>CM067847.1:207594590-212514590 GCA_034509565.1 Triticum monococcum | reverse complement strand
CTTGGGCGGTGGCACGGGGCTGTAGGCAGGGCGGCGGTGCGGCGACGAGGCGGCGGAGGGCGACGGCTTGCGGGCGGCTGCGCAGCAGCGGCGCCGGCGAGCGGCTTGAGGCGGCGGCGGGCTCAGCGACGGCTGCGGTCGTGGTGGGGTGAGGAGGCGGCGGGGTGGCAGCGCTATTTAAAGGCGAGGGGGCGGCTTCCTTGCGAGAGGGGGCGCGGCGGCGGCGCTTGGGACTCATGTCCCGAGTCAGAGAGGGAGGCGACGCGGCGCTGCGGGCCGGCTTGCTCGGCTGGGCCTTCGGCCCACTCGGGCGGGAAACTTTTTTCAAATAAAATTTCGCCCGAAGAAAAAGTCCTATTAAAAAATATTAAAAAAAATTCTAAAAATACCAGAAACAATTTTCACCGTCTAAACCTATTATTTAGAACAAAGTGAACATTGTTTTGGCTAAAAATGCAATTCTCAAAAATGCATATTTTTCTATATTAAAATAAAATAGCAAATAAAATCCAAATAAATTTTAATTTGATTTTAAATTTTGTTCTTCAATATTCCTTTCTTTTGAAGAAGTCATATTATCTTCTCTCTTTTATTTTTAACATTTGAAATTATTGGAGAGAAAAATATTAAAATCAAATTGATCCTCTTTTCAAATTTGATAAAATTCAAATATGAAAATTTATGAAATCCCCAACACTCTCCTTGGGTCCTTGAGTTGCTTAAGATTTCTAGGATCACAACCAGATATGCAAATTAAATATGATATGCATATGATGTCCTATGTATAACATCCAAATTGAAATTTTGGGATGTTACATCTACGTTGCTCCCTTTGTCATCGGTATGTTACTTGCTTGAGATTCGATCATCGGTATCTGCATACCTAGTTCAATCTCGTTACCGGCAAGTCTCTTTACTCGTTCCGTAATGTATCATTCCATAACTAACTCTTTAGTCACATCGCTTGCAAGGCTTATAGTGATGAGCATTACCGAGAGGGCCCAGAGATACCTCTCCGACAATCGGAGTGACAAATCCTAATCTCGATCTATGCCAACTCAACAAACACCATTGGAGACACTTGTAGATCATCTTTATTGTCACCCAGTTACATTGTGACGTTTGATAGCACACTAAGTGTTCCTCTGGTATTCGGGACTTGCATAATCTCATAGTCATAGGAACATGTATAAGTCATGAAGAAAGCAATAGCAATAAACTAAACGATCATAGTGCTAAGCTAACGCATGGGTCAAGTAAATCACATCATTCTCTAATGATGTGTTCCTGTTCATCAAATGACAACTCAAGTCTATGGTTAGGAAACTTAATCATCTTTTGATTAACAAGCTAGTCAAGTAGAGGCATACTAGTGACACTCTGTTTGTCTATGTATTCACACATGTACTAAGTTTCCAGTTAATAAAATTCTAGCATGAATAATAAAAATTTATCATGATATAAGTAAATATAAATAACAACTTTATTATTGCCTCTAGGGCATATTTCCTTCAGTCTCCCACTTGCACTAGAGTCAATAATCTAGATTACATAGTAATGATTCTAACACCCATGGAGTCTTGGTGCTGATCATGTTTTGCTCGTGAGAGAGGCTTAGTCAACGTGTCTGCAACATTTGTTGGAAATATGCCCTATAGGCAATAATAAATTGGTTATTATTATATTTCATTGTTCATGATAACCGTTTATTATCCATGCTAAAATTGTATTGATAGGAAACTCAGATACATGTGTGGATGCATAGACAACACCATGTCCCTAGTAAGCCTCTAGTTGACTAGCTCGTTGATCAATAGATGGCTACAGTTTCCTGACCATGGACATTGGATGTCGTTGATAACGGGATCACATCATTAGGAGAATGATGTGATGGACAAGACCCAATCCTAAGCCTAGCACAAAGATCGTGTAGTTCGTATGCTAAAGCTTTTCTAATATCAAGTATCATTTCCTTAGACCATGAGATTGTGCAACTCCCGAATACCATAGGAGTGCTTTGGGCGTGCCAAACGTCACAACATAACTGGGTGGCTATAAAGGTTCACTACAGGTATCTCCGAAAGTGTCTGTTGGGTTGGCACGAATCGAGACTGGGATTTGTCACTCCGTGTAAACGGAGAGGTATCTCTGGGCCCACTCGGTAGGACATCATCATAATGTGCACAATGTGACCAAGGAGTTGATCACGGGATGATGTGTTATGTAACGAGTAAAGAGGCTTGCCGGTAATGAGATTGAACAAGGTATCGGGATACCGACGATCGAATCTCGGCCAAGTACAATACCGCTGGACAAAGGGAATTGAATACAGGATTGATTGAATCCTCGACATCGTGGTTCATCCGATGAGATCATCGTGGAACATGTGGGAGCCAACATGGGTATCCAGATCCCGCTGTTGGTTATTGGCCGGAGACTTGTCTCGGTCATGTCTGCATGGTTCCCGAACCCGTAGGGTCTACACACTTAAGGTTTGATGACGCTAGGGTTATTAGGAAGACTTGTATGTGATTACCGAATGTTTTTCGGAGTCCCGGATGAGATCCCGGACGTCACGAGGAGTTCCGGAATGGTCCGGAGGTAAAGATTTATATATGGAAAGTTGTTGTTCGGGTTTCGGGAAAAGTTCGGGTTTTTCCGGTATTGTACCGGGAAGCTTCCGGAATGTTCCGGAGGATTCCGGAGGGGTCCGGATGTCCGGAAAATGTTCCACCACGTCCAATACAGTATCATGGGCTGTAGGGGGGCGCCCTAACCTTAATGGGCCAAGGGCACCAGCCCCCCCAAGGCCCATGCGCATGGGAGAGGGGAAACCCTAAGGGGGAGGGCCTCCACTTGACTTGGGAGGCACTCCTCCCCCCTTGGCCGCCGCCCTAACCCTAGATGGGATCTAAAGGGGGCCGGCCCCCTCTCTTCCCACCTATAAATAGTGGAGGGGTGGGAGGGCGGCCACACCCTTGAATCTGGCGCAGCCCCTCCCCTCCAATACCTATCCTCCTCTGCGTGAGCTTGGCGAAGCCCTGCCGGAGAACTGCCACTCCATCACCACCAGGCCGTCGTGCTACTGTTGGACTCTCTTCCTCAACCTCTCCCTCCTCCTTGCTGGATCAAGGCGTGGGCGACGTCTCCGTTCCGTACGTGTGTTGAATGCGAAGGTGCCGTCCGTTCGGCGCTAGAATCATCGGTGATTTGGATCACTACGAGTACGACTCCATCAACCCCTTTCACTTGAACGCTTCCGCTTAGCAATCTACAAGGGTATGTAGATGCACTCTCATTCCCCTCATTGCTAGATTACTCCATAGATTGATCTTGGTGATGCGTAGAAAATTTTAAATTTCTGCTACGATCCCCAACAGTGGCATCATGAGCTAGGTCTATGCGTAGTTTCTATGCACGAGTAGAACACAAGTTGTTGTGGGCGTCGATTTTGTCAATTTACTTGCCGTTACTAGTCTTATCTTGATTCGGTGGCATCGTGGGATGAAGCGGCCTGGACCGACCTTACACGTACTCTTACGTGAGACTAGTTCCACCGACTGACATGCACTAGATGCATAAGGTGGCTAGCGGGTGTCTGTCTCTCCCACTTTAGTCGGATCGGATTCGATGAAAAGGGTCCTTATGAAGGGTAAATAGAAATTGGCATATCATGTTGTGGTTTTGGCGTAGGTAAGAAACGTTCTTGCTAGAAACCTATAGCAGCCACGTAAAAACTTGCAACAACAATTAGAGGACGTCTAACTTGTTTTTGCAGCATATGCCTTGTGATGTGATATGGCCAAAAGGATGTGATGAATGATATATGTGATGTATGAGATTGATCATGTTCTTGCAATAGGAATCACGACTTGCATGTCGATGAGTATGACAACCGGCAGGAGCCATAGGAGTTGTCTTAATTTATTTATGACCTGCGTGTCAACATAAACATCATGTAATTACTTTACTTTATTGCTAAAGCGTTAGCCATAGTAGTAGAAGTAATAGATGACGAGACAACTTCAAGAAGACACGATGATGGAGATCATGGTGTCATGCCGGTGAAAATGATGATCATGGAGCCCCGAAGATGGAGATCAAAAGGAGCAAAATGATATTGGCCATATCATGTCACTATTTGATTGCATGTGAAGTTTATCATGTTTTACATCTTATTTGCTTAGAACGACGGTAGCTTAAATAAGATGATCCCTCACTAAAATTTCAAGAAAAGTGTTCCCCCTAACTGTGCACCGTTGCGAAGGTTTGTTGTTTCGAAGCACCACGTGATGATCGGGTGTGATAGATTCTAACGTTCGAATACAACGGGTGTTGACGAGCCTAGCATGTACAGACATGGCCTCGGGACACATGCGAAACACTTAGGTTGACTTGACGAGCCTAGCATGTACAGACATGGCCTCGGAACATGGAAGACCGAAAGGTCGAATATGAGTCGTATAGAAGATATGATCAACATGAGATGTTCACCATTGATGACTAGTCTGTCTCACGTGATGATCGGACACGGCCTAGTCGATTCGGATCATGTTTCACTTAGATGACTAGAGGGATGTCTATCTGAGTGGGAGTTCATTAAATAATTTGATTAGATGAACTCAATTATCATGAACATAGTCTAAATTGTCTTTGCAAATATGTTGTAGATAAATAGCTCACGTTGTAGCTCCCTGTTTCAATACGTTCCTAGAGAATGATTAAGTTGAAAGATATTGTAAGCAATGATGCGGACTGGGTCCGTAGTCCGAGGAGTGTCCTCACTGCTACATAGAAGGCTTACGCCTTTGATGCACCGCTCGATGTGCAAACCCCTACAACGTCGTCTGTGGATGTTGTGGACACCTGACAGACACATCCTGATGACTACTTGATAGTTTAGTGCACCATACTTTACGGCTTAGAATCGGGATTCAAATGACATTTTGAATGCCATAAGACATATGAGATGTTCCAAGAGCTAAAATTGGGATTTCAGGCTCATGCCCGTGTTGAGAGGTATGAGACCTCTGACAAGTTCTTTTGCCAACAAGATGGAGGAGAATAGCTCAGCTAGTGAGCATGTGCTCAGAATGTCTGGGTGCTACAATCACTTAAATCAAGTGGGAGTTAAACTTCCAGATAAGATAGTGATTGATAGAGTTCTCTAGCCACTATCACTAAGCTACTAGATCTTCGTGATGAACTATGACATGCAAGGGATGGAGTTGATCCCGGAGCTGTTCGCAGTGTTTAAGACCGCAAAAGGTAGAAATCAAAGAAGGAGCATCAAGTGTTGATGGTTTAACAAGACCACTAGTTTCAAGAAGGGCAAGGGCTAGAAGGGAAACTTCATGGATGGCAAACCAGTTGCCGCTCCAGTGAAGGAACTGAAGGTTGAACCCAAACCTGAGACTAAGTGCTTCTATTGTAAGGGGACCAGTCACTGGTAGCGGAATTACCCCAAATACATGGTAGATAAGAAGGCTGGCAACTTCAACAAAGTATATACGTGTTATTAATGTGTACCTCACTAGTACTCCTGGTAGCACCTGGGTATTGGATACCAGTTTAGTTGCTATTATTGGTGACTTGAAGCAAAAGCTACGGACTAAACAGAGACTGGCTAAGGGCGAGGTGACGATGTGTGTTGGAAGTGTTTCCAAAGTTGATGAGATCACCATCGCACGCTCCATCTGCTTTGGAGATTAGTATTGAACCTAGATAAATGTTATCAGGTGTCTACGTTAAGCATGAATATGAATAGATCATGTTCATTGCAATACGGTTATTCATTTAAGATAGAGAATAATGGTTATTCTGTTTACATGAATAATACCTTTCATGGTCATGCACCTTATGTGAATGGTTCATTGAATCTCGGTCGTGTTAATACACATGTTCACGCCAAAAGATGTAGAGTTAATAATGATAGTACCACTTTCTTGTGGCACTGCCGCTTAGGTCATATTGGCGTAAGTCGCATGAAGAAACTCCATATCGATGGATGTTTGGAGTCACTTGATTTTGAATCGCTTGACACATGTGAGCCATGCCTCTTGGGCAGGATGACTGAGACCCCGTTTTAAGGTACAATGAAACGGGCAAGTGACTTGTTGGAAATCATACATGCTGATGCGTGTGATCCAATGAGAATTGAAGCGTGCGGTGGATATCGCTATTTTCTCATCTTCACTGACGATTTGGGTAGATATAGGTATATCTACTTAATGAAGCACAAGTCTGAAACGTTTGAAAAGTTCAAGCGATTTCAGAGTGAAGTTAAGAATCATCATAACAATAACATCATGTTCCTATGATCTGATCAAAAGGGGATTTTCTGAGTTATGAGTTTGGCAATTACTTAAGACATTGTGGAATTGTTTCACAGTTGAAGCCACCTGGAACACCACAAGGTAATGGTGTGTCCGGACGTCGTAACCGAACCCTATGAGATATGGTGCGATCTATGATGTCTCTTACCAATCTACCATTTTCATTTTGAGGTTATGCATTAGAGACAGCTGCATTCACTTTAGATAGGACACCATCTAAGTCCGTTGAGACGATGTCATATGAACATTGGTTTGGCAAGAAACCAAAGTTGTCGTTTCTTAATGTTTGGGGATGTGATGCTTAGGGCTTCAGCCGGAGAAGCTCGAACCCAAAGCGGACAAACACATCTTCATAGGATACCCAAGGGTGACAGTTGGGTATACCTTCTATCTCAGATCCGAGGGCAAATTGTTTGTCGCTAAGAACGGGTCCTTTCTCGAGAAGGAGTTTCTCTCGAAAGAATTGAGTGGGAGGAAGATAGAACTTGATGAGGTTGTTGAACCTTTACTTCAACCAGAGAGTGATGCAACACAGAAAGATGTTTTCTGTGGTGCCTACGTCTGTTGAATAGGAAGTTAATGATAGTGATCATGAAGCTTCGGATCAAGTTGCTATCGAACCTCGTAGGTCGACAAGGATATGTACTACTCCTAAATGGTACGGTAATCCTGTCTTAGATATCACGTTGTTAGACAACAATGAACCTACGAGCTATGGAGAAGCGATGGTGGGCCCGTATTGCGACAAATGGTTAGAAGCCATGAAATCCGAGATAGGATCCATATATCAGAACAAAGTACGGACTTTGGTGGACTTGCCCGATGATTGGCAAGCCATTGAGATAAATGGATCTTTAAGAAGAAGACGGGCATGGGTGGTAATGTTACCGTCTATGAAGCTCGACTTGTGGGAAAGAGTCTTTTCACAAGTTCAAGGAGTTGACTATGATGAGAATTTCTCACCCGTAGCGATGCTTAAGTCCGTCGGAATCATGTTAGAATTAGCTGTATTTTTCGATTATGAAATCTGACAGATGGATGTCAAAACAAGTTTTCTTACCAGTTTTCGTAAGAAAGAGTTGTATGTGATACAATCAAAGGTTTTGTCGATCCTAAGGATGCTAAAAGGTATGCTGGCTCCAGCAATCCTTCTATGGACTAGAGCAAGCATCTCGGAATCAGAATATATGTTTTGATGGAGTGATCAAAGCTTTTAGGTTTATACAATGTTTGCTAGAAACTTGTATTTACAAGAAAGTGAGTGGGAGCACTACAAAATTTCTGATAAGTATATGTGGATGACATATTGTTGATCCGAAATAATGTAGAATTTCTGGAAAGCATAAACGGTTGTTTGAAGAGTGTTTTTCAAAGGAAGACCTGGATAAAGCTGCTTACATATTGGGCATCAAGATCTATAGAGATAGATCAAGACGCCTGATGGTACTTTCAAAGAACGCACACCTTGACATGTTTTTGAAGGAGTTCAAAATAGATCAGTCAAAGAAGGGGTTCTTACCTGAGTTGTAAGGTGTGAAGTTGAGTAAGACTCAAAGCTTGACCACGACAGAAGAAAGAGGAATGATGAAGGTCATCCCCTATGCTCTTGTCATAGGCTCTATACGGTATGCCATGCTGAGTATCGCACCTGATGTGTGCCTTGCCACATGTCTGGCAAGAGAGGTACAAAGGTGATCTAGGACTGGATCACCAGATAGCGATCAAAATTATCCTTAGAGGAATAAGGAAATGTTTCTCGGTTATGGAGGTGATAAAGAGTTCGACGTAAAGAGTTACGTCGATGCAAGCTTAACACCTATCCGGATAGCTCTGAGTAGAGATACGGATACGTATAATGGAGCAACAATTTGGAATAGCTCCAAGTGGAACGTGGTAGCAGCATCTACGATATGACATAAAGTTTTGCGAAATACATAGGGATCTGAATATGGCAAGACCCGTTGACTACAACCTCTCTGACAAGCATAACATGATCAAACCTAGAACTCATTGAGTGTTAATCACATAGTGACGTGAACTAGATTAGTGACTCTAGTAAACTCTTTGGATGTTGGTCACATGGCGATGTGACCTGTGAGTGTTAATCAGATGGCGATGTGAACTAGATTATTGACTCTAGTGCAAGTGGGAGACTGTTGGAAATATGCCCTAGAGGCAATAATAAATTGGTTATTATTATATTTCATTGTTCATGATAACCGTTTATTATCCATGCTAGAATTGTATTGATAGGAAACTCAGATACATGTGTGGATGCATAGACAACACCATGTCCCTAATAAGCCTCTAGCTGACTAGCTCGTTGATCAATAGATGGTTATAGTTTCCTGACCATGGACATTGGATGTCGTTCATAACGGGATCACATCATTAGGAGAATGATGTGATGGACAAGACCCAATCCTAAGCCTAGCACAAAGATCGTGTAGTTCGTATGCTAAAGCTTTTCTAATGTCAAGTATCATTTCCTTAGACCATGAGATTGTGCAACTCCCGGATACCGTAGGAGTGCTTTGGGTGTGCCAAACGTCACAACGTAACTGGGTGCCTATAAAGGTTCACTACAGGTATCTCCGAAAGTGTCTGTTGGGTTGGCACGAATCGAGATTGGGATTTGTCACTCCGTGTAAACGGAGAGGTATCTCTGGGCCCACTTGGTAGGACATCATCGTAATGTGCACAATGTGACCAATGAGTTGATCACGGGATGATGTGTTACGGAACGAGTAAAGAGACTTGCCGGTAACGAGATTGAACAAGGTATCGGGATACCGACGATCGAATCTCAGGCAAGTACAATACCGCTAGACAAAGGGAATTCAATACGGGATTGATTGAATCCTCGACGTCGTGGTTCATCCGATGAGATCATCGTGGAACATGTGGGAGGCAACATCAGTATCCAGATCCCGCTATTGGTTATTGGCCGGAGACTTGTCTCGGTCATGTCTGCATGGTTCCTGAACTCATAGGGTCTACACACTTAAGGTTCGATGACGCTAGGGTTATTTGTAAGACTTGTATGTGATTACCGAATGTTGTTCGGAGTCCCGGGTGAGATCCCGGACGTCACGAGGAGTTCCAGAATGGTCCGGAGGTAAAGATTTATATATGGAAAGTTGTTGTTCGGGTTCCGGGAAAAGCTCGGTTTTTTCCGGTATTGTACCGGGAAGCTTTCGGAATGTTCCGGAGGATTCTAGAGGGGTCCGGAGGTCCGGAAAATGTTCCACCATGTCCAATACAGTAGCATGGGCTGTAGGGGGCGCCCTAACCTTAATGGTCCAAGGGCACCAGCCCCCCCAAGGCCCATGCACATGGGAGAGGGGAAACCCTAAGGGGGAGGGCCTCCACTTGACTTGGGAGGCACTCCTCCCCCTTGGCCGCCGCCCCCAACCCTAGATGGGATCTAAAGGGGGCCGGCCCCCTCTCTTCCCACCTATAAATAGTGGAGGGGTGGGAGGGCGGCCACACCCTTGAACCTGGTGCAACCCCTCCCCTCCAATACCTCTCCTCCTCCGCGTGAGCTTGGCGAAGCCCTGCCAGAGAACTGCCACTCCATCACCACCACGCCGTCGTGCTGTTGTTGGAATCTCTTCCTCAACCTCTCCCTCCTCCTTGCTGGATCAAGGCGTGGGAGACGTCTCCATTCCGTACGTGTGTTCAACATGGAGGTGCAGTCCGTTCGGCGCTAGGATCATCGGTGATTTGGATCACGACGATTATGACTCCATCAACCCCATTCACTTGAACGCTTCCGCTTAGCGATCAACAAGGGTATGTAGATGCACTCTCCTTCCCCTCGTTGCTAGATTACTCCATAGATTGATCTTGGTGATGCGTAGAAAATTTTAAATTTCTCCTACGATCCCCAACAACATTCAGATCCGCATGTATCTTGCAATTCTCTATGTCTCCCTCCTTGACTTGATCGCGGATGGAATTGAAGTGTCTCTTGATGTGCTTGGTTCTCTTGTGAAATCTGGATTCCTTTGCCAAGGCAATTGCACCAGTATTGTCACAAAATATTTTCATTGGACCTGATGCACTAGGTATGACACCTAGATCGGATATGAACTCCTTCATACAGACTCCTTCATTTCCTGCTTCCGAAGCAGCCAGGTACTCTGCTTCACACGTAGATCCCGCCACGACTCTCTGCTTGGAACTGCACCAACTGATAGATCCACCATTCAATTAAAATATCTATCCGGTTTGTGACTTAAGAGTCATCCGGATCAGTGTCAAAGCTTGCATCGACGTAACCGTTTATAGCAAAATCTTTGTCACCTCCATAACCGAGAAACATAACCTTAGTCCTTTTCAGGTATTTCAGGATGTTCTTGACCGCTGTCCAGTGATCCACTCATGGATTACTTTGGTACCTCCCCGCTAAAATAATAGCAAGACACAGATCAGGTCTGGTACACAACATTGCGTACATGATAGAACCTATGGCTGAAGCATAGGGAATGACTTTCATTTTCTCTCTATCTTCTGCAGTGGTCGGGCATTGAGTCTGACTCAACTTCACACCTTGTAACACAGGCAAGAACCCTTTCTTTGCTTGATCCATTTTGAACTTCTTCAAAACTTTATCAAGGTATGTGCTTTGTGAAAGTCCAATTAAGCGTGTTGATCTATCTCTATAGAACTTGATGCCCAATATATAAGCAACTTCACCGAGGTCTTTCATTGAAAAATTCTTATTCAACTATCCTTTTATGCTATTCAGAAATTTAGAATCATTTCCGATTAACAATATGTCATCCACATATAATATCAGAAATGCTACAGAGCTCCCACTCACTTTCTTGTAAATGCAGGCTTCTCTAAAAGTCTATATAAAACCATATGCTTTGATCACACTATCAAAGCGTATATTCCAACTCCGAGATGCTTGCACCAGTCCATAAATGGATCGCTGGAGCATACACACTTTGTTAGAACCTTTTGGATTGACAAAACCTTCTGGTTGCATCATATACAACTCTTCTTTAAGATATCCATTAAGGAATGCTGTTTTGACATCCATTTGCCAAATTTCATAATCATAAAATGCGGCAATTGCTAACATGATTTGGACGGACTTAAGCATCGCTACGGGTGAGAAGGTCTCATCGTAGTCAACTCCTTGAACTTGTCGACCTTTCGCAACAAGTCGAGCTTTGTAGACAGTAACATTACCGTCAGCGTCAGTCTTCTTCTCGATGATCCATTTATTCTCTATGGCTTGCCGATCATCGGGCAATTCAACCAAAGTCCATACTTTGTTCTCATACATCGATCCCATCTTAGATTTCATGGCCTCAAGCCATTTTGCGGAATCTGGACTCATCATCGCTTCCTCATTGTTTATAGGTTCGTCATGGTCAAGTAACATGACTTCCAGAACAGGATTACCATACCACTCTGGTGCGGATCTTACTCTGGTTGACCTATGAGGTTCGGTAGTAACTTGATGAGAAGTTTCATGATCATCATCATTAGCTTCCTCACTAATTGGTGTTGGAATCACTAGAACTGATTTCTGTGATGAACTACTTTCCAATAAGGGAGCAGGTACAATTACCTCATCAAGTTCTACTTTCCTCCCACTCACTTCTTTTGAGAGAAACTCCTTCTCTAGAAAGGATCCATTCTTAGCAACGAATATCTTGCCTTCGGATCTGTGATAGAAGGTGTACCCAACAATCTCTTTTGGCTATCCCATGAAGACACATTTCTCTAATTTGGATTCGAGCTTATTAGGTTGAAGCTTTTTCACATAAGCATCGCAGCCCCAAACTTTAAGACACAACAGCTTAGGTTTCTTGCCAAACCACGTTTCATACATTGTCGTCTCAACGGATTTAGATGGTGCCCTATTAATTGTGAATGCAGCTGTCTCTAATGCATAACCCCAAAACGATAGTGGTAAATCGGTAAGAGACATCATAGATCACACCATATCTAATAAAGTACGGTTATGACGTTCGGACACACCTTTACGCTGTGGTGTTCCAGGTGGCGTGAGTTGCGAAACCATTTGACATTGTTTCAAATGAAGACCAAACACGTAACTCAAATATTTGCCTCCGCGATCAGATCGTAGAAACTTTATTTTCTTGTTACGATGATTTTCCACTTCACTCTGAAATTCTTTGAACTTTTCAAATGTTTCAGACTTATGTTTCATTAAGTAGATATACCCATATCTGCTCAAATCATTTGTGAAGGTCAGAAAATAGCGATACCCGCTGTGAGCCTCAACACTCATTGGATCGCATACATCAGTATGTATTATTTCCAATAAGTCAGTTGCTCGCTCCATTGTTCCGGAGAACGGAGTCTTAGTCATCTTGCCCATGAGGCATGGTTCACAAGCATCAAGTGATTCATAATCAAGTGATTCCAAAAGCCCATCAGCATGGAGTTTCTTCATGCGCTTTACACCAATATGACCTAAACGGCACTGCCACAAATAAGTTGCACTATCATTATTAAACTTATATCTTTTGGCTTCAATACTATGAATATGTGTATCACTACTATCAAGATTTAGTAAAAATAGACCACTCATCAAGGGTGCATGACCATAAAAGATATTACTCATATAAATAGAACAACCATTATTCTCCGATTTAAATGAATGACTACCTCGCATCAAACAAGATCTAGATATAATGTTCATGCTTAACGCTGGCACCAAATAACAATTATTCAGGTCTAAAACTAATCCTGAAGGTAGATGTAGAGGTAGCGTGCCGACGGCGATCACATCGACTATGGAACCATTTCCCACGCGCATCGTCACCTCATCCTTAGCCAATCTTCGCTTAATCCGTAGCCCTGTTTCGAGTTGCAAATATTAGCAACATAACCAGTATCAAATACCCAGGCGCTACTGTGAGGATTAGTAAGGTACACACCAATAACATCTATATCAAATATACCTTTCACTTTGCCATCCTTCTTATCCGCCAAATACTTGGGGCAATTTCGATTCCAGTGACCAGTCCCTTTGAAGTAGAAGAACTCAGTCCCAGGCTTAGGTCCAGACTTGGGCTTCTTCACTTGAGTAGCAACTTTCTTGATGTTCTTCTTGAAGTTCCCCTTCTTCCTTTTGCCCTTCTTCTTGAAACTGGTGGTCTTGTTGACCATCAACACTTGATGCTCCTTCTTGATTTCTACCTCCGCAGCCTTTAGCATTGCGAAGAGCTTGGGAATTGTCTTATACATCCCTTGCATATTATAATTCATCACGAAGCTCTTGTAGCTTGGTGGAAGTGATTGAAGAACCCTGTCAATGACACTATCATCAAGAAGATTAACTCCCAGCTGAGTCAAGTGGTTGTGGTACCCAGAAATTTTGAGTATATGTTCACTGACAGAACTATTCTCCTCCATTTTGCAGCTGTAGAACTTATTGGAGACTTCATATCTCTCAATCCGGGCATTTGCTTGAAATATTAACTTCAACTCCTAGAACATCTCATATGCTCCATGACGTTCAAAATGTCATTGAAGTCCCGGTTCTAAGCCGTAAAGCATGGCACACTGAACTATCAAGTAGTCATCAGCTTTGCTTTGCCATACATTCTTAACATCGTTAGCAGCATCTACAACAGGCTTGTCACCCAGCGGTGCTTCCGGGACGTAACTCTTTTGTGCAGCAATGAGGATAATCCTCTAGTTACGGACCCAGTCCGTATAATTGCTACCATCATCTTTCAACTTAGCTTTCTCTAGGAACGCATTTAAATTCAACGGAACAATAACACATGCCATTTATCTACAACAACATAGACATGCAAAATACTATCAGGTACTAAGTTCATGATAAATTAAATTCCAATTTAATCATATTACTTAAGAACTCACACTTAGATGGACATCCCTCTAATCATCTAAGTGATCACGTGATCCATATCAACTAAACCATGTCCGATCATCACGTGAGATGGAGTAGTTTTCAATGGTGAACATCACTATGTTGATCATATCTACTATATGATTCACGCTTGACCTTTCGGTCTCAGTGTTCCAATGCCATATCTGCATATGCTAGGCTCGTCAAGTTTAACCCGAGTATTCCGCTTGTGCAGAAGTTGCCTGCACCCGTTGTATGTGAACACATAGCTTATCACACCCGATCATCACGTGGTGTCTCGGCACGACGAACTGTAGCAACGGTGCATACTTAGGGAGAACACTTGTACCGTGAAATTTAGTGAGAGATCATCTTATAATGCTACCACCGTACTAAGAAAAATAAGATGCATAAAGGATAAACATCACATGCAATCAAATAAGTGATATGATATGACCATCATCATCTTGTGCCTTTTGATCTCCATCTCCAAAGCACCGTCATGATCACCATCGTCACCAGCTTGACACCATGATCTCCACTGAAGCATTGTTGTCGTCTCGCCAACTATTGCTTCTACGACTATTGCTACCACTTAGTGATAAAGTAAAGCAATTACATGGCGATTGCATTTCATACAATAAAGCGACAACCATATGGCTCCTGCCAATTATCAATAACAGTGTTACAAAACATTATCATCTCATAAAACAATTTATATAATCACGTCTTGACCATATCACATCACAACATGCCCTACAAAAACAAATTAGACGTTCTCTACATTGTTGTTGCAAGTTTTACGTGGCCGCTACGGGCTTCTAGCAAGAATCGTTCTTAACTATGCATCAAAACCACAACATAGTATAGTGATTTCTTTTTGATCTTCAGAAAGAACCCTGTTCATTGAAACCGATTCAACTAAAGTTGGAGAAACAGACACCCACTAGCCACCTGTGTGCGAAGCACGTCGATAGAACCAGTCTCGCGTAAGCGTACACGTAATGTCGGCCTGAGCCACTTCATCCAACAATACCCCTGAATCAAGAATCAACTAGTGACGGCAAGCAATATGTATATACCCACGCCCACAACTCCTTTGTGTTCTACTCGTGCATATAACATCTACCCATAGACCTGGCTTGGATGCCACTTTGGGAAATGTAGTATTTCAAAAAAAATTCCTACAATCACGCAAGATCTTTCTAGGAGAAGCATAGCAATGAGTAGGGAGAGTGTGTCCACGTACCCTCGTAGATCGAAAGTGGGAGCGTTTAGTAACACGGTTGATGTAGTCAAACATCTTTGCGATCCAACCGAACCAAGTACCGGACGCACGTCACCTCCGCGATCTGCACACATTCAGCTCGGTGGCGTCCCTCGAACTCTTGATCCAGTTGAGGCCGAGGGAGAGTTTCATTAGCATGACGGCGTGGTGATAGTGATGATGAAGTTACCGACGTAGTGCTTCGCCTAAGCACTATGATAATATGACCGAGGTGGAAAACTGTGGAGGGGGGCACCGCGCACGGCTAAGACAAATCTTGGAGTGCCTTTGAGGTGCCCCTGCCCACGTATATAAAAGAGGGGGGCAGAGGAGGCCGGCCTAGGAGGGGCGCGCCTATAGGGGGAGTCCAACTATGATTCCCAATCCTAGTTGGAGTCCCCTTCCTTCTCCAAGAGGGGAGAGAGGGAAGGAGTAGAAGAGGGAGAAGGAAAGAAAGGGGGGCGCCGCCCCCTCCCTAGTCCAATTCAGACTTGCCATGGGAGGGGGGGGGCGCACGACCACCCCTTGAGGCCCTTCTCTCCTTTCACGTATGGCCCATTAAGGCCCACTACTTCCCCCGGCGAATTCCCGTAACTCTACGGTACTCTCAAAAATACCCGAATCACTCTGAGCCTTTCCGATGTCTGAATATAGCCTTCCAATATATCGATCTTTACGTCTCAACCATTTCAAGACTCCTCGTCATGTCCGTGATCTCATATGGGACTCCGAACAACCTTCCGTACATCAAATCACATAACTCACAATACAAATTGTCATCAAACTTTAAGCGGGTGGACCCTACGGGTTCGAGAACTATGTAGACATGACCGAGACACATCTCCGGTCAATAACCAATAGCGGAACCTAGATGTTCGTATTGGCTCCTACATATTCTACGAAGATCTTTATCAGTCAAACCGCATAACAACATACGTTGTTCCCTTTGTCATCAGTATGTTACTTGCCCGAGATTCGATCGTCAGTATCCTCATATCTAGTTCAATTCATAAACGGCAAGTCTCTTTACTCATTTCATAATGTATCATCCCATAACTAACTCTTTAGTCACGTTGCTTGCAAGGCTTATAGTGATGAGCATTACCGAGAGGGCCCAGAGATATCTCTCCGACAATCGAGTGACAAATCCTAATCTCGATCTATGCCAACTCAACAAACACCATTGGAGACACCTATAGAGCATCTTTATAGTCACCCAGTTACGTTGTGACGTTTGATAGAGCACTAAGTGTTCCTCCGGTATACGGGAGTTGCATAATCTCATAGTCATAGGAACATGTATAAGTCATGAAGAAAGCAATAGCAATAAACTAAACGATCATAGTGCTAAGCTAACAGATGGGTCAAGTCAATCACATCACTCTCTAATGATGTGACCCCGTTCATCAAATGACAACTCATGTCTATGGTTAGGAAACTTAACCATCTTTTGATTAACGAGCTAGTCAAGTAGAGGCATACTAGTGACACTTTGTTTGTCTATGTATTCACACATGTACTAAGTTTCCGGTTAATACAATTCTAGCATGAATAATAAACATTTATCATGATATAAGGAAATATAAATAACAACTTTATTATTGCCTCTAGGGCATATTTCCTTCACTCTAAGTCTTGGAGTAGGCGCCAGGTCTTCGGAAACATCCCATCTTGGCATTGTGGGCTTCGACAACGCAACCCACCAATAAATCATCATGGGGATCATCGGCCCGGCCTCCTGGACGGGAGATGACGTGGAAAGCATCCCCTAGTCCAGGACACCATCATGTGTGGCTCATTACTTAGCAAGATGTGCCTTGAGATATCTATCAAATCCTATTTGCTCTTTCCTATGGACCAACCATGATGTTGTTTGCTTATGGTGTCCATCTAAGTTGGCTTTGGAAGTCATTAACCTCTCCTTTGGGAGGCTTCAATCTTTATTATGTAAGAAAGGTTAGTTATAAGTAAACACCTTCCTTTGGAGGTCCCAAGTTTGCTAAAAAAAATAGTGACGATGTGGGAGTATCTGTCTGATGCATGTTGAGTATGCTTTTGCTGTGGTTGTTAGACTGATGCACCTATTTGTGTCATGACCATGAGCGCATTCAACACATGTGTCTTCCTTTCTAAAACTTATGTTCTATTGTTCTCGCTTCCTTACTTCATCTCCAGCCAAATTTGTTCTTCTAGGATTGTGATTATGGTCTAGGGGGGGGGGGGGGGGTGCATAAAGAATCATAAGACTAACCTTTTAGGCTTTCTACTTCTAGTTGCCTAGAGCGACCTAAAATTGAAAGTCTACAAAAAATAATAGAGAGCATGGAAGCAAAATTTTCAAGAAAAGAAGTAGATAGGGAAAAGGAATTACCATCTGAAACTAAATTACTCGCTGAGATCAAGACAAGACAAGTCGTCTTTAAAAGTGTCCCATCCTCTCTCACCTGGCGTGCTAAGGAAAATAAGAAAAAAGGTATAACATTTTCTCACACGCGAGTGTGTGAGTTCGATCTTCGAGTATGTTCATTTCGAGTTACGTCACAAATACGGCGTCGCTTTGCGTGTGTTGAAAAGCTTGGCTGGTACAGCTTATTAGATCTTGTATTGTTGTGCTCTGCGAGGGCAACCATTGTCGATGACGTTTATTACGTTACGCTATGTACAAACTTACACTTTCCAAAAATGTAAAACACACACAGCCACAACTACACGTTATATCATGAGCGTGTGGTTGCGAGTCCAAAAAATATATCTGAACAATAATTATTAAATATGGGTCATCTTAATAAATGATATCAGAACAAATTCAGACCAAACAATAAATATAATAAACATAGAACCATGGAGAAGGTAAATATGGTCCAAAGAGTAGCACACAAAGCTTTTTAGGACATAATTAAGTCATAATAAACAATATTTCTCACTGAAACTTAGACAACCTCCTAGAAAAACATTTCTTCCACCGCAAAAATGGAGTAAAAAGAAAACAACATTTCTTGAGGACGGGGAAGAGGATTTGTGGCATGCAAGGCGGAGGCACCGATCCCCTTTTTTTTGGCTTTCAATTTTGAATCTTATATATCTTTTGAACAAAAGTTCAAATTATGTTTTGTTTGCATATTCGTGCTTCTTGCAACGAGGGCATTGAAAGATCACTTTTGAATGCATTTTGACAAGTCTTTAAAACTTCACCAAGTTTCAATAGCTGAAACTTGGTATGAACAACGACAAAGTCATCAACTTTTTTTTAGAAACTAAAACATAAACTTGATGTGCCTTCGTGCGGAATACAACACTTTTTGGATCGTGAAGCAATCGTGTGGCGGGGCAGGTTTGTGCCCCTACAAATTTCCGGTGTTCGAGTACATCTTCAAGACTCTTTGTGGCAACGCCGAGGAGGATTCTTTCCATGCCCTAGTTCTATGTGATAACATATGCCTCCTATGGGGTTGCATGCGGGAGGAGTGTCCCATCCCTCCCAAGGAGCAAGTCCTCCACGCTGGTGATGAATGGATATTACACTTGTTGGTGGGAAAATCTATAGTGAAGTTCGAGACATGATCATGATGCTCATTTGGCGTATGTGGAGCCTTCGTACAAACCTAGTCTATAGTAAAACAATTCCATCTCCTGAAGCCTCCAAGATGTTCTTAAGTAGCTATTTGTATTCATTACACTCTGTACATCAAGTGAGCATAAACGAGATTAACAAGGGGAAGACCCTATCGCCACGATGCCCTCTTGTTAGAAGACAATAGTCAAACTACCCGAACCACTGCCCCCACCACCGACGAATTGGTGGTTCTTTCATCTGATGGCTCATTATCCGAGGCCGATGACACGGCTGGAGCTGGTATAATACTCAGAAACGCAGATGGAGGCGCTGTTTTTGTGTCCCGTCGACACCGTTTTCATTGTAATGATGCGCTGGAATCGGAGATTCATGCATTGATGGGCGGCATGGCTTTAGCCCTTCAAAGGCCAGACCTCCCAAGTCATTGTTCTATCGGCTTTATTTGATTATACACTGGCTAGATCACCATATGGTTACCTGGTTGATAAAATCAAGAAACTAATGGAGGATCGGAAGTTTGTTCATGTCAAAATAGCACGTTCAAGATAGGGTTGCTCACTTACTTGGTAACTTTGGTCACATTGAGGTAGCATGACTTGTTGGCTACATCAGGGCCCTACTTTCATTGATACTTTTGTAATCACACTGTAATCCTATCACTATGGAATAAACTCCATTTTCCCTCACAAAAAATGATATCTTCACCTAGGGTTTAGTATCTTCATGTAGGATTACATCATGTATGCGGTGCATGTGTACGCTTTCCCGGGCTCAATCTGCAAGCCCGTCTGGCCCAGCAGGTTTTCATGTATTCATGTACTTCGCGGCTGCAACATGAACGTCTATCACAAAATGTCATCACTAATGCACACACTTACACCTGCCAAAAAAAAAACTGTTACCCGAAAAAAAAAACATGCATGCAGCCACAGGTACTTCACACTACGCGCCCGCTGCCATGGATCTCACACATAACCAATGAATACAACGAAGAGAGAAAGCGGTAAATATGTATATGGTCCAAAGAGTACCACACGCACCCGCAAGAAAAAACAAACAAAGAGTAGCACACAATACAAGCCCAGATTGTTCATGAGAACGACAAGATCGATATGGTTAATTTATTGGGCCCGCCCGCATGCACGCACACACAGACGGACCAGCAGGCAGCACCAGCAGGCAGCAGCGGGTTTGATCGGCCGGCGGCGACGAGCTAGTAGCGGCGGCGGCGGTTGGCCGGCTCCTTCTGCGCGTTGAAGTACATGGCGGCGACGGGGAGCCCCAGGTCATGGCGCTCTGCGAAGGCACGGGTGCTGAACCGCGCGCGCATGGCCGACGCTGCTGTGTCGCCGCCGGGAGCCGGCGCCAGCACACGCGCCTTCTGCTGGAACAGCACCAGCACGTAGCGGTGGATGCCCAACGGCGGCTTCGGACCCATGTAGGGCACCACCTCCTCCCCTGCACGCATGGATCATCATCATAATAAAAACGTAATTAGCATCTATAGCTCGCCATTAGCAAACAAATAGATATCTTCACCACGTAGTACGTGCAGGAGTGTAGCTACACATAACGTAAGCATGGCGTTCCTTTAGGCTATTTTTCTTCTTCTTTTTTGCAGTTTAGCAAGCAAAAGGCGGAGTAAAACCGGCCGATCTGCCGGCGGTTTGCTCTAGCAAAAGCGACCGATGCCATGCATGATCTGTCGTGTGTCCGTTGTGGCGAGGGTGACGGGGCTGCGCCGCTCAGGTCGACACGCGCCGTGGGCGGCACAGAGGGAGACGGGACGGCACGCCCGCTACGTGTCCACCGCATGGGGCCTGCAGCGTGGACACGTGTTCCGCGCCGCGGCAGGACAGGTATCGTGCGCCGGCTGGCACGTACCGCTGCGAAGCTGATCGTTTTGGGTGGATTTTCCTCTTTAGTTAAAGCTTGTTGTGGGATCAGAAAATACTGGACAATGGGCATCAGCAAAAAAAAGGAAGTACCGGGCACTCTAAAACATACAGTATATACCGCATGTAGTAATATTTTACCTTGAGAAGGATCTGATCCACCAGGTATGTTAACCACCAGCCTGTTCCGACAGAACATTGACCAGGAAAAACGTCAGAATTAATCAGCTAGCTCATACACGCATTAGTACAAGATTGTAAATGTAGATGCTCAGGCAACACAATTACCAAAAATGGTACAAGTAAAAGAAGCAAATAAATAAATTAGTTAGTTACCAGTGAAGCCACTCCTTCATGGTTGGCTCGCTGGGGCTCGGTGCGTCCGGATCAGTCATAACCTGTAAATGAGAGCACGCCCAGTTTACAGTAGCTTCAACTGAATCAGAGCGCATATGCAAGTACTAACCACGCATAAAGCACCATGGCATGCACACACACATCCAACACGCATATGAAAATACTGACCAGGGTGAAGAGATCGCCGGCCCGGCCGGCTATCTGGATCGAGGGCGCCGCGTCGGCGATGGACGGCTTGATCTCGCAGCCGTTCGTCAGGTCCTTCGTCCCGAAGCGCACGGTCACCGGCATGGTGGGCACGAACATGTCCACCACGTCACCGATCACCCTCCCAACCACAAGGGGATCCACATGGGCTGCCATAGCCGGAGGACGGCGATGAGGTCGAGCAGCAATAGCAAAACTAGCCAGCTAGCTAGCTGGATCTCCCGAGAGCACCTGCTTGTCTGTGTTGTATGAGCAGTGTTTGTATGGAGGAGAAAGTGTGAGGGGGTGAGAGAGTATTTATAGGTGGAGGGAGGTGGTGGAAACATGACATGGACATTTTGGTGGTGTTGCGATGATAAGCATGCGTGATGGTTAGTTGTCATCTCTCCCAAGTTAGAGATTGTGTGTGATGTTAGTGTGTGAAGGCCCCTCTGACATATGCCAGTTCTGACTTTGGTCACTGACATGTGGGCCCGGCTTACTAACATGGTCATATGTCAGTGATCAAAGTTAGAACCAATGGGTCCATAGGTTGGTGACTAAAATTAAAATTGACGTGTCGTACATGGTTTTAGTCTATTTTGCGTGTTGATTATTCGTATGTGGGTGAGAAATACTGTGTGCGTCGTATATGATACCTAGTTTTGTGAGCATAAATAGTTGCTTGGCGTTGTGGTGTACAACTAACAGATACAGATGTTGGCGACTAAAGTGAAAATTGGCGTGTCGTAGATGATTTGGGTCTATTTGCGTGTTAGTTAACCATAGCTTTGATTATATGGGCGTGGAATACCGCGTGCGTCGTATATGACCCCTAGTTTTGTGACTGTGAGGGCTTTTCTCTCAAGCCATTCTACTCTTTTATTTCTTTCTGATTCCGGCGTTACAATTTACCAATGTGAATGGTTTTTTTCTAAAACAGCTACTAAACTGTACTTATCAAATAAAAATGGAATAAAAGATAGAAACTGAAACAAGCAAACTGAAAGTTACACAACCTTCAAATGTCAAGCCTCATTATGAGTAGATTTTTGAGAAAGTGGGTCGCAAGGCTTTACAAACTCTCGATTCATTCATAGTATAGTGTGTGAAGGTTCTTAGGTGACTTCTAACCATCTAGGAGGCAAACAGCCTTCAGAAATACTCCCTCTGACCCATAATATAAGATGTTATTACATACAATATACTCATATATTGGATGTGATCACATTTCATATTATGGGACTGAGGGAGTAACAAGCAAAGCAAAGTCACACTCAAAAGATCTTCAATCAAAGTATTCTTAACAACCCAAATGATCTCTGTCTCTCCCCCCCCCCCCTCTCTCTCTCTCACACACACACACGACCGCATGCGCGTTCGCAGACGCGTGCACGCACACACACACATAGATACGTCTCAAATGCTTCTACAATTGAATGATTCATACTATATTGTTATCAATTACACACTTTGGGAATACTTTTTATCAATTTTTATTTGACTAACATATAAATATAGTGCACAATGCTAGTTCATGTATTTTGTTGTTTATGCAATTTCAGGAAAATCCACAGAAAAAGTCCAAGAGAAATGGAACAAAAACAATTCAGGAAGTTAAACATCAGAAGAGACCCAGGAGCCAAAGACCAGCACCGGAAGGGGGGAGGGCTCTTAGGTGCCTAGAAGCCTGGTGGAGATTCCCCTGGGCCCATGGTGTCTACAACGGGTGTCTATGGTGTGGAGGTACTCCCCGGGGGCTCCGGTGTCCGATGGTGCTTATGTAACCCATTTACGTACCCTAATTATCGAGCAGTTTTTCATCGTCGACACATCGCGTTTCGAAGGCAACCTTTGTTTTTAGCCCTCACCCAGAACTCTATCGAAGGGGGAAGCCATCTTCATCATCACGAAACCTTGATCCTCATGCTCCAAGATGAGTTGTGAGTAGTCCACCCCCTGAACTACGGGTTCATGGGACTAGCCTTGTAATCTCTTCATCTTGATGTGTTTAGATGTTCAATACAATAGTCATATGAGCTGCCTTACATGATTATGGTTTATCAAAAATATTTGTAGCGGTAATGTTGATCATGTCGCTACAGAATTTGCTCTATATAGTGACAAAACCCTGCTGCCGAAATAGGAAATGCCACCTAATATCATTATCTGTGGCAGCGCCCTCGACAACTTGGGTGACATTCTGGCCTGAAATTCGGCGATGCTTTTGGGCGTCACTTGGCATGCCCATTTTCCAGGACGATTTGTAGTGTCACAGAAAATGTTTGGTGTCACAGAAAATGTTAGACGGGTTAAAAATGGATAACAAAATGACTTGTTGGTGTTCAGAACATAGTACCTTATAAATTCGACCATGGCAGAGTTTATAACATATTAGAATCAAATTTTTAGGGTTTAGGGTTGAGATGCTCGTATCGAAATCCATTGATTATTTTTCAGTGTGTGCTCTCGGTACTACAAAAGGTCATAATTTCTTAATACTACTTAATAGAGCATACATGTTCGTCATCATCACATCAGTACCAACAGTAGCATAAAACATGACATACAAAGATGGATGATCATCGTGGCAACACGATAGAGAGTCAGAACTACTTCTCATCTGGTTCAGCATCAATGAAACCGAGGAAGAGAAACGTCCTTGCACGTCCATGGTGTAGCACGAAGATCATCATGTCTCCCATATCCATGTTGTACACGTCGACTACTTTTCTCCACTCATTAAGAACGATGCTTCCCCCTCCTTGTCCTGAAGCCGAGTATGAAGTCAAACTGATGTTCACTCTAGGATGGAGAACAATGGTCAACTCTCCATTTGCACCCATCTCCCTAGGCACAACACGTTGTGGAAGTATCTAGTGGCATAATACATGTTAAACACTTTAGGCAATCTACATAAGTACCTGGACTATCTGAAGATAATGAGAGTAGATACAATTCTAACCATGAGTTTTTCGTGAATGTTGCCCTTGTTCAAAGTGTGTAGCAGGGGCACATATGAATGATATCTTGGTCCAATATTGTAACCGTCTGCGAGCATCCAAATTTGATTAAAAAAGCCGATGAGAAACCACATCTCTTCCTAGCTTACTATGCTCCCTTCAGTAACCTCCATGTTGTCTATAAAATATTTTGTTACGATATCCACTCTGTAATAAGTTATGAAAATATCTATAAATAAGATTTGTTAAATAAAACAGCCGGATGAAATGTTGTTTAATTTGCCAGAATACTTACACTGGTGAGTTATTGTATCGGTGCTTGAACATACCCAGAGGTGACGTTTAGGTTTTCCACCTAGTTCGAGGGACATTTCCATACCTACTTCCAACTGGTACACTTTGGAAAATTCTTTCCAAGTACATCCTGTGAAAAAGGTCCTATCTTCTTTGTTCCCGATCCTGCATAGAAAACAGAAGCCCTCTCTTATCTCCAGGTGGACATGTACAGTCACTACTGCAGGATGCAGCTAACGCGACACTACGATCAGAGACCCTTTCACGAAATTGTGTGCGATGCATTAATCACAAACAGGGATGTAAAAACCCATCAAAAAAGGTGCAAAACGTTTGCAATGGGGGATACATCAAACACGGTTCAGATTTTAGTTGCTTGTGCGATCTAGGGCATACGGTCCAGTCCAATGAACCGTTTGCGATGAGGCGGAACAAAAGAAACGGGCAGCCTGATGAAGGCGTCTACGATGTACAGCATACCGTTCACTTGGATGAACTATTTGTGATTAGGCAACACAAAAGAAACGGTAAGCCAGATCCAGGTGTGTGCGATGTACAGCATACAGTTCACTCGAATGAACCGTTTGCGATGAGGCGGAACAAAAGAAATAGGCAGCCTGATGAAGGCGTGTGCGATGTACATCATACAGTTCACTCGGATGAACTATTTGTGATTAGGCAACACAAAAGAAATGGCCAGCCAGATCAAGGTGTGTGCGATGTACAACATGTGGTTCACCCGGATGAACAGTTTGCGTTGAGACAAGAGAACAGAAATGGTTCAATATAACAAATACCATAAATATTGCAAGGCTCAAGTTCAAAGATTACAACGCCCAAATTCAAACATTGCAAGATGCGTCATTTCTGAAAAGGGATCAACCGCTGACAAGTCATGTATGGGTTTGACACAATAACTTCCAATTGCTTTGCCATATGCTCTTCCAATA
This sequence comes from Triticum monococcum, assembly GCA_034509565.1. Classification (NCBI taxonomy): domain Eukaryota; kingdom Viridiplantae; phylum Streptophyta; class Magnoliopsida; order Poales; family Poaceae; genus Triticum; species Triticum monococcum. The sequence continues at coordinate 212,488,899 of CM067847.1, read as the reverse complement.
TGAAGTTTGGCATTTTTGGAGGCACTTCCATTCCGCAGTACCAGCCGCCTCTGATAATCATACCATTGATGTTTCCTAATTAAATGCGTGTTCAACCTCAGTACCCTCAACACCTTTTGCTCTGGCAAGAAAGAACATGGCGAGTGTAATCTCTGGTGGGGTCCCTCGATAGAAGTTCAAAGTAATATTTGAGAGATGTAGATCCAGGCATTCGATGTGATTGTCGTTATCAACATATTCCACCGGGCCTAATATGCACTGCAAAAGAAGATAACGTGTTAGTGTCTACATGCAGTTTTGAATAGTGCTACACGCCCATTTGGTTTGCAGGATTTGTAAAATGCAACAACGTGCCATCTTCGATCCATCATGATTAACATGGGCATTAATTTGATTACAATCTAGAAACATGTAGCCTTGTTCAAAAGAGGTTGGATTGGATGAATAATTCGCTAAGAAAACTAGTACAGATGAATCCAAAGGAGAAATTCTTATGGACGATTGTAACCATATGAATGAAGCAACCAATATTGGGTGGGGGTGTATGTCCTAAAATCCTCCAAAATTCCTTCAGAAATCGTAGTACATAGTCATTGTAAGCTTGGGAAAAGGTGCAAAAAATTGAACTCCCTTATGGTTAACATTTAGCAGGAAAGGAACATCACCTCGATATACAACTTCTTCAGGCATGGAAAGCATCTCAGGCAACTGAAATCTTGGTCCAGGTTGGGGACGACAGATTCTAGTGCCAAGACCTTCACTGTGCCCAGAGTCTGGGTGAAGCTTCGCTGGATGACAGACGAACATACATCTTCAAAACTAGTTATAACGTTGATATCAAGAAGGAGAGGTATATAAGGCGACTGTTGTACCTAAAAGTTGTAGTATTCAACAAACGAATAGCCCACCACTTTCAATTTCGGCGTAGAAATGACACTGATTCTTGTTGGACCATGTTGATCAACTACACGTAATCTCTCAAGTGAAGGTGTGTCCTGGATGACCATATTGTGGTCCACCTTTTGTGATTCTCGTTGAAGCACCAACAACACACATAAATAGTGCGGAGAGTCCTGGAGGTGATGTGCAAGGTACTCGACCAATTCATCGCCTGAAGACGAAGGAACTCGAGTGTAGTACAGCCGCGGAGCAGGAGCTCCATGGCATCCTTTGGGATGCAGATGGCGACGAGCTCGAGGTGCTTCAGTCGTGGTAGAAAAAGAGCGGGCGCGTCAGTAAGGGGGGATGGCAGTTCATGAACTTGGCGAGGCGCAACGTGGGCGCGAAGCGGAGCGTGGATGTTGGCAGCAAGCTCATATGCACATCATTATAACTTAGCTTCTCGAGATGATCTATAGCGTGGGATTGGAACCACTCGTTAAGCTTGGCTCGCTCCTTGCCATTGGAATGGAACTTGCCCGCTATGAGACCTTTGATTGGGCCATGGTGACTGCCGAGGATCTGGGAGAACGCATCCAAGCTTTGGCGATAGCCAGAGCTTGTGGGCGTGGAGGAGGTCGATGGGTGTGCGGAGCCATAGGGTGCGCCACCGCCGGGAAACGGCGGCTGTCCTCGCCCGATTTCTTATTAGGAGGAGGGATATGATGACTATCAACATATCATCAGGGAGGTTGTTCATGAAGTCTAGGCCAGCTGGAGTCGCTTGCGGTTCTTTCTCGACCCGCCTCTGCTTGTTGGCTGCCTCGTTCTCCACCTCGTCGGTGGGGACGGGAACCTCTGTCTCCATATTCACGCCGTGCTCCGGTGCTTCAGCAGCCCCGGCGTCGCCACTCCCTCCGATGGGGCGCTTCGGCGGCATCCTCATACACTGACGGCTTTGAGGACTCAGAGCGGCGTCGAGGATGTGGGCGGAGAGAGAGGAATTGTGTGTTTGGCGAGGATGGGGGTGCGGCCGCTCGGCGGCATCATTAATATAGACCAGTGGGAGCGAGGAGGGCGATGGTCCAATGCTGTCTCTCTTCCCGGTGAGAACGACTGCTTAATCTCTAGCATGAATGAAATCTATGCTTAATTACTAAATTTTAGTTGCAAACAATAGATGGTGATATTGATTTTTAGCTGCATATTTTGACAAATCACAGTGTCTCTTGGCTTAGCGCCGAAGTCTGGCTTTAATTTGCATATCATAATATGAACCGTTTGCGTTGAAGAGATGCACAGATCTTGCGTTGAACACCTTGTACGCTTCCCGGTGAGTCTGCGCACCAGACTGCGCTCGCACGCTTCCCGTTCAGTCAAGCAGCTGTCCACACGGCACCTCCGATAGCCATTAAAACCAAGACGCATGGCATCACGTGAATGGTTAACCCAACGCACACCGTTTGAATTATACAAACGTTTGAGATATTAAACTGGCATCTATTTTTTTCAAAATGCCTTTGTTTGCTGCCATTATTCGAGCGCGCCTTCTCTCAAAATGGACACAAAAAATACCACAACACTCGGGTGCCCTTCCATGATAGCTTGCCAAGTTTCATGAATTTCTGACGAGTTTTGGATTTACTAGAATTTAAAAACCAGACATCTCAATGTTTTGCCGGCAAACAACGGTGCCCTCGTGTTTGAAATTCATTCCAATTTCTTGCATGGGACCTAAGCATGCACCCAAGGACACGACTTTGATTTTTCAACCAATTTATATGCACTGGAGCATGCACATGTAGTTCAAATTTGAATTATGCACATAAGTGCATTGAAAACTCAGTTAATGCATAAAAATGTCCAAACAAACCCCGAAAAATCACAAAAATCCACACAACACTCCTGTTGTTCTATGTTGACACGAGAAAAAACTTGAAAGCAATAAGAGGCAATGGATATTGTTTCATCCTCAAAGGTGGGATGGTCCCTATAGAAAACCATCATGCTTGTTGTGAGAAGCTCCGGTTTGTGAGACGCATATACCCAAACCTGCCCCAAATGGGACAAAATTTGTACCATGGCATGTTGATGCCGCTCCATGATAGCATGCCAAGTTTCATGAATTTTAGACGAGCTTTGGATTTACTAGAATTTAAAAACCAGGCATCTCAATGTTTTTCCGACAATCAACGGTGCCCTGGTGTTTGAAATTCATTCCCATTTCTTGCATGGGACCTAAGCATGCACCCAAGGACACAGATTTGATTTTTCAGCTAATTTATATGCACTAGAGCATGCACATGTAGTTCAAATTTGAATTATGCACATAAATGCATTGAAAACTCAGTTAATGCATAAAAATGTCCAAACAAACCCTGAAAAATCACAAAAATCCATACAACACTCCTGTTGTTCTATGTTGACACGAGAAAAAACTTGAAAGCAATAAGAGGCAATGGATATCGTTTCATCCTCAAAGGTGGGATGTTCCCTATAGAAAACCATCATGCTTGTTGTGAGAAGCTCCGGTTTGTGAGAAGCATATACCCAAACCTGCCCCAAATGGGACAAAATTTGTACCACGGCATGTTGATGCCGCTCCATGATAGCATGCCAAGTTTCATGAATTTTAGACGAGTTTTGGATTTACTAGAATTTAAAAACCAGGCATCTCAATGTTTTTTTCGACAATCAACGGTTCCCTGGTGTTTGAAATTCATTCCCATTTCTTGCATGGAACCTAAGCATGCACCCAAGGACACGGATTTGATTTTTCAACTAATTTATATGCACTGGAGCATGTGCATGTAGTTCAAATTTGAATTATGCACATAAATGCATTGAAAACTCAGTTAATGCATCAAAATGTCCAAACGAACCCCGAAAAATCACAAAAATTCACACAACACTCCTGTTCTTCCATGTTGACATGAGAAATAAAATTGAAACGAATAAGAGGCAGTGGATATCGTTTCATCCCCAGAGGTGGGACATTCCCTACCGAAAACCATCATGCTTGTTGTGAGAAGCTCCGTTTGTGAGAAGCATATACCGAAACCTGCCCAAATGGGACAAAATTTGTACCACATCAAGTTGATGCTGCTCCATGATAGCATGCCAAGTTTCATGAATTTCAGATGAGTTTTGGATTTACTAGAATTTTAAAACCAGGCATCTTAATGTTTTGCCGGCAATCAACGGTGCCCTAGTGTTTGAAATTCATTCCCATTTCTTGCATGGGACCTAAGCATGCACCCAAGGACACAGATTTGATTTTTCAACCAATTTATATGCACTAGAGCTTTCGCATGCAGTTCAAATTTGAAGTATGCACATAAATGCATTGAAAACTCAGTTAATGCATGAAAATGTCCAAACAAACCCCAAAAAATCACAAAAATTCACACAACACTCCTGTTGTTCTATGTTGACACGAGAAAAAAAGTTCAAATCTATAAGAGGCAATGGATATCGCTTCGTCCATAGAGGTGGGCCGTTCCCTACCGAAAACAATCATGCTTGTTGTGAGAAGCTCCGGTTTGTGAGAAGCATATACCCAAACCTGCGCCAAATGGGACAAAATTTGTACCACGACATGTTGATGCTGCTCCATGATAGCATGCCAAGTTTCATGAATTTTAGACGAGTTTTGGATTTACTAGAATGTAAAAACCAGACATCTCAATGTTTTGCCGGCAATCAACGGTGCCCTGGTGTTTGAAATTCATTCCCATTTCTTGCATGGTTCCTAAGCATGCACCCAAGTACACAGATTTGATTTTTCAACAAATTTATATGCACTGCAACATGCACATGTAGTTCAAATTTGAATTATGCACATAAATGCATTGAAAACTCAGTTAATGCATAAAAATGTGCAAACAAACCCTGAAAAATCACAAAAAATCCACACAACACTCCTGTTGTTCTATGTTGACATGAGAAAAAATCTTGAAAGCAATAAGACGCAATGGATACCGTTTCGTCCCCAGAGGTGGGACGTTCCCTACTGAAAACCATCATGCTTGTTGTGAGAAGCTCCGGTTTGTGAGAAGCTTCGGTTTGTGAGAATCATATATCCAAACCTGCCCCAAATGGGACAAAATTTGTACCACGGCATGTTGATGCCGCTCCATGATAGCATGCCAAGTTTCATGAATTTCCGACGAGCTTTGGATTTACTAGGATTTAAAAACCAGACATCTCAATGTTTTGCCGGCAATCAATGGTGCCATGGTGTTTGAAATTCATTCCCGTTTCTTGCATGGGACCTAAGCATGCATCCAAGGACAAAGATTTGATTTTTCAACCAATTTATATGCACTAGAGCATTCTCATGTAGTTCAAATTTGAATTATGCACATAAATGCATTGAAAACTCACTTAATGCATAAAAATGTCCAAACGAACCTCGAAAAATCACAAAAATTCACACAACACTCCCATTGTTCTATGTTGACACGAGAAAAAAACATGAAATCAATAAGAGGCAATGTATATCATTTCGTCCCCAAAGGTGGGACGTTCCCTATCGAAAACCATCATGCTTGTTGTGAGAAGCTTCAGTTTGTGAGAAGCATATACCCAAACCTGCCCCAAATGGGACAAAATTTGTACCACGGCATGTTGATGCCACTCCCTGATAGCATGCCAAGTTTCATGAATTTCAAACGAGTTTTGGATTTACTAGAATTTAAAAACCAGGCATCTCAATGTTTTGCCGGCAATCAATGCTGCCATGTTGTTTGAAATTCATTCCCATTTCTTGCATGGGACCTAAGCATGCACCCAAGGATAAAGATTTGATTTTTCAACCAATTTATATGCACGGGAGCATGCACATGTAGTTCAAATTTGAATTATGCACATAAATGCATTGAAAACTCACTTAATGCATAAAAATGTCCAAACAAACCCTGAATAATTCCAATTCTTTTATGATCACTTCAGATAAAAGGTCTAGCAATTCAAACACCGTCCATGGCCGCTGTGAGCCCATTATGTAATTCAAATCAAGACCAAAAATCAAGTAGATCCCACACAGTTTATTATAACCAACCATGTGAGATGCAGCACAAAATATCTTCGGACCGTGTCTGAATAAGGAACCGTGTCTGATGACACTTCGCGCGCTAGTTTTTTGTCTGAAGCGATTCCAAATTTTTGGCTTCCGCGGAAATATCTACCTCCCCCCTTACAAAAAGCCCCATTTCCCCCCTTTCCGCCTTCCTTTCCAAGTTGAAACTTGCACTCCTTTCTTGCAGCGCCGCCGCCTCCTCGCTGGCGACCCTCCTTCACGCTGCTCGGCCTCGCCTATCCAGGCAGGTAATCCACACCCGACCCCCATCCTCCTCCTTTTCCACATCCCACATGCCCCAACCGCCGGCGCGAGCACGATACCTTCCACCCAAATCACCGACCCCTCCACCAAATAAGCGCCGGCCTAAGCCATGGTGCACGTAGTATAGCCAGGACTTCAAGGAGCATTTGGCAGCGGAGAAGCAAATCGCGGCCACCTGCACATGTGAGGTCGCGATGGCTACCATTCGTGCCGACCCCCTGATCTTGGAGGATCACCTCGCCGTCGAGGCCATCATTGACGCCTCGCGTGCCGATGCCGCGACATGGTTGGATGCTTTAACCGACAGTTCGTGGCATTTTCTCAGGCCACCGTTGGAGCCATCGATGAAGAATACGAGGTGTTTTCTCAGCGTGCACGTGCTTACCTCTTCTCGAGAGCCAGCAGGTTGGTGCCCGAAGCGGCTCAGGCATCTCGCCACTACAGCGAGGGCACCCACGATACGGAGGCCTCGCCCTCTTCCATGTCCAAGGAGCCAATCGTCATTGATATCTCTATCAATGAGGAGTAGCTTGTCTTATTAGGTCACTATAAGGACCCATGTTCAGTTTGCTAGCTACTACCTTTCCTTAACAAATTCTAGTGAATTGTGCTATTGTAACATCCCAAATTTTCAACTTGGAATGTTATACACTAGATCATCATGCATATCATATTTTCTTGCATTTTGGTTGATCCTAGAAATTTCACGCAACTCAAGGACCCTCGGAGAGAGTTGGAGATTTCGTTATTTTCATATTTGAGTTCTCAAATTTTGAAGAAAGGATCATTGGTTTTGTCGGAGTTTTATTTGCCTTTTGTTTGGATAGGGAAAAATGCGCATTTTCAAAACTTGCATTTTAGGCCCGGAGTAAAGTTCATTTTGTTCGACTCATTTTTAGGAGTCGGGGAAAATTTACTTTATTAGTTTTGGAGTCTGGTAGATTTGTTTTTCTGTGTTTTTCCGAGCGCGGAACCGTTTAAAAAAAAATCGCGCGACTTGGGCCAAGCCCAGCCGGCCGGCCAGGAGGCCAGGCCATCGCCGCGAGCCGCGCCAGGCGCCAGGCGCCAGAGGCCGCCGCCGCCATTGCCTCTTTTGGAAGTCCTAGTAGGACTTTTATCCTACTTCCGTTTATTCCATTTTTTGTTTCTAGATCTTTCCTTCCCTCTTTTCTTTCCTACTCCTATTCTTATTCATTGTCCCCTACCCCAAGTAAATCCCCCCCTCCCCAATATAAAAACCCCCACACCCCCCTCTAAATCATCATCAAACACAAAGCCCCCAAGCCTCCACTACACCGCGCCACCACACCGCCGCCGCCGCCGCCCTACGCCCACGCCGCCGGAGCCCCTCACTGGAGACTTCGCCGGAGGTAGCCCCATGCCGCATCTCTTCTTTCCATCGGATCGTTTTCTTCTAATTGTTCCGATTCTTCTTTTCCGATTCGTTTTCTTTCCGGTTCTTTGTGAAACCGTTCCGGTTTTCTAGATCGATTTTTTGATCGGTTTTCTTCTCCGAAACCCTAGATCGGATTCGTTCTTTTTTTCCGGTTTAGTTGTCTAGAGACCGTTCGCCGGACCGTTCGTCTTAACGAACGTGATCACCGGATTATTCCCGGTTAACGAACGTCCGTTCGTTTAACCGTTCTTTTTTTTCTTTCGTCGGATTTATTCCGCGATCGCGATCTCGGATCCGATCTTCGTTCTAGTTTATCTCCTCGCCCGTTTATCAGAATCAGGTGATTCAAGCGCCTGGAGTTTCGTTTCGAAATCGCCGTTCCGTCTAATAAACTTTAACTAAGATTTGCTATGGTAAAATTTGATCTAGTTTCAACTTGCTAGAACCGAGTTGTTCTTTTCCGCCGTTTGTTTTCGGTTTCTTTGTTCGGTTCTTTCTTTCTTCTCAACCGGAGTTCTTAAGTTGAACTATCTGGTTCGATCTCTTGTTCGAGTTTTACCTGTGCATTAGATGAGTACTTATTGTATGCTTGTTGTTTGTCTGCGACAGATTACCCGGATTGCACCGCCTGTTACTTCAAATCTCTAGGACTCGCGGATCATCAGCAAGGCAAGTAACACTTTGATCATACCTTTTCTACAACCCAGTTTTATTGCATTAGATCCATCCTCACACATTGCATGATTAGGATCTAATTAAATTGTGGGATGGGAAGTAGATGAGGTAGTACCTATCACCTGTTTATTATGAAACCTTTGGGAGTTACTTCTACGTTTGCTTATTATGCCATGCTATGCTGGTAGACGTGGATTGGGTGAGTGATATCCATGACAGATGTGAGTGTGATAATTTTAAGGGTTTACCTAAGGTGGCAACTTAAATACACATCTGGATGGATTGAGGCACCTGATGTGTATCAGGACTTGCCTGTTTTATTTTGGACCGCCACCCAGGCTCAAAGGGATCATAAGATCTTTCATGCTAAATACTTATGTGTGCAGCCACAAGCCATTCTGGGCTCTGGCATAGTTGACTAAGTCGTGCGAACTCTTACAGGGTAGACTAGCAGATGTTGGGGAAAGTAGGTGTACCGGTCTATCCATCGTAAGGTGCTAGCGCTTCTGAAAGACTGTGTCTCGGTCATCCGTTTCTCAAACACCAGTAGTGCGAGAAATCCAATGGAGGCGATCGAGTCTTGTGGGGAAAAGTGCGCAAACCTCTGCAGAGTGTAACAAACTAATCATGATTAGCCGTGTCCCCGGTTATGGACAATCTTGAGTATCTAGTACTTGAATATCATGTGAATCTCATCATGTTACTTCTAATTAATATTGTTGGGTTTTAATTATTTTAATTGGGATTGAGAATGCTGTCAACCATTCTCAATGTTTAACAACCACCATGATAGTTAAATAAATTTATTCCTTTGCAGTAGGGAAAAACTGGCTTTACGCAAAACAGTAACCATAGAGCTTTCCACCAGCCAAATATGCATATAGTATAGCTGTTTCATTCCATCATTCTCTATGTGTTACCTTGCCAGCATTTCCATGTGCTGACCCGTTTCGGGCTGCAACGTTAATGTTGCAGACTTTTCAGACGACGATTAAGGTGCTTTTAGGTCGTGGTTCTATACTCAGTGATGCCGTTGGAGTTGATGGACCCATTTACCTTCCAAGTCTTCCGCTGTTATCGATATTAGATGGCCTTAAGCCATATTATTGTAATAAGTTCTCTTCGGAGACATCAATGTAATAAGTGTGTGATTGCCACTCTGCTATAAATCCTTCGATGTACTGTGTGGTGTCAGCATTACTGATCCAGGGATGACACCGGAGCACAGTAGACTTGATCCATTCAGGTCTGGTCGCCACAGAGATGGTATCAGAGCACACGCTGACTATAGGAGACGACCACTAAGTTAAAGCCATAGGTCACTATTCTTTCCTCATTTTCTAACTCCTCATCTTTTCTACTCTTTAGTATGAAGGACGCGAAGATTAAGTATGCTCAACCGGATGAAGGCACACCTTTTGGATTTCACTTGAAGGAAGTCACCAAGTACCTGAACATTGGATTACCAAGCTTCACCGGAACTTTCAACGCCACTTTGCCTGAAGAGGAGCGCTGGAACATTCAAGCTCACGTTCCGGGAAGGACATTCGCGCCAATCACCAAGCCCATAGATAGTGTTTTCAATGCACCAACCTGGAGTCTAGGAAAGAGCATGGCAGCCCATATCACCATAGGACGCATTGGAGAAGTTTATCAAGAAGACCTCAAGGACACTATCTACCAGATTTGCGGACGCCGAGATGAACAATGGGAGTTAGTCAGCACCAAGAAGGATAGATCCATTGCAGCATTCATCCAGGAGTTAAACCAACACATTCGACGCCACGAGAACCAGATGTGCAATGATATGATGGAGTTGAAGAACGTGAAGACGAGGATCATCGAGCTAGAAGGAGAACTGAAGGCTACACGCAAGGACTACATGGACGAGATCGTAGCTCTAGCAAGGCACAACGTCGATCTTAAGCAGGAGATTGAAGAACTCAAGAGGAAGTTAGCATCCAAGGAGGAAGACGAGTACGTCGCATGTCCGGATAACTACATCATCATCGACGACACCGATTCGGATCCAAGTGAACCTGACTTTGAAGATGAAGCTGGAGCGGACATCATGGAGTCTTCCACCGGTTCAAATTTCTAGATGACCACCAAATATTAGTAGTATTCCCCCCATGTAAACACTATAGTTCAAGCACTTTTGCGATAGCTAGACCGACTGTATGCCCTTGTTTGATTGAATGAAGTGATTTTGTGTGAATTTGCTCATGTGCATTGGGGTAGTGTTTTCTCTTTAGATCTCATTCTATTCTTATATCTCTTCTTTTCTAAACCCTAAGATGCCTTTGAGACGTGACCCCGGATTTACCATTAAGGATTGGTAACTATGTTTTTCCCTCAGACCTAATAGTATTGGAATCTCAAGGATTGGATGCAATATTAGGCATGGATTGGTTATCAAAGTATGAAGGGAATATCGATTATGCTAGTAAGTCAATTTTTCTTACAACGCCAGAAGGAAGAAGGATCAAGTATGTATCCCGGCATGTGCCAAATAGGACACAAGTAAATTGCCTGACAGGAGTCGTGCAGGAGGAAGTACCTGTGGTGAAGGATTACCCTGATGTATTTCCGGAAGAGTTGCCAGGCATGCCACCGGATAGAGACATCGAGTTTTTGATTGAGTTGTTGCCAGGTACAGGCCCAATATCAAAGACTCCGTACCGGATGCCAGCAAAGGATTTGGTAGAAATTAAGAATCAGATTAAGGAGTTGTTGGAGAAAGGTTACATTCGCCCAAGTTCTTCGCCTTGGGGATCACCCGTACTTCTAGTGGAGAAGAAGGATGGATCATTAAGGATGGTTGTTGATTATCGAGGATTGAACGAAGTAACCATCAAGAACAAGTACCCACCGCCAATGATAAATGATCTGTTTGATCGTTTGCAAGGAGCTAAAGTGTTTTCCAAGATCGATTTGCGATAAGGGTACCACCAGTTGAAGATTCGAGAGCAGGACATACCTAAGACAGCATTCACCACGAGATATGGATTGTACGAGTATACCGTTATGTCATTTGGATTGACTAACACGCCTGCCTATTTTATGAACCTGATGAACAAGGTATTTATGGAGTTTTTGGATAAGTTCGTCGTAGTGTTCATTGATGATATCCTGGTTTATTCAAAGAATGAAGAAGAGCATAAGGAACATTTGCGTTTGGTTTTGGAGAAACTAAGGGAACATCAGTTATATGCCAAATTTAGCAAATGTGAGTTTTGGTTGAAGGAAGTAGGATTCCTCGGACACGTTATATCTGGAGAAGGGATAGCAGTTGACCCCGTAAAGGCTGAGACCGCAACCGAATGGGAAGCACCAACGACAGTTGGAGAGATCCGGAGTTTTCTTGGACTCGCAGGATACTACCGAAGATTCATTGAGAATTTTTCAAAGATAGCGAAGCCTATGATGGAGTTGTTGAAGAAGGATACTAAGTTCAATTGGACAGAGGAGTGTGAGGCTAGTTTCCAGGAGTTGAAGAAACGTTTGGTTACCTCACGGGTATTGATTTTGCCAGATCAGACCGAGGATTATGAGGTGTATTGCGACGCTTCACGTCGAGGACTTGGAGCAATGCTTATGCAGGAAGGGAGAGTTGTTTCGTATGCTTCACGACAACTGAAGCCTCATGAGTTGAATTACGCCATGCATGATTTGGAGTTAGTAGCCGTAGTGCATGCATTGAAGACATGGAGACATTTCCTCATTGGAAATCATTGTGAGGTGTACACGGATCACAAGAGTTTGAAGTACATTTTCACACAGAAGGAGTTGAATCTCAGACAAAGGAGATGGTTGGAGCTCATCAAGGATTATGATATGAGATTGCATTACCATCCTGGAAAAGCTAATGTAGTAGCTGACGCTTTGAGCCGTAAGAGCCATGTCAATACATTGATGACGGAGGAAATACCCAAGGAGTTATCAGAAAACCTTCGTGAACTAAGTTTAGAGATAGTTCCGAAAGGCTATGTAGCAGCATTGGAGATTCAGTCAACATTGATGGATAAAATCAGAGAGGCTCAGAAATCTGACAAGGAGATTGCTGCTATAAAGGAGAAACTAAGCAAAGGAAAAGCAAAGGGATTTCGTGAGGATGAGCACGATACCCTATGTTTTGAGGACCGTGTTTATGTGCCAAATGACCCGGAGATCAAGAAGTTGATTCTACAAGAGGCACATGATTCACCATACTCGATTCACCCAGGAAATACCAAGATGTATTTGGATTTGAAGGAGACATTCTGGTGGACCGGAATGAAGAAGGATATTGCAGCATATGTAGCAGTTTGTGACGTATGTCAAAGAGTGAAGGCAGAACATCAGAAGCCAGCCGGATTGTTGCAACCATTGCCGATACCCGAATGGAAGTGGGATAAGATAGGAATGGATTTTATCACATGACTACCCAGGACGAAAGCAGGATATGACTCGATTTGGGTTGTAGTTAATCGTTTGACGAAGGTAGCACATTTCATTCCAGTTAAGACCACTTAAACCAGTGCTAAGTTGGCAAAGATATACATGACTAGGATCATTTGTGTGCATGGAGTTCCAAGGAGTATTGTATCAGACAGAGGAACCCAATTTACCTCAAAGTTTTGGAATAAGTTACATGAAACTCTGGGAACCAGGCTAGAGTTCAGTACCGCTTTTTATCCGCAGACAGATGGACAGACCAAGAGAGTCAATCAGATTTTGGAAGATATGCTGAGAGCTTGTGCACTAGATTATGGATCTAGTTGGGACGATAACTTGCCGTACGCGGAGTTTTCTTATAACAACAGTTATCAAACCAGTTTGAAGATGGCACCTTTCGAAGCTTTATACGGAAGGAGGTGCAGGACACCGTTGTCATGGGACGAAGTTGGAGACCGTCAGTTCTTTGGACCAGATTTGATTAAGGAGTCTGAACGGAAGGTTAAGTTGATACGCGATAGGCTCAAGGTAGCCCAGTCCAGGCAGAAGAGTTACGCAGATTCTAAATGCAAGGAGACAGTTTACGAAACCGGAGATAGAGTTTATCTCCGAGTATCCCCACTACGAGGAGTTAAACGCTTTGGAGTTAAGGGAAAATTAGCACCGCATTTCGTTGGATCATATAAGATCTTGCAACGTATGGGAGAAGTTGCGTATAAGTTGGAATTACCAGAGGGACTGTCGGGAGTACATGATGTATTTCATGTTTCTCAGCTGAAGAAATGTCACGCCGAGATGGCGGAAGTACCGTTAAGAGATACAGTGCCGCTTGAAGCAATTCAGTTGAAGGACGACTTAACATATGAAGAGAAACCAGTTAAGATTCTCGAGTATGCCAGCAGAGTTACCCGCAGCAAGGTTATCAAGTTTTGCAAAGTTCAGTGGAACCACCACTCAGAGGATGAAGCCACCTGGGAGAAAGAAGAAGATTTGCTCAAGTACCACCCTCACCTATTTCCTAGCCAACCCGAATCTCGAGGGCGAGATTCATCTTAAGGGGGGTAGGTTTGTAACATCCCAAATTTTCAATTTGGAATGTTATACACTAGATCATCATGCATATCATATTTTCTTGCATTTTGGTTGATCCTAGAAATTTCACGCAACTCAAGGACCCTCGGAGAGAGTTGGAGATTTTGTTATTTTCATATTTGAGTTCTTCTCAAATTTTGAAGAAAGGATCATTGTTTTGTCAGAGTTTTATTTGCCTTTTGTTTGGATAGGGAAAAATGCGCGTTTTCAAAACTTGCATTTTAGGCCCGGAGTAAAGTTCATTTTGTTCGACTCATTTTTAGGAGTCGGGGAAAATTTACTTTATTAGTTCTGGAGCCCGGTAGATTTGTTTTTCTGTGTTTTTCCGAGCGCGGAACCGTTTTAAAAAAAATTCGCACGACTTGGGCCAAGCCCAGCCGGCCGGCCAGGAGGCCAGGCCATCGCCGCGAGCCGCGCCAGGCGCCAGGCGCCAGAGGCCGCCGCCGCCGTTGCCTCTTTTGGAAGTCCTAGTAGGACTTTTGTCCTACTTCTGTTTATTCCGTTTTTTGTTTCTAGATCTTTCCTTCCCTCTTTTCTTTCCTACTCCTATTCTTATTCCTTGTCCCCTACCCCAAGTAAATCCCCCCTCCCCAATATAAATACCCCCACACCCCCCCTCTAAATCATCATCAAACCCAAAGCCCCCAAGCCTCCACCACACTGCGCCACCACACCGCCGCCGCCGCCGCCCTATGCCCACGCCGCCGGAGCCCCTCACCGGAGACTTCGTCGGAGGTAGCCCCACGCCACATCTCTTCTTTCCATCGGATCGTTTTCTTCTAATCGTTCCGATTCTTCTTTTCCGATTCGTTTTCTTTCCGGTTCTTCGTGAAACCATTTCGGTTTTCTAGATCGGTTTTTCGATCAGTTTTCTTCTCCGAAACCCTAGATCGGATTCGTTCTTTTTTTTTCGGTTTAGTTGTCTAGAGACCGTTCGCCGGACCATTCGTCTTAATGAACGTGATCACCGGATTATTCCCGATTAACGAACGTCCGTTCGTTTAACCGTTCTTCTTTTTTTTCTTTCGTCGGATTTATTCCGTGATCGCGATCTCAGATCCGATCTTCGTTCTAGTTTATCTTCTCGCCCGTTTATCGGAATCAGGTGATTCAAGCGCCTGGAGTTTCATTTCGAAACCGCCGTTCCGTCTAATCAACTTTAACTAAGATTTGCTACGGTAAAATTTGACCTAGTTTCAACTTGCTAGAACCGAGTTGTTCTTTTTCGCCGTTTGTTTTCGGTTTCTTTGTTCGGTTCTTTCTTTCTTCTCAACCGGAGTTCTTAAGTTGAACTATCTGGTTCGATCTCTTGTTCGAGTTTTACCTGTGCATTAGATGAGTACTTAGTGTATGCTTGTTGTTTGTCTGCGATAGATTACCCGGATTGCGCCGCCTGTTACTTCGAATCTCTAGGACCCGCGGATCATCAGCAAGGCAAGTAACACTTTGATCATACCTTTTCTACAACCCAGTTTTATTGCATTAGATCCATCCTCACACATTGCATGATTAGGATCTAATTAAATTGTGGGATGGGAAGTAGATGAGGTAGTACCTATCACCTGTTTATTATGAAACCTTTGGGAGTTACTTCTACGTTTGCTTATTATGCCATGCTATGCTAGTTGATGTGGATTAGGTGAGTGATATCCATGACAGAGGTGAGTGTGATAATTTTAAGGGTTTACCTAAGGTGGCAACTTAAATACACATCTGGGTGGATTGAGGCACCTGATGTCTATCAGGACTTGCCTGTTTTATTTTGGACCGCCACCCAGGCTCAAAGGGATCATAAGATCTTTCATGCTAAATACTTACGTGTGCAGCCACAAGCCATTATGGGCTCTGGCATAGTTGACTAAGTCGTGCGAACTCTTACAGGGTAGACTAGCAGATGTAGGGGAAAGTAGGTGTACCTGTCTATCCATCGTAAGGTGCTAGCGCTTCTGAAAGACCGTGTCTCGGTCATCCGTTTCTCAAACACCAGGAGTGCGAGAAATCCAACAGAGGCGATCGAGTCTTGTGGGGAAAAGTGCGCAAACCTTTGTAGAGTGTAACAAACTAATCATGATTAGCCGTGTCCCCGGTTATGGACAATCTTGAGTATCTAGTACTTGAATATCATGTGAATCTCATCATGTTACTTCTAATTAATATTGTTGGGTTTTAATTATTTTAATTGGGATTGAGAATTCTGTCAACCATTCTCAATGTTTAACAACCACCATGATAGTTAAATAAATTTATTCCTTTGCAGTAGGGAAAAACTGGCTTTACGCAAAACAGTAACCATAGAGCTTTCCACCAGCCAAATATGCATATAGTATAGCTGTTTCATTCCATCATTCTCTATGTGTTACCTTGCCATCATATTCCATGTGCTAACCCGTTTCGAGCTGCAACGTTAATGTTGCAGACTTTTCAAACGACGATTAAGGTGCTTTTAGGTCGTGGTTCTATACTCAGTGATGCCGTTGGAGTTGATGGACCCATTTACCTTCCAAGTCTTCCGTTGTTATCGATATTAGATGGCCTTAAGCCATATTATTGTAATAAGTTCTCTTCGGAGACATCGATGTAATAAGTGTGTGATTGCCACTCTGCTATAAATCTTTCGATGTACTGTGTGGTGTCAGCATTACTGATCCAGGGATGACACCGGAGCACAGTAGACTTGATCCATTCGGGTCTGGTCGCCACAGCTATCTACTTTTACCATGTGGTGTTCATTTAATTGCTTGGTTCAATTCTGCAAATGTGATGTTCAATTCTTCAGGGTGCAATATTTCCAAGTTGTTAAGCATGCTTGGTTTGGTTAACTATCTAATCTTCTATTAGGAGTATGTTATATTGTTCAATTGGTGTTTACTTAACTGCTTGGTTCATTTGTTGTGGCTTGGTTCACTCGTTGTCATGTTTAGTTAACTGCTTGGTTCAATTCTGCAATGCGATGTTCAGTTGTTGTGGCTGCATCCTGTTATTGTATACCATGTGAGGAATAAATCGAATTTGGCTATACTAAATACATGAGAAACAAATACAATTGCTATATTTCCAAGTTGTTAAGCATGCTTGGTTTGGTTAACTGTCTGATCTTCTATTAGGAGTATGTTATATTGTGCAATGTGGTGCTCAGTTAACGTTTGGTTCATTTGTTGTTGTGTTTAGTTAACTACTTGGTTCAATTCTGCAATGCAATGTTCAGTTGTTGTGCCTACATTCTGTTATTGTATACCATGCGAGGAATAAATCGAATTTGGCTGCACTTAATACATGAGAAACATATACAAGTGCTATATTTCCTAGTTATTAATCATGCTTGGTTTGGATAAATGGGTTTTCCATGTGGCTTACAATGTGCTTATTTATCATCAACATATTTTACTGATAGCATGCGAACCCTTACTTAATCTGATGACTAACTATCTTATATGTGTTGCAGGGAAACAATGGGAAGCACTCAGGTTTACAAGATGGTACTAACTATTATACCTTGCCTTTTCGTATTCCTTTGCCCCATTTCCAATATAGAGAAGATATTTATGCACATCCTTGTTTTCAGGCTTCACTGATGATTACCTCTCAAACCACCTCTGTGGTCAGGAGGCGAGGAAAGTTTTCATACAACACCCATGGTTCAATATTGAAGTGTTCCTGAAGAGGTCGAAGGATGGACGGTCAATCATCCACATGCACTAGCCTAAAGTTGCAAATACCTTCAACATGAATGAAGGCTCAATATTCGCCTTCCACTTCAGCAGTTTTCCAGATGAGATGCATCTCTCTATGTACCGTCGATGATGCTAATTTCGAAAGGTTCTAGATGTTGCATGTGAAACTTGCTACTGGTGCAGTTGTGTAATGGGGTAGCTGAGTGCTGAAGCTATATCATGTTGTACTCTGATGTATTTCAATTATGAAATCATGCTTCCTTAATATGGAAATGGAATATATTATGTGCTTAATATGAATGTCAATTAGATTAGTAAATGGATTATTAATAATAGGGCAATTAGCCCGCTAATTGGCCAATTAGCTTGCTAATTGGGTTTTGCTATTGCAAACGGTTGTTGAAAAAATACTGTGGGCGATGAACTCAGGCAACGCACATAGTTTCTAGGAATAAACCGTGTTGGATCAATGAACAGTCACACACGACATTCTCTTCAAAACTGTTTGCATTACGCCACCTTGCGCAAACGTTTTCCTTGTAGTGACTGTGTGGTATGTATATACAAATGGAAACGTTTAGTGGTGACTGACTGTGTGGGATGTACTTACGGCCGGAAATGATTTCACTTGAATAATTGTATTTTTCGAGCACTACTGTACATATTTCTGTATTTGAGTGCTCGTCGGTCGCACATGACCTCATTTTGCCGAGCGTGTGTGCCATGAGGGCATATCCCCAACGGTTTCTGGGTCATGTGGGAAGGACCCCCCTATCACCCACACTCACTTGGAGATGGGTCTGAATGCTGTCGCGGAAGGGGTTAGAAACCATTTGTTTACGACCGACGTGTACCAGTGAGTGATGCTGGCAGATCTGTTTATACTCAGGTTCTTCAAAAGTTCATCTCTTGCAAAGCAGGGGATGCACTAAGCAAAATTCAGAGATTGCTCAAAAATTCTAGGTTGTTTATGAAAACGGTACCATTTATGAGAGTGCTAAATACCATCTTCGACAGTGCTTACTAGAATTTAGGAACATTGGATATCACAAATTAGGTTCCAAATTTATTAGTTTCAGAAAGATTTATGAAAATATCAATGTTGCAATACAAATATGGAATTTTCTATTTCATAATAATCATAAAAGAATTTTTCAGATTACAAGTAGGTTACTTCTGACGTCTAAAGAGGGGAATGTAGCAATAAGTGGTACCAAGGGGGTACGGTTGGCACTTTACCAAATTTAGTTAGGTCTACTTATTATTAGATACTTTCCATTATAAGCATGATTTATGTTGAACTCGTGAGTTGACTTTTCTACTTATGATCCAATTAGCATTTTATGTGTTAAAATCCACATGCAGAGAATCTTCACAACTTAACCAAATACTTGAATGAAATATATGTTTGATGCACTTCAAATAGAAGAAACATAATATAATTTATTTTAATCCTTGCGAAAGCATGATGCAGAGGTACTTGTCCTTCTAAACATCAGGGAGACCGCAGAGATTCTTAGTGTCCAAACACTTACACCACTTCATATCCAAACCCTCGATTATTTCATAAATAGCATATGAAGGTGATTTGTAGTGAGTATTGATGGCTCTCCCACCCCTCTCCTCCTCCCTGGCGACTCCAAGGGCGACTCCATCGGCGATCCATGGCCCTCCCTCTTGGTGAATTTCCCCGGCCAAGATGGTTCCTCCCCTCTTGGATCTCTCCCCTGGGATGGGCTTTGCCAACAAGGTCAGAGCAAGGTTCTCTACTCCTGTTCATTGTCTAAATCCTAGTGATGCTTTTCATCTTGTTGTCTCCTTTGGCCACTCCACCTTTCCACTCAATGTTGAGCATGTTGGTCTTGCGCTTGAGGCTTGTGTTAGTGGATCACCATCTCATCTCAATGTCTACCACCTTCGTGGACAAGTTTATAAATTTTCTGTGATCTCTAAGGCGGTCGGATTTATGATCTACCAAGTTAGATCTTTCAAATGCCCTAGTTTCTCATGTTATTTCCACCTATGGGGCTTTGGTGGTCCAAATTGGGTTAGAGAATATAATTCTTGGATCGACGAACTTGATCACGAATGGATTACGGTCTCTAGATCACCTCGGCGCATGCTCACCGGTGCAAACGCGGCTTAGATTGGCCGTCGTCCTTCCCCTACGTCACCGACGGGACGTTCCATAACTATCGCCAACTATCATGCTCCCATCTCGGATCATGAGCCAAACGCGGGCGCATTGGATACAATTCAAAATTCTAGCTCAACAAACTTGGCCCACCAACCCAATAGTCTAGCCCGCAACCGTGACGCTGATTTGCAGTACACGGCCCAGCAGCATCTATCAGCCCATGCACAACCCAACCATCTAGCCCATACCACCCCGTCTGTCATCTCTCATCATCTTCAACCGACTCAGGAGATTCTTTTTTGCGGCAAATGTTTATCTCATGAGCATCTTCGTGCAGATTGCAATAATGAATTCCGTTGTCGTAGTTGTTATCAATATGGCCATATATCTCGTTTTTGTTATAACTCCAAACGCCATCCTCCTGTATATCGGGTCAAATCCTACCAACCTACCAACCCATTACCAGATTCCAATAACCCGCTTGATGACTCGTCTCCCCAAAACCCCACCCCCCCTCCTCTATTCGATCGCCCAACCTGCCAAACCCCCTGTTCGTCAGCTCAACCTTGCTCTGCTCCGCCATTGTTCTCCACCGCCTCCTCATCTTCCTCAAACACCATGGCCTCCTACCCTCACGACCCGATCCCTCTCCTCCCTCCTGGCACTGCCATCATGGAGGCTGATGGAAATCGACGATGACGTACCTACCACTTCCTCGGCGGTGAGCCACTTGTCCAGTCCGGGGACTGGGCCATCATCTCTCTTGCTCCGCCTCCTGATCCTCTCCAGTTTGATACGGATGCCATGCTCATTCGTCATTTTCTTGACCATGAGTGTGGTTTCCGCATTGCTGAGGTTTCTAGATGCGGGATGGGGGCGGCTCTTGTCAGGTTTCAGCATGCTTGCAACATCGACACCGCCATCGCCAACAGTCCTTACTTCGTTGGAGACTCGATCCTTAGAGTTATTCGTCATGACAGAGGTATTAATCACAGAGATTGCACTTTTTCGCATGATGCTTGGATCATGATGGTGAACTATCCCCTAGAGGCTTGGAGACCGGATAAAATGAGGGAGTCTGTCAGTGGTTTTGCCAAGTTTTTAGTCTGGAACAGGGACATGTCAAATAGAGCTCGTATCTTGGTCAAAGTTAGAGTTCCTGATTTGTTAGACATTCCTATCAGTCATGTTATCTGTGAAAGTCTTGATGACTTTGGCCATGGACAATCCTAGACTAGTGCTGTTTACATACTGCAATCTGATCTTCTTGGTGCTATGGGTGGAGATGAAGATCCGATCCCTCCTGATGGTGTGTTGCACCCTATGCCCCTTGCCCCGTTCAGTGGTATATGACATGATGCTGATTTCCACGACCAAGACCATCATCAAGCTGCACCAGCTGCTCATCATGCTCCAGATGACAACAATGGGGATATACCTATGGTTCAGACTCCCCCACTCAGCCCTGAATAGCACCAGCCCAACCAGCCTGCAGTTGAAGCCACTGATGCCTTCATTGCAATGCACGACATGATGTCCAAAATTATGGCTGCTGCTCCTGACATGATCAATCAACTGTCAGATATGATGTTGTTAGTACCAGATGCCAGATACTGTGTGTGGATGAGGAGCATGGGCCTGTCAAGAAGTGCCTGATGACTGTGACTACTGTTGTACCGCAGGAGCCTTTTGTTTCTTCAGTGGTGATCTCTGAACTCCCTGAACATTCTAAATTTTCTGAACTATCTGAATACTCGGAGACTGTCAGCATATCAGAACTAGAGCAAGTCCCATCCCCAGCTATGTTGGATTTAATAGCTAGCAATCACAACTCTCCTATACATGGGCCACCTCTTGTGCTGGCTGATCCATTGCCTGCGGCTATAACCTCTCCTGCTGTCAATAAGAGGAATAAAAATAATGCTCCATTGGATGGAAATGACCTCAGACGTAGTCGTCGTCTTGCTGGATTAGCATTGGATTTAAGAATGAAGCTGTTGCTATCAAGGCCAAGAAGAGCACCAACATATGCCAGAAGAACTTAAATGCATAATTTGAACATGAGGTTGTTGACCCCACTGCCAAGCCTCCACCTGAGTTGCCACTAAACACCATCCAAGCTATCGCCACAAAGCAGTGTCAGATACCCCTTGAGGAGGTCTCTGGAGAGAAGCTGAAGGCCCCGGTGGACTATGAGTAAGTCAAATTATTATCTCAGTTGGTCTTGCTGTAAAAAGGCCCTATCTGGCCTTAGGCCTTTATTTTATTTTCCTTGGCCTTGGAACGCTATTTATGCCTTAATTATGAACTTGGTTTGTAAGGAGTTAAACTCCACTATTTGCTTATGTTGGTGGAGCATCAAGACTTATCTATTTTACATTTTTAGTTATCTGCATGATCAGTTCTGTTATGGGCAAACTTGTTGCCAGTTCTCTGATTGGAGCAGCTTGTTTTTAGTTTTCCACAGTTTAAGTTGGATGAATGGTCAGTTATATTATGAGCTATCAAGATGGGGAAAATGCACTTATCTTAAATTCTGGTTACAATTCCTGTTGCCCACAAGTGAACATTTCTGTAATTATGTGGATATGATTAATTCATGTCCCTACGGCATTCTACCATATGCTCAATTTAATAAATATAAGTTGGAATATTTTAAACTGGAATGTCAGAGGTATAAACTCACAAACCAGATGGGATGATTTAAGAGCCAGAATTGAGGAAAGTAATTGTGGTGTTATTTGCATTCAAGAAACAAAAAGAGAGGCATTTGACCAGGCATATCTCAGAAATTTTTCTCCTAGAAGATTCAACCAATTTGCATTTAATCCCTCAGTTGGTTTGTCAGGTGGACTTATCACTATATGGAATGGCAGTTTATTTAGTGGAATTGTCATCAGTCAATCTTCTTTTCAAATCACTGTCAAATTAACATGCAATCTATCTGGTCATATCTTTTATATCAGTAATATATATGGGCCATGTCAGAATGAAGACAGAGTGGATTTTTTTGATTGGTTACACAATGTGGATGCATCACAGATGGACCATTGGATGTTGGTTGGGGACTTTAATTTAATAAGAAGCCCTCATGACAGAAATAGGCCTGGAGGAGACACAAACAATATGCTCATGTTTAACAGCCTACTCCAGCAATTGATCTTGTGGAGATCCCTCTCAAAGGTAGAAATTTCACATGGAGCAATATGCAAGATCACCCTTTATTGGAAAAGTTGGATTGGATATTTACCTCTGCAAACTAGACAATATCTTTCCCAAACACTCTGGCCCATCCACTCACCAGAGTTACATCATATCATGTTCCTATCCACATTCAGATTGGTAGTGATATTCCTAAATCCTCCATATTCAGATTTGAAAACTACTAGTTTGAATTTGATGGTTTCTATGAAACTGTCATACAATGCTGGAATAAGAACCAGCAGTTGATAAATCCTTCTAAAGATGTTGCTGCTAGATTCAAATGTCTTAGAATGGGTCTCAAAAAATGGATTAGGAATTTGTCCAAACTCAATACTAACATTTCTGCTTGTAATTATGTTTTATCTATGCTGGATGGCATTGAAGATCAAAGAATTCTCAGCACTATGGAAGCCAACTTCAGGACTATATTGAGGAAGCACATTTCCAAATTAATGGAAGTGAAGAGAATATATTGGAAAACAAGATTTAAAATGAGATGTGTGAAAATGGGTGATGAAAATACTGATTTTTTTCATGCCATGGCTACCCAGAGTTACAGGAAAAATTACATTACTTTTATCAATGATGAAGATGGTAATCTTGTCCAAAACCATGATCATAAGGCTGCTATCATATGGAAATCTTTCAAAGATAGACTGGGCAAGTCAACTGAGCCACATATGTTATTTGACCTAGAAGAACTTATTCAGCCATCTGATCTATCTGAACTTGAAGCCCCTTTCACTATGGAGGAGATTGACCAGGTGATTAAGGATATTCCATCTGATAGAGCTCCAGGACCTGATGGCTTCAATGGTGCATTCCTAAAAAAATGCTGGGATATTATTAAACAAGATATTTACACTATGATTGGGGATTTTTTTGAAGGGAACAGTGACATTCAAAGTATCAATAATGCCTTCATTACTCTTATTCCAAAGATATCAAGCCCTACCAATATGAATGATTTTAGACCTATTTCACTGGTCAGTCTTCCATTAAAGATTATTACTAAGCTTATGGCTAACAGAGCTCAGAAAATTATTACCTCAGTTATACATCAGAATCAGTATGGTTTTATCAAAGGTAGAAATATTCAAGATTGTTTGGGTTATGCTTTTGAATATCTCCATTTGTGCCATCAATCCAAAGAACCCATCATCCTTCTAAAATTAGATTTTGAAAAGGCATTTGATAAGGTGGAGTACAAGACCATTACTGCTATGCTCAGAGCCAAAGGGTTTAGACCTAGATGGATCAAGTGGGTAGATAATATTCTCCAAACTGCATCTACTTCTGTCCTACTTAATGGAGTGGCTGGGAAAAAATCATCTATAAACAAGGGGTCAGACAAGGGGATCCTCATTCCCCTCTATTATATGTTATTACTGCTGATCTCCTACAATCTGTTATTAATGCTGCCTGGTCAAATGGGGAATTATCTCTTCCTATAAATCATGCTTATGGTCAAGATTATCCAATCATTCAATATGCTGATGATACTTTATTGATTATGCCTGCCAATGAAGACCAGCTAAATCATCTCAAATACCTTCTGAATCTGTTTAGTCTGTCCACTGGTCTCTTTGTTAATTTCAGCAAATCCTCAATGATTCCCATCAATGTTAATCATCAAGTGGTCACCAGACTTGCCACAGTATTTGGATGTAAAGTTGAGAGCCTTCCCTTCACCTATCTAGGTCTGCCCATGGGCACCACAAAGCCAATAGTACAGGATCTCATTCCTGCCATATCTAGAATTGACAAAAGTTTATCTGGGGTTGCTAGATTCATGAATTATTCTCGCAAACTTACCTACATCAATTCTGTTGCTGCTTCGATGCCAATATTTGCCATGTGCTCGCTCAAAGTGCATATCACCATTCTAGATCATGTTGATAAATCAAGCAGAAATTTCTTATGGTATGGAAATGATATTAACAAAGGAGGCAAATGTTTGGCAAACTGGCAGATGATATGCAAGCCAAAAAATCAAGGGGGTCTTGGTGTTTTAAATCTGAGAGAACAAAACAAAGCTCTGCTTATTAAGCACCTTTACAAATTTTACAACAAGATTGATGTACCTTTGGTTAAACTAATCTGGGAGGCTCACTATCAGAATAATGAAGTCCCTCATGCCAACAGAAACAAAGGATCTTTTTGGTGGAGAGATTGCATGAAAATGTACGATTACTTCAAAGATATGACCACTTGTGATATTAAAACTGGGGATACCAATATGCTATGGGAAGATAAATGGAATGATGACATTATGAAGATAAAGTTTCCAGAGTTACATTCTTTTGCTTATAAAGAAAATATATCTGTCAAGGATGCCAAGGATATGGATAATTTGTATAGTTTATTTCAGATACCCCTATCCATTCAAGCACACCAGCAATTTCATCAACTTTCTGATGAATTAAATAACACCAGGCACATCCAAGAGCATGGCATTTGGAATTTCAATTGGAGCAGCAATAAGAGCATGACCAAGATGATTTATCAACACCTTATGAGGGGTGCAGATGCTGCTGATACATTTAAATGGATATGGAAATCATGTTGCCTTCCTAAACATAAATTTTTCTGCTGGCTTATGCTTAATGACAAGATAAACACATGTGACCTTTTAACTAGAAAGAGCATGCATCTTGATTCCACTACATGTGTGTTATGCAATGCAGAAGACATGGAAGAGATAATGCATCTCCTCTTCACTTGCCCATTTAGTCAAGGTTTCTGGTGGGATATTCGAATTGAATGGAACTCAGATTTGGATATTCACAATATCATCATGGATGCCAATCATAGATATAAAATCAAACATTTTATGGAGATTACGATAGTGGGCTGTTGGAGCATTTGGAATCAAAGAAATGGAAGGATATTTGAGGGGATACCTTGCTCAATTAATGAATTCAAGTATGATTTCACCAGATCTTTCAAGATTACCATGAGGAGAGCTAAGCCATCTCTGAAAGATGGCATGTCATCTTGGATTGACAACATTTAATTGCAATAATTTAGATTACCCTTTATTCTCTTTTCCCCTTCTTATTGTATTTCTTTCATTCTTCTGGTTGTATCCCCAACAACCATTGTAAGGACTACTTTATTTTGTACCCTCTATAAATAAAAAATGACACACAGTAGGGCTGTTGCCCTACTGTTCTTTGGTCAAAAAATGTGATTTGTAGTGGATTAAGGTGATTTGCATCGGATAAGGAGATGTATTTGAAGACTTGCCTTCATTTGGTCTGATTGAACCCGACGACCTAGGTTTTTTTGGTATGGGAAGTCCTAAACCACGACAAGCATCGATGACAAATGGCTACCCTCATCGACGTGTTTGATTTAGGGGGAAAGTGAAGAAAATATGCCCTAGAGGCAAGAATAAAGTTGTTATTTATATTTCCTTATATCATGATAAATGTTTACTATTCATGCTAGAATTGTATTAACCGGAAATTTAGTACATGTGTGAATACATAAACAAACAGAGTGTCCCTAGTATGCCTCTACTTGACTAGCTCGTTAATCAAAGATGGTTAAGTTTCCTGACCATAGACATGTGTTGTCATTTGATGAACGAGATCACATCATTAGAGAATGATATGATGGACAAGACTCATCCGTTAGCTTAGCATTATAGTTGTTTATTTTTATTTCTATTGCTTTCTTAATGACTTATACATATTCCTCTAACTATGAGATTATGCAACTCCCGAATACCGGAGGAACACCTTGTGTGCTATCAAACATCACAACGTAAATGGGTAATTATAAAGATGCTCTATAAGTGTCTCCAAAGGTGTTTGTTGAGTTGGCATAGATCAAGATTAGAATTTTTCACTCCGTGTATCGGAGAGGTATCTCTAGGCCCTCTTGGTAATGCACATCACTATAAGCCTTGCAAGCAATGTGACTAATGAGTTA
This sequence comes from Triticum monococcum, assembly GCA_034509565.1. Lineage (NCBI taxonomy): Eukaryota > Viridiplantae > Streptophyta > Magnoliopsida > Poales > Poaceae > Triticum > Triticum monococcum. Next base: position 212,462,125 of record CM067847.1, on the reverse strand, counting down.
GTTGCGGGATGATGCACTACGGAATGAGTAAAGAGACTTGAGAGTAACGAGATTGAACTAGCTATGATAATACCGATGATCGAATCTTGGGCAAGTAACATACCAATGACAAAGGGAATACCGAATGTTGTTATGCGGTTTGACCGATAAAGATCTTCGTAGAATATTTAGGAGCCAATATGAGCATCCAGGTTCCGCTATTGGTTATTGACCGGAGTGTGTCTCGGTCATGTATACATAGTTCTCGAACCCGTAGGGTCCCCACGCTTAACATTCGATGACGATTTGTATTATGAGTTATGTGTTTTGGTGACCGAAGTTTGTTCGGAGTCCCGGATGAGATCACAGACATGAAGAGGAGTCTTGAAATGGTCGAAGGTAAAGATTGATATATTGGAAGGTTATATTCGGACATCGGAATGGTTCTGAGTGATTTGAATATTTTTTTTGGAGTACCGAGGGGTTACCGGAACCCCCCGGGGGAGTAATGGGCCTTAGTGGGCTTTATGGGAGAAGAGAGAAGGGCCGCAAGGGGTGGCCGCCCCCATGGCAGTCCGAATTGGACTAGGGGGAGGGGCGGCGCCCCCTTTCCCTCTCCCTCTCGTTCCTATTCTGTCCAGTGGAGAAAGGAAAAGGGGGGATCCTAGGACTCCCACCATGGCGCGCCCCTCCTAGCCACCGGTCTCGTCCTCCCCCTTTGTATACGGGGGTAGGGGGCACCCCAAAGGCACACTAAGAAATCTCTTAGCCGTGTGCGGTGCCCCCCTCCACAGTTTACTCCTCAGGTCATAGCATCATAGTGCTTAGGCAAAGCCTTGCGCGGATCACATCACCATCAGCACGCTGTCATGCTGTTAGAACTCTCCCTCGACCCTCTACTAGATCAAGAGCTCGAGGGACGTGATCGATCTGAACATGTGTTGAACACGAAGGTGCCGTACGTTCGGTACTTGGATCGGTAGGATCGTGAAGACGTTCGACTACACCAACCACGTTAACATAACACTTCCGCTTTTGGTCTATGAGGGTACGTGGACACACTCTCCCCGTCTCATTGCTATGCATCTCCTAGATAGATCTTGCATGATCTGGATTTTTTTTTTGAAATTGCATGCTATGTTCCCCAAAAGTGGCATCCGAGCCAGGTCTATGAGTAGATGATATGCACGAGTAGAACACAAAGAGTTGTGAGCGATAATAGTCATACTACTTACCACCAATGTCTTACTTCGATTTGGAGGTATTGTTGGATGAAGTGGCCCGGACCAACATTACATGACCGCGTTCATGAGACTGGTTCTACCAACGTGCTTCGCACACACGTTGCTGGCGGGTGTCTGTTTCTCCAACTTAAGTTGAATCGAGTTTGACTACGGCTGGTCCTTGTTGAAGGTTAAAACAACACGCTTGGCGAAAAATCATTGTGGTTTTGATGCGTAGGTAAGAATGTTTCTTGCTAGAAGCCCGTTGCAGCCACGTAAAACTTGCAACAACAAAGTAGATGACGTCTAACTTGTTTTTGCAGGGCATGTTGTGATGTGATATGGTCAAGACATGATGAGATATAAATTGTTGTACGATATGATCATGTTTTGTAACAATTATCGGCAACTGGCAGGAGCCATATGGTTGTCGCTTTATTGTATGAAATGCAATCGACATGTAATTGCTTTACTTTATCACTAAGCGGTAGCAATAGTCGTAGAAGTAATAGTTGGCGAGATGACAACGATGCTACGATGGAGATCAAGGTGTCAAGCTGGTGACGATGGAGATCATGACGGTGCTTTGGAGATGGAGATCAAAGGCACAACATGAAGATGGCCATATCATGTCACATATTTTGATTGCATGTGATGTGTATCCTTTATGCATCTTATTTTGCTTAGTACGGAGGTAGCATTATAAGAAGATCCCTCACTAAATTTCAAGGTGCAAGTGTTCTCCCTGAGTATGCACCGTTGCTACAGTTCGTCGTGCCGAGACAGCACGTGATGATCGGATGTGATAAGCTCTACGTTCACATACAACAGGTGCAAGCTAGTTTTGCATGTGCAGAATACTCGGGTTAAACTTGACGAGCCTAGCATATGCAGATATGGCCTCGGAACACTGAGACCAAAAGGTCGAACGTGAATCATATAGTAGATATGATCAACATAGTGATGTTCACCATTGAAAACTACTTCATCTCACGTGATGATTGGACATGGTTTAGTTGATATGGATCACGTGATCATTTAGATGACTAGAGGGATGTCTATATAAGTGGGAGTTCTTAAGTAATATGATTAATTGAACTTCAATTTATCATGAACTTAGTACCTGATAGTTTTTGCATATCTATCTTGTTGTAGATCAATGGCCCGTGCTACCATTCCCTTGAATTTTAATGCGTTCCTAGAGAAAGCTAAGGTGAAAGACGATGGTACCAACTACACGGACTGGGTCCATAACTTGAGGATTATCCTCATTGTTGCACAGAAGAATTATGTCCTGGAAGCATCGCTAGGTGCAAGACCCGCTGCAGGAGCAACTCCGGACGTTATGAACATCTGGCAGAGCAAAGCTGATGACTACTCGATAGTTCAGTGTGCCATGCTTTACGGCTTAGAATCGGGACTTCAAAGACATTTTGAACGTCATGGAGCATATGAGATGTTCCAGGAGTTGAAGTTGATATTTCAAGAAAATGCCTGAGATGAGAGATATGAAGTATCCAACAAGTTCTATAGCTGCAGGATGGAGGAGAATAGTTCTGTTAGTGAACACATACTTAGAATGTTTGGGTACCATAACCACTTTACTCCGCTAGGAGTTAATCTTCCTGATGATAGTGTCATTGACAGAGTTCTTCAATCACTGCCACCAAGCTATCAAGGCTTCATGATGTGAACTATAATATGAAAGGGATGGAAAAGACAATTCCCAAGCTCTTCGCGATGCTAAAGGCTGCGGAGGTAGAAATCAAGAAGGAGCGTCAAGTGTTGATGGTGAACAAGACCACTACTTTCATGAAAAAGGGCAAAGGGAAGAAGGGGAACTTCAATAAGAACATCAAAGTAGTTGCTGCTCAAGGGAAGAAGCCCAAGTCTGGACCTAAGCCTGAAACTAAGTGCTTCTACTGCAAAGGGACTCGTCACTGGAAGCGGAACTGCCCCAATATTTGGCTGATAAGGAGGATGGCAAAGTGAAAGTTATATTTGATATACATGTTATTGATGTGTACCTACTAATGCTCGTAGTAGCGCCTGGATATTTGATACTGGTTCTATTGCTCATATTTGCAACTCGAAATAGGGGCTACGTATTAAACTAAGATTGGCTAAGGACGAGATGACGATGCATGTGGGAAATGGTTCCAAAGTCGATGTGATCACCGTCGGCACGCTACCTCTACATCTACTGCCGGGATTAGCTTTTGACCTAAATAATTGTTATTTGGTGCCAGCTTTGAGCATGAACATTATATCTGGATCTTATTTGATGCGAGACGGTTATTCATTTAAATCAGAGAATAATGGGTGTTCTATTTATATGAGTAATATTTTTTATGGTCATGCAGCCTTGATGAGTGGTCTAGTTTTGTTGAATCTCGATTGTAGTGATACACATATTCATAATATTGAAGCCAAAAGATGCAAAGTTAATAATGATAGTGCAACTTATTTGTGGCACTACCGTTTAGGCCATATTGGTGTAAATCGTATGAAGAAACTCCATGTTGAAGGGCTTTTGGAATCACTTGATGCTTTCAAACCATGCCTCATGGGCAAGATGACTAAGACTCCATTCTCTGGAACAATGGAGCGACCAACTGACTTGTTTGAAATAATACATACTGATGTATGCGGTTTGATGAGTGTTGAGGCTCGTGGCGGGTATCATTATTTTCTAACCTTCACAGATGATTTAAGCAAATATGGGTATATCTACTTAATGAGACATAAGTCTGAAACATTTGAAAAGTTTAAAGAATTTCAGAGTGAAGTGGAAAATCATCGTAACAAGAAAATAAAGTTTCTACGATCTGATCGTGGAGGAGAATATTGGAGTTATGAGTTTGGTCTTCATTTGAAACAATGTGGTATAGTTTCGCAACTCACGCCACCTGGAACACCATAGCGTAATGGTGTGTCCGAACGTCGTAACCGTACTTTATTAGATATGGTGCGATCTATGATGTCTCTTACTGATTTACCGCTATCATTTTGGGGTTATGCTTTAGATACGGCTGCATTCACGTTAAATAGGGCACCATCTAAATGTGTTGAGACAACACCATATGAACTATGGTTTGGCAAGAAACCTAAGCTGTCGTTTCTTAAAGTTTGGGGCTGCGATGCTTATGTGAAAAAGCTTCAACCTAATAAGATCGAACCCAAATTGGAGAAATGTGTCTTCATAGGATACCCAAAGGAGACTATTGGGAATACCTTCTATCACAGATCCGAAGGCAAGATATTCGTTTCTAAGAATGGATCCTTTATAGAGGAGTTTCTCTCAAAAGAAGTGAGTAAGAGGAAAGTAGAACTTGATGAGGTAATTGTACCTTCTCCCAAATTGGAAAGTATTTCATCACAGAAATTAGTTCCAGTGATTCCTACACCAATTAGTGAGGAAGCTAATGATGATGATCATGAAACTTCAGATCAAGTTACTACCGAACCTCGTATGTCAACCAGAGTACTATCCGCACCAGAGTGGTATGGTAATCCTGTTCTGGAAGTCATGTTACCTGACCATGACGAACCTACGAACTATGAGGAAGCGATGATGAGCTTAGGTTCCACGAAATGGCTTGAGGCCATGAAATCTGAGATGGGATCCATGTATGAGAAAAAAGTGTGCACTTTGGTTGACTTGCCTGATGATCGGCAAGTCATAGAGGATAAATGGATATTCAAGAAGAAGACTGACGCTAACGGTAATGTTACCGTCTACAAAGCTCGACTTGTCGCGAAAGGTTTTCAACAAGTTCAAGGAGTTGACTACGATGAGACCTTCTCAACCACAGTGATGCTTAAGTTTGTCCGAATCATGTTAGCAATTGCCACATTTTATGATTATGAATTTTGGGAAATGGATGTCAAAACTGCATTCCTTAATGGATATGTCGATGTACTAGAGTAGGGGTACCCTAGTATCCCGAACTTGTGCATGGGCAGTCGCAGCATCCCGCGGCAAGGCTTGCCGGGTGACCGCCAAGGTCCTCCGTGGTTCTTTTGGAGCCATTCAAGAACAAAGTATCCAAGCCAAGGAGGCAAGACCCCGGCAGGAGGAGCTTGCTGGGAAGACCAACCAAGGCATCTCAAGGAACTTGCCGCGACGCGCCATGCGTCCCGGCAAGGCCCGGTGAGCGGCAAGCTCCCGGATGCGACAAGATAACGACCGCGGCAAGGGCCTCCACTCTATACCTGCGCTTCAGCACATCCACCAACGTGTCGCTCTGGGACCCTTCCAGGCGTACGTGGCGGGAGGCTGTGCAGCCAGCAGTACACGGTGGCAAGCGGCGCTGACAAGATTGCCGTCGTGGCGAACGGTCGCGTCCTTGGCGGTCCCTTTTGCACTATTTGGGCGACGCAGACGGGCATTTAATGCCCTTGTCCCCTGCCGTCTGGGTTTGGTATGATACACTGTAGTAAGCGGCTGTACCAACCGCAACATATTTCCATTTTTACCCTTGCCTACGTTGCCACCTGTCGATGACCCCTTGAGCATATAAAAGGAGGCCCATGCGCAACGTAGAGGAGGGAGGACACGGGGAACAGAACACCCATGCTCGGTCTCGTTAGCTGCTGGTGTGTACTGTAGCACTCGGCGCTCTCGAGCAAGAATTCAGTACAAACCACAAAGCAGGAGTAGGGTTTTACGCATCCGTGCGGCCCGAACCTGGGTAAACTACTCGCGTGCTTCGCCTCGATCTGCTCTTCGTGCGATCTCCGCCCCCCTGCCGAACCGAAAAGGGGCTCGGTCTGCCGGTCCCATAGGTGTTCGTGGATTAGCTCCCACGACATCCTTGGCGCGCCAGGTAGGGGAGCGTCGAGGTTGTGTGAAACTGATCCGGCGTTCGCACGAGCTAAATCTTCATCGTCTTCACCGACATGCCGCCGAAGAAGAAGGCTTCGGAGGCGGCTGCTCCGTCCGCACCGAACCCACCATCGCCGGAGCAAACGGCTGGTGGGGTAGACGCCGGCGGAAGAACGGGCATCGACGAGGGAGCTCACGGTGCTGCCAGGTCCAAGGACAAGGCTGCGCTGCCCATCGGCGGCGCAGTCAGCTCCCACAACGATCGGGCGCACTCCAAGACCTCGGCGTTCGTACATGCACCGTGCCCGTCCCAGGAGGCGGGGACCAGCAGCGTCATGGTACTCACGGTACCATACGTCTACTGGACCAAGATCAAGCTGGTGGATCTCGGAGTGCTCAAGACCAGCATGCACGCCAACATGCTGGCGTGAGCGGGGCACGGTCGCCTGGATGAGATACTGCTCCTTCTAACATGGTTAGAAGTCCGAGCATATCCCGTTCCTCGCACCGTTCGCCGCCGCCGCCCGCCACTTCAGCAGAAGCTTTGGTGCGAGCTCAACTGCTCCTAGACTACCCTCCAGCTGCGGACAAGATCGACGACTGGAGGGCCACCATTCAGAGTCTCATCGGCTTTGCCAACAGCGACATTCCACGGCAGCTGAGTACTTCGCAGCCGCGGCAAGTCAGCCAGGCACGAGCCGGTGGCGACAAGACCGGTGGGGGTGCAACCACTGTGCACTCTCCGCCCCGAAGGCCAAGATCGCCGACTCGCCAGATCCACCACGACAGCGACTCCACCGCGTCTTCGGATCCTCGAGCTCGTCGCGATCAGCGGCAAGTTCTTCACGAACGACAGCAAGAAGATGCTCGAACTCGCATCGAGCGCCGAAGAGAAGCGCGGCGTCAATCAGACCAGCACACTGGGCCCGATGTCGACATGCATGCGCCAGGGGAACCAGGCGACTTGCCGTACGTGGTAGGTTGCCCTGCGTTTAGTCGTGAGCTGCGGCAAGTCCAGTGGCCCAGCAAGAAGAATTTCAAGCCAGACGTACCAGAGAAGTACGACGACAAGTCGCATCCGTCGGAGTTCCTCAGCATCTACACCATTGCGGTGCAAGCTGCCGGGGGGCGAGACGACAAGATCCTTGCCAACTACTTCCCGCTGGTGCTCAAGCCCAACGTCAGGTCCTGGCTCATGCATTTGCCGGACAACTCCATATCCTCCTGGGCAGACCTGTGCCATTAGTTTGTCGGCGCCTTTACAGGCGCCCACAAACCTCATGGCCAAGAGAGTGACCTTCACCTGCTCGCCCAGAAGGAAGGAGAGCCTCTGCGCAAGTACATTCAGAGATTCAGCCGTGTACAACACAACATCCCAGATGTCCACCCTGCCGCGGTCATCAGCGCGTTCCATCAGAACGTGCGTAACCGCAGGATGCGGGAGGAGATGGCGATGTGCAAGATCAGAGACGTCAGTGAGCTGTATGCCCTGGCCGACAAGTGTGCACGTGCTGAGGAAGGGAGGAAACTCCCCGGAGAGAATACAGGAGCAGGGGGATCTGACAGCGAGGATGCTGCCCCGGCAAAGAAAAACCGGCGGCGGAACAACAGGAGGAAGAAAGGCAAAGATGTGCTAGTCGTTGAGCAGTCCGGCAACGAAGGTGGCGCCAAGAAAGCCAAAGCTGGTAGCTCCGTCAAGGAGATTGCCGCGTGCACCAACTGCCAGGCTATGGCGGTCGCCGACAAGCAGGACGGCACCGACAAGCAGTACTGCAAGATCCACCGCACCAAGGGCCATGACCTCCAGAGCTGCAAGAAGGTCGAGCAGCTTGTCCAGCAGCAAAAAGTTGAATACGAGCGACACGACAAGGAGAGGGCCCAAGGAGGCGCTGGAGAATCCGGCAAGAAGCGCGCCGGCCGGGGAGGACGCGGCGGCAAGGCCAAGCAGCAGCAAGGAGACAGACCTCCCCGCGGCCGCGACAAGGATGAAGATGACGACGACGACGAAGACATGGATGATGTCGAGACCAGTGAGCAAGAGTTCCAGAAAGCCACAGAGGTCCTGTGCGTTGACGGCGGTGCTTCTCTGCATACTTCGCACCGCCAACTCAAGCAGTGGGTGCGGGAAGTCAATGCGGCAGAACCACCTGTCGAGTCAAGCAAGCTTCTGAAATGGTCTAGCATGCCTATCATCTTTGATATTGAGGACCACCCTGACCGCACAACTGCGGTTGGGTGCTTGCCGATGTTGGTTTCACCAACTATCCGCAACCTCAAGGTCACTAAGATGCTAGTTGACGGCGGGGCCGGCTTGAACCTGATCTCCTCCGCTATACTCTAGAAACTCCAGATCCCTGGCAGCGAGCTTGCAGAGACCGGCACATTCGAAGGAATCAACCCGGGAAGGAGCAAGCCGAAGGGGAAGGTCATGTTGCCAGTAACATTTGGCAGCGAGTTGAACTTCAGGACTGAGAGGGTCACTTTTGACGTTGCCGATTTTCCATTGCCTTACAATGGGATACTCGGCCGTCCAGCACTCGCCAAGTTCATGGCAGCTTCTCACTACGCATACAACATGCTGAAGATGCCAGGCCCGATAAGCGTCATGTCTGTCCCTGGCGACAAGAAGAATGCTCTTATCTGCGCTGACAAGATCTACCGGGAAGCGGCAGCCGCAACAGACCGCAAGACACTTGCCGTTGAAGCTCCCGGGGGGAAGAAGAAGACCAAGTCCGGCAAGAGCTCTGATGCCCACTCCGGCAAGCGCACCTCTTCGGATTGCTGTGCTACCGTCGAGGACGCACCATCGAGCTCCACCGGCAAGTGTAAGAAGGCAATGGCAGCTCCGTCAGAGACCAAGAAAGTGTCCGCCAAGGAGGACAGCACTGGTGGTACCTTCACCATCAGTGCCACTCTTGACCCTAAATAGGAAAGCGCGCTCATTGCTTTCCTGCGGGCGAATGTCGACGTGTTTGTGTGGCAACCGTCTGACATCCCCGGTGTTCCCAGGAAAGTAATTGAGCACCATCTTGCCGTTTGTCCTCATGCGCGGCCCGTCAAGCAGAAGGTCAGGAAGCAAGCAGTGGAGCGCCAAGAATTCATCGCAGAAGAGATCAAGAAATTGGAAGCAGCAGGCCTTGTCAGAGGATTGCTCCATCCTACGTGGTTGGCCAATCCTGTAGTCGTGCGCAAGGCAAACGGGAAATGGAGGCTTTGTATCGACTTTACCGATGTTAATAAAGCTTGTCCCAAAGACCCATTTCCCTTGCCGCGCATTAACCAGATTGTTGACTCCACGGCCGGATGTGACTTGCTTTCATTTCTTGACGCATACTCAGGATACCATCAAATCTTCATGGCAGAAGAGGATGAGGAGAAGACCGCATTTATCACTCCATGTGGCACGTACTGCTTCATACGGATGCCTTTCGGTTTAAAGAATGCTGGTTCAACATTTGCAAGGGTAGTCCATGTCGCTCTTGAGCCACAAATACACAGAAATGTCGAAGCCTACATGGATGACATAGTGGTCAAGAGCAAGGACAGGGCAACTCTGATTCAAGATTTAGACGAGACCTTTGCAAATCTGCACAAGATCAACCTCAAACTCAACCCCGAGAAGTGTGTGCTTGGAGTCCCCTCCGGCAGGCTTCTCGGGTTCTTCGTGTCTCAGCGGGGAATTGAAGCCAATCCCGACAAGATCAAGGCCATTGAGCAGATCGAAGCACCAAAGCGCGTCAAGGATGTACGAAGACTTGTCGGTTGCGTGGCTGCTCTCAGCAGGTTTATCTCTCGGTCTGCTGAGCGCGCCCTGCCGTTTTTCAAAATTTTGAAAAAGGCAGGTCCAATGAAATGGACTCTGGAAGCGGAGGCTGCGCTGCAGGACTTGAACAGATACCTGTCCTCCACTCCAACACTTGTCGCACCTAAGCCGCAAGAGAAGTTGTTGCTGTATATAGCGGCAACCAATCAAGTGGTTAGTGCTGCGTTAGTGGCAGAGAGGGAGGCAGATGACGAGTCAGCAACCACGGCAGGCGCATCCAGCGACAAGCAGGGGGCTTCCCCAACAAGCTCTGGTCCCGACAAAGATGGATCTGCGTAGGTGCGTGAGGAGATATAGAAGAGAATGGTACAGCGCCCAGTTTACTTTGTCAGTTCCCTTCTGCAGGGGGCGAGGTCAAGGTACTCTGGTGTGCAGAAATTGCTTTTCGGCCTTCTCATGGCCTCGAGAAAGCTGCGCCATTACTTCCAAGCACATGAGATCACAGTTGTCACTCGCTTTCCACTGAAGAGGATACTACAGAATCCAGAAGCAACAGGCAGGATTGTCGAGTGGGCACTGGAACTGTCAAGCTTTGGCCTGAAGTTTGAGAGTACTTCAACAATCCAAAGCAGAGCATTGGCAGAATTCATAGCAGAGTGGACGCCAACACCATATGAAGAAATTCCAGAAACGAGCATCCCCGTCAAGGAAGCAAGCAAAGAGTGGCTCATGTACTTTGACGGTGCCTTCTCGCTGCAAGGCGCCGGCGCTGGCGTGCTGCTTGTCGCACCCATCGGAGAGCACCTCAAGTACGTAGTCCAGATGCACTTTCCCAAGGAGCAAGCAACAAACAATACTGCAGAGTATGAAGGCTTGCTTGCCGGTCTCAGGACCGCGGCAGACCTTGGGATCAAGTAGCTCATTGTCAGGGGTGACTCGCAGCTTGTCGTCCACCAAGTGAACAAGAGTTATCAGAGTCCATTGATGGAAGCCTATGTTGACGAAGTGAGAAAGCTAGGAGAGCACTTTGACGGCCTACAGATGGAGCATGTTCCAAGAGCTCAGAACGACATTGCCGATGGACTGTCAAAGAGCGCCGCACTTAAGTTACCTGTGGAACCAGGCATCTTTGTGCTCAAGCTGACTCGACCATCCGTAACACCATCAACTGGACAGAGCAAGAAGAGGAAGTTGATTTCTGGTGACTATTTTCCGGTAGAGCTTCCCGATGCCGCCGCCAAGAAGGTCCCCAAGATCAACACCAAGAGTGCTGAGGAGCAGTCTGCTCCGGCAAGCCCTAGGGTTTGTTCCGTTGAAGCAGAGGCTCCCGACAAGTTTTGCTCCGGCAAGCTTGCCGGGGAACGTCAAGCTCCGGCTGAGCCGCAGGTTCTCGCCGTAGAAGCGGATGTTCCCGCAGCAGCAGATGTGTCTTTAGTCCTTGTTGTCGAGCCACAAGCTCCAGCATGGGGACAGCAGATTGTCCGTTTCCTTCAAACAGGAGAACTTCCCGAAGAGCAAGAAGAAGCGGAAAGAGTAGCCTGGCAGTCAAGTATGTACCAGTTTGTCGACAGTACACTGTACAGAAGAAGACTCAACGGTGTGAAATTGAAGTGTATTCACCGGGAAGATGGACAAAAGCTGTTGGCAGAGATACATGGAGGCATATGTGGTCACCACATTGGCGCCAGAGCACTTGCCGGCAAAGCATTCCGGCAAGGTTTCTTTTGACCAACAGCCCTCCAGGATGCAACTGCACAAGTAACCAAGTGTGAAGCGTGCCAGTTCCATTCCAAGCAGATACACCAGCCAGCTCAAGCTCTCCAGACGATCCCTTTATCCTGGCCATTTTCGGTCTGGGGGCTCGATATCCTCGGCCCCTTTCCCCGAGCAGTCGGGGGCTTTGAGTACTTGTACGTTGCAATCGACAAGTTCACAAAGTGGCCGGAAGTGGAAGCAGTGAGGAAGGTGACAGCACAATCAGCAGTCAAGTTCTTCAGGTCGATTGTTTGCCGCTTCGGGATCCCTAACAGGATAATCACTGACAACGGTACGCAATTCACGAGCCGCACCTTCATGCAGTACGTCCAAAATCTTGGCGCCAAGGTCTGCTTCGCTTCTGTTGCTCACCCGAGAAGCAACGGTCAAGCGGAGAGGGCAAATGCTGAAGTGCTGCGTGGGCTCAAGACCAGAACTTTCGACAGGCTGCACAAGTGCGGAAGAAACTGGATTGAGGAGCTGTCGGTGGTTCTTTGGTCGATCAGGACGACGCCAAATCGAGCCACTGGCAAGACACCTTTCGCTCTAGTCTATGGAGGAGAGGCAGTTCTCCCCACGGAACTCGTATATGGGTCACCTCGAGTGCTCGCTTATGATGAGCTTGAGCAAGAGCAGCTGCGACAAGATGACGCGCTGCTCCTTGAGGAAGACCGTCTTCAGGCTGCTGTATGAGCTGCTCGGTACCAGCAAGCTTTGCGTCGCTACCATAGCCGCAAAGTTAATGCCAGAAGTCTCGAGGAAGGCGACCTTGTTCTTCGGCGTGTTCAGTCCGCCAAGAATTCCAACAAGTTGACGCCGAAGTGGGAAGGCCCTTACCGGGTGAAACGAGTCACTAGGCCTGGCGCTGTCTGCCTTGAGACCGAAGATGGCATTCCAGTGAGCAACTCCTGGAACATTGAGCATCTTCGTAAGTTTTACCCGTAAGGCGCGGTTGCCGGAACCCGTTCTGGCAACCAACCTTTTGTACAAGTCTTGCCGCTGTTGCATGTAATCCTTTGTACAAAGCCGGGCGCAGACCCTGTGCATAAAGCTCATGTGCTCCGCACATCTTGTCAACTTCATGCTTTCTATTTTTTGCATGTGTTACCTGACACTTTTGCGCAGCACTTACCCCCGGTAAGCAACAACGAGCCATAAGGCACCCTATCTTTATTTTCTCCTCTTTCTTTCTTTTCTCAAGGAAAGGAAGGTTCCCTCGCACACAAGTTTGCTGGGGGGGGGAGGAGAAGATAATGGTATGGACCAGGCGTCGTTCAAGAAAGTTTCGCCTTGCCGGGAAGCAAACAACAGAAAAGATAAGTTGCCAAAGTTTGAGCAATCAAATTTTTAAATTTTTTAAGTTATCTTCCTTGAACGACCATCCTTTGTATGGAAAACCTATGCGCGGAGGAACCAACTCGTAGCTAGTTGCGCCCTTACTTTGTTTCGAGTCCGCTCAACAACTTGAGTGAGCTGCGACTAGTTGCGACAAGGTTTCTTGTCGGTAGCGGCACCGCCAGTAGGCTGCTGACGTCCTGCACTCAGCGCTCGCGGCCAAGGTGCCTGCGCCGGCAAGTTCCCTAAAAGCGTAGGGCAAAAACATACAAAGGAAGGAATCAAGTAAAGGAAGTAACGTTGCAATCAGTACCCAAAATAGAGTTATATTACAAGATAGCTTGTCACGGCTCTAACAAATTGTTCTCATAACATGATCAGCAGCGACAAGAAAAGAAGAAAACAGGCGGCCTAGTCTACGCGATCGCCCTCAACCCTCTTGATCCCGCTCACCTTGTCCACAATGGGTGCGACAAGGGTCTTGAGCGCCTCCAGATCAGCATCCGGCGGCAAGGTCCTGAGGACGTTGGTGAGGTTGAGGCCCGGGTTGCGGAAGGCCACCTTCACCAACACCTTTTGAAGAGCTCCCGCGCAGATCTTGCGCGACTCATCGGCTAGCTACTTTGGGATCCTATCCCGGAGTCGCCAGAGGGCCGTCGCCACGCCTTTGAAGAACGAGGTGAGCTTGGTGCTGGGTTGGAGGTTCTCGTTGGAGGGATACCCGAGATCCTCCATCCCCAGCTGCGCCAGCTCACTGTCAATATCTGCGGCAACCTGAATACTTCGGGATGCTCAGGGTCATACTTGAACAGCTCCTAGAGCATCGCGTTGAGCTCCAGAACAGTGAAGTTGTAGTTGAGGCCCGGACGTAGCCTCATGATATCCGCCGCATTCTTGAACTCCCACGCGGGCCTCCTCCGTTCCTGCAGGGGGGCGATGCGGCGGCGAAGAAAATCTGTGCCAACAGCGCCTATAGTAAGCCCGGCAAGCCTGAGGCACTGGATCCGGGTGATGGCAATCTTCAGCCTATCGTCTTCCGGGGCCACGTCGCTCCAATCGCTGCCGCGTGCTGCTGGGACTTGGCGCCGGGCGGTAAATGGCTGCGGGTTCTCCTCGACAATCCAGCACCAGTCTGCTCTCCATTCCTACCACTTTCCGCGGAACTCTCCCTCCAGATAAGAGTCCTTCTTGCCGGCCCTCGAGATCCAGGCGATTCCGCCAGATAAAGGCTCTCCTCTCTCTACTCGGGGCATAAAGAAGTGGCGAAAAAGGGCTACATTGGGATGGACTCTGACAAAGTTTTTGCAAAGATGTGCGAAAACTGCCATGGTCAGAATGGCATTGGGGGTGAAATCAAGTAGGCAGAACCCGTAGGTGTTCATAATATCGCAGAAAAACTCAGAGAAAGGCGGGCAGAGCCCGCAGTAGAAGAACACGGCGAAGAAGGGATATCCATCTGGAGCCATTTTCCAAGCGGAGGCTGGAAGTACCTTCGTGCTCGGATGCGCTCGCGTCTCCGTCGACCAAAAGAGGTAGTAGTACTCCCTCAGCTCCTTCGCGGCGAGCTTGGGGGGGGGGGAGATTGCCCGCTCCTTTCGCGGCACCGCAAGCCGTTGCGCCTCGGTCGACTTCACAGCCTTCCCCTTGTCAGCTTTCGGAGCAATGGCGGAAGTGGTGGAGGAGGTCGACGGCGTTGGTGGTGCTGATGGCGATGGGGGGCGGGGCGCTGCTCTCTTTTCAGCTTTGGGAAGACGGGGGAGCGGCGGAGGTTTCCAAGATTGGAATGGCAACTGGCGAATGGGCGCACTACCCCTGTTTCCCCTGCTTATAAAGAGGGAGGGGGCGGACGTTCCGCCTTTCCGAATAAAGAAACCACCCACGATCTCTCCCATGACACCGCATTCGACGCGTGCCGTTCGGGGAGGGTGCGGTGGATACGGGGAGAGATACGGCATAACCCAGGCCGCGCGTGCCCGTGCCCTGTTTTGGGCCTGGCCCAACAGTGCTCGGCACCGTGTATGGCCCAGGCCCGGGGGCTCCTGTTGGTGTACTAGAGTAGGGGTACCCTAATATCCCGAACTTGTGCACGGGCAGTCACAGCATCCCGCGCCAAGGCTTGCCGGGTGACCGCCAAGGTCCTCCGTGGTTCTTTTGGAGCCATTCAAGAACAAAGTATCCAAGCCAAGGAGACAAGACCCCGGCAGGAGGAGCTTGCCGGGAAGACCAACCAAGGCATCTCAAGGAACTTGCCGTGACGCGCCACGCGTCCCGGCAAGGCCCGGTGAGTGGCAAGCTCCCGGACGCGACAAGATAACGACCGCGGCAAGGCGCTTGCCGTGGCAAGCCTCCACTCTGTACCTGCGCTCCAGCACATCCACCAACATGTCGCTCTGGGACCCTTCCAGGCGTACGTGGCGGGAGGCTGTGTAGCCAGCGGTACACGGTGGCAAGCGGCGCTGACAAGATTGCCGTCGTGGCGAACGGTGGCGTCCCTGGCGGTCCCTTTTGCACTATTTGGGCGACGCAGACGGGCATTTAATGCCCTTGTCCCCTGCCGTCAGGGTTAGGTATGATACACTATAGTAAGCGGCTGTACCAACCGCAACATATTTCCATTTTTACCCTTGCCTACGTTGCCACCTGTCGGTGACCCCTTGAGCATATAAAAGGAGGCCCATGTGCAACGTAGAGGAGGGAGGACACGGGGAACAGAACACCCACGCTCGGTCTCATTAGCTGCTAGTGTGTACTGTAGCACTCGGTGCTCTCGAGCAAGAATTCAGTACAAACCACAAAGCAGGAGTAGGGTTTTACGCATCCGTGCAGCCCGAACCTGGGTAAACTACTCGCGTGCTTCGCCTCGATCTGCTCTTCGTGCGATCTCCGCCCCCCTGCCGAACCGAAAAGGGGCTCGGTCCGCCGGTCCCATAGGTGTTCGTGGATTAGCTCCCATGATAGGATATCTTCAAGAAGAGTTGTATATGATGCAACCAGAAGGTTTTGTCGATAGTTGCTAACAAAGTGTGCAAGCTCTAGTGATCCATTTATGGACTGGTGCAAGCCTCTCGGAGTTGGAATATACGCTTTGATAGTTTGATCAAAGCATATGGTTTTATACAGACTTTTGGAGAAGCCTGCATTTACAAGAAAGTGAGTGGGAGCTATGTAGCATTTCTAATATTATATGTGGATGAAATATTGTTGATTGGAAATAATACAGAATTTCTGGATGGCATAAAAGGATACTTCAATAAGAATTTTTCAATGAAAGACCTCGGTGAAGCTACTTATATATTGGGCATCAATATCTATAGAGATAGATCAAGATGCTTAATTGGACTTCCACAAAGCACATACCTTGATAAAGTTTTGAAGAAGTTCAAAATGGATCAGTGAAAGAAAGGGTTCTTGCCTGTGCTACAAGGTGCGAAATTCAGTCAGACTCAATGCACGACCACTGCAGAAGATAGAGAGAAAATGAAAGTCATTCCCTATGCCTCAGCCATAGGTTCTATCATGTATGCAATGTAGTGTACCTGACCTGATGTGTGCCTTGCTATAAGTTTAGCAGGGAGGTACTAAAGTAATCCAGGAGTGGATCACTGGAGAGCGGTCAAGAACATCCTGAAATACCTGAAAAGGACTAAGGATATGTTTCTCATTTATGGAGGTGACAAAGAGCTTGTCGTAAATGGTTATGTCGATGCAAGCTTTGACACTGATCCAGATGACTCTAAGTCACAAACCGGATACGTATTTATATTGAATGGCGGAGTTGTCAGTTGGTGCAGTTCCAAGTAGCGCATCATGGCGGGATCTACATGTGAAGCGGAGTACATAGCTGCTTCGGAAGCAGCAAATGAAGGAGTCTGGATGAAGGAGTTCATATCCGATCTAGGTGTAATACCTAGGGCAACGGGTCCAATGAAAATCTTTTGTGACAATACTGGAGCAATTGCCTTGGCGAAGGAATCCAAATTTCATAAGAGAACCAAACACATCAAGAGACGCTTCAATTCCATGCGCAATCAAGTCAAGGACGGAGACATAGATATTTGCAAGATACGTACGGATCTGAATGTTGCAGACCCGTTAACTAAGCCTCTCTGATGAGCAAAACATGGTGAACACCAAGACTCCATGGGTGTTAGAATCATTACTATGTAATCTAGATTATTGACTCTAGTGCAAGTGGGAGACTGAAGGAAATATGCCCTAGAGGCAATAATAAAGTTGTTATCTATATTTCCTTATATCATGAAAAATGTTTATTATTCATGCTAGAACTGTATTAACCGGAAACTTAGTGCATGCGTGAATACATAGACACATAGAGTGTCTAGTATGCCTCTACTTGACTAGCTCGTTGATCAAAGATGGTTAAGTTTCCTGACCGTAGACATGTGTTGTCATTTGATGAATGGGATGACATCATTAGAGAATGATGTGATGGACAATACCCATCCGTTAGCTTAGCATTATGATTGTTTAGTTTTATTGCTATTGTTTTCTTCATGACTTATACATATTCCTATGACTATGAGATTATGCAACTCCCGAATACAGGAGGAACACCTTGTGTGCTATCAAACGTCACAACATAACTGGGTGATTATAAAGATGCTCTACAAGTGTCTCTGAAGGTGTTTGTTGAGTTGTCATAGATCAAGAATAGTATTTGTCACTCCGTGTGTCGGAGAGGTATCTCTAGGCCCTCTCGGTAATGCACATCACTATAAGCCTTGCAAGCAATGTGACTAATGAGTTAGTTGCAGGATGATCCATTACGGAACGAGTAAAGAGACTTGCCGGTGACGAGATTGAACAAGGTATGGTGATACCGACGATCGAATCTCGGGCAAGGAACATACTGATGACAATGGGAATAATGTGTGTTGTTATTCTGTTTGACCGATAAAGATCTTCATAGAATATGTAGGAGCCAATATGAGCATCCAGATTCCGCTATTGGTTATTGACCGGAGATGTGTCTTGGTCATGTCTACATAGTTCTCGAACCCATAGGGTCTGCACGCTTAACGTTTGATGACGATTTGTATTATGAGTTATGTGTTTTTGTGACCGAAGTTTGTTCGGAGTCCCGGATGAGATCACGAACATGACGAGGAGTCTCGAAATGCTCAAGAGGTAAATATTGATATATTGGAAGGTTATATTTGGACATAGCAATGGTTCTATGTGATTTAGATATTTTTCCGGAGTACTGAGAGGTTACCGCAACCCCCCGGGGAAATAATGGGCCTTAGTGGGCTCTAGTGGAGAAGAGAGAAGGGCCGCAAGGGGTGCCCCCCATGGCATTCCGAATTGTACTAGCGGGAGGGGGTGGCGCCCCCCTTTCCCTCTCCCTCTCCTTCCTATTCCCTCCGGTGGAGAAAGGAAAGGGGGGGGGGGCGAATCCTACTTGGACTAGGAGTCCAAGTAGGACTCCCCCCATGGCGTGCCCCTCCTGTCCGCCTCCTCCCCCATTTATATACGGGGGTGGGGGCACCCCAAAGGCACACCAAGAAATCTCTTAGCCGTGTGCGGTGCCCCCTCTATAGTTTACTCCTCTGGTCATAGCGTCATAGTGCTTAGGCGAAGCCCTGCGTGGATCACATCACCATCATTCACCATGCCGTCGTGCTGTCGGAGCTATCCCTCAACCCTCTACTAGATCAAGAGCTCGAGGGACGTCATCGAGCTAAACGTGTGCTGAACACGGAGGTGTCGTACGTTCGGTACTTGGATCGGTCGGATCGTGAAGACGTTCGACTACACTAACCGCGTTAACAGAACACTTCCGCTTTTGGTCTACGAGGGTACGTGGACACACTCTCCCCGTCTCATTGCTATGCATCTCCTAGATAGATCTTGCGTGATCAGGATTTTTTTTGAAATTGCATGCTACGTTCCCCAACTGAAAGATGGCAGAAATCATCGTCAGCATAGATGAAGCTGCGATGGAGTATGGCCGCGGTACGCACCGACAAGAGACAGCGAGATACTAGATTGGGGCTATACACGGATGAGTGGGGGTTTTCAGTGAAGGAGATGGATAGAGACGGCAAAGCTAATGGGACTATGCATGGGCATCTCTCTGGTTTGTGCCCACTTGTTAGCTGTAGCACATAAATATTAGGATAAAAATGCAACATACATTTTTTAATCAAGGGATAAGGAAAATACATGTAAAATAACAGATAATGTAAGAAACACCGTTTTTATTTTTAAATTTTGCAATTGAAATAAAATCAGAATGGAGTGGACTTGTGGGGCATTTTCTTTCATGTCATACATGGAAAATCTATAAAATAAGTAAAATACATTCCCAAAATTTTCAAAACATGGACTTCAAAACTATTTTAAAGGACTTGATAGAACCTTTAAACATTTACAGAATGTTTACAATGACTCTACCAAATCGATTAAATCAACCTAGAGGTATAGCTAATGACCCACAAGTATAGGGGATCAATTGTAGGTCTTTTTATAAGTAAGAGTATCGAACCCAACGAGGAGTAGAAGGAAATGAAAAGTAGTTTTCAGTAAGCTAGTGTCTACAAGTACTGAAATTGAAAGTAGCAGAGTAGTTTGATAGCAAGATAATTTGTAACGAGCAAGTAACGATAGTAGTAACAAAAGTGCAGCAAGTTAGCCCAATCGTTTTGAGGCAAAGGACAGGCCAAAACGGTCTCTTATGATAAGCAAAGCGATCTTGAGGGTACATAGGAATTTCATCTAGTCACTTTCATCATGTTGGTTTAATTTGTGTTTGATACTTTGATAATTTGAAATGTGGGTGGACCGGTGCTTAGGTGTTATTCTTACTTGAACAAACCTCTTACTTATGATTAACCCTCCCGCAAGCATCCACAATTATGAGAAAAGTATTAAGAATAAATTCTAACCATAGCATTAAACTTTTGGATCCAATAGGTCCCTTACGGAATAGCGCATAAACTGGGGTTTAAATTTGTGTCACTGTCGCAACCCATCATCTAATTGCTACTCCACAATGCATTCTCTTAGGCCCTAATATGGTGAAGTGTGTCATGTAGTCGACGCTCACATGACACCACTAAGGGAATCACAACATAGATACTATCAAAATATCGAACACATATCAAATTCACATGATTACTTGCAACATGATTTCTCCTTTGACCTCAAGAACAAAGGTAACTACTCACACATGATAAACATGCTCATGATCAGAGGGGTATTAAATAGCATATTGGATCTGAACATATAATCTTCCACCAAATAAACCATATAGTAATCAACTATAAGATGTAATCAACACTACTAGTCCCCCAGAAGTACTAATCTATAGTTCCGGTAACAAGATTGAACACAAGATATGAACTAGGGTTTGAGAGGAGATGATGTTGTTGAAGATGTTGATGGAGATTGCCATCCACAAGATGGGAGAGTTGTAGGTGATGATGATGTCGATGATTTCCCCTTCCGGGAGGGAAGTTCCCCCGGCAGAATCGCTCCGCCGGGGGGCAAAAGTGCTCCTGCCCAAGTTCGGCCTCGAGGCAGCGGCGCTTCATCCCGAAATTTCTCCCCTTATTTTTTCTACATCAAAATGACACATATACTGAAAGATGGGCACCGGAGGTGGGCCGAGGGGGGCACAACCCACTAGGGCGCGCCTGGGCTCCCTGGTGCGCCCAGGTGGGTTGTGCCCACCTGGTGGACCCCCTCTGGTAGTTATTTGCTCCAAGAATTCTTAAATAATCCATAAAAAATCTCCGTGAAGTTTCAGCGTGTTTGGTGTTGTGCAGAATAGGTGGCCTAGCGTAGCTTTTCCAGGTCGAGATTTCAAGCTGCCAAAATTCTCCCTCTTGGTGTGTAACTTGCAAATTATAAGAGAAAAGGCATTAGAATTACTCCAAAAACCATTATTATGGATAAAAAAATTATAAATAACAGTAGGAAAACATGATGCAAAATGGACGTATCAACTCCCCCAAGCTTAGACCTCTCTTGTCCTCAAGCGGAAACCGAAATCGGAAAACATGTCCACATGCTTTGAGAGAGAGCTGTCGATAAAAACAAAATACGGACATAGAAGCATCATGTTGATTATTATAACAACAACAAAATTAAACATAGAACTTTTATCATAGAACTTTCATCATATACTTGTCATGAATAAGTAATAGTTCATCACACAATCGAAGTATAAAGCAAAAACTCTATTAGAAACCAACAAACTATGTTCTCAGTCAACTTTGCAATTACAATTCATCATCCTTTCAGGAAGAGTCACGTGTCAGAGCTTTTAGGAAAGTCCACATACTCAACCATCATATAGTCTTCTATGATTGCTAACACTCACCTCGTACCCATGAGCAAAACGTTTCAACCGGACACATAGAAATATAGGGGCTTATGGTTTCGCCTCCCAACATACTCACCTCAAGGGTGATGTCAACAATAATAACTCATGCCACCCATATTCAACTAGACATATTTGCCTAGATCTTTCCTCACCATATGATGCTTGCCAAAGGAGAAAAATAAAAGGAATAGAGAGAAAAACTTTGACCCTTGCATAAAAGTAAAAGATTGGTCCTTTGTGGAGGGAAGCAGAGGTTGCCATGTGCTTATTTGTTTGTATGCCAATCCCTTAGTGCAAAAGAACGTCACGTTACATTGCCCCTTGTGATAGCAACCTTTATTATGTAGTCTGTCGCTTTTATTCTTCACCATCACAAGTTTGTGCAACGCTCAATTTTCTCTTACACTAAATGATCTCACACTTTTAGAAGCAATTTTTATTGCCTTTTTGCACCGATGACAACTTACTTGAGGGATCTTGCTCAATCCCTAGGTAGGTATGGTGGACACTTGAAAATAATATTTGGGTTTAAGGGTTTTTGGATGCACAAGTAGTATATCTACTTAGTGCGGAATTTTTGGCTAGGAAAGATAGGGGCAAGCACCACATGTTAAAGGATCTATGACAATATGACTTCTATGTGAATATGAACAAACATAAATCATTAAGTTGTCTTCCTTGTCCGACGTCAACAATTTTGGCATATAATATTTTGATGAGGGCTCACAATCACAAACGATTTCTAGGATAGTATATTTATATGTGAGTCTTCTCTTCGTTTATTAATTCTTTCATGAGTTGCATCATTGACTAATACTATGTTTGTCAATCTCTAATAAAATTTTCTACTTATACTTTTCCTTATGTGGTGCCATCACCTACCATAGGATTAGTATATAATCTTTTCTTTATTTATTTCTTTTCTTTTATTTGCAACATGAAAGTAAAGAAAGCAAAAAACTCAAACTAAACTTTATTAAATAACTTGCACACGATTACAAAGATAGATCACTAAGCAACCTCTCAAAGAAGAAAGGATCGAACTAAACTTTTATTCATCTAAAGCAAAAGGATCGAACTAAAATAAGTAAAAGCTAAAAGATAGTGTGATGATACAATACCAGGGTACCTGCCCCAAGCTTGGCGAAAGCCAAGGGGAGTGCCCATACCCGATATTCAATTCTCCTTTGGTGGTGAAGAAGGTGATGGTGGTGATGAAGAAGAGATCTTGTCCTTGGATTTCCATGGCAGTGGTCCACCATCGTAAGAGGAGGAGTGAGTCTAACGAGTCCTGCAACTAGCAGCAATAGTCATACCTTTGAATCTTGCCTCATATTCAAACACTTGGTTTTGAAGATCATAGATCTGGCTTTGGAGGAAGTTGATTTTCTCGTTGAGGGTGAAGATGATGTCCTTCATGGGCTTGCCATCTACCTTGAGATCACGGGAAAGGTCCGTGATCATGAGGTGATTGGCATTGATCCCACGCTCTACCACCCCCTTGCACTGAAAGACGTCTTGCTCCACAGCTTCGAGTCTGGCCTCCATGGTTCCCGTCCCCTTGGGACAAAGCACATCGCGGAGGTGAAGCACCCCCTCATGCATCTAGATGACGTGGGGGTGCTGCACCACTTCCCGCAGATATGGGTTGATGACGTTCTCGAAGAACTTGTCCTTGGTGGAGCTTGAAGACGCCATGGTAGATGGGATCTGACAGAAAACCACAAGGAAAAAGAGAACAAAAAATTTCTCTGCAATACGGTGATCAACATGTTCGGGAAGTATATATATATATATATTTTATCTTGGAGGACAAGTATATGGTAGAAAAATGGAGTATGGAAGGTGTCCCAGGTGGGCACAACCGCCTGGCGCGCCCTGGTGTGTTGTGCCCACCAGGGGACGCTTCCTGGAAGTTTCTTTATTCCTAAAATTCTTAAATATTCCAAAAATAAAAAAATATTTTTCCGGATTTTTCGGAGTCTGTTTAGTTACCGTATCATGTACCTCCTTATTTTCATGACTCTGGAGTGTTCCGGAAGGACTCTTTTATGTGTTCTCCCGATGTCATAGTTTGGATAATATTACTTTCAACATTAATAGGCGTACCTGAGATATAATGCTTTATTCATTGCCCATTGACAACCTTCGGGTTAGTACCTTCGAAATTATTTATTTTGATGGCTCCAAACCATTAAACCTCCGTGATGACGTATGGGACTTCCCATTTTGAGAGGAGTTTTCCTGCAAAGAATCTAAAACGAGAGTTGTAAAAATGAACATATTCTTTGACCTTAAACTCACGCTTTTGAATTCTTTTGTCATGCCATCTTTTAACTTTTTCTTTAAATAATTTTTCCTTTTCATAAGCTTGGGTTATCCATTCATCTAATGAGCTAATATCGAATAACCTCTTTTCACCAGCAAGTTTGAATTCATAATTGAGTTCTTTGATTGCCCAATATGCTTTATGTTCTAACTCAAGAGGCAAATGACATGCTTTTCCATAAACCATTTTATAAGGAGACACACCCATAGGATTTTTTTTATGTTGTTCTATAAGCCCAAAGTGCATCATCTAATTTCTTAGACCAATTCTTCCAGGACCTATTGACAGTCTTTTGCAAAATTAATTTTATTTCTCTATTGCTAAGTTCAACTTGACCACTAGACTGCGGATGATAAGGTGATGCAATTCTATGGTTAACATCATACTTGGCAAGCATTTTACGGAAAGCACCGTGAATAAAGTGTGAACCACCATCAGTCATTAAATATCTAGGGACTCCAAACCTTGGGAAAATAACTTCCTTAAGCATCTTAATAGAGGTGTTGTGATCAGCACTACTTGTTGGAATAGCTTCTACCCATTTAGTAACATAATCAACAACACCCAAAATATGTGTATACCCATTAGAGGAAGGAAAATGTCCCATGTAATCAAATCCCCAAACATCAAATGGTTCAACAACAAGTGAATAATTCATAGGCATTTCTTGATGCTTACCGATATTCCCTATTCTTTCACATTCATCACAAGATAAGACAAACTTACAGGCATCCTTGAAGAGCGTAGGCCAATAAAATCCAGTCTGCAATACCTTATGAGCAGTTCTATCTCCAGCATGATGTCCTCCATAAGCTTCGGAGTGACATTTCCGTAGGATTTGTCCCTATTCATTCTCAGGTACACAACGTCTAATAATACCATCTACTCCTTCTTTATAAAGATGTGGGTCATCCCAAAAGTGATGTCTCAAATCATAGATGAATTTTTTTCTTTTGTTGGTATGTAAAGCTAGGTGGTAAATATTTAGCAACAATGTCATTAGCATAATCAGCATACCAAGGAGTACTATGAGAAAAATTTATTGCAGCTAACTACTCATCAGGAAAACTATCATCAATAGGTAGTGGGTCATCAAGCACATTTTCAAGCCTAGACAAATTATCAGCCACTAGGTTCTCAGCTCCTTTTCTATCAATGATATGTAAATCAAATTCTTGTAACAAGAGAACCCATCGAATGAGTCTAGGTTTAGCATCTTTATTTTCCGTAATGTATTTAATAGCAATACTGTGTGAACAGGTACTTTGGAATCAACAATATATGGTCTAAATTTATCGCAAGCAAACACAACCGCTAAGAATTCTTTTTCAGTAGTAGCATAATCTCTTTGAGCACTGTCTAGAGTTTTACTAGCATAATGAATAACATTAAGCTTCTTATCAACTCTTTGTCCTAGAATAGCACCAACATCATAATCACTAGCATCACACATAATTTCAAAAGGCAAGTTCCATTCAGGTGGTTGAACAATAGGTGCAGAAATCAAAGCTTTCTTAAGTGTTTCAAAGGCTTCTAAACGATCATCATCAAAAACAAAAGGAATATCCTTCTTCAAGAGACTAGCAAGAGGCCTAGAAATTTTTGAAAAGTCTTTGATAAATCTCCTATATAAACTAGCATGACCTAAGAAACTACGAACACCTTTTATATCTTTAGGACACGACATTTTCTCAATTGGATCAACCTTAGCTTGATCCACTTCAATACCTCTTTTAGAAATTTTATGACCCAAGACAATGCCTTCATTAACCATAAAGTGTCACTTCTCCCAATTCAAGACAAGATTTGTTTGTTCACATCTATGCAAAACTCAATCAAGATTGCTTAAAAAATCATCAAAAGACTTCCCATAAACAGAAAAGTCAACCATGAAAACCTCAACTATCTTCTCACAAAAGTTAGAGAATATAGCAGTCATACATCTTTGAAAGGTAGCAGGTGCATTACAGAAACCAAGAGGCATACGTCTATAAGCATAGGTTCTAAAAGGACAATAAAAGTGGTCTTTTCTTGATCAGGTTGAGACAAAGGTATTTGTGAAAAGCCAGAATATCCATTAAGGAAGCAAAAGTGTGTGTGCTTAGATAATCTTTCAAGCATTTTATCAATAAAAGGCAAAGGGTAATGATCTTTTCCAGTTGCTTTGTTTAATTTTCTAAAATCTATTACCATTCTATAGCGTGTAACAATTCTTTGTGGAATGAGTTCATTCTTATCATTAGGTACAACAGTTATACCTCCTTTCTTAGGAACACAATGAACATGACTTACCCATCTACTATCAACTATGGGATAGATTATACCTGCTTCGAGAAGTTTTAATATTTCCGTTCTTACCACTTCTTTCATCTTAGGATTTAACCAATGTTGGTGATCAACAACGGGTTTAGCATGAGGTTCCATATTAATTTTATGCTGACATAGAGTGGGACTAATGCCCTTTAAATCATCAAGAGTATATCCAATAGCAACTCGGTGCTTCCTTAGAACTTTCAATAATCTTTCTTCTTCATGTCCTGAAAGGTTAGCACTAATAATAACATGATATATCTTCTTTTCATCAAGATAAGCATATTTCAAAGTGTCTGGAAATTGTTTTAATTCAAACACAGGATCACCTTTAGGTGGAGGACGACCTCCTAAATTTTCAATAGGCAAGTTGTGTTTAAGCATAGGACGTTGTTCAAAGAAAATTTTATCTCTTTCATTTCTTTCATGCATATGAAAATCATTTTCATGATCTAGCAAATATTGTTCTAAAGCATCTGTAGGTGGTACAACAATAGAAGCTAGACCAATCAATTCATCTTTACTAGGCAATTCTTTTTCATGAAGATTTCTACTAAACTTGGAAAAATTAAACTCATGTGACTCATTACCGAAACTAACACTGACAATTTGTTTCTCATAATCTATCTTAGCATTAATGGTGTTCAAGGAAGGTCTACCAAAGATTATGGGACAAAAGTCATCTTGTGGGGAACCAAGAACAAGAAAATCAATAACGTATTTTATTTTCCCACACAATACTACAACATCTCTAACAACCCCAATTGGTGATATTGTGTCTCTATTAGCAAGTTTAATAGTAACATCTATTTCTTCTATCACTGCAGGTGCTATGTCTCTCATAATTTCTTGATATAAGGTGTAAGGAATAGCACTCACACTAGCACCTATGTCACATAAACCATGATAACAGTGATCTCCTATTTTAACTAAGATGACAGGCATGCCAACAACAAGTCTATGTTTATCTTTCTTATCAGGTTTGGCAATTCTAGCAGCTTCTTCACAGAAGTAAAAAACATGCCCATCCATGTCTTCTTCCAAGAGATCTTTAACCATATCAACACTAGGTTCTACTTTAATTTGTTCATCAGGTTTAGGTGTTCTAATATAGATTTTGTTAACACAGTTGAAACTTTAGCAAGTTCCTTTATCCTAACAGGGAAAGGTGGTTTCTCTATATAAGCAGAAGGAACAACTCGATCAACATTATAAAATATGGTTTCTTCTTTAACTGGTACCAGTTCTTTGGTTTCTTCTTTAATAGGTGGGTGATATTTAAACCACTTCTCTTTAGGGAGTTCAACATGAGTAGAAAATGATTCACAAAAGGAGGCTACTATCTCAGAGTCAAGTCCATATTTAGTGCTAAACTTTTGAAAAACATCGGTCTCCATAAAAGATTTAGCACAATCATACTCAAGTTTAATACATGACTCTTTACCTTTGTTGAGTTCTCAATCTTCAGAGTTGTGTTTAATTCTGTCCAAAAGATCCCACCGGAATTTAATAGTCTTCTTCATAAAGGAACCAACATAAGAAGTATCAAGCATGGTTTTATCATTACGAAAAAGCCGAGCCTAAAAGTTCTGAATAATAATTTCTTTTGAGAGCTACTGATTGGGGCAAGAATATAACATTGACTTAATCCTCCCCCAAGATAGAGCGATACTTTCTCCTTCACGAGGCCAAAAATTATATATATAATTCTGATCACGATGAACTAGATGCATAGGATAATTTTTTTGGTGGAACTCCAATTTCAAATATTCCAAGTCTATGATCCAATATCATTGCATAGCCTATACCATGCCAATGCTTTTCCATTCAAAGATAAAGGGAAAACCTTTTTCATAACTTTGTCTCCGGGTAAACCTGCAAGCTTGAACAATCCACAAATTTGTTACACATATATCAAGTGCATATCAGGATGTTCGGTTCCATCTCCTGCATAAGGATTAGCTAGCAGTTGTTCTATCATACCCGAAGGAATTTCATATTCAACATTTTTAGTAGGTGCAGTAGGTTGAGGGGTAGCTAATTGTGGTTCTAGACGAGGTGAAGATACCCCGAACAAACCCATCAAAGGATTGTTTCCATTGTAACAAGTGACAATAAATTTCAGCACAGTATATAAAATTTTCCTTACCAAATTCCACTTACCAAAGGCGCTTCACTCCCCGGCAACGGCGCCAGAAAATAGCCTTGTTGACCCACAAGTATAGGGGATCAATTGTAGATCTTTTTTATAAGTAAGAGTGTCGAACCCAACGGGGAGCAGAAGGAAATGACAAGTAGTTTTCAGTAAGGTAGTGTCTACAAGTGCTGAAATTGTAAGTAGCAGAGTAGTTTGATAGCAAGATAATTTTTAACAAGCAAGTAACGATAGTAGTAAAAAAAGTGAAGCAAGGTAGCCCAATCCTTTTGAGGCAAAGGACATGCCAAAACGGTCTCTTATGATAAGCAAAGCATTCTTGAGGGTACACGGGAATTTCATCTAGTCACTTTCATCATGTTGGTTTAATTTGTGTTCGCTACTTTGATAATTTGATATGTGGGTAGACCGATGCTTAGGTGCTGTTCTTACTTGAGCAAACCTCCTACTTATGATTAACCCTCCCGCAAGCATCCTCAACTACAAGAAAAGTATTAATAATAAATTCTAACCATAGCATTAAACTTTTGGATCCAATCGGCCCCTTACGAAATAGCGCATAAACTTGGGTTTAAGTTTCTCTCACTCTCGCAACCCATCATATAATTGCTACTCCACAATGCATTCCCATAGGCCCAAATATGGTGAAGTGTCATGTAGTCGACGTTCACATGACACCACTAAGGGAATCACAACATACATACTATCAAAATATCGAACACATATCAAATTCACATGATTACTTGCAACATGATTTCTCTCGTGACCTCAAGAACAAAGGTAACTACTCACCAATGATAAACATGCTCATGATCAGAGGGGTATTAAATAGCATATTGGATCTGAACATATAATCTTCCATGAAGTAAACCATATAGTAATCAACTACAAGATGTAATCAACACTACTAGTCCCCCACAAGTACCAATCTATAGTTCCGGTAACAAGATTGAACACAAGAGATGAACTAGGGTTTGAGAGGAGATGGTGCTGTTGAATATGTTGATGGAGATTGCCCTCCACAAGATGGGAGAGTTGTTGGTGATGATGATGACGATGATTTCCCCCTCCGGGAGGGAAGTTCCCCTGGCGGAATCGCTGCACCGGAGGGCAAAAGTGGTCCTGCCCAAGTTTCGCCTCGAGGCGGCGGCGCTTCGTCCCGAAAGTCCTCCCCTTATTTTTTCTAGGTCAAAATGACTTATATACCAAAACATGGGCACCGGAGGTGCGCCGAGGAGGGCACAACCCACCAGGGCGCGCCTGGGCTCCCTGGCGCGCGCAAGTGGGTTGTGCCCACCTGGTGGGCCCCCTCTGGTAGTTATTTGCCCCTATAATTCTTAAATAATCTGTAAAAAGTCTCCATTAAGTTTCAGCTTGTTTGGAGTTGTGCAGAATAGGTGGCCTGACATAGCTTTTCCAGGTCCAGATTTCCAGGCGCCAGAATTCTCCCTCGTGGTGTGTACCTTACAAATTATGAGAGAAAAGGCATTAGAATTACTACAAAAATCATTATTATGGATAAAAACATTATAATTAACAGTAAGAAAACATGATGCAAAATGGACGTATCAATAGCCACTTCCCAGTCGGTCACCCATCCTCGGGCAGCTCCAGCCACAACATGCTTAACATTCAAGTTCATTTTAGAATGAGGTACCAAAAGGCAAGATGCACGTTGCTGATATGGGTTGTCAATCAGAACTATGCGACCTATGAGAATGCCAAATACATTCTTCAAACATTGACCAAAACTCACACCACAAATTGGAAACATGTCATGAACTAATGCCATAGACCTTCTAGAATCCAGTAAACACGTCTTGAAAGATGATAACCCACAAGTATAGGGGATCGCAACAGTTTTCAAGGGTAGAGTATTCAACCCAAATTTATTTATTCAACACAAGGGGAGCTAAAGATATTCTCAAGTATTAACAGTTGAGTAGTCAATTCAATCCCACCTGAAAGAATTAATATCTGCAGCAAAGTATTTAGTAGCAGAGTAGTATGGAGGTAACAGTAATTGTGGCAGAAGTAACAGTAGTAGTTTTTGTGGTGATTGTAATAGTGGCAACGGAAAAGTAACTAAGCAAAGATCAATATGTGAAATGCTCGTAGGCATTGGATCAGTGATGATTATGTCGGATGCGATTCCTCGTGGAACGGTTATAACATAGGGTGACACAGGACTAGCTCCAGTTCATCAATGTAATGTAGGCATGTATTCTGAATATAGTCATAGGTGCTTATGGAAAAGAACTTGCATGACATCTTTTGTCCTACCCTCCCATGGCAGTGGGGTCCTATTGGAAAGTAAGGGATATTAAGGCCTCCTTTTAATAGAGTACCGGACCAAAGTATTAACACTTAGTGAATACATGAACTCAAACTACGGTCATCACCGGGAGTGGTCCCGATTATTGTCACTTTGGGGTTGCCGGATCATAAAACATGCTAGGTGACTATTGACTTGCAAGATAGGATCAAGAACTCACATATATTAATGAAAACATAATACGTTCAGATCTCAAATCATGGCACTCGGACCCTAGTGACAAGCATTAAGCATAGCAAAGTCATAGCAACATCAATCTCAGAACATAATGGATACTAGGGATCACACCCTAACAAAACTAAATCAATTACATGATAAATCTCATCCAACCCATCACCGTCCAGCAAGCCTATGGTGGAATTACTCACGCACGGTGGTGAGCATCATGAAATTGGTGATGGAGGAAGGTTGATGATGATGATGGCGACAGATTCCCCTCTCTGGAGCCCCGAACGGACTCCAGATCAGCCCTCCCGAGAGAGATTAGGGCTTGGCCTGTGGCTCCACATCATAAAACGTGATGAATCCTTCTTTCTCTTTTTTTACTCCCCGAACATGAATATATAGAGTTGGAGTTGAGGTTCGTGGAGCCTCAGGGGGCCCATGAGACAGGCGGTGCGCCCCCACCCTCGCGGATAGGGTGTGAGCCCCCCGGTGTTGATTCTCTCGCCAGTATTTTTTATAAATTCCAAAAATATTCTCCTTGAAGTTTCAGGTCATTCCGAGAACTTTTATTTCTGCACAAAATAACACCATGGCAATTCTGCCGAAAACAGCGTCAGCCCGGGTTAGTTCCATTCAAATCATGCAAGTTGGAGTCCAAAACAAGGGCAAAAGTGTTTGGAAAAGTAGATACGATGGAGACGTATCAACTCCCCCAAGCTTAAACCTTTGCTTGTCCTCAAGCAATTGAGTTAACAAACTGAAAGTGATAAAGAGAAACTTTTACAAACTCTGTTTGCTCTTGTTGTTGTAAATATGTAAAGCGAGCATTCAAGTTTTCAACAAAGATTATGAACTAACCATATTCACAATAAAATTTAGGTCTCATGTTTACTCATATCAATGGCATAATCAACTAGCGAGCAATAATAATAAATCTCGGATGGCAACAATTTCTCAAAACAATCATAATATGATATAACAAGATGGTATCTCGCTAGCCCTTTCTGAGACTGCAAAACATAAATGCAGAGCACCTCTGCAGATCACAGACTGACTAGACATTGTAATTCATGGTATAAGAGATCCAATCACAATCATACTCAATGTAAATTAATAGTAATGCATGAAAATGACAGCGGTGCTCTCCAAATGGTGCTTTTTAATAAGAGGATGATGACTCAACATAAAAGTAAATAGAGAGGCCCTTCACAGAGGGAAGCAAGGATTTGTAGAGGTGCCAGAGCTCTATTTTTGAAATAGAGATAAATAATATTTTGAGTGGCATACTTTCATTGTCAACATAACAACCGAGAGATCTCGATATCTTTCATGCTACACACATTATAGGCGGTCCCCAAACAGAATGGTAAAGTTTATACTCCCCCACCACCAACAAACATCAATCCATGGCTTGTCCGAAACAACAGGTGCCTCCAACTAACAACAATCCTGGGGGAGTTTTTCTTGCAATAATTTAATTTAAGCATGGGACTGGGTATCCCGGTTACCAACCATTCTCTCGTGAATGAGGAGCGGCCTCGTGAGAATAACCCACCTAGCATGGAAGATATAGACAACCCTAGTTGATACATGAGCTATTCGAGGATACAAAACAGAATTTCATTTGAAGGTTTAGAGTTTGGCACATACAAATTTACTTGGAACGGTAGGTAGATGCCGCATATAGGAAGGTATGGTGGACTCATATGGAATAACTTTTGGGGTTTATGGAAATGGATGCACAAGCAGTATTCCTGCTTAGTACAAGTGAAGGCTAGAAAAAGACTGAGAAACGACCAACTAGAGAGCGACAACAGTCATGAACATGCATTAAAATTAATCAACACTGAGTGCAAGCATGAGTAAGATATAATTCACCATGAACATAAATATCGTGGAGGCTATGTTGATTTTGTTTCAACTACATGTGTGAACATGTGCCAAGTCAAGCCACTTGAATCGTTCAAAGGAGGATACCACCCTATCATACCACATCACAACCATTTTAATAGCATGTTGGCACGCAAGGTAAACCATTATAAACTCCTAGCTAATTAAGCATGGCATGAGCAACTATAATCTCTAATTGTCATTGCAAACATGTTTCATTCATAATAGGCTGAATCAGCAACATTGAACTAATCATATTTACAGAAACAAGATAGGTCGAGTTCATACCAGCTTTTCTCATCTCAATCAGTCCATCAAATATCACCATTATTGCCTTTCACTTGCACGACTGAACGGTGTGGATAATAATAATAGTGCATGTGCATTGGACTAAGCTGGAATCTACAAGCATTTAATACAAGGGAGAAGACAAGGTAATATGGGCTCTTGCTTAGATCAACATTAATTCATATGAGATCCACTCATCATTTTCATCATGGTCTTCTCCTCTCGACCCCCAAAGAAAAGAAAAGAAACAAAACTATTTACACGGGAAAGCTCCCAACACGCAAAAGAAGAACAAGAAATCTTTTTGGGTTTTCTTTTAATTACTACTACTACAAGCATGGAAAATAAACTAGCTAAAAGCTACAACTATTTTTTTGTTTTTTCTTAAGGTTTTTCAAACACAGGAAGAATGCTGGAAAAGAAAATAAACTAGCATGGACAATACAATGAAAAAGTATGAGCACCGACAACTAGAATGAGTGTGTGAACATGAATGTAATGTCGGTGAGAAATACGTACTCCCCCAACCTTAGGCTTTTGGCCTAAGTTGGTCTATGGCCACTGCTGGCCTGGTGGATATCCAAAGTTGTAGTTGTGGGGTCGTACTGAGACGCAGCAGCTACTACCTGACGAGCTGCAGCTTGGAGGCGAGCTGCCTCCGTCCTCCTCTCGTACTCGTTCGCCTCCTCCCTGGTTATAGCATATCTCCTTTTTGCCTTCTCACAAAGGAATCAGTTAGATAGCGGTATTGCGGCACTTATCTGACACGAAGCCCTCAAGATCAGCGTTACGCACATACGCGTCAAATTCATCCTTGATGCCTGCTTGAACCATGAACTCCTCTGATGGCCATTCACAAGGCCGCACTTGAGCTTTCCTTGGTAGTTCATCGTCCTGCTCATGTATCGCGAGCCTTGGTCCTTGCTTCCTTGAGGAACCACCTTGGTACATTTTCGTAAACATTTTTCCTCTGAAAAATTTCTGACATTTTTAGTGACTCAAAATAAAAGTGAACCAAACTCAACAAGATTGATAGCAACTACTCCTACAAGTGCCTAGAGGCCGTATCATGCATTAAAACTACGTTTGACAACATAAATTTGATATGCAAGCTCAAGAACAGGGTCACCTAAGGAGAAAAAAAATTCAATAAATAAAGCACTAGAAAAAAACTAATTGGGCGATTGGAGGAGTCACATACCGAAGAACAATCCCCCAAAGCAGTTTTGTGAATGGATCTTTGAGCAAGGAGATCAAAAATGGCAGCAAGATGAGCTAGAACACAGGTTTGAGCCGTGGGATGATTTTTTTTCTGGGGGAAGACGAAGTGTGTGGGTGCAGGAATAAGTGGAGGGGGCACACGTGGGGTCCATGAGGTAGGAGCGCGCCCTAGGGGGGTGGGCGTGCCCTAGACCCTCGTGGCCAGGTGGTGTGGCCCCCTGGTGTGTTCTCAGTGCTAATAATTCTTAAATATTCTACAAAAAATCATCTAAAATTTTCAAGACATTTGGAGAACTTTTACTTTTGGGGTATTTTTTATTGCAAGGATAATTCAGAAAACAAACAGAAAATACTATTTTTGCTTTAATCTAAATAACAGAAATTAAAAGGAGGCTGTAGAGAGTTGTGCTTTCTAACTTCATGCATCTCATTCTCATCAAAAAGGAATCCACTAACAAGGTCGATCAAGTCTTCTTAGCAAACTCTTTTTGAATAACTTGAAGCCGGAGAATTTTCGAATAACACTAGGTTACCTCAATGGGGATATGCACGTCCCCAACAATAAGAATATCATATTTCTTCTTGACAGTAGGAAGAGGAAATTCAAAACCTCTAGTAGTAATCGTTGCAGTTTTTCCAATAGAATTAATATTGTGGACTTGAGGTTGTTTCCTCAGAAAGTGTACCGTATGCTCATTACCATTAACATGAAAAGTGACATTGCCTTTGTTGCAATCAATAACAGCCCATGTTGTATTCAAAAAGGGTCTACCAAGAATAATAGACATACTATCGTCCTCGGGAATATCAAGAATAACAAAGTCCATTAAAATAGTAACGTTTGCAACCACAACAGGCACATCCTCACAAATACCGACAAGTATAGCAGTTGATTTATCATCCATTTGCAAAGATATTTCAGTAGGTGTCAACTTATTCAAATCAAGTCTATGATATAAAGAGAGGGGCATAACACTAACACCGGCTCCAAGATCACATAAAGCAGTTTTAACATAGTTTCTTTTAATGGAGCATGGTATAGTTGGTACTCATAGATCTCCTAGTTTCTTGGTATTCCACCTTTAAAAGTATAATTAGCAAGCATGGTGGAAATTTGAGCTTCCGATATCTTTCTTTTACTTGTAACAATATCTTTCATATACTTAGCGTAAGGATTCATTTTAAGCATATCAGTCAAACGCATACGCAAAAAGATAGGTCTAATCATTTCAGCAAAGCGCTCAAAATCCTCATCATCCTCTTCCTTGGATGGTTTAGGAGGAAAAGGCATGGTTTTCTGAACCCATGGTTCTCTTTCTTTACAGTGCTTCCTAGCAACGAAGTCTCTCTTATCATAACGTTGATTCTTTGATTGTGGGTTATCAAGATCAACAGCAGGTTCAATATCTACATTATTGTTATTGCTAGGTTGAGCATCAACATGAACATCATCATTAATATTATCACTAGGTTCATGTTCATTACCAGATTGTGTTTCAGCATCAGAAATAGAAATATCACTGGGATTCTCAGGTGTGTCAACAACATGTTTACTAGAAGCATGCAAAGTCCTATCATTTTTCTTTTTCTCCTTCTTAGAAGAACTAAGTGCACCAACATTAGCTCTTTGAGAATCTTGCTCAAATCTCTTTGGGTGGCCCTCAAGATACAAAGGTTCCTGAGTTATTCTACCCCCTCTAGTCACAACTCTAACGACATTATCATTTTTCTTATTATTTAATTCATTGAATAAATCATTCTGAGCTTTAAGCACTTGTTCTACTTGAGTGGTAACCATAGAAACATGTTTACTAATAAGTTTAAGCTCACCTTTAACTCTAGACATATAATCACTCAAGTGTTCAATCATATAAGCATTATGTTTCAATTGTTACCAACATAAGCATTGAAGTCTTCTTGTTTGACAATAAAATTATCAAACTCATCCGAGCATTGGCTAGCAAACTTAGTAGATGGGAATGCTGCACATGACTCTTCCCACGGCGGTGCCCAGGGTCACCAGCGTGGTGACGCTGCTCATCGTGCACAACATGGGAAGAGCGCGCCGGGGGTGCCGGCGTAGGTGCCTGGGAAGTCGCCGCGCTGCCCGTGGGTGGCACGACGCCGCCCCTGGAGGGCCCCGCGCCGCCTGCGGGGGACCCGGCTCCGTCTTTGGATTTGGTGGTGTGTGCCTCGTCGTCTCGCGCACGAATGACGCTGCTCGCCAGGCTTTGGCTGCCAGAGCAATGCGGGTGTTCGCGGGCCGCACCTCGGCTTCCGTCCACGACCGCCCCACCACTCGCCCGTACTAGTATGGGCCGTTCGGCCCTCGAGGAACCGATCGCCGTGACCGTCTTCTTCTTGGGAGCCATGGCGATGAAGAACTGCTAAACTAACTGCTAGACCGGATTTTCACAACTGCACACCCCCTACTTGGCGCGCCAGAGATGTCGGTGGGAAACGACACCTGTGGTGTGACTGGGATCCATTCTACGGTTGGCGGGTGCAGGGTTGTGCAAAGAGCGGGTCTGGCGGTCAGCTCGCAAATCATTTACCCAGGTTCGGGCCGCGGAGACGTGTAAAACCCTGGTCCCGCTTTGATGTGTATTTGAGTGTTCTTGTGTTCTTGAACTAGCCGCGGTGTCTGTCTAGTCCAGAAGATCCGAATCCCTCTCCAGTATGCCTCGGGCCTCCTTTTATAGAGAAAAGGGGTCGCCAAAGTGGCACATAGGAGGTGGAAAGGTGTACAGTAGCTGAGTCTAGCCTCTGGCATCGTCGGACAAATGCATTTAATGCGCTGCCGACGTGCCCCTCTTGCTTTATTGGGGACGGCAAAGCAGCTCGTCCCAGCTGTCGCTGCCTCGCCTGGCTCCAACGCGCGTCCGAGCTGACGAGGCATTGTAGCGCCATGTTGGCTGGCTGCTGGGCTGGCATGGTGGTGGAGCCTTCATGAAGATCTGCATGGCACCACGTAGGTGCTTGCTGAGTTGGTGTGGAGGCCACGCGCTGCCACGCAGATGCCTGCCCAGCTGGTCGAGCTGGCAGCTGCATGGGAGCGGCGGTGGAGTCTTGGCAGGCGTGGGCCTGGCTGCGGCCCCGCAGGTGTCTTCGGCAAGGGCCTTACCGGGGGCCCGACAAGGGTCTTGCCGCGGCACCGCGGTCGTCCTCGGCAATGATCTTGCCGGGGGTCTCGTAGACTTCCTTGGCAAGGATCTTGCCAATGACCATCGTCTTCTGGTTCTTGTCTGATCTTTTGTATTTATGATCTCTACAAAGATTTGCATGCCACCATGGAGGTGCCTCCCGAGCCTTGGTTCCAATGTGGTTGGTGGCGTTGGAAACCCTTGGGCTCAAGGGTGGCGTGCTCTGCTGGCATCAGGCAAGGAGCCCCGGCAAGGATCTTGTCGGGGCTGCGGAAGCCACCCCGGCAAGGGTCTTGCCGGGGGAGTCCACCTCGCCCTCTTGCTCTCTTTGCGCCTCTGGTCTTGGCGTTGCTTTGGTCGTCTTGTGCTCCGGCTTCCCTCCTCTGCCCTGCCCTGGCCGTGGGCTTGACTCCGACTGCTCGTGCACAAGTAAATGGGTGCAAAAGGAGAGTCCCTATTTTTGTACACCGATAGGAGCCCCCGGGCCTGGGCCACACATAAGCGCGGCGCGTTGGTGGGCTAGGCCCAGAACGGTGCGCAGGCAGGTGAGGCGGATTTTTACTGAAGTAATGTTTCCGTCCGCTACGCTTCTCCATGACCCGCGTTTGAACATGCGACATGGGGGGTCATGCGTGGGGCGGTTTCCGCACGCGTGCGTCACATGATGGTAAAGAGGCGGCTCGCGCCTTCCCCATAAAAAGAGGAAAACACAGAGGCGCGGCTCATTTATTGAGTGGGCTCGGGTCGTTGTTTCCAAGGCGCCCGCTGTCGGATCTCATGTTCTGGCAAAACACTCAAGGTTCGAACACTGGGGTGCGCGCGAAGATCTCCCCCTACTGATCCACGTCCTAGCTTCGCTAAGATCTCTCGGGCTAACTCAACAAACTCGTAACACAAAGGACACAAGATTTATACTGGTTCAGTCCACTGTTGTGGTGTAATACCCTACTCCAGTGTGGTGTGGTGGATTGCCTCTTGGGCTGAGGATGAACAGTACAAGGGGAAGAACAGCCTCCTGAGGCGAGGTGTTCTTGTGCTTGGTGGGCTTATGGTGTTCGGATCCCTTTCTCTAGCACTACTAGAGAAAACCTTATACACAGAATCTTAGCAGCGGCGCGGCACAAAAAGAGGCGCTGCTGCTAATTAGCAACAGCGAGGTTAGGAAAAGGGCGCTACTGATGTAAATTTAGTAGTAGCACGTGATGTCTAAACCGCACTGCTACAAAAATCCACCGACAGAACACAACGACCTAAGTTTACCAATAGCGCGGCATCGCGAAGCGCGCTACTGCTAATGCAATAGTAGTAGCGCGCTTTTTAGTCACGTCGCTGCTGCTAATTTTGAAATTGTCCACATGGTTGGCTCATTTAGCAGTAGCGCGTGGTGGGAAAGCGCGCTGCTGCTACGCTCTTAGCAGGAGCGCAATTTTTCTCCCGCGCTACTGCTAAGACGCAGGACCCACCACCTTTTTCCACCTCCCCTCTCCCCATCTCCTCTCCTCCCTTTCCCCTGCCTCCCACATCCTCCCTCTCTCACTCTTCTTCTTCCTCAATACTTCTCCCCCCATTACTCTCCCTCTTCTACCTACCTTTCTCTCTCTTCATTACTCCTAGCTAACTACACCACCTCCATTAATGCAACTCCTTTCTCTTTTTCCTTCCCCCTCCACTAGTTGAAGTTGTGTCCTCCCAAATTAGCTAGCTAGGTAGATGTAGCATTTAGTTAAGTGACCTATATGCCCCCTAACTAGATCTTTCTTTTTCAAGAAGAGCTTTGTGCACTTTTGATCACTGTACATCATCATCTCGAGATAGAGGTGAGTAAAATTTCATGCTTTTGCAAAATGGAAATATGTGTATGTGTGTGTGATATGATAATTGGGCAATATGATGGAAATTGTGTGTGTGGCATGTGTTGACGCCAAATTGTGCTTTTGAGTTGCCTATGTTTTGCCGAAATGTCGATTTATTTCCATTTCGGCGAATTCTGGGCAAACTCTCTAGATCTACATATGTCCTATTTTTAGGGAAGGTCATGCCGAATTTTTGTATGAATTTGATGCATGCACGCATTTTTATAATCAATTTGTTTATTATTACCGTGCAGACGTTCATGATGGTCAGTGGAACGATGGTGGATAGGTTGTTGCGGTCGGCGGTGCAGGACATGAAAGAAAACAACCGGACAAAGGTTTTACATCCATGTCGAAAATGCAAAGGAATATCGATAATGGCGGCAGGGAAGAGGCCGGACATGGTGGCGGAGGACGATGAGGATGAGGATGACGATGAGGATGACGACGACGGGGAAGGCAATGACGACACGGGGCACGACGAAGAGATTATCGATAATGGCGGCGGGGAAGAGGCCAGACATGGTGGCGGAGAAGGGGCTGGACATGGTGGAGTAGAAGGGGCCAGACATGGCGGCAGAGAGAATGTGGACTCCACGCAGCAGAGTTCATCGATACTAAGTTCAATCATGTGGAACCCTCATGTTTAAGCACTGCTTCGCAAGGAGATGAGTACTGAGGGAGCTACTTCTAGAGAGGAAGCTAAGCTGGAGCAACTGGTGGTAGACTCGAACACTCTATTGTATGATGGTTTGAAAGTGCAACTATCCCTGGGTGGTTTTGGTAATTCCTAACAACATGTAGCTTGATGTCTACTACACAACCTTCTTCTTGTAGACGTTGTTGGGCCTCCAAGTGCAGAGGTTTGTAGGACAGTAGCAAATTTCCCTCAAGTGGATGACCTAAGCTTTATCAATCCGTAGGAGGCGTAGGATGAAGATGGTCTCTCTCAAGCAGCCCTGCAACCAAATAACAAAGAGTCTCTTGTGTCCCCAACACACCCAATACAATGGTAAATTGTATAGGTGCACTAGTTCGGCGAAGAGATGGTGATACAAGTGGTATATGGATAGTAGATAATAGTTTTTGTAATCTGAAAATATAAAAACAGCAAGGTAACTAATGATAAAAGTGAGCATAAACGGTATTGCAATGCTAGAAAACAAGGCCTAGGGTTCATACTTTCACTAGTGCAAGTCCTCTCAACAATAATAACATAATTGGATCACATAACTATCCATCAACATGCAACAAAGAGTCACTCCAAAGTCACTAATAGCGGAGAACGAACGAAGAGATTATGGTAGGGTACGAAACCACCTCAAAGTTATTCTTTCCAATCAATCCGTTGGGCTATTCCTATAAGTGTCACAAACAGCCCTAGAGTTCGTACTAGAATAACACCTTAAGACACAAATCAATCAAAACCCTAATGTCACCTAGATACTCCAATGTCACCTCAAGTATCCGTGGGTATGATTATACGATATGCATCACACAATCTCAGATTCATCTATTCAACCAACACATAGGACCTCAAAGAGTGCCCCAAAGTTTCTACCGGAGAATCACGACGAAAACGTGTGCCAACCCCTATGCATAGGTCCATGGGTGGAACCCGCAAGTTGATCACCAAAACATACATCAAGTGAATCACGTGGTATCCCATTGTCACCACAGATACGCACGGCAAGACATACATCAAGTGCTCTCAAATCTTTAAAGACTCAATCCGATAAGATAACTTCAAAGGGGAAACTCAATCCATTACAAGAGAGTAGAGGGGGGAGAAAACATCATAAGATCCAACTATAATAGCAAAGCTCGCGATACATCAAGATCGTATCACCTCAAGAACACGAGAGAGAGAGAGAGATCGAACACATAGCTACTGGTACATACCCTCAACCCCGAGGGAGAACTACTCCCTCCTCGTCATGGAGAGCACCGGGATGATGAAGATGGCCACCGGAGAAGGATTGCCCCCTCCGGCAGGATGCCAGAACGGGTTTAGATTGGTTTTCAGTGGCTACGGAGGCTTCTGGCGGTGGAACTCCCAATCTATCATCTCTTCTGGAAGTTTTAGGATACGTAGGTATATATGGGTGAAATAAGCACGTCGGTGGACCGAAGGGGGGGCACGAGGCAGGGGGCGTGCCCTTGGGGGGTGGGCGCGCCCCCACCCTCATGGCCTCCTCCCTTCTTTCCTGACGTGCACTCCAAGCTTTTCTGGTAGCTTTCCTTCCAAAAATAACTTCTCCAATTGATTTCGTTCCGTTTCGACCCCGTTTGATATCCCTTTTCTTCGAAACACTGAAATAGGCAAAAAAAAGCAGCAAATCTGGGCTGGGCCTCCGGTTAATAGGTTAGTCCCAAAAATAATATAAAAGTGTGTAATAAAGCCCATAAACATTCAAAACAATAGATAATATAGCATGGAGCAATCAAAAATTATAGATACGTTGGAGACGTATCAGCATCCCCAAGCTTAATTCCTGCTCGTCCTCGAGTAGGTAAATGATAAAAACAGAATTTTTGATGCGGAGTGCTACTTGGCATAATTTCCATGTAATTCTTCTTAATTGTGGTATGAATATTCAGATCCGAAAGATTCAAGACAAAAGTTCGTATTGACATAAAAATGATAATACTTCAAGCATAGTAACTAAGCAATTATGTCTTCTCAAAATAACATGGCCAAAGAAAGTTCATCCCTACAAAATCATATAGTTTAGTCATGTTTCATTTTCGTCACACAAGAATGCTCTCATCATGCACAACCCTGATGACAAGCCAAGCAATTGTTTCATACTTTAGTAATCTCAAACTCATAAACTTTCACGCAATACATGAGCGCGAGCCATGGATATAGCACTATGGGTGGAATAGAATAAATGAGGGGGGTTATGTGGAGAAGACAAAAAGGATAAAGTCTCACATCAACGAGGCTAATCAATGGGCTACGGAGATGCCCGTCGATTGATGTTAATGTAAGGAGTAGGGATTGCCATGCAACAGATGCACTAGAGCTATAAATGTATGAAAGCTCAACAAAAGAAACTAAGTGGGTGTGCATCCAACTTGCTTGCTCACGAAGACCTAGGGCACTTGAGGAGGCCCATTGTTGGAATATAAAAGCCAAGTTCTATAATGAAAATTTCCCACTAGTATATGAAAGTGATAACATGAGAGACTCTCTACTATGAAGATCATGGTGCTACTTTGAAGCACAAGTGTGGTAAAAGGATAGTAACATTGTCCCTTCTCTTTTTTTCTCTCATTTTTTGGGCCATTTCTTTTTTATGGCCTTTCTTTTTTTGGGCCTTCTCTTTTTTATGGCCTTTCTCTTTTTTTATTCCTCACTTGGGACAATGCTCTAATAATGATGATCATCACACTTCTATTTATTTACAACTCAATGATTACAACTCGATACTAGAACAAAGTATGACTCTATATGAATGCCTCCGACGGTTTACCGGGATGTGCAATGATTCATGAGTGACATGTACGGAAGAATTATGAACGGTGGCTTTGCCACAAATACGATGTCAACTACATGATCATGCAAAGCAATATGACAATGATGATGCGTGTCATAATAAACGGAATGGTGGAAAGTTGCATGGCAATATATCTCGGAATGGCTATGGAAATGCCATAATAGGTAGGTATGGTGGCTATTTTGAGGAAGATATAAGGAGGTTTATGTGTGATAGAGCGTATCATATCACGGGGTTTGGATGCACCGGCGAAGTTTGCGCCAACTCTCAAGGTGAGAAAGGGCAATGCACAGTACCGAAGAGGCTAGCAAGGATGGAAGGGTGAGAGTGCGTATAATCAATGGACTCAACATTAGTCATAAAGAACTCACATACTTATTGCAAAAACCTACAAGTCATCAAAAGCCTCGGTACTACGTGCATGCTCCTAGGGGGATAGATTGGTAGGAAAAGACCATCGCTCGTCCCCGACCGCCACTCATAAGGAGGACAATCAAATAACACCTCATGTTTCAAATTTGTTACATAACGTTTACCATACGTGCATGCTACAGGACATGCAAACTTCAACACAAGTATTTCTCAATTTCACAACTACTCAACAAGCACGACTTTGATATTATTACCTCCATATCTCAAAACAATCATCAAGCATCAAACTTCTCTTAATATTCAATACACTCATAAGAAAGTGTTATTTTTATTCTTGCATACCTAGCATATTAGGATTTTAAGAAAATTACCATGCTATTTAAGACTCTAAAAATAATATAAGTGAAGCGTGAGAGTTCATCATTTGTTCAAAATAAAACTACCACAATGCTCTAAAAGATCCAAGTGAAGTACTAGAGCAAACAACAAACTACTCCGAAGGATATAAGTGAAGATCAATGAGTAGTCGAATAATGATGCAACTATGTGAAGACTCTCTCTCATTTAATAATTTCATATCTTGGTATTTTATTCAAACAGCAAGCAAAACTAAATAAAATGACATGACGCTCCAAGCAAAACATATATCATGTGGTGAATAAAAATATAGCTCCAAGTAAAGTTACCGATGAACAAAGAGGAAAGAGGGGATGCCTTGCGGGGCATCCCCAAGCTTAGGATCTTGGTTGTTGAGGGAGTCCTAGATTAGGGGTTGTCCGGAGGGCCGGACTATACCTTCAGCCGGACTCCTGGACTATGAAGATACAAGATTGAAGACTTCGTCCCGTGTTCAGAAGGGAATTTCCTTGGCATGGAAGGCAAGCTTGGCGATACGGATATGCAGATCTCCTACCATTGTAACCGACTTTGTGTAACCCTAACCATCTCCGGTGGCTACATAAACCGGAGGGTTTTAGTCCGTAGGACAACATACACAACAACAATCATACCATAGGCTAGCTTCTATGGTTTAGCCTCTCTGATCTCGTGGTAGATCTACTCTTGTACTACCCATATCATCAATATTAATCAAGCAGGACGTAGGGTTTTACCTCCATCGAGAGGGCCCAAACCTGGGTAAAACTTCGTGTCCCTTGCCTCCTGTTACCATCAGGCCTAGACGCACAGTTCGGTACCCCCTACCCGAGATCCGCCGGTTTTGACAGCGACATTGGTGCTTTCATTGAGAGTTCCTCTGTGTTGTCGCCGTCAGGCTTGATGGCTCCTACGACCATTAATGGCGATGCAGTCCAGGGTGAGACCTTCCTCCCCGGACAAATCTTCGTCTTTGGCGGCTTCGCACTGCGGGCTAATTCACTTGGCCATCTGGAGCAGATCGAAAACTA
This sequence comes from Triticum monococcum, assembly GCA_034509565.1. NCBI lineage: Eukaryota > Viridiplantae > Streptophyta > Magnoliopsida > Poales > Poaceae > Triticum > Triticum monococcum. The sequence goes on along the minus strand of CM067847.1, from coordinate 212,417,922 downwards.
TGCCCCTGACCATCAGGTCAGATTTGGAAGTTTAAACTACATGGCTGACATCCGCAGGGACTTGATCTTCGATGGATTCGAGCAACTGCCGAGCACACCGCACTGTCACGACGAGCATGATCTAGCTCTGTCGCCGAACAGTGCCCTGGAGGCCGCGCCCACATCGGTTTCGACCCTTAATTCAGAGCCAACTACGCCGATCGAGGATGGGTGGTTGGACGCCGCCTCGGGGGCTGCGATCCCAACGGCGATCGAGCCGAACACCAGCCTCGCACTCTACGACACTCGTGACTCCAAGGAGCCGGACTCCTCTCCGGACTCCGAACCCTCCGCGCCCCTGCCGATCGAATCCGATTGGGCGCCGATCATGGATTTTACTGCCGCGGACATCTTTCAGCACTCGCCTTTCGGCGATATTCTGAAGACACTGAAGTCTCTCTCTTTATCAGGAGAGCCCTGGCCGGAGTATGGTTAGCAAGGTTGGGATTCAGACGATGAAGAAATTCAAAGCCCACCCACCACCCACTTTGTAGCCACTGTTGACGACTTAACCAACATGCTCGACTTCGACTCCGAAGACATCGATGGTATGGACACCGATGAAGGAGACGATAAAGAACCAGCGCCTATCAGGCCCTGGAAAAGCCACCTCGTCATATGACATATACATGGTGGACACCCCAAAAGAAGGAGATGGCGATGGAACCGCGGAGGATGACCCCTCCAAGAAACAGCCTAAGCGGCGGCGTCAGCGGCGCCGCTCAAAATCCCGCCAAAACAAATACGGTGATTCCAGCACGGGAGATAATAATACTCCGGAAAGTGTCGAAGAAAACCCCCTCCAGCAAGATTTAGCATAGGAGGATGGAGAAACCAGCCCTCATGAGAGAGCGGCAGACAGAGAGGTCGAGGACGATAATTATATGCCTCCCTCCAAAGACGAGGCAAGCCTCGACGATGACGAATTCGTCGTGCCAGAGGATCCCGTCGAGCAAGAGCGTTTTCAACGCAGGCTTATGGCCACGGCAAGAAGCCTCAAGAAAAAACAGCAACAGCTTAGAGCTGATCAAGATTTGGTAGTCGACAGATGGACTGAAGTCCTTGCGGCCGAAGAGCATAAACTTGAACGCCCCTCCAAGATCTACCGAAAGCGCAAGTTGCTACCCCCATTAGAGGAGGAAGCACTTGATGCGGCCGACCGGCCACCTCGCGGCCGTGACAGAGAGGCCTCTCGGCCCTCCACTCAAGCCGCACCCCATACCAAGGCACGGGAATATGCGCCGGACTTACGAGATATGTTGGAGGACAAGGCAAGGCAAACAAGATCGATCTACGGATCGCGTGGGCGCCCCACGGCTCGAGACGGTAACCGTCACGCCGGCCACAAATTCGGCAGGGCCGAACACAATAGACAAAGCTCATTGTAGCTACGTCATGATATATCCCAGTACAGAGGCGCCGCACACCCACTATGCTTCATAGATGAAGTAATGGATCATCAAATCCCTGAGGGTTTCAAACCCGTAAATATCAAATCATACGATGGCACAACAGATCCTGTGGTATGGATCGAGGATTATCTCCTTCATATCCACATGGCCCGTGGCGATGATTTCCACGCCATCAAATACCTCCCACTCAAGCTTAAAGGACCAGCTCGGCATTGGCTTAACAGCTTACCAACAGGATCAATCAGTTGTTGGGAGGACCTGGAAGCCGCATTCCTCGACAATTTCCAAGGCACTTATATGCGACCCCCAGACGCCGATGACCTAAGTCACGTAATTCAGCAGGCAGAGGAATCAGCCAGGCAATTCTGGACACGGTTCCTAACAGAGAAAAATCAAATAGTCGACTGTCCGGATGCTGAGGCCCTAGCAGCCATCAAGCACAATATCCGTGACGAGTGGCTTGCCCGGCACCTTGGACAGGAAAAGCCGAAGTCTATGGCAGCACTCACGACACTCATGACCCGCTTTTGCACGGGAGAAGACAGCTGGCTTGTTCATAGCAACAATATGACCAAGAACCCTGGTAATTCGGATACCAGGGATAGTAGTGGCAGGTCGCGTCGCAACAAGCAGAAGCGCCGCGTTAACAGTGACAATGCTGAGGATACGACAGTTAATGCCGGATTCAGAGGCTCTAAATCCGGTCTGCGGAAAAAGCCATTCAAAAGGAATCCTAGGGGCCCGTCCAGTTTGGACCGAATACTCGACCGCTTGTGCCAGATACATGGCACCTCCGAAAAGTCGGCCAATCACACCAACAGGGATTGTTGGGTGTTCAAGCAGGCAGGCAAGTTAAACGCCGAAAATGAAGACAAGGGGCTGCATAGAGATGACGACAAGGAGCCCCGGCCACCGAACAACAGTGGACAGAAGGGTATTCCCCCACAAGTGCGGACGGTGAACATGATATACGCAACCCACGTCCCCAAAAGGGAGCGGAAGCGTGCGTTAAGGGACGTATACGCGGTAGAGCCAGTCGCCCCAAAGTTCAACCCATGGTCCTCCTGCCCGATCACCTTTGATCGAAGGGACCATCTCAGCATCCGTCATGGCGGATTTGCCGCATTGGTTCTCGACCCAATTATTGACGGATTTCATCTCACTAGAGTCCTTATTGACGGCGGCAGCATCCTGAACCTGCTTTACCAGGATACAGTGCGGAAAATGGGCATAGATCCCTCGAGGATTAAGCCCACCAAAACGACCTTTAAAGGCGTAACACTAGGTGTAGAGGCCAACTGTACAGGCTCAGTCACACTTGAAGTGGTCTTCGGATCTCTGGATAATTTCCGAAGCGAGGAGTTAATCTTCGACATTGTCCCATTCCATAGTGGCTATCATGCACTACTCGGGCGAACCGCATTCGCCAAGTTTAATGCGGTACCGCACTACGCATACCTTAAGCTCAAAATGCCAGGCCCTCGAGGAGTAATTACGGTCAATGGAAACACCAAACGCTCCCTCCTAACGGAGGAGCACACGGCGGCCCTTGCAGCAGAAGTACAAAGCAGCCTCTCCAGGCAGTTCTCCAGTCCGGCCATTAAACGACCGGACACCGTCAAGCGCGCCCGGAGTAACCTACAACAAGACCTCCTGGAACGACCCGAGAAGGCGTAGCAATGCGGCCCCAATCTCAGCCCTCGCAAAAATGCGACACCAGTACTTCGCGTACATAACTATGCTCTAGAAATACCATGGGTACAGGGGGACGGGCACCATCACGGCACGCCCGAAACACGACTTAAACCGCACCAGGGGCTGCCGATTTTTTAATTTTCTCTTACTTTCAGGTCTCCGCTCTTTGGAAGGCCTGTTCGGCAGTTCAATTGCCGCACAAACGATGCAAGAACTAGGGAAGCAGACAAGCCACGCCGCATTACGGAACTCCCAGGTGGTCTCTATCACGAGCAGTATACCTGTTTCGCATACTATTCCGCAGCTTGCCCCTGGAACGGACATGTTACATAGTCCAACCTTTTGCTTATCGCATTATTTGTATCGTTCTCCTTTGATCGCAGCCCTCTTTAATAAACAGTGCATAGCTTTTGTCTATTTTTGCATTACTCTTTTTTTATATATGTATATATGTTCCTTAACGACATATTGCACCCGGACACTTTGGTACGGCCTAAATACGCCAGGGGCTTTAGTACCCCTCAATATGGTGTGAGAAGTCCGAAGACTTTAACAAGTGCGACACCCCGAACTTATAGCATTATATGCATCGGCTCCGAATCATGTCTTGGGTCAATAGTTGGGTTTGCCCGGCTCCTATGTTTTGGTGCCTTACGTTCCGCTATATCGGCTAAGGTAGCACTAGGAGAACCACTGCGATTGTGCCCCAGTTGAGCTGGGTCGAGCACCTCAGTGGAGAAAGCTAAAACTGACTGTCATGATGAAGCGAGAGCTGGTCGCTGTTCGAGAGGTTTTTCGAGTCCCTAACGACTTATGCCTCTTAGAGCGAGGAGTCGGCTCTGTCCGGCCAAGGCGTGGATAGCGCCCTGAACTCGGTCTTCCGAATACCAGGGGCTTCGCCGAAATTTAAAATTATAGAATTCTGTGGCTAAGTGAGAGTGTTCACGCATTATAGTCCGATTGCCTTGTTCGTTGGGCTGAGCGCCTCCCTCGAAGGACCCAAACATGGGAAAAAGAGCGCTCAGGTTTATCCCCGAACACCCCAGCACTAGCGGCATGGGGGCAGAAGCTGACGACTTGCCATCTCTCAGAATTGATAAACAGCTGCACAGAAGGTAATATTTTAAATTCCAACAGCATTGCTTAGCGCAGATGAACAAGTTTTCAGCGCGCAGGACAAAACGAGCAAGTTTCACTCAAAAATTACATCCCTAGAACATTCATCCGCCACAAGGCAGGCACCCTTCAGAACATCCTTATAATAATTCTTGGGCTTGCGATGCTCTTTCCCCGGCGGTGGCCCGTCCTTCACAAGCTTCTCAGCATCCAGCTTGCCCCAGTGCACCTTAGCATGGGCAAGGGCCCTACGGGCACCTTTAATGCAGACGGAGCGCTTGATGACTTCGAGCCTTGGATAGGCCTCCACCAGCCGCCGCACCAGCCCGAAATAGCTCCCAGGCAAAGCCTCTCCAGGCCACAACCGAACTATGAGGCCCTTCATGGCCTGTTCGGCCGCCTTGTGGAGCTCGACCAGTTGCTTCAGCTGGTCGCTCAGGGGCACGGGGTGTCCGGCCTCAGCATACTGAGACCAGAACACCTTCTTTGTTGAGCTGCCCTCCTCGGCTCGATAGAATGCGGCAGCATCGGATACAATCCGGGGAAGATCTGCGAACGCTCCTGGAGAGCTCCGGATTCGGGTAAGTAACAAGGAAGTCACGTTTATGTGTTTGCTTTGCATAAAGAATGCCTTACCCGCCGCTATCTTCTTCACCTCATCCAACTCTTGGAGGGTCTTCCAGGATTCGGCCTTGGCAGACTTGGCATTTTCAATAGCCACCGCGAGCTCGGACGCTCGCGTCTTTGAGTCAAGCTCCAAACTCTCATGTTTTTCCATGAGAGCTTGGAGCTCTTGCCGCACCTTGCCAACCTCGGCTTCATACTTCTCCCGCTCAGTGCGCTCCGTGGCCGCCCTCTTCTCCGCCTCGACCAGCGCTTGCTTAAGGGTCGCCACCTCATACGTGGCCCCTACAATAGCCACGATAATCCTGTCATTTTTTACAATTGCACCTTTATATATATATATATATATATATATATATTTAAACAAGGCGTTTCTTACCTTCATTGTCCTCGAGCTGCTTCTTGGCACGCCCGAGCTCTTGCTCGGACCGCTCGAGGTTCTGCTTTAGCGTGTCCACTTCCGCAGTCAGTGCGGCGGACGCAAGTAGAGAAGCCTGCATACGCATATTGACTCCCTTTTGTTAGACTCCTGTGAATTTTATTTGATCCTCTATTCGTCTTTTCTTCCCGAACGCCAAACAGAGCATCAGGGGCTACTGTCTATGCGGTAATATTATTTATAGATTCTTTACTTACCTCAAAGCCTGTTCAAAGGCTAGTACAAGCTTCAGTTAGTCCGCTCTTAGCGGACTGAACCTTCTGGACCACCGCACTCATAATGGTGCAGTGCTCCTCGTCGATGGAGGTGCCTTGGAGCGCCTCCAACAGTCCGGGACCTCCGGTTGGATGGGGGTCACCAGCACGGTGGGCTTGCTCCTCTTGGAAGGAGGTCCCCCGCCGGACTCTGGAACCTTTGAAGGTTCCGGAGCGGTGTCCGGCCTAGAGCCGGACTTGGAGCCCTGGGAGGTTTCATCCCCTTTTACTCCTGGAGTCCGCGAGGTCGCCCAGGACCACCTCCTCCCGGCTTGGAACCTGTTGTGGACAACACTTCGGTGTCATCCGTAGGGCGGGGGGAGGAAGCCGTCGGAAGCGAGTTCACATCCGACGAGTCTAGTGAGCCGCTCGACGACGCGTCGAGCCGGTCTTTGGGTGGGCTGCATAAACATATTCGACATAAGGGAAAGTTGTGCAATAAACAAATACTATGAATTACTCTGGTATCCGGATACTTACGATTTTGCCAGGGGCTTGACCCTGGGCGGCCACTCCTCTCCGCCGTCGTCAGCGTCGGTGGAGTAGTCCGGAGGAAGGGTTTTCCCCTTCTTGGACCCTCCGGCCTCCCCAAAGAGGGCGGCCTTCCTTTTCTTCTCTCCTCCCGCTAGAGGGGGAGAGGTCTCTTCTTCTTCCTCCTCGTCTTCACGGGAGGAATGCGGCTCGGAACCGTCGGATGATGGATCTGACATCTCCTGGCGCCGGGCACTCTTTTGAGTCCCCGTGGCCTTTTTCGCGGCCTTGTTCTCCGGCACCACATAGGGTGCCGGAACCAGCAGCTTCGCCAAGCGAGCGTCCGCTGGGCCTTCGGGCAAAGGAGCCGGACAGTTGATCTGTCCGGACGTGACCTGCCAATCCTGTCAAAGGTAAGGGAGCTTAGATCCCGCATGGAGTCAAACTATGAAAAACTGATACCCTGTAAAAGGAAAAAGCAGCTTACCACATGAACGAGACACTGCGTACTGAATCCGCGATCCTCGGTAGCGGATGCGGGGGCCTCAGCGCCCTTTAAAAGCACCTTCCAAGCATCTTCGTATGTCGTGTCAAAGAGCTTGCTCATAGTTTGGTGCCGCGCCGGGTCGAACTCCCACAGGTTGAAAGCCTGTTGTTGACACGGGAGGATCAGGCGGATGAGCATAACCTGGACAACGTTGACAAGTTTGAGCTTCTTGTCCACCAGGGTTTGGACGCATGTTTGGAGTCCGGTCAGCTCTCCTTTTTTACCCCACGACAGGCCCGTCTCCTTCCAGGAGGTGAGCCACGTAGGGGGTCTGGATCGAAACTCGGGGGCTGCAACCCATTCGGGGTCACGCGGCTCGATGATGTAAAACCACCCCGATTGCCACCCCTTCAGGGTCTCCACAAAGGAGCCCTCGAGCAATAAGACGTTGGCCATCTTGCCCACCATGGCGCACTCCGCACTCCGCCTGCTTGACATTGAAATTCTTGAGCCATAGGCCGAAATGGGGGTGGATGCGGAGGAAAGCCTCGCACACGACAATAAACGCTGAGATGTTGAGGAAAAAGTTCGGGGCCAGATCGTAGAAATCCAGGCCATAGTAGAACATGAGCCCCCGGACAAATGGGTGAAGAGGGAAGCCCAGTCCGTGGAGGAAATGGGGGAGGAACACCACCCTCTCTTGGGGCCTAGGGGTGGGGATGAGCTGCCCCTTTTCGGGAAGCCGGTACGCAATGTCGTTAGACAAGTATCCGGCCTTCCTCAGTTTCTTGATGTGTCCCTCCGTGACGGAGGAGACCATCCACTTGCCTCCCGCTCCGGACATGGCTGGAGAAGGTTGAGGTGGGGAGTGAGGACTTGGGCGCTGGAGCTCGAGTGCGCGAGAATGGATAAGCAAAGGAGGAAGAAGGCATAGGTGAAAAGGTGGATTATTATCCCCTTATATGGGTGGACGCAACTACGTGTCCCCACCAGCCTGGTAAAACTCTCTTATCTCCAAGCGCCGTAATCAATGGCGCGGTTGGGTTACCCACGCCCGTATTGATGAGAATCCCGGAATAAGGGGACACGATCTCTGCTTTAACAAGACGTGCCAAGGAAACCGCCTCGCATGACGCGCTGAGGTGGGATAATGAAACGACTCGGATAAAGGCTTGGCCGTGGTGTGTCACACTACGGAATACGTCAGCAGATTAGATTTGTGTAAATATTATTCTCTCTATGGCAATATGTGGAAACTTATTTTGCAGAGCCGGACACTATCTTTGTGTTCAAAATCTTCTATGAAGTACTTGGAGGAGGAACCCGCCTTGCAATGCCGAAGACAATTTGCGCGCCGGACTCGTCGTCATTGAATCCTGGTTCAGGGGCTACTGAGGGAGTCCTGGATTAGGGGGTGTCCGGATGGCCGGACTATACCTTCAGCCGGACTCTTGGACTATGAAGATACAAGATTGAAGACTTCGTCCCGTGTCCGGAAGGGACTTTCCTTAGCGTGGAAGGCAAGCTTGGTGATACGGATATGCAGATCTCCTACCATTGTAACCGACTTTGTGTAACCCTAACCCTCTCCGGTGTCTATATAAACCGGAGGGTTTTAGTCCGTAGGACAACATACACAACAACAATCATACCATAGGCTAGCTTATAGGGTTTAGCCTATCCGATCTAGTGGTAGATCTACTCTTTTACTACCCATATCATCAATATTAATCAAGCAGGACCTAGGGTTTTACCTCCATAGAGAGGGCCCGAACCTGGGTAAAACTTCGTGTCCCTTGCCTCCTGTTACCATCCGGCCTAGACGCACAGTTCGGGACCCCCTACCCGAGATCCGCCGGTTTTGACACCGACAGTTGTCCTTGAATATTACCTTGGGGTGCCTTGGGCATCCCCAAGCTTAGGGTCTTGCCACTCCTTATTCCATAGTCCATCGAATATTTACCCAAAACATGAAAGCTTCACAACACAAAACTTAACAGAAATCTCGTAAGTACCGTTAGTGAAAGAAAACAAAACACCACTTCAAGGTACTGTAATGAACTCATTCTTTATTTATATTGGTGTTAAACCTACTGTATTCCAACTTCTCTATGGTTTATAAACTCTTTTACTAGCCATAGATTCATCAAAATAAGCAAACAACACATAGAAAACAGAATCTGTCAAAAACAGAACAGTCTGTAGTAATATGGATCAAACGTATACTTCTGGAACTCATAAAATTCTCAAATAAATTGCTGGACCTGAGGAATGTATATATTAATCATCTGAAAAAAGAATTAACTAAATAGCACTATCTAAATAACAATGGCAGCAATTCTCGTGAGCGCTAAAGTTTCTGTTTTTGACAGCATGATCAACAAGACTTCCCCAAGTCTTCCCAAAGGTTCTACTTGGCACAAATACTAATTAAAAGCATAAAACCACATCTAAACAGATTCTAGATGAATTATTTATTACTAAACAGGAGCAAAAAGCAAGGAACAAAAATAAAATTGGGTTGCCTCCCAACAAGCGCTATCGTTTAACGCCCCTAGCTAGGCATGATGATTTCAACGATGCTCACATGAAAGATAAGAATTGAAACATAAAGAGAGCATCTTGAAGAATATGACTAGAACATTTAATTCTAAACCACTTCATATGCATAGGGATTTTGTGAGAAAACAACTTGTGGGAACAAGAATCAACTTGCATAAGAGGGCAGAACAAACATAACTTCAAAACTTTAAGCACATATACAGGAAACTTCATATTATTGCAATTCCTACAAGCATATCTTGCTCCCTAATAATAATTTTCAGTAGCATCATGAATGAATTCAACAATATAACCAGCACCTAAAGCATTATTTTCATGATCTACAAGCATAGAAAATTTACTACTCTCCACATAAGCAAATTTCTTCTCATTCGGAATAGTGGGAGTATCATAAGAGACTTGAATACTATAAATTGTTTCCACATTAAAAGAGTAATGTTCAGGAAAGGGGTAACCATAATCATGACAAGCTTTATAAATATAGTCACTACTTTTTATAGCATAAGTATCATCACAATAATCATCATAGGTAGGAGGCATGCTATCATCATTATAAATTTGCATATCAAAAGTCGCGAGACTAAAAATATCATCTTCATTAAATGTAGCATCCCCAAGCTTGGGACAAACATTAATTGCAGCAAATATATTCTCAAAAACATCATCTTCATCAAACATAGCATCCCCAAGCTTGGGCATTTTCATATCATAAGCATAATCACTCTCATAATTAATAGTATGGATAGCACCAATAGTATAGCAATTATCATATTCTTCCAAGCAAGTGCCAAAAAGATTTTCAAGGTCATAAGAAGTATCATTATCTCCCACAATTATATTTTCATGAGGTACAATAGTAATAGGAGCATCATTATTTGGGATAGATATCTTCTTACCTCTCTTCCTTTTTCTTTTCTTCTTCTTCACCACATCATGTGTGGGTTCAATCCTCTTTTTGGAGCTCCGTATTAATGAGATTGGTTGAATAGGAGGCTCCTCCTCGTTACCTGATTCATCATAAGAAATAATAGGAGGATATTGGGAAGTCTCTTCCCTTTCATTAGTATTCTCTTCATCTTCTATTTGTTTTATTTTCTTTATGTAGTTGCCAATATAAGGATTTTCAATACAATTCACCGCACAATACATATAAATTTCCTCTAGATCAAATCCAAGAAGTCTATCAAGATTAAACTTTGGAATACATTTCATTTCCTCATACCCCAAAATAAGACTAAGCTCTTTATGATGCTCAAGCGTAATCAAATTATCACAATTTTTGGATACGATTCGGTCATGAAACAATTTGCATTGGAGATATAAATGACCATGTTTATTGCAAAGTTCACAAGGGGTGCGAAAAATATTGAATTTTTCAGCACAATCATCAAGACTTTCTTGCAACAATTCAGTTTCTAATTACTTATGCCTCTTGCAATATCTATCTTCACTATTTGGTGTGTACTTACAAACCCAATGCACTCCACAAAAATTGACATGTTTATAGGAGACACTTTCATCATAACTAGTGCAATCATCATTAGGATCATGGATATTCAAAGAATTCGTACTGAAAATATTGCAATCATGCTCATCATTCAAATATTTAGTGCCAAACATTTTATAGATTTCTTCTTCTAGCACTTGATCACAATTATCCTTTCCATCATACTCACGAAAGATATTAAAAAGGTGAAGCGTATGAGGCAAACTCAATTCCATTTTTTTATAGTTTTCTTTTATAAACTAAACTAGTGATAAAACAAGAAACTAAAAGACTCAATTGCAAGATCTAAAGAAATACCTTCAAGCACTCACCTCCCCGGCAACGGTGCCAGAAAAGAGCTTGATGTCTACTACACAACCTTCTTCTTGTAGACGTTATTGGGCCTCCAAGTGCAGAGGTTTGTAGGACAGTAGCAAATTTCCCTCAAGTGGATGACGTAAGGTTTATCCATCCATAGGAGGCGTAGGATGAAGATGGTCTCTCTCAAGCAACCCTGCAACCAAATAACAAAGAGTCTCTTGTGTCCCCAACACACCCAATACAATGGTAAGTTGTATAGGTGCACTAGTTCGACGAAGAGATGGTGATACATGTTGTATATGGATAGTAGATAATAGTTTTTGTAATCTGAAAATATAAAAACAGTAAGGTAACTAATGAGAAAAGTGAGCGTAAACGGTATTGCAATGCTAGGAAACAAGGCCTAGGGTTCATACTTTCACTAGTGCAAGTCCTCTCAACAATAATAACATAATTGGATCACAATCCCTCAACATGCAACAAAGAGTCACTCCAAAGTCACTAATAGCGGAGAACGAACGAAGAGATTATGGTAGGGTACGAAACCACCTCAAAGTTATTCTTTCCAATCAATCCGTTGGTCTATTCCTATAAGTGTCACAAAAACCCTAGAGTTCGTACTAGAATAACACCTTAAGACACAAATGAATCAAAACCCTAATGTCACCTAGATACTCCAATGTCACGTCAAGTATCCGTGGGTATGATTATACGATATGCATCACACAATTTAGATTCATCTATTCAACCAACACATAGGACCTCAAAGAGTGCCCCAAAGTTTCTACCAGAGAATCACGACGAAAACGTGTGCCAACCCCTATGCATAGGTTCATGGGTGGAACCCGCAAGTTGATAACCAAAACATACGTCAAGTGAATCACGTGGTATCCCATTGTCACCACAGATACGCACGACAAGACATACATCAAGTGTTCTCAAATCTTTAAAGACTCAATCCGATAAGATAACTTCAAAGGGGAAACTCAATCCATTACAAGAAAGTAGAGGGGGAGAAAACATCATAAGATCCAACTATATTAGCAAAGCTCGCGATACATCAAGATCGTATCACCTCAAGAACACGAGAGAGAGAGAGAGAGAGAGAGAGAGAGATCAAACACATAGCTACTGGTACATACCCTCAGCCCCGAGAGAGAACTACCCCCTCCTCGTCATGGAGAGCACCGGGATGATGAAGATGGCCACCGGAGAAGGATTGCCCCCTCCAGGAGGATGCCGGAACGGGTCTAGATTGGTTTTCGGTGGCTACAGAGGATTCTGGCGGTAGAACTCCCGATCTATCGTCTCTTCTGGAAGTTTTAGGATACGTAGGTATATATGGGTGCAAGAAGCACGTCGATGGACTGAAGGGGGGGGGGCACGAGGCAGGGGGGCGCGCCCTAGGGGGTGGGCGCGTCCCCACCCTCGTGGGCTCCTCCTTTCTTTCCTGACGTGCACTCCAAGCTTTTCTGGTAGCTTTCCTTCCAAAAATAACTTCTCTAGTTGATTTCATTCCGTTTCGACTCCGTTTGATATTACTTTTCTTCGAAAAACTGAAATAGGCAAAAAACATCAAATTTGGGCTGGGCCTCCAGTTAATAGGTTAGTCCCAAAAATAATATAAAAGTGTATAATAAAGCCCATAAACATTCAAAACAGTAGATAATATAGCATGGAGCAATCAAAAATTATAGATACGTTGGAGACGTATCATAGCTCATTAAGCTAATGCTATTCCAAGATGAATATTTCAGGAAAGCTCAATGGTTGGCATGGCATGGATTAGAAAGTGGACCCTTCAAAATGCTAAGGATAAAAGATTGGCTCAAGCTCAAAGCACAAGACTCTACATTTTCTATTTTAGTGATCCAAGATCACATTGAGTCTATAGGAAAAGCCAATACTATTAAGAGGGGATGAGGTGTTGCTTAATGAGGTGCTTGCTCAAAATGCTTAGTGATATGCCCCAAAACCCTCCAGTACTTTCTCATATCCACATATGTCCCACACCAAATATTCAACTTGGCCCCACCGATTGTTTCTATCCGGCGCCACCGAGTTCAGTTGACATAGCCACTGCTAGAAACCCTAGTCTCTTTGGTCTCACCGATAGGGATCTCGGTCTCACCGAGATGGGATTGTAATCTCTCTGTTTCCCTTCGTAACACTTCGATCCAACCAAGATGAGCGATCGGTCCCACCAACATTGCAATGTAAACTTTTTGTTTCTCTTTCGTAACACTTCGGTCCAACCGAGATGAGCGAATCGGTCCCACCGAGTTTGCCTAACCAACTCTCTATTAGTCCATTACCAAAATCAGTCTCACCGAGTTTGTGTAATCCGTCTCACTGAGATAACGTTATGCCCTAACCCTAATGAAACGGTCCCACTGAATTAACATGTTGGTCCCACCGAGAATCCTAACGTTCACATTTTGAACTAAATCGGTATGACCGAGTTTCATGATTCGGTGCCACCGAGTTTGGTGATTTGTGTGTAACAGTTAGATTTGGTGTGGAGGCTATAAATACCCCTACACCCACTCTTCATTCGTGGAGAGAGCCATCAGAACATGCCTACACTTCCAATACACATTTTCTGAGAGAGAACCGCCTACACTTGTGTTGAGGTCAAGATATTCCATTCCAAACACATAAATCTTGATCTCTAGCCTTCCCCAAGTTGCTTTCCACTCAAATCTTCTTTCTACCAAATCCAATCCTATGAGAGAGAGTTGAGTGTTGGGGAGACTATCTTTTGAAGCACAAGAGCAAGGAGTTCATCATCGACACACCATTTGTTACTTCTTGGAGAGTGGTATGTCTCCTAGATTGGCTAGGTGTCACCTGGGAGCCTCCGACAAGATTGTGGAGTTGAACCAAGGAGTTTGTAAGGGCAAAGAGATCGCCTACTTCGTGAAGATCTACCCTAGTGAAGCAATTCCTTCGTGGGTGACGACCATGGTGGGATAGACAAGGTTGCTTCTTCGTGGATCCTTCTTGGGTGGAGCCCTCCATGGACTCGCTCAACCGTTACCCTTCGTGGGTTGAAGTCTCCATCAACCTGGATGTATGATAGCACCACCTATCGGAACCACTCCAAAACTCTCTGTGTCAACATTGTGTCTGCTCCCTCAAACTCCTCCCTTTACCCTCATATACAATTGTTTTACATTCTGCTGCTATACTCTTAGAATTGCATGTGTAGGTTGATTACTTGTTTGTGCTAAGTTGCTAAAATTTGCCAAGAACTAAAATTGGGAAAAGGCTAGATTTTTATTTGGTCAAGTAGTCTAATCACCCCCCTCTAGACATACTTTCGATCCTACAAGTGGTATCAGAGCTTTGGTGTCCATTTGCTTTTATTTCCATAGATTTTGGTGGTCATAGCATTGGTTTCACAACCTAGGGGAGTATGGTGTCTAGCAAGGGAAATTACCACCATAGAGGTGCTTACTTTGATGGTACAGATTTTGCTAGTTGGAAGCATAAGATGAAAATGCATATTCTTGGACATAACCCCGCCGTTTGGGCTATTGTGTGTGTTGGCTTGCAAGGTGAATTCTTTGATGGGAGAGAACCAAACCGTGAAGCTACCGCGGAAGAGTTGAAGATGCTACAATACAATGCTCAAGCTTGTGATATTCTCTTCAATGGATTGTGCCCCGAAGAATTCAACAAAATCAGCCGTCTTGAGAATGCAAAGGAAATTTGGGATACTTTGATTGATATGCACGAAGGTACCAACTCCGTCAAGGAATCCAAATTGGATGTGCTTCAAAGTCAACTTGACAAGTTCAAAATTAAGGATGGTGAAGGTGTCACTGAAATGTATTTTAGGCTTGCTCTCATCACAAATGAGATTGCCGGCTTAGGAAGTGAAGAGAGGACCAAAAAATTCATCATCAAGAAGGTCCTAAGAGCCTTGGATGGAAAATATGATAATGTGTGCACATTGATCCAAATGATGCCCAATTACAAAGATCTCAAGCCAACGGAAGTCATTGGAAGAATTGTTGCACATGAGATGTCAATCAAGGATAAGGAAGAGCTTCACAACAAGTCAAGTGGTGATTACAAAGCCTCATGTGATGCTCCCACATCATCAAGCGAGAAACAAACCTTCAATAAAGAATTGATCCTCATGGTAAAGAACTTCGACAAGTTCTACAAGAGTAGAAGCAAAGAAAGAAGTTCCAAGTCAAGTTCCTACAATGACAAAAGATCTTCTAGTCATGAGCGTAATTGCTACAATGGTGGAAGACCCGGACACTACTCCAATGAGTGTACGGCTCCCTACAAAAGAAGAGAAGATTCTCCCAAAAGAAGAAGTAGAAGAGAAGAATCACCACCAAGAGAAAGGAGGAGTAGAGATGATCGGTATGAACGAAAACCCTCTCGGAAAAGCAAGCATTCGGAAATGAAAGGAAAGAAAAGTCATCAAGGAGCTAAACAAAAAAAAGACATCAAGCTCATGTTGGTGAATGGGTATCCAGCTCCGACTTCGACAATCACTCCGAAAGAAGTTATCACTCCGACTCCGAATATACTCAAGATGAAGGTGTTACCGGTGTAGAACTTGTGTCAACCAGCTCCTACGACATATTTGACTCACCAAATGAAGGAATTGGAAGGTTCTTCATGGCTAGAGGTCCAAAGATAACACACCCCGAGTATGTTCATTTCAATAGTGATGAAGATGATTTGCTTGGTGATGATGATTTACTTGTTGACAACTCTAGTGATGAAAACTATGATGAAACGTCAATTAATAATGCTAGTCAAGATAAAATGAATGATGATGATAAGAAGGAGATTGAGCGTCTAACTAAAGAACTAAACACTCTTAAGTTAGCTCATGAAACTACCTTGGAAAATCATCGATAACTTTTAAAGACTCATGATAAGCTACGCTTTGAAAAGCTCAACCTTGAGCAAGAGCACGAGTTTTTAAAGGCAATCAACGATGATATTCACAAGAAAAGTTCTTCTTACATTGTCAAGCGTTTACTCTTGTCTACATACATGCCACAAGTCAAATCTAGCAACAAGAGCAAGAAAGATTCTTCATCTAGTAGTAACAACAATCATGCTAAATCCAATATTGTTTCTTCTAGTAGTTATCTTGATTCCACCAATGATTCTCTTAGCCAAGTTACACTTGAGCAAGAAAATTGCTTATTGAAGGGAATTATAGAGAAATGTGTTTTCAAGAGCTTTGCCGGGAGTAAGCAATTTGAGGAAATTGTACGCAAGCAAGGAAGACACCAGAAGAATCAAGGTGTTGGTTTTGAACGAAAGTTCAATGCCAATGGAGTTGAGTGGGAAGAAGATCAATACCCCAAGACGAAGTTTGTTCCTCAACAAGAGAAATATGATCCTACTTCTTTCAAAGGGACATAAGCTCAAGATGATCTTCCACCACAAGACCACAAGCAAAAAGGCAAGGACAAGCTTCAAGAGGAGATTGATGCATTTGAAGAAGCACCCAAGGCCTTGGTCAAGTGGGTTCCCAAGACCACATCAAGTTCTACTTCATCAAGTACAACTACAACTCCAAGGGTTCCCATCAATATGGTGTGGATCCAAAAGAAGAAGAACTAGAGAGCTCTTGAGGGTGACTCCGCCAACTTACTTCACTCTTATCATTTTGGCGAGGACAAGTGCAAACAACTTCCCTATCTTGCACTAGTTCAAGGAGTCACAAACCCTCTTGTTGGTAAGACAAGGGACACAGTAACCTAATGCTTTCATGGACATCATCTTGTGTATGCTTCACTCTATGTCTATGGATATCCTTGTTTGTTCCTTGGGGGACTAACCCGTGTAGGTATTGAAAGTGCAACTCACTCCAAAGGATTGCTCCAAATGATCTACATCAACTTTGAGCATCTACATCTTCAACACCTACATGAAGTCATCATCGACAAAACCCAAGGTTAGTTCATCCCTCTTAGGGGGGATATCACATCTAGGGGGAGCTTTACTCTAACCAATTTAGCAAAAGCAACTCTAATGGTGTGAACACAACAATGCTTTTATGTAAAAGTGGTAACCCCACTTGTGCTTAAACGATGATTATGACCTATGATCAAATGTTCTCATTTGACTCCTAAGTCAATGTACTCATATATAGATGACCTAGTCATCGCCAAATTTTTTGATAGATGCTAGAGTGTTTGTGCATGCTTTGTCACATATTTCATTTGCCATTTTATTGTGTGAGCATGTTGGTTGCATATTTTACTCATTCGAGGACATCCATTTGTTGTTTTAATTGTTTGACTCTTTCTCTTTTGCCAAATGGATGGACAAGAATGCCTAATAACTCCCTCTAGCTATCTATGCTTTTCTCATCTCAAACTATATTCATGCTACATCACAAAGTTTGATCAAGCCAGATTCAAACCACCCTATGTGAGGAGCACTCGGAGTTCCCGATTCATCATAGACTTAAACCTCCAAAACCTCTTTGTGCATCCCGGTCAGACCGATTCATCCTTTTCGGTCCTACCGAGTCACTAGGTTGATCTAGGGTTTTTCAATCTCGGTGCAACCGATTAGAACCTTTCGATCACATCGAGTTGCAGTAACTGCCTACAGTTTTGCATCTCGGTGCCACCGAGTCATTCTACTCGGTCACACCGACGGGGTCAGGTTATATATACCGACGGGCCAAAATTTGGAAATTTTTCCAAGGCTCCTCGCCCACGCATAACCTACTCTGCCTCCTCGGGTCTCCGAATCATCCTCACGTCGCCAGCGACCTCCCACCACTGGTCTCCGCTGCCGTCAACGGAAATCTTCACCGCCGTTGCTGCCGTAGCAAGTTCGTCCCCAAACTAGGGTACGAACTTGATCATTTTGCTAATCCTTAACTCCGACTTAGCACATTGCTTACCCATGATTCTTTCCACGAATGAAATCATCCTGTCTAGCGAAAACATCCCGTAGATTAGTTTTGATTTGAAAATTTAGGGTTAGGTCTCCGCCGAATTCATCTCAGACCGTCCGAGTTGTAGAAATCGGTCTCACCGATTTTGTCTTAGGCCAGAGCACATGCGCTTTCGGTTTGACCGAAAATTGCAAATCAATCTGACCGAGTTCAATTCTGTGTGAAACCCTAGCAGTCTCAGTGCCATCAAACTGTGACTCGGTCTAACTGAGTTCACTAGTTTAGGTTCCAAAAACTGCTTCGGTATCACCGAGTTTACAAATCGGTAGATGCGAAATGCTTTCTGTGAAGAACTAAAACTAAGTTTTTGAGTCAATTATTTTGCAAAACTCATGTACTTTGTGATGCTCATCTACTCTACCTTATCTATAATCTATTCACAGGGTCTGCTGACAATTTGCCTGCACGATGTCTGACCAAAGTGATAGCCAGAACAAGTCTCAGGAGCAGGTCCAACTGAGTGAGGGCACTAGTCCGTCCAGTTCATCTGATGATGGCAGCGGGAGCACACCAAGTAACTTGCCAAAGGCAGACACCATAAGAAGAAATAAGAAGACCTCAGATTCAGAGGATGAGGATTATGTGGATGTTGAGGAAGAAGTCAGCTCCAAGAAAAAAGGTGCTGAAAAAGTAGTATGGCTCAGCTGCTACAGTGAAGCCAGGGATGCATAAGAAGGCACCAGCAAAGAGAGTCCCCATGTCTAAGGCCAGAGCATCCACTGCTGAAACCTCCAAGCCATCTGAAGAGGCAGTTGGAGAAGGCAAGAAAAGGAAGGAGAGGGTCAAGAAGACCACTGCCAGAGTGCTTGGCAGATCATCAATTATGAGAGATGATGTTGAAGAGGAAGAGGATGCTGCCTTGGATACATATAAATTTGGATATGTCCATTACCTATTGTCTGGTCTTCCTACCATAAACTGGATTCTGAGGCACGCACTGCTACCCAAGTTAGGTGATCACAAGATGATCATAGGACATGCTATAAACTTGCTACACATATTTGATGTCCCACAGAAGTTCAAGGTCATGAGTTTTATTGTTGAGACAATCAAGAGGACTGCTGCTGACCAGAAGAGAAGTTGTGGGTATGCCCCACAAATTCAGGAGCTCATTAACTCAAAGATGGGCACAGGCACATATCTTTTGGTCAAGGAGCACCTTCCCATCTATCCTGAATTTGAAGACAACACTGTGCTGATGGATGAAAATGAACCATCTTCAGCTCAAGCACATGAGAAGAGAGAGAAGGCAAAGGCAGAGAAAGCTGCAAAGATGCCAACTGTTGAAGAGGCATCTCAAGTGTTCTTGAAATCCAAACAAGATCAACTTGGACATCTGATCCAATCCACCTTGAGGATTGAGAAAGGCTTGGCCACCCTGACTAAGAACCAAGAGAGTTTGGAGAGATCGTTGAGCAGAAGTTCTATGATCTGGATGTCAAGGTAACTGAGATCCAAACTGCAGTTGAGCAGCTACAGGAGGAAGCAGAGGAGAGGAAGGGAAAGTCTACTAATGATGCTTTCAAGCGAGTGCCATGAGGTCAAAGGTCTGCTGCAGTGCCTGTGACAGATACTCGAGCTTCAGTGTCAGCATCAGCAGCCACAGCTCAAGTTCCACCTCTAGCACCCACTCCATCAGCTCCAACTACTTCATCGGAAGCCTTCGTCCTTGGAGTTCTCTCTACACCACCTCCCGAAGATCAAGCCTGAGAGTCGTTTAGCACTATGCATTTTGAACCTTTTGGTAACTTGTTGTCAAAGGGGGAGAAAAATGTATAGATCATAGGCTTCGAGAGAGAGTGTTGGTTTTTATCTCTCTTGCTATTTTGCTTGAAACTTTATTGTGTGCTTGTGTGAGCTACTGTGTGAGCTACTTGTGAGATACTTGTTGATCATGTGTTTGATCATATGCTACCCATAATGTTTGGTTGAATGATGCTATCTTTTATATCTCCTATATGATCATTCACTTGCTTGGTGATGAGTGCATGCTTTTAATCCCAATCATTTTGAGCGCTCCACCAAGATGTATGTGACATGGAAGAATAACCCATGATCCTAATCGATTGTGCATTTGCATTCAAAAGCAAATTTTAAATAATGCACAAATTTAGGTGGAGCTCTTTCTTATCACATACTTGTCAAAGCAACGATGTTTTTCAAATACTATTTATCATTTGTCAAACCTTTGATCTATGTGTTGTCATCAATTACCAAAAAGGCGGAGATTGAAAGTGCAACTATCCCTAGGTGGTTTTGGTAATTCCTAACAAGATATAGATCATTGAGCTAATGCTATTCCAAGATGAATATTTCAGGAAAGCTCAATGGTTGGCATGGCATGGATTAGAAAGTGGACCCTTCAAAATGCTAAGGATAAAAGATTGGCTCAAGCTCAAAGCACAAGACTCTACATTTTCTATTTTAGTGATCCAAGATCACATTGAGTCTATAAGAAAAGCCAATACTATTAAGAAGGGACGAAGTGTTGCTTAATGAGGTGCTTGCTCAAAATGCTTAGTGATATGCTCCAAAACCCTCCACTACTTTCTCATATCCACATATGTCCCACACCAAATATCCAACTCGGCCCCACCGATTCTTTCTATCCGACGCCGCCGAGTTCAGTTGACATAGCCTCTGCCAGAAACCCTAGTCTTTTCGTCTCACCGATAGGGATCTCGGTCTCATCGAGATGGGATTGTAATCTCTCGGTTTCCCTTCGTAACACTTCGGTCCAACCGAGATGAGCGATCAGTCCCACCGAGATTGCAATGTAAACTCTCTGTTTCTCTTTCGTAACACTTCGGTCCAACCGAGATGAGCGAATCGGTCCCACCGAGTTTGCCTGACCAACTCTCTGTTAGTCCATTACCAAAATCGGTCTCACTGAGATTACGTTATGCTCTAACCCTAATGAAATCGGTCCGATCGAGTTGACATGTCGGTCCCACCAAGAATCCTAACGTTCACATTTTGAACTAAATCGGTATGACCGAGTTTAATGATTCGGTCCCACCGAGTTTGGTGATTTGTGTGTAACGGTTAGATTTTGTGTGGAGGCTATAAATACCCCTCCAACCACTCTTCATTCGTGGAGAGAGCCACCAGAACATGGCTACACTTCCAATACACATTTTCTGAGAGCGAACTACCTACACTTGTGTTGAGGTCAAGATATTCCATTCCAACCACATAAATATTGATCTCTAGCCTTCCCCAAGTTGCTTTCCACTCAAATCTTCTTTCTACAAAATCCAATCCTATGAGAGAGAGTTAAGTGTTGGGGAGACTATCATTTGAAGCACAAGAGCAAGGAGTTCATCATCAACACACCATTTGTTACTTCTTGGAGAGTGGTGTCTCCTAGATTGGCTAGCTGTCACTTGGGAGCCTCTGAAAAGATTGTGGAGTTGAACCAAGGAGTTTGTAAGGGCAAGGAGATCGCCTACTTCTTGAAGATCTACCCTAGTGAGGCAAGTCCTTCGTGGACGACGACCATGGTGGGATACACAAGGTTGCTTCTTCGTGGACCCTTCGTGGGTGGAGCCCTCCATGGACTCGCACAACCGTTACCCTTCGTGGGTTGAAGTCTCCGTCAACGTGGATGTATGATAGCAGCACCTATCGGAACCACGCCAAAAAGCTCCATGTCAACATTGCGTCTGCTCCCTCAAACTCCTCCCTTTACCCTCATATGCAATTGTTTTACATTCCGCTGCTATACTCTTAGAATTGCATGTGTAGGTTGATTACTTGTTTGTGCTAAGTTGCTAAAATCTACCAAGAACTAAAATTGGGAAAGGCTAGATTTTTATTTGGTCAAGTAGTCTAATCACCCCCCTCTAGACATACTTTCGATCCTACATGGTTGCAATCCTGAGGTGACCCGCTTGACTTTCATGCTCCAACTCCTCAAGACGAAGGCTAAAAACAAATGGACCAACACTAGCCTCGATGAGCATCTCAAGTACCTAAAGGATGTTCTTCCTGCGGGGAATCTATGTCCTACTAGTGTTGATGAGGCCAAGAAGATCGTGCGCCCTCTTGATCTGCCGCATGTTTGATACCATGCATGCATCAACAATTGCATAATTTATCGAAAGGAGCACGCGGAAAAAAGAAGTTGTCCGGTGTGCAATGCTTCTCGATACAAGAAGGTCGGGAAGAAATGTCCCCGGAAAGTTGTATGGTCCTTACCGATCACTCCCTGTCTCTAGTGGTATTTCATAGATCCCAAGGAAGCAAAGCTAATGCGCTGGCATGCGGAGAGGAAGAAGCCCGAGGATGGAGATGATCCGAAGCTGAGACACGTCAAGGATGGAAGCCAGTGGAGAGCGTTGAACAATTTCTATCGGTATTTTGAATGTGATTCAAGGAACGTCGTGCTCGTCCCGTGTACCGATGGCATGAGTCCGTTTGGCAACCAGAGCACCAACCATAGCACATGGCCCATGTTGGTATGGATGTACAACCTCCCCCTGGTTGTGCATGAAGTCGAAGTACATTCGCATGTGCATGCTTATTCAAGGGCCAAAACAACCAGGAAATAATATTAATTTGTATCTGGGGCTACTTCAAGAGGAGTTAGACACTTTATGGAAAACACCGACCAAGACATAGGATGCCAGCAAAGGCGAGTATTTCTACATGAGAGCCGTGCAGATCACGACGGTGCACGATTATCTCGGTTACAGATATGTCGCAGGCTAGGTGTGCCATGGATATTGCGGATGCACGCGGTGCATGGATGATACGACATCTCAGTAGCGAACGTCAAGGAAAGATGGCGGGTCAGGGAAAATCATGTACATGGGGCATCAAAGATGGCCCGAACAGACCGACACATGGAGAAACCGTGGAGATCTATTCAATGGTCACGCTGAGCATTGAGGACCTCCACATAAGTGGAGCGGTGCCGAAATCGATGAGCTGTTGAAAAACTGGAAGGAGTGCCCCGCGCCGGGAAAGACGATGAAAAAGGCACCAAAGCTGCTGCTGAAGGTATGGAAGACGAGGTCTGTCTTCTAGGACTTGGAGTACTGGCACAAACTCGATACACCTCATTGCCTTGATCAAATGCACATCTGTAAGAATGTCCTTGAGAGTTTGCTCGTGACACTGATGAATATGCCGGATAAGACCAAGGATGGGCCGAGGGAAAGAAAAGACTTGCAAGATTTGAAAACCAGGGAAGATCTGCACATGCCGCCCCGTAAATAGTCAGACGAGACAGAGACGGAGAGAGATGCGCGGGACAAGAAGGGCAAGAAAATAAAGAAAGAGGATTATTGCCCCTCTTCTTGCTTCACCTTAAGTCAGGCTGAGATCGATCAATTCTTTAAGTGCCTTACTGGAGTCAAAGTTAGTTCCGGTTACTGTGGCTATAACATCCCAAATTTTCAATTTGGAATGTTATACATAGATCATCCATGCATATCATATTTTACTGCCTTTCGTTTCGCGATCCTCGAAATCCTAAGCAACTCAAGGACCCTCGGAGAGAGTTGGGGATTTCCCTGTTTTAATATATTTGGGTTTTACCAAATATCGAAACGAGGATTTTTGGTTTTAATTATTTTTCTCTCTGAAAATATTTCATGTTAAAATATATGAGAGGAGATAATATGACTTCTCCAAAATAAATGAAACATTGGAGGAAAAATATTTAAAATCATTTATTTGATTTCATTTGATTTTATTTGGATTTTATTTGCATTAGAAAAATTGCACGTTGTCAAAATTGCGTTTTAGGGCCAAGAAAATGTTCATCTCGTTCTAAATATTTTATTTAGACAGACAAAATTTGTTTTGGCACTTTTAGATTTTTATTTTATTTTCTAGGAATTTTCTTAGTTTGGCGGAAATATTTTTGTTCCAAAAAGGTTTCCGGACCAAGCTGGGTGGAAGCCCAGCCGGCCCGTCCCGGCCGCCTCCCTCGCGCGCGCGTCGCCGTGCGTAGCTCGGACGCCGAGGGGAGTCCGAGCCGGACTCCTCCCCGGGCGCCCCCTCGCCCAAGCAAGCCACCGCCCCGCCCCTTTTAAAGGTCGCCGCCGAGCCCGCCACCACCACCACCACCCCGCTGCCCCGCTCCCGAGCCGCGCCCCGCCACCTCGCTGCCCCGCTGCCCCGCGATCCCCGCCGCTCGAGCCTCGCCTCGCCGGAGCCACGCCGGAGGTACCTCGCCGCCGTTCGGTTTTTATAAAAAGCCAATCTGGTTTTTTTAGAAAAACCCTAGCCTGTTTTTTTCGGTTCACCGGTTTTTTTCCCGGTTTTTCTTTCTCGTCGACGATCGTCCGGACGTTCATTTTAACGAACAGTTTTCGCCCGTTAGTTACAGACAACGAACACTCGTTCGTTAACCTGTTCATCAGTTTCCTTTTATCGGATTATTCCGCGATTATTTTTGATCATGATTTCTGATCCGATTTTCATTCTAGTTTATCTTTTCGCTCGTTAGTCGGAATTAGGCGATTCAAGCACCTAGATCTTCGTCTCGAGACCCTCTTTCCGCGTAACCAACTTGCTTCTTTCGCCGTTTGAGTGACTATAAAGTTTTTGCTACTATAAAATTTGACCTAGGTCCAGATTAGTAAACGGATCTTGCTTCTTTCACTGTTTGAGTTTCGTTGCTCCATTTGATTTGATTCTTTTTGCAAACCGGAGTTCTTAAGTTGAACTTTCTGGTTAGATCTTCTTATTTGAGGTTTACCCGTGTTTTCTTTGCTTGATTGCTTATGTATGCTATTGTTTGATTGCGATAGACTTCCTGGAGTGCGAAGCGTGTTATTTGGAGTCTCTAGGTTACGCGGATCGTCAGAAAGGCAAGTAACACTTTGATCATATCCCTTTCATACCCAGTTTTATGCATTAGTTTCAATCCTCAAACATTGCATGATTAGGATGTCATTAACTTGTGGGTTGGGAAGTAGTTGTTGAGGTAGGAACCTATTGCCCAGTTACTATCAAACCCTTGGGAGTTACTTCTACGTATTTCTTATATTGCTATGTTATGCTCGTAGATGTGGGTTGGGTGAGTGAAATCCATGACAAATGTGAGATTGATAATTAATGATTCAACTTAAGGTGGCAACTTAAAGACACATCTGGGTGGATTGAGGCACCTGGAGTACCCAGTGTTGCCTGTATTTTTGGAAATCCTGGAGTACCCGTGTGATCTTCCTATGGACCGCCAGCCAGGCTCAAAGGGAACTGATATGATTCATGCTGGAAACTTCCGTGTGCAGCCTCAAGCTATTATGGGCTCTAGCATAGTTGAGTAAGCTACGTGAAGCTCTTGAAGAGGTGGATCAGCAGGTAGTGGGATTGTAGGTTTGGTATGGTCTGCCCGGAGTGGAGAGTTAATGTTTCTGAAAGACTGTGTCTCGGTCATTCGTTTCTCAAACACCCTGTAGTGCGAGAAAACCTACGGAGGAGATCGAGGCTTGTGGGGAAAAGTGTGCAAACCTCTACAGAGTGTTTAAACTAATCATGGTTAGCCGTGTCCCCGGTTATGGACAATCTTGAGTATCTAGTACTTGGAGTATCTTAAGTATCTCATCACTCTAATTTAATATTGTTGGGTTGTTAATTACTTTTAATTGGGATTGAGTTGGAGGAACCTTCTCAATGATGTTTCAACCACCATGATAGTTAAATTAAAATCTATTCCTTTGTTGTAGGGAAAAATTGGCTTTTCGCAAAAACTATAACCATAGAGCTTTCCACCAGCCAAATATGCATGTAGTGATAGCATTATTCTATTCCTGCTCTACTGTGTTATATTGCCAGCATATTCCATGTGCTGACCCATTTTCGGGCTGCAACGAATTATGTTGCAGACTTTTCAGACGAGGAGTAAGGTTCGTTAGGTCGTTACCGTGCATCTCAACTATGCCGTTGGAGTTGATGGACTCACTTTCTCTTCCAAGCCTTCCGCTGTTATCGTGTTAGATGGCCTTAAGCCATATTTATTGTAATAAGTTCTCTTTGGAGACATTCGATGTAATAAGTGTGTGATTGCTACTCTGTTATAAATCCTTGAGTACTGTGTGTGTCAGCATTACCGATCCAGGGATGACACTGAAGCACAGAGACTTGACCATTTGAGGTCGGGTCGCTACAAGATGGTATCAGAGCACACGTCGAGTGTAGGACACGACCACTAAGCTAAATCCATAGATCACTATTCTCTCCTCATTTCTGACTCCTCTCCATTTTCTACTCTTTAGGATGGCGGATGCAAGGAGCAAGGTTGCACAACCGGATGAAGAAGCACCTTTTGGACGACACTTGAAGGAAGTCACTAGGTACCTGAACATAGGAATACCAAGCTTCACCGGGACCTACAATGCCACTTTACCAGAAGAGGATCGCTGGATGATTCAAGTACAAGTTCTTGGAAGGACCTTCACGCCAGTCACCAAACCCATTGAGTTTTCCTTCGATGCACCAACCTGGAGTTCAGGAAAGAGTATGGTAGCTCATGTCACCATGGGACGTATTGGAGAAGTTTACCAAAAGGAGCTTAAGGATACTATCTACCAGATTTGTGTGCACCGAGATGAACAATGGGAGATGATCAGCACCAGAAAGGATAGATCAATTGCAGCTTTCATCCAGGAACTAAACCAGCACATTCGACGCCAGGAGAACTAGATGTGCACAGGCATGATGGATCTGAAGAAGGCAATGACAAGGATCGTAGAACTGGAGGAAGAACTCAAGGCTACACATGAAGATTATGCGGAGGAAATCGTCGTACTAGTGGAGAAGAATGATGACCTGATTAAGAAGATCGGAATATTCATGGGAGACCCCACACCAGTGGAAGAAGACGAAGAAACCAAGGAGATTCGCCCGGAAGACTACATCATCATCGACGACACCGACTCTGACCTGAGCGATGATGACTTTGAAGACGAAGCTGGAGCAGATATCATGGAGTCTCCAACCGAGGAGTATTTTTAGTAGACCACCATATAAGTAGTAGTATTCCACCATGTAAATAGAGTAGTCCGAGCACTTTTGCGATAGTTAGAACGATTGTATGACTTGATTGATTGATTGAGTGAAATGATTGTGTTTGTCTCATGTGCATATGGGTAGTGCTTTCTCATTAGACCTCATTCTATTATAATCTCTCCCCTCTAAAACCCCATCAGATGCCTCTGATACGTGACACCGGTTTTGCTTTCCCACCGGAGCTCACTCAGTTGATCCAGCAGCAGAATACCCTGATGCAGTTGTTAGTTTAGAACCAACACAACAACAACAACAACAATCTACCACCACCACCACCACCAGTTGACAACTTAGCCGTTGTCTGAGGTTGCAGCCGCCGGTGTTTTCCAGTAGCACCGAGCCTATAGTAGCAGATGATTGGCTCCGTAGTATTGGAAGGGAGTTAACCACTCCAAGATGTAGTGATGCTGAGAAGGTGCGTTTTGCCGCACATCAGTTGGATGGACCAGTATCATCATGGTGGGAAAATTACACTGTCGCCTACCCTATAGCGCCAGTGACATGGGACCAATTTCAGCAGGCCTTCCGTAGAACCCATGTCTCAACTGGAGCCATGAATTTGAAGAGGCATGAGTTTTGCAACTTACGTCAGGGGAACCGTACTGTGGCTCAGTACGTGGATGAGTTTAGCAAGTTATCACACTATGCCCCTGATGATGTGGCTACAGATGCCGCAAAGCAGGAGAAGTTCGTGGAAGGGCTGAATGATGAGATGAGTATGTAGTTGATGGTGGCAACATTCACGAACTACCAGGAGTTGGTAGAAAAGGCTCTTATGATTGAAGGGAAGGAATAGCAGATTGAGAGCCATAAGAGGAAGTATGGACAAGGGAGGTATAACTCAGGAGCTCAGCAGAAGCCTCGCCTAACCCCGAACTCGGGAGGACTCGTTCATGACCATGGAGGTCATAACCACACCAGAGGAGGATCGCATAACCACAACGGTTCTAAGAATGGGAATGGGAACGGAGCCAACAACAATCAGAACCGCCCCAATCCAGCCACACCCGCCAAAAGATACCTAAGTCACGTTACTTGCTTTAAGTGCGGGAAGACTGGACACTATGCCACGGAGTGCCCTTAAGGAAAGAATGGAAATGGAAATAGGAGCTCTGGGAAGAATCCCAATCCATTCAACAAAGGACAAGTAAACCACGTTAACGTGGAGGAGGTTGAAGAGCAGCCAGACGCGGTTATAGGTAAGTTTTTGGTTAAGTCATTTACCGCTCTTGTTCTTTTTGATACTAGTGCATCGCATTCATACATATCAAGGGGATTCGTGGATAAGTTTAAACTACCAACCCAAACCCTTAGGACCCCTTTGTTAGTAAGTTCACTAGGAGCAGAGTATATGGCTAGTCGATGGTGCGACCAGATACCCCTAACCATTGGCACACATGTTTTTCCGTCCGACCAAATTATCTTGGAGTCACAAGGATTGGATGTGATATTAGGCATGGACTGAATGTCAAAGTATGGAGGAAGTATTGACTGTGCTAGTAAGTCGATTTATCTAACCACCCCGGAGGGGAAAATGATCAAGTATATATCTAGGCATGCGCCAATAAGTAGCCAAGTAAATACCCTCACGGGAGTTGTTCAGGAAGAAGTGCCTGTAGTAAAGGATTACCCGGATGTTTTTCCTGAGGAGTTACAAGGCATGCCACCAGATCGAGACATTGAGTTTTTGATAGAACTATTGCCAGGTACAGGGCCAATATCCAAGAGACCCTATCGGATGCCCACGAATGATCTGGAGGAGATTAAGAAACTGATCAAGGAGTTATTGGAGAAAGGTGACATTTGAAGGAGTTCATCACCTTGGGGAGCCCCAGTGATTTTGGTTGAGAAGAAGGATAAATCCCTAAGAATGGTTGTTGATTATCGAGTCTCGAATGAAGTGACGATAAAGAACAAGTATCCACTACCGATGATCAATGATCTGTTTGATCAGCTGCAAGGAGCTAAGGTGTTTTCGAAGATCGATTTGCGATCGGGATACCATCAATTGAAGATTCGAGAGAAGGATATACCAAAGACAGCATTCACCACACGGTACGGATTATACGAATATACAGTCATGTCGTTTGGACTGACTAACGCCCCTACCTGTTTCATGAGCATGATGAACAAAGTATTCATGGAGTATTTGGACAACTTTGTAGTGGTGTTTATTGATGATATAATGGTATATTCAAAGAATGAAGAGGAGCACAAGAAGCATTTGCGATTAGTTCTCGAGAAACTCAGGGAACACCAGCTGTATGCCAAGTTCAGCAAATGCGAGTTTTGGTTGAAGGAAGTCGGATTCCTTGGACATGTTATATCAGGAGAGGGTATAGCAGTAGACCCCATCAAGGTTCAGTCAGTCACTGAATGGTTGGCACCCACTTCAGTTAGCGAGATCTGCAGTTTTCTTGGACTCGCAGGATACTATCGGAGATTCATCGAGAATTTTTCCAAGATTGCGAAGCCAATGACTGAACTATTGAAGAAGGATAATAAGTTTAAATGGACGGAAGATTGCGAGGCAAGTTTCCGGGAGTTGAAGAAACGTTTGACTACAGCCCCAGTACTGACACTGCCAGATATACATAAAGAATTCCAAGTGTATTGCGACGCCTCTCGCTTAGGACTTGGAAGTGTGCTTATGCAGGATGGGAGAGTTGTTTCGTACGCCTCGTGACAGCTAAAGCCTCACGAGTTGAATTATGCCCCTCATGATTTGGAGCTAGCAGCCGTAGTGCATGCATTGAAGACTTGGAGGCATTACCTTATTGGAAATCATTGTGATGTGTACATGGATCATAAGAGTTTGAGGTACATTTTCACATAGAAGGAGCTAAACCTTAGATAAAGGAGATGGTTGGAGCTTATAAAGGATTATGACATGAAGCTACACTATCCTCCAGGAAAGGCCAATGTCGTAGCAAACGCCTTGAGCCGAAAGAGTTATGCTAATATCCTAGAGAGTACGGAATTGCCAAAGGAGTTAGCAGAGGATATCGTGGAACTTCGATTAGAGATTGTTCCAAGAGGTTTTGTTGAAACAATGGAGGTTTAGTCAACATTATTGTGTAAGATTCGGGAAGCTCAAAAGGATGACAAAGAGATTGCCGAGATAAAAGAGAGAATCGGAAAAGGAAAGGCCAAAGGTTTTCGTGAGGATGAGCACGATACCTTATGGTTTGAGGACCAGATATACATGCCCAATGACCCAGAGATCAGGAAGTTAATACTTCAGGAGGCTCATGACTCACCCTACTCGATACACCATAGAAACACCAAGATGTATTTGGATTTGAAGGAACGTTTTTGGTGGACTGGTATGAAAAAGGATATCACCGACTATGTAGCCGTATGTGATGTATGTCAGAGAGTGAAGGCAGAGCATCAAAAGCCAGCAGGATTGTTACAGCCTATGTCGATACCCGAGTGGAAGCGGGATAAACTTGGCATGGATTTTATCACCGGTTTGCCCAGGACCAAATCAGGATATGATTCTATATGGGTAGTAGTTGATCGCTTGACCAAAGTGGCTCACTTTATCCTAGTGAAAACCACGTATACATGTGCGAAGTTGGCCAAGATATATATGTCCAGGATTGTATGTCTGGATGGAGTTCCGAGGACCATCGTATCAGACAGAGGAACATAGTTTACCTCAAAGTTTTGGCATCAGCTACACCAGACTTTGGGAACGGGATTGGAGTTCATTACTGCGTTTCACCCGCAGACGGATGGACAGACCGAGAGAGTCAACCAGATTCTGGAGGACATGTTGAGAGACCGTGCACTAGATTATGGATCTAGTTGGGATGACAATTTGCCTTACGCAGAGTTCTCATACAACAATAGCTACCAAGCCAGTTTGAAGATGGCACCGTTCGAAGCCCTGTATGGACGAAGGTGCAAAACACCGTTGATGTGGGATGAAGTAGGAGACCGATAGTTGTTTGGACCAAACCTAATCAAGGAGTCTAAAGAGAAGGTTAAGCTGATTTGTGATAGACTGAAGATTGCTCAGTCTAGGCAGAAGAGTTATGCAGACTCGAAACACAAGGAAGTCACCTATGAAATTGGAGATAGAGCATATCTGCGAGTATCACCCTTGCGAGGAGTGAAACGTTTTGGAGTTAAGGGAAAGTTAGCCCCGAGATTTGTAGGACCGTCTCGAATTATGGAACGTATGGGAGAAGTTGCCTACAAGTTGGAGTTACCTGAAGGACTGTCAGGAGTGCATGATGTGTTCCACGTTTCATAGTTGAAGAACTGTCATGCTGAGATGGCCGATATACCGTTAAGAGATACAGTACCCTTGGGGGCGATTCAGTTGGACAGCGATTTGACTTATGAGGAAAAGCCAGTTAAGATTCTTGAGTTTGCCAGCCGAGTCACCCGCAGCAAGGTGATCAAGTTTTGCGAAGTTCAGTGGAGCCACCATACCGAGGATGAAGCCACCTGGGAACGAGAGGATGATCTCCGCAAAGACCACCCACACCTATTTTCTAGCCAACCTGAATCTTGAGGGTGAGATTCATCTTAAGTGGGGTAGGTTTGTAACATCCCAAATTTTCAATTTGGAATGTTATACATTGTCCTAATGCAGTGAAAGAGAGCAGGAGGGAGAGAGTGGGATTGTATCGGGGGTTTTAATTGCCTGGCAATTCTGAAGATAGTATAGTTCTTCATCGGTGTCATCGAACTCATCATCGTAACGTCGTCTATTGAGAGGGGAGAAATACCGGCAACACAGAAGGAAACACAATCAATGCAATGCATAATATGATGCATGATCAAGACATGGCAAAATGAGTGTGTTGGGCTAATGCAACTACAACCAGATGGGTTTGAGCTATTTTGAACCAAAGATTCAAAGTTCAAACTCATTTGTGATCTTAAATAGTGCTTTTTCATGTTTTGCACTAAACAGCAAGTTAACTTGTCTAAACATGCATGAAACCAGCACAGATGGATAGATTGGATTTTTCTGATCATTTTTCATATATAATTTATCTTATTTGGAGTTATAGAATATTTCCTATGAATTTTAGAAGTTTTGGGCATTTTCTGGAATTTCCTGAATAAGAATAAATCCAAAAAAAGGTTAACTGCATCAGCATGACGTCAGGGTGACGTATTCAGGTCAAAGGCGCCAGCCCAGGTCAAACCTGATGGCTGGGACCCACATGTCAGTGTAACAACTAACTAAGAGAGTAGTTAGTGTTACGTTAGTAAGAACCTAGGTTAATTAGGGCCTGGACCCACTGGTCAGTGTCTAAACTAACTGTCAGGGTTAATTAGCACTAATCTAAAACTAACTAAGGATTAACAAGGATGGGCCCGCACGGTAGTGACCTTGGGGGGGGGGGGGGTCAAACCCTAGGTCATACGAGTCATCCTCGCCGGACTTGGTCCACGGCTCGTCGCCGACGATGCCAGAGATGGCAGAGGTGCTCGGAATCTCAGCTCAGGCGACCAAATGAGCGGTGAAGAGGCTCTACGGGGAGTTGGTGATTGCGCGCATCTAATGGGGCAAGCGGGAGTAGCTGGGGTGGACCGAGCTCGTCGGAAGCGAGCTCGCAGCGGCGGCCGGAGTTCGGCCAACGGTGGTTTGCGCGTTGCGGGGCATGTCCAGAGCCGTGGATGGCCGTGATCGACATGCGGGAGTGCAGCGAGTGCAGCGGTGGGCTTGGACGCGTGCTTGCATGGCCGTAGTCGCGGTGGCGACATGACTGGCGACGAGGAGCTGTCGGCTCTGATGGCCACGATGGTTAGAAGGTGCGGACAAGCACGGGGAGAGAGGGGAAAGGGGCAGGGGCTCACGGTGAATCCAGCAGAGGCAACGGCGAGGCCGAGGATGGACTGCAGCTCGCGAACCCCCGGTGAGTTTGCCGGCGGTCAGAGGTTGAAGATGAGGTCGGGGACGATGTTGCAGGGCTTCCAACGGGGCGTTGCTCGGTGGGGAGGAAGAGGGGCTCGAGGCGGAGCTTCTGAGTGCTTCGGTGAGGCGAGGCAGTGGTTGTGGCCACGGCAACAGCGAGCGGCGGTGACGATGACTCTTGGGTGATGCGAGGGAGGAAGCTAGAGGAGGGAGAGAGGCACGGGGAGGGCGAGAGAGCGGTTGGGGGCTGCGTGGCATCACCTGAAGAGGCCAGGGCGAAGCGGCAAGCAGGAGGTGGCCAGGCATGCGCCGGCGTGCGTCGACCACGCGGTCGTCCTCCTGGCAAGGAGGAAGACGACAGGGGAGGGGGGCAGGTGGCTAGGCCGGCCACTTGGGCCGCCAGGTAAGCCCAGGTGAGGTTCCTCTCTCTCTCACCTTTCTATTGTTTTTCTTTTTCTATTTTTCTACAACTGTTTTGGCTTTATTAAAAATTCCAGAGCATTTCCAAAAATCCTGAAAATATTTGTGGGCACTGTTGAAATTATTCCCAACAGCCCTCAACTAGTTTCGGAATTATTAGAGCATTTAAAATATTTATAGGATTTAAATTCCCCAATTCAAATACAATATGAGTTAATTCAAAAATCCAGAAATGACCTAGAAATATGTTTATCATTTTTGGCAGAGGTTTTTACCTTTATCAGAAATGATGAACATTTCGAAAGGGCATTTTGGGATCATTGAAAATATTTCATTGTGATCCTAGTTGGATTTCATTTGGTGCTAGGGTTTGAACATCCCCATTTCAAGTTTAGCAAAAATTTAAACATGATGCACACATGAAGCTAGCCTAGTGCATTGCTAGGAGCTAGGGATGTGACAACAAGGTGAATTTCTTGATGAACAACTTGCTAGGGCTAGAGAGAATGAAATTATTGAAACTGATAATATTGATGAAAGTGATGATGAAGATTCTCCACCTAGATATGAATTGCCTGTTGTGCCTAAGGGTTATGTTATGGATGAAGAAACTCCTAGAGACTTTCTTTCCTGCAATGATAGAAGTGATCTTCATAAACTATTAGCTAAGCTGAAAGAAAAATCTGTGAATGCTAGATTGAAATATGATCCTGCTTATGCTACTTCACCTATCTTTATTACTGATAAGGATTATGATTTCTCAGTTGATCCTGATATAATTACTTTGGTTGAATCTGATCATTTCTATGGCTATGAATCTGAAACTGTTGTGGCACTAATGATGAGAAAACTCGCTACTATTATATCCTTAAATTATTTCCGTTCTCATTAAAGGGTGATGCTAAGATATGGTTTAATTCTCTTGATCCTGGTTGTGTGCATAGTCCTCAGGATATGATTTACTACTTCTCTGCTAAATATTTCCCCGCTCATAAGAAACAAGCTGCTTTAAGGGAAATATGTAATTTTTTGCAAATTGAAGAAGAGAGAGTCTCCCACAAGCTTGGGGGAGGCTTCTCCAATTACTTAATTGTGGCGCCTCGACTTGACCGTACACTAATCATACATGCAAATGTGTACGATCAAGATCAAGGACTCACGGGAAGAGATCACAACATAACTCTAGACACAAAATAAAATAATACAAGCTTTATATTACAAGCCAAGGGCCTCGAGGGCTCGAATACATAAGCTCGAATGCACAAGAGTCAGCGGAAGCAATAATACCTAAGTACAGACAAAAGTTAAATAAGTTTGCCTTAAGAAGGCTAGCACAAAAGCAACAACGATCAAAAAAGGCAAGGCCTCCTGCCTGGGACCTCCTTGTTGGAAATATGCCCTAGAGGCAATAATAAATTGGTTATTATTATATTATATTTCATTGTTCATGATAACCGTTTATTATCCATGCTAGAATTGTATTGATAGGAAACTCAGATACATGTGTGGATACATAGACAACACCATGTCCCTAGTAAGCCTCTAGTTGACTAGCTCATTGATCAATAGATGGTTACAGTTTCCTGACCATGGACATTGGATGTCATTGATAACGGTATCACATCATTAGGAGAATGATGTGATGGACAAGACCCAATCCTAAGCCTAGCACAAGATCGTGTAGTTCGTATGCTAAAGATCGTCTAATGTCAAGTATCATTTCCTTGGACCATGAGATTGTGCAACTCCCGGATACCGTAGGAGTGCTTTGGGTGTGCCAAACATCACAACGTAACTGGGTGGCTATAAAGGTACACTACGGGTATCTCCGAAAGTGTCCGTTTGGTTGGCACGAATCGAGACTGGGATTTGTCACTCCGTGTAACGGAGAGGTATCTCTGGGCCCACTCGGTAGGACATCATCATAATGTGCACAATGTGACCAAGGAGTTGATCACGGGATGATGTGTTACGGAACAAGTAAAGAGACTTGCCGGTAACGAGATTGAACAAGGTATCAGGATACCGACGATCGAATCTCGGGCAAGTATCGTACCGATAAACAAAGGGAATTCTATACGGGATTGATTGAATCCTTGACATTGTGGTTCATCCGATGAGATCACCGTGGAGCATGTGGGAGCCAATATGGGTATCCAGATCCCGCTGTTGGTTATTGACTAGAGAGTTGTCTCGGCCATGTCTGCATGACTCCCGAACCCGTAGGGTCTACACACTTAAGGTTCGATGACGCTAGGGTTATAGCGAAAGTATGTACGCGGTTACCGAATGTTGTTCGGAGTCCCAGATGAGATCCCGGACGTCACGAGGAGTTCCGGAATGGTCCGGAGGTAAAGATTGATATATAGGAAGTATGGTTTTGGCCACCGGAAGTGTTCCGGGCATCACCGGTAGTGTACCGGGACCACCGGAGGGGTCTGGGGGTCCACCGGGAGGGGCCACGGGCCCCGGAGGCCTACATGGGCCAATAGTGGGAAGGGACCAGCCCCTAGGTGGGCTGGGCCGCCTCCCACCAAGGCCCAAGGCGCCTCCTAGAGGGGAAGGGGGCAAACCCTAGGGCAAATGGGCCCTAAGGCCCACCCCAGGTGCGCCTCCCCCTCTCCCCCTTGGGGTGGGAGTCCTAGGTGGGGGCACAGCCCTCCCTCTCCCCCTATATATAGTGGGGGCAAAGGGGCAGCCCAACACACGAAGTTCTTCCCCTGTTGGCACAGCCCTACCTCTCTCCCTCCTCGCCTCTCGTAGTGCTTGGCGAAGCCCTGCTGGAGTCCCGCGCTCCTCCACCACCACCATGCTGTCGCGCTGTGTTGCACGGAGTCTTTCCCAACCTCTCCTTCTCCCCTTGCTGGATCAAGGCATAGGAGACGTCACCGGGCTACACGTGTGTTCAACGCGGAGGCGCCGTCGATCGGCGCTTAGATCGGAATGAACCGTGTTCTGAATCACTGCGAGTACGACTCCTTCATCCGCGTTCTTGCAATGCTTCCGCTTAGCGATCTACAAGGGTATGTAGATGCACTCTCCTTCCCCTCCTTGCTAGATTACTCCATAGATTGACCTTGGTGATGCGTAGAAAATTTTAAATTTCTGCTACGATCCCCAACAGTGGCATCAAGAGCTAGGTCTATGCGTAGTTTCTATGCACGAGTAGAACACAAAGCAGTTGTGGGCATCGATATTGTCAATTTACTTGCCGTTACTAGTCTTATCTTGATTCGGCAGCATCGTGGGATGAAGCGGCCCGGACCGACCTTACACGTACTCTTACGTGAGACTGGTTCCACCGACTGACATGCACTAGTTGCACAAGGGCTTGTGGGTGTTTGTCTCTCCCACTTTAGTCGGATCGATTCGGTGAAAAGGGTCCTTATGAAGGGTAAATAGAAATTGGCATTTCATGTTGTGGTTTTTGCATAGGTAAGAAACGTTCTTGCTAGAAACCTATAGCAGCCACGTAAAAACATGCAACAACAATTAGAGGACGTCTAACTTGTTTTTGCAGCATGTGCCGTGTGATGTGATATGGCCAAAAGGATGTGATGAATGATATATGTGATGTATGAGATTGATCATGTTCTTGTAATAGGAATCACGACTTGCATGTCGATGAGTATGACAACCGGCAGGAGCCATAGGAGTTGTCTTAATTTATGTATGACATGCGTGTCAACATAAACGTCATGTAATTACTTTACTTTATTGCTAAAGAGTTAGCCATAGTAGTAGAAGTAATAGATGACGAGACAACTTCAAGAAGACACGATGATGGAGATCATGGTGTCATGCCGGTGACAACGATGATCATGGAGCCCCGAAGAGGGAGATCAAAAGGAGCAAAATGATATTGGCCATATCAAGTTACTATTTGATTGCATGCGATGTTTATCATGTTTTACATCTTATTTTCTTAGAACAACGGTAGCTTAAATAAGATGATCCCTCACTAAAATTTCAACAAAAGTGTTCCCCCTAACTGTGCACCGTTGCGAAGGTTCGTTGTTTCGAAGCACCACGTGATGATCGGGTGTGATAGATTCTAACGTTCGAATATAACGGGTGTTGACGAGCCTAGCATGTACAGACATGGCCTCGGAACACATGCGAAACACTTAGGTTGACTTGACGAGCCTACCATGTACAGACATGGCCCCGGAACACGAAAGACCAAAAGGTCGAGCATGAGTCGTATAGAAGATATGATCAACATGAAGATGTTCACCGATGTTGACTAGTCCGTCTCACGTGATGATCGGACACGACCTAGTTGACTCAGATCATGTTTCACTTAGATGACTAGAGGGATGTCTATCTGAGTGGGAGTTCATTAAATAATTTGATTAGATGAACTTAATTATCATGAACATAGTCTAAATTGTCTTTGCAAATATGTTGTAGATAAATATCTCACGTTGTAGCTCCCTATTTCAATACGTTCCTAGAGAAAGACTAAGTTGAAAGATATTGTAAGCAATGATGCGGACTGGGTCCATAGTCTGAGGAGTGTCCTCACTGCTACACAGAAGGCTTACGTCTTTGATGCACCGCTCGATGTGCAAACCCCTACAACATCGTCTGTGGATGTTGTGAACACCTGACAGACACATCTTGATGACTACTTGATAGTTTAGTGCACCATACTTTACGGCTTAGAATCGGGATTCCAATGACGTTTTGATCGCCATAAGACATATGAGATGTTCCAAGAGCTGAAATTGGGATTTCAGGCTCATGCCCGTGTTGAGAGGTATGAGATCTCTGACAAGTTCTTTTGCCAACAAGATGGAGGAGAATAGCTCAGCTAGTGAGCATGTGCTCAGAATGTCTGGGTGCTACAATCACTTAAATCAAGTGGGAGTTAAACTTCCAGATAAGATAGTGATTGTTAGAGTTCTCTATCCACTATCACTAAGCTACTAGATCTTCGTGATGAACTATGACATGCAAGGGATGGAGTTGATCCCGGAGCTGTTCGCGGTGCTTAAGACCGCAAAAGGTAGAAATCAAGAAGGAGCATCAAGTGTTGATGGTTTAACAAGACCACTGGTTTCAAGAAGGGCAAGGGCTGGAAGGGAAACTTCATGGATGGCAAACCAGTTGCCGCTCCAGTGAAGGAACCCAAGGTTGAACCCAAACCCGAGACTAACTGCTTCTATTGTAAGGGGAACGGTCACTGGTAGCGGAATTACCCCAAATGCATGGTAGATAAGAAGGCTGGCAAACTTCAACAAAGTATATATGTGTTATTAATGTGTACCTCACTAGTACTCCTGGTAGCACCTGGGTATTGGATACTAGTTCAGTTAGAATTATTGGTGACTTGAAGCAAAAGCTACGAACTAAACGGAGACTAGCTAAGGGCGAGGTGACGATGTGTGTTGGAAGTGTTTCCAAAGTTGATGAGATCACCATCGCATGCTCCATCTGCCTTCGGGATTAGTATTGAACCTAGATAAATGTTATCGGGTGTCTACTTTGAGCATGAATATGATTAGATCATGTTCATTGCAATACGGTTATTCATTTAAAATAGAGAATAATGGTTATTCTGTTTACATGAATAATACCTTTCATGGTCATGCACCCTATGTGAATGGTTCATTGAATCTCGGTCGTGGTAATACACATGTTCACGCCAAAAGATGTAGAGTTAATAATGATAGTACCACTTTCTTGTGGCACCACCGCTTAGATCATATTGGCGTAAGATGCATGAAGAAACTCCATGTCGATGGATGTTTGGAGTCACTTGATTTTGAATCGCTTGACACATGCGAGCCATGCCTCATGGGCATGATGACTAAGACCCCGTTTTCAGGTAAAATAAAACGGGCAAGTGACTTGTTGGAAATCATACATGCTGATGCGTGTGATCCAAAGAGAATTGAAGCGTGCGGTGGATATCGCTATTTTCTCATCTTCACTGATGATTTGGGTAGATATAGGTATATTTACTTAATGAAGCACAAGTCTGAAATGTTTGAAAAGTTCAAGCGATTTCAGAGTGAAGTTAAGAACCATCATAACAAGAAGATCAAATTCCTACGATCTGATCGATGAGAATTTTTGAGTTATGAGTTTGGCAATCACTTAAGACATTGTGGAATTGTTGCACAGTTGAAGCCACCTGGAACACCAGAGGGTAATGGTGTTTCCGGACGTCGTAATCGAACCTTATGAGATATGGTGCGATCTATGATGTCTCTTACTGATCTACCATTTTCATTTTGAGGTTATGTGTTAGAGACAGCTGCATTCACTTTAGATAGGATACCATCTAAGTCCGTTCAGACGACGTCGTGTGAACATTGCTTTGGCAATAAACCAAAGTTGGCGTTTCTTAATGTTTGGGGCTGTGATGCTTAGGGCTTCAGCCGGAGAAACTCGAACCCAAAGCGAACAAACACATCTTCATAGGATACCCAAAGGTGACAGTTGGGTACACCTTCTATCTTAGATCCGAGGGCAAATTGTTTGTCGCTAAGAACGGGCCCTTTCTCGAGAAGGAGTTTCTCTCGAAAGAATTGAGTGGGAGGAAGATAGAACTTGATGAGGTTGTCGAACCTTTATTTCAACCAGAGAGTGATGCAACACAGAAAGATGTTTTCTGTGGCGCCTACGTCTGTTGAAGAGGAAGTTAATGATAGTGATCATGAAGCTTCGGATCAAGTTGCTATCGAACCTCATAGGTTGATAAGGATAAGTACTACTCCTGAGTGGTACAGTAATCCTGTCTTAGATATCATGTTGTTAGACAACAATGAACCTACGAGCTATGGAGAAGCGGTGGTGGGCCCGTATTCCGACAAATGGTTAGAATCCATGAAATCCGAGATAGGATCCATGTATCAGAACATAGTATGGACTTTGGTGGACTTGCCTGATGATCGGCAAGCCATTGAGATAAATAGATCTTTAAGAAGAAGACGGACGTGGGCCGTAATGTTACCGTCTATGAAGCTTGACTTGTGGGAAAGAGTCTTTTCACAAGTTCAAGGAGTTGACTACGATGAGAATTTCTCACCCGTAGCGATGCTTAAGTCCGTCGGAATCATGTTAGCATTAGCTGTATTTTTCGATTATGAAATCTGACAGGTGGATGTCAAAACGATTTTCCTAAGGATGCTAAAAGGCAGGCTGGCTCCAGCAATCCTTCTATGGACTAGAGCAAGCATCTCGGAGTCGGAATATATGCTTTGATGGAGTTATCAAAGCTTTTAGGTTTATACAATGTTTGCTAGAAACTAGTATTTGCAAGAAAGTGAGTGGGAGCACTACAACATTTCTGATAAGTATATGTGGATGACAAATTGTTGATTCAAAATGATGTAGAATTTCTGGAAAAGCATAAACGGTTGTTTGAAGAGTGATTTTCAAAGGAAGACCTGGATAAAGCTGCTTACATATTGGGCATCAAGATCTATAGAGATATATCAAAACGCCTGATGATACTTTCAAAGAACGCACACCTTGACATGTTTTTGAAGGAGTTCAAAATAGATCAGTCAAAGAAGGGGTTCTTACCTGAGTGGTAAGGTGTGAAGTTGAGTAAGACTCGAAGATTGACCACGGCAGAAGAAAGAGGAAGGACGAAGGTCGTCCCCTATGCTTTTGTCATAGGCTCTATATGGTATGCCATGCTGAGTACCGCACTAGATGTGTGCCCTGCCACATGTCTGGCAAGAGGGTCCAAAGGTGATGTAGGAGTGGATCACCAGATAGCGGTCAAAATTATCCTTAGAGGAATAAGGAAATGTTTCTCGGTTATGGAGGTGATAAATAGTTCAATAAAGAGTTACGTCGATGCAAGCTTAACACCTATCCGGATAGCTCTGAGTAGAGATACCATATACGTATAATGGAGCAACAATTTGGAATAGCTCCAAGTGGAACTTGGTAGCAGCATCTACGATATGACATAAAGTTTTGCGAAATACATAGGGATCTGAATATGGGAAGACCCGTTGACTACAACCTCTCTCACAAGCATAACATGATCAAACCCAGAACTCTTTCAGTGTTTATCACATAGTGATGTGAACTAGATCATTGAGTCTAGTAGACTCTTGGATGTTGGTCACATGGCGATGTGAACTAGATTATTGACTCTAGTGCAAGTGGGAGACTGTTGGAAATATGCCCTAGAGGCAATAATAAATTGGTTATTATTATATTATATTTCATTGTTCATGATAATCGTTTATTATCCATGCTAGAATTGTATTGATAGGAAACTCAGATACATGTGTGGATACATAGACAACACCATGTCCCTAGTAAGCCTCTAGTTGACTAGCCCGTTGATCAATAGATGGTTACGGTTTCCTGACCATGGACATTGGATGTTGTTGATAACGGGATCACATCATTAGGAGAATGATGTGATGGACAAGACCCAATCCTAAGCCCAGCACAAGATCGTGTAGTTCGTATGCTAAAGCTTTTCTAATGTCAAGTATCATTTCCTGGGACCATGAGATTGTGCAACTCCCGGATACCGTAGGAGTGCTTTGGGTGTGCCAAACGTCACAACGTAACTGGGTGGCTATAAAGGTACACTACGGGTATCGCCGAAAGTGTCTGTTGGGTTGGCACGAATCGAGACTGGGATTTGTCACTCCGTGTAACGGAGAGGTATCTCTGGGCCCACTCGGTAGGACATCATCATAATGTGCACAATGTGACCAAGGAGTTGATCACGGGATGATGTGTTACGGAACGAGTAAAGAGACTTGCCGGTAACGAGTTTGAACAAGGTATCGGGATACCGACGATCGAATCTCGGGCAAGTATCATACCGATAGACAAAGGGAATTGTATACGGGATTGATTGAATCCTT
The DNA here is from genome assembly GCA_034509565.1 of Triticum monococcum. Lineage (NCBI taxonomy): Eukaryota > Viridiplantae > Streptophyta > Magnoliopsida > Poales > Poaceae > Triticum > Triticum monococcum. The sequence continues at coordinate 212,375,875 of CM067847.1, read as the reverse complement.
GACATCGTGGTTCATCCGATGAGATCATCATGGAGCATGTGGGAGCCAATATGGGTATCCAAATCCCGCTGTTGGTTTTTGACCAGAGAGTTGTCTCGGCCATGTCTGCATGACTCCTGAACCCATAGGGTCTACACACTTAAGGTTCGATGACGCTAGGGTTATAGGGAAAGTATGTACGCGGTTACTGAATGTTGTTCAGAGTCCCGAATGAGATCCCGGACGTCACGATGTGTTCCGGAATGGTCCGGAGGTAAAGATTGATATATATGAAGTATGGTTTTGGCCACCGGAAGTGTTCTGGGCATTACCAGTAGTCTACTGGGACCACTGGAGGGGTCCGAGGGTCCAGCGGGAGGGGCCACGGGCCCTGGAGGCCTACATGGGCCAATAGTGGGAAGGGAGCAGCCCCTAGGTGGGCTGGGGCGCCTCCCACCAAGGCCCAAGGTGCCTCCTAGAGGGGAAGGGGGCAAACCCTAGGGTAGATGGGCCCCAAGGCCCATCCCAGGTGCGCCTCGCCCTCTCCCCCTTGTGGCCGCCACCCTAGATGGGATCTAGGGCTGCCGCACCCCTTGGGGTGGGAACCCTAGGTAGGGGCGCAGCCCTCCCTCTCCCCCTATATAGAGTGGAGGAAAAGGGGAAGCCCTACCGCTCTCCCTCGTCGTCTCTCGTAGTGCTTGGCGAAGCCGTGCTGGAGTCCCGCGCTCCTCCACCACCACCACGCCATCGTGCTGCTGCTGGACGGAGTCTTCCCCAACCTCTCCTTCTCCCCTTGCTGGATCAAGGCGTAGGAGACGTCACCGGGCTGCACGTGTGTTGAACGCGGAGGCGCCGTTGTTCGACGCTTAGATCGGAATCAACCGCGATCTGAATCGCCGCGAGTACGACTCCTTCATCCGGATTCTTGCAACGCTTCCGCTTAGCAATCTACAAGGGTATGTAGATGCACTCTCCTTCCCCTCGTTGCTAAATTACTCCATTGATTGATCTTGGTGATGCGTAGAAAATTTTAAATTTCTACTACGATCCACAACACTCCTAACTACTCCTCGAACTCAAACTCCACGTAGAATCATCCTTGGGATCCTATGGCTCCTGGACTCCATCATATGATTGCAGTAACCGGGAAAAGGGGAAAAAGAAGTAGGAAAGCAATAGTGAGTACTCATCCAAAGTACTCGCAAGCAAGGATCTACACTACATATGCATTGGTATCAATAGAAGGGGTAGTATCTATGGACTGAACTGCAGAATGCCAGAATAAGAGGGGGATAGCTAGTCCTATCAAAGACTACGCTTGTGGCAGCCTCCATCTTGCAGCATGTAGAAGAGAGTAGATGGTAAGTTCACCAAGTATCATCGTATAGCATAATCCTACCCGGCGATCCTCTCCTCGTGACCCTGTTAGAGAGCGATTGCCGAGTTGTATCTAGCACTTGAAAGGGTGTGTTTTATTAAGTATCCGGTTCTACTTGTCATAAGGTCAAGGTACAACTCTGGGTCGTCCTTTTACCGAGGGACACGACTATGCGAATAGATAAATTTCCCTGCAGGGGTGCACCACATTTCCCAACATGCTCGATCCCCTTTGGCCGGACACACTTTCCTGGGTCATGCCCGGCCTCGGAAGATCAACACGTCAGAGCCGCACCTAGTCACAACAGAGAGGTCAACACATCGGTCTAAATCTTATGGCGTAGGGGTCTCGTCCCATCGCCCATTGCACACCTACATGTTGCGAACGCGGCCGGTGGGGAGACCTAGCCTCCCTTATACAAGAGCACGCGTTCCAGTCCAACCCGGTGCGCGCCGCTCAGTCACTGACGTCACGAAGGCTTCGACTGATACCATGACGTCGAGTGCCCATAACTGTTCCCGCGTAGTTGGTTAGTGCTTATAGGCCAGTGGCCAGACTCATATCAAATACCAAGATCTCGTTAAGCGTGTTATTTTGAAGTAATCGCGGATGCCGACCAGGGCCATGCCCACCTCTCTCCTAGGTGGTGTCAACCTGCCCCTGTCGCTCCGCCACAAAGTAACAGTTTGGGGCCGTCGGGAACCCATGCCCACCACTACTTGGATGGAACCATCTGCCCCTTCAGCCCCCAACATCGAAATCACTTGCGGGTACTCTACGAGCCGACCCGACTTTAGTCACCACCTGTATAGTATGTATGTATATATGTATATACCCGTGATCACCTCCCAAGTGATCACGGCCCGATAGTATAGCATGGCAGATGGACAAGAATGTGGGCCACTAATGGAATACTAGCATCCTATATTAAGCATTTAGGATTGCAGGTAAAGGTAACAACAGTAGTAGCAAGGACAGGCTATGCATCAGAATAGGACTAACGGAAAGTAGTAACATGCTACACTATTCTAATGCAAGAAGTAGAGAGAAGAATAGGCGATATCGCGTTGATCAAGGGGGGATCTTGCCTTACTGCTCTGGCAAGTAGGGGTCGTCAACAACATAGTCGATCGGGGCACCAGCAGCAGCGTCAGTCTCGTAGTCTACCGGAGAGAAGAGGGGGAAGAAACAACGAATACAATGCAAATAGATGCATAACAATGCATGACATGACAAGTAACGGTGCTAGGTGTTCCCTAAGGTAGTAGGAGGTGATACCAGCGAAGGGGGAAAACATCCGGGAAAATATCCCCGGTGTTTCGCGCTTTCAACAGATGAAGCGGAGGGGGAAAGTTGTGTCTTCACTATGCTAGGGATGTGTGGCGGGCGAACGGGCTACGCATTCGGATTCATCTCGTCGTTCTGAGCAACTTTCATGTATAATACTTTTTCATCTGACATACGGATTATTTTCTATTAATTTTCAAAGGTTTAAACAATTTCTAAAATTTCTGGTTTTATTTTAATTTGTTTTAATCCGAGTGGACCAAGTCAACTTTGACTAGTAAAAACGGCAGGGAGTGGCCCACATGTCATAGGTTGTACCTAAACAAATAAATAAAAGTAATTTGATTGAAAGGGAACCACATGTCATCTACACATTACTAATCAAGTGATTTAATTAACCTAACTATTCCTAGACTAATCTAACTGGGTGATACGTCTCCAACGTATCTATAATTTTTGATCGTTCCATGTTATTATATTATCAACCTCGGATGTTTTATATGCATTTATATGCTATTTTATATGATTTTCGGGACTGATCTATTGACCTAGAGCCCAGTGCCAATTTCTGTTTTGCCTTGTTTTAGAGTATCGGAGAAAAGGAAAATCAAACGGAGTCCAATTGACCTGAAACTTCATGAAACTTATTTTTGGACCAGAAGAAGCACACGGAGTATCGGAGATGGACCAGAAGTCCCGGGCTACCCACGAGGGTGGGGGCGCGCACCCCTGCCTCATGGACAGCCCAGAGATCCACCGACGTACTTCTTCCTCCTATGTATATATATCCATATACCCTAAAAACTTCAGGGAACAGAATAAATCAGGAGTTCTGCTGCCAGAAGCCTCCGTAGCCACCAAAAACCAATCTAGACCCGTTCCGGCACCCTGCCGGAGGGGGAACCCCTCACCGGTGGCCATCTCCATCATCCCGACACTATCTATGACAAGGAGGGAGTAGTCCACCCTCGGGGCTGAGGGTATGTACCAGTAGCTATGTGTTTGATCTCTCTCTCTCTCTCGTGTTGTTGAGATGGTACGATCTTGATGTATCGCGAGATTTGATATTATAGTTGGATCTTATGGTGTTTCTCCCCCTCTACTCTCTTGCAATGGATTGAGTTTTACCTTTGAAGTTATCTTATCGGATTGAGTCTTTAAGGATTTGAGAACACTTGATGTATGTCTTGCCGTGCTTAGCTGTGGTGACAATGGGATATCATGTGATCCACTTGATGTATGTTTTGGTGATCAACTTGCGGGTTCCGCCCATGAACCTATGCATAGGGGTTGGCACACGTTTTCGTCTTGACTCTCCGGTAGATACTATGGGGCATCTTTGAAGTACTTTGTGTTGGTTGAATAGATGAATCTGAGATTGTGTGATGCATATTGTATAATCATACCCACGGATACTTGAGGTGACATTGGAGTATCTAGGTGACATTAGGGTTTTAGTTGATTTGTGTCTTAAGGTGTTATTCTAGTACAAACTCTATGATAGATTGAACGGAAAGAATAGCTTCATGTTATTTTACTACGGACTATTGAATACATCGATCAGAAAGGATAACTTTGAGGTGGTTTCATACCCTACAATAATCTCTTCGTTTGTTCTCCGCTATTAGTGACTTTGGAGTGACTCTTTGTTGCATCCTGAGGGATAGTTATATGATCCAATTATGTTATTATTGTTGAGAGAACTTGTACTAGTGAAAGTATGAACCCTAGGCCTTGTTTCAACGCATTGCAATACTATTTGTGCTCACTTTTATCATTAGTTACCTTGCTGTTTTTATATTTTCAGATTACAAAAACCTTTATCTACCATCCATATTGCACTTGTATCACCATCTCTTCACCGAACTAGTGCACCTATACAATTTACCATTGTATTGGGTGTGTTGGGGACACAAGAGACTTTTTGTTATTTGGTTGCAGGGTTGCTTGAGAGAGACCATCTTCATCCTATGCCTCCTACGGATTGATAAACCTTAGGTCATCCACTTGTGGGAAATTTGCTACTGTCCTACAAACCTCTGCACTTGGAGTCCCAACAACGTCTATGAGGGAGTCCTGAATTAGGTGGAATCCGGACAGCCGGACTATATCCTTTGGCCGGACTATTGGACTATGAAGATACAAGATTGAAGACTTCGTCTCATGTCCGGATGGGACTCTCCTTGGCGTGGAAGGTAAGCTTGGCAATACGGATATGTAGATCTCCTCCCTTGTAACCAACTCTGTATAACCCTAGCCCCCTCCGGTGTCTATATAAACCGGTAGGTTTAGTCCGTAGGACAACATACAATCATACCATAGGCTGGCTTCTAGGGTTTAGCCTCTACGATCTCGTGGTAGATCAACTCTTGTAATACTCATATCATCAAGAACAATCAAGCAGGACGTAGGGTATTACCTCCATCAAGATGGCCCGAACCTGGGTAAACATCGTGTCCCCTACCTCCTATTACCATCCGCCTTAGACGCACAGTTTAGGACCCCCTACCCGAGATCCGCCGGTTTTGACACCGACATTGGTGCTTTCATTGAGAGTTCCACTATGTTGTCATCATAAGGAGGTATGGCTCGTCTCGTTGTCAAGGACAACATCACCTCTGGGGGAGCCTTGGCTGTAGGCCAAACTCTCCGACTAGGTGGCTTCATCATGACCACCCGCTCGGCCGCTGCGCCGACAATGACTTCTCGGGTCATCGAAAATAGCCTCTACATCGGCTCGAAATTCGCCGAGCAGATGGATCTGATGGAGCTCTCCTCTTTGAGAAAGCTCTTGGATCGCATCGCTGCTCTGGGAGTCGCTACGGACTATGATCAGATTGGGCTTAAACCCGACCAAAGGGAGATTAACTCTCTGCCGGTCACCCATGAGATAGCGGTGGTGGAGGAGCAATGTGGCGATTCTCCCTCTATCCCGAGGAAGAACTATGTCCGGATTCCCGAGCTCTCCGAGCCGGATACCTGCCCACGGGAGGACATCGCCCTAACACTTAACCTAGAATTAGGCTGCATGCCGAACCTGCAGGGCAAATTCTCAGAGCCCGAACTTCCATGATCGGAAACTCCCCCACCCTGGGGTCTCAGATTGGGTCAAGTTCTGGACTTGAATCCACCCACCCACCCAGATACAAACGATCTTTCCAACATTAGGCAAGATCCCCAAGAGATAGTACATCACTATTGGGCCAGATTCCTCCTTGTAATGAACAAGGTCAAGGACTGTCGCGAGCGAGACGCAATTTCGTTCTTTTGCAAAAATTGCATGGACAAGGAAATCTTCAGTGCCATAAGTCGCCATGACATAGCACACTTCGCTGACTTGGCAGCCATACTACGGAAGTAATGTGCGATGGAAAGCACCTCGAAAACCCAAATAAAATTTTGGGATAATCCGGCTCTAACAAAACCCCCGGTCCGAAATAAAAGGGTGCACTCTCATAAGTCGCCCGACTAAATTATAAAGAAGCAAAATCCCACTACATGGCATGAAACTGTATTGGAGGGATGGCTTAACGGGCCCTGCAAAATTCATAGTACAGTGGATACCATACCAAAACACAACCTTAGAGCATGTTGGGTAATTCGGTAGGTAGCCAAGAGCGGTGAGGATCTCCTCATCCAAAACACCTGAGAGCACCATCCCGTGGATAACAATACAATATTGACAGTCTTCGAGACCTTCGCCTCAAATAATAGGCGTAAGCGAGCACTCCGCAGCCTTGCCGAAGTCTGCCATGTGGTAGCAATAAATCCATGCAGCGACACGGCTATCACCTTCAATGCCAGTGACGAACCTAAATTCCGAACAGCCCGAGCACCAGCCGCCTTGGTCCTCAGTCCAATTGTGGACGGCTTTCGGCTCACTAAAGTGCTCATGGATGGCGGTAGCGGATTAAACCTCATTTATGAGGAGACTCTTCAAAAAATGGAAATAGACAGAAACCGTATCGAGCAAAGCAGCACGACCTTCCGAGGAATCATCCCTAGCTGGGAGGCAGGTTGCGCTGGGAAAATCACACTAGATGTGGTATTCGGCACTCCGAAGAATTACAGGTCCAAAGAAATTACATTCCAAGTGGCCCCGTTCAGTACCGGATACCACGCCCTTCTAGGGCGGGAGGCATTCACAATCTTCCAAGCCATACCCCATTACGGATACATGAAGCTCAAGATGCCCGGGCCCAATGAGATCATCACTCTAGCTAGTGATCCGAACATAGCACTCCGCGCCGAGAACAAAACTGCCGCACTGGCCCTCGAGGCATTATCCGAAGCCCTTGTGGCGGAGGAATTAATCGTCCTGCGCTCCACAGTGGACAGGGACGGCGTGATACTAGACAAAAGATCCAAGTCCACGTCTTTCAAACAAGCGGATGAAATAGTCAAATTCCATGTCCATCCAACAGACCCTTCAAAAACAGCATCCATCTCGGCACAGTTAAACCCCGCTATAGACGCCGCACTACGGGAGTTCCTGCGCGAGAATTGGGACATATTCGCCTGGCATTCTTCAGACATGCCCAGAATCCCACGCAGGCTGGCCAAGCATAGCCTTAACATTCTAAAAGGATTCAAGCCGGTCAAGCAGACTCTTCCGCGTTTCTCTGAACCTAAGAGACAAGCCATGGGAGAGGAGCTAGCCAAGTTACTGGAGGCCGAATTCTCTAGAGAAATAAAGCATCTGGACTAGCTAGCAAACCTGGTGATGGTACCAAAGAAGAACAAATCCTGGCGCCTCTGCGTCGACTTCAAGGACCTCAATAAGGCTTGCCCAAAGGATCCCTTCCCTCTCGCTCGCATCGATCAAATTATCGACGCTATCGCAGGACACGACTCATTGTGCTTTCTCGACGCATACTCCGGTTACCACCAAATTAAGATGGCGGAGTCCAATCAAGCCGCAACGGCATTTATCACTCCATATGGCCACTTCTGTTTTAACACAATGCCCTTCGGGCTCAAAAACGCCGGCGCAATGTATCAGCACATGATTTAGACATGTCTAGAAAAGCAGATCCGCAAAACAGTGGAGGCATACATAGACAATGTGGTCGTTAAAACCAGACACATCGACTCCTTAATAGACGACTTGAGGCTCACGTTCGACAATCTCCGAACATACGACATTAAGCTCAATCTGGAAAAATGCGTTTTTGGCGTACCCGCCGGAAAGCTCCTGGGCTTTATCGTCTCCAGTAGAGGAATTGAAGCAAATCCAGCTAAAATCCGAGCTCTGTCGCAGTTGGCTATCCCAACTGACCTCAAGCAAATTCAGAAGTTAACTGGATGTGTGGCGGCCTTAAGCCGCTTTATCTCCCGATTAGGGGAAAAGGCACTCCCCCTTTATTGCCTTCTTCGGCGCAGCGGACACTTCGAGTGGACGGACGCAGCCACGGCCGGATTGGAAGAAATAAAAGCCATCCTGGCCACCAACCCAATCTTGGCCGCACCAAATTTCGGCGAACCAATGCTGTTATATATAGCGGCAACTCACCAAGTTGTAAGCGCAGTGCTCGTCGTCGAACGAGAGGCGGACGGACATAAATTCCCACTTCAAAAGCCGGTCTATTATGTGTCCACTATCCTCACTCCATGCAAATCACGGTACCCACATTATCAAAAGATAGAATACACGGTATTCATGGCATCTCGGAAATTACGACACTACTTTCAAGAGTGTTCAATCATAGTGGCCTCAGAAGTACCACCTAACGACATAATAAACAACCGCGATGCCACAGGCCGGATTCCCAAATGGGCTATCGAGCTCCTCCCGTTCGACATAACATATAGACCACAACGAGCCATTAATTTGCAAGTACTGGCCGATTTCGTCGCCGAATGGACAGAAGCCGAACTCCCTAAAGAGTATGGCGCATACTCCAATTGGATCATGCACTTTGACGGCTCTAAAATGTTGGCTGGTCTAGGGGCTGGCATCGTCCTAACATCCCCCACCAGAGATACTGTCCAATACGTACTCCAAATATTATATACAGACTCCAACAACGCAGCCGAATACAAGGCGCTATTACATGGTCTCCGGATGGCAGTTTCCATGGGCATTCAACGCCTGGAGGTGCGTGGGGACTTGAACCTCGCAATATCTCAAATAAATGGAGACTTTGATGCCAAGGATCCGAAAATGGCGGCATATCGCAATGCTGTCCTCAAAATGTCAGCTCGGTTCGAGGGGCTTGAATTCCACCATGTGGCTCGGGAAAACAATTAAGCGACGGATATCCTCGCCCGCATCGGCGCTAAGCGCGATCCTGTTGTAACACCCCGGAGGTAATTTACCTTATATGTATTCCAACTCTTGTTGTTTCCAGCACTAAGTTATTTTATTTCCTCGGGTTCTGGTTTTTGTCTTCATGTGTTTTTGCCTTTTTCATGCATCTCATATCATGTCATCATGTGCATTGCATTTGCTTATGTGTTCGTCTCATGGATCCGAGCATTTTCCCCGTTGTCCGTTTTGCATTCCGGCGCTCATATCTCCTCCGGTGCCCCTCTCTACCTCTTTTCGTGTGTGGGGGTTAAACATTTCCGAATTGGACCGAGACTTTCCATGCGGCCTTGGTTTACTACCGGTAGATCACCTGTCAAGTTTCATGCCATTTGGACTTCGTTTGATACTCCAATGGTTAACCGGGCGACCGAGAAGGCCTCGTTTGTGTTGCAGCCCAACACCCTTACAATTTGGCCCAAAACCCACCTAAACCCTCTCCATCATCTAGAGCGTTCGATCACGATCGTGTGGCTGAAAACCGCACTCCATTTGGAGCTTCCTAGCTCCCTCTATGTCTATATATAGATCCCCTCTCGAAAATCCTGGGTCTCCTCTACCCCTAAACCCTAGCCTCGCCCATCTCCGCCGCCGGACACGTCCAGTTCCCACCGGACAAGTCGCCGCCGCCTCCCACAGGCAGTGGCATGCCGCCACGTGGCCGCCGCCGTCCCGCACCCGCCGCGGCCCGCGGAGGCCCGAGGCCGGCCCTCCCCGCCGCCGACCGGGCTCGAGCTGCCTCCCCCGCGCGCCGCCTTCTTCTCCCCTCGCCCCGCAGCCCAAGTCCGCCGGCGCCGCCCTGCACTACCTCGTCACCGGCAACGGCGAGTTCCGCGACTCCGGCCAGCCGCCCGCGCTGGATCCGCCCGAACCGCGGAGCCCCGCGCCCGCCGTCCTCCTCCTCAAGCCGGCGCCGCCGAGCCCAACTCCGGCGCGCCCCCGCGGCCACTCCGACCGCCTCCGGCCATCCCCGCGCCTATCCACCTCGCCGGAGCTACAGTACCTCGCCGGAGCTCCTCGGTTCGCGTGCTGCCTCGAAACCCTAGATCTGAGGGTTGACCCTTTTCCCTCTCTTCTTTATTTTTAGCAATATTCATCATGTCGTAGCGCTGCATCTGTAGCTCCGATTTATGCGTGTAGCATATCAAAATGTTCGTCTCAAAGAGTACATCATTTCATCTCATTGCATCATTTTCCTTTGAGCTCATCTTGATGCCCAAAATGCTGTTGGAAGAGGGCTATGTGATAAAATGGCCAAATCTGTTTCATCAAATAGATATTTGTCAATTTTGCCATGATTCATGTGTGCATGATATGTTCCTGAGCTCTACATGAGTTTTGTTATATGCCATGTCATATTTACAGAGTTGCTTACCACGTATTTTTGTGATATGTGTGGTGACTAGCACAAGCTTGCAAAGTAGCGTATTCGGCAATGCTGATTTCAGGGACTTAGAATATGTTCATGTTGTTTCCTAGTGATCCGTGCCTCTTTTGAGGATGATCAGTAAGGATGATTTGTTAACATTGCGGTGCTCTATCCATCCATGTATTTGTTTGCATTTATGGAGCACCCTAGCTTGAGTAAATCGAGCTCTACTTTTGCTATTTCGTGAATCCTGGCAGATTGTTGACTTGTTAGCGATTTTGCCGAGGATGTTGCTATTGATCCGTGCATGCTATGTTATTGCTCTTGCCATGTCTAGCTTCTATGCCATGTATTCTTGATGGGTGTATGCTTAGTTTCTCATGCCATGCTCTGTAGTGAGTGCATAGAGCTCGTAAACATGCCTACCCGTTAACAGATTTGCATGCTCCAGTTTTTCACAAAGCCTGAGATCTGTTTATGTTTTTGCCATGTTCACATGCTTGCAATTGTATTTTCTGATCCCTCTTGGCTCAAGGTCAATAAGGGACTTTTGTTAAGTGCTTTGAGTAGCTTCATTCCATGCCTTGCTTTGCCATGTTAAGTTCCTGTAGAATGTAGTTTTCATGCTCTAAAGTCTGAAACCTTTTATCATTTGCATTTTTGCCATGCTTGTTTGAACTTGTTAATGGATGAATTGGCCGTAGCTCAGTGTTCATCTTTTGTCAAGCATCATGAGTGGATACCTGCCATGTATCTTGTTGTCATGTTTGACTGCTGTAGCATATTTATCTTGATGCATTTATATGGCTACTTGCTGATTATCGCAGACCGGTGCCATATTTGTTTTGCTTGCCATTTCCAAACCGTGCATCCGATTCCGGTGATCTTTATATCGATTTCAACCGAAATCACCTCACCATTCTAGTGGCACTCTTGAATTTCTATGTTGAGGCCAGGTTCAATCACTCCTTGTCAAATCTTGCATATGCATCACATATCGTATCCCGCACAGCATACCATGTTTGCATCATGTTGTTCGAGCATTGCACGTGGTTGATTGTGTTCCTTTTGCTTGTTTGTCTTGTTTGGGTAGAGCCGGGAGACGAGTTCGCTAACGAGGAGCCCGTTGAGTTTTCTTACGAGGATCAAGTCAACTCTGACAACTTTGCAGGCAAGATGATCATACCCTCGAAATCACTTCTATCTTTGCTTGCTAGATGCTCGGTGTTTTGCTATGCCTATGCTATGATACCAACCACTTGCTTATCATGCCCCCCAAATTGCCATGTCAAACCTCTAACCCACCATGTCCTAGCAAACCGTTGATTGGCTATGTTACCGCTTTGCTCAGCCCCTCTTATAGCGTTGCTAGTTGCAGGTGAAGATTGGATATCGTTCCTTGTTGGAACATTGTTTATTATTTGGGATATCACTATATTATCTTGTTATCTTAAGGCACCTATATACTTGGTAAAGGGTGGAAGGCTCGGCCTTATGCCTGGTGTTTTGTTCCACTCTTGCCGCCCTAGTTTCCGTCATACCGGTGTTATGTTCCTTGATTTTGTGTTACTTACACGGTTGGGTTATAATGGGAACCCCTTGACAGTTTGCCTTGAATAAAACTCCTCCAGCAAGGCCCAACCTTGGATTTACCACTCGCCACCTAGCCTCTTTTTCCCTTGGGTTTCCGGAGCCCAAGGGTCATCTTTATTTAAACCCCCCCGGGCCAGTGCTCCTCTGAGTGTTGGTCCAAACTAGAGCCCTGTGCAGCGCCCCCTCGGGGAAACTCGAGGTTTGGTTTTAGTTGTATGGAGAGCTCATCTGAGTGTGCCCTGAGAACGAGATATGTGCAGCAACTATCGCGATTTGCCGGCACATTCGGGCGGTGTTGCTGGATTTGTTTTACCATTGTCGAGGATGTCTTGTAAAACCGAGATGCCGAGTCTGATCGGAATGTCTCGGGAGAAGGAATATCCTTCGTTGACCGTGAGATCTTGTGATGGGCTAAGTTGGGACTCCCCTGTAGGGATTTGAACTTTCGAAAGTCATGCTCGTGGTTATGGGTAGATGGGAATTTGTTAACGTCCGGTTGTAGATAACATGAAACTTAACTTAATTAAAATGAATCAATCGCGTGTGTTACCGTGATGGTCTCTTCTCGGCGGAGTCCGGGAAGTGAAAACGGTTATGGAGTAATGCTTGACGTAGGTTGTTCTAGGATCACTTCTTGATCATAGTTCTTCATTCGTGCTTTGCTTTCTCTTCTCGCTCTCTTTTGCGAACAGGTTAGCCACCATATATGCTAGTCGCTTGCTGCAGTTCCACATATTACCTTGCCTTACCTATAAGCTTAAATAGTCTTGATCGCGAGGGTGCGAGATTGCTGAGTCCCCGTGACTCACAGTTTACTTCCAAAACCAGATGCAGGGACCGATGATACCGTTCCAGATGATGCACTTGAGCTCAAGTGGGAGTTCGATTAAGACTCTCGCCGTTACTATGTGCCTTCCCAGATGATCAGTAGTGGTGCCCAGTTGGGGCGATCGGGGACCGTGTCGCATGTTGGGGTTGATCTTTTATTTTGGTACCGTAGTCGGACCATGAGTGAATTGGATGATTGTAATGTTATTGATGTATTTGTGTGACGTGGTGAGTGTAAGCCAACTATGTACCTTACCCCTTTTATCTATTTACATGGGTTGTTGTGAAGATTACCGTACTTGCGACATTGCTTTCAATGCGGTTATGCCTCTAAGTCGTGCTTCGACACGTAGGAGATATAACCGCATCAAGGGCGTTACAAGTTGGTAATCAGAGCCTTCCCCGACCTTAGGAGCCCCCTGCTTGAACGAATCGTTGGCGTTGTTCATTCTAGAAAAAATGGTTTGAGTCATTTAGGAATTATATATTGGAGAGTTTAGGAATTCTTTTTACTCCCCAGTCCCTTCATCGCTCTGGTAAGGCACCCTGGCGTAGAGTTTTGACTCTTCTCTTCTCTAATTTCACAAAAAAAATTAGGATCACGCGGGTATCTTGGAATCGTTCCAATCGATTTGCGACGAGAACATTGTTCTTGGTGCCCCCTGTCATTTAGAGGTTGTGGCAGTGTCCCGGGGAGTTGAGCTCCGAGGTGTTGTCGTCACAATTTTATCGTTGAGATTCTGGAATACCTGAGTTTTGCCGACATCGAAAATCTCTTTTATGCACTTGTTGGTGAGATAACCTCGACGCCACCCAGTACTGGGGCGGGAGTTCGGGAGTATTGCCAGAACTTGTATAACGGATGCTTTTCGAAGGTTGAGGTAGACGATTTCCAAAGTTTTTCTCGGTTATGTGTTGAAGGATGGATACAGCTGGATGTAGGATTTGCTAGATTTGGGTGAGATATTATGCTTCCCCTGTATCCCCAACACCTGATTGCATAACCGGAAAGGTTCGGGAGTTTCATAGGTGGGAATTCTTGTAGCTCTAGTTCTTCTTCCGCGGATATTTGGTTCGAGATTGGGTGATCCTTATCGAGTATTTGTTCTTGTTCCGTACCTTGTTGTTTTTCTTCTACCTCAAATTCTAAGTGGCTTCTCAATTTATGGATGTGTGACCATTTCAATTGGAATGCATTCGCTCATTTTGTTCGGATGTGAAGACTATATGTTGCAATTTCAACCCGTTTGATTCAGCTTCAATATTTGTCTGTCAATGTGCTAATGGATGTCAACCTCTTCAGGATGGCTCCTCCAACGCGCACGACTCCGAATCCTGATCCGCCACCACCACCTCCACCTCCGGAGGCATGGCAAGCTGTGATGGCCGCTACTAATGCAAACACACAGCTGATCATGCAACTTCTTCAAGAGCGCAATCAAGGGAACCAGGGTCAAGGCAACAATTAGAATCACTTTGCTACACTCAACCAGTTCCTTGCTAACCAGCCAAAGACCTTCAGCAATTGTGTTGAGGCAACTGACGCTGATGATTGGCTCGTAGACATATGCAAGCATTTCGAGTGCAGTAACGTCAGGCCTGAGGACTTTGTCAAGTTCGCTTCCTTCCAACTCAAAGACCAAGCTGCAGAATGGTTTCAGCAATACAAAGATTCCAGAGGAGGCCGTGTGATTACCTGGGATGAATTCCGTCAAGACTTCAAAGCTCATCATATTCCTCAGAGCGTGGTTGAAAGCAAGCGTGAGGAATTCCGCAACCTGAAGCAAGGCTCTATGTCTGTCTACGAGTACAACAAGATGTTTCAAAAGCTCGCCCGTTTTGCTAAGCAGGACGTCCCTGATGAGAAGAGCATGATATACCAGTTCAGGGGTGGTCTCAGAGAAGAAATCCAGCTAGCACTCGTTCTCCTTGAGCCCAAGGGGTATGATGAGTTTTACAAGATGGCAATGAAGCAAGAGACTGCTCAACTGAAGTGCGATGCTTCCAAGAAGCGAGGCAGAGATGCTACTCCTTATTCCTGAACTCAAGTGGCTAAGCAGCAGAAGTATTGGCTTCCTCCTCCTCCGTTCCGTCAGCCTTATCAGCAGAAGAGAAAAGGTTGCAGTGGATCTTCCCACCCACCCAACCCTGGCTTTCAGGACAAGACTTCGTCTCAAGCTCCAAGATCGAGTGCTCCGTTTCACGTCCGCTCTCGGAGGTCACGTGCAACAAGTGCCAACAGAGGGGTCACTATGCCAACAAATGCTTCAATCAGAGGTGTCTCCCTCCTCCTCCTGTGAGATCGGCAAGTACAGCTGTGGTCAAGCATAACCCCAAGCACGCCAAGGTCAACTTGATGAATGCAGCTCAGGCAGAGGACTCGTCAGATGTCATCATGGGTAACCTTCCTGTTAATGATGTTCCTGCAAAAGTTCTTTTTAACACTGGTGCATCGCATTGCTTCATTTCTAAACCTTTTGCTTCAAAGTATGAGTGCAATTATCAACTTCTGCAAACACCTTTGCAAATCGTGTCACCGGGCAAGCATATGACAGCTAATTTCTGCGTCCCGGATATTTCTATCACGTTGGGTGACTACAAATTTCTAGCTTCTCCTATTGTTCTGGGCAACTCGGATATTGATCTTATTCTTGGAATGGATTGGCTTTCTAAGCACAAGGTTCATCTTGATTGTGCTGCCAGGCAGATTGAATTGACTCATTCGTCTGAGGATGTAATTGTCTTTGCTGCTCGTGATGATACTATCCGTCTGTTTTCTCTCAATGAGAAGGGTGAACTGGATGCCATCTCTCAAATTCCGGTCGTTTGCGAATATCGAGACGTCTTTCCGAAAGAGCTTCCAGGAATGCCTCCGCACCGGCCAGTTGAATTTGTCATCGATCTTGAGCCTAGCACGGAACCTGTTTGCAAACGTCCTTACAAGCTTGGACCTGAAGAGTTGAAAGAGCTGAAGAAGCAACTCGATATTAAGAGCGAATGGGTCTTATCCGACCTAGCTCTTCTCCGTGGGGTTGTGGAGTTCTTTTTGTGAAGAAGAAGGATGGAACGGACCGACTTTGTGTTGACTCCCGTCCATTGAACAAGAAGACTATAAAGAACAAGTACCCACTTCCCAACATCAATGAGCTGTTTGAACAACTCAAAGGTGCTCAAGTATTCTCCAAGCTTGATCTCCGTATGGGCTATCACCAGATCCGAATTCGTGATCAAGATATTCCCAAGATGGCTTTCAGAACAAGCTATGGTTCATATGAATATACTGTCATGTCTTTTGGCCTCGTCAACGCTCCTCCGACTTTCTCTCGCATGATGAACTTCATCTTCAATGCCTACACAAATGACTTTGTCTTGGTCTACCTCGATGACATTCTGGTCTTTTCGAAGAACAAGGAAGATCATGCCAAGCACTTGCGTTTGGTGCTAGATAAGCTCAAAGAACATCAGTTCTATGCCAAGTTCTCAAAGTGCGATTTTTGGCTCGATGAGGTTCTCTACCTTGGGCATATCATCTCTGCCAAGGGCATAGCGGTGAATCCTGAGAAGGTGTCTACAATTGTGAATTGGGAACCACCTCAGAACATGAAGCAACTCCGCGGCTTCCTTGGTCTCGCAAGCTATTGTCGAAGGTTCGTTGAGAACTTTTCAAAGATCGCGAAGCCGCTTTCCAACCTTCTCCAGAAACACGTCAAGTACGTTTGGTCTCCTGAATGTGACATCGCTTTCAACACCTTGAAAGAGAAATTAGTCACTGCTCCAGTTCTGACTCCTCCTGATGAATCCAAACCGTTCGAGGTCTTCTGCGATGCCTCTCTTCAAGGTCTTGGTGTAGTGTTGATGCAAGAGAAGAAAGTTGTGGCTTATACCTCTCACCAGTTGAAGCCCAACGAGAAGAACTACCCCACTCATGACCTCGAGTTGGCGGCAGTTGTGCATGCTCTTTTGACTTGGAGACATCTCTTATTGGGAAGCAAAGTGGACATCTTCACTGATCACAAGAGTCTCAAGTACATCTTCACTCAGCCTAATCTAAACCTTAGGCAGACTCATTGGGTCGTAATGATTCAAGAGTATAACCCGAGTATCGAATATACTCCAGGCAAGGCCAATGTGATTGCTGACGCTTTGAGCAGGAATGCTTACTGCAACAGTCTGATTCTCAAGCCCTAACAACCTGAGCTTTGTGAAGCTTTCCGCAAACTCAATCTGCAAGTTGTTCCTCAACGGTTCCTCGCCAACCTTCAAGTCTCTCCTACTTTGGAAGATCAGATACGCGAGGCTCAACTTCTTGATGCTATGGTGAAGAAGGTGAAGATTGGGATTGCCAAGAGTCAACCCAAGCACAAGTGCTATCGCCTTGATGACAAAGATACTCTCTTCTTCGAGGATCGATTGTTGTGCCTAAAGGTGACCTTCGTAAAGTCATTATGAATGAGGCTCACAATTCACTCCTCTCCATCCACCCTGGGAGTACGAAGATTTACCAGGACCTCAAGCAGGCTTATTGGTGGACTCGAATGAAGCGCGAGATTGCTCAGTTCGTGAATGAATGTGATGTCTGCAGAAGAGCGAAGGCAGAACAACAACGACCAGCTGGTCTCCTCCAACCTCTTGACATTCCAGAATGGAAGTTTGACCACATTGAGATGGACTTCGTGACTGGGTTTCCAAAGTCCAAGCGTGTCAATGATGCTATATTCGTTGTCATCGACAAACTCACTAAAGTGGCTCACTTTCTGCCTATCAAAGAGTCTATCACTGCAGCTCAATTGGCGGAGCTTTATACCTCTCGGATTGTCTCTCTACACGGCATTCCGCAGTTGATCTCTTTAGACCATGGCAGCATCTTTACCTCCAAGTTTTGGGATTCTTTTTAGAAGGCCATGGGCACCAACATCCGTTTCATTACAACTTTTCATCCTCAAACTAGCAGCCAAGTCGAGCGTGTCAATCAGATTCTTGAAGATATGCTCAGGGCTTACGATATCTCTTTCGGCATGAAGTGGGAAGATTGTCTTCCATATGCCGAGTTTTCCTACAACAACAACTTTCAAGCGAGTTCGGGCAAGGCCCCATTTGAAATTCTCTATGGCAGGAAGTGTCGTACTCCTCTTAACTGGTCAGAGACCGGTGAACGTCAACTTCTTGGAAATTACTTGATCACAGAGGTAGAGGAGATGTGCACAGTCATTCGTGATAACCTCAAAGCAGCGCAATCGCGCCAGAAGAGCTACTATGATAGTAAGCATCGTGATTTAGCTTTCGAGATCGGAGACCAAGTTTACCTCCGCGTCTCTCCAATGAAAGGTACTTGTCGCTTCGGTATCAAAGGGAAGCTTGCCCCTAGATACGTGGGTCCTTTCAAGATCGTCAGCAAGAGCAGCGATCTCGCCTATCAACTCGAGCTTCCTTCAAACTTTGGAAATGTGCACGACATGTTCCATGTCTCTCAGCTCCGCAAGTGCTTCAAGACCCCTGACCGCACTGTCAACTTCGAAGACATTGATCTCCAAGAAGACCTCTCTTATCGTGAGCACTCAGTTGCTATTCTTGAAGAAACTGAGTGCAAGACTCGCAATAAGTCAATCAAATTCTTCAAAGTCAAGTGGTCACACCATTCCGACCGTGAACCACCTGGGAACGCGTGGATCACCTCTGTTCTGAGTACCCGGCGTTTTTCCAGTCCTAGATCTCGGGACGAGATCCTTTCGTAGTGGTGGAGTGTTGTAACACCCCGGAGGTAATTTACCTTATATGTATTCCAACTCTTGCCATTTCCGACACTAAGTTATTTTATTTCCTCGGGTTCGGGTTTTTGTCTTCTTGTGTTGTTGCCTTTGTCATGCATCTCATATCATGTCATCATGTGCATTGCATTTGCTTACGTGTTCATCTCATGCATCCGAGCATTTTCCCCGTTGTCCGTTTTGCATTCTGGCGCTCCTATCTCCTCCGGTGCCCCTCTCTACTTATTTTCGTGTGTGGGGGTTAAACATTTCCGGATTGGACCGAGACTTTCAATGCAGCCTTGGTTTACTACCGGTAGACCGCCTGTCAAGTTTCGTGCCATTTGGACTTCGTTTGATACTCCAACGGTTAACTGAGGTACCGAGAAGGCCTCGTTTGTGTTGCAGCCCAACACCCTTCCAATTTGGCGCAAAACCCACCTAAACCCTCTCCATAATCTAGAGCGTTCGATCATGATCGCATGGCCAAAAACCGCACTCCATTTGGAGCTTCCTAGCTCCCTCTATGCCTATATATAGATCCACTCTCGAAAATCCCGGGTCTCATCTACCCCTAAACCCTAGCCTCGCCCATCTCCGCCGCCGGACACGTCCGGTTCCCACCGGACAAGTCGCCACCGCCGCCCGCAGCCCGTGGCGTGCCGCCACATGGCCGCCGCCGTCCCGCACCCGATGCAGCCCGCGGAGGCCCGAGGCCGGCCCTCCCCGCCGCCGACCGGGCCCGAGCTGCCTCCCACGCGCGCCGCCTTCCTCTCCCCTCGCCCCGCCGCCCAAGTCCGCCGGCGCCGCCCTGCACTACCTCGTCGCCGGCGACGGCGAGTTTCGCGACTCCGGCCAGCCGCCCGCGCCGGATCCGCACGAACCACTGCGCCCCGCGCCCGCCGTCCTCCTCCTCAAGCCGACGCCGCCCGAGCCCAACTCCGGCGCGCCCCCGCGGCCACTCCGACCGCCTCCGGCCGTCCCCGCGCCTATCCACCTCGCCGGAGCTACAGTACCTCGCTGGAGCTCCTCGGTTCGTGCGCCGCCTCGAAACCCTAGATCTGAGGGTTAACCCTTTTCCCTCTCTCCTTTATTTTTTAGCAATCTTCATAATGTCATAGCTCCGCATCTGTAGCTTTGATTTGCGCGTGTAGCATATCAAAATGTTCGTCTCAAAGAGTACATCATTTCATATCATTGCATCATTTTCATTTGAGCTCATCTTGATGCCCAAAATGCTGTTGGAAGAGGGCTATGTGATAAAATTGCCAGATCTGTTTTATCAAATAGATATTTGTCATTTTTGCCATGATTAATGTGTGCATGATATGCTCCTGAGCTCTACATGAGTTTTGTTATATGCCATGCCATCTTTACAGAGGTTCTTACCACGTATTTTTGTGATATGTGTGGTGACTAGCAGAAGCTTGGAAAGTAGCGTATTCAGTAATGCTGATTTCAGGAACTTAGAATTTCACTAAGTCCTTGTCCTGATTTTGTCATTATGCCATATGTTCATATTGTTTCCTAGTGATCCGTGCCTCTTTTGAGGATTATCAGTAAGGATGATTTGTTAACATTGTGGTGCTCTATTGATCCATGTATTTGTTTGCATTTATGGAGCACCATAGCTTGAGTCAATCGAGCTCTGCTTTTGCTATTTCATGAATCCTGGCAGATTGTTGACTTGTTAGCGATTTTGGCGAGGATGTTGCTACTGCTCCGTGCATGCTATGTTGTTGTTCTTGCCATGTCTAGCTTATATGCCATGTATTATTTACGGGTGTATGCTTAGTTTCTCATGCCATGCTCTGTAGTGAGTGCATAGAGCTCGTAAACATGCCTACCCGTTAACAGATTTGCATGCTCCAGTTTTTCACAAAGTCTGAGATCCGTTTATGTTTTTGCCATGTTCACATGCTTGCAATTGTATTTTCTGATCCCTCTTGGCTCAAGGTCACTAAGGGACTTTTGTTAAGTGCTTTGAGTAGCTTCATGCCATGCCTTGCTTTGCCATGTTAAGTTCCTGTAGCATGTAGTTTTCATGCTCTAAAGTGTGCTACCTGATGTTAAATTCCAGACTTGTGTTAATTTCACGAAGTCTGAAACCTGCTATCATTTGCATTTTTGCCATGCTTGTTTGAACCTGTTAATGGATGAATTGGCCGTAGCTCAGTGTTCATCTTTTGTCAAGCATCATGAGTGGATACTTGCCATGTATCTTGTTGTCATGTTTGAGTGCTGTAGCATATTTATCTTGATGCATTTAGATGGCTACTTGCTGATTATCGCAGACCAGTGCCATATTTGTTTTGCTTGCCATTTCCAAACCGTGCATCCGATTCCGGTGATCTTTATATCGATTTCAACCGAAATCACCTCACCTTTCCAGTGGCACTCTTGGATTTCCATGTTGAGGCCAGGTTCAATCATTCCTTGTCAAATCTTGCATATGCATCACATATCGCATCCCGCACAGCATACCATGCTTGCATCATGTTGTTTGAGCATTGCACGTGGTTGATTGTGTTCCTTTTTCTTGTTTGTCTTGTTTGGGTAGAGCCGGGAGATGAGTTCGCTAATGAGGAGCCTGTTGCGTTTGCTTACGAGGATCAAGTCAACTCTGACAACTTTGCAGGCAACATGATCATACCCTCGAAATCACTTCTATCTTTTCTTGCTAGATGCTCGCTCTTTTGCTATGCCTATGCTATGATACCTACCACTTGCTTATCATGCCTCCCAAATTGCCATGTCAAACCTCAAACCCACAATGTCCTAGCAAACCGTTGATTGGCTACGTTACCACTTTGCTCAGCCCCTCTTATAGCGTTGCTAGTTGCAGGTGAAGATTGGAGATCGTTCCTTGTTGGAACATTGTTTATTATTTGGGATATCCCTATATTATCTTGTTATCTTAATGCACCTATATACTTGGTAAAGGGTGGAAGGCTCGGCCTTTTGCCTAGTGTTTTGTTCAACTCTTGCCGCCCTAGTTTCCGTCATATCGTTGTTATGCTCCCGGATTTTGCGTTCCTTACCCGGTTGGGTTATAATGGGAACCATTTGACAGTTCGCCTTGAATAAAACTCCTCCAGCAATGCCCAACCTTGGTTTTACCTTTTGCCACCTAGCCTCTTTTTACCTTGGGTTTCTGGAGCCCAAGGGTCATCTTTATTTAAACCCCACCCCCCCCGGGCCAGTGCTCCTATGAGTGTTGGTCCAAACTAGAGCCCTGTGCAGCGCCCCCTCGGGGAAACTCGAGGTTTGGTTTTAGTTGTATGGAGAGCTCATCTGAGTGTGCCCTGAGAATGAGATAGGTGCGGCTCCTATCGGGATTTGTCGGCACATTCGAGCGGTGTTGCTGGATTTGTTTTACCATTGTCGAGGATGTCTTGTAAAACCGAGATGCCGAGTCTGATCGGAATGTCTCGGGAGAAGGAATATCCTTCGTTGACTGTGAGAGCTTGTGATGGGCTAAGTTGGGACTCCCCTACAGGGATTTGAACTTTTGAAAGCCGTGCCTGCGGTTATGGGCAGATGGGAATTTGTTAATGTCCGGTTGTAGATAACATGAAACTTAACTTAATTAAAATGAATCAACCACGTGTGTTACCGTGATGGTCTCTTCTCGGCGGAGTCCGGGAAGTGAACACGGTGTTGGAGTAATGCTTGACGTAGGTTGTTCTAGGATCACTTCTTGATCAAACTTCTTCATTCGTGGTTTTCTTTCTCTTCGTGCTCTCTTTTGCGAACAGGTTAGCCACCATATATGCTAGTCGCTTGCTGCAGCTCCACATATTACCTTGCCTTACCTATAAGCTTAAATAGTCTTGATCGCGAGGGTGCAAGATTGCTGAGTCTCCATGACTCACAGTTTACTTCCAAAACCAGATGCAGGGACCGATGATACCATTCCAGATGATGCACTTGAGCTCAAGTGGGAGTTCGATGAAGACTCTCGCCGTTACTATGTGTCTTTCCCAGATGATCAGTAGTGGTGCCTAGTTGGGGCTATCGGGGACCGTGTCGCATGTTGGGGTTGATCTTTTATTTTGGTACCGTAGTCGGACCATGAGTGAATTGGATGATTGTAATGTTATTCATGTATTTGTGTGACGTGGCGAGTGTAAGCCAACTATGTACCTTACCCCTTTTATCTATTTACATGGGTTGTTGTGAAGATTACCTTACTTGCGACATTGCTTTCAATGCGGTTATGCCTCTAAGTCGTGCTTCGACACGTAGGAGATATAGCCGCATCGAGGGCGTTACACCTGTCCCACCTAACATCTTCTTGGAAAAACTGTTTAAGCCATCCGTGGTATGGGAAGGGGACACCGGTAGAAATAGTCCGGACCCGGCCACATCATCAGATACCGAACACTCTGACACAATCGGAGGCTCTGCCATCGAAATAACACCTTTAACCCACGTGATAATGGCCGTCATCGCCTCGTGGACAGAACCATTCCTAGCCTATCTAACTAGGCAGGAATTGCCCGAGGACCAAAATGAGGCACGCTGCATAGTGCGGCAATCTAAAGCCTACAAGGTCCATGAGGGAGAGATTTATAAGAAAAGCACTATCGGAGTCCTTCAAAGGTGCATCTCCGAAGAGGAAGGGCGGAAGCTTTTGGCAGAAATCTATGCTGGACTCGGTGGCCATCACGCCGCAGCCCGGGCCCTTGTAAGCAAGGCCTTCCGTACAGGTTTCTATTGGCCGACGGCCCGAGCAGATGCACAATATATGGTCCAACATTGCGTCGGTCGCCAGCTTTTTGCAAAGCAAAGCCATATGCCGCCCACCGCTCTCCAAACAATCCCCATTACTTGGCCCTTTGAGGTCTGGGGGCTTGATATGGTTGGACCCCTTAAAGGGGGAACCCATAAGAAAAAATACTAACTGGTCATGGTGGATAAATTCACCAAATGGATAGAAGCCAAACCTGTCAAAACGGCTGAATCCGGACCGGTGATAGACTTCATATCTGGGGTTTTACACCGTTATGGCATCCCCCACAGCATCATCACTGACAACGGCACGAACTTTACAACCGACGAGGTAAAGCTTTGGTGCAGCAACATGGGCATCAAGCTTGATTATGCTTCTGTCTATCACACGCAAACTAACGGTCAAGTCGAGCGAGCAAATGGTCTTATCATGAGCGGCATCAAACCCAGATTTGTGCGATCCTTAAAGGAATCAAACATGCACTAGGTAGAGGATCTCGACTCCGTACTATGGGGGCTACGGACCACGTCGAATCGCACTACCGGGTACACACCATTTTTATGGTGTACGGAGCAGAGGTGGTTCTGCCTTGCGACATAATTCATGACTCACCTCGAGTGCGCATGTACGAAGAAAAAGAGGCCGAGCTCGATCGGCAGGACGGTTTGGATGCCCTGGAGGAGGAGCACGACGTGGCAAAAGCCCGTTCCACATTCTATCAACAACAGGCTCGAAGGTATCAAAGCAGAGAAGTACGGGCCAAAACCTATAACGTTGGCGAACTAGTTCTACGCCTGCCGGAGAAGAAAAAGAACAAGTCCAAGCCCAAATGGGAAGGTCCCTTCATTATTGACCAAGTTCTGACCAGTGGAGCATACCATCTGCGGGATGCATCGGACAATCGTCTCGAGCCAAACCCATGGAACGCAGCCAGACTCCGAAGATTCTACGCCTAGTGTCGGACTCTTTGTTAGTCTCCTTACCTCCTTCAATTTTTTGCATATCAATTATCTGTCTTCTCTCTCTTTCTCTCTTGTTATTCTCCTCAAGGCCTTAAAAGGCTAAACTTGTGTATTGGTTACACAATCTTGACGCGCTAACCGCGCTCATCATACCTGGGGGCTTCTTATATAGAAGCTTAAATATAACTATTTTTCTGGGCTTTACACCCACACATGTGTTATTCTTCCGCATGTACCTTTTTTCGCCATTATATGCATCGATATGACTTACGTTTTGGCCAAGCATGCGCTCCTGGAGATTATTTTTCTCCTGCCTGACCCGCGTAAGCACGCGCTTGCTAGCATTTAGCTGTCGATTAGCACATTGCGCATCCCCCGGCACGGCCTCCGGATTCACTCCGAGGTCATCTACAACATCTACTGTTAGATTTGCATGCATGCCACATACTATCTGGTACCTGTAACTCTTTGCAACGGAAGCAACTGTTACCAGAGGGGGCCTTCTCGGACTCCTTCAACGAGGACACCATGGCCTATAGCTGAGCTTTGCCCTCTTCCATCTCTTGAGACAATTGGGTATTCTTCTCTGTAAGAACCTACACATTTAATGATCCTTAAATCAGTTGTGTCAACTGTTTCAAGTCTTAGGGGCTACTGATATATATAATCATCAGATTTTCCTACCCGTATATCCTTTATATACTGGTCCGTGGCTCTGGCAAGACCATTTTGAGCAGCACGGATGTACGCGTCTCCTGAGTTGAAGACATCGTACACCTCTCGGGAGAAACAAGCATCACAGAGTACGGCCCGACGACGCCTGTGATTCATGGCGCTCTCCAATTCGGAATTTGTAGCGGATAGTCTGTCCGCATCCTCCGTAGAAGGAGCATCCGGCATCCACCGTGTGTTAGCTTCTGCCTCTATGTCCGGCCCTGGAGCCCGACTGGTGGAGGCGTGATTGGCAGCCTCTCCGGATATAGTCTGGCGAGCATTTTGCCTATTAGGAAACATGGATGTTGGTATATTTTAAGAAAGAAGACAACCACGGAGTGAGGTTTTGTAGCATACCTCTACACCAGCGTCTCAGTCCTGACCGCCTTCCTTTTTGGCCTACCCGGCTTCGGTGCCCCTTGTTGGCGAGTCACTGCGGGTTCGGCATGGCGTACCGAAGGCCTTCCCTGTAAAACACCATATGTGTTTGGTAGGTGAAGTGCATAAAAGGGGATCCTTATCGGAAGTTGGGACTCCGGTTTTCCCTTACCTGCGATGTAGGGAGTAGCCCAGGATAGTCGGCTATGATAGCCACCATGGCGTCATCACAGCTCAATTGATAAAACATCATGTCTATCAGCTCCACAAATATGTCCGGATCCTCTTCAAGTCCGGGATCGAGGGCCCGGTCAGGATCCTCCGGTTGAGGAGGCGGGCTGGTGACCTCCCTTACAGCTTTTCGCAGTTCGTGCCGTGAAACGGCAAGTTGAGTATTTACGACGAAGAATGCGGGAAGGTTGGGAGTAAGGAATGATGGCTCACCCAGCTTGGAGGGTTGTACATGGAGAATCCATCCTGTGGCTTAATACGGATGAACTCCTCTTCCTCTCCCTTGAACAACTCAGATAGAATTTTTGCTAAAGCAGCAGCGGAGTCCGGTCCCTTACGCCCGCAGCGGGTGCATCATCTTCCCCGTTAAAGCACCATAGGGGGTGCCCTCGATATTGAAGTGGCTGCACCCCCCGCATTATGCATATTGACATAACCTTGATTATTGTCAATCCTGATTGCGCCAACACTTTGATCCGGTCCATCAGGTAAAGGACTTCTCCGTTATCTTCCTCCTGGGGGTTCCGTGGGCGCCAGCGTCGGCGTTTCTTCAAAGGAGCATTGCGGAAGTCGGGAAGACCCCTCCGAACAGGATTTGGAAGGGGGACGTCCTCCATATAAAACCACTCCGAAGGCTAGTCTTCGGACGTCTTCTTCGGGGTACCGGACATGTATCTCGTCCCGGCGATGCGCCATATTTTGGCTCCACCAACTTGATATAGCGACCCCTCCTGTGTATGTGGCACAAGGCAGGATAGCGTCTTCCACAGCTCGAAATGAGCCTCGCAGCCCAGAAACATCTCGCAAAGGGCAACATAATTAGCGATGTGTAATCTGGAAGCAGGGGTGAAATTATGCAACTAGAGGCCGTAAAACTCCAGGAGCCCGCGGAGGAATGGATGTATTGGAAATCCAAGTCCCCTTAGTAAATAAGGGACAAGGCATACCCGCTCCCCCTTGAAGGGATTGGGGAAGCTCTCCGCTTTCTCCCCGCCATTATAGGTGGCGAGCCCAGCTCGAACGGGGACCATATATGCTGGAGGGAGAAATCCCTGGGTCTGCAACTCTACTAATTGGCTGTGCGGGACGGAACACTTCTCCCAGTCTCCGGGCTTAGGGCTATGGGAGAGGGAGGAGGAGCTGCGGTGGCCGGCCATGTTGGAATGGATTTTTCTGAGCATGCTCTGATGGATACTCGTCGTGGGAGGATGGTATGATTTGGATCTAAGAATCCCCGTCCCTTTAATAGACAGTTTATTTACATGGCTAGGGTGGCGAATGTAAAAATGCCCTGGCTCCTCGCATTCGCTCGACACGTGGAAGATAGCCCTTATTGGGCGCAGAAGCCAAGAAGTGCAACATTTATGGGAGCCGGACACTACTCAGCAGGTATTCAGAATTTGGAGAAGAACCCGCCTTGCAATGCCGAAGACAATCTGCGCGCCGGACTCATCGTCATTTAAGTCTAGTTCGGGGGCTAGTGAGGGAGTCCTAGATTAGGGGGTCTCCGGACAGCCGGACTATATCCTTTGGCTGGACAATTGGACTATGAAGATACAAGATTGAAAACTTCGTCCTGTATCCGTATGGGACTCTCCTTGGCGTGGAAGGCAAGCTTGGCAATACGGATATGTAGACCTCCTCCCTTGTAACCGACTCTGTGTAACCCTAGCCCCCTCCGGTGTCTATATAAACTGGAGGGTTTAGTCCATAGGACAACATACAATCATACCATAGACTAGCTTCTATGGTTTAGCCTCTACGATCTCGTGGTAGATCAACTCTTGTAATTCTCATATCATCAAGAACAATCAAGCATGACGTAGGGTATTACCTCCATCAAGAGGGCCCGAACCTGGGTAAACATCGTGTCCCCTGCCTCCTGTTACCATCCGCCTTAGATGCATAGTTCAGGACCCCCTACCCGAGATCCGCCGGTTTTGACACCGACAGTCTACAAGAAGAAGGTTGTGTAGTGACATCAAGCTCTTTTCTGGCGCCGTTGCCAGGGAGGTTAGCGCTTGAAGGTATATCTTTAGATCTTGCAATTGAATCTTTTTGTTTCTTGTTTTAGCACTAGTTTAGTTTATAAAAGAAAACTACAAAAAAATATGGAATTGAGTTTACCTCATACGCTTCATCTTTTTAATATCTTTCGTGAGTATGATGGAAAGGAAAATTGTGCCAAAGTGTTAGAATAAGAATGCATTAAAATGTTTGGTACTAAATCTTTGAATGATGAGAATGATTGCAATGTTATTAGTATGAACTCTTTGAATATCCATACTACTAACGATGATTGCACTAGTCATGATGAGAATGTCTCTTATAAGCATGTCGATTTTTGCAGAGTGCATAGAGTTTGCAAGTACACACCAATTAGGGAAGATAGATTTTGGAAGAGGCAAGTACTTAGAAACTAAATGGTTGCAAGAAAGGCTAGATGTTTGTGCTGAAAATTTAAATTTTCTTAGCCACACTAGTGAACTTTGCAATGAATGTGGTCATTTAACCATCCGATGCAAATTGTTTCATGATCTAATCGTTTCCAAAAATTGTGATGACTTGATTTCCCTTGCACATCATAATGAACTTAGTTTGCTTATGGGTTATGAAGAAATGAAACGTATAATTAACTATCTTCCAGTATTTGCTCATGATAAACTTTTTGATTTTGATCTAGAGGAAATTTATATGTATTGTGCGGTAAATTGTATTGAAAATCCTTATATTGCCAATTACATAAAGAAAAGAAAAAAAAAGAAGATGAAGATAATACTAATCAAAGGGAATAGACTTCCCAATATCCTCCTATTATTTCTTATGATGAATCAGGTAACAAGGAGGAGCCTTCTATTCAACCAATCTCATTAATAAGGAGCTCCAAAAGAGGGTTGAACTCACACATGATGTGAAGCAGAAAAAGAAAAATGGAGAAGTAAAGGTAAAAAGGTATCCCTCCCAAATGATGTTTCTTCTATTACTCCTTGTGATGATGATAATTGCTATACTATTGGTGATGTCCATACTATTAATGATGAGAGTGATTATGCTTATGATATGAAAAGGCCCAATCTTGGGGATGCTATGTTTGATGAACATGATGTTTTTGAGAATATATTTGCTGCAATTAATGTTTGTCCCAAGCTTGGGGATGCTACGTTTAATGAAGATGATATTTTTGGTCTCCCAAGTTTTGATATGCAAATTTATAATGATGATAGGATGCCTCCAACTTATGATGATTATATTGATGAAAGTGGGTTTGGAAGAGTGTCAACTTTAGGAAGTAATGATCCCACTATTTTGGAGGATGTTGAATCTTATTGTGATAATTATTAAAGTGGATTTGGAGAGGTCATGACTTTATTTAGTAAGGATTCCACTATCTTGGAAGAGGTTTCAATTGATTATGATGAGAACAAAGTTGCTACTTATGATGATTATTGTGATGACACGTATGCTATAAAAAGTAGTGATGATTATATTTATAAAAATTGTCATGATTATGATTACCCCTTTTCTGAACATTACTCTTTTAATGTGGAAACAATTTATAGTATTCAAGTCCCTTATGATACTCCCACTATTCTGAATGAGAAGAATTTTGCTTATGTGCAGAGTAGTAAATTTTCTATGCTGTAGATAATGAAAAGTATGCTTTATGTGATGGTTATATTGTTGAATTCATTCATGATGCTATTGAAAATTATTATGAGGGAGGAATATATGCTTGTAGGAATTGCAATGATATCAAGTTTCCTCTCTATGTGCTTAAAGTTTTGAAGTTATGCTTGTTGATTATTGTTCCCACAAGTTGTTTGCTCACAAAATCCCTATGCATAGGAAGTGGGTTAGACTTAAATGTGCCAGTCATATTCTTCATTATGCTCTCTTTGTGTTACAATTCTTATCTTCTATGTGAGCATCATTGAAATCATCATGCCTAGCTAGGGGCGTTAAACGTTAGCGCTTGTTGGGAGCCAACCCAATTTTACTTTTGTTCCTTGATTTTTGTTCCTGTTTAGTAATAAATAATTCATCTGGCCTCTGTTTACATGTAGTTTTATGTTTTAATTAGTGTTTGTGCGAAGTAGAACCTTTGGGAAGATTTGGGGAAAGTCTTTGCGGTCATGCTGTAAAAAACAGAAACTTTAGCGCTCACGAGATTTGCTGCCATTTTTTTATTAGAGAGTCATATTTAGTTAATTATTTTTGCATATGATTAATAGATAAATTCCTCACTTGCAGCCATTTGTTTTAGAATTTTTGGGGTTCCAGAAGTATATGTTTGATCCAGATTACTACAGACTGTTCTGTTTTTGACAGATTCTGTTTTCTATGTGTTGTTTGCTTATTTTGATGAATATATGAGTAGTATCGGAGGGTATGAACCATAGAGAAGTTCGAATACAGTATGTTTAACACCAATATAAATCAAGAATGAGTTCATTACAGTGCCTTGAAGTAGTGTTTTGTTTTCTTTCGCTAACGGAGCTCACGAGATTTTCTATTTTGAGTTTTGTGTTGTGAAGTTTTCAAGTTTTGGGTTAAGTTTTGATGGATTATGGAACAAGGAGTGGAAAGAGCCTAATCTTGGGGATGCCCAAGGCACCCAAGGTAATATTCAAGGACAACCAAAAGCCTAAGCTTGGGGATGCCCCGGAAGGCATCCCCTCTTTCGTCTTCGTTCATCGGTAACTTTACTTGGAGCTATATTTTTATTTGCCAGATGATATGTGTTTTGATTAGAGAGTCATTTTATTTTATTTAGTTTTTCTTGCTATTTGAATAAAATATCAAGATCTGAAATTCTTAAAT
This sequence comes from Triticum monococcum, assembly GCA_034509565.1. Lineage (NCBI taxonomy): Eukaryota > Viridiplantae > Streptophyta > Magnoliopsida > Poales > Poaceae > Triticum > Triticum monococcum. The sequence goes on along the minus strand of CM067847.1, from coordinate 212,345,549 downwards.
GTTAGAGAGTCTTCACATAGTTTCATAATTATTCGACTACTTATTGATCTTCACATATATCTTTCGGAGTAGTTTGTTTGTTGCTATAGTGCTTCACTTATATCTTTTTAGAGCATGGTGGTGGTTTTATTTTGTAGAAATAGATGAACTCTCATGCTTCACTTATATTATTTTGAGAGTCTTTAGAATAGCATGGTAGTTTGCTTTGGTTATGAAACTAGTCCTAATATGATAGGTATCCAAGTGGGATATAATAAAAACTTTCATGAGCGATGGTCGGGGTCGAGCGATTGTCTTTTCCTACCAATCTACCCCCTAGGAGCATGCGCGTAGTACTTTGTTTCGATAACTAATAGATTTTTGCAATAAGTATATGAGTTCTTTATGACTAATGTTGAGTCCATGGATTATACGCACTCTCACCCTTCCACCATTGCTAGCCTCTCTAGTATCGCGCAACTTTCGCCGGTACCTTAAACCCATCATATACCTTCCTCGAAACAGCCACCATACCTACCTATCATGGCATTTCCATAGCCATTCCGAGATATATTGCCATGCAACTTACCACCGTTCCATTTATTATGACACGCTCCATCATTGTCATATTGCTTTGCATGATCATGTAGTTGACATCATATTTGTGGAAAAGCCACCGTTCATAATTCTTCCATACATGTCACTCTTGATTCATTGCACATCCCGGTACACCATTGGAGGCATTCATATAGAGTCATATTTTGTTCTAAGTATTGAGTTGTAAGTAAATAAAAGTGTGATGATCATCATTATTAGAGCATTGTCCCAGTGAGGAAAGGATGATGGAGACTATGATTACCCCACGAGTCGGGATGAGAGTCCGGACTAAAAAAGGGGGCCATCAAAAAAGAAAAAGAGAAAAGGCCAAATTAAAAAAATGAGAGAAAAAGAGAGAAGGGACAATGCTACTATCCTTTTACCACACTTGTTCTTCAAAGTAGCACCATGATCTTCATGATAGAGAGTCTCTTATGTTGTTAGTTTCATATACTAGTGGGAAACTTTCATTATAGAACTTGGCTTGTATATTCCAATGATGGGCTTCCTCAAAATGCCCTAGGTCTTCGTGAGCTAGCGAGTTGGATGCACACCCACTTAGTTTCTTTTTGAGCTTTCATACACTTATAGCTCTAGTGCATTCATTGCATGGCAATCCCTACTCACTCGCATTGATATCTATTGATTGGCATCTCCATAGCCCGTTGATATGCCTAGTTGGTGTGAGATTATCTTCTCCCTTTTTGTCTTCTCCACAACCACCATTCTATTCCATCTATAGTGCTATGTCCATGGCTCACGCTCACGTATTGCGTGAAGATTGAAAAAGTTTGAGAACATAAAAAGTATGAAACAATTGCTTGGCTTGTCATCGGGGTTTTGCATGATTTAAATATTTTGTGTGGTGAAGATGGAGCTTAGCCAGACTATATGATTTTGTAGGGATAACTTTCTTTGGCCATGTTATTTTGAGAAGACATGATTGCTTTGTTAGTATGCTTGAAGTATTATTATTTTTATGCCAATATTAAAATTTTGTCTTGAATCTTATGGATCTTAATATTCTTGCCACAATAAAGAGAATTACATGGATAAATATGTTAGGTAGCATTCCACATCAAAAATTCTGTTTTTATCATTTACCTACTCGAGGACGAGCAGGAATTAAGCTTGGGGATGCTGATACGTCTCCAACGTATCTATAATTTTTGATTGTTCCATGCTATTATATTATCAACCTTGGATGTTTTATATGCATTTATATGCTATTTTATATGATTTTTGGGACTAACCTATTAACCTAGAGCCCAGTGCCAGTTTATGTTTTTTCCTTGTTTTAGAGTATCGCGGAAAAGGAAAATCAAACGGAGTCCAGTTGACCTGAAACTTCAAGAAACTTATTTTTGGACCAGAAGAAGCCCACGGAGTATTGGAGATGGACCAGAAGAGTCCCGGGCTACCCACGAGGGTGGGTGGCGCGCCCCCCTGCCTCGTGGACAGCCTGGAGATCCACCGACGTACTTCTTCCTCCTATATATACCCATATACCCTAAAAAATTCAGGGACCAGAATAGATCTGGAGTCCCGCCGCTAGAAGCCTCTGTAGCCACTGAAAACCAATCTAGACCTGTTCCGGCACCCTGCCGGAGGGGGAACCCCTCACCGGTGGCTATCTTCATCATCCTGGCGCTCTCCATGACAAGGAGGGAGTAGTCCACCCTCGGGGCTGAGGGTATGTACCAGTAGCTATGTGTTTGATCTCTCCCTCTCTCGTGTTCTTGAGGTGGTACGATCTTGATGTATCGCGAGCTTTGCTATTATAGTTGGATCTTATGATGTTTCTCCCCCTCTACTCTCTTGTAATGGATTGAGTTTTCCCTTTGAAGTTATCTTATCGGATTGAGTCTTTAAGGATTGTAGAACACTTGATGTATGTCTTGCCATGCTTATCTGTGGTGACAATGGGATATCACGTGATCCACTTGATGTATCTTTTGGTGATCAACTTGCGGGTTCTGCCCATGAACCTATGCATAGGGGTTGGCACACGTTTTCATCTGGACTCTCCGGTAGAAACTTTGGGGCACCCTTTGAAGTACTTTGTGTTGGTTGAATATATGAATCTGAGATTGTGTTATGCATATCGTATAATCATACCCACGGATACTTAAGGTGACATTGGAGTATCTAGGTGACATTAGGGTTTTGGTCGATTTGGGTCTTAAGGTGTTATTCTAGTACGAACTCTATGATAGATTGAATGGAAAGAATAGCTTCATGTTATTTTACTACAGACTCTTGAATAGATCGATTAGAAAGGATAACTTTGAGGTGGTTTCGTACCCTACAATAATCTCTTCGTTTGTTCTCCGCTATTAGTGACTTTGGAGTGACTCTTTGTTGCATGTTGAGGGATAGTTATATGAACCAATTATGTTATTATTGTTGAGAGAACTTGCACTTGTGAAAGTATGAACCCTAGGCCTTGTTTTAACGCATTGCACTACCATTTGTGCTCACTTTTATCATTAGTTACCTTGCTGTTTTTATATTTTTAGATTACAAAAACCTTTATCTACCATCCATATTTCACTTGTATCACCATATCTTCGCCAAACTAGTGCACCTATACTATTTACCATTGTATTGGGTGTGTTGGGGACACAAGAGACTTTTTGTTATTTGGTTGCAGGGTTGCTTGAGAGAGACCATCTTCATCCTATGCCTCCTACGGATTGATAAACCTTAGGTCATCCACTTGAGGGAAATTTGCTACTGTCCTACAAACCTATGCACTTGGAGACCCAACAACGTCTACCAGAAGAAGGTTGTGTAGCAGACATCGCTGGGCCGACGATACTGGGCACTAGCATGTTGGCTGAACATGCTAGGCACGCATGCACCGGAGTGCATAGCGGACTTGGCCTATGAAGGCAGCAACAAGCAGTAGCCAATAGCATCAGCGGTTGGGATTAGGAGCAACAGCGACAGGGATTAGGAGCGGGAACAGCAGTAGTGGCGGCATGAGCAGCAGCAAAGCAGCAGGCGCGCACAGCAAGCGATGAGGAGCATCAGAACGCAGCAGCAGTTCCTACGGGAGGCACGCGGGTACGGGCGCACGAGCAGGGAGCGGCTGGCACGTGGGCTGGACGCGCGGCAAGGCATAGTTAGGGAAGCCTAGGGCACGGGCCGGGCGCGGCCACGGGTGGGGGCGCGGCCAGGGAGGTCCGTGGGGTGGAGACTACACATGGTGAGCGTGAGGTCGACGACAGCGGCCTATGGCGTCTATGAGGATAAATCGAGTATGGGAAGGGGGAACCGGCGGAGAGGCTCACTGCGGGTCCGATGGCGCGCTCGAGGAGGCCGGTGAGGTCGTGGTGGTGTAGATCGATGGCGACGACGTGCGGTGGCTGAAGCAGAGAAGACGAGGTTGATGGCGATGGCCATCCAGCTCCCCTCCTAGTTTTGATGCCCGGAACGGACGCGGACGAGCGCGATGAACGTCCAGTACATGCTCCCACCCGCCGGAGAGGTCGGTGGACGCGTCACGGCGAGGAAGTGGTGACCGCATGAGCTTGCGATCTCAAAATCGACCCACATGAGAGGGGGCGATGGGGATCCAAGGGGAATGGGAGAGGGCGAGCTAGGGTTTCGGGGGAACACCTAAGTAGGGTTGGGGAGGGGCACGTGGTGGCCATCCACCTCCATGGCACCGTGGATGTGTGCCACGACCTCCCCTGCCTCCCCATCCTGCAGCGAGAAAGGAGATGGCCTGCTAGGTGGGCTGGGCCGCACTGTGGCTTTGGTCGGGCCAATTTACAGTAGCACTTCTTTCTTTCCCTTTTTTCTGTATTTGTCTTAACTAGTGTTTTCTATTTTGTTTTGCTGGCCAATGATCTTTGGTTAATTATGAGATTTGGCATATAAATAATAGATAGCATTATAGGGCTGCACAAAAGGTTTGGGGCCAAACGGAGTTGTTCAAAAGTAGCCTTGAATTTAAATGGCTTACATAAGTGTTGTTGGTCCAACTTTAAATACCTTAAGGGCATTTAAAATAATCAAATGATGATTGTTAATTCATGAAAAAATCTTAGAGAATATTTGGGACATAATGAACATTTTTGTTTCGAATAAATAATTATTTGACTTGTAATTTAATTTGAATTTAAACCGGTTTTGAATCTAAGTGATATTAGCAACAGCAATATTTGATGACAAGGCATCTTTAATAGGGGATTACTGTAGCTTAATTATCCGGGCGTCACAATTCTCCTCCACTACAAGAAATCTCGTCCTGAGATTTAGGAGGGGGAGTAAGGGGGAAAGACTCGGGAAGGACGGAGCTCAACACTTGATAGGTACCTGGGGGCTATCTCAGTGAACGTGGCATAGAGGCATCTCTCGAGTTGAAAAAATAAAACACATCGAGAGTAAAGTACGAAGGTACAATAAGAAAGTTTCAAGCAGCCAGGCAATTGTTCAATGCTTATTCAAAAGGTGAAAGGGTCTTAGGGCAACGTGAATAAGTATTGCGTCTAATACCAGAATAGATCACTAGGAATGTGGCTCGCGAATTGCATATGAAGCCAAGCGTGAGGATTAACTTTGGAAACAGGGTGTACAGGGGAGTCAGGTTTCGATCCTGGGACCTGTGGGTTATGGGCCCACCATGTGGGTTAAAAGTAGGAAGGCGGTGACATTTTGCACGATCATGATAGCAAGGCATGTCAGTTGTGCCAGCAACAACATCTGTACCAAGGGCGAGGGATGAAGAGAACCATTCTCCTGCTCGTTGAACAAAGCGGACCAATAGGCAAAGTTCTCGTCCATCGGTGGTTACCGGGATGTCATCAACAATAGTAACAGGGTCTTGCCAACACGATTGTACACCAAGGTGTTTACATAAGCATAAGAATATTACTGCTTAGATCATATAGGACACCGAAAAGGTCAAACAAACCAATGGAAAGGAAAAATGTGTTTAAACACATATTTCAGGGGTATATCCTTCCCAAGGACAAGTAGAGCATGATATCCATGATAGGATATAACGTAGAAAACCTTTTAGGAAAGGGGAGAGAAATATCATGACATTACCCATACAACGGTGTTTGGGGTAATTGAGCAAGAAACATTTAGCATTGGGCTTCAAATGTTTTTGTTGAAAATCAGAGTACCACAGACGTGCTTTGAGATAGCATTGACATGGTCTTCAAGCAAAGATCAAAATTGGATACACAAAGGATTCATCAGGAACAACATACAGAATAAGTCTTACGATTTCCTCATGGAAGAATGGTTAACCTTCCTAAACAGGAAACTATAACAATAGGTTCTCCGTCCGTGTGTGCTAGGCATGACATCACCTTACCGAGTCATATAAAGACCGGTGTTATAACATTTGGAAATATGTTCCAACCATCATATCTAACTGAGATTCAGATCTGATCGGTGTCTGGATACCTCAGACTCAGGATGCCTGAGAAGAAAAAGGTGCAACACAACATGACGGATGACATTGTAAGATTCTCGGGAAATGAACTATGTAAGCAAATTCTGAAACAAGAGTTCATCATTAAAACCAAGGAGAGGATGAAGAGGTGGCTAATGGGCTCAGCGACAATTCATCGAGATTTCCAACAGGACGGATTCCCCAACTATGAGACCAAGGAGATATCATTTGTCAAATCAAATGATATATTGATGTATGCTCGAGGAAAACATACACAATTACACATTGGTTGAAAGGTGCACGCGAGATATGGTCTTAGGTAGGATGATCAATGCTAGAATGGCGATTCAATAACTAATAGTCTAAGAATGAACCATCGATCGTTAACTTCAAAGCAATAGGGTTGCTAGAAGTACAGAATCCAAACAACACCGCTCACTTGTTGGTATCCCGGTTAGAATCAACACGGGAACCAAGAAAGAATGGTGATGGTGAGAAGTATCACTATTTCAAGAATTCTTAAGGCATGGAGCAATCCTCAGAACATCCTTGACGTAAAAGACAATAATACTTCAATGTAGAATATATCCTAGGCTAGATAGTAAGGAAATCAAGGTACAACACAAAACATGAACAAGTTTGTGTTGGGGGGAGGCAAGCATGTTGTCGATGATAACACAAATCATTGAGGGGCAAGGATGGTATTTCCCATCATAAATTCGATTGATATCCTGGAAGAGCTCAGAATGTTGATGATGATCACGATGCAATTGTCAAGAGATTTCGTGAAGATGTGATCGATCGACGATGACATCAAGTCAAAGGAATGATGAAGTGAAAGGTTATTGGAACCACAGGTACATCACTAACTCGGAATCAAGCTAGTTGTTCAAGGTGAAATGATATGACAAGGAAAGTCGATGTAAGCTTAGCTCATTGTCGAATATTTTGCTCCAAGAAGGACCAGGTAGCACAGTTAAAAAGTTGCATGATAATGATATAGCCGATCATGCTAGGAATGACTTGAAGGATTAATAAACTCATAAACAATGAAAATTACTTAGAGTCATTTCATCGGAGTGCGGAAGCAATTCACAGACACAAAATGATATTATATCAAGGGTAACTATTATTACACGAAGCTTCCATGATAGGATCTACATCGTTTCCATGGGCATGAACACAAAGTCCAAGCTCGACTCCGACTTCTGCAATGCATAATCTTTCATTCACTTCTCGTGTTCGATGAAGTTGTAGTGTTGAAATTTTATCTGGCAAAATACCAGAAGAGTATGACTTGTGAAAACTCTCGGATTCACACGGATTAGGGAAGGCATAGGTTCAATCCATCGGGTCATCTTAGGAATATATACCGCAACTTCAAGAATATAATAAAACATGCTTTAGAAATCAGAGAATACAATTTCCCAAAGGCATTATATATATATGTGGAAAGGCTCACAAGGTTATTGAATATGAAGGACGTTGTCGGATGAAGTCCAACAAAGGATCTGGTGGTCCACAAGGGATCTGATGTGAGTATGGGTACTCAACAAGAAGAAAAAGAATGCAAGAAGATCAGAAGATAGAAGCAACTGACTAACTCAAAGCTCAATTGCAAATGAATTATGAATTCCAAGTCAAGGGATCAGAAGCAACGCTCTAATTAGAGATGGATAAGTTGAATAGCCGTAGGGGTACAATCGACGGCAATTTGATTGGTCGAGAACCAGCTCCTGTTCAAAATGACGTCTACGTCGGAAGGATGAATTCTAGGATCTAATTGAGGATTGCGACCATTCGCAACTTATTGAATCAATGGACTCAAAATGATAGTGACAAAGGATGCCAATAAGATTACTATACTTATGGGATTAACCATAATGCAAGCAGGCAAGAATTTCGAAAGCAATAGACTGCTAAGGATTTTCGAAAGATCGAATGGTGTTTTGAAGACTTTTGTGAAACACATGAACTACTGGTGATGAGCGGATACTCGATAAGTGTGAGGAATTATCTGCAAGGGTATTCATGTGGCAAAGAACTGCGGGGCAAGCAGGCAAGAATTTCGAAAGCAATAGACCGCTAAGGATTTTCGAAAGATCGAATGGTGTTTTGAAGACTTTTGTGAAACACATGAACTACTGGTGATGAGCGGATACTCGATAAGTGTGAGGAATTATCTGCAAGGGTATTCATGTGGCAAAGAACTGCGGGGCAGTAGGCACAAAGTATTCTCGGAACAATAGAGGGAATTTCGGTGTATCTTGTAATAACAAGATCAACTAGGGATGAATGTATGAATGACAAATGTAGGTAGTTATCCATAAGGATACATCGGTGGTAGGGAATTATAAAAGCGATGGCACATAGTCTCGAGAGAACATCGTAGGGTGTCTACGGAATCTCTTGGCGAAACAAGCGATCGTTCGGAACGAGGGGCTCTTTGGGAGAAAGTATTTATGAGAACCTAGAGTTAGAGTTAGAAAGATCATTTAACCCGAATAGGAGAGAGATCAGAGTCCCAGAGTATAGACGAGGAGTAAAAGATCTTAATAGCACCCAATGGTGACGTGGGCCCATGGGCCGCACAGCCATGTTAGTAAAACAGTCTTCATCGACTAGACTCAACATCGACCAAGTAGTGTGGAAGGGGGATTCCTATAGGCAATCGGCTCTGATACCAACTTGTGGCGCCCCGATTTGACCGTACACTAATCATACATGCAAATGTGTACAATCAAGATCAAGGACTCACGGGAAGATATCACAACATAACTCTAGACACACAATAAAATAATACAAGCTTTATATTACAAGCCAGGGGCCTCGAGAGCTCGAATACATAAGCTCGAACGCACAAGAGTCAGCGGAAGCAATAATATATGAGTACATCCATAAGTTAAACAAGTTTTCCTTAAGAAGGCTAGCATAAAAGCAACAATGATCGAAAAGGCAAGGCTGAGGGAGTCCTGGACTAAGGGGTCCTTGGGCGTCCGGCCTGTTATCCTTTGGGCCGGACTGATGGGCTGTGAAGACATGAAGGCCAAAGACTGCACCGTGTCCTGATTGGACTCTACTTGGCGTGGAAGGCAAGCTTGGAGACTGAAGATTCCTTCTTATGTAATTGACTCCATGTAAACCCTAGATCCCCTCGGTGTCTATATAAACCGAAGGGGATAGTCTGGAAAGGACACCACATATACTCATTACCATACCCATATAGGCTAGACTTCTAGGGTTTAGCCATTACGATCTCGCGGTAGATCAACTCGTGTAATACTCATATTCATCAAGATCAATCATGCAGGAAGTAGGGTATTACCTCCATAGAGAGGGCCCGAACCTGGGTAAACATCGTGTCCTCCGTCTCCTGTTACCATCGATCCTATAAGCATAGTTCGGGACCCCCTACCTGAGATCCGCCGGTTTTGACACTACCATTGGTGCTTTCATTGAAAGTTCCACTATGCCGTCGACAAAAGGTTCGATGGCCCCTTCAATCGCAATAATGATGCTGTCCAAAGAGGAACCTTCCTCCCCGGACAGATCTTCGTATTCGGCGGCTTCATACTGCGGGCCAACTCGCTTGGCCATCTTTAGTAGATCGACAGCTACGCCCCTGGCCACCAGGTCAGATTCGGAAGCTTGAACTATGCCATGCATATCCATAAAGACTTGATCTTCGAGGGATTTGAACCTGCGGCGGTCGCTCCCCCTCATCCCATGAACGTGACTTAAATCTGTCATCGGATCACACCCAGGAGATGGCCCCTGCGGCTGCGACGACCTTGAGCCGAAGCAAATCGAGCCATCCGAGGCCGCAGAGTCCGCGCCGTTGGAGCCGCACATGGACTCGATTCCCTGCAATATTCGCTTTAATGGAACTTCAGACTCGTCTCCGGTTATAAGTTCCGGATTATGTACGCCAACGGACGCCGAGCTAGATCAGTTATCGATCTTCGAGTTCAGCGCTGCTGGCATTTTCCAGCACTCGCCTTTGGGTGACGTGCTAAAATCTTTGAAGAATTTATCCTTAGAGAAGGACTCACAGCCGAACTATGTCCGGTTCGAGCTAGAGACGGATGATGAGGAATCTTGCTTCCCACCCGCCACCCACTTCATAGCCACCGTCGATGATTTAACCGACGTGCTTGACTATGGCTCCGAAGACATCGACGGTATGGATGACGATGCCGACAAGGAGCAAGGCCAAGACCCGCCATTCACTGGACGTTGGATTGCTACCTCTTCATACGACGTGTACATGGTTGATACACTTAAAGGATCCGGCGACGACAAAGAAGAGCCAGATGCGAATAAAACCTCCGAGACGCAGACCAAGCGCCGGCGGCCGAAACACCGCTCTAATCCCCGCCGCTCAAAGGAAGGAAACACTGGCACCGGAGAAAATAGTACTCCGGCGATGCCGAAAACAATGAAGGCCCTGTCGGGGCTACATTCGAATAGGAACACGACAGCAGGCAAAACAACCCTGACGAACAGGCCACAGAAGATGACTCAGAGGACGATAGTTACCATCCACCCTCCGGGGAGGAGACAAGCCTTGGAAATGAAGACTTCGTCGTGCCTGAGGATCCTCTCGAGAAGGATCTCTTTAAGCTTCAGCTCATAGCCACTGCAAGAAGCCTGAAAAAGAAACAACGACAGCTTCAAGTTGAACAAGACCTGCTCGTCGACAGATGGACTGATGTCCTAACAACCAAGGAATACGGCCTCAAGCACCCAGTCAAGGGGTACCCAAAACGCAGACTGCTACCTCAGTTTGATGAGGAGACAACAGATCCCATACCTCCCTCACACAATGCGGACCGTCCACGCCGCGGTCGGGATAAAACGGCAACTCAGACCGAACAGCAGCCCGCCCCACCACCTCGCAAAAACAGGGACAAACCAGCTCGGGACCATACATACGACCTTCAGCAGGAATTGGACAATAGAGCAGGACACACCAGATCTATATACGGATCGTAAGGATGTTTCCATACTCGGGATGACAGCTACCGATTCGGACGTGACAAACTTAATCACACCCGAGCCGATAACCACAGACGGACATCGTCGGAGATACGCCACGACATGGCCCGCTATAGAGGCACCACACACCCTCTCTGCTTCACAGACGAGGTGCTGGATCATGAATTCCCCGAGGGGTTCAAGCCTGTCAATATTGAATCATATGATGGAACAACCGACCCTGCAGTGTGGATCGAAGATTTTATTCTTCGCATACACATGCCCTGAGGAGATGACCTCCATGCCATCAAATACCTCCCATTAAAGCTCAAAGGACCAGCTCGACACTGGCTAAATAGTCTGCTTGAGAACTCCATCGGCAGCTGGGAGGACTCGGAAGAGGCATTCCTCAACAACTTCTAGGGTACATATGTCCGGCCACCCGATGCTGATGACTTAAGCCACATAGTTCAACAATCTGGAGAATCAGCCAGAAAATTCTGGACTAGGTTCCTAACCAAAAAGAACCAGATCGTCGACTGTCCGGACGCTGAAGCCTTAGCGGCGTTTTAGCATGGCATCCTGGACGAATGGCTTGCCCACCACCTCGGCCAAGAAAAGCCGATATCCATGCCAGCCCTCACGGCACTTATGATCCGCTTTTGCGCGGGAGAGGATAGTTGGCTGGCTCGCAGTACAAACACAGCCAACGACACATGACCCTACAAGGCCAAAAACAGCACCGGCAAGCTCCGGCGAAACAGACACAAATGCCAAAGCAATGGCGATAACGCCGATGACACTACAGTTCACGCCGGATTCAGTGGCTCCAAGTTCGGCCAGTGAAAGAAGCCCTATAAAAGGAGCAGCGGAGGACCATCCAGCTTGGACCGCATACTCGATCGTCCTTGCCAGATACATGGCACCCCAGACAAACCGACCAACCATACTAACAGAGATTGCTGGGTATTTAAACAAGCCAGCAAGGTCAACAGCAGAAACAAGGAAGGAGAATCAAAGAGCGAGGACGATGACGAGGAGCCTCGGCAGCCGAACACTGGGGAGCAAAAGAAATTTCCCCCTCAAGTCAAAACGGTGAACATAATATACACTACACACATCCCCAAAAGGGAGCACAAGCGCGCACTTAGGGACGTCTACGCGTTAGAGCCAGTCGCCCCGAAAGTCAATCTGTGGTTGTCATTTCGGATCACCTTTGATCACCAAGATCATCCAACCAGCATTCGCCATGGCAGTTCAGCCGCACTGGTCCTCGACCCAATCATCGACGGATTTCACCTGACATGAGTCCTAATGGACGGGGGTAGTAGCCTCAACCTGCTCTATCAGAATACAGTACGTAAAATGAGCATCGACCCCTCATGGGTCAAGCCCATGAAGACTACCTTTAAAGGAGTCATACCAGGCATAGAGGCCCATTGTATGGGCTCAATAACACTGGAGGTAGTGTTCGGTTCCCCGGATAACTTCCGAAGCGAAGAACAAATCTTCGATATCGTCCATTTTGCAGTGGCTATCACGCCCTGCTCGGACGAACCGCATTCGCTAGATTCAATGCGGTGCCACATTATGCTTATCTCAAGCTCAAGATGCCCGGCCCACGTGGCATCATTACAGTAAATGGAAACACGGAACGCTCCCTTCGTATAGAGGAGCACACTGTCGCCCTACCAGCAGAAATACAGAGCGGCCTTCTCAAGCAGCATTATAATCCGGCTGCCGTGCCCCTAGACATCATCAAGAGGGTCCGGACCACACTACAGCGGGATAACTCGGCCCGCCAAGAGCTAAATTAGCAATTTGACCTCCGTCCCATCCCTGATGAGGCAATGGGACTAATACCGCGCGTACATAAACTATGCACTCAAAACCCCGTGGGAATTGACGGAGGCATAACTCGTTTGCGATCCACTTTACGGCTCGACCGACCCTGGGATTCACACGCTTTTACCTTTTTTTACGGGTTTTCTTCTCTTTTGAAGGTCTATGCGTACAACTCGCTTGCAGAACTCACCAAGGAGGCAAGGAGCTCTAGCTTACAAGGGAATCCCCAGGTGGTCTCTACTAAATGATTGCCATACTTGCTTTTCATACCCGCACATAGCTCGCCCTTGGTTGTGGCAGGTTAAATAGCCCTGCTTTCTTATCGCATTACTTGTACAAAGTACGCCTTGACGTACTAGTTACATCACAATGGTGAATACATGGTAGCGTCAGCTTATTATTCCATTTTTCCATTTACTCACCTCGGTATTAATTACTCACTACACACGTACACCATGGTACGTATTACTATGCCAGGGGCTTCATTACACCCAACACTATGACAATAAAAAGTCTAAACACTTTTATAGTATAGTTCGGCACACCGAACTTATAGCATTATATGCATCGGCTCCGAATCATGTCTTTGGTCAATAGTTGGGTTGCCCGGCTCCTGTTCTTGCTACCTTACGTTCTTCTATATCGGCTAGGGTAGTAAAGGGAGAACTACTGTGATTGTGTCCCGGTTCTTCCGGACGAGCACCTTAGTAGAGAAAGCCAAAAACTGACTATCATGATGCGGCGAGAGCCGGTCAGCTGTTCGAGAGGTTCCAAATTGTTAGAGATTTTTTCCGCTTCTTGCGAAGAATCGGTTCCCCCGATTAGGCGTGCCTAGTGCCCCTAATTCGGTCTTCCAAATACTAGGGGCTTCGCCAACTTTCTTAATTGTCAAACTCCTATGGCTAAGTGAGGGCGGTAAAGGCCGCATAGTCTGATTGCCTTGTTCTTTGCGCTAAACACCTCTAAGGACCAGAATGTGGAGTAAAACGTGTTTAGATTTATCCCGAACACCCCCGTACTATCTACGTGGGGGCAGAAGCCGACGACTGGTCAACCCTCAGAGTTAATAAACGGCCGCATAGGTGGTAAATTTAAATCATAAGCATTATACTACATAACACCATTGTTCCATATTACAAGGCAAGGTAATACACATGTTCTCATGGGAATATGATATCCTTCGAACATTGCTCCTCCACAAGGCAGGACCCCTCCAAGACACCATCAAAATAGTACTCGGGCTGACGATGCTCCTTGCCCTTCAGCGGACCCTCGGTCATTAGCTTCTTGGCATCCAGCTTCGCCCAATGCGTGTTAACGCGATGAAAGGCCATACGCGCACCTTCAATACAGACCGACCGCTTCACGGCTTCGAGCCGCGGACAGGCACTCACAAGCCGTTGCACAAGCCCGAAGTAGCTACTAGGTATAGGATCGGCAGGCCATAGCCGAACTATCAGGTCCTTCATGGCTAGCTCTGCCAACCTATGCAGCTCGAGCAACTGCTTTAGCTGGTTGCTGAAGGGCACCGAATGTTCGGATCCCAGATATTGGGACCAAAATAGCTTCTCCGTAGACATCCCTTCTTCGGCTCTATAATGCTCGGCGGCATTTGACACACTGTGCGGCAGATCTGTAAATGCCCCTGGAAAATCCAAATTCAGGATAAGTACAAGGAACGTTTCTTCTACACACTTGCTATACATGGTGAAAGATTTACCCGCCGTAATCTTCTTGGCCGCCTGAATTTCCTGGAGGGTGCTCTGGGCTTCGGCTCATGCATCCTGCACGCTCTGGTGGGCCTTTGCCAATTCGGACTCTTGCACCTTGCAATCGCGCTCCAAGGACTCAAACCTCTCTATCGCGCCTTGGAGCTGTTGCTGCGCCTCGCCAACCCGGGCCTCGTGCTCCTCGCGCGAGGCGTGTTCCTTGGCCGCTTTGTCCTCGGTCATGGCCACTAATAAAGTTTATGACACTTTAGACCATTTGGACTACTCATTTTTTTGAAATGTACCCACAGGTTACTGCATACCTTGGCTATCTTCTAGCTGCTTCTTCACAAGGACGAGCTCCTCCTCGGCCCACTCCAGTTCCAGCTTCAGTCCGGAAACTTCCGCAGCATGAGCAGTGGCAGCCTGCAGAGATACCTGCTTATTCACACAGACAACTCATGTTAGACTCCTGCGATATTTATTCTCGATCATCTGTTTGGCTTTTCCTCCCGAACACCAAACAGAGCATCAGGGGCTACTATCTATACGGTGATATTTTTCCTACAATCACATTAATTACCTCAAAGCCTGTTAGAAGGCTGGTGCAGGCTTTGGTCAGTCCGCTTTTGACAAACTAAACCTTCTCTATTACCATGTCCATAAGGACACGATGCTCATCCACGATAGAGGCGCCTCGTAGCACCTCCAGCAGATTATCCGGTGCCTATGGTTGGACAGAGGTCACCGGTGGAATAGGCACATTCCCTCCTCAGGGGGAATGTCGTTTGCTGGACCCCGGTGCCATGTAGATCTCCGGAATGTCATCCGGCTGAGGCCCGTAGGGAACTCGAGCCCCGTCACCAGTCCTCGTGGGGACTTTTTTCCCTGTATGTCCGGCGGCCGAGGAGTCATCCTGGGACATCACCCCGATGGTCTCCGGAATCTCCCCCCGGCCTGGGAAAGTCTTTTTGGACACCACCTCATCATCACCCTTTGGTGAGATGGAATGAGCGGGTGGCGGACACATGCTAGCCATCTCCTTCGAGTCCAACGAATCCTCTGTCGAGGATCGCGGGGAGCCATCACGTGCCGGACTACAATGACAAGGTTTAAGATGTATCAATATTACAAACCGAGAAGGCCAGATGTTTTTGATTCTAGTACTCAGAAGGCGGCCTGAGGCTTGGTCCGGCGAGGTCGCTCCGGACTGCTATCAACGTCCCATGTAGAGTTATCCACGAGGGAGCCTCTCCCCCTCTTGGGCGCCTCCGCCTCCAAACTCGTGGAGGCCTCCCTTTTCTCCCTTCCTCCCGTAGCAGGGGAGTCGCCTCCCTCCTTGTCATCATCATCGGCGGCTGAGGGGTCTGTCTCATCGTCAGACAAGATGAACAAGGTGCTCCTTCGGCGAAGCCCACTCCTGGTCCCCTTGGCCGTGGTTTTGACCTTCTTCTCTGGTACGTCGTAAGGCGCCGGAAATAGCATCTTCATAAGGAGTGGGATTTCTTCGTCTTCGGGGAGCGGAGCCAGACTATTAATCCGTCCCGCTAGGTTGACGCAGGCCTGAAAAATAAATTGATAAGAAGGCTTAGTATCGTTCCTTGAAGTGTGTCCTTAAAGACTATACCTTGATGGCTTACCGAATTGGCCTGACGCTTAAAGTTGAGCCCGTGATCTTTGGTCAAGGGTGGCGGTGTTTCGCTGCCCTTGAAGAGCACCTTCCAGATATCTTCGTGCATCGTGCCGAAATGCCTTAGCAGCGTCTGGTGCTTGGCCGAATCGAACTCCCACAAATAATAGGCCCGGCGCTAACACGGAAGGATCCGGCGTACAAGCATGACCTGGATCACATCAATGAGCTTGATCTTCCGGGTTACCATATTTTGGAGGCATGTTTGTAGCCCTGTGATCTCTTCCAAAGATCCCCAGGTCAGGCCCTTCTCTTGCCAGGAGGTAAGCCACATCGGGACTTCAGATCGGAATTTGGGAGCCTCCACCCAGTTGGTGTCGCGTGGCTCGGTGATATAGGACCACCCCGATTGCCATCCCTTCATCGTCTCTACAAAGGAGCCTTCGAGCCAGGTGGTATTAGGCATCTTGCCCGCCATGGCACCTCCGCACTCGGCCTGTTGGCCGCGCACCACCTTTGGCTTTACATTAAAAGTCTTCAGCCATAGGCCAAAGTGAGGTGGGATGCGGAGAAAGGCTTCGCACACAATTATGAATGCGGAGATGTTGAGGATAAAGTTGGGGCCAGATCATGGAAGTCCAACCCATAGTAAAACATCAATCCACGGACAAATGGATGAAGAGGGAATCCCAGCCCACGGACGAAGTGTGTGTGAAACACAACCCTCTCATAGGGCTCGGGGGTAAGGACGATTTGCCCTTTTGCCGAGAGTCGGTGAGCAATCTCCTTGGCTAAATAGCCGGCTTTCCCTAGCTCCGTGATGTTCTTCTTCCCAACGGAGGAGGCCATCCACTTGCCTCCAGCTCCGGATCCGGACATGATTGGAGTGCCTTCTCAAACGAGGAAAAGCTAAAGCTTGGGCGCTACAGCTCGAGGACGGAAGGACTGAAGAGGAAGAAGGGTGTGGCTATAAGGAGAGTGTCCTTATCCCCTTATAAAGGCCAGGAATACCAAGCGCCTCCCCACTCGTCCTAAAAACCCGCCTATTCCCAAGGGCTGTATAAACGGCACGGTTGGGTTACCCATGCCTGCATTGATAAGAATCCCCCGATAAGGGGACACGATCTCTGCTTTGACGAGACTTGCCAATGGCAACCGCATCTCAAAACATGGAGCGGCAGACGAAAAGCGGTTCGAAATTATGACCGAACAAACGTAATGTACTGTTGTGAAAAGCTATCAGCGGATAGAACTCCTGTGAAAATATTCTCTCTGCGGCTATGTGTGGTATGTGAAAGGTCCGGATACTATCATCGCATCCGAAGACTATCTTGGAGCTCGGAGAAAGGGGAACTCGCCTTGCAATTTCGAAGAAAATCTGCACGCTGCACTCCTTGTCATTGAAAGCCAGGTACAGGGGCTACTGAGGGAGTCCTAGACTAAGGGGTCCTTGGGCTTCCGGCCTGTTATCCTTTGGGCCGGACTGATGGGCTGTGAAGACATGAAGGCCGAAGACTGCATCATGTCCGGATTGGACTCTACTTGGCGTGGAAGGCAAGCTTGACGACCGAAGATTTCTTCTTATGTAACCGACTCCATGTAAACCCTAGATCCCCTCAGTGTCTATATAAACCGAAGGGGATAGTCCAGAAAGGACACCACATATACTCATTACCATACCCATATAGGCTAGACTTCTAGGGTTTAGCCATTACGATCTCGTGGTAGATCAACTCTTGTAATACTCATATTCATCAAGATCAATCAAGCACGAAGTAGGGTATTACCTCCATAGAGAGGGCCCAAACCTGGGTAAACATCGTGTCCCCCGTCTCCTGTTACCATCGATCCTAGACCCACAGTTCGGGACCCCCTACCCAAGACCGTTAGTTTTGACACCGACAAAGGCCTCCTGCCTGGGACCTCCTAACTACTCCTTGAAGTCGAACTCCGCGTAGAATCATCCTCGGGATCCTCTGGCTCCCGGACTCCATCATATGATCGCAGTAATCGAGAAAAGGGGAAAAAGAAGTAGGAAAGCAATCGTGAGTAATCAACCAAAGTACTCGCAAGCAAGGATCTACACTACATATGCATTGGTATCAATAAAAGGGGTAGTAGATGTGGACTGAACTGCAGAATGCCAGAATAACAAGGGGATAGCTAGTTCTATCAAAGACTACGCTTCTGGCAGCCTCCATCTTGCAGCATGTAGAAGAGAGTGGATGGTAAGTTCACCAAGTATCATCTTATAGCATAATCTTACCCGGCGATCCTCTCCTTGTCGCCCTGTTAGAGAGCGATCACCGAGTTGTATCTGGCACTTGAAAGGGTGTGTTTTATTAACTATCAGGTTCTAGTTGTCATAAGGTCAAGGTGCAACTCTGGGTCGTCCTTTTACCGAGGGACATGGCTATTCGAATAGATAAACTTCCCTGCAGGGGTGCACCACATTTCCCAACACGCTCGATCCCCTTTGGCCGGACACAATTTCCTGGGTCATGCCCGGCCTCGGAAGATCAACACGTCGCAGCCCCACCTAGGCAAAACCGAGAGGTCCGCACGCCAGTCTAAATCCTATGGCGCAGGGGTCTGGGCCCATCGCCCATTGCACACCTGCACATTGCGAACGTGGCCGGTGAGTAGACCTAGCCTCCCTTATACAAGAGCAGGCGTTTCAATCCAACCCGGCGCGCGCCGCTCAGTCACTGACGTCACGAAGGCTTCGGCGGATACTGCGACATCGAGTGTCGATAACTATTCCCATGTAGTTGGTTGGTGCATATAGGCCAGTGGCCAGACTCAGACCAAATACTAAGATCTCGTTAAGCGTGTTATTTTGAAGTAACTGCGGACGCCGACCAGGGCCAGGCCCACCTCTTTCCTAGGTGGTCTCAACCTGCCATGTCGCTCCACCACAAAGTAACAGTTTGGGGCCGTCAGGAACCCAGGCCCACCACTACCTGGATGGAACCACCTGCCCCTTCAGCCCCCAACATCGGAATCACTTGCAGGTACTCTACGAGCCGACCTGACTTTAGTCACCACCTATATAGTATGTATGTATATATGTATATACCCATGATCACCTCCCGAGTGATCACGGCCCAATAGTATAGCATGGCAGACGGACAAGAATGTAGGGCCACTGATGGAATACTAGCATCCTATACTAAGCATTTAGGATTGCATGTAAAGGTAACAACAGTAGTAGCAAGGACATACTATGCATCAGAATATGATTAATGGAAAGCAGTAACATGCTACACTATTCTAATGCAAGAAGTAGAGAGAAGAATAGGCGATATCGGGTTGATCAAGGGGGGGCTTGCCTGATTGCTCTGGCAAGTAGGGGTCGTCAACAACGTACTCGATCGGGCACTAGCAGCAGCGTCAGTATCGTAGTCTATCGGAGAGAAGAGGGGGAAGAAACAATGAATACAATGCAAACAGATGCATGACATGATAAGTAACGGTGCTAGGTGTACCCTAACGCAGTAGGAGGTGATAGCGTCGAAGGGGGAAAACATCCGGGAAAGTATCCCCGGTGTTTCGCACTTTCGGACAGATGAACCGGAGGAGGAAAGTTGCGTGTTCGCTATGCTAGGGATGTGTGGCCGACGAACGGCTTCGTATTCGGATTCGTCTCGTCGTTCTGAGCAACTTTCATGTATAATACTTTTTCATCTGACATACGGATTATTTTCTATTAATTTTCAAAGGTTTAAACAATTTCTAAAAATTTTGGTTTTATTTTAATTTGTTTTAATCCGAGTCGACCAAGTGAACTTTGACTAGTTAAAAGGGCAGGGAGTGGCCCACATGCCATAGGTTGTACCTAAACAAATAAATAAAAGTAATTTAATTGAAAGGGACCCACATGTCATCTACACATTACTAATCAAGTGATTTAATTAACCTAACTATTCCTAGACTAATCTAACTGGGCCGGCCATACTGGGCACTAGCATGTTGGCCGAACATGCTAGGAACGCATGCATGAGAGTGCATAGCGGCACTGGCCTACGAGGGCAGCAACAAGCAGTAGCCAAGAGCATCAGCGGTAGGGATTAGGAGCAGCAGCGACAGGGATTAGGAGCAGGAAGCAGCAGTAGTGGCGGCATGAGCAGCGGCAAAGTAGCAGGCGCGCGTAGCAAGCGATGAGGAGCAGCAAAACGCAGCAACAGTTCCCTGCGAGAGGCACGCGGGCGCGGGCGCGTGAGCAGTGAGCGGTCGGCGCGCGGCAAGGCAAAGTTATGGAAGCCCAGGGTGCGGGCCGGGCACGGCCACAGGCAGGGGCGCGGCCAGGGAGGTCCGCGGGGTGGAGACAAAACATGGTGAGCGCGAGGTCGACGACGGCGGCCTATGGCGTCTACGAGGACAAATTGAGTCCGGAAGGGGGGGAACTGGCGGAGAGGCTCACTGTGGGTCCAATGGAGCGCTCGAGGAGGCCAGTGAGGTTGCGGTGGTGTAGATTGATGGCGACGACATGCCGTAGCCGAAGCGGAGAAGACGAGGTTGATGGCGATGGCTACGCAGTTCCCATCCTAGTTCCGATGCCCGGAACGGATGCAGACGAGCGCGACGAACGTCCAGGACGTGCTCCCGCCCATCGGAGAGGTCGGTGGATGCGTCAACGACGGCGCGGAAGTGGTGACCGCGTGAGCTTGCGAACTCAAAATCGACCCACAGGAGAGGGGGGACGATGGTGATCCAAGGGGAATGGGAGAGGGCGAGCTAGGGTTTCGGGGGAACACCTAAGTAGGGTTGGGGAGGGGCATGTGGTGGCCATCCACCTCAATGGCACCGTGGATGTGTGCCACGACCTCCCCTGCCTCCCCATCCTGCAGCGAGAAAGGAGATGGCCTGCTAGGTGGGCTGGACCGCACTGTGGCTTCGGTCGGGCCAAGTTACATTAGCACTTCTATCTTTCCCCTTTTTTGTATTTGTCTTAACTAGTGTTTTCTATTTTGTTTTGCTGGCCAATGATCTTTGTTTAATTATGAGATTTAGCATATAAATAATAGATAGCATTATAGGGTTGCACAAAAGGTTTGGGGCCAAATGGAGTTGTTCAAAAGTAGCCTTGAATTTAAATGGCTCACTTAAGTGTTGTTGGTCCAACTTTACATACCTTAAGGGAATTTAAAATAATCAAATGATGTTTGTTAATTCATGAAAAATTCTTAGAGAATATTTGGGACATAACGAACATTTTTGTTTTACTGCTCGAACAAATAATTATTTGACTTGTAATTTAATTTGAATTTAAACCGGTTTTGAATCTAAGTGAGATTAGCAACAGTAATCTTTGACGACAAGGCATCATTAATAGGGGATTACTATAGCTTAATTATCCGGGCATCACATTAATGC
This sequence comes from Triticum monococcum, assembly GCA_034509565.1. Taxonomy (NCBI): domain Eukaryota; kingdom Viridiplantae; phylum Streptophyta; class Magnoliopsida; order Poales; family Poaceae; genus Triticum; species Triticum monococcum. The sequence goes on along the minus strand of CM067847.1, from coordinate 212,324,020 downwards.
TTTGCCTGATCATCCTCTCAAGAAAAATCAAATACTTGATATCTTTTATAATGGACTAACCGATGCTTCCAGAGACCACCTGGATAGTTGTGCTGGTTGTGTTTTCAGGGAAAGAACAGTTGATCAAGCTGAAATTCTATTGAACAATATGTTGACCAATGAAAATAATCGGACACTTGCTGAACCAACTCCTAAGCCAACTCCGAAGAAAAGGGGTATTCTACTTCTCAGTCCTGAAGATATGCAAGAGGCAAAGAAATCTATGAAAGAAAAAGTTATAAAAGCTGAAGATGTTAAGAATTTACCTCCTATTGAAGAAATGCATGGTCTTAATTCATCACCTATTGTAGAAACACACGGTCTCGATAACCCGACAAAGGTAGTAAAGGTAAACTCTCTCTCTCTCTCTCTCTATATATATATATATATATATATGATAAAGCTGAAATCCCTCCTGCTAAGTTTGCTAGACAATGTTTGGATGAATTTGAAAACTTTATGGTTGAGCAAGAAGATTTTAATGCTTATTTTGGTAGACAACTGAAGCGCAATGCTTATATGATTGAACACTTGGGTGATTATATGTCTAGAGTTAAAGGTGAACTTAAACTCATTAGTAAACATGCTTCTATGGTTACCACTCAAGTAGAACAAGTACTTAAAGCTTAGAATGATTTGCTCAATGAATTGAATAGTAAGAATAATGACTTTGCTGTTAGAGTTGCAACTAGAGGAGGTAAAGTAACGCAGGGACCTTTGTATCCTGAGGTCCACCCTAAGAGAATTGAGCAGGATTCTCAGAGAAATAACGTTGATGCACCTAGTCCTTCTAAGAGGAAGAAAAAGAAAAATGATAGGACTTGCATGCTTCTAGTGAACCTGTTGTAGACACACTTGAGAATCCTAATGATATTTCTATCTATGATGCTGAAACATAATCTGGTAATGAACATGAACCTAGTAATAATGTTAATGATGATGTTCATGTTGATGCTCAACCTAGCAATAATAATGATGTAGAAATTGAACCTGATGTTGATCTTGATAACCCACAATCAAAGAATCAATGTTATGATAAGAGAGACTCTGTTGCTAGGAAGCACGGTAAAGAAAGAGAACCATAAAGTTATACCTATCCAATGCCTTTTCCTCCTAAACCATCCAAGAAAAAGGATGATGAGGATTTTGAGCGCTTTGCTGAAATGATTAGACCTATCTTTTTGCGTATGCATTTGACCGACATGCTTAAAATGAATCCTTATGCTAAGTATATGAAGGATATTGTTACAAATAAGAGAGAGATACCGAAAGCTGAAATTTCCACCATGCTTGCTAATTGTACTTTTAAGGGTGGAATACCAAAGAAACATGGAGATCCAGGAGTACCAACTGTACCATGCTCCATTAAAAGAAACTATGTTAAAACTGCTTTATGTGATCTCGGAGCCGGTGTTAGTGTTATGCCTGTCTATTTATATCGTAGACTTGATTTGAATAAGTTGACACCTACTGAAATATCTTTGCAAATGGATGATAAATCAACTGCTATACCTGTCGGTATTTGTGAGGATGTGCCAGTTGTGGTTGCAAACATTACTATTTTAACGGACTTTGTTATTCTTGATATTCGATAGCATGTATATTATTCTTGGAAGACCCTTTTTGAATACTGCAGGGGCTGTTATTGATTGCACCAAAGGCAATGTCACTTTTCATGTTAATGGTAATGAGCATATGATACACTTTCCGAGGAAACAACCTCAAGTCCACAGTATCAATTCTATTGGAAAAATTTCAACAATCACTATTGGAGGTTTGAATTTCCTATTCCTACTGTCAAGAAGAAATATGATATTCTTATTGTTGGGGACAAGCATATACCCGTTGAGGTAACCTAGTGTTATTCGAAATTTCTCCAGTTCCATGTTATTCAGAATGAGTTTGTTAACAAGACTTGATCAACCTTGTTAGTGGATTCCTTTTGAAGAACATGAGATGGATGAAGTTAGAAGGAACAACCTTCTGTACCCTCTTTTTACTTTATGTTATTTATATTAAATAAAGCAAAAATAGTAATTTCTATCAGTTTTTTGAATTATCCATGCAATAAAAATACCTTGTAAATAAAAGTTCTCGAAATGCCCTGAAAATTTAATATGATTTTTCTGGAATATTTGAGAATATCTAGCACTGAGAACACACCAGGGCGAGCAAGCACCTGGCCACGAGGGTCCAAGGTGCGCCCACCCCCCTGGGCGCGCCCCCTGCCCCGTGGGCCCCTGGTGGCCCCCTACACTTATTCCAGCCACCACACACTCCTTCCTCCCCAAAAAATCACTAGCCAGCTCAAACCCGAGTTCTTGCTCATCTTGCTGCCATTTTCGATCTCCTTGCTCAAAGCTCCATTCACAAAACTGCTTTGGGGTATTGTTCTTTATTATGTGACTCCTCCAATGGTCCAATTAGTTTTTGTTTTAGTCCTTTATTCATTGAAATTTTTTGCTGCCTAGGAGACCCTGTTCTTGAGCTTGCATGTCAAATTTATATGGTCAAAAGTAGTCTTAATGCATGATACAGTCTCTATGCACTTGTGGGGATAGTTGCTATCAATTTTGTTTAGATTGGTTCACTTTTATTTTGAGTTGCTAAAAATTTCAGAAATTTTCAGAAAAAGATGAAGAGATTTTTGAGGGGCTCATCGAGCCGAAACTCGAAGGATAAACAAAGTGAAGAGAACAAGAAGCCCAAGTATAATCTCCCTCATACTGCGGAGGTTCGGCCATGTGAGTGGCCCTGTGATGATTTCTTGAGAGAAGCCGGGATTCATGAAGATTTTTATTATTTGGCTGAGATTGCGGGCCTCACTGCCTTCCTCCACGACCAACGCGAACACTATCTCTTACTCACCATTATCTTTGTCCAAAACTTTCATTTCCATGCTAGGAGCTCATCACCTTCGGTGGAATTTTATTTATATGATGAGCATAAGGAGATGTCACTTCGTGATTTTTGTCGGGTTTGTTTGACACCTTTTGAGGGCAGCATAGAGGAACCACATCGTGATCATGTGGAGGGATTTATTGATATGATTGTTGTAGGGGAAACAAGGAAAGTTTCCGATGCAAGAATCACTAGCATACATTTTCCTGTTCTACGTTACTTTCAATATTTGCTAGTAGATGCTTAATTGGTCACAGGAACTGTGTGAACCTTAGTGTTCCTGATATTGTTATTTTGCGCCATGCCTTGTTTCAAGATACTACCTTCAGTTTAGGCGCTCTTGTTGCTAAGCGGTTAAACCTAAACCGTACTAAGGGCCCCGTCCTTGGAGGCATCTTTGCCTCGCGCCTAGCTGCACACTTTAACATACCTATCAGAAATTATGAGAAAGAGGAAAAGTTGCTGCCTAATATTTTTCTATATTATAAGAGCATGGTAGCACATGATTTTATTGTTAAGAATAAGAAGAATTTGCTTAACTATGGACTAATTTTTGGTAAGAATAACTTTGAGACTATTACCTTACTTGATCCCTCTTTGTTTAACATATTTTCAAGCAAGTACCTTGTTTTACCGGAGGACTTTTATGTAGACTAGAATGTGACACCATCTCCAGAGCCTGAGCGGGAAGCACCCCAGGACCCTTATTGATAGTCAGTTTATCAGTGGAATCCAGAGGAGATTGCCAACCAGTGGCACCCAGAGGACACTCCCCCTTACACCCGAGAGGGCTACCCTGATCCATGGGCATAGACCAACTTAGGCCAAAAGCCTAAGCTTGGGGGAGTACGTATTTCTCACCGACATTACATTCATGTTCACACACTCATGCTTGTGTGCCTTAATAAACCTTAAGAAAAACCAAAAAAAATTTAGTTGTAGCTTTTAGTTGGTTTACTTTCCATGCCTGTAGTAGTACTAATTAAAAATGAAACCCAAAAAGTTTTCTCGTTCTTCTTTTGCTTATTGGGAGCTTTCTCGTGTAAATAGTTTTGTTCCTTTTCTTTAGGGGTCGAGAGGAGAAGACCATAATGAAAATGTTGAGTGGCTCTCATATCAATTATTGTTGATCTAACAAAGAGCCCATATTACCTTGTCTTCTCCCATGAATTGAATACTTCAGATTCCAGCTTAGTCCAATGCATGCGCAGTATTATTATTATCCACACTATTCAGTCGTGCAAGTGGAAGGCAATAATGACGATATATGATGAACTGATTGAGATGAGAAAAGCTGGTATGAACTCGACCTCTCTTGTTTTTGTAAATATGATTAGTTCATCGTTCCTGATTCAGCCTATTATGAAAGAATCATGTTTGCAACGACAATTAGATATTGTAGTTGCTTATGCCATGCTTAATTAGCTAGGAGTTTATAATGGTTCACCTAGCGTGCCAACATGCTATTAAAATGGTTATGATGTGGTATGATAGGGTGGTATCCTCCTTTGAACGATTCCAGTGGCTTGACTTGGCACATGTTCACGCATCCAGTTGAAACAAAATCAACATAGCCTCTATGATATTTATGTTCATGGTGAAGTATATCCTACTCATGCTTGCATTCGGTGTTGATTAATTTTAATGCATGTTCATGAGTGTTGTCGCTCTCTAGCTGGTCTTTTCCCAGTCTCTTTCTAGCGTTCACTTGTACTAAGCAGGAATACTGCTTGTGCACCCAATTCCATAAACCCCAAAGTTATTCCATATGAGTCCACCATACCTACCTATATACGGCATCTACCTGCCGTTCCAAGTAAATTTGTATGTGCCAAACTCTAAACCTTCAAATAAACATTCTATTTTGTATGCTCGAATAGCTCATGTATCAACTAGGGTTGTCTGTATCCTCCATGCTAGGCCGGTTATTCTCGAGGGGAGTGGACTCCGCTCCTCACTCATGAGGAAATGGCTGGTCACCGGTATGCCCAGTCCCATGCTCAAATCAAATCAAAATAATTGCAAACAAAACTACCCCCAGATTGTTGTTAGTTGGAGGCACCCGTTGTTTCGGGAAAGCCATGGATTGATGCTTGTTTGTGGTGGGGGTATAAAATTTACCATTCTGCTTGGGAACCGCCTATAATGTGTGTAGCATGGAAGATATCGAGATCTCTCGGTTGTTATGTTGACAATGAAAATATACTGCTCAAAATATTATTCATCTCTATTTTGAAACTGAGCTTTGGTACCTCTACAAATCCCTGCTTCCCTCTGCGAAGGGCTTATCCATTTACTTTTATGTTGAGTCATCATCCTCTTATTAAAAAGCACTAGTCGGAAAGCACCACTGTCATTACACAAAATCTTAGGTGGCATGTAGGATTTCCAGCACACAGAGTCATGGCTAGTTTATGCTACGCACACAATCATTAATTGGTGGTTTAAATATGCGCAAGGGATATGCAATGTATTATCATGTAGAGATGTCTGAAATTAGACGTGTCAACTTGCAGATAGGGTTACACAATGAGAAAGTACAAGATGTATGTGGCAATTTAATGGAACATCGCAAAAAAAGGAGAGGCAACGGTGAGCCTATATAATGTGCTATGGTACGTCACTCCTCCATTGCAATCATCGTGACATGTTATTTGCATGTCAGTTCTATTGGCCAAGTTTCTTAGGGACAGTTATTACGAGTTATCCTAAGAAAATTAGCACCTTTGAATATAAGCTCCATGTAATAAGCCAACTAGTTCTTTTCATTGCATTTTCAGCTTACCTTTGGTATGATCAGTGAAAAGTCTAGAGTGCATTATATTTTTTCATTTCGCTGCCCATATGAAAATTAATTTGACTTGCAAACATCACAAATTGAACCCAGTGCAGTAATTAATATGATAGGAAAACAGACCATCACTATTTGCTCAAAATGCAAATACAAAGATACCATCTACTTGGCACAATCTACTTTGGTCAATGTTTTCCATGGAGAACCCATTGCCTAATTTAAACGAAGAATGCATGACCCACATTTAAATGAAGAACAATTATTTATTGAAATTCGATGGTCCAAGTGGCTGGTTATTATCATATAGAAGCACCACCTGAAACTATCATATAGCAGCAGCAGCTCATAGCAACTCATCATACAGCAGCAGGAGTGTGCAATTCATCATATACCAGCAGTAGCTCATAGCAATTCATCATATAGCAGCAGCAGGAGCAGCTCATAGAAATTCATCATATAGCAGCAGCAGGAGCAGCTGATAACAATTCATCATATAGCAGTAGCAGGAGGAGCTCATAGCAATTCATCATATAACAGCAGCAGGAGTAGCTCATAGCAATTCATCATATAGCATCAGCGGGAGCAGCTCATAGCAATTCATCATACAGCAGGAGCAGGAGCAGCTTATAGCAACTCATCGTATAGCAGCAACAGCTCATAGCAATTCATCATATAGCAGCAGCAGCTCATAGCAATTCATCATATAGCAGCAGCAACTCATAGCAATTCATCATATAGCAGTAGCAGCTCATAGCAATTCATCATATAGTAGCAGCAGCTCATAGAAATTCATCATATAGCAGCAGCAGGAGGAGCAGCTCATAGCAATGCATCATATACCAGCAGCAGAAGCAGCTCCTAGCAATTCATCGTATAGTGGATCAGAATGAAAATTTCGCAAAAAATCAGTGGAGATCCTCACCTTGCTGGATGAGCTCATCCTTCAACAGCACCTCAAGGCCACAGCCTGGGAGGTGGGTAGGGGGAATAAGGTGCCTTCTGCCGCAGTGTGGCATCAACCGTAGTTGTGCAACGCCTGCCAGAGTAGTGCGTTGGACGAACCACAATGGAGCAGCTGCTGGACACCATGAGAATGAGGGGCAGCGCCAGAGGGAGGAGCAGCCAGGGAGATTTTTCCCCTACCCGCTGTTCATGTAGCCTAGCTAGACAGAGCATCGTCAAGGACCAGGGAAGATGGGACCAGTGGTGATGGCTCGCTGGATGAATCCTAGTGATGCAGGTAGGGGGTCGAGGTAGAGGGAAAGGGAAAGGGGAGAGGAGATGCAAGCAGGCAGGGCAATGAACGCTTGCGTGTTTGTTTTTACTTGAGGGTGAGGTGTGACGTGGGTGTCAGAAGTTGCATTTTGAGTGTAATATAGGTATACAACAGAGTCATTTCACTATTCCCCATCCCTTTGATTTTTAGTGAGGTTCTACCCGAAACACCCCCCTCCAAAGAGAAATTAGTTAAGCCCAAGCCCATAACTCAAAAATGACTTCTTTACACCTTTTATGGCTTATTTTGACAATAAGCCCTGAAAAGGCGGAATAGAACTGACCCTTAACCTGCAATTCAATTGTACGTGTAATGATGAATCACTCCTACCTACTATAGTGTACATTTAGGCATCATCATAGATGGCATAACCTAATACGTGTGCATTCCATTGTAGAATCTGGAATATGCAATGTTTATGTTAGTTCATACGTTGCACATGATGTTTAAATTCCCCTTAAATCTGGACAGTCAAGTGATGGTCTTTAAGCCTCCTTCTTTGCTTCTTTTCTTGATATGTAAGATTTGCTCACACATCTATTCAATTGCTTGTTTGCATCAGCCAGCCATACTAGGACTGTTTGCTTTGATTACTTGCCGTTCTTGACCTAACAATCTAACATAGCTTGTCAATGATTTAAACACTAAGGGCTGTTGTAGTGGGGCCTTTTCTAACTCATAAGTGACATAAAGGTTTGGTTGTACACTAAAGTAGGCTCTCCAAGAGTACCTGGAGATCCAGTTCGAAGGTATGCCTAGTTTTTACATAGTGTAGACATAGTAAATGCTCATTTCATTGTGTGGAAGTGCAAGAGATGTGGCATGTTTCAGGATGGGGTGATGTTTTGTTATAATCTCATCCTTTTGTGTTCACAGACTGGAAAGTATGCATATTTATCTTCCAAGGAGACGAGTAACTAGTTTGTGTCACTTTGCAGAGGGGGTGCAATGAAGATAAGATTGAGGATTTCCAAGTACAAGATGTTAGGAAGGAGCCTTGCAAGAGAAGTAGGAGCTGCGCTGAGCCTCTTCAACATGTTAAGGTAAGTCACTGTATCCAACTCAACAGTTCAATTCCTTGTTTGTATCAGGCATAGTTAATTTGCTCTTTTCAATTGCTTTATTTGTCCTCAGTTAATGAGATGCCCAAAGAATGATGTCTGATGTTGGGTACTTGTATAACTATTAGTTGACATAATTAAAGGCCTTACCATTTAATTAATCTACCGAAGTGTGCCTGAAGCTTTGAAGTCTATTAACCAACTATTATTGCATGAGGCTCACAATCTAGTTTATACTAGGCTAATGATTGCATAGTTTTGCTTGTCGTAGTATGTTTGTATGAAACCCTCTGTTGTTCATTATGCTCCCTAAGACTTTAATTGAGCTACAGAATGGCCAACAGCTTGCTTACTTCTACGCAACATGCTGTCTAAATTTGTAACTTGTCTGTGTTTTGGATTGGGCCCTAACATCATGCTCCTCTGGTGAGCTAAGAGATATTTCTGTATGCAGGCTGCACTGACTACCTTTTTATAATTTTTAAAATATCACCTGCTTATGCTTCATGATGTGTAACATTATTGTTAGTCCTATTTTGCCATGTACAAAATAGTCTGTCTTGCTCGCTTCACTATTGTAACTATAGTTTTGCCCTAGTCATGTGTACTTACATATACATTTCAAGATGAAGTGACATCAACACAAAGATCTACGAGCATCAACTAGAGGTGGCAAGACAACGTGTACATGATTCTCAACGTACAATCAACAAGTTGAGACTGGACATGCAAGTATTACATGCAGGAGTCAAAAAAAATGGAAGAAGACACTGAGGTAACAACGAAGTAATTGGAGATTTTGCAGACTAAAATTTGTGCTATCTAAATCCGGCCAGTCCTATTTTTTGAAGAGATTATAGTTCAAATGCTAAGTTATGTTGATGCGCATCCATGATGTAGGAGTTGTATTTGTCCAGTGTATGTAGTTTGCTATTTGTGTATGCTTTATTATCACTAGTGCCGAACCATAATGCCTAGTGGGTACAATCGGTTGTAATTTCTTTAATGTATAGTGTAGGATTATTCTACGTATCTATGCCTTAGTCTCTTTATTGTATAATGTATGTTTTTTAGAGGTGATAGTATAGAGTAGGATAATTCTTTGAATTTGCTATATTGTTCAAACGGGGGACAACTCGCCCAAACGTTGTACTGACCATGGCCCTCCACACGCCGTATGACCCATGGGCCATCTACGGGATGGATGATCCATGGACTTCTATGGCTGTCGGATCTGTGGGCCTTCTATGTGCTGTCGGATCCATGGTCCTTCTATCGGCTGTCGGATCCATGGGCCTTCCATGGGTCGTCGGATCAATGGGCCTTCTATGGGACGTCGGATCAATGGGCCTTCTATGGGACGTCGGATCAATGGCCTTCTATGGGACGTCGGATCAATGGGCCTTCTATGGGTCGTCGGATCAATGGGCCTTCTATGCATCGTCAGGCATACTTAAAGCATCACGAAAATAAACAAAACAGTGTGCATGCAAATGCAAGTGTGTATGTGTGTGTGTGTGAGAGAGAGAGAGAGAGAGCGAAATCTCAAAACAAAAGGTGCTCTGCTGGAATCCCATTGTATGTATTCATATGGTTCCGGAACTCGAGTTAACCTTAGGCATATGTGTGAGAGACATTATGATACTTTGAAACATTTGTGGCTGTGGGTGGGCGGAATTAAAGGGGTGGGCGTGTTCGACAGAGAGAGCGTGTGTGTTTCTGTGTGAGAGACTTGTAGGACGGGGTAGAAAGACGAATTCTAACCTTGATGGAGGGAGAGAAATACACGAAGTGCGCGCGTGTGATTCCGATGCCCACAGGGAAATGTGATATGTATGCGTGTGAGAGAGATTGCACAATTCATTCACGTATCACTATCTAGCGATCGTGGACGTGCATCGCTTGAACATAAATCAATATCTACTTTGTATCATGGCCAAAGGTACAATATCGATTCAACGCTATAAAGATTGGACACTCACGTATCATATTTTTTCTATTTAAATAAACCTTTTCAGTTGTGCATGCCAAAGTTACAGCGATGTTCCTTCAAACAACCAATGTAGCTATGATATACATGCACCATTGTTACTCTTGCATTCAAAATCATTAGCCTTGGATGATTTAAGGTTCTATTATGAAGTAATATATGTAATATTCAGATATGAATTCAACGGGTACGCAATTTATGAAAGGCTATGTAATCATATGAGGTAACACTTTTAAGTAGCGGACTACAATATCCATTTATTTTTGTGCGCCTCTACACTAACACGTCAATGCATTATGTTTAAAGTAAACAACCAATTGCACTAAATTATCTATTTACACAAGAAATACATAGGTTGAGCATTTGATCCCCATTTTTGTGAACGCGCCACTACACCCGTATGATTGGCCGCGCCCGTGTGACCGTCCAAGTTATCGGCGCATCATCCTGAGTTATTGTCTTTTTTCCGGGGTGGACTTCACACCAGTTATTAACTGCGGCGCGTGCCCGTATACACAGTCTCGCATGACCTTCATGCTAGAACGGTCCAAAATTAGTTAAAACTGGATATGAGCGATCCCGCGAGCGGCAAAATCTCCCGCCTCCTTCTAAAATTTCCGCCACTTTAGTCTTTAGCATGTGAAATTCCCCTTTTGTCCTTGGTGCACGGAGACCAACAGTTACAATGCCGCCCTCCTCTACATAATAGGTCGGGGCTGCTTTGGTAACTTCCGGTTCCCCGCACTACACGGCACCCCCATTTCCTCTTCCCCTCCCGCCAAAACGACTAACTCCACAGCACCAGAGCATCTTACATCACGCCGTCCATACTTCATCGACCTTTCTCCCTCCCCTCTCGAAACCCTAGATTGCTCATCCTCCGGCATACCAGAGCCCATTCACTGCCAGCGGCGTCCATCTCGCCGGATCTACCCCTCCCACCTCCCCTAGAAACAAGTAGACTGCTCATCCACCACTATACCATAGCCCATTCAGTGTCGACCTTGTCCACAGCGCCGGATCTCCTTCGACGATACTCTCATAAACCGCAGCGCATCTGCAGCAGCTCATTCGTACTCCCCGTCGGAGACGCTTCATCCACACCCCCCGGGAGCTACCCCACCAACGCCCCCGTCGACGACCTCTGATCCTCTTTGCCGACACCTTCCTCAACCCTACCGGAGCTGCTTCGCTGATACGTCTCCAACGTACCTATAATTTTTGATTGTTCCATGCTATTATATTATCTGTTTTGCATGTTTATGGCCTTTATTATACTCTTTTATATGATTTTTGGGACTAACCTATTAACCCAGAGCCCAGTGCCAGTTCCTGTTTTTACCTTGTTTTAGAGTATCGCAGAAAAGGAAAATCAAATGGAGTCCAGTTGACCTGAAACTTCACGGAACTTATTTTTGGATCAGAAGAAGCCCAGAAGACTTGGAGTGCACGTCAGGGGATCTACGAGGAGGCCACGGGGCAGGGGGGCAAGACCACCCCCCTGGGCGCGCCCTCCACCCTCACGGGCCCCTCGTGGCCCCCTGACGTATTTCTTCTGCCTATATATCTCCATATACCCTAAAAACATCCGAGACCATAATAGATCAGGAGTTCCGCCGCCAAAAGCCTCCGTAGCCACCCAAAGCCAATCTAGATCCATTCCGGCACCCTGTCGGAGGGGGGCAATCCCTCTCTGGTGGCCATCTTCATCATCCCGGTGCTCTCCATGACGAGGAGGGAGTAGTTGTCCCTCGGGGCTGAGGGTATGTACCAGTAGCTATGTGTTTGATCTCTCTCTCTCTCTCTCGTGTTCTTGAGGTGATACGATCTTGATGTATCGCGAGATTTTCTATTATAGTAGGATCTTATGATGTTTTCTCCCCCCTCTACTCTCTTGTAATGGATTGAGTTTCCCCTTTGAAGTTGTCTTATCGGATTGAGTCTTTAATGATTTGAGAACACTTGATGTATGTCTTGTCATGCATATCTGTGGTGACAATGGGATATCACGTGATTCACTTGATTTATGTTTTGGTGATCAACTTGCGGGTTCTGCCCATGAACCTATGCATAGGGGTTGACACACGTTTTCATCGTGATTCTCCGGTAGGAACTTTGAAGCACTCTTTGAGGTCCTATGTGTTGGTTGAATAGATGAATCTGAGATTGTGTGACGCATATCGTATAAACATACCCACAGATACTTGAGGTGACATTGGAGTATCTAGGTGACATTAGGGTTTTGGTTGATTTGTGTCTTAAGGTGTTATTCTAGTATGAACTCTAGGGCTGTTTGTGACATTTATAGGAATAGCCCAACGGATTGATTGGAAAGAATAACTTTGAGGTGGTTTCATACCCTACCATAATCTCTTTGTTCGTTCTCCGCTATTAGTTACTTTGGAGTGACTCTTTGTTGCATGTTGAGGGATAGTTATGTGATCCAATTATGTTATTATTGTTGAGGGAACTTGCACTAGAAAAAGTATGAACCCTAGGCCTTGTTTCAACGCATTGCAATACCATTTACGCTCACTTTTGTCATTAGTTACCTTGCTGTTTTTATATTTTCAGATTACAAAAACCTTTATCTACTATCCATATACCACTTGTATCACCATCTCTTCGCCGAACTAGTGCACCTATAAAATTTACCATTGTATTGGGTGTGTTGGGGACACAAGAGACTCTTTGTTATTTGGTTGCAGGGTTGCTTGAGAGAGACCATCTTCATCCTACGCCTCCTATGGATTGATAAACCTTAGGTCATCCACTTGAGGGAAATTTGCTACCGTCCTACAAACCTCTGCACTTTGAGGCCCAACAACGTCTACAAGAAGAAGGTTGTGTAGTAGACATCAAGCTCTTTTCTGGCGCCGTTGCTGAGTAGGTGAGCTCTTGAAGGTATATCTTTAGATCTTGCAATCGAGTCTTTTAGTTTCTTGTTTTAGCACTAGTCTAGTTTATAAAAGAAAACTATAAAAAATGGAATTGAGTTTACCTCATACGCTTCATCTTTTTAATATCTATCGTGAGAATAAGGATTCCGATAATTGTGATCAAGTGCTAGAAGAAGAATGCATTAGAATGTTTGGCACTAAATATTTGAATGATGAGCATGATTGCAATGTTGTTAGTATGAATTCCTTGAATATCCATGGTACTAATGATGATTGCACTAGTTATGATGAAAATGTCTCCTATAAACATGTCAATTTTTGTGGAGTACATTTGGTTTGTAAGTACACACCAAACAGGGAAGATAGATATTGCAAGAGGCATAAGTACTTAGAAACTAAATTGTTGCAAGAAAGGCTAGATGATTGTGCTGAATATTTAAATTTTCTTGGTCGTACTTGTATACTTTGCAATGAGCAGGGTCATTTAGCTATCCGATGCAAATTGTTTCATGATCTAATCGTGTCCAAAAATTGTGATGACTTGATTTCCCCTGCACATTATAATGAACTTAGTTTGCTTATGGGCTACGAAAAAATTAAACGTATAACTAAACATCTTCTAGAATTTGCCCGCTATAAACTTCTTGGTTTTGATCTAGAGGAAATTTATATGTATTGTGCGGTGAATTGTATTGAAAATCCTTATATTGCCAATTACATAAAGAAAAGAAAACAAATAGAAGATGAAGAGAATACTAATGAAGGGGAAGAAACTTCCCAATATCCTCCTATTATTTCTTATGATGAATCAGGTAACGAGGAGGAGCCTCCTATTCAACCAATCTCATTAATAAGGAGCTCCAAAAAGAGGATTGAACCCACACATGATGTGGTGAAGATGGAGACAAGAAAAATGAAGAGAGGTAAAAAGATATCTCTCCCAAATAATTCTGCTCCTATTACTATTGTGACTCATGAAAATATAATTGTGGAAGATAATGATACTTCTTATGATCTTGAAAATCTTTTTGGAACTTGCTTGGAAGAATATGATAATTGCTATACTATTGGTGCTATCTATACTATTAGAGATGAGAGTGATTATGCTCATGATATGAAAAGGCCCAAGCTTGGGGATGCTATGTTTGATGAAGATGATGTTTTTGAGAATATATTTGCTGCAATTAATGTTTGTCCCAAGCTTGGGGATGTTACGCTTAATGAAGATGATATTTTTAGTCTCCCAAGTTTTGATATGCAAATTTAAAATGATGATAACAAGCCTCCTACCTATGATGATTATTGTGATGATAATTATGCTATAAAAAGTAGTGATTATATTTATAAAACTTGTCATGATTATGATTACCCCTTTTCTGAACATTACCCTTTGAATGTGGAAAAAATTTATAGTATTCGAGTGTCTTATGATACTCCCACTATTCCGAATGAGAAGAATTTTGCTTATGTGGAGAGTAGTAAAATTTCTATGCTTGTAGATCATGAAAAGAATGCTTTAGGTGCTGGTTATATTTTTGAATTCATTCATGATGCTACTGAAAATTATTTTGAGGGAGGAACATATGCTTGTAGGAATTGCAATAATATCAAGTTTCCTCTCTATGTGCTTAAAGTTTTAAAGTTATGCTTGTTCTGCCTTCCTATGCTAGTTGATTATTGTTCCCATAAGTTGTTTGCTCACAAAATACCTATGTATATCAAGTGGGTTATACTTAAATGTATTAGCAATATTCTTCATGATGCTCTCTTTATGTTTCAATTCTTATCTTTTATGTGAGCATCATTGAAATCATCATGCCTAGCTAGGGGCGTTAAACGATAGCGCTTGTTGGGAGGCAACCCAACTTTGTTTTTGTTCCTTTCATTTTTTTCCTGTTTGGTAATAAATAATACATCTAGCCTCTTTTTATATGTGGTTTTATGCTTTTAATTAGTGTTTGTGCCAAGTAGAACCTTTGGGAAGACTTGGGGAAAGTCTTGTTGATCATGCTGTAAAAAACAGAAACTTTAGCGCTCATGAGAATTGCTGCCATTTTTATTTGGAAAGTGATATTTAGTTAATTATTTTTCAAGATGATTAATAGATAAATTCCTCAGGTCCAGAAATTTGTTTGAGAACTTTATGAGTTCCAGAAGTATACGTTTGATCCTGATTACTACAGACTGTTCTGTTTTTGACAGATTCTATTTTTCATGTGTTGTTTACTTATTTAAATGAATCTATGGCTAGTAAAAGAGTTTATAAACCATAGAGAAGTGGAATACAATATGTTTAACACCAATATAAATAAAGAATGAGGTCATTACAGTACCTTGAAGTGGTGATTTATTTTCTTATACTAACGGAGCTTACTAGTTTTCTGTTAAGTTTTGTGTTGTGAAGTTTTCAAGTTTTGGGTAAGGATTCGATGGACTATGGAATAAGGAGTGGCAAGAGCCTAGGATTGGGGATGCCCAAGGCACCCCAAGGTAATATTCAAGGATAGCCAAGAGCCTAAGCTTGGGGATGCCCCGGAAGGCATCCCCTCTTTCGTCTTCGTTCATCGGTAACTTTACTTGGAGCTATATTTTTATTCGCCACATGATATGTGTTTTGCTTGGAGCGTCATTTTATTTTCTTTTGCTTTGCTTGCTGTTTGAATAAAATACCAAGATCTGAAATTATTAAATGTTATAGAGTCTTCATATAGTTGCATAATTATTCGACTACTCATTGATCTTCACTTATATCCTTCGGAGTAGTTCGTTGATGCTCTAGTGCTTCACTTATATATTTTTAGAGCACGGTGGTGGTTTTATTTTATAGAAATAATTGATCTCTCATGCTTCACTTATATTATTTTGAGAGTCCTTTTGTAACATCCCAAATTTTCAATTTGGAATGTTATACATTAGATCATCATGCATATCATATTTTATTTGCTTTTGGGTTTTGATCCTAGAAAATTCTAAGCAACTCAAGGACCCACGGAGAGAGTTGGGGATTTCGCTATTTTCATATTTGAGTTTTCTCAAATTTTGAGAATAGGATCATTTGATTTTATTTATTTTATCATCAATTATTTCTATTACAAAAATATGAGAGAGGGAATAAAATGACTTTCCCAAAATATAGAAATATTGAGGACTTAATAATAAAATCAAATAAGATTTATTTCGGAGTTTTTTGATATTTTTATTTGAATTTAGGAAAAATACAAGTTTTTAAAAATTGCATTTAGGGCCCAAATAAATGTTCACTTTGTCGGGCTTGATTTTAGAAGCTAGGGAAAATTTATTTCGGGATTTTTGGAGTCCGTTTAATATTTCTTTTTATTTTTTCCCGAGCGTAAAACAAAATAAATAAAAAAGGAACCGACCTACGGGCCGTGTCCGACTAGGACTCCCGGCCCGTAGGGGCTTCATAAGCCAGCCCACCCGGGGGGGACCCTAGCCAGCGCCCAGCCCCGCCCCAGCCCGCGCCCCGGCCCAGCGCCGCCGCCCCACAGCCGATCCGCCGGAGCCGCGCGTCCCCCGAGGTTCGTCGTACCTCAAAATCCGCGCTAAAAAAAATTCATTCGTCGTTTTTCTTTTTCGTCGGATTTTCCGCGGTTATTTTCTGATCGCGATTTCTGATCCGATTTTCGTTTTAGTTTATCTTTTCGCTCGTTTATCGAAATCAGGCGATTCAAGCGCCTGGAGTTTCGTCTTGAAACCCTCTATCCGAATAATCAACTTAATCAAGCTTTTGCTACTGTAAAATTTGACTTAGATTCAGATTACTAGAACGAAGTTGTTTTCTTTAGCCGTTTGACTTTCTTTGCTTCGTTCGATTTGATTCTTTTTGCCAACTGGAGTTCTTAAGTTGAACCTTCTAGTTAGATCTCTTATTTGAGTTTTACCTGTGCATTAGATGAGTACTTATTGTATGCTTGTTTGTCTGTTTGCGATAGAGTACCCGGAGTGCGCCGCCTGTTACTTCGAATCGTTAGGTTTCGCGGATCATCAGCAAGGCAAGTAACACTTTGATCATACCTTTTCTATAAACCAGTTTTTCTTGCATTAGATCAATCCTCACACATTGCATGATTAGGATCTAAATAAATTGTGGGATGGGAAGTAGATGAGGTAGTACCTATTACCTGTTATTATCAAACCTTTGGGAGTTACTTCTATGTTTGCTTATTATGCCATGCTATGCTAGTAGACGTGGATTGGGTGAGTGATATCCATGACAGATGTGAGATTGATAATTAATGGTTTATCTAAGGTGGCAACTTAAACACACATCTGGGTGGATTGAGGCACCTGGGTATTCCAGGACTTTCCTATTTTTCTTTTGGACCGCCACCCAGGCTCAAAGGGATCATGAGATTATTCATACTAGAAACTTCTGTGTGCATCCACAAGCCATTATGGGCTCTGGCATAGTTGATTAAGTCGTGCGAACTCTTACAGGGTAGACTAGCAGATGTAGGGGAAAGTAGGTGTACCGGTCTATCCATCGTAAGGTGCTAGTGCTTCTGAAAGACTGTGTCTCGGTCATTCGTTTCTCAAACACCATGTAGTGCGAGAAATCCAACGGAGGCGATCGAGTCTTGTGGGGAAAAGTGCGCAAACCTCTGCAGAGTGTAATAAACTAATCATGGTTAGCCGTGTCCCCGGTTATGGACATCTTGAGTATCTAGTATCTGGATTATCATGTGAATCTCAACATGTTACTCTAAAATTAATTTTGTTGGGTTTGCTTAATGATGATGCTTAATTGGGATTGAGAATGCTGTCAACCATTCTCAATGTTTAACAACCACCATGATAGTAATTAAATTTATTCCTTTGAAGTAGGGAAAAATTGGCTTTATGCAAAAACTGTAACCATAGAGCTTTCCACCAGCCAAATATGCATATAGTATAGCTGTTTCATTCCATTACTCTCTATGTGTTACCTTGCCAGCATATGCCATGTGCTGACCCATTTTCGGGTTGCAACGTTAATGTTGTAGACTTTTCAGATGACGATTAAGGAGTTTTAGGTCGTGGTTCTATACTCAGTGATGTCGTTGGAGTTGATGGACTCACTTATCTTCCAAGCCTTCCGCTGTTATCGTTATTAGATGGCCTTAAGCCATATTTATTGTAATAACTTCTCTTTTGAGACACTCGATGTAATAAGTATGTGATTGCTACTCTGCTATAAATCGTCCGAGTACTGTGTGGTGTCAGCATTACTAATCCAGGGATGACACCGGAGCACAGAGATCAGACTATTTGAGGTCTGGTCGCTACAGAGATGGTATCAGAGCACACGCTGACTGTAGGACACGACCACTAAGCTAAAGACCTAGATCACTACTCACTCTCTTCTCTTCTGACTTATCATCTTTTCTACTCTTTAGGATGGCGGATGCAAGGAACAAGTTCACACAACCGGACGAAGATACACCCTTTGGATGCCACTTGAAGGAAGTCACTAGATACCTGAACATAGGAGTACCAAGCTTCACGGGAACCTACAACGTCACTTTACCTAAAGAAGAGCGCTGGATGATTCAAGTTCAAGTTCCAGGAAGGACGTTCATGCCAGCCACTGAGCCCATAGAGTTTTCTTTTGATGCACCAACTTGGAATCTAGGAAAAAGTATGGCAGCTCACATCACCATGGGACATATTGGGGAAGTCTACCGCAAAGATCTCAAGGATACTATCTACCAGATTTGTGGGTGCCGAGATGAACACTGGGAGATGATTAGCACCAGGAAGGATAGATCAATTGCAGCTTTTATCCAGGAGTTAAACCAGCACATTCGACAATAGGAGAATCAGATGTGCGCCGACATGATAGATCTGAAGAAGGCTAAGACTAGAATCAAGGAACTGGAGGAAGAACTCAAGGCTATACGTGAAGATTATGAAGAAGAAATTGAAGTATTGGTGGAGAAGAATGACGACCTGATCAAGAAGATTGGAATATTTATGGGAGGCCCGACACCAGTAGATGAAGACGAAGAACCCAAGGAGATTAGCCCGGAAGACTACATCATCATCGACGGCACCGACTCGGAAGCAGATAGCAGCGATGATGGCTATGTTGATGAAGTAGGAGCAGATATCATGGAGTCAACAACCGTAGAATATTTCTAGTAGACCACCTCATCGGTAGTAGTATTCCACCATGTAAATAAAGTAGTCCGAGCACTTTCGTGATAGATAGATCGATTGTATGCCCTTGTTTGATTGATTGAAGTGAATTGTTTGCTTTTGCCTCATGTGCATATGGGTAGTGTTTTCTCTTTAGACCCCCTCTAATCTTATCTCTCATCTTTTCTAAAACCCTCAGATGCCTCCGAGACGTGACCCCGGATTTGCCTTTCTGCCGGAGCTCATCCAGTTGATCTAGCATCAGAACACATTGATGCAGTTGCTAGTCCAGAATCAAAATCAGGGGAACAACAACAACAACCCACCACCACCACCACCTGTTGACCACTTAGCCCGTTTTCTTAGGCTAAATCCACCGGTGTTTTCCAGTAGCACCGAGCCGATAGTAGCAGATGATTGGCTCCGCAAGACCACTAGGGAGTTGACCACAGCAGGATGCACAGATGCGGAAAAGGTGAAGTTTGCCACACATCGGTTAGAAGGCCCGCAGCATCATGGTGGGAGAATTTCATAGCCACCTTCCCAGTCGACACTGTCACATGGGACCAGTTTCAGCAGGCTTTCCGTACTGCCCATGTTTCAGCAGGAGCAATGGCCATGAAGAAGCGTGAGTTTCATAACTTGCGCCAAGGAGGACGGACAGTTGGCCAGTATGTGGAGGAGTTTAGTAAGCTAGCACGTTATGCCCCAGATGATGTTGCTACAGATGCAGCTAAGTAGGAGAAGTTCCTGGAAGGACTGAATGATGAGTTGAGTATGCAGTTGATGGTAGCCACCTTCAACAACTACCAGGAGTTGGTAGATCGTGCCCTTATGATTGAAGGGAAGCAGCAGCAAATTGAGAACCGCAAGAGGAAGTATGGACAAGGAAAGTATAATTCAAGAGCTCAGCAGAAGCCACGTTTTACCCCTAGATCGGGAGGACATTTTCAGCATACCCATGGAGTAGGTAGCTCGCACAATCACAATGGCACCAAGAATGGTAATGGGAATGGAGGAAGCAATCGCCAGAACCGCAACAACCCATCAACCCCAGCCAAGAAGGACCTGAGCCAAGTCACCTGTTTCAAGTGTTCCAAGACCGGACATTATGCCAATGAATGTCCTGAAGGCTAAAACGGCAATGGAAGCTCTGGAAAGAAGCCGGAACCTTTCAATAGGGGACAGGCGAACCACGTTAATGTGGAGGAGGTTGAAGCTCAGCCCGATGCAGTAATAGGTAAGTTTTTGGTTAAGTCATTTACTGCACTCGTTCTTTTTGATATTGGTGCATCGCATTCATACATATCAAGGGGATTTGTGGAAAAATATAGCCTACCCACTAGGGTTCTCAAAACACCTATGCTAGTAAGCTCACTAGGAACAGAGTACATGGCCAGTCAAGGATGCTTTCAAGTGCCATTAAGTATAGGACGGCATGTTTTCCCAACAGATTTAATTATTCTGGAATCTCAAGGTATGCATGTGATTCTTGGTATGGATTGGCTGTCGATGTGTGGAGGAAACATCGATTGTGCTAGTAAGTCAATTTTGCTTACCACACCAGAAGGGAAAAGGATCAAGTATGTATCCCGGCATATGCCAAAAAGGACCCAAGTAAATTGCCTAACAGGAGTTGTGTAGGAGGAAGTACCAGTGGTAAGGGATTTTCCTAATGTGTTTCCAGAGGAGTTGCCAGGCATGCCACCGGATAGAGATATTGAGTTTTTGATTGAGCTATTGCCAGGCACAGGGCCAATATCAAAGAGACCATATAGGATGCCAGCAAAGGATTTGGTGGAAATTAAGAAACAGATTAAAGAATTATTGGATAAGGGATATATTCGCCCAAGTTCTTCACCTTGGGGATCGCCAGTACTACTAGTGGAAAAGAAGGATGGATCGCTAAGGATGGTTGTCGATTATCGGGGATTGAATGAAGTAACGATCAAGAACAAGTACCCACTACCAATGATCAACGATCTGTTTGATCGATTGCAAGGAGCAAAGGTATTTTCCAAGATCGATTTGCGATCAGGGTACCACCAGTTGAAGATTCGAGAACAGGATATTCTGAAGACAGCTTTTACCACCAGGTATGGGCTGTATGAGTATACCTTTATGTCATTTGGTCTGACTAACGCGCCTGCCTATTTTATGAACATGATGAACAAAGTGTTTATGGAGTTTTTGGATAAGTTCGTCGTAGTTTTCATTGATGATATCCTGGTTTATTCGAAGAACGAAGAGGAGCATAAGGAGCATTTGCGTTTGGTACTTGGAAAGCTCAGAGAACACCAATTATATTCCAAGTTCAGCAAATGTGAGTTTTGGTTGAAGGAAGTAGGATTCCTCGAACACGTTATATCAGGAGAAGGTATAGCAGTAGATCCCGCTAAAGTTGAAACCGTGACCAAGTGGGAAGCCTGAGCAACAGTTGGAGAGATCCGGAGTTTTCTTGGACTCGCAGGATACTACCGGAGGTTTATTGAGAATTTTTCAAAGAATGCAAAGCCTATGACGGAGTTGTTGAAGAAGGATACCACGTTCATATGGACTGAGCAGTGTGAGGCTAGTTTCCAGGAGTTGAAGAAACGCTTGGTTACCTCACCAGTGTTGATTTTGCCAGACCAGACCAAGGATTATGAGGTGTATTGTGACGCTTCATGTCGAGGACTTGGAGCAGTGCTTATGCAGGAAGGGAGAGTCGTTTCATATGCCTCAATACAACTGAAGCCCCATGAGTTGAATTACGCTACGCATCACTTGGAGTTTGCAGCCGTAGTGCATGCCTTGAAGACATGGAGACATTTCCTCATTGGAAATCATTGTGAGGTGTACACGGATCATAAGAGTTTGAAGTACATTTTCACACAGAAGGAGTTGAACCTCAGACAAAGGAGATGGTTGGAGCTCATCAAGGATTATGATATGAGATTGCATTATCATCCCGGGAAGGCTAATGTAGTAGCTGATGCATTAAGCCGCAAGAGCCATGTCAATACGTTAATGACGGGAGAAATACCCAAGGAGTTAGCAGAAAATCTTTGTGAACTATGTTTGGAAATAGTTCCGAGAGGCTATGTAGCAGCATTGGAAATTCAGTCAACTTTGATGGATAGAATCAGGGAAGCTCAGAAGACTGACAAGGAGATTGCTTCCATAAAGGAGAAAATGAAGGAAGGAAAAGCTAAAGGATTTCGTGAGGATGAGCACGATACCCTATGGTTTGAAGACTGTATCTATGTGCCCAATGACCCGGAGATCAGGAAGTTAATTCTGCAAGAGGCACATGATTCACCCTATTCGATTCACCCAGGGAATACTAAGATGTATCTGGATTTGAAGGATATTTTCTGGTGGACCGGAATGAAGAAAGACATAGCGGAGTATGTAGCAGTTTGTGATGTATGCCAGAGAGTAAAGGCAGAGCATCAGAAGCCAGTGGGATTGTTACGACCATTGCCGATACCCGAATGGAAATGGGATAGGTTAGGCATGGATTTTATCACGGGATTGCCCAGGACTCGTTCAGGCTATGACTCAATTTGGGTTGTAGTCGATCAATTGACGAAAGTAGCTCATTTCATCCCAGTAAAGACCGCCTACACCAGTGCTAAGTTGGCAAAGATATACATGACCAGAATAGTATGTCTGCATGGAGTTCCGAGAAGTATCGTATTAGATAGAGGAACCCAGTTTACCTCAAAGTTCTGGAAGCAGTTGCACGAAACTTTGGGAACCAGGCTAGAATTCAGTACAACTTTTCATCCATAGACAGATGGACAGACCGAGAGAGTCAATCAGATTTTGGAAGATATGCTGAGTGCTTGTGCGCTAGATTATGGATCTAGTTGGGACGATAATTTTCCATATGCAGAGTTCTCTTACAACAACAGCTACCAAACAAGTTTGAAGATGGCCCCTTTTGAAGCTTTGTACGGAAGGAGGTGCAGGACACCGTTGTCGTGGGACGAAGTTGGAGACCGTCAGTTGTTTGGACCTGACTTGATCAAGGAGTCTGAACAGAAGGTGAAGTTGATTCGTGATAGGCTCACGGTAGCCCAGTCCAGACAGAAGAGTTATGCAGATTCTAAACGCAAGGAGACAGTTTACGAAGTTGGAGATAGAGCTTATCTTCGAGTATCCCACTTCGGGGAACAAAGCGTTTTGGAGTTAAAGGGAAGTTAGCGCCACAATTTATAGGACCATATCGAATTTTGGAGCGTATGGGAGAAGTGGCCTACAAGTTGGAATTGCCCGAAGGATTGTCAGGAGTTCATGATGTTTTCCACGTTTCCCAGTTAAAGAAGTGTCACGCAGAGATAGCTGACATACCATTGAGAGACACAGTGCCTTTGGAAACCATTCATTTGGATAACGATTTGACCTACGAGGAGAAACCAGTTAAGATCCTCGAGTTTGCCAGCCGAGTTACTCACAACAAGGTTATCAAGTTTTGCAAAGTTCAGTGGAGCCACCACTCAGAGGATGAAGCCACCTAGGAACGAGAGGAAGATTTGCTCAAAGACCACCCTCACCTATTTTCTAGCCAACCCGAATCTCGAGGGCGAGATTCATCTTAAGGGGGGTAGGTTTGTAACATCCCAAATTTTCAATTTGGAATGTTATACATTATATCATCATGCATATCATATTTTATTTGCTTTTGCGTTTTGATCCTAGAAAATTCTAAGCAACTCAAGGACCCACGAAGAGAGTTGGGGATTTCGTTATTTTCATATTTGAGTTTTCTCAAATTTTGAGAATAGGATCATTTGATTTTATTTATTTTATCATCAATTATTTCTATTACAAAAGTATGAGAGAGGGAATAAAATTACTTTCCCAAAATATAGAAATATTGAGGATTTAATAATAAAATCAAATAAGATTTATTTCGGAGTTTTTTGATATTTTTATTTGAATTTAGGAAAAATACACGTTTTTCAAAATTGCATTAAGGGCCCAAATAAATGTTCACTTTGTCGGGCTTGATTTTAGAAGCCCGGGAAAATTTATTTCGGGATTTTTGGAGTCCGGTTAGTATTTCTTTTTATTTTTTTCCCCGAGCGTAAAAAAAAGGAACCGACCTACGGGCCGTGTCCGACTAGGACTCCCGGACCGTAGGGGCTTTATAAGCCAGCCCACCCGGGGGGGGGGAACCCTAGCCAACGCCCAGCCCCGCCCCAGCCCGCGCCTCGCCCCAGCGCCGCTGCCGCCGCCAGCCGCCGGAGCCGCACGTCGCCCGAGGTTCGCCGTACCTCGAAATCCGCGCTGAAAAAAAATTGTTCGTCGTTTTTCTTTTTCGTCGGATTTTTTGCGGTTATTTTCTGATCGCGATTTCTGATCCGATTTTCGTTTTAGTTTATCTTTTCGCTCGTTTATCGGAATCAGGCGATTCAAGCGCTTGGAGTTTCGTCTCGAAACCCTCTATCCGAATAATCAACTTAAACAAGCTTTTGCTACTGTAAAATTTGACTTAGATTCAGATTACTAGAACGAAGTTGTTTTCTTTAGCCGTTTGACTTTCTTTGCTTCGTTCGATTTGATTCTTTTTGCCAACCGGAGTTCTTAAGTTGAACCTTCTGGTTAGATCTCTTATTTGAGTTTTACCTGTGCATTAGATGAGTACTTATTGTATGCTTCTTTGTCTGTTTGCGATAGAGTACCCGGAGTGCGCCGCCTGTTACTTCGAATTGTTAAGTTTCGCGGATCATCAGCAAGGCAAGTAACACTTTGATCATACCTTTTCTATAAACCAGTTTTTCTTGCATTAGATCAATCCTCACACATTGCATGATTAGGATCTAAATAAATTGTGGGATGGGAAGTAGATGAGGTAGTACCTATTACCTGTTATTATCAAACCTTTGGGAGTTACTTCTATGTTTGCTTATTATGCCATGCTATGCTAGTAGACGTGGATTGGGTGAGTGATATCCATGACAGATGTGAGATTGATAATTAATGGTTTATCTAAGGTGGCAACTTAAACACACATCTGGGTGGATTGAGGCAACTGGGTATTCCAGGACTTGCCTGTTTTTCTTTTGGACCGCCACCCAGGTTCAAAGGGATCATGAGATTATTCATACTAGAAACTTCTGTGTGCAGCCACAAGCCATTATGGGCTCTGGCATAGTTGATTAAGTCGTGCGAACTCTTACAGGGTAGACTAGCAGATGTAGGGGAAATTAGGTGTACCGGTCTATCCATCGTAAGGTGCTAGTGCTTCTGAAAGACTGTGTCTCGGTCATCCGTTTCTCAAACACCATGTAGTGCGAGAAATCCAACGGAGGCGATCAAGTCTTGTGGGGAAAAGTGCGCAAACCTCTGCAGAGTGTAATAAACTAATCATGGTTAGCCGTGTCCCCGGTTATGGACATCTTGAGTATCTAGTATCTGGATTATCATGTGAATCTCAACATGTTACTCTAAAATTAATTTTGTTGGGCTTGTTTAATGATGATGCTTAATTGGGATTGAGAATGCTGTTAACCATTCTCAATGTTTAACAACCACCATGATAGTAATTAAATTTATTCCTTTGAAGTAGGGAAAAATTGGCTTTATGCAAAAAATGTAACCATAGAGCTTTCCACGAGCCAAATATGCATATAGTATAGCTGTTTCATTCCATTACTCTCTATGTGTTACCTTGCCAGCATATTCCATGTGCTGACCCATTTTCGGGCTGCAACATTAATGTTGCAGACTTTTCAGATGACGATTAAGGAGTTTTAGGTCATGGTTCTATACTCAGTGATTCCGTTGGAGTTGATGGACTCACTTATCTTCCAAGCCTTTCGCTGTTATCGTTATTAGATGGCCTTAAGCCATATTTATTGTAATAAGTTCTCTTTTGAGACACTCGATGTAATAAGTGTGTGATTGCTACTCTGCTATGAATCCTTCGAGTACTGTGTGGTGTTAGCATTACTAATCCAGGGATGACACTGGAGCACAGAGATCAGACTGTCTGAGGTCTGGTCGCTACACCTTTAGAACAGCATGGTAGTTTTCTTTGGATATGAAACTAGTCCTAATATGATGGGCATCCAAGAGGGATATAATAAAAACTTCCATATAAAGTGCATTGAATACTATGAGAAGTTTGATACTTGATGAGTGTTTTGAGATATGAGGATGGTAATATTAGAGTCATGCTAGTTGAGTAGTTGTGAATTTGAGAGATACTTGTGTTAAAGTTTGTGATTCCCGTAGCATGCACGTATGGTGAACCGTTATGTGATGAAGTCGGAGCATGATTTATTTATTGATTGTCTTCCTTATGAGTGGCGGTCAGGGACGAGCGATGGTCTTTTCCGACCAATCTATCCCCCTAGGAGCATGCGCGTAGTACTTTGTTTCGATAACTAATAGATTTTTGCAATAAGTATGTGAGTTCTTTATGAATAATGTTGAGTCCATGGATTATACGCACTCTCACCCTTCCACCATTGCTAGCCTCTCTAGTACCGCGCAACTTTCGCCGGTACCTTAAACCCATCATATACCTTCCTCAAAACAGCCACCATACCTACCTATTATGGCATTTCCATAGCCATTCCAAGATATATTGCCATGCAACTTTCCACGGTTCCGTTTATTATGACACGCTTCATCATTGTCATATTGCTATGCATGATCATGTAGTTGACATTGTATTTGTGGCAAAGCCAGCGTTCATAATTCTTTCATACATGTCACTCATGAGTCATAGCATATCCCGGTACACCACCGGAGGCATTCATATAGAGTCATATTTTGTTCTAAGTATCGAGTTGTAATTCTTGAGTTGTAAGTAAATAAAAGTGTGATGATCATCATTATTAGAGCATTGTCCTAGTGAGGAAAGGATGATGGAGACTATGATTCCCCCATAAGTCGGGATGAGACTCCGAACGAAAAAAGAGAGGCCAAAGAAGCCCAAAAAAAGGCCATAAAAAGGGAGAAGGCCCAAATAAAAAATGAGAGAAAAAGAGAGAAGGGGCAATGCTACTATCCTTTTACCACACTTGCGCTTCAAAGTAGCACCATGATCTTCATCATAGAGAGTCTCCTATGTTGTCACCTTCATATACTAGTGGGAATCTTTCATTATTGAACTTGGCTTGTATATTCCAATGATGGGCTTCCTCAAAATGCCCTAGGTCTTCGTAAGCAAGCAAGTTGGATGCACAACCACTAGTTTCTTATGTTGAGCTTTCATACACTTATAGCTCTAGTGCATCCGTTGCATGGCAATCCCTACTCACTTACATTGATATCTATTGATGGGCATCTCCATAGCCCGTTGATACACCTAGTTGATGTGAGACTATCTTCTGCCTTTTTTCTTCTCCACAACCACTGTTCTATTCCACCTATAGTGCTATATCCATGGCTCACGCTCATGTATTGCGTGAAGATTGAAAAAGTTTGAGAACATCAAAAGTTTGAAACAATTGCTTGGCTTGTCATCGGGGTTGTGCATGATTTAAATATGTTGTGTGGTGAAGATGGAGCATAGCCAGACTATATGATTTTGTAGGGATAGCTTTCTTTGGCCATGTTATTTTGAGAAGACATGATTGCTTAGTTAGTTTGCTTGAAGTATTATTATTTTTATGTCAATATGAACTTTTGTCTTAAATCTTATGGATCTGAATATTCTTGCCACAATAAATAAAAATACTTAGAGAAATATGTTAGGTAGCATTCCACATCAAAAATTCTGTTTTTATCATTTACCTACTCGAGGACGAGCAGGAATTAAGCTTGGGGATGCTGATACGTCTCCAACGTATCTACAATTTTTGATTGTTCCATGCTATTATATTATCTGTTTTGGATGTTTATGGGCTTTATTATACACTTTTATATGATTTTTGGGACTAACAAATTAACCCAGAGCCTAGAGCCAGTTTCTGTTTTTACCTTGTTTTAGAGTATCGCAGAAAAGGAAAATCAAACGGAGTCCAATTGACTTGAAACTTCACGGAACTTAATTTTGGATCATAAGAAGCCCAGAAGACTTGGAGTGCACGTCAGGGGATCTACGAGGAGGCCACGAGGCAGGGGGCGTGCCCTCCACCCTCATGGGCCCCCTGACGTATTTCTTCCGCCTATATATCTCCATATACCCTAAAACATCCGAGAGCACAATAGATCGGGAGTTCCGCCGCCAGAAGCCTCCATAGCCACCAAAAGCCAATCTAGTCCCATTTCGGCACCCTGCCGGAGGGGGCAATCCCTCTTCGGTGGCCATCTTCATCATCCCGGTGCTCTCCATGACGAGGAGGGAGTAGTTCTCCCTCGAGGCTGAGGGTATGTACCAATAGCTATGTGTTCGATCTCTCTCTCTCTCTCTCTCGTGTTCTTGAGGTGATATGATCTTGATGTATCGCGAGCTTTGCTATTATAGTTGGATATTATGATGTTTTCTCCCCCCTCTACTCTCTTGTAATGGATTGAGTTTCCCCTTTGAAGTTGTCTTATCGGATTTAGTCTTTAAAGATTTGAGAACACTTGATGTATGTCTTGCCGTGCGTATCTGTGGTGACAATGGGATATCACGTGATTCACTTGATGTATGTTTTGGTGATCAACTTGCGGGTTCCTTCCATGAACCTATGCATATGGGTTGGCACACGTTTTCGTCGTGATTCTTCGGTAGGAACTTTGGGGCACTCTTTGAGGTCCTATGTGTTGGTGGAATAGATGAATCTGAGATTGTGTGACGCATATCGTATAATCATACCCACGGATACTTGAGGTGACATTGGAGTATCTAGGTGACATTAGGGTTTTGGTTGATTTGTGTCTTAAGGTGTTATTCTAGTACGAACTCTAGGGCTGTTTGTGACACTTATAGGAATAGCCCAACGGATTGATTGGAAAGAATAACTTTGAGGTGGTTTCGTACCCTACCATAATCTCTTCGTTTGTTCTCCGCTATTAGTTACTTTGGAGTGACTCTTTGTTGCATGTTGAGGGATAGTTATGTGATCCAATTATGTTATTATTGTTGAGGGAACTTGCACTAGCGAAAGTATGAACTCTAGGCCTTTTTTCAACGCATTGCAATACCGTTTATGTTCACTTTTACCATTAGTTACCTTTCTGTTTTTATATTTTCAGATTACAAAAACTTTATCTACTATCCATATACCACTTGTATCACCATCTCTTCGCCGAACTAGTGCACCTATACAATTTACCATTGTATTGGGTGTGTTGGGGACACAAGAGACTCTTTGTTATTTGGTTGCAGGGTTGCTTGAGAGAGACCATCTTCATCCTACGCCTCCTACGGATTGATAAACCTTAGGTCATCCACTTGAGGGAAATTTGCTACTGTCCTACAAATCTCTGTAGTAGACATCATTCGCCGACACCATCATCAACCCCACCGGAGTAGCTTCGCATATACCATTCTCAACCCTACCGGGGCCGCTTTGCCAACTCACAAGTCCACAGCCTCAGATCCACTTCCTTGCACCATCATCCAACCTACCAGTGGAGCTTCTGATGCCCTGTCCACGGCCACAGATCCGCATTGTCGACACCATCCTTAACCCAACCATCGGAGCAGCTTCACCTACGCCCTCGTCCATGGCCACATATCCGCTTCGCCCACACCATAGTCCACCCTACCGGAGCCGCTCCACAAACACCCTACTCGATGGTTCTAGATCTCCTTATCGGACCCCGACAGCACGCGCAGTGTCATCACCCTTGACGTTTCTAACCTGATTCCACCGTCTGGCAAGATGCCAAGCACCCGCCATGTACTAGGTACTTGTCACCTTTAAACCCGTCCAGCATCACCTGCCCGATGTACTTAAAATATACTAGCAGGTCGCTGTTACATGTTATGCAGCTGGCAAAACTACAAGGACGATGTTTCTTCTGGATCTAACAGCTTGGCCAACCAAGATCCTGGACTGAGGCATTGCTATGATCTTGTAAGTGCGTCTCTCTCTCTCTCTCTCTCTCTCTCTTGTATTGTTCTGTGTCTGCCAGCGTGCTTTGCTAGGATTTTCGACTAGTAATCCCTTTGTGCAAACAATGATTTGTACTACTGGCTGCTAAATTAGATATGTAGATGTCATACATGATACTACCTCGTACCTCTGTTCCTAAATATAAGTCTTTCTAGAGATTCCACTATAGGCGACATACGGAGCAAAATGAGTGAATCTACACTCGAAAATGCATCTATATACATCTGTATGTGGTCCATACTAGACTCTCTACAAAGACATATATTTAGGAACAGAGGCAGTACATTACACAAAATCGTAGGAGGCATGTAGGAATTCCAGTGCACTACATTAGGCTCCCTTAGAGTGCCTGCTAGTCCAGCACACAGAATCATGGCTAGTTTATGCTACGCACACAATCATTAATTGGTGGTTTAAATATGCGCAAGGGATATGCAATGTATTATCATGTAGAGATGTCTGAAATTAGACGTGTCAACTTGCAGATAGGGTTACACAATGAGAAAGTATAAGATGTATGTGGCAATTTCATGGAACATCGCAAAAAAAAGGAGAGGCAGCGGTGAGCCTATACAATGTGCTATGGTACGTCACTCCTCCATTGCAATCATCGTGACATGTTATTTGTATGTCAGTGCTATTGGCCAAGTTTCTTAGGGACAGTTATTACGAGTTATCCTAAGAAAATAAGCACCTATGAATATAAACTCCATGTAATAAGCCAACCAGTTCTTTTCATTGCGTTTTCAGCTTATCTTTGGTATGATCAGTGAAAAGTCTAGATTGCATTATATTTTTTTCATTTTGCTGTCCATATGAAAATTAATTTGACTTGCAAACATCACAAATTGAACCCAGTGCAGTAATTAATATGATAGGAAAATAGACCATCACTATTTGCTCAAAATGCAATTACAAAGATACCATCTACTTGGCACAATCTACTTTGTTCAATGTTTTCCATAGAGATCCCATTGCCTAATTCAAACGAAGAATGCATGACCCACATTTAAATGAAGAACAATTATTTATTGAAATTCGATGGTCAAAGTGGCTGGTTATTATCATATAGCAGCACAACCTGAAACCATCATACTGCAGCAGCAACAACTCATAGCAACTCATCATACATCAGCAGTAGTGTGCAATTCATCATATACCAGCAGCTCGTCATAGCAATTCATCATATAACAGCAGCAGGAGCAGCTTGCAGCAATTCATCATATAGCAGCAGCAAGAGCAGCTCATAGCAATTCATCGTATAGAAGTAGCAGGACCAGCTCATAGCAATTCATCATATAGCAGCAGCAGGAGTAGCTCATAGCAATTGATCATATAGCATCAGCAGGAGCAGCTCATAGCAATTCATCATACAGCAGCAGCAGGAGCAGCTTATAGCAAATCATCGTATAGCAGCAGCAGCTCATAGAAATTCATCATATAGCAGCAGCTCATAGCAATTCATCATATAGCAGCAGCAGCTCATAGCAATTCATCATATAGGAGCGGGAGCAACTCATAGCAATGCATCATATACCAGCAGTAGGAGCAGCTCATAGCAATGCATCATATACCAGCAGCAGAAGTAGCTCATAGAAATTCATCGTATAGTGGAACAGAATGAAAATTTTGCAAAAAATCAGAGGAGATCCTCACCTTGCTGGATGAGCTCATCCTTCAACAACACCTGAAGACCACGGCCTGGGACGTGGGGTGGGGGAATAATGTGCCTTCTGCCGCAGTGTGGTATCAACCGTAGTTGTGCAGCGCCTGCCGGAGTAGTGCGTTGGACGAACCATAGTGGTGCAGGTATTGGACACCATGAGAATGAGGGGCGGCGCCAGAGGGAGGAGCAGCCTGGGAGATTTTCCCCTACCCGCCGGCCATGTAGCCTAGCTGGACAGAGCATCGTCGAGGACCAGGCAAGATGGGACCAGTGGCGATGGCTCGCTAGTGGAAACCTAGTGATGCAGGTAGGGGATCGAGGTAGAGGGAAAGGGGAGAGGAGATGCAAGCAGGCAGGGCAATGAACGCTTGCGTGTTTGTTTTTACTTGAGGGTGTGGTGTGACATGGGTGTCAGCAGTTGCATTTTGAGTGTAATATAGGCAAACAAAAGAGTCATTTCACTATTCCCCTTCCCTTCAATTTTTAGTGAGGTTCTACCCGAAACACCCCCCTCCAAAGCGAAATTAGTTAAGCCCAAGCCCATAACTCAAAAATGACTTCTTTACATCTTTTATGGCTTATTTTGACAATGAGCCCTGAAAAGGCGGAATAGAACTAGCCCTTAACCTGCAATTCAATTGTGCGTGCAATGATGAATCACTCATGCCTACTATAGTGTACATTTAGGCATCATCATACATGGCATAACCTAATACATGTGCATTCCATTGTAGAATCTAGAATATGCAATGTTTATGTTAGTTCATACGTTGCACGTGATGTTTAAATGCCCATTAAATCTGGTCAGTCAAGTGATGGTCTTTAAGCCTCCTTCTTTGCTTCTTTTCTTGATATGTAAGATTTGCTCACACATCTGTTCAATTGCTTGTTTGCATCAGCCGGCCATACTAGGACTGTTTGCTTTGATTACTTGCCGTTCTTGACCTAACACTCTAACAGAGCTTGTCAACGATTTAAACACTAAGTGCTGCTGTAGTGGGGCCTTTTCTAACTCATAGGTGACATAAAGGTTTGGTTGTACACTAAAGTAGGCTCTCCAAGAGTACCTGGAGATCCAGTTCGAAGGTATGCCTAGTTTTTACATAGTGCAGACATAGTAAATGCTCATTTCATTGTGTGCAAGTGCAAGAGATGCGGCATGCTTCATTATGTGGCATTGTTTTGTTATAATCTCATCCTTTTGTGTTCACAGACTGGAAATTATGCATGTTTATCTTCCAAGGAGACGAGTAACTAGTTTGTGTCACCTTGCAGAGGGGGTGCAATGAAGATAAGATTGAGGATTTCCAAGTACAAGATGTTAGGAAGGAGCCTTGCAAGAGAAGTAGGAGTTGCACTAAGCCTCTTCAACCTGTTAAGGTAAGTCACTGTATTCAACTCAACAGTTCAATTCCATGTTTGTTCAAGGCATAGTTAATTTGCTCTTTTCAACTGCTTTGTTTGTCCTTAGTTAATGAGATGCCCAAAGAATGATGCCTGATGTTGGGTACTTGTATAACTGTTAGTTGACATAATTAAATGCCTTACCATTTAATTAATCTGCCGAAGTGTGCTTGAAGCTTTGAAGTCTATTAACCAACTATTATTGCATGAGGCTCACAATCTAGTTTATACTAGGCTAATGATTGCATAGTTTTGCTTGCTATAGTATGTTTGTATGAAACCCTCTATTGTTCATTATGCTCCCTAAGACTTTAATTGAGCTACAGAATGGCCAACTGCTTGCTTACTTCTACGCAACGTGATGTCTAAATTTGTAACTTGTCTGTGTTTTGGATTGGGCCCCAACATCATGCTCCTCTAGTGAGCTAAGATAGATTTCTGTATGCAGGCTGCACAGACTACCTTTTATAATTTTTAAAATATCACCTGCTTATGCTTCATGACGTGTAACATTATTGTTAGTCCTTGTCGGTGTCAAAACCGGCAGATCCCGGGTAGGGGGTCCCGAACTGTGCGTCTAGGCCGGATGGTAACAGGAGACAGGGGACACTTTGTTTTACCCAGGTTCGGGAACTCTCGATGGAGATAAAACCCTACTCCTACTTGATTAATATTGATGATATGGGTAGTACAAGAGTAGATCTACCACGAGATCAAGGAGGCTAAACCCTAGAAGCTAGCCTATGGTATGATTGTTGTGTATGGAGTTGATTCTGTCCTACGGACTACAACCCTCCGGTTTATATAGACACCAGATAGGGTTAGGGTTACATAGAGTCGGTTACAATGGTAGGAGATGTTGAATATCCGCATCGCCAAGCCTGCCTTCCACGCCAAGGAAAGTCCCATCCGGACACGAGACGAAGTCTTCAATCTTGTATCTTCATAGTCCTGGAGCCCGGTCTGAAGGTATAGTCCGGCTACCCGAACACCCCCTAATCCAGGACTCCCTTAGTAGCCCCTGAACCAGGCTTCAATGACGATGAGTCCGGCGTGCAAAATTGTCTTCGGCATTGCAAGGCGGGTTCCTCCTCCAAATCCTTCATAGAAGATTGTAATCACCAAGAGTAGTGTCCGGCTCTGCAAAATAAGCTTCCACATATTGCCATAGAGAGAATAATATTAACACAAATCAAATCTGCGGACGTATTCCGCAGTGCGTCAACACACTACAGCCAAGTCCTTCAAATCGTTTTTACTTTTTCACCTCAGCATGTTTTGTGAGGCGGTTTCCTTGGCACGTCTTGTCAAAGAAGAGATCGTGTACCCCCTTTTACGGGATTCTCCTCAATACGGACGTGGGTAACCCAACCGCGCCACTTATCACGGTGCTTGGGAGGCAAGCGAGTTTTACTAGGCAGGTGGGGACGCACAAACGTGTCCGCCTATATAAGGGGACAAGGATCCACCTCTTTACCAACGCCTTCTTCCTCCTCTGCCTACCCATCTCTTGCGCACCCGAGCTCCAGCGACCCAGCCTGCACTTCCCACCTCAACCTTCTCCAGCAATGTCCGGAGCAGGAGGCAAGTGGATGGTCTCCTCCGTCATGGAGGGTAAATTAAAAAAGCTAAGGAAGGCCGGATACCTGTCCAAGGTCATCACGCACCGGCTTCCCGAAGAGGGGCAGCTTATCCCCACCCCAAGGCCCCATGAGAGGGTCGTGTTTCTCCCCCACTTCCTCCGTGGACTGGGTTTTCCACTCCACCCATTTCTCCGGGGGCTCATGTTCTACTAAGGCCTGGATTTCCACGATCTGGCTCCGAACTTCATCCTCAACATCTCGGCGTTTATCATCGTGTGCGAGGCCTTTCTCTGCGTCCGCCCCCATTTCGGCCTCTGGCTCAAGACCTTCAACGTCAAGCCCAAGGTGGTGCGCGGCAGCCAAGCGGAGTGCGGAGGCGCTATGGTGGGCAAGATGGCCAACGTCCTATGGTTCGAGGGTTCTTTCGTGGAGACCCTAAAGGGATGGCAAGCCGGGTGGTTTTATATCACCGAGCCACGCGATCCAGACCGCAGCCCCCGAGTTCTGATCCGGACCCCCCACGTGGCTTATGTCCTGGAAAGAGACATGCCTTTCGTGGTGTGACGAAGAAGAGGTGACCGGATTGCAAACATGCATCCAGTCCCTGGTGAACAAGCCAGTCCGGCTTGTTAATATAATCCAGGTTATGCTCATTCGCCGGATCCTCCCATGCCAACAACGGGATTTTAATCTGTGGGAGTTCGACCCGGCGCAGCACCAAACCCTCAAAAGGCTCTTTGACACAACGTATGAAGACGCCTGGAAGGTGTTATTCAAGGGCGCCGAGGCTCCCGCATCCGCTTCCGAGGACCGCGGATATAGCTCGCAGCGTCACGCTAGCTAGGTATGCCATCTACACCCTTCACAGGATGTTAAGTCTTTTTTCGTAGTTTGACACTTATGCAGGATCTAAACTCCCTTACCTTTGACAGGCTTGGCGGGCGATAGCCGAGCCAATTAACTGTCCGGCTCCGCTGCCTGAAGATCCAGCCCCAGCTTTACTGGTGAAGCTGCTGGCCCCGGCGCCTTATGTGGTGCCGGAAAAGAATGCCAAGAAGAAGAAGACCACGGGGACTCGAAAGAGTGCCCGCAACATGGTGGTGTCGGACTCGTCATCTGACGAGTCCGAGGCGCCTTCCTCCCGCGAGAACGAGGAGGAGGAAAAAGAAAACTCTCCCTCTCCAGTGGAGGGAGGAGAGAAGAGGAAGGCCGCCCCAACGGGGGAGGCCGAGGGGTCTAGGAAAAGGAAGACCCCTCCGCCAGACTACGCCCCTGACGCTGAAGAGGGCGAAGAGGAGTGGCCGGACAGGGCCAAGCGTCTGGCGAAATCGTAAGTTCGGGTATCAGAGTAACTCATGATGTTCCTTTATTGTGCAGCTTTCCCTAATGTCGAATGTAATCATGCAGCCCGCCCCGGGCCGCACTCAACGAGTCGTCGAGCGGCTCCCTGGATTCATCGGACGTGAACTCTGTTCCGCCCGCTGTCTCCCCCCGCACTGCGGATGACGCCGAAGTGGCGTTGCAACGAGCTCCGGGGAAGGAGGAGGTGGTCCTGGAGGAGCCGCACGGCGACCTCCCGGACTCCAGGAGTGAAGGGGACAAGACCCCCCGGGCTCCAAGTCCGGCTTTAAGCCGGACACCGTGCCGGTATCTTCAACAATTCCAGACCACAGCAGGCGAACTCCTTCCAAGAGGAGCAAGCCTTCTGAGCCGGCAGCCTCCGTCCAACCGGAGGCGCTGGACAATCTGCTGGAGGTGCTTGAAGGCGCCTCCATCGACGCGGAGCACCGTACTATTATGAGTACGGTGATCCAGAAGGTTCAGTCCGCCAAGAGCGGGCTGAGTGAAGCTTGCGCTAGCCTCATAACAGGCTTCGAGGTAAGTAAAAATATGTTAAAAATATTACCGCATAGACAGTAGCCCCTGATGCTCTGTTTGGCGTTCGGAAAGAAAAGCCGAATAGAGGATCTATTAAATATCGTAGGAGTCTAATAATTAAGAGTCAATATTCGTATGCAGGCTTCGCTGCTAGCCACCGCCGCACTGACTGCGGAGGTGGATGCCCTGAAACAGGGACTCGAGCGGTCCGAGCAAGAGCTCGGCCTTGCCAAGCAGCAGCTCGAGGAGAAAGAAGGTAAGAAATACCTTATAAAAAGGTGCCTATAGAGAGGCGTGATTGCAAAAAATAACAGGATTGAACTGCTTATTGTAGGGGCCACGACTGAGGTGGCGACCCTTAAGCAGGCGCTGTCCGAGGCCGAAAAGAAAACGGCCGCGGAGCGCACCGAGCGAGAGAAACTTCGGTCTCAGGTCGGCCGGGATGCAGCAAGAGCTTCAGGCTCTCATGAAAAAACATGAGATTTTGGAGCTTGAGTTGAAGACCCAAGCGTCCCAGCTCGCGACGGCCCTTGAGACTACCAAGTCTGCCAAGGCCGAAGCCCAAAAGTCCCTCCAAGAGTTGGAGGATATGAAAAAGATAGCAGCGGGTAAGGCATTCTTTATGCAAAGCAGAAATATAAAAGTAAACTACTTGTTACTTACCCGAATCCGGAGTTCTCCAGGGGCATTCGCAGATCTTCCCCGCAGCGTATCCGATGTCGCCGCATTCTACCGAGCTGAAGAGGGCAACTCGACGGAGAAGGTGTTCAGGTCTCAGTATGCTGAGGCCGGACACCCTGTGCCCTTGAGCGACCAGCTGAAATAGCTGGTCGAACTCCACAAGGCGGCCGAACAAGCCATGAAGGGCTTCATAGTTTGGCTGTGGCCCGGAGAGGCCCTGCCTGGGAGCTACTTCGGGCTGGTGTGGCGGCTGGTGGAGGCCTGTCCAAGGCTCGAGGTCATCAAGCGCTCTGTCTGCATCGAAGGTGCCCGTAGGGCCCTTGCCCGTGTAAGGGTGCACTGGGGTAAGCTGGACGGTGAGAAGCTTGTGACGGATGGGCCGCCGCCGGGGAAGGAGCATCGCAAGCCGGAGAACTACTATAAGGATGTTCTTGCGGGTGCCCGCCTTGTGGTGGATGAGTGCTCCAAGGATGTAATTTTTGAATGAATTCGCTCGTGTTTATCCTGTGCACTGAAAACTTGTTCATATGCACTAAGCAATGCTTATTGAATTTAAAATATTATTTTCTGTGCGGCCATTTATCAAAAATTTAGAGATGGCCAGTCGTCGGCTTCTGCCCCCATGCCACTAGTTCTGGGGTGTTCGGTGATAAACCTGGGCGCTCTTTTTCCCATGGTTGGGTCCTTCGAGGGAGGTGCTCAGCACGACGAACCAGGCAATCGGACTATAATGCTTGAACACTCTCACTTAGCCATAGAACTTTATAATTTTAAATTTCGGCAAAGCCCCTAGTTCGGAAGACCGATTTCGGGGCGCTATCCACGCCTCGGCTGGGGTTATCCAGCTCCTCGCTTGAAGCGGCATAAGCCTTTAGGGACTCGAAAAACCTCTCGAACAGCGACCAGTCTCTCGCCTCATCATGACAGTCAGTTTTAGCTTTCTCCACTGAGGTGCTTAACCCAGCTCAACCGGGGCACAATCGCAGTGGTTCTCCTAGTGCTACCTTAGCCGATATAGCAGAACGTAAGGCACCAAAACATAGGAGCCGGGCAAACCCAACTATTGACCCAAATCATGATTCGGAGCCGATGCATATAGTGCTATGAGTTCAGGGTGCCGCACTTGTGAAAGTGT
The DNA here is from genome assembly GCA_034509565.1 of Triticum monococcum. Classification (NCBI taxonomy): domain Eukaryota; kingdom Viridiplantae; phylum Streptophyta; class Magnoliopsida; order Poales; family Poaceae; genus Triticum; species Triticum monococcum. Next base: position 212,285,583 of record CM067847.1, on the reverse strand, counting down.
ACGGACTTCTCACACCATATATAAAGGGTACTGAAGCCCCTGGCGTACTAGTCGTACCATAGTGTACGGATGTAACATGTCATCAATGAACATATATATGAAAAGAGTAATGCAAAAAATAAACAAAAAGCTAGGCATTGTTTATGGAGAGGCTATTTATCAAAGCCGAACGATACAGATGGTGCGATAAGCAAAAGATATTGGACTATTCAGTATGTCCTGACCAGGGGCAGGCCGCGGAATTATATATAAAGTAGGTATATCGCTCGTAACAGAGACCACCTGGGAGTTCCATAATGCGGCATGGCTTGTCTGCCTCCCTGGATCTTGCATCGCTTGTGCGGCAATCTAATTGCCGAATAGGTCGTCCAAAGTATGGAGTCCTGAAAGTAAGAAAAAATTTAAAAAAGAATCCGACAGCCCCTGGTACGTTTTAAGCCATATTTTGGGCGTGCCGTTATTGTGCCCCTTCCCCTGTGCCCATGGTATTTCAAGGGCGTAGTTATGTACGCGAGGTACTAGTTTCGCTAGGTCGCGAATGCTGGGGTTGGGGCCGCATTGCTACGCTTGCTCAGCGTGTGCCAGGTGGTCCTGCTGTAGGTTACTCCGGGTGCGCTTGGCAGTGTATGGCTTTTTAATGGACGGACTGGAGAATTGCCTAAGAAGGCTACTTTGTACCTCCGCTGCGAGAGCCGCCGTATGCTCCTCCGTACGGAGGGAGCGTTCGGTGTTTCCGTTGACCGTGATTACTCCTCGAGGGCCTGGCATCTTGAGTTTGAGATATGCGTAGTGCGGCACCGCATTGAATTTTGCAAATGTGCTTCGTCCGAGCAGGGCGTGATAGCCACTGCGAAACGGGACTATATCGAAGATTAACTCTTCGCTTCGGAAATTATCCGGGGATCCGAAGACCACGTCAAGTGTTACTGAGCCTGTACAGTTGGCTTCTACACCTGGTATGACGCCTTTAAAGGTCGTTCTTGTGGGTTTGATCCTTGAGGGATCTATGCCCGTTTTCCGCACTGTGTCCTGATAAAGCAGGTTCAGGCTACTGCCACCGTCCATGAGGACTCTTGTGTGGTGAAATCCGTCGATGATTGGGTCAAGAACCAATGCGGCGAAGCCGCCATGACGGATGCTAGTGGGATGGTCCCTTCGATCAAAAGTGATCGGGCAGGAGGACCATGGGTTGAACTTTGGGGCGACTGGCTCCATCGCGTATACGTCCCATAGCGCACGCTTCCGCTCCCGCTTGGGAATGTGGGTTGCGTATATCATGTTCACCGTCCGCACTTGTGGGGGAAAGCCCTTCTGTCCATTGTTGGTCGGCGGCCTGGGCTCCTCGTCGTCGCTGTGCAGCCCCTTGTCTCGGTTTTCGTCTCTTAACTTGCCTGCCTGCTTGAACACCCAACAATCCCTGTTAGTGTGATTGGCTGGCTTTTCGGGGGTGCCATGTATCTGGCACAAGCGATCGAGTATTCGGTACAAACTGGACGGGCCTAGAGTATTCTTTTTCAATGTCTTTTTCCACTGACCGGATTTATAGCCTCTGAATCCGGCATTGACTGCCGTGTCTTCATTGCTGTCGCTGTTAACACGGCGTTTTTTTTGTTCCGACGTGTCCTGCCACTTTTTTCCTTGGTATCCGAATTACCATGGTTCTTTGATAAGTTGTTACTGCGTGCTAGCCAGCTGTCTTCACCCGCGCAAAAGCGGGTCATGAGTGTCGTGAGGGCTGCCATGGATTTCGGCTTTTCCTGTCCCAGGTGCCGGGCAAGCCACTCGTCACGGATGTTATGCTTGAAGGCTGCTAGGGCCTCTGTGTCCGGACAGTCGACTATCTGGTTTTTCTTTGTTAGGAACCTTGTCCAGAATTGTCTGGCTGATTCTTCTAGCTGCTGAATTATGTGGCTTAAGTCGTCGGCATCCGGCAGTCGCACGTAAGTGCCCTGGAAGTTGTCGAGGAATGCGGCCTCCAGGTCCTCCCAAGAACTGATTGAGTCTGCTAGCAAGCTGTTAAGCCAATGCCCGTCCGGTCCTTTAAGTTTGAGCGGGAGGTACTTGATGGCGTGTAGATCTTCACCGCGTGCCATGTGGATGTGAAGGAGATAATCCTCAATCCATACCGCCGGGTCTGTGGTGCCATCGTATGATTCGATGTTTACGTGTTTAAAGCCCTCTGGGATTTTATGATCCATTACTTCATTCGTGAAGCATAGCGGGTGTGCGGCGCCTCTATACTGGGCTATATCACGACACAACTTGGAAGAGCTATGTCTGTTGTGTTCGGCCCGGCCGGATTTGTTGTATCCGGCGTGAGGATCATTGTCACATGCTGTAGGGCGCCTGCGCGATCCGTAGATCGATCTTGTCTGTCTTGCCTTGTCCTCCAGTATGTCTTGCAGATCAGGCGCATTTTCCCGTGCCATAGTTGTGTGGCGTCGGGGCATGGCTTGGGTGGAGGGCTGAGAGGCCTCTCTGTCGTGGCCACGAGGTGGCCGGTCTGCCATGTCATGCACTGGTGATGTAGGTGCCTCCTCTGATCGGGGTAGTGACCTGCGCTTCGGGTAACTCTTGGAGGGGCGTTCGAGTTCATACTCTTCGGCCGCAAGGACTTCAGTCCATTTGTCAGCTATCAAATCTTGGGCAGCTCTAAGCTGTTGCTACTTTTTCTTGAGGCTGCTTGCCGTGGCTAAAAGCCTGCGTTTAAAACGCTCTTGTTCGGCAGGGTTTGATGGTATGACGAATTCGTCCTCATCGAGGCTTGCCTCTTCTTCGGAGGGAGGCGTATAGTTATCATCCTCGACCTCTCGGTCTGCCGCTCTCTCATGAGGGCTGGCTTCTCCATCTTCCTGTGCTGACTCTTGCTGGGGTGGGTGTTCTTCGGCGCTATCCGGGGTAGTATTATCTCCCGTGCCGGAATCACCGTTTTTTGCTTTGGCGGGATTCAGAGCGGCGCCGCTGACGCCGGCGCTTTGGCTGTTTCATGGGGGCGTCATCCCCCATTGTTCCATCGCCATCTTCGTCTTTTGGAGTATCCACCATGTATATGTCATATGACGAGGAGGTGTTCCAGTGCCCTACAGGTGCTGGTTCCTGTTCGTCTCCTATATCGTCGTCCATGCTGTCGATGTCTTCGGAGCCGAAGTCCAGTATGCCGGTTAAATCGTCGACAGTGGCTACAAAATGGGTGGTGGGTGGGTTTTGAATTTCCTCACCGTCCGTATCCCACCCTTGCTGACCATAGTTCGGCCAGGGCTCTCCTGATAAAGAGAGAGACTTAAGGGAATTCAGGATGTCACCAAAAGGCGAATGCTGAAAGATGTCCGCGGCGGTGAACTCCATTACCGGTGCCCAATCGGATTCGATTGGCAGGGGTGCGGGGGGCTCGGAGTTCGGAGACGAATCCGGCTCCTCGGAGTCTCGGGCCACACGGAGTGCGGGGCTGGGGTTCGGCTCGATCGCCTCTGAGATAGCAGCCCCTGAGGCAGCGTCCAACTGCTGATCCTCGATCGGCGTAGTAGGTTCCGAATCAATGGTCGAAACCGATGCGTGTGCGGCCTCCAAGGCGCTGTTCGGCGGCAGAGCTATATCATGCCCATTGAGACAGTGCGGCACGCTTGGCTGTGGCTCGAATCCGTCGAAGATCAAGTCCCCGCGGATGTCAGCCATGTAGTTTAGGCTTCCAAACCTGACCTGATGGCCAGGGGCGTAGCTTTCGATCTGCTCAAGGTGGCCAAGCGAATTGGCCCGCAATGCGAAGCCGCCGAAGATGAAGATCTGTCCGAGGAGAAAAGTCTCACCCTGGACCGCATCGTTGTTAATGATCCAAGGAGCCATCGGGCCTAAAGGCGACGACATAGAGGAACTCTCAATGAAAGCACCAATGTCGGTGTCAAAACCGGCAGATCTCAGGTAGGGGGTCCCGAACTGTGCGTCTAGGCCGGATGGTAATAGGAGACAGGGGACACTTTGTTTTACCTAGGTTCGGGCCCTCTCGATGGAGGTAAAACCCTACTCCTGCTTGATTAATATTGATGATATGGGTAGTACAAGAGTAGATCTACCATGAGATCAAGGAGGCTAAACCCTAGAAGCTAGCCTATGGTAGGATTGTTGTGTATGGAGTCGATTCTGTCCTACGGACTACAACCCTCTGGTTTATATAGACACCGGATAGGGTTAGGGTTACATAGAGTTGGTTACAATGGTAGGAGATCTTCAATATCCGCATCGCCAAGCTTGCCTTCCACGCCAAGGAAAGTCCCATCCGGACACGAGACGAAGTCTTCAATCTTGTATCTTCATAGTCCTGGAGCCCGGTCTGAAGGTATAGTCCGGCTACTCGAACACCCCCTAATCCAGGACTCCCTCAGTCCTATTTTTCCATGTACAAAATAGTCTGTCTTTCTCGCTTCACTGTTGTAACTATATTTTTGCCCTAGTCATGTGTACTTATAGAAACATTTCAGGATGAAGTGACATCACCACAAAGATCTGCGAGCAGTGCGGCATGGCCGTTACCGAATGATTATGGATTGGAATTGGAATGTGTTGATGTTCTCGAGCATCAACTAGAGGTGGCAAGACAACGTGTACATGATTCTCAACGTACAATCAACAAGTTGAGACTGGACATGCAGGTATTACATGCAGGAGTCAAAAAAATGGAACAAGACACTGAGGTTACAACGAAGTAATTGGAGATTTTGCAGACTGAAATTTGTGCTATCTAAATCCGGCCAATCCTATTTTCTAAAGAGATTATAGTTCAAATGGTAAGTTGTATTGATGATCACCCATGATGTAGGAGCTGTATTTGCCCAGTGTATGTAGTTTGCTATTTGTGTATGCTTTATTATCACTGGTGCCGAACCATAATGCCCAGTGGGTATAATCGGCTGTAATATCTTTATTGTATAGTGTAGGATTATTCCACGTTTCTATGCCTTAGTCTCTTTATTGTATATTGTATGTTTTTAGAGGTGATAGTATAGAGTAGGATAATTCTTTGAATACGCTATATCGTTCAAACGGGGGCCAACTCGCCCAAACATTGTAGTGACCATGGCCCTCCACATGGCCATACAATCCATGGGCCATCTACGGGATGGACGATCCATGGCCTTCTATGGCCGTCGGATCCATGGGCCTTCTATGGGTAGTCGAATCCATGGGCCTTCTATCGGCCATCGGATCCATGGGCCTTCTATGGGCCATCGGATCCATGGGCCTTCTATGGACCGTCGGATCAATGGGCCTTCTATGGGTCGTCGGATCAATGGACCTTCTATGGGTCGTCTCATCTACGGGCCTTGATGGGCTGTATAAGGGGCCACAAACGGGCTAGAGTGGAAATCGTACGTTTTATGGGCTGACCATAACAGGCCGTTAATAGGCCGTATTTGATGATGCTATGAAAATGGCCCAACAGATTAACGGTCCACAAACGGGCTGACTATATCCATGGTCTGAATTTGGCCCACAAGCAGAAAAGGCCAGTAATGGTCCGTAAGTAACCGAATGTTGGAAATGAGCCCAAGAATAAATGGGCCCTGAGAAGGCCAAAAGGTAACATGGGCTGGAAACAACCCAATGGAATAATGGGCCACTAATGGGTATAAAGCGAGACACTGTTCATTATGGGCCGGTTTCACCACGGGCCGTTAATGGGCAAGAGTTACAAAGGGACTCATATGGGCTGAAATACGTCATGGGCCATACAAGGGACGGAAGTTACAATGGGTGGAATCATATTGGACGGCCCAGATGAAGCTACTGGGCCTAATTCTGGTAGGCTGTAACCGGCCGTGAGTTAGCGGGCTGTAAAAGGGCTATGTGCGAACATGCCGTTAATAGGCTTTCCATGGGCCGACCTGCCACCTTTTGACCAAGTCAAACGGGCCCGCCTTTTCATAGGATTGGGCCTCTATTCGGTCGTGCCATGCGTCGACGTATCATAGACGCCTTGGGTCCAATGAGTGGATGACATCTGTCCAAACGGTGAGCCAACACGTGTTTTCTCCATCCAATGATGATTTTACACGTCAAAAATCCCCATTGGTTGGGGCTTTTAACGGGTTATCGGATTCAAAACAGGACCCGATAGCCTAACGGCGTTCCGTTACGGTGGATGCCACGTGTCGGTCACCCTTGACGAAAGCACTTCTGTGACGCGCGATTTATCGTCATGGAAGTGGATACTTCCGTGATGATAATTTTGTAATGTCATGAAACACTTGTACGACAGCACATGCATGACTATCTTGATTCTGTCATAAAATCGTCATGGATGTACATGCATGACAAAAAATGCGACCTACTGTGACAAATACGTATCATCACGGAAGTGTATTTTTTTGTAGTGATATGTACGGTTATCTGTCTGGTCGCAAACGTGTACATACATACTGGTCGATTCTTCAATATGTAATGAGGAACCATGGCCGAGTAAGTAGCGGCACGTGTCGTAGTTGAGCCCCCGGCGTAGTAGTTCAAGAAGTCCCGTCTAAATCGTGTACACGTATGTATAGCCACATGGCAAAAAATACAGCCACGTACATACATTCGGCGGGTCTCGAACGCGTACTCGTGCATACAAACAGTAGCAACAGCGTCCTATTCATCCGGAGCCAACTGGATTGGTCGGAATGGAGGAAACGACATTGTGTTCAATGGGAGGCAACCGACTGGGTCGGAATGTGTCATGTTCAATGGGAACCAACCGGCTTGGATGGAAGAGCCGAAACGGGGTCTGGCATATCGCAGAACGGAGGAAACGGCCTTCTATTTCACCAGCTACGGTCGGAACAGGATCCCGTTCACCGGGAGGGGTCTGCCATACTGCAAAACAGGGGAAACGGACTTCTGTTCGAGCCCCTACAGTCGAAACGGTGTCTTGTTGATCGGGAGGGGTCTAGCGTACCGCAAAATGGAGGAAACGAACTTCTCTTCAAGCGCCTATGGTCGAAACGGGGTCTTGTTCATCGGGAGGGGTGTCAGGTACCACAAAACGTGACTCCACGGGCTACTATTCATCCACCTTATACTGCCTTGCTCCAGCCTATATGGGCTACTATTCATCCACCGCCGAGTTCCTACAGCCTCCACCGGCTATTGTTCATCCAGCCTCCATAGGGTCCTGTTCATCCACCCCAACCAGCTAGGGGTGCGGCAGCCTTCTCGGGGTCCTGTTCATCGAGAGGCAACCCAACATTGGCTGGCTACATCTCGCACGGGGGCTCGATCAGCTTCAGTAAGCAGCGGCAGAGATCGATCGCTCTAGTTTAGTTAGCAGCAGCAGTGAACGAATCGCCCGGGTTCAGTCAGCAGCGAAGGAATCACTCGGGTTCAGTTTACAGCCAAGGGATCGATCACTCGGGTTCAGTAATGTAGCTACTGCAATCGCTCGCGTTTAGTAAGAGAACGACACCCTCAGGTTCAGTTAGAGCCAATGCCTCGCACAAACATGTGCTTACGTACGAGAGGGACGCGCAAACCACACTGCATCGCTCGGATCCGACCACCCAACATAACCAAGAACTCCTAGAAATTTCCTTGCCCTCGCTTCTACCTCAATTTTTTCCGTCATGGATGGCCCAAAGAATGTCATGCAGGTGCATCTCCAGCCCACGCAGGACAAAAATCCCAATTTATATCATGATTTTCTTAATTGAAATAGGAGCCCACCACATTTTTGATGATACGTGTTTTTATCACAATTATCGTCATAGAAGTCTCATAACCATGACAGAAAAAGTTTTCGTTCGGGCCATAATGTCACGTATGTGTCTTTTTTTGTATTGATTGGACTGAGGATGTGCTACTACTGCTACATCAAGCTAGATATGTTCCCGGTAACAAAACTATTTCATAGGTCCCTTAGACAAATTAGTGCCATTATCGGTGATGATGCTATGTGGATAACAGAGGCGAAGAATCAACTTTTGAAGAATTCAATTGATGTGGCTGCATCACAATTGCTGATTGGCTCTGGTTCAACGCATTTGGTGAATTTATCAAGAAAAACCAAAAACCGAGTCTTCTTTTCCTTGGATGGTTTGAATGGACCAACCATATCAAGCCCCCACACTACAAACGACCAAGTGATGGGAATCATCCGGAGTTCATTAGCTGGCACATGAGCCTGTCGTGCACACTTTTGGCATCCATCACACTTGTGCACGATATCCTCAGCATCTGCGTGAGTTTTGAGCCAATAGAAACTGTGTCGAAAAGCCTTTCCCACCAGGGATCTTGAGTCAGCATGATGACCACAATCACTAGAGTGAATCTCATTGAGGATCTCTCGACATTCCTCAGGGAAAACACATCATTGGAAAACATTGGTGATGCTTCTTCTGTGCAACTTGCCATTGACAGTAGTCATAGACTTGGAGCACTAGACGATCTGATGAGCAATGAGTTCATCCTCAGGGAGCTTGCCTCGAGTCAGATAAGCTAGAAATGGAACTGTCCAATATGGGATGGCACGAAGAGCAGACACCAACTATACCTTCGGCTCAGGTATATTGAGATCTTTCTCTAATGGCAGCTTGATGGAAGGATTATGGAGAACATCAAGGAACACATTGGGAGGGACCGACATACGATGAGAGTCGATTCATGACAATGCATCAGCTGACTCATTGAGCCGCCAATCTATGTAGTGCACCTGATATCCTTTAAAATGTCCTGGTATGGTAGTCACTACTTGCCGATAAGCCGCCATGAAGGGATCCTTCGAGTACCACATTCCAGAAACATGCTGAGCGACCAGATCAGAGCCGCTCAGGCATCTAACCCAGGTAAGATTCATCTCTTTATCCACACGGAGACAATGAAGGAGGGCTTCATACTCAGCTGCATTTTTAGTATAGGGAAACATGTTCCTCAAAACATAGCAAAAATTATCACCTCGTGAGAAAGATAGGATGACTCCAGCCCCCGAGCCCTCCAAATGCGTGGAACCCTCAAACTGAATTGTCCAATACGTGTTGTCTGGCTTCTCCTCGGGAACTTGAAGTTCTGTCCAATCGTTGATGAAATCCACTAATGCTTGAGACTTGATAGCTGTCTGGGGCACATATTTCAGATGACACAGCCCAAGCTTGATTGCCCACTTTGCAACCCGGCCCATGGCCTCAATATTTTGGATAGTGTCTGCCAGAGGGGCTGAACTGACCATGGTGATAGGATGCTCCTGGAAGTAATGCTTCAGCTTGCAGCTATCCATGAAAACACCAAAAACCAGCTTCGGCCAATGTGGATATCTCTACTTGGACTCAGTCAAAACCTCGCTGACATAATAGACTGGCCTTTGGACTAGATATTCCTTTCCTGCCTCCTTGCGCTCTACAACGACTGCCACACTTACTGCTTTGTTATTGGTAGCAATGTACAAGAGCATAGGCTTTTTGTTAATAGGAGCAGCAAGGATGGCTGGCTCAACCAATTGCTTCTTGAGATCCTCAAAAGCTCTATCCGCGGCATCACTCCAGACAAATTTGTTAGTCTTCTTCATCATCTGATATAGGAGAATCGCCTTCTCGCCGAGGCGGCTGATAAACCGGCTCAAGGCTGCGATCCAACCCGCCATGGACTGGACATCATTAATGTTTTCCAGCTTGGCAAGCGAAGTTACTGCCATGATCTTGTCCGGGTTAGCCTCAATGCCCCATTTAGACACTAGAAAACCCAGTAATTTTCTCGCGGAACTCCAAAAACACACTTGGCTGGGTTGAGCTTCATCTAGTAAACTCAAAGGTTGTCAAAAGTATCCTTGAGGTCATCCAATAAGGTTTCCTTCTTCTGAGATTTGACCACAATATCATCAACATAAGCATGAATATTGTGCCCGGTCTGCTTGTGAAAGAAATTCTGTATAGAGCGTTGATAAGTCGCCCCTACGCTCTTAAGCCCGAAAGGCATAGAGACATAGCAGAAAGCCCCAAAAGGTGTGATAAAGTTGTTTCCTCCTGATCCTAGACGACCATCTTAATCTGATGAGTGCTGGAGTAAGCATCCAAGAAACATAAGCACTCACAACCAGCAGTAGAATCGATGATGTGATCAATGTGAGGGAGGACAAACAGGTCTTTGGGACAAGCCATGTTAAGATCTATGTAATCAACACACATACGCCAAGTGCCATTTTTCTTCAGAAAAAAACACTGGATTTGCCAGCCACTCAGGGTGAAACACTTCAACGATGAACCCAGCAGCATGGAGTCGGGCCAATTCTTCCCCAACAGCTTTGCGCCTCTCCTCGTTGAAGCGACAAAGGTATTGTATGACAGGTTTCATCTTAGGATCCACATTAAGGTGGTGCTTAGCGAGTTCTCAAGGTACACCTGGCATGTCAGAAGGTTCCCATGCGAAAATGTCCCGATTCTCATGGATGAACTCGGTGAGCACGCTGTCCTATTTGGGATCCATGCCAGTCCCGATGGTGAACTATTGGGATAAGACAGGGATGAAGTCAACCTGTTTTGTCTCTTCGATCGACTTAAACTAGAGTAGGGGATCAGATTCTATGGTAGGTTTCCTCAAAGGCATCATGTCGGCCGGGTCAACATTAGATGTGTAAAACTTGAGCTCCTCTGCTACACAAGCTGACTCAGCATAAGTCGCGTCCCCTTCGTCACACTCACGCATGATTTTACGGTCACCATCAATCATGATAGTACCCTCTGCCCGGGCATCTTGAGCTTGAGATAAACATAACAGGGTCGGGCCATAGAACGAACATAAGCCGGCAGCCCAAAGAGGGCGTGATACGAGCTCTTGATTTTGACCACCTCAAACATCAAGAACTCTGATATGTAGTTGTACTCATCACCAAACTCAACTTCGAGGTTGATTCGCCCAATAGGATAAAAAGATTTTCCAGGAACAATCCCATGAAAGACGGTCGAGGAGGGCATGAGTTGCTTCTCTGACAGGTTCATGCATCTAAAGGTATTGTAGTATAGGATGTAGATGTTGCTTCCTCCATCCATAAGCACCTTGGTGAGCTTATAGCCATCAACTTGAGGTGCCACCACCAAGGCTAAGCAACCCGGATTCTCAACCCGGGGAGGATGATCTAGCCTACTCCATGTGATTGGTTGTTCTGACCAATTCAAATACTTAGGAACATCCAGCTCAACCATATTAACAGCATGTTTCTGAAGCTTGCGATCCCGCTTGCAAGTACTATTCATGAAGACATGGTACTGCCCACTATTTAGCCGCTTGGGATTGCTATGAAAACTAGTCTGGTCTCTGTGTTGCTGAACTCCTTGGCCAGAACGTTGATTTCCACCATTATTGCCAGAACCTTGATAGGCAGCCCAAAGCCACCCGAGCCCCGGTAGCCAGGATTTTGGAAACCACCAAATGAGTCGGCTCCCGGGAAGCCAGATCCTGAGCCGCCTGCTCCAGTTTGCCATGGGTATCTGCCGCCACCACCTTAATGATTCTGATACGTCTAATTGCGGAAAGTCTGCATGATGTAGCAATTCTCCCAGGAATGATTTGTCAGCTTATTATGGAGACTGTGCTTAGGACATGGGCCTTTGAGGGCTTCCTCAAAATTATGAGCTTTATTTCTATTAAAAGACCTCCCAGAGTTGTTTCATCTCTGACCCATGAAGCTAGTGTTGATGTTAGCAATGAAGTTTGAGCCACCCTCTCGGTGTTTGCACTTTCTAACATTGCCTTGATTGTTGTGGTTCCCATTCTACCCGGGGTTACTTTGCTGCTGCCCCTTGCCACAACCATTTTTCTTGCCCTTGCTGGTTTGGTCATCCTCCAGATTAGAGTCTTTTGTAGTATCTGACTCAGCATATCTAGTAAGAACCTCCATGAGATAACCCATATCCTAGACCTTCCGCTTGAGTCTCCAAAGCTTCTGAACAGGGGGGTCAAAGTGACAGTTTTTTCTGTAGGATCAAAATAGCTTGGGAAGCTGTTATACTATCAGAGGTGTCGGGTAGGGGGTCCCGAACTGTGCGTCTAGGCCGGATGGTAACAGGAGACAGGGGACACTTTGTTTTACCCAGGTTTGGGCCCTCTCGATGGAGGTAAAGCCCTACTCCTGCTTGATTAATATTGATGATATGGGTAGTACAAGAGTAGATCTACCACGAGATCAAGGAGGCTAAACCCAAGAAGCTAGCCTATGGTATGATTGTTGTGTATGGAGTTGATTCTGTCCTACGGACTACAACCCTCCGGTTTATATAGACACTGGATAGGGTTAGTGTTACATGTAGTCGGTTACAATGGTAGGAGATCTTGAATATCGCATCGCCAATGCTTGCCTTCCACGCCAAGGAAAGTCCCATCCGGACGCGGGACGAAGTCTTCCATCTTGTATCTTCATAGTCCAGGAGTCCGGCTGAAGGTATAGTCCAGCTACCCGAACACCCCCTAATCCAGGACTCCCTCATTAGCCCCTGAACCAGGCTTCAATGACGACGAGCCTGGCGCGCAAAATCGTCTTCGGCATTGCAAGGCGGGTCCCTCCTCCAAGTCCTTCATAGAAGATTGTAATCACCAAGAGTAGTGTCCTGCTCTGTAAGATAAGTTTCCACATATTGCCATAGAGAGAATAATATTAACACAAATCAAATCTGCCGACGTATTCTGTAGTGCACCATCACATTATAGCCAAGTCCTTTACTCGAATCGTTTTTACTTTTCCAGCTCAGCACGTTTTGCGAGGCGGTTTCCTTGGCACGTCTTGTCAAAGCAGAGACCGTGTACCCCCCTTTCACCGGATTCTCATCAATACGGACGCGGGTAACCCAATCATGCCCGTTAGCACCCTTTCTCGATTAAAGGTGAGTCCCAAACGTTAACGGGGAGGGCTCTTGGTATTCGACCTCTTATAAAGAGACCAAGGCCTTACTCCTTTTTCCAATCTCAAACGAGTTCGCCCGTCACCTCGAGTTCCAACACCCTAGGCTTCAGATTCCAGGCGCTTCGGACCTTCGACAATGTCCGGTTCCGACCTTCAAGGCGGATGGATGCCTTCCTCCGGCACGGAGGAAGACGTGCTAAAGTTGAGAGAGGCTAAGTTCTTGACCACCGAAATTCCGCATAGGTTGCCTTCTCAAGGGCAGGCTATTCCCAATCCCCAGCCCGGCGAGAGCGTAGTGTTTATGTCTCACCTCCTTCGGGGGTTAGGCTTCCCGATAGATACCTTCGTGAGGGGGCTGCTGTTTTGTTATGGGCTGGAATTTCACGACGTAGCCCTGGAGTCTATCCTCCACATTTCCTCATTCATCGTCGTGTGCAAAGCATTCCTCCGTGTTACTCCTCACTTTGGATTATGGCTCAAGACTTTTGGAGTGGAGCCGAAGATGATCAAGGGATGGCACACAGAGTGCGGAGGTGCTGTCATAAGTAAGAATGCCGATGCTCCATGGCCCGAGGGCTCCTTTCAAGAGGAGCTCGGCTTGTGGCAACGAGAGTGGTTCTATATCACCGCTCCCAGGAGCGCCATGTGGGTGGTGCCTCCTGCCTTTCGCTCGGGTCCCCCACCACGGCTAGCGTCATGGGTTAACAAAGGATTAGATTGGGGGTTATCCAAAGACGTGCCCCTGTTGCAGGGCCGCATTAGGGATCTCTTAGAAGGAGACCTCAACCTGGTCAAGATGACGCAGGTCATGCTGATTTGCCGAATATTGCCCGGCAAACGTCGCCCCCTTCGCCTATGGGAGTTTAATCCAGAGGGACCGCGAGCTCTCCAGAACTTCATGGGTGCAACACCCGCGGACATGTGTAGACTGTTCTTCGGATCACAAGAGATGTGTCCGGATTTAACCGAGGACACAGGTCTAACCTGCAATCGCCCAGATACTCAAGTAAGCAACCTTGTGCCCGGACCTTCTATCCGTATGATTGTCATAAACTTGCTCCTAACAGAGCCGTCTTTTTAAACAGGAGTGGATAGCGAAGGCAAAGCTGATCAGGTGTCCGGCTCCCCTTCCTGAAACTAGGCCGGATCCCGTGCTGGTCAGGATGCTGGAGATAGTGCCTTTGGAGGGGGAGGACAAGGAGGCTATGGCCTCCTCGAAGGAAGCTGCCCCGAAGGGAGGAACCGACAATTCCTTTCTCGAGGGGAAGAAGAGAGCCGCCCTTGACGACCCGGGAACCATGGTCTTGAAACGGGGGAGAAAATCCTTGTCAGAGGGTTCGGCGCCGGGGAATTCCTCGGCCGGACTATGCCCTCAAGGGGGTCAGCCCTCCAGCAAGCCGTAAGTAGAGAGAGGTTTTCCATTTGAGGGATGAGAGAAATCTTAGATTTATATCTGAGAAGATTAACCGAAATCTTACCTTGTAGTTCGGACCTCAGCCCTTCTCAGTAGAGCTCGTCTTCGGGGGATCTTCTTCCGGAGATGATGGAGAGCGGGACGCCTCCCCCTGCCGTGCTACCTAGCGAGGTGGGCGATGCTGAGGTGTCGTCACGGAGGGTTTCTCCGAATCCGGCAGGGGCGGAAGGTGGCAGTGCGGCCCCCCGAAGCTCTCCGCGTCCGGTCTTCGAAAGAGACCATAGGACAAGTCGGCACCATCTGGTGCTCGGCTGGAGGAGCTAAAGATTCTGTTGGGGCGAGCTTCTAACTCAAAGGAGCACCGTGCATTGATGGGCAAGATGTTTGAAAGGATTTCATCCGCAGAAGACGGATTGCATGAGGCCGTCAAAAGCTTGCTGACGGGTTTTGAGGTATGTTAGATGATGTACACTTTTGTCAGTTGCGCATAAGTAAGATGCGCCCTGTGTAGATAGTAGCCCCTGAGACTCTGCGCGTCGTCAAGAAATGATGGCACGCGGAGGATCATAATCCCAGGTCTAAGATGTCGCCTTTGAATTTAGGTGGCGAGGTGTTCGGAATTGAGCCGAACTGATGAATTTGCCGGACTAAAGCAGCAACTGGACGTGGCAGATGCCGACATCGCGCTTGTCAACAAGCGGCTTGATGAGGCTCAAGGTATGTAGTTCTTCGGGCGGGTCCAGGTAAGAGGAGCTTCATGCCAGTATCTTACAATGTGTGTGCTTGACGCAGATGGTACGGCCGCCTTGGAGAATCTTAGGGCAGGACTTGCCCGAGCTAAGGAGCAAGCCAGAAGAAGCGATGCGGCTGCCCGGAAGGCCCTTGAAGAGCTGAGGGCCGAACAGGCTGCTTATTGCCGAAGCAAAGAGGAGGTGGCCGAGATGGCCAAAAAGTTAAAAAGCGCTACCGACTGTTGCAGACTTCTTCAAAAAGAAGACCAGGCGAAACAGACGGACTTAGAGAAAGCCATCGCCAATGCCAAGGACGCGCGCTCTGCGATGAGAGCTGCGAAGGAGGAGCTGGGTCAGGCCGAACAGATTGTGGCTGGAAAGCCCTTTATGCTGCGAAGGAAGGTTCGTGATCCGACGTTTGCTCCGTTGGACCAGATGTGGAGTGTGGAGGACACCTATCTGGATTTGGCGGCGAGTTCTGCTGATGCGACCGAACACTTTCGAGATCAGAAAGATCGCGAAGTGGAAAGGCTTTTCTGGTCGCAGTTTCACAATCTAGAGCGTCCACTGGCAGTGGATGATCATTTGGCTCAATGGGCCGAACTGAATAGGTTGTCTGGACTCGCCATGAAGTACGTCCTGGGTCACCTGTGGCCGGGAAGTTTGGAGCCGAAGAGTTATTTCGGCTTGGTGCAGCAATTCCTTGACGCGGTGCCGCGTATAAATGCAATTAAGAGGTAAGCATGCATATGGGGCGCTAGGATGGCTCTAGCCCGTGTTAAGACATACTAGGTAGAGATGGAGACCACCGTTGTTGCGTCCCGAGATTCGGACCAAAGCCGAGTACCCTCTGAGCACTATTTCCAGGAAGTTCTTGAAGGCGCTCGTGTAATAGAGACGCAGTGCCCGAAAGATTCTATGTTATGATAGCATATGTAATTATAAAGTAATATTTTGATAAACTGTAGTGGCCTTTTTTTTTATACTTGTGCCTCCAAGTATTGTAAACACCTTCTATGCGGCCGTTTTAAGATATATATATATATATATATATATGTATATGTATGTATGTATAGAATCTAAAAGATGGTAGTCGTTGGCTTCAGCCCCCACGCACATAGTGCGGGGGTGCTCACAGAAGACGCATTTTCACACATAACCCAACGTCTTGGTCCTACAAAGGAGGTGATAGCGCAGCGGGCCAGGCAACCGGACTATAATGCTTTAACACTTTCACTTAGCCATAGGAGTTTGAAAATGAGACTCTTTAGGTAGCTCCTTGGTGGCAACCGTGCTCGTCCGAATTCGGGGCGCGTATGTGCCTGACCGGGAAGCGGCCCTTTGTTAAAGCGGAGGAGTCCGATAGATTCCGATTGGTCATCGAGTGGCTGACCAGTCTCATGCTACATCATGGCAGTCAGTTTTCGGCTTTCTCTACTGAGGTGCTCGCCCTGGCCGAACCGGGGGCACAATCGCAGTAGTTCTCCTGGTGCTACCTTAGCCGATAGAGCAGAACGTAAGGTAGCCGAACTCAGGAGCCGGGCAACCCAACATTTGACCAAAGACATGATTCGGAGCTGATGCATATAATGCCAAAACTCGCGACGCCGAACACTCCCGAAGGCGTTCGGTCTTTATGAGTGCGGGCCAAACAACACTCTTTATTAGAAAAGCCCCTAGTGTCCAGGTACGTGCAAAAATTCTGACGTGGCCACATGCCAAGACGCCAGCCTCCTCCTTGGTTATACTGGAAAGAAAAAACTAGGGGATGTGTAGCAACAAGAGATAGTAAAAAAGGTTTATGCAAGGTCTTAATCTAAAAAGAATCCTTTAGGATGGGTCCCTACTGCACGTCTGCGCCTGTGTCTCCATTGTGCCGTATCCTGGACGGGCGCCGCACGATGTTCATCTATAAAAGAGAGGAACTGAGTTTGAGAGCGGGTCGTGCCAAAAAAGTTAAAAAAATGCAAAATATAAAGTAAGATATGGAAGTTTGAGCTCTATTGTCTCTTATTGTATATGCGTGGAGCCCCTTGTGCGGGGGTATATGGCTTCTAGGCCTGCCTCAATGATGATTTTGCACCGAACTCGTCTATCCGCGTTCATGGTCTTTAAAGGACCTATTTTGATGTTTTTTGGCCGGTGAGGCCATTTTGCTATGGGGCTGTTAAAGCGGCCGCACTGTCCTTCGCTTGGGGAGGCGCACTTTAGTGCTTTCCCATCAAAGAGATGATGCCTCATGGACCGGGCATCTTAAGCGTAAGAGCTGCATAATGCGGTATTGCGTTAAATCGAGTGAAAGCTTCGCGTCCCAGTAGTGCTTGATAGCGACTTGAGAACGGGACGACGTGGAAAGTCAGCTTTTCGCAGCGGAGGTTATCGACAGAGCCGAATGTGACTGTGAGCCGAAGAAAACCCATACAATGGGTGTCCGGACCGGGTATTACCCCTTGAAAGGAGGTTTTGCTGCGACGGATTCTTGCTGGGTTTATCCCCATGTGCTGTATTGCATCCTGATATATCAGGTTTAGTACGCTGCCGCCGTCCATAAGGACATTTGAAAACTTGAGTCCGCCAATTATTGGATCGAGTATCAAGGCAGTCCATCCTGCATTCTTGATATTCCTAGAATAATCTAGCTGATCGAAGGTGATCGGCTTTGACAACCAGTGGCAGGATTCTTTGGGGATGGGCCGTGTGGTTCGTACCTTTACGGGCACCGCACGTTTTGTTATGTGAAGTGAGTTCACTGTTTTTACTTCTTGCGGGAAGTTCTTTTGTTTCCTGGTGCTCTGCTGTTGGGGTTCGTCCTCGTCTTCGCTTGGTGTGTCGAGCCCCTTGTGTTCGGCATTGAGTCTGCCGGATTGTTTGAAGACCCAACAGTCTCTGTGGGTATGGTTCGCAGGCTTCGCGGGAGTACTGTGTATCTGACATATTCTGTCCAGGATTTTATTTAGGTTGGATGGATCATCCCTGTTATCCTGGGGGGGGGGGGCAATTTTTCCTGATTTTGTCGTGAGCCTTTGAATCCGGCATTGACTGCCGTGCTCTTCGGACTTTTGCCCTTAGTCCGGCGACGGTCCTTGTTGCGTCACGGTCTTCTGTTTCCATCCCTGGTTTCAGATGTACTTGGGTCGTTGGGGCTGCACCTTGCCAACCAGCTGTCCTCCCCTGCACAAAAGCGGGTCATGAGGCTTGTAAGTGCGGCCACTGTTCTTGGTTTTTCTTGGCCGAGGTGTCTGGCGAGCCATTCTTCTTGGACGTTATGCCTGAAAGCTGCTAAGGCTTCGGCGTCCGGACAGTCGACTATCTGATTCTTTTTAGTGAGGAATCTATTCCAGAACTGCCGAGCTGATTCTCCGGGTTGTTGAGTTATGTTGCTAAGATCGTCTGCATCCGGAGGACGGACATAGGTCCCTTGAAAGTTTGTTCGGAGGAGATCCTCGAGTTCTTCCCAGCTTCCAATTGTGTTTTATGGAAGGCTTTTAAGCCAATGTTGGGCTGGCCCTTTAAGCTTAAGGGGTAGATATTTTACGGCGTGGAGATCATCTCCTCTAGCCATGTGTATGTGGAGGATATAGTCCTCGATCCAGACTCTAGGGTCTGTTGTTCCATCATATGCCTCTGTGTTTACGGGTTTGAATCCTTCTGGGAATTCATAGTCCAGGACCTCGTCGGTGAAACATAGGGGGTGTGCGGCACCCCTGTATTTGGGTATGCCGGATTCTGATGATGGCTTCATAGCGTTGCTTACGAGAGCTTGCTTTCTTGGCCCTTAAATGGACCTGACTGGGCCATAATGCGAATCCTTAAGTGGGTCGCATGCCGATTTAGGTGCGGCGCCGCTTGTCGTTTTATGGGGCCGTCCATCCGACCGTGTGGCTTTTTCATTTTCCGAATGCGAGGGCTCTAGGGCCTCTTCGTCGAATTCAGGCAGTAGCTTTCTTTTCGGATAGCTTCTAGTGCGGCGACTGTCGCCGTACTTATCTGTGGCATTGATTACCTTGCTCCATCTGATCCGGAGTGCGTCTTCCACTGTTTTTAGCTTCCGCTTCTGCTTTTTTAGGCTATGTGTAGTTGCAATGAGCCTCTCCTGGAGATTCTTCTGCTCCGTGAGTTTATTCGGCGTGAGGTCGTTCGGAATGCAGTGTTCGCCGGAGGAGGGATGCTCGGTTTCTCTATCCGTGTTGCCCTGTTCGGATGGTTGCTCTAAGGCCTGCCCGTTGTTTACCGGCTCGTCCTGCTCTATGGCTGGGTTTGTGTCGAAGCGGAGCTTGGGTCGGCGTTTACGCCGACGCCTTGATTTCTTTTCAGGGGGTCGATCTCTCGTCTCCTCCCCTTTTTCCTCGTTATCGTCTCCCTTAGGGGTGTCCACCATGTACACATCGTGAGATGAGGTGGCTGTCCAATGCCCTATGGGCGTTGGTTCATCGGTATCTCCTCCATCGTCATCCATGTTGTCGATGTCTTCGGAGCCGAAGTCGGGCATGTCGGTTAAATCGTCGACAGTGGCTATATAGTGGGTGGTGGGTGGGTTTTGGACTTCTTCGTCGTCCGCATCCCAACTTTGTTGACCGTTGTCCAGCCAGAGCTCTCCTGACAACGAGAGAGACTTTAGAGAATTCAGGATGTCGCCGAAGGGCGAGTGCTGAAAGATGTCTGCGGTGGTGAACTCCATCATTGGTGCCCGATCTTATTCGATTAGCAGGGGCACGGGGGGTTCGGAGTCCGGAGTGGAGTCCGGACCCTTGGAGTCACGGGTTATGCAGAGTGCGGGGCTAGCGTTCAGCTCGATCGCTTTTGGGATCGCAGCCCCTGAGGTGACGTCCAACCGCTCATCCTCGATTGGCGCTGTGGGCTCCGAATCAATGGTCGGAACCGGTGCGTGTGCGGCCTCCAAAGCGCTATTCGGCGGCAGAGCTATATCATGCCCATCGAGACAGTGCGGCGCGCTTGGCTGTGGCATGAATCCGTCGAAGATCAAGTCCCCATGGGTGTCAGCCATGTAGTTTAGGCTTCCAAGCCTGGCCTGATGGCCAGGGGCGTAGCTTTCGATCTGCTCAAGGTGGCCAAGCGAATTGGCCCGCAGTGCGAAGCCGCCAAAGACTAAGATCTGTCCGGGGAGAAGAGTCTCAACCTGGACTGCATCGTTGTTGATGATCTAAGGAGCCATCGGGCCTAAGGGCGACGACACAGAGGAACTCTCAATGAAAGCACCAATGTCGGTGTCAAAACCGGCGGATCTCGGGTAGGGGGGTCCCGAACTATGCATCTAGGCCGGATGGTAACAGGAGACAGGGGACACTTTGTTTTACCAGGTTCGGGCCCTCTCGATGGACGTAAAACCCTACTCCTGCTTGATTAATATTGATGATATGGGTAGTACAAGAGTAGATCTACCACGAGATCAAGGAGGCTAAACCCTAGAAGCTAGCCTATGGTATGATTGTTGTGTATGGAGTTGATTCTGTCCTACGGACTACAACCCTCTGGTTTATATAGACACCGGATAGGGTTAGGGTTACACAGAGTCGGTTACAATGGTAGGAGATCTTGAATATCGCATCGCCAATGCTTGCCTTCCACGCCAAGGAAATTCCCATCCGGACATGGGACAAAGTCTTCCATTTTGTATCTTCATAGTCCAGGAGTCCAGCTGAAGGTATAGTCCGGCTACCCAAACACCCCCCTAATCCAGGACTCCCTCAAGAAGAATAAATGATATATCAGACCCGGCAAGCCCAGTGATGGGCCGATTCTCCTTCGCGCTGGATGCAATGTTGTAGATCAACAATTGGGTGCGTGCAAGTTTCCTGGAAGTTTTTGATGAAGCAAGCTTTCATCTCAGCCCAAGTGTTGATAGAGTTGGGGGTAGATTCTTCAGCCAAGTACCGATCCCTCCAACATCATGGTCAAATACTTGGCACACACCGTGTCACTAACATCCAGCATGTCCACGGCAATCTTGTAACTCTCTATCCAAGCAGGCGGCTCAAGATCATCCGTGTAATTAGAGACTTTGCGGGGACCCTTGAAATCCTTAGGCATGCGCTCATTACGTACAACCCGCGCCAAGCAGGGAATCCCAATGGTTCTGGTGCTCGATCTGACACCTTGCAAAACCAAAGGGGTCGTAGTTGGCGACGGATGGTGATACGTCCATTTTCAATCATCCTTTTATATTGATATATTGCATTATGGGCTATTATTACACATTATATCACAATACTCATGCCTTTTCTCTCTTATTTTATAAGGTTTACATGAAGAAGGAGAATGCCGACAGCTGGAATTCTGGACTTGAAAAGGAGCAAATATTAGAGACCTATTCTGCACAACTCCAAAAGTACTAAAACTTCACGGACAATTATTATGGAATATATATAAAATATTGCACGAAGAAAGCACCAGAGGGGGGCCACCTGCCATCCACAAGGGTGGAGGGCTCGCCCTACCCCCCCTGGGCGCACCCCCTGCCTTGTGCGCCACCTGGCAAGCCCTCGATGTCCATCTTCAACTATAAGGTGTGTTTTGACCTAGAAAAAATCAAAAGGAAGCTTTCGGGACAAAGCGCCGCCGTCTTGAGGCGGAACTTGGGCAGAACCAATCTAGGGCTCCGGCGGAGCTATTCTACCGAAGAAACTTCCCTCCCGGAGGGGAAATTGAAGCCATCGTCATCACCAACGATCCTCTCATTGAGAGGGGGTCAATCCTCATCAACATCTTCACCAGCACCATCTCCTCTCAAACCCTATTCCATCTCTTGTATCCGATCTCTGTCTCAAAACCTCAGATTGGTACCTGTGGGTTGCTAGTAGTGTTGATTACTCCTTGTAGTTGATGCTAGTTGGTTTATTCGGTGGAAGATCATATGTTCAGATCCTTGATGATAATTAATACTCCTCTTATTATGAACATGAACATGCTTTGTGAGTAGTTACATTTGTTCCCGAGGACATGTGAGAAGTCTTGTTATAAATAATCATGTGAATTTGGTATTCACTCGATATTTTGATGAGACGTATCTTGTCTTTCCTCTAGTGGTGTTATGTGAATGTCCACTACTTGACACTTCACCATTATTTGGGCCTAGGGGAGGGCATTTGGAAGTAATAACTAGATGATGGGTTGCTAGAGTGACAGAAGCTTCATAAGGGGCTGATTTGGATCCATATGTTTCATGCTATGGTTAGATTTATCTTAATTCTTCTTTCGTAGTTGAGGATGCTTGTGAGTGGGGTTAATCATAAGTGGGAGGCTTGTCGAAGGAAGGGCAGCACCCAAGCACCGGTCCACCCACATATCAAATTATCAAAGTAACGAACGCAAATCATATGAGCATGATGAAAACCAGCTTGATAGTAATTCCCATGTGTCCTTGAGAGCGCTTTGCTTTATAGAAGAGTTTGTCCATGCTTGTCCTTTGGTACAAAAAGGATTGGGCCACCTTGATACAACTTAGTTACTTTTATTACTTGTTACCCATTACGAATTATCTTATCACACAACTATCTGTTAGTGATAATTTCAGTGCTTGCAGAGAATACCCTGGTGAAAACCGCTTGTCATTTCCTTTTGCTCCTCGTTGGGTTCGACACTCTTACTTATCGAAGGACTATGATATATCCCCTATACTTGTGGGTCATCAAGACTCTTTTCTGGCGCCATTGCCGAGGAGTGAAGTGCCTTTGGTAAGTGGAATTTGGTAAGGAAACATTTATATAGTGTGCTTAAATTTATTGTCACTTGCTACTATGGAAAATAATCCTTTGAGGGGCTTGTTCGAGGTATCTTCACCTCGACTGGAAGAGCAAAGATTTGCTCCTAAACCTACTGAACCTACTGAAAATATTTATTATGAAATTCCTTCAGGTATGATAGAGAAACTGCAAGCTAATCCTTATGCAGGAGATGGAACATTACATCCTGATATGCACCTAATCTATGTGGATGAAGTTTGTGGATTTCTTAAGCTTACAGGTTTGCCCGAGGATGTTGTCAATAAGAAGGTCTTCCCTTTATGTTTGAAGGTAAAGGCATTGACATGGTATAGGCTATGTGATGATATTGGATCATGGAACTACAACCGATTGAAATTGGGATTTCACGGAAGTTTTATCCTATGCATATGGTTCATCGTGATTGGAATTATATATATAATTTTTGGCCTCGTGAAGGAGAAAGTATCGCTCAAGCTTGGGGGAGGCTTAAGTCAATGTTATATTCATGCCCAAATCATGATCTCTCAAGAGAAATTATTATTCAGAATTTTTATGCTCGGCTTTCTCATAATGATCGATCCATGCTCGATACTTCTTTTACTTGTTCCTATATGAAGAAGGATATTGAATTCAAATGGGATTTATTGGAAAGAATTAAGCGCAACTCTGAAGATTGGGAACTCAATTAAGGTAATGAGTCAGGTGTAAACCTTAAGTTTGATTGTGTTAAATCTTTTATGGATACCAATGCTTTTTGTGATTTTAGCACTAAATATGGACTTGACTTTGAGGTAGTAGCTTCTTTCTGTGAATCATTTGCTACTAATTTTGATCTCCCTAAGGAGAAGTGGTTTAAACATCATCCTCCTATTAAAGTGAAAGTAGTGGAACCTATTAAAGTTGAAGAAGAAACTATTACTTATAATGTTGATTCTATTGTTCCTACTGCTTATATTGAGAAACCACCTTTTCATGTTAGAATAAAGGACCATCCTAAAGCTTCAAATGTGGTTCATAAGAGTTATACTAGAACACCTACACCCCTTGAGAAAATTAAAGTTGAACCTAGTATTGCTATGGTTAAAGATCTCTTGGTTGATAATATTGATGGGCATGTTATTTATTTCTATGATGAAGCTGCTAGGATTGCTAAACCTGATATTAAAGATAAACATACACATGTTGTTGGCAAGCCTATTGTTTCCGTTAAAATAGGAGATCATTGTTATCATGGCTTATGTGATGTGGTTGCTAGTGCGAGTGCAATTCCTTATACATTATACCAAGAAATTATGAATGATATTGCACCTGCTGAGATAGAAGATATTGATGTTACTATTAAGCTTGCCAATAGAGATACTATATCACCAATTGGGATTGTTAGAGATGTTGAAGTCTTGTGTGGGAAAATAAAATCCCTTACTGATTTTCTTGTTCTTGCTTCCTGATACATCTCTGTCGTATCTATAATTTTTGATTGTTCCATGCCAATATTCTACAACTTTTACATACTTTTGGTAACGTTTTATACTATTTTTTGGGACTAACATATTGATCCAGTGCCCAGTGCCAGTTACTGTTTGTTGCATGTTTTTTGTTTCATAGAAAATCCATATCAAACAGAGTCCAAATGGGATAAAAAGTTATGGAGATATTTTTTGGAATATATGTGATTTTTGGGAAAAAGAATCAACGCGAAACGATGCCCGAGGGGGCCACAAGGACGGAGGGCACGCCCCAGGGGGTAGGGCTCACCCCTGGTCCTTGTGGACACTCCATAATGCGGTTGGTGCCCTTCTTGTAGAGCAAGAAAGCTAATATCCGGATAAAATTGTGTTAAAATTTCAGCCCAATCGGAGTTACGGATCTCCGGGAATTTAAGAAACAGTGAAAGGCCGGAATCTGGGAGCGCGGAAACAGAAGGAAACAGAGAGAGAGAGAGAGAGAGAGAGAGAGAGAGATCCAATATCGGAGGGGCTACCGCCCCTCCACCGCCATGGAAGCTAAGGACCAGCAGGGAAACCCTTCTCCCATCTAGGGGGAAGTTCAAGGAAGAAGAAGAAGGGGGCACTGTCCCCCTCTCCACAGATGGCGCCGAAACGCCGCCGGGGCCATCGTCATGCCAACAATCTACACCAACAACTTCACCGCGGTCATCACCAGATCTCTCCCCCTCTATGCAGGGGTGTAACACCCCTTCTCCCCGTTGTAATCTCTACTTGAACATGGTGCTCAATGCTATATATTATTTCCCAATGATGTATGGCTATCCTATGATGTTTGAGTAGATCCGTTTTGTCCTATGGGTTGATTGATGATCGTGATTGGTTTGACTTGCATGTTTTATTATTGGTGTTGTCCTATGGTGCTCTTCGTGTCGAGCAAGCGTGAGGGATCCATGCTTTAGGTTTTGCAATATGTTCATGGTTTGCTTATTGTCTGTGTTGCGTGAGTGATAGAAACACAAACATGGAGAAGTGGGTTATGTCGTATGGGAATAAAGAGGACTTGATACTTTAATTCTATGGTTGTCTTTTAACTTAATGATATTTAGTGGTTACAGATGTTTCCTAGAGTTCCAATCCTAAGTGCATATGATCCAAGAAGAGAAAGTATGTTATCTTATGCCTCTCCCTCGTATAAAATTGCAATAATGATTACCTATCTAGTTATCAGTTGCCTAGGGACAAATTACTTTCTCATGACAAAAAGATCTCTACTAAAACTAACTTAGTTGTGTCTTTATCTAAACAGCCCCTAGCTTTTATTTATGTGCTACTTATTATCTTTTAAACCTATCTTATCACACCTACAAGTACTTCTAGTTTCATACTTGTTCTAGGTAAAGCGAACGTTAAGTGTGCGTAGAGTTGTATCGGTGGTCGATAGAACTTGAGGGAATATCTGTTCTACCTTTAGCTCCTTGTTGGGTTCGATAATCTAACTTATCAAAAGAGGCTACAATTGATCCCCTATACTTGTGGGTTATCAAGACCTTTTTCTGGTGCTGTTGCCGGGGAGCAATAGCGTGGGGTGAATATTCTCGTGTGTGCTTGTTTGCTTTATCACTAAGTAGTTTTTATTTTTCTTGTTCTAAGTTGTTTTCTATCTTTAGTTATGGATATGGAACACAAAATACCAAAAAATAGGACTCATGGAGATGGGGAACCTCCTAAAACCCTCGATGCTCATTATGTGAAAGATATTATGCACTACTTTAATAATCCTCAGAACACCCCATTCAATTATATAATGGGAGACACGTTGGATCAACGTGAATACTTTAGGGATTATCACTTGACACAAAAATGGAAACTATTATGGGATCAAATTCATATGTTGCATTGGTCTGCTCAGGAACTATGCTTGAGATATGATTGTACTTGTTGCTCTAGGATGAAGGCTCCACACCTTCCCTTTTCATGTAAATTTAATGATAATAAAACCTTGGATTCTTATCCTAATAGTATATATGATTACTATGATGTGGAACGAATAGAAGAATTCGTTGCTTTTAAGGGTATAAAATTGAATCTTTGTTTAAAAAGTGGGAAAATCTTTATGATGCTATTTACAGACCTGAAAATTTTGTTCTACTTAAATATTGCTATGAGAATTATGAATACAATGCCGATATTGATGCATATATTTAGGAATCCTCCGCTGTCCAAGAGGAGACTAATATTTTGCAGGAAACTATGGAAGAAGAAATTGCTGAAACTCTGAGCTCAATGGATGAAAGAGATGATGAGGAGAGGAAAGAACGAAAGGAGGAAGAACGGATTAGCTAACTGAGGGGGTCCTGGATTAGGGGTGTCCGGATAGTCGGACTATAACCTTTGGCCGGACTCCTGGACTATGAAGATACAAGATTGAAGACTTCGTCCCGTGTCCGGATGGGGCTTTCCTTGGCGTGGAAGGAAAGCTTGGCAATACGGATATGTAGATCTCCTCCCATTGTAACCGACTCTCTGTAACCCTAGCCCTCTCCGGTGTCTATATAAACCGGAGGGTTTTAGTCCATTGGACGAACAACAATCATACCATAGGCTAGCTTCTAGGGTTTAGCCTCTTTGATCTCGTGGTAGGTCTACTCTTGTACTACCCATATCATCAATATTAATCAAGCAGGAGTAGGGTTTTACCTCCATCGAGAGGGCCCGAACCTGGGTAAAAACATCATGTCCCTTGTCTCCTATTACCATCTGCCTAGACGCATAGTTCGGGACCCCCTAGCCGAGAGCCGCCGGTTTTGACACCGACATTGGTGCTTTCATTGAGAGTTCCTCTGTGTCGTCACCTTTAGGCCCGATGGCTCCTCCGATCATCAACAACGATGCGGTCCAGGGTGAGACCTTTCTCCCCGGACAGATCTTCGTGTTCGGCAGCTTTGCACTGCGGGCTAATTCGCTTGGCCATCTGGAGCAGATTGAAAGCTACACCCCTGGCCGTCAGGTCAGATTCGGAAGTTTGAACTACATGGATGACATCCGTGGAAACTTGATCTTCAATGGATCCGAGCCACAACCAAGCACGCCGCACTGTCACGATGGGCATGACTTAGCTCTGCCGCCGAACAATGCCTTGGAGGCCGCGCCCGCAATAGCTCCGACCCATAGCTCGGAGCCAACTACACCGATCCAGGGTGGGTGGCTAGACACCGCCTCGGGGGCTGCAGTCTCAACGGTGATCGAGCCAAACACCAGCTTTATCCTCTGTGAAGCCCGTCACTCCAAGGTGCCGGACCCTGCTCCGGACTCCGAACCCTCCGCGCCCTTGCCAATCAAATCCGATTGGGCGCCGATTATGGAATTCACCGCCACAGATATCCTTCAGCACTCGCCCTTCAGCGACATTCTGAATTCACTAAGGTCTCTCTCTTTGTCAGGAGAGCCCTGGCCGGATTATGGCCTACAGGATTGGGATGCGGATAACGAAGAAATACGATGCCCACCCACCTCCCACTTCGTAGCCACTGTCGACGATTTAACCGACATGCTTGACTTTGACTCCGAAGACATCGACGACATGGACGGCGATGTAGGAGGCAAACAGGAACCAGCGCCCACAGGGCATTGGACAGCCACCCCATCCTACGATGTATACATGGTGGACACACCCAAAGGAAATGATGAGGACGAACGGGAGGACGCAACGAAGGGTCGTTCCTCCGAAAAGCAGTCAAAGCGGCTGCGTAAGCGCCGCTCCAAGCCTCGCCTCGACAGAGACAGTGGTCATATAGACCCAGCCACAAAGCAGGGTGAGTCGGCGAACGATGAACATGGCATCGAGCAACCGTCCGAACAAGGCAACTTGGATAAACAAACCGCACAACCCGTCCCCGGCGAAGATAACAGTCCGGACGACCTCACGCCGGACAAGTTCCTGGAGCAGAAGAACCTCCACAAAAGGCTCATCACCACTGTGCGTAGCCTGAAAAAGCAGAAGCGGAAGCTCAAAATTGCGGAAGAAGCACTCAGAATCAGGTGGAGCAAAGTACTTAACACCACAGACAAATACGGCGATAGTCGCCACACAAAAAGCTACCCCGAAGCGAAAGCTCCTGCCTGAATTTGATGAGGAGGCCTTAGAACCTCCGCAATCAACAAATAAGGAAGCCACCCGGTCGGATAAACGACCCCATGGCCAATATATAGCGGCAAGAGGCGCCGCACACAAGCCAGCACGCGACCCACTCAAGGATTTGCATCAAAAAGATGGCCTAGCCATATCTATCTACGGGCCAAGAAAGCAAGCTTTAGTAAGCAATGCAACACAACAAACATCCGAACACTACGGCACACCCAAATACAAGGGTGTCGCACACCCCCTATGTTTCACCGATGAGGTGCTAGACCATGAATTTCCAGCGGGATTCAAGCCCGTAAACATAGAGGCGTACGACGGAACGACAGACCCTGGAGTCTGGATTGAGGACTATATCCTCCATATCCATATGGCCAGAGGAGACGACCTCCACGCCATAAAATACTTACCCCTCAAGCTCAAAGGGCCAACCCGGCATTGGCTTAAAGGCCTTCCCTAAAACACCATCGGAAGTTGGGAAGAGCTCGAGGATGTTTGTCGGGCAAATTTTCAAGGGACTTATGTCCGGCCTCCGGATGCAGATGATTTAAGTCATATAACTCAACAGCCCGGAAACTCTGGAACAGATTTCTTACTAAAAAGAACCGGATAGTCGACTGTCCGTACGCCGAAGCCTTAGCAGCTTTCAAACACAGTGTTCGAGACGAATGGCTCACGAGACACCTCGGCCAAGAAAAGCCAAGAACAATGGCTGCATTAACAAGCCTCATGACCCGCTTTTGCACGGGAGAGGACAGCTGGTTGGCAAGATGCAGCACCAGCGACCCAAGTACATCCGAAGTCAGGGATGAAAACGGGAAACCGCGTCACAGCAAGGACCAGCGCCGGAATAAGGGAAATAGCCCGAAGAGCACGGCAGTTAACACCGAATTCAAAAGCTCTCGGCAGGGTCAGAAAAAGCTGCCCCTCAAGGATAACAGGGACGAGCTATCTAGCCTAAACAAAATCTTGGACAAAAAATGTCAAATGCACAGCACTCCCGGGAAGCCTGCAAACCATACCCACAGAGAATGTTGGGTCTTCAAGCAATCCGGCAAACTCAACGCCGAACACAAGGGGCTCGTTACACCAAGTGAGGACGATGATGAACCCCACAAGTAGAGCACCGGGAAACAAAAGAATTTCCCACAAGAAGTCAAAACAGTAAACTTACTTCATGTGACAAAAGGGAAAAACAAAGTGGCGCCTATAGAGATACGCGCCATGCGGCCTATCACAAAGGAGTCTTGCCACTGTTTGTTAAAACCGATCACCTTCGACCATCAGGATTACTCCGGAAGTACCCGGAACGCAGGTTGGACCGCCCTGATATTAGATCCGATAATCGACGGATTCCACTTTACACAAGTCCTGATGGACGGCGGCAGTGGTCTAAACCTTCTATATCAGGACACAGTCCGCAAAATGGGCATGGACCCAACAAAAATTCGCCATAACAACACTTCCTTTAAAGGAGTAACAGCAGGCCTGGATGCCCATTGCACGGGTTCTCTCCTGCTAGAAGTAATGGTCGGTTCCCCCGATAACTTCCGTCGTGAAAAGCTAACCTTCCACATCGCCCCATTTTCAAGTGGCTATCAAGCACTACCGAGATGCGAAGCTTTCGCCCGCTTTAACGCTATACCACATTATGCATCTCTCATGCTTAAGATGCCCGGCCCACGAGGCATCATCTCACTAAAGGGAAACATTGAATGTTCCTTGCGCGCAGAAGACTATACGGCTGCCTTGACAGCCACATTAAAACAACTTCTCCAACAAAAGCATCTAACAGGTCATTAAGACCACGGACACAGCTAGGCGAGTCCGGAGCAAACTTATAATTGATAAAGGTTTTTGTAGCCATACACCCCTATACAAGGGGCTCCGCATATGTAAAATAAGCGACAATAAGGCTCAATTTTCCCCATCTTGAATTATACTTTGTTTACTTAGTACAACATATATTTCGCACGGCTATTCTTCTTTCAACTAAGTTCCTCTCTTTTACAGATGAACACCGTGCTACACCCGTCCAGGACACGGCGCAACGGAGACACAGGCGCAGACGTGCAGCAGGGACCCGTCCCAAGGATTCTCTTTAGATTAAGACCCTGCATAAACCTTTTTCACTGTCTCTTGTTGATGCACATCCCCTGGATTCACAGTATAACCAAGGAGGAGGCTGGCGTCTTGGCATGTGGCCACGTCAGAATTTCGCACATACCTGGACACCAGGGGCTTATTATCATGGGCACTGCTCAGCCCGTTCTTATAAAGACCGAATACCTTAGGGAGTGTTCGGCGTCGCAAGTTTGGCCTTATATGCATCAGCTCCGAATCATGTCTTTGGTCAAATGTTGGGTTTGCCCGGCTCCTGTGTTTTGCTGCCTTACGTTCCTCTCTATCGGCCAAGGCGGCACCAGGAGAACTACTGCGATTGTGCCTCGGTTCAGCCAGGCGAGCACCTTAGTAGAGAAAGCCGAAAGCTGACTGTCATGATATAGCATGAGACAGGTCAACCACTCGATGGCCTATCAGAGTCTTCGGGATTCCTCCACATTAACGAAGGGCCGTTTCCCGGCCAGGCACACATGCCCCCCGAGTTCGGGCGAGCGCGGTGCCACCAGGGGCTATATAGTAGCCCCCCTATCAAACTCACATGGCTAAGTGAAAGTGATAAAGCATTATAGTCCGATTGCCTATTTCGCTGCGCTATCACCTCCTTCATGGACCAAGACGTTGGATCAAGTGTGAGAATGCGCCTTCTGCGAACACCCCCGCATTATATGCCTGGGGGCTGAAGCCGACGACTGCCATCTTTCAGATTATATACACATATACCTCAACGGCCGCACAGGAGGCAGTATAATACTTGCAGGCACAAGTATAAAAAGCTTCTATAATTCATCAAAATATTGTTTTACAATAATACACGTTATTCGAACATAATATCCTTCAAGCACTGCGTCTCTATTAAACAAGAGCCTTGTAGAACTTCCTGAAAATAGTGCTCAGCAGGTATTCGGCCTCCGTCCGAATCTTGGGATGCAACAGCGGCAACCTCCATCTCCGCCCAGTATGTCTTGACACGGGTAAGGGCCATCCGCGCACCCTCTATGCATGCTGACCTCTTCATCGCATTGATATGCGGCACGACACCAAGGAACTGCCGCACCAAGCTAAAATAACTGTTCGGGGCGGGCCTTTCCGACCACAGATGATTAACGACATCCTTCATGGCGAGTACGGACAACCTATTCAGTTCGGCCCATTCGGCCAAACAATCAGTCAACGGAAGCGGACGCTCTAGATTGTTGAATTGTGACCAGAAGAGCTTCTCCACTTCGCTATCTTTCTGATCTCGGAAATATTCGGCCGCATCAGCGACACCCGCAGCTAAATCCAGATATGCGTCCACCGAACTCCACATGCGGTCCAATGGAGCGTATTTAGGATCTCCGAACTTCATCCGCAGCATAAAGGGCTTTCCAGCCGTGATATCTCCGGCCTAACGTAGCTCCTCCTTCATCGCTCTCATAGCAGAACGAGCATCCTTGGCCACTGTAGTGGCCTTCTCCAGGTCTGTCTGCTCTGCCCGATCTTCTTTTTCAAGAAGCTTGCAGCGGTCAGCAGCGTTCTTTAACATCACAGTCATTTCGGCCATTTCCTTCTTGCTTCGGCAGTGAGCAGCCTGTTCGGCTTGCAGCTCTTCAATTGCCTTTACGGCAGCCACATCACTTCTCCTGGCTTGCTCCTTGGCTCGGGCAAGTTCCGCCCGAAGGTTCTCCATGGCAGTGGCCCCATCTGCATCAAGTGCACACGCTGTAAGATACTGGCATCAAGCTCCTCTTACTAGGTGTCTCCGGAGAAATTACATACCTTGTGCCTCGTCCAGCCGCTTGTTGACAGGCACGATGTCGGCATCTGCCATGTCAAGTTGCCGCTTTAGCTCGGCAAATTCATCAGTCCGGCTGGCCACCGGACACTTCGCCACCTACATAGGAAGGCGACAAAATTACACCTGGGACTATGATCCTCTGTGTGCTGTCGTCTTCGACAACACACAGAGTCTCAGGGGCTACTATCTACACAGGGCGCATCTTATATGCGGAACTGTCAAAAGGTACATCTCCTCGCGTACCTCAAAACCTATCAGTAAACTCCTGACGGCCTCGTGCAACCTGCTTTCAGCGGACGAAATCCTTTCAATTACCGTACCCATCAACGTACGGTGTTCCTCTGAGATAGACGCTCGCCCTAACAGATCCTTCAGTTCATCCGACCGAGCACCAGGTGGTGCCGGACTCGTTCGATGGCCTTTTTCAAAGACCGGACACGGATGTCCTTGGGGGGCCGTATGACTGCCTTCTGGCCCTGCCGGATTCGGAGAAACCCTCCGCGACGATACCTCAGGATCGCCCGCCTCGTAAGGCGGTACGGCAGGGGGAGGCGTTCCGCTCTCCATCATCTCCGGAAGAAGATACCCCGAAGATGAGCTCTGCTGAGAAGGGCTGAGATCCGAACTACATGGTAAGATTTCGGTTATTTTCCTCAGAAATAAAACAAGGATTTCTCTCATTTTAAACCTCCCCTCTCTACTTACGGCTGGGTGGACGGCTGATCCCCTTGAGGGCATAGTACGGCCGAGGCATCCCCCAGCACAGGACCCTCTAGCGAAGATTTGTTCCCCCGATTTGAGACCATGGACTTTGGGTCTTCAGAGGCAGTACTCTTCCTCCCCTGAGTAGAGGAATTTTCGATTCCTCTTTTCCAGACAGCCTCCTTCGGGGAGGGAGCAGCTTCTTTGTCCCCCCTTTGCTTTCTTCCAAAGGCACGATCTCCAGCATCCTGGTTAACATGGGATCCGGCGAGGTCTCGGGAAGGGGGGCCAGACACCTGATTAACTTTGCCTTCGCTACCCACTCCTGTTTCAAAGACAACACTTTTAAGGGTGATGTTGTGATAAATGAACGGATGGTGTGTCCGGGCACAGGGCTACTTACTTGAGTATCCGGACGATTGCAGCTCAGACCTGCGTCCTCCGTAGAATCCGGACACACTACTTGTGGTCCGAAGAACAATTTGTACATCTCCACGGGCGTCATGCCAAGAAAATGTTGAAGAACTCGTGGTCCCTCCGGGTTGAACTCCCACAGGCGGAGGGGGGCCGTTTGCAGGGCAGAACTCGGCGAATTAACATAACCTGCGTCACCACGACCAGACCAATGTCTCTTTCTAGGAGATCTCGGATGCGGCCCTGCAATAGGGGCATGTCCTTTGCCGACCCCCAGTCCAGCCCCTTATAGACCCATGATGCCAGTCGTGGCGGGGGACCCGAGCGGAAAGCTGGCAGCGCCACCCACTTGGTGCTCCTGGGAGCTGTGATATAAAACCACTCTTGTTGCCATAAGCAGAACTCCTCTCGAAAGGAGCCCTCGGGCCATGGAGCGTCAGCATTCTTGCTTATAACAGCGCCTCTGCACTCCGCGTGCTGTCCCTCAATCATCTTCGGCTTCACTTTAAAGGTCTTAAGCCACAGTCCGAAGTGAGGAGTAATACGGAGGAAGGCTTCGCACATGACATTGAACGATGAGATGTGGAGGATGGACTCCAGGGCTAAGTCCTGAAATTCCAGCCCATAAGAAAACATGAGCCCCCTCACGAAGGGATCCGTCGTGAAGCCTAGCCCTCGGAGGAAGTGAGACACGAACACCATGCTCTCACCAGGCTTGAGAGTAGGAATAACCTGCCCGTGAGCAGGCAGCCTATGCGAGATTTCTCCGGTCAAAAACCTGGCCTCTCTCAGCTTTAGCACGTCTTGCTTCGTGACGGAGGAAGGCGTCCACCGGCCTCGAAGGTCAGAGCCGGACATCGTCGAAGGTCCGAAGCGCCTGAAATCTGGGGCCTTGGGTGATGGAACTCGAGGCGAAGGGCGAATTCGATTGAGATCAAAAGAAAGGAGTAAGGCCTTGGTCTCTTTATAAGAGGTTGAATACCAAGAGCCCTCCTCGTGACCGTTTGGGACTCGCCTTTGATCGAGGAGACACACCAACGGGCATGATCGGGTTACCCACGTCTGTATTGATGAGAATCCCATAAATAAAGGGGACACGATCTCTGCTTCGACATGACGTGCCAAGGAAACTGCCTCGCAAAACGCGCTGAGGTGGGACAGTAAAAACGGTTCAAATAAAGGCTTGGCTTTGGCGTGATGACACGATACGGACTACATCAGCAGATTAGATTTGTGTAAATATTATTCTCTCTATGGCAGTATGTGGAACTTATTTTGCAGAGTCGGACACTATCCTTGTGTTGAAAATCTTCTACGAAGTATTCGGAGGAGGGACCCAGCTTGCAATGCCGAAGACAATCTGTGCGCCGGACTCGTCGTCATTGAAGCCTGGTTCAGGGGCTACTGAGGGAGTCCTAGATTAGGGGGTGTCTGGATAGCCGGACTATAACCTTTGGCCGGACTCCTGGACTATGAAGATACAAGATTGAAGACTCCGTCCCGTGTCCAGATGGGACTTTCCTTGGCGTGGAAGGCAAGCTTGGCAATACGGATATGTAGATCTCCTCCCATTGTAACTGACTCTGTGTAACCCTAGCCCTCTCCGGTGTCTATATAAACCAGAGGGTTTTAGTCCATAGGACGAACAACAATCATACCATAGGCTAGCTTCTAGGGTTTAGCCTCTTTGATCTCGTGGTAGATCTACTCTTGTACTACCAATATCATCAATATTAATCAAGTAGGATTAGGGTTTTACCTCCATCGAGAGGGCCCGAACCTGGGTAAAAACATCGTGTCCCTTGTCTCCTGTTACCATCCGCCTAGATGCACAGTTCGGGACCCCCTACCTGATATCCGCCGGTTTTGACACTGACACTAACCATGCCCACCTTCTAATGAGAGTGACCCTCCAACTCATACATTTTTAATGTCCCTTCACCTTACTGAAGGATGAATACTATGATAATTGCTATGATCCCGTTGATTCATTTGAAATATGCCTTTTTGATGAACTTGATAATTGCTATGCTTGTGGCCAAGAGGCCAATATAAATTATGTTGATGGAGATGAACTTGCTGTGTTTCCTTATGTTAAGAATGAAATTGTTGCTATTGCACCCACACATGATAGTTCTATTATCTTTTTGAATTCTCCAAACTACACTATATTGGAGAAGTTTGTTCTTATTAAGGATTATATTGATGGGTTGCCTTTTACCGTTGCACATGATAATTTTGATGAATGTTATATTCATGTGCTTGCTGCTCCTACTTGCAATTATTATGATAGAGGAATTACATCTCCACCTCTCTATATTTGCATCACGATAAAATTACAAGAAGTTGCTTATACTATGCATTGGCCTTTACTTGATGTGCATGAATTGTTCTTGTATGACATGCCGATGCAAAGGAAGAGAGTTAGATTTCGTCATTGCATGATATATGTTGCTTTGTGCTCATTACTAAATGTCAAATCATTTTTAATTAAAATTGGCTTTGATATACCTTGGGATCCGGGTGGATTCATTAGTGAGCAGTTTATGCCTAGCTTAATGGCTTAAAGAAAGCGTTGCTAGGGAGACAACCCGGAAGTTTTAAGAGTCATTTCTTTCTGTTGAGTGATTTTATAAAATTTAGAAACAAAAAATATAGAGTGGAACTTAAAAGCTTTTTCACAAAAGAGAAGCGATTGGAAGTTATGCATTGGAGAAGTGAGGGTCGACCTTGAACACTTGTGTTCATACTCATGGAAATAATGTAGAATTTTTCATGAAGATTCTCACAAAAATAATTATCCCCTTGTACAATTCCATCGTATTATAAAAATAATGTGCAAAGATTTGCCTTTAGGTTGATTAGATTGCTTGTTTGGTTTGTGCGGTGCAAAAACAAAAACTTTGGTTGTAGTGCGTGATTTTACATTTTTTACTAGAAATTCAAACGCTTCTGAATCTGTTTGCATAGTACTTTTATACATTTTTTATTTTGCACTAATTGTTCAGAATGTTTGGAGTTACAGAAGTACGGTTGATGTTCAGATTACAACAGACTGTCCTGTTTAAGACAGATTCTGTTTTTGATGCATTGTTTTGCTAGTTTTGATGAAACTATCGATTTTATCAGTGGTATAAGCCATAGAAAAGTTATAATGCAATAGCTACAATGCAAAAACAAAGGATGAATGAGTTTTCAACAGTACCTGAAGTGGTGGTTTGTTTTATTATACTAACGGATCTCACGAGTGTTTTGTTAAGTTTTGTGTGATTGAATTTTTCAAGTTTTGGGTGAGATCACGATGGATGAAGGAATAAGGTGTGGCAAGAGCCCAAGTTGGTGATGCCTGAGGCAACCCAAGGTAATATTCAAGGACTCCCAAGAAACTAAGGTTGGGGATGCTCCAGAAGGTATCCCCTCTTTCATCTAACGATCATCGGTAATTTTACTTGGAGCTATATTTTTATTCGTAAGATGATATGCGTAAATCTTGGAGCGTCGTGTGCTTTTTATTTTTCTTTTAATAATGCACCATGCTGGTATGCGATATTCTTTGGTTGATTTATGGAATGCTCTTTGCACTTCACTTATATCTTTTGAGTATGGCTTTATAGAATGCTTCATGTGCTTCACTTATATCATTTGAAGTTTGGATTGCATGTTTCCCTACACATAGAGAACCACCATTTGTAGAATGCTCTTTTGCTTCACTTATATTTGTTAGAGCGTGGGAATATCTTTTGTAGAAAGAATTAAACTCTCTTGCTTCACTTATATCTATTTAGAGAGTTGAAAGGAATTGGTCACTCACATGATTAGTCATAAAATCCTACATAAAACTTATAGATCACTGAATATGACATGTTTGATTTCTTGCAATAGTTTTGCAATATAAAGATGGTGATGTTAGAGTCATGCTAGTGGGTAACTGTGGATTGGTAGAAATACTTGTGTTAAGGTTTTTGATTCCCATAGCATGCACGTATGGTGAACTTTTATGTGATGAAGTTGGAGCATGATTTATTTTTTGATTGTCTTCCTTATGAGTGGCGGTCGAGGATGATCGATGGTCTTTTCCTACCAATCTATCCCCTAGGAGCATGCACGTAGTACTTCGTTTTGATAGCTAATAGGATTTTGCAATAAGTATGTGAGTTCTTTATGACTAATGTTGAGTCCACGGGTTATACGCACTCTCACCCTTCCATCATTGCTAGCCTCTTCGGTACCGTGCATTGCCCTTTCTCACCTTGAGAGTCGGTGGAAACTTCGCCAGTGCATCCAAACCCCGTGATACGATATCCTCTATCACACATAAGCCTCCTTATATCTTCCTCAAAACAACCACCATACCTACTTATCATGGCATTTCCATAGCCAATCCGAGATATATTGCCATGCAACTTCCATCATCATCATATACATGACTTGAGCGTTCATTGTCATATTGCTTTGCATGATCGTAAGATAGCTACCATGATATTTCCATGTCTTGTCCGTTTTTTGATATCTTTACTATGCTAGATCATTGCACATCCTGGTACACTGCCAGAGGCATTCATATAGAGTCATACTTTGTTCTAGATATTGAGTTGTAATATTGAGTTGTAAGTAAATAAAAGTGTGATGATCATTGTCGGTGTCAAAACCGGCGGATCTCGGGTAGGGGGTCCCGAACTGTGTGTCTAGGCCGGACGATAACAGGAGGCAGGGGACACGAAGTTTTACCCAGGTTCGGGCCCTCTCGATGGAGGTAAAACCCTATGTCCTGCTCGATTAATATTGATGATATGGGTATTACAAGAGTTGATCTACCACAAGATAAGAGAGGCTAAACCCTACAAGCTAGCCTATGGTATGATCGTTGGTGTGTATGTTGTCCTACGGACTAAAACCCTTCGGTTTGTATAGACACCGGATAGGGTTAGGGTTACATAGAGTCGGTTACGATGGTAGGAGATCTGAACATCCGCATCTCCAAGGAAAGTCCCTTCCGGACACGGGACGGAGTCTTCAATCTTGTATCTTCATAGTCCAGGAGTCCAGCTGAAGGTATAGTTTGGCTATCGGAACACCCCCTAATCCAGGACTCCCTCAGTAGCCCCTGAACCAGGCTTCAATGCCGACAAGTCCAGCGCGCAAATTGTCTTCGGCATTGCAAGGCGGGTTCCTCCTCCAAATACTTCATAGAAGATTTTGAACACAAAGATAGTGTCCGGCTCTGCAAAATAAGTTTCCACATATTGCCATAGAGAGAACAGTAATATTAACACAAATCTAATCTGCTGACGTATTCCGTGGTGCGACACGCCATGGCCAAGCCTTTATCCGAGTCGTTTAATTATCCCACCTCAGCGCGTTGTGCGAGGCGGTTTCCTTGGCACGTCTTGTTGAAGCAGAGATTGTGTCCCCTCATTTCGGGATTCTCATCAATACGGGCGTGGGTAACCCAACCGCTTCTAGGACTCCTAGATCATAGGCAAGTCCAAACGGACACGGGGAGTCCCCCGTGCTCAATCGAATCCTTCCCCCGCCTCAAGCTCAAACGCCCAAAGCTCAGGTCAGGTGCTCCGAACCTTCAGTCATGTCCGGATCCAGCCTTCAAGGCCGATGGATGCCCTCCTCCATCACGGAAGAAGATATGAAAAAGTTGAGGGAGGCCAGGTATCTGACCGCCGAAATGTCGCATCGGCTGCCTCCCCGGGGGCAGGCCATCCCCTCTCCCAAACCCGACGACAAGGGGCTTGATGTTTTATTACGGGCTAGATTTCCATGATCTAGCTCCGGACTCCTTCCTGCATATCATGACTTTTGTTGTCGTATGCGAGGCCTTCCTCCGGGTTACCCCCCACTTTGGCTTATGGCTCAAGACCTTTGAAGTAGAGCCGAAGATGATTGAAGGGCAACATATAGAGTGTGGAGGCACCTCAATACGCAATATGACGGGAGCTCCATGGCCCAAAGGTTCCATCCCAGAGGTGTC
Source organism: Triticum monococcum (assembly GCA_034509565.1). Lineage (NCBI taxonomy): Eukaryota > Viridiplantae > Streptophyta > Magnoliopsida > Poales > Poaceae > Triticum > Triticum monococcum. The sequence goes on along the minus strand of CM067847.1, from coordinate 212,246,284 downwards.
TGCATTGTGGCAACAGGAGTGGTTCTACATCACGACTCCTAGAAGCGCCAAGTGGCCGGCCACCCCCATTTTTCGGTCGGGCCCTCCACCACAAATGATGTCATGGATCAGTAGAGGACTGAAATGGGGTCCAGCCAAGGACGTGCCTTTACTACAGAGCCGCATTCGATATCTCTTCAACGACGATCTCAGTTTGGTTGCGGTAATACAAGTTATGCTGGTTCATCAAGTCCAGCCTTGCAAACGTCGGCCCCTTCGCTTGTGGGAGTTCAATCCCGAGGGTCCGCGTGCCATTCAAAACTTTCTCAGCCTGACGCACGAGGATATGTATAAGTTATTCTTTGGACCTCAAGTAGAGTGTCCGGAAATCACCGAGGATGTGGGCCTGAGTAGTAACCGCGCCGCCGAATAGGTAAGGAATCTTCTGGCCGAACATATTATCTTTCCTTCGTTACGAAGTTCTTTCTGAGAGTTTTCTTTTTCGACCAGGACTGGCTAACAAAGGTGAAGTTGATTCGGTGTTCGGCCCCCCTCCCTGAGGGTTTGGAGAATCCGGTATTGGAAAAGATGCTCCAGGCCGCACCTTGCCCAGATCCCTTGAAGGAAGATAATGTGGAGGATAATGCGGGCGGACGCAGTACCCCAACGCTGCCTATTCTAACCGAGGGAGCGAGCGTCTCCGTGAAGGAAGACGTCCGGAAGAGGAAAAGGACTGCGCCCAGGAATTCGGAAGCCGAAGCTTTCAAACGGGAGAAGAAATCTTCCACCGAGGGCCCTACCTTGGGGGGTCCTGCTTCCGCACAAAGTCCGCGGGGGGATCAATTCTCCCGAGAGTCGTAAGTGACCCGAAAACTTTAATAGTACAGATATGCCATCCTTTTCTTCTGATAAAATAACCACCGCATATATTTGTGCAGTTCGGGCCTTAGCCCCTCTCAAACGAGCTCGTCTTCGGGGGATCTTCTTCCAGAGATGATGGAGACCGAGACGCCTCCTCCGGACTCCTCCGCTCCGGAAGCGGGCGACCCTAAAGTGTCGTCGCAGAGGGCCTCTCCGAGTCCGGTGCAGCCAGAAGGTAATCCTATTGATCCCCGAGGCTCCCAGTGTCCGGCTCCCGAAGAGAGTAGACAAAAGAGTCCGGCGCCGTCTAGCGTGTGATCGGACGTTCTGAGGGAGTTGGTGGGGCGAGCGGCCATCTCAGATGATCACCGTGTGTTGATGAATATGGTGATGGAGAGGATATCGTCCGCCGAAAGCGGATTGCATGAAGCTTTTATGAGTCTACTGACAGGCTTTGAGGTACGTAAAGGGAATGTGTAATAGTCCTGCACATGCTAGGTGTGCCCTGTGTAGATAGTAGCCCCTGACACTTTGGTTGTCGTCGGAAATGATGACGAATGGAGGATCATATTCCCAGGTAATAACCATACTGCCTTTATGTGCAGGAGACGGAAGCTCCGGTGGCCAGCCGGGCTAGCTAGTTTGCCCGTTTAGAACGGCAATTGGATGCGGCAGATGCCGACATCGAGCTTGTTAACAAAAGGCTTGACGAGGCGCAGGGTAAGTATCCTTGTCTGGTAAACACCACATAGGAAGAGTGTGATGCCAGTGTTTTTAACATGTTATGACTACAGATGGAGCTACCACTATTGAAGCCTTGCGGGCGGAACTTGCCCGAGCCAAGGAACGAGCAAGATTGGGTAATGTGGCTGCTTTGAAGGCGGCCGAAGAGGTGCGAGCCGAGAAGGCCGCACATGGCGAGAGCCGGGAGAAGATGGCCAATGTGGCCGTAGAATTAAAAGCCGCCATAGACCGTTGCCGTGCTCTTGAAAAGGAAAACCAGGCGAAGGCATCAGACCTTAAGAAGGCTGCTGCAACAAGAAAAGACCTCTGCTCTGCAATGAGGGCAAAGAAGGAGGAGCTGCGGGAAGCCGGGGATATTGTAGCCGGGAAGTCCTTTATGCTGCGGAGGAAGTACCGAGATCCACGGTATGCCCCTTTGGATCGGCTGTGGAGTTCGGAGGATGCGTATATGGATTTGGCGGCGAGCGCTGCTGACGCGGCCAAGTACTTCTAGAGTCAGACAGACCGTGAAGTAGACCAGCTGTTTTGGAAGCAATTCCTTTCTCCCGAGCATCTGCTTTCGTTGATGGACCAACTAGCCGAATGGGCCAAACTAAATAGGTTGTCCGGACTCTCCATGAGGTCTGTTGTGGATCAGCTATTGCCGGGAAAGTCAAAACCGTGCAGCTATTTCAGCTTGGTGCAGCAGGTCCTCAATGTGGTGCCGCGCATAAATGCGATGAAGAGGTCGGCGTGCATAGAAGGCGCACGGATGGCCTTTGCCCGTGCTAAAGCATACTGGGCAGAGATGGATGCTACCACTGTTGCAGCGCAGGATTCGGCCATAGGTCGAAGGGCTGCTGAGCACTACTTGGAGGAAGTTCTTGAGGGTGCTCGTGTGACCCAGTGCTCAAAAAATATTATGTTTGAGTGACATGTAATCTCATTGTAAGCGAAATGCTTTTATAAATGTTTATAAGGCTACTTTTATACTTTTGCCTGAAAGTAATGTGATGCCTCCTGGGCGGCCATTTATGTATACATGTGTATAACCTGAAAGATTGCAGTCGTCCGCTTCAACCCCCACGCATGTAATGCGGAGGTGTTCGCAGAAACATGCATTCACACTTAACCCAACGTCTTGGTCCTACTAAGGAGGTGATAGCGGAGCGAGCGAGGCAACCGAACTATAATGCTTTAACACTTTCACTTAGCCATAGGAGTTTGACAGTGGGGCTACTAGATAGCCCCTGGTGGCTCCGCACTCTCCCGATCCCGGGGTGCGTATATGCCTGGCCGAAAAGCGGCCCTTCGTTAAGGCGGAGGAATTCTAACATTCCCATGGGTCATCGAGTGGTTGACCATTCTCACGCTAGATCATGACAGCCAGTTTTAGGCTTTCTCTACTGAGGTGCTCGTCCGGATGAACCAGGGCACAATCGCAGTAGTTCTCCTAGTGCTACCTTAGCCGGTAAAGCGGAACATAAGGCACCAAAACACAGGCGCCGGGCAAACCCAACATTTGACCAAAGACAATGATTCGGAGCTGATGCATACAAGGCCAAACACGCGACGCCGAACACTCCCTAAGGTATTCGGTCTTTGTGGTATAAACCAGGCCTAAAGAATGGCCTTTGTAAGAAGCCCCTTGTGTCCAGGTACGTGCATTGTTCTGGCGTGGCCACATGCCAAGACGTTAGCATCCTTCTCAACGGTGGATATGTATCAACAAGAGACATTAAAAAAGGTTTACGCAGGGTCTTAATCTAAAAAGAATCCTTGGGTCGGGTCCCTGCTGCACGTCTGCGCCTGTGTCTCCGTTGTGCCGTATCCTGGACGGGTGTAGCACGATGATCATCTTTAAAAGAGAGGAATTTTTGTGAAAAGTTGTCGTGCAACAGGATAGTTTTCTAAAGAAATCATGTATAATTCAAGATAAGAAGAAATCGCCACTCATCTGCGTGCGTTGAGCCCCTTGTTTTAAAAATAAGGGTGTGACCGTTTATTCGGTATAAGTAGTGGCGCTGGACTTGATTAGTTTTGTCTGAGGTCTTGACGACCTATTGTCTGATTTTGCTAGTCCGGGCGCCTTTAGTGTGCGGCTGCCAAGGTAGCCTCACTCTCTTTGGCGCGCAGAGATTGCTTGATATTTCTGTGCACTGAAATGATGCCACGTGGACCGGGCATCTTGAGTGTTAGGAAGGCATAGTGTGGTATTGCATTAAAGCGAGCGATAGCTTCACGTCCGAGCAGTGCTTGATAGCCACTTTTGAACGGAGCGATGTGGAAAGTTAAATGCTTGCGACGGAAGTTATCGGGGGAGCCGAATATAACTTGTAGTAGGAGGGAGGCCATACAACGAGCCCCTGGGCCTGGTGTTACTCCTTTAAAGGTAGTAATGCTATGGAGAATTTGTGTTGGGTCCAACCCCATCCCGCGGATTATATCCTGATATATTAGGTTTAGGCTACTTCCGCCATCCATCAAGACTCGTGTGAAGTGGTATCCGCCAATTACTGGGTCTAATACCAGGGCAGCCCATCCTGCGTGCCGGATACTTGATGCGTAATCACGATGGTCGAAGATGATCGGTTGAGACGACTAGTGGCGGGACTTCGCGGTGACAGGCACTTGGGTATATTTTTCTGGGAGTGCCGCATTGTTTTTTCTCTTGATCACGTGTAACACGTTTACTGTTTTGACTTCGGGTGGAAATTTCTTTGGTTCCCCCTTGTCTTGCGTGGGAGGTTCGTCCTCGTCTTCACTTGGTGTATCCTTCCCCTTGTGTATGGCATTAAGCTTGCCGAACTGCTTGAAGACCCAACATTCTCTGTGGGTATGATCAGCAGGTTTGCTAGGGGTACTATGGATCTGACATACTTGGTCCAGAATTTTGTTGAGGCTGGACAGTTCATCCCTGGTGCCTTTGGAGGGCGGCTTTTGGTTTGGCCGAGGGACTTTGAATCCGGCATTTACTTCCGTGCCCTTCGTGCTGTCTTCTTTATTCCGGCGTTTGTTATTGCTGTTGCACCGTGATTTCCTGTTTCCATCTCTAACTTCAGATGTATTGGGGTCGCTGGTGCTGCATCTGGCTAGCCAGCTGTCCTGACCCGCGCAAAAGCGGGTCATGAGGTTTGTTAATGCGGCCATCATTCTCGGCTTGTTTTGGCCGAGGTGTCTGGCGAGCCATTCGTCGCGGACGCTATGCTTGAAAGCCGCTAAGGCTTCGGCGTTCGGACAGTCGACAATCTGGTTCTTTTTAGTAAGAAACCTATTCCAAAGCTTTCATGCTGACTCTCCGGGCTGTTGAGTTATATGACTCAGGTCGTCCGAATCCGAAGGTCGGACATAAGTCCCTTGAAAATTTGCCCGAAAGGCGTCTTCGAGCTCTTCCCAGCTTCCGATGGAGCTTTCGGGGAGGCCTTTGAGCCAGTGACGAGCTGGCCCTTTGAGTTTGAGAGGTAAGTACTTGATGGCGTGGAGGTCATCCCCTCGAGCCATATGTATATGAAGGATATAGTCCGCAATCCAGACCCCAGGGTCTGTTGTTCCGTCGTATGCCTCTATGTTTACAGGCTTGCATCCCTTTAGAAATTCATGGTCTAGCACCTCATTGGTGAAATATAGGGGGTGTGCGGCACCCCTGTAGCTGGGTGTGCCGCGTTGTTCGGATGTTTGTTGTGTTGCATTGTATGCTGGGGCGCGCTTGCATGGTCCATAGATGGATCTTGTTGTACCGTCCTTTGGGTGCGAGCCCTCGCATGGGTCGCGGGTTGTATTGTGAGCGGTGTTGAATGCCGTTCTGTGGTGGTAGAGGGGTCGTCTATCCGACCAGGTGGCTGCTTTGATATTTGGTTGTGGGGGGTCTGAGGCCTCCTCATTGAATTCGGGTAGCAGCTTCCGCTTTGGATAGCTCTTGGAGGGGCGATTGTTGCCGTACCTTGCTACAGTGTTGAGTATTTTGCTCCATCTGAATTGGAGCGTGTTTTGCGCGGCCTTGAGCCTCCGCTTCGGCTTTTTGAGGCTCCTTGCGGTGGCAACGAGCCTTTTACAAGCCTTCTGCTGCTCCGAGTGCCTGTCCGGCGTTATGTCATCCGGACCATTATCATTGATAGGATTTGTTTGTTCGGTTTGATTATCCGGATTGCCGATGACTAGCAGCGGTTCGCCCTGCTCCATCGCTGGATCAGTGTGATCGCTATTTCTGTCAAGGCGGGATTTGGGGCAGCGCTTGCGTCGCCGCTTTGACTGCTTTTCGAGGGAATAATCCTTCGGTGCGTCCTTCCGCTCCTCGTCGTCATCTTTGGGTGCGTCCACCATGTATACGTCATATGACGAGGTGCCGTTCCAGGGCTCGATAGGCGCTGGTTCTTCATCGTCTCCTTCATCGACGTCCATACCGTCAATGTCGTCGGAGTAGGAGTCAAGCATGTCGGTTAAATCGTCGACAATGGCTACCAAGTGGGTGGTCGGTGGGCTGTGAATTTCTTCATCGTCCGTACCCCAACCTTGCTGACTGTAGTCCGGCCAGGGCTCTCCTAACAAAGAGAGAGACTTCAATGATTTCAGGATATCACCGAAAGGCGAGTGCTGAAAGACGTCCGCGGCCGTGAACTCCATGATCGGCGCCCAATCGGATTCGCTCGGCAGGGGCTCGGAGAGTTCGGAGCCCGGAGAAGAATCCGGCTCCATGGAGTCACGAGTCTTGCAGAGCACGGGGCTGGTGTTTGGCTCAACTACCATTGGGATCGTAGCCCCCGAGGTGGCGTCTAACCGCCCATCCTCGATCGGCGCGGTCGGCTCCGAACTAAGGGTCGGAGCCGATGCGGGTGCGGCCTCCAGGGCACTGTTCGGCGGCAGAGCTAGATCATGCTCGTCGTGACATTGCGGCGCGCTCGGCAGTGGTTCGAATCCGTCGAAGATCAAGTCCCCACGGATGTCTGCCGTGTAGCTTAAACTTCCAAATCTGACCTGATGGCCAGGGGCGTAGCTTTCGATCTGCTCTAGATGGCCAAGTGAATCGGCCCGCAGTGCGAAGCCGCCAAAGACGAAGATCTGTCTGGGGAGGAAGGTCTCACCATGGACAGCATCACCATTGATGATCGTAGGAGCCATCGGGCCTAATGGCGACGGCACAGAGGAACTCTCAATGAAAGCACCAATGTCGGTGTCAAAACCGGCGGATCTCGGGTAGGGGGTCCCGAACTGTGCGTCTAGGCCGGACGGTAACAGGAGGCAGGGGACACGAAGTTTTACCCAGGTTCGGGCCCTCTTGATGGAGGTAAAACCCTACGTCCTGCTCGATTAATAATGATGATATGGGTATTACAAGAGTTGATCTACCACGAGATCAGAGAGGCTAAACCCTAGAAGCTAGCCTATGGTATGATTATTGGTGTGTATGTTGCCCTACGGACTAAAACCCTCTGGTTTATATAGACACCAGATAGGGTTAGGGTTACATAGAGTCGGTTACAAAGGTAGGAGATCTGAACATCCGCATCGCCAAGCTTTCCTTCCACGCCAAGGAAAGTCCCTTCCGGACAAGGGACGGAGTCTTCAATCTTGTATCGTCATAGTCCAGGAGTCCGGCTGAAGGTATAGTTCGGCTATCCGAACACCCCCTAATCTAGGACTCCCTCAATCTTCATTATTAGAGCATTGTCCCAGTGAGGAAAGGATGATGGAGACTATGATTCCCCCACAAGTTGGGATGAGACTCCAGATGAAAAATAAAAAAATAAAAAAAGAGGTCAAAAAAGAGAGAGCCCAAAAAACAAAAACAAAAAACAAAAAAATGAGAGAAAAAGAGAGAAGGGGCAATGCTATTATCCTTTTCCCACACTTGTGCTTCAAAGTAGCGCCATGTTCTTCACAAAGAGAGAGAGAGAGAGTCTCCTATGTTGTCACTTTCATATACTACTGGGAATTTTTTATTATAGAACTTGACTTGTATATTCCGGTGATGGGCTTCCTCAAATGCCCTAGGTCTTCATGAGCAAGCAAGTTGGATGCACACCCACTAAGATTTCAATTTGACCTTTCATACACTTATAGCTCTAGTGCATCAGTTGCATGGTAATCCCTACTCCTCAAATTGACATCAATTGATGGGCATCTCCATAGCCAGTTGATTAGTCGTGTTGATATGGGACTTTCTCCTTTTTGTCTTCTCCACACAACCTCCTCCATCATATTCTATTCCACCTATAGTGATATATCCATGGCTCACACTCATGTATTGCGTGAAAGTTGAAAAGGCTTGAGAACATTAAAAGTATGAAACAATTGCTTGTCTTGTCATCGGGGTTGTGCATGATGAAATACTTTGTGTGATGAAGATGGAGCATAGCGAGACTATAAGATTTTGTAGGGATAACTTTCTTTGGCCATGTTATTTTGAGAAGACATGATTGCTTTATTAGTATGCTATTATTGTCTTAATGTCAAATGATAGACTATTGCTTTGAATCACTCATGTCTTAATATTCATGCCATGATTAGATTATATGATCAAGATTATGCTAGGTACCATTCCACATAAAAAATTATCTTTTTATCATTTACCTACTCGAGGACGAGCAGCAATTAAGCTTGGGGATGCTGATTGTTCTCTGCCAATATTCTACAACTTTTACATACTTTTGGCAACATTTTATACTATATTTTAGGACTAACATATTGATCCAGTGCCAGTTCCTGTTTGTTGCATGTTTTTTGTTTCACAGAAAATCCATATCAAACAGAGTCCAAACAGGATAAAAACTTACTGAGATTTTCTTGGAATATATGTGATTTTTGGGAAAAAGAATCAGGGTGAAATGATGCCGGAGGGGCCTAGAAGGACGGAGGGTGCGCCCATGGTCCTTGTGGCCATTCCGTAAGGCAGTTGGTGCCCTTCTTGTAGCGCAAGAAAGCTAATATCCGGAAAAAAATCATGTTAAAATTTCAGCCCAATCGGAGTTACAGATCCCCGGGAATTCAATAAATGGTGAAAGGCCAGAATCAGGGAGCGCAGAAATAGAAGGAAATAGAGAGAGAGAGAGAGAGAGAGAGAGAGTTCCAATCTAGGAGGGGCTCCCGCCCCTCCACCGCCATGGAAGCTAAGGACTAGCAGGGAAACCCTTCTCCCATCTAGGGGGAGGTCGAGGAACAAGAAGAAGGGGGGCTCTCTCCCCCCTCTCTCTCGATGGCGCCGGAACGCCGCCGGGGCCATCATAGTGCTAAAAATCTACACTAACAACTTCACCACCGTCATCACCAACTCTCTCCCCCTCTATGTAGTGGCATAACACCCCTTCTCCCGCTATAATCTCTACTTGAACATGGTACTCAATGCTATATATTATTTCCCAATGATGTATGGCTATCCTATGATGTTTGAATAGATCTATGGGTTGATTGATGATCATGATTGGTTTGAGTTGCATGTTTTATTATTGGTGCTGTCCTATGGTGATCTACATGTCGCGCAAGCGTGAGGGATCCCCACTGTAGGTTTTGCAATATGTTCATGGTTTGCTTATTGTCTGCGTTGCGTGAGTGATAGAAACACAAACATGGATAAGTGGGTTATGGTGTATGGGCATAATGAGGACTTGATACTTTAATGCTATGGTTGGGTTTTACCTTAATGATCTTTAGTAGTTACGGATGTTTGCTAGTGTTCCAATCATAAGTGCATATGATACAAGAAGAAGAAGTATGTTAGCTTATGCTTATCCCTCATATAAAATTGCAATAATGATTACCGGTCTAGTTATCGATTGCCTAGGGACAAATAACTTTCTCGTGACAGAAAGCTCTCTACTAAAACTAACTTAGTTGTGTCTTTATCTAAACAGCCCCTAGCTTTTATTTATGTGCTCTTTATTATGTTGCAAACCTATCCTATAACACCTACAAAGTATTTCTAGTTTCATACTTGTTCTAGGTAAAGCAAACATTAAGCGTGCGTAGAGTTGTATCGGTGGTCGATAGAACTTTAGGGAATATTTGTTCTACCTTTAGCTCCTCGTTGGGTTCGACACTCTTACTTATCGAAAGAGGCTATAATTGATCCCCTATACTTGTGGGTTATCACTTCCCCACAAGATGATGTTTGTCCCATTATATTTGGTAGACCTTTCTTGAATATTGTTAATGCTAAGATAGACTACTAAAAAAATATTGTTACTATCAGTTTAGGGGATATGTCTTGTGATTTTAATTTCTCTAAATTTCATAGGCAACCCCATGATAAAGAATTCCCTAGTAAGGATGAAATTATCTGTCTTGCTTCTATTATCGTACCTCCTACTGATCCTTTAGAAAAATATTTGCTAGACCATGGAAATGATATATATGTATATATATGAATGAAAGAAGGGAAATAGATGAAATATTATTTAATCATGGGCTTGTTTTGAAACACAATTTGCATGTTGAAATCCTTGGGGATCCTCCTCCACCCAAGGGTGATCCCGTGTTTGAGCTAAAACAATTACCTGATACTTTGAAATATGCTTATCTTGATGAAAAGAAGATATACCCTATTATTATTAGTGCTAACCTTTCGGAGCATGAAGGAAAGAAATTATTGAAAACTATGAAGAAGCACTGTGCCGCTATTGGATATACTCTTGATGATCTTAAGGGCATTAGTCCCACTCTATGTCAGCGCACAATTAATTTGGAGCCCAATGCTAAACTAGTTGTTGATCACCAACGATGGTTAAATCCCAAGATGAAGGAAGTGGTAAGAAATGAAATATTAAAACTTCTGGAGGCATGTATAATTTATCCTATTGCGCATAGTAGATGGGTAAGTCATGTTCATTGTGTCCCTAAGAAGGGAGGTATTGCTGTTGTTCCTAATGATAAGAATGAATTGATTCTACAAAGAATTGTTACAGGTTATAGAATAGTAATTAATTTTCGCAAATGAAACAAAGCCACTAGAAAAGATCATTACCCTCTACCTTTTATTGATCAAATTCTAGAAAGACTATCCAAACATACACATTTTTGCTTTCTAGATTGTTATTCTGGTTTCTCTCAAATACCTGTGTCAAAAGATGATCAAGAAAAGACCACTTTTACTTTCGCTTTTGGTACTTTTGCTTATAGACGTATGCCTTTTTGTTTATGCAATGCACCTGCTACCTTTCAAAGATGTATGACTACTATATCCTCTGACTTTCGTGAAAAGATTGTTGAGGTTTTCATGGATGATTTCTCTCTTTACGGAACTTCTTTTGATGATTTCTTAAGCAACCTTGATCGAGTTTTGCAGAGATGTGAAGAAACTAATCTTGTTTTGAATTGGGAGAAGTGCCACTTTATGGTTAATGAAGGTATTGTCTTGCGGCATAAAATTTCTGAAAGAGGTATTGAAGTTGGTAAAACTAAAGTACATGCTATTGGAAAGATGCTGTGACCTAAAGATATCAAAGGTATAAGAAGTTTCCTTGGTCATGCTAGTTTCTATAGGTGGTTTATTAAAGACTTCTCTAATATTTCTAGGCCTCTCACTAATCCCTTGTAAAAATATGTTCCTTTTATTTTTGATGATGATTGTGTAGAAGCATTTGAAATACTTATGAAAGCCTTGATTTCTGTACCTATTGTTAAACCGCTTGATTGGAATTTACCCTTTATAATTATGTGTGATGCTAGTGAGTATGTTGTTGGTGCTGTTCTAGGAAAAAGAGTTGATAAGAAATTAAATGTTATTCATTATGCTACTAAAACTCTAGACAGTGCCCAGATAAATTATGCTACTGAAAGAGAATTTTTAGCAGTTGTTTTTGCTTGTGATTAGTCTAGATCTTATATTGTTGACTCCAAAGTAATTGTTCACACTAATCATGTTGCTATTAAATATCTTCTAGAAAATAAAGATGCTAAACCTTAACTTATTAGATAGGTTCTTTTGTTACACGAATTTGATTTGCATATTATTGATATCAATGGAGCTAAGAACCCCGTTGCAGACAACTTGTCTAGGTTAAAAAATATTCTTGATGACCCACCGCCTATTGATGACAGTTTTCCTAATGAGCAATTAGCTATCATAAATGCTTCTCATAATACTCCATGGTATGCTGATTATGCTAATTACATTGTTGCTAAGTTTATACCACCTAGTTTCACGTACCAGCAAAAGGAAAAGTTTTTCTATGATTTAAGACATTACTTTTGGGATGACCCACACTTTTATAAACAAGGAGTAGGTGGTGTTATTAGACGTTGTGTACCTGAGCAAGAACAGGAACAGATCCTATGCAAGTGCCACTCCGAGCCTTACAGAGGACACCACACCAGAGATAGAACTGTACACAAGGTATTGTAATCCGGTTTTTATTGGCCTACTCTCTTCAAGGATGCTTGTAAGTTTGTCTTGTTTTGTGATGAATGTCAAAGAATTGGCAATATTAGTAGACGTCGGGAAATGCCTATGAATTATTCACTTATTATTGAACCATTTGATGTTTGGGGCTTTGATTATATGGGACCTTTTCCTTCCTCTAATGGCTATACACATATTTTAGTCGATGTCGATTACGTTACTAGGTGGGTAGAAGTTATTCGAACTAGTAATGTTGATCATAACACTTCTATTAAGATGCTTAAAGAAATTATTTTCCAAAAGTTTGGATTCCCTAGATATTTATTGACTGATGGTGGTTCACATTTTATTCATGGTGCTTTCCGTAAAATGCTTGCTAAGTATGATGTTAACCACAGAATTGCATCTCCATATCATCCTCAATCCAGTGGTCAAGTAGAACTGGGCAATAGAGAGATTAAATTGATTTTGTAAAATACTGTTAATAGATCTAGAAAGAACTTGTCTAAGAAACTTGATGATGCATTATGGGCTTACAGAAGTGCTTATAAGAATCCTATGGGTATGTCTCCATATAAAATGGTTTATGGAAAAGCTTATCACTTACCTCTCGAACTAGAACATAAAGCTTATTGGGCTATTAAAGAGCTCAACTATGATTTCAAACTTGCGGTGAGAAGGGGACATTTGACATTAGCTTGCTTGATGAATGGAGGACCCAAGCCTACGAGAATGCCAAGTTGTTTAAAGAAAAGGTTAAAAGATGGCATGACAAGACACTACAGGAATCATGCAATTTTCCATCTGCCATGGCAGATGGCAAAGGCACGGCCGGCGGATGGCAAAGGGCTTTGCCATCTACCAGCAGATGGCAAAGGGCTGGCTGGATAAACTACGGTAAAGGCTTCTTTGTCGTCTGCTGGCAGATGGCAAAGAGCCTGTAGCCTTTGCCATCAGCTGGCGGATGGAAAAGCCTCTGGACGGCATAGGAACGGGGTTAACCACATTAGGAGGCTAACGGCGTGCTTTGCCATCTGCCAGCTGATGGCAAGGGTTGCAGGCTCTTTGCCATCCGTGAGCTGATGGCAAAGGCTATAGGCTCTTTGCCATCCACGAGGCCTTTGCCATCGGCCAGCTGATGGCAAAGGCTGCAGGCTCTTTTCCCTCCGCCACTGATGGCAAAGGATGCAAGCTCTTTGCCATCTACTGGCAGACGACAAAGAGACCAAATAGGCCAGACGAGCGCTTCCGAGGTTGTGCGGGTAGCTGCCACGTGGCCTCTTTGCCATCTGCCAGCAGATGGCAAAGCTCTTTGCCATCGGCCAGCGGATGGCAAAGTGCCTATATTACCCCATTTAATTTTGTTTTTTCTTATATCAATTCATTTTCACAGAAAATCAAACATATATATATATATATGACCAATATAGCATATTCAACACATATTACCAATAGTCATGAACACATATATATATCCAACACATGTTACCAATAGTAGCATGTTTCATCCATACATATACATAGTTTCATCAATATTACACAGTTTCATCATAGGTAGCAGGTTTCACAAAGTCAAAACAAAAACTAAAGACAAGCACTCCATCAATCCAAGCTTCCATGATCTGAAGCAAATTTGCAAAATGGGAAAGAAGAAAGTTAGAATAAGAAGACTAGAAGAAGAAGATTATTATGATGCAACTAAAATGTGAAGATTACTATGATGCAACTTATATCTATAAAATAGGTCATTTTGGAGCTAAGTATGGTTATTATGTCATTTTTCAACTAAGCATACTAAGTCATTTTGGTGTAAAAGATGCTAAGTAAGGTCATTTTGGAGTTAATAAGTTTAGTATGCCATTTTGGAGCAAGTTAAGCGTATGAACTCATTTTGGAGCTAAAATATGTCATTTCGTAAGCATATTATGTCATTTTAGAGCTAGCTAAGCATATTAAGTCCTTTTGGAGGAAACAATTGCTAAGTATAGGTCATTTTTAAGCTAGCTAAGCATCTTAAGTCATTTTGGAGGAAACAATGCTAAGTATAGGTCATTTTAGAGCTATCCTAGGTTAAATAGGTCATTTTGGAGCTAATTAAGCTTATTATGTCATTTTTGAGCTAGCTAAGCATATTAAGTTATTTTGGAGAAAAAATGCTAAGTATAGGTCATTTTAGAGCTATCCTAGGTTAAATAGGTCATTTTTGAGCTAATTAAGGTTATTATGTCATTTTTGAGCTAGCTAAGCATATTATAGCATTTTGGAGCTAAATAGGTCACTTCTTAAGCATATTATGTCATTTTGGAGCTAGCTAAGCATATTAAGCCATTTTGGAGGAATAAATGCAAGTATAGCTCATTTTAGAGCTATCCTAGGTTAAATAAGGTCATTTTTGAGCTAATTAGGGTTATTATGTCATTTTTGAGCTAGCTAAGCATATTATAGCATTTTAGAGCTAAATAGGTTATTTCTTAAGCATATTATGTCATTTCGGAGCTAGCTAAGCATATTAAGTCATTTTGGAGGAATAAATGCCAAGTATAGGTCATTTTAGAGCTATCCTAGGTTAAATAGGTCATTTTGGAGCTAATTAAAGTTATTATGTCATTTTTGAGCTAGCTAAGCATATTAAGTCATTTTGAAGGAATAAATGCTAAGATAGGTCATTTTAGAGCTATCATGGGTTAAATAGGTCATTTTGGAGCTAATTAAGGTTATTATGTCATTTTGGAGGAAAAAGTGCTAAGTATAGTTTATTTTAGAGCTATCCTAGGTTAAATAGGTCATTTTGGAGCTAATTAAGGTTATTATGTCATTTTGGAGGAAAAAGTGCCAAGTATAGGTGAGGGAGTCCTGGATTAGGGGGTCTCTGGACAGCCGGACTATATCTTTTTGCCGGACTGTTGGACTATGAAGATACAAGATTGAAGACTTCGTCTCGTGTCCGGATGGGACTCTACTTGGCATGGAAGGCAAGCTAGGCAATACAGATATGTGTATATCCTCCTTTGTAACCGACCTTGTGTAACCCTAGCCCTTTCCGATGTCTACATAAACCAGAGGGTTTTAGTCCGTAGGACAACATACAATCATACCATAGGCTAGCTTCTAGGGTTTAGCCTGTCTGATCTCGTGGTAGATCTACTCTTGTACTGCCCATATCATCAATATTAATCAAGGAGGACGTAGGGTTTTACCTCCATCAAGAGGGCCCAAACCTGGGTAAAACATCGTGTTCCCTGCCTCCTGTTACCATCCGCCTTAGACGCACAGTTCGGGACCCCCTATCCGAGATCTACCAGTTTTGACACCGACATTGGTGCTTTCATTGGGAGTTCCTCTATGTCGTCGCCGTTGGGCTTGATGGCCCCTACTATCATCGATAGCGATGTAGTCCAGGGTGAGACTTTTCTCCCCCGACAGATCTTTGTGTTCGGCGGCTTTGCACTGCGGGCCAATTCGCTTGGCCATCTGGAGCAGATTGAAAGCTACGCCCCTGGCCACTAGGTCAGGTTTGGAAGCTTAAACTACACGGCCGATGTCCGCAGAGAATTGATCTTTGACGGATTCGAGCCTCTGCCTTGTGCGTCACGCGGTCACTTGAGTACGATTTAGCTCTACCATCGGATAGTGTTCAGGAGATCGCACCGGCAGCCGCTCCAACCCTCAATTCAGAGCCAGTTGCGCCATCCATGGATGGGTGGATGGACCCCGCCACGGAGGCCTTACCCTCAGCGGCGATCGAGCCGAACATCGACCTTACCTCGCACGAGAGCCGTGTTGTTAAACTGTCGGATCCTTCTCCGGCCACGGACTCCGAACCGCCTGCGCCCGTTCCTATCGAATCCAATTGGGCGCCGATCATGGAGTTTACCTCCGCAGATATTTTTCAGCACTCGCCCTTTGGTGACATACTGAATTCATTAAGGTCTCTCGCCTTGTCAGGAGGATCCTGGCTGAACTATGTCCGGCAGGACTAGGATGCAGATGACGAAGAAATTCGCTACCCACCCACTTAGTAGCCACTGTCGATGACTTAACCGACATGCTCGACTTCGAATCCGAAGACATCGACGGTATGGACGACGATGCGGGAGACGAAGAGGAACCACTGCCCACAGGGCACTAGACAGCCACCTCATCATACGATGTATACATGGTGGACACACCCAAAGAAGGCAATAGCGACGAGACAGTGGAGGATGACCCCTCCAAGAAGCAACCCAAGTGCCGACGTCAGCGACGCGCTCTAAGTCCCGCCAAAGCAAAAGTGGTGATACCAGCACAGGAGATAATAACACTCCGGATAGTGCCGAAGACAACAACAATCCCCTCTAGCAAGATTTAGAGCAGGAGGATGGAGTAGCCAGCCCTCCTGAGGGAGCGGCAGATGGAGAGGCGGAGGATGATAATTACATACTCCCCTCCGAAGACGAGGCAAGCCTCGGTGATGACGAATTGGCCGTGCTAAAGGATCCCGTCGAACAAGAGCGCTTCAAGTTCCAGCTTATAGCCACGACAAATAGCCTTAAGAAAAAGCAGCAGCAGCTTCAAGCTGATCAAGATCTGCTAGCTAACAGATGGACTGAAGTCCTTGCGGCCGAAGAATATAAACTCGAACGCCCCTCCAAGAGTTACCCAAAATGCAGGTTGCTACCCCGATAGGAGGAAGAAGCGTATGACGTGGCTGATCGGCCACCTCGTGGCCGCGATAGAGAGGCATTCCAGCCAAAAATTTAGCCTGCACCCCAACGCCATTCAAATAAAAAGGCATGGGGAAATACGCCAGACCTACGAGACATATTGGAGGACAAAGCAAAACATGCAAGATCGATCTACGGACCATGAGGGTGCGCCACTATGCGAGACGATAAACGTCACACCGGATACAGTAAAAGTAAATCCGGTCGGGCCGAACACAGTGCGCAAGACCCATTCGAGCTGCGTGACGACATAGCCCAATAAAGAGGCGCCGCACACCCCTTATGCTTGACAGACGAAATAATGGATCATCAAATCCCAGAGGGTTTCAAACCTGTAAATATTAAATCATACAACGGCACAACAGATCCTGCGATATGGATCGAGGATTTCCTCCTCCACATCCACATGGCCCGAGGTGATGACTTACATGCCATCAAATACCTCCCACTAAAGCTCAAAGGACCAGCACGGCATTGGCTTAACAGCTTGCCAGCAGAGTCCATTAGCTATTGGGAAGGTCTGGAAGCCGCATTCCTCGACAACTTTCAGGGCACTTATGTGCGACCACCAGATGCCGATGACTTGAGCCACATAATTCAGCAGCCAGAAGAATCGGCCAGGCAATTCTTGACTCGGTTCCTAACAAAGAAAAATAAAATCGTCGACTGTCCGGATGCAGAGGCCCTAGCAGCTTTCAAACACAACATCTGCGATGAGTGGCTAGCCCGGCACCTTGGTTAGGAAAAGCCGAAAACTATGGCAGCCCTCACGACACTCATGACCCGCTTTTGTGCGGGAGAAGATAGTTGGCTGGTTCGCAGTAATAACATATCAAAGAACCGTGGTACTTCGGATACCAAGGACAGCAATAGCAGGTCACGTCGCAACAAACATAAGCGCCGCATTAACAGCGATAGTACTGAAGATACGGCAGTCAATGCCGGATTCAAAGGCTCTAAACCCGGTCAGCGGAAAAAGCCATTCAAAAGAAGCACTCTGGGCCCGTCCAGTTTGGACCGCATACTCGATCACTCATGTCAAATACACGGTAACCCTAACAAGCCAGCCAACCACACCAACAGGGATTGCTGGGTGTTCAAGCAGGCCGGTAAGTTAATTGCCGAAGCCAAAGATAATGGGTCACACAGCGATGATGAAGAGGAGCCCCGGCAGCCGAACACCGGAGGACAGAAGAGGTTCCCCCCACAAGTGCGGACGGTGAACATGATATACGCAACCCACATCCCCAAGAGGGAGAGGAAGCGTGCACTCAGGGACGTATATGCATTGGAGCCAGTCACCCCAAAGTTCAACCCATGGTCCTCCTGTCCGATCACCTTCGATCATAGGGACCACCCCACTAGTATCCGTCATGGCAGATTCGCCGCACTCGTCCTAGACCCAATCATCGATGGATTTCACCTCACTCGAGTCCTTATGGATGGCGGCGGCAGCCTGAACCTGCTTTACCAGGACATAGTGCGCAAAATGGGTATAGACCCCTCAAGGATCAAACCCACAAAAATGACCTTTAAAGGCGTCATTCCAGGTGTAGAGGCCCATTGCACAGGCTCAATTACACTAGAAGTGGTCTTCGGATCCCCGGATAACTTCCGAAGCGAAGAATTAATCTTCGATATAGTCCCGTTCCGCAGTGGCTATCACGCATTGCTCGGGCGAACCGCATATGCGAGATTCAATGCGGTACCGCATTATGCATACCTCAAGCTCAAGATGCCAGGACCTCGGGGGGTCATTACAGTTAATGGAAACACATAGCGCTCTCTCCGCATGGAGGAGCACATTGCGGCCCTCGCAGCAGAAGCGCAAAGCAGCCTCTCAAGGCAATCCACCAGTTCGGCGTTTCATGACCCGTACACCTTCAAGCGCGCTTGGAGTAATCGGCAACTAGACCGCCTGACACGATCTGAGCTCGCGTAGCAATGCAGCCCCCACCCCAGTCCTAGCCAAACGGCAAAATCCATGCCACGCGTACATAATTACGCATTAAAAATACCATGGGCACAGGTGGGGAGGGGGCACAACTACAGCATGCCCCAAGACGCGGCTTAAACCGCACTAGGGGCTTCCCGCTTTGTTATTTTTCTCTTTCAGGACTTTAATCTCTGGAAACCCTGTCCGGCAGCATGATTTCCAAACACATGATGCAGCAAACAAGGAGGCAGAAAACTACGTCACACCACGGAACTCCTAGGTGGATTATAATAACAAGTGAAATATTTGCTTTAATACTATTCCTTAGCTTGCCCTTGGAAGGGACATAGTCCTACTTTTTGCTTATCACACTATCTGTATCATTCTGCTTTAACGCACCTTTTCGAATAAACAATGCATAACATTACGACTATTGTTGCATTCTTGTTATATATATATGTGTTCATTAATGACGCCTTGCAACCGTACACTTTGGTACGGCCAATACACCAGGGGCTTACGTACCCCACAATATGGTGTGAGAAGTCCGAACACTTTCACAAGTGTGGCACCCCGAACTTATAGCATTATATGCATCAGCTCAGTATCATGTCTTTGGTCAAATGTTGGGTAGGCCCGGCTCCTATGTTTTGGTACCTTATGTTCCGCTCTATCGGCTAAGGTAGCGCTAGGAGAACTATTGCGATTGTGCCCCGGTTCTGTTGGGCTAAGCACCTCAGTAGAGAAAGCTAAAACTGACTGTCATGATAAGGCGAGAGACTGGTCGTTGTTCGGCGAGGTTTCGAGTCCCTAAAGACTTATGCCGCTTAGAGCGAGGAGCCGGTCCCATCCGGCTTAAAGGCGTGTATCGCGCCCCGAATTCGGCATTCCGAATACCAGGGGCTTCGCCGAAATTTAAAATTATAGAATTCTGTGGCTAAGTGAGAGTGATAAAGCATTATTAGTCCGGTTGCCTTGTTCACTGTGCTGAGCACCTCCTTTGAAGGACCCAAAAATGGGAACAAGAGTGCTCAGGTTTATCCCGAACACCCCAGCACTCACGGGATGGGGGCAGAAGCCGAGGACCAGCCATCTCTTAGATTGGATAAACAGCCAAACAGAAGGTAATATTTTAAATTCAAACAAGCGTTGCATAGCGCATATGAAACAAGTTTTCATCATACAGGATCACACAAGCAAGTTTACTCAAATATTACATCCTTTGTACATTCATCCTCTACAAGACGGGCACCCTTCAGGACACCCTCATAATAAATTTCGGGGGTGCGATGCTCCTTGCCCTGTGGCGGTCCTTCCTTGATCAGCTTCACAGTGTCTAGCTTGTCCCATTGCACCTTCACACGGGCGAAAGCCCGGCGTGCACCTTCGATGTAGACGGGCTGCTTGACGACTTCCACAAGCCGCCTCACGAGGCTGAAGTAGCTATTCGGAAGGGCGTCACCAGGCCACAGCCGGACTATAAGGCCCTTCATGGCCTGTTCGCCCGCCTTGTGTAGCTCAACCAGCTGCTTTAGCTGGTCGCTCAGAGGCATCGGGTGTTCGGTCCCAGTATACTTAGACCAGAACAGCTTCTCCGTTGAGCTTCCCTCCTCGGCCTGGTAAAACTGCGCGGCATCCGACACGCTGCGGGGCAAATCAGCGAATGCTCCTGGAGAGCTCCGGATATGGGTAAGTGTAGGATCGAAAGTATGTCTAGAGGGGGGGTGATTAGACTACTTGACCAAATAAAAACTTAACCTTTTCCCAATTTTAGTTCTTGGCAGTTTTTAGCTATCTTAGGACAAGTCAAGCAATCAGTACACAATTCAAGCAAGCATGCAAAGAGTATATTAGCAGCGGAAAGTAAAGCATGCAACTTGCAAGAATACAAAGGGAAGGGTTTGGAGAATTCAAACGCTATTGGAGACACGGATGTTTTTCCCGTGGTTCGGATAGGTGGTGCTATCCTACATCCACGTTGATGGAGACTTCAACCCACGAAGGGTAACGGTTGCGCGAGTCCACGGAGGGCTCCACCCACGAAGGGTCCACGAAGAAGCAACCTTGTCTATCCCACCATGGCCATCGCCCACGAAGGACTTTCCTCACTAGCAGTAGATCTTCACGAAGTAGGCGATCTCCTTGCCCTTACAAACTCCTTGGTTCAACTCCACAATCTTGTCGGAGGCTCCCAAGTGACACCTAGCCAATCTAGGAGACACCACTCTCCAAGAAGTAACAAATGGTGTGTTGATGATGAACTCCTTGCTCTTGTGCTTCAAATGATAGTCTCCCCAACACTCAACTCTCTCTCATATGATTTGGATCTGGTGGAAAGAAGATTTGAGTGGAAAGCAACTTGGGGAAGGCTATAGATCAAGATTCATATGGTTTGAATGGAATATCTTGGTCTCAACACATGAATAGGTGGTTCTCTCTCAGAACATATGAGTTGGAATGATGTATGTGTTCTGATGGCTCTCTCCACGAGTGAAGAGGAGGTGGAGGGGTATTTATAGCCTCCACACAAAATCCAACCGTTACACACAATTTACCAATCTCGGTGGGACCGAATCAGAAAACTCGGTTGGACTGAAATGGTAAACCTAGTGACCGTTAGGAATTCCGGTGGGACTGACATGCAACTCGGTAGGACCGATTCGGTTAGGGTTTGGGCATAACGTAATCTCGGTGAGACCGATTGCACAAACTCGGTGAGACTGAGTTTGGCAATAAGCTAACCAGAGAGTTGGTCAGGCAAACTCAGTGGGACCGACTTGCTCTTTCGGTGAGACCGAAAAGTTACAAGAAGGAAACCTAGAGTTTACCTTGCATTCTCGATGGGACCGATTCGCTCTTTCGGTGAGAGCGAAAAGTTACGAAAGGGAAACAGAGAGTTTGCAAGCCCATCTCGGTGAGACCGAGATCCTTATCGGTAGGACCGAATTGCTAGGGTTTGGCAGTGGCAAATGACAAGTGAAACTCGGTGGCGCCGGATTGAAAGAATCGATATGACCGAGTTTGGCTTAGGGTTTAGGTCATTTGTGGATATGGGAAAGTAGCTGAGGATTTTGGAGCATATCATTAAGCACATAGAGCAAGAGGCTCATTAAGCAACACCTCATCCCTCCTTGATAGTATTGGCTTTTCCTAAAGACTCAATGTGATCTTGGATCACTAAAACATAAAATGAAGAGTCTTGAACTTTTGAGCTTGAGCCAATTCTTTGTCCTTAGCATTTTGAGGGTTCCACTTTCACATCCATGCCATGCCAATCATTGAGCTTTCCTGAAATAATCATCTTGAAATAGCATTAGCTCAATGAACTATATGTTGTTATGAATTACCAAAACCACCTAGGGATAGTTGCACTTTCAATCTCCACCTTTTTGGTAATTAATGACAACATATAGATCAAAGCTTCGACAAATGATAATAAGCATGAAATATATTGTCGCTATGAGAAGTATGTGACAAATAAGAGCTCCCCCTAAATTTGTGCATATTTAAAATTTGCTTTGGACTGCAAATGCACAAGGAGTTAGAATCATGGGTTACTCTTCCATGTCACATACATCTTGGTGGAGCGCTCAAAAATGATAAGATTGAAATACATGCACTCATCACCAAGAATAGTGAATGATCACAAACGATAGATAGAATGATAATATTTAAGCAAGCATTAAGCAAACATTAAGTGTAGCTTATGATCAAACACATGATCATCGATGTCTCACAAGCATAAGGGCATAGTATCTCACACACAAGCAAACAAAGTTCGAAAAACCACCAAATAAAACAAGAGATAATAAAAGCAACACTCTCTCTCGAAGCCTATGATCTATACATTTTCTCCCCTTTTGCCAACAAGTTACCAAAAAGTTCCTAGAAAATGCATAGTGCTAAGTCGACGCTCAGGCTTGATCTTCAGGTGGTGGTGGAGTCCGGAGCACTCCAAGGACGAAGCCTTTGGTAGACGTGGTCGGAGTCGAGGCTGAAGTGGATGCTGGAGCTGGTGGAACTGAGGCTGTGGCTGGCGCAGACGTTGTGGCTCTGGTGTCAGCGACTGGCAGTGCAAACGACCTCGGACCTCGTGGCACCCTCGTAAGAGCATCAGTCGTGGTCCTGCCTCTCCTCTCATTCATGTCCTCCTGAAGCTGCTCCACGGCGGTCTGTATCTCTGTCACCTTGATGTCCATGTCATAGAACCTCTGTTCCATGATCCTCTCTAGGCTTGCCTGGTTCTAAGTCAGGGGGGCAAGTCCTTGCTCAATACGCAGGGTGGACGCAATTAGGTAACCAAGCTGCTCTTGTTTGGTTTTCAGGAAGTAATCAGATGCCTCCACTTGAGTAGGCATCCTGGCAGCTTTCTCCTTCTTCGCCTTCTCCATCTGAGCTTGTGCATGGACAGATGATGGCTCATTCTCAGTCATGACCACTTGTTTATCCTCGAAATCTGGATGGATGGGCAGATGTTCCTTATCCAAGAGGTATATGCCCGTGCCCATCTTGGAGTTGATGAGCTCCTGAATCTGTGGGGCATATCCACA
Source organism: Triticum monococcum (assembly GCA_034509565.1). Taxonomy (NCBI): domain Eukaryota; kingdom Viridiplantae; phylum Streptophyta; class Magnoliopsida; order Poales; family Poaceae; genus Triticum; species Triticum monococcum. The sequence continues at coordinate 212,223,202 of CM067847.1, read as the reverse complement.
GCTCCTCTTCTGGTCTGCTGCTGTCCTCTTGATTGTTTCCACTATGAGACTCATGACTTTGAATTTTTGAGGCACGTCAAAAACATGAAGCAAATTGATCGCATGACCTCTGATCATCTTGTGATCTCCAGACTTGGGCAGAAGAGTGTGCCTAAGGATCCAGTTGATCGTAGGCAATCCTGACAGAAGATAATGCACTAAGCCAAACTTGAACGTGTCAAGTGCTTCATTCAGAATCTCCTTGTACATGTTGGACATGGAGTTGTGGTCCATCTTCGTCAAGTCATCTGCTTGCTCCTCTGGGGCATTGATCAACTTCGCCCATTCCTCAACAGTGGATTGGTACCTTGTACCCTCTGACATCCAAGTGATCCTGCCATCTGGATACAAGTGTGCTGTGGAGTAGAATTGCATGATTAGCTCCTCGTTCCACTTTGTGAGCTTCTGCCCAACAAAGTCTGCCACTCCACAAGCACTAAAGCTGTCATATACTCCAGGGTAGTGTTCCGCATTCTGCTTTATGTAGGTCCAGTCAACCCATCTCATGTCGCACACAATTGGCTTCTTGTCAAGCAAAACAGTCTCATAGAAATCCTGCTCCTCCTCGGTATGAAACCTGTAGTCCACTGCAGTCCTTCTCCTAGAAGCATACGGATCTGCTTCTCTCCACTTCCTCAGCCCTGAATCTCTCCTGAGCTTCATATCCTCAGCCACCGGATGAGCATCGTTGTGGTCTGGGATCTTGGGCTTGAGCTTCCTAAGGACATGCTCTTCTTCTTCTTCCTCTGCAACTTCAGGCACTGGGGCCTTGTTCTTCTCAGTGGCTGGGATGCTTCTGGTGTTTCTCTTTGGTGCACTCTTAGGTTTAGATGCAGCCTTGGGTGCTTCCTTGGGCTTGGATGCAGCTGTCCCTAACCTTATGGCATCTCCCATAAGTTTGGCTGCCTTGGGTGCTGGTGCAGCAACCTCTTCTTCTTCCTCCTCCTCTTCTACCATGATGGAGGCCTTCCCAAGCACTCTGGCCACTTGTTCCTTCCTCTTCTTGCCCTCAGCAGCAACGGACTCAATGGGCGCAGGCTTCATAGTTGAAGCCCTAGCCTTTGACATGGGCTGCCTGCCTGCTGGCCTTTTGATTTTCAGGCCTGTCTTTGTGCCTGCTGCTGGCTCAGCTCTCTTTGATGTGGCCTCTTCCTCTGCCACATAGTCCTCATCTTCAGAATCTGAGGTTCTCTTCTTCCTTTGACGTGTAGCAGCTTTAGGCAGGTTGCTGAGTGTGCTCCTGCTGCCATCATCTGAGGAACTTGAGGGGCTAGTGCCCTCACTCAACTGTACTTGCTGCTCTGACAAGTTTTGGCTGTCACTCTGGTCTGACATGATGCAAACTGACTGTTGACCCCGTGAATAGATTATAGATGAGATGGAGTGGATGAGCATCACAAAATGCAGAGATTTTTGCAAAAGAATAATTCAAAAACTTAGTTTTAGTTTCCCACTGAGATCATCTCGGATCTACCGATTTTCAAACTCGGTGACACCGAAGCAGTGTTGGCGCCAGAACTAGTGAACTCGGTCAGACCGAGTCACAGTTCAGTGGCACTGAGACTGCTAGGGTTTCACAGAGCTCCAAAATCGGTCACACCGATAAGTAATTCTCGGTCAGACCGAGTTTTACTTGTGCAATGGCATAAGCCAAATCGGTGGGACCGAGTTTTTCAACTCGGTGGGTCCGAGATGGTTTCGGCGGAAACCTAACCCTAAAATTTTCGAATTAAACCTAATCTACGAGTTCATTGACTGGATAGGAGTTTATCAAACGTGGCAAGAATCATGATGATCACAATGTGCTAGGAATCGGATTGAAGAATAGCACAAAGATCGAGTCCATACCCTAGTTCGGCGGAGACTCGCTACGGCGGCAATGGCGGGGCAGAATTTCGTTGACGGCGGCGGAGACCAGCGACTTGAGGCTGCTGGCGGCGAGGAGGACGATCCGGAGACCCAGGAGGCAGAGCGAGCTATGCGTGTGCGAAGAGGTTTCAGAGAAATTTCCAAAATTCTGCCGTCAGTATATATAGCCCGACCCTGTCAGTGTGACCGAGTGGAACAACTCGGTGGCACCGAGATGCAAAACTGTATACAGTTATTGCAACTCGGTGTGACCGAGTGGTTCAAATCGGTTGCATCGAGATCGAAAACCTAGATCAACTTAATGATCTCGGTAGGACCGAAAGTATGGTATCGGTCAGACCGAGAATCACAAAGAGGTTTTGGAAGTTTAAGTCTATGACGAATCGGGGACTCCGAGCGCTCCTCACACAAAGTGGTTCGAATCTGACTTGATCAAGTTTTGTGATGTGGCATGAATAGAGTTTGAGACAAGAAAAGCATAGATAGCTAGAGGAGGTTCTTAGGCATTCTTGTCCATCCACTTGGCAAAAGAAGATAAAGCCAAACAATCAAAACAACAAGTGGATGTCCTTGAATGAGTAAAATATGCAACCAACATGCTCACACAATAAGATGGCAAATGAAATATGTGGCAAAGCATGCACAAACAATTCTAGCATCTATCAAGCAATTTGCGATGACTAGGTCATCTATATATGAGTATATTGACTTAGGAGTCAAGTGAGAACACTTGATCGTAGGTCATACTCATTGTTTAAGCTCAAGTGGGGTTACCACTTTTACATAAAGCATTGTTGTATTCACATATTTAGAGTTGCTTTAGCTCAAGTCTTAGAGTAAAGCTCCCCCTAGATGTGATATCCCCCCCTAAGAGGGATGAACTAACCTTGGGTTTTGTCGATGATGACTTCATGTAGATGTTGAAGATGTGGATGCTCAATGTTGATGTAGATCACTTGGAGCTATCCATTTGAGTGAATTGCACTTTCAATACCTACATGGGTTAGTCCCACAAGGAACAAACAAGGATATCCATAGACATAGAGTGATGCATACACAAGATGATGTCCATGAAAACTTTAGGTTACCTTGTCCCTTGTCTTACCAACAAGAGGGTTTGTGACTCCTTGAACTAGTTCATGATGTGGAAGTTGATTGCACTTGTTCTTGCCAAAATGATGTGAGTGAAAAATGTTGGCGGAGTCACCCTCAAGAACTCTCTAGTTCTTCTTATTTTGGATCCACACCATCTTGATGGGAATCCTTGGAGTTGTAGTCGTACTTGATGAAGTGGAACTTGACGTGGTCTTGGGAATCCACTTGACTAAGGTCTTAGGAGCTTCTTCAAATGCATCAATCTCCTCTTGAAGCTTGTCCTTGCCCTTTTGCTTGTAGTCTTGTGGTGGAAGATCATCTTGAGCTTGTATCCCCTTGAAAGAGGTGTCATACTTCTCTTGTTGAGGAACAAACTTTGTCTTGGGGTATTGATCTTCTTCCCACTCAACTCCATTGGCATTGAACTTTCGTTCGAAACCAACACCTTGATTCTTCCGGTGCATTCCTTGCTTGCGCACAATTTCCTCGAATTGCTTACTCCCAGCAAGGCTTTTGTACACTCCTTTCTCTATGATTCCCTTCAATAAGCTATTTTCTTGCTCAAGTGTAACTTGGCTAAGAGAATCATTAGTGGAATCAAGAGAACTACTAGAAGCAACAATATTGGATTTAGCATGATCATTGTTACTACTAGAGGAAGAATCTTTCTTGTTCTTGTTACTAGACTTGACTTGAGGCATGTAAGTGGATAATAGTAAACGCTTGGCAATGTAAGAAGAACTTTTCTTGCGGAGATCATCATGGATTGCCTTTAAGAACTCATGCTCTTGCTCAAGATTGAGCTTTTCAAAGTGTAATTTCTCATGAGCTCTTAAAAGTTCTCGATGATCTTCGAAGATAGTTTCTTGAGCTAACTTAAGAGTGTTTCCTTCTTTAGTTAGAGCCTCAATCTTCTTCTTATCATTGTCATTTGTTTTAGCATGATTAATTGATGTTTCATCATAGTACTCATCACTAGAGTTGTCAACAAGCAAGTCATCATCACCTAACAAGTCGTCTTTATCACTATTAAAATCAACGTACTCGGGGTGTGTTACCTTAGGACCTTTGGCCATGAAGCATCTTCCAATTCCTTCATTTGGTGAGTCAAATATGTCGTAGGAGTTGGTTGACACAAGTGCTAGACCGGCAACACCTTCATCTTGAGTATCTTCGGAGTCGGAGTGATAACTTCTCTCGGAGTGGCTGTCGGAGTCGGAGCCGGATACCCATTCACCAACATGAGCTTGATGTCTTTGTTTTGTGTAGCTCCTTGATGATTTTTCCTTCCTTTCCGAATCCTTGCTTCTCCGTGAGTATCTCCGTTCATAACGATCATCTCTACTCCTTCTCTCTCTAGGTGGTGATTCTTTGCTTCTTCTTTTTGGAGAATCTTCTCTTCTCTTGTAGGAGCCGTACACTCATTGGAATAGTGTCCGGGTCTTCCACAATTGTAGCAGTTTCGCTCTCGACTAGAAGATCTTTTGTCATTGAAGGACCTTTACTTGAAGTTTCTATCTTTGCTTCTACTCTTATAGAACTTGTTGAAGTTCTTCACCATTAAGCTCAATTCTTCATTGAAGGTTTATTTCTCACTTGATGATGTGGGGACTTCACATGAGGCTTTGTAGGCACCACTTGATTTGTTGTGAAGTTCCTCTTTATCCTTGAGTGACATCTCATGAGCAACAATTCTTCCAATCACTTCTGTTGGCTTGAGATCTTTGTAATTGGGCATCATTTGAATCAATGTGCACACGGTGTCATATTTCCCATCCAAGGCTCTTAGGATCTTCTTGATGATGAATCTATCGGTCATCTCTTCACTTCCTAAGCCGACAATCTCATTTGTGATGAGAGCAAGCCTAGAGTACATTTCGGCGACACCTTCACCATCCTTCATCTTGAACTTGTCAAGTTGACTTTGGAGCACATCCAACTTGGATTCCTTGACGGAGTCGGTACCTTCGTGCATATCAATCAAAGTGTCCCAAATTTCCTTTGCATTCTGAAGGCGGCTGATTTTGTTGAATTCTTCAGGGCACAATCCGTTGAAGAGAATATCACAAGATTGAGCATTGTATTGCAACATCTTCAACTCATCCACGGTAGCTTAACGGTTTGGTTCCCTCTCATAGAAGAAATCACCTTGCAAGCCAACACAAACAATAGCCCATACGGCGGGGTTATGTCCAAGAATATGCATTTTCATTTTATGCTTCCAACTAGCAAAATTAGTACCATCAAAGTAAGGACCTCTACGGTGATAATTTCCCTCGCTAGACGCCATACTCTCCTAGGTTGTGAAACCAAGGCTATGACCACCAAAAGCTATGGAGATCAAGGCAAATGGACACCAAAGCTCTGATACCACTTGTAGGATCGAAAGTATGTCTAGAGGGGGGGTGATTAGACTACTTGACCAAATAAAAACTTAACCTTTTCCCAATTTTAGTTCTTGGTAGTTTTTAGCTATCTTAGGACAAGTCAAGCAATCATTACACAATTCAAGCAAGCATGCAAAGAGTATATTAGAAGTAGAAAGTAAAGCATGCAACTTGCAAGAATACAAAGGGAAGGGTTTGGAGAATTCAAACGCTATTGGAGACACGGATGTTTTTCCCGTGGTTCGGATAGGTGGTGCTATCCTACATCCACGTTGATGGAGACTTCAACCCACGAGGGGTAACGGTTGCGCGAGTCTGCGGAGGGCTCCACCCACGAAGGGTCCACGAAGAAGCAACCTTGTCTATCCCACCATGGCCATCGCCCACGAAGGACTTGCTTCACTAGCGGTAGATCTTCACGAAGTAGGCGATCTCCTTGCCCTTACAAACTCCTTGGTTCAACTCCACAATCTTGTCGGAGGCTCCCAAGTGACACCTAGGCAATCTAGGAGACACCACTCTCCAAGAAGTAACAAATGGTGTGTTGATGATGAACTCCTTGCTCTTGTGCTTCAAATGATAGTCTCCCCAACACTCAACTCTCTCTCATATGATTTGGATCTGGTGGAAAGAAGATTTGAGTGGAAAGCAACTTGGGGAAGGCTAGAGATCAAGATTCATATGGTTTGAATGGAATATCTTGGTCTCAACACATGAGTAGGTGGTTCTCTCTCAGAACATATGAGTTGGAATGATGTATGTGTTCTGATGGCTCTCTCCACGAGTGAAGAGGAGGTGGAGGGGTATTTATAGCCTCCACACAAAATCCAACCGTTACACACAATTTATCAATCTCGGTAGGACCGAATCAGAAAACTCGGTTGGACCGAAATGGTAAACCTAGTGACCGTTAGGAATTTCGGTGGGACTGACATGCAACTCGGTAAGACCGATTCGGTTAGGGTTTGGGCATAACGTAATCTCGGTGAGACCGATTGCACAAACTCGGTGAGACCGAGTTTGGCAATAAGCTAACTAGAGAGTTGGTCAGACAAACTCGATGGGACCGACTTGCTCTTTCGGTGAGACCGAAAAGTTACAAGAAGGAAACATAGAGTTTACCTTGCATTCTCGGTGGGACCGATTCGCTCTTTTGGTGAGACCGAAAAGTTACGAAAGGGAAACAGAGAGTTTGCAAGCCCATCTCGGTGAGACCGAGATCCTTATCAGTAGGACCAAATTGCTAGGGTTTGGCAGTGGCAAATGACAAGTGAAACTCGGTGGCGCCGGATTGAAAGAATCGGTATGACCGAGTTTGGCTTAGGGTTTAGGTCATTTGTGGATATGGGAAAGTAGCTGAGGATTTTGGAGAATATCATTAAGCACATAGAGCAAGAGGCTCATTAAGCAACACCTCATCCCTCCTTGATAGTATTGGTTTTTCCTAAAGACTCAATGTGATCTTGGATCACTAAAACATAAAATGAAGAGTCTTGAACTTTTGAGCTTGAGCCAATTCTTTGTCCTTAGAATTTTGAGGGTTCCACTTTCACATCCATGCCATGCCAATCATTGAGCTTTCCTGAAATAATCATCTTGAAATAGCATTAGCTCAATGAGCTATATGTTGTTATGAATTACCAAAACCACCTAGGGATAGTTGCACTTTCAGTAAGTAATAGGTAATTTACTCTCACATGCTTGCTTTGCATATAGAATGCCTTACTCGCCGCTATTTTCTTCATCGCGTCAATCTCCTGGAGGGCCTTTTGGGCTTTGGCCTTAGCACTCTTCGCGCTCTCAAGGACCTCGGCAAGCTCAGACTCTCGCGTCTTCGAGTCAAGCTCCAATGCCTCGTGCTTCATCACGAGAGCCTGGAGCTCTTGCTGCACCTCGCCCACCCGAGCCTCTTGCCTTTCCCGCTCGGTGCACTCCTTGGCCGCTTTATCTTCGACCTCGGACAGCGCTTGCTTTAGGGTGGCCACTTCGGTCGTGGCCCCTGGCAAATTCATGATGATCCTGTCATTTTCGAATCGCATTCTTCTTATACATATCCATAGACTAGGTATTACTTACCTTTGTTCTCTTCGAGCTGCCTCTTGGCAAGGCCGAGCTTGTCCTTAGACCCCTTAACGTCCTGCTTCAGTGCGGCAACCTCTGCAGTCAGTGCGGCAGATGCCAGCAGCGAAGCCTGCATACGCATATTGACATATTTATATTAGACTCCTGCAATTTTGTTTGATCCTCTGTTCGGCTTTTCTTTGTGAACACCGAACAGAGCATCAGGGGCTACTGTCTATGCGGTAATATTTTTCCTATATTTTAAACACTTACCTCAAAGCTTGTTAGAAGGCTGGCACAGGCTTCAGTCAATCCGCTCTTGGCGGACTGGACCTTCTGGACCACTGCACTCATAATAGTACGGTGCTCCTCGTCGATGGAAGCGCTGCGAAGCGCTCCCAGCAGATTGTCCGGCGCCTCTGGATGGACGGAGGTCACCGGCACAGGCGTCTTGCCCCTCTTGGAAGGAGGCCGCCTGCCCGAGTCCGGAACCACTGGAGGTTCCGGCGCGGTGTTCGGCTGAGGGCCGAACTCGGAGCCCTCAGGGCCTTTGTCCCCTCTGCTCCCGGAGTCTGGAAGGTCGCCTTGAGGCGCCTCCGGGACTGTCTCCCCTCGACCTGGTGCCTCTTGAGACAATACCTCGGCATCATCCGCAGGGCAAGGGGAGGTGGCGGTCGGAAGTGGATCGATATCCATGTCAGACGAGCCCAGGGAGACGTCCGACGATACATCTATACGGGCTCGCGGCGGCCTGCATAATCATATTCGGCGTTAAGGGAAGCAGTGCGACAAAAGAATTCTATGAGTTACTCTGGTATCCGAATACTTACGACTTCCCCAGGGGCTTGGCCCTGGGCAGCCACTCGTCTTCGTCGTTGGCGGCGGTGGTAGAATTGTCCGGAAGGAGAGTCCTTCCCTTCTTGGACCCTTCGGCCTCCCTAGTTGGGACGGCCTTCCTTTTCTTGTCTCCCCCGTCTAGAGGGGGAGCATCTTCTTCTTCCTCCTTGTCTTCGGGGGAGGAGTGTGTCGTAGAGTTATCGGACGATGAGTCCGATGACGCCTGGCGTCAGGAACTCTTTCGGGTTCCCTTGGCCTTCTTGGTCTTCTCCGGCACCTTGTAAGGAGCCGGAGTCAACATCTTCATCAGGAGAGCATCTACTGGTCCTTCGGGCAAAGGAGCCGGATAATCGATCTGTCCGGCCGTCTCCTGCTAGTCCTGTCAAAGGTACGGGAGCTTAGATCCTGCATAGAGTCAAACTATGAAAAACGAGTATCCCGTGAAAGGTAAAACAGCTTACCGCACTGGCTTGGCACTTCACGCAGAATCCGCGATCCTTGGTAGTGGGAGGGAGAACCTCGACGCCCTTGAATAGCACCCTCCAGGCATCCTCGTGAGTTGTGTCGAAGAGGCTATTCAAAATTCGGTGCTGGGCCGGGTCGAACTCCCACAAGTTGAAGGCCCGTTGTTGGCACGGAAGGATCCGGCGGATGAGCATGACCTGGACTATGTTGACGAGTTTGAGCTTCTTGTTCACCATGTTTTGAATACATGTTTGGAGTCCGGTCAGCTCTCCCGAACTACCCCACGACAGGCCCTTCTCTTGCCAGGAGGTGAGCCGCGTGGGGATGCCAGATCGGAACTCGGGGGCCGCTGCCCATTTAGGGTCACGCGGCTCGGTGATGTAGAACCACCCCGATTGCCACCCCTTTATGCTCTCCACGAAGGAGCCCTCGAGCCATGTGACATTGGGCATCTTGCCCACCATGGCGCCTCCGCACTCCGCCTGGCGGCTGCTCACTACCTTTGGCTTGATATTGAAGGTCTTAAGCCATAAGCCGAAGTGGGGCTTGATGCGGAGGAAGGCCTCGCACACGACGATGAACGCTGAGATGTTGAGGATGAAGTTTGGGGCCAGATCGTGGAAATCCAGGCCGTAGTAGAACATGAGCCCCTAGATGAATGGGTGGAGAGGGAATCCCAGCCCGTGGAGGAAATGGGTAAGGAACACTACCCTCTCATGGGGCCTGGGGGTGGGGATGAGCTGCCCCTCATCTGGGAGCCAGTGGGCGATGTGTCGGGCAGGTATCCGGCTCTCCTCAGCTTCTTGATGTATCCCTCCATGACGGAGGAGACCATCCACTTGCCTCCCACTCCGGACATGGTTGGAGAGGGTTGAGGTGGGAAGTGCGGACTTGGGAGCTGGAGCTTGAGTGTGTGAAAATGGATGAGCAAAGGAGGAAGAAGGCGTGGATGAAAAGGTGAACCCTTATCCCTTTATATGGGCGGACGAAACTATGTGTCCCCACTAGCCTGGTAAAACTCGCTTATCCCCCAAGCACCGTAATCGATGGCGCGGTTGGGTTACCCACGCCCGTATTGATGAGAATCCCGTGATAAGGGGACACGATCTCTGCTTTGACAAGACGTGTCAAAAAACTGCCTCGCGTTATGTGCGGGGCTAGTTAAAGGAAACAGTTCGAATAATCACTGGGCCATGGCATAATGTCGTGTTGCCAAAACAAGTCAGCAAATTGGATTTGTGGAAATATTATTCTCTCTACGGTGGTATGTGGAACTTATTTTGCAGGGTCAGACACTATCCTTGTATTCAAATTCTTCCGTGGTGTATTCGAAGGACGAACCCGCCTTGCAATGCCGAAGACAATACTACACGCTGGACTCATCGTCATTGAAGCCTGGTTCAGGGGCTACTGAGGGAGTCCTGGATTAGGGGGTCTCCGGACAGCCGGACAATATCTTTTTGCCGGACTATTGGACTATGAAGATACAAGATTGAAGACTTCGTCTCGTGTCTGGATGGGACTCTACTTGGCGTGGAAGGCAAGCTAGGCAATACGGATATGTGTATCTCCTCCTTTCTAACCGACCTTGTGTAACCCTAGCCCTTTCCGGTGTCTATATAAACCGGAGGGTTTTAGTCCGTACGACAACATATAATCATACCATAGGCTAGCTTCTAGGGTTTAGCCTCTCTGATCTCGTGGTAGATCTACTCTTGTACTACCCATATCATCAATATTAATCAAGCAGGACGTAGGGCTTTACCTCCATCAAGAGGGCCTGAACCTGGGTAAAACATCATGTTCCCTGCCTCCTGTTACCATCCGCCTTAGACGCACAGTTTGGGACCCCCTTCCCGAGATCCACCGGTTTCGACACCGACAATAGGTCATTTTGGAGCCAAATAGGTCATTTCTTAAGCTAAGTATGCATTTGTTAAGCAAAGCACTAGGGAAAACTTACCGTCAACCCGTAGGTGAAGGATCGGGGTTCTTGCTCGCGGTTTTGGCAGACGAAGGAGGATCGGGGTTCTTGCTCGCGCTAGTGGCAGACGTGGATGCTTGTCGGGAGTTATGCTGTACAAAATTAAAGATCATTTGCAATGTCTCGTTAGCATGATGCAACTCAAATGTGAAGACTAATAAGTAATGTCCATTCAAATGAAACTCACCGTGCCCGCCGGAGCAATGACTGGCATCAGCGGAGGAGTCTGACCGTTCTTCTCACACATGGACTGCACATTTGATTTTGACGAGTCGGTCATATTAGTTACTAATGAAAGGAACATTACGTGCATGATTTAGCTAATATGCAGAAGAAACTTATCGCAAAGAGCTTGTATATGGCCCGGTTAGCCAAGTTGTTCCGGTTCCTCTCCTCCTCCAAAATACTAACCGTCCTCTCCTCAATCTCCCTCTCCCTCTCCGCTGCCTGCCTCCTTTCCTCCACCGGAAGCTCCTCGGTCTTCGCTCTCTCTTCCTCAATAGAAGCATGCAACACCACTCCTCTTTACCATTGTAATCATCGACGGTCGCACACATAACGTAAGGGAGGAAAGGTATCTGATTCTGTATAACTAACCTTGATTTCGAGATCCATTGGCCATGGACGAGGCCTTATCTCCGGATTGGAGCTCGTCTGGCGCCTCTTGATCTGCGGGAGAGTGCTAGTACAACGTATCAGTCCATCGCCAATGGCTAACAAGCCATGGTACCTCCCGCCACCAGATATCATCACCAGCTCTGGATCAATAGGCTAGCTCAGGTTAAAGTCCGGCCCTTTCCTCGCCTTCCCCTCGTCTCTGTACCTCACGAGCTTGTTGTGGGAGACGCGGTTGGTGAAGTTTGGATCATCGAGATCAGACTCAGAGAATGCCTTGGCCTTCTTATACGGGGCACTATGGGCCATGGCATAGAGGTCGAACAGCTCTAGCACATCCGTCTTGTTGTTATCGCGCCTAAAAGAGAGGAACAAAGTATTAGTTAAGGGCTCAAGCTAGCTTGAAGAATGAATTTGCATGAATCATGAAGCAAACCACATACCCAGTTATTCCCGTACTGATATAGGTTGACGCTGCATTGATGATGTGGCACACAGCTCATTTTTCCACGCTGATCCTTTGCATTATTGTGGGTGGATAGCCATTGGGGAGATCACCACTCATCCACCAACGCCTCCCAACAATCTAGCCTATCCACACACCATCTCAGGGGCACCCACGTTAAGTAAGTGAAATTTGAGCGCTATGCCTACGAATCAAATCAAGGAAACTAAGTACAAGTCCTGAACAATAGGTAATTCCCTTCATGTACTTCTCCTTACTCAGATACTTTGTGCGGCACTTCGACTTGTACATCCTAATACCAGTCGAGGCGAAGTAGTCTCGAATAGCCTGCGTCCGCGCCCCGTTCCGCCAGTTTTGAAGTAGGCACCTGCACTCGACATCGATAACCCAAGCCGCGGCCTCCTCCTGTACCTCAGCACACCTGTAGAAGGTCTGCAATCAAACAAGAAAGCACGGATTAGTACAATCACTAGGGTTGCCAATCAAACAAGAAAACACAACGTAGACAAGAGTGGAAAAATTACCCAAAACGCCTGGATCACAATGTTGGCCACCGTGTGGCACTCGACACCGCCGATCCTCTCCCATGGCGGGGCCGGGGCAGCCAAGTAGTGCTCCCAGGTCATTCCTAGCTCTGGAACCTGGACCTCACCGGGCAATGTGACCCACCCCGGGAAGCTCTGGCGACAAATCACACCAAGGACTGTGTTGGGCCTGCGGACACCATGACCGTGTTTCCAAGACCTGTAGTATGACAGGGCTAATGCATTAGATATTCGAAGAAACGTGAAGGCAAAAGGTTAAAAAAGAGTAAATACACTTACTTCCCCCCATCAGGCGTAATCAACCACCTCTGGTCAGGGGTCGCTGGGGTGGGCGGGATCTTTGTACCACTCTCACTATAGCTATCAGAACTATAGCCACCCTCGCCACCATCAGCATGGCCACTCGACTCCGGCCAGTCCCCCAATCGGTTCGGCTGCGACATAGCCTGATCCAGAGTCTCGTGGGACGGAGCCTCTGGGACCGGAGTCTCGTGAGGCGAAGGCTCGTCGGCTCAAGGCTCATGGACCGGGGTCTGAGACGGGTCCACCTCAGGCGACTCCATCTCAGACGGAGCAGTCCTGTGGTCAGGTGAATCAGTTGAGGGTGTCGGCGAGGGAGGCATAGTAGTAGCCTTCCTACCTCTCCCGCTGCCACATACACCTCTACTAGCCTTCTCCTTCTTCTCCCCCCGACCTCTCCCGGCCAAAGAAGAAGCGACCGCCGGTGGTGTCTACATACTGAGATCAAGCACTCTCCAAAGGGTCTGGGTGGAATGGAACTACCCCTCCCACCACGCGCCGAGGAAGGAGCCTCGGAGCTCTCTCGAGCCGTGCCCACCATCTGTCAACACCTGCAATGACAAAGAGTAAACAAAATTAGTACAACATTAAAAAAGAATACCTGACATGAATAATAAGATGTATATAATTTAAGTGTATCATCATCATGAACATAAAAAATGGAATACCTAACATGAACTATAATATTAATCTTCATCATCTATATATGCTTCGGGGTCAATAAATGCATCATCATCATCACTATCAGTAATGACTTGCTCATCATCATCATCGATAAATGCATCAACATGTGGAAGGCCTCCTTTACGTAATCGGTCAAGCATTGATAGGTCATCCGCACACTACTAGAAATATGTCAACTAGTGACCTTCTGTCAGTGACCCTGGAAGAAATGGTCATAGATCTATGACCATTTTAGACCAATTGGCCAAAAGCTGTTCGGGGGGCTCCAAACCCTAAACCATTGCGACCATTTTGGTCAGAAAGGTCGTAATTTCCTTACATGAAATGGTCATAAAGCAAACAGCGCTAGTCCGCTGCCTTATTTCTAGTTGTAAATGACCAATATAGATGGCCATAGCCTTGTAAATTGTGGTGGGTTGCTATGACTAGGCACCACCTCATCAGTTTTCCTATGTGTCATGTCCATGTGGCAGTTTTTGCCCTAGGTTGTGAAGCAACCTATATTTATGTCATTCCCAAAATTCCCAAAAAAATCTCATAAATTCTTTGGGTCATATCTTCGTCAAATATGTAAAAACCTTCCTTGTCTAGTTCAAAAATATTCATTTTCCTATTCTATTCATAACAACAGTTTGTGAAGGAAGTACCACTTTGGCATGTCCAAATAGTATCCATTTTCTACAGTGATTTCCTATGCCCAAATAACCATCCTCCACCAAATGCCAGCTCAATCCATTCATTATTTTGAGCCGAGCTTCAACATTCGTATTTATGTCCAATGTGGTAGTTTGCAAAGCAAGTACCACCTAGGCTCCTCCTTTTGAGCTGAAAATTTGTGAAGACGGTCTTCTTAGTAACTGATGATCCTCAGCCAAAACTCACGCCCATTAGCCATGTACATTTCCCATACCGCTAATCAAACACTTCGCTGCTAATTCATGTTTGAGCATCGATCTGTCTCCTCGTGAGAATATTATGTTGTAATTTTCTTCCTAGCACCTACCTGGGGAGTGCCCAACCCACTAGACATGCCTAGGCTGCCCATAACACATGGCAACGCCACGGTCACGCGGTGACCACGCGACGGGCATGCGAGTTTACGCGCTCTAGAGTTGGGGGCCTCGGCCACCGCCTAAACCTCGATGTATCACCACCAAACAATGTATTTATGATTAAAAAGGTACTTATGTACCTATAAATGATTTTTGGAAAAAATAAATAATAAACTATGAGGCAGCTGCAGTTCAAATTTGACCCGCTTCCTACTAAATCGGTGGGAATTTGTCTTTTTCACCAGAGGTCGATCAAAACTTTTGACACCCAACCATTTTGTCATTTGTGCATTAAATAGGGCATAGTATTTTAGAAAATTGATTTGGTCCAATTTTGCAACATATATATGGTAGGTCCTTCACAAAAAACCCTCATTTGGGGCACTCGGAAAATGGAAAATGTATTTTCCGTGCAAAGAAAATGAAAACTCCCTTAGGCAACATTGTTTGGAATTCCAAGATGCACCCTTTTGCACAATATGAGATCATTTGAACAAACTATGCCATGAATGTGGCCATAAGATTGATCATTTGGCTTGAAAGCCATGAATCTTCACGCATGACACCTCATTTCTGAGAACACTTTTTTAAAATAATTGTCGTATTACAAGTTTATTATTTTTCCTAGAAACTTGGTCACATATAATGACACAATGCAAAGGTTTTCCAATTTTTTTTGAATTTTTTATGCCCGTTTCAAAATGCGGTGAAAACGGCGGGCTTGACCGTTCCTAGCTAGTGGTTGAATCTTGGAAAACTTTTGATGTTTCTTTGATTAAATAGATACTTATGTACCTAGAAATGATTTTTGGAAAAAATAAAGAGCAAACTATGAGGCAACTGCAGTTCAAATTTGACCCGCTTCCACCTGAATCGACAGAAATTTGTCTTTTTCACCAGAGGTGGTTCAAAACTTTTTACACCCAACCATTTTGTCAATTATGCATTAAATATGGCCTAGTGTTTTAGAAAAATGATTTGGTCCAATTTTGCAAGAATTATTTGGTAGGTCCTTCACAAAAAACCCTCATTTGGGGCACTCGGAAAATAGAAAATGAATTTTCCGTGCACAGAAATGAAAACTTCCTTAGGCAACATTGTTTTCCATCCCAAGATGCACCCTTTTCCACAATAGGAGATCATTTGAACAAACTATGCCATGAATGTGGCCATAAGATCGATCATTTGGCTTGAAAGCCATGAATCTTCACGCATGACAGCTCATTTCTGAGAACACTTTTTTAAAAAAATTGCTGTATTACAAGTTTATTATTTTTCCTAGAAACTTGGTCACATATAATGACACAATGCGAAGGTTTTCCAATTTTTTGATTTGTTTTGAATTTTTTATGCCCGTTTCAAAATGTGGTCAAAACGGCGGGCTTGACTGTTCCTAGCTAGTGGTTGAATCTTGGAAAACTTTTGATGTTTCTCTGATTAAATAGATACTTATGTACCTAGAAATGATTTTTGGAAAAACTAAAAAGCAAACTATGAGGCAGCTGCAGTTCAAATTTGACCCGCTTCCAACTGAATCGGCGGAAATTTGTCTTTTTCACCAGAGGTGGATCAAAACTTTTTACACCCAACCATTTTGTCAATTATGCATTAAATATGGCCTAGTGTTTTAGAAAAATGATTTGGTCCAATTTTGCAAGAATTATTTGGTAGGTCCTTCACAAAAAACCCTCATTTGGGGCACTCGAAAAATGGAAAATTAATTTTCCGTGCACAGAAAATGAAAACTTCCTTAGGCAGCATTGTTTGCCATTCCAAGATGCACCCTTTTGCACAATATGAGATCATTTGAACATACTATGCCATGAATGAGGCCATAAGATTGATCATTTGGCTTGAAAGCCATGAATCTTCACGCATGACAGCTCGTTTTTGAGAACACTTTTTAAAATAATTTCCGTATTACAAGTTTATTATTTTTCCTAGAAACTTGGTCACATATAATGACACAATGCGAAGGTTTTCCAAAAAATTTATTGTTTTTGAATTTTTTATGCCCGTTTCAAAATGCGGTCAAAACGGCAGGCTTGAGCGTTCCTAGCTAGTGGTTGAATCTTGGAAAACTTTTGATGTTTCCCTGATTAAATAGATACTTATTTATCTATAAATGAAATTTGGAAAAAACAAATAGCAAACTATTCGGCAGTTGCAGTTCAAATTTGACCCGCTTCCAGCTGAATCGGCGGAAATTTGTCCTTTTCACCAGAGGTGGATCAAAACTTTTTACACTCAACCATTTGGTCAATTGTGCATTAAATATGGCCTAGTATTTTAGAAAAATGATTTGTTCCAATTTTGCAAGAATTATTTAGTAGGTCCTTCACAAAAAAATATTTTTGCCACAAGAAAATGATCAAAAATATCTAGAAACATAAAAAATGCATGCAAACCGGTGATTATCCATAAAAATGGGGTCTAACTTGAGTGAAAAATTTAGTTGTGCGGTTTTGCAAAATATTTTGATAGTTGCTTCACAAAATTCCCCTATTTTTAGTACTTAGAAACTATTTTAAATAACTAATTTTCTGAACCAATGAGGGCTCTTCCCACGGATCGATGACATGGCGTCCATCCATCCATCCATCCATCTCTCCATCCCACATCCATCCATCTATCTACAGAAAAAAAGAAACAAAAAAGAAAAAGAGATACCCCACGCATCCCCAACCCTAGATCAAACCCCTCCCCCCATCGCACCCCTCCTCCCTCCTCCCAATCTCCTCGCCGCCGCCGCCACCTCCTCCTCCCCGTCCTCGGCCCCTCCCGATCCACCTCCTCCCCATCCTCTCCCACCCACCGCCGACCTCGTCCTTCCCCTTCTCTCCCACGCACCACGACTGCCAAACCTAGCCCTCTTCCTCCCTTAGATCTCAGTCCGCCGCTGCCCCAACCCAATCCCTACCCCCATGTAGCCCAACCCAATCCGCCGCCATACTCTTCTCAAGTCGCATCAGCGACCTCCAACCTCATCGCCAGCAGCCCATCCCCTCTTCTCCTAGATCCACTCGGGCTACTCATGTCGTGGCCAGATCCGGCAGGAACTCCCTCCCTCCCACCTCGCTCCGCATCCTAATCCATACGCACACACAGACAGAGCTTTGGGAGCTCCTGCTTGGCTCCTCACGGCCACGGTCCATGGACGACGCGGACGTGCGAGGGGTGCTGCTGTACCGGGCCGGGCTGGTCACGGCCGCCGCGTCCGTCCTGGTGGCCACCTCGAGGGCGTTCCTGCCCGAGGCGAACACTGTCGGCGACGCCGTCCGGCAGGGCGCCGACCTCTTCTACGCCGTCGGGGCCGAGGGGGCTCACTTCCCCCTCTGTGCGCAGTTCACCGTCCTCAGCCATGTGCTCTCGGCGCGCTCCAAGGTACGCACGTTCACCTATCGATAGTCGAACACTTTGCTTCTAGGACATGTGCAAGGAGTCTGATCTGATTCTGATTCTGATCCACCATTGCAATGCTAGTTTGCAGCTGGAATCACCGAAGAGCCAGCGATCCAGGACATCGACAAGCTTGACGGTGACAACCAGCTCGCCATCGTCAACTACATTGAGGATAACTACAAATTCTACAAAGTCGCCAAGGTACAAACATATGGGCTCTCTTAGGTAGTAGTAGAGTACTAGAGTGTGCAAAAAGGCATTGAGATCTCCTGCCTTGCCTGCTTGGTCTCTGAATCTGATGAAGGTGTTGTTTCCATCCATGCTCTGTTGACTACAGAATGAGTGTCGGGCCAGGGACTACATGGACTCCCAGGTGGAGATCAACGCCAAGATGTGGGGCATCCTCATCGACTGGATCCTGGAAGTGCACCAGAAGTTCGACATGATGCCCGAGTCGATGTATCTCACGGTGTATATCATCGACATGTACCTGTCGCTGCAGTCCGTGCTCCGGCGGGAGCTGCAGCTGGTGGGCGTCTCCGCCCTGCTCATCGCCTGCAAGTACGAGGAGATTTGGGCTCCTGAGGTAAGTAAAAAGCTAAATCCCTCTGCTTTTCTCCACTCGCCAGTGACCAGTGTTCATCCGTTTCTGATTGCTGGCTGTGTGCGTATGCTTGCAGGTGAATGATTTCATCTTGATCTCCAACAGCGCATACACCGGGGAGCAGATTCTGAAGATGGAGAAGGCCATCCTGAACATGCTGGAGTGGAACCTGACGGTGCCCACGCCCTACGTCTTCCTCGTCCGTTTCGCCAAGGCTGCATGCTCCTCCTCCTCCGATCAGAAGCATGATAAGGAGGTAAAAGAACTTCACATTTACATTTTTCTTATTCTTGCAGCTAGCAGTTGAATTCTGTGGTTGTTACATGGATGATGCTCCTGTGTTGTTCAGTACTGTATAAGATACATGTGCAGTAACAAAAACAAAATTTGAACAAGCCTATGCAAATTTGTGTGGCTCTGAATAAGATATCTGTTTCTTACAGCCTTCTCTGATTATGATTTGTCGCTTATTGTCAGAATGATGTTGCTGAAAGAAAGTTCAGCAAGTTCTGTGGCTAGCAGTTATATTTTTCAATTTTTATTACAGCTAAGAGCGTAGCTTGGGTCCTTTTCGGGATTAGAATTGGGAGGCTCCGATGTTATCACCATCCCAGTTTTCGTTCTTCAGATATGTAGAATTTTTCTTTGTTTGTTGGATGCTCGAGAGTAGGGGATATGGTTTTCTGGGAGAGACATCTTTACTGAATTATGTGCTGAAAATGTTTTCTTATGTGTGTTTCAGTGCGAACATGGATTAGTTGCTGCTATAAACCCAACAATTCGGAGGAGGAATGCACGAGAAGCAAGTCCCCCAGCGATGCCAAGGTTGGATGTGTATTATTACTGTTCTTTGAGTTGTCTTTGTTTCAACCATACAATGCGTCTAGCATAAGGTGGATAAGGCAAATACTAGAGACACTGTCATACATATTGGGCATGGTAGTAGACTATCATCTTCAAAATCAATATTCTGCTCCAGTCAGGTTCTATGTATATCCTCTTTTTTTCATGGGATATGAATATCATGTAAGTCATGGTTTATCTCAGAAAAGAGGATTTCTAATTAGAAAGTTCTTAAAATTGTACAAGTAAAGGATCCTTAAGAAATGTTTATGCCATATGAACAATTTTGGGTTTTTTTTGTGTTCTTTTGTTTGTTACTCCTCTGCAGCAACCTTTATTGTTGCAAAATATGGTTTGGTAGCTATATACCTGCTGCTGATTGAATTGGTCCTTAGTTTAGTAAGTGGACTAAGTGGTTGACTTCTAAGCTTCAGCTACTAAAACCCACTTGCAAATTTGTCTTTTGTCTCTTGTATAAGCACTCCTAATTGGTACTTTATTGTTTGCATAATGTAGTTGCTGCGACATGTATATCAAATACTGGACTAATAGATTGCCAGTTTGTCCACTGCATACTTTTGAGGCTTTGTTACCTACTCATTTTATAGAACTGTATACTTACTACTACAATTGGTATTACCGTTATTGTCATATCTACTAGTTGTGGTTCCCTCAACTTGACTAGTTTCGTAGAATATGTCTGTTCACATGTTACACTCGAACACCTTTGTACTAATGTTGTTGGTGTATGGCAAATCATATTTGTGATGCAGTTTCTGTAACTTGGCATTTTTATATGGCTTGTTTATATTGGTAATTATACATTGTGTTGTTCCATACATTTGTTGTTGGTTGAACATGATGGTTCAATTTAGAAGTAGAACTGTTCATTGCCAGTTTAATGCTCCAACATTGATAACACTCCATGCTTGCTGATCCAAATTTTGATTGGTTGTTCTCGCAGACCTGATGAAGCCATGATGCTTACCTCGCTGGAGCGTATCAACACTAGCCATGGTACCACATTCTTAGTCATGAGGTCATTGTGCTACAACGGCAAAAACAATATGTTCTCCAGTTAGATAAGTCTTCGGTCTATCCCATTTTTTTTGTTACTTGGTTTTGAGATGCTTATTTTGGGATGAAGGGAGTATTATTGTGTCGATTCCCTATGTGATACAGAAGCTATGGTATTTTGTTTTGAGTTTGTTGTAATTGATAATGATTCGTGTAAAATTAGTGTAGAACATATGTCCTATTATCTCAAGTCATTTGTGCATGCTCAATGAACCATCTGAGATTGAATCATTTTTTGCGTTCAACACCTAGAACCATTCTGTCCGTGTTGGTATCATTTTTTTCTTTCTTGTCTCTTGTGTTGTGTGGTCCTTGTGGTTGTTACTATTACATGTTACATGTACATATGCTTCATGATTCAGTCCCTAGATGCTTTGTATGTTTGTTTTTATTATGTTCTAAGTCCTTTTTTTTATTGTCAGATGCCTTTGTTCATCTTCTACAAAAAAGAGCTCCAACCTGAAAGTGAGGAAAGCAGAAGTATACTTGTAGAGTGTAGCGACTAGACCTCAAACGGTCTGATCTCTGTGCTCAGGTGTCATCCCTAGATCAGTAATGCTGACACCACACAGTACTTGAAGGATTTATAACAGAGTAGCAATCACACACTTACTACATCGAGTGTCTCAGTAGAGAACTTATTACAATAAATATGGCTTAAGGCCATCTAATAATGATAACAGGAGAAGGCTTGCAAGATAAGTGAGTCCATCAACTCCAACGGCATCACTGAGTATAGAACCACGACCTAAAAACTCCTTAATCGTCATCTGAAAAGTCTGCAACATTAACGTTGCAGCCCGGAATGGGTCAGCACATGGAATATGCTGGCAAGGTAACACATAGAGAGTAATGGAATGAAACAGCTATTCTATATGCATATTTGGCTGGTGGAAAGCTCTATGGTTACAGTTTTGCGTAAAGCCAATTTTTCCCTACTGCAAAGGAATAAATTTTATTTAACTATCATGGTAGTTGTTAAACATTGAGAATGGTTGACAGCATCCTCAATCCCAATTAAGCATCATCATTAAACAAAACCCAACAAAATTAAATCTTAGGGTAACAGGTTGAGATTCACATGATAATCTAGGTACTAGATACACAAGTTGTCCATAATCAGGGACACGTCTAACCATGATTAGTTTATACACTCTGCAGAGGTTTGCGCACTTTTCCCCACAAGACTCGATCGCCTCCATTTGGTTTCTCGCACTACATGGTGTTTGAGAAGACGGATGACCGATACATAGTCTTTCAGAAGCGCTAGCACCTTACGATGGATAGACCGTTACACCTACTTTCCCCTACATCTGCTAGTCTACCCTGTAAGAGTTCGCACGACTTAATCAACTATGCTAGAGCCCATAATAGCCTGTGGCTGCACACGGAAGTTTCTAGTATGAAAAATCTCATGATCCCTTTGGGCCTGGGTGGCGGTCCATAAAGAAAAATAGGCAATCCTGGAATACCCAGGTACCTCAATCCACCCAGATGTGTGTTTAAGTTGCCACCTTAGATAAACCATTAATTTAACAAACTCACATCTATCATGGATATCACTCACCCAATCCACGTCTACTAGCATAGCATAGCAATAGTAAGCAAACGTAAAAGTAACTCCCAAAGGTTTGATAATACAACAGGTAATAGGTACTACCTCAACTACTTCCCAAACCCACAATTTAATTAGATCCTAATCATGCAATGTTTGAGGATTGATCTAATGCAATAAAAATGGGTAGTAGGAGGTATGATCAAAGTGTTACTTGCCTTGCTGATGTTCTGCGAAACCTAGAGATTCGAAGTAACAGGCGGCGCACTCCGGGTATTCTATCGCAGACAAACAAACAAGCATACAATAAGTATTCATCTAATGCATAGTTAAAACTCAAATAAGAGATCTAACCAGAAAGTTCAACTTAAGAACTCCGGTTGGCAAGAAGAATCAAATCAAACGAAGCAACGAAAGTCAAACGGCAAAAGAAACAGTCTTCGTTTACTATTCTGGATCTAGGGAAATTTTTTACAGTGGTAATAACTTGTTTGAGTTGGTTAAACGGATAGAGGGTTTCGAGACGAAACTCCAGTCGCTTGAATCTCCTGATTCCAATAAACGAGCGAAAAGTTATACTAAACGAAAATCGGATCAGGAATCACGATCAGAAAAATCGCGGATTTAATCCGAGAAAAGAAAAAAACGACGAACATTCGCTAGAACGAACAAACGAACGCTCGCTATTTAAATAAATCGGAAAAACCGATCTATAAAAAAACCGAAACTAAAAAACGAACAAAACCGTCAAAAAACCGAACGGTTTTTACATAAAAAACCAGCGTCTAAAAAAAGAAAACTACCTGGCAACTCCGGCGAGAAATCCGGCGGTGGCGGGGGTTCGACGGTGGGCGGCGGCGGTCGGCGGCGGCGGCGACGGCAGGGCGGCGGTCGGCGGCGCGGGCGGGGGCGGCGGCGGCGGTCGGCGGCGCGGGCGGCGCAGGGCGGCGGTCGGCGGCGCGGGCAGCACAGGGTGGCGGCGGCGGGGCTGGGGCGGGGCGCTAGGGTTTTGCGGAGGCTCCGGGCTGGGCTCCCCGGCTTATAAAGCCCGGCCGAGCCTAGTGTCCAGGTCGGACACGGCCCGTAGGTCGGTTGCGTTTTTTTAATTATTCCACACAGAAAAACAAATAAAAGAAATACTAAACAGACTCCAAAAATCCCAAAATAAATTTTCCCGGGCTTCTAAAATCAATCCGCACAAGGTGAACATTTATTTGGGGCCTAAATGCAATATTGGAAAACACACATTTTTCCTAAATTCAAATAAAATAACGAAAAACTCCGAAATAAAATCTTATTTGATTTTATTATTAAATCCTCAATATTTCTTTATCTTGGGAAAGTCATTTTATTCCCTCTCTCATATTTTTTAATAGAAATAATTGATGATAAAATAATTAAAATCAAATGATCCTATTCTCAAAATTTGAGAAAACTCAAATATGAAAATAACGAAATCCCCAAGAGTCTCCGTGGGTCCTTGAGTTGCGTAGAATTTCTAGGATCAAAACCAAAAGCAAATAAAATATGATATGCAATGATGATCTAATGTATAACATTCCAAATTGAAAATTTGGGATGTTACAAACCTACCCCCCTTAAGATGAATCTCGCCCTCGAGATTCGGGTTGGCTAGAAAATAGGTGAGGGTGGTCCTTGAGCAAATCTTCCTCTCGCTCCCAGGTGGCTTCATCCTCCGTGAGGTGGCTCCATTGAACTTTACAAAACTTGATAACCATGCTGCGGTTGACTCGGCTGGCATATTCTAGGATCTTAACTGGTTTCTCCTCATAGGTCAAATCACTGTCCAACTGAATTGCTTCCAATGGCACTGTGTCTCTCAAGGGTATGTCAGCCATCTCCGTGTGGCACTTCTTCAGCTGAGACACGTGGAACACATCATGAACTCCTGATAATTCTGCGGGCAATTCCAACTTGTAGGCCACTTCTCCCATCTGTTCCAATACTCGGTATGGTCCTACAAACCGTGGCGCTAACTTTCCCTTAACACCAAAACGCTTTATTCCCCGAAGTGGGGATACTCGAAGATAAACTATGTCTCCGACTTTGTAAACTATCTCCTTGCGTTTAGAATCTGCGTAGCTCTTCTGCCTGGACTGGGCTACCTTGAGCCTATCGCGAATCAATTTCACTTTCTGTTCAGACTCCTTAATAATATCCGGTCCAAACAACTGGCGGTCTCCAACTTCATCCCATGACAACGGTGTCCTGAACCTCCTTCCGTACAAGGCTTCAAAAGGGGCCATCTTTAAACTGGATTGATAGCTGTTGTTGTAAGAGAATTCTACATATGGCAATGTCGTCCCAACTAGATCCATAATCTAGTGCACAAGCTCTCAGCATGTCCTCCAAAATCTGATTGACTCTCTCGGTATGTCCATCTGTCTGTGGATGAAAAGCTGTGCTGAACTCTAGCCTGGTACCCAAAGTTTCGTGCAACTGATTCCAGAACTTTGAGGTAAACTGGGTTCCTCTATCTGATACTATACTCCTTGGAACTCCATGTAAGCATACAATCCTGGTCATGTATATCTTTGACAACTTAGCACTGGTGTAAGTGGTCTTTACCAGGATGAAATGAGCTACCTTCATCAACCGATCGACTATAACCCAAATCAAATCATAGCCTGAACGAGTCTTGGGTAATCCCGTGATAAAATCCATGCCTAACTTATCCCACTTCCATTCGGGTATCGGTAATGGCTGTAGCAATCCTGCTGGCTTCTGATGCTCTGCCTTTACTCTCTGACATACATCACAAACTGTTACATACTCCGCAATATCTTTCTTCATTCCGGTCCACCAGAAAGTATCCTTCAAATCCAAATACATCTTGGTATTTCCTGGGTGAATCGAATATAGTGAGTCGTGTGCCTCTTGTAGAATCAACCTCCTGATCTCCGGGTCATTGGGCACATAAACATGGTCTTCAAACCATAGGGCTCCGTGCTCATCCTCATGAAATCCTTTCGCCTTTCCTTCGCTCATTTTCTCCTTTATAGAGGCAATTGCTTTGTCAGTCTTCTGAGCTTCTCTGATTCTATCCATCAAAGTTGACTGAATCTCCAATGCTGCTACATAGCCTCTCGGAACTATTTCCAAA
The DNA here is from genome assembly GCA_034509565.1 of Triticum monococcum. Classification (NCBI taxonomy): domain Eukaryota; kingdom Viridiplantae; phylum Streptophyta; class Magnoliopsida; order Poales; family Poaceae; genus Triticum; species Triticum monococcum. The sequence continues at coordinate 212,198,198 of CM067847.1, read as the reverse complement.
CATAGCTCACGAAGATCCTCAGCTAACTCCTTTGGTATTTCGCCCGTCATTAGTGTATTGACATGGCTCTTACGGCTCAATGCGTCAGCTACTACATTAGCCTTTCCGGGATGGTAATGCAATCTCATATCATAATCCTTGATGAGCTCCAACCATCTCCTTTGTCTGAGGTTTAACTCCTTCTGTGTGAAAATGTATTTCATACTCTTGTGGTCCGTGTACACCTCACAATGATTTCCAATGAGGAACTGTCTTCATGTTTTCAATGCATGCACTACGGCTGCTAACTCGAAATCATGCATGGAATAATTCAATTCGTGGGGTTTCAGTTGTCGTGAGGCATATGAAACAACTCCCCCTTCCTGCATAAGCACTGCTCCAAGTCCTCGTCATGCAGCGTCGCAATACACCTCATAATCCTTGGTCTGGTCTGGCAAAATCAACACTAGTGAAGTAACCAAACGTTTCTTCAACTCCCAGAAACTAGCCTCACACTCCTCAGTCCATATGAACTTGGTATCCTTCTTTAATAACTCCATCATAGGTTTTGCAATCTTGGAGAAATTCTCAATAAATCTCCGGTAGTATCCTGCGAGTCTAAGGAAACTCCGGATCTCTCCAACCATGGTTGGTGCTTCCCACTTGGTCACGGTATCAACTTCAGTGGGATCTACTGATATACCTTCTCCGGATATAACGTGTCCGAGGAATCCTACTTCCTTCAACCAAAACTCACATTTGCTGAACTTGGCATACAATTGATGTTCTCTGAGCTTCTCAAGTACCAAACGCAAATGTTCCTTATGCTCCTCTTCATTCTTTGAGTAAACCAGGATATCATCAATGAACACCACGACAAACTTATCCAAGAACTCCATAAACACTTTGTTCATCATGTTCATAAAATAAGCAGGTGCGTTAGTCAGACCAAATGACATAATGGTATACTCGTACAGCCCATACCTGGTACTAAAAGCTGTCTTAGGTATACCCTGTTCTTGAATCTTCAACTGGTGGTATCCTGATCGCAGATCGATCTTGGAAAACACTTTAGCTCCATGCAATCGATCAAACAGATCATTGATCATTGGTAGTGGGTACTTGTTCTTGATCGTTACTTCATTCAACCTACGATAATCAACAACCATCCTTAATGATCCATCCTTTTTCTCCACTAGAAGTACTGGTGATCCCGAAGGCGACGAACTTGGGCGAATGTAACCTTTATCTAGTAACTCCTTAATCTGCTTCTTAATCTCCACCAAATCCTTTGCGGGCATCCTGTATGGTCTCTTTGATATTGGCCATGTGCCTGGCAATAGCTCAATCAAAAACTCAATATCTCTATCTGGTGGCATGCCTGGCAACTCTTCTGGAAATACTTCAGGGAATTCCCTTACCACTGGTACTTCCTCCTGCACAACTCCTGTTAAACAATTTACTTGAGTCCCTTTTGGCACATGCCGGGATACATACTTGATCCTTCTCCCTTCTGGGGTGGTAAGCAAGATCGACTTACTGGTGCAATCGATCTTTCCTCCATACATCGACAGCCAATCCATACCCAGAATTTCATCCAATCCTTGTGATTCCAAAATGATTAAATCCGAGGGAAACACATGCCTACCTATACTCAATGGCACTTGAAAACATCCTTGACTGGCCATATACTCCGCTCCTGGTGAGCTTACTATCATAGGTGTTCTAAGAACCTTAGTGGGCAGGTTATATTTATCCACAAATCCCCTTGATATGTATGAATGCGATGCACCAGTATAAAAAAGAACGAGTGCAGTAAATGACTTAACCAAAAACTTACCGATTACGGCATCCGGCAGCTCTTCAACCTCCTCCATGTTAACGTGGTTCACCTGTCCCCTGTTGAAAGGGTTCGACTTCTTCCCAAAGCTTCCATTTCCATTCTGGCCTTCAGGACATTCATTGGCATAATGTCCGGTCTTCTGACACTTAAAGCAAGTGACTTGGCTCAGGTCTTTCTTGGCTGGGGTTGATGGGTTGGTACGGTTCTGGCCGTTGCTTCCTCCATTGCCATTACCATTCTTGGTGCCGTTGTGATTGTGCGATCTACCTCCTCCATGAGTATGCTGAAAATGTCCTCCCGATCTAGGGGTAAAATGTGGCTTCTGCTAAGCTCCAGAATTGTACTTTCCTTGTGCATACTTCCTCTTGCGATTTTCAATTTGCTGTTGCTTGCCTTCAATCATAAGATCATTATCTACCAACTCCTGGTAGTTGTTGAAGGTTGCTATCATCAACTGCATGCTCAACTCATCATTCAGTCCTTCCAGAAACTTCTCCTGCTTAGCTGCATCCGTAGCAACGTCATCTGGGGCATAGCGTGCTAATTTACTAAAGTCCTCCACATACTGGCCAACTGTCCGTCCTCCTTGGCGCAAGTTGCGAAACTCACGCTTCTTCATGGCATAGCTCCTGCTGAAACATGGGTAGTTCGAAAAGCCTGCTAAAACTGGTCCCATTTGACAGTGTCGATAGGGAAAGTGGCTGTGAAATTCTCCCACCATGATGCTGCGGGTCCTTCAAGCTGATGTGCGGCAAACTTCACCTTCTCCGCATTTGTGCAACCTGCTGTGGTCAACTCTCTAGCTGTCTTGTGGAGCCAATCATCTGCTACTATCGGCTCGGTGCTACTGGAAAACACCGGTGGATTCAACCTAAGAAAACGGGCTAAGTGATCAACAGGTAGTGGTGGTGGTGGTGGGTTGTTGTTGTTGTTCCCCTGATTCTGATTCTGGACTAGCAACTACATCAATGTGTTTTGCTGCTGGATCAACTGGGTGAGCTCTAGTGGAAAGGTAAATTCGGGGTCACGTCTCGGAGGCATCTGAGGGTTTAGAAAAGATGAGATTTAAGAATAGAGGGGGTATAAAGAGAAAACACTACCCATATGCACATGCGGCAAAAGCAAACAATTCACTTCATTCAATCAAACAAGGGCATACAATTGATCTAACTATCGCAGAAGTGCTTCGGACTATAGTATTTACATGGTGGACTACTACTACTAATGAGGTGGTCTACTGGAAATATTCTTCGGTTGTAGACTCCATGATATCTGCTCCGGCTTTATCAATATAGTCATCATCGCTATCATCTGGGTCCGAGTCGGTGTCGTCGATGATGATGTAGTCTTCCAGGCGAATCTCCTTGGGTTCTTCGTCTTCATCTACTGGTGTAGGGCCTCCCATAAATATCCCGATCTTCTTAATCAGATTGTCATCTTCTGCACCAATACTTCGATTTCCTCTTCGAATTCTTCACGTGTAGCCTTGAGTTCTTCCTCCAGTTCTTTGATTCTTGTCCTAGCCTTCTTCAGGTCTATCATGTCGGCGCAGATCTGGTTCTCCTGACGTCGAATGTGCTGGTTTAACTCCTGGATAAAAGCTGCATTGATCTATCCTTTCTGGTGCTGATCATCTCCGAGTGCTCATCTCGGCGCCCACAAATCTGGTAGATAGTATCCTTGAGATCATTGTGGTAGACTTCTCCAATGCGTCCCATGGCGATGTGAGCTGCCATGCTCTTTCCTACGCTCCAAGTTGGTGCGTCAAAAGAAAACTCTATGGGCTCAGTGAGTGGCATGAACATCCTTCCTGGAACTTGAACTTAAATCATCCAGCGCTCTTCTTTAGGTAAAGTGGCGTTGTAGGTTTCGATGAAGCTTGGTACTCCTATGTTCATGTATCTAGTGATTTCCTTTAGGTGACATCCAAAGGGTGTATCTTCATCCGGTTGCGTGAACTTGTTCCTTGCATCCGCCATCCTAAAGAGTAGAAAAGATGAGAGGTCAGAAGAGAAGAGAGTGAATAGTGTTCTAGGTCTTTAGCTTAGTGGTCGTGTCCTACAGTCAGCGTGTGCTCTGATACCATCTTTGTAGCGACCAGACCTCAAACGGTCTGATCTCTGTGCTCAAGTGTCATCCCTGGATCAGGAATCCTGACACCACACAGTACTTGAAGGATTTATAATATATTAGCAATCACACACTTATTACATCGAGTGCCTCAGTAGAGAACTTATTACAATAAATATTGCTAAAGGCCATCTAATAACGATAACAGCGGAAGGCTTGGAAGATAAGTGAGTCCATCAACTCCAACGGCATCACTAAGTATAGAACCACGACCTAAAAACTCCTTAATTGTCGTCTGAAAAGTCTGGAACATTAACGTTGCAGCCTGAAACGGGTCAGCACATGGAATATGCTGGTAGGTAACACATAGAGAGTAATGGAATGAAACAGCTATTCTATATGCATATTTGGCTGGCGGACAGCTCTATGGTTACAGTTTTGCGTAAAGCCAATTTTTCCCTACTGCAAAGGAATAAATTTTATTTAACTATCATGGTAGTTGTTAAACATTGAGAATGGTTGATAGCATCCTCAATCCCAATTAAGCGTCATCATTAAACAAAACCCAACAAAATTAAATCTTAGGGTAACATGTTGAGATTCACATGATAATCCAGGTACTAGATACTCAAGTTGTCCATAACCGGGGACACGGCTAACCATGATTAGTTTATACACTCTGCAGAGGTTTGCACACTTTTCCCCACAAGACTCGACTGCCTCCGTTTGGTTTCTCGCACTACATGGTGTTTGAGAAGACGGATGACCGAGACATAGTCTTTCAGAAGCACTAGCACCTTACGATGGATAGACTGTTACACCTACTTTCCCTACATCTGCTAGTCTACCCTTTAAGAGTTCGCACGACTTAATCAACTATGCTAGAGAAAACGTAAAAGTAACTCCCAAAGGTTTGATAATACAACAGGTAATAGGTACTACCTCAACTACTTCACAAACGCACAATTTAATTAGATTCTAATCATGCAATGTTTGAGGATTGATCTAATGCAATAAAACTGGGTAGTAGGAGGTATGATCAAAGTGTTACTTGCCTTGCTGATGTTCCACGAAACCAAGAGATTCGAAGTAACAGGCGGCGCACTCCGGGTATTCTATCGCAGACAAACAAATAAGCATACAATAAGTATTCATCTAATGCACAGTTAAAACTCAAATAAGAGATCTACCCAGAAAGTTCAACTTAAGAACTCCGGTTGGCAAGAAGAATCAAATCAAACGAAGCAACGAAAGCCAAACGGCAAAAGAAACAGGCTTCGTTTACTATTCTAGATCTAGGGCAAATTTTACAATGGAAAAAACTTGTTTGAGTTGGTTAAATAGATAGAGGGTTTCGAGACGAAACTCCAGACGCTTGAATCGCCTGATTCCGATAAATGAGCGAAAAGTTATACTAAAACGAAAATCGGATCAGGAATCGCGATCAGAAAAATCGCGGATTTAATCCGAGAAAAGAAAAAAACGACGAACATTCGCTAGACCGAACGAACGAACGAACGAACGCTCGCTATTTAAATAAATCGGAAAAACCGATCTATAAAAAAACCGAAACTAAAAAAAGAACAAAATCATCGGAAAAATTGAACGGTTTTTCCAAAAAAACGGCGTCTAAAAAAAAGAAAACTACTTGGCAACTCCCGCAAGAAATCTGGCGACGGCGGCGGGGCTCCGGCGGCGCGGCAGCGGTCGGCGGGGCGGCGGTCGGAGGTGGCGGCGGCGGTCGTCGGTGCGGGCGGGGGCGGCGCATGGCGGCGGCGGCGGTCGGTGGCGCGGGCGGCGCAGGGCGGCGGCGGCGGGGCTGGTGCGGGGCGGTAGGGTTTTGGGGAGGCTCCGGGCTGGGCTCCCCGGCTTATAAAGCCCGGTCGGGCCTAGTGTCCAGGTCAGACACGGCCCGTAGGTCGGTTGCTTTTTTTTAATTATTCCGTGCAAAAAAACAAATAAAATAAATAATAATCAGACTCCAAAAATCCCGAAATAAATTTTCTCGGGCCTGTAAAATCATGCCACACAAGGTGAACATTTATTTGGGGCCTAAATGCAATTTTGAAAAACACACACTTTTCACAAGGGAACGAAGGAGTCTCGATGAAGGAGTTCATATCCGATCTAGGTGTCATACCTAGTGCATCGGGTCCAATGAAAATCTTTTGTGATAATACTGGTGCAATTGCCTTGGCAAAGGAATCCAAATTTCACAAGGGAACCAAGCACATCAAGAGACGCTTCAATTCCATCCGGGATCTAGTCCAGGTGGGAGACATAGAGATTTGCAAGATACATACGGATCTGAATGTTGCAGACCCGTTGACTAAGCCTCTTCCACGAGAAAAACATGATCAACACCAAGGCTCCATGGGTGTTAGAATCATTACTGTGTAATCTAGATTATTGACTCTAGTGCAAGTGGGAGACTGAAGGAAATATGCCCTAGAGGCAATAATAAAGTTATTATTTATTTCCTTATATCATGATAAATGTTTATTATTCATGCTAGAATTGTATTAACCGGAAACATAATACATGTGTGAATACATAGACAAACTTAGTGTCACTAGTATGCCTCTACTTGACTAGCTCATTAATCAAAGATGGTTATGTTTCCTAACCATGAACAAGGTGTTGTTATTTGATTAACGAGGTCACATCATTAGTTGAATGATCTGATTGACATGACCCATTTCATTAGCTTGGCACCCGATCGTTTAGTATGTTGCTATTGCTTTCTTCATGACTTATACATGTTCCTATGACTATGAGATTATGCAACTCCTGTTTACCGGAGGAACACTTTGTGTGCTACCAAACGTCACAACGTAACTAGGTGATTATAAAGGAGCTCTACAGGTGTTTCCAAAGGTAGATGTTGGGTTGGCGTATTTCGAGATTAGGATTTGTCACTCCGATTGTCGGAGAGGTATCTCTGGGCCCTCTCGGTAATGCACATCACATAAGCCTTGCAAGCATTGCAACTAATGAGTTAGTTGCGAGATGATGTATTACGAAATGAGTAAAGAGACTTGCCGGTAACGAGATTGAACTAGGTATTGGATACCGACGATCGAATCTCGGGCAAGTAACATACTAATGACAAAGGGAACAACGTATGTTGTTATGCGATCTGACCGATAAAGATCTTCGTAGAATATGTAGGAGCCAATATGGGCATCCAGGTCCCGCTATTGGTTATTGACCGGAGATGTGTCTCAGTCATGTCTACACTGTTCTCGAACCGAAGGGTCCGCACGCTTAACATTACGATGACAGTTATTATGAGTTTATGCATTTTGATGTACCGAAGTTAGTTCGGAGTCCCGGATGGGATCACGGACATGACGAGGAGTCTCGAAATGGTCGAGACATAAAGATTGATATATTGGATGACTATATTCGGACACCGGAAGTGTTCCGGGTAATTTCAAAGAAAAACGGAGAGCCGGAGGGTTACCGGAACCCTACCGGGAGAAGTAATGGGCCATATGGGCTTTAGTGGAGAGAGAGAAGGGATGCCAGAGGTGGGCTGCGCGCCACCTCCTCCCTGGTCCGAATTAGACTAGGGGACGGGGGCGGCGCCCCCCCTTTCCTTCTCCCACTCCACCTCTTTTCCCCTCCTAGTAGGAGTCCTACTCCTACTAGGAGGAGGACTCCTCCTTGGGGCGCCACACCTGGCCGGCCGGCCTCCTCCCCTTGCTCCTTTATATACGGGGGCAGGGGCACCCCAAGACACACAAGTTGATCATTGAGATCGTTCCTTAGCCGTGTGCGGTGCCCCCTGCCTCCATATTCCACCTCGATCATATCGTTGTAGTGCTTAGGCGAAGCCCTGCGTCGTAGAACATCAAGATCATCACCACGCCATCGTGCTGACGGAACTCCTCCTCGAAGCTTTGCTGGATCGGAACCCGGGGATCGTCATCGAGTTGTACATGTGCTAAGAACTCGGAGGTGCCGGAGTAACGGTGCTTGGATCGGTCGGATCGGGAAGAAGACGTATGACTACTTCCTCTACGTTGTGTCAACGCTTCCGTTGCGATCTACAAGGGTACGTAGATCAGACTCTCCCCCTCGTTGCTATGCATCACCATGATCTTGCGTGTGCGTAGGAATTTTTTTGAAATTACTACGTTCCCCAACAGTGGTATCAGAGCCTGGTTTTATGGTTTGATGTTATTTGCACGAGTAGAACACAAGTAAGTTGTGGGCGATATAAGTCATACTGCCTACCAGCATGTCATACTTTGGTTCGGCGGTATTGTTGGACGAGACAACCCGGACCAACCTTACGCGTACACTTACACGAGACCGGTTCCCCCGACGTGCTTTGCACACAGGTGGCTTGCGGGCGACTGTCTCTCCAACTTTAGTTGAACCGAGTGTGGCTACGCCCGGTCCTTACGAAGGTTAAAACGGAGTCTATTTGACAAACTATCGTTGTGGTTTTGATGCGTAGGTGAGATTGGTTCTTGCTTAAGCCTGTAGCAGCCACGTAAAACTTGCAACAACAAAGTAGAGGACGTCTAACTTGTTTTTGCAGGGCATGTTATGATGTGATATGGTCAAGACATGATGCTAAATTTTATTGTATGAGATGATCATGTTTTGTAACCGAGTTATCGGCAACTGGCAGGAGCCATATGGTTGTCGCTTTATTGTATGCAATGCAATCGCGATGTAATGCTTTACTTTATCACTAAGCGGTAGCGATAGTCGTGGAAGCATAAGATTGGCGAGACGACAACGATGCTACGATGGAAATCAAGGTGTCGCGCCGGTGACGCTGGTGATCATGACGGTGCTTCGCAGATGGAGATCACAAGCACAAGATGATGATGGCCATATCATATCACTTATATTGATTGCATGTGATGTTTATCTTTTATGCATCTTATCTTGCTTTGATTGACGGTAGCATTATAAGATGATCTCTCAGTAAATTATCAAGAAGTGTTCTCCCTAAGTATGCACCGTTGTGAAAGTTCTTCGTGCCGAGACACCACGTGATGATCCGGTGTGATAGGCTCTACGTTCAAATACAACGGGTGCAAAATAGTTACACACGCGGAATACTCAGGTTATACTTGACGAGCCAAGCATATACAGATGTGGCCTCGGAACACGAAGACCGAAAGGTCGAGCGTGAATCATATAGTAGATATGATCAACATAGTGATGTTCACCAATGAAACTACTCCATCTCACGTGATGATCGGACATGGTTTAGTTGATTTGGATGACGTGATCACTTAGAGGAGTAGAGGGATGTCTATCTAAGTGGGAGTTCTTAAGTAATTTGATTAATTGAACTTAAACTTATCATGAACTTAGTACCTGATAGTATCTTGCTTGTTTATGTTTGATTGTAGATAGATGGCTCGTGCTGTTGTTCCGTTGAATTTTAATGCGTTCCTTGAGAAAGCAAAGTTGAAACATGATGGTAGCAATTACACGGACTGGGTCCGTAACTTGAGGATTATCCTCATTGCTGCTCAGAAGAATTACGTCCTAGAAGCACCGCTGGGTGCCAGGCCTGCTGCTGGAGCAACACCAGATGTTATGAACGTCTGGCAGAGCAAAGCTAATGACTACTCGATAGTTCAGTGTGCCATGCTTTACGGCTTAGAATCGGGACTTCAACGACGTTTTGAATGTCATGGAGCATATGAGATGTTCTAGGAGTTGAAGTTAATATTTCAAGCAAATGCCCGGATTGAGAGATATGAAGTCTCCAATAAATTCTATAGCTGCAAGATGGAAGAGCACAGTTCTCTCAGTGAGCACATACTCAAAATGTCTGGGTATAATAATCACTTGATTCAATTGGGAGTTAATCTTCCAGATGATTGCGTCATTGACAAAATTCTCCAATCACTGCCACCAAGCTACAAGAGCTTCGTGATGAACTATAACATGCAAGGGATGAACGAGACTATTCCCGAGCTCTTCGCAATGCTAAAAGCTATGGAGGTAGAAATCAAGAAGGAGCATCAAGTGTTGATGGTTAACAAGACCACTATTTTCAAGAAAAAGGGCAAAGGGAAGAAGAAGGGGAACTTCAAGAAGAACGGCAAGCAAGTTGCTGCTCAGGAGAAGAAACCCAAGTCTGGACCTAAGCCTGAAACTGAGTGCTTCTACTGCAAGCAGACTGGTCACTGGAAGCGGAACTGCCCCAAGTATTTGGCGGGTAAGAAGGATGGCAAGGTGAACAAAGGTATATGTGATATACATGTTATTGATGTGTACCTTACTAATGCTCGCAGTAGCACCTGGGTATTTGATACTGGTTCTGTTGCTAATATTTGCAACTCGAAACAGGGACTACGGATTAAGTGAAGATTGGCTAAGGACGAGGTGACGATGCGCGTGGGAAACGGTTCCAAAGTCGATGTGATCGCAGTCGGCACGCTACCTCTACATCTACCTTCGGGATTAGTATTAGACCTAAATAATTTTTATTTGGTGCCAGCGTTGAGCATGGACATTATATCTGGATCTTGTTTAATGCGAGACGGTTATTCATTTAAATCAGAGAATAATGGTTGTTCTATTTATATGAGTAATATCTTTTATGGTCATGCACCCTTGAAGAGTGGTCTATTCTTGTTGAATCTCGATAGTAGTGATACACATATTCATAATGTAGAAGCCAAAAGATGCAGAGTTGATAATGATAGTGTAACTTATTTGTGGCACTGCCGTTTAGGTCATATCGGTGTAAAACGCATGAAGAAACTCCATACTGATGGACTTTTGGAACCACTTGATTATGAATCACTTGGTACTTGCGAACCGTGCCTCATGGGCAAGATGACTAAAATACCGTTCTCCGGTACTAAGGAGAGAGCAACAGATTTGTTGGAAATCATACATACAGACGTATGTGGACCGATGAATGTAGAGGCCCGTGGCGGATATCGTTACTTTCTCACCTTCACAGATGACTTAAGCAGATATGGGTATATGTACTTAATGAAACATAAGTCTGAAACATTTGAAAAGTTCAAAGAATTTCAGAGTGAAGTTGAAAATCATCATAACAAGAAAATAAAGTTTCTACGATCCGATCGTGGAGGAGAATATTTGAGTTACGAGTTTGGTGTACATTTGAAAAATTGTGGAATAGTTTCGCAACTCACGCCACCCGGAACACCACAGCGTAATGGTGTGTCCGAACGTCGTAATCGTACTTTACTAGATATGGTGCGATCTATGATGTCTCTTACTGATCTACCGCTATCGTTTTGGGGATACGCTCTAGAGACGGCCGCATTCACGTTAAATAGGGCACCATCAAAATCCGTTGAGACGACGCCTTATGAACTATGGTTTGGCAAGAAACCAAAGTTGTCATTTCTGAAAGTTTGGGGCTGCGATGCTTATGTGAAAAAGCTTCAACCTGATAAGCTCGAACCCAAATCGGAGAAATGTGTCTTCATAGGATATCCAAAGGAAACTATTGGATACACCTTCTATCACAGATCCGAAGGCAAGACTTTTGTTGCTAAATTCGGAAACTTTCTTGAGAAGGAGTTTCTCTCGAAAGAAGTGAGTGGGAGGAAAGTAGAACTTGACGAGGTAACTGTACCTGCTCCCTTGTTGGAAAGTAATACATCACAGAAAACTGTTTCTGCGACACCTACACCAATAAGTGAGGAAGTTAATGATAATGATCATGAAACTTCAGAACAAGATACTACTGAACCTCGTAGATCAACCAGAGTAAGATCCGCGCCAGAGTGGTACGGTAATCCAGTTCTGGAAGTCATGCTACTAGATCATGAGGAACCTACGAACTATGAAGAAGCGATGGTGAGCCCAGATTCCGCAAAGTGGCTTGAAGCCATGAAATCTGAGATGGGATCCATGTATGAGAACAAAGTATGGACTTTGGTTGACTTGCCCGATGATCGGCAAGCAATTGAGAATAAATGGATCTTCAAGAAAAAGACTGACGCTGATGGTAATGTTACTGTCTATAAAGCTCGACTTGTCGCAAAAGGTTTTCGACAAGTTCAAGGGGTTGACTATGATGAGACCTTCTCACCCGTAGGGATGCTTAAGTCTGTCAGAATCATGTTAGCAATTGCCGCATTTTATGATTATGAAATTTGGCAGATGGATGTAAAAACTGCATTCCTGAATGGATTTCTGGAAGAAGAGTTGTATATGATGCAACCAGAAGGTATTGTCGATCCAAAGGGAGCTAACAAAGTGTGCAAGCTCCAGCGATCCATTTATGGATTGGTGCAAGCCTCTCGGAGTTGGAATAAACGCTTTGATAGTGTGATCAAAGCATTTGGTTTTATACAGACTTTTGGAGAAGCCTGTATTTACAAGAAAGTGAGTGGGAGCTCTGTAGCATTTCTGATATTATATGTGGATGACATATTGCTGATTGGAAATGATATAGAATATCTGGATAGCATAAAGGGATACTTGAACAAGAGTTTTTCAATGAAAGACCTCGGTGAAGCTGCTTACATATTAGGCATAAAGATCTATAGAGATAGATCAAGACGCTTAATTGGACTTTCACAAAGCACATGCCTTGACAAGATTTTGAAGAAGTTCAAAATGGATCAAGCAAAGAAAGGGTTCTTGCCTGTGTTACAAGGTGTGAAGTTGAGTCAGACTCAATGCCCGACCACTGCAGAAGATAGAGAGAAAATGAAAGACATTCCCTATGCTTCAGCCATAGGCTCTATCATGTATGCAATTCTGTGTACCAGACCTGATGTGTGCCTTGCTATAAGTTTAGTAGGGAGGTACCAAAGTAATCCAGGAGTGGATCACTGGACAGCGGTCAAGAACATCCTGAAATACCTGAAAAGGACTAAGGATATGTTTCTCGTATATGGAGGTGACAAAGAGCTCACCGTAAAAGGTTACATTGATGCAAGCTTTGACACTGATACGGACGATTCGAAATCGCAAACCGGATACGTGTTTACATTAAACGGTGGAGCTGTCAGTTGGTGCAGTTCTAAACAAAGCGTCATAGCGGGATCTACATGTGAAGCGGAGTACATAGCTGCTTCGGAAGCAGCGAACGAAGGAGTCTGGATGAAGGAGTTCATATCCGATCTTGGTGTCATACCTAGTGCATCGGGTCCAATGAAAATCTTTTGTGATAATACTGGTGCAATTGCCTTGGCAAAGGAATCCAAATTTCACAAGGGAACCAAGCACATCAAGAGACGCTTCAATTCCATCCGGGATCTAGTCCAGGTGGGAGACATAGAGATTTGCAAGATACATACGGATCTGAATGTTGCAGACCCGTTGACTAAGCCTCTTCCACGAGAAAAACATGATCAGCACCAAGGCTCCATGGGTGTTAGAATCATTACTGTGTAATCTAGATTATTGACTCTAGTGCAAGTGGGAGACTGAAGGAAATATGCCCTAGAGGCAATAATAAAGTTATTATTTATTTCCTTATATCATGATAAATGTTTATTATTCATGCTAGAATTGTATTAACCGGAAACATAATACATGTGTGAATACATAGACAAACTTAGTGTCACTAGTATGCCTCTACTTGACTAGCTCATTAATCAAAGATGGTTATGTTTCCTAACCATGAACAAGGTGTTGTCATTTGATTAACGAGGTCACATCATTAGTTGAATGATCTGATTGACATGACCCATTTCATTAGCTTAGCACCCGATCGTTTAGTATGTTGCTATTGCTTTCTTCATGACTTATACATGTTCCTATGACTGAGATTATGCAACTCCCGTTTACCAGAGGAACACTATGTGTGCTACCAAACGTCACAACGTAACTGGGTCATTATAAAGGAGCTCTACAGGTGTTTCCAAAGGTAGATGTTGGGTTGGCGTATTTCGAGATTAGGATTTGTCACTCCGATTGTCGGAGAGGTATCTCTGGGCCCTCTGGGTAATGCACATCACATAAGCCTTGCAAGCATTGCAACTAATGAGTTAGTTGCGAGATGATGTATTACGGAACAAGTAAAGAGACTTGCCGCTAACGAGATTGAACTAGGTATTGGATACCGACGATCGAATCTCGGGCAAGTAACATACCGATGACAATGGGAACAACGTATGTTGTTATGCAATCTGACCGATAAAGATCTTCGTAGAATATGTAGGAGCCAATATGGGCATCTAGGTCCCGCTATTGGTTATTGACCGGAGATGTGTCTCAGTCATGTCTACATTGTTCTCGAACCGTAGGGTCCGCACGCTTAACGTTACAATGACAGTTATTATGAGTTTATGCATTTTGATGTACCGAAGTTAGTTCAGAGTCCCGGATGTGATCACGGACATGACGAGGTGTCTCGAAATGGTCGAGACATAAAGATTGATATATTGGATGACTATATTCGGACACCGGAAGTGTTCCGAGTAATTTCGGAGAAAACCGGAGAGCCGGAGGGTTACCGGAACCCTACCGGGAGAAGTAATGGGCCATATGGGCTTTAGTGGAGAGAGAGAAGGGCTGCCAGAGGTGGGCCGCGCACCACCTCCTCCCTGGTCCGAATTGGACTAGGGGAGGGGGGGTGGCGCCCCCTTTCCTTCTCCCACTACACCTCTTTCCCCCTCCTAGTAGGAGTCCTACTCCTACTAGGAGGAGGACTCCTCCTTGGAGCGCCACACTGGCCGGCTGGCCTCCTCCCATTGCTCCTTTATATACGGGGGCAGGGGGCACCCCAAGACACACAAGTTGATCATTGAGATCGTTCCTTAGCCGTGTGCGGTGCCCCCTGCCACCATATTCCACCTCGATCATATCGTTGTAGTGCTTAGGCGAAGCCCTGCGTCGGTAGAACATCAAGATCGTCACCACGCCGTCGTGCCGACGGAACTCCTCCCCGAAGCTTTGCTGGATCGGAGCCCGGGGATCATCATCGAGCTGTACGTGTGCTAAGAATTCGGAGATGCCGGAGTAACGGTGCTTGGATCGGTCGGATCGGGAAGAAGACGTACGACTACTTCCTCTATGTTGTGTCAACGCTTCCTTTGCGATCTACAAGGGTACGTAGATCAGACTCTCCCCCTCGTTGCTATGCATCACCATGATCTTGCGTGTGCGTAGGAAATTTTTTGAAATTACTACGTTCCCCAACATTCACTCTTTTATAGGAGCGCCAAGACAAATTTGAAGTGCAAAGCCATGAAGCCTAGTGCGAAGCTGTGATGCCAGAGATTTGTTTGTTCTGTTCGACTGTAATAGGCTGTAGAGATTGTGACATTGTAATAGATTTAGTGTTATTTGATAAATTATGTTTGTTTTGTTTTGTTTGAAATAGTGATTTAAAAAATTATCAAATGGAAACCTGATTAGTGGGATCCACTTACCAACATAATCTGAGTGATGTTGAATTATCTCACGTGTGGGACCAATATATGAGATTATGATTTTTTTGAGCAGTATGTATGAGATTATGATATGTGGGGCTTGTCTAACTAGTGGGCCTGGCTCCAATATATATGGCCGAAATTAGAAAACTGATGGATTAAAAAGGCCACGGGCCAACAATAAAAAATGTTGCAATGTTGGGCTTGGCCCATGAAGCCGACACAAAATTCACAGGAAAAAAATATAGAAAGGCTGAATTGTTGGGCTTGGCCCATGTAAAACATCGAATCGGACCAGGCCGAATCTTATCAACGACCTTTTCAATTTGTCGCAATTTTGCCACATCAGATTGCCACGTCGGATGCCTACGTGGCCTGGGGAGGCTACTAGTGACCAAAACACAACAGTAGGAATATTTTGGTCATAAACGTCTAAGACCTTCTCACAGAGAAGGTCGTTAATTTCAGTTTACGACCGCCAGCTTTTGACCTTCTATTTTTTGTCAAAAAAGGTCGCAAATGAAAAACTATGACCATTCAGTGACTAATAGTCAAGGTCACAAGTTGACATATTTCTTGTAGTGGCAGCAGTAACCTCTTCTTGTTCCAGCTCTTCTTATTCAGGCTCTTCTTGTTTCGGCTCATGCTCGTTCACTATCGCTGTCTACTTCAATGTTCTGGGGTGAAGTAGAGCGGTTGTTGAAACTTTTTTTGGAAAGACGTGTTTCTTGGAAGAACTCTCCTTCATATGTGTCTGGGTTAATGTGAGGTTCATAATCCTCTTCATTGGGGATAGGTGGTCTAACATGTGGCGGCACTTCATAAACGACATCCTGACCATTGAGATTTGGATCACTTTGGCAGGCCCACGGTAGATAGAAAACCTGGGTTGCCTGTTGAGCCATAATATAGACATCGGGGACATCCAAATGGGTGCTTTGTTTGATTTCGACTAGCCCTAGATGTTCATGAGTCCTGCTAGTCTCCTTCGACTGGAACCAATAACATTTGAAGACTACGACGTTCGGTGGGTTTGCACCATAGAATAGAACTTCATAAATTGCTTCAACTCTTCCATAATACTCGGTATCTCCTTTGCTGATAGCAGAGACACAACAATTTGTAGACTTTCGGTCGGCCATAGATAGCTCTTTACCATAGGTACGAAAGTGATACCCGCTGATGTCGTATTTGTCAAATGAACGGACCTTATAGTCAAAACCATTAGCGACTTGTCTTAATTTGGCGTCCAGAGACTCTGACCTAGCCTACAAGTTTAGTACAAAATGATTGTTGCATTAGGTGGAAAATAGACGAAGAAATGTAATGGTCTAATGAAAATTACCGTTCGTTTGAACCAAGAGATCAAACCGGGATAGCCGCGTCCATGCATTGCCAGAAGCTCTTACTCTTCGACGGAATCCTTTTGGATCACTGCACCATACGAGAATTTGGCGACGTATCGACTGTATCAAATATCCGGGAATAAGAGCAGTTCAAAGGAATTAGAGGTTGCGAAACAATGTACCGAGAACTTACTCGATGCACGGTCGCACTTATGTTAGATTGTTCAAGGTATACAACGTAATGGTCCGCGATTCGTCGACATCCAACAATAAGGGAGTATAAGTACCGGCTGGTGTGAGCTTCCCTTTGAATAGGCTGAGGTTGGATCAACCCTTTTTAGGGTCGCCAGCATTGTACTGAGGCTTCGGATTATGCAAATGATGATTTTTGGCTTTGTAGTGTGCTGTCACGAAGTTTGCCGCCTCCTCAGTAATGAATGCCTCGGCCATCGATGCTTCAATTTGACATTTATTTTTACATTTTGCTAGAAGTGTCTTCTGCATCCTCTCAGTTGCGTAGCACCAACGATTCTGCACGCCCCCCCAATCGTGCCTCGGTCCGGAGATGCAAAATCAAATGTTGCATTGGATTAAAGAAGCCCGGTGGAAAGATCTTCTCTAACTTACAGAACAAATCCGGCGCCAACTCTTCCAGTTCTTCTAGCAAGCCAGGCGATAGTTCTTTCGCACAAAGAACATGGAAGAAATAGCTCAGCTCTACCAGTACTAGCCATTCATCGTCAGGGACAAAGCCACGCAACATCACCGGCATTACCCGCTCAAGCCATATGTGCCAATCATGACTCTTGAGACCAAATATTTTCAATTTTTCAAGGCTTGCTCCCCTCTTTAGATTCGTTGCATACCCATCGGGGAACATCAACTCCTTTTTCACCCACAGGATAATTTTCCTCATATCTGGCCTTCCAAGATTGAACGATGCCTTTGGCATTGCCCAGTTATTCTTTCCTTTCCATCGTCACATGTTTTGTAGCGGTCTATCACATAGAGCCTCTTGATCGACTCTAGCCTTAGGATTATCCTTTGTTTTCCCCTCTATGTCGAACAATTTACCAAAGAGGGCCTCGTCAACATTCTTTTCAGTGTGCGTCACGTCGATGTTGTGTGGGCAAATGAGGTCTTTGAAGTAAGGCAGATCCCACAAGCATGTCTTGTGAGTCCAGGCATGTTCCGAATTATACCCCTTGAAATACCCTGGACGCTCTAGATCCGACTCGAGAGGATTTAACTGATCCAGGGTCTGTTGGCCTGTCAACGCGGGTGGTGTAGAGTTTTTTACAACTCTACCTTTGACGAAATTCTTCTTGTCTTTTCTAAACTTATGGCGAGGATCCAGGAACTGTCTATGCATGTCGAAGCAAGAAAACTTGCCACCCGCCTGTAGCCGACGAAACTCAAGAGTTGCCTTGCATGTGGGGCACGGGAACCTACCATGCACACACCAACCAACGAATAGCGCATATGCCGGCAAGTCATGCATCGAGTACATGTACCACACATGCATTAGGAAGGTTTTTTGTAGCAGCATCGTATGTCTTAATCCCATTATCCCAAGCTTCTTGCAATTCATCCTTAAGTGGCTGCATGTACACATTCATACTCTTCCTCGGATAGTTGGGCCCCGGAAAATGTCAAGAAAATGTTGTTTCTTTGCATAATCTGTCTGGGAGGGAGATTGAGTGGAATGAAAAATATAGGATAACAACTGTATTGGGCTGCCATCATACCAAACACGTTGAACCCATCCGTGCTTATGGCGATTCGAGGATGCCTTGGATATGCCGCTTTAAAATGATGTATTGCATCGAAGCGCTTCCACGCAAAACTGTCTGATGTGTGTACCAATATCGGCTCCCCATCTACATCTAGTTTAGTTCTTTTGCCCAATTTGTGCCATGTCATCTGTCTGGTCGTCTCTTCGACCATGAAAAGACATTGAAATCCTGGCATGATTGGCATATATCAAAGAACATTAACTGGGATTTTTGTCTGACTCTTCTCACCCATACCGTTGTCTACCACAACATACCTAGAAGACTGGCAAACGGGACAATACTTCAAGTCCGCATACTCAAGCCTAAATGAGGCACATCCTTTCTCACCAGCATCTATCTTCTCATAGGGCATCTTCAGTACACGGAGGATTTTGTCCAACTGGCTTGTAGGCATTACATGGCCTTTGGGTAGAAAGTGTCCAAATAGTGTCATCATCGCGTCATAGCATTCTCTGCCCAAGTTGAATTGAGCCTTTAGAGCCATTACTTGTGCAATGGCATCCAGCTGACAAAGCTTAGTGTGCTCGTGGAGAGGACGTTTTGAAGACTCCAACATATCATTGAAGGCCTTTGCAGATTCCTCCATCTCATGATCCGAATCCCGAGCATCATCAAAGTCTTCCACCATGTCTTCCATCCCGGTACCATGCTCGTCGGTGCGACGACGACCCTCCTCAGCTCTGGCACGTTGGGCAGACTCACCATGAAATGTCCAGACCGTATAATTAGCTGTAAAACCCCACTTCTGCATGTGTTTGATCATTTCAAACTCTGACCTCTTATGATAGTTGTCGCACTCGACATAGGGGCACCAGGTTTTTCTCTGTCCATTTGCAAATGCGACTCTCACAAATCCCTTGGTTTTTGTTATACATTCATGGGTCATGTCTTTCTGACTAGTGTGACCGGTGTCCATCCACGCACGATCACTCATCTTGCCTAGCTACTGGACACACATGAAATATATACATAATTCAGCAAACCATATTCATCAGTTAATAGAGTTTGTCAGTTTTGTTATGTCCATGCAACCTAGACGCTAATAGGTAAAGATAGGTCCTAATCCCACCCAAGTATGTGTAGATTGGGTTCGTTTTCCCATGCTCTACTCCGGATCCGACGCAAAATTTTGGCAGCACCTCCCCACTATTCTCCTGATACACGTCTTGGCAATAAGCAGAGAGGATGTGTACCCGGAGAACAACAGTGAGGCACTGACGAAATTCTGCATCGGATCCGGAGTAGATCATATGGGAAAACGAACCCAATCTACACATACTCGGGCTATCCATGGATAACATTGGACAATTCGAAAGAATCATGGTTATAAATATGCAAATGCATGGATATTTATAGATGTAACCCTTTCGAACAGGAGACACACAGTGGTCACGCATACTGATGATTCGATCTACCTACAACTAGCATGTTTCATCAGCACGAAGACCGGAACATAGCAAATGATTGGGGGAGGAGGAGATGTCATTTGTGCTCACCCACGAACGCCGAGGTGGAGCTCGTTGAACACACGGGGAGGTCGTCGAACACTAGACCCTCGCAGCGATGAAACAACTGCACATTTAAATCCACCCGATCAACACAAATATATATGATGTTTTTCATAACAAAATCGGAAAAGATATGACCTAACTCATAATTCATAAATATATGACCCCGTCGGCCTTTGGAAGGCCGAAAAGCACCTCTTCAGTCAACAGGAAGCCAAAGAGGTGTCGGGGGTCGGGGGTGTCGTGTCTGGATGTCGTGGTGTCAAAGGGACAAAGATAAATTCTATCCGGCAAAAGTGGACTATAAATAAAAGCCTGCTACATGATCCTCAAAACATCTATAAGCATATCCCAAATCTTGGCTGCATGCATGTGTTTTTTCGAAGTCTAAGAAGAAAAAAACTAACATGCCTTTCAGTGTGCACTTAAATAATATGTCCATTATACAATGTGATTTTTTCAGTAGGGGTATAAGCGAGAACTCATAGACATCTTACCTTGGCCAAGAAGTGCTCAAGCGAGGAAACGACAGTGACCAAGACTGGATCAAGCCCAATCTCCTCCTTTACCTCCCTTAATGTTTTTGTTGCTTCATCAGCATCACCCTCCTCTGCCTTTCCTCCGGGCAATGCAACCTCCCCTGCAAATCTCAAGTGGAGAAAACAAAATCAGATAGGGTTTATCCAGCTCGTGTCTAGGTTGGTATCTATTTGTGAACCTGATTGTTGAAATATAAAAGCTAACGCAAGCCAAACTAGCACTAAACAGAAAAAGCTAGCTTAAAAATCCTCTTAAAATTAATAGGCCAGCCTTTTAAAATTTCTTTCGCAGATAGATGCTTCTTCACATGGGATAGTGCAACAAGCCAAACAATAATCAGAGGGTGGCAGATGAGACTGGGTATTATCGTGGGATGTCTTTGCACATGCATGTCTCGATCATTGTAGTACCTTCACCGAGCATGACTTGCGTAATTGAAAAGTATGTACTTTTGAGTTATTTCTCTACCTAAAACAGTAGATATTTCTTGTTAGATTATTATTTATTCATCAAATCGATATAGTTGTCTGCACGAACTATGTCATCGATTTCTTTGAGGGGATTTTGATGTTTTTTTCATCTAATTTTCTCACCAATGACATCAGCGCCAACCTCGGAGTTGAAACAAAGAACTGCAGATTTCAACGAATCAAACTGGAATCACTATCACAATACTAGCCTAGCTTCCATACTAATATGCCTAAAATAATGATGAATAAATAATCATAATAGAAAGGTATTCTTCTTTGTGCGTGTATAAAGAAACATGATCTAATATTCTATAAAATATATATATATATATGGAGACTATAGTAAGCTTTAGGCCTCCTTTGGTTCACAGGATTTTTAGAGGAATTTTAAAGGATAGGGTTTCGTAGGAAAAAATCCTTTAGATGCCTTTGGTTTAAAGGAATGGCATCCTATTCCTGTACATGATTTCTTCCTTTCCTTCATGTTTGACAGGAAAACCAAAAAGAGGTCCGACCTCTCGGAAAACTTCCTGGCGCGAACGACGCACGCGTCGGCAGCTGTTCCCTCACTTTTTTTTGCCCACTCCCGCTGCTCACCCGCGCAGAAATAGAGAGGGCAAATTTGACAATTTTGACCTGTGGATGAAATCATTTCACAAAATGAACTGCCCCTAAAAAATTCACTCAGATGACCTTTTTGAGTGGCGCCCGACACTAAGGCGCCACACTATATTGTGTAGCGCCTGACTGATGGATATGTAGATCTCCTCCCTTGTAACCGACTCTATGTAACCCTAGCCCCCTCCGGTGTCTATATAAACCAGAGGGTTTAGTCCGTAATAGTACATGATGCCGATATGTTGAGGAAGGAATTTGGGGACGGATCGTGAAGATCGGTCCCATAATAGTACATGATGTCACGAACAAACGGGTGGAGGGGAAACCCTAGCACGTGGAAAAAAATGAGGAAGGAATACAACCCTCTCATGGGGTTCCAGTGTAGGGACGATCTGTCCCGCCATCGGGAGACAGTGGCTGATTTTCTTGGCTAGATACCCGGCCTCCCGAAGCTTTTTGATATCCTTCTCTCGGACGGCAGAGGCCATCCATTTGCCTCCTTCTCCGGATCCGGACATCTTTGGAAGGCCTTTTGTGGGCATAGAAGATGAACGCTTGGGCGCTGGAGCCTGAGCAGAAGGGAATAAATCGGGAAGAAGGCGTGGGTGAAAAGAATTAATCCTTGTCCCATTATAAGGGCAGAAGAGGCGGTGTGCCTCCCCACTCACCTGGTAAAACCTCTTATTCCCCAAGCATCATAGTTGATGGCGTGGTTGGGTTACCCACATCCGTATTGATGATAATCCCATAATAAAGCGGAACACGATCTCTACTTTGACAAGACGTGTCAAGAAAACTGCCTCGCGATATGTGCGGTGTTGGTTGAGAAAAATGGTTCGAATAATGACCGGGCCATGGCATGATGTCATGCTATCAAAACGTGTTAGCAGATTAGATTTGTGGGAATATTGTTCTCTCTACGGTGGTACGTGGAACTTGTTTTGCAGAGCCGGACACTATCCTTGTGTTCAGAATCTTCCATGGAGTGTTCGGAGGAGGAACCCGCCTTGCAATGCCGAAGACAAAACTGCGCGCAGGACTCATCATCATTGAAGCCTGGTTCAGGGGCTATCGAGGGAGTCCTGGATTAGGGGGTCTCCGGATAGCTGGACTATATCCTTTAGCCGGACTGTTGGACTATGAAGATACAAGATTGAGGACATCCTCCCATGTCCGGATGGGACTCTCCTTAGTGTGGAAGGCAAGCTAGGCAATACGGATATGTAGATCTCCTCCCTTGTAACCGACTCTGTGTAACCCTAGCCCCCTCCGTGTCTATATAAACCGGAGGGTTTAGTCCGTAGGACAATATACAATCATACCATAGGCTAGCTTCTAAGGTTTAGCCTCTACGATCTCGTGGTAGATCAACTCTTTTAATACTCATATCATTAAGAACAATCAAGTAGGACATAGGGTATTACCTCAATCAAGAGGGCCCAAACCTGGGTAAACATCATGTCCCCTGCCTCCTGTTACCATCCGCCTTAGACGCACAGTTTGGGACCCCCTACACCGAGATCCGCCGGTTTTGACACCGACATTGGTGCTTTTCATTGAGAGTTCCACTATGTCGTTACCGTAAGGCTCGATGGATCTTTCGATCATCGGTAGCGATGCGGACCAGGGTGAGGTTTTCCTCCCCGGACAGATCTTTGTATTCGGCGGCTTCACACTGTGGGCCAATTCGCTTGGCCGTCTGGAGCAGATCGAGAGCTACGCCCCTGGCCATCATGTCAAATTTGGAAACTTGAACTACACTGCCGATATCTGCAGAGACTTGATCTCCGACGGATTCAAACCTGTGTCAGGTGCGCCGCACAATCACCACGGACACGACGTAACTCTGCCGTCGGATAGTGTTCGGGAGATCACATCTGCAACTACTCCGGCCTTCAATCCGGAGAAAATTGCGCCATCCAAGGACGGAGGGATAGACCCCGCCATGGAGGCCGCAATCTCAGCGGTGATGGAGCCGGATACTGACTTCACCCCTTACGAGAGCCGTGTCGCCGAACCGCGGGATTCGTCTCCAGCCACAAGCTCCGAGCCGCCTGCATCCGTGCCTATCGAGTCCGACTGGGCGCCGAGCATGGAGTTCGCCTCCGCGGATATCTTTCAGCATTCGCCTTTCGGCGATGTGCTAAATTCATTAAGGTCTCTCTCCTTGTCAGAAGAACCTTGGTCGAACTATGTCTGGCTAGAATGGGATGTGGACGACGAAGAAATTCGCTGCCCACCCACCACCCACTTAGTAGCCACTGTCGACGATTTAACCGACATGCTCAACTTCGACTTTGAAGACATCGATGGTATGGACAACCATGTAGGAGACGAACAGGAACCACCGCCCACTGGGCGCTGGACCGCCACCTCATCATATGATATATACATGGTGGACACCCCCAAAGAAGGCAATGGCGACGAGACAGCGGAGGAAGACCCCTCCAAGAAGCAACCCAAGCGCCAACGTCAGCGGCGCCGCTCTAAGTCCCGCCATAGCAAAAGTAGCGATACCGGCACAAGAGACAATAAAACTTCAGATAGTGCCGATGACAACAATAATCCCCTCCAGCACGATTTAGAGCAGGAGGGTGAACAAGCTAGCCCTCCAGAGCGGGCAGTAGACGAAGAATCGGAGGAGGACAATTACATGCCTCTCTCTGAAGATGAGGTGAGCCTCGGCGATGAAGAATTTATCGTGCCTGAGGATCCCGTCGAGCAGGAGCGCTTCAAGCGTCGGCTTATGGCCATAGCAAATAGCCAGAAGAAAAAGCAACAACAGCTTCAAGCTGATCAAGATCTGCTAGCAGACAGATGGACCAAAGTCCTTGCAGCCAAGGAATACGAACTCGAGCGCCCCTCCAAGAATTACCCAAAGCGCAGGTTGCTACCCCACCTCAAGGAGGAAGCATTGAAACCTACATCACTAGTGTACGAAGCGGCTGACCAGCCACCTCGTGGCCGAGCCATTGAGGCATTTCGGCCTGAAGTTCAGCCTGCACCTTGCCGCCATTCAAACAAAAATACCAAGGCCTGGGGCAAAACACGGGACCTGCGAGACGTATTGGAAAACAAGGCAAAACATGCAAGATCGATCTATGGATCACGGGGGCACACACCAATACGTGACGATGATCATCACGCCGGATACACTAAAAGCAAATCCAGCCGAGCCGGACACGGTAGACATGACTCGTATGAACCGCGTCGCGATATAGCCCGGCACAGAGGTGCCACACACCCCTTATGCTTCACTGATGAAGTAATGGATCACGAATTCCCTGAAGGGTTTAAAACCGTAAACATCGAATCATACGATTGTACTACAGACCCCGCGGTATGGATAGAAGACTTCTTCCTCCACATTCATATGTCCTGCGGGGATAACCTACATGCCATCAAGTATCTCCCGCTCAAACTCAAAGGGATGGCTCGGCATTGGCTCAATAGCTTGCCGGAAAACTCCATAGGAAGTTGGGAGAACCTGGCAGAGGCATTCCGGGACAATTTCCAGGGCACTTACGTGCGACTGCCGGACGCTGACGATTTAAGTCATATAACTCAGCAGACAAGGGAATCGGCTAGGAAATTTTGGACCCGGTCCCTAACCAAGAAGAATCAAATTGTCGACTGTCCGGATGTAGAGGCTTTAGCGGCATTTAAGCATAATATCCGTGACGAATGGCTCACCCAGCACCTCGGCCAAGAGAAGCCAAAATCCATGGCAGCCCTCACGTCACTTATGACCCGCTTTTGTGCGGGCGAAGATAGCTGGTTGGCTCATAGTACCAATACAACAAGCAAACCTGGCATATCACAAGCCAGGGATAGCAATGGCAAACCACGACGCAAGAAACAGAAGAGCTGCAAATATGGTGAAAATGCCAAAAATATGGCAGTTAATGCCGGGTTCAGGGGCTCAAAGTCCGGTCAGCGAAAAGGGCCGCCCAAAAATACAAATCCAGGTCCATCCAATCTGGACCTCATACTCGCTCTCCCATGCCAAATTCATGGCACCCTAGAAACACCAGCTGCCCATAACAACAGAGAATGTTGGGTCTTCAAACAAACCGGCAAGGCAGGCGCCAAAAACGAAGAGGGGTCTCAAAGCGACGATAGCGATGAAGAGCCTAGATCGCCGAACACAGGAGGGCAAAAGAAATCCCCCCCATATTGAATCGGTGAATGTGGTAAATACCACCCAAATTGCCCACGTGGACCAGAGATGCACCCTTAGGGACGGCGGCTCAACGGAACTCGCCGTCCCACAATATAAGCTAGGGCCGGTCACCTTCAACCGCACGGATCATCCGGTTAACGCCAATCGGGGCAATCCAGCCGCACTAATCCTCGACCGAATCATAGACGGCTTCCATCTCACTCGAGTCCTTATGGACGGAGGTAGCAGTTTAAATCTACTTTACCAGTACATAGTGCGCAAGATGGGCATCGATCATTCAGCGATCAAGCCCACTAAAACCACTTTTAGAGGCATCATACCAGGTATGAAGGTTAGCTGTATAGGCTCCATTGCCCTCGAGGTAATCTTCGAATCACCAGAAAATCACCATATCGAAGAGTTAATCTTTGAAATCGCCCCTTTCCGAAGTAACTATCAAGCACTGCTCGGGCGAACCGCGTTCGCTCGATTCAACGCGGTGCCACATTATGCCTACCGTAAGCTCAACTTGCCCGGTCCACGCGGCATCATCACGGTTCATGGCAAGGCCGAACCTTCCTTTGGCACCAACAAATACATCACTGTCTTAGCAGCAGGAACAACGAGCAGCACCTTGCAGCCAAACCTCGAGTCGACGCCCAGGCTCCTGGACACCGTCAAGGTGCTCCGAACTACTTCACGGAAGGATACCCCGGCTCATCCAGAGCTCAACTAAACACTCTGGCGAAGGTCATAACAGGCCGAACTCAGCGGTTCAATCGCCCTCCGGCACGCAAACATTTCTTATATTTCCTTCGCAGGTTCACCTTTGCACCGACCAGGATGGACTCAATAGAGGCAGCTCGAACGCGTCAGGGGATCCTTAGACATTCCCCGCAGCGAACGTCCGGCTACAAGACGGATCCGCACTCAACCTCTTCCCCCTGGTCACAACAGGTTCTGCTATAACAACTCCTTTTTTATCACATTTCTTGTACCCATACGCATAGACGTATTATTCAAATACAACATGTGGATTTATATGACGTTTACCTACTGTTTATTTCTTATGGAAATCATTTCGTCAAATAGCATCCGTACACAGCGATATGCCTTAAATATGCTAGGGGCTTCATTTTCCCCGTAACACGGCAATAAAAGTCCAAACACCTTCATGGAAGTTCGGCACCCAGAACTTATAGCATTATATGCATCAGCTCCGAATCATGTCTGGGGTCAATAGTTGGGTTTGCCCGGCTCCCATGTTTTGGTCCCTTACGTTCCGCTATATCGGCTAAGGTAGCACTGGGAGAACTACTGCGATTGTGTCCCGGTTCTTCCGAATGAGCTCCTCAGTAGAGAAAGCCGAAAACTGACTGTCATGATACGGCGAGAGCTGGTCAGCTGTTCGAGCGGTCATAGAATCTTTAAGGATTTCTCCCGCATAATGCCATAACCAATGCAGCGTGCGATGGATCAGCTTTTCTTTGATGAGGCGCTTATAGAGCCCCTAGTATGGTCTTCCGAACACAAGGGGCTGCGCCGACCATACTAAAGCTCCTATGGCTAAGTGAGAGCGATAAAGCCCTAGAGTCTGATTGCCCGGTTCGTTGTGCTGAGCACCTCCTTCGGAGGACCCAAAACTGGGATAACGAGTGCTCAGGTTTATCCCGAACACCACCGTACTTCTTACGTGGTGGTAGAAGCCGACGACTGGCCAACTCTCAGCCTTAACATACAAACGGCCGCACGGGAGGGTAAACTTTTATGTAACAGGCCACATATAAATGACCTTGTTCAAACATTACAAAGGACAACATGATCGGCATTCATGGAAATATAATGTCCTTGGTACATAGGTCCGCTGCAAGGTCGGATCCTTTCAGGACAATTTTATATTACAATTCAGGCTTGCGGTGCTCCTTCCCCTCTAGCGGTCCCTCAGTCACTAGCTTTTTGGCATCCATCTTTCCCAAGTGCACCTTTGCGAGGGCGAAAGCCATTCGCGCTCCTTCTATACAGACCGACCGCTTGATGACGTCAAGTCGAGGGCAAGCGATTACAAGCCGCCTCACAAGCCCGAAGTAGCTACTTGGAATTGGCTCGGCAGGCCATAGCCGGATAACCATATCTTTCATGGCTAGTTCCGCCGCCTTATGCAGTTCGATCAACTGTTTCAGTTGATCGGCAAAAGGCACCGGATAATTCGGTGCCAAATACTGTGACCAAAAGAGCTTATCGGCGGTGTTCCTTCCTTCGGCTCGGTAGAATTGAGCGGCATCTGATATACTGTGAGGTAGCTCGACAAATACACCTGAGAAGTCCGGATTCACAATCAGAAACATAGTTTTCCCTTGAAATACTTACTTTACATGGGAAAAGCCTTACCCGACGCGATCTTCCTTGCCTCTTGGATCCCCTACAGGGCGCTTAGGGTTTCCCCCCGGGCGTCGCTCGTGGCTTGACGCGCCTTGGTGAGTTCGGACACTTTTTCCATTCAACTCTTCTCCAAGGCCTCGCATTTACTTACGGCCTCTTGCAGCTCCTGGTCAGCTTTAATAAGTCTGGCTTCGTGTTTCTCATGAAGAGTCCGCTCCATGGCCGCCTTTTTCTCGGCCTCGGCAATGGCCCTTTTGATGGCCTCGACTTCGGTCATAACCCCTAGCACAAATTATGCAGCTTACTTCATACTGAACATTTAGTTCGCAATAAACGCGCGCAACGCTCGTGCATACCTTGTTTATCCGTCAACTGCATTTTTAATTGGCCAATTTCTTCTATGGCCCACTCCAGACTTTGATTTAGTCCGGAGATCTCCACAGTACGAGAGGCAGCAGTCGATAGAGGTATCTGCTTGGAACAGAAGAGAAATCAATATCACTAAATAAGTCTTCCTGTGATCATCAATGCGATCCCCTGTCTGGTTCCTTCTTTCACCGAACAGGGTATCAGGGGCTACTATCTATACTATGACACTCATCGACAACTTATAAAACATACCTCAAAGCCTCTTATAAGGCTGATACAGGCTTCGTTCAGTCCACTCGCGGTTATACCTGGCCAAACCTTGGGCCGGGCCAGGCTTCGGGCCGGGCCTAGCCAAGCCCGAGCCAAAAAACCTGGGCCCGAGCCCGGCCCGGCCCGGCCATCGGGCCTAGTTTTTGGGCCCAAGCCCGGCCCAAACATGCAAAAGCCCGCCGGGCCTCAGGCCTCGGGCTGGGACCTTTCAGAAAACTGCAAAAATGACGGGCCCGGGCCCGGCCCGGCCAGGCCACCGGGCTCAAAATCTAGGCCCGAGCCCGGCCCAGGAGCAGCGTCGGGTCGGGCCGGGTCGGGTCGGGCCGGCCAGGCCGGGCTGCCCATGGCCAGGTCTACTCGCAGTTGAATGAATCTTCTCAATCACCGCACCCATAAGGGAACGGTGTTCGTCAACAATGGAGGCGTCTTGTAACGCCACCAACAAAGCATCTGACACCTCTGGATGGACAGAGGTCGCCGGCAGAACAGGCACGCTCCCTGCAGCTGAAGGAGGCTGCCTTCTTGATTCTGGAGCATTATAAACCTCTGGAATTGCATCCGGTGAGGAGCCGAACTCAAGGTCGCCCCCGCCCTTAGACCCTATGGGAATCTTTTCCCCCACGTGTCCGGCCCCTGCGGTTTGACCTCCAGGCACCGCCTTCACAGTTTCTTCCTTTCCTCCTTGGCCGGGGTCCTCCTGGGACGAAGCCTCGGTGTTATGCACCTGTTTGGAGGAAGGGGCCTTTTGGGGCATCCCACTCTCCATAGCATTCGAGCTCAGCAGGTCCCCTGATGAGGATTGTTTGGTACAGGACCTCACTGGACTACCAAAACATATAGCTTAAGGTTAAAATACTAAGCCACCATGAGTCCGGACGCTTAAACGTACTCGAATTTTATATACTTACGAGTTGACCAGGGGTTGGGCCCTGGGATCCCATGGCAGGTCGCTGTCGGTGGCGGTAGTGGACTCCTCCGGAAGAGAAGCCCTTCCCCTTTAGGGCAGTTCGGCCTCCAAGGGTGCGGAGGCCGTCCTCTTCCTCCCCCCCCCCCTAGCAGGGGATTCATCTTCCTCCTCCTTTTTATCCTCTTCGGAGGCGGAACGGGCATCAGAGCCTTCGGGTATTATGTCCGAAGTACCGCAACGATGAAGACCGCCCCGGGTCTTTTCGGCCTCCTTTTCGACCGTCTTCTTCGGCACCTTGTAGGGCGCCGGGACCAACATCTTCATCAGAAGTGGGATGACCGGGTCTTCGGGCAGCGGGGCTGGACAATGGATCCGCTCCGCCTTCCTCATCTAGCTCTGGGGGAGTTGAATAAACATGCGTTAAGCGCTTCATTTGGGTCATGCAGATGGAAAAGTCTGATAAACTCACCGAACTTGCAGGGCGGGACAGTTGGTACCCGCGGTCTTCGGCGGAGTCCGGCCATGATTTGCTAGACTTGAAAAGCACCTTCCAATGTCCTCGTGCGAGGAGCCAAAGAACCTTCGCAAAGTTTGGTGCCTGGCCAGATCAAAATCCCATAGATTGCAAGTCCGGTGTTGACAAGGCAGTATCCGGCGGACTAACATCACCTGGACTACGTTAACAAGTTCAATGTTCTTATGTCCCATATCTTTAACACGCATGTGAAGCACCGACAGTTCGTCGGACGAGGACCAGTCCAGGCCTTTCTTGACCCAGGATTTAAGCCACAGAGGGGCGCCCGATCGAAACTCGGGAGAGCCGGCCCATTCCTTGCCGCACGGCTCAGTGATGTAAAACCACGGCTGTTGCCACTCCTTGACAGAATCATTAAAGGTTCCCGTTGGCCATATGACGTTGGGCATCTTGCTCACCATAGCGCCTCCGTACTCGGCGTTGTCGCCACCCACCGCCTTGGGCTTCACATTGAAAACCTTCATCCATAAACCGAAGTGTGGCGAAATGCGGAGGAAAGCCTCGCACACGACAATAAATGTCGATATGTTGAGGAAGGAATTTGGGGGCAGATCGTGAAGATCGATCCCATAATAGTACATGATTCCGCGAACGAATGGGTGGAGGGGAAACCCTAGCATGCGGAAAAAATGAGGGAGGAATACAGCCATCTCATGGGGTTCCGGTGTAGGGACGATCTGTCCCGCCGTCGGGAGACGGTGGCTCATTTTCTTGGCTAGATACCCGGCCTCCCGAAGCTTGTTGATATCCTTCTCTCGGACGGTAGAGGCCATCCATTTGCCACCTACTCCGGATCCGGACATCTTTGGAAGGCCTTTTGTGGGCATAGAAGATGAACGCTTGGGCGCTGGAGCCTGAGCAGAAGGGAATAAATCGGGAAGAAGGCGTGGGTGAAAAGAATGAATCCTTGTCCCTTTATAAGGGCAGAAGAGGCAGTGTGCCTCCCCACTCACCTGGTAAAACCTCTTATTCCCTAAGCACCATAATTGATGCCGCGGTTGGGTTACCCACATTCGTATTGATGAGAATCTTGTAATAAGGGGAACACGATCTCTACTTTGACAAGACGTGTCAAGAAAACCGCCTCACGATATGTGCGGTGTTGGTTGAGAAAAACGGTTTGAATAATGACCGGGCCATGGCATGATGTCATGCTATCAAAACGTGTTAGCAGATTAGATTTGTGGGAATATTATTCTCTCTACGGTGGCACATGGAACTTGTTTTGCAGAGCCGGACACTGTCCTTTTGTTCAGAATCTTCCATGGAGTGTTCGGAGGAGGAACCCGCCTTGCAATGCCGAAGACAAAACTGCGCGCAGGACTCATCGTCATTGAAGCCTGGTTCAGGGGCTACCGAGGGAGTCCTGGATTAGGGGGTCTCCGGACAGCCGGACTATATCCTTTAGCCGGACTGTTGGACTATGAAGATACAAGATTGAAGACTTCCTCCCGTGCCCGGATGGGACTCTCCTTAGCGTGGAAGGCATGCTAGGCAATACGGATATGTAGATCTCCTTCCTTGTAACCGAGTCTGTGTAACCCTAGCCCCCTCCGGTGTCTATATAAACCGGAGGGTTTAGTCCATAGGACAATATACAATCATACCATAGGCTAGCTTCTAAGGTATAGCCTCTACGATCTCGTGCTGTATCAACTCTTGTAATACTCATATCATCCAGAACAATTAAGCAGGACGCAGGGTATTACCTCCATCAAGAGGGCCCGAACCTGGGTAAACATCGTGTCCCCTGCCTCCTGTTACCATCTGCCTTAGACGCACAGTTCGGGACCTCCTACCAGAGATCCGCCGGTTTTGACACCGACAGTTAGCTGAGTGAATTTTTTAGAAGTAGTTCATTTTCTGAAATGATTTCATCCACAGGTCAAAGTTGTCAAATTTTCCAACAGAAAGAGGTGGGAAAAGAAACAAAACCGAACTATATCCATCCATCCCCTCATCCGACATAGAACGCCACAGCTCCTACTTGAAGACCGATCGGCGGCGAGGACGGCAGCAGATGGCCGGGCGACGCGGCCACATCTGGAAGGCGAGCAAGAACCATCGGCAAGCTGGAGAGCATCTACCGCCGACCAACTGGCCTTCAAGTTCCAGCGGCATCCATCAGCCACAGATCTCTTCAGGTATGGATCCATCTTGCTTTCTCTTCTCGTATTCTGATCTGGTGCTAATGGAGAATTAATCCAGTATAGTTTGGTGTACGAGATGCCCATAGAAATTTCCCGTATTTGATTCCCTAGTCCAGTCCCAATCCCTAATCTTTTTCTTTGAGGAAAGGGCCTAAAAATTAGACACTCTAATTAGAATCAACATCACTTTTCCCAATCTAGAGTGAATTGTAAAGAACAATGCCGGAGCCAGCCCATGATTGGAACCTGGGCAAGACTAACTTTAACTCACTGTGAGCTGCCATTTGCCCGTGGAAATATTGCTTCTGACCCATACATAATCCCATTGCTACCCTTTGCATATGTATAACCTATACATCTTAATTATGTAACAAGTAACAATACATATTTTACCATCTCACTAGTCCCATTATTTGTCTTAATAATTAATTTCTTGTCCCACTAATAGTACAATTTAGTTTCTTTAGATGGATGATCAAGGCAGGATGATAGAGTTTGGAAGTCTAGGACTTGATGACCATGAATTCAGTCAAAGGACTACAATACCACATCCAAATATTGGTCACAATCAGGATAGTGGTTGTTGTCCGTGCTAGAAGCTGTTGGAGGGGGTCCTTCTTTGGTTAGCGCATCTCCAGCCGCGCCCCCAACAGGCCCTTCCCCGGTGATTTTGCCGCGTCGGTGCCAAAAAAACGGCCCAGTCGCGCCCCCAGAAGCCCGTTTTTCGCCGGCTCGGGCCAAAACTGGTGTCGGCGGACCCAGGCCGAACCCGGCGCCCTGGGGGGCGCTTAGGGAGCCGGCACAAGCGAGAAAGGCGCGTGGGCCCGCCCTGGCGGCGACCCGAGGGCCTTTTCCCGCCGCTTCTTGACGCTTTTCCCTCGCATCTCTCCCGCTCGCTTGCCTTCCTCCCGCCATTCCCTCCCTTTCTCCCGCCAAACCCCCTCCAGCTCGCCTTCCAGTCGCCGCCATCCCGCCGAAGAAGTACGCCATGCCGCGTGCGGCGGCAACCACGACTGGCACCGTGGCCCAGCCGAAGCAGAGGAAGCCGAGGGCGCCGCCATCGAAGCTAGCCACCGGGCATGTCGAGCGCCGAGTGGAGGGTGGAAGTTCAGCGACGCGACGCAGTCACCACCGACCGGCGGAACAGGGCCATTGCCAAGAAGGCCCGCGACAACGCGGCGCGTGCGGCGACGTCTTCCTCATCGGGCGACCACGCGGGGATGATGAATCCACCCATCGTCAGCCACGCCCAGTACGCACCCTGGGGATAGCAAGGCATCGGATCTCCATGGTGATCGTCGTTGCCCGGCTACGCCGACGGCGACACGCACGGGGGGTTCAACCCAAACTTGACCTTCCCCCATGGCCACCCCGCGACGTGCACACCCTCGCCCGCCTTCGTCAGTGTGTAGTACCCTCCATACAACTACTCGCCCCCCGCCGCCTACGCATCCACACCGACGCCCCATCTCCGCCGTAGACCACTGCCCATCTCGCACCTCGGCGACACCGACGACACAGGAGCCGACATGGACTACATCATCGCGACAGGATCGACTGCGGCCGCCGCGTCTCCCGGGTTCGCCACCCAGGACGAGGTAGTGGATCTCAGTGGAGACATGGAGGCCGAGCTCGGCTACGTCTACGGCGAGGATGCGCACGAAGCGCAGGAACCCGAGGAGGAGGAGGAGGACGAGGAGGAGGAGGGGGAGGAGGAGGAGGAGCCGGCTCCTGTTCCGACAAAGGGGCGCTAGAAGAAGAAGAAGCGGGCGGCTAGGTCAGGCGAACCACGCATCAAGTGGACGTCAAAGGAGGAGGAATGCCTCGCCGAAGCATGGAAAGTCGTCTGCCTCGACCCGACCACCGGCGCGAACCAGAGCTTGGAGATGTACTGGGACCGCATCAAGGCCGAGTTCGACGAGCGGAAGCTCGTCGACCCGTACTTCAAAGGCGTCTACATGCAGCGCGGCTCCAAGGCGATGGCGAACCATTGGGGGCGTATCCAGTTGGCGCGCAACAAATGGCATGGAATCGTCGAGGAGGTCTCGGCTCGCCCGGAGAGCGGCGCCAGCGTTGAGGATCAGGTACGCACGCCGTTCGCCCGCATCTCTTCGTCGTCTACGCCCGCCAACTGTTTGTTCCTCCGCGCAGCTGCTCCGTATATTCACCATGTATCGGCGCGACAACCAAGACGCCGACTTCAAGCACCTCCATGTCTACAAGCGCATTGTCAAGTGCGAGAAGTGGGCGGAAGTCCGACGTGCCCTCGAGAAGGCCAAGCAGACATACAAGCCGAACGCGACGACTCCGGGCGCGTCAGAGGGGCGGCCGGACGGCCACAAATTGGCAAAGAAGGGGAAAAACGTCAACGCGGAAGCCGCGCGAGTGCAGGAGTCCATCGAGCATTGCCTCGCCGACGCCCAGGCCCGGGCCGTCCTACGTGAAGAGAAGACCGAGGCGCGGTGGTCGTCACTGATGAAGAACAGCGCCATCAAGATCGACCTGCTCCGGACGAACGTCGCCGCGAAGAAAAGGAACACCGACATGGCTTTTCTAATGGGCGGGGCGGACATGCTCCAGAGCAACGACGAGCAGCTCAGGACGTGGTACATGGCGGAGCGCGGCCTCATCCTGAAACAGATGCAGACGGCAACGACGACGACGCCGACGACGCAAGCTCCTGCGCCCACGACCACACGGATGCCAAGCCCGAACGACGCCTCTACAAATCCGCCCAACAGTGCCGAAGCCGTGCCAACACAACCCAGCACCGAAGCAGCTCCGACACCGCCGAGCCCGCACACGCCGACTCCGCCAACGCCTGGAGCCGACCCCGCTGAGTGAATCATTGCGCACGCGAACTTGCGGTGTGCGGTGCTCTGTTTTTTGTAACGCCAGACTACGTTTGATCGCCGGATTTGTGGCGTCTTTTGAGAGCAGGAACGACCAAGTTTAAATTCCCCGCATCCTGGGGCCGGCGCTTGGGGGCGTGACTGGGAGCTAGGTCGCCCCCAGGGGCCGAACTAGCGCTTGCATGCCCCCAGGCTGCTCTATTTAGGTGCCCTGGGGGGCCGAACGGCTGGAGATGCCCTTAGGCAACCACAAATAGAAGATGAGATATATGCATATGCTGTGTATTTTGATCTCCATAATCGGTTGATAATGATATATATAGAGGAGAGATGCCTACAGCCATGTGTGTAACGGCTAGTTGCTTCAAATTAAAATATTATTTCTTTATGTTTCCTATGTGTGTTCCCATCCTGTGAACCAAACGGCATTCGATTTTCTTTTCATATGGTTGAGCACTTCATAGGATTTAGGATGCATGCACCTCATTTCCTATACTTTTCCTATGCCTATGTAATTCCTATCCTATGAACCAAAGATAACCTTATGGTTTTGTTGGTGCTAAATATATAACTAAATATCCAATCTGTATGTGAAGTAGGTGACTTATGCTGATAGTGTCATGGTAGTCAAGCGCATATCATCTACTGTCGCCTTTTGCATCTGAATAAATATACAGGTTCAGGATTGACCAGTGTTTTTGCTTCTGCCAACGACTCTAGGTAATTAATGTCTATAGATTATGTTGTCGTTGGCATGTGTCCTACTTTGTGTCTCCCAAGTGATTAAGGGCGTGTTCGGTAGTTCACCACGGCTGCACAAGTACTATCGCTATCATTACATGAGTGCTTAACTATAAAAAACATGTACAAGTGTTGTTGCTATCATTATGTACTAGCAGGAAAATGCAATGAAGATATATAGCGGCAGAACTTGTACTCGTCAATCAACTTGTAGCAATACTGCAATAGCAATATTCATGTCTTTCCTAAACATATAGCAGCAGAGCATGTATTGAACATATAGCAGCATAGCATATACTAAACATATACATATCTTTTCTAAACATATAGCAGCAGAGCCTGTACTGAACATCTACATCTCTTTTCTAAATATATAGCAGCAGAGCATACAGTAGCAAAGCATGTTCTGCATCTCTTTTCTAAATATATAGCAGCAGAGCATGAACATGTACAGGGAGAGGTGGTCGGGCAGCAAAGAGGGCATCACCTTTGCAAAATCAGAAGAGTTGGTCGGGGAGGCAGAGAATCGACATAGCCGTCGGGTTCTTCGGCGGAAGATGGCGAGCAGGACGGGGATGACTTGTCGGGACGGAGGAGCTGGTCGGTGACTTCGGCAGACGAGGGCGGGGATGTGTGGTCGGGGACGGAGGAGACGGTCTACGACGGCGGCGGACGAAGGCGAGCAGGGCGGGGATGGCTTCATAGCATGGACGAGTGGCGGCTACCAGTGCTGAAGGTGCAATCCGCCATGGCTGCTGCATGCGGCGGCTAGGGTTGGGGGAAGGGGAAAGAGAGAGAGAGAGGGGTGGGGCCGGTGGTAGTGGAGGTGCGGGCACAGGGGCGGGCTACGGTGGCGGGGAGGGGCGGGCCGGCGGCGGTGCTGGGCGCCGTCGGGAACGCGGGGCTAGGGTGCGCGGGTGCGGTGGTGGGTGGGTGAGGTGGAGGGAGAGAGAGAGGGGGGTGGGGCCGGGCTGGGAGAGAGAGGGATGGGGCCGGGCTGCGAGAGAGAGAGAGAGGGGTGGGCCGGGCTAGGAGAGGGGGAGGATATAGTCCCACCTCTTTGCCATCACCCAGCGGATGGCAAAGGCCCACATCTTTGCCATCAGCCAATGGATGGCAAAGCCCACCTCTTTGCCATCAGCTAGAAGATGGCAAAGAATCTTTGCCGTCTGCTGGCGGATGGCAAAGAGTTGGGGCTAGTGGGCCGTTACAGCGTCATCATCCACTGGGCCCCACCCACTTCTTTGTCATCTGCAAGCACACACAAAAGATTCTTTGCCATCTACTGGCAGACAGCAAAGAGGTGGGTCGATAGGCCGTTACAGCACCGGCATCCACTGGACCCCACACACCACTTTGCCGTCTGCCAGCGGATGACAAAGATTCTTTGCCATCGACTGGCAGATGGCAAAGAATTGGCTGATGTCAACCAAGTTCTTTGTCATCTGTCAGTTCTTTGCAGTCTGTTTTTTGTAAGCAGATGGCAAAGACGTACTTTGCCATCCGCTGGCAGACGGCAAAGAGCTGACTGATGGCATATTCCCTGTTTCTAGTAGTGAGAGGATACAAAAGCGTGAGTTTAATGTATGAGATCATGTTTTGCTATAACTCTCATTTAAGATTTTTTTGCAGGAAAGCTTCTCTCTAAATGGGAAGGTCGTTACATTATCGAGGAGGTCCATCATTCTGGTGCCATCAAGATCAATAATGACGAAGGCACAAACCCGAAGGTGGTAAACGTTCAAAGAATCAAACATTATATCTCAGGTACTTCCATGAATGTTGAGACCAATATAATTAATACCATAACACCGGAGAAGTATATAAGGGATACTTTCCAGAACGTTTAGACTCCGAAAAGGAATAGGTATGTGGTACGGTAAGTAAACCGACTCCAAAACATTTCCAATGGCAATTTTTCTTTGTTTTCGAATATTTAAAAAAAATAGGAAAATTAAAAGTAGTCCGAAGAGCGCATGAGGCATCCACAAGGGTGGAGGGTGCGCCCTACCCCCTTGGGCGCGCCCCCTGGCTTGTGGCCACCTCGTGTGCCCTTCGGACTCCGTTTTCTTACACAATACTTCTTTTAGTCAGTAAAAAATCATTATAAAATCCCGAAGGTTTTTACCATCGTACCACAACAATATCTCCTGTTTTTGTTTTGAGTTGTTTTTGCAGCAGATTTAGACCAAGATGTCTTCGCAAGAGTCGGTCGCGGAGAGTCGTGTGTCTCACCCGACGCCGGGCCCAAGAGCATACAGCAAAGCTGACCACTTCGGGCAATCAACGGAGGAGGAAATGGAGGCTAACTTGAAAAGGGTGGATGCCATGGAGGAGGATCAAGAATTTACCTCTCGTCTTCAAACTAGATTCATGCTGGAGGAACTTCAGAGCTCGGCAATACCAAATTCGGTCATTCCTCCCAATGCTAGGTTTCTCTCTTATGAAAATATGAAAAAGAGTGTTGCTTTTTCTCCCGCAGTTATGAAACATCCATGGGTGAATAGAGCTCTAGCCGTCACAGGTAAGCTTCGCAAGGAAGTAATGGATCTTAAGCAGCAAAATAATAAGCTCGAGGAAGAGAAT
This sequence comes from Triticum monococcum, assembly GCA_034509565.1. Lineage (NCBI taxonomy): Eukaryota > Viridiplantae > Streptophyta > Magnoliopsida > Poales > Poaceae > Triticum > Triticum monococcum. Next base: position 212,159,723 of record CM067847.1, on the reverse strand, counting down.
CGCATCCTAAGGGGCATCGTCTCCAAGAATATCACATCGCCGCCACTTCCGAAGAAAGACACATAAATATAAGGGTATGGGCACTCCCCTTGGAAACTGCCAAGCTTGGGGGAGGTGCCCCAGTATCGTATCACCATCACACTTTTACCTTTATCATTTTTCTTAGTTCGATCCTTTTGGTTATATCTTGATCTAGAAGATAAAGTTTTAGTACGATCTAGCTTTGAGTTTTGTTTCGATCTCTATCAATGTAATTGAGTCCGTGAGTTATATATAATAAAGAGTAGTTTTGATTGGAGGGCATTGCTATGTTGCTATGATCTTGAGGGAATTAAAGAAAGAATAAAAAGATAGTATAATGATCTTATGGAGAGTAATGACTTCACATATAAAGGGTACGATGAATAAAAGTTGTTGAGAGTTGACAAACATAGTTTTGGTCATTGCTGCAATTAATAGGAAGTAATAAAGAAAGGGAGGCTTCACATATAAATATACTATCTTTCACATCTTTTTTAATTGTGAGCACTCATTAAAATATGACATGCTAAAAAAGTTGATGTTGGACAAGGAACACAACATAATGAGTTATGTTTGCTTATATCTAAATAGAAGTTATATTGTCATGGATCCTCCAACATGTTGAACTTGCTTTTCCCTCTCATGCTAGCCAAATTCTTTGCACCAAGTAGAGATACTACTTGTGCTTCCAAACATCCCTTAAACCAGTTTTTCCATGAGAGTCCACCATACCTACCTATGGATTAAGTAAGATCCTTCAAGTAAGTTGTCATCGGTGCAAGGAAAAAAATGCTCTCTAAATATGTATGATCTATTAGTGTGAAGAAAATAAGCTTTATACAAACTTGTGATATGGAAGAAATAAAAGCGACAGAATGCATAATGAAGTTCTTTATCACAAGCGGCAATATAAAGTGACGTTCTTTTGCATTAAGATTTTGTGCATCCAACCATAAAAGACTCTGCGAAGGGCGTATCTTTTACCTTTATCTTCTACCCTTATACAAGAGTCATGGTGATCTCCACCTTTCCTTTTTACACTTTTTCCTTTGGCAAGCACTATGTGTTGGAGAGATCTGGATATATATATATATATATATATATATATATATATCCACTCGGATGTAGGTTATCATAAAGTATTATCGGGTAAAGGCGAAACTATAAGCCCCTATCTTTCTCTGTGTCCAATTGAAACTTTGTACCCATAAGTATCGCGTGAGTGTTAGCAATTGTGAAATACTAAATGATAGTTGAGTATGTGGACTTGCTGAAAAGCTCTTATATTGACTCTTTCTGATGTTGTGATAAATTGCAATTGCCTCAATGATTGAAATCATAGTTTGTTTGTTTTCAATGAAGTATCTGATTTATGCTTTACCTCGTGAATGAATTGTTACTTTAGCATAAGAAATTATATGACAATATATGTTGACGTTCTAAAGATGATCATGACGCCCTCATCTCTGTATTTTATTTTATCGACACCTCTATCTCTAAACATGAGGACATATTTTTTGATTTCAGCTTTCAATTGAGGACAATCGAGGTCTAATCTTGGGGACTTGATACATCCATTTTGCATCATGCTTTTATATTGATATTTATTGCATTATGGGCTGTTATTACACATTATACCACAATACTTATGCCTTTTCTCTCTTATTTCATAAGGTTTACATGAAGAGGGAGAATGCTGGCAGCTGGAATTCTTGACTGGAAAAGGAGCAAATATTAGAGACCTATTCTGCACAACTCCAAAAGTCCTGAAACTTCACAGAGAATTATTTTCGAATATAAAAAAATATTGGGTGAAGAAAGCACCAAAGGGGGGCCACATGCCATCCACAAGGGTGGGCGACGCGCCCTACCCCCCTGGGCGCGCACCCTGCCTTGTGGGCCACCTGGCACGCCCCTGATGCCCAACTTCTATAAGGTGTGTTTTGACCTAGAAAAGATCAGAAGGAAGCTTTCGGGACGAAGCCCCGCCGTCTCGAGGCGGAACCTGGGCAAAACCAATCTAGGGCTCCGGCAGTGCTGTTCAGCCGGGGAAACTTCCATCCCGGAGGGGGAAATCGAAGCCATCGTCATCACCAATGATCCTCTCCTCGAGAGGGGGTCAATCTCCATCAACATCTTCACCAGCGCCATCTCCTCTCAAACCCTTGTTTATCTCTTGTATCCGCTCTCTGTCTCAAAACCTCAGATTGGTCCCTATGGGTTGCTAGTAGTGTTGATTACTCCTTATAGTTGATGCTAGTTGGTTTTCAGATCCTTAATGATAATTAATACTCCTCTGATTATGAACATGAACATGCTTTGTGAGTAGTTATGTTTGTTTCCTGAGGACATGGGAGAAGTCTTGTTATAAGCAATCATGTGAATTTGGTATTCGTTCAATATTTTGATGAGATGTATGTTGTCTTTCCTTTAGTGGTGTTATGTGAACGTCGACTACATGCCACTTTACCATTATTTGGGCCTAGGGGAAGGCATTGGGAAGTAATAAGTAGATGATGGTTTGCTAGAGTGACAGATGCTTAAACCCTAGTTTATGTGTTGCTTCGTAAGGGGCTTATTTGGATCCATATGTTTCATGCTATGGTTAGATATATCTTAATTCTTCTTTCGTAGTTGCGGATGCTTGCGAAATGGGTTAATCATAAGTGTGAGGCTTTCCAAGGAAGGGCAGCACCCAAGCACCGGTCCACCCACATATCAAATTATTAAAGTAACGAACGTGAATCATATGAGCATGATGAAAACTAGCTTGACAGTAATTCCCATGTGTCCTCGGGAGCGCTTTTCTATATATAAGAGTTCGTCCAGGCTTGTCCTTTGCTACAAAAAGGATTGGTCCACCTTGCTGCACCTTAGTTACTTTTGTTACTTGTTGCCCGTTATGAATTATCTTATCACACAACTATCTGTTACCGATAATTTCAGTGCTTGTAGAGAATACCTGATACGTCTCCATCGTGTCTACTTTTCCAAACTCTTTCGCCCTTGTTTTGGACTCTAATTTGCATGATTTGAATGGAACTAACCCAGACTGATGCTGTTTTTAGCAGAATTGTCATGGTGTTATTTTTGTGCAGAACTAAAGTTCTCGAAGTGACCTGAAACTTCATGATATTATTTTTGGAATAAATAAAAAATATTGGCGAAAGAATCAACCAAAGGGGACCCACCACCTATCCACAAGGGTGGAGGGCACCCCCCTAGGGCGTGCCCTCCTATCTTGTGGGTCCCACAAGGCTCCACCTACCTCAACTCCAACTGCATATATTCACGTTCGGGGAGAAAAATCAGAGAGAAGGATTCATTGCATTTTACGATACGGAGCCGCCACCATCTCTTGTTCTTCCTCAGAGGGCAGATCTGGGGTCCTTCTACACTCCAGAGAGGGGAAATCGTTGCCATCATCATCACCATCCTTCCTCCATCACCAATTTCATGATGCTCACCGTCGTGTGTGAGAAACTACTACTTTACAGGCTAGGGTTCCAAAAAACTACCACTTTTTAATTTTTCTCAGAAAGCTACCAAACGAGCGGTCGGCTGTTTCAAAAAACCCCAAATCCTCTTTCTTAAAAAAAATTAAACATGTTTATGACAAGTCGGGCCCGCCACTAAACGCACCGCCTGTTTGACCGTTTGTTTGACCGTTAGCTGACATTTGGGACCCACATGTCACTGTCTCTTTTAAAAAACCGCAATCAGGTCCTTGTAAATTTTCACAAAAGCAATCGGCTCCCTCCCGTCCCCCTGCTCCAGAACGACAGGAGCTGCGCTGGCCAGCAGCCCCGCCGGATGAGCTCGTCGGCCAGCAGCCCCGCCGTGAGGAGCTCGCTGGCTAGCAGCTCCGTCATCGCCGCGGGCCTTCCTTCGGTCGCCCGTCGTCGTCCACTGCGCACGGGGTGGACCTCCCATTCGGCGAGGCAGTGGGTGGCCGCCGTCGCAGGCGAGGCAGGCGTGGCCGCCGGCGCACACATGCGAGGGGGGCATGGCGGCGGCCACAGGCGAGGGGCGGGGCGGCGTGGTGGTCCGCGTAGGCAAGGGGCGGCGTGGCGACTGCCATAGGCGAGGGGCGGGGTGGCGTGGTGGTCGACGCAAGCGAGGGGTGGCGTGGCGGCGGCCACAGGCGAGGGGCGGCGTGTTTCCGGCCGCTGCGGGCGCAGCTCACCGGCCGCAGGTGATGCATGACGTCGGCCCGGATGTGGCATCGCGGTTCCAGGCAGAGCTCTCGAGATCGAGCTCCTGCCATGGCGGGTGCCCCTCCTCTGGATCTAGGGATCTGATTGCTTTTTTTGAAAAATTCCAGGGACTCGATTGCTTTTTCAGAAAACTTCCAGGGACCCGATTGCTTTGTCAGACACTGACATGTGGGCCTCACATGTCAGTTAACGGTCAAACACACGGTCAAATAGACGGAATGTTTAGTGGCGGGCCCGACCTGTCATAAACAGGTTTAATTTTTAAGCAACGCGTATTTGGGGTTTTTTGAAACAGCCGACCGCTCATTTGGTAGCTTTATGAGAAAAATTAAAAAGTGGTAGTTTTTTGGAACCCTAGCCTGTAAAGTAGTAGTTTTATGCTATTTACTCCTTGCTAGACGGTGATGGGTTGGATGAGATTTACCATGTAATCGAGTTAGTTTTGTTAGGGTTTGATCCCTAGTATCCACTATGTTCTAAGATTGATGTTGATATGACTTTGCTATGCTTAATGCTTGTCACTAGGGCTCGAGTGCCATGATTTCAGATCTGAACCTATTATGTTTCCATGAATATATTTGTGTTCTTGATCCGATCTTGCAAGTTATAGTCACCTACTACGTGTTATGATCTGGTAACCCCGGAGTGACAATAGTCGGGACACTTCCCGGTGATGATCGTAGTTTGAGGAGTTCATGTATTCACTAAGTGATAATGCTTTGGTCCGGTACTCTATTAAAAGGAGGCCTTAATATCCCTTAGTTTCCAATAAGACCCCGCTGCCACGGGAGGGTAGGACAAAATGTGCCATGCAAGTTCTTTTCCATAAGCATGTATGACTATATTTGGAATACATGCCTACATTATATTGATGAATTGGAGCTATCTCTGTGTCACCTGATGTTATAACTGTTCCATGATGAATGCCATCTGACATAAGTATCCATCATTGATCCATTTCCTACGAGCTCGTTTCATATTGATCTTTGCTAAGTTACTTTTCCGTTGGCACTGTTATGATTGTTACAAAACTGCTACTGTTACTTTTGCCACTGTTGTCGTTACTTCCATACTATTTTGCTACTAAATACTTTGTTGCAGATATTAAGTCTTTCAGGTGTGGTCGAATTGAAAACTCAGCTGCTAATACTTGAGAATATTCTTTGGCTCCCCTTGTGTCGAATCAATAAATTTGTGTTGAATACTCTACCCTCAAACACTGTTGCGATCCCCTATACTTGTGGGTTGTCAAGACCTTTTTCTGGCACCGTTGCTGGGGAGCCTAGCTCTATTGTCTGAGTCACTTGGGATTTATATCTTCTGATCACTATGAGGAATTTGAAAGATCAAAGAACTAAGATTTTTCCCTCAACTACGAGGGGAGGTAAGGAACTGCCATCTAGCTCTACACTTTGATTCACCTTCTGTTTTAAGTAAATTTGCGACACCTACACCTGCTACTGATTCTGATATGTCGCATGTTATTGATGATGCCACTTCTGCTATGCATGATGCTTATGATGAAACTACTTCTCTGCTTGATAATATTTTGTCACTTGGTGAATTTGTTGATGAACAACTTGCTAGGGTTAGAGAGAATGAAATTACTGAAACTGAAGATTATGATTCTCCCCCTAGAAATGAATTGCCTGTTGTACCTGAGGGTTATATTATGGATGAGGAAACTTCTAGAGACTTTCTTTCTTGTAATGAGAGAGATGATCTTAAGAAATTTTTAGCTAAGCTAAAAGAAAAGTCTTTGGATGCTAGAATGCAATATAATCCTAAGTTTGCTCCTTCACCTATCTTTGTTACAAATAAGGATTATGAATTCTCTGTTGATCCTGAGTTAATTACTTTGGTTGAATCTGATCCTTTCTATGGTTATGAATCTGAAACTATTGCGGCACATCTTACTAAATTGAATGATATATCCACCATATTTGCTCATGAGGAAAAAAATCGCTATTACTATATTCTTAAATTGTTTCCTTTCTCATTGAAGGGTGATGCTAAAGTATGGTTTAAATCTCTTCATCCTGGTTGTGTGCGTAGTCCCCAGGATATGATCTATTACTTCTCTGAAAAATATTTCCCTGCTCATAAGAAACAAGCTGCTTTAAAGGAAATATTTAACTTTGTGCAAATTGAAGAAGAGATTCTCCCACAAGCTTGGGGGAGGCTTCTCCAATTACTCAATGCTTTGCCTGATCATTCTCTCAAGAAAACTGAAATACTTGATATCTTTTATAATGGACTAGTCAATGCTTCTAGAGACCACCTGGATAGTTTTGCTGGTTGTGTTTTCAGGGAAAGAACTGTTGAGCATGCTGAATTGCTATTGAATAATATATTGAGTAATGATAATGATTGGACACTTCCTGAACCAACTCCCAAGCCAACTCCGGAGAAAAGGGGTATTCTATTTCTCAGTCATGAAGATATGCAAGAGGCAAAGAAATCTATGAAAGAAAAAGCTATTAAAGCTGAAGATGTTAAGAATTTACCGCCTATTGAAGGAATACATGGTTTTGATAACCTAACACGGGTAGTAGAGGTAAACTCTCTCCATAGATTTGATGAAGGCGGTACTCCTCATAATAAATCTACTAGTCAGTGCTTGGATGATTTTGATAATTTTATTGTTAAGCAAGAAAACTTCAATGCTTATGTTAGTAGAAAATTCAAACGTAATGCTTACATGCTTGACCACTTGGGTGATTATATGTGTAGAACTGTTAATGATCATAAGCTTATTAGTACATGCTTACATGGTTACAACTCAAGTAGAACAAGTACTTAAGGCACAAGATGATTTGCTTAATGAGTTGAATAGTAAGAACAATGATAATGTTGTTAGGGTTATGACTAGAGGTGGTAAGATGACCTAGGAACCTCTGTATCCTGAGGGCTATCCTAAGAGAGTTGAGGAAGATTCTCAGAGAACTAATACTGATGCACCTAGTCCTAGTAATAAAAATAAAAAGAAAACTGATAGGACTTTGCACGCTTCTAGTGAACCTGTTATAGACACACCTGAGAATCCGAATGATATTTCTATTGCTGATGCTGAGGCAAAATCTAGCGATGAACATGAACCTAGTGATAATGTTAATGATGATGTTCATTTTGATGCTCAACCTAGTAATGATAATGATGTAGAGATTGAACATGTTGTTGATCTTGATAACCCACAATTGAAGAATGAAAGTTATGATAAGAGAGAGACTTTGTTGCTAGGAAACATGGTAGAGAAAGAGAACCATGGGTTAAGAAACCCATGCCCTTTCCTCGCAAGCCATCCAAGAAAAAGGATGATGAGAATTTTGAGCGCATTGCTGAAATGATTAGACCTATCTTTTTGCGTATGTGTTTGACTGATATGCTTAAAATGCCTCCTTATGCTAAGTATATGAAAGATATTGTTACTAATAGAAGAAAGATACCAGATACTGGGATTTCTACCATGCTTGCTAATTATACTTTTAAGGGTGGAATACCAAAGAAACTTGGAGATCCAAGAGTATCAACTATACCATGATCCATTAAAAGAAACTATGTTAAAATTGCTTTATGTGATCTTGGAGCCGGTGTTAATGGTATGCCTTTCTCTTTATATCGTACACTTGAATTGAGTAAGTTGACACCTACTGAAATTTCTTTGCAAATGGCTGATAAAATCAACTGCTATACCCATCGACATTTGTGAGGATGTGCATGTGGTGGTTGCAAACATTACTATATTAACAGACTTTGTTATTCTTGATATTCCCGAGGATGACAGTATGTCGATCATCCTTGGTAGACCCTTTTTGAATACTGCAGGGGCTATTATTGATTGCTACAAAGGCAATGTCACTCATGTTAATGGTAATGAGCATATGGTACACTTTCCGAAGAAACAACCTCAAGTTCATAGTATCAATTCTATTGGAAAATTTTCAACAATTAATATTGGAGGTTTTGAATTCCCTCTTCCTACTGTCAAAAAGAAATATGATATTCTTATTACCGGGGACATGCTTATCCCCGTCGAGGTAACCTAGTGTTATTTGAAAATTCTCCGGTTTCATGTCATTCGGAAGAAGTTTGTTAATAAGACTTGATCAACCTTGTTAATGGATTCCTTTTGATGGGCATTAGATGGATGAATTTAGAGAGCACAACCTTCTATACCCACCTTTTACTTTCTGTTATTTAGAATAAATAAAGAAAAAATAGTATTTTCTGTCTGTTTTTTGAATTATCCGTGAAATAAAAAATGTCCCGAAAATAAAAGTTCTCCAAATGCCCTAAAAATTTAGTATGATTTTTTATAGAATATTTGGGAATTTTTGGCACTAAACATGCAGCTAGGGGATGCACTAGTGGGCCACAAGGGTGGAGGACGCGCTCCCCTATCTTATGGGTCCCATGTGGGTCCCCTCCACTTATTCCAGCACCCATCCACTTCGTCTTCCTCCAAAAAAATCATCTCGTAGCTCAAACCCGTGTTCTTGCTCATCTTGCTACCTTTTTCGATCACCTTGCTGAAAGCTCCATTTGCAAAACTGCTTTGGGGGATCGTTCTTCGGTATGTGACTCCTCCATTGGTTCAATTATTTTTTTCTAGTGCTTTATTTATTGCAAATTTTTGCTGCTATGGTGACCCTGTTATTGAGCTTGCATGTCAAATTTATATGGTCCAAAGTAGTTTTGATGCATGATTTAGCCTCTAGACACTTGTAGGAGTAGTTGCTATCAATATTGTTGAGTTTGGTTCACTTTTATTTTGAGTCACTAAAAATATCAGAAAATTTTAGGGGAAGAAAATGATGAGGAGGTTGTTGAGAGGCTCTTCAAGCCAGTGTCCGAAGGAAAAAAGAAAATGAGAAGGAGAATCCCAAGTACAATCTTCCTCACACCGCGGAGGTTCAGCCGTGTGAATGGCCATGTGATGCATTCTTGGAGGCGGCCGGAATTTATGAGGATTTCTATTATTTTGCTGGGAATGCAGGCATCACCAACTTTCTCCATGATAAGTGTGATCAGTACCTCCTACTCACTAATACTTTCATGCAAAATTTTCACTTTCATGCTAGGAGATCACCACCCATGGTAGAGTTTCACTTATATGATGAGCATAAGGAGATGACACTCAATGACTTTTGTGAGTTTTGTAAATTACCTTTTGAGGGCAGCATCGAGGAACCACATCCTAGAGATGTGGAAGATTTTATTGATGAAGTTACCATAGGGGAAGGGAGAGAGGTGTCAAAAGCGAGAGTGTCTAGTTTACATTTTCCTCTTCTGAGCTACTACTCATTATTTGCTGGGAGATGTTTAATTAGTCGTGGGGACAGTGGAGGACTTAGTACTCCTGGCCTTGCCATTTTGCACCATGCTCTACTTCATGATAGAACTTTCAGTTTTGGCGCTATGGTTGTTAGACGGTTGAGTTTAAACCATACAAAGGGTCCTATTTTCGGAGGTATATTCACCTCCCGTCTTGCTAGACGCTTTGAGATACCCATTAGGCATGATGAAAAGGAGGAGAAGCTGCTACCCACTATATACTGAGATTATGAAAGCATGGTAGCACATAATTTTATTCGCTTTGATAAGGAAAAGAGACTCATTTATAACCTGGTATTTAGCGAGGATACTTTTCAGATTATTACCTTGCCTGCACCTACTTTGTTTGATATTTATTCAGGCAGGTACTTCGTTTTGCCCGTGGACATTCATGTATACTGGTAAGGGACGCGATCCCCAGTTCCTGAGCTAGAACCATCACTGATCCATATCAACAGTCTATATATCAGTGGGAGCCATAGGAGCTCGCAAACCAGTGGAACCCCCAGGATCCTCCTCAGTACACCGGAGAGGGCTACTTTGATCTATGGGTGTAGACCAACTTAGGCCAAAAGCCTAAGCTTGGGGGAGTACGTATTTCTCACCGACATTACATTCATGTTCACACACTCACTTCAGTTGTCGGTGTTCATACTTTTTCAATGTATTATCCATGTTAGTTTATTTCTTTTTCTCACTTTCTTCTTGTGTGTTTGAAAAACTTTGTGAAAAACCAAAAAAATAGTTTTAGTTTAGTTTACTTTCAATGATCATTTAGTTGTAGTATTAAAACAAAACCCAAAAATATTTCTATTTCTTCTTTTTGCTTGTTGGGAGCTTTCCCGTGTAAATAGTTTTTCTCGTTCTTGTTTTATTCCCTTGAGAAAAACAAAAACTCCAAAAACATTCCAGTGTGTTTCTTTGAATTTCTTTTCTTTTCTTGTGGGGGTCGACAGGAGAAGACCATGATGAAAATATTGAGTGGCTCTCATATGCATTATTGTTGATCTAACACATAGCCCATATTATCTTGTCTTCTCCTTTGAATAAATGTTTGCAGATTCTAGCTTAGTCCAATGCATGTGCACTATTATTATTATCCACACCGTAAGGTCGTGCAAGTGAAAGGGAATAATGACGATATATGATGAAGTGATTAAGATGATGAAAAACTGGTATGAACTCAACCTATCTTGTTTTTTGTAAATATGATTAGTTAATCGTTCCTGATTCAGCCTATTATGAACGAAACATGTTTGCAATGACAATTAGAGATTATAGTTACTCATGCCATGCTTAATCAGCTAGGAGTTTATAATGGTTTACCTTGCATGCCAACATGCTTTTATAATGGTTGTGATATAGTATGATAGGATGGTATCCTCCTTTGAATGATTCAAGTGGCTTGACTTGGCACATGTTCACGCATGTAGTTGAAACAAAATTAATATAGCCTCCACGATATTTATGTTCATGGTGATTTATATCCTACTCATGCTTGCACTCAATGTTGGTTAATCTCAATGCATGTTTATGACTGTTGTCGCTCTCCAGTCTTTTTCTAGCCTTCACTTGTACTAAGCGGGAATACTGCTTGTGCATCCACTTCCATAAACCCAAAGTTGTTCCATATGAGTCCACCATACCTACCTATATGCGGTATTTACCTACCATTCCAAGTAAATTTGCATGTGCCACACTCTAAACCTTCAAATGATAATCTGTTTTGTATGCTCGCACTACAAAAATACACTTCCATGATGATATGTGTTTGACATAGTAGGTCATGTTTTCTGTCATGCATGTACATCCATGACGATTTTATGACAGAATCAAGATAGTCATACCTGTGCTGTGGTAGAAGTGTTCCGTGAAATTACCAAAATTATCATCACGGAAGTGTCCAATTCCATGACGATAAATCGCGCATCATAGAAGTGCTTTCATCAAGGGTGACCGACACATGGCATCCACCATAACGGGTCGCCGTTAAGCTATCGGGTCCGGTTTTGGATCCAATAACCCGTTAACAGCCCGGACCAATGAGGATTTTCCACGTGTAAAATTGTCATTGGCCGGAGGAAACACGTGTTGGCTCCCTGTTGGGACAGATGTCATCCATCCATTGGACAGGAGGCGCCTATGATACGTCGACACGTGGCATGGCCAAACAGAGCCCATTCCGGTGAAAAGGTCAGCCCGTTTGACTTGGTCAAACGGTAACGGGCCGGCCCACGGAAAGCCTGTTAACGGCATGTTCGTATATAGCCCATTTTATGGCCCGCTAACTCACGGCCCGTTACGGCCTACCGGAATTAAGCCCAGTAGCTTCATCTGGGCCGTCCAATATGATTCCATCCCATTGTAACTTTCGGACCATGTATGGCCCATGATGTCTTTCGGCCCATACGAGGCCATTTGCAAATCTTGTCCCATTAAGGGTCTGTAGTGAATCTGGCCCGCAATGAACAATGTACCGCTTTATACCCATTAACGGCCCATTATTCCATTGGGCCATTTCCAACCTGTGTTATCTTGCGACCTTCTAAGGGCCCATTTATTCTTGGGATTATTTCCAGCATTTGGTTACTTACGGCCCGTTACTGGCCTTCTCTACTTGTGGGCCAAATTCAGCCCATGGTTACAATCGGCCCGTTAATCCGTTGGGCCGTTTTTGTAGCGTCATCAAATACGGCAGATTAATGACGGTTCGTTATGGTCGGCCCATGAACGGGCGATTCCAAATCTAGCCCATTTATGGTCCATAATGCGGTCTGTTATTGGCCCATGTTTGGCCGATCGATCAAACGGTTTGTAGAAGGCCCATTGATCCTATAAGTGCATCTAGTGCACCTTGGTTATTTTTCTGTATTGAAGACTTATTGGTTAAGGGATTGATGTGTTTGTGAGTGTACACAGGACTATAAGTCTATGAGGAGTTTGATATTTACACAGAAAGTCGACCCCTAAAAATGAAGTTCTTCAACTGAAGACTTTGGATTTCTGAAGACTTTCTGAAGACTTTGAAAGCGAATAAATTGGTGTGACCATGAAGACTTGGTATTCATTCGAGGAACATGAAGCGTGAAGACTTTTGTTTTCGTGGTTTCATTTTCTCTTTCTTGAGTCATGGTCTAGAGCATCCAAGAGGAAATTGTGGATCGCCGAGTGACCTAGTCTGTGAAGGTTTGGAAGTCACCTGAAAACTTACCATGAGTAATTGGGCGAGGTCTGTGTGACCTTAGCTCAAGGGGAATACGATAAGGACTAAGTGTCCTGAGCTGCGTGCTCAGGACTGGTTGTCCGGGACTGTGTGTCCTCAGGTTTGAATACCTAACCGCCCTAACCAGACGTACAACTGTCACCACAGTTGAAACTGGTCTACCAAATCATTGTCTTCACCAAGCTAACTGGTTCTGTTTCCTCAACCCTTCAAGTTCCTCATTTCTGTGTTGTGTGCTTGTTCATATCTATTTGAAGACATTGACTGAAGACTTTCTCAATTTCTTCAGTATGTTTGTCTTCATCATGTTTATCATGTGTTTATGCTTTCTATACTCTGTGCTCATTTTCATTTCATCATGATGACCATGCTTGTGTTTTGTTATGTTTGCATCTGAGTTCTTATTCCGCTGCAAGCAGTTCTACACTCAGGAATTTCCTCACCCTGGAATTCCTCAGTGAAGAATTCATAAAATTGCCTATTCACCCCCCCTCTAGTCGACTTAACACACTTTCAATTCGTATCAGAGCAAGGTACTCCCTTGTTCTGTGTGATTTTGGTTTAACCGCCTGGAGTTTAAGTTATGTCGACCGCATGTATGATCAAGGTTTCTGCTGGGTGTCCTACCTTCGATGGGACGGACTACCCCTACTGGAAGAATAAGATGCGCATGCATCTTGAGGCAATTGACAACGATCTCTGGTACGTTGTGGAAAATGGTGTTCCCTCTGTCACTCCTACCATCAACGCTGCAAATGTGAAGAGATTCAAGCAACTTGACTCTCAAGCGAAGAACATCATATGTGGCCATCTTAGCAAAGGGAAGTATGGCAGAGTGAGTGCTTTGGAGACAGCAAAGCTTATCTGGGACAAGCTGTCCAAGGTCAATGAAGGAGTCTCAACACAGCGTGACTCTCGAGTTGACGTTCTTCGCAATCTCTTCAATAGTTTCAAAAGACTCGACAATGAAAAGGTTCGGCAAACCTTCGATCGCCTCACTGACATCTCAAATGAGCTTCAAGCACTTGGTGCCACTGACATCACCGACCATGAGGTGGTGAAGAAACTGCTGAGATCGCTTGATTCCTCATTTGACACTTTGGCATTGATGATACAAGAACGTGGGGACTATAAGTCACTTGATCCCGCTGATATCCTCGAGAGACTAAACATTCATGATTTCTAGCTTGCTGAGAAGAGGGATCTCTATGGACCAAGTTATGGCAGATCACGAGCTCTGAAGGCCAAGGCAATGTCTGAATCTAAAGGTCAAGATTCTGGTAACAGCCTTGGTGACCCTGAAGAACTGAGCCAGGAGCTAGCAATGCTCGTGAGGAAATTCCAGAAGTTCTCATGACGTGGTCGTTTTGGAAGATCCTCAAGAAGTGGTGACTTGAGATCAGATTCCTCATCCCATGATTACAAGAAGAGACTATGTCACAAATGCAAGAAACCCGGACACTACATTCAAGATTGTCCTCAGTGGGAAAAGGAATCAAAGAAGAAGAAGTACAAGGACCACAGTTCTGATGATTCAAAGAAGAAGAAGAAATCTTCAAAATCCTCTTCATCAAAACCTTCAAGGTCCTCATCTCACAAGAAGAGCAGCTCCAAGAAGGCTCGGGCATTCATTGGCAAGGAAATGGACTCTGAGGCTGAATCTAAGGAAAATGAGGAAGAGGAGGAATCTAAGGAGTCAGACTCTGGTGTGGCGAGCCTAGCCCTTGCTACCGTGTTCGTCAGCAAGTCCATCTTCAACTCTGAGGAAAAGGACCTCCCCAACACTACTGATGACGGCGATGATGACTACGCTCCCACCTATTGCTTCATGGCAAAAGGATCAAAGGTACTCAAATATCCCTCCTCTGAATCAACTAAGGATGAATCTGATGAAAACCTCAGACCCAGCTATTATAAACTTGCTAAGATTTTTGTGAAACTGCAAAAGGCTCTGGAAAAGGTTCAAAACATGCTAGATAAAAGCGATGATATGTTGGGCGAGGAAATGGATCGCACTAAAAATTTGGCTAAAAGTCTTCAGCGACTTCAGTCCAAGTTTGACAACCTTCAAGGTCATCATAACACTCTCCTATCTGATCATTAGAAGCTTTCTTATGAATTTCTTCAAAGAAAGCAAGATCTTGAGCAGTTAAGAGTGAGTTATGAAGATCTTCAGATGGAGCGTGATTCATTACTTGCTCAACAAATCAGTGCTACTCAGGATGAATTTGTTCCTCCATGTTTGAAGTGTATTGAACGTGAATCTACTAATTTTTCACCTAAATGCTCAAATGCTTCCATTGCTGCAAATTCTTCAACTGTCTCTGCTATCACTAATTCCTCATCTGAGGACATTTCTAGTATCACTGATGATGCAGGGCTGAAGGAATTGTATATGATAGGCATGTACAAAAGCCTCAAAGGGCATCAGGCTCTTTGTGATGTGCTTAAAAAGAAGATCCTCAACACGAACCCTAGGAAAGAGGGTATTGCCTTTGAGAGGAAACTCAATGCTGATGGGACCTACTGGAAGCCCGAGAAGTATCCCAAAACCTCATGGGTTGCTGCAAAGGGACCTTTTAGTGGATCCATCTACTTTATCTGGATTTACATGTGAATCTTCATATTCTTTTGATGAGTCATTTGGCTCCAACTATAAACTATTCAAAAATCAGAATGGTGAAGTATTTGCTAGATATGTTGGCACTAATTGCAGGAACAGTTCTCCTATGAAGAAAATCTGGGTTCCCAAAAGGTGCCTTGAAAATCTTCAGATGAATGTCATCATGACACCACCTGTGAAGAATGGGAAACCCAGATCAAATTCTTCATATGGATCCAAGTCCTCATACGGACCAAATTCCTCACGTGGATCAAACTCCTCAAAAGGATCAAAGTCCTCATATAAACATCATCATGCTCACCCGTCTGTTTCGTAGGGAAGATCTAAGGATTATGGATACGTGCATTATTCTTAAAATCATTATGTTCATAAATCCTCGAAGAATTTCTCTGCTTACCCTAATCCCTCTTATGTGAAACGAAGTGGATTGGCATCTATGCCACCTTTCTCTTATGGAGCTCGCAGAATGATGAACTCTTTGCCACCCCTTCAGATGTGGGTGCTGAAGAAATAGAACTAATCTCTTATGCAGGGTCAGGTCTCTAGACGAACTTAAATGTCTGAAGAATTTTGTTGGAGACCTGAATATGCTTGAAAGGACGCAAGCTAATCATGAAGAAATGAATTTTCATTTCTCACGTCCTCATACTGCTTTATCTGTCTATTGCTTGATGAAACTGATCTAATGAAATTGATATCATATTCTTCACTGATGAAGTATATGAGTTCGTAAGCTACACTAATTCATCTGCAGGATGATCAACCCAAAGCCATTGAGTGGGTCCTCGATAGTGGATGTACAAATCACATGACTGGTGACAGGAGCTTACTGATGGACTCTGCTTTATCTCCATCACATCTGAAGCATATCACCTACGCTGACAAAGGCAAAAGCCAGGTATTGGGTCTAGGTAAGGTTGCAATCTAAAAGTATCGACACATGGACAAAGGCATGCTTTGTAATGCCCTCGATGCAGCTACATCTCCTATGTGTCGAAGCACGAATCAGAGGCATAACCGCGTTGAAAGCAATGTTGCAAGTAAGGTAATCTTCACAACAACCCATGTAAATAGATAAAAGGGGAAAAGGTACATAGTTGGCTTACACTCGCCACGTCACACAAATACATGAATAACATTACAATCATCCAATACACTCAGGGTCTGACTACGGTACCAAAATAAAGATCAACCCCCACATGCGACAAAGTCCCCGATCGCCCCAACTGGGCACCACTACTGATCATCTTGGAAAGACACATAGTAACGGTGAGAGTCTTCATCGAACTCCCACTTGAGCTCGGTCATGTCATCTGGAACGGTATCATCGGTCCCTGCATCTGGTTTGGAAGTAAACTATGAGTCACGGGGACTCAGCAATCTCACACCCTCACGATCAAGACTATTTAAGCTTATAGGTAAGGCAAGGTATGATGTGGAGCTGCAGCAAGCGACTAGCATATATGGTGGCTAACCTATTCGCAAAAGAGAGTGAGAAGAGAATGCAAAGCACGGACGAAGAACTATGATCAAGAAGTGATCCTAGTACAACCTATGTCAAGCATTACTCCAACACCGTGTTCACTTCCCGGACTCCGCCGAGAAGAGACCATCACGGTTACACACGCGGTTAATTCATTTTAATTAAATTAAGTTTCATGTTATCTAGAACCGTACATTACCAATTCCCATCTGCCCATAACCGCGGGCACGGCTTTTGAAATTTCAAATCCCTGCAGGGGAGTCCCAACTTAGCCCATCTGAAAGTGCAACTATCCCTAGGTGGTTTTGGTAATTCATAACAACATATAGCTCATTGAGCTAATGCTATTCCAAGATGATTATTTCAGGAAAGATCAATGATTGGCATGGCATGGATGGTGAGAGTGGAACCCTTAAAATGCTAAGGACAAAGGATTGGCTCAAGCTCAAAAGCTCAAGACTCTTCATTTTATATTTTAGTGATCCAAGATCACATTGAGTCTTTAGGAAAAGCCAATACTATCAAGGAGGGATGAGGTGTTGCTTAATGAGCCTCTTGCTTCATGTGCTTAGTGATATGCTCCAAAACCCTCAACTACTTTCCCATATCCACATATGACCTAAACCCTAAGCCAAACTCGGTCCTACCGATTCTTTCTATACGGCGCCACCGAGTTTCACTTGTCATAAGTCACTGCCAAACCCTAGCAATTCGGTTCTACCGATAGGGATCTCGGTCTCACCGAGATGGGATTGCAAACTCTCTATTTCCCTTTCGTAACTTTTCGGTCTCACCGAAAGAGCGGATCGGTCCCACCGAGATTGCAATGTAAATTCAGTGTTCCCTTTTTGTAACTTTTCGGTCTCACCGAAAGAGCAAATCGGTCCCACCGAGTTTACCTGACCAACTCTCTGGTTAGATTATTACCAAAATCGGTCTCACCGAGTTTGTGTAATCGGTCTCACCGAGATTATGTTATGCCCTAACCCTAACAAAATCGGTCCTACCGAGTTGCATGTCAGTCCCACCGAAAATCTCTAACGGTCACTAGGTTTACTTTTCGGTCCGACCGAGTTTTTTGATTCGGTCCCACCGAGATTGGTAAATTGTGTGTAATGGTTGGATTTTGTGTGGAGGCTATATATACCCCTCCACCTCCTCTTCACTCGTGGAGAGAGCCATCAGAACACATCTACACTTCTAACTCATATGTTCTGAGAGAGAACCACCTACTCATGTGTTGAGACCAAGATATTCCATTCCTACCATATGAATCTTGATCTCTAGCCTTCCCCAAGTTGCTTTCCACTCAAATCTTCTTTCCACCAGATCCAAATCCTATGAGAGAGAGTTGAGTGTTGGGTAGACTATCATTTGAAGCACAAGAGCAAGGAGTTCATCATCAACACACCATTTGTTACTTCTTGGAGAGTGGTGTCTCCTAGATTGGCTAGGTGTCACTTGGGAGCCTCCGACAAGATTGTGGAGTTGAACCAAGGAGTTTGTAAGGGCAAGGAGATCGCCTACTTCGTGAAGATCTACCGCTAGTGAGGCAAGTCCTTCGTGGGTGATGGCCATGGTGGGATAGACAAGGTTGCTTCTTCGTGGACCCTTCGTGGGTGGAGCCCTCCGTGGACTCGCGCAACTGTTACCCTTCGTGGGTTGAAGTCTCCATCAACGTGGATGTAGGATAGCACCACCTGGGAAAAACATCCGTGTCTCCAATTGCGTTTGAATTCTCCAAACCCTTCCCGTTACATTCTTGCAAGTTGCATGCTTTACTTTCCGCTGCCAATATACTCTTTGCATGCTTGCTTGAATTGTGTGATGATTGCTTGACTTGTCCTAAAATAGCTAAAATCTGCCAAGAACTAAAATTGGGAAAAGGTTAAGTTTTTATTTGGTCAAGTAGTCTAATCACCCCCCCCCTCTAGACATACTTTCGATCCTACAAGTGGTATCAGAGCCTTGGTCTCCATTTGCTTTGATTTCCATAGCTGTTGGTGGTCATAGCCCTGGTTTCACAACCTAGGAGAGTATGGCGTCTAGCGAGGGAAATTATCACCGTAGAGGTCCTTACTTTGATGGTACTAATTTTGCTAGTTGGAAGCATAAAATGAAAATGCATATTCTTGGACATAACCCCGCCGTTTGGGCTATTGTGTCTGTTGGTTTGCAAGGTGACTTCTTTGATGGGAGAGAACCAAGCCGTAGCTACCGCGGATGAGTTGAAGATGTTGCAATACAATGCTCAAGCTTGTGATATTCTCTTCAACGGATTGTGCCCTGAAGAATTCAACAAAATCAACCGTCTTGAGAATGCAAAGGAAATTTGGGACACTTTGATTGATATGCACGAAGGTACCAACTCCGTCAAGGAATCCAAATTGGATGTGCTTCAAAGTCAACTTGACAAGTTCAAAATGAAGGATGGTGAAGGTGTCGCTGAAATGTACTCTAGGCTTGCTCTCATCACAAATGAGATTGCCGGCTTAGGAAGTGAAGAGATGACCGATAGATTCATCATCAAGAAGATTCTAAGAGCCTTGGATGGAAAATATGATACCGTGTGCACATTGATCCAAATGATGCCCAATTACAAAGATCTCAAGCCAACGGAGGTAATTGGAAGAATTGTTGCTCATGAGATGTCACTTAAGGATAAAGAGGAACTTCACAACAAATCTAGTGGTGCCTACAAAGCCTCATGTGAAGCCCCTACATCATCAAGTGAGAAACAAAACTTCAATGAAGAATTGAGCTTAATGGTGAAGAACCTCAACAAGTTCTACAAGAGGAGAAGCAAAGATAGAAGCTCCAAGTCAAGGTCCTGCAATGACAAAAGATCTTCTAGTCGAGAGCGAAACTGCTACAATTGTGGAAGACCCGGACACTATTCCAATGAGTGTACGGCTCCCTACAGGAGAAGAGAAGACTCTCCAAAAAGAAGAAGCAAAATAGAAGAATCACCACCAAGAGAGAGAAGGAGTAGAGATGATCGTTATGAACGAAGATACTCACGGAGAAGCAAGGATTCGGAAAGGAAGGAAAAATCATCAAGGAGCTACACAAAACGAAGACTTCAAGCTCATGTTGGTGAATGGGTATCCGGCTCCGACTCCGACAGCCACTCCGAGAGAAGTTATCACTCCGATTCCGAATATACTCAAGATGAAGGTATTGCCGGTCCAGCACTTGTGTCAACCAACTCCTACGACATATTTGACTCACCAAATGAAGGAATTGGAAGATGCTTCATGGCCAAAGGTCCTAAGGTAACACACCCCGAGTATGTTGATTTTATTAGTGATGAAGATGACTTGTTAGGTGATGATGATTTACTTGTTGACAACTCTAGTGATGAATACTATGATGAAATGTCAATTAATCATGCTAATCAAGATAAAACGAATGACAATGATAAGGAGAAGATTGAGGCTCTAACTAAAGAACTAAACACTCTTAAGTTAGCTAATGAAACTATCTTCGAAGATCATCGAGAACTTTTAAGAGCTCATGAGAAGTTACGCTTTGAATAGCTCAATCTTGAGCAAGAGCATGAGTTTTTAAAGGCAATCAATGATGATCTCCGCAAGAAAAGTTCTTCTTACATTGCCAAGCGTTTACTCTTATCCACTTACATGCCTCAAGTCAAGTCTAGTAACAAGAAGAAGAAAGATTGTTCCTCTAGTAGTAACAATGATCATGCTAAATCCAATATTGTTGCTTCTAGTTGTTCTCTTGATTCCACTAATGATTCTCTTAGCCAAGTTACACTTGAGCAAGAAAATAGCTTATTGAAGGGAATTATAGAGAAAGGAGTGTACAAAAGCCTTGCCGGGAGTAAGCAATTCGAGGAAATTATCCGCAAGCAAGGAATGCACCAGAAGAATCAAGGTGTTTGTTTTGAACGAAAGTTCAATGCCAATGGAGTTGAGTGGGAAGAAGATCAATACCCCAAGACAAAGTTTGTTCCTCAACAAGAGAAGTATGATACTTCCTTCAAGGGGACACAAGCTCAAGATGATCTTCCACCACAAGACTACAAGCAAAAAGGCAAGGACAAGCTTCAAGAGGAAATTGATGCATTTGAAGAAGCTCCTAAGACCTTAGTCAAGTGGATTCCCAAGACCACTTCAAGTTCCACTACATCAAGTACGACTACAACTCCAAGGATTCCCATCAAGATGGTGTGGATCCAAAAGAAGAAGATCTAGAGAGTTCTTGAGGGTGACTCCGCCAACATACTTCACTCTTATCATTTTGGCAAGAACAAGTGCAATCAACTTCCACATCTTGCACTAGTTCAAGGAGTCACAAACCCTCTTGTTGGTAACACAAGGGACAAGGTAACCTAAAAGTTTTCGTGGACATCATCTTGTGTGTGCATCACTCTATGTCTATGGATATCCTTGTTTGTTCCTTGTGGGACTAACCCATGTAGGTATTGAAAGTGCAATTCACTCAAATGGATAGCTCCAAGTGATCTACATCAACATTGAGCATCCACATATTCAACATCTACATGAAGTCATCATCGACAAAACCCAAGGTTAGTTCATCCCTCTTAGGGGGGATATCACATCTAGGGGGAGCTTTACTCTAAGACTTGAGCTAAAGCAACTCTAAAGGTGCAACAATGCTTTATGTAAAAGTGGTAACCCCACTTGAGCTTAAATGATGAGTATGACCTATGATCAAGTGTTCTCACTTGACTCCTAAGTCAATATACTCATATATAGATGACCTAGTCATCGCAAATTGCTTGATAGATGCTAGAATTGGTTGTGCATGCTTTGTCACATATTTCAATTGCCATCTTATTGTGTGAGTATGTTGGTTGCATATTTTACTCATTCGAGGACATCCACTTGTTGTTTTGATTGTTTGGTTTTATTTCCTTTTGCCAAGTGGATGGACAAGAATGCCTAAGAACCTCCTCTAGCTATCTATGCTTTTCTCGTCTCAAACTCTATTCATGCTACATCACAAAATTTGATCAAGTCAGATTCGAACCACTCTGTGTGAGGAGCACTCGGAGTCCCCGATTTGTCATAGACTTAATCTTCCAAAACCTCTTTGTGATTCTCGGTCTGACCGATATCCTACTTTCGGTCCTACCGAGATCATTAAGTTGATCTGAACTTTCGATCTCGGTGCAACCGATTTGAACCATTCGGTCACACCGAGTTGCAACAACTGTATACAGTTTTGCATCTCGGTGCCACCGTATTGTTCCACTCGGTCACACCGACTGGGTCGGGCTATATATAGTCACGGGCAAAATTTTGGAAATTTCTCCGAACCCCTTCGCTCGCGCGATAGCTTGCTCTGCCAACGTGGTCTCCGGATCGTCTCCTCGCCGCCAGCCGCCTCCAGTCGCTGGTCACCATCGCCGTCAACGGGAATCAACCCCGCCGTTGCCGCCGTAGCGAGTCTCCGCCGAACTAGGGTATGGACTCGATCTTTGTGCTATTCCCCAATCCGATTCCTAGCACATTGTGATCATAATGATTCTTGCCATGTTTGATAAACTTCTATCCAGTCAATGAACTCATAGATTAGGTTTGATTCGAAAATTTTAGGGTTAGGTTTCCGCCGAAACCATCTCGGACCCACCGAGTTGAAAAACTCGGTCCCACCGATTTGGCTTATGCCATTGCACAAGTGAGACTTGGTCTGACCGAGTATTACTAATCAGTGTGACCGATTTTGGAACTTTGTGAAACCTAGCAATCTCGGTGCCACCGAACTGTGACTCGGTCTGACCGAGTTCACTAGTTTAGGTTCCAAAACTGCTTCGGTATCACCGAGTTTGAAAATCGGTAGATCCAAGATGATTTCAGTGGGAAACTAAAACTAAGTTTTTGAATGATTCTTTTGCAAAAACCTCTGCATTTTGTGATGCTCATCCACTCTACCTCATCTATAAACTGTTCACAGGGTCAGCAGTCAGCTTGTTCATCATGTCAGACCAAAGTGATAGCCAGAATTTGTCAGAGCAGCCAGTGCAAATGAGTGAGGGCACTAGTCCCTCCAGCTCTTCAGATGATGGCAGCAGAAGTACCCCAAGCAATTTGCCAAAAGCTGCCACCAGACAAAGAAAGAAGAGAACTTCATATTCTGAGGATGAAGATTATGTGGCAGAGGAAGAGGAAGCCACATCAAAGAGAGTTGTGGTCAAGAAGGATTATGGCTCAGCTCAAGGCATAAAGCCAGGGATGAAAATCAAAAGGCCAGCAGGTAGACAGCCTATGCCAAAGGCCAGAGCTTCAACTCAGATTCCTGAAAAGCCTGCAACCATAGAGCCAGTTGCTGCTAAAGGAAAGAAAAGGAAGGAAAGGGTCAAGAAGACCGTAGCCAGAGTGCTTGGAAAGGCTTCCATCATGGAAGAAGGGGAAGAAGAAGAGGTTGCTGCACCAGCACCTAAGGCACCTAAGCTTATGGGTGATGCTATCAGGACAGGGGCTGCTGCATCCAAGCCCAAAGAAGCACCCAAAGCTGCCTCCAAGCCCAAGTCAGCCCCAAAGAGAAATATGAGGAGCATACCTGCAACTGAGAAGAACAAGGCCCCAGTGCCTGAAGCTGCTGAAGAAGATGATGAAGAGCATGTTCTGAGAAAGCTCAAGCCCAAGATCCTAGACCACAATGATGCTCATTCTGTGGCTGAGGACATGAAGCTCAGAAGAGACTCAGGGCTGAGGAAGTGGAGAGAAGCAGATCCATATGCTTCAAGGAGAAGAACTGCCGTTGGTTATAGGTTCCACACTAAGGAACAACAGGAGTTCTATGAGATAGTCTTGTTAGACAAGAAGCCAATTGTATGTGATATGAGATGGGTCAACTTGGAATATATCAAGGAGAATGAAGAGCACTACCCTGGAGTGCAGGACAGCTTCAAGGCATGTGGAGTAGCAGACTTTGTTGGGAAGAAGCTCACAAAGTGGAATGAGGAGCTTATCATGCATTTCTACTCCAGAGCACATTTTTATCCAGATGGGAGGATTGTTTGGATGTCTAAAGGTACGAGGTACCAATCAACAGTTGCTGAGTGGGCACAGCTTATCAATGCCCCAGAGGAAAATGAAGATGACTTGGATGTCTATTCCAAGAAGAAGATGGATCATAACTCTATGTCCAATATGTACAAGGAAATTCCAAACGAGGCACTTGATACTTTCAAGTTTGGGTCTGTGCATTATCTTCTGTCAGGGCTGCCAACCATCAACTGGATCCTTAGGAACACACTTTTGCCCAAGTTTGGAGATCACAGGATGATCAGAGGTCATGCCATTAACTTGCTACATATCTTTGATGTGCCTCGGAAATTGAAGGTCATGAGCCTCATGGTAGAGACTATCAAGAGGACTTCAGCAGATCAGAAGAGGAGCTGTGGATATGCCCCTCAGATCCATATGTTGATTAACTCAAGAATGGGCACAGACACATACTTGTTGGACAAGGAACATTTGCCTATCTATCCAGATTTCGAGGACAACCAAGTTGTGATGACCAAAGATGAACCATCTTCAGCCCATGCACAAGCCAAGAAGGAGAAGGCAATAAAGGAGAAAGCTGCCAAGATGCCAACTCAAGAGGAGGCATCTGAGTACTTCTTGAAGAACAAGCAAGAGCAGCTCAGTTACTTGATTGCATCCACCCTGCGGATTGAGAAAGGACTGGCCACCCTAACTCAGAAGCAGGCAAGCCTAGAGAGAATCGTAGAACAAAAGTTCTATGACTTGGATATCAAGGTGACAGAGATTCAGACTGCAGTGGAGCAGCTCCAAGATGACATGCAGGAGAGGAAAGGGAAGACAACCACTGATGCATTTTCCAGAGTGCCACGAGGTCCGAGGTCGTCTGCAGTGCCAGTTCCTGACACAAGAGAAACCGCCTCAGCTCCAGCCGCAGCACCAGCCCAACCTGCTCCAGCATCTACTTCAGCTCCAACTCCAACCACGTCTACGGAAGCCTTCGTCCTTGGAGTGATCCGGACTCCACCACCACCTGAAGATCAAGCCTAAGTGTCGATTTAGCACTATGCATTTTCTAGGAACTTTTTGGTAACTTGTTGCCAAAGGGGGAGAAAATGTATAGATCATAGGCTTCGAGAGAGAGTGTTGCTTTTCTCTCTTGCTTTATTTGGTGGTTTTTCAAACATTGTTTGCTTTTGGTCGAGATACTTTGATATGCTTGTGAGACATTGATGATCATGTGTTTGATCATAAGCTACACTTATGCATGCTTGGTGAATGCTATTATCTTATCTATCTTATGTGATCATTCACTTTTCTTGGTGATGAGTGCATGTATTTCATTCTTATCATTTTAAGCGCTCCACCAAGATGTATGTGACATGGAAGAGTAACCCATGACTCTAACTCTTTGTGCATTTGCAGTCCAAAGCAAATCTTAAATATGCACAAATTTAGGGGGAGCTCTTACTTATCACATACTTCTCAAAGCGACGATGTAATTCATTCTTATTATCATTTGTCGAAGCTTTGATCTATATGTTGTCATCAATTACCAAAAAGGGGGATATTGAAAGTGCAACTATCCCTAGGTGGTTTTGGTAATTCATAACAACATATAGCTCATTGAGCTAATGCTATTCCAAGATGATTATTTCAGGAAAGCTCAATGATTGGCATGGCATGGATGGAGAAAGTGGAACCCTCAAAATGCTAAGGACAAAGGATTGGCTCAAGCTCAAAAGCTCAAGACTCTTCATTTTATATTTTAGTGATCCAAGATCACATTGAGTCTTTAGGAAAAGCCAATACTATCAAGGAGGGATGAGGTGTTGCTTAATGAGCCTCTTGCTTCATGTGCTTAGTGATATGCTCCAAAACCCTCAACTACTTTCCCATATCCACATATGACCTAAACCCTAAGCCAAACTCGGTCCTACCGATTCTTTCTATCTGGCGCCACCGAGTTTCACTTGTCATAAGCCACTACCAAACCCTAGCAATTCGGTTCTACCGATAGGGATCTCGGTCTCACCGAGATGGGATTGCAAACTCTCTGTTTCCCTTTCGTAACTTTTCGGTCTCACCGAAAGAGCGGATCGGTCCCACCGAGATTGCAATGTAAATTCAGTGTTTCCTTTTTGTAACTTTTCGGTCTCACCGAAAGAGCAAATCGGTCCCACCGAGTTTACCTGACCAACTCTCTGGTTAGATTATTACTAAAATCGGTCTCACCGAGTTTGTGTAATCGGTCTCACCGGGATTACGTTATGCCCTAACCCTAACAAAATCAGTCCTACCGAGTTGCATGTCAGTCCCACCGAAAATCTCTAACGGTCACTAGGTTTACTTTTTGGTCCGACCGAGTTTGTTGATTCGGTCCCATCGAGATTGGTAAATTGTGTGTAACGGTTGGATTTTGTGTGGAGGCTATATATACCCCTCCACCTCCTCTTCACTCGTGGAGAGAGCCATCAGAACACATCTACACTTCCAACTCATATGTTCTGAGAGAGAACCACCTACTCATGTGTTGAGACCAAGATATTCCATTCCTACCATATGAATCTTGATCTCTAGCCTTCCCCAAGTTGCTTTCCACTCAAATCGTCTTTCCACTAGATCCAAATCCTATGAGAGAGAGTTGAGTGTTGGGGAGACTATCATTTGAAGCACAAGAGCAAGGAGTTCATCATCAACACACCATTTGTTACTTCTTGGAGAGTGGTGTCTCCTAGATTGGCTAGGTGTCACTTGGGAGCCTCTGACAAGATTGTGGAGTTGAACCAAGGAGTTTGTAAGGGCAAGGAGATTGCCTACTTCGTGAAGATCTACCGCTAGTGAGGCAAGTCCTTCATGGGCGATGGCCATTGTGGGATAGACAAGGTTGCTTCTTCGTGGACCCTTCGTGGGTGGAGCCCTCCGTGGACTCGCGCAACCGTTACCCTTCGTGGGTTGAAGTCTCCATCAACGTGGATGTAGGATAGCACCACCTATCCGAACCACGGGAAAAACATCCATGTCGCCAATTGCGTTTGAATTCTCCAAACCCTTCCCGTTACATTCTTGCAAGTTGCATGCTTTACCTTCCGCTGCCAATATACTCTTTGCATGCTTGCTTGAATTGTGTGATGATTGCTTGACTTGTCCTAAAATAGCTAAAATCCGCGAAGAACTAAAATTGGGAAAAGGTTAAGTTTTTATTTGGTCAAGTAGTCTAATCACCCCCCCCCCCCTCTAGACATACTTTCGATCCTACACCATCACAATCTCTCATGGTCAACGAAGGATATTCCTCCTCCCGAGACATTCCGGTCAGACTCAGCATCCCGGTTACAAGACATCCTCGACAATGGTAAAACTAAACCAGCAACACCACCCGACTGTGCTGACAAATCCCAATAGGAGCTGCACATATCTCGTTCTCAGGGCACACCCGATTGTCCAAGGTTCCGGTAGGCCAGCCCAGAGTTGCCGCTGGTGGCCACCAGCAGCTGACAGGTTGGACCAACACTCAGAGGAGCACTGGCCCGGGGGTTTAAATAAAGATGACCCTTGAGTCCGCGGGACCCAAGGGAAAAATAGGCTAGGTGGCGAATGGTAAAACCAAAGTTGGGCTTTCCTGGAAGAGTTTTATTCAAGGCGAACTGTCAAGGGGTTCCCATTATAACCCAACCGCGTACGGAACGCAAAATCCGGGAACATAACACCGATATGACGGAAACTAGGGCGGCAAGAGTGGAACAAAACACTAGACAAAAGGCCGAGCCTTCCACCCTTTACCAAGTATATAGGTGCATTTAAGATAACAAGATAATATAGTGATATCCCAACAATAAACAATGTTCCAACAAGGAATGATCTCCAATCTTCACCTGCAACTAGCAACGCTATGAGAGGGGCTGAGCAAAGCGGTTACATAGCCAATAAATGGTTTGCTAGGACATGGTGGGTTAGAGTTTTGACATGACAATTTGGGAGGCATGACAAGCAAGTGGTAGGTATTGTAGCATAGGCATAGCAAAAGAGCGAGCATCTAGCAAGCAAAGATAGAAGTGATTTCGAGGGTATGGTCATCTTGCCTACAAAGTTGTCAGAGTTGACTTGATCCTCGTAAGTGAACTCAATGGGCTCCTCGTTCACGAAGTCGTCTCCCGGCTCTACCCAAACAAGAACAACAAGCAAACGGAACACAATCAACCACGTGCAATGCTCAAACAATATGATGCAAACATGTTATTATATGCGGGATGCGATATGTGATGCATATGCAAGATTTGACAAAGAATGATTGAACCTGGCCTCAACTTGGAAATCCAAGAGTGCCACTGGAAAGGTGAGGTGATTCTGGTTGAAATCTATATAAAGATCACCGGAATCTGATGCACGGTTTGGAAATGGCAAGCAAAACAAATATGGCACCGGTCTGCGATAATCAGCAAGTGACCAACTAAATGCACCAAGATAAATATGCTACAGCACTCAAACATGACAACAAAATACATGGCAGGGATCCACTCACGATGCTTGACAAAAGATGAACACTGAGCTACGGCTAGTTCATCCATTAACAGGTTCAAACAAGCATGGCAAAAGTGCAAATGATAACAGGTTTCAGACTTAGTGAAATTAACACAAGTATGGAATTTATCATCAGGAAGGACACTTTAGAGCATGAAAACTACAAGCTACAGGAACTTAACATGGCAAAGCAAGGCATGGCATGAAGCTACTCAAAGCACTTAACAAAAGTCCCTTAGTGACCTTGAGCCAAAAGGGATCAGAAAATACAATTGCAAGCATGTGATCATGGAAAAAACATAAACAGGTCTCAGACTTAGTGAAAAAACTGGAGCATGCAATTCAGTTAACGAGTAGGCATGTTTACGAGCTCGATGCACTCACTACAGAGCATTGCATGACAAACTAAGCATACACCCATGAATAAGACCTGGCATAGAAGCTAGACATGGCAAGAACAACAACATAGCATGCACGAATAAATAGCAATCTGCCAGGATCATTTTATAGCAAAAGTAGAGCTCGATTGACTCAAGCTAGGTTGTTCCATAAATGCAAAAAAATACATGGATGGATAGAGCACCACAATGTTAACAAATCATCCTTACTGATCATCCTCAAAAGAGGCACGGATCACTAGGAAACAACATGAACATATGGCATAACAACAAAATCAGGACAAGGACTTGGTGAAATTCTAAGTCCCTGAAAACAGCGTTACCGATTACGCTACTTTGCAAGCTTGTGCTAGTCACCACAAATATCACAAAAATACATGGCAAGCACCCATTAAAGATGGCATGACATATAACAAAACACATGTAGAGCTCAGGATCATAGCATGCACACATTAATCATGGCAAAAATGACAAAATGTCATTTGTTGAAACAGATCTAACAAATTCATCACATAGCCTCTTCCAATAGCATTTTGGGCATCAAGATTAGCTCACATGAAAATGATGCAATGAGATGAAATGATGTACTCGTCGAGACGAACATTTTGATATGCTACACGCGCAAATCGGAGCTACAGATGCGGAGTTATGGCATGCCAAATTTGCAAAAAAATTAGGGTTCGGGGATGAAAAAGTCAACCGAAAGATTTTTCCAGATCTGGATCCACTGTAGCTGGCGGCGTGCATGATGAGGATGGCCGGCCGGAGTCGGAGCCCGAGGTGGCCGGAGCTCGGAGGGGGGGCGGAGGAGCTTGCCAGGGCAGCGGGGCGTGCCGGCGATGGAGAGGTGCGGTGGTGGCGCTCCGGTGGCGAGGTGCGGCCGGGCAAGGCGGCGGGGTCGGTGAGGGGCGGCGCGCGGTGGCGACCGGTGCGATGCCGGCGGGCGGAGGTGCGGCGAGGTCGGAGCTCGCCGGCTCGGGCGAGGAACGAGACAGGCGGCGGCGGGCGCAGGTTGGGCCGCGGGGGCCCCGAGCGGGCTCGGCGGGCCGCGGGCGCGGGGTGGCGGCGCCTACCACGTGGCGGGCTACGAGTGGCGGCGGCGGTCTGTCCAGCGGCCGGCGGACGTGTCCGGCCGCGCGAAGAGGAGCGGGGCTAGGGTTAGGGGTGGAATGACCCGAAAATTTCGGGGGAGATGCTATTTTATAGGTAGGAGGAGCTAGGAGGCTCCAAATGATGGAGGAGGTTTAGGTGGGTTTTGGGCCAAATTGGAAGGGTGTTGGGCTGCAACACAAATGAGGCCTTTTCGGTCCCTCGATTAACCGTTGGAGTATCAAACGAAGTCCAAATGACACGAAACTTGACAGGCGGTCTACTGGTAGTAAATCAAGGCCGCATGGCAAGTCTTGGTCCAATCAGGAAATGTTTAACCCCCACACACGAAAAGAGGTAGAAAGGGACACCGGGTGACATAGGAGCGCCAGAATGCGAAACGGACAACGGAGAAAATGCTCGGATGCATGAGACGA
Source organism: Triticum monococcum (assembly GCA_034509565.1). Classification (NCBI taxonomy): domain Eukaryota; kingdom Viridiplantae; phylum Streptophyta; class Magnoliopsida; order Poales; family Poaceae; genus Triticum; species Triticum monococcum. The sequence continues at coordinate 212,129,400 of CM067847.1, read as the reverse complement.
ACACATATGCGAATGCAATGCACATGATGACATGATATGAGATGCATGACAAAGACAACACCCCACGGAGACAAAAACCCGACACCGATGAAATAAAATAACTTAGCGCCAGAAACGGCAAGAGTTGGGATACATATAAGGTAAATTACATCCCGGGTGTTACAACACTCCACCACTACGAAAGGATCTCGTCTCGAGATCTAGGACTGGAAAAATGCCGGGTACTCAGAACGGAGGTGATCCTCGCGTTCCCATGTGGCTTCACGGTCGAAATGGTGTGACCACTTGACTTTGAGGAATTTGATTGACTTATTGCGAGTCTTGCGCTCAGTTTCTTCAAGAATAGCAACTGGGTGCTCACGATAAGAAAGGTCATCTTGGAGATCAATGTCTTCGAAGTTGACAGTGCAGTCAGGGGTCTTGAAGCACTTGCGGAGCTGAGAGACGTGGAACACGTCGTGCACATTTGCAAAGTTTGATGGAAGCTCGAGTTGATAGGCGAGATCGCCTCTCTTGCTGACGATCTTGAAAGGACCCACGTATCTAGGGGCAAGCTTTCCTTTGATACCGAAGCGACGAGTACCTTTCATTGGAGAAACGCGGAGGTAAACATGGTCCTCGATCTCGAAAGCCAAAACACGATGCTTACTATCATAGTAGCTCTTCTGCGCGATTGCACTGCTCTGAGGTTATCACGAATGACTTTGCACATTTCCTCTGCCTCTGTGATCAAGTCATTTCTAAGAAGTTGACGTTCACCGGTCTCTGACCAGTTAAGAGGAGTACGGCACTTCCTGCCATAGAGAATTTCAAATGGGGCCTTTCCCGAACTCGCTTGGAAGCTGTTGTTGTAGGAAAACTCGGCATATGGAAGACAATCTTCCCACTTCATACCGAAAGAGATAACGCAAACTCTGAGCATATCTTCGAGAATCTGATTGACACGCTCGACTTGGCCGCTAGTTTGAGGATGAAAAGTTGTGCTGAAATGGATGTTGGTGCCCATGGCCTTCTAAAAAGAATCCCAAAACTTCAAGGTGAAGATGCTGCCACGATCTGAAGAAATCAACTGCGGAATGCCGTGCAGAGAGACAATCCGAGAGGTATAAAGCTCCGCCAATTCAGCTGCAGTGATAGACTCTTTGATAGGAAGAAAGTGAGCCACTTTAGTGAGTTTTTCGATGACAACGAATATAGCATCATTGCCACGCTTGGACTTTGGAAAACCAGTCACGAAGTCCATCTCAATGTGGTCAAACTTCCATTCTAGAATGGCAAGAGGTTGGAGGAGACCAGCTGGTCGTTGGTGTTCTGCCTTCACTCTTCTGTAGACATCACATTCATTCACGAACTGAGCAATCTCACGCTTCATTCGAGTCCACCAATACGACTGCTTGAGGTCATTGCACATCTTTGTGCTCCCAGGGTGGATGGAGAGGAGTGAATTGTGAGCCTCGTTCCTAATGACTTTACGAAGGTCACCTTTAGGCACAATAATGCGATCCTCGAAGAAGAGAGTATCCTTGTCATCAAGACGATAGCACTTGTACTTGGGTTGACTCTTGGCAATCCCAATCTTCACCTTATTCACCATAGCATCAAGAAGTTGAGCCTTGAGAATTTGATCATCCAAAGTAGGAGAGACTTGAAGGTTGGCGAGGAAACCTTGAGGAACAACTTGCAGATTGAGTTTGTGGAAAGCTTCACAAAGCTCAGGTTGGTAAGGCTTGAGAATCAGACTGTTTCATTAAGCCTTCCTGCTCAATGCGTCAGCAATTACATTGGCCTTGCCTGGAGTATATTCGATACTCGGATTATACTCTTGAATCATTTCGACCCAATGAGTCTGCCTGAGGTTGAGATTAGGCTGAGTGAAGATGTACTTGAGAATCTTGTGGTCAGTGAAGATGTCCACTTTTCTTCCCAATAAGAGATGTCTCCAAGTCAAAAGAGCATGCACAATTGCCGCCAACTCGAGGTCATGAGTGGGGTAGTTCTTCTCATTGGGCTTCAACTAGCGAGAGGTATAAGCCACAACTTTCTTCTCTTGCATCGACACTACCCCAAGACCTTGAAGAGAGGCATCACAGAAGACCTCGAACGGTTTCGATTCATCAGGAGGAGTCAGAACTGAAGCAGTGACTAATTTCTCTTTCAGGGTGTTGAAAGCGATGTTACATTCAGGAGACCAAACGTACTTGACGTGCTTCTGGAGAAGGTTTGAAAGCGGCTTTGCAATCTTTGAAAAGTTCTCAACGAACCTTTGATAATAGCTTGCGAGACCAAGGAAGCTGCGGAGTTACTTCACATTCTGAGGTGGTTCCCAATTCACAATTGCAGACACCTTCTCAGGATTCACCGCTATGCCCTTGGTAGAGATGATATGCCCAAGATAGAGAACCTCATCGAGCAAAAACTCGCACTTTGAAAACTTGGCGTAGAACTGATGTTCTCTGAGCTTATCAAGCACCAAACGCAAGTGCTTGGCTTGATCTTCCTTGTTCTTGGAAAAGAACAAAATGTCATCAAGGTAGACCAAGACGAAGTCATTTGTGTAGGGGTTGAAGATGAAGTTCATCGTGCGAGAGAAAGTAGGAGGAGCGTTGATGAGGCCAAAAGACATGACAGTGTATTCATATGAACCATAGCTTGTTCTGAATGCTGTCTTGGGGATATCTTGCTCACGAATTCGAATCTGGTGATAGCCCATATGGAGATCAAGCTTGGAGAATACTTGAGCACCTTTGAGTTGTTCAAACAGCTCATTGATGTTGGGAAGTGGGTACTTGTTCTTTATAGTCGTCTTGTTCAATGGACGGTAGTCGACACAAAGTTGGTCCGTTCCATCCTTCTTCACAAAAAGAACTCCACAACCCCATGGAGAATAACTAGGTCGGATGAGACCCATACGCTCTTGTTCATCGAGTTAACGAGTAGGCATGTTTACGAGCTCGATGCACTCACTACAGAGCATTGCATGACAAACTAAGCATACACCCATGAATAAGACCTGGCATAGAAGCTAGACATGGCAAGAACAACAACATAGCATGCACGGATAAATAGCAACATCCTCGGCAAAATCGCTAAACATGTCAACAATCTGCCAGGATCATTTTATAGCAAAAGTAGAGCTCGATTGACTCAAGCTAGGTTGCTCCATAAATGCAAAAAAATACATGGATGGATAGAGCACCACAATGTTAACAAATCATCCTTACTGATCATCCTCAAAAGAGGCACGGATCACTAGGAAACAACATGAACATATGGCATAACAACAAAATCAGGACAAGGACTTGGTGAAATTCTAAGTCCCTGAAAACAGCGTTACCGATTACGCTACTTTGCAAGCTTGTGCTAGTCACCACAAATATCACAAAAATACATGGCAAGCACCCATGTAAAGATGGCATGACATATAACAAAACACATGTAGAGCTCAGGATCATAGCATGCACACATTAATCATGGCAAAAATGACAAAATGCCATTTGCTGAAACAGATCTGACAAATTCATCACATAGCCTCTTCCAACAGCATTTTGGGCATCAAGATTAGCTCAAATGAAAATGATGCAATGAGATGAAATGATGTACTCGTCGAGACGAACATTTTGATATGCTACACGCGCAAATCGGAGCTACAAATGCGGAGTTATGGCATGCCAAAGTTTGCAAAAAAATAGGGTTCAGGGATGAAAAAGTCAATCGAAAGATTTTTCGAGATCTGGATCCACTGTAGCTGGCGGCGCGCGCGACGAGGATGGCTGGCCGGAGTCGGAGCCCGAGGTGGCTGGAGCTCGGAGGGGGGGCGGAGGAGCTTGCCGGGGCGGCGGGGCGCGCCGGCGATGGAGAGGTGCGGCGGTGGCGCTCCGGTGGTGAGGCACGGCCAGGCAAGGCGGCGGGGTCGGCGAGGGGCGGCGCGCGGTGGCGACCGGTGCGACGCCGGCGGGCGGAGGTGCGGCGAGGTCGAAGCTCGCCGGCTCGGGCGAGGAAGGAGACAGGCAGCAGCGGGCGCAGGTTGGGCCGCGGGGGCCCCGAGCGGGCTCGGCGGGCCGCGGGCGCGGGGTGGCGGCGCCTGCCATGTGGCAGGCTACCAGTGGCGGCGGCGGTCTATCCGGCGGCCGGCGGACGTGTCCGGCCGCACGGAGAGGAGCGGGGCTAGGGTTAGGGGTGGAATGACCAAAAAAATTCGGGGGAGATGCTATTTTATAGGTAGGAGGAGCTAGGAGGCTCCAAATTGAGCACGGTTTGCGGCCATGCAATCGTGATTGAACGCTCTAGATGATGGAGGAGGTTTTGGTGGGTTTTGGGCCAAATTGGAAGGGGGTTGGACTAGAACACAAATGAGGCCTTTTCGGTCCCTCGGTTAACCGTTGGAGTATCGAACGAAATCCAAATGACACGAAACTTGACAAGCGGTGTACTGTTAGTAAACCAAGGCCGCATGGGAAGTCTCGGTCCAATCCGGAAATGTTTAACCCCCACACACGAAAAGAGGTAGAAAGGGACACCGGGTGACATAGGAGCGCCGAAATGCAAAACGGACAACGGGGAAAATGCTCGGATGCATGAGACGAACACGTATGCGAATGCAATGCACATGATGACATGATATGAGATGCATGACAAAGACAACACCACACGGAGACAAAAACCCGACACCGATGAAATAAAATAACTTAGCGCCGAAAACGGCAAAGTTGGGATACATATAAGGTAAATTACATCCGGGGTGTTACATGCTTGTCGAGTCCTTAGGGTTCAACCTCATGTCTGTCTCAATGCTTTGTGATATTGATATGGTTGTTGTCTTTGGCAAGTAGCATTGTGTTGTGATCATGGAAGCTGACAATTCCAAAGTCTTTGAAGGCTTTAGGAGAGGAGATTTGTATATTGTTGATTTCTCTACATGACCACAGCCTGCTACATGTCTACATGCAAAAGCTTCAGAAGGCTGGTTATGGCATCGACGACTTGGTCATGCTGGGATGAGGAACTTGCACACGCTCGCAAAGAAGAAGCATGTCATTGGCATCGAGAGTGTCAAATTCCTCAAGGACCATTTGTGTGGAGCTTGTGAACCCAGAAAGATGACCAAGGCCAAGCATCCCTCAAAGACCATCATGACTACCACTCGTCCATTTGAATTGCTTCACATGGATCTCTTTGGCCCTACTCACTATGCCACATTTACTAATGCTGCATCTTTATATGGCTTTGTCATTGTTGATGATTATTCTCAATATACATGGGTGCATATCATCACTTACAAAACTGAAGTGCAGGAAGTCTTCAAACGATTTTTCTCGAGGGCGTCAACCGACTTTGGTGTGAAGATCAAACACATCAGAAGTGACAATGGAACTGAGTTCAAGAACACTGGTCTTGATGACTATCTTGATGAACTTGGTATCACTCATGAGTTATCTGCTCCATATACTCCTCGGCAGAATGGCGGTGTGGAGCGCAAGAACATGACTCTTGTTGAGATGGCTCGCACTATGCTTGATGAGTACAAGACGCTTACTCGCTTCTGGCCTGAGGCAATTGATACTGCGTGCCACATCATCAACAGGGTATATCTTCACAAATTCTTCAAGAAGAATGCATATGAACTCCTCACTGACAAGAAACCCAATGTGAGTTATTTCAACGTCTTCGGTGCTAAATGCTGGATTAGAGATCCTCATCACAGTTCAAAATTTGCATGGAAAGCACATGAATATGCTCGGTTATGGTAAGGACTCGCACACCTACAGAGTCTTCAACACCTATCACCACAAGGTTGTTTAAACCGTAGATGTGCGGTGCGATGAAACTAATGGCTCGAAAAGAAAGCACCTACCTCCTATGACAGATGAAATACCTCCTAAGGAATCTATTAAGTTCAAGGCTACTGAGGATGTCATTCCTACCGAAGAATCTGCCGAAGAAGTTATTCCAGAATGTGAAGAACGTCATGCTGATGCACCTGAGGAAAATGGTGCTGAAGAAAATGCTGATCAAATTCCTCAACGACAACCAGCCCATCCTCGCGTTGCAAATGAAGTGCTGTAACATCCCAAATTTTCAATTTGGAATGTTATACACTAGATCATCATGCATATCATATTTTCTTGCATTTTGGTCGATCCTAGAAATTTCACGCAACTCAAGGACCCTCCGAGAGAGTTGGAGATTTCGTTATTTTCAATTTTGAGTTTTCTCAAACTTTGAAAAGAGGATCATTTGATTTATTTTCATCTTCAATCAAACATGAGAGAGGGGAATAATATGACTTTCCCAAATTTAGGAAAAATGAAGATGTGATGAATAAATCAAATTTTGGATTTGTCGGAGTTTATTTGCCTTTTATTTGGATAGGGAAAAATGCGCGTTTCAAAAACTTGCATCTAGGTCCCGAGAAAAAGTTCATTTTGTTCGACTCATTTTTAGGAGTCGGGGAAAATTTACTTTGGGAGTTTTGGAGTTCGTTTAGATTTCCTTTCTTTGTTTTTCTGCGCGCGAATTTTTTTTTTAAATTCGCAGCGCCTGGGCCAAGGCCCAGCCGGCAGGCCAGGCCGGCCTCCTCCCGCGCGCGTGTGCCTAGCGCAGCCCCACCGCGCCGCCGAAGCCGAGTCCTAGTAGGACTCCTCTCCTCCCCTTTTTTCTTGCCCCCTCCCCCAAGTTTCCCCCCCCCTCCCCTCTTTAAATACTCCCACACCCCCCCTTTCGCACACCACCCCGCACCTCCCACCCCGCGCCCCTCGCCCGCGCCGCCGCCCCATAGCGCCGCCGCTGCCACCCTACGTCGTCCCCGCCGCCGCCTTACGCCGCCGTTCGCCGGAGCCCTCGCCGGAGGTAGCCCCGCGCCGCACCATCCCTCCCCTCGGTTCGGTTTTTCTTATAAACTGTTCCGGTTCTTTTTCTTTTCTTTCTGGTTTTCTTTCGTTTGTTTCGGTTTTCTTTTCCGAAACCCTAGATCGGTTTTCCGTTTTGTTTTCGGTTTAGTGTTTAGCGACCGTTCACCGGACCGTTCGTCCTAACGAACGTGATCACCAGATATTCTCGGCTAACGAACGTCTGTTCGTTTAACCGTTCTTCTTTTTCTTCTCGTCGGATTTATTCCGCGATCGCGATTTCAGATCCGATCTTTGTTCTAGTTTTTCTCCCCGCTCGTTTATCGGAATCAGGTGATTCAAGCGCCTGGAGTTTCGTTTCGAAACCGCCGTTCCGACTAATCAACTTAAACAAGTTTTTGCTATGGTAAAACTTGACCTAGTTTCAACTTGATAGAACCGAGTTGTTTTCTTCCGCCGTTTGTTTTCCGTTGCTTTGTTCGGTTCTTTCTCTCTTTGCAACCAGAGTTCTTAAGTTGAACTATCTGGTTCGATATCCTGTTCAAGTTTTACCTGTGCATTAGATGAGTACTCATTGTATGCTTGTTGTTTGTCTGCGATAGATTACCCGGATTGCGCCGCCTGTTACTTCGAATCTCTAGGACTCGCGGATCATCAGCAAGGCAAGTAACACTTTGATCATACCTTTTCTACAACCCAGTTTTATTGCATTAGATCAATCCTCACACATTGCATGATTAGGATCTAATTGAATTGTGGGATGGGAAGTAGATGAGGTAGTACCTATTACCTATTTATTATGAAACCTTTGGGAGTTACTTCTACGTTTGCTTATTATGCCATTGCTATGCTAGTAGACGTGGATTGGGTGAGTGATATCCATGACAGATGTGAGTGTGATAATTTTAAAGGTTTATCTAAGGTGGCAACTTAAACACACATCTGGGTGGATTGAGGCACCTGATGTCTATCAGGACTTGCCTGTTTTTCTTTTGGACTGCCACCCAGGCTCAAAGGGATTATAAGATCTTTCATACTAAATACTTCCGTGTGCAGCCACAAGCCAATATGGGCTGTGGCATAGTTGACTAAGTCGTGCGAACTCTTACAGGGTAGACTAGCAGATGTAGGGGAAAGTAGGTGTACCGGTCTATCCATCATAAGGTGCTAGCGCTTCTGAAAGACTGTGTCTCGGTCATCCGTTTCTCAAACACCAGTAGTGCGAGAAATCCAACGGAGGCGATCGAGTCTTGTGGGGAAAAGTGCGCAAACCTCCGCAAAGTGTAATAAACTAATCATGATTAGCCGTGTCCCCGGTTATGGACATCTTGAGTATCTAGTACTTGAATATCGTGTGAATCTCATCATGTTACCTCTAATTAATATTGTTGGGTTTTAATTGTTCACTTAATTGGGATCGGAATGTTGTCAACTATTCTCGATGTTCAACCACCATGATAGTTAAATAAATTTATTCCTTTGCAGTAGGGAAAACTAGCTTTACGCAAAATAGTAACCATAGAGCTTTCCACCAGCCAAATATGCATATAGTATAGCTGTTTCATTCCATTACTCTCTATGTGTTACCTTGCCAGCATATTCCATGTGCTGACCCGTTTTCGGGCTGCAACTTTCATGTTGCAGACATTTCAGACGACGAGTAAGGTGCTTTTACGTCATGGTTCTATACTCAGTGATGCCGTTGGAGTTGATGGACCCATTTACCTTCCAAGTCTTCCGCTGTTACCGATATTAGATGGCCTTAAGCCATATTTATTGTAATAAGTCTTCGTTGATATACCGATGTAATAAGTGTGTGATTGCTACTCTGCTATAAATCCTTCGAAGTACTATGTGGTGTCAGCATTACTGATCCAGGGATGACACCGGAGCACAGAGACTTGATCCATTTGGGTCGGGTCGCTACAGAGATGGTATCAGAGCACACGCTGACTGTAGGACACAACCACTAAGTTAAAGCCATAGATCACTATTCTCTCCTCATTTTCTAACTCCTCCTCCTTTCTACTCTTTTAGGATGAAGGACGCGAAGATTAAGTACGCTCAACCGGATGAAGGCACACCTTTTGGATTTCACTTGAAGGAAGTCACCAAGTACCTAAACATTGGATTACCAAGTTTCATCGGGACTTCAACGCCACTCTACCTGAAGAGGAGCGCTGGAAGATTCAAGCTCACGTTCCGGGAAGGACATTCGCGCCAATCACAAAGCCCATAGATAGTGTTTTCAATGCACCAACCTGGAGTCTTGGAAAGAGCATGGCAGCCCATATCACCATAGGACGCATTGGAGGAGTTTATCAAGAAGACCTCAAGGACAGTATCTACCAGATTTGCGGACGCCGAGATGAACAATGGGAATTAGTCAGCACCAAGAAGGATAGATCCATTGCAGCTTTCATCCAGGAGTTAAACCAGCACATTCGACGCCACGAGAACTAGATGTGCAATGATATGATAGAGTTGAAGAATGCGAAGGCAAGGATCATCGAGCTAGAAGGAGAACTGAAGGCTACACGCAAGGACTACAGAGATGAGATCGTAGCTCTAGCAAGACACAACGGCGGCCTTAAGCAGGAGATTGAAGAATTCAAGAGGGAGCTAGCATCCAGGAAGGAAGACATGTACGTCGCATGTCTGGACAACTACATCATCATCGACGACACCGATTCGGATCCAAGTGAACCCGACTTTGAAGACGAACCTGGAGCGGACATCATGGAGTCGTTCACCGGTTCAAATTTCTAGATGACCACCAAATATTAGTAGTATTTCCCCCATGTATACACTATAGTTCGAGCACTTTTGCGATAGTTCTAGACCGTTTGTAAGCCCTTGTTTGAATTGAATGAAGTGAATTTGTGTGCATTTGCTCATGTGCATTGGGGTAGTGTTTTATCTTTAGACCTCACTCTATTCTTATTTCTCATCTTTTCTAAACCCTCAGATGCCTCCGAGATGTGACAATGGATTTCCACCGGAGCTCACTCAGTTGATCCAACAACAGAATCAATTGATGCAATTGTTAGTCCAGAACCAGCAGAACAACAACAACAACAACAACCCACCACCACCCCCGCCACCTGTTCACCACTTAGCCCGTTTCCTTAGGCTGAATCTGCCGGTGTTTTCTAGTAGCACCGAGCTGATAGTAGCAGACGATTGGCTCCGCAAGATAGGAAGGGAGTTGACCACTGCAGGATGCACAGATGGTGAGAAGGTGAAGTTTGCCGCACATCAGCTTGACGGACCCGCGGCAGCATGGTGGGAGAATTTCACAGCCACCTTCCCAGTTGACACCGTCACATGGGATCAGTTCCAGCAAGCTTTCAGCACTACACATGTTTCAGCAGGAGCTATGGCCATGAAGAAGCGTGAGTTTCGCAACTTACGCCAAGGAGGAAGGACAGTTGGCCAGTATGTTGACGACTTCAGCAAGTTAGCACGTTATGCCCCAGATGACGTTGCTACAGATGCAACTAAGCAGGAGAAGTTTCTAGAAGGATTGAATGATGAGTTGAGTATGCAGTTGATGGTAGCAAGTTTCAACAACTACCAGGAGTTGGTAGATCGTGCCATCATGATTGAAGGGAAGCAACAGCAGATTGAGAACCGCAAGAGGAAGTATGGACAGGGGAAGTATAACTCTGGAGCCCAACAGAAGCCCCGTTTTACCCCTAAATCGGGATTTCAGTTTCAGCATACCAGTGGAGGAGGTAGTTCGCACAACCATAATGGCCACAAGAATGGTAATGGGAATGGGGGAAGCAACGGCCAGAACCGGACCATCCCATCAACCCCAGCCAAGAGAGATCTGAGCCAAGTCACCTGTTTCAAGTGTTCCAAGACCGGACATTATGCCAATGAATGTCCTGAAGGCCAGAATGGAAATGGCAATGGAAGCTCAGGGAAGAAGGCAAACCCTTTTAATAGGGGACACGTGAACCACGTTAACGTGGAGGAGGTTGAAGATCAGCCTGATGCAGTAATCGGTAAGTTTTTGGTTAAGTCATTTACCGCACTCGTTCTTTTTGATACTGGTGCATCACATTCATACATATCAAGGGGATTTGTGGAAAAATATAGCCTGCCCACTAGGATTCTTAAAACCCCTATGCTAGTAAGCTCGCCAGGAGCAGAATACATGGCCAGTCAAGGATGCTTTCAAGTGCCATTAAGCATAGGAAGGCATGTTTTCCCAATGGATTTAATTATTCTGGAATCCCAGGGTCTGGATGTAATTCTCGGTATGGATTGACTGTCGATGTATGGAGGAAACATCGATTGCGCCAGTAAGACAATTTTGCTCACAACACCAGAAGGAAGAAGGATCAAGTATGTATCCCGGCATGTGCCAAATAGGACACAAGTAAATTGCCTAACAGGAGTTGTGCAGGAGGAAGTACCAGTGGTAAAGGATTTTCCAGATGTATTTCCTGAAGAGTTGCCAGGCATGCCACCGGATAGAGACATTGAGTTATTGCCAGGTACAGGCCCAATATCGAAGCGGCCATACCGGATGCCAGCAAAGGATTTGGTAGAAATTAAGAATCAGATTAAGGAGTTACTGGAGAAAGGTTACATACGCCCAAGTTCTTCGCCTTGGGGATCACCCGTACTTCTAGTGGAGAAGAAGGATGGATCATTACGGATGGTTGTTGATTACCGTGGATTAAATGAAGTAACCATCAAGAACAAGTACCCACTGCCAATGATTAATGATCTGTTTGATCGGTTGCAAGGAGCTAAAGTGTTTTCCAAGATCGATTTGCGATCAGGGTACCACCAGTTGAAGATTTGAGAGCAGGACATACCTAAGACAGCATTCACCACAAGATATGGACTGTATGAGTATACCATTATGTCATTTGGATTGAATAACGCACCTGCCTATTTTATGAACCTGATGAACAAAGTGTTTATGGAGTTTTTGGATAAGTTCGTCGTAGTGTTCATTGATGATATCCTGGTTTACTCAAAGAATGAAGAAGAGCATAAGGAACATTTGCGTTTGGTTTTGGAGAAACTAAGGGAACATCAGTTATATGCCAAATTTAGCAAATGTGAGTTTTGGTTGAAAGAAGTAGGATTCCTCGGACACGTTATATCCGGAGAAGGGATAGCGGTTGACCCCACAAAGGTTGAGACCGTAACCGAATGGGAAGCACCAACGATAGTTGGAGAGATCCGGAGTTTTCTTGGACTCGCACGATACTACCGGAGATTCATTGAGAACTTTTCAAAGATTGCAAAGCCTATGACGGAGTTGTTGAAGAACGATACCAAGTTCAAATGGACCGAGGAGTGTGAGGCTAGTTTCCAGGAGTTGAAGAAACGATTGGTTACCTCACCAATGTTGATTTTGCCAGATCAGACCAAGGATTATGAGGTGTATTGCGACGCTTCACGTCGAGGACTGGGAGTAGTGCTTATGCAGGAAGGGAGAGTTGTTTCATATGCTTCACGACAACTGAAGCCTCATGAGTTGAATTATGCCACACATGATTTGGAGTTAGCAGCCGTAGTGCATGCATTGAAGACGTGGAGACATTTCCTCATTGGAAATCATTGCGAGGTGTACACGGATCACAAGAGTTTGAAGTACATTTTCACGCAGAAGGAGTTGAATCTCAGACAAAGGAGATGGTTGGAGCTCATCAAGGATTACGATATGAGATTGCATTACCATCCCGAAAAGGCTAATGTAGTAGCTGACGCATTGAGCCGTAAGAGCCATGTCAATACGTTAATAAAAGAGGAAATACCCAAGGAGTTATCAGAAAACCTTAGTGAACTAAGTTTAGAAATAGTCCCGAAAGGCTATGTAGCAGCACTGGAGATTCAGTCAACATTGATGGATAAAATCAGAGAGGCTCAGAAATCTGACAAGGAAATTGCTTCTATAAAGGAGAAACTAAGCAAAGGAAAAGCAAAGGGATTTCGTGAGGATGAGCACGATACCCTATGGTTTGAGGACCGTGTTTATGTGCCCAATGACCCGGAGATCAGGAAGTTGATTCTACAAGAGGCACATGATTCACCATATTCGGTTCACCCAGGAAATACCAAGATGTATTTGGATTTGAAGGAAACATTCTGGTGGACCGGAATGAAGAAGGATATTTTAGCATATGTAGCAGTTTGTGATGTGTATCATAGAGTGAAGGCAGAGCATCAAAAGCCGGCCGGATTGTTGCAACCATTGCCGATACCCGAATGGAAGTGGGATAAGATAGGCATGGATTTCATCACAGGACTACCCAGGACGAAGGCAGGATATGACTCGATATGGGTAGTAGTTGATCGTTTGACGAAGGTAGCACATTTGATTCCAGTTAAGACCACTTACACCAGTGCTAAGTTGGCAAAGATATACATGACTAGGATCATTTGTTTGCATGGAGTTCCGAGGAGTATTGTATCAGATAGAGGAACTCAATTTACCTCAAAGTTTTGGAATCAGTTGCATGAAACTTTGGGAACGAGGCTGGAGTTCAGCACCGCTTTTCATCCGCAGATAGATGGACAGACCGAGAGAGTCAATCGGATTTGGGAAGATATGCTGAGAGCTTGTGCACTAGATTATGGATCTAGTTGGGACGACAACTTTCCGTATGCGGAGTTTTCTTATAACAACAGTTACCAAACCAGTTTGAAGATGGCACCTTTCGAAGCTTTATACGGAAGAAGGTGTAGGATACCGTTGTCATGGGACGAAGTTGGAGATCGTCAGTTGTTTGGACCCGACTTGATTAAAGAGTCTAAACAGAAGGTGACAAGGTTGTCAGAATCGCGATTCTATTGTATGATTCTACGACTTTACGATCCAAACTAACCCCTTCGATTCTACGACTTCAGTCTCTAGAATCTACGTTTCTAGGATCCTGATAGTGAAGATTCTACGATTTGCGATCCTGCCATCAGAGCTCCGATTCGATTCAGAATCACGATTCTGACAACCCTGGAAGGTGAAATTGATTCGTGATAGGCTCAAGGTAGCCCAGTCCAGGCAGAAGAGCTACGCCGATTCAAAATGCAAGGAGACAGTTTACGAAACCGGAGACAGGGTGTATCTCCGAGTATCCCCACTACGAGGAGTTAAGTGCTTTGGAGTTAAGGGAAAATTAGCACCGCGTTTCGTTGGACCATATAAGATCTTGCAACGTATGGGAGAAGTTGCGTATAAGTTGGAATTACCCGAGGGACTGTCAGGAGTTCATGATGTATTTCATGTTTCTCAGCTGAAGAAATGTCACGCCGAGATGGCGGAGGTACCGCTAAGAGATACAGTGCCATTGGAAGCAATTCAGTTGAAGAATGACTTAATGTATGAGGAGAAACCAGTCAAGATTCTCGATCATGCTAGCAGAGTTACCCGCAGCAAGGTTATCAAGTTTTGCAAAGTTCAGTGGAACCACCACTTCGAGGATGAAGCCACCTGGGAGAGAGAAGAAGATTTACTCAAGGACCACCCTCACCTATTTTCTAGCCAACCCGAATCTCGAGGGCGAGATTCATCTTAAGGGGGGTAGGTTTGTAACATCCCAAATTTTCAATTTGGAATGTTATACACTAGATCATCATGCATATCATATTTTCTTGCATTTTTGTCAATCCTAGAAATTTCACGCAACTCAAGGACCCTCGGAGAGAGTTGGAGATTTTGTTATTTTCAATTTTGAGTTTTCTCAAACTTTGAAAAGAGGACCAGTTGATTTATTTTCATCTTCAATCAAACATGAGAGAGGGGAATAATATGACTTTCCCAAATTTAGGAAAAATGAAGATGTAATGAATAAATCAAATTTTGGATTTGTCGGAGTTTATTTGCCTTTTATTTGGATAGGGAAAAATGCGCGTTTCAAAAACTTGCATCTAGGTCCCGAGAAAAAGTTCATTTTGTTCGACTCATTTTTAGGAGTCGGGGAAAATTTGCTTTGGGAGTTTTGGAGTTCGTTTAGATTTCCTTTCTTTGTTTTTCTGCGCGCGAATTTTTTTTAAAAAAAATTCGCAGCGCCTGGGCCAAGGCCCAGCCGGCAGGCCAGGCCGCCTCCTCCCGCGCGCGCGTGCCTAGCGCAGCCCCACCGCGCCGCCGAAGCCGAGTCCTAGTAGGACTCCTCTCCTCCCCTTTTTTCTTGCCCCCTCCCCCAAGTTTCCCCCCCTCCCCTCTTTAAATACTCCCACACGCCCCCACCATTTTCCCACACCACCCCGCGCCTCCCACCCCGCGCCCCTCGCCCGCGCCGCCGCCCCATAGCACCGCCGCTGCCGCCCCTTAGCGCCGCCGCCGCCGCCCCATAGCGCCGCCGCCGCCTTACACCGCCGTTCGCCGGAGCCCTCGCTGGAGCCTCGCCAGAGGTAGCCCCGCGCAGCACCATCCCTCCCCTAGGTTTGGTTTTTCTTATAAACCGTTCCGGTTCTTTTTCTTTTATTTTCGGTTTTCTTTCGTTTGTTTCGGTTTTCTTTTCCGAAACCCTAGATCGGTTTTCCGTTTTGTTTTCGGTTTAGTGTTTAGCGACCGTTCGCCGGACCGTTCGTCCTAACGAACGTGATCACCGGATATTCTCGGCTAACGAACGTCCGTTCGTTTAACCATTCTTCTTTTTCTTCTCATCGGATTTATTCCGCGATCGCGATTTCAGATCCGATCTTCGTTCTAGTTTTTCTCCCCGCTCGTTTATTGGAATCAGGTGATTCAAGCGCCTGGAGTTTTGTTTTGAAACCGCCGTTCCGACTAATCAACTTAAACAAGTTTTTGCTACGGTAAAATTTGACCTAGTTTCAACTTGATAGAACCGAGTTGTTTTCTTCCGCCGTTTGTTTTCTGTTGCTTTGTTCGGTTCTTTCTCTCTTTGCAACCGGAGTTCTTAAGTTGAACTATCTGGTTCGATCTCTTGTTCGAGTTTTACCTGTGCATTAGATGAGTACTCATTGTATGCTTGTTGTTTGTCTGCGATAGATTACCCAGATTGCGCCACCTATTACTTCGAATCTCTAG
Source organism: Triticum monococcum (assembly GCA_034509565.1). NCBI lineage: Eukaryota > Viridiplantae > Streptophyta > Magnoliopsida > Poales > Poaceae > Triticum > Triticum monococcum. Next base: position 212,113,536 of record CM067847.1, on the reverse strand, counting down.
GACTCGCGAATCATCAGCAAGGCAAGTAACACTTTGATAATTTGGTATGTGGGTGGACCGGTGCTTGGGTACTATCCTTACTTGGACAAGCATCCCACTTATGATTAACCTCTATTGCAAGCATCCACAACTACAACGAAAGTATTAAGGTAAACCTAAACATAGCATGAAACATATGGATCCAAATCAGCCCCTTACGAAGCAACGCATAAACTAGGGTTTAATCTTCTATCACTCTAGCAACCCATCATCTACTTATTACTCCCCAATATCTTCCTCTAGGACCAAACAATGGTGAAGTGTCATGTAGTCGACGTTCACATAACACCACTAGGGGAGAGACAACATACATCTCATCAAAATATCGAATGAATACCAAATTCACATGACTACTAATAGCAAGACTTCTCCCATGTCCTCAGGAACAAAAGTAACTACTCACAAAGCATAAACATGTTCATAATCAGAGGGGTATTAATATGCATATAGGATCTGAACATATGATCTTCCACCAATTAAACCAACTAGCATCAACTACAAGGAGTAATTAACACTACTAGCAACCTACTAGCACCAATCCCGGACTTGGAGACAAGAATTGGATAAAAGAGATGAACTAGGGTTTTGAGAAGAGATGGTGCTGATGAAGATGTTGATGGAGATTGCCCTCTCCCGATGAGAGGAGCGTTGGTGATGATGATGGCGATGATTTCCCCCTCCGGGAGGGAAGTTTCCCTAGCAGAACAGCTCCGCCAAAGCCCTAGATTGGTTCCGCCAAGGTTCCGCCTCGTGGCGGTGGAGTCTCATCCGAGAAGATGGCTTATTATTATTTTTCCCATCGAAAGACTTCATATAGCAGAAGCTGGCCACCGGAGGGCCACCAGGGGGCCCACGAGGTAGGAGTGCGCCTAGGGGTACGGCGCACCCCCCACCCTCGTGGGCAGGGTGTGGCCCCCTAGTGAATCTCTTCCACTGAGTATTTTTTATATATATTCTGAAAACGTCTTCCGTGAAGTTTCAGGACTTTTGGAGCTGTGCAGAATAGGTCTCTAATATTTACTCCTTTTCCAGCCCAGAATCCCAGCTGTCGGCATTCTCCCTCTTCATGTAAACCTTGTAAAATAAGAGATAATAGGCATAAGTATTGTGCCATAATGTGTAATAACAGCCCATAATGCAATAAATATCGATATAAAAGCATGATGCAAAATGTACGTATCAACTCCCCCAAGCTTAGACCTTGCTTGTCCTCAAGCAAAAGCCGAAATCGAAAAATATGTCCACATGTTTAGAGATAGAGGTGTCGATAAAAATAAAATACGGACATGAAGGCATCATGATCATTCTTAGAACAGCAACTTATATAATTCTTGTCATATGATTTCTTATGCTAGAGTAATAATTCAATCACAATTTCAAGTATGAATAGTAAACTTCATTGAAAACTAACAAACTATAATCTGAGTCATTGGAGCAATTGCAATTTATCATAACATAGGAAAGACTCAATATATAAGATCTTTTCAGCAAGCCCACATACTCAAGTATCATATAGTCTTTCACAATTGCTGACACTCACGCAATACTTATGGGTGTGGAGTTTTAATCGGACACAGAGAAAGATAGAGGCTTGTAGTTTTTTCCTCCCAACGTTTTACCTCAAGGGTAATGTCAACGGTAATAGTTCAAGAAAACTCACATCCAATTAGCCATATATACCAGGATCTTTCCAACATACTGTGCTTGCCAAAGGATAAAATGTAAAAAGGAAGGGTGAAGATCACCATGACTCTTATGCAATGTAGGAGATAAAAGTAAAAGATAAGCCCTTCGCAGAGGGAAGCAGAGGTTGTCATGCGCTTTTATGGTTGGATGCACAAAATCTTAATGCGAAAGAACGTCACTTTATATTGCCACTTGTGATATGGACCTTTATTATGCAGTTTGTCGCTTTTATTTCTTCCATGTCACACGATCGTATAAAGTTTATTTTCTCCCGCACTAATAAGTCATACATATTTAGAGAACAATTTTTATTGCTTGCACCGATGACAACTTACTTAGAGGATCTTACTCAATCCATAGGTAGGTATGGTGGACTCTGATGGCAAAACTGGTTTAAGGGTATTTGGAAGCACAAGTAGTATCTCTACTTGGTGCGATGAATTTGGCTAGCACGAGGGGGAAAGGCAAGCTCAACCATGTTGGATGGTCCATGACAATATAATTTATCTCAGATGTAAGAAAACATAACCCATTACATTGTCTTCCTTGTCCAGCGTCAACTCTTTTAGCATGTCATATTTTAATGAGTGCTCACAATCATAAAAGATCACTAGTAGAAAAAGGGTCAAACGTGAAGCACATTAGTGCCGGTTTGTATTTGAGCCGGTACTAATGGTACCATTAGTGCCGGTTCGAACGGATTTGCATTAATGTCGGTTCGTGTTGAACCTTTAGTACCGGTTCGTGGCACGAACCGGTACTAAAGGGGTGGTGGCAGGCTGGCGTCAGGCCGGGTCCCCACGATCACCTTTAGTACCGGTTCGTGGCACGAACCAGTACTAAAGGTCTAACCTTTAGTACCGGTTCGTGGCACAAACCGGTACTAAAGGGGTCTGACCTATAGTACCGGTTTGTGACACAAACCGGCACTATAGGGCAATTTTCAAACTCTACCCCCCCCCCCCCCGGTGGATCGCCTTTTCAGTTTTAAAAAAATAAACGAAAATGATGGAAATGTCAAAAAAAAAAGAAAATAAGTTTCCCATGTGATATGTGGTCTAGTTGTTGGGAAAATTTGCAAATGTGAATTTTGACTTTATTTGCAAAATCTCTCTAAAATTTGTAAAAATGGGCATAACTTTTGCATACTAACTCGGATGAAAAAGTTTTTTATATGAAAAATCATCTACTCGAAAAGTTACATCCAAATTTAACGGGCGGAACCCCGTTAAACATTTTTAAAATCCTCAAAAACCTAATAGAAAAAAGATACGGGGCTTTTAAGATCTAGAGTGGAAAAAATTGAAAAATATTCAAACAGTGGGCAAACTGTGGTCAAACAATGGTCAAACTAATTATTCTAGAATATTAGTGTTACTAAATAATTATTTTAGTTATTTCAATTTTGGTCAAATCTGGTCAAACTTTGGTCAAACTATGGTCAAACTGTGGTCAAACAATGGCCAAACTAATTATTCAAGAAATATTAGTGTTACTAAATAATTTTTTTTTTAAAACAATAGTTTCAAACTCAAACAGTGAAATGTGTCACTTCATGCTCAAGCAAAAATCTTGAAGGTTAATAGGATTGACATCTTACTATTGTTAGTAAAACAACAAGTGCAGACTTGGAGCGAGGGAGAATAGAACCCGGAAGTTAAGCGTGCTCGGGCTGGAGTAGTGAGAGGGATGGGTGACCGATCGGGAAGTTAGATGATTTGCAATGAGTGATCCACACTTGAGCAGTTAAGAGAGGTGATTAGAGACTAAATCTTCAAATAATTCAGAAAAATTCAAAATAAAAGAAAACAAATTTTTTTCCAAAATTTTCAAAAAAAAAACCTTTAGTACCGGTTGGTAACACCAACCGGTACTAAAGGTCCCCCGTACCAGGGCGCGAGCTCACGCCACGTGGTGGCACTTTAGTGCCGGTTCGTGCTGAACCGGTACTAAAGGGGGGGCCTTTAGTGCCGAAATAATAGTGCCAGTTCCATAACCGGCACTAAAGGCCCTTACAAACCGGTGCTATTGCCCGGTTTTCTACTAGTGGATGTCCAAGATAGTATATCTATATGTGAAGACCTCTCTTTCTTTATTACTTCCTATTAATTGCAACGATGACCAAAGCTATGTTTGTCAACCCTCAACAACTTTTATTCATCATACTTTTTCTATGTGAGCTCATTACTCTCCATAAGACTCACATGATCTATTTGTTTCTTTTTATTTCTTTCTCTTTTTTTATTCACTTAAGATCATGGTAAAATAGTCAAGCCCTTGACTCAACACAAATCTTTATTATATAGCTCACGGACTTGGTTACATAGAAGAATTATAAAGCAAAACTCACAACTAGATCATACTAAGAACTTTTATTCTACTAGATCAAGATATTACCAAAAGGATCGAACTAAGAAAAATGGTAAAGATAAAAGTGATGGTGATACGATACCGGGGCACTCCCCCAAGCTTGGCAGTTGCCAAGGGGAGTGCCCATACCAGATACTCAATTCTTCTATGTTGGTGGAGACAGTGGTGATTTTGTTGATGGCGTAGGATTGTCGTCCTTCTTCCAAGGCATAGGCTCACCATCATAGAAGGATGACCGAGTCCCCTGGAACCTCAAATCTGTAGCCAAACTCATCCTCTTGAATCTATATTCATACTCATAGTTTTGATTTTGCAGGTCATAGATCTGGGCTTGGAGGTGCTCATTTTTCTCATGAAGCTTGAAGATCGCCTCTCCAATGTCCTTGACGTTCAGCTTGTGGTTGTTGGTGAACTCCATGATCATGATGTGATTGGAATCGAGTCCACGCTCCACCATCTCCTGACACTTGAAAACTTCTTGCTCCAATGCCTCGAGCCTTGACTTCATGCTTCCGGTCTTCCTTGGTCCCTCAGCATCGCGGATGTGCAACAACCCCTCACGCATCAACTTGGCATTTTCATAGGCTTGGGTTCTTCATTCATCAAGTGAGCTAATATCAAATAACCTGTTCTCACCGGCAAGTTTGAAATCATAATTGAGTTCTTTAATAGCCCAATATGCCTTGTGTTCTAGTTCGAGAGGTAAGTGACATGCTATTCCATAAACCATTTTATACGAAGACATACCCATAGGATTTTTATATGCAGTTCTATAGGCCCATAATGCATCATCAAGTTTCTTGGACCAATTTTTTCTAGATCTATTAATAGTCTTTTGCAAAATTAATTTGAGCTCTCTATTACTCAATTCTAATTGACCACTAGACTGAGGATGATAAGGAGATGAAATTCTATGATTAACATCATAATTAGCAAGCATTTTACGGAAAGCACCATGAATAAAACGTGAACCACCATCAGTTATTAAATATCTAGGGACTCCAAATCTTGGAAAAATAACTTCTTTAAGCATTTTAATAGAAGTGTTATGATCAGCACCACTAGTTGGAATAGCTTCTACCCATTTAGTGACATAATCAACAGCAACTAAAATATGTGTATATCCATTAGAGGAAGGAAAGGTTCCCATATAGTCAAAGCCCCAAACATCAAATGGTTCAATAACGAGTGAATAGTTCATAGGCATTTCTTGACGTCTACTGATATTACCAATTCTTTGACATTCATCACAAGATAAGACAAACTTACGGGCATCCTTGCAGAGAGTAGGCCAATAAAAACCAGATTGCAATACCTTATGTGCAGTTCTATCTCTAGCATGGTGTCCTCCATAAGCTTTGGAGTGACACTTGCGTAGGATCTGTTCCTGTTCATGCTCAGGTACACAACGTCTAATAACACCATCTACTCCTTTATAAATATGTGGGTCATCCCAAAAGTAATGCCTCAAATCATAGAAGAACTTTTTCTTTTGCTGGTATGTGAAACTAGGTGGTATAAACTTAGCAACAATGTAATTAGCATAATCAGCATACCATGGAACAGTATGAGAAGCATTTATGACATTTAATTGCTCATTAGGAAAGCTATCATCAATAGTAAGTGGGTCATCAAGCACATTTTCTAACCTAGACAAGTTGTCTGCAACGGGGTTCTCAGCTCCCTTTCTATCAACAATATGCAAATCAAATTCTTGTAGCAAGAGAACCCATCTAATAAGTTTAGGTTTAGCATCTTTCTTTTCCATAAGATATTTAATAGCAGCAAGATCAGTGTGAATAGTTACTTTAGAATCAACAATATAAGGTCTGAACTTATCACAAGCAAATACAACTGCTAAGAATTCTTTTTCAGTGGTAGCATTATCTAGGGTTTTACTAGCATAATGAATAACGTTTAATTTATTATCAACTCTTTGTCATAGAACAGCACCTACAGCATAATTACTAGCATCACACATAATTTTGAAGGGTAAATTCCAATCAGGTGGCTGAACAATAGGTGCAGAGATCCATGCTTTCTTAAGTATTTGAAATGATTCTACACAATCATCATAAAAAATAAATGGTATATCCTTTTGTAATAAATTAGTGAGAGGCCGAGAAATTTTTGAGAAGTCCTTAATGAACCTCCTATAAAATCCGGTGTGACCAAGGAAACTTCTTATACCTTTGATGTCCTTGGGACATGGCATCTTTTCAATAGCATCAACCTTGGCTTTATCAACCTCAATACCTCTTTCAAAAACTTTATGCCCCAGGACAATACCTTCATTAACCATAAAGTGGCACTTTTCCCAATTCAAGACAAGATTAGTTTCTTCACATCTCTGCAAAACTCGATCAAGGTTGCTCAAGCAATCATCAAAAGAAGATCCGTAGACGGAGAAATTGTCCATCAAAAGCTCACAAATCATTTCACAAAAGTCAGAGAATATAGCCATCATGCATCTTTGAAAGGTAGCAGGTGCATTACATAAACCAAAAGGCATACGTCTATAAGAAAAAGTACCAAAAGGGCATGTAAAAGTAGTCTTTGATTGATCTTTAGCTGACACGGGTATTTGAGAGAAACCAGAATAACCATCTAGAAAGCAAAAATGTGTATGTTTGGATAATCTTTCTAGCATTTGATCGATAAAAGGTAAGGGGTAATGATCCTTTTTAGTTGCCTTATTTAATTTGTGGAAATCAATTACCATCCTATAACCTGTAATAATTCTTTGAGGAATCAATTCATCTTTATCGTTGGAACAACAGTAATACCTCCCTTCTTAGGGACACAATGGACGGGAGTTACGCACTGACTATCAGCAACGGGATAGATTATACCTGCCTCAAGGAGATTTAGTATTTCCTTTCTTACCACTTCTTTCATTTTAGGATTCAGCCGTTGTTGATGATCATGAACTGGTTTAGCATCTTCTTCCAAATTTATTTTATGTTGACATAGAGTGGGACTAATGCCCTTAAGATCATCAAGAGTATACCCAATAGCAGCATGGTGCTTCTTCAGAGTTTTCAATAATCTCTCTTCCTCATGCTCTGAAAGGTTAACACTAATGATAACATGATATATCTTTTTCTCATCAAGATAAGCATATTTAAGAGTATCAGGTAATGGTTTAAGCTCAAACACGGGATCACCCTTGGGTGGAGGAGGATCCCCTAGGATTTCAACAAGCAAATTGTGTTTCAGAATAGGTTCTTGTTTAAAGAATACTTCATCTATTTCCCTTCTTTCATTCATAAACATGTCATTTTCATGGTCTAGCAAATATTGTTCTAAAGGATCACTAGGAGGTACGGCAATAGAAGCAAGACCAATAATTTCATCCTTACTAGGTAATTCTTCTTCACGGTGTTGTCTACAAAATTTAGAGAAATTAAATTCATGAGTCATATCATCTAAACAGATAGTAACAACATCCCTTTTGCAATCTATGGTAGCATTAACAGTATTTAAGAAGGGTCTACGAAATATAATGGGACAAAAGCTATCTTGTGGGGAACCAAGAACAAGGAAATCAGTAGGATATTTAGTTTTCCCACACAAGACTTCAACATCTCTAACAATTCCCATTGGCGAAATAGTATCTCTATTGGCAAGTTTAATTGTGACATCAATATCTTCTAACTCAACAGGTGCAATATCATGCATAATTTCTCTGTAAAGGCTAATAGGTATTGCACTAGCACTAGAACCCATATCACATAAGCCATGATAACAATGATCTCCTATTTTAACAGAAATAACACGCATGCCTACCACAGGTTTAGGTTTATCTTTAGCACAAGGTTTAGCAATTCTAGAAGTTTCATCATAGAAATAAATAATGTGCCCATCAATATTATCAGACAAGAGATCTTTAACAATAGCAATATTAGGTTCAACTTTAACTTGCTCAGGAGGTGTATAAGTTTTAATATTGCTTTTACGAACCACAGTTGAAGCTTTAGCATGATCCTTTATCCTAATAGGGAAAGGTGGTTTCTCAACATAAGCAGTAGGAACAATAGGATCATTATAAGTGACAATCTTTTCTTCAACTTTAATAGGTGCAGCTACTTTTACTTCTATGGGAGGATGATATTTAAACCACTTCTCCTTGGGGAGATCAACATAAGTAGCAAAAGATTCATAGAAAGAAGCTACTATCTCAGAGTCAAGTCCATATTTAGTGCTAAATTTACGAAAAATATCAGTATCCATAAAAGATTTAACACAATCAAAACTAGGTGTCATACTTGACTCCTTACCTTTGCTGAGGTCCCAATCTTCAGAGTTGTGTTTAATTATTTCCAATAAATCCCATTTGAATTCAATAGTCTTCATCATAAAAGACCTAGCACAAGAAGTATCAAGCATGGTGCGATTGCTATCAGAAAGCCGAGCATAAAAATTTTGAATAATCATTTCTTCTTGAGAGCTCATGATTGGGGCATGAATATAACATTGATTTAAGCCTCTCCCAAGCTTGAGCGATGATTTATCCTTCGTGAGGCCAAAAATTATATATATAATTGTGATCACGATGAACAAGATGCGTATGATAAAACTTCTAATGAAATTCCAATTACAATCGTTTGTAATTCCAAGACCCCATATCATCACATAGCCTATACCATGTCGATGCATCTCCCTTCAAAGATAAAGGGAAGACCTTCTTCTTAACAACATCTCCGGGTACACCTGCAAGCTTAAATAATCCACAAACTTCATCAACATATATTAGGTGCTCATCAGGATGCATTGTTTCGTCTCCTACAAAAGCATTATCTAGCAGTTTTTCTATCATACCCGAAGGAATTTCAAAGCAGACATGTTCATTTTCATTTTCAGTAGGTTCAGTAGGTTGAGGAGCAACTCTTTGCTCTACTAATCGGGGTGAAGATACCCCGAACAAGCCCCTTAGAGGATTCCTTTCCATAGTAACAAGTGACAGTAAATTTCAGCACACTCTATAAATTTTTCCTTACCAAATTCCACCTACCAAAGGAGCTTCACTCCCCGGCAACGGTGCCAGAAAAGAGTCTTGACGACCCACAAGTATTGGGTATCTATCGTAGTCCTTTCGATAAGTAAGAGTGTCGAACCCAACGAGGAGCACAAGGAAATGATGAGCGGTTTCCAGCAAGGTATTCTGTGCAAATACTGAAACAAGTGGTAACAGATAGTTTTGTGATAGGATAATTTGTAACGAGCAACAAGTAACAAAAGTAAATAAGGTGCAGAAAGGTGGCCCAATCCTTTTTGTAGGAAAGGACAAGCCTGGACAAATTCTTATATAGAGAAAAGCGCTCCCGAGGACACATGGGAATATCGTCAAGCTAGTTTTCATCGCGCTCATATGATTCGCGTTCGATACTTTGATAATTTGGTATGTGGGTGGACCGGTGCTTGGGTACTGTCCTTACTTGGACAAGCATCCCAGTTATGATTAACCTCTATTGCAAGCATCCGCAGCTACAACAAAAGTATTAAGGTAAACCTAACCATAACATGAAACATATGGATCCAAATCAGCCCCTTACGAAACAACGCATAAATTAGGGTTTAAGCTTCTGTCACTCTAGCAACCCATCATCTACTTATTACTCCCCAATGCCTTCCTCTAGTCCCAAACAATGGTGAAGTGTCATGTAGTCGACATTCACATAACACCACTAGAGGATAGACAACATACATCTCATCAAAATATCGAACGAATTCCAAATTCACATGACTACTAATAGCAAGACTTCTCCCATGTCCTCAGGAACAAAAGTAACTACTCACAAAGCATAAACATGTTCATAATCAGAGGGGTATTAATATGCATATAGGATCTGAACATATGATCTTCCACCAATTAAACCAACTAGCATCAACTACAAGGAGTAATTAACACTACTAGCAACCTACTAGCACGAATCCCGGACTTGGAGACAAAAATTGGATACAAGAGATGAATTAGGGTTTTGAGAGGAGATGATGCTGATGAAGATGTCGATGGAGATTGCCCTCGCCCGATGAGAGGAGCGTTGGTGATGACGATGGCGATGATTTCCCCCTCCGGGAGGGAAGTTTCCCCGGCAGAACAGCTCCGCCAGAGCCCTAGATTGGTTCCGCCTCGTGACGGCAGAGTTTCGTCCAAGAAAATGGCTTATTATTTTTTCCCATCGAAAGACTTCATATAGCAGAAGATGGCCACCGGAGGGCCACCAGGGGGCCCACGAGGTAGGGGGCACGCCCACGGGGGTAGGGCGCGCCCCCACCCTCGTGGGTAGGGTGTGGTCCCCCTGGTGAATCTCTTCCGCTGAGTATTTTATATATATTCTGAAAACATCTTCCGTGAAGTTTCAGGACTTTTGGAGCTGTGCAGAATAGGTCTCTAATATTTACACCTTTCTCAAACCAGAATCCCAGCTGCAAGCATTCTCCCTCTTCATGTAAACCTTGTAAAATAAGAGAGAATAGGCATAAGTATTGTGACATAATGTGTAATAACAGCCCATACTGCAATAAATATCGATATAAAAGCATGATGCAAAATGGACGTATCGCAGATATGCTTTGTCTCTGATTTCATAGACTACCTCTTTGTGTTTCGAGTCTGCATAACTCTTCTGTCTATACTGAGCTACTTTCAGTCTATCTTGAATCAGCTTAACTTTCTCCTCAGACTCCTTAATCAAATCCGGTCCAAACAACTGGCGGTCACCAACTTTATCCCACATCAACGGTGTTTGGCATCTTCTAACGTACAGGGCTTCAAATGGTGCCATCTTCAAACTGGCCTGGTAGCTGTTGTTCTATGAGAACTCCGCATAGGGTAAATTATCATCCCAACTAGACCCGTAGTCTAGTGCACAAGCTCTCAACATGTCCTCCAGAATCTGATTGACTCTCTCAGTCTGTCCATCTGTCTGCGGGTGAAAAGTTGTACTGAACTCCAGCTTGGTTCCCAAAGTCTAGTGCAGTTGATGCCAAAACTTTGAAGTAAACTGTGTTCCTCTGTCTGATACGATGGTCCTCGGAACTCCATGCAGACATACGATCCTGGTCATATATATCTTGGCCAACTTTGCACTTGTATATGTGGTTTTCACTGGGATAAAGTGAGCTACTTTGGTCAAGCCGTCCACTACTACCCAGATAGAATCATATCCCGATTGGGTCCTGGGTAATCCGGTGATAAAATCCATGCCAAGTTTATCCCACTTCCATTTGGGTATCAGCATAGGCTGTAGTAATCCTGCTGGTTTCTTATGTTCTGCCTTCACTCTCTGACATACATCACATACGGCTACATACTCGGCAATATCCTTCTTCATTCCAGTCCACCAGAAACACTCCTTCAAATCCAAATACATCTTGGTGTTTCCGGGGTGTATCAAGTATGGGGAGTCGTGAGCTTCCTGTAATATTAACTTCCTGATCTCTGCATTATTGGGCACATATTCCGGTCCTAGAACCACAAGGTGTCGTGCTCATCCCCACGAAAACCTTTGGCTTTGCCTTCGCTCATCTTCTCCTTTATCTCGACAATTTCTTTGTCATCCTTCTAGGCTTCTCGAATCTTTCCCAACAAGGTCGACTGAACTTCCATGGTTGTAACAAAACCTTTGGGAACAATCTCTAAACGTAGCTCCCTGGAATCTTCTGCTAACTCCTTTGGCAATCCTCCTGTTTACTAAGGTATTGGCATAACTCTTTCGGCTCAAAGTGTCTTCTACGACATTGGCCTTTCTCGGATGATAGTGCAACTTCATATCATAATCCTTTATAAGCTCCAACCATCTCCTTTGCCTAAGGTTCAACTCCTTTTGTGTAAAAATGTACTTCAAGCTCTTATGATTCGTGTACACATCGCAATGGTTTCTAATGAGAAAATGTCTCCAGGTCTTGAGTGCATGTACTACGGCTGCCAACTCCAGTCATGGGTGGCATAATTCAACTCATGTGGTCGAAGTTGTCGTGAGGCATATGAAACAACTCTTCCATCTTGCACAAGTACTCCTCCAAGTCCTAAGCGAGAGGCGTCACAATACACTTGGAAATCCTTGCGTATATCCGGTAGGATCAGCACTGGGGCTGTAGTCAAATGTTTCTTCAACTCCTAGAGACTTGCTTCACATTCCTCAGTCCAATGGAACTTGGTGTCCTTCTTCAACAACGTCGTCATAGGCTTCGCAATCTTAGAGAAATTTTCAATGAATCTCCGATAGTATCCCGCGAGTCCAAGAAAATTGCGGATCTCTCCAACTGAGGTGGGTGCCAACCACTCAGTTACTGACTGAACATTGGTGGGGTCTCCTTCTATACCTTCTCCTGATATAACATGTCCAAGAAATCCAACTTCCTTCAAACAAAACTCACATTTGCTGAACTTGGCATACAACTGATGCTCCCTGAGTTTCTCGAGTACTAAGCACAAATGCTCCTTGTGTTCCTCTTCATTCTTTGAGTATACTAAAATATCATCAATGAACACCATGACAAACTTATCCAAGAACTCCATGAACACCATATTCATCATACTCATGAAATAGGCAGGGGCGTTAGTCAATCCAAATGACATAACCATATACTCATAAAGCCCATACCTTGTGGTAAAAGTTGTCTTAGGTATATTCTTTTCTCAAATCTTCAGCTGGTCACTACTAGGAAAAGGCCTACTAGTGGCGCACCTATTTTGCCTACTAATGGCGCACTATAGGTGCGCCACTAGCATCACACCATTAGTATTTTTTTACTAATGGCGCATCTGTGGTGCGCCATTAGTATCCCACAGGTGCGCCATTAGTATCTGGTATACTAATGGCGCACCACATAGAAGTGCGCCATTAGTAACAATTCTTTTAATTTTTTTTTAATTTTTTTTCAATTTTTTAATTTCTTTTTTCGTCTTCTTCTTAATCTCGGGTCACTATGGCTTAATCTCGGGTCAATATGCTTAATCTCAAGTCAAATCGCACTCTGTGGTCAAACTTCCCGAAAGGTCACCCATCCTCACACTACTCCAGCCCGAGCATGCTTAACTTCGCAGTTCTATCCAACCCTAGCTCACTTCACAAGCACTTGTTGATATATCTATCATATCAATCCTATTAAACCTTGTTGATGTCTAGGACTTTGTTCATGTTCATGAGTATGATCAAATTTTGAAAAAATATTTCAAACTTCCTGCTCATATTACGTATCATATTTTGAAAAAAATTCCAAAAAAACTTTGAAACCAATTTTTTTTTTGTTACTAGTGGCGCACCTAGCAAATGGTGCGCCACTAGTAAGTTTGATTTTTTTTTATTTTCCCCTCTATATCTTAAAAGCCTCGTATCTTTCGTCCTGTTTGGTTTTTGGGGATTTTGAAGATGTTGAACAAAAGTTCCCCCGGTTCAATTCGGATGTAACTTTTCGATTAGATGATTTTTCATATAAAAAACTTTTTAATCCGAGTTCGTATGCAAAAGTTATGCCCATTTTACTAAATTCCAGAGAAATTTTGCAAATAAAGTCGAAATTCATGTTTGTTAATTTTCCCAACAACTAGACCACATATCACATGGGAAACTTACTTTTTTTATTTTTTTTACATTTCCATCATTTTCTTTTATTTTTTTTAAACTGAAAAGGAGGTCCACCGGGGGGTGCATTTAGCACCAGGGTTACTAATGGTGCACCACACATCAGGTGCGCCATTACTAACAATTTTTTTTATTTTTTTGCAAAACTACTAATGGCGCACCACACACCAGGTGCGCCATTAGTAATACATGTATCTGGCGCGCCACTGCTATATAGCGATGGTGCACCACATACACGGTGCGCCATTAATGTCCATAACATCTATAGCCCTTTTCCTAGTAGTGGGTGGTAACCTGATCGCAGGTCAATCTTCGAAAACACTTTAGCTCCTTGTAGCTGGTGAAATAGATCATTGATCATCGACAGTGGTTACTTGTTCTTGATTGTCACTACATTCAACGCCCGATAATGAACAACCATCCTTAGAGATTTATCCTTCTTCTCAACCGATAGCACTGGGGCTCCCCATGGTGATGAACTCCGTCGGATATAACCTTTCTCCAATAACTCCTTAATATGTTTCTTGATCTCCTCTAGATCATTTGCGGGCATCCGGTATGGTCTCGTTGATATAGGCCCGGTGCCTGGCAACAGCTCTATCAAAAACTCAATGTCTCGATCTGGCGGCATGCCTGGTAACTCCTATGGAAATACATCTGGATAATCCTTCACAACAGGCACTTCCTCCTGAACAACTCCCATGAGAGAATGTACTTGGGTTCTCCTTGGCGCATGCCTGGATACATACTTGATCCTTTTTCCCTCCGGGGTAGTAAGCAGAAATTGACTTACTGGCGCAATCGATGTTTCCTCCGTACATCGACAGCTAATCCATTCCTAGTATCACATACAATCCTTGCGACTCCATAATTATCAAGTCAGAGGGGAAAACATGACTACCTATGGTTAATGGCATCTGAAAACATCCACTGCTTGCCATACACTCGGCTCCGGGTGAGGTTACTAGCATAGGTGTCTTAAGAACTCTAGTGGGCAACTTATACTTATCCACAAATCCCCTTGATATGTATGAATGCGATGCACCGGTATCAAAAAGAACGATTGCAGTAAACGACTAAAAACTTACCGATAACTGCATCTGGTTGCTCTTCAACCTCCTCCACGTTCATGTGGTTCACTTGTCCTTTGTTAAATGGATTGGGCTTCTTCCCAGAGCTCCCATTACCATTTCCATTCTTCGCTTCAGCGCACTCCGTGGCATAGTGTCCAGTTTTCTTGCACTTGAAACAAGTGACGTGGCTTAGGTCCCTCTTGGCGGGTGTGGCTGGATTGGAACGATTCTGATTGCTGCTTGCTCCATTCCCATTCCCATTCCTTGGGCCAGTATGGTTATGGGTACTTCCTCCATTGTGAATGTGGCCTCCATGGTTATGGGTAAGCCCTCCTGAGTTCGGGGTAAAGCAAGGCTTCTGCTGAGCTCCTGAATTGTACTTCCCTTGTCCATATTTCCTTTTGCGGCTCTCTATCTGCTGCTGCTGCTTCCATTCGATCATGAGAGCTTTATCTACCAACTCCTGGTAGTTTTTAAATGTTGCCACCATTAACTACATACTCATCTCATCATTCAGCCCTTCCATAAACTTCTCCTACTTCACGGCATCCGTGGCCACATCATCTGGAGCATAGCGGGATAACTTACTAAACTCCTCCACGTACTGGCCTACAGTACGGTTACCTTGGCGTAAGTTGCAAAACTCACGCTTCTTCATGCTCATAGATCCCGTGGATACGTGAGCTGTGCGGAATGCTTGCTAAAAATGCTCCCTGGTGACATTGGCTATAGGAAAAGTGGCTGTGTAATTCTCCCACCATGCGGCTGCTGGTCCATCCAATTGGTGTGCGGCAAAACGCACCTTCTCCGCATCTGTGCAACCTGCAGTGGTCAACTCCCTTCCAATCTTGTGCAGCCAATCATCAGCAACTATTGGCTCGGTGCTACTAGAAAACACCGGTGGTTGCAGCCTCAGAAAACAAGCTAAGTTGTCAAATGGTGGTTGTGGCGGTGGGTTCTTATTGTTATTGTTGCCTTGGTTCTGAACTAAAAACTGCATCAAGACATTCTGCTCCTGGATCAACTGAGTGAGCTCCGGTGGGAAAGAAAAACTGGTGTCACGTCTCGAAGGCATCTGATGGGTTTAGAGGGAAGAGATTAGAATAGAATGAGGTCTAATGAGAAAACACTACCCATATGCACATGAGACAAACACAATCATATCATATCACTCAATCAATCAAGCAAGGGCATACAATCGGTCTAACTATCGTTACAGTGCTCGGACTACTAATATTTACATGGGGGTACTACTAATAGTATGGTGGTCTACTAGAAATTTTGATCGGTGGAAGACTCCATGATATCTGCTCCAACTTCGTCTTCATAGTCATCATCACTACTATCCGGGTCGGAATCAGTGTCGTCTATGATGATGTAGTCTTCAGAACGGATCTCCTTGGGTTCGTCGCCTTCTCCTCCTGGCGCGGGGTCTCCCATAAAAACTCCTAGCTTCCTAGTCATGTCGTCATTCCTCTCCACAAGTATCATCATTTCCTCCTCATATCCATCGCATGTAAACTTAAGATCCTCTTCTAGCTCTGTGATCCTGATCATCGCCTCCTTCAAATCTATCATGCTTGCGCACATCTGGTTCTCCTGGCGACGAATGTGGTGGTTTAATTCCTGGATGAATGCTACAATGGACCTGTCCTTCCCGGTGTTGATCATCTCCCATTGCTCATATCGGCGTCCACATATCTGGTAGATAGTGTCCTCCAGCTCCTTGTGGTAAACTTCACTGATGCGTCCTATAGCAATGTGGGCTGCAATACTCTTGCCTAGACTCCAGGTGGGTGCATCAAAGGAAAACTCTATGGGTTTAGTGACTGGCGTGAATGTCCTTCCTGGAACTTGAACTCGAATCATCCATCGCTCTTCTTCTGGTAAAGTGGCGGTATAGGTCTCGGTGAAGCTTGGTATTCCAATGTTCAGGTACTTAGTGACTTCCTTCAAGTGTCGTCCAAAAGGTGTGTCTTCATCCGGTTGTGCAAACCTGTTCCTCGTATCCGCCATCCTAAAGAGTAGAAAATGGAGAGGAGTCATAAATAAGTAGAGAAGAGTGGCCTATGGCTTTTCTTAGTGGTCGTGTCCTACATTCAGTGTGTGCTCTGATACCATCCTGTAGCGACCCGACCTCAAACGGTCAAGTCTCTGTGCTTCAGTGTCATCCCTGGGTCGGTAATGCTGACACACATAGTACTCAAAGGATTTATAACAGAGTGGCAATCACACACTTATTACATCGAATGTCTCAAGAGAGAACTTATTATAGTAAATATGGTTTAAGGCTATCTAATACGATAACAGCGGAATGCTTGGAAGGTAAAGTGAGTCCATCAACTCCAACGGCATGGCTGAGTGCATGACAAACAACCTATAGCACCTTACTCCCCGTCTGAAAAGTTTGCAACATGATACGTTGCAGCCCGAAAACAGACCAGCACATGGAATATGCTGGCAATGTAACATACAAGAGTAATGACAGATAAGAGCTATCACTATATGCATATATGGTTGGTGGAGGCTGTATGCTTAATATGTTTTGCAAAAAGCCAATTTATTCCTACAACAAAGGAATATATTTTATTTAACTATCATGGTAGTTGAACAATATTGAGAAGGTTCCTCCAACTCAATCCCAATTAAAAGTAATTATCAACCCAACAAATTAATTTAGAGTGATGAGATCCATATGATAATCCAAGAACCAGATACTCAAGATGTCCATAACTGGGGACACGGCTAACCATGATTAGTTTATACACTCTGCAGAGGTTTGCGCACTATTCTGCACAAGACTCGATCTCCTTCGTTGGATTTCTCGCACTACAGGGTGTTTGAGAAATGGATGGCCAAGACACAATCTTTTATAAGCATTTGCTCTTTACTCCGGGCGGACTGGTACACCTACAATCCCCTACATCTGCTAGTCCACCTCTTCAAGAACTCACGCAACTTACTCAATTATGCTAGAGCCCATAATGGCTTGTGGCTACACACGGAAGTTTCTAGCATGAATAGCCTTATGATCCCTTTGAGCCTGGGTGGCCGGCCATAGGATGATCACACGGGTACTCCGGGATATCCTAGGACAACACTGGATTCTCCAGGTGCCCATAAGCAATCCACCCATATGTGTATTAAAGTTGCCACCTTAAGTTGAACCATTAATTAACAACTCACATCTTTCATGGATACACTCAAACCCAAACCACGTCTACGAGCATAGCATGGCAATATAAGCATAACGTAGAAGTAACTCCCAAGGGTTTGATAATAAAACATGTAATAGGTTATACCTCATTATCTACTTCCCAGACCCACATGTTAAGAGATCCTACTCATGCAATGTGTGAAGGTTGAAACTAATGCATAAAAACTGGGTGATAAAGGGGTATGATCATAGTGTTACTTGCCTTGCTGACGATCTGCAAATCCTAAAGACTCGTAGTAGCATGCTTCGCACTCCGGGTGTTCTACCTCAAATGAACAATAGCATACATAAGCAATCAAGCAAAGATGCACGGGTAAATCTCAAATAAGAAGATCCAACTGGAAATTTCAACTGAAGAACTCCGGTTTGCAAAAAGAATCAAATCAAACAGAGCAACGAAACTCAAACGATGAAAGAAACAAGATCCGATTACTAATCTGGACAAAAGTCAAATTTTACAATACCAAAATCTTGTTCAAGTTGGTAAACAAAAAGAGGGCTTCGATACGAAGATCTAGGCGCTTGAATCGTCTGATTCCGATAAACGAGCAAAAAGATAAAGTAAAACGAAAAACAGGGCAGAAATCGTGATTGAAAATAATCGCGGAAAAACCATGGAAAAAGAAAACTGACGAACAGGCTAACGAACGAACGTTCGCTGTCTGCGGTTAATGGGTGAAAACCATTCGTTAAAACGAGTTTTCGAACGTGTGTTTGTTAAATATCTAAACCGGGAAGAAAAATAAAAACCGAATTGATCTATTAAAACGGATCTAAGGTTTTTACCAGAAAAACCGAACCGGCGAAGATAACGGGCGGCGGCGAGCGGCGCGGCGGCGGTGGCTTAGGGTTTCGGGCGGGGCGCTGGGTTGTTGGGGTCGGGACTCCCGGCTTATAAAGGTCGGCCGGGCCAGGAGTCCTAGGCGAACACGGCCCGGTTAGGTCGGTTACTTTTTTAAATAATTCCGCACAGAAAAACAAAGAAAAGAAATACTAAACGGACTCCAAAAATCCTGAAATAAATTTTCCCCGTCCTCTAAAAATAAGCTGGACACCGTGAACATTTATTTGGGCCTCTAAAGCAATTTTGAAAAATGCATGTTTTCCTAATTCAAACAAAATAGCAATAAAACCCCAAATAAAAATACAAATTGATTTTTATATTTTTTTCCTCCAACATTTCATTTATTTTGGAGAAGTCATATTATCTCCTCTCATATAATTTTAATATGAAATATTTTTGGGGAAGAAAAATAATTAAAACCAAAATGATCCTTGTTTCAATATTTGATAAAACTCAAATATGAGAACGAGGGAAAATCCCCAACTCTCTCCGAGGGTCCTTGAGTTGCTTAGGATTTCGAGGATCACACAACGAAATGCAATAAAATATGATATGCATGGATGACCTATGTATAACATTCCAAATTGAAAATTTGGGATGTTACATCAGCTCCTCTACACTCTTCAACTGGCCCCACTCTGCTGAAGACCAAGGCCACTGCAGGACGAGGCACTAGACCAAGTCCTCAAAAGAAGCAAGTCACCTTCCAAGTAACGTCCGATGACGATGAAGCTGATGATGATGAACTCGCTGAAATCATCAGAGATAGGCAGCACAGGGCCGCTAGAGCCAAAGGCAGTAATGTGCCATTGATGCTGGATCCAAAGTTGATCCTCGACTTCATTGACTTGTGGACAAGGACCCCAACACACCTCTACCTGAGATGAACCTCACTCCTTGTCAAAGTCATGTGTTGACTCACTTCATTGACGAAGAAATATGGAAATATGAACAGGGGAGGAAGGTGAAGAAAGCGCAGTATAAGAAAGAGCGTTTTCTGAAGCAAAACTTCTTGAAGCTTTCACCTGAAGAACTTGCAGCTATGCAATCAGAGATCAAGAAACTGAGTGATGAATTTGATCGCTACTATGCTGACCGGCTTGGAGCCAAAGTCAGATTTGTAAAGATAACTGAAAATTTCACTACCAATGTTGCAGCTCCAACGCAACAAGAAATTCCTCATGTTGAAGCATCTGCTCAGCCTACTGAAGAAAATGCCAGCACCGCTGATGATACTCAGGTTACTGAAGAAAATGTTAGTACCAGGGCTGATGACTGCATTCCAGCCGCTGATGAAACTGCCAGGGCAACCACTAGTGTTGCGCCTGAAGAAATTGCCAGGACAGTTGAAGCTTCAACCGCTGTGTCTGAAGAAACTGCTTCTACCAGTGCATCCACATCTATTGTGCCTGAACAAATGGAACCAATTTCCTCTGCTCCTCCTGCACCTAGACTAAGTCCAATTCTTCCTTCTGCAATAGAAGCGAAGAAGACCAAGGCTGTGGAGCGTGCAGTTGTGAAGAAAAGGAAAGCATCAACTTCATTAGACTCTTCAGCTCCGAAGAAGATGAAGAAATTGACCAGCTCGTTTGAAAATCCGATTTATGTTGTTGCAGTCTCAATCATGCCATCAAAGAACTCGTTCCTTTTGATGAAGATTACGTGATCCCAAGCGGATCCGATGAAGAAATTCCTTCTGTTGCTTCTTCAGAGCAGTTGGATGAAGAAATTGAAGTGGATGCAATCCCTTCAACCCCAGTTGTTTCATCGTACATGCCTCAGTTTACTGCTGAAGAGGCCGGCGTTGAAGAAATTAGTGGAGAAGATGCGGATGTGGACATTGGGTTCACAACGCCAGTTCTGAATGATGACTTTTGGGAAAGTCAGCACCCCAATTCTACGTTGTTCACTCCTCTGCAACAAATTCCTCAGTCCCCAGTGACTACTGAAGTTCAAATGGGTTCTGAAGAACCACACCCCACTCCGTCCATCCTTGAAGAGATTCCTGCCACTAGCGCTGATGACATTGCTGCTGAAAAATTGAAGCCCCAGGCTGCCACTTAAGAAGAAACTAAAATTCCTCAGCCTGCGGATCCTGATATTGCGATTCCTGAGGTTGTGATGCAATTGACTGACACTCCTCACCCCAAGCCGAAGGATCCTTTCTCAAATAAGAAAAAATTCAAGGTTGATGACTTCTTCCACGAGCATGTTTTCTTCACGGACTACAACCCCTATGATTCTGCTCTCCTTAGAAGGAAGTGCTTCTGGACTGCCAGCCAAGCAAACTTCTATTCTTCACTGCTTTTCAACAAAGACAAAGTCTTCGACCATGAGCATATTCCTCACGTGGACATGGAATCACTGCCTTTCTTGACGCTAGTCCTCAGTGTCCTTCATGACGCTGGGCTGCTCAACTTTTGAACTGATATTGTTCATTGGAATGAAGTGCTAATTCTTCAGTTCTATGCAATGCTACACATCACAGGAGAAGCTGAAGATGTGAACACTTGGGTATTGGACTGGATGACAGAGAACGCACATTTCAAAGCATCGACCTCTGAATTACTTCATGCCCTACCTATCAGTCCTCCCCTTGAAGGCGCTCGTTGCATATACCATGAACCTGAACTTACCGCTCACTACATGCAAGTGTTGATTAAGCCGTTGAAGCCCGGTCAAGCTCCAAGGACCAAATTCCTCGTGAAGGAATTGTTGTTTGTGCCTAGAACTATCTATCGCATTCTAAAGAAGACATTGATTCCAATCAAAGGCCACAATTCAAATGATGAAGAAGTTGTTGGCATCATGAAGAATCTGCTGTTCAATATCATACATGTCATTCCTATCAACTACCATGATTTCTTCATGAGGACTCTGGCAAATGTTGCCCTCTCTCCATTTGAGTTGAAGCTTTATGCTCCTTGGATTATGAGATTCCTCAGAACAAGGTCTTCACTCAACTACAAGGCTGATTTTCAGAATCACGTCAGTTACTTGCCCTCCATTGAAGTCCTCAAGCGGACATTTTCCTCATTTGATGAAAAGGGCCAGGCTACTGCAACTATTGATGAAGGCATTCATCCATTGGATGGTCTGTTCCGCAAAGCTGCATCCAACTCGACCAATGATGACTCTGCCACTCATGACTCTACCGCAAATGCTTCTAAGCAAAATCCTCAAGGCACAGCTCCAAGGGTAATGACTAGTCGTGAGCTTCTCCTCGGTCTTCACCAGAAGGTCGATCGCAACCACAAATGGGTTAAACGTTAGTTTGGTTCTATTCTTCACAACAAGACTTCTACACACAATGCAGTGAAGAAAAACCATTACTACCTCCATGAAGTCTTCGGTCGCACCTGCGCTGTTCTGTCACATATGTATGGTGAAGATGATCTGAAGCAAATGGGTTTCAACCAGGACTTTGAATGGTCTCAGCCACCACCGGCGAAGAAATTCAAGAAGACTAAAGTTCCTTCCTTGGTAGCCAGCAGGCCCTACTTCAACAACCGACCCCAGAAATACCGGTGCTCCTTCATCGACTCAGTGATCATATTCTTCAAGGGCGTTAGTCCTCATTTTTCGTCCCTTTTGGTCATTTGATGACAAAGGGGGAGAAATTTTAGTTAGTCTTCAAGCGGGTCTACCTATATGGGTGTTTTTTATAAGTTACAACTCTCGTTCTTTTGAAGACTTTGTTGGATCGAGTTGTAAACTTAAACCCGATGGTGGTCTGATACTTTTGTTGTGCTCTTCTGCATGCTTATTCCTCATATATGTTATTGCACGCATGATGAATCACATCGGTCACCATATTTCATCATGCATTTCAAATTCATCATATTATATGTTAAATGTGTGTAAAAATTACAAGATATAGGGGGAGATCTCCATGTGTAGCGACCCGACCCGAATGGATCAAGTCTACTGTGCTCCGGTGTCATCCATGGATCAGTAATGCTGACACCACACAATACTTCGAAGGATTTATAGCAGAGTGTCAATCACACACTTATTACATCAATGTCTCAAAAGAGAATTTATTACAATAAATATGGCTTAAGGCCATCTAATGTCGATAACAGCGGAAGACTCGGAAGGTAAATGGGTCCATCAACTCCAACGGCATCACTGAGTATAGAACCACGACCTAAAAGCACCTTAATCATCGTCTGAAAAGTCTGCATCATTAACATTGCAGCCCGAAACGGGTCAGCACATGGAATATGCTGGCAAAGTAACACATAGAGAGTAATGGAATGAAACAGCTATACTATATGCATATTTGGCTGGTGGAAAGGTCTATGGTTACTGTTTTGCGTAAAGCCAGTTTTTCCCTACTGCAAAGGAATAAATTTATTTAACTATCATGATAGTTGAACATCGAGAATGGTTGACAGCATTCCGATCCCAATTAAGTGAACAATTAAAACCGAACAATATTAATTAGAAGTAACATGGTGAGATTCACATGATATTCAAGTACTAGATACTCAAGATGTCCATAACCGGGGACACGCCTAATCATGATTAGTTTATTACACTCTGCAGAGGTTTGCGCACTTTTCCCCACAAGACTCGATCGCCTCGTTGGATTTCTCGCACTACTGGTGTTTGAGAAACGGATGACCGAGACACAGTCTTTCAGAAGCGCTAGCACCTTACGATGGATAGACCGGTACACCTACTTTCCCCTACATCTGCTAGTCTACCCTGTAAGACTTCGCACGACTTAGTCAACTATGCCAAAGCCCATAATGGCTTGTGGCTGCACACGTAAGTATTTAGCATGAAAGATCTTATGATCCCTTTGAGCCTGGGTGGCGGTCCAAAATAAAACAGGCAAGTCCTAATAGACATCAGGTGCCTCAATCCACCCAGATGTGTGTTTAAGTTGCCACCTTAGATAAACCCTTAAAATTATCACACTCACATCTGTCATGGATATCACTCACCCAATCCATGTCTACTAGCATAGCATGGCATAATAAGCAAATGTAGAAGTAACTCCCAAAGGTTTCATAATAACAGGTAATAGGTACTACCTCATCTACTTCCCATCCCACAATTTAATTAGATCCTAATCATGCAATGTGTGAGGATTGATCTAATGCAATAAAACTGGGTTGTAGAAAAGGTATGATCAAAGTGTTACTTGCCTTGCTGATGATCCGCGAGTCCTAGAGATTCGAAGTAACAGGCGGCGCAATCCGGGTAATCTATCGCAGACAAACAACAAGCATACAATAAGTACTCATATAATGCACAGGTAAAACTCGAACAAGAGATCGAACCAGATAGTTCAACTTAAGAACTCCGGTTGCTAAGAAAGAAAGAACCGAACAAAGCAACGGAAAACAAACGGCGAAAGAAAACAACTCGGTTCTAGCAAGTTGAAACTAGGTCAAATTTTACCATAGCAAAAACTTGGTTAAAGTTGATTAGTCGGAACGGCGGTTTCGAAACGAAACTCCAGGCGCTTGATTCACCTGATTCCGATAAATGAGCGAGAAGATAGACTAGAAAGAAGATCGGATCTGAGATCGCGATCGCGGAATAAATCCGACGAGAAGAAAAAGAAGAATGGTTGAACGAACGGACGTTCGTTAACCGGGAATAATCCGGTGATCACGTTCGTTAGGACGAACGGTCCAGCGAACGGTTTCTAGGCAACTAAACCGGAAAAGAAAACGAATCCGATCTAGGGTTTCGGGGAAGAAAATCAAAACAAAGATTTGGAAAGAAAACGAATCGGAAGAGAAGAAAAGAACCGGAACGGTTTATAAGAAAAACCGAACCGAGGAGAAAAATAAGAGAGACGCGGCGCGGTACCTCCGGCGAGGCTCCGGCGAACGGCGGCGGCGGCGGCGTGCAAGGGCGGCGGCGGCGCGGGCAAAGGGCGGCGGCGGCGCGACGCTAAGGGCGGCGGCGCGGGGTGAGGGCGCGGCTTGGGGCTTGGGTTTGGTGTGGGTTTAGAGGGGGGGTGTTGGTATTTATATAGGTGAGGGAAGAGGATTGCTTGGGGGAGGGGGCAAGAAAAAGAGAAGGAGAGGAAAAAACGAAACGGAGTCCTACTCGGACTCTAGGGCGGTGGCGGCGGCCTGCCTGCGCTGGCACGCACGCGTGGGGAGGGAGAGGCCCGGCCGGCTGGGCCTTTGGCCCAGGGGCGCTGCGGGATTTTTTTTAAATTGGTTTCGTGCGCAGAAAAATACAGAAAAGAAATCTAAACGAACTCCAAAACTTCTAAAGTAAATTTTCCCCGACTCCTAAAAATGAGTCGAACAAAATGAACTTTTCTCCGGGCCTAAAATGCAAATTTTGAAAACGCGCATTTTTCCCTATCCAAATAAAAAGGCAAATAAACTCCGACAAAACCAATGATCCTCTTTTCAAAGTTTGAGAAAGCTCAAATATGAAAATGACGAAATCTCCAACTCTCTCCAAGGGTCCTTGAGTTGCGTGAAATTTCTAGGATCGACAAAATGCAAGAAAATATGATATGCATGATGATCTAGTGTATAACATTCCAAATTGAAAATTTGGGATGTTACACCATGATTCTACTCTTCAAGTGTGCATTGCTTCAAAAGCAAATTCCTCACTATGCACATCTTCAGGGGGGAGTTCTTCTATATCTTGCAATAAAATTCCTCAATATTAGTACTTACACTTCATATGTTTATCCCCGTTGAAAACTTAACCTATATTGCCATCAATCACCAAAAGGGGGGAGATTGTAAGTGCATCTAGTGCCCCTCAGTGATTTTGGTGTATTGAAGACTTATAGGTTAAGGGACTGATGCGTTTGTGAGTGTACACAGGACTATAAGTCTACGAGGAGTTTGATATTTCCAGAGAAAGTTGACCCCTAAAAATGAAGTTCTTCAACTGAAGACTCTGGATTTCTAAAGACTTTGAAATTGAAGAAATTGGTGTGACCATGAAGACTTGGTATTCATTCGAGGAACGTGAAGCGTGAAGACTTTTGTTTTCATAGTTTTATTTTCTATTTCTTGAGTCATAGGAAACACCGTACTGTTAAAGGGGGTCGAGGAAATACTAAGGGAAAGTTTCCAAGTGATGCTCAACTCAAAATCCTATACCTATCTATTGGAAATCTCATGCAGTTCAGTCAACTTCTTTAGTGACAGAGACGAAGTTCTTCTGGTCTCTGAGGAATTTATCCTGACTGAGGAGTTACGAATTTTCCAATGTGGATTGCCTACAAGTAAGGAACATGGTAGCCCTGAGGAATTTGATAGCCAAATTTCCGACCATTGTTGTGCTACGTGCCAGCTGTCCCAAATATTCTTCCACCTAACGGTCATATCATTGAAGGGCATTTATGTCTTATCATGTCGGGCTGCTCCCTAGGCTATAAATAGCCGCCCCTACAACCACTAGTTGGTTGGCTGCTTCGAGAGAAACAGACACTTGTCATTTGAGAGCATCGCATCCTCCGAGGACTTTGAGCGAAAATCATCAAGTGAGGAAAACCCAAACCCAAAGACCTACAAACCCAAAGTGATTGAGCATCACTGAAGAGATTGATCCTACGTGGATTCGACGCTTGTTACCTTTGAAGACTACGCATCTTCCAGACGGTTAGGCTTCATGGTCTAGAGCTTCCAAGAGGAAATTGTGGATCGCCGAGTGACCTAGTCTGTGAAGGTTTGGAAGTCACCTGAAGACTTACCATGACTAATTGGGCGAGGTCTGTGTGACCTTAGCTCAAGGGCAATATGGTGAGGACTAAGTGTACGGAGCTGCATGTTCAGGACTAGGTGTCCGGGACTGTGTGTCATCAGGTTTGAATACCTAGCCGCCCTAACCAGACATACAATTGTCACAACAGTTGGAACTGGTCTACCAAATCATTGTCTTCACCGAGCTAACTGGTTCTATTTCCTCAACCCTTCCATTTCCTCATTTCTGTGTTGTGTGATTGTTCATATCTGTTTGAAGACTTTGACTGAAGACTTTCTCAATTTCCTCAGTTCAATTTCTTTAGTCTGTTTGTCTTCATCCTGTTTATCATGTGTTTACGCTTTATGTACTCTGTGCTCATTTTCATTTCATCGTGATGACCATGCTTGTGTTTTGTTATGTTCGCATCTAAGTTCTTATTCCGCTGCAAGTAGTTCTTCACTCAGGAATTTCCTCACCCTGGAATTCCTCAGTGAAGAATTCATAAAAATCGCCTATTCACCCCCCTCTAGTCGACTTAACGCACTTTTCAGATGCTATGGCCCGTAGAAGGCCCATCGTTTCTACGACACTTAGAAGGCCCATTGTTTCTATGACCCATTGGAGGCCCATGGTAACTATAGTAAATATGTAGCCCATGGTTATTGTGGACTAGTTTTAAAAAATAGGTTATTGCGGCCACTAGCAAACCGCGAAAAAAGAATTGTACTAACTATAAGCAAACAAATAAACAAGACGACAAGGAAATAAATAAGCAAGCAACTTACGCTAGGCGGCTATTACACATATTACATCCACTGGGCATCAAAGTTTGCCACCAGTGCAAATATAGGGAACAAAGCCGCATATCATATACACTGGTTGTCAAACTTGGTGACCAGTGCAAATAAACGCCACAGCTAAACAAGTCCAGAACTGAAACCACTTCAGAAGAGCTCAAGAAACAATATCCTGGGTACCCATAATGCTAGCAAGATGCTTAGCAAGCTTATTAACTTTTTCTTGTTTGGCGCTTAAATCCTCCAGCACTTGCTATTGCACAAGAAAGTATGCATCTGAATTCTGTAGGGACTTCCTCAGTCCTTCGGCTTCTTGCCGCAGCACAGCTGACTGATGCCTTTCACCTTGTAGCTGAGACTAAAGAAGCCAAAGTGATTCAGGCAGTGAGTTCGAAGAGCTTGTGCCAGCGGTACTGGCCAGTAATTCAAACACTAAATCAACGTAGGACTGTGGGGTTTTCTCACTGTCTACAGTATCGTTTTTATCACCTTTCTTGGAGATTAACGGGGCTATCTCACTATCTTGAACCTTATCTGCATTACTTTCTCTACCATTGCATAGTGGGGTGCTCTTCTCCAATATTCTGTTCGCATACTACAAGAGAAACAAGCAGACACATCACATGTTTAGCATGTAGTATACGAAACTCATTTTGGTAAACCGGTTCAGTAGTAAGGTGGACAGGATAATAGGATGAAACAAACATAGATCTATGTACTATGGTCACTTTATTGTCCATATCATTCTAGTTTATGTTGCCAAATCAAGATAGAGACACAGTTCAACTCATATATTTTTAAGACACAACAGCATAGACAAAATATAAGTGTGAGAAACTACACAACATTCGCAACACTTCTAATGTGCATCACATGAGAACATAATTGTTTATACAACTGCAACTGAAATCAACATAGAGCAAGAAGTTAGAACAAAAATCTAGTTAAATAAATAGGTTTAAAACATACATGTTGCGCCATTGGAGTTTCCAATGGATCCTTAAAATTCGAAAGTAGTTGGTATGAGTAAATACAGTGATGTAACAACAAAGGAGTATGGACCATAGCTACGGAATCTGGCCTGAGAATAGTTGCTCTTTTGCTTTAAATGTGGAGTTTGGGTTCACTATGGTGGTCTTCGTGCTTTGGGCACTATAGTTGCTTTACAAACTGCTCGTGTGGGGGTACTCTGTGGTGGACATGGTGCTTTGTCAACTAGAAGTGGGTTACTATCCGCTGGGGTTGGGGTTAGATGGGTTGTAGCTGGTTCTCTGCCCAGCGGTGTAAGTGTGCAATCTGGAAGAGTCTCGATTATGTGTGGTGGGGCTAGTTTGTGGGCCAGTACAACCATGGTACTATCTGCATCGGCGGGTAGCACTGTCTTTTGTGAAGAATGGGTTATTGCCCCCTTAGATACTGCCATCACCCCCTCCAATTCAAATGGCTGATAAACAAGAAAAGAAATTGAACGTACAGACATTGTATGATTTACAGATGTGGTAATTCACATATATGTTGTCTAACCAAACAGGACAGCATGACACAATTTCACATATATGATGCCTAACTAAACAGGATAGCATGACACAGTTTCAGATATATGATGGATAACTTAACAAGATATAATGGCATAATTCAACATATGATGAGTATCTAAACAGGGTGACATGACAAAACTATATGATGAATTTCTAAAATAGGTTGGGATGAAATAATTCACATACATGTTGTCTAAGTATACAGGATGGCATGATACAATTGACATAATTTATTCATATATTAAGCAGCTGGCACTCACATGTATGATCTCTAAACTAAGCAGATGGAATTCAATATTTTGCATATGATGTCTAAACTAAGCAATGCAAGACACCATATGCATGATATGAGAAATATAAACATTGCAACTTAGAGGATACACCTCAGGTGGGATATAGGATTGGTCATCTGTCTCTGAATCGTCCTTTGAAGAGCTCCCTGTAACCATCGAGATATATGCTTCAATAGGTACCATTGCCTGCTTTGAAGACCTTGTTTTCACTCCTGATTTTTCCATAACCGGCTCAAATGGCTGATACACATGAAGAGTAGTTCAATATATACAGATTGTCGGCAAATGGAATACATAATGAAAAAAATGATGGCATGAGATAATTCACATATATGATTCCTTGCTACATGGCGGTGCGTAATTCACATATATGATAACTGGCTGAAAAACATGGCATTGCATAATTCACATATCTGATATAGAAAGCAAACAGGAGGCATTCACACAAAGCATGTCTAATCTAAGCAGATGGCATGGCAATCTGATACATCTCCAACGTGTCTATAATTTTTTTATTGTTCCATGCTATATTATCTATTGTTTTGGACAATATTGGGCTTTATTTTCCATTTTTATATTATTTTTGGGACTAACCTATTAACCGGAGGCCCAGCCCAGAATTGTTGTTTTTGCCTATTTTAGTGTTTAGAAGAAACGGAATATCAAACGGAGTCCAAACGGAATGAAACCTTCGGGAACGTAATTTTCTCACCGAACGTGATCCAGGAGACTTGAACCCTACACCAAGGCATCAGAGAGGCGGTCACGAGGGTGGGGGCACCCCCCCTAGGGCGCGCCCCCTGCCTCGTGGGCCCCTCGGAGCTCCACCGACGTACTTCTTCCTCCTATATATACCTACGTACCCCCAAACAAACACAACAGGAGCCAAAAACCTAATTCCACCGCCGCAACTTTCTGTATCCACGAGATCCCATCTTGGGGCCTGTTCCGGAGCTCCGCCGGAGAGGGCCATCATCATGGAGGGCTTCTACATCATCATAGCCTCTCCGATGAAGTGTGAGTAGTTTACCTCAGACCTTCGGGTCCATAGTTAGTAGCTAGATGGCTTCTTCTCTCTTTTTGGATCTCAATAAAAAGTTCTCCCCCTCTCTTGTGGAGATCTATTTGATGTAATCTTCTTTTTGCGGTGTGTTTGTTGAGACCGATGAATTGTGGGTTTATGATCAAGTCTATCTATGAATAATATTTGAATCTTCTCTGAATTCTTTTATGTATGATTAGTTATCTTTGCAAGTCTCTTCGAATTATCCGTTTGGTTTGGCCAACTAGATTGGTAGTTCTTGCCATGGGAGAAGTGCTTAGCTTTGGGTTAGATCTTGCGGTGTCCTTTCCCAGTGACAGAACGGGCAGCAAGGCACGTATTGCATCGTTGCCATCGAGGATAACAAGATGGGGTTTATTTCATATTGCATGAATTTATCTCTCTACATCATGTCATCTTGCTTAAAGCGTTACTCTATTTTTAACTTAATACTCTAGATGCATGCTGGATAGCGGTCGATGAGTGGAGTAATCGTTTCGGTCTACTTGTCATGGACGTGATGCCTATATACATGATCATGCCTAGATATTCTCATAACTATGCTCAATTCTGTCAATTGCTCAACAGTAATTTGTTTACCCACCATAGAATACTTATGCTCTTGAGAGAAGCCACTAGTGAAACCTATGGCCCCCGGGTCTATTCTCATCATATCAATCTCCATCACTTTAATCTTGCTTTGCTTTTTTACTTTGCTTTTTACCTTTTTACTTTGCATCTCTATACCAAAAATACCAAAAATATTATATCTATCAGATCTCACTCTCGTAAGTGACCGTGAAGGGATTGACAACCCCTAATCGCGTTGGTTGAGAGTAGCTATCGTTTTGTGTAGGTACGAGGGACTTGAGCGTGGCCTCCTACTGGATTGATACCTTGGTTCTCAAAAACTGAGGGAAATACTTATGCTACTCTACTGCATCATCCTTTCCTCTTCGGGGAAATTCAACGCAAGCTCAAGAGGTAGCAAGAAGAATTTCTGGCACCATTGCCGGGGAGTCTACACAAAAAGTCAACATACCAAGTACCCACCACAATCCCTAACTCTCGCATTACATTAGTTGCCATTTGCCTCTCGTTTTCCTCTCCCCCACTTCACCCTTGCCATTTTATTCACCCTCTCTTTCCCAATCTCCTTCTCCTTCTCTTTCTCCGCTTGCATTTTTTGTTTGCCCGTGTGTTGGATTGCTTGTTTGTCGCGATGGCTCAAGATACTACCAAATTGTGTGACTTCACCAATACCAATAATAATGATTTCCTTAGCACTCCGATTGCTCCTCTTGCCAATATTGAATCTTGTGAAATCAATTCTGCTTTGTTGAATCTTGTTACGAAAGATCAATTCGCCGGCCCTCCTAGTGAAGATGCCGCTACTTGTCTGAATAGCTTCGTTGATTTATGTGATATGAAGAAAAAAGATGTCGATAATGATGTCGTTAAATTGAAGCTATTTCCTTTTTCGCTTAGAGATCGTGCTAAAGCTTGGTTTTCGTCTTTGCCTAAAAATAGTATTGATTCTTGGAAAAAGTGCAAAGATGCTTTTATCTCTAAGTATTTCCCTCCCGCTAAGATCATCTCTCTTAGAAACGATATTATGAATTTTAAGCAACTTGATCATGAACATGTTGCACAAGCTTGGGAGAGAATGAAATTAATGATACGTAATTGTCCTACTCATGGTTTGAATTTGTGGATGATTATACAAAAAATTTATGCCGGATTGAATTTTGCTTCTAGAAATCTTTTAGATTTGGCCGCGGGAGGTACTTTTATGGAAATCACTTTAGGAGATGCTACTAAACTCCTAGATAATATTATGGTTAATTATTCTCAATGGCATACTGAAAGATCTTCTAATAAAAAAGTGCATGCGATAGAAGAAATCAATGTGTTGAGTGGAAAGATGGATGAAATTATGAAATTATTTGCTACTAAGAGTGTTTCTTCTGATCCTAATGATATGCCTTTGTCTACTTTGATTGAGAATAAAAATGAGTCTATGGATGTGAATTTTGTTGGTAGGAATAATTTTGGTAACAACGCTTATAGAGGGAATTTTAATCCTAGGCCATATCCTAGTAATCCTTCTAATAATTATGGGAATTCCTACAACAACTCTTATGGAAATTATAATAAGATGCCTCTGAATTTGAGAATAGTGTTAAAGAGTTTATGAATTCACAAAAGAATTTTAATGCTTTGCTTGAAGAGAAATTGCTTAAAGTTGATGATTTGGCTAGGAACGTTAATAGAATTTCTCTTGAGGTTGATTCTTTAAAGCTTAGATCTATTCCTCCTAAGCATGATATCAATGAGTCTCTCAAAGCCATGAGAATTTCCATTGATGAGTGCAAGGAAAGAACCGCTAGGATGCGTGCTTCCAAAGATGCCTTTATTAAAGCGTGTTCTTCCAATTCCTATGAAAATCAAGATGAAGATATAAAAGTTATTGATGTGTCTCCTATTAAATCTTTGTTTTGCAATATGAATCTTGATGAAACTGAATATGATCTTCCTTTACCTAGAAGGCGTTCTAAAAATTCGGAGTATTTAGATCTTTATGCTGAAATTGATGAAAGTGGGATTGAAAGAAATAAAAATCTAGATGTTGCTAAACCCACTATATTGGATTTGAAGGAATTTAATTATGAAATTTGCTCTTTAATTGATTGTATTTCCTTGTTACAATCCGTGCTAAATTCTCCACATGCTTATAGTCAAAAGAAAGCCTTCACCGAACATATTGTTGATGCCTTGATGCAATCTTATGAAGAAAAACTTGAGTTGAAAGTTTCTATCCCTAGAAAACTCTATGACGAGTGGGAACCAACTATTAAAATTAAAATTAAAGATCATGAGTTGTATGCTTTGTGTGATTTGGGTGCTAGTGTCACCACTATCCCCAAAACTTTGTGTGATTTGCTAGATTTCCGCGATTTTGATGATTGCTCCCAAAACTTGCATCTTGTGGGTTCTACTATTAAGAAACCTATGGGAAGTATTAATGATGTTCTTATTGTTGCAAATAGGAATTATGAGCCCATAGATTTCATTGTTCTTGATATAGATTGCAATCCTTCTTGCCCTATCATTCTTGGTAGACCTTTCCTTAGAACGGTTGGTGCGATTATTGATATGAAGGAAGGGAATATTAGATTTCAATTTCCATTAAAAAAGGGCATGGAACACATTACAAGAAAGAAAATAAAATTGCCATATGAAACTATCATGAGAGCCACTTATGGATTGCCTACCAAAGATGGCAATACCTAGATCTATCCTCGCTTTTATGCCTAGCTAGGGGCGTTAAACGATAGCACTTGTTGGGAGGCAACCCAATTCTATTTTTATTCCTTGCTTTTTGCTCATGTTTATTAATAAATAAATTATCTAGCCTCTGTTTTGGTTGTGTTTTTTTGTGTTTAATTAGTGTTTGTGCCAAGTAGAACCGTTGGGAAGACTTGGGGAAAGTCTTGTTGAACTTGCTGTAAAAACAGAAACTTTAGCGCTCACGAGAACTGCTGTCATTTTTATTTGGAAAATGATATTTAGTTAATTCTTTTTAAGATGATCAATAGATAAATTCCTCACGTCCAGCAGTTTATTTTAGAATTTTTGGGGTTCCAGAAGTTTGCGTTCGTTACAGATTACTACAGACTGTTCTGTTTTTGACAGATTCTGTTTTTCGTGTGTTGTTTGCTTATTTTGATGAATCTATGGCTAGTAAAATAGTTTATAATCCATAGAGAAGTTGGAATACAGTAGGTTTAACACCAATATAAATAAAGAATGATTTCATTACATTACCTCGAAGTGGTCTTTTGTTTTCTTTCTCTAACGGAGCTCACGAGATTTCTATTGAGTTTTGTGTTGTGAAGTTTTCAAGTTTTGGGTGAATTCTTGTGATGGATTATGGAACAAGGACTGGCGAGAGCCTAAGCTTGGGGATGCCCATGGCACCCCCAAGATAATCCAAGGACACCAAAAAGTCAAAGCTTGGGGATGCCCCGGAAGGCATCCCCTCTTTCGTCCACTTCTATGGGTAATTTACTTGGAGCTATATTTTTATTCACCAACATGATATGTGGTTTGCTTGGAGCGTCTTGTATTATTTGTGTCTTTGTGTTTTAGTGTGCCACAATCATCCTTGCTGTACACACCTTTCGAGAGAGCCATACATGAATTAAAATTTGATAGAATACTCTATGTGCTTCACTTATATCTCTTGAGCTAAGTAGTTTTGCTCTATGTGCTTCACTTATATCTTTTGAGCGCTATAATTTTGCTCTATGTGCTTCATTTAGATCTTTTAGAGCACGGTGGTGGATTTATTTTGAAGAAACTATTGATCTCGCATGCTTCACTTAAATTATTTTGAGAGACTCTTAATAGCATGGTAATTTGCTTAATAATAATATGCTTGGTATTCAAGATTTGTGAAACTTTCTTTTGAGTGTGTTGAATACTAAGAAAAGATTGAAGCATGATAATTGTTTAGAGATATGGAGGTGATGATATTAGAGTCATGCTAGTTGAGTAGTTGTGAATTTAAAGAATACTTGTGTTGAAGCTTGTGATTCCCGTAGCATGCACATATGGTGAACCGTTATGTGATGAAGTCGGAGCATGATTTATTTATTGATTGTCTTCCTTATGAGTGGCGGTCAGGGACGAGCGATGGTCTTTTCCTACCAATCTATCACCCTAGGAGCATGCGCGTAATACTTTGCTTCGATAACTTGTAGATTTTTGCAATAAGTATATGAGTTCTTTATGACTAATGTTGAGTCCATGGATTATACGCACTCTCACCCTTCCACCTTTGCTAGCCTCTCTAATACCACGCACCTTTCGCCGGTATCATACACCCACCATATACCTTCCTCAAAACAGCCACCATACCTACCTATTATGGCATTTCCATAGCCATTCCGAGATATATTGCCATGCAAATTATCACTGTTCCGTTTATTATGACACACTCCATCATTGTCATATTGCATATCCCGGTACACCGCCGGAGGCATTCATATATAGTCATATTTTGTTCTAAGTATCGAGTTGTAATTGTTGAGCTGTAAGAAAAATAAAAAGTGTGATGATCATCATTATTAGAGCATTGTCCCAGTGAGGAAAGGATGATGGAGACTATGATTCCCCCATAAGTCGGGATGAGACTCCGGACGAAAAATAAATAAAAAGAGGCCAAAGAAGCCTATAAAAAATAAAAAAAATAAAAAGAAAAGAGGGCATAAAAAAGAGAAAAGGCCCAAATAAGAGAAAAAATGAGAGAAAAAGAGAGAAGGGACAATGTTACTATCCTTTTACCACACTTGTGCTTCAAAGTAGCACCATGATCTTCAGAGTAGAGAGTCTCTCATGTTATCACTTTCATATACTAGTGGGAATCTTTCATTATAGAACTTGGCTTGTATATTCAAATGATGGGCTTCCTCAAATTGCCCTAGGTCTTCATGAGCAAGCAAGTTGGATGCACACCCAATTAGTTTCTTTTTGAGCTTTCATATACTTATAGCTCTAGTGCATCCGTTGCATGGCAATCCCTACTCACTCACATTGATATCTATTGATGGACATCTCCATAGCCCGTTGATACGCCTAGTTGATGTGAGATTATCTTCCCCTCCTTTTGTCTTCTCCACAACCATCATTCTATTCCACATATAGTGCGATATCCATGGCTCACGCTCATGTATTGCGTGAAGATTGAAAAAGTTTTGAGAATGTCAAAAGTATGAAACAATTGCTTGGCTTGTCATCGGGGTTGTGCATGATTTAAATATTTTGTGTGGTGAAGATAGAGCATAGCCAGACTATATGATTTTGTAGGGATAACTTTCTTTGGTCATGTTATTTTTGAGAAGACATAATTGCTTTGTTAGTATGCTTGAAGTATTATTATTTTTATGTCAATATAAACTTTTGTCTTGAATCTTTCTAATCTGAATATTCATATCACAATTAAGAAGATTTGCATTGAAATTATGCCAAGTAGCACTCTGCATCAAAAATTCTCTTTTTATCATTTACCTACTCGAGGACGAGCAACAATTAAGCTTGGGGATGCCTGATACGTCTCCAACGTATCTATAATTTTTGATTGCTCCATGCTATATTATCTACTGTTTTGGACTATATTGGGCTTTATTTTCCACTTTTATATTATTTTTGGGACTAACCTATTAACCGGAGGCCCAGCCCAGAATTGTTGTTTTTTTGCCTATTTCAGTGTTTAGAAGAAACGGAATATCAAACAGAGTCCAAACGGAATGAAACCTTCATGAACGTGATTTTCTCACCGAACGTGATCCACAAGACTTGGACCCTACGCCAAGGCATCAGAAAGGCGATCATGAGGGTGGGGGCGCCCCCCCCCCCCCCCAAGGCGCGCCCCCCTGCCTCGTGGGCCCCTCGGAGCTCCACTGACGTACTTCTTCCTCCTATATATACCTACGTACCCCCAAACGAACAGAACAGGAGCCAAAAACCTAATTCCACCGCCGCAACTTTCTGTATCCGCGAGATCCCATCTTGGGGCCTGTTCCGGAGCTCCGCCGGAGAGGGCCATCATCACGGAGGGCTTCTACATCATCATAGCCTCTTCATTGAAGTGTGAGTAGTTTACCTCAGACCTTCGGGTCCATAGTTAGTAGCTAGATGGCTTCTTCTCTCTTTTTGGATCTCAATACAAAGTTCTCCCCCTCTCTTGTGGAGATCTATTCGATGTAATCTTCTTTTTGCGGTGTGTTTGTTGAGACCGATGAATTGTGGGTTTATGATCAAGTCTATCTATGAATAATATTTGAATCTTCTCTGAATTCTTTTATGTATGATTAGTTATCTTTGCAAGTCTCTTCGAATTATCCGTTTGGTTTGGCCAACTAGATTGGTAGTTCTTTCCATGGGAGAAGTGCTTAGCTTTGGGTTCGATCTTGCGGTGTCCTTTCCCAGTGACAGAAGGGGCAGCAAGGCACGTATTGCATCGTTGCCATCGAGGATAACAAGATGGGGTTTATTTCATATTGCATGAATTTATCTCTCTACATCATGTCATCTTGCTTAAAGCGTTACTCTGTTTTTAACTTAATACTCTAGATGCATGCTGGATAGCGGTCGATGAGTGGAGTAATAGTAGTAGATGCAGAATCATTTCGCTCTACTTGTCACGGATGTGATGCCTATATACATGATCATGCCTAGATATTCTCATAACTATGCTCAATTATGTCAATTGCTCAACAGTAATTTGTTCACCCACCGTACAATACTTATACTCTTGAGAGAAGCCACTAGTGAAACCTATGGCCCACGGGTGTATTCTCATCATATCAATCTCCATCACTTTAATCTTGCTTTGCCTTTTACTTTGCTTTTTACCTTTTTACTTTGCATCCCTATACCCAAAATACCAAAAATATTATATATATATATATATATATATATATATATATATATATATATCAGATCTCACTCTCGTAAGTGACCCTGAAGGGATTGACAACCCCTAATCGCGTTGGTTGCGAGTAGCTATCGTTTTGTGCAAGTACGAGGGACTTGAGCATGGCCTCCTACTAGATTGATACCTTGGTTCTCAAAAACTGAGGGAAATACTTACGCTACTCCGTTGCATCATCCTTTCCTCTTCGGGGAAATCCAACGCAAGCTCAAGAGGTAGCAAGAAGAATTTGTACAATAACTGCATGCATAATAAAAAAATAGTTAGATTTTGTAAGGCCTAAGTGGTGCATGCAGAAATCAAGACTGATGGTAGCAAACGAGTGGGTAGATCCAAAACTAATGATAGCAGGTGGATTATAGTTTCAGTTTTAAAAAGATAGAGACTGGATCATCTACTGTTTGTTGCCCACCCAACATGAACCACATAGAAGACCCCAGATGAACCAAATAGTTGATAGATACTATTCGTTGCTGCCTCGATATGAGATCCACGGGCATTTTAAAACTCAATTTGAACAATAAAGTAGAAGGTAATAATAACCGATGTATAACATAAGCAAACACAAAAGACTGCACCTCTCTTCCGGAACTGTGTAATCCTCAGGTTCATCTGCTCAGTTGATGATGGTAATGCAGTTGGCGTGACTACTGGCAACGTGGAAGATGATCTGAGGCGGCGAAAGAAAGTCTACAGGGGGAATCTCTGCTGCAGTGAACGCTTCTGTCGATGGTGCACCTCAGGTGGGGTGGATGATGGCACGGCAGGAGCAGGACATAACACACAGAGTTTTCTTTGACGCGGATTCTATAAACACAGGGACAG
Source organism: Triticum monococcum (assembly GCA_034509565.1). Lineage (NCBI taxonomy): Eukaryota > Viridiplantae > Streptophyta > Magnoliopsida > Poales > Poaceae > Triticum > Triticum monococcum. Next base: position 212,075,035 of record CM067847.1, on the reverse strand, counting down.
GAAAACACAGGAATAGGATAGGAATGCACGTGCAAAACAGAGCATTTGGAAACATAGGATTTCTATCAACCTGGGTGTTTGGTTCAAATGAATTGGAAGAACACGGGAATGGAGAAACATGGTCAAATTAAAGTCAAACCATGTGAAAATGAAAAAAAAATAAGAATCTTATTATGCCAGTAATGCAATTAGTCATGTTCTTCATGCATATTAATTTGAAAAGGATGTCCAAGTGGATATTAAAATTCCTACATTTTTTCTTTGAAAGAGACACCAAAGGAAAAAATCCTCCAGTTTTGCTTTGCTCCACTCCTTCTAACCAAATGCACGAATAGTAGTACCATTGTAGTTCCATAGCAAAGGATCCCTGAGGGATTGACATGAATGCAGAGTAGAAAAGTGATGCAACAAGTGTACAACCTCTTTGGCATAGCCTTGTCGACTTCAGCATCATTGGGTTGGACGTGGAGGATAGTGATGCTGGTGTGACTGTTGGAGGCGGGGAAGAACATCTGAGGCCTCTAGAAACGGCATCGAGGATACTGCTCTGCTGTGATGGACGGTTCCGCCGTTGGAGCAGCTCCGATGAGGTGTACGGCGGCGAGGCTGAAGCAGGACAAGACAGACAACGTTAATCTGAAGTGGGACTCTAATATCATCTGCAATAGATGATGTAAAATACATCACCAAAAAGTGCTAGATGTAAAACGCATCAGCCACGCCACGGCCACTCCCATAGATGCTATAAATACTGTTCACTCTGAACTTAACTGAAGAAACTAAACTTTACAGTCGAAACTTATTGAACTAGTAGCAGAGCATTGCAATAGATGTTTAGGGCGTTCGAGCACTAGTAGCAGAGAAGAAGTGATCTAAATCAGCAGACGCTCTAATAGGGAATGCACTAGCAGAGAGAAAGTCGTGCAGCAGGACAGCGAGCGAGTGCTAAAGCAACAACTCATGTAGCTACTGGAGGTCGTGCAGCAGCAGCAGCGCGCGCGAGAGCAAGAGCAGAGCAGCAACACGGAGCAAGAGCAGAGCAGCAGCGCGACCGACAGCAATAGTAGAGAAGAGCAGCAGCACAAACAAAAGCAAGAGCAGTGCAGTAGCGCGACCAATAGCAAGAAAAGAGCCGCAACACGAGCGAGAGTCGGAGCAGCTGCGGTGGCGGCAGCGCGAGCGAGAGCCGGAGCAGCTGCAGCTAGTGCCGGTGTCGAAGTCGTCGTCGAGGAAGCAACGACATGGGGGAGAGACGTCGTGGATGAAGTGGCTGGCGACGGTGCCGTCGATGGAGACCCGGCATGGCTGCTCCGTATCGAGCACCGACAGCCCCGTGAGATCGAATAAGAGAATGCAGCGATGAGTGCAGAATCTCCTTGGTGGCGCCGAGTGGGCCTCAGCTTCATCGGAGGAATTGGTGTGGGTGTTGCGTTTCCAGTGGGGCAGGTCAAGGCGATGCTGTGAGGATGGAGGTGGCGCGAGAGATGAGGCGAACATCGGGGTAGCTCTTTGGAGGTGGAGGATGGGGCGGCTGATCCGGTGGGATCACGAGATCGACGATGGATCCTCATCTGGTGCGGCCAATGAGGGACGGCGAGATGTTGCGGTGGACGATATCATCGGGGAAGAGTCTCCAGCTGGGCGGCGGTCGGGAGGCCGATGGAGGAGCGTGGGGTTTCGCGGGTTTTGGCGGCCTCGGTGTACGAATGGGGCAAAGGGGAAGGTAGGGGGAGCCATGGCTTAGGTACGCGCTTGTCTGAAATGTAGGGTAAGTTACCAGCGTACGCCCACCGGTTTGACACCGCGACATCGAGCCGGCATTTCCGGCTGAGGGGTAGAAGGGGGATTTTGCGTGTCTGGGCCGTGGGACCGATTTTGGATGAGGAGGGAGTTTTCGCGCGGGTTAAAACTTCAGGATAACAAGGTGCGGAGCGGGTTGAAGAGGCGGGAGTTTCAACGCAGATGAGACAAAAGATATTCGAGCTTGAAAAATTTAGGATAACAAGGCGCGGATTCCTTGTTCGGCAGAACAAACTTAACGTGTACAAAAAAACAATTCATACAAGACACCCGAGAGTCATGTCCCCTTTTACTATATTGCTATAGATGTCACTGAAAAAACTACAAGAAAAATGTAAAATAAAATCAGGAGAACAAGATTACCCTATACAGTACCAAATCGATTCGCACTTCCCTTAACAACAACAAAAAACAAATCAATTCCCACCAAAAGAAAGAGTCGTGTTCCTTTTTATATGATTACAAATGCCAGGATCTCAAATTTTAATTTTTGAATCCACGTTATGTTGAATTCGATTATATTGTTAGGTGATCTTGCGATTTATAATGGATGTAGTCCTACATTTGATCTTCCATCATATATGAACATTTTACTCCACCCTATGAACATATATATTGTCGTCTACCATATGGACTAAATTTGAATCAATTTTCCTTATTTGAATAAGATTGTTGTCAAGTTATACAATAATTTAAATATTATCTTGATAACAAAAAACATGCATATAGCAGTAATCATATTTCACTATGAACTACATGTGCCATACGATCTCCAATTCAAATATTTATATCCATTTTATGTTGAATTCAAATAAGAGTACATTGGTCTAGGTAGAGAGATGTTCGGGATAATCTAAACCCTATTTTCATATGTATATTTTTTGGCTGAATTGGGACAAGTTTTGGTATAAGCTTCTTGCAAAACTGGAGATTCTCTCAACAAGCCTTGTGGTTCTGAGAGGGATCGTGTCACCTTTGTGTGCGAAACAATATATGCTGCCTCCCCCCTAATTTTCTTTACAGAGGCGACATAGAACTATATGAGTGCCCTGATAAATTTTGGAATTATTCCGGGTTCGTTTGGCCTTTTTTATACATTAATTGATTTTTTGACATATAATGTGCATAATCCAAATTTGAACTACAAGCACATGCTCCGGTGCACCAAAGTTGGTTGAAAAATCAGACGTGTGTCCTTGGGTGGATTTCTAGGTCCCATGCAAGAAATGGAAATAAAATTCAAACATCTTGGCGTTGTGACTCAGCCGAGAACATTGAGAAACTTGGTTTTAAAATTCATATAAATTCAAAACTTGTCTGGAAAACATGGAACTTGGCATGCTGTCATGTCATGGCACTAACATGATGTGGTAAAAAATTGGGCCTATTTAGAACAAGTTTTGGTATAAGCTTCTTGCAAACCGGAGCTTCTCTCAAGATGACTCGTGGTTCTAAGAGGGAACGTGTCACCTTTGAATGTGAAACGATATACGCTGCCCCCCTTGAGTTTCTTTACAGAGGCAACATAGAACTACATGAGTGCCCTGTTAAATCTATCTATCTATTATATAATTAAAACAAGAGTAAAACAAGACATCACGTTTGTCCACATATACTAATCCTTTTTACGCCATTTGATTAGAATAACAATGGCTGGGATTTAAAGTTTCTATGTAACATGTAAAAATATATGTACCAACAGTATTGAACCTTTATGTTGCCACGTTAGATGCATATAAAACCATAACACTAGGGCGCACGGGAAGAACTACATGGACACATATTGTTTAAAAAACATGGACACGTATTGTTTGAGTCCAATACAATCACGTACGAACTGATGCATGTCCGAATTGGAAGCAAAAAAGGGAAGATAAAAAACAAAGCGCTTACACATATGCAGAAGCAATACAAACTCCAGGAGCCACACGTTTGCATGCTTCGAATACATGGACAATATGGACTAGGCAATTGGCAAAAAGACAATTGTTTGTCCGAAAAAGGATCAAAGCTGGTCTCTTCTCTCACATGATCCATCTCTTCTTGCCTGAAGTAGGTTCCACGTCCCTTGCCAAACGCGTTTTATAAAGAAGATCAATTGCTATGGTTTCCAAATTCCTGGCGCTATAGCTGTCACTTCTGATCCTTCCTTCCGTGTCGTCGGCGAGGCACCCGCCGAAGCGCTTCAGCAGCCTAGGAGAAGAGTAGGGCATGTTCAAATCAGCAGCATCAGGGATAAGGCGGCCATGACTAAGGTGACATATTGAGGAGCAGGACGTAGCAATAGGGAGGCGGAGATTGCTTCCTCGGCCTTTGTCCACTTCTTCGCCTTGCACATGCATACCCACCCACACCATTGCCTCCAAGCTAGGATGAATGTAACCACGGTCCAGCGGCAAAAACTTAGGTCTGAGACACATCCGCCTACAAGCCACCATAGGTGACGGCTATGTGATGCTCGAGCTCCGACTCTTCTTTGGACCATCAGTTCTTAGGTTTGTTCATCTTTTGCGTACCTCAATTTCGTGGCTTTTGGACCAAACAGATATGCGTAGTTGAGATGTTAGATTCTCCATGAATGTGGTTAGAGCCTTAGACTAATGATGTGATGCAAGACCATTGCGTAGCTACCTCTACTCTGATCGGATTTATACACCAAGGTTCATCTTATTTGCAAAGCTATAAAATATTATCTATATTATCTTTACAGCAAATTCTTAAGTGTGTATTTATGGAATTGTACAAAATTTAGTTACATATTCATCATAGAAAAAATGGGTCATTGATTATGCACATTACATAGGTGAATTAATCTCCAAATTTGGATGTCAATGGATTATTCACCCAAATGAAGCATATGGAATCAAGAATAACCAAAAAAATCACAAACTCGCTTCTGTTCCATAATATAAGATGTTTTTAGCATTGTGTACTCCCAGAAAACATCATATATTATCGAACAGAGGGAGCATAATGGAACCATATCTAGATTATTTATGTCTCTTAACTTCCTTGGGTTGCTATTGGGTGATTTTTTAAGGATTTTTCTTTCACAACAATAACTATAATAGATTTGTTACAACAAAATATTCAAATGATCATTTTGTGATTGTCGCAAACTAACTACAAAGAAAATTGACAAGAACTTTCATATTATATTTAATCTGTAGTGACAATTGTGGTATATATCTATAAATTCTAACACCTGGTAAGCATATTTTACTAATTTGAACAAGAACTACCATATTATACTTACTCTGGTCCTTCCTTCCCTGTCGTCGGCAAGGCACCCGCTGAAGCGCTCGAGCAGCCTAGGAGAAGAAGAGTAGGGCAGGTTCAAATCAGCAGCATGAGGGATAAGTCGGCCATGACTAAGGTGACATATTGAGGAGCAGGACGCAGTGATAGGGAGGCAGAGATTTTCTTCTTTGACCTTCGTCCACTTCTTCGCCCTGCACATGCATATCTTCCCACACCATTTCCTCCAAGCTAGGATGAATGTAACCACGGTCTAGTGGCAACAAGTTAGGTCTGAGACACATCCGCCCACAAGCCACCATAGCTGACAGCTATGTGATGCTCGAGCTCCGACACTTCATTGGATCATCAGTTCTCAGGTTTGTTCATCTTCTACATACCTCAATTTCGTGGCTTCTGGAACAAACAGATATGCGTGGTTGAGATGTTAGATTCTCCATGAATGTGGTTAGAGCCTTAGACTAATGATGTGACGCATGACCATTGCATAGCTACCTCTACTCTGATTGTATTTATACACCAAGGTTAATCCTATTTGCAATGCTATAAAAATTATTTACATTATCTTTACAACAAAAATGCCTGACTATGTGTTTATGGAATTGTATCTATTATATAATTGAAACAAGAGTAAAACAAGCCGTCACGTTTGTCCACATATGCTAATCCTTTTTACGTCATTTGATTGGAATAACAACGCCTGAGATTTAAATTTTCTATGTAACATGTAAAAATATATGTACCAGCAGTATTGAACCTTTATGTTGCCATGTTAGATGCATATAGAACCATAACACTAGGGTGCACGGGAAGAACTACGTGGACACATATTGTTTAAAAAACTTGGACACGTATTGTTTGAGTCCAATACAATCACGTACGAACTGATGCACGTCCGAATTGGAAAGCAAAAAAGGGAAAAAAAAAACGTAGCGCTTACACATATGGAGGAGCAATACAAACTCCAGGAGCCACACGTTTGCATGCTTCGAATACATGGACTATATGGACTAGGCAATTGGCAAAAAAACAATTGTTTGTCTCATAAAGTATCAAAGCTGGTCTCTTCTCTCACATGATCCACCTGTTCTTGCCTGAAGTAGGTTCCACGTCCCTTGCCACAGATGTTTTATAAAGAAGATCAATTGCTATGGTTTCCAAATTCCTGCCGCTATAGCCGTCACTTCTGATCCTTCCTTCCGTGTCGTCGGCGAGGCACCCGCCGAAGCGCTTGAGCAGCCTAGGAGAAGAGTAGGGCATGTTCAAATCAGCAGCATGAGGGATAAGGCGTCCATGACTAAGGTGACATGTTGAGGAGCAGGAAGCAGCGATAGGGAGGCAGAGATTGCTTCCTCGGCCTTTGTCCACTTCTTCGCCTTGCACATGCATACCCACCCACACTGTTGCCTCCAAGCTAGGATGAATGTAACCACGGTCCAGCGGCAAAAACTTAGGTCTGAGACACATCCGCCTACAAGCCACCATAGCTGACGGCTATGTGATGCCCGAGCTCCGACTCTTCTTTGGATCATCAGTTCTCAGGTTTGTTCATCTTCTGCGTACCTCAACTCGTGGCTTCTGGAACAAACAGATATGCGTAGATGAGATGTTAGATTCTCCATGAATGTGGTTTGAGCCTTAGACTAATGATGTGACGCAAGATCATTGCATAGCTACGTCTACTCTGATCGGATTTATACACCAAGGTTAATCTTATTTGCAAAGCTATAAAAAATTATCTACATTATCTTTACAACAAAAATGCTTAACTGTGTATTTATGGAATTGTACAAAATTTAGCTACATATTCATCATAGCAAAAATGTGTCATTGATTATGCACATTACATAGGTGAATTAATCTCCAAATTTGGATGCCAATGGATTATTCACCCAAATGAAGCATGTGGAATCAAGAATAACCAAAAAAATCACAAACTCGCTTCTGTTCCATAATATAAGATGTTTTTGGCATTGTGTACTGCCAGAAAACATCATATATTATCGAACAGAGGGAGCATAATGGAACCATATCTGGATTATTTATGTCTCTTAACTTCCTTGGGTTCTATTGGGTGATTTTTTAAGGATTTTTCTTTCAGAACAATAACTATAATAGATTTGTTACAACAAAATATTCAAATGATCATTTTGTGATTGTCGCAAACTAACTACAAAGAAAATTGACAAGAACTTTCATATTATATTTAATCTGTAGTGTCAATTGTGGTATATATCTATAAATTCTAACACCTAGTAAGCATATTCTACTAATTTGAACAAGAACTTCCATGTTATACTTACTCTGGTTCTTCCTTCCCTATCGTCGGCAAGGCACCCGCTGAAGCGCTCGAGCAGCCTACGAGAAGAAGAGTAGGGCAGGTTCAAATTTGCAGCATGAGGGATAAGGCGGCCATGACTAAGGTGACATATTGAGGAGGAGGACGCAGCAATAGGGAGGCGCAGATTTGCTTCTTCGACCTTCGTCCACTTCTTCGCCTTGCACATGCATATCTGCCCACACTATTTCCTCCAAGTTAGGATAAATGTGACCACGGTCCAGTGGCAACAAGTTAGGTCTGAGACACATGCGCCCACAAGCCACCATAGCTGACAGCTATGTGATGCTCGAGCTCTGACACTTCATTGGATCATCAGTTCTCAGGTTTTTTTTATCTTCTGCATACCTCAATTTCGTGGCTTCTGGAACAAACAGATATGTGTAGTTGAGATGTTAGATTCTCCATGAATGTGGTTAGAGCCTTAAACTAATGATGTGACGCATGACCATTGCATAGCTACCTCTATTCTGATTGTATTTATACACCAAGGTCAATCCTATCTGCAATGCTATAAAAAATTATTTACATTATCTTTACAACAAAAATGCCTAATTGTGTATTTACGGAATTGTATCTATTATGTAATTAAAACAAGAGTAAAATGAGCCATCACGTTTGTCCACATATCCTAATACTTTTTACGCCATTTGATTAGAATAACAACGGCTGAGATTTAAAGTTTCTATGTAACATGTAAAAATATATGTACCAGCAGTATTGAACCTTTATGTTGCCACGTTAACCATAACACTAGGGCGCATGGGAAGAACTACATGGACACATATTGTTTAAAAAACTTGGACACGTATTGTTTAAGTCCAATACAATCACGTACAAACTGATGCATGTCCGAATTGGAAAGCAAAAAAGGGAAAATAAAAAACAAAGCGCTTACACATATGCAGGAGCAATACAAATTCCAGGAGCCACACATTTTCATGCTTCGAATACATGGACAATATGGACTAGGCAATTGGCCAAAAAACAATTGTTTGTCCAAAAAAGGATCAAAGCTGGTCTCTTCTCTCACATGATGCATCTCTTCTTGCCTGAAGTAGGTTTCACGTCCCTTGCCACAGACGTTTTATAAAGAAGATCAATTGCTATGGTTTCCAAATTCCTGGCGCTATAGCCGTCACTTCTGATCCTTCCTTCTGTGTCATCGGCGAGGCACCCGCCGAAGCGCTTCAGCAGCCTAGGGAGAAGAGTAGGGCATGTTCAAATCAGCAGCATGAGGGAGAAGGCGGCCATGACTAAGGTGACTTATTGAGGAGCAGGACGCAGCAATAGGGAGGCGGAGATTGCTTCCTCGGCCTTTGTCCACTTCTTCGCCTTGCACATGCATACCCACCCACACCATTGCCTCCAAGCTAGGATGAATGTAACCACGGTCCAGCGGCAAAAACTTGGGTCTGAGACACATCCGCCTACAAGCCACCATAGCAGACGGCTATGTGATGCTCGAGCTCCGACTCTTCTTTGGATCATCAATTCTCAGGTTTGTTCATCTTCTGCGTACCTCAATTTCGTGGCTTCTGGACCAAATAGATATGCGTAGTTGAGATGTTAGATTCTCCATGAACGTGGTTTGAGCCTTAGACTAATGATGTGACGCAAGACCATTGCATAGCTAGCTCTACTCTGATCGGATTTATACACCAAGGTTCATCTTATTTGCAAAGCTATAAAATATTATCTATATTATCTTTACAACAAAAATGCTTAACTGTGTATTTATGGAATTGTACAAAATTTAGTTACATATTCATCATAGCAAAAATCTGTCATTGATTATGCACATTACATAGGTGAATTAATCTCCAAATTTGGATGCTAATGGATTATTCACCCAAATGAAGCATGTGGAATCAAGAATAACCAAAAAAAATCACAAACTCGCTTTTGTCCCATAATATAAGATGTTTTTGGCATTGTGCACTGCCAGAAAACATCATATATTATCGAACAGAGGGAGCATAATGGAACCATATCTGGATTATTTATGTCTCTTAACTTCCTTAGATAGCTATTGGGTGATTTTTTAAGGATTTTTTCTTTCACAACAATAACTATAATAGATTTGTTACAACAAAATATGCAAATGATCATTTTGTGATTGTCGCAAACTAACTACAAAGAAAATTGACAAGAACTTTCATATTATATTTAATCTGTAGTGACAATTGTGGTATATATCTATAAATTCTAACACCTGGTAAGCATATTCTACTAATTTGAACAAGAACTTCCATATTATACTTACTCTGGTCCTTCCTTCGCTATCGTCGGCAAGGCACCCACTGAAGCGCTCGAGCAGCCTAGGAGAAGAAGAGTAGGGCAGGTTCAAATCAGCAGCATGAGGGATAAGGCGGCCATGACTAAGGTGACATATTGAGGAGCAGGACGCAGCGATAGGGAGGCAGAGATTTGCTTCTTCGACCTTCATCCACTTCTTTGCCCTGCACATGCATATCTTCCCACACCATTTCCTCCAAGCTAGGATGAATATAACAACGGTCCAGTGGCAACAAGTTAGGTCTGAGACACATCCGCCCACAAGCCACCATAGCTGACAGCTATGTGATGCTCGAGCTCCGACACTTCATTGGATCATCAGTTCTCAGGTTTGTTCATCTTCTACATACCTCAATTTCGTGGCTTCTGGAACAAACAGATATGCGTAATTGAGATGTTAGATTCTCCATAAATGTGGTTAGAGCCTTAGACTAATGATGTGACGCATGACCATTGCATAGCTATCTCTACTCTGATTGTATTTATACACCAAGGTTAATCCTATTTGCAATGCTATAAAAAATTATTTACATTATCTTTACACCAAAAATGCCTGACTGTGTGTTTATGGAATTGTATCTATTATATAATTAAAACAAGAGTAAAACAAGCCGTCACGTTTGTCCACATATGCTAATCGTTTTTACGCCATTTGATTAGAATAACAACGGCTGAGATTTAAAGTTTCTATGTAACATGTAAAAATATATGTACCAGCAGTATTGAACATTTATGTTTCTACGTTAGATGCATATAGAACCATAACACTAGGGCGCACGGGAAGAACTACGTGGACACATATTGTTTAAAAAAACTTGGACATATATTGTTTGAGTCCAATACAATCACGTACGAACTGATGCATGCCCGAATTGGAAAGCAAAAAAGGGAAAATAAAAAACAAAGCGCTTACACATATGCAGGAGCAATACAAACTCCAGGAGCCACACGTTTGCATGCTTCGAATACATGGACAATATGGACTAGGCAATTGGCAAAAAAAAACAATTGTCTGTCCGATAAAGGATCAAAGCTGGTCTCTTCTCTCACATGATCCATCTCTTCTTGCCTGAAGTAGGTTCCACGTCCCTTGCCACAAACGTTTTATAAAGAAGATCAATTGCTATGGTTTCCAAATTCCTGGCGCTATAGCCATCACTTCTGAGCCTTCCTTCCATGTCGTCGGCGAGGCACCCGCCGAAGCGCTTGAGCAGCCTAGGAGAAGAGTAGGGCATGTTCAAATCAGCAGCATGAGGGATAAGGCGGCCATGACTAAGGTGACATATTGAGGAGCGGGACGCAGCGATAGGGAGGCAGAGATTGCTTCCTCGGCCTTTGTCCACTTCTTCGCCTTGCACATGCATACCCACCCACACTGTTGCCTCCAAGCTAGGATGAATGTAACCACGGTCCAGCGGCAAAAACTTAGGTCTGAGACACATCCGCCTACAAGCCACCATAGCTGACGGCTATGTGATGCTCGAGCTCCGACTCTTCTTTGGATCATCAGTTCTCAGGTTTGTTCATCTTCTGCGTACCTCAATTTCGTGGCTTCTGGACCAAAAAGATATGCGTAGTTGAGATGTTAGAGTCTCCATGAATGTGGTTAGAGCCTTAGACTAATGATGTGACGCAAGACCATTGCATAGCTACCTCTACTCTGATCGGATTTACACACTAAGGTTAATCTTATTTGCAAAGCTATACAAAATTATCTACATTATCTTAACAACAAAAATGCTTAACTGTGTATTTATGGAATTGTACAAAATTTAGTTACATATTCATCATAGCAAAAATGTGTCATTGATTATGCACATTACATAGGTGAATTAATCTCCAAATTTGGATGCCAATGGATTATTCACCCAAATGAAGCATGTGGAATCAAGAATAACCAAAAAAATCACAAACTCGCTTCTGTCCCATAATATAAGATGTTTTTGGCATTGTGTACTGCCAGAAAACATCATATATTATCGAACAGAGGGAGCATAATGGAACCATATCTGGATTATTTATGTCTCTTAACTTTCTTGGGTTGCTATTGGGTGATTTTTTAAGGTTTTTCTTTCACAACAATAACTATAATAGATTTGTTACAACAAAATATTCAAATGATCATTTTGTGATTGTGGCAAACTAACTACAGAGAAAATTGACAAGAACTTTCATATTATATTTAATCTGCAGTGACAATTGTGGTATATATCTATAAATTCTAACACCTGGTAAGCATATTCTACTAATTTGAACAAGAACTTCCATATTATGCTTACTCTGGTCCTTCCTTCCCTGTCGTCGGCAAGGCACCCGCTGAAGCGCTCGAGCAGCCTAGGAGAAGAAGAGTAGGGCAGGTTCAAATCAGCAGCATGAGGGATAAGGCGGCCATGACTAAGGTGACATATTGAGGAGCAGGACGCAGCGATAGAGAGGCAGAGATTTGCTTCTTCGACAGTCGTCCACTTCTGCGCCCCGCACATGCATATCTTCCCACACCATTTCCTCCAAGCTTGGATGAATGTAACCACGGTCCAGCGGCAACAAGTTAGGTCTGAGACACATCTGCCCACAAGCCACCATAGCTGACAGCTATGTGATGCTCGAGCTCCGACACTTCATTGGATCATCAGTTCTCAGGTTTGTTCATCTTCTACATACCTCAATTTCATGACTTCTAGAACAAACAGATACGTGTAGTTGAGATGTTAGATTCTCCATGAATGTGGTTAGAGCCTTAGACTAATGATGTGACGCATGACCATTGCATAGCTACCTCTACTCTGATTGTATTTATAGACTAAGGTTAATCCTATTTGCAATGCTATAAAAAATTATTTACATTATCTTTACAACAAAAATGCATGACCGTGTATTTATGGAATTGTACAGAATCTATTTACATATTCACCATAGCAAAAATGTGCCATTGATTATGCACATTACATAGGTGAATTTCTCCAAGTTTGGTTATCATTAAATAGTAAGGCAAACTATATGTATTTACAAATATATTGTAAGAGTACTTGACAATGACCAGGATAGGAAGGATACTTATTAGTAGATTGTAAGGGTGCGAATATTAAACTATGAAAAAGAAGTTGATAGTATAATTTTCTGGAAGACATGCACTTTTGTCAGTTTATTGTTGTTACTAATATATAAAACCTCTATATATCATACAACAATTTCAATTTAACAAAACCATGACTAGATCTTTGGTACCATAAGACACATAAAAGACATGTAAAATTTCAACTATTGTCTGTTGGCTAACACATATATACCCTATTACAATTAACAAATTAATTCCCTCTTGCTCGAACATGGTAAACAAATTGAACACTTCACGGTGATTTGAAGGAACTATAAGACTTAATCCGCATTAGAAAGGATGCTTATTGTCGGTGTCAAAATCGGCGGATCTCGGATAGGGGGTCCCGAACTGTGCGTCTAGGTCGGATGGTAATAGGAGGCAGGGGACACGATGTTTTATCCAGGTTCGGGCCCTCTTGATGGAGATAAAACCCTACGTCCTGCTTGATTAATATTGATGATATGGGTAGTACAAGAGTAGATCTACCACGAGATCAGAGAGGCTAAACCCTAGAAGCTAGCCTATGGTATGATTGTTGTTCGTCCTACAGACTAAAACTCTCCGGTTTATATAGACATCAGAGAAGGCTAGGGTTACACAGAGTCGGTTACAATGGTAGGAGATCTACATATCCGTATCGCCAAGCTTGCCTTCCACGCCAAGTAAAGTCCCTTCCGGACACGGAACGAAGTCTTCAATCTTGTGTCTTCATAGTACAGGGGTCCGGCCATCCGGACACCCCCTAATCGAGGACTCCCTCACTTATCATCAGCACTTACATTTGATAGGATTCCAGCAGCAACAACAATGAGGAAGGCAACAACAGTGGCCGCCATCAGGCACTGCTCATCTTGCTGCTATATTATTTGCCCCGCGATCTCCTTATACGAATATGCCGCCGTTACCCCATACCTCTCATGGACCATAGCCGCAGTTCCACCTTCTGCCATGTGCTTCAGATGCAACCATTCTCCATTAGCCTGCCATGGCCAACCACTACTTTGTGACATATGCTGCCCTGGAATTGATGCCCTTCCACCAACAAGCTTAGACCTAGTAAAGTGATTTCCTCCCAGAAATTCACCAACCGGTGGTCCATGCTCCGTGAAACCCCTCACCACTAATTGATCTCAGGAAACCCAGCGATTATAGATCAAATATGTGGAACAAGTCTTATGTTTTGATTCATCTTCGTCACATGAAACTATGCAGAAGTTGTGCATGATGATAGGCTTCAGATGTTGTACTTGAACGATACTTTAACAAAAACAAACAAATCTTCAATGTCATAGGCACCACCTACAACACATGTAGAAATTCAACCAATTGTATGTGACATATGAACCAAATTACCATTAATAAATGAAGGCCTTCTTGCTAGGACAGGGTAACAACAAATAAAAGAAACAAACACTTCATAGTGCTACGGATGAACTATAAGCAATAATCTACTATTAGACAACAAGATTGGTTCCAGTGGGGTGCAAAAGGTTGTTCTAATTCAGAAGAAAAAAGCGTACAAAACGATTGGTGTACTGCCCTACAAAATTTGTAGAAGTGGCACAAACATTGAATCCGAACTTTTAAACTCTAGCATTAGTCAATAAGATACCAGAAGCAAGATAAGAGAACATGGGTGTAGCTACTTCAGATGCCTTGCATTTGTATTTTCACCAATATAGCATTGCCGACGTTATGCATGTCTCGCTTCAGGCTGATTCTTTTGCTACCTAGCTCAATAAATGTGAATGTAAACCTCTTTTTTTGGTCAAAGAAAAATTAGATGCAAAAATCCATTGCTAGGTTGAAATCAACCCAATTAGGCGGATCCATATGTTCACTTTAGTCTGTTCTCTAAGTACAAATGCCCTTTTCCACACCGAAAGTTGTAATGTGAGTATTGCTTAGCAGTAAAATTTTAAAAAACTAATTCTGAATTCAAGATGGGAATTTGGAGTACTTACGAATGGTAGGAGTCCGACAACACAAAAAATGAGGGTACCAACTAAGCAGCGGCCAGCAGACACCAACATCCAGAACCTCGGCCGCTGCAGCGAGCCTCAAGCATTGAAAGTTTGATCCACACACTCATCCAGCCACATGCGTCTCCCAAGGATCAAATCCACCACCCCAAGGAATTAAAATAGGAAGAAAATCACCTGTCTGTACGGGCAACAGTGGCCTCGCCTGCGACCACCCTCCGCCTTTCCAGCTTGGCGACGGCGAGATGCGCCCTGGCTGGTGGGCGGCGATACAACCGCAGTTCGAGTCAGACCTGGAGGATCCCCTTCCTGTCATTGGCCATGCACGGGCTGCCGACTTGATTAGGGACGGCCACTCCGGTCACGCGAGGGCAGACTCGATCTGTTTTCTCCTGTGCGGTGGACAAGAGAAATGGGAGAAGATGTACACACTCTAGGATAAGTTTACCCTGCTGTGAATTCTAAGGGGCAATGAATATATTTTAATATTATTACTTTTCTCTAGAATTAGGTACATTTCTATTAGAATAAATTCAAGGCATACCATCGATCATCCGAAGACCAATCAATCACACAAGCACGACACCGAGATTTGTTAACGAGATTCACCGATATGGCTACATCCCGGGGCCTGACTACGGGCGCTCCTCCCCGTGACACCGCTACAATACCGCACCCGGTCGCCTTGGACACCGGCACATGTCGTCGGCTTCCCCTACGTTCCGGTGCTATTATGTTGGCATAGGTTACATCGTGTGTCTACCCTCGCTATATAAGAGATGTCTAAGATACAAGTGTCCTATTAGGGCACGACTTCATATCCTATCTAAACACAATACAACACAGAGTCCAACTGTAACCTACCTTGTACAAAATATTCGACACAACTCTAACAAACTCCACCTTGGTGAATATCCTCCACCACCTTGAATTTGTCAATGCGTCAAACTTTCATGTACATTGAACTTGAGCTTATCCCATGAGCACCGCTGTTATTCCAAAGACTCCATATGACTCCACCTGCAACTTGTAGTCCCTCCTTTTCTTGACCACAGTCAACACTCGAGCAAAATTAAGTTCCACATTACTCTAGTTTGCGCTCGCAACTTCCAGAGTATCAGTCCAACGCCATCACACACTGATCACTGACCTGCGTGAAAGTGAACAACTCACATGTTGGGTGTCACACATAAGAGTTACCTGAACTCAACATCACCGCTCCTTTCTTGACCGCTTGTCTGAAAATTGAAAGAATTTCACCATTGCTTGATGTCATCCCGAGTCAACTTCGCCAATGTCTCACCACATGTATGACCACCAGAGCTCTGGCCCGTCTCCATGTCCCGTGCATACCGCATGCCTCGCCGCTATTACCGCATCGAGCCTCCGCTGTCCCGCTCGAGTCTCAAGGGCCGTGAACCCACACCACTCAACCTCCACTACAGAGTATCACCGATTATCACTAACCGGTGGCGAGTTTCACGCTTCCATCAGACCACTGGGCTCCAGTACGAACTGCATGTCACTCGCTTTTCCCGCTGAAATAGGCTTCGACTCTATGGCGTCTTACGACGTAGCCTCTCAACCAGCACCGAGTGAAGTCTTCCGCTAGACTCCAGCTCCACATTTAACATGACTCCATGATAGATGATCAGTCCACCCTTGCGCCTCATCAATTTCAAGCTCCGTGTATACACCACCTTGAATCAACCCCGCGCCATAGCCTTATCGAAGCCGCACAAGCCCTCAGACCTGCACCACGTGTTTCCACGCCCAGAATGTTGGGGAACGTTGCAGAAAACAAAAATTTTCCTACGGTTTCACCAAGATCCATCTATGAGTTCATCTAGCAACGAGTGATCAGATTGCATCTACATACCTTTGTAGATCGCGAGCGGAAGTGTTCAAGAGAACGGGGATGAGGGAGTCGTACTCGACGTGATCCAAATCACCGGAGATCCTAGCGCCGAACGGACGGCACCTCCGCGTTCAACACACGTACGGTCAGCGTGACGTCTC
This sequence comes from Triticum monococcum, assembly GCA_034509565.1. Classification (NCBI taxonomy): domain Eukaryota; kingdom Viridiplantae; phylum Streptophyta; class Magnoliopsida; order Poales; family Poaceae; genus Triticum; species Triticum monococcum. Next base: position 212,058,243 of record CM067847.1, on the reverse strand, counting down.
CTCCTTCTTGATCCAGCAAGGGGGAAGGAGAGGTTGATGAAGATCCAGCAGCACGACGGTGTGGTGGTGGATGCAGGAGTCACCGCAGCAGGGCTTCGCCGTTCTACTGCAAGAGGGAGAGGTGCAGCAGGGGAGAGGGAGGCGCCAAGAGTCAAGGGTGCGGCTGCCCCTCCCTCCCCCTTTATATAGGCTCCCCAAGGGGGGGCGCCGGCCCTAGGAGATGGGATCTCCTAGGGGGGCGGCGGCCAAGGGTGGAGTGGCCCCAAGGCAAGTGGGGCGCCCCCCACCCTAGGGTTTCCAACCCTAGGCGCAGGAAGTGGGCCAAGGGGGGCGCCCAGCCCATTATGGGCTGGTTCCCCTCCCCACTTCAGCCCATGGGGCCCTCCGGGATGGGTGGCCCCACCCGGTGGACCCCCGGGACCCATCCGGTGGTCCCGGTACAATACCGGTGACCGCCGAAACTCTCCCGATGGCCGAAACTGCACTTCCTATATATAATTCTTCACCTCCGGACCATTCCGGAACTCCTCGTGACGTCCGGGATCTCATCTGGGACTCCGAACAACTTTCGGGTTACTGCATATTCATATCTCTACAACCCTAGCGTCACCGAACCTTAAGTGTGTAGACCCTACGGGTTCGGGAGACATGTAGACATGACCGAGATGGCTCTCCGGTCAATAACCAACAGCGGGATCTGGATACCCATGTTGGCTCCCACATGCTCCTCGATGATCTCATCGGATGAAACACGATGTCGAGGATTCAAGCAACCCCGTGTACAATTCCCTTTGTCAATCGGTACGTTACTTGCCCGAGATTCGTTCGTCGGTATCCCAATACCTCGTTCAATCTCGTTACCGGCAAGTCACTTTACTCGTACCGTAATGCATGATCCCGTGACTAGACACTTGGTCACTTTGAGCTCATTATGATGATGCATTACCGAGTGGGCCCAGAGATACCTCTCCGTCATACGGAGTGACAAATCCCAGTCTCGATTCGTGCCAACCCAACAGACACTTTCGGAGATACCTGTAATGTACCTTTATAGTCACCCAGTTACGTTGTGACGTTTGGCACACCCAAAGCACTCCTACGGTATCCGGGAGTTACACGATCTCATGGTCTAAGGAAAAGATACTTGACATTGGAAAAACTCTAGCAAACGAACTATACGATCTTGTGCTATGTTTAGGATTGGGTCTTGTCCATCACATCATTCTCCTAATGATGTGATCTCGTTATCAATGACATCCAATGTCCATAGTCAGGAAACCATGACTATCTGTTGATCAACGAGCTAGTCAACTAGAGGCTTACTAGGGACATGTTGGTGTCTATGAATTCACACATGTATTACGATTTCCGGATAACACAATTATAGCATGAATAAAAGACAATTATCATGAACAAGGAAATATAATAATAATGCTTTTATTATTGCCTCTAGGGAATATTTCCAACAGTATCCCACTTGCACTAGAGTCAATAATCTAGTTACATTGTGATGAATCGAACACCCATGGAATTCTGGTGTTGATCATGTTTTGCTCTAGGGAGAGGTTTAGTCAACGGATCTGCTACATTCAGGTCCGTGTGTACTTTACAAATATCTATGTCTCCATCTTGAACATTTTCACGAATGGAGTTGAAGCGACGCTTGATGTGCCTGGTCTTCTTGTGAAACCTGGGCTCCTTGGCAAGTGCAATAGCTCCAGTGTTGTCACATAAGAGTTTGATTGGCCCCGACGCATTGGGTATGACTCCTAGGTCGGTGATGAACTCCTTCACCCAAATTGCTTCATGTGCTGCCTCCGAGGCTGCCATGTACTCCGCTTCACATGTAGATCCCGCCACGATGCTTTGCTTGCAACTGCACCAGCTTACTGCCCCACCATTCAACATATACACGTATCCGGTTTGTGACTTAGAGTCATCCAGATTTGTGTCGAAGCTAGCATCGACGTAACCCATTACGACGAGCTCTTCGTCACCTCCATAAACGAGAAACATGTCCTTAGTCCTTTTTAGGTACTTCAGGATATTCTTGACCGCTGCCCAGTGTTCCTTGCCGGGAGTACTTTGGTATCTTCCTACCAAACTTACGGCAAGGTTTACATCAGGTCTGGTACACAGCATGGCATACATAATAGACCCTATGGCTGAGGCATAGGGGATGACACTCATCTCTTCTATATCTTCTGCCGTGGTCGGACATTGAGCTGAGATCAATTTCACACCTTGCAACACAGGCAAGAACCCCTTCTTAGACTGATCCATATTGAACTTCTTCAATATCTTATCAAGGTATGTGCTTTGTGAAAGACCTATGCGGCGTCTTGATCTATCTCTATAGATCTTGATGCCTAATATATAAGCAGCTTCTCCAAGGTCCTTCATTGAAAAACTCTTATTCAAGTAGGCCTTAATGCTGTCCAAGAGTTCTATATCATTTCCCATCAAAAGTATGTCATCTACATATAATATGAGAAATGCTACAGAGATCCCACTCACTTTCTTGTAAACGCAGGCTTCTCCATAAGTCTGCGTAAACCCAAACGCTTTGATCATCTCATCAAAGCGAATGTTCCAACTCCGAGATGCTTGCACCAGCCCATAAATCGAGCGTTGGAGCTTGCACACCTTGTCAGCATTCTTAGGATCGACAAAACCTTCAGGCTGCATCATACACAATTCTTCCTTAAGGAAACCATTAAGGAATGCCGTTTTGACGTCCATTTGCCATATCTCATAATCATAGAATGCGGCAATTGCTAACATGATTCGGACGGGCTTCAACTTTGCTACGGGTGAGAAAGTCTCATCGTAGTCAACCCCTTGAACTTGTCGATAACCCTTAGCGACAAGCCTAGCTTTATAGATGGTCACATTACCATCCACGTCTATCTTCTTCTTAAAGATCCATTTATTTTCTATGGCTCGCCGATCATCGGGCAAGTCAGTCAAAGTCCATACTTCGTTTTCATACATGGATCCTATCTCGGATTTCATGGCTTCCATCCATTTGTCGGAATCCGGGCCCGCCATCGCTTCTTCATAGTTCGAAGGTTCACCGTTGTCTAACAACATGATTTCCAAGACAGGGTTGCCATACCACTCTGGTGCGGAACGTGTCCTTGTGGAACTACGAAGTTCAGTAGCAACTTGATCTGAAGTTTCATGATCATCATCGTTAACTTCCTCTCTAGTCGGTGCAGGCACCTCAGGAACATTTTCTTGAGTTGTGCCATTTTCTGGTTCAAGAGGTAATACTTCATCAAGTTCTACTTTCCTCCCACTTACTTCATTCGAGAGAAACTCCTTCTCTAGAAAGGATCCATTCTTGGCAACAAAGACCTTGCCTTCAGACCTGAGGTAGAAGGTATACCCAATAGTTTCTTTAGGGTATCCTATGAAGACGCATTTTTCCGACTTGGGTTCGAGCTTTTCAGGTTGAAGTTTCTTGACATAAGCATCGCATCCCAAAACTTTTAGAAACGACAGCTTAGGTTTCTTCCCAAACCATAATTCATACGGTGTCGTCTCAACGGATTTCGACGGAGCCCTATTTAAAGTGAATGCGGCAGTATCTAAAGCATAGCCCCAAAAATATAGCTGTAAATCGGTAAGAGACATCATAGATCGCACCATATCTAATAGAGTGCGATTATGACATTCGGACACACCATTACGCTGAGGTGTTCCAGGCGGCGTGAGTTATGAAACTATTCCACATTTTCTTAAGTGTGTGCCAAACTCGTGACTCAAGTATTCTCCTCCACGATCTGATCGCAAGAACTTGATTTTCCTGTCACGTTGATTCTCAACCTCACTCTGAAATTCCTTGAACTTTTCAAAGGTCTCAGACTTGTGTTTCATTAAATAGACATACCCATGTCTACTCAAGTCATCAGTGAGGGTGAGAATATAACGACAGCCACCGCAAGCTTCAACACTCATTGGACCGCACACATCAGTATGTATGATTTCCAATAAGTTGGTTGCTCGCTCCATTGTTCCTGAGAACGGAGTCTTGGTCATTTTACCCATGAGGCATGGTTCGCACGTGTCAAATGATTCGTAATCAAGAGACTCTAAAAGTCCATCTGCATGGAGCTTCTTCATGCGTTTGACACCTATGTGACCAAGGCGGCAGTGCCACAAGTATGTGGGACTATCATTATCAACTTTACATCTTTTGGTATTCACACTATGAATATGTGTAGCATTACGCTCGAGATTCATTAAGAATAAACCATTCACCATTGGAGCATGACCATAAAACATATCTCTCATATAAATAGAACAACCATTATTCTCGGATTTAAATGAGTAGCCATCTCGAATTAAACGAGATCCTGATACAATGTTCATGCTCAAAGCTGGCACTAAATAACAATTATTGAGGTTTAAAACTAATCCCGTAGGTAAATGTAGAGGTAGCGTGCCGACGGCGATCACATCGACCTTGGAACCATTCCCGACGCGCATCGTCACCTCGTCCTTCGCCAGTCTCCGCTTATTCCGCAGCTCCTACTTTGAGTTACAAATGTGAGCAACTGCACCGGTATCAAATACCCAGGAGCTACTACGAGTACTGGTAAGGTACACATCAATTACATGTATATCATATATACCTTTCGTGATGCCGGCCTTCTTGTCCGCTAAGTATTTGGGGCAGTTCCGCTTCCAGTGACCACTTTCCTTGCAATAAAAGCACTCAGTCTCAGGCTTGGGTCCATTCTTTGGCTTCTTCCCGGCAGCTTGCTTACTGGGCGCGGCAACTCCCTTGTCGTCCTTCTTGAAGTTCTTCTTACCCTTGCCTTTCTTGAACTTAGTGGTTTTATTCACCATCAACACTTGATGTTCCTTTTTGACTTCTACCTCTGCTGATTTCAGCATTGCAAATACTTCAGGAATGGTCTTTTCCATCCCCTGCATATTGAAGTTCATCACAAAGCTCTTGTAGCTTGGTGGAAGCGACTGAAGGATTCTGTCAATGACCGCATCATCCGGGAGATTAACTCCCAGCTGAGTCAAGCGGTTATGCAACCCAGACATTTTGAGTATGTGCTCACTGACAGAACTATTTTCCTCCATCTTACAGCTGAAGAACTTGTCGGAGACTTCATATCTCTCGACCCGGGCATGAGCTTGAAAAACCATTTTCAGCTCTTCGAACATCTCATATGCTCCGTGTCTCTCAAAACGCTTTTGGAGCCCCGGTTCTAAGCTGTAAAGCATGCCGCACTAAACGAGGGAGTAATCATCGGATCGTGTCTGCCAAGCATTCATAACGTCTTGTTCTGCAGGGAGAACAGGTGCTTCACCTAGCGGTGCTTGTAGGACATAATCTTTCTTGGCAGCTATGAGGATGATCCTCAGGTTCCGGACCCAGTCCGTATAGTTGCTGCCATCGTCTTTCAGCTTGGTTTTCTCTAGGAACGCGTTGAAGTTGAGGACAACGTTGGCCATTTGATCTACAAGACATATTGTAAATATTTTAGACTAAGTTCATAATAATTAAGTTCGTCTATTTAATGAACTCCCACTCAGATAGACATCCCTCCAGTCATCTAAGTATAACATGATCCGAGTTAACTAGGCCGTGTCCGATCATCACGTGAGACAGACTAGTCAACATCGGTGAACATCTTCATGTTGATCGTATCTTCTATACGACTCATGCTCGACCTTTTGGTCTTCTGTGTTCCGAGGCCATGTTTGTACATGCTAGGCTCGTCAAGTCAACCTAAGTGTTTGCATGTGTAAATCTGTCTTACACCCATTGCATGTGAACGTTGGAATCTATCACACCCGATCATCACGTGATGCTTCGAAACAACGAACTGTCGCAACGGCGCACAGTTAGGGGGAACACTTTCTTGAAATTATTATGAGGGATCATCTTATTTACTACCGTCGTTCTAAGTAAACAAGATGCAAAAACATGATAAACATCACATGCAATCAAATAATAATAGTGACATGATATGGCCAATATCACATAGCTCCTTTGATCTCCATCTTGGGGCTCCATGATCATCTTGTCACCGGCATGGTACCATGATCTCCATCATCGTGTCTCCATGAAGTTGCTCGCCAACTATTACTTCTACTACTATGGCTAACACGTTTAGCAATAAAGTAAAGTAATTTACATGGCGTTTCTCAATGACACGCATGTCATACAAAAAATAAAGACAACTCCTATGGCTCCTGCCGGTTTTCATACTCATCGACATGCAAGTCGTGATTCCTATTACAATAGCATGAACATCTCATACATCATATATATATCATTCATCATTCATCACAACTTTGGCCATATCACATCACAAAGACACTTGCTGCAAAAACAAGTTAGACGTCCTCTAATTGTTGTTGCAAGTTTTACGTGGCTGCAATAGGGTTCTAGCAAGAACGTTTTCTTACCTATGTTAAAGCCACAACGTGATTTTTCAACTTCTATTTACCCTTCATAAGGACCCTTTTCATCGAACCCGCTCCAACTAAAGTGGGAGAGACAAACACCCGCCAGCCACCTTATGCAACTAGTGCATGTTAGTCAGTGGAACCGGTCTCACGTAAGCGTACATGTAAGGTTGGTCCGGGCCGCTTCATCCCACAATACTGCTGAAGCAAAATAAGACTAGTAGCGGCAAGAAAGTTGACAACATCTACGCCCACAACAAATTGTGTTCTACTCGTGCAAAGAGAACTACGCATAAACCTGGCTCATGATGCCACTGTTGGGGAACGTTGCAGAAAACAAAAAATTTCCTACGGTTTCACCAAGATCCATCTATGAGTTCATCGAGCAACGAGTGATCAGATTGCATCTATATACCTTTGTAGTTCGCGAGCAGAAGCGTTCAAGAGAACGGGGATGAGGGAGTCGTACTCGACGTGATCCAAATCACCGGAGATCCTAGCACCGAACGGACGGCACCTCCGCGTTCAACACACGTATGATCAGTGTGACGTCTCCTCCTTCTTGATCCAGCAAGGGGGAAGGAGAGGTTGATGAAGATCCAGCAGCACAACGACGTGGTGGTGGATGCAGGAGTCACCGCAGCAGGGCTTCGCCGTTCTACTGCAAGAGGGAGAGATGCAGCAGGGGAGAGGAAGGCGCCAAGAGTCAAGGGTGCGGATGCCCCTCCCTCCCCCCTTTATATAGGCTCCCCAAGGGGGGGCGCCGGCCCTAGGAGATGGGATCTCCTAGGGGGGGCGGCGGCCAAGGGTGGAGTGGCCCCCAAGGCAAGTGGGGCGCCCCCCACCCTAGGGTTTCCAACCCTAGGCGCAGGGGGTGGGCCAAGGGGGCGCACCAGCCCATTATGGGCTGGTTCCCCTCCCCACTTCAGCCCATGGGGCCCTTCGGGATGGGTGGCCCCACCCGGTGGACCCCCGGGACCCATCCGGTGGTCCCGGTACAATACCGGTGACCCCCGAAACTCTCCCGATGGCCGAAACTGCACTTCCTATATAAAATTCTTCACCTCCGGACCATTCCGGAACTCCTCATGACGTATGGGATCTCATCTGGGACTCCAAACAACTTTCGGGTTACTGCATATTCATATCTCTACAACCCTAGCATCACCAAACCTTAAGTGTGTAGACCCTACGGGTTCTGGAGACATGTAGACATGACCGAGATGGCTCTCCGGTCAATAACCAACAGCAGGATCTGGATACCCATGTTGGCTCCCACATGCTCCTCAATGATCTCATCAGATGAACCATGATGTCGAGGATTCAAGCAACCCCGTATACAATTCCCTTTGTCAATCGGTACGTTACTTGCCCGAGATTCGATCGTCGGTATCCCAATACCTCGTTCAATCTCGTTACCGGCAAGTCACTTTACTCATACCGTAATGCATGATCCCGTGACCAGACACTTGGTCACTTTGAGCTCATTATGATGATGCATTACCGAGTGGGCCCAGAGATACCTCTCCGTCATACGGAGTGACAAATCCTAGTCTCAATTCGTGCCAACCCAGCAGACACTTTCGGAGATACCTGTAATGTACCTTTATAGTCATCCAGTTACGTTGTGACGTTTGGCACACCCAAAGCACTCCTACGGTATCCGGGAGTTACACGATCTCATGGTCTAAGTAAAAGATACTTGACACTGGAAAAACTCTAGCAAACGAACTATACGATCTTGTGCTATGTTTAGGATTGGGTCTTGTCCATCACATTATTCTCCTAATGATGTGATCTCGTTATCAATGACATCCAATGTCCATAGTCAGGAAACCATGACTATCTGTTGATCAGCGAGCTAGTCAACTAGAGGCTTACTAGGGACATGTTGGTGTCTATGAATTCACGCATGTATTACGATTTCCGGATAACACAATTATAGCATGAATAAAAGACAATTATCATGAACAAGGAAATATAATAATAATGCTTTTATTATTGCCTCTAGGGCATATTTCCAACACAGAAGTCGGTCACCATCAGCATCACGCTCCTATGTCATCTTCGATGATTCCACCACCGTCTTTTGTAGCAACCGACTTGCTTCGATCCCGTCAGACTATCCAGTCCAACACAATCGAACTTGTCCGAGTGCACGACACGCTCCAGACTCAAGCCGTCACCGTGACCTTTGCCATCCATACACAAAACATGCACTGACAAAGAAAACCAAAGCAAACTCCCCCGTAGCCTTCCCGTGTGAACCAAAAGAGATCAACAAACTCTTCATTCTTCACACGTACGTAGCTTCTGGATCTTTGCCTTTCTTTCTTGATAGCAAACAAATCATGACCAAACTATGTCCTTGTGTCATTTCCTTTTATTTAATCAGCACAATATTCGACACAACTCCAACAATTTCTTACACCGGTGGGTCTACTTGCTACAGACTTTGGAAGTAATGTATTCCCTCCTTTCCAAAATAGATGACCCAACTTTATACTAATCCGTTCCAAAATAGATGACTCAACTTTGTACTAACTATAGTACAAAGTTAGTATAAAGTTGGGTCATCTATTTTGAAACGGAGGGAGTAGAAGTATAAAGACAGACTTTGGTATTGCCACCACCACCACCATGGATTAGGACCATGCCAGAATGGATTGGGACCATCACACGTTGACCCATGGTTTGTTTATTTGAAGAAGATATGTTCATTGCTTACCCAGTCAGTCAGCGTGCAGCAAGAAATAAAATTGGCTGAAAAAAATAAAATTGCATACAATGTTAGAAGGCAGAAATGCAAGTCCAAATAATTGTATCAGAATAACATAACGAATCTCATTTACGAATAATGTAAAATATAACATAATTAAGGTCCCATGATTGAGCTATATAGAGCATTATTCACATTAGAAGGAAACGTGTGGCCCTAATGTGCAGTAATTCATTGAGACATTCAAAAGGTTTACCCTTAAAATTCGAAAATATATTCATAAATGAACTAATTTTCTTGAATGTATAGTAAAACATGCTTTATTTTTTACTCCAATACAATATAACATATTTAAGAATCACCTATATTTAGAATGGCAAAACATACTAACAATAAATCTAGCCGCGCAATTGTGTGGATGCACCTACTAGTTTTGGAATTATTCCGGGTTCGTTTCCCCTTTTTATACATTAATTGAGTTTCTGGTCATTTAATGTGCATAATTCAAATTTGAACTACAAGCACATGCTCCCGTGCACCAAAGTTGGTTGAAAAATCACATGCGTGTCCTCGGGTGAATTTCTAGGTCCCATGCAAGAAATGGGAATGAAATTCAAACATCTGGGCATCGTGGCTCGGCCGAGAACATTGAGAAACATGGTTTCAAAATTCTTGTAAATCCAAAACACGCCTGAAAATCATGAAACTTGGCATGGTGTCATGTCATGGTACTACCATGCTGTTGTAAAAAATGGCCGAATAGGAACAAGTTTTGGTATAAGCTTGTTGCAAACCGGAGCTTCTCTCAAGAAGGCTTGTGATTCTGAGAGGGAACATGTCACCTTTGAGTGTGGAACGATATACGCTACCCCCCCCCCCCCGCCTTGAGTTTCTTTACAGAGGCAACATAGAACTACATGAGTGCGCTGTTAAATTTTGGAATTATTCCGGGTTCGTTTGGCCTTTTTTGTACATTAATTGAGTTTCTGGTCATTTAATGTGCATAATTCAAATTTGAACTACAAGCACATGCTCCGGTGCACCAAAGTTGGTTGAAAAATCACATGTGTGTCCTTGGGTGAATTTCTAGGTCCCAAGCAAGAAATGGGAATGAAATTCAAATACTTGGGCATCGTGGCTCACCCGAGAACATTGAGAAACTTGGTTTTAAAATTCTTGTAAATCCAAAACACGCCTGAAAATCATGAAACTTGGCATGGTGTCATGTCATGGTACTACCATGTTGTGGTAAAAAAATTGACTGAATAGGAACAAGTTTTGGTATAAGCTTCTTGCAGATCGGAGGTTCTCTCAAGAAGGCTCGTGGTTCTGAGAGGGAACGTGTCACCTTTGAGTGCGGAACGATATACGTTGCCCCCCTTGAGTTTGTTTATAGAGGCAACATAGAACTACATGAGTGCTCTGTTAAATTTTGGAATTATTCCGGATTCGTTTGGCCTTTTTACATTAATTGAGTCTCTGGTCATTTAATGGGCATAATTCAAATTTGAACTACAAGCACATACTCCCGTGCACCAAAGTTGGTTGAAAAATCACATGTGTGTCCTCGGGTGAATTTCTAGGTCGCATGCAAGAAATGGGAATGAAATTCAAACATCTAGGCGTCGTGGCTCGGCTGGAAACTTTGAGAAACTTGGTTTTTTAATTCCTGTAAATCCAAAACACGCATGAAAATCATGAAACTTGGCTTGGTGTCATGACATGGCACCAACATGCTATGGTAATTTTGCTGTCCGATTTGCGAAGGCGCACACATTAACAATCAACAAAGTCATTTTGGAACAAGTGATGTCGCATTACAATCGGAAAAACAAGTATTATTGAAACTGTGGGCGTTATATTTACCATTTACGTGTAGCCACACGTCCCCTTTTTTATTAGCTAGGAGGCACCATGCAGGGTAGCTATTTGAGTACGGGAGGCGTGCGATCAGACCCCTACGCGTGCTTATCAGGAGGAGAGCCCTTTGACCTCCATCTGCCGTCCACCTCTCTCCCAAGGTGTGACGTGGCTATGTCTCCCTCGACTGAGATTTAAGAGAGAAAAAAGAAAATCTGAAAAGAAATTTTTGCACGGATCTTGATGTAAGATCCGACGGACCTATATAGCATCTACTGCAACTTATAGCTAGACTGGTGAATATATATAATGACGCGAGAGTGGATAATAATTGTCTTACATAATTCGGAAGATAATTAAAAAACCACATGTGGCTACGCCTGAAATACACAAGGGCAAAAGAAGAAGGAAGACGCATACAATGATCTGGCTCGCTGATCTCCACTTTCTTTATGCGCTGCAGGTCGTGGAGACTAGTTCTCATGGCGAGCGGCGATTATCTCTTTCATCAGTTTCATGTCCTTAATACGCTGGTTGGCAGCATCCTCCAATTCCTCCACCAGCCTCTTGCGCTCGATCCGGAGCATGGCATTCTCGTCCATAAGTTTCTTGTCGATGACGCCCGTCCTCTGCAATAAGGCAGTGGTCTCCTCCGCCTGCTTCGCCCTTTCGGCGAGAAGTCCGCGCTCGGCCCGGAGCTTCGCATTGCCCTCCCCTAGTTGTCGGATGACGCCGGTAGCCTCGTCCTACAACCTCGCCCAGCCGGAGATTTGATCCATCTAGCTATGGACGATCGCATGCATGCGCCTGTACGAATCCTCACCTGCCCGCGACAAATTTTCCTAGGCTGCCGCGGCGCGGCGGGACCTCCGTGCTGCTTGGGCGGTGCGGCGAGACATCTCTGTTTCTTCCACGGCGCAGCCAGACTAGTCTACTACATCGATGGCGCGGCGGGACCTCCGTGCTGCTTTGGCGGCACGGCGGGACCTCTGTGCTGCTACTGCTGCGCGGCTGGACATGTCGGCTGCTTTGGCAATGAGGCGGGACATCTCTCGTGCTTCCTCTTCCATGTTGTCCTCTCTGTGGTAGAAATCTCTTGACACAGAACTCACACTGGCCATGGTAGACGCAAGGGAACGATGCTGAATGACTTGATTGTGTTTTGTGGATGAGGAGTTGAGGAGGAATGTGCAGTCATCTTGGCATAGTAGTATTTATAACCGAGTAGTACTAATACACTCCTAAGTGGGAAACCGTTTAGGTTGTGATCGGTGTGAACATGTTCGCAATTAAATATAGCATGGTAGTAATTTGGAACGTGACGAGACACAAGCTCAAAATGTATTGATGGTTCTAGTTTCGAAGTGCGGCACTATTCCCAGATGGCATAACATGGGCACGTGTTCTCGGCCGTGGTGTAGCATATGACATGGTACTTCTTTTTCTACTGTTGTGTACATGAAATAACTGGCACCGTTGGATACATATTTTACGGTTATATTGGGGTGTTCCACAGAAATAGCCTCGTGGCGAGCTATCGACTAGTCTTTTTTCACACACATTACATCGACACATATCATCTCTCTCCCTCTTTCCCATGCACACATCTATCTCTTGGGACTTCTCTGACGCACCATCACTAGCTCCCTAGGTCGATGCCACCCACATACACTTGTACTCTGAGTTTAGTACGTTATACAGGAAGAGAAGAGGTGCACGCACGCACTCGTCCTCTCTCACACATGCATCTATAGCTATGAATTGTAGTGTTCTCAACCATCCGATTGGCTCTATCATAGGTTTCACGTTGCTCCTTGGCCTTGAGATTGAGAAGTTTAAAATGCGGAGGCTAAGCTGGAGGCGTGAGGTTTTGGTTAATGTGCGGGCCGCACACGACACAAGCTTCATCTGCCTGGTGCGCAGTCGGGTGGGTTGTCCAAGTATAGACACAACCAAGCCCTCCTTGGTATCTATGCCTCGACTTATGCATAGAGAAATTAGGATCAGAGGGAGTACTACTAGTAGTAGTACTACTTTGATGTGTCGTGTCAACTCGCACAAGTATGAAACACTTCCTGAACAAACAAGCATATAAGCTGTTATACTTCTTACCTAAAGGATCTTTATATCCAACTGACACAAAATATCCGTTCGACTGTTGGAAATTACTTTACCTGTTGATCTGATGTCGAAGTAATTGCCGCGTTACCACCAAAACCCACCATCTCTTAAGTTAAAGTAGATCGAGCTAACCCCTATATTAGCATATATATTAATAAGATAAACAAAAGGCACTGTAGAATCATTTAGGACGTGAGCTTGTCAATCTGAATGTGGAGAGACACTACCTTAGCCCCGGCCAGCAGCTTGGGAGGAACTGTGAAGAAGGTTAGCTCTTGCACGGTGACGTCGCCGGGATCCTTGCTACTTGTCACCTCCATTTCCACCTTGAGGGCGTCGGTCCTGCCTTTGGGCTCCCCCGACGGGCCGTTTGCCTACAGCTTGGCCACGTAGTGCGGTAGTGGGGATGACCCTGCTCTGATGCAGACGACCGACACCGCGATAGGCGCGCCGATGTCGAGCACGCCGCCGACCATGATAAACGCGCGGTCGTCCTCCTTTGCGAACAGCAAGAGCCGTGGCTCCGACAATGGCACTTGCAGCTAGAGCACCTTGTCGTACTGGATCTTGTGCACGGGAAAGGGATGCACGGTGCTAATGTGGTGGGAGAGCGCCGGTGGCGGGCCTTCGTAGTCGTAGACGGGCATGGGGCATTTGTAGGGCGTGTGCGGACACACGCTCTGGTGATCGGCGAGCTTGTTGTAAGTGGCGTAGAGCCCACAGCCTTCATGCGGGCACTCCACCCTCACCAAGGAGAGGACGGCGTCCACCGCCATGTTCCGCACGTCGAAGCCACTGCCACGCTCGCACTTCTGGCAATGCCGCTGGTTCCCAAGGCGCTCGATGCGGCAGTTCGTGCAGGCCAGGTGCCCTCCCTTGCACTGCACAAATCAATCAAACAACACATCAATCAAGAAACCTGCACCTTGCTTGATCAGCCGAATGGACGAGGTGTACTCGAACCTCATACACTAGATGCTTCAAGGGGTGGAGGCACACGGGGCAGTGGAGCATGGTGAGGTCCATCGAGACCATAGAGAGCTCCATCGTTGGGTCCTCTTCCGTCTGCATGATCTCACCCTCCTCATGCACAACCATCTCTTGCTTTATTAGGGCCAGGGCATTACAAAGCTTTACCGTCACATACTCATACTACTTCAAGGTGCATTAAATCAACACATGCAAGTATCAAAAGGAGAGTTACGACATGCATGCATGTGTTGTAATTAATGCATCGGTAAACGCAAATTATTGAAATATATCGATTGTAGTGCTTTCATGCGTCGCGTCAACTCGTACAAGACCGAGATGTTTGATTACTACAATGCCCTCTCCCTCACGCACCTGCCTTTGGCTGCATGACAGGTGGCCACCCACCTGTTGGGCCCACCTGTCATACACGCAAAGGCAGGAGCAGTAAGTCAATGAAGCTGCATCCCTCCCTCGCCCATGAGTATGGTGGCTGGAAGGACTAGGAGAAGATTTCATTCGCTACACGCTCTTCCTCCCGCACACGGTGGACATGTAGCAGTTCAATAGGTGTCAGATGGTCAGAAGCATACTATAGTACTCCTCCACTGCAGTAGTACTCCATCGCTGTTCGACTTCCCGAAGAGGTGAAGAGCCAAGCGCAGCCCAGACGCTCGTGTGGCAGTTTCATGTGTAGAGTAGTCCAGAGTAGCGTGTACCGTGCATGTAAGCTAAAAATCGTTGGGTTGGCTCCATGCTTTTTTTATTTATTAAAATAATCTTCTGGCCCTACCTGTCATCCTGGTGATTGTAGTTTGCACGTTCATCTGGTCAAGATAGGAATATATTTTTTAATTTGTGGTGGGGTAAATGTTAGAGGTTGCAGCAAATGGAGTATTGTACACTGCGGGCCTTTCAGCCAAGTTTAGAGGCAACCATGTGGGGCCAGTGCTATGATGTGTCACGTCAACTCGTACAATGAGGAGAAGCTTGATATTACTACCACACGCCTTCTCCCTCGCCCATGCACGTGGTGGCTCGCAGACGAGGACATGCTTTTGCTTAGGCTAGTCGTAATGGAATACTAGTATCATGCATATGATACTAGTGTATGATACTACACATCCGTAGTGCATAGTATCATATGTTAGTATCATCGATGACTTCATTCATTAGCATGCATGACACATAGTAGCACAACATTTAGTATGATACGGTATCATGATATGATACTCAACCCTCTCTTTCTTCATTTACTTCTATGCCACCTCATCAAATTTGCCTAGTTGGCATGCATGATACTCCCTCCATTCCTACATATTTGTCTTTTTAGATATTTCAAATGGACTACCACATACGGATGTATATATACATATTTTAGAGTGTAGATTCACTCATTTTGCTCCCTATGTAGTCACTTGTTGAAATCTCTAGAAAGACAAATATTTAGGAACGGAGGGAATACTACCTATGATAGTACTCCCATTACAACTAGCCTTATAGAGTAGTACAATAATCTATCCCTCCCGCACGCGGTGGATGGACATGCAGAAGTGGATTCGATATTGTATAAGTAGTAGTAACATCATTGTTCGTCTTCTCGAAGAGGCGAAGAGCCAAGCGCAACCCAAACGTGGCAGTTGCGAACCTTGGAGCACGCATATAGCCAGGCTCTTGCATGAGGCAAAATTGCTATGTGAGCCCACTATTGTAGTACTTGCTAGTATAGCCCTATAAACCAAAAAGGAGCATTTGCCTTTATAGAGATTTCAACAAGTGACTAGACTACACCGAGACGGAGTACATATGGAGCAAAATGAGTGAATCTACACCGTAAATAAATATGTAGTTCTCTCGTTTTCCTCTCCGCCTTGGTCGCAGTGCACAATATTGAGTATAATAGTACTATCATCTTGAAATTTATGAAGTCACCATAGGCACCTCGTCGTCGACGGGAACGTCACCTGACACGCGAGAGATGCGAGCGGCAGTCGCCTCCATAGCTGCTTGAATGCCATTGCCAAGGAGGGAGAGGGTAGCGGTTCCCGAGATGTTGAACGGTCAATGATGCATCCTCAATTACATGCAGAGGGAATTAATTGGAGAAGAGGAATAGAGCCAGCACGATGTGAATGCAACAGAGTTTGGATTATCATATAAAGGCGCCCCACCACTCCAATCCATCTACTCCTAGTCTCTGCGCAACACTGCTCACTCCAATCCAAGACCAAGTGACCAGTGTTGGGGAACGTAGTAATTTCAAAAAATTTCCTACGCACACGCAAGATCATGGTGATGCATAGCAACGAGAGGGGAGAGTGTGATCTACCTACCCTTGTAGATCAACAACGGAAGTGTTTGGTTGATGTAGTCGTACGTCTCCACGGCCCGACCGATCAAGCACCGAAACTACGGCACCTCCGAGTTCTAGCACACGTTCAGCTCGATGAAGATCCCCGGACTCTGATCCAGCAAAATGTCGGGGAAGAGTTCCGTCAGCACGACGGCGTGGTGACGATCTTGATGTACTACCATCGCAGGGCTTCGCCTAAGCACCGCTACAATATTATCGAGGATTATGGTGGAAGGGGGCACCGCACACGGTTAAGAATATGATCATGTGGATCAACTTGTGTCTCTAGGGGTGCCCCTGCCTCCGTATATAAAGGTTAGGAGGGGGAGGCCGGCCGGCCATCATAGGGCGCGCTAGGAGGAGTCCTACTCCCTCCGGGAGTAGGACTTCTCCCCCAATCCTAGTTGGAATAGGATTCGCGAGGTGGGAAAAGAGAGAGAGAGAAGGAGGGGGGCGTCGGCCCTCTCTCTCCTTGTCCTATTCGGACTAGGGGGGAGGGGCGCGCGGCCCAGCCCTGGCCGCCTCTCCTCTTCTTCCACTAAGGCCCATTAAGGCCCATGTACCTCCCGGGGGGTTCCGGTAACCTCCCGATACTTCGGTAAAATCCCGATTTCACCCAGAACACTTCCGATATCCAAATATGGGCTTCCAATATATCAATCTTTATGTCTCGACCATTTCGAGACTCCTCGTCATGTCCGTGATCACATCCGGGACTCTGAACAAACTTCGGTACATCAAAATGCATAAACTCATAATATAACTGTCATCGTAACCTTAAGCATGCGGACCCTACGGGTTCGAGGACAATGTAGACATGACCGAGACACGTCTCCGGTCAGTAACCAATAGCGGAACCTGGATGCTCATATTGGTTCCTACATATTCTACGAAGATCTTTTATCGGTCAGACCGCATAACAACATACGTTGTTCCCTTTGTCATCGGTATGTTACTTGCCCGAGATTCGATCGTCGGTATCCAATACGTAGTTCAATCTCGTTACCGGCAATTCTTTTTACTCGTTCCGTAATACATCATCCTGCAACTAACTCATTAGTTGCAATGCTTGCAAGGCTTAAGTGATGTGCATTACCGAGAGGGCCCAGAGATACCTCTCCGACGATCGGAGTGACAAATCCTAATCTCAAAATACGTCAACCCAACATGTACCTTTGGAGACACCTGTAGAGCACCTTTATAATCACCCAGTTACGTTGTGACGTTTGGTAGCACACAAAGTGTTCCTCCGGCACACGGGAGTTAAATAATCTCATAGTCATAGGAACATGTATAAGTCATGAAGAAAGCAATAGCATCATACTAAACGATCGGGTGCTAAGCTAATGGAATGGGTCATGTCAATCAGATCATTCAACTAATGATGTGATCCCGTTAATCAAATGACAACTCTTTGTCCATGGTTAGGAAACATAACCATCTTTGATTAATGAGCTAGTCAAGTAGAGGCATACTAGTGACACTTTGTTTCTCTATGTATTCACACATGTATTATGTTTCCGGTTAATACAATTCTAGCATGAATAATAAACTTTTATTATGATATAAGGAAATAAACAATAACTTTATTATTGCCTCTAGGGCATATTTCCTTCAGTCTCCCACTTGCACTAGAATCAATAATCTAGATTATACAGTAATGATTCTAACACCCATGGAGCCTTGGTGCTGATCATGTTTTGCTCATGGAAGAGGCTTAGTCAATGGGTCTGCTATATTTAGATCCGTATGTATCTTGCAAATCTCTATGTCTCCCACCTGGACTAGATCCCTGATGGAATTGAAGCATCTTTTGATGTGTTTGGTTCTCTTGTGAAATCTGGATTCCTTTGCCAAGGCAATTGCACCAGTATTGTCACAAAAGATTTTCATTGGACCCGATGCACTAGGTATGACACCTAGATCGGATATGAACTCCTTCATCCAGACTCCTTCATTTGCTGCTTCCGAAGCAGCTATGTACTCTACTTCACATGTAGATCCCGCCACGACGCTTTGTTTAGAACTGCACCAACTGACAGCTCCACCATTTAATGTAAACACGTATCCGGTTTGCGATTTAGAATCGTCCGGATTAGTGTCAAAGCTTGCATCAACGTAACTGTTTACGATGAGCTCTTTGTCACCTCCATATACGAGAAACATATCCTTAGTCCTTTTTAGGTACTTCAGGATGTTCTTGACCGCTGTCCAGTGATCCACTCCTGGATTACTTTGGTACCTCCCTGCTAGACTTATAGCAAGGCACACATCAGGTCTGGTACACAGCATTGCATACATGATAGAGCCTATGGCTGAAGCATAGGGAACACCTTTCATTTTCTCTCTATCTTCTGCAGTGGTCGGGCATTGAGTCTAACTCAACTTCACACCTTGTAACACAGGCAAGAACCCTTTCTTTGCTTGATCCATTTTGAACTTCTTCAAAATCTTGTCAAGGTATGTGCTTTGTGAAAGTCCAATTAAGCGTCTTGATCTATCTCTATAGATCTTTATGCCTAATATGTAAGCAGCTTCACCGAGGTCTTTCATTGAAAAACTCTTATTCAAGTATCCCTTTACGCTATCCAGAAATTCTATATCATTTCCAATCAGTAATATGTCATCCACATATAATATCAGAAATACTACAGAGCTCCCACTCACTTTCTTGTAAATACAGGCTTCTTCGAAAGTCTGTATAAAACCAAATGCTTTGATCACACTGTCAAAGCGTTTATTCCAACTCTGAGAGGCTTGCACCAGTCCATAAATGGATCGCTGGAGCTTGCACACTTTGTTAGCTCCCTTTGGATCGACAAAACCTTCCGGTTGCATCATATACAACTCTTCTTCCAGAAATCCATTCAGGAATGCAGTTTTGACATCCATCTGCCAAATTTCATAATCATAAAATGCGGCAATTGCTAACATGATTCGGACAGACTTAAGCATCACTATGGGTGAGAAGGTCTCATCGTAGTCAACCCCTTGAACTTGTCGAAAACCTTTTGCGACAAGTCGAGCTTTATAGACAGTAATATTACCGTCAGCGTCAGTCTTCTTCTTGAAGATCCATTTATTCTCATTTGCTTGCCGATCAACGGGCAAGTCAACCAAAGTCCATACTTTGTTCTCATACATGGATCCTATGTCAGATTTCATGGCTTCAAGCCATTTTGCGGAATCTAGGCTCACCATCGCTTCTTCATAGTTCGTAGGTTCATCATGATCTAGTAGCATGATTTCCAGAACAGGATTACCGTACCACTCTGGTGCGGATCTTACTCTGGTTGATCTACGAGGTTCGGTAGTATCTTGTTCTAAAGTTTCATGATCATTATCATTAGCTTCCTCACTAATTGGTGTAGGTGTCGCAGAAACAGGTTTCTGTGATGTACTACTTTCCAATAAGGGAGCAGGTACAGTTACCTCGTCAAGTTCTACTTTCCTCCCACTCACTTCTTTCAAGAGAAACTCCTTCTCTAGAAAGGATCCATTCTTAGCAACGAATGTCTTGCCTTCGGATCTGTGATAGAAGGTGTACCCAACAGTCTCCTTTGGGTATTCTATGAAGACACATTTCTCCGATTTGGGTTCGAGCTTATCAGGTTGAAGCTTTTTCACATAAGCATCGCAGCCCCAAACTTTAAGAAACGACAACTTTGGTTTCTTGCCAAACCATAGTTCATAAGGCGTCGTCTCAACGGATTTTGATGGTGCCCTATTTAACGTGAATGCGGCCGTCTCTAAAGCATAACCCCAAAACGATAGCGGTAAATCAGTAAGAGACATCATAGATCGCACCATATCTAGTAAAGTACGATTACGACATTCAGACACACCATTACGCTGTGGTGTTCTGGGTGGCGTGAGTTGCGAAACTATTCCGCATTGTTTCAAATGTACACCAAATTCGTAACTCAAATATTCTCCTCCACGATCAGATCGTAGAAACTTTATTTTCTTATTACGATGATTTTCAACTTCACTCTGAAATTCTTTGAACTTTTCAAATGTTTCAGACTTATGTTTCATTACGTAGATATACCCATATCTGCTTAAGTCATCTGTGAAGGTGAGAAAATAACGATATCTGCCACGAGCCTCAATATTCATCGAACCACATACATCTGTATGTATGATTTGCAACAAATCTGTTGCTCTCTCCATAGTACCAGAGAACGGTGTTTTAGTCATCTTGCCCATGAGGCACGGTTCGCAAGTACCAAGTGATTCATAATCAAGTGGTTCCAAAAGTCCATCAGTATGGAGTTTCTTCATGTGCTTTATACCGATATGACCTAAACGGCAGTGCCATAAATAAGTTGCACTATCATTATCAACTCTGTATCTTTTGGCTTCAACATTATGAATATGTGTGTTACTACTATCGAGATTCATCAAAAATAGACCACTCTTCGAAGGTGCGTGACCATAAAAGATATTACTCATATAAATAGAACAACCATTATTCTCTGATTTAAATGAATAACCGTCTCGCATTAAACAAGATCCAGATATAATGTTCATGCTCAATGCTGGCACCAAATAACAATTATTTAGGTCTAATACTAATCCCGAAGGTAGATGTAGAGGTAGCATGCCGACCGCGATCACATCGACTTTGGAACCATTTCCTACGCGCATCATCACCTCGTCCTTTGCCAGTGTTCGCTTAATCCGTAGTCCCTGTTTCGAGTTGCAAATATTAGCAACAGAACCAGTATCAAATACCCAGGTGCTACTGCGAGCTCTAGTAAGGTACACATCAATAACATGTATATCACATATACCTTTGTTCACCTTGCCATCCTTCTTATCCGCCAAATACTTGGGGCAGTTCCGCTTCCAGTGACCAGTCTGCTTGCAGTAGAAGCACTCAGTTTCAGGCTTAGGTCCGGACTTGGGTTTCTTCTCTTGAGCAGCAACTTGCTTGCTGTTCTTCTTGAAGTTCCCCTTCTTCTTCCCTTTGCCCTTTTTCTTGAAACTAGTGGTCTTGTTGACCATCAACACTTGATGCTCCTTTTTGATTTCTACCTCCGCAGCTTTCAGCATTGCGAAGAGCTCGGGAATAGTCTTATTCATCCCTTGCATATTATAGTTCATCACGAAGCTCTTGTAGCTTGGTGGCAGTGATTGGAGAATTCTGTCAATGACGCAATCATCTGGAAGATTAACTCCCATCTGAATCAAGTGATTATTATACCCAGACATTTTGAGTATATGCTCACTGACAGAACTGTTCCCCTCCATCTTGCAGCTATAGAACTTATTGGAGACTTCATATCTCTCAATCCAGCCATTTGCTTGAAATATTAACTTCAACTCCTGGAACATCTCATATGCTCCATGACGTTCAAAACGTCGTTGAAGTCCCGATTCTAAGCCGTAAAGCATGGCACACTGAACTATCGAGTAGTCATCAGCTTTGCTCTGCCAGACGTTCATAACATCTGGTGTTGCTCCAGTAGCAGGCCTGGCACCCAGCGGTGCTTCCAGGACGTAATTCTTCTGTGCAACAATGAGGATAATCCTCAAGTTACGGACCCAGTCCGTGTAATTGCTACCATCATCTTTCAACTTTGCTTTCTCAAGGAACGCATTAAAATTCAACGGAACAACAGCACGGGCCATCTATCTACAATCAAACATACATAAGCAAGATACTATCAGGTACTAAGTTCATGATAAATTTAAGTTCAATTAATCAAATTACTTAAAGAACTCCCACTTAGATAGACATCCCTCTAATCCTCTAAGTGATCACGTGATCCAAATCAACTAAACCATAACCGATCATCACATGAAATGGAGTAGTTTTCAATGGTGAACATCGCTATGTTGATCATATCTACTATATGATTCACGCTCGATCTTTCGATCTTAGTGTTCCGAGGCCATATCTGCATATGCTAGGCTCGTCAAGTTTAACCTGAGTATTCTGCGTGTGCAAAACTGGCTTGCACCCGTGGTAGATGGACGTAGAGCTTATCACACCCGATCATCACGTGGTGTCTGGGCACGACGAACTTTGGGAATGATGCATACTCAGGGAGAACACTTTTATCTTGATAATTTAGTGAGAGATCATCTTATAATGCTACCGTCAATCAAAGCAAGATAAGATGCATAAAAGATAAACATCACATGCAATCAATATAAGTGATATGATATTGCCATCATCATCTTGTGCCTGTGATCTCCATCTCCGAAGCACCGTCATGATCACCATCGTCACCGGCGCGACACCTTGATCTCCATCGTAGCATCGTTGTCGGCTCGCCAATCTTATGCTTCCACGACTATCGCTACCGCTTAGTGATAAAGTAAAGCATTACAGTGCGATTGCATTGCATACAATAAAGCGACAACCATATGGCTCCTGCCAGTTGCCGATAACTCGGTTACAAAACATGATCATCTCATACAATAAAATTTAGCATCATGCCTTGACCATATCACATCACAACATGCCCTGCAAAAACAAGTTAGACGTCCTCTACTTTGTTGTTGCAAGTTTTACGTGGCTGCTACGGGCTTAAGCAAGAACCTATCTTACCTACGCATCAAAACCACAAAGATAGTTTGTCAAGTTGGTACTGTTTTAACCTTCGCAAGGACCGGGCGTAGCCACACTCAGTTCAACTAAAGTTGGAGAAACTGTCACCCGCAAGCCACCTATGTGCAAAGCACGTCGGGAGAACCGGTCTCGCGTAAGCGTATGCGTAATGTCAGTCCGGGCCGCTTCGTCCACCAATACCACCAAACCAAAGTATGACAAGCTGGTAAGCAGTATGACTTATATCGCCCACAACTCACTTGTGTTCTACTCGTGCATATAACATCAACATATAAAACCTAGGCTCGGATGCCACTGTTGGGGAACATAGTAATTTCAAAAAATTTCCTACGCACACGCAAGATCATGGTGATGCATAGCAACGAGAGGGGAGAGTGTGATCTACGTACCCTTGTAGATCAACAACGGATGTGTTTGGTTGATGTAGTCGTACGTCTCCATGGCCCGACCGATCAAGCACCGAAACTACGGCACCTCCGAGTTCTAGCACATGTTCAGCTCGATGACGATCCCCGGACTCCGATCCAGCAAAGTGTCAGGGAAGAGTTCCGTTAGCACGACGGCGTGCTGACGATCTTGATGTACTACCGTCGCAGGGCTTTGCCTAAGCAGCGCTACAATATTATCGAGGATTATGGTGGAAAGGGGCACCGCACACGGTTAAGAATATGATCATGTGGATCAACTTGTGTCTCTAGGGGTGCCCCTGCCTCCGTATATAAAGGTTTAGGAGGGGGAGGCCGGCCGGCCATCATAGGGCGCGCCAGGAGGAGTCCTACTCCCTTCGGGAGTAGGACTTCTCCCCCAATCCTAGTTGGAATAGGATTCGCGAGGTGGGAAAAGAGAGAGAGAGAAGGAGGGGGGCGCCGACCCCCTCTCTCCTTGTCCTATTCGGACTAGGGGGGAGGGGCGCGCGGCCCAGCCCTGGCCGCCTCTCCTCTTCTTCCACTAAGGCCCATTAAGGCCCATGTACCTCCCGGGGGGTTCCGGTAACCTCCCGGTACTCCGGTAAAATCCTGATTTCACCCGGAACACTTCCGATATCCAAATATAGGCTTCCAATATATCAATCTTTATGTCTCGACCATTTTGAGACTCCTCGTCATGTCCGTGATCACATCCGGGACTCCGAACAAACTTCGGTACATCAAAATGCATAAACTCATAATATAACTGTCATCGTAACCTTAAGCGTGCGGACCATACGGGTTCGAGAACAATGTAGACATGACCGAGACACATCTCCGGTCAATAACCAATAGCGGAACCTGGATGCTCATATTGGTTCCTACATATTCTACGAAGATCTTTTATCGGTCAGACCGCATAACAACATACGTTGTTCCCTTTGTCATCGGTATGTTACTTGCCCGAGATTCGATCGTCGGTATCCAATACCTAGTTCAATCTTGTTACCGGCTAGTCTCTTTACTCGTTCCATAATACATCATCCTGCAATTAATTCATTAGTTGCAATGCTTGCAAGGCTTAAGTGATGTGCATTACCGAGAGGGCCCAGAGATACCTCTCCGACGATCAGAGTGACAAATCCTAATCTCAAAATACGTCAACCCAACATGTACCTTTGGAGACACCTGTAGAGCACCTTTATAATCACCCAGTTACGTTGTGACATTTGGTAGCACACAAAGTGTTCCTCTGGCACACGGGAGTTACATAATCTCATAGTCATAGGAACATGTATAAGTCATGAAGAAAGCAATAGCATCATACTAAACGATCGGGTGCTAAGCTAATGGAATGGGTCATGTCAATCAGATCATTCAACTAATGATGTGATTCCGTTAATCAAATGACAACTCTTTGTCCATGGTTAGGAAATATAACCATCTTTGATTAATGAGCTAGTCAAGTAGAGGCATACTAGTGACACTTTGTTTGTCTATGTATTCACACATGTATTATGTTTCCGGTTAATACAATTCTAGCATGAATAATAAACTTTTATCATGATATAAGGAAATAAATAATAACTTTATCATTGCCTCTAGGGCATATTTCCTTCAACCAGAAGCCACAAGCACCTATGGAGGCGATGGACGCGAGCGGCAGTCGGCTGTGCCAAATCATCCAAGGCACCGGCCTACGGCCCCGCACCGCACAACGTTTCTAGATGGTGCTAGCGACCGCCGACGTCGTAGCCCTCGCCGACGTCGGCTTCGCCTCTCGCATGGACGACATGATGGTCAACTCCATCCGCAAGTTCACCGCCGTCAAGAAGCGCGCGGACGACCTTGACGTACTACTCCAGCCCGCGTGCCCAGGCTCCTCATCGCCTGCCACCCTCATCGGCCTACATGAACGAACTCTTTCAAGCCCTGGTGGCCCTGCAGGTGCCATAGGTCGCGACGAAGAATGTGCACCTCGAGGTCGCGCTCGCTGCGCAGTGCCTCGCCATGCAAGAAACCATCGACTTGCACATCCACGTCTACGAGGAAATTGTCTACATAGGCCACTACAAGCCCAGCGAGGACAGAAAGACGTTGGCCTTCTTCCAGCGGTTGGAATATTTGGACGCCAATTTTCGGAAGCATGTCGACCTGGCCACGAAAGCTGCTACTACTTAGCCATCGTTCGGTGGGCCGGCGCCCTGAGTCGAGGAGGTGTACGTCATCGATGGATGCATCTCTTCTTCTTGCCTCCTGTAACCAGCACTGCATCGCCTCGTGGCCTTAATGTTTTATTAGTATGGTACTCCCTCCGTTCCCAAATATAAGTCTTTCTAGAGATTCCAACAAGTGACTACGTACAGAGCAAAATGAGTGAATCTACACTCTAAAATATGTCTACATACATCTGTAAGTTGTATTCCATTTGAAATATCTAAAAAGGCTTATATTTAGGAACGGGGTGTGTATGGCTTTTTTATTCCAGTCGTAATGTTTTCACTGTGAGGTGGGGCCGCAGTTGAGCAAACCGACCATCGGCAAATCCCCACCCCGCCCACCAGGCGTCGGCTGAGTTTAGAATTAGAAGAGAGAAACGAGGGAGAAGAGCTAGCTGTAGCACAGACGCTGTTGTCATATGGGACTCGTGTTGATAGAAAAGGAGTAATGAGGACTCGTACCTCTTTTTTAGGGAAAAAGCAGTCGTATGTCTAGTACTACCACTAGTTGGGTGCGTGTGACATATACCTGTCATCACTTTAGGTCTCCTTTTCGGACCGCAGCTACGCTTCACCATACATATTTTTTCACGCATTTATCCTCCTATAGCTATATGTACTCCTAGGCTATTTCCACGTGCTCCCTTTCGCTGACATGTGGGACATAGAGCATCTGGGTCGTAGTGCATGCACGACTCGGAGCATATGTCGGGGTACTTTACATTTTAGACCTCACAAATTACATGCAAACACCCCACATAAGAATAAATAAATGAATGAATTACTACATGAAACCAGATTATTTTCGTAGAAACCGTAGCACGTTCATTAAATTTTGGACATAACACGTTAATAAAAAAACTACCGGACCTAAACCAGTCTAAGGACCACTTTGATTCGCAGGATACTGAAAACACGGGAATGGGGAGAGTCTGATGGTGATGAACCGAGACGAGGAGAACTCTAACTTAGTTAGAAGTTAGAGTTAGATTCTAACCCTGAACTAACTCTAAACCAAAGAGGTGTATGGATGGCACGGTTAGATTAACAATAAATTTTCTTTCTCAATCATTTGACAACTTTGGACACTATTTCCTGCCGAATCTGGTGTGGCCGGCTCTTGTGTGGCCTCCTCCTCCTCACAATTGACATAAACGAACCGTCTTTACAAATCAAGCATGCAAAACATGATAAATTTTACTTTGTCCATACAAATGAGATATCCCACTTAAACATACAAGTCCTCAATCAAGCTTCACAAAAAACAATACACTCCATGAAACAAAGCATGAGCTAACTCATCATAGAAGTCATTCACGACAGGGATGGAGCCCGGAGCCCCTCACACACCCAGGGAGGAGCTCGTCATCGTCGCTCTGGAGGAAGGCTCTGTAGAGCCCAAGCCCCAGAAACCCCTCTGACGCTGGCACTTGCGAGTTGAGGTCGACATCGGCATGGGTAGCAGGGCCACTTATCGGCGACTGTGAACTGAATCTTTGGGCCTCTAGAAATAATGCAAGCGTGGAACTGAATTACCTAGAAAGGTGAATTGAATCTTTGGGCCTCTAGAAGTAATGCAATCCTGAAACTGAAATACCTAAAAAGGTGAATTGAATCTTTGGGCCTCTAGAAATAATGTAAGCCTAGAACTGAAATACCTAGAAAGGTGAACTGATTCTTTGGGCCTCTAGAAATAATGCAAGCCTGAAACTAAAATACCTAGAAAGGTGAACTGAATCTTTGGGCCTCTAGAAAGATTTATTACCTCCTTAAGCAGCATCAAACAATTCCATGCGTGCACCACAAATCTATACCAAGTTTAATCAGGATCTACTTTTCCAAATCAGAATTAGCACTAGAGCGAGGAAGATCAATGATATCGATGTGAGACATGGAAGGAACGAACAAACTCACCCCTCTCATGACCTCCCTAGTAGATGCGCCGCCTCCGTGCATGACAGAGGGAGAAAAACAACCGGTGGAGGGGGAGCGGGACGAGCTTTGAAGGCTGCAGGGAGATGGCGGCTGGAGGAGGGCAGCGGAGGCCGGAGGGAGGGGGTGGCCGGAGGAGAGAGAGGGTGAGCGGCGGAGCGGCGCTTGGGCGGGCGGCCCGATGGGGAACAGACAGGAGTCGTGGGAGGGGGTGGAGGGAGCGATCTGGTGCGGGCAGGGGATATTTTTTTAGTTCTCTTTTAGTGGGCCCGAGGAGAACTAACCCAATTAGAACCTATCCAGCGGCTAGTTTGTTTAGCTGGGTTAGAGCAAACTAGCTCAAACTAACCCCTCGTGTTTGGACAATTTGAGGCTATTTCAACCCAAACTAGCTCTAACTCAGGGATCCAAACAAAGAGGAGTAGTACTGTACATGCTACAGTCTGGACCGTAGCACATTTCAGCACATTGTTTTCTACTGCTGGTTCACTGGGCTGTCGTGGTTCACCGCATGATTCTTTGCTCCTTCTTACTACTACATACTTCGCTGACATGTGGGAGAGCCAGCATCTGGGTCGACGTGTCATGCACCATATTAGAGTGCGGAACTGAAGGTGGGCATCACCCCGGTCGTACCACCAGTAATTCATGACTATAGTGAATAGTCAAATCACAAGTCTTTCTAGCAGTAACGCGCCGTCAAATCGCACAGGCCGACCTTTCCAGCAGTAAGTAAGTTGAATCCGCTACTCCCTCACCCTCCTCGCCTCTCTGTCAAACCGCCTACGCGAAAACGGTCGCGCGTACTGCCGGGGAAAAGCCTCCTCCTCAACTTTTAACTACGCGAAAATAGTTCGAGCTTGTTCGTTCTATATAAGTGCTAGTACTGTATGTTCATTCATGTTGGAGATATGCTCTAGAGGCAATCATGTGTGATGATATTTCCTATGTGTTTATGAATAAAGATAGTCCTTGGACATTATCAATGATGTGTATCAGCAAGTACGTGACTTGTTTGTGGGACTATGTATTATATGATGACTGTCCTAAAAGGTCCCTAGTCGAAAGGGCTGTGTGGATGTGCAGCTAACTAGACTAGCATATGACACGGTCGATGGCTTGGTCTCACTAGCCATGGGGTATTGGATGCTAACCGTATAATATGGACTCGGAAGGATCTGGTCGGATTCGACGTAGTTGGATCCGAGTCGAGATAAGGTCTGAGTCGGACAGACCCAACTATGAGACGCAACAATATGTCATCTGTGAGTCTCTAGTACAACATATGTTCTATGTCCTAAGACCTGAGCTGGCGCATGTACTCGGGATGGTGACAGACTTGCTTTGGGCCGACCAAACACTACTCCGTAACTGGGTAGTTATAAGGGTAGGTTTCGAGTTTGTCCAGAACCATGCTGCGAGACGTGGTCGAGCAAGATGGGATTTGCCCCTCCGATCGGGAGAGATATACTCTGGGCCCCTCGTGTGATCCGACCAAGATAAGCATGGCCATGCGACAAGGATTATGAGATAATCTTGTTTGTGGTCGGCATCACTAGAACGAGAAAGAGGTCGGGCTAGCACAAGGATGACAAACTCGCCTTGAGCCCGATAACATATATCGTGTGGCAAAAGGAATGGAAGTATGATGTACAGGTTCACCTAACCAGCTTCATAGTCTGTTTGGTGTTCGGCATGCCTTGCTAGAGGCTGCTACCAACTGTGCAGTTCGGAGGTGATCTGAACTGCGACCAAGCCGGCTTGAACCTAAGGGGTCGCGCTCTTAAGGGAAGGAACCTACGAGGTCGGATCCGAGGACACTGGTCGGATGTGATCCGAGCTGTATTCGGATTGTGGCCGAGTAGACTTATGGGCTTTAGGGTCCGTGCGAGGCCCAAGTGTTGAGCCCGCGACGGACGCCTATATAAAGTGGAGGTTCCGCACACTCATGCGATTGATCACTTCGGCGTTGTCACTAGGGTATGCATGTGTTGCGAATAGACACCTCCACTCGCCGCCGGTTGTGTGATCAGACCTAGCAGTCCACCGCACGACGTTCCTCCTGCACGCGCGGATACCATTAGAGGTGGTGCACTTGCGCCGCTCCGGCGAACCTGTACGTGGGAACCGACTACGAGCTATACGAGGGAGATCGGACAAGGAGGAGACGATCCACACGGACGCGCTACCTCAACTCTTCTTCCGCTGCACGGCACTGCGCGTCTAGTGGTAACAAACTATGATCCATCTCCCGTAGCATGTTCTTGGTTGTTCTGCACGTAGGAAATTTTTAATTTGCAGTCGACGCACCCTACCGTAGAACCCAACAATTCACTAGTGGGGTTGCTCAATGAATGGAGGGCTGGGGAACGCAAGTGAACAATACTACTACTAGTGGTAGTAAGTAGGAGTCATACAGTTAGTCACCTTAAATAGGGAGTTTCTTTTCTTTCATGCCACATACACAAATTGAAATGCTTGTTGTGGAGATAAAAAGATAACCACTCCACTATTTATGTACGTAGGGGCCTGAGCGCTTGCTTTACTAGGGTTGCTCCCTTCATTCTCTCATCCTCTCCAGATCTAAACAAGATAGTGGTAGCAACATTTTCTCTCTACTCACCACTGGTCACAGATTCGGACGGATCCCTTTGGCTGGTGTGTGTAGAGGACTAGGTGCATTGTTCATGTAGTCATCGCCGGCGAGGGAGGAAACCCACAGCTGTCATAGGGGCCTGATCCTCTCCCATGCTGTTCTCTCCAGCACAGTGCCGGCTCGGGAGGTCCTCCGACCCTTCTTCCTCCCTGCCATATTGTGCATAGATCCGACCTACCGCCGCCGACATCCCGACGACCCTCGGGTATAAGTTCTTAGAAAGCGGCCTTGCTCTACTGCCCCAGCTCCCCACATGTCTGCATGTGCATCATTTTCTACTCCCATCAGCTCTTCCAAAGATACCTAAATTTTTAGTATTATTAGAGGTAAAGCTACTTCATGCATTCGAATCTAGGACTTGGTTCAAACAACGAAGAAAGGGGGGAAGTTGTAGCATGAATTTAGGACTTGATTCAAAGAGGAAATAATATGGTGAAAGTAGTAGAGACCGAATACCCAACCGGTCTCTTGGTTGAAAAGGGAAATAATGGGAAAATGCAGTACAAACTGGACAAGGAACATATCTATTATTGGTTGAAAAAAGTATAGAAACTGGCGGCTGGTGGACAAGTCAACAGAGTATGACCAGGATTAGATTTGTTTCCCTCACATAGTAAAATGTCTCCAGGATTAGAATTGCTACCCTCACATAGTAAAAGGTCTCCAGGATTAGATTTGCTGCCCTCACATAGTAAAAGGTCTCCAGGATTAGATTTGCTGCCCTCATGTAGTAAAAGCTCTCTTGGATTAGATTTGCTGCCCTCACATAGTAAAAGGTCTCCAAGATTAGATTTGCTGCCCTCACATAGTAAAAGGTCTCCAGGATTAGATTTGCTGCCCTCACAGAGCATGAACAAACTCGTCATCACCACTTTATGCCTCCTTGTAGGTACATTGTGCCGATGCCTCCACTATCGCATGTCCTTATACCAACCTTTTGATGTTGTTAATGTAAGGGTGCATGTAAAATGAAGTGATCACACTGTTACCTTAAGGACATGTCTAACCAGTGTTATTGTTAATCTAATGCCTCCAGTGATATGATGCAATTAAACTATGTTACAAACGGTACTCCTGCTGTTTTTCCCCAGTATGATAAGTAAGTTGCTCCTTTATGCTGTTGAGTGTCCTGGTGTCCCCAGAGTTCCATGCCCTTAAACCAACTCTTTAGCTGCTGTTGATTTACTGTATCTGGTAAACAAGCAATGCCACCATTAAAGTAATCCCATATTTGACGAATATCATTATTGATCGTAATGCTTCAAGTAATATGAAGCATTGCTGGTGTTTTAAAATTTCTACTGTCCTTGCGTGATTGCCATGAACATAATTAAGATGCTTCTTTTCATTTTGTGTATGTTTCGTATATTCTAATTGACCAGCAATTGTTTACTTTCTATCTTTTTGTGCAGATAGGGATATCCATTTCACCTTGTCGCTATTGTGACCTTTTGGTGAACCGCACAAAACACTTTTTTTGAATGAGTGTCTTGTGAAGTTCAACTAAAATGTCACATGGGAAATATCTCTCAATTTTGGGGGAACTGCACAAAATGGTGATTGGAGTTTCCAAAATCTCCGTCAAATTCTGCTGGTAATCTCGTGCAACATTTTATTAGCCTTTGCAAGATGTGTCGTCACTGTCACCACAATGGCACTTTATTTTAGTGGAACTGCACAAACAGATAAGAAAATTATAGTTGCAACTTACATGAGCTGGACAGCCAACCTTAATGTTCCTCAATTTTAGTGCAACTACTAAAGAAGAACCTGCCAGCTCACGAGAGCAAGTACTTCTTGCTAGCTGAATGATCCAATCTTTGCTTCATTTCAGGTGAATTGCAGAAAAAGGCACATGAATTGAATCATGGAACTCTAGGTAGCCTCATCCGAGTGAAGTTGGAGGTTGAGTTCAAGGAGTGCCATTATTATAGTAATCATGCTCTTCTTATTTGTGTTGTGGAAACAAGAATACTCAACTACAGATGTTGTGACGGTCAAGAGCATTCGCCAAGTTCTTCAGTTGTATGACACGGCTAGCCAAGATGGATTTAATCTTGATATTCACTTCATCAAAAGGCTCTAATGGGTTGGTTGTGAATCTTGCATGCTGGGAATCAATGAGATGTGTAGGCATCTTTGTTGTACTTATTATTTGAATCTTGTTTGTTGGTTTTGAATCTTGCAAGCTGGGAATCAATGAGATGTGCAGGCATCTTTGTTATACTTATTATTGGATCTTATTTGTTGGTTCTAAATCTTGCAAGCTGGAAAACATGGCATGATGATGCAGAGGACAACAACCATAACAAACAGTTCAAACTTGGTAGTATTATCTATGTGAAAGTGCGATAAATGTGTTGATCGTGTGCGTCTTGAGAATAATAATTCTAATTGTTGTGCATGTTGGTGTTGTGGCACTGATAGAATGAGACAATGCATTGCTTGTTTTAAGTATAAATTTCTATTAAAGTTAATTAAATTTAAGTAAAGTGGCCACTAACTCTTATTATTACAGTACCAATACAGACCCGCTCGTGAACCGACGTGTGGCCGGCGTAGGTTTCTTAATGGAGGCGTTTGAATGCGCCGAGGGTGCGTCTTCTGTCAGGCGTGCTACAGGCGAGGAAGGGGTAGTACTGTTGTTGCATGTACACACTCAGTTTACTGTTGAATTCAATTCCCCAAGAGCTGAAAAACGAACGACGGCCGCCGCCTACCCACTCGTTCACTTGAAGAGACTCCAATGGCCATCCGAGGGGTGAGCCTGTTGGATATGGACTTCAGCAAGGAGTTCCCCTTTGAGTTTGGCATGCAGTCCTACGGCTGCACCAAGTTGAATGTGATGTACACCAACGATCCAGACTCGGTGAAGCTCTGCCTCGCCGAGTTCCAGCAGTACCTACAGGACAAGAAAGCACAAGGTCGCAGGACTAGACCTTGTGTGCATCCATTCGTCTCCTAACAGGGACCAGAGGATCGCCATCGCCCAGGTATGTGTGCAGGACGAGGTTTTCGTCTACCACTACTGTAGGGCCATCAGAGGTTCTGGAGCATTCGCCCATTTCATTGGCAGCGCCGACTGCACCTTCCCTACGGTGGAGAGAAGGAAGAACGCAACGATTCGGCCATCTGGTGCAACAAGCTTGTCGAAGCAATACAGGATCATCGGCAATGGGTAGGAGAAGGACTCCGTGGTTGACCTTGCCGAGACCTTCATCGACCCCTGATACGCCAACATGAAAGAAGACAACGGTACCAAAGGACCTGAAAACATGGGAGGTACCTCTGAATCTAGCCTACATAACCTACGCGACCAAGGACGCATACGCATAACGCATGCTACGACATGTACAGGCGGATCTTGGACATGAGGGCGTGTCTACTTCCCGTAACCGACGAGTACACGGACAGCGGCAGCGTCATGATCAAGCGTGCCAGGAAGGTCTAGATGTTGTACTTTATCTGATTATAAGCACCTTAATCATCTGAGTGTTTCATGCATTAGCCTATG
This sequence comes from Triticum monococcum, assembly GCA_034509565.1. Taxonomy (NCBI): domain Eukaryota; kingdom Viridiplantae; phylum Streptophyta; class Magnoliopsida; order Poales; family Poaceae; genus Triticum; species Triticum monococcum. Next base: position 212,024,472 of record CM067847.1, on the reverse strand, counting down.
TGTCGTAATTACTTGTTTTGTCCGAAATATTTCTTTTAAGAACCCATTAACCTGTTTGCGTCTTTTAGTGGCTATTTGCTTATGTATGTAACTAGTTCACTCGTCCGTTTTAAAAAAACTAGTTCACTTGGCTGTCGTGCTTTGAATCTCCTTCCTCCCAACATATTCCCCTTCTCAGGTGGACCCATCAGGTCTCATACACAGACATATGGGACCAACCACCTGTCCATTTGTATTTCTTTATTTTGTTCAATCTTTCGTCCTCTTCCTATACAACGGTTGGCCATCATAGCCTATTGCATTGGCCAGGCCATCCCTCTACTCCCACACATTGTTCGGCTGCGGCAGCTCCACCAGCCCACCCTGCACCCGAACAAGTCAACCCTCGTACTCCCCTCCGCATGTGTCTTCCCCCGGTCTAGTTTGTTCGGTCCGAGGTCTCGACGTCGTCCTCCGCCTTGGTGCTCTCGCCGCGGCACCGCTGTCTGTCATTCCCAACATGGTCAGCAAAATAAGAGGAATCAAGAGACAAGTGTTCGTCGAGAGGCTGACAGTCCCGGGCCCACCAGGTCCATGGCCTAGGTTTTGTTGTTTAACATGGGCAGCCCACGACATGTTTCAACATTTTTTGGATCCATCAGGTATCAAGTGGCCTCTAGGCCTCCCAACCTAGCTTGTTTATAACATCAGCAGCCCAAATTATGTTTGTTTTTTCAAGACGACAGACAACTCAGTTCTATTTTTCTATAAGAATGCAAAACTGAACCTATATTTATATCTTATTTTATAACATATATATATATATAATAGAAACAACATAAGGTTCCGTTAAACCTGTCATTTGTCCAACCATTTTATAGACCTTCCCACTTCCTTTATTTTTCGTTTTCATTAATCCTATATCTGAATTTTCTCCCACTTTCTTTTCGATGTAAACTGAGTTTTCTCCCAGTACTTTTCCCTAGAACCAACTCAACTGTCCCACGTCTAGCCTAAAAAATAATAATACCCCACGTCCTATTAACTCATCAAAATTAAAATGATATTTTATTTCGTAAATTGAAAAATCTTACAAAATAATAATAGTAATTGTTTATAGATGATGTCTACTACACAACCTTCTTCTTGTAGACGTTGTTGCACCTCCAAGTGCAGAGGTTTGTAGGATAGTAGCAAATTTCCCTCAAGTGGATGACATAAGGTTTATCAATCCGTGGGAGGCGTAGGATGAAGATAGTCTCTCACAAACAACCCTGCAACCAAATAACAAACAGTCTCTTGTGTCCCCAACACACCCAATACAATGGTAAATTGTATAGGTGCACTAGTTCAACGAAGAGATGGTGATACAAGTGCAATATGGATAGGAGATATAGGTTTTTGTAATATGAAATTATAAAAACAGCAAGGTAAGTAGTGATAAAAGTGAGCGTAAACGGTATTGCAATGCTAGGAAACAAGGCCTGGGGTTCATACTTTCACTAGTGCCAGTTCTCTCAACAATAATAACATAATTGGATCACATAACTATCCCTCAACATGCAACAAAGAGTCACTCCAAAGTCACTAATAGCGGAGAACAAACGAACGGATTATGGTAGGGTACGAAACCACCTCAAAGTTATCCTTTCTGATCGATCTATTCAAGAGTCCGTAGTAAAATAACACGAAGCTATTCTTTCCGTTCAATCTATCCTAGAGTTCATACTAGAATAACACCTTAAGACACAAATCAACCAAAACCCTAATGTCACCTAGATACTCCAATGTCACCTCAAGTATCTGTGGGTATGATTATACGCTATGCATCACAAAATCTCAGATTCATCTATTCAAACCAACACAAAGAACTTCAAAGAGTGCCCCAAAGATTCTATCGGAGAGTCAAGGCGAAAACATGTGCCAACCCTATGCATAGGTTCATGGGTAGAACCCACAAGTTGATCACCAAAACATACATCAAGTGGATCAATAGAATACCCCATTGTCACCACGGGTATGCCACGCAAGACATACATCAATTGTTCTCAAATCCTTAAAGACTCAATCCGATAAGATAACTTCAAAGGGAAAATTCAATCCACTAAAAGAGAGTAGAGGGGTAGAAACATCATAAGATCCAACTATAATAGCAAAGCTCGCAATACGTCAAGATTGTACCACCTCAAGAACACGAGAGAGAGAGAGAGAGATCAAACACATAGCTATTGGTACATACCCTCAGCCCCGAGGGTGAACTACTCCCTCCTCGTCATGGAGAGCACCGGGATGATGAAGATGGCCACCGGTGAGGGTTCCCCCCTCCAGCACGGTGCCGGAACGGGTCTAGAATTGTTTTCGGTGGCTACGGAGGCTTCTGGCGGCGGAACTCCCGATCTATTGTGCTCCCCGATGGTTTTTGGGTATATTGGTATATATAGGAGGAAGAAATATGTCAGGGGAGCTCCGGGCTGTCCATGAGGCAGGGGGCGGACCCAGGGGGTGGGCGCACCCCCACCCTCATGGGCAGCCCGAGACTCTCTTGGTCCAACTCCGATACTCCGTGGGCTTCTTTTGGTCCAAAAGTAAGTCCCGTGAAGTTTCAGGTCAATTGGACTCCGTTTGATTTTCCTTTTCGGTGACACTCTAAAACAAGGAAAAAACAGAAACTGGCACTGGGCTCTAGGTTAATAGGTTAGTCCCAAAATCATATAAAATAGCATATAAAACATCCAAGGTTGATAATATAATAGCATGGAACAATCAAAAATTATAGATACGTTGGAGACGTATCAGCATCCCCAAGCTTAATTCCTACTCATCCTCGAGTAGGTAAATGGTAAAAACAGAATTTTTGATGTGGAATGCTACCTAACATATTTATCCATGTAGTTCTCTTTATTATGGCAAGAATATTCAGATCCATAAGATTCAAGACAAAAGTTTAATATTGACATAAAAATAATAATACTTCAAGCATACTAACCAAGTAATCATGTCTTCTCAAAATAACATGGCCAAAGAAAGCTATCCCTACAAAATCATATAGTCTGTCTATGCTCTATCTTCACCACACAAAATATTTAAATCATGCACAACCCCGATGACAAGCCAAGCAATTGTTTCATACTTTTGGTGTTCTCAAACTTTTTCAATCTTCACGCAATATATGAGCATGAGCCATGGATATAGCACTATGGTGGAATAGAACGGTGGTTGTGGAGAAGACAAGAAGGGGAAGATAGTCTCACATCAACTAGGCATATCAACGGGCTATGGAGATGCCCATCAATAGATATCAATGTGAGTGAGTAGGGATTGCCATGCAACAGATGCACTAGAGCTATAAGTGTATGAAAGCTCAAAAAGAAACTAAGTGGGTGTTCATCTAACTCGCTTGCTCACGAACACCTAGGGCATTTTGAGGAAGCCCATCATTGGAATATACAAGCCAAGTTCTATAATGAAAGATTCCCACTAGTATATGAAAGTGACAACATAGGAGACTCTCTATCATGAAGATCATGGTGCTACTTTGAAGCACAAGTGTGGTAAAAGGATAGTAGCATTGCCCCTTCTCTCTTTTTCTCTCTTTTTTATATTTTTTGGGCCTTCTTTTTTTGGCCTCTTTTTCTCTTTTTTTATTTTTCATCTGGAGTCTCATCCCGACTTATGGGGGAATCACAGTCTCCATCATCCTTTCCTCACTGGGACAATGTTCTAATAATGATGATCATCACACTTTTATTTACTTACAACTCAAGAATTAAAACTCGATACTTAGAACTAAATATGACTCTATATGAATGCCTCCGGCGGTGTACCAGGATGTGCAATGACTCAAGAGTGACATGTATGGAAGAATTATGAACGGTGGCTTTGCCACAAATACGATGTCAACTACATGATCATGCAAATTAGTATGACAATGATGGCGCGTGTCATAATAAACGGAGTGGTGGAGATTTGCATGGCAATATATCTCGGAATGGCTATGGAAATGCCATAATAGGTAGGTATGGTTGATGTTTTGAGGTAGGTATATGGTGGGTGTAAGGTACCGGCGAAAGTTGCGCGATCCTAGAGAGGCTAGCAATGGTGGAAGGGTGAGAGTGCGTATAATCCATGGACTCAACATTAGTCGTAAAGAACTCACATACTTATTGCAAAAATCTATTAGTTATCAAAACAAAGTACTACACACATGCTCCTAGGGGGATAGATTGGTAGGAAAAGACCATCACTCGTCCCCGACCGCCACTCATAAGGAAGACAATCAATAAATAAATCATGCTCCGACTTCATCACATAACGGTTCACCATACTTGCATGCTACGGGAATCACAAACTTCAACACAAGTATTTCTAAAATTCACAACTACTCAACTAGCATGACTCTAATATCACCATCTCCATATCTCAAAACAATTATCAAGTATCAAACTTCTCATAGTATTCAATGCACTTTATATGATAGTTTTTATTATATCCCTCTTGGATGTCCATCATATTAGGACTAGTTTCATAACCAAAGCAAACTACCATTCTGTTCTAAAGACTCCCAAAATAATATAAGTGAAGCATGAGAGTTCATATATTTCTATAAAATAAAACCACCACCGAGCTCTAAAGATATAAGTGAAGCACTAGAGCAACAACAAACTACTCCGAAAGATATAAGTGAAGATCAATGAGTTGTCAAATAATTATGCAACTATGTAAAGACTCTCTAACATTTAAAAATTTCAGATCTTGGTATTTTATTCAAACATAAAGCAAAACTAAATAAAACAAAATGATGCTCCAAGCAAAACACATATCATGTGGTAAATAAAAATATAGCTCCAAGTAAAGTTACTGATGAACGAAGATGAAAGAGGGGATGCCTTCCGGAGCATCCCCAAGCTTAGGCTTTTGGTTGTACTTCAATATTACCTTGGGGTGCCTTGGGAATCCCCAATCTTAGACTCTTGCCACTCCTTATTCCATAGTCCATCGAATCTTCACCCAAAACTTGAAAACTTCACAACACAAAACTTAATAGAAAACTCGTAAGATCTGTTAGTATAAGAAAATAAATCACCACTTAGGTACTTTTGTGAACTCATTCTAAATTCATATTGGTGTAATATCTACTGTATTCCAACTTCTCTATGGTTCATACCCTCCGATACTACTCATAGATTCATCAAAATAAGCAAACAACACATCGAAAACAGAATCTGTCAAAAACAGAACAGTCTGTAGTAATCTGTATCAAACGTATACTTCTGGAACTCATAAAATTCTCAAATAAATTGATGGACCTGAGTAATTTGTCTATTAATCATCTGCAAAAATAATTAACTCAATATCACTCTCCAATAAAAACTGTCAGCAATTCTCATGAGCGCTAAAGTTTCTGTTTTTTACAGCATGATCGCAAAGAGTTTCCCAAGTCTTCCCAAAGGTTCTACTTGGAACAAACACTAATTAAACACAAAAAACACAACAATAAAAAAGTATAGATAAATTATTTATTACTAAACAGGAACAAAAAGCAAGGGACAAAAGTAAAATTGGGTTGCCTCCCAACAAGCGCTATCGTTTAACGCCCCTAGCTAGGCATGATGATTTCAATGATGCTCACATAAGAGATAAGAATTGAAACAAAGAGAGCATCATGAAGAATATGACTAGCACATTTAAGTCTAACCCTCTTCCTATGCATAGGTATTTTGTGAGAAAACGACTTGTGGGAACAAGAATCAACTTGCATAGGAAGGCAAAACAAGTATAACTTTAAAACTTTAAGCACATAGAGAGCAAACTTGGTATTATTGCAATTCCTACAAGCATATGTTCCTCCCTCATAATAACTTTCAGTAGCATCATGAATTAATTCAACAATATAACTATCACATAAAGCATTTTTTTTCATGATCTACAAGCATAGAAATTTTATTACTCTCCACATAAGCGAATTTCTTATCAGGAATAATAGTGGGAGCAAATTCAACAAAATAATTACCATGTGAGGCATAATCCAATTGAAAACTAAAATCATGATGACAAGCTTCATGGATATCATTATTCTTTAAAGCATACAAGTCATCACAATAATCATCGTAGATAGCAACTTTGTTCTCATAATCAATTGGAACCTCTTCCGAAATAGTGGATTCATCACAAAATAAAGTCATGACCTCTCCAAATCCACTTTCATTAATATAATCATCATAAGTAGGTGGCATGCTTTCATCATAATAAATTTGCTCATCAAAACATGGGGGACAAAAAATATCATCTTCATCAAACATAGCTCCCCCAAGCTTGTGGCTTTGCATATCATTAACATCATGGATATCCAAGGAATTCATACTAACAACATTGCAATCATGCTCATCATTCAAATATTTAGTGCCAAACATTCTAATGCATTCTTCTTCTAGCACTTGGGCACAATTATCGGAATCCTTATTTTTCACGAAAGACATTAAAAAGATGAAGCATATGAGGTACCCTTAATTCCATTTTTTTGTAGTTTTCTTTTATAGACTAAACTAGTGATAAAACAAGAAACAAAAAGATTCGATTGCAAGATCTAAAGATATACCTTCAAGTGCTAACCTCCCCGGCAACGGCGCCTGAAAAGAGCTTGATGTCTACTACACAACCTTCTTCTTGTAGACATTGTTGGGCCTCCAAGTGCAGAGGTTTGTAGGACAGTAGCAAATTTCCCTCAAGTGGATGACCTAAGGTTTATCAATACGTGGGAGGCGTAGGACGAAGATAGTCTCACTCAAACAACCCTGCAACCAAATAACAAAGAGTCTCTTGTGTCCCCAACACACCCAATACAATGGTAAATTGTATAGGTGCACTAGTTCGGCGAAGAGATGGTGATACACGTGTAATATGGATAGTAGATATAGGTTTTTGTAATCTGAAATTATAAAAACAGCAAGGTAACTAATGATAAAAGTGAGCGTAAACGGTATTGCAATGCTAGGAAACAAGGCCTAGGGTTCATACTTTCACTAATTCAAGTTCTCTCAACAATAATAACATAATTGGATCACATAACTATCCCTCAACATGCAACAAAGAGTCACTCCAAAGTCACTAATAGCGGAGCACAAACGAAAAGATTATGGTAGGGTACGAAACCACCTCAAAGTTATCCTTTCTGATCGATCTATTCAAGAGTCCGTAGTAAAATAACACGAAGCTATTCTTTTCGTTCAATATATCATAGAGTTCGTACTAGAATAACACCTTAAGACACAAATCAACCAAAACCCTAATGTCACCTAGATACTCCAATGTCACGTCAAGTATCCGTGGGTATGATTATATGATATGCATCACACAATCTCAGATTCATCTATGAAAACCAACACAAAGAACTTCAAATAGTGTCCCAAAGATTCTACCGGAGAGTCAATACGAAAACGTGTGCCAACCCCTATGCATAGGTTCATTGGCGGAACCCGCAAGTTGATCACCAAAACATACATCAAGTGGATCAATAGAATACCCCATTGTCACCACGGGTATCCCACGCAAGACATACATCAAGTGTTCTCAAATCCTTAAAGACTCAATCCGATAAGATAACATCAAAGGGAAAACTCAATCCATTACAAGAGAGTAGAGGGGGAGAAACATCATAAGATCCAACTATAATAGCAAAGCTTGCGATACATCAAGATCGTACCACCTCAAGAACATGAGAGAGAGAGAGATCAAACACATAGCTACTGGTACATATCTTCAGCCCCGAGGGTGAACTACTCCCTCCCCATCATGGAGAGCACCGGGATGATGAAGATGGCCACCGGTGAGGGTTCCCCCCTCCGGCAGGGTGCTGGAACGGGTCTAGATTGGTTTTCGGTGGCTACGGAGGCTTCTGGCAGCGAAACTCCCGATCTATTGTCCTCCCCGATGGTTTTAGGGTATATTGGTATATATAGGAGGAAGAAATACGTCAGGGGAGCTCCGGGCTGTCCACGAGGCAGGGGGGCGCGCCCAGGGGGGTGGGCGCGCCCCCACCCTCGTGGGCAGCCCGGAACTCTCCTCGTCCAACTCCGATACTTCGTGGGCTTCTTCTGGTCCAAAAATAATTTCTGTGAAGTTTCAGGTCAATTGGACTCCGTTTGATTTTCCTTTTCTGCGATACTCTAAAACAAGGAAAAAACAAAAACTAGCACTAGGCTCTAGGTTAATAGGTTAGTCCCAAAAATCCTATAAAATTGCATATAAATGCATATAAAACATCCAAGGTTGATAATATAATAGCATGGAACAATAAAAAAATTATAGATACATTGGAGACGTATCAATATATAACATGGAAAGTTAACTCATAGTGATTGTGTACATAAGCTTGCAAAGATTTTACTGACCAATGCAGTAATAGACGTGCAATCATGTGTTTATGTTTTTATAACATTTCTCCGTCGAGCCCAACATGATATTTTCACCCAGCCCAGCAAGTCCGTGGATTTCGAGAAAAAATGCAAATGGGCTTTAAATTCTACCATATATATAAACGGGTTGCATAGATGCTACATCATTGTTTCACCCAGCCCACCAAATGGACTAAAAAACAAATGGGCTGGCTGACATGTGGGCCAGTAGGTCAAAGCCTAAGCAAGGCGTTGGATTTACATCCAACGGCCGACATTCTTCTTCAATCTCTCGTCTTCTTCCCCCAGTGCTGTCGGGACCGCCTAATCTAGCCTCCGGCATCCAGCGGCGTTGTTTTGTGCGCCTCAGTGAAACGCTACCCCACCGACAGCCAAGCCATCCCTCCACTCCGCACCTCTTGTTATTCTCTTCCGAGTGTAGGCCCACCCCGCACCCGAACCAGTCAAGTTTCCCACTCCTCTCCGTCTGCGACTCCATGCCGTGTCTTCCCCATCTCCGGGTCGTTCCAGTCTGGGGCCTCACAGTCGTCCACCGCCTCGCTGCGCTTGGCGCGGCGTGGTCAACAAACGAGAGTCATTGAAAGAGGATTGTATGTGGAGAGCCAGACGGCTGGGACCCACAAGGTCCATGGTCGCACACAAGGAAAGTTCCTCCTTATTAATTTGTTTCCTCCCCCCGACAGCTGGGACCCACCGGCTGTATCTTCGCACGGAAGGAAGTGCCTCCTTGTTATGCACAAAAACCATTCCTCCCGATGACAGCTGGGACCCAACAGATTTGGTGGCTGACTTGTGGGCCTGCTAAGCAGACGTGTACGCAAGGCTTTGTCAACTTAATCAACAAATGATTCTAGCAGCTGGACCGTTGGTTGTTAATCCAACAGCTGTGCTCCTTCTTCAACATGTGTTCTTGCTCCTGTCTCCCATGGGCGGCAGTGCTGTCGCGCACCTGAACCAGTCAAGTTTCCCACTCCCCTCCTTCTGCGACTCCACTGCCACGTCTTCCCCATCTCCGGGTCGTTCCAGTATGGGGCCTCGTCGTCATCCACCGGCCTTGGTGCGCTCGACACGGTGTGGTCAACGTGGTCATCAACCGAGAGTCATCGGAAGATAACTGTAGGTGAGAGGCTGACAGTGGAGATGCACCACGCCCATGGACACATGAATGCAACTGCATCCTTTTTACCCTGAAAAATAATGTTTTCTCCCCCTGACTGCTGGGACCCACCAGCTACATCTTTGCATGCAAGGAAGTGCGTCCTTATTACAGGCAAAGAAAATATCCCCCATGACAGCTGGGACCCGGCAACTATATCTTCACACGCAAGGAAGTGCGTACTTATCCTCCCTGATAGCTGGGACCCACCCGGTCGAAGCGTACGTACCGTTGTCTATCTTGTCAGAACATGTACGTACATACTGGTCGATCGGTCTCTCTACAAGTATAAACTGTGGCCGAGTAAGTAGCGGCACATGTCATAGTAGAGCCCCCCACGTAGCAGTTCAGGTTGTCCCGTCTAAATCGTGTACACGTACATACAGCCACACACCAAAAAATATGGCCACGTACGTACATGTGGGCGGGGTCTCAAATGCCTACTCGCACATATGTATGGCCAGGGCTCGTGTAGATGGATGGGTTGGAACGGAGAAGCTACGCCATCGTCGTGTTCATGGGGAGGCAACGGAATGTGTCATGTTCATCGGGAGGCAACGGAATACGTCGTGTTCATCGAGAGCCAACCGGCTTGGACAGAACAACCGATGGAAACGAGGACTGGCGTATCGCATAACGAAGGAAACGGCCTTGTCTTTGACCGGCCAAGGTCAAAACAAGATCCTGTTCATCGGGAGGGGTCTGGCGTACCACAAAACAGAGGAAATTGACCTCCTACGATGGAAACGGGGTCTTGTTGATCGACAGGGGTGTGGCGTACCACAAAACAGAGAAGACGGAGTTGTGTTAGAGCGCTACGGTCGAAACGGGGGTCCTATTCATCAGGAGGGGTGTGGCGTATCGCAAAAACGAGACTCCATGAGATACTATTCATCTCCACCGTCGACTGCCTCCACGGGCTACTGTTCATCCTCCGTCGACCTCCTCCAACCTCCATCTGCGACGGTTCATCCACGGGCTCCTGTTCATCCAGCATCCACCGCACGCTCCTCCACTGGCTACTGTTCAAGCAACCCTCTCCACGGGGTCCTGTTCAACCACCCCTCCATAGGCTACTGTTCATCCAGCCCTCCACCGGCTACTGTTCAACCAGCCCTCCACGGGGTCCTGTTCATCCACCGGGTCGATCGATCGGGGTACTGTTCATCCAGCGGCAACGTCCTCTACTACTACGGGGTCCTGTTCATCCAACCCCCCCCCCCAACAACACTCAATGTTCATCTAGAGGCAGCATCGATCGACTTCAGTTAGCAGTAGTAGCAAAGGAATCACTCGGGTTCAGTTAACAGCAAGGGATCGATCGATCGCACGGGTTCAGTAACGCGTAGCCTGCAGTGCAATCGCGCGGGTTCAGTTACAGCCCAACACCTCGCTCGGATTCAGTTAGAGCCCAACACCTCGCACACATGCGTGTATGTAAGAGAGAAACGCGCATCGCTCCTGACTCAGCATGGCGGCTCCTCCTATGGCTGGGATGCGGGATGGAGTGGAGTCTCTACTAACTATAGGAGTAATTTGCTTGCTGGGCAACCACAGTTTTCAACATCTCGATGGCATACCAGGCCTCTATCTCAACTAGGGTATTCCCTGTCATTGGAAGTGTCGTGAGGTTGGTGGCCAAGCCAACAAGTTAGCAAGTGGGCTGGAGAAGTGACCCGTTGTTGTCAGGAAACAGCCTGGAGTCATCCGGGCGGGTGGTGGGCTTGTGGTCGGCTTAAGCTAGCGCGGCTGAGCCAACTGATAAGGCTGAGCCGGCGGTGGCCACCCGTCTCCATCCTGGGGCATGACCCGGTTCAACTGGGGTATAACCGGAGCCTCTGGGTGCTCGATCCAGCCCCCGAGGCAGGCGTGTTGAATAGACACGTGGGCTCTAAATTGGGGGGCACACGGCTCGCGTGCCTCCTCCGATGAACCATATCTGAGGCGTTCTGTCATAGGCCCATGCACTAGGCCTCTGTCTTCCGGCTCTCCACCGCATTGTGAATCTGTGCTTGCAGCTCTACCATGCGAGCATTCTTGGCGTTGATATCTTCTTAAGCCTTAGCCATCTGCTCGCGAAGCTTAGTTACCTCTGCATTGCGCTCCGCCTGGTTCTCTGCTATTAGCGGTGACTCTAGGAGTGTTGTCAACGAGGTGACTAGCTCCGAAAGAACTTTAGCTAGCGACTTGATCGGGTCAGTCACATTCGGATTAGGTGCTGAAATACCGGTTCCCCACATTGCGCTGTAAAATCCCAAAATTCTAAATTTTGGAATGTTATACTAAATAAATAGTTTTGATTGATTGTTTGATTGTGGTGTGGTTGCTATTGTGAAATTTGAAACTTTTATGAAAGTTAAATGAGAGGGAATAAAAGGACTTTCTCAAACTTTCACCTTGCATTTATGATCTCCATGAATTCAAACTCATTTCATCACAAAACCCTGGAGTGAATATGATATGAGTTCTTCCATTTTAATAAATGAAAAGGGTTTGAAAAGATTTGAATTCCATTTGGAACTATTTCAAATTCGGAAACTTCATGCAACTCAATGAGTTTCATGAGAGAAGATAAAATGACTTCTTCAAATACTAAGAAAAGAGAGATGGAAGTTTGAAAGAATCAAATTTGAAAGTCCCTTTGAAGTTATTTTGAAACCCACTTTCAAATTGGATTTATTTTTTTATTCAAATTATTTTTCTCCAAAAATAAAATACATGGAAAATAGGGTAAAATGATTCCCTACAATAGAAAAATGGAGATAAATAAATTTGAAGTTATTTTGGCAAGTATATGGCTTTACTTAAATTTTTGTGGAATTTATTTGCCGCTAAAAATATGTTCATTATTTAGGAAATCTTTTCCTGAAAATTTTGATATATAATATGCCGATAGAAAGTTTTATTTTTATTTTTTATTCAGTTTTCTTTTTTTAAAATTTTAAAAAACAAAAACTGCGCGTGCGCCTGGAACTAACAGTCGCCCACGTGCGCAGCATAGTGGCATCGGGCGCCCCATCATTTTATTTTTCTTCTCTCCTGCATGGGCCAGGCCCAACCGGCCATATGCTTTCCCCAGATTTTTTTCACAAATGTTTTTTTTCAGTTGACTGAATTAAAAAAAATTGCAGCCCACAGTGTAAGTGCGGCCGGCCGGGCGAACACATTAGACCCATAGGAGGCGTGTTTTTCTCTTTCTCTTTTTATCTATGTTTATTCTCACAGTGCCTAGCCTTTGATTTTTAAGCCTCTTTTTCACTTATAAATATAGATTCATAGAGCCTCCAAAAATCATCCGATTCGGATGAAATCAATATTTTGATTTGACTAGATTCACTAAAGAAAAATATGTTTCTCCTCTCCGGCGAGACTTCTGGAAGTTGTCTTCTTTCTCCGAAATCGTCTTTTCTCTCCCTTACAAAGGTTTCTTTCTTCGTATTTTTTATATAGTTCCATAGCTTATTATTTTTAGACTAGTGTAGGGTAGAATAATTAGATTATCAATTAGTCTCTGTATTTATACATTAGACCTAGAATTCTTTTAGTCGTAACTAGATAAAATCAATGCTTACATTATCTTCTTGATTCCACCTATCTAGTGAATCTATCAAATAAACTTTTTGCAAATTTCAAATTTCGAATATTTGTTCAGATTCATATTCAAACTTCTTTTGATCATATCTTTTTATCCGTAGCTCTCTTTCCGATGAACCCAACTTCATCGGATTTGTATTGAAGTAATCTTTCCATTTGCACAATTAGTGTCATCTTTCCAACATATAATTTTGATCCTAGCCAGTTACTCTACTATTCCACCAAAGAGTTGTTACACGACATTCTAAGCAGATTCAATGCTATGTTGAATTACTTGTATCTTTTGATCCGTTATTTCCAATCTAGTAATTCTTCTTCCTACATGTTCCTATTGACTTCCTACATCAAGTAGCATCATTAGTTTCAACTTTTGATCTTTTCAAATTTGAACGATTCAAAATTTGAACTTGAAGCTTCACTAAACTGTAGCGCTTTTTCAATTGATTCTTTTTCCAAATTGAATCCCTAGGCATAATCTAACATCTTCAGCCATCACCACACTTTTTCACCAAAGTTAGGATCTGATCTTGGAAAATAATTTGATTTGGTTCTGTCGGTGTTCTGGGAACGGGGGTCCCCAGACTTGCCTGCCTGCGGCGTGGCTCAAGTGGGGGCCCAGCGCGGCCCATCTTCATCAACACGAGGCTCAAGACCCTCACGAGGGGCCAAGCCTCGCGAGGTGGATGACACGGCGCATCTTCAGGCACAGCCTCGTCAGGCTGGCTCACGAGGAGGCAAAGAGTTCAAGGCGGGGTACCTCGCGAGGTGCCCATGACGCAAGCCATGACGACACGGGACGCCAGGCGGGTGCCAGCGCGCGCAGCATCCCTTTTTCCTCTTTGGTGCAAAGGGAGCAAGCGTATCAGCGGAGTACTGAGGCATCAGGCAAAGGTTGCCACTTCGGTGCAATGAGACCAAGGCCAGGAGGACTACGAGACGGAGGTCACCATGGAGCCCAGCGCGGCGTCATCACCAGAGCCTTTGGCAGGCGAAGACTGCTTTTGTCAGGATAGATGTACTCGATGTCCCCCTTCAAATTAGCCCGCCATTGTTGGATCCCTTCCCGCTCAATATTTGGGGAGAGGACCAGGGCCTCTATAAATAGGACTAGCCACCCGCATAGCAGGGGGGTTCGGTTCGGGTTGGTCGGTTCGTTGGTTCGTTCGGTTCAAAAGTAGAGAGAGAGAGAGGGTGACTGAGCTCTTCACAACAGTTCATCATCACAGCCAAGAACAGACCCTCGCGAGGCTATTCTTCCTTGTATTGTTCATCCACACCAGCCCCAGCAGGCAATCCATCCACCACACACTGGAGTAGGGTATTACACCACATCGGTGGCCCGAACCAGTATAAATCTTGTGTCTTTCGTGCAGTTCTTTTAGTAGTTTAGATCCCCTCGAGACGGAGAGGTTGAAGGCGAGGTTTCCGCGCGCACCCAGTGTTTGAACCTTAAGGGTCTGCCGGAACCCGAAATCCGACATTTGGCGCGCCAGGTAGGGGTGCGCCGGGGTCCGTCTTCCACCGCTCCACCCTCCTTCGGCCGCCGCAACCATGCGCGATGCCAGCCGGGCTCGCGCCGCCCCGGCGGCCCTCGCCGATGGGCGCTCTCGCCGTCCCCCGCCGCCCGCCGTCAACACCGCCACCGGCTCGGCGGGTAATGAGCTACAAGCACCACCCCAGCGTCCGCCTGCGCGACAAAGTAACTGCACCGCGGCACCGACGCCTCCGGTCATTGCGGCCCTCCTGGGCGGCTCGCAGGCACCGCCCACAAGTCGCCACATCAAGCCTTTTGCCCGCCGGGTTAGCACCGCTGCCGCGCGGCAGCGGGCTCCCCCGGACCGGGTGGCGAGCGAGGTCGATTTGACCTTCAGCTCGGAGGACCACCCCGCCAACCTGGTCAGCTCAGGCGTGCTCCCCTTGTTGTGCACCCCCACCATCTGCCAGGTGGCCGTCACCCGGACCCTCGCCGACGGCGGCGCGGGCCTCAGTGTGCTTTCGGTCGAGGCTTTCGACCTCTTCCGCATACCCCGGGAGCAGCTGCGACCCAGCCGATCCTTCTCGGGCGTCGGGGGCGGATCATCCGACTCCCTGGGGCAGATCCGGCTCCCGGTGACCTTCGGCACCTACGACAACTTCCGCACGGAGACGGTCGACTTCGACATCGCCCCCATCGGCCTTCCTTACAACGCCATCCTCGGCTACCCGGCACTGGCCCAGTTCATGGCCGCCACGCATCCGGCGTACAACCTCATGAAGATGCTCGGGAGCAATGGTACCCTTACTGTGCGCGGGGACACCGGGGACGCCCTACGAGTACTCGAGCTCGCCTTCAAGACAGCGGCATCGGCACGGCCCGCCAACGCGGAGGCCCCTGAGCCCAAGGGGGCTGCGCCCGCCAAGAAGAAGCAGTTGTTCACCCACGACAAGGCAGAGACCAAGCAGATACGCGTCGACGAGGACGGGTCCTCCAGTGCCACTTTCACCATAGGCGCCAACCTCGAGCCTGAGCAGGAAGGCCTTGGTCAAGTTCTTGCGCGCGAATAAGAAGGTATTTGCTTGGGAGCCCGATCAGCTGGCGGGGATCCCCAGGAGCGTCATCGAGCATCACCTCAACGTGTGCCCAAATGTGCGCCCCGTGAAGCAGAAGGCCAGGCGGCAGTCCACGGAGAAGCAGGCTTTCATCGCCCAAGAGACTCGCAAACTAGAGGCCGCCGGGGTCATTCGCGAGGTCCGATACCCACATTGGTTGGCCAACCCCGTCGTTGTGCCCAAGAAGGGGGGGGAGAACGCATGTGTGTCGACTTCACCAACCTCAACAAGGCATGCCCGCAAGATCTGTTCCCACTCCCCCGCATCGACCAGATTGTCGATTCCACTGCGGAGTGCGACCTGCTATGCTTCCTGGACGCCTTCTTCGGGTATCACCAGATCAAGATGGCAGTGGAAGACGTTGAGAAGACTGCCTTCTTGACCCCATGCGGGGTATACTGCTATACATGCATGCCGTTCGGGCTGCGTAACACAGGGGCAACCTTTCAGCGACTGATGCACATCACCTTAGGCCAGTAGCTCGGAAAGAATGTCGAAGCCTATGTTGATGACATTGTAGTAAAATCTCAGGAGGCCAAGACCCTGATACAAGACCCGGAGGAGACCTTCGCGAGCCTCGACGCAGTAAACCTGCGGCTCAACCTGGAGAAATGTGTGTTTGGCGTCCCCTCGGGCAAGCTCTTGGGATTCCTCGTGTCCCATCGTGGCATCGAGGCCAACCCCGAGAAGGTCAAAGCGGTCAAGGACATGAGCCCGCCAAAGACCCTCACAGAAATGCAGAAGCTCACGGGGCGCGTGACCGCGCTAGGGCGCTTCATCTCCAAACTGGGGGAGCGAGCGCTGCCTTTCTTCCAGCTGATGAAGAAGAAAGGGACCTTTGAGTGGACTGAAGAAGCAGATAAGGCGTTTCAAGATCTCAAGAGGTACCTAACCAGTCCCCCAGTCATGGTGGCGCGACGCCCTCCGGAGCCCCTGCTGCTGTGCCACGCCGCCACACCCTACTCCGCCAGCGCAGCCCTGGTGGCGGTTAGGGAGGAATGCAAAGTCAAGGCCGCAGCAGCAGCCCGGGGCAGGACAAAACAGGAACAAGGAAAGCCTGCAGGAACCACAACCACAGCTGAGGAGGGTCAGCAGCCGGGAAATGCACCAAGGGCAGGAGAGGCCACCCGACCGTGTAGTCCACCTCCCGAGGCCGCGACGCCTCGCGAGGTGCCCCCACCTCCCGAGGGTGCAGCAACCCCAGATGCTCCCAGTCTTGTCGAGCACCCAGTTTACTTTGTCAGCGCGGTGTTACGGGACGCGAGGGCACGGTACCCAATGCCTCAGAAGCTCCTCTTCGCGCTACTGATAGCCTCGCGCAAGCTGCGTCACTACTTCCAGGCTCACCCCATCAAAGTCGTCTCGTCATACCCCCTGGAGAGGGTGCTCAGGAGCCCTAACTCAGCTGGAAGGGTCGCTGAGTGGAACATAGAGCTGCAGGCGTTTCAGCTCGAATTCAGCACAACCAAGGTCATCAAAGGAGCAGCATTGGCGGATTTTGTGGCAGAATGGACAGAGGCACCAGGCCTCAAGGCCGACAAGGATCGGTCCCTCTTCCCGGGGAGCGAGGCGCCAGAGGGCTGGGTCATGCACTTTGACGGGGCGTTCTCCAGACATGGTGCTGGGGCTGGAGCGGTGCTTATATTGCCCACTCAGGACAAGCTCTACTACGCCGTACAGCTCTGCTTCCAACAAGGTGAAAAGGTCTCCAACAACATAGCGGAATATGAGGGTCTAATAGCGGGCCTGAAGGCCGCGGCAGCCCTGGGGGTGAAGCGCCTTACCATTAAGGGCGATTCACAGCTCCTCGTGAACTTCTCCAACAAGGTGTACGAGCCGAAAGACGAGCACATGGAAGCTTACCTTGCGGAGGTCCGCAGGGTGGAGAAGCAGTTCTGGGGGTTGGACTTGCAGCATGTGCCCCATGCCACCAATCAGGAGGCCGACAACATCGCCAAGCGGGCATCCAGGCGGCTGCCTCAGGAGCCTGGTGTCTTCGAGGAGCGGCTCTTCAAGCCCTCGGCCTTGCCGTCGTTGTCAAACACGGCTCAACCTCAGGAGGAGCTCCCCCAGCCACCTGCCTCAGGAGCCCCGGTCTGTGGCCCGGCCTCGGGAGCATGCCTACTCCTGACGATGGAACCTCAGGAGGGGTGCTGGATCACGGAGCTCCGGAGCTACTTAACACAAGGGACCTTGCCAGAGAAGGAGGAGGAAGCGGAGCGTGTGGCACGGCAGGCCACGTCGTACTGCATCAAGGATGGAGAGCTCTACCGGAAGCGACCAAACGATGTATCCCTGCGCTGCATCTCCAGGGAGCAAGGAAAGGAACTACTGGAGGACATACACGGCGGAGACTGCGGGCACCACTCATCATCGCGGACCCTCGTCGGCAAGGCGTTCCGCAGCGGGTTTTATTGGCCTACCGCACTCAATGACGCCATAGAGCTGGTGAAAGCTTGTGAGGCCTGCCAGTTCCACGCCAAGCAAATCCATCAGCCGGCCGAAGGCCTACAGACTATACCCCTTTCATGGTCATTCGCAATCTGGGGGCTGGACATCCTGGGCCTGTTCCCTCGGGCGCCAGGGGGCTACCGCTATCTCTACGTCACCGTGGACAAGTTCACCAAGTGGGCTAAAGTGGAGGCCGTCCGCACCATCCCCGCGGGCTCCACGGTCAAGTTCATCAGGGGCATCATGAGCCGGTTCGGGGTGCCGAACCGCATTATCACAGACAACGGTTCACAGTTCACCAGTAACCTCTTCAAAACATACTGTGCTAACCTTGGAATGCAGATATGCTACGCTTCAGTGGCGCACCCTCGCAGCAACGGCCAGGCCGAGCGGGCCAACGCAGAGGTCCTGAGGGGCCTCAAGACCAGGATGTTCAAGAAGAAGCTGGAGGCCTGTGGTAGAGGATGGTATGACGAGCTGTAGTCCGTGCTCTGGTCCATCCGCACCACCGCGACCAAACCGACTGGGGAGACCCCATTCCTCCTGGTCTACGGAGCGGAAGCAGTCCTCCCTCACGAGGTCAGACGTCACTCCGCACGGGTCCTGGCGTTCGACGACGCACAGCAGGACGCCATGTGGGGGATGGACCTCGTGCTGGGGGAGGAACGTCGCCGGGAGGCCGCACTGCGAGCGGCGAGGTATCAGCAGGCGCTGCGGCGATATCACTGCCGCAACATCCGCCCCAGGACTCTTGAGGTAGGAGACCTCGTGCTCAGGCGGGTTCTCTCCAGGGAGGGGTTGCACAAGCTCTCTACCATGTGGGAGGGCCCGTTCAAGGTTTTTCATGTTTCCAGGCCCGGCTCCGCGCGCTTGGAGACTCAGGAGGGAGTGCCAATCCAAAATGCGTGGAATATCCAGCACCTCCGGAGGTTCTACCCCTGAAAAGGCCCATAGCCTCTGAAGCAAGGCGAGTGCCTGTGAAGATCATCTCTTTTTGGAAAGGCCCAGAGCCTGGGAAGCAAGGCAAGTGCCTGTGAAGATCATCGCTTTGGAAAAAGGCCCGGAGCCTATGAAATAAGGCGACTGCCTGTGAAGCTATGGCGTTTTGGAAAGGCCCAGAGCCTGTGAAGCAAGGCGAGTGCCTGTGAAGATCATCGCTTTGGAAAAAGGCCCGGAGCCTATGAAGCAAGGCGAGTGCCTGTGAAGCTATCGCGTTTTGGAAAGGCCCAGAGCCTGTGAAGCAAGGCGAGTGCCTGTGAAGATCATCGCTTTGGAAAAAGGCCCGGAGCCTGTGAAGCAAGGCGAGTGCCTGTGAAGCTATCGTGTTTTGGAAAGGCCCAGAGCCTGTGAAGCAAGGCGAGTGCCTGTGAAGATCATCGCTTTGGAAAAAGGCCCGGAGCCTGTGAAGCAAGGCGAGTGCCTGTGAAGCTATCACGTTTTGGAATGGCCCAGAGCCTGTGAAGCAAGGCGAGTGCCTGTGAAGATCATCGCCTTGGAAAAAGGCCCAGAGCCTGTGAAGCAAGGCCAATGCCTGTGAAGCTCACCGCCCCGTGACACTCTCACATAATAATGAGTGGGGCTGTACATGCCCCGGAGTCTCAGGAGCGCCGGCCTCAGGCCCTGGGGCTCCCTCCCACGCCCAGTGGCAGCACTTATCTCCGCGCTGGTGAGAAGACGTTAAAGACTAGATTAGGTGCCGGACGTGGCTTTTCCATTTGCTTTCCGCAGTTGACGTGTTCGTTTGCATTTGGAGTCTTATTGGAGTTATCGCCGTTGCTGATTTATGGTTTGTCGATTTTCGCCCCTCGCTTTGGTTTCTCTCGTGAACAACCTCGCGAGGGATGGTGCTCATGCACCCTCGCGAGGGTTTCTTCCCTAGCCACAGGAGGGTTTCACGGCACTGGCGCATTACAGGAGCACCCCTCCTAGTCCGTGCCCCTCAGGTACCACGACGCGCACACAGGGCCTGGGTCGGTCGCCCCACTCCCCGGCAGGGGTCGAAAGCTATCTACGCACAGGCGGGAAGTCAGGAAGTACAAAAATGAGATCAAGGTAATAGCTGAAGCGGCGACATTTCCCAACATGCCCCAAGGGGGCCCCATGCATCTGTTCTATTTTACACAGGGAACAAAAGAGAAAGGAAAAAAGACAAGCCTGGCGCCGCCCTTCCCGCATCGGCCCACGGCGGCGCCACAGGCCGCCTCAGGGCCTCAGGCGGACCCCCTCTCACGCTGCGCCGGGGCACAACGGTGGGCGGACGAACCACCACCTCCTAGGCAAACCCGACGGCGCGGGGGAGGACTGCTGCCACCACTGGAGGAGTCGCTTGAGGAAGAGCTGACGAGGCTGGGGGAGTCGCTGACGCCGCCGCCCGCTCGGGCGCTATCTCCCCCATCACCATCGGAGCGGGGCCTGCGGACACGGCCATCGTCCTCAGGGCAGCACCCCCGCGCGGTGACCATCTTCCCCAAACACCCTCACGTAGAGGGTGGCGTCGCCATCGAACCTGAAGTGCAGAGTGCACCGACGCTCCAGGCCGCGAGCGCGGGCGAACGCCTGCCAGCCGCGAGTGAAGACCAAGCCCCCGCTGGCGGAGACCTCCAGCGCGACCCACGAGGACCTGCTGCAGCAGCCCTCCGCCTGGAGCCAGAGGCCGCCAGGAGCGCCGGCCGGGAGTTTGCCAAGGAGGAAGCGAGGGAGCGGGAGCCGGGCGCGGGCCGGCTCCGCCGACCAAACGACGAAGTCCGGCGGCGCCTGCCCGGCGTGAAAGCGTGGCCTGGGGGAGCGCGCAACCCAGGCGCACCCTTCGGCTATGGCGGCTTGCCCGCCGCCGCGCTGGGACCCTCCCCCCCGCCACGGCCGCTGGGAGCTGCTGGGGCGGCCACCGGGTGCTTCCGAGGGCGCCCGCGACCATGCTTGGATGGGGGAGAGGCAGGACCGACCTGGAGGGCCTTCCCCTTCTCCGCGGCCTAGTACCTCCTCAATGGAGCCATCACACCAAGACGGAGCAAGAACTGAGGCGAAGGAGAGAGCAAGAGGAGACGGACTGGACAGGCCCGAGCGGTGCCGTACTTATAGCCGGTGAAGGCCAACCGCCGGTCTCCACGATCACAGGTAATCATAACATGTTCTGCATGCAGGGACTTGTCCAACTCGCACGACCACCAAGGCATCGTGGGGAAGCGGAGGCGCCACGTCCAATCAACCGCCACACGGCGTCCAAGGCCGCAGGCTGTTAGGGCCCGCGGCGCTTCGCCCTTGCCCTTTCGCCTCTCGGCATGGCCAAGTCCATGTGCGCCTTGGGCCCGGGGGCTACTGTCGGCGTTCTGGGAACGGGGGTCCCCAGACTTGCCTGCCTGCGGCCTGCGGCGTGGCTCAAGTGGGGGCCCAGCACGGCCCATCTTCATCAACACGAGGCTCAAGACCCTCGCGAGGGGCCAAGCCTCGCGAGGCGGACGACACGGCGCATCTTCAGGCACAGCCTCGTCAGGCTGGCTCGCGAGGAGGCGAAGAGTTCAAGGCGGGGTACCTCGCGAGGTGCCCATGACGCAAGCCATGACGACACGGGACGCCAGGCGGGTGCCAGCGCGCGCAGCGTCCCTCTTTCATCTTTGGTGCAAAGGGAGCAAGCGTATCAGCGGAGTACCGAGGCATCAGGCAAAGGTTGCCACTTCGATGCAATGAGACCAAGGCTAGGAGGACTACGAGACGGAGGTCACCATGGAGCCCAGCGCGGCGTCATCACCAGAGCCTTTGGCAGGCGAAGACTGCTTTTGTCAGGATAGATGTACTCGCTGTCCCCCTTCAAATTAGCCCGCCATTGTTGGATCCCTTCCCGCTCAATATTTGGGGGGAGGACCAGGGCCTCTATAAATAGGACTAGCCACCCGCATAGCAGGGGGGTTCGGTTCGGGTTGGTCGGTTCGTTGGTTCGTTCGGTTCACAAGTAGAGAGAGAGAGAGGGTGACTGAGCTCTTCACAATAGTTCATCACCACAGCCAAGAACAGACCCTCGCGAGGCTGTTCTTCCTTGTATTGTTCATCCACACCAGCCCCAGGAGGCAATCCATCCACCACACACTGGAGTAGGGTATTACACCACATTGGTGGCCCGAACCAGTATAAATCTTGTGTCTTTCGTGCAGTTCTTTTAGTAGTTTAGATCCCCTCGAGACGGAGAGGTTGAAGGCGAGGTTTCCGCGCGCACCCCAGTGTTCGAACCTTAAGGGTCTGCCGGAACCCGAAATCCGACAGGTTCTTTTGGAGTTTTTGCAATGTTTCTTTGCCTTTTCTTTTGGATCTTTGAGTGATTGCTTATGTGTGAAAATAATTGTTTGCCTATGATAGATTGGACGGAGTGTGACGAGTAGAACTATCAGGAATTATGAGTGCGAAGAATCTTTATCAACAGTACAAGGCAAGTTCACACTTTGATCATACTTTTCATACCCAGTTTTTATCACTAGTAGAAAACGGAGCTTTAAAACCGGTTCGTAAGGGCCTTTAGTGCCGGTTCCATAACCGGCACTAATTGGTGGGCACTAAAGCCCCCCCCCTTTAGTACCGGTTCGGCACGAACCGGCGCTAAAGTGCAACCACGTGGCGTGAGCTCGCGCCCTGGTATGGGGGACCTTTAGTACTGGTTACCAACCGGTACTAAAGGTTTTTTTTGAAAATTATGGATTTTTTTTATTTTTTTTTTCAATTTTTATTTTTTCTTAATTATTTGGTGGTTTAGTCTCTAATCACCTCTCTTAACTGCTCAAGTGTGGATCACTCATTCCAAATCATCTAACTTCCCGACTGGTCACCCATCCCTCTCACTACTCCAGCCCGAGCATGCTTAACTTTCGGGTTCTATTCTCCTTCGTTTCTAAGTCTGCACTTGTTGTTTTCCTGACAATAGTAAGATGTCAATCCTATTAACCCTCAGGAGTTTAGCTTGAGCATGAAGTCACACATTTCACTGTTTGAGTTTGAAACTATTATTCTAAAAAACAGTAATTATTTAGTAACACTAATATTTCTTGAATAAGTTTGACCACATTTTGACCATAGTTTGACCAGATTTGACCAAAATTCAAAAAATTGAAATAATTATTTAGTAACACTAATATTCTTGAATAATTATGTAGTAACATTAATACTTCTTGAATAAGTAGTTTGACCAGATTTAATAAAAAAATTAAAAAACTTAAATTTGACCATATATTTTTTTCCTTTTGGAATTTGAGGATTCTAAAAAATTGCAAACAGGCCATAGGCGGTCTCCATCGGATGCGGATTTTCGTGCTGAATTTTTTGATATATTATACGTTTTTTCCGACATCGTATGCAAAAGTTATAGCCATTTTACATTTTCCCTACACATTTTGCAAAACATGTCCAAATTTAAGTTATCAAATTTTCCTAACTAGTAGATGTAGTAATATAACTACCTCTTGAAGGATTTTATTTTTTGAAGTTTTTATCATTTTCTTTTGATTTTTTCAGAACTGAAATGGCGACACACGGGGGGTAGAGTTTGAAAATTGCCCTATAGTGTCGGTTTGTGTCACAAACGGTATTATAGGTCAGACCCCTTTAGTACCGGTTCGTGGCACAAACCGGTACTAAAGGTTGGCCCTTTAGTATCGGTTTGTGACACGAACCGGTACTAAAGGTGATCGTGGGGCCCCGGCCTGACGCCAGCCTGCCATCACCCCTTTAGTACCGGTTCATGGCACGAACCGGGTACTAAAGGTTCAACACAAACCGACATTAATGCATAGCCGTTCGAACCGGCACTAATGGTACCATTAGTGCCGGCTCAAATACAAACCGGCACTAATGTGCTTCATGTTTGACCCTTTTTCTACTAGTGTATGCATTAGTTTCACCCCTCGAATATTTGCATGAGTAGGATTTGGGAATTGGGATTGCTATGTAGTTGATGAGGCAGGAACCTATTACCTTTGATCACCCCGGGAATATTCGTTATGTCATATATTGCTTAGCCATGCTTGTAGACGGGGATTGGTATGTGAGAAATCATGAAAGTTGCGAGAGTAATGTTAACTGAGGGAAACTTAAGGTGGCTACTTTAATACACATCTGGGTGGAATGGTTGGAGCACCCTGGAGAACCCAGTGGTTTACCCGGGCACTTGGAGAACCCAGTGCTTGCCCAAGGGGATCCCGGAGTACCCGTGTGATCACCCTATGGAATGCCACCCAGGCTCAAAGGGATCATAAGATTATTCATGCTAGAATCTTCCATGTGCAGCCACAAGCCATTATGGGCTCTGGTATAGTTGAGTAAGTTGTGTGACCTCTTTCAGTGGTAGGCTAGCAGATGTAGGGGAAAGTAGGTGGTACTGTCTACCCAGAGTAAAGAGTTAATGCTTCAGAAAGACTATGCCTCGATCTTCTGATCATGGATGTGGTCAAGCCTTGTGGGGAAAAGTGTGCAAACCTCTGCAGAGTGTAAAAACTAATCATGATTAGCCGTGTGCCCGGTTATGGACATCTTGAGTATCTGGTATTTGAATTATTGGTTGATCTCATCACTCTATTTAATGAAGTTGTTGGGTTATTAATGATTTGGGATTGATTTGGGGTTACCTTCTCAATATGGGTAATTTAACATAGTAGTAAATAAAATTTATTCTGTTGTTGTAGGGAAAAATAGCTTTATGCAAAATTAAACTTAGAGCCTCCACCAGCCAAATATGCATATAGAGATAGACAATTCTCATTATTATTCTATGGTGTGAAATTGCCAATACATTCAATGTACTGACCTACATGGCTGCAACGTCTTATGTTGCAGGATTCTTACGATGAGTAAGTGATACGTTAGGGTTACGGTGTCTACACTCAACTTTGTCGTTGGTGTTGTTGGGAACTCCACAACCTTGTTGATACTTCCGCTATATTGATTGAGGTAATGGTATTTACGTTATTTTTACTTGTGCTTGCACTCTGTTATAAATCCTCGAGTACTGTGTGTGTCAGCATACCGATCTAGGGATGACACTTAAGCATAGAGACTTCGATCCATTCGGGTCGGGTCAGGTCGCTATAGGCACATGCTGTAGTTAAGTCGAGAGCCAACGCAGTGCCGGCTATATAGATGGTGGTCCAATGGAGCGGCTCATGATAGACTAGAGCCAGCTCATCACCGAATTAGCCCCCGAGTTTGTTGTCATTCAGCGGGAGGATCGACTCAGTATCCCTGACTGATGACTCGCCCTCTGAGTAGACAAGGGAGTCCCCACTAGAAGCAGAATTGTCTACAGGGTCGACCCCCTGGGTGAAACCGGAGAAGATGTGGTTTCGACCGGCTTGGGCTTGGGCGGGTTGCGTGCGCCGAGCCGGCTCGATGATGTCAGTGTAGATGTCTGTCTTGGGCCCTGATTCATTGATTTTGCCGATGAAGACGTGGATCTTGCCGAAGGGGACCCGGTATCCATACTCAATTGAGTCGGCGTCGGGGCCCTAGCCTGAATTGTCAATGTAGAGCCTGCCGCGGCGACTCTTAGTCATGCATCCGATCACATATCCCTCGATCCCAGGGAGAGCTCCCTCCAAGAACTCAATACCACCAAGCAATAGCCCCACGGTGGGCATCAACTATCATGGTTTTGTCACGGCAGATGTCCTCGTGAAAGGACTTAGTCATGTGGCCCTCACAGCTAGGTAGTAGCTTGAACGGGGTTGACCGGAATTGAGAGACAAGGGTTTATCCAGGTTAGGCCCCTCACTGCGGAGGTAATAGCCTACTTACTGCTTGTTTGGTTATTGCTTCAGATCTCAATTACAAGGGTGTGATGTAGCTAGCCTCGATAGCTTGTAACTTAATCTTTTCTGACTCTGGGGATCCCCTTTATATAGAGGTTAAGGCCCCGAGATTACAAGAGTCCGGGTCGTAGTACAACATGTGCCCTAGTCTACTTCTTACTTATCTTACCTCCCAAGTAAGGGAGATTCCTTTGTCACCTCTTTGAGATGGTGTCCCAAGCACTGGGCTATGAGCCGGCCTGCTCCATGAGTCGTCATTTGTACTAAGTGGGAATGTTGCTTGTGCATCCAGTTCCTTAAACCCAAAGTTGTGCCAAATGAGTCCACCATACCTACCTATATGTGGTATTTCAATGCCCTCCTAAGTAAATTTGCACATGCCAACTCTAATTCAAAAATAATTTTCCATTTTGTGTGCCCATACCGCTCATGAAGTGGCAGGGGGTGGCCAATATTTTCCATGCTAGGTGTGTTATTCTCATGATGAGTGTTTATTCACTTGTCATTGCACAAGAAAGTGGTAATGTAATAGGGATGACCAGTCCTGAAATGAAAAAAATAACAATAATAAATTCTTTGGGAAGTGTTGGTATGGAAGGCACCGATGGATACTGCTAGCCATGGATTATTAAAGATGGTGGAAAGTAAATAAACTTTATTTTATGTTTGGGAACCGCCTATAATGTGTTTAGCATGGAAGATATTGGGAACTCTCAGTCGTTTTCGTTGACAGAGAAAGCATGCCTCTCAAAATAATTTTATCTCTCTAATTTAAGCCTTGAGCTCTGGCACCTCTGCAAATCTCTGCTTCCCTCTGTGAAGGGCCTATCTATTTATGTTTATGCAATTTTAATTTTAGTTTTTTAGTCTCCATCTTCTCTTATAAAACACCAACTAGAGAGCACTATTGTCATACTTGTGCATTGGTTGTAACTAATATTGAGTGTGTTTCATGAATGGACCAATGACTGGGCATAATGGGCTAGGGATAACTTTCTTTAGTGTTGAGAATTTGAAAGACATGGTTGCTTGCTGGTATACTTTAGTATTTATGTTTTCATGTCAAACTATAGACTATTGCTTTGAATCACTCAAGTCCAAATATCCATGCTACAAAAGAAAAGATTATATGATGAATATGATAGGTAGCATTCCACATCAAAAATTCTATTTTTATCATTTACCTACTTGAGGACGAGCAGGGATTAAGCTTGGGGGTGCTTGATACGTCTCTAACGTATCTATAATTTTTGATTTTTCCATGATATTATAGTATTAATCTTGGATGTTTTATATACACTTACAAACAATTATATATGATTTTTTGGGACCAACCTATTAACTTAGTGCCCAGTGCCAGTTGTTGTTTTTTGCCTACTTTCCACTTTTCAGGAAATCGATATCAGACAGAGTCCAAACGGAGAAAAAACTTTGGATTAATTTTTTCTGAACCAGAAGAGACCCTAGGAGGTTCAAGAGAAGGCCAGAAGAGCCACGAGGGAGCGATAAGCTTGGGAGGTGTGGCCCCCAAGCTTGTGGGGCCCTTGTGCCACCTCCAACCCTAATTCAACCTCTATAAATATTCAAATATTCCCCTGACATCAGAGAGCCACCCAAAATACTTTTTCCGTTGCCGCAAGTTTCTGTTCCCATGAGATCCCATCTGAAGGCCTTCTCCGGTACTTTGCCGGAGGGGAATCAATCATGGAGGGGCTCTACATCAACCTTGCTACCCTTCACATGATGCGCGAGTAGATTAACACAGACCTTCGAGTCCATAGCTAGTAGCTAGATGGTTCTTCTCTCTCTTTGATCTTCAATACAATGTTCTCCTTGATGTTCTTGGAGATCTATTTGATGTAATGACTTTTTGCGGTGTGTTTTATTGGGATTTGATGAATTGTTAGTTTACGATCAGATCTATCCATGAATATTATTTGAGTTTTCTCTAAACTTTTTTATGCATGATTATTATAGCTTTGTATTTCTCTCCAATCTATTGATTTGGTTTGGCCAACTAGATTGATTTATCTTGCAAATGGGTTCGATCTTGCGGTGCTCCCAGTGACAGAAGGGGACATGACATGTATGTATCATTTCTATTAAGGGTAGAAAGACAGGGTTTATTCATACATGAGTTTACTTTCTCTACATCATGTCATCTTGCTTAATGCGTTACTCCATTCTTTATGAACTTAATACTCTAGATGCATGCTAGATAGCTGTTGATGTGTGGAGTAATATTAGTAGATGTAGATCATTTAGGTAAACTTGTCTCGGGCATGATGCCTATAATTGATCATTGCCTTGGATATCGTCATATTTTTTGCTTTCTATCAATTGCCCAACAGTAATTTGTTTACCCACCGTATGCTATTTTCAAGAGAGAAGCCTCTACTGAAAACTATGGCCCCGGGGTCTACTTTTTATCATATATTAAAACTACAAATACCTTGTTGTATTTTTCCTTTATTTATTTTATTTTGTATTTTTGTTCGATCTATCTATCTATCACCATACAATTTAATCTTGCACGTAATCGTCAAGGGATAGACAACCCCTTGTTCGTGTTGGGTTGAAAGGATTTGTTGTTTATGTGCAGGTGCTGCTAATGAGGTGTTGCGTGGTTCTCCTACTAGATCGATAACCTTCATTCTTAACTGAGGGAAATACTTATCTCTACTGTGCTGCATCATGCTCTCCTCTTCAAGGAAATCCCAACGCTGTTCACAAGTAGAAGCTTCCCAGACTTGAATGTAACTAGGAAACTGTGTACTCGTCCATACCCACCAGTTTTGGCATATAATGCGGTCGAATGGCCTATAAAGGATGGTGAATGTTCGGGTACATTGGTGCAAACCCTGCTGGGATAATTTATTAGAATAGTCGTGCACATAGTTTTAGACTAGCTAGAAATTGACCTGTATCTATAGAATAGCTTCAACATTAATAATTAAAATTTAACCAGTCAAAAAACACTAATAATTAGAAGTTGTCAATGTGTGAGTGCCTTGTGGGTTCTCCTCGTGGGAGATGTGATGGGGAAGATAAGCAAGTGCTATTTATGGTTGGTAGGTGAGAGAGTAGTTGTGATCGTGATCCTTAATTCCATATGCTCTCTCATATATTCTGATAGATGCGGGTCATAGCATGTCTCTGTAGAATGTTTAATGTTTGCCACCAAATCACTTTCCCCTTCCTTGGAAACATGTTGCATAAACTAGTTTTAGGTGTGTGTAATTCTTGCGAGTACAACTGAGTACTCACCTCGCTTACTTCAACTTTTTTTCCCTGGATGGCTGCCATCCAATCGGCAACTATTAACGAAGCAGGTTTATTGATGGACGATGTTAGCTGGTTATCCCACAAAAAATGGTATGGGTAGGGATATGGGTGCCTTTGCTTTTTCTTAAGCATTTTTGATGCCATTTGTACTCTTAACTATATAAGGTATATTTGCTTCTGTTGTATGAGTTGTACCTTGGTCGAAAGACCTAGTTGTATTCATTTGCTAAATTTGACTCCTCGGAGTTGTTGTGAATGTCCACCCTTGTTGTTGCAAATTATTTCGTTATTTGCGCTATGATAACGATAATTTCACCACATGGGGTGCATGTTTCAACATGTTCGTTATGTGATGGTGGTGCCTTAGGATCATCATTATGTGTAGGCTAATGAAGATTGCAACATCTCTATAGTGTCGATACAGAGGTGTTGCACATGGTTTAGGTGAGGTGGCTCCATGGCAGAAGGAGGGTGGCAGTGGTGTTGTGGTTTTAAAGGAAAGGACTATGATGTATAGGAAAGGGATTCGACATGGAACCGAAGGGGTTTGGAAAAAAGTTAATGGGTGGAGCCGGGTTGTTGTTGTGGACAGTCCAGATTCCCTACTCCTCCCCTCTATTTGGAACAGGGCTAATGGATTTTGCACAACCTGGGCCAAAATGAGGGAGCCCGTTGGATGGCAAAACCTATGTGGATTGTCATCTTAGGCCACACATGTGCGGAATGGGGGAGCCCATTGGAGATGCATCTTCATCCAAATCATGTGTTCCTGACCTTCAGCCATTGAGACGGAGAAGAGACTGAGTAAGAGGAGACCAAACTTCTCCTTCCTTTACGGGCGCCTCCCTGAAAGTGCAGTTGTCTCTCCTACTTATGTGGTTGTGTGGTTAGGAAGACTTGTTGTGATGAGTATTGAGAGGGGAACCGTGCAAGGCACAAGCCCTTGTTGGTGCAAATCTGTTGAAGAAGGACACAACCATTGCCAAAAACTTACTCACTGGTTTTGTCGGGATTTCTGTTGTTGTTTTCTAAGGGAGGGTGAAACTATCACTTTATAGTAGCAGGGATATTAGGTATTGTATCATAAAAATGGATGACACATATGTTTCAGTAGAGGGCATACTTTATTGACTCAAAATTTCACATCAATTGAATCAAGATATGGAGCTCACACTCTATCTCTGCAAAATTTGTATTCACATAGCGAACACCAATACATGGACACAAAGTAGCACAATGGCGAAAAGCAAAGTCATATGTGACCAAAGATGGTATTTAAGGAAATAAATTAGATGCATATTAAAACAAACTTTATCTCAAATTATTGGAATAATAAACTCCCTCCAATATTCTTCCTCTAAAACAAACTTAGAAGTTTTATATAAAAGTAGTAACTAGGCACCCCTGCTACCCTAGTAAAGAATAAAACTGATAAGCAAAAAGTGGGTGGTGCCTATTAACTACCATCCATAAAATCAAATGAAATTTTCTCACATTAAAAGCAATCATGTACTCCTCTCACACAATGAATGTATGCTTTAAATATCTTACATAACTTAGTTCACCAAGCTAGGCAAACAATCTCAAAACTGTGTGTTCGATGGTTGCTGGGGTGTCAATCCTGTCGACCGTCGATCGAAGAGCTCCCTAGCCAGGGCTTGCAAGTCATCTCCATTGGAGTTGGTGTTGCCTCTACCGCCAGAGCCTTCCCCTGTCAGGCCATATGGTTGTTGGTGTTGCTGCTGGAAGGCCCACTGCATCGACGGGTCGAACAACGAAGATAGTTCAACGGTGTTCGGGACATTGGACAATGACGC
Organism: Triticum monococcum; assembly: GCA_034509565.1. Taxonomy (NCBI): domain Eukaryota; kingdom Viridiplantae; phylum Streptophyta; class Magnoliopsida; order Poales; family Poaceae; genus Triticum; species Triticum monococcum. Next base: position 211,993,409 of record CM067847.1, on the reverse strand, counting down.
CAGTTCAGAAATGGAGAACTCAGTGGTCATGGGTATGTACGGCGGGGACGGAAAAGGAGGCGGTGAAGGCTGTTGCGGTGTCGTGAGGTGGGTCTGTAGGAAGGCGACTTCGGCCTGGAGGTTCGCTACCTGGAGGAGATTGATCAATATATAAATCATGAAAAAACTATGAAAGAGCAATATGATCAGATCATTGAAATGGATAAAAAATTCACATCGCATCTTCCTACATAACAACATAATATGATAAAATTAAGCAACAAATAGTTGAATAACATGCGCAAAAACCGTGTTGCAAAAAATTAATGTATCCAATAAAAGAGTTTGGCAGGTGGGTATCTGTCTATGACTTCAAGAATTGCATTAGCATAGACTTATTTCACACATGTTAGGATGTGAGGATTAGGGCCTATGTCCCTTGTTGGTTTGCAAAAAAGGAGCATACCATCTAGGAGTATGGTGATTTAACATATGCACACACCAACAAACTACATATCATGCATGAAGAACAAAACTAAATGAAGAAAATAATGGTAATGAGAGTATTAATTGTGGTAGGATGTGGATGTGCATCAAATTATAGTTAGTTCCTTCTACATTGACTCCTTTAATTTGCTTGACTTGTTGGCTTTTCGTGTTACAAATGGAGGCCCATTCCCTTCCTTGGAAGAAGGCACAAACAACTCCAAAAGCCAAAATCAAAACTAAAGTAGTATCACATCAAAGTGCACTTTCCAAAGAACCAATTCAATATCCGTTGATCATCGTCTTGCAATTATATGACAAAGAGAGATAGAGTATACATAGTATTTAGGGTGTTCATACACATACCCGTTGTTGGAGGGCGAAGATGTCACCGACACAGCCGTAGATAGGGTCACGAAGACGCGCCTTTGCCTCATAACATACAGTGATGGCGGCATCAAGGCGCTTGTGGGGAGGGGCTTGATTAAGGATCTTGGAAACATTGCTGGCACCGAACACCTTGTGCACCGCGGTGAAGTGCTCCACCCCTTGCTCTGAGTCGAAATAAGGTGCAAAGATGCAATCATCCGCGCACTTGCGTCGCAGGAACTTGCATGCCCCGCACGGCCCTCCACTACAACCACTCAGCCTGCCGCCAACACTAACGCTTGCACTGGTCGATGACCCACTCATTCTCGAAGGGAATGATACCTAGCTCCTCGGTTTCTAGACTGTCCTAGCTTCTCAAATTTGGAGAGGGTTAAAATGTCTAGAAGAGAGAGGGAAGGGAACTTGTGGGCATTTTTTATGGTATGTAAACACACACAAGCAAGGGATGTGCGAGCAATTAGTTCATACAATCGTAGGAGGGTGGTATGTGTGTGTATATATACTAGTAGTCATTAATAGTTTCCAACTTTGTGTTGCCATTTTTTGGCTATTCCATAAATTCTTTAGGCCTATCTGCTTAGGTTTTTGTTATGGATAACGAGCCATGGCAAGGACATAATTACCAAATAAATATAACTCGCCTTAGCTAGTTAGTCATACACTTCTCTCCTTGAAGGTCTAGAATATTTGTGTGAACCTAACTGACTGCAAGCAAACAAGTTGGGATGTGTGCTACCTCGTGAGCACTGCGTTGGTTTTCCCTTGAAGAGGAAAGGGTGATGCAGCAAAGTAGCGTAAGTATTTCCCTCAGTTTTTGAGAACCAAGGTATCAATCGAGTAGGAGGCCACGCACGAGTCCCTCGCACCTACACAAACAAATAAAATCGTCGCAACCAACACAATAAAGGGGTTGTCAATCCCTTCACGGTCACTTACGAAAGTGAGATCTGATAGATATGATAAGATAATATTTTGGGTACTTTTATGATAAAGATGCAAAGTAAAGAAAGCAAAATAAACAGAAAAGGAAATAGCTTGTTGACGGAAGATTAATATGATGGAAAATAGACCCAGGGGCCATAGGTTTCACTAGTGGCTTCTCTCGAGAGCATAAGTATTATGGTGGGTAAACAGATTACTGTTGAGCAATTGACAGAATTGAGCATAGTTATGAGAATATCTAGGTATGATCATGTATATAGGCATCACGTCCGAGACAAGTAGACCGAATCCTGCCTGCATCTACTACTATTACTTCACACATTGACTGCTATCCAGCATGCATCTAGAGTATTAAGTTGAAAAGAACAGAGTAACACTTTAAGCAAGATGACATGATGTAGAGGGATAAACTCATGCAACATGAAATAAACCGCATCTTGTTATCCTTGATGGCAACAATACAATACGTGCCTTGCTGCCCCTACTGTCACTGGGAAAGGACACCGCAAGATTGAACCCAAAGCTAAGCACTTCTCCCATTGCAAGAAAGATCAATGATGGCCAAACCAAACTGATAATTCGAAGAGACTTGCAAAGATAACCAATCATACATAAAAGAATTCAGAGAAGATTCAAATCTCGTTCATAGATAAACTTGATCATAAACCCACAATTCATCGGTCTCAACAAACACACCGCAAAATAAGATTACATTGAATAGATCTCCACAAGAGAGGGAGAGAACTTTGTATTGAGATCAAAAAAGAGAGAAGAAGACATCTAGATAATAACTATGGACCCGAAGGTCTGAAGTAAACTACTCACACTTCATCGATGAGGCTATGGTGTTGATGTAGAAGCCCTCCATGATCGATGCCCCCTCCTGCGGAGCTCTGGAAAAGGCCCCAAGATGGGATCTCACGGATACAGAAAGTTACGGCGGTGGAATTAGGGTTTTGGCTCCGTATCTGGTAGTTTGGGGGTACATAGGTATATAGGAGGAAGGAGTACGTCGGCGGAGCAATGTGGGCCCCACGAGGGTGGAGGGCGCGCCTGGGGGGGTAGGTGCGCCCTCCTACCTCGTGCCCTCCTGGCTGCTTTCTAGACGTAGGGTCCAAGTCCTCTGGATCATGTTCGTTCCGAAAATCACGATCCCGAAGGTTTCATTCCGTTTGGACTCCGTTTCATATTCTTTTTCTGTGAAACTCTGAAATAGGCAAAAACAACAATTCTGGGTTGGGCCTCCGGTTAATAGGTTAGTCCCCAAAATAATATAAAAGTGTATAATAAAGCCCAATAATGTCCAAAACAGGATATAATATAGCATGGAACAATCAAAAATTATAGATACGTTGGAGACATATCAAGCATCCCCAAGCTTAATTCCTGCTCGTCCTCGAGTAGGTAAATGATAAAACAGAATTTTTGATGTGGAATGCTACTTGGCATAATTTCAATGTAATTCTCTTAATTGTGGTATGAATATTCAGATCTGAAAGATTCAAGACAAAAGTTCAATATTGATATAGAAATAATAATACTTCAAGCATACTAACTAAGCAATTATGTCTCTTCAAAATAACATGGCCACAGAAAGTTATCCCTACAAAATCGTATAGTCTGGCTATGCTCCATCTTCGCCACAAAAAGTATTTAAATCATGCACAACCCCGATGACAAGCCAAGCAATTGTTTCATACTTTTGATGTTCTCAAACTTTTTCAATCTTCACGCAATACATGAGCGTGAGCCATGGACATAGCACTATATGTGGAATAGAATGGTGGTTGTGGAGAAGACAAAAAGGGAGAAGATAGTCTCACATCAACTAGGTGTATCAACGGGCTATGGAGATGCCCATTAATAGATATCAACGTGAGTGAGTAGGGATTGCCATGCAACGGATGCACTAGAGCTATAAGTATATGAAAGCTCAACAAAAAGAACTAAGTGGGTGTGCATCCAACTCGCTTGCTCATGAAGACCTAGGGCATTTTGAGGAAGCCCATCATTGGAATATACAAGCCAAGTTCTATAATGAAAAATTCACACTAGTATATGAAAGTGATATCATAGGAGACTCTCTATCATGAAGATCATGGTGCTACTTTGAAGCACAAGTGTGGTAAAAGGATAGTAGCATTGTCCCTTCTCTCTTTTTTTATTTGGGCCTTTTATCTTTTTTATGGCCTCTTTTTTTTAGTCCGGAGTCTCATCCCGACTTGTGGGGGAATCATAGTCTCCATCATCCTTTCCTCACTTGGGACAATGCTCTAACAATGATAATCATCACACTTTTATTTACTTACAACTCAAGAATTACAACTCAATACTTAGAACAAAATATGACTCTATGTGAATGCCTCCGGTGGTGTACTGGGATATGCAATGAATCAAGAGTGACATGTATGAAATAATTATGAACAGTGGCTTTGCCGCAAATACAATGTCAACTACATGATCATGCAAAGCAATATGACAATGATGGAGCGTGTCATAATAAATGGAACGGTGGTAAGTTGCATGGCAATATATCTCGGAATGGCTATGGAAATGCCGTGATAGGTAGGTATCATGGCTGTTTTGAGGAAGGTATTTGGTGGGTTTATGATACCGGCAAAAAGTGCACGGTATAAGAGAGGCTAGCAATGGTGGAAGGAAGAAAGTGTGTATAATCCATGGACTCAACATTAGTCATAAAGAACTCATGTACTTATTGCAAAAATCTACAAGTTATCGAAGCAGGGTATTACGTGCATGCTCCTAGGGGGATAGATTGGTAGGAAAATACCATCGCTCGTCCCCGACCGCCACTCATAAGGAAGACAATCAATAAATAAATCATGCTCCAACTTCTTCACATAAAGGTTCACCATACGTGCATGCTACGGGAATCACAAACTTCAACACAAGCATTTCTCAAATTCACAACTACTCAACTAGAACGACACTAATATCACCATCTCCATATCTCAAAACAATTATCAAGTATCAAACTTCTCATAGTATTCAACACACTCATAAGAAGTTTTTTTTATTAATCTTGAATCCCTAACATAATTAAAGCAAATTACCACGCTGTTTTGTAGGACTCTCAAAATAATCTAAGTGAAGCATGAGAGTACAATAGTTTCTATAAAACAAATCTACCACCATGCCCTAAAAGATATAAGTGAAGCACTAGAGCAAAAACTATATAACTCAAAAGATATAAGTGAAGCACATAGAGTATTCTAACAATTTCCGAATCATGTGTGTCTCTCTCAAAAGGTGTGTACAGCAAGGATGATTGTAGAAAACTAACAAATAAAGACTCAAATAATACAAGACTCTCCAAGCAAAAAACATATCATGTGCTAAATAAAAATATAGCTCCAAGTAAAGTTACCAATGGAAGTAGACGAAAGAGGGGATGCCTTCCGGGGCATCCCCAAGCTTGGGCTTTTAGGTGTCCTTAGATTATCTTGGGGTGCCATGAACATCCCCAAGCTTAGGCTCTTTCCACTCCTTGTTCCATAATCCATCAAATCTTTCACCCAAAACTTGAAAACTTCACAACACAAAACTTAAAGTAGAAAATCTCGTGAGCTCCGTTAGCGAAAGAAAACAAAACACCACTTCAAGGCACTCTAATGAACTCATTATTTATTTAAATTGGTGTTAAACCTACTGTATTACAACTTCTCTATGGTTTATAAACTATTTTACTAGCCATAGATTCATCAAAATAAGCAAACAACACACGAAAAACATAATCTGTAAAAAACAGAACAGTCTGTAGTAATCTGTAGCTAACGCAAGTTCTGTAACCCCAAAAATTCTAAAATAAATTTCTGGACGTGAGGAATTTATCTATTAATCATCTTAAAAAAGAATTAACTAAATATCACTTTCCAAATAAAAATGGAAGAAATTCTCGTGAGCGCTAAAGTTTCTGCTTTTACAGCAAGATTAAAAAGACTTTCCCCAAGTCTTTCCAACGGTTCTACTTGGCACAAACACTAATTAAACACAAAAAACACAACAAAAACAGAGGATAGATAAATTATTTATTACTAAACAGGAGCAAAAAGCAAGGAATAAAAATAAAATTGGTTTGCCTCCCAACAAGCGCTATCGTTTAACGCCCCTAGCTAGGCATAAAAGCAAGGATAGATCTAGGTATTGCCATAATAATAGGATAGATCATTAAAACTCATTTCATATTATATACATTCGGCAGCAAGTTTTCTTTGAGGAAAGCAAAAGTAATCAAAAGGGCTAAATTTAATGGGACCAAAGTCCCCAAGATCAACTTTAGGAGGTATAGGTTACTCCTTTGGCTCTTCGTATTGCATAACCAATTCATCATTATAAGCACTCTTTTGATAGAATTTTGTGAGCCTATACTCAAGAGAATATCCTAGGTCATTATTTCGAATAGCTCAATCATTATTAAGTTCAGAAATTCTATCAACTAGAACATTGGTAGGAACCCTTTTTCTAAGATTTTCATTGAAAGCAACAAAGTCTAGAGATTGAAAACGCATTATTTCTTCTTGATCAAAAATGATAGTCTCTATGGGAGGACGGCCAGCGTCCACCCTATAATGCGCAAACATTTCTTTGGCCTCTTCTATTATAAATCTAAACTCATGAGCCAAAAGTATAGTAGCAGCACGCTTAACAGAAGAATGATCAATATTAGAAAATTCTGGGAAAATCCTTTGTATGCAAGGATGGATGTGCATAAATTGTCTTTCAAGTTCAACTACAAGCATGGCGATAGGGTCCGCAAGACTACTAGTTCTATGAAGAATAGAACTACCCATAGGAGGCAAAGCACCGGTACAAGTGAAGAAATCTTGGATAACTCCTTTTCCAATAATATTACCACTACCAATTCGGAATTTTTTATATGTAAGATATGGGGTTCTTCAACAAGAGCATCAGAATTTTCCATGTATTATTATTGTCCATATCAATAATAATTTCCCCAATTTCAGACATAACGACAGAAAGTGGAAGGGACAAAAAGAAGGAGGAAGGCGAACGAAAAGAGGGGGCGAATAAAACGGCAAGGGTGAATTGGGGGAGAGGAAAACGAGAGGCAATTAACAAATAATGTAATGCGGGAGATATGGGTTTGTGATGGGTACTTGGTATGTTGACTTTTGTGTAGACTCCCCGGCAACGGCGCCAGAAATCCTTCTTGCTACCTCTTGAGCACTGCGTTGGTTTTCCCTTGAAGAGGAAAGGGTGATGCAGCAAAGTATCGTAAGTATTTCCCTCAGTTTTTTAGAACCAATGTATCAATCCAGTAGGAGGCCACGCATGAGTCCCTTGCACCTACACAAACAAATAAAATCCTCGCAACCAACGCAATAAAGGGGTTGTCAATCCCTTCACGGTCACTTACGAAATTGAGATCTGATAGATATGATAAGATAATATTTTTGGTATTTTTATGATAAAGATGCAAAGTAAAGAAAGCAAAATAAACGGAAAAGGAAATAGCTTGTTGACGGAAGATTAATATGATGGAAAATAGACCCGAGGGCCATAGGTTTCACTAGTGGCTTCTCTCGAGAGCATAAGTATTACGGTGGGTAAACAAATTACTGTTGAGCAATTGACAGAATTGAGCATAGTTATGAGAATATCTAGGTATGATCATGTATATAGGCATCAAGTCCGAGACAAGTAGACCAACTCCTGCCTGCATCTACTACTATTACTCCACACATCGACCGCTATCCAGCATGCATCTAGAGTATTAAGTTCAAAAGAACAGAGTAACGCTTTAAGCAAGATGACATGATGTAGAGGGATAAACTCACGCAATATGAAATAAACCCCATCTTGTTATCCTTGATGGCAACAATACAATACGTGCCTTGCTGCCCCTACTGTCACTGGGAAAGGACACAGCAAGATTGAACCCAAAGCTAAGCACTTATCCCATTGCAAGAAAGATCAATCTAGTAGGCCAAACCAAACTGATAATTCGAAGATACTTGCAAAGATAACCAATCATACATAAAAGAATTCAGAGAAGATTCAAATATTGTTCATAGATAAACATGATCATAAACCCACAGTTCATCCGTCTCAACAAACACATCGCAAAAGTAGATTACATCGAATAGATCTCCACAAGAGAGGGGGAGAACACTGTATTGAGATCCAAAAAGAGAGAAGAAGCCATCTAGCTAATAACTATGGACCGAAGGTCTGAAGTAAACTACTCACACTTCATCGGAGAGGCTATGGTGTTAATGTAGAAGCCCTCCGTGATCGATGACCCCTCCGACGGAGCTCTGGAAAAGGCCCCAAGATGGGATCTCACAGATACAGAAAGTTATGGCGGTGGAATTAGGGTTTTGGCTCCGTATCTAGTAGTTTGGGGGTACATAGGTATATAGGAGGAAGGAGTATGTCAGTGGAGCAAAGTGGTCCCCACGAGGGTGGAGGGCGAGCTTGGGGGGTAGGTGTGCCCCCTACCTCGTGTCCTCCTCGTGTCCTCTGGATCATGTTCGTTCCGAAAATCACGTTCCCGAAGGTTTCATTCCATTTGGACTCTATTTGATATTCTTTTTGTGTGAAACTCTGAAATAGGCAAAAAACAACAATTCTGGGTTGGGCCTCCGGTTAATAGGTTAGTCCCACAAATAATATAAAAGTGTATAATAAAGCCCAATAATGTCCAAAACAGGATATAATATAGCATGGAACAATCAAAAATTATAGATACGTTGGAGACGTATCAATGCGCTTAGTGAACTTACACATATTATGGGTTTTCTATGTCTATGTCGGTGTGAACGACACCTACGAGATCACGTGAATCCCTACTACGGTTTGGCAGGGAAGAGGGGTAGAGCAAAGAGCAGATCTAATGATCAACATGACGGATTTTTACCCAGGTTCAGGCCGCTGAGAAGCGTAAAACCCTAGTCCCGCTTGAGTGTATATCCTGTGTTCTTAAGCTTCGGCTAGCTGCCATGCATGCAAGCTGGGCCGAGATGTTCAAAAGTCTGAATCCTCCTCCGTACGCCGTGGGCCTCCTTTTATATGTCTAAGGGGCTTCCATAGTGGCACACAGGAGGTGTAAAGTAGCTACAGTGCCTATGTTTATCACTAGCATCTTAGGACAAAACACATTAAATGCGTTGCTTATGTGCCCCTCAGCTTTATCGGGGACGGGAGTAGAACCCATCCCGTCCGTCGCCGCCCCGCTCCGTCTTGACATGCGTCCATGCCGGCGAGGCATGCAGTGCCAAGTTGGCTGGCCAGCTGCCGTGCTGGAGAGGTGGCAGGATCTTCACGAAGATCTGCATGCCGGCACGCAGGCGCTTGCTAGGCTGGCAGGCCGGCCACTACGCTGGAGCGGTGACGGGGTGGCGGAGTCTTGCCGCGGTCTTGTCGACGTCCCCGGCAAGGATCTTGCCGAGGCCTCGCAGATGTCTCCGGCAAGGATCTTGCTAGGTACCTCGTCTTCTGGCCACCACAAAGATCTGCACGCCTCTACGCGCGTGCCCCTGGGTCTTAGCCTTAACGTTGTTGATGGTGTCAGAGCTGTCAAGCACAAGGGTGGTGCTCTTGTTAGTGCCCTGTAAGCCACCCCGGCAAGGATCTTGCCGGGGTGGCGCAAACTGTCCTAGTAAGGATCTTGCCGGGGTGGCGCAAGCTATCTCGGCAAGGATCTTGCCGGGGTGGTGCAAGCTATCCCGACAAGGATCTTGCCGGGGGTCCTACTGGTCCTCTGTTCTCTAGATCCGCCACTTCTCTTCGCCTTGTATCTCGTTTTTATCCTTGATTGGGTTCTTCATGCCTCGCCGCGCGTGGGGCTACGACTGCCCATGCACAAGTATGGGGTGCTAAAGGGCCCAAACTTCAGTACACCGACAGGAGCCCCCGGGCCTGGGCCACGCACAAGTGCGGAGCGTCATTGGGCCAGGCCCAAATAGTGTGCGGGCATGCGTGGTAGGGTATAACTGGCATAATCTTCTCGTCTGTTGCGCTTCCCTATGATCTATATTGAGTGCACGGCGTGGGGGTCATGCGTGGAACAGTTGCGGCACGCCTGTGCCTACGCCAATACCTTCACATCAAATAGTAAAGAGGCAGCCCCGTGCCTTCCCCATAAAAAGAGGAATCTGCAGGGGCGCTGCTCATTTACCCTTCTCGCCCATTCCAACCTAGGAAGCCGCCGTCTCCTTCTTCTTCATTGAGCCCAATCCAGAGCCTTCTTCTCCGCCCATCGCCGTCGTGCCCTCACCACTTTTGCCCCCCCCCCCCGGCCCTCCGTCGGCTGCTATGGCGCCCAAAAACAAGGGCAAGGGAGCGCTCAAGGCGAGCGAGTGGGAAGAAGTGCCGGAGGCCAAGATGGTGATGATGTGGAGGGAGCACGTCGTCTTCGCTCCTGGGCTCGACGTGCGCGTGCTCAAGGATCAGTACTAGTTCATGTGGGGGAGGGAGACGATGGGGCATCCCGCCACCCGCGTCATCCCTGGTCCCAATGACGCACCAGGTCTGTATAGATTCCCCTTTTTCATTGATTATCTCTACTGCGGGCTCTGCCCCCCATTCTCAGATTTCTTTATCGACATCATGTATACCTTTGGCTTCCATCTTTTGTATTTCATGCCGAACACCGTGGCATGTATGGCCATCTTCGCCCACCTCTGTGAGAATTTCGCCGGGGTGGTCCCCAACATTGTGCTCTTCCGCACTATTTCATCCCCCATCCAGCCAGGAGGGGCGCTGTCCGGCTGCGTCACTTGGATCCCGAGGGCTTGCTGCAAGGGGACATATCCAAACAGGACCCAGAAGGAGAAGTGGGACGAGTGGCGCCACAGGTGGTGCTGGATTGTGGAAAAATAGCCGCATCCATTTTACATCACCTGGCAAGCGCAAGTGGCCCGTCGCAGCAGCTGGGGCAACCTCGACCCTCAGGACAAGATGCTCACAGTCGCCACCACCAGAATCCACCGCCTCAAGTCCACCGGGCTCACCCTGGAGATAATCGGGGCCGATTTTCTCCGCCGCCGTATCACCCCTCTGCATAACAAAGGGAGGACGGCTTGAGAGTTCGAGAATGCGGCAGATATTATGAGGTTGCGCCCCGGCATGAATCAAAACCTTACAGTGATGCAGCATGCCTCGCTCTATTCAAAGTTGTTCCATCTCAAGGTCGACAAACCCGGCAAGGCCAAAAAGCCAGCAAGGCTGAGGAGGCCGACAAGCCGTTCAAGTTGCCGGCTTTCATGGTCCCCTGTGCAACAACTCTGCCTGGTCCTCCATCATTGCTATGATGCCGGAGTTCAACACTCACGGCCTTGACCAGAGCTGGGTCGAGCCAGATGAGGTGTGGGTGCAAGAGTTCTTCGATAGCTTGTCGGAGCGGCCTGTCCATGAGGAAAAACAACTCGTCCGCGACACCACCGACGAAGACGTGGAGTACATCGCCAGAAGGGTGGAAGAGGCAGCTCTTACCGCCGCGGCCGGCAGCATCGGCTTTCGGGAAAGACAACCCGGGGCCGAAGAAGATTTTGCTGAGCAGGCGGACACCGCCGGGGAGCACAGCGGCGCCGCCACCGGGGGCCCTTCTGCCGAGGAGGCGGCCGATGACACGGAGGAAGAGGAGCCGCCCGAGGAGCCCCCAGTCCGGGGGGAGGAAGCGCGTCCTTCATCGAATTGGATCCAGGGAGCGTGCTCGCCCGAAGAGGTCCTCGTCAAGAGGGCGGCTTGCAAGGCCGCACAGCGACAAGAGGCCCAGGCGCAATCTGTGCGCCATACGAGGCGCACGGCCACCACTACTAGGGAAAACCTTATACACAGAATCTTAGCAGCAGCGCGGCACAAAAAGAAGCGCTACTGCTAATTAGCAGTAGTGCGGGTTTTTAACCCTCGCTACTACTAAGTTGATAGTAGTAGCGCGGGTTTTTAACCCTCACTACTACTAAGCGGTCTCTACCGTGCCCCCCGACACATGCCATAGTAGTAGCGAGGTGTATAAACCCGCACTACTACTAAGTTGATAGTAGTAGCGCAGTTTAATGCCCCTCGCTACTACTAAGTATGAGGTAGGTGAAGTCGTCATATCCTCGGCCGAATCCCCATCTCCTCCCCCAAATCCCTCCTCTCTTCCACCACTCTCTCCTCTCACTTTCCATACGCTCTCACATGGACCTCTTGCCCATGCACCCATCCTCCTCCATGGCGCCGAAAGAGGCCGCCGCCTCGCTCCACCGGCGTCTAGGAGCTCGCCGGTCTTCCATCGACGTCTAGGAGGCCGCCGCCCCGCGCCACCACATCGGAGCACCTCGCCACCGGTGACTAGCTCCGCTGCTACCTACATCACCTTCCTCTCTCCCTCGGTTTTCCTTTTCTCTCTCTCCCTCTGGTTTGACTCACCCTCCCATGTCCATGCCCGTGCAGGTCGTCGCCATGGATGACCCGGAGCTATCTGGCATGGTTGGGAAGAGGAGCCCCACGCCACGGCCTGGCTCTGCCATAGAAACGGGCCCTCTCCAACAACCACTGCTGGATCTGGTCTTCCGCTGTCCGTTCATGCCTCCGGCGATGCCAATCATCGCTAGATCTTACCATTGCTGCCATTGACAGCACGCACGGGATCAAGATTTTTGTTTTGTTTTTGAAAGTAATAGCAGTAGCACGGGGTATAAGACCCGCTACAGCTAATTAGCAGTAGCGCTGTTTGCAACGCACGCTACAGCTAACCATGTATAGCAGTAGCGTGTGTCAACACGCGCTAGTGCTACAAGTTAGCTGTGGCGCCATATCAGTAGCGCGGGCACCCGCGCTACTGATACACCCAAAACCCACGTTGCTGCTAGGCTTTTCCCTAGTAGTGCACGGTAGCACAGGAAACAGTGGCCACCGCTTCCGCCGTGGCCAAGCGACCCAGGCCTCCGTCTCCACCCCTTCGAATGGACACCATACCAGAGGTTGACTACGACCTCTCTTCCATGAGCCCGAATAGGAGGAGGTTGTAGGAAGAGGACAAAGAAGGGGATGAGTAAGTGCTCCATCACCTTCTCCATTTCCTGGATCGCTGTTTTGGTTATTTCGCATGACTTGATCTCGTCTTGGCTTGCCTCTGTAGGGACACGGAGACATTGGCATAGAGGATGGCAAAGAGGGCCAAGACCTCCACGGGTGACGAGCCCCCGGCAAACACCTCAAGTGTGTCGGAGGTGATCACGATTAGCCTGGGCCCCATTCCACAACGCAGCCCCCGACTCAACCCACTTTCCATTAGCGTGTGCTAGGGCGTGTATTTTCACCATTAATCTTGTCGGGTTCGCAGGGGAAGAGCGGCAACATGAGGGGCCGTCAAGGGCCGCCCCCAACACGCCTCCTCCATCAGCCACCACACCGCCCAGTGAAGGGTCCCCGGCAAGGGCTTCTACCGGCGAGCCCACGCCGCCAAGGGAGAGATCCCCGGCAAGGCTCTCCCTCGATGAGTACACGCGTGCGGAGGAAGAGCCGGCAAGCACAGGTGCCGGCGGCCCCATCCCAGCAACAAGTGTTGGTGGTGAGGGAACCACTCCCCCCCCCCAACTTGTCGTAGGTGAGCCGCCGTGCTCCTGATCTTGACCAGTTCCCCGGTGTAATTTATTTTTGCTTCGAACTCCGATCCTGGTTTCATCCTTTTCTCCTCCTTGGTTTTCAGACCTCTCCTCGGTGGGCCAGATGGATACCGATGGCACCATCGAGGAGATTGCCAAGGATGTCGCCGCTGAGGCCGACAAGGTTGCCGCCGACGAGGCCGCCAAGGGGTCACATGAAGAAGCCGCCAGGGGATCTGCCAGGGAGGCTAGCGAGGGGACTAGTGACCATACTGATGGCATCCCTACCTCAGGAGTGCCTGGCGCTGCATCAGTCCCGGAGCCCTCGACTGCCAAGGCGATGGTGGCCGACGACCAACCATCCACCTCTGAAGCCCCCAACTCAAGAAGATACCTGAAGATCGGCGAGGATCTGTTTGTCATCATCCCGGGGATGGTAAGCACCGGAGCACCTGCCGAGGGGTGGTTTTTGATGAAGAGGCCATTGCTGCTGCCGGGCTCTAGGTTGTTGACGAGCCAGGCGCCACCAGCTCCTCCAAGCCATGAGCAGCAACTTCTAGAGGCTTCAAGAACTTTACTGTGTCCGCAAGGAGAAGCTGGACTCCAGGACAGTGGTCGTTGATGCGGCAGAGGCAGGCTTCCAAGAGCATGTCGAGCAGATGCAGGCCTGTTTTACAAAGGCCCGGCAGGATTTGAAGACCAGCTAGGAGCAGCTGAGTCAGCGCTGGAATGAGCTCCTCCTAAAGCAATCAGACATTCAGAAGGCCCAGGGGGAAACCGCTGCACGAACCACCAAGGAGGACGGTGAGCTAAGAGAGCGCCACATCTCTCTCCACACCCAAGAAGAAGACCTTTCCGCTCATGAGGAGGTGATTGCCGCCAAGCTCCACAGCAAGGACGAAGAAATTGAGAAGCTTGTCGCGCAGCAGACCCAGGAACTAGAGCAGAAACACAAGGATGCACTCGCCGCTCTGGTCCTGGATCACGCCGGCAAGCTGAAGGAGGTTGTTGATGCTGCTGAAGCCGCAAAGGTTGCCAAGAACGAGCTAGCCGGTAAGGTTGAGGAGCTGGAGGCGGAAATGGAGAAGCATAGCAAGGAGGTGGCGACGCTCAAGAGTGACAGGGACAAGACTATCCACACCTTGGCAAGCTTGCAGGTCACTATATTTGACAAGACCAAGCTGCGCACTGAAGCCAACGGCTCCATTGCTGATCTGAAGCTGAAGCTGACCACCCTGGAGGATACCCTTGTGGGCAGCAGGGCTCGTGAGAAGACCCTGGCCAAGAAGCTCGAGGATGCGAAGCTACTGCTTGAGAGTGCTACCGCCGAGCACAACGACTTCATGGTTGGCGTGGGAAACTGGACCGCGCGCCTTGTTGACATCTCGGAAAGGCTCACCATGAAGATATCCATCATGGGCCTGTCGAGCATCAGGTTCTCTCACGATGATAAGATAACTAAGAGCGCCAGGGTGACCATGTTCTTCGAGGCCGTCCTTGACGCCTTGAAGATACTCCCCGACGGCTGAGCGACCCACTTGGCCAACGAGTCTCGGAAGCTTTGCCGGGGCGCCCTCCTCAAGGTGCTCACCAAGGTGGCGTACAGGAACCCCGGCATCGACCTCAGCCAAGACAGCTTGCCGGCATATGCGGACCGCCGGGCACTTGAAGAGCTTGTTGCGCCCGTCGTCAGCCTGGTTGACGACGTCAAGAGGGTGGAAGGCCAACGCCGAGACTAGGCGCTCCACACCCTCTCCCCACCATGGATCCATACCCAAAACAATCCCAGTTAGGTTAGAACTATGACAAATATTAATGTAATATAACTTGCTATTTTTTGAATCGAATGCATGCTATCTTCCTCATATGATTCCTCTTTGTATGGTATGCACCCTACACGCTACTGGGAAAGGCTTGCCGGCGCGCGCACCCTAGCCATGAGCGCTTTGAGAATGGATCCTTTGCAGCCTGTTGGGGGGCCGCTGCCGGCAAGGCACCTTGCCGTTCTTAGTGCACCTACTTGAGCCATTGAGCGGACTCGAAATGGGGCAAGGGCGCAACCAATCCCGACAAGGTTCCTTCATGTGCAGGTTTTCCTATACAAGAACCGAGACCATTCGAAGAAAATAACCTGATATTAAAAGAAATTTTCTTGAAGTCTCGTGACTTAGCTTTTTGCTGCTGTATTCTTCTTCGCAAGATGCCAGCTCAAGCGTCACATGTTGGCGTCCGCACTCTCTATCCCCCCTGGCAAACTTGTATGCAAGGGAAACTTCTATCCGTTGGTAAAAAGAAAGAAGAGAAAATAGGAATATGGAGCCTTGGCAGCTCATTAGTGCTTGCTGGCTCTATGCATCTCAAGAATGATGCTGAGGGCTCTTCCCGCGGCAACGTCCGGGGTCACCAACGTCACAGCGCTACCTGTCGCACATGACCTGGGAGGACCGCAGCGCAGACGCTGGCGGGGGTGGCTTGGAAGTTGCTTCGCCGCCCATAGGAAGCACGACTCCAGACGGACCGATCGCCATGATCCCCTTCTACTTGGGAGCCATGGTGATCGAGGAAACGACGTGTTAACCACTAGATCAGGTTTGCCAAACTCTCTTCCCCTGCCTGGCATGCCAAAGATGTCGGCGTGAAGGACACCTACGGGATCACGTGGATCCCTTCTACGGTTTGGCAGGGAAGAGGGGTAGAGCAAAGAGCAGATCTAATGATCAACACGATGGATTTTTACCCAGGTTCGGGCTGCTGAGAAGCGTAAAACCCTAGTCCTTCTTGAGTGTATATTCTGTGTTCTTGAGCTTCGGCTAGCTGCCACGCATGCAAGCTGGGCCGAGAGGTTCAAAAGTCCGAATCCTCCTCCAGTACGCCATGGGCCTCCTTTTATATATCTAAGGGGCTGCCACAGTGGCACACAAGAGGTGTAAAGTAGCTACAGTGCCTATGTTTATCACTAGCGTCTTAGGACAAAACGCATTAAATGTGTTGCTTACATGCCCCTCGGCTTTATCGGGGACGGGAGTAGAACCCGTCCCATCTGTCGCCGCCCCGCTCCGTCTTGACAAGCGTCCATGCCGGCGAGGCATGTAGTGCTACGTTGGCTGGCCAGCTGCCGTGCTGGAGAGGTGGCAGGATCTTCACGAAGATTTGCATGCCACCACGCAGGCGCTTGCTAGGCTGGCAAGCCGGCCACTGTGCTGTAGCGGTGATGGGGCGGCGGAGTCTTGTCATGGTCTTGTCGACGTCCCCGGCAAGGATCTTGCCGGGCCTCACAGACGTCTCCAGCAAGGATCTTCCTAGGTACCTCGTCTTCTGGCCTCCACAAAGATCTACACGCCTCTACGCGCGCGCCCCTGGGCCTTGGCCTTACTGTAGTTGATGGCGTCAGAGCTCTCAAGCACAAGGGTGGTGCTCTTGTTAGTGCCCTGCAAGCCGTCCTAGCAAGGATCTTGCCGGGGGTGGCGCAAGCTGTCCTGGCAAGGATCTTGCCGGGGGTGGCGCAAGCTATCCCGGCAAGGATCTTATCGGGGGTCTTACTTGTCCTCTGTTCTCTGGATCCTCAACTTCTCTTCGCCTTGTATCTCGTTTTTATCCTTGATCGCATTCTTCATGCCTCGCCATGCGTGGGGCTACGACTGCTCGTGCACAAGTATGGGGTGCTAAAGGGCCCAAATTTTGGTACACCGACAGTCTATGTTGGGGTGATATTCATTCTCTTGCATAACAGTAAAGATTTCAAGTAGACTATGTGAGGATGATATCAAGTGGAAATCTTCATCAATGCTCTAAGAAGGGCAAGTTCAAGATGAGAATCCAAAGGTATCATATGCTTGAAGCTTGTGGTCCATATGATAATGTATCGGTATTTCATTAGAGC
The DNA here is from genome assembly GCA_034509565.1 of Triticum monococcum. Taxonomy (NCBI): domain Eukaryota; kingdom Viridiplantae; phylum Streptophyta; class Magnoliopsida; order Poales; family Poaceae; genus Triticum; species Triticum monococcum. The sequence goes on along the minus strand of CM067847.1, from coordinate 211,976,156 downwards.
AGTAGCCCATGATACGAAGCATCCAACGAGATCGAGAAGAAATTGGATGGCCCAAAATGACTAAAACTGAACGTTTGATGGCTCCAAACGCTAATGCTATGAGATGTATGGAAAGTTGCATGGTGATATGTCCATTTTGCATCACTACTTATTATTGTATTTTCCTTTGTATTATGAATATTTTTCATACTATAGCACAATTGCAATGCCCTTTTCCCTTCAATTGCATGAACTACATTGAGAGGGGCGTTACCGAAAAGAGGGAAAATATAAACAAAAGAATGGCATGAAGAAAGGAATTTTTCCAAGTTCGATAAATTTCCAAAAAAAAATACAAAAGATCGTTTGGGAGAAAAAGTCCATGGAGCCAAAAGATGGTGCCATGGGGTTCCTATGGGGCACACGCCGCCACCCCTGGCCGGGTGGTGTGGCTATGTGGGGCCCATAGGCACTGCCTCTCGGGGAATATTACAGGAATTTTTCGCCACCATCTACAAGGCGTAACAAAAGTGGAGCATTTTTTCCCTCCACAGACCGATCTACGGGAGATCCATCCCTCTGCCAGGGGGAATTCAAAGCCATCATTATCACCAACACTCCATTCATCATTGGGATCAACATATCCATCAACATCGCCATCTCCATCATGTCCCTCAACTCTAGATTTCTGATCTACGAACTATTACATTACATCCTTTGTTGATGTAGGACCGAAAGTAGGTTGATACGTCTCCAACGTATCTATAATTTTTGATTGTTCCATGCTATATTATATTCTGTTTTGGACATTATTGGGCTTTATTATACAATTTTATATCATTTTTGGGACTAACCTATTAACCGGAGGCCCAGCCCAGAATTGCTATTTTTTGCCTATTTTAGGGTTTCGTAGAAAAAGAATATCAAACGGAGTCGAAACAGAATGAAACCTTCGGGAACGTGATTTTTGGAACGAACAAGATCCAGAGGACTTGGACCCTATGTCAAGACATCAACCAGGAGGCCACGAGGTAGGGGGCGCACCCTCCACCCTCGTGGGCCCCCTGTTGCTCCACCGACGTACTCCTTCCTCCTATATATACCTACGTACCCCCAAACTACCAGATACCGAGCCAAAACCCTAATTCCACTGCCGTAACTTTCTATATCCACGAGATCCCATCTTGGGGCCTGTTCCGGAGCTCCGCCGGAGGGGGCATCGATCACGGAGGGCTTCTACATCAACACCATAGCCTTTCCGATGAAGTGTTAGTAGTTTACCTCAGACCTACGGGTCCATAGTTATTAGCTAGATGGCTTCTTCTCTCTTTTTGGATCTCAGTACAAAGTTCTCCCCCTCTCTTGTGGAGATCTATTCGATGTAATCTTCTTTTGCGGTGTATTTGTTGAAACCGATGAATTGTGGGTTTAAGATCAAGTTTATCTATGAACAATATTTGAATCTTCTCTGAATTTTTTATGTATGATTGGGTATCTTTGCAAGTCTCTTCGAATTATCAGTTTGGTTTGGCCTACTAGATTGATCTTTCTTGCAATGGGAGAAGTGCTTAGCTTTGGGTTCAATCTTGCGGTGTCCCTTCCCAATGACGGTAGGGGCAGCAAGGCACATATTGTATTGTTTCCATCAAGGATAAAAAGATGGGGTTTATTTCATATTGCATGAGTTTATCCCTCTACATCATGTCATCTTGCTTGAAGCGTTACTCTACTCTCTTGAACTTAATACTCTAGATGCATGCTGGATAGCAGTCGATGTGTGGAGTAATAGTAGTAGATGCAGGCAAGAGTCGGTCTACTTGTCTCGGACGTGATGCCTATATACATGATCATACCTAGATATTCTCATAATTATGCTCAATTCTGTCAATTGCTCAACAGTAATTTGTTTACCCACCGTGAATACTTGTGCTCTTGAGAGAAGCCACTGGTGAAACCTATGGCCCCCGGGTCTATCTTCCATCATATTAATCTTCCAATACTTAGTTATTTTTATTGCCTTTTATTTTACTTTGCATCTTTATCGTAAAAATACCAGAAATATTATCTTATCATATCTATCAGATCTCACTCTCGTAAGTGACCGTGTAGGGATTGATAACCCCTTATCGCGTTGGTTGCGAGGATCTATTTGTTTGTGAAGGTACGAGGGACTCGTGTGTGGCCTCCTACTGGATTGATACCTTGATTCTCAAAAACGGAGGGAAATACTTACGCTACTTTGCTGCACCACCCTTTCCTCTCCAAGGGAAAAACCAACGCAAGTGCTCAAGAGGTAGCAAGAAGGATTTCTAGCGTCGTTGCCGTGGAGGTCTACGCAAAAGTCAACATATCAAGTACCCATCACAACCGTTATCTCCCGCATTACATTATTTGCCATTTGCCTCTTATTTTCCTCTCCCCCACTTCACCCTTGTCGTTTTATTCGCCCTCTCTTTCTCTATCCTCCCTCTCTTTCTCTATTTGCTTCTTTTTGCCCGTTCCTCGTTTGCTTGTGTGTTGGATTGCTTGCTTGTCATGATGGCTCAAGATAACACTAAATTGTGTGACTTTACCCATACCAACAACAATGATTTTAATAGCACTCCGATTGCTCCTCTTACCGATGCTGAATCTTGTGAAATTAATGCTGCCTTGCTGAATCTTGTCATGAAAGATCCATTTTCTGGCCTTCCAAGTGAAGATGCCGCTACCCATCTAAATAGCTTCGTTGATTTGTGTGATATGCAAAATAAGAAAGATGTGGATAATGATATTTTTAAATTGAAGCTATTTCCTTTTTTGCTTAGAGATCTTGTTAAAGCTTGGTTTTCGTCTTTGCCTAAAAATAGTATTGATTCGTGGAATAAGTGCAAAGATGCTTTTATCTCTAAGTATTTTCCTCCCGCCAAGATCATCTCTCTTAGAAACGATATTATGAATTTTAAGCAACTTGATCATGAACATGTTGCTCAAGCTTGGGTGAGGATGAAATTAATGATACGTAATTGCCCTATGCATGGTTTGAATTTGTGGATGATTATACAGAACTTTTATGCCGGATTGAATTTTGCTTCTAGAAATCTTTTAGATTCGTCCGCGGGAGGCACTTTTATGGAAATCACTTTAGGAGAAGCTACTAAACTCCTAGATAATATTATGGTTAATTATTCTCAATGGCACACTGAAAGATCTACTAATAAGAAAGTGCATGCGATAGAAGAAATTAATGTTTTGAGTGGAAAGATGGATGAACTTATGAAATTATGTGCTAATAAAAGTGTTTCTTCTGATCCTAATGATATTCCTTTGTCTACTTTGATTGAGAATAATAACGAATCTATGGATGTGAATTTTGTTGCTAGGAATAATTTTGGTAACAACACATATAGAGGAAACTTTAACCCTAGGCCGTATCCTAGTAATTCCTATAATAATTATGGTAATTCCTACAACAATTCTTATGGAAATTATAATAAGATGCCCTCTGATTTTGAATCTAATATTAAATAATTTATTACTTCGCAAAAGAATTTCAATGCTTTGATTGAAGAAAAATTGCTTAAGATTGATGAGTTGGCTAGGAACGTTGATAGAATTTCTCTTGATGTTGATTCTTTGAAACTTAGATCTATTCCACCTAATCATGATATCAATGAGTCTCTCAAAGCCATGAGAATTTCCATTGATGAGTGCAAAGAAAGAACCGCTAGGATGCGTGCTAAGAAATATTGATGTATAAAAGCGTGTTCTTCTAGTTTCCATGATAATAAAGATGAAGATCTAAAAGTTATTGATGTGTCCCCTTTTAAATCTTTGTTTTGCAATATGAATCTTGATAATGATGGGACTGAATATGATCCACCTTTACCTAGACGGTGTTCCCAGAATTCGGAGTCTTTAGATCTTGATGCTAAAAATTTTAAAAGTGGGATTGAAGAAGTCAAAACTTTAAATATTGATGAACCCACTATTTTGGATTACAAGGAATTTAATTATGACAATTGCTCTTTGGTAGATTATATTTCCTTGTTGCAATATGTGCTAAATTCTCCTCATGCTTATAGTCAAAATAAAGCTTTTACTAAACATATCATTGATGCTTTGATGCAATCTTATGAAGAAAAACTTGAGTTGGAACTTTCTATCCCTGGAAAACTTTATGATGAGTGGGAACCTACTATTAAAATTAAAATTAAAGATCATGAATGCTATGCTTTGTATGATTTGGGTGCTAGTGTTTCCACGATTCCAAAGACTTTGTGTGATTTGTTAGGTTTCCGTGATTTTGATGATTGCTCTTTAAACTTTCACCTTGCAGATTCCACTATTAAGAAACATATGGGAAGAATTAATTATGTTCTTATTGTTGCAAATAGGAATTATGTTCCCGTAGATTTTATTGTTCTTGACATAGATTGCAATCCTTCATGTCCTATTATTCTTGGTAGACCTTTCCTTAGAACGATTGGTGCAATTATTGATATGAAGGAGGGGAATATTAGATTCCAATTTACATTAAGGAAAGGTATGGAACACTTCCCTAGAAAGAAAATTAAATTACATTATGAATCTATTATGAGAGCCACTTATGGATTGCCTACCAAAGATGGCAACACCTAGATCTATCCTTGCTTTTTATGCCTAGCTAGGGGTGTTAAACGATAGCGCTTGTTGGGAGGCAACCCAATTTTATTTATATTCCTTGATTTTTGCTCATGTTTAGTAATAAATAATTTATCTAGCTTCTGTTTTGGTTGTGTTTTTTGTGTTTAATTAGTGTTTGTGCCAAGTAGAATCGTTGGGAAGACTTGGGGAAAGTCTTGTTAATCTTGCACCGCCATTTTTATTTGGAAAGTTCTATTTAGTTAATTATTTTGCAGATGATTAATAGATAAATTCCTCACGTCCATAAATTTATTTTAGAATTTTTGGGGTTCCAGATTTTGCGTTAGCTACAGATTACTACAGACTGTTCTGTTTTTGACATATTCTGTTTTTCGTGTATTGTTTGCTTATTTTGATAAATCTATGGCTAGTAAAATAGTTTATAAACCATAGATAAGTTGGAATACAGTAGGTTTAACACCAATATAAATAAAGAATGAGTTCATTACAGTACCTTGAAGTGGTGTTTTGTTTTCTTTCGCTAACGGAGCTCACGAGATTTTCTACTTTAAGTTTTGTGTTGTGAAGTTTTCAAGTTTTGGGTCAATAATTGATGGATTATGGAACAAGGAGTGGAAAGAGCCTAAGCTTGGGGATTCCCATGGCACCCCCAAGATAATCTAAGGACACCTAAAAGCCAAATCTTGGGGATGCCCCGGAAGGCATCCCCTCTTTCGTCTACTTCTATTGGTAACTTTACTTTGAGCTATATTTTTATTTACCACATGATATGTGTTTTGCTTGGAGCGTCTTGTATTATTTGAGTCTTTATTTGTTAGTTTTCCGCAATCATCCTTGCTGCACACACCTTTTTGAGAGAGACACACATGATTTGGAAATTATTAGAATACTCTATGTGCTTCACTTATATCTTTTGAGTTATATAGTTTTTGCTCTAGTGCTTCACTTATACCTTTTAGAGCACGTCGGTGGATTTGTTTTATAGAAACCATTGTTCTCTCATGCTTCACTTAGATTATTTTGATAGTCCTACAAAATAGCATGGTAATTTGCTTTAATTATTTGAGGCATTCAAGATTAAATAAATAAAATTTTCTTATGAGTGTGTTGAATACTATGAGAAGTTTGAAACTTGATAATTGTTTTGAGATATGGAGATGGTGATATTAGAGTCATGCTAGTTGAGTAGTTATGAATTTGAGAAATGCTTGTGTTGAAGTTTGTGATTCCCGTAGCATGCACGTGTGGTGAACCGTTATGTTACGAAGTCGGAGCATGATGTATTTATTGATTGTCCTCCTTATGAGTGGCGGTCGGGGACGAGCGATGGTCTTTTCCTACCAATCTATCCCCCTAGGAGCATGCGCGTAGTACTTTGCTTTGATAACTAATAGATTTTTGCAATAAGTATGTGAGTTCTTTATGACTAATGTTGAGTCCGGGGATTATACGCACTCTCACCCTTCCACCATTGTTAGCCTCTCTAATACCGCGCACCTTTCGCCAGTATCATACACCCACCATATACCTTCCTCAAAACAGCCACCATACCTACCTATCATGGCATTTCCATAGCCATTCTGAGATATATTGCCATGCAACTTTCCACTGTTCCGTTTATCATGACACGCTCCATCATTGTCATATTGCTTTGCATGATCATGTAGTTGACATTTTAGTTGTGGCAAAGCCACCATTCATAATTCTTTCATATAAGTCACCCATGCATCATTGTTATCCCGGTACACCGCCGGAGGCATTCATATAGAGTCATAATTTGTTCTAAGTATCGAGTTGTAATCATTGAGTTTTAAATAAATAGAAGTGTGATGATCATCATTCATAGAGTATTGTCCCAAAAAAAGAAAAAAAATGAAAAAAGAGAGAAAAACCAAAAGAAGAAGAAAGAAAGGCCAAAAAATATAAAAAAGGGGCAATTCTACTATCCTTTTTCCATACTTGTGCTTCAAAGTAGCACCATGATCTTCATAATAGAGAGTCTTCTATGTTATCACTTTCATATACTAGTGGGAATTTTTCATTATAAAACTTGGCTTGTATATTCCAACGGTGGGCTTCCTCAAAATGCCCTAGGTCTTCGTGGGCAAGCAAGTTGGATGCACACCCACTTAGTTTCTTTTTGTTGAGCTTTCATATATTTATAGCTCTAGTGCATCCGTTGCATGGAAATCCCTACTCACTCACATTGATATCTATTGATGGGCATGTCTATAGCCCGTTGATACGCCTAGTTGATGTGAGACTATCTTCTCCCTTTTTGTCTTCTCCACAACCACCATTCTATTCCACCTATAGTGCTATGTCCATGGCTCACGCTCATGTATTGCATGAAGATTGAAAACATTTGAGAACATTAAAAGTATGAAACAATTGCTTGGCTTGTCATTGGGGTTGTGCATGATTTGAATACTTTGTGTGGTGAAGATGGAGCATAGCCAGACTATATGATTATGTAGGGATAACTTTCCTTGGCCATGTTATTTTGAAGAGACATAATTGCTTAGTTAGTATGCTCGAACTATTATTATTTCTATGTCAATATTAAACTTTTGTCTTGAATCTTCTGGATCTGAATATTCATACCACAATTAAGAGAATTACATTGAAATTATGCCAAGTAGCATTCCACATGAACAATTCTGTTTTTATCATTTACCTACTCGAGGACGAGCAGGAATTATGCTTGGGGATGCTTGACACGTCTCCAACGTATCTATAATTTTTGATTGTTCCATGCTATATTATATTCTGTTTTGGACATTATTGGACTTTAATATACACTTCTATATTATTTTTGGGACCAATCTATTAACCAAAGGCCCAGCCTAGAATTGTTGTTTTTAGCCTATTTTAGGGTTTTGTAGAAAAATAATATCAAACGGAGTCCAAATGGAATGAAACCTTCGGGAACGTTATTTTCGGAACGAACATGATCCAGAGGACTTGGACCCTACGTGAAGACATCAACTAGGAGGCCACGAGGTAGGGGGCGCGCCTACCCCCCAGGGCGCGCCCTCCACCCTCGTGGGCCCCCTGTTGCTCCACCGACGTACTCCATCCTCCTATATATACCTACGTACCCCCAAACTACCAAATACGGAGCCAAAACCCTAATTCCACCGTCGTAACTTTCTGTATCCACGAGATCCCATCTTGGTGTAGCGACCCGACCTCAGACGGTCAAGTCTCTGTGCTTAAGTGTCATCCCTGGATTGGTATGCTGACACACACAGTACTCGAGGATTTACAACAGACGTAAATCACATGTATAAAGTAACGTAAATACTATTACCTCAATCCAAATAGCGGAAGTAACACCAAGGTTGTCGATTCCCATCAACACCAACGGCAAAGTTGAGTGTAGAAATCGTAACCCTAATGTATCACTTACTCGTCATAAGATTCCTGCAACATGAGACGTTGCAGCCACAAAGGGTCAGTACATTGAATGTACTGGCAAATTCACACCAGAGGATAATGATGAATAATGGCTATCACTACATGCATATTTGGCTGGTGGAAAAGCTCTATGGTTATAATGTTTTTGCGAAAAGCCAATTTTTCCCTACTGCAAAGGAATATATTTTATTTAACTACAAAGTTGGTTGAAAATATTGAGAAGGTTCCTCCAACTCAATCCAAAATAATAATCATTAACCCAATCAAGTTGATTAAATAGAGTGTTGAGATCAACATGAATATCCAAAGACGAGAGACTCAAAATTGTCCATAACCGGGGACACGGCTAACCATGATTAGTTTATACACTCTGCAGAGGTTTGCGCACTTTTCCCCACAAGACTCGATCGCCTCCGTTGGATTTTTCGTACTACCTGGTGTTTGAGAAACGGATGACCGAGACACAGTCTTTCAGAAACATTACTCAACTATGCTAGAGCCTATAATAGCTTGTGGCTGCACACGGAAGTTTCTAGCATGAATAATCTTATGATCCCTTTGAGCCTGGGTGGCGGACCGTAGGATGATCACACGGTATATCCCCGGGATCTCCTAGGACAACACTGGTATTTCCCCAGGTGTCCTGGCAAGTCCACTGGTATATCCCCAGGGTGCCCCTAGCAATCCACCCAAATGTGTATTGAAGTTGCCACCTTAAGTTGAACCATTAATTAACAATCTCACATCTGTCATGGATTTCACTCACCCAAACCACGTCTACGAGCATAGCATAGCCATATAAGCAACACGTAGAAGTAACTCCCAAGGGTTTGAATGTAACAGGGTAATAGGTTCCTACCGCGTCAACTACTTCCCAATACGCACATGTTATCAATCCTACTCATGCAATGTTTGAGGGGTGAAACTAATGCTTAAAAACTAGGTATGAAGGAGATATGATCAAAGTGTGAACTTGCATGTAATGTTGATGAAGATGATTTCCACACAAAACACTTGATAATTTCTACTCGTCACACACCGGTCAATCTATCGTAAGAAAGCAATAGTAACCACACATAAGCAATCACTCAAAAGATCGGGAAGAACGAAGAAGACAGTTCAGAAAACATCAAAACTAAGAAAATAACTCTTGCAACATAAAACAATTTCTAACAGTACCAAAATTATGTGAATTTGGCCTTATCAGAAAGTTTAGGTCAAGAGTTTCGATTTGCAAAAAGAATCAACTAAATCGGAGTTATAAAACTCAAGTTATGATCAAAAAAGTTTGAATATAAATCTGAACAAAATTCGAAATTTGAAAATTTCAAAAAGTTGATGTGATAGGTTCACTGGATAGGTAAAAAAAAGACAAGGCTATAGGCGTTGGTTTCATCTAATTTGGATGAACGAGTAAAAAGTTATGGCTATTTGAAAAATCAGGGCCAAGCTGTTTTACGGAAGAAAAAATAGCTACAGCTAGGGTATAATGTATAAATACGTAGACTAATTTGATAATATAATTATTTTATCGTATCAGTCTAGAAATAATAAACTACGAAAGTATAAAGAAAGATACATTTATAAGGCGGAGAAAATATGACTTTTGAGAAAGGAGACAATTTTCAAAAGTCGCGCCGGAGAGGAGAAATATATTTTTCTTAAATGAATCTAGTCAAACCAAAATATTGATTTAATCTGAATCGGATGATTTTTAGAGGCTCTATGAGTCTATATTTATTGGTGGAAAAGAGGCTTAGGGGTCAAAGGCTAGGCAATGTGGGACTAAACATAGACGAAAATCTACGAAACAGAGAAGAAAAGCGGCGGATGGGCCTAAAGGCCTTCGGCCGACCGCGCGCACGCTGCGGCTGCAGTTTTTTAAACAAAATTCGGCCTAAAAAAATAAAAAGGCTGGCTGGGCCTAGCCCATTTAAGAGAGAAAAAAACAATGGGGCGCCAGAAGTTACTATACTGCGCATGTAGGCGATAAATAAATATGGGCCGCACGTATAGTTTTTTTAACTAGAAACAGAAGGAAAACCGAATAACAAAAATAAAATAAAAAATTTATATAGGCATATTATATATCAAAATTTTCAGAAAAAGATTTTCTACGACATGAACATTTTTCTAGCATTAAATAAAATACACAAAAATTCTAATAATTTCAACAGTGCTCCTGCTCTAATAAGATCCAACAAAAAACATTTTAAAAATATCAAATGATTTCAAATTTATTTCTCTCCAATTTTCTGTTGTAGGGAATCATGTTACCCTAATTTCCATATATTTTATTTTTGGAGAAAAATAATTTGAATAAAACTCAAATAACTCCAAATTGAAAATAATAAATTAGTTATTATTATTTTGAATTTGGTTATGCTTGCACCGGTTCATACTCATCGACATGCAAGAACATGATCATCTCATACATCACATATATCATTCATCACATCCTTTGGCCATATCACATCACAAAACACTTGCTGCAAAAACAAGTTAGACGTCCTCTAATTGTTGTTGCAAGTTTTTACGTGGCTGCTATAGGTTGGTAGCAAGAACGTTTCTTTCCTATGCCAAAACCACAACGTGAATTGCCAATTTCTATTTACCCTTCATAAGGACCCTGTTCATCGAATCCGATCCGACTAAAGTGGGAGAGACAGACACCCGCCAGCCATCTTATGCAACTAGTGCATGTCAGTCGGTGGAACCGGTCTCACGTAAGCGTACGTGTAAGGTTGGTCCGGGCCGCTTCATCCCACAATGCCGCCGAATCAAGATAAGACTAGTAACGGCAAGTAAATTGACAAAATCGACTCCCACAACTATTTTGTGTTCTACTCGTGCATAGAAACTACGCATAGACCTAGCTCTGATACCACTGTTGGGGAACGTAGCAGAAATTCAAAATTTTCTACGCATCACCAAGATCGATCTATGGAGTAATCTAGCAACGAGGGAAAGGAGAGTGCATCTACATACCCTTGTAGATCGCTAAGCGGAAGCGTTCAAGTGAACGGGGTTGATGGAGTCGTACTCGTCGTGATCCAAATCACCAATGATCCTAGTGCCGAACGGACGGCACCTCCGTGTTCCACACACGTACAGCCCGGTGACGTCTCCTACGCCTTGATCCAGCAACGGGAGAAGGAGAGGTTGGGGAACACCCCATCCAGCAGCAGCACGACGGCGTGGTGGTGGTGGAGGAGCGCGGGACTCCAGCAGGGCTTCGCCAAGCACTAGGATAGACGAGGAGGGAGAGGGGTAGGGCTGCGCCAACAGGGAGAGCAAATCACATGTGTTGGGAAGCCCCAAACCTCAAGTATATATAGGGGGAGGGGAGGGGCTACGCCCCCACCTAGGGTTCCCTCCCTAGGGGTGGCGGCAGCCCCCAGATCCCATCTGGGAGGCAGCCAAGGGGGAGAGAGAGGGGGGCGCACCTAGGGCGGGCCTTAGGGCCCATGTGCGCCTAGGGTTTGCCCCCTCTCCTCTTGAGGACGCCTTGGACCTTGGTGGGATGCGCCCCAACCCACATAGGGGCTGGTCCCTTCCCACTTATGGCCCACGCAAGCCTCCGGGGCTGGTGGCCCCTCCCGGTGGACCCCCGGACCCCTCCGGTGGTCCCGGTACACTACCGGTGATGCCCGGAACACTTCCAGTGGTCAAAGCCATACTTCCTATATATCAATATTTACCTCCGGACCGTTTCGGAACTCCTCATGACGTCCGGGATCTCATCCGAGACTCCAAACAACATTCGGTAACCACGTACATACTTTCCCTATAACCCTAGCATCATCGAACCTTAAGTGTGTAGACCCTACGGGTTCGGGAGTCATGCAGACAAAGCTGAGACAACTCTCCGGTCAATAACCAACAGTGGGATCTGGATACCCATGTTGGCCCACATGCTCCATGATGATCTCATCGGATGAACCATGATGTCAAGGACTTAATCAATCCCGTATACAATTCCCTTTGTCTAGCGGTACGATACTTGCCCGAGATTCGATCGTCGGTATCCCGATACCTGGTTCAATCTTGTTACCGGCAAGTCTCTTTTACTCGTTCCGTAACACATCATCCCGTGATCAACTCCTTGATCACATTGTGCACATTATGATGATGTCCTACCGAGTGGGCCCAGAGATACCTCTCCGTTTACACGGAGTGACAAATCCCAGTCTCGATTCGTGCCAACCCAACAGACACTTTCGGAGATACCTGTAGTGTACCTTTATAGCCACCCAGTTACGTTGTGACGTTTGGCACACCCAAAGCACTCCTACGGTATTCGGGAGTTGCACAATCTCATGGTCTAAGGAAATGATACTTGACATTAGAAAAGCTTTAGCATACGAACTACATGATCTTGTGCTAGGCTTAGGATTGGGTCTTGTCCATCACATCATTCTCCTAATGATGTGATCCCGTTATCAACGACATCCAATGTCCATGGTCAGGAAACCGTAACCATCTAGTGATCAACGAGCTAGTCAACTAGAGGCTTACTAGGGACATGGTATTGTCTATGTATCCACACATGTATCTGAGTTTCCTATCAATACAATTCTAGCATGGATAATAAACGATTATCATGAACAAGGAAATATAATAATAACCAATTTATTATTACCTCTAGGGCATATTTCCAACAGTCTCCCACTTGCACTAGAGTCAATAATTGAGTTCACATCGCCATGTGATTAACACTCATAGGTCACATCGCCATGTGACCAACATCCAAGAGTCTACTAGACTCAATGATCTAGTTCACATCACTATGTGATAAACACTCAAAGAGTTCTGGGTTTGATCATGTTATGCTTGTGAGAGAGGTTGTAGTCAACGGGTCTTGCCATATTCAGATCCCTATGTATTTCGCAAAACTTTATGTCATATCGTAGATGTTGCTACCATGTTCCACTTGGAGCTATTCCAAATTGTTGCTCCATTATACGCATCCGGTATCTTCACTCAGAGCTATCCGGATAGGTGTTAAGTTTGCATCGATGTAACTCTTTATCACCTCCATAACCGAGAAACATTTCCTTATTCTTCTAAGGATAATTTTGACTGCTATCTGGTGATCTACTCCTAGATCACCTTTGTACCCTCTTGCTAGATATGTGGCAAGGCACACATCAGGTGCGGTACTCAGCATGGCATACCGTATAGAGCCTATGACAAAAGCATAGGGGACGACCTTCGTCCTTCCTCTTTCTTCTGCCGTGGTCGAGCTTTAAGTCTTAACTTCATACCTTACAACTCAGGCAAGAACTCCTTCTTTGACTGATCCATCTTGAACACCTTCAAGATCATGTCAAGGTATGTGCTCATTTGAAAGTACGAGTAAGCGTTTTGATCTATCCTTATAGATCTTGATGCTCAATGTTCTAGTAGCTTAATCCAGGCTTTCCATTGAAAAACACTTTCCAAATAACCCTATATGCTTTCCAGAAATTCTACGTCATTTCTGATCAACAATATGTCAACAACATATACTCATTAGAAATTCTATAGTGCTCCCACTCACTTCTTTGGAAATACAAGTTTCTCATAAACTTTGTATACACCCAAAATCTTTGATCATCTCATCAAAGCATACATTCCAACTCCGAGATGCTTACTCCAGTCCTTAGAAGGATTCCTGGAGCTTTGCATACTTGTTAGCATCTTTCAGGATTGACAAAACCTTCCGGTTGTATCACATACAACCTTTCATCAAGAAAATCGTCGAGGAAACAATGTTTTGACATCCTATCTGCAAGATTTCATAAATAATGCAGTAATCCCTAATATAATTCCAACAGACTCTTAGCATCGCTACGAGTGAGAAAGTCTCATCGTAGTAAACTCCTTGAACTTGTCGGAAAACATCTTAATGACAAGTCGAGCTTTCTTAATGGTGATACTTATCATCATTTTCCGTCTTCCTTTTAAAATCCATATGTACCTAACAGCCTTACGACCATCAAGTAGTTCTTCCAAAGTCTACACTTTGTTTTCATATATGGATCCTCTCTAGGATTATATGGCCTCGAGCCATTTTGGAATCCAGGCCCACCATCACTTCTCCATAGCTCGTAGGTTCATTGTTGTCTAGCAACATGACTTCCAAGACAGGATTACGTACCACTCTGAAGTAGTACGCATCCTTGTCATCCCACGAGGTTTGGTAGTGACTTGATCTGAAGTTTCATGATCACTATCATAAGCTTCCACTTCAATTGGTGTAGGTGCCACAGGAACAACTCCCTGTGCCCTGCCACACACTAGTTGAAGAGACGGTTCAATAACCTCATCAAGTCTCCACCATCCTCCCACTCAATTCTTTTGAGGGAAACTTTTCCTCGAGAAAGGACCCGATTCTAGAAATAATCCATTATTGCTTTCGGATCTGAGACAGGAGGTATACCCAACTGTTTTGGGTGTCCTATGAAGATGCATTTATCCACTTTGGGTTCGAGCTTATCAGCCTTAAACTTTTTTTTTCACATAAGCGTCGCAGCCCCAAACTTTTAAGAAATGACAACTTCGGTTTCTCTAAACCATAGTTCATACGGTGTCATCTCATCGGAATTACGTGGTGCCCTATTTAAACTGGATGTGGTTGTCTCTAATGCCTAACCCATAAACTATCGTGGTAATTTGATAAGAGACATCATGGTATGCATCATATCCAATAGGGTGCAGTTATGATGTTCGGACACACCATCACACTATGGTGTTCCAGGCTGTATTAGTTCTGAAACAATTTCCACAATGTCTTAATTCTGTGCCAAACTCGTAATTCAGATATTCATCTCTATGATCATATCATAGATATTTTATCCTCTTGTCACGACGATCTTTCAACTTCACCCTGAAATTACTTGAACCTTTCAATAATTCAGACTCGTGATTCATCAAGTAAATATACTCAACATCTACTCAAATCATCTGTGAAGTAAGAACATAACGATATCCACTACACGCCTCAGCACTCATTGGACTCCACACATCAAAATGTATTACTTCCAACAAGTTGCTTTCTAGTTCCATTTTACTGAAAACGAGGCTTTCAGTCATCTTGCCCATGTGGTATGATTTGCATGTCTCAAGTGATTCAAAATCAAGTGAGTCCAAACGGTCCATTTGCATGCATATACACCAATAGACATGGTTCACATGTCTCAAACTTTTCAAAAACGAGTGAGCCCAAAGATCCATCAACATGGAGCTTCTTCATGCGTTTTATACCGATATGACTTACGTGGCGGTGCCACAAGTATGTGGTACTATCATTACTATCTTATATCTTTTGGCATGAACATGTGTATCACTACGATCGAGATTCAATAAACCATTCATTTTAGGTGCAAGACCATTGAAGGTGTTATTCATATAAACAGAGTAACCATTATTCTCCTTAAATGAATAACCGTATTGCAATAGACATAATCCAATCATGTCTATGCTCAACGCAAACACCAATCTCGATGGTAGAGGGAGCGTGCGATGCTTGATCACATCAAGCTTGGAAAAACTTCCAACACATATCGCCAGCTCACCTTTAGCTAGTCTCCGTTTACTCCACAGCCTTTTATTTCGAGTTTACTAACACTTAGCAACAGAACCGGTATCTAATACCATGGTGCTACTAGGAGTACTAGTAAAGTACACATTAACACAATGTATATCCAATATACTACTATCGACCTTGCCAGCCTTCTCATCTACCAAGTATCTAGGGTAATTCTGCTCCAGTGGCTGTTCCTCTTATTACAGAAGCACTTAGTCTCGGGTTTGGGTTCAACCTTGGGTTTCTTCACTAGAACAGCAGCTGAATTGCCGTTTCATGAAGTATCCCTTCTTGCCCTTGCCCTTGCCCTTGCCCTTCTTGAAACTAGTGGTTTCACCAACCATCAACAATTGATGCTCCTTCTTGATTTCTACTTTTGTGGTGTCAAACATCGCGAATATCTCAAGGATCATCATATATGTCCCTGATATATTATAGTTCATCACAAAGCTCTAGCAGCTTGGTCGTAATGACTTCGGAGAAACATCACTATTTCATCTGGAAGATCAACTCCCACTCAATTCAAATGATTGTTGTACTCAGAAAATCTGAGCACAAGCTCAACAATTGAGCTTTTCTCCCTTAGTTTGCAGGCTAAGAAAATCGTTGGAGGTCTTATACCTCTTGACGTGGGCACGAGCCTGAAATCCCAATTTCAGCCCTCGAAACATCTCATATGTTTCGCGATGTTTCAAAACGTCTTCGATACCTCAACTCTTAACCGTTTAACTGAACTATCACGTAGTTATCAAAATGTGTATGTCAGATGTTCGCAACATCCACAGACGACATTCGAGGTTCAGCACACTGAGAGGTGTATTAAGGACATAAGCCTTCTATGAAGCAATGAGGACAATCCTCAGTTTACGGACCTAGTCTGCATAATTGCTACTATCATCTTTCAACTAAATTTTCTCTAGGAACATATCTAAACAGTAGAATTGAAGCGCGAGCTACGACATAATTTGCGAAGACCTTTTGACTATGTTCAGGATAATTAAGTTCATCTTATGAACTCCCACTCATATAGACATCCCTCTAGTCATCTAAGTGATTACATGATCCGAGTCAACTAGGCCGTGTCCGATCATCACGTGAGACGGACTAGTAATCATCGGTGAACATCTTCATGTTGATCGTATCTACCATACGACTCATGCTCGACCTTTCGGTCTCTTGTGTTCCGAGGCCATGTCTGTACATGCTAGGCTCGTCAAGTCAACCTAAGTGTTTGACGTGTGTAAATCTGTCTTACACCCGTTGTATGTGAATGTTAGAATCTATCACACCCGATCATCACGTGGTGCTTCGAAACGACGAACTTTCGCAATGGTGCACAGTTAGGGGGAACACTTTCTTGAAATTTTAATGAGGGGTCATCTTATTTACTATTGTCGTTCTAAGCAAATAAGATGCAAAAACATGATAAACATCACATGCAATCAAAAAGTGACATGATATGGCCAATATCATTTTGCTCCTTTTGATCTCCATCTTCGGGGCTCCATGATCATCGTTGTCACCGGCATGACACCATGATCTCCATCATCGTGTCTACATGAAGTTGTCTCGCCAACTATTACTTCTACTACTAGAGCTAACGGTTAGCAATAAAGTAAAGTAATTACATGACATTTATGTTGACACGTAGGTCATAAATAAATTAAGACAACTCCTATGGCTCCTGCCGGTTGTCATACTCATCGACATGCAAGTCGTGATTCCTATTACAAGAACATGATCATCTCATGCATCACATATATCATTCATCACATCCTTTGGCCATATTACATCACAAAACACTTGCTGCAAAAACAAGTTAGACGTCCTCTAATTGTTGTTGCAAGTTTTTACGTGGCTGCTATAGGTTTCTAGCAAGAACGTTTCTTTCCTACGCCAAAACCACAACGTGAATTGCCAATTTCTATTTACCCTTCATAAGGACCCTGTTCATCGAATCCGATCCGACTAAAGTTGGAGAGACAGACACCCGCCAGCCACCTTATGCAACTAGTGCATGTCAGTTGGTGGAACCGGTCTCACGTAAGCGTACGTGTAAGATTGGTCTGGGCCGCTTCATCCCACAATGCCGCCGAATCAAGAGAAGACTAGTAACGGCAAGTAAATTGACAAAATCGACTCCCACAACTACTTTGTGTTCTACTTGTGCATAGAAACTACGCAGACCTAGCTCTGATACCACTATTGGGGAACGTAGCAGAAATTCAAAATTTTCTACGCATCACCAAGATCAATCTATGGAGTAATCTAGCAACGAGGGGAAGGGGAGTGCATCTACATACCCTTGTAGATCGCTAAGCGGAAGTGTTCAAGTGAACGGGGTTGATGGAGTTGTACTTGTCGTGATCCAAATCACCGATGATCCTAGTGCCGAACGGACGGCACCTCCGTGTTCAACACACGTACAGCCCGGTGACGTCTCCTACGCCTTGATCCAGCAAGGGGAGAAGGAGAGGTTGGGGAAGACCCCATCCAGCAGCAGCACGATGGCGTGGTGGTGGTGGAGGAGCGCGGGACTCTAGCAGGGCTTCGCCAAGCACTACGAGAGACGAGGAGGGAGAGGGGTAGGGCTGCGCCAACAGGGAGAGCAAATCACATGTGTTGGGCAGCCCCAAACCTCAAGTATATATAGGGGGAGGGGAGGGGCTGCGCCCCCACCTAGGGTTCCCTCCCTAGGGGTGGCGGCAGCCCCCAGATCCCATCTGGGAGGCGGCCAAGGGGGAGAGAGAGGGGGCGCACCTAGGGTGGGCCTTAGGGCCCATCTGTGCCTAGGGTTTGCCCCCTCTCCTCTTGAGGACGCCTTGGGCCTTGGTGGGAGGCGCCCTAGCCCACATAGGGGCTGGTCCCTTCCCACTTATGGCCCACGCAAGCCTCCGGGGCTGGTGGCCCCTCCCGGTGGACCCCCGGACCCCCCCGGTGGTCCCGGTACACTACCGGTGATGCCCGGAACACTTCCGGTGGCCAAAACTATACTTCCTATATATCAATCTTTACCTCCGGACCGTACCGGAACTCCTCGTGACGTCCGGGATCTCATCCGGGACTCTGAACAACATTCGGTAACCGCATACATACTTTCCCTATAACCCTAGCGTCATCGAACCTTAAGTGTGTAGACCCTACGGGTTCGAGACTCATGCAGACATGGCCGAGACAACTCTCCGGTCAATAACCAATAGCGGGATCTGAATATCCATGTTGGCTCCCACATGCTCCACGATGATCTCATCGGATGAACCATGATCTCAAGGACTTAATCAATCCCGTATACAATTCCCTTTGTCTAGCGGTACGATACTTGGCCGAGATTCGATCGTCGGTATCCCGATACCTGGTTCAATCTCATTACCGGCAAGTCTCTTTTACTCGTTCCGTAACACATCATCCCGTGATCAACTCCTTGATCACATTGTGCACATTATGATGATGCCCTACCGAGTGGGCCCAGAGATACCTCTCCATTTACACGGACTGACAAATCCCAGTCTCGATTCGTGCCAACCCAACAGACACTTTCGGAGATACCTGTAGTGTACCTTTATAGCCACCCAGTTACGTTGTGACGTTTGGCACACCCAAAGCACTCCTACTGTATCCGGGAGTTGCACAATCTCATGGTCTAAGGAAATGATACTTGACATTAGAAAAGCTTTAGCATACGAACTACATGATCTTATGCTAGGCTTAGGATTGGGTCTTGTCCATCACATCATTCTCCTAATGATGTGATCCCGTTATGAACGACATCCAATGTCCATGGTCATGAAACTGTAACCATCTATTGATCAACGAGCTAGTCAACTAGAGGCTTACTAGGGACATGGTGTTGTCTATGTATCCACACATGTATCTGAGTTTCCTATCAATACAATTCTAGCATGGATAATAAACGATTATCATGAACAAGGAAATATAATAATAACCAATTTGTTATTGCCTTTAGGGCATATTTCCAACATAATTAACAATCTCACATCTGTCATGGATTTCACTCACCCAAACCACGTCTACGAGCATAGCATAGCAATATAAGCAACACGTAGAAGTAAATCCCAAGGATTTGAATGTAACAGGGTAATAGGTTCCTACCTCGTCAACTACTTCCCAATACCCACATGTTATCAACCCTACTCATGCAATGTTTGAGGGGTGAAACTAATGCATAAAAACTGGGTATGAAGGAGATATGATCAAAGTGTGAACTTGCCTGTACTATTGATGAAGATGATTTGCACTCAAAACTCTTGATAATTTCTACTCGTCACACTCCGGTCAATCTATCGTAAGCAAGCAATAGTAACCACACATAAGCAATCACTCAGAAGATCGGGAAGAACGAAGAAGACAGTTCAGAAAACATCAAAACCAAGCAAATAACTCTTGCAACATAAAACAATTTCTAACAGTACCAAAATTATGTGAATTTGGCCTTATCA
Source organism: Triticum monococcum (assembly GCA_034509565.1). Classification (NCBI taxonomy): domain Eukaryota; kingdom Viridiplantae; phylum Streptophyta; class Magnoliopsida; order Poales; family Poaceae; genus Triticum; species Triticum monococcum. Next base: position 211,956,104 of record CM067847.1, on the reverse strand, counting down.
GAAAGTTTAGGTCAAGAGCTTCGATTTGCAAAAAGAATCAACTAAATCGGAGTTATAAAACTCAAGTTATGATCAAAAACGTTTGAATATAAATCAGAACAAAATTCGAAATTTGAAAATTTCAAAAAGTTGATGTGACAGGTTCACTGGATAGGTAAAAACAAGACAAAGCTATAGGCGTTGGTTTCATCAAATTTGGATGAACGAGTAAAAAGTTATGGCTATTTGAAAAATCAAGGCCAAGCTGTTTTACGGAAGAAAAAAATAGCTACGGCTAGGGTATAATGTATAAATACGTAGACTAATTATTTTATCGTATTAGTCTAGAAATAATAAACTACGGAAGTATAAAGAAAGATACCTTTATAAGGCGGAGAAAAGATGACTTTTGAGAAAAGAGACAATTTTCAAAAGTCGCGCCGGAGAGGAGAAATATATTTTTCTTAAATGAATCTAGTCAAACCAAAATATTGATTTAACCTGAATCGGATGATTTTTAGAGGCTCTATGGGTCTATATTTATTGATGGAAAAGAGGCTTAGTGGTCAAAGGCTAGGCAATGTGGGACTAAACGTAGACGAAAATCTACGAAACAGAGAAGAAAAGAGGCGGATGGGCCTAAAGGCCTTCGGGCGGCCGCGCGCACGCTGCCGCTACAGTTTTTTTTAAACAAAATCCGGCCTAAAAAAATAAAAAGGCTGGCTGGGCCTGGCCCATTTAAGAGAGAAAAAAACAATGGGGCGCAAGAAGCTACTATACTGCGCTTGTAGGCGATAAATAAATATGGGCCGCACGTACAGTTTTTTTAAATAGAAATAGAAGGAAAATCGAATAACAAAAATAGAATAAAATTTTTATATAGGCATATTATATATCAATGTTTTTAGAAAAAGATTGTCTACGACATGAACATTTTTCTAGCATTAAATAAAATACACAAAAATTCTAATAATTCCAACAGTGCTCCTGCTCTAATAAGATCCAACAAAAAACATTTTAATAATATCAACATGATTTCAAATTTATTTCTCTCCAATTTTCTACTGTAGGAAATCATGTTACCCTAATTTCCATATATTTTATTTTTGGAGAAAAATAATTTGAATAAAACTCAAATAACTCCAAATTGAAAATAAATTCAAAAGAACTTTGAATTTAATTCCTTGAAACTCCCAACTCATATTTCATATAATTTGAAGAAGTCATTTTATCTTCTCTCATGAAAATCATTGAGCTGCATGAAGTTTATGAATTGAAATATTTCCAAATGAAATTCAATTATTTTCAAATACCTTTTCATTTAATTTAAATGGAAGAAGTCATATCATCTTCGCTCAAGGGTTTTGTATTTGAAAATAATTTGAATTCATGGAGATTAGAAAGCAAATATGAAAGTTTGGGAAAGTCCTTTTATTCCCTCTCATTTAACTTCAAAAAGTTTTGAATTCACTCACTTTCATACATTCAATCAAACAATCAATCAAATCTATCTATCTATTTATTATAACATTCCAAAATTTAGAATTTAGGGATGTTACAAACCTACCACCCTTAAAATGAATCTCTCCTCGAGATTCGGAGAGGCTAGAAAGAATTAGGTTAGGTTTGGGGTCTTCTCAAAATCCATCGATCGTCTCCGGGGTCTCGGCTGCTACCACCCTTAGAAACATTGTTACGGTCCCATCAATACTCATATACTCCATCCTTATTGTTGACAGGGCCGGTCTTCTTAGATCTTCAGTATAATTCCTTTCTCTGGGCTCTTCCGGTAACGGCATAACCTTTTCCTCAATTCTTTTGTCCTTTCATCTTGGTAAGGTTATTCCGAGACTGGGTCTTCTTACCTGACGGGTCTGGCGCCAGTACTAAACAACTAATCGATATCTCATGGTGGTCAACAATTTATGGTTTCTCCTGCAGGAAATGGTCTGGGTTGATCCTCACCGTATAACCTACGGTTGGCAAAAACTGCCTTGTAGAAGGGAAAATACATATACCATTCTAAGGCTTAAACAAGGTTTTGATCGTCGTCTCTCTACTATAGGTAAGTCACTCAGATTTACCATCCCATATAGCAAGGCGAATAATAAGAGTAAGTCGGTATGGTGATCAATCCATCCCGCACCCAAATCATTACCTTGTACATGGTTTAGTGAATCTCGCATTCTAACACTCAGTCATCCTCACAAGCATTGCAGAATTTCTCTTGTCCATGAACTGCGTTCGGAATAATCCATTGATTCTGCAAGCCAAACAAACATCTATCGTTCTTTCACAACTCTCAGGTTTTGCGTTACTCCTATAAAATTGTCTGTCGATAAACGTCGTATCTTTCTCCAGGGTTTTTCCTTCAGTAAGAGTGTGCTTGTTCCTTGGCAGGTCCAAGGGCCTATGGCCCATCTCATCACATGTAAACCTTGAGCTCATCCTAGGGGCAACTGATTATTTTCCAAACATCCAGCTTCCTGGCATTCTTAAATCCTTCCATTTGTACTATCTCTCTTCCTTTTGTTGGTACCAAACTAAGACGTGATTATTCAAACTCATCACGGAGTTACAATCGTTCCATAATACCAACATCATACCTCCTTTATATCCAAAAGTAATTCATCTCTTCATTCTCGTGGGTTATCCCACATACGGAGATATAAACTTATACTTATGGAGTCCCTACTCCACTTCGTGGAACATCATTATCCTTTCCAGGGTCAAGCGTCCTTACAGGGGAATATTGGCCATCTCTGCATGGCATTTCTTCAATTGGGAAACGTGAAACACATAATGAACTCCTGACAGTCCTTCGGGTGACTCCAACTTGTTGGCCACTACTCCCATACGCTCCAACACTCGGTATAGTCCTACAAATCTCGGGGCTAACTTTCCCTTAACTACAATTCGTTTAACTCCTCGCAGAGGGGTCACACGAAGACATGCTCTGTCTCCAATCTCATGGACTGCCTCCTTGCGTTTTTTTAGTCTGCATAACTCTTCTGCATGGTCTGAGCTACCTTCAGTCTATCTCGAATCAACTTAACATTCTATTCTGACTCCTTGATGACATTTGGTCCAAACAACTGACGGTCTCCAACTTCATCCCACACACTCTTGGGGTATCACATATATCGAGACAAAACTCGTATTCATTTTGTCCGAAATCCACTCAGTGGAGTATCCTTATCTTTTCAAGGGGTCAAGGGTTCTTATGGGGTACTACCACCCTTAAAATGCACAAATCTTCCATAGACCATATTTCTCATATCCTCATAAATGGTCAAAATCCTTCTTCATAGAGTAACAACTCATAAAATCCATATGAGTACCAACGATGCTAACTTTATTCAGTCTCAATTGATTACAATCTCTCACTTTTCCATTACATGTCTCAACTCAACACCTCAATATAAAAGAAAATGTTCTCACTTCTACTACTCCATTTCTTCTGTTGCAAACTCAACTATCTAGCACAAGCTTCCTTCTCCTTGGGGTATTCTCTGGCAAAGTGCCCTGCTCTATTACAACGAAAACATATTACTTCTGAAAAGTGAGGTTTCCTTTTTGGGCAACTGCCGAGGTAGTGCCCTGACTCCTTGCACCTGTAATAGGTGATATGACTCAGGTCCTTCCTGGTATCCAATCTACTTCTCTTCCTGGACTTTTCCATTCCAATCATGGATTCTATTTCTTGTGGGTCATACTCTACTTCCTCCGTCGGGAATTCTACTAGATCCCCATTTAAACAATTTTGGGAGATGTGTCCTTCTTCTCCACATGAATAGCGAGACTTAGTGCAGGGTTTACTCAGGTCCTCTTTAGGTGTGTCCTCCACATCTTCCTTCATCACGGGTTCTTCTAAAATTTCCATAAGGTCTCCTTTCTTTACTTCTTTCTTCTGTTGTATGGTTCTTTGTACCATGGGGTAAATGTGACACTGAGTAGGATAGTGGGTAGTCCCTTCACACAAGAAACAAGTAATCTGCCTAGTTGGGCATTCTTCAACTGGGTGACTTCCTTCACAATTAGGGCATTCAACCTTGTGTTCTTTAAGGGTGTGTCCTATTTCTCCACAAATCTTGCATGCACAAGGTTTCCTCATATCCTTTCCATAAGGCTTCAACTTCTGGGACACAAGGTGAGATCTTTGCAGAGTCAACTTTAATTCTCTCCAAGTGGTTACTCCTTGCCATCCATTCATGGTTTGGTAGATCCTCCACCAAGTAGCAGCACCTCTTTCAAAGCACTGAAGAGCATGCTGGGTCATATCCTTTTCGACTACAGGGTTATTCTTCATGTGATCCTCCATGTTCTGGATCCATCGGTTCGTGTCCAATTGACTCATCGGTCCAGAAAATACAAGCTCATCTCCATTCATCCTCTATTGGGTCCAAGGGTTTTGGGGCGAGATGAGAGAGAGGGAGAGGGATGCACAATACAAACAATGGTTTTGAAAAGACAGATTTTATCTGTGGCTGTCAGAAAAACATCAAACAAATGACAGCTCACAAACATCGCATCTAACGTAGGTATATAACAGGGGTTTGGTCTTCTAAAGGTCAATAAATCTTCAACGTCTCCAAACTCTTCAAGCCTTGTTCATGCCTCCAATGGCTTCTTCCGATCATGCTTGTTTTTCTCAAGTTCTTTTGCCAGATCAACTCTATTGACGCGAAGTCTCTCGTGACGTCCTTTAATATCCTGGAGTTGCGTTCCAAACTTCTGGGTTTCAACATCCTTGGCATGAGCCATGGTCCTACTGTCCTTCAGTTCCTGACGAATCTCCGGTATCTCGAGGTTGTAGCTCCTCCAGCTTGGCTACTTTCAGCTTCTGGTTCCTGAGTTCTTCATGAAATGCTTCCTTGTCTAATACGAGCATGCATTCCATCTTAAAATTCTTGATGTATTACTCCAGATTCTGGCGATACACCAGCTAAGTTTAAAACTTCATCTTTTGCTGATTAGGTGTTCCATTAGCCCTTTGTCAACCAATCCTTCCAACGGAATGCATGCTTAACTTAGCACGGTGACCATAGTATCAGTGGTGATGACATTACGGATAACCGTGTTTCTGCCCTTGTCATTGCCATGAGCTATCATTCCATAATTGATGTCTTTAGGGTTTTTTTTGGACAAAACTTTGAGTTCTCATGCTCCATGTTCCGGTCTTTCTCTGATATGCCTTGATTTCGGGTATTGACAGCTTCCTTAGTCTGCCAAGTTCCATAAGAGGTGCCTTCCTAGGTCATACAAATCTGGAAAATTCTACAGGGCCTTCAAATTCTCCTAGTCTTCGGAGTCTTCAACCATTGCAGTTTCCATTATTATAATGCATGATAAAATCCTCTTCATTCCGAAATGATCTTGGTTGTCTGATATCTTGTACTTCTTGGAGTGGTCTCATCAGTTGAATCTTCGTGTGGTCAAAAAAAGGGAAAGGGTATTTGGTCTCACTAAAAGGGAATATTTGAATAAGCTTAGAAGAGAAGAGAGGTAAAAGATCCTTTTGAAAAGAAAGTAGTAGAGAAAATATTTCCTATGGGCTTGCCAGTTTCTAGGGGTCACGTCCTACGGTCAACATGCGCTCTGATACCATCTTGTAGCGACCCGACCTCAGACGATCAAGTCTGTGTGCTTAAGTTTCATCCCTGGATCGGTATGCTGACACACATAGTACTCGAGGATTTATAACAGAGGTAAATCACATGTATAAAGTAACGTAAATACTATTACCTCAATCCAAATAGCGTAAGTAACAACAAGGTTGTGGATTCCCATCAACACCAACGGCAAAGTTGAGTGTAGAAATCGTAACCCTAACGTATCACTTACTCGTCGTAAGATTCCTGCAACATGAGACGTTGCAGCCACAAAGGGTCAGTACATTGAATGTACTGGCAAATTCACACAAGAGGATAATGATGAATAATGGCTATCACTACATGCATATTTGGCTGGTGGAAAAGCTCTATGGTTATAATGTTTTTGCGAAAAGCCAATTTTTCCCTACTGCAAAGGAATATATTTTATTTAACTACAAAGTTGGTTGAAAATATTGAGAAGGTTCCTCCAACTCAATCCCAAAATAATAAGCATTAACCCAATCAAGTTGATTAAATAGAGTGTTGAGATCAACATGAATATCCAAAGACCAGAGACTCAAAATTGTCCATAACCGGGGACATGGCTAACCATGATTAGTTTATACACTCTGCAGAGGTTTGCGCACTTTTCCCCACAAGACTCGATCGCCTCCGTTGGATTTCTCACACTACATGGTGTTTGAGAAACGGATGACCGAGACACAGTCTTTCAGAAACATTAACTCTCTACTCCGGGCAGACCATACCAAACCTACAACCCACTACCTGTTGATCCACCTCTTCAAGAGCTTCACGTAACTTACTCAACTATGCTAGAGCCCATAATAGCTTGTGGCTGCACATGGAAGTTTCTAGCATGAATAATCTTATGATCCCTTTGAACCTGGGTGGCGGGCCGTAGGATGATCACACAGTATATCCCCGGGATCTCCTAGGACAACACTGGTATTTCCCTAGGTGTCCGGGCAAGTCCACTGGTATATCCCCAGGGTGCCCCTAGCAATCCACCCAGATGTGTATTAAAGTTGCCACCTTAAGTTGAACCATTAATTAACAATCTCACATCTTTCATCGATTTCACTCACCAAAGCACGTCTACGAGCATAGCATAGCAATATAAGCAACACGTAGAAGTAACTCCCAAGGGTTTGAATGTAACAGGGTAATAGGTTCCTACCTCGTCAACTACTTCCCAATACCCACATGTTATCAATCCTACTCATGCAATGTTTGAGGGGTGAAACTAATGCATAAAAACTGGGTATGAAGGAGATATGATCAAAGTGTGAACTTGCCTGTACTATTGACGAAGATGATTCGCACTCAAAACTCTTGATAATTTCTACTCGCCACACTCTGGTCAATCTATCATAAGCAAGCAATAGTAACCACACATAAGCAATCACTCAGAAGATCGGGAAGAACGAAGAAGACAGTTCAGAAAACATCAAAACCAAGCAAATAACTCTTGCAACATAAAACAATTTCTAACAATACCAAAATTATGTGAATTTGGCCTTATCAGAAAGTTTAGGTCAAGAGTTTCGGTTTGCAAAAAGAATCAACTAAATCGGAGTTATAAAACTCAAGTTATGATCAAAAAAAGTTTGAATATAAATCTGAACAAAATTTTAAAATTAAAAATTTCAAAAAGTTGTTGTGACAGGTTCACTGGACAGGTAAAAACAAGACAAAGCTATAGGCGTTGGTTTCATCTAATTTGGATGAACGAGTAAAAAGTTATGGCTATTTGAAAAATCAGGGCCAAACTGTTTTACCGAAGAAAAAATAGCTACGGCTAGGGTGTAATGTATAAATATGTAGACTAATTTGATAATCTAATTATTTTATCGTATTAGTCTAAAATAATAAACTGCGGAAGTATAAAGAAAGATACCTTTATAAGGCAGAGAAAAGATGACTTTTGAGAAAGGAGACAATTTTCAAAAGTCGCGCCGGAGGGAAGAAATATATTTTTCTTAAATGAATCTAGTCAAACCAAAATATTGATTTAACCTGAATCGGATGATTTTTAGAGACTCTATTTGTCTATATTTATTGGTGGAAAAGAGGCTTAGGGGTGAAGGGCTAGGCAATGTAGGACTAAAGGTAGACGAAAATATACGAAACAGAGAAGAAAAGAGGCAGATGGGCCTAAAGGCCTTCGGCGCTGTGGCTTTAGTTTTTTTAAAACAAAATTCCGCCTAAAAACATGAAAAGGCTGGCTGGGCCTGACCCATTTAAGAGAGAAAAAACAATGGGGCGCCAGAAGCTACTATACTGCGCATGTAGGCGATAAATAAATATGGGCCGCACGTACAGTTTTTTTAAATAGAAATAGAAGGAAAACCGAATAACAAAAATAGAATAAATTTTTTATATAGGCATATTATATATCAATGTTTTCAGAAAAAGATTTTCTACGACATGAACATTTTTCTAGCATTAAATAAAATACACACAAATTCTAACAATTCCAACAGTGCTCCTGCTCTAATAAGATCCAACAAAAAACATTTTAAAAATATCAAAATGATTTCAAATTTATTTCTCTCCAATTTTTTGTTGTAGGGAATCATGTTACCCTAATTTCCATATATTTTATTTTTGGAGAAAAATAATTTGAATAAAACTCAAATAACTCCAAATTGAAAATAAATTCAAAAGAACTTTGAATTTAATTCCTTGAAACTCCTAACTCATATTTCATATAATTTGAAGAAGTCATTTTATCTTCTCTCATGAAAATCATTGAGCTATATGAAGTTTATGAATTGAAATATTTCCAAATGAAATTCAATTATTTTCAAATACCCTTTCATTTAATTTGAATGGAAGAAGTCATATCATATCGGAGGGAGCATCGATCACAGAGGGCTTCTACATCAACACCATAGCCCTTCCGATGAAGTGTGAGTAGTTTACCTCAGACCTACGGGTCCATAGTTATTATCTAGATGGCTTCTTCTCTCTTTTTTGATCTCAATACAAAGTTTTCCCCCTCTCGTGTGGAGATCTATTCGATGTAATCTTCGTTTGCGGTGTGTTTGTTGAGACCAATGAATTGTGGGTTTAAGATCAAGTTTATCTATGAACAATATTTGAATCTTCTCTGAATTTTTTATGTATGATTGGTTATCTTTGCAAGTCTCTTCGAATTATCAGTTTGGTTTGGCCTACTAGATTGATCTTTCTTGCAATGGGAGAAGTGCTTAGCTTTGGGTTCAATCTTGCGGTGTCCTTTCCCAGTGACAGTAGGGGCAGCAAGGCACGTATTGTATTGTTGCCATCGAGGATAACAAGATGGGGTTTATTTCATATTGCATGAGTTTATCCCTCTACATCATGTCATGTTGCTTAAAGCGTTACTCTGTTCTCTTGAACTTAATACTCTAGATGCATGCTGGATAGCGGTCGATGTGTGGAGTAATAGTAGTAGATGCAGGTAGGAGTTGGTCTACTTGTCTCGGATGTGATGCATATATACATGATCAAACCTAGATATTCTCATAATTATGCTCAATTATGTCAATTGCTCAACAGTAATTTGTTTACCCGCCGTGAATACTTATGCTCTCGAGAGAAGCCACTAGTGAAACCTATGGCCCCCAGGTCTATCTTCCATCATATTAATCTTCCAATACTTATTTATTTTTATTGCCTTTTATTTTACTTTGCATCTTTATCATAAAAATACCAAAAATATTATCTTATCATATCTATCATATCTCACTCTCGTAAGTGACCGTGTAGGGATTGACAACCCCTTATCGTGTTGGTTGCGAGGATTTATTTGTTTGTGTAGGTACGAGGGACTCGTGCGTGGCCTCCTACTGGATTGATACCTTGGTTCTCAAAAACTGAGGGAATTACCTACGCTACTTTGCTGCACCACCCTTTCCTCTTCAAGGGAGAACCAACGCAAGTGCTCAAGAGGTAGCATAGGTCTAGAGGGGGTTATTAGACTACTAGACCAAATAAAAACCTAGCCTTTTCCCGATTTTAGTTGTAAGTAAGTTTTAGCAATTCTATCAGGTCGGCTAACACCTACACATGCAAGTCTAAAAGTTGAGCCGCGGAAACTAAAGACTTTGCATATGTACAGAAAGGAAGAGATTGGAGAAATCAAACACAATGAAGACATGGTGATTTTTTGTATGGTTCCGATAGGTGGTGCTAGCATACATCCACATTGATGGAGACTTCAACCCATGGATTGTAATGGATGTGCGAGTCCACGGAGGGCTCCACCCATGATGGGTCCATGGAGAACAAGCCTTGTCTATTACACCATGGTTTACATCCACGAAGGACTAGCCTCACTCGGGTAGAACTTCATGAAGTAAGCGATCTCCTTGCCCTTACAAACTCCTTGGTTCAACTCCACAATATTTGGAGGCACCCAAGTGACACCTAACCAATCTAGGAGACACCATTCTCCGAAAGGTAATAGATGTTGTTGTTGATGATGAACTCCTTGCTCTTGTGCTTCAAAAGATAGTCTCCCCAACACTCAATCACTGTCTCGCGGATTTGGCATGGTGGTGGGAGAAGGATTGGAGTGGAATACAATTTGAGGGGGCTAGAAATCAAGGATCAAATGGTTGGAGTGGAATGCCTTGATCTCAACACAAGTGTAGGGGGTTATCTCTTAGAAAATGGATATGGGAAGTGTAGTTTCATCCTGGTTGCTCTCTCTGAGAGTAGGTGGTGCTGGAGGGGTATATATAACCATCACCAAATATCTAGACAATACATACTGTATGCACAACTCGGTGACACCGAAAGTAAATCTCGGTAAGACTAAATAGTGTAAAAGATTCTAGAGTTAGACGTTTCGGTGAGACCGGATGAATGCACTCAGGAGACCAATATGTGATGACCTAAGAAGATTCCTCATCTTGGTAATTCCAATCTATTCAACTCAGTAACTCCGAAGTGAACATGATGGGTTACAGAAACTTGGTAATTGCACTTCGGTTGGACCGAATGTCATCTCGGTACAACCGAGTTTCTAGAGTTTGGCTTATGGCTCTATCTGGTGTGTATCTTGGTGGGTCCAGATAGGTGTGTTTTGGTGGGCCGAGATTGGACTTAAGGTTTTGGACATATTGGATATTGAGAAAGTGGTTGAGGGTTTTTTGAGCAATATCTTCAAGCACTTGAGCAAATGAATAATGATCAAAACCTCATCCCCTTTTAATAGTATTGGCTTTCCTATGGACTCAATTTGATCTTTTATCACTTAACCAAAAATGTAGGGTTTTGAATATTTTGCCAATGTACGTCCTTAGCATTTTGAGCGATCCACAATCACATGTCCTTGCCATGCCTACATTGAACTTTCGTGAAATTATCTTTGAATGGGCATTAGTTCAATGATGTATGTGTTGTTATTAATTACCAAAACCACCTAGGGATTATTTGCACTTTCAATTTCCCCCTTTTTGGTAATGGATGACAACATATAAATGAAAGTTGTGACATTGGATATAATCAATGAATAGTGTTGTTGCTTTGAGAAGTATGTGATAAGCAAGAGCTCCCCTAAATTTGTGCATTATTTAGAATTTGCGTTTGAATGCAAATGGACAATCGATTAGGATCATGGGTCACTCTTCCATATCACATACATCTTGGTGGAGCGCACAAAGTTATATGAATGAAATACATCAAGAACTCATCACCAAGCATACAAGTGAATGATCATAACAAGAATCACAAGGGTAGATAGATAGATAGGCATGCATAACATCAAAGTAAGGTATGATCAATCGCACATGAAGCATAGTATTAACCAAGAAAACAACAAAAGTAATCAAAGTAGCATAAACACGAAACAAAACGAAGCAAAAGCAAAAGAGACTCTCTCTCTCTCTCAACCCTATGATCTATACACATTCTCCCCCTTTGGCAACAAGTTACCTAAAAGCTCGAATAAATATAGAGCTAAGCTTCACTCTAGGCTCGATCTCCTCCTCTTGGTGATGAAGTCCTCTTACTTGCAACTCTGGTGTGTGTCGATGGAGTGGAGAGAAGTGCCTCGACGAATGCATCTGCTAAGCGGGAGGTGTAGAGAGAGTGCTGGTGCAGCTGAAGGTGCAATGATTGGGAAGCAGTTGGAGCAGACATTGTAGCTCGAGTCTCTATGACTGGCACGACAGCAAATCTGGGCATCTTCTGAAACTGAGTGGTGGTCGGGAGTGTAGTACCAACATGATCACCGTCACTATCAGTTTGCATCCTCACTTCATCAACATATTTCTTTTGAGTATTTGCATACTTCTTCCACATAATATTCTTCCTTGAAGTAACCTCATTAGGCTCAAAATATGAGTCATCTTCATCATAATTCTTCTCTTCCTAGCCCTTGTGTCATCTTTGGGAAGACCTTGCGAATTGGGTGTTCCAGGGTCCTCAAAGCTAGCCACATGACTATTGTACGCACACAAGTCAATGGTCTCCTCAGATATGCTCTGGTTGTTGATAACCCACAAGTTTAGGAGATCGCAATAGTTTTCGATAAGTAAGAGTGTCGAACCTAACGAGGAGCTAAAGGCAGAACAAATATTCCCTCAAGTTCTATCGACCACCGATACAACTCTACGCATGCTTGATGTTTGCTTTACCTAGAACAAGTATGAAACTAGAAGTACTTTGTAGGTGTTGTTGGATAGGTTTGCAAGATAATAAAGAGCATGTAAATTAAAAAGTAGGGGCTGTTTAGATAAAGATACAACTAAGTTAGTTTTATTAAAGAGCTTTTTGTTACGAGAAAGTAATTTGTCCCTAGGCAATCGATAACTAGACCGGTAATCATTATTGCAATTTTATATGAGGGAGAGGCATAAGCTTACATAATTTCTCTACTTGGATCATATGCACTTATGATTGTAACTCTAGCAAGCATCCGCAACTACTAAAGATCATTAAGGTAAAACCAAACAATAGCATTAAAGTATCAATTCCTCTTTATCCCATACGCAACAACCCCCTTACTCGGGTTTGTGTTTCTGTCACTCACACAACCCATTATAAGTGAATCATGAACGTATTGCAACACCCTACAGCAGGGATCCCTCATGCTTGCGCGACACGGAGAGCACCATAGGGCAGCACCAATAATAAAACATGCAACTCAAACCAATCTTGATCATCAAATAGCCCATAGGACAAAACGGATCTACTCAAACATCATAGGATAGCCATACATCATTGGGAAATAATATATAGCGTTGAGCACCATTTTTAAGTAGAGATTACATCGGGTAAGAGAGAGGTTACACCACTGCATAGAGGGGGGAAGAGTTGGTGATGGTGGCGGTGAAGTTGTTGATGAAGATTGTGGTGATGATGATGGCCCCCAGTGGCACTCCGGTGCCACCGGAAGCGAGGGGGAGAGAGCCCCCCTCCTTCTTCTTCCTTAACCTCCTACCTAGATGGGAGAAGGGTTTCCCCTCTGGTACATGGCCTCCATGGCGTGGGAGGGGCGAGAGCCCCTCCGAGATTGGATATGTCTCTCTGTCTATCTCTATTTCTGTGTTCTCTGGTTCTACCCTTTCACCGTTTCTTATATTCTCGGAGATCCGTAACTCCGATTGGGATGAAATTTTAACACGATTTCTATCCGGATATTAGCTTTCTTGCAGCGAAAGAAGGGTACAAAGTGCCTTACGGGGTGGCCACCAGGGTCAGGGGCACGCCTGCCCCCTGGGGCGCGCCCCCTGCCTCGTGGCCCCCTCGGGCATCGTCTCACGTGGATTTTTCTTCCCAAAAATCATATATATTCCAAAAAAAATCTCCGTCAGTTTTTATCCCGTTTGGACTCCGTTTGATATGGATATTCTGCGAAACAAAAAACATGCAACAAACAGGAACTGGCACTGGGCACTGGATCAATATGTTAGTCCCAAAAATAGTATAAAAAGTTGCCAGAAGTATATGAAAGTTGTAGAATATTGGCATGGAACAATCATAAATTATAGATACGACAAAGACGTATCAGCATCCCCAAGCTTAATTCCGGCTCGTCCTCGAGTAGGTAAATGATAAAAAGATAATTTTTGATGTGGAATGCTACCTAGCATAATCTTGATCACATATCTAATCATGGCATGAATATTAAGATACGAGTGATTCAAATCAATAGTCTATCATTTGACATAAAAACAATAATACTTCAAGCCTACTAATAAAGCAATCATGTCTTTTCAAAATAACATGGCCAAATAAAGTTATCCCTACAAAATCATATAGTCTGGCTATGCTCCATCTTCACCACACAAAATATTCACATCATGCACAACCCCGATGACAAGCCGAGCAATTGGTTGATACCTTTTAATGCGCTTTAGCATTTTCAACCCTCACACAGTACATGAGCGTGAGCCATGGATATAGCACTATCAGTGGAATAGAATGGTGGTTGTGGAGAAGACAAAAAAAGGAGAAGATAGTCTCACATCAACTAGGCGTATCAACGGGCTATGGAGATGCCCATCAATAGATATCAATGTGAGTGAGTAGGGATTGCCATGCAACGGATGCACTAACACCTATAAGTGTATGAAAGCTCAGACTGAAAACTAAGTGGGTGTGCATCCAACTTGCTTGCTCATGAAGACCTCGGGCATTTAAGGAAGCCCATCATCGGAATATACAAGCCAAGTTCTATAATGAAAATTCTCACTACTATATGAAAGTGATAACTCAAGAGACTCTCTATATGAAGAACATGGTGCTACTTTGAAGCACAAGTGTGGTAAAAGGATAGTAACATTGCCCCTTTTAATTTTATTTTTTTATTTGGCCTTTCTTTTTTATTTGGCCTTTCCCTTTTTTGCCTTCTCTTTTTTGGGGGGGTTGACAATGCTCTATTAATGATGATCATCACACTTTTATTTACTTACAACTCAATATTACAACTCGATACTAGAACAAAGATATTACTCTATATGAATGCCTCTGGCGGTGTACTGGGATGTGCAATGATCTAGCGTAGCAATGACATCAAAAAAACGGACAAGCCATGAAAACATATTGCTAGCTATCTTACGATCATGCAAAGCAATATGACAACGAATGCTCAAGTCATGTATATGATGATGTGTAGCGACCCGACCTCAAACGGTCAAGTCTCTGTGCTTCAGTGTCATCCCTGGATCGGTAATGCTGACCCACACAGTATTCAAGGATTTATAACAGAGTAGGAATCACACACTTATTACATCGAATGTCTCCAAAGAGAACTTATTGCAATAAATATGGCTTAAGGCCATCTAGTACGATAACAGCGGAAGGCTTGGAAGATAAAGTGAGTCCATCAACTCCAACGGCATAGCTGAGTTGCACGGCAATGACCTAACGAACCTTACTCCTCGTCTGAAAAGTCTGCAACATAATACGTTGCAACCCGAAAACGGGTCAGCACATGGAATATGCTGGCAAAGTAACACAGTAGAGCAAGTACAGAATAATGCTATCACTACATGCATATTTGGCTGGTGGAAAGCTCTATGGTTATAGTTTTTGCGAAAAGCCAATTTTTCCCTACAACAAAGGAATAGATTTTATTTAACTATCATGGTAGTTGAAACATCATTGAGAAGGTTCCTCCAACTCAATCCCAATTAAAACTAATTATCAACCCAACAATATTAATTTAGAGTGATGAGATACTTAAGATACTCCAAGTACTAGATACTCAAGATGTCCATAATCCGGGACACGGCTAACCATGATTAGTTTGTACAATCTGCAGAGGTTTGCGCACTTTTCCCCACAAGACTCGATCTCCTCTGTTGGATTTCTCGCACTACATGGTGTTTGAGAAACGGATGACCGAGACACAGTCTTTCAAAAACATTAACTCTCTACTCCGGGCAGACCATACCAAACCTACAACCCACTACCTGCTGATCCACCTCTTCAAGAGCTTCACGTAACTTACTCAACTATGCTAGAGCCCATAATAGCTTATGGCTGGACACGGAAGTTTATAGCATGAATCATCTCAGTTCCCTTTGAGCCTGGGTGGTGGTCCATAGGAAGATCACACGGGTACTCCGGGATTTCCAAAAATACAGGCAACACTGGGTACTCCAGGTGCCTCAATCTACCCAGATGTGTATTTAAGTTGCCACCTTAAGTTGAACCATTAATTAACAATCTCACATCTGTCATGGATTTCACTCACCCAAACCACGTCTACGAGCATAGCATAGCAATATAAGCAACACGTATAAGTAACTCCCAAGGGTTTGAATGTAACAGGGCAATAGGTTCTACCTCATCAACTACTTCCCAAGCCACAAGTTAATGACATCCTAACCATGCAATGCTTGAGGATTGGAACTAATGCATAAAAACTGGGTGATAAAGGGGTAAGATCAAAGTGTTACTTGCCTTGTTGACGATTCGCGAAACCTAGAGACTCCAAATAACATGCTTCGCACTCCGGGAATTCTATCGCAAACAAACAATAGCATACATAAGCAATCAAGCAAAGAAGCACGGGTAAATCTCAAATAAGAAGATCTAACTAGAAAGTTCAACTTAAGAACTGCGATTTGCAAAAAGAATCAAATCAAACGGAGCAACGAAACTCAAACAGCGAAGAAAACAAGATCCGTTTACTAATCTAGCGTAGGTCAAATTTTACAGTAGCAAAAGCTTGTTCAAGTTGGTTAAACAGAAAAAGGGTCTCAAGATGAAGATCTAGGCGCTTGAATCATCTGATTCCGACAAACGAGTGAAAAGATAAACTAGAACAACAATCGGATCAAAAATCGCGATCAGAAATAATCGCGAAAAAATCCGATTAAAGAAAACTGACGAATAGGCTAACGAACGAGCGTTCGTTATCTGTAACTAACGGGCGAAAACCGTTCGTTAAAACGAATGTACGGACGAACGTCTGCTAAAAGGAAAAACTGGGAAAAACCGGCGAACCGAAAAAATGAACTAGGGTTTTCTTAAAAAAACAGGATCAGTTTTCTTTAAAAAAACCGGCGGCTACCTCGTCGGTCCAGCGAGACGCGGCGACGACGGCGGGGCGAGGCGGCGGTGGCGCGACGCGGCAGCGGTGGTGGCGCGACGCGGCAGCGGCGGCGCGGGCAAGCGGCGACGGCGCGACGGCTTGGGGGCGACGGCTGCGGGCGGGGTGGGGTGGCGGTGGCGGGGTGGGTGGGGTATTTAAAGGGGAGGGGGTGCCTTGGGGAGGGGGAAAAGGGGCGGCGAGGCGGAGTCCTAGCCGGACTCCGGTCCGGGGTGGCGTGGCGGCATCGATCTCCTAAGGGAGACGGCGTCGCGGGGAGGTGGGCCAGCGGCTAGGCTTCGGCCCAGTTAGCCACTGCGCATTTCTTTTATAAATGATTCCGCCGAAACTAAAAAAATCCTAGAAAATAAAATAAAATTCTAAAAATGCCAAAACAAATTTTCACTATCTAAATAAAATATTTAGAACGGGATGAATATTTTCTTGGCCCGAAAATGCAATTTTGAAAACGTGCAATTTTTCTAATGCAAACAAAATTGCAATAAAAATCCAAATAAAACAAATATTTGATTTTAATATTTTTCCTCCAATATTTCAATTATTCTGGAGAAGTCATATTATCTCCTCTCATATGTTTTAATATGAAATATTTTCGGAGAGAAAAATAATTAAAACCAAAAATCCTCGTTTTCAAAATTTGATAAAATCAAATTTGAAACCCGGGGAAATCCCCAACTCTCTCCGAGGGTTCATTGAGTTGCTTAGGATTTTGAGGATCGCGAGACAAAATGCAATAAAATATGATATGCAAGAATGATCTATGTATAACATTCCAAATTGAAAATTTGGCATGTTACAAACCTACCCCCCTTAAGATGAATCTTGCCCTCGAGATTCGGGTTGGCTAGAAAATAGGCGTGGGTGGTCTTTGCGGAGATCATCCTCTCGTTCCCAGGTGACTTCGTCCTCGGTATGGTGGCTCCACTGAACTTTGCAAAACTCAATAACCTTGTTGCGGGTGACTCGACTGGCAAACTCCAAAATCTTGACTGGCCTTTCCTCATAAGTCAAATCATTGTCCAACTGAATCGCATCCAAGGGTACGGTATCTCTTAGCGGTATATCGGACATCTCAGCATGGCACTTATTCAACTGGGAAACATGAAACACATCGTGAACTCCTGACAGTCCTTCAGGTAACTCCAACTTGTAGGCAACTTCTCCCATCCGTTCCTAAACATGACACCGTCTCGGGGCTAATTTTCCCTTAACTCCAAAATGTTTCACTCCTCGCAAAGGTGATACTCGCAGATATGCTCTATCTCCAATGTCATAGGTTACCTCCTTGCGTTTCAAATCTGCATAACTGTTCTGTCTGGACTGAGCTATCTTCAGTCTATCTCGAATCAGTTTAGCCTTCTCCTCAGACTCTTTGATCAAGTCTGGTCCAAACAACTGTCGGTCTCCAACTTCATCCCACATCAACGGTGTTCTGCACCTTCGTCCATACAGGGCTTCGAACGGTGCCATCTTCAGACTAACTTGGTAACTATTGTTGTATGAGAACTCTGCGTAAGGCAAATTATCATCCCAACTAGATCCATAATCTAGCGCACAGGCTCTCAACATATCCTCCAGAATTTGGTTGACTCTCTCGGTCTGTCCATCCGTCTGCGGGTCAAATGCTGTACTGAACTCCAATCTCGTTCCCAAAGTCTCGTGCAGCTGATGCCAAAACTTTGAGGTAAATTGTGTCCCTCTATCCGATACGATGGTCCTCGGAACTACATGCAGACATACGATCCTGGTCATATATATCTTGGCCAACTTCGCACTGGTATAAGTTGCTCTCACTTGGATAAAGTGTGCTACTTTGGTCAAGCGGTCAACTACTACCCATATAGAATCAGAACCTGATTTGGTCCTGGGCAGTCCGGTGATAAAATCCATGCCAAGTTTATCCCACTTCCATTCGGGTATCGGCATAGGCTGTAGCTATCCTGCTGGCTTTTGATGATCTGCCTTCACTCTCTGACATACATCACATACGGCTACATACTCGGCGATGTCCTTCTTCATCCCTGTCCACCAGAAATGTTCCTTCAAATCCAAATACATCTTGGTGTTTCTGGGGTGTATCGAGTATGGTGAGTCATGAGCCTCCTGAAGTATTAACTAACTGATCTCTGTGTTATTAGGTACATAAACACGGTCCTCAAACCATAAGGTGTCGTGCTCATCCTCACGAAAACCTTTGGCCTTTCCTTCGCTCATTTTCTCTTTTATCTCCGCAATCTCTTTGTCATCCTTCTGAGCTTCTCGAATCTTTCCCAACAATGTAGACTGAACCTCCATGGTTGCAACAAAACCTCTAGGAACAATTTCCAAACGAAGTTCCCAGAGATCCTCTACTAACTCCTTCAGCAATCCCGTGCTTTCTAGGGTATTAGCGTAACTCTTCCGGCTCAAAGCGTCTGCTATGACATTGGCCTTTCCTGGATGATAGTGAAGCTTCATATCATAGTCCTTTATAAGCTCCCACCATCTTCTCTGTCTAAGGTTCAGCTCCTTCTGGGTGAAAATGTACTTCAAATTCTTATGGTCCGTGTACACATCACAATAGTTTCTAATAAGGTAATGCCTCCAGGTCTTTAATGCATGCACTATGGCTGCTAGCTCCAAATCATGCGTGGCATAATTCAACTCGTGCGGTTTTAGTTATCGTGAGGCATACGAAACAACTCTTCCATCCTGCATAAGCTCACTTCCAAGTCCTAGGCGTGAGGCGTCGCAATACACTTGAAAATCCTTACGTATATCTGGCAGTGTCAGCACTGGGGCTGTAGTCAAACGTTTCTTCAACTCCTGGAAACTTGCCTCACAATCTTCCGTCCATTTAAACTTGGTATCCTTCTTCAATAATTCTGTCATTGGCTTCGCAATCTTGGAAAAATTCTCAATGAATCTCCGATAGTATCCTGTGAGTCTAAGAAAACTGTGGATCTCGCTAACTGAAGTGGGTGCCAACCATTCAGTGACTGAATGAACCTTGGTGGGGTCTACTGCTATACCTTCTCCTGATATAACATGTCCAAGGTATCCGACTTCCTTCAACCAAAACTCGCATTTGCTGAACTTGGCATACAACTGATGTTCCCTGAGTTTCTCGAGAACTGAACGCAAATGCTCCTTGTGTTCCTCTTCATTCTTGGAATATACCATTATATCATCAATGAACACCACAACAAACTTATCCAAATATTCCATGAACACCTTGTTCATCATGCTCATGAAATAGGCAGGGGCGTTAGTCAGTCCAAATGACATGACCGTATATTCGTGTAACCCGTACCGTGTGGTGAAGGCTGTCTTTGGTATATCCTTCTCGCGAATCTTCGGCTGATGGTATCCTGATCGCAGATCGATCTTCGAAAACACCTTAGCTCCTTGTAGCTGGTCAAACAGATCATTGATCATCGGCAATGGGTACTTGTTCTTGATCGTCACTTCATTCAATGCCCGATAATCAACAACCATTCTTAGGGACGTATCCTTCTTCTCGACCAAAAGCACTGGGGTTCCCCATGGTAATGAACTCCGTCGAATGTAACCTTTCTCCAATAGCTCCTTGATCTGTTTCTTAATCTCCTCCAGATCATCCGCGGGCATCCGATAGGGTCTCTTGGATATTGGCCCTGTGCCTGGCAATAGCTCTATCAAAAACTCAATATCTCGATGTGGTGGCATGCCTGGTAACTCCTCTGGAAAAACATCCGGGTAATCCTTTACTATAGGCACTTCCTCCTGAACAATCTCGTGAGGGTATTTACTTGGCTACTTCTGGGTGCATGCCTAGATATATACTTGATCATTTTTCCCTCCGGGGTGGTGAGACAAATTGACTTACTAACACAGTCAATGCTTCCTCCATACTTTGACATCCAGTCCATTCCTAATATCACATCCAATCCTTGTGACTCCAAGATTATTAGGTCGGACAGAAAAACATGGTTGACAATGGTTAAGGGTATCTGGTCGCACCATCGACTAGCCATATACTCTGCTCCAGGTGAACTTACTAATAGAGGGGTGCTAAGGGTTTGGGTCGGTAGTTTAAACTTATCCACGAATTCCCTTGATATGTATGAATGCGATGCACCAGTATCAAAAAGAATAAGAGCGGTAAATGACTTAACCAAAAACTTACCTATAACCGCGTCTGGCTGCTCTTCAACCTCCTCCATGTTAACGTGGTTTACTTGTCCTTTGTTGAATGGATTGGGCTTCTTCCCAGTGCTCCCATTTCCGTTTCCATTCTACCCTTCAGGGCACTCCGTGGCATAGTGTCTAGTCTTCCCGCACTTGAAACAAGTAACGTGGCTTAGGTCCCTCTTGGTGGGTGTGGCTGGATTGGGGCGGTTCTAATTGTTGCTTGCTCCATTCCCATTCCTTGGGCCAGCATGGTTATGGTTACTTCCTCCATTATGGGTATGGCCTCCATGGTTATGAACAAGTCCTCCCGAGTTCGAGGTTAGGCGAGGTTTCTGCTGAGCTCCTGAGTTATACCTCCCTTGTCCATACTTCCTCTTACGGCTCTCAATCTGCTGTTGCTTCCCTTCAATCATAAGAGCCTTATCTACCAACTCCTGGTAGTTGTTGAATGTTGCCACCATCAACTGCATGCTCATCTCATCATTCAGCCCTTCCATAAACTTCTCCTGCTTTGCGGCATCTGTGGCCACATCATCAGGGGCATAGCGAGATAACTTGCTAAACTCATCCGCGTACTGAGCCATAGTACGGTCCCCTGGCGTAAGTTGCAAAACTCACACTTCTTCATACTCATTGCTCCAGTTGAGACATGGGCTGTACGGAAAGCTTGCTGAAACTGGTCCCGTGTCACCGTGGCTATAGGATAGGTGATAGTGCAATTCTCCCACCATGAGGCTGCTAGTCCATCCAACTGATGTGCGGCAAAATGCACCTTCTCAGCATTGGTACATCCTGAAGTGGTTAACTCCCTTCCAATCCTGCAGAGCCAATCATCTGCCACTATAGACTCGGTGCTACTGGAAAACGCCGGTGGCTGCAACCTCAGAAAACGGGCTAAGCTGTCCACTGGTGGTGGTGGTGGTGGATTGTTGTTGTTGTTGTTGCCTTGGTTCTGAACTAACAACTGCATCAGGGTATTCTATTACTGGATCAACTGAGTGAGCTTCGGTGGGAAAGCAAATCCGGGGTCACGTCTCGGAGGCATCTGATGGGTTTAGAGGGGAGAGATTAGAATAGAATGAGGTCTAATGAGAAAGCACTACCCATATGCACATGAGACAAACACAATCATTTCACTCAATCAATCAAGCAAGGCATACAATCGGTCTAGAACTATCGCAATAGTGCTCGGACTACTCTATTTACATGGTGGAATACTACTACTGATGTGGTGGTCTACTAAAAATATTCCTCCATTGAAGACTCCATGATATCGGCTCCAGCTTCGTCTTCAAAGTTATTATCGCTAAGGTCGGAGTCGGTGTCGTCGATGATGATGTAGTCCTCCGAGCGAATCTCCTTGGGATCTTCGTCTTCTCCTCCTGGTGTGGGGTCTCCCAGGAATACTGCTAGCTTCTTTGTTAGGTCGGCATTCTTATCAACTATTACGGCAATTTCCTCCTCATAATCTTCACGTGTAGCCTTGAGTTCTTCCTCCAGTTCCATGATCCTAGTCATTGCCTTCTTCAGATCTATCATGCCTGCGCACATCTGATTCTCCTGGCGTCGAATGTGCTGCTTTAGTTCCTGGATGAAAGCAACAATTGATCTATCCTTCCGACTGCTGATCATCTCCCATTGCTCGTCTTGGTGCCCACAAATCTGGTAGATAGTATCCTTAAGTTCCTTTTGGTAAACTTCTCCAATGCGTCCCATGGTGATGTGAGTTGCCATACTCTTTCCTAGACTCCAGGTTGGTGCATCGAAGGAAAACTCTATGGGTTTAGTGACTGGCGTGAAGGTTCTTCCTGGAACTTGTACTTGAATCATCCATCGCTCCTCTTCTGGCAAAGTGGTGTTGAAAGAGTGGAAAATGGAGAGGAGTCAGAAATGAGAAGAGAGTAGTGATCTATGGCTTTAGCTTAGTGGTCGTGTCTTACACTCAGCGTGTGCTCTGATACCATCTTGTAGCGACCCGACATCAAACAGTCAAGTCTCTGTGCTTCAGTGTCATCCCTGGATCAGTAATGCTGACACACACAGTACTCGAGGATTTATAACAGAGTAACAATCACACACTTATTACATCGAATGTCTCCAAAGAGAACTTATTACAATAAATATGGCTTAAGGCCATCTAATACGATAACAGCGGAAGGCTTGGAAGATAAACTACAACGTAAATCGGATCAGAAATCGCGATCAGAAATAATCGTGGAAAAATCCGATTAAAGAAAACTGACGAACAGGCTAACAAACGAGTGTTCCTTATCTGTAACTAATGGGCAAAAACTGTTCGTTAAAACGAACGTACGGACGAACATCCGCTAAAAAGAAAAACCGGGAAAAACAGGTGAACCAAAAAAATGAACTAGGGTTTTCTTAAAAACCCGGATTGGTTTTCTTTAAAAAAACCGGCTGCTACCTCGTTGGTCCGGCGAGACGCGGCGGCGACGGCAGGGCGAGGCGGCGGTGGCGCGGCGCGGCAGCTGCGCGGCACGGCAATGGCGGCGGGGCGCGGCAGCGGGCGGCGGCGCGGGCAAGCGGCGGCGGCGCGGCAGCTTGGGAGTGGCGACTGCAGGCGGCTGCTCCGGGCGGGGTGGGGTGGGGTATTTAAAGGGGAGGGGGTGCCTTGGGGAGGGAGCAAAGGGGCGGCGAGGCGGAGTCCTAGCCGGACTCCTCTCTGGGGCGGCGTGGCGGCGTCGGTTTCCTGAGGGAGACAGCGTCGCGGGGAGGTGGGCCGGCGGCTGGGCTTCAGCCCAGTTAGCCACTGCGCTTTTTTATAAATAATTCCTCGAAACTAAAAAAATCCTAGAAAATAAAATAAAATTCTAAAAATGCCAAAACAAATTTTCACCGTCTAAACAAAATATTTAGAACGAGATGAACATTTTCTTGGCTCTAAAATGCAATTTTAAAAAATGTGCAATTTTTGTAATGCAAGCAAAATTGCAATAAAAATCCAAATAAAATAAATATTTTATTTTAATATTTTTCCTCCAATGTTTCAATTATCTTGGAGAAGTCATATTATCTCCTCTCATATATTTTAATATGAAATATTTTCGGAGAGAAAAATAATTAAAACCAAAAATCCTCGTTTTCAAAATTTGATAAAATCAAATTTGAAAACCGGGGAAATCCCCAACTCTCTCCGAGGGGTCCTTGAGTTGCTTAGGATTTCGAGGATCGCGAGACAAAATGCAATAAAATATGATATGCAAGAATGATCTATGTATAACATTCCAAATTGAAAATTTGGCATGTTACATGATGGTGGAAGTTGCATGGCAATATATCTCGGAATGGCTATGGAAATGCGATAATAGGTAGGCATGGTGGCTGTTTTAAGGAAGGTATATGGTGGGTTTATGGTACCGGCGAAAGTTGCGCGATACTAGAGAGGCTAGCAATGGTGGAAGGGTGAGAGTGTGCATAATCCATGGACTCAACATTAGTCATAATGAACTCACATACTTATTGCAAAAGTTTATTAGCCCTCGAAGCAAAGTACTACTACGCATGCCCCTAGGGGGGTATATTGGTAGGAAATGACCATCGCTCGTCCCCGACTGTCACTCATAAGGAAGAGAATCAATAAATACCTCATGCTCCGACTTCGTTACATAACGGTTCACCATACGTGCATGCTACGGGAATCACAAACCTCAACACAAGTATTTCTACTAATCCAAAACTACCCACTAGCATGACTCTAATATCACCATCTTTATATCGCAAAACTATTGCAAGGAATCAAACACATCATATTCAGTGATCTACAAGTTTTATGTAGGATTTTATGACTAACCATGTGAATGACTAATTCCTGTCATCTCTCTAAATAGATATAAGTGAAGCAAGAGAGTTTAATTCTTTCTACAAAAGATATGCCCACGCTCTAACAAATATAAGTGAATCAAAAGAGCATTCTACAAATGGCGGTTTTCTATGTAAAGAGAAACAGGCAATCCAAACTTCAAATGATATAAGCGAAGCACATGAAGCATTCTATAAAACCATACTCAAAAGTTATATGTGAAGTGCATAGAGAATTCTATAAATCAACCAAGGACTATCTCATACCAGCATTTTGCATAAAAGAAAAATGAAAACTAATTGCAAAAGACGCTCCAAGATTGCACATATCGCATGAACGAAATGAATCCGGAAACATACCGATACTTGTTGAAGAAAGAGGGGATGCCTTCCGGGGCATCCCCAAGCTTAGATGCTTGAGTCTCCTTGAATGTTTACTTGGGGTGCCTCGGGCATCCCCAAGCTTGGGCACTTGCCTCTCTTCCTTCTTCTCACATCGAGACCTTCTCAATCATCGAACACTTCATCCACACAAAGCTTCAACCGAAAACTCGGTAAGATCCGTTAGTATAATAAAGCAAATCACTACTCTAAGTACTGTTGCAAACCAATTCATATTTTGTTTTTGCATTCTGTCTACTGTAATATAACTTTTCCATGGCTTAATCCACTGATATAAATCGTTAGTTTCATTAAAACAAGCAAACTATGCATCAAAAACAGAATCTGTCTAAAACAGGACAGTCTGTAATAATCTGAACATTCACCACACTTCTGGTACTTGAAAAATTCTACCAAAATTAGGAAAACTAAACAATTTTTATAGTAAGACGGTGCAAAAAGAATCAGAACCGATTTACGTTCCAGCTAAAACTGTAAAATCGCGCACTACAGCCAAAGTTTCTGTCCTGCACCGTACAGACCATCAAGCAAATGTAAACATCCTAAAGGCAAACCTTGGCACATTATTTTTATAATACAATGGAATTGTACAAGGGGATAATTATTTTTATTGAAAAGTTTCTGTAATCAAGATTCACAAAGTTTCCGTGAGCATGAACAAAGATCAAGGAGCTCTCGCACTTCAACAATGCTTGTCTTTCTTACTTTCACTTTCCTTTTGAAAAAGTTTTGGGTTCCCCTCTTTATTTTTGTTGTTTTTAAACTATATAAAAGCACTCAACAGAAATAATGGATCTCTAAAACTTCCGGGTTGTCTCCCTAGCAGCGCTTTCTTTAAAGCCATTAAGCTAGGCATATAGTGCTCAAGTAATGAATCCACCTGGATCCCAAGGTATATCAAAGACAATTTTAATTAACAATGATTTTTAATTTAGTAGTGAGAACAAAGTAACATATATCATGTAACAACGAAGTCTAACGCTCTTCCTATGCATCGGCATGTCATAACAGAACAATTCATGCACACATAGTAAAGGCCAATGCATAGCATAAGCAGTTTCTTGCAATTTTATCATATTGGAAACATAGAGAGGTGGAGATATAGTTCCTATCTCATAATAATTGCAAGTTGGAGCAGCAAGAACATGGATATTATATTCATCAAAATCATCATGTGCACCGGTAAAAGGCAACCCATCAATATAATCCTTAATAAGTGCAAACTTCTCCGATATAGTGTAGTCGGGAGAAGTCAAAACGATAATAGGACTATCGTGTGTGGGTGCAATAGAAAAAATTTCATGTTTAACATAAGGAACTATAGCAAGTTCATCTCCATAAGCATAATTCATATTGGCATCTTGGCCACAAGCATAGCAAGCATCATCAAAAAGGGATATTTCAAAAGAATCAACGAGATCATAGCATTCATCCTTCGGTAAGCACAAAGGGAAATTAAACAATGTATGAGTTGAAGAGTTACTCTCATTAGAAGGTGGGCACGGGTGATCAATCCGCTCTTCCTCCTTTTGTTCTTCGCTCTCCTCCTCATCTTTTTCATCCAATGAGCTCACAGTTTCATCAACTTCTTCTTCCATAGATTCCTGCCAAATATTAGTCTCTTCTTGGACAGCGGAGAGTTTCTTAATAAGCGCATTAATATAGGAATTATATTCATAATTATCATAGCAATATTTTAGGATAGCTAAATTTTCAGGCCTATAAACATCATCATCAAAAGCTTCATACTTTTCAAACAAAGATTCAATTTCATAAGCACCCTTAAAAGCAACAAATTCTTCTATTTGTTCCACATCATAGTAATCATATATTCCTCTAGCATAAGAAGCTAAGGTTTCATTATCATTAAATTCACATGAAAAGGGAAGGTGTGGAGCCTTCATCCTAGAGCAACAAGTATAATCATATCTCAAGCATAGTTGCCTAGCATACCAATACAATATATAAATTTGATCCCATAATAGTTTCCCTTTTTGTGTCAAGCGAAAATCACTAAAGTATTCACGTTGATCCAATGTTACTCCCATTACCAGATTGAATGAGGTTTTCTCAGGATTATCAAATTGGTACATAATATTTTTCACATATTGAGCATCGAGGGTTTTAGGAGGTTCCTCATCTCCATGAGCAGCAAGTACACCTAATTTTTTTGTTATTTCGTGTTCCATATGCATAACTAAAGATAAAGAACAACTAAGAACAGCAAATAAAAATTACTTAGTGATAAAGCAAACAAGCACACACGAGAATATTCACCCCACGCTATTGCTCCCCGGCAACGGCGCCAGAAAAGAGTCTTGATAACCCACAAGTATAGGGGATCACAACAGTTTTCGATAAGTAAGAGTGTCGAACCCACCGAGGTGCTAAAGGCAGAACAAATATTCCCTCAAGTTCTATCGACCACCAATACAACTCTACGCACGCTTGATGTTCGCTTTACCTAGAACAAGTATGAAACTAGAAGTACTTTGTAGGTGTTGTTGGATAGGTTTGCAAGATAATAAAGAGCATGTAAATAAAAAGTAGGGGCTGTTTAGATAAAGACACAACTAAGTTAGTTTTATTAAAGAGCTTTTTGTTACGAGAAAGTTATTTGTCCCTAGGCAATCGATGAGGGAGAGGCATAAGTTAACATACTTTCTCTACTTGGATCATATGCACTTATGACTGGGACTAGCAAGCATCCGCAACTACTAAAGATCATTAAGGTAAAACCCAACCATAGCATTAAAGTATCAATTCCTCTTTATCCCATACGCAACAACCCCCTAACTGGGGTTTGTGTTTCAGTCACTCACGCAACCCACTATAAGCGAATCATGAACGTATTGCAACACCCTACAGCGGGGATCCCTCACACTTGCGTGACGCGGAGAGCACCATAGGACAGCATCAATAATAAAACATGCAACTCAAACCAATCTTGACCATCAAATAGCCCATAGGACAAAACGGATCTACTCAAACATCATAGGATAGCCATACATCATTGGGAAATAATATATAGCGTTGAGCACCATGTTTAAGTAGAGATTACAGCGGGTAAGAGAGAGGTTACACCGCTGCATAGAGGGGGGAAGAGTTGGTGATGATGGCGGTGAAGTTGTTGGTGAAGATTGCGGTGATGATGATGGCCCCCGGTGGCACTCCGGTGCCACCGGAAGCGAGGGGGAGAGAGCCCCACTCCTTCTTCTTCTTCATTGACCTCCTTACTAGATGGGAGAAGGGTTTCCCCTCTGGTCCATGGCCTCCATGGCATGGGACGGGCGAGAGCCCCTCCAAGATTGGATCTATCTCTCTGTCTCTCTCTGTTTCTACATTCTCGGATTCTACCCTTTCACCGTTTGTAGCGACCAGACCTCAAACGGTCCAATCTCTGTACTCAGGTGTCATCCCTGGATCAGTAATGCTGACACCACACAGTACTTGAAGGATTTATAGCAGAGTAGCAATCACACACTTATTACATCGAGTGTCTCAAAAGAGAACTTATTATAATAAATATGGCTTAAGGCCATCTAATAATGATAACAGCGGAAGGCTTGGAAGATAAGTGAGTCCATCAACTCCAACAGCATCACTGAGTATAGAACCACGACCTAAAAACACTTTAATCGTCGTCTGAAAAGTCTGCAACATTAATGTTGCAGCCCGAAACGGGTCAGCACATGGAATATGCTGGCAAAATAACACATAGAGAGTAATGGAATGAAATAGGCTATTCTATATGCATATTTGGCTGGTGGAAAGCTCTATGGTTACAGTTTTGCGTAAAGCCAATTTTTCCCTACTGCAAAGGAATAAATTTTATTTAACTATCATGGTAGTTGTTAAACATTGAGAATGGTTGACAGCATTCTTAATCCCAATTAAGCATCATCCTTAAAGAAAACCCAACAAAATTAATTTTAAAGTAACATGTTCAGATTCACATGATAATCCAGGTACTAGATACTCAAGATGTCCATAACTGGGGACACGGCTAATCGTGATTAGTTTATACACTCTCCAGAGATTTACGCACTTTTCCCCACAAGACTCGATCTCCTCCGTTTGGTTTCTCGCACTACATGGTGTTTGAGAAGACGGATGACCGAGACATAGTCTTTCAGAAGCGCTAGCACCTTACGATCGGGTAGACCGTTACACCTACTTTCCCCTACATCTGCTAGTCTACCACTGTAAGAGTACGCACAACTTAATCAACTATGCTAGAGCCCATAATAGCTTGTGGCTGCACACTGAAGTTTCTAGCATGAATAATCTCATGATCCCTTTGAGCCTGGGTGGCGGTCCAAAAGAAAAACAAGCAATCGCTGGAATACCCAGGAGCCTCAATCCACCCAGATGTGTGTTTAAGTTGCCACCTTAAATAAACCATTAATTAACAATCTGACATCTATCATGGATACACTCACCCAATCCACGTCTACTAGCATAGCATGGCATAATAAGCAAACGTAGAAGTAACTCCCAAAGGTTTGATAATAACAGGTAATAGGTACTACCTCAACTACTTCCCAAACCCACAATTTAATTACATCCTAATCATGCAATGTGTGAGGATTGATCTAATGCAATAAAACTGGGTAGAGGGAAAAGCATGATCAAAGTGTTACTTGCCTTGCTGATGATCCAAGAAACCTAGCGATTCGAAGTAGCAAGCGGCGCACTCCGGGTACTCTATCGCAAAAAAACAAGCATACAATAAGTACTCAACTAATGCACAGGTAAAACTCAAATAAGAGATCTAACCAGAAAGTTCAACTTAAGAACTCCGGTTGGCAAAAAGAATCAAATCGAACGAAGCAACGAAAGACAAACGGCAAAAGAAACAGGCTTCGTTTACTATTCTGGATCTAAGGCAATTTTTACAGTGGCAAAAACTTGTTTGAGTTGGTTAAACGGAAAGAGGGTTTAGAGACGAAACTCTAGGTGCTTGAATCGCCTGATTCCGATAAACGAGCGAAAAGTTAGACCAAAACAAAAATCGGATCAGAAATCGCGATCAGAAAAACCGCGGATTTAATCCGAAAAGAGGAAAAACGATGAACATTCGTTAAAACGGACGAACGAACGAACGCTCGCTAAATAAATAAACCAGAAAAACCGATCTATTTAAAAACCGAAACTAAAAAAACCAACAAAACCGACAAAAACCAATCGGTTTTCTAACAAAACCGGCGGCGCGAGGTCTACCTCCGGCGACTCCGGCGAACGGCGGCGGCGGACCGGCGGCGGCGGGGCGGGCGGGCGGCGGCGCGGGCGAGCGGCGGCGGCGGCATGGGCGGGCGGCGACGTGGCCTAGGGTTTCGGGGCGGGGCGGCTTGGGGCTGGCCTCGGGCCTCGGGGCGCTATAAAAAGGCCCGGCCAGGCGGAGTCCTGGCCGGTTACGGCCCAAGGTCGGTTCGGACACTCTTTATTTTTTAAATAATTACGCTCGAAAAAAACAAAAGGAATACTAAACGGACTCCAAAAATCCTGAAATAAATTTTCCCCGGCTTCTAAAATCAATCCGCACAGGATGAACATTTATTTGGGGCCTAAATGCAATTTTGAAAAACGCGTATTTTTTCCTAAATTCAAATAAAATAGCAAATAAAACCAAATAAAATCTTATTTGATTTTTTATTAAATCCCCAATATTTATTTATTTTGGGAAAGTCATTTTATTCCCTCTCTCATAATTTTTATAATAGAAATAATTGAAGATAAAATAAATAAAATCAAATGATCATATTTTTAAAATTTGAGACAACTCAAATATGAAAATAACGAAATCCCCAACTCTCTCCGAGGGTCCTTGAGTTACGTGAAATTTTCTAGGATCAACCAAAATGCAATAAATATGATATGCAATGATGATCTAGTGTATAACATTCCAAATTGAAAATTTGGGATGTTACAAACCTACCCCCCTTAAGATGAATCTCGCCTTCGAGATTCGGGTTGGCTAGAAAATAGGTGAGGGTGGTCCTTCAGCAAATCTTCCTCTCGTTCCCAGGTGGCTTCATCCTCCGTGTGGTGCCTCCACTGAACCTTGCAAAACTTGATAACCTTACTGCGGGTGACTCGAGTGGCATACTCTAGAATCTTAACTGGTTTCTCCTCATAGGTCAAATCATTGTCCAACTGAATTGCTTCCAGTGGTACCGTATCTCTGAGCGGTATGTCAGCCATCTCTGCGTGGCACTTCTTCAACTGGGATACATGGAACACGTCATGAACTCCTGACAATCCTTCGGGCAATTCCAACTTATAGGCTACTTCTCCCATACGCTCCAAAACTTTGTATGGGCCTACAAAACATGGCGCTAACTTTCCCTTAACTCCAAAGTGCTTAACTCCTCGAAGTGGTGATACTCGAAGATAAACTCGGTCTCCGACTTCGTAAACTATCTCCTTGCACTTAGAATCTGCATAACTTTTCTGCCTGCATTGAGCTACCTTGAGCCTATCGCGAATCAATTTCACTTTCTGTTCAGACTCCTTCATCAGATCTGGCCCAAACAACTGGCGGTCTCCAACTTCATCCCAAGATAATGGGGTCCTGCACCTCCTTCTGTACAAGGCTTCGAAAGGGGCCATCTTCAAACTGGATTGATAGCCGTTGTTGTAAGAGAACTCTGCATACGGCAAATTCTCGTCCCGGCTAGATCCGTAATCTAGCGCACAAGCTCTTAGCATATCCTCCAAAATCTGATTGACTCTCTCAGTCTGTCCATCTGTCTGCGGGTGGAAAGCTGTGCTAAACTCATGTCTGGTTCCCAAAGTTTCATGCAACTGATTCCAGAACTTTGAGGTAAAATGGGTTCCTCTATCTGATACTATGCTCCTTGGAACTCCATGCAGACAAACGATTCTTGTCATGTATATCTTTGCCAACTTTGCACTGGTATAGGTAGTCTTCACTGGAATGAAATGAGCTACCTTTGTCAAACGATCGACTACAACCCATATCGAGTCATAGCCTGAACGTGTTCTGGGCAATCCTGTAATAAAATCCATGTCTAGCTTATCCCACTTCCATTTGGGTATCGGCAATGGCTGTAGCAATCCGGCTGGCTTCTGATGCTCTGCCTGTACTCTCTGACATACATCACAAACTGCTACATATTCCGCAATATCCTTCTTCATTCCGGTCCACCAAAAAATATCCTTCAAATCCAAATATATCTTGGTATTTCCTGGGTGAATCGAATACGGTGAATCATGGGCCTCTTCTAAAATTAACTTCCTGATCTCAGAATCATTTGGTACATAGACACGGTCTTCAAACCATAAGGTATCGTGCTCATCCTCATGAAATCCCTTAGCTTTTCCTTTGCTCATTTTCTCCTTAATAGAAGCAATCTCCTTGTCAGTCTTTTGAGCTTCTATGATCTTATCCATCAAAGTAGACTGAATTTCCAATGCTGCTACATAGCCTCTTGGAACTATTTCCAAACATAGCTCTCGAAGATTTTCGGCTAACTCCCTTGGTAAATCTCCTGTCATTAGGGTGTTGACATGGCTCTTACGGCTCAATGCGTCAGCTACTACGTTAGTCTTTCCGGGGTGATAATGCAATTTCATATCATAATCCTTGATGAGCTCCAACCATCTCCTTTGTCTGAGGTTCAACTCCTTCTGTGTGAAAATATACTTCAAACTCTTGTGATCCGTGTACACCTCGCAATGGTTTCCAATCAGAAAATGTCTCCAAGTCTTCAATGCATGCACTACGGCTGCTAACTCCAAATCATGCGTAGCATAATTCAACTCATGGGGCTTAAACTGTCGTGAGGCATATGAAACAACTCTTCCTTCCTGCATAAGCACTGCTCCAACACCTCGACGTGAAGCATCACAATACACCTCATAATCTTTGGTCCGATTCGGTAAAATCAACACTGGTGAGGTAACCAAATGTTTCTTCAACTCCTGGAAACTAGCCTCACATTCCTCAATCCATTTGAACTTGGTATCCTTCTTCAACAACTCCGTCATAGGCTTCTCAATCTTTGAGACATTCTCAATAAACCTCCGATAGTATCCTGCGAGTCCAAGAAAACTCCGGATCTCTCCAACTGTTGTTGGCGCTTCCCACTTGGTCACGGTATCAAGTTTAGTGGGATCTACTGCTATACCTTCTCCGGATATAACGTGTCCGAGAAATCCAACTTCTTTCAAGCAAAACTCACATTTGCTAAACTTGGCATATAATTGATGTTCTCTGAGCTTTCCAAGAACCAAACGCAAATGCTCCTTATGCTCCTCTTCATTCTTCGAGTAAACCAGGATATCATCAATGAACACTACGACGAACTTATCCAAGAACTCCATAAACACTTTGTTCATCATGTTCATAAAATATGCAGGTGCGTTAGTCAGACCAAATGCAAATGACATAACGGTATACTCGTACAGCCCATACCTGGTGGTAAAAGCTGTCTTAGGTATATCATGTTCTCGAATCTTCAACTGGTGGTATCCTGATCGCAGACCGATCTTGGAAAATACCTTAGCTCCTTGCAATCGATCAAACAGGTCATTGATCATTGGTAGTGGGTACTTGTTCTTGATGGTTACTTCATTCAATCCTCGATAATCAACAACCATCCTTAACGATCCATCCTTCTTCTCCACTATAAGTACTGCCGATCCCCAAGGCGATGAACTTGGGCGAATATATCCTTTATCCAGCAACTCCTTAATTTGCTTCTTAATCTCCACCAAATCCTTTGCAGGCATCCTATATGGTCTCTTTGATATTGGCCCTGTGCCTGGCAAAAGCTCAATCAAAAACTCAATATCTCTATCCGGTGGCATGCCTGGCAATTCTTCTGGAAATACATCGGGGAAATCCTTCACTACTGGTACTTCCTCCTGCACAACTCCTGTTAAACAATTTACTTGAGTCCTCTTCGGCACATGTCGGGATACATACTTGATCCTTCTCCCTTCTGGGGTGGTAAACAAGATCGACTTACTGGCGCAATCGATGTTTCCTCCATACATGGACAACCAATCCATACCCAAAATTACATCCAAACCTTGTGATTCCAATATTATCAAATCCGAGGGGAACACATGCCTACCTATACTTAATGGCACTTGAAAACATCCTTGGCTAGCCATATACTCCGCTCCTGGTGAGCTTACTAACATAGGTGTTCTAAGAACTTTGGTGGGCAGGTTATACTTATCCACAAATCCCCTTGATATGTATTAATGCGATGCACCAGTATCGAAAAGAACGAGTGCAGTAAATGACTTAACCAAAAACTTACCGATTACTGCATCCGGCTGCTCTTCAACCTCCTCCACA
The DNA here is from genome assembly GCA_034509565.1 of Triticum monococcum. Taxonomy (NCBI): domain Eukaryota; kingdom Viridiplantae; phylum Streptophyta; class Magnoliopsida; order Poales; family Poaceae; genus Triticum; species Triticum monococcum. The sequence goes on along the minus strand of CM067847.1, from coordinate 211,921,747 downwards.
TTAACGTGGTTCACCTGTCCCCTGTTGAAAGGGTTCGGCTTCTTCCTAGAGCTTCCATTGCCATTACCATTCTATGATTCAGGACATTCATTGGCATAATGTCCGGTCTTCTGGCACTTAAAACAAGTGACTTGGCTCAGGTCTCTCTTGGCTGGGGTCGATGGGTTGGTGCAGTTCTGGCCGTTGCTTCCTCCATTCCCATTACCATTCTTGGTGCCATTGTGATTGTGCGAGCTACCTCCTCCATGGGTATGCTGAAAATGTCCCCCCGGTCTAGGGGTAAAACGTGGCTTCTGCTGAGCTCCTGAATTGTGCTTCCCTTGTCCATACTTCCTCTTGCAATTCTCAATCTACTGCTGCTTCCCTTCAATCATGAGAGCATGATCTACCAACTCCTGGTAATTGTTGAAGGTTGCTACCATCAACTGCATGCTCAACTCATCATTCAGTCCTTCCAGAAACTTCTCCTGCTTAGCTGCATCCGTAGCAACGTCATCTGGGGCATAACGTGCTAATTTACTAAAGTCCTCCACATACTGGCCAACTGTCCGTCCTCCTTGGCGCAAGTGGCAAAACTCTCGCTTCTTCATGGCCATAGCTCCTGCTGAAACATGGGACAGTGTCTACAGGGAAAGTGGCTGTGAAATTCTCCCACCATGATGATGCAGGTCCTTCAAGCTGATGTGCGGCAAACTTCACCTTTTCCGCATCCATGCATCCTGCTGTGGTCAACTCTCTAGCTGTCTTGCTGAGCCAATCATCTGCTACTATCGGCTCGGTGCTACTGGAAAACACCGGCGGATCAGCCTAAGAAAACGGGCTAAGTGATCAACAGGTGGTGGTGGTGGTGGGTTGTTGTTGTTGCTCCCCTGATTCTGATTCTGGACCAGCAACTGCATCAATGTGTTCTGCTGCTGCATCAACTGGGTGAGCTCCGGTGGAAAGGTAAATCCGGGGTCACGTCTCGGAGGCATTTGAGGGTTTAGAAAAGATGAGATATAAAGGGAAAACACTACCCATATACACATGAGGCAAAAGCAAACAATTCACTTCATTCAATCAATCAAACAAGGGCATACAATCGATCTAACTATCACAAAAGTGATCGGACTACTATATTTACATGGTGGACTACTACTACTGATGAGGTGGTCTACTAGAAGTATTCATCGGTTGCAGACTCCATTATATCTGCTCCAGCTTCATCAACATAGTCATCATCACTATCGTCTGGATCCAAGTCGGTGTCATCGATGATGATGTAGTCTTCTGGGCGAATCTCCTTGGGTTCTTCGTCTTCTTCTACTGGTGTAGGGACTCCCATAAATATTCCGATCTTCTTGATCAGATCGTCATTCTTCTCCACTAATACTTCAATTTCCTCTTCATAATCTTCATGTGTAGCCTTGAGTTCTTCCTCCAGTTCCTTGATTCTTGTCCTCGCCTTCTTCAGATCTATCATGTCGGCGCACATCTGGTTCTCCTGACGTCGAATGTGCTGGTTTAACTCCTAGATAAAAGCTGCAACTGATCTATCCTTTCTGGTGCTGATCATCTCCCAGTGCTCATCTCGGCGCCCACAAATCTGGTAGATAGTATCCTTGAGATCATTGCGGTAGACTTCTCCAATGCGTCCCATGGCGATGTGAGCTGCCATGCTCTTTCCTAGACTCCAAGTTGGTCCATCAAAAGAAAACTCTATGGGCTCAGTGACTGGCATGAACGTCCTTCCTGGAACTTGAACTTGAATCATCCAGTGCTCTTCTTCAGGTAAAGTGGCGTTGTAGGTTCCGGTGAAGCTTGGTACTCCTATGTTCAGGTATCTAGTGACTTCCTTCAAGTGACGTCCAAAGGGTGTATGTTCATCCAGTTGCGTGAACTTGTTCCTTGCATCCGCCATCCTAAAAGAGTTGAAAAGATGAGAAGTCAGAAGAAGAAGAGAGTGAGTAGTGATCTAGGTCTTTAGCTTAGTGGTCGTGTCCTACAGTCAGCATGTGCTCTGATACCATCTTGTAGCGACCAGACCTCAAACGGTGCAATCTCTGTGCTCAGGTGTCATCCCTGGATCAGTAATGCTGACACCACACAGTACTTGAAGGATTTATAGCAGAGTAGCAATCACACACTTATTACATCGAGTGTCTCAAAAGATAACTTATTACAATAAATATGGCTTAAGGCCATCTAATAACGATAACAGCGGAAGGCTTGGAAGATAAGTGAGTCCATCAACTCCAACGGCATCACTGAGTATAGAACCACGACCTAAAAACACATTAATCGTCGTCTGAAAAGTCTGCAACATTAACGTTGCAGCTCGAAACAGGTCAGCACATGGAATATGCTGGCAAAATAACACATAGAGAGTAATGGAATGAAATAGGCTATTCTATATGCATATTTGGCTGGTGGAAAGCTCTATGGTTACAGTTTTGCGTAAAGACAATTTTTCCCTACTGCAAAGGAATAAATTTTATTTAACTATCATGGTAGTTGTTAAACATTGAGAATGGTTGACAGCATTCTCAATCCCAATTAAGCATCATCATTAAACAAAACCCAACAAAATTAATTTTAGAGTAACATGTTGAGATTCACATGATAATCTAGGTACTAGATATTTAAGATGTCCATAACCGGGGACACGGCTAATCATGATTAGTTTATACACTCTGTAGAAGTTTGCGCACTTTTCCGCACAAGACTCGATCTCCTCCGTTTGGTTTCTCGCACTACATGGTGTTTGAGAAGACGGATGACCGAGACATAGTCTTTCAGAAGCGCTAGCAACTTACGATTGGGTAGACCGTTACACCTACTTTCCCCTACATCTGCTAGTCGACCACTGTAAGAGTACGCACAACTTAATCAACTATGCTAGAGCCCATAATAGCTTGTGGCTGCACACTCAAGTTTTTAGCATGAATAATCTCATGATCCCTTTGAGCCTGGATGGCGGTCCAAAAGAAAAACAGGCAATCGCTGGAATACCCAGGTGCCTCAATCTACCCAGATGTGTGTTTAAGTTGCCACCTTAAATAAACCATTAATTAACAATCTGACATCTATCATGGATACACTCACCCAATCCACGTCTACTAGCATAGCATGGCATAATAAGCAAACGTAGAAGTAACTCCCAAAGGTTTGATAATAACAGGTAATAGGTACTACCTCAACTACTTCCCACACCCACAATTTAATTAGATCCTAATCATGCAATGTGTGAGGATTGATCTAATGCAATAAAACTGGGTAGAGGGAAAAGCATGATCAAAGTGTTACTTGCCTTGCTGATGATCCGGGAAACCTAGCGATTCGAAGTAGCAAGCGGCACACTCCGGGTACTCTATCGCAAACAAACAAGCATAAAATAAGTACTCAACTAACGCACAGGTAAAACTCAAATAAGAGATCTAACCAGAAAGTTCAACTTAAGAACACCGGTTGGCAAAAAAAATCAAATCGAATGAAGCAACGAAAGACAAACGGCAAAAGAAACAGGCTTCGTTTACTATTCTGGATCTAAGGCAATTTTTACAGTGGCAAAAACTTGTGTGAGTTGGTTAAACGGAAAGAGGGTTTCGAGACGAAACTCCAGGCGCTTGAATCGCCTGATTCCGATAAACGAGCGAAAAGTTAGACTAAAAGGAAAATCGGATCAAAAATCGCGATCAGAAAAACCGCGGATTTAATCCGAAAAGAGGAAAAACGACGAATGTTCGTTAAAACGAATGAACGGACGAACGCTCGCTAAATAAATAAACCGGAAAAACCAATCTATTTAAAAAAACGAACTAAAAAAACCAACAAAACCGACAGAAAACAGATCGGTTTTCTAAAAAAACCGACGGCGTGAGGTCTACCTCCGGCGACTCCGGCGAACGGCGGCGGCGGGGCGGCGGCGCGGGCGGGCGGCGACGGAGGCGGCGGCGGTGCGGACGGGCGGTGGCGAGGGCGAGCGGTGGCGCGGCCTAGGGTTTCGGGGCGGGGCGGCTTGGGGCTGGCCTCGGGCCTCGGGGCGCTATAAAAAGACCCGACCAGGCGGAGTCCTGGCCGGTTACGGCCCAAGGTCGGTTTGGACTCTTTTTTTAAAAAAGTAATTACGCTCGAAAAAAAACAAAAGGAATACTAAACGGACTTCAAAAATCCCAAAATAAATTGTCCTCGGCTTCTAAAATCAAGCCGCACAGGATGAACATTTATTTGGGGCCTAAATGCAATTTTGAAAAACGCGCATTTTTTCCTAAATTCAAATAAATTAGCAAATAAAACCAAATAAAATCTTATTTGATTTTTTATTAAATCCCCAGTGTTTCTTTATTTGGGGAAATTCATTTTATTCCCTCTCTCATAATTTTTATAATAGAAATAATTGAAGATAAAATAAATAAAATCAAATGATCCTATTTTCAAAATTTGAGACAACTCAAATATGAAAATAACGAAATCCCCAACTCTCTCCGAGGGTCCTTGAGTTGCGTGATATTTTCTAGGATCAACCAAAAATGCAATAAATATGATATCCAATGATGATCTAGTGTATAACATTCCAAATAGAAATTTTGGGATGTTACACTGTTTCTTATATTCCCGGAGATTCGTAACTCCGATTGGGCTGAAATTTTAACACGATCTCTATCCGGATATTAGCTTTCTTGCGGGGAAAGAAGCACACCAAACGACTTACGGGGTGGCCACGAGGGTCTGGGGCTCGCGCCCTGCCTCGTGCCCCCCTCGGGCATCATCTCGCGTGGATTTTTCTTCCCAAAAATCATATATATTCCAAAAAAATCTCCGTTAGTTTTTATCCCGCTTGGACTCCGTTTGATATGGATATTCTGCGAAACAAAAAACATGCAACAAACAGGAACTGGCACTGGGCACTGGATCAATATGTTAGTCCCAAAAAATAGTATAAAAAGTTGCCAAAAGTATATGAAAGTTGTAGAATATTGGCATGGAACAATCAAAAATTATAGATACGACGGAGACATATCAGTTGTCATCTAAATCTGGCATGTTGATCAACGAGCCCTATGAATTAGAATAGATGGAGTGGAATATATGAGAATCCCCGAATGCTGCTAGTTTAAAAAAATGATTTGAAAGTTCAGTTTTAGGTTTTCACAGTAGGCATTTCGAAACTACGGAGTGGAAATTTTTGGAAATACCAAGGCAGCAACAAAGACTAAGTCAGACGTTTTTGGTGACAGCGATGTGTGACTCAGTCTCTCCGAGGTGCTCATCGTACTCTAGAAATATTGTATTGATCAAATTGAGTTAGTACATTTTGGTTGCACCGAGTCATATTGTGTGCAATGTCCTAAGCCACTCGCTGACACCGATCCAGACCAATCGGTCGATCCGATATGCGTAAAACGCAAACCTAACCCTATTTTTTTTGCTCAAACTTACATCTAGAAATTTTCTCAATGGATAGGAATGTGCATACTGAGGAAACAAACAGGCCAAACTCTTGTGCAATGAATTAGATTGGAGACACACGAGGGGATCGGATAATAACAATGATGAAGCATGTCATAATAAACGGAACAGTGGAAGTTGCATGGCAATATATCTTGGAATGGCTATGGAAATGCCATCACTACAAAAAAAGACACATCCATGACATTTTGGGCCGAACGAAATTTTTTTCTGTCATACATATGACACTTCTATGACTATAATTGTGACAAAACCCGGTATCATCATAGATGTGGTGGGCTCCTACTTCTATGAAAAAAAATCATGACAGAAAACGGGCTTTTCGTCCTGGGCGGGCCGGAGAGCAGCTGCATGACATTCTTTGGGCCATCCATGACGAAAAAAACCATGGTAGAAGTGAGGGAGAGGAAAATTTCGAGGAGTTCCCGGTTACGGTTGGAGGTCGGGGGCCAAGCGATGCGCGTTGCTCTTGTACATGTACGCGCGTGTGTGCGGGGCGTTGGCTCTAACTGAACCCGAGCGAGGCGTTGGGCTCTAACTGGACCCGAGCGATTGCACTGCAGGCTACGCGTTACTGAACCCGAGCGATCGATCGATGGCTGTTAACTGAACCCGATCGAGCGATTCCTTCGCTACTGCTGCTAACTGAAGCCGATCGATGGGATGAACAGTGAGCATTGTGGGGGTGGGGGGGGTTGGATGAACAGTGAGCGGTGGCGTTGCCTCTGGATGAACAGGACCCCGTGGTGTGGTGGAGGGTTGGGTGAACAGTAGACGGTGGAGGCGTGCCCGTTGAGGGGTGGATGAACAGGACCCCGTGGTGTGGTGGAGGGTTGGGTGAACAGTAGACGGTGGAGGCGTGCCCGTTGAGGGGTGGATGAACAGGACCCCGTGGTGTGGAGGGCTGGATGAATAGTAGACGGTGGACGGGTGGTTGAACAGCACCCCGTGGTGTGGAGGGCTGGATGAACAGTAGACGGTGGAGGGGTGGTTGAACAGGACCCCGTGGTGTGGAGGGCTGGATGAACAGTAGATGGTGGAGGGGTGGTTGAATAGTAGCCGGTGGAGTAGCGCGCGGTGGAGGCTGGATGAACAGGAGCCTGTGGAGGCTGGATGAACAGGAGCCCGTGGAGGCTGGAGGAGGTCGACGGTGGAGATGAACAGTATCCTGTGGAGTCCTGTTTTGCGGTACGCCACACCCCTCCCAATGAACAGGGCCCCCGTTTCGACCGTAGCGCTCCAACACAAGTCCGTTTCCTTCGTTTTGCGGTACGCCACACCCCTCCCGATCAACAGGACCCCCGTTTGGACCGTAGGAGGTCCGTTTTCTCCGTCTTGCGGTACGCCAGACCCCTCCCGATGAACATGATCCCGTTTCGAATGTGGCTGGTCGAACACAAGGCCGTTTCCTCCGTTCTGCGGTATGCCAGGCCCCGTTTCCATCGCCTATTACGTCCAAGCCCCCCCGATGAACACGACGCATTCCATTGCCTCCCGATGAACATGACGCATTCCGTTGCCTCCCCATGAACACGACGACGATGATGTTTCTCCATTCCGACCCAGCCATGTACACGAGCCCTGGCCGTACATATGCGTGAGTAGGCGTTCGAGACCCCGCCCGTATGTACACATACGTGGCCGTATTTTCTTTCTTGCACCCTGGCCATTGTACGTACGTGTACATGCTACGTGCGCGCCTCTACTACGACACGTGCGCGCCTCTACATCGACCAGTATATTCGTACATGTTCGCGACCAGAATGACAACGCTACGTGCGCTTCGACCAGGTGGGTCCCGACTGTCACGTACTTCCTTGCCTGCGAAGATGTAGCTGGTGGGTCCCAACAGTCAGGGGGCGAATCGTTTTTTTTCGGACGCACTTCCTTATGTGCGAAGGTGTAGCTGGTGGGTCCCAGTAGTCGGGGGCTGGTGGGTCCCAGCAGTCAGGGGGGTGAATTGTTTTTTTCGGACACACTTCCTTGCGTGCGAAGATGTAGCTCGTGGGTCCCAGCAGTCAGGGGGCGAATCATTTTTCGCGAAATACGATGGCCCGTCCGGTGGGTCCCCGCTGTCAAGTGGAGGAATAATTATTTTGCGCATAATAAGGAGGCACTTCCTTGCGGCTGCCGTGGACCCAGTTGTCAGCCTCTCCACGTACAGTACTCTTCCGATGGAAGTCGGTCGTTGACCACGCCGCGCCGAGAGCACCAGGGCGGTGGTCTGGACGACGGCGAGGCCTAGGAAGGGGACGACGCGGAGCCAGGGAAGACGCAGTAGTGGAAACACGCGCGGAGAGTAGTACAAGGGTTCACTGGTTCGGCTGCGGTGTGAGCTTGCCGTCGCCGCAGAATAACAGGGGGTATGGGTGAGTAGAGGGATGGCCTGGCCAGCGGTGGGAGTAGTACGGGGTGGTGAGGCCTCCGCGGCATCACAGCCGTCCACGGGAGGCAGGAGCACGCGACACGACCGGCGCTGCTTTGGGTGGCTGGAGCAAGAAGACCGGAGGTTGAAAAAGCACTGCGGCCGTTGGGTGGACATCATACGATCACTGCAGCTAGAATCGTTTATATTGACTAAGTTGACAAAGCCCTTGGTACGCGTCAACTTAGTAGGCCCACAACTCGGATTTGGCAGAGAACATATAGCCCATTTGTGATTTGTAAGAATGTACAGCCCATTTTTTAATTCTAATGGAATTTACTACAGCCCATTTACAGTTTGTTAAAAGTGCAGCCCAACTTCTAGCTAGGACAACGATTAATAATTTCAAACAACCGCTCAAAACAGAATTAAAAAAAAATTCCCACATTTTGATGGGATCCGAAATATTTTTATCCGAAATTTCTAGTCAGGTTAAATATAATTTCAAAATAAAGTTGTATTACGTTAAAATCTAACGAAATATTGCGCGCGCAACAAGTAATGAAATTAAAATTTTCAAATTCCAATAATAATATATTTTTCAAACTAATTACGTGTTTGGTGCATAGTAACTGTCCAGTTATTATAATTACATCCCATTTATTATTTCTTAAAGTCCATTTTCTTGTTAAGCCTAATGCATACCTCCTAGGAATGTTTGCAGCCCAGCGGGGCGGAGAATAACAAGTTGACCCGGATATTGTGTACAACTGTCGGCCCAGTTGCATTGCTGATGTTGAAAAAAAAGCTATTTTTTATGCACACATTTAAAAAATTGTATAGATAAGGAAAAAATTTATACACACATTTAACAATTTTTAAATACATGATTAACACTTTTTAAAACATATTTTTTAGTCAACAGTGGGCCCACAGCGAGCGGAGGAGGTCACAATACACATATTTTTTAAATACATGATTAACACTTTTGCAAAAACAATTGGCCCACAGTGAGCCAATTAGCTCCAGTCGGCCCACAGTGGGCCGACAGGACCTAATCAGCCCATAGTGGGCCGACAGGGGCCAGTCGGCATGTTGTAGGCCGACTGGAATCCAATTGGCCTGCTGTGGGCTGACTAGGCCCAGTCGGCCTGCAGCCGGCCGACGGTGTATTATTTTTGAAAAAAAAATTACCCAGCGTAATATTTATGAAAATTAATTTAAAAAATTTATTATTTAAAAAAATAGCGAAAAAAGGCCTGTGTAGTACAGTACAACCAAACATGGTTACTCAGCCCACATTCAGCGACGCCGGAAAGGCCCAAACAAGGCTTCTGTACAACCTTTTGAAGTCACTGAGCTCAATTAATTACTTAAGAAAAAAGTTAGATTACAGTGGAACCTAATTAAAAGCTATCACGAGCAAATAAACAATTCAACAGGTCCCACTTGTGTGTGTGTGTGTGTGAGTCCCATCGGCCGATGCTCGTAAATACATCTTTCAGCCATATGCATTGCTGATGCTCAGTAAAAACTTATATAGTTGACACAATCATATAGAACATCATAGCACACTGAACTTGCATACAAAAATTTCACGCAGGCGGCACAATCAGGATGGAAGCAGTGGATCGCTACGGGAAGGGCTATGTTGAAACCAACGAAGTCGTACATAACCGTTCATCGTCTTTATCAATGACGGGGAAATATCTTGAATGTTGTGCAAAAAAACAGACAGACAACACAATAAGTTCTCCTAGCACATTAAGTTGACGTACATCCCTTTCTAAAAAAGTCCAGGTACAAAATTAGAACACGTCACAATCAAATGTACTGGCATATCAGTGCTTCACACCCATAGCTCGGATTTAACTAGTATCTGACAACATTCAGTTGTTACCTCAAATTAGAGCACATCCAGGCAGCCAGCCCTGCCTCTTCTCCCAAAGAAGCAGTGGCCTCCGCCGCGCGATGGAGTAGGCCATGTGCCATCCATCGTTCCGAGCAACACGGGGAAAGTCTGACGTTGACTCCTGTAATGGACGTCATCGAAGGACCCTGGCACCAGCGGCGGCGGTAGGACTTCGATTGATGGATTGATCACTTCTTCGACATGCACGAACACTCGATACAAGTACATCCCTAACGTGGTCCGTGGCGGCCTTGGTGGTGACGAATAGTACAACCCCGGTTCCTGCACCGGTATCTCAACACCAATCACCTTCAGTATGGTGGACGGGTGAAAGTGCAACTATCCCTAGGTGGTTTTGGTAATTCATAACAACATATAGCTCATTGAGCTAATGCTATTCCAAGATGATTATTTCAGGAAATCTCAATGATTGGCATGGCATGGATGGTGAAAGTGGAACCCTCAAAATGCTAAGGACAAAGGATTGGCTCAAGCTCAAAAGCTCAAGACTCTTCATTTTATATTTTAGTGATCCAAGATCACATTGAGTCTTTAGGAAAAGCCAATACTATCAAGGAGGGATGAGGTGTTACTTAATGAGCCTCTTGCTTCATGTGCTTAGTGATATGCTCCAAAACCCTCAACTACTTTCCCATATCCACATTTGACCTAAACCCTAAGCCAAACTCGGCCCTACCGATTCTTTCAACCCGGCATCACCAAGTTTCACTTGTCATAGCCATTGCCAAACCCTAGCAAATCGGTTCTACCGATAGGGATCTCGGTCTCACCGAGATGGGATTGCAAACTCTCTGTTTCCCTTTCGTAACTTTTTGGTCTCACCGAAAGAGCAGATCGGTCCCACCGAGATTGCAATGTAAATTCAGTGTTTCCTTTTTGTAACTTTTTGGTCTCACCGAAAGAGCAAATCGGTCCCAACGAGTTTACCTGACCAACTCTCTGGTTAGATTATTACCAAAATCGGTCTCACCGAGTTTGTGTAATCGGTCTCACCGAGATTACGTTATGCCCTAACCCTAACAAAATCGGTCCTACCGAGTTGCATGTCAGTCCCACCGAAAATCTCTAACGGTCACTAGGTTTACTATTTCGGTCTGACCGAGTTTGTTGATTCGGTCCCACCGAGATTGGTAAATTGTGTGTAACGGTTGGATTTTGTGTGGAGGCTATATATACCCCTCCACCTCCTCTTCACTCGTGGAGAGAGCCATCAGAACACATCTACACTTCCAACTCATATGTTCTGAGAGAGAACCACCTACTCATGTGTTGAGACCAAGATATTCCATTCCTACCATATGAATCTTGATCTCTAGCCTTCCCCAAGTTGCTTTCCACTCAAATCTTCTTTCCACCAGATCCAAATCCTATGAGAGAGAGTTGAGTGTTGGGGAGACTATCATTTGAAGCACAAGAGCAAGGAGTTCATCATCAACACACCATTTGTTACTTCTTGGAGAGTGGTGTCTCCTAGATTGGCTAGGTGTCACTTGGGAGCCTCCGACAAGATTGTGGAGTTGAACCAAGGAGTTTGTAAGGGCAAGGAGATCGCCTACTTCGTGAAGATCTACCGCTAGTGAGGCAAGTCCTTCGTGGGCGATAGCCATGGTGGGATAGACAAGGTTGCTTCTTCGTGGACCCTTCGTGGGTGGAGCCCTCCGTGGACTCGCGCAACCGTTACCCTTCGTGGGTTGAAGTCTCCATCAACGTGGATGTAGGATAGCACCACCTATCCGAACCACGGGAAAAACATCCGTGTCTCCAAATGTGTTTGAATTCTCCAAACGCTTCCCTTTACATTCTTGCAAGTTGCATGCTTTACTTTCCGCTGCCAACATACTCTTTGCATGCTTGCTTGGATTGTGTGATGATTGCTTGACTTGTCCTAAAATAGCTAAAATCTGCCAAGAACTAAAATTGGGAAAAGGTTAAGTTTTTATTTGGTCAAGTAGTCTAATCACCCCCCTCTAGATATACTTTCGATCCTACAAGTGGTATCAGAGCTTCGGTCTCCATTTGCTTTGATTTCCATAGCTTTTGGTGGTCATAGCCTTGGTTTCGCAACCTAGGAGAGTATGGCGTCTAGCGAGGGAAATTATCACTGTAGAGGTCCTTACTTTGATGGTACTAATTTTGCTAGTTGGAAGCATAAAATGAAAATGCATATTCTTGGACATAACCCCGCCGTTTGGGCTATTGTGTGTATTGGTTTGCAAGGTGACTTCTTTGATGGGAGAGAACCAAACCGTGAAGCTACCGCGGATGAGTTGAAGATGTTGCAATACAATGCTCAAGCTTGTGATATTCTCTTCAACGGATTGTGCCCCGAAGAATTCAGCAAAATCAGCCGTCTTGAGAATGCAAAGGAAATTTGGGACACTTTGATTGATATGCACGAAGGTACCGACTCCGTCAAGGAATCCAAATTGGATGTGCTTCAAAGTCAACTTGACAAGTTCAAAATGAAGGATGGTGAAGGTGTCGCTGAAATGTACTCTAGGCTTGCTCTCATCACAAATGAGATTGCCAGCTTAGGAAGTGAAGAGATGACCGATAGATTCATCATCAAGAAGATTCTAAGAGCCTTGGATGGAAAATATGATACCGTGTGCACATTGATCCAAATGATGCCCAATTACAAAGATCTCAAGCCAACGGAGGTAATTGTAAGAATTGTTGCTCATGAGATGTCACTTAAGGATAAAGAGGAACTTCACAACAAATCAAGTGGTGCCTACAAAGCCTCATGTGAAGCCCCTACATCATCAAGTGAGAAACAAAACTTCAATGAAGAATTGAGCTTAATGGTGAAGAACTTCTACAAGTTCTACAAGAGTAGAAGCGAAGATAGAAGCTCCAAGTCAAGGTCCTACAATGACAAAAGATCTTCTAGTCGAGAGCGAAACTGCTACAATTGTGGAAGACCCGGACACTATTCCAATGAGTGTACGGCTCCCTACAAGAGAAGAGAAGACTCTCCAAAAAGAAGAAGCAAAAGAGAAGAATCACCACCAAGAGAGAGAAGGAGTAGAGATGATCGTTATGAACGAAGATACACATGGATAAGCAAGGATTCGGAAAGGAAGGAAAAATCATAAAGGAGCTACACAAAACGAAGACATCAAGGTCATGTTGGTGAATGGGTATCCGGCTCCGACTTTGACAACCACTCTGAGAGAAGTTATCACTCTGATTCCGAATATACTAAAGAACTATACACTCTTAAGTTAGCTCATGAAACTATCTTCGAAGATCATCGAGAACTTTTAAGAGCTCATGAGAAGTTACGCTTTGAAAAGCTCAATCTTGAGCAAGAGAATGAGTTTTTAAAGGCAATCAATGATGATCTCCGCAAGAAAAGTTCTTCTTACATTGCCAAGCGTTTACTCTTATCCACTTACATGCCTCAAGTCAAGTCTAGTAACAAGAACAAGAAAGATTCTTCCTCTAGTCGTAACAATGATCATGCTAAACCCAGTATTGTTGCTTCTAGTAGTTCTCTTGATTCCACTAATGATTCTCTTAGCCAAGTTACACTTGAGCAAGAAAATAGCTTATTGAAGGGAATTATAGAGAAAGGAGTGTACAAAAGCCTTGCCGGGAGTAAGCAATTCAAGGAAATTGTGCGCAAGCAAGGAATGCACCGGAAGAATCAAGGTGTTGGTTTTGAATGAAAGTTCAATGCCAATGGAGTTGAGTGGGAAGAAGATCAATACCCCAAGTGAAAGTTTGTTCCTCAACAAGAGAAGTATGATACTTCCTTCAAGGGGACACAAGCTCAAGATGATCTTCCACCACAAGACTACAAGCAAAAAGGCATGGACAAGCTTCAAGAGGAAATTGATGCATTTGAAGAAGCTCCTAAGACCTTAGTCAAGTGGATTCCCAAGACCACTTCAAGTTCCACTTCATCAAGTACGACGACAACTCCAAGGATTCCCATCAAGATGGTGTGGATCCAAAAGAAGAAGAACTAGAGAGTTCTTGAGGGTGACTCCGCCAACATACTTCACTCTTATCATTTTGGCAAGAACAAGTGCAATCAACTTCCACATCTTGCACTAGTTCAAGGAGTCACAAACCCTCTTGTTGGTAAGACAAGCGACAAGGTAATCTAAAAGTTTTCATGGACATCATCTTGTGTGTGCAACACTCTATGTCTATGGATATCCTTGTTTGTTCCTTGTGGGACTAACCCATGTAGGTATTGAAAGTGCAATTCACTCAAATGGATAGCTCCAAGTGATCTACATCAACATTGAGCATCCACATCTTCAACATCTACATGAAGTCACCATCGACAAAACCCAAGGTTAGTTCATCCCTCTTAGGGGGGATATCACATCTAGGGGGAGCTTTACTCTAAGACTTGAGCTAAAGCAACTCTAAAGATGTGGACACAACAATGCTTTATGTAAAAGTGGTAACCCCACTTGAGCTTAAACAATGAGTATGACCTATGATCAAGTGTTCTCACTTGACTCTTAAGTCAATGTACTCATATATATGAAGGAAATATGCCCTAGAGGCAATAATAAAGTTATTATTTATTTCCTTATATCATGATAAATGTTTATTATTCATGCTAGAATTGTATTAACCGGAAACATAATACATGTGTGAATACATAGACCAACAGAGCGTCACTAGTATGCCTCTACTGGACTAGCTTGTTAATCAAAGATGGTTATGTTTCCTAACCATGAACAAAGAGTTGTTATTTGATTAACGAGGTCACATCATTAGTTGAATGATCTGATTGACATAACCCATCCCATTAGCTTAGCACTCGATCGTTTAGTATGTTGCTATTGCTTTCTTCATGACTTATACATGTTCCTATAACTATGAGATTATGCAACTCCCGTCTACCGGAGGAACACTTTGGGTACTACCAAACGTCACAACGTAACTGGGTGATTATAAAGGAGTACTACAGGTGTCTCCAATGGTAGATGTTGGGTTGGCGTATTTCGAGATTAGGGTTTGTCACTCCGATTGTCGGAGAGGTATCTCTGGGCCCTCTCGGTAATGCACATCACATAAGCCTCGCAAGCACTGCAACTAATATGTTAGTTGTGAGATGATGTATTATGGAACGAGTAAAGAGACTTGCCAGTAACGAGATTGAACTAGGTATTGGATACCGACGATCGAATCTCGGGCAAGTAACATACCGATGACAAAGGGAACAACGTATGTTGTTATGCGGTCTGACCGATAAAGATCTTCGTAGAATATGTAGGAGCCAATATGGGCATCCAGGTCCCGCTATTGGTTATTGACCGGAGACGTGTCTTGGTCATGTCTACATTGTTCTCGAACCGTAGGGTCCGCACGCTTAACATTACGATGACAGTTATTATGAGTTTATGCATTTTGATGTACCGAAGGTTGTTCGGAGTCCCGGATGAGATCACGGACATGACGAGGAGTCTCGAAATGGTCGAGACGTAAAGATTGATATATTGGAAGCCTATGTTTGGACATAGGAAGTGTTCCGGGTGAAATCGGGATTTTACCGGAATACCGGGAGGGTTACCGGAACCCCCCGGGAGACTAATGGGCCTATTGGGCCTTAGTGGAAAAAGAGAAAAGGGGCAGCCCATAAGCTGGCCAGTGCCCCACCTTTCCCCAAGTCCTAGTAGGACTAGGAGAAGGGGCCGGCCCCCCCTCTTTCTCCTTTCTCCCCGAGAGTCCTAATTGGATTAGGATTGGAGGGAGGAGTCCTACTCCCGGTGGGAGTAGGACTCCCCTGCGCCTCCCTCTCCCTGGCCGGCCGGCCCCCCTTCCTCCAACCTTTATATACGGGGGCAAGGGACACCCCAAGACACACAAGTTGATCCTTGAGATCGTTCCTTAGCCGTGTGCGGTGCCCCCTGCCACCAAATTCCACCTCGATCGTACCGTTACAGTGCTTAGGCGAAGCCCTGCGTCGGTAGTACATCAAGATCGTCATCACGCCGTCGTGCTGACGGAACTCTTCCTCGACGCTTTGCTGGATCGGAGCCCGAGGAACGTCATCGAGTTGAACGTGTGCTAAGAACTCAGAGGTGCCGGAGTAATGGTGCTTGGATCGGTCGGATCGGGAAGAAGACGTACGACTACTTCCTCTACGTTGTGTGATCGCTTCCGCAGTCGGTCTACGTTGGTACGTAGACAACACTCTCCCCTCTCGTTGCTGTGCATCACCATGATCTTGCGTGTGCGTAGGAAAATTTTCAAAATTACTGCGTTCCCCAACAGTGGCATCCGAGCCTAGGTTTTATGGTTTGATGTTATTGGCACGAGTAGAACACAAGTGAGTTGTGGGCGATACAAGTCATACTGCCTACCAGCATGTCATACTTTGGTTCGGCGGTATTGTTGGGTGAGACGATCCGGACCAACCTTACGCGTACTCTTACGCGAGACCGGTTCCCTCGACGTGCTTTGCACACAGATGGCTTGCGGAAGACTGTCTCTCCAGCTTTAGTTGAACCAAGTGTGACTACGCCCGGTCCTTGAGAAGGTTAAAACGGAGTCTATTTGACGAACTATCGTTGTGGTTTTGATGCGTAGGTGAGATGAGTTCTTACTTAAGCCCGTAGCAGCCACGTAAAACTTGCAACAACAAAGTAGAGGACGTCTAACTTGTTTTTGCAGGGTATGTTGTGATGTGATATGGTCAAGGCATGATGCTGATTTTATTGTATGAGATGATCATGTTTTGTAACCGAGTTATCGGCAACTGGCAGGAGCCATATGGTTGTCGCTTTATTATATGCAATGCAATCGCGATGTAATGCTTTACTTTATTACTAAATGGTAGTGATAGTCGTGGAAGCATAAGATTGGCGAGAAGACAACGATGCTACGATGGAGATCAAGGTGTCGCGCCGGTGACGATGGTGATCATGACGGTGCTTCGGAGATGGAGATCACAAGCACAAGATGATGATGGCCATATCATATCACTTATATTGATTGCATGTGATGTTTATCCTTTTATGCATCTTATCTTGCTTTGATTGACGGTAGCATTATAAGATGATCTCTCACTAAAATTATCAAGAAGTGTTCTCCCTGAGTATGCACCGTTGCCAAAGTTCGTCGTGCCCAGACACCACGTGATGATCGGGTGTGATAAGCTCTACGTCCAAATACAACGGGTGCAAAACAATTGCACACGTAGAATACTTAGGTTATACTTGACGAGCCAAGCATATACAGATATGGCCTCGGAACACGGAGACCGAAAGGTCGAGCGTGAATCATATAGTAGATATGATCAACATAACGATGTTCACCATTGAAAACTACTCCATCTCACGTGATGATCGGTTATGGTTTAGTTGATTTGGATCACGTGATCACTTAGAAGATTAGAGGGATGTCTATCTAAGTGGGAGTTCCTAAGTAATTTGATTAACTGAACTTAAACTTATCATGAACTTAGTACCTGATAGTATCTTGCTTGTTTATGTTGATTGTAGATAGATGGCTCGTGCTATTGTTCCGTTGAATTTTAATGCGTTCCTTGAGAAAGCAAAGTTGAAAGATGATGGTAGCAATTACACGGACTGGGTCCGTAACCTGAGGATTATCCTCATTGCTGCACAGAAGAATTACGTCCTGGAAGCACCGCTGGGTGACAGGCCTGCTGCTGGAGCAACGCCAGATGTTATGAACGTCTGGCAGAGCAAAGCTGATGACTACTCGATAGTTCAGTGTGCCATGCTTTACGGCTTAGAATCGGGACTTCAACGACGTTTTGAACGTCATGGAGCATATGAGATGTTCCAGGAGTTGAAGTTAATATTTCAAGCAAATGCCCGAATTGAGAGATATGAAGTCTCCAATAAGTTCTATAGCTGCAAGATGGAGGAGAACAGTTCTGTCAGTGAGCATATACTCAAAATGTCTGGGTATAATAATCACTTGATTCAGATGGGAGTTAATCTTCCAGATGATTGCGTCATTGACAGAATTCTCCAATCACTGCCACCAAGCTACAAGAGCTTCGTGATGAACTATAATATGCAAGGGATGAACAAGACTATTCCCGAGCTCTTCGCAATGCTGAAAGCTGCGGAGGTAGAAATCAAGAAGGAGCATCAAGTGTTGATGGTTAGCAAAACCACTAGTTTCAAGAAAAAGGACAAAGGGAAGAAGAAGGGAAACTTCAAGAAGAACAGCAAGCAAGTTGCTGCTCAGGAGAAGAAACCCAAGTCTGGACCTAAGCCTGAAACTGAGTGCTTCTACTGCAAGCAGACTGGTCACTGGAAGCGGAACTGCCCCAAGTATTTGGCGGATAAGAAGGATGGCAAAGTGAGCAAAGGTATATGTGATATACATGTTATTGATGTGTACCTTACTAGAGCTCACAGTAGCACCTGGGTATTTGATACTGGTTCTGTTGCTAATATTTGCAACTCGAAACAGGGACTACGGAATAAGCGGACGCTAGCAAAGGACGAGGTGACGATGCACGTGGGAAACGGTTCCAAAGTCGATGTGATCGCGGTCGGCACGCTACCTCTACATCTACCTTCGGGATTAATATTAGACCTAAATAATTGTTATTTGGTGCCAGCGTTGAGCATGAACATTATATCTGGATCTTGTTTAATGCGAGACGGTTATTCATTTAAATCAGAGAATAATGGTTGTTCTATTTATATGAATAATATCTTTTATGGTCATGCACCTTTGAAGAGTGGTCTATTCTTGTTGAAACTCGAAGATAGTGATACACATATTCATAATGTAGAAGCCAAAAGATGCAAAGTTAATAATGATAGTGCAACTTATTTGTGGCACTGCCGTTTGGGTCATATCGGTGTAAAGCGCATGAAGAAACTCCATACTGATGGGCTTTTGGAACCACTTGATTATGAATCACTTGGTACTTGCGAACCGTGCCTCATAGGCAAGATGACTAAAACACCGTTCTTCGGTACTATGGAGAGAGCAACAGATTTATTGGAAATCATACATACCGATGTATGTGGTCCGATGAATATTGAGGCTCGTGGCGGATATCGTTATTTTCTCACCTTCACAGATGATTTAAGCAGATATGGGTATATCTACTTAATGAAACATAAGTCTGAAACATTTGAAAAGTTCAAAGAATTTCAGAGTGAAGTTGAAAATCATCGTAACAAGAAAATAAAGTTTCTACGATCTGATCATGGAGGAGAATATTTGAGTTACGAGTTTGGTGTACATTTGAAAAATTGTGGAATAGTTTCGCAACTCACGCCACCCGGAACACCACAGCGTAATGGTGTGTCCGAACGTTGTAATCGTACTTTACTAGATATGGTGCGATCTATGATGTCTCTTACAGATTTACCGCTATCGTTTTGGGGTTATGCTTTAGAGACGGCCGCATTCACGTTAAACAGGGCACCATCAAAATCCGTTGAGACGACACCTTATGAACTATGGTTTGGCAAGAAACCAAAGTTGTCGTTTCTTAAAGTTTGGGGCTGCGATGCTTATGTGAAAAAGCTTCAACCTGATAAGCTCGAACCTAAATCGGAGAAATGTGTCTTCATAGGATATCCAAAGGAAACTATTGGATACACCTTCTATCACAGATCCGAAGGCAAGACTTTTGTTGCTAAATTCGGAAACTTTCTAGAGAAGGAGTTTCTCTCGAAAGAAGTGAGTGGGAGGAAAGTAGAACTTGATGAGGTAACTGTACCTGCTCCCTTATTGGAAAATAGTACATCACAGAAAACTGTTTCTGCGACACCTATACCAATCAGTGAGGAAGCTAATGATGATGATCATGAAGCTTCAGAACAAGATACTACTGAACCACTTAGATCAACCAGAGTGAGATCCGCACCAGAGTGGTACGGTAATCCAGTTCTGGAAGTCATGATGCTAGATCATGATGAACCTACGAACTATGAAGAAGCGATGGTGAGCCCAGATTCCGCAAAGTGGCTTGAGGCCATGAAATCTGAGATGGGATCCATGTATGAAAACAAAGTATGGACTTTGGTTGACTTGCCCGATGATCGGCAAGCAATTGAGAATAGATGGATCTTCAAGAAAAAGACTGACGCTGACGGTAATATTACTGTCTATAAAGCTCGACTTGTTGCAAAAGGTTTTCGACAAGTTCAAGGAGTTGACTACGATGAGACCTTCTCACCCGTAGCGATGCTTAAGTCCATCAGAATTATGTTAGCGATTGTCGCATTTTATGATTATGAAATATGGCAGATGGATGTCAAAACTGCATTCCTGAATGGATTTCTGGAAGAAGAATTGTATATGATACATCCAGAAGGTTTTGTCGATCCAAAGGGAGCTAACAAAGTATGCAAACTCCAGCGATCCATTTATGGACTGGTGCAAGCATCTCGGAGTTGGAATAAACGCTTTGATAGTGTGATCAAAGCATTTGGCTTTATACAGACTTTTGGAGAAGCCTGTATTTACAAGAAAGTGAGTGGGAGCTCTGTAGCATTTCTAATATTATATGTGGATGACATATTGCTGATTGGAAATGATATAGAATTTCTGGATAGCATAAAGGGATACTTGAATAAAAGTTTTTCGATGAAAGACCTCGAGGAAGCTGCTTACATATTAGGCATAAAGATCTATAGAGATAGATCAAAACGCTTAATTGGACTTTCACAAAGCACATACCTTGACAAGATTTTGAAGAAGTTCAAAATGGATCAAGCAAAGAAAGGGTTCTTGCCTGTGTTACAAGGTATGAAGTTGAGTCAGACTCAATGCCCGACCACTGCAGAAGATAGAGAGAAAATGAAAGATGTTCCCTATGCTTCAGCCATAGGCTCTATCATGTATGCAATGCTGTGTACCAGACCTTATGTGTGCCTTGCTATAAGTTTAGCAGGGAGGTACCAAAGTAATCCAGGAATGGATCACTGGACAGCGGTCAAGAACATCCTGAAATACCTGAAAAGGACTAAGGATATGTTTCTCGTATATGGAGGTGACAAAGAGCTCACCGTAAGAGGTTATGTTGATGCAAGCTTTGACACTGATCCGGACGATTCTAAATCGCAAACCGGATACGTGTTTACTTTAAATGGTGTAGCTGTCAGTTGGTGCAGTTCTAAACAAAGCGTCGTAGCGGGATCTACATGTGAAGCGGAGTACATAGCTGCTTCGGAAGCAGCAAACGAAGGAGTCTGGATGAAGGAGTTCATATCCGATCTAGGTGTCATACCTAGTGCATCGGGTCCAATGAAAATCTTCGGTGACAATACTGGTGCAATTGCCTTGGCAAAGGAATCCAGATTTCACAAGAGGACCAAACACATCAAAAGACGCTTCAACTCCATCCGGGATTTAGTCCAGGTGGGAGACATAGAGATTTGCAAGATACATACGGATCTGAATGTTGCAGACCCGTTGACTAAGCCTCTTCCACGAGCAAAACATGATCAACACCAAGGCTCCATGGGTGTTAGAATCATTACAGTGTAATCTAGATTATTGACTCTAGTGCAAGTGGGAGACTGAAGGAAATATGCCCTAGAGGCAATAATAAAGTTATTATTTATTTCCTTATATCATGATAAATTTTTATTATTCATGCTAGAATTGTATTAACCGGAAACATAATACATGTGTGAATACATAGACCAACAGAGCGTCACTAGTATGCCTCTACTTGACTAGCTCGTTAATCAAAGATGGTTATGTTTCCTAACCATGAACAAAGAGTTGTTATTTGATTAACGAGGTCACATCATTAGTTGAATGATCTGATTGACATGACCCATCCCATTAGCTTAGCACCCGATCGTTTAGTATGTTGCTATTGCTTTCTTCATGACTTATACATGTTCCTATAACTATGAGATTATGCAACTCCCGTCTACCGGAGGAACACTTTGGGTACTACCAAACGTCACAACGTAACTGGGTGATTATAAAGGAGTACTACAGGTGTCTCCAATGGTAGATGTTGGGTTGGCGTATTTCGAGATTAGGGTTTGTCACTCCGATTGTCGGAGAGGTATCTCTGGGCCCTCTCGGTAATGCACATCACATAAGCCTTGCAAGCACTGCAACTAATATGTTAGTTGTGAGATGATGTATTACGGAACGAGTAAAGAGACTTGCCAGTAACGAGATTGAACTAGGTATTGGATACCGACGATCGAATCTCGGGCAAGTAACATACCGATGACAAAGGGAACAACGTATGTTGTTATGCGGTCTGACCGATAAAGATCTTCGTAGAATATGTAGGAGCCAATATGGGCATCCAGGTCCCGCTATTGGTTATTGACCGGAGACGTGTCTCGGTCATGTCTACATTGTTCTCGAACCGTAGGGTCCGCACGCTTAACGTTACGATGACAGTTATTATGAGTTTATGCATTTTGATGTACCGAAGGTTGTTCGGAGTCCCGGATGAGATCACGGACATGACGAGGAGTCTCGAAATGGTCGAGACGTAAAGATTGATATATTGGAAGCCTATGTTTGGACATAGGAAGTGTTCCGGGTGAAATCGGGATTTTACCGGAATACCGGGAGGGTTACCGGAACCCCCCGGGAGACTAATGGGCCTATTGGGCCTTAGTGGAAAAAGAGAAAAGGGGCAGCCCATAAGCTGGCCGGCGCCCCCCCTTTCCCCAAGTCCTAGTAGGACTAGGAGAAGGGGCCGGCCCCCCCTCTTTCTCCTTTCTCCCCGAGAGTCCTAATTTGATTAGGATTGGAGGGAGGAGTCCTACTCCCAGTGGGAGTAGGACTCCCCTGCGCCTCCCTCTCCCTGGTCGGCCGGCCCCCCTTCCTCCAACCTTTATATACGGGGGCAAGGGACACCCCAAGACACACAAGTTGATCCTTGAGATCGTTCCTTAGCCGAGTGCGGTGCCCCCTGCCACCAAATTCCACCTCGATCGTACCGTTACAGTGCTTAGGCGAAGCCCTGCGTCGGTAGTACATCAAGATCGTCATCACGCCGTCGTGCTGACGGAACTCTTTCTCGACGCTTTGCTGGATCGGAGCCTGAGGAACGTCATCGAGCTGAACGTGTGCTAAGAACTCGGAGGTGCTGGAGTAACGGTGCTTGGATTGGTCGGATCGGGAACAAGACGTACGAGTACTTCCTCTACGTTGTGTGATCGCTTCCGCAGTCGGTCTGCGTTGGTACGTAGACAACACTCTCCCCTCTCGTTGCTGTGCATCACCGTGATCTTGCGTGTGCGTAGGAAAATTTTCGAAATTACTGCGTTCCCCAACAATATAGATGACCTAGTCATCGCCAATTGCTTGATAGATGCTAGAATTGGTTGTGCATGCTTTGTCACATATTTCAATTGCCATCTTATTGTGTGAGCATGTTGGTTGCATATTTTACTCATTCGAGGACATCCACTTGTTGTTTTGATTGTTTAGTTTTATTTCCTTTTGCCAAGTGGATGGACAAGAATGCCTAAGAACCTCCTCTAGCTATCTATGCTTTTCTCGTCTCAAACTCTATTCATGCTACATCACAAAATTTGATCAAGTCAGATTTGAACCACTCTGTGTGAGGAGCGCTCGGAGTCCCCGATTCGTCATAGACTTAAACTTCCAAAACCTCTTTATGATTCTCGGTCTGACCGATATCCTACTTTCAGTCCTACCGAGATCATTAAGTTGATCTGAATTTTCGATCTCGGTGCAACCGATTTGAATCATTCGGTCACACCGAGTTGCAACAAGTGTATACAGTTTTGCATCTCGGTGCCACCGACTTGTTCCATTCGGTCACACTGACAGGGTCGGGCTATATATAGTCACGGGCAAAAATTTGGAAATTTCTCCGAACCCCTTCGCCCGCGCGATAGCTCGCTCTGCCAACGTGGTCTCCGGATCGTCTCCTCGCCGCCAGCCGCCTCCAGTCACTGGTCTCCATCGCCGTCAATGGAATTCAACCCTGCCGTTGCCGCCGTAGCGAGTCTCCGCCGAACTAGGGTATGGACTCGATCTTTGTGCTATCCCCAATCTGATTCCTAGCACATTGTGTTCTTAATGATTCTTGCCACGATTGAAACACTCCTATCCAGTCAATGCATTCGTAGATTAGCTTTGATTCGAAAATTTTAGGGTTTGGTTTCCGCCGAAACCATCTCGGACCCACCGAGTTGAAAAACTCGGTCCCACCGATTTGGCTCATGCCATTGCACAAGTGAGACTCGGTCTGACCGAGAATTACTTATCGGTGTGACCGATTTTGGAACTTTGTGAAACCCTAGCAGTCTCGGTGCCACCGAACTGTGACTCGGTCTGACCGAGTTCACTAGTTTAGGTTCCAAAACTGCTTCAGTATCACCGAGTTTAAAAATCGGTAGATCCGAGATGATTTCAGTGGGAAACTAAAACTAAGATTTTGAATCATTCTTTTGCAAAAATCTCTGCATTTTGTCATGCTCATCCACTCTACCTCATCTATAAACTCTTCACAGGGTCAGTAGTCAGCTTTTACATCATGTCTGATCAGAGTGACAGCCAGAACAGATCAGAAGAGCAAGTGCTCATGAGTGAGGGCACCAGTCCCTCCAGCTCTTCAGATGATGGCAGCAGAAGTACCCCAAGCAATTCGCCAAAAGCTGCCACCAGACAGAGGAAGAAGAGAACTTCAGATTCTGAGGATGAAGATTATGTGGCAGAGGAAGAGGAAGCCACATCAAAGAGAGTTGGGCTCAAGAAGGAATATGGCTCAGCTCAAGGCACAAAGCCAGGCTTAAAAATCAAAAGGCCAGCAGGTAGGCAGCCTATGCCAAAGGCCAGAGCTTCAACTCAAATTCCTGAAAAGCCTGCAACCATAGAGCCAGTTGGTGCTGAAGGAAAGAAAAGGAAGGAAAGGGTCAAGAAGATCGTACCCAGAGTGCTTGGAAAGGCTTCCATCATGGAAGAAGAGGAAGAAGAAGAGGTTGCTGCACTAGCACCTAAGGCACCTAAGCTTATGGGTGATGCTATCAGGACAGGGGCTGCTGCATCCAAGCCCAAAGAAGCACCCAAAGCTGCCTCCAAGCCCAAGTCTGCCCCAAAGAGAAATACGAGGAGCATACCTGCAACTGAGAAGAACAAGGCCCCAGTGCCTGAAGCTTCTAAATAAGATGATGAAGAGCATGTTCTGAGAAAGCTCAAGCCCAAGATCCCAGACCACAATGATGCTCATCCTGTGGCTGAGGACATGAAGCTCAGAAGAGACTCAGGGCTGAGGAAGTGGAGAGAAGTAGATCCATATGCTTCAAGGAGAAGAACTACTGTTGATTATAGGTTCCACACTAAGGAACAGCAGGACTTCTATGAGACAGTTTTGTTGGACAAGAAGCCCATAGTTTGTGACATGAGATGGGTCAATTGGGAGTACATCAAGGAAAATGAAGAACACTACCCTGGAGTGTATGACAGCTTCAATGCTTGTGGAGTAGCATACTTTGTTGGGCAGAAGCTCACAAAGTGGAACGAGGAACTCATTATGCAATTCTACTCCACAGCACATTTCTACCCAGATGGAAAGATCACATGGATGTCTGAAGGTACGAGGTACCAATCTACTGTTGCTGAGTGGGCACAGCTCATCAATGCCCCAGAGGAGCATGAGGATGACTTGGATATCTATGCCAAGAAGAAGATGGACCACAACTCTATGTCCAATATGTACAAGGAAATTCCAAACGAGGCACTTGATACTTTCAAGTTTGGGTCTGTGCATTATCTTCTGTCCGGGCTGCCAGCCATTAACTGGATCCTTAGGCACACTCTATTGCCCAAGTTAGGTGATCACAAGATGATCAGAGGCCATGCAATCAATTTGCTTCATGTATTTGATGTGCCTCAGAAATTCAAGGTCATGAGCCTCATAGTAGAAACTGTCAAGAGGACTGCAGCAGATCAGAAGAGGAGCTGTGGTTATGCCCCTCAGATTCAGGTGTTAATCAACTCGAAGATGGGCACAGGCATATACTTGTTGGACAAGTAACACTTGCCTATTCATCCAGACTTTGAGGACAACCAAGTTTTGATGAATGAGAATGAACCATCAATAGTTCAAGCACAAGCAAAGAAGGAGAAGGCAAGGAAGGAGAAAGCTGCCAAGATGCCAACTCAAGAGGAGGCATCTGAGTATTTCTTGAAAACCAAACAAGAGCAGCTTGGTTACTTGATTGCATCCACACTGAGGATTGAGCAAGGACTGGCCACCCTCACTCAGAATCAGCAGAGCTTAGAGAGGACCATGGAACAAAAGTTCTACGACTTGGATGTCAAAGTAATAGAGATTCAGTCTGCAGTGGAACAACTTCAGGATGACATGCAGGAGAGGAGAGGCAAGACTATAACTGATGCATTTGCCAGAGTGCCAAGAGCTCAGAGATCACATGCAGTGCCAGTTGCTGACACCAGAGCCACCACTTATGCACCAGCTACAGCTTCAGTTCCACCAGCTCCAGCATCTACTTCAGCCTCAACTCCAACCACGTCTACAGAAGGCTTCGTCCTTGGAGTGCTCCGGACTCCACCACCACCAGAAGATCAAGGCTGAGAGTCGATCTAGCACTATGCATTTTTTAGGAACTTTTTTGGTAACTTGTTGCCAAAGGGGGAGAAAAATGTATAGATCATAGGCTTCGAGAGAGAGAGAGTGTTGCTTTTATTCTCTCCTGCTTTATTTGGTGGTTCTTCGAACTTTGTTTGCTTTTGAGTGCTTGAGATACTATGCCGTTATCTATGAGACATTGATGATCATGTGTTTGATCATAAGCTACACTTAATGCTTGGTGAATGCTATTATCTTATCTATCTTATGTGATCATTCACTTTTCTTGGTGATGAGTGCATGTATTACAAGATGTATGTGACATGGAAGAGTAACCCATGACTCTAACTCTTTGTGCATTTGCAGTCCAAAGCAAATCTTAAATATGCACAAATATAGGGGGAGCTCTTACTTATCACATACTTCTCAAAGCGACGATATTTTTCATGCTTATTATCATTTGTCGAAGCTTTGATCTATATGTTGTCATCAATTACCAAAAAGGGGGAGATTGAAAGTGCAACTATCCCTAGGTGGTTTTGGTAATTCATAACAACATATAGCTCATTGAGCTAATGCTATTCCAAGATGATTATTTCAGGAAAGCTCAATGATTGGCATGGCATGGATGGTGAAAGTGGAACCCTCAAAATGCTAAGGACAAAGGATTGGCTCAAGCTCAAAAGCTCAAGACTCTTCATTTTATATTTTAGTGATCCAAGATCACATTGAGTCTTTAGGAAAAGCCAATACTATCAAGGAGGGATGAGGTGTTGCTTAATGAGCCTCTTGCTTCATGTGCTTAGTGATATGCTCCAAAACCCTCAACTACTTTCCCATATCCACATTTGACCTAAACCCTAAGCCAAACTTGGCCCTACCGATTCTTTCAACCCGACGTCACCGAGTTTCACTTGTCATAGCCATTACCAAACCCTAGCAATTCGGTTCCACCGATAGGGATCTCGGTCTCACCGAGATTGGATTGCAAACTCTCTGTTTCCCTTTCATAACTTTTCGGTCTCACCGAAAGAGCGGATCGGTCCCACCGAGATTGCAATGTAAATTCAGTGTTTCCTTTTTGTAACTTTTCGGTCTCACCGAAAGAGTAAATCGGTCCTGTCGGATTTCGGGTTCCGGCAGACCCTTAAGGTCCGAACACTGGGGTGCGCGCGGAAATCACGCCTTCTACCTCCCCGTCTCGCAAAGATCTAAACTATTAAAGGAATCACACAAGGGACACATGATTTATACTGGTTCGGGCCACCATTGTGGTGTAATACCCTACTCCAGTGTGTGGTGGATGGATTGCCTCTTGGGGCTGATGATGATGGACAATACAAGGAAGAACAGCCTCGCGAGGGTCTGTTCTTGGCTGGGGCGACGAACTACTGGGAGGAGTTCAGTCACCTTCTCTCTCTCTCTCTCACTTACTCTCTCTGCTTGCTAGCCGGATCCACACGCCGAAGCCGAACCCCTTGCTACATGGGTGGCCGTCCCTACTTATAGGGGCCCTGGCCCTCTTCCCAAATATCGGGCGGGAAGGGAGCCAACAATGGCGGGCTAATTTGAAGGGGCACAGCAAGTACTCTTATCCTGACTAAAGTTGGTCTTCTCCTGCGAAAGAACCTGCGGTGACGCCGTGCTGGGCTCCATGGTGACCTCCGTCTCGTAGTCCGCTCGGTCCTGGTCTTGCTGCATCGAAATGGCAACCTTTGCCCGATGCCTCGGTACTCCGCGGCTGCGCTTGCCCCCTTTACACCAAAGAGGAAAGAAGGACGCTGCGCGCGCTGGCGCCCGCCTGGCACCCTCGATCGTCATGGCTTGCGTCACGGGCACCTCGCGAGGTACCCCGCCTTGATATCTCCGTCTCCTCGCAAGCCAGCCTGAGGAGGTTGCGCCTAAGGATGCGCCGTGTCGTCCGCCTCGCGAGGCTTGGCCCCTCGCGAGGGTCTTGAGTCTTGCGCTGATGAAGATGGGCCATGTTGGGCCCCCATTCGAGCCACGGCGCAGGCCGTAGGCAGGCAAGTCTGGGGACCCCCATTCCCAGAACGCCGACAGTAGCCCCTGGGCCCAAGGCGCGCATGGGCTTAGCCGTGCCGAGAGGCGAGAGGGCAAGGGCGAAGCGCCGCGGGCCCTAACAGCCTGCAGCCTTGGGCGCCGCGTGGCGGTTGATTGGACGTGGGCGACTCCACTTCCCCATGATGCCTCGGTGATCGCGTGAGCTGGACAAGTCCCTGCATGCAAATCGTGTCATGATTACCTGTGATCGTGGGGGCCGGTGGTTGGCCTTCGCCGGCTATAAGTATGGTACGGCGCGTGCCCTTCCAGTCCATCTCTCTTTACTTTCTCCTCTGCCCCTAGTTCTTTCTTTGTCTTGGTTTGATGGCTCCATCGAGGAGGTACTCGGCTGCGGAGAAGGGGAAAGCCCTTCAGGGCGGTCCTACATCTCCCCCGCCCAAGCGCGGTCGTGGGCGCCCTCGAAAGCACCCGGTGCCAGCTCCGGTAGCGTTTGGCGATCATGGGGACGGCTCCCAGCGCGGCGGCGGGCGAGCCGCCATGGCCGAGTGACGTGCCTGGGTTGCGCGCTCCCCCAGGCCGCGCTTTTGCGCTGTGCAGGCGCTGCGGGAGTTCGTCGTCTGGTCAGCGGAGCCGACTAGCGCCCGGCTCCCGCTCCCTCGCTTCCTCCTTGGTGAACTCCCGGCCGGCGCTCCTGGCGGCCTCTGGCTCCAGGCGGAGGGCTGCTGCAGCAGGTCCTCATGGGTCGCGCTGGAGGTCTCCGCCAGCGGGGATTTGGCCTTGACTCGTGGCTAGCAGGCGTTCGCCCGCGCTCGCGGCCTGGAGCGCCGGTGTACTCTGCACTTCAGGTTCGATGGCGACGCCACCCTCTATGTGAGGGTGTTTGGGGAAGATGGTCGTCGCGCGGGGTGTTGCCCTGAGGACGACGACCGTGTCCGGGGGCCCCGCTCTGATGGCGATGGAGGAGATAGCACCCGCGCAGATGGCGGCGTCCGCGACTCCCCAAGCTTCATCAACTCTTCCTCGAGCGACTCCTCCAGCGGTGGCAGCAGCCCACCCCCGCGTCGTCGAGCTTGCTTGGGAGGTGGTGGCTCGTCTGCCCGCCGCCGTGCCCTGGTGAAGTGCGAGAAGGAGTCCGCCTGAAGCCCGGAGGCAGCTCGCGTCGCCTCCGCGGGCCGGTGTAAGGAGGGTCGCGTCGGGCTCATCCTTTCCTTTTCCTTTTGTTTCCTGTGTAAGACAAAACAGCTGCATGGAGCCCCGCTGGGGCGTGTTGGGAATTATCGCCGTTTTAGCCATTACCTTGATCTTATTTTTGCGCCTCTTAACCACACGCCTATGTGTAGATAGTTTTTGGCCCCTGCCGGGGGGGGCGACCGACCCTGGCCCTGTGTGCGCGTCGCGATGCCCGAGGGGCACGGACTAGGGGGGTGCTCCTCTAACGTGCCCGGATCATGAAACCTTCCAGCGGCTAGAGCAGAAACGCTCGCGAGGGCGTTTGAGTACCACCCCTCGTGAGGTCGTTTGCGAGAGAAACCAAAGCAAGGAGCAAAAATCAATGAACCACAAATCAGCAACAGCGATAACTTCAATAAGACTTCAAATGCAAGTAAACACGTCAACTGCGGAAAGCAAATGAAAAAGCCGCGTCCGGCACCTAATCTAGTCTTCGACGTCTTCTCACCAGCGCGGAGCTAAGTGCTGCCACTGGCCGTGGGAGGGAGCCCCAGGGCTTGAGCCTGGCGCTCCTGAGACTCCGGGGCGTGTACAGCCCCACTCATTATTACGTGAGAGTGTCACGGGGCAGCGAGCTTCACAGGCATTGGCCTTGCTTCACAGGCTCCGGGCCTTTCCAAAACGCGATAGCTTCACAGGCACTCGCCCTGCCTCACAGGCTCTGGGCCTTTCCAAAACGTGATAGCTTCACAGGCACTCGCCTTGCTTCACAGGCTCTGGGCCTTTCCAAAACGCGATAGCTTCATAGGCACTCGCCATGCTTCACAGGCTCTGGGCCTTTCCAAAACGCGATAGCTTCACAGGCACTCGCCTTGCTTCACAGGCTCTGGGCCTTTCCAAAACGCGATAGCTTCACAGGCACTCGCCTTGCTTCACAGGCTCTGGGCCTTTTCAGGGGTAGAACCTCCGGAGGTGCTGGATGTTCCATGCATTCTGGACCGGCACTCCCTCCTGAGTCTCCAAGCGCGCGGAGCCGAGCCTGGAAACATGAACAACCTTGAAGGGGCCCTCCCACATGGGAGAGAGCTTGTGCAACCCCTCCCTGGAGAGAACCCGCCTGAGCACGAGGTCTCCTACCTCGAGAGTCCTGGGGCGGATGTTGCGGCAGTGATATCGCCGCAGCGCCTGTTGATACCTCGCCGCTCGCAGCGCGGCCTCCCGGCGACGTTCCGCCCCCAGCACAAGGTCCATCCCCCGCATGGCGTCCTGCTGCGCCTCGTCGAACGCCAGGACCTGCGCGGAGCGACGTCTGACCTCGTGAGGGAGGACTGCTTCTGCTCCGTAGACTAGGAAGAATGGGGTCTCCCCAGTTGGTTTGGTCGCGGTGGTGCGGATGGACCACAGCACGGACTGCAGCTCGTCGTACCATCCTCTTCCACAGGCCTCCAGCTTCTTCTTGAACGTCCTGGTCTTGAGGCCCCTCAGGACCTCCGCGTTGGCTC
The DNA here is from genome assembly GCA_034509565.1 of Triticum monococcum. Taxonomy (NCBI): domain Eukaryota; kingdom Viridiplantae; phylum Streptophyta; class Magnoliopsida; order Poales; family Poaceae; genus Triticum; species Triticum monococcum. Next base: position 211,890,785 of record CM067847.1, on the reverse strand, counting down.
GCTCGGCCTGGCCGTTGCTTCGGGGGTGCGCCACTGAGGCATAGCATATTTGCGTTCCAAGGTTAGCACAGTATGTTTTGAAGAGATTACTGGTGAACTGCGAACCGTTGTCTGTGATGATGCGATTCAGCACCCCGAACCGGCTCACGATGCCGTTGATGAACTTGACCGCAGAGCCCGCAGGGATGGCGCGGACGGCCTCCACTTCAGCCCACTTGGTGAATTTTTCCACGGCTACGTAGAGGTAGCGATAGCCCCCTGGCGCCCGAGGAAACGGGCCCAAAATGTCCAGCCCCCAGACCGCGAATGGCCACGAAAGGGGGATGGTCTGCAAGCCTCCTGCTGGCTGATGGATCTGCTTGGCGTGGAACTGGCAGGCATCGCAAGCCTTTACCAATTCGATTGCGTCGTTGAGCGCGGTGGGCCAATAGAAACCGCTACGGAATGCCTTGCTGACGAGGGTCTGTGATGATGAGTGGTGCCCACAGTCTCCGCCGTGTATGTCCTCCAGTAGTTCCTTTCCTTGTTCCCTGGAGATGCAACACAGAAGTACATCGGTTGGTCGCTTTCGGTAGAGTTCCCCATCTCTGATGGAGTATGCCGCGGCCTTCCGCGCCACTCGCTCTGCTTCCTCCTCCCTCTCTGGCAAGGTCCCTTGTGTCAGGTAGCTCCGGAGCTCTGTGATCCAACAACCCTCCTGAGGTTCCATCGCCAGGAGCAGGCGCGCTCCTAAGGCCGGGCCACAGGTCGGAGCTCCCGAGGCAGGTGGCTGGGGGAGCTCCTCCAAGGGCTAAGCCGTGTTTGACAGTGATGGCAGAGCTGAGGGCTTGAAGAGCCGCTCCTCTAAAACGCCAGGCTCCTGGGGTAATCGCCTGGACGCGTGTTTGGCGATATCGTCGGCCTCCTAATTGGTGCCACGAGGCACATGCTGCAGTTCCAGCCCCCAGAACTGCTTTTCCATCCTGCGGACCTCTGCTAGGTAGGCCTCCATATGCTCGTCCTTCGGCTCGTACACCTTGTTGGAGAAGTTGACTAGGAGCTGCGAGTCGCCCTTGACGGTGATGCATTTTATTCCCAGGGCTACTGCGGCCTTCAACCCGGCTATCAGTCCCTCATATTCTGCTATGTTGTTGGAGACATTTTCACCCTACTGGAAACAGAGTTGTATGGCATAGTAGAGCTTATCCAGAGTGGGTGATACCAGCACCGCACCAGCCCCCGCGCCGTGCCTGGAGAACTCCCCATCGAAGTACATGACCCAGCCTGCCGGCGCCTCCCTCCCCGGGGAGAGGGACCGATCCTCATTGTCCCTGAGGCCTGGCACCTGCGCCCATTCCACCACGAAATCCGCCAATGCTGCCCGTTTGATGACCCTGGTTGTGCTGAACTCGAGCTGAAACGCCTGCAGCTCTATGTTCCACTCGGCGACCCTTCCGGCTGAGTTAGGGCTCCTGAGCACTCTCTCCACGGGGTACGATGAGACGACTTTGATGGGATGAGCCTGGAAGTAGTGACGCAGCTTGCGCGAGGCTACCAGTAGCGCGAGGAGGAGCTTCTGAGGCATTGGGTACCGCGCCCTCGCGTCCCGCAACACCGTGCTAACAAAGTAGACCGGGTGCTCAACAAGGCTGAGAGCATCTGCGGTCGCGACGCCCTCGGGAGGTGAGGGCGCCTCACGAGATGAAGTGACCTTGGGAGGCGATCCATCCGGGCGTGCGGCCTCTCCCGCCTCCGGTACATTCGTCGGCAGCTGTCCCTCCTCCACTGCGGTCGTGGCTTCCGCAGGCTCTCCTTGTTCCCGTTTTGCCTTGCGTCGGGCTGCCGCTGCGGTCTTCACCTAGCGCTCCTCCCTAACCGCCACCAGGGCTGCGCTGGCAGAGTAAGGTGTGGCGGCGAGGTAAAGCAGCAGGGGCTCCTGAGGGCGCGGAGCCACCATGACTGGGGGACTGGTCAGGTACCTCTTGAGATCTTGAAACGCCGTATCTGCCTCTTCAGTCCATTCAAAGGGCCCCTTCTTCTTCATCAGCTGAAAGAAAGGCAGCGCTCGCTCTCCCAATTTGGAGATGAAGCGCCCCAGCGCGGTCACGCGCCCAGTGAGCTTCTGCATCTCTCTGAGGGTCTTCGGCGGGCTCATGTCCTCGACCGCCTTGACCTTCTCGGGGTTGGCCTCAATGCCACGATGGGACACGAGGAACCCCAAAAGCTTACCCGAGGGGATGCCAAACACACATTTCTCCGGGTTGAGCCGCAGGTTTACTGCGTCGAGGCTCGCGAAGGTCTCCTCCAGGTCCTGTATCAGGGTCTTGGCCTCCCGAGACTTTACTACAATGTCATCTACGTAGGCCTCGACATTCTTTCCGAGTTGCGGGCCCAAGGCGATGTGCATCAGCCGTTGAAAGGTTGCTCCCGCATTGCGCAGCCCGAACGGCATGCATGTATAGCAGTATACCCCGCACGGGGTCAAGAAGGCGGTCTTCTCGACGTCTTCTACCGCCATCTTGATCTGGTGATACCCGAAGAAGGCGTCCAGGAAGCATAGCAGGTCGCACTCCGCAGTGGAGTCGACGATCTGGTCGATGCGGGGGAGCGGAAACGGATCTTGCGGGCATGCCTTGTTAAGGTTGGTGAAGTCACCACACATGCGCTCCTTCCCCCCTTTCTTGGGCACAACAACAGGGTTGGCTAACCAATCCGGGTATCGGACCTCACGAATGACCCCAGCAGCTTCTAGCTTGCGGGTCTCTTGAACAATGAAGGCCTGCTTTTCCACGGACTGCCGCCTGGCCTTCTGCTTCACGGGGCGCACATTTGGGCACACGTTGAGGTGATGCTCGATGACACTCATGGGGATCCCCGCCAGCTGGTCGGGCTCCCAAGAGAATACCTTCTTATTTGCGCGCAAGAACTTGACCAAGGCCCCCTCCTGCTCAGGCTCAAGGTTGGCGCCTATGGTGAAAGTGGCACTGGAGGACCCGTCCTCGTCGACGGGTATCTGCTTGGTCTCTGCCTTGTCCTGGGTGAACAACTGCTTCTTGTTGGCGGGCGCAGCCCCCTTGGGCTCAGGGGTCTCCGCGTTGACGGACCGCGCCTATGCCGTTGTCTTGAAGGCGAGCTCGAGTACTCGCAAGGCGTCCCCGGTGTCCCCGCGCACGATGAGGGTACCGTTGCTCCCGGGCATCTTCATGAGGTTGTACGCCGGGTGCGTGGCGGCCATGAACTGGGCCAGTGCCGGGTAGCCGAGGATGGCGTTATAAGGGAGGCCGACGGGGGTGATGTCAAATTCGACCGTCTCCATGCGGAAGTTGTCGTAAGTGCCGAAGGTTACCGGGAGCCGGATCTGTCCCAGGGAGTCGGATGATCCGCCTCCGACGCCCGAGAAAGATCGGCTGGGATCGCAGCCGCTCCTGGGGTATGCAGAAAGAGGTTGAAAGTCTCGACCGAAAGCACGATGAGGTCCGCGCCGCCGTCGATGAGGGTTCTGGTGACGGCCACCTGGCAGATGGTGGGGGTGCACAACAAGGGGAGCGCGCCTGAGCCGACCGGGTTGGTGGGTTGGTCCTCCGAGCTGAAGGTCAGATCGACCTCGCGCGCCACCCGGTCCGGGGGAGCCCCCTGCCGTGCGGAAGCGGTGCTAATCCGGCGGGCAAAAGGCTTGAGGTGGCGACTTGTGGGCGGCGCCGGCGAGCCACCCAGGAGGGCCGCAACAACCGAAGGCGTCGGTGTCGCGGTGTAGTTGCTCTGTCGCGTAGGCGGATGCTGGGGTGGTGCTTGCAACTCGTTTCCCGCCGAGCCGGTGGCGGCGTTGCTGGCGGGCGACGGGGAACGATGAGGACGCCCACCGACGGGGGCCATCTGGGCGAGGCGAGAAGCGATGGCGGCCCGGCGCTCGGCGCGGGCCCGACGAGCGTCGGACATGGATGCGACGGTCAGAGGAGGGCGGAGCGGTGGAAGACGGATTCCGGCGCACCCCTACCTGGTGCGCCAAATGTCAGATTTCAGGTTCCGGCAGACCCTTAAGGTTCGAACACTGGGGTGCGCGCGGAAATCACGCCTTCTACCTCCCCGTCTCGCAAAGATCTAAACAACTAAAGGAATCACACAAGGGACACAGGATTTATACTGGTTCGGGCCACCATTGTGGTGTAATACCCTACTCCAGTGTGTGGTGGATGGATTGCCTCTTGGGGCTGATGATGATGGACAATACAAGGAAGAACAGCCTAGCGAGGGTCTGTTCTTGGCTGGGGCGACGAACTACTGGGAGGAGTTCAGTCACCTTCTCTCTCACACACACACTTACTCTCTCTGCTTGCTAGCCGGATCCACACGCCGAACCGAACCCCTTGCTACGTGGGTGGCCGTCCCTACTTATAGGGGCCCTGGTCCTCTTCCCAAATATCGAGCGGGAAGGGAGCCAACAATGGCGGGCTAATTTGAAGGGGGACAGCAAGTACTCTTATCCTGACTAAAGTTGGTCTTCGCCTGCGAAAGACCCTGCGGTGACGCCGTGCTGGGCTCCATGGTGACCTCCGTCTCGTAGTCTGCTCGGTCCTGGTCTCGCTGCACCGAAATGGCAATCTTTGCCCGATGCCTCGGTACTCCGCGGCTGCGCTTGCCCTCTTTGCACCAAAGAGGAAAGAAGGACACTGCGCGTGCTGGCGCCCGCCTGGCACCCTCGATCGTCATGGCTTGCGTCACGGGCACCTCGCGAGGTACCCCGCCTTGATATCTCCGTCTCCTCGCGAGCCAGCCTGAGGAGGTTGCGCCTGAGGATGCGCCATGTCGTCCGCCTCGCGAGGCTTGGCCCCTCGCGAGGGTCTTGAGTCTTGCGCTGATGAAGATGGGCCATGTTGGGCCCCCATTCGAGCCACGCCGCAGGCCGCAGGCAGGCAAGTCTGGGGACCCCCGTTCCCAGAATGCCGACAGGTCCCACCGAGTTTACCTGACCAACTCTCTGGTTAGATTATTACCAAAATCGGTCTCACCGAGTTTGTGTAATCGGTCTCACCGAGATTACGTTATGCCCTAACCCTAACAAAATCGGTCCTACCGAGTTGCATGTCAGTCCCACCGAAAATCTCTAACGGTCACTAGGTTTACTATTTCGGTCTGACCGAGTTTGTTAATTCGGTCCCACCAAGATTGGTAAATTGTGTGTAACGGTTGGATTTTGTGTGGAGGCTATATATACCCCTCCACCTCCTCTTCACTCATGGAGAGAGCCATCAGAACACATCTACACTTCCAACTCATATGTTCTGAGAGAGAACCACCTACTCATGTGTTGAGACCAAGATATTCCATTCCTACCATATGAATCTTGATCTCTAGCCTTCCCCAAGTTGCTTTCCACTCAAATCTTCTTTCCACCAGATCCAAATCCTATGAGAGAGAGTTGAGTGTTGGGGAGACTATCATTTGAAGCACAAGAGCAAGGAGTTCATCATCAACACACCATTTGTTACTTCTTGGAGAGTGGTGTCTCCTAGATTGGCTAGGTGTCACTTGGGAGCCTCTGACAAGATTGTGGAGTTGAACCAAGGAGTTTGTAAGGGCAAGGAGATCGCCTACTTCGTGAAGATCTACCGCTAGTGAGGAAAGTCCTTCATGGGCGATGGCCATGGTGGGATAGGCAAGGTTGCTTCTTCGTGGACCCTTCGTGGGTGGAGCCCTCCGTGGACTCGCGCAACCGTTACCCTTCGTGGGTTGAAGTCTCCATCAATGTGGATGTAGGATAGCACCACCTATCCGAACCACGGGAAAAACATCCGTGTCTCCAATTGCGTTTGAATTCTCCAAACCCTTCCCTTTACATTCTTGCAAGTTGCATGCTTTACTTTCCGCTGTCAATATACTCTTTGCATGCTTGCTTGAATTGTGTGATGATTGCTTGACTTGTCCTAAAATAGCTAAAATCTGCCAAGAACTAAAATTGGGAAAATGTTAAGTTTTTATTTGGTCAAGTAGTCTAATCACCCCCCCCCCCTCTAGACATACTTTTGATCCTACAACGGCTTCTTCATCCATGCCATAACCGTCAGAGCCCAGCTATCTGGAGGAACAAACATACTTATGAGCTCACCTCCAAGGTGGTTGATAAGCTCGTTCATGGACTCGTTGTTCCAAGCACTTCGAGGCATGCCGTGGAATGTAAGCTTTGTTAAAAACTCAAGCTCAGAGGGCACCGAGCCCCATCCTGGGTGCCACTGATCAAAGCTCACCAGCGCGCCATCGCAGAACAAATGCCGGGAAGATTCGAACACACGACTGCAGTCGAAAGTTGTCCGGAACCTGACGAAGAGATCAGCCGGTGGCGGACAGACTTCGACGAGCAAGTCACTTATTTGGATGTCGTGCACAATGCCAAGAGCTTTGACAAGGTCATCCGGCGAGACGGGAGGCCGGTCGCCGTTGATGGTTACCATCAGCACTTTGCCGGCAAACTGGTCGTGAAGCGCCGCCATGCCACTGTTGAGCGACAGCACGCAGCGACCGAAGGCAGGACGGACCTCAGGATCTCCGGCTCAGAGATCCGCGTTGACCGGCGACATGATAGTGCGCTTGAGTACAGGGAGTACATGAGGGGGATTTGGGGGAACTGGAGTAGGAATCAAGATTCCAGAGGTGGGGGAGGGATGGGAGACTGCGGATGAAAAGGTAGCATGAATTTCGAGCATGCGCCAATATGCTCTCGGCGCGCAAGCGCATGAAAACACCGGTGGCGCCCACATGTCGGCCTAAGAGTCCTTATTCATTCTTTTTTGGAGCGCCCAGTCTTTTTTTCAGGATCTTTTGAGAGCCTGGCCTGAGAGTCATAATTGACCTGTTTGGCATTGTGTTACTACTCGGCCCATATTCAACGACACCTCATTGGCTCAAACAAGTGTACATAATCGAAAGGACACTAAGCTCAAATTATATAACTTGAAAAAAGGAGATATACTCTGAACACTGAAGAATGGTGATGCCCTCATTTAGCCCACTAGTAGTTCGAGACAATAAATAGTTCGAAACAACGATATATACAACATTCAAACACCGACTAGTGACTACTACTGACATAAATAGCAAGACATGATATTTCATAAGAAGTATTGCTACACCACCAAAACGCACCCATCTGCAGCGCTCAGACTCTCGTAATCCAGACGAGAATGACATTCTAAACAGAAGCAACTATTACATAGTAAGAGTGACATAGACGAGGATGACCAAATGACAAGGAATATGCATAACAAAAGAAAGACCTACCCATCCGGAACCAGCAGCAAAGACAACAAAGTCATTCGAAGAGATGATCCAACACCATCATAATTTGCAGCCCCGCTTCAGCGACCAGTGATCCGGAGACACCAGTACTCCACCCTTTCGATGCAACAGCCCAATTACCTATCAACCTGAAGGCTCGAACCACATCACTGCATCTCGTAATTGAGACATCCAAGGATCAAAGTTAATCCGGATGCCTTTGTCATTCTCACCTTCTTTTGGCTGCAGGCTGTATCGTTGACAACCAGGGGAGTTTGCTCCCAAACTCATAGGGCTTGCCGTGTAGACACAATTTTCCGTAGCAAACAGAGCCTCTCTGCCATCAAGGTCCTTGCCAACGGTGATCTCCTGGTTAATCGGATAATTGGGTCCGAGAAATAGAGAGTGTGAACCAAGGCTGTTTACCCGCCTCCAACTAAAAAATCCTAAAGGCCCCAACAAGCTGGTATCCTGCTCATAGACGTAACAGCCACTGTCCGGATACTCACGTATTACACGGTGCTTGTATATAGTGGGGTTTTTGCAATATAACTTTTCCGGCTCATGTGTCCGAATGATCATCAGTCTTTTGTCGTCGTCTGATCGAGCGAGGAACCAGTTGTTCTTCCCTGTTTTTGGCAAAGGTGGTGTGATTACAAAGGGCAGTAACTGTAGGGACACTGCATCATATCAAAAAGGACAGGCATTGTTAATGTAAGATCAGCATTGTTCAGAGTATGAGTAGGATAATGCAAGAAACAGCATTGATATGTCCCTATTGGAGCTGGGAGGAAAATACAGGGAAATGTATACTGGGTTCGAAAATATAGAAGTGCCATGCATGGTTATACTCATGTTATCTCGCAATCGATTCTTCACAGGAAACTACCATGTCATGCATGTTATGTAATCATGTTCTGTCCTGACAAACAAATTCTTCAAGGTAACTAGCAGACCATGCATTGTTATATACTCGTGTTCTGTGGGCAAAAATTCTGTGAGGATATTATTCTAGCCATTGATTGCTAAAGGGTGAATATAGGTATGTACACATGGTAAGCATTGCAGGATTTCACTACTTCCAAATATGGAGTTCTCCATATGCACATTTACTGCCCTAATGTATGGTTAGATGAAACCAACAGTGTGGTGCATGTTTCTACATCATGAAAATGAGGAAACTAACATGGCCATTGATACACACTCATATTTAGTAGTAGTATATAGATTACTGTAAAATAAGGATAATATCCATATATTCCTAACTGTTTGATTATTCAGGGTACAAATTGGATGTAATAACATGGTCACAATCGCATGAATTAACTCATTCCAAATATAGCTGATTTACGGCATCTCTAATACATTGCCATAGTTCTACTCAAATTCTGCTCAAACAGAGATATGCCAATCATCACAAAAAGTTCAAACAGTGTCATGGCATCATCATTAACATGAGAGGAAACAACTTACACGCATCGTCCCAGCAATACGTGGCGCCATCTGCTTTGTCGATCGCGTAGATGATGCCATTGTGTTCAATAGCATCACAGAAGTGTGTATCAGGTTTGACGATGATCCACTGCGAGCCGAGTTGTCTCCAGCTAAAGAAGGCACCGGCGTAAAGATAGGCGAGTCCGCGGTCAAACAAGGCAATTAGCTTGAAGTCTGCGTAATTCGCATGTCATGTGGGCACTTGGCAGATTACAATCTTCTGCAAAACAAGGTCCGTCCAACTGACCTAGTAATCTAGATGACTTGGACCGTGATGGTAATACTCTATATAATCCAACGGAGGAAGGATAATCTCATGGGAGGTATGGAAGTTCACGAGCACCAACTTTTTACCGTCTTCTCTGAAGGCAGCCATCCAGTGGGAGTTCATGCCGACCCAGTACATACCTGCCAAGAAGTTTCGGGCGATGGTGATCGGATCGATGTCGAGGGAAATGATGTACGGTGACCCACTACATACCTGCAAAGAAGTTTCGGCTAATGGAGATCAGATTGAAGTCGAGGGGCATCATGCACACCTCCGTATCATGGTGAGCTAATCTCGCAAGACCAGATAGCAGCAAGCAGGGTGTCTGGAAAAGCTTAGGCCTCACTTCGACGATGGCCGTGTGCATGTCCCTCGAGCATGCAGCCAGTCGCAGGGTGCTCAACATATCCATACACGAACAATAGAGGTCGAGGATGTCACTGGGGAGATTGCACCAATCGCGGCTCATATGGATGATGCGTGGTTCGCGTTCGAACATGGTGGAGTTTGGAAGGGGGCTTGATTTACGTGGGAGAAGGATGTCAGTGCTGGAGCGGCTAGCAAGGGAACAGTGGTACTGGGGGAGGCGAGTGAGGCGACGGTACACGGGGGCACAGTGAGATGGAGACGGAGAAGGAGATGGAGATGGAGTGGTGCTATAGGAGTCGAGAGGGAGACGAGGTGAGGCGTCAATGTGATGTACAGCGGCGGTGACAGACTGCACTGTGCAGAGGCTGAGGCTGACTTTGGTAACCCGAACACGCCGCCTGGACTAGTGTCAGGCGCAGGGTGTTGTCACTTCACTGTGAGGATCGGATGAATAGTATTTTGACCATCAAGTGTACCATAGTTGTACTACTACTACTACTACTACTACTACTAGTAGTAGTAGTAGTAGTAGTAGTAGTAGTAGGTACATGAGTACTCCAGTATTGTATTGCGTAAATAGGTCTCCCGTCCTAGCATGCATGTTCACTTCATTGTTCAGGTATCATCCATATTGCGAGTAGAACCAAATTCTCGTGCATGCCCAATCAACGCTCTACCGCAATGCATGCAGTGGTTGTTCTGGTGCATCAAGGACGGCATGCAGATCGTTCCACACTTGAGAAGAGGAAAAATGGAAAGGTAGAACGCGGCAGCAGAGGAAGAGAATGCTGGCTAACGAGGCTGCGAGGGCATCGAGCAGGAAGTTAATGCTCCACGCCTAAAGGTTTTGGGAAAACCTGATTTTCATAAGGTGACTTAGGGAATGTACAATGGTTGATAAGACAACCTTATCTTAAGTCTTACATGTAATTTAGAGATGACAAAAAATAATGTCTACAATGGATCATTTCTTAGCCTTATCTTCAATAACTAGCTATTCCTAAAAACATGATGATACATATTATGCTAAAAGATCATCTCTTGTCTTCTCTTAAATAAGAGAAGACAAGCCTTTTCTTATGAGCTCTCTCTCCTCCACCTCATCATTTATCCTATGTGGCACACCTATGATAGCACCATTGTACATGCCCTTATACTCACCTAAATGGAGGGAGTATTCCTTAACCAGAGAATGTTGTGTCTCCCACTCACGCGCTCAAAAAAACATGACACATTTTTTATCTCTTTGCATAGGTCCCACCTATCAGGAAGGATGGGCACGTACACGAATAGGTACGACTCATCAGTCTACCCGCATAGCCTTTTCGTTTAGTCTACCTAGCCGTCTAATCAACTGCATGCATGCCACTTCTCCCATTTACTTCTCCATCAGGAACCGATTCTCCTCCGCTTCTTCACCTCACCTTCGTCTTCATTTGCATCCAAACCCCACTGTGTTCACATTGTTTTGACCTCTTTAAATAATCATCTACTACTTCAGTTAGACTAGCCATCTAATCCTAATTCTCCAAACCATAGTCCTCCGTTCTAGCGGTTCCAAATGGCGATAGAGATCGAGATGCAGGTTTTTAGCGTCCAACATGTCCTCGTCAAAGGCTCGATGCGCATAGTTTCCACCGTCACCGTCCACCAAAGGGTTGTTCGGCAGTGGATCAACAATGCATTCAACTCCCTCGAAAAGGTAGAGACGAGGGTCATCGGTCTCGGCGTAGAGTACACTGAGCGTGCCCCTGGGAAGATCCAGCACGCCGCCGTCCTTCAGCTGTGCCTTGAAGATGAAGTTTTGGTGTAGCACATCATACACTCGCTCTCCATACCAGGTGTGTCGTGCAATTGTCACGGCAGATGTCCTAGAGCAAGGACTTAGTCGTAGGGCCATCGCACTAGGAAGCTTAAAGGGGTTTATCGGGACAAAGGACACGAGAGAGTTTTATACTAGTTCGGCCCCTTACGATGAAGGTAAAAGCCTACGTCTAGTTGGGTTTGGTATTGCTGAGGTTTCGATCACCAAGAGGCTTAACTCACCGGCTTGGTTATCGACTTGTTGTTTCTTGCCCTAAACCGCCACCGGGTCGTCCCCTTATATACACGGGTTGACGCCAGGTGGCCAATAGAGTCCCGGCCGGCTCATAATCGTGTCCGGCTCGGTGACTTCCTCTACATGCCTTTCTTTAAAAGTCTTTCTGCTCGTATGGCGGTTTACAATAACGAGCTTTTAAGCCGGCTCGAGGCCTTTGGGCTTTCTACATATACTAATAAACTATCATCTTGACTGTATATTGGGCTTCTTATGTAACCTGCCATTAAGGCTGACCCGGCCCCTCCTAGCGGGTCTCAGCTGATAATAATATCCCCAACATTAGGCCCCAGGTTGACTTTGAGCTTTGTTCTTTGTCAATATTCAATACTTAGGCAGAATCCATCCTATGTCTGAAAATTTCCTTAACCCGCCGTGACGTCATCTTTTTGAAACACAAAAAACTTTCATGACTTCATCCTCCAACGGATCTTTCATTTTTAATTCTTTCCGGGAATCGAGGCGTCTGTTCAGTCGGATAATCATTATTGGGTCTCCTCGATTTTCGTGCCCGCCCGTTCACGCATTCCCTTATAAATAGGCATAACTTAAGTCTTTCTCATTCTCCTTTCTTCCTCATCTTCTTCCTCTCGCAACCTCCGTCGCCGCTTGAGCTCCGCCGTCGCCGCAACTCTCATCGTCGTCGTCAAGCTTGGCCACTGCATCACCCTGAGTTCATCCAGAGAACGCGGCGACTTTTCGCGGTAGGCCTACTTCCTGTAAGCTTTCCTCTCTCCCGCACCTAGATCTGTTTCTAGGTTTCACGAGTTCTTCATCGTTCTTCATCTGTTCATCACGGTCCATCTTGTAGATCTTCTCCGGAACTTATTTTTATCTAGAAAAGAGATATAACTCGCGTGGTAGCTGTTTGGTATTCGTTTTTGATATCAGTAGATCCCTTTTACCTGTACAGATGCTTCGTTACAGTCGACGAACTCCTCTGTACTATGTTTTTTAGGTCTAGAATATTTCCCTTTTTGAAACAGCCCTTTGATCCAAAATGATAATAAGAACTTGGTGAAACTTGTTTATGCCAACACTTAACTGAATTCTACCTTCTGAGAAAATCTGTAGTTATGGCGGCTTACCACTCCGGCTTTCTTTTCCTTATATACCATTAGCCCTTAGTTAAACCGCCATTACTTGCTTTATAATTGACCATAGACTGAACCGCCATATTGTTATTTATTTTTCAGTTCGTTGCTCATCATGCGGCCGAAGTCACCAACCGTGTGTAACTGGGTCCCTTCTTTCGTAACTGAGGAACGGTTAAAAGAATTCTTCATCGTTGGGTTTCTTCCTTCAAAGAATGTCATGTCTTATCGTGCTCCTGACCCGGAGGAAGAACGTCCCAATCTGAAAGATGGAGAAGTGATTATCTTCACTGACCACATGAACCGGGGATTTTCACCACCCAGTTCAAAATTCTTCAGAGAGGTCCTTCATTTTTTCAAACTCCATCCTCAGGACCTTGGACCCAACTCTATTTCCAATATTTGTAACTTCCAAGTGCTCTGTGAGGCGTATCTTCAGCAAGAGCCCACCGTAGAATTGTTTAGAGAGTACTTTTATCTGAATCGCCAGAATGAATGCACCAACGGTTCTAGCTTAGAACTTGGAGGCATTTCAATTCAGCGCCGTCAGGGTGCTATTTTTCCTCTCATCGTCTTACCGAGCCACCCAAAAGATTGGAACCAAACTTGGTTTTATTGTCAGGATACTTCTCTAGCAAACGAGAAGCCTCTCCCGGGTTATCGCCCTAACCGTCTTGACTCCAAGTTCACCCTTCCAGATAAGCTTACTGTCGCTAAACGTAGGAAGCTTCTTCCCTCCATTAAAAGAATCAACGGCTTATTGGGTAATGGTCTAACCGGAGTAGATCTGACCCGTTGCTGGATCTCATGGCGGGTTATTCCATTAAGTCGTCGATCTCAACTGATTTATGAATATGATGGTAGCCCGGACCACCCTCTTTGTCACAGCTCAGTTGAACTCACCGAAGAAGACATTGTTTCGATGTCGACCCTTTTGGTAAATGGGAAGTACGAAGATTGCAGTATTGTTGGGTTAAGTCCCATCTGCAAAATTAATCCGGTGCCAGAAGTAAGTACATTCTGATCTCTTTTTCTTGGTGATTCTCCCAGCTATTAGTACTTAATACTGATCTTTCTTCTTGTCTTTACAGGCCAATTCTGACTTCTGGAAGGTGAAACATGACCATGAAGCTGCCAAGAAGGCAAAACTCGCCGCCATGAACGCCAAGAAAACAGCCCGGAAATCCAAGAAGAAGAAGAAGAAGAAAACCACTGCTGAAGATTTAATGAAGCTTGACGACTCGTCTGACTCGGAGGTAGCCCTTGACTCCCTTGGCCAATTTTTTAACACTCTTATTGACATTGATCCTTACCAGGATGACACTGGGGCCAGTCAGGCTGAGGAAGTAGAGGTAACTATTATTTCCTCCAACTCAGAGCCCTTACCAAGACACAAAGTTCGTCGAGTGATTCGTAAAGTAAGGTTTTCTAACCCTTTAGCTCACTTGGATCCCAACTTTCATTTGAAAAATCAGCAACATGAAAGCCGCCATGAAGTTGGAATTGAGGATGAACCAGCTGTTGTCCTTCAACAGACCCCTCGGAAACGCCCGAACGAGGTTTAATTATTACTGTCTTTAACCCGTTTTGATGAATCCTGCTCCTTACATTTCTTTTAACTCTTTCCTTTATCCTTTCAGGAGGTGTCTCGTTCTTCAGATGACTCATCTCAAACACAATTGCCGGCTTTCAAGACTGCTCCTGGGTAATCAGAACTTTTCCTTTCTTCCAGGTTGCTCAATTGTATCTTAACACTGACAATTCTGCTATATTATTCTTTAGTGGCCAGGCTAAATCCAAGAAATCAAAGGTGGCTAGACCGGCGGAAGACCCGCCAATACCAGCATCTGAGCCGGCTAGGCCACCTTCTCCATTAACTGCGGCCCCAGAAGACCCGCCTATCAATGAAGCAAATCCTTCAGAGTCGTCCCTTGACAACACCACTATGAATCCTTCCACCGTTGGACCGTCAAGCTCAACTGACCCGCCATCTCCATGTGTTCAAGATGTTCAAATTACTGGGAGTCGCTTCGCTGAGCCAGGGAACCCAACGGTGTTAGCTAAGTGCACAGCTAAGCAGGAAGCATTGGAAAGGCAAAAGGTTCGCTTTGATGTTGCCAACTACGACCGTCTTAATGCTAGTGATATCTTATCCGGCTATCTCAGTCATGTCCACTCCAGTCGTGAGTCTGAGATTGAGATGGTCAAGCAACTTCATTTGAAGTATGAGGTATGTTATTTCCGGTTTACCAATATTCCTTCAGCCCCTAAGTCTTCGGCTTTATGAGAGAAGCGGAATAACCTGTAGACTTAAAATATAGGCCGAGACTTTTTACCTCTGAATCATTGCCTGATAGAAACAAAACTTGACCCATAGTCCCCAAGGACCGGTTTATTTTGAGTATTAATGAATCAGTACTTTTATAATTAAAACCGCCTTCAAAATACTTAACACTCCGGTTTAAACTTGAAAAACTTGTTGAACTGCATGCATTAGCCCCCAAGTGCCAAGTGTTGTTACTTTGTAAAGGACTTGGGACTTCAAATATGTTGGTAGAGTCATAAAAATTTGATTTAGCATACATTAGCCCCCAAGTGTCAAGTGGTTTATTCATAAAGTACTTGAGACTTGAATCTTGAAATTGGATACTGGAATTTGAAACCAAGTCTTGATTTAACTGAATGTTTTCACAAAATGCATTGTCTGAACTGAACTCCCAATTGACTAATACAAAGACCTGGCTAGCGAACCAGGAATCAGAAATTAAATCTTCCACCTCCCAACTGCAAATAAGCCTTTCTAAAACGGAGAAGTTGAAGACCGACTTTGCTGCCAAAGAGTAAACTTGGGCAGATGAGAAGATACTTCTAACCCAGCGAGCTGAGACAGCCGAAACAGCTCTGAAGGAAATTTCAATCAAACTGGACGGTTTAAAAGGCCGGGTGTCTCAGATGGTCGTTGCTATATTTGGTAAGCTTCCTGATTTGATCTTTCATATGTGTTTCTTGTCAAACCGGAATATGATCCGTCAACTGACTGTGAAAAATGCATGTAGGTCCGCGAAGTAAGAATCTAAACCAAGACCCGTTGATCAAGATGAAAGCCGTGTACACTTTAACTGCACAATTGTATATCGGCGCACAATGAGCTCTGGCTGCCATCTCTCCTACTAATCAAGGGTCTAACCGGATCACTGATGTCTTGAAGAAGCTGTCCATTCTCCCTGCCAGATTCCAAGAGGTGAAACGCTCCTGCGCGCGAGCTGGAGCATTGACTGCCCTAAGTCGCTCCAAGGCTTGGGTACCAGATCTAGACCCGACAGATGTGGCAAGAGGTTATCCTACCGTGAAGGAGGACGGGTCTACTTTTGATCAGGATGACTTTATAGCCTGCGTCCGTGAAGTCCGGCCTCAGGCGACTAGCCTTGGAGATGATACCAATGTGGACAAATATCAACCGAGTTTTGATAATGAGAATAAGAAGATGGCCCCGCCTTCCTATAAAGTAACCGACTTGATCCCACCGGTGAGAGAAGACACATTTTCCCCGGAAGTTGATCCGGTTGGCCTGATTGATGACAAAGCTGAATTTGTTGTCATTAACGGCTATGACTGGTCAAACCCCAACTTCCAGCAGATTCAAGATGTTGAACCAGTGAGGGAAGGACAATGATCATCTTTATGGGCTTTAAAAAGCCTTGTAATAGCTTAGCTACTAAAAAACACCATATGTCTGCTTATGCCATTGCGCATAAAACACTTCTATGTGAATCTGTGCTTCCGGGTGCCAATGTTTTAATGCTTTTCTTATGCCTCATTTAACGCTTGTCTCTGCAATGTTTAAACTTTGTACCTATGAACACAAGGAAAAAAAGAAATGCCTGGCAAGGCGGTTTAGAAACATCTGGGTTTAAACACCTCTTTTACAACTCGTATCTCCACCTCAAAGAACAGAGACAAATATAAATAAAGGATAAGGTTTAATACTAACTCTTGAATCAACGCAGCCGGTAAGCGCGTGTAAATAAGAATTATACCTTGTCCTTGTTGATTATTAGGCCGCTGGCTCAAATAACCCGGGTGACGAACTTTAGATCCTTAGACCAGCGGTTTGAACAACCCGGGCGGCTGTGCTGTCTAATAATTGAGCCGGCGAACAAAACCAGGCTAACTCATTGTAATATTGAAACAGCAAAAACTCAAAGGCAAGCAACAAACATAATTTTAACTCTGTATTCAAAAGATTGGGGGGTTTTGATTCGAATACGATCAGTAAACCAGACCAAAAGGGTTAAGCTAAGGTTCGAATACGACCATATAGCCCCTAGTGGCTTTGGCGATGCGCCGATCAAGAGGGTACCGACAGCTATGTTCTCTTTGGTTCGAATACGACCTATGTTTGAACAGGAAGCCCCCAAATGACCTTGAGAGGTTTTTAATGACCCTAATTCAAATACGATCCAAGTCGGCTCAAAAGGGGTTAAGCTATGATTCGGATACGATCTAGAAGCCCCCAAGTGAGTTTGGCCTTGAGTCGATCAAAAGGGTTACGACAGCTATGTTCTCTTTGGTTCGAATACGACCTATGTTTGAACAGGAAGCCCCCAAGTGACCATGATATTTACAGCTAGATTCGAATACGATCATAAGCCGGACTAGAAAAGGTTAAACTTGATTCAAATATGATCAGCTCCTTAATAGTCATTTCTGAAAAAGTAATAAAGATGCATAATCTTTGAAAAGAAAATAGACCGATGGTCTTACTTTATTGCTTATCATCGTATATACAGGATGAACGTATGTACAGGATGAGAGCCGGTGGCTCAGGTATAGTACGGCCGAAGTTGAGCAATGTTCCACGGCTGGCGGGTCTCCTCTTCCGACTTACGTGAGTCTGCATGCTCTCGAACGTCAATGAGGTAGTAAGATCTGTTATTTAAATTTTTGCTGACCACAAAGGGTCCTTCCCAAGGTGGGGATAACTTGTGTGCATCTGAAAGATCTTGGATGAGCCGGAGCACCAAGTCGCCTTCCTGAAAAGTCCTGGTCTTAACCTGGCAGCTATGATAACGACGCAGGTCCTATTGATAGATTGCTGACCATGCTGCCGCTAAGTCTCTTTCTTCATCCAACAAGTCAAGCGCATCCTGTCTGGCTTTTTCATTGTTAGCTTCAACATAAGTCGCCACGTGGGGCGAGTCATGACGGATGTCACTAGGCAATACTTCTTCTGCCCCATAAACATGAAGAAAGGTGTGTAACCCGTAGACCTGTTGGGTGTAGTATTGATGCTCCATAACACTGAAGGCAACTCCTCTACCCAACAACCTGGCGTTCGCTGTAAAGGAACCATAAGCTGGGGTTTTAGCCCATTCAGAATTTCCTGATTGGCTCTCTCAGCTTGACCATTGGATTGAGGATGAGCTACAGAAGAAACATCAAGCCGGATGTGCTCTCGCTGACAAAACTCTTCCATAGCTCCTTAGGATAGATTGGTGCCATTGTCTGTGATAATACTGTGTGGAAAACTGAACCGGAAGATTATTTTCTTCATGAACTGAACCGCCGTGGCTGCATCACACTTACTCACAGGCTCCGCCACAACCCATTTAGTGAACTTATCAACAACCACCAGGAGATGTGTCTTCTTGTACTTAGACCTTTTGAAAGGTCCCACCATGTCAAGCCCCCAGACTGCAAATGGCCAAGTGATTGGAACCATCCGGAGCTCTTGAGCCGGCACATGCGCTCGCCGTGCAAATTTCTGACATCCATCACATCTACTAACCTGATCTTCTGCATCAGCGTGAGCCATCAACCAGTAAAAACCGTGAAGAAACGCCTTGGCCACTAAAGATTTTGACCTGGCGCGATGACCGCAATCACCTTCATGGATCTCACGAAGGATTTCTTGACCTTCTTCGGGGGAAACACACCGTTGAAACGCTCCGGAAACACTGCGATGAAATAACTCTCCATCCGAAATCGTCATGGACTTAGACCGCCGGGTTATCTATCGAGCCAGAGTCTCATCTGCTGGCAATTATCCCCGGGTCATGTAAGCCAAGAATGACACCGTCCAATCTGGGATGACATGAAGAGCCGCCACCAACTGCGCCTCCGGGTCAGGAACAGCTAAATCTTCTTTTGTGGGAAACTTGACAGAGGGGTTATGCAAAACATCTAGAAAGGTGTTGGGTGGTACCAGCTTACGTTGAGACCCCAGCCGGCTCAAAGCATCAGCTGCTTCGTTCTTTCGATGGTCAATGTGTTCCACCTGATAACCTTTAAAATACCCTGCAACAGCATCGACCTCTCGATGATAAGCCACCATGAGAGGGTCTTTGGAATCCCACTTGCCAGACACCTGCTGAGCCACTAGATCTGAATCACCAAGGCATCTGACCCGGCTCAAGCTCATCTCCTTTGCCACTCGAAGACCATGGAGCAATGCTTCATACTCTGCTGAGTTGTTAGTGCACGGAAACATCAATCGTAACACATAACAAAATTTATCACCTCGTGGGGAAGTTAATACAACTCCAGCCCCCGAGCCCTCCAATTGCCTGGACCCATCAAAATGAATAGTCCAATATGTGTTGTCCGGCTTTTCTTCTGGCATCTGCATCTCTGTCCAGTCATTGATGAAGTCAACCAGGGCTTGAGACTTAATCGCAGTGCGTGGAACATACTTCATCCCATGAGACCCAAGCTCAATTGCCCACTTGGCAACTCGCCCTGTAGCTTCTTTGTTTTGAATAATGTCTCCCAAAGGAGCAGAGCTAACCACAGTGATTGGATGTCCCTGAAAGTAATGCTTAAGCTTCCGACTTGCCATGAATACCCCATAAACAAGCTTCTGCCAATGTGGATATCGTTGCTTAGACTCAATTAGCACTTCACTAACATAATAAACCGACCGCTGAATCGGATGCTCCTTGCCAGCCTCCTTGTGCTCTACCACCATAGCCACACTAATGGCCCGTGAGTTAGCAGCTACGTATAACAATAGCAGCTCTTTCTCAATTGGAGCAGCTAGGACCGGCGGCTCAGCCAATTGCGCCTTCAGATCCTCAAAAGCGGCGTTTGCAGCATCGCTCCAAACAAACACATCTGTTTTCTTCATCAATTGATACAAAGGCATAGCCTTTTCCCCTAACCGGCTTATGAACCAGCTCAAAGCAGCCACACGACCCGCCAGTCATTGAACATCATTGACGTAGGTTGGTTTAGCCAGGGATGTAATTGCTTTGATCTTCTCCGGGTTAGCTTCAATACCTCGGTGGGACACTAGAAAACCCAAAAGTTTGCCGGCTAGCACTCCAAAAACACACTTGGCCAGGTTAAGCATCATCTTGTAAACCCGAAGATTATCAAAAGTCTCTTTCAAGTCTGTGACCAAGGTTTCCTCTTCCCTGGACTTTACTACTATATCATCCACATAGGCATGAACATTGCGCCCAATTGGATCACGAAGACAATTCTGCACACACCGTTGGTAAGTCGCCTGAGCACTCTTGAGCCCAAAAGGCATAGACACGTAGCAGAAAGCCCCAAAAGGAGTTATAAACGCCATCTTATCTTGATCCTTGACTGCCATCTTAATCTGATGATACCCGGAGTAAGCATCTAAGAAACTCAAGCGTGCGCAAGCCGCCGTAGCATCAATGATCTAATCAATACAGGGAAGAGCAAAAGGATCAGCCGGATAGGCCTTGTTTAAATCTATGTAATCCACACACATATGGCAGGTGCCATTCTTTTTTAGCACGAGCACCGGGTTAGCTATCCATTCTAGGTGAAAGACCTCCACAATGAACCCGGCCACCAAGAGCCGGGCCACCTCTTCTCCAATGGCCTTGCGCCTTTCTTCATTGAACCGGCGAAGAAACTGTCTGATAGGTTTGAACTTTGGATCGATATTAAGAGTGTGCTCAGTGAGTTCCCTCAGGACACCCGGCATGTCTGAAGGTTTCCATGCAAAGATGTCCCGGTTCTCACGGATGAACTCGATGAGCGCGCTTTCCTATTTCGGATCCAAGTTTGCGCTGATGATGAACTGCCAGGCACAAAGTCAACCATCTTAGTGTCATCCACCGGTTTGAACTTTAACTCTGGCTCATGCTCTGTTGTTGGTTTCTTTAATGACGTCATGTCCGTCGGGTCAACATGATCCTTGTAGAATTTCAACTCATCTGTTGCACAAACAGATTCAGCATAGGCAGCATCCCCCTCTTCACATTCCAAGGAGATCTCCCGGCTCCCATGGACTGTAATGGTGCCCTTGTGACCCAGCATCTTGAGCTGTAAATACACGTAACACGGCCGAGCCATGAACTTGGCATAAGCCGGTCGCCCAAACAGAGCATGATAAGGGCTTTTGATCTTAACCACTTCAAAGGTTACTTTTTCTTCCCTGGAGTCATACTCATCCCCAAAGGCTACCTCCAGCTCGATCTTACCAACTGGGTATGTTGACTTACTGGGTACTACGCCATGAAAACAGTGTTGGATTGTTTAAGATTTTTATCCGTCAATCCCATCCGGCAGAACATCTCATAGTAAAGGATGTCGATGCTACTACCTCCATCCATGAGTACCTTAGTAAACTTGTACCCACCAACCTGAGGTGCCACTACCAAAGCCAAGTGACCCGGATTATCATCCCGGGGCGGGTGATCCTCTCTGCTCCACACAATAGGCTGCTCCGACCAACGTAGATACCGTGGGATTGCCGGTTCAATGGCATTGACGGCCCTCTTGTGGAGTTTCTGGTCTCTCTTACATAAACTGGTAGTAAAGACATGATATTGTCCGCTACTCAACTGCTTCGGGTTGCTCTGATAGCCGGATTGTTGCTGCTGTCGATTCCCTTAGTTGTGTTGCTGATTATATCCTCCCTGGTGACCGGGATGTCCCTGACCGTGAAAACCTCCTCCGCATGAACCGGCGCCCGGGCCCTGAAAGCTGCCTCCACCTGGGCCGCCACCCGGGCCGTGACCCCCATCAAATGCGTTTGTATTTTTAAATGCCTTCATGATCGTGCAATCCTTTGACAAGTGGGTGGCTGGCTTCTCTCGGGTGCCGTGTTTTGGACAAGGTTCATTCAACAACTGCTCAAGGGTGGGGCCTGACCCGCCCGATCAAGGGGGTTGTCTGCCCTTACGCCGTTGATTACCACCCTGCGCATTAGTATTAGCAACAAACTCATCAGCCTTACGCTTATTACCTCCTTGATTTGTCAGGTTATGCTGGTGACCTTTGTCATTCTTCTCTCCCTTCGTTGATTTTTCTTCATCAGATGTCGGGTCTTTGGTGGTGTCAGAATCAGCATACTTGACAAGAGCCTCCATCAACGTTCCCATGTCATTACAGTCATGTTTAAGCCACCCCAACTTCTGCTTCAGAGGCTCAAAATGGCAATTCTTCTCCAACATCAAAACTGCCGAGCCGGCATCCATCTTATCAGATGAATGTATTATCTCCTTAACCCGGCGCACCCAATGGGTTGTAGACTCTCCATCTTCTTGCTTGCAATTGGTCAGATCCACAATCGACATTGGCTGTTTACACGTGTCTTTAAAGTTCTGGATGAACCGTGCCTTTAACTCTGCCCATGAGCCGATGGAGTTGGGTGGTAATCCTTTCAACCAGGTCCGAGTCATTCCATCCAACATCATGGTAAAATACTTGGCCATTGCAGCATCACTAACCTCCAATAGCTCCATAGCCATCTCATAGCTCTCAATCCAAGCCCCCGGCTGTAAGTCAGCCGTGTAGTTAGGCACCTTACGAGGTCCCTTGAAATCTTTGGGCAACCGCTCATTGCGTATGGCTGGGACTAGGCAAGGTACGCCTCCGGTTCTTGTAGCCACCCCTGCCTCAACTTAGGTCGCTGGATAAGCCGGAAAAGGTTTGGGGAGCCGCCTGCTCTGCTGCTATCTGAGCCGCCCGTTCCGCCTCTTGACGAATCCTCTCTTGATCCGCCAAGTTAAGAGCTCCAGCCCACACTGGCTCATACCTATATGGCCGGTTGTGACGCTGAGCATTACTTGACATTTCTGCAGATTCCATGCGCCTACTGTAACTCGGGCTCCGGCTTGGGTGAGGAGTTGAATGAATCATGTCTCGGCTGTAGGAGTATGCATCCTACTGGGCCAAAGCTATCTGAAGTAGTTCTCTTACCCTCTGGGTTTCAATTGCTGCTAGCGAGTCACCTTCCATTGGGAGAGCTGCCAATCGAGCCGACGCTGCAATGAGGTTCTCCATGGGGTTGGAGAAGTGACCCGAGGGTGTTGATATATAAAGAGGAGGAGATGTATTCATGCGCGGCGGTTCCATGGTGCGTGGCTGAACTGGTGCTCCGGGCGTCTCGACCCGGTTTACCTCCGGCGGGTTGCTCCCTCCAGCTCCGGGTGTATGGAACAGATTCCTCGGATCCAGTGTTAGAGGCAGACGCGACTGAGTTTTCTGACGCCTCCTCCTCATGACTTTGTTTGACGCATTGAGATCCATGGAGAGCCGGAAGGTTTCTGCTTGAAGCTGTTGTGCACGAGCGTCCAAAGCTGCTCGTTCTACTGCCATCCGGGTTTCCTCCGCAACCAAATTTTCCTTAGCTTGCACCATCTCCTCCCGCACGCGTGCCACTTCCGCGTCATGCTGGGCTTTATCCGCCGGCTCTACCACAGCGGTTAACAGAGTCATCAGTTTATCCATGAGGTCCATGAGAACCTGAGCCGGGGGCGCGCGGGGTCTCCTGACCCAGCAGCTGCCGACCCGGTGGCCGCCGCTGTCGCTGCGGTGGAGTTCTGTCCGGGTTGTGTCCCCGCCATGAAGACTCCGGCCCAATTCGGCGGCTCAAGGGGGTCCGGAATACTGCTACCATCGGAACAGCCCCCGAGCATGCCGTCTTGCAGTTGGTACAATGAGTTCGTCTCACCCATTGAAGATGCAGTATCAGAGCAGATGGCCATCTCTCCGCCTTCCATCGATCCTTCGGAGTATTCACCGCCATGGACGCAGCCTACGAAGGCATGCTTCACGATAGATTGAGGGCATTATGGATGGATGAACTATTTCCTCTCTTGTAAAAAAATTATTCCCTCTCGGTGTATATTCATATAGATGGACTATTTCGATGGTGTGCATGTCTTTGGAACAGAGTAGTAGCGTGGGTCCGCTTGACTATAAGGAACTATTTATCCGCATATATAGCTTTCTCTGCTACTCCTTCCAGTGACCAGTATGCAGTGCATGTGTCCGTATACATGACAGCTTGTCCATGGAAGTTCAACTACGGCGACCATCATGGTTCATCTCGCGATTCCCACGACGCCTCTCCAACCCACGGCACCACACCCCCCGACGTGCGCCTCACCCCTCTCGGCCGCAACGCCCCTCTAGCTTTGTGTGCATGACATGTGGGCCACCTAAAATGCAACGAGCATCAAGTGTCTACCACAGCGACCCACGATTCCCATGACGCCGCTCGAACCCATGAAACCACACGTCCCCTGACCTGCGGCTCACCCCTCTTGGCCCCACTTCCCCTCTGCCTACAGGAGCATTACATGTGGACCAGTCACCTATCGGGTCCAGATGTTATTGACTCAAAGGTAGGTGTATTAAGGCGTTGAAGCTCAGTCCCGACGGCCCTGAGAGGGAAATGTAACTCCTGCGCCAGGGCTTGTGGTGCTCCCGCAGCACGAACTCGTGCCAAACTCGAGATTTGTTTCTTTACTATACATGCACGCAATGATTTAAGGAGCACAGCATCTTCCTACTCGTACGGCAATAAATCGGCCGCAGACAGCATGGTCCGCCTTTGACCGCCATGTGCAAGGTTCGTGCTATCTTATTCAATCTCACCATGGTTCCATCATACCAATTCATGCGGTGGCCTGTTGCATGGCTGATCCCAATGTTGGACAAAGGTTCTACGGGAACGGTTTCACCATTGTAAATGTTGTGCAAATTGATGTTGGTACCCTCCCGTACATATGCAAGCCAATCTCCACTCGCACCGAGCCTAACCTGTGAAACAGTGGGCAGGGGGAGAATTAGGAAATGGACACGGAAGTAGTCTTTATAATGCATTTACTAGGTGATCAAACTCATCTTACCTACTCATCGGAGGAAATCCGAGTGCCCCTCAACGTCGGCATCTCAAGGGGCGTCAACTTGCAACTACGGCCACGCCGCGCTGGAGAGACCCCCAAGGAAACATCCTCGTGCGTTCCAGGGAACATCAAGATGCATTTGTATGAGTAGTTTATCTTGTGAGAGAAAAGGATGAATGAGGGCAGGCATCTAGAGATAGAGATGGACACTACTACTACCAATGTGTTGGTCCGTGTGTTGCAATGGATCCAAAGTAGTAGAATAATACTTGTTCAAGTGCTTGAAATATAAACACTCTAGTTTTGATATACATGTGTCAGCAGACATGACAGCTTGTCCGTGGAAGTTGAACCACGGCGACCATCACGTTTCTTGTTTCTACCACTGCCACACCCACATGCGATTCCCACGACGCTGCTCCAACCCACGACACGACGTCCCCCGACGTGGACATGGATCCTCCGACGTGGCTATCACTGCCTTGCCCTGCCTTTCCTTCACTGACAGGTGGGACCCACGCTTATGGGTCCCACATGTCAGTGACAGAATGGTAGGATTGTTCGCGTCAGGGGATCCTCATCCCCCCGACGTGCCCCTCATCCCTCTTGGCCCCACTGCTCCTCTGCCTTTGTGTGCACGACATGCGGGCTAGCTGAACTGCGGCGACCATCAACTTTCTACCACAGACACGCCTGATTGGACACGGTTTGCCTGCTCCGCAGCTGTGCTCCAATCCGTACTCCCGCATCATCGAATTTTCATCCAGCGGCTGCGACACATTTCATCCCGGGCATCAATCCTCAGCTGGAGTACTTATGTACTACAGGAAGTACCCGCCGGTGTGGCCATCTACGCCTCGTAACGCCCCGACGCCCAGCTGTGGCACCCTCGCCATGGCCACGCCACCACCGGCCGGTTCATCTCGAACGAGTGAGTCGCGAACCATGCCACCACCATGAGAATGACATGTGGGCCAGTCGCATTTAAGGTCTGCATGTCATTGACTCATAGGTCGAGCACTAAGCCACTGAAGTTTGGTCCCGTGGGCCCCAAGAGGGAAATGTAACTCCTGCGGCAGGCCTTGTGGTGCTCCCGCAGTACGAGCTCGTGCCAAAACTGGAATTTGTTCCTTACTACTACTCCTACCAAGTAGTACAAGTAAGGTACACGTTCATTGCACGCATGAGATTCTGGTGGTTTGTGCATTATGCTTCTACATGTGGAGCTTTCTGGATTCTAACATGTGGCAAAATCTCGTGGAATGTAAGGTTAGGCAAGTTTGATTAACTTAGGTGAGTGTTTGGTTCAAGCCACACCTTAGGCAAGCTACACTAAGGCCCCACATGACATATAGACAATCTAAGATGACTTATTCACCTAGACGGAGGAAGTAGTGTTTCTAGCAAGATGCCCGCGCGTTGCACAAAGTTGATGGAAAAGGTAAGCACAACTTATAAATTGACGGATGGAGTACTACTTACAGTGATGCATATAATTAAGCAAAGGGATCGCACATGTCGGTATTGACTGGAACGAGAATGCAACAGCACAATAAGAATTAAGGCCACGATGATGCAATTGCAGTGGTGGTTACAGAAGGCAAGAAGAAAGATGGATCCATGAACGTACGACCTCCTCCTCCTGAACTTAGTGCGTCGGGCCACCGACCGGCGGCTTTTGTGGCGAGGTCGAGGTGCTTCTCAGCAAAGGCATCCAAGGCTTCCAGCCGGTTGAGGAAGGCCAACATCGTAGCGTCCTCACTGGCCTTGTAGATACCTATGTAAACGATTTGCTCGTACACATGGATGTGTAGGTCGACGAATTCTTGCAGGGCGAGGCACCTCACGGCGAGCGCGACCTCCAGGTGGACATCCTTCGTGGCGTCGGTGGGCAGTCGCAGGGCCACCAGTGCTTGAAAGAGGTTTCGGCCATGGAGGCCGATTAGGGTGGCAGGCAATGAGGAGCCCGGGCGCGCGAGTTGGAGGAGTACGGCGATGTCGTCCGCGAGCTTCTTGATGACGGTGAACTTGTTGCTGGTGTCAACGATCATCTGGTCCAACTGAGAGTCGTAGTTGGCGTCGACGGCGGCCATCCACCGGCCGGTCTCCAACACCGTCTGGAGATGATCCTCGGCGCCATGCCGCAGGCCGGCGTCGTGGACCATCTGGCGCAGCTGCTGGCCGCTCACGCGCATCGCCGCCATGGGTCTGGAGTGAGCTCGTTTGCGCTTAGTGTAGGTGCTTAGGCAAATGCTTAGGTGTGTACGATGTGGTAGATGCATTGGAATGGAGGGGCGCCTTTATATAAGGGCAATGAGGGAAAACTGCGTTGCATTCACATCGTCCAGCCTCTTTTCCCGGACCTCCTCCCATTACTTCCCTCATGCATTAATTTAAGGAGGATGCATTGGCCGTTCAACATATTGGGAACCGCTACTCCCTCCCTTTTCTGCATTAAAGCCATATCGGGAACTGCGTCGCCCGCTGTCAAATCGAATACTCCCTTCGTCTAGGTGAGTATTAAGTCATCTTACGAAAACCACTCGTTTCTTCACATTATATACGTACAATATATACGGCCAACATCATATAGCCAGCAGTTTAGTTGTCAAAGAATTTTAGGGTACTTAGTTTTGTCAAAGAATTCCAGGGTGCTTAGTTTTATTTGAGGGGTGGGTTGTGCACTTATGCTGGACACCATTATTGTGACAAGCCTTTTTAATAGTACTATTGTACAAAAGTGGAGTATATACATTTTTTAAAAGGCTAGAGGGCGTGGCAGTCTAGCTCGGTCGGTTTCACGAGAGGCAAGGGCCTTTGTGATTTGCCGGCTCATTACTGCTGTCAAATCGAATAGTACTACACCGCCCGCTGCATGCCCGGTGCCTCTATCGGTGTCAAAACCGGCGGATCTCGGGTAGGGGGTCCCGAACTCTACGTCTAGGCTGGATGGTAATAGGAGGCAGGGGACATGATGTTTTACCCAGGTTCGGGCCCTCTTGATGGAGGTAAAACCCTACGTCCTGCTTGATTAATATTGATGATATGGATAGTACAAGAGTAGATCTACCACGAGATCAGAGAGGCTAAACCCTAGAAGCTATCCTATGGTATGATTGTATGTTGTGATTGTATCTTCTATGGACTAAAACCCTTCGGTTTATATAGACACCGGAGATGGTTAGGGTTACACAAGGTCGGTTACAAAGGAGGAGATATCCATATACGTATTGCCTAGCTTGCCTTCCACGCCAAGTAGAGTCCCATCCGGACACGAGACGAAGTCTTCAATCTTGTATCTTCATAGTCCAACAGTCCGTCCAAAGGATATAGTCCGGCTGTCCGGAGACCCCCTAATCCAGGACTCCCACAGTAGCCCCCGAACCAGGCTTCGATGACAATGAGTCCGGCACGCAGTATTGTCTTCGGCATTGCAAGGCGGGTTCTTCTCCGAATTCTGTGTACCTGTCGAAATAATGTCCGGTTTCTTGTGAATGTTGCACTCCTTGGCTTCCATGCCCAATAATGGCCACTTTCCACGTGTCGAGCGAATGTGAAGAGCCAGGGTGTTTTCACATTTACCCCCCCCCCTAGCTGTGTGAATGAGCCGCCTATTTAAAAAGACGAGGATTCAGATCCAAATCACACCATCCTCCCTTGGCGAGCCTTCATCGGAGCGCGCCCGACAGAGATCCATGCCATCATGGTCGGTCGACGTAGCTCCTCCTCTCGCACCCCTAGCTCCAAGCCTGGAGATTGGGAGAGATGTTCCGTCCCGCATAGCAAATTAGTTATGCTTCAGTCCAAGGGATTTCTTCCCCCAGCGTGCATGGTCCCGGTTCGAGCCGGGCTCGCCACCTATAATGGCGGAGAGCAAGCGGAGAGCCTTCCCAATCCCTCGAAGGGAGAGCGGGTATGCCTTGTCCCTTATTTAGTAAGAGGGCTCGGATTTACAATTCATCTGTTTCTCCAGGGGCTCCTGGAGTTCTACGGCCTCAAGTTGCACAATCTTACGCCTGCCTCCCTGCTGCATATCACGGGATTCGTAGCCATTTGCGAGTTGTTTTGGGCTGTGAGGCTCATTTCGCTCTGCGGAAGAAGTTGTTCTGCCTTGTGCCCCATTCTCAGAAGGGGTCAATATATCAAGTGGGCGGAGCCGAAGTGTGGCGTATTGCCGGGACCGGATACCTATCCGGGACCCCAAAGAAGACGTCTGAAGACTGGCCTTCAGAATGGTTTTATATAGAAGATGTCCCCCTCCCAGATCCTATTCGAATCGGCCTTCCTGAGTTCGACAACGCCCCTTTGAAGAAGCGCCGGAGCTAGCGTCCATGGAGCTCCCTGGAGGAAGATGACAGGGACATTCTTTACCTGATGAGCCGGATAAGTTTTTTAGCTCGATTCGGATTGACCATGATCGAGGTCATGGCCATATGCATCATTCGGGGGGTGCAGCCGCTTCAGTATAGAGGCCACCCCATGTGGGATTTCAACGGGGAGGATGACGCCACCCGCCACGGCCGAAAAGGGTCGGAATGGGCTGCTGATCTAATAAAGATCTTATCCACTTTGTACAAGGGAGAAGAGGAGGAGTTCCTTCGTGTCAACCCGCAGGGCGGATTTTCTATGTACAATCCTCCGAGCTGGGTAAGCGGAGACTTTTTATTGCCCATCCATTTCGTATTCCCGTAGTTAAGTATTCATTCTAGCGATTTCATCGCAGGAGCTGCACCAGGCTGTAAAGGAGATAAACAGCCCTCCTCCACAACCCGACGACCTTGGACGGTCCCTTGACCCGGCCTCCCAGGGGGACTCGGACATATCTGTGGAGCTGATCGATGGGGTATTTTACCAATCGAGTAATGGCAATGCTTTGGTGGCCATTACGGCCGATTACCCTGGGCTAGTTCCAGCCTCACAGGTGACTGAGACCGAAGTCCCAGCAGTTCAAAAAGGGACCCGTCCTTGCGTGTTTTTGATCGTCGTATAACAGCCGTGTTTTGCAGGGGAGGTCCTCAAGGTCGAAGGCCGAGCCTGCGGCGATTGGCCAACAAGGGGGCGCGAGGCCAGGCAAGCTGAAAAGACCCGCAGTCCGGATTGAGACACCGCCGCAGCGGTATGGTGTGCCGTCCTTATTGCAAGACATTTATTCTTAGAGGCATATTAATGCCCATGCCTTCTTTTCAGGAAAAAGAGCGCTCGCCGAACTATACCCGGAGAGGCTACCAATCACGCCTCCACAAGCCAGGCTCCAAGGCCGGATTCGGAGGCGGGAACGAATACAAGGCATGCGTCGGGTGCTCCTCTGACAGAGGATGCGGATAAACTGTCCGCCACCCATTGTGAGGTGGAAAGTGCCATGAACCACAGGCGTCGCCGGACTGTTCTTCGTGACGCTTGTTTCTCCCCAGAGGCATTGGATGCCTTCAACTCAGGAGACACGCACCTCTGTGCCGCTCAAAATGGTCTAGCCAGAGCCACGGAGCGGCATGTAAAAGACATACGGGTGAGAAAATTTGGTGATTATATATCTCTGTTGGAAAAGGCAGTGCCTAGGAGGCGCTTAGGCACGCCTAGGGCATAAATGGATGTCTAGGCAGGGCAAGCAAGGAATTGCCTACCCAAGCAAGAAATCATGCCACATACTACACTGATATGCCAAACGGGCTATATTCCAATGGAAGTAGATGGTAATTAACTTATTTATATGGCCTAAACTAATATCAACACCCATATAATAATCACAAATACACTATGAGTAAAAAAATTACTGCATAGGCCGCGCCTAGGGCGCTTAGGCACCGCCTAGGCACTAGGCGAAGGCCAATCGCCTCACTTACGCCTACCGCTTTTTCCAATATCAGTAGCCCCTGAGACCTAAAACAGTTAGGATAACTGATTTAAGGATCATTTGTTATGCAGGTTCTTACAGAAAAGAATACTCAACTGTCCCAGGAGCTGGAAAAGTGGAAAGCCCAACTTCAGGCCACACTGGCCACAACAGGGGAGCCCAAAGAGACCCCCTCTGGTAACATATCCTTCAAATGATAAGTATCATATAGAATGCGGCGTGTATGCAGATCTGACAATAAAATTGCAGATGATACTGGAGTGAATCTGGATAAGTAGCAGCTCCAATGCTAGCTGAAGGCCGGTGAGAACGTGCTTACGAGGTGAGGCAGGAGAAAAATGATCTCCAAGATGCCAACACCAAGCTGGGCATGGAACTACAAGATGTTCATGCCCAACTGTCGGACTTTGTTAAGGAAAATCGGCGGCTTCGACGCGGCATATTTAGTAAGTTCTTGAACGAACTTTGAAAAAGAGTTCGGCGAGGAGGCTGGCTGACAGAGTTATGTCTGTGGATATGCTAATAGGTCATCCTACCGAGGAAATGCCCGGTTCAACGGGTGACCTTCTTCCCGAGCTCTCACAACTGCACGAACAAGTTCGGAAGGTGATGCAAGGTGTCACCCAGGCCTTGTGGCCATCCATCTCCATACCCGAAGGCCTTGGAGAGCTTGCAGAAAAGCTAAAGGGAGCACGGCGGCACTTCCGATTATGGAAGATATCGGCATGCCGTCAGGGCGCCAGGGAAGCTTGGGCAATGGTGAAGACACGGTACACGAAGGCTGACCCGAACCACATGGCCGAAGTCGGACCTATGTGGCCTGATGGAAAGGAGATCCTTGTGAGCTTAGTGTACGGCCAAGAAGAATTGGCCGCAAAGTATTCCCAACAGGACTGTAGATTAGACAGCCTATTGGATGGTATTGAAGAGGAATTCAACCAGTCAAATTGACTATGTAATTTTAAAGTGAAATGTATAATTCCTTCTGGCCGGATTGTAGATCATTTGTCGTGGCGGACCTTTTCGCTTCAACCTCGGGACCCGACAGTCCGGAGTGTATCCGAATACCCTCTCGGTTATGTAAGAACCGGGGCATGCGTGGAGACCAGGCGTAGGGGTCATTAGTGCTTTATCAGACAAGTGCCCAACTAGTTATGTTATATTACATGGGTAGTAAGAAACATCTTCCAGGGAGAATAGTTCCGTTAAGGGTTCCTTTCCCTGGGTAAGCATGCCCTAAAGTGCATGTCCGGACTGCAATAAGAAGCGCAGAAAAATCATCAGGGGGCAGATATGAATAATAAAAGTCATCTTTTGTTCACCGACCGAATATTCCCTTAAGAACGCTAGCTTTTGGCTTCACCCAGTCTGAGGTACACGTTCGGCTGACCCGGCGGTAACAATCGCAGAGGTGCTCCCCTTATGCCCTAGCCGAATTAACGGGAACGTAGGGCATAAATACAAGAGCCAGGCAACCCAGCTTGGCCAAAACTTAAGTCATATCAATGCATATAATGGTGAAAAAAGGTACATGCGGAAGTATAACACATGTGTTGGGCGTGAGGCCCAGGAAAATAACTTAAGCTTCTGTGAAAGAAGCCCCCAGGTATGAAGAGTGCGGCTAGCGCATCTGTAATGTACGAGTGAGGCACAAGGTGACCCTTGAAGGCCTAGAGAAATAAAAGAAAGAAAGGGAAACAAGACAGATGATGCATATGCAGAAAATGGACAAAGGGAGGGGACTAACATAGAGTCCGGTGCTACGCGTAGAATCTTCGAAGCCTGGCTGCGTTCCATGGGTTTGGCTCGAGTCGACTAGTTGATGCATCCCGCAGTTGGTACGCTCCAACGGTCAGAACTTGGTCGATAATGAAGGGACCTTCCCATTTGGGCTCGAGCTTGTTCTTTTTCTTATCTGGCGGCCGTAGAACTAGTTCGCCAACGTTATAAGTTTTGGCCCGTACTTCTCTGCTTTGGTATCTGCGAGCCTGTTGCTGGTAAAATGCGGAACGGGCTTTGGCTACATCGCGCTCTTCCTCCAAGGTGTCCAGACTGTCCTGCCGATCGAGCTCGGCTTCTCTTTCTTCGTACATGCGCACTTGAGGTGAGTCATGAAATATGTCACAAGGCAGGACTGCCTCTGTGCCATACACCATAAAAATGGTGTATATCCCGTACTACGATTCGGCGTGGTCCGCAGCCCCCAGAGTACGGAGTCGAGCTCCTCTACCCAGTGCGTGTCAGACTCCGTTAAGGAGCGCACTAATCTGGGTTTAATGCCGCTCATTATAAGACCATTTGCTCGTTCGACTTGACCGTTGGTTTGTGGGTGATAGACTGAAGCATAATCGAGCTTGATGCCCATTTTGCTGCACCAGAGTTTTACCTCGTCAGCCGTGAAGTTCGTGTCGTTATCAGTGATGATGATGTGGGGGCGCCGTAACGGTGTACAACCAAGAATATGAAATCTATCACCGGTCCGGATTCGGCTGTTTTAACCGGTTTAGCCTCTATCCATTTGGTGAATTTATCCACCATGACGAATAAGTATTTTTTCTTGTGGGTTCCCCCTTGAAGGGGTCCAACCATGTCAAGCCCCCAGACCGCGAAGGGCCATGTAATGGGGATTGTTTGGAGGGCGGTGGGTGGCATGTGGCTTTGATTTGCAAAGAGCTGGCAACCGGTGCAACGTTGGACCAAGTCTTGTGCATCTGCCCGGGCCGTTGGCCAATAGAATCCTGTACGGAAGGCCTTGCTTACAAGAGCTCGGGCTACGGCGTGATGACCGCCGAGTCCGGCATGAATTTCTGCCAAAAGGTTCCGCCCTTCCTCTTCGGAGATGCACCTTTAAAGGACTCCGGTAGCGCTTTTTTGTACAATTCTCCCTCATGGACCCTTTAGGCCTTGGATCGCCGCACTTTGCAGCGTGCCTCATTTTGGTCCTCCGGAAGTTCCTGCCTAGTTAGGTAGGCCGGGAATGGTTCTGTCCATGGGGCAATAATGGCCATTATTTCATGGGCTGAATGTGTTATTTCGGTGGCGGGGCTTCTGATTGTGTCAGAGAGTTCGGTATCGGGTATTTTGGCCGGGTCCGGACTGTTGTTACCGGTGTCCCCTTCCCATGCTATGGATGGCTTGAAGAGCCGTTCCAGAAATATGTTGGGAGGGACCGCGTCGCGTTTTGCGCCTATGCGGGCGAGGATATCCGCCGCCTGATTGTTTTCCCGAGCCACATGATGCAATTCGAGCCCCTCGAACCGAGCTGACATTTTTAGGACAGCATTGCGATAAGCTGCCATTTTCGGATCCTTGGCATCGAAGTCTCCATTTATCTGGGATATCGCGAGGTTCGAATCCCCGCGCACCTCTAGGCGTTGAATGCCCATGGATACTGCCATCCGGAGACCATGTAGAAGGGCCTCATATTCGGCTACATTGTTGGAATCCATATACATTATCTGCAGTACGTATTGAAAGGTATCTCCTGTTGGGGACGTCAAAACGACGCCAGGCCCCAGACCAGCCAACATTTTGGAGCCGTCGAAGTGCATGATCCAGTTTGAATATGTGTCGTACTCTTTAGGGAGTTCGGCTTCCGTCCACTCATCGACGAAGTCAGCCAAAACTTGTGACTTAATAGCTCACCGTGGCTTGTAAGTTATGTCGAATGGGAGGAGCTCAATGGCCCATTTGGCAATCCGGCCCGTCGCGTCGCGGTTGTTTATAATATCGTTAAGTGGTACTTCCGAGGCTACCATTATCGAACACTCTTGAAAGTAGTGCCGCAGCTTCTGGGATGCCATAAATACCGCGTACGCTATCTTTTGATAATGCGGGTACCGTGATTTGCATGGAGTAAGGATAGGGGACACATAGTAGACCGGCTTTTGAAGGGGGAATTTGTGTCCATCCACTTCTCGCTCGACGACTAGCACTGCGCTTACTACTTGATGAGTTGCCGCAATGTATAATAGCATTGGTTCGCCAATGTTTGGCGCGGCCGGGATTGAGTTTGTTGCCAATATGGCTTTTATTTCGTTGAGTACGGCCGAGGCGGCATCCGTCCACTCGAAGTGTTCGGTGCACCGGAGGAGGCGATAAAGGGGAAATGCCTTTTCTCCCAAGCGGGAGATAAAGCGGCTTAGAGCCGCCACGCATCCAGTCAATTTTTGTATTTGTTTGAGGTCTGTTGGGGTAGCCAACTATGACAACGCTCGGATTTTGGCCGGATTAGCTTCAATACCACTACTGGAGACAATGAATCCCAGGAGCTTTCCGGCTGGTACGCCTGAGGGAGTCCTGGATTAGGGGGTGTTCAGATAGCCGGACTATACCTTCAGCCGGACTCCTGACTATGAAGATACAAGATTGAAGACTTCATCCCATGTCCGGATGGGACTTTCCTTGGCGTGGAAGGCAAGCTTGGCGATGCGGATATTCAAGATCTCCTACCATTGTAACCGACTCTATGTAACCCTGACCCTATCCGGTGTCTATATAAACCGAAGGGTTGTAGTCCGTAGGCAATCAACTCCATATACAACAATCATACCATAGGCTAGCTTCTAGGGTTTAGCCTGTAACGCCCCGAGACCGATGTGCCAGGTGTCTTCCAGTTATTCGCTATCGTTGCCATGTCATTTGCTTGCGTGTTGCATTTCATCATGTCATCATGTGCATTGAATTATCATGTTTTCAAAACTTGCACTCGTCCGGGTTCTCCGAGTTTCTCTCCATTGTCCGTTCTGAGCCCAATCCCACTTGCACACACCCGCAGCATGTCTGAAATAGTATTTTATAAGTGGCCGGAAAATGTTCTCGGATTGGGTTGAAATTTGGTGTGCGGCCTTATTATAGTGTAGACAGACCGCCTGTCAAGTTTCATCGCAATCGGAGTTTGTTTGACGCCCCAACGGATAATTATAGCGGCAGTATAGCCGGTCTATCGTCGGATGTTTTCGGTCTTCGGAAACCGTGCCGGGATGCATCTCTCCCCTCTTCTCTCAGACCAACCCGCTCTTCACAATTCGTCAGGCCCAACCTAGGCTCTCTTGTCAGCCCGTGGCCCTCCTCGCGCGCGTCCGAAAATTGTCCCGGACCCGACCTGGGCAGTCGTCACCGTTGGACCCGGATCATCCCCAAACATCTACAAAACGTCACCGTTTTCTTATTTGGACTCCCTAGCTATTTTATTCGTGACCGTCCGATTTTGATCGGAGGCTCCAAATACCCCTAACCAAAAATCTTCGTTGCTTTATAAATAGACGGAACCCTAGCCTTGTCCCATCCATCCACCCATTCCGCACGCCGCCGCCTGGTCGCTTCCACCTCGGGATCCCCATCGATCCAACCAGCGACTTCCATCTTCCCCGATCCAAAATCCTCCCCGACCGTCTCCCTTGTCTTGCATACTTGGTCAATCGGGTTGCCCGAGTCCCGACCTCCATTCCCGCGCCAGTATCTTTGGAGCCACGAGCCTCCCCGTGCTCCTCCACCGTGCCTCGTCATCCCGCGACCGGCGCTGCTGCCGGCGATCATGAGATGAGCACAGCTACCCTTCTCCTCCTCCTGCTGTTTATATGCCTCCCTCCTCTTACCCGCATGCCTCTCCTCTTTCCTTCCCTGCGTGACTCCCTCTCCCTCACCCTCTCTCTCTCCCGCGGGTAAACAACCTCCGCCATGGCGCTGCCCCGTCCACCTCCTGACGCCGGCCATGTGAGGCCCAGCACCTCGGCCGTCGCTGGATCCGGGGACCCCGCTCCCGGATCCCTCCATCCACGGCGAGCTCCGCCTTCCTCCATCGCCGGAGCTCCGCCGGATGCCTCGTCATTGACCCCGGACTCTGCTTCGAACGAGACGACCAGCGTCGCCCGTGTTGACTAGTCCAGTGCCACTCGCCGCGCGTGGGCCTCCTCTTGCGGCACCAAGGCCCAGCGCCGCCCCAGCCTCATCCGGCCTAGCGCCTCCTCACCTCGTGGCTGGACCGCACCAAGCCAGCCTCTCTCACGCAAGCCGCTCCACGGGCCCAAGGCCTCGAAGGCCCATTGTGAGCAGATCCCCCAGCCCCTCCTCTCTGTTCAGCCCAGCAGTGCACCAGATTCAGCCCGTTGATGTTTTTTTCAGGATCTGTGAACTTGTCTATTTTTCCTGAGACTGCAGTTTTACAGAAAAGACCCTCGTGTTCATGTATATAATAACTCACAATTCGTGCATCGGATTAAAATGATTCATATATGAAACTTGCTCAGAATTTTGTCTAGTTTATTAATATGTCACTTTCATCTATGTTAAAAATGTTTAAAAATGATGTGTGGTTAAGTTTGCTCCTATGCCATGCTAAAATGGTTTAATTCATAACTAAATAACCGTAGCTCCGTTTTTAACAAACTTTATATGTAAATGGGGTAGAATTTTGCCTAGTTTACCATGGTGACATTGTTTTTCATCCCTAACAACTCTAAAATATGTTTTAGGACAGAACAGGACCTAACCTAATATATGCATATGAGGAGTTTCCGGATTTGTTGTTTGTTGTTCCTGGCCTCATTTAAACTTGACAAGATGGGTAGTTTTTCATTTGCTTCACCTTCTTGCCATGTTTAACAACATTTAATATTGTTGGGTACATAAACGAGATCGAACTAAATAATTGAGGTGGTGCTCCGTCAATATGCAACTCGTTGCATATTGAGCTCCACTTAATTTGTAGGATTGTTTGTGCACTTTGTCATGCCATGCTTCATTAAACCGGACATGCATCATACGCGATTGTGCATCATGCCATGATTATGTGATGGTTTTTTATTATGTTGTTTGCTCCTTTCCGGTGTTTGCTTCTTCGGGTTGGATCTGGTAACGTCGTGTTTGTGACGACCCGTTCGTCTACGTACGTTTGTCTTCTTCATGGACTCGTTCTTCTTCCTTGCGAGATTTCAGGCAAGATGATCATACCCTCGAAATCACTACTATCTTTGCTATGCTAGTTGATCGCTCTTTTGCTATGCCTATGCTGTGATACCTACCACTTGCTTATCATGCCTCCCATATTGTTGAACCAAGCCTCTAACCCACCTTGTCCTAGCAAACCGTTGTTTGGCTATGTTACCGCTTTGCTCAGCCCCTCTTATAGCATTGTTAGTTGCAGGTGAAGATTGAAGTTTGTTCCTTGTTGGAACATGGAGATGTTGTTCCTTGTTGGAACATGTTTACTTGTTGGGATATCACAATATATCTTATTTAATTAATGCATCTATATACTTGGTAAAGGGTGGAAGGCTCGGCCTTATGCCTGGTGTTTTGTTCCACTCTTGCCGCCCTAGTTTCCGTCATATCGGTGTTATGTTCCCGGATTTTGTGTCCTTTACGCGGTTGGGCTATTATGGGAACCCCTTGACAGTTCGTCTTAAGTAAAGCTCTTCCAGCAATGCCCAACATTGGTTTTACCATTTTCCACCTAGCCTTTTCTTTCCCTTGGGTTCTGCAGACTCAAGGGTCATCATTATTTTAACCCCCCGGGCCAGTGCTCCTCTGAGTGTTGGTCCAACTTGTCAGCCGCCGGTGGCCACCAGGGGCAACTCTGGGCTGGCCTACCGAAAGTTTGGACGATCCGGTGTGCCCTGAGAAAGAGATATGTGCAGCTCCTATCGGGATTTGTCGGCACATTCGGGCGGTGTTGCTGGTTTAGTTTTACCCTGTCGAAATGTCTTGTTGTACCGGGATACCGAGTCTGATCGGAATGTCTCGGGTGGAGGTCTATTCCTTCATTGACCGTGAGAGCTTGTCATGGGCTAAGTTGGGACACCCCTGCAGGGATTTGAACTTTCGAAAGCCATGCCCGCGGTTATGGGCAGATGGGAATTTGTTAATGTCCGGTTGTAGAAAACCTGAAGTTGACCTTAATTAAAATGCATCAACCGCGTGTGTAACCATTATGGTCTCTTTCCGGTGGAGTCCGGGAAGTGAACACTTTTGTTGGAGTTATGCTTGACGTAGGTTGCTATAGGATCACTTCTTGATCATACTTTTATCGACCGTGCTTTGCCTTCTCTTCTCGCTCTCATTTGCGTATGTTAGCCACCATATATGCTAGTCGCTTGCTGCAGCTCCACCTCATACCTTTACCTTACCCATAAGCTTAAATAGTCTTGATCGCGAGGGTGCGAGATTGCTGAGTCCCTGTGGCTCACAGATACTTCCAAAACCAGCTTGCAGGTGCCGATGAGACCATGCAGAGGACGCAACCAAGCTCAGGAGGAGCTCGATGAAAATCTTGTCCTTTGTGTTGTTCTGTTCTAGTTGATCAGTAGTGGAGCCCAGTTGGGGTCGATCGGGGACCTTTGTCGCATTTGGGGTTCTTCTTTTATTTTGGCTCCGTAGTCGGACCTTGATTCTATCTGGATGATGTAATGCTTTATTCATGTATTTGTGTGAAGTGGCGATTGTAAGCCAACTATGTATCTCTTTCCCTTATGTATTACATGGGTTGTGTGAAGATTACCTCACTTGCGACATTTCTTTCAATGCGGTTATGCCTCTAAGTCGTGCTTCGACATGTGGGAGATATAGCCGCATCGAGGGCGTTACAAGTTGGTAATCAGAGCCTTCCCCGACCTTAGGAGCCCCCACTGCTTGATCGTTTTCAGCAGCCGAGTTGTGTCTAGAAAAATGTTTTGAGTCATTTAGGAATTATATATCGGATACTTTTGGAATTCTTTTTACTCCCCAGTCCCTTCATCGCTCTGGTAAGGCATCCTGGCGTAGAGTTTTGACTCTTCTCTTCTCAAATTTCACTAAAAAAAATTAGGATCATGCGGGTATCTTGGAATCGTTCCGATGGTTTTATGATGAGAACATTGTCTTGGTGCCTCCTATCAGGGGTTTAGTGGAAGTGGCCCGGGGAGTTGAGCTCTGAGGTGTTTTCATCATAATTTTATCGTTGCAATTCTGGAATACCTGAGTTTAGTACGCCGACATCGAAAATCTCTTTTATGCAGTTCGTTGGTGAGATAACCTCGACGCCACCCAGTACTGGGGCGGGAGTTCGGGAGTATCGCCATAACTTGTATAATGGATGCTTTTCGAAGGTTGAGGTAGACGATTTCCGAAGGTTTCTTGGTTATGTGTTGAAGGATGGATACAGCTGGATGTAGGATTTGCTAGTTTTGGGTGAGATATTATGCTTCCTCTGTATCCCCAACACCTGATTGCATAACCAGAAAATTTCGGGAGTTCATAAGTGGGAATTCAAGTAGCTCTTAGGATATCTTTTCCGACAGATGTATGATATGAAATTGGGGTTCGACGTCTAGTGGTCCGCCTATTCACGGTCGATTTTACAGTGGTCTCGTTGTGTCTTAAAGAGTCCTTGGCTATGCCGACTCGGGGACGCTTCGTATGTCATGTGCACTGCCTTGTACATGATGGTGTTGTACAGTCGAGCCCGTGTAGGCCCCACCACGAAAACTTCGGACGAAATCTCTATCATATGTTTGCTCCGGCTTATTCTACAAGCCAATCCTTTGTTTTTGTTTTGAGTTGTGGTATTCGAGTTGCTTCAAAGTCAAATGTTGATTCCATACCTTCTCTAATGTTGTTCTCATACCCTGATGTGAACACTAATCCTTCTCGGTCATCGAGACTGTCATGTCAATCCTTTTCAACCGGTGTGATTCTCTTCTAGTGGATCCGATCATTGCAACATCCGCAAGTTTCAATCTCAGCTTTCTCTACGGTGTTCGTGTCATCCATCTCAAGTGGCATTTGTTTTCCCGCCCACCCACCCTTCTTCTTCGATGACTCGGATTTCTTAATCAAGTATCCATTTTACTGATGTGAAGTCTCTCCATTCTTTTCAATCAATACCCTTATCCGGTGATTCTCAAGAAGATTCTAATGGAGCTTCAAGTTTGTCACTCTTCACTCGTTTTCTTCTCCGGTGGATTCAATTCAAGCTTTCAGTGTTGATCATATTCTTTTCCTTGTTTCAAATACCTTCTTATGCTGGTGCAATTCTTAATCGTTCACCTCTCGCTATTCAAGTATTCTGGAGTGCTCAAGATATCTCGAAGATTCATGTTTCCAGTCTACATTCGTTCAAATTCTTTCGAGGATGTTATCTCAGTCAAGTCTTTTAATTCAACCGGTGGAATCTCTATTTTCAAGCAAGCATTCTATCGATGTTTTCTTTTGAGTGGGCCCTAACCCACAGGTCTTTTCCGAGGATCTTACCTAACTCTTCTTATTTTCCCGGAGCTACCATCAAATTCTTTTGAAGTTTGACATAAGAATGATTTATCATCAGTCAAATGCCTTTCTCCAAGATCTTATAATTCTTTTTAATGTTGGTTCAACCTTTCCAATTGTAATCCTGGAGATCTCAGCAATTTGGTGGTGTTTCTCATCGTCATTCTCAGATATTGAAGACCGATGAAGAATTTTCCTCCATATCTATCTGCTCTCTCAGAGATTCATGATTCTAGTTTGTTGCCATCCTCTCGAAATTGTTTTGATCGTGAGAATTCTTTTCACCTATCCGGAGAAATTCAAGAGCCTTCTCAGTTTGATTATCCAGTGCCCATCATCTAAGATTTACTCATTCTCAGCCTTCAGCTATGCTTCTCCAAATCTTACCGGTGCTTCATTCAAGTGATCTCTAATCAGTTCGTGATCCCTTCGTTCTCATGTATCTAAATTCTCTCAAGCATCTTCGTTCATTTTATAATTCTTCCCAGTGTTTCTTTATATTCTCTTCGTTCTTTCTTGAATTCTCACGGTGGTTCGCTCAAG
Organism: Triticum monococcum; assembly: GCA_034509565.1. NCBI lineage: Eukaryota > Viridiplantae > Streptophyta > Magnoliopsida > Poales > Poaceae > Triticum > Triticum monococcum. Next base: position 211,849,459 of record CM067847.1, on the reverse strand, counting down.
ATTCTTCTTCCTTCATTTATCTTATCAATTTATTCATTGTTTCAATTCTTACGGTGGTTCGTTGAAGACGTTCTCAATTTTATGTTATATCTCTCTTAATATTTTCTACGACAATAAGTTGCATGCAATCCGTTTGCTCGTCATCAATTAAATTGGTGAAGGATAAGCATAATGTAATTCTTATTCTTGTTTCATCCAAGTGATTAATTCTTTATTCCGGAGGCTCATCAAATTATCGGTTTCACTTGATTCATTTTTCTTTCCCGGAGTCCCAAGCTCTCACAATTATTTTATCACGAAAATCTCTATCTAAATCATTGTGAGGCTTCAATCTTATTCTTTCCATCAGTCAATTATTTTGGATCATTCTTTTATTACCGGAGTTCTTCATGAAGGTTCTACATGATGGTTCATCAAGGATTTAATTCCTTCTCGAAGTGTTCATCAACATTCTTTTCTAAGGAGCTCAAGTATTCTTCATCTTGCATTTTAAAGTGCAATTCTTTCTACCGTGTCATTTGAGGTGGTATTATGTCATTCTCGATAATTTGGGTTCATGTTTCATGATTCACACGTTGTTAAGAATGAGGTATTTTTAAATCCATCAATCTCTTCTTTGGAGTTACCTTGGGTTATATTTCACCTAAAGCCTTCCCTAAGGTTTGTCGCTATCTATGGTGCTTATAAATGACCCAAGTTCTTCATTTATCCTCCCGGTGAAATAGTTTCTCGTCTTCTTTCTCATATCAACCCAATCTAATGTTTTCCGTTATTGGCAGAATTTCAGCTCATAATTTTGAGATGTATTCCATAAGCCAACATCAAGCTTATCCTTTCGTTGTTGATAATCCAACAACTCCGTTCAAGAATATGTTGTAAGCGTGCTATCCCAAGATTTTGTTTCCTCGTTCATTCCATTCCATTCTTACTTTTGTTCCAGAGGTATTGCAATGTTGCCCTCTTCAACCCATCTACTTGTTTTGTCAAAATCATTTTCCTTTCCTTTGCTTATCCATTTAACCGGAGTGCTGTCAAAATCGTTCTTACCCCTTGTGCCATTCTTTCAATAATTCTGTAGGTAGTGTGTTGTGATTTCATCAAGTATCTTCTAATCTTATCAAGTTCTTATTCAATTCTTTTTCTTTTAAATCGGAGTGCTGCCCGAAGTTGTTCTCCCTTGTTCCTCTTTTCTAACGGAGTGTTTTCAGCTTCGTCATCTCCATTGTATTCTTTTCTCGAAATGGCTTAACCTTTTCAAGGTTCTTTGGTCTCACTCGTTTTGTCAAAGAAGCAACTTAGTTTTACCCTCCTCTTTCTCTTCCGTTGTCCCTCCGGTGCCATTCTAGATCTCGGGACGAGATCCTCTCGTAGTGGTGGAGTGTTGTAACGCCCCGAGACCGATGTGCCAGGTGTCTTCCAGTTATTCGCTATCGTTGCCATGTCATTTTCTTACGTGTTGCATTTCATCATGTCATCATGTGCATTGCATTATCATGTTTTCAAAACTTGCACTCGTCCGGGTTCTCCGAGTTTCTCTCCGTTGTCCGTTCTGAGCCCAACCCCACTTGCATGCGCCCGTGGCATGTCCGAAATAGTATTTTATAAGTGGCCGGAAAATGTTCTTGGATTGGGTTGAAATTTGGTGTGCGGTCTTATTATAGTGTAGAAAGACCGCCTGCAAGTTTCATCGCAATCGGAGTTCGTTTGACGCCCCAACGGATAATTATAGCGGCAGTATATCCGGTCTATCGTCGGTCGTTTTTGGTCTCCGAAAACTGTGCCGGGATGCATCTCTCCCCTCTTCTCTCAGACCAACCCGCTCTTCACAATTCGTCAGGCCCAACCTAGGCTCTCTTGTCAGCCCGTGGCCCTCCTCGCGTGCGTCCGAAAATTGTCCCGGACCCGACCTGGGCAGTCGTCACCGTTGGATCCGGATCATCCCCAAACGTCTAAAAAACGTCACCGTTTTCTTATTTGGACTCCCTAGCTATTTTATTCACGATCGTCCGATTTTGATCGGAGGCTCCAAATACCCCTAACCAAAAATCTCCGTTGCTTTATAAATAGACGGAACCCTAGCCTTGTCCCATCCATCCACCCATTCCGCACGCCGCCGCCTGGTCGCTTCCACCTCGGGATCCCCATCGATCCAACCAGCGACTTCCATCTTCCCCGATCCAAAATCCTCCCCGACCATCTCCCTTGTCTTGCGTACTTGGTCAATCGGGTTGCCCGAGTCCCGAGCTCCATTCCCGCGCCAGTATCTTTGGAGCCACGAGCCTCCCCGTGCTCCTCCACCGTGCCCCGTCATCTGGCGACCGGCGTTGCTACCGGTGATCACGAGATGAGCACAGCTACCCTTCTCCTCCTCCTGCTGTTTATCTGCCTCCCTCCTCTTACCCCCCTGCCTCTCCTCTTTCCTTCCCTGCGCGACTCACTCTCCCTCACCGTCTCTCTCTCCCGCAGGTAACCAACCTCCGCCATGGCGCTGCCCCGTCCACCTCCTGATGCCGACCATGTGAGGCCCAGCACCTTGCCAGTCGCTGGATCCGGGGACCCCGTGCCCAGATCCCTCCATCCCCGGCGAGCTCCGCCTTCCTCCATCGCCGGAGCTCCGCCGGATGCCTCGTCGTTGACCCCGCACTCTGCTTCGAACGAGACGACCAGTGCCGCCCGTGTTGACTAGTCCAGTGCCACTCGCCGCGTGTGGGCCTCCTCTTGCGGCACCAAGGCCCAGTGCCGCCCCAGCCTCATCCGGCCCAGCACCTCCTCACCTCGCGGCTGGACCGCACCAAGCCAGCCTCTCTGGTGCAAGCCGCTCCACGGGCCCAAGGCCTCGAAGGCCCATTGTGAGCAGATCCCCCAGCCCCTCCTTTCTGTTCAGCCCAGCAGTGCACCAGATTCAGCCCGTTGATGTTTTTTTCAGGATCTGTGAACTTGTCTATTTTTCCTAAGACTGCAGTTTTACAGAAAAGACCCTCATGTTCATGCATATAATAACTCACAATTTGTGCATCGGATTAAAATGATTTATATATGAAACTTGCTCAGAATTTTGTCTAGTTTATTAATATGTCACTTTCATCTATGTTAAAAATGTTTAAAAATGATGTGTGGTTAAATTTGCTCCTATGCCAAGCTAAAATGGTTTAATTCATAACTAAATAACTGTAGCTCCGTTTTTAGCAAACTTTATATGTAAATGGGGTAGAATTTTGCCTAGTTTATCATGGTGACATTGTTTTGCATGCCTAACAAATCAAAAATATGTTTTAGGACAGAACAGGACCTAACCTAATATATGCATATGGGGAGTTTCCGGATTTGTTGTTTGTTGTTCCCGGCCTCATTTAAACTTGACTAGATGGGTAGTTTTTCATTTGCTTCACCCTCTTGCCATGTTTAACAACATTTAATATTGTTGGGTACATAAACGAGATCGAGCTAAATAATTGATGTGGTGCTCCGTCAATATGCAACTCGTTGCATATTGAGCTCCACTTAATTTGTAGGATTGTTTGTGCACTTTGTCATGCCATGCTTCATTAAACCAGACATGAATCATACTCGATTGTGCATCATGCCATGATTATCTGATGGTTGTTTATTATGTTGTTTGCTCCTTTCCGGTGTTTGCTTCTTCGGGTTGGATCCGGTAATGTCGTGTTTGTGAGGACCCGTTCGTCTACGTCCGTTTGTCTTCTTCATGGCCTCATTCTTCTTCCTTGCGAGATTTAAGGCAAGATGATCATACCCTCGAAATCACTACTATCTTTGCTATGCTAGTTGCTCGCTCTTTTGCTATGCCTATGCTGTGATACCTACCACTTGCTTATCATGCCTCCCATATTGTTGAACCAAGCCTATAACCCACCTTGTCCTAGCAAACCGTTGTTTGGCTATGTTACCGCTTTGCTCAGCCCCTCTTATAGCGTTGTTAGTTGCAGGTGAAGATTGAAGTTTGTTCCTTGTTGGAACATGGAGATGTTGTTCCTTGTTGGAACATGTTTACTTGTTGGGATATCACAATATATCTTATTTAGTTAATGCATCTATATACTTGGTAAAGGGTGGAAGGCTCGGCCTTATGCCTGGTGTTTTGTTCCACTCTTGCCGCCCTAGTTTCCGTCATATCGGTGTTATGTTCCCGGATTTTGCGTCCCTTACGTGGTTGGGCTATTATGGGAATCCCTTGCCAGTTCGTCTTAAGTAAAGCTCTTCCAGCAATGCCCAACATTGGTTTTACCATTTGCCACCTAGCCTTTTCTTTCCCTTGGGTTCTGCAGACTCAAGGGTCATCATTATTTTAACCCCCCGGACCAGTGCTCCTCTGAGTGTTGGTCCAACTTGTCAGCCGCCGGTGGCCACCAGGGGCAACTCTGGGCTGGCCTACCGGAAGTTTGGACGATCCGGTGTGCCCTGAGAAAGAGATATGTGCAGCTCCTATCAGGATTTGTCGGCACATTCGGGCGGTGTTGCTGGTTTAGTTTTACCCTGTCGAAATGTCTTGTTGTACCGGGATACCGAGTCTGATCGGAATGTCTCGGGTGGAGGTATATTCCTTCGTTGACAGTGAGAGCTTGTCATGGGCTAAGTTGGGACACCCCTGTAGGGATTTGAACTTTCAAAAGCCGTGCCCGCGGTTATGGGAGATGGGAATTTGTTAATGTCCGGTTGTAGAAAACCTAAAGTTGACCTTAATTTAAATGCATCAACCGCGTGTGTAACCGTGATGGTCTCTTTCCGGCGGACTCCGGGAAGTGAACATGGTTGTTGGAGTTATGCTTGACGTAGGTTGCTATAGGATCACTTCTTGATCATACTTTTATCGACCATGCTTTGCCTTCTCTTCTCGCTCTCATTTGCATATGTTAGCCACCATATATGCTAGTCGCTTGTTGCAGCTCCACCTCATACCTTTACCTTACCCATAAGCTTAAATAGTCTTGATCGCGAGGGTGCGAGATTGTTGAGTCCCTGTGGCTCACAGATACTTCCAAAACCAGCTTGCAGGTGCCGATGAGACCGTGCATAGGACGCAACCAAGCTCAGGAGGAGCTCGATGAAGATCTTGTCCTTTGTGTTGTTCCGTTCTAGTTGATCAGTAGTGGAGCCCAGTTGGGGTCGATCGGGGACCTTTGTCGCATTTGGGGTTCTTCTTTTATTTTGGCTCCGTAGTCGGACCTTGATTCTATCTGGATGATGTAATGCTTTATTCATGTATTTGTGTGAAGTGGCGATTGTAAGCCAACTATGTATCTCTTTCCCTTATGTATTACATGGGTTGTGTGAAGATTACCTCACTTGCGACATTGCTTTCAATGCGGTTATGCCTCTAAGTCGTGCTTCGACACGCGGGAGATATAGCTGCATCGAGGGCGTTACATAGCCTCCTCGATCTCGTGGTAGATCTACTCGTGTACTACCCATATCAATAATTTAATCAAGCAGGACGTAGGGTTTTACCACCATCGAGAGGGCCCAAACCTGGGTAAAACATCGTGTTCCCTGTCTCCTGTTACCATCCGGCCTAGACGCACAGTTCGGGACCCCCTACCCGAGATCCGCCGGTTTTGACACCAACATTGGTGCGTTCATTGAGAGTTCCTCTGTGCCATCGCAATCAGGAAGGATGCCTCCTCCCGTCTTTAAAGACGGCGCCGTTGCTAAGGGAGCCTTGGCTGTCGGTCAAACCCTCCGGCTAGGTGGTTTCCTCATGACCGCCTGTTCGGCTGTTGCACCGACGATGACCTCTCGGGTCATCAAAAGCAACCTACATGTCAGCTCGGGGCTCGTCGAGCAGCTAGATCCAATGGAGCTCTCTTTCGTAAACGAGCTCTTGTATCGCATCGCCGCCCTGGGGGTCGCTACGGATTACGTCCAGGTTGGGCTTAAACCCGATCTAAGAGAAATTAACTCTCCCCATGTCACCCACCACGTTGTCGTGGTAGAGACGCAGTGTGGCAACCCTTCATCTATTTTAAGGACTAGCTACGTCCGAATTCCCGACCCCTCCAAGCCGGATACTCGTGGAGGGGGAGATGTAACTCAAGACCTGAGCTTAGGATCAGGCAACGGGCCAGATTCACTGGACAACATCCAAGAATCCGAACTTTAGAGTTCGGAAACTCTTCGGCCTCCGAATCTTGGATTGGGTGAGGTTTTAGATTCAACGACACCCGCCCACCCGATCATAAGCAATCTCTCCCAAATCAGGCAGAGGCCCGAGGAAACAGTACATCATTACTGGGCCAGATTCCTCCTGGTTATGAACAGGATAAAGGATTGCCGCGAGGAAGATACGATCTCAATTTTCTACAGTAATTGCATGGACAAGGGAATCCTTAACGCCGTAAGTCATCGTGATATCACACGCTTCGCTGACTTGGCATCCATAGTACAAAAATACTGTGCGATGGAAAGCGCCTGGAAAACCGAAATAAATTTTTGGGATAATCCGACCTTGAATAGTAATCCCGTCTGAACTAAGAGGGTGCATCATTACAGGACACCCGGGATAAACACCAAAAAGGCAAAACCCTCTACAGGGCATGGAACTATACTGGAAAGATGGCTTGATGGACCCTGTAGAATTCACAGTACAGAGGATGCCACACCAACTCACAGCCTTAAAGCATGTTGGATACTCCGGCAGGTGGCCAAAATCGGCGAGGACCTCTTAATTCCGGAGGCCACAAAAAGCCAGCCCAAGGACACTAGTACCGTTCTCACAGTCTTCGAGACTTTCGCATCAAACAATGTGCGAAAAAGAACACTCCGTAGCCTCGCCGAAGTCTATCAAGTTGCAACAATAAATCCATGGAGCGACACTGCCATTACCTTCAATGCAAGTGATGAACCTAGATTCCGAACAGCCCGAGCACCAGCCGCATTGGTCCTCAGTCCCACAGTGGACAGCTTTCGCCTCACCAAGGTGCTCATGGATGGAGGCAGCTGACTGAACCTCATTTATGAGGAAACCCTTCAAAAAATGGAAATAGACTGGAACCGCATCGAGCGAAGCAGCACAACCTTTAGAGGAATAATCCCCAGTCGGGAAGCGTGCTGCACAGGAAAAATCACACTATATGTGGTGTTCGGCACGTCGGATAATTACAGGTCCGAAGAAGTCACGTTTCAGGTGGCCCCGTTCAAAAGCGGATATCATGCTTTGCTAGGGCGGGAAGCATTCACAATCTTCCAGGCAATACCCCATTACGGGTACACGAAGCTTAAGATGCCCGGGCCAAACGGAATTATCACTCTAGCTAGTGATCCGGACGTAGCACTCCGCGCCGAAAACAAGACGGCCGCATTAGCCCTTGAGGCACTATCCGAAGCCTTAGCGGCCGAGGAACTGATTGCACTGCGCTCCACGGTTAACAGGGATGATGTGATACTCGACAAGAGATGCAAATCCACATCCTTCAAGCCAGCTGACGAAATAGTCAAATTCCAGGTCCATCCAACGGACCCCAATAAAACAGCTTCCATCGGGGCACGACTGAACCCTGATGTAGACGCCGCACTGCGAGAGTTCCTACGAGAGAACTGGGACATTTTCGCCTGGCACCCTTCAGACATGCCAGGGATCCCATGCAGGCTGGCCGAACACAGCTTAAATATCATAAAAGGATTTAAACCTGTCAAACAAGCCCTTCGGCATTTTTCCGAACCCAAGAGACAGGCTATGGGAGAGGAGCTAGCCAAGCTATTAGAGGCCGGATTCATCAGAGACATAAAACATCCGGACTGTCTAGCAAACCTGGTGATGGTACCAAAGAAGGACCAATCCTGGCGCCTGTGTGTCGATTTTAAAGACCTTAACAAGGCTTGCCCAAAGGATCCCTTCCCCCTCCCCCGTATCGATCAAATTATTGATGCCACCGCAGGACACGATTTGTTGTGTTTCCTCGACGCATACTCCGGTTACCATCAAATCAAGATGGCAGAATCAGACCAAGCTGCAACAGCATTCATCACACCATACGGCCCATTCTGCTTCAACACAATGCCCTTCGGGCTGAAAAACGCTGGTGCAACATATCTGCGGATGATCCAGACATGTCTGGCAAACCAGATCGGCAAAACAGTGGAGGCGTATGTGGATGATGTGGTCGTCAAATCAAGACATGTCGAATCCCTAGTAAACGACTTGAGGCTTACATTCGATAACCTCCGAAAATATGACATCAAGCTCAACCCAGAAAAATGCGTCTTCGGCGTTCCAGCCGGAAAGCTCTTGGGCTTCATCGTATCCGGTAGAGGAATTGAAGCAAACCCAGCCAAGATCTGAGCTTTGTCACAATTGGATGCCCCAAAGGACCTTAAACAAATACAAAAATTAACCGGATGCGTGGCGGCTTTAAGCCGCTTCATCTCCCGCTTGGGAGAAAAGGCACTACCCCTCTATCGCCTCCTTCGGCGCACCGAACACTTCGAGTGGACGGATGCCGCCACGGCCGGACTTGATGAAATAAAAGCCATATTGGCAACAAACCCAGTCCTGGCCGTGCCGAATACCGGCGAACTAATGTTATTGTACATTGCAACAACACATCAAGTTGTCAGCGCAGTGCTCGTTGTCGAGCGGGAAACGGATGGACACAAATTCCCCCTTCAAAGGCCGGTCTACTACGTATCCACTGTCCTCACTCCATGCAAATCACGGTACCCGCATTATCAAACGATTGCATACGCAGTATTCATGGCATCCCGGAAGCTATGACACTACTTTCAAGAGTGTCCCATAACAGTAGCCTCGGAAGTACCACTCAACGATATTATCAACAACCGCGATGCAACGGGCCGGATTGCAAAATGGGCCATCGAGCTTCTCCCGTTCGATATAACCTATAAGCCACAACGAGCTATTAAATCGCAAGTTTTGGCCGACTTCGTCGCAGAATGGACGGAGGCCGAGCTCCCTAAAGAGTACGGCAGATATTCAAACTGGATTATGCATTTCGACGGCTCCAAAATGTTGGCCGGACTGGGGGCTGGCATCGTCTTGACATCCCCCACAGGAGACACAGTCCAATATGTGCTCCAGATCATGTACACGGATCCCAACAATGCAGCCGAATATGAGGCCCTCATACATGGTCTCCGGATAGCAGTATCCATGGGTATCCAGCGCCTAGAGGTACGCGGGGATTCAAACCTCGCGATATCCCAAATAAATGGAGACTTCGACGCCAAGGACCCAAAAATGGTAGCTTACCGCAACACCGTCCTAAAAATGTCAGCTCGGTTCGAAGGGCTGGAGTTTCACCATATAGCCCGAGAAAAAAATCAAGCAGCGGACGTCCTGGCATGCATCGGAGCAAAACGCGATGCAGTCCCCCCAACATCTTTTTGGAAAGATTGTTCAAGCCATCCGTAGCATGGGAGGGGGAACCCGCAAATAACAGCCCGGACTCAGCCGCACCACTCGACGCCGGACAATCTGACACAATTGGAGGCTCTGCCAATGAAATTACACCTTTAGCCCACGTAATAATGGCGGTTATCGCCCCGTGGACAGAACCATTCCTAGCCAACCTTGCTAGGCAGGAACTCCCGGAGGACCAAAACGAGGCCCGCTGCATAGTGCGGCGATCTAAAGCCTATAGAGTCCATGAGGGAGAGCTTTATAAGAAAAGCACTACCGGGGTCCTTCAAAGGTGCATCTCCGAAGAGGAAGGGCGGAACCTTCTGGCTGAAATTCATGCCGGACTCGGTGGTCACCACGTCGCTGCTCGGTCCCTTGTTAGCAAGGCTTTCCGTACAGGCTTTTATTGGCCGACGGCCCGGGCAGCCGCTCAGGACCTAGTCCAACGATGCGCTGGTTGCCAACTTTTTACCAACCAAAGCCATATGCCACCCACCGCACTCCAAACTATACCCATCACTTGGCCTTTTGTGATCTGGGGGCTCGACATGGTCGGACCCCTTAAAGGTGGGACCGATAGGGAAAAATACTTACTGGTCATGGTGGATAAATTCACCAAATGGATAGAAGCCAAGCCTGTTAAAACGGACGAATCTGGACCTGTGATAGACTTCATATCCGGGGTTGTACACCGTTATGGCGTCCCCCACAGCATCATAACCGATAACGGTACAAACTTTACCGCCGACGAGGTAAAACTCTGGTGCAAAAACATGGGCATCAAGCTTGATTATGCTTCCGTCTATCACCCACAAACCAACGGCTAGGTCGAACGTGTAAATGGTCTTATCATGAGCGGCATTAAACCTAGACTGGTGCGGTCCCTCAAGGAATCTAACACGCACTGGGTAGAGGAGCTCGACTCCGTGCTATGGGGGCTGCGGACCACGCCAAATCGCACCACCGGATACACACCATTTTTTATGGTGTACGGCGCAGAGGCAGTTCTGCCCTGCAACATAATTCATGACTGACCTAGAGTGCACATGTACGAAGAAAGAGAAGCCGAGCTCGATCGGCTGGACAAGTTGGACTCCTTGGAGGAGGAGCGTGACGTGGCAAAAGCCCGTTCCGCATTTTATCAATAGCAGGCCCGAAGATACCAAAGCAGAGAAGTACGGGCCAAAAATTACAATGTTGGCAAACTAGTTCTACGCCTGCCGGATAAGAAAAAGGACAAACTCAAGCCCAAGTGGGAAGGTCCATTCATAATCGACCAAGTCCTGACTGGTGGGGCGTACCGCCTGCGAGATGCGTCGGATAACTGACTCGAGCTGAACCCGTGGAACGCCACCCGTCTCCAAAGATTCTATGCCTAGCGTCGGACTCTGTGTTCGTCTCCTTCCTCTGTCCGTTTTTTGCATTTTTCGGTCTTACATTTCTCTCCTTCCCCTCTTTTCTTTTATAGCCCTTAAAGGCTCATATCGTGACGCGCCACTCGCGCTCATTAAACCTGGGGGCTTCTTTAACAGAAGCTTATTTATACGGGCTTCACGCCCAACACATGTGTCAAACTTCCGCATGTACCTTTTTTCTTCACCATTATATGCATCGATATGACTTAAGTTTTGGCCAAGTTGGGTTGCCTGGCTCCTGTGCTTACCCCTACGTTCCCGATTGTTCGGCTAGGCGGTAAAGGGAGCACCTCTGCGATTGTTACTACCGGGTCAGCCGGATGTGTACCTCAGACTGGGTGAAGCCGAAAGCTAGCGTTCTTAAGGGAATATTCGGTCGGTGAAATAAAAGATGATCTTTTTACTCATTTTATGCGCCCCCAGATGCTTTTTTCTGTGTCTCTTCACGCAGTCCGGACATGCACCTTAGGGCATGCCTCCCAGCGAAAGGAACCCTTAACGGAACTATTCTCTCTGGAAGATGTTTCTTACTAACCATGTAATATAACATAACTAGTTGGGCACTTGTTTGATAAAGCACCGATGACCCCTACGCATGGTCCGTCTCCATGCATACCTCGGTTCTTATATAACCGCTAGGGTATTCGGACACACTCCGGACCGTCAGGTCCCGAGGTTGAAGCGAAAAGGTCGGCAACGACAAACGATCTACAATCCGGCTAGAAGGCATTACACATGTCATTTCAAAATTACACAGTCATTCTGACTGGTTGTATTCCTCTTCTATACCATCTAATAGGTTGTCTAGTTTACAGTCCTGCTGGGAATACTTCGCGGCCAACTCTACTTGGCCGTATACTAAGCTTACAGGGACCTCCTTCCCGTCAGGCCCCACTGGTCCAACCTCGGCCATGTGGTTCGGGTCAGACTTCGTAAAACGGGTCTTCACCATGGCCCAGGCCTCCCTAGCGCCTTGTCGGCAGGCCGATATCTTCCACAACCGGAAGCACCGCCGAGCTCCCTTCAGCTTCTCCGCAAGCTCTCCAAGGCCCTCGGGCACGGAGTGGGTAGGCCATAAGGCTTGGGCAATACCCCGCATCGCCTGCCGAATTCGCTCGTGTAGTTGCAAGAGTTCGGGAAGAAGGTCACCCATAGAACCGTGCATCTCCTCTGCAGGACGACCTGTGAGCATACCTACAGACATTACTCTGTTAGTCGACTTCCTCGCCGAACTCTTTTTTCAAAGTCCGTTCAAGCACTTACTAAAAATGCCGCGTCGAAGCCGCTGATTCTCCTTCGTGGAGTCGGACAGCTGGCCACGAACATCTTTAAGTTCGATGTCCAGCTTGGTGTTGGCATCCTGAAGATCATTCTTCTCTCACCTCACCTTTGTCAATGTACTCTCACCGGCCTTTAGCTGGCGTAAGAGTTGTTGCTTGTCCGGATCTAGCCCGGCTCCATCTGCAAAATGATTTGTCAGATTTGCACCCACACCGCACAATACTAATATTTTGAAGTGTATCTTACCTGAGGGGGTGTCTTTAGGCTCCCCTGATGTGGCTAGTGTGGCCTCTAGTTGGGCCTTGCACTTTTCCAGCTCCTAGGACAGTACGGTATTCTTCTCTGTAAGAACCTGCATATTAAATGATCCTTAAATCAGTTGCTCTAACTGCTTCAAGTCTCGGGGGCTACTAGCATATATATATATATATATATATATTTAACCAAAATTTTCTCACCCATATGTCTTTTACATACTGCTCCGTGGCTCTAGCTAAACCATTTTGAGCGGCACGAAGGTACGCATCTCCCGAAATAAAGGCATCTAAAGCCTCTTGGGAGAAACAAGCGTCGCGTAGAACTGTCCGGCGACGCCTGTGGTTCATGGCACTCTCCACTTTAGAATTTGTGGTAGACAGCCTATCCGCATCCTCTGTCGGAGGAGCGTCCGGTGCGCGCCTTGTGCTTGCCTCCGCTTCCTGGCCAGACGTTGGAGCCTGGCTGGTGGAGGCGCGATTGGCAACCTCTCCGGATGTAGTCCGGCGAGGTCTCTTCGTTCTGAAGATAGCACGAACGTTAATATGCCCTGACAGAATAACACCAGGGAAACAGAGGGTGCGCTATACCTTTGCCCCGGCATCTCAGTCCGGACTACATTCCTTTTTGCCCCACGGGGCCCTACGGCCCTTCGTTGGCTAGCCGCCGTAGGTCCGGCCTCCTGCCTCGGAAATCTCCCCTACAAAACACGGCTGTCGTCAGAAACACCGGGCTACGTGAAGGTGGAATCTCTTTCAAGGGAATAAGACCCCGGTTTCTGTCACCTGGGAGGCCGGGATTAGCCCTGGGTAATCGGCCGTAATGGCCACCAAGGCGTTGTCCTTGCTCAATTGGTGGAACAATCCATCAATCAGCTCCACAGATATGTCCGGATCCTCTTGAGAGGCCGGGTCGAGGGACCTTCCTGGTTCCTCGGGTTGTGGGGGAGGGCTGTTTATTTCCTTAACAGCCCGGCGCAGTTCCTGCGTTGAAGTCGTTAGACTAAATATTTAACAATGGGAATACAAAACGAATGGGCAAGTAAATGCGACCGCTTACCCAGCTTGGTGGGTTATGCATAGAGAATCCACCCTGTGGGTTGACGCGGAGAAATTCCTCCTCTTCTCCCTTATACAAAGTGGACAAGATCTTTAGTAGAGCAGCAGCCGAATCCGGCCCCTTACGGCCGTAGCGGGTGGCGTCGTCCTCCCCGTTGAAGTCCCACATGGGGTGGCTTCTATACTGAAGTGGGTGCACCCCCCGCATAATGCATTCGGCCATAACCCCGATCATGGTCAGTCCGGAATGGGCTAACAATCTTATTCGGCCCATCAGGTAAATGATGTCCCTGTCACTTTCCCCCTGAGAGCTCCATGGACGCCAGCTCAGGCGCTTCTTTAAGGGAGCACTGTCGAACTCAGGACGGCCGATCCGAACAGGATCCGGCAGCGGGACGTCCTCTATATAAAACCATTCCGAAGGCCAGTCTTCGGATGCCTTCTTTGGGGTTCCGGATAGATATCCGGTCCCGGCAATGTGCCACACTTCGGCTCCGCCCACTTGATACATTGACCCCTCCTTAGAGCGGGGCACCAGGCAGAATAACCTCTTCCACAGCGCGAAATGAGCCTCAACACCCAGGAATAGCTCGCAAAGGGCGACGAAGCCCGCGATATGCAATATAGAGCCGGGCGTGAGATTGTGCAGCTGGAGGCCGTAGAACTCCAGAAGCCCGCGAAGAAATGGATGAATTGGAAATCCAAGTCCTCTTATGAGATAAGGGACGAGGCACACCCGCTCTCCTTTGGAAGGATTGGGCGTGCTCTCCGCTTGCTCTCCACCATTATAGGTGGCGAGTCCGGCTCGGACCGGGACCATATAGGCCTGAGGGAGAAATCCCTTGGCCTGAAGCGACACTAGCTCGCTGTGCGGGATGGAGCACCTCTCCCAGTCTTCAGGTTTAGGACTGGAAGGGCGAGAGGAGGAGCTGTGACGGCTGGCCATGTTGGAATGGACCTTTGCTGGACGCGCTTAGATGATTACTCGCGGGGAGAAGAATGCGTGGTTTGGGTCTGAATCCCCATCCCATTAAATAGGCGGCTCATTCATGCGGCTAGGGGTGTGAATGTAAAAACACCCCAACTTTTCGCATTCGTTTGACACGTGGAAGACGGCCATTATTGGGCGTGGAAGCCGAGGAGCACTACATTACAAAAATCGGACATTATTCCTACAGGTACACAAGATTTGGAGAAGAACCCGCCTTGCAATGCCGAACAATCTGCGCGCCAGACTCGTCGTCATTGAAGCCTGGTTCGGGGGCTACTGAGGGAATCCTGGATTAGGGGGTGTTCGGATAGCCGGACTATACCTTTAGCCGGACTCCTGGACTATGAAGATACAAGATTGAAGACTTTGTCCCATGTCCGGATGGGACTTTCCTTGGCGTGGAAGGCAAGCTTGGCGATGCGGGTATTCAAGATCTCCTACCATTGTAAACAACTCTATGTAACCCTAACCCTATCCGGTGTCTATATAAACCGAAGGGTTGTAGTCCGTAGGCAATCAACTCCATATACAACAATCATACCATAGGCTAGCTTCTAGGGTTTAGCCTCCTCGATCTCGTGGTAGATCTACTCTTGTAGTACCCATATCATCAATATTAATCAAGCAGGACGTAGGGTTTTACCTCCATCGAGAGGGCCCGAACTTCGGTAAAACATCATGTTCCCTGTCTCCTGTTACCATCCGGCCTAGACGCACAGTTCGGGACCCCCTACCCGAGATCCGCCGGTTTTGACACCGACAACGCCGAAAATGCATTTTTCCGGATTGAGCTTGATGTCATATGTTCGGAGGTTGTCGAATGTGAGCCTCAAGTCGTTGTCGTATTTCGGGTTCCGGCAGACCCTTAAGGTTCAAACTCTGGGGTGCGCGCGGAGATTATGCCTTCTACCTCTCCGTCTCGCAAAGATCTAGACTACTGAAAGAAATGCACAAGAGACACAAGGTTTATACTGGTTCGGGCCACCGTTGTGGTGTAATACCCTACTCCAGTGTGTGGTGTGTGGATTGCCTCTTGGGCTGATGATGATGAACAGTACAAGGAAGAGCAGCCTCGCGAGGGTCTGCTCTTGGTTGGGGCGATGAACTGTTAGGAGCAGTTCAGTCGCCCTTTTTCTTTCTCTCTCTCTCTCCCGCCAACTGCCCCCATTGCTATGTGGGTGGCTGGTCCTATTTATAGAGGCCCTGGTCCTCTTCCCAAATATCGAGCGGGAAGGGAGCCAACAATGGCGGGCTAATTTGAAGGGGGACAGCAAGTATCAGCTATCCTGACAAAAGTAGTCTTCGCCTGCGCAAAGCTCTAGTGATGACGCTGTCTTGGGCTCCACGGTGACCTCCATCTCGTAGTCCTCCTGGTCTTGGTCTCGTTGCACCGAAATGGCAACCTTTACCTGATGCCTCGGTACTCCGCGGCTGCGCTTGCTCCCTTTGCACCAAAGAGGAAAGGAGGACGCTGCGCGGGCTGGCACCCGCCTAGCGCCCTGAGTCGTCATGGCTTGCGTCACGGGCTCCTCGTGAGGTACCCCGTCTTGATCTCTTCGCCTCCTCGTGAGCCAGCCTGATGAGGCCGCGCCTGAGGAAGCTCCACGTCGTCCGCCCCGCGAGGCTTGGCCCCTCGCGAGGGTCTTGAGTCTTGTGTTGATGAAGATGGGCCATGTTGGGCCCCCCTTTGAGCCATGCTGCAGGCTGCAGGCAGGCAAGTCTGGGGACCCCCGTTCCCAGAATGCCGATAGTAGCCCCCGGGCCCAAGGCGTGCCCGGACTTGGCCGTGCTGAGAGGCGAAAGGGCAAGGGCGAAGCGCCGCGGGCCCTAACAGCCTGCGGCCTTGGGCGCCGCGTGGCAGTTGATTGGACGTGGGCGGCACTGTTCCCCCACGCCCCCTTATTCTGTGCCCTGCTAGGCGGACTTGAAGTTTTACACAGCCGCTCCCCCTCCTGTTGCTCGAGTGTCCCCTGTTCTTCCTCCCTTCGAACACCAGCTCCTGCCTCCAATCCAATCTTGAATCTTCCCCCTCCTTCCCATCGCCATGGCTCCGACGAAGAAGGAGAGAGGGAAGAAACCCATGCCTCCGTCTTGTGTGCCGCCATCGGTGGCCCCCGCCGTCGGCCGGTCGACCATACTCAATCAAGAGTGCCTGGGCAAGGTCAGCTTGGCTCTGGCCACCATCTTCAATGAGTGTGGGAGGACGACGGCCTGGCCCACGCCCTACTTCTCCATTGACAGGATAGCTACCGAGGTCCCATATTTTACTGACGCCCTGTGGGCGGGTCTAGTTCCCCCCTTTTCTGATTTCTTCAATGTCGTGCTCTCCCATTATCAGATCCACATGATGCATCTAAGTCCTGAGTCCATCACCCTCCTTTCGGTCTTCGCCTTCGTTTGCGAAGCCATGGTGGGCATCCCTCCTTCGGTTGCCTTGCTGTGCCACTTCTTCTCGCTACATCTTGTCGACCCTACCCAATGCTGGGCGTGCGTGAGCTTCGCTGCCGAGCCCGAGACTGCGGCCTCTGGGATTGACTTCATGCTCCCCCTGCCCGCGGTTGGGTTCCGCGAGCAGTGGCTGTATGTGGACGCAGGGGTGCCCAGCCCCCTGCTATCGGATCCGACCTCGCCTGCTGTCCCCAATTCGGGTTGGGGCCAGGAGACGCTCGAGAGCCCCCGGCTCGTCTTCGTCTGGCGCCGCTTCGCGTTCTTGAGGTCGCTTGGCATGACAGCGCCCAAGGTGATGAAGGAGTTTCTGTTATGCCATGTTGCTCCCCTTCAACGCCACTCTCACTGGATGTGGGCCTTCCGTGGGCACGAGGATAGCATGAGGCTCCAGGAAGAGGACCTGGCTGCTGAGGTGCTGAGGACGGTGCTCTTGACCTTGGCCGGGGACCCCAACCCCGGCAGCGTCCGGCAGGGAGGGGCCTTGCTGTATCTCTGCCAGAGCAGGGTCGACTTCGTGAAGCAGATGCCCATCTTTGATGAGTGGGGGCTGCGCCCCGCCGGCCTCTAGGGACCTCGTGAGAATCCAGTGGTGGTGACTACCCTTCCAATCGGCCAAGGCGACTCCTCCTCAAGTGGCGGAGCAGGGAGGCAGGAGGCTCCGGAGGCCGAGGGGGCTCCCGATGAGGTGACAACACCGGGTGATGCTCTCGAGAGAACAACTCCTGGGATCCGTGCCACTGAGGTTGAGGGTGGCAAGCAGCCACTCCCAGCGCCCGGGGCTGAGGCCTCTGAGGCCCCAGCCGCGTCTTCTAGCGAGGTGATTGGCGGCATGCGCCAGGCAGGCGCCCCTGACGCGGATCACTTCGATGCTCCGTCTTCGTCGCAGGTTGATCCTTGCGCTCTTCTCTTGGGCCGCTTCCGCGTGGACTTTGAGGCCCTCCGGAGGAAAAGGGAGGCCCTGGGTGATGACTTCCCTTGTCACGTGCTGAAGCGCAGGAAGTACTTCACCACTGACGAGTAAGTCTTCTCCCTTTCTGGCTCTTGATCCTCTTGTTGCTTTCACTGATCCTCGCTTCGCAGGCCCCTTCCGGCCGAGCTCGCGGAAGTAGCTGAGGTGTCGCCTCCTTTGGCTTTGCCCCCTCTACCGTCCTCAAGTGGACCATCCCGAGGTGCACCGCGGTCCTTCATTCCCCCCGATTTTCCTTCACGGGCCCTCTCGGGGAATAGCCAGCCTGCAATGGGCTTCTCATCTGGTCGTGGACTGCGACTGGTTGAGGTGCCCCCTGCGCCCTTCATCTGGAGACGGGCTGGCTCCAGGCTGGGCTTCTGGTGCGGCGCACCCGGCCGTCGCGAGGGTGCTAGCCCCCAGCCTCCTGCCCGGAGGGGAACGATGATTCGTGGCCCCCAGCGCTTGCTTGGGGCAGATGATGGTGTTGGAAGATCTGCTTGAGCGTGCCCGGGAGCGCCGCGCTCGCCGCCAAGGGTTCCTTCGAAGGGCGACTGACGCGGTGAACCTGCTTGGGGAGGAGCTTGTTGACGAAGACGCGCGCCTGGAGGCCGAGGGCCTGCGCCTGGCTGTAGGGAGGCACGAGCTAGAGGCCGCCATCACCCTCGCGCGCTGTCAGCGTGATCTTGACGATGAAGAGGCGAAGGCGTCGCTAGAGGCCTCTCGGGTGGCCCGATCCCAGGCTGCCGAGGAGGCCCGGAGAGCTGACCGACGGCGAGAGGCGGCGGAGGAGCGGGCTCAGGAGCTCCTGGCCTGGTGCCACTCACTGGAGGAGCAAGTGGAGCTGGCGAGTTGGCCCTTGCGTCGATGTGGGTGGCCTCCTGCGACCCAGCTGAGCTTTAGAAGCGTGAGGAAGCGTTGACGCTGGAAGCCGCCGAATGCACCCGCGAGTACGAGCGGCTGGAGACGAGGGAGCGCTTGGTGGTGCAGGCGGAGGATGATGTCGCCGCACGGGAAGCCCGTGTCCTGGAGGAGGTCGGACGCCGGGTGGCGATGGCGCGCCAAGACCTCGAGCGCGAGTTCGAGGGGAGGCTGGAGTTGATTCGGGTTGAAGCTGAAGGGAGGACCGCAGCCTTGAGGGCCAAGCGGGAGGAGGCGACGCGGCTGGCCAACGCCTCCCGGGCCGCCCTTGAGGTAGGGCAAGGGGAGTTAGCCGCCTCCCAGGCCGAGATGCTCCGTCTTCGCCAGCGGGTGGAGGAGGCTGATGGCGTCGCGCGCCAGAACACGGATGAGATATGTCAGCGGCAGGTCCTGGAGCATGTGCACGGCCCCATGCTCGCCACGCTCCGGGAGAGAGCTAGCACAGCCTTGGGCAACATCTGTGAGGCGGCTGTTGGCGAGCCGCACATAGTCAACTATGCTGGCAACCTTCAGTTCTTCACCGCCGTGGTGACGCAGCTGGAGGCGCGGTCGGCCAGGGCCGACGGGTTGGTGGAAGAGAGGAGCTGCGCCCTGCTCAGGCGCGCCTTTTCCCGTGTCTTCAGTCATCTCCTGAACATGGATTCCCACTTCGATTTTGATACCGTCATCGCCCCAGTTCCCCAGGCCGTCTGAGGCGACCTGGCGCACTGGGTGGAAGACAACATGGACGCCCTTGTCAGGGACTTCGCTTCGGATGATGACGACGTGATCGTGGCTGCTGATGAGGGCGGTGCGGTGAACGGCCCTGACGCCGCTAGTGGCGACGCAGACAACGATGGCGAGTTCGGCGACGCCAGCGACGGCTCGGGAGGTGCTTCCGAGGACGCATCGGGGGATTGGTCTGACTGAGTGTGCATCGTTCCTGTCTTTTTTACCCTGGATGAATAGAACTCGGGTTTTTGACCTGATGGCTGTGAGAGCATTTTGGAAGGGGAAGCCCCTCATGTAAAACCTGTGTTCATCGTATTAGTAGTTGTCATATTGCACGAGCGCCCGCACCTGGTGGTTGGCTGGTTTACCTTTGTTTCGCGCAAGCCCCGAAGCAGCCTGTGGGAGGGCGTGACATCTTGGGTGTTCTTTAGTTGAATCCGTAGGATATGAGAGTGCTGCTGGCAGGGAGCTTCACAGGCGTTGGCCTTTTTCACAGGCTCCGGGCCTTTTCGCGAATGCGACGGCTTCACAGGCATTTGCCTTCTTCACAGGCTCTGGGCCTTTTCCTGAACGCGGCCGCTTCACAGGCACTTGCCTTCTTCACAGGCTCTGGGCCTTTTCCTGAATGCGACAGCTTCACAGGCGTTTGCCTTCTTCACAGGCTCTGGGCCTTTTCCTGAACGCTGCAGCTTCACAGGCGTTTGCCTTCTTCACAGGCTCTGGGCCTTTTCCTGAACGCGACATCTTCACAGGCGTTTGCCTTCTTCACAGGCTCTGGGCCTTTTCGTAAATGCGACAGCTTCACAGGCGCTTGCCTTCTTCACAGGCTCTGGGCCTTTTCCCAACAGGACAACCTCCGCAGGCACCCGAAAATCCTCCCGAGAGGGAGCAACAGTGGCAGTTTGGGTTGCGCACGAGCCAGGCCTGACCCGACTCGCGAGGGGCTCGCGAGGGGAGGCAGCTATGGCGAAGTGGTAACCAGAACGCCAGAAATGGCTCGAACGAGAATAAGCACCCCTTCCCCGAACACACACAAATCTCAAATTCGAATCCAACTTAAATCCAGCGGGGGAAAAGATACAGCCAAAGGGAAAGGCAATGAAAGCAGACAAAAGGCCGCGTCCGGCACCTAATCTAGTCTTGGACGTCTTCTCACCAGCGCGGAGCTAAGTGTTGTCCACTGGGCGTGGGAGGAAGCCCAGGGCCTGGGGCCGGCACCCCTGAGACTCCGGGGCGTGTACAGCCCCACTCATTATTACGTCAGAGTGTCACGGGGCGGCGAGCTTCACAGGCACCGGGCCTTCTTCACAGGTACTGGCCTTGCTTCATATCGCCAGATGAGGGCCCCGCCTTGCGCCACACTCTAGTGCCATTAGCAACGACCGGAACCCAGGACGCCGCCCGATGGGGTAGAGCGGTTGCCAGCGGTTCCCCCGACGACCACGGGTCCTCCGCCAGGGGCAGGCCCTGAGGCACCTCCCCAGCAGAGGGCCTACCTCCTGAGAACACCTTGTTCCGAACGCCACGGTGGTGATGTCGGATCTCGGCCCCTCTCCTGCAGCCCCCTGCGCCCTCCTCCTGAGGGGTAGGAGACTGTGGGTGCGGGGCAGCTGCTTGCTGCGGTGACCTGCACCTCCTGCTATCTATGGTTAGCGTATACCTGCTCCTGAAGAATTAGCGGTGCCCGATAATCGTTGCCTCTAGCGTGGCCAGTGGGACCGTTCCCGGGCTCCTGGAAAGGCTCGGCTTCTAGTGCCTCGTCCCCCCAGCTTGGGCTGAGGAGCGAGCCTTGTCCGTTCTCGTGAGGGTGTCCTTGGTCCATCATGAGGGGCACGTATTCCTCCGGCGCCGTCATCCCGAATGCCACGCCGTAATGCCCCGCATGCCATGCGGTCCTGCCTGTCATGCCCAATTCGGGGTGGCAGTGCGGCCGCCCACTGGGGCCGCGGGTCGCGTTGAGTCCTTCTTCTTCGCGGGCCGGGGGCAGGGGCACTGCCGCCGCCGGTCCGGTGCTGACAGCTTTGCTGGCGTCGGAGTAGCCTTGGAGCCCGTGGGCGCGCGCGGAGCCCCCGCGCGGGTCGCCCTGGGCTTGAGATGGGAGCTGGGTGGAGAAGGCGTGAGCCCCCGAGGCGGCGAAGCCCAGGAGCTCCGCCACTCGCTCCAACAGCACGTCGTTGCCGCCCTCCAGCAGTCTGCACTGCAGCAGCTCTCGGGCCACCGTGAGCGCGGCCCTCGAGTTTGCCTGCTCCCGGCGGGTGTACGGTGTCGCGGCCGCGGCGTGATTGGAGGCCCTTGCTGCCGACCGTGCCTGCTGCGGTGTAAGAGTTGTCGAAGTCAGTCTGCATTGCCCGCGGCCCGCAGCGCCCTGCGGACCGCGAGCTGCCTGGGGCACGGGGTCGCCCGAGGCGAGCAGTTCTGCGCGGGCGGGCCACGCAGCCCATGGGTCGGGGTTGCCCTCCTGGTCGCCGGGCATGGTGATGACGACGCGACGGGGCACGGAGCGGTGGAAGACGAATTCCGGCGCACCCCTACCTAGCGCGCCAAATGTCGGATTTCGGGTTCCGATAGACCCTTAAGGTTCAAACTCTGGGGTGCGCGCGGAGATTACGCCTTCTACCTCTCCGTCTCGCAAAGATCTAGACTACTGAAAGAACTGCACAAGAGACACAAGGTTTATACTGGTTCGGGCCACCGTTGTGGTGTAATACCCTACTCCAGTGTGTGGTGTGTGGATTGCCTCTTGGGCTAATGATGATGAACAGTACAAGGAAGAGCAGCCTCGCGAGGGTCTGCTCTTGGTTGGGGCGATGAACTGTTAGGAGGAGTTCAGTCACCCTTTTCTTTCTCTCTCTCTCTCCCGCCAACTCCCCCCTTTGCTATGTGGGTGGCTGGTCCTATTTATAGAGGCCCTGGTCCTCTTCCCAAATATCGAGGGGGAAGGGAGCCAACAATGGCGGGCTAATTTGAAGGGGGACAGCAAGTATCAGCTATCCTGACAAAAGTAGTCTTCGCCTGCGCAAAGCTCTGGTGATGACGCCGTCTTGGGCTCCATGGTGACCTCCGTCTCGTAGTCCTCCTGGTCTTGGTCTCGTTGCACCGAAATGGCAACCTTTGCATGATGCCTCGGTACTCCATGGCTACACTTGCTCCCTTTGCACCAAAGAGGAAAGGAGGACGCTGCGCGGGCTGGCACCCGCCTGGCGCCCTGAGTCGTCATGGCTTGCGTCACGGGCTCCTCATGAGGTACCCCACCTTGATCTCTCCGCCTCCTCGTGAGCCAGCCTGATGAGGCCGCGCCTGAGGAAGCTCCACGTCGTCCGCCCCGCGAGACTTGGCCCCTCACGAGGGTCTTGAGTCTTGTGTTGATGAAGATGGGCCGTGCTGGGCCCCCCTTTGAGCCACGCCGCAAGCCGCTGGCAGGCAAGTCTGGGGACCCCCGTTCCCAGAACGCTGACAGTCGTCTACTAGAGTTTCGACATGCTTGGTTTTAATGACCACGTCATCCACGTATGCCTCCACTGTTTTGCCGATCTGGTTTGCCAGACATGTCTGAATCATGTGTTGATATGTTGCGCCGGCGTTTTTGAGCCCGAAGGGCATTGTGTTGAAGCAGAATGGGCCGTATGGTGTGATGAATGCCGTTGCCGCTTGGTCTAGCTCCACCATTTCAATTTGATGGTAGCCGGAGTATGCATCGAGGAAACACAATGAATCGTGTCCTGCGGTAGCATCGATGATTTGATCGATGCGCGGGAGGGGGAAGGGATCCTTTGGGCAGGCCTTGTTAAGGTCCTTAAAATCGACGCACAAGCGCCAGGATTTGTCCTTCTTTGGTACCATCACCAGGTTTGCTAGCCAATCCGGATGTTTTATGTCTCTGATGAATCCGGCCTCCAATAGCTTGGCTAGTTCCTCTCCCATGGCTTGTCTCTTAGGCTCGGAGAAACGTCGAAGAGCCTGCTTGACTAGCTTGAGTACTTTTAGGATATTTAGGCTGTGCTCAGCCAGCCTGCGTGGGATTCCTGGCATGTCTGAAAGGTGCCAGGCAAAAATGTCCGAGTTCTCGCGTAGGAACTCTCGTAGTGTGGAGTCAATGACAGGGTTTAATTGTGCCCTGATGGAAGCTGTTTTTGTAGGGTTCGTTGGATGGACTTGGAATTTGACTATTTCATCCACCGGTTTAAAGGAGGTGGACTTGGATCTATTATCGAGTATCACATCGTCCCTGTTCACCATGGAGCGCAGCGCAGTTAGTTCCTCAGCCGCTAGGGCTTCGGATAGTGCCTCGAGGGCCAGTGCGGCTGTCTTATTTTTGGCGCGGAGTGCTATGTCCGGATCACTAGCAAGAGTGATGATTCCGTTGGGCCCGGGCATTTTGAGCTTCATGTACCCGTAATGGGGTATGGCTTGGAAGATTGTAAACGCCTCCCGCCCTAGTAGAGTGTGGTATCCACTGCTGAACGGGGCCACTTGGAATGTAATTTCTTCGGACCTGTAATTATCCGGCGTGCCGAATACCACATCTAGTGTGATTTTCCCAGCACAGCGCGCTTCCCGACTGGGGATGATTCCTCTAAAGGTTGTGCTACTCTGCTTAATGCGGCTCCAGTCTATTTCCATCTTTTGAAGAGTTTCTTCATAGATGAGGTTTAATCCGCTGCCGCTGTCCATGAGTACCTTGGTGAGTCGAAAGCCGTCCACGATTGGACTAAGGACCAGTGCGGCTGGTGCTCGGGCTGTTCGGAATTTGGGTTCGTCACTGGCATTAAAGGTAATAGCCGTGTCACTCCAAGGATTTATTTCTGCTATGTGGCAGATTTCGGCCATGCTGCGGAGTATTCGCTTGCGTCTATTATTTGACGCGAAGGTCTCAAAGACCGTTAACACCATATTGTTGTCCACGGGATGGTGCTCTGTGGTTTTTGGGAGGAGTAGATCCTCACCACTTTTGGCCACCTGCCAGAGTATCCAACATGCTCTAAGGCTGTGCGTTGGTATTACATCCGTTGTACTATGAATTTTGCAGGGACCGTTGAGCCATCCCTCCAGTACGGTTCCTTGCCCCATAGAGGGTTTTGCTTTTTGGTAGTTAACCCAGGTGTATTGTGATAATGCACCCTTTTATTTCGGACTAGGTTTGTATTCAGGGCCGGATTATCCCAAATTTTTATTTCGGTTTTCCAGGCGCTTTCCATCGCACAGTACTTTCGTACTATGGACACCAAGTTGGTAAAGCGTGTAAATTCGCAGCGACTTATGGCGTTGAGGATTCCCTTGTCCGTGCAATTATTGCAGAAGAATGAAATTGTGTCTTCCTCGCGGCAGTCCTTTATCCTGTTCATGACCAGGAGGAATCTGGCCCAGTAATGGTGTACTGTTTCTTTGGGCTCTTGCCTAATTTGGGATAGATCGCGTATGTTTGGGTGGGTGGGTGGAATTGAATCTGAATCCTTACCCAATCTAAGACTCAGGGGCCAAGGAGTTTCCAAACTCTAAAGTTTGGATTCTTGGATGTTTTCTGATAAATCTAGCCCGCTGCCTGATTCTAGGTTCAGGCCTTGAGCGACGTCCTCCCCTCCACGGGTATCCGGCTTGGAGGGATCAGGAATCCAGACATAGCTAGTCCTTAAGATAGATGAAGGGTTGCCGCATTGTTCCTCCACCACTGCAACATGATGGGTGACCTCGGGAGAGTTGATCTCTCTTAGATCGGGTTTAGGCCCAATACGATCGTAGTCTATAGCGACTCCCAGGGCGGCGATGCGATCCAAGAACTCGTTCAGGGAAGAGAGCTCCATTGGATCTAACTGCTCGGCGAGTTCCGAGTTGACGTGAAGATTGCTTTCGATGACCCGAGAAGTCATCGTCAGCGCAGCGGCCGAACATGCGGTCATAAGAAAACCACCTGGCCGGAGAGTTTGGCTGATAGCCAAAGCTCCCTCAGCAATAGTGCCATCTTTAAAGACGGGATGAGACATCCTTCCTGGTGGCGACGGCACAACGGAACTCTCAATGAAAGCACCAATGTCGGTGTCAAAACCGGCAGATCTCGGGTAGGGGGTCACGAACTATGCGTCTAGGCCAGATGGTAACAGGAGGCAGGGGACACGATGTTTTACCCAGGTTCGGGCCCTCTTGATGGAGGTAAAACCCTACGTCCTGCTTGATTAATATTGATGATATGGGTAGTACAAGAGTAGATCTACCACGAGATCAGAGAGACTAAACCCTAGAAGCTAGCCTATGGTATGATTGTATGTTGTGATTGTATCTTCTACGGACTAAAACCCTTCGGTTTATATAGACACCGGAGAGGGTTAGGGTTACACAAGGTCGGTTACAAAGGAGGAGATATCCATATACATATTGCCTAGCTTGCCTTCCACGCCAAGTAGAGTCCCATCCGGACACGAGACGAAGTCTTCAATCTTGTATCTTCATAGTCCAACAGTCCGACCAAAGGATATAGTCCGGCTGTCCAGATACCCCCTAATCCAGGACTCCCTCAGCCTCCATTAAACCCATCTATTAAAACCGCATGCAAACCGAGAATCCTACTCCGGCCACATGTCCGTTCATGAGCGGGCCGGAATTAAACACAACACCGGCCGAGCTCCTCTCGTCCGCCCTCAGTTTAAACAAGGCCAAACGCCGGCCAAGCTCCTACCGTCCGCCCTCTATTTACACGAGGCCAGACAGACAGCGGGCAAGAATCGCACCCCTCCGCCGCTTCCCATCTCCTCCTTCACCATTTTCTCCACTCTTCCGATGGCTTCCGATGAGCCGTTCACCGGCATATTACCCGGCTGGGTGCCCCGCCGAGCCCTCCGGATACGGGCGAGGCCGCTCGGTGCTTCACCAACCTCTCTTGGCCTGATGGAGCTAATTGCCACCCCAAGCAGGCGCGTGGTTCAGCAACTCGCCGCTCCAGTTCAGCTCGATGAGGAGTGGTGGGTTGCTCCATGCCGGCACGGCGGCGAGCACGGCGGTACGAGCGCCGTCGCTGCCGCGTCGTACCGTGCCACCAGTGTCTGCGGTGGCCGCGCCTCCCGTGTCTGTGGGCGTGCCTCCCGTGCCTGCGGCAGCGCCATGCAGGCAGAGACAGAAGCCGGGTGCGTGGAGAGCGACGAGAAGGTGGCCAGCTTCTCCGTGTCCACCGCCATCATCGAGGAGAAGTAGAACACGGGAGGCCGCCGCCACTTGGGACCCATGAAGGCCACCATCGAGGCGACGACCGCGGATTCAGGTGGTTTCTTTGCTGCTTCGTCTCTTCCGAGGACCTTCGTCGACTCCGCAAGTGTCTGACGGACATGAGGAAGACAAAGGGATCCGCGGGCGGCCATTTAGAACTAAAATAAGTCTAGATACATCCATTTCTAGGACAAGTATTTCCGGACGAAGGGAGTATTAATTATACAGTAGAGCCGGATTGGCACCTCTTAGTTCATGTAAATGTATTTAAATCCATCATGTTTATATGAAGATCCGGCTTTCTTATACGAAATCCTTCATGCTTATATGAAATCAGTCTGTGTTTGCACAAATTTCATCTGGTTGATTAGAGTTGTAAAAATGTATGCCGCTGGCGTTTGATGTCGTCCTCTGCTTAAGGAAGCGGGAGGAAATTTGCCGGCTACCGTTGGAGATGCTCTTTATGTTGGTGACATCCAATCCATCGGAGTTAATTGCCTGTATGATTGTCCCTCTATAAAAAGTTAATTGCATCTACAGTGTACACGTGACTTGCAAGGTGGCTACAGCTTCGTACAGAAAGTTAAAAAGAAACAAGTCCATCCTTAATCTTGTATTCTAAGTACTCTGTGGGTTCCCCTGTCAGTACAGTAGCAAAAGAAGTGTATATTAAATAAGTAGAGTAATATATAATATAAAAATATAAAGTTAAAATACAGAATTCGAACTCATGTCATCGCGTTGCGAGCATCCGCGTTAACCAGCCCAGCACATTTTTGTTGTAGACCATGCTGGAGATATATCTCCATGTCTACTCTTATATATACTCCATTCGTTCCTAAATATTTGTCTTTTTCAGATTTCAAATGGACTACCACATACAGATGTGTATGTAGACATATTTTAGAGTGTAGATTCACTTATTTTGCTCTGTATGTCTTTTCAGGAAGGGGTCAGATTTGTCCTTGATTTATTTATGAGGTATCCAGATGGCATTGCACCGCCAAGAAAAGAGGGTAACATCAAAATTATGGACTAGTTTTTTGAGTATGTTGGTAAGGTCCGGTCATAGTCACTTGTTGAAATCTCTAAAAAGACAAATACTCCCTCCGTCCGGAAATACTTGTCATCAAAATGGATAAAAGGAAATGTATCTAGATGTATTTTAGTTTTAGATACATCTCTTTTTATCCATTTTGATGACTAGTATTTTCGGACGGAGGGAGTAGAAAAAGAGTTGGTGATGATGGTGTGCGTGCCATCTTGCAATATAGGCCGTCGGATTTATATCTAACGGATAGGAAAGAAACTATGGCAATTTTGCAAAAATATACCCACACATCTCTCCATGTTCGCAAATAAGGCCTTCCCTCATTCAACCTTTTCTCTCACAAGATAAACTACTCATACAAATGCATCTTGATGTTCCGTGCAACGCACGGGCAGCTAGCGAATTTCTTTTAAAATAGTTGCTGCGATAATTGGGTTGAAGTGATATAATTTATGTCTGCCCCGAATGATTTTAGATTCACTAGTAGTAACAAAGAAAAGGTTGCCTTGTTAATTAACAGAAAATAGGGTGAAAACTATCACATGAGGCCAGTAAAAACAAGGCACACTGGGTTCAGCATCATCGTCACTACAGCTGTGCGCACGCGAGAAGTCTACGTATGGAGGGGGCTACCGAGCAAGGCACCGAGACACAATGTTTGAGAGAGAAACCAATTGACAGATTATGATCAGATCGAGTTGTCACCCTTCTGTTGTCGTTGTTGGAGGGGAGGGAGAGAAAGATGTATTGAGAGTGTGCGCGGTAGGCACAGAGGCACAACTAGCGAGTGTGTGCGTGTGTGTGTTTGAAAGAGGAGTAGATAGATTATTATCAAGATCGATGTGCCACCCTACTCCTTCGGTGCCGGGTAGTGTGTGTGTGTGTGTGTGTGTGTGTGTGTATGTTTGAGAGAAAAGCCAATCGATAGATTAGTATCAAAATCGAGGTGTCACCCTACTCCTTCGGTGTTGGGAAGTGTGGGTGTGGGGGGGGGCAGTGACACTCACATATCTCTACTCTTATAAAAACAGAGTTGGTGATGATGGTGTTCCTGCCATCCTGCAATATAGGCCATCCGATTTATATCCAACGGACAGGAAGGAAACTATGGCAATTTTGTAAAAATATACCCACACCCCTCTCCGCATTTGCAAATAAGGTATTCCCTCGTTCATCCTTTTCTCCCACAAGATAAACTTCTCATACAAATGCATCTTGATGTTCCGTGCAATGCATGGGCATCTTGCTAGTAGGGAGAAGGAGTTTGTGTTGGAAATATGCCCTAGAGGCAATAATAAATTGGTTATTATTATATTTCCTTGTTCATGATAATAGTTTATTATCCATGCTAGAATTGTATTGATAGGAAACTCAGATACATGTGTGGATACATAGACAACACCATGTCCCTAGTAAGCCTCTAGTTGACTAGCTCGTTGATCAATAGATGGTTACGGTTTCCTGACCATAGACATTGGATGTCGTTGATAACGGGATCACATCATTAGGAGAATGATGTGATGGACAAGACCCAATCCTAAGCATAGCACTAGATCGTGTAGTTCGTATGCTAAAGCTTTTCTAATGTCAAGTATCATTTCCTTAGACCATGAGATTGTGCAACTCCCGGATACCGTACGAATACTTTGGGTGTGCCAAACGTCACAACGTAACTGGGTGGCTATAAAGGTACATTACAGGTATCTCCGAAAGTGTCTGTTGGGTTGGCACGAATCGAGACTGGGATTTGTCACTCCGTGTAAGCGGAGAGGTATCTCTGGGCCCACTCGGTAGGACATCATCATAATGTGCACAATGTGATCAAGGAGTTGATCACGGGATGATGTGTTACAGAACGAGTAAAGAGACTTGCCGGTAACGAGATTGAACAAGGTATCGGGATACCGACGATCGAATCTCGAGCAAGTATCGTACCGATAGACAAAGGGAATTGTATACGGGATTGATTAAGTCCTTGACATCGTGGTTCATCCGATGAGATCATCGTGGAACATGTGGGAGCCAACATGGGTATCCAGATCCCGCTGTTGGTTATTGACCGGAGAACGTCTCGGTCATGTCTGCATGTCTCCCGAACCCGTAGGGTCTACACACTTAAGGTTCGATGACACTAGGGTTATAAAGGAAGTTTGTATGTGGTTACTGAATGTTGTTCGGAGTCCCGGATGAGATCCCGGACGTCACGAGGAGTTCCGGAATGGTCCGGAGGTAAAGATTTATATATGGGAAGTCATGTTTTGGTCACCGGAAAAGTTTCGGGGTTTATCGGTAACGTACCGGGACCACCGGGAGGGTCCCGGGGGTCCACCAAGTGGGGCCACCAGCCCCGGGGGGGCACATGGGCTGTAGGGAGTGCTCCTTGGACTACATGGGCCAAGGGCACCAGCCCCACTAAGGCCCATGCGCCTAGAAGGGGAGAGGGGGCAAACCCTAAGGGCATATGGGCCCTAAGGCCCATACACCCTGCGCCTCCCTCTCCTCCCCCCTCTTGGCCGCCACCCCTTGGCCATCTAGGGCTGCCGCCCCCCTAGGGGCGGGAACCCTAAAGGGTGCGCAGCCCCTCCCCTTCCCCTATATATATGAGGCCTAGGGATGCCCATAACACGGGCGATTCAATCTCTCGTTGGTGCAGCCCTGCGTCTCTTCTTCCTCCTCTTCTGCGGTGTTGGCGAAGCCCTGCAGGATTGCCACGCTCCTCCATCATCACCACGCCGTTGTGCTGCTGCTGGATGGAGTCTTCCTCAACCTCTCCCTCTCTCCTTGCTGGATCAAGGCATGGGAGACGTCACCGGGCTGTACGTGTGTTGAACGCGGAGGTGCCGTCCGTTCGGCACTAGGATCTTCGGTGATTTGGATCACGACGAGTACGACTCCATCAACCCCGTTCACTTGAACGCTTCCGCTTAGCGATCTACAAGGGTATGTAGATGCACTCTCCTTCCCTTCTTTGCTAGTCTCTCCATAGATAGATCTTGGTGACACGTAGGAAAATTTTGAATTTCTGCTACATTCCCCAACAGTGGCATCATGAGCTAGGTCTATTGCGTAGATTCTATGCACGAGTAGAACACAAAGTAGTTGTGGGCGTTGATTTTGTTCAATATGCTTGCCGTTACTAGTCTTATCTTGATTCGGTGGCATCGTGGGATGAAGCGGCACGAACCAACCTTACACGTACTCTTACGTGAGACCGGTTCCACTCACAAACATGCACTAGTTGCATAAGGTGGCTGGCGGGTGTCTGTCTCTCCCACTTTAGTCGGATCGGATTCGATGAAAAGGGTCCTTATGAAGGGTAAATAGCAATTGGCATATCACGTTGTGGGTTTTGCGTAGGTAAGAAACGTTCTTGCTAGAAACCCATAGCAGCCACGTAAAACATGCAAACAACAATTAGAGGACGTCTAACTTGTTTTTGCAGGGTATGCTATGTGATGTGATATGGCCATGAAGAATGTGATGAATGATATGTGATGTATGAGATTGATCATGTTCTTGTAATAGGAATCACGACTTGCATGTCGATCAGTATGACAACCGGCAGGAGCCATAGGAGTTGTCTTTATTTATTTATGACCTGCGTGTCAACATAAACGTCATATAATTACTTTACTTTATTGCTAACCGTTAGCTGTAGTAGTAGAAGTAATAGATGACGTGACAACTTCAAGAAGACACGATGATGGAGATCATGATGATGGAGATCATGGTGTCATGCCGGTGACGATGATGATCATGGAGCCCCGAAGATGGAGATCAAAAGGAGCAAAGTGATATTGGCCATATCATGTCACTATTTGATTGCATGTGATGTTTATCATGTTTATACATCTTATTTGCTTAGAAGGACGGTAGTAAATAAGATGATCCCTCATTAAAATTTCAAAAAGTGTTCCCCTAACTGTGCACCGTTGTGAAAGTTCGTCGTTTCGAAGCACCACGTGATGATCGGGTGTGATAGATTCTAACGTTCACATACAACGGGTGTTGACGAGCCTAGCATGTACAGACATGGCCTCGGAACACATGCAAACACTTAGATTGACTTGACGAGCCTAGCATGTACAGACATGGCCTCGGAACACAGAAGACCGAAAGGTCGAGCATGAGTCGTATAGAAGATACGATCAACATGAAGATGTTCACCAATGTTGACTAGTCCGTCTCATGTGATGATCGGACACGGCCTAGTTGACTCGGATCATGTAATCACTTAGATGACTAGAGGGATGTCTATCTGAGTGGGAGTTCATAAGATGAACTTAATTATCCTGAACATAGTCAAAAAGGATTTTGCAAATTATGTCGTAGCTCACGCTATAGTTCTACTATTTAGATATGTTCCTAGAGAAAAATTAGTTGAAAGTTGATAGTAGCAATTATGCGGACTAGGTCCGTAAACTGAGGATTGTCCTCATTGCTTCTTAGAAGGCTTATGTCCTTAATGCACCGCTCAGTGTGCTGAACCTCGAACGTCGTCTGTAGATGTTGCGAACATCTGACATACACGTTTTGATAACTACATGATAGTTCAGTTAAACGGTTTAGAGTTGAGGCACCAAAGACAGTTTTGAAACGTCGCGAAACATATGAGATGTTTTGAGGGCTGAAATTGGGATTTCAGGCTCGTGCCCACGTCAAGAGGTATAAGACCTCCGACGATTTTCTTAGCCTACAAACTAAGGAGAAAAGCTCAATTGTTGAGCTTGTGCTCAGATTGTCTGAGTACAACAATCATTTGAATCGGGTGGGAGTTGATCTTCCAAGATGAGATAATGATGTTTCTCCGAAGTCATTACCACCAAGCTGCTAAGAGCTTCGTGATGAACTATAATATATCAGGGACATATATGATGATCCTTGAAATATTCGCGATGTTTGACCCCATGAAAGTAGAAATCTAGAAGGAGCATCAATTGTTGATGGTTGGTGAAACCACTAGTTTCAAGAAGGGCAAGGGCAAGAAGGGATACTTCATGAAAACGGCAATTCAGCTGCTGCTCTAGTGAAGAGACCCAAGGTTGAACCCAAACCCGAGACTAAGTGCTTCTGTAATAAGGGGAACAACCATTGGAGAAGAATTACCCTATATACTTGGTAGATAAGAAGGCTTGTAAGGTCGATAGAAGTATATTGGATATACATTGTGTTGATGTGTACTTTACTAGTACTCCTAGTAGCACCAGGGTATTAGATACCGGTTCGGTTGCTAAGTGTTAGTAACTCAAAATAAAAGCTGCGGAATAAACGGAGACTAGCTAAAGGTGAGATAATGATATGTGTTGGAAATGTTTCCAATGTGGATATGATCAAATATCGTACGCTCCCTCTACCATCGAGATTGGTGTTTGCGTTGAGCATAGACATGATTGGATTATGTCTATCGCAATACGGTTATTCATTTAAGGAGAATAATGGTTACTCTGTTTATTTGAATAATACCTTCAATGGTCTTACACCTAAAATGAATTGGTTGTTGAATCTCGATTATAGTGATACACATGTTCATGCCAAAAGATAGTAATGATAGTACCACCTACTTGTGGCACTGCCACGTAAGTCATATCAGTATAAAACGCATGAAGAAGCTCCATGTTGATGGATCTTTGGGCTCACTCGTTTTGAAAAGTTTGAGACATGCGAACCATGTCTATTGGATGTATATGCATGAAGAAACTCCATGCAAATGGATCGTTTGGACTCACTTGGTTTTGAATCACTTGAGACATGCAAATCATACCACATGGGCAAGATGACTGAACGCCTCGGTTTCAGTAAAATGGAACCAGAAAGCAACTTGCTGGAAGTAATACATTTTGATGTGTGCAGTCCAATGAGTGCTGAGGCGTGTAGTGGATATCGTTATGTTCTTACTTCACAGATAATTTGAGTAGATGTTGAGTATATTTACTTGATGAATCACGAGTCTGAATTATTGAAAGGTTCAAGTAATTTCAGGGTGAAGTTGAAAGATCGTCGTGACGAGAGGATAAAAGATCTATGATATGATCATAGAGATGAATATCTGAATTACGAGTTTGGCACAGAATTAAGACATTGTGGAAATTGTTTCACAACTAATATAGCCTGGAACACCATAGTGTGATGGTGTGTCCGAACATCATAACTGCACCCTATTGGATATGATGCATACCATGATGTCTTTTATCGAATTACCACAATAGTTTATGGGTTAGGCGTTAGAGACAACCACATTCACTTTAAAAGGGGGCACCACGTAATTCCGATGAGATGACACCGTATGAACTATGGTTTAGAGAAACCTAAGCTGTCATTTCTTAAACGTTTGGGGCTGCAACGCTTATGTGAAAAAGTTTCAGGCTGATAAGCTCGAACCCAAAGCGGATAAAATGCATCTTCATAGGACACCCAAAACAGTTGGGTATACCTCCTGCCTCAGATCCGAAAGCAATAAGGGATTGTTTCTTGAATCAGGTCCTTTCTCGAGGAAAAGTTTCTCTCGAAGGATTGAGTGGTAGGATGGTGGAGACTTGATGAGGTTATTGAACCGTCTCTTCAACTAGTGTGTGGCGGGGCACAGGAAGTTGTTCCTATGGCACCTACACCGATTGAAGTGGAAGCTTATGATAGTGATCATGAAACTTCAGATCAAGTCACTACGAAACCTCGTGGGATGACAAGGATGCGTACTACTTCAGAGTGGTACGTAATCCTGTCTTGGAAGTCATGTTGCTAGACAACAATGAACCAACGAACTATGGAGAAGCGATGGTGGGCCCGGATTCCGATAAATGGCTCGAGGCCATATAATCCAAGAGAGGATCCATGTATGAAAACAAAGTGAAGACTTTGGAAGAACTACTTGATGGTCGTAAGGCTGTTAGGTACATATGGATTTTAAAAGGAAGACGGACATTGATGGTAAGTATCACCATTAAGAAAGCTCGACTTGTCGTTAAGATGTTTTCCGACAAGTTCAAGGAGTTGACTACGATGAGACTTTCTCACTCGTAGCGATGCTAAGAGTCTGTTGGAATTATATTAGCGATTACTGCATTATTTATGAAATCTTGCAGATAGGATGTCAAAACATTGTTTCCTCGACGATTTTCTTGAGGAAAGGTTGTATGTGACACAACCGGAAGGTTTTGCCAATCCTGAAAGATGCTAATAAGTATGCAAAGCTCCAGTAATCCTTCTAAGGACTGGAGTGAGCATCTCGGAGTTGGAATGTATGCTTTGATGAGATGATCAAAGATTTTGGTGTATACAAAGTTTATGAGAAACTTGTATTTCCAAAGAAGTGAGTGGGAGCACTATAGAATTTCTGATAAGTATATGTTGTTGACATATTGTTGATCAGAAGTGACGTAGAATTTCTGGAAAGCATATAGGATTATTTGGAAAGTGTTTTTCAATGGAAAGCCTGGATTAAGCTACTTGAACATTGAGCATCAAGATCTATAAGGATAGATCAAAACGCTTAATGGAACTTTCAAATAAGCACATACCTTGACATGATCTTGAAGGTGTTCAAAATGGATCAGTCAAAGAAGGAGTTCTTGCCTGAGTTGTAAGGTATGAAGTTAAGACTTAAAGCTCGACCACGGCAGAATAGAGAGAAAGGACGAAAGTCGTCCCTTATGCTTAAGACATAGGCTCTACAGTATGCTATGCTGCGTACCGCACCTGAAGTGTGCCTTGCCATGAGTCAGTCAAGGGGTACAAGAGTGATCCAAGAATGGATCACAGGACAGCGGTCAAAGTTATCCTTAGTAACTAGTGGACTAAGGAAGTTTCTCGGTTATGGAGGTGGTAAAAGAGTTCGTCGTAAAGGGTTACGTCGATGCAAGCTTAACACCTATCCGGATAGCTCTGAGTAGAGATACCGGATACATATAATGGAGCTACAATTTAGAATAGCTCCAAGTAGAATAGTTATTTGGAATAGCTTCAAATAGAGCGTGGTAGCTGCATCTAGGAGATGACATAGAGATTTGTAAAGCACACATGGATCTGAAAGGTTCAGACCCGTTAACTAAAACCTCTCTCACAAGCATGACATGATCAAACCCAGAACTCTTTAGGGTGTTAGTCACATAAGGATGTGACCTTGAGTGTTAATCACATATTGATGTGAACTGGATTATTGACTCTAGTGCAAGTGGGAGACTGTTGGAAATATGCCCTAGAGGCAATAATAAATTGGTTATTATTATATTTCCTTGTTCATGATAATAGTTTATTATCCATGCTAGAATTGTATTGATAGGAAACTCAGATACATGTGTGGATACATAGACAACACCATGTCCCTAGTAAGCCTCTAGTTGACTAGCTCGTTGATCAATAGATGGTTACGGTTTCTTGACCATAGACATTGGATGTCGTTGATAACGGGATCACATCATTAGGAGAATGATGTGATGGACAAGACCCAATCCTAAGCATAGCACTAGATCGTGTAGTTCGTATGCTAAAGCTTTTCTAATGTCAAGTATCATTTCCTTAGACCATGAGATTGTGCAACTCCCGGATACCGTAGGAATACTTTGGGTGTGACAAACGTCACAACGTAACTGGGTGGCTATAAAGGTACATTACAGGTATCTCCGAAAGTGTCTGTTGGGTTGGCACGAATCGAGACTGGGATTTGTCACTCCGTGTAAGCGGAGAGGTATCTCTAGGCCCACTCGGTAGGACATCATCATAATGTGCACAATGTGATCAAGGAGTTGATCACGGGATGATGTGTTATAGAACGAGTAAAGAGACTTGCCGGTAACGAGATTGAACAAGGTATCGGGATACCGACGATCGAATCTCGGGCAAGTATCGTACCGATAGACAAAGGGAATTGTATACGGGATTGATTAAGCCCTTGACATCGTGGTTCATCCGATGAGATCATCGTGGAACATGTGGGAGCCAACATGGGTATCCAGATCCCGCTGTTGGTTATTGACCGGAGAACGTCTCGGTCATGTCTGCATGTCTCCCGAACCCGTAGGGTCTACACACTTAAGGTTCGATGACGCTAGGGTTATAAAGGAAGTTTGTATGTGGTTACCGAATGTTGTTCGGAGTCCCGTATGAGATCTCGGACGTCACGAGGAGTTCCGGAATGGTCCGGAGGTAAAGATTTATATATGGGAAGTCCTGTTTTGGTCACCGGAAAAGTTTCGGGGTTTATCGGTAACGTACCGGGACCACCGGGAGGGTCCCGGGGGTCCACCAAGTGGGGCCACCGGCCCCGGGGGGGACACATGGGCTGTAGGGAGTGCTCCTTGGCCTACATGGGCCAAGGGCACCAGCCCCACTAAGGCCCATGCGCCTAGAAGGGGAGAGGGGGCAAACCCTAAGGGCATATGGGCCCTAAGGCCCATACACCCTGCGCCTCCCTCTCCTCCCCCCTCTTGGCCGCCACCCCTTGGCCATCTAGGGCTGCCGCCCCCCTAGGGGTGGGAACCCTAAAGGGGGTGCAGCCCCTCCCCTTCCCCTATATATATGAGGCCTAGGGCTGCCCATAACACGGGCGATTCAATCTCTCGTTGGTGCAGCCCTGCGTCTCTTCTTCCTCCTCTTCTGCGGTGCTTGGCGAAGCCCTGCAGGATTGCCACGCTCCTCCATCATCACCACGCCGTTGTGCTGCTGCTGGATGGAGTCTTCCTCAACCTCTCCCTCTCTCCTTGCTGGATCAAGGCATGGGAGACGTCACCGGGCTGTACGTGTGTTGAACGCGGAGGTGCCGTCCGTTCGGCACTAGGATCTTCGGTGATTTGGATCACGACGAGTACGACTCCATCAACCCCGTTCCCTTGAACGCTTCCGCTTAGCGATCTACAAGGGTATGTAGATGCACTCTCCTTCCCTTTGTTGCTAGTCTCTCCATAGATAGATCTTGGTGACACGTAGGAAAATTTTGAATTTTTGCTACGTTCCCCAACAGTTTGTGTGACACATATCTAGCTATATAAGGGATAGGTAGATAGCATATGTGTGAGAGACATTAGTGGCTGTGGGTGGGAGGAATTAAAGGGGTGGGCGTGTTAGACATAGAGAGCGTGTGTGTTTCTGTGTGAGAGACTTGTAGGTCGGGGTAGAAAGCCGAATTTAACCCTGACGGAGGGAGAGAAATACACGAAGTGCGCGTGTGTGATTCCGATGCCCACACGGAAATGAGATATGTATGTGTGTGAGAGAGATTGCAGAATTCATTCACGTATCACTATCTAGCGATCGTGGACGTGCATCGCTTTAACATAAGTCAATATCTACTTCGTATCGTGGCCAAAGGTACAATATCGATTCAACGCTATAAAGATTGGACACTCACATATCACATTTTTTCTATTTAAATAAGCCTTTTTAGTTGTGCATGCCAAAGTTACAGTGATGTTTCTTCAAACAACCAATGTAGCTATCATGAACATGCACCATTGTTACTCT
This sequence comes from Triticum monococcum, assembly GCA_034509565.1. Lineage (NCBI taxonomy): Eukaryota > Viridiplantae > Streptophyta > Magnoliopsida > Poales > Poaceae > Triticum > Triticum monococcum. The sequence goes on along the minus strand of CM067847.1, from coordinate 211,811,366 downwards.
TGCATTCAAATTCATTAGTCTTGGATGATTTAAGTTTCTATTTTGAAGTAATATATGTAATATTCATATATGAATTCAACAGGTACGCAATTTATGAAATGGAGGCTATGTAATCATATGAGGTAACACTTTTAAGTAGCTGACTACAATATCCATTTCTTTTTGTGCGCCTCTACACTAACACGTCAATGCATTATGTTTAAAGTAAATAACCAATGGCACTAAATTATCTATTTACACGAGAAATACATAGGCTGAGTGTTTGATCCCTTTTTTGTGAACGCGCCACTACACCCGTACGATTGGCTGCGCCCGTGTGAACGTCCAAGTTATCGGCGCATCATCCTGAGTTATTGTCTTTTTTCTGGGGTGGACTTCACACCAGTTATTAACTGCTGACGCGTGCCCTGTGTACACAGTCTAGCATGACCTTCCCGCTAGCACGGTCCAAAATTAGTTGAAACTGGATACGAACGATCCCGCGGGCGGCAAAAGCTCCCGCCTCCTTCTAAAATTTCCGCCACCTTAGTCTTTAGCATGCGAAATCCCCCTTTTATCCTTCGTGCATGGAGACCAACAGTTACAATACCGCCCTCATCTACATGATAGGTCAGGGTTGCTTTGGTAACTTCCGGTTCCCCCACTACACGGCATCCCCATTTCCTCTCCCCCTCCCGCAAAAACGACTAACTCCACAGCACCAGAGCATCTTACATCACGCCATCCATACTTCATCGCCCTTTCTCCCCTCCCTCTCGAAACCCTAGACTGCTCATCCACCGGCGTACCATAGCCCATTCACTGTCAGCGGCGTCCACCTCGCCGGATCTGCTTTCGCGGCCGCATCTACCCCTCCCACCTCCCCTAGAAACAAGTAGACTGCTCATCCACCACTGTACCACAGCCCATTCACTGTCGGCCTTGTCCACGGCGCTGGATCTGCTTCGCCGGTACTCTCCTCAACCGCCGCGCATCTACAGCGGCTCATTCGTACTCCCCACCGGAGACGCTTCGTCCACACACCCCGGAGCCGCCCCACCGACGCCCCCGTCGACGGCTGATACGTCCATTTTGCATCATGCTTTTATATCGATATTTATTGCATTATGGACTGTTATTTCACTTTATGTCACAATACTTATGGCTATTCTCTCTTATTTTACAAGGTTTACATGAAGAGGGAGAATGCCGGTAGCTGGAATTCTGGGATGGAAAAGGAGCAAATATTAGAGACCTATTCTGCGCAACTCCAGAAGTCCTGAAACTCCACAGAACGTCTTAGAATAAATAAAGAAAAATCCTCGCCAAAGATGAAGGCCAACGGGCCCACACCCTTCTCACGAGGGTGGGGGGCGCCCCCTCCCCCCTAGGGCGCGCCCCCTACCTCGTGGGCCACCTGGTGGCTCTCCGATGCCCATCTTCCACTATATGAGGTCTTTCGATGAGAAAAAAATAAGGAGGAACTTTTTGGGACGAGACTCCGCAGCCACGAGGCGGAACCTTGGTGGATCCAATCTAGAGCTCCGGTAGAGCTCTTCTGCCGGGGATACTTCCCTCTCGGAGGGGGAAATCATCACCATCGTCATCACCAACGCTCCTCTCATCGGGAGAGGGCAATCTCCATCAACATCTTCACCACACCATCTCATCTCCAAACCCTAGTTCATCTCTTGTATCCAATTCTTGTCTCAAAGTCCGGGATTGGTGCAAGTAGGTTGCTAGTAGTGTTGATTACTCCTTGTAGTTGATGCTAATTGGTTTATTTGGTGGAAGATCATATGTTCAGATCCTATATGCATTATATTACCCCTCTGATTATGAACATGAATATGCTTTGTGAGTAATTACGTTCGTTCCTGAGGACAAGGGAGAAGTCTTGCTATGAGTAGTCATGTGAATTCGGTATTCGTTTGATATTTTGATAAGATGTATGTTGTCTAGCCTCTAGTGGTGTTATGTGAACGTCGACTACATAACACTTCACCATTATTTGGACCTAGAGGAAGGCATTGGGAAGTAATAAGTAGATGATGGGTTGCTAGAGTGACAGAAGCTTAAACCCTAGTTTATGTGTTGCTTCGTAAGGGGCTGATTTGGATCCATATGTCTCATGCTATGGTTAGGTTTACCTTAATACTTTTGTTGTAGTTCCGGATGCTTGCAATAGAGGTTAATCATAAGTGGGATGCTTGTACAAGTAAGAACAGCACCCAAGCACCGGTCCACCCACATATCAAATTATCAAATTATCGAGCGCGAATCATATGAACGTGATGAAAACTAGCTTGACGATATTCCCATGTGTCCTCGGGAGCGCTTTTCCTATTATAAGAGTTTGTTCCGGCTTGTCCTTTGCTACAAAAGGATTGAGCCACCTTGCTGCACTTTATTTACTTTTGTTACTTTTTGCTCGTTACAATCTACCTTATCACAAAACTATCTGTTACCACTTATTTCAGTACTTGCAGAGAATACCTTGCTGAAAACCGCTTATCATTTCCTTCTGCTCCTCGTGGGGTTCGACACTCTTACTTATCGAAAGGACTACGATAGATCCCCTATACTTGTGGGTCATCAAGACTCTTTTCTAGCGCCGTCGCCGGGGAGTGTAGTGCCTTTGGTAGGTGGAATTTGGTAAGGCAAAATTTATATAGTGTGCTGAAATTTACTATCATTTGTTACTATGGAAAGTAATTTTCTGAGGGGCTTGTTCGGGGTATCTTCACCCTGTCCAGTAGAGCAAAGAGTTGCTCCTCAACCTACTGAACCTATTGAAAATGAAACTCCTTTTGAATGTCCTTCGGGTATGATGGAAAAACTGCTATCTAACCCTTTTACAGGAGATGGAACAAAGCATCCTGATGAGCACTTAATATATGTGGATGAAGTTTGTGGATTATTTAAGCTTGCAGGTATACCCGATGATGTTGCTAAGAAGAAGGTCTTCCGTTTATCTTTAAAGGGAGACGCATTGATATAGTATAGGCTATGTGGTGATATGAGATCATCGGACTATAAAAGATTGAAGCTGGAATTTCATCAAAAGTATTACCCTATGCATCTTGTTCATCGTGATCGCAATTATATATATAATTTCTGGCCTCGCGAAGGAGAAAGCATCGCTCAAGCTTGGGGGAGGCTTAAATCAATGTTATATTCATGCCCCAATCATGAGCTCCCGAGAGAAATAATTATGCAAAGTTTTTATGCTCGGCTTTTTGAAAACAATCGCACCATGCTCGATACTTCTTGTGCTGGCTCTTTTATGATGAATACTATTGAATTCAGATGGAATTTATTGGATAGAATTAAACGCAAATCTGAAGATTGGGACCTCGACGAAGGTAAGGAGTCAGGTATGACATCTAAGTTTGATTGTGTTAAATCTTTTATGGATACCGATATTTTCCGTAAGTTTAGCACTAAATATGGACTTGAATCTGAGATAGTAGCTTCTTTTTGTGAATCTTTTGCTACTTATGTTGATCTCCCTAAGGAGAAGTGGTTTAAATATCATCCTCCCATAGAAGTAAAAGTAGCCGCACCTATTAAAGTTGAAGAAAAGACTGTCACTTATAATGATCCTATTGTTCCTACTTCTTATGTTGAGAAACCACCTTTCCCTGTTAGAATAAAGGATCATGCTAAAGCTTCAACTGTTGTTTGTAAAAGCAACATTAGAACTTATACACCTCCTGAGCAAGTTAAAGTAGAACCTAATATTGCTATTGTTAAAGATCTCTTGTCTGATAATATTGTTGGGCATGTTATCCAGTTCGAAGGTGAAACTGCTAGAATCGCTAAACCTTGTGATAAAGATAAACATAGACCTGTGGTGGGCGTGCCTGTTATTTCTGTTAAAATAGGAGATCATTGTTAACATGGCTTATGTGATATGGGTGCTAGTGCTAGTGTTATACCGCATACTTTATATGAAGAAATTAAGAATGAAATTGCACCTGCTGAGTTAGAAGATATTGATGTCGCAATTAAACTTGCCAATAGAGATACTATTTCAACAATGGGAATTGTTAAAGATGTTGAAGTCTTGTGTGGGAAAACTAAATATCCTGCTGATTTTCTTGTTCTTGGTTCCCCACAAGATAGCTTTTGTCCCATTATATTTGGTAGACCCTTCTTGAATACTGTCAATGCTACCATGGATTGCACAAAGAATGGTGTTACTGTTGGCTTGGATGATATGGTTCATGAGTTTAATTTCTCTAAATTTAGCAAACAACATCGTGATGAAGAATTACCTACTAAGGATGAAATTATTGGTCTTGCTTCTATTGCCGTACCTCCTAGTGATCCTTTAGAACACTATTTGCTAGACCATGAAAATGATATGTTCATGAATGAAAGAAGGGAAATAGATGAAGTATTGTTTAAACAAGAACCTATGCTAAAACACAATTTGCCTGTTGAAATCCTAGGGGATCCTCCTCCACCTAAGGGTGATCCTGTGTTTGAGCTTAAACCTTTGCCTGATAATCTTAAATATGCTTATCTTGATGAAAAGAAGATATATCATGTTATTATTAGTGCTAACCTTTCAGAGCATGAAGAAGAAAGATTATTGAAAACTCTAAAGAAGCATCATGCTGCTATTGGATATACTCTTGATGATCTTAAGGGCATTAGTGATCCTCAACGGCGTCTGAATCCTAAAATAAATTTGGAGGCAGATGCCAAACTAGTTCGTGATCCTCAACGACGTCTGAATCCTAAAATGAAAGAAGTGGTAAGAAAAGAAATACTCAAGCTTCTGGAGGCAGGTATAATTTATCCCGTTGCTGATAGTGAGTGGGTAAGTCTTGTCCATTGTGTCCCCAAGAAGGGTGGTATTACTGTTGTTCCTAATGATAAAGATGAATTGATTCCACAAAGAATTATCACAGGTTATAGGATGGTAATTGGTTTTCGCAAATTAAATAAAGCTACTAAGAAAGATCATTACCCCTTACCTTTTATTGATCAAATGCTAGAAAGATTATGCAAACATACACACTATTGCTTTCTAGATGGTTATTCTGGTTTCTCTCAAATACCTGTGTCGGCTAGAGATCAATCAAAGACTACTTTTACATGCCCTTTTGGTACTTTTGCTTATAGACGTATGCCTTTTGGTTTATGTAATGCACCTGCTACCTTTCAAAGATGCATGATGGCTATATTCTCTGACTTTTGTGAAAAGATTTGTGAGGTTTTCATGGACGACTTTTCCGTCTATGGATCCTCTTTTGATGATTGCTTGAGCAATCTTGATCGAGTTTTGCAGAGATGTGAAGAAACTAATCTTGTCTTGAATTGGGAAAAGTGCCACTTTATGGTTAATGAAGGTATTTTCTTGGGGCATAAAGTTTCTGAAAGAGGTATTGAAGTTGATAAAGCCAAGGTTGATGCTATTGAAAAGATACCATGTCCCAAGGACATCAAAGGTATAAGAAGTTTCCTTGGTCACGCCGGATTTTACAGGAGGTTCATAAAGGACTTCTCAAAACTTTCTCTGCCTCTGACTAATTTATTGCAAAAAGATATACCATTTGTCTTTGATGATGATTGTGTAGAAGCATTTGAAATATTTAAGAAAGCATTAGTCTCTGCACCTGTTGTTCAGCAACCTGATTGGAATTTACCCTTTGAAATTATGTGTGATGCTAGTGATTATGCTGTAGGTGATTTTCTAGGTCAAATAGTTGATAAGAAATTAAATGTTATTCATTATGCTAGTAATACTCTAGAAAATGCTCAAAGAAATTATGCTACTACTGAAAAAGAGCTTTTAGCAGTTGTATTTGCTTGTGATAAGTTCAGATCTTATATTGTTGATTATAAAGTAACTATTCACACTGATCATGCTGCTATTAAATACCTTATGGAAAAGAAAGATGCTAAACCTTGACTTATTAGATGGGTTCTCTTGCTACAAGAATTTGATTTGAATATTGTTGATAGAAAGGGAGCTGAGAACCCCGTTGCAGACAACTTGTCTAGGTTAGAGAATGTTCTTGATGACCCACTACCTATTAATGATGACTTTCCTGATGAACAATTAAATGTTATAAGTACTTCTCGTAGTACTCCATGGTATGTTGATTATGCTAACTATATTGTTGCTAAGTTTATACCACCTAGCTTCACATACCAGCAAAAGAAAAAGTTTTTCTATGACTTGAGACATTACTTTTGGGATGACCCACATGTTTATAAAGAAGGAGTAGATGGTGTTATTAGATGTTGTGTACCTGAGCATGAACAGGAACAGATCCTACGCAAGTGTCATTCCGAGTCTTATCGAGGACACCAAGCTGGAGATAGAACTGCACATAAGGTATTGAAATCTGGTTTTTATTGGCCTACTCTCATCAAGGATGCCCGTAAGTTTGTCTTGTCTTGCGATGAATGTCAAAGAATTGGTAATATTAGTAGACGTCAAGAAATGCCTATGAATTATTCACTTGTTATTGAATCGTTTGATGTTTGGGGCTTCGATTATATGGGACCTTTTCCTGCCTCTAATGGTTACATGCATATTCTAGTTGCTGTTGATTATGTTACTAAGTGGGTAGAAGCTATTCCAACTAGTAGTGCTGATCATAACACTTCTATTAAAATGCTTAAAGAAGTTATTTTCCCGAGGTTTGGAGTCCCTAGATATTTAATGACTGATGGTGGTTCACACTTTATTCATGGTGCCTTCCGTAAAATGCTTGCTAAATATGATGTTAATCATAGAATTGCATCTCCTTATCACCCACAGTCTAGTGGTCAAGTAGAATTGAGCAATAGAGAGCTCAAATTAATTTTGCAAAAGACTGTTAATAGGTCTAGAAAGAATTGGTCTAAGAAACTTGATGATGCATTATGGGCTTATAAAACTGCATACAAAAATCCTATGGGTATGTCTCCGTATAAAATGGTTTATGGAAAAGCATGTCATTTACCTCTCGAACTAGAACATAAGGCATATTGGGCTATTAAAGAGCTCAACTATGATTTTAAACTTGCCGGTGAGAAGAGGTTATTTGATATTAGCTCACTTGATGAATGGAGAACCCAAGATTATGAAAATGCCAAGTTGTTTAAAGAAAAAGTTAAAAGATGGCATGACAAAAGGATACAAAAGTGTGAGTTTAATGTGGGTGATTATGTATTGCTATACAACTCTCATTTAAGATTTTTTGCAGGAAAACTTCTCTCTAAATGGGAAGGCCCCTACGTCATCGAAGAGGTCTATCGTTCCGGTGCCACAAAAATCAACAACTTCGAGGGCACAAATCCGAAGGTGGTAAATGGTCAAAGAATTAAACATTATATCTCAGGTAATCCCATAAATGTTGAAACCAATATTATTGAAACCATAACCCCGGAGGAATACATAAGGGACACTTTCTGGAACGTTTCAGACTCTGAAAAGGAATAGGTATGTGGTACGGTAAGTAAACCGACTCCAAAACAATTTTTAAGGCAATATTTCTCCGTTTTGAAATATTTAGAAAAGTAGAAAAATAAGGAGCAGTACGGGAAGGACATGAGGGCCCCACGAGGGTGGTGGGCGCGCCCTACCCCCCTGGGCGCGCCCCCTACCTCGTGAGCACCTCGTGTTCCTTCCGGACTCCGTTTTCTTGCACGATACGTATTTTGGTCGGTAAAAATTCATTATATAACCTCCCGAAGGTTTTGACTCCCGTATCACGCAAACCTCCTCTGTTCTTGTTTCAAGCTGTTTTCTGTCAGGGTTTTCCAGGCTAGGCATCATGTCGTATCCCTCCTCCAACAATGGTGACAACGATGCTTGGCTAATGAAGATAGATCTGAATAGGGAAGAACCCATGAGGGTCAACAAGGATGAAAGGATCAAGAAGTCCATGGAGGATCAAGCTCTGGCAGCAAAAGACATCCTTCAACTTGATCATAACCTTCTTACCCTAACTGAGATCGAAGCTTTCAAGATGATTGAGTTAGCTTGTATACAAAACAAGTATCTCACATAAGAAAATATTTTGTTGAAGGAGCATATTGTCGCACTCAAGGGCATTATTCGCAAGCTGGAGGACCTCTTATGCTCGATGTGCGATTATCTGTCACCACCACCTTCTTCACCAACCAAGGAGACATAATCACATGGGTATGGGCACTCCCCTTGGCAACTGCCAAGCTTGGGGGAGGTGCCCCGGTATCGTATCACAATCACAACTCCTATCTTTATCGTTTTTCTTAGTTCCATCCTATTAGTAGTATCTTGATCTAGTAGAATAAAGTTTATGGTATGATCTAGTTTTGAGTTTTGCTTTATGATCTCTCTATGTAATCGAGTCCGTGAGTTATATATAATAAAGATTAGGTTGAGTCAAGGGCTTGATTATTTTGCCATGATCTTGGGTGAATAAAAGAAAAGAGAAAAAGAGTAAAAAGAAACAACAAGTTCATATTGATCTTATTGAGAGTAATGACTTCACATAGAAAGAGTATGATGATTAAAAGTTGTTGGGAGTTGGCAGACATAGCCTTGGTCATTGTTGCAATTAATAGGAAGTAATAAGGAAAGAGAGGTTTTCACATATAGATATATTATCATTGACATCTGTTATGATTGGGAGCACTCATTAAAATATGACATGCTAAAGAGTTGATGTTGGACAAGGAAGACAACATAATGAGTTATGTCTTTCTTATATCTGAGATAAAGTATGTTGTCATGGATCCTCTAACTTGTTGAGCTTGCCTTTCCCCCTCATGCTAGCCAAATTCTCAGCACCAAGTAGAAATACTACTTCTGCTTCCAAATATCCCTAAACCAGTTTTGCCATGAGAGTCCACCATATCTACCTATGGATTGAGTAAGATCCTTCAAGTAAGTTTTCATCTGTGCAAGCAATAAAAAATTGCTCTAAATATGTATGATTGATTGGTGTGGGAGAAATAAGCTTTATACGATCTTGTGATGTGGAAGTAATAAAAGCGACGGACTGCATAATAAAGGTTCATATCACAAGTGGCAATATAAAGTGACATTCTTTCGTATTGAGATTTTATATATCCAACCATAAAAGCGCATGGCAACCTTTGCTTCCCTCTGCGAAGGGCCTATCCTTTATTATTATCTTCTACCTTATGCAAGAGTCATGGTGATCTTCACCTTTTCTTTTTCATTTTATCCTTAGGCAAGCTCAGCATGTTGGAAAGAACATGGTATATATATCTAATTGGATGTAGGCGAGCATGAACCATTATTCTTGACATTACCCTGGAGGTAAAAGGTTGTGGGGCAAAACTATAAAGCCCCTATCTTTCTCTGTGTCCGATTAAAACTCTATAACCACAAGTATCGCGTGAGTGTTAACAATTATGGAGGACTAAATGATAGTTGAGTATGTGGACTTGCTTTTTAGCTATGACATAGACTCTTTCCGATGTTATGATAAATTGCAATTGCTTCAATGACTGAGATTATAGTTTGTCGGAACCCAATAAGGTTTATGATTTATACTTTTGCATTGTGAATAGATCATCACTTGAACATAAGTAATCATATGACAAAATCTATATATGTTGCTGTTATGAGAATAATCATGATGCCTTCATGTTCGTATTTTATTTTTATCGACTTTTTGCTTGAGGACAAGCGAGGTCTAAGCTTGGGGGAGTTGATACGTCCATTTTGCATCATGCTTTTATATCAATATTTATTGCATTATGGACTGTTATTTCACTTTACGTCACAATACTTATGGCTATTCTCTCTTATTTTACAAGGTTTACATGAAGAGGGAGAATGCTGGCAGCTGGAATTCTGGGCTGGAAAAGGAGAAAATATTGGAGACCTATTCTGCGCAACTCCAAAAGTCCTGAAACTCCACGGAACGTCTTAAAATAAATAAAGAAAAATCCTCACCACAGATGAAGGCCAAGGGGCCCACACCCTTCTCACAAGGGTGGGGGCGCCCCCCCCCTAGGGCGCGCCCCCCTACCTCGTGGGCCCCCTGGTGGCTCTCCGATGCCCATCTTCTCCTATATGAGGTCTTTCGATGAGAAAAAAATAAGGAGGAACTTTTCGGGACGAGACTCCGCCGCCACGAGGCGGAACCTTGGCGGATCCAATCTAGAGCTCCGGCAGAGCTGTTCTGCCGGGGATACTTCCCTCCCAGAGGGGGAAATCATCACCATCGTCATCACCAACGCTCCTCTCATCGCGAGAGGGCAATCTCCATCAACATCTTCACCAGCACCATCTCATCTCCAAACCCTAGTTCATCTCTTGTATCCAATTCTTGTCTCAAAGTCCGGGATTGGTGCTAGTAGGTTGCTGGTAGTGTTGATTACTCCTTGTAGGTGATGCTAATTGGTTTATTTGGTGGAAGATCATATGTTCAGTTCCTATATGCATATTATTACCCCTCTGATTATGAACATGAATATGCTTTGTGAGTAATTATGTTCGTTCCTGAGGACAAGGGAGAAGCCTTGCTATGAGTAGTCATGTGAATTTGGTATTCGTTTGATATTTTGATAAGATGTATGTTGTCCAGCCTCTAGTGGTGTTATGTGAACGTCGACTACGTAACACTTCACCATTATTTGGGCCTAGAGGAAGGCATTGGGAAGTAATAAGTGGATGATGGGTTGCTAGAGTGACAGAAGCTTAAACCCTAGTTTATGCGTTGCTTCGTACGGGGCTGATTTGGATCCATATGTCTCATGCTATGGTTAGGTTTACCTTAATACTTTTGTTGTAGTTGTGGATGCTTGCAATAGAGGTTAATCATAAGTGGGATGCTTGTTCAAGTAAGAACAGCACCCAAGCACCGGTTCACCCACATATCAAATTATCAAAGTATCGAACGCGAATCATATGAACGTGATGAAAACTAGCTTGACGATATTCCCATGTGTCCTCGGGAGCGCTTTTCCTATTATAAGAGTTTGTTCCGGCTTGTACTTTGCTACAAAAGGATTGGGCCACCTTGCTGCACTTTATTTACTTTTGTTACTTTTTGCTCGTTACAATCTACCTTATCACAAAACTATCTATTACCACTTATTTCAGTACTTGCAGAGAATACCTTGCTGATAACCGCTTATCATTTCCTTCTGCTCCTCATTGGGTACGACACTCTTACTTATCGAAAGGACTACGATAGATCCCCTATACTTGTGGGTCATCAACGGCCTCTGATCCTCTTCGCCGACACCTTCCTCAACCCTACCGGAGCCGCTTCACTGACACCTTCCTCAACCCTACCGTAGTAGCTTGGCCTATACCATTCTCAACCCTACCGGGGCCGCTTTGAAAAACTCACAAGTCCACGGCCTCAGATCCGCTTCCTCGCACCCTCATCCAATCTACCGGAGCAGCTTCTGACGCCCCATCCACGGCTGCAGATCCGCATCGTCGACACCACCCTTAACCCAACCACCGGAGCAGCTTCTGACGCCCCGTCCACGGCCGCAGATCCGCATCGTCGACACCATCCTTAACCCAACCACCGAAGCAGCTTCACCTACGCCCTCGTCCACGGTCATAGATCTGCTTCGCCCACACCGTAGTCCACCATACCAAAGCCGCTCCACAAACACCCTACTCGACGGTTCTAGATCTCCTTATTGGACCCCGACAGCCAGCGCAGCGTCATCACCCTCGACGTTTCTAACCTGATTCCCACAGTCTGGAGAGATGCCAAGCACCCGCCACGACCTAGGTACTTGTCACCTTTAAACCCGTCCAGCATCACCTGCCCGATGTACTTCAAATATACTAACCGGTCGCTGTTACCTGTTATGCAGCTGGCAAAAACTACAAGGGCGATGTTTCTTCTAGATCTAACAGCTTGGCCAACCAAGATCCTGGACTGAGGCATTGCTATGATCTCGTAAGCGCGTCTCTCTCTCTCTCTTGTATTGTTCTGTGCCTGCTAGTGTGCTTTGCTAGGATTTTCGACCAGTAGTCCCTTTGTGCAGACAGTGATTTCTACTACTGGCTGCTAAATTAGATATGTAGATGTCATACATGATACTACCCCGTACCTCCGTTCCTAAATATAAGTCTTTCTAGAGATTCCACTATAGGCTACATACGGAGCAAAATGAGTGAATCTACACTCGAAAATGCATCTATATACATTTGTATGTGGTCCATACTGGAATCTCTACAAAGACATATATTTAGGAACAGGGGCAGTACATTACACAAAATCGTAGGTGGCATGTAGGAATTCCAGTGCACTACTGTAACACCCTCGATGCGACTATATCCCCCATGTGTCGAGGCACGACTTAGAGGCATAATCGCATTGAAGGCATATGTCGCAAGTCAGGCAATCATCACAAACATCCCATGTAATATAATTAATAAAAGGGGAGATAACATAGTTGGATTACACTCGCCACGTCAATCAAGTACATAAATAACATACATCATCCAAACACTCATGGCCCGACTACGGTGCCAAAATAAAAGACAACCCAACAAGCGACATGGTCCCGATCACCCCAACTGGGCACCACTACTGATCATCAGGAAAGGAAACATAGTATCGCTGAGAGTCCTCGTCGAACTCCCACTTGAGCTTGAGCGCGTCACCTGGAGCGGAATCATCTGGACCTGCATCTGGTGTAATAGTAATCTGTGAGCCACAGGGGACTCAGCAATCTCGCACCCTCGCGATCAAGACTATTTAAGCTTAATAGGTAGGGTAAGGTAAATATAAGTGGAGCTGCAGCAAGCGACTAGCATATATGGTGGCTAACCTATTCGCAAAAGAGAGCGAGAAGAGGAGGCAAGGCGCGAGCGAGAAACTAGAGAACAACCTGCACAAGCATTACTCCAACACCGTGTCCACTTCCCAGACTCCGCCGAGAAGAGGCCATCACGGTAACTCACACTGTTGATTCATTTTAAATTGATTAAGGTTCAAGTTATCTACAACCGGACATTAACAAATTTCCATCTGCCCATAACCGCGGGCACGGCTTTTGAAAGTTCAAATCCCTGCAGGGGAGTCCCAACTTAGCCCATAACAAGCTCTCACGGTCAACGAAGAAATAGACCTCCTCCCGAGACGTTCCGATCAGACTCGGTATCTCGGTTCTTCAAGACACTTCGACAGGTTAAAACAAGACCAGCAACACCGCCCAAATGTGCCGACAAATCCCGATAGGAGCTGCACATATCTCGTTCTCAGGGCACACTCAGATGAGCTCTCCATACAACTAAAACCAAACCTCGAGTTTCCCCGAGGGGGCGCTGCACAGGACTCTAGTTCGGACCAACACTCAGAGGAGCACTGGCCCGGGGAGGGCTAAATATAAGATGACCCTCGGGCTCTGGAAACCCAAGGGAAAAGAGGCTAGGTGGCAAATGGTAAAACCAAGGTTGGGCATTGCTAGAAAAGCTTTAATCAAGGCGAACTATCAAGGGGTTCCCATTATAACCCAACCGCGTAAGGAACGTAAAATCCGGGAACATAACACCGATATGACGGAAACTAGGGCGGCAAGAGTGGAACAAAACACTAGGCGAGAGGCCGAGCCTTTCACCCTTTACCAAGTATATAGATGCATTAAGATAACATGGCAATATAATGATATCCCAACAAGTAAATAAGTGTTCCAACAAGGAACGGTCTCCAATCTTCACCTGCAACTAGCAACGCTATAAGAGGGGCTGAGCAAAGCGGTAACATAGCCAATCAACGGTTTGCTAGGACATGGTGGGTTAGAGGTTTGACATGGCAATTTGGGAGGCTTGAAAGCAAAAGGTAGGCATCATAGCATTGGCATAGCAAAAGAGCGAGCAATCTAGCATAGCAAAGATATAGTGATTTCGAGGGTATGATCATCTTGCCTGCAAAGCTGTCAGAGTTGACTGGATCCTCGAAAGCAAACTCAACGGGCTCCTCGTTAGCGAACTCGTCTCCCGGCTCTACCCAAACAAGACAAACAAACAAACGGAACACAATCAACCACGCGCAACGATCAAACAATATGGTGCAATGATGATATGCTATGCGGGATGCGATGCGGGATGCATATGCAAGATTTGACAAGGTATGCATGAACCTGGCCTCAGCTTGGGAATCCAAGTGTGCCACTGGAAAGATGAGATGAAATCGCTTGAAACGATATAAAGAACGCCGGAATCGGAGTTACGGTTTGGAAATGGAAAGCGATTCAAATATGACACCGGTCTGCGATTTACAGCAAGTAGCCATCTAAATGCAAAGAGATGAACATGATACATCACCCAAACATGACAACAAAATACATGGCAGGGATGCATTCAAGATGCTAAACAAAAGTCTAGCACTGAGCTACGGCCAATTCATCCATAAACAGGTTCAAACAAGCATGGCAAAAATGCATATGGTAAACAGATCTCAGACTTAGTGAAATTAACACTTGTCTGGAATTTCAGATCAGGTAGCCCACTTCGGAGCAACAAAACTATATGCTACAGGACCTGAACATGGCAAAGTAAAACATGGAATGGAGCTACTCAAAAAGCTTAACAAAAGTCCCTTAGTGATCTTGAGCCAAAAGGGATCAGAAAACACATTTGCAAGCATGTAAACCTAGCGAAAGCATAATCAGTTTTCAGACTTAGTGAAAACTGGCACATGCTGAAACATAACTCAAGTAGGCATGTTAACGAGCTCGATGCACTCACTACGGTGCAAGTCATGAAAAGCTAAGCCTACATCTATCAAGAACACACAAAATGCAAGCTAGACATGGCAAGAATAATAGCATAGCATACACGGATCAACTACAACATCATCGGCAAAATTGCAAATAAGTTGACAATCTGCCCAGATTCACAAAGTAGCAAAAGTAGAGCTCGATTGACTCCAGCTAGGGTGCTCCATAATTGCAAACAAAGACATGGATGGATAGAGCACTACAAGATTAACAAAACATCCTTACTGATCATCCTCAAAAGAGGCACGGATCACTAGGAAACAACATGAACATAAGACAACATGAGATAAACAGCTCAAGGACTTAGTGGAAATGCTAAGTCCCTGAAATCAGAATTACCATGTGCCTCACTTGGCAAGCTTGTGCTAGTCACCACACACATCACAAAAATACATGGGTTGCACCTATGGAAAGATGACAAAACCCTTAACAAAACATATGTAGAGCACCAGGGCATATCATGCACACAATAATCATGGCAAAAATGACAAATAGCTAAATGGAGTAGCAGATCTGACAATTATCTCAAGTAGCCCTCTTCTAACATCATTTCGGTCATCAAGATGAACTCAAATGAAAATGATGCAATGGAATGAAATGATGTACTCTTTGAGGCGAACATTTTGATATGCTATATGCCCAAATCGGAGCTACGGATGAGGAGATACGATGCTATGAACATGAGCACATGAATTAGGTTTTTGGGAGAAAAAGTCAACCGAGAGGGAGTTTCCAAATCCAGATCGGGATCTCGCGGGTATGGTAGCGGCATGAAGTCCGAGGTTCGCCGGGGTTCAAGAACTCACCGGAGATGGAGGGGGGTCGCCGGACTTGGAGATGTGGCCGGATCCGGGGGAAGGACGGGGCGGCCTCGGGCGTCGCCGGCGGGAGGCGGCGCGGTGGTGGAGGCGCGGTGGCGCGGCGAGGAGCTTTGGCCGGAGAGCAGCTCCGGTGATGGTGTGCGGCGGCACCGGCCGATGCTGACTGGAGTGGAGGAGGAAGCGGGCGGCGGGGCGCGATGCCCAGGCACGGGGAGGCGCGGCCCAGGAGGCGGCGACAAGGGCCGGCCTCGGGCCCGAGCGGGCCTCAGCGGGAGTGGCGGCGGCATGGACACGTGGAAGCCCCTCAGTGGCTGTGGGCGGCGGCGGCGTTTGTCCGGGCCGGGACGGACATGTCCGGGCGCGCGAGGGGTGGATCTAGGGTTTCGGAGGTAGAAGAACGGGAATTTCGGAGGGGGTCTTTAAATAGGCATAGGAGGAGCTAGGAGAGTCCAAATGAGGTGCGGTTTTCGGCCACGCGATCGTGATCGAATGCTCTAGATGATGGAGCAGGTTTAGGTGGGTTTTGGGCCAAATTGGAGGGGTGTTGGGCTGCAACACACACAAGGCCTTTTCGGTCCCTCGGTTATCCATTGGAGCATCAAACGAAGTCCAAATGGTACGAAACTTGACAGGCGGTCTACCGGTAGTAAACCAAGGCCGCTTGGCAAGTCTCGGTCGAATCCGGAAATGTTTAATCCCCACACACGAAAGAAAGCTAGAAATGACCACCGGGGAGAACGAAGCGCCGGAATGCAAAACAGACAACGGGGAAAATGCTCGGATGCAGGAGATGAACACGTATGCAAATGCATTGCACATGATGACATGATATGAGATGCATGACAACGATAACACACACGGAGACAAAGACCCGAACACGAGAAAATAAAATAACTTAATGCCAGAAACGGCAAGAGTTGGAGTACAAATTGGGTAAGTTACATCCGGGGTGTTACAACTACATTAGGTTCCCTTAGAGTGCCTACTAGTCCAGCATACAGAGTCATGGCTAGTTTATGGTACGCACACAATCGTTAATTGGTGGTTTAAATATGCGCAAGGGATATGCAATGTAGTATCATGTAGAGATGTCTGAAATTAGCCGTGTCAACTTGCAGATAGGGTTACACAATGAAAAAGTACAAGATGTATGTGGCAATTTCATGGAACATCACAAAAAAAGGAGAGGCAGCGGTGAGCCTATACAGTGTGCCATGGTACGTCACTCCTCCATTGCAATCATCGTGACATGTTATTTGTATGCTAGTTCTATTAGCCAAGTTTCTTAGGGACAGTTATTACGAGTTATCCTAAGAAAATAAGCACCAGTGAATATAAGCTCCATGTAATAAGCCAACCAGTTCTTTTCATTGCGTTTTCATATTATCTTTGGTGTGATCAGTGGAAAGTCTAGATTGCATTATATTTTTTTCATTTTGCTGCCCATATGGAAATTAATTTGACTTGCAAACATCACAAATTGAACCCAGTGCAGTAATTAATATGATAGGAAAACATACCATCACTATTTGCTCAAAATGCAAATACAAAGATACCATCTACTTGGCACAATCTACTTTGGTCAATGTTTTCCATAAAGATCCCATTGCCTAATTTAAACGAAGAACGCATGACCCACATTTAAATGAAGAACGATTATTTATTGAAATTCGATGGTCCAAGTGGCTGGTTATTATCGTATAGCAGCACCACCTGAAAGCATCATATAGCAGCAGCAGCTCATAGCAACTCATCATACAGCAGCAGCAGTATGCAATTCATCATATACCAGCAGCAGCTCATAGCAATACATCATATAGCAGCAGCTGGAGCAGCTCATAGAAATTCATCATACAGCAGCAGCAGGAGCAGCTCATAGCAATTCATTATATAGCAGCAGGAGGAGCAGCTTGTAGCAACTCATCATATAGCAGCAGCAGGAGCAGCTTGTAGCAACTCATCATATAGCAGCAGCAGCAGCTCATAGCAATTCATCATATAGCAGCAGCAGTAGCTCATAGCAACTCATCATACAGCAGCAGCAGCTCATAGCAATTCATCATATAGCAGCAGCAGCAGCTCATAGCAATGCATCATATAGCAGCAGCAGAAGCAGCTCATAGCAATTCATCGTATAGTGGATCAGAATGAAAAATTGGCAAAAAAATCAGAGGAGATCCTCACCTTGTTGGATGAGCTCATCCTTCAACAGCACCTCAAGGCCATGGCCTGGGAGGAGGGGAGGGGGAATAAGGTGCCTTCTGCCGCAGTGTGGCATCAGTCGTAGTTGTGCAGCGCCCGCTAGAGTAGTGCGTTGGACGAACCACAGTGGAGCAGCTGCTGGAGACCATGAGAATGAGGGGCGGCGCCAGAGGGAGGAGAAGCCAGGGAGATTTGCCCCTACCCGCTGGCCATGTAGCCTAGCTGGACATAGCATCGTCGAGGACAAGGCCAGATGGGACCAGTGGCGACGGCTCGCTGGAGGAACCCTAGTGCTGCAGGCAGGGGATCGAGGTAGAGGGAAAGGGGAGAGGAGATGCAAGCGGGCAGGGCAATGAATGCTTGCGTGTTTGTTTTTACTTGAGGGTCAGGTGTGACACGGGCGTCAGCAATTGCATTTTGAGTGTAATATAGGCAGACAACAGAGTCATTTCACTATTCCCCTTCCCTTCAATTTTTAGTGAGGTTCTACCCGAAACACCCCCTCCAAAGCAAAATTAGTTAATCCCAAGCCCATAACTCAAAAATGACTTCTTTACATCTTTTATGGCTTATTTTGACAATATGCCCTGAAAAGGCGGAATCGAACTGGCCCTTAACCTGCAATTCAATTGTGCGTGCAATGATGAATCACTCCTGCCTGCTATCTGTACATTTAGGCATCATCATACATGGCATAACCTAATACATGTGCATTCCATTGTAGAATCTGGAATATGCAATGTTTATGTTAGTTCATACGTTGCACATGATGTTTAAATGCCCCTTAAATTTGGTCAGTCAAGTGATGGTCTTTAAGCCTCCTTCTTTGCTTCTTTTCTTGATATGTAAGATTTGCTCACACATCTGTTCAATTGCTTGTTTGCATCAGCCAGCCATAGTAGGACTGTTTGCTTTGATTACTTGTTGTTCTTGACCTAACACTCTAACAGAGCTTGTCAACGATTTAAACACTAAGGGCTGATGTAGTGGGGCCTTGTCTAACTCATAGGTGACATAAAGGTTTGGTTGTACACTACAGTAGGCAAGTATGTTAGGAAAGTATGCATATTTATCTTCCAAGGAGACGAGTAACTAGTTGACATAATTATGTGGTGTTGTTTTGTTATAATCTCATCCTTTTGTGTTCACAGACTGGAAACTATGCATATTAATCTTCCAAGGAGACAAGTAACTAGTTTGGGTCACCTTGCAGAGGGGGTGCAATGAAGATACGATTGAGGATTTCCAAGTACAAGATGTTAGGAAGGAGCCTTGCAAGAGAAGTAGGAGCTGCGATGAGCCTCTTCAACCTGCTAAGGTAAGTCACTGTATGCAACTCAACAGTTCAATTCCTTGTTTGTTTCAGGCATAGTTAATTTTCTCTTTTCAATTGCTTTATTTGTCCTCAGTTAATGAGATGCCCAAATAATCATGCCTGATGTTCGGTACTTGTACCACTATTAGTTGACATAATTAAAGGCCTTACCATTTAATTACTCTGCCTAAGTGTGCCTGAAGCTTTGAAGTCTATTAACCAACTATTATTGCATGAGGCTCACAATAGTTTATACTACGCTAATGATTGCATAGTTTTGCCTACTGTAGTATGTTTGTATGAAACCCTCTGCTATTCATTATGCTCCCTAAGACTTTAATTGAGGCACAGAATGGCCAACTGCTTGCTTACTTATACACAACGTGTTTTCTAAATTTGTAACTTGTCTGTGTTTTCGATTGGGCCCCAACATCATGCTCCTCTGGTGAGCTAAGAGGGATTCCTGTATGCAGGATGCACAGACTATCTTTTTTATAATTTTTAAAATATCACCTGCTTATGCTTCATGACGTGTAACATTTTTTTTGAAAGTGACGTGTAACATTATTGTTAGTCCTGTTTTGCCATGTAGTACAAAATAGTGTCTTGTTCGCTTCACTGTTGTAACTATATTTTTGCCCTAGTCATGTGTACTTACAGAAACATTTCAGGATGAAGTGACATCAACACAAAGATCTGCGAGCAGTGCGGCATGGCCGTTACCGAATGATTATGGATTGGAATTGGAATGTGCTGATGTTCTCGAGCATCAACTAGAGGTGGCAAGACAACATGTACATGATTATCAACGTATAATCAACAAGTTGAGACTAGACATGCAGGTATTAGATGCAGGAGTCAAAAAATGAAACAAGACACTGAGGTAACCATGAAGAAATTGGAGATTTTGCAGACTGAAATTTGTGCTATCTGAATCTGACCAATCCTATTTTCTGAAGAGATTATAGTTCAAATGGAGTTAAGTTGATGCGTGGCCATGATGTATGAGTTGTATTTGCCCAGTGTATGTAGTTTGTTGTTTGTGTATGCTTTATTATCACCTGTGCCTGAAAGTGCATTATATCGACTAGAGGGGGGTGAATAGGCGATTTTTATGAAAATCTTCAAAACATGGAAGTTTCGAAGACAAACGATAGAAATAAACCTATTACCATGCAGCGGAAGTTAGACTACACTAGATAAACCATAGTCATGTATTCAATGAAGTGAAAGGACAAAGACTAATAGTAGCTAGGTAGTAAGGATCAGGCAGGAAGATATTAAGAAGCCAAACGGATCACACAGTCACTCAGTGAAGACAAAAGATATAACAAACATACAATGACTTCACACAGAGTAACAGTAAGTAAAGAGAAGGGAAGGATGAAATCAGTGACTCGTTGAAGACAAAGATTTGTTGGACCAGTTCCAGTTGCTGTGACAATTGTACGTATGGTTAGGGCGGCTAGGTATTTAAACCAAAGGACACACAGTCCCGGACACACAGTCCGGAACACGCAGCTCAGGACACCCAGTCCTCACCGTATACCCCTTGAGCTAAGGTCACACAGACCTCGCCCAATCACTCTGGTAAGTCTTCAAGGTAGACTCCCAAACCTTCACAGACTTCGTTCACCGGCAATCCACAATGTCTCTTGGATGCTCAGAACGCGACGCCTAACCGGCTGGAGGATGCACAGTCCTCAAGTGTAATAAGTCTTCAGATCACTCAGACAAGAAGACTTATGTGATGCCTAATTCTCTTTGGCTCTGGGTGGTTAGGGCTTTATCCTCGCAAGGAATTCTCTCTCAAAGGCTTCAAGGTGGGTTGCTCTCAAACGACAAAAGCCGTATTCTGAATCTGAGCAGCCAACCGTTTATGGTTGTAGGGGGTGGGCTATTTATAGCCACTAGGCAACCCGACCTGATTTGTCCGAAATGACCATGGGTCACTAAGGAACTGACACGTGTTCCAACAGTCAGATTTCAAACTCACACGGCAACTTTACTTGGGCTACAAGCAAAGCTGACTTGTCCGACTCTGGACAAGATTTGCTCTCATAGTCTTCACTCGAAGACATAGATTTTTGTTTAAGCATCACTTCAGTCATTCTGACTGGTTCTCTTGGACCCCACTTAACAGTACTGTGGTTCCTATGACTCAACACAGAAGAAAAAGAGCTACAAAAGATCTAAGTCTTCGAGCTCCATAGGCTTCATGAGGTGTCTTCTCTTGTCATAGTCTTCAATGTGAATATCTTCATATACCACCTTTGACATCAATGTCTTCATACATTTTTAGGGGTCATCTCTAGTAGGAAAACCGAATCAATGAGGGACTTCTACCTGTATTATCCTGCAATTCTCACAAATACATTAGTCCCTCAACTAGGTTTGTCGTCAATACTCCAAAACCAACTAGGGGTGGCACTAGATGCACTTACAATCTCCCCCTTTTTGGTGATTGATGACAAACTAGTTGAAGTTTTCAACGGGGAATATAATCTGTGAAATTGTAAAGGATAAGGAATTGTCTTCATAAGTTGCAAGGGCTCCCCCTGAAGATGTGCATATAAGTAATTTGCTTTTGGAATGCAAATGTACATGGGAGGTTGTACTTGTGGAGATCCACTTCAACTTATGATGACAATCCAGTATGCATGTGAAAGTATGTGAAGATAATGACATGCATAATGGAAAATGGGCGTCTGCAAAATGATCTAAGTGCGGAATTTATCGTCGCACATGCGGAATTTATCATCGCAACACAAGGTGGCAAATAAGTAGTAGACGACCATCAAGTTTAAGTGTTACAACTCAAAGAACCAAATGTAGCAAAATGAGAGTTGTAAGCACGAAGCAAAATATAAAGCACCCGCCCATATGGACCCGCTTGAAGACTATCAAACTCATATGCTTCTCCCCCTTTTGTCAGTAAAGACCAAAAAGGTTTGAAGACATAGAGCATCTACTCTTTCCCATGAGGAGTAGGTGAAGCAGCAGGGTCGTTGGTGGTGTTTGGCGGTGCAGACGAGCTTGGAGCAGTGTCGGCATGTGCTGAAGGAGGCGGCGAAGAAGTAGCATCGTCTTCATCCTCGATCACTCTGGCATTCACGGTTGTAGCAGAGGAAAAGAACTCAGAGTCTTCAAGTGATGGAGTTCGTTGCAGCACAGCCCTGCGAGGAGGTGTGGAGTCAAACTTGAAGCGCTCAGTGAAGCCATCCTCTTGCAGATCATCTTCAGAACACAGCAGCGTCAGCCCTTTCCATGTGCGTCAAGATGTTTCATGAGCAACAAAGGCGTTCTTGGTGGCAAGATTGTGAATGCGATTAACATCCACCAAGAGGCTTTGCATTTGATGCTTTAGCCAGTCATGATGCCTATCTTGTTTTTGATGAAGGGCCACCAGAAGCTCTCGGTCACTGAGGACACGAGTGTGCTTCTTGGGTCATTGAGCAATGGTGCTATCAGCGGCTTCAGTAAGAGCAGGATGCGGTGCACGTGTAGTGCCAGTGAAAGGATACACACGAGTTACTGCTTCAACGCCTTCAACGTTCTGAGAGAAACTTTGATGCTCTACATTCTGAAGACTTAGAGGTTCCTTGGCAGGCTCGGGATATATGGCTTCAATAGACATATCCGCATCAGGCAAAAAGATCCGATGATTGCGGGCAGATGGCTGATATGAGATAGCAGAGTGGAGTTTGATCAGCCGCATCACCCAAGGGGTGTAGAACTTCAAACCAAACAGATCAGAGCCAGATGCAGCAAGTTGGCGAATGAAGAAATCCTGTGTATTGAAGCATTTGCCATGAAGAATAGAGAAGACCAAAGTCTTCATTACACCTTCCAGCTTGGCATGGGGAGAATGTCCTTTGATTGGCCAGAGAGTTCGCCTTATGATATGATAAATGGTCCTTGGCAGATACTCAAGGTCTTCAATAAAGAACTCCGTGGGATAAGCAGCATCTTGGGGCAATGGCTTCATCATACTAAGCATCTGACTCATATTGGGTTCAGTCTTTTGAAAGATGCTCTCAACAGCTTCACTGTGAAGCTGACAGCCATGCTCATAGAGATCGCCGGGAGTGGGCAAGCCAGTGAGCTCAATGATGTCAAAGGCTTTGGCTTCGTGATGAACGTTCCCAGTCATCCACTCCAGGACCCAAGTCTTCGGATCTCTGTTATACCCGCGGATGTGAAGTGTGGCATAGAACTGGAGCAGTAGCTCTTCATTCCAGTGCTCTTGGTCAGTAACGAATGGCAGCAGTCCAACTTCCTTGAAGCAATCCAAATCTTCTTCCAGATAGGGCAGACCAGCTATAGCTTCAATGTCAAGGCGCTTGTGTGGGAAGATGCGACCTGGGTTGTAAAGAATGCATGAGTAATAGCTTCGCTGCTGATAGCTCCAGAACCGATCAGATGATATTCTTTCCCTGGAGTAGGGGTTCCTGGAGCTATTGAAGAATGTGTTGTCTTCTCTAAAGCCATTGATGTTGAAGGAGCCAGGTGCTGTTGTAGGACCTGGGAACCTGGGCAATCTTGGGATTGGCTTCTGGACCTGAGGCCTGTGCTCAACATGATAGTCGAATTGGGGACCGGCAGCAGACTCGGGAACAGAAGTGTCGGGATCAGTGGCTTCGCTGACTTCTGGTGCTGTTGGGGGTGAGGGCTCCACATTAGCTTCGGTGGTGTTGGTGGTGGGAGCCTCTAAATTTTCAGCCTCCACTTGACGAGGTGGAGGGTCGGTCACGATCATGTTCTCCTCGAGAACCGCTTCTTGGTGGGGCGGGGAGTAGCAGCTTGTGGAACTTCTTCTTCTGCGGCTGATGCAGCCAGATTGTCTTCAGCAGAGACTTGAGGCCTTGGACCTTTGCGAAGCCTGTGCAACGCGGGCGACGCCTGTGGAGTTGGTGTTGGCTGGGCCTTAGAGTCTTCTTCCTCTTGTGGGCAATCAGCCCACGAAGCATCCTGTGCAATTGGCGTTAGTGGACGACCAATGCTTATGCGTTCGATGTGCGTTAGCACAGGCGATGATACATGTTGGTGCTCTAGCTGAGGAAGGACTGCATCATCTTCAACATGGTCATGGTGACCAATGTCTTCAGCTTCATGAGCCTCTGAGAAAGCAGGCTCATGGACAGTCAGTTGACGGTCTTGTAGATCAGCGTCGGGGTGAACCATGGAAATGGGTTCAACAATCAAGGGCTCTGTGGGAGCAGCCCGTTCCTTCTTGGTCTTTCGTTTCTTCTTGGAGGGGGCAGTAGGAGAGGCTTTAGGATGTTTCCTCTTCCTGGCTTCAGCCTCAGCAGTCCTTGTCTTCTTGAGCTCTGAAGCGGTTGACCGGCTTTTTGGCTTCGAGCCAGCCAGTCTAGTTGGGAAGACAATCGGAACTGCTTCCTGCCTTGGTGCGTCGGGTTCAGCCATAGCAAGCTTCTTCTTCTTCTTTGCGGCCATCCTGGGGTCAATGCCAGGACGCCCAAGGGCCTTGTGCTTCTCAGCCTCATTGTAGGCTTGCACACATCTGTCAGCCAGAACCTTCATGCGCTCACGCGAACCCTGAGCTTCTGTACGTTTCTTCAGAAAGGCTTCCTTGAGCTCGTGCATCATGATCTTGAAGTTCTTCACTTCTTGCACACTGAGCTTGGCCATATACTTCTTGAACTGAGCCTTTTCATAGTCAATTTTCTGCTTCAGTTCAACAACGCGTTGGGCGATGGCTAGCTCTAAAGCAATGGCGCCTTGGAAGGCGACACTGAGGCCAATGGGTAGCTGCATATCATCAAAGCTGATGCTTGGCGTATCAAACCACACGTCAATGAAGTTGTGGATGATGGTTACATCAAAGAGAGGCAGATCATTGAAGATTTCGGCTTCTTCTTTGCTCTTGATGAGTTGCTCAAGAGCGTCATCTGCAAGATCTTCATCACTTGACAGATCAATGTCATCATTGCGCAGAATGGCAGCAGCTGTTAGCTGTTGGCCGGTGTGTGGCAGAGGCACCTTGGCCTTCTGGGGCTTGGAGATGCGTGATAAATCTTCGGACTGCACACTGTCTTCAGGAGGTGCAGTTGCCAGTGGCTTCGCCCTTGAGATTTTTGGTGAAGGGGCAGGCTTTGAAGCTTTGGGCTTCTTTAACTTATTTGGCGTTGGCGCTACAGGCGCTTCATCTGATTCAGCGTCAGCTGGAGGCTCATTCACGGTTGTCCCTTGAACCAAGATATGATTGATGAGTCCTGCAAGGTTGTAGAAAGGACCGACGACATTGGGTTCCGCATCGTGTGTGCCGTCAACCCTTGGAGCAGAAGGACCAGGGTTGAAGTCTAGTCCCAATGTCTTCTTGTTTTGCTTCGCTGAGTTCTGGGCAAACTGAAAGTTGCGCTTGAACAGAATGTCGTCACGACACCATAGAAGGGACGATGGGTCAGCATCCGTAGGTTGTGGTCCACGGGCCATGCAGGGATAGAAACCTTGTTCAATGGCTTCTTCTCTGGTCCTGGGTTGAAGATTCTTGTATAGAATGTCTCCCCACGGTCTCTTGATGGCACATTTCTCAGCTTATTCCTGGGTCACAAACCGGTATTTGAACCATTGTTCTGCCCAATATCTTCGAATCCACTGGATTCGGGTCTTGCGCTGATTATAATCCTCTTCAGGATCTGTCTTGTAAAGTTCTGAGAGGTCATCAGGCAGATCTTTTGATGTTCCGCCACGATGTTGTCTGCCACCCTTCCTTGTTGATTTCTCTAAAGCCATAAACTTTAACTTGAAAGGCTTCAAAACGTTCAAAGGCTTCAAAGGTTTTCGCTTGCTGGACCAACAGGAACTGGCTTCGGGAGAGTTTATGTGATGATGTAAGAATTCTGCAAATGAATGCAGACTATGAGAACCAAAGGATTCTCCCACTAACATGTACCTGTGACAGCATTAAGGTGCGAGGGAAGGGGAAGAGGTCATATGCATTCTTAGAAGATTTTGAAGATAAATCAGTTTAGAAGACATTGACCTCATCGTGCGAAGACATTCACTCATAGATAAGGAGTTGGTTCCAGATTTGTACGAATCCACAGATCAGTACAAGTGAGGAATCTAACTACTTTGTGAAGCATAAGTGAATATACTAGGCATGTTATGAGATGCAGTATGAGAGAGATCTAACTTGTGTGAATAGAAACTTCTTATGGTAGAAAGTGACAAAGCCATAGGATCAAAAGGGGTCATAAAAAGAAGTTTTATTTACCACACTGGGAACTGATAGACGAAGTGGAAGAGGAGGTCGAGTAGTTCGATCTTCCGTGCCCTAACTTGGCGACGGAGGACACCTACGGCGACAGCGGAGAGTACGATGTCCGCGGTCGGCGTGAAGACGGCGTCGGAGAGGTTGCGGCAGTGAAGCGCTTCGTCGCCGGCGTCGTCGAGGGCTAGCGGTGGCGCTAGGGTTCGTGCGAGAGTGGAAGAAGAGATAATGACTGCTGTGAAGGGTGTATTTATAGGTACAGGGGCGGCACTGCGTTATTACACAGGTGCCCCTGGCGATTCACATCTGAGGAACGCGTGGCCATCATGCAGTATATTGGGGTTTGTTCCACGTCCCACGCACGCCTGGATTATCGGGTGGTCGTTCCTACTTCTCCGGGTTTCATGTGGAGGAATGAGCATTGAAAACGGATTTAATGTTTGTCTCTGTATCTTCTACTGACAAGGACGCAGAGAAGACATTCGACAGTTTCAATAGAATGCATATGATTTGGAGAGATAGAATTTGAGATAGAAAGCATAGAGAGGTTAGGGTCCGATCACATTCACTTAGATCAAAAGATTCAACAAGAAGACATAGCTATAAGTGAATGCTGTAGAGGACAGAACACTAGTATATATATAATCAACATAGTGAAGATAATCATGAAAACATGTTGAGATTGAAACCAAACCAAATGTGAAGACATAGCAAGGTAACGCCATGAGTGAAACACTTCAAATAGAACATTTGGTGGTGGCGTTACCCACCGTATAGGAAGTATTAGACCAAGACACGGCGCACAATTATCATGGCGCTCTGAAGTCAAATTCCACATTAATGTATTCACACTTAGAATGTATGTCTTCATTGATTGAAGATATACTTTACTTCGTGTATTGCACATCTAAGTCATCAATATGCATAAGTGTTAGGATGTGTGCCTGATCACAGGACATTTGAGGATTCCAAGATATTTAGCTCACACCGTAACTTGCAAAATCTCTTCTCATCCAAGGGCTTGGTGAAGATATCTGCCAATTGCCCTTCAGTGTTGACGTGTATGATATCAATATCTTCCTTCACAACATGATCTCTGAGAAAGTGATGACGAATTTCAATGTGCTTTGTCTTCGAGTGCTGAACTAGGTTGTTGGCAATCTTGATGGCGCTTTCATTGTCACAGTAGAGTGGCACTTGCTTCAGATGAATGCCATAGTCCTTGAGGGTTTGCTTCATCCACAGAAGCTGAGCGCAGCAAGATCCAGCAGCAATGTATTCAGATTTAGCAGTGGAGAGACATACACAATTCTGCTTCTTTGAAGACCAACATACAAGTGATCGTCCCAGAAAATGACATGTGCCTGATGTAGACTTGCGATCCACCTTGTCACCAGCATAATCAGCATCCGAGAATCCAACCAGATCAAACTCTGAGCCCTTTGGATACCATAATCCTAGAGTTGGGGTGTGAGCCAAATATCGAAGAATTCGCTTCACAGCTAAGTGATGCGACTCCTTTGGTGCCGCTTGAAATCGAGCACACATGCAAACACTAAGCATAATATCTGGCCCAGATGCACATAGATAAGGCAAAGAACCAATCATGGAGCGGTATACCTTTTGATCGAACTCTTTACCATTGTCGTCAGGACCCAGATGATGCTTGGCTGGCATTGGCGTCATGAACCCTTTGCAGTCTTGCATACCGAACTTCTTAAGGCAATCTTTGAGATACTTCTCCTGAGATATGAAGATGCCGTTGCGTTGCTATCATATTTGAAGACCGAGGAAAAACTTCAGCTCTCCCATCATGGACATCTGATATTGCTCTTGCATCATATATCCAAACTCTTCACTGTACTTCTGATTTGTGCAGCCGAAGATAATGTCGTCCACATATATTTGGCACACAAACAGTTCACCATCATATGTCTTCATGAAGAGAGTGGGGTCGAGGGAACCAGGTATGAAGCCTTTGCTCTTTAGGAAGATTTGAGTGTGTCATACCAGGTCCGAGGGGCTTGTTTGAGGCCATATAGTGCCTTGTTGAGCTTGTATACCATATCAGGATGTTTTGGATCTTCAAAGCCAGGTGGTTGTGCAACATACACTTCTTCTTCAATCTTTCCATTGAGAAAGGCGCTCTTCACATCCATTTGATAAAGCAGTATGGTGTGATGATTTGCATAGGCCAGCAGTATGCATATGGCTTCAAGTCTAGCCACTGGAGCAAATGTTTCATCGAAGTCAATGCCTTCCACTTGAGTATATCCTTGAGCAACTAGACGAGCTTTGTTTCTGACAACTTGACCATGCTCATCTTGCTTGTTGCGGTATATCAATTTTGTGCCTATTATGTTCTGCTTCCGAGGATCGGGACGCTTAACCAGTTCCCATACATTATTCAGCTCAAACTGTTGAAGCTCTTCTTGCATAGCTTGAGTCCATTCAGGTTCCATGAAGGCTTCTTCCACTTTCTTGGGTTCTGTTATTGAGACGAATGCGAAGTGCCCACAGAAATTTGTCAGCTGGGTTGCCCTTGATCGAGTGAGCGGACCAGGTGCATTGATGTTGTTGATTATTCTCTCAATCTGCACTTCATTGGCAACACGAGGATGTACAGGGCGAAGACTTTGCTCTTGCTGATCATTATCGTTGTTGGAAGGATTGTCTTCAGGTTGAGCATTGTCTTCAGGTTGAACTAGTGTGGAGATGATGAGTTCCTCTTCAGGGTGAGCTTCAGAAGGTATGATTTCTCCAGTTCCCATTAGCTTGATTGATTCACTGGATGGAACTTCATCTAGCACATTTGGCAGGTGCTCTCTTTGTGAACCATTAGTCTCATCGAACCGCACATCCATGGTTTCAACCACTTTATAATGAAAGAGGTAGAAGACTCTGTAGGAGTGCTAATCCTTTCCATATCCAAGCATAAAACCCTCATGTGCTTTTGGGGCAAACTTTGAAGTGTGATGTGGGTCCTTGATCCAGCACCTTGCGCCAAATACTCTGAAGTAACTGACATTTGGCTTCTTGCCAGTGAGGAGCTCATACGATTTCTTGTTCAGAAGCTTGTGAAGATAAACACGATTGATTGTATGGCATGCAGTATCAATGGCTTCAGGCCAAAATTTTCTTGGAGTCTTGTATTCATCTAGCATTGTTCTGGCCATCTCAATGAGTGTTCTGTTCTTACGTTCGACGATGCCATTCTGCTGTGGCGTGTACGGGGCTGAGAATTCATGTGTGATGCCCAAGGTATCAAGATATGTATCAAGGCCAGTGTTCTTGAATTCAGTGCCATTTTCACTTCTGATGTGCTTTATCTTGGCGCCATAGTTGTTCATTGCTCGATTGGCGAAGCGTCTGAAGACATCCTACACTTCAGTCTTGTAAAGGATTATATGCACCCAAGTGTATCTAGAATAATCATCAACAATGATGAAGCCATAGAGGCAAGCAGTAGTAGTAAGAGTTGAGTAATGAGTGGGACCGAAAAGATCCATGTGAAGCAGCTCAAAGGGTCGAGTAGTAGTCATGATTGTCTTCGAGGGATGCTTGGCCCTTGTCATCTTTCCTGCTTCACAGGCACCGCATAAGTGATCTTTCTTGAACTTGACGCCCTCGATGCCTATGACATGCTTCTTCTTTGCAAGGGTGTGGAGGTTCCTCATGCCAGCATGCCCAAGCCTCCGATGCCAGAGCCAGCATTCTAAAGCTTTTGCTAGAAGACATACGGCAAGCTGTGGTCCTGCTGAGAAATCTACCACGTACAAATCGTCTTTCCGATACCCTTCAAACACTAGAGACTTGTCAGATTCCATTAGAACAAGGCAACGATATTTTCCAAATATTACGATCATGTTCAAATCGCATAGCGTTGAGACAGACATTAAGTTGAAGCCAAGGGATTCAACAAGCATGACTTTATCCATGTGTTGATCCTTTGAGATTGCAACTCTACCTAGACCCAATACCTTACTTTTACCAGTGTCAGCAAATGTGATGTGGCTCTTGTCGGAAGGACATAAGGTTGAGTCCATCAAAAGGCTTCTTTTGCCAGTCATGTGATTTGTACACCCACTATCAATAATCCATTCTGTAGACGCTGGTGTCGTACCCTACAGTGCAGTTAGGGGGATAGGCTTCACGAAGAGAGTTGTGAAGCAAAAACATTTGACGAACCAGTGGGTTATGAAAGCTTAGATCCAGATTAGGACTGATAGGGAGAGTAGCAAGCGATTCAGGAACGAAGTACATAGTAAGACCATTCGGGCATTTGATCTTGCGCCCTACAAGATGTTTAAGGTCCCCAGCAATAGCGTCAGAAGATTTTGATTTTCTGCTGGAGACCTTTTCCTGCAAAAGAGAGTTAGGCCTTCTTAACCACCCACATCTTCAAGGGTGGCTTAGAAGCGATAAGTCTAAGTGCAGTGTCTGAAAACTTTGGCTTTGGGGCTCTAGCAAAAAGTCTTGCAGGTGGACAATAATACACATAAGAATAAGCAGAATAGTTTTTGGTCTTATGAACATGGCGGTTCGATGAACCGTGCTCATATTCATAGGCCTGAGTATGGTTTCCCTACAAAACATTTGCGTTAGTGTGACTCAGGTGAGTCTTCTATCTGTATGAAGCCTTTGGGCCGTATGAAGCCTGTGGTCTGGGGTTAGTCTTCTTCATCTGTGGTGTCATGACGACATTCACAGGAAGATTTTCCAAACATCTTTTGGGCACCCAGATCTTCTTCATAGGCGGTCCATTCCTGCAGTTAGTACCAATGTACGTGGCAAACACTTCACCATTCTGATTCTTAAACAGTTTATAGTTTGCATCAAAGGATTCATCAATGACAATGGGGTTAGCACAAGTGAAGCCAGATAGACTGGATGGATCTGCTGAAGGTTCCTTTGCAGCGACCCATGTGGTTTTGGGATACTGCTCAGGTTTCCAGTAAGAGCCATCAGCATTCATTTTCCTTATGAACCCAACACCCTCTTTCCTCGGGTTTCGGTTCAAGATCTGCTTTTTGAGGACATCACATAGTGTCTGATGCCCTTTAAGACTTTTGTACATCCCTGTTTCAAGCAATGTCTTCAACCTAGCATTCTCATCAGCAATAGCAGTGGAATCCTCAGCAGAGGGGTTAGTTTCCACATCAAAAGTTGAAGATATTGCAACAGTAGAACATTCAGCAACAGAAGTAGCATTATCACGCTCAATGCATTTAAGACATGGTGGTTCAAATCCTTCCTGAGCGGAACTGATCTATTCGGCGCGAAGTGACTCGTTTTCCTTTTGAAGATCTTCATGAGCCGCTCTCAATTTCTCAAGATCTTGCTTCCTTTGAAGATAATCATAGGAAAGCTTTTCATGAGTTGTTGAGAGCGTTTCATGATGACTTTCAAGTTCCTCATACTTAACGTGAAGATTTTTTATGTCTTCAATTAAGGATTCAGATCGAGTCATTTCAGCGCCCAACAGATCATCACTTTTAACTAACAGTTTTTGAATATGTTCCATAGCTTTCTGTTGTTTAATGACAAGGGAAGCAAGTTTTGCATAGCTGGGTCCAAATTCATCACCAGACTCATCATCACTGGATTCATATAGATAGCATTCAGTTACCTTAGCACCTTTTGCCATAAGGCATGATGCAGAAGATGATGATTCTGGTTCGAATGTCATCGCTTTGAGAGATTCCTTAAAGTCCTCAAACCAAGGATCATGACGAGTTTGATGACCTTCATAGACCTCAGAGAGACAGTCCCAGATAAGCTTCGCATGATCGAGATGCATAATATTCCTGAACTGATTTTGAGACAGACAGGAGCAGATGACGTCCTTCGCCGTGAGGTTGAGAATAGTGTACTTGCGAATGTCATCAGCTTCCGCCATCTTTCACAGATCGGTCAGACCAATCTCAGTGACGGTCCACAGCTCGCTGTTCATCGCCATGAGGCGCTTCTTCATCATGGCCTTCCACTTGGGATACTCGCGACCGTCAAAGATGGGGCATGACACAGTCTTCATTCCTGTGGTCGACATAACTAGAACTCCAGGCGGTTAAACCAAATCACACAGAACAAGGGAGCACCTCACTCTGATACCAATTGAAAGTGCGTTATATCGACTAGAGGGGGGGTGAATAGGCGATTTTTATGAAAGTCTTCAAAACATGGAAGTTTCGAAGACAAACGATAGAAATAAACCTATTACCATGCAGCGGAAGTTAGACTACACTAGATAAACCATAGTCATGTATTCAATGAAGTGAAAGGACAAAGACTAATAGGAGCTAGGTAGTAAGGATCAGGCAGGAAGATATTAAGAAGCCAAACGGATCACACAGTCACTCAGTGAAGACAAAAGATATAGCAAACATACAATGACTTCACACAGAGTAATAGTAAGTAAAGAGAAGGGAAGGATGAAACCAGTGACTCGTTGAAGACAAAGATTTGTTAGACCAGTTCCAGTTGTTGTGACAACTGTACGTCTGGTTAGGGCGTCTAGGTATTTAAACCAAAGGACACACAGTCCCGGACACCCAGTCCTGAACACGCAGCTCAGGACACCCAGTCCTCACCGTATTCCCCTTGAGCTAAGGTCACACAGACCTCGCCCAATCACTCTGGTAAGTCTTCAAGGTAGACTCCCAAACCTTCATAGACTTCGTTCACCGGCAATCCACAATGTCTCTTGGATGCTCAGAACGCGACGCCTAACCGGCTGGAGGATGCAAAGTCCTCAAGTGTAATAAGTCTTCAGATCACTCAGACAAGAGACTTATGTGATGCCTAATTCTCTTTGGCTCTGGGTGGTTAGGGCTTTATCCTCGCAAGGAATTCTCTCTCAAAGGCTTCGAGGTGGGTTGCTCTCAAACGACAAAAGCCGTATTCTGAATCTGAGCAGCCAACCGTTTATGGTTGTAGGGGGTGGGCTATTTATAGCCACTAGGCAACCCGACCTGATTTGTCCGAAATGACCCTGGGTCACTAAGGAACTGACACGTGTTCCAACGGTCAGATTTCAAACTCACACGGCAACTTTACTTGGGCTACAAGCAAAGCTGACTTGTCTGACTCTGGACAAGATTTGCTCTCATAGTCTTCACTCGAAGACATAGATTTTTGTTTAAGTATCACTTCAGTCATTCTGACTGGTTCTCTTGGACCCCACTTAACAGTATGGTGGTTCCTATGACTCAACACAGAAGAAAAAGAGCTACGAAAGATCTAAGTCTTCGAGCTCCATAGGGTTCATGCGGTGTCTTCTCTTGTCATAGTCTTCAATGTGAATATCTTCATATACCACCTTTGACATCAATGTCTTCATACATTTTTAGGGGTCATCTCTGGTAGGAAAACCGAATCAATGAGGGACTTCTACCTGTGTTATCCTGCAATTCTCACAAACACATTAGTCCCTCAACTAGGTTTGTCGTCAATACTCCAAAACCAACTAGGGGTGGCACTAGATGCACTTACAGTGCCGAACCATAATGCCTAGTGGGTATAATCGGCTGTAATTTCTTTATTGTATAGTGTAGGATTATTCTACCTTTCTATGCCTTGATCTCTTTGTTGTAATAGTGTAGGATTTTTAGAGGTGATAGTATTGAGTAGGATAATTCTTTGAATATGCTATATCGTTCAAACGGGGGCCAATTCGCCCGACCATGGCCCTTCACGGGCCGTCGGATCCATGGACCTTCTACGTCTCGTAGGATCCATGGGGCTTCTACGTCTCGTAGGATCCATGGGCCTTCTATGTCTCATAGGATCAATGGGCCTTCTACGTCTCGTAGGATCCATGGGCCTTGTACGTCTCGTAGGATCCATGGGCCACCGGCTCATTTATGGGTCTTGTACGGGCCTTTAATGGGCCGTAGATGGGCCTTTAATGGAAATCATACGTTTTATGGGCTGACCATAATGGGCCGTTAATAGGCTGTATTTGGTGATGCTATGAAAATGGCCCAACAGACTAACGGTCCACAAACGGGCTGACTGTAACGACGAGCTAAATTTGGCCCACAAACAAAAAATGACGGTAATAGGCCGTAAGTAACCGAATGCTGCAAATGAGCCCAAGAATAAATGGGCCCTCAGAAGGCTGAAAGTTAACTTGGGCTGGAAACGGCCCAACGGAATAATGGGCCGTTAATGGGTATAAATTGATACAATGTTCATTACGGGCCAGTTTCACCACGGGCCGTTAATGGGTGTAACGTAATACACTGTTCATTATGGGCCAGTTTCAGCACGGGCCGCTAATGGGCCAAGAGTTATAAAGGGCCTCATATGGGCCGAAAGACGTCATGGGCTATACATGGGCCAGAAGTGAAAATGGGCTGGAATCATATTGGACGGCCCAGATGACACTATTGGGCCTAATCTGGATAGGGCGTAACGGGCCTTGGGTTAGCGGGCTGTAAATGGGCTATATGCGAACAGGTCGTTAACACACTTTCCATGGGCTGGCCCGCCAGCTTTTGACCAAGTATAATGGGCCGGCCTTTTCACAGGAATGGGCCACTGTTGGGCCGTGCCACGTGTCGACGTATCATAGGCGCCTTCTGTCTAGTGAGTGGATGACATCTGTCCCAACGATGAGCCGACACGTGTTTCCTCTAGCCAACGATGATTTTACACGTGGAAAATCCCCATTGGTCGGGGCTGTTAATGGGTTATCGGATCGAAAACCCGACCCGATAGCTTAACGTCGTTCCGTTACGATGGATGCCACGTGTCGGTCACTATCGGATCACGGGTTCCGGCAGACCCTTAAGGTTCGAACACTGGGGTGCACGCGGAGATTACGCCTTCTACCTCCCCGTCTCACAAAGATCTAAACTACTGAAAGAACTACACAAGAGACACAAGGTTTATACTGGTTCGGGCCACCGTTGTGGTGTAATACCCTACTCTAGTGTGTGGTTGGTGGATTGCCTTCTGGGGCTGGTGATGATGAACAATACAAGGAAGAACAACCTTGCGAGGGTCTGTTCTTGACTGGGGCGATGAACTGCTAGGAGGAGTTCAGTCACCCTTCTCTCTCTCTCTCACTTACTCTCTCTGCTTGCCAACCGAACGAACGAACCCCCCTTGCTATGCGGGTGGCTGGTCCTATTTATAGGCAAAGGCCCTGGGCCTCTTCCCAAATATTGAGCGGGAAGGGCGCCAACAATTGGCCAATTCGAAGGGGAACATCTAGTACACTTATCCTGACTAAAGTTGGTCTTCGCCTGCCAAAGGCTCTGTGGTGACGCCGTGCTGGGCTCCATGGTGACCTCCGTCTCGTAGTCCGCTTGGTCTTGGTCTCGTTGCACCGAAATGGCAACCTTTGCCTCACGCCTCGGTACTCCGCGGCTGCGCTTGCCCCCTTTGCACCAAAGAGGAAAGAAGGACGCTGCGCGCGCTGGCGCCCGCCTGGCACCCTCGATCATCATGGCTTGCGTCATGGGCACCTCGCGAGGTACCCGGCCTTGATCTCTCCGCCTCCTCGCGAGCCAGCCTGAGGAGGCTGCGCCTGAGGATGCGCCGTGTCGTCCGCCCCGCGAGGCTTGGCCCCTCGCGAGGGTCTTGAGTCTTGCGTTGATGAAGATGGGCCATGTTGGGCTTCCTTTGAGCCACGCCGCAGGCCGCAGGCAGGCAAGTCTGGGGACCCCCATTCCCAGAACGCCGACAGTAGCCCCCGGGCCCAAGGCACGCCCGGTCTTGGCCGTGCCGAGAGGCGAAAGGGCAGGGGCGAAGCGCCGCGGGCCCTAACAGCCTGCGGCCTTGGGCGCCGCATGGCGGTTGATTGGACGTGGGCGGTACTGTTCGCCCACGCTCCCTTATTTTGCACCCTGCTAGGTTGCCTCGTAGTTGTACACAGCCGCCCCTCTTCCTGTTGCTCGAACGTCCCTTGTTCTTCCTCCCTTCGAACTTCGACTCTCGCCTCCAACCCCATCTCACACTTCCCCTCTCTTGTCCACCGCCATGGCTCCGACGAGGAAAGAGAAAGGGAAGAAGCCCGCGTCTCCATCTCGCCCGCCGCTGTCGGTGGCCCCGGCCGTCGGCCGCTCAATCATACTCAATCTGGAGTGCCTGGATAAGCTCACTCCGGCTCTGGCCACCGTCTTCAACGAGTGCGGGAGGACGACGGCCTGGCCTACGTCTCACTTCCCCACTGACAGGATAATCACCGAGGTTCATTACTTTGCCGATGCCTTGTGGGCGGGTCTGGTTCCCCCTTTCTCCGATTTCTTCAACGTCGTCCTTTCCCATTACCAGATCCACATGATGCATCTGGGTCCTGAATCCATTGCCCTTCTCTCGGTCTTTGCTTTTGTCTGCGAGGCGCTGATGGGCATCCCTCCTTCTGTTGCCTTGCTGCGCCATTTCTTCTCTCTGCGTCTTGCCGACCCCACTCAATGCTCGGCGTGCGTGAGCTTCATCGCCGCGCCTGAGACCGCGGCCTTGGGTATTGACTTCAAGCTCCCTCCGCCTTCAGCTAGGTTTCGCGAGCGGTGGTTGTACGTCGACGTCGGGGTGCCCAGCCCCCGGCTGGCGAAGCCAACTTCGCCTGCCGTACCTAATTCAGGCTGGGGCCAGGAGACACTTAAGAGCCCCCGGCTCACCTTCGTCTGGCGCCGCTTCACGTTCTTGAGATCGCTCAACGTGACAGCGCCCAAGGTGGTGAAGGAATTCCTGCTGCGCCGCATTGCCCCTCTCCAGCGCCATTCTCGTCGAATGTGGGCCTTCAGCGGGCATGGTGATCACATGAGGCTTCAGGAAGAAGACTTGACGCCCGCGGCGCTAAGGACGGTGCTCTTGGTCCTGACTGGCGACCCCAACCCCGGTAGTATCCAGCAGGGAGGAGCTCTGCTGTACCTCTGCCAGAACAGGAATGACTTCGTGAGGCAGATGCCCTCCTTTGACGAGTGGGGGCTACGTCCTGTCGGCCTCCAAGGGCTTCGCGGGAACCCTGTGGCGGTGACTGCCCTTCTGGTTGGTCCGGGTGAGTCCTCCTCGAGCGGTGGAGCAGGGAGGCAGGAGACAGTGGGGGTTGAGAGAGCTACTGACGAGGTGACCGCACCTGGCGGCGCTCTTGATGGGGCAGCTCCTGAGGCCCGTGCTGCCGAGGCTGCGGGTGAGGTGCGGCCACTTTCGACGCTTAGGGCCGAGGCTCCTGAGCCCCCGGCCGTGCCTTCTGGCGAGGCAACTGACTGTGCGCGTCAGGCATGCGTCCTTGACGCAGGTCGCCTTGGTGCTCCGTCCTCCTCGCAGGTTGACTCCTGTGCACCTATCATGGGCCGCTTCCGTGTGGATGTTGAGGCCCTCAGGAGAAAAAGGGAGGCCCTGGGTGATGACTTCCCTTGCCGCTTGCAGAAGCGCCGGAAGTACTTTGCTACCGACGAGTAAGTCCTCTCCTTTCCTGTCTCCTGACCCACTTGTTGCGTCTATTGATCCTTGCTCTGCGGGCCCCTTTCGACTGAGCTCGCGGAAGTCGCCGAGGTGCCGCCTCCTTTGGCATCGCCCCCTCTACCGTCCTCAAATGCTCCGAGCAGCTCTGCCCTTGTGGTGAGGGCGTCTGAAGGGGTGGACCATCCCGAGGTGCTCCGCGGCCCTTCATTCCCTGCGATTTTCCTTCGTGGGCCCTCTCGGGGAATAGCCAGTCTACCGTGGGCTTCTCGTCTGGTCGGGGACTGCGACTGGTTGAGGCGCCTCCTGCGCCCTTCATCTGGAGACGGGCTGGCCCTAGACCGGGCTTCTGGTGCGGCGCGCCCAGCCGTCGCGAGGGTGCCAGCCCACAGCCCCCTGCCTGGAGGAGGAACGATGATTCGCGGCCCCCGGCGCTTGCTTGGGGCGGATGATGGTGTGGAAGACGTGCTTGAGCGCGCCCGGGAGCACCGCGCTCGCCGCTAAGGGTTCCTTCGAAGAGCGACCAACGCGGTGAACTTGCTTGGGGAGGAGCTTGCTGACGAAGACGCGCGCCTGGAGGCCGAGGGCCTGCGCCTGGCTACAGGGAGGCGTGAGCTGGAGGCCGCCATCGCCCTCGCGCGTCATCAGCGTGATCTTGATGATGAAGAGGCGAAGGCGTCGCTGGAGGCCTCTCGAGTGGCCTGATCCCAGGCCACCGAGGAGGCCCGGAGAGCTGACCGATGGCGAGAGGCGGCGGAGGAGCGGGCTCGCGAGCTCCTAGCCAGGTGCCACTCACTAGAGGAGCAAGTGGAGCTGCGCGAGCTGGCCCTTGCGTCGATGCGGGTGGCCTCCAGTGACCCAGCCGAGCTCCAGAGGTGCGAAGAAGCATTGACGCTGGAAGCCGCTGAATGCACTCGCGAGTACGAGCGACTGGAGACGAGGGAGCACTTGGTGATGCAGGTGGAGGACGATGTCGCCGCGCGGGAGGCTTGTGTCCTGGAGGAGGTCGGTCGTTGGGTGGCGATGGCGCGCCAAGACCTCGAGCGCGAGTTTGAGAAGAGACTGGAGTTGATCCGGGTCGAAGCTGAAGGGAGGACCGCAGCCTTGAGGGTCAAGCGGGAGGAGGCGACGCGGCTAGCCGACGCCTCCCGGGCCGCCCTTGAGGTAGCGCAAGGGGAGTTAGCCACCTCCCAGGCCGAGATGCTCCGTCTTCGTCAGCGGGTGGAGGAGGCTGAAGGCGTCGCGCGCCAGAACGCGGACGAGATATGTCAGCGGCAGGTCCTGGAACATGTGCATGGTCCCATGCTCGCCACGCTCCGGGAGAGAGCTAGTGCGGCCTTGGGCAACATCTGTGAGGCGGCTGTTGGCGAGCCGCACACAGCCAACTATGCCGGCAACCTTCAGTTCTTCACTGCCATGGTGACGCAGCTGGAGGCGCGTTCGGCAAGGGCCGATAGGTTGGTGGAAGGGAGGAGCCGCGCGCTGCTCGGGCGCGCCTTCTCCCGTGTCCTCGGCCATCTCCTGAACATGGATTCCCGCTTCGATTTTGATGTTGTCATCGCCCCAGTCCCCAGGCCGTCCGAGGTGACCTGGCACACTGGGTGGAAGACAACGTGGACGCCCTTGTCAGGGCCTTCGCTTCGGATGACGACGACGTGATCGTGGGTGCTGACGAGGGCGGCGCGGCGAGCGGCCCTGATGCCGCTAGCGGCGACGCAGACGACGATGGCAAATTCGGCGACCCCAGCGAAGGCTCGGGAGGTGCTTCCGGGGGCGCATTGGGGGATTGGTCCGACTGAGTGTGTATCGCTCCTGTCTTTTTTACCCTGCATGAATAGAACTCAGGTTTTTGACCTGATGGCTGTGAGAGCATTTTGGGAGGGGGAGCCCCTCATGTAGAACCTGCGTTCGTTGTATCAGCAGTTGTCATATAGCATGAGCGCACTCGTGCCGGGCGGCTGGCAGGTTTACCTTTATTTCGCGCAAGCCCCGAAGCAGCCTGTGGGGGGGCGTGACACCCTTGGTGTTCTTTAGTTGAATCCGTTGGATACGAGAGTGTCACTGGCGGGGAGTTTCACAAGCGTTGACCCTCTTCACAGGCTCTGGGCCTCTTCCTGAATGCGAGAGCTTCACAGGCATTCGCCTTGCTTCACAGGCTCTGGGCCTTTTCCTTAAGCGCGATAGCTTCACAGGCACTCGCCTTGCTTCACACGCTCCGGGCCTTTTCCTTAAGCGCGAGAGCTTCACAAGCACTCGCCTTGCTTCACAGGCTCTGGGCCTTTTTCTGAGCGTGAGAGCTTCACAGGCACTCGCCTTGCTTCATAGGCTCTGGGCCTTTTCCTTAAGCGCGAGAGCTTCACAGGCACTCGCCTTGCTTCACAGGCTCTGGGCCTTTTCCTGAGCGCGAGAGCGTCACAGGCACTCGCCTTGCTTCACAGGCTCCGGGCCTTTTCCTGAGCGCGAGAGCTTCACAGGCACTCGCCTTGCTTCACAGGCTCCGGGCCTTTTCCTGAGAAGACAACCTCCGCAAGCACCAGAAGGTCATCTCGCGAGGGAGTGACAGCGGCAGTCTGGGCTGTGCTCGAGCTAGGCCCGGCCCGACTCGTGAGGGGCTTGCGAGGGGAGGCAACTATGGTGAGGCGGTGACCAGAACGCGAGAAATGGTTCGAACGAGACCAACCACCCCTTCCCCGAACACACGCAAAGCTCAAATTCGAATTCAACTTAAATCCAGCGGGGGAAAAGTTACAACCAAAGGAAAAGGCAATGAAAGCAGATAAAAAAGGCCGCGTCCGGCACCTAATCTAGTCTTGGACGTCTTCTCACCAGCGCGGAGCTAAGTGCTGTCCACTGGGCTTGGGAGGGAGCCCCAGGGCCTGAGGCCGGCTCCCCTGAGACTCCGGGGCATGTACAGCCCCACTCATTATTACGTGAGAGTGTCACGGGGCGGCGAGCTTCACAGGCATTGGGCCTACTTCACAGGAACCGGCCTTGCTTCATATCGCCAGACGAGGGCCCCGCCTTGCGCCACACTCTAGTGCCACCAACGACGACCGGAAACCAAGACGCTGCCAGTGGGGTAGAGCGGTCGCCAGCGGTTCCCCCGACGACCACGGGTCCTCCGCCAGGGGCAGGCCCTTAGGCACCTCCCCAGCGGAGGGCCTACCTCCTAAGAACGCCTTGCTCTGAACACCGCGGTGATGACGTAGGATCTCTACCCCTCCCCTGCAGCCCCCTGCGTCCTCCTCCCGAGGGGTAGGAGGCCGCGGGAGCGGGGCAGCTGCTCGCTGCGGTGGCCTGCACCTGCTGTGATCCATGATTAGCGTACACCTGCTCTTGAGAAATTAGCGGTACCCGATAGTCGCCGCTCCCAGCATGGCCGATGGAGTCATCCCGGGGCTCCTAGAAGAGCTCGGCCTCTGGTGTCTCGTCTCCCCAGCCGGGGCTGAGGAGCGAGCCCTGCTCGCCCTCGTGAGCGTGCCCTTGGTCCATCATGTGGGGCACGTATTCTTCTGGCGCCGCCATCCCAAAGGCTGTGCTGTAGTGCTCCATGCGCCATGTGGCGTCGCTTGACGCGCCCACCGCGGGGTGGTAACGCGGCTGCCCGCTGGTGCCGCAGGCCGCACCGAGCCCTTCCTCTTCACACGCCGGGGGCGGGGGTAGCGCCATCGCCAGTCTAGCGCCGGTGGATTCACTGGTGTTGGGGTAGCCCTGAGGCCCGCGAGAGCATGCGGGGCCTCCCCGCGCGTTGCCCTGGGCTTGAGGCGAGGGCTGGACGCAGAAGGGGTGAGCCCCCGGGGCGGCGAAGCCCAGGAGTTCGGCGACCCACTCCAGCAGCACGTCGCGGCCGCCTTCTAGCAGCCTACATTGCAGCAGCTCCCGGGCCACCATGAGCGTGGCCCTTGAATTCGCCTGCTCCCGGCGGGTGTACGGTGTCGTGGTTGCGGCGTGATTGGAGGCCCTTGCTGCCGACCACACTTGCCACGGTGTGAGGGTCGTGGAGGCCTGTCCGCATCGCCCGCGGCCCGCAGCACCCTGCGGACCATGAGCTGCCTGGGGCGCGGGGTCGCCCGAGGCGGGCGGCTCCGCGCAGGTGGGCCACGCCGCCCATGGACCTTGGTTGCCCGCCTGGTCGCCGGACATGGTGATGATGATGCGACGGGAGGCGGAGCGGTAGGAAAGCAAATTCCGGCGCACCCCTACCTGGCGCGACAAATGTCGGATCACGGGTTCCGGCAGACCCTTAAGGTTCGAACACTAGGGTGCGCGCAGAGATTACGCCTTCTACCTCCCCGTCTCACAAAGATCTAAACTACTGAAAGAACTGCACAAGAGACACAAGGTTTATACTGGTTCGGGCCACCGTTGTGGTGTAATACCCTACTCTAGTGTGTGGTTGGTGGATTGCCTTCTGGGGCTGGTGATGATGAACGATACAAGGAAGAACAACCTCGCAAGGGTCTGTTCTTGACTCGGGCGATGAACCGCTAGGAGGAGTTCAGTCACCCTTCTCTCTCTCTCACTTACTCTCTCTGCTTGCCAACCGAACGAATGAACCCCCCCCCCCTTGCTATGCGGGTGGCTGGTCCTATTTATAGGCAAAGGCCCTGGGCCTCTTCCCAAATATTGAGCGGGAAGGGCGCCAACAATTGGCCAATTCGAAGGGGAACATCTAGTACACTTATCCTGACTAAAGTTGGTCTTCGCCTGCCAAAGGCTCTGTGGTGACGCCGTGCTGGGCTCCATGGTGACCTCCGTCTCGTAGTCCGCCTGGTCTTGGTCTCGTTGCACCTAAATGGCAACCTTTGCCTGATGCCTCGGTACTCCGCGGCTGCGCTTGCCCCCTTTGCACCAAAGAGGAAAGAAGGACGCTGCGCGCACTGGCGCCCGCCTGGCACCCTCGATCGTCATGGCTTGCGTCATGGGCACCTCGCGAGGTACCCGGCGTTGATCTCTCTGCCTTCTCGCGAGCCAGCCTGAGGAGGCTGCGCCTAAGGATGCGCCGAATCGTCCGCCCCACGAGTCTTGGCCCCTCGCGAGGGTCTTGAGTCTTGCGTTGATGAAGATGGGCCATGCTGGGCTTCCTTTGATCCACGCCGCAGGCCGTAGGCAGGCAAGTCTGGGGACCCCGTTCCCAGAACGCCGACAGTCACCCTTGATGAGAGCACTTCTGTGACGCGAATTTATTGTCATGGAAGTGGACACTTCCGTGATGATAATTTTGGTAATGTCATGGAACACTTCTACGACAGCACAGGTATGACTATCTTGATTCTGTCATAAATTTGTCATGGATGTATATGCATGACAAAAAAAGCGACCTACTGTGACAAACACGTATCATCACGGAAGTGTATTTTTTTGTAGTGCATAGGTAGGTATGGTGGCTATTTTGAGGAAGATAAATGGTGGGTGTAATGCACCGGCGTAAGTTGTGTGGTAGTAGAAAGGCTAGCAATGGTGGAAGGGTGAGAGTCTGTATAATCCATGGACTCAACATTAGTCATGAAGAACTCATATACTTATTGCAAAAGTTTATTAGTTATTGAAACAAAGTACTGCACGCATGCTCCAAGGGGGATAGATTGGTAGGAAAAGACCATCGCTCATCCCCGACCGCCACTCGTAAGGAAGACAGCCAATAAATAAATCATGCTCCGACTTCATCACATAACGGTTCACCGTATGTGCATGCTATGGGAATCACAAACTTTAAGACAAGTATTTCTAGCAATCCACAATTACTCACTAGCATGACTCTAATATCACCATCTTTATATCTCAAAACAATCATAAGGAATCAAACTTCTCATAATATTCAATGCACTTTATATGAAA
Source organism: Triticum monococcum (assembly GCA_034509565.1). Classification (NCBI taxonomy): domain Eukaryota; kingdom Viridiplantae; phylum Streptophyta; class Magnoliopsida; order Poales; family Poaceae; genus Triticum; species Triticum monococcum. The sequence goes on along the minus strand of CM067847.1, from coordinate 211,767,841 downwards.
GTTTTTATTATATCCCTCTTGGATGCCCATCATATTAGGACTAAATTCATAACTAAAGCAAATTATGATGTTGTTTAGAGAGACTCTCAAAATAATATAAGTGAAGCAAGAGAGTTAAACAATTTCTATAAAATAAAGCCACCATTGTGCTCTAAAAAGATATAAGCAAAGCACTAGAGCAAAATTGCCTAGCTCAAAAGATATAAGTGAAGCACATAGAGTATTCTAATAAATTCACGATTCATGTGTGTCCCTCTCAAAAGGTGTGTACAGCAAGGATGATTGTGGCAAAATAAAAATAAAAGACTCATATCATACAAGACGCTCCAAGCAAAACACATATCATGTGCTGAATAAAAATATAGCCTCAACTAAATTTACCAATGGATTGAAGACAAAAAAGGGGATGCCTTCCGGGGCATCCCCAAGCTTAGGCTCTTGGTTGTCCTTGAATATTACCTTGGGGTGCCTTGGGCATCCCTAAGCTTAGGTTCTTCCCACTCCTTATCCCATAGTCCAGCAAATCTTTACCCAAAACGTGAAAACTTCACAACAGAAAACTCAACAGAAAACTCATGAGATCCGGTATTACAAGAAAACAAAATCACCACTTTTGGTACTGTTGTGAGCTCATTCTTTATTTATATTGGTGCAATATCTACTGTATTCCAACTTCTCCATGGTTCATACCCCCCGATACTACCAATAGGTTCATCAAAATAAGCAAACAACACATAGAAAACAGAATTTGTCAAAAACAGAACAGTCTGTAGCAATCTGTAAACTTTGAATACTTCTGTAACTCCAAAAATTCTAAAAATATAGGACAACGTAGGAAATTTTAATATCAATCATGTGCAAAAAAGAATCAGTATTTTATCGCGCTTTTGTGAAAATTAAAATTATTTTACTGGGCGCAAAAGTTTCTGTTTTTCAGCAAGATCAAATCAACTTTTACCGTAAGCCATCACAAAGGTCTTACTTGGCACAAACACTAATTAGAACATGAAAAAACATCTAACCATAGGCTAGATGAAAATTTTATTGAAAAACAGAACCAGAAAAGCAAAAATAAAAATAAAATTGGGTGGCCTCCCAACAAGCACTATTGTTTAACGCCCCTAGCTAGGCATAGAGATTTCAATGATGCTCACATGAAAGAGAAGAATTAAAACGCAAAGAGAGCATCATAATACATGTGACAAACACATATAAGTCTAACATACTTCCTATGCATAGGAATTTTATAAGCAAACAAATTATCAATGCAAGCAAAAACTAGCATATGCATGGAAGAAGAAAGGAACAATAGCAATCGCGACGTAACGAGAGCTAATTTAGTAACATGAAAATTTCTACAACCAAATTTTCCTCTCTCATAATAATTACATGTAGGATCATAATCAAATTCAACAATATAACTATCACATAAAACATTCTCAACATGATCCACATGCATGCAAAGTTGAGACTCGTCCAAAATAATGGGATTATCATCAAATAAAGTCATGACCTCTCCGAACCCACTTTTATCAAAAAATTCATAAGACTTATCAATCTCCAGAGTAGTGGGATAATTATTTCCTAAAGTTGACACTCTTTCAAACCCACTTTCAATATTGTAGCAAACATACTCATCATGAGGCTTAAATAAATCTTCAAGATCATAAGAAGCATTTTCACCCCAACCATGATCATTGCAATAAGTAGAGGACATAGCAAAACTAGCATCCCCAAGCCTAGGGTTTTGCATATCATTAACACAATTGACATTCATAGAATTTATAATAACATCATTCCAACCATCCTTTTGATTCCAGAAACTATCAAGTACCAGTGCAATAACAATAATCTCATGTTTAACATAGGGAACTATAGCAAATTCATCTCCATAGACATTATTAATATTGGCATCATGGACATAAGAATAGCAAGCATCACTTTCATCAAGGAAGGATATCTCAATCAAATCATCAAAATCATAATTATCTATATATTCATGCATATCATTATTTTCTTCCAAAGCAGTAGTCATTCTCTCAATAAATTCTTTGACATAGACATTATGGGCATAGTTTTCATAGCAATATTTAAGTATGTCAAAATTTTCAGATTTGTAGAGAGTAATATCATAATTTTCAATCAAAGAAGCAACTTCATAAGCACCCTTAAAAGCAACAAACTCTTCAATTTGTTCGATATCATAGTAACTGTAAACACCCTTTTCATAAGAAGATAAGATTTCATTATCATTAAACTCACATAGGTAGGGAAGGTGTTTTTTAGGGTTCTTAGAGCAACAAGTAAAATCACAAAGTTCACAAAGATTCCAAGCATAACATGGCAAACAATTTATTTGATTTCATAAGAGTCTCCCTTTTTCACACAAACGGTGAAGCACAAAATGAGCATGCTCATCTAAAGATTTTCCCTCAACTAAACTAGTTGAGGTTTCAGCCCGAGCACATATGGATCGAAGATGATACAAGTAAAAAACTTTAAGTGGATCCATATCAATAGATTTTTAGCAAGAAAATATGCAAGCAAATAGAAGGCACATGGCAACACAAGCAAAGATAGCAAACGAGCAAAAAGGCATACGGAAAGAAGGTCGGATAAAAGGCAAATCTTTTTGTATTTTTCTGAAATCGTTTCAGAAGTGGGGGAGAGGAAAACCAGAGGCAGATAGCAAATAATGTAATGCAAGAGATGAGTGTTTATGATGGGTACTTGGTAGGGTTGTGCTACCTCTTGAACATGCGTTGGTTTTCCCTTGAAGAGGAAAGGGTGATGCAGCAAAGTAGCGTAAGTATTTCCCTCAGTTCTTGAGAACCAAAGGTATCAATCCAGTAGGAGATAACATGCAAGTCACCTAGTACCTGCACAAACAATCAAGAACCTTGCAACCAACGCGATAAAGGGATTGTCAATCCCTTCACGATCACTCGCAAAAGTGAGATCTGATAAAGATAGTAAGATAAATATTTTTGGTATTTTTGTTGTATAGATTGGAAAGTAAAGATTGCAAAATAGTAAGCGAGATGCGATGTAAATAAAAAGCGATGCAATATAATAAGAAAGAGACCCGGGGGCCATAGGTTTCACTAGTGGCTTCTCTCATGATAGCATGTATTACGGTGGGTGAACAAATTACTGCCGAGCAATTGATAGAAGAGCGCGTAGTTATGAGAATATCTAGGCAATGATCATGAATATAGGCATCACGTCCGTGTTAAGTAGGCCGAAATGATTCTGCATCTACTACTATTACTCCACACATCAACCACTATCCAGCATGCATCTAGAGTATTAAGTTCATAAGAACAGAGTAATACATTAAGCAAGATGACATGATGTAGAGGGATAAACTCAACCAATATGATATACACCCCATCTTTTTATCCTCAGTGGAAACAATACAATACGTGCCTTGCTGCCCCTACTGTCACTGGGAAAGGACACCGCAAGATTGAATCCAAAGCTAAGCACTTCTCCCATTGCAAGAAAGATCAATCTAGTAGGCCAAACTAAACCGATAATTCGAAGAGACTTGCAAAGATATCAAATCATGCATATAAGAATTCAGAGAAGAACCAAATATTATTCATAGATAAACTTGATCATAAATCCACAATTCATCGGATCTCGGCAAACACACCGTAAAAAGTATTACATCGAATAGATCTCTAAGAACATCAAGGAGAACTTTGTTTTGAAAACCAAAGAGAGAGAAGAAGCCATCTAGCTAATAACTATGGACCCGAAGGTTTGTGGTAAACTACTCACACATCATCGGAGAAGCTATGGTGTTGATGTAGAAGCCCTCCGTGATTGATTCCCCCTCCGGCAGATTGTTGGAAAAGGCCCCAGATGGGATCTCACGGGTATAGAAGGTTGTAGCGGTGGAAAAGTGGTTTCGTGGCTCCCCCTGATGTTTTTAGGGTATAAGAGTATATATAGGCGAAAGAAGTACGTCGGTGGAGCTCCATTGGGCCCACGAGGGTGGGGGCGCGCCTACCCCCCTGGGCGCGCCCTCCTGCCTCGTGGCCGCCTCTCGGACTTCCAGATTTCCACTCCAATCTCATGGATTGCGTTTGTTCGAAGAAAGATCCTCGCGAAGGTTTCGTTCCATTTGTATTCTGTTTGATATTCCTTTTTTGCGAAACACTAAAATAGGCAAAAAAACATAAACTGGCACTAGGCCTCCGGTTAATAAGTTAGTCCCAAAAATAATATAAAAGAGCATATTAAAGCCCATTAAACATCCAAAATAGATAATATAATGGCATGAAACAATAAAAAATTATAGATACGTTGGAGACGTATCAAGCATCCCCAAGCTTAATTCCTGCTCGTCCTCGAGTAGGTTAATGATAAAAACAGAATTTTTGATGTGGAATGATACCTAACATAATTTTCAATGTAATTTTCTTTATTGTGGCATGAATGTGCAGATCCGAAAGATTCAAGACAAAAGTTTAATATTGACATAAAAATAATAATACTTCAAGCATACTAACCAAGAAATTATGTCTTCTCAAAATAACATAGCCAAAGAAAGCTCATTCCTACAAAATCATATAGTTTGGCTATGCTTCATTTTCGTCACACAAAATGCTCCAATCATGCACAACCCCGATGACAAGCCAAGCAATTGTTTCATACTTTAGTATTCTCAAAAAAATTCAAGTTTCACGCAATATATGAGCGCGAGCCATGGACATAGCACTATAGGTGGAATAGAATGGTTGTTGTGGAGAAAACAAAAAAACAGGAAGATAGTCTCACATCAACTAGGCATATCAATGGGCTATGGAGATGCCCAGCAATAGATATCAATGTGAGTGAGTAGGGATTGTCATGCAACGGATGCAATAGAGCTATAAGTGTATGAAAGCTCAACAAAAGTAACTAAGTGGGTGTGCATCCAACGTGCTTGCTCACGAAGACCTAAGGCAATTTCAGGAAGCCCGTCATTGGAATATACAAGCCAAGTTCTATAATGAAAAATTCCCACTAGTATATGAAAGTGACAACATAAGAGATTCTCTATCATGAAGACCATGGTGCTACTTTGAAGCACAAGTGTGGAAAAGGATAGTAACATTGCCCCTTCTCTCTTTTTCTCTCATTTTTTTGTTTGGGCCTTCTCCTTTTATTTTTTATGGCCTCTTTTTTTTTGTCCGGAGTCTCATCCCGACTTGTGGGGGAATCATAGTCTCCATCATCCTTTCCTCACATGGGACAATGCTCTAATAATGAAGATCATCACACTTTTATTTACTTACAACTCAAGAATTACAACTCGGTACTTAGAATAAAATATGACTCTATGTAAATGCCTCTGGTGCTGTACCGGGATGTGCAATGAATCAAGAGTGACATGTATGAAAAATTATGAATGGTGGCCATGCCACAAATACGATGTCAACTCCATGATCATGCAAAGCAATATGACTATGATGAAGCGTGTCATAATAAACGGAAAAGTAGAAAGTTGCATGGCAATATATCTCGGAATGGCTATGGAAATGCCATAATAGGTAGGTATGGTGGCTGTTTTGAGGAAGGTAAATGATGGGTTTATGGTACCGGCGAAAGTTGCGCGGCACAAGAGAGGCTAGCAATGGTGGAAGGGTGAGAGTGTGTATAATCCATGGACTCAACATTAGTCATAAAGAACTCACATACTTATTGCAAAAATCTACAAGTCATCAAAACCAAGCACTACGTGCATGCTCCTAGGGGGATAGATTGGTAGGAAAAGACCATCGCTCGTCCCCGGCCGCCACTCATAAGGAAGGCAATCAAACAAACACCTCATGGTTCAAATTTGTCACACAACGGTTACCATACGTGCATGCTACGGGACTTGCAAACCTCAACACAAGTATTTCTCAATTTCACAATTACTCAACTAGCACGACTCTAATATCACAATCTTCATATCTCAAAACAATTATCAAGTATCAAACTTCTCATAGTATTCAATGCACTCTATATGAAAGTTTTTATTATACCCATTTTGAATGCCCATCATATTAGAACTAATTTTCTAACCAAAGCAAATTACCATGCTGGTCTAAAAGACTCTCAAATAATATAAGTGAAGCATGAGAGATCAATAATTTCTATAAAATAAAACCACCACTGTTCTCTAAAAAGATATAAGTGAAGCACTAGAGCAAAATTATCTAGCTCAAAAGATATAAGTGAAGCACATAAAGTATTCTAATAAATTCTGATTCATGTGTGTCTCTCACAAAAGGTGTGTACAGCAAGGATGATTGTGGTAAACTAAAAATCAAAGAATCAAATTATACAAGACGCTCCAAGCAAAACACATATCATGTGGTGAATAAAAATATAGCCTCAAGTAAAGTTACCGATAGACGAAGACGAAAGACGGGATGCCTTCTGGGGCATCCCCAAGCTTAGGCTTTTGGTTGTCCTTGAATTTTACCTTGTGGTGCCTTGGGCATCCCCAAGATTAGGCTCTTGCCGCTCCTTATTCCAAAATCCATCAAATCTTTACCCAAAAACTTGAAAACTTCACAACACAAAACTTAACAGAAAATCTCATGAGCTTCGTTAGTATAAGAACTGTAATTAACTCATTCTTTATTTATATCGGTGTCAAACCTACTGTATTCCAACTTCTCTATGGTTCATACCCCTTGATACTACCCATAGATTCATTGAAATATGTAAACAACACACGAAAAACAGAATCTGTCAAAACAGAACAGTCTGTAGCAATCTGGAGGTTTCGAATAATTCTGTAACTCCAAAAGTTCTGAAAAATTAGGATGGCCTAAATAATTTGTATATTGATCTACTGCAGTTGGAATTGGTATTTTATCGCTCTTTGGTAAAAAGTGAAAATTATTTTCGTGGGTGCATACTTTCTATTTTTATCAGCAAGATCAAACAACAATCACCCAACAAGATCCTAAAGGCTTTACTTGGCACAAACACTAATTAAAACATCAAAAACACAATCATAACAGAGGCTAGATAAATTATTTATTACTAAACAGGAACAAAAAGTAAAGAACAAAAATAAAGTTGGGTTGCCTCCCAACAAGCGTTATCATTTAACGCCCCTAGCTAGGCATAAAAGCAAGAATAGATCTAGGTATTGTCATCTTTGGTATGCAATCCATAAGTGGATCTCATAATTGATTCATCAGGCAATTTAATTTTCTTTCTAGGAAATTGTTACATGCCTTTCTAAAAGGATCGATATGGTTGACTAGAGGGGGGGTGAATAGGCAACTAACAATTTTTAGCTTTTCTTTAACAATTTAAGCTTTGCATCAAAGTAGGTTGTCTAGATATGCAACTAGGTGAGCAACCTATATGATGCAACAAGGAGAGGAACACAAGCAAGCAAGAGATAAGAAACAAATAAGCTTGCTCAAATAAAGGCACGAGATAACCAAGAGCGGAGACGGTGGAGACGAGGATGTGTTGCCGAAGTTCCTTCCCTTTGAGAGGAAGTACGTCTCCGTTGGAGTGGTGTGGAGGCACAATGCTCCCCAAGAAGCCACTAGGGCCACCGTATTCTCCTCACGCCCTCACACAATGCGAGATGCCGTGATTCCACTATTGGTCCCCTTGAAGGCGGCGACTGAACCTTTACAAACAAGGTTGGGGCTCTCTCCACAACTTAATTGGAGGCTCCCAACAAAACCACGAAGCTTCACCACAATGGAATATGGCTCTGAGGTGACCTCAACCGTCTAGGGTGCTCAAACACCCAAGAGTAACAAAATCCACACAAGAAAGTATGGGGAAGAAAATATCCTTTGGTGGAAGTGTAGATCTAGGTCTCCTCCTTCAATCCCTAGCAAATCAACAAGTTTGAGTGGCTAGAGAGAGAGAGATTGGGAAAGAGAGCTTGAAGTGCATTAATGGTGGAGTGAGAGAGGTCAAAGGTGAGAGTGGTAGGTGGGAGAAGCTCTCTTAAATACCAACCCTAAAAATCTAGTCGTTGCTGCGTTTTCAGCCCCGCAGCGGTACAATCGGTCCTTGTCCCGGTACAACCGGGACTCACGGTGTAGCTGCAGAACCCTACCAGGCGGTACAACCGGGACACTAGGCGGTGGTACCGGTTAAGAGAATGACCGAACCAACCGCCCAGCCACCGCACAACTACCGCCTCAAAACAGAGACGAGACCGGTACTTGAGCGGTGCAAGACCGGAGCAACCGCATGGCCTTGAGCTCTTGGGCGGCGAAGTTCTGAGCGGAAGAACCGCTCAGACCTCCGGTGGTACCGTTCCACGAGGATTGACCGGATCAACCGGGCCACCACCGCACAACTACCGCCTCGGAACAGAGACGAGACCGGTGCTTGAGCGGTGCATGGCCGGAACCACCGCCCTAGCCTTTGTTGAGCAAGGTGGCGGTACCACCGCCTGGAGGCAGCGGTACAACCGCTCGGTCAAAGCTGGAGAGCGTCAAGGTCCAGCGGTACAACCGCTCCAGGGAGCGGTACAACCGCTGGGAAGAGCAGAAACACAAAGGAAAGACAGGGGGATCTCTCTCACACAACTGAGGAAGACAAAGGAGGGGTGAGGAAAGTGTACGTGAACTGATTCCCCCAGAGCTTCCTAATGAGGATTCTCTCTTGATAGTACGGGTACTCCATGACCAAAGAAAATAAAAGCGTAGAGGACACGTCTTCGATCTTTTCCTACAAGAGGCAATAGCAATCCGATGTAAGCCTAAGCATCGAGAACCTGAAACATAAAGCACACGATTAGACCACAAAGGGTTGTCACCATCATCCAAAACATAAAGTAGGGAAATGCCCTTTCAATCTCCCCCTTTTTGGTGGATGATGACAACAACACGATTTGCAAGAGATAAGTCAAGGAAATCTAGACGGAACTCCCCATGAATGTGTGCCCCAAAAGGAACTAGCTGTTAGAAAGCGTGGGCACACTTACAGGACTAGACTCCCCCTAGATTTTATAGACTCACCACTCTGAGCACAAAAAGGAGAGACAATATAATACTTAGAGTGCAATAATAACGATAAAGACCGATGAACAGAAAGGTAAAAGGAGTAACATAAGTCTCACACACAGCAAGGAACGAAACAAGTCCACGAACAAAGACCAACACTAAACACGAGAAAACGAGAAAAACCCATGCAAATCCCCGAGACCTATAGAACCCTCTCCCCCTTTGGCATCAAAACACCAAAAAGGAAAAGAGCGAAGCTAGCGTCCCAAAGCTCAGGCGCCCTCCTCTGACTCCTCGGTCGCATCTGGATCCTCATCATCAGAGTCGCCATTGTCATCGTGATCGGATTCTTCCATGGCATTGTCAGCTGCTGCATACGAGGAGGATGGCTGGGGAGGGGCTTCATCATCAGTCCAGGTGCTATGGGTGGAAATCTAACGCTCCTCTAGGGTGATGCTCTTCTCAGAGCCACTCTGAACCGGCATGTTGAGGTGCTTCATCATTGCAATTTGGCGACGTCGTGCAAGCTTCTCATTGACATGTGTCTCATACATCTTCTTCTGGATGTCAGCCTGGAGACAAAAGGTCTTCTTCACCTTGGCAGTGAGTTTGGCCACCCACGAAGGCTTGGCCCCTGGCTCCAGCTCAAAGTCCTCATCGTCAGAAGTAGCATAGACATCCTCAGGAGCATTTTCAGGGAAGCGAGGCTCGACATGCTTCTTCTTCTTATGGAGCTTGACCTCATGAACAGTGAGGTTGTTTGGAGAAGTGAGGAGCTCTCTAGGACGACGAACAGCCCACACAGAGTTCAGAAAGCACATGACAAACGGGGCATAGATTGGGACTTTACGGTAGATGACCATGTTGTACATCTCATGCCACATCCAATTTGACACATCAAACGTTGCTCCTGTCCCCACCATGGTCTTCATAGAAACCATCAAATCAACCAGATAACCATGAATCGCATCTTGATTGCCCACCTTGGGCAAGAGCACATTGCGGAACACTCGGTGCATGATGTCATAGACCTTCTCCAAATCCTTGTATTCTCCAATAATCCCACGGCCCCGAATGTACAGAGGGGCAAGCTTCTCCTTAAGCATGGACTCATGAAAGTCATGAGGACAAATGCCACCCCTTCCTTCTAGACCGGTATCCTCGTACCCAATAGCATTGCAGAATGCCCTCCAGGGAACGTAAAACAATTCATCGCGACACATGAAGGTGAGAGTGCGCGCATCATCTTCCCAAAATGAACCGTGGCATAGAACTGATGGATGAGTTGAACATCAAAGTCACAGTTGACTGACATGAGCTTGACAAGATCAAACTCCTCGCAGAGAGCCAGCGCCTCACCAAAATACTCCATGTTGTTCCTCCAATGGTCAAGATCAATTGTCCACTCCTTGGCATATCTGTTCTTGTTGTGCTCAAAGAGTTCATGAACAATCCACACTTGCATCTCATTCCAGAACTGAACGGTGGTCCAACGGGGAGCAATGGGAACTTCATACGGATTCTTTGAGCGGAAGGCTTCCCAATCCTTGGCTTTCCAACGATGCAACGGCATAACCACATGTTGCTTAGCAGCTGCAGACTTTTCACGGCAAGTGGGCTTGGTGGGAATCACAACTTCTTCTTCATCATTAGACACAACCGGGCACAGGGTCCTTCGTGCCCTCTTCTTGGTCTTGTGAGGAGGAGAGCGAGAACTAGAGCCACCTGAACACACACACGAAAAGAACACACAAAAAAACCCAACAAGGATGAGAGGATTGCACCCACCAGCAGAAAAGGAACAAGTTGCAACAACAAAGAAGATGGAACAGTGCTTTGTGGTTGATATACTCCGGTTGTACCGGATCTTCCGCCGGTAGTACCGCTCCAGCGGTTGTACTACCCGGAGGGGTGGTAGAACCGCTGACAGTAGCACTACCAGGGAAGATAGATCTAACTGAGGCATACGAATCACACAAGTAATATTCTGAATTCTAAGTGTTGCAAACAAGACAGGAGGCAACCAAGGATCTCTTCTACTCCATAGTTCAACCACTAATCGCGGAAAGTTAAGTAATGCCCTAGACAAGGAAGAACCCTAGAAAGAACTAGGAGCAAAGGACACGAGGCATTACCACCATCCATGGGAAGAGATCGGGAGGCCTCCACGGAGAGAATCCACGGAGAGCCAAGGATCCGAAGCGCGAGACGCACTCCGGGGCAGGGGTAGAGATGGTCGGCGGCTAGGGCAAAGAGAAGAGGAACGAGGACGAAGGGAAAAAAGACAACCCTTCAGCCCCGTCGAGTATATATAGGCCCGTAGACATGCCTCGGTAGAACCGCTAAGGGGAGCGGTTGTACCGCTCGTCTGGTACAGACCGGTGGTTGGAGGCAATACTTCCGGTGCCTGGGAGGCAGCGGTAGTACCGCTCGGTGACAACCGGTAGTACCGGACGTAGGTTACCGTGGGCTGGGCGGTGGAACCGCCCAAGCACCGAACGGAGACCCATTGGGATGGCACAACCCGGTACCAGCGGTAGAACCGCCCGTGATACCGGTTGTACCGCCCGACCACCTATGCCCAAGCCAAGATCAAATGAGTGCAATTCGAAGGGAGGAAGAAAGAGCACAAAAGCAACACCCTAGGAGACCCCAACACAAAGAGCAAAGAAAGAATGAGAGAAAACAACACGAGAACAACAAGGCTAACTCCAACCTCTCGAAGAGAGGATGGTGGCCGAGGCCACCTATGTTTGAGTCAATTGGTATGGCACCGCAAAGAATTATCCTTGGGTCCATGACCAAAACTCATATTTGAAGCACAAGTACCATCAAACATGGCTAATGTGAAAGACTCGATCAATTTATGCATAATAGGGGGAGGGAGAGTTCATGGAGAGAACATCACTCCCCCTATGTCCATGCCTACATCTAAACAAGACAACATGTTGAGTACGGTGGGGTGTGCAAGAGTTCAAGCAACATTGCTCGAATCAATGATATTTAGCTCATGCCTTAACTCGCGAAATCTTGCTTCATCCAAGGGCTTCGTGAAGATATCTGCAAGGTTATCATGAGTGTTGACATAGTTGATCTCGATCTCTCCTCGCCTAATGTGATCCCGGATGAAGTGATACCGAATCTCAATATGCTTCGTCTTGAAGTGTTGCACCGGGTTGAGAGAGATCTTGATGGCACTTTCATTACCACACCAAAGAGGCACTTTGTCACAAATGACACCGTAATCCTTTAAAGTTTGCCTCATCCATAAGAGTTGTGCACAACAACTCCCGGCTGCAACATACTCCGCCTCGGTGGACGAGAGAGACACACAACTTTGATTTTTGGAAGACCAACTTACCAAAGAGCAACCAAGGAATTGGCACCCTCCGGAAGTGGACTTCCTATCCACTTTGTCTCCCGCCCGATCGGAATCCGAGTACCCTAAAAGCTTGAAGTTTGATCCTCTTGGATACCATAAGCCAAAGTTTGGGGTATGAGCCAAATATCGAAAGATTCGTTTGACCTCCACATAGTGACTTTCCTTAGGTGCAGCTTGAAACCGTGCACAAATTCCCACACTCAACATGATATCCGGTCTAGATGCACAAAGGTAAAGCAAGGAACCAATCATGGAGCGATATACCTTTTGATCCACCACTTTACCATTGGGATCTAAGTCAAGTTGGCACTTGGTGGGCATTGGAGTGGAAGCCGGCTTGACATCACTTAGTTTGAATCTCTTGAGCATGTCTTGAGTGTATTCAGATTGATTGATGAAGGTTCCTTCTCTTCTTTGCTTCACTTCGAACCCTAGAAAGAACTTCAACTCTCCCATGGAGGACATCTTGAACTTTAAGGTCATGAGAGCGGCAAATTCCTCATTGAAAGCTTTGTTAGGAGAACCAAAGATAATGTCATCAACATATAATTGGCACACAAACAACTCCCCTTTGACCTTCTTAGTAAAAAGAGTGGGGTCGATTAGCCCAACTTCAAAACCACGATCTTGTAACAACTTGGTAAGGTGGTCATACCACACACATGGGGCTTGTTTAAGGCCATAGAGTGCCTTATCGAGTTGATACACATGATCGGGAAGGTAGGGATCCTCGAACCCGGGGGGTTGCTTGACGTAAACCAATTCATTAATAGGACCATTAAGAAAAGCACTCTTCACATCCATTTGTTGTAACTTAAAGTTATGATAAGAAGCATATGCAATCAACATGCGAATGGATTCAAGACGAGCAACGGGAGCAAAGTTTTCACCGTAGTCGATACCCTCGACTTGGGAGTAGCCTTGTGCTACCAAACGAGCCTTGTTGCGAATGATCATCCCATGGGCATCTTGCTTGTTCTTGAATATCCACTTGGTTCCAATGACATTGTGGTTCCCCGTTGGCCTTGGCACCAATCTCCACACTTTGTTGCGCTCGAAGTTGTTCAGTTCTTCATGCATGGCATTGAGCCAATCCGGATCTTCTAGCGCCTCATGGACCTTGTGGGGTTCCACACAAGAGACAAACGCGTGATGCTCACAATAATTTGCTAATTGTCTACGAGTGCTTGCCCCCTTTCTTAAGCTTCCAAGCACATTCGTCATGAGATGATCCTTGGTGGAGAGCTTGGATGCAATCTTGGCGACACGACGCTCTAATTCCTCCTCGGTGGTGAGTTGAGGAGCGGTTACTTGATCATCTTGAGCACCGTCATGAACTTGTTCTTGATCTTGAACTTGCTCGGGGGAGAGAACTTGACCTTGGGCATCACTTGGTGTGTCAACACCGTCTTGAGTATGATCTTGCCCTTGGTCTTGTTCATGAGGTTGAGGGCCTTCACTTTGTTCTTCGGAAGCATGTGGGCCTTGGGTTGGTGATGGCTCCACTTGAGTGGAGCATTGTCCTTCTCCTTCGGCCACAAGGGGTTCCTCAATGGGTAGGATAAAACCAACACCCATTCTTCTTATGGCTTGAGGAGGAATTTCATCACCTACATCACAAGTGCCACTTTGCTCCACTTGGGAGCCGTTATTCTCATCAAACTCCATGTTACACGTCTCCTCAATAATTCCCGTGGATTTATTAAGGACACGGTAAGCATGAGAGTTTGTAGCATAACCAACAAATATGCCCTCATAAGCTCTAGCCTCAAATTTAGACAACTGAACACCTTTCTTGAGAATGAAACACTTACACCCGAATACCCGGAAGTACTTGAGGTTGGGCTTGTTACCGGTGAGTATCTCATATGGAGTCTTGTTCAAGCCCTTGCGGAGGTAGAGCCAATTGGATGCATGACACGCGGTGTTGATGGCTTCGGCCCAAAAGTTGTACGGAGACTTGAACTCCGCCATCATGGTCCTTGCCGCATCCATCAACGTCCGGTTCTTCCTCTCCACAACACTGTTTTGTTGAGGGGTGTAGGGTGCGGAATATTGATGCTTGATTCCCTCATCACTAAGAAACTCATCCAAGGTGTAGTTCTTAAACTCGGTGCCGTTGTCACTTCTTATTGTCAAGATCTTTGCATTGTGTTGACGTTGTGCTTCATTTGCAAAGTCAATGACAGTTTGTTGGGTCTCGCTCTTCCTCTTGAAGAAATACACCCACGTGTACCTTGAGTAGTCATCCACAATCACCAAGCAATACTTCCTACCTCCAAGACTATCGAAGGATGGAGGCCCAAAGAGATCCATGTGAAGGAGCTCCAAAGGCCTTTTTGAATAAATGATAGTTGTGGGAGGGTGAGCCTTCTCATGTAGCTTTCCTTCAATACAGGCACTGCAAGCATGATCTTTAGCAAAACTAACATTCGTTAGTCCACGGACATGGTCCCCCTTGAGGAGACTTTGCAAAGATCTCATATTGACATGGGCTAAACGGCGATGCCAAAGCCATCCCACATCAACTTTAGCCATTAGGCATGTCGCGGTCTTAGTGGGTCGCTCCGAAAAGTTAATCACATATAGACCGTTCTCGACATGCCCAACAAAGGCTACTTTAAGAGTCTTGCTCCACAAGAGGGCCACGGTATCGATATCAAAGAAAGTGGCAAAGCCCATGATTGCAAGTTGACGAACGGAAAGTAAATTGTATGCAAGGGACTCAACAAGCATGACCTTCTCGATCGTGAGATCATGAGAGATGACCACCTTGCCAAGTCCCAATACCTTATAAGATGAGGCGTCACCCCACTCGACATTGGTGGGCATAGATGGAACCTTGTGCACGTCCACCACCAAGTCCTTGCTTCCGGTCATATGATTTGTAGCTCCGCTATAGAGCAACCATGATCCCCCACTGGAAGCAAACACCTACAAGAGATCAATGCTTGGTTTTAGGTACCCATTTTGTAATGGGTCCTTTGATGTTAGTAACAAGGGTCTTTGGAACCCAAATAGACCATTCAATGTATTCATGAGGAGAACCAACAAATTTGGCATAAACATGCCCATCACTAGCATGGCATAACACATAAGACGGATTAAAATCGCCGGCTTTGTTGGGAGGGGTGGCATTGCCCTTCTTGACATTGCCGCCCTTTGCAATGTTCTTCTTCTTCTCCTTGGACACACTCTCTCCCTCCTTCACAAAGGTTTGCATGAGAGGAGGAGGTCGTTTGGTCTTGTCATTCTTCTTCTTGTTCTTGGGGTCGGGCATGTACCCAACCCCTTCCTTGGCCACGACTTCCTTTTGACTACTCAAAAGGTTGTTGAGGTTCTTTTCACCTGTATGCACGACACAAGGCCTTTCTCCAGCTGCTCCTTCAACTTAGCATTTTCCTCAACAAGATGTATATGCTCACAACACGGGTTTGTAGCATTTGCATTGTCAATTAAAACCATATGAGGAAATGTGGCTTTCTCCTTAGTTAGCTTCACTTGGAGTTGATCATGAGACTCCTTGAGACTAGCGTGAATACCCTTCAAGGCCTTGTGGGCCTTGTCAAGTATATCAAACTCCTCTTTGAGTCTAGCAAGATCAACCCCAAGTTTGGCCTTCTCGGAATTTAGCACACGAGAAACAACAAGAACATGATCATAATCGTTCTTTAACTTAGCATGATCAACATTGTGTGACTCCTCAAGAGCCAAACGAAGACCACGCTCTTCCTCAAGAGCATTGGAAAGATCCGAAATCTCATCGGCATAGTCACGACTATGCCCTTCCATCTTAGTGATGGTATCTTCGTGAGCCTCGATCATGTCATTGGCTTCACCAAGTTGTTCCAAGAGAGCAACAAAGTGCTTCTTGGATTTACCCTTAAGTTTTCCCATAAAGGCCTCAAACTCATTTGCCTCCACATTAGCTCCCTCATGTTCATCAATGCTATCCGTCGAAGAAGGATGACTAATGATGGTAGTTTTGATGTTGGGGGTTACCTTGTTGGTGGCTTTAGCTATGAGGCACTTGGCGGTGATGCTCTCATTGGGTGAGTCGAAGAGAGACACCCGTGGAGTCATCGCAATGGCAACGGAGGCCATGGCAACCAACTCATCACTTTCATCATCGTCATCATCCTCATTGTACTCTTCGTGTACCACCAATGCCCTGGGAGGCGTCTTCTTGGTGAAGTTGCTCTTGTTGGGGAATGACTTGGCCTTGTCCTTTCGGATGAGCTTGCCACCATTGTCTTCCCTCTTCTCATACGGGCATTCCGCAACAAAATGACTCATGTTGCCGCAATTATAGCAAGTCCTTACACGTTTCTTGCCCCTCGTGCCACTTGAGTTGTTTTTGCTAAAGTTTCGCCTCGAGTTTTTCTTGCTCCAAAATTGCCTTGAAGCAAGTGCCATGTGTTCATGATATGCATACTTCGTATCGTAGGGGTTGCTCTCCTCTTCTTCCTCTTCTTCTTCTTCAACGATGAGCTTGGCCTTCAATGCAAGGTTAGGCCTCTTTGCCCTTTGAGAATGAAGCACCACATTATCGGCGGTCTTGTCCAAAATGTTCATGGCCACAAACTCATCCAACACTTCGCTTGAGGTCAAAGTGTGGAAGTCCGGTCTTTGACGAATGATGGAGGACATGGCCTTGTGATAGGGCATCATTGCCTTCAGGAATTTGCGCTTGATCCAATTGTCATCCATGTCCTTACTCCCGTGATCTCGTAGTGAGACCGCGAGTTTGGTTACTCTCCGATAAAGCTCAAGAGGTTCTTCATCTTCTTTCATTGCAAACTCATCGGCCTCATCTTGTACCACTTCATAGTTGGAGCGTTGAATGCTTGCGCTTCCCCGATAGAGAGAGACAACACAATGCCATGCATCTTTGGCCAAGGCGAAGGGACGAAGATGAGGTAGGTCTTCGGGTGGAATTGCATCTTGGATGATGAAGAGAGCATTCTCATTGAATTGATTGTCCGCGGCTTCTCGAGGAGTGAAGTTGCTTGAATCATGCGGATAGAAACCTTCTTCAATGATTCTCCAAAGGTTAGTGTTCACATGATTTAAATGACGTTTAAAGCGGTAAACCCAAGAATCAAAGTCCTCATTTTTCACAATCTTAGGGGGAGGACCGGCATGATTCAAATGAGTAGAAGGAACCGGTCCACCATAAACAAGTGGTGGTTCCACATGAGCAAAGATGCTGGTGCCATTTTTACCACTGGAAGACGGAGCCTTTTCACTACTAGCATCCCCCTTGTCGGGGATAACATCCGTCACCTTGTCGGTGGGATCACCCACTTTCAATGGTGCAGTGGAAAGTTTAAGCCCCTCAAGAAATTTAGTAAACATGCTTTCAACCTCGGTCGTCATGGAGGTCTTCAATGTCTCTAAGGCCACATTGAACTCCTCACGAGAGACCGAGGTTCCCCCATCGCCCATAGACGAGATCGGATTCACACCGGAGTGTTCCTCCACACCGTCTACGGTATCAACCATACTCTTTGGACGGTAAAGTCCTTAATAAAGAGACGAGGCTCTGATACCAATTGAAAGGATTGATATGGTTGACTAGAGGGGGGGTGAATAGGCAACTAACATTTTTTAGCTTTTCTTTAACAATTTAAGCTTTGCATCAAAGTAGGTTGTCTAGATATGCAACTAGGTGAGCAACCTATATGATGCAACAAGGAGAGGCACACAAGCAAGCAAGAGATAAGAAACAAATAAGCTTGCTCAAATAAAGGCACGAGATAACCAAGAGTGGAGACAGTGGAGACGAGGATGTGTTGCCGAAGTTCCTTCCCTTTGAGAGGAAGTACGTCTCCGTTGGAGCGGTGTGGAGGCACAATGCTCCCCAAGAAGCCACTAGGGCCACCGTATTCTCCTCACGCCCTCACACAATGCGAGATGCCGTGATTCCACTATTGGTGCCCTTGAAAGCGGCGACCGAACCTTTACAAACAAGGTTGGGGCTCTCTCCACAACTTAATTGGAGGCTCCCAACAAAACCACGAAGCTTCACCACAATGGAATATGGCTCCGAGGTGACCTCAACCGTCTAGGGTGCTCAAACACCCAAGAGTAACAAAATCCACACAAGAAAGTATGGGGGAAGCAAATATCCTTTGGTGGAAGTGTAGATCTAGGTCTCCTCCTTCAATCCCTAGCAAATCAACAAGTTTGAGTGGCTAGAGAGAGAGAGATCAGGCAAGAGAGCTTGAAGTGCATTAATGGTGGAGTGAGAGAGGTCAAAGGTGAGAGTGGTAGGTGGGAGAAGCTCTCTTAAATACCAACCCTAAAAATCCAGCCGTTGCTGCGTTTTCAGCCCCGCAGCAGTACAATCGGTCCTTGTCCCGGTACAACCGGTACTCAGAGTGTAGTTGCAGAGCCCTACCAGGTGGTACAACTGGGCCACTAAGCGGTGGTACCAGTTAAGAGAATGACCGAACCAACCGCCGAGCCACCGCACAACTACCACCTCGAAACAGAGACGAGACTGGTACTTGAGCGGTGCAAGACTGGAGCAACCGCATGGCCTTGAGCTCTTGGGCGGTGAAGATCTGAGCGGAAGAACCGCTCAGACCTCGGGTGGTACCGGTCCACGAGGATCGACCGGATCAACCGGGCCACCACCGCACAACTACCGCCTCGAAACAGAGACGAGACCGATGCTTGAGCGGTGCATGGTCGGAACCACCGCCCTAGTCTTTGTTGAGCAAGGTGGCGGTACCACCGCCCGGAGGCAGCGGTAAAACCGCTCGGTCAAAGCTGGAGAGCGTCAAGGTCCAGCGGTACAACCGCTGGGAAGAGCAGAAACACGAAGGAAAGACAGGGGGATCTCTCTCTCACAACTGAGGAAGACAAAGGAGGGGTGAGGAAAGTGTACGTGAACTAATTCCCCCAGAGCTTCCTAATGAGGATTCCCTCTTGATAGTACGGGTACTCCACGACCAAAGAAAATAAAAGCGTAGAGGACACGTCTTCGATCTTTTCCTACGAGAGGCAATAGCAATCTGATGTAAGCCTAAGCATCGAGAACCTGAAACATAAAGCACACGATTAGACCACAAAGGGTTGTCATCATAATCCAAAACATAAAGTAGGGAAATGCCCTTTCACTTTCCTTAACGGAAATGGAAATCTAATATTTCCTTCTTTCATGTCAATAATTGCACCAATCCTTCTAAGGAAAGGTCTACCAAGAATAATAGGACATGTAGGATTGCAATCTATATCAAGAACAATGAAATATACGGGCACATAATTCTTATTTGCAACAATAAGAACATCATTAATCCTTCCCATAGGTTTTTAAATGGTGGAATCCGCAAGGTGCAAATTTAAAGAACAATCATCAAATTCACGGAAACCTAACACATCACACAAAGTTTTTGGAATCATGGAAACACTAGCACCCAAATCACACAAAGCGTAGCATTCATAATATTTAATCTTAATTTTAATAGTAGGTTCCCACTCATCATAAAGTTTTCTAGGAATAAAAACTTCTAGTTCAAGCTTTTCTTCATGGGATTGCATTAAAGCATCAATGATATGTTTAGTAAAAGATTTATTTTGATTATAAGCATGAGGGGAATTTAACACGGATTGCAACAAGGAAACACAATCTATCAAAGAGCAATTATCATAATTGAATTCCTTGAAATCCAAAATAGTGGGTTCATTGCTATGTAAAGTTTTGACCTCTTCAATCCCACTATTATTAATTTTAGCATCAAGATCTAAAAACTCCGAATCATTGCGATGCCTTTTAACTAAAGTTGACTCGTCTCCAGTCCCATCTTTATCAATATTCATATTAGAAAACAAAGATTTAATAGGAGACACATCAATCACTTTTAGATCTTCATCGTTATTATCATGAAAACTAGAAGAACACGCTTTCACAAAGCAATCTTTTTTAGCACGCATCAATGGAAATTCTCATGGCTTTGAGAGACTCATTGATGTCATGCTTAGGTGGAATAGATCTAAGTTTCAATGAATCGACATCAGGAGAAATTCTATCCATGTTCCTAGCCAACTCATCAATCTTAAGCAATTTTTCTTCAACCAAAGCATTGAAATTCTTTTGCGAACTCATAAATTCTTTAACACTAGTCTCAGAATCAGATGGCATATTATTAAAATTTGCATAAGAGTTGTTGTAGGAATTACCATAATTATTACAGGAATTATTAGGAAACGTCCTAGAATTAAAGTTTCCTCTATACGCGTTGTTACCAAAATTGTTCCTACCAACAAAATTCACATCCATAGATTCATTATTATTCTCAATCAAAGTGGACAAAGGCATACCATTAGGATCAGAAGAAGCACTCTTATTAGCAAACAATTTCATAAGTTCATCCATCTTTCCACTCAAAACATTCATCTCTTCAATCGCATGAACTTTTTTACTAGTGGATCTTTCGGTTTGCCATTGAGAATAATTAACCATAATACTATCTAGGAGTTTAGTAGCTCCTCCTAAAGTGATTTCCATAAAAGTGCCTCCTGCGGCCGAATCTAAAAGATTTCTAGAAGCAAAATTCAATCCGGCATAAAAAAATTGAATAATCATCCACAAATTCAAACCATGTATTGGGCAATTACGTATCATTAATTTCATCCTCTCCCAAGCTTGTGCAACATGCTCAATATCAAGTTTCTTAAAATTCATAATATCGTTTCTAAGAGAGATGATCTTAGCAGGAGGAAAATACTTAGAGATAAAAGCATCTTTCCACTTATTCCATGAATCAATACTATTTTTAGGCAAAGAAGAGAACCAAGTTTTAGCACGATCTCTAAGAGAAAACGGAAATAGCTTCAATTTAACAATATCATTATCCACATCTTTCTTCTTTTGCATATCACACAAATCAACAAAGTTGTTTAGATGGGTAGCGGCATCTTCACTAGGAAGTCCAGAAAATTGATCTTTCATGACAAGATTCAACAAAGCAGTATTAATTTCACAAGATTCAGCATCGGTAATAGGAGCAATCGGAGTGCTAATAAAATCATTGTCATTGGTATTGGAAAAGTCACATAATTTAGTATTATCTTGAGCCATCGTGACAAACAATCAATCCAACACACAATCACACAAGAAGCAAGCCAAAAAAAGGCGAACGGAAAAGGGTGAATAAAACGGCAAAGGTGAAGTGGGGGAGAGGAAAACGAGAGGTGAATGGAAAATAATTTAATGCAAGGGAGAAGAGTTTATCATGGGTACTTGGTATGTCTTGACTTTAGCATAGATCTCCCCGGCAACAGCGCCAGAAATCCTTCTTGCTACCTCTTGAGCATGTGTTGGTTTTCCCTTTAAAAGGAAAGGGTGATGCAGCAAAGTAGCGTAAGTATTTCCCTCGGTTTTTGAGAACCAAGGTATCAATCCAGTAGGAGATAACACGCAAGTCACCTAGTACCTGCACAAACAATCAAGAACCTTGCAACCAACGCGATAAAGGGGTTGTCAATCCCTTCACGGTCACTTGCAAAGGGAACAACGTATGTTGTTATGCGGTCTGACCGATAAAGATCTTCGTAGAATATGTAGGAGCCAATATGGGCATCCAGGTCCCGCTATTGGTTATTGACCGGAGACGTGTCTCGGTCATGTCTACATTGTTCTCGAACCGTAGGGTCCGCATGCTTAAGGTTTCGATGATAGTTATATTATGAGTTTATGGGTTTTGATGTACCGAAGGAGTTCGGAGTCCCGGATGAGATCGGGAACATGACGAGGAGTCTCGAAATGGTCGAGACGTAAAGATCGATATATTGGACGACTATATTCGGACTTCGGAAAGGTTCCGAGTGATTCGGGTATTTTTCGGAGTACCGGAGAGTTACGGGAATTCGCCGGGGAGTATATGGGCCTTATTGGGCCATACGGGAATAGAGGAGAGAGGCCAAAAGGAAGGAGGCCTGCGCCCCCCCTCTGGTCCGAATTGGACAAGGGGCGCAGCCCCCTTTTCCTTATTCCTCTCCCCCTCTTTCCCCTTCTCCTACTCCAACAAGGAAGGAAGGAGTCCTACTCCCGGTGGGAGTAGGACTCCCCTTGGCGCGCCTCCTCCTAGGCCGATCGCCCCCTCCCCCTTGCTCCTTTATATACGGAGGCAGGGGGCACCCCATGACACAAGTTGATCATTGAGATCGTTCCTTAGCCGTGTGCGGTGCCCCCTGCCACCATATTCCACCTCGATTATATCGTTGTAGTGCTTAGGCGAAGCCCTGCGTCGGTAGAACATCAAGATCGTCACCACGCCGTCGTGCTGACGGAACTCCTCCCCGAAGCTTTGCTGGATCGAAGCCCGGGGATCGTCATCGAGCTGTACGTGTGCTAAGAACTCGGAGGTGCCAGAGTAACGGTGCTTGGATCGGTCGAATTGGGAAGAAGACGTACGACTACTTCCTCTACGTTGTGTCAATGCTTCCGTTACGATCTACAAGGGTACGTAGATCATACTCTCCCCCTCATTGCTATGCATCACCATGATCTTGCGTGTGCGTAGGAATTTTTTTTTTGAAATTACTACGTTCCCCAACAGTGGCATCCGAGCCTAGGTTTTATGGTTTGATGTTATATGCACGAGTAGAACACAAGTGAGTTGTGGGCGATATAAGTCATACTGCCTACTAGCATGTCGTACTTTGGTTCAGCGGTATTGTTGGATGAAGCGGCCCAGACCGACATTACGCGTACGCTTACACGAGACCAGTTTCCCCGACGTGCTTTGCACATAGGTGACTTGCGGGTGACTGTTTCTCCAACTTTAGTTGAACCGAGTGTGGCTACGCTCGGTCCTTGCGAAGGTTAAAACGGAGTCTATTTGACAAACTATCATTGTGGTTTTGATGCGTAGGTGAGATGAGTTCTTGCTTAAGCCCGTAGCAGCCACGTAAAATTTGCAACAACAAAGTAGAGGACGTCTAACTTGTTTTTGCATGGCATGTTGTGATGTGATATGGTCAAAACGTGATGAGTTATAAGTTGTTGTATAAGATGATCATGTTTTGTTGAAGTTATCGGCAACTGGCAAAAGCCTTATGGTTGTCTATCTATTGCATAAGATGCAAGCGCCCAATAATTGCTTTACTTTATCGCTATGCGATAGCAATAGTTGCAAGAGCAAGTGTTGGCGAGACGACCACGTGACGACACATTGATATAGATCAAGATGATGGAGATCATGGTGTCATGTCGGTGACGATATAGATCATGACAGTACTTCGAAGATGGAGATCACAAGCACAAGATGATGATGGCCATATCATATCACTTATATTGATTGCATGTGATGTTTATCTTTTATGCATCTTATCTTGCTTTGATTGACGGTAGCATTATAAGAGGATCTCTCACTAATTATCAAGAAGTGTTCTCCCTGAGTATGCACCGTTGTGAAAATTCTTCGTGCTGAGACACCACGTGATGATCGGGTGTGATAGGTTCTACGTTCAAATACAACGGGTGCAAAACAGTTGCACACGCGGAATACTCAGGTTATACTTGACGAGCGTGCATACTACAGGAATCAATAAATAAATCATGCTCCGACTTCATCACATAACAGTTTGCCATACGTGCATGCTACAGGAATCACAAACTTCAACACAAGTATTTCTCAAATTCAAAACTACTCAACTAGCATGACTCTAATATCACCATCTCCATATCTCAAAACAATTATCAAGTATCAAACTTCTCATAGTATTCAATGCACTTCTATGAAAGTTTTTATATTATGGAAAATTTCCATGTTGTTCTAAAGGACTCTCAAAATAATATAAGTGAAGCATGAGAGAACAATAGTTTCTATAAAAAATGTTGGGGAACGTAGTAATTTCAAAAAAATTCCTACGCACACGCAAGATCATGGTGATGCATAGCAACGAGGGGGAGAGCATGATCTACATACCCTTGTAGATCGCAACGGAAGCGTTGACACAACGTAGAGGAAGTAGTCGTACGTCTTCTTCCCGTCCGACCGATCCAAGCACCGTTACTCCGGCGCCTCCGAGTTCTTAGCGCATGTACAGCTCGATGACGATCCCCGGGCTCCGATCCAGCAAAGCTTCGAGGAGGAGTTCCGTCAGCACGATGGCGTGGTGACAATCTTGATGTTCTACCGACGCAGGGCTTCGCCTAAGCACTACAACGATATGATCGAGGTGGAATATGGTGGCAGGGGGCACCGCACATGGCTAAGGAACGATCTCAAAGATCAACTTGTGTGTCTAGAGGTGCCCCCCTGCCCCCATATATAAAGGATCCAAGGGGGAGGGGTTCGGCCGGCCCTATGGTGGCGCAGGAGGAGTCCTACTCCTACCGGGAGTAGGACTCCCCCCCTTTTCCTAGTCCAAGTAGGATTTGTGGAGAAGAGAGGGAAAGAGGGGGGCGCCGCCCCTCCCTCCTAGTCCAATTCGGACTAGGGGGAGAGGGGGCGCGCGGCCTGCCCTGGCAGCCCCTCCCACTTCTCCACTTTAGGCCCATAAGGCCCATTGACCCCCCGGGGGGTTCCGGTAACCCCCCGGTGCTCCGGTTTTATCCGATACTCTTCCGGAACCCTTCTGGTGTCCGAATATAGTCATCCAATATATCAATCTTTATGTCTCGACCATTTCGAGACTCCTCGTCATGTCCGTGATCACATCCGGGACTCCGAACTAACTTCGGTACATCAAAATGCATAAACTCATAATAACTGTCATCGTAACATTAAGCGTGCGGACCCTACGGTTCGAGAACAATGTAGACATGACCGAGACACGTCTCCGGTCAATAACCAATAGCGGGACCTGGATGCCCATATTGGCTCCTACATATTCTACGAAGATCTTTTATCGTTCAGACCGCATAACAACATACGTTGTTCCCTTTTTCATCGGTATGTTACTTGCCCGAGATTCGATCGTCGGTATCCAATACCTAGTTCAATCTCGTTACCGGCAAGTCTCTTTACTCGTTCTGTAATACATCATCTCGCAACTAACTCATTAGTCGCAATGCTTGCAAGGCTTATGTGATGTGCATTACCGAGAGGGCCCAGAGATACCTCTCCGACAATCGGAGTGACAAATCCTAATCTCGAAATACGCCAACCCAACATCTACCTTTGGAGACACCTGTAGAGCTCCTTTATAATCACCCAGTTACGTTGTGACGTTTGGTAGCACACAAAGTGTTCCTCCAATAAACGGGAGTTGCATAATCTCATAGTCATAGGAACATGTATAAGTCATGAAGAAAGCAATAGCAACATACTAAACGATCGGGTGCTAAGCTAATGAAATGGGTCATGTCAATCAGATCATTCAACTAATGATGTGACCTCGTTAATCAAATAACAACACCTTGTTTATGGTTAGGAAACATAACCATCTTTGATTAATGAGCTAGTCAAGTAGAGGCATACTAGTGACACTAAGTTTGTCTATGTATTCACAGATGTATTATGTTTCCGGTCAATACAATTCTAGCATGAATAATAAACATTTATCATGATATAAGGAAATAAATAATAACTTTATTATTGCCTCTAGGGCATATTTCCTTCAAAAAATCCACCACCGTGCTCCAAAAGATATAAGTGAAGCACTAGAGCAAAAACTATATAGCTCAAAAGATATAAGTGAAGCACATAGAGTATTCTAATAAATTTCAAATTATGTGAGTCTCTCTCAAAAGGTGTGTACAGCAAGGATGATTGTGGTAAACTAAAAAGGAAAGACTCAAATCATACAAGACGCTCCAGGCAAAACACATATCATGTGGTGAATAAAAATATAGCTCCAAGTAAAGTTACCAATAGACGAAGACGAAAGAGGGGATGCCTTCCGGGGCATCCCCAAGCTTAGGCTTTTTGGTGTCCTTGAATTTTACCTTGGGGTGCCATGGGAATCCCCAAGCTTAGGATCTTGCCACTCTTTATTCCATAATCCATCAAATCTTTACCCAAAACTTGAAAACTTCACAACATAAAACTCAAAATAAAAAATCTCGTGGGCTCCGTTAGCGAAAGAAAACAAAACACCACTTCAAGGTACTATAATGAACTCATTATTCATTTATATTGGTGTTAAACCTACTTTTTCCAACTTCTCTATGGTTTATAAACTCTTTTACTAGCCATAGATTCATCAAAATAAGCAAACAACACATGAAAAACAAAATCTGTCAAAAATAGAACAGCCTGTAGTAGTCTGTAGCTAACGCAAACTCTGGAACCCCAATAATTCTAAAATAAATTCCTAGACGTGGGGAATTTATCTATTAATCATTTTCAAAAAGAATTAACTAAATAGCACTTTCCAAATAAAAATGGCAGCAATTCTCGTGAGCGCTAAAGTTTCTGTTTTTTACAGCAAGATCAAAAAGACTTTCCCCAAGTCTTCCCAACGATTCTACTTGGCACAAACACTAATTAAACACAAAAAACACAACCAAAACAGAGGCTAGATAAATTATTTATTACTAAACAGGAGCAAAAAGCAAGGAATAAAAATAAAATTGGGTTGCCTCCCAACAAGCGCTATCGTTTAACGCTCCTAGCTAGGCATAAAAGCGAAAATAGATCTAGGTATTGTCATCTTTTATAGGCAATCCATAAGTGGCTCTCATAATAGATTAATATGGTAATTTAATTTTCTTTCTAGGAAAGTGTTCCATGCCTTTCTTTAATGGAAATTGGAATTTTATATTGCCTTCCTTCATATCAATAATTGCACCAATCGTTCTAAGGAAAGGTCTACCAAGAATAATAGGACATGAAGGATTGCAATCTATATCAAGAAAAATGAAATCTACGGGCACATAATTCCTATTTGCAACAATAAGAACATCATTAATTCTTCCCATAGGTTTCTTAATAGTGGAATCCGCAAGGTGCAAGTTTAAAGAACAATCATCAAACTCACAAAAACCTAGCAAATCACACAAAGTTTTTGGAATCGTGGAAACACTAGCACCCAAATCACACAAAGCATAGTACTCATGATCTTTAATTTTAATTTTTATTGTAGGTTCCCACTCATCATAAAGTTTTCTAGGGATAGAAACTTCCAACTCAAGTTTTTCTTCATAAGATTGCATCAAAGCATCAACGATATGTTTAGTAAAAGCTTTATTTTGACTATAAGCATGAGGAGAATTTAGCATGGATTGCAACAAGGAAATACAATCTATCAAAGAGCAATTATCATAATTAAATTCCTCGAAATCCAAAATAGTGGGTTCATTGTTATTTAAAGTTTTAATCTCTTCAATCCCACTTTTATCAATTTTAGCATCAAGATCTACAAACTCTGAATTTTTAGAACGCCTTCTAGGTAAAGGTGGCTCATCTTCAGTCCCATCATTATCAAGATTCATATTCCAAAACAAAGATTTAATAGGGGACACATCAATCACTTTTAGATCTTCATCCTTATTATCATGAAAACTAGCAGAACACGCTTGCATAAAGCAATCTTTCTTAGCACGCATCCTAGCAGTTCTTTCTTTGCACTCATCAATGGAAATTCTCATGGCTTTGAGAGACTCATTGATATCATGCTTAGGTGGAATAGATCTAAGTTTCAAAGAATCAACATCAAGAGAAATTCTATCAACGTTCCTAGCCAACTCATCAATCTTAAGCAATTTTTCTTCAATCAAAGCATTGAAACTCTTTTGTGAAGTAATAAATTCTTTAATATTAGATTCAAAATCAGAGGGCATATTATTATAATTTCCATCAGAATTACCATAATTATTAGAGGAATTACTAGGAAACGGCCTAGAATTAAAATTACCTCTATACGCGTTATTACCAAAATTGTTCCTACCAACAAAATTCACATCCATAGATTCATTATTATTCTCAATCAAGGTAGACAAGGGCATATCATTAGGATCAATAGGAGAACTCTTATTAGCAAACAATTTCATAAGTTCATCCATCTTTTCACTCAAAACATTAATCTCTTCAATTGCATGCACTTTTTTACTAGTAGATCTTTCGGTGTGCCATTGAGAATAATTAACCATAATATTATCTAGGAGTTTGGTAGCTTCTCCTAAAGTGATTTCCATAAAAGTTTCTCCCACGACCGAATCTAAAGATTTCTAGAAGCAAAATTCGATCCGGCATAAAAATTCTGTATAATCATCCAAAGATTCAAACCATGTGTAGGGCAATTACCTATCATTAATTTCATCCTCTCCCAAGATTGTGCAACATGTTCATGATCAAGTTTCTTAAAATTCATAATATCGTTTCTAAGAGAGATTATTTTAGCGGGAGGAAAATACTTAGACATAAAAGCATCTTTGCACTTATTCCATGAATCAATACTATTTTTAGGCAAAGACGAAAGCCAAGCTTTAGCACGATCTCTAAGCGAAAACGAAAATAGCTTCAATTTAACAATATCATTGTCCACATCTTTCTTCTTTTGCATATCACACAAATCAACAAAGCTATTCAGATGGGTAGCGGCATCTTCACTGGGAAGGCTGGTGAATTGATCTTTCATGACAAGATTCAACAAAGCAGCATTAATTCCACAAGATTCAGCATCGGTAGGAGGAGCAATCGGATTGCTAAGAAAATCATTGTTGTTGGTATTGGTAAAGTCACACAATTTAGTATTATCTTGAGCCATCGTGACAGGCAAGCAATCCAACACACAAGCAAACAAGAAATGGGAAAAAAGGCAAATAGGGAAAGAGAAGGGGAACGGAGAGAGAGAGGGCGAATAAAACGGCAAGGGTGAAGTGGGGGAGAGGAAAACGAGAGGCAAATGGCAAATAATGTAATGTGAGGGATAAGGGTTTGTGATGGGTACTTGGTATGCCTTGACTTGGCAACGGCACCTGATATGACTCGTTGTTGGGAGTCAAATCTTGACTTGACTTGGTGCGAATCTCCCGGGCAACGGCGCCAGAAATCCTTCTTGCTACCTCTTGATCACTTCGTTGGTTTTCCCTTGAAGAGGAAAGGGTGATGCAGCAAAGTAGCGTTAGTATTTCCCTCAGTTTTTGAGAACCAAGGTATCAATCTAGTAGGAGATCACGCTCAAGTCCCATGCACCTACACAAACAAATAAGAACCTCGCAACCAATGCGATAAAGGGGTTGTCAAGCCCTGCACGGTCACTTACGAGAGTGATATCTGATAGATATGATAAGATAATATTTTTGGTATTTTTATGATAAAGATGCAAGGTAAAATAAAATGCAAAAGAAATAACTAAGTATTGGAAGATTAATATGATGGAAGATAGACCTGGGGGCCATAGGTTTCACTAGTGGCTTCTCTCAAGAGCATAAGTATTACGGTGGGTAAACGAATTACTGCCGAGCAATTGATAGAATTGAGCATAGTTATGAGAATATCTAGGTATGATCATGTATATAGGCATCACGTCCGAGACAAGTAGACCGAAACGATTCTGCATCTACTACTATTACTCCACACGTTGACCACTATCCAACATGCATCTAGAGTATTAAGTCATAAGAACAGAGTAATGCTTTAAGGAAGATGACATGATGTAGAGGGATAAACTCATGCAATATGATATAAACCCCATATTTTTATCCTCGATGGCAACAATACAATACGTGTCGGTTCCCTTTCTATCACTGGGATCGAGCACCGCAAGATTGAAACCAATGCTAAGCACTTCTCCCATTGCAAGAAAGATCAATCTAGTAGGCCAAACCAAACTGATAATTCAAAGAGACTTGCAAAGATAAACCAACCATACATAAAAGAATTCAGAGGAGAATCAAATATTGTTCATAGATAATCTGGATCATAAACCCACAATTCATCGGATCTCGACAAACACACCGCAAAAGAAGATTACATCGAATAGATCTCCAAGAAGATCGTGGGGAACTTTGTATTGAGATCCAAAGAGAGAGAAGAAGCCGTCTAGCTAATAACTATATATGGACCCGTAGGTCTGAAGTAAACTACTCACACATCATCGAAGAGGCCATGGAGTTGATGTAGAGGCCCT
The DNA here is from genome assembly GCA_034509565.1 of Triticum monococcum. Lineage (NCBI taxonomy): Eukaryota > Viridiplantae > Streptophyta > Magnoliopsida > Poales > Poaceae > Triticum > Triticum monococcum. Next base: position 211,737,454 of record CM067847.1, on the reverse strand, counting down.
CCGTGATCAATGCCCCCTCCGGCGGAGCTCCGGAAAAGGCCCCAAGATGGGATCTCTTGGGTACAGAAGGTTGCGGCGGTGGAATTAGGTTTTTGTGGTGCTCCTGGATGTTTGGGGGTACGTGGACTTATATAGGAGGAAGAAGTACGTCGATGGAGCAACAGAGGGCCCATGAGGGTGGAGGGCGCGCCCCCTTGCCTCGTGCCCTCCTCGATCGTTTCTTGACGCACACTACAAGTCTCCTGGATCACGTTTGTTGAGAAAATCACGTTCCCGAGGGTTTCATTCCGTTTGGACTCCGTTTGATATTCCTTTTCTTCGAAACCCTAAAATAGGCCAAAAAAACAACAATTTGGGCTGGGCTTCCGGTTAGTAGGTTAGTCCCAAAAATGATATAAAAGTGTAAAATAAAGCCCATTAACATCCAAAATAGATAATATAATAGCATGGAGCAATCAAGAATTATAGATACGTTGGAGACGTATCAGATGACTTGATGTAGAGGGATAAACTCAAGAAATATGATGAAAACCCCATCTTTTTATCCTTGATGGCAACAATACAATACGTGCTTCGCTACCCCTACTATGTCACTGGATGAGGACACCACAAGATTGAACCCAAAACTAAGCACATCTCCCTTGCAAGAAATACCAATCTAGTTGGCCAAACCAAACCGATAATTCGAAGAGAAATACAAAGATATCAAATCATGCATATAAGAATTCGTAGAAGATTCAAATAATATGCATAGATAATCTGATCATAAATCCACAATTCATCGGATCTCGACAAACAGACCACAAAAGAAGAGTACATCGGATAGAACTCCAAGAACATCGAGGAGAACATGGTATTGATGAACATAGAGAGAGAGAGAGGGAAGAAGAAGCCATCTAGCTACTGGCTATGGATGCTTAGGTCTGAGGTAAACTACTCGTGCTTCATCGAAAGGGCAATAGGGTTGATGTAGATGCCCTCCGTGATAGTGGCGAAATGACTTTAGGAGGCACCACTCGTCAAGATTGACGAGTGGTTCCGATCCCCCACCCTAGATCAGCTCGAAGAGCTCAGTTTTAATGATGGGCATATGCGCTCGCTGCCATCACCCGTGCTCCACCTCGCGCCAACATTGTGATTCGTTAGGTTCATGAACTGCTATTTCCCCCTAATTAATGATGCACCCACTCTTTTTATACCATGACTGAAGCACCTTGAGCTCGTCGTTGTCTACATCCCAAAGGATGACATGGAGCGCTTGTGCTACTTCTTGATCTTGTGTTGATTTTTCCATTGAAGAAGAAAGGGTGATGCAGCAAAGTAGAGATAAGTATTTCCCTCATTTAAGAACCAAGGTATCAATCCAGTAGGAGGCACAAGCAAGTCGCCAATATATGCACCTGCACAAACTAACAAACACTTACACACAACGCGAAAAAGGGGTTGCCAATCCCTTCACGATCACGAACAAGAGTGAGATCTAATAGAGATAGGTATAAAAGACAAATAAAAGATAAAACTAAAGTAAATATAAATAAATTGCAGCAAGGTATTTTTGGGTTTTTTGGTTTATAGATCTGAAAATATATGATGGAAAATAGACCCGGGGGCATAGGCTTCACTAGAGGCTTTTCTCTTTGAAAGAAAACGCACTGTGGGTAAACAAATTACTGTTGAGCAATTGATAGAAAAGCGCATAGTTATGACGATAGCTAAGGCAATGATCATGATTATAGGCATCACGTCCATGACAAGTAGGCCGAAATGATTCTGCGTCTACTACTATTACTACACACATCGACCGCTATCCAACATGCATCTAGAGTATTAAGTTCATAAGAACGGAGTAATGCCTTAAGTAAGATGACATGATGTAGAGGGATAAACTCAAGCAATATGATATAAACCCCGTCTTTTTATCCTTGATGGCAACAATACAATACGTGACTCGCTGCCCCTTCTGTCTGTCACTGGGTGAGGACACCGCAAGATTGGACCCAAAACTAAGCACCTCTCCCATTGCAAGAAAAACCAATCTAGTTGGCCAAACTAAACCAATAGTTCATAGAGAAATACAAAGATATCTTAATCATGCATAAAAGAGTTTAGAGAAGACACAAATAATGTTATAAATAAACTGATCATAAATCCACAATTCATCGGATCTCGACAAACACACCGCAAAAGAATATTACATCGGATAGATCTCCAAGAACATCGAGGAGAACATTGTATTGAAGATCAAAGAGAGAGAAGAAGCCATCCAGCTATAAGCTATGGACCCATAGGCCTGTGCTAAACTACTCATGCTTCATCGGAAGGGCAGCAAGGTTGATGTAGAGGCCCTCCGTGATCGAATCCCCCTCCGGCAGGGTGCCAGAAAAGGCCCCCAAATGGGATCTCACGAGAACAGAGGCTTGCGGCGGCGGAAAAGTATTTTGGTGGATGCTTCTGATGTTGCGGGAATATTTTGGAATTTATAGTGCAAAGATTAGGGTTGGGGGACTCCCGAGGGGTCCACTGTTGGGGAACCCAGTAATTTCAAAATTTTCCTACGCACATGCAAGATCATGGTGATGCATAGTAACGAGAGGGGAGAGTGTCATCCCCGTACCCTCGCAGACCATAAGCGGAAGCGTTATGAGAACATGGTTGATGTAGTCGTACGTCTTCACGATCCGACTAATCCAAGTACCGAACGCACGACACCTCCGAGTTCAGCACACGTTTGGCTCGATGACGTCCCACGAACTCTAATCCAGCATAGCTTCACGGGAGAGTTCCGTCAGCACGACGGCGTGATGACGGTGATGATGTTGCTACCGACGCAGGGCTTCGCCTAAGCACCGCTACGATATGATCGAGGTGGATTATGGTGGAGCAGGGCACCGCACACGGCTTGGAACAATCAACTTGTGAAACTTGTGAAGGAAATATGCCCTAGAGGCAATAATAAAGTTATTATTTATTTCCTTATATCATGACAAATGTTTATTATTCATGCTAGAATTGTATTAACCGGAAACATAATACATGTGTGAATACATAGACAAACAGAGTGTCACTAGTATGCCTCTACTTGACTAGCTCGTTAATCAAAGATGGTTAAGTTTCCTAACCATGAACAATGTGTTGTTATTTGATTAACGAGGTCACATCATTAGTTGAATGATCTGATTGACATGACCCATTTCATTAGCTTAGCACCCGATCGTTTAGTATGTTGCTATTGCTTTCTTCATGACTTATACATGTTCCTATGACTATGAGATTATGCAACTCCCATTTGCCGGAGGAACACTTTGGGTGCTACCAAACGTCACAACGTAACTGGGTGATTATAAAGGAGTACTACAGGTGTCTCCAATGGTAGATGTTGGGTTGGCGTATTTCGAGATTAGGATTTGTCACTCCGATTGTCGGAGAGGTATCTCTGGGCCCTCTCGGTAATACACATTACACAAGCCTTGCAAGCATTGCAACTAATGAGTTAGTTGCGGGATGATGTATTACAAAACGAGTAAAGAGACTTGCCAGTCAATGTATGTGCTTTGTGAAAGTCCAATTAAGCGTCTTGATCTATCTCTATAGATCTTAATGCCTAATATGTAAGCAGCTTCACATTGAACTAGGTATTGGATACCGACGATCGAATCTCAGGCAAGTAACATACCGATGACAAAGGGAACAACGTATGTTGTTATGCGGTCTGACCGATAAAGATCTTCATAGAATATGTAGGAGCGAATATGGGCATCCAGGTCCCGCTATTGGTTATTGACCGGAGACGTGTCTCGGTCATGTCTACATTGTTCTCGAACCGTAGGGTCCGCACGCTTAACGTTACGATGACAGTTATTATGAGTTTATGCATTTTGATGTACCGAAGGTTGTTCGGAGTCCTGGATGTGATCACGGACATGACGAGGAGTCTCGAAATGGTCGAGACATAAAGATTGATATATTGGAAGCCTATGTTTGGACATCGGAAGTATTCCGGGTGAAATCGGGATTTTACCGGATCACCGGGAGGTTACCAGAACCCCCCGGGAGCCATATGGGCCTTATTGGGCTTTAGTGGAAAGGTGAAAGGGGCTGCCCATAGTGGGCTGCGCGCCTCCCCCCCTCCCCTAGTCCTATTAGGACTAGGAGAGGTGGCCGGCCACCTCTCTCCCTCTCTTTCCCCTTGGGAGTCCTATTAGGAATAGGATTGGGGGGGAGTCCTACTCCCAGTAGGAGTAGGACTCCTCCTGCGCCTCCATAGGCTTGGCTGGCCAGCCCTCCCCCTGGCAACCTTTATATACGGGGGCAGGGGGCACCTCTAGACACACAAGTTGATCATTGAGATCGTTCCTTAGCCGTGTGCGGTGCCCCCTGCCACCAAATTCCACCTCGATCATATCGTTGTAGTGCTTAGGCGAAGCCCTGCGTCGGTAGTACATCAAGATCGTCACCACACCGTCGTGCTGACAGAACTCTTCCCCGAAGCTTTGCTGGATCGGAGCCCGGGGATCGTCATCGAGCTGAACGTGTGCTAAGAACTCGGAGGTGCCGGAGTAACGGTGCTTGGATCGGTCGGATCGGGAAGAAGACGTACGACTACTTCCTCTACGTTGTGTCAACGCTTCCGTTGCGATCTACAAGGGTACGTAGATCAGACTCTCCCCCTCGTTGCTATGCATCACCATGATCTTGCGTGTGCGTAGGAATTTTTTTGAAATTACTACGTTACCCAACAACTTGTGTGTCTTTGGGTGCCCCCCCCCACCCCCTCGCCCCCGCCCCCGTATATAAAGGAGCAAGGGGGAAGGCCGGTCGGCCTTGGTGTGCCCCAAGGAGAGGAAGAATCCTCCTCCTAGTAGGAGTAGCATTCATCCTTTCCTAGTCCTACTAGGAAGGGGGGAGGGGGAAGGAAAGAGAGGGAGAGGGAGAGGGAAAGAGGGGCCGCGCCCCCTCCCCAAGTCCAATTCGGACTCCTCATGGGAAGGGGCGCACCACCTCCTGGGCCGCAGCCCTCTCTCTCCCCTCAGGCCCACTAAGGACCAATACTTCCCCGGGGGGTTCTGGTAACCCCTCCAGCACTCCGGTTTTCTCCAAAACCATCCGGAACACTTCCGGTGTCCGAATATAGCCGTCCAATATATTAATATTTATGTCTCGACCATCTTGAGACTCCTCATCATGTATGTGATCACATTCGGGACTCCGAACTACCTTCGGTACATCAAAACACATAAACTCATAATACCAATAATCACCGAACTTTAAGCGTGCGGACTGAGGGAGTCCTGGATTAGGGGGTCTCCAGACAGCCGGACTATATCTTTCGGCCAGGCTGTTAGACTATGAAGATACAAGATTGAAGACTTCGTCTCGTGTTCGGACGGGACTCTACTTGGCGTGGAAGGCAAGCTAGGCAATACGGATATGTGTATCTCCTCCTTTGTAACCGACCTTGTGTAACCCTAGCCCTCTCCGGTGTCTATATAAACCGGAGGGTTTTAGTCCGTAGGACAACATACAATAATACCATATGCTAGATTCTAGGGTTTAGCCTCTCTGATCTCGTGGTAGATCTACTCTTGTACTACCCATATCATCAATATTAATCAAGCAGGACATAGGGTTTTACCTCCATCAAGAGGGCTCGAACCTGGGTAAAACATCGTGTCCCCTGCCTCCTGTTACCATCCGCCTTAGACGCACAGTTCGGGACCCCCTACCCGAGATCCGCCATTTTTGACACCGACACGGACCCTACGGGTCCGAAAACTATGTAGACATGACTGAGACTCGTCTCCGGTCAATAACCAATAGCGGAACCTGGATGCTCATATTGGCTCGTACATATTCTACGAAGATCTTTATCGGTCAAACCGCATAACAACATACGTTGTTCCCTTTGTCATCGGTATGTTACTTGCCCGAGATTCGATCGTCGGTATCTCAATACCTAGTTCAATCTCGTTACTGGCAAGTCTCTTTACTCGTTCCGTAATGCATCATCCTACAACTAACTCATTAGTCACATTGCTTGCAAGGCTTATAGTGATGTGCATTACCGAGAGGGCTCAGAGATACCTCTCCGACAATCAGAGTGACAAATCCTAATCTTGATCTATGCCAACTCTACAAGTACCATCGGAGACACCTGTAGAGCACCTTTGTAATCACCCAGTTACGTTGTGACGTTTGGTAGCACACAAAGTGTTCCTCCGGTATTCAGGAGTTGCATAATCTCATAGTCAGAGGAACATGTATAAGTCATGAAGAAAGCAGTAGCAACAAACTAAACGATCATCGTGCTAAGCTAACGGAATGGGTCAAGTCAATCACATCATTCTCTAATGATGTGATCCCGTTAATCAAATGACAACTCATGTCTATGGCTAGGAAATTTAACCATCTTTGATTCAACGAGCTTGTCAAGTAGAGGCAAACTAGTGACACTCTGTTTGTCTATGTATTCACACATGTACTAAGTTTCCGGTTAATGCAATTCTAGCATGAATAATAAACATGTATCACGATATAAATAAATATAAATAACAACTTTATTATTGCCTCTAGGGCATATTTCCTTCAGTCTCCCACTTGCACTAGAGTCAATAATCTAGTTCACATTGTCATGTGATTTAACACCAATAGTTCACATCTTTATGTGATTAGTTCACATCTCCATATGACTAACACCCAAAGGGTTTACTAGAGTCAATAACCTAGTTCACATCGCTATGTGATTAACACCCAAAGAGTGATCATGGTTTGCTTGTGAGAGAAATTTAGTCAACAGGTCTGCCACATTCAGAGCCGTATGTATTTTGCAAATTTTCTATGTCTACAATTCTTTGCACGGAGCTACTCTAGCAAATTGCTCCCACTTTCGATATGTATCCAGATTGAGACTTAGAGTCATCCAGATTGGTGTCAAAGCTTGCATCAACGTAACTCTTTACAACGAACTCTTTGTCAGCTCCATAATCAAGAAACATTTCCTTATTCCACTAAGGATATTTTTAACCGTTGTCAAGTGATCCACTCCCGGATCACTATTGTACCCTCTTTCCAAACTTATGGTGAGGTACACAATATGTCTGGTACACAGCATAGCATACTTTATAGAACCTATGATTGAGGCATAGGGAATGACTTTTCATTCCCTTTCTATTTTCTGCCGTGGTCGGGTTTTGAGTCTTTACTCAACTTCACACCTTGCAACACAGGCAAGAACTCCTTTGATTTTTCCATTTTGAACTACTTCAAAATCTTGTCAAGGTATGTACCCATTGAAAATATATCAAGCATCTTGATCTATCTCTATGGATCTTGATGCTCAATATGTAAGTAGCTTCACCGAGGTCTTTTTTTGAAAAACTCCTTTCAAACACTCCTTTATGCTTTCCAAAAAATTCTACATTATTTCCGATCAACAATATGTCATTCACATATACTTATCAGAAATGTTGTGGTGCTCCCACTCACTTTCTTGTAAATATAGGCTTCACCGCAAGTCTGTATAAAACCATATGCTTTGATCACTTTATCAAAGCATATATTCCAACTCCGAGATGCTTGCACCAGTCCATAGATGGATCGCTGGAGCTTGCTCACTTTGTTAGCACCTTTAGGATTGACAAAGCCTTCTGGTTGCATCATATACAACTCTTCTTTAAGAAATCCATTAAGGAATGCAGTTTTGACATCCATTTACCAGATTTCATAAAATGCGCAACTGCTAACATGATTTGGACACACTTTTAAGCATCGATACAAGTGAGAAAATCTCATCATAGTCAACACCTTGATCTTGTCAAAAACATTTTGTGACAATTCAAGCTTTGTAGATAGTAACACTACTATCAGTGTCCGTCTTCCTCTTGAAGATCCATTTATTCTCAATGACTTACTGATCATCGGGCAAGTCAATCAAAGTCCATACTTTGTTCTCATACATGGATCCCATCTTAGATTTCATGGTCTCAAGCCATTTTGCGGAATCTGGGTTCATCATCGCTTCCTCATAGTTCGTAGATTCATCATGGTCTAGTAACAGGATTACCATACCACTCTGGCACGGAACGTACTCTGGTTGACCTACGAGGTTCGGTAGTAACTTGATCTGAAGTTTCATGATCATCATCATTAGCTTCCTCACTAAATGGTGTAGGAATCACTGGAACTGATTTCTGTGATGAACTACTTTCCAATTCGGGAGAAGGTACAATTACCTTATCAAGTTCTACTTTCCTCCCACTCACTTCTTTCGAGAGAAACTCTTTCTCTAGAAAGGATCCATTCTTAGCAACTAAATATCTTGCCTTCGGATCTGTGATAGAAGGTGTACCCAACAGTTTCTTTTGGGTATCCTATGAAGACGCACTACTTCGATTTGGGTTCAAGCTTATTAGTTTGAAACTTTTTCACATAAGCATCGCAACCTCAAACTTTAAGACACTACAAGAAATATGTCAACTAGTGACCTTCTGTCAGTGACCCTGGAAGAATTGGTCATAGATCTATGACCATTTCAGACCAATTGGTCAAAAGCTGTTCGGGGGGCTCCAAAACCTAAACTATAACGACCATTTTGGTCAAAAAGGTCGTAATTTCCTTACACGAAATGGTCATAAAGCAGATAGCACTGGTCTGTTGCCTTATTTCTAGCTGATCATGACCAATATAGATGGTCATAACCTTGTAAATTGTGGTGGGTTGCTATGACTAGGCGCCACCTCATCAGTTTTGCCTATGTGTCATGTCCATGTGGTAGTTTTTGCCCTAGGTTGTGAAGCAACCTATATTTTTGTCATTCCCAAAAAAATCTCATAAATTCTTTGGGTCATATCTTCGTTAAATATGTAAAAATCCTTCCTTGCCTAGTTTAAAACTAATTCAACAATATTCATTTTCCTATTCTTTTCACAACAACACTTTATGAAGGAAGTGCTATTTATATATTCTTGATTGCCTTCGGAATTTTTGGGCACTCTTTCCTATCCAAATCATTACCACATGACAAAATTCAGCTCCACTTGCCTAGCAAATGTTCCTCGCCAAATTTCCAAAGTTTTTGTCCACCTAGAAGCATTGTGAAGGAAGTACCTTTTTTATATATCGAAATAACATGAAATTTATACAGTTCCTTCATATGCCCAAATTATCACCCTCCTCCAAATTGCAGCTCAGTCAAATCATCTATGTGAGCCTAGGTTCAATTTATATTTTATGGCCAAATTGGCACGTTGCAAAGCAAGTGTTATATAGACCCCTCCTATTACCCACAAACTTTTCGGGCACTCTTCCATACCCAAATCATTGCCACATGATAATATTCAGCTCAATTTTCCTTGTAAATCTTTCTCAGGAAATTTTCAAGGTTTCTACCTCGAGAGAAGCTTTGTGAAGTAAGTACTAGCTAGGCTTACCCAAATGATCTGAAAATTTACCAGCGCATGACCATACCTATGTAACTTACCTACACCAATTTTTAGCTCATTTCATTCATCCAATCTCTCTCACTAGTTTTCCCAAGTTTTTGTCCATAGAAGAGAAATGTGAAGGAAGTACCACTTTGGCATGTCCAAATAGTATCCATTTTCTACAGTGGTTTCCTATGCCCAAATAACCATCCTCCACCTAATTCCAGCTCAATCAATTCATTATTTTGAGCCGAGCTTCAACATTCGTAGTTATGTCCAGTGTGGTAGTTTGCAAAGCAAGTACCACCTACGCTCCTCCTTTTGAGCTGAAAATTTGTGAAGACGGTCTTCTTAGTAACTGATCATCCTCAGCCAAAACTCATGCCCATTAGCCATGTACATTTCCCGTACCGCTAATCAAACACTTGGCTAGTAATTCATGTTTGCGCATCGATCGGTCTCCTCGTGAGAATCTTATGTTGTAATTTTCTTCCTAGCACCAACCTGGGGAGTGCCCAACCCACTAGACATGCCTAGGCCGCCCAGAACACATGGCAACGCCATGGTCACGCGGTGACCACGTGGCGGGCATGCGAGTTTACGCGCTCTAGAGTTGGGGCCCTCGGCCACCGCCCAAACCTCGACGTACCGCCACCAAACCATGTATTTATGATTAAATAGGTCCTTATGTAACTAGAAATAATTTTTGGAAAAAATAAATAGCAAACTATGAGGCAGCCGCAGTTCAAATTTGACCCGCTTCCAACTGAATCGGCGGGAATTTGTCTTTTTCACCCGAGGTGGATGAAAACTTTTTACACCCAACCATTTTGTCAATTGTGCATTAAATAAGTCCTAGTATTTTAGAAAATTGATTTGGTCCAATTTTGCAACAATTATTTGGGAGATCCTTCACAAAAAACCTCCTTTTAGGCACTCGAAAAATGGAAAATGGTTTTTTCGTCCAAAGAAAATGAAAACTTACTTAGGCAACATTGTTTGACATTCCAATATGCACCCTTGTGCATAATATGAGATCATTTGAACAAACTATGCCATGAATGTGGCCATAAGATTGATCATTTGGCTTGAAAGCCTTGAATCCTCACACTTGATAGCTCGTTTCTGAGAACACTATTTTAAAACAATTGCCGTATTACAAGTTTGTTATTTTTCCTGGGAACTTCGCCACACATAATGACACAATGCGGAGGTTTCCCAATTTTTTGAGTTTTTTTGAATTTTTTATGCCCGTTTCAAAATGCTGTCAAAACGGCGGGAATGACTGTTCCTTGCTAGTGGTTGAATCTTGGAATTTTTTGGTGTTTCTATGATTAAATAGATACTTATGTACCTAGAAATGATTTTTGGAAAAAATAAATAGCAAACTACAAGGCAGCTATAGTTCAAATTTGAACCGCTTCCAGCTGAATCGGCGGGAATTTCTCTTTTTCACGAGAGGTGGATCAAAACTTTTTACACCCAACCATTTGGTCAATTGTGCATTAAATATATCCTAGTATTTTAGAAAATTTATTTGGTCCAATTTTGCAACAATTATTTGGGAGGTCGTTCACAAAAAACCTCCTTTTGGGCACTCGAAAAATGGAAAATGGTTTTTCCGTGCAAAGAAAATGAAAACTTCCTTAGGCAACATTGTTTGCCATTCCAATATGCACCCTTGTGCACAATATGAGATCATTTGAACAAACTATGCCATGAATGTGGCCATAAGATTGATCATTTGGCCTGAAAGCCATGAATCTTCACACTTGATAGCTCATTTCTGAGAACACTTTTTAAAAATAATTGCCGTATTACAAGTTTGTTATTTTTCGTGTGAACTTGGCCACATATAATGACACAATGCGAAGGTTTTCCAATTTTTTGATTTTTTTGAATTTTTTATGCCCGTTTCAAAATGCGGTCAAAATGGCGGGAATGACCGTTCCTAGCTAGTGGTTGAATCTTGGAATTTTTTGGTGTTTCTCTGATTAAATAGGTACTTATGTACCTAGAAATGATTTTTGAAAAAAATAAATAGCAAACTACGAGGCAGCTACAGTTCAAATTTGACCCGCTTCCAACTGAATCGGCGGGAATTTCTCTTTTTCACGAGAGGTGGATCAAAACTTTTTACACCCAACCATTTGGTCAATTGTGCATTAAATATGTCCTAGTATTTTAGAAAATTGATTTGGTCCAATTTTGCAATAATTATTTGGGAGGTCCTTCACAAAAAACATCCGTTTGGGCACTCAAAAAATGGAAAATGGTTTTTCCGTGCAAAGAAAATGAAAACTTCCTTAGGCAACATTGTTTGCCATTCCAATATGTACCCTTGTGCACAATATGAGATCATTTGAACAAACTATGCCATGAATGTGGCCATAAGATTGATCATTTGGCCTGAAAGCCATGAATCTTCACACTTGATAGCTCGTTTCTGAGAACACTTTTTAAAAATAATTGTCGTATTACAAGTTTGTTATTTTTCCTGTGAACTTGGCCATATATAATGACACAATGCGAAGGTTTCCCAATTTTTTGATTTTTTTGAATTTTTTATGCGTGTTTCAAAATGCGGTCAAAACGGCGGGAATGACCGTTCCTAGCTAGTGGTTGAATCTTAGAATTTTTTTGGTGTTTCTCTGATTAAATAGATACTTATGTACCTAGAAATGATTTTTGGAAAAAATAAATAGAAAACTACGAGGCAGCTACAATTCAAATTTGACCCGCTTCCAGCTGAATCGGTGGGAATTTGTGTTTTTCACGAGAGGTGGATCAAAACTTTTTACACCCAACCATTTGGTCAATTGTGCATTAAATATGTCCTGGTATTTTATAAAATTGATTTAGTACAATTTTGCAACAAATATTTGGTAGGTCCTTCACAAAAAAAACCTCTTTTCGGGCACTCAAAAAATGAAAAATGAATTTTCCGTGCAAAGAAAATAAAAACTTCCTTAGGTAACATTGTTTGCCATTTCAAGATGCACCATTGTGCATAATATGAGATCATTTCATTGAATTTTTCATGTGAAAAAGTAGAAGAAAACAAAAAAATGCCGAGGTAGATGCTTTTTTGAAGCATAATTTGTCTTTTTGATGAGAGGTGGATCGAAAGCATTTTACATCTAAAGATTTGGTCAACTGTACATAAAATGCAATCATATAGTTTTGGAAAATGGAGTGGTGCTGTAAACATTTTTGGCAATCCGAAAATAGAAAATGACCCCCCCCCCCTAAAAACTCATTTCTCATAGTAATTTTTAAAAGATATTTGTCTTATTCCAATTACAAGTTTGTTAGTTTTCCTAAAAACTATGTCACATTTGGTGACACAATGAGAATGTTTCTTTTTGAATTTCTCATATCATAAAATTGTTTATATGATTCAACACCTTTTTTTGAAAAAAAATATGGTTTAACACCTTATTTTTAGTCAATTACGACCAATTTAGAAGGTCATAACGTGTACTGGATTCTGATTGGTCCATGAACATGTCACGCGGATCGTGCTCAAACACCGTCGGATGCTCTCAGATCGGACGGCGGCCCTTTCTCCCTCGCCCCGCTCCCCCTATTTGTCTCAAAAAAAGAAAAAAAAACTCCCTCACCCTCTCACCCCACGAACCCTAGCGCTCCAGATCCACCTCACGCGCTCCCTCTCCCACATCGCCGCCGCCACCCCGCCGATTCAGATCCGACACCGCCGCCCGCGCCCCCACACCACCACCCGCTCCTCCGCCCGGCCCGGAGGCCTCAGTCGGCGCCCTCCGTTGCATGGCCGCCGCGCTCGTCCCGCCCTCGGCGCCGCACCTCCACTGCCATCTCTGCTGGCTCCTTGCCAGCGCCTCCGCCCTTTCCTCGTCCAGCGCGCCTCTGCTCAGGCTCACATCGGGCTCCTCATCGTCCTCCTCGACCTGCTCCTCCCACCCGCGCTCCTCTCCAACTTCCTCCCCGCCAGCGCCCCCTCCTTTCCGCTCCCCTCCCCTCCATAGGGCCAGATCTGCACCGTTCGGTGTTTCCGCATCCGCATCCGCGCCGCCACCACGCCCAAACCGCGGCCGGGGAGAGGAGCCCCGCCGCCACCACGCACTCCTCCTTCCACCTCCACAGCTCTCCCTCCCTCCCTCCTCGCGCCTCAAACCCTAGCCCGTGCGCGGGCGGCCATGGCGACCGAGCTCTGGATCCTCAGCACCCTCTTCTCCAAGAGCAAGATCAGCAATGCAACGTCCACGAGGAGAGGCTATGGTATGCTAGGTATGAATCCCTTTCTCTTCCTCTTCTCCTTCTTCTGGTCTCCTTCATCCCGCATCTGATTCCTGCGTTCTCTGCAGTTTGCTCACTCCGATCTGCTATAGTACGGTCTGCTTTAGCTTGTGAAGGAAGGGGGCCAGCCAAGGAGAAGCTCCTGTGCTGCACGTCGTCTACAGGATCAACATCGAAGTAGTAAGTCCCTGCCCCTCGTCCCCTCCATGCCCATCTTCGTTTGCATTAACCACCATGGCCCTGGCCAGTTTTTCAGCAGCAGTCAGTGTCACACACGCCAAACCCAAAATCAATTTCACGTTATAATAGCAGCTAAAATTCAGATCTGGGACAATGATTCTACCCTGTAAAATGATTCAATGCCGCTAGTCTCAGGGGTTTGAATTGGCCTTAGCACGTACGAATGGAAGTGATGCATACATACAGGTTATAAGTTGTCCTTTACATATACATTACCCACACACAATGTTCAATTGCCAGCCTGCAAGAATGCTATTCATTTTCTAGTATGAGTGTACATTCTCCCTTAGGTCTGGTGTTAGTTTCGTCCTTCCCTGTGTGTGTTCTCTCCTAATGCTACAAGTTTCCACACAGGCGACCTCCATGGACGACATCAACGATGAAAACAATGACGAGGGGCCTGTAACAAGAACGAGAGCCCTCTTGTTCACAGGGGCGTTGACCCGTGACGCGGTCTTTGCCGCGGAGTTCCAGAGTTCAAGGACCAAATCGTCGACGCCGTCAGTGACAAGCAGGTTCGACATCTTTCTCGGTTCTTTCCCCTGCATTCCTTTGGTAGCAGCACTAGTAGTATATGTAATTTGTGCAGATGCAATTGAAGTGAATTAACTCGGTCCTCTGTAGTTTCATTCAGTTTGGAATTTTTTTGAAATGTGACCGACTTGGATTGGATGGTAGATGGTTTAGTTCATGTGAAGCATCCCTCTTACAGTAAAGGATGCAGTTTGAGGATAATGTGCCAATTCTTCTGTAGTGGATATAAAATAATTAGGCATTTCTAAATTGCCTTGAATTTCCCTGAACTGACAAATGGACTGATCTACTTGCTGCCTATGCTACTAAACATAAAACTGAAAAACCTTTTACTGCCATTTTGTAGGTACTTTCCATAATGAACTTGGTTTCTGTTCACACACATGTACTACTACATTATCCTATACATGTTTTCTGAATTATGTGAGAGGATACTGCCATTTTGTTGGTACTTTCCATATTGAATTCATTGTAGCAGACATCAGCAGGTTTTAGATGTAGCACTCTTTACTTTTGTCGCTGGTTTACATTTGTCAATCCTAGGAATTGATTAGTGCCTTCTGTTTTGACTCTAGATTTGAATAGTGCCCAGGTAGTGTTCATTAGTAGGTTAAAAGGACGTTCAGCTTATTTATTAAATCATGATGTACAAAAGGTTTAGCTACGTGGGACTCCCAAGTCTGCAACTATAGTAGAAATAAGGCCATGGAGCAAGAGTTCTGTTGAGCATCCTTTGCATTTCTCTTGTCATGTTCCATGCTTCACAACATGTGGGTAAACATATCAGTACACACGCACACTGCAGTTTGTAATGTCATTTAATAGGGGATGCATTAGGGTACTTTATTTCCATTATAAACTAATAATAATTAAGAGCTTAGTAAGGTAACAATAATCTAGCATATATAGTAGAATATTAGATGTGCTTGTATAAATAGAATGCAGAGTTTAGAAATGAACTGAAATCTGAGAGCAGGAAGTGGTAGGCTTAATTTCATTTTGACTCTACATTCTTATTCTTATATTTTCATTCTTATTCTTTGCACAGGTGAAGTGTGAATCCAAGGCCGAAGCTGTGAATCATATCAACAAAGAGGAGCATATTATGTGTTGTAATTGTATGCATATCTCGGTTGTAGTATACTGAATTGTAATAGACTAATGTAGTCTTGTTTTGGACGAATTTCATTTGCTCTCTAGTCTGTTCAAAACAATGATTGTGTATGTGATTTGAATACCCGTGAAATGGAAACCTGACAAGAGGGTCCAAGTTATAATGGTTGTTTGACAAATTTCGAAATTTCTGACATGTGGGACATATTTCGAGATAAGCATGACATGTGGGGCTGGCTTACTAGTGGTACCCCAATGTATAATGGCCGAAACTAGAAAAATCAATGGACTAAAAAGGCTACGGCCCAAAAATAAAATGGCTTAAATGTTGGGCCTGGCCCATGTAGTTGACCAAAATTAATCAAGAAAAAATATGTAAAAAGGCTGAATTGTTGGGCTAGGCCCATGTAGAAAATCGAATTGGACCGGGTTGAATCTTGTGCCACATCAGATTGCCACGTTGGATGCCTACGTGGCCTGGGGAGGTTGCTAGTGACCAAAACGCCACAGTAGACGTATTTTGGTCATAAACGTCTATGACCATTCCAGAAGAAAGGTCGCTATAGTCAGTTTATGACCGCCAACTTTTGACCTTATGTTTTTTGTCACAAAAAGGTCACAAATTGAAAACAGTGACCAATAGTGCTGGTCACAAGTTGACATATTTCTTGTAGTGAGAAACGACAGCTTTGGTTTCTTGCCAAACCATAGTTCATACGGTGTCATCTCAACGGATTTAGATGGTGCCCTATTTAACGTGAATGCAGTTGTCTCTAATGCATAACCCCAAAATGATAGCGGTAAATCAGTAAGAGACATCATAGATCGCACCATATCTAGTAAAGTGTGACTACTATGTTTGGACACACCATTATGTTGTGGTGTTCCAGGTGGCGTGAGTTATGAAACTATTCCGCATTGTTTCAAATGAATACCAAACTCGTAACTCAAATATTCTCCTCCATGATCAGATCACAGAAACTTTATTTTCTTGTTACAATGATTTTCCACTTCATTTTGAAATTCTTTGGACTTTTCAAATGTTTCAGACATATGTTTCATCAAGTAGATATACCCATATCTGCTCAAATCATCTATGAAGGTCAGAAAATAATGATACCCACCACGAGCCTCAACACTTATTGGGTCGCATACATCAGTATGCATTATTTCCATTAAGTCAGTTGCTCGTTGTTGACACCAGATTTTGACACGGCCAAGAACTTAATTAAGATGGCCTCAAATGGAGAAGTGCTCAAAGTTATAAAGTTCTGTATCATCAAAAGGAGAAACTTTCATATTTGGGCCATAGCCATCCGGTCTCATCTCTAAGGCCAAAGTTGTGCTTGAAGTACTCGGATTTTGTATTCAGAACACTATTCGGCTCATTACGCCCCCAAGATGTCCTCATAAGAGAAATATTTCTACACAGATTATCTTCGCCTCGTCGAGGTGATTGATTTCGATATAAAAACGTCTAAATCGGAGTTCGTATGCAAAAGTTAGCGCCAAAATAGTGTGCTGCATAAGTTTTCCCCAGAAGTTCCGCGCAAAACTTCCGGGAAGGTTCCGGGCTAAACCAAAAGTTTGCACGCGGTGCGCCCCGAAAAGTGGAATTTTAACATTGTTTGCAGATTTGCGGGGCCAATTTCGACATCATGATGACCTCTAATGAAAAAGTGATCAACTGAAGAGTTTTTCTCCATTGCAAGATCTACAACTTTGCTTTTGGGACCATCGTCATCCGAAGTAGTATGCGACCTGCAGATTCAGTGCAAGATGGCTACTTGATATAATTTCAGCCCGGAAGTTTCGGGCCAGACCGGAAGTTCCGGCCCTCTTAGTCCGAGTTAGGGTAACTTTTGATGATTTGGACGTGATTTGAGTCCTTTTCTTGTACGGGAAGTCCAGCCGTCTCATATATATGTAAGGGGTGACGGCTGATTGAACAACACACAATCGATCAAATCATCTATCACTTTTTATCTTTTATCTTTTCTCCTTAACCCTAGTTCTTCTTCTTCCTTATTCTTCGTCTGTTTTTCTTGTTGCAGGGTGGCGAACCTTGAGGCCCTAGGGGTGATCAGGTCGACCTAGGGCAGCCCATAGCCACCGCGCGCCCTGACGGGGTCCCTCCCGGGTGCGTGGGGTTTTGGGTCATCAAAAGCGCCCGCCGGATTGCTTGCGTACTGCGCTTCCGAACGGGTTTCCTTCGACGTGAGCTGCGGTGCATCACCCTCAGCGTTGGAGGTACACGGTGACGTGTTCGTGTGCGAACACACTTTTTGGCGACTCCGCTGGGGACGAAGCTTTGAACGGTCTCCAGTCCGTTCTTGCTACGAAGAGATCGTCATATAGGGTTTGCAATATACAAAGGTAATATGAATACCCAATTCCCTACTGTAGATGCAAATAATTCATATGATGTTACTAGATCGTTCAACGATTATACTCTATTGGCCAGCCCTAGTTTTTCAATAATGCATCTAATTACGTGCATAGGCCGATTCAAAGTAATTTACATGTTTCAACTTCTTATGATACTAGTAACATACACCCTATGTATCCTAACTCTCATGCATCGGCAACCCCACAAATCCATATGCCGATGAACAACATGATGGGTTCGGTTAATCAATTTGAAACACCTCATGTTAAAATTTCCAATAGCATAGAAGAAAGTGTTTCACCTTTTTTATTCATTGGCAACTAATTTGCAGTATGTGAATCCAACCTTGCCGATGGATGGGAGAATTGGCCATGCTACTACTAGCTATTCGGCCAGTTACTCTCAACCATCATATGCTACACCTCATGTTAGTAATTTTTCAGCACCGTATGCAACTGTAGATGTTCATAATTCGGTCCCGCATCTTCATGGTCATAGCCTAATAAGTGAAAATTTTACAGGAACACATGTGCCGTCATCAAATACTGTAGCATATAGTGCATACTCTATGCAATTCGAGAATTTCGGCAACACTCACGAATCATTGCCGAAAGAATCTGAAAGTATTGTGGAGCAATTCCTTCCAGAAGCGGTTGTGGCTGCGTTAAAAAAGAGCTTGGCACAAAACAAGAGAATTAGTGCTCTTTGCCTTGAACAATGTGAAAAGGGGTTGTTTCCTGATTATGCTGCAATAAAGGCTAGAGTTTTGCAAGAAGATGAAACTACATGCATTGATAGAATTGGCGAAAGAGCACATGGTTATACAGCAATGCATACACCTCCACCTAGTACCGCAGCATATTATACACCCCCTACACAATTGCAAAATTTCGGCAACACTAACACTTCATTGCCAAAAGATTCTAAAAGCATTGGGGGCAAACTAATCTAGAGCGGGTTGAGATTGAGAGGGGAGTTAAAGCTTTGCGCGATAGGGTGCAAGTACTTCGTCAAGAGAGAATTGATAGGGAATTAGCTCAAAGAAAAGAAGTGTTTCCAATTGATATAACTGGTGAAAAGAATGATGATTTGGAAACTAAAAGTGCTTCAGTTGAAAAGGCCGAATCAAGTAGTAAAGATTCCAAATCCATCAAATCCAAAGAGGCAAACATTGTTGAGAAAGGGCATGGGAATAATAGCAAAATGACCATGCTTGATTTTTCTGAAGTTAAGGGAACCTACTTCCTGCCCTATGAGTTCCGTGTCGTAGAAATTGACAAGCCTCAAGCATAAGAGCAAGTAGCCGAACAAAGTTCAGCTGATAAGGATCTTCAAGGTAATGATGCACGGAATAAAGAAAAAGATGATGAAAAGGCGTTGGAGAGTCATCCAAAGACGAAGCTAGATATTGTTCAAGTCACACCACCATCATGCTCTCCCAACGTATTTGAAGAGGTATGCATAGCGAGTAATTTACCTATTTTCAGATTTGGTTGCAACTTCATTATTGATGCATCTATAAGAAATAGTCTCATAAGTAATTTTCAAAGACCAATGAGGAAGGGCAATTCACTTATTAGCAATATAATTGTTACTAAGCATATCGGTCAATATATTGTACCATTTAAAGAGACCGATAGTGACTTATTACTGCAGCCAAAGCTTTTCCCATTGCTTTATTTAAAGTTCATATCTAATTGGGTAGCTTTGCTTGCTTCATACTTGGCTTACGCATGGTCTCAATTAAGACATGTATGTTCTAACTACTTTGATTTCAGAAATTTAAAGCCAAGGTTAAAATCTTTTGAGAAAACCGATGCTAGTATAGTTTCTTATTTAAAGACATCGGAAAAACAATGTGAAAGAGAATTCATAGCCGAATGGGACAGTGCCAAATCTGAACCATTCATTTGCTTAACTCCAAAGCCGTTCTCACAACAAGATCGGCTAGAAAACAAAAGTTATACCTTCGATTCAAACATGTGTGACCAAATCTTTGATTTGTTATTGAAAAATAATTACATTGGAATTCTTGATCACCATGTCAAGCGATCTATGCAAGGACGAATGTATTGTGAGTTGCATGATTCGTTCAAGCATAGTTTTGAGGATTGCAACATGTTTCGTCAAATAGTTAAATCGGCCATTGATAAAGGACGATTGAAATTTGTTGAGACACCAAGAGATGACCAGTCTATTCTGATTGGTCCCGATGGTAGAAAGTTTTTGCATCGGCTACTTCAAGTCGATCCATTTAAAGAGAAGGTAAAAACTGCAGGTGATGGGATCAAGCTTTCAAGTAAAGAAGTTGTTGAAGAGCATAATGAACATAATCTTGAGGGCGAAATTCCATCGAAGCTACAATGGAGACGCCAAGGACTGGGGGCAGCAAGCAAATTCAGAGATCGGTGCAAGCACAACCAAAGAAAACAAAGGCCGCAATAAGCACAAGTGCAAGAAATCCAAAGTCACTTTTGCACAATTATTAGATAAATATCAAAAGAGGAGTGAAGAGAAAAGTGCTTATCGGCCAACTAATGCAAAAGCATCAAGATCACCCCAAGGCGCAAATATGAGGATCGGTATTGGAAAAGTGAAAATTTTCATGCAACATATTCATATCCTTATTTTGGGCCGCCAATGCCAATGTCGTGGATGCCTCCCTATGCTCATGTAGATTCATATCCATCATGGGACATGTATGATACAAGGGCACATTCTCCATCTTATTTTAAACCATCTCACCAATATTATGCAGCTCCGAGAAGATCAACATTTGAACAATCACATGTTAAAGACCGTTTCAATCATAAGGAATCAGTCCAGAGCTCAAGAAAGAATAAAGAGGTGATCAAACAAGTATATCGAGTTAAAAAAGATGGTCGCAAGAGTGCCAATTCAGTTTGATCTTAAAGGATAAAGAGCCAATTAAAGTGTTGACATTGGTTACAAAAGGCAAAGAAGTGAAGCAATCAATTGATAAAAATCAGAGTGCCAAATCTAAAGAAAAGAGGTTGAGGATGCACAAGGTCCAAAACGAGTTGCCATTAGTTGAAACAAAATCACAGCCGACATGCCCACTCGGCTTGTCATATTGGCAAAAGAAGGAATTACAAAATCTTAGTGCACAAGAGGTGAGAAAGAAGAACATGGCATGGGTTCCCAAGAATACCAATCATAACAAAAATGATTTGCATGCTTCTATTGCAACAAGTACAATAAAAGTGAAGAAAGAGAAGGATGGAAGCAACAAACAATTAAGCTGAAGGTGTGCATCAGAACATCAAAATCTTCGGTTAGCACATCATCCATTTTCTTCAACCATGCCATTGATGCCTTTGCCATGGAATTCATCCCTAGGTATGATCAATTACCCTCCATGGATTCATTTTGATCCATGGATGCAACATAATTTTCTATATCATGAGATGGTATTACCAAATCACTATACATTTGGTTAGTTTCATTTTTGTTGCTAATATAAAGGGGCCGAAATATTTTATTACTATTTAATTTGTTTATTTCGGCTATACATACTTTGGTGGGTGAATTCTACATGGACCTTGTGGTAATGGCCGATATTTATCTATCGTCCTAAGAGTTTGTCAACGCATGGCCGATGCGCTATTCTAAAATCGTCCTTAGTTCAATTGGAGAGCAAGACAAGGTATGTGCTCATGGAAATTTATATGTATGCCTATATTATGATTGAATGGAGTTGAGACATTATGACCGATGTCATTGAATATATGTTACCTAGACCAATTCACAGTTACAAAATTGGTGAGTGGGTTTATGCTTTGATTTAATATATATGATTTGGCCTACAAGTATTTCAAGTTTATGAGAGGCCAAATCATTGTCGGTTTCATTATTGAGCATCAGATTTATGACATGCATAATATTGATATTAGCCTTGTCTCTCTAGTACTATGGAGATTATGTTTTGATGGTTGAATTCACAATGGCCAAGGTGTTGGTGTTGTTTATATATCTCCTTATGGTGCAATTTTGTGAAGCCTCATGCCACTTAGAATATTTTTTGCACAAATGATCAAAGCCGAATATGCATTGTTATTCGGATTGGAGCTTCTCCGTGCTATAGGTGCTATACATATTGAGGCTTTCGGTGATTCGTTATTAGTAGTGCAACAAATATCCAATGGTTATCAATGTTTTGACGAATCACTTTTAATTTATCTTGAGGTATGTCTAGATGTAAAATTTACCATGTGTTGTTTTAAGATTCTTCATATATCTAAACATGACAATTGGAGAGAGTTGGCATAGAAAGCATTCGGCTACCATGTTGGTCATGGTGTATTGCACATCTATCAATAGCCGATGCTTATTCTTGCCAACATAGGTAAGGCCGAATTGGAGCTCACCATCTCGGCCACTAATGAAACTTTTATGCAGACGAAGTAAGGATTCAAGGAAGTTTATTCTTAATTATCTGCAAAATCCTAGTGAAAGGGAGAACAATATGGTTCGGAGGATGGTTTTGGTCTATGGAACCTTATCATCGGATTGTTATAGAAGGTGAGAAGTTTTCACCCAAGTTTGCATCAAGAGGTTCAAATAAGCAATGGCCGATATATACTTATCGTCCTAAGAACATGCAAAATGGCCGATGGAGTGTTGACATCGTCCTTAGAAAAAGCATCGTGCAAGTTATTTTTCGGCACACAAGTTTGCCGAAAAATAGGGGGGCATGTGTTAACACGGCCAAGAACTTAATTAAGATGGCCACAAATGGAGAAGTGCTCAAAGTTAGAAAGTTCCGTATCGTCAAAAGGAGAAACTTTCATATTTGGGCCATAGCCATCCGGTCTCATCTCTAAGGCCGAAGTTGTGTTTGAAGTACTCAGATTTTGTATTCAGAACACTATTCGGCTGAGTACACCCACAAGATGGCCTCATATGAGAAATGTTTCTACACGGATTGTTTTCATCTCGTCGAGACGATCGATTTTGATATAAAAACGTCTAAATCAGAGTTCGTATGCAAAAGTTAGAGTCAAAACAATGTGGTGCATAAGTTTGCCCCGGAAGTTCCGAGCAAAACTTCCGGGGAGGTTCCGGGCTAAACCGAAAGTTTGCACGCGGTGCGTCCCGAAAACTGGAATTTTAACATTGTTTGCAGATTTGTGGGGCCGATTTCGAAATCATGATGACCTCGTATGAAAAAGTGATCAACTGAAGAGTTTTTTTCCATTGCAAGATCTACAACTTTGCTTTTGGGACCATCGTCATCCGAAGTAGTATGCAACACGCAGATTCAATGCAAGAGGGCTACTTGATATAATTTCAGCCCGGAAGTTCCGGGCCAGACCGGAAGTTCCGGCCCTCGTAGTCCGAGTTAGGGTAACTTCTGATGATTTGACGTGATTTGAGTCCTTTTCTTGTACGGGAAGTCCATCCGCCTCATATATATGTAAGGGGTGATGGCCGATTGAACAACACACAATCGATCAAATCATCTATCACTTTTTATGTTTTACCTTTTCTCCTTAACCCTAGTTCTTCTTCTTCCTCGTTCTTCGTCTGCTCTTCTTGTTGTAGGGTGGCGAACCTCGAAGCCCTAGGGGCGATCAGGTCGACCTAGGGCAGCCCATAGCCGCCGCGCGCCCTGACGGGGTCCCTCCCAGGTGCGTGGGGTTTCAGGTCATCAAAAGCGCCCGCCGGATTGCTTGCGTACCGCGCTTCCGGACGGGTCTCCTTCGACATGAGTTGCGGTGCATCACCCTCAGCGTTGGAGGTACACGGTGACGTGTTCGTGTGTGAACACTCGCTCCATTGTTCTGGAGAATGGAGTCTTAATCATCTTGCCCATGAGACATGGTTCGCAAGCATCAAGTGATTCATAATCAAGTGATTCCAAAAGTCCATCAGCATGGAGTTTCTTCATGCGCTTTACACCAATATGACCTAAACGCTAGTGCCACAAATAGGTTGCACTATCATTATTAACTTTGCATCTTTTGGCTTCAATATTATAAATATGTGTATCACTATGATCGAGATTCAATAAACCATTCACCTTGGGTGTATGACCATAGAAGGTTTTATTCATGTAAACAGAATAACAATTATTCTTTGACTTAAATGAATAACCGTATTGCAATAAACATGATCCAATCATATTATGCTCAATGCAAACACCAAGTAACATTTATTTTAGGTTCAACACTAATCCCGAAGGTAAAGGGAGTGTGCGATGGTGATCTTATTAACCTTGGAATCATTTCTAGCACATATCATCGCCACGTCCTCAACTAGTCTTTGTTTATTTTGCAACTCCCGTTTCGAGTTACTATTATTAGCAACTGAACTAGTATCAAATACCGAGGGGTTTTCTATAAACACTTGTAAAGTTCACTTTGCCATCCTTCTTATCTGCCAAGTATCTAGGGCAGTTCCACTTTCTAGTGACCATTTCCTTTGCAGTAGAAGCACTTAGTTTCAGGCTTGGGTCTAGCTTTGGGCTTCTTCATGGGAGTGGCAACTTGCTTGCCATTCTTCTTGAAGTTCCCTTTCTTTCCCTTGCCCTTTTACTTGAAACTAGTGGTCTTGTCAACCATCAATACTTGATGTTTTTTCTTGATTTCTACCTTCATCGATTTCAGCATCGCGAAGAGCTTTGGGAATCGTTTCCGTTATCCCTTGCATATTATAGTTCATCACGAAGTTCTAGTAACTTCGTGATAGTGACTAGAGAACTCTGTCAATCACTATCTTATCGGCAAGATTAACTCCCACTTGATTCAAGTGATTGTAGTACTCGGACATTCTGAGCACATGCTCACTCGTTGAGCTATTCTCCTCCATCTTGTAGGCAAAGTACTGTCAGAGGTCTCATACCTCTTGACACAGGCATGAGTATGAGATACCAATTTCAACTCTTGGAACATCTTATATGCTCCGTGGCATTCAAAACATTTTTTTGAAGTCCCGGTTCTAAGCTGTAAAGCATGGTGCACTAAACTATCAAGTAGTCATCATACCGAGCTTGTCAAACGTTCATAATGTCTGCATCTGCTCCTGCAATAGGTCTATAACCTAGCGGTGCATCAAGGACATAATTCTTCTGTGCAGCAATGAGGATAATCCTCAGATCATGGACCTAGTCCGCATCATTGCTACTATCATCTTTCAACATAGTTTTCTCTAGGAACATATAAAAAATAAACGGGGAGCTACATCGCAAGCTATTGATCTACAACATAGATATGCAAATACTATCAGGACTAAGTTCATGATAAATTAAAGTTCAATTTAATCATATTACTTAAGAACTCCCACTTAGATAGACATCCCTCTAGTCATCTAAATGATCATGTGATCCAAATCAACTAAACCATGTCCGATCATCACGTGAGACGGAGTAGTTTTCAATGGTGAAAATCATTATGTTGATCATATCTACTATATGATTCACGCTTGCTCTTTCGGTCTCCAGTGTTCCGAGGCCATATCTGCATATGCTAGGCTCGTCAAGTTTAACCCGAGTATTCTGCATGTGCAAAACTGGCTTGCGCCCGTTGTATGTGAATGTAGAGCTTATCACACCCGATCATCACGTGGTGTCTCGGCACGAAGAACTGTCGCAATGGTGCATACTCAGGGAGAACACTTATACCTTGAAATTTTAGTGAGAGATCATCTTATAATGCTACCGCCGAACTAAGAAAAATAAGATGCATAAAGGATAAACATCATATGCAATCAAAATATGTGACATGATATGGCCATCATCATCTTGTGCTTTTGATCTCCATCTCCAAAGTACTATCATGATCTCCATCGTCACCGGCATGACACCATGATCTCCATCATCTTGATCTCTATCAACGTGTCGTCATATGGTCGTCTCGCCAACTATTGCTTTGCAACTATTGCTATCGCATAGCGATAAAGTAAAGTAATTGTATGATGCTTGCATCTTATGCAATAAAGAAACAACCATAAGGCTTCAGCCAGTTGCCGATAACTTTAACAAAACATGATCATCTCGTACAACAATTTATATCTCATCACGTCTTAACCATATCACATCACAACATGCCCTGCAAAAACAAGTTAGACGTCCTCTACTTTGTTGTCGCAAGTTTTACATGGCTGCTACGGGATAAGCAAGAACCGTTCTTACCTATGCATCAAAAACCACAACGCGGTATAGTGATTGCTTTTTGATCTTCAGAAAGAACCCTGTTCATTGAATCCGATTCAACTAAAGTTGGAGAAACAGACACCCACTAGCCACCTGTGTGCGAAGCACGTCGGTAGAACCAGTAAAGCGTAAGCGTACGCGTAATGTCGGTCTGAGCCGCTTCATCCAACAATGCCGCTGAATCAAGAATCAATTAGTGACGGCAAGCAATATGTATATACCCACACCCACAACTTCTTTGTGTTCTACTCGTGCATATAACATCTACGCATAAACCTGGCTCGGATGCCACTGTTGGGGAACGCGATAATTTCAAAAATTTCCTATGCACACGCAAGATCATGGTGATGCATAGCAACGAGAGGGGAGAGTGTCGTCCACGTACCCTCGTAGACCATAAGCGAAAGCGTTATGAGAACGCGGTTGATGTAGTTATACGTCTTCATGATCCGAACGATCCAAGTACCGAACGCACGGCACCTCCGAGTTCAGCACACGTTTAGCTCGATGACGTCCCACGAACTCCAATCCAACAGAGCTTCACGGGAGAGTTCCGTCAGCACGACGGCGTGATGACGGTGATGATGTTGCTACCGACGCAGGGCTTCACCTAGGCACCACTATGATATGATCGAGGTGGATTATGGTGGGGGGAGGCACCGCACACGGCTTGGAACAATCAACTTGTGTGTCTTTGGGTCCCCTCCCCCCGCACCCGTATATAAAGGAGCAAGGGGGAGGCTGGCCGGCCTTGGTGCGCCCCAAGGAGAGGAGGAATCCTCCTCCTAGTAGGAGTAGGATTCATCCTTTCCTAGTCCTACTAGGAAGGGGGAAGGGGGGAGGAAAGAGAGGGAGAGGGAGAGAGAAAGAGGGGTCGCGCCCCCCTCCCCTAGTCCAATTCGGACTCCTCATGGGAGGGGGCGTGCCACCTCCTGGGCTGCAGCCCTCTCTCTCCCCTCAGGCCCACTAAGGCCCAACACTTCCCCGGGGGGTTCCGGCAACCCCTCCAGCACTCCGGTTTTCTCCGAAACCATCCGGAACACTTCCAGTGTCCGAATATAGCCGTCCAATATATCAATCTTTATGTCTCGACCATTTAGAGACTACTCGTCATGTCCGTGATCACATCCGGGACTCCGAACTACCTTCCGTACATCAAAACACATAAACTCATAATACTGATCGTCACCGAACTTTAAGCGTGCGGACCCTACGGGTTCGAGAACTATGTAGACATGACCGAGACTCGTCTCCAGTCAATAACCAATAGCGGAACCTAGATGCTCATATTGGCTCCTACATATTCTACGAAGATCTTTATCGGTCAAATCGCATAACAACATACGTTGTTCCCTTTGTCATCGGTATGTTACTTGCCCGAGATTCGATCGTCAGTATCTCAATACCTAGTTCAATCTCGTTACCGGCAAGTCTCTTTACTCGTTCTGTAATGCATCATCCTACAACTAACTCATTAGTCACATTTCTTGCAAGGCTTATAGTGATGTGCATTATCGAGAGGGCCAGAGATACCACTCCGACAATCGGAGTGACAAATCCTAATCTTGATCTATGCCAACTCAACAAGTACCATCGGAGACGCCTGTAGAGCACCTTTATAATCACCCAGTTACATTGTGACGTTTGGTAGCACACAAAGTGTTCCTCCGGTATTCGGGAGTTGCATAATCTCATAGTCAGAGGAACATGTATAAGTCATGAAGAAAGCAGTAGCAACAAACTAAACGATCATCGTGCTAAGCTAACAGAATGGGTCAAGTCAATCACATCATTCTCTAATGATGTGATCCCGTTAATCAAATGACAACTCATGTCTATGGCTAGGAAACTTAACCATCTTTGATTCAACGAGCTAGTCAAGTAGAGGCAAACTAGTGACACTCTATTTGTCTATGTATTCACACATGTACTAAGTTTCCGGTTAATGCAATTCTAGCATGAATAATAAACAATTATCACGATATAAGGAAATATAAGTAACAACTGTATTATTGCCTCTAGGGCATATTTCCTTCATCCACAAGCCAGGGGCGTGCCCTGAGGGCTTGTGGACTCCTCATGAGTCTTCTGACCCCCTCCCCAAGTCTTCTGGTCCAAGAAAAATCATCGCGAAAGTTTTATTCCCTTTGGACTCTGTTTGATATACCTTTTCTTTAGACTCAAAACAAGTAAAAAACAGAAACTTGGACTGGCACTGGGCTCTAGGTTCATAGGTTAGTCCCAAAAATAATACTCCCTCCATCCCGAAATTATTGTCGTACACACAATACATTGGTGATTTTGCATTAAAGCTTTGAGAGTTTCCAAACCATTTGAAACAAGTCCCTCCGCCTGTGTCTTCTTTTTCCGTCGTCGACAGGGGCCGGCGTCGCCTAGCTACGCGATTCATCGCCCACCAGGAAGTGCTCCACCGCCATCGTGACGTACCTACTCTGCCTCCGCCATTGCCAAGTACCTGCTTCTCCGCCTTCGCTGTTGAGACATGTCTCGCTGCGATGCCCTCCTGTGATGATTACCATCGGGTGTCACCGGAACCTCCACGTCCTCCTTGAGCTCGCGTGCGTCCTCCTTGAGCTCCTGCGCATCCTCCTCAAGCTCCAGCGCGTCCTCCTCAAGCTCCCGCCCATCGTCCTCGAGCTCCCACGCTGCGCCGCCGCAATTCCTCCCGGCCATCGTGATCCCCTACGGGCGTCGCCGAAAACTGCCTCCACGATCCGGTGGACCAGGAGCTCGCACTACAAAAAAAGACACTTCCGTGATGATACGTGTTTGTCACAGTAGGTCATCTTTTCTATCATGCATGTACATCCATGAAATTTTTATGACAGAATCAAGATAGTCATACATGTGCTGTCGTAGAAGTGTTCCATGACATTACCAAAATTATCATCACGGAAGTGTCAACTTCCATGACGATAAATCGTGCATCATAGAAGTGCTTTTGTCAAGGGTGGCCGACACGTGGCATCCACCATAACGGGTCGCTGTTACACTATCGGATCTGGTTTTGGATCCGATAACCCATTAACGGCCCGGACTAATGAGGATTTTCCATGTGTAAAATTGTCATTGGCCGGAGGAAACACGTGTTGGCTCACCGTTGGGACAGATGTCATCCATTCATTGGACAGGAGGCGCCTATGATACGTTGACACATGGCACGGCCCAACAAAGGCCCATATAGGTTAAAAAGGCCGGCCTAGTCAAAGGCCCGTAGTACTTACTCACGTACTAGTGGTCCAGACCAATAACGGTGTAACATCCCAAAATTCTAAATTTTGGAATGTTATAATAAGTAGATAGATTGATTGATTGTTTGATTGTTGTGTGATTGATTGAGTGAAATTCGAAACGTTTTGAAAGTTAAATGAGAGGGAATAAAAGGACTTTCCCAAACTTTCATTTTTCATTCATGATCTCCATGAATTCAAATTCTTTTCAACCCAAAACCCTAGAGAGAAGATGACATGACTTCTTCCATTTAAATTAAATGAAAAAGGTTGTTGAAAATATTTGAATTTCATTGAAAATATTTCAAACTTCAGGCAACTCAATGATTTTCATGAGAGAAGATAAAATGACTTCTTCAAAATATATGAAATATGAGTTGGGAGTTAAAATGATCAAATTCAAAGTCCTTTTGGAAATTATTTTCAATTTGGAGTTATTTGACTTTTATTCAAATTATATTTTCTCCAAAAATAAAATACATGGAAAATAGGGTAAAATGATTCCCTGCAATAGAAAATTGGAGAAAAATTAATTTGAAATCATTTTGGTATTTTTAACATGATTTTTGATGGATTTTAATAGGCCAGTAGCACTCTTCGAATTATCTGAATCTGTGTGGATTTTATTTAGAGTTATAAAAATGTTCATGTCGTAGAAAATCTTTTTCTGAAAATTTTGATATATTATATGCCTATATAATATTTTTATTTTGTTTTGTCCTTTTTATTTTTGTTTGTTTGAGAATTTGGTAAAAAAAACTTCTTCTCTCCTCCGCCGCCGAACTGGGCCGGCCCAATAGGCCACGGCCCAGCCCAGCCAGCGCGCCGCCGCCCTCCTCCTCGCGTGCCTCAGCAGGACTCGCCGGAGTCCGGCTTCCCCACGCCACCGGACGCCCCCTCGCCCAAGGAAGGCCTCGGCCTTGTGCCTTTAAAAGGCGGGCCCCCGACGCCCCTCCCTCTCTCTCCTCTCCCCGCATCCGCCGCCTCTGCCACTGCTTGCTGCTCGTCACTGCCGCCGCAACGCCTCGCCGTGCCGCCGCCCGTTGTTGCTGCACCGCGCGCCGCACGCGCCACCGCTCCCCGCTGCCGCGCCGCGCATTGCTGCTACTCGCGCCGCTCGCCTTGCCCGTGCGCCGCCGTGGCCGCTCACCGTCACCTCGCCTCGCCGGAAACTGCCGCCCTCGCCGTTGCCGTGGACCTGCCGTGGACCGGTAAAAACCGCCCGGTCCGATCCGGTTTTATTTTAAGTTCGGTTTTTAAAAAAACCCTAGACTCGATCTGTTTTTTTAGGTTTTATTGAATAGCGAACGTCCACTGTTTAGACCTTATAAGCGAACGTTCGCCTTTTAGTCTTTTTCTTTTTCTGTAATTTTGGCCAGGGACCTAGATGTGAATACTTTATTTACAGTTTAGTCCTTGAACTTCAAACGATCATTACTTTTTACTCGTTAGTCCAAATCCAACGAAACCAACGCCCACGTCTTCGTTACAATCTCCTCTATCCAGTAAAACAACTTAAACATGTTTTTGAAAAGTTTAAATATTTGAATTAGATCAGATTTGAATTCACACTTCGTTTGATCATAACTTGAGTTTCGTAGCTCCGTTTGAGTTGATTCTTTTTGCAAATCGAAGCTCTTGACCTAAACATTCTAATAAGGCCAAATTCACATAATTTTGGTACTGTTAGAAATTGTTTTATGTTGCAAGAGTCATTTGTTTGGTTTTGATGTTTTTTGAATCGACTTCTTCGATCTTTCTGATCTTTTGAGTGATTGCTTATGTGTGGTTACTATTGCTTGCCTACGATAGATTGACCGGAGTGTGATGAGTAGATCTATCAAGAGTTTTGAGTGCGAATCATCTTCATCAACATTGCAGGCAAGTTCACACTTTGATCATACCCTTTATCACCCAGTTTTTATGCATTAGTTCCAATCCTCAAACATTGCATGGTTAGGATGTCATTAACATGTGGGTTGGGAAGTAGATGATGAGGTAGAACCTATTGCCATTTTATTATCAAACCCCTGGGAGTTACTTCTACGTTGTGCTTATATCACTATGCTATGCACGTAGACGTGGATCGGTTTGAGAGAAATCATGAAAGATGTGAGAGATTATTGTTAACTAAGGTTTAACTTAAGGTTGCTACTATAATACACATCTGGGTGGATTGGTTGGGGCACCCTGGGGATATACCAGTGGACTTGCCCGAACACCTGGGGATATACCAGTGTTGTCCTAGGAGATCCCGGGGTTACCGTGTGATCATCCTATGGTTCGCCACCCAGGCTCAAAGGGATCATAAGATTATTCATGCTAGAAACTTCCGTGTGCAGCCACAAGCTATTATGGGCTCTAGCATAGTTGACTAAGTCATGCAAACTCTTATAGTGGTAGACTAGCAGATGTAGGGGATGTAGGTGGTACGGTCTGCCCGATCGTAAGGTGCTAGCGCTTCTGAAAGACTATGTCTCGGTCATCTGTCTTCTCAAACACCATGTAGTGCGAGAAACCAAACGGAGGCGATCGAGTCTTGTGGCGAAAAGTGCGCAAACCTCTGCAGAGTGTATAAACTAATCATGATTAGCCGTGTCCCCGGTTATGGATGTCTTGAGTATCTAGTACCTGGATTATCATGTGAATCTCATCACGTTATCTTAAATGAATATTGTTGGGTTTTAATGATGATGCTTAATCGGGATTGAGAATGCTGTCAACCATTCTCAATGTTCAACAACCACCATGATAGTTAAATAAAAATTTATTCCTTTGCAGTAGGGAAAAATTGGCTTTTTGCAAAAAACCTTATAACCATAGAGTTTTTCCACCAGCCATAAATGCATGTAGTGATAGCCTTTATTCATCATTATCCTCTGGTGTGAATTTGCCAGTACATTCAATGTACTGACCCTTTGTGGCTGCAATGTCTCATGTTGCAGGAGTACTTTACGACGAGTAAGTGATACGTTAGGGTTATGATTTCTACACTCAACTTTGCCGTTGGTGTTGATGGGAATCCACAACCTTGTTACTTCTACTATTTTGGATTGAGGTAATAGTATTTTACGTTACTTATACATGTGATTTACCTCTGTTATAAATCCTCGAGTACTGTGTGTGTCAGCATACCGATCCAGGGATGACACGTAAGCACAGTGACTTGATCCATTCGGGTCGGGTCGCTACAAGATGGTATTAGAGCACATGTTGACTGTAGGACGTGACCCTAGAAACTGGCAAGCCCATAGCAAAGATTTTTCTCTACAACTTTCCCTTTCAAAAAGATCTTTTACCTCTCTTCTCTTCTGAGCTTATTCAAAAAATTCCCTTTAGTAAGACCATACCCCTTTCCCCTTTTGACCACACGAAGATTCGACTGATGAGACCACTCCAAGAAGTACAAGATATCGGACAACTAAGACCACTTCGGAATGAAGAGTATTTTCCGTGCATCTGAATAATGGAAACTACTACGGTTGAAGACCGAAGACAAGTAGAATTTGAAGGCTCTGAAGAATTCCCAGATTTGTATGACCTAGGAAGGCTACCCTTATGGAACTTGGCAAACTATGGAAGTTTTCAATACCCGAGATCAAGGTGTATCGGAGAAAGACCGAGCATGGAGAGTTAAAAACCTCGAAGTTTTGTCAAAGAAAACCCTAAGGCAGGAGATATCAACTATGGAATGATAGCTCATGGGAATGACAAGAGCAGAAACACGGTTATCCATGATGTCATCGCCCGCTGATGCTATTGTCACCATGTTGAGTTAAGGATGCATTTCTTCAGAATGGATTGGATGGTAGAAGGCTGATGGAGCATCTATCAGCAGAGATGAAGTTTTAACCTTAGCCGGTGTATCACCAGGATCTGGAGTAGTACATCAAGAAGTTTAAAATGGAGCTCCAGGAAGTCGTATTGGACAAGGAAGTATTTCATGAGGAACTCAGGACCCTGAAGATGAGAGTAGCCAAGCTGGAGGAGTTACAACCTCGAGATACCGGAGATTTGTCAGGAACTGAAGGACAGTATGACCATGGTTCATGTGAAGGATGTTGAAACCTAGAAGTTGAAATGCAACTCCGGAATATTAAAGGATGTCACGAGAGACTTCGCATCAACAGAGTTGATCTGGCAAAAGAACTTGAGAAAGACAAGCATGATCGGAAGAAGCCATTGGAGGCATGAACAAGACTTGAAGAGTTAGACGACGTTGAAGATTTATTGACCTTTAGAAGACCAAACCCCTGTTATATACCTATGTTAGATGCGATGTTTGTGATCTGTCATGTGTTTGATGTTTTTCTCGACAGTCACAAATAAAATCTGTCTTTTCAAAACTTTTGTTTGTATTGTGTGAATCCCTCTCTATCTCTCTTATCTCACCCCAAACCCATGGACCCAATAGAGGATGAATGGAGATGAGCTTGTATTTTCTGGACCGATGAGTCAGTTGGAGATGGACCGATGGATTCAGAACATGGAGGATCACATGAAGAATAACTCTATAGTCGGAAAGGATATGACCCAACATGCTCTTCAGTGCTTTGAAAGAGGTGCTGCTACTTGGTGGAGGATGTACCAAACCATCAATGGATGGCAAGGAGTAACCACTTGGAGAGAATTTAAGTTGACTCTGCCAAAGTCTCGGTTTGTGTCCCAGAAGTTGAAGCCTTATGGAAAGGATATGAAGAAACCTTGTGCATGCAAGATTTGTGGAGAAATAGGACACACCCATAAAGAACACAAGGATGAATGCCCTAATTGTGAAGAAAGTCACCCAGTTAAAGAATGCCCAGCTAGGCAGATCACTTGTTTCTGGTATGAAGGGACTACCCACTATCCTGCTCAGTGTCACATTTACCCCATGGTACAACGAACCATCCAGTAGAAGAAAGAAGAAATGAAAGGAGCCCTCATGGAAATTTTAGAAGAAGCTGTGATGGAGGACACACCTAAAGAAGACCCGAGAAAACCCTACACTAAGTCTTGCTATTCATGTGGAGAAGAAGGACACATCTCCCAAAATTGTTTGAATGGGGATCTAGTAGAATTCCCGACAGAGGAAGTAGAATATGACCCACAGGAAATAGAAGCCCTGATTGGAATGGAAAAGTCCAGGAAGAGAAACCGATTGGGGCCCAGGAGGAACCTGAGTCATATCACATGTTACAGGTGCAAGGAGTCAGGGCACTACCTCAACAATTTCCCAAAAAGGAAACCTCGATACTTGTCAGAAGTAATATGTTTTAGTTGTAATGGAGCAGGGCACTTGCCAGAGAATACCCCAAGGAGAAGGAAACTTGTGCTAGATAGTTGAGTTTGCAACAAAAGAAATGGAGTAGTAGAACTGAGAACATTTTCTTTTATATTGAGGTGTTGAGTTGAGACATGTAATGGAAAAGCAAGAGATTATAATCATTGGAGAAGCAATAAAGTTAGCATAGTTGGTAAAGATTTGGGTTTTGTGAGTTGTTACTCTATGAAGAAGGATTTTGACCATTTTTAGGATATGAGAAATATGGTCTATGGGAGATTTGTGCATTTTAAGGGTGGTAGTACCCTGTAAGAACCCTTGACCCCTGGAAAAGATAAGGATACTCCACTGAGTGGATTTCTGACAAAATGAATACGAGTTTTGTCTCGATATGTGTGATACCCCAAGAGTATGTGGGATGAAGTTGGAGACCGTCATTT
The DNA here is from genome assembly GCA_034509565.1 of Triticum monococcum. NCBI lineage: Eukaryota > Viridiplantae > Streptophyta > Magnoliopsida > Poales > Poaceae > Triticum > Triticum monococcum. Next base: position 211,702,354 of record CM067847.1, on the reverse strand, counting down.
GTTTGGACCAAATGTGATTAAAGGAGTTAGAAGAGAATGTTAAGTTGATTCGAGATAGACTGAAGATAGCTCAGTCCAGGCAGAAGAGTTATGCAGACTTAAAAATGCAAGGAGGTAGTCTACGAAATTGGAGACAGAGCATGTCTTCGTGTGACCCCTCTGCAAGGAGTTAAATGATTTGGAGTTAAGGGACAGTTAGCCCCAAGATTTGTAGGACCATACCGAGTTTTGGAGCATATGGGAGAAGTGACCAACAAGTTGGAGTCACCCGAAGGACTGTCAGGAGTTCATGATGTGTTTCATGTTTCCCAGTTGAAGAAGTGTCATGCAGAGATGGCCAATATTCGCCTGTAAGGACGCTTGACCCTGGAAAGGATAATGATGTTCCACGACGTAGAGTATGGACTTCATAAGTATAAGTTTTTTTTATCTCGGTATGTGGGATATTCCACGAGGATAAAGAGATGAATTACTATTGGATATAAAGGAGGTATGATGTTGGAAATATGGATCAATGGAAACTCCATGATGAGTCCGAGTAACTACGTCTTAGTTTGGTGCGTATAGAAGGAAAAAGACATCACAATTGGATGATTTTTAAGTATGCTAGGAAGCTGGAAGTTGGATGTTGGAATAATGATCAGTTGCCCCGATGATGTTTTCAAGGTTTACAAGTGATGAGATGGGCCATAACCCACAGGCTCCAGGACCTGCCAAAAAGCAAGCACATTCTTGCTGAAGGAAAAACCCTGGAAGAAGTTACGATTTTATCGATAGAAGATCTTATAGGAGTAACGCAAAACCTGAGAGTTGTGAAGGAACGATAGATGTTTGTTTGGCTTGCAGAATCAATGGATTATTCCGAACGTAGTTCGTGGACAAGAGAAATTCTGCAATGCTTGTGAGGATGACCGAGTGTTAGAATGCGAGATTCGCTAAACCGTATACAAGGTAATGATTTGGGTGCGGGATGGATTGATCACCATACCGACTTACTCTTATTATTTGCCTTGCTATATGGGATGGTAAATCTGGGTGACTTACCTATAGTAGAGAGACGATGATCAAAATCATGTTTAAACCTTAGAATGGTATATCAATTTTTCCCTTGTATAAGGCAACTTTTGCCAATCGTAGGTTATACGGTGAGGATCAACCCAGACTCATTTCTTGCAGGAGAAACCATAAATTGTTGACCACCATGAGATACGATTAGTTGTTTAGTACTGGCGCCAGACCCGTTAGGTAAGAAGACCCAGTCTCAGAATAACCTTACCAAGATGAAAGGACAAAAGAATTGAGGAAAAGGTTATGCCGCTGCCGGAAGAGCTAGAGAAGGAATTATCCTTACGATCTGAGAAGATCGGCCCTGTCAAGAATAAGGATGGAGTATATGAGTATTGATGGGACCGTAACAATGTTTCTAAGGGTGGTAGCACCCAGACCCCGGTGATGATTCATGGATTTTGAAGAGACCCCAAACCTAACCTATTTCTTGCTAGCCTCTCCGAATCTCGAGGACGAGATTCCTTTTAAGGGTGGTAGGTTTGTAACATCCCAAAATTCTAAATTTTGGAATGTTATAATAAGTAGATAGATTGATTGATTGTTTGATTGTTGTGTGATTGATTGAGTGAAATTCGAAACGTTTTGAAAGTTAAATGAGAGGGAATAAAAGGACTTTCCCAAACTTTCATTTTTCATTCGTGATCTCCATGAATTCAAATTCTTTTCAACCCAAAACCCTAGAGAGAAGATGACATGACTTCTTCCATTTAAATTAAATGAAAAAGGTTTTTGAAACTATTTGAATTTCATTGAAAATATTTCAAACTTCAAGCAACTCAATGATTTTCATGAGAGAAGATAAAATGACTTCTTCAAAATATATGAAATATGAGTTGGGAGTTAAAAGGATCAAATTCGAAGTCCTTTTGGAAATTATTTTCAATTTAGAGTTATTTGACTTTTATTCAAATTATTTTTTCTCCAAAAATAAAATACATGGAAAATAGGGTAAAATGATTCCCTGCAATAGAAAATTGGAGAAAAATTAATTTGAAATCATTTTGGTATTTTAAAATGATTTTTGTTGGATTTTAATAGGCCAATAGCACTCTTTGAATTATCTGAATTTGTGTGGATTTTATTTGAAGTTATAAAAATGTTCATGTCGTAGAAAATCTTTTTCTGCAAATTTTGATATATTATATGCCTATATAATATTTTTATTTTGTTTTGTCCTTTTTATTTTTGTTTGTCTCAGAATTTGGTAAAAAAAACTTCTTCTCTCCTCCGCCGCCGAACTGGGCCGGCCCAATAGGCCACGGCCCAGCCCAGCCAGCGCGCCGCCGCCCTCCTCCTCGCGTGCCTCAGCAGGACTCGCCAGAGTCTGGCTTCCCCACGACGCCGGACGCCCCCTCGCCCAAGGAAGGCCTCGGCCTCGTGCCTTTAAAAGGCGGGCCCCCGACGCCCCTCCCTCTCTCTCCTCTCCCTGCATCCACCGCCTCTGCCGCTGCTTGCTACTCCTCACCGCCGCAGCAGCGCCTCGCCGCGCCACCGCCCGCTGCTGCTGCTGCACCGCGCGTCGCCCGCGCCACCGCTCCCCGCTGCCGCGCCGCTCGCCTTGCCCGCGCGCCGCCGTGGCCGCTCGCCGTCGCCTCGCCTCACCGGAAACCGCCCCCGTCGCCGTTGTCATGGACCCGCCGTGGACCGGTAAAAACCGCCCGGTCTGATCCGGTTTTATTTTAAGTTCGGTTTTTTTAAAAAAACCTTAGACTAGATCTGTTTTTTTAGGTTTTATTAAACAGCGAACGTCCACTGTTTAGACCTTATAAGCGAACGTTCACCTTTTAGTCTTTTTCTTTCTCTGTAATTTTGGCCAGGGACCTAGATGTGAATACTTTATTTACAGTTTAGTCCATGAACTTCAAATGATCATTACTTTTTAATCGTTAGTCCAAATCCAACGAAACCAACGCCCACGTCTTCGTTGCGATCTCCTCTATCCAGTAAAACAACTTAAACATGTTTTTGAAAAGTTTAAATATTTGAATTAGATCAGATTTGAATTCACACTTCGTTTGATCATAACTTGAGTTTCGTAGCTCCGTTTGAGTTGATTCTTTTTGCAAATCGAAGCTCTTGACCTAAACATTCTAATAAGGCCGAATTCACATAATTTTGGTACTGTTAGAAATTGTTTTATGTTGCAAGAGTCATTTGTTTGGTTTTGATGTTTTTCGAATCAACTTCTTCGATCTTTCTGATCTTTTGAGTGATTGCTTATGTGTGGTTACTATTGCTTGCCTATGATAGATTGACCGGAGTGTGACGAATAGATCTATCAAGAGTTTTGAGTGCGAATCATCTTCATCAACATTGCAGGCAAGTTCACACTTTGATCATACCCTTTATCACCCAGTTTTTATGCATTAGTTCCAATCCTCAAACATTGCATGGTTAGGATGTCATTAACATGTGGGTTGGGAAGTAGATGATGAGGTAGAACCTATTGCCATTTTATTATCAAACCCTTGGGAGTTACTTCTACGTTGTGCTTATATCGCTATGCTATGCACGTAGATGTGGATTGGTTTGAGAGAATTTATGAAAGATGTGAGAGATTATTGTTAACTAAGGTTTAATTTAAGGTGGCTACTATAATACACATCTGGGTGGATTGGTTGGGGCACCCTGGGGATATACCAGTGGACTTGCCCGGACACCTAGGGATATACCGGTGTTGTCCTAGGAGATCTCGGGGTTACCGTGTGATCATCCTATGGTTCGCCACCCAGGCTCAAAGGGATCATAAGATTATTCATGCTAGAAACTTCCGTGTGCAGCCACAAGCTATTATGGGCTCTAGCATAGTTGACTAAGTCGTGCAAACTCTTACAGTGGTAGACTAGCAGATGTAGGGGATGTAGGTGGTACGGTCTACCCGATCATAAGGTGCTAGCGCTTCTGAAAGACTATGTCTCGGTCATCCGTCTTCTCAAACACCATGTAGTGCGAGAAACCAAACGGAGGCGATCGAGTCTTGTGGGGAAAAGTGCGCAAACCTCTGCAGAGTGTATAAACTAATGATGATTAGTTGTGTCCCCCGTTATGGACGTCTTGAGTATCTAGTACCTGGATTATCATGTGAATCTCATCATGTTACCTTAAATGAATATTGTTGGGTTTTAATGATGATGCTTAATTGGGATTGAGAATGTTGTCAACCATTCTCAATGTTCAACAACCACCATGATAGTTAAATAAAAATGTATTCCTTTGTAGTAGGGAAAAATTGGCTTTTCGCAAAAAACCTTATAACCATAGAGTTTTTCCACCAGCCATAAATGCATGTAGTGATAGCCTTTATTCATCATTATCCTCTGGTGTGAATTTGCCAGTACATTCAATGTACTGACACTTTGTGGCTGCAATGTCTCATGTTGCAGGAGTACTTTAGGACGAGTAAGTGATACGTTAGGGTTACGATTTCTACACTCAATTTTGTCGTTGGTGTTGATGGGAATCCACAACCTTGTTACTTCCGCTATTTTGGATTGAGGTAATAGTATTTTACGTTACTTATACATGTGATTTACCTCTGTTATAAATCCTCGAGTACTGTGTGTGTCAGCATACCGATCCAGGGATGACACGTAAGCACAAAGACTTGATCCATTCGGGTCGGGTCGCTACAAATGACCTGTTTAATAAGGCCCATTTACGGCCCGAAGCCAGATCTGGCCCGTTAATTGTTCACCGAATATTTGGGCCCAATTACGGCCCAGTGACTTTCGGCATGTTAGAGGCCCGATGTAGACATGGGCCCATTTCATCCCGGTGTGTCTTTCGGCCTAGGAATGCCCGTGCTTCCCATGGGCCATAAATGGTCCGACGCTACACCCAGCCCACTAACGACCCGTGATAAAGGTGGCAACAGTTCAGCCCAACGTGACTTTGGGCCTGTTAAAGGCATGTCGTATAATTTGGCCCGTTGATGCATGTACTAAGCTTTTGGCCTCTTAAAGGCCCATGATATCAGTGGGTGATGACCCACAAGTATAGGGGAGCTATCGTATTCCTTTCGATAAGTAAGAGTGTCGAACCCAACGAGGAGCAGAAGGAAATGATAGGCGGTTTTCAGCAAGGTATTGTCTGCAAGTACTGAAATAAGTGATAACAGATAGTTTTGTGATAAGGTAGATTGTAATGAGCAATAAGTAACAAAAGTAAATAAAGTGCAGCAAGGTGGCCCAATCCTTTTGTAGCAAAGGACAAGACGGAACAAACTCTTATAATAGGAAAAGCGCTCCCGAGGACACATGGGAATATCGTCAAGCTAGTTTTCATCACGTTCATATGATTCGCGTTCGATACTTTGATAATTTGATATGTGGGTGGACCGGTGCTTGGGTGTTGTTCTTACTTGAACAAGCATCCCACTTATGATTTACCTCTATTGCAAGCATCCGCAACTACAACAAAAGTATTAAGGTAAACCTAACCATAGCATGAAACATGTGGATCCAAATCAGCCCCTTACGAAGCAATGCATAAACTAGGGTTTAAGCTTCTGTCACTCTAGCAACCCATCATCTACTTTTTACTTCCCAAAGCCTTCCTCTAGGCCCAAATAATGGTGAAGTGTTATGTAGTCGACGTTCACATAACACCACTAGAGGCTAGACAACATACATCTTATCAAAATATCAAACGAATACCAAATTCACATGACTACTCATAGCAAGACTTCTCCCTTGTCCTCAGGAACGAACGTAATTACTCACAAAGCATATTCATGTTCATAATAAGAGGGGTAATAATATGCATATAGGATCTGAACATATGATCTTCCACCAAATAAACCAACTAGCATCAACTACAATGAGTAATCAACACTACTAGCAACCTACTAGCACCACTCCCGGACTTTGAGACAAGAATTGGATACAAGAGATGAACTAGGGTTTGGAGATGAGATGGTGCTGGTGAAGATGTTGATGGAGATCGCCCTCTCCCGATGAGAGGAGCGTTGGTGATGACGATGGTGATGATTTCCCCCTCCGGGAGGGAAGTATCCCCCGCAGAACAGCTCTGTCGGCGCTCTAGATTGGATCCGCCATGGTTCCGCCTCGTGGCAGCGGAGTCTCGTCCCGAAAAGTTCCTCCTATTTTTTTCTCATCGAAAGACCTCATATAGGAGAAGATGGGCATCGGAGAGCCACCAGGGGGCCACGAGGTAGGGGGCGCTCCCTAGGGGGGGCGCCCCCACCCTCGTGAGAAGGGTGTGGGCCCCCTCGCCTTCATCTTTGGCGAGGATTTTTCTTTATTTCTTTTAAGACGTCCCGTGAAGTTTCAGGACTTTTGGAGTTGCACAGGATAGGTCTCTAATATTTGCTCCTTTTCCAGCCCAGAATTCCAGCTACCGGCATTCTCCCTCCTTATGTAAACCTTGTAAAATAAGAGAGAATAGCCATAATTATTGTGACATAAAGTGAAATAACAATCCGTAATGCAATAAATATCAATATAAAAGCATGATGCAAAATGGACGTATCAGTGGGCCAACTCAGGCCCGAAATATGTTTCGGCCTGGTAACGGCCCGTCATATAACTGGGCCTAAAAAGGCCCGGTCTACCTTTCAGCCTGCTAAAGGCCCGTCGACGACTAGTGAAAATTGAGGCACAACATGAATTTCGGCCTTCTAAAGGCCCATGGTTTCTTTTGGGTCGCAACAGGCTACCAGAATATTCAGCCTGTTAATGGTCCAGCGCTACATGGGCCAAACTAAGCGTTGGGTCCACAAAAGGCCCAACTAAAATCTAGGACGAATATAGGCCGGAGTAAGTTGTGGGCCTGGCGCAAAGTGTGAAGGCCCCAATGGCCATTCGGGCCCAAGAAAGAAGCAGGCCGGTGATACGTCTCTAACGTATCTATAATTTATGAAGTATTCATGCTATTATATTATCCATCTTAGATGTTTTATATGCATTTATATGCTATTTTATATGATTTTGGGGACTAACCTATTAACTTAAAGCCCAATGCCAGTTTCTGTCTTTCCTTGTTTTTGAGTTTTACAAAAAAGGAATACCAAACGGAGTCCAATTGACATGTCAATTTTTGACAATTTTTTATGGACCAAAAGAAGCCCCCAGAGTAAAAGAGTTGGGCCAGAAGAGTCCTGGGTTGTCCACGAGGGTGGGGGCGCGCCCTACCCCCTGGGCGTGGGCCCCTATCTCATGGACGATTCGGAGACCCCCTAACGTGAAATCGACGCCAAAAATTCCTATAAATGCAGAAACCCCCAGAAAATAACCTAGATCGGAAGTTCCGCCTCTGCAAGCCTCTGTAGCCACGAGAAATCAATCTAGGCCCTCTCTGGCACCCTGCCGGAGGGGGCCATCATCATCGGAGGGCATGAAGGAGGATCCCGGAGGGGCCATCGTCACCATGAAGGCCAAGGAACAGAGGGAGAACCTCTCCCCATCTAGGGGGGGCATGGAGGAGGAAGCACAAGGGGGAGAACCTCTCCTCCTCTCTCTCGGTGGCGCCGAAGTGCCATCGGGAGGGGAATCATCTCCGCGGTGATCGTCTTCATCAACATCACCATCATCATCACAACCCTCATCTCTTTTACGCGGTCGACTCTCCCGCACCCCGCTGTAATCCCTACTTGAGCATGGTGCTTTATGCCACATATTATGATCCAATGATGTGTTGCCATCCTATGATGTTTTGAGTAGATATCCTTTGTCTTTGTGTTGATTGATGATCTAGATTGGTATGAGTTGTATGTTTTATTTTGGTGATGTCCTATTATGCCCTCTGTGTCGCGCAAGCGTGAGGGATTCCCGTTGTAGGGTGTTGCAATACCATGATTCGCTTATAGTGGGTTGGTTGAGTGACAGAAGCATAAACCCGAGTAAGGGGGTTGTTGCGTATGGGATAAAGGGGACTTGATGCTTTAATGCTATGGTTGGGTTTTACCTTAATGATCTTTAGTAGTTGTGGATGCTTGATAAAGTTCCAATCATAAGTGCATATGATCCAAGAAGAGAAAGTATGTTAGCTTATGCCTCTCCCTCATATGAAATTGCAATGATGACTATCGGTCTTGTTAACAATTGCCTAAGACAATTCCACACACCAGTCCATCATTATTCCACACTCGCTATTTATAATATTTAGTAATATATTCTAAGTTTATGATAACAGGACCTACTTTTATATTTTGGCTCTCTGATATCATGCAAAGTTATCCTCTTCATACCCACAACGTAGTTTTATTTCTCGTTTCTAGTTGGAAGCAAACGTTCGGTGTATGTAGAGTCGTATCAGTAGCAGATAGGGCTTGAGAGAATATTGATCTTACCTTTAGATCCGTGTGGGTTCGACACTCCATACTTATCACTTTCACCTTTGGGAATTTCTACGATGATTCCGTGCACTTGGGGATTATCAAGCTCTTTTCTGGCACCGTTGCCGGGGAGCAATAGTGTGGGGTTGATATTCTCGTGTGTGCTTGTTTGCTTTCTTCACTAAGTAGATTTTGTTTTTCCTTTTTTGTTTATGTTTACTTGTGAGTGAAACATACAATTTTTTTTAAAGAATTAAAATACAAAAAAAATTATTTGCCTCTCATACCTAAAAACTTTTTCAATAAGAGAAGTGTTTGGAAGGTTATGCATTGGAGAAGTGAGGGTCGGCCTTGAACACTTGTGTTCATGCTCATGGAAACAATGTAAAAAAATTCATGGAAGCTTCTCTAAAAATAATTATTGCCCTTGCATATATCCATTGTATTATAAAAATAATGTGCCAAGCCTTGGTTTTAGGATGATTAGATTGCTTGTTTACTTTGTGCAGTACAAAAACAGAAACTTTGGCTATAGCGCATAAATTTACATTTTTTACTGGAAAGTCAAATGTGTCTGAAACTTTTTGCACATTCCTTCGGTAAAAATTGTTTAAATTTTCATATTTTTTTAGAATTTTTGGAGTTACACAATTATGCTAAACTTTCAGATTACTACAGATTGTCCTGTTTTGACAGATTCTATTTTCTATGTGGTGATCGCTTATTTTGATGAATCTATGGGTAGTATCGGGGTGTATGAACCATGGTGAAGTTGGAATACAATAGATATATTTATAATATGAAATTGGAATGAGTTTGCAACAGTACCTAAAAGTAGTGATTTGCTTTATTATACTAACAGATCTCACAAAGTTTTTGTCAAAGTTTTGTGTGGATGAAGTGTTCGAAGAACGAGGAGTTACCGATGTGAGAAGAATAAAGAGAGGGAAGATATCAAGCTTGGGGATGCCCAAGGCACCCCAAGTAAATATTCTAAGGATACTCAAGCATCTAAGCTTGGGGATGCCCCGGTTGGCATCCCATCTTTCTTCTTCAACAACGGTATACCTCGATTTTTGTTTTGTTCACATGATTTGTGTCATTTGTGTTTTTTGTTTTTCCTTTATGAACCATGCTAGTATTAGATAGCCCTTCATTGATTTATATAATGATTCATGTGCTTCACTTATATCTTTTAAGTATGATCTTATAGAATTGCTCTTTGTGCCTCACTTAAATCTTTTGAGTATGGTTTTATAGAATGCTTCGTGTGCTTCACTTACATATTTTGAGCTTGGATATTGGTTAGTATATAGCTCCATGAACTTCACTTATATCTTTTGGAGTATGAATAATACTATAATCTAAAGTGGATTTGGAAGAGCGTCAACTTTAGTTAGTAATGATTCCACTATTTCGGAGAAGGTTCCCATTGATTATGAGAACAAAGTTGTTATCTATGATAATTATTGTGACGACATGTATGCTATAAAGAATAATGTTAACCATGAAACTTTTCATCATGATTTTAATTTTCAATTGGATTATGCCTCACATGACAGTTACTTTGTTGAGTTTGCTCCCACTGTTCCGAATGAGAAGAATTCTGTTTATGTGAAGACTAGTGAAATTTCTATGCTTGTAGATCATGAACATAATGCTTTATATGCTGGTTATATTGGTGAAGTAATTCATGATGCTACTGAAAATTATTATGAGGGAGGAATACATGCTTGTAGGAGTTGCAATAATATCAAGTTTCCTCTCTATGTGCTTAAAGTTTTGAAATTATACTTGTTTTGCCTTACTATGCTAGTTGATTCTTGTTCCCATAAATTGTGTGCTCACAAAATCCCTAGGCATAGGAAGCGGATCAGGTTTAAATGTGATAGGTATATTCTTCATGATGCTCTCTTTATGTTTCAATTCTTATCTTTTATGTGAGCATCATTGAAGTCAGCATGCCTAGCTAAAAGGCATGAAAGAAAACCGCTTGTTGGGAGACAACCCAATATTTACCCTTATTGTTTTTGTGTGTTCTCATGATTAAGCTACTGTATTAATCATGTATTATATCTTTTGTTTCAATAAAGTTCCAAGTAAGACCTTTGGGAAGACTTGGGTGAAAGTTAATGTGATCTTGCTGTAAAAAAACAGAAACTTTGTGCTCAGGAGATTAGCTGTCATTTTTTACAGAAGAGTGCGATTGAGTTGATTCTTTTTTCAAAAGATTAATAGACAAATTCCTCACGTCCAGCAGTTTATTTCATAATTTTTGGCGTAGCAGAAGTATGGTTTCTGTTCAGATCATTACAGACTATTCTGTTTCTCACGGATTCTGTGTTCATTGCATAGTTTGCTTGTTTTTCTATTTTCTATGGCTTATATTTCTCAATATAAATTGTAGAAATGATATGGTACAGTAGGCATTGTGTGAGAACAATTATGAATCTTGTCTTTGACAGTACCAAAGTGAATGGTTTACTATTTATCATACTAACCTATCTCACGAAGTCCCGTTAAGTTTTATGTGATTGAAGTTTTCAAGCTTTGGGTGAGATATCGATATAAGGAGAATAAGGAGTGGAAATACCCTAAGCTTGGGGATGCCCAAGGCAACCCAAGTTAATATTCAAGGAAAACTCAAGCGCCTAAGCTTGGGGATGCCCCGGAAGGCATCCCCTCTTCCGTCTTCAAAACTATCGGTATACCTTACTCGGAGCTATATTTTTATTCATCACATGATATGTGTTTTGCTTGGAGCGCATTTTCAATTTTACTTGCTGATTGAATAAAATCATTGGATCTGAAATCTTGAATTAAAAATAACCCTCCCATGGCTAGTTAATTATTTTACTACTCAATGTTCTTCACTTATATCTTTTTGGAGTAGTTTGTCATTTACTCACGCGCTTCATGTATATCCTATGAGTAAATGGTTGAATGAATTGAATATCATAAATCTGAATTTATATACGTTTCATATGCTTATAACATGGGGAGTAATGACTTCACACATAATAAGTATAGGTAGTAAACTTATTGGAAGTTAGCAAACGCAGAATTGGTCACTTGAACAATTCATGAAAGAATGTTGAAGGAAGAGAGATTTCACACATAAATATACTATCTTGGACATCTTTTGCAATTGTGAGCACTCATTAAAATATGACATGCTAAAAGGTTGATGTTGGACAAGGAAGACAACTTAATGGGTTATGTTCTCCTATATCCGAAACGTTATATTGTCTTGGATCATCCAACATGTTGAGCTTGCCTTTCCCTCTCATTCTAGCCAAATTCTCTGCATCAAGTAGAGATACTACTTGTGCTTCCAAATATCCTTAAACCTAGTTTTGCCATGAGAGTCCACCATATCTACCTATGGATTGAGTAAGATCCTTCAAGTAAGTTGTCATTGTTGCAAGCAATAAAAATTTCTCTGTAAATATGTATGATTTATTAGTGTGGAGAAAATAAGCTTTATACGATCTTGTGATGTGGAAGAAATAAAAGCGACACACTACATAATAAAGGTCCATATCACAAGTGGCAATATAAAGTGACGTTTTTTGCATTTAACCATAAAAGCGCATGACAACCTCTACTTCCCTCTGCGAAGGGCCTATCTTTTACTTTTATCTTCTACCCTTATACAAGAGTCATGGTGATCATCACCTTTCCCTTTTTACACCTTTTCCTTTGATAAGCACTTTGTGTTGGAGCGATCCGGATATATATATATGTATATCCACTTGGATGTAGGTTTTCATAAATTATTATTGTTGACATTACCCTTGAGGTAAAAGGTTGGAGGCGAAACTATAAGCCCCTATCTTTCTCTGTGTCTGATTAAAACTTTGAACCCATAAATATCACGTGAGTGTTAGCAATTGTGAAAGAATAAATGATAGTTGAGTATGTGGAGCTTGCTGAATCAAAGCTCTTACATAGACCCTTCCCGAAAATAAGATGAATTGCAATTGTTTGGTGACTAAGAGCATGCTTTGTTAGTTTTCAAGAAAGTTTATGATCTATACTTTAACATGTGAATAGCTTGTTACTTGATCATGAAAAGTTTTATGAGATGAGCTACTGTTATGACATATAATGATGCTAGAAAAGGTGATTGAAATTATCTTTAATCAAACTTGTGCACCTCATAGCATTCACACTTCATAAATTTTTTCTTTTATCATTTACCTACTCGAGAATGAGTAGGAATTAAGCTTGGGGATGCTGATACGTCTTCAACATATCTATAATTTATGAAGTATTCATGCTATTATATTATCCATCTTAGAGGATTGACTATTCGTCACCCTGGGTGAGGAATAGTTATTCTTCACCCTCCTCTATTTTAATAGCAATGCACTGTAATTTTACGTTTCGTAAATTTTGTCTTATTTTATACGTAAAAATAGATCATGAGAAAATATATAGTCATCGTAAAAAATATTTTATGTTAGGTAAAATTACAAATGTAAAAACGTAGTGTAAAAAAATACATAAAATGCATTTTTCTGGTCTTATGACCTATATTTTTGTTTTCTTATGCCAAATTTTACGTAGTGAATCAAGATGAATGTAACTATTTTTATTTCAAACGTAATTTGTTTATGAAAGATCGTAAAATTACCTCGGGTGAAGAATAACTTATTCTGCACCCTGGGTGATGAATAGTAACATTATCCATCTTAGATGTTTTATATGCATTTATATGATTTTTGGGACTAACCTATTAACCTAGAGCCCAGTGCCAGTTTCTGTTTTTTCCTTGTTTTTGAGTTTTACAGAAAAGAAATACCAAACGGAGTCCAATTGACGTGCCAATTTTTGATGATTTTTGATGGACCAAAAGAAGCTCCCGGAGTAAAAGAGTTGGGCCAGAAGAGTCCCGGGATGTCCATGAGGGTGGGGGCGCGCCCTACCCCCCCCCCCCCCCCCACCGGGCGTGGGCCCCTATCTCGTGGACGATTCGGAACCCCCCCCCCCCCTGACGTGAAACCAACGCCAAAAATTCCTATAAATACAGAAACCCCCAGAAAATAACCTAGATCGGAAGTTCCGCCGCCGCAAGCCTCTGTAGCCACGAGAAATCAATCTAGGCCCTCTCTAGCACCCTGCCGGAGGGGATCATCACCACTGGAGGGCATGGAGGAGGATCCCGGAGGGGCCATCATCACCATGAAGGCCAAGGACTAGAGGGAGAACCTCTCCCCATCTAGGGGGAAGGCCATGGAGGAGGAATCACAAGGGGGAGAACCTCTCCTCCTTTCTCTCGGTGGCGTCGGAGTGCCATCGGGAGGAGAATCATCACCGCGGTGAATGTCTTCATCAACATCATCATCACCACCCTCATCTCTTTTACGCGGTCCACTCTCCCGCACCCCGCTGTAATCCCTACTTGAGCATGGTGCTTTATGCCACATATTATGATCCAATGATGTGTTGTCATCCTATGATTTTTTGAGTAGATATCCTTTGTCTTTTGGTTGATTGATGATCTAGATTGGTATGAATTGTATGTTTTATTTTGGTGCTGTCCTATTGTGCCCTCCGTGTCGCGCAAGCGTGAGGGATTCCCGTTGTAGGGTGTTGCAATACGTTCATGATTCGCTTATAGTGGGTTGCTTGAGTAACAGAAGCATAAACCCGAGTAAGGGGGTTGTTGCGTATGGGATAAAGGGGACTTGATGCTTTAATGCTATGGTTGGGTTTTACCTTAATGATCTTTAGTAGTTGCAGATGCTTGCTAGAGTTTCAATCATAAGTGCATATTATCCAAGAAGAGAAAGTATGTTAGCTTATGCCTCTCCCTCATATGAAATTGCAATGACGACTATCGGTCTTGTTAACAATTGCCTAAGACAATTCCGCACACCGATCCATTATTATTCCACACTCGCTATTTATAATATTTAGTAATATATTCTAACTTTATGATAGCAACACCTACTTTTATATTTTAGCTCTCCGATATCATGTAAAGTTATCCTCTTCATACCCACAACATAGTTTTATTTCTCGTTTCTAGTTGGAAGCAAACATTTGGTGTACGTAGAGTCGTATCAGTGGCAGATAGGGCTTGAGAGAATATTGATCTTACCTTTAGCTTCTTGTGGGTTTGACACTCCATACTTATCACTTCCATCTTTGGGAATTGCTACGATGATTCCCTGCACTTGGGGATTATTAGCCGGCCCAATTGTGGCCCGCTAAAAAACAGGACCGTTAGAGGCGAATGTTTCGGCCTGGTCGACTACATCAGATTTTTTTAGATAGCGAATGATGGCAGTAACTAGTAGGAATTAAGAACAAACATATTCTATACAATAAAGAAATTACGACATAGTAAGTTAGAATAAACCCACACTATACAATAAAGGATTTATGGTATATTACATCCACTGGGCATCAAAGTTTGCCACTAGTGATCATAAAGCGCAACAAAGAAGCAGATTACAAAAACTGGGCACCATTGCAGCGTAACAAAATAATACTGAACCGAGACCACTTCCAAGACAGTTCAAGAGAGGTTTGCCTTGCGCGGGAACTGCCGCGCAAGCTGATGAGCAAGGCTGTGAGACCGGCCTAGCATATCGGTCATAGCTTCCAGATGTAGCTGTTTAGTAATGAGGTTCTCATTGGTCTTCTTCGCAGTCTTTCTTAGAGATAGGACTTCAAGTCGAAGTTGAGTTGCAGAATGCCTTTCCGCTAGAACTTGGGACTGAAGAAGTCGAACTGATTCAGACAGCAAATTTTGTGAGCTTGTCTTACTGCTAATCTCAAGTAACTTGAACACTACATCAAGACAAGACTTTGGGGTTGTCTCGCTATCTTCAAGATGTTTTTCCTTTGTTGCTGCAATATATGTTGGGGTTGTATCACAATCTTCAGCAGACTTGTTGAAAGTGCAACTATCCCTAGGTGGTTTTGGTAATTCATAACAACATATAGCTCATTGAGCTAATGCTATTCCAAGATGATTATTTCAAAAAAGCTCAATGATTGGCATGGCATGGATGGTGAAAGTGGAACCCTGAAAATGCTAAGGACAAAGGATTGGCTCAAGCTCAAAAGCTCAAGACTCTTCATTTTATATTTTAGTGATCCAAGATCACATTGAGTCTTTAGGAAAAGCCAATACTATCAAGGAGGGATGAGGTGTTGCTTAATGAGCCTCTTGCTTCATGTGCTTAGTGATATGCTCCAAAACCCTCAACTACTTTCCCATATCCACATTTGACCTAAACCCTAAGCCAAACTCGGCCCTACCGATTCTTTCAACCCGGCGTCACCGAGTTTCACTTGTCATAGCCATTGCCAAACCCTAGCAAATCGGTTCTACCGATAGGGATCTCGGTCTCACCGAGATGGGATTGCAAACTCTCTGTTTCCCTTTCGTAACTTTTCGGTCTCACCGAAAGAGCGGATCGGTCCCACCGAGATTGCAATGTAAATTCAGTGTTTCCTTTTTGTAACTTTTCGGTCTTACCGAAAGAGCAAATCGGTCCCACCGAGTTTACCTGACCAACTCTCTGGTTAGCTTATTACCAAAATCGGTCTCACCGAGTTTGTGTAATCGGTCTCACCGAGATTACGTTATGCCCTAACCCTAACAAAATCGGTCCTACCGAGTTGCATGTCAGTCCCACCGAAAATCTCTAACGGTCACTAGGTTTACTATTTTGGTCTGACCGAGTTTGTTGATTCGGTCCCACCGAGATTGGTAAATTGTGTGTAATGGTTGGATTTTGTGTGGAGGCTATATATACCCCTCCACCTCCTCTTCACTCATGGAGAGAGCCATCAGAACACATCTACACTTCCAACTCATATGTTCTGAGAGAGAGCCACCTACTCATGTGTTGAGACCAAGATATTCCATTCCTACCATATGAATCTTGATCTCTAGACTTTCCCAAGTTGCTTTCCACTCAAATCTTCTTTCCACCAGATCCAAATCCCATGAGAGAGCGTTGAGTGTTGGGGAGACTATCATTTGAAGCACAAGAGCAAGGAGTTCATCATCAACACACCATTTGTTACTTCTTGGAGAGTGGTGTCTCCTAGATTGGCTAGGTGTCACTTGGGAGCCTCCGACAAGATTGTGGAGTTGAACCAAGGAGTTTGTAAGGGCAAGGAGATCGCCTACTTCGTGAAGATCTACCGCTAGTGAGGCAAGTCCTTCGTGGGCGATGGCCATGGTGGGATAGACAAGGTTGCTTCTTCGTGGACCCTTCATGGGTGGAGCCCTCCGTGGACTCGCGCAACCGTTACCCTTCATGGGTTGAATTCTCCATCAACATGGATGTAGGATAGCACCACCTATCCGAACCACGGGAAAAACATCCGTGTCTCCAATTGCGTTTGAATTCTCCAAACCCTTCCCTTTACATTCTTGCAAGTTGCATGCTTTACTTTCCGCTACCAATATACTCTTTGCATGCTTGCTTGAATTGTGTGATGATTGCTTGACTTGTCCTAAAATAGCTAAAATCTGTCAAGAACTAAAATTGGGAAAAGGTTAAGTTTTTATTTGGTCAAGTAGTCTAATCACCCCCCCTCTAGACATACTTTCGATCCTACAAGTGGTATCAGAGCCTTGGTCTCCATTTGCTTTGATTTCCATAGCTTTTGGTGGTCATAGCCTTGGTTTCACAACCTAGGAGAGTATGGCGTCTAGCGAGGGAAATTATCACTGTAGAGGTCCTTACTTTGACAGTACTAATTTTGCTAGTTGGAAGCATAAAATGAAAATGCATATTCTTGGACATAACCCCGCCGTTTGGGCTATTGTGTGTGTTGGTTTGCAGGTTACTTCTTTGATGGGAGAGAACCAAACCGTGAAGCTACCGCGGATGAGTTGAAGATGTTGCAATACAATGCTCAAGCTTGTGATATTCTCTTCAATGGATTGTGCCCCGAAGAATTCAACAAAATCAGCCGTCTTGAAAATGCAAAGGAAATTTGGGACACTTTGATTGATATGCATGAAGGTACCGACTCCGTCAAGGAATCCAAATTGGATGTGCTTCAAAGTCAACTTGACAAGTTTAAAATGAAGGATGGTGAAGGTGTCGCTGAAATGTACTCTAGGCTTGCTCTCATCACAAACGAGATTGCCTGCTTAGGAAGTGAAGAGATGACCGATAGATTCATCATCAAGAAGATTCTAAGAGCCTTGGATGGAAAATATGATACCGTGTGCACATTGATCCAAATGATGCCCAATTACAAAGATCTCAAGCCAACGGAGGTAATTGGAAGAATTGTTGCTCATGAGATGTCACTTAAGGATAAAGAGGAACTTCACAACAAATCAAGTGGTGCCTACAAAGCCTCATGTGAAGCCCCTACATCATCAAGTGAGAAACAAAACTTCAATGAAGAATTGAGCTTAATGGTGAAGAACTTCAACAAGTTCTACAAGAGTAGAAGCAAAGATAGAAGCTCCAAGTCAAGGTCCTACAATGACAAAAGATCTTCTAGTCGAGAGCGAAACTGCTACAATTGTGGAAGACCCGGACACTATTCCAATGAGTGTACGGCTCCCTACAAGAGAAGAGAAGACTCTCCAAAAAGAAGAAGCAAAAGAGAAGAATCACCACCAAGAGAGAGTAGGAGTAGAGATGATCGTTATGAACGAAGATACTCACGGAGAAGCAAGGATTCGGAAAGGAAGGAAAAATCATCAAGGAGCTACACAAAACGAAGACATCAAGCTCATGTTGGTGAATGGGTATCCGGCTCCGACTCCGACGACCACTCCGAGAGAAGTTATCACTCCGATTCCGAATATACTCAAGATGAAGGTGTTGCCGGTCTAGCACTTGTGTCAACCAACTCCTACGACATATTTGACTCACCAAATGAAGGAATTGGAAGATGCTTCATGGCCAAAGGTCCTAAGGTAACACACCCCGAGTATGTTGATTTTAATAGTGATGAAGATGACTTGTTAGGTGATGATGATTTACTTGTTGACAACTCTAGTGATGAATACTATGATGAAACTTCAATTAATCATGCTAATCAAGATAAAAAGAATGACAATGATAAGGAGAAGATTGAGGCTCTAACTAAAGAACTAAACACTCTTAAGTTAGCTCATGAAACTATCTTCGAAGATCATCGAGAACTTTTAAGAGCTCATGAGAAGTTACGCTTTGAAAAGCTCAATCTTGAGCAAGAGCATGAGTTTTTAAAGGCAATCAATGATGATCTCCGCAAGAAAAGTTCTTCTTACATTGCCAAGCGTTTACTCTTATCCACTTACATGCCTCAAGTCAAGTCTAGTAACAAGAACAAGAAAGATTCTTCCTCTAGTAGTAACAATGATCATGCTAAATCCAATATTGCTGCTTCTAGTAGTTCTCTTGATTCCACTAATGATTCTCTTAGCCAAGTTACACTTGAGCAAGAAAATAGCTTATTGAAGGGAATTATAGAGAAAGGAGTGTACAAAAGCCTTGCCGGGAGTAAGCAATTCGAGGAAATTGTGCGCAAGCAAGGAAGGCACCGAAAGAATCAAGGTGTTGGTTTTGAACGAAAGTTCAATGCCAATGGAGTTGAGTGGGAAGAAAATCAATACCCCAAGACAAAGTTTGTTCCTCAACAAGAGAAGTATGATACTTCCTTCAAGGGGACACAAGCTCAAGATGATCTTCCACCACAAGACTACAAGCAAAAAGGCAAGGACAAGCTTCAAGAGGAAATTGATGCATTTGAAGAAGCTCCTAAGACCTTAGTCAAGTGGATTCCCAAGACCACTTCAAGTTCCACTTCATCAAGTACGACTACAACTCCAAGGATTCCCATCAAGATGGTGTGGATCGAAAAGAAGAAGAACTAGAGAGTTCTTGAGGGTGACTCCGCCAACATACTTCACTCTTATCATTTTGGCAAGAACAAGTGCAATCAACTTCCACATCTTGCACTAGTTCAAGGAGTCACAAACCATCTTGTTGGTAAGACAAGGGACAAGGTAACCTAAAAGTTTTCATGGACATCATCTTGTGTGTGCATCACTCTATGTCTATGGATATCCTTGTTTGTTCCTTGTGGGACTAACCCATGTAGGTATTGAAAGTGCAATTCACTCAAATGGATAGCTCCAGGTGATCTACATCAACATTGAGCATCCACATCTTCAACATCTACATGAAGTCATCATCGACAAAACCCAAGGTTAGTTCATCCCTCTTAGGGGGGATATCACATCTAGGGGGAGCTTTACTCTAAGACTTGAGCTAAAGCAACTCTAAAGATGTGAACACAACAATGCTTTATGTAAAAGTGGTAACCCCACTTGAGCTTAAACAATGAGTATGACCTATGATCAAGTGTTCTCACTTGACTCCTAAGTCAATATACTCATATATAGATGACCTAGTCATCGCCAATTGCTTGATAGATGCTAGAATTGGTTGTGCATGCTTTGTCACATATTTCAATTGCCATCTTATTGTGTGAGCATGTTGGTTGCATATTTTACTCATTCGAGGACATCCACTTGTTGTTTTGATTGTTTGGTTTTATTTCCTTTTGCCAAGTGGATGGACAAGAATGCCTAAGAACCTCCTCTAGCTATCTATGCTTTCCTCGTCTCAAACTCTATTCATGCTACATCACAAAATTTGATCAAGTCAGATTCGAACCACTTTGTGTGAGGAGCACTCGGAGTCCCCGATTTGTCATAGACTTAAACTTCCAAAACCTCTTTATGATTCTCGGTCTGACCGATATCCTACTTTCGGTCCTACCGAGATCATTAACTTGATCTGAATTTTCGATCTCGGTGCAACCGATTTGAACCATTCGGTCGCACCGAGTTGCAACAACTGCATACAGTTTTGCATCTCGGTGCCACTGAGTTGTTCCACTCGGTCACACCGACAGGGTCGGGCTATATATAGTCACGGGCAAAAATTTGGAAATTTCTCCGAACCCCTTCGCCCGTGCGATAGCTCGCTCTGCCAACGTGGTCTCTGGATCGTCTCCTTGCCGCCAGCCGCCTCCAGTCACTGGTCTCCATCGCCGTCAACGGAATTCAACCCCGCCGTTGCCGCCGTAGCGAGTCTCCGCCGAACTAGGGTATGGACTCAATCTTTGTGCTATCCCCAATCTGATTCCTAGCACATCTTGTTCTTAATGATTCTTGCCACGATTGAAACACTCTTATCCAGTCAATGCGTTCGTAGAATAGGATTGATTCGAAAATTTTAGGGTTAGGTTTCCGCCGAAACCATCTCGGACCCACCGAGTTAAAAAAACTCGGTCCCACCGATTTGGCTTATGCCATTGCATAAGTGAGACTCGGTCTGACCGAGAATTACTTATCGGTGTGACCGATTTTGGAACTTTGTGAAACCCTAGCAGTCTCGGTGCCACCGAACTATGACTCGGTCTGACCGAGTTCACTAGTTTAGGTTCCAAAACTGCTTCGGTATCACCGAGTTTAAAAATCGGTAGATCCGAGATGATTTCAGTGGGAAACTAAAACTAAGATTTTGAATCATTCTTTTGCAAAAATCTCTGCATTTTGTGATGCTCATCCACTCTACCTCATCTATAAACTCTTCACAGGGTCAGCAGTCAGCTTTTACATCATGTCTGATCAGAGTGACAGCCAGAACAGATCAGAAGAGCAGGTGCTCATGAGTGAGGGCACTAGTCCCTCCAGCTCTTCAGGTGATGGCAGCAGAAGTACCCCAAGCAATTTGCCAAAAGCTGCCACCAGACAAAGGAAGAAGAGAACTTCAGATTCTGAGGATGAAGATTATGTGGCAGAGGAAGAGGAAGCCACATCAAAGAGAGTTGTGCTCAAGAAGGAATATGGCTCAGCTCAAGGCACAAAGCCAGGCTTAAAAATCAAAAGGCCGGCAGGTAGGAAGCCTATGCCAAAGGCTAGAGCTTCAACTCAGATTCCTGAAAAGCCTGCAACCATAGAGCCAGTTGCTGCTGAAGGAAAGAAAAGGAAGGAAAGGGTCAAGAAGACCGTAGCCAGAGTGCTTGGAAAGGCTTCCATCATGGAAGAAGAGGAAGAAGAAGAGGTTGCTGCACCAGCACCTAAGGCACCTAAGCTTATGGGTGATGCTATCAGGACAGGGGCTGCTGCATCCAAGCCCAAAGAAGCACCCAAAGCTGCCTCCAAGCCCAAGTCTGCCCCAAAGAGAAATACAAGGAGCATACCTACAACTGAGAAGAATAAGGCCCCAGTGCCTGAAGCTGCTGAAGAAGATGATGAAGAGCATGTTCTGAGAAAGCTTAAGCCCAAGATCCCAGACCACAATGATGCTCATCCTGTGGCTGAAGACATGAAGCTCAGAAGAGACTCAGGGCTGAGGAAGTGGAGAGAAGCAGATCCATATGCTTCAAGGAGAAGAACTGCTATTGATTATAGGTTCCACACTAAGGAACAGCAGGACTTCTATGAGACAGTTTTGTTGGACAAGAAGCCCATAGTTTGTGACATGAGATGGGTCAATTGGGAGTACATCAAGGAAAATGAAGAACACTACCCTGGAGTGTATGACAGCTTCAATGCTTGTGGAGTAGTAGACTTTGTTGGGCAGAAACTCACAAAGTGGAACGAGGAACTCATTATGCAATTCTACTCCACAGCATATTTCTACTCGGATGGAAAGATCACATGGATGTCTGAAGGTACGAGGTACCAATCTACTGTTGCTGAGTGGGCACAGCTTATCAATGCCCCAGAGGAGCATGAGGATGACTTGGATATCTATGCCAAGAAGAAGATGGACCACAACTCTATGTCCAATATGTACAAGGAAATTCCAAACGAGGCACTTGATACTTTCAAGTTTGGGTCTGTGCATCATCTTCTGTCAGGGCTACCAACCATTAACTGGATCCTTAGGCACATTCTGTTGCCCAAGTCAGGTGATCACAAGATGATCAGAGGCCATGCAATCAATTTGCTTCATGTATTTGATGTGCCTCAGAAATTCAAGGTCATGAGCCTCATAGTAGAAACTATCAAGAGGACTGGAGCAGATCAGAAGAGGAGCTGTGGTTATGCCCCTCAGATTCAGGAGTTAATCAACTCAAAGATGGGCACAGGCATATACTTGTTGGACAAGGAACACTTGCCTATTCATCCCGACTTTGAGGACAACCAAGTTGTGATGAATGAGAATGAACCATCATTAGTTCAAGCACAAGCCAAGAAGGAGCAGGCAAGGAAGGAGAAAGCTGCCAAGATGCCAACTCAAGAGGAGGCATCTGAGTATTTCTTGAAAACCAAACAAGAGCAGCTTGGTTACTTGATTGCATCCACACTGAGGATTGAGCAAGGACTGGCCACCCTCACTCAGAATCAGCAGAGCTTAGAGAGGATCACGGAACAAAAGTTCTATGACTTGGATGTCAAAGTAACAGAGATTCAGTCTGCGGTGGAACAACTTCAGGATGACATGCAGGAGAGGAGAGGCAAGACTACAACTGATGCATTTGCCAGAGTGCCAAGAGCTCAGAGATCACATGCAGTGCCAGTTGCTGACACCAGAGCCACCACTTCTGCACCAGCTATAGCTTCAGTTCCACCAGCTCCAGCATCTACTTCAGCCTCAACTCCAACCACGTCTACAGAAGGCTTCGTCCTTGGAGTGCTCCGGACTCCACCACCACCAGAAGATCAAGGCTGAGAGTCGATCTAGCACTATGCATTTTTTAGGAACTTTTTGGTAACTTGTTGCCAAAGGGGGAGAAAAATGTATAGATCATAGGCTTCGAGAGAGAGAGTGTGTTGCTTTTATTCTCTCTTACTTTATTTGGTGGTTTTTCGAACTTTTTGTTTGCTTTTGAGTGCTTGAGATACTATGCCGTTATCTGTGAGACATTGATGATCATGTGTTTGATCATAAGCTACACTTAATGCTTTGTGAATGCTATTATCTTATCTATCTTATGTGATCATTCACTTTTCTTGGTGATGAGTGCATGTATTTCATTCTTATCATTTTAAGCGCTCCATCAAGATGTATGTGACATGGAAGAGTAACCCATGACTCTAACCCTTTGTGCATTTGCAGTCCAAAGCAAATCT
The DNA here is from genome assembly GCA_034509565.1 of Triticum monococcum. Lineage (NCBI taxonomy): Eukaryota > Viridiplantae > Streptophyta > Magnoliopsida > Poales > Poaceae > Triticum > Triticum monococcum. The sequence goes on along the minus strand of CM067847.1, from coordinate 211,678,916 downwards.
TAAATATGCACAAATTTAGGGGGAGCTCTTACTTATCACATACTTCTCAAAGCGACGATATTTTTCATGTTTATTATCATTTGTCGAAGTTTTGATCTATATGTTGTCATCAATTACCAAAGAGGGGGAGATTGAAAGTGCAACTATCCCTAGGTGGTTTTGGTAATTCATAACAACATATAGCTCATTGAGCTAATGCTATTCCAAGATGATTATTTCAGGAAAGCTCAATGATTGGCATGGCATGGATGGTGAAAGTGGAACCCTCAAAATGCTAAGGACAAAGGATTGGCTCAAGCTCAAAAGCTCAAGACTCTTCATTTTATATTTTAGTGATCCAAGATCACATTGAGTCTTTAGGAAAAGCCAATACTATCAAGGAGGGATGGGGTGTTGCTTAATGAGCCTCTTGCTTCATGTGCTTAGTGATATGCTCCAAAACCCTCAACTACTTTCCCATATCCACATTTGACCTAAACCCTAAGCCAAACTCGGCCCTACCGATTCTTTCAACCCGACGTCACCGAGTTTCACTTGTCATAGCCATTGCCAGACCCTAGCAAATCGGTTCTACCGATAGGGATCTCGGTCTCACCGAGATGGGATTGCAAACTCTCTGTTTCCCTTTCGTAACTTTTTGGTCTCACCGAAAGAGCGGATCGGTCCCACCGAGATTGCAATGTAAATTCAGTGTTTTCTTTTTGTAACTTTTCGGTCTCACCGAAAGAGCAAATCGGTCCCACCGAGTTTACCTGACCAACTCTCTGGTTAGCTTATTACCAAAATCGGTCTCACTGAGTTTGTGTAATCGGTCTCACCGAGATTACGTTATGTCCTAACCCTAACAAAATCGGTCCTACCGAGTTGCATGTCAGTCCCACCGAAAATCGCTAACGGTCACTAGGTTTACTATTTCGGTCTGACCGAGTTTGTTGATTCGGTCCCACCGAGATTGGTAAATTGTGTGTAACGGTTGGATTTTGTGTGGAGGCTATATATACCCCTCCACCTCCTCTTCACTCGTGGAGAGAGCCATCAGAACACATGTACACTTCCAACTCATATGTTCTGAGAGAGAACCACCTACTAATGTGTTGAGACCAAGATATTCCATTCCTACCATATGAATCTTGATCTCTAGCCTTCCCCAAGTTGCTTTCCACTCAAATCTTCTTTCCACCAGATCCAAATCCTATGAGAGAGAGTTGAGTGTTGGGGAGACTATCATTTGGAGCACAAGAGCAAGGAGTTCATCATCAACACACCATTTGTTACTTCTTGGAGAGTGGTGTCTCCTAGATTGGCTAGGTGTCACTTGGGAGCCTCCGACAAGATTGTGGAGTTGAACCAAGGAGTTTGTAAGGGCAAGGAGATTGCCTACTTCGTGAAGATCTACCGCTAGTGAGGCAAGTCCTTCGTGGGTGATGGCCATGGTGGGATAGACAAGGTTGCTTCTTCGTGGACCCTTCGTGGGTGGAGCCCTCCGAGGACTCGCGCAACCGTTCCCCTTCATGGGTTGAAGTCTCCATCAACGTGGATGTAGGATAGCACCACCTATCCGAACCACGGGAAAAACATCCGTGTCTCCAATTGCGTTTGAATTCTCCAAACCCTTCCCTTTACATTCTTGCAAGTTGCATGCTTTACTTTCCGCTGCCAATATACTCTTTGCATGCTTGCTTGAATTGTGTGATGATTGCTTGACTTGTCCTAAAATAGCTAAAATTTGCCAAGAACTAAAATTGGGAAAAGGTTAAGTTTTTATTTTGTCAAGTAGTCTAATCACCCCCCTCTAGACATACTTTCGATCCTACACTTGTGCATGCCATCAGGCATATCACCCTGAAACAAGCAGAGAGATGATACGTTTTGCACGTGTATAAACAAAGATGATAACTATGTTGTCAATTCCATCCAATTTCAAATTAGAAAATAAAGAGTAAGTTCAAAATATCAATAGCATAATTTGGCATTGTTCATAATGCAGGGAGCTTCATCACACTACTGGATTACCATGTCAACATAACAAGCATAGATGAAGGGCAAAGACAATCATTGTATCAATTTTCGTTAATGTGCATGGAATGTTGTTCATATCACCAGCCACATCAGTAAGACAAAACAGGAGATGACAAGGTGCAAACGTGTGCTTCTTCACCATACACTGTATTATAGATCCACAAAGACAAGCATACATATAGGGAGTATTGAGTAATGTGCATGATATGAATAAGGAATTTGGTTTTACAAGTAAAACTTGGAACTTACGGTTGTTGCGAACATGCATTTTGATAGAAACAGCAAACTAAACAGCAGTAAACGATAGGGAGTATGAGCAAATTAAACAACAGTTGAGGATAAAGGCTTTAGAAGGATTGACTTACATTAACAGTTAACACCGACTTTATAATGCCCTTCTCCATGTCAAGGTAAGGATAACTCAATAATTTCAGCACATAATCTTTTTCATAAGCATTGCCTGTACTCTACATTTTGTAGAGAGTAATTATATATATATGATAATACTGGAAGGGATAGAGGATAATGAAGATAAGATGCAGATTGATGCTACATAATCAACTACCAATCCCTTGAAGTACAAGCGTTATTGGACAAAATATACTGACAAGAGCAATGGGCTACACTTCTGCACTGGCATTGTCTGTGTATTCAACTTTTTGGTAAGATTAAATATAGGTCTGATATTTTTTAGTAAATGGTGGGCGAGGGAGATAAGATGTAGAATGCTACACAATGAACCAATCACTATTCCCATAATACAAGAGTGCTTTGAACACTGGTATACTGTACAAAATGTTCTTATATTATGGGACGGAGGGAGTAGCTATTAATGTAAGTATAGTGATAGATGACGTTTAGTCCTTACAAGAGGACTGCAGAGCTAAACCTCTTCAAAAGCATTGGGTTGATTCTAAATTTATGTAAGAGTCCATATAGATCTTATAATGTCCACCAAATGGACGATAACGAGGCTAACATGTGCAGTGATGCTACATAATGAAACAACTATGAAAGTAAGTATGGTCATACAGGGCAAGAGGTACTCACAAGAGCAATGCAGTGTGCAGCATAGTTGCGAGATTCTGTGGTCCCTTGAGAATGAATGTTATTCTGCTAACAGTTTTCATACAAGTGAGATGTTAAGGCAAATGCAGAAATGTAGTTTAAATTGTGATGTGATATCATAGACAGTACCTTACGATGCACACAAGACCAATGCATAACAAAATTATTCCAGTCGCTGTCTGATAAATGTAGCACTGGAGACTTTACAGAAATTTCGTTTAGAGGTTTGCCATCGAAGTGCGCTTGCATCGGGTAGGAACGATACTTCATCAATGAGTGCTTGAAAAGTGCAACCAACCCTTGCTTGTCTTGACAATCTAGTTTGGTCCTCGTCTATTTAAAAGAATGAAATCTTGTGTCTTTTATCAGCAGAAACATATGCAGTAATTACCATAAATAACATTAGTACATTACTTACGCGTAAGTTGCGGACGAAGACTGAAAATTATTCTCTGTCTGCGGTATAATCTTTCCATGAAGGAAAGATGTGCACAAAGTTCCTGACAACAATATAAGCTTCATCTTCTAAACTGGAAAGAAATGGAATATGGATCCTATTTGCTGCAATTGAGGCTCTCTCTGGTTCAAAAAAGGATTTGGCAACTGGATTTGGTGTACTCTTTGCTGGAATGGGGGTTTTGCGTCGTAGAGCTGGTGCTATGTCAACTGGCATCATCATATTATTTGCTGCAGTTGGGGTCTGCTGAGTTGGGGCATCAAAAATGACCAGTATAGTAGGGCTAGAGTCTGCTAGAGTTGGGATGTTTTGTGGGTCAGGTGATTTTGCAACTACACCTAATGAGCTATTTGATTTATCAGGTGTCACTACCTTTTTCAAATACTTTGCTCATGCTCCTCCGCGATTATCAATCGCCCTCTTCCTTTTGAACGTGTGATACACAAGAACAGTATTTGAATGAATAAATATGATATGATGACAGATGGAATATGTACTAAAAATGAATAGGCAAACGTATTCACATACACCATGTGTAAACTAAGTTAATGACAATGCAACAAAGTAGAAACAATGCAAAGCATCAGTTGCAAGATATGTGCGACCAATATAACCTTGAAAAGTTAGAGCAAACACTTTGATGGGTGAATAAGATAGGGCATCTGCCTCTGACTCCTCCACTAGGGAGCTACATTGACTTAGGTCTCCCTCTAACTCAGCATCACTGTTAGGATCATATTTTGAGTATGAATTTGTAGATGGAGAGCGCTTGGATTGCCTTGCATCCAGATTTGATTTCAGTCCCTTAATGTCAAGTTTGACAATCATGACATTGTTCTACTTTATTTTTTTCATGCGCGCAAGCTTACAATAATTATGAAGCTGTTTAGAATCTGAGATTCATAAAAACATAAAAAATAGTCAGATTATCTATGAAATGCATTACAAATTCAACTCGAAAAGTGTCTCCCTATAAACCCCTGCATATGCAAAGTTCACCCCCAACCATGCTGACCAGACCACACGCAGAAATGCAAACCTCTTATGGCTCTATAACAGACAGACACACATTTCAAAACTGAAGTAGGAACATTAGAATCATATCAGATTCGTATTTGAATAAATAAACTAAAGAATTATCAGTGGCATAATGTTTAGCTTCAAGTGTGGAATGTTGTTAGTGTGACACAAAACAAGTAGACAAATTGTATTGCATGTAAAAGATCGTAGTCTATGTAAAAGCTGGAAATGACACGTTCTTTCTATACAATGCAGTGTTCATTGCCACATATGATGGAAGAGATCACACAGAGAAATACTATTCACTCATGTCTATGGTTCCAATATTTTGAAACGGGGTGGTCCACCCTAAAAAAATATTGACAACAAATATGACAAGGCAAGTATAGATGTAGTGAATCAATCATTTATTTGTGAGCTTACTAGGACATGTATGCAGAATTGTAACTTCAATAAGACACCGTTCAAAATCTGAATCAAGAAGTTTGTCTACCATTTATTGTTTGCAATTAATCGACGTGAATAATTCGATATCATATCGAATGAGTAAGAAAGACAAGTAAAATTATCAACAAACCTGTTCCGCAGTTGTAATCTGGGTCAATGTCACTATGACCAACGATCCAAAATGACTAGTGTCTATTTCTAGGGCTGGAATTTTGAAACCCTGTGAACTTTACAGGTACTAAAGATTACTAAAATACGTCTGAACCATTAAGTGCAGGTAGCACTCAGCACACAACAAATCCTAATGTCTTAGCACGACGACTTCCCGACTGTCTATTACAACAAGTTGTGGCCTGCTTCGAAGAGTGAGGGGCGATGACGGTGGCGCGCCTTTGGCTCGCTTCAATGCTTATAGTCGTTGCTAGATGGTCTATGAATCTGGACGTAATTTTCATTATTTCGAATGTTTATTGTACTTTCATGATTGAAAATGAATAGATCGACGGAAAAAAAAAGACAAATACATTATCAATTCCCTCGATAAAGAAAAACCGACTCCTCTTTGTTGTTATGCACTAGACCCAAAATGGACGCCGTACGATGAGGCCGGCGGCATAAAAACCCTAGCCCTCGGTCGCGCCGCGGCATGGCCACCGCCACGACCTACACGCTCCGCCTCACCCCGCCCCCGCCGCCACCGCGGCACCACGCTCCTCTCCTTCCGCAGCTCCGCCGCCGCGCGGCCGCGAAGGTGTCTGCTAGCTGGGTACCAGCCGGCGGCGGCAACTCGGACGACGGGCTTGGCGGCTGGTGGCTCCCCGAGCAGCCGGCGGAAAAGGGGAGGTCAGGTAGATCTCTGACTGAGTACGCTGCTCGCCGAGTACGGGACGCGGAGAGATTGTACCTTTGAGAGGATATTTTGTTGTTCCGCTGTGACCCGTGGGGATTGCATTTGCAGGGTTCGGGAAAGCTATTGTGGTCGGATTGGGTGCGTCCGCAGCGATCGCTTTGGCTGGGATCACTTGGCGCTCTCCATCCTCGAGGAAGTGTAAGTTCGTCCCCATTTTAGCCCCAACAATAAAAATACCAGTCCCTGAAAATTGTAAGAGGATAGAGGAAGTACAGCAGAGCAATGTATAATTTGTTTGAACCTCTGTTACCCAAGTACTTGAACTATTCTCACCAGCTTCATGCTGTTCAAAATGTAAAGGTAGATTTGGAGCTTGTGATAATCATTTGAATTATTTGGTTGTTGGGAACTGTCTACTCTTGTTCAACTTTAATCTCTGCTAACCTGCGATAGATTAGCTTCACGTCTGATGTGTTTACGATGGCAGCGATGCTACCCCCCCCTCCCCTCGCGATAGAGTTAGCTCGTTTCAGGGTAATGGAAGAACTAGGTAAACAATTTGAACACCGCTTTTCAGGTTTACAGCAACTTATCGGTGCCCCATTGCATTATGTTCAAGAGAAGCTATCAGTGGCGGACTCGACAGAAATTCCTGAAGATGATGCAAGCGTTAGAGAGCTGGGTACAATTGATGTTTCGAGGGTAAATGTTGATGAGAGGAATGCCACATCACCTGATGATTCAAGCCAAAACCACATACCAGCTGGTGGTGTCCGTATTTCTTTTACAGTCCCTGTAGATCCCATGCATGAGGAAGCTTTGTCCATATTGAAGAAGCTACAGGTGTGTTACATATTTACAACTTTGCATCTTAATTTAGGTTTCAGTATGGTACCTCATATGAAAAATCTTCCTTGTTATTTTTCACTTGGATTCTGTATCTTCTTAGCATATTAATATTGTGTGTTGTTGTGCAGTATCACCTAACAATTGATTAGACAAAGAAAATTATCTTGAACGCCTAGTTCATATACTTATCTAAATATCATTCATTCCAAAAAAATACTTATCTAAATATCATTTTGATTTTAGATTACACTCCTACTATTTTTGAAATTTAAGTGTTTATGTAGTTTACACGACATGCTGTGTATTTTATGAGTCACTTATCAATCCCTTTCAGCCTAATTGTCTTCTAAGAAAAACAGAATTATTTAAAGCAACATTAGTTCTTACAATATTTTCATCACCTTCTGTGCCTCAGATAATTGAGAATGATGCTAGCTCCGGTGATTTCTGTACTAGGAGGGAATTTGCAAGATGGTTTGTTAAATTATGCTCAAAATTAGAGAGGTAATGAAGCAATGCGGTATTTACAAAACATCTGAGCTTTGCATGCCATTTTAACATTGCCTTATTTATCACTGTCTTGCAGGAAAAGGATGCACAGGATCATACCGAATATAATAACTTCTGGTTCAGTCGAAAGTGCGTTTGATGATGTAAATTTTGATGACCCGGATTTCTTGTATATTCAGTGTAAGTTTATATTTACATTGAATGACCTAAAGCTTTATGTAGTAAGTCCTTGCATCTTAAAGATAGGCTTCATATGCACCTAGCCAAACCAATGCCGGTCAAGCAAGTCTTGGCAATGCAAATGCCCAACCTTCGTAGTGCTTATGTATGATTTCGTGTTGAGCCTAGTAACGAACAAATAGATGGTCTTTCCTTCCACACTACTTTGGCCATGCAATGTGAAGTGATGCTCTTTTGATTTCTGAGCCTATGCCTTTTGTTGTGAAACAAAATATTTTTCATTGGATTTTCAGATGCTGATTATCTAATCATTGTTTTGATGCTGAAAAGCTTTAGGAGAATCTGGCATTGTGCCTAGCAAGCTATCAAGCTTCTTTGGAACATCGGCAAACGGCTCTCAAAGTGCCAACAGAAATTCCAACTTCCTACCTGAAAGGTACTAACATATGGAATATGTAGTTTCCCCTTAATGTTGATAACTGAAATGTTTTAATAAATGGTATTCTTTGTTGCTGCTGTAGTTATCTGTCACGTTTTGATCTTGTTAACTGGAAACTACTAGTGGAGTATCCATTTGCATCAGAACTAGACCAAAAGGTACATATATCTTCTGATCTTTTTATGTTCTACTGCAGTGTTTCTATTCTCTAGTTTCATTCTTTTGTGAATCCTGACTCTGGTTACAGTCCAGATGCTGAGTAAAAATGTTCATACGTTGGATTTGAGCGCTTGGCCAGATGTAACAGCGTCCGTATTTGTGGACTTGTTTGGCGGTGACCACAGCATCGTCAGCAAAGTTTTTGGTATGATTTGCTAATAATTTATTTATATTTGCCGTCAATTGGTTGCAAGGCTATGATTTTCTATAAATTGCATTACTAAGAGTAACAGGCTTACCAAGACTACAATTTTTTTTGTCATTTTGATGATTTCCTATTTTAGTGACTGGGAGCTCTGTTTTACTTTGCCATATGCTAATGGTGTGTTTCAACTTGTTTTTACATGTGCTTTGTTTCAGTGTAGTCATGCATCTCTGTGGTCTCTCTTTCAATTGTTTGGCTTATTTTTGCTACTGTTGAGCTCATGCATAAAGTTACGCTGTTGTTTTTTATTCTTAAGTTGTATGTATCATGTAGCAGAAGTACTACAGCATGCACACCCACAAGGATATATGCCTGTGCACGCAGCAGCACAAGCAGGGCCCTTACATCCATTGACTTGGTCTCGAACACAGTCAATTGATACCAGACTAGGATTGGCACCTAACTTGTTGCAGGTTCAGTTTGTTTGGAAGTCTGGAGAGACACCTGATTGGAAGTCTCTTGAGGATTCTATTTCCATCAACTTGGTTTCAGTGTTAGTCACTTAGCACCAGATTAGAGTTGGCACTACTTGGTTGCAGGGTCTGTTCATACTAGGGTGGGGTTTTATTTCAATATTACTAGAGGATTGACTCTATTGTAAAGAGAGGGGATGTAATGGGGAAGAGAAATAGACAGTGAATCTATAAACTTTTAAATGGAGGCTTACCTCCAAGAACCTCGACTATCTTGCACCTGCACTCCACAATGGTAGGCCCCTAGACTAATCCCCACGTTCTCGTCCAACCACCACCCATGTTTACCCCCTACACAATAAGTCCCATGGCAGTGTGACTTTTCAGCTGCTGGGAAAACCTCACTGCTTATTGTTTTGTCCAAATAATAGTACTTAGTAGATCCCTGAACGTGTCACCCTTTAGGGTTTTTTCTTCTCTGTATTGGATGAATTCCCCATAACACTTTGCAATGAAAAGAGTAAATCTGTTATGGTAAAGTTCCTTTAAAATAATTGGTTGTGGATTCTGCTATCCATCATTTACAGTAATAACGAAAGTGCTCTTCCCTCAGCATGGTCTGTTTTCTCTGTTCTATTTGTCCTGAACCGAGATTGCACTGGGTTGTTTCTATGTAAACAATATGGATGGAGCTCGTGTTATCAAGTGAAGAATCTAGGGCTAGTTGAAACTTATAAATTTGGACAACTTTGCCCTATATATGCTTGTCCCACTCAAAGCTTCTCTGTCTCATTTGCCTGTTCAATGTATGAATCTATATTAGAGGGATCTAACTGTAACATTTGGGAATGTTAAGTGGTTTTCAATGTTCCGGGGAAGACATTAAGTGTGCCAAATTAGGCCATTACAGTCTGTTGATTACTTCAACTGCATATTTGTCCTGGTACTTGATTTTATGATGATATCTTTGTTTTTGCTTTAATAACTGTTACAAAAAGTTGTTGACTTATGGACAAGCATGACCTTAGCTGACTATTTTCTGTATGAACGCATTGCTGGTACTAGATATTGCTCTCTAGTGTCATTTGGCGATTCATATTGTTGCCAACATCAGTAAGTGGAACAGCTAAGATCATTAACTTGTGCTATCACTGTATTTGATAGGAAACACCAGGCGCCTTCAACATCATAAGCCTGTAACAAAAGCACAAGCGGCTGCTGCACTGACCAGTGGTAGAATGGAAGAAGTAGTACGCAATGAACTAAATAGACTTGAAGCAGAAAATCAGTCCCGGCTTTCTGCTATGAGTGAAATGATGGAAGAGTTAATTAATAGAGGGGATATAAAACAATATTGGGAAGACAAGATGAAAAAGGAGCAAGACCGTGGGTTTGAAGTTGAGAAGCATCTTCAAGATGTTTTGCATGAGCTTGCAAATGAGAGGACGGATCAAGAAAAGGAAATTGCAGGCTTGCTAAAAGAAAAATCAGCTCTAGAGCGTCAGAATCAGGAACTCGTATGTTTAAGGTCAGAAGTTGATGGCATGTATGATAGACTGGCCACCGAGAGTCTAGAGGTCATGGCTGATGAAGAAAATCTGGAAAAGTTGTCCTCTGACATGAGCAGCAAGCATCAAGCTGTCACTGAAGCTAAATCGTATCTTGAAGCTGAGAAGGAAGCTCTTACTATGCTAAGGTATGTCATTATACAACCTTTACTTTTGGTTATGAGTACATTGTACTGTTCCCTGATACTCCCTCCGTTCGGAATTACTTGTCGCAGAAATGAATGTATCTAGACATATTTTAGTTCTAGATACATCCATTTCTGAGAGAAGTAATTCCGAACGGAGGGAGTACATATCACCTGCAGACCCTGCACCGTGATTATATATTTATATGGTACCAAGGAAACATTAGTTTGTCATCTTTATATCAGAGTGGGCATTGAAAAATTACGTGCACATGCTCTAGTTCAGGAAAAGGTGCTTTATCCTGTAGTGTGAACTTTGCATATTGTTAAACCTGTTCATCTGCAAAAGCATAATAACCGGAAAATAACTTGTCCTGTATTGAATGAAAATTACATAGAATCTATTATTCCATTGATGTCAAAGTAGCGGTCAAGATCATCTGCCTGAATCGTATGCAAGTTAAGCTCTTTTGTGCGGACTTACCATCCTCGATATCCATATATGACGCTAGTTTTTTTTATCAGATCCTGGGTGGAGCAGGAAGCAGCACGCGTGCATGAACGTGCTGAGGTACTTGAGAGGGCGGTGAGAAGATGGCGAGTCCCAGTTGACTGAGCCTGCAAACAAAAATCTGGCGTTTTATTTGGTGCGAGTCTCAACTTGCTGTAAGAAAAGGTTATGTTCTGTGTTGCCATCGCTTCGACTGTCGGTTATAAGTACTTCCCTCACCAGAATGGAATGTCAGTATCTGCTAGGCCCTTTCTTCCTCTGTTGTTTATTAGTGACTTGTTTATGGTGGGCAATACCAGTTTTTTGCTGTTCCAATTTTGCTGGCCCTGGCTAGGTCTCAGTCGACTGAGACATAACGAAACCAAGTTGATATAGTATGTAAGAAGAAAAAAAAAACTGAAAATAATTTTTTTGCGCGAATCTCCATGCAAAATGAAAGGAAGATAGTATCAACTGAGACTTAGCAGAGTAAAATAACTTAACAAAATTGAATTGTGACTCCAATTTGGGAGGCTGAAATTTTGGGGGCTACGTTTTGCGATGATGCACTCTCTCCGCTGGACCAGGGTTGCACGGGTGTATGACATTCTATTCCCTCTGGAAGTTTTGACCAACCGTGTTTTACCAGATCGTCACCGAGGTACGTAGTACTAATGAGTTCCAAACAGATGGAAATGGACGAGGAGAAAACCTCTCCTGGCGGCGACAATGGGAGCTGAATCAGCCGCACGACGTTACCCACAACACAAGTAGCGCTGAAGCACCCGTGCGCTCATCCCTCTCACGAAAAAAAGGACACAACACATGAACCTATCTACAGCAGTTACTGTTCCGGATTCGGCACACGCAGAAGCAGAGGAGGCATGGCGCAGGACGCGAGCTCCCAGCACTCATTAGCGAGCCGGAAAAATCGGGTGGGCTGCTCACTCAATGCCCACCTTGAATCCCTTTCCCCTTTCTCCCACCCTCACCCTCTGACAACCCCGCTTGCGAGGCGGGTCCACCACAACAATCGGGTGCAATCATACGCGCCAATGAAGCAGATCTTGCCGATGACGCAATTGCACTATCACTATCCATCCACTGAGGCTCGAGTGTTCCGGTGGTGGCACAGGCATCATTTTTGAGAACTTGTGGGTGCATGTGCATGGACCCAAAGCCAGGCGGCTCGCGCCACCTCTGCATCGTTTCGTTGGTTTCAGCAAGCACTCTGTGTATCCCTGGGGAAAATAATATCTACCTACACCTACACACACAAACACACGAAACGATCGAGATGATCCGAGCCGTCCCTTTCTGGATGCAGACCACGAAACATTTGTAGTGCTGCTACGATGAACGCTCCATAAACCCACCGTACGTGTCGGCCCGATCGATCTACCTGGAAAGGCCACCGGAAGCGTAACAACCACTCACTCGCGCGTGGACCCGGCCAGGCGGCCAGTGGGTGCTTCCTGTGCATGCATGCCCCTTCCGTTTGCCGTGTTCCCCCATCGATTGCTCCAGCCCAAGCAGGCAAAAGGCCTCCCAAGTGGCAATCCATCCATGTTTTCGTGTGCGACTCCTGTGCACATACGACGCGCACCCGATCATCGTTCGGCCAAACAAGATATTTATCAGTTCTTTTTTCCTTTTTTGATAAATACTCCTAGACCTTTATCAGATTGATCAGATGACGGGGCAATGGGAAAATGGGTCAGGGGGAAATTGGCAGAGCATCGCCAAGAAATTGCCAAAGGTGGCACTCATGGCGTGCACACAATCAAGCCTTGTCCACGAGCGGTTTGGCCGGATTTTCTCCCCTCTCTGTACGGGGGAGTTCTTCCCGTTTAAGCTAAGCAGTCCCTTGGGGCGACGAATGCCGTGGTACTCGTCTGTCCCAGATGTCGCTCGGTGTGTGTGTCCTCTGCTCCTTTTCGGGGCTGAGGTCCCTCATGGTAAAGCGAGCTATAGTGTTAACTTGTACTACGCGATAAGCTGGCATGCAATGATCCCTCGTGAAGATGCGACGGTGGAAGATGACGGTGACGGATCCTAGAGCATGTACACGTGGTGCGCGTTATGGGACGCCTAGACCGGTTGGTACTCTCAGCTTGCCAGGGGACGACTTCTTGAGATGATGTCCGTTGATGCGGTCAAGCCTCATCTTTATATTTGTAGGTGTAGCGACTTTATTCGTCTCGAATATGGCTTTGGATTGATATCTGTATTCGTTTTGTTAGAATCTGACGAGTGAATTAATCAAGATGGTCGCATGCATCATTTTGATGCAGAGATCAGGGGTAATCCTTCTTTTCGAACAACAAGATTAAAAGAAATTTAAAAGTGATCACCAGGTCGATATGAACACTAAAAAAAAGATATGAACACTCAAATACTCTCTCCCTTTCCTCCTTGTATAGTTGCACGGCTGTTTAAGTTTTTTTTTGTCGGAAAGGAATGTTTTATTAATAATCAGTCAAAGGGCATTCAGCCTTACGGAGTTCTGGAACATCGCCTGGTCCTAGAAGCCGTACAAAAGTAACAGAAACTTGGAGGTTGGAAGATGAGGAAAACAATTGGTCCTTGAAGCATATGCTTTTATGTTGAGAAATATATACCTCAAAGCTCCATTATTTTCAGAAATGGAATAATCTGTGCATTTCCCGATGATTCCATAATTTTGTTATTCTTCTAACAACATTTTTTATTGTTTGTTATAGGCCTTGAATGGTACCGTGGATCATGATAATTTGGTTTGCCCAACAATGTATTGCCTGTTGTAATGTTTGTTTGACCCATCATTCCCTACTTTTATGAGCACAACACAATCCACCAATTGCAAATTGACCCACTTGTAAATATTGTTACAAGGTTTGGTTGGTTAATCTTGCCCTTTTGCTGCTGGCTCTATAGTGTTTGCCCACGTATTTATACTAGCCCATAGTCATTTGTTGGTGAAGCACATCATTTGACATTTTCTTATGAGAATATGCAAGTGTATGACCCATTTGACCATGTGCATTTTTTGTTGTTGATCTGGAAGTGCATCTTTTGTGTAGCACGCAATTGACTAGTTCCGTAAGCCGACTCTCGCAAGGTAATTATAAATAAGAACGAGGATAGGAGCTGTATACTGCAAACTTCTGATACCCCACACCCCCGGGGGCTCCTGAAAACCTAAGGTTTGTGCACCTTTATAAACATTTATTCTTCACAAACAAGTGCAGTCAGCGATAGAGCATGGATTACCAACATGTCCAAGTTGGCTTTCCATGATTACAACAAAATAAAAGAATGAGCATGGGTTCCACTGTATCCACTTTTTAATCTAAACTTAAGAAAGAATATATTTCTAAGTTGTGAAAAGTTCCAAAAAAAACATGCATCTATATATTGAGTTGAAACTTACACATGCAATGTTTGAAGTAATATGACCATTTGTGACCTGGGTATTTTAAGTTTCTCATTTATACCCTGGCCACGGATTGTCGAATTGTTTTACAAATATTATTTTGTGTGTGTGTGTGTGTGTTCGTGTGATCTACTGCTGTATTTTGTAGAACCTAAAGGTTTTTCTGGTTAATCTTTATGAAGTAGATTCCAAGGTACTCGGGTTCTTAAAATCCGGTCTAATGCCTAAATATCGTTCTAAAAAACCTATGTCATGACACCAAACAGGCCGAACAAAGCGAGCACACGAGGAAACGGTACAATATTTACGGTACGGTTCGTCGAACGCATAGACTCATGTGACCTGGCTTATTTGTAGAACTAAAGCGAAAATATTAATCTTACCACTCACGCTGATCAATCTAGCACATAAACCATGAGGATTTCTAAAGAAAATATGGGTAGTCTGGAAGAAAAAAGAATCCTCCATGGAATAATTTGCCTAGCTGATCAACTCCCACAAGCAGAGCACCTAGTTTTGCAATCAAAGAAAAATTGCATAGGGAACACCAAGTTTTGCAGAAAAGTACTGTAGTTTATAATTCCTATCATTACAAGACCATTAACAACGAAAAACAAACAGAGCAGTAAGAAGAAGCAACATATACACGAATACTCTGCCTCTCTCACCGGACAAAAAAACAGAGCAAGCTTCGCCATCTTTCCGCTCTGCTCGGCCCAAGGAAGGAGGACGACGAGGTGGAGCGCCTCCGCACGGACGCTAGCTAACGGACGCCGGCGTTGGCGGCGAGCTTGAAGGACGCCGGGAGCGGGCTGCGCATGGGCGAGCGGGGCGGCTGCGCGAGGCGGTGGCCGTCGGCGTCGTAGTAGATGACCCCGGAGAACTCCAGCGGCTGGCAGCGCTCCCCCATGAGTATCTCCTTCCTCCACAGCCCGCCCTCCTCCTCCGGCCCCGCCGCCGCCTTCCCCTTGCCCGTCGGCAGCGAGAAGGCCTTCCTCCACGGCGCCACGGCCGGCCTGCCGCTGCCGGCGCCCATCCTCCTCGCCGCCCGCTGCAGCCGCCGCGTGCACGTGCTCACCAGCGCCGCCACCGCCTGCAGGAGGGTCGCGCCCATCTCCGGCCAATCTCCTGCGTTTCTTGGCTTCTTCTTGCGTGGTCTGTGTGGTGCGGTGCTGTAGCGGAGTTTACTGCTCTGGGGTGGTGGCCGTCGGGTTTGGCGGCATATGTAGGCGGCGGGGTGGGCTCGGAGGTGGTGGTGGCGGGCGCTGCGTGAAAGTCAAACAAGTGGGTTGGAAAGTGATTTGTCTACTTAATTTGCTGCTAATCGGCGTGATCTTAATCCAAACGGATGGAATGCCATCTTCCCCTCACAAGAGAAATTGAAACTTTCTGCTGGAGCTCCAGATTCACTACCATATCCCAGGCGTCCGATTGATATTCTTCCATGGAGTTTCCGTCTACCATGATCCACAGTATCCTCTATGGTATGTCTGACCAATGATCATAGTTTTCCATATTATTTTTTCGGATCATGTTTTTCCACACATTTTCTAGAATATATCGTGATGAAGATGGCGGCTGACCTCTGGCACGGCAACCTGGCTCGTCCGTCAGCGGATTTGGACAGGGAGAAACAAAAAACATAATAATTCATTTCATCTGATGTGGTCTGTGTTCACGTACGTACTTCAGCTCCAGTTTGGCTCGTGAGGACGGCTCTTGTGGTTTGTGAAGAGCGAGAAGGCGTCAAGATGATCATCACGCGGCATTAACCCTGCAAGATAACCTCTCCCGCATTTCTTCCTGGTTGACCCCGAATTGATTAACCCTACGTGCCCTTTCAAGTGCCATATCGCTAAACGTCCATCGCTTTCGATTTTGTGTGAGCCGACTAAAATGCACAAATTCATTAGCGCAGCATTGCAGATTGCGGCGGCACCAAAAAAATCCAGGATCAGCCGTCAGAGGTGATGTTCTTTTTCCTCAGCACGCAAATTGTCTACCATTTATTTAAACAGGGAGTAGGATACTACGGCTCCTCAGCAATTGATATGATCATATCAGCAGCATCAGGAAGCTGCTGCTGCAGCAGCTTGCCGGACAGTGGCGTTCCTCTTCCTCTGCTTCCGAAGACTCCAGCGGATGAGCGTCACCGCAGATAAGTCGGAAGCCCTTTCGGCAAAAGTTGGGGCATCCGGTTCTCTAGGGAGGAACCGATTGCGTACGGCTTCCACTTACGATATGAGCTGCGGTGTTGTCATTCGAGACTTTGACATGGTTTGATAATTGATACCCGACGTCTTCGCATCGGAGACCAAATCGTGCTACGCTAAAGGCCCCGCTTTGGGAGGCTTGTAAACCTGAGAAATTACACGACAGCACCGTTCACGAATGGAAGCGTCCAGTGCAGCCGGATATCTTTTCTCTTGCGAGCTGTCGTTTGGATCCTCGGTGGTGGTGGTGGAGACGAGTGTTCCTCAAGTTTACCGAACCAACATATTTGCAGGGAACCAACTCATACACCGTATTGTTGTGATGCAATACGTGAAACCAATATTTTCTTAAGACTGTTCCTGAATCTTTGAGTGTACTTGCATGAAACTAGTCATCTTTGTAAACAAATAACAACGCCAACTCCAAGTTTATCCGCAGTGTTCTGAACATAAATACGGAGAACAGAAAGTGGTCTTCTTTTGTAGTACTGATTATTGTTGAAATCATGAACTTAGAGTTTTGGAACAGAGGCAGTATGAAGTCACGCATGCCTTCGTCTTGCAGCAGCACTCGAAGCATATCTGTCTTTCATTCAGAATTAAATAAATAAAAGCATGTTGATTCAGTTGGCCGAACAATTCCAGTACGGTGACAGTTTAGTCAAGCTGAACGTGCGAACCGGAGCACTTGGGAAAAAAGTAGATTCGGGAGTGGCCTTTTGTGATCTTGTCAACATTTCAAGTCAAAATTCGTATCACATGCTATTATATAGCTGCAGGAAAGGCCAGCGGAATGTTTCGGAATGATGGCAGTCAATCACCAAGATCGACAGTCGCCGTAGCCCATCCGGTTAGGTGATAACCAACAACAAAACTACTCCTTCTTTGTACTACTAAATTAACAACACTTAATTTAGAATGAAGAGAGTATTATGTAGTACTTCCTCCGTCCCAAATTACTTGTCATAGTTTTAGTTCATTTGAACTGAAACCACGATGAATAATTTGAAACGAAGGGAGTAGTACTCATTTTTGTCTTCTTTTTTGAAAAGATGAGCAAGCCCGGCCTTTGCATCAAGCGATGTACTCGCTTTTCACCAAACGAAGGAAATACTCACTTTTATGTATATATAATTTTTCTCATGCACGCGCGGGCTGAATAATCTTCAGTCTGGAGTAGATGTCGTGCGTTAGGGGGCAAATTTTCGTGTTTTGACCCTTTTTTGAAACCTATTCGAGATTTGACTCTAATTTGAAAAAATTTCGAGATCTTACCCTTTTGCTACCGCCAGAGTCCATGGCGGTAGGGTCTAACAGCCTACCGCCAGGGACTTTGGCAGTAGGAAACATCACTACCGCCAACCGGACTGGCGGTAGCATGCACAACCCTATCGTCCAAGGTGCTTGGCGGTAGGCACGAGCGCGCAGTGTGTTCAATACTTAGGAGGTTTTTGGCGGTAGGGCATGCAACCCTGCCGCCAGGGACCTTGGCGGTAGGCTGTTATACAACAGCCTACCGCCATGATCCTTGGCGGTAGGCTGTTGATCCCTGGCGGCAGCAAAAGGGTCAGATCTCGAAATTTTTTCAAACTAGGGTCAAATCTCGAATAGGTTTCAAAAAAGGGTCAAAACACAAAATTTAGCCATGTTAGGGCGCCGCATGCATGGAATGGCGAACCGTATTCTTTGCTATGTCGAACGAAAGGCAGAGGCCGTGTTACTTTGCAGTTTCATACTGTATAGTATATCGGAATAATATATGGTGAAATCATCAGTGGCCATGTACTCCCTCCATTTCTTTTTAATCCGCATATAAGGTTTGGTTAAAGTCAAGCTTTGTAGAATTTGACTAACTTTATATTAAAAAAATATAAACATTCACAATATGAAATCAATATTATCAGATGCACCATGAAACATATTTTCATACTATATAATTTTAGTATTATAGATGTTCATATTTTTTTATATAAATTTGTTCAAACTTTGTGTAGTTTGACTTTGATCAAATTTTATATGCGGAGTAAAAAAAACAAAGAGAGTACCACGCAAGATCACGCGCATCAAAGCACCATCACACTCCTATGTACGTTTGTGGTTGGAGATCCCGAGGAGTAGGAAATGAACTTATCGTGGCGCTCAGAAATCGACGTAACGGCCGGTTTCGTCAGGTGCTACCAAAGGACGGACGGACGAACGGGCACGGCGCCGGCGGTCGTCGTCGTGGACTCGTGGTGCTCGTACCGTATCGCATCGTATCTTCTCGGGAAGCTGCGTGTCCGTTGGGCGCGGCGCTCTGTGTGGGTACGCCGGCCGGCCCCGAGTTGGCCACCGGAGTAAATGCGTGGGCACGGCCACGGCAGCACCGCGGCCACTCTACCGGACGATTTTGTCGCCACTGGCTTCTCTTTCTCTGGGTCTGTTCACACCTTTTCCACACAAAGAAAAACCTCGTCTCAGACTACATTTTCAGTTTGGCACGTTTTGGTCTTCTCTGATGTTGGGTGTGCTCGTATGTCCGTAGCTCCCCCTGCCGAACAGAACATCGACGGAGACAATGTTCTTGGCCGTACTCTTCCTTTCCAAAGACTCGAGTCGGTCAGTAGAGTGCTCCGCCCGCCCCGCGCACTCGGCGGTGACTCGAGTAACAGAGTAACGAACTGTTAACTGTTCGGCCGCGGCCCGCGCCAGACCTCAAAACACGTTGTTTGTTCTTAATTTGACACATATATGTCATATTACATAGAAATATAAAATCAATATAAATTAAAATCTGAATATTACACCACGGTCGATCCTCGCCGTCTCTTTCTGTTCCTATCCTCAAACTCCTTCATGGCAAGGACCACCACCATCAGCTGCCGCCGATTGTTCTCGAGCAGTGTCTCTATGTCCGAGTCATCGGACGAGGACAAATCTTCAAGCAAAAATTCCTCGCAAGGGCTTAAATCCATCTACAAATCGCAACGGAACTCGCATGAACGAAAATCGTTCGCTAAATCTAACTTAAAGGGGCAAAGAAGGACTCATTGGCGGATCCGAGGCGGGCGGCGACTAGGCAGTTGTCGATCCGAGGCGGCTAGGCGCGACAGATCCGAGGCGCCGGTGAAGCGGCACGATGGACCCTGGTCTGCAGCGGCCCGGCGGTGTGTTTCCGCCGACGGATATGGCTAAAATCAAAGGTGGCGGGTGGGCTGCGACTGCGGCGGCTGGGCTGCGACTGCGGCGGCTGGATGCGGAATGGGAGAGGCGCGTGGGCTGAAATGTCTCTCCTGCCAACTGCTTTTTCATGATACAGGGCACCAACAGGACGGCGGAAAACCTGGGTTTTGCGGGTGGGGATGGGGGGGGGGGGGGGCTGTAACGCCCCATATGTAACCTTCCCCAATTGTACTCCAACTCATGCCGTTTCCGGCATTAAGTTATATTTAATTCTCGGGTTCGGGTCTTTGCCTCCGTGTGTTGTTTTCGTTTTCGTGCATCTCATATCATGTCGTCACGTGCATTGCATTTGCATACATGTTCATCTCATGCATTCGAGCATTTTCCCCGTTGTCCGTTTTGCATTCCGGCGCTTCGTTCTCCTCCGGTGGCCATTTCTAGCTTTCTTTCGTGTGTGGGGATTAAACATTTCCGAATTGGGCCGAGATTTGCCATGCGGCCTTGGTTTACTACCGGTAGACCGCCTGTCAAGTTTCGGGTCATTTGGACTTCGTTTGATACTCCAACGGTTAACCGAGGGACCAAAAAGGCCTCGTGTGTGTGCAGCCCAACACCCCTCCATTTTGGCCCAAAACCCACCAAACTCAGCTCCATCGTCTCGGTCGTTCGATCACGATCGTGTGGGCGAAAACCGCACCTCATTTGGACTCTCCTAGCTCCCTCTATGCCTATTTATACCCCCTCCATTTTCGGATCCCGTCTCCCACCTCGAAACCCTAGTTCCAAAAAAAGGGATCCCGCGCCGCCGGACGTGTCCGCCTCGGCCGGACAGCGTCCGCCGCCACGCCTCAGCCAATCGGGACGCGCCACGTGGCCTCCCGCCGCCGCTCCCGCGCCGGCCCGCTCAGGCCCGAGCCGGGCCCCCGCGGCCCAGCCGCTCCCGCCGCCGCCCGGGTCATCTCCTTCCTCCAGCCCGGCGCCGTCCCTTCGTCGCGCCGCCGCAGCGCGCCCTCGCCGGCCGAGCTCGCCGCGCCGCCCCCAGGCCGAGCTCGCCGCGCCACCCGCCGCTGCCGCCCGGTGCCTCCTCCTCCGCCGCCCGGCCTCGCCCGCGGTTCACCGGAGCCCCTCGCCGGCGTCCCCGCACTCCGGCGAACCCCCACGCCCCCCCCGGTGCCTTCTTTCTCCCCGGTCGCCGCGCCATCGCCGGACTTCGCCGAGCTACAGTAACCCCGGATCCGATCGGATCTACAGTAAACCCTAGCCCCCCCGTTGACTTTCTCCTCCCACTTACAGATTTTCGTGCTACCTTTGACTGACGATATCTCCGCAACCGAAGCTCCGATTTGGGCATATGATATGTCAAAATCTTCGTCTCGACGAGTACATCATTTCATTCCATTGCATCATTTGCATTTGAGGTCATTTTGGTGCCAAAAATGCTGTTGGAAGAAGGCATCATGAGTTAAATTGCAGATCCGTTAGTTCAACATGCACTTTTGTCATTTTTTCCATGTTTAATCCGTGCATGATATGTCTGTGCCCCTTTGGGATGAATTGTTAAGCATGTTGTCTTCTTTCCAGAGGTGCCTTCCATGTATTTTTAGGATGTGTGTGTTGTCTTGTGCAAGCTTGCGAAGAGGGCTACCTGAGTTTACTGATTTCAGGGACTTAGTGAAAATCACTAAGTCTGGGATGTTTTAGTTCACGATGCTATATGTCCGGCTTGTTTCCTAGTGATCCATGCCTCTTTGGAGGATGACCAGTAAGAGTGATTTGTTATGCTTGTTGTGCTTAATCCATCCATGTCTTTACTTGTTATGTTGGAGCCCCCTAGGTTGACTCAATCGAGCTCAACTTTTGGATAGTTGTTGTTTTGGGCAGATCGTGAACTCTTTTGCGATTTTGCCGGAGTTATTGCTAGTGATCCATGCATGCTATGCCATTGTTATTGCCATGTCTAGCTAGAATTTTGTGCCTTCTTAATGGATATATGCTTGCCTTGCCATGACTTGCACTGTAGTGAGAGCATCGAGCTCGTTTACATGCCTCCTTGAGTTATTATTTCAGCATGTCCCAGTTTTCACTAAGTCTGAAAACTGATTGTGTTTCATCGATGTTCGTGTGCTTGGTAGAGTATTTTGTGAACCCTTTTGACCCCAGGTCATTTTGGGTGTTTTGTTAAGCTTGTTGAGTAGCTCCATGCCATGCTCTTACTTGCCATGTTCAGGTTTTTCTTCATGTTGTTTTGCTGCTCCGAAGAAAGCATCGTGGTCTGAAATTCCAGACTAGCGTTAATTTCGCTAAGTCTGAAATCTGTTTTGCTTATTCAGTTTTGCCATGCTTGTTTGAAGCCCTTAATGGATGAATTTGCCTATGCCTCAGTCTTGGTGATTTGTTAAGCTTCTTGAGTACATTACTGCCATACAATTTGTTTTCATGTTTGGTGGCTGTAGCATGCTCATTTTGTTGCATTTAGGAGCCTACTTGCTATAAATCGCAGATCGGTTCGTTTAGTAAAACGCTTGCCATTTCTAAACCGTAGCTCCGATTGCCATGATCTTTATATCGTTTTCAGGGGATTTCTTCCCCTCTATCCAGTGGCACACTTGGTTTTCTAAGTTGAGGCCAGGTTCATGCATTTCCTGTTACATCATGCATTTTGCATCCCGCATCGCATCCCGCATAGCATATCATCTTTGCATCTTTTGGTTGCCTTTGCACGTGGTTGATGGTATCCTTTTTGCTTGTTTGTGTTGTTGGGTAGAGCCGGGAGAAAAGTTCGCTAACGAGGAGCCCGTTGAGTTCGCTTTTGAGGATCTAGTCAATTCTGACAACTGTGCAGGCAAGATGATCACACCCTTGAAATCACTACTATCTTTGCTATGCTAGTATGCTCGCTTTTTTGCTTTGCCAATGCTACGATGCCTACCACTTGCTTGTCAGCCTCCCAATTTCCATGATTGAGCCTCTAACCCACCTTTATCCTAGCAAACCATTGATTGGCTATGTTACCGCTTTGCTCAGCCCTTCTTATAGCATTGTTAGTTGCAAGTGAAGATTGGAGCCGTTCCTTGTTGGAACCCTTATTTACTTGTTGGGATATCATTATATTGCTATGTTATCTTTACTCATCTATATACTTGGTAAAGGGTGGAAGGCTCGGCCTCTCGCCTAGTGTTTTGTTCCACTCTTGCCGCCCTAGTTTCCGTCATATCGGTGTTATGTTCCCGGTTTGTTGCGTCCCTTACGCGGTTGGGCTATAATGGGAACCCCTTGATAGTTCGCCTTGATTAAAGCTTTTCCAGCAATGCTCAACATTGGTTTTACCATTTGCCACCTACCCTTTTCCTTCCCTTGGGTTTCCGGAGCCCGAGGGTCATCTTATTTTTGCCCCCTCGGGCCAGTGCTCCTCTGAGTGTTGGTCCACCCTAGAGCACCGTGCGGGGCCGTCCCTCGGCAACTTGGGTTACGTTGGCTCCCGTACGCTTAGCTTATCCGGTGTGCCCTGAGAACGAGATATGTGCAGCTCCTATCGGGATTTGTCGGCACAACGGGTGGTGTTGCTGGACTAGTTTTGACCTGTCGAATCATCTTGTTGTACAGGGATACCGAGTCTGATCGGTGGGTCCTGGGTGGAGGTCTATTCCTTCGTTGACCGTGAGAGCTTGTTATGGGCTAAGTTGGACCCCCCTACAGGGATTGATCTTTCGAAAGCCGTGCCCGCGGTTATGGGCAGATGGGAATTTGTTAATGTCCGGTTGTAGATAACTTGAACTTAATTAATTAAAATGAATCAACTGCGTGTGTTGCCGTGATGGCCTCTTCTCGGCGGAGTCCGGGAAGTGGACACGGCGTTGGAGTTATGTTTGCGTAGTCTGCTCTATTTAGTTTTCCGCTCGTGCTTTGCCTTCTCTTCTCGCTTTCCTTTGCGAATAAGTTAGCCACCATATATGCTAGTCGCTTGCTGCAGCTCCACTTACATTACCCCTTTCCTACCTATTAAGCTTAAATAGTCTTGATCGCGAGGGTGCGAGATTGCTGAGTCCTTTGTGGCTCACAGATTACTATTACACCAGATGCAGGGACCGATGATACTCCTCCGGATGGCGCGCTCGATCTGAAGTGGGAGTACGACGAGGACTCTCAGCGATACTATGTGTCTTTTCCTGATGATCAGTAGTGGTGCCTATTCGGGGTTCGATTCAGGGATTAGTCGCTTGTTGGGGGTCTTTTCTATTTGGCGCCGTAGTCGGGCCATGAGTGATTGTATAATGGATGTTATTTATGTACTTTGATGTGACGTGGCGAGTGTAAGCCAACTATTATTATTACCCCCTTTATATTATATATGTACTTGGGTTGTGTAATGATTCCCGACTTGCGACATTGCTTTCAATGCGCCTATGTCTCTAAGTCGTGCCTCGACACGTGGGAGACATAGCCGCATCGAGGGCGTTACAAGTTGGTAATCAGAGCCTTCCCCGACCTTAGGAGCCCCATTGCTTGATCGTTTCTAGCAGCCGAGTTGTGTCTAGAAAAATGTTTTGAGTCCTTAGGAATTATATATCGGAGAGCTTAGGAATTCTTTTTACTTCCCAGTCTCCTCATCGCTCTGGTAAGGCATCCTGACGTAGAGTTTTGACTCTTCTCTTCTCAAATTTCACTAATTTTTTTTAGGATCACGCGAGTATCTTAGTTTTGTTCCGATGGCTTATGATGAGAATACTGTCTTGGTGCCTCCTGTCAGGGGTTTAGTGGAAGTGTCCCGGGGAGTTGAGCTCTGAGGTGTTGTCATCATAATTCTATCGTTGCAATTCTGGCATACTTGAGATATGTGCGCGACATCGAAAATCTCCTTTATGCAGTTCGTTGGTGAGATAACCTCGACGCCACCCAGTACTGGGGCGGGAGTTCGGGAGTATCGCCATAACTTGTATAACGGATGCTTTTCGAAGGTTGAGATAGATGGTTTTCGAAGGTTTCTTGGTTATGTGTTGAAGGATGGATGCAGCTGGATGTAGGATTTGCTAGCTTGGGTGAGATATTATGCTTCCCCTGTATCCTCTACACCTGATTGCATAACCGGAAAGTTTCGGGAATTTCATAGGTGGGAATTCAAGTAGCCTTAGGATATCTTTCCAACAGATGTGTGATATGAAATTGGGGTTCGACGTCTAGTGGTTCGCCTATTCACGGTCGATTTTACAGTGGCCTCGTTGTATCTTAAAGAGTCCTTGGCTATGCTGACTCGGGGACGCTTCGTATGTCATGTGCACTGCCTTGTACATGATAGTGCTGTACGGTCGAGCCCGTGTAGGCCCTACCACGAACACTTCGGACGAAATTTCTATCATGTGTTTGTTCCGGCTTATTCCGCAAGCCAACCCTGGGTTTTATTTCGATTTGTGGTATTCGTTCTTCTTCGGCGTCATATGTTGATTCCATCCCTCGTTGATGTACCTCTTCTACCTGATTCTTCGTGGCTTCGCAATTTAGGAATATGTGACCACTTCAAGAGAAGTGCATTCATTCATTTTGTTCGGATGTGAAGACTTTATGTTGCAATTTTCATTCCGTTGGTTTCACCTTCAATATTTCTATATTTGTGTGCTAATGGTGGTCAACCTCTTCAGGATGGCTCCCGCTAAGAGCACCAGTCAGAACCAGAATCAAGATCCTCCGCCACCTCCGCCTCCTCCGGAAGCATGGCAGGCTGTGATGGCTGCTACTAATGCAAATACTCAGCTGATCATACAAATCATCCAAGAGCGGAATCTAAGCAGTCAAGCGAATCAAGGCAACAACCAGAACCAGTTTGCAACTCTGAATCAGTTCCTCGCAAATGGTCCAAAGACGTTCAGCAACTGCGTTGAGGCTACCGATGCTGATGATTGGTTAGTCGATCTGGGCAAGCATTTTGAATGTAGCAACGTCAGACCTGAAGATTTCGTCAAGTTCGCGTCTTTCCAGCTCAAGGATCAGGCCGCAGAGTGGTTTCGGCAGTACCGGGATTCCAGAGGTGGACGTTTGATCACTTGGGATGATTTCCGTTGTGATTTCCGCGCTCATCACATTCCTCAAAGTGTGACTGAAAGCAAACGTGAAGAATTCCGCAATCTGAAGAAAGGCTTTTTGTCTGTCTATGACTACAACAAGTTGTTCCAGAAGCTCGCCCGTTTTGCCAAGCAGGATGTTCCTGATGAGAAGAGCATGATCTATCAGTTCAGGGGTGGTCTTCGTGAAGAAATTTAGCTCGCTCTTGTCCTTTTCGAGCCGCTGAGATACGATGAGTTCTACAACATGGCACTGAAGCAAGAGGCTGCTCAGCTCAGGTGTGATGCTTCCAGGAAGCGAGTCAGAGACACTACGTCTTCGTCCTCTACTCAAGTGGCCAAGCAGCAAAAGTATTGGCTTCCTCCTCCTCCGTTCCGTCAGCCGTATCAGCAGAAGAGCAAAGGTGGCAGTGGTTCATCCCACCCACCCAACCCAGGCTTTCAGAACAAGACTTCGTCTCAAGCTCCAAGATCGAGTGCTCCGTACCACCGTCCGCTCTCAGAGGTCACGTGCAACAAGTGCCAACAGAAGGGTCACTATGCCAACAAGTGTTTCAACCAGAGGCGTCTTCCTCCTCCTCCTCCTGTCAGATCGGCAAGTACAGCTGTGGTCAAGCATAATCCCAAGCACGCCAAGGTCAATATGGTGAATGCAGCTCAGGCAGAGGATTCGTCAGATGTGATCATGGGTAACTTTCCAGTTAATTCTATTCCTGCAAGAGTTCTTTTTGACACGGGTGCATCGCATTGTTTCATGTCAAGATCTTTTGTTTCCAAGCATGACTTTGTTTCAAAGATGTTGGGTAAACCTATGGGAGTGGTTTCTCCGGCTAAGTCTATGAGGGCTACGTCAATAGTCCCGGATGTTTCTATCATGTTGGGTGATTTCAAGTTCTTGGCTTCTCCAATGGTTCTTGGCAATTCTGATATCGACCTCATTCTTGGGATGGACTGACTCTCTAAACATAAAGCTCACCTCGATTGTGCAGCCAGGCAGATTCAACTGACTCATTCCTCTGAAGATGTCATTGTTTTTGCTGCTCGGGATAATACCATCCGGTTATTCTCTCTCAATGAAAAGGGTGAATTGGATGCTATTTCACAGATTCCGGTTGTTTGTGAGTATCAAGATGTCTTCCCTGAAGAACTTCCAGGCATGCCTCCAAACCGGCCGGTTGAATTTGTTATTGAACTTGAGCCCGGTACGGAACCGGTGTGCAAACGTCCCTACAAGCTCGGCCCTGAAGAGTTGAAGGAGTTGAAGAAACAACTCGATGTGCAAGAAAGAATGGGTCTCATTTGGCCTAGTACTTCTCCGTGGGGTTGTGGTGTTCTTTTTGTGAAGAAGAAGGATGGAACGGACCGACTTTGTGTTGATTATCGTCCATTGAACAAGAAGACCATCAAGAACAAATATCCACTTCCCAACATTAATGAGCTGTTCGAACAACTCAAGGGTGCCCAAGTATTCTCCAAGCTTGATCTCCGTATGGGTTATCATCAAATTCGCATTCGTGAACAAGATATTCCAAAGACGGCGTTCAGAACAAGCTATGGGTCATATGAATACACTGTTATGTCTTTTGGCCTCGCTAATGCTCCTCCGACGTTCTCTCGCATGACGAACTTCATCTTCAACCCCTACACCAACGACTTTGTTTTGGTCTATCTCGATGATATCCTGGTTTTCTCGAAGAACAAGGAAGATCATGCCAAACACTTGCGTTTGGTTCTTGACAAGCTCAGGGAACATCAATTCTATGCCAAGTTCTCCAAGTGTGAGTTTTGGCTCGATGAGGTTCTTTATCTTGGTCATATTATATCTGCCAAGGGCATTTCCATGGATCCTGAGAAGGTGTCCGCAATCGTTAATTGGGAACCTCCTCAGAATGTGAAGCAACTCCGTAGCTTCCTCGGTCTTGCAAGTTATTGCCGAAGATTCGTTGAAAACTTCTCCAAGATCGCGAAGCCTCTCTCAAATCTTCTTCAGAAGCACGTCAAGTACGTTTGGTCTCCGGAGTGTGATGTTGCTTTCAACGCTTTGAAAGAGAAATTGATCACTGCTCCAGTTCTAACTCCGCCTGATGAAGCCAAGCCGTACGAGGTCTTTTGTGATGCCTCTCTCCAAGGTCTCGGTGCAGTACTGATGCAAGAGAAGAAAGTTGTTGCTTATACCTCTCGCCAGTTGAAGCCTAATGAGAAGAACTACCCCACTCATGATCTCGAGTTGGCGGCAGTTGTGCACGCATTGTTGACTTGGAGACATCTTCTCTTGGGAAGGAAAGTGGACATTTTCACTGATCACAAGAGTCTCAAGTACATCTTCACTCAGCCTAATCTCAACCTCAGGCAGACTCGATGGGTCGAGATGATTCAAGAGTACAATCCGAGTATCGAGTATACTCCAGGCAAGGCTAATGTGATTGCTGACGCTTTGAGCAGAAAAGCATATTGCAACAGTCTGATTCTCAAGCCTTATCAACCCGAGCTTTGTGAAGCCTTCCGCAAACTTAATCTGCAAGTTGTTCCTCAGGGTTTCCTCGCCAACCTTCAAGTTTCTCCTACCTTGGAAGACCAGATTCGCCAAGCCCAGCTTCTTGATGCTATGGTGAAAAAGGTGAAGATTGGTATTGCAAAGAGTCAGTCCAAGTACAAGTGCTACCGACTTGATGACAAGGACACTCTCTTCTTCGAGGATCGAATTGTTGTGCCCAAAGGTGAACTTCGTAAAGTGATCATGAATGAGGCTCACAACTCTCTCCTCTCCATCCACCCTGGGAGCACGAAGATGTATCAAGATCTGAAGCAAACTTATTGGTGGACTCGAATGAAGCGCGAGATCGCTCAATTCATGAATGAATGTGATGTCTGCAGAAGAGTGAAAGCAGAACACCAAAGGCCAGCAGGTCTCCTCCAACCTCTCGCCATTCCAGAATGGAAGTTTGACCATATTGAAATGGACTTCGTGACTGGGTTTCCAAAGTCCAAGCGTGGCAATGATGCTATATTCGTTGTCATCGACAAGCTCACCAAAGTGGCTCATTTCTTGCCTATCAAAGAGTCAATCACTGCAGCTCAATTGGCGGAGCTCTAGACCTCTCGCATTGTCTCTCTGCACGGTATTCCTCAAGTGATATCTTTAGACCATGGCAGCATCTTTACCTCCAAGTTCTGGGATTCTTTTCAGAAGGCCATGGGCACCAGCATTTGCTTCAGCACTGCTTTCCATCCTCAAACAAGCGGTCAAATCGAGCGTGTCAACCAGATTCTTGAAGATATGCTCAGGGCTTGTGTTATCTCCTCCGGCATGAAGTGGGAGGATTGTCTTCCTTATGCTGAATTCTCGTACAACAACAGTTTCCAAGCAAGTTCCGGCAAGGCCTCGTTTGAAATTCTGTATGGCAGGAAGTGCCGTACACCTCTCAACTGGTCTGAAACCGGTGAACGTCAGCTGCTGGGTAATGACCTGATCACAGAGGCAGAAGAAATGTGCAAGGTCATTCGTGATAACCTCAAAGCAGCCCAATCTCGTCAGAAGAGCTACTACGACAGCAAGCACCGTGATTTGGCCTTCGAGATCGGAGATCATGTCTACCTCCGCTTCTCTCCTATGAAAGGGACTCGTCGCTTCGGTATCAAAGGGAAGCTTGCCCCCAGATACGTCGGGCCTTTCAAGATCGTCAGCAAGAGAGGCGACCTCGCCTATCAACTCGAGCTTCCTGCAACCTTTGCCAATGTTCATGATGTGTTCCACGTCTCGCAACTCCGAAAGTGCTTCAAGACGCCTGAGCGCACCGTCAACTTCGAGGACATTGAGCTCCAAGAAGATCTCTCCTACCGCGAGCACCCAGTTGCAATCCTTGAAGAGACTGAACGCAAAACTCGCAACAAGTCAATCAAGTTTCTCAAAGTCAAGTGGTCACACCATTCCGACCGTGAAGCTACCTGGGAACGCGAGGATCACCTCCGTTCTGAGTACCCGGAGTTCTTTCAGTCCTAGATCTCGGTACGAGATCTTTTCGTAGTGGTGGAGTGTTGTAACGCCCCATATGTAACCTTCCCCAATTGTACTCCAACTCATGCCGTTTCCGGCATTAAGTTATATTTAATTCTCGGGTTCGGGTCTTTGCCTCCGTGTGTTGTTTTCGTTTTCGTGCATCTCATATCATGTCGTCACGTGCATTGCATTTGCATACATGTTCATCTCATGCATTCGAGCATTTTCCCCATTGTCCGTTTTGCATTCCGGCGCTTCGTTCTCCTCCGGTGGCCATTTCTAGCTTTCTTTCGTGTGTGGGGATTAAACATTTCCGGATTGGGCCGAGACTTGCCATGCGGCCTTGGTTTACTACCGGTAGACCGCCTGTCAAGTTTCGGGTCATTTGGACTTCGTTTGATACTCCAACGGTTAACCGAGGGACCGAAAAGGCCTCGTGTGTGTGCAGCCCAACACCCCTCCATTTTGGCCCAAAACCCACCAAACTCAGCTCCATCGTCTTGGTCGTTCGATCAGGATCGCGTGGGCGAAAACCGCACCTCATTTGGACTCTCCTAGCTCCCTCTATGCCTATTTATACCCCCTCCATTTTCGGATCCCGTCTCCCACCTCGAAACCCTAGTTCCAAAAAAAAGGGATCCCGCGCCGCCGGACGTGTCCGCCTCGGCCGGACAGCGTCCGCCGCCGCGCCTCAGCCAATCGGGATGCGCCACGTGGCCTCCCGCCGCCGCTCCCGCGCCGGCCCGCTCAGGCCCGAGCCGGGCCCCCGCGGCCCAGCCGCTCCCGCCGCCGCCCGGGTCATCTCCTTCCTCCAGCCCGGCGCCGTCCCTTCGTCGCGCCGTCGCAGCGCGCCCTCGCCGGCCGAGCTCGCTGCGCCGCCCCCAGGCCGAGCTCGCCGCGCCACCCGCCGCTGCCGCCCGGTGCCTCCTTCTCCGCCGCCCGGCCTCGCCCGGCCTCGCCCGCGGTTCACCGGAGCCCCTCGCCGGCGTCCCCGCACTCCGGCGAACCCCCCCCCCCCCCCCCCCGGCGCCTTCTTCCTCCCCGGTCGCCGCGCCATCGCCGGACTTCGCCGAGCTACAGTAACCCCGGATCCGATCGGATCTACAGTAAACCCTAGCCCCCCCGTTGACTTTCTCCTCCCACTTACATATTTTCATGCTACCTTTGACTGATGATATCTCCGCAACCGTAGCTCCGATTTGGGCATATTATATGTCAAAATCTTCGTCTCGACGAGTACATCATTTCATTCCATTGCATCATTTGCATTTGAGGTCATTTTGGTGCCAAAAATGCTGTTGGAAGAAGGCATCATGAGTTAAATTGCAGATCCGTTAGTTCAACATGCACTTTTGTCATTTTTGCCATGTTTAATCCGTGCATGATATATCTGTGCCCCTTTGGGATGAATTGTTAAGCATGTTGTCTTCTTTCCAGAGGTCCCTTCCATGTATTTTTAGGATGTGTGTGTTGTCTTGTGCAAGCTTGCGAAGAGGGCTACCTGAGTCTACTGATTTCAGGGACTTAGTGAAAATCACTAAGTCTGGGATGTTTTAGTTCACAATGCTATATGTCCGGCTTGTTTCCTAGTGATCCGTGCCTATTTTGAGGATGATCAGTAAGAGTGATTTGTTATGCTTGTTGTGCTTAATCCATCCATGTCTTTACTTGTTATGTTGGAGCCCCCTAGGTTGACTCAATCGAGCTCAACGTTTGGATAGTTGTTGTTTTGGGCAGATCGTGAACTCTTTTGCGATTTTGCCGGAGTTATTGCTAGTGATCCATGCATGCTATGCCATTGTTCTTGCCTTGTCTAGCTAGCATTTTGTGCCTTCTTAATGGATATATGCTTGCCTTGCCATGACTTGCACCGTAGTGAGAGCATCGAGCTCGTTTACATGCCTCCGTGAGTTATTATTTCAGCATGTCCCAGTTTTCACTAAGTCTGAAAACTGATTGTGTTTCATCGATGTTCGTGTGCTCGGTAGAGTATTTTGTGAACCCTTTTGACCCCAGGTCATTTTGGGTGTTTTGTTAAGCTTGTTGAGTATCTCCATGCCATGCTCTTACTTGCCATGTTCAGGTTTTTCTTCATGTTGTTTTGCTGCTCCGAAGAGAGCATCGTGGTCTGAAATTCCAGACTAGCGTTAATTTCGCTAAGTCTGAAATCTGTTTTACTTATTCAGTTTTGCCATGCTTGTTTGAAGCCCTTAATGGATGAATTTGCCTATGCCTCAGTCCTGGTGATTTGTTAAGCTTCTTGAGTACATCACTGCCATGCAATTTGTTTTCATGTTTGGTGGCTGTAGCATGTTCATTTTGTTGCATTTAGGAGCCTACTTGCTATAAATCGCAGATCGGTTCGTTTAGTAAAACGCTTGCCATTTCTAAACCGTAGCTCCGATTGCCATGATCTTTATATCGTTTTCAGGGGATTTTTTCCCCTCTATCCAGTGGCACACTTGGTTTTCCAAGTTGAGGCCAGGTTCATGCATTTCCTGTTACATCATGCATTTTGCATCCCGCATCGCATCCCGCATAGCATATCATCTTTGCATCTTTTGGTTGCCTTTGCACGTGGTTGATGGTATCCTTGTTGCTTGTTTGTGTTGTTGGGTAGAGCCGGGAGACGAGTTCGCTAACGAGGAGCCCGTTGAGTTCGCTTTTGAGGATCCAGTCAATTCTGACAACTGTGCAGGCAAGATGATCACACCCTTGAAATCACTACTATCTTTGCTATGCTAGTATGCTCGCTCTTTTGCTTTGCCAATGCTACGATGCCTACCACTTGCTTGTCAGCCTCCCAATTTCCATGATTGAGCCTCTAACCCACCTTTGTCCTAGCAAACCATTGATTGGCTATGTTACCGCTTTGCTCAGCCCTTCTTATAGCATTGTTAGTTGCAGGTGAAGATTGGAGCCGTTCCTTGTTGGAACCCTTATTTACTTGTTGGGATATCATTATATTGCTATGTTATCTTTACTCATCTATATACTTGGTAAAGGGTGGAAGGCTCGGCCTCTCGCCTAGTGTTTTGTTCCACTCTTGCCGCCCTAGTTTCCGTCATATCGGTGTTATGTTCCCGGTTTGTTGCGTCCCTTACGCGGTTGGGCTATAATGGGAACCCCTTGATAGTTCACCTTGATTAAAGCTTTTCCAGCAATGCCCAACATTGGTTTTACCATTTTCCACCTACCCTTTTCCTTCCTTTGGGTTTCCGGAGCCCGAGGGTCATCTTATTTTTACCCCCCGGGCCAGTGCTCCTCTGAGTGTTGGTCCACCCTAGAGCACCGTGCGGGGCCGTCCCTCGGCAACTTGGGTTACGTTGGCTCCCGTACGCTTAGCTTATCCGGTGTGCCCTGAGAACGAGATATGTGCAGCTCCTATCGGGATTTATCGGCACAGCGGGTGGTGTTGCTGGACTAGTTTTGACCTGTCGAATCATCTTGTTGTACCGGGATACCGAGTCTGATCGGTGGGTCCTGGGTGGAGGTCTATTCCTTCGTTGACCGTGAGAGCTTGTTATGGGCTAAGTTGGACCCCCCTGCAGGGATTGATCTTTCGAAAGCCGTGCCCGCGGTTATGGGCAGATGGGAATTTGTTAATGTCCGGTTGTAGA
The DNA here is from genome assembly GCA_034509565.1 of Triticum monococcum. Classification (NCBI taxonomy): domain Eukaryota; kingdom Viridiplantae; phylum Streptophyta; class Magnoliopsida; order Poales; family Poaceae; genus Triticum; species Triticum monococcum. Next base: position 211,645,597 of record CM067847.1, on the reverse strand, counting down.
TAACTTGAACTTAATTAATTAAAATGAATCAACTGCGTGTGTTGCCGTGATGGCCTCTTCTCGGCGGAGTCCGGGAAGTGGACACGGCGTTGGAGTTATGTTTGCATAGTCTGCTCTATTTAGTTTTCCGCTCGTGCTTTGCCTTCTCTTCTCGCTCTCCTTTGCGAATAAGTTAGCCACCATATATGCTAGTCGCTTGCTGCAGCTCCACTTACATTACCCCTTTTCTACCTATTAAGCTTAAATAGTCTTGATCGCGAGGGTGCGAGATTGCTGAGTCCTTTGTGGCTCACAGATTACTATTACACCAGATGCAGGGACCGATGATACTCCTCCGGATGGCGCGCTCGAGCTGAAGTGGGAGTACGACGAGGACTCTCAGCGATACTATGTGTCTTTTCCTGATGATCAGTAGTGGTGCCTATTCGGGGTTCGATTCAGGGATTAGTCGCTTGTTGGGGGTCTTTTCTATTTGGCGCCGTAGTTGGGCCATGAGTGATTGTATGATGGATGTTATTTATATACTTTGATGTGACGTTGCGAGTGTAAGCCAACTATTATTATTACCCCCCTTTATATTATATATGTACTTGGGTTGTGTAATGATTCCCGACTTGCGACATTGCTTTCAATGCGCCTATGTCTCTAAGTCGTGCCTCGACACGTGGGAGACATAACCGCATCGAGGGCGTTACAGGGGCAATTTACCACACCCCTCAAAAAATGTTAATGGTCAAGGGCGTTTAAGGTGTCCGTTCGGTTCGCTTTTTTCGCGAAAAACTGTAAAGTAGCGATTGTTTTGTAGTTCGGCGCGATATAATGGGTCTGCTACAGATGCTCTTAGGGACCGAGGGATATGCAACAAATTTAACCCTGATCCATTCTATTTCATCGTTCGACATTATCTTTCCGGGCTTGCAGTGAGCCGATTACGTCCCTCACAAATGACTTGACTCAATGGTTGCCCACTACATGGTCAGCTTGGAATGTTCATCTACTATGGTCAGCTTCCGTTGAATATAGTGTGAGTTGACATACGCAAGTAAAAGGAACAGGTCTTCATCTCCATGGTCAGCTTGGAGTGTTCTGGTCATAGTACTTGGAGTGGGGGCAATTGACTAGTTGAACGTGCTGAACTTGATATATATTTTAAATAAAATAAAATTGATGAGGGGTAAGTGCTGAACTTGATGGAAGAGCCAAGAGGGACATGATTGATTTTAGACGTTTCAGCCGTTTGGATTGAGGTGGTTTTGCTACTGGAAACTACCCAAGCACGAGCGGGCATGAGCTCATCCGTCGCCCAGTTATTCCATTGCTTGGAAAACGAGGCATGACTTAAGATTTGGAAATTGTCACATTCTGCGATTTTCTGCATCTACTTGATGAGTTATTTGTGATGACAAAGCAGCACAATAGATGACCTTCATATTTTGTGCAGGGGTAATGGAAAAGATTCATGGAGTCGGCGACGACGAAACGAACATGGCTGCACCGGCTTTTATCGTTCAAGGGAAAAGAGAGGACAAATAATGCATATGCCATTCTCTGTCTTTCACATCTCACCGACGACAAGGCGATGCGTACTCCAGAAACCTAACCTAAATACGAGAACAGAATGAAAACTCCTCGTAGTATATATTTGAAATTTTCATTTCTCAAGGTTTAGAAAATTTCCTGACCCCTCATGTCTCCCAACACTGATATGCAACCAACAGACCGGTTACCTACCAGCAACCATCAGTTCTTTTCCCCGCGACGAGTCTTGGCCACAGGGGCGATCATGGGCCCGCCGGCAATAGCTGGCCGTTTACACCGGTGCTCATGCTCGGCGGTGGTGTCACCATCGACCAGTGACATATGCTAATTCTGCGCATAGGCCTCGGCACTGAGCCACGCAGCAGGCATAGCAGTCAATGCCTGGACATGGACATAGCAGTGTACCTAACCTAACAATTCGCTGGTCCAGGCTCGTAGCTACACTTTCTCGGGTCAAGACTCAGGACATAGACTACTACCGGTTCATATCCCGACCTGTTCCTTGACGACCAGTACATGGCCGAAACTTCCATAAAACTGAGTGCAAAACTTATTAAAATCCTTACCAACTTCAAAGGCACAGGTGTGTTGTGCAGCACAGATGTATATCAGCAAAAAGGCCCTGGAAACGGCTGGTGCTGCAGGGTTTGCTTCCTTACCTGCCAATGCCACCAGGAAAGGAAGAACTTCGAATATTCAGAATGCCAGGAAGCAATCGGCAATAGGATGAACTGTTGGAAGCCAGTGGAATTCAAACTGAAACCGCCCCTGGTTCTGGATCAGGCAGTGTCGAGCAGAGGCGACATGTGCAGTGCCACACGCTGCGCATGGCTAAATTGAACCATTTGGAAGGCTGGAGTACAAGCCAATCATCTTGGAGCAAGGCATTTTACGTTGACCGATATCCTCGCCCTGTCACACAACCGTGCCATGGCTGCTTCAAAAGAAGAAAAACAACATGAGCCAAATGGCTCACAATTCCTGCCAGTGGAAAGCTAAGAACACTACCTGAAAACTCTTGAGATATGCAATTGGTTCTGCAGGATTTCGACATATCAGGATTCTAAATACCGAAAGCAGGACGACACTGAATCATTCAGCAGAAATAAATGTGGTCTCGCGGTTTGTTAAAAAAAAAAGATCAGAAGTACGCGAATAAGGGAAAGCAGACCATTAATATAGAAAAACAGCTTCATAAAAGCTTGATGACAAACCTCTGATCTCACCATGCAAGCCTAGAAAAACTATATCAGTTGTTCATAGGGAAATACTTGTTGTCCATTATAAGGAAAGTTTGTAACTACATATGGATGAAACATGATTGATTGTATTGATGATTTTTCATGAAGGCTAGCCTGAATAAGTAGTAACCTGAGTTCATTTACAAAGTATACTGGAGTACAATTAGTAGCAGACCGCAATCTGGCAATTCTAGCATGTAAGCAATATTACATTGCACCATTTTTCTATGTTGACTAGTGAATGACACTAGCCCAGTAAGTAATACCTCAGACACAATTACTCCCTCTGTTCCTAAATAAGACATTTTTGCAGTTCTTAGAAACAGAGGTTAGTACTAGAACGCAAATGCCTGAATTGTATGAGATACAAACTCACAAAAACAGAGCACTTCATGCAGCAATATGCACAAAAAATTGTTAGCCTGTACCTCATACAATTTGGGACATGCGTTTTAGTGTGTTTGTTCACTCATTTCAGTCCGTATGTAGTCCATATTGAAATATTCAAAACGCCTTATAATTTGGAACAGAGGTGATATCAAACAGCTACGAAGAATTAGTGCAAAGGAGCCTTCTAAAAAGGTCAATGTTCAATTATGCAGTATTCAAGTAGAAAACATGAACATCTGAAAGATAATAAAACAAAATATATGATTAAGCTTGAATAAATGAAATGATGAAGTATACTTCACAATGCCAAGCACGGTGTAAATTAATCTATATTCATTTTAAATTTATAAAAAAACATGCAAATTAATCAGGAATTTGATGATTTCACAATCCTAGCACACATACCAAAATAGTTTATGCAGGCAATGGGTGAAACATGAAACCACTGCAGTCCTAAATAGATTCATAATCAGAAAGATTAGGAAATACAGAAAATCAAAATATATTTTCTCAGATAGCTGAGTTGATGTGTGTTCTCTGTTCAAGAAGATTGGCAGTGGCCGCAACAACTCTATAATTAACTGCAAAGCTGCTGAAATATATCATATTCCTTATTACATCAAAAAATGGTAACTGAAGCATTAGCTCTCGGTATTGCGTATATGCAATTTTTTGGCTAAAACTTCGAGATTATTAAGTAAATCTGTTCATCACAGAAACAAACATGTCTCATGGGTCCAGAAATGCTGAACTATATGGTAAAGAAATGCTGAGCTAACAAATCTTCTTTGTTCGGTTTATAAGATAGTATTCCCCTTGAGTCAGTGAAAAAGAGAACATCTACCTATTCTTAGTTAACTGCATCCATGAATGTGAAGATGCTATATACCTCCATATCAATATATTCCTGAAGTTTATATGAAGCAGCAAGTCTTAATCTTTATAAAATACTAAGCACTTAGCTGCAAGTTGCAGATCCTAAAACATCGCAATGTAAAAGTACAGGATGCTGTTGACATCACCACCCGCAACCAGTTTAATGCACCGTCATATACATCTTGAGTGAGAGATAACATGCTATACTATTGATAGAGAAAATTGCAAGGAAAGAAACCTAAATTCATAATTTGAACAGATAAGAGAAAGCTCTAAACAACAGTTTCTCATGTACGTTTTCACATCATTAGATAGAAACTTCCCAAATGAAGCATCAATAGAGAAGTGCCAGAAATATTTAAGAGCTCTGCCCAAATAAATTCTTCAGATGAATGCAATACAACTGAATCCACACTTCAAAATAGTAAGTCTATACAGTTAAGAATATAACCTACCTTTTCATGGAGAACTGGCAGAATGCATAAAAAACATGGTAATAATGGCAATTCAAGCATCTGAAGAATCCAATGATGCCAAAATTGCTTCTCCGGTAAAAATATCCAGGAAACATATTTGCTGCCACTGTTCACACTTTACATGCTCCATATTATTGATGCATCCAAAGGAAAGAAGACTTGCTTTACTAAGAAGTACTCCCTCCGTCCAGAAAAGCTTGTCCCAAGCTTGTTTCTCAAATAGTGCTAGATACATCCATTTGAGGGACAAGTTTTTTCGGACGGAGGGAGTATGTGGTAGAGGATTGATGAGAGAGACAGATTCTAATATGGTGAAAGCACTGTTATTATACAACAGTACACACAAAACTAGTTCAGCATTTGTAGAGAGAATATCAAGGCAATCATTTAACAATAAACATTGATTTTTTAATAATATAATTTGGACTCAGGATAAGTCATAACAATATAGTATGGTCAAAACTTGCAAGCAACCCCCTCACTTCTAGGAAAAAGAGACACAGAGTCAGAAACAAATGGATCAAGGACAGCAGGAGAGGAAGGACAAGTGATACTCATATAGGTCTGCCAAAAGCATCACCATACAGTAAATATATTTCTCATATAGGCTTAAGGGCATGCAGAGAGGGAGACGAGCAGGTTAGATATTCTCAAAAACAAGCATAATGATTAATAGCTATCACTTTATTGTGTCAAAATCTTGATATGAATGAATGAGTTAGTACCACAATATTACAGCGTACAACAAATGGAGTTCAGAAAAACTCAAGCAAGTGTATGCTCCTATGGTATTATCAAGAAATCATAGAGAGAGAGAGAAAATCCTCAGAACCTCCAAATCTCATCCCAACATTTGTCAATCACTCTCCAAATCCTCTTCCGCCGGCAAACACCTCTCACCACCATCTCCAAAATGGCAGCCTCTGGCACAATATACTTAGCCAGCATCACCATCACGACCTCCGCAGCTGCCTTATTCCTTTTTCTATTGCATAACCTCAACACTAGGCCCTCTAAGAACTCCCTCCCTTTACCCTGTCCAACCTCAATCTCCCGCAAGAACGTGTTGCAAGTCACTGTGTCTGGATCACAACCATGGTCAAGCATCTGGTTGAGCAAGTCCATTGCCCGAGGAAGGTTCTTCACCCGGAGCAACCCATCAAGCAATACATTGTAACAGATAACATCAGGATCAGCATCACCCCTTGCCAACATGTCATAGAACAGTCGTAGACCACCATCTACCATCCCAGAAGCACACAAGCCCTTGATCATGGAAGTATAAGCAATTGTATCAGGTGCACAGCCACGACCAAGCATGTGCTTCCAGACCATCATAGCATCCTTTGATCTCCCTACATTGCACAGTCCACTGATCAATATGCTATAAGTAACAGCATTTGGTGTGCACCCAGCACTTAGCATTTCCTCCCAGATAGAAAGAGCCTGTGATGAATCTCCAATTTGGAAATATCCCCGAACCATCGAGCTATAAGTCATGATATTTGGTATACATTTTGCCTCAACCATCTCTTGAAATAACAATTCGGCCTTAATCATCTTCCCACACCGGGCAAAGCCATCAATCATCGCCGAATACAAAACAATGTTCGGCCTTACACCACTTGCTACCATTGTGTCCCACACTGTTGATGCCCTATCGACCTCTCCCAACTTGCAAAACCCAGTGATCACGGGCGAGAACACAAACTCATTAGGTGCAAAACCCTTCTTCCTCATTTCTTCAGTCACCTTCCATGCATCCTCCAGTTTTCCACACCTCACTAGTCCATCTACAACTGCCCCATACGTCATCACAGTTGGCGTCACCTCCTCCCTCTCCATTCTCCTCATGACCCCCATTGTGGCACTAGCCCTACCGCAGACCAACAATCCATGCAGCAGCACATTGTATGTCGCTGCCGATGGCACGCAGCCCTTCAGCTGCATAAAAGAAAACAGCTTGGCCGCCCCTGTAACATCTCCAGCACGCAGCATTGCCCTCAGCACAGGATTAAATGCCTCGGCTGCCACTGCCCCATCCACCACCATCTCGTGCACCAGCGCCACAGCATCATCAACCCGCCCTGCATCTGCTAGAGCAGACACAACGGTGGAATATGTGAACTTATCCGGCGGAAGTTTCCACCCTGGAATGCTCTCGTGGAGAACGCGCAAGGCGATTTCAAGATAGAGCCGGTGGTTCCTCGGGACCAGAGAGAAACAAACGCACTTGAGGAGGAGGTTGAAGGAAAGGAGTGTGGGGGCGAGGCGGGGGAAGCGGCGGAGGGAGTGGAAGAAGAAGGCCGGGAGAAGGTGCGGGGGGAGGGGGAATCGGAGGAGGGCGGAGTTGAAGGAATGGTGGGTGGTGGCGGCAGGGGTGGGCGGGCGGAGGAAGAGGCGGAGCGCGAGGAGCGGCCGGGGCGAGCGGGAGAGGGCGGCGATGAGGTGGGGGAAGATGTGCGGGGAGGCGTCAGCGGGCAGGCGGTGGAGGAAGCCGAGGACGGAGGAGACGGAGGGGCTGGGGGAATGAGCGAGCGAGCGCGCGACGGAGAGGAGGGTGGGCGCACCGGCGGCGGGGAAGAGCTCGTCGGCGAGGGGGGATTCGTCGTCGGAGGATGAAGAGACGAAGGAGTCGGAGTGGGAGAGGCGAGCGGCGGCGGCGGCGGCGTAGAAGGGTGGCTTGGGGACGAGGCGTCGTAGGGGGAGAGGGGAGGTGGGGGAGGGCATAGGGGGAGGAGAAGCATGGCGGAGGGTGGGCGGCGGGGTTTAGGGGAAGGGGCGGCGAGGAAGAAGCATTGGGCTGGGCATTTCGGCAAACCCTCGCCTCGCTCGCACTAGGTTTACAGGGAGTTTGCTACAGCGAACAATACACCTAGCATTGTCTATTCTGTAGACTAAAAAGAAGGTCTATTCTGTAGTCCTTCTATTTCAAAACCACAGTGCATATTATTTTTTATTTTTCCAGAAAACTTTAATATATACATAATCAATCATGGCAGTACACATAACACCAGAGGTAACAGCAATTACCGCATAGTGACGACTATAAGCACTCGAGTGAGCTGAAAACGCATCACCTTCATCGCTCCTCCTTCACCGAAGCCGGTCAAACTTTGATATAATAGACAGTCGGAAAGTCGTCGTACTAAAACCCCATAGGACCAACGCATCAGAGCGGCAACCATTATCGACAAAGATAGTCGTAGATCGGAAGAATCAAATATGTAAAGACCCAAGTAAAGCCTGGGTCCAATCAAATTCACCAAAAGACCACCACCGATTGAATCATGGAAGATCCAACGGAGACACGCCTTCACACATCCCCCGACAATGCTAGATGCACCATCAGGATGGGGATCAAACATGGGGGGGCATTGTTCCTAACGAGGGACATCGCGGCCGACACACAACCCCAACCAAGACGTTGAACCTAATAAGAACAAGAGCGGGGTCCCTCCCGTCGGCCCGGGGGGTTGAGGTCTTCCGCACCGCCACTGCCCAAGGGCCATCGGAGGCAGGGCGGACCCGTGGAGGCGCCATGGGGGGCAGCAAACCTGATTGCCTAGGGTCTATTTATGAGGAGGAGGAAAATAAACCACTAGATGACCCGTTGCGCACTTAGCACAAAAACCAAATGCAACCAAAAAGCTATATAAACTATTTAAATGAGTTTGTTTTTCGGAATCGTCTGCAAAATATGATGCCAATGATTATGCTCATGTTGTCTTATTTTACACTCATTCTTTACTGGGGTAGTCCGTTAAGGAGCATCACATGACCGTTTGTGACCAAATTAACATGATTCCAACCCGAACAAACCAAGAACCAGCCTCCCAACAACCTCCTAACCAACCACCAATAACACATCAAAAGTTGTAGGAACCCGGAACTAGAAAAGCAATGACCCTCCACCAGCCTGCCATCAGAGCACGAGATGTGCCTGCCATTATCCAACCCAGTACATGCCTAGAACTGAATAAACTGCGGAGCCGGACACTTGGGGTTCCCTGACGCATGGGTCGAGGGTGCGTCTGATTGCTCTATTTTATACGCTTTTTAGAGCTCATTTGTTGCATACTACCTTCATATATCATGTCTCATTGAACCAAGTACATGTCCATTATGCATGACTTCCGGTTTCACACTTTTCATTGTGAGCATTGCATACTTTGTGTTTTTTATTTAGTTTGTATTAGTTTCTTTTGGCTGACACGTCTAACCCGATTTTGGTATTTTGGTCGATCTGGTGGTTCAGCCATTTGTGGATTGCCTGCTAGTATGTGGTTCCAGTGGTATGGAGCCAGAACGGGCCCTCCTAGGCCAGATGTTGGTGGCGAAGATGCCACGTAGGTTTGTGAAGCCACCGATGCGATCCGCTGGATCGATAGGACGCACATACAGAAGTCGATGTTATTGTTGATGATGAAACGCCACGGTGCCTTCGTAGATTGTGCAGACAGAGTGGGGCGATGGGTTGATGTCGACCCAGCCTGCCCCATCAGCGCCTAAGGTGAAAGAGTTGAAATCCAAGCTCTCTCCAGGCGGGAGACCGCTGGAGGCTGGTGAAGATCTGATCTGAGAACGGTCTATAGCCGACGCAACCCGTGCTTGGCGCGCCAACTAACGGTGCATGATTTCGTTAATGCCCTCGGTAGGGTACCTGGTGTGGCTGGAAGTCTTAGATTGGAGGTCGCACCAGGTCTTTACCCAGGTCCGGGCCTCCAATGAGGAGTAATACCCTGCATCCTGCTTACTATTGTTAGTCATGGTGTGTATATCTTGGACGAGGGATTACAATGGTGTTTATGAAGTGCTACAAAGAGTCTAACCTACGATAATAGATGGGAATGAGAGCACTCCTAGCCTCACCTTATATACACGGTGGGGGCTAGCATTTTACAAAGAGGGAGATGCCATCTAGGTCGGCGTCAATGTAGACTTGGGGGCCAAGATGATCTATGGACGCCCTGGGATTCTTCCTGTCGTCAGGCACATGGTGGGCCTCCTGGGGCCCCAGGAAGGCCTGCCATCGAGCTCTGATGACCCACAAGTATAGGGGATCAATCATAGTCCTTTTGATAAGTAAGAGTGTTGAACCAAATGAGAAGCAGAAGGAAATGAAAAGCGATTTTCAGCAAGGTATTTCTTGCAGGCACTGAAATTGTCGGTAACAGATAGTTTGATAGTAAGGCAATTTGTAACGAGCAAATAATAGTAACGGTAACTAAGGTGCAGCAAGGTAGCCCAATCCTTTTTGTAGCAAAGGACAACCCAGAACTGTCTCTTATAGTAAGCAAAGCGTTCTTGAGGACACACGGAATTTCATCTAGTCACTTTCATCATATTTGTTTGATTCACGTTCATTACTTTCATAATTTGATATGGGTAGACCGGTGCTTGGGTGATGTTCTTACTTGAACAAGCCTCCCACTTATGATTACCCCCTCTCGCAAGCATCCGCAACTATGAAAGAAGAACTAAGATAAATCTAACCATAGCATGAAACATATGGATCCAAATCAGCCCCTTACGAAATAGCGCATGAACTAGGGTTTAAGCTTCTATCACTCTAGCAATCCATCATCTAATAACCACTCCACAATGCTTTCCCTTAGGCCCAAAGACGGTGAAGTGTCATGTAGTTGACGTTCACATAACACCACTAAGGGAAACAACAACATACATAACATCAAAATACCGAACGAATACCAAATTCACATGATTACTTATGACAAGACTTCTCCCGTGTCCTCAAGAACAAATGTAACTACCCACAAAAGATATTCACGATCAAGATCAGAGGGGTATTGAATAGCATAATGGTTCTGAACATATGATCTTCAACCAAATAAACCAACAACATCAACTACAAGATGTAATCAACACTACTAGCAACCCATAGGTACCAATATGAGGTTTTGAGAAAAAGATTGAATACAAGAGATGAACTAGGTGTTAGGGCATATTTCTCCCTAAGTGGTTTTGGTGATTGATGACAACATGTTTGCGGACTAATCATGTACATTGAGCTTTTCAGACTATCAAGCGTATGTGCTACCTCTTGAGCACTGCGTTGGTTTTCGCTTGAAGAGGAAAGGGTGATGTAGCAAAGTAGCGTAAGTATTTCCCTCAGTTTTTGAGAACTAAGGTATCAATCCAGTAGGAGGCCACACGCAAGTCCCTCATACCTACACAAACAAATAAGAACCTCGCAACCAACACGATAAAGGGGTTGTCAAGCCCTTCACGGTCACTTACGAGAGTGAAATCTGGTAGAGATAATAATAATAAGATAAATATTTTTGGTATTTTTATGATATAGATTTAAAGTAAAGATTGCAAAATAAAATAGATTGGAAGCTTATATGATGGAAAATAGACCCGGGGGCCATATGTTTCACTAGTGGCTTCTCTCAAGATAGCATAAGTATTACGATGGGTGAACAAGTTACTGTCGAGCAATTGATAGAAAAGCGAATAATTATGAGAATATCTAGGCATGATCATGTATATAGGCATCACGTCCGTGACAAGTGGACCGACTCCTGCCTGCGTCTACTACTATTACTCCACACATCGACCGCTATCCAGCATGCATCTAGAGTATTAAGTTCATAAGAACAGAGTAACACATTAGGTAAGATGACATGATGTAGAGGGATAAACTCAAGGAATATGATATAAACCCCATCTTTTTATCCACGATGGCAACAATACAATACGTGTGTTTCCCTTTCTGTCATTGGGATCGAGCACCGCAAGATTGAACCCAAAGCTAAGCACTTCTCCCATTGCAAGAAAGATCAATCTAGTAGGACAAACCAAACTGATAATTCGGAGAGACTTACAAATATAACCAATCATGCATAAAAGATTTCAGAGAAGAATCAAATATTGTTCATGGATAGACTTGATCATAAACCCACAATTCATCGGATCTCGACAAACACACCGAAAAAAGCGTTACATCGAATAGATCTCCAAGAAGATCGAGGAGAACTTTGTATTGCGATTCAAAGAGAGAGAAGAAGCCATCTAGCTAATAACTATGGACCCGAAGGTCTGAAGTAAACTACTCACACATCATCGGAGGGGCCATGGAGTTGATGTAGAGGCCCTCCGTGATCGTTCCCCCCTTCGGTGGAGCTCCGGAAAAGGCCCCAAGATGGGATCTCTTGGGTATAGAAAGCTGCGGCGGTGGAAATAGGGTTTCATGGTGCTCCTGGATGTTTTCAGGGTATATGAGTATATATAGGAGGAAGAAGTAGGTCGGTTGAGCCACGAGGGGGGAGGGCGCGCCCAGGGGGGTAGGCACGCCCCCTGCCTCATGGACTCCTCGTCCGTTTCTTGATGTCCACTCCAAGTCCTCTGGATCACGTTTGTTCCAAAAATCACGTTCCCGAAGGTTTCATTCCGTTTGATATTCCTTTTCTGCGAAACACTGAAATAGACAAAAAAACAGCAATTTGCACTGGGCCTTGGGTTAATAGGTTAGTCCCAAAAATAATATAAAAGTGTAAAATAACGCCCATTAACATCCAAAACAGATAATATGATAGCATGGAACAATAAAAAATTATAGATACGTTGGAGACGTATCAAGCATCCCCAAGCTTAATTCCTGCTCGTCCTCTAATAGGTAAATGATAAAAACAAAAAAATTAATGTGGAATGCTACCTAAAATAATTCTCAATGTAATTCTCTTTATTTTGGCATGAATATTCAGATCCGAAAGATTCAAGACAAAATTTTTATATTGACATAAAAATAATAATACTTCAAGCATACTTACTAAGCAATTATGTCTTCTCAAAATAACATGGCAAAAGAATGTTCATCCCTACAAAATCATATAGTTTTGTCATGCTCCATTTTCGTCACACAAGAATGCTCTCATCATGCACAACCCCGATGACAAGCCAAGCAATTGTTTCACACTTTAGTAATCTCAAACTTTTTTCAACTTTCACGCAATACATGAGCGTGAGCCATGGATATAACACTATGGGTGGAAGTAAAAAAATGAAAAAGTCTCACATCGACGCGGCTAATCAATGGGCTAGGGAGATGCCCATCAATTGATGTCAATGTAAGGAGTAGGGATTGCCATGCAACGGATGCACTAGAGCTATAAATGTATGAAAGCTCAACAAAAAAACTAAGTGGGTGTGCATCCAACTTGCTTGCTCACGAAGACCTAGGGCATTTGAGGAAGCCCATTGTTGGAATATACTGTTGGGGAACGTAGTAATTTCAAAAATTTCCTACGCACACGCAGGATCATGGTGATGCATAACAACGAGAGGGCAGAGTGTTGTCTATGTACCCTCGTAGACCTTTCGCGGAAGCGTTATATCAACGCGGTTGATGTAGTCGTACATCTTCATGATCCGACCGATCCAAGTACCGAAAGCACGGCACCTCCGAGTTCTGCACACGTTCGGCTCGGTGACATCCTCGCCTTCTCGATCCAGCAAGAGGGGCGAAGTAGTAGATGAGTTCCGGCAGCACGACGACGTGGTGACGGTGTTGGTGAAGAACAATCTCCGCAGGGCTTCGCCTAAGCACTACGAAAACTATGACGGAGGATAAACTAGAGGGGACGGGGTTGCTGGCACACGGCTTGGTGTTTCTTGATGTGTCTTGGGTGCTAGCCCTACCCTCTATTTATATGTTTGAGACTTGGGTCGAAACTTGGAGTAAAAGCCTCCACAAAGTCGGTTTCACCCGAAAGGCAATAGTCCTTCTCGGACTCTAGGGCCAGACGCCAGGGTTCCCGGCGTCTAGACCCAGATGCCAGGGATCCCGGCGTCTGGCCCCTGGACTCCGCAAAACTTCCTTTTGCGCTTTCCAAAAACCTTGTGGGCTTCCCCCTTTGGCCCAAATAAAGTGTTCTCGTACCCAAACATTTCGGGAAACATCCGGAACCCCTTCTGGTGAATTCCGGAACCCTTCCGGAGTCCAAACACTATTATCCCATATATCAATCTTTATCTCCGGACCATTTCGGAGTTCCTCGTCATGTCCGTGATCTTATCCGGAACCCCGAACAACATTCGGTCACCAACATACATAACTCATAGTACTATATCGTCAACAAACATTAAGCGTGCGGACCCTACGGGTTCGAGAACTATGTAGACATGACCGAGACACCTCTCTGATCAATAACCAATAGCGGGACCTAGATGCCCATATTGGCTCCTACATACTCTACGAAGATCTTTATCGGTTAGACCACATAACAACAAACGTTGTTCCCTTTGTCATCGGTATGTTACTTGCCCGAGATTCGATCGTCGGTATCTCAATACCTAGTTCAATCTTGTTACTAGCAAGTCTCTTTACTCGTTTTGTAATATATCACCCCGCAACTAACTCATTAGTTGCAATGCTTGCAAGGCTTATAGTGATGTGCATTACCGAGTGGGCCCAGAGATACCTCTCCGACAATCGGAGTGACAAATCCTAATCTCGAAATACGCCAACCCAACAAGTACCTTCGGAGACACCTGTAGAGCACCTTTATAATCACCCAGTTACGTTGTGACGTTTGGTGGCACACAAAGTGTTCCTCCGATAAACGGGAGTTGCATAATCTCATAGTCATAGGAACATGTATAAGTCATGAAGAAAGCAATAGCAACAAACTAAACGATCAAGTGCTAAGCTAACGGAATTGGTCAAGGCAATCACATCATTCTCCTAATGATGTGATCCCATTAATCAAATGACAACTCATGTCTATGGTTAGGAAACTTAACCATCTTTGATCAACGGGCTAGTCAAGTAGAGGCATACTAGTGACACTCTGTTTGTCTATGTATTCACACAAGTATTATGTTTCCGGTTAATACAATTCTAGCATGAATAATAAACATTTATCATGATATAAGGAAATAAATAATAACTTTATTATTGCCTCTAGGGCATATTTCCTTCAGTCTCCCACTTGCACTAGAGTCAATAATCTAGATCACATCGCCATGTGATTTAACATCAATAGTTCACATCACCATGTGATTAACACCCATAGTTCACATCTCATGTGACCAACACCCAAAGGGTTTACTAGAGTCAATAATCTAGTTCACATCGCCATGTGATTAACACCCAAAGAGTACTAAGGTGTGATCATGTTTTGCTTGTGAGAGAAGTTTAGTCAACAGGTCTGCAACATTCAGATCCGTATGTATTTTGCAAATTTCTATGTCAACAATGCTCTACACGGAGCTACTCTAGATAATTGCTCCCACTTTCAAAATGTATCCAGATTGAGACTTAGAGTCATCTAGATCAGTGTCAAAATTTGCATCGACGTAACCCTTTACGACGAACCTTTTGTCACCTCCATAATCGAGAAACATATCCTTATTCCACTAAGGATAATTTTGACCGCTGTCCAGTGATCCACTCCTAGATCACAATTGTGCTCCCTTGCCAAAAAAACAGTGTAGGGTATACAATAGATCTGGTACACAGCATGGCATACTTTATAGAACCTATGGCTGAGGCATAGGGAATGACTTTCATTCTCTTTCTATCTTCTGCCGTGGTCGGGCTTTGAGTCTTACTCAATTTCACACCTTGTAACACAGGCAAGAACTCTTCTTTGACTGTTCCATTTTGAACTACTTCAAAATCTTGTCAAGGTATGTACTCATTGGAAAAACTTATCAAGCATCTTTATCTATCTCTATAGATCTTGATGCTCAATATGTAAGCAGCTTCACCGAGGTCTTTCTTTGAAAAACTCTTTTCAAACACTCGTTTATGCTTTCCAGAAAATTCTACATTATTTCTGATCAACAATATGTCATTCACATATACTTATCAGAAATGTTGTAGTGCTCTCACTCACTTTCTTGTAAATACAGGCTTCACCGCAAGTCTGTATAAAACCATATGCTTTGATCACTTTATCAAAGTATATATTCCAACTCCGAGATGCTTGCACCAGTCCATAGATGGATCGCTGGAGCTTGCTCACTTTGTTAGCACCTTTAGGATTGACAAAACCTTCTGGTTGCATCATATACAACTCTTCTTTAATAAATCCATTAAGGAATGTAGTTTTGACATCCATTTACCAGATTTCATAAAATGTGGCAATTTGCTAACATGATTCGGACAGACTTAAGCATTGCTACGAGTGAGAAAATCTCATCGTAGTCAACACCTTGAACTTTGTCAAAACCTTTTTCGACAAGTATAGCTTTGTAGATAGTAACACTACTATCAGCGTCCGTCTTCCTCTTGAAGATCCATTTATTTTTATGGCTTGACGATCATCGGGCAAGTCAACCAAAGTCCACACTTTGTTCTCATACATGGATCCCATCTCAGATTTCATGGCCTCAAGCCATTCCGTGGAATCTAGGCTCATCATCGCTTCCTCATAGTTCGTAGGTTCGTCATGGTCAATTACATGACCTCCAGAACAGGTTTACTGTACCACTCTGGTGCGGATCTTACTCTGGTTGACCTACGAGGTTCGGTAGTAACTTGATCTGAAGTTACATGATCATCATCATTAGCTTCCTCACTAATTGGTGTAGGCGTCACAGGAACCGGTTTCTGTGATGAACTACTTTCCAATAAGGGAGCAGGTACAGTTACCTCATCAAGTTCTACTTTCCTCCCACTCACTTCTTTCGAGAGAAACTCCTTCTCTAGAAAGGATCCATTCTTAGCAACGAATTTCTTGCCTTCGGATCTGTGATAGAAGGTGTACCCAATAGTCTCCTTTGGGTATCCTATGAAGACACATTTCTCTGATTTGGGTTCAAGCTTATCAGGTTGAAACTTTTTCAAATAAGCATCACAGCCCCAAACTTTGAAAAATGACAACTTTGGTTTCTTGCCAAACCACGGTTCATAAGGCGTCGTCTCAACAGATTTCGATGGTGCCCTATTTAACGTGAATGCAACCGTCTCTAAAGCATAACCCCAAAATGATAGCGGTAAATCAGTAAGAGACATCATAGATTGCACCATATTTAGTAAAGTACGATTACGACGTTCGGACACACCATTACGCTGTGGTGTTCCAGGTGGCGTGAGTTGCGAAACTGTTCCGCATTGTTTCAAATGTAGACCAAACTCGTAACTCAAATATTCTCCTCCACGATCTGATCGTAGAAACTTAATTGTCTTGTTACGATGATTTTCCACTTCACTCTAAAATTCTTTGAACTTTTCAAATGTTTCAGACTTATGTTTCTTTAAGTAGATATATTCATATCTGCTCAAATCATCTGTGAAGGTCAGAAAATAATGATACCCGCCGCGAGCCTCAACACTCATCGGATTGCATACATCAGTATGTATTATTTCCAACAAGTTTGTTGCTCCTCCATTGTTTCGGAGAACGGAGTCTTAGTCATCTTCCCCATGAGGCATGGTTCACAAGCATCAACTGATTCATAATCAAGTGATTCCAAAAACCCATCAGCATGGATTTTCTTCATGCGCTTTACACCAATATGACCTAAACGGTAGTGCCACAAATAAGTTGCACTATCATTATTAACTTTGCATATTTTTAGCTTCAATATTATGAAAATGTGTATCACCACGATCGAGATCCAACAAACCATTTTCATTGGGTGTATGACCATAGAAGGTTTTATTCATGTAAACAGAACAACAATTATTCTCTAACTTACATGAATAACCGTATTGCAATAAACATGATCCAATCATATTCATGCTCAACGAAAACACTAAATAACATTTATTTTAGGTTTAACACTAATCTCGAAAGTATAGGGAGTGTGCGATGATGATCATATCAATCTTGGAACCATTTCCAATACACATCGTCACTTCACCCCTAACTAGTCTCTGTTCATTCTGCAACTCCTGTTTCGAGTTACTACTCTTAGCAACTGAAACAGTATCAAATACCGAGGGGTTGCTATAAACACTAGTAAAGTACACATCAATAACATATATATCAAATATAGCATTGTTCACTTTGCCATCCTTCTTATCCGCCAAATACTTGGGGCAGTTCCGCTTCTAGTGACTAGTCTCTTTGCAGTAGAAGCACTTAGTCTCAGGCTTAGGTCCAGACTTGGGCTTCTTCACTTGAGCAGCAACTTGCTTGCCGTTCTTCTTGAAGTTCCCTTTTCCCTTTTCTTGAAAGTAGTGGTCTTGTCAACCATCAACACTTGATGTTTTTCTTGATTTCTACCTTCGTCGATTTCAGCATCACGAAGAGCTTGGGAATCATTTCCGTTATCCCTTGCATATTATAGTTCATCACGAAGTTCTACTAACTTGGTGATGGTGACTAGAGAATTCTGTCAATCACTATCTTATCTGGAAGATTAATTCCCACTTGATTCAAGCGATTGTAGTTCCCAGACAATCTGAGCACATGCTCACTACTTGAGCTATTCTCCTCAATCTTTTAGCCATAGAACTTGTTGGAGACTTCATATCTCTCAACTCGGGTATTTGCTTGAAATATTAACTTCAACTCCTGGAACATCTCATATGGTCCATGACGTTCAAAATGTCTTTGAAGTCCCGATTCTAAGCCGTTAAGCATGGTGCACTAAACTATCAAGTAGTCATCATATTGAGCTAGCCAAACATTCATAACGTCTGCATCTGCTCCTGCAAAAGGTCTGTCACCTAGCGGTGCATCAAGAACATAATTCTTATGTGTAGCAATGAGGATAAACCTCAGATCACGGACCCAGTCCGCATCATTGCTACTATCATCTTTCAACTTAGTTTTCTCTAGGAACACATATAAAACATAGGGAAGCAATAACACGAGCTATTGATCTACAACATTATTTGCAAAATACTATGAGGACTAAGTTCATGATAAATTTAAGTTCAATTAATCATATTACTTAAGAACTCCCACTTAGATAGACATCCCTCTAATCCTCTAAGTGATCACCTGATCCATATCAACTAAACCATAACCGATCATCACGTGAAATGGAGTAGTTTTCAATGGTGAACATCACTATGTTGATCATATCTACTATACGATTCACGCTCGACCTTTCGGTCTCAGTGTTCCGAGGCCATATCTGCATATGCTAGGCTCGTCAAGTTTAACCTGAGTATTCTGCGTGTGCAAAACTGGCTTGCACCCGTTGTAGATGGACGTAGAGCTTATCACACCCGATCATCACGTGGTGTCTGGGCACGACGAACTTTGGCAATGGTGCATACTCAGGGAGAACACTTATACCTTGAAATTTTAGTAAGGGATCATCTTATAAAGCTGCCGTCGAACTAAGCAAAATAAGATGCATAAAAGATAAACATCATATGCAATCATAATATGTGACATGATATGGCCATGATCATCTTGCGCCTTTGATCTCCATCTCCAAAGTACTGTCATGATCTCCATCGTCACCGGCATGACACCATGATCTCCATCATCTTGATCTCTATCAATGTGTCGTCACATGGTCGTTTCGCCAACTATTGCTTTTGCAACTATTGCTATCGCATAGCGATAAAGTAAAGCAATTGTATGGTGCTTGCATCTTATGCAATAATGAAACAACCATAAGGATTCTGCTGGTTGCCGATAACTTTAACAAAACATGATCATCTCATACAACAATTTATATCTCATCACGTCTTGACCATATCACATCACAACATGCCCTGCAAAAACAAGTTAGACGTCCTCTACCTTGTTGTTGCAAGTTTTACATGGCTGCTATGGGCTGAGCAAGAACCGTTCTTACCTACGCATCAAAACCACAACGACAGTTCGTCAAGTTAGTGCTGTTTTAACCTTCTCAAGGACCGGGCGTAGCCACAGTCGGTTCAACTAAAGTTGGAGAAACTGACACCCGCCAGCCACCTGTGTGCAAAGCACGTCGGTAGAAGCAGTCTCGCGTAAGCGTACGCGTAATGTTGGTCCGGGCCGCTTCATCCAACAATACCGCCGAACCAAAGTATGACATGCTGGTAAGCAGTATGACTTGTATCGCCCACAACTCACTTGTGTTCTACTCGTGCATATAACATCTACGCATAAAACCTGGCTCGGATGCCACTGTTGGGGAACGTAGTAATTTCAAAAATTTCCTACGCACACGTAGGATCATGGTGATGCATAGCAACGGGAGGGGAGAGTGTTGTCTATGTACCCTCGTAGACCTTTCACGGAAGCGTTATATCAACGCGGTTGATGTAGTCGTACGTCTTCACGATCTGAACGATCCAAGTACCGAAAGCACGACACCTCCGAGTTCTGCACACGTTCGGCTCGGTGACGTCCTCGCCTTCTCGATCCAGCAAGAGGGGCGAAGTAGTAGATGAGTTCTGGCAGCACGATGGCGTGGTGACGGTGTTGGTGAAGAACAATCTCTGCAGGGCTTTGCCTAAGCACTACGAAAACTGTGACGGAGGGTAAACTAGAGGGGACCGGGTTGCTGGCACACGACTTGGTGTTTCTTGATGTGTCTTGGGTGCTAGCCCTACCCCTCTATTTATATGTTTGAGCCTTGGGGTCGAAACTTGGAGTAAAAGCCTCCACAAAGTCGGTTTCACCCGAAAGGCAAGAGTCCTTCTCGGACTCCAGGGCCAGACGCCAGGGTTCCCGGCGTCTGGACCCAGACGCCAGGGACCCTGGCGTCTGGCCCCTGGACTCTGCAAAACTTCCTTTTGCGCTTTCCAAAAACCTTGTGGGCTTTCCCCTTTGGCCCAAATAAAGTGTTCTCGTACCCAAACATTTCGGGAAACATCCGGAACCCCTTCCGGAGTCCAAACACTATTATCCCATATATCAATCTTTATCTCCGGACCATTCCGGAGTTCCTTGTCATGTCTGTGATCTTATCTGGAACCCCGGACAACATTTGGTCACCAACATACATAACTCATAGTACTATATCATCAACGAACGTTAAGCGTGTGGACCCTACGGGTTCGAGAACTATGTAGACATGACCAAGACACCTCTCTGGTCAATAACCAATAGCGGGACCTGGATGCCCATATTGGCTACTACATATTCTACGAAGATCTTTATTGGTCAGACCGCATAACAACATACGTTGTTCCCTTTGTCATCGGTATGTTACTTGCCCGAGATTCGATCGTCGGTATCTCAATACCTAGTTCAATCTCGTTACCGGCAAGTCTCTTTACTCATTCTGTAATACATCATCCCGCAACTAACTCATTAGTTGCAATGCTTGCAAGGCTTATAGTGATGTGCATTACCGAGTGGGCCCAGAGATACCTCTCCGACAATCGGAGTGACAAATCCTAATCTCGAAATACACCAACCCAACAAGTACCTTCGGAGACACCTGTAGAGCACCTTTATAATCACCCAGTTACGTTGTGACATTTGGTGGCACACAAAGTGTTCCTCCGGTAAACGGGAGTTGCATAATCTCATAGTCATAGGAACATGTATAAGTCATGAAGAAAGCAATAGCAACAAACTAAACGATCAAGTGCTAAGCTAACGGAATGGGTCAAGTCAATCACATCATTCTCCTAATGATGTGATCCCGTTAATCAAATGACAACTCATGTCTATGGTTAGGAAACTTAACCATCTTTGATCAACGAGCTAGTCAAGTAGAGGCATACTAGTGACACTCTGTTTTTTTTGACAGAAAGACAGTAAGGGAACCCCTTACAGTATAATTGGTGCAACAAACCCAAATTGCAAGTACCATACCTTGAACCTAGGTGGGTGGGAAGGCATCAGCCCTTCCCACCACTAGGCTATGCCTTAGTCTGCGACACTCTGTTTGTTTATGTATTCACACAAGTATTATGTTTCCGGTTAATACAATTCTAGCATGAATAATAAACATTTATCATGATATAAGGAAATAAATAATAACTTCATTATTGCCTCTAGGGCATATTTCCTTCATATACAAGCCAAGTTCTATAATGAAAAATTCCCACTAGTATATGAAAGTGACAAAACAAGAGACTCTCTACGATAATGATCATGGTGCTACTTGAAAAAAAGGATAGTAGCATTGCCCCTTATATATATATGCCCCTTATATATATGGGCCTTTTTTTGGCCTTTCTCTTTTTTGGGGACAATGCTCTATTAATGATGATCATCACACTTATATTTATTTACAACTCAATGATTACAACTCGATACTAGAACAAAGTATGACTCTATATGAATGCCTCCAGCGGTGTACCGGGAAGGGCAATGAGTCAAGAGTGACATGTATGAAAAATTATGAATGGTGGCTTTGTCACAAATACGATGTCAACTACATGATCATGCAAGGCAATATGACAATGATGATGTGTGTCATGATAAATGGAACAGTAGAAAGTTGCATGGCAATATATCTCGGAATGGCTATGGAAATGCCATAATAGGTAGGTACGGTGGCTGTTTTGAGGAAGATATAAGGAGTTTTATGTGTGACAGAGCGTATCATATCATGGGGTTTGGATGCACCGGCAAAGTTTGCACCAACTCTCAAGGTGAGAAAGGGCAATGCACGGTACCGAAGAGGCTAGCAATGATGGAAGGGTGAGAGTGCGTATAATCCATGGACTCAACATTAGTCATAAAGAACTCACATACTTATTGCAAAAATCTACAAGTCATCAAAAACCAAGCATTACGCGCATGCTCCCAGGGGGATAGATTGGTAGGAAAAGACCATCGCTCATCCCCGACCGCCACTCATAAGGAAGACAATCAAATAACACCTCATGTTTGAAATTTGTTACACAACGGTCACCATACGTGCATGCTACGGGACTTGCAAACTTCAACGCAAGTATTTCTCAAATTCACAACTACTCAACTAGCACACTCTAATATTACCACCTTTATATCTCAAAACAATTATCAAGTATCAAACTTCTCCTAGTACTCAATGCACTTTTTATGGAAGTTTTTATTAAAATAATCTTGGATGCCTATCATATTAGGAATAAATTCATAACTAAAGCAAACTACAATGATGTTCTAAAGGACTCTCAAAATATTATAAGTGAAGCATGAGAGATCAATAATTTCTATAAAATAAAACCACCACCGTGCTCTAAAAGATATGAGCGAAGCACTAGAGCAGAATTATCTAGCTCAAAAGGTATAAGTGAAGGACATAGAGTATTCTAATAAATTCCGATTCATGTGTGTCTCTCCCAAAGGTGTGTACAGAAAGGATGATTGTGGTAAACTAAAAATCAAAGACTCAAATCATACAATACGCTCCAAGCAAAACACATATCATGTGGTGAATAAAAATATAGCTCCAAGTAAAGTTACCGATGGACGAAGATGAAAGAGGGGATGCCTTCCGGGGCGTCCCCAAGCTTACGTTTTTGGTTGTCCTTGGATTTTACCTTGGGGTTCCTTGGGCATACCCAAGCTTAGGATCTTTCCACTCCTTGTTCTATAATCCATCAAATCTTTACCCAAAACTTGAAAACTTCACAACACAAAACTTAAAAGAAAATCTCGCGAGCTCCGTTAGTAAAAGAAAACAAACCACCACTTGAAGGTACTGTAATGAACTCATTCTTTATTTATATTGGTGTTAAACCTACTGTATACCAAATTTTATATGGTTCATAAACTCTATTACTAGCCATAGATTCATCAAAATAAGCAAACAACACACGAAAAACAGAATCTGTCAAAAACAAAACAGTCTGTAGTCATCTGTAGGTTTTGAATACTTATGGAACCCCAAAAATTCAAAAATAAATTGCTGGAAGTGAGGAATTTATCTATTAATTATCTTCAAAAAGAATTAACTAAATATCGCTCTCCAGTAAAAAATGGCAGCAAATCTCGTGAGCGCTAAAGTTTCTGTTTTTTACAGCAAGATCACAAAGACTTTCCCCAAGTCTTCCCAAAGGTTCTACTTGGAACAAACACTAATTAAAAGCATAAAACCACATCTAAACAGAGGCTAGATGAATTATTTATTACTAAACAGAACCAAAAAGCAAAGAACAAAAATAAAATTGGGTTGCCTCCCAACAAGCGCTATCGTTTAACGCCCCTAGCTAGGCATAAAAGTAAGGATAGATCTAGGTATTATGATCTTCGGTATGAAATTATTCAATAGAACACTTATAACCCTTAGGAGTTTCCTTCTTTCTATTAATGATTAAACTTTTAGTCAAGAAATCAAGAAAATCATTTGTAGCAAAAGGTTCCTTAATGATGGCGAGAAAGTTGGGGTGAACACTTATGGATTTGAGATCCGCATTTTCCTTACTAGAAGTTTCACCCTTATTTTTAGGAACATACATTAGTTTAGCAACTTTGGTAGGAGGATTTGAAGTATTTCTTACGGCAGAAAAAGCAGACCCCAAGTTGGTAATAATACCCTCAAGTTTATCAATTCTAGTGGAATCTTGGTCCATTCTTTCATTAACTATGGGTTCTTTTTCTTTAAAAAAATTCAGAGTAACTCCTACCTTAGATCCATATTGGGTAATTTGGTTGTGGATCTTTTTATCCAAATTCTCAATCAATTCCACAATGGCAACTTTATTTTCAATAATATTGAGCCTTTGCATAACATGTTCCAAAGTTAACATAGTTCCATTAACCAAGAGAGGTGGTGTGCCCTACAAATCTATCATAGCATTATAAGAATCAAAAGTGTGGCTACCCAAGAAATTTCCTCCGGTAATGGTATCAAGAATATATCTATTCCAAGGAATGATGCCTAAATAAAAATTGTGAAGAAGAACGAAAGTAGATTGCTTCCTAGTAGATCTATTTTGCGCATTGCAAATTCTGTACCAAGCATCTTTTAGATTTTCTCCCTCCCTTTGTTTAAAATTAAGGACCTCATTCTCGGGAGACAAAGGATTAGATAAAGGACTAGCCATAACGACGAAGCAAGTGAAAGAAAAAAGTGAACAGAAAAAGAGGGCGAATAAAACGACAAGGGTGAAGCGGGGGAGAGGAAAACGAGAGGCAAATGGCAAATAATGTAATGCGAGGGATAAGAGTTTGTGATGGATACTTGGTATGTATTGACTTGTGCGTAGACTCCCCGGCAATGGCGCCAGAAATCCTTCTTGCTACCTCTTGAGAACTGCGTTGGTTTCCCCTTGAAGAGGAAAGGGTGATGCAGCAAAGTAGCGTAAGTATTTCCCTCAGTTTTTGAGAACCAAGGTATCAATCCAGTAGGAGGTGTTGGGGAACGCAGTAATTTCAAAAAAATTCTACGCACACGCAAGATCATGGTGATGCATATCAACATGAGGGGAGAGTATCGTCTATGTACCCTCATAGGCAGTAAGCAGAAGCGTTACGAGAACACGGTTGATGTAGTCGTACGTCTTCACGATCCGATAGATCCAAGTACCGAACGTACGGCACCTCCGAGTTCAACACACGTTCAGCTCGGTGATGTCCCACGAACTCCAATCCAGTAGAGCTTCAAGGGAGATTTCTGTCAGCACGATGGCGTGATGACGGTGATGATGATGCTACCGACGCAGGGCTTCGCCTAAGCACCGCTACGATATGACCGAGGTGGATTATGGTGGAAGGGGGCACCACACACGGCTAAAAGATCAACTAATCAACTTGTGTGTCTCCATGGGGTGCCCCCCTTCCCTATATATAAAGGAGTGGAGGAGGGGGGGCGGCCCTCTACTATGGCGCGCTCTGGGGAGTCCTACTCCCACCGGGAGTAGGATTCCCCCTTCCATGTAGTAGGAGTAGGAGTAGGAGAGAAGGAAAGGGAAAAGAGAAGAGAAGGAAGGAGGGGGCGCCGCCCCTACCCCTAGTCCAATTCAGACTAGGCCTTGGGGGGGGGGGGGCGCACAGCCTCCCCTCTCTCTTTCCCCTAAAGCCCAATAAGGCCCATATACTCCCCGACGAATTCCAGTAACTCTCCGGTACTCCGATAAATAGCCGAACCACTCAGAACCTTTCCGATGTCCGAATATAGCCTTCCAATATATCGATCTTTACATCTCAAACATTTCGAGACTCCTCGTCATGTCCCTGATCTCATCTGGGACTCCGAACAACCTTAGGTACATCAAAACACATAAACTCATAATACCGATCGTCACCGAATGTTAAGCGTGCGTACCCTACGGGTTTGAGAACTATGTAGACATGACCGAGACTCATCTCCGGTCAATAACCAATAGCGTAACCTGGATGCTCATATTGGCTCCTACATATTCTACGAAGATCTTTATCGGTCAAACCGCATAACGGTATACGTTGTTCCCTTTGTCATCGGTATGTTACTTGCCCGAGATTCGATCGTCGGTATCTCAATACCTAGTTCAATCTCATTACCGGCAAGTCTCTTTACTCGTTTTGTAATGCATCATCCTGCAACTAACTCATTAGTCACATTGCTTGCAAGGCTTATAGTGATGTGCATTACCGAGAGGGCCCGGAGATACCTCTCCGACAATCGGAGTGACAAATCCTAATCTCGAAATATGCCAACCCAACAAGTACCTTCGGAGACACCTGTAGAGCACCTTTATAATCACCCAATTACGTTGTGACGTTTGGTAGCACACAAAGTGTTCCTCCGGTAAACGGGGGTTGCATAATCCCATAGTCATAGGAACATGTATAAGTCATGAAGAAAGCAATAGCAACAAACTAAACGATCATCGTGCTAAGCTAACAGAATGGGTCAAGTCAATCACATCATTCTCTAATGACTATGGCTAGGAAACTTAACCATCTTTGATTCAACGAGCTAGTCAAGTAGAGGCATACTAATGACACTCTATTTGTCTATGTATTCACACATGTACTAAGTTTCCGGTTAATACAATTCTAGCATGAATAATAAACATTTATCATGATATAAGGAAATAAATAATAACTTTATTGTTGGCTCTAGGGCATATTTCCTCCAGTCTCCCACTTGCACTAGAGTCAATAATCTAGTTCACATCTTTATGTGATTAGTTCACATCTCCATGTGACTAATACCCAAAGGGTTTACTAGAGTCAATAATCTAGTTCACATCGCTATGTGATTAACACCCAAAGAGTGATCATGTTTTGCTTGTGAGAGAAGTTTAGCCTATGGGTCTGCAACATTCAGATCCGTATGTATTTCGCAAATTTCTATGTCTACAATGCTCTGCACGGAGCTACTCTAGCTAATTGCTCCCACTTTCAATATGTATCCAGATCGAGACTTAGAGTCATCTAGATCGATGTAAAAAGCTTGCATCGACGTAACTCTTTACAACGAACTCTTTTATCACCTCCATAACTGAGAAATATTTCCTTATTCCTTTAAGGATAATTTTGACCAATGTCCAGTGATCTACTCCTAGACCACTATTGTACTCCCTTGCCAGAAAGATGCTAATGTATGCAATAGGACTGGTAAACAACATAGCATACCTTATAGAACCTATGACTGAGGCATAGGGAATGGCTTTTCATTCTCTTTCTATTTTCTGCCGTGGTCGGATTTTGAGTCTTTACTCAACTTCACACCTTGCAACGCAGGCAAGAACCCCTTCTTTGACTGTTCCATTTTGAACTACTTCAAAATCTTGTCAAGGTATGTACTCATTGAAAAAACGTATCAAGTGTCTTAATCTATCTCTATAGATCTTGATGCTCAATGTGTAAGCAACTTCATCAAGGTCTTTCTTTGAAAAACTCTTTTCAAACACCCCTTTATGCTTTCCAAAAAATTCTACATTATTTCGGATCAACAATATGTCATTCACATATACTTATCAAAAATGTTGTAGTGCTCCCACTCACTTTCTTGTAAATACAGGCTTCACCGCAAGTCTGTATAAAACCATATGCCTTGATCACTTTATCAAAGCATATATTCCAACTCCGAGATGCTTGCACTAGTCCGTAGATGGATCGCTGGAGCTTTCTCACTTTGTTAGCACCTTTAGGATCGACAAAACCTTCTGGTTGCATCATATACAACTCTTCTTTTAAGAAATCCATGAAGGAATACAGTTTTGACATCCATTTGCCAGATTTCATAAAATGTGGCAACTGTTAACATGATTTGGATAGACTTTTAAGCATCGATACGAGTGAGAAAATCTCATCGTAGTCAACACCTTGAACTTGTCGAAAACATTTTGCGACTATTCGAGCTTTGTAGATACTAACACTACTATCAGCATGCGTCTTCCTCTTGAAGATCCATTTATTCTTAATGACTCACCGATCATTGGGCAAGTCAATCAAAGTCCATAATTTGTTCTCATACATGGATCCCATCTCAGATTTCATGGCCTCAAGCCATTTTTCGGAATCTAGGCTCATCTTCGCTTCCTCATAGTTCGTAGGTTCGTCATGGTCAAGTAACATGACATCCGGAACAGGATTACGTACCACTCTGATTGACCTACGAGGTTCGGTAGTAACTTGATCTGAAGTTACATGATCATCATCATTAGCTTCCTCACTAATTGGTGTAGGAGTCACAGGAACAAATTTCTGTGATGAACTACTTTCCGATAAAGGAGCAGGTACAGTTACCTCATCAAGTTCTACTTTCCTCCCACTCACTTCTTTTGAGAGAAACCCCTTCTCTAGAAAGGATCCATTCTTAGAAATGAATGTCTTGCCTTCGGATCAGTGATAGAAGGTGTACCCAACTGTCTCCTTTGTGTATCCTATGAAGACACATTTCTCTGATTTGGGTTTGAGCTTATCAGGATGAAACTTTTTCACATAAGCATTGCAACCCCAAACTTTAAGAAATGACAACTTTGGTTTCTTGCCAAACCACAGTTCATATGGCTTCGTCTCAACGAATTTAGATCATGCCCTATTTAATGTGAATGCAGCTGTCTCTAATGCGTAACCCCAAAATGATAGTGGTAAATCGGTAAGAGACATCATAGATTGCACCATATCTAATAAAGTACAGTTACGATGTTTGGACACACCATTACGCTGTGGTGTTCCAGGTGGCGTGAGTTGTGAAACTATTTCGCATTGTTTCAAATGAAGACCAAACTCGTAACTCAAATATTCTCCTCCACGATCAGATCGTAGAAACTTTATTTTCTTGTTATGATGATTTTCCACTTCCCTATGAAATTATTTGAACTTTTCAAATGTTTCAGATTTATGTTTCATCAAGAAGATATACCCATATATTACTCAAATCATCTGTGAAGGTCAGAAAATAACGATACTTGCTGCGAGCCTCAACACTCATTGGACTGCATACATTAGTATGTATTATTTCCAACAAGTCTGTTGCTCGCTCCATTGTTTCGGAGAACGGAGTCTTAGTCATCTTGCCCATGAGGCATGGTTCGCAAGCATCAACTGATTCATAATCAAGTGATTCCAAAAGCCCATCAACATGGATTTTCTTCTTGTGCTTTACACCAATATGACCTAAACGGCAGTGCCACAAATAAGTTGCACTATCATTATTAACTTTGCATCTTTTGGCTTCAATATTATGAATATGTGTATCACTACGATCGAGATTCAATAAACCATTCACCTTAGGTGTATGACCATTGAAGGTTTTATTCATGTAAACAGAACAACAATTATTCTCTGACTTTAAATGAATAACCGTATTGCAATAAACATGATCAAATCATACTCATGCTTAACACAAACACCAAATAACATTTATTTAGGTTCAACAATAATCCCGAAAGTATAGGGAGTGTGCGATGATGATCATATCAATCTTGGAACCACTTCCAACACACATCGTCACTTCACCCTTAACTAGTCTCTGTTCATTCTGCAACTCCTGTTTCGAGTTACTAATCTCAGCAACTGAACTAGTATCAAATACTGAGGGGTTGCTATAAACACTAGTAAAGTACACATCAATAACATGTATATCAAATATACCTTTGTTCACTCTGCCATCCTTCTTATCCGCCAAATACTTGGGGCAGTTCTGCTTCCGGTGACCAGTCCCTTTGCAGTAGAAGCACTTAGTCTCAGGATTAGGTCTAGACTTGGGCCTCTTCACTTGAGCAACTTGCTTGCCGTTCTTCTTGAATTTCCCCTTCTCCCCTTTGCCCTTTTCTTGAAACTACTGGTCTTGTCAACTATCAACACTTGATGCTTTTCTTGATTTCTACCTTCGTCGATTTCAGCATCACGAAGAGCTTGGGAATCATTTCCGTTATCCCTTGCATATTATATTTCATCATGAAGTTCCAGTAACTTGGTGATAGTGACTAGAGAACTCTGTCAATCACTATCTTATCTGGAAGATTAACTCGCACTTGATTCAAGTGATTGTAGTACTCAGACATTCTGAGCACATGCTCACTAGCTGAGTTATTCTCCTCCATCTTGTAGGCAAAGTGCTTGTCAAAGGTCTCATACCTTTCGACATGGGCATGAGTCTGAAATACTAATTTCAACTCTTGGAACATTTCATATGCTCCGTGGCGTTCAAAACGTCTTTGAAGCCCCGATTCTAAGTCGGAAAGCATGGTGCACTAAACTATCAAGTAGTCATCATATCGAGCTTGCCAAACGTTCATAACATCTGCATCTGCTCCTGCAATCGGTCTGTCACCTAGCGGTGCATCAAGGACATAATTCTTCTGTGCAACAATGAGGATAATCCTCAGATCATGGATCCAATCCGCATCATTGCTACTAACATCTTTCTGAAGGAAATATGCCCTAGAGGCAATAATAAAGTTATTATTTATTTCCTTATATCATGATAAATGTTTATTATTCATGCTAGAATTGTATTAACCGGAAACATAATACATGTGTGAATACATAGACAAACAGAGTGTCACTAGTATGCCTCTACTTGACTAGCTCGTTAATCAAAGATGGTTATGTTTCCTAACCATGAACAAAGAGTTGTTATTTGATTAACGAGGTCACATCATTAGTTGAATGATCTGATTGACATAACCCATTCCATTAGCTTAGCACCCGATCGTTTAGTATGTTGCTATTGCTTTCTTCATAACTTATACATGTTCCTATGACTATGAGATTATGCAACTCCCGTTTGCCGGAGGAACACTTTGGGTACTACCAAACGTCACAACGTAACTGGGTGATTATAAAGGAGTACTACAGGTGTTTCCAATGGTAGATGTTGGGTTGGCGTATTTCGAGAATAGGATTTGTCACTCCGATTGTCGGAGAGGTATCTCTGGGCCCTCTCGGTAATACACATCACATAAGCCTTGCAAGCATTATAACTAAGATGTTAGTTGTGAGATGATGTATTACGGAACGAGTAAAGAGACTTGCCAGTAACGAGATTGAACTAGGTATTGGATACCGACGATTGAATCTCGGGCAAGTAACATACCGATGACAAAGGGAGCAATGTATGTTGTTATGCGGTCTGACCGATAAAGATCTTCGTAGAATATGTAGGAGCCAATATGGGCATCCAGGTCCCGCTATTGGTTATTGACCGGAGACGTGTCTCGGTCATGTCTACATTGTTCTCGAACCGTAGGGTCCGCACGCTTAACGTTACGATGACAGTTATTATGAGTTTATGCATTTTGATGTACCGAAGGTTGTTCAGAGTCCCGGATGTGATCACGGACATGACGAGGAGTCTCGAAATGGTCGAGACATAAAGATTGATATATTGGAAGCCTATATTTGGATATCGGAAGTGTTCCGGGTGAAATCGGGATTTTACCGGAGTACCGGGAGGTTACCGGAACCCCCCGGGAGCCATATGGGCCTTATTGGGCTTTAGTGGAAAGGTGAAAGGGGCTTCCCATGGTGGGCTGCGCGCCTCCCCCCTCCCCTAGTCCTATTAGGACTGGAGAGGTGGCCGGCCCCCTCTCTCTCTCTTTCCCCCTTGGGAGTCCTATTAGGAATAGGATTGGGGGGGGGGGGGAGTCCTACTCCCGGTAGGAGTAGGACTCCTCCTGCGCCTCCATAGGCTTGGCCGGCCAGCCCTTCCCCTTGGATCCTTTATATACGGGTGCAGGGGGCACCTCTAGACACACAAGTTGATCCACGTGATCGTTCCTTAGCCGTGTGCGGTGCCCCCTGCCACCATATTCCACCTCGATCATATCGTTGTAGTGCTTAGGCGAAGCCCTGCTTCGGTAGAACATCAAGATCGTCATCACGCCGTCGTGCTGACGGAACTCCTCCCCGAAGCTTTGCTGGATCGGAGCCCGGGGATCGTCATCGAGCTGAACGTGTGCTAAGAACTCGGAGGTGCCGGAGTAACGGTGCTTGGATCGGTCGGATCGGGAAGACGTACGACTACTTCCTCCACATTGTGTGATCGCTTCCGCAGTCGGTCTGCGTTGGTACATAGACAACACTCTCCCCTCTCGTTGCTATGCATCACCATGATCTTGCGTGTGCGTAGGATTTTTTTTGAAATTACTACGTTCCCCAACAGTGGCATCCGAGCCTAGGTTTTATGGTTTGATGTTATTTGCACGAGTAGAACACAAGTGAGTTGTGGGCGATACAAGTCATACTGCCTACCAGCATGTCATACTTTGGTTCAGCGGTATTGTTGGACGAGACGACCCGGACAAACATTACGCGTACGCTTACGCGAGACCGGTTCCCTCGATGTGCTTTGCACATAGATGGCTTGCGGGCGACTGTCTCTCCAGCTTTAGTTGAACCGAGTGTGGCTACGCCCGGTCCTTGAGAAGGTTAAAACGGAGTCTATTTGACAAACTATCGTTGTGGTTTTGATGCGTAGGTGAGATGAGTTCTTGCTTAAGCCCGTAGCGGCCACGTAAAACTTGCAACAACAAAGTAGAGGACATCTAACTTGTTTTTGCAGGGCATGTTGTGATGTGATATGGTCAAGGCATGATGCTAAATTTTATTGTATGAGATGATCATGTTTTGTAACTGAGTTATCGGCAACTGGCAGGAGCCATATGGTTGTCGCTTTATTGTATGCAATGCAATCGCGATGTAATGCTTTACTTTATTACTAAGCGGTAGTGATAGTCGTGGAAGCATAAGATTGGCGAGACGACAACGATGCTACGATGGAGATCAAGGTGTCGTGCCGGTGACGATGGTGATCATGACGGTGCTTCGGAGATGGAGATCACAAGCACAAGATGATGATGGCCATATCATATCACTTATATTGATTGCATGTGATGTTTATCCTTTTATGCATCTTATCTTGCTTTGATTGACGGTAGCATTATAAGATGATCTCTCACTAAATTATCAAGAAGTGTTCTCCCTGAGTATGCACCGTTGCCAAAGTTCGTCGTGCCCAGACACCACGTGATGATCGGGTGTGATAAGCTCTACGTCCATCTACAACGGGTGCAAGCCAGTTTTGCACACGCAGAATACTCAGGTTAAACTTGACGAGCCTAGCATATGCAGATATGGCCTCGGAACACAGAGACCGAAAGGTCGAGCGTGAATCATATAGTAGATATGATCAACATAACGATGTTCACCATTGAAAACTACTCCATCTCACGTGATGATCGGTTATGGTTTAGTTGATTTGGATCACGTGATCACTTAGAGGATTAGAGGGATGTCTATCTAAGTGGGAGTTCTTAAGTAATTTGATTAACTGAACTTAAACTTATCATGAACTTAGTACCTGATAGTATCTTGCTTGTTTATGTTGATTGTAGATAGATGGCTCATGCTGTTGTTCCGTTGAATTTTAATGCGTTCCTTGAGAAAGCAAAGTTGAAAGATGATGGTAGCAATTACACGGACTGGGTCCGTAACTTGAGGATTATCCTCATTGCTGCACAGAAGAATTACGTCCTGGAAGCACCGCTGGGTGCTAGGCCTGCTGCTGGAGCAACACCAGATGTTATGAACGTCTGGCAGAGCAAAGCTGATGACTACTCGATAGTTCAGTGTGCCATGCTTTACGGCTTAGAATCGGGACTTCAACGATGTTTTGAACGTCATGGAGCATATGAGATGTTCCAGGAGTTGAAGTTAATATTTCAAGAAAATGCCCGGATTGAGAGATATGAAGTCTCCAATAAGTTCTATAGCTGCAAGATGGAGGAGAACAGTTCTGTCAGTGAGCATATACTCAAGATGTCTGGGTATAATAATCACTTGATTCAATTGGGAGTTAATCTTCTGGATGATTGCGTCATTGACAGAATTCTCCAATCACTGCCACCAAGCTACAAGAGCTTCGTGATGAACTATAATATGCAAGGGATGAACAAGACTATTCCCGAGCTCTTCGCAATGCTGAAAGATGCGGAGGTAGAAATCAAGAAGGAGCATCAAGTGTTGATGGTCAACAAGACCACTAGTTTCAAGAAAAAGGGCAAAGGGAAGAAGAAGGGAAACTTCAAGAAGAACAGCAAGCAAGTTGCTGCTTAGGAGAAGAAACCCAAGTCTGGACCTAAGCCTGAAACTGAGTGCTTCTACTGCAAGCAGACTGGTCACTGGAAGCGGAACTGCCCCAAATATTTGGCGGATAAGAAGGATGACAAGGTGAACAATGGTATATGTGATATACATGTTATTGATGTGTACCTTACTAGAGCTCGCAGTAGCACCTGGGTATTTGATACTGGTTCTGATGCTAATATTTGCAACTCGAAACAGGGACTACGAAATAAGCGGACACTAGCAAAGGACGAGGTGACGATGCGCGTGGGAAACGGTTCCAAAGTCGATGTGATCGCGGTCGGCACGCTACCTCTACATCTACCTTCGGGATTAATATTAGACCTAAATAATTGTTATTTGGTGCCAGCGTTGAGCATGAACATTATATCTGGATCTTGTTTAATGCGAGACGGTTATTCATTTAAATCAGAGAATAATGGTTGTTCTATTTATATGAGTAATATCTTTTATGGTCATGCACCTTTGAAGAGTGGTCTATTTTTGATGAATCTTGATAGTAGTGATACACATATTCATAATGTTGAAACCAAAAGATGCAGAGTTGATAATGATAGTGCAACTTATTTGTGGCACTGCCGTTTAGGTCATATCGGTGTAAAGCGCATGAAGAAACTCCATACTGAAGGGCTTTTGGAACCACTTGATTATGAATCACTTGGTACTTGCGAACCGTGCCTCATAGGCAAGATGACTAAAACACCGTTCTCCGGTACTATGGAGAGAGCAACAGATCTGTTGGAAATCATACATACCGATGTATGTGGTCCGATGAATATTGAGGCTCGTGGCGGATATCGTTATTTTCTCACCTTCACAGAAGATTTAAGCAGATATGGATATATCTACTTAATGAAACACAAGTCTGAAACATTTGAAAAGTTCAAAGAATTTCAGAGTGAAGTTGAAAATCATCGTAACAAGAAAATAAAGTTTCTACGATCTGATCGTGGAGGAGAATATTTGAGTTACGAGTTTGGTATACATTTGAAAAATTGTGGAATAGTTTCGCAACTCACGCCACCCGGAACACCACAGCGTAATGGTGTGTCCGAACGTCGTAATCGTACTTTACTAGATATGGTGCGATCTATGATGTCTCTTACTGATTTACCGCTATCGTTTTGAGGTTATGCTTTAGAGACGGCCGCATTCACGTTAAATAGGACACCATCAAAATCCGTTGAGACGACACCTTATGAACTATGGTTTGGCAAGAAACCAAAGTTGTCGTTTCTTAAAGTTTGGGGCTGCAATGCTTATGTGAAAAAGCTTCAACCTGATAAGCTCGAACCCAAAGCGGAGAAATGTGTCTTCATAGGATACCCAAAGGAGACTGTTGGGTACACCTTCTATCACAGATCCGAAGGCAAGACATTCGTTGCTAAGAATGGATCATTTCTAGAGAAGGAGTTTCTCTCAAAAGAAGTGAGTGGGAGGAAAGTAGAACTTGACGAGGTAACTGTACCTGCTCCCTTATTGGAAAATAGTACATCATAGAAAACTATTTCTGCGACACCTATACCAATTAGTGAGGAAGCTAATGATGATGATCATGAAACTTCAGGACAAGATACTACTGAACCACGTAGATCAACCAGAGTAAGATCCGCACCAGAGTGGTACGGTAATCCAATTCTGGAAGTCATGCTACTAGATCATGATGAACCTACGAACTATGAAGAAGCGATGGTGAGCCCAGATTCCGCAAAGTGGCTTGAAGCCATGAAATCTGAGATGGGATCCATGTATGAGAACAAAGTATGGACTTTGGTTGACTTGCCCGATGATCGGCAAGCAATTGAGAATAAATGGATCTTCAAGAAAAAGACTGACGCTGACGGTAATATTACTGTCTATAAAGCTCGACTTGTCGCAAAAGGTTTTCGACAAGTTCAAGGGGTTGACTACGATGAGACCTTCTCACCCGTAGCGATGCTTAAGTCTGTCAGAATCATGTTAGTAATTGCCGCATTTCATGATTATGAAATTTGGTAGATGGATGTCAAAACTGCATTCCTGAATGGATTTCTGGAAGAAGAGTTGTATATGATGCAACCAGAAGGTTTTGTCGATCCAAAGGGAGCTAACAAAGTGTGCAAGCTCCAGCGATCCATTTATGGACTGGTGCAAGCCTCTCGGAGTTGGAATAAACGCTTTGATAGTGTGATCAAAGCATTTGGTTTTATACAGACTTTTGGAGAAGCCTGTATTTACAAGAAAGTGAGTGGGAGCTCTGTAGCATTTCTGATATTATATGTGGATGACATATTGCTGATTGGAAATGATATAGAATTTCTGGATAGCATAAAGGGATACTTGAATAAAAGTTTTTCGATGAAAGACCTCGGGGAAGCTGCTTACATATTAGGCATAAAGATCTATAGAGATAGATCAAGACGCTTAATTGGACTTTCACAAAGCACATACCTTGACAAGATTTTGAAGAAGTTCAAAATGGATCAAGCAAAGAAAGGGTTCTTGCCTGTGTTACAAGGAGTGAAGTTGAGTCAGACTCAATGCCCGACCACTGCAGAAGATAGAGAGAAAATGAAAGATGTTCCCTATGCTTCAGCCATAGGCTCTATCATGTATGCAATGCTGTGTACCAGACCTGATGTGTGCCTTGCTATAAGTTTAGCAGGGAGGTACCAAAGTAATCCAGGAATGGATCACTGGACAGCGGTCAAGAACATCCTGAAATACCTGAAAAGGACTAAGGATATGTTTCTCGTATATGGAGGTGACAAAGAGCTCACCGTAAGAGGTTACGTTGATGCAAGCTTTGACACTGATCCGGACGATTCTAAATCGCAAACCGGACATGTGTTTACTTTAAACGGTGGAGCTGTCAGTTGGTGCAGTTCTAAACAAAGCGTCGTAGCGGGATCTACATGTGAAGCGGAGTACATAGCTGCTTTGGAAGCAGCGAACGAAGGAGTCTGGATGAAGGAGTTCATATCCGATCTAGGTGTCATACCTAGTGCATCGGGTCCAATGAAAATCTTTTGTGACAATACTGGTGCAATTGCCTTAGCAAAGGAATCCAGATTTCACAAAAGGACCAAACACATCAAGAGACGCTTCAACTCCATCCGGGATCTAGTCCAGGTGGGAGATATAGAGATTTGCAAGATACATACGGATCTGAATGTTACAGACCCGTTGACTAAGCCTCTTCCACGAGCAAAACATGATCAGCACCAAGGCTCCATGGGTGTTAGAATCATTACTGTGTAATCTAGATTATTGACTCTAGTGCAAGTGGGAGACTGAAGGAAATATGCCCTAGAGGCAATAATAAAGTTATTATTTATTTCCTTATATCATGATAAATGTTTATTATTCATGCTAGAATTGTATTAACCGGAAACATAATACATGTGTGAATACATAGACAAACAGAGTGTCACTAGTATGCCTCTACTTGACTAGCTCGTTAATCAAAGATGGTTATGTTTCCTAACCATGAACAAAGAGTTGTTATTTGATTAACGAGGTCACATCATTAGTTGAATGATCTGATTGACATGACCCATTCTATTAGCTTAGCACCTGATCGTTTAGTATGTTGCTATTGCTTTCTTCATAACTTATACATGTTCCTATGACTACGAGATTATGCAACTCCCGTTTGCCGGAGGAACACTTTGGGTACTACCAAACGTCACAATGTAACTGGGTGATTATAAAGGAGTACTACAGGTGTTTCCAATGGTAGATGTTGGGTTGGCGTATTTCGAGAATAGGATTTGTCACTCCGATTGTCAGAGAGGTATCTCTGGGCCCTCTCGGTAATACACATCACATAAGCCTTGCAAGCATTATAACTAAGATGTTAGTTGTGAGATGATGTATTACGGAACGAGTAAAGAGACTTGCCAGTAACAAGATTGAACTAGGTATTGGATACCGACGATCGAATCTCGGGCAAGTAACATACCGATGACAAAGGGAACAACGTATGTTGTTATGCGGTCTGACCGATAAAGATCTTCGTAGAATATGTAGGAGCCAATATGGGCATCCAGGTCCCGCTATTGGTTATTGACCGGAGACGTGTCTCGGTCATGTCTACATTGTTCTCGAACCGTAGGGTCCGCACGCTTAACGTTACGATGACAGTTATTATGAGTTTATGCATTTTGATGTAGTGAAGGTTGTTTGGAGTCCCGGATGTGATCACGGACATGACGAGGAGTCTCGAAATGGTCGAGACATAAAGATTGATATATTGGAAGCCTATATTTGGATATCGGAAGTGTTCCGGGTGAAATCGGGATTTTACCGGAGTACCGGGAGGTTACCGGAACCCCCCGGGAGTCATATGGGCCTTATTGGGCTTTAGTGGAAAGGTGAAAGGGGCTGCCCATGGTGGGCTGCGCGCCTCCCCCCTCCCCTAGTCCTATTAGGACTAGGAGAGGTGGCCGGCCACCTCTCTCTCTCTCTTTCCCCCTTGGGAGTCCTATTAGGAATAGGATTGGGGGGAGTCCTACTCCCGGTAGGAGTAGGACTCCTCCTGCACCTCCATAGGCTTGGCCGGCCAGCCCTTCCCCTTGGATCCTTTATATACGGGTGCAGGGGGCACCTCTAGACACACAAGTTGATCCACGTGATAGTTCCTTAGCCGTGTGCGGTGCCCCCTGCCACCATATTCCACCTCGATCATATCATTGTAGTGCTTAGGCGAAGCCCTGCTTCGGTAGAACATCAAGATCGTCATCACGCCGTCGTGCTGACGGAACTCCTCCCCGAAGCTTTGCTGGATCGGAGCCCGGGGATCGTCATCGAGCTGAACGTGTGCTAAGAACTCGGAGGTGCCGGAGTAACGGTGCTTGGATCGG
Organism: Triticum monococcum; assembly: GCA_034509565.1. Taxonomy (NCBI): domain Eukaryota; kingdom Viridiplantae; phylum Streptophyta; class Magnoliopsida; order Poales; family Poaceae; genus Triticum; species Triticum monococcum. Next base: position 211,606,898 of record CM067847.1, on the reverse strand, counting down.
TCGGATCAGGAAGACGTACGACTACTTCCTCCACATTGTGTGATCGCTTCCGCAGTCGGTCTGCGGTTGTACGTAGACAACACTCTCCCCTCTCGTTGCTATGCATCACCATGATCTTGCGTGTGCGTAGGAAATTTTTTGAAATTACTACGTTCCCCAACACTTTCAACTTAGTTTTTCTCTAGGAACATATCAAAATAAACGGGGAGCTACATCGCGAGCTATTGATCTACAACATAGTTATGCAAATACTATCAGGACTAAGTTCATGATAAATTAAAGTTCAATTAATCATATTACTTAAGAACTCCCAATTAGATAGACATCCCTCTAGTCATCTAAATGATCACGTGATCCAAATCAACTAAACCAAGTCCGATCATCACGTGAGATGGAGTAGTTTTCAATGGTGAACATCACTATGTTGATCATATCTACTATATGATTCACGCTCAACCTTCCGGTCTCCAGTGTTCCGAGGCCATATCTGCATATGCTAGGCTCATCAAGTTTAACTCGAGTATTCCGCTGATACGTCTCCGTCGTATCTATAATTTTTGATTGTTCCATGCCAATATTATTCAACTTTCATATACTTTTTGGCAACTTTTTATATTATTTTTGGGACTAACATATTGATCCAGTGCCCAGTGCCAGTTCCTATCTGTTGCATGTTTTTGGTTTCGCAGAATACCCATATCAAACAGAGTCCAAACGGGATAAAAACGGACGGAGCTTATTTTTGGAAAATATGGAAAATTCGGAAGGAAAATCAACGCGAACCAGTGCCCAAGGTGGTCACGAGGCAGGGGGGCGCGCCCCTACCCTCGTGAGCCCACCGTAAGGCGCTTGATGCTCTTCTTTTGCCGCAAGAAATCTAATATTCGGAAAAAATTACGGCGAAGGTTTCTGGCCAATCGGAGTTACGGATCTCCATATATATACGAAATGGTGAAACAGAGCCAGAAAACGCAGAACCAGAGAGAAACAGAGAGATAGATCCAATCTCGGAGGGGATCTCGCCCCTCCCATGCCATGGGAGCCAAGGACCATAGGGGAAACCCTTCTCCCATCTAGGGAGGAGGTCAAGGAAGAAGAAGAAGAAGGGGGGCCCTCCCCCCCTTGCTTCCGGTGGCGCCGGAGTGCCACCGGTGGCCATCATCATCACCGCCATCTTCACCAACTCTTCCCCCCTCTATGCAGTGGTGTAACCTCTCTCTTACCCGCTGTAATCTCTACTTAAACATGGTGCTCAACGCTATATATTATTTCCCAATGATGTATGGCTATCCTATGATGTTTGAGTAGATCTGTTTTGTCCTAATGGCTATTTGATGATCAAGATTGGTTTGAGTTGTATGTTTTATTATTGATGCTGTCCTATGGTGCTCTCCGTGTCGCGCAAGCGTGAGGGATTCCCGCTGTAGGGTTTGCAATATGTTCATGATTTTCTTATGGTGGGTTGCGTGAGTGACAGAAGCACAGACCCGAGTAAGTAGGTTGTTTGCGTATGGGATAAAGGGGACTTGATACTTTAATGCTATGGTTGGGTTTTACCTTGATGAATCTTTAGTAGTTGCGGATGCTTGCTAGAGTTCCAATCATAAGTGCATATGATCCAAGTAGAGAAAGTATGTTAGCTTATGCCTCTCCCTCAAATAAAATTGCAATAATGATTACCGGTCTAGTTATCGATTACCTAGGGACAAATAACTTTCTTGTTGACAAAAGCTCTCTACTAAAACTAATTTAGTTGTGTCTTTATCTAAACAGCCCCTAGCTTTTATTTTCATGTTCTTTACTTTCTTGCAAACCTACCCAACAACACCTACAAAGTACTTCTAGTTTCATACTTGTTCTAGGTAAAGCGAACATCAAGCGTGCGTAGAGTTGTATCGGTGGTCGATAGAACTTGAGGGAATATTTGTTCTGCCTTTAGCTCCTCATTGGTTTCGACACTCTTACTTATCGAAAGAGGCTACAATTGATCCCTATACTTGTGGGTTATCAAGACCTTTTTCTGGCGCCGTTGCCGGGGAGCAATAGCGTGGGGTGAATATTCTTGTGTGTGCTTGTTTGATTTATCACTAAGTAATTTTTATTTGCTGTTCTTAGTTGTTTTCTATCTTTAGTTATGGGTAGGAAACGCAAAATACCAAAAAAATTAGTTGTACCTACTGAACCAATGGTTGAAGAACCACTCAAAATCTATCACACCGCTGAAGCTTATTACTTGGATCATCTTCGATCCCTATGTGCTCGTGCTGAAACCCCAACTAGCTTAGTTGAGGGCAAATCTTTAGATGAGCATGCTTGTTATGTGTGACACCGTATATCTGAAAGAGGGAAACGTTTATTCGATCAAATTCATCGTTTGCAATGCTATGCTTGGAATTTATGTTATATATATGATTTTACTTGTTGTTCTGAAAACCCTAAGAAACACCTTCCCTACCAATGTGAGTTTATTGATAATGGAATCGTATCTTCGTATGCTAAGGGTGTTTATAGTTACTATGATGTTCAACAAATTGAAGAATTTGTTGCTTTTAAGGGTGCTTATGAAATTGCTTCTTTGATTGAAAAGTATGATGCTACTCTTTACCAATCTGAAAATTCTGCAATACTTAAATATTGCGTTGATAATTATGCTTCTAATGCTTATGTTAAACCATATCTTGAGGAATACTCCGCTGTCCAAGAAGAGACTAATATTTTGCAGGAGTCTATGGAAGAAGAAATTAATGAAACTGTGAGCTCATTGGATGAAAAAGATGAGGAAGAGAGCGAAGAACAAAGGGAGGAAGAGCAGATTGATCACCCGTGCCCACCTTCTAATGAGAGTAACTCTTCAACTCATACATTGTTTAATTCCCCTTCGTGCTTACTGAAGGATGATTGCTATGATGATTGTTATGATCCCATTGATTCTCTTGAAATATCCCTTTTTGATGATTCTTGCTATGCTTGTGGCCAAGATGCCAATATGAATTATGCTTATGGAGATGAACTTGCTATTGTTCCTTATGTTAAACATGAAATTGTTGCTGTTGCACCCACACATGATAGTCCTATTATCTTTTTGAATTCTCCCGACTACACTATATCGGAGAAGTTTGCTCTTATTAAGGATTATATTGATGGGTTGCCTTTTACCGTTGCACATGATGATTTTGGTGAATAAAATATGCATGTGCTTGCTGCTCCTACTTGCAATTATTATGAGAGAGGAACTATATCTCCACCTCTCTGTGTTTCCAATACGATAAAATTGCAAGAAACTATTTATACTATGCATTGGCCTTTACTTTGTGTGCATGAATTGTTCTTTTATGACATACTGATGCATAGGAAGAGAGTTAGACCTCGTCATTACATGATACATGTTACCTTGTGCTCACTACTAAATTACAAATCATTGTTAATTAAAATTGGCTTTGATATACCTTGGGATCCGGGTGGATTCATTACTTGAGCACTATATGCATAGCTTAATGGCTTTAAAGAAAGCGCTGCCAGGGAGACAACCCGGAATTTTTAGAGAGTCATTTATTTCTTTTGTTTGCTTTTATAAAGTTTATAAATAAAAATAATGTGCCAAGGTTTGCCTTTAGGATGTTTACATTTGCTTGATGGTCTGTACGGTGTAGGATAGAAACTTTGGCTGTAGTGCACGATTTTACATTTTTATCTCGAACATCAAATAGTTCTGATTCTTTTTGAACTGTCTTTCTATACAAATTTTTTATTTTTCCTAATTTTTGTAGAATTTTTAAAGTACCATAAGTATGGTGAATGTTCAGATTACTACAGACTGTTCTGTTTTAGACAGATTCTGTTTTTGATGCATAGTTTGCTTGTTTTGATGAAACTATCAATTTATATCAGTGGATTAAGCCATGAAAAAGTTATATTACAGTAGACACAATGCAAAAACAAAATATGAATTGGTTTGCAACAGTACTTAGAGTAGTGATTTGCTTTATTATACTAACGGATCTTACTGAGTTTTCTGTTGAAGTTTTGTGTGGATGAAGTGTTCGATGATTGAGAAGGTCTCAATGTGAGAAGAAGGAAGAGAGGCAAGACCTCAAGCTTGGGGATGCCCGAGGCACCCCAAGTAAATATTCAAGGAGACTCAAGCGTCTAAGCTTGGGGATGCTGGGGAGGCATCCCCTCTTTCTTCAACAAATATCGGTATGTTTTCGGATTCGTTTCGTTCATGCGATACGTGCAAGTCTTGGAGCGTCTTTTGCATTTAGGTTTTTATTTTTCTTTTTATGCACCATGCTGGTATGAGATAGTCCTTGGTTGATTTATAGAATTCTCTTTGCACTTCACTTATATTTTTTGAGTATGGCTTTATAGAATGCTTCATGTGCTTCACTTGTATCATTTAAAGTTTGGATTGTCTGTTTCTCTTTACTTAGACAACCGCCATTTGCAGAATGCTCTTTTACTTCACTTATATTTGTTAGAGCACGGGCATATCTTTGTAGAAATAATTAAACTCTCTTGCTTCACTTATATCTATTTATAGAGATGACAGGAACTGGTCATTCACATGGTTAGTCATAAAATCCTACATAAACTTGTAAATCACCGAATATGATATGTTTGATTCCTTGCGATAGTTTTGCGATATAAAAATGGTGATACTAGAGTCGTGCGAGTCGAGTAATTGTGAAATTGAGAAATACTTGTGTTGAGGTTTGCATGTCCCGCAGCATGCACGTATGGTGAACCGTTATGTAACGAAGTCAGAGCATGAGGTGTTTATTGATTGTCTTCCTTGTGAGTGGCGGTCGGGGACGAGCGATGGTCTTTTCCTACCAATCTATCCCCCTAGGAGCATGCGTGTAGTACTTTGTTTCGATGACTAATAGATCTTTGCAATAAGTATGTGAGTTCTTTATGACTAATGTTGAGTCCATGGATTATACGCACTCTCACCCTTCCATCATTGCTAGCCTCTTCGGTACCGTGCATTGCCCTTTCTCACCTCGAGAGTTGGTGCAAACTTCGCCGGTGCATCCAAACCCCGTGATACAATACGCTCTATCACACATAAACCTCCTTATATCTTCCTCAAAACAGCCACCATACCTACCTATTATGGCATTTCCATAGCCATTCCGAGATATATTGCCATGCAACTTCCATCATCATCATATACATGACTTGAGCATTTATTGTCATATTGCTTTGCATGATCGTAAGATAGCTAGCATGATGTTTTCATGGCTTGTCCGTTTTTTGATGTCATTGCTATGCTAGATCATTGCACATCCCGGTACACCGCCGGAGGCATTCATATAGAGTCATATCTTTGTTCTAGTATCCAGTTGTAATATTGAGTTGTAAGTAAATAAAAGTGTGATGATCATCATTATTAGAGCATTGCCCAAAAAAAGATAGGCCAAAGAAGCCTAAATAAAAAGGGGGGGGGGCAAAGAAGCCCGCAAAAAAAAAGAAAAAAGGGGCAATGTTACTATCCTTTTACCACACTTGTGCTTCAAAGTAGCACCATGTTCTTCATATAGAGAGTATCTTGAGTTATCAATTTCATATACTAGTGGGAATTTTCATTATAGAACTTGCCTTGTATATTCCAACGATGGGCTTCATCAAATGCCCTAGGTCTTCATGAGCAAGCAAGTTGGATGCACACCCGCTTAGTTTTAGTTTGAGCTTTCATACACTTATAGCTCTAGTGCATCCGTTGCATGGCAATCCCTACTCCTCACATTGACATCAATTGATGGGCATCTCCATAGCCCGTTGATTAGCCGCGTCGATGTGAGACTTTCTCCTTTTTTGTCTTCTCCACATAACCCCCACCATCATATTCTATTCCACCTATAGTGCTATGTCCATGGCTCACGCTCATGTATTGCGTGAAAGTTGAAAAGGTTTGAGAACGTCAAAAGTATGAAACAATTGCTTGGCTTGTCATCGGGGTTGTGCATGATGTGAATGCTTTGTGTGGTGAAGATGGAGCATAGCCAGACTATATGATTTTGTAGGGATGAGCTTTCTTTGGCTATGTTATTTCAATAAGACATAATTGCTTGGTTGGTATGCTTGAAGTATTATTATTTTTATGTCAAAGGATAGATTATTGCTTTGAATCACTCATGTCTTAATATTCATGCCATGATTAGACATATGATCAAGATTATGCTAGGTAGCATTCCACATCATTTTTTTTTCATTTACCTACTCGAGGACGAGCAAGAATTAAGCTTGGGGATGCTGACACGTCTCCGTCTTATCTATATTTTTTGATTGTTCCATGCCAATATTATTCAACTTTCATATACTTTTTGGCAACTTTTTATATTATTTTTGGGACTAACATATTGATCCAGTGCCCAGTGCTAGTTCCTGTCCATTGCATGTTTTTGGTTTGGCAGAATACCCATATCAAACGGAGTCCAAACGGGATAAAAACGGACGGAGCTTATTTTTGGAAAATATGGAAAATTCGGAAGGAAAATCAACGCGAACCAGTGCCCGAGGTGGTCACGAGGCAGGGGGCGCGCCCCTACTCTCGTGAGCCCACCGTAAGGCGGTTGACGCTCTTATTTTTCCACAAGAAATCTAATATTCGGAAAAAATCACGGCGAAGGTTTCAGGCCAATCGGAGTTACGGATCTCCATATATATACGAAATGGTGAAACAGAGCCAGAAAACGCAGAACCAGAGAGAAACAGAGAGATAGATCCAATCTCGGAGGGGCTCTCGCCCCTCCCATGCCATGGGAGCCAAGGACCAGAGGGGAAACCCTTCTCCCATCTAGGGAGGAGGTCAAGGAAGAAGAAGAAGAAGAAGGGGGGCCCTCTCCCCCTTGCTTCCGGTGGCGCCGGAGTGCCACCGGGGGCCATCATCATCACCGCCATCTTCACCAACTCTTCCCCCCTCTATGCAGCGGTGTAACCTCTCTCTTACCCGCTGTAATCTCTACTTAAACATGGTGCTCAACGCTATATATTATTTCCCAATGATGTATGGCTATCCTATGATGTTTGAGTAGATCTGTTTTGTCCTAATGGCTATTTGATGATCAAGATTGGTTTGAGTTGTATGTTTTATTATTGGTGCTGTCCTATGGTGCTCTCCGTGTCGCGCAAGCGTGAGGGATTCCCGCTGTAGGGTTTGCAATATGTTCATGATTTGCTTATGGTGGGTGGCGTGAGTGACAGAAGCACAGACCCGAGTAAGTAGGTTGTTTGCGTATGGGATAAAGGGGACTTGATACTTTAATGCTATGGTTGGGTTTTACCTTGATGAATCTTTAGTAGTTGCGGATGCTTGCTAGAGTTCCAATCATAAGTGCATACGATCCAAGTAGATAAAGTATGTTAGCTTATGCCTCTCCCTTAAATAAAATTGCAATAATGATTACCGGTCTAGTTGTCGATTGCCTAGGGACAAATAACTTTCTTGTTGACAAAAGCTCTCTACTAAAACTAATTTAGTTGTGTCTTTATCTAAACAGCCCCTAGCTTTTATTTTCGTGTTCTTTACTTTCTTGCAAACCTACCCAACAACACCTACAAAGTACTTCTAGTTTCATACTTGTTCTAGGTAAAGCGAACATCAAGCGTGCGTAGAGTTGTATAGGTGGTCGATAGAACTTGAGGGAATATTTGTTCTGCCTTTAGCTCCTCATTGGGTTCGACACTCTTACTTATCGAAAGAGGCTACAATTGACCCCCTATACTTGTGGGTTATCATCCGCGTGTGCAAACTGGCTTGCACCCGTTGTATGTGAACAAAGAGCTTATCACATCCGATCATCACGTGGTGTCTCGGCACGACGAACTGTCACAACGGTGCATACTCAGGGAGAACACTTATACCTTGAAATTTAGTGAGAGATCATCTTATAATGCTACCGCCGAACTAAAAAAAATAAGATGCATAAAGGATAAACATCACATGCAATCAAAATATGTGACATGATATGGCCACGATCATCTTGCACCTTTGATCTCCATCTCCAAAGTACCGTCATGATCTCTATCGTCACTGGCATGACACCATGATCTCCATCATCTTGATATCTATCAATGTGTCGTCACATGGTCGTCTTGCCAACTATTGCTATAGCATAGTGATAAAGTAAAGCAATTACATGGCACTTGCATCTTATGTAATAAAGATACAACCATAAGGCTTCTGTCAGTTGCTGATAACTTTAACAAAACATGATCATCTCATAAAACAATTTATATCTCATCACGTCTTGACCATATCACATCACAACATGCCCTGCAAAAACAAGTTAGACGTCCCTACTTTGTTGTTGCAAGTTTTACGTGGCTTCTACGGGCTGAGCAAGAACCGTTCTTACCTATGCATCAAAAACCACAACGCGGTATAGTGATTGCTTTTTGATCTTCAGAAAGAACCCTGTTCATTGAATCCGATTCAACTAAAGCTGGAGAAACAGACACCCACTAGCCACCTGTGTGCGAAGCACATCAGTAGAACCAGTCTCACGTAAGCGTACGCGTAATGTCGGTCTCGGCCGCTTCATCCAACAATGCCGCTGAATCAAGAATCAACTAGTGATGGCAAGCAATATGTATATACCCACGCCCACAACTCCTTTGTGTTCTACTCGTGCATATAACATCTACGCATAAACCTGGCTCAGATGCCACTGTTGGGGAACGCCGTAATTTTAAAAAAAATCTACGCACACGCAAGATCATGGTGATGCATAGCAACGAGAGGGGAGAGTATCGTCTACGTACCCTCGTAGACCATAAGCGGAAGCGTTATGAGAATGCGGTTGATATAGTCGTACGTCTTCACGATCCGACCGATCCAAGTACCGAACGTACAACACCTCCGAGTTCAGCACACGTTCAGCTCGGTGACGTCCCACGAACTCCGATCCAGCAGAGCTTCGAGGGAGAGTTCCATCAGCACGATGGCGTGATGACGGTGATGATGATGCTACCGACGTAGGGCTTCGCCTAAGCACCGCTATGATATGACCGAGGTGGATTATGGTGGAGGGGGGCACCGCACACGGCTAAAAGATCAACTAATCAACTTGTGTGTCTCCATGGGGTGGCCCCTCCCTCGTATATAAAGGAGTGGAGGAGGGGGAGGGCCAGCCCTCTACTATGGCGGGCCCTGGGGAGTCCTACTCCCACCGAGAGTAGGATTCCCCCCTTCCATGTAGTAGGAGTAGGAGAGAAGGAAAGGGAAAAGAGAAGAGAAGGAAGGAGGGGGTGATACGTCTCCAACGTATCTATAATTTTGATTGCTCCATGCTATTATATTATCTATTTTGGATGTCAATGGGTTTTATTTTACACTTTATATCATTTTTGGGACTAACCTACTAACTGGAGGCCCAACCCAAATTGCTTTTTTTTTGCCTATTTCAGGTTTTCACCAAAAATGAATATCAAACGGAGTCCAAACGGAATGAAACCTTCGGGAACGTGATTTTCTCAACAAACGTGATCCAGGAGACTTGGAGTGGGCGTCAAGAAACAATCGGGGAGGCCACGAGGCAGGGGGGCGTGCTTACCCCCCTTGGGCGCGCCCTCCACCCTCATGGGCCCCTCGTTGCTCCACCGACCTACTTCTTCCTCCTATATATATCCACGTACCCCCCAAACATCCAGGAGTACCATGATAACCTAATTCCACCGTCGCAACCTTATGTACCCGAGAGATCCCATCTCGGGGCCTTTTTCGGAGCTCCGCTGGAGGGGGCATTGATCACGAAGGGCCTCTACATCAACTCCATGGCCTCTCCAGTGATGTGTGAGTAGTTTACTTCAGACCTACGGGTCCATAGTTATTAGCTAGATGGCTTATTCTCTCTCTTTGGATCTCAATACAAAGTTCTCCTCGATCTTCTTGGAGATCTATTCAATGTAATCTTCTTTTGCGGTGTGTTTGTCGAGATCCGATGAATTGTGGGTTTATGATCAAGTTTATCTATGAACAATATTTGAATCTCCTCTGAATTCTTTTATGTATGATTGGTTTATCTTTGCAAGTCTCTTCGAATTATCAGTTTGGTTTGGCCTACTAGATTGATCTTTCTTGCAATGGGAGAAGTGCTTAGCTTTGGGTTCAATCTTGCGGTGCTCGATCCCAGTGACAGAAAGGGAAACAACACGTATTGTATTGTCGCCACCGAGTATAAAAAGATGGGGTTTATATCATATTGCATGAGTTTATCCCTCTACATCATGTCATCTTACTTAAAGCATTACTCTGTTCTTATGAACTTAATACTCTATATGCATGCTGGATAGCGGTCGATGTGTGGAGTAATAGTAGTAGATGCAGAATTGTTTTGGTCTACTTGTCGCGGACGTGATGCCTATATACATGATCATACCTAGATATTCTCATAACTATGCTCAATTCTATCAATTGCTCGACAGTAATTCGTTTACCCACCGTAATACTTATGCTCTTGAGAGAAGCCTCTAGTGAAACCTATGGCCCCCGGGTCTATCTTCCATCATATTAATCTTCCAACACTTAGTTATTTCTATCGTTGTTTATTTTACTTTGCATCTTTATTTCTCTTTATCATAAAAATATCAAAAATATTATCTTATCATATCTATCAGATCTCACTCTCGTAAGTGACCGTGAAGGGATTGACAACCCCTTTATCGTGTTGGTTGCGAGGTTCTTATTTGTTTGTGTAGGTGCGTGGGACTCGAGCGTGATCTCCTACTGGATTGATACCTTGGTTCTCAAAAACTGAGGGAAATACTTACGCTACTTTACTACATCACCCTTTCCTCTTCAAGGGAAAACCAACGCAGTGCTCAAGAGGTAGCAAGAAGGATTTCTAGCACCGTTGTCGGGGAGATTCGCGCCAAGTCAAGTCAAGATTTGACTCCCGACAACGAGCCATTTCTAGCACCGTTACCGGGGAGATTCGCGCCAAGTCAAGTCAAGATTTGACCAACAATGAGCTATTTCTGGCACTGTTGCCGGGGAGACTACGCACAAGTCAAGACATACCAAGTACCCATCACAAACTCTTACCCCTCGCATTACATTATTTGCCATTTGCCTCTCGTTTTCCTCTCCCCCACTTCACCCTTGCCGTTTTATTCACCCTCTCTTTTTTGTTCGCCTCCCTCTTTCTTTTGCTCCTCGCACTTTCTGTCGTTATGTCTGAAATTGGGGAAATTATTGTCTATATGGACAATAATAATAACATGGAAAATTTTGATGCTCCTGCTGAAGAACCCCCTATCTTACATACAAAAAAATTCCAAATCGGTAGTGGTAATATTATTGGAAAAGGAGTTATCGAAGATTTCTTTACTTGTGCCGGTGCTTTGCCTTCTATGGGCAGTTCTATTCTTCATAGTACTAGTAGTCTTGTGGACGCTATCGCCATGCTTGTAGTTGAACTTGAAAGGCAATTTATGCACATGCATCCTTGCATACAAAGGATTTTCCTAGAATTTTCTAATATTGAGCATTCTTCTGTTAAGCGTGCCGCTACTATCTTTTTGGCTTATGAGTTCAGATTTATAATAAAAGAGGCCAAAGAAATCTTTGTGCACTACAGGGTGGAGGCTGGCCATCCTCCCATAGAGGCAATCCTCTTTGATCAAGAGGAAATAATGCGCTTTCAAACTCTAGACTTTGTTGCTTTTAATGAGAACCTTAGAAAAAAGGTTCCTACCAATGTTCTAGTTGATAGAATTTCTGAACTTAATAATAATTTTTCTATTCGAAATAATGATCTAGGATATTCTCTCGAGTATAGGCTTACGAAGTTTTGTCAAAGAATGCTTATAATGATGAATTGGTTGTGTAATATGAAGGGCTAAAGGAGGAACCTATACCTCCCAAAATTGATCTTGGGGACTTCTGTCCCATTAAATTTAGCCCTTTTGATTACTTTTTCTTGCCTCAAAGAAAACTTGCTGCTGAACATAGAGAATATCAAATGAGTTTTCGTGATCTATCCTATTATTATGGCAATACCTAGATCTATCCTTGCTTGTATGCCTAGCTAGGGGCGTTAAACGATAGCGCTTGTTGGGAGCCAACCCAATTTTATTTTTATTCCTTGCTTTTTGATCCTGTTTAGTAATAAATAATTTATCTAGAATCTGTTTTGGTTGTGTATTTTGTGTTTAATTAGTGTTTGTGCCAAGTAGAACCGTTGGAAAGACTTGGGGAAAGTCTTTTTGATCTTGCTGTAAAAAACAGAAACTTTAGCGCTCACGAGAATTGCTGCCATTTTTATTTGGAGAGTTCTATTTAGTTAATTCTTTTTGTAGATGATTAATAGATAAATTCCTCACGTCCAGCAATTTAGTTTAGAACTTTTTGGGTTCCAGAAGTTTGCGTTAGCTACAGATTACTACAGACTGTTCTGTTTTTGACAGATTCTGTTTTTCATGTGTTGTTTGCTTATTTTGATGAATCTATGGCTAGTAAAAGAGTTTATAAACCATAGAGAAGTTGTAATACAGTAGGTTTAACACCAATATAAATCAAGAATGAGTGTGTCACAGTACCTTGAAGTGGTGTTTTGTTTTCTTTCACTAACGGAGCTCACGAGATTTCCTATTTTGAGTTTTGTGTTGTGAAGTTTTCAAGTTTTGGATAAAGATTTGATGGATTATGGAACAAGGAGTGGCAAGAGCCTAAGCTTGGGGATGCCCATGGCACCCCAAGGTAAAATTCAAGGACACCAAAAAGCCTAAGCTTGGGGTTGCCACGGAAGGAATCCCCTCTTTTGTCTTCGTTCATCGGTAACTTTACTTGGAGCTATATTTTTATTCACCACATGATATGTGTTTTGCTTGGAGCGTCTTGTATGATTTGAGTCTTTGCTTTTTAGTTTACCACAATCATCCTTTCTGTACACACCTTTTGAGAGAGACTCACATGATTTGAAATTTATTAGAATACTCTATGTGCTTCACTTATATCTTTTGAGCTATATAGTTTTTGCTCTAGTTCTTCACTTATATCTTTTAGAGCACGGCGGTGGATTTGTTTTATAGAAATAATTGATCTCTCATGCTTCACTTATATTATTTTGAGAGTCCTTTAGAACAACATGGAAATTTGCTTTTAGGAATAATATAAAAACTTTCATAGAAGTGCATTGAATACTATGAGAAGTTTGATACTTGATAGTTGTTTTGAGATATGGAGATGGTGATATTAGAGTCATGCTAGTTGAGTAGTTGTGAATTTGAGAAATACTTGTGTTGAAGTTTGTGATTCCCGTAGCATGCACGTATGGTATACCGTTATGTGATGAAGTCGGAGCATGATTTATTTATTGATTGTCTTCCTTATGAGTGGCGGTCGGGGACGAGCGATGGTCTTTTCCTACCAATCTATCCCCCTAGGAGCATGCGAGTAATACTTTGTTTCGATAACTAATAGATTTTTGCAATAAGTATGTGAGTTCTTTATGACTAATGTTGAGTCCATGGATTATACGCACTCTCACCCTTCCACCATTGCTAGCCTCTCTAGTATCGCGCAACTTTCGTCGGTACCTTAAACCCACCATATACCTTCCTCAAAACAGCCACCATACCTACCTATTATGGCATTTCCATAGCCATTCCGAGATATATTGCCATGCAACTTGCCACCGTTCCGTTATTATGACACGCTTCATCATTGTCATATTGCTTGCATGATCATGTAGTTGACATCGTATTTGTGGCAAATCCACCGTTCATAATTCTTCATACATGTCACTCATGCATCATTGCACATCCCGGTACACCGCCGGAGGCATTCACATAGAGTCATATTTTGTTCTAAGTATTGAGTTGTAATTCTTGAGTTGTAAGTAAATAAAGTGTGATGATCATCATTATTAGAGCATTGTCCCAAGTGAGGAAAGGATGATGGATACTATGATTCCCCCACAAGTCGGGATGAGACTCCGGACGAAAAATAAAAAAGGAGAAAAGAGGCCAAAAAAAGAAAGAAGGCCCTAAAAAAGAGAGAAAAAGAGAGAAGGGACAATGCTACTATCCTTTTTCCACACTTGTGCTTCAAAGTAGCACCATGATCTTCATGATAGGGAGTCTCCTATGATATCACTTTCATATACTAGTGGGAATTTTTCATTATAGAACTTGGCTGGTATATTCCAATGATGGGCTTCCTCAAAATGCCCTAGGTCTTCATGAGCAAGCGAGTTGGATGCACACCCACTTAGTTTCTTTTGTTGAGCTTTCATATACTTATAGCTCTAGTGCATCTGTTGCATGGAAATCCCTACTCACTCACACCGATATCTATTGATGGTCATCTCCATAGCCCGTTGATACGCCTAGTTGATGTGAGACTATCTTCTCCCTTTTTTGTCTTCTCCACAACCACCATTCTATTCCACATAAAGTGCTATATCCATGGCTCACGCTCATATATTGCGTGAAGATTGAAAAAGTTTGAGAACATCAAAAGTATGAAACAATTGTTTTGCTTGTCATCGGGGTTGTGCATGATTTAAATATTTTGTGTGGTGAAGACAGAGCATAGCCAGACTATATGATTTTGTAGGGATAACTTTCTTTGGCCATGTTATTTTGAGAAGACATGATTGATTAGTTAGTATACTTGAACTATTATTATTTTTATGTCAATATTAAACTTTTATCTTGAATCTTTTGGAGCTGAAAATTCATGCCACCATAAACAAAAATTACATTGAGAAATATGTTAGAAAGCATACCACATCAAAAACTCTTCTTTTATCATTTACCTACTCGAGGACGAGCAGGAATTAAGCTTGGGGATGCTTGATACGTCTCCAAGATATCTATAATTTTTGATTGCTCCATGCTATTATATTATCTATTTTAGATGTCAATGGGCTTTATTTTACACTTTTACATCATTTTTGGGACTAACCTACTAACCGGAGGCCCGACCCAAATTGCTGTTTTTTTGCCTATTTTAGGGTTTCGCCAAAAGGAATATGAAACGGAGTCCAAACGGAATGAAACCTTCGGGAACGTGATTTCTCAACAAACGTTATCCAGGAGACTTGGAGTGGGCGTCAAGAAACAATCGGGGAGGCCACGAGGCAGGGGGGGGGGGCGCGCCTACCCCCGGACGCGCCCTCCACCCTCGTGGACCCCTTGTTGCTCCACCGACCTACTTCTTCCTCCTATATATATCCACGTACCCCCAAACATCCAGGAGCACCACGAAAACCTAATTCCATCGCCGCAACATTATGCACCCGAGAGATCCCATCTTGGGGCCTTTTCTGAAGCTCCACTGGAGGGGGCATTGATCACGGAGGGCCTCTACATCAACTCCATGGCCTCTCCGGTGATGTGTGAGTAGTTTACTTCAGACCTACGGGTCCATAGTTGTAGCGACCCGACCTCAAACGGTCAAGTATCTATGCTTTAGTGTCATCCCTGGATCGGTAATGCTGACACACACAGTACTCGAAGGATTTATAACGGAGTGGCTATCACACACTTATTACATCCAATGTCTCAAGAGAGAACTTATTACAATAAATATGGCTTAAGGCCATCTAATACGATAACAACGGAAGGCTTGGAAGATAAAGTGAGTCCGTCAACTCCAATGACATAGCTGAGTGCATGAGGAATGACCTATCGCACCTTACTCCTCGTCAGAAAAGTCTGCAACATGATACGTTGCAGCCCGAAAACGGGCCAGCACATAGAATATGCTGGCAATGTAACACAGGAGAGTAATGAATAGATAAATACTATCACTACATGCATATATGGCAGGTGGAGGCTGTATGGTTAATATGTTTTGCGAAAAACCAATTTTTTCCTACAACAAAGGAATGTATTTTATTTAACTATCATGGTAGTTGAACAATATTGAGAAGGTTCCTCCAACTCAATCCCAATTAAAAGTAATTATCAACCCAACAAATTAATTTTAGAGTGATGAGATCCATATGATAATCCAAGAGCCAGATACTCAAGATGTCCATAACCGGGGACACGGCTAACCATGATTAGTTTATACACTCTGTAGAGGTTTGTGCACTTTTCCCCACAAGACTCGATTTCCTCCGTTGTATTTCTCGCACTGCATTGTGTTTGAGAAACGGATGACGAAGACATAGTCTGTCAGAAGCATTTGCTCTCTACTCTGGGCGGATCGGTACACCTACAATCCCCTACATCTGCTAGTCCACCTCTTCAAGAGCTCACGCAACCTACTCAACTATGCCAGAGCCCATAATGGCTTGTGGCTGCACACGGAAGTTTCTAGCATGAATAGTCTTATGATCCCTTTGAGCCTGGGTGGCGGACCGTAGGATGATCACACGGGTACTCTGGGATATCATAGGACAGCACTAGATTCTCCAGGTGCCCACAAGCAATCCACCCAGATGTGTCTTAAAGTTGCCACCTTAAGTTGAACCATTAATTAACAACTACATCTGTTATGGATACACTCAAACTCAATCCACGTCTACGGGCATAGCATGGCAATATAAGCATAACATAGAAGTAACTCCCAAGGGTTTGATAATAAAACAGGTAATGGGTTCTACCTCATTATCTACTTCCCAGACCCACATGTTACGAGATCCTACTCATGCAATGTGTGAAGGTTGAAACTAATGCATAAAAACTAGGTGATAAAGGGGTATGATCAAAGTGTTACTTGCCTTGCTGATGATCTGCAAATCCTAAAGACTCATAGTAGCATGCTTCGCACTCCGGGTGTTCTGTCTCAAACAAACAATAGCATACATAAGCAATCAAGCAAAGATGCACGGGTAAATCTTGAATAAGAAGATCTAATCGGAAAGTTCAACTGAAAAACTCTGGTCTGCAAAAAGAATCAAACCAAATGGAGCAACAAAACTCAAATTGTGAAAGAAACAAGATCCTATTACTATTCTGGACTAAAGGCAAATTTTACAGTACCAAAATCTTGTTCAAGTTGATTAAACAGAAGGAGGGCTTCGAGACGAAGATCTAGGTGCTTGAATCACCTGATTCTGATAAATGAGCAAAAAGATAAACTAAAACAAAAACAGGGCAGAAATCGCGATTGAAAATAATCGCGGGAAAACCCTGGAAAAATAAAACTGACGAATAGGCTAACGAATGAACGTTCGCTGTCTGCGGTTAACGGGTGAAAACCGTTCGTTAAAACGAACATACGAACGGGCGTTCGCTAAATAACTAAACCGGAAAAAACCGATCTAAAAAAATAACCGCGGGTTCTAAAAAAATACAACCGTACGGTTTTTCGACAAAAACCGGCGGCGGCGGCGGCTACCTCGGGACGGGACAGCGGCGGTGATCAACTCCGGCGGGCGGTGGAATCGGCGGCGACGGCGGTCGGCGGCGGCGGGTTAGGGTTAGGGTTTCAGCAGCGGGCCGGGCTGGTGGGCTGCGTGGGGTGGGGGGGGGGGTGGGGGGGTTGGGGCGCTGGTTATAAAGGCCGGCCGAGCGAGTCCTAGTCGGGCACGGCCCGGCTAGGTCGGTTGACTTTTAAAAAAATAATTCCACGCAGAAAAACGAAGAAAAGAAATACTAAACGGACTCCAAAAATCCTGAAATAAATTTTCCCTGTCCTCTAAACATCTACCGGACAAGGTGAACATTTATTTAGGACTCTAATACAATTTTTAAAAACACATATTTTCCTAATTCAAATAAAATAGCGATAAAACCCCAAATAAAAATATGAATTGATTTTAATATTTTTCCTCCAACATTTCATTTATTTTGGAGAAGTCATATTATCTCCTCTCATATATTTTGATGTGAAATATTTTCAGAGGGAAAAATAATTAAAAACTCAAAGTGATCCTTGTTTCAATATTTGATAAAACTCAAATATGAGAACGAGGGAAAATCCCCAACTCTCTCCGAGGGTCCTTGAGTTGCTTAGGATTTCGAGGATCACAAAACGAAATGCAATTAAAATATGATATGCATGAATGACCTATGTATAACATCCCAAATTGAAAATTTGGGATGATACAAACCTACCCCCCTTAAGATGAATCTCGCCCTTGAGATTCAGGTTGGCTAGAAAATAGGTGCGGGTGGTCCTTGCGTAGATCATCCTCTCTTTCCCAGGTGGCTTCGTCCTCGGTATGGTGGCTCCACTGAACTTTGCAAAACTTGATAACCTTGCTGCGGGTAACTCGACTGGCAAACTCGAGAATCTTGACTGGTTTCTCCTCATACGTCAAATCACTGTCCAACCGTGTTGCTTCTAGGGGCACTGTATCTCTCAGAGGAATATCAACCATCTCAGCATGGCACTTCTTCAACTGGGAAACGTGAAACACATCATGAGCTCCTGACAGTCCTTCAGGTAACTCCAACTTGTAGGCAACCTCTCCCATACGCTCCAGAACACGGTACGGTCCTACAAATCTCGGGGCTAACTTTCCCTTAACTCCAAAACGCTTAACTCCTCGCAGATGTGACACTCGCAGATATGCTCTGTCTCCAATTTCATAGACTACCTCATTGTGTTTCGAGTCTGCATAACTCTTTTGTCTGGACTGAGCTACCTTCAGTCTATCTCGAATCAGCTTAACCTTCTCCTCGGACTCCTTAATCAAATCCGGTCCAAACAACTGGCGGTCTCCAACTTCATCCCACATCAACGAGGTTCGACATCTTCTTCCATACAGTGCTTCGAAAGGTGCCATCTTCAAACTGGCCTGGTAGCTACTGTTGTACGAGAATTCCGCGTAGGGTAAATTATCATCCCAACTAGACCCGTAGTCTAGGGCACAAGCTCTCAACATGTCCTCCAGAATCTGATTGACTCTCTCAGTCTGTCCATCTATGTGCGGGTGAAAATCTGTACTAAACTCTAGCCTGGTTCCCAAAGTCTGGTGCAGTTGATGCCAAAACTTTGAAGTAAACTATGTTCCTCTGTCTGATACGATGGTCCTCGGAACTCCATGCAGACATACGACCCTGGTCATATATATCTTGGCCAACTTTGCACTTGTATATGTGGTTTTCACTGGGATAAAGTGAGCTACTTTGGTTAAGCGGTCCACTACTACCCAGATAGAATCATATCCCGATCGGGTCCTGGGTAATCCGGTGTTAAAATCCATGCCAAGTTTATCCCACTTCCATTCGGGTATCGGCATAGGCTGTAGTAATCCTGCTGGCTTCTGATGTTCTGCCTTCACTCTCTGACATACATCACATACAGTCACATACTCGGCAATATCCTTCTTCATTCCAGTCCACCAGAAATGCTCCTTCAAATCCAAATACATCTTGGTGTTTCCGGGGTGTATCGAGTATGGTGAGTCGTGAGCTTCCTGTAATATCAACTTCCTGATCTCGGCATTATTGGGCACAAAAATACGATCTTCAAACCACAAGGTGTCGTGCTCATCCTCACGAAAACCTTTGGCTTTGCCTTCACTCATCTTCTCCTTTATCTCAACAATTTCTCTGTCATCCTTCTGGGCTTCTCGAATCTTTCCCAACAAGGTCGAATGAACTTCCATGGTTGTCACAAAACCTTTGGGAACAATTGTCGGTGTCAAAACCGGCGGATCTCGGGTAGGGGGCCCGAACTGTGCGTCTAGGATCGATGGTAACATGAGACAGGGGACACAATGTTTACCCAGGTTCGGGCCCTCTCTATGGAGGTAATACCCTACGTCCTGCTTGATTGATATTGATGAATATGGGTATTACAAAAGTTGATCTACCATGAGATTGTGATGGCTAAACCCTAAAAGCCTAGCCTATATGACTATGGTAATGAACGTGTCCTTTCCGGACTATCCCCTCTAGTTTATATAGACACCGGGGGGATCTAGGGTACATAGAGTCGGTTACATAAGAAGGAATCTTCATAGTCGGTCGCCAAGCTTGCCTTCCACGCCAAGGAGAGTCCAATCCGGACTCAGGTATAGTCTTCAGCATTCATGTCTTCACAGCCCACCAGTCCGGCCCATGGATAATAGGCCGGACGCCCGAGGACCCCTTAGTCTAGGACTCCCTCAGTAGCCCCTGAACCTGGCTTAAATGACGAGGAGTTCGGCGCACAGATTGTCTTCAGCATTACAAGGCGGGTTCCCTTTTATCCGAACTTCAAAATAGTCTTCGGATGCGATGATAGTATCCAGACTTGTCACACACACCATACAAAACCGTAGAGAGAATATATATTTTTGCACGAGTCTAATCCGCTGACAGCTTTTACAATATGACATCACGCCTGTCCGATCATAATTTTGGACCATTTTTCGTCTGCCACTCCACGTTTCGAGACGCTGTTGCCATTGGCACGTCTTGTCAAAGCAGAGATCGTGCCCCTTTATTACGGGATTCTCATCAATACGGGTGTGGGTAACCCAACCGTGCCATTTATACAACCCTTGGGAATAGGCGAATCTTAAGGCAAGTGAGGAGGCGTTCAATATTCGTTGCCTTTATACGGGGATAATGATTCCCTCTTCCTCCCTCACGCCCTCTCTCTGTCCTTCCAATCTCGAGCTCTAGCACCCAAGTTCTCATCTCTTTCCCACCCAAGCAACCATGTCCGGATCCAGAGGTCAGGGCAAGTGGATGGTTTCTGAAAGTGCTAGTGATCGACTAGAGGGGGGGTGGGGTGAATAGGCAATTTTTATGAAAGTCTTCAAAACATGTAAGTTTCGAAGACAAATGATAGAAATAAACCTATTACCATGCAGCGGAAGGTAGACTACACTAGGCAAACCATAGTCAAGTATTCAATGAAGTGAAAGCACAATGACTAATAGCAGCTAGGTAGTAAGGATCAGGTAGGAAGATATTGTGAAGCCAATCAGAACAAGTAATCACTCAGTGAAGCCAAATGGTGATGCAATCATACAATGACTTCATAAGGACCAACAGTAAGTAAAGGGAAGGGAAGGATGAAACCAGTGACTCGTTGAAGACAATGATTTGTTGGACCAGTTCCAGTTGCTGTGACAACTGTACGTCTGGTTAGGGAGGTTGAGATTCAACTCAGAAGACCTCGTCTTCACCTTATTCCCCTTGAGCTAAGGACACCCAGTCCTCGCCCAATTACTCTGGTAAGTCTTCAAGGTAGACTTCCAAACCTTCACAGACTTCGTTCACCGGCAATCCACAATGACTCTTGGATGCTCAGAACGCGATGCCTAACCGGATGGAGGATTCACAGTCCTCAAGTGTAATAAGTCTTCATATCACCCAAACAAGAAGACTTAAGTGATGCCTGACACTCTTTGGCTCTGGGTGTTTAGGGCTTTATCCTTGCAAGGAATTCTCTCTCAAAGGCTTCGGTGGGTTGCTCTCAAACGACAAAAGCCGTACTCTAACTCTGAGCAGCCAACCGTTTATGGTTGTAGGGGGTGGGCTATTATAGCCACTAGGCAACCCGACCTGATTTGTCCGAAATGACCCTGGGTCACTAAGGAACTAACACGTGTTCCAACGGTGAGATTTCAAACACACATGACAACTTTACTTGGGCTACAAGCAAAGCTGACTTGTCCAACTCTGGACAAGATTCGCTCTCATAGTCTTCACTCAAAGACATAGAATTTTGGTTAAGCATCACTTCAGTCATTCTGACTAGTTCTTTTGGACCCCACTTAACAGTACGGTGGTTCCTATGACTCAACAAAGAAGAAAAAGAACTACGAAAGATCTAAGTCTTCGCGCTCCATAGTCTTCATGCGATGTCTTCTCTTGTCATAGTCTTCAATGTGAATGTCTTCACATACCACCTTAGTCTTCAATGTCTTCTTACATTTTTAGGGGTCATCTCTGGTAGGAAAACCGAATCAATGAGGGACTTCTACCTGTGTTATCCTGCAATTCTCACAAACACATTAGTCCCTCAACTAGGTTTGTCTTCAAAACTCCAAAACCAACTAGGGGTGGCACTATATGCACTTACAATCTCCCCCTTTTTGGTGATTGATGACAAACTAGTTGAAGTTTTCAATAGGGAATATAATATGTGAAATTGTAAAGGATAAGGAATTGTCTTCATAAGTTGCAAGGGCTCCCCCTGAAGATGTGCATATAAGTAATTTGCTTTTGGAATGCAAATGCACATGGCAGGTTGTACTTGTGGAGATCCTCTTCAACTTATGATGACAATTCATCATGCATGGAAAGTATGTGAAGATAATGACATGCATAATGAAAAATGGGCGTCTGCAAAATGATCTAAGTGCGGAATTTATCGTCGCACATGCGGAATTTATCATCGCATCATAGAATAGCAAATAAGTAGCAGACGACCATCGAGTTTAAGTGTTACAACTCAAAGAACCAAATATATCAAAACGAGAGTTGTAAACACTAGGCAAAACATAAAGCAACCGCCCATATGGACCCGCTTGAAGACTATCAAATTCATATGCTTCTCCCCCTTTTGTCAGTAAGGACCAAAAAGGTTTGAAGACATAGAGCATCTACTCGTTCCCATGAGGAGTAGGTGAAGCAGCAAGGTCATTGGTGTTGTTCGGCAGTGCAGACGAACTCGGGGCAGTGTTGATGCGTGTAGAAGTAGGGGGCGGTGAGGTAGCATCGTCTTCGTCATCGATCACTCTGGCATTCACAGTTGTTGCGGAGGAAGAGAACTCAGAGTCTTCAAGAGACGGAGTTCATCGCAGCACAGTCCTTCTTGGAGGTGTGGAGTCAAACTTGAAGCATTCAGAGAAGCCATCCTCTTGAAGATCATCCTCAGAGCACATAAGTGTCAGTCCTTTCCATGTACGTCGACAGGTTTCATGGGCAACAAAGGCATTCTTGGTGGCAAGATTGCGAATCCTGTTTACATCCACCAAGAGGCTTTGCATTTGGCGCTTCAGCCAGTCATGATGCCTATCCTGTTTCTGATGAAGGGCAACTAGAAGCTCTCGGTCATTGAGAACACGAGATCGCTTCTTGGGCCGTTGGGCAATGGTGCTTTCAGTGGCTTCAGTGAGGGCACGATGAGGTGCACGTGTAGTACCAGCCAGAGAATAAACACGAGTGACTGCTTCAACTCCTTCAATGTTTTGAGAGAAGCTTTGATGCTCAGCATTCTAAAGACTGAGAGGCTCCTTGGCAGGCTCTGGATAGATGACTTCAACAGACATATCAACGTCAGGCAGAAAGATCCGATGATTGCGAGCAGAGGGCTGATATGAGACAACTGAGTGTAGTTTGATCAGTCGCATTATTTATGGAGCGTAAAACTTCAAGCCAAAAAGATCAGATCCTAATGCAGCAAGTTGGCGGATGAAGAAGTCTTGTGCATTGAAGCATTTGCCATGAAGAATATAAAAGACCAAAGTCTTCATTGCACCTTCCAGCTTTGCATGTGGAGAATGTCCTTTGATGGGCCAGAGAGTTCGCCTTATAATGTGATAGATAGTGCGTGGCAGATACTCAAGGTCTTCAACAAAGAACTCTTTAGGATATGCAGCATCTGGAGGCAAAGGCTTCATCATGCTAAGCATCTGACTCATGTTTGGTTCAGGTTTTTGAAAGATGCTCTCCATAGCTGCACTGTGAAGCTGACAACTAGGTTCATAAAGATCTCCAGGAGTGGGCAGACCAGTGAGCTCAATGATGTCAAAGGCGTTGGCTTCATGATGAACATTGCCGGTCATCCACTCAAGGACCCAAGTCTTCGGATCTCTGTTGTAGCCATGAATGTGAAGAGTGGCATAGAATTGGAGCAGCAATTCTTCGTTCCAGTGCTCTTTGTCAGTGACGAAAGGCAACAATCCAGACTCTTTGAAGCAATCCAGAGCTTCTTCCAAGCAAGGCAGACCAGTTATAGCTTCAGCATCAAGACGCTTATGAGGGAAAATGCGACCTTGATTGTACAGAATGCATGAGTACTAACTTCGCTGCGGATAGCTCCAGAACCGATCAGAAGATATTCTTTCCCTTGAGTAGGGGTTCTTGGCGCTGTTGAAGAAGGTGTTGTCTGCTTTGAAGCCATTGACATTAAAAGATCCGGGTGCCGATGCAGGACCTGGAAACCTGGGCAACCTTGGCATTGGCTTCTGTACCTGAGGCCTGTGCTCAACATGATAGTCAAACTGAGGACCAGCAGCAGGTGCAGGAACAGGAGCAATGGCAGAGGCGTTGGGCTGCACAACAGAGGCTTCAGGAGCAGTTGCATCATTGGCTTCATTGACTTCTGGCATTGGTGCAGGCTCCACATTTGCTTCAGCCATGACTACATCATTGGCTTCATTTGTGTTGGGGGTGGCAGCCTCAAGATTCTCAACCTCCACTTGATGAGCTGGAGGGTCGGGCACTGACATGTTCTCCTCGAGAACAGCTTCTTCAGTAATGGGGGGAGTAGGGACACATTCTTCTTCTTGTGTGTCGTCGGCTGATGCAGCCAGAATGTCTTCAGCAGCTTTAGCCTCAGACTCGGAGACATTCATAGTAGGAGTGGCATCTGGAAACACTTGACATGCAACAGATTGGTGAGGCACTTCTCCTTCTGGAACGCTTGAAGGAGGGACTTGAGAACTTGGTCCTTTGCGAAGCCTGCGTAACGCTGGCGACGCCTTTGGAGATGGAGTTGGCTGGGCCTCAAGGTCATCTTCTTCTTCTTGCCGGGGTGGTGTGACTTGTTGTTGTGGGTGATCAGCCCATGATGCATCCTGAGCAATTGGCGTCAGAGGTCGACCAATGCTGATGAGTTCGCTGTGCGTAAGCACATGCGATGATACCTGTTGGTGCTCGATCTGAGGAAGAACTACATCATCTTCAACATTGTCATGGTGACCAATGTCTTCAGCAACGGTGGGATCAACTGCTGGAATGTCTTCAGCTGCATGAGCCTCTGTGGAAGCGGGCTCATGGACAATCAGTTGGCGCTCTTGGTGTGTAGATGCAGGGCGAACCATTGAGATAGGTTCAACAACTAAGGGCTCTGTGGGAGTAGCCCGATCCTTCTTGGTCTTGCGCTTCTTCTTGGAGGGAGCAGCATCAGAGGCTTCAGGATGTTTCCTCTTTCTGGCTTCAACCTCAGCAGTCCTCGTCTTCTTCAGTTCTGAAGCGGTTGACCTGACCTCTGGCTTCGAGCCAGTCATGCTGGCTGGGAAGACAATGGGATGTGCTTCCTGCCTTTGTGCGTCGGGTTCGGCCACAGCTGGCTTCTTCTTCTTCTTCTTCTTCTTCTTCTTCTTCTTCTTCTTCTTCTTCTTCTTCTTCTTCTTCTTCTTCTTCTTCTTCTTCTTCTTCTTCTTCTTCTTCTTCTTCTTCTTCTTCTTCTTCTTCTTCTTCTTCTTCTTCTTCTTCTTCTTCTTCTTCTTCTTCTTTGCAGCCATCCTGGGATCGATGCCAGGACGACCAAGAGCCTTGCGCTTCTTAGCCTCATTGTAGGCTTGCACACACTTGTCAACCAGGCTCTTCATGCGTTCACGAGAACCTTGAGCTTCTGCACGTTTCTTGAGAAAGACTTCCTTGAGCTCGTGCAGCATAATCTTGAAGTTTTTCACCTCTTGCACGTTGAGCTTGGCCATGTGCTTCTTGAACTGAGCTTTCTCAAAGTCGATCTTTTGCTTCAGTTCAACGATGCGCTGAGCTAGTGCTAGCTCTGAAGCAATGGCGCCATGGAAGGCGACACTGAGGCCAATTGGAAGTTGCAGATCTTCAAAGCTAAGGTTGGGCGTGTCAAACCACTCATCAATGAAGTTGTGGATGATTGCCATGTTAAAGAGAGGCAAATCATTGAAGATTTCTGCTTCTTCTTTGCTCTTGATCAATTGCTTAAGAGCGTCATCTGCAAGATCGTCATCACTGGATAGATCAATGGCATCGTTGTGCAGAATAGCAGCAGCAGTCAGTTCTTGGCTGGTGTGTTGCAAAGGCATCTTTACTCTGGAGGGCTTGGAGATGCGTGACAAATCTTCAGACTGCACACGGTCTTCAGGAGGTGCAGTAGCCAGTGGCTTCGCCCGTGAGATTTTTGGTGCTGAGGCAGGCTTTGAAGCTTTAGGATTCTTCAGTTTCTTTGGCTTCGGCGGTGCAGGCGCTTCATCAGATTCAGCGTCATCTGCAGGCTCATGCACGGCTGTCCCTTGAACCTTGATATGAGTAATGAGACCTTCCAGGTTGTAGAAGGGCCCAACGAGATTGGGTTCAGCTTCGCGAGTGCCATCGGCATGGGGAGCAGAAGGGCCAGGGTTGAAGTCAAGTCCCCATGACTTCTTGTTTTGCTTGCCCGAATTCTTGGCAAACTGGAAGTTGCGCTTGAACAGATTGTCGTCACGATACCATAGTAATGACGATGGGTGTGCATCCACAGGCTGTGGTCCACGGACCATGCAGGGATAGAAGCCTTGTTCAATGGCTTCATCTCTGGACCTGGGTTGAAGATTTTTGTATAGGATGTCTCCTCATGGTCGCTTGATGGCGTTTTTCTCAGCATATTCCTGGGTCACAAACCTATACTTGAACCATTGTTCAGCTCAATATCTTCGAATCCATTGGATTCGGGTCTTGCGCTGATTGTAATCCTCTTCAGGATCTGTCTTGTAAAGCTCTGAGAGGTCATCAGGCAAATCTCTTAATGTTCCCCCACGACGCTGTCTGCCACCCTTCCTTATTGATTTCTCTGCAGCCATGAACTTCAAGCTGAATGGCTTCAACATGTTCAAAGGATTCAAAGGCTTTCGCTTGCTGGACAAACAGGAACTGGCTTCGGGAGAATATATATGATGCTGTAAGAATTCTGCAAATGAATGCAGACTATGAGAACCAAGGGATTCTCCCACGGACATGTACATGTGACAGCATTAAGGTGCGAGGGAAGGGGAGGAGGTCATATGCATTCTCAGAAGATTTTGAAGATAAATCAGTTTAGAAGACATTGACCTCATAGTGCGAAGACATTCACTCATAGATAGAGAGTTGGTTCCAGATTTGTACGAATCCACAAATAAGTACAAGTGAGGAATCTAACTACTTTGTGAAGCACAAGTGAACATACTAGGCATATTACGAAATGCAGTATGAAATAGATCCAACTTGTGTGAACAGAAACTGCTTGTGGTAGAAAGTGATGAATCTATAGGATCAAAGGGGCCGTAAAAAGGAAGTTTTATTTACCACACAAAGAACTGCTAGACGGAGTGGGAGAGGAGGCCGAGCAGTTCGATCGTCCGTGCCCTAACTTGGCGACAGAGGACACCTACGGCGATGATAGAGAAGACGATGTCCGCGGCCGGCGTGAAGACGGCGTCGGAGAGGTCGCGGCAGCTAAGCGCTTCGTCACCGGCGTCGTCGAGGGCTAGCGGTGGCGCTAGGGTTTGTGCGAGAGTGGAAGAAAGGATAATGACTGTGGTGAGGCGTGTATTTATAGGGATAGGGACGGCACAATGTTATTACACAGGTGCCCCTGGCGATTCACATCTGAAGGACACGTGGCCATCATGCAACATATCGGAGGTTGTTCCACGTTCCCACGCACGCCTGGATTGTCGGGTGGTCATTCCCACTTCTCCGGGTTTCAGGTGAAGGAATTAGCATTGAAAGCGGACTTAATGTTTGTCTCTGTATCTTCTGCTGACAAGGACGCAGAGAAGACATTCGACAGTTTCAAGAGAATGCATATGATTTGGAGAGATAGAGTTTGAGATAGAAAGCATAGAGAGGTTAGGGTCCGATCACATTCACTTAGTTCAAAAGATTCAACAAGAAGACATAGCTATAAGTGAATGCTGTAGAGGACAGAACACTATGTGAGAAAGACAATCAAACCAACATAGTGAAGATAATCATGAAGACAAGTTGAGAATGAAGACAAACAAAATGTGAAGACATAGCAAATGTAACGCCATGGGTAAAACACTTCAAACAGAAGAATTTGGTGGTGGCGTTACCCACCGTATAGGAAGTATTAGACCCAGACACGGCGCACAATTATCATGGCGTTCCGAAGTCAAATTCCACATTAATGTATTCACAGTTAGAATGTATGTCTTCATTGATTGAAGATATACTTTACTTCGTGTGTTGCACATCTAAGTCATCAATATGCATAAATGTTAGGATGTGTGCCTGATCACAGGACATTTGAGGATTCCAAGATATTTAGCTCACACCGTAACTTGCAAAATCTCTTCTCATCCAAGGGCTTGGTGAAGATATCTGCCAATTACTCTTCAGTGTTGACGTGTATGATATCAATATTTTCCTTCACAACATGATCTCTGAAAAAGTGATGACGAATTTCAATGTGCTTTGTCTTTGAGTGCTGAACTGGGTAATTGGCGATCTTGATGGCGCTTTCGTTATCGCAGTAGAGTGGCACTTGCTTCAGATGAATGCCATAGTCTTTGGGTGTTTGCTTCATCCACAGAAGCTGAGCGCAGCAAGATCCAGCAGCAATGTATTCAGATTCAGCAATGGAGAGAGATACACAGTTATGCTTCTTTGAAGACCAACATACAAGTGATCGTCCCAGAAAATGACATGTGCCTGATGTAGACTTGCGATCCAGCTTGTCACCAGCATAATCAGCATCTAATAATCCAACTAGATCAAACTCTGAGCCCTTTGGATACCATAATCCTAGTGTTGGGGTGTAAGCCAAATATCGAAGAATTCACTTCACAGCTAAGTGATGCGATTCCTTTGGTGCCGCTTGGAATCGAGCGCACATGCAAACACTAAGCATAATATCTGGCCTAGATGCACATAGATAAAGTAAAGAACCAATCATGGAGCGGTATACCTTTTGATCGAACTCTTTACCATTGTCGTCAGGACCCAGATGATGTTTGGCTGGCATTGGCGTCGTGAAGCCTTTGCAGTCTTGCATACCAAATTTCTTCAGGCAATCTTTGAGGTACTTCTCTTGAGATATAAAGATGCCGTTGCATTGCTGACGTATTTGAAGACCAAGGAAGAACTTCAGCTCACCCATCATGGACATCTGATATTGCTCTTGCATCATATATCCAAACTCTTCACTGTATTTCTGATTGGTGCAGCCGAAGATAATGTCATCCACATATATTTGGCACACAAACAGTTCACCATCATATGTCTTCGTGAAGAGAGTGGGGTCGAGGGAACCAAATTTGAAGCCTTTGCTCTTCAGGAAGTCTTTGAGTGTGTCATACCAAGCCCGAGGGGCTTGTTTGAGGCCATACAGTGCCATGTTGAGCTTGTACACCATGTCAGGATCTTTTGGATCTTCAAAGCCAGGCGGTTGTGCAACATACACTTCTTCTTCAATCTTGCCATTGAGAAAAGCGCTCTTCACATCCATTTGATATAGAAGTATGTTATGATGATTTGCATAGGCCAGCAGTATGCGTATGGCTTCAAGTCTAGCCACAGGAGCAAATGTTTCATCGAAGTCAATCCCTTCAACTTGAGTGTATCCTTGAGCAACGAGACGAGCTTTGTTTCTGACAACTTGACCATGCTCATCTTGCTTGTTGCGATATATCCATTTGGTGCCTATTATATTGTGCTTGCGAAGATCAGGACGCTTAACCAGTTCCCATACATTATTCAGCTCAAACTGTTGAAGCTCTTCTTGCATAGCTTGAATCCATTCAGGTTCCATGAAGGCTTCTTCAACTTTCTTGGGTTCAGATATTGAGACGAATGCAAAGTGCCCGCAGAAATTTGCTAGCTGTGTTGCCCTTGAACGAGTGTGTGGACCTGGTGCATTGATGCTATCAATTATTCTCTCAATCTGTACTTCATTTGCAACACGAGGATGTACAGGACGAAGATCTTGCTCTTGCTGATCATTGTCATCGTTAGAGGGATTGTCTTCAGGCTGAGCATTGTCTTCCGGTTGATCAGGTGCGGAGATGATAAGTTCCTCTTTAGGCTGAGCTTCAGACGGTATGATTTCTCCAGTTCCCATAAGCTTGATTGATTCACTGGATGGAACTTCATCTAGCACATTTGGCAGGTGCTCTCTTTGTGAGCCGTTCGTCTCATCAAACCGCACATCCACTGTTTCAACCACTTTATAGTGAAAAAGGTTGAAGACTCTGTAGGAGTGCGAATCCTTTCCATATCCAAGCATAAAACCCTCATGTGCTTTTGGTGCAAATTTTGAAGTGTGATGTGGATCCTTGATCCAGCACCTGGCGCCAAATACTCTGAAGTAACTGACATTTGGCTTCTTGCCAGTAAGGAGCTCATAGGATGTCTTGTTCAGAAGCTTGTGAAGATAAACACGGTTGATGATATGACATGCAGTGTCAATGGCTTTAGGCCAGAATTTTCTTGGAGTCTTGTATTCATCAAGCATCGTCCGAGCCATCTCAATAAGTGTTCTGTTCTTGTGTTCGACGACGCCATTCTGCTGTGGCATGTACGGAGCTGAGAATTCATGTGTGATGCCCAAAGTATCAAGATATGTGTCTAGGCCAGTGTTCTTGAATTCAATGCCATTGTCACTTCTGATGTGCTTTATCTTGGCGCCATAGTTGTTCATTGCTCGATTGGCGAAGCGTCTGAAGACATCCTGCGCTTCAGTCTTGTAAAGGATCATATGTACCCAAGTATATCTTGAATAATCGTCAACAATGACAAATCCATAGAGACAAGCAGTAGTAGTAAGAGTAGAGTAATGAGTGGGACCGAAAAGATCCATGTGGAGCAGTTCAAAGGGTTGAGTCGTTGTCATGATTGTCTTCGAGGGATGCTTGGCCCTCATCATCTTTCTTGCTTCACAGGCACCGCATAAGTGATCCTTCTTGAACTTGACGCCCTCGATGCCTATGACATGTTTCTTCCTTGCAAGGGTGTGGAGGTTCCTCATGCCAGCATGCCCTAGCCTCCGAGGCCAGAGCCAGCATTCAGAAGCTTTTGCTAGAAGACATACGACAAGTTGTGGTCATGCTGAGAAATCTACCACATACAAATCATCTTTCCGATACCCTTCAAACACTAGAGACTTGTCAGATTCCATTAGTACAAGGCAACGATATTTTCCAAACATCACAATCATGTTTAAATCACAAAGCATTGAGACAGACATTAAGTTGAAACCAAGGGATTCAACAAGCATGACTTTATCCATGTGTTGATCCTTTGAGATTGCAACTCTACCTAGACCCAATACCTTGCTTTTGCCAGTGTCAGCAAATGTGATGTGACTTTTGTCAGATGGGCGTAAGGTTGAGTCCATGAGAAGACTTCGCTTGCCAGTCATGTGATTAGTACACCCACTATCAATAATCCATTCTGAAGCTGCTGGTGTCGTACCCTACAGTGCAGTTAGGGGGATAGGCTTCATGAAGAGAATTGTGAAGCAAAAACATTTGACGAACCAGTAGATTATTAAAGCTTAGATCGAGATTAGGACTGATAGGGCAAGTAGCAAGCGACTCAGGAACAAAGTACATAATAAGACCATTTGGGCATTTGATCTTGCGCCCTACAAGATGTTTAAGGTCCCCAGCAATAGCTTCAGACAATTTTGGTTTTCGGCTGGAGACCTTTCCCTGCAAAAGAGAGTTAAGCTTTCTTAGCCACCCACATCTTCAAGGGTGGCTTCGAAGCAATGAGTCTAAGTGCAGCATCTGAGAACTTTGGCTTTGGAGCCCTAGCAAAAAGTCTTGCAGGTGGACAATAGTACTCATAATAATAAGCAGAGTAGTTCTTGGTCTTATGAACATGGCGGTTTGATGAAACACGCCCATATTCATAGGCCAGAGTAAGGTTTCCCTGCAAAACATTTGCGTTAGTGCGACTCAGGTGAGTCCTCTATCTGTATGAAGCCTTTGGGCCATATGAAGCCTGTGGTCTGGGGTTTGTCTTCTTGACTTGTGGTGTCATGATAACATTCACAGGAAGATTCTCCAAACACCTTTTCAGCACCCAGACCTTCTTCATAGGCGGCCCATTCCTGCAGTTAGTACCAATGTACCTGGCAAACACTTCACCATTCTGATTCTTAAACAGTTTATAGTTTGCATCAAAGGATTCATCAATAACAATGGGATTAGCACAAGTGAAGCCAGATAGGGTGGATGGATCCGCTGAAGGTTCCTTTGAAGCAACCCATGTGGTTTTGGGGTACTGCTCAGGTTTCCAGTAAGAGCCATCAGCATTCATTTTCCTTTTGAACCCAACACCCTCTTTCCTAGGGTTTCGGTTCAGGATCTGCCTTTTGAGGACATCACATAGTGTCTGATGCCCTTTGAGACTTTTGTACATCCCTGTTTCAAGCAGTGTCTTCAACCTAGCATTCTCATCAGCAATAGCAGTGGTATCCTCAGTAGAGGGGTTAGTTACCACATCAACAGTTGAAGATATTGCAATAGTAGAAGCAGTAGAACATTCAACAACAGAAGTAGCGTTATCACGCTCAATGCATTTAAGACATGGTGGTTCGAATCCTTCCTGAGCTGAACTGATCTGTTCGGCGTGAAGTGACTCATTTTCCTTTTGAAGATCTTCATGAGCCGCTCTCAATTTCTCAAGATCTTGCTTCCTTTGAAGATAATCATAGAAAAGCCTTTCATGAGTTGTTGAGAGCGTTTCATGACGACTTTCAAGTTCCTCATACTTAACGTGAAGATTTTTTATGTCTTTAATTAAGGACTGAGATCGAGTCATTTCAGCGTCTAACAGTTCATCACTTTTGTCTAACAGTTTTTGAACGTGTTCCATAGCTTTCTGTTGTTTAGTTGCAATTTTAGCAAGAGTTTTGTAGCTGGGTTTGGAACCACAATCAGAGTCATCGTCACTAGATGTTTGATAGTGAGTAGTGCGTGTGTTTACCTTGGCACTGCGTGCCATGAAGCAGTAGGAAGGAGCGGAGTAGTCCTTGTCATTTGCATTGGTGTCGGTGATGAAGTCATTGTCTTCAGTGTTGAAGATGGACTTGGCAACGTATGCTGTAGCCAGACTCGCAACGCCAGAATTGGACTCCTCCTCAGACTCCACCTCCGCCTCCTCAGAAGCAGACTCCTCCTCAGAATCCATTTCCTTGCCAACAAACGCACGTGCCTTGCCAGATGAGCTCTTCTTGTGTGATGAAGACTTTGAGGAAGACTTGGAAGAATACTTTGAGTATTTCTTCTTCTTGTCGTCAGAGTCATATTCTTTGCCCTTCTTCTTCTTCTTCTTCTTCTTCTTCTTCTTGTTCTCATTGTCCCACTATGGACACACAAAGATGTAGTGGCTAGGTTTCTTGCACTTGTGACATGTTCTCTTCTTGTAGTCATGAGAAGAAGCTTCATCATTCCTTGAGCTTGATCGTGAAGACTTTCTGAAGCCTTTCTTCTTGGTGAATTTTTGGAACTTCTTTACAAGCATAGCAAGCTTCCTTCCAATGTCTTCAAGATCATCAGATTTGTTGTCAGATTCTTCTTCAGACGAGGAGACAACTTTTGCCTTCAAGGCACGAGTTCGCCCATAGTTGGGACCGTAGATGTCTCTTTTCTCAAAAAGCTGAAACTCGTGTGTGTTGAGCCTCTCAAGTATGTCAGACGGATCGAGTGTCTTGAAATCAGGACGTTCTTGAATCATCAGGGCTAGGGTGTCAAACGAACTGTCAAGTGATCTCAGGAGTGTCTTGACGACTTCATGCTTGGTAATCTCAGTAGCGCCGAGGGCTTGAAGCTCATTTGTGATGTCAGTGAGTCGATCAAACGTGAGCTGGACATTCTCATTGTCATTTCTCTTGAAGCAGTTGAAGAGGTTGCGAAGGACACTGATTCTTTGATCTCTCTGGGTTAAGACGCCTTCATTGACCTTGGAGAGCCAGTCCCAGACTAGCTTAGATGTTTCCAAAGCACTCACGCGGCCATACTATCCTTTGGTCAGATGACCACAGATGATATTCTTGGCAGTAGAGTCCAGTTGAACGAACTTCTTGACATCAGCAGTAGTGACACCTTCTCCAGCCTTGGGAACGCCATTCTTGACGACATACCATAGGTCGACATCAATGGCTTCAAGATGCATGCGCATCTTATTCTTCCACTAGGGATATCCAGTTCCATCGAAGACGGGGCACGCTGCAGTCGACATAGCTAAAACTCCAGGTGGTTAAACCGAATCACACAGAACAAGGGAGTACCTTGCTCTGATACCAATTGAAAGTGCTAGTGATCGACTAGAGGGGGGGTGAATAGGCGATTTTTATGAAAGTCTTCAAAACATGTAAGTTTCGAAGACAAACGATAGAAATAAACCTATTACCATGAAGCAGAAGGTAGACTACACTAGGCAAACCATAGTCAAGTATTCAATGAAGTGAAAGCACAATGACTAATAGCAGCTAGACAGTAAGGATCAGGCAGGAAGATATTGCGAAGCCAATCAGAACAAGTAATCACTCAGTGAAGCCAAATGGTGATGCAATCGTACAATGACTTCATAAGGACCAACAGTAAGTAAAGGGAAGGGAAGGATGAAACCAATGGCTCATTGAAGACAATGATTTGTTGGACCAGTTCTAGTTGCTGTGACAAGTGTACGTCTGGTTAGGGAGGCTGAGATTCAACTCAGAAGACCTCGTCTTCACCTTATTCCCCTTGAGCTAAGGACACCCAGTCCTCGCCCAATCACTCTGGTAAGTCTTCAAGGTAGACTTCCAAACCTTCACAGACTTCGTTCACCGGCAATCCACAATGACTCTTGGATGCTCAGAACGCGACGCCTAACCGGCTGGAGGATTCACAGTCCTCAAGTGTAATAAGTCTTCAGATCACACAGACAAGAAGACTTAAGTGATGCCTGGCACTCTTTGGCTCTGGGTGTTTAGGGCTTTATCCTTGCAAGAAATTCTCTCTCAAAGGCTTCGAGGTGGGTTGCTCTCAAATGACAAAAGCCATACTCTAACTCTGAGCAGCCAACCATTTATGGTTGTAGGGGGTGGGCTATTTATAGCCACTAGGCAACCCAACCTGATTTGTCCGAAATGACCCTGGGTCACTAAGGAACTGACACGTGTTCCAATGGTCAGATTTCAAACACACACGACAACTTTACTTGGGCTACAAGCAAAGCTGACTTGTCCAACTCTGGACAAGATTTGCTCTCATAGTCTTCACTTGAAGACATAGGATTTTGGTTAAGCATCACTTCACTCATTCTGACTGGTTCTCTTGGACCCCACTTAATAGTACGGTAGTTCCTATGACTCAACAAAGAAGAAAAAGAACTACGAAAGATCTAAGTCTTCGCGCTCCATAGTCTTCACGCGATGTCTTCTCTTGTCATAGTCTTCAATGTGAATGTCTTCACATATCACCTTAGTCTTCAATGTCTTCTTACATTTTTAGGGGTCATCTGTGGTAGGAAAACCGAATCAATGAGGGACTTCTACCTGTGTTATCCTACAATTCTCACAAACACATTAGTCCCTCAACTAGGTTTGTCGTCAATACTCGAAAACCAACTAGGGGTGGCTCTAGATGCACTTACAGTTTCCTTCGTCAAGGAGGAGAACATTACAGAGCTTCGGGCAGCCAGATACTTGGCGAAGGAGATTGCTCACCGCATGTCGGCCGAGGGACAAGTCGTCCCCACTCCAGAGCCCATCGAGAGGGTTGTGTTCCTTCCCCATTTCTTCCGCGAGCTTGGGTTTCCACCCGACCCTTTCGTCCGCGGGGTGATGTATTATTACGGGATAGATTTCCATGATCTGTCCCGAATTCCTTTCTCAACATCTCGGCATTCATCGTCGTGTGTGAGGCCTTCCTCCGCATCCATCCCCACTTCGGGCTGTGGCTCAAAGTCTTCAACGTGAAGACGAAGGTAGTGGACGACCAGCACGCAGAGTGCGGAGGAGCCACCGTGAGCAAGCTGTCCAATGTATCCTGGCCCAAAGGCACTTTTGTGGACACAGTGAAGGAGTGGCAGAGGCAATGGTTCTACATCACAGAATCTCGCGGCACCACCTGGGCCGCAGCTGTCGAATTCTGCTCCGGCGCCCCCACGTGACTCACCTCCTGGGTCGAGAAGAGTCCGGACTGGGGTTCCCCTGACGAGGTGATAATGCTGCAGACGCGCGTCCAGAGCATGTCCACCAAGAAAGTCAAGCTCGTTGATGTGATCCAAGTGATGCTGGTTCGCCGGATCCTTCCGTGCCAGCGCGAAGCCATCCTTTGTGGGAGTTCAACCCAAAGAAGGATCAGACTCTGGTGAGGCTCTTCGAGACTACTCACGAAGGCGCATGGAAGTTGCTCTTTAAGGGCAACGAGAAGCCACTGGCCACAGATTCAGACCGTGGTCATGATTGTAGACACCTCACCAATGAGGTATGCTATTTTTCGATGCATCCCCAATTTAATAATTTCAAGGATGATGCCTGAGCTTATTATTACATTTCCAGGACTAGATGGAGAGGGCGAAGCAGATCCAGTGTCCGGCTCCGCTACCTGAAGAACCGGTTATCCCATGTCTAGCGGAGATGCTAGTGTCGGCGCCTTATAAGGCGCCAGAGAAGAAGGCCAA
Organism: Triticum monococcum; assembly: GCA_034509565.1. Classification (NCBI taxonomy): domain Eukaryota; kingdom Viridiplantae; phylum Streptophyta; class Magnoliopsida; order Poales; family Poaceae; genus Triticum; species Triticum monococcum. The sequence goes on along the minus strand of CM067847.1, from coordinate 211,570,460 downwards.
GAAGAAGGCCAAGGGGACCAAGGGTGGCCCCCATCGCAAGGGCACTTCGGACGTGGCGTCCGAAGACAATGAAGCCCATTTGTCTATCCCTGAGGACAACGGCGAGGAAGAGGAGGAGGAGGAGGAAAACAACCCTCCCCCTGAGGAGAGGAGGAAGAAGAGGGCGGCCTCGGCGCATCTGGAGGCGGACACGCCCAAGAAGGGGAAAAGCGTCCCAGCGGTCAACACCGCATGGGACGTTGACAGCAGTCCGGAGAGACGCACCCGCGCTAAGCCCCCGGCCGCATCGTAAGTGAGACGGCTCTCTCATGCACACATCCGGCCCTTTCTCTTTATTATTATGACATAGTTCATTGTGCTATTGTAGTCCGGCCCGTGACTTTACCCAGCGATCCTCATCGGGAGGTTCGCTGGCTCCATCGGAGATGGCGGGCATGTCGCCACCGCCTGCTTATTCTCCCGGTGCCAGGACGACACCGAGGTGTTATCTCGGAGGACCGCTCTGAAATGGGAAGGAGCCCAGGACGCTGTTCGGGAGGAGCCACAGGGCGAGACCTCCACTGCCGGACACATGGGGGAACCAATTGAAGGAAACATGCCCTAGAGGCAAATAATAAAGTTATTATTTATTTCCTTATTTCATGATAAATGTTTATTATTCATGCTAGAATTGTATTAACCGGAAACATATACATGTGTGAATACATAGACAAACAAAGTGTCACTAGTATGCCACTACTTGACTAGCTCGTTGAATCAAAGATGGTTAAGTTTCCTAGCCATAGACATGAGTTGGCATTTGATTAACGGGATCACATCATTAGGAGAATGATGTGATTGACTTTACCCATTCCGTTAGCTTAGCATTTGATCGTTTAGTATGTTGCTATTGCTTTCTTCATGACTTATACATGTTCCTATGACTATGAGATTATGCAACTCCCGTTTACCGAAGGAACACTTTGTGTGCTACCAAACGTCACAACGTAACTGTGTGATTATAAAGGTGCTCTATAGGTGTCTCCGAAGGTACTTGTTGAGTTGGCGTATTTCGAGATTAGGATTTGTCACTCCGATTGTCGGAGAGGTATCTCTGGGCCCACTCAGTAATGCACATCACTATAAGCCTTGCAAGCATTGTAACTAATGAGTTAGTTGCAGGATGATGTATTACAGAACGAGTAAAGAGACTTGCTGGTAACGAGATTGAACTAGGTATTGAGATACCGACGATCGAATCTTCGGCAAGTAACATGCTGATGACAAAGGGAACAACGTATGTTGTTATGCGGTTCGACCGATAAAGATCTTCGTAGAATATGTAGGAGCCAATATGGGCATCAAGGTTCTGCTATTGGTTATTGACCAGAGAAGTGTCTCGATCATGTCTACATAGTTCTCGAACCCGTAGGGTCCGCATGCTTAACGTTCGTTGACGATATAGTATTTATGAGTTATGTATGTTGGTAACCGAATGTTGTTCGGAGTTCCGGATAAGATCATGGACATGACGAGGAACTCCGGAATTGTCCGAAGATAAAGTTTGATATATGGGATACTAGTGTTTGGTCTCCAGAAGGGTTCCGTAATTCACCGGAAGGGGTTCCGGATGTTTCCCGAAATGTTTGGGTACGAGAACACTTTATTTGGGCCAAAGGGGAAAGCCCACAAGGTTTTTGGAAAGCGCAAAAGGAAGTTTTGCAGAGTCTAGGGGCCAGACGTCAGGGTCCCTGGCGTCTGGGTCCAGACGCCGGGAACCCTGGCGTCTGGCCCTTGACTCCGAGAAGGACTCTTGCCTTTCGGGTGAAACCGACTTTGTGGAGGATTTTACTCCAAGTTTCGACCCAAGTCTCAAACATATAAATAGGGTGGGTAGGGCTAGCACCCAAGACACATCAAGAAACACCAAGCCGTGTGCCGGCAACCCCATCCCATCTAGTTTATCCTCCATCATAGTTTCCATAGTGCTTTGGCGAAGCCCTGCGGAGATTGTTCTTCACCAACACCATCACCACGCCATCGTGCTGCCGGAACTCATCTACTACTTCACCCGTCTTGCTGGATCAAGAAGGCGAGGACGTCATCGAGCTGAACGTGTGCTGAACGTGGAGGTGCCGTATGTTCGGTACTTGATCGGGACGGATCGTGAAGGTGTACGAGGTGTCGTATGTTGATAAACGCTTCCGCTCTCGGCCTATGAGGGTACGTAGACATACTCTCCCCTCTCGTTGCTATGCATCACCATGATCATGCATGTGCATAGGATTTTTTTTTTGAAATTACTATGTTCCCCAACACCAATCCCCATGGAGATTGGCGTAGAGGGCCGTATCCAGTTCGACCCTCAGCCGAATACGATTCCGGAGGCCCATATGGCTCCGGAGTCGGGCGAGCGGCCCCCTTTAAAGGAGGGGGATGCGCCGCTCCCACCGGTGGCCCTTGTCCGTCCAGGGGCGTCGGATAACCTGATGGAGGCGCTTCGAAGCGCCTCTGTCGTGGACGAGCACCGTGTCCTTATGGGTGCGGTGTTCGAGAAGATTCAGTCCGCCAAGGGTGGACTGAACGAAGCCTGCAGCAGCCTGTTGGCAGGTTTCGAGGTAAGAAAGAGAAAAACCCCGTGTAGCCAGTTGCCCCTGAGACGCTGTCCGGTGTTCGGCGGGAATAACCGGACAGGGGATCAATTCTTCTATTGTAGGAGACTAACATAGTATGTATGAATCAATAGGCGTCGCTGTTCGCCACGGCCTCCCATGCTACCGAAGTCTCTGAGCTGAGGCAGAGGCTGGAGCGGACCGAGAACGAGCTCGGCGAGGTCAAGGTTCGGCTCCAGGAGAAGCAAGGTGAGTGACTACTTGCTGTTTGTTTAGAAAGGACAGGTGCTGTATATTGATAGCTATGTTGTAATATGTGTAGGAGCCGCGATCGAGGTCGAGGCCCTGAAGAAGGCCCTGGGCGAGGCCGAGGAGAAGGTTGTCTAGCAGCAGGACGCCCGTAAGAAGTCCAAGGCCTAGGTCAAAGAAATCCAGCAGGTGCTGCAGGATGCGGTCAAGAAATGCGAAGCCTTGGAGCATGATGCATTGGTTCAAGGGACCAAAGTCACCAAGGATCATCAAAGCGCGGAGACCGCGCGGAATGAGGCCCAGGCTACCCTGCAGGAGGTCCAGGAGGCCAAGAAGATCACGGCGGGTAAGGCATTTAAGATGCAAAGCAAGTATGCGGCGAAGCAGTACCTTTTACTAACCCAGGTTCGGAGTTCCCCAAGAGCATTTGCGGATTTGCCATGTAGTGTATCAGATGCCGTAGAGTTCTACCGAGCCGAAGGAGGGGGTTTTACGGAGAAGCTATTCTGGTCGCAGTATGCGGCGCCAGAGCATCCCGTGTCCTTCACTGATCAGCTGAAACAGCTAGTGGAGCTGCATAGGGTGGCTGAACTAGCCATGAAGGATTTCATAATCCGGCTATGGACAGCCAAAGCTATGCCAAGCAGCTATTTCGGACTCGTGAGGCGAATGGTGAGCGCCTGTCCTCGACTGGACGTCGTCAAGCGCTCGACCTGCATTGAAGGTGCGCACATGGCCTTCGCCCGTTGCAAGATGTGGTGGGCGAAGCTGGATGTCGTCGAGGTGACCAGAGGGCCACCGGAGGGCAAGGAACACTGCACACCCAAATGGTATTTTGCGGATGTCTTGGAGGGTTCTCGTCTTGCGGCGGCACAATGTTCGCAGGATATTGTATTTGAGTAAATGTATGTGTGTTGCCTTTGCCTTGCATTACTGGAAGAAAGCCTGTTTTTTAATGTAATATTGTTATGCTTTGAATTGTTTCCTCCTATGCGGCCATTTTGTATGTAATCTGAGGGTTGGCCAACCATCGGCTTCTGCCCTCACGTAAGTAGTACAGAGCTGTTCGGGATGGAATCTAAACAATCTTGATCCAATTGTATAGTCCTTAAAGGAGTTGTTTAGCACAAGGAACAAGGCAATCAGACTGTATGGCTTGAACGCCCTCACTTAGCCATAGGAGTTTTATAATAAAGCATAGGTGCAGCCCCTGGTTCGAACCAGGGGGCTGTCAGCATCTGATCGGGAAGTGTCGATCTTTTGCATAATGCGTAAAAAATCTCCAACGATTTGTGACCCTCGAACAGCTGACCGGCTCTCGCCGTATCATGACAGTCAGTTTTCGGCTTTCTCTACTGAGGTGCTCGTCTGGTCAAGGCCAGGGCATAATCGCAGTAGTTCTCCCATTACTACCCTAACCGATTTAGCGGAACATAGGGTACAAAGCACAAGAGCCGGGCAACCCAACTATTGACCAAAGAGATGATTCGGAGCCAATGCATATAATGCTAAATTCGGGGTGCCGAACTTATCTTTAGGGATTGTTCGGGCTTTGTTGCCATATCATGGGGCGATGGGGAGCCCCTAGCAAATATGACACGTATCAGAGTGTACGACTGCTAGGAAATAAGAAATATAAAGGAAAACAGAGGGAGAACAGAGATAGGGTCCAGAGCCCTTGAACTTGGTTCATGAACTGTTTCCATTATAGTTGGGTTTATGCGTCCAAGCACATTGGTACAAGATAATGCAAAAAGCAACCGACTATTTGACGTGCCATACCTGAAGGTGGATTGCATGTGGGTCCTGAAAATGGTTAGCCTCTAGGGCTTCCCATGTACGCCTGTGCTCCGTGTCAATCCGGTGTGTTTGTCCTTTGACGGGGTCGTTAATCAGGCCGTCGAAGGAGACCCCCATAGGAGAAACCTGAAACAAGGAAAAATAGATGGTAAAGTTATATGTGTGTCCGAGATCGGTCTGGCCGAACTGTGGATGCGGGATAGCTTGTGCCTCCGTCGATGCCCTTGGAATTTTGAGTGCGTAGTTATGGACGTGTGGTATGAATGCCACTACCTCATCAGGATTGGGATGGAGGTCGAATTGCTAATCGAGCTCTTGACGAGCCACGCTGTCCTGTTGCAGTGTGGTCCGGGCCCTCTTAATGATGTCCAGGGGCTCGACAACCAGATTATGCTGCTCCTTGAGAAGGCCGCTTTGTACCTCTGCTGCTAGGGCAGCGGTGTGCTCCTCTATCTGGAGGGAGTGTTCTATGTTTCCGTTGACTGTTATGATGCTGCGCGGACCGGGCATCTTCAGCTTGAGATAGGCATAGTGTGGTACCGCGTTGAATCTAGAAAATGCGGTTCGTTCGAGTAATGTGTGGTAGCCACTACGGAAGGGGACGGTATCAAAGATTAACTCTTCGCTTCGGAAGTTGTCCGGGGAACCAAATACCACCTCCAGCGTGATTGAGCCCGTGCAACGGGCCTCAACGCCTGGTATGACTCCTTTAAAGGTAGTCTTTGTGGGTTTGATTCACGAGGGATTAATGCCCATCTTCCCCACTGTATCCTGATAGAGCAGGTTGAGGCTGCTACCGCCGTCCATTAGGACTCGTGTTAGGTGAAATCCGTCGATGATTGGGTCGAGGACCAGTGCGGCTGAGCTGCCATGCTGGATACCAGTTGGATGATCTCGACAATCGAAGGTGATCGGGAATGATAACCACGGATTGAATTTTGGGGCGACTGGCTCTACCGCATAGATGTCCCTAAGTGCTCGCTTACGCTCCCTTTTGGGGATGTGTGTAGCGTATATCATGTTCACCATTTTCACTTGAGGTGGAAATTTCTTCTGCCCTCCGGTGTTCGGCTGCCGGGGCTCTTTGTCCTCGTCCTCACTTTGTGATCCCTTTTCTTTGTTTTCGGTATTTAACTTGCCAGCCTATTTGAAAACCCAATAGTCTCTGTTGGTGTGATTGGCTTGTTTGTCTGGGGTACCATGTATTTGGCATGGACGATCGAGTATGCGATCTAGGCTGGATGGACCCTCGCTGTTTCGTTTGTAGGGCTTCTTTCGCTATCCGGAATCTGGCTTTAACGGTGGTGTCATCAGTGTTGTCGCCATTGCTTAGGCATTTGTGTCTGTTGCGCCGGATCCTTCCAGAGCTGTTGTTGGCCTCGGAGGGGCCTGTCTCGCTGGCTGTGTTTTTGCTACGAGCCAGCCAGCTGTCCTCTCCCGCGCAAAAGCGGGTCATGAGTGCCGTAAGGCCTGCCATGGACCTCGGTTTCTCTTGGCCGAGGTGGCGTGCTAGCCATTCGTCACGGATGATGTGTTTGAAGGCCGCTAGGGCTTCGACATCCGGACAATCAACGATCTGGTTCTTTTTGGTTAGGAACCTAGTCCAGAATTTTCTGGCTGATTCACCAGGTTGTTGAACTATGTGGCTTAAATCATCGGCATCGGGTGGCTGGACATATGTACCTAGGAAGTTGTCAAGAAAGGCTTCTTCTAGATCCTCCCAGCTGCCAATGGAATTCTCGGGTAGACTATTCAGCCAGTGTCTAGCTGGCCCTTTGAGTTAGTGGGAGGTATTTGATGGCGTGGAGGTCGTCTCCCTGGGCCATGTGGATGTGGAGAATAAAGTCCTCAATCCATACTGCGGGGTCAATTGTTCCGTCGTATGATTCAATATTGACGGGCTTGAATCCGTCGGGGAATTCGTGATCCAGCACCTCGTCTGTGAAGCAGAGAGGGTGTGCGGCACCTCTATATCAGGCCGCATCACAACGCACCTCTGATGGAATGCGTCTGCGGTTATCGGCCCGGGTGTGACTAGGTTTGTCATGCCCGAATAGGTAGCCGTCATCCCGAGTTGGGAGGCGTCCTCGCGATCCGTAGATTGATCTGGCGTGTTCTGCTCTGCTATCCAGCTCCCATCGAAGGTCGTATGTAAGGTCCCGAGCTGTTTTGTCCCTGTTTTTGCAAGGTGGTGGGGCGAGCTATTGTTTGGCCTGAGTTGTCGCTTTATCCCGACCACGGGGTGGTCGGTCCACCGCACTATCTCGACCGCGTGGTGGTCGGTCCGCATTGCGTGAGGGAGGTATGGGATTTAGTGCCTCCTCATTGAACTGAGGTAGCAGTCTACGCTTTGGGTAACTCTTGGCTGGGCGCTTGAGGCCGTATTCTTCATCTTCCAGGACATCAGTACACCTGTCAATGAGCAGGTCTTGATCAGCCTGAAGCTGCTGCTGCTTCTTCTTCAGGCTTCTTGCGGTGGCTATTAGCTGACGCTTGAAGTGCTCTTGCTTGAGCGGTGCCTCAGGTACGATGAAGTCCTCATTGCCGATGCTCTCCTCATCCTCGGAGACTGGACGATAACTGTCATCGTCTGGGTCATTGGGCATGGTCTGATTATCAGGGTTATCTTGCCCATTGTCTTGTTCCTCTTGTTCGGATGCAGCCCCGACATGGTCTTCGTTATTTCGGCATCGCACGGAGTGCTATTCTCTCCGGTGCCAGTATTCCCATCGTTTGAGCAACGAGGCTTAGAGCGGCGTTTAGGGCGCCGACGCTTGGACTGTGTCTCAGGAGGTTTATTCGCAACTGGATCTCCTTTGTCATCGTCGCTAACTTTTTTAGGTGTGTTGACCATGTACACATCGTACGAAGAGGTGGTCGTCCAACGTCCAGTAAATGGCGGGGTTTGGGCTTGCTCCTGGTCGTCATCGTCGTCCATACCATCGATGTCTTCGGAGCCGTAATCGAGCACGTCGGTTAAATCATCAACAGTGGCTATGAAGTGGGTGGCGGGCGGGAAACAGAATTTCCCATCATTAGCCTCTGGCTCGAACCGAACATAGTTCAGTTGTGAGTCCTTCTCTAAGGACAAGTTCTTTAAAGAGTTTAGTACATCACCCAAGGGTGAATGCTGGAAGATGTCTACGGAGCTAAATTTGAAAATCGATAACCGATCCAGCTCGGTGTCCGCAGGCGTACCCGATTTGGAACTCATAGCTGGAAACGAGTCCAGAGTTCCATTGACATAGATATCGCAGGGTGCCGAGTCCGTGTGCGGCTCCAACGCTGGGGACTTTGTGGCTTCGGATGGCACGATTTGCTCCGGTTCTAAGGCTGTTGCAGCTGCAGGGACCATCCGCTGGATGTGACCCGGTGACAAATTTAGGTCATGTTCATCAGAGCGAGGGGGAGCGATCGCTGCGGTCTCAAATCCATTGGAGATCAAGTCTCGATGGATATTCGTGACGTAGTTCAGGCTTCCAAACCTAACCCGGTGGCCAGGGGCGTAGCTATTGATTTGCTCCAGATGGCCAAGCGAGTTGGCCCACAGTACGAAGCCGCCGAACACGAAAATCTGTCCGGGGAGGAAGGTTTTCCTTGGACAGCGTCACTGTAGATGATTGAAGGAGCCATCGAACCTTTCGTGGACGGCACAGTGGAACTCTCAATGAAAGCACCAATGTCGGTGTCAAAACCGGCGGATCTCGGGTAGGGGGTCCCGAACTGTGCGTCTAAGGTCGATGGTAACAGGAGACAGGGGACATAATGTTTACCTAGGTTTGGGCCCTCTCTATGGAGGTAATACCCTACGTCCTGCTTGATTGATATTGATGAATATGGGTATTACAAGAGTTGATCTACCACGAGATCGTGATGGCTAAACCCTAAAAGCCTAGCCTATATGACTATGGTAATGAACGTGTCCTTTCCGGACTATCCCCTCTGGTTTATATAGACACTGGGGGGTCTATGGTTTACATACAGTCGGTTACATAAGAAGGAATCTTCATAGTCGGTCACCAAGCTTGCCTTCCACGCCAAGGAGAGTCCAATCCGGACTCAGGTATAGTCTTCGGCCTTCATGTCTTCACAGCCCATCAGTCCGACCCATGGATAACAGGCCGGACGCCCGAGGACCCCTTAGTCCAGGACTCCCTCAACAATCTCTAAACGTAGCTCCCTGAAATCTTCTGCTAACTCCTTTGGCAATCCTCCTGTTACTAAGGTATTGCATAACTCTTTCGGCTCATAGCGTCTGCTACGACATTGGCCTTTCCCAGATGATTGTGCAACTTCATATCATAATCCTTTATAAGCTCCAACTATCTCCTTTGCCTGAGGTTCAACCCCTTCCGTGTGAAGATGTACTGCAAACTATTATGATCCATGTACACATCACAATGGTTTCCAATAAGAAAGTGTCTCCAGGTCTTGAGTGCATGTACATCGGCTGCCAACTCTAAGTCATGTGTGGCATAATTCAACTCATGCAATCGAAGTTGTCGTGAGGCATATGAAACAACTCTTCCGTCTTGCATAAGTACTCCTCCAAGTCCTAGGCGAGAGGCGTCGCAATACACTTGGAAATCCTTGCGTATATCCGGCAGGATCAACACTGGGCTGTAGTCAAACGTTTCTTAAACTCCTAGAAACTTGCTTCCAATGGAACTTGGTGTTCTTCTTCAACAATGTCGTTATAGGCTTCGCAATCTTAGAGAAATTTTCAATGAATCTCTGATAGTATCCCGCGAGTCCAAGGAAACTGCGGATCTCTCCAACTGAGGTGGGTGCCAACCACTCAGTGACTGACTGAACTTTGGTGGGGTCTACTGCCATACCTTCCCCTGATATAACATGTCCAAGAAATCCAACTTCCTTCAACCAAAACTCACATTTGCTGAACTTGGCATACAACTGGTGCTCCCTAAGTTTCTCGAGAACTAAGCGCAAATGCTCCTTGTAGCTGGTCAAACAGATCATTGATCATCAGCAGTGGGTACTTGTTCTTGATTGTCACTTCATTCAACGCCCGATAATCAACAACCATCCTTAGAGATTTATCCTTCTTCTAAACCAATAGCACTGGGGCTCCCCATGGTGATGAACTCCGTCGGATGTAACCTTTCTCCAATAACTCCTTAATCCGTTTCTTGATCTCCTCCAGATCATTCGTGGGCATCTGGTATGGTCTCTTTGATATTGGCCCGGTGCCTGGCAACATCTCTATCAAAAACTCTATGTCACAATCTGGCGGCATGCCTGGTAACTCCTCTGGAAATACATCTGGGTAATCCTTCACAACAGGCACTTCCTCCTGAACAACTCCCGTGAGAGAATGTACTTGGGTTCTCCTTGGCGCATGCCTGGATACATACTTGATCCTTTTTCCCTCTGGGGTAGTAAGCAGAATTGACTTACTGGCGCAATCGATGTTTCCTCCATACATCAACAGCCAATCCATTCCTAGTGTCACATCCAATCCTTGCGACTCTAGAATTATCAAGTCGGTGGGGAAAACATGACTACCTATGGTTAATGGCAACTGAAAACATCCACTGCTTGCCATATACTCGGCTCCGGGTGAGGTTACTAGCATATGTGTCTTAAGAACTCTAGTGGGCAACTTATACTTATCCACAAATCCCCTTGATATGTATGAATGCGATGCACCAGTATCAAAAAGAACGACTGCAGTAAATGACTTAACTAAAAACTTATTGATAACTGCATCCGGTTGCTCTTCAACCTCCTCCACATTCACGTGGTTCACTTGTCCTTTGTTAAATGTATTGGGCTTCTTCCCAGAGCTCCCATTACCATTTCCGTTCTTCGCTTCAGGGCACTCCGTGGCATAATGTCCAGTTTTCCCGCACTTGAAACAAGTAACGTGGCTTAGGTCCCTCTTGGCGGGTGTGGCTGGATTGGAACGGTTCTGATTGCTGCTTGCTCCATTCCCATTCCCATTCCTTGGGACAGTATGATTATGGGTACTTCCTCCATTGTGAGTGTGGCCTCCATGGTTATGGGTAAGTCCTCCCGAGTTCGGGGTAAAGCGAGGCTTCTGCTGAGCTCCTGAATTGCACTTCCCTTGTTCACATTTCCTCTTGCGGCTCTCTATCTGCTGCTGCTTCCCTTCGATCATGAGAGCTTTATCTACAAACTCCTGGTAGTTGTTAAATGTTGCCACCATTAACTACATACTCATCTCATCATTCAGCCCTTCCATAAACTTCTCCTGCTTCGCGGCATCTGTGGCCACATCATCTGGAGCATAGCGGGATAACTTACTAAACTCCTCCACGTACTGGCCTACAGTACGGTTCCCTTGGCGTAAGTTGCGAAACTCACGCTTCTTCATGCTCATAGCTCCAGTGGATACGTGGGCTGTGCGGAATGCTTGCTGAAACTGCTCCAAGGTGACATTGGCTATGTAATTCTCCCACCATGCGGCTGCTGGTCCATCCAATTGGTGTGCGATAAAACGCACCTTCTCAGCATCTATGCAACCTGCGGTGGTCAACTCCCTTCCAATCCTGCGCAGCCAATCATCAGCATCTATTGGCTCGATGCTACTAGAAAACACCGGCGGCTGCAGCCTCAGAAAATGAGCTAAGTTGTCAACTGGTGGTGGTGGTGTGTTGTTGTTGTTGTTGTTGCCTTGGTTCTGAACTAACAACTGCATCAAGGCATTCTACTGCTGGATCAACTGAGTGAGCTCCGGTGGGAAAGCAAGACCGGGGTCACGTCTCAGAGGCATCTGATGGGTTTAGAGGGAAGAGATTAGAATAGAATGAGGTCTAATGAGAAAGCACTACCCATACACACATGAGACAAACACAATCATATCATATCACTCAATCAATCAAGCAAGGGCATACAATTGGTCTAACTATCGTTACAGTGCTCGGACTACTAATATTTACATACGGTACTACTAATAGTATTGGTGGTCTACTAGAAATTTTGATCGGTGGAAGACTCCATGATATCCGCTCCAGCTTTGTCCTCATAGTCATCATCACTACTATCCGGGTCGGAGTCAGTGTCGTCTATGATGATGCAGTCTTCAGAACGAATCTCCTTAGGTGCGTTGTCTTCTCCTCCTGGCGCAAGGTCTCCCATAAAAACTCCTAGCTTCCTTGTCATGTCGTCATTCTTCTCCACAAGTACCATCATTTCCTCCTTATATTCATCGCGTGTAGCCTTAAGCTCTTCTTCTAGCTCCATGATCCTGATCATCGCCTTCTTCAAATCTATCATGCTTGCACACATTTGGTTCTCCTGGCGGCGAATGTGGTGGTTTAATTCCTGGATGAATGCTGCAATGGACCAGTCTTTCCTAGTGTTGATCATCTCCCATTGCTCATCCTGGCGCCCACATATCTGGTAGATAGTGTCCTTCAGCTCCTGTTTGTAGACTTCTCCAATACGTCCTATAGCAATGTGGGCTGCCATACTCTTGCCTAGACTCCGGGTGGGTGCATCAAAGGAAAACTCTATGGGTTTAGTGACTGGCGTGAACGTCCTTCCTGGAACTTGAATGCGAATCATCCATCGCTCCTCTTCTGGTAAAGTGGCAGTATAGGTCCCGGTGAAGCTTGGTATTCCAATGTTCAGGTACTTAGTGACTTCCTTCAAGTGTCGTCCAAAAGGTGTGTCTTCATCCGGTTGTGCAAAATTGTTCCTCGTATCCGCCATCCTAAAGAATAGAAAATGGAGAGGAGTCAGAAATAAGTAGAGAAGAGTGGCCTATGGCTTTTCTTAGTGGTCGTGTCCTACATTCAGCGTGTGCTCTGATACCATCTTGTAGCGACCCGACCTCAAACGGTCAAGTCTCTATGCTTCAGTGTCATCCCTAGGTCGGTAATGCTGACCCACATAGTACTCAAAGGATTTATAACAGAGTGGCAATCACACACTTATTACATCAAATGTCTCAAGAGAGAACTTATTATGATAAATATGGCTTAAGGCCATCTAATACGATAATAGCGGAAGGCTTGGAAGATAAAGTGAGTCCATCAACTCCTACGGCATAGCTGTGTGCATGACAAACGACCTATCGCACCTTACTCCTCGTCTGAAAAGTCGGCAACATGATACGTTGCAGCCCGAGAATGGGTCAACATATAGAATATGATGGCAATGTAACATAGGAGAGTAATGAACAGATAAATACTATCACTACATGCATATATGGCTGGTGGAGCCTGTATGGTTAATATGCTTTGCGAAAAGCCAAATTTTCCCTACAACAAAGGAATATATTTTATTTAACTATCATGGTAGTTGAACAATATTGAGAAGGTTCCTCCAACTCAATCCCAATTAAAAGTAATTATCAACCCAACAAATTAATTTTAGAATGATGAGATCCATATGATAATCCAAGAGCCAGATACTCAAGATGTCCATAACCGGGGACACGGCTAACCATGATTAGTTTATACACTCTACAGAGGTTTGCGCACTTTTCCCCACAAGACTCGATCTCCTCCGTTGTATTTCTTGCACTGCATTGTGTTTGAGAAATGGATGACCGAGACACAGTCTTTCAGAAGCATTTGCTCTCTACTCCGGGCGGACCGGTACACCTACAATCCCCTACATCTGCTAGTCCACCCCTTCAAGAGCTCACGCAACCTACTCAACTATGCCAGAGCCCATAATGGCTTGTGGCTGCACATGGAAGTTTCTAGCATGAATAGTCTTATGATCCCTTTGAGCGTGGGTGGCGGACCGTAGGATGATCACACAGGTACTCCGGAATATCCTAGGACAACACTGGATTCTCTAGGTGCCCACAAGCAATCCATCTAGATGTGTATTAAAGTTGCCACCTTAAGTTGAACCATTAATTAACAACTCACATATATTGTGGATAAACTCAAACCCAATCCACGTCTACGGGCATAGCATGGCAATATAAGCATAACATAGAAGTAACTCCCAAGGATTTGATAATAAAACAGGTAATGGGTTCTACCTTATTATGTACTTCCCAGACCCACATGTTAAGAGATCTTACTCATGCAATGTGTGAAGGTTGAAACTAATGCATAAAAACTGGGTGATAAAGGGGTATGATCAAAGTGTTACTTGCCTTGCTGATGATCTACAAATCCTAAAGACTCGTAGTAGCACGCTTCGCACTCCGGGTGTTCTATCACAAACAAACAATAGCATACATAAGCAATCAAGCAAAGATGCATGGGTAAATCTCGAATAAGAAGATCTAACCAGAAAGTTCAACTGAAGAACTCCGGTTTGCAAAAAGAATCAAACCAAACGGAGCAACGAAACTCAAACTGCGAAAGAAACAAGATCCGATTACTATTCTAGACTAAATTCAAATTTTACAGTACCAAAATCTTGTTCAAGTTGATTAAATAGAAAGAAGGCTTTGAGACAAAGATCTAAGTGCTTGAATCACATGATTCCGATAAACGAGCGAAAAGATAAACTAAAACGAAAAACAGGGCAGAAATCGCGATCGAAAATAATCGCGGGAAAACCCTGGAAAAAGAAAACTGACGAACAGGCTAACGAACGAACGCTCGCTATCTGTGGTTAACGGGTGAAAACCGTTCGTTAAAACTAACGTACGAACGGGCGTTCGCTAAATAACTAAACTGAAAAAAACCGATCTAAAAAAATAACCGCGGGTTCTAAAAAAACAACCTACGATTTTTCGGCAAAAACCGGTGGCGGCGGCGGCTACCTTGGGACGGGACGGCGGCGGCGAGTAACTTCGGCGGGCGGCGAAATCGGCGGCGAGGCGACGGCGACGGCGTTCGACGGCGGGGCGGTGGGCGGCACGGGCGGTGGCGAAGTCCGGCGGCGGCGGCGTCCGGCGGCACTGGCGGCGACGGCGGGTTAGGGTTTCGGCGGCGGGATGGGTTGGTGGGCTGCTGGGGGGGGGGGTGGGGAGCTGGTTATAAAGGCCGGTCGGGCGAGTCCTAGTCGGGCCCGGCCCGGCTAGGTCGGTTGACTTTTTTTAAAAATAATTCCGTGCAGAAAAACGAAGAAAAGAAATACTAAACGGACTCCAAAAATCCTGAAATAAATTTTCCCCATCCTCTAAAAATCTACCAAACAAGGTGAACATTTATTTAGGACTCTGGTGCAATTTTGAAAAATGCATATTTTTCCTAATTCAAATAAAATAGCGATAAAACCCCAAATAAAAATTCGAATTGATTTTAATATTTTTCCTCCAACATTTCATTTATTTTGGAGAAGTCATATTATCTCCTCTCATATATTTTGATGTGAAATATTTTCGGAGAGAAAAATAATTAAAAACCCAAAGTGATCCTTGTTTCAGTATTTGATAAAACTCAAATATGAGAACGAGGGAAAATCCCCAACTCTCTCCGAGGGTCCTTGAGTTGCTTAGGATTTCGAGGATCACAAAACAAAATGCAATTAAAATATGATATGCATGAATGACCTATGTATAACATTCCAAATTGAAAATTTGGGATGTTACAATAGTTATTAGCTTGATGGCTTCTTCTATCTCTCTTTGGATCTCAATACAAAGTTCTCCTTGATCTTCTTGGAGATCTATTCAATGTAATCTTCTTTTGCGGTGTGTTTGTCGAGATCTGATGAATTGTGGGTTTATGATCAAGTTTATCTATGAACAATATTTGAATCTCCTCTGAATTCTTTTATGTATGATTTGTTTATCTTTACAAGTCTCTTCGAATTATCATTTTGGTTTGGCCTACTAAATTGATCTTTCTTGCAATGGGAGAAGTGCTTAGCTTTGGGTTCAATCTTGCGGTGCTCGATCCCAGTGACAGAAAGGGAAACGACATGCATTGTGTTGTTGCCATCGAGGATAAAAAGATGGGGTTTATATCATATTGCATGAGTTTATCCCTCTACATCATGTCTTCTTACTTAAAGCATTACTCTGTTCTTATGAACTTAATACTCTAGATGCATGCTGGATAGCAGTCGATGTGTGGAGTAATAGTAGTAGATGCAGAATCATTTCGGTTAACTTGTCGCGGACGTGATGCCTATATACATGATCATACCTAGATATTCTCATAGCTATGCTCAATTCTATCAATTGCTTGACAGTAATTCGTTTACCCACTGTAATACTTATGCTCTTGAGAGATGCCACTAGTGAAACCTATGGCCCCTGGGTCTATCTTCCATCATATTAATCTTCCAACACTTAGTTATTTCTATTGATGTTTATTTTACTTTGCATCTTTATTTCTCTTTATCATAAAAATACCAAAAATATTATCTTATCATATCTATCAGATCTCACTCTCTTAAGTGACCGTGAAGGGATTGACAACCCCTTTATCGCGTTGGTTGCGAGATTATTATTTGTTTATGTAGGTGCGCGGGACTCGAGCGTGATCTCCTAATGGATTGATACCTTGGTTCTCAAAAACTGAGGGAAATACTTACGCTAGTTTACTTCATCACCCTTTCCTTTTTAAGGGAAAACCAACGCAATGCTCAAGAGGTAGCAGGGGCGCTGCCCCTCCCCCTAGTCCAATTCGGACTAGGCCTTGGGGGGGCGCACAGCCTCCCGTCTCTCTTTCCCCTAAAGCCCAATATGGCCCATATACTCCCCGGCGAATTCCCGTAACTCTCCGGTACTCCAATAAATACCCGAACCACTCAGAACCTTTTCGATGTCCGAATATAGCCTTCCAATATATCGATCTTTACGTCTCGAACATTTAAAGACTCCTCGCCATGTCCCTGATCTCATCCGGGACTCCGAACAACCTTCGGTACATCAAAACACATAAACTCATAATATCGATCACCACCGAACGTTAAGCGTGCGTACCCGACGGGTTCAAGAACTATGTAGACATGACTGAGACTCATCTCCGGTCAATAACAAATAGCGGAACCTGGATGCTCATATTGGCTCCTACATATTCTATGAAGATCTTTATCGGTCAAACCGCATAACGGTATACGTTGTTCCCTTTGTCATCGGTATGTTACTTGCCCGAGATTCGATTGTTGGTATCTCAATACCTAGTTCAATCTCGTTACCGACAAGTTTCTTTACTCGTTCCGTAATGCATCATCCCACAACTAACACATTAGTCACATTGCTTGCAAGGCTTATAGTTACGTGCATTACCGAGAGGGCCCAGAGATACCTCTTCGACAGTCGGAGTGACAAATCCTAATCTCGATCTATGCCAACTCAACAAGTACCATCAGAGACACCTGTAGAGCACCTTTATAATCACCCAGTTACGTTGTGACATTTGGTAGCACACAAAGTGTTCCTCGGGTATTCGGGAGTTGCATAATCTCATAGTCAGAGGAACATGTATAAGTCATGAAGAAAGCAGTAGCAACAAACTAAACAATCATCGTGCTAAGCTAACAGAATGGGTCAAGTCAATCACATCATTCTATGTGATCCCGTTAATCAAATGATAACTCATGTCTATGGCTTGGAAACTTAACCATCTTTGATTCAACGAGCTAGTCAAGTAGAGGCATACTAGTGACACTCTGTTTGTGTGTGTATTCACACATGTACTAAGTTTCCGGTTAATACAATTCTAGCATGAATAATTGAAAGTGCTAGTGATCGACTAGAGGGGGGGTGAATAGGCGATTTTTACGAAAGTCTTCAAAACTTGGAAGTTTTGAAGACAAACGATAGAGATAAACCTATTACCATGCAGCGGAAGGTAGACTACACTAAGCAAGCCATAGTCAAGTATTCAAAGAAATGAAAGCACAAAGACTAATAGCAGCTAGGCAGTATATATCAGGATGGAAGATAATATGAAGCTAATCAGAACAACAGTCGCACAGTGAAGAAAAATAGATAATGCAAACAGGCAATGACTTCACAAGGACCAATCTGCAAGTAAAGAGTGTTGGAAATATGCCCTAGAGGCAATAATAAAAACATTATTATTATATTTCCTTGTTCATGGTAATTGTCTTTATTCATGCTATAATTGTGTTATCCGGAAATCGTAATACATGTGTGAATAACAGACACAAACATGTCCCTAGTAAGCCTCTAGTTGACTAGCCCGTTGATCAACAGATAGTCATGGTTTCCTGACTATGGACATTGGATGTCATTGATAACGAGATCACATCATTAGGAGAATGATGTGATGGACAAGACCCAATCCTAAACATAGCATAAAGATCGTATAGTTCGTTTGCTAGAGTTTTGCGATGTCAAGTATCCTTTCCTTAGACCATGAGATCGTGTAACTCCCGGTTACCGTAGGAGTGCTTTGGGTGTACCAAACGTCACAACGTAACTGGGTGACTATAAAGGTAGACTACGGGTATCTCCGAAAGTATCTGTTGGGTTGACACGGATCAAGACTGGGATTTCTCACTCCGTATGACGGAGAGGTATCACTGGGCCCACTCGGTAATGCATCATCATAATGAGCTCAAAGTGACCAAGTGTCTGGTCACGGGATCATGCATTACGGTACGAGTAAAGTGACTTGCCGGTAACGAGATTGAACGAGGTATTGGGATACCGACGATCGAATCTCGGGCAAGTAATATATCGATTGACAAAGGGAATTGCATACGGGGTTGATTGAATCCTCGACATCGTGGTTCATCCGATGAGATCATCGTGGAGCATGTGGGAGCCAACATGGGTATCCAGATCTCGCTGTTGGTTATTGACCGGAGAGTCGTCTCGGTCATGTCTGCTTGTCTCCCGAACCCGTAGGGTCTACACACTTAAGGTTCGGTGACGCTAGGGTTGTGAAGATAAGTATATGCAGTAACCCGAATGTTTTTCGGGGTCCCGGATGAGATCCCGGACGTCACGAGAAGTTCCGGAATGGTCCGGAGGTAAATAATTATATATAGGATGTGCAGTTTCGGCCATCGGGACAAGTTTCGGGGTACCCGGTATTGTACCGGGACCACCGGAAGGGTCCCGGGGGTCCACCGGGTGGGGCCACCTATCCCGGAGGGCCCCTTGGGCTGAAATAGGAGGGAACCCAGCCCATAGTGGGCTGGGGCGCCAGCCCCCCCAAGGCCCATGCGCCTAGGGTTGGGGGGGAACCCTAAGGGGGGCGCCCCCTTGCTTGGGGGGCAAGCCCCCCACCCCTGGCCGCCGCCCCCCTTGGTAGATCCCATCTACCAGGGCCGGCGCCCCCCCTTGGCACCCCTATATATAGTGGGGGAGAGGAGGGACTTGATCCCCACGCCTTTTGGTGCTTCCCTCTCTCCCCGTTACTTCTTCCTCTCTCGTAGTACACGGCGAAGCCCTGCGTCGTGACGCCCTGCATCCACCACCACGCCGTCGTGCTGCTGGATCTTCATCAACCTCTCCTTCCCCCTTGCTGGATCAAGAAGGAGGAGACGTCTCCCGTCCCATACGTGTGTTGAACGCGGAGGTGCCGTCCGTTCGGCGCTGGTCATCGGTGATTTGGATCACGTCGTGTTCGACAACATCAACCTCGTTCTAACGAACGCTTCCGCTCGCGATCTACAAAGGTATGTAGATGCATCTCGTGACTCGTTGCTAGATGAACTCCTAGATGATCTTGGTGAAACGAGTAGAATTTTTTTTGTTTTTTGCAACGTTCCCCAACAGTGGCATCATGAGCTAGGTCTATGCGTAGTTCTTCTTGCGCGAGTAGAACACAATTCGTTGTGGGCGTGGATTTGTCAACCTTCTTGCCGCTACTAGTCTTTTCTTGCTTCAGCGGTATTGTGGGATGAAGCGGCCCGGACCAACCTTACACGTACGCTTACGTGAGACCGGTTCCACCGACTAACATGCACTAGTTGCATAAGGTGGCTGGCGGGTGTCTGTCTCTCCCACTTTAGTTGGAGCGGATTCGATGAACAGGGTCCTTATGAAGGGTAAATAGAAGTTGACAAATCATGTTGTGGCTTTCACGTAGGTAAGAAAACGTTCTTGCTAGAACCCTAATTCAGCCACGTAAAACTTGCAACAACAATTAGAGGACGTCTAACTTGTTTTTGCAGCAAGTGGTTTGTGATATGATATGGCCAAAGTTGTGATGAATGATGAATGATCTATATGTGATGTATGAGATGTTCATGCTATTGTAATAGGAATCACGACTTGCATGTCGATGAGTATGACAACCGGCAGGAGCCATAGGAGTTGTCTTTATTCTTTTATATGACCTGCGTGTCATTGAGAAACGCCATGTAAATTACTTTACTTTATTGCTAAACGCGTTAGCCGTAGTAGTAGAAGTAATAGTTGGCAAGCAACTTCATAGAGGCACAATGATGGAGATCATGATGATGGAGATCATGGTGTCATGCCGGTGACAGGATGATCATGGAGCCCCAAGATGGAGATCAAAGGAGCTATGTGATATTAGCCATATCATGTCACGTTTATTATTTGATTGCATGTGATGTTTATCATGTTTTGCATCTTGTTTACTTAGAACGACGGTAGTAAATAAGATGATCCCTCATAATAATTTCAAGAAGTGTTCCCCCTAACTGTGCACCGTTGCGACAGTTCGTTGTTTCGAAGCACCACGTGATGATCGGGTGTGATAGATTCTAACGTTCACATACAACGGGTGTAAGACAGATTTACACATGCAAACACTTAGGTTGACTTGACGAGCCTAGCATGTACAGACATGGCCTCGGAACACAGAAGATCGAAAGGTCGAGCATGAGTCGTATGGAAGATACGATCAACATGAAGATGTTCACCGATGTTGACTAGTCCGTCTCACGTGATGATCGGACACGGCCTAGTTAACTCGGATCATGTTATACTTAGATGACTAGAAGAGGGATGTCTATCTAAGTGGGAGTTCATAAATAATTTGATTTGATGAACTTAATTATCATGAACATTAGTCTAAAAATATTTTACAATATGTCTTGTAGATCAAATGGCCCACGTAGTCCTCAACTTCAACGCGTTCCTAGAGAAAACCAAGCTGAAAGACGATGGCAGCAACTATACGGACTGGGTCCGGAACCTGAGGATCATCCTCATAGCTGCCAAGAAAGATTACGTCCTACAAGCACCGCTAGGTGAAGCTCCCGTCCCACAGAACCAAGACGTTATGAACGCTTGGCAGACACGTGTTGACGACTACTCCCTCGTTCAGTGCGGCATGCTTTACAGTTTAGAACCGGGGCTCCAAAAGCGTTTTGAGAGACATGGAGCATATGAGATGTTCGAAGAGCTGAAAATGGTTTTCCAAGCTCATGCCCGGGTCGAGAGATATGAGGTCTCCGACAAGTTCTTCAGCTGTAAGATGGAGGAAAACAGTTCTGTCAGTGAGCACATACTCACTATGTCTGGTTTACATAACCGCTTGACTCAGCTGGGAGTTAATCTCCCGGATGATGCGGTCATTGACAGAATCCTCCAGTCGCTTCCACCAAGCTACAAGAGCTTTGTGATGAACTTCAACATGCAGGGGATGCAAAAGACCATTCCTGAGTTGTTCTCAATGCTGAAATCAGCGGAGGTAGAAGTCAAGAAGGAACATCAAGTGTTGATGGTCAATAAAACCACTAAGTTCAAGAAGGGCAAGGGTAAGAAAGCCTTCAAGAAGGACGGCAAGGAGGTTGCCGCGCTCGGCAAGCAAGCTGCCGGGAAGAAGCCAAAGAATGGACCCAAGCCCGAGACTGAGTGCTTTTATTGCAAGGGGAGCGGACATTGGAAGCGGAATTGCCCCAAGTACTTAGCAGACAAGAAGGCCGGCAAAACAAAAGGTATATGTGATATACATGTAATTGATGTGTACCTAACTAGTACTCGTAGTAGCTCTTGGGTATTTGATACCGGTGCAGTTGCTCACATTTGTAACTCAAAGCAGGAGCTGCGGAATAAACGGAGACTGGCAAAGGACGAGGTGACGATGCGCGTAGGGAATGGTTGCAAGGTCGATGTGATCGCCGTCGGCACGCTGCCTCTTCATTTACCTACGGGATTAGTTTTAAACCTCAATAATTGTTATTTAGTGCCAGCTTTGAGCATGAACATTGTATCTGGATCTCGTTTAATTCGAGATGGCTACTCATTTAAATCCGAGAATAATGGTTGTTCCATTTATATGAGAGATATGTTTTATGGTCATGCTCCTATGGTGAATGGTTTATTCTTAATGAATCTCGAGCGTAATGCTACACATGTTCTTAGTGTGAATACCAAAAGATGTAAGGTTGATAATGATAGTCCCACATACTTGTGGCACTGCCGCCTTGGTCACATAGGTGTCAAACGCATGAAGAAGCTCCATGCTGGTAGACTTTTAGAGTCTCTTGATTATGAATCATTTGACATGTGCAAACCATGCCTTATGGGTAAAATGACCAAGACTCCGTTCTCAGGAACAATGGAGCGAGCAACCAACTTGTTGGAAATTATACATACCGATGTGTGCGGTCCAACGAGTGTTGAGGCTCGCGGTGGCTATCGTTATGTTCTCACCCTCACTGATGATTTGAGTAGATATGGATATATTTACTTAATGAAGAACAAGTCTGAAACCTTTGAAAAGTTCAAGGAATTTCAGAGTGAGGTCGAGAATCAACATGACAGGAAAATCAAGTTTCTACGATCAGATCGTGGAGGAGAATACTTGAGTCACGAATTTGGCACACACTTAAGAAAATGTGGAATAGTTTCACAACTCACGCCGCCTGGAACACCTCAGCGAAACGGTGTGTCCGAACGTCGTAATCGCACTCTATTAGATATGGTGCGGTCTATGATGTCTCTTACTGATCTGCCGCTATCTTTTTGGGGCTATGCTTTAGAGACTGCCGCATTCACTTTAAATAGGGCTCCGTCGAAATCCGTTGAGACGACACCGTTTGAATTATGGTTTGGAAAGAAACCTAAGCTGTCGTTTCTAAAAGTTTGGGGATGCGATGCTTATGTCAAGAAACTTCAACCTGAAAAGCTCGAACCCAAGTCGGAAAAATGCGTCTTCATAGGATACCCTAAAGAAACTATTGGGTATACCTTCTACCTCAGATCCGAAGGCAAGGTCTTTGTTGCCAAGAATGGATCCTTTCTAGAGAAGGAGTTTCTCTCGAAAGAAGTAAGTGGGAGGAAAGTAGAACTGGATGAAGTATTGCCTCTTGAACCGGAAAATGGCGCAACTCAAGAAAATGTTCCTGAGGTGCCAGCACCGACTAGAGAGGAAGTTAATGATAATAATCAAGATACCTCTGATCTGGCTCCTACTGAAATTCGAAGGTCCACAAGGACACGTTCCGCACCAGAGTGGTACGGCAACCCTGTCTTGGAAATCATGTTGTTAGACAACGGTGAACCTTCGAACTATGAAGAAGCGATGGCGGGCCCGGATTCTGACAAATGGCTAGAAGCCATGAAACCCGAGATAGGATCCATGTATGAAAACGAAGTATGGACTTTGACTGACTTGCCCGTAGAACGGCGAGCCATAGAAAATAAATGGATCTTTAAGAGGAAGACAGACGCGGATGGTAATGTGACCATCTATAAAGCTCGGCTTGTCGCTAAGGGTTATCGACAAGTTCAAGGAGTTGACTACGATGAGACTTTCTCACCGGTAGCGAAGCTGAAGTCCGTCCGAATCATGTTAGCAATTGCCGCATTCTACGATTATGAAATATGGCAAATGGACGTCAAAACGGCATTCCTTAATGGTTTCCTTAAGGAAGAATTGTATATGATGCAGCCGGAGGGTTTTGTCGATCCTAAGAATGCTGACAAGGTGTGCAAGCTCCAACGCTCGATTTATGGGCTGGTGCAAGCATCTCGGAGTTGGAACATTCGCTTTGATGAAATGATCAAAGCGTTTGGGTTCACACAGACTTATGGAGAAGCCTGTGTTTACAAGAAAGTGAGTGGGAGCTCTGTAGCATTTCTCATATTATATGTAGATGACATACTTTTGATGGGAAATGATATAGAACTCTTGGACAGCATCAAGGCCTACTTGAATAAGAGTTTTTCAATGAAGTACCTTGGAGAAGCTGCTTATATATTAGGCATCAAGATCTATAGAGATAGATCAAGACGCCTCATAGGTCTTTCACAAAGCACATACCTTGATAAGATATTGAAGAAGTTCAATATGGATCAGTCTAAGAAGGGGTTCTTGCCTGTGCTACAAGGTATGAGATTGAGCTCGGCTCAAAGTCCGACCACGGCAGAAGAAATAGAAGAGATGAGTGTCATCCCCTATGCCTCAGCCATAGGTTCTATTATGTATGCCATGCTGTGTACCAGACCTGATGTAAACCTTGCCGTAAGTTTGGTAGGAAGGTACCAAAGTAATCCCGGCAAGGAACACTGGACAGCGGTCAAGAATATCCTGAAGTACCTGAAAAGGACCAAGGAGATGTTTCTCGTTTATGGAGGTGACGAAGAGCTCGTCGTAAAGGGTTACGTCGACGCTAGCTTCGACACAGATCTGGATGACTCTAAGTCACAAACCGGATACGTGTATATTTTGAATGGTGGGGCAGTAAGCTGGTGCAGTTGCAAGCAAAGCGTCGTGGCGGGATCTACATGTGAAGCGGAGTACATGGCAGCCTCGGAGGCAGCACATGAAGCAATATGGGTGAAGGAGTTCATCACCGACCTAGGAGTCATACCCAATGCGTCGGGGCCAATCAAACTCTTTTGTGACAACACTGGAGCTATTGCACTTGCCAAGGAGCCCAGGTTTCACAAGAAGACAAGGCACATCAAGCGTCGCTTCAACTCCATTCGTGAAAATGTTCAAGATGGAGACATAGAAATTTGTAAAGTACATACGGACCTGAATGTAGCAGATCCGTTGACTAAACCTCTCCCTAGGGCAAAACATGATCAACACCAGAATTCCATGGGTGTTCGATTCATCACAATGTAACTAGATTATTGACTCTAGTGCAAGTGGGAGACTGTTGGAAATATGCCCTAGAGGCAATAATAAAAGCATTATTATTATATTTCCTTGTTCATGGTAATTGTCTTTATTCATGCTATAATTGTGTTATCCGGAAATCGTAATACATGTGTGAATAACAGACACAAACATGTCCCTAGTAAGCCTCTAGTTGACTAGCCCGTTGATCAACAGATAGTCATGGTTTCCTGACTATGGACATTGGATGTCATTGATAACGAGATCACATCATTAGGAGAATGATGTGATGGACAAGACCCAATCCTAAACATAGCATAAAGATCGTATAGTTCGTTTGCTAGAGTTTTGCGATGTCAAGTATCCTTTCCTTAGACCATGAGATCGTGTAACTCCCGGTTACCGTAGGAGTGCTTTGGGTGTACCAAACGTCACAACGTAACTGGGTGACTATAAAGGTAGACTACGGGTATCTCCGAAAGTATCTGTTGGGTTGACACGGATCAAGACTGGGATTTGTCACTCCGTATGACGGAGAGGTATCACTGGGCCCACTCGGTAATGCATCATCATAATGAGCTCAAAGTGACCAAGTGTCTGGTCACGGGATCATGCATTACGGTACGAGTAAAGTGACTTGCCGGTAACGAGATTGAACGAGGTATTGGGATACCGACGATCGAATCTCGGGCAAGTAATATATCGATTGACAAAGGGAATTGCATACGGGGTTGATTGAATCCTCGACATCGTGGTTCATCCGATGAGATCATCGTGGAGCATGTGGGAGCCAACATGGGTATCCAGATCCCGCTGTTGGTTATTGACCGGAGAGTCGTCTCGGTCATGTCTGCTTGTCTCCCGAACCCGTAGGGTCTACACACTTAAGGTTCGGTGATGGTAGGGTTGTGAAGATAAGTATATGCAGTAACCCGAATGTTGTTCGGGGTCCCGGATGAGATCCCGGACGTCACGAGAAGTTCCGGAATGGTCCGGAGGTAAAGAATTATATATAGGATGTGCAGTTTCGGCCATCGGGACAAGTTTCGGGGTACCCGGTATTGTACCGGGACCACCGGAAGGGTCCCGGGGGTCCACTGGGTGGGGCCACCTATCCCGGAGGGCCCCTTGGGCTGAAATAGGAGGGAACCCAGCCCATAGTGGGCTGGGGCGCCAGCCCCCCCAAGGCCCATGCGCCTAGGGTTGGGGGGGAACCCTAAGGGGGGCGCCCCCTTGCTTGGGGGGCAAGCCCCCCACCCCTGGCCGCCGCCCCCCCTGGTAGATCCCATCTACCAGGGCCGGCGCCCCCCCTTGGCACCCCTATATATAGTGGGGGAGAGGAGGGACTTGATCCCCATGCCTTTTGGTGCTTCCCTCTCTCCCCGTTACTTCTTCCTCTCTCGTAGTACACGGCGAAGCCCTGCGTCGTGACGCCCTGCATCCACCACCACGCCGTCGTGCTGCTGGATCTTTGTCAACCTCTCCTTTCCCCTTGCTGGATCAAGAAGGAGGAGACGTCTCCCGTCCCGTACGTGTGTTGAACGCGGAGGTGCCGTCCGTTCGGCGCTGGTCATCGGTGATTTGGATCACGTCGTGTTCGACAACATCAACCTCGTTCTAACGAACGCTTCCGCTCGCGATCTACAAAGGTATGTAGATGCATCTCGTGACTCGTTGCTAGATGAACTCCTAGATGATCTTGGTGAAACGAGTAGAATTTTTTTTGTTTTCTGCAACGTTCCCCAACAAAGAGAAGGGAAGGATGGAACCGGTGGCTCGTTGAAGACAATGATTTGTTGGACCAGTTCCAGTTGCTGTGACAACTGTACGTGTGGTTAGGGAGGCTGAGATTCAATTCAGAAGACCGCGTCTTCGCCTTATTCCCCTTGAGCTAAGGACACCCAGCCCTCGCCCAATCACTCTGGTAAGTCTTCAAGGTAGACTTCCAAACCTTCACAGACTTCGTTCATCGGCGATCCACAATGACTCTTGGATGCTCAGAACGCGATGCCTAACCGGCTGGAGGATACACAGTCCTCAAGTGTAATAAGTATTCAGATCACACAGACATGAAGACTTCAGTGATTCCTAACACTCTTTGGCTCTGGGTGTTTAGGGCTTTGTCCTCGCAAGGAATTCTCTCTCAAAGGCTTCGAGGTGGGTTGCTCTCAAACGACAAAAGTCGTACACTAACTCTGAGCAGCCAACCATTTATGGTTGTAGGGGGTGGGCTATTTATAGCTACTAGGCAACCCGACCTGATTTGTCCGAAATGACCCTGGGTCACTAAGGAACTGACACGTGTTCCAACGGTCATATTTCAAACACACATGTCAACTTTACTTGAGCTACAAGAAAAGCTGACTTGTCCAGCTTTGGATAAGATTTGCTCTCATTGTCTTCGCTCGAAGACATAGGATTTTGGTTAACCATCACTTCAGTCATTCTGACTGGTTCACTTGGACCCACTTAACAGTACGGTGGTTCCTATGACTCAACAAAGTAGAAAAAGAACGACGAAACAACTAAGTCTTCGCGCTCCATAGTCTTCACGCGATGTCTTCTCTTGTCATAGTCTTCAATGTGAATGTCTTCACATACCACCTTTGACTTCAATGTCTTCATTCATTTTTAGGGGTCATCTTTGGTAGGAAAACCGAATCAATGAGGGACTTCTACCTGTGTTATCCTGGAATTCTCACAAGCACATTAGTCCCTCAACCAGGTTTGTCGTCAATACTCCAAAACCAACTAGGGGTGGCACTAGATAATAAATAATAATAAGTCCCTCGTATCATGATAAACATTTATCATGCTATAAGGAAATAAATAATAACTTTCTTATTGCCTCTAGGGAATATTTCCTTCAGGAGTCCACACGCAAGTCCCTCGAACCTACACAAACAAATAAGAAACTCGCAACCAACGCGATAAAGGGGTTGTCAAGCCCTTCACGGTCACTTACGAGAGTGAGATCTGATAGAGATAATAATAATAAGATAAATATTTTTGGTATTTTTATGATATAGATTGAAAGTAAAGATTGCAAAATAAAATAGATTGGAAACTTATATGATGGAAAATAGACCTGGGGGCCATAGGTTTCACTAGTGGCTTCTCTCAAGATAGCATAAGTGTTACGGTGGGTGAACAAATTACTGTCGAGCAATTGATAGAAAAGCGAATAATTATGAGAATGTCTAGGCATGATCATGTATATAGGCATCACGTCCGTGACAAGTAGACGGACTCCTGCCTGCGTCTACTACTATTACTCCACACATCGACCGCTATCCAGCATGCATCTAGAGTATTAAGTTCATAAGAACAGAGTAACTCATTAGGTAAGATGACATGATGTAGAGGGATAAACTCAAGCAATATGATATAAACCCCATCTTTTTATGCTCGATGGCAACAATACAATACATGTCGTTTCCCTTTCTGTCACTGGGATCGAGCACCGCAAGATTGAACCCAAAGCTAAGCACTTCTCCCATTGCAAGTGTCGGCGTTCTGGGAATGGGGGTCCCCAGACTTGCCTGCCTGCGGCCTACGGCGTGGCTCAAAGGAGGCCCAACATGGCCCATCTTCATCAACACAAGACTCAAGACCCTCGCGACGGGCCAAGCCTCGCGAGGCGGACGACACGGAGCTTCCTCAGGTACGGCCTCATCAGGCTGGCTCGCGAGGAGGCGGAGAGATCAAGGCGGGGTACCTCACGAGGTGTCCATGACGCAAGCCATGACGACTCAGGGCGCCAGGCGGGCGCCAGCGCGCGCAACGTCCTTCTTTCCTCTTTGGTGCAAAGGGGGCAAGCGCAGCCGCGGAGTACCGAGGCATCAGGCAAAGGTTGCCGTCTCGGTGCAACAAGACCAAGACCAGGAGGACTACGAGACGGAGGTCACCATGGAGCCCAGGACGGCGTCATCACCAGAGCTTTGCGCAGGCGAAGACTGCTTTTGTTAGGATAGTAGATGCTTGTTGTCCCCCTTTAAATTAGCCCGCCATTGTTGGCTCCCTTCCCGCTCGATATTTAGGAAGAGGACTAGGGCCTCTATAAATAGGTCCAGCCGCCCACAGAGCAAGGGGGCGGAAAAAGGGAGAGAGGATCGAAACCAGAGTAAGAGAGAGAGAAGGGTGACTGAACTCCTCCTAGCAGTTCATCGCCCCAGCCAAGAACAGACCCTCGCGAGGACGTTTCCTTGTATTGTTCATCATCACCAGCCCTAGGAGGCAATCCACCAACCACACACTGGAGTAGGGTATTACACCACAACGGTGGCCCGAACCAGTATAAATCTTGTGTCCCTTGTGCGGTTTTTTTAGTAGTTTAGATCTTTGTGGGACGGGGAGGTAGAAGGTGTAATCTCCGCGCGCACCCCAGTGTTCGAACCTTAAGGGTTTGCCAGAACCCGAAATCCGACATTTGGCGCGCCAGGTAGGGGTGCGCCAGAATTCGTCTCCCACTGCTCCGCGCCCCGTCGCGTCGTCATCATCATGCCCGGCGACCAGGAGGGCAACCCCGACCAATGGGCTGCGTGGCCCAACCGCGCGGAACCGCTCGCCTCGGGCGACCCCGCGCCCCAGGCAGCTTGCGGTCCGCAGGGCGCTACGGGCCGCGGGCGATGCGGACAGACTTCGGCAACTCTTACGCCACGGCAGGCATGGTCAGCAGCAAGGGCCTCCAATCACGCCGCGACCACGACACCCTACACCCGCCGGGAGCAGGCGAACTCGAGGGCCGCGCTCACGGTGGCCCGAGAGCTGCTGCGGTGCAGACTGCTGGAGGGCGGCCACAACGTGCTGCTGGAGCGAGTGGCGGAGCTCTTGGGCTTCGCCGCCTCGGGGGCTCACCCCTTCTCCACCCAGCTCCCATCTCAAGCCCAGGGCGACCCGCGCGGGGGCTCCGCACGCGCCCGTGGACTCCAAGGCTACTCCGACGCCAGTAAAGCTGTCAGCACCGGACCGGCAGCGGCGCTGCCCCCGCCGCCGGCCCGCGAGGAAGAAGGACTCAACGCGACCCGCGGCCCCGGAGGGCGGCCGCGTTGCCACCCCGCAGTAGGCATGACAGGTGGGACCGCGTGGCATGCGGGGCATCATAGCGAGGCACTCGGGATGACGGCGATGGAGGAATACGTGCCCCTCATGCTGGACCAAGGACACCCCCACGAGAACGGACAAGGCTCGCTCCTCGGCCCAAGCTGGGGGGACGAGGCAATGGAAGCTGAGCCCTTCCAGGAGCCCCGGGACGAACCCGCTGGCCACGCTGGAGGCAACGATTATCGGGCACCGCTAACTCTTCAGGGGCAGGTAT
Source organism: Triticum monococcum (assembly GCA_034509565.1). Classification (NCBI taxonomy): domain Eukaryota; kingdom Viridiplantae; phylum Streptophyta; class Magnoliopsida; order Poales; family Poaceae; genus Triticum; species Triticum monococcum. Next base: position 211,540,629 of record CM067847.1, on the reverse strand, counting down.
ACGCTAACCATGGATCGCAGGAGGTGCAGGTCGCCGTGGCAAGCAGCTGCCCCGCTCCCACAGTCTCCTACCCCTCAGGAGGAGGGCGCAGGGGGCTGCAGGAGAGGGGCCGGGATCCGACATCATCACCGCGACGTTCGGAGCAAGGCATTCTCAGGAGGTAGGCCCTCTGCTAGGGAGGTGCCTCAGGGCCTGCCCCTGGCGGAGGACCCGTGGTCGTCGGGGGAACCGCCGGCGACCGCTCTACCCCATCGGGCGGCGTCCTGGGTTCTGGTCGTTGCTTATGGCACTAGAGTGTGGCGCAAGGCGGGGCCCTCGTCTGGCGATATGAAGCAAGGCCAGTACCTGTGAAGAAGGCCCAGTGCCTGTGAAGCTCGCCGCCCCGTGACACTCTCACGTAATAATGAGTGGGGCTGTACACGCCCCGGAGTCTCAGGGGTGCCGGCCTCAGGCCCTGGGGCTCCCTCTCACGCCCAGTGGACAGCACTTAGCTCCGCGCTGGTGAGAAGACGTCCAAGACTAGATTAGGTGCGGGACGCGGCCTTTTGTCTGCTTTTCATTGCCTTTCCCTTTGGCTGTAGCTTTTCCCCCGCTGGATTTAAGTTGGATTCGAATTTGAGATTTGCGTGTGTTCGAGGAAGGGGTGCTTATTCTCGCACGAGCCATTTCTCGTGTTCTGGTTACCGCTTCGCCACAGCTGCCTCCCCTCGCGAGCCCCTCGCGAGTCCGGTCAGGCCTGGCTCGTGCGCAACCCAAATTGCTGCTGTTGCTCCCTCTCGGGAGGATCTTCGGGTGCTTGCGGAGGTTGCCCTGTTTGGAAAAGGCCCAGAGCCTGTGAAGCTCTCGCGCTCAGGAAAAGGCCCAGAGCCTGTGAAGCAAGGCGAGTGCCTGTGAAGCTCTCGCGCTCAGGAAAAGGCCCAGAGCCTGTGAAGCAAGGCGAGTGCCTGTGAAGCTCTCGAAAAGGCCCAGAGCCTGTGAAGCAAGGCGAGTGCCTGTGAAGCTCTCGAAAAGGCCCAGATCCTGTGAAGCAAGGCGAGTGCCTGTGAAGCTCTCACGTTCTGGAAAAGGCCCAGAGCCTGTGAAGCAAGGCAAGTGCCTGTGAAGCTCTCACGTTCAGGAAAAGGCCCAGAGCCTGTGAAGAAGGCCAACGCTTGTGAAGTCCCCCGCCAGTGACACTCTCGTACCCAACAGATTCAACCGAAGAACACCAAGGGCGTCATGCCCTCCCACAGGCTGCTTCGAGGCTTGCGCGAAACAAAGGTAAACCTGCCAACCGCCCGGCATGGGCGCTCGTGCTATATGACAACTACGGATACGGCAAACACAGGTTCTACATGAGGGGCTTCGCCTCCCAAAATGCTCTCACGGCCATCGGGTCAAAAACCTGAGTTCTATTCATGCAGGGTAAAAAAAGGGGCAGGAGCGATACACATTCAGTTGGACCAATCCCCCGATGCGTCCTCGGAAGCACCTCCCGAGCCTTCGCTGGGGTCGCCGAATTCGCCATCGTCGTCTGCGTCGCCGCCAGCAGCGTCAGGGCCGCTCGCCGCGCCGCCCTCGTTAGCACCCACGATCACGTCTTCATCGTCCGAAGCGAAGGCCCTGACAAGGGCGTCCACGTTGTCTTCCACCCAGTGTGCCAGGTCACCTCGGACGGCCTGGGGAACTGGGGCGATGACAGCGTCAAAATCAAAGCGGGAATCCATGTTCAGGAGATGGCTGAAGACACGGGAGAAGGCGCGCCCGAGCAGCGCGCAGCTCCTCTCTTCCACTAACCTATCGGCCCTTGCCGAACGCGCCTCCAGCTGCGTCACCACGGCAGTGAGGAACTGAAGGTTGCCAGCATAGTTGGCTGTGTGCGGCTCGCCAACAGCCGCCTCACAGATGTTGCCCAAGGCCGCGCCAGCTCTCTCTCGGAGCATGGCGAGCATGGGACGGTGCACGTGCTCCAGGACCTGCCACTGACGTATCTCGTCCGCATTCCCGCGTGCGACACCCTCAGCCTCCTCCACCCGCTGACGAAGACGGAGCATCTCGGCCTGGGAGGTGGCCAACTCCCCTTGCGCTACCTCAAGGGCGGCCCGGGAGGCGTCGGCCAGCCGCGTCGCCTCCTCCCGCTTGACCCTCAAGGCTGCGGTCCTCCCTTCAGCTTCGACCCGGATCAACTCCAGTCTCTTCTCGAACTCGCGCTCGAGGTCTTGGCGCGCCATTGCCACCCGACGATCGACCTCCTCCAGGACACAAGCCTCCCGTGCGGCGACGTCATCCTCCGTCTGCGTCACCAAGCGCTCCCTCGTCTCCAGCCACTCGTACTCGCGAGTGCGTTCGGCGGCTTCTAGCGTCAACGCTTCTTCGCGCCTCTGTAGCTCGGCTGGGTCGCCGGAGGCCACCCGCATCGACGCAAGGGCCAGCTCGCGCAGCTCCACTTGTTCCTCCAGTGAGTGGCACCAGGCCAGGAGCTCGCGAGCCCGCTCCTCCGCCACCTCTTGCCACCGGTCAGCTCTCCGGGCCTCCTCGGTGGCCTGGGATCGGGCCACTCGAGAGGCCTCCAGCGACGCCCTCACCTCTTCATTGTCAAGGTCATGTTGACGACACACGAGGGCGATGGCGGCCTCCAGCTTGCGCCTCCCTACAGCCAGGCGCAGGCCCTCGGCCTCCAGGCGCGCGTCTTCGTCAGCAAGCTCCTCCCCAAGCAAGTCCACCACGTCGGATGCTCTTTGAAGGAACCCTTGGCGGCGAGCGCGGCGCTCCCAGCCGTGCTCAAGCACGTCTTCCGCACCATCATCCGCCCGAAGCAAGCGCCGGGGGCCGCGAATCATCGTTCCTCCTCCAGGCAGGGGGCTGGGGGCTGGCGCCCTCGCGACGGCCGGGCGCGCCGTATCAGAAGCCCGGCCTAGGGCCAACCCGTCTCTAGATGAGGGGCGCAGGAGGCGCCTCAACCAGTCGCAGTCTCCGACCAGACGGGAAGCCCACGGCAGACTGGCTATTCCCTGAGAGGGCCTGCGAAGGAAAATCGCGGGGAATGAAGGGATGCGGTGCACCTCGGGATGGTCCACCCCTTCAGACGCCCTCACCACAAGGGCAGAGCTGCTCAGAGCATTTGAGGACGGTAGAGGGGGCGAAGCCAAAGGAGGCGGCACCTCTGCTACTTCCGTGAGCTCGGCCGGGAGAGGTCTACGGAGCAAGGATCAGTGAAAGCAACAAGAGGGTCAGGAGCCAGAGAGGAAAAAGACTTACTCGTCAGTGGCGAAGTACTTCCTGCGCTTCAGCACGCGACAAGGGACGTCGTCACCTAGGGCCTCCCTTTTCCTCTGGAGGGCCTCAAAGTCCACGTGGAAGCAGCCCAAGAGAAGGGCGCAAGGATCAACCTGCGGCGAGGGCGGAGCATCAGAGCGATCCGCGTCAGGGGCGCGAGCCTGGCGCGCGCCGTCCATTACCTCGCCAGAAGACGCGGCTGGGGCCTGCGAGGCCTCAGCCCCAGGCGCTGGGAGCGGCTGCTTGCCGCCTTCAGCCACAGCGGCATGGGTCCCAGGAGCTGTCCCCTCGCGAGCATCACCCGACGCTGCCACCTCATCAGGAGCCCCCTCAGCCTCCGGCGCCCCCTGCCTCCCTGTTCCGCCACGTGAGGAGGAGTCGCCTTGGCCGATTGGAAGGGCAGTCACCACCATCGGGTTCTCGCGAGGTCCCTGGAGGCCGGCGGGGCGCAGCCCCCACTAATCAAAAACGGGCATCTGCTTCACGAAGTCAGCCCTGCTCTGACAGAGATACAGCAAGGCCCCTCCCTGCCGGATGTTGCCGGGATTGGGGTCCCCAGCCAGGGTCAAGAGCGTCGACTTCAGCACCGCGGGAGCCAGGTCCTCTTCTTGGAGCCTCATGCTATCCTCGCGCCCACAGAAGGCCCACATCCGGCGGGAGTGGCGTTGAAGGGGAGCGACATGGCATAACAGAAACTCCTTCACCACCTTAGGCGCTGTCACGCCGAGCTTCCTCAGGAGCGCGAAGCGGCTCCAGACAAAGACGAGCCAGGGGCACTTGAGCGTCTCCTAGCCCCAACCCGAATTGGGGACAGCAGGCGAGGTCGACTCCGATAGCAGGGGGCTGGGCACCCCTGCGTCCACGTACAACCACCGCTCGCGGAACCCAACCGCGGGCTGGGGGAGTTTGAAGTCAATCCCAGAGGCCTCAGTCCCAGGCTCGGCAGCAAAGCTCGCGCACGCCCAGCGTTGGGAGGGGTCGACAAGGTGCAGCGAGAAGAAGTGGCGCAGCAAGGCAACCGAAGGAGGGATGCCCACCATGGCTTCGCAAACGAAGGCGAAGACCGAAAGGAGGGTGATGGACTCAGGACTTAGATGCATCATGTGGATCTGATAATGAGAGAGCACGGCATTGAAGAAATCAGAGAAGGGGGGAACAGTGCGGCCCATGTCCCATCGACTGCCACGCGGCGCCCAAGGCCGTAGGCTGTTAGGGCCCGCGGCGCTTCGCCCCTGCCCTTTCGCCTCTCGGCACGGCCAAGTCCGGGCGCGCCTTGGGCCCGGGGGCTACTGTCGGCATTCTGGGAACAGGGGTCCCCAGACTTGCCTGCCTGCAGCCTGCGGCGTGGCTCAAAGGAGGCCCAGCATGGCCCATCTTCATCAACACAAGACTCAAGACCCTCGCAAGGGGCCAAGCCTCGCGAGGCGGACGACACGGAGCTTCCTCAGGTACAGCCTCGTCAGGCTGGCTCGCGAGGAGGCGGAGAGATCAAGGCGGGGTACCTCGCGAGGTGCCCATGACGCAAGCCATGACGACTCAGGGCGCCAGGCGGGCGCCAGCGCGTGCAGCGTCCTTCTTTCCTCTTTGGTGCAAAGGGGGCAAGCGCAGCCGTGGAGTACCGAGGCATCAGGCAAAGGTTGCCGTTTCGGTGCAACAAGACCAAGACCAGGAGGACTACGATACGGAGGTCACCATGGAGCCCAGGACGGCGTCATCACGAGAGCTTTGCGCAGGCGAAGACTGCTTTTGTCAGGATAGTAGATGCTTGTTGTCCCCCTTTAAATTAGCCCGCCATTGTTGACTCCCTTCCTGCTCGATATTTGGGAAGAGGACCAGGGCCTCTATAAATAGGTCCAGCCGCCCACAGAGCAAGGGGGCGGAAAAAGGGAGAGAGGATCGAAACCAGAGTAAGAGAGAGAGAGAGAGAGAGAGAGAGAGAAGGGTGACTGAACTCCTCCTAGCAGTTCATCGCCCCAGCCAAGAACAGAACCTCGCGAGGCCGTTCTTCCTTGTATTGTTCATCATCACCAGCCCCAGGAGGCAATCCACCAACCACACACTGGAGTAGGGTATTACACCACAACGGTGGCCCGAACCAGTATAAATCTTCCGTCCCTGGTGCAGTTTTTTTAGTAGTTTAGATCTTTGTGGGACGGGGAGGTAGAAGGCGTAATCTCCGCGCGCACCCCAGTGTTCGAACCTTAAGGGTCTGCCGGAACCCGAAATCCGACAGCAAGAAAGATCAATCTAGTAGGCCAAACTAAACTAATGATTCGAAGAGACTTGCAAAGATAACCAATCATGCATAAAAGATTTCAGAGAAGAATCAAATATTGTTCATAGATAGACTTGATCATAAACCCACAATTCGTCAGATCTCGACAAACACACCGCAAAAAGAGTTACATCGAATAGATCTCCAAGAAGATCGAGGAGAACTTTCTATTGAGATTCAAAGAGAGATAAGAAGCCATCTAGCTAATAACTATGTACCCGAAGGTCTGAAGTAAACTACTCACACATCATCGGAGGGGCCATGGAGTTGATGTAGAGGCCCTCCGTGATCGTTGCCCCCTCCGGCGGAGCTCCAGAAAAGGCCCCAAGATGGGATCTCTTGGGTACAGAAGGTTGCGGCGGTGGAAATAGGGTTTCGTGGTGCTCCTGGATGTTTCAGGGTATATGAGTATATATAGGAGGAAAAAGTAGGTCGGTTGAGCCACATGGGGCCCACGAGCGGGGAGGGCGCGCCCCTGCCTCGTGGACTCCTCGTCCGTTTCTTGATGTCCACTCCAAGTCCTCTGGATCACGTTTGTTCCAAAAATCACGTCCCCGAAGGTTTCATTCCGTTTGGATTCTATTTGATATTCCTTTTCTGCGAAACACTGAAATATGCAAAAAAAATAGCAATTTGCATTGGGCATTGGGTTAATAGGTTAGTCCCAAAAATAATATAAAAGTGTAAAATAAAGCCTATTAACATCCAAAACAGATAATATAATAGCATGGAGCAATAAAAAAATTATAGATACGTTGGAGATGTATCAGTATGGCACAAGATGATTCGTGCCCCTCAGAGTTTCAACAGAAGACAGTTTTCTTTCTCGCGGTTCTTTTCTAGTGGACTTCAGTCGTAGGGCAAATCGTACTATCAAGAGGGGGTCTGCGTCGAAAAGGTTTGGGTGGAATCAACACGTACACACTCATATAGCACCCATCAACCACTTCCGTTTCATTGGAGTTGTCCTTCGTTTGCATCAAAGGAGGGGAGAAGAGCCACAAGCGGTAGTACCGCTGGCCGCAGTGGTAGTACCCCTGTGACCACCGCCCTTGGCTGCGCCCTTGATTTTTCATGTCGGGATCTACGAAGGTTCCTCCGGGCTACCACCGTGCTTCTCATTTGTCCCCATAAAATGGGCGGATGTAGCAGCGGTAGTTTGGGCGGTAGTACCACCCCTACTACCGCGACTACCACCGCCCGGCCCTCTGCTTTTCCCCTGTTCTTTGTTCTCCCGCACATCCTGTAATGTGTGGTAGTACCGCTCCTGGAGCGGTAGTACCGCTCGTCTCCGGGCTGTGAGATGCAAACAGTTGGATTTGTCCCCCCACTATAAAAGGGGGTCTTCTTCCCCAAGAAGACTCACCTCTTCCCCCCCCCCCCCCCGAAACTCCATTGTTGCTCCAAAGCTCATTTGCGCCCGATCTCTCTCCCTAGCCAATCAAAACTTGTTGATTTTCTAGGGATTGGTTGAGAATGCCTGGATCTACACTTCCACCAAAGAGAAATTTGATTCCTGATGTCGCTTGAAGTTATGTTGGTATTTCCCCAAAGAAGAAGGGATGATGCAGCATAGCGGCGGTAGGTATTTCCCTTAGATATGAAACCAAGGTTCGAACCAGTAGGATAACCAAGCAATACAACGTAAACAACACCTACACACAAATAACAAATACTCGCAACCCGACATGTAAAAGGGGTTGTCAATCCCTTTCGGGTAACGGCGCCATAAATTGGCAAACGGATGTGAGAGAATTGTAAATATTGATAGATCGAACGCCAAATAAAATAAATTGCAGCAAGGTATTTTTGTATTTTTGGTTTAACAGATCTGAAAATAAAAGCAAAGGAAAAGTAGATCGCAAAGGCAAATAATGTGAGAAAAAGACCCGGGGGCCGTTGGTTTCACTAGTGGCTTCTCTCGAGAAAAATAGCAAATGGTGGGTAAACAAATTACTGTTGGGAAATTGATAGAACTTCAAATAATCATGATGATATCCAGACAATGATCATTATATAGGCATCAAGTCCAAGATTAGTAGACCGACTCCTGCCTACATCTACTACTATTACTCCACACATCGACCGCTATCCAGCATGCATTTAGTGTATCAAGTTCATGGGGAAACGGAGTAACGGAATAAGAACGATGATATGCTGTAGACAAGATCTATCTATGTATAGATAGACCCCCATCGTTTTATCCTTATGTAGGATCGAAAGTATGTCTAGAGGTGGGGTGATTAGACTACTTGACCAAATAAAAATCTAGCATTTTCCCAATTTTAAGTCTTGGCAGATTTTAGCAAATTATCACAAGTCAAGCAATCAACCTACACATGCAATTCTGAGAGTATAGCAACGAAATGTAAATAATTGCACATGAAGGTAAAGGGGAGGAGTTTGGAGGGAGCAAACGCAATGTAGACACGGAGATTTTTGGCGTGGTTCCGATAGGTGGTGCTATCGTACATCCACGTTGATGGAGACTTCAACCCACGAAGGGTAACAGCTACGCGAGTCCACAGAGGGCTCCACCCACGAAGGGTCCACGAAGAAGCAACCTTGTCTATCCCACCATGGCCATCGCCCACGAAGGACTTGCCTCACTTGGGTAGATCTTCACGAAGTAGGCGATTTCCTTTCCCTTACAAACTCCTTGGTTCAACTCCACAATCTTGACGGAGGCTCCCAAGTGACTCCTAACCAATCTAGGAGACACCACTCTCCAAAAGGTAATATATGGTGTGTTGATGATGAACTCCTTTCTCTTGTGCTTCAAATGATAGTCTCCCCAACACTCAACTCTCTCACACAGATTTGGATATGGTGGAAATATGATTTGAGTGGAAAGCAACTTGGGGGAAGGCTAGAGATCATGATTCTTGTGGTTGGATTGGAATATCTTGGTCTCAACACATGAGTAGGTGGTTCTCTATCAGAAAATGAATGCTGGAAGTGTAGGCATGTTCTGATGGCTCTCTCCACAAATGGAGGATGGGTGGAGGGGTATATATAGCCTCCATATAAAATCTAACAATTACACACAATTTACCAAACTCGGTGGGACCAAATACTGAAACTCGGTCAGACCGATTTAGTTCAAAATGTGAACATTAGGCTTTTTGGTGGGACCGACATGTCAACTCGGTGGGACCAATTGTGTTAGGGTTATGGCATAACGTAATCTCGGTGAGGCTGATCACATGAACTCGGTGAGACCGATTTCTGTAATAGACAAACAGAGAGTTGGTCAGGCAAACTCGATGGGACCGATCGCTCATTTTCGATGAGACCGAAATGTTACGAAAAGGAAACAGAGAGTTTGCATTGCGAACTCGGTGGGACCGATCGCCCATCTCGGTTAGACCTAAATGTTACGAAGGGAAACAGAGAGTTTGCAATCCCATCTTGGTGAGACCGAGATCCCTATCGGTGAGACCAAACTGATTAGGGTTTTTGGCTATGGCTATGTCAAATGAACTCGGTGGCGCCGGATAGATCAAATCGGTGGGGCCGAGTTTGACTTTTGGATTGGGACATATGTGGATATGAGAAAGTGGTTGAGGGATTTTGGAGCATATCACTAAGCATTTTGAGCAAGCAAGTCATTAAGCAACACCTCATCCCCTTTTAATAGTATTGGCTTTTCCTATGGACTCAATGTGATCTTGGATCACTAAAATGAAAATTTAGAGTCTTGAGCTTGAGCCAATATGTGTCCTTAGTATTTTGAGGGGTCCACATCTCTAGTCCATGCCATGCCAGTCAATGAACTTTCTGAAATGATTATCTTTAAAAAGTATTAGTTCAATGAGCTATATGTTGTTAAAAATTACCAAAGCCACCCAGGGATTAGTTGCACTTTCAATCTCCCCCTTTTTTGGTAATTGATGACAACATATAGATCAAAGCTTCGACAAGTGATAATAAGAATGAAATACATCGTCGCTTTGAGAAGTATGTGATAAGAAAGAGCTCCCCCTAAATTTGTGCATTATTTAAAATTTGTTTTTGAATTCAAATGCACAATCGATTAGAATCATGGGTTACTCTTCCATGCCACATACATCTTGGTGGAGCGCTCAAAATGATAGAATATGAAATATGCACTCATCCCAAGGCAAGATGTGAATGATCATAAATGAGAGATAGATAATATCATCATCCAAGCACAAGCATTAACGTATGATATGATCAAACACATGAACATACAAGTATCTCACACACACATAGAGTATCATCCAAGCAAGCAAACAAATAAGTAGCAAACAAGTAGCAGCAAAAGAAGCAAAGCTCTCTCTCTCTCTCTCTCTCTCAGCCTATGATCTATTCACTTTCCCCCCCTTTGGCAACAAGTTACCAAAAAGCTCGAAAATGCATAGTGTTATGCGTCTCTCTAAGCTTGATCTTCGGGAGGTGGCATGGAGAGGACTCCCGCGACAAATGCATCTGTTGGGGTTGTAGGAGCTGGTGGAGTTGCAACTCAAGGGGTAATTGAAGTTGTGGCTCCAGGTGATACGTCTCCAACGTATCTATAATTTTTGATTGTTCCATGCTATTATATTATCTATTTTGGATGTTTAATGGGCTTTAATAAACCTTTTTGTATTATTTTTGGGACTAACCTACTAACCAAAGGCCCCAGTGCAAATTGCTGTTTTTTTTGCCTATTTCAGTGTTTCGCAGAAAAGGAATATCAAACGGAATCCAAACGGAATGAAACCTTTGGGAGAGTTATTTTTGGAACAAACGTGATCCAGGAGACTTGGAGTGGACATCAAGAAAGAAGCGAGGAGGCCACGAGGCAGGAGGGCGTGCGCAGGGGGGCCAGGCGTGCCCCCCACCCTCGTGGGCCCCTTGCAGCTCCACCGACCTACTTCTTCCTCCTATATACCCATATACCCTGAAAACATCCAGGAGCACCACGAAACCCTATTTCCACCGCCGCAACCTTCTGTACCCATGAGATCCCATCTTGGGGCCTTTTCCGGCGCTCCGCCGGAGGGGCAATCGATCATGGAGGGCTTCTACATCAACACCATAGCCTCTCTGATGATGTGTGAGTAGTTTACCACAGACCTTCGGGTCCATAGTTATTAGCTAGATGGCTTCTTCTCTCTCTTTGGATCTCAATACAAAGTTCTCCTCGATTGTCTTGGAGATCTATTTGATGTAATTCTTTTTGCGGTGTGTTTGTCGAGATCCGATGAATTGTGGGTTTATGATCAAGATTATCTATGAACAATATTTGATTCTTCTCTGAATTCTTTTATGCATGATTTAATATCTTTGTAAGTCTCTTCGAATTATTAGTTTGGTTTGGCCTACTAGATTGATCTTTCTTGAAATGGGAGAAGTGTTTAGCTTTGGGTTCAATCTTGCGGCGTCCTTTCCCGGTGACAGCAGGGGCAGCAAGGCACGTATTGCATTGTTGCCATCGAGGATAAAAAGATGGGGTTTATATCATATTGCTTGAGTTTATCCCTCTACATCATGTCATCTTGCCTAATGCATTACTCTGTTCTTATGAACTTAATACTCTAGATGCATGCTGGATAGCAGTCGATGTGTGGAGTAATAGTAGTAGATGCAGAATTGTTTTGGTCTACTTGTCGCGGACGTGATGCATATATACATGATCATGCCTAGATATTCTCATAACTATGCGATTTTCAATCAATTGCTCGACAGTAATTTGTTCACCCATCATAGAATTTGCTATCTTGAGAGAAGCCACTAGTGAAACCTATGGCCCCCGGGTCTATTCTCCATTATATTATTCTCCCGTCAACAAGCTATTTCTGTCGCCGTTTATTTTGCAATCTTTATTTTCCAATCTATACAACAAAAATACCAAAAATATTTATCTTATTATCTCTATCAGATCTCACTTTCGTAAGTGACCGTGAAGGGATTGACAACCCCTTTATCGCGTTGGTTGCGAGGTTCTTGTTTGTTTGTGCAGGTACGAGGGACTTGCGTGTAATCTCCTACTGGATTGATACCTTGGTTCTCAAAACTGAGGGAAATACTTACGCTACTTTGCTGCATCACCCTTTCCTCTTCAAGGGAAAACCAATGCATGCTCAAGAGGTAGCAAGAAGGATTTTTGGCGCCGTTGCCGAGGAGATCTATGCACAAGTCAAGACATACCAAGTACCCATCACAAACTCTTATCCCTTGCATTACATTATTTGCCATTTTCCTCTCGTTTTCCTCTCCCCCACTTCACCCTTGCCGTTTTATTCGCCCTCTTTTCCGTTCGTCTCTTTTTGCTTGCTTCTTGTGTGCTTGTGTGTTGGATTGTTTGTCACGATGGCTCAAGGCAATACTAAATTGTGTGACTTTTCCAATACCAACAATAATTATTTTATTAGCACTCCGATTGCTCCTCTTACCGATGCTGAATCTTGTGAAAGTAATACTGCTTTGCTGAACCTTGTTATGAAATATCCGTTTTCTGGCCTTCCTAGTGAAGATGCCGCTACCCATCTAAACAGTTTTGTTGATTTGTGTGATATGCAAAAGAAGAAAGATGTGGATAATGATATTGTTAAATTGAAGCTATTTTCGTTTTCACTTAGAGATTGTGCTAAAACTTGGTTTTCCTCTTTGCCTAAAAATAGTATTGATTCATGGAATAAGTGCAAAGATGCTTTTATCTCTAAGTATTTTCGTCCCGCTAAGATCATCTCTCTTAGAAACGATATTATGAATTTTAGGCAACTTGATCATGAGCATGTTACACAATCTTTTTTTGATAGAAAGACTGTAAGGGAACCCCCTACAGTATAATTGGTGCAACAACCCCAAATTGCAAGTACCATGCCTTGAACCTGGGTGGGTGGGAAGGCATCAACCCCTTCCAACCACTAGGCTATGCCTTAGTCTGCTGTTGCACAATCTTGGGAGAGGATGCAAATAATAATATGTAATTGCCCTACTCATGGATTAAACTTATGGATGATCGTACAATTTTTTTATGTTGGATTGAATTTTGCTTCTAGGAATCTTTTAGATTCGGCCGCGGGAGGCACTTTTATGGAAATCACTTTAGGAGAAGCTACTAAACTCCTAGATAATATTATGGTTAATTATTCTCAATGGCACACCGAAAGATCTACTAGTAAAAAGGTTCATGCGATAGAAGAGATTAATGTTTTGAGTGGAAATATGGATGAACTTATGAAATTGTTTGCTAATAAGAGTGTTTCTCTTGATCCTAATGATATGCCTTTGTCTACTTTGATTGAGAATAATAATGAATCTATGGATGTGAATTTTGTTGGTAGGAAACTTTAATCCTAGGCCGTTTCCTAGTAATTCCTCTAATAATTATGGTAATTCCTACAACAACTCTTATGGGAATTTTGAAGAAAATATGCCCTAGAGGCAATAATAAAGTTATTATTTATTTCCTTATATCATGATAAATGTTTATTATTCATGCTAGAATTGTATTAACCGGAAACATAATACATGTGTGAATACATAGACAAACAGAGTGTCACTAGTATGCCTCTACTTGACTAGCTCGTTAATCAAAGATGGTTATGTTTCCTAACCATGGAAAAAGAGTTGTTATTTGATTAACGGGATCACATCATTAGATGAATGATCTGATTGACATGACCCATTCCATTAGCTTAGCACCCGACCGTTTAGTATGTTGCTATTGCTTTCTTCATGACTTATACATGTTCCTATGACTATGAGATTATGTAACTCCCGTGTGCCGGAGGAACACTTTGTGTGCTACCAAACGTCACAACGTAACTGGGTGATTATAAAGGTACTCTACAGGTGTCTCCAAAGGTACATGTTGGGTTGACGTATTTCGAGATTAGGATTTGTCACTCCGATTGTCGGAGAGGTATCTCTGGGCCCTCTCGGTAATGCACATCACTTAAGCCTTGCAAGCAATGCAACTAATGAGTTAGTTGCGAGATTATGTATTACAGAACGAGTAAAGAGACTTGCCGGTAACGAGATTGAACTAGGTATTGGATACCGACGATCGAATCTCGGGCAAATAACATACCGATGACAAAGGGAACAACGTATGTTGTTATGCGGTCTGACCGATAAAGATCTTCATAGAATATGTAGGAGCCAATATGGGCATCCAGGTCCCGCTATTGGTTATTGACCGGAGACGTGTCTCGGTCATGTCTACATTGTTCTCGAACCCGTAGGGTCCGCACGCTTAAGGTTTCGATGATAGTTATATTATGAGTTTATGAGTTTTGATGTACCGAAGGAGTTCGGAGTCCCGGATGAGATCGGGGACATGACGAGGAGTCTCGAAATGGTCGAGACGTAAAGATCGATATATTGGACGACTATATTCGGACATCGGAAAGGTTCCGAGTGATTCGGGTATTTTTCGAAGTACCGGAGAGTTACGGGAATTCGCCGGGAGAAGTATTGGGCCTTGATGGGCTTTAGTGAGAAGAGGAGAAAGGGCCTGCTGTGCCCCCCCTCCCCTCTAGTCCGAATTGGACTAGGGAAAAGGGGGCCGGCCACCTTTCCTTCTCCTCCACTTCCTTCTCCCTTCCTCCCCTCTTGGTGGACTCCTACTAGGACTTGGAGTCCTCCTACTAGGACTTGGAGTCCTAGTAGGACTCCACATCCTGGCCGCACCTAGCCTTGGCCGGCCTCCTCCTCCTCCATCCTTTATATACAGGGGCAGGGGGCACCCCATAGACACACAAGTTGATCCACGTGATCTTATTCTTAGCCGTGTGCGGCGCCCCTGCCACCATAGTCCTCGATAATATTGTAGCGGTGCTTAGGCGAAGCCCTGCGACGGTAGTACATCAAGATCGTCACCACGCCGTCGTGCTGACGGAACTCTTCCCCGACACTTTGCTGGATCGGAGTCCGGGGATCGTCATCGAGCTGAACGTGTGCTAAAACTCGGAGGTGCCGTAGTTTCGGTGCTTGATCGGTCGGGCCGTGAAGACATACGATTACATCAACCGCGTTGTCATAACGCTTCCGCTGTCGATCTACAAGGGTACGTAGATCACACTCTCCCCTCTCGTTGCTGTGCATCACCACGATCTTGCGTGTGCGTAGGAATTTTTTTGAAATTACTACGTTCCCCAACAGTGGCATCCGAGCCTAGGTTTCATGGTTTGATGTTATATGCACGAGTAGAACACAAGTGAGTTGTGGGCGATATAAGTCATACTGCCTACCAGCATGTCATACTTTGGTTCGGCGGTATTGTTGGATGAAGCGGCCCGGACCGACATTACGCGTACGCTTACGCGAGACCGGTTCTCCCGACGTGCTTTGCACAAAGGTGGCTTGCGGGTGACTGTTTCTCCAACTTTAGTTGAACCAAGTGTGGCTACGCCCGGTCCTTGCGAAGGTTAAAACGGAGTCTATTTGACAAACTATCGTTGTGGTTTTGATGCGTAGGTGAGATTGGTTCTTGCTTAAGCCCGTAGCAGCCACGTAAAACTTGCAACAACAAAGTTGAGGACGTCTAACTTGTTTTTGTAGGGCATGTTGTGATGTGATATGGCCAAGACATGATGCTAAATTTTATTGTATGAGATGATCATGTTTTGTAACCGAGTTATCGGCAACTGGCAGGAGCCATATGGTTGTCGCTTTATTGTATGCAATGCAAGCGCGATGTAATGCTTTACTTTATCACTAAGCGGCAGCGATAGTCGTGGAAGCATAAGATTGGCGAGACGACAACGATGCTACGATGGAGATCAAGGTGTCGCGCCGGTGACGATGGTGATCATGACGGTGCTTCGGAGATGGAGATCACATGCACAAGATGATGATGGCCATATCATATCACTTATATTGATTGCATGTGATGTTTATCTTTTATGCATCTTATCTTGCTTTGATTGACGGTAGCATTATAAGATGATCTCTCACTAATTATCAAGAAGTGTTCTCCCTGAGTATGCACCGTTGCGAAAGTTCTTCGTGCTAAGACACCACGTGATGATCGGGTGTGATAGGCTCTACGTTCAAATACAACGGGTGCAAAACAGTTGCACACGCGGAATACTCACGTTATACTTGACGAGCCAAGCATATACAGATATGGCCTCGGAACACGGAGACCGAAAGGTCGAGCGTGAATCATATAGTAGATATGATCAACATAGTGATATTCACCATTGAAACTACTCCATCTCACGTGATGATCGGACATGGTTTAGTTGATTTGGATCACGTGATCACTTAGAGGATTAGAGGGATGTCTATCTAAGTGGGAGTTCTTAAGTAATATGATTAAATTGAACTTAAATTTATCATGAACTTAGTCCTGGTAGTATTTTGCAAATTATGTTGTAGATCAATAGCTAGCGTTGTTGCTTCCCTGTGTTTATTTTGATATGTACTTAGAGAAAATTGTGTTGAAAGATGTTAGTAGCAATGATGCGGATTGGATCCGTGATCTGAGGTTTATCCTCATTGCTGCACAGAGGAATTATGTCCTTGATGCACCGCTAGGTGACAGACCTATTGCAGGAGCAGATGCAAACGTTATGAACGTTTGGCTAGCTCAATATGATGACTACTTGATAGTTTAGTGCACCATGCTTAATGGCTTAGAATCGGGACTTCAAAGACGTTTTGAACGTCATGGACCATATGAGATGTTCCAGGAGTTGAAGTTAATATTTCAAGCAAATACCCGAGTTGAGAGATATGAAGTCTCCAACAAGTTCTATAGCTAAAAGATGGAGGAGAATCGCTCAACTAGTGAGCATGTGCTCAGATTGTCTGGGTACTACAATCGCTTGAATCAAGTGGGAGTTAATCTTCCAGATAAAATAGTGATTGACAGAATTCTCTAGTCACCATCACCAAGTTAGTAGAACTTCGTGATGAACTATAATATGCAAGGGATGACAAAAGTAATTCCCAAGCTCTTCGTGATGCTGAAATCAACGAAGGTAGAAATCAAGAAAAACATCAAGTGTTAACAAGACCACTAGTTTCAAGAAAGTGACAAAGGGAAGAAGGGGAACTTCAAGAAGAACGGCAAGCAAGTTGCTGCTCAAGTGAAGAAGCCCAAGTCTGGTCTTAAGCCTGAGACTAAGTGCTTCTACTGCAAAGGGACTGGTCACTAGAAGCGGAAATACCCCAAGTGATTGGCGGATAAGAAGGATGGCAAAATGAACATAAGTATATTTGATATACATCTTATTGATGTGTACTTTACTAGTGTTTATAGCAACCCCTCAGTATTTGATACTAGTTCAGTTGCTAAGATTAGTAACTCGAAACGGGAGTTGCAGAATAAACAGAGACTAGTTAAGGGTGAAGTGACGATGTGTGTTGGAAGTGGTTCCAAGATTTATATGATCATCATCGCACACTCCCTATAATTTCGGGATTAGTGTTGAACCTAAATAAGTGTTATTTGGTGTTTGCGTTCAGCATGAATATGATTTGATCATGTTTATTGTAATACGGTTATTCATTTAAGTAAGAGAATAAATTGTTGTTCTGTTTACATGAATAAAACCTTATATGGTTACACGCCCAATGAAAATAGTTCGTTGGATCTCGATCATAGTGATACACATAATCATAATATTGAAACCAAAAGATGCAAAGTTAATAATGATAGTGCAACTTATTTGTGGCACTGCCGTTTAGGTCATATTGGTGTAAAGCGCATGAAGAAACTCCATGCTGATGGGCTTTTGGAATCACTTGATTATGAATCAGTTGATGCTTGTGAACCATGCCTCATGGGCAAGATGACTAAGACTCCATTCTCCGGAGCGAGCAACTGACTTATTGGAAATAATACATACTGATGTATGCGGTCCGATGAGTGTTAAGGCTCACGGCAAGTATCGTTATTTTCTGAACTTCACAGATGACTTGAGCAGATATGGGTATATCTACTTGATGAAACATAAGTCTGAAACATTTGAAAAGTTCAAAGAATTTCAGAGTGAAGTGGAAAATCATCGTGACAAGAAAATAAAGTTTCTACGATCTGATCGCGGAGACAAATATTTGAGTTACGAGTTTGGTCTTCCGTTAAAAACAATGTGAAATAGCTTCACTACTCACGCCACCTGGAACACCACAATGTAATGGTGTGTCCGAACGTCATAACCGTACTTTATTAGATATGGTGCGACCTATGATGCTTCTTACCGATTTACCACTATCGTTTTGGGGTTATGTGACACTCCAAAATTTTTAATTTGGTTTTCTTCAAAAACTTTGTTGGATTTTAAAAGAGAGCATTTAAAATTTCTTTTCTAGAAATCCTTCCTCTTAAAAAAAACTTCCTTTTCTTTGGTAAGGATTTTTATTTTTCCTCAAACTATGGTGTTTGATCATTCCAAACTTCCTCTGTTGGTTCCCTTCTCAAATTATTTTGTTGGGAGTTTAGTCTTTTTCTTTTAAAAAGAAACTCTATGAAAATTGGGGATTTTCATATCTTGAAACCCCCCCCCATGACCTTGTATTTTTGCCCATGTGGTAAAACCTCTCAAAATCCTTTCCTCCTCCTTGTAATCAACCTAAGTTCTCTGTCCCAACTAATCCAAACAAGTTTTGGATTTTATTCTAATTATTTTTCCTCTCAAATCATTTTCTGTCAATTATTTGGAGCCTGAGGGTTTTCCAAAGCAAGTGCCCTATTTCATTTGAGTTTTAACCTCAAACCAACTCCTCTGGATTGTACTTAGCATCCACAACCTAGAACCATCTTGATCCACTCCTCCTCTTTTCAAATTTTTCAAATTTCAGCCTCTGCAAGTTTGGACCAGATTTGCCAAATTTGGTGAAATTCATATCTATACTTCTCCAAAAATTCCACCAAAATTCAGGCAGCCTACTGGAGCAATGAGTAGCCACTCCACCAAAAATCAGCTCAAGGGAAAATCCCTAGAGGCCAGTATCATTCTGTCGAACACCTTGCATGCACTCTTCCTTGCACTTTCAGTAAATTCAGTAAAAATTCAGATTCCAGTGTCGTTTCTCTTCGGCCGCTTCAGTCACGCGTAGACAGTGCCCTTGGCACGTTCCTCGCCACCTCTTCCTCCTGTATGGAGCACCACACGCACGCTTGGCACCTTCCTGGCGTCGGTGGCGCCCTGGCCCGCCTGCGCCGGCGTGTCTTGCGGCGGCCGAACCACCGTAGCAGCCGACAGGGAGCAAAACGGCGGCTCAATGCCGTTCGGCGCCGCCCAATGCCCCCTAGCTCTCCGCATGGCCTGATGCACGCCAGCGCAACCCCGCAGCACAGTCGCCGTGGCCCGACAGCACAGAACGCGCTCTCTGCCGCCGACGGACCCGCGCCGTCCCGTTCCGACCAAAACTGCCCTAAGCTTCTAATCCAAGTCCGTTTAGCGTCTGAATGGAACCAGTGGACCCCCACATTGATGCCCAACCTCCTAAACTCCCCGACCAAGCACTGCACCGCCGTAATCCATCACCGGAGACCCCCCGTTCACGGCCACCACCTCGGATCGCCTATAAAAGGAGACCCCGAGCTCGCCCTCGAGCACGCACCACCACTGCACCCCACAAACACCCCGCCAGGCCACTAGGAGGACCTCGAAGAGGTCTCCTCCCCCGACTCCGGCCGCCTCGTTCCGCCTCGGCCTCCACCTCGATTCGCTCCGGTGAGCCCATCTCCGGCGCCCAAACTTTGTCAGTAGCATCCTCGAGCACCCAGTGAGCTAACCCAAGCGTCAATTTGACCTTCGCAGCTCTCCCCGACGAGATCCATCTCCACCCGAGCCGCCGTCCGCCGGAGCAAGGCTCGCCGTCGACGTGGTACTCGCCGGCGACCACCACCACCACCAACCGACGCGGAAGGGCGCCCTGAACACGGAGGTACCCTCCGATCCCCCTACCTCGCCGTGGATCGCCGCCGGCGACCACCGCGGCTCTCGGGCACCATCGTCCTCTGCCGCCCTTTTGAATTTTTAAACCTGACGGGTGGGACCTGCCCGTCAGCCTCTCTGTCCTTTTCTAAACGAACCGTTTTCTGGAAGCGTATTCTGCCAAATGCACTTTCCTCCTGGGCTGGCGTATTCTCTATCGAATCGTTTTCTGTTTTCATGAGCTAGCCCCTGGAAACTTTCTGTTTCATTACAGATGAGTCCTTGGACAAAAACCCTTATAACTTTTAAACAGAAAAGTATTTTTGATTGATTCTTTTTCTGTTCTCTTTAAAATTTTGTCTAGTTTTTTTATCAGATTTATTTGAAAAATATTTGGAATACTTTTTGTGCACCTCTCGATATTTACGTTAGCGCGTGTGTTTTCTTTATACCGTAGATACCGAAGGAGGTGACGGAGCCTCGAACTTCACCGAGCTAGGCTCTGACTACTCTGAACCAGGCAAGCATGTTTGAACTTTTGATATGATGAGTGTCTTGGCATGTTTTGCATTTAGTTAGTTTCATGGCATGTTGATGAGCATACCGATGAACGTTATTTTCATGCATTGTTGAGGTAAGTGAGCTCGATGATCCATAGGTGGATGGATGTGAGTATGAATGGCCATGTGTTGGCATGAGGATGGGTAAGATGGCAGTGTTGTAGCATGCCAGTCTTATGCCAGACTATATGACTACAATGTCAAACCGTATCGGTCCAGTTCCTCCCTTTTCCTTCCTTGTACTACCACATGTTTTCCGCAAGGAATATGGATTAGTAAGTTGCAACCCGCTTTCCTGGTACACACCAAAAGGAGAGGCCGGGATGATGGTTCCATGGCCCTGGATTAAAGCCAGTCATCCGGTCAGGGGGCATGGGTGTTTCCGGTTGGGACCGAGAGGGGGGCACCCCTTAGAGTGCGCGTATATAAATTTGATCCCATGCTATTCGAGATTGTGATCTCCCCGTCTCAAAAGTTTTTCTTGGACGATGTCTAGGGTGAGTCCTGGCATCGAGAGATAGGTTGGGTGTGTACTGGTTAGCTGTGTTTTCTTCCGAAATACCGTAAACGGAACTAGTCCTTCGTGACTACGGAAATCCGTTAACTGTGGGAAATTTTTGTACAAACTCTGCAGAGTCATAAATCTC
The DNA here is from genome assembly GCA_034509565.1 of Triticum monococcum. NCBI lineage: Eukaryota > Viridiplantae > Streptophyta > Magnoliopsida > Poales > Poaceae > Triticum > Triticum monococcum. The sequence continues at coordinate 211,520,045 of CM067847.1, read as the reverse complement.
CAATTCATATTATCCATATCCAAATTTTGCGCTGACTTATTCTGACAAGTGCCAGTTTTGGTGACAGATACTCCGGTGAATCACATGAGTGCTAAGCCTGGTTAAAAGTTTATTCCTGTGGATGGACAAACCCGTTTATTATCATGAATTGAATATTTATTATGAGTATTATTTACTTGTGAATAAAGCCCTTTCTTTGATGTCGCTCAGACGTCCGACTGTGGCATTTCTTTTAAAAGCCCTTTCTGTGATGTCGCTCAGACGTCCGACTATGGCATTTCTTTTAAAGCCCTTTCTATGATGTCGCTCAGACGTCCGACTGTGGCATTTCTTTTAAAGCCCTTTCTGTGATGTCGCTCAGACGTCCGACTGTGGCATTTCTTTTAAAGCCCTTTCTGTGATGTCGCTCAGACGTCCGACTGTGGCATTTCTTTTAAAGCCCTTTCTGTGATGTCGCTCAGACGTCCGACTGTGGCATTTCTTTTAAAGCCCTTTATGTGGTGTCGCTAAGATGCCCGACTGTGGCATGATTTTCTGTTATTATTTGTTCACCTTTCGAGGCGTCGCTTCAGACACCCGATCGGTTTTCATTTATATTTTGTTGGGATTTCAGGCGGACTACCGCCGTTTCCCTTGTACTTACTTCGTTATGCAAATTTTTGAATGTGCATTGGAAAGATTAATCATGACGCATTCATGCATGCATTTGTTATATCTTACGTCTGAACTGTCTTGCGAGTACTTTCAAAGTACTCACTGGCTTGTTGATTTGGCCAGATGCTGACGAAGGCGATCTCTTGGATGAAGAGTTCGATAGCGAGTCCGACGCCTAGAGGAATCCCAGTTAGTCTCGTGCGACCCTGGATTTGGTCACTGTATTATATCCGCTTCCGCAACTCGAATAACATTCATCGAGCCTAACCTCGACGCTCGATGTGATGCCAGTTTGAGAGTCATGTTATCACACTCCCCACGGTGTTATCCCACCATCACTTTATCCTCGAGTCAGTAGTATGCCACCACACCATTGTGTTAAACCCGCCATTATGTATAATTATTGGCACGCTTGTAATAATTTGTTGAGCAACCCTAGCTCAACCCTGTAATATATTCTATGCTACTGGCTTATTGTATCAAGAACTTGTCTACCAGTGAGGAGGATTTCTCTCATGCTGGACTCAAAAGATTGGTTTTTCAATAATTAATTTTATTGGAAAACCGGTCGTGACAGGTTATGCATTAAAGACAGCTGCATTCACGTTTAAAAGGGCACCATCTAAATCTGTTGAGACGACACCGTGTGAACTATGGTTTGGCAAGAAACCTAAGCTGTCGTTTCTTAAAGTTTGGAGTTGCGATTCTTATGTGAAAAAGTTTCATCTCGATAAGCTCAAACTCAAATCGGAGAAATATGTCTTCATAGGATACCCAAAGGAGACAGTGGGGTACACCTTCTATCACAGATCCGAAGGCAAGACATTCGTTGCTAAGAATGGATCCTTTCTAGAGAAGGAGTTTCTCTCGAAAGAAGTGAGTGGGAGGAAAGTAGAAAACTTGATAAGGTAATTGTACCTTCTCCCTTATTGGAAAGTAGTTCATCACAAAAAATCTGTTCTTGTGACTACTACACCAATTAGTAAGGAAGCTAATGATGATGATCATGTAACTTCAGATCAAGTTACTACCGAATCTCGTAGGTAAACCAGAGTGAGATCCGCACCAATGTGGTACGGTAATCCTGTTCTGGAGGTCATGTTACTTGATCATGACGAACCTACGAACTATGAGGAAGCGATGATGAGCCCAGATTCCGCGAAATGGTTTGAAGCCATGAAATCTGAGATATGATCCATGTATGAGAACAAAGTTTGGACTTTGGTTGACTTGCCCGATGATCGGCAAGCAATTGAGAATAAATGGATCTTCAAGAGGAAGACAGACGCTGATAGTAGTGTTACTATCTATAAAGCTAGAATTGTCGCAAAAGGTTTTCGACAAGTTCAGGGTGTTGACTACGATGAGAGCTTCTCACTCGTATCTATGCTTGAGTCTGTCCGAATCATGTTAGTAATTGCCGCATTTTATGAAATCTGGCAAATGGATAAACAAAACTGCATTCCTTAATGGATTTATTAAGAAAGAGTTGTATATGATGCAACCAGAAGGTTTTGTCAATCCAAAAGGTGCTAATAAAATGTGCAAGCTCCAGCGATCCATCTATGGACTGGTGCAAGCATCTCGGAGTTGGAATATACGCTTTGATGAGTTGATCAAAGCATATAGTTTTATACAGACTTGCGGTGAAGCCTGTATTTACAAGAAAGTGAGTGGGAGCACTACAGCATTTCTGATAAGTATATGTGAATGACATATTGTTGATCGGAAATAATGTAGAATTATTCTGTAAAGCATAAAGGAGTGTTTGAAAGGAGTTTTTCAAAGAAAGACTTCGGTGAAGCTGCTTACATATTGAGCATCAAGATCTATAGAGATAGATCAAGACGCTTGATAAGTTTTTTCAATAAATACATACCTTGACAAGATTTTAAAGTAGTTCAAAATGGAGCAGTCAAACAAAGAGTTCTTGCCTGTATTACAAGGTGTGAAGTTGAGTAAGACTCAAAGCCCGACCACGGCAGAAGATAGAAAGAGAATGAAAGTCATTCCCTATGCCTTGGCCATAGGTTCTATAAAGTATGTCATGCTGTATACCAGATCTATTGTATACCCTGCACTAATTTGGCAAGGGAGTACAATAGTGATCTAGGAGTAGATCACTGGACAACGGTCAGAATTATCCTTAGTGAAATAAGGATATGTTTCTCGATTATGGACGTGACAAAACGTTCGTCGTAAAGGATTACACCGATGCAAGTTTTGACACTAATCTAGATGACTCTAAGTCTCGGTCTAGATACATATTGAAAGTGGGAGCAATTAGTTAGAGTAGCTCCATGCAGAGCATTGTTGACATAGAAATTTGCAAAATACATGTGGATCTGAATGTGGCAGACCCGTTGACTAAGATTCTCTCACAAGCAAAACATGATCACACCTTAGTACTCTTTGGGTGTTAATCACATAGCGATGTGAACTAGATTACTGAATCTAGTAAACCCTTTGGGTATTGGTCACATGGCGATGTGAACTATGGGTGTTAATCACATGATGATGTGAACTCTCGATGTTAATCACATGGTGATGTGATCTAGATTATTGACTCTAGTGCAAGTGGGAGACTGAAGGAAATATGCCCTAGAGGCAATAATAAAGTTATTATATATTTCCTTATATCATGATAAATGTTTATTATTCATGCTAGAATTGTATTAACCGGAAACATAATACATGTGTGAATACATAGACAAACAGAGTGCCACTAGTATGCCTCTACTTGACTAGCTCGTTAATCAAAGATGGTTATATTTCCTAACCATGGACAGAGAGTTGTTATTTGATTAACGGGATCACATCATTAGATGAATGATCTGATTGACATGACCCATTCCATTAGCTTAGCACCCGATCGTTTAGTATGTTGCTATTGCTTTCTTCATGACTTATACATGTTGCTATGACTATGAGATTATGTAACTCCCGTGTGCCGGAGGAACACTTTGTGTGCTACCAAACGTCACAACGTAACTGGGTGATTATAAAGGTACTCTACAGGTGTCTCCAAAGGTACATGTTGGGTTGACGTATTTCGAGATTAGGATTTGTCACTCTCGGTAATGCACATCACTTAAGCCTTGCAAGCAATGCAACTAATGAGTTAGTTGTGAGATGATGTATTAAAGAACGAGTAAAGAGACTTGCCGGTAACGAGATTGAACTAGGTATTGGATACCGACGATCGAATCTCGGGCAAGTAACATACCAATGACAAAGGGAACAACGTATGTTGTTATGCGGTCTGACCGATAAAGATCTTCGTAGAATATGTAGGAGCCAATATGGGCATCCAGGTCCCGCTATTGGTTATTGACCAGAGACGTGTCTCGGTCATGTCTACATTGTTCTCGAACCCGTAGGGTCCGCACGCTTAAGGTTTCGATGACAGTTATATTATGAGTTTATGAGTTTTGATATACCGAAGGAGTTCGGAGTCCCGGATGAGATCGGGGACATGACGAGGAGTCTCGAAATGGTCGAGACGTAAAGATCGATATATTGGATGACTATATTCGGATATCGGAAAGGTTCCGAGTGATTCGGGTATTTTTTGGAGTACCGGAGAGTTACGGGAATTCGCCGGGAGAAGTATTGGGCCTTGATGGGCTTTAGTGGGAAGAGGAGAAAGGGCCTGCTGCGCCCCCCTCCCCTCTAGTCCGAATTGGACTAGGGAAAAGGGGGCCGGTCACCTTTCCTTCTCCTCCACTTCCTTCTCCCTTCCTCCCCTCTTGGTGGACTCCTACTAGGACTTGGAGTCCTAGTAGGACTCCACATCCTGGCCGCACCTAGCCTTGGCCGGCCTCCTCCTCCTCCATCCTTTATATACAGGGGCAGGGGGCACCCCATAGACACACAAGTTGATCCACGTGATTTTATTCTTAGCCGTGTGCGGTGCCCCCTGCCACCATAGTCCTCGATAATATTGTAGCGGTGCTTAGGCGAAGCCCTGCGACAGTAGTACATCAAGATCGTCACCACGCCGTCGTGCTGACGGAACTCTTCCCCGACACTTTGCTGGATCGGAGTCCGGGGATCGTCATCGAGCTGAACGTGTGCTAAAACTCAGAGGTGCCGTAGTTTCGGTGCTTGATCGGTCGGGCCGTGAAGACGTACGACTACATCAACCGCGTTATCATAACGCTTCCGCTGTCGATCTACAAGGGTACGTAGATCACACTCTCCCCTCTCGTTGCTGTGCATCACCATGATCTTGCGTGTGCATAGGAAATTTTTTGAAATTACTACGTTCCCCAACAAATTTTAATAAGATGCCCTCTGATTTTGAGACTAGTGTTAAAGAATTTATGATTTCGCAAAAGAATTTCAATGCTTTGCTTGAAGAAAAATTGCCTAAGATTGATGAGTTGGCTAGGAACATGGATGGAATTTCTCTTGATGTTGATTCTTTGAAACTTAGATCTATTCCACCTAAGCATGATATCAATGAGTCTCTCAAATCTATGAGGATTTCCATTAACGAGTGCAAAGAAAGAACAGCTAATAACATGCCCATCAACATTATCGACCACGAGATCTTTAACCATAGCAACATTAGGTTCAACTTTAATTTGTTCAGAGGGTCTAGGTGTTCTAATATTACTTTTGTTAACCATGGTTGAAACCTTAGCATGTTCCTTTATCCTAACAGGGAAAGGTGGTTTCTCAATTTAAACAGTAGGAACAACTGAATCAAAATTGTAAATGATAGTTTCATCTTTAACTACAATGGGTTCCTCAAACTTTTCTTTAATAGGGGGGTGTGTGATATTTAAACCACTTCTCCTTAGGGAGATCAACATGAGCAGCAAATGATTCACAAAAGGAAGTTACTATCTCAGAGTCAAGTGCATATTTAGTGCTAAACTTATGAAAAGCATCCGTATTCATAAAAGATTTAACACAATCAAACTTAAGCATTATACCTGACTCTTTACCTTTGCCGAGTTCCCAATCTTCAAAGTTGCATTTAATTCTTTCTAGAAGATTCCACTTGAATTCAATAGTTTTCTTCATAAAGGAACCAATTGAAGAAGAATCGAGCATGGTTCGATCATCATGAGAAAGCCGAGCATAAAAAGTTTGTAAGATGATTTATTTTGAGAGGTCATGATTGGGGCATGTGTACATCATGTGCTTAAGCCTCCCCAATCTTGAGCGATACTTTCTCCTTCACGAGGCCAAAAATTATATATATAATTTCAATCACGATGAACCAGATGCATAGGATAAAACTTTTGATGAAATTCCAATCTCAATCAGTTTCAATCCCAAGTTCGAATATCATCACATAGCCTATACCATGTAAATGCTTTTCCCCTCAAAGATAAAGGGAAAACCTTCTTCTTAACTTCATCTCCAGGTAGACCTGCATCTTAAATAATCCACAAACTTCATCCACATAGATTATGTGCATATCAGGATGTGTTGTTCCATCTCCCACATAATGATTTGCTAGTAGTTTCTCTATCATACCCTAAGGAATCTCATAATAAATATTTTCAGTAGGTGCAGTAGGTTGAGGAGCAACTCTTTGTGCTTCCGGTCGAGGTGAAGATACCTCGAACAAACCCCTCAAAGTATTCTTTTCCATAGTAACAAGTGACAGTAAATTTTAGCACGCAATATAAATGTTTCCTTACCAAATTCCACTCACCGAAGGCGCTTCACTCCCCGGCAACGGCGCCAGAAAATATTCTTGATGACCCACAAGTATAGGGGACCAATCGTAGTCCTTTCAATAAGTAAGAGTGTCGAACCCAACGATGAGCAGAAGGAAATGACAAGCGGTTTCAGCAAGGTATTTTCTGCAGGCACTGAAATTGTCGGTAATAGATAGTTTGATTACAAGGCAACTTGTAACAAGCAAATAATAGTAACAGTAACTAAGGTGCATCAAGGTAGACCAATCCTTTTTGTAGCAAAGGACATGCCGGAAAGGTCTCTTATACTAGTAAGAAAAGCGTTCTTGAGGACACAAGAATTTCATCTAGTCATTTTCATCATGTTTGTTTGGTTCGCGTTTGTTACTTTGATAATTTGATATGTGGGTGGACCGGTGCTTGGGTAATGTTCTTACTTGAAAAAGCCTCCCACTTATGATTCCCCCTCCCGCAAGCATCTGCAACTACGAAAGAAAAATTAAGATAAATCTAACCATAGCATGAAACGTATGGATCCAAATCAGTCCCTTAGAGAATAGCGCATGAACTAGGGTTTAAGCTTCTGTCACTCTAGCAACCCATGATCTAATAACTACTCCACAATACTTTCCCTTAGGCCCAAAGATGGTGAAGTTTCATGTAGTCGACGTTCACATAACACCACTAAGGGAAACGATGACATACATATCATCAAAATACCGAACGAATACCAAATTCACATGATTACTTATGACAAGACATCTCCCATGCCCTCAAGAACAAATGTAACTACTAACAAAACACATTCATGCTCAAGATCAGAGGGGTATTGAATAGCATAATGGATCTGAACATATGATCTTCCACCAAATAAACCAACAACATCAACTACAGGATGTAATCAACACTACTAGCAACCCACATGTACCATTATGAGGTTTTGAGACAAAGATTGAATACAAAAGATGAACTAGGGTTTGAGATGAGATGGTGCTGGTGAAGATGTTGATAAAGATTGGTCCTCCCACAACGAGAGGATCATTGGTGATGACTATGGCTTCGATTTCCCCCTCCCGGAGTGAAGTTTCCCCGGCAAAATCTCCTCGTCGAGAGCAAAAGTGCTCCTGCCCAGGTTCCGCCTCAAGGGGGATCTCTCCGCCGGCGCAACCTATTAATGTTGGATCTAGTTTTAAATATCTCAAGGGGAGATAACCAATCGTGAAAATGGTCCGGGATTTGGGCTCATGGTTTAAGAGATACAACGTTTCGAATAGACGAATCTACGAAAAAAAAGAAAACTCACAGGTTCCGCCAAGTGGCCCACATGTAGTGCGCCACATGTCGCGAATAGGGAAGGTTGAAGTGATCTTTGGAAAGGGTACTCCTTAACTACTAATTTCGAATGTCTCGCTTGTTGCGAGACGTACGACAGCCTCGCCTCTACACAAGTGACATTGGGCCGGCCCAGTGCACAGCAGGCCGCATGCCACATGCAACCGCTTCGTTCTTTCTGTTTCTTTTGAGTTTTTTTTGTTTTTGATTTGTTTTTACCTTTGTTTATATTTTCAGATATTCCAACTATATATAATATATTACAAAAAAGTTATATAAAACATTTGAAAAATATTAAATGTGTATAGAAAAGTATTTCTCGTGTATAGAAAAAATGTATACGAAAAATATACAATGTTTAAGGAAAACATTGTTCATGTATTTAAAAAATGTTAATCAAACTGTTGTAAAAAAATTAGTGAAGCTTATGAAAAATGTTAATCAAGCATTTGGGAATTGCTAAATGTGTGTAAAAATGTTTTGATGTATACGAAAAATGTACAAATGTGTATGAAATTATAGGCATCAAAACATATATAATAAAAAAAAGTTAATCATACATTTATAAACATGTATAAAAAGTGTTCTTGATGTATAAAAAATCTACAAAGTTTATGAAAAATAGACATCAAAACATGTGTATGAATTTTTAATCATGTATTTAAAAATGGTTAAACTTGTGTAGGAAAATGTTCCTTTGTATTAAAAAGGTAAAATGTATGTATAAAAAATGTATAAAATGTATAAAAATGTAGAAACTAAGAAGTGTATTTGAAAAAATGTTAATACTATACTTACAAAATGTAAAGTGTATAAATAAATGATTATGATGTATATAAAAAATTGTACAATCTGTATGAAAAAAAGTAGTCATCAAAAAATATATCTAAAAAATATTAATTATATATTTGAAAAAATGTTAAAGATGTATAAATACATATAAGATAATTTCGGGTATAATTTTTCTTGTGTACTTTTTTTCATACATATTACACATTTTTCCTATAATTAAGAAACACTTTTTATACATCTTAAACATTTTTCAAATATATAATTAATATTTTTTCAGATATATGTTTTGATGTCTGCTTTTTTCATACAGATTGTACAATTTTTTATAAAAAATCATAATCATTTAGTTATGCACCTTTAACATTTTGTAAGTATAGTATTATGATTTTCCTAAAATATACAATTTTATTACTACATTTTTATGCATTTTTACGTTTTTTATACATCCATTATACATTTTTTATACATCAGGGACATTTGCCTATACAAGTTTAACATTTTTTCATATATATTCTTTGATGTCTATTTTTCATACACATTGTACATTTTTACATACATTAAAGACACTTTTTTATACATGTTTATAAATACATGATTAACATTTTTCTTATATGTATGTTTTGATGCCTATTATTTCATACACATTTGTACATTATTTGTATTTATGAAAACATTTTTAGACTCATTTAGCAATTTCCAAATGCTTGACTAACATTTTAAAAAAACTTGACTAACATTTTCTTTCAAATGTTCAGTTGACATTTTTTAAATACATGAACAGTTTTTTACATGCACGTAGTAGAATTTTTCTATACATGAGAAACATTTTTTCTATACACATTTAACATTTTTCAAATGTTTAATGTAACTTTTTTTAATATATAAAGTTGGAATATTTGTAAATGTAGAAAAATGTAAAATGGAAATAAAAAACAAAATACAAAACCTCAAAAGAAACAGAAAGAACGAGGCGGTTGCACGTGTCCTGTTGTGCACTGGGCCGGCCCGGTCTCACTTGTGTGCAGGCGAGGCTTCCCTACGTTCGCAACAAGCGAGACATAGCGAAGTCACTAGTTAAAGGGTACCCCTTGCAAAGATCACTTTCACCTTCCCTGTTTGCGGCAGGTGCACTGCACGTGCACCGCTTGGTGTAACCTACGAGTTTTTTTGTTTTCCGTAAATTCGTTTATTCAAAATATTTTATCTCTTAAACCGTGTGTCCAAATCCTGAACCATTTTCACTGTTAGATTTCTCGCATCAAGACCTTCGAAACTAGTTCAATGTTAATAGGTTTCTACAAACTTTTTTCATGAAAAAACCCAAAAGCCCAGAAGAAAAAATGAGCCAGAAGCACGGTTTTATTTCTTCACCGTTTTCCCTTTTCTGGGAGGCACTGTTGAGTATATGTGTTGTGCATATTTGTGTATTGTGATACGTTCCTTTCTTTCAGTTTGTTTTCTGAACTTTTTTCAGCGAAGAAATAGTTAGTTGTTTTCTAAAACTGGTGTTCTATTATGACAAGTAATGGAATCCGGTCTCCCAATCCGGTCTCCCTTTGGGAAACAAATGAAAACAAGGTTGGAGTGGGGAGCCCACCGGTTCAAACATGATTTTTTTTTTAAGTTTTATTCCAAGTTAGCTGATTGTTCTATCAACTTTATTTTTGTACATTTTTTGTATCATACTTTGGTCTTGGTATGTTCATGTAGGCTGGTTGTAGTGGTTATGTGGTTGATTGTAATTTTAATCACGTATATTTCATCATGGTGCTATCGATATGGGAAAAATTAGCTCATCCTCCTCTAGGGCATGTGATAGCAATTTGGCTCACATGATGGTAAAGGAAAATTGAATGTCTCGTGCGATCGGCCCATGCCTGGCTGCCTACGACCAACGCTTGGTCTCCAGTGCGATTTGACTGGAGATGTCACATCACCGGCCTCACGAGGCCATGTTGAGAGGCAAGTGATCAAGAGAAGAGTCCTGATGGCATAGTGTCGAAGAAGACATATCTTCAATTCTCTTTTCTGATATATTGTTCGTGATTTAGTATTATCTAAGAATATTAGAATTATTTTAAAGGGCCCCATGTTCTCTTTTCGCCCCCCCCCCCCCCCGTCCCCACACACACACGAAATCTTAGTACTGGTCCGCTTGTACTCAAAAGCACTTCATGATTATGATTTTGTAACCATTGGCTAAATATGGTATGTGAAAACATGATCGGGTTTTTTTTACCAGTGGTGTTAAACATCAACACTAATAGGTCGGTGGTGGCCCGTCAGTGATGACCCTCACTGATAGTTGTCTACCGGTCTGTTGAACATTAGAGCACCCCCACCCCCCCCCCCCCCTCCAGGATGCCCCCAGGACACCATTTTAGGCTCGGACGACGCTTTTGCCAAAAACGGCCCAGCCACGCCCCCCAGCGCCTCCCCGGACGTCAAATTAGCGCCGGCAAACCCAGGCGAAATCCAGTGCGTTGGGGGGCTCTTGGGGACGTCAGCGGAAGTTTCGGTGAATCGTGTCTCCCCAGATATCCTTTTTCTTGCCCCATTTAACCATTTCCCTCACAAATTTTTGGTTGGGGTGAGGTGTGGCTAGGAAGATGCCCTCCTCATGCACTTCTATTTTGCTTGGATGAAGCATTTGGCCCTCCAAGACACCATTTTTTTTGGTTTGGTGATGTTCTTGAGGCTCCAACGGTTGGAGATGCTCTTAGTGTTAACTTAATTTTTCATATTGTGAATTTAGATAGTAAAACTACGTTTTTTTTGGAGTGGCTAATGTAAATTTTTAGCTAGTCTTTTTTTTTGAGACGGTACATATTTTTATATTATAATATAAGAATGTTTTTGACATTACACGCTTTTATATTACGGGACAAAGGGGTAGTTACTTCTGCCGACTTCTCTGAAAAATGCAACGCACGGGACAGGGAGAATATAAGCCGAACCATAGAACAAATCCATTCCACCAGCCAGAGAGCACCACTAAACTTTATGGTGTTCATCACAAAACTAAAACACACTACTGCCACTAGCCTGCATCATATTCGCATAATTACTACGAAAAAAAATTCAGAAAACACAAATTATTCCCTGAGCACTGGCCGGCGGGTGGTTCAGACTATGGTGCAAGCGTTGGGATTCTCCTCGCTGAAGATGGCCGTGAGCCGGTTGGCGTCAGTGGCCATGCTGTAGATGCCCTCGCGCACCGGGGTGGGGTAGTACCACCGGTACTCACCGGAGAAGTACTCGTGCCGCCTCGGCGTTCCCCCGGCGCCCAGCATCTCCCACCGCGTCAGCGGCGACGGCGCGTACCTGCCGTATCCGTACCCGTGCCCGTGCCCGTGCCCGTGCCCCTGCGGCGCTGGGGCGTACGCGTGGGAGGCCGCCGCGTGGTGCTGGTGCTGGTCGCCGTACGCCGCGTCACCGCTCGTCCCTGCCGCCGGAGGTGCATGCTGATGCTGGTACGCGTCGGCAGCGCTCGGCGGCGGCCCCGGCCCCGGCCCCGGCGTGTTGAACCGGACGTGCTTCGACTTGGACTTGGACTTCTTGCGCTTGCGTGGCTTGCCGTCTGCTCGAGGCGGCGCGCCGGCGGCAGGGCCGTACGGGCCGTGGACTGGCGGTTGCTGCGCCGGCATCGCGTGGGAGCTGGGAGGGTTGCTGGTGGTGGTGTAGGTGACCGTGCGTGCGTCTGGCCGCACGTAGTGTGTTTGAGCGTGAGGGTGCGCCATGGCGTAGTCCAGAAGCTCGTGCCTCGTCCGTTCTCTCCGCCCTGTGAGACGTTGCACCGAAATTGACATGATTCAGAAGTGAGACTACAGAAAAAGCTCACAAGGAGAGACGGATAGAAACTTGTATATCATGCATGATTTGGACTTTCAGTATGAGTAGTATATATTATAACGTACCGTTGCATTTCTTGATGACTTTAGATATCATCCTGCCCAAGGGAAAGCAACCCATTTGCCTATCAGGAGCTGCGTAAGCGTAATCCATCTCTCTCGCTCTCCCATCTGCGTATATATGTGTCCGCACATGTGAACTCATCGACTTTCAGCTCCCACACTTCTTAACGAACGTCTCTCTCTCTCTCTCTCTCTCTCTCTCTCCCTCCCTCTCTCTCCCTCTGTGTGTGTGTGTGTGTGTGTGTGTGTCTGTGTGTGTGTCTGTGTCTCTCTCTCTCTCTCTCTATCTATCTTTCTCTCTCTCTCGTCCAGTCTCCAGAGTATGTAACACATGGATTAGAAGGAATGATCTTTTGATCAAGAATAGTCCTCTTTTGGCTCGGTTGGTGAAGGAAATTGTGCTAAAGGGAGCTAGGTAGCTACGGAGAATCGAATGACAAAATGGGCTCACCAACCTAATGCACGGTGCCATGGATTGCACTGCATGTTGCTTGTAAGTCTAACGGAAGGAGTTCAGCATCTGGGCCAGAAAATGTAGGTAAAAGCGCACAAATTAATGGTCCCTTGTTTTGTCGTGTGGATAATATACACAGAGCAGACGACGAAGCGGAGTCAGTGGTGTCAGAATATATGCTTCGGGAGAAATATCAATTCATCCGAGAAAAGCGACTTTGCTCGGATGCTTGTTCCTAGCTGGTCCAAATCAGGGAGATATGAAGCGGCTTATTTTATTTTAAGCACAAACCGTAGAACAACAATTGTTCTACAGTATTTTCATTAATTTAATTATTAAAGAAGTAATATGTACAGACAAAACAAACAAAAAGAATAAAAAAAAAGAAGGCTATCCGTTGCAGGTCGGTATCATCATGAGTGGAAAATTCAAGTGGAAAGCTATCCTCAATCAGGAAGACATCCTATGGGTCAACATTATATGGGAGACTTATTATCAACATGCATTACCTAGCAACAGAGAGATTCGATCATTCTGGTGGAAAGCTATCCTCAGACTACTACCTTGTTATAAACATCAGGCCACATGCATAGCAGGCACAGGGAACACCATTTCTTTCTTAGAGGATGTTGGCATGACCAACCATTGAAACTTGCTTGGCCAGAACTATACTCATTCACCAACAACCAGGATATCTCTTTGGAGAAGGCCCGGATGACAGAGGATCTTGCTCAGTTATTTCATAGACCCCTCTCACAGCAAGCATTCCAGCAGTTTACTCAACTCAATTTGTTACTTGCTGATGAGAACCACTATTCATCTATGAAAATGTATAAGTACCTGATGGGACAGAGCACTGCTCATTTCATCTTCAAACTTATTTGGAAAAGCCCAGTCAGGCTCAAACATAAAATCTTCTTCTGGTTGCTTCTGTATGACAGAATCAACACAAGAAATCTTCTCCACAAGAAAACCATGTACTTGGAAAGTTACAATTGTGCTATGTGTTCATACCACACCAAAGAAACACTCTTCCATCTACTCTGGGATTGTCCATTTGCACTTTCATCCTGGGATCTTATTTTGTGACAGAAGCTAAGAGGAATTTCTAGCTTTGATGAGCTCTGTATATCATTAAACTTGTTACCAGGAGAGATTGGTATGACTATTCTCGTTGCGGGTTGTTGGGGCATTTGGCCTGTTCGTAATAACAAGATTTTTAGAAGTGTTTTCCCTCATCTACACAGTTGGACTTACCACCTCAAAGAATGTCTTAAAAATACTATGATTAGGCCAAGCTAGTACTACTGAGAAGATCAAGAACTGGATTGAGCTTTATCTCTAATTTGCTATAATGTTGTTGTTTCCTAGAACAGGTGTTGGATGAGGACTCTATCCTCCATTTACTTTACTTTTGTACATATTTAATTAATGAAATACCATAGAACAATTGTTCTATGGTCATGAGATTCAAAAAAATGAGTGGAAAATTTAGCAATCTGGTATCATCCTCCAAGATGAGAACTAATTCAATCCTCGAGTGTTGTCACGCGCTTTTGCTTAGTCATGTGTGCTAGAAGGGAAAGGTCATTCTTGAGCATGTATTTCCATGAGTTTTTGCATGTCACTTCTCTCCTAAACACCTTACCATTTCTTTGATTCCAAATACTCCAACATCCAAGGATGAGGATGTCCGTGGCAATAGCTTTAGCCAAATTTTGATGAGCTAGCAGAACATCATCATAGATGGAAGTTCCTCTCTGTCTAGAGAGGATGATGGTGGCCTACCAATCATGAGCAAATGTGTAATACCAAAAGAGATGTAGTGAAGTCTCTTTGGCTCCATCATTGCAGAAAACACAGTCATACCAGTCTAAGTGCATAGATTTCGTCTTGATAAGATTCCTTGTGATGACTCTATCATGAAGCAACAGCTAGAAAAATATTTTGTGTCTCATTCTGCTAGCACTTCTTCATAACCATTTGAAAACCATATGGCATGCATTGAGATTGAGTATTTGTTGCTTACACCTTGAAAAATCCACTTATCTTGAGCTTGTTTGTTTGTTTGTTTGTTGATCAATCAAGAGTTGGAGATCAGTCAGTTGAGAAAATGCTCGAGCTGAGAGGGGGTATGGAAAAATTCAGAGATGTCCAAAGATTTAACCATATAATTCAGGCATTGATTTTCATTCTTAGCATGAGTGTTACGCAAGGAATTTTGGCCATAGAGGCTTGTCCGCCCAAGTATCATGCGAGAGCTTAATTATGAAACCAGAGCCAGCCTTGTAAGAGACATTGCTTTTAAAAGCTAGACGGAGATTAAGATGCGCCCTCCACCAGTAGATCCCACCATTCTTTCACTAGGGAGCTCAGTTGTTTAATATTTTTCACAAATCATGTGCACCCAAGGAAGATTTTCTTTGTTTAAGAACTTGTAAAGGTTTTTCATAAGCAGTGCTTTGTTATGAACATCAACATTTAAAATCCTAGTACTACCTTGATCTTTTGGATTGCAAACTTTGTCCCATGAAATTAGGGCTGAACATGTGCTTTCCTAGCCATATTTTCTCCAAAAAATGCAGGCGATATTTATTCACTTGCCTAAGATACTAGCGGGCAAAGCAAGTTCACACACGAATAAAATAGGTAGAGGTTGGAGGATATTAAAGTGAAGCATCCAGTGAATCTCCTTTCAATTATCTGACATATTGAAGTGAAATATTCATTCCTTATTCTGTTGGCACTAAGAGGAAGACCAAGATAAGTGAATGGAAAATTTCCAAGTTTGAATTCTAATAACCCACGAATACTATTAGGTTTGTCATCAGGTCATGGGCACCAAAACATACTTATTGTAATTAATAATCAAACTAGTTTGTGTAGAAAAGTGAGCCAACAGATTGTTGATTTGATGAAGTTGAGCTTCTACTACAGGCAGGATCGAAATTGTGTCATCTGCATACTGTATAACAAGAAAGTCCTTATTGGCTTGAGATAAAATTGGTGCGTGAAAAAGCTGAACCTGCATGGCCCAATTCAGAATGGACTGCAAGAGATCAACAACTAGGATAGACATGAGAGGGAGGAGAGAATCACCTTGCCTCGCCCCTCTATTACTTGCAATTTGGGTTTGTTGCACCAATTATACTGTAGGGGGTTCCCCTACAGTCTTTCTGTCAAAAAAAAACAATGAATAGAAACCAAAGCTGCAAATCATGTAAATCCAATTGATCCATCTACTGCTAGAACCATTAGCTTTCAGAATTTGGAAGATTGTTTGTTCAATCATATCAAAGGCTTTCTCAAAGTCAAGTTTCAGTAACGCAATTTTCTGTTTTGGTTGTCTGCACTGATGAATTTACTCAAAAGCCCATGCCAAACAATTTTGAATAAATCTAATTTATAAGAATCCATATTGATTTGTGTGTAGCAACTGGAGAATGACTTCCTGGCATCTGTTAGCCAATAAGTTGGTGGTGATCTTAATTGTACAGTTGAGCAAGGATAGTCTTAAATCATTAGGAGTTGAGGGTTGTCTTTTTTAGGGATCAACGTAATAAAAGAACTATTGATTGATTTCAGATCAATGCTTCCATGGTAAAAATCTTCCATAAGCTAGCTCATAGAAGTCCTTAGAGATAATGTCCCAACAAGCTTTATAGGTCAGTAAAAGGCCAAGGGTCTTCGCACCGCGCAGTAAAAGTCGCCAGTTCCCAACATATCATGCAATATATGTGCGTGAGGATTAAGGGACTGTGTTGATGATATCGCTTGAAATCCGGAGCACAACCTCTTTATTGACAAGACATGCCAATAGAAACAGGCTTGGGCAGCGACATAGCCAGTAATAACTGTTGACAAGATGACTCGGCTGCACGATAAGTGGTGAAGGTTCGTTTCTTAGCCATAAAGTTGTCAGGGCTCAACCCACTCACCTATCGCACCCACATGGCAAGCCTTCATGGCTAAGTTAAAGGAGTCTTCGGACCAAGTAAAAATGAAAACCACCTCGAGGACTGCTTTGTAAAAAAATCTCCCCTTTATTTGATGGAGTAAATCATGGAGCACATCTATGCTTGGTCATGTTCAAAGGGAATACTAATTATCAAGAACATAAAGGAGAGACTTCGGATCAATGGGTCCTCAGATCTGGAAGCCGACTGTCGGTGTCAAAACCGGCGGATCTCGGGTAGGGGGTCCTGAACTGTGCGTCTAGGCCGGATGGTAACAGGAGGCAAGGGACACGAAGTTTTACCCAGATTCGGGCCCTCTCGATGGAGGTAAAACCCTACGTCCTGCTTGATTAATATTGATGATATGGGTAGTACAAGAGTAGATCTACCATGAGATCGGAGAGGCTAAACCCTAGAAGCTAGCCTATGGTATGATTGTTGTTGTGTATGTTGTCCTACGGACTAAAACCCTCCGATTTATATAGACACCGGAGAGGGTTAGGGTTACACAAAGTCGGTTACAATGGTAGGAGATCTGAATATCCGTATTGCCAAGCTTGCCTTCCACGCTAAGGAAAGTCCCTTCCGGACACGGGACGAAGTCTTCAATCTTGTATCTTCATAGTCCAGGAGTCCGGCTGAAGGTATAGTCCGGCCATCCGGACACCCCCTAATCCAGGACTCCCTCAGTAGCCCCTAAACCAGGCTTCAATGACGACGAGTCCGGCGCGCAGATTGTCTTCGGCATTGCAAGGCGGGTTCTTCCTCCAAGTACTTCATAGAAGATTTTGAACACAAAGATAGTGTCCGGCTCTGCAAAATAAGTTTCCACATATTGCCATAGAGAGAATAATATTTACACCAATATAATCTGTTGACGTATCCCGTAGCGTGTCACACCACGGCCAAGACTTTATCCGAGTTGTTTCATTATCCCACCTCAGTGCGTCATGCGAGGCGGTTTCCTTGGCACGTCTTGTTAAAGCAGAGATCGTGTCCCCTTATTCCGAGATTCTCATCAATATGGGCATGGGTAACCCAACCGCGCCATTGATTACGGCGCTTGGAGATAAGCGAGTTTTATCAGGCTGGTGGGGACACGTAGTTGCGTCTACCCATATAAGGGGATAAGGATCCACCTTTTCACCTACGCATTCTTCCTCCTTCGCCTATCCATTCTTGTGCACTCGAGCTCCAGCGCCCAAGTCCGCACTCCCCACCTCAACCTTCTCCAGCCATGTCCGGAGCGGGAGGCAAGTGGATGGTCTCCTTCGTCACGGAGGGACACATCAAAAAGCTGAGGAAGGCTGGATACCTGTCTAACGACATCGCATACCGGCTTCCCGAAAAGGGGCAGCTCATCCCCACCCCTAGGCCCCATGAGAGGGTGGTGTTCCTCCCCCATTTCCTCCGCGGACTGGGCTTCCCTCTCCACCCATTTGTCCGGGGGATCATGTTCTACTATGGCCTGGATTTCCACGATCTGGCCCCGAACTTTGTCCTCAACATCTCGGTGTTTATCGTCGTGTGCGAGGCTTTCCTCCGCATCCACCCCCATTTCGGCCTATGGCTCAAGACTTTCAACGTCAAGCCGAAGGTGGTGCGCGGCAACCAGGCGGAGTGCGCAGGCGCCATGGTGGGCAAGATGGCCAACGTCTTATGGCTCGAGGGCTCCTTTGTGGAGACCCTGAAGGGGTGGCAATCGGGGTGGTTTTACATCACCGAGCCGCGCGACCCCGAATGGGTCACAACCCCCGTGTTTCGATCCGGACCCCCTACGCGGCTCACCTCCTGGAAGGAGACGGGCCTGTCGTGGGGTAAGAAACAGGAGCTGACCGGACTCCAAACATGCATCCAAACCCTGGTGGACAGGAAGATCAAACTTGTCAACGTAGTCCAGGTTATGCTCATCCGCCTGATCCTCCCGTGTCAACAACGGGCTTTCAACCTGTGGGAGTTCGACCCAGCGCGGCACCAAACTCTGAGCAGGCTCTTCGACACGACATACGAAGATGCCTAGAAGGTGCTTTTCAAGGGCGCTGAGGCCCCCACATCCGCTACCGAGGATCGCGGATACAGTACGCAGCGTCACGCTCATGCGGCAAGCTGTTTTTTTTCCTTTTACAGGGTATCAGTTTTTCATAGTTTGACTCCATGCGGGACCTAAGCTCCCTTACCTTTGACAGGATTGGCAGGTGACGTCCGACAGATCAACTGTCCGGCTCCTTTGCCCGAAGGCCCAGCGGATGCCCGCTTGGCGAAGCTGCTGGTTCCGGCACCCTATGTGGTGCCGGAGAAGAAGGCCGCGAAAAAGGCCACGGGGACTCAAAAGAGTGCCCGGTGCCAGGAGGTGCCGGATCCATCATCCGACGGTTCTGAGGCGCATTCCTCCCGTGAAGACGAGGAGGAAGAAGAAGAGACCTCTCCCCCTCCAGCGGGAGGAGAGAAGAAAAAGAAGGCCGCCCTCTCTGGGGAGGCCGGAGGGTCCAAGAAGGGGAAAACCCTTCCTCCGGACTACTCCACCGACGCCGACGACGGCGGAGAGGAGTGGCCGCCCAGGGCCAAGCCCCTGGCAAAATCGTAAGTATCCGGATACCAGGGTAATTCATAGTATTCATTTATTGCACAGCTTTCCCTTATGTCGAATATGTTTATGCAACCCACCCAAAGATCGGCTCAACATGTCGTCGAGCGGCTCACTGGACTCGTTGGATGTGAACTCGCTTCCGACGGCTTCCTCCCCCCGCCCTACGGACGACACCGAAGTGTTGTCCCAACAGGTTCCAAGCCGGGAGGAGGTGGTCCTGGAGGCGCCGCAAGGCGACCTCCCGGACTCCAGGAGTAAAGGGGATGAAACCCCCCAGGGCTCCAAGTCCGGCTCTAGGCCGGACACCGCTCCGGAACCTTCGAAGGTTCCAGAGTCCGGTGGGGGACCTCCTTCCAAGAAGAGCAAGCCCACCGTGCCGGTGACCCCCGTCCAACCGGAGGCGCCGGACAATCTGTTGGAGGCGGTCCAAGGCGCCTCCATCGATGAGGAGCACCGCACCATTATGAGTGCAGTGGTCCAGAAGGTTCAGTCCGCCAAGAGCGGACTGACTGAAGCTTGTACTAGCCTTTTAACAGGCTTTGAGGTAAGTAAAGAATGTGTAAATAATATTACCGCATAGACGGTAGCCCCTGATGCTCTGTTTGGCGTTCGGGAAGAAAAGCCGAATAGAGGATCAAATAAAATTCGCAGGAGTCTAACAAAAAGGAGTCAATATGCGTATGCAGGCTTCTCTGCTTGCGTCCGCCGCACTGACTGCGGAAGTGGACACGCTAAAGCAGAACCTCGAGCGGTCCAAGCAAGAGCTCGGGCGTGCCAAGAAGCAGCTCGGGGACAATGAAGGTAAGAAATACCTTGTTTAAATATATATAAAAAGGTGCAATTGCAAAAAATGATAGGATTATCGTGGCTATTGTAGGGGCCATGTCTGAGGTGGTGACCCTTAAGCAAGCGCTGGTCGAGGCCGAGAAGAGGGCGGCCACGGAGCGCACCGAGCGGGAGAAGTATGAGGCCGAGGTTGGCAAGGTGCGGCAAGAGCTCCAGGCTCTCATGGAAAAACATGAGAGTTTGGAGCTTGACTCAAAGACGCGAGCGTCCGAGCTCGCGGTGGCTATTGAAAATGCCAAGTCTGCCAAGGCCAAATCCCAGAAGACCCTCCAGGAGTTGGATGAGGTGAAGAAGATAGCGGCGGGTAAGGCATTCTTTATGCAAAGCAAACACATAAATGTGAGTTACTTATTACTTACCCGAATCCGGAGCTCTCCAGGAGCGTTCGCAGATCTTCCCCGGAGTGTGTCTGATGCCGCCGCATTCTATCGAGCCGAGGAGGGCAGCTCGATAGAGAAGGTGTTCTGGTCTCAGTATGCTGAGGCCGGACACCCCGTGCCCCTGAGCGACCAGCTGAAGCAACTGGTCGAGCTCCACAAGGCGGCCGAACAGTCCATGAAGGGCCTCATTGTTCGGCTGTGGCCTGGAGGGGCTCTGCCTAGGAGCCATTTCGGGCTGGTGCGGCGGCTGGTGGAGGCCTGTCCAAGGCTCGAAGTCATCAAGCGCTCCGTCTGCATTGAAGGTGCCCGTAGGGCCCTTGCGTGTGCTAAGGTGCACTGGGGCAAGCTGGATGCTGAGAAGCTTGTGAAGGATGGGCCACCGCCGGGGAAAGAGCATCGCAAGCCCGAGAATTACTATATGGATATTCTGAAGGGTGCCTGCCTTGTGGCGGATGAATGTTCTAGGGATGTAATTTTTGAGTGAAACTTGCTCGTTTTGTCCTGTGCGCTGAAAACTTGTTCATATGCGCTAAGCAATGCTGTTGGAATTTAAAATATTACCTTCTGTGTGGCTGTTTATCAATTCTGAGAGATGGCGAGTCATCGGCTTCTGCCCCCGTGCCGCTGGTGCTGGGGTGTTCGAGGATAAACCTGAGCGCTCTTTTCCCCATGTTTGCGTCCTTCGAGGGAGGCGCTCAGCCCAAGAACAAGGCAATCGGACTATAATGCGTGAACACTCTCACTTAGCCATAGAATTCTATAATTTTAAATTTCGGTGAAGCCCCTGGTATTCGAAAGACCGAGTTCGGGGCGCTATCCACGCCTTGGCCGGACAGAGCCGGCTCCTCGCCCTAAGCGGCATAAGTCTTTAGGGACTCGAAAAACCTCTCGAACAGCGACCAGCTCTCGCTTCATCATGACAGTCAGTTTTAGCTTTCTCCACTGAGGTGCTCGACCCAGCTCAACTGGGGCACAATCGCAGTGGTTCTCCTAGTGCTACCTTAGCCGATATAGCGGAACGTAAGGCACCAAAACATAGGAGCCGGGCAAACCCAACTATTGACCCAAGACATGATTCAGAGCCGATGCATATAATGCTATAAGTTCGGGGTGCCGCACTTGTTAAAGTGTTCGGACTTCTCACACCATATTGAGGGGTACTAAAGCCCCTGGCGTATTTTGGCCGTACCAACGTGTACGGGTGCAACATGTCGTTAAGGAACATATATAAAGAAAAAAGGTAATGCAAAAATAGACGAAAGCTATGCATTGTTTATTAAAAAGGGTTGCGATCAAAGCAGAACGATACAAATAATGCGATAAGTGAAAGGTTGGACTAGTTAAAATGTCTGTTCCAGGGGCAAGCTGCGGAATAGTATGCGAAACAGGTATACTGCTCGTGATAGAGACCACCTGGGAGTTCCGTAATGCGGTGTGGTTTGTCTGCTTCCCTGGTTCTTGCATCGTTTGTGCGGCAATTGGACTGCCGAACAGGCCTTCCGAAGGATGAAGTCCTGAAAGTAAGAGAAAATTAAAAAATCGGCAGCCCATGGTACGGTTTAAGCCGTGTTTCGGGCGTGCCGTGATAGTGCCCTTCCCCCTGTACCCATGGTATCTCTAGAGCGTAGTTATGTACGTGAAGTACTGGCGTCGCCTTTTTGCGAGGGTTGGGGTTGGGGCCGCATTGCTACGCCTGTTCGGATCGTGCCAAGCGGTCTTTTTGTAGGTTACTCCGGGCGTGCTTGACGGTGTCCGGTCGTTTAGTGGCCGGACTGGAGAACTGCCTGGAGAGGCTGCCTTGTACTTCCGCTGCAAGGGCCGCCATGTGCTCCTCCGTTCAGAGGGAGTGTTCGGTGTTTCCATTGACCGTATTTACTCCTCGAGGGCCTGGCATCTTGAGCTTAAGGTATGCATAGTGCGGTACCGCATTGAACTTGGCGAATGCGGTTCGCCCGAGCAGTGCGTGATAACCACTACGGAACGGGACTATGTCGAAGATTAACTCCTCGCTTCGGAAATTATCCGGAGATCCGAAGACCACTTCAAGTGTGACTGAGCCTGTACAGTTGGCCTCTACACCTGGTATTACACCTTTAAAGGTCGTTTTGGTGGGCTTAATCCTCGAGGGATCTATGCCCATTTTCCGCACTGTATCCTGGTAAAGCAGGTTCAGGCTGCTGCCGCCGTCCATAAGGACTCTAGTGAGATGAAATCCGTCAATAATTGGGTCTAGAACCAATGTGGCGAATCCGCCATGACGGATGCTAGTGGGATGGTCTCTTCGATCAAAAGTGATCGGGCAGGAGGACCATGGGTTGAACTTTGGGGCGACTGGCTCTACCGCGTATACGTCCCTTAACATGCGCTTCCGCTCCCTTTTGGGGACGTGGGTTGTGTATATCATGTTCACCGTCCGCACTTGTGGGGAAAACCCTTCTGTCCACTGTTGTTCGGCGGCCGGGGCTCCTCGTCGTCATCGCTATGCAGCCCCTTGTCTTCATTTTCGGTGTTTAACTTGCCTGCCTGCTTGAACATCCAACAATCCCTGTTGGTGTGATTGGCCGGCTTTTCGGGGGTGCCATGTATCTGGCACAAGCAGTCGAGTATTCGGTCCAAACTAGACGGGCCCATGGGATTCCTTTTGAATGGCTTTTTCCGCTGACCGGATTTAGAGCCTCTGAATCCGGCATTAACTGTCATATCCTCGGCATTGTCGCCGTTAATGCGGCGCTTCTGCTTGTTGCGACACGACCTGCCACTAATGTCCCTGGTGTCCGAATTACCAGGGTTCTTGGTCATATTGTTGCTACGAGCAAGCCAGCTGTCTTCTCCCGCGCAAAAGTGGGTCATGAGTGTCGTGAGTGCTGCCATAGATTTCGGCTTTTCCTGTCCAAGGTGCCGGGTCAGCCACTCGTCACGGATATTGTGCTTGAAGGCTGCTAGGGCCTCAGCGTCCGGACAGTCGACTATTTGATTTTTCTTTGTTAGGAACCATGTCCAGAATTGCCTGGCCGATTCCTCTGGCTGCTGAATTACGTGACTTAGGTCGTCGGCGTCTGGGGGTCGCACATAAGTGCCCTGGAAATTGTTAAGGAATGCGGCTTCCAGGTCCTCCCAACAACTGATTGATCCTGTTGGCAAGCTGTTAAGCCAATGCCGAGCTGGCCCTTTAAGCTTGACTGGGAGGTATTTGATGGCGTGGAAATCATCACCGCGGGCCATGTGGATATGAAGGAGATAATCCTCGATCCATAACGCAGGATCTATTGTGCCATCATATGATTCGATGTTTACGGGTTTGAAACCCTCGGGGATTTGATGATCCATTATTTCATCTATGAAGCATAGTGGGTGTGCGGCGCCTCTGTACTTGGCTATATCATGACGTAGCTCCAATGAGCTTTGTCTACTGTGTTCGGCCCTACCGAATTTGTGGCCGGCGTGACAGTTACTATCTCGAGCCGTGGGGCGCCCCTGCGATCCATAGATCGATCTTGTTTGCCTTGCCTTGTCCTCCAACATATCTCGTAAGTCTGGCGCATATTCCCATGCCTTGGTACGGGGTGCGGCTTGAGTGGAGGGCCGAGAGGCCTCTCTATCGCGGTCATGAGGTGGCCGGTCGGCCGCATCAAGTGCTTCCTCCTCTAATCGGGGTAGCAACCTGCGCTTTGGGTAGCTCTTGGAGGGGCGTTCGAGTTTATGCTCTTCGGCCGCAAGGACTTCAGTCCATCTGTCGACTAGCAAATCTTGATCAGCTCTAAGCTGTTGCTGTTTTTTCTTGAGGCTTCTTGCCGTGGCCATAAGCCTGCGTTGAAAACGCTCTTGCTCGACGGGATCCTCTGGCACGACGAATTCGTTGTCATCGAGGCTTGCCTCGTCTTCGGAGGGAGGCATATAATTATCGTCCTTGACCTCTCTGTCAGCCGCTCTCTCATGGGGGCTGGTTTCTCCATCCTCCTATGCTAAATCTTGCTGGAGGGGGTTTTCTTTGGCACTTTCCAATGAATTATTATCTCCCATGCTAGAATCACCGTATTTGTTTTGGCGGGATTTTGAGCGGCGCCGCTGACGTCGGCGCTTAGGCTGTTTCTTGGAGGGGTCATCCTCCGCTGTTCCATCGCCATCTCCCTCTTTTGGGGTGTCCACCATGTATATGTCATATGACGAGG
This sequence comes from Triticum monococcum, assembly GCA_034509565.1. Lineage (NCBI taxonomy): Eukaryota > Viridiplantae > Streptophyta > Magnoliopsida > Poales > Poaceae > Triticum > Triticum monococcum. The sequence goes on along the minus strand of CM067847.1, from coordinate 211,495,301 downwards.
TGGCTTTCCAGGGCCTAGTAGGCGCTGGTTCTTCATCATCTCCTTCATCGGCGTCCATACCGTCGATGTCTTCGGAGTCGAAGTCGAGCATGTCAGTTAAGTCGTCGACAATGGCTACAAAGTGGGTGGTGGGTGGGCTTTGAATTTCTTCATCGTCCGTACCCCAACCTTGCTGACCGTAGTTCGGCCAGGGCTCTCCTGATAAAGAGAGAGACTTCAGTGTCTTCAGAATATCACCGAAAGGCGAGTGCTGAAAGATGTCCACGGCAGTAAACTCCATGATCGGCACCCAATCGGATTCGATCGGCGGGGGCGCGGAGGGTTCGGAGTCCGGAGAGGAGTCCGGCTCCTTGGAGTCCCGAGTCTCGCAGAGTGCGGGGCTGGTGTTCGGCTCAATCGCCGTTGGGATCGCAGCTCCCGAGGTGGCGTCCAACCGCCCATCCTCGATCGGCGCAGTTGGCTCCGAATTAAGGGTCGAAGCTGATGCGGGTGCGGCCTCCAGGGCACTGTTCGGCGGTAGAGCTAGATCATGCTTGTCGGGACAGTGCGGCGCGCTCGGAAGTGGCTCGAATCCGTCGAGGATCAAGTCCCCGCGGATGTCAGCCATATAGTTTAAACTTCCAAATCTTACCTGACGGCCAGGGGCGTAGCTTTCGATCTGCTCCAGATGGCCAAGTGAATTGGCCCGCAGTGCAAAGCCGCCGAAGACGAAGATCTGTCCGGGGAGGAAGGTCTCACCCTGGACTGCATCGCTATTGATGATCGTAAGAGCCATCGAGCCTAACGGCGACGACACAGAGGAACTCTCAATCAAAGCACCAATGTCGGTGTCAAAACTGGCGGATCTCGGGTAGGGGGTCCCGAACTGTGCGTCTAGGCCGGATGGTAACAGGAGGCAAGGGACATGAAGTTTTACCAGGTTCGGGCCCTCTCGATGGAGGTAAAACCCTACGTCCTGCTTGATTAATATTGATGATATGGGTAGTACAAGAGTAGATCTACCACGACATCGGAGAGGCTAAACCCTAGAAGCTAGCCTATGGTATGATTGTTGTTGTGTATGTTGTCCTACGGACTAAAACCCTCCGGTTTATATAGACACCGGAGAGGGTTAGGGTTACACAAAGTCAGTTACAATGGTAGGAGATCTGAATATCCGTATCGCCAAGCTTGCCTTCCACGCCAAGGAAAGTCCCTTCCGGACACGGGACGAAGTCTTCAATCTTGTATCTTCATAGTCCAAGAGTCCGGCTGAAGGTATAGTCCGGCCATCCGGACACCCCCTAATCCAGGACTCCCTCACCAACATGGAAGATAGAACTTGCCTACGAAGTCGAAGACCACAACATTGAAGCTATTCCGAAGATAGAAGCCCAAGTCCTCGGCTTGAGGACCATTTGAGGGGCTACTAACGGTGTCCTAGATTAGGGGGTGTGCACCACGTCGGCCGGTCAATCATGGGCCGGGCCGAGGACCCGATCACAACTGAAGAATGGGGCCCATATGCCCTAGCCCTCGATGTACTCAGGATTGAATCCTCCGAAGACTTGGCGTACACTTCAAGATGTGTTTAAGTGTTCGGCATGTTTATCCCTAGATTGTAACCGACCATATGTAAACCCTAAATACCCTCAGTGCCTATACAAGTCGATGGGTTTAATCTGTAGAGGCACATATTCAAGGCTTAGAGGTTAGAACCCATTCATACGATCTCGAGGCAGATCATCTGTATTTTGTACCCCATCCACAATCAATGTAATACAAGCATGACGTAGGGTTTTGCCTATTCGAGAGGGCCCAAACCTAGGTAAAATGGTGTCCCCTTTACTTCCTGCTCACCATCGTACCAAGATCACCAGCTCGGGACCCCCTACTAGAGATTTGCCAGTTTTAGCATTGACAGCAGGCCAACACCCAGACGGGCACGCAGCAGGCCAACACCAAGACGGGCACACAACAGCCGTTTGGGCCGCCAGACAACAGTGGGAGGAGGAGGAAGAAGATGAGGGCGAGGAAAATGATGTTGGGGAACGTTGCATGGGAAACAAAAAAATTCCTACGCTCACCAAGATCCAATCTAGGAGATGACCATCTATGAGAGGAGAGATTGGATCTACATACCCTTGTAGATCACTAAGCGGAAGCGTTAAGAAACGCGGTTGATGTAGTCGAACGTCTTCGCGATCCAATCACAATCCGTCCCACGAACTCCTGATCCAAGTGTCGAACGGACGACGCCTCCGCATTCAACACACGTACGGCTTGATGACGCATTCACCTCCTCGATCCAGTGAGCGATGGTGAAGTAGTAGCTCGAGTCCTCCGGCAACACGATGGCGTGGTGGCGGTGGTGGTGGCGGAATATCAGCAGAGCTTCGGTAAGCACTATAGAGAGGAAGAGGGATATGAGGGAGAGGAGGAGCTGCAACGTGGCACGAATAGATCTGTATGGGTACGTCTGCCCTCTCTCTACCTATCTTTATATAGGAGAAGGGAGGAGGGGGTGGTGCCCCTAGGGTTTCCCTTAGGGGGCGGCGGCCAGGGCAGATGGGATCTCCCCTAGGGAAACCCTAGGGTGACTTGCCCCCCAAGCCAGGTGAAGGCTTGCCTCCCAAGCCAGGTGGAGGCTTTCCTCCCAAGCCAGGAGGCGCCCCACCTCCCCTGGTTACGTGAGATGGGGTGAGAGGGGCGTTCAGCCTCTTAGTGGGATGGTTTGCCCCCTCCCCTTGGCCCATGAGCCCCCCAACAATTGTCGGGACCCCCTGAAACCCCTTTCGGTCATGCTGGTCATCACCCGGTACCCCCAGAACAATTTCGGACTCCAATACCCTTCGTCCAATATATCGATCTTCACCTCCGGACCATTCCGAAGTTCCTCGTCATGTCCGTGATCTCATCTGGGACTCCAAACAACATTCGGTGACCACCATAATGACTCAATATACTTATATCATCACCAAACGTTAAGTGTGTAGACCCTGCGGGTTCGAGAACTATGCAGATATGACCGAGACACCTCTATGGTCAATAACCAATAGCGGGACCTAGATGCCCATATTGGTTCCCACATATTCTATGAAGATCTTACCTGTCGAACCTCGATGTCAAGGATTCACTTAATCCCGTATGTAGTTCCCTTTGTCTACCAGTATGTTACTTGCCCGAGATTCGATCGTCGGTATCTCCATACCTAGTTCAATCTCGTTATCGCAAGTCTCTTTACTCGTTCCGTAATACAAGATCCCACAGCTAACTCATTAGTCACATTGCTTGCAAGCTTACTGTGATGTTGTATTATCGAGTGGGCCCTAAGATACCTCTTCGTCATACGGAGTGACAAATCCCAGTCTTGATCCATGCCAACTCAACGGACACCCTCGGAGATACCTGTAGGGCACCTTTATAGTCACCCAGTTACGTTGCGACGTTTGGTACACACAAGATATTCCTCTGGTGTGAGTGAGTTGCATGATCTCATGGTCATAGGAACATATACTTGACATGTAGAAAACGATAGCAGTAAACTTGATACGATCATATGCTACGTTTATAGTTTGGGTCTTTTCCATCACATCATTCTCCTAATGATGTGATCCCGTTATCAAATGACAACTCATGTCTATGACCGAGAAACCATAGCCATCTTTGATCAATGATACGTCTCCAACGTATCTATAATTTTTGATTGTTTCATGCTATTATATTATCAACCTTGGATGTTTTATATGCATTTATATGCTATTTTATATGATTTTTGGGACTAACCTATTAACCAAGAGCCCAGTGCCAGTTTCTGTTTTTTTTCTTATTTTAGAGTATCGCAGAAAAGGAAAATCAAACGGAGTCCAACTGACCTGAAACTTCACGGAACTTATTTTTGGACCAGAAGAAGCCCACGGAGTATCGGAGATGGACCAGGAGAGTCCCGGGTTGCCCACGAGCGTGGGGGGCGCGCCCACCCCCTGGGCGCGCCCCCTGCCTCGTGGACAGCCCGAAGATCTACCGACGTACTTCTTCCTCCTATGTATACCCATATACCCTAAAAACTTCGAGGAAGAGAATAGATCAGGAGTTCCGCCGCCAGAAGCCTCCCTAGCCACCGAAAACCAATCTAGACCCGTTTCAGCACCCTGCCAGAGGGGAACCCCTCACTGGTGGCCATCTTCATCATCCCGGCGTTCTCCATGATGAGGAGGGAGTAGTTCTCCCTCGATGCTGAGGGTATGTACCAGTAGCTATGTGTTTGATCTCTCTCTCGCTCTCTCGTGTTCTTGAGGTGGTACGATCTTGATGTATCGCGAGCTTTGCTATTATAGTTGGATCTTATGATGTTTCTCCCCCTCTACTATAATGGATTGGGTTTTCCCTTTGAAGTTATCTTATCGGATTGAGTCTTTAAGGATTTGAGAACACTTGATGTATCTCTCGTCGTGCTTATCTGTGGTGACAATGGGATATCACATGATCCACTTGATGTATGTTTTGGTGATCAACTTGCGGGTTCCGCCCATGAACCTATGCATAGGGGTTGGCACACGTTTTCGTCTTGACTCTCCGGTAGAAACTTTGGGGCACTCTTTGAAGTACTTTGTGTTGGTTGAATAGATGAATCTGAGATTGTGTGATGCATATCGTATAATCATACCGACGGATACTTGAGGTGACATTGGAGTATCTAGGTGACATTAGGGTTTTGGTTGATTTGTGTCTTAAGGTGTTATTCTAGTACGAACTCTATGACAGATTGAATGGAAAGAATAGCTTCATGTTATTTCACTACGGACTCTTGAATAGATCGATCAGAAAGGATAACTTTGAGGTGGTTTCGTACCCTACAATAATCTCTTCGTTTGTTCTCCGCTATTAGTGAATTTGGAGTGACTCTTTGTTGCATGTTGAGGGATAGTTATGTGATCCAATTATGTTATTATTGTTGAGAGAACTTGCACTAGTGAAAGTATGAACCCTAGGCCTTGTTTCAACGCATTGCAATACCGTTTGTGCTCACTTTTATCATTAGTTACCTTGCTGTTTTTATATTTTCAGATTACAAAAACCATTATCTACTATCCATATTGCACTTGTATCACCATCTCTTCGCCGAACTAGTGCACCTATGCAATTTACCATTGTATTGGGTGTGTTGGGGACACAAGAGACTCTTTGTTATTTGGTTGCACGGTTATTTGAGAGAGACCATCTTCATCGTACGCCTCCCACGGATTGATAAACCTTAGGTCATCCACTTGAGGGAAATTTGCTACTGTCCTACAAACCTCTGCACTTGGAGGCCCAACAACGTCTAGAAGAAGAAGGTTTTGTAGTAGAATCAAGCTCTTTTCTGGCACCGTTGCTAGGGAGGTTAGCGCTTGAATGTATATCTTTAGATCTTGCAATCGAATCTTTTTGTTTCTTGTTTTAGCACTAGTTTAGTTTATAAATGAAAACTACAAAAAAAATATGGAATTGAGTTTGCCTCATACGCTTCATCTTTTTAATATCTTTCGTGAGTATGATGGAAAGGAAAATTGTGCCGAAGTGTTAGAAGAAGAATGCATTAAAATGTTTGGCACTAAATCTTTGAATGATGAGCATGATTGCAATGTTATTAGTATGAACTCTTTGAATATCCATAGTACTAATGATGATTGCACTAGTCATGATGAGAATGTCTCTTATAAGCATGTTGATTTTTGTGGAGTGCATAGAGTTTGCAAGTACACACCAATTAGGGAAGACAGATTTTGCAAGAGGCATAAGTACTTAGAAACTAAACGGTTGCAGGAAAGGCTAGATGTTTGTGCTGAAAATTTAAATTTTCTTAGCCGTACTTGTGAACTTTGCAATGAACGTGGTCATTTAACCATCCGATGCAAATTGTTTCATGATCTAATCGTTTCCAAAAATTGTGATGATTTGATTTCCCTCGCACATCATAATGAACTTAGTTTGCTTATGGGTTATGAAGAAATGAAACGTATAACTAACTATCTTCCAGTATTTGTCCGTGATAAACTTCTTGATTTTGATCTAGAGGAAATTTATATGTATTGTGCGGTGAATTGTATTGAAAATCCTTATATTGCCAATTACATAAAGAAAAGAAAACAAATAGAGGATGAAGAGAATACTAATGAAAGGGAAGAGGCTTCCCAATATCCTCCTATTATTCCTTATGATGAATCAAGTAACGAGGAGGAGCCTTCTATTCAACCAATCTCATTAATAAGGAGCTCCAAAAAGAGGATTGAACCCACACATGATGTGAAGAAGAAAAAGAAAAGACGGAGAAGTAAAGGTAGAAAGGTATCTCTCCCAAATGATGTTGCTCCTATTTCTCATTGTGATGATGATAATTGCTCTACTATTGGTGCTATCCATATTATTAATGATGAGAGTGATTATGCTTATGATATGAAAAGGCCCAAGCTTGGGGATGCTATGTTTGATGAAGATGATGTTTTTGAGAATATATTTGCTGCAATTAATGTTTGTCCCAAGCTTGGGGATGCTACATTTAATGAAGATGATATTTTTGGTCTTCCAAGTTTTGATATGCAAATTTATAATGATGATAGCATGCCTCCTACTTATGATGATTATATTGATGAAAGTGGGTTTGGAAGAGTGTCAACTTTAGGAAGTAATGATCCCACTATTTTGGAGGATGTTGAATCTTATTATGATAATTATGAGAGTGGATTTGGAGAGGTCATGACTTTATTTAGTGATGATTCCACTATCTTGGAAGAGGTTTCAATCGATTATGATGAGAACAAAGTTGCTACTTATGATAATTATTGTGATGATACATATGCTATAAAAAGTAGTGATGATTATATTTATAAAACTTGTCATGATTATGATTACCCTTTTCTGAACATTACTCTTTTAATGTGGAAACAATTTATAGCATTCGAGTTTTTTATGATACTCCCACTATTCCGAATGAGAAGAATTTTGCTTATGTGGAGAGTAGTAAATTTTCTATTCTTGTAGATCATGATAAGAATGCTCTATGTGATGGTTATATTGTTGAATGCATTCATGATGCTACTGAAAATTATTATGAGGGAGTAATATATGCTTGTAGGAATTGCAATAATACCAAGTTTCCTCTCTATGTGCTTAAAGTTTTAAAGTTATGCTTATTTTGCCTCCCTATGCTAGTTGATTATTGCTCCCATAAATTGTTTGCTCACAAAATCCCTATGCATAGTAAGAGGGTTAGACTTAAATGTGCTAGTCATATTCTTCATGATGCTCTCTTTATGTTTCAATTCTTATCCTTTATGTGAGCATCGTTGAAATCATCATGCCTAGCTAGGGGCGTTAAACGTTAGCGCTTGTTGGGAGGCAACCCAATTTTATTTTTGTTATTTGCTTTTTGTTCCTGATTAGTAATAAATAAATTATATAGCCTCTGTTTTGGTTGTGTTTTTGTGTTTAATTAGTGTTTGTGCCAAGTAGAACCGTTGGGAAGACTTGGGGAAAGTCTTTTTGATCTTGCTGTAAAAAACAGAAACTTTAGCGCTCACGAGAATTGCTGCCATTTTTATTTGGAAAGTGCTATTTAGTTAATTCTTTTTTCAGATGATTATTAGATAAATTCCTCACGTACATCAATTTATTTTAGAATTTTTGGGTTTCCAGAAGTTTGCATTAGTCACATATTACTACAGACTGTTCTGTTTTTGACAGATTCTGTTTTTCGTTTGTTGTTTGCTTATTTTGATGAATCTATGGCTAGTAAAATAGTTTATGAACCATAGAGAAGTTGGAATACAGTAGGTTTAACACAAATATAAATAAATAATGAGTTCATTACAGTACCTTGAAGTGGTGTTTTCTTTCTTTCGCTAACAGAGCTCACGAGATTTTCTATTTTGTTTTTTGTGTTGTGAAGTTTTCAAGTTTTGGGTTAAGTTTTGATGGATTATGGAACAAGGAGTGGAAAGAGCCTAATCTTGGTGATGCCCATGGCACCCCAAGGTAAAATTCAAGGACACCCAAAATCCTAATCTTGGGGATGCCCCGGAAGGCATCCCCTCTTTCGTCTTCGTCTATCGGTAACTTTACTTGGAGCTATATTTTTATTCACCACATGATATGTGTTTTGCTTGGAGCGTCTTGTATGATTTGAGTCTTTGCTTTTTAGTTTAACAAAATCATACTTGATGTACACACTTTTTGAGAGAGACTCACATGATTTGAAAATTATTAGAATACTCTATGTGCTTCACTTATATCTTTTGAGATATATAGTTTTTGCTCTAGTGCTTTACTTATATCTTTTAGAGCACGGCGGTGGTTTTATTTTATAGAAATAATTGATCTCTCATGCTTCACTTATATTATTTTGAGAGTCCTTTAGAACAACATGGAAATTTTCTTTTAGGAATAATATAAAAACTTTCATAGAAGTGCATTGAATACTATGAGAAGTTTGATACTTGATAATTGTTTTGAGATATGGAGATGGTAATATTAGAGTCGTGCTAGTTGAGTAATTGTGAATTTGAGAAATACTTGTGTTGAAGTTTGCAAGTCTCGTAGCATGCATGTATGGTAAACGTTGTGCAACAAATTTGAACCATGAGGTGTTATTTGATTGTCTTCCTTATGAGTGGCGGTCGGGGACGAGCGATGGTCTTCTCCTACCAATCTATCCCCCTAGGAGCATGCGTGTAATACTTGGTTTTTGATGACTTGTAGATTTTTGCAATAAGTATGTGAGTTCTTTATGACTAATGTTGAGTCCATGGATTATACGCACTTTCACCTTTCCATCATTGCTAGCCTCTTCGGCACCGTGCATTGCCCTTTCTCACCTTGAGAGTTGGTGCAAACTTCGCGGGTGCATCCAAACCCCGTGATATGATACACTCTGTCACACATAAACCTCCTTATATCTTCCTCAAAACAGCCACCATACCTACCTATTATGGCATTTCCATAGCCATTCCGACATATATTGCCATGCAACTTTCCACCGTTCCGTTCATCATGACACACATCATCATTGTCATATTGCCTTGCATGATCATGTAGTTGACATCGTATTTGTGGCAAGGCCACCATGCATAATTTATCATACATGTCACTCTTGATTCATTGCCCATCCCGGTACACTGCCGGAGGCATTCATATAGAGTCATACTTTGTTATAGTATCGACTTGTAATCTTTGAGTTGTAAATAAATAGAAGTGTGATCATCATCATTAATAGAGCATTGTTCGAAAAAGGCCAAATAAAAAAGGGACAATGCTACTTGATACGTCCATTTTGCATCATGCTTTTATATCGATATTTATTGCATTATGGACTGTTATTTCACTTTATGTCACAATACTTATGGATATTCTTTCTTATTTTACAAGGTTTACATAAAGAGGGAGAATGCCGGCAGCTGGAATTCTGGGCTGGAAAAGGAGCAAATATTAGAGACATATTCTGCGCAACTCCAAAAGTCCTGAAACTCCATGAAACGTCTTAAAATAAATAAAGAAAAATCCTCGCAAAAGATGAAGGCCAGGGGGCCCACACCCTTCTCACGAGGGTGGGGGGCGCCCCCCCTAGGGCGCGCCCCCCTACCTCGTGGGCCCCCTGGTGGCTCTCCGACGTCCATCTTCTCCTATATGAAGTATTTGGATGAGAAAAAAATAAGAAGGAACTTTTCGGGACAAGACTCCGCCGCCACGAAGCGGAACCTTGGCGGATCCAATCTAGAGCTCCGGCAGAGCTGTTCTGCCGGGGATACTTCCCTTCCGGAGGGGGAAATCATCACCATCGTCATCACCAACGCTCCTCTCATCGGGAGAGGGCAATCTCCATCAACATCTTCACCAGCACCATCTCATCTCCAAATCCTAGTTCATCTCTTGTATCCAATTCTTGTCTCAAAGTCCGGGATTGGTGCTAGTAGGTTGCTAGTAGTGTTGTTTACTCCTTGTAGTTGATGCTAGTTGGTTTAATTGGTGGAAGATCATATGTTCAGATCCTATATGCATATTATTACCCCTCTGATTATGAACAAGAATATGCTTTGTGAGTAATTACGTTTGTTCCTGAGGACAAGGGAGAAGTCTTGCTATGAGTAGTCGTGTGAATTTGGTATTCGTTTGATATTTTGATAAGATGTATGTTGTCTAGCCTCTAGTGGTGTTATGTGAATGTCGACTACATAACACTTCACCATTATTTGGGCCTTGAGGAAGGCATTGGGGAGTAATAAGTAGATGATGGGTTGCTAGAGTGACAGAAGCTTAAACCCTAGTTTATGCGTTGCTTCATAAGGGGCTGATTTGGATCCACATGTGTCATGCTATGGTTAGGTTTACCTTAATACTTTTGTTGTAGTTGTGGATGCTTGCAATAGAGGTTAATCATAAGTGGGATGCTTGTTCAAGTAAGAACAACACCCAAGCACCGGTCCACCCACATATCAAATTATCAAAGTATCGAACGCGAATCATATGAACGTGATGAAAACTAGCTTGACGATATTCCCATGTGTCCTCGGGAGCGCTTTTCCTATTATAAGAGTTTGTTCCGGCTTGTCCTTTGCTACAAAAGGATTGGGTCACCTTGCTGCACTTTATTTACTTTTGTTACTTATTGCTCGTTACAATTTATCCTATCACAAAACTATCTGTTACCACTTATTTCAGTACTTGTAGAGAATACCTTGCTGAAAACCGCTTATCATTTCCTTCTGCTCCTCGTTGGGTTCGACACTCTTATTTATCGAAAGGACTACGATAGATCCCCTATACTTGTGGGTCATCAAGACTCTTTTCTGGCGCCGTTGCCGGGGAGTGTAGCCCCTTTGGTAGGTGGAATTTGGTAAGGAAAATTTTATATAGTGTGCTGAAATTTACTGTCACTTGTTACTATGGAAAGTAATTCTCTGAGGGGCTTGTTCGGGGTATCTTCACCCCGTCCAGTAGAGCAAAGAGTTGCTCCTCAACCTACTGAACCTATTGAAAATGAAACTCCTTTTGAATTTCCTTCGGCTATGATGGAAAAACTGCTAGCTAACCATTTTACAGGAGATGGAACAAAGCATCCTGATGAGCACTTAATATATGTGGATGAAGTTTGTGGATTATTTAAGCTTGCGGGTATACCCGATGATGTTGCTAAGAAGAAGGTCTTCCCTTTATCTTTGAAGGGAGACGCATTGGTATGGTATAGGCTATGTGATGATATGAGATCATGGGACTATAAAAGATTGAAGTTGGAATTTCATCAAAAGTATTACCCTATGCACCTTGTTCATCATGATCGCAATTATATATATAATTTCTGGCCTCGTGGAGGAGAAAGCATCGCTCAAGCTTGGGGAAGGCTTAAATCAATGTTATATTCATGTCCCAATCATGAGCTCCAGAGAGAAATAATTATGCAAAGTTTTTATGCTCGGTTTTCTGAAAACAATCGCATCATGCTCGATACTTCTTGTGCTGGCTCTTTTATGATGAAGACTATTGAATTCAGATGGAATTTATTGGATAGACTTAAACGCAACTCTGAAGATTGGGACCTCGACGAAGGTAGGGAGTCAGGTATGACACCTAAGTTTGATTGTGTTAAATCTTTTATGGATATCGATATTTTTCGTAAGTTTAGCATTCAATATGGACTTGATTCTGAGATAGTAGCTTCTTTCTGTGAATCTTTTGCTACTTATGTTGATCTCCCTAAGGAGAAGTGGTTTAAATATCATCCTCCCATAGAAGTAAAAGTAGCTGCACCTATTAAAGTTTAAGAAAAGACTGTCACTTATAATGATCCTATTGTTCCTACTTCTTATGTTGAGAAACCACCTTTCCCTGTTAGAGTAAAGGATCATGCTAAAGCTTCAACTGTTGTTTGTAAAAGCAATATTAGAACTTATACACCTCCTGAGCAAGTTAAAGTAGAACCTAATATTTCTATTGTTAAAGATCTCTTGTCTGATAATATTGATGGGCATGTTATTCAGTTCGAAGGTGAAACTACTAGAATTGCTAAACCTTGTGATAAAGATAAACATAGACCTGTGGTAGGCGTGCCTGTTATTTCTGTTAAAATAGGAGATCATTGTTATCATGGCTTATGTGATATGGGTGCCAGTGCTAGTGTTATACCTCATGACTTATACAAAGAAATTATTCATGATATTGCACATGTTGAGTTAGAAGATATTGATGTCACAATTAAACTTGCCAATAGAGATACTATTTCACCAATTGGAATTGTTAGAGATGTTGAAGTCTTGTGTGGGAAAACTAAATATCCTGCTGATTTTCTTGTTCTTACTTCCCCACAAGATAGCTTTTGTCCCATTATATTTGGTAGACCCTTCTTAAATACTGTCAATGCTACCATAGATTGCACAAAGAATGTTGTTACTGTTGGCTTGAATGATATGGTTCATGAGTTTAATTTCTCTAAATTTAGTAAACAATATCGTGAGGAAGAATTACCTAGTAAGGATGAAATTATTGGTCTTGCTTCTATTGCCGTACCTCCTAGTGATCCTTTAGAACACTATTTGCTAGACCATGAAAATGATATGTTCATGAATGAAAGAAGGGAAATAGATGAAGTATTCTTTAAACAGGAACCTATTCTGCATCAAAATTTGCCTGTTGAAATTTTAGGGGATCCTCCCCCACCCAAGGGTGATCCCGTGTTTGAGCTTAAACCGTTACCTGATAATTTTAAAATTTGCTTATCTTGATGAAAAGAAGATATATCCTATTATTATTAGTGCTAACCTTTCAGAGCATGAAGAAGAAAGATTATTGAAAACTCTGAAGAAGCATCGTGCTGCTATTGGATATACTCTTGATGATCTTAAGGGCATTAGTCCCACTCTATGTCAACATAAAATAAATTTGGAAGGAGATGCCAAACCAGTTCGTGATCCTCAACGACGTCTGAATCCTAAAATGAAATAAGTGGTAAGAAAAGAAATACTTAAGCTTCTGGAGGTAGGTATAATTTATCCCATTGCTGATAGTGAGTGGGTAAGTCCTGTCCATTGTGTCCCTAAGAAGGGAGGTATTACTATTGTTCCTAATGATAAAGATGAATTGATTCCACAAAGAATTGTCATAGGTTATAGGATGGTAATTGATTTCCGCATATTAAATAAAGCTACTAAGAAAGATGATTACCCCTTACCTTTTATTGATCAAATGCTAGAAAGATTATGCAAACACACACACTATTGCTTTCTAGATGGTTATTCTGGTTTCTCTCAAATACCTGTGTCGGCTAGAGATCAATCAAAGACTACTTTTACATGCCCTTTTGGTACTTTTGCTTATAGACGTATGCCTTTTGGTTTATGTAATGCACCTGCTACCTTTCAAAGATGCATGATGGCTATATTCTCTGACTTTTGTGAAAAGATTTGTGAGGTTTTCATGGACGACTTTTCCGTCTATGGTTCCTCTTTTGATGATTGCTTGAGCAATCTTGATCGAGTTTTGCAGAGATGTGAAGAAACTAATCTTGTCTTGAATTGGGAAAAGTGCCACTTTATGGTTAATGAAGGTATTGTCTTGGGGCACAAAGTTTCTAAAAGAGGTATTGAGGTTGATAAAGCCAAGGTTGATGCTATTGAAAAGATGCCATGTTCCAAGGACATCAAAGGTATAAGAAGTTTCCTTGGTCATGCTGGTTTTATAGGAGGTTCATTAAGGACTTCTCAAAAATTTCTTGGCCTCTGACTAATTTATTGCAAAAAGATATCCCATTTGTTTTTTATGATGATTGTGTAGAAGCATTTGAAATACTTAAGAAAGCATTAGTCTCTGCACCTATTGTTCAGCCACCTGATTGGAATTTACCCTTTGAAATCATGTGTGATGCTAGTGATTATGCTGTAGGTGTTGTTCTAGGGCAAAGAGTTGATAAGAAATTAAATGTTATTCATTATGCTAGTAAGACTCTAGACAATGCTCAAAGAAATTATGCTACTACTGAAAAAGAGCTTTTAGCAGTTGTATTTGCTTGTGATAAGTTCAGACCTTATATTGTTGATTCTAAAGTAACTATTCACACTGATCATGCTGCTATTAAATACCTTATGGAAAAGAAAGATGCTAAACCTAGACTTATTAGATGAGTTCTCTTGCTACAAGAATTTGATTTGCATACTGTTGATAGAAAGGGAGCTGAGAACCCCGTTGCAGACAACTTGTCTAGGTTAGAAAATATTCTTGATGACCCACTACCTATTAATGATGATTTTTCTGATGAACAATTAAATGTTATAAGCACTTCTCGTAGTACTCCATGGTATGCTGATTATGCTAATTATATTGTTGCTAAGTTTATACCACCTAGCTTCACATACCAGCAAAAGAAAAAGTTCTTCTATGACTTGAGACATTACTTTTGGGATGACCCACATCTTTATAAAGAAGGAGTAGATGGTGTTATTAGACGTTGTGTACGTGAGCATGAACAGGAACAGATCCTACGCAAGTGTCATTCCGAGTCTTATGGAGGACACCACGCTGGAGATAGAACTACACATAAGGTATTGCAATCTGGTTTTTATTGGCCTACTCTCTTCAAAGATGCCCGTAAGTTTGTCTTGTCTTATGATGAATGTCAAAGAATTGGTAATATTAGTAGACGTCAAGAAATGCCTATGAATTATTCACTTGTTATTGAACCATTTGATGTTTGGGCCTTTGATTATATGGGACCTTTTCCTGCCTCCAATGGATACACACATATTCTAGTTGCTGTTGATTACGTTACTAAGTGGGTAGAAGCTATTCCAACTAGTAGTGATGATCATAACATTTCTATTAAAATGCTTAAAGAAGTTATTTTTCCGAGGTTTGGAGTCTCTAGATATTTAATGACTGATGGTGGTTCACACTTTATTCATGGTGCCTTCCGTAAAATGCTTGCTAAATATGATGTTAATCATAGAATTGCATCTCCTTATCACCCACAGTCTAGTGGTCAAGTAGAGTTGAGCAATAGAGAACTCAAATTAATTTTGCAAAAGACTGTTAATAGGTCTAGAAAGAATTGGTCTAAGAAACTTGATGATGCATTATGGGCATATAGAACTGCATACAAAAATCCTATGGGTATGTCTTCGTATAAAATGGTTTATGGAAAAGCATGTCACTTACCTCTTGAACTAGAACATAAGGCATATTGGGCTATTAAAGAGCTTAATTATGATTTTAAACTTGCCGGTGAGAAGAGGTTATTTGATATTAGCTCACTTGATGAATGGAGAACCCAACCTTATGCAAATGCTAAGTTGTTTAAAGAAAAAGTTAAAAGATGGCGTGACAAAAGGATACAAAAGTGTGAGTTTAATGTAGGTGATTATGTATTGCTATACAACTCTCGTTTAAGATTTATTGCAGGAAAACTTCTCTCCAAATGGGAAGGCCCCTATGTTTTCGAGGAGGTCTATCGTTCCGGTGCCATAAAAATCAACAACTTCGAGGGCACAAATCCGAAGGTGGTAAATGGTCAAAGAATTAAAAATTATATCTCAGGTAATCCCATAAATGTTGAAACCAATATTATTGAAACCATAACCCCGGAGGAATACATAAGGGACACTTTCCGGAACGTTTCAGACTCCGAAAAGGAATAGGTATGTGGTACGGTAAGTAAACCGACTCCAAAACAATTTTAAGGCAATATTTCTTAGTTTTGGAATATTTATAAAAATAGAAAAATAAGTAGCAGTACGGGAAGGACACGAGGGCCCCATGAGGGTGGTGGGCGCGCCCCCTACCTCGTGAGCACCTCGTGTGCCTTCCGGACTCCGTTTTCTTGCATGTTACGTATTTTGGTCGGTAAAAATTCATTATATGACCTCCTGAAGGTTTTGACTCCCGTATCACGCAAACCTCCTCTGTTCTTGTTTCGAGCTATTTTTCTGACAGATCTAGGTTATCATGACGACCCCAAGCGCCTCCAAGGACAAGTTCTTCAAGAAGGTCGTCAACCCTTACCTCGCAGAGGTGCTGCGACACCCTCAAACCATTGAGTTGCGTGATGGGTTGCTGCACATCCGCGATGAAGAGGGACCAAAGGGGACCGGAAGCATGGAGACGAGGCTCGAAGCAGTGGAGCAACAAGTTTTCAAGTGCCAAAGGATGGTGGAGCATGGAATCAACACTAGCCACATGATGCTCGTGGAGTTCACTAATAACTACAAGCCGGATGCCAAGAACACCGAGGAGGCCATCTTCAAGCTACATGAGAAGATCGAGCACCTCCAAGGCCAAATCTATGACCTACAAAACCAAAACTGTGAGTATGAATATAGATTCAAAAGAATGAGTTTGGCTGCAGATTTGAGGATTCCGGAGACTTGATCATCTTTCTATGATGGTGAACCTATGCCTTGGAAGATGGATGACAAGCCCGCATCATCAACAACACCTCCACCGTCTCCTCCAACAAAGAAGAATTGAGTATCTGGGTATGGGCACTCCCCTTGGCAACTGCCAAGCTTGGCGGAGGTGCCCTGGTATCGTATCACCATCACAACTCCTATCTTTACCGTTTTTCTTAGTTCGATCCTATTAGTAGTATCTTGATCTAGTAGAATAAAGTTTATGGCATGATCTAGTTTTGAGTTTTGCTTTATGATCTCTCTATGTAATCGAGTTCGTGAGTTATATATAACAAATATTAGTGTTGAGTCAAGGGCTTGATTATTTTGCCATGATCTTGGGTGAATAAAAGAAAAGAAGAAAAGAATAAAAAGAAACAAAAATTTCATATTGATCTTATTGAGAGTAATGACTTCACATAGAAAGAGTATGATGATTAAAAGTTGTTGGGAGTTGGCAGACATAGCTTTGGTCATTGCTGCAATTAATAGGAAGTAATAAGGAAAGAGAGGTTTTCACATATAGATATATTGTCATTAACATCTTTTATGATTGGAAGCACTCATTAAAATATGACATGCTAAAGAGTTGATGTTGGACAAGGAAGACAACGTAATGAGTTATGTCTTTCTTATATCTGAGATAAAGTATGCTATCATGGTTCCTCTAACTTGTTGAGCTTGCCTTTCCCCCTCATGCTAGCCAAATTCTCAGCACCAAGTAGAAATACTACTTGTGCTTCCAAAATCCCTAAACCAGTTTTGCCATGAGAGTCCACCATATCTACCTATGGATTGAGTAAGATCCTTCAAGTAAGTTGTCATTGGTGCAAAGCAATAAAAATTGCTCTAAATATGTATGATTGATTGGTGTGGGAGAAATAAGCTTTATACGATCTTGTGATGTGGAAGTAATAAAAGCGACGAACTGCATAATAAAGGTTCATATCACAAGGGGCAATATAAAGTGACGTTCTTTCGCATTGAGATTTTATGCATCCAACCATAAAACGCATGGCAACCTCTGCTTCCCTCTACAAAGGGCCTATCCTTTATTATTATCTTCTACCTTATGCAAGAGTCACGGTGATCTTCACCTTTCCTTTTTCATTTTATCCTTTGGCAAGCTCAGCATATTGGAAAGAACATGATATATATATCTAATTGGATGTAGGGGAGCATGAACCATTATTGTTGACATTACCCTTGAGGTAAAAAGTTGTGGGGTAAAACTATAAGCCCCTATCTTTCTCTGTGTCCGATTAAAACTCCGTAACCACAAGTATTGCGTGAGTGTTAGCAATTATGGGGGACTAAATGATAGTTGAGTATGTGGACTTGCTTCTTAGCTCTGACATAGACTCTTTCCGATGTTATGATAAATTGCAATTGCTTCAATGACTGAGATTATAGTTTGTCGGAGCCCAATAAGGTTTATGATTTATACTTTTGCATTGTGAATAGATCATCACTTGAACATAAGTAATCATATGACAAAATCTATATATGTTGCTGTTATGAGAATAATCGTGATGCCTTCATGTCCGTATTTTATTTTTATCGACACCTCTACCTCTAAACATGAGGACATATTTATTGTTGTCAGCTTTTCGCTTGAGGACAAGCGAGGTCTAAGCTTGGGGGAGTTGATACGTCCATTTTGCATCATGCTTTTATATCGATATTTATTGCATTATGGACTGTTATTTCACTTTATGTCACAATACTTATGGCTATTCTCTCTTATTTTACAAGGTTTACATAAAGAGGGAGAATGCCGGCAGCTGGAATTCTGGGCTGGAAAAGGAGCAAATATTAGAGACCTATTCTGCGCAATTCCAAAAGTCCTGAAACTCCACGGAACGTCTTAAAATAAATAAAGAAAAATCCTCGCAAAAGATGAAGGCCAGGGGGCCCACACCCTTCTCACGAGGGTGGGGGCGCCCCCCTAGGGCGCACCCCCTACCTCGTGGGGCCCCTGGTGGCTCTCCGATGTCCATCTTCTCCTATATGAAGTCTTTGGATGAGAAAAAATAAGAAGGAACTTTTCGGGACGAGACTCCGCCGCCACGAAGCGGAACCTTGGCGGATCCAATCTAGAGCTCCGGCAGAGCTGTTCTGCCGGGGATACTTCCTTCCTGGAGGGGGAAATCATCACCATCGTCATCACCAACGCTCCTCTCATCGGGAGAGGGCAATCTCCATCAACATATTCACTAGCACCATCTCATCTCCAAACCCTAGTTCATCTCTTGTATCCAATTCTTGTCTCAAAGTCCGGGATTGGTGCTAGTAGGTTGCTAGTAGTGTTGATTACTCCTTGTAGTTGATGCTAGTTGGTTTAATTGGTGGAAGATCATATGTTCAGATCCTATATGCATATTATTACCCCTCTGATTATGAACATGAATATGCTTTGTGAGTAATTGCGTTTGTTCCTGAGGACAAGGGAGAAGTCTTGCTATGAGTAATCATGTGAATTTGGTATTCGTTTGATATTTTGATAAGATGTATGTTGTCTAGCCTCTAGTGGTGTTATGTGAACGCCGACTACATAACACTTCACCATTATTTGGGCCTAGAGGAAGGCATTGGGAAGTAATAAGTAGATGATGGGTTGCTAGAGTGACAGAAGCTTAAACCCTAGTTTATGCATTGCTTCGTAAGGGGCTGATTTGGATCCACATGTGTCATGCTATGGTTAGGTTTACCTTAATACTTTTGTTGTAGTTGCAGATGCTTGCAATAGAGGTTAATCATAAGTGGGATGCTTGTGAAAGTAAGAACAGCACCCAAGCACCGGTCCACCCACATATCAAATTATCAAAGTATCGAACGCAAATCATATGAACGTGATGAAAACTAGCTTGACGATATTCCCATGTGTCTTCGGGAGCGCTTTTCCTATTATAAGAGTTTGTTCCAGCTTGTCCTTTGCTACAAAAGGATTGGGCCACCTTGCTGCACTTTATTTACTTTTGTTACTTGTTGCTCGTTACAATTTATCCTATCACAAAACTATCTGTTACCACTTATTTCAGTACTTGTAGAGAATACCTTGCTAAAAACCGCTTATCATTTCCTTCTGCTCCTCGTTGGGTTCGACACTCTTACTTATCGAAAGGACTACGATAGATCCCCTATACTTGTGGGTCATCACTACTATCATTTTTTCCACACTTGTGCTTCAAAGTAGCACCATGATCTTCATGATAGAGAGTCTCTTGTTTTGTCACTCTCATATACTACTGGGAAATTTTCATTATAGAACTTGGCTTGTATATTCCAACAATGGGCTTCCTCAAATGCCCTAGGTCTTCGTGAGCAAGCAAGTTGGATGCACACCCACTTAGTTTCTTTTGTTGAGCTTTCATACATTTATAGCTCTAGTGCATCCGTTGCATGGCAATCCCTACTCCTTGCATTGACATCAATTGATGGGCATCTCCCTAGCCCATTGATTAGCCGCGTCGATGTGCGACTTTCTCCATTTTTGTCTTCTGCACATAACCCCCACCATCATATTCTATTCCACCCATAGTGATATATCCATGGCTCACGCTCATGTATTGCGTGAAAGTTAAAAAAAGTTTGAGATTACTAAAGTGTGAAACAATTGCTTGGCTTGTCATCGGGGTTGTGCATGATGAGAGCATTCTTGTGTGACGAAAATGGAGCATGACCAAAGTATATGATTTTGTAGGGATGAACATTCTTTTGCCATGTTATTTTGAGAAGACATAATTGCTTAGTTACTATGCTTGAAGTATTATTATTTTATGTTAATATTAAACTTTTGTCTTGAATCTTATGGATCTGAATATTCTTGCCACAATAAAGAAAATTACATTGATAAATATGTTAGGTAGCATTCCACATCAAAAATTCTGTTTTTATCATTTACCTACTCGAGGACGAGCAGGAATTAAGCTTGGGGATGCTGATACGTCTCCAATGTATCTATAATTTTTGATTGTTTCATGCTATTATATTATGAACCTTGGATGTTTTATATGCATTTATATGCTATTTTATATGATTTTTGGGACTAACCTATTAACCTAGAGCACAGTGCCAGTTTCTGTTTTTTCCTTGTTTTAGAGTATCGCAGAAAAGGAAAATCAAACGAGTCCAATTGACCTGAAACTTCATGGAACTTATTTTTGGACCAGAAGAAGCCCACGGAGTATCGAAGAAGGACCAGGAGAGTCCCGGGCTGCCCACGAGGGTGGGGGTGCGCCCACACCCTGGGCGCGCCCCCCTGCCTCGTGGACAGCCCGGAGATCCACCGACGTACTTCTTCCTCCTATATATACCCATATACCCTAAAAACTTCGAGGAAGAGAATAGATTGGGAGTTCTGCCACCAGAAGCCTCCATAGCCACCGAAAACCAATCTAGACCCGTTTCGGCACCCTGCCGGAGGGGGAACCCCTCACCGGTGGCCATCTTCATCATCCCAGCGCTCTCCATGACGAGGAGGGAGTAGTTCTCCCTCAGGGTTGAGGGTATGTACCAGTAGCTATGTGTTTGATCTCTCTCTCTCTCTCTCTCTCTCTCTCTCTCTCTCGTGTTCTTGAGGTGGTACGATCTTGATGTATCACGAGCTTTGTTATTATAGTTGGATTTTATGATGTTTCTCCCCCTCTACTCTCTTGTAATGGATTGAGTTTTCCCTTTGAAGTTATCTTATCGGATTGAGTCTTTAAGGATTTGAGAACACTTGATGTATGTCTTGTCGTGCTTATCTGTGGTGACAATGGGATATCACGTGATCCACTTGATGTATGTTTTGGTGATCAACTTGCGGGTTCCGCCCGTGAACCCATGCATAGGGGTTGGCACACGTTTTTGTGTTGACTCTCCGGTAGAAACTTTGGGGCACTCTTTGAAGTACTTTGTGTTGGTTGAATAGATGAATCTGAGATTGTGTGATGCATATCGTATAATCATACCCACGGATACTTGAGGTGACATTGGAGTATCTAGGTGACATTAGGGTTTTGGTTGATTTGTGTCTTAAGGTGTTATTCTAGTACGAACTCTATGACGGATTGAACGGAAAGAATAGCTTCATGTTATTTTACTACGGACTCTTGAATAGATCGATCGGAAAGGATAACTTTGAGGTGGTTTCGTACCCTACAATAATCTCTTCGTTTGTTCTCCGCTTTTAGTGACTTTGGAGTGACTCTTTGTTGCATGTTGAGGGATAGTTATGTGATTCAATTATGTTATTATTGTTGAGAGAACTTGCACTAGTTAAAGTATGAACCCTAGGCCTTGTTTCAACGCATTGCAATACCGTTTGTGCTCACTTTTATCATTAGTTACCTTGCTATTTTTATATTTTCAGATTACAAAAACCATTATCTACTATCCATATTGCACTTGTATCACCATCTCTTTGCCGAACTAGTGCACCTATACAATTTATCATTGTATTGGGTGTGTTGGGGACACAAGAGACTCTTTATTATTTGATTGCAGGGTTGTTTGAGAGAGACCATCTTCATCCTACGCCTCCCACGGGTTGATAAACCTTAGGTCATCCACTTGAGGAAAATTTGCTACTGTCTTACAAATCTCTGCACTTGGAGGCCGAACAATGTCTACAAGAAAAAGATTGTGTAGTAGACATCAATCAACGAGCTATTCTAGTATAGGCTTACTAGGGACATGTTGTCTATGTATCCACACATGTATTTTGATTTTTCGGTCAATACAATTATAGCATGGATAATAAACGATTATCATGAACAGGGAAATATGATAATAACCAATTTATTATTGCCTCTAGGGCATATTTCCAAAAAATGATCTGGATGATCTTGCCGGCGATCCGAAGAAGAGGGGTAGAGGAGAAAGTTTCAACGTGCGGGAGGACGAGCTGTTGTGCAATGCAGTCTTGACCACTAGCCTGGATCTGATCCATGGCACTGGGCAAAAGGGCACAACCTTTTGGCATAACATTGACAAATGGTTCCATGAACACAAGCATTTCATACCTACTCTGATGTGGTCATCAATAACCATGAACCAAAGTCCCTCAACGATGGTACACCATCCAAGACGCCGTCTTGAAGTATTGCGGCCACTTTAAGAATCTCATCGCACGATGGCCTAGCGGTGCGCAAATCCACAAGCAAGTTCATTTGGCCGGATGTGCATACTTTTGTTGATCACTGGCCAACATAGTATTGTAGCCGGACATGCATAGGTTTGTAGCCGGATATGCATTGTATTGTTGATCACCACCCGGATGTGCATCTTGTTGATCACTAGTCGGATATACATAGTTTCATAGTTGGATATGCAAAGTATTGTTGATCACCACCCGGATATGCATACTTTTGTTCATCACTAGCTGGATATACATAGTACTAGCCGGATATACATAGTTTTGTAGCCGGATATGCAAAGTATTGTTGGTCACTTGCCAGATATGTATGTATACGTCTTGACAATGTTATATTTTGTAACCATCTCGAGCGTGTATGTTCAAGAAGTTGGAGGAGGTAAACTTCATTGTCATGCATTGCTGGTTGAAGTTGAATGGGAACTGAAGTGGAACCTAATCATAGCCAAGACCGCCACCCAAGTCACCGAGGAAGAAACCGTGGACCCAACCGACCCAACAAAAGAACCGCCCAAAAAAATTAGAAGAGGGTTCCGAAAAAAGAAGTGAGGGGAGGAGAGGGCGAAGTGAGAAGGTGTGGTTGCCAAGTTGATGGAGAAGTTCGAGAAAATCTTGTCTAAATGAGGAGGTTTACGTCAAGCGGTCCGATATCAAGAAGGAGAAAAAGACGAAGAGGTTCAAACTGTTGATGGAGAAGACCAAGAAAAAGCTCGCGCTCAAAGAGAAGAGGGCCTTGATCGAAGAGAAGAAGGCGAAGCTTGAAGAAAAGAAGGTTAATATCACAGCCGATGCGGAGGGTGCCAAGATGTTGTTCTTGAATGTGAAGTCTTTGGATGCCGACGAAAGAATGATCGTGCAAGCCATCTGCTATAAGATGTTGCAGCGGCAACATGAGAAGTTGGAGGCAGCGGACAAAGAGGAGGAGGCGGCGGCGGAAATGGAGGCTGGACACGCGGCGCGACGACACTTCGAGCGTGGATGAGGGTCGGATTGCCGGTCCGGCAAGGCAAAAAATCTCAAAAATTTGCATGGACTGCCGGACGAATATTCTTTTATCATCGGACATGTAAAACTTAACCATACTTGTCTGTTTTTGATGTGATCGAGCATGTGATCCGGCACGCATTATGAATCAGACTTTTATTTGAATTCCAAATTGTCCTTTACTGTCGGAGCAAATTTGCGGGTCGAGATGCCCCTACCTTCTTTTTTAGCGACACAACTAAAATAACCCTCGGGTTTCCAGCCAGCTCTTCTTCCAAGCTGCCCTGCCGGCTCCAGCGTCGTTCCGCAGTCCTCACAAATTCATCCATGATCTCCCCAGACGACCCAAAATGCTGGACTATTATCGGCTCAAATCCAGCTCTCAGCAGACTGGCCATCTTGCTCGGGGAGATCAACGTGCTTTCCACATTGCTTGCAGGCTCATTCACCTGCATCTCCCTTATTGAAAAAGAACCCTCTGCCTGGATGATCTCCCACAGCTCTTCATCGGAAGGTCCGTATATCGGTATGTAGAAAGTATCAAACTTTGCTCTGTCAATCATGCCCTGTCAATTTGTTCAGAAGCTCAAGATGTGACGTACACGACCTTATTCGATGTACCAATGGTAAGAAATGAAACAAAACGAACTAAATCAATGTACCTTTGAGGCCATCTCAGTTAATACAAGAGCGACTGATTCCCAGGCATGAGTGAATTCGGCAGCAGGTTCTTCAGAACGCCTCCCCGCAAGGGAAACAACCAATCGCCCTCCTGCAACCAATTCTTTGGCTCTCAGCTCAAGAAAAAGCTTGAAATCTTTCCTGAACTGCCGCGCATAGGCTCCGATGACCACACGCCGTCTTCCTCGCCTCACGTGCTCATCGATGTCGTATGCCGGGATCTTGTTCCTCCTCAGTTCTTCAGGAGCCTGGAGTCACCTCCAAAGTTAAACTTACTGCACAAAAAGAAACAAGTCGAGCCGTGTAAATTTCATACCTCGGAGAGCCAGTGCAGGCTGTTGGCCGAGCAGGCGAGATGCAAGGAGCCAGTGGTGAAGAGCCTCCCGTAGAACGACCCTGGTATAACACCGGTGACGACCAACCTGTGGCCTTGCTGGAACGCCACCAAGCTCTTCATCACCATGTTGAAGTCGTTGTCTGGAAGATCGTTGAGGAAGACGCAGACTTCCAGCGGCGGCTGCCGGGAACGAAAGCACTGACCGCGGATGGCGTCAACGGCGATCGACACCAGAGTGAGCGCGTTTGGGCCGGAGGAGCATCCCAGGTCCGCGACCACCATGCTTCTGGGCATGGAGGAGCTGGCGCTGAGTAGATCGGCGATGGCCTCTTCTATGAGGGGCCTCATCCTGTTCTGCTCCGCGTTCTGCAAGCGAGTTTCATGGTGACAGCTAGGTGAATCAGTTCTGGGGGAACAAGACATGAGAAACTCGACGGCTGTGAAGCAAGCAAGAGAGGAGAAGATGCCTGCAGGCTGGAGTTGCGGGCATAGCTTGTGTCCCCTTGTCCTCCGTTCATGTGCACCGTCTGCTCGGAAGCCATGGATCTTGCTCAAGCAGGCTGAGCTTCCTATCTCGCGCCTGCAAGATGCAGATTAGGAAGGCGATAGATGCTGGTAAAGTCTCTGGGTGCTCAGAACTTACAATTTTTGTGTGCCAATCACATGGAGGTAACTATTCTGGCGGCTTATTGGCACCAATAATTAGGCCGCTGTTCTTTCTTTTCTTTTCCTTTTTTTGAGAATACTGTTCTTTCTTTTCAATCACCATTAGGACCAGCCAATCGAGGGCCATAAAGGTTGAGTCAAATCAAGATAAGGATATACTAGCACTATGAAGTTGTCAGCACATGAGCCCATCCTTGTTTTCAGTTGACGAAACAGTGATTTCTGTTTGGTGAATTTGTTCAACCGTTGGTTCAGTACCAGAAGCAATCGTTTCCAAATTTTAATCTGCACAGATAACGACTTCTCCTCTAGTCTATTTTAGGGATGATATCTGTATATGTGAGTGTTAATTTTGTTGTACGATGATGAAGTCTTTCTGTATCCGTTTCCTTGTCTGTTGAGCTAATCTGGAATGCACAAAGCAGCTCCACGTATAAAAAAAATAACCTGTGAAACAGCTTGGCACAATTTACTCAGGATCATCTTCTTATCCCAAAAAATACACATATCTCGCTAGTCTTTCAGTGCATGCTATGTATTTTGACGGTTCCTGTAAACATATTCAAAAAGCTATGTATTGAAGGTTCCTGTAAGCATAAAAAGCTACGTATGTATGTATTGGAGGTGCCTTTTCTCTGACAAATTCCTGGAACAATAGCCAGAATGATTTGTCCATCTATCATATGACAAAAACTTCCCCAAGAAAATATATACATGCGCGTTTATCACTCGTACAAACTCTTATTATTACCTCTACGTAGGGACACACATAGATACAGAGTATTTCAGGCGCACAAAACAGAGCAGCAGGGAAAGGCTGACGGCGCTGGCAGACTAACAACTGTCTACCGCGTGTCATGGACAAGCACGAGCAGCTGAGCCAGCTAGCCATGGCGGCGGGCGCTCACATGGACTTGAGCATGGCGGTGGTGCATGAGCCGCCGCCTGACTTGTACGGCAGCGCGGGGCGGCTGTAGTGGCAGCCGATGAGGTAGAGCGCCAGCCGCTTCTTGACCCTGCGGAGCAGCAGCAGCTTGTCCTCCCCCCACTCGACCACCGCCACCACCACCTGCCGCTTCCACCGCCTGTCGCGGCCGCCGCCGTCGCCGTACCGGTCCTCGTCGTCCTCCGCCTCGCCCTGCTTCTCGTCGCCGCCGCCGGGTGCCGGCGAGTCCCACTGCAGAGGGTAGCTGCGCAGGAACACCCGCCTGGTGCTGTAGTCCTCGTACCGGAAGCTCCTCGTCGGCTTCACCACCGCCTCCTCCTCCTCCCTGGATATCCTCCGGCCGAAGTGATCCTCCATTGCCGACGACGACGAGGCGATGATCGTTGGCTTTGGCTGCTTGGCTTGCTGCCCCGCTCGCTGGCTGAGCCCACAATGCGGCCGATGCTGCGCTTATATGGGCGGTTAAGCGGCGGGCGGCCACGTCGGCTTTCTTTCATTTTCTACTCCCTTTCTTTGGTCGTGCGTGACTGGCCCGTGTGGGCGAGCTGGTTAACAATTCGAGTGGTTTGATGGGCCTGGCACGGAGGTGTTTTTCAATGCTTTCCGGGCGAAGGATTTCCTTTGCCGGTAATCTGATGGCAACCACTCGGACGGGCGACTTTACTTGACCATTTTTCTGCTTCTAAACAAATGCCATTCAGTTTTGTGTTCCGTTCAGATTCTTGCAATAGATCGGGCTGCCTTTTCTCAACTACGGAGTACTTACTAGTAAAATGGAATAGAAGCTCTTTCTTACCGCCAAAGGCTATGCTGAAGCACAAACACATTTTAAAGATTTCGCATCACTAATCTTTTCAGGACATAACCAATGCATAACCCCAGCGTGATGTCTCATAACGAAATAAGTGGGCGCAATGACCCCAAGGACGAGCGGGCCCCCCTTGTCAGCCACACATAACGATGTCCGCATCTACGAGCGAGATTCCGGCTTTCCGAGCAGGGTGAAACGGGCTCATTCACCGGCATCTCTTTCCCAAATTACTTTTGGCCAGCTTAACGAGAAAGTAATACGGAGTGTTAGGCCATTTGATCCACATTCGCCCCTTTTCTGCTTTCACTTTGGCAAGGCGGGCCGGGAAAAGTTTCCCAAAGCCAGGATGGAGTGGCTCTGCAGCGCCGGGGCTTTTCACCGGATAACGCACATGACGCGCGGCGCCGCCGCACAAAGCCAGCCAGCCGGCGGTGACACGGCCGGCCAGAGCTTTCGCCGCTTTTGGCCAATCCTCGCGATATGCGAAGGAATTTCACGTCAAACCCATGCCTTTTTCCTCGCGCCCGCGGGAGAAATTTTAATCAGGACTCTTCGGGCTGGCTTTTTCCCTGCTGAGCTGATGATCTGATCCGCCGCGCCGTGTCGATGTGGTATGACCTCGACTGCAACGGGGTTGCTTGGAGTGTTGGGGGCCGGCGTGGGCGTACTGGACGGTGGGAGGTGCGTGGGCGCTTGGCTGTTGGCGCACGGTGCGTCCGTCGATGTTTTGTTTGGTTTCTGCGTTGGCATGTGGAGATGTCGATGTCGGGTACGCCCCTTGGGTCTCCACGCTAAGTTGTTCGTCAGATTAGAGAACGAAATGTGGCTGGAGAGAGCGAGAGAGGTAGGCTCGTCTGATCCTAACCGGGTTGAATTTGCCTTTTGGAAAGAGAAATAGGATTACACCTGTCTTTGCGACGAACAAACATGATTAATTAAAGTTCCTTAGCTCAATACGCACATGTGGTAACAAGCTTCAATCCAAAAGCTATCTATCAAGAGGAGTCGAATACGTCATTAGTCCATTAAACTCGAACTGATTACCTGCTTTAGGCCAATAATTTGAAAATCGATCTATTTAAGCCATAATCTCAATTATGGTACTATATCGTAACCCCGCTTGGAAAGACCTAGCCTCCGCGTCGCCCCTCCCGCGGGCGACTCGGGCGGCGCCGCCACCTCCTGCCGCTCGCCCTCCCCCTCCTCCCCTTCCCCGCCGCCGCCGGGGCAAAGCCCCCCGTGGTGGCTGGCGGCGGGGGCCTTCTCCCCTCCTCACGTCCTTGGCCTGCGGGGGCGGCCAGGCCGGGCGGAGGCGCCGGGGCGCGCAGATCCTGGCGGCGCGGCGGCGACGACCTTGACGACGGCAGGCCCAATGGCGCGGCTGCAGACGGGTCAACGTCTAGCTGTGTGGCGGCTGCGTGCGGGTCTCCTCGTGGTGGCGGCCTTCGCCGGCGGCGGGGCGGCACGTGCGCGACATCCGGCTAGGGGTGGGCACGCGGCCACGGTGGCTTCCCGTGCGAGTACGCGGAGAAGAGGCTGCGGCGTGTGCCCTTGGGGGGGATGGATATCCTTGCCCAGATCCGTCGGCGGCATGGCGGCGGAGGTCGCAGTGGCCGGTCGGCGGCGGCGAAACAAGTCGGTGGCAACGGCGATGTTCTGTCTGGATCCCGGGGCGGTGGCCCTGGATGGTGGTGGCGGGTGAAGCTCGGGCTTCCTGCGGCGGCATGGCGTGGTGTAGTCCCTGTCCAAGGCGGATCTGTGACGGTGATATGATTGCGGATTGGTTCGGATCAGAGACGGTGACGAGCGCGCGGGATCCATCTCGGTGGCTCTCGCAGTTTGGCGAGGTGGGGGTGGGAGCCCTCCTCCCAGGCTCCATTGGAGGCACACTCTGGCAGTGGCAGGTGCGTCAGGACTCCTACGGTGGCACTACTGTTGTGGTTGGTCACCGGATCTAGGTGGCTAGATCTGGGGCTTTGATGGTTGTCGAGACGGTGCACAGGTTGTCGGGTGGATTCCTTGGGACGGATCCGGGTGAAAACCTGGTTTTCGGTCGTTGCCCGGAGCCGGTGATGACGATTCCCTTATCATCGTTTCCTTCATGAAGGCATCATCGAGGTACAAATCCCAAACCCACCCAATACCTCTGGGGGAAACCCTAAATCAATTGATCGGATGATGGCGGCATTCATGTGTCGTTACCCCCTTGGGGGCGGCATTCTTGGAGATGCACTCGGGCTCGAGGGACCAGCGGATGGCTTCTTCGGTGGAGCGGTGTTTCTTTCTACCTATTCATGGCGGCGGCTCTTGGCGGCATGGAGCAGCGGAGGCTTGGCGTCAGATGTGTGGTGATGGACACGCGCAGGAGGTCGACATTGTCTGGCATCGTAGTGGCATCGACGGCAGCTAGACCGGCCAAGGTTGATGCAGCAGTACAACTTTGAAGATGGATTGGTGGCAAGTGGTTGCGGCGGCCTCATACCCGGCAGGCGTCCTGATTGAGGAGCACGCCGGAGTGATGGGTGCCCATACCCGGCAGGCGTCTTGATTGAGACGTCAGGTCTTAAATGTTAGGTCTAGCTGCGATGTCTGTTTGGTATTAGGCTCAGGCTATCAGCACCCCTTCATCAATTGGATAGATGTAGCGACAGTTGTTACTTAGACAATGAATTTAGTCTTATTTGTTGTTTGTGAGAATAATTAATAAAGTAACCGTATGCATCGTCTAGATGCAGAGGCCAGAGTCCTCCTCTTTTTCTAAAAAAAAGCCATAATCTCAAAACCGGTCCAGCTAGCTTCAGGTTGCGAATCATTTTCTGTGAGGCGAAGACCCAGACGGCTCGCGACTAGGTTTCCTCAGTCTTTCGTCGGTCACACTGGTCCGGCTCATCTCCTATGATCCTAGGACCATGGAAGACAAGGTGGATCCTCGTTCTTGCTGGCGAGAGGGCTCCATTGTTAGGTATTTTTTCAATCTTAATAAATTTTGTGTTATGTTTAGGAAGACGAGACGGCGGTAGCTTTCTGAAGATAGAATAAGGTTCTTCCCATCTATCTTCGTCCCGATATGCTTCTAATGTCGTCGGAGAACGTGTGGATATGTGTCTCCGATAAATCTCGTGGGATCCGGTCGTCCTCCTTATTTGATTGCTTTAGATAAACTAAAAATAATTAGAAGGTCACACGAGTCTGAGTTAAACAGGGCTCAAGCCCGCGACCCCAGGACAGAACCCATGCTCAATTACCATTATAATGCTAAGAGATTTGTGTTGTAAATATGTCTTAGAGGGAATAATATTTTTTTATTATTTATTTCCACGTGTATAATATTAGTTTTGCATCTAGGACTAGCTCAAGTGGTGTGTCATGATTATGTTTTCCTAATCATGGGCAATTGTATGTAATCCCATTTAGAGTAGAACCATCAACTAGCTCAAGTGTTGTGTAGGGAAAGTATCTAGTGCTCCCAGGCCTAGGGTGCTCCCGGTGCTCCAATGCAAAAAACATTTTTTAAAATGCTTAAAAAATTCTGAAAAAAAATGTCAGCGCATCGACGGAATGTCGATGTCTCTTGTCACAAAATTTCAAATCAAAATTCGAAACATTGCTCGAGATACAAAAATGACAAATTTGACATCAATGTGATAATGGGCCAAAACTAAAGCCCAACTTATGTTATGTACAAAAATTTGTCATTTTTTATCTCGAGCAATGTTTCGAATTTTGATTTGAAATTTTGTGACAAGAGACATCGATGTTCCGTCGATCTGCTGCATTTTTTTGAGAATTTTTTGAACATTTTAAAAATGTTTTTCGGATATTTGGAGCACTGGGAGCACCCCAAGCCTAGGAGCACTAGATACTTTCCCGTGTTGTGTAATGAGGATGCTAAACAACATTTAGAGTATGATGTTAGTAGAACCATCATATTGAATTAACCCAACTATTTGTTATACTTTGGGATGTTATCATCACAAGTCTATAAATATAACACGAGACTTAATGTATGTTTTAGTTCCTTAGAACGCGAGAGTGTCGTAGTCACTTCATACCAGACAGTAATTTTTGTGGTTCCTCAAAGTCATTTGTAACAGGGTGATCATAACGATAGCTTACAGGTTCATCAGAAGGTGTGACAAGGGGCTAGGTAGCTCAAGCAAAGGTTTTGCTCCTTCGACGATGCAGAGATATTCTTAGGACCCTTCCGGTGTAACGGCATCCATCATCATCTGGCCAGACCCAGGTGACTAGGTTACAGGGATGCCAGAACATGTCAACTAGTCACCTAGTCACCTAGGGACTAGGTTACAGGGAGGCCGAATTGGAGGGGGGGAGGACTCTTCCTTTAGGGTCGACGCAAGGGGGAGGAGTCCTTCCTTCCCTTGTGGTGCCTCCTCCCCACTCCCTACACCTATATATACTAGAGGTTTTGGCCCTTGGAGACACATAAGTCTTGGAGCCTCCTCTAGTTCTCTAGTTCTATTTCTAAATTAGAGTTGATATAGATTAGAGCTAGACCTGGTTCCCTATAATACTCATAATAGAGAAGCCATGTGCGGTTCTCTTCTCCTTCCTCTAATTCTCTGTCGATGACGAAGCACTATCGGATCGTAAAACCCGAAAGTGTGCAATCCGTAGAGAGGTCGTGCTTTCGCTCTGTGGTTCAAGGGATCGTTCATGAATGGTTTGAGGGACTTCATCAACGATCTACACCAACTCTTCTTTCGCTGCAACTCGAAATGGGTAATGATCCGATCTAAACCTTTTATGCATATTCCTAGTGTTTCTGGGATCGTGACCGTAGGCCGAATTTTTTCTACTACATTTCGCAACAATTTGTGTTCAGATTAGGTTAAATAATAAATAGTATATAATTTTACTGTGGCACACTGGGTTTTAGAGGGTTTTTTTTTGCAAGGGGGCAGCCTGGTCTAGTCACGCGACAGTTTTCCCTCTGTTGCAATCGTTGGAGAGTTGATTTGTATCACGCACGTCTGATGGCACGTAGATTTGTGACTGTCCGGTCGGCTCATGATTCGGAAATTTGTTTGCTCTTCGCATGTGCTTTAGCCCTTGACTATCTTAGATGGGGTCCATGTGTGCAGATTTTCGCAATTTTTGGTAGTTCCGTCCATGGCACCTCTCAAACTTCTTTTTTTACTTTCAAATTTAAATATATTATATCTTTCAAACTAAAAGACTAATTTAAATTATTATTTTGCATATTCGTGTTCCTTGTGATGTCGGATTTCAAATAAAACCACTTTCGAATACATTTTGACAAGTTTTAAAAACTTCACCAAGCATCAACTACTAAAAATTAATAGGAATGAATGGTCTATGCACCAAGTTCATAAACTAAAACTAAAACCCTAAACGCTAAAACTCTAAATCCTAAGCCCTAACCCCTAGACCCTAAGACCTAAGTCCTAAACCCTAAAAGCAAATGAAACTTGGTGAGACTCAGTAAAAACTTAATATTACAAATATCAAGTTTTAATATTTGAAGCTTAGCAAAGAAATAAAAATTGTCAAAATGTATTTAAGAGTGCTCTTGTTTGTAAGTCGTCGTCGCACAGAACTCAAATATGCAATAAGAACATAAATTGGACTTTCGGTTTAAAAGATACAATAGATTAAAAATTGAGGATGAAATGAAAAGGCATGAGAGGTGGGGTGGATGACGCATGATACTATGGCAAAAGCTTCCATTAGCATGCATGGATGGACCCCGTCCTAACGTAATCAAAGGCCTTAAGACCAAACAAATTCTTGAATCTTAAAGCAATCCAACGGCTGCATGCATGTGTGACCTCGTGGCCCTATGGGTTTCTGGCGATCATTGCCTTCTCTTTCATTGGACGGATGTTCCCTTCTGCTGCGATTGTATACATATATCATGCAATCCTCTACATATTCAAAATACTTGGCATTCTAGTTGTTAGCGTGTGACCCTCCTTACCCTTAGGGCTCGGGTTCGAATCCCACTAAACGCACTAGGGCTTTATAGAAAAAGTAAACACGTTTTTGAAGCAATTAATTGTACCTTTGTGTTCTGATATATATTGTCCGTGCATATTTGTGCGCAAAGTTAATGGTCTTGTGGTTAGCAAACCCTTTCTTTTACCTTGAGGTCATGTCATGGGTTCAAGTATCATGCAATGTGCGACATATTTTTTTGATCCTGTATCAGATCAGGGTGGTGTTGTCGCAAAAATACCCTTGTAAGTCAATTTGTGAGTGGTCAAAGGTGCTGATATGGCAGCCACGTGCATAGTTTTTTCATCCTGGATTCGTTGTGGCCTTATTTGATCACATTAACGAGTGTATGGCCTAAATCGGTCAATTCTTGAGTTGTTAGCGTAAAGCATGCAATCAGTTTGTGTTGATTAGCCAACGGCGCATTTCACTCTAAAAAGAAATTGGTGATGAGAGCCTCTGTTCCCCTCACAATACCAAGAAACACAAGATTTATATCTAGTTCGAATTCTCGCTAAATAGATTTTTGTTAAGGAAGCATAAAAAGTGATTGGCTTTGAATTAATAAAAGCAACAAAGGCCAAATAACATAGTCTTACGTGGTCATAACCACAAGTTGATTGGCAAAGTTATGATAGTTGTGTTGATGGTGTGCACCACTTTGTTTTTTTTTCCCCGCCATTCACAAACTTCTTGGATCCTTCATAATCTACTCAGGCTTTGAAGTGACACTAATCGTTTAGGAGACGCACCCTCCAAGAGCAAGAAGTACTATGATAGTTGTGTTGACAGTATGAAGCGTTGACAAGATCTTCTAGAATCTGAAATGAGGTCACTCTCTCTCTACTCTTCTCTCCTTCCCTCACAAGGACAAGACAGAACAAAGAGAGAGGAGAACAATACACAAGAGGGTCTCTCGTAGCAAGGGGTTTATTGATACTTCTCAAACGTATTGATAATTTTTTGCATAATTCATGGTATACTACTATCACTTTTAAACACTTTAGGCATTATTTTTATTGAATTTTATTGGACTAACATATTAATCAAGTGCCTAGTGTCAGTTTCTCTCTCTGTCTGTCTATGGGTTTCCTATAAGAATGGTACAAAACATAGAGAGGAGAGCAATACACTAGAGGGTCTCACAGAAAAAGTCCTCAAAAAAATAAAAATAAAATCATTCGCAAAGTTCAAGCCGGGAGAACACCAGAGGGCCTAGGTGCCACCACCAGGCCCAAAGCACCCTCTAGGGGTCTAGGTCTGGTGTCGGCTCAAGAGGGTACACTACTAGGGAAAAGGCTAGCAGCAGCGCGGGTTCTAGGTATATCAGTAGCGCGGGAATCGGCACTACTAATAAGGCGCTACAGCTAACCTGTAGCAGTAGCGCGTCCACACCCGCGCTACTTCTATACAAGTGTAGCAGCAGCGCGCTTCGTGAAAGCTCGCTACTGCTAATAGCTCTAGCGCGCTTTGCATGGACGTGCTACTGCTACTGTGGCGCTGCTGCTAACTTTTCTCCACTCGCTACTGCTAATTTTAGTAGTTTTTGTTTTTTTCTGCATATTTGTTTTGTATTTGAATAGGCTTTATATAATAATCTTTAGCATATGATACACATACAAATGTAATCATAGCATATACATACAAACAGTCTCATCAAATCATGTCATCATCATAATCATCGTCCAACACAAAGTGGTCTCTCGTCATCATCTCGAAAATAGTGATACAAATCTCGATTACTTGCAACTACATCGTCATCCATCTAAACAATGATATACGCGAGAAGAGCTATCACTTTGCGTGAACCTAAACTAACTACTGGTTGTCGCTCGGAAACCGGAAACCGGTACACCTGGGCCTGACATTCCGGCCACTCGTCGTATACTCCTGGCGTAGCACTTCTTCGCCGTCGATGATCTATACACCTGCATCGTCACATGAGTCGATGATATGCAACATATATAGTTGAGCAACAGAAAAAGACAGACTTGGCAAAAATAGAAGCAACATATCATAAGCATAAATAACAGAGTTCATCGTACCCAAAATGCCCTAACTAGAGTGATCTTCGCCAGTCGAGGAGGACGGTTTAATTACATCACAAATAAAGTTTTGTCGTGCATAATTCAAAGTTTTGTCATACAGATAGTATGGACTAAACGGACACATTGTCATATATCGACAATCACTCCATGTCGTGCCATCCATCCAAGTCAGGGAGATAGTCCCCGAGCTTAGTGAAAGGCTTCGGGTCGAGACGCTGAGCGGCTACGCGTGTTCGGACGTCTTCCCGCGACATTTGTCCTTCTTCGTAGAACATCCCTGTTTTTCCGATGACCTCCTTCATGATGATTTGGGCATGTTCGCACTGGATGTGATAGAACTCAGCCCGAAGTCGATGATCCTCGATATCTCCTAAGTTCTTTGCCCATTGCAGAATATGGGAATTGCCGGATGTAGGTGACATGTGAAGGTTCTGGTGATCCCGTCTGTACTCCAGCATCTGGTGTAGGACATAGAATCCATCATTAAGAGAATCACTCGGTTACTGGATGCAGCAGAAGTCGGTCTTATGGCCGAAGGCGGGCCTGCCGTCCTTTTTCTTCTTGTCCCTGACCTCTCCACCCCGTGTGCCGTAGTAAAACATAGCACTGTCGAGAACAAACTTGATGTGGGTGTAATCCTTTTTGTTAATGTTCTTCGACGAGTCCAAATAAAGAGCGTGGGAGTATCGAGGGTAGAGGATGATGAGGACGGCGCACCCGCCGCTGCGAATTTGCGCAACACCTCAAATTAATTAGCCTCCACCATGCAAATGAATGATTGAAATCAAAGGAAGGATATCCGCGTGGATGACTTACATGGGATGATAAGGCACGAGAATCGCCTCCTTGTCCTTATTGGCGAGCATGAAATTGACGATGTATTCCCTCGCGTATTCACAGTGCTTTGCACAAACTCCCAAGAAGGCCTCGTGCATGGAGTACGCGTCAGCGACACATATATGAGGTATCTACTCAACCCCGATGAGGTAGTTCATGTGCAAAGCATAAAGGCGGACAAGCGCAAAATCCAGCTTCTTCAAGTGAAACATGTCGAAGATGTAATCGAATCGAAGGAAGAACTTCTCCGCGGGGAATGTGTCGACGTACAACAATCCCCGCGGCACGTTAACCATGTAGAGTGGGTATCCTGGATTTTTTGAGGCGATGAAGCCTTTCTCTATCCGCAGCACATCATCATGAAGTCTCCTTAAATCGCTGAATCTGGCCCCTAGCGTTGCTTCAGGTAGGATTGGTTGACCGGGGATATGCCATTTTGCCGCACCAGGGATATCTATAGGGTCTTGAACCCAAGGTTGCTGAGGCGGCTGGATCATAGAAGCAATTTTTTTGGCCTTTCCTTGGTCTCTTCCTAAACTTCTTTACTACCGGAAGATTGTCCATAATACGTTCAGACTCTGGAGGCGGCAATTCAGGCACCGACTCGTGAGGCTTAAACCCTAAATAGGCGCCAGTATTGGCATACTATTGAGTGTCATTCTCATCCTCATCCTCATCTATGGTGATGTCACCAGCGAGTAATGGAGTAGGCGATGTGTTGATGTTCATACCTAAATGTGTGCTCGTGGGTGTGCTCTTGGCCGCCTCCAGATGAAGCAGACTCTTTGGCCACAACAGGACCCACCCATTGCAACAATCACCAAGCCGCCACGGGGTCTCATCGTCATCCCCCACTAGTACCGGAGGAGCCAAATTCTCGTGGCCCGGTTTGACACTGGCCACGGAAACCTTGAAGACTTCCGGGGGGATCGACCGACTGTGGAACAATGGTTCCTTCGGCTCCATTATCGTCGCCTTCCCCACGTCCACCTTCTGGTCGTTGATGGTGTACAATATGGTGCACGGGGTTTCGTCGGCCTGCAAAGAAAAGTCTGCGACATGAGACATCTGAAAGGCAACGAAAATGGGAGATTATACATTTATTGAAGGGGCCGGTGTGACAGATACCGTGAGGGCATCGAGCTCAGCCAAAGACGAAGCACCACCGAGCACGTTCGGTGCTGGAGCTGTAAGTGCATCTAGTGCCACCTCTAGTTGGTTTTGGAGTATTAACGACAAACCTGGTTGAGGGACTAATGTGTTTGTGAGAATTGCAGGATAACACAGGTAGAAGCCCCTCATTGATTCGGTTTTCCTACCAGAGATGACCCCTAAAAATGTATGAAGACGTTGAAGTCAAAGGTGGTATGTGAAGACATCCACATTGAAGACTATGACAAGAGAAGACATTGCATGAAGACTATGGAACGCGAAGACTTAGTTGTTTCGTCGTTCTTTTTCTTCTTTGTTGAGTCATAAGAACCACCATACTGTTAAGTGGGGTCCAAGTGAACCAGTCAGAATGACTGAAGTGATGCTTAACCAAAATCCTATGTCTTCGAGCGAAGACAATGAGAGCAAATCTTATCCAGAGCTGGATAAGTCAGCTTTGCTTGTAGCCCAAGTAAAGTTGCCGTGTGTGTTTGAAATCTGATCATTGGAACACGTGTCAGTTCCTTAGTGACCCAGGGTCATTTCGGACAAATCAGGTCAGGTTGCCTAGTGGTTATAAATAGCCCACCCCCTACAACCATAAATGGTTGGCTGCTCAGAGTTAGTGTACGGCTTTCGTCGTTTGAGAGCAACCCACCTTGAAGCCTTTGAGAGAGAATTCCTTGCGAGGACAAAGCCCTAAACACCCAGAGCCAAAGTGTGTTAAGCACCACTTAAGTCTTCCTATCTGTGTGATCTGAAGACTTATTACACTTGAGGATTGTGAATCCTCCAGCCGGTTAGGCGTCGCGTTCTGAGCATCCAAGAGTTATTGTGGATTGCCGGTGAACAAAGTCTGTGAAGGTTTGGAAGTCTACCTTGAAGACTTACCAGAGTGATTGGGCGAGGACTGGGTGTCCTTAACTCAAGGGGAATAAGGTGAAGACACAGTCTTCTGAGTTGAATCTCAGCATCCCTAACCAGACGTACAATTGTCATAGCAAGTGGAACTGATCCAACAAATCATTGTCTTCAACGAGCCACTGGTTCCATCCTTCCCATCTCTTTACTTGCAGATTGATCCTTGTGAAGTCATTGCATGTTTGCATTATCTATTTGTCTTCACTGTGTGACTGCTTGTTCTGATTGGCTTCATACTATCTCCCATCCTGATCTATACTTCCTAGCTGCTATTAGTCTTTGTGCTTTCATTTTATTGAATACTTGACTATGGCTTGCTTAGTGTAGTCTATCTTCCGCTGCATGGTAATAGGTTTACTTCTATCGTTTGTCTTCGAAACTTCCATGTTTTGAAGACTTTCATAAAAATCGCCTATTCACCCCCCTCTAGTCGATCACTAGCACTTTCAATTGGTATCAGAGCCAGGTACTCCCTTATTCTGTGTGATTCGGTTTAACCACCTGGAGTTTTAGCTATGTCGACTGCAGGGATAATCAAAGTCTCCGTTGCGTGCCCAATCTTCAATGGAACTGAATATCCCTACTGAAAGAATAAGATGCGCATGCATCTTGAAGCCATTGATGTCGACCTCTGGTATGTCGTCAAGAATGGCGTCCCCAAGGCTGGTGAAGGTGTCACCGCTGCTGATGTCAAGAAGTTCGTTCAACTAGACTCCACTGCCAAGAACATCATCTGTGGTCATCTGACCAAAGGGTAGTATGGCCGTGTGAGTGCTCTAGAAACATCGAAGCTAGTCTGGGACTGGCTCTCCAAGGTCAACGAAGGCGTCTCAACCCAGAGAGATCAAAGAATCAGTGTCCTTCGTAACCTCTTCAACCGCTTCAAGAGAAACGACAATGAGAATGTTCAGCTCACGTTTGATCGACTCACTGACATCACAAATGAGCTTCAAACCCTCGGCGCTACTGAGATCACCAAGCATGAAGTCGTCAAGACACTCTTGAGATCACTTGACAACTCGTTTGACACCCTAGCCCTGATGATTCAAGAACGCCCTGACTTCAAGACACTCGATCCGTCTGACATACTTGAAAGGCTCAACACACATGAGTTTCAGTTGTTTGAGAAAAGAGACATCTACGGTCCCAACTATGGGCGAACTCGTGCTTTGAAGGCAAAAGTTGTTTCCTCATCTGAAGAAGAATCTGATTCAGTTCTAATGATCCTGAAGACATTGGAAAGGAGCTTGCTATGCTTGTGAAGAAGTTCCAGAAATTCACCAAGAAGAAAGGCTTCAGAAAGTCCTCATGATCTAGCTCAAGGAATGATGAAGCCTCTGCTCATGACTACAAGAAGAGAACATGTCACAAGTGCAAGAAACCTGGCCACTACATCTCTGAGTGTCCGCAGTGGGACAATGGGAACAAGAAGAAGAAGAAGAGCAAGGAATATGATTCTGATGACAAGAAGAAGAAGAAATACTCAAAGTCTTCTTCCAAGTCTTCATCAAAGTCATCATCACACAAGAAGGGCTCATCTGGCAAGGCTCGTGCGTTTGTTGGCAAGGAAATGGATTCAGAGGAGGAGTCTGCTTTTGAGGAGGCAGAGGTGGAGTCTGAGGAGGAGTCCGATTCTGGCATCGCAAGTCTGGCTACAGCCTACGTTGCCAAGTCCATCTTCAACATTGAAGACAATGACTTCATCACCGACGCCGATGCTAATGACCAGGACACCTCCGCTCCCACCTACCGCTTCATGGCACGCGGTGCCAAGGTAAACTCATGCACTACTCACTATCAAACATCCAGTGAAGATGACTCTGATTGTGGTTCCAAACCCAGCTACAAAACACTTGCTAAAATTGCAACTGAACAACAGAAAGCTATGGAGCATATTCAAAAACTGTTAGACAAAAGTGATGACCTGTTAGGCGCTGAAATGACTCGATCTCAGTCCTTAATTGAAGACATAAAAAATCTTCATGTTAAGTATGAGGAACTTGAAAGTCGTCATGAAATGCTCTCAACAACTCATGAAAAACTTTCCTATGATTATCTTCAAAGGAAGCAAGATCTTGAGAAATTGAGAGTGGCTCATGAAGATCTTCAAAAGGAAAACGAGTCACTTCGCGCCAAACAGATCAGTCCCGCTCAGGAAGGATTTGAACCACCATGTCTTAAATGCATTGAGTGTGATAACGCTACTTCTGTTGCTGGATGTTATACTACTGCTACTGTTGCAATATCTTCAACTGTTCATGTGGTAACTAACCCCTCTGTTGAGGATGCCACTACTATTGCTGATGAAAATGCTAGGTTGAAGACATTGCTTGAAACAGGGATGTACAAAAGTCTCAAAGGGCATCAGACACTATGTGATGTCCTCAAAAGGCAGATCCTGAATCGAAACCCTAGGAAAGAGGGTGTTGGGTTTGAAAGGAAAATGAATGCTGATGGATCTTACTGGAAACCTGAGCAGTACCCCAAAACCACATGGGTTGCTGCAAAGGAACCTTCGGTGGATCCATCCACTCTATCTGGCTTCACTTGTGCTAATCCCATTATTATTGATGAATCCATTGATGCAAACTATAAATTGTTTAAGAATCAGAATGGTGAAGTGTTTTCCAGGTATATTGGTACCAATTCCAGGTATGGGCCACCTATGAAGAAGGTCTGGGTGCCGAAAAAGTGTCTGGAAAATCTTCCTGTGTATGTCGTCATGACACCACAAGTGAATAAGACAAACCCCAGGCCACGGGCTTCATATGGTCCAAAGGCTTCATACAGACAGAGGACTCACCTGAGTCGCACTAATGCAAATGTTTTGCAGGGAAACCATACTCAGGCCTATGAATATAAGTGCGTTTCATCAAACCGCCATGTTCATACGACCAAGAACTACTCTGCTTATTCTTATGAGTACTATTGTCCTCCTGCAAGACTATTTGCTAGGGCTCCAAAGCCAAAGTTCTTAGATGCTGCACTTGGCTTCGAAGCCACCCTTGAAGATGTGGGTGGCTAAGAAAGCTTAACTCTCTTTTGCAGGGAAGGGTCTCCAGCCGAAAATCAAATTCGTTTGAAGCTATTGCTGGGGACCTTAAACATCTTGTAGGGCGCAAGATCAAATCCCAAATGGTCTTATTATGTATTTTCTTCCTGAGTCGCTTGCCACTTTGCCTATTGAAAGTGCAACTATCCCTAGGTGGTTTTGGTAATTCATAACAACATATAGCTCATTGAGCTAATGCTATTTCAAGATGATTATTTCAGGAAAGCTCAATGATTGGCATGGCATGGATGTGAAAGTGGAACCCTCAAAATGCTAAGGACAAAGAATTGGCTCAAGCTCAAAAGTTTAAGACTCTTCATTTTATATTTTAGTGATCCAAGATCACATTGAGTCTTTAGGAAAAGCCAATACTATCAAGGAGGGATGAGGTGTTGCTTAATGAGCCTCTTGCTTTATGTGCTTAATGATATGCTCCAAAATCCTCAGCTACTTTCCCATATCCACAAATGACCTAAACCCTAAGCCAAACTCGGTCATACCGATTCTTTCATTCCGGCGCCACCGAGTTTCACTTGTCATTTGCCACTGCCAAACCCTAGCAATTCGGTCCTACCGATAAGGATCTCGGTCTCACCGAGATGGGCTTGCAAACTCTGTGTTTCCCTTTCGTAAATTTTCGGTCTCACCGAAAGAGCGAATCGGTCCCACCGAGAATGCAAGGTAAACTCTATGTTTCCTTCTTGTAACTTTTCGGTCTCACCGAAAGAGCGAGTCGGTCCCACCGAGTTTGCCTGACCAACTCTCTGGTTAGCTTATTGCCAAACTCGGTCTCACCGAGTTTGTGCAATCAGTCTCACCGAGATTACGTTATGCCCAAACCCTAACCGAATCGGTCCTACCGAGTTGCATGTCAGTCCCACCGAAATTCCTAACGGTCACTAGGTTTACTATTTCGGTCCGACTGAGTTTTTTGATTCGGTCCCACCGAGATTGATAAATTGTGTGTAACAGTTGGATTTTGTGTGGAGGCTATAAATACCCCTCCACCTCCTCTTCACTCGTAGAGAGAGCCATCAGACTAAGCCTACACTTCCAGCATCCTATTTCTGAGAGAGAACTACCTACTCATGTGTTGAGGCCAAGACATTCCATTCCTACCATATGAATCTTGATCTCTAGCCTTCCCCAAGTTGCTTTCCACTCAAATCTTCTTTCCACTAGATCCAAATCCTATGAGAGAGTTGAGTGTTGGGGAGACTATCATTTGAAGCACAAGAGCAAGGAGTTCATCATCAACACACCATTTGTTACTTCTTGGAGAGTGGTGTCTCCTAGATTGGCTAGGTGTCACTTGGGAGCCTCCGATAAGATTGTGGAGTTGAACCAAGGAGTTTGTAAGGGCAAGGAGATCGCCTACTTCGTGAAGATCTACCGCTAGTGAGGCAAGTCCTTCGTGGGCGATGGCCATGGTGGGATAGACAAGGTTGCTTCTTCGTGGACCCTTCGTGGGTGGAGCCCTCCGTGGACTCGCGCAACCGTTACCCTTCGTGGGTTGAAGTCTCCATCAACATGGATGTAGGATAGCACCACCTATCCGAACCACGGGAAAAACATCCGTGTCTCCAATAGCGTTTGAATTCTCCAAACCCTTCCCTTTATATTCTTGCAAGTTGCATGCTTTACTTTCCGCTGCTAATATACTCTTTGCATGCTTGCTTGAATTGTGTAATGATTGCTTGACTTGTCCTAAGATAGCTAAAAACTGCCAAGAACTAAAATTGGGAAAAGGTTAAGGTTTTATTTGGTCAAGTAGTCTAATCACCCCCCCCCCCTCTAGACATACTTTCGATCCTACAAGTGGTATCAGAGCTTTGGTCTCCATTTTCCTTGATCTCCATAGCTTTGGTGGTCATAGCCTTGGTTTCACAACCTAGGAGAGTATGGCGTCTAGCGAGGGAAATTATCACCGTAGAGGTCCTTACTTTGATGGCACTAATTTTGCTAGTTGGAAGCATAAAATGAAAATGCATATTCTTGGACATAACCCCGCCGTATGGGCTATTGTTTGTGTTG
This sequence comes from Triticum monococcum, assembly GCA_034509565.1. Classification (NCBI taxonomy): domain Eukaryota; kingdom Viridiplantae; phylum Streptophyta; class Magnoliopsida; order Poales; family Poaceae; genus Triticum; species Triticum monococcum. The sequence goes on along the minus strand of CM067847.1, from coordinate 211,452,332 downwards.
GCTTGCAAGGTGAGTTCTTTGATGGGAGGGAACCAAACTGTGAAGCTACCGCGGATGAGTTGAAGATGTTGCAATACAATGCTCAAGCTTGTGATATTCTCTTCAATGGATTGTGCCTCGAAGAATTCAACAAAATCAGCCGCCTTGAGAATGCAAAGGAAATTTGGGACACTTTGATTGATATGCACGAAGGTACCGACTCCGTCAAGGAATCCAAGTTGGATGTGCTCCAAAGTCAACTTGACAAGTTCAAGATGAAGGATGGTGAAGGTGTCGCTGAAATGTACTCTAGGCTTGCTCTCATCACAAATGAGATTGCCGGCTTAGGAAGTGAAGAGATGACCGATAGATTCATCATCAAGAAGATCCTAAGAGCCTTGGATGGGAAATATGATACCGTGTGCACGTTGATTCAAATGATGCCCAATTACAAAGATCTCAAGCCAACGGAAGTGATTGGAAGGATTGTTGCTCATGAGATGTCACTCAAGGATAAAGAGGAACTTCACAACAAATCAAGTGGTGCCTACAAAGCCTCATGTGAAGTCCCCACATCATCAAGTGAGAAACAAAACTTCAATGAAGAATTGAGCTTAATGGTGAAGAACTTCAACAAGTTCTACAAGAGTAGAAGCAAAGATAGAAGCTTCAAGTCAAGGTCATACAATGACAAAAGATCTTCTAGTCGAGAGCGAAACTGCTATAATTGTGGAAGACCCGGACACTATTCCAATGAGTGTACGGCTCCCTACAAAAGAAGAGAAGATTCTCCAAAAAGAAGAAGCAAAGAATCACCACCAAGAGAGAGAAGGAGTAGAGATGATCGTTATGAACGGAGATACTCACGGAGAAGCAAGGATTCGGAAAGGATGGAAAAATCATCAAGGAGCTATACAAAACAAAGACATCAAGCTCATGTTGGTGAATGGGTATCCGGCTCCGACTCCGACAGCCACTCCGAGAGAAGTTATCACTCCGACTCCGAAGATACTCAAGATGAAGGTGTTGCCGGTCTAGCACTTGTGTCAACCAACTCCTACGACATATTTGACTCACCAAATGAAGGAATTGGAAGATGCTTCATGACCAAAGGTCCTAAGGTAACACACCCCGAGTATGTTGATTTTAATAGTGATGAAGATGACTTGTTAGGTGATGATGACTTGCTTGTTGACAACTCTAGTGATGAGTACTATGATGAAACATCAATTAATCATGCTAAAACGAATGACAATGATAAGGAGAAGATTGAGGCTCTAACTAAAGAACTAAACACTCTTAAGTTAGCTCATGAAACTATCTTCGAAGATCATCAAGAACTTTTAAGAGCTCATGAGAAATTACGCTTTGAAAAGCTCAATCTTGAGCAAGAGCATGAGTTCTTAAAAGCAATCAATGATGATCTCCGCAAGAAAAGTTCTTCTTACATTGCCAAGCGTTTACTATTATCCACTTACATGCCTCAAGTCAAGTCTAGTAACAAGAACAAGAAAGATTCTTCCTCTAGTAGTAACAATGATCATGCTAAATCCAATATTGTTGCTTCTAGTAGTTCTCTTGATTCCACTAATGATTCTCTTAGCCAAGTTACACTTGAGCAAGAAAATAGCTTATTGAAGGGGATTATAGAGAAAGGAGTATACAAAAGCCTTGCCGGGAGTAAGCAATTTGAGGAAATTGTGCGCAAGCAAGGAATGCACCGGAAGAATCAAGGTGTTGGTTTTGAACGAAAGTTCAATGCCAATGGAGTTGAATGGGAAGAATATCAATACCCCAAGACAAAGTTTGTTCCTCAACAAGAGAAGTATGACACTTCTTTCAAGGGAACACAAGCTCAAGATGATCTTCCACCACAAGACTACAAGCAAAAAGGCAAGGAGAAGCTTCAAGAGGAGATTGATGCATTTGAAGAAGCTCCTAAGACCTTAGTCAAGTGGATTCCCAAGACCACGTCAAGTTCCACTTCATCAAGTACGACTACAACTCCAAGGATTCCCATCAAGATGGTGTGGATCCAAAAGAAAAAGAACTAGAGAGTTCTTGAGGGTGACTCCGCCAACATATTTCATTCTCATCATTTTGGCAAGAACAAGTGCAATCAACTTCCACATCATGCACTAGTTCAAGGAGTCACAAACCCTCTTGTTGGTAAGACAAGGGACAAGGTAACCTAAAGTTTTCATGGACATCATCTTGTGTATGCATCACTCTATGTCTATGGATATCCTTGTTTGTTCCTTGTGGGACTAACCCATGTAGGTATTGAAAGTGCAATTCACTCAAATGGATAGCTCCAAGTGATCTACATCAACATTGAGCATCCACGTCTTCAACATCTACATGAAGTCATCATCGACAAAACCCAAGGTTAGTTCATCCCTCTTAGGGGGGGATATCACATCTAGGGGGAGCTTTACTCTAAGACTTGAGCTAAAGCAACTCTAAAGATGTGAATACAACAATGCTTTATGTAAAAGTGGTAACCCCACTTGAGCTTAAACGATGAGTATGACCTACGATCAAGTGTTCTCACTTGACTCCTAAGTCAATATACTCATATATAGATGACCTAGTCATCGCAAATTGCTTGATAGATGCTAGAATTGTTTGTGCATGCTTTGCCACATATTTCATTTGCCATCTTATTGTGTGAGCATGTTGGTTGCATATTTTACTCATTCGAGGACATCCACTTGTTGTTTTGATTGTTTGGCTTTATCTTCTTTTGCCAAGTGGATGGACAAGAATGCCTAAGAACCTCCTCTAGCTATCTATGCTTTTCTCGTCTCAAACTCTATTCATGCTGCATCACAAAACTTGATCAAGTCAGATTCGAACCACTTTGTGTGAGGAGCGCTCGGAGTCCCCGATTCGTCATAGACTTAAACTTCCAAAACCTCTTTGTGATTCTCGGTCTGACCGATACCATACTTTCGGTCCTACCGAGATCATTAAGTTGATCTAGATTTTCGATCTCGGTGCAACCGATTTGAACCACTCGGTCACACCGAGTTGCAATAACTGTATACAGTTTTGCATCTCGGTGCCACCGAGTTGTTCCACTCGGTCACACCGACAGGGTCGGGCTATATATAGTGACGGGCAGAATTTTGGAAATTTCTCCGAAACCTCTTCTCCTGCGCATAGCTCGCTCTGCCTCCTGGGTCTCCGGATCGTCCTCCTCGCTGCCAACAGCCTCCAGTCGCTGGTCTCCGCCGCCGTCAACGGAATTCTGCCCCGCCGTTGCCGCCGTAGCGAGTCTCCGCCGAACTAGGGTATGGACTCGATCTTTGTGCTATTCTCCAATCCGATTCCTAGCACATTGTGATCATCATGATTCTTGCCACGTTTGATAAACTCCTATCCAGTCAATGAACTCGTAGATTAGGTTTAATTCGAAAATTTTAGGGTTAGGTTTCCGGCGAAACCATCTCGGACCCACCGAGTTGAAAAACTCGGTCCCACCGATTTGGCTTATGCCATTGCATAAGTAAAACTCGGTCTGACCGAGAATTACTTATCGGTGTGACCGATTTTGGAACTCTGTGAAACCCTAGCAGTCTCGGTGCCACCAAACTGTGACTCGGTCTGACCGAGTTCACTAGTTCTGGTGCCAAAACTGCTTCGGTGTCACTGAGTTTGAAAATCGGTAGATCCGAGATGATTTCAGTGGGAAACTAAAACTAAGTTTTTGAATTATTCTTTTGCAAAAATCTCTGCATTTTGTGAATGCTCATCCACTCTATCTCATCTATAATCTATTCACTGGGTCAGTAGTCAGTTTGCATCATGTCAGACCAGAGTGACAGCCAAAACTTGTCAAAGCAGCAAGTACAGTTGAGTGAGGGCACTAGCCCCTCAAGTTCCTCAGATGATGGCAGCAGGAGCACACCCAGCAACCTGCCTAAAGCTGCCACACGTCAGAGAAAGAAGAGGACTTCTGATTCTGAAGATGAAGACTATGTGGCAGAGGAAGAGGCCACATCAAAGAGAGTTGAACCATCTCAAGGCACAAAGCGAGGCCTGAAAATCAAAAGGCCAGCAGGCAGGCAGCCCATGTAAAAGGCTAGAGCTTCAACTGTGAAGCCTGCTCCCATTGAGCCCGTTGCTGCTGAGGGCAAAAAGAGGAAAGAAAGAGTGAAGAAGACTATAGCCAGAGTGCTTGGGAAGGCCTCCATCATGGTAGATGAGGAGGAAGAAGAAGAGGTTGCTGCACTAGCACCCAAGGTAGCCAAACTTATGGGAGATGCCATAAGGTCAGGGACAACTGCATCCAAGCCCAAGGAAGCACCCAAGGCTGCATCTAAGCCTAAGAGTGCACCAAAGAGAAACACCAGAAGCATCCCAGCCACTGAGAAGAACAAGGCCCCAGTGCCTGAAGCTGCAGAGGAAGAGGAAGAGAATGTCCTTCGGAAGCTCAAGCCCAAGATCCCAGACCACAACGATGCTCATCCTGTGGCTGAGGATATGAAGCTCAGGAGAGATTCAGGGCTGAGGAAGTGGAGAGAAGCAGATCCGTATGCTTCTAGGAGAAGGACTGCAGTGGACTACATGTTTCATACCAAGGAGCAACAGGATTTCTATGAGACTGTTTTGCTTGACAAGAAGCTAATTGTGTGTGACATGAGATGGGTCGACTGGACCTACATGAAGGAGAATGAGGAACACTACCCTGGAGTATATGACAGTTTTAGTGCGTGTGGAGTGGCAGACTTTGTTGGGCAGAAGCTCACAAAGTGGAACGAGGAGCTAATCATGCAATTCTACTCCACAACACACTTCTATCCGGATGGCAGGATCACTTGGATGTCAGAGGGTACAAGGTACCAATCCACTGTTGAGGAATGGGCGAAGTTGATCAATGCCCCAGAGGAGCAGGATGATGACTTGGACATTTATGCCAAGAAGAAGATGGACCACAACTCTATGTCCAACATGTACAAGGAGATTCCGAATGAAGCACTTGACACGTTCAAGTTTGGCTCAGTGCACTATCTTCTGTCAGGATTGCCTACGATCAACTGGATCCTTAGGCACACTCTTCTGCCCAAGTCTGGAGATCACAAGATGATCAGAGGTCACGCGATCAACTTACTTCATGTCTTTGACGTGCCTCAAAAATTTAAAGTCATGAGTCTCATAGTGGAAACAATCAAGAGGATAGCAACAGACTAGAAGAGGAGCTGTGGATATGCCCCACAGATTCAGGAGCTCATCAACTCCAAGATGGGCACGGGCATATACCTCTTGGATAAGGAACACCTGCCCATCCGTCCAGATTTTGAAGATAACCAAGTGGTCATGACTGAGAATGAGCCATCATCTGCCCATGCACAAGCTCAGAAGGAGAAGGCAAAGAAGGAGAAAGCTACCAGGATGCCTACTCAAGCGAAGGCATCTGATTACTTCCTGAAAACCAAACAAGAGCAGCTTGGTTACCTGATTGCGTCCATCCTGCGGATTGAGCAAGGACTTGCCACCCTGACTCAGAACCAGGCAAGCTTAGAGAGGATCATGGAACAGAGGTTCTATGACTTGGACATCAAGGTGACAGAGATACAGACTGCCGTGGAGCAGCTCCAGGAGGACATGAATGAGAGGAGAGGTAGGACCACGACTGATGCTTTTGCGAGGGTGCCACGAGGTCTGAGGTCGTCTGCACTGCCAGTTGCTGACACCAGAGCTACAACGTCTGCGCCAGCCACAGCCTCAGTTCCACCAGCTCCAGCATCCACTTCAGCCTCAACTCCGACCACGTCTACCGAAGGCTTCGTCCTTGGAGTGCTCCGGAATCCACCACCACCTGAAGATCAAGCCTGAGCGTCGACTTAGCACTATGCATTTTCTAGGAACTTTTTGGTAACTTGTTGCCAAAGGGGGAGAAAATGTATAGATCATAGGCTTCGAGAGAGAGTGTTGCTTTCATTCTCTCTTGTTTTATTTGGTGGTTTTTCGAACTTTGTTTGCTTGTGTGTGAGATACTACGTCCTTATGTTTGTGAGACATCGATGATCATGTGTTTGATCATAAGCTACACTTAATGTTTGCTTAAATATTATCATTCTATCTATCTTTTGTGATCATTCACTATTCTTGGTGATGAGTGCATGTATTTCAATCTTATCATTTTTGAGCGCTCCACCAAGATGTATGTGACATGGAAGAGTAACCCATGACTTTAACTCCCTGCGCATTTGCAGTCCAAAGCAAATTTTAAATATGCACAAATTTAGGGGAGCTCTTATTTGTCACATACTTCTCAAAGCGACGATATATTTCATGCTTATTATCATTTGTCGAAGCTTTGATCTATATGTTGTCATCAATTACCAAAAAGGGGGAGATTGAAAGTGCAACTATCCCTAGGTGGTTTTGGTAATTCATAACAACATATAGCTCATTGAGCTAATGCTATTTCAAGATGATTATTTTAGGAAAGCTCAATGATTGGCATGGCATGGATGTGAAAGTGGAACCCTCAAAATGCTAAGGACAAAGAATTGGCTCAAGCTCAAAAGTTCAAGACTCTTCATTTTATATTTTAGTGATCCAAGATCACATTGAGTCTTTAGGAAAAGCCAATACTATCAAGGAGGGATGAGGTGTTGCTTAATGAGCCTCTTGCTTTATGTGCTTAATGATATGCTCCAAAATCTTCAGCTACTTTCCCATATCCACAAATGACCTAAACCCTAAGCCAAACTCGGTCATACCGATTCTTTCATTCCGGCGCCACCGAGTTTCACTTGTCATTTGCCACTGCCAAACCCTAGCAATTCGGTCCTACCGATAAGGATCTCGGTCTCACCGAGATGGGCTTGCAAACTCTCTGTTTCCCTTTTGTAACTTTTCGGTCTCACCGAAAGAGCGAATCGGTCCCACCGAGAATGCAAGGTAAACTCTATGTTTCCTTCTTGTAACTTTTCGGTCTCACCGAAAGAGCGAGTCGGTCCCATCGAGTTTGCCTGACCAACTCTCTGGTTAGCTTATTGCCAAACTCGGTCTCACCGAGTTTGTGCAATCGGTCTCACTGAGATTACGTTATGCCCAAACCCTAACCGAATCGGTCCTACCGAGTTGCATGTCAGTCCCACCGAAATTCCTAACGGTCACTAGGTTTACTATTTCGGTCCGACCGAGTTTTCTGATTCTGTCCCACCGAGATTGATAAATTGTGTGTAACGGTTGGATTTTGTGTGGAGGCTATAAATACCCCTCCACCTCCTCTTCACTCGTAGAGAGAGCCATCAGACTAAGCCTACACTTTCAGCATCCTATTTCTGAGAGAGAACTACCTACTCATGTGTTGAGGCCAAGACATTCCATTCCTACCATATGAATCTTGATCTCTAGCCTTCCCCAAGTTGCTTTCCACTCAAATCTTCTTTCCACCAGATCCAAATCCTATGAGAGAGAGTTGAGTGTTGGGGAGACTATCATTTGAAGCACAAGAGCAAGGAGTTCATCATCAACACACCATTTGTTACTTCTTGGAGAGTGGTGTCTCCTAGATTGGCTAGGTGTCACTTGGGAGCCTCCGACAAGATTGTGGAGTTGAACCAAGGAGTTTGTAAGGGCAAGGAGATCGCCTACTTCGTGAAGATCTACCGCTAGTGAGGCAAGTCCTTCGTGGGCGATGGCCATGGTGGGATAGACAAGGTTGCTTCTTCATGGACCCTTCGTGGGTGGAGCCCTCCGTGGACTCGCGCAACCGTTACCCTTCGTGGGTTGAAGTCTCCATCAACGTGGATGTAGGATAGCACCACCTATCCGAACCACGGGAAAAACATCCGTGTCTCCAATAGCGTTTGAATTCTCCAAACCCTTCCCTTTATATTCTTGCAAGTTGCATGCTTTACTTTCCGCTGCTAATATACTCTTTGCATGCTTGCTTGAATTGTGTAATGATTGCTTGACTTGTCCTAAGATAGCTAAAAACTGCCAAGAACTAAAATTGGGAAAATGTTAAGGTTTTATTTGGTCAAGTAGTCTAATCACCCCCCCTCTAGACATACTTTGGATCCTACACCTATCAGTCCTAACCTCGATCTAAGCTTTCATAATCCACTTGCTCGTCAAATGTTTATGCTTCACAATTCTCTTCATGAAGCCTATCCCCCTAACTGCACTGTAGGGTATGACACTAGCTGCTTCAGAATGGATTATTGATAGTGGATGTACTAATCATATGACTGGCAAGCAAAGTCTTCTCATGGACTCAACCTTACGTCCATCTGACAAGAGTCACATCACATTTGCTGATACTGGTAAAAGCAAGGTATTGGGTCTAGGTAGAGTTGCAATCTCAAGGGATCAGCACATGGATAAAGTGATGCTTGTTTAATCCCTTGGTTTCAACTTAATGTCTGTCTCAATGCTTTGTGATTTAAACATGATTGTGATATTTGGAAAATATCGTTGCCTTATTCTAATGGAATCTGACAAGTCTCTAGTCTTTGAAGGGTATCGGAAAGATGATTTGTACGTGGCATATTTCTTAGCAGGACCACAGCTTGTCGTATGTCTTCTAGCAAAAGCTTCAGAATGTTGGCTCTAGCATTGGAGACTAGGGCATGCTGGCATGAGGAACTTGCACACTCTTGCAAAGAAGAAGCATGTCATAAGCATCGAGGGTGTCAATTTCAATAAGGATCACCTATGTGGTGCCTGTGAAGCTGGAAAGATGACGAGGGACAAGCATCCCTCGAAGACAATCATGATAACGACTCAACCCTTCGAACTGCTACACATGGACCTCTTCGGTCCCACTCACTACTCAACTCTTACTACTACTGCTTGTCTCTATGGCTTCGTCATTGTTGTTGATTATTCAAGATATACTTGGGTGCATATAATCCTCTACAAGACTGAAGTGTAGGATGTCTTCAGACACTTCGCCAATCGAGCCATGAACAACTATGGCGTCAAGATCAAGCACATCATAAGTGACAATGGCACTGAATTCAAGAACACTGGCCTCGACACTTATCTTGATACTTTGGGCATCACTCATGAATTCTCAGCTCCATACACGCCGCAGCAGAATGGCGTCGTGGAACGCAAGAACAGAACACTTATTGAGATGGCCCGGACGATGCTCGATGAATACAAGACTCCAAGAAAGTTCCGGCCTGAAGCCATTGATACTGCATGCCATATCATCAACTGTGTTTATCTTCACAAGCTGCTGAACAAAACATCCTATGAGGTCCTCACTGGTAAGAAGCCAAATGTCAGTTACTTCAGAGTATTTGGTGCCAAGTGCTGGATCAAGGATCCACATCACACTTCAAAATTTGCACCGAAAGCACATGAAGGTTTTATGCTTGGATACGGAAAGGATTCACACTCCTACAGAGTCTTCAACCTCTTTCACTATAAAGTGGTTGAAACTGTGGATGTGCGGTTCGATGAGACTAACGGCTCGCAAAGAGAGCACCTGCCAAATGTGCTAGATGAAGTTCCATCCAGTGAAACCATCAAGCTTATGGGAACTGGAGAAATCATACCGTTTGAAGCTCAGCCTGAAGAGGAACTCATCATCTCTGCGCCTGATCAACCTGAAGACAATGCTCAGCCTGAAGACAATCCTTCTAACGATGACAATGATCAGCAAGAGAAAAATCTCCGTCCTGTTCATCCTCGTGTTGCAAATGAAGTACAGATTGAGAGAATAATTGACGGCATCAATGCACCTGGTCCACTCACTCGTTCAAGGGCAACACAACTAGCAAATTTCTATGGGCACTTCGCATTCGTCTCAATATCTGAACCCAAGAAAGTTGATGAAGCCTTCATGGAACCTGAATGGATTCAAGCTATGCAAGAAGAGCTTCAACGATTTGAACTGAATAATGTATGGGAACTGGTCAAGCGTCCCGATCCTCGTAAGCACAATATCATAGGCACTAAATGGATATATCGCAAGAAGCAAGATGACCATGGTCAAGTTGTCAGAAACAAAGCTCGTCTCGTTGCTCAAGGATACACTCAAGTTGAAGGAATTGACTTTGATGAGACATTTGCTCCTGTGGCTAGGCTTGAAGCTATACGCATACTGATGTCCTATGCAAATCATCATAACATTCTTCTGTATCAAATGGATGTGAAGAGCACTTTTCTCAATGGCAAGATTGAAGAAGAAGTGTATGTTGCACAACCGCCTGGCTTTGAAGATCCAAAACATCCTGACATGGTTTACAAGCTCAACAAGGCAGTGTATGGCCTTAAACAAGCCCCCCGAGCTTGGTATGACACACTCAAAGACTTCCTGGAGAGCAAAGGCTTCAAACCTGGTTCCCTGGATCCCACACTCTTCATGAAGACATATGATGGTGAACTGTTTGTGTGCCAAATATATGTGGATGACATTATCTTCGGCTGCACTAATCAGAAATACAGTGATGAGTTTGGATACATGATGCAAGAGCAATATCAGATGTCCATGATGGGAGAGTTGAAATTCTTCCTTGGTCTTCAAATACGACAGCAACGCAACGGCATCTTCATATCTCAAGAGAAGTACCTCAAAGATTGCCTGAAGAAGTTTGGAATGCAAGACTACAAAGGTTACACGACGCCGATGCCAGCTAAACACCATCTGGGTCCCGACAACAATGGTAAAGAGTTCGATCAAAAGGTATATCGCTCCATGATTGGTTCTTTGCTTTATTTATGTGCATCTAAGCCAGATATCATGCTTAGTGTTTGCATGTGTGCCCGATTCCAAGCGTCACCAAAGGAATTGCATCACTTAGCTGTGAAGCGAATTCTTCGATATTTGGCTCACACCCCAACACTAGGATTATGATATCCAAAGGGCTCAGAGTTTGATCTAGTTGGATTCTCGGATGTTGATTATGCTGGTGACAAGGTGGATCGCAAGTCTACATCAGGCACATGTCACTTTCTGGGACGATCACTTGTATGTTGGTCTTCAAAGAAGCAGAACTGTGTATCTCTCTCCATTGCTAAATCTGAATACATTGCTGCTGGATCTTGCTGCGCTCAGCTTCTATGGATGAAGCAAACTCTTAAGGACTATGGCATTCATCTGAAGCAAGTGCCACTCTACTGCAACAACGAGAGCGCCATCAAGATAGCTAACAACCCAGTTCAGCACTCGAAGACAAAGCACATTGAAATTCGTCATCACTTTCTCAGAGATCATGTCATGAAGGAAGATATTGATATCATACACGTCAACACTGAAGAGCAACTGGCAGATATCTTCACAAAGCCCTTGGATGAGAAGAGGTTTTGCAAGTTACGGTGTGAGCTAAATATCTTGGAATCCTCAAATGTCCTGTGATCAGGCACACATCCTAACACTTATGCATGTTGATGACTTAGATGTGCAACACACGAAGTAACGTATGTCTTCAATCAATGAAGACTTACATTCTGAGTGTGAATACATTAACGTGGAATTTGACTTCAGAGCACCATGATAATTATGCGCCGTGTCTAGGTCTAATACTTCCTATACGGTGGGTAACGCCACCACCAAATTCTTCCCTTAGAAATGTTTTTCACATGGCGTTACATTTGCAAAGTCTTTGCCTTCTGTTTGTCTTCAATGTTAACATGGCCTCATGTTTATCTTCAATTTGGTTTCTGTCCTCTACAACATTCACTTATAGCTATGTCTTCACGTTGAATCTTTTGAACTAAGTGAATGTGATTGGACCCTAACCCCTCTATGCTTCTATCTTAAGTCTATCTATCCAAATCATATGCATTCTATTGACACTGTCAAAATGTCTTCTCTGCGTCCTTGTCAGCAGAAGACACAGAGACAAATATTAATCTGTTTTCAATGCTAAATCCTTCAACCTGAAACCCGGAGAAGTGGGAATGACCATCCAACAATCCAGGCGTGCGTGGGAACGTGGAACAACCTCCAATGTGTTGCATGATCGCCACGTGTCCTTCAGATGTGAACCACCAGGGGCACCTGTATAATAACACGGTGCTGTCCCTGTCCCTATAAATACACGCCTCACCCCAGTCATTATTTCTTCTTCCACTCTCGCACAAACCCTAGCGCCACCGCTAGCCCTAGACAACGCCGGTGACGAAGCGCTTAGCTGTCGCGACCTCACCGATGCTATCCTCACGTCAGCCGCGGACATCGTCTTCTCCGCCGTCGTCGTAGGTGTCCTCCGTTGCCAAGTTAGGGCACGGAAGATCGAACTGCTCGGCCTCCTCTCCCACCCTGTCTAGCAGTTCCTCGTGTGGTAAATAAAACCTCCTTTTTACAGTCTTTTTGATCCGATAGATTCATCCTTTTCTACCACAAGTAGTTTCTGTTCACACAAGTTGGATCTATCTCATACTGCATCTCATAACATGCCTAGTATATTCACTTATGCTTCACAAAGTAGTTAGATTCCTCACTTGTACTTATTTGTGGATTCGTACAAATCTGGAACCAACTCTCTACCTATGAGTGAATGTCTTCGCACTGTGAGGTCAATGTCTTCTAAACTGATTTATCTTCAAAATCTTCTGAGAATGCATATGACCTCTTCCCCTTCCCTCGCACCTTAATGCTGTCACAGGTACATGTCTGTGGGAGAATCCCTTGGTTCTCATACTCTGCATTCATTTACAGAGTTCTTACAACATCATATAAATTCTCATGAAGCCAGTTCTTGTCTGACCAGTAGACGGAAGACTTTGACAGTGTTGAAGCCTTTCAGTCTAAACTTCATGGCAACAGAGAATTCTGCAAGGAAGGGTGGCAGACAGCGTCGTGGCAACACCTTAAGAGATTTGCCTCCTGACCTCTATGAGCTGTACAAGATAGATCCAGAGGAGGACTACAATCAGCGAAAAAACCCGAATCCAATGGATTCAAAGATATTGGGCAGAACAATGGTTCAAGTACATGTTTGTGACCCAGGAATATGCTGAGAAAAATGCCATCAAGCGACCATGGGGAGACATCTTGTACAGAAATCTTCAACCCAGATCCAGAGCTGAAGCCATTGAACAAGGCTTTTATCCTTGCATGGTCCGTGGACCACAGCCTGCCGATGCAGACCCATCTTCATTGCTATGGTGTCGTGACGATAATCTGTTCAAGTGCAACTTCCAGTTTGCCAAGAACTCGGCCAAAGAAAATAAGAAGTCATGGGGATTAGACTTCAATCCAGGCCCCTCTACTCCTCGTGTTGATGGCACACGTGAAGCTGAACCTAATCTGGTTGGGCCCTTCTATAACTTAGAAGGTCTCATTACTCACATAAAGGTTCAAGGGGTAGTCGTGGATCAACCTGCAGACGACGCTGATTCTGACGAAGCGCCTGCTCCACCAAAGTCAAAGAAGCTGAAGAAACCTAAAGCTTCGAAGCCTGCCCCTGCACCAAAAGTTTCACGGGCAAAGCCTCTGGCCACTACACCTCCTAAACATAGTGTGCAGTCTGAAGATCTGTCACACATCTCCAAGCCCTCCAAAGTGAAGATGCCCATGCAACCAACCAGCCAAGCACTGACCCCTTCTGCTGTTCTGCGCAACGAGAATGACGCCATTGATCAGTCTAGCAACGACGATCTTGGCGATGATGCTCTTGAGCAGTTGATCAAGAGCAAGCAAGAGGCGGAAATCTTCAATGACCTTCCTCTCTTTGATGTTGAAATCATAAACAAGTTCATTGATGAGTGGTTTGACAGCCCAAATGTTAGCTTTGATGATCTTCAGCTTCCCATTGGCCTCAGCGTCACCTTCCACGGAGCCATTGCTGCTGAGCTGGCTCTAGCTCAGAAAATTGTTGAGCTGAAGCATAAGATAGATTATGAAAAGGCTCAGTTCAAGAAGCATATGGCCAAGCTCACTGTTGAAGACATTCAGAACTTCCAGGTCATGATGCATGAGCTCAAGGAAGCATTCCGCATGAAACGTGAAGAAGCCAAAGGTTCTCGTGAGCGCATAAAGGACCTTGCTGCTAAATGTGTTCAGGGATACAATGAAGCTGAAAAGCGCAAGGCTTTGGGGCGACCAGGCATCGACCCCAGAATGGCAGCCAAGAAGAAGAAGAAGCCAGCTGTGGCAGAACCCGAAGCACCAAGGCAGGAAATACATCCAATTGTCTTCCCAGCCAGTATGACAGGCTCGAAGTCTAAGGTCCCCACATCGGCTTCAGAACTGAAGAAGACAAGGGCAGCTGAAGCCAAAGCCAGGAAGCGCAAGACCAAGGCCACCACTGATGATGCTCCCCCAACCAAGAAACAAAAAACCAAGAAGAGAGACCGGGCTGCTCCCACAGAGCCCCTTGATGTCGACCAATCTTAGTGGCTCGTCCTGCGTCTGAACATGAAGAACGCCAAGTGATAGTTCATGAGCCTGCTTCCACAGAGGCTCCTGAAGCTGAAGACAATTCAGCTGTTGACCCCACCGCAGCTGAAGACATTGGTTCTCACGACAATGTTGAAGATGATGAAGTCCTTCCTCAGATCGAGCACCAGTTGGTATCATCGCCTGTGCTCACGCACAGCGAACTCATCAGCATTGGTCGTCCTTTGACGCCAACTGCTCAAGATGCATCATGGGCGGATCACCCACAACGACAAGACACCCCAAGTTCTCCCCAACCAAGTCACCTCACCCGTGCAAGATGCCGATGACTTTGAGGCCCAGCACACTCCATCTCCGCAAGCGTCACCAGCATTACGCAGGCTTCGCAAAGGACCGAGGCCCCAAGTCACTCCCACTGTGCACGTGTCAGAGTCTGAAGCCAAAACCGCTGAAGATATTCCGGCTGCATCAGCCGATGAAAGAGAAGAACCAAGAGTTGAAGTAGAAAGAGTTGCTACACCCCCGTCCCACCAAGATATTGTTCTCGAGGAGAACATGTCCGACCCTCCAGCTTCTGAAGTGGAGGTTAACAATCCTGAGGCGGCCACCAACATCAACACTGAAGCCAATGACGTTGTCATGGCTGAAGCTAATATGGTGCCTGAAGCTCATGCGGTGCCAGAAGTGCAAGCACCTAAAGCCATTGCAGTGCCCGAAGCCAATACTGAAGCACCTGAAGCCAATGTGGCCCCTGAAGCCCATATCAACGACAATGTCAATGCTCCTGTACCCCCTACAAGACCTCATACAATTGAGCTGGCATTTGATCGTGGTCAGCCTGTTATGGTCCGATGGCCCATTCTGGTTCCTCCACCTGCTGCGGGTCCATAATTTGACTATCATGTAGAGCACAGACCTCCTGTCCAGAAGCCCAAGCCAAGACTTCCACGATTCCCAGGCACTGCAACTTCACCTGGGGTCTTCAATGTGAATGGCTTCATGGCACACAACACCTTCTTCAACAGCGCCAAGAACCCTTACACCAAACCTCGCATTTCATCAGATCGGTTGTGGAGCTATCAGCAGCGCAACTACTATTCCTGCGTCTTATACAATCAAGGGCGCATATTTCCACATATGTGTCTCGACACTGAAGCTATAGCTGGCCTGCCCTGCCTTGAAGAAGCGTTGGATTGCTTCAGAGACGCTGGACTCCTGCAGATTGTCACAGATAAGGAACACTGGAATGAAGAGCTTCTGCTATAGTTCTATGCAACTCTTCACATTCGAGGTACAACAGGGATGCAAAAATTTGGGTCCTTGAGTGGATGACAGGCAATGTCCATCATGAAGCCAAAGCTCTTGATATCATTGAGCTCACAGGCCTACCCACTCCTGGTGAATACTACGAGCCAGGTTGTCAACAACACCAGAATGCTTTGGAGAGCATTTTTCAGAAGCCCGAACCCAACATGAGCCAAATGTTGAGCATGATGAAGCCTTTGCCTCACGACGCTAACTACCCATCTGAATTCTTTGTTGAAGACCTAGAGTATCTGCCTCGCACCATTTATCACATTCTCAGAAAAACTCTATGGCCTATCAAAGGACATTCATCTTCGGCGAAGCTTGAAGGAGCAATGAAGACTTTGGTTTTCTACATCTTCAATGACATCAGCTTCAATGCTCAAGACTTCTTCATTAGGCAGTTGGCTGCATCTGGCTCTGACATTTTTGGTCTGAAGTTCTATGCTCCATGGGTAATGCGACTTATCAAGCTTCACTTTGCCATCAACTATCAGCCGTCTGCACACAATCATCTTGTCTTCTTGCCAGAGGTTGATCTGCTGTTGAAGCTATTTACCCAGAGCCTGCTAAGGATCCCCTTTATCTTCACAATGCTGATCACCAAAGCTTCACCCAGCCCATTGAAGGAGTTCAGGCAGTCTCGCGTGTTTATCCCTTGGCTGGCAACACACGTGCCCCTCGCTCTCAAATTGACGCCACTGGTAGCACCATTGCGCAAAGGCCTCGAAGGCGATCTCGTGTTCTCAATGACCGAGAGCTTCTCATCACACTACACCAGAAACAGGACAAGCATCACGACTGGCTCAAGCGTCAGATGCAAAGCCTCTTGGTGGATGTCAACCGCATACACAATCTTGCCACCAAGAATGCCTTTGTCACTCATGAAACCCGTCGGAGGTCGTGGAAGAGTTTGACTTTGCTTAGTGCTGAAGCTGATCTGCAGGACGATGGCTTCACCGAAAGATTCAAGTTTAACTCAACTCCTCCACGGAATGCTCACTTGCGTCGGACTCCCTCACTTGAAGACTTTAACTATTCGTCCTCGGCTGCGACAGTGAATGCCAGAGTCATCGATGACCAAGATGATGCAACTTCACCTCCTCCAACTTCAGCGCGTGTCGACACTGCACCAAGTTCTTCTGCACCACCAGACCTCAACGACGACCCTGCTGCCTCGCCTGCACCTCATGGGAACGAGTAGGCGCTCTATGTCTTCAAACCTTTTTGGTCCTTACTGACAAAAGGGGGAGAAGCATATGAGTTGATAGTCTTCAAGCGGGTCCATATGGGTGGTTGCTTTACCTTTTGCTACTTTTGCCAAGTGCTTACAACTCTTGCTTTTCGATACATTTGGTTCTTTGAGTTGTAACACTTAAACTCGATGGTCGTCTGCTACTTATTTGCTATTCTGTGATGCGATGATAACTTCCGCACTTAGGTCATTTTGCAAACGTCCATTTTTCATTATGCATGTCATTATCTTCGTTACATCAACTCATGCATGATGAATTGTCATCATAAGTTGAAGAGGATCTCCACAAGTACAACCTGCCATGTGCATTTGCATTCAAAGAGCAAATTACTTATATGCACATCTTCAGGGGGAGCCTTTGCCACTTATCAAGACAATACCCTATCCTTTACAATTTCACATATTTCATTCCCCGTTGAAAACTTCAACCAGTTTTTCATCAATCACCAAAAAGGGGGAGATTGTAAGTGCATCTACTGCCACCCCTAGTTGGTTTTTGGAGTATTGACGACAAACCTGGTTGAGGAACTAATGTGTTTGTGAGAATTGTAGGATAACACAGGTAGAAGTCCCTCATTGATTCGGTTTTCCTACCAGAGATGACCCCTAAAAATGTATGAAGACGTTGAACTCAAAGGTGGTATGTGAAGACATCCACATTGAATACTATGACAAGAGAAGACATTGCGTGAAGACTATGGAGCGTGAAGACTTAGTTGTTTCGTCGTTCTTTTTCTTCTTTGTTGAGTCATAGGAACCACCGTACTGTTAAGTGGGGTCCAAGTGAACTAGTCAGAATGACTGAAGTGATGCTTAACCAAAATCCTATGTCTTCGAGCGAAGACAATGAGAGCAAATCTTATCCAGAGCTGCATAAGTCAGCTTTGCTTGTAGCCCAAGTAAAGTTGCCGTGTGTGTTTGAAATCTGACCGTTGGAACACGTGTCAGTTCCATAGTGACCCAGGACAAATCAGATCGGGTTGCCTAATGTCTATAAATAGCCCACCCCTACAACCATAAATGGTTGGCTGCTCAGAGTTAGTGTACGGCTTTTGTTGTTTGAGAGCAACCCACCTCGAAGCCTTTGAGAGAGAATTCCTTGCGAGGACGAAGCCCTAAACACCCAGAGCCAAAGTGTGTTAGGCATCACTTAAGTCTTCCTGTCTGTGTGATCTGAAGACTTATTACACTTGAGGACTATGAATCCTTCAGCTGGTTAGGCGTCGCGTTCTGAGCATCCAAGAGTTATTGTGGATCACCGGTGAATGAAGTCTGTGAAGGTTTGGAAGTCTACCTTGAAGACTTACCAGAGTGATTGGGCGAGGACTGGGTGTCCTTAGCTCAAGGGGAATAAGGTGAAGACACGGTCTTCTGAGTTGAATCTCAGCCTCCCTAACCAGACGTACAGTTGTCACAGCAACTGAAACTGGTCCAACAAATCATTGTCTTCAACGAGCCACTGGTTCCATCCTTCCCATCTCTTTACTTGCAGATTGATCCTTGTGAAGTCATTGCATGTTTGCATTATCCATTTGTCTTCACTGTGTGACTGCTTGTTCTGATTGGCTTCATACTATCTTCCATCCTGATCTATACTGCCTAGCTGCTATTAGTCTTTGTGATTTCATTTCATTGAATACTTGACTATGGCTTTCTTAGTGTAATCTACCTTCCGCTGCATGGTAATAGGTTTACTTCTTTCGTTTGTCTTCGAAACTTCCATGTTTTGAAGACTTTCATAAAAATCACCTATTCACCCCCCTCTAGTCGACCACTAGCACTTTCAGGAGCCAGTGCCGGAGCAGGTGCGGAAGCCGGTGCGGGAGCAGGTGGAGGAGCCGGTGCGGGGGAAGGTGCAGGTGCTGGTGCTGGTGCAACGCTACTCGAGCTGCTCTTGAGGAAGTCAGCAAGGGGAAAGTCCGCTGCATTTTTTTTTGGATTTTTCCTGCTCCAATTGAAAACGGCCGAAACCAAGGTAGTAGACATATCTACAAGCACCTGTTTTGCGGCAGCTGCCGCTGTTGCGACTATCTCAGATGATTTCCTTTCAACCGCAATATCAACCTTCTTGTCGATGTTTTCTTCAGTTAACCTCCGTCTTTCCTTTCTCTCCTCCGTGGTCTCACGGTAGTACTTCATCCACGTGGCAGCGTCTCCGACCCCGTGCATGCATCCATACTATGGTTGAGTCTCCACCGGGAGTCCTTTCAATATGTTCAACGCCCGGTTGAATGGAGTGTCCCACTTGGGCCTCGCCAACGCCTCAGACGGCGAGTCGCTTTCGGCCGCAATCCTGTGCTGCTCTCTCTGCAAAAGGCACAAGGATCATTTACAAATATGACTAACATGCAGTCAAATTGATCAGAAACTAAAATTACCAGCAGTCTCATGAACACCGTCGTGACCATGTTCTTCTCGAAAACCTTCTTTACTGGGTCCCAACGGTGCCGGGCCCTGAGGACGTCACGCTCCTGTGGGAGGGTGAACTCCGCCAAGGGGTATGGGATGCCCAGACTCACGGCTTCCGCATCCTCCTTGGCCCATATGGACCTCTTCCCGCCGTAACCACGACTTCCGAGGTGGTGGCACCCAATGTTCTTCTGTTGAAGCCCCTTCATGTGCTCCGACTTTTTTTTGGCAGCTTGGGCCTCGCAAGCCGCCTTGAATATTTCAAAGTGCTCTGCCATGATTGTCGGATTATCCTTTACAATCTCGGAGTAGGGTTCCTTTTCGTTGACGATCTGATATTTCACCCTTGCTTTCCAGGCGGCCAACGCATCGCTAAACTTGCTCATGGCATGTTTGTTTATCTTCTTCACTGTCGGGTCCTTATCTGGATATTTATAATCCTTTTCATTTCGTCCTGGGAACAAGAATATCCGGTGCAGCTTCTTTAGGAGGAAGGGCCTCATATTATCTATCTTGTTTAGTTTCTCATCATTGATGGTGGCGGTTGTCCGTACGATGCAGCCTATTTGATTGTCGTAGCGCGCGCGCTTCCTGAGGCGCGTTTGGCTCAAAATTGTCGCCGTCCACCTTCGTGACCACCAGTCTAGTAGTTCTGGGCTTGTTAGGAAGCCGTTGCCTCTTTGCTTTCGGTTCTATACCGGCTCTGCTCCCCGAGGCAGTGCCGGTCTGAGTCTCAGCGTCGGTCTTAGTCTCAGCGACGGTCTCAATCTTAGCACTGGTCTGCATGTCGGTCTCAGTCCCCGATACGACCGGTGGGCCCAACAACAACATCGGTTGATCGTCGGCAAGGCTCAAAAATTTGTCTGCCGCCAGGTAGATGTCGTCGTAATCACCAGAACCCTGTCCTTCATCGTTGCTAGCCATGTTTCCTACGATTAAATCTAGTCAATTAATTCTAGACCTAATAATATGAATGATGACATAAAAAGGCCTATGTTTTGCAAGAACGTTGACTCCTTCCCGGTGTGGCAAATCCCGGGCACTCGATATGTCCTAGTTTGTAGCACAAGTCATGCCGAAATTCACGTAAAATTTCGGCATGACTTTTGCTAAAAAGTGGACAAATCGAGAACCTGAAATTTGCCAGAACGGAAATGAATCAACATTCCGGCAAAACATAGGTCACTCAGCTTCATTCCCTAGAAACAACAAAGCCACTTGGGCACAATCGAACCACTTCAATGAAAAGATATAACATGAGCAAACACTATTTATTTATAGACTATGTTTTTTATTTATAGCTAAATACTTTTGTTTTTTGTCTAAAGCTAAAAGTCTAGGACCTCCATTTTCTCTAACCCTTCTGACCTCACCGAAATTTCCACAGCAAGACCTTAGTACCTACACCCAATTTCTTCAAAAATATTCAGGTCCATAGTCCAAATAATTCAAATTATTTGGAACATATTCAGGTCCATAGTCCAAATAATTTTTATAGCTAAGTGTTTTTTGTTTATAGCCTCCGTTAATTTAAATCTAAATGCTACTATTATTTACATACCCTCTATTAATTTAAAGCTAAATGGAATTACTATTTAGGCATTTTCATAAAAATGTGCCCTGGCTAATTTCCTAAAAAAATTGCTAATCATTTTTCCTAAATGCTAAAAAGTGCCTACTGCCCTAAACAAATCTAGGGTTCATATGAACACCTAGGGTTCATATGAACATCAACACAACATCAACATATATATGAATTGGCCAAGCGGAGAGAGAGGAGGGTAGGGGTGAGGAGAGGCAGAGCCTTACGGTCGGCGGCGAGGGCAGGCTTTGGCTCGGGTGGCAGAGGTTTTGGGTGGGCTCGAGCGGCGGCGATGAGGTCGAGGGCGGCGACGGTGAGCTCGAGGGAGGCGACGGTGAGGTCGACGACGGCCTCGGGCGGCGGCGGTGTGGTCGAAGGCGGCCTCGGGCGGCGGCGGTGTGGTCGAAGGCAGCAGGGCGACGACGGCGATGGAGCAGTAGGGGGAGAGGGGGGTGGAGGGGGAAGGACTTAGCAAAATTTTGAGCCCGCGCGACCGAGGTTAAGTCAAACTAGTAGTAGTGTGTTTTGCCGAAACGCGCTATAGCTAAGTTAGCTATAGCGTTTTCCAGCGAAACACGCTACAACTATTCCTTTCTGTTTTATTTTATTTTTCGTTTGTTTTCTTTACATTTTCTTTTTTCATTTCTCCTTTTTCTATTTCTTTCATTTTCATTTACTTTTCTACTTTTTTTCTATTTATTTTCTTTTTCATAGCAGTAGCGCTCTACAGCATAAACGCGCTGCTACAAAGTTTTTAGCAGTAGCATGCTTCTGGAAGAACCGGTACTACTATTCCTAGCCTACCGGCACTAGCAAGGGAATTATAGTAGCAGCGTTTTTCCACGCAGACGCGCTACTGCTACAACAATGGTTGTAGCGTGTTGTTGTAACAAGCGCTACTAATAAGTAGCAATAGCGCCGTATTTTTACCAGCACTACTGCTATACCTCTGTGTATAAGGTTTTCCCTAGTAGTGGTACCAAAGGTTGTGGGGGCCCCTAACTAGCCTTGGGTGCCTGAGGGCCCTTAAATACCCCCCAAAACTTCACCCTATTTTATCGGGTTTTCCTCCACCGCCACCTTGCATTTCTTAAGCGACCTCTGTTTTCTGTCTGATCTGGCACTATATCGGAGGGGGGACCTTCATCTTCAACCCCTACATCAACCCTTGAGGTTGAGGGTTTATGGTAGTAGCTATGTGTCAAGCATCTCTCTTTCTTGATCTTATGATTTGCCACCATGATTATGATCTTGGGCATGGTGATAAGTTGAAATGTATGATGTACCTCTTGTGATGAGTACCTTTATGATTGAATCTTGTTCATGTTATTTTCTTGAACTTAATGAGTTAGTGAGATTATGTGATTCATATCTAGTATAATCTTTGGAGACACCTGTACTGACATTGTGGTGACTCATTAGCCAAAGATTGAATGTTTTGTTTTCGTGAAAGGTGATTATTTAGATAGTTCTTAGGGCTGTCTGAGGTGACATTGGGGCTCTACTTTAGATTAGAAAGACAAGCTTAAAGGTGTGACTAGTGTAACATCCCAAAAAATTCCAAATTTTGGAATGTTAATAATAATATATTAGTAAACAACAAAGAATTTTAGGGGAAATTAGAACTTTTTTAATCTTTATTTAAACCATTTCAAACCTTGAAAAGTTGGATAATCTTCTATCCAATAAAGGAAAGCTTGGTTGAATAATGGTTCTGAATAATGGTTTCATAGCTCAATCTAAGGAATCAACGGTCCTACCAGTGATTCAAGACATACAAAGCTAATTCCACATAAATTATGAATTTTTGTGGAAGCATAAAAGATGCAAGGAATGCAACACATATGGACTTGTCAGATTTGAGAAGATGAAGGTTGTACCACAAGCAAAGCATGAACTAACACCTGATTTCCATTGGTGCAAAAGGGAAATGTGCTAACTAGATTATTGACTCTAGTGCAAGTAGGGGTCTGTTGAAAATATGCCCTAGAGGAAATAATATTGTATTGTTATATTTCTATGTTTATATTTTAGAGTTTATATTCTATGCTATAACTGCTATGACCCTGAATGTGTGATTCAGTGGAAAACTCATATGCACATGTGAAATGATAAACGGTAAAACCTGATTCCTAGTCTCGCCTCTAAGACTAGCTCAAGGTGTTGTTAGTGATCATGTTTTTCAGATCTTAGGATATCGTTAAGTGCAATGATAGTGCTAAAACAACTTAGAGAATATGACATTGGAAGAACGATCATATTGAATCAACCCAAACTTGTTTATTATACTTCATGATACAATAGTCACAAGCCAATTGTTAGGAGAGTTAATGTGTGATTTAATTCCTTATACCATGAGAGTATCAGGGTCACTTCTTACTGTGCGATGGCCTTTGGGGTTGCTCAAATGTCATATGTAACACGATGATCAATAACGACAACTTACAAGTTCATCGGAAAGTTTGACAAGGGGCTAGATAGCTCAAGAGTGGGATTTGCTCCTCTGGCAATGGAGAGATATTCTTAGAGCCCTCTCGATGTGACGACATCCATTGTCGTCTGGTAGACACATGTGACTAGGTAATGTGGATGCAGGAACATGTCAACAAGAAAGAAAAACAAAAGCGATAACGAGGAGATCGGTATAGTGAGCATGAGAATGACTCAAGAGGATACCGACATATCTCACCTCGATTTTGTAAAGTATCGCAAAGCAAAGGGAATAGCACATGATAACTAAATGTTCACTCGAATGTCATTCGTGTATTCATAGGGACCAATATGGATGTCCACGCTTCCGCAATTGGTCATTGAACGAAAGGGGTTTTGTTCAAGTCTATGTTTTACCGAACCTACAGGGTCACAAGCTCAAGGGAATCACGATCTACTGAGTGTTAATGGAGCAAGAGTTATGAGAAAATATTTATGAAATAGTTTCATTAATATTCGAACTAGTTTCAAGAGGAACCAAAAGCGTTTCAGAGTTACCGAAAGGGTTTCGGGGTTTACCAAGTAATATCATAAATTGATATATAGGTGGAAATTGTTTAAAAGGACTTCAATATAAATTATAAAGGGCTCTAATATGATTAGGAGGTCCCTGGAATTTATTCATAGTCAATGGGCTAAAGAAAATAAGAAAATGCCTATTAGGGCAGAGTTAATGGGCCCTAAGGCCCATTAGTGGAGGCGCCCAAGGGGGAGGCCCAATTGAGGAGGTGGAGTTGGACTCCACTAGCCCGTAGCCGGTACAAGGGGAGGGAAATCCCTTCCCAAGTTGGACACCCCTTTGTCTCCCTTCAACCTATATATACTAGAGGATATTTCGCCTTTAGAGACACAAGTTTTGGAGCCTACTCTAGTTCCCTAGTTTTAGTTCTAATTGCTCAAATTAGAACTAGATCTAAGCCTCACCAGTCCTCATAATTATAAGCCCAATGTGGTTTTAATCTTCTCCCTCTAATTCTCCGGCGGTGATTAGCTCTGGCCTCTGGATGACAAAGCACTGCTGGATCGTGGCGATCGTACGCTTGCAAACTGTGGAGAGGTCGTGCTTTCGGTCATCCATTGGAGGGATCATTCGTGAACAGTTTGAGGGATTTCAAATACGATCTACGCTAACTCTTCTTCTTCCGCTGCAACTTGAAATTGGTAACGATCCGATCTAAACCGTTATTGCATCTTCATACTGTTCCTGGTTGATTGTAGGATGATTTTTTTATTTTCTACTACATTTCACAACAGTGGTATCAGAGCCAACACATATGACACTTATCATTTGAATTATTTTATGAGGCCTTGTTAAATAATAAAATAAAAATGGATGTGTGCTCGCTCGATGCATAGGCCGGATAATCCTTCTTTTCAAAAAAAAGAAAAAAATATATATCTTAGCATACTCGGATGCAATTTTGTAACGACAACTATAGTTCATTGTCAAAGTTTGCTTGTAATATGACGGTATATATACGGCGCCAACAAGGAAGCGGATTAGGAGCACTCGGGCGCTCCACCCCCCTGTATTCAAAAGTAATTTAAGAATTAAAAAAGTCAAAAAATTCTGAATATATTTTTGAACCAAATATGACTAGGTATTGTACTCATATAAAAATTTTAGCCAAGGAATGATTCTCGTTGACTTAATGGAAAAAAAGACAAATTTATGACAACAATATAGTATGAACAATACTTGTATCTAGCATTTTTAGGTAAATCTTTAACCCCAGATACAACAAAAGTCATTCCCTATTTAATTTTTTTATACGAGTGTAATACTTGGTCATGTTTGATTCCATAAAAAGTTTCGGGATTTTTTGACTTTTTTTAATTACTAAATTATTTTTGAATATAGGGGGACGTAGCACCCGAGAGCTCCTATGCATTTTCAGCGCCAACAATGACTAATGGAGTACAGTAGCTATTCTCGTGGGCAGCTTGTCACCGTTGTTGTTGGTCCGACTATAATCCAAACTTGTCATATCAAGTTCACAAATTTGAAAAAGTTATTAAGACTTAAAAAATATTCATGAATTCAAAAAAAGCATTAAAAACAATTATTTGATAAAATGGTCATGGATTAAAAAATCACAAAAAAATCAAAAAAATCTGCAAATTTGAAAATAGTTCACGAACTAAAAAAGTTCATGAATTAGAAAAATGTTCGTGAGTTTTGAGAAACTTCATGAATTAAAAAATAAATCATAAAAAAGGGGAAAACAATTTCTTTTTAAAAGAGAGAAAGAAGTAGAAGAAGGAAGAATGAAAAAAAAAGAAACTGTTAATAGAAAACCAGAAAAACCAGCTTCCCAAAACAGAAAAAAACCACTATGAACCTCATTCAAGAAAACCAGCAGAACCCTCCGTAGCGAGCGCTACTAGTCCACCCCGAGTAATGCTACACACAGGTTAATGGATGTAATTTTACTCAAGTAGGACGGGACCCGCTAGTTAAATTCGGGGGTGGCCAATTAGATTAGGGCACGTTCTTCAGCCCGTGAACTCTCCTGAAACATGCCTGTGAGTCTAGAATTATTGGGGCCACCCAGTTCCTGCTCCCCGTGGGGGATTCGCCCGTGGGAGCTCCTAGTCAGCGCCTTTGGCGCCGGCTAAGGAAATTAGCTGCTCACGTGCGTCTGGGCTGGCCCAAAATAGTCCGCCGCTCGCTCGCCTCGCTACACTCGCAAGGGATCATTGTCGGTCACTAAAAAAACGAGGATCATTGTCCTCTTTCTCCTGTTCGCTAACTAGTTTAATTTGAAAATTTCGTGCACTAAAAAAATGAATCACAAATTCAAAAAATGATTTCAAAAAATCGAAAAATTCATAATTTTAAAAGTGTTCATGGATTTTTGAAAAGGTTCATGAATTTGAAAAAAAGTTCATCAAATTTGAAAAAAATCATCAAATTCAAAATAAGTTCATCGATTTTGAATTTTTTGTATCAATTTTTAAAAAAGTTGATTGAATTTGGAAAAAAGTTCATCAATCTGAAGAAAGGTTCATTGATTTGAAAAAAGTTCACCAAATTTGAAGAAAAGTTCATCAATCTGAAAAATAGTTAACTGAATCTGGAAAAAATGGTCATTGACTTGAAAAAAAGTTCATCGAATTTGGGAAAAGTTCATTGATTTGAAAAAAAAAAGTACATCGAATTTGAAATAAAATATCAATTTTCAGAAAACTTCCATATATTTTGCGGAAAAACTTCATCGAACCAGGAAGAAGAAAATGAAAAAAGGGAAAAAGAAAAAAAATAAAAAGTATAAGGATGAAAAGAACAAGAAAGACGTACATAAACATACGAGGTTGTGTGGCCGGGTGGTCACTGCACTGTAAAATGGCCTGTAAGCGCCTTCGCCTGTAGCGCTTGGTACGGGCAACACATAGAGCGTCCCACAGGAAATCACGCTCATGGGGTAGCCCAGCTACGGGTGTTCAGTGTATGAACTTGATTCAGCTCACATGACACAGTACAGAGTACACCAGACCAGATCTTGATTCCTATGCTTCGCTACTGCTCCATCCAGGACTTCAGCAATCAGCACTAGGGTACAGTTAGAAACACTCTTGTCTCTAGCCTACAGGGTGCAAGATCCATGGCACCTTGCCCTTACCTTATGGTACACTCAGGAATCATACCAGAAGAATTCTTGACAACTCCAAATGTATCAACCTCTCCACATGCAGGAATGTTGCTGCGAGAGCTTATAAATTAAACTAGTACAAAAATCAGGCACTCAACACTGCTGTTTATTGAGATGAGAAGAATCTGATAATGTCCAACAGTCTGTCTACATAAATCTATAAGAAGACATCAAAGATGAGCTTAAAGAACAACAAAGAAGAACGAAAGGAAATGCGTCGAATTGACGCCGGAGCCAAGAATGCTGAGAACCAAAACTTTACACTAGTTGCAGACTGGGTTTAGTGGCACAGATGGAGACCAAGGTACCCCCAAAGAACAGCATTATGTATGTACCATACTAGGTCTTCCTCCAGATGCTATGAATAGACCACGCCAACTGTCTCCTCCTCGAAGCGCTTGATATCACCCGCCAAACGCTTCATGTTATCGTCGTAGACGAACGGTACCTCCTCGGACATTACCTTGCTGCCATTGGTGGGTTTCGGCACAAACTCCCGGCAAGGCTCCTCCATGACATTGATCGTGTTGTGATAATGGTAGTATCTGATCAAGCTTTCGGTTTTGTGGGTCGTCCTCCCGTACACATTTTGCGACATGTGCACACCAGTGGAGTATGCATGCCTTGCTTGAATGGCGTATTTGCGATCCCGCCTGACTCCGGTGATCGAATTACGGAAAACAAGTTTTTCAAACCCCCACTGCCTGAAGACCAATCACATATAAATGTGTTAGTATGGGAAAGTCTGCTAGACAGATCGCGCACGTGCACAAAGTAAATACGCTGAAATAAATTAAAAGACACTCAAACACTACAAACAGCCAGTGCCAGTTCTGTTTCGTTCATTTACGTTACCGTAAGCTGAGTAGGTCATGTAAATATCTGGGTTCTTAACAATTATTACAGCAGCAACACTCAGGTTGCACACAGAATAGCATTCTGAGGAAATATTCCAAAGAAGCCATCATGAAACAAATGGCATTTCACTATTCATCCCTTACTCGATACTAATAAGTATTGGTACAAAATTATAGGCCCCTCCCAGTGAAGCAACAAACTGATGGCCAAAGCATGATATTAGCGTCTGATGTTAACACAAGCTTTTTAACTAGCATAGAATAGAGCATCAGCGATCCGAAAGAAATCTAGAAGAAAACCTATTATGCAAAGATTTCTTGTGAGGTTCAATTAGGACAGAAATGGTGGCAAACACTTTTTCTTGGGTTAACTGCTAAAACAATGTGTTGTTGGCAAGTACTCAGAAATGGACAAAGCTGCAGCTTAGTTCATGATAAAAGAAATCATCATCGCTGTCGAACAATATCACTTTCTGCTCTGAACATGCCATGGCCAGATGGAGGACGAACTAATTGATGAATAGTTGCCTTCTAATGGAGAACTATGCACTGTCAACCTGATCATTGTTTCATTATATGCTTGGAACAGCTACAGTCAATTTCACCCAAGGTTTTCTAAATGTGAAATTAGACAGCCAAGATCACATCCAAAGGAGAGTCCCCATTCAGGAGTCAGGACTAACCGAAGCTGGTTGCTCCTCATGTCCTTTCATTTGTGGAGGATGCTGGTTTCACCAATGTAATACTCGCCGCTGATTGACTCTCATCGGCCATCGCCATGAGAATGCAACTACTCATCAACTTATTTGCTTAAAGATTCACACTTGTTTCTTTTCGGAACAAAAAAACACTTGTTTATGTAGTGACTCTACCCCGAAACAAAAGATGCACTATTTTAGGTTCACTGTCAGAAAACAAAAGAGTAATTCAGGAAAGTAGCCCCAAAGCTGGCCAGCAGTATTTGATGTAGGGCTGAGCTAAATTCAGAAAATCCCGCAGTGGACCAAGGTCAAACTGCCTTCAACTTACTAGAAAGGAAAGGAACAAAACAGTCGCGCTGCCCAAAATCAACCTAACGCATAGACTAGTGTGACTCGCAACCTAGGTTCTTGAAGCATGTGTGCTGATGAAAAACAAATGGACAGTGACTGGAGGTACATTGCAAGTTCTGCGGACACTCACTGGATTCCAGGAACGCTACGCGGTAAACAAGGATATCTTGCGCCGATTGCAGTATTGTATTGCACGAACCTTTGTTGGATTTCAACGGGAATATCAACAGGCATAAACAATTGCAGCAACAGTTAACATAGATAGATGGAGAAGGCTAGAGCAGGGAAGAAAGCAGACCTCGAGTAGCCCTTGGTCGGATCCTCCACGCAGAGCTTGCTGGACATGGGGTTCTGCTCAATGGTGAACTGCGTGTACCGCTCGAGCTGGCCGAGCACCTCCTCCAGCGACCGCCCGTCGGGGAGGTAGATGTACTCGTCGACGTCGAAGAAGAAGGTCCAGTTCGCCGCGTGGCGGTGCCGGTGGAGGCAGTCGTTCACCACCATGAACTGGTTGTAGTAGTACCCGTCGTACTCTGCTTGCGCCCTGATGTCCTGGAGAGTGACCCGGCCGGCCCTCACCCACGGATCCAGAACCGCCCTGACCGCCGGGCTGACGCCGCCGGCGTCATGGAGAACAAAGTGCGACCTTGGGCCGAAGAAATGCGCGTGGTAGGCCAGCCACTCCCGCATCCGCGGGGCGCTGATGTTGCCGTAGAGCGAGGAGCCGCAGTAGAAGTACTCGTAGGGGAACGGCGGCTGGAAGCGGGACCCGTCGTAGGACCCCGGCGCCTCCTCGAGCGCGACGAAGCGCTCGTACCGGCGGGAGGAGGTGGAGTAATAGGCGTGGACGAGGAGCTTTCCCCCGCGGTTGCCGGCGTTGGGGTTGGACGGGAACGTGCAGTTGACGACGACGGTGGTGTAGACGCGGCCGTAGCCCCAGTCGGGCAGCATCTTGTACGCCTTTGTTCGGACGGGCCTCGGCGGCGGGCCGCCCGCCGGGTCCGGGTTGGGGAGCCACTCGCACTTGAAGTAAGGGGTGCTGAAGACGTGCGCCGGCTTGGACGCCAGCCCCACGATGGCGAATGTGCGCGGCCCGCCCCGGTACGCGCCCATCTGGACGAACAGCGCCGCCGCGCTGCCGTACGGCCGGAGCTCCCGCTTGTTGGGGTC
This sequence comes from Triticum monococcum, assembly GCA_034509565.1. Classification (NCBI taxonomy): domain Eukaryota; kingdom Viridiplantae; phylum Streptophyta; class Magnoliopsida; order Poales; family Poaceae; genus Triticum; species Triticum monococcum. The sequence continues at coordinate 211,422,260 of CM067847.1, read as the reverse complement.
CCGTGGCCGGGATGGCAAGGTTGACGCCTTTGTCGCGCTGGCGGCGGCGGCCGGTGCGGCTCTGTCGGCTGTGGAGTTGGAGAAGGATACTGCGGTGGTGGCGGCGGTGGCAGCGGTAGATGGGGGAGGGATGAGGGGACAGGAGGAGCGGGTGATGGCGAGGATTGGCTGGTACGGGTGGAACTGCCAGAGCGCCATGATGAGGGCGAAGAGCACCAGGGAGGCGCCGAAGGGTTTGATGTCGAGGCAGGAGATGCCGAACGCGCCACCGCCAATGCCGCCGCCAGCGTCTTTCCTCACGGCGGCGGACTTCATCGGTGGAGCGGTTGTGTGCCCGACGCGCTCTGGCTCGATCTGCTCTGCTTTTCGAGTGAAGTGTGCGGAGCGGTCAGTGGAGCAGGAGTGTTGCCACAGCTTTTTCCTCGTTTCTTGGGGAGTAGCTTGATCTATGGAAGGAAATGCTGAAGCAGCCAAGCTGGGAAGGGGGCAGGCAGATCGATGGGCTGTGCGAGATGATGGGGAGAGTGAAATGGGGGATGGGGGGAGTGGAGAAATCGGCGGAAGAATCGGGGAAGAAGAGTGAGAGGGTGGTGAGGCTGAGCGAGGCTGTGTGGCTATGTGGGTATGGGATTGATTCCTCACTCCCTTCCCTTTGGACTTTGGGGCTTTGTGGGTGTGGGACTGGCACTGTAGCCGGTGGGTGGCCTTGTAGGGTTCTACGGACAAAACAGTGAGGAGTTCTTTTTTGGACTTTGGGGCTTCGTGGGTGTGGGACTGGCACTAGTCCTGGCCATCTCCGGCCCGGCCCTGTCGGCCCACCAGGGCCGGCCCTGTGTTTTGGAAGGCCCTAGGCGAACTCGACGACATGGCCTCTATATCCTAAGTCCTAAGACAATATATATGTATGCGTGTGTTATAGATATAACTTATTAAAAGTAACTTTCAATCACACCTCTTTAGTTTAAAATATGAGTATAATAATTCAAATGACTCCATCGAGAACAATAATAACCAAATTCGAACCGATTCCATAAAAAACAATGGTACTAAAAAGATCGCAAAATGAAATTAACATGACATGATTACCTCAAATAAGAACGAAATTAGACTGACTCCACCGACAACAATAATACTTCAGTGCCCGAAGTAGTCTCTTGCCCTTGTTCTTCACTGACATCAACATTGCTTGAAGATGTAAAGTAGTTGTTCAAAGAACCCTTCAGTGCTAGAATTTTTAGATCACTTTCTTTCTTTTTCCTCCTTTTTTCAGCACCCGACAATTGCTTCTTCTTAGGTAACATGGCAGGCTAATGTTCTAAAATCATGAAGAAAGGATCAAAAGAGCATACAAAAAATTAGGAATTTATAGATCGGATGATTGGAATCCTAGACATGTTACATAGAATGATAAAAAATTGATAGATTGGATTACAATACGTACATACTAAATAAAGAATAAATAAACTACTGAGATTGTCAAATTAAGGTTTGAGGATGGACAGGAACATGGATGTGTACTTCTTGACTTTCAGTCGGATGCGTACTTGTATAGGTATTGCCTTATTGCCGCGGTGCCGGATGCCGGATGGCCGATTGGCCGGGCTGCCGCCTGCCTGCCGGACTGATGTGTGGCGGCGACGGTGATCCGGCGAGGCGACGGCGACGCGGCAAGGGCCAAGGGGCAAGGCGCCGAGCGAGCAAAAAGGCCGACGGGCGGGCGAGGACGATGAACCTATGAAGGAAACGTTGAATCGAGTGTGAGTCACGGCGCCGCTTCGCCTACGCGTATCCATCAGCGATCGCTAGCTAGCTATATTTGGATTGCCTAGCCCATCCTATTTCTTTTCTTTAATTCTTTTGTAATTTTTTACTTGCTTTTTGCTGGACTGTAGTATATGTATATACTTTATCATGTGCCCCCTCCTCGCCTGGGCCCTGGGCCGTCGCCCCGTCGCCCATGCCCCATGGCCGGCCCTGCGGCCCACCCAGGCCCGACACTAAAATCTATGGCCTAGGCCCAATGGGCTTGCTCATGGGCTGGGCTTGGGCTTGAGTTTTGAGCTCATCGGCAGGGCCTGGACGGGCTTGGGTTTGGCATATTGGCATTTTAAGGAAGTGGCTCGGCCCACGGCCCTAAGCCCTAAGGGCTTTTCAGGGCTTTTTACGAGATGGGCCAGGCTTGGATTTGAAAAGTAGACCCGATGATAGGGCCTGTACGACCTGGGCCTTAGTTTTCTGCCGTGGGCTTTTTAAGGCCCGGCCCAAGCCCGGCCCGGCCCATGGCCAGATATAACTGGCACTGTAGCTGGTGGGTGGCCTTGTAGGGTTCTACAAACAAAACAAAATAGTGAGGAGTTTTTTTCAACAAAGGATGAATTTTATTTACTACCCCTTTGTCCTAAAATAAGTGTGAAGGTTAAGACGTACTTAAAATGGAGCATAAAGCAAGAGGATACATATACTAAAAGCATACACCCTTCGCAGCGCCACACGGGCAACGATGTTTTTCAACAACAACGCCTTCAAAAAGGGAGCGACGCTGATTCCGTCACCAGATGCAACCATCAAGGCAAGAATCTAGGTTTTCATCCAGAAGAACCATTCCGAACATATCCGAGCAATGCCTTTAATAATGTAATGACGCGAAAAAGTGTCATGTCATAATCAACTCACATTCGACCTAGGTTTTCACCTTGGAGCTCGAAACCGGGTGCACGTAGCACCACCTCGAAGTCACGCATGCGTCGTCGCCACCACTTTTCCATAATCACAGGAGCTACATGCAATGTGCGACTGCCGCCGCTCGACAACCATCCCTTTATGTCAAGACTTTGGCCATAGTTAACATCTCATCATCGATATCAATCACCAGACATAAAGAAATCAACCCTCTTCGAAGACCTTTTAGTGACCACCGCTGTCATGGAGCAGTAGGAGGTCGTTGTAGTACAATCTACAACCACCACCATTCGACCGACCGGGGTTGGATCACCACCACCATCATCGTTCATCCGCGGGAGATTGTTGTAGCCATGTTGCGGAGGAGGACGATGCACCACCACTCGTGGCTTGTCATCTTGGAAATTTCAAAATATGCTCAAATCAACGCAGATCAAGTGTGCCTTGGATTTGTGTAGAATTGCATGAAACGCGGAAACGGAAAGCCCGTGTCCATTTGAATCCCACAGGATTTAGGTTTACTTGATGCGTCACAAGACAAATAAAAGTTTTTTTTTCTAAAGCGACTGAGTAGATGCTAAATTTTCTATGAAACGCGGGGCAAAAAATCATAAATTGTACAATCCTACGAAACAAAAAGTGATATAGCAAAAATTCCTAATAGTTTTAATCCTGTAAAATGTTATGAAAATCTTTTCAATCAAAGAGGTCGTTATTATATGTGATCTACCAAATCATATAATTGTTTCCCCCTAGGTGGTAATAGATGGTTAATACATTCAGATTGTTAATATAGACCATTTACCCTATATAGTTAGGAAATTCAATGTCCAGAACTGTTGTTAATATAGACCATTTTCCCTATATAGTTAGGAAATTCAATGTCGAGAATTGTTGTTAATATAGACCATTTGCCCTATATAGTCGGTACTTATTCTGCGTGTCTTTATAAAAAAGTTTACCATAACCTATTTTTACACAATAGATAAAAATAGTATTCATGCATATCAGATGTAATGTTAACTTATTTAAAAAATGCTGAGATATTTGGCCCCCAAAAAATTAAAGAACGAAACTGGAAAAATCCTATATAAGAAAAAAATCACGTATTTACATATGAAAGTAAAATAACTAAAAATGAAAGGGAAAAGGGAAATAATCACTTTTTTTACATCTTTTTGAGCAAAGTCACTAATTTACATGTGAAAGTAAAATAAGATATTTTTTTGAATCACAGCGTCACTTTATTGCATAAGATCAATGTTTACAGGGATACATAAGTGATCGGGTGGGGCATTGAGCCACACATGCTAACCTATGTGCCTCCCCATTACATGCACACTGCTCATGGCTAAATTTACAAGCCCTAAATAACCTACTACGCTCTTTTATTTCATGTAGCTGAAGGAAATATGCCCTAGAGGCAATAATAAAGTTGTTATTTTATATTTCCTTATATCATAATAAATGTTTATTATTCATGCTAGAATTGAATTAACCGAAAACTTGATACATGTGTGGATACATAGACAAAACACCGTGGCCCTAGTAAGCCTCTACTAGACTAGCTCGTTAATCAAAAATGGTTAAGTTTCCTAACCATAGACATGTGTTTTCATTTGATGAATGGGGTCACATCATTAGGAGAATGATGTGATGGACAAGACCCATCCGATAGCTTAGCATATTGATTGTTCAGTTTTATTGTTATTGCTTTCTTCATGTCAAATACATATTCCTTCCACTATGAGATTATGCAACTCCCGGATACCGGAGGAATACCTTGTGTGCTATCAAACGTCACAACATAACTAGGTGATTATAAATTCTCTACAGGTATCTCCGAAGGTATTTGTTGGGTTGGCATAGATCAGGATTAGGATTTGTCACTCCGAGTATCGGAGAGGTATCTCTGATCCCTCTCGGTAATACACATCATAAGAAGCCTTGCAAGCAAAGTAACTAATGAGTTAGTTACAGGATGATGTATTACGGAACGAGTAAAGAAACTTGCCGGTAACAAGATTGAACTAGGCATGTAGATACCGACGATCAAATCTCGGGCAAGTAACATACCGATGGACAAGGGGGATAACGTATGTTGTCATAACGGTTCGACCGATAAAGTGAAGGAAATATGCCCTAGAGGCAATAATAAAGTTGTTATTTTATATTTCCTTATTCATGATAAAGGTCTATTATTCATGCTAGAATTGTATTGACCGGAAACCTTGATACATGTGTGAATACATAGACAAAACACTGTGTCCCTAGTGAGCCTCTACTTTAGCTCATTGATCAAAGATGGTTAAGGTTTCCTAACCATGGACATTAATTGTCATTTGATAACGGGATCACATCATTAGGAGAATGATGTGATGGACATGACCCGTCCGTTAGCTTAGCATATTGATCGTTTAGTTTTATTGATATTGCTTTCTTCATGTCAAATACATATTCCTTCGACTATGAGATTATGCAACTCCCGGATACCGGAGGAATGACTTGTGTGATATCAAACGTCATAACGTAACTGGGTGATTATAAAGATGCTCTACAGGTATCTCTGAAGGTGTTTGTTGGGTTAGCATAGATCGAGATTAGGATTTCTCACCCCGAGTATCGGAGAGGTATCTCTGGGCCCTCTCGATAATACACATCATAATAAGCCTTGCAAGCAAAGTGACTAATGAGTTAGTTATAGGATGATGTATTACAGAACGAGTAAAGAGACTTGCCGGTAATGAGATTGAACTAGGTATGAAGATACCGACGATCGAATCTCGGGCAAGTAACATACCGCTGACAAAGGGAATAATGTATGTTGTCATTACGGTTCGACTGATAAAGATCTTCGTAGAATATGTAGGAGAAAATATGAGCATCCAGGTTCCTCTATTGGTTATTGACTGGAGAGGTGTCTCGGTCATGTCTACATAGTTCTCGAGCCCGTAGGGTCCGCATGCTTAACGTTCGTTGACGATATAGTATTATATGAGTTATGTGATTTGGTGACCGAATATTGTTCGGAGTCCCGGATGAGATCACGGACATGACGAGGAGTCTCAAAATGGTCGAGAGGTAAAGATTGATATATATAGGACGATGGTGTTCGGACACCGGAAGTGTTCCGGAGGGTACCGGGTACTTACCGGGTCACCGGAAAGGAATTTCGGGCAACCCCGGCCAAGATATGGGCCTTATGGGTCAAGTGAGGGAACACGCCATCCCTGGCGCGCCCCTATAGAGGCCAGCCCTATGAGGAGGAGAAGGAAATAGGGGAGGGCAAGGAAAGTGTGGATTAGGATTCCTACTTCCTTCCCTCTCCCCCCTCTTTCCTCCCCCTTCGGTTATATATGGAAGGGGGCGTGCGGCTTGGGAGGAACTCCAAGTAGGATTCCTCCTACTTGGGCGCCTCCTTGGATGCTCCTCCCTCCCTCCTATATATATGAGGAGGGGGGCGCCTAGGACACACTAGACAATTGCCTAGCCATGTGTGGCGCCCCCCCCCCCCCCCCACCGTTTACCACCTCGGTCATTTTTTTGTAGTGCTTAGGCGAAGCCCTGCGGAGATCACTTCACCATCATCGTCACCACGCCGTTGTGATGACGGAACTCATCTACTACCTCGACACCTTGCTGGATCAAGAAGGCGAGGGACGTCACCGAGCTGAACGTGTGTAGATCTCAGAGGTGTCGTACGTTCGGTGTTGGATCGATCGGAGCTAGAAGAAGTTTGACTACATTAGTCGCGTTGTCCAAAGCTTCCACTTTCAGTCTACTAGGTTACATAGACACACTCTCCCCCTCGTTGCTATGCATCTCCTATATAGATCATGCATGAGCGTAGGAATTTTTTTGAAATTGCATGCTACGTTTCCCAACATAAAGATCTTCGTAGAATATGTAGGAGCCAATATGAGCATCCAGGTTCAACTATTTGTTATTGACCGGAGAGGTGTCTCGGTCATATCTACATAATTCTCGAACCCGTAGGGTCCGCACGCTTAACGTTGATGACGATGTAGTATTATATGAGTTTTGTGATTTGGTGACCGAATGTTGTTTGGAGTCCCAGATGAGATCACGAACATGACGATGAGTCTCGAAATGGTCGAGAGGTAAAGATTGATATATATGACGATGGTATTCGGACACCGTAAGTGTTCCGGAGGGCATCAAGTACTTATCGGGTCACCGGAAGGTGTTTCGGGTACCCTCGGCAATCCTATGGGCCCTATGGGCCTTGTGAAGGAACACACCAGCCCACAAGGGGCTGGTGCGCCCTATAAGGCTATAGGAGGATGCTACCTCTTGAGCACTTGCGTTGGTTTCCCCTTGAAGAGGAAAGGGTGATGCAGCAAAGTAGCGTAAGTATTTCCCTCAGTTTTTGAGAACCAAGGTATCAATCCAGTAGGAGGCCACGCACGAGTCCCTCGCACCTACACAAACAAATAAATCCTCGCAACCAACGCGATAAGGGGTTGTCAATCCCTACACGGTCACTTACGAGAGTGAGATCTGATAGATATGATAAGATAATATTTTTGGTATTTTTATGATAAAGAGAAATAAAAGATGCAAAGTAAAATAAAAGGCAATAAAAATAACTAAGTGTTGGAAGATTAATATGATGGAAGATAGACCCGGGGGCCATAGGTTTCACTAGTGGCTTCTCTCAAGAGCATAAGTATTCACGGTGGGTAAACAAATTACTGTTGAGCAATTGACAGAATTGAGCATAGTTATGCGAATATCTAGGTATGATCATGTATATAGGCATCACGTACGAGACAAGTAGACCGACTCCTGCCTGCATCTACTACTATTACTCCACACATCGACCGCTATCCAGCATGCATCTAGAGTATTAAGTTCAAGAGAACAGAGTAACGCTTTAAGCAAGATGACATGATGTAGAGGGATAAACTCATGCAATATGATATAAACCCCATCTTGTTATCCTCGACGGCAACAATACAATACGTGCCTTGCTGCCCCTACTGTCACTGGGAAAGGACACCGCAAGATTGAACCCAAAGCTAAGCACTTCTCCCATTGCAAGAAAGATCTATCTAGTAGGCCAAACCAAACTGATAATTCGAAGAGACTTGCAAAGATAACCAATCATACATAAAAGAATTCAGAGAAGATTCAAATATTGTTCATAGATAAACTTGATCATAAACCCAAAATTCATCGGTCTCAACAAACACACCGCAAAAGAAGATTACATCGAATAGATCTCCACAAGAGAGGGGGAGAACTTTGTATTGAGATCCAAAAAGAGAGAAGAAGCCATCTAGCTAATAACTATGGACCCGGAGGTCTGAAGTAAACTACTCACACTTCATCGGAGAGGCTATGGAGTTGATGTAGAAGCCCTCCGTGATCGATGCCCCCTCTGGCGGACCTCCGAAAAAGGCCCCAAGATGGGATCTCGTGGATACAGAAAATTACGGCGATGGAATTAGGGTTTTGGCTCCGTATCTGGTAGTTGGGGGGTACGTAGGTATATATAGGAGGAAGGAGTACGTCGGTGGAGCAACAAGGGGCTCACGAGGGTGGAGGGCGCGCCTGGGGGGGTAGGCGCGCCCCCTACCTCGTGGCCTCCTGGTTGATGTCTTGACGTAGGGTCCAAGTCCTCTGGATCATGTTCATTCCGAAAATCACGTTCCCGAAGGTTTCATTCTGTTTGGACTCCGTTCGATATTCTTTTTCTTCGAAACCCTAAAATAGGCAAAAAAAACAGCAATTGTGGGTTGGGCCTCCGGTTAATAGGTTAGTCCCAAAAATAATGTAAAAGTGTATAATAAAGCCCAATAATGTCCAAAATGGAATATATGCATGGAACAATAAAAATTTATAGATACGTTGGAGACGTATCAAGCATCCCCAAGCTTAATTCCTGCTCGTCCTCGAGTAGGTAAATGATAAAAACAGAATTTTTGATGTGGAATGCTACTTGGCATAATTTCAAAATAATTCTTCTTAATTGTGGTATGAATATTCAGATCCGAAAGATTCAAGACAAAAGTTCAATATTGACATAGAAATAATAATACTTCAAGCATACTAACTAAGCAATTATGACTCTTCAAAATAACATGGCCAAAGAAAGTTATCCCTACAAAATCATATAGTCTGGCTATGCTCTATCTTCACCACACAAAGTATTTAAATCATGCACAACCCCGATGACAAGCCAAGCAATTGTTTCATACTTTTGGTGTTCTCAAACTTTTTCAATCTTCACGCAATACATGAGCGTGAGCCAATGGACATAGCACTTTAGGTGGAATAGAATGGTGGTTGTGGAGGAGACAAAAAAAGGGAAGATAGTCTCACATCAACTAGGCGTATCAACGGGCTATGGAGATGCCCATCAATAGATATCAATGTGAGTGAGTAGGGATTGCCATGCAACGGATGCACTAGAGCTATAAGTATATGAAAGCTCAACAAAAGGAACTAAGTGGGTGTGCATCCAACTCGCTTGCTCACGAAGACCTAAGGCATTTTGAGGGAACCCATCATTGAAATATACAAGCCAAGTTCTATAATGAAAAATCTCTACTACTATAGTACATCAATTTTTGAACATGGAGTACCCGTTCACCATGTTCTAGAAGCAAAACCTTAGCCGTCGATTTGTTACACCAGGTGAATCTCCACTATTTATCAATACCAAGACTCGATTGATCCAACGGCTGATGTTTCCTGGATTCATGTTGTACGGACGCGCACCAAAACGCTGCCAATCTGGATCTTCCAGAGTTTTCACGGACGTGTTGTTGGCCTGCAGCCATAGCGGTTTGCTGCAGTGAGGAATTACATATTCCAACAACGAGTAATTACATGCACAGGCTCGAACTATCTGGACCAGGAGTAGAAGCTAGCAGCCTATACTACTACAGGAGCAATTTACATCTCACAGAGTGCTACAGGCATGGAAGCATTTTTTTACTTTCTCAAAAGAAGTAGCGTGCTATAGAAAAGACTGTACACATTTTTGTTTGCAGGTGAAGAAAAGGGTGTACACATGGCAATATTGCTGGTCGCTGAGAGAAATATTCGAAAAACCTTTAGAAAACTTTTATTATGATTTGACTTTATTATTCTTAACAGGATGTTAAGTTATTTAACACACTTTGAGGTTGAGGATACACAAAGGAAATAGATTTTATATGAAACCTCTGATTTAAAGGTGTGAAAGTTACTGCATCAAACTAATTTACTATATATTTCAAATTTGAATTTTAAAAATATTTCACAAGCATGTCAATAATAATAACATTTCTCTTGGAAAGAATGTATACTTTTTCTAAAGCATTCTTCGTATAGGAATTCATTGTGCTACTGTTGTTTGATGTGAAGAGCAAAAAAAAAAAGTTTCCATGAGTTCCCACTCGAAAACACAAGTACTTTTGAAATTTGCATGATAGTTTTATCATAATATAGACGATTTAGTTTAAATGATTAGTGTTGTGATTATTCATAATAATCTAACATGCAAAGCACGTACAAATTACTAGTTCGCACTAGTATATGAAAGTGATAACATAGGAGACTCTCTATTATGAAGATCATGGTGCTACTTTGAAGCACAAGTGTGGTAAAAGGATAGTAGCATTGTCCCTTCTCTCTTTTTCTCTCATTTTTTTATTTGGGCCTTTTTTATGGCCTCTTTTTTTCATCTGGAGTCTTATCCCGACTTGTGGGGGAATCATAGTCATCATCCTTTCCTCACTTGGGACAATGCTCTAAAAATGATGATCATCACACTTTTATTTACTCACAACTCAACAATTACAACTCAATACTTAGAACAAAATAAGACTCTATGTGAATGCCTCCGACGGTGTACCGGGATATGCAATGAATCAAGAGTGACATGTATGAAAGAATTATGAACGGTGGCTTTGCCACAAATACAATGTCAACTACATGATCATACAAAGCAATATGACAATGATGGAGCGTGTCATAGTAAACGGAACGGTGGAAAGTTGCATGGCAATATATCTCGGAATGGCTATGAAAATGCCATGAAAGGTAGGTATGGTGGCTGCTTTGAGGAAGGTATATGGTGGGTGTATGATACCGGCGAAAGGTGCGCGGTATTAGAGAGGCTAGCAATGGTGGAAGGAAGAAAAGTGTGTATGATCCATGGAATCAACCTTAGTCATAAAGAACTCATATACTTATTACAAAAATCTACAAGTTATCAAAGCAAAGTATTACGCGCATGCTCCTAGGGGGATAGATTGGTAGGAAAAGACCATCGCTCGTCCCCGTCCGCCACTCATAAGGAAGACAATCAATAAATAAATCATGCTCTGACTTCATCACATAACGGTTCAACATACGTGCATGCTATAGGAATCACAAACTTTAACACAAGTATTTCTCAAATTCACAACTACTCGACTAGCATGACTCTAATATTACCATCTCCATATCTCAAAACAATTATCAAGTATCAAACTTCTCATAGTATTCAGCACACTCATAAGAAAAAAATATTAATCTTGAATGCCTAACATAATTAAAGCAAATTACCATTATGTTTTGTAGGAGTCTCAAAATAATCTAAGTGAATCATGAGAGAACAATAGTTTCTATAAAACAAATCCACCGGCGTGCTCTAAAAGATATAAGTGAAGCACTAGAGCAAAAACTATATAACTCAAAAGATATAAGTGAAGCACATAGAGTATTCTAATAATTTCCGAATCATGTGTGTCTCTCTCAATAGGTGTGTGCAGCAAGGATGATTGTGGAAAACTAACAAATAAAGACTCAAATAATATAAGACGCTCCAAGCAAAACACATATCATGTGGTAAATAAAAATATAGCTCCAAGTAAAGTTACCGATGGAAGTAGACGAAAGAGGGGATGCCTTCCGGGGCATCCCCAAGCTTTGGCTTTTAGTCGTCCTTAGATTATATTGGGGTGACATGGGTGTCCCCAAGCTTAGGCTCTTGCCACTCCTTATTCCATAATCCATCGAATCTTTTACCCAAAACTTGGAAACTTCACAACACAAAACTTAAAGTAGAAAATCTCGTGAGCTCCGTTAGCGAAAGAAAACAAAACACCACTTCAAGGTACTGTAATGAACTCAATTTTTGTTTATATTGGTGTTAAACCTACTGTATTACAACTTCTCTATGGTTTATAAACTATTTTACTAGCCATAGATTTATCAAAATAAGCACACAACACACGAAAAACAGAACCTGTCAAAAACATAACTGTCTGTAGTAATCTGTAGCTAACGGAAGATCTGGAACCCTAAAAATTCTAAAATAAATTGATGGGCATGAGGAATTTATCTATTAATCATGTGCAAAAAGAATTAACTAAATAGCACTTTCCAAATAAAAATGGCAGCTATTCTCGTGAGCGCTAAAGTTTCTGTTTTTTACAGCAAGATTAAAAAGACTTTCCCTAAGGGGACAATTGCATTTTTACCCCTAGTTGGTTTCTACCCACCGGTTTTGCCCTTACTTTTCGAGTTTCCTCAGTTTTGCCCTTTCTTTTTCCGTTGAGGTCCCTCGAATACCCTTTGATCGTTTGACCAAAACTTTGAAAATTCATAACTAATTCATATGAACTCAGAAAAATGCAAATAAGATATCAAAATGTTCAGATAAACATTACATTTATGTGCATATCATTTGCATTTAGGACAAAATCACCCTTTAAACTACGTGAGGTAATTAATGTTATTAACATTATTAAAAATAAAAAGGTATAAACAATATTTTTTTCGTGAATAAAAATTACATGCAAATGTAGGTGATGTTTTCTGAACATCCTGATATCTTATTTGCATTTTTCTGAGTTTATATCAACTTGTTATGAAGTTTCCAAATAATGTTCAAAGTCGTTAGAACATTCTTAACAAGATGATACGAACTCAGAAAAATGCAAATAAGATATCTGGATGTTCAGAAAACATCACCTACATTTGCATGTAATTTTTATTCATGAAAAAAAAATATTGTTTATACCTTTTTTATTTTTAATAATGTTAATAACATTAATCACCTCAGGTAGTTTAAAGGGTGCTTTTGTCCTAAATGCAAATGATATGCACATAAGGGTAATGTTTATCTGAACATTTTGATATCTTATTTGCATTTTTCTGAGTTCATATGAATTAGTTATGAATTTTCAAAGTTTTGGTCAAACAGTCAAAGGGCATTCGAGGGACCTCGACGGAAAAAGTAAGGGCAAAACTGAGCAAGCTCAAAAAGTAAGGGCAAAACCCGTGGGTAGGAACCAACTAGGGGTAAAAATGCAATTGTCCCTTCCCCAAGTCTCCCCAACGGTTCTACTTGGCACAAACACTAATTAAACACAAAAAACACAACAAAAACAAAGGCTAGATAAATTATTTATTACTAAACAGGAGCAAAAAGCAAGGAATAAAAATAAAATTGGGTTGCCTCCCAACATGCGCTATCGTTTAAGGCCCCTAGTTAGGCATAAAAAGCAAGGATAGATCTAGGTATTGCCATCTTTGGAAGGCAATCCATAAGTGGCTGTCATAATAGGTTCATAATGTAATTAAATTTTCTTTCTAGGGAAGTGTTCCATGCCTTTTCTTAACGGAAATTGGAATCTAATATTCCCTTCCTTCATATCAATAATTGCACCAATCGTTCTAAGGAAAGGTCTACCAAGAATAATAGGACATGAAGAATTGCAATCTATGTCAAGAACAATAAAATCTACGGGCACATAATTCCTATTTGCAACAATAAGAACATTATTAATTCTTCCCATAGGTTTCTGAATGGTGGAATCCGCAAGGTGCAAGTTTAAAGAGCAATCATCAAAATCACGGAAACCTAGGAAATCACATAAAGTCTTTGGAATCGTGGAAACACTAGCACCCAAATCAGACAAAACATAGCATTCATGATCTTTAATTTTAATTTTAATATTAGGTTCCCACTAATCATAAAGTCTTCTAGGGGTATAAACTTCCAACTCAAGTTTTTCTTCATAAGATTGCATCAAAGCATCAACGATATGTTTAGTAAAAGCTTTATTTTGACTATAAGCATGAGGAGAATTTAGCACGGATTGCAACAAGGAAATACAATATATGAAAGAGCAATTATCATAATTAAATTCCTTTAAATCCAAAATAGTGGGTTCATTAATATTTAAAGTTTTGACTTCTTCAATCCCACGTTTAACAATTTTAGCATCAAGATCTAAAGACTCCGGATTTTTGGAACGCCGTCTAGGTAAAGGTGGATCATATTCAGTTCCATAATTATCAATATTCATATTGAAAAACAAAGATTTAATAGGGGACACATCAATAACTTTTAGATCTTCATATTTATTATCATGGAAACTAGAAGAACACGCTTTTATAAAGCAATCTTTCTTAGCACGCATCCTAGCGGTTCTTTCTTTGCACTCATCAATGGAAATTCTCATGGCTTTGAGAGACTCATTTATATCATGCTTAGGAGGAATAGATCTAAGTTTTAAAGAATCAACATCAAGAGAAATTCTATCAACGTTCCTAGCCAACTCATTAATCTTAAGCAATTTTTCTTCAATCAAAGCATTGAAATTCTTTTGCGAAGTAATAAGTTCTTTAATATTAGATTCAAAATCAGAGGGCATCTTATTATAATTTCCATAAGAATTGTTGTAGGAATTACCGTAATTATTAGAGGAATTACTAGGATACGGCCTAGGATTAAAGTTTCCTCTATACGCGTTGTTGCCAAAATTATTCCTACCAACAAAATTCACATCCATAGATTCATTATTATTCTCAATCAAAGTAGACAAAGGCATATCATTAGGATCTGAAGAAACACTTTTATTAGAAAATAATTTCATAAGTTCATCCATCTTTCCACTCAAAACATTAATTTCTTCTATCGCATGCACTTTCTTATTAGTAGATCTTTCAGTGTGCCATTGAGAATAATTACCATAATATTATCTAGAAGTTTAGTAGCTTCTCCTAAATTGATTTCCATAGAAGTGACTCCCGCGGCCGAATCTAAAAGATTTCTAGAAGCAAAATTCAATCCGGCATAAAATTTTTGTATAATCATCCACAAATTCAAACCATGCGTAGGGCAATTACGTATCATTAATTTCATCCTCTCCCAAGCTTGTGCAACATGTTCATGATCAAGTTGCTTAAAATTCATAATATCGTTTCTAAGAGAGATGATCTTAGCGGGAGGAAAATACTTAGAGATAAAAGCATCTTTGCACTTATTCCATGAATCAATACTATTTTTAGGCAAAGATGAAAACCAAGCTTTAGCATGATCTCTAAGCGAAAAAGGAAATAGCTTCAATTTAACAATATCATTATCCACATCTTTCTTCTTTTGCATATCACATAAATCAACAAAGCTATTTAAATGGGTAGCGGCATCTTCACTAGGAAGGCCGGAAAATGGATCTTTCATGACAAGATTCAGCAAGGCAGCATTAATTTCACAAGATTCAGCATCGGTAAGAGGAGCAATCGGAGTGCTAATAAAATCATTGTTGTTGGTATTGGTAAAGTCACATAATTTGGTATTATCTTGAGCCATCGTGACAAGCAAGCAATCCGACACACAAGCAAACAAGAAACGGGCAAAAAGAGGCGAATAGAGAAAGAGAGGGAGGATGGAGAGAGAGGGCGAATAAAACGGCAAGGGTGGAGTGGGGGAGAGGAAAACGAGAGGTAAATGGAAAATAATGTAATGCGGGAGATAAGGATTTGTGATGGGTACTTGGTATGTTGACTTTTGCGTAGACCTCCCTGGCAACGGTGCCAGAAATCCTTCTTGCTGCCTCTTGAGCACATGCGTTGGTTTTCCCTTGAAGATGAAAGGGTGATGCAGCAAAGTAGCATAAGTATTTCCCGCAGTTTTTGAGAACCAGGGCATCAATCCAGTAGGAGGCGATGCACGAGTCCCTCGCACCTACACAAACAAATAAATCATCGCAACCAACGCGATAAGGGGTTGTCAATCCCTACACGGTCACTTACGAGAGTGAGATCTGATAGATATGATAAGATAATATTTTTGGTATTTTTATGATGAAGAGAAATAAAAGATGCAAAGTAAAATAAAAGGCAATAAAAATAACTAAGTGTTGGAAGATTAATATGATGGAAGATAGACCCAGGGGCATAGATTTCACTATTGGCTTCTCTCAGGAGCATAAGTATTCACGGTGTGTAAACAAATTACTGTTGAGCAATTAACAGAATTGAGCATAGTTATGAGAATATCTAGGTATGATCATGTATATAGGCATCACGTGTGAGACAAGTAGACCGACTCCTGCCTGCATGTACTACTATTACTCCACACATCGACCGCTATCCAGCATGCATCTAGAGTATTAAGTTTAAGAGAACAGAGTAACGCTTTAAGCAAGATGACATGATGTAGAGGGATAAACTCATGCAATATGATATAAACCCCATCTTGTTATCCTCGATGTCAACAATACAATACGTGCCTTGCTGCCCCTACTATCACTGGGAAAGGACACCGCAAGATTGAACCCAAAGCTAAGCACTTCTCCCATTGCAAGAAAGATCAGTCTAGTAGGCCAAACCAAACTAATAATTCAAAGAGACTTGCAAAGATAACCAATCATACATAAAAGAGTTTAGAGAAGATTCAAATATTGTTCATAGATAAACTTGATCATAAACCCACAATTCATCGGTCTCAACAAACACACCACAAAAGAAGATTACATTGAATAGATCTCCACAAGAGAGGGGGAGAACTTTGTATTGAGATCCAAAAAGAGAGAAGAAGCCATCTAGCTAATAACTATGGACCCGTAGGTTTGAAGTAAACTACTCAAACTTCATCGGAGAGGCTATGGAGTTGATGTAGAAGCCCTCCGTGATCGATGCCCCCTCCGGCGGAGCTCCGGAAAAGGCCCCAAGATGGGATCTCGTGGATACAGAAAGTTACGGCGGTGGAATTAGGGTTTTGGCTCCGTATCTGGTAGTTTGGGGGTACATAGGTATATATAGGATTAAGGAGTACGTCGGTGGAGCAACAGGGGGCTCACGAGGGTGGAGGGCACGCCTGGGGGGGGGGGGTAGGCGCCCCCTACCTCGTGGCCTCCTGGTTGATGTCTTGACGTAGGGTCCAAGTCCTCTAGATCATGTTTGTTCCGAAAATCACGTTCCGGAAGGTTTCATTCTGTTTGGGATCCATTTGATATTCTTTTTCTTGGAAACCCTAAAATAGGCAAAAAAAACAACAATTCTGGGCTGGGCCTTCGGTTAATAGGTTAGTCCCGAAAATAATATAAAAGTGTATAATAAAGCCCAATAATGTCCAAAACAGAATATAATATAGCATGGAACAATCAAAAATTATAGATACGTTGGAGACATATCAGAGGAGGAGAAGGAAAGGGGGAAGGGAAGGGAAAGGAAAGTGTGGATTAGAATTCCCACTTCCTTCCCTCACCCTCCTCTTTCCTTCCCCTTCATGGATGCATGGAAAGGGGGCACAGGGCAAGGCAGGGCCCCTAGGGGCGACGGCCAACCCTAGGACGCCCCTGGCTGCCTCCCCTCCCCTCCCACCTATATATATGTGGGGAGGGGGCGCCTAGAACACAGACAACATCAATTGTTAGCCGTGTGCGGCGCCCCCCTCCACAGTTTACACCCCCGATCATATTCTCGTGGTGCTTAGGTGAAGCCCTGCGAGGATCACTTCACCATCACTGTCACTACGCCATCGTGTTGACGGAAATCATATACTTCCTCGATACCTTGTTGGATCAAGAAGGTGAGGGACGTCATCGTGCTGAACGTGTGCAGAACTCGAAGGTGCCGTACGTTCGGTACTTGATTGGTCGGAGCTAGAAGAAGTTTGACTACATCAATCGCGTTGTCAAACGCTTCCACTTTCGGCCTATGAGGGTACATAGACTGATGTCTACTACGCAACTTTATTCTTGTAGACACGTGATGGGCCTCCAAGCGCGGAGTTTTGTAGGATAGTAGCAGTTTTACCTTAAGTGGATGACCTAAGGTTTATCAATCCGTGATAGGCGTAGGATGAAGATGGTCTCTCTCAAATGACCCTGCAACCAAATACAAGAAATCTCTTGTGTCCCCAACACACCCAATACAATGGAAAATTGTGGAGGTGCACTAGTTCGGTGAAGAGATGGTGATAAAAGTGTAATGTTGATGGTAGAAATATATTTTTATAATCTAAATAAATAAAAACAGCAAGGTAGAAAATAGTAAACGGGCACAAAAACGGCATTGCAATACTTGAAAATGAGGCCTAGGGTCCGTACTTTCGCTAGTGCAATCTCTCAACAATGCTAATATAATTGGATCATATAACCATCCCTCAACGTGCAACGAAGAATCACTCCAAAGTTCCTATCTAGAGTTCGTACTAAACCACCTCAAAGCTATTCTTTCCAATCAATCTATCCTAGAGTTCATACTAAAATAACATGAAGCTGTTCTTTCCGATCGATCTAACCAAGAGTTCGTACTAAAATAACACCAAAGCAAATTCAGATTCATAATATTCAATCCAACACAAAGAACTTCAAAGAGTGCCCCAAGATTTCTACCAAAGAAACAAAGACAAGAATGTGCATCAACCCCTATGCATAGATTACCCCATGTCACCTCGGGAATTCACGAGTTGAGTGCCAAAACATATATCAAGTGAATCAATATGATACCCCATTGTCACCACGAGTATTCAATTGCAAGACATATATCAAGTGTTCTCAAATCCATAAAAGTATTCAATCCGATAACAACGAAATCTCAAAGGGAAAAACTCAATTCATCACAACAAGATAGAGATGGGAAAACACCATATGATCCGACTATATTAATAAAGCTCGCGATACATCAAGATCGTGACATCTCAAGAACACGAGAGAGAGAGAGAGAGAGAGAGAGAGAGAGAGAGAGATTAAACCCATAGCTACTGGTACAAACCCTCAGCCCCGAGGGTGGACTACTCCCTCCTCATCATGGTGGCCGCCGGGATGATGAAGATGGCCACCAGTGATGATTCCCCCCTCCGGCAGGGTGCCGGAACGGGGTCTAGATTGGTTTTCAGTGGCTACAGAGCCTTGCGGCGGCGGAACTTCTGATCTAGGTTAACCCCAAGGGTTTTTGGAATATTTGTGAATTTATAGGGTAAAGAGGGGGTGCAGGAGGCCACCGAGGTGGGCACAACCCACCAGGGCGCGCTTGGACCCAGGCGCACCCTGGTGGGTTGTGCCCCCCTCGGAGCACCCCAGGTCCTGCTCTGGCCCATTGGTGGTCTTCTGGTTCATTAAAATCCACCAAAAGTGTCCTGGTGTTTGGACTCCGTTTAATATTGATTTCCTGCAATGTAAAAAACAAGCAAAGAACAGCAACTGGCACTAGGCACTGGGTCAATAGGTTAGTCCCAAAAAATGATATAAAGTTGCTATAAAATGATTGTAAAACATCTAAGAATGATAATATAACAGCATGAATACTTCATAAATTATAGATACGTTGGAGACGTATCAGCATCCCCAAGCTTAATTCCTACTCGTCCTCGAGTAGGTAAATGATAAAATAAATAATTTATGAAGTGTGAATGCTAGCAAAGTGCACAAGTTTGATCAATGACAATTTCAATCACTTTTCCTAGCATCATAACAACAATTCTTTCTTTATGAAACTTCTCATGTTATAGTAGCAACCAACTCACATGTTAAGGTTCAAACAATTAATTCTCTTGAAGCTCAACAACCTATGTTCTCAGTCACCAAGCAATTGTAACTCAACTTATTCAATAGAGTTTAAGTAAGAGGTCCACATACTCAACCATCATATAGTCTTCTATGATTGCTAACACTCACCGCATACACATGAGCAAACCGTTTCAACCGGACACATAGACAGATAGGGCTTATAATTTTGCCTCCCAACGTATTCACCTCAAGGGTGATGTCAACAATAATAACTCATGCTACCCATATCCAACTGGATATATGTGCCTAGATCTTTCGTCACCACATGATGCTGGCCAAAAGAGAAAAAGAAAAAGGAATAGAGAGAAAAACTTTGACTCTTTGCATAAAAGTAAATACATAAAAGTAAAAGATAGGCCCTTCGCAGGGGGAAGCAGAGGTTGCCATGCGCTTATTTGTTTGTATGCTCAACCCCTCAGTGCAAAAGAGCGTCACGTTGTATTGCCCCTTGTGATGGCAACCTTTATTATGCAGTCTGTCGCTTTTATTCTTCACCATCACAAGTTCGTACAATGCTCAATTTTCTCTTACACTAAATGATCTCACACTTTTAGAAGCAATTTTTATTGCCTTATTGCACCGATGATAACTTACGGAAGAATCTTGCTCAAACCTTAGGTAGGTATGGTGGACTCTTGAAGATAAGATTTGGGTTTAAGGGTTTTAGGATGCGCAAGTAGTATCTCTACTTGGTGCGGAATTTTTGGCTAGCAAGGATGGGGGGAAAGCACCACATGTTGAAGGATCTATGACAATATAACTTCTATGTGAATATGAACAAACATAAACCATTACATTGTCTTCCTTGTCCAACGCCAACAGTTTTGGCATATAATATTTTGATGGAGGCTCACAATCACAAAAGATTTCCATGATAGTGTATTTGCATGTGAAAGTTCTCTTCCTTATACTAATTATTCGTGAATTGCTTGTATGACCAATATTGTGATTGTCAAGCCTCAAAAG
The DNA here is from genome assembly GCA_034509565.1 of Triticum monococcum. Taxonomy (NCBI): domain Eukaryota; kingdom Viridiplantae; phylum Streptophyta; class Magnoliopsida; order Poales; family Poaceae; genus Triticum; species Triticum monococcum. Next base: position 211,401,813 of record CM067847.1, on the reverse strand, counting down.
ATTTCACTTTTGAAACCCAATGTGAAGCTACCACTAGGCATGATATGATTTCAACTTCATGGCATTCAATTTATTCAACAATTTACTCATAGGATATAAGTGAAGCACAAGAGTAAATGACAAGCTACTCCAAAAAGATATAAATGAAGATCATGAGCATAATATTTCTTTCTCTCAAATTAATTTAAGTGAAGCAAGAGAGAATTTCTTCAAAAATACTAAAGCACACTGTGCTCAAAAAGATATAAGTGAAGCACTAGAGGAATTCCATAGAAAAGAGCTTCATTGACGGGATGTGAATGCCGCTTACCTAGCCTCCCTGGAAACTATTTGAGGACTCTATTTTATTTAAAAACTTTCATATCTAAGTATTTTATTAAAACACCAAGCAAAATGAAAATAAAATGACATTGTAAGAATAGCACACATCATGTGAAGAAGCAAAAACTTAGGCTCAACCGATAATCGTTAAAGAAGAAAGGTGGGATGCCTACCCGGGCATCCCCAAGCTTAGATGCTTGAGACTTCTTGAAATATTATCTTGGGGTACCTTGGGCATCCCCAAGATTGAGCTTCTGTGTCTCCTTAATTCTTCTCATGTCACTATTTTCCTAAATCTCAAAAGCTTCATCTACACAAAACTCAACAAGAACTCGTGAGATAAGTTAGTATAAACCAATGCAAAAACCTTATCATTCTCTACTGTAGCAAATGAGAATTGTTTTCCTGAGCGCAAAAGTTTTTGTTTTTCAGCAAGATCAAATCAACTATCACCGTAAGCCATCCCAAAGGCTTTACTTGGCACTTTATTGAAACAAAAGCAATAAAACATTATTAGTACAATAGCTTAATCATGTGAACACACAAAAATAGTAGGTAAAAGTGTTGGGTTGTCTCCCAACAAGCGCTTTTCTTTAATGCCTTTTAGCTAGGCATGATGATTTCAATGACGCTCGCATAAAAGATAAGAATTGAAACACAAAGAGAGCATCATGAAGCACATGGCAAGCACATTTAAGTCTAACCCACTTCCTATGCATAGGGATTTTGTGAGAAAATAACTTATGGGAACAAGAATCAACTAGCATGGGAAGGCGAAACAAGCATAACTTCAAAACTTTCAACATAAAGAGAGGAAACTTGATATTATTGCAATTCCTACAAGCATATGTTCCTCCCCCATAATAATTTTCAGTGGCATCATGAATGAATTCAACAATATAACCATCACATAAAGCATTCCTTTCATGATACATAAGCATAGAAATTTTTTTACTCTCCACATAAGCAAATTTATTCTCATCAATAGTAGTGGGAGCAAACTCAACAAAACAACTATCACGAGAGTGAAAATTAAAATCATGATGACAAGTTTCATGGTTATCATTATTCTTTATAGCATACATGTCATCACCATAATTGTCACACCCTGCATTTTGTAACTCTTCATTTGCATTAATAAAGCATGAAAATTTGGACCAACAAAAACTTTTGCATTATTTGGCTTTTATTTGGAGTTGGTTTTCTCTCTGTGTTTTTCAGTGCTCTTTAAAGTCAACACAACTCCACCTTCTGTACTTCATCTCCTTGACCCAAAATTCTGACCAATGATCATGCCATGTGTATAGAGCAATATAGTATTTTCTTACAAAAATAATTTGGCCAAAAAGTATTTTCAAAAATTAGTTTTCCAAAACCCCTGGATTGAGGTTTGCACTGCAAGTACCTGATTTGCGGTATGAAAAATATTTCAAAAGGTATATTTGAAACCTATTAGATATAGGATTCCCATAAACCCCAAAGATATAATTTTAAAAGTTATTTTCCTATTTTATTTAAAGGCTTTTTCTTAAGGCCAGAAATGGTCTTTAATAGGTTAAAATTATTTTAATGTTTCAAAAATATTTGAGAAAATTTAGGGAAACTCAATGAACATATATTTCCCATATATAAGAGTTTCAACACATGGTCATGTTCAAAATATAGGACAAAACCTCCCAAAACTGTTTCTGCTCATTTCAAGGATTTGAAATATTTCTATAGGAAATATATCCATGAAAATCTAAGAAAAATCCAGCAAGTCACAAATGCATATTGTGATGATCTTGCAAAGCCTCACTTCAATCAAGGTCATTTTGGTCCACCAAAATGCCCCATAACCCTTTCTGTTCAGAACCTAATTTGAGCAAGTTTGTACTATCAAATTTCTCTCCTTGACCTCAACTTTTGTGAGCATGTTCATATGACCAAATGAGGCCACTACACCAAGTAGTGCATCAAGGAGAAGTGTTATGCTCAACTAGATCTACACAAACCCATTTCTGTTGATTTCTAGGGTTTACAAAAGTTGCATTGGCTACTTTGCCCAAATGAGCTCAAATTTGGTGGCACACCCTATTTATAAGTGTCATTCCATCCTGTTAAGTATCATGGCAATTGGAGTTCATTTTCTTGCCCAAACCCTTATCAAACACCTTCTGCCATTTTACAAAAGCCACTGTTTTGACCCCTTCCACTATTCTTCATGAGCTCAACTTTTTACCAGAGCTTAATCTAGTCACCTTATACCTCCAGTAGCAATGGCAAGACCTCAGATCAATTATTTGGGGGTGAAACCCTCACTTTCTCTCTCTGGACAGCCCTTGTACCCCTCTTCCTCACCTCCCTCCTCACTCCAGTGGCCATCCATGGCATACAATGCTCCCTCCCCTTTCTTTACTCCCTCCTAGAGCTGCGAGACATCAGTGGCCGCGCCCACAAGGCATATAATATGCCATGGCATGCCATTTGGGCGCTCTGGAGCGCGCTACAGTGCGCTCCCGCACTGTAGCCGCCCCCTTCCAGCCACTACCGGCCACCTCGGGCCTCCCCAGCACGCCCGACGAGACGCCTCGGCATCCGGGACACGACAGCTGGTCGGCCCCTCCTCCTTCTCTATCTCTCCTGCCCCTGCTCGCACGTGCACCATGGCCGCCCGAGAGCTCCAATGAGCATGCTCACACACGCGTTGCCCTGACGCTTCCCCGCTCCATCTCTTCCTCCCTCTGGGCATAGATCACCCCTACAAACACCCCGGACATGCCCACGTGAGCCCCCGTGGCTTGCAGCGACAGCAACAGCCTCGCCGGCGCACGGGTCTACGGTGAGCCGTGGCTCGCCTACTTAAAGGCCTCCCCGAGTCTCTCCGTCACCACCACTCGCTCCTAACCACTCCAGATAGGCCCCCTGTGCCCTCCACTCTCCTCCAGAGCCGCCCGAGCTCGAGATCGAGCTCGAGCTCCGCCGCTTCGGCTCGCCGGAGTCCGCGAGGTACAGGCCTCCCCCGCTCCTCTTCTGCCCCGATCTGAAACCGCCTCCTCCCACTGATCATTTCCCCTCTCTTCCCCGCCTCGTTTGCAGCCGAAGTCGACCGGAATGACCACCACCCGAAGCCTCTCCGTCGCGAGACCTCGTCGCCGGCGAACCAGGCGACTCCGGTGACGTCCACCACCTCCACCCGAACAGCGACACGACGCTGAGCCCAGCCGTGCCCTCGCCCGACCTCGCCGTGCCCTGCATCATCACCGGTGAGCTCGCCGGCCGCCTGGACTCGAGGGTAGGGATGATAGGCGGGCCTCGCCTGTCAGCCTCTCCCCTCCATCGCCCCCTTTCTCTCGCTGACGCCTGGGCCCTGCCCGTCAGGTTTAAACCTGGTGCGCGCGCGTGCACCAGTGCGCTGGGCCGCCCGCAGGCTGGGCCTGCTGCCCCGCAGCTGTTCTGGCCCGATGGGCACAATGCCCTTTTTCTTTTCCTTTTTCTGGAAACTTGCAAAAATTCCACAGGATTAAATATTAATCCAAATGCAATAATTCCAGCTCCTAAATTCTTGTAATAATCCCACCTATTTAAGGTGCAACTTTCATTCAAATCCAACAACCTTTTCTTCACGGTAAATATTTAAATATGATTTTTAGCATTTAAATAAACCTTTGAAAACCCATTTTTCCTATTCTGCAACTCCAAATCCAAAACTAGGAATTTTCCCCTTCTTAGTTTTCCACCTAGTATTTTACAAAAATAAGTTGACATTTTTCTGAGCACTTTTGTTTTTCTGTTTTATTATTGCCTTATTTTCTCGTTATTATTTTGCGACGATAGATTGCGTTGCTGACGAAGGAGTTGGACCAGAAGACTTTGACGACCTAGAAGACCTTGTTGAGCCGGGCAAGCAGCCCTTTGACCATGTCTATGAAACCCTTTTTATGCATTTCATATAGCACTTTATTATTGTTGCATCGGAATCATGATGAGAGGGTAGCCACTCTGGTGGGTTGCCTTCATTTCCTCCTTGTTGATACTTGCATTGTGTATGACCCTACCTCCTTATGAGGGTTATGCCGGTGGGAGTAGATAGGATGCTAAGTAGTGCTACGCTAAAGGGACGGGAATATGCATGGTGATGGAGACAAGTACTTTCAAAAGACTTTTCGAAAACCCCGTCGGGTGCCACTTATGCCCGAGGGAGACAATGAGATGGGTAACCACTTGATGACGAAGTGGTGTACCGAGGCAAGTGCGTGTGTTGTTTTCGAAAACGGATTAGATTTAAAATTTGTCGACTGTCCCAACCTTACATGCGCAACCACTCTACCCTTGTATGGGAAAGGGCATTATTGATTACCTAGGCCGATACTAGCTTGGAGCCCACATTACTAGTGACGGGAGAGTTGTTGGTGCGCTCTCTCGGGACAGGGTCGTGCCAGGTAGGGCGGCCATGACTATTTTCACAGGGCACCTGATACACCGTTGTGTCCCCTCTCGGATGTTACGATCTCGAGTGAGTCTCGTATGATGTACATCGTGAGGATACGGAACAACGAGTGGACTCCTTGTTAGTGTTGTCTAGGGAAAGGTAGTGATCGGGTGCTTACCCCGGGTACTTGAGGTACCGCAGGTCGTGGATGGCACGGAAGCTCCCCGGATCTTGTGGGTAAAGTGTGCAACCTCTGCAGACTGTAAAACTATTCGAATAGCCGTGTCCACGGTCAAGGACAGTTGGGCGGTGCTGCTTAAACTACGTCCACTTGTTTTCAAACCAGTGTGAGTGTTTGGATAAGTGGGAAGAACTACTCGGGTCAAGTCAAAGGACTTGACATGATTGAGTTGGGTTGGTGCCCACTCTTTTTATGTTGATATCTGCAACTTGTCCTCATGGTTACTTGAATTCTCCTGATGCATGTCTTACGAGTTGTTGAACATGTCATTGCACTTGAAAAACTAGCTTTTCGCAAAATTTACCTATATCATGCATTATTGTACCTTGAACCAAAACATGGGTTGCTTGCGAGTACATTCAAAGTACTCATTGGCTTGCCACTGGTTATTTAATTGGCTAGGCATGGAAGAACAGGAGTTTGAGGAAGAGTTCTTTGAAGACGAACATGCGAACTAGGACGTTTCCCAGTCAGAATGCCTGTAGGGTTAAGGCAGATGGCATGGGTTCTACTTATCGACAAAGATTTCTGCTGCTTATGTTTCATTTGATGTTCATCCCTTACGGCTTTATCTTTGTAAGACTTGACCATAATGGTCATAATTTGTGTAAGACGGTATGTATGGATGTAAGACTCTTGTTATTCAGCTTTTGTGTGTTCAGTGAGCATTGATCTCTAGGATCACTGTACACGTGCATTCGGTGATCTCGACTTATGAGTCGGGGTCCCCACAGAGCTGGTATCAGAGCCATCCTGACTGTAGGAAGCCTTAGTTAGCATGGGTGTTAGTTAGCTTGAGACCATCTAAACTTCTCTTCTTTTCTAAAGCTTACCCAACCCAAGATATATTTCCCTTATTGACCTCTCCTATTCAACCTTTGTAGATGGCTGCCGTACCTGAAGACTTCCTGACCACATGATTTACCGTGCTTCTCGAGGATAGCCTCAAGAAGTGCCAGTTCCACCGAGCCCCCATTTTTCACCTACCATGAGCATTGGATCAATGACACCGAGACGGAGTATCATGTGGAAGTGATCGTGAAGGCTAATGACTCCCCAACAAGCTGGTTCTTCGAGGGACCCCAGATGGCAACACTAGTCCTTGTCGTCGAGACGACCACCCTCAAGGCACTCACCCACCTCCGAGACCTTCTTCCAGAGATGGCAGACGAGTTGGCAACCCGTTTCTTGCCTTATCGGAAGGAAGGTGAGGATGAGAGCAGTGCACCAGCTCCACCATTAGAAGAAGGACTTCCACTCTGATTCCAGACCTACTTCAGCCTTTGTGCCGATAGTTTGGCACAACACTTGGCCTCTGAATCAATGGAACTCCGAAAGGAACTTCATGAGACCAAGGCACTTCTTCTTCAAGCACAAGAGAAGACGGATAGGATCAAGAAGGAAGGTGCTCCCCCTGGACGACCCGCAATCGCATACAGAGGCGGAAGACCCCCCCCCCCCCAGGATGGAGAACCACCACAGCAACACCGCATGAGTGCAAAGGAATACCGCAAGCTCTTCGCACCACCGGTGAAGCAACGCCGTGTTGAGCTCCTCCACTCCCCCACCCCTTCAAGTGAAGAGGAAAGTCAGGCCACCGATGATGAGGAGGAAGACCCAGAAGAGCCAGACTATGCGACCGAGCATTCCACCACTTAGGCACCATTCACAACCCGGATATGCCCGTTAGTAACCCTTACGGTAGGATAGGTCGTGTACCCCTATGCGAAGTCGAGTACTTGTAATGGTTCATATGAAACCATGAAGTATTGTGCTTGCTTTTGATCCGTTTGATGGACGTCGTACTTTCCTTCGGGAACTTGTAAGCGACTACATCACCCATTTGGATTTTAATGAATGTGTTTGGCCTTTTGGCCCTTGCATGAAAACAATTAGTGTCATACCAACCCCCTTACTAGGCATCCCATCTATATTGCTTTCCCCATCTTTACCAATCATGAGACCTTGACCGCTCCAACAGGATGCCTGGTGTAACTTGTACTGGTACCTCTACCCAGCAGCAAGAAGCCGGACAAGGAGCCAGTCAGGACCAAACCCAAGGACAAGCTCCACCACCGCCACCACCTCCAAGCATGGACATGGCTCAGCTTCTCCAAGCCTTCCGAGAGGAATGCCAAGCCAACACTGTAGCCCTCCAGATGATCGCTCAAGCTGTCAACCGCCAGCCGGCGGGAAACGGCAATGGACGTTCCACGTTGGTGGAGTTCAAGAAGCATGCACCACCCACCTTCATTGAGACTGCTGAACCCCTGGATGCAGACGACTGGGTCCGCACCATTGAGGATCTACTGGAACTAGTCGGATGCACTGAGGACCATGAGAAGGTGGCATATGCTGCTCACTGTCTCGGGAGAACTACTAGAGCTTGGTGGGATGGATTCAAGGCCATGCATGCTGAGCAAAACATCACTTGGAATAACTTCAAGGCAGAATTCCGCAAGGCCCACATTCCTTCCGGAATCATGGCCATCAAGAAGCGTGAGTTCCGAGCCCTGAAGCAAGGTAGTAGCACTGTCAAGGAGTACATGCAGAAGTTCAGTGTTCTCTCAAGGTATGCCCCTGAAGATGTCAGCACTGATGCTGCCAAAAGGGAGCGCTTCATGGAAGGCCTTAACCAGACTCTGCAGTACTCGCTTGTTGTGTGTGACTGCCCGACCTTTCCTGATCTAGTGAACAAGGCACTCATGCTTGAGGACAAGCGACGTGCTTTGGAGGATACCCGTAAGCGCAAGATGATCAACAAGGGTAGCTCCAGCAACCAGAAGCCTCGCCCGTGGCAGCCAGCCCCGGTCAAGCCAACCTATCAGCAGCCAAGAGCTCCTGCACCCCGCACCAACTATCCACCTCAGCAGTATGCCAACCCCAGGCCAGCTTACAACAACCCCAATAACAATGCCGGCAAGAGCAGCAACCCCAATCAAGTCACTTGCTTCGGATGTGGTCAGGCAGGACACTACTCCAAGTATTGCCCCAACAAGAAGCCCAACGCCCCGCGCCCCAATGCATAGAATCCAGGACAAGGCCGAGGAATGCCACCAAGGAACCAAGCTCCCCGCAACCTGCCCAACAACGGCAAGGGTCGTGTGAATCATGTCACTGCAGAAGAAGCCCAGGAAGACCCGAACGTCGTGCTGGGTACGTTCCTTGTCAACTCAGCACCTGCAACTGTCTTGTTTGATTCTGGAGCCACACATTCATTTGTCACCCAAAAGTTTGCATTAAAAAGTGGCATGACCCCTACACCCCTGAATAACCCTATGGTGGTACAAACCCCCGGAGCAGAGATGAGAGCCAAGATAGGATGTAAAGGAGTCGGGATTGTCATTATTGGGGTAGACTTCCAAGCAGACCTTATCATCTTAAGATCGCAAGGCTTGGATGTGATCTTAGGAATGGATTGGCTCATCAAGCACCAAGGCTTGTTAGATTGTGCCAACCGGACCGTCACTGTGACCAATGACCAAGGAGTCGAAGTTAAATTTGCCTCCAGCCTCTCCTCTGCTCAAGCCAACCAAGTCAACTCTCTGTCAGAAGTTGGATTGGAGCAAGTGCCGGTAGTATGCGAATACCCCGATGTCTTTCCTGATGAGCTACCGGGAATGCCTCCTGACCGAGACATTGAGTTCATCATCGAGCTCATACCCGGAGCAGGACCCATCTATAAGAAGCCTTATAGAATGGGATCGGAAGAGTTAGCAGAATTGAAGAAGCAACTGGAAGAGCAGTTGAGGAAGGGATTTATCCGCCCTAGTGCCTCCCCTTGGGGATCACCTGTTCTGTTTGTGGCAAAGAAGGACGGTACCATCCGCTTATGCATTGACTACCGCTCCCTCAATGAAGTTACAATCAAGAACAAGTATCCACTTCCCAAGATTGAAGATCTGTTTGATCAACTCAATGGGGCCAAGGTGTTCTCCAAGATTGACCTCAGATCTGGGTACTACCAGCTGAAAATCAGACCCCAAGATATTCCGAAGACGGCATTTGTAACCAGATATGGCCTGTATGAGTGCACGGTCATGTCCTTTGGATTGACCAATGCTCCAGCTTACTTCATGTATCTCATGAATAAGGTCTTCATGGAATATTTGGACAAGTTTGTCGTTGTCTTCATTGATGACATTCTTGTCTTCTCGAAGACGGAAGAAGAGCACGAGCAACACTTGAGGATGGTCCTAGACAAGCTTCGAGAGCACCAACTGTATGCCAAGTTCAGCAAGTGCGAATTTTGGCTGCGCGAAGTTGGATTCTTGGGTCATGTTTTGACTGAAGAAGGATTGTCGGTCGATCCCACTAAGATTGAAGCCGTAACTGAATGGCAATCCCCAAGCAATGTGAAGGAAGTCAGAAGCTTCCTTGGACTCGCGGGATATTACCGCAAGTTCGTTGAAGGATTCTCAAGCATTGCACGACCCATGACTCAGCTCTTGAAGAAGGACAAGAAGTTTGAATGGACGCCGAAGTGCGAAGAAAGCTTCCAGGAGCTGAAGAAGAGATTGACCACCGCCCCAGTTCTGGCCACACCAGATATACACAAGGAGTTTGTGGTATATTGTGATGCGTCAAGAACCGGACTGGGAGGTGTTCTGATGCAAGAAGGCAGAGTCGTAGCTTACTTTTCAAGGCAACTACGGCCTCATGAAGAGAACTATGCTACTCATGACCTTGAGTTGGCAGCTGTAGTTCATGCCCTGAAAACATGGCGACATTACCTCCTAGGGAAGCGGTGTGAGATAGACATGGATCACAAAAGTCTGAAGTATATTTTCACTCAGAAGGAATTGAACATGAGGCAAAGAAGGTGGCCAGAGTTGATCAAGGATTATGACCTCAGTGTTCAATACCACCCTGGAAAGGCTAATGTGGTAGCAGATGCATTAAGCAGGAAGGCTTGTTCCTTGAATGCTATGCTTAAGGAAAGGCTACCCGCCTTGTATGAAGAACTTGAAAGCTTCGGGTTGGAACTGGTTGCACCAGGATTCTTAGCCAACCTTGAAGTCAAGCCTACCCTGATGGATGATATTAAGGAAGCTCAGAAGGGACACGAAAGTATTGAAGGCATCAAGAGGAAGATTAAGGCAGGCAAGGCCCCAGGATTCTCAGAGGATGAGCAATGAATTGTGTGGTTTGGGAATCGCATTTGCGTACCCAACAAGATTGAGCTCAAGAAGTTGATCTTGCAAGAAGCTCATGACACCCCGTATTCCATCCACCCCGGAGGAACCAAGATGTATCAAGACCTGAAGGAAAGATTCTGGTGGCATGGCATGGAAAGGGAGATTGCCACCTATGTTGCAAAGTGTGATGTATGCCAAAGGGTCAAAGCTGAATATCAGCGACCTGCTGGATTGCTCCAACCACTCAAGGTTCCCGAGTGGAAATGGGATAACGTCGGAATGGATTTCATCACCGGACTACCTAGGTTAAACAAGGGACATGACTCCATCTGGGTCATAGTCGATCATTTGACTAAAGTAGCCCATTTCATTCCTGTGAAGACTACCTATTATGGCAACCAGCTAGCAACTCTATACATCAACAGAATCGTAAGCCTTCATGGTGTTCCCAAGGAGATCGTGTCAGACCGAGGAAACCCAGTTTACCTCTAGGTTCTGGAAGAAGTTCCAAGAGGCCATTGGGACCAAGTTGTCATTCAGCACTGCTTTCCGCCCACAGACTGGAGGTCAGACAGAACGAGTGAATCAGATACTCGAAGACATGCTCCGAGCCTGTGTCTTAGCATATGGAGCTAAGTGGGAAGATTGCCTCCCTTTTGCCGAGTTCTCCTACAACAACAGTTATCAGTCGAGCCGCCAGATGGCACCATTTGAGGTATTGTACGGTCGGAAGTGCCGCACACCCCTCAATTGGTCAGAAACCGGAGAAGGACTAGTCTTTGGGCCCGATATCCTCCGTGAAGCAGAAGAGCAAGTCCAGCTTGTCAGAGAGCGTTTGAAGACTGCCAAGTCAAGGCAGAAGAGCTATGCTGACACTCGTCGCCAACAAGTAGACTTCCAAGTCGGAGACCATGTATACCTGCGAGTAACTCCTCTTAAGGGAACCAAGCGTTTCCACGTTAAGGGAAAACTCGCACCAAGATTTATCAGCCCCTTCGAGATCACTGCACGACGTGGAGAAGTGGCTTACCAGTTGGAACTGTCACCTGAACTATCCGATGTGCACAACATATTCCACGTGTCACAACTCCGGAAGTGTCTCCAAGTCCCAGGCAAGCCTAATCTTTACAAGGACATCGATCACCAAGCCATTGACCTTCAGCCCAATTTGACTTACCGTGAGAGGCCCATCCGCATTTTGGATGAGGCTGAGCGACACACTCGAAGCCGCACTATCAAGTACTTCAAGGTCCAGTGGAGCAACCACACGGAAGCAGAAGCAACCTGGGAACGTGAAGACTACCTTAGATCCGAGTTTCCGTATCTCTTTAAAGCCTAGTTTAGGAATCTCGGGGACGAGATTCTTGTAAGGGGGGTAGGTCTGTCACACCCTGCATTTTGTAACTCTTCATTTGCATTAATAAAGCATGAAAATTTGGACCAACAAAAACTTTTGCATTATTTGGCTTTTATTTGGAGTTGGTTTTCTCTCTGTGTTTTTCAGTGCTCTTTAAAGTCAACACAACTCCACCTTCTGTACTTCATCTCCTTGACCCAAACTTCTGACCAATGATCATGCCATGTGTATAGAGCAATATAGTATTTTCTTACAAAAATAATTTGGCCAAAAAGTATTTTCAAAAATTAGTTTTCCAAAAACCCCTGGATTGAGGTTTGCACTGAAAGTACCTGATTTGGGGAATGAGAAATATTTCAAAAGGTATATTTGAAACCTATTAGATATAGGATTCCCATAAACCCCAAAGATATAATTTTAAAAGTTATTTTCCTATTTTATTTAAAGGCTTTTTCTTAAGGCCAGAAATGGTCTTTAATAGGTTAAAATTATTTTAATGTTTCAAAAATATTTGAGAAAATTTAGGGAAACTCAATGGACATATATTTCCCATATATAAGAGTTTCAACACATGGTCATGTTCAAAATATAGGGAAAAACCTCCCAAAACTGTTTTTGCTCATTTCAAGGATTTGAAATATTTCTACAGGAAATATTTCCATAAAAATCCAAGAAAAATCCAGAAAGTCACAAATGCATATTGTGATGATCTTGCAAAGCCTCACTTCAATCAAGGTGATTTTGGTCCACCAAAATGCCCCATAACCCTTTCTGTTCAGAACCTAATTTGAGCAAGTTTGTACTTCCAACTTTCTCTCCTTGACCTCAACTTTTGTGAGCATGTTCATATGACCAAATGAGGCCACTACACCAAGTAGTGCATCAAGGAGAAGTGTTATGCTCAACTAGATCTACACAAACCCATTTCTGTTGATTTCTAGGGTTTACAAAAGTTGCATTGGATACTTTGCCCAAATGAGCTCAAATTTGGTGGCACACCCTATTTCTAAGTGTCATTCCATCCTGTTAAGTATCATGGCAATTGGAGTTCATTTTCTTGCCCAAACCCTTATCAAACACCTTCTGCCATTTTACAAAAGCCACTGTTTTGACCCCTTCCACTATTCTTCATGAGCTCAAATTTTTACCAGAGCTTAATCTAGTCACCTTATACCTCCAGTAGCAATGGCAAGACCTCAGATCAATTATTTGGGGGTGAAACCCTCACTTTCTCTCTCTGGACAGCCCCTGTACCCCTCTTCCTCACCTCCCTCCTCACTCCAGTGGCCATCCATGGCATCCAATGCTCCCTCCCCTTTCTTTACTCCCTCCTAGAGCTGCGAGACATCAGTGGCCGCGCCCACAAGGCATATAATATGCCATGGCATGCCATTTGGGCGCTCTGGAGCGCGCTACAGTGCGCCCCCGCACTGTAGCCGCCCCCTTCCAGCCACTACCGGCCACCTCGGGCCTCCCCAGCACGCCCGACGAGACGCCTCGGCGTCCGGGACACGACAGCTGGTCGGCCCCTCCTCCTTCTCTCTCTCTCCTGCCCCTGCTCGCACGTGCACCATGGCCGCCCGAGAGCCCCAATGAGCACGCTCACACACGCGTTGCCCTGACGCTTCCCCGCTCCATCTCTTCCTCCCTCTGGGCATAGATCACCCCTACAAACACCCCGGACATGCCCACGTGAGCCCCCGTGGCTTGCAGCGACATCAACAGCCTCGCCGGCGCACGGGTCTACGGTGAGCCGTGGCTCGCCTACTTAAAGGCCTCCCCGAGTCTCTCCGTCACCACCACTCGCTCCTAACCACTCCAGATAGGCCCCCTGTGCCCTCCACTCTCCTCCAGAGCCGCCCGAGCTCGAGATCGAGCTCGAGCTCCGCCGCTTCGGCTCGCCGGAGTCCGCGAGGTACAGGCCTCCCCCGCTCCTCTTCTGCCCCGATCTGAAACCGCCTCCTCCCACTGATCATTTCCCCTCTCTTCCCCGCCTCGTTTGCAGCCGAAGTCGACCGGAATGACCACCACCCGAAGCCTCTCCCCCGCGAGACCTCGTCCCCGGTGAACCAGGCGACTCCGGTGACGTCCACCACCTCCACCCAAACGGCGACACGACGCTGAGCCCAGCCGTGCCCTCGCCCGACCTCGCCGTGCCCTGCATCATCGCCGGTGAGCTCGCCGGCCGCCTGGACTCGGGGTTAGGGATGACAAGCGGGCCCCGCCTGTCAGCCTCTCCCCTCCATCGCCCCCTCTCTCTCGCTGACGCCTGGGCCCCGCCTGTCAGGTTTAAACCTGGCGCGCGCGCGTGCACCAGTGCGCTGGGCCGCCCGCAGGCTGGGCCTGCTGCCCCGCAGCTATTCTGGCCCGATGGGCACAATGCCCCTTTTCTTTTCCTTTTTCTGGAAACTTGCAAAAATTCCACAGGATTAAATATTAATCCAAATGCAATAATTCCAGCTCCTAAATTCTTGTAATAATCCCACCTATTTATGATGCAACTTTCATTCATATCCAACAACCTTTTCTTCACTGTAAATATTTAAATGTGATTTTTAGCATTTAAATAAACCTTTGAAAACCCATTTTTCCTATTCTGCAACTCCAAATCCAAAACTAGGAATTTTCCCCTTCTTAGTTTTCCACCTAGTATTTTACAAAAATAAGTTGACATTTTTCTGAGCACTTTGGTTTTTCTGTTTTATTATTGCCTTATTTTCTCGTTATTATTTTGCGACGATAGATTGCGTTGCTGACGAAGGAGTTGGACCAGAAGACTTTGACGACCTAGAAGACCTTGTTGAGCCAGGCAAGCAGCCCTTTGACCATGTCTATGAAACCCTTTTTATGCATTTCATATAGCACTTTATTATTGTTGCATCGGAATCATGATGAGAGGGTAGCCACTCTGGTGGGTTGCCTTCATTTCCTCCTTGTTGATACTTGCATTGTGTATGACCCTACCTCCTTATGAGGGTTATGCCGGTGGGAGTAGATAGGATGCTAAGTAGTGCTACGCTAAAGGGACGGGAATATGCATGGTGATGGAGACAAGTACTTTCAAAAGACTTTTTGAAAACCCCGTCGGGTGCCACTTATGCCTGAGGGAGACAATGAGATGGGTAACCACTTGATGACGAAGTGGTGTACCGAGGCAAGTGCGTGTGTTGTTTTCAAAAACGGATTAGATTTAAGATTTGTCGACTGTCCCAACCTTACATGCGCAACCACTCTACCCTTGTATGGGAAAGGGCATTATTGATTACCTAGGCCGATACTAGCTTGGAGCCCACATTACTAGTGACGGGAGAGTTGTTGGCGCGCTCTCTCGGGACGGGGTCGTGCCAGGTAGGGCGGCCATGACTGTTTTCACAGGGCACCGGATACATCGTTGTGTCCCCTCTCAGATGTTACGATCTCGAGTGAGTCTCGTATGTTGTACATCGTGAGGATACGGAACAACGAGTGGACTCCTTGTTAGTGTTGTCTAGGGAAAGGTAGTGATCGGGTGCTTACCCCGGGTACTTGAGGTACCGTGGGTCGTGGATGGCACGGAAGCTCCCCGGATCTTGTGGGTAAAGTGTGCAACCTCTGTGGAGTGTAAAACTATTCGAATAGCCGTGTCCACGGTCAAGGACAGTTGGGCGGTGCTGCTTAAACTACGTCCACATGTTTTCAGACCAGTGTGAGTGTTTGGATAAGTGGGAAGAACTACTCGGGTCAAGTCAAAGGACTTGACATGATTGAGTTGGGTTGGTGCCCACTCTTTTTATGTTGATATCTGCAACCTGTCCTCATGGTTACTTGAATTCTCCTGATGCATGTCTTACAAGTTGTTGAACATGTCATTGCACTTGAAAAACTAGCTTTTCGTAAAATTTACCTATATCATGCATTATTGTACCTTGAACCAAAACATGGGTTGCTTGCGAGTACATTCAAAGTACTCATTGGCTTGCCACTGGTTATTTAATTGGCCAGGCATGGAAGAACAGGAGTTCGAGGAAGAGTTCTTTGAAGACGAACATGCGAACTAGGACGTTTCCCAGTCAGAATGCCTATAGGGTTAAGGCAGATGGCATGGGTTCTACTTATCGACAAAGATTTCCGCTGCTTATGTTTCATTTGATGTTCAGCCCTTAAGGCTTTATCTTTGTAAGACTTGACCATAATGGTCATAATTTGTGTAAGACGGTATGTATGGATGTAAGACTCTTGTTATTCAGCTTCTATGTGTTCAATGAGCATTGATCTCTGGGATCACTGTACACGTGCATTTGGTGATCTCGACTTATGAGTTGGGGTCCCCACAATAATCATCATAGATAACAACTTTGTTATCATAGTCAATTGAAGCCTCATTTAAAATGGTGGATTCATCGCTAAATAAAGTCATGACCTCTCCAAATCCACTTTCATCATTATAATCATCATAATTAGGAGGCATGCAGTCATTATAACAAATTTGTACATCAAATCTTGGGGGACTAAAAATATCATCTTCATCAAACATAGCATTCCAAGCTTATGGCTTTGCATATCATTAGCATCATGGATATTCAAAGAATCCATACTAACAACATTGCAATCATGCTCATCATTTATACCAAACATTCTATTGAATTCTTATTCTATCAATTGAGCACAATTTTCCTTTCTATCATTTTCACGAAATACATTACAAAGATGAATAATATGATGCAACAATTCCATTTTTTGTAGTTTTCTTTTATAAACCAAACTAGTGATAAAACAAGAAACTAAAAGGTTCGATTGCAAAATCTAAAGATATACCCTCATGCACTCACCTCCTCGGCAACGGCACCAGAAAAGAGCTTGATGTCTACTACACAACTTTATTCTTGTGGACACGTGTTGGGCCTCCAAGCGCAGAGTTTTGTAGGACAGTAGCACTTTTCTCTCAAGTGGATGACCTAAGGTTTATCAATCCATGAGAGGTGTAGGACGAAGATGGTTTCTCTCAAACGACCCTGCAACCGAATACAAGAAATATCTTGTGTCCCCAACACACCCAATACAATGGCAAATTTTATAGGTGCACTAGTTCGGCGAAGAGATGGTGATAAAAGTGTAATATTGATGGTAGAAATATATTTTTATAATCTGAATAAATAAAAACAGAAAGGTTGCAAATAGTAAACGGGCACAAAAACGGTATTGCAATGCTTGAAAATGAGGCCTAGAGTCCGTACTTTCACTAGTGCAATCTCTCAACAATGCTAATATAACTGGGTTATATAACCTTCCCTCAACGTGCAATGAAGAATCACTCCAAAGTTCCTATCTAGCAGAGAACATAAGACGAAATTATTTTTAGGGTACAAAACCACCTCAAAGCTATTCTTTCCGATCAATCTATCCTAGAGTTCGTACTAAAATAACACGAAGCTATTCTTTCCGATCGATCTAACCAAGAGTTCATACTAAAATAACACCAAAGCAAATTCAGATTCATAATATTCAATCCAACACAAAGACTTCAAAGAGTGCCCCAAGATTTCTACCGGAGAAACAAAGACAAGAACGTTGTCGGTGCAACAAACCTTGGGTCCGTTTCCCAGACTGTGCATAGGCACAAGAACAAGATTGGAGCACCAGCTTAAGTCAGAGATTGAAGTACCAAGAGATTCAAAGAACCAGCATACAGCTCAGAGAGACCAATGTCAGGTCAGAGGAGCAAGATATTGACAAGAGCAGGGCCTCCCTTGCCGGGCAGGCGAGCCCGGAAGGGCCGAGGCCACCACCAGAAGCAGGCACCCCAGCAAGGTCTGCCGGGGCTCGCGGGGGCAAAACCACCCCACCAACCACTCAAGCACGACCCACGTTGTCAATCGGTGCAGTGTCAAGCCGCAAGGTGATTAAGTGGCAGCCATGCGCCACATGGCAGCCGTTTCCTATGGAAGAAACCCATAGATGACACCCATTCTGCGACGTGTCAAGAGAACAGATAGCCCGAAAAGCCTTGCTGGGCAACCAGTGATGTGACATTGAGCGGTGCATTCAATGCACCCTATCAGCCCGCAGAGTTAGGTGTGATAGCACTGTTTGCTATCATATTAGTGGATAATGACTACTTTGCCATTGTGGTGACCCCTTAATGTATAAAAGGAGGCCCATGGCACCCGTAGGAGGGGTTAGAAAATAGACGAACCCATACCACCATACGTGCGTAGTCACTGCGGCCCTACGGCCACCCTTGCCGGGAAATGTACTGCATTCCACCATCCACTACTAGTAAAAGGGCTATAGATGAAATTGACACTAATGGCGCACCAGAGAAGTGGTGCGCCACTACTATATACTAATGGCGCACCATGTGGTGATGCGCCATTAGTGTGGAAGACACTAATGGTGCGCCACAAGTAACAATTTTTTTTCATTTTTTCAAACATACTAATGGCGCATCCTGGAAAAGTGCGCCATTAGTAGTTCTAACTAGTAATGGCGCACCAGCCATAGAGTGCGCCACTACTGTCTTTTTTATTCTTTTTTTTGCAAAACTACTAATGGCGCACCGTTGCAAAGTGCGCCATTACTAGTTTAAACTAGTAATGGCGCACTATGCCACGGTGCGCCATTAGTATATATATATATATATATATTTACTTTTTTTGCAAAACTAGTAATGGCGCATGGCCAGGAGGTGCGCCATTAGTATGTTGGGTTACTAATGGCGCATGGCTATGTGGTGCGCCATTAGTAACCTGGGACCAGCTAGATATTTTGGACAGCCACACCTACACACTCACTTTCCCCACTTCATTCCCTCCACCTCCTTCTCCAAGCTTGTCGACTGCCTCCTCCTCCTCACCTCATTTGCACCGTAGATTCATCAAATTTAAGTGGTAAAATTCCCTCATTTGCACCATGGTTATACCCGAAGCCAAATCCAAGACCGCGGGCGCAAACATCACCGGGAAAAATGAGCCATGGGTACTGGCTTCCCAAGTGGACCAATGCTTCTTCATTACCGACCCGTCAAAGCCCAGTCGTGTTGTCGTGAGGAGAGGCAAAAGGAAGATCATCGGAATGGATGGAGTAGCCAATGAGCAAGACTTCGACAAGTACGGCGACCCGAAGATCGAACATGACGACGACGATGAAGTAGCATCATACACCACAAGAAGAAGCAGGACCACCCTACCTAAAGGACGTCCGTTCCACAGAAGAACTCCATTTGCAAAAAAGAAGGGCAAGAAGATTGTGAACAGTTAGCTAGCTAAGATCGATTGTATTTAAATCGTAGCCTTCATTTCTCGATTGTATTTCATGGGCACCTTTTGATATCATGAATATTTTTAAATTTCATGGGCACTTTTTGAATTCATGAGGACACTCGATCTCGATCCCCCTCCATCTCCATCTCGATCTCGATTCCCCCTCCATCTCGATCTCGACCCCCCTCCATCTCGATCGCTATCCCCCTCCATCTTGATCTTGATCCCACCCGCACCATCTCGATCGCGATCTTTATTACTATTTTTATAAAAAAATATTACTGTTTCATATTCATATTCATTTTTTAAAAATAATAATAATAAGTGTAGACTACAATTGTTGTTAAACAACAATTATTACTGTTTTTATAAAAAATATTACTGTTTCATATTCATATTCATTTTTTAAAAAATAAAAAAAAAGAAATTCTTACTTATGGCGCACGAGTGGCTGGTGTGCCATTGCTATCTAAAAAGAGTATACTTATGGCGCACTGTCCCGCTGGTGCGCCATTGCTGTGAAAAAACATTCTAATGGCGCACTGCCTGGGGGTGCGCCATTAGTAATCTTCCCCATCCATACACTTCGTCCCTCCTTCGTCCCTCCCTCTCTCCAGACACTTCCCTCTCCCTCCACCACGCCGCTCCCTCCCTCATCCCTCCCTCTTGCCAGACACTTCCCTCTCCCTCCACCGCGCCGCTCCCTCCCTTGTTCCTCCCTCCACCGCGCCGCCGCCACCGCTGCCCCGACCCACTGCGCCACAGCCGCCCACGCGCCCCCGCCGCCTCCCTCTCCCCCTCCTCCCCCTCGAGCGCCGCCTCCCCCCGAGCCCCGCCTCCCTCACCTCCCTCGAAACCCTAGAAGCCCGCGACCTCCCCGCCGTCTATCCCCGCCTCCCCCAAGCTCGCCGTCTCCGCCCTCGGTCGTCTCCGCTCCGGCCACCACCAAATCTCTCTCGTCGGAGCTGCCCCTCGACGGCGGCTAGCCTCATCGGACGCGCTCCTCGACGGCGGCGCGAGCCTCCCCGCGCGGCCTGGTTAGTCTCTCTCCCTCCCTCCCTCTCTCCCCCGCTCATCCCCATGCCCCCACGGGGCGGTGACCTAGGGTTAGGTGCGACCGCCGTTCCCGCGTGCTCGCGCGCTCACGTGCTCCCGTGCTCCGCTGAATTTGGGTTGTTCTGTTCGTCATGCAGTTCATATCTCCCCCGGATCGCTGCCGAAGGGCCTGCACTCGCTGGATCTGTCGCGGAACAAGATCGCCAACGTCGAGGGGCTTCGGGAACTGACGAAGCTTCGCGTGCTCAACCTCAGCTACAACCGAATTTCGTGCATCGGCCACCGTAAGTCGTAGACTTGGGGTTCTTGCATTGCACTGCACATCTTCTGTAAATTCCTTAGTACTGGATTTCTTTCTGGTCCATGTACACCTGCATCCTATCCAAGACAAACATGTAACATTCCATAGGATGTATGGATCATATCTTTAATGATATGGCAGTGGCCACATTTGTTGGTGGCTGGGACCGGTGTAACATCCCAAAATTCTAAATTTTGGAATGTTATAATAAATAGATTGATTGTTTGATTGTTGTGTGATTGATTGAGTGAAATTCGAAACGTTTTGAAATTTAAATGAGAGGGAATAAAAGGACTTTCCCAAACTTTCATTTTGCATTCGTGATCTCCGTGAATTCAAATTCTTTTCACCACGAAACCCTGGAGAGAAGATGACATGACTTCTTCCATTTATTTAAATGATAAGGGTTTTTGAAAACATTTGAAATTCATTTGGAAAATATTTCCAATTCAGAAACTTCATGCAGCTCAATGATTTTCATGAGAGAAGATAAAATGACTTCTTCAAATTATATGAAATATGAGTTGGGAGTTTCAAAGAATTAAATTCAAAGTTCTATTGAATTTATTTTCAATTTGGAGTTATTTTAGTTTTATTCAAATTATTTTTCTCCAAAAATAAAATATATGGAAAATAGGGTAACATGATTCCCTACAATAGAAAATTGGAGAAAAATTTATTTGAAATAATTTTGGTATTTTCTAAAATGATTTTTGTTGGATTCTATTAGACCAGTAGCATTCTTTGATTTATCTGATTTTGTGAGGATTTTATTTGGCATATTAAAAATGTCCATGTTGTTGGAAATCTTTTTCTAAAAATTTTGATATATAATATTTTTCTTTATTTTGCTTTTATTATTTTAATTGTGTGGAAATGTTTTTTTTAAATCCTCGACTGGGCCGGCCCAGCTCCTGCCAGGCCAAGGCCCAGCCCAGCAGCGCCGCCCCTCTCCCTCCCGTGCGGGAGACCCGCTCGGGCACGCCGCCGCGCCGCCATGGATGCCGTGACCATCCCGGCCTCTCCATGGCCCCTTGCCCAAGCCGCCCTCTCCTCCCCTCCCCTATAAAGCCGCCGCCGCCCCGGCTTCTCGCTCCTCGCCGCACCGCTTCTCGCCGCGCCGCTGCCGCCACAGATCGTCGCCACGCCGCCGCTAGTAGTTGCCTCCACGCCGCTGGTCTGCCGCGTCGCCGACCGCCGCCCGCGCCGCATCACCGTGCCCCGCGCCGCCTCAGCCGTGCGCCTCGCCATCTCCCCGACGACTGGAGCTGCCCGCCGGAGCCCCGTGCCGCCTCGCCGGAGCTCGCCGGTCCGATCTGCCGCTGCCGCCGACCGCCGCCGGTTTTCAGCGAAAAACCAATCGAACCGGTATAACCGTCGTCCGATCCGGTTTTATTTTAAAGTTCGGTTTTAAAAAAAAACCCTAGACTAGATCTGTTTTTTAGGTTTTATTAAACGGCGAGCGTCCACTGTTTAGACCTTATAAGCGAATGTTCGCCTGTTAGTCTTTTTCTTTTTCTGTTATTTTCGGTCAGGGACCCATGCGTGAATATTTTCTTTACAAATCAGCCCCTGGTTTTCAAACGATTATAACTTTTTGCTCGTAGTCGGAATTAGACAAAACCAACGCCCACTTCTTCGTTATGATCCCCTCTATCCAGTAAAACAACTTAAACATGTTTTTGAAAGTTTAAAATTTGAATTAGATCAGATTTGAATTCAAACTTTGTTTTATCATAACTTGAGTTTCGTAGCTCCGTTTGAGTTGATTCTTTTTGCAAATCGAAGCTCTTGACCTAAACATTCTGATAAGGCCAAATTCACATAATTTTGGTACTGTTAGAAATTGTTTTATGTTGCAAGAGCTTTTTGCTTGGCTTTGATGTTTTCCGAATCGTCTTCTTTGTTCTTTCTGGTCTTTTGAGTGATTGCTTATGTGTGGTTGCTATTGCTTGCTTATGATAGATTGACCGGAGTGTGACGAGTAGAACTATCAAGATTTTGAGTACGAATCATCTTCATCAACATTGCAAGCAAGTTCACACTTTGATCATATCCCTTTAACACCCAGTTTTATGCATTAGTTTCAACCCTCAAACATTGCATGGTTAGGAATTGATAACATGTGGGTATTGGGAATTAGTTGATGAGGTAGGAACCTATTACCTGTTTATTATCAAACCCTTGGGAGTTACTATTACGTTATGCTTACATTGCCATGCTATGCTCGTAGACGTGGATTGGGTTTTGAGAGTATTCATGACAGATGTGAGATTGTTAATTAATGGTTTACTTAAGGTGGCAACTTAAACACACATCTGGGTGGATTGAGGCACCTGGTTATTCTAGGATTGCCTGTCTAGGCACCTGGGTAGACCAGGATTGCCTGTTTTTTATGGACCGCCACCCAGGCTCAAAGGGATCATGAGATTATTCATACTAGAAACTTCCGTGTGCAGCCACAAGCTATTATGGGCTCTAGCATAGTTGATTAAGTCGTGCGAACTCTTACAGGGTAGACTAGCAGATGTAGGGGAAAGTAGGTGTAACGGTCTATCCATCGTAAGGTGCTAGCGCTTCTGAAAGACTATGTCTCTGTCATCCGTTTCTCAAACACCATGTAGTGCGAGAAACCAAACGGAGGCGATCGAGTCTTGTGGGGAAAAGTGCGCAAACCTCTGCAGAGTGTATAAACTAATCATGATTAGCCGTGTCCCCAGTTATGGACGTCTTGAGTATCTAGTACTTGGATTATCATGTGAATCTCATCATGTTACTTTAAATTAAGTTTCTTGGGTTTTAATGATGATGCTTAATTGGGATTGAGAATGCTGTCAACCATTCTCAATGTTTAACAACCACCATGATAGTTAAATAAAATTTATTCCTTTGCAGTAGGGAAAAAATGGCTTTTTGCAAAACCTTATAACCATAGAGCTTTTCCACCAGCCAAATATGCATGTAGTGATAGCCATTGTTCATCATTCTCTATGGTGCGAATTTGCCAATACATTCAATGTACTGACCCTTTGTGGCTGCAACGTCTCATGTTGCAGGAATCTTACGACGAGTAAGTGATACGTTAGGGTTATGATTTCTACACTCAACTTTGCCATTGGTGTTGATGGGAACCCACAACCTTGTTACTTCCGCTATTTTGGATTGAGGTAATAGTATTTACGTTACTTTTACATGTGATTTATCTCTGTTATAAATCCTCGAGTACTGTGTGTGTCAGCATACGGATCCAGGGATGACACTTAAGCACAAAGACTTGATCCATTTGGGTCGGGTCGCTACAAGATGGTATCAGAGCACATGTTGACTGTAGGACATGACCCTAGAAACTAGCAAGCCCATAGCAAAGATTTTTCTCTACAACTTTCCCTTAAAAAACCTTTTACCTCTCTTCTCTTCTGAGCTTATTCAAATATTTCCTTTTAGTGAGGCCATACCCCTTTCCCCTTTTGACCACTCAAAGATTCAACTGATGAGACCACTCCAAGAAGTACAAGATATCGGACAACTAAGACCACTTCAGAATGAAGAGTATTTTCCGTGCATCTGAATAATGGAAACTACAACGGTTAAAGACCGAAGACAAGTAGAATTTGAAGGCTCTGAAGAATTCCCAGATTTTTATGACCTAGGAAGGCTACCCTTATGGAACTTGACAGACTATGGAAGTTGTCAATACCCGAGATCAAGGTGTATCAGGAGAAAGACCGGAGCATGTAGAGTTAAGAACTCAAGGATTTGTCAAGAAAACCCTAAGGCAGGAGATATCAACTATGGAATGATAGCTCATGGAAATGACAAGAGCAGAAACACAGCTATCCATGAAGTTATCTCCCGCTTATGCTATTGTCACCGTGCTGAGTTAAGCATGTATATGCATGGAAGGATTTGATGGTAGAAGGCTGATGGAGCACCCATCAGCAATACAAAGTTTTAACTTTAGCTGGTGTATCACCAAGATCTGGAGTAGTACATCAAGAAATTTAAGGTGGAGCTCCATGAAGCCGTATTAGACAAGGAAGCATTTCGTGAAGAACTCAGGAACCAAAAGCTGAAAGTAGCCAAGCTGGTGGAGCTACAACCCCAAGATACCGGAGATTTTCACGAACTGAAGGACAGTATGACCATGGTTCATGTGAAGGATGTTGAAACCAGAAGTTTGGAACGCAACTCCAGAATATTAAAGGACGTCACGAGAGACTTCGCGTCAACAGAGTTGATCTGGCAAAAGAAGTTGAGAAAGACAAGCATGATCGGAAGAAGCCATTGGAGGCATGAACAAGGCTTGAAGAGTTTGGAGACGTTGAAGATTTATTGACCTTTAGAAGACCAAACCCCTATCCTATACCTATGTTAGATGCGACGATTGTGAGCTGTCATTTGTTTGATGTTTTTCGACAGCCACAACAAAAATATGTCTTTTCAAAACTTTTGTTTGTATTGTGTGTATCCCTCTCTATCTCTCTTATCTTACCCCAAACCCATGGACCCAATAGAGGATGAATGAAGATGAGCTTATATTTTTTGGACCGATGAGTCAATTGGAGACGGACCAATGGATTCAGAACATGGAGGATCACATGAAGAATAACCCTATAGTCGGAAAGGATACGACCCAGCATGCTCTTCAGTGCTTTGAAAGAGGTGCTGCTACTTGGTGGAGGATATACCAAACCATGAATGGATGGCAAGGAGTAACGAATTAAAGTTAACTCTGCAAAGATCTCACCTTGTGTCCTAGAAGTTGAAGTCTTATGGAAAGGATATGAAGAAACCTTGTGCATGCAAGATTTATGGAGAAATAGGACACACCCATAAAGAACACAAGGATGAATGCCCTAATTGTGAAGGAAGTCACCTAGTTGAAGAATGCCCAACTAGGCCGATTACTTGTTTCTTGTGTGAAGGGACTACCCACTATCCTGCTCAGTGTCACATTTACCCCATGGTACAACGAACCATCCATTAGAAGAAAGAAGTAATGAAAGGAGCCCTTATGGAAATTTTAGAAGAAACTATGATGAAGGAAGAGGTGGAGGACACACCCAAAGAAGAACCAATTAAACCCTACACCAAGTCTTGCTATTCATGTGGAGAAGAAGGACACCTCTCCAAAAATTGTTTGAATGGGGATCTAGTAGAATTCCCGACAGAGGAAGTAGAATATGACCCACGGGAAATAGAAGCCATGATCAGCATGGAAAGGTCCAAGAAGAGAAGCAGATTGGATTCCAGGAAGGACCTGAGTCATATCACCTGTTACAGGTGCAAGGAGTCAGGGCACTACCTCAACAATTGCCCAAAAAGGAAACCTCAAGACTTGTCAGAAGTAATATGTTTTCATTGTAATAGAGCAGGGCACTTTGCCAGAGGATGCCCCAAGGAGAAGGAAACTTGTGCTAGATAGTTGAGTTTGCAAAAAAAGAAATGGAGTAGTAGAAGAGAGAACATTTTCTTTTATATTGAGGTGTTGAGTTGAGACATGTAATGGAAAAGCGAGAGATTGTAATCAATTGAGAGTGAATAAAGTTAGCATCGTTGGTACTAATATGGATTTTATGAGTTGTTACTCTATGAAGAAGGATTTTGACCATTTCTGAGGATATGAGAAATATGGTCTATTGAAGATTTGTGCATTTTAAGGGTGGTAGTCCCCTGTAAGAGCCCTTTACCCCTGGAAAAGATAAGGATACTCCACTGAGTGGATTTCGGACAAAATGAATACGAGTTTTGTCTCGATATGTGTGATACCCCAAGAGTATGTGGGATGAAGTTGGAGACCGTCAGTTGTTTGGACCAAATGTGATCAAGGAGTCAGAAGAAAATGTTAAGTTGATTCGAGATAGACTGAAGGTAGCTCAGTCCTGGCAGAAGAGTGATGTAGACTCAAAAACACAAGGAGGTAGTCTATGAAATTGGAGACAGAGCATGTCTTCATGTGCCCCCTCTGCGAGGAGTTAAACGATTTGGAGTTAAGGGACAGTTAGCCCCTAGATTTGTAGGACCATACCGAGTTTTTGAGCGTATGGGAGAAGTGGCCAACAAGTTGGAGTCACTCGAAGGACTGTCAGGAGTTCATGATGTGTTTCATGGTTCCCAGTTGAAGAAGTGCCATGCAGAGATGGCCAATATTCCCGTGTAAGGACGCTTGACCCTGGAAAGGATAATGATGTTCCATGAAGTGGAATATGGACTCCATAAGTATAAGTTTTTATCTCGGTATGTGGGATATCCCACGAGGATGAAGAGATAAATTACTATTGGATATAAAGGAGGTACGATGTCGGAAATATGGATCAATGGAAACTCCATGATGAGTCTGAGTAATCATGTCCTAGTTTGGTGCCAATAGAAGGAAGAAAGACAGTACAATTGGATGGATTTAAGAATAATAGGAAGTTGGAAGTTGGAATAATGATCAGTTGCCCGATGATAAGTTCAAGGACTACAAGTGATGAGACGGGCCATAACCCACAGGCCCCAGGACCCGCCAAGAAGCAAGCACATTCTTGCGAAAGGAAGAACCCTGGAAGAGGATATACCATTGTCGACAAACGATTTTATAGGAGTAACGCAAAACCTGAGAGTTGTGCAGGAACTATAGATGGTTGTTTGGCTTGCAGAATCTATGGATTTATCCGAACTTGGTTCGTCGACAAGAGAAATTCTGCAATGCTTGTGAGGATGACCGAGTGTTAGAATGCGAGATTCGCTAAACCGTATACAAGGTAATGATTTGGGTGCGGGATGGATCGATCACCATACCGACTTACTCTTATTATTCGCCTTGATATATGGGATGGTAAATCTGAGTGACTTGCCTATAGTAGAGAGACGACGATATTAAACCTTGTTTGAACCTTAGAATGGTATAAGTATTTTTCCCTTGTACACGGCAGTTGTTGCCAACCGTAGGTTATAAGGTGAGATTCAACCCAGGCCCATTTCCTGCAGGAGAAACCATAAATTGTTGACCACCATGAGATATCGATAGTTGTTTAGTTTTGGCGCCAGACCCATCAGCTAAGAAGACCCAATCTCGGAATAACCTTACCAAGAGGAAAGGACAGAAAAATTGAGGAAAAGGTTATGCCACTACCGGAAGAGTCACAGAAGGAATTATCTTGAGAATCTGAGAAGATTGACACTGTTAACAAAATGGATGAAGTATATGAGTTTTGATGGAACCGTAACCATGCTTCTAAGGGTGGTAGCACCCCAGACCCCAGAGACGATTGATGAAATTTTGAGACGACCCCCAAACCCTAACCTTTTTCTTTGTAGCCTCTCCGAATCTCGAGGACGAGATTCATTTTAAGGGTGGTAGGTTTGTAACATCCCAAAATTCTAAATTTTGGAATGTTATAATAAATAGATTGATTGATTGATTGTTTGATTGTTGTGCGATTGAGTGAGTGAAATTCGAAACGTTTTGAAATTTAAATGAGAGGGAACTTTCCCAAACTTTCATTTTGCATTCGTGATCTGTGTGAATTCAAATTCTTTTCACCACGAAACCCTGGAGAGAAGATGACATGACTTCTTCCATTTATTTAAATGACAAGGGTTTTTGAAAACATTTGAAATTCATTTGGAAAATATTTCCAATTCAGAAACTTCATGCAGCTCAATGATTTTAATGAGAGAAGATAAAATGACTTCTTCAAATTATATGAAATATGAGTTGGGAGTTTCAAAGAATTAAATTCAAAGTTCTTTTGAATTTATTTTCAATTTGGAGTTATTTGAGTTTTATTCAAATTATTTTTCCCCAAAAATAAAATATATGGAAAATAGGGTAACATGATTCCCTACAATAGAAAATTGGAGAAAAATTTATTTGAAATAATTTTGGTATTTTTCAAAATGATTTTTGTTGGATTCTATTAGACCAGTAGCATTCTTTGATTTATCTAATTTTGTGAGGATTTTATTTGGCATATTAAAAATGTCCATGTTGTTGGAAATCTTTTTCTGAAAATTTTGATATATAATATGCCTATATAATATTTTTCTTTATTTTGCTTTTATTATTTTAATTGTCTGGAAATGTTTCTTTTTAAATCCCCGACTGGGCCGGCCCAGCTCCTGCCAGGCCAAGGCCTAGCCGAGCAGCGCCGCCCCTCTCCCTCCTGTGCGGGAGACCCGCTCGGGCACGCCGTCGCGCCGCCATGGACCCCGTGACCGCCCCGGCCTCTCCATGGCCCCTCGCCCAAGCCGCCCTCTCCTCCGCTCCCCTATAAAGCCGTCGCCCCGGCTTCTCGCTCCTCGCTGCACCGCTTCTCGCCGCGCCGCCGCTAGCTGCTGCCTCCGCGCCGCTGCTCTGCCGCGTCGCCGATCACCGCCCGCGCCGCATCGCCGTGCCCCGCGCCGCCTCAGCCATGCGCCTCGCCATCTCCCCGACGACTGGAGCCGCCCGCCGGAGCCCCGTGCCGCCTCGCCGGAGCTCGCCGGTCCGATATGCCGCTGCCGCCGACCGCCATCGGTTTTCTGTGAAAAAACGAACGAACCGGTATAACCACCGTCCGATCCGGTTTTATTTTGAAGTTCGATTTAAAAAAAACCCTAGACTAGATCTATTTTTTTAGGTTTTATTAAACAGCGAACGTCCACTGTTTAGACCTTATAAGCGAATGTTCGGCTTTTAGTCTTTTTCTTTTTCTGTTATTTTCGGCCAGGGACCCATCCGTGAATATTTTCTTTACAAATCAACCCCTGGTTTTCAAACGATTATAACTTTTTGCTCGTTAGTCGGAATTAGACAAAACCAACGCCCACTTCTTCGTTATGATCCCCTCTATCCAGTAAAACAACTTAAACATGTTTTTGAAAGTTTAAAATTTGAATTAGATCAGATTTGAATACAAATTTTGTTTTATCATAACTTGAGTTTCATAGCTCCGTTTGAGTTGATTCTTTTTGCAAACCGAAGCTCTTGACCTAAACATTCTGATAAGGCCAAATTCACATAATTTTGGTACTGTTAGAAATTGTTTTATGTTGCAAGAGATTTTTGCTTGGCTTTGATGTTTTCCGAATCGTCTTCGTTCTTTCTGGTCTTTTGAGTGATTGCTTATATGTGGTTGCTATTGCTTGCTTATGATAGATTGACCGGAGTGTGACGAGTAGAACTATCAAAATTTTGAGTGCGAATCATATTCATCAACATTGCAGGCAAGTTCACACTTTGATCATATCCCTTTAACACCCAGTTTTATGCATTAGTTTCAACCCTCAAACATTGCATGGTTAGGAATTGATAACATGTGGGTATTGGGAATTAGTTGATGAGGTAGGAACCTATTACCTGTTTATTATCAAACCCTTGGGAGTTACTATTACGTTATGCTTACATTGCCATGCTATGCTCGTAGACGTGGATTGGGTTTTGAGAGTATTCATGACAGATGTGAGATTGTTAATTAATGGTTTACTTAAGGTGGCAACTTAAACACACATCTGGGTGGATTGAGGCACCTGGTTATTCTAGGATTGCCTGTCTAGGCACCTGGGTAGACCAGGATTGCCTGTTTTTTATGGACCGCCACCCAGGCTCAAAGGGATCATGAGATTATTCATACTAGAAACTTCCGTGTGCAGCCACAAGCTATTATGGGCTCTAGCATAGTTGATTAAGTCGTGCGAACTCTTACAGGGTAGACTAGCATATGTAGGGGAAGTAGGTGTAACGGTTTATCCATCGTAAGGTCCTAGCACTTCTGAAAGACTATGTCTCGGTCATCCGTTTCTCAAACACCATGTAGTGCGAGAAACCAAACGGAGGCGATCGAGTCTTATGGGGAGAAGTGCGCAAACCTCTGCAGAGTGTATAAACTAATCATGATTAGTCGTGTCCCCGGTTATGGACGTCTTGAGTATCTAGTACTTGGATTAGCATGTGAATCTCATCATGTTACTTTAAATTAAGTTTGTGGGGTTTTAATGATGATGCTTAATTGGGATTGAGAATGTCGTCAACGATTCTCAATGTTTAACAACCACCATGATAGTTAAATAAAATTTATTCCTTTGCAGTAGGGAAAAATTGGCTTTTCGCAAAACCTTATAACCATAGAGCTTTTCCACCAGCCAAATATGCATGTAGTGATAGCCATTGTTCATCATTCTCTATGGTGCGAATTTGCCAGTACATTCAATGTACTGACCCTTTGTGGCTGCAACGTCTCATGTTGCAGGAATCTTACGACGAGTAAGTGATACGTTAGGGTTACGATTTCTACACTCAACTTTGCCGTTGGTGTTGATGGGAATCCACAACCTTGTTACTTCTGCTATTTTGGATTGAAGTAATAGTATTTACGTTACTTTTACATGTGATTTACCTCTGTTATAAATCCTCGAGTACTGTGTGTGTCAGCATATCGATCCAGGGATGACACTTAAGCACAAAGACTTGATCCATTCGGGTCGGGTCGCTACAACTGGCCACATTCAGCAATTATTTTTTTCCTACAAAAGTTCAATGTCTATGCATCACATGTTATAGTCCGAGGAAAAGTTCACTGAAATTGTTGTAGTTTAAAAAACATTTAACTGAAACTGTTGTAGTCTGAAACTGTCTGGAGTTGGTAATTATCGGACTTAGTAAGTTACTTGTTACTACAAGTCTACAAGACTTTGTTTCCAGCGATGGTCATAAGCTTTTGTGTTGACGTCATTGCGGTCTTTGTGATTCGTCACAGGGTTCTATCTTATGTTAATTCACCTCTGTGATCTGGGGGTCTTGATATATAGCAATGAAGATGGCAATTTAGCATCCTGCTTGCTAATACTTGTTACAGCCCTTCTGCAGATCCATTATTAGTTAGTACTGTTATAGAGTATCCGAGGGTGCTAGCCTTTAACTGTACTGATTTTTATGGTGAGAAGATAACTTTTTCAACTAGTTTGTTTACTCTATTTTTGGGACAAAGGCAGGCAGGCGCTCTACTGATTTCATTAAGAGAAAGGGTAGCATGCTCAATATTTGTAGAAAATTCTTTCTCTTGCTGCTTTCTGGGTTTCAAAGTCTTGTGGACACATATCAACAGGATTCGTTTTAAGTTTGATTCAAGACATAAATGACATTAATGTTTAGCTCACAGTATCTAAAGTGTTAGGAATTCTGTGTTGTTTCTAAAAGCTCTACAATATCCAGATTTTATGATATTTGTACATCCACAAGACTTAGCCTGAAATCTGTGTTGTTTCTGAATATTCATAGTGAATAGTTTCAGTATTGCTTTTTTTAAACATGTCAGTATTGCTTTGCATAATGCATAATGTTTTTTCAAGCTTATGTACAGCAGTACAATCCATATGAGGCTGTTTATTCAGTTTGTTGTGCTCTGGTGATTGGTTGCAAAAAATTGCCCCTGTTCATTCAGTTTTGCTTGCATGATGGAAGGGGAAAAATGCTAAAAAAGTGTCCTCCAATACCCCGGCCCATGCATCAAATCCTTTTGGATGTTTTGGATGTTTTGTCTCCGACCATTGTGTCGCGATGAATTTGCAGGTACCCCGAGAGGCCCTTGAGTTTGCCGAAATGTCGATTAACTTCCGTTCCGGCAAATTCGGGTACTCCATATGTCCTATTTTCAGCAAAGGTCATGCTGAAATTTTCCGTGAATTTTAGCATGACTTTGCTAAAAATAGGACATATGGGATACTTGCGACTAATGCATGGCCCGGGGTTTCTTAGTACTTAGTTAAGTAGGATCAACTGCCCCGCCATTCTTGCTGTATTAAACCATAGGTGGCAATAGAGCCAAGTGATAAGGCCCAACTTAGAATTCTCCTTAGCATCGATAAACCCTAGATGATAAACCCAACATAGGTGGCAATAGAGCCAAGTGATTAGGCCCAACCTAGGGTGCCTCGACATCGATAAACCCTAAATGATGAAAACTTAACTTGGCTTCTATAGGGTGCCTCGGTGTCGATGAGAACCTAAATGATGTACGCTTAGGCTTTTAGGGTGCCTCGGCGTCGACAAACCCTAAATGATAAAAGCTTAGCTTTTAGGATGCCTCGGTGTCGAAAAACCCTAAATAATGAGACCATGATCTTGTTCCTTGACAATAACCAACTTTTTTCCTATTTAGAGCGAAACATGGCCCACAACAATGAGGCCGGTGGTTCGGGCGGCAAGCAATTCTGGGAGCTGTCCCAGGAGTTGGAGGAAGAACCTAACCGCTATGAGGACGCCGCGGAAGACACCGATCCTGACTACACAACCCCTAGTGGCGTCGGGGATGACACCACTGATGATGGCGCCGCGGATGCCACCACTGATGATGGCGGCGCATGCACAGATGGCAGCCAACCGAAGAGGCAACGGAAGGACCGGCGCCCGAACGTGCTCGGCACCGTCAGGGAGGAATTTACTAAAGTGAACTCCGACGGGCATCCGACGGCGCCCAAACACGTAGTCAAGGGGTACTCGGTTCAGCTCGGGTGCATTCTCCGGAGCATCGTCTCGATCAACACCGAGAAGCTAAGGCATAAGGACCGAGGGAATTTGCGCAGCCTCCTCTTCACGAAGTTGCACGGACGATACAAGTTCCCCGCTGAGTTTGCAAACACACGCCTCTCAGGGAATAAAGTGAACGGTGCCGCCCTCACGAGGATGAGCACGGCCCTGTCTACATGGAAAAGCACGGTGACGACAATGATTGACAAAGGTGATAGTTATGAGAAGATCAAGGTGAAATATCCTTTGATGAGTGAAGATGACTACAAGGAGTTCAAGATCAAGTGCGAGAGCCCCACAACCTCCGAATCAAGTCAGTGGGGGAAAGAAATGCGGCGGTTGAACTTAGGGGTCCACCAACTCGGTCCCGACGGTTACAGAGTGGCGGAGCCTATATGGGACAAGGAGGACGTGGAGCGTGCCGAGCAAGGCCTACCGCCCTGCTTCGAGAAATACCATGACAAGCGGACCAGGAACTTTCTCAGGGCCCGGTACAAGGAGGACCCGGTAACAAAGGAGCTTACCACGGATCCGAAGACCAAGGCTCTTGAGCTTGTTCTGGTAAGGAATACACTCCCGCATAATTAGCTCCATATGGTTGCATTCTAATTAATCCCCAATATTTCTAAATGGTTCATGTTCCTTCCGCAGGACAAAGAAAGCAGTAGCGCAGGGTCGTCTCAGAGCTCCCCTTTCGACACCCCTTTGAATAGGGCGTTGAACGTAATGAAAAACAAGGATAAGCTCAGTAAGCCGACGTCAGCTGGTCGTGTGGCCGGCAAAGGCTTGTCCACAAAATGGTCGTCATACTATACCGCTGGTGGGCGAAAGGACAAAAAGACCAGCTCGGAAAGCCAGTCACGCGAGGTTGAAGCACTCAAGGCGCAAGTGGCGCGGATTCCGGAGATGGTCCAAGAGCAAGTGAAACAACAACTGGGATCGACGCTCACCGGCATTATGCCTACCTTGATTCATGGGATAACAACGTGGATTGCGGGTGGCCAACAGGGGCCGCCCCTGATTCCCAGCTTCACGGCCAGCAACTCGCACAACGCGCAAGCGGTGCCATTGGTGTCTCCGGCAGCGGCGGTATTGGTGTCTCCGGCGGCGGCGCCATTGGTGTCTCCGGCGGTGGCGGTATTAGTGTCTCCGACGCCGGCATTGGAGCTTAATGCACCCGGGTGTACGCCGGCCAACACCTCGCCAGCATGTGGCCCCTCCGTCAGTTGCACGCCCGCGGTTGGTGGTGCCTCGACATTAGCCGAGCTCGATGCCATCATCACGGTGACTAATTAAGCCTCTCGGCCGAGGACTTCATATCCTTGCCTTTGACTGGGCATCCCTGACGCCCTACATGTTTTCGCAGGGCACCGCCGATGTTCCGTGCACTCTCCTGCACTTCGTGAACGACGAGTTGGTCGATGTCGCCAAGGGAAAAAGCGTTCAACCGGGCAACCCCGTGTTCCACGGTAAACCGATTCCACCCACAGTGTATAGGGTTCAACTGGTTCGGGTGCTGCCAGGCTGCGACGAGTTGTTACCTCCGATTCAACCCGCCGGGGCCGACGAAGATGATCTGATGACCCTCAGCACCTGCCTAAGCTGGCCCCTGCTTTGGCCGAAGAGCCAAATTTGTTTGGGGGCGGGGGACACCACCCCAAAGACAACACCGCCAGTCGTGCCGGCGCCAAGCCATGGCAAGATCGCCGCAACGCTACCGGACATGCCGGACATCCCTATGGCACAGGATCCGAACATGCATACGGCACAGGATCTGGACGATGACGACAACGACGACGGCCGTACATTTAGCAACGTCGATAAGTACTTTGCTGAACATGGGTACGATGACGAATTCTGTGGGCCTCTTTCTCAAGAACCCAACCAAGACGACCGCGGTCTAGCTGGTACGGCGGAGAAACCCAGTTGCAACAGGCGTCGTCTAGCGTTCAGTTCTCAGGAGACGCCTCCAGCTGCCAACTTCACCAAGCCTCAGATAGCCGAGGTGCCAAATATTATCAGCCCCAACACACTCAAGAAGGCGGTCTGTGAGCAGAACTCGATCCCATTACAACAGAAGAAGAAGGGACAGAAAATAAAGAGTAACAAGGGTGCAAGCCAGCCGGCACCGAGTACGATCCGTGCTCAGGACGGGCCACCTTCACCTAAGGATATCTCGAGGAGGGTGCATGTGGCGGGTAGGGCAATGCTACCGACAAATATGCTCAATGCTGCAACCGGTGCTATGCGGAGTCTGCATGACAGTGTTCTTTCTTTGGAGAAGCAGCGTCTTAGAGAGAATGATGTGGCATACCCGGTTTTCGTGGCCAAGGTGCCAGAGGGCAAGGGCTTTGTGGATGGCGCCATCGGGGGTACGATCGTCCTGCGGTTTGATGACATCTTTGCTATGTTTAACCTTCATCCGCTCCACTACACCTTCGTTCAGCTGTTTTTGCTGAGTATGGAGATGCAGATCATTAGAGACAAGACCCCGGACATCGTGATAGTCGACCCCTTCTACATGCGTGCCAAGCTCTTGGGGCAGCACTGGGGACCGCCAAGTCGCGAGTTCACACCTCGAAGGCGTCATTTTGGCAAACCCAGATAAGGATAACTTCCTCGTGGCTTACTTTCCCGAGTAAGTCATCCCTTAACCGCCCCGTAACATATGATTTCTTAGATTTTGATCGTTCTTTTTTTCTAACATTCCATGTTCTGTGTAATGACACATATTGCACACTCATCCTCTTAAGCCCGAAATATTCCATGGCCATGTATTTTGACATGAACCATGACTCCAAGATGGACTACACAAATATCAAGAAAGTTCTTGATGATGTTCTCCCTGGCTACGCCAAATCTGGAGCCACCTTCACCAGGCCAGTTCGTAGGTACGGCAAGCACGTGTTTGCCCACAATACTGAGTTCTGCTGCGTCAAGCAGCCGCCTGGCGGTCAGAAGGATGCCTACTACGCCCTCCATCACATGCGGGCGATCGTAAGGGACCATCATCACCTTCTGCTACCAGATAATCTCAAAGATTGGGCCGCGAGCTTGTCGGCAATCCAGGACGCGGACATCAGGCAAGAATTCTTTCACATCCAGTCGGAGTTTGTGGACATCATCCATCAAGATGTCCTTCATACCTCGGGATAGTTCTACCTCAGATATCAACTATCCAACAGGGAGATAGATGGAACGCTACAAATGCAGGCTGACAACGCCCGCGATTTCATGACCATCACGATAGACGGCGGCTTCATCCACGCTCCAGTCCCATGAGTCGAGTCGACAGTAGTGATGCTATGTGTAGTTC
Source organism: Triticum monococcum (assembly GCA_034509565.1). Lineage (NCBI taxonomy): Eukaryota > Viridiplantae > Streptophyta > Magnoliopsida > Poales > Poaceae > Triticum > Triticum monococcum. The sequence goes on along the minus strand of CM067847.1, from coordinate 211,365,944 downwards.
TGAAACATTGATTGGCTCATGTTGTAATTAAACTTTAATGAACTTGTATGTCTCTTTGGTTTGGACAGTCGTTCAACTTAGATGTAATTGATGCTATTTATTAGTAGGACCATGAATCGTGCTATTAATGTCATGTCTTGCTTTTCTCTTCTGATCCTTTTGTTGCATACTTATATATTGCTTATGTATGTATTGTCTGTTGTTTGGCTTGTGCATAGAGATGTCGTCGTATGTCGTGTACAAGGGTAAGGTTCCCGGAGTCTACGACGACTGGGAGGAGTGTCGGAGACAGGTTCACCGTTTCAGCGGTAACAGTTACAAAGGGTACACCACTAGGGTGGAGGCGGAATCTAGATACGCCCGCTATCTAGCGGGAGAGAGGAGGGAGCGTTGGAGGAACCGGATGAAGACCAGTTTCATCGCAATGATGCTCATCATGATGACCGCGGCTCTCTTCTATGTGATGGTAGTTTAGATGATCGATATCGACTTGTAATGTGAAGACAAACTCGATACTCGCGGTCTCGAGACTTGTAATGTTTTATCTTTGTTCGGTCTTTTGAATTCCGAGACTAATATGATGAATTGTATTCGGAGACTAATCTTCTATTATATTCGATGAATCTGCTGTTGATGTGTGCTGCTGTCTATATTCTGTCAAATAATATATTTTGTAACCTGTGCAAAAATCAGAAAAGTAAAAAAGAATAAAACCTAATATTCATACTAATGGCGCATCACTACAGAGTGCGCCATTAGTATGCCAAAGTATACTAATGGCGCATCACACAACAGTGCGCCATCAGTATGCCAAATTGTACTAATGGCGCATCACACAACAGTGCGCGATTAGTATGCCAAAGCACATGGTTAAATACGGCCCCCTGGGAGGCATACTAATGGCGCATGGTGTTCTATACTAATGGCGCACTGCGTGGTGCGCCATTAGTAAGAAATACTAGTGGCGTGATACTAATGGCGCACCAGTAGTGCGCCATTAGTAGGCAAAACTGGTGCGCCATTAGTAGGCCTTTTCCTAGTAGTGATCCTCATTCCACCATCAATCCACTAAAGCAGGAGTAGGGTCTTACGCCTCGCGGCGGCCCGAACCTGGGTAAATTGCTTGTGTGCTCACTGTCGTGTTGCCATGCGCTAGTCTACTCTTTGTGCAACGCGAAGCCCCCCCTGCCGAACTAGCAAGGGGCCTCTGGTCCCATAGGTGGCCGTGGATATTCCGTGACATCTTTGGCGCGCCAGGTAGTGGGCTCACTTGCACGAGCCTGAAAGCGTGTGCAACACGTCATCTTCATCACCATCTTCGTCTTCGACAACGCCATTGACCATGGCGCCTAAGAAGAAGAAGTACAGCCCTTCAGCCCATCCGTCCACCTCGAAGGCTCCACCGCCCACGGCCTGGGGGCAATCGAGGATGTGAATGCTACTGGGGGCGTGATTCGAGAAGGTGGCACCATCGCCACTCCCCCCGTGACCGACACGGGGGCTGGAGATGTCAGAGGAGAATAGCATCAGCAACGCCTTGGCGGTCACGCTCCACAAGGTGCGGGTGAGGGGGTCACTCCGTCTGCACCCTCTCCTCCCACTGACGGGCATAGCCACAGCAATGGCGCTCTGCCTAGGGTGAGCCATCGCCCTCCGGCCACCCCCACCGTGGGGGCGACCGCGGCCCATGTGCCTCCTCCCAGATGAGTTGACCAGACCGCTATGCTCGACGGAGCCGCTCACCCTTGAGCACCACCTCCGCGCGACCCCGCTGCCCAGGCGGTTATCCCATGGCTGCGTGGATGCGACACCACCGCTGTTGTCGCCGCTGGCACCATTAGGAGCCAGGCGACGGTGCGGTCGACATCATCAACATCTATGCCGAGCACAGCCACGGAGGCTATGGCGCGAGCTCAGTTGCTACTGAGGTTTCCGCCAGCAGCCGAACATATGGATGAATGGCGTGCCACCATCCAGAGCCTGCTTGGTTTCGCTGAAGCTGGGGGCTCACGACGAGCTGGCCTACCACGACCTCCTCGAGCTGTTGGGGAACGTAGTAATTTCAAAAAAATTCCTACGGACACGCAAGATCATGGTGATGCATAGCAACGAGGGGGAGAGTCTGATCTACATACCCTTGTAGATCGCAACGGAAGCGTTGACACAACGTACAGGAAGTAGTCGTACGTCTTCTTCCCGATCCGACCGATCCAAGCACCGTTACTCCGGCACCTCCGAGTTCTTAGCACACGTTCAGCTCGATGACGTTCCTCGGGCTCTGATCCAGCAAAGCGTCGAGGAAGAGTTCCGTCAGCACGACGGTGTGGTGACGATCTTGATGTTTCACCGATGCAGGGCTTCGCCTAAGCTCTACAACGATATGACCGAGGTGGAATTTAGTGGCAGGGGGCACCGCACACGGCTAAGGGACGATCAACAATGATCAATTGTGTGTCAAGAGGTGCCCCCTGCCCCCGTATATAAAGGAGCAAGGGGGAGGGGTTCGGCCGGCCATGGGAGAGGGGCGCAGGAGGAGTCCTACTCCCACCGGGAGTAGGACTCCCCCTCCAATCCTATTCCTAATAGGAATCCTCAAGGGGGAAAGAGAGAAGGGGTGGCCGGCCACCTTCCCTAGTCCTAATAGGACTAGGGAAAGGGGGGAGGTGCGCAGCCCTCTATGGCAGCCCCTTTCACTTTTCCACTAAGGCCCAATAGGCCCATTTGCCTCCCGGGGGGTTCTAGTAACCCTCCCGGTATTCCGGTAAAATCCCGATTTCACCCGGAACACTTCCGATGTCCAAACATAGGCTTCCAATATATCAATCTTTACGTCTCGACCATTTCGAGACTCCTCGTCATGTCCGTGATCACATCCGGGACTCCGAACAACCTTCGGTACATCAAAATGCATAAACTCATAATAACTGTCATCGTAACGTTAAGCGTGCGGACCCTACGGTTCGAGAACAATGTAGACATGACCGAGACACATCTCCGGTCAATAACCAATAGCGGGACCTGGATGCCCATATTGGCTCCTACATATTCTACGAAGATCTTTATCGGTCAGACCGCATAACAACATACGTTGTTCCCTTTGTCATCGGTATGTTACTTGCCCGAGACTCGATCGTCGGTATCCAATACCTAGTTCAATCTCGTTACCGGCAAGTCTCTTTACTCGTTCCGTAATACATCATTCCGCAACTAACTCATTAGTTGCAATGCTTGCAAGGCTTAAGTGATGTGCATTACCGAGAGGGCCCAGAGATACCTCTCCGACAATCGGAGTGACAAATCCTAATCTCGAAATACGCCAACCCAACATCTACCTTTGGAGCCACCTGTAGTACTCCTTTATAATCACCCAGTTACGTTGTGACGTTTGGTAGTACCCAAAGTGTTCCTCCGGCAAACGGGAGTTGCATAATCTCATAGTCATAGGAACATGTATAAGTCATGAAGAAAAGCAATAGCAACATACTAAACGATCGGGTGCTAAGCTAATGGAATGGGTCATGTCAATCAGATCATTCAACTAATGATGTGACCTCGTTAATCAAATAACAACTCTTTGTTCATGGTTAGGAAACATAACCATCTTTGATTAACGAGCTAGTCAAGTAGAGGCATACTAGTGACACTGTGTTGGTCTATGTATTCACACATGTATTATGTTTCCGGTTAATACAATTCTAGCATGAATAATAAACATTTATCATGATATAAGGAAATAAATAATAACTTTATTATTGCCTCTAGGGCATATTTCCTTCAGTCTCCCACTTACACTAGAGTCAATAATCTAGATTTTCAGTAATGATTCTAACACCCATGGAGCCTTGGTGCTGATCATGTTTTGCTCGTGGAAGAGGCTTGGTCAACGGGTCTGCAACATTCAGATCCGTATGTATCTTGCAAATCTCTATGTCTCCCACCTGGACTAAATCCCGGATGGAATTGAAGCGTCTCTTGATGTGTTTGGTCCTTTTGTGAAATCTGGATTCCTTTGCCAAAGCAATTGCACCAGTATTGTCACAAAAGATTTTCATTGGACCCGATGCACTAGGTATGACACCTAGATCGGATATGAACTCCTTCATCCAGACTCCTTCGTTCGCTGCTTCCGAAGCAGCTATGTACTCCGCTTCACATGTAGATCCCGCTACGACGCTTTCTTTAGAACTGCACCAGCTGACAGCTCCACCGTTTAAAGTAAACACGTATCCGGTTTGCAATTTAGAATCGTCCGGATCAGTGTCAAAGCTTGCATCAACATAACCTCTTACGGTGAGCTCTTTGTCACCTCCATATATGAGAAACATATCCTTAGTCCTTTTCAGGTATTTCAGGATGTTCTTGACCGCTGTCCAGTGATCCACTCCTGGATTACTTTGGTACCTCCCTGCTATACTTATAGCAAGGCACACATCAGGTCTGGTACACAGCATTGCATACATGATAGAGCCTATGGCTGAAGCATATGGAACATCTTTCATTTTCTCTCTATCTTCTGCAGTGGTTGGGCATTGAGTCTGACTCAACTTTACACCTTGTAACACAGGCAAGAACCCTTTCTTTGCTTGATCCATTTTGAACTTCTTCAAAATCTTGTCAAGGTATGTGCTTTGTGAAAGTCCAATTAAGCGTCTTGATCTATCTCTATAGATCTTTATGCCTAATATGTAAGCAGCTTCACTGAGGTCTTTCATTGAAAAACTTTTATTCAAGTATCCCTTTATGCTATCCAGAAATTCTATATCATTTCCAATCAGCAATATGTCATCCACATATAATATCAGAAATGCTACAGAGCTCCCACTCACTTTCTTGTAAATACAGGCTTCTCCAAAAGTCTGTATAAAACCAAATGCTTTGATCACACTATCAAAGCGTTTATTCCAACTCTGAGATGCTTGCACCAGTCCATAAATGGATCGCTGGAGTTTGCACACTTTGTTAGCTCCCTTTGGATCGACAAAACCTTCCGGTTGCATCATATACAACTCTTCTTCCAGAAATCCATTCAGGAATGCAGTTTTGACATCCATTTGCCAAATTTCATAATCATAAAATGCGGTAATTGCTAACATGATTCTGACAGACTTAAGCATCGCTACGGGTGAGAAAGTCTCATCGTAGTCAACTCCTTGAACTTGTCGAAAACCTTTTGCGATAAGTCGAGCTTTGTAGACAGTAACATTACCATCAGCGTCAGTCTTCTTCTTAAAGATCCATTTATTCTCAATTGCTTGCCGATCATCGGGCAAGTCAACCAAAGTCCATACTTTGTTCTCATACATGGATCCCATCTCAGATTTCATGGCTTCAAGCCACTTTGCGGAATCTGGGCTCACCATCGCTTCTTCATAGTTCGTAGGTTCATCATGATCTAGTAGCATGACCTCCAGAACAGGATTACCGTACCACTCTGGTGCAGATCTTACTCTGGTTGATCTACGAGGTTCAGTAGTATCTTGATCTAAAGTTTCATGATCATCATCATTAGCTTCCTCTCTTATTGGTGTAGGTCTCGCAGAAATAGTTTTCTGTGATGTACTATTTCCCAATAAAGGATTAGGTACAGTTACCTCGTCAAGTTCTACTTTCCTCCCACTCACTTCTTTCGAGAGAAACTTCTTCTCAAGAAAGTTTCTGAATTTAGCAACAAAAGTCTTGCCTTCGGATCTGTGATAGAAGGTGTATCCAATAGTTTCCTTTGGATATCCTATGAAGACACATTTCTCCGATTTGGGTTCGAGCTTATCAGGTTGAAGCTTTTTCACATAAGCATCGCAGCCCCAAACTTTAAGAAACGACAACTTTGGTTTCTTGCCAAACCACAGTTCATAAGGCGTCGTCTCAACGGATTTTGATGGTGCCCTATTTAACGTGAATGCGGCCGTCTCTAAAGCATAACCCCAAAACGATAGCGGTAAATCAGTAAGAGACATCATAGATCGCACCATATCTAGTAAAGTACGATTACGACGTTCGGACACACCATTACGCTGTGGTGTTCCGGGTGGCGTGAGTTGCGAAACTATTCCACAATTTTTCAAATGTACACCAAACTCGTAACTCAAATATTCTCCTCCACGATCAGATCGTAGAAACCTTATTTTCTTGTTACGATGATTTTCAACTTCACTCTGAAATTCTTTGAACTTTTCAAACGTTTCAGATTTGTGTTTCATTTAGTAGATATACCCATATCTACTTAAATCATCTGTGAAAGTGAGAAAATAACGATATCCGCCACGAGCCTCAATATTCATCGGACCACATACATCGGTATGTATGATTTCCAACAAATCTGTTGCTCTCTCCATAGTACCGGAGAACGGTGTTTTAGTCATCTTGCCCATGAGGCACGGTTCGCAAGTACCAAGTGATTCATAATCAAGTGGTTCCAAAAGCCCATCAGTATGGAGTTTCTTCATGCGCTTTACACCGATATGACCTAAACGGCAGTGCCACAAATAAGTTGCACTATCATTATCAACTCTGCATCTTTTGGCTTCAACATTATGAATATGTGTATCACTACTATCGAGATTCATCAAAAATAGACCACTTTTCAAAGGTGCATGACCATAAAAGATATTACTCATATAAATAGAACAACCATTATTCTCTGATTTAAATGAATAACTGTCTCGCATCAAACAAGATCCAGATATAATGTTCATGCTCAACGCTGGCACCAAATAACAATTATTTAGGTCTAATATTAATCCCGAAGGTAGATGTAGAGGTAGCGTGCCGACCGCGATCACATCGACTTTGGAACCGTTTCCCACGCGCATCGTCACCTCGTCCTTTGCTAGTGTCCGCTTATTCTGTAGTCCCTGTTTCGAGTTGCAAATATTAGCAACAGAACCAGTATCAAATACCCAGGTGCTACTGCGAGCATTAGTAATGTACACATCAATAACATGTATATCACATATACCTTTGTTCACCTTGCCATCCTTCTTATCCGCTAAATACTTGGGGCAGTTCCGCTTCCAGTGACCAGTCTGCTTGCAGTAGAAGCACTCAGTTTCAGGCTTAGGTCCAGACTTGGGTTTCTTCTCTTGAGCAGCAACTTGCTTGCCGTTCTTCTTGAAGTTTCCCTTCTTCTTCCCTTTGCCCTTTTTCTTGAGACTAGTGGTTTTGTTAACCATCAACACTTGATGCTCCTTCTTGATTTCTACCTCCGCAGCTTTCAGCATTGCGAAGAGCTCGGGAATAGTCTTGTTCATCCCTTGCATATTATAGTTCATCACAAAGCTCTTGTAGCTTGGTGGCAGTGATTGGAAAATTCTGTCAATGATGCAATCATCCGGAAGTGTAACTCCCAATTGAATCAAGTGTTTATTATACCCAGACATTTTGAGTATATGCTCACTGACAGAATTGTTCTCCTCCATCTTGCAGCTATAGAACTTATTGGAGACTTCATATCTCTCAATCCGGGCATTTGCTTGAAATATTAACTTCAACTCCTGGAACATCTCATATGCTCCATGACGTTCAAAACGTCGTTGAAGTCCCGGTTCTAAGCCGTAAAGCATGGCACACTGAACTATTGAGTAGTCATCAGCTTTGCTCTGCCAGACGTTCATAACTTCTGGTGTTGCTCTAGCAGCAGGCCTGGCCCTCAGCGGTGCTTCCAGGACGTAATTCTTCTGTGCAGCAATGAGGATAATCCTCAAGTTACGGACCCAGTCCGTGTAATTGCTACCATCATCTTTCAACTTTGCTATCACAAGGAACGCATTAAAATTCAATGGAACAACAGCACGAGCCATCTATCTACAATCAACATAAACAAGCAAGATACTATCAGGTACTAAGTTCATGATAAATTTAAGTTCAGTTAATCAAATTTACTTAAGAACTCCCACTTAGATAGACATCCCTCTAATCCTCTAAGTGATCACATGATCCAAATCAACTAAACCATAACCGATCATCACGTGAGATGGAGTAGTTTTCAATGGTGAACATCATTATGTTGATCAAATCTACTATATGATTCACGCTCGACCTTTCGGTCTCCGTGTTCCGAGGCCATATCTGTATATGCTTGGCTCGTCAAGTATAACCTCAGTATTCTGCGTGTGCAACTGTTTTGCACCCGTTGTATTTGAACGTAGAGCCTATCACACCCGATCATCACGTGGTGTCTCAGCACAAAGAACTTTTGCAACGGTGCATACTCAGGGAGAACACTTCTTAATAATTTAGTGAGAGATCATCTTATAATGCTATCGTCAATCAAAGCAAGATAAGATGCATAAAAAGATAAACATCACATGCAATCAATATAAGTGATATGATATGGCCATCATCATCTTGTGCTTTGTGATCTCCATCTCTGAAGCACCGTCATGATCACCATCGTCACCGGCGCGACACCTTGATCTCCATCGTAGCATCGTTGTCGTCTCGCCAATCTTATGCTTCCACGACTATCACTACCGCTTAGTAATAAAGTAAAGCATTACATCGCGATTGCATTGCATACAATAAAGCGACAACCATATGGCTCCTGCCAGTTGCGGATAACTCGGTTACAAAACATGATCATCTCATACAATAAAATCAGCATCATGCCTTGACCATATCACATCACAACATGCCTGCAAAAACAAGTTAGACGTCCTCTACTTTGTTGTTGCAAGTTTTACGTGGCTGCTACGGGCTTAAGTAAGAACTTATCTCACCTACGCATCAAAACCACAACGATAGTTCGTCAAATAGACTCCGTTTTAACCTTCTCAAGGACCGGGCGTAGCCACACTTGGTTCAACTAAAGTTGGAGAGACAGTCTTCCGCAAGCCATCTATGTGCAAAGCACGTCGAGGGAACCGGTCTCGCGTAAGAGTACGCGTAAGGTTGGTCCGGATCGTCTCGTCCAACAATACCGCCAAACCAAAGTATGACATGCTGGTAGGCAGTATGACTTGTATCGCCCACAACTCACTTGTGTTCTACTCATGCAAATAACATCAAACCATAAAAACCTAGGCTCGGATGCCACTGTTGGGGAACGTAGTAATTTCAAAAAATTTCCTACGCACACGCAAGATCATGGTGATGCATAGCAACGAGGGGGAGAGTCTGATCTACATACCCTTGTAGATCGCAACGGAAGCGTTGACACAACGTACAGGAAGTAGTCGTACGTCTTCTTCCCAATCCGACCGATCCAAGCACCGTTACTCCGGCACCTCCAAGTTCTTAGCACACGTTCAGCTCGATGACGTTCCTCGGGCTCTGATCCAGCAAAGCGTCGAGGAAGAGTTCCGTCAGCACGACGGCGTGGTGACGATCTTGATGTTTCACCGACGCAGGGCTTCGCCTAAGCTCTACAACAATATGACCGAGGTGGAATTTAGTGGCAGGGGGCACCGCACACGGCTAAGGGACGATCAACAATGATCAATTATGTGTCAAGAGGTGCCCCCTGCCCCCGTATATAAAGGAGCAAGGGGGAGGGGTTCAGCCGGCCAAGGGAGAGGGGCGCAGGAGGAGTCCTACTCCCACCGGGAGTAGGACTCCCCCTCCAATCCTATTCCTAATAGGAATCCTCAAGGGGGAAAGAGAGAAGGGGTGGCCGGCCACCTTCCCTAGTCCTAATAGGACTAGGGAAAGGGGGGAGGTGCGCAGCCCTCTATGGCAGCCCCTTTCACTTTTCCACTAAGGCCCAATAGGCCCATTTGCCTCCCGGGGGGTTCCGGTAACCCTCCCGGTATTCCGGTAAAATCCCGATTTCACCCGGAACACTTCCGATGTCCAAACATAGGCTTCCAATATATCAATCTTTACGTCTCGACCATTTCGAGACTCCTCGTCATGTCCGTGATCACATCCGGGACTCCAAACAACCTTCGGTACATCAAAATGCATAAACTCATAATAACTGTCATCGTAACGTTAAGCGTGCGGACCCTACGGTTCGAGAACAATGTAGACATGACCGAGACACATCTCCGGTCAATAAACAATAGCGGGACCTGGATGCCCATATTGGCTCCTACATATTCTACGAAGATCTTTATCGGTCAGACCGCATAACAACATACGTTGTTCCCTTTGTTATCGGTATGTTACTTGCCCGAGACTCGATCATCAGTATCCAATACCTAGTTCAATCTCGTTACCGACAAGTCTCTTTACTCGTTACGTAATACATCATTCCGCAACTAACTCATTAGTTGCAATGCTTGCAAGGCTTAAGTGATGTGCATTACCGAGAGGGCCCAGAGATACCTCTCCGACAATTGGAGTGACAAATCCTAATCTCGAAATACGCCAACCCAACATCTACCTTTGGAGCCACCTGTAGTACTCCTTTATAATCACCCAGTTACGTTGTGACGTTTGGTAGTACCCAAAGTGTTCCTCCGGCAAACGGGAGTTGCATAATCTCATAGTCATAGGAACATGTATAAGTCATGAAGAAAAGCAATAGCAACATACTAAACGATCGGGTGCTAAGCTAATGGAATGGGTCTTGTCAATCAGATCATTCAACTAATGATGTGACCTCGTTAATCAAATAACAACTCTTTGTTCATGGTTAGGAAACATAACCATCTTTGATTAACGAGCTAGTCAAGTAGAGGCATACTAGTGACACTGTGTTGGTCTATGTATTCACACATGTATTATGTTTCCGGTTAATACAATTCTAGCATGAATAATAAACATTTATCATGATATAAGGAAATAAATAATAACTTTATTATTGCCTCTAGGGCATATTTCCTTCACGAGCAACAGCAACCACCTGTACTGCTGGTCGAACGGAGGGGGCCGTCCCACAGTGCAGTCCCCACCATGCCAGCCGACGCGGGCGCAGCTGAATCAAGACCCCAATGATGTCTCGATGGCCTCTTCTGACCCTCGAGCACGTCCAGGCCAACGTCAAGCCCCAGAGGATAGGCTGCGGGGAGACGCGTGCGTCGTCATAGATCAGTGTCACGGCGACCTCCGCCAGATCGACGGATGCGGCGGCCTCAATGTCGATGAGCCTGCGCTCGGTGTTGGTGGGTGCCTACCTTGCGAGGTCGGCTGCCCTGCCTTTACATTAGAGCTGCGGCAAGTCTGTTGGCCGTCCATTCGCACGTTCAAGCTAGAGATACCTGAGAAGTACGATGGGAGGCTGAACCCGCAGAGTTCCTGAGCATCTACACCATTGTTGTTCAAGCTGCCGGGAAAGAGATGAGAAGGTGTTCGCCAACTACTTCCCTTTGGCCCTCAAGCCAATGTGAGGTCTTGGCCGATGCACCTACCGGAGAACTCCATTTCGTCATGGGCAGACCTATGCCACGAGTTCATCGGTGCCTTCACCGGTGGCCACTGATACGTCTCTGTCGTATCTACTTTTCCAAACACTTTTGCCCTTGTTTTGGACTCTAACTTGCATGATTCGAATGGAACTAACCCGGACTGACGCTGTTTTCAGCAGAATTGCCATGGTGTTATTTATGTGTAGAAACAAAAGTTCTCGGAATGACCTGAAACTCCACGGAGCGTATTTTTGGAAATAATAAAAAATTTTGGCAAAAGATCAAGACCAAGGGGCCCACACCCTAGCCACGAGGGTGGGAGCGCGCCTGCCCCCTAGGCGCCCCTACCTCGTGGGCCCCCTGGAGCTCCTCCGACCTCAACTCCAACTCTATATATTCGTGTTCAGAGAGAAAAAAATCAGGGAGAAAGATTCATCGGTTTTTATGATACAGAACTGCCGCCAAGCCCTAAACTCTCTCGGGAGGGCTGATCTGGAGTCCGTTCGGGGCTCCGGAGAGGGGAATCCGTCGCCATCATCATCATCAACCATCCTCCATCACCAATTTCATGATGCCCACTGCCGTGCGTGAGTAATTCCATCGTAGGCTTGCTGGACGGTGATGGGTTGTATCAGATTTATCATGTAATCGAGTTAGTTTTGTTAGGGTTTGATCCCTAGTATCCGCTACATTCTGAGGTTGATGTCGCTATGACTTTGCTATGCTTAATGCTTGTCACTAGGGCCCGAGTGCCACGATTTTAGATCTGAACCTATTATGTTTTCATGAATATATGAGAGTTCTTGATCCTATCTTGCAAGTCTATAGTCACCTACTATGTGTTATGATCCGGCAACCCCGAAGTGACAATAATCGGGACCACTTCCAGTGATGACCGTAGTTTGAGGAGTTCATGTATTCACTATGTGTTAATGCTTTGGTCCGATACTCTATTAAAAGGAGGCCTTAATATCCCTTAGTTTTCGCTAGGACCCCGCTGCCACGGGAGGGTAGGACAAAAGATGTCATGCAAGTTCTTTTCCATAAGCACATATGACTATATTCGGAATGCATGCCTACATTACATTGATGAATTGGAGCTAGTTCTGTGTCACCCTAGGTTATGACTGTTACATGATGAACCAATCTGGCATAATTCTCTATCACCGATCCATTGCCTACGAGCTTTCCATATATTGTTCTTCGCTTATTTACTTTTCTGTTGCTATTGTTATCATCACTAAAAATACCAAAAACATTACTTTTGCTACCGTTACCACTACTATCACATTACTTTGCTACTAAATACTTTGCTGCAGATATTAAGTTTCCAGGTGTGGTTGAATTGACAACTCAGCTGCTAACACTTGAGAATATTCTTTGGCTCCCCTTGTGTTGAATCAATAAATTTGGGTTGAATACTCTACCCTCGAAAACTGTTGTGATCCCCTATACTTGTGGGTTATCAGCCACTAAGAGCCCGGCAGGCCCAGCGACCTGCAACTTCTCCAGCAGAAGGAAGGAGAAACTCTTCGTAAGTATTTACTAGCACATATGCCCATGCGTTGCAACGTGAGTGAAAATTAGCATGTTCACCAGTGTGACATGATAGCATCCAGAAGGTATCACACGGCAGGGAGACGCACATCAAGCTCCAAAAGAAATGCATATCAGTGAGGCATTAATCATGCAACAACCCATAAAACGGGTACTAAGGAACAATTAATTCTCCTTATAATCCTACCATCTACACTTAGTTAGCTTTAAACCTTCACACATCCAACTTGTAGCACACTGATTGACCTCGCTACGACATGTGTCCGATTTGTAGCAGTGGCGGTCATCCTTGTTGTGTCCATGTGGTCGGCTTTGCTACGTTGTCTGTATGACTTGTTGTCTTGGTATCATATATGTAACTGGTTTTGCAGCACAATGGTCCAACTTCCCAATAGAAAAATAATAGTGACGACTGGTGTTACATTGGTGTGCTTCCGGATGTAGCAAGCAATTGGCCTTCCAATGTTGTGTTCTGCTTTGAGCAACATCAACGGGCCTAAAACTGTTGTGTGTGCCGTTTGCAGCAACAATGCTCGATCAAAAGTTGCATGTAGATTAACCAGGTATTTTTTTCAAAAATGTAAAATTTAATAGCAGCAAAAACACCGAAAAATAAAAACATTCCCTTGCATATTGAAAAGGTTAACATGCCGCCCAAAAATCAAAGCTGACGATAGGTCGTTTGCTTCTTTTTTCCGTTTTTGAGTAGTTCACGAGCGAGACCCGATTGATCCCGTGGAAAGAAAGTAAACAGCATCTCTCGTGTCGCACACATCTCCGGGGTTGTTTTGTTAGTGCGCATTAAGATTCACCCATCACTCACCAGCTATATATACCACTCCAACCAGGTATCTTACATATTTTGTTAGTTAGGTTCAGCCATACCATACACTCCATGGGACATGCAAGCACATCCCGAGCCTACAATCCAGCCATACTTCCCACATTTCCATTTAGAGGCAACATTTAGTTCTTTCGTCAGACTCTATTCCAACAATTTCATTTAATTAGAGCCAACCTTAATTCCTTCACTCCCGCACCATACCCTTCCTTGGGCTTGATTATTACTCGACAACTATCCAGCGTATATAAACTGGTGGATTTTTTAGGATCAAAGCGACGTGGGATAAATATTCAAGCGAACCCTCTCTATCTAAAAAATGTTCGCGCTTTTTAAATTTTTAAAAAATGGTTGTGTTTTCGTATTTGTACATAAATTTAAAAATATTCTGGATTTTCAAAAAATGTTCGTGTTTTTCAAAGTTGTTCAGAATGGTTTTGTTCTATTTTTTTCACAATTTTTAGAAAACGTTCAGAATTTCAGAAAATGTTCCTGTTTCCAGAGATTCTTCACAAATCTTAAAAATGTTCATGTTTTCATTTTCAGAAGTTTCAAATAATGTTCCCGTTTCCAAAATTGTTTAAAAATGTGTTAAAAACGTGTTTTAAAATTTGTTTGGGTTCTTCAAAAATTGTTTGGAATGTTTTTGTTCAAAATTTTCACAAGTTTTCAGGATTATTATTGGAATTTCATAAAAATGTTCCCCTATCCAGAAATTGGTCAATTTTTTAAAAAAATGTTCATGTTTCAATTTATTTTCCGGAATATTAAATTTTTTTATGTTACCAATTTTGGCCGCAAGTTTCAAAAAATATTTTCGTTGTTCTTCGCTTATTTACTTTTCTGTTGCTATTGTTATCATCACTACAAAATATCAAAAACATTACTTTTGCTACTGTTACCACTACTATCACATTACTTTGCTACTAAATACTTTGCTGCAGATATTAAGTTTCCAGGTGTGGTTGAATTGACAACTCAGCTGCTAATACTTGAGAATATTCTTTGGCTCCCCTTGTGTCGAATCAATAACTTTGGGTTGAATACTCTACCCTCGAAAACTGTTGCTATCCCCTATACTTGTGGGTTATCAGCCACTAAGAGCCCGGCAGGCCCAGCGACCTGCAACTTCTCCAGCAGAAGGAAGGAGAAACTCTTCGTAAGTATTTATAGAGATTCAGCAAAGTTCATAGAAATATTTCAAATATCCATCCGGCAGCCATTATAGCAGCCTTCCAGTCCAGTTTGCGCAACCGTCGCATTCGTTCCAAGATGAATGTGCGGTTGCCCAAGACTGTGAAGGAGCTATATACACTGGTGGATAAGTGTGCTCGGATGGAAGAAGGAAGAAAACTGCCCGGAGAGGAGGATTGCATCAATGTTGATTAAGAGGATGAAGATGAATCAACCAGTTAGAGAAAGGGCAAGAAGCGCAGTAAGAAGCTAAGAGATAAGGCAGTGATGACTGTAGAAGGTTCAGGCACACCTAGTACCGGCAAGAAGGCCAAGGCTGAGGCCCCGGCAAGGAAGTTGCTGCTTGCACAGCCTGCCTGGAAGCCCCTACCACCGAGAAAGCTGGGAAAGGCGATGGCCCATACTACAAGATCCACCGGACCAAGGGCCATGACCTTCAGGAGTGTTACCAGGTTGAGTAGCTTGTCAAGAAACAGAGGGCAGAATATGATAAGCATGACAAGGAAAAAGGTCAGAATTTCACTGGCGGAAAGGGCCAAGGCGGTGAAGCAAATCGCCCTGGCAAACCCTTTCAGAACCAAGGAAAACCCGCCAGGGGTCAAGAGAAGGAAGTCTGTGATGATGTGAGTGATGAAGGGAATGAAGAGGAAACCAGTGAGCAGGAATTTCAGAAGACCACTAACGCCCTATGCATTGATGGGGGTGCATCTTTGCATGCCTCCCACTGCCAGCTCAAGCGATGGGCATGAGAGATCAATGCCGTGGAGCCAGCGCCAGAGGCCCACAAACCACTCAAATGGTCCCGCACGCCAATCATCTTTGATGAGGAGGATAACCCTGGCCGCTCCACCGCAGTAGGATGCTTGCCATTGTTGCTCTCCCCGACAATTCGCAACCTCAAGGTCACAAAGATATTAGTGGATGGCGGGGCCGGGCTGAATCTGATTTCCCTCATAGTCATCAACAAGCTTCACATAGGAGAAGAAGAGCTAGAGGTTACCGGCAAGTTACAAGGCGTTAACCCCGGCAGGAGCCATCCTAAAGGGAAGATTACGTTGCCGGTGATGTTTGGGGGAGAACTGAACTACTAGAGAGAGAAGGTTGTGTTCGATGTGGTTGATCTCCCTGTCGGCGTTCTGGGAATGGGGGTCCCCAGACTTGCCTGCCTGCGGCCCGCAGCATGGCCCAAGTGGGGGCCCAGCGCGGCCCATCTTCATCAACACGAGGCTCAAGACCCTTGCGAGGGGCCAAGCCTCGCGAGGCGGACGACACGGCGCATCCTCAGGCACAGCCTCGTCAGGCTGGCTCGCGAGGAGGCGGAGAGTTCAAGGCAGGGTACCTCGTGAGGTGCCCATGACGCAAGCCATGACGACACGGGGCACCAGGCGGGTGCCAGCGCGCGCAGCGTCCCTCTTTCCTCTTTGGTGCAAAGGGAGCAAGCGTATCCGCGGAGTACCGAGGCATCAGGCAAAGGTTGCCACTTCGGTGCAACGAGACCAAGACCAGGAGGACTACGAGATGGAGGTCACCATGGAGCCCAGCGCGGCGTCATCACCAGAGCCTTTGGCAGGCGAAGACTGCTTTTGTCAGGATAGATGTACTCGTTGTCCCCCTTCAAATTATCCTGCCATTGTTGGATCCCTTCCCGCTCAATATTTGGGGACGGGACCAGGGCCTCTATAAATAGGACTAGCCACCCACATAGCAAGGGGTGGGTTCGTTCGGTTCGCAAGTAGAGAGAGAGAGAGGGTGACTGAACTCTTCATAGCAGTTCATCACCATAGCCAAGAACAGACCCTCGCGAGGCTGTTCTTCCTTGTATTGTTCATCCACACCAGCCCCAGGAGGCAATCCATCCACCACACACTGGAGTAGGGTATTACACCACATCGGTGGCCCGAACCAGTATAACTCTTGTGTCTTTCGTGGAGTTCTTTTAGTAGTTTAGATCCCATCGAGACGGAGAGGTTGAAGGCGAGATTTCCACGCGCACCCCAGTGTTCGAACCTTAAGGGTCTGCCGGAACCCGAAATCCGACATTTGGCGCGCCAGGTAGGGGTGCGCCGGGATCCGTCTTCCACCGCTCCGCCCTCCTTCGGCCGCCCCAACCATGCGCGGCGCCAGCCGGGCTCGCGCCGCCCCGGCGGCCCTCGCCGGTGGGCGCTCTCGTCGTCCCCCGCCGCCCGCCGTCAACACCGCCGCCGGCTCGGCGGGTAACGAGCTACAAGCACCACCCCAGCGTCCACCTACGCGACAGAGCAACTGCACCGCGGCATCGACGCCTCCGGTTGTTGCGGCCCTCCTGGGCGGCTCGCAGGCGCCGCCCACAAGTCGCCACATCAAGCCTTTTGCCCGCCGGGTTAGCACCGCTGCCGCGCGGCAGGGGGCTCCCCCGGACCGGGTGGCGAGCGAGGTCGATCTGACCTTCAGCTCGGAGGACCACCCCACCAACCCGGTCTGCTCAGGTGCGCTCCCCTTGTTGTGCACCCCCACCATCTGCCAGGTGGCCGTCACCCGGACCCTCGTCGACGGCGGCGCGGGCCTCAGCTTGCTTTCGGTCGAGACTTTCGACCTCTTCCGCATACCCCAGGAGCAGCTGTGACCCAGCCGATCCTTCTCGGGCGTTGTGGGCGGATCATCTGACTCCCTGGGGCAGATCCGGCTCCCGGTGACCTTCGGCACCTATGGCAACTTCCGCACGGAAACGGTCAACTTCGACATCGCCCCCATCGGCCTTCCTTACAACGCCATCCTCGGCTACCCGGCACTGGCCCAGTTCATGGCCGCCACGCGTCCGGCGTACAACCTCATGAAGATGCCCGGGAGCAGTGGTACCCTCACTGTGCGTGGGGACACCGGGGATGCCCTGAGAGTACTCGAGCTCGCCTTCAAGACAGCGGCGATGGCACGGCCTGCCAACGCGGAGGCCCCTGAGCCCAAGGGGGCTGCGTCCGCCAAGAAGAAGCAGTTGTTCACCCAGGACAAGGTAGAGACCAAGCAGATACCCGTCGACGAGGACGGGTCCTCCAGTGCCACTTTCACCATAGGAGCCAACCTTGGGCCTGAGCAGGAGGAGGCCTTGGTCAAGTTCTTACGCGCGAATAAGAAGGTATTTGCTTGGGAGCCCGATCAGCTGGCGGGGATCCCCAGGAGTGTCATTGAGCACCACCTCAACGTATGCCCAAATGTACGCCCCGTGAAGCAGAAGGCCAGGCGGCAGTCCACGGAGAAGCAGGCTTTCATCACCCAAGAGACCCGCAAGCTAGAGGCTGCAGGGGTCATTCGCGAGGTCCGATACTCGGACTGGTTGGCCAACCCTGTCGTTGTGCCCAAGAAGGGGGGGAAAGAACGTATGTGTGTCGACTTCACCAACCTCAACAAGGCATGCCCGCAAGATCCGTTCCCGCTCCCCCGCATCGACCAGATTGTCGATTCCACTGTGGAGTGCGACCTGCTATGCTTCCTGGACGCCTTCTCCGGGTATCACCAGATCAAGATGGTAGTGGAAGACGTTGAGAAGACCGCCTTCTTGACCCCATGCGGGGTATACTGCTATACATGCATGCCGTTCGGGCTGCGTAACGCAGGGGCAACCTTTCAGCGACTGATGCACATCACCTTGGGCCAGCAGCTCGGAAAGAATGTCGAAGCCTACGTTGATGACATTGTAGTAAAATCTCGGGAGGCCAAGATCCTGATACAAGACCTGGAGGAGACCTTCGCGAGCCTCGACGCAGTAAACCTGCGGCTCAACCTGGAGAAATGTGTGTTTGGCGTCCCCTCGGGCAAGCTCTTGGGATTCCTCGTGTCCCATCGTGGCATCGAGGCCAACCCCGAGAAGGTCAAGGCGGTCGAAGACATGAGTCCACCAAAGACCCTCAGAGAAATGCAGAAGCTCACTGGGCGCGTTACCGCGCTAGGGCGCTTCATCTCCAAACTGGGGGAGCGAGCGCTGCCTTTCTTCCAGCTGATGAAGAGAAAGGGGCCCTTTGAATGGACTGAAGAGGCAGATAAGGCGTCTCAAGATCTCAAGAGATACCTGACCAGTCCCCCAGTCATGGTGGCTCCGCGCCCTCAGGAGCCCCTGCTGCTGTACCTCGCCACCACACCCTACTCCACCAGCGCAGCCCTGGTGGCGGTTAGGGAGGAGCGCCAGGTCAAGGCCGCAGCGGCAGCCCGGGGCAGGACAAAACGGGAACAAGGAAAGCCTGCAGAAGCCGCAACCGCAGCTAAGGAGGGTCAGCTGCCGAGGAATGCACCGGGGGCAGGAGAGGCCGCCCGACCAGATGGTCCACCTCCCGAGGCCACGACGCCCCGTGAGGCACCCTTACCTCCCGAGGGCGCAGCAACCCCAGATGCTCCCAGCCTTGTCGAGCACCCAGTTTACTTTGTTAGCACGGTGCTACGGGACGCAAGGGCCCGGTACCCAATGCCTCAGAAGCTCCTCCTCGCGCTACTGGTAGCCTCGCGCAAGCTGCGTCACTACTTCCAGGCTCACCCCATCAAAGTCGTCTCGTCATACCCCCTGGAGAGGGTGCTCAGGAGCCCTAACTCAGCCGGAAGGGTCGCTGAGTGGAACATAGAGCTGCAGGCGTTTCAGCTCGAATTCAGCACAACTAGGGTCATCAAAGGAGCAGCATTGGCGGATTTTGTAGCAGAATGGACAAAGGCGCCAGGCCTCAAGGCCGACGAGGATCGGTCCCTCTTCCCGGGGAGCGAGGCGCCAGAAGGCTGGGTCATGCACTTTGACGGGGCGTTCTCAAGACATGGCGCTGGGGCAGGAGCGGTGCTTATATCGCCCACTCAGGACAAGCTCTACTACGCCGTACAGCTCTACATCCAACAAGGTGAAAAGGTCTCCAACAACATAGCGGAATACGAGGGTCTAATAGCGGGCCTGAAGGCCGCGGCAGCCCGGGGGGTGAAGCGCCTTACCATTAAGGGCGATTCACAGCTCCTCGTGAACTTCTCCAACAAGGTGTACGAGCCGAAAGACAAGCACATGGAAGCTTACCTTGCGGAGGTCCGCAGGATGGAGAAGCAGTTCTGGGGGTTGGAATTGCAGCATGTGCCCCGTGGCACCAATCAGGAGGCTGACGACATCGCCAAGTGGGCATCCAGGCGACTGCCTCAAGAGCCTGGCGTCTTCGAGGAGAGGCTCTTCAGGCCCTCAGCCTTGCCGTCACTATCAAACACGGCTCAGCCTCGGGAGGAGCTCCCCCAGCCACCTGCCTCAGGAGCCTCGGTCTGTGGCCCGGCCTCAGGAGCACACCTGCTCCTGACGATGGAACCTCAGGAGGAGTGCTGGATCATGGAGCTCCGGAGTTACTTGACACAAGGGACCATGCCGGAGAAGGAGGAGGAAGCGGAGCGGGTGGCGCGGCAGGCCACTGCGTACTGCATCAGAGACGGAGAACTCTACCGAAAGCGACCAAATGATGTACTCCTGCGTTGCATTTCCAGGGAGCAAGGAAAGGAACTACTAGAGGACATACACAACGGAGACTGCGGGCACCACTCATCATCGCAGACCCTCGTCGGCAAGGCGTTCCGCAGTGGGTTTTATTGGCCTACCGCACTCAATGATGCTGTAGAGCTGGTGAAAGCTTGTGAGGCCTGCCAGTTCCACGCCAAGCAAATCCATCAGCCGGCCGGAGGCCTGCAGACTATACCCCTTTCATGGCCGTTCACAGTCTTGGGGCTGGACATCCTGGGCCCGTTCCCTCGGGCGCTAGGGGGCTACCGCTACCTCTACGTCGCCGTGGACAAGTTCACCAAGTGGGCTGAAGTGGAGGCCGTCCGCACCATCCCCGCGGGCTCCGCGGTCAAGTTCATCAGGGGCATCGTGAGCCGGTTCGGGGTGCCGAACCGCATCATCACAGACAACGGTTCGCAGTTCACCAGTAACCTATTCAAAACATACTGTGCTAACCTTGGAACGCAGATATGCTATGCTTCAGTGGCGCACCCTCGAAGCAATGGCCAGGCCGAGCGGGCCAATGCAGAGGTCCTGAGGGGCCTCAAGACCAGGACATTCAAGAAGAAGCTGGAGGCCTGCAGCAGAGGATGGTACGACGAGCTGCAGTCCGTGCTATGGTCCATCCGCACCACCGCGACCAAACCGACTGGGGAGACCCCATTCTTCCTGGTCTACAGAGTGGAAGCAGTCCTCCCTCACGAGGTCAGACGTCACTCCACGCGGGTCCTGGCGTTCGACGAGGCGCAGCAGGACGCCATGCGGGGGATGGACCTCGTGCTGGGGGAGGAACATCGCCGGGAGGCCACGCTGCGAGTGGCGAGGTATCCGCAGGCGCTGCGGTGATATCACTGCCGCAACATCCGCCCAGGACTCTCGAGGTAGGAGACCTCGTGCTCAGGCGGGTTCTCTCCAGGGAGGGGTTGCACAAGCTCTCTCCCATGTGGGAGGGCCCGTTCAAGGTTGTTCATGTTTCCAGGCCCGGCTCCGCGCGCTTGGAGACTCGGGAGGGAGTGCCAATCCAGAATGCGTGGAACATCCAGCACCTCCGGAGGTTCTACCCCTAAAAAGGCCTAGAGCCTGTGAAGCAAGGCGAGTGCCTGTGAAGCTATCGCGTTTTGGAAAGGCCCAGAGCCTGTGAAGCAAGGCGAGTGCCTGTGAAGATCATCTCTTTTTGGAAAGGCCCAGAGCCTGTGAAGCAAGGTGAGTGCCT
Source organism: Triticum monococcum (assembly GCA_034509565.1). NCBI lineage: Eukaryota > Viridiplantae > Streptophyta > Magnoliopsida > Poales > Poaceae > Triticum > Triticum monococcum. Next base: position 211,344,378 of record CM067847.1, on the reverse strand, counting down.
GTGAAGCTATCGCGTTTTGGAAAGTCCCAGAGCCTGTGAAGCAAGGAGAGTGCCTATGAAGATCATCTCTTTTTGGAAAGGCCTAGAGCATGTGAAGCAAGGCGAGTGCCTGTGAAGCTATCACGTTTTGGAAAGGCCCAGAGCCTGTGAAGCAAGGCGAGTGCCTGTGAAGATCATCTCTTTTTGGAAAGGCCCAGAGCCTGTGAAGCAAGGCGAGTGCCTGTGAAGATCATCGCTTTGGAAAAAGGCCCAGAGCCTGTGAAGCAAGGCCAATGTCTGTGAAGCTCGCTGCCCCGTGACACTCTCACATAATAATGAGTCGGGCTGTACACGCCCCGGAGTCTCAGGAGCGCCGGCCTCAGGCCTTGGGGCTCCCTCCCACGCCCAGTGGCAGCACTTAGCTCCGCGCTGGTGAGAAGACGTCGAAGACTAGATTAGGTGCCGGACGCGGCTTTTCCATTTGCTTTCCACAGTTGATGTGTTCGTTTGCATTTGGAGTCTTATTGGAGTTATCGCTGTTGCTGATTTATGGTTCGTCGATTTTCGCCCCTCGCTTTGGTTTCTCTCCTGAACAACCTCGCGAGGGATGGTGCTCAGGCGCCCTCGCGAGGGTTTCTGCCCTAGCCACAGGAGGGTTTCACGGCCCTGGCGTATTACAGGAGCACCCCTCCTAGTCTGTGCCCCTCGGGTACCACGACGCGCACACAGGGCCTGGGTCGGTCGCCCCACTCCCCGGCAGGGGTCGAAAGCTATCTACGCGCAGGCGGGAAATCAGGAAGTACAAAAATGAGATCAAGGGACTTGTCCAACTAGCACGATCACCAAGGCGTCGTGGGGAAGCGGAGGCGCCACGTCCAATCAACCGCCACGTGGCGTCTGAGGCCGCAGGCTGTTGGGGCCCGCGGCGCTTCGCCCTTGCCCTTTCGCCTCTCGGCATGGCCAAGTCCATGCGCACCTTGGGCCCGGGGGCTACTGTCGGCGTTCTGGGAACGGGGGTCCCCAGACTTGCCTGCCTGCGGCCTGCGGCGTGGCTCAAGTGGGGGCCCAGCGCGGCCCATCTTCATCAACACGAGGCTCAAGACCCTCGCGAGGGGCCAAGCCTCACGAGGCGGACGACACGGCGCATCCTCAGGCACAGCCTCGTCAGGCTGGCTCGCGAGGAGGCGGAGAGTTCAAGGCGGGGTACCTCGCGAGGTGCCCATGACGCAAGCCATGACGACACGGGGCACCAGGCGGGTGCCAGCGCGCGCAGCGTCCCTCTTTCCTCTTTGGTGCAAAGGGAGCAAGCGTATCCGCGGAGTATCGAGGCATCAGGCAAAGGTTGCCACTTCGGTGCAATGAGACCAAGACCAGGAGGACTACGAGACGGAGGTCACCCTGGAGCCCAGCGCGGCGTCATCACCAGAGCCTTTGGCAGGCGAAGACTGCTTTTGTCAGGATAGATGTACTCGCTGTCCCCCTTCAAATTAGCCCGCCATTGTTGGATCCCTTCCCGCTCAATATTTGGGGAGGGGACCAGGGCCTCTATAAATAGGACTAGCCACCCATATAGCAAGGGGTGGGTTCGTTCGGTTCGCAAGTAGAGAGAGAGAGGGTGACTGAACTCTTCATAGCAGTTCATCACTACAGCCAAGAACAGACCCTCGCGAGGTTGTTCTTCCTTGTATTGTTCATCGACACCAGCCCCAGGAGGCAATCCATCCACCACACACTGGAGTAGGGTATTACACCACATCGGTGGCCCGAACCAGTATAACTCTTGTGTCTTTCGTGCAGTTCCTTTAGTAGTTTAGATCCCATCGAGACGAAGAGGTTGAAGGCGAGATTTCCGCGTGCACCCCAACCTTAAGGGTCTGCCAGAACCCGAAATCCGACTGTCCCCCTGCCATACAATGGGATTCTTGGACACCCATCCCTGGCCAAGTTCATGGAAGCATCCCACTATGCTTATAACACTCTGAAGATGCCTAGGCCACTAGGAGTCATCACTATCCCATCAGATGAGAAGGATGCAATTGTCTGTGTGGACAAGATGTACCGGGATGCAGTCGCAGCAGAGGCTGCGGCAGCAACAGCTCCCACCAAGGAAAGCAAAGGAAAGAAAAGGGATTGTAGGACCTCCAGCAAGGAGTCCGGGAAGTGTGCCCCCTCTGAGTGCACGACACCCGTTGACGACGTGTCGGAGTGTTCCAATAGCAAGAGATCCAAGGTTGCTGCACCCCAAGTGAAGAAGGTCCCGGCAGGGCTAGCTGGCATTGACAATACTTTCGGCATAAGCGCCACCCTTGATGACAAATAGGAAAGCACGCTCGTTGCCTTCCTGCGGGCGAATATTGATGTGTTTTCCTGGCAACCATCTGATATCCCCGGTGTTCCCAGGAAGGTAATCAAGCACCACCTTGCTGTCTGCCCACATGCCCGACCTGTCAAGCAGAAAGTCCGGAAGCAGGCCTTGGAAAGGCAGCAGTTCATTGCCGAGGAAATCAAGAAACTGGAGGTAGTTGGTTTGGTCATAGGAGTACTGCATCCTACATGGTTAGCAAATCCAGTGGTAGTCCGGAAGGAAAATGGGAAATGGGGGCTTTGCATTGATTTCACATATCTCAACAAGGCTTGCCCGAAGGACCCATTTCCCTTGCCGCGCATTGAGCAGATTGTAGATTCCACTTTAGGGTGTGATTTGGTCTCCTTTCTGGACGCGTACTCCGGATATCACCAGATCTTCATGTCCAAAGAAGATGAAGAGAAGACATCGTTCATCACCCCATGTGGTACGTACTACTTTGTCTGCATGCTATTCAGATTAAAGAGTGTCGGGTCCACTTTTGCAAGGGCGGTCCAGATTGGTTTTGAGCCAGAGTTACACAGAAACATACAAGCCTATATGGATGATATCGTGGTCAAAACCAAGGATAAGATCACTCTTATCCAGGATTTGGAGGAGACATTTGCTAATCTGCGCAAGATCAATTTGAAGTTTAATCCGGATAAGTGTGTGTTTGGTGTCCCCTCCGTCAAGCTGCTTGGTTTCTTCGTGTCCCATCAGGGGATTGAAGCTAACCTTGACAAGATCAAAGTCATCGAGTAGATCCAAGCGCCAAGGACAATTAAGGATGTGACGCACTTGACGGTATGCGTTGCCGCGCTAAGTAGATTCATTTCCATGTCTGCCGAGCGTGCCCTACCGTTCTTTAAAATTTTGAAGAAGGCATGGCCTATGAAGTGGACCCCGGAAGCAGATGCAGCTCTACAGGAGTTGAACGCCTACCTATTGTCTGTGCCTACCTTTTTTGCACCCAAACCCCAAGAGTCGTTGTTGCTATACTTGGTGGCAACCAACCAAGTGGTCAGTGCGGCCTTGGTAGCACAACAAGAAGTGGATGAGGCAAAAAGTGGGCAGATAACAGCAGAGTTAGAAAAGGATCAGGACAGCAGTGAGCACGACAACGAGAGCAACCCCAAGGATGCGGCAAGGAAGAAAGTGGTGCAGCGCCCAGTGTACTTCGTCAGCTCCTTATTACAAGGGGCTAGATCGAGGTACTCTGGTATGCAAAAGTTGATCTTTGCTCTCATTATGGCCTCAAGAAAACTGCACCACTACTTCCAAGCCCATAAGATCACGGTTGTCACTTGTTTTCCATTCCAAAGGATACTACAAAACCCTGAGGCTACCGGCAGAATAGTGGAGTGGGCTTTGGAGTTATCCATCTTTGGTTTGAAGTTTGAGAGCACATCAACTATTCAGAGCAGGGCGCTGGCAGAGTTTATTGCAGAATGGACGCCAACCCCTGACGAGGAAGTGATAGAGACAGCTATCCCCGAAAAGGAATCACCCCAAGAATGGATTATGTATTTTGATGGTGCTTTTCCCCTACAAGGTGCAGGGGCTGGCGTGCTTCTTGTGGCCCCCTCCAGGGAGCACTTGAAGTACATCGTCCAAATGCACTTTGCCCGGGAAGAAGCCACCAACAATACAACTGAGTATGAAGGGCTCCTTGCCGGGCTCAGACTTGTAGCAGAATTGGGAATTAAGAAGCTGATCATACAAGGAGATTCACAGCTTGTGGTGAGATAAGTCAACAAGGATTATCAAAGCCCATTGATGGAAGCATACGTCGAGGAAGTGAGGAGATTAGAGGAGCACTTTGATGGGTTGCAAACAGAGCACGTACCCCGTGCGGAAAATAGCATAGTTGATCACCTGTCAAAATGTGTTGCGCAGAAGCTTCCTGTGGAACTAGGAACTTTTGTTCTTCGTCTCTCTCAGCCCTCTGTATCACCAGCCACAATGGCCCGGAAAAGGAGAAAGTTGGACTATGGTAAGCCTCTCCCGGTCGAGTCGTCCGCTCTTGGCAGAGACCCTGCCGGAAACAAGTCCTCACAGCCTGCCGGACCACCCCTCCAACCGGGCCTATGGACCCCGCGAACGAGGCTGGTGCTCCCGCAATAGAGGAGGTGCCGCTAGTCCTTGTTGCCGAGCCCCAGGCTCCAACTTGGGCAAGGCACATCATCCGCTTCTTCCAAACCGGAGAATTTCCCGGCGACCAAGATGAAGCTGAGAAAGTAGCCTGGAGGGCCAGTATGTATCAGTTTGTCGATGACACTCTATACAGAACATTGGTAGGCGTCGGTGCTATACAAACGGTTTTTAACCCCTTTCCACGACGGCATTTGGAACCGTTGCCTAGTGAGTGATGGCGATAGGGGATCCTTCCCACACGACCTAGAAACCGTCGGGGATAGGCCCTCCTGGCACACACGCTCAACAAAATGAGGTCGCGTGCGACCGGCGAGCGCTCAAATATGGAAATACGTACAATAGAGCTAAAAAAATTACAATTATATAGGCGGAATTGTTTCCTGTCGCAAGTACATCCCACACAGGCAGTCCCCGCTAAACATTTCCGTTCGTATGTACATCCCACATAGTCGCTCCAAGGAAAACGTTTCTGTTCACAGGTACATCACACACAATTTTTCCCGTTAAATCGTTTGTGATAGCGTTGCCATTGCACACGATATTAACAATTGTATCGTTTGCATTATTGAATGCATCACACACGGTCCGTAGAAGAAACTGTGTGGCAAAGGTTATCCATCAGACACAATTTCTTTGTGGTAAACGTTTGCACAAGGTGGCCTAACGCAAACAGTTTTCAAGAGAAAGTCGCGTATAATTGTTCATTGATCCAACACGGTTTATTCCTAGAAACTGTGTGCGTTGCCTGAGGTCATCGCCCACGGTACTTTTTCGATAACCATTTGCAATAGCAAAATCCAATTAGCAGGCTAATTGTCCTATTATTAATAATTCATTTATTAATCTAATTGACATTCATATTAAACACATAATATATTTCATTTCAATATTAAGGAAGCAGAATTTCATAATTGAAAAACATCAGAGTACAACATGATATAGCTTCAGCACTCAGCTACCTCATTACACAACTGCACTAGCACCAAGTTTCACATGCAACATGTAGAGCCTTTCGAAATTAGCATCATAGATGTTATATAGACAGATGCATCTGATACGTCCCTTTTGCATCATGTTTTCTTACTGTTATTTATAATGTTTTTATCCATAATAATGCTTTTTGGAGTAATTCTAATGTCTTTTCTCTCATAATTTGCAAGGCACAGACCAAGAGGGAGAATTCTGGCAGCTGGAAATCTGGACCTGGAAAAGCTACGTCAGGCCACCTATACGGCACAACTACAAACAAGCTGAAACTTCACGGAGATTTTTATGGATTATTTCAGAATTATTGGAGCAAATAACTACCAGAGGGGGCCCACTAGGTGGGCACAACCCACCTAGGCGCGCCAGGCAGCCCAGACGCGCCCTGGTGGGTTGTGCCCTCCTCGGCCCACCTCCGGTGCCCATCTTTTGGTATATAAGTCATTTTGATCTAGAAAAAAAAATAAGAGGAGGACTTTCGGGAAGAAGCGCCTCCGCCTCGAGGCAGAACTTGGGAAGGAGCACTTTTGCCCTCCGGCGGAGCGATTCCGTCGGCGGAACTTCCCTCCTCGAGGGGGAAATCATCGTCATCATCATAACCAACAACTCTCCCATCTTGGGGAGGACAAGATCCATCAACATCTTCAACAACACCATATCCTCTCAAACCCTAGTTCATCTTTGTGTTCAATCTTGTTACTGGAACTATAGATTGGTACTTGTGGGTGACTAGTAGTGTTGATTACATCTTGTAGTTGATTACTATATGGTTTATTTGGTGGAAGATTATATGTTTAGATCTAATATGCTATTTAATACCCCTCTGATCATGAGCATGTTTATCATTTGTGAGTAGTTTCCTTTGTTCTTGAGGTCATGGGAGAAATCATGTTGCAAGTAATCATGTGAATTTGATATGTGTTCGATATTTTGATAGTATGTATGTTGTGATTCCCTTAGTGGTGTAATGTGAACATCGACTACATGACACTTTACCATATTTGGGCCTAAGGGAATGCATTGTGGAGTAGCAATTAGAAGATGGGTTGCGAGAGTGACAGAAGCTTAAATCCCAATTTATGCGCTATTCCGTAAGGGACCAATTGGATCCAAAAGTTTAATGCATGGTTATAATTTATTATTAATACTTTTCTCATAGTTGTGGATGCTTGTGGGAGGGTTAATCATAAGTAGGAGGTTTGTTCAAGTAATAACAACACCGGTCCACCTACATATCAAATTATCAAAGTAGCGAACACAAATCGAACCAACATGATGAAAGTGACTAGATGAAATTCCCGTGTACCCTCAAGAACACTTTGCTTATTATAAGAGACTGTTTTGGCATGTCCTTTGCCTCAAAAGGATTGGTCTACCTTGCTGCACTTTTTTATTACTATCATTACTTGCTCGTTACAAATTACATTTCTATCAAACTACTCTGCTACTTACAATTTCAGCACTTGCAGACATTACCTTATTGAAAACTACTTGTCATTTCCTTCTGCTCCTTGTTGGGTTCAACACTCTTACTTATCGAAAAGAGCTACAATTGATCCCCTATATGTGTGGGTCATCAGCATCTCATATGGAAAACTGTTGAAGCGGAAGGTGAATATTGATCCTTCATTCATGTTGAAGGTCTTTGCAACTTTAGGCCAGTGCATGTGGATGATTGACCATCCGTCCTTCGTCCTCTTCAGAAACACTTCAATATTGAACCATCGGTGTTGTATGAAAACCTTCCTCGCCTCCTGACCATAGAGCTGGTTTGAGAGGTAATCATCAGTGAACTGCTTTGGAAAGGCCTGAAAACAAGGATGTGCATAAATATCTTCTCTATATTGGAAATGGGGCAAAGGAATAAAAAAAGGCAAGGTATAATAGTTAGTACCATCTTGTAGTGAACTGATGTCTTCTTCATTGTGTAGACAAAGATCTTGTTGTTTTTTGTCGCTAATTTCATTATCCTAACAATCTTTCTGAGTTTCTTGACTTGATTGATATTCATGGACAACTCATTTCCCCATATGCAAAAGGGTCAAACAATTGGTTAAAACCTCTGACACCAGGACCTACATGTGCAAGACCAAATTGTTAAAAAACCTAAATATTAGAATGGTTCCTGTAATTGCACAATAATGTGCTATTAGACAACGGACCATGCATGTGCAGTTAACTAAACACCACAACAAATGAACCAAACGTTAACTGAGCACCACATTGCACAATATAACATACTCCTAATAGAAGATCAGATAGTTAACCACACCAAGCATGCTTAATAACTTGGAAATATAGCAATTGTATTTGTTTTCTCATGTATTTAGTACAACCAAATTCGATTTATTTCTCACATGGTATATAATAACATAATGCAGCCACAACAATTGAACATCGCATTGCAGAATTGAACCAACCATTTAACTAAACACCACCGCAAATGAACCAAACGTTAACTGAGCACCACATTGCACAATATAACATTGTCCTAATAGAAGATCAGACAGTTAACCAAACCAAACATGCTTAACAACTTGGAAATATAGCAATTGTATTTGTTTCTCATGTATTTAGTACAGCCAAATTTGATTTATTTCTCACATGGTATACAATAACAGAATGCACCCACAACAATTGAACATCACATTACAGAATTGAACCAAATAGTTAACTAAACACCACAACAAATGAACCAAACGTTAACTGAGCACCACATTGCACAATATAACATACTCCTAATAGAAGATCGGACAGTTAACCAAACCAAGCATGCTAGACAACTTGGAAAATTGCACCCTAAAGAATTGAACCAAACATTTAACTGAACACCACATTGCAGGACATATAGAACATATACTCTAGAGCAGAAGATTGCATGGTAAAAGTGTTGGGGAACGCAGTAATTTCAAAATAATTTGTACGCACACGCAAGATCATGGTGATGCATAGCAACGAGAGGGGAGAATGTTGTCCACGTACCCTTGTAGACTGTAAGTGGAAGCGTTATGACAACGCGGTTGATGTAGTCGTACGTCTTCACGATCCACTGATCCTAGTACCGAAAGTACGACACCTCCGCGATCTGCACACATTCGGCTTGGTGACGTCCCACGAACTCACGATCTAGCAGAGTGTCGAGGGAGAGCTTCGCCAGCACGATGGCATGATGACGGTGATGATGATGCTACTGGAACAGGGTTTCGCCTAAGCACCGCTACTATATGAGCGAGGTGGATTATGGTGGAGGGGGGCACCGCAAATGGCTAAGAGATCAATGATCAACTTGTGTGTCTATGGGGTGCCCCCTCCCCCGTATATAAAGGAGTGGAGGAGGGGGAGAGGGCCGGCCTCCTAGGCGCGCCCAAGGGGGGAGTCCTACTCCCGGTGGGAGTAGGATTCCCCCTTCCCTAGTTGGAGTAGGAGAGGGAAGGAAGGGGGAGAAGGAGAGAAGGAAAGGGGGGCCGGCCCCCCTTCCCAATTCAGATTGGGCTTGGCGGGGGGCACCTTGGCCGCCTCCTCCTCCTTTCCACTATGGCCCATTAAGGCCCATTGACTCCTTGTGGGGTTCCGGTAACCCCCCGGTACTTCAGTATATGCCCGAACTCTCTCGAAACCCCTCTGATGTCCAAACATAGTCATCCAATATATCAATCTTTATGTCTCGACCATTTCGGGACTCCTTGTCATGTCCGCGATCACATCCGGGACTCAGAACTACCTTCGGTACATCAAAACACATAAACTCATAATACCGATCGTCACCAAACGTTAAGCATGCGAACCCTATGGGTTCGAGAACTATGTAGACATGACCGAGAGATGTCTCCGTTCAATAACCAACAGCGGAACCTGGATGCTCATACTGGCTCCCACATATTCTACGAAGATCTTTATCGGTCAAAACACATAACAACATATGTTGTTCCCTTTCTCATCGGTATGTTACTTGCTCGAGATTTGATCGTCGATATCTCAATACCTAGTTCAACCTCGTTACCGGCAAGTCTCTTTACTTGTTCCGTAATGCATCATCCCTTAACCAACTCATTAGTTACACTGCTTGCGAGGCTTATAGTGATGTGGGATGTGGGATGTGGAAGGAGGAGGAGGATGGGGGTCGGGTGTGGATTACCTTCCTGGATAGGCGAGGCCGAGCAGCGTGAAGGAGGGTCGCCGGCGAGGAGGCGGCGCTGCAAGCAAGGAGTGAAGGTTTCAACTTGGAAAGGAAGGCGGAAAGAGGGGAAATGTGGCTTTTGGTAAGGGGGAGGGGGCGGGGAGGTAGATATTTCCACGGAAGCCAAACATTTGGAATCATTTTAGCGAAAAAGCTGGCACGCAAAGTGTCATCAGACACAGTCCCTTATTGAGAACTGTGTATGATATATGAACATCACAAACGTTCAGATAGCTTAACCCATGTGTGATGAGTTTGAACGTCAAAATTTGGTTCGAATTTCCATGGTTACAGTGGTCATCCACGTCATTGCATAATTTGGGTACACAAAGGAGACACAGCACACCCACACTTCTTAATCGAGCAAGTTCAGCAATTAAACAGAGCCAGCTAACCTAAACATTACTCTAACAAATTAAATACTGGCACTCTTAATTAAACAAAACAAAGAGTACTACTACGGCTGGTGCTCGTCGATCTCCGCCGCTGCCTCCATGTCCATCTCGCGCTCGACGGTCTCCTTGGGAAGGGGCTCCATGACATCCATCGCACCATACTCGACAAGCATCTCGCCATCCGCGTCCGCCATCTCTTTGGAAAAGGCCGCGATGAGCTGGGCATGGGCGGTCGCGATCTAGGCTTGGATGGGCTCCATCATCGCAAGGTATGCTGCGGGGGAACAGACGACTGCTCGAACGCTCTCGGTGATTGGCAGCTCTTCGGCCATGGGTTGGCGACCATTGTCAGAGAAGCTTCGTTCGATTTATGAAGTAACCGCCATGAGCTGGGCATGGGTGGCCTCGACATGGTCGTGGGCTGCCTCCATCAGGGCTAAGGCCGCTGCTGTGGAACGGACAGCTGTTGTGCCGCTCTCGCCAGTTGCTATCCCTGAGGCAGATGTTGCTGCTGCCACCTGAGAAGCAACATCGTCCATTTGGGCTGCCTTAGCCACCCGGTCACAGATTGCGGCCGCGCTCATGCACCTTGTTAGCACGCGCATGGTCCACGTGGCCATCTTTCACCGGCGATGATTGAACAATGAAATGATATTTGGGAAGCGAGCTAGTGTGCTTGAGACGCCGGTTGTGGACTATAGCCGACGCACCTTCTCGCGTAAGCCATAGGCGTACTATACACCCACGGTGCTCGTGGATATTTTGTGCTGCATCTCACACGGTTGATGATAATAAACTTTGTGCAATCTACTTGATTTTTTATCTTGATTTCAATTACATAATGGGGTCACAACGGCAATGGACTGTGTTTGAATTGCTAGACCTTTTATCTGCAGTGAACATGCAACTATATGTGTGTCATAAAAGAATTGGAATTGTTCAGGGTTCGTTTGAACATTTTATACATTATAATGGTTTTCTAGCCATTTTAGGTGCATAATTCAAAATTAAACTACATGCACATGCTTCGGTGCACCAACATGGGTTGTAAAATCATATATGTGTCCATGGGTTTATGCTTATGTCCCATGCAAGAAATGGGGATGAAATTCGAACACCACGGCACCGTGGCTCTCCACCAAACGTCGACGTACTTGCTTTTGTAATTCTGGTAAATCCAAAATTCATCCGAAATTCATGAAACATGGCATGCTATCATGGAGCGGCATCAACATGCCATGGTAAAAAATTTGTCCCATCTGGGGCAGGTTTGGGTATAAGCTTCTCATAAACCAAAGCTTCTCACAACAAGTGTGATGGTTTCGTTAGGGAACGTTTCACCTTTCTGGACGAAATGATATCCGTTGCCTCTTCTCGATTTCAAAATTTTTCCTAGTCTCAACATAGAGCAACACGAGTGTTGTGTCAATTTTTGGGATTTTTAGGTTTGCTTGGACATTTTTATACATTAACTGAGTTTTCTATGCATTCATGTGCATAATTCAAATTTGAACTATAGGTACATGCTCTAATGCATATAAATTAGTTGAAAATTCAAATTTGTGTCCTTGGTTGCCTGCTTAGGTCTCATGCAAGAAATGGGAATGAATGTCAAACACCCTGCCACCGTCACTCGGCCGCAAACATTGAGATACTTGCTCTTGTAATTCTAGTAAATCTAAAATTCGTCCGAAATTTATTAAACTTGGCATGCTATCATGGAACGGCATCAACATGTCGTGGTAAAAATTTTGTCCCACTTGGGGCAGGTTTGGGTATAAGCTTCTCATAAACCAGAGCTTATAACAACAAGTGTGATGGTTTCGGTAGGGAGCGTCCCACCTTTGGGGCAAAAACGATATCCATTTCCTCTTATTGCTTTCAAAAAATTTCTCATGTCAACATAGAACAACAAGAGTGTTGTGTCAATTTTTGGGATTTTTCGGGTTCGCTTGGGCATTTTTATGCATTAACTGAGTTTTCTACGCATTCATGTGCATAATTCAAATTTGAACTATAGGCACATGCTCTAATGCATATAAATTAGTTGAAAATTCAAATCTGTGTCCTTCATTGCCTGCTTAGGTCCCATGCAAGAAAAGGGAATGAATGTCAAACACCCTGCCACCGTCACAAGGCCGCAAACATTGAGATACCTGGTTTTTAAATTCTAGTAAATCCAAAGCTCGTCTGAAATCATGAAACTTGGCATGCTATCATGGAGCGGCATCAACATGCCGTGGTAAATTTTTTGAACCATTTGGGGGTAGGTTTGGGTATATGCTTCTCACAAACCAAAGCTTCTCACAACAAGCATGATGGTTTCGGTAGGGAACGCCCCACCTTTGGGGATGAAACGATATCCATTGCCTCTTATTGCTTCCAAAAATTTTCTCGTGTCAACATAGAACAACAGGAGTGTTGTGTCAATTTTTGAGATTTTTCGAGGTTCATTTGGACATTTTTATGCAATAACTGAGTTTTCAATGCATTTATGTGCATAATTCAAATTTGAACTACATGCACATGCTCCAGTGCATATAAATTGGTTGAAAAATCAAAGCCGTGTCCTTGGGTGCATGCTTAGGTCCCATGCAAGGAATGAATTTCAAACACCAAGGCACCATTGATTGCCGGCAAAACATTGAGATGCCTGGTTTTTAAATTCTAGTAAATCCAAAACTCGTCTAAAATTCATGAAACTTGGCATGCTATCATGGAGCGGCATCAACATGCCGTGGTAAATTTTTTGTCCCATTTGGGGCAGGTTTGGGTATATGCTTCTCACAAACCAGAGCTTCTCACAACAAGCATGATGGTTTCGGTAGGGAACGTCCCACCTTTGGGGAAGAAATGATATCCATTGCCTCTTATTGCTTCCAATTTTTTTCGTGTCAACATAGAACAACAAGAGTGTTGTGTCAATTTTTGTGATTTTTCGGGGTTCGTTTGGACATTTTTATGCATCAAGTGAGTTTTCAATGCATTTATGTGCATATTTCAAATTTTAACTACATGTACATGCTCCAGTGCATATGAATTGGTTGAAAAATCAAATCTATGTCCTTGGGTGCATGCTTAGATCCCATGTAAGAAATGAGAATGAATTTCAAACACCAGGGCACCGTTGATTGCCGGCAAAACATTGAGATGCCTGCATTTTAAATTCTAGTAAATCCAAAACTCGTCTGAAATTCATGAAACATGGCATGTTTTTATGGAGCGGCATCAACATGTTGTGGTAAATTTTTTGTCCCATTTGGGACAGGTTTGGGGATATGCTTCTCACAAACCAGAGCTTCGCACAACAAGCCTGATGGTTTCGGTACGGAACGTCTCACCTTTGGGGACGAAATGATATCCACTGCCTCTTATTGCTTTCAAAAAATTTCTCGTGTCAACATAGAACAACCGGAGTGTTGTGTCAATTTTTGGGATTTTTCTGGGTTCGTTTGGACATTTTATGCATTAATTCAGTTTTCAATGCATTTATGTGCATAATTCAAATTTGAATTACATGAACATTCTCTAATGCATATAAATTGGTTTAAAATTCAAATGTGTGTCCTTGGTTGCATTCTTAGGTCCCATGCAAGAAATGGGAATGAATGTCAAACACCTTGTCACGGTCACTCGGCCGCAAACATTGATATACTTGATTTTTAAATTCTAGTAAATCCAAAGCTCGTCTGAAATTCATGAAACTTGGCATGCTATCATGGAGCACCATCAATATGCCATGGTAAATTTTTTGTCCCATTTGGGGCAGGTTTGGGGACATGCTTTTCACAAACCAGAGCTTCTCACAACAAGTCTGATGGTTTCGGTAGGGAACGTCCCACCTTTGGGGACGAAACAATATCCATTGCCTCTTATCGCTTTCAAATTTTTTCTCGTGTCAACGTAGGACAAAAGGAGTGTTGTGTCAATTTTTGGGATTTTTCGGGATTCGTTTGGACATTTTTATGCATTAATTGAGTTTGCAATACATTTATCTGCATAATTCAAATTTGAACTACATGCACATGCTCTAATGCATATAAATTGGTTGAAAATTCAAATTTGTGCCCTAGGTTGCATGCTTAGGTCCCATTCAAGAAATGGGAATGAATGTCAAACACCGTGCCACAGTCACTCGGCCGCAAACATTGAGATACCTGGTTTTTTTATTCTAGTAAATCCAAAGCTCATCTGAAATTCATGAAACTTGGCATGCTATCATGGAGCGGCATCAACATGTTGTGGTAAATTTTTTGCCCCATTTGGGGCAGGTTTGGGGATATGCTTCTCACAAACCAGAGCTTCTCACAACAAGCCTGATGGTTTCGGTAGGGAATGTCCCACCTTTGGGGACAAAACAATATCCATTGCCTCTTATTGCTTTCAAAAAATTTCTCGTGTCAACATACAACAAAAGGAGTGTTGTGTCAATTTTTGGGATTTTTCAGGGTTCGTTTGGACATTTTTATGCATTAATTGAGTTTTCAATGCATTTATGTGCATAATTCAAATTTGAACTACATGCACATGCTCTAATGCATATAAATTGGTTGAAAAATCAAATCTGTGTCCTTGGGTGCATCAATAGGTCCCATGCAAGAAATGGGAATGAATTTCAAACACCAGGGCACCGTTGATTGCCGACAAAATGTTGAGATGCTTTGTTTTTAAATTCTAGTAAATCCGAAACTCGTCTGAAATTCATGAAACTTGGCATGCTTTAATGGAATGGCACCCGACATGTTGTGGTATTTTTCATGTCCATTTTGAGAGAAGGCGCACTCGAATAACAACCAACAAAGGCATTTTGAAAAAATAGCTGCCACTTTAATATCTCAAACGTTTGTATAATTCAAATCGTGTGCATTCTGTTAACCATTCATGTGACGCCACGTGTCTTCGTTTTAATGGCTATAGGAGATGCCGCGCGAACAGCTGCTTGACCTTGACTGAACGGGAGGCGTGCGAGCGGAGTCCGGTGCGTAGGCTGACCGAGAGGCATGCAAGTTGTCCTCCAATGCGCACACTCACCGGGAAGCGTGCGAGTTGTACACTACGCATGCTCACTAGGAAGTGAGCCCTTTGACTTCCATGGTCGCCCGCCTTCCTCTCCATTAATGGCGCCTGAGACGTTGTTTAATACGGGCGGCCTTACTGTTCGCCTCCCATTCCCCTCCCTCCCGCAGACCTCCACCAACGCCCTGGCGCAGAATGATCATCAGCCACTAGTCTTCAAGTTTGGTGAAGTCGACTCCGAGCCGGAGGAGATAGAAAATAAGGAGGAATGGGGCCTCATGGACATGGCCCAGAACGAGCTAGCCGCGGCGGTTGCTGCCCCCGCTCCCGTCCTAGCTCACATCCCCGCGCCCGCGCCAGTGACCATCCACGTAGCATTGACGGGCTGGTCGCCGAGCACTATCGCTGAGCTGGAAGCCGCGGGTGTCAGCGAGGTCTCCATGGATCCGCGTGAGCTTGCGTACATGCCAGCGGTGCCAGTTGCCGTCCTCCCGCGCCCTGCCCGTCGATCGCGCGACGACATGATGTTTGATTTACAAGTGAAGAACATTTTGTGCTGCCTTGAGGACTTCAACAACGGCGTCCCGAAGGACGACAACGACAATGACGGCCCGGCACGCCGCCTCCGCCGCCACCGGAAATAGTTTTTTTTTGGGGTTTAATACTATATCTCGAATTCTTGATCATATGAATATAAATTCGCAGTGTGACTGAATGAAAGATATGGTTTGAACGAACTTGCGTTTTTCTCTCTTAATGTACAGACTTATCAAACGACTTTTTTTGAAAAAAATGTCAATGGTTTTTAAATATAAAACACTCATCGCAAACATTTTACTTAGAACACCCGTATGCAAACCGACAGCTTCCCCAGGAAGCCAAGGGAAAATGTGCCAAGCAGGATTTCTGCAGCTCTTGACTGCAAATGTTTTAGATAGAACACCTGTATGCAAAGTGAGAGCTATGGTCTTCCCTCCTAGTACCGGATTTGTGCATCCCTACAATGCAAACGGTTGTTTTTCGTGACCTGTGTGCAACCACGAAGAAACAATTGGGTAAGATTTGCATCTGTCATTTTGGGTATGTTGCCATTTGTCAAGCTGGAAACATTGACATTTGTTTATCTAGTAACATTGCCATTTGTCAACCTTGTAACACTGTGATTTGTCAAAATATGCAGCTAAAAATCACTAGAACTATCTAATTTTTGCAACTAAAATCACTAGCACTGTTCATATGGACACCACTAGCAGGTGTGAGTTGATGGACGCATATGCAAATGTACCATTGCTTACATACAACAAGTCATCAACCCACAACGACAACGAGGATACACGTTGGATTATAGATCATTTCCAACAAAACATTCTAGTAAAGTAACATTTTTCTCACACAACAAATAGCAAAGCGATGAAATGAACTTCAGCTCAACCACTCATCGGTGTTGGAAATGCTTGCTTTGAACCAGAAGTGATTCTCTAGGAAGGGCCAGCTACTGTCAATCTCGAGACCAACACATGACTGATCATCCAGGCTGAAGCGGCCTATGTTAGGACCCATATTGGGATGGTAGGTAAGCATAGCAATGTCCGAGGTATAGATACAGTTGCTTCTCATAAATGGTAGTAACGTTGTGTCAACAGCAGCTAGATCGCCTTTCACCATCATTGGATAGTTTTGTCCAAGGAAGAGTGAGTTTCCTCCAAGACTTTCAATACTGAACCAGGGAGAAGGTGTTGGCGCTAGTACACTGGTATCCATCCCGAATACCCTGCAACGGATGTTGGAATAGGTCCGGAGAGTGCGACCATGCGAGACAACACCTACTTCCTTAGTAACATTAGCAGTGCCCTGTATATAGACAAGAAGAGGTGATCCATCGGAATAAGTTGCCAGGCGCCACTGAGTATATGGGTCCTGCTTGTAATCATCAGCATTGTCATCTCCCCCTTGGTTATAAATTTTTTCAAGTATAGGTGGTGGAATGTCCACAGGACCTTGGAAACACAAGAAGGTTAATTAGTAGAGGGAAACTAGCTAACCCGCATGCATGTGGATGAAACAATTATAATTACGGTGGAAGACAAACGTACCGAAAGCATGAGGATTCCATGCAAAAACAGTGCCACGAGTGGTGGCAGCAAACACAAGACCCTCATATTGAATTGCATCACAATACTCATTTGTGTACAAAAATTGATTTTTGAGCAATATCCATCGAGGCGTGGAAGTAAGGACGGCAACAAGCTTGTCGAAGATAGCAACAATTTCATAGTTCGTGTAATCCCAAGAGCGGTTGGGAACTTGAAAAATTGCTATCTTCCGTAGACGACAGTCACCATGATCGTATCTGAACTCACGTAGAATACCAGTGTACTCAACCTCTGGGCTGTCTGAGATTTTTGGAAGTGGAACCCGATGATGAGTGTACACATTCACAAGTTCCCACTCGCAGTTGTACCCAATATAAACAACCCAATCTCCATCTGCGCCTACCCAGGCCATTCCCTCAAGCGATGGCATATTAACATAACACGTATTATTATCAAGCGGCATCAACTTGCACAAGGCGAGGCTTCCGTCGTCCCCGCGCCAGTCAGCAGGGTCACGACGAAGAAGATAGGGGAGATCAAACCGCTCCTGGACCCTAGGGTTGCTTGTAATGATGTTATTAGTTAAGTCGAGAATGGTCTTGAACGAACCAGCCATGCTAGCCGAGGTGATGACGTCGCACCGATCAATGAGTTCCTCCACCACATCATCTTTCAGATCAGGGCAAGAATAACAGGGTCGTTTCCGGCCTGTTCCCTCCATGGAGAAGATGATCGGACAATGGCAGAAGGAAGGGTGATGGCAAATGGAGGGAGGAAGAGCGTGCGACAGCAGTTCCAAATCGAGAGGGAAAGGCAAAGAGGCGGTGGATGGTTGCCATGGTACAAGAAGAGGCTAGTGGGGAGCGAACGGTTGCCACAGAGGTCACACACTGACGACAAGGCCGAGTGAACTGCATGTCATATATCGCACACACCTTGATCTGGCTGGCCGTTCCTTTTGTGTTGCCTAATCACAAACAGTTCATCTGAGTGAATCGTATGATATACATCGCACACACCTTCATCTGGCTGCCCGTTTCTTTTGTGTTGCCTAATCACAAATAGTTCATCCGAGCGAACCGTATGTTGTATATCGCACACACCTTCATCTGGCCACCCGTTTCTTTTGTTCCTCCTCATCACAAACAGTTAATTGAACTGAACCGTATGCCCTACATCGCACACACAACTAAAATCCAAACCGTGTTTGATGCATCCGTCATCGCAAACGTTTTAGACCTTTTTTGATGGTTTTTTACACCACCGTTTGCGATTATTGCATCGCACACAATTTCGTTGAACGGTCTGTGATCGTAGTGTCGCGTTAGCAGCATCCTACAGTAGTGGAAGGAGGCCCAACGGTGTGAAATTGAAGTGTGTATGCCGGGAGGATGGAAAGGAACCGTTGGCTGAGATTCACAGAGGAATGTGCGGCTCACACATTGGATCAAGGGCATTAGTTGGGAAAGCATTCCGACAAGGATTCTATTGGCCCACATGTTGGGGAATGCAGTATTTCAAAAAATTTCCTACGATCACGCAAGATCTATCTAGGAGATGCATAGCAACGAGATGGGAGAGTGTGTCCACGTACCCTCGTAGACCGAAAGCGGAAGCGTTTAGTAACGCGGTTGATGTGTTCGAACGTCTTCACGATTCAACCGATCCATGTACCGAATGTACAACACATCCATGTTCAGCACACGTTCAGCACGATGATGTTCCTCGAGCTCTTGATCCAGTTGAGGACGAGGGAGAGTTCCATCAGCACGACGGTGTGGCGATGGTGATGATGAAGTTACCGGCGCAGGGCTTCACCTAAGCACTACGGCGATATGACCGAGGTGTTAAACTATGTAGGGGGGCACCACACACGGCTAAGAGGTTGTCTGTTGTGCTTTGGGGTGCCCCCTGCCCGCGTATATAAAGGAGGGGAGGAGGAAGCTGGCCAAGGGGGGGGCGCCATAGGGGAGTCCAACTAGGATTCCCAATCCTAGTTGGAGTCTCCATCCTTTTCCAAGAGAGGGAAGGAGGAGAGGGAGAAGGAAAGAGGGGGGCGCCGCCCCCTCCCTAGTCCAATTCGGACTTGCCATGGGGGGGCACCCCTTGTGGCCCTTCTCTCCTTTACACTAAAGCCCATTAAGGCCCAATACTTCCCCGAGGGGTTCAACCTCCCGGTACTCCAAAAAAAATACCTGAATCACTTCGGAACTATTCTGGTGTCCTAATATAACCTTCCAATATATCGATCTTTACCTCTCGACCATTTCGAGACTCCTCGTCATGTCCGTGATCTCATCGGGGACTCCGAACAAACTTCGGTCATCAAATCACATAACTCGTACTACAAATCATCATCGAACGTTAAGCGCGCGGACCCTACGGGTTCGAGAACTATGTAGACATGACTGAGACACATCTCCGGTCAATAACCAATAGCGGAACCTGGATGCTCATGTTGGCTCCTACATATTCTATGAAGATCTTTATCGGTCAAACCGCATAACAACATTCATTATTCCCTTTGTCATTGGTATGTTACTTGCCTGAGATTCGATCGTCGGTATCCGCATACCTAGTTCAATCTCGTTACCGGCAAGTCTACTTACTTGTTCCGTAATGCATCATCTCGTAACTAACTCATTAGTCACATTGCTTGCAAGGCTTATGGTGATGTGCATTACCGAGAGGGCCCACAGATACCTCTCCAATACACGGAATGACAAATCCTAATCTCGATCTATGCCAACTCAACAAACACCATCAGAGACACTTGTAGAGCATCTTTATAATCACTCAGTTATGTTTTGACGTTTGATAGCACACAAGGTGTACCTCCAGTATTCGGGAGTTCCATAATCTCAGTTAGAGGAACATGTATAAGTCATGAAGAAAGCAATAGCAATAAAACTAAACGATCATTATGCTAAGCTAACAGATGGGTCTTGTCCATCACGTCATCAAATGAAAACACATGTCTATGGTCAGGAAACATAACCATCTTTGATTAACGAGCTAGTCAAGTAGAGGCATACTATGGACACTCTGTTTGTCTATGTATTCACACATGTACTAAGTTTTTGGTTAATACAATTCTAGCATGAATAATAAACATTTATCATGATATAAGGAAATATAAATAACAACTTTATTATTGCCTCTAGGGCATATTTCCTTTAGTCTCCTACTTGCACTAGAGTCAATAATCTAGATTACATAGTAATGATTCTAACACCCATGAAGTCTTGGTGTTGATCATGTTTTGCTCATGAGAGAGGCTTAGACAACGGGTCTGCAACATTCAGATCCGTATGTATCTTGCAAATCTCTATGTCTCCCTCCTTGTCTTGTTTGCGGATGGAATTGAAGTGTCTCTTGATGTCTTTAGTTCTCTTGTGAAATCTGCATTCCTTCGCCAAGGCAATTGCTCCAGTATTGTCACAAAAGATTTTCATTGGACCCGATGCACTAGGTATTACACCTAGATCAGATATGAACTCCTTCATCCAGACTCCTTCTTTTCCTGCTTCCGAAGCAGCTATGTACTCCGCTTCACACATAGATCCCGCCATGACGCTCTGCATGGAACTGCACCAACTGACAGCTCCACCATTCAATATAAATATATATCCGGTTTGTGACTTAGAGTCATCTGGATCAGTGTCAAAGCTTGCATCGACGTAAGCATTTACGACAAGCTCTTTGTCACCTCCATAAACGAGAAACATATCCTTAGTCCTTTTCAGGTATTTCAGGATATTCTTGACCGATGTCCGGTGATCCACTCCTGGTTTACTTTGGTACCTCCCTGCTAAACTTATAGCAAGGCGCACATCAGGTCTGGTACATAGCATTGCATACATGATAGAACCTATGGTTGAGGCATAGCGAATGACTTGCATTTTCTCTCTATCTTCTGCAGTGGTCGTGCATTGAGTCTGACTCAACTTCACACCTTGTAACATAGGCAAGAACCCTTTCTTTGACTGGTCCATTTTGAACTTCTTCAAAACTTTATCAAGGTATGTGCTTTGTGAAAGTCCACTTAAGCATCTTGATCTATCTCTATAGATCTAGATGCCCAATATATAAGAAGCTTCACCGAGGTCTTTCATTGAAAAATTCTTATTCAAGTATCCTTTTATACTATCCAGAAATTATGTATTATTTCCAATCAATAATATGTCATCCACATATAATAGTAGAAATGCTACATAGCTCCCACTCACTTTCTTGTAAATACAGGCTTCTCCAAAAGTCTGTGTAAAACCATATGCTTTGATCACACTATCAAAGCATATATTCCAACTCTGAGAGGCTTGCACCAGTCCATAAATGGATCGCTGGAGCTTGCACACTTTGTTAGCACCTTTAGATCGACAAAACCTTCTGGTTGCATCATATACAACTCTTTTTAAAATATCCATTAAGAAATGCAGTTTTGACATCCATTTGCCAAATTTCATAATCATAAAATGCGGCAATTGCTAACATGATTCGGACAGACTTAAGCATTGCTAGGGGTGAGAAGGTCTCATCATAGTCAACTCCTTGAACTTGTCGAAAACCTTTTCCAGCAAGTCGAGCTTTGTAGACAGTAAGATTACCATCAACGTCAATCTTCTTCTTGAAGATCCACTTATTCTCCCTGGATTGCCGATCATTGGGCAAGTTGACCAAAGTCCACACTTTGTTCTCATGCGTGGATCCCATCTCAGATTTCATGGCCTCAAGACATTTCGCGGAATCTGGGCTCATCATCGCTTCCTCATAGTTCATAGGTTCATCATGGTCAAGTAACATGACCTCCAAAACAGGATTGTCGTACGACTCTGGTGCGGATCGTACTCTGGTTGACCTACGAGGTTCGGTAGTAACTTGATTAGAAGTTTCATGATCATCATCATTAGCTTCCTCACTAATTGGTGTAGGAATCACTGGAACTTATTTCTGTGATCAACTACATTCCAATTTGAGAGAAGGTACAATTACCTCATCAAGTTCTACTTTCCTCCAAATCACTTCTTTCGAGAGAAACTCCTTCTCTAGAAAGGATCCATTCTTAGCAACGAATATCTTGCCTTCGGATCTGTGATAGAAGGTGTACCCAACAGTCCCCTTGGGGTATCCTATGAAGACACATTTCTCCGATTTGGGTTTGAGCTTATCAGGTTGAAGCATTTTCACATAAGGATCGCAGCCCCAAACTTGAAGAAATGACAGTTTAGATTTCTTGCCAAACCACAGTTCATATGGTGTCATCTCAACGGATTTAGATGGTGCCCTATTTAACATGAATGCAGCCGTCTCTAAAGCATAACCCCAAAACGATAGCGGTAAGTCCGTAAGAGACATCATAGATCGCACCATATCTAATAAAGTACGGTTAAGATGTTCAGACACACCATTACGCTGTGGTGTTCCAGGTGGCGTGAGTTGCGAAACTATTCCACATTGTTACAAATGAAGACCAAACTCATAACTCAAATATTCACCTCCACGATCAGATCGTAGAAACTTTATTTTCTTGTTATGATCATTTTCCACTTCACTCTGAAATTCTTTGAACTTTTCAAATGTTTCAGACTTATGTTTCATCAACTAGATATACCCATATCTGCTCAAATCATCTGTGAAGGTCAGAAAATAACGATACTCGCCGCGAGCCTCAACACTCATCGAACCGCATACATCAGTATGTATTACTTCCAAATAGTCAGTTGCTCGCTCCATTGTTTCGGAGAACGGAGTTTTAGTCATCTTTCCCATGAGGCATGGTTCGCAAGCATCAAGTGATTCCAAAAGCCCATCAGCATGGAGTTTCTTCATGCGCTTTACACCAATATGACCTAAACGGCAGTGCCACAAATAAATTGCACTATCATTATTAACTTTGCATCTTTTGGCTTCAATATTATGAATATGTGTATCACTACAATCGACATTCAACAAGAATAGACCACTCATCAAGGGTGCATGACCATAAAAGATATTACTCATATAAATAGAACAACCATTATTCTCTGATTTAAATGGATAACTGTCTTGCATTAAACAAGATCCAGATATAATGTTCATGCTCAACGCTCGCACCAAATAACAATTATTTAGGTCCAAACTAATCCCGATGATAGATGTAGAGGTAGCGTGCCGACAATGATCACATCGACTTTGGAACCATTTCGCACGCGCATCGTCACCTCGTCCTTTGCCAATCTTGGTTTAATCCATAGCCCCTATTTCGAGTTGCAAATATGAGAAACATAACCAGTATCAAATACCCAGGCGCTACTACGAGCATTAGTAAGGTACACATCAATAACATGTATATCAAATATACCTTTCACTTTGCCATCCTTCTTATCCGCCAAATACTTGGGGTAGTTCCGCTTCTAGTGACCAATCGCTTTGCAGTAGAAGCACTCAGTCTCAGGCTTAGGTCCAGACTTGGGCTTCTTCCCTTGAGAAACAACTAGCTTGCTGTTCTTCTTGAAGTCCCCCTTCTTCCCTTTGCCCTTTTTCTTGAAACTAGTGGTCTTGTTCACCATCAACACTTGATGCTCCTTCTTGATTTCTACCTTCGCATCTTTTAGCATTGCGAAGAGCTCAATTGTCTTTTCCATCCCTTGCATATTATAGTTCATCACGAAGCCTTTATTGCTTGGTGGTAGTGATTGAAGAAATCTGTCAATGACACTATCATCAGGAAGATTAACTCCTAGCTGAATCAAGTGGTTGTGGTACCCAGACATTCTGAGTATGTGTTCACTGACAGAACTATTCTTCTCCATTTTGCAGCTATAGAACTTGTTGGAGACTTCATATCTCTTAACTCAGGCATTTGCTTGAAATATTAACTTCAACTCCTGGAACATCTCATATGCTCCATGACGTTCAAAACGTCTTTGAAGTCCCGATTCTAAGCCGTAAAGCACGACACACTGAACTATTGAGTAGTCATCAGCATTGCTCTGCCTGACGTTCATAACGTCTCGAGTTGCTCCTGCAGCGGGTCTTGCACCTAGCGGTGCTTCCAGGATGTAATTCTTATGTGCAGCAATGAGGATAATCCTCAAGTTACGGACCCAGTCCGTGTAATTGCTACCATCATCTTTCAACTTAGCTTTCTCTAGGAACACATTAAAATTCAAGGGAACGGTAGCACGGGCCATTGATCTACAACAACATAGACAAGCAAATACTATCAGGTACTAAGTTCATGATAAATTAAAGTTCAATTAATCATATTACTTAAGAACTCCCACTTAGATAGACATCCCTCTGGTCATCTAAATGATCACGTGATACATATCAACTAAACCATGTCCGATCATCACATGAGATGGAGTAGTTTTCAATGGTGAACATCACTATGTTGATCATATCTACTATATGATTCATGTTCAACCTTTCGGTCTTAGTGTTCCGAGGCCATATCTGCATATGCTAAGCTCGTCAAGTTTAACCCGAGTATTCTGCACGTGCAAAACTGGCTTGCACCCGTTGTATGTGAACATGAGCTTATCACACCTGATCATCACATGGTGTCTCGGCACGACGAACTCTAGCAACGGTGCATACTTAGGGAGAACACTTGTACCTCAAAATTTAGTGAGGGATCATCTTATAATGCTACAGTTGTACTAAGCAAAATAAAATTCATAAAGGATAAACATCACATGCAATCAAAATATGTGACATGATATTGAAGGAAATATGCCCTAGAGGCAATAATAATGTTATTATTTTATTTCCTTATATCATGATAAATGTTTATTATTCATGCTAGAATTGTATTATCCGGAAACATAATACTTGTGTGAATACATAGACAAACTAAACGTCACTAGTATGCCTCTACTTGACTAGCTCGTTAATCAAAGATGGTCATGTTTCCTAACCATAGACATGTGTTGTCATTTGATTAACGGGAACACATTATTAGGAGAATGATGTGATTGACATGACCCATTCCATTAGCTTAGCACCCGATCGTTTAGTATTTTGCTATTGCTTTCTTCATGACTTATACATGTTCCTATGACTATGAGATTATGCAACTCCCGTTTGCCGGAGGAACACTTTTTGTGCTACCAAATGTCACAACGTAACTGGGTGATTATAAAGGAGCTCTACAGGTGTATCCAAAGGTAAATGTTGGGTTGGCGTATTTCGACATTAGCATTTGTCACTCCGATTGTCGGAGAGGTATCTCTGGGCCCTCTCGGTAATACACATCACATAAGCCTTGCAAGCATTGCAACTAATGAGTTAGTTGCGAGATGATGTATTACGAAACGAGTAAAGAGACTTGCTGGTAACGAGATTGAACTAGGTATTGAGATACCGACGATCGAATCTCGGGCAAGTAACATACCGATGACAAAGGGAACAACGTATGTTGTTATGCGGTCTGACCGATAAAGATCTTCGTAGAATATGTGGGAGCCAATATGAACATCCAAGTTCCGCTATTGGTTATTGATCGGAGACATGTCTCGGTCATGTCTACATTGTTCTCGAACACGTAGGGTCCGCACGCTTAAGGTTTCGATGACAGTTATATTATGAGTTTATGAGTTTTGATGTACCGAAGTTAGTTCGGGGTCCCGGATGTGATCACGGACATAACGAGGAGTCTCGAAATAGTCGAGACATAAAGATTGATATATTGGACGGCTATATTCGGACACCGGAAGTGTTCCGGGTGATTTCGGAGAAAACCGGAGTGCCGGAGGGTTACCGGAACCCCCCGGGAGAAGTAATGGGCCATATGGGCCTTAGTGGAGAGAGAGAAGTGTAGCCAGGGTGGGCCGCACGCCTCCTCCCCCTGGTCCGAATTGGACTAGGAGAGGGGGGGGCGGCGCCCCCCTTTCCTTCTCCATCCCCACTTCCTTTCCCCCTCCTAGTAGGAGTCCTACTCCTACTAGGAGGAGGACTCCTCCTTGGCGCGCCAATAGGGTCGGCCGGCCTCCTCCCCTTGCTCCTTTATATACGGGGGCAGGGGCACCCCTAGACACACAAGTTGATCCACGTGATCATTTTCTTAGCCCTGTGCAGTTTCCCCTTCCACCATAATCCTCGATAATATTGTAGCGGTGCTTAGGCGAAGCCCTGCGACGGTAGAACATCAAGATCATCACCACACTGTCGCGCTGACGGAACTC
This sequence comes from Triticum monococcum, assembly GCA_034509565.1. Lineage (NCBI taxonomy): Eukaryota > Viridiplantae > Streptophyta > Magnoliopsida > Poales > Poaceae > Triticum > Triticum monococcum. The sequence goes on along the minus strand of CM067847.1, from coordinate 211,318,066 downwards.
TTCCCCGACACTTTGCTGGATCGAAGTCCGGGAATCTTCATCGAGCTGAACGTGTGCTAAAACTCGGAGGTGCCATAGTTTCGGTGCTTGATCGGTCGGGTCGTGAAGACGTACGACTACATCAACCGCGTTGTGCTAACGCTTCTGTTGTCGGTCTACAAGGGTACGTAGATCACACTCTCCCCTCTTGTGGCTATGCATCACCATGATCTTGCGTGTGCGTAGGAATTTTTCTGAAATTACTACGTTTCCCAACAGTGGCATCCGAGCCAGGTTTTATGTGTTGATGTTATATGCACGAGTAGAACACAAGTGAGTTGTGGGCGATATAAGTCATACTGCTTACCAGCATGTCATACTTTGGTTCGGCGGTATTGTTGGACGAAGCAGCCTGGACCGACATTACGCGTACGCTTACGCGAGACCGGTTCTCCCAACGTGCTTTGCACAAAGGTGGCTAGCGGGTGTCAGTTTCTCCAACTTTAGTTAAACCGAGTGTGGCTACGCCCGGTCCTTGCGAAGGATAAAACAACACCAACTTGACAAACTATCGTTGTGGTTTTGATGCATAGGTAAGATTGGTTCTTACTTAAGCCCGTAGCAGCCACGTAAAACTTGCAACAACAAAGTAGAGGATGTCTAACTTGTTTTTGCAGGGCATGTTGTGATGTGATATGGTCAAGACATGATGCTAAATTTTATTGTATGAGATGATCATGTTTTGTAAGCAAGTTATCAGCAACTGGCAGGAGCCATATGGTTGTCGCTTTATTGTATGCAATGCAATTGCGCTGTAATGCTTTACTTTATCACTAAGCGGTAGCGATAGTCGTGGAAGCATAAGATTGGCGAGACGACAACGATGCTGCGATGGTGATCAAGGTGTCGCGCCGGTGACGATGGTGATCATGACAGTGCTTCGAAGATGGAGATCACAAGCACAAGATGATGATGGCCATATCGTATCACTTATATTGATTGCATGTGATGTTTATCTTTTATGCATCTTATCTTGCTTTGTTTGACGGTAGCATTTTAAGATGATCTCTCACTAATTATCAAGAAGTGTTCTCCCTGAGTATGCACCGTTGCAAAAGTTCTTCGTGCTAAGACACCACGTGATGATTGGGTGTGATAGGCTCTACGTTCAAATACAACGGGTGCAAAACAGTTGCACACGCGGAATACTCAGGTTATACTTGACGAGCCAAGCATATACAGATATGGCCTCGGAACACGGAGACCGAAAGGTCGAGCGTGAATCATATAGTAGATATGATCAACATAGTGATGTTCACCAATGAAACTACTCCATCTCACGTGATGATCGGACATGGTTTAGTTGATTTGGATCACATAATCACTTAGAGGATTAGAGGGATGTCTATCTAAGTGGGAGTTCTTTAGTAATATGATTAATTGAACCTAAATTTATCATGAACTTAGTACCTGATAGTATCTTGCTTGTTTATGTTTGATTGTAGATAGATGGCCCGTGCTGTTGTTCCGTTGAATTTTAATGCGTTCCTTGAGAAAGCAAAGTTGAAAAATGATGGTAGCAATTACACGGACTAGGTCCGTAACTTGAGGATTATCCTCATTGCTGCACAGAAGAATTACGTCCTGGAAGCACCGCTGGGTGCCAGGCCTGCTGCTGGAGCAACACCAGATGTTATGAACGTCTGGTAGAGCAAAGCTGATGACTACTCGATAGTTCAGTGTGCCATGCTTTATGGCTTAGAATCGGGACTTCAACGACGTTTTGAACGTCATGGAGCATATGAGATGTTCCAGGAGTTGAAGTTAATATTTCAAGCAAATGCCCGGAATGAGAGATATGAAGTCTCCAATAAGTTCAGCTGCAAGATGGAGGAGAATAGTTCTGTCAGTGAGCATATACTCAAAATGTCTGGGTATAATAATCACTTGATTCAATTCGGAGTTAATCTTCTAGATGATTGCGTCATTGACAGAATTCTCCAATCACTGCCACCAAGCTACAAGAGCTTCGTGATGAACTATAATATGCAAGGGATGAACAAGACTATTCCCGAGCTCTTCGCAATGCTGAAAGCTACGGAGGTAGAAATCAAGAAGGAGCATCAAGTGTTGATGGTCAACAAGACCACTAGTTTCAAGAAAAAGGGCAAAGGGAAGAAGAAGGGGAACTTCAAAAAGAACAGCAAGCAAGTTGCTACTCAAGAGAAGAAACCTAAACCTGGACCTAAGCCTGAAACTGAGTGCTTCTACAGCAAGCAGACTGGTCATTGGAAGCGGAACTGCCCCAAGTATTTGGCGGATAAGAAGGATGGCAAGGTGAAGAAAGGTATATGTGATATACATGTTATTGATGTGTACCTTACTAATGCTCGCAGTAGCACCTGGGTATTTGATACTGTTTCTGTTGCTAACATTTGCAACTCGAAACAGGGACTACGGATTAAGCGAAGATTGGCTAAAGGTGACGATGCGCGTGGGAAATGGTTCCAAAGTCGATGTGATCGCGGTCGGCACGCAACCTCTACATCTACCTTCGGGATTAGTATTAGACCTAAATAATTGTTATTTGGTGCCAGCGTTAAGCATGAACATTATATCTGGATCTTGTTTGATGCGAGACGGTTATTCATTTAAATCAGAGAATAATGGTTGTTCTATTTATATGAGTAATATCTTTTATGGTCATGCACCCTTAAAGAGTGGTCTATTCTTATTAAATCTCGATAGTAGTGACACACATATTCATAATGTTGAAGCCAAAAGATGCAGAGTCGATAATGATAGTGCAACTTATTTGTGGCACTGCCGTTTGGGTCATATCGGTGTAAAGCGCATGAAGAAACTCCATGCTGATGGACTTTTGGAACCACTTGATTATGAATCACTTGGTACTTGCGAACCGTGCCTTATGGGTAAGATGACAAAAACACCATTCTCCGGTACTATGGAGAGAGCAACAGATTTGTTGGAAATCATACATACAGATGTATGTGGTCCGATGAATGTTGAGGCTCGTGGCGGATATCGTTATTTTCTCACCTTCACAGATGACTTAAGCAGATATGGGTATATCTACTTAATGAAATGTAAGTCTGAAACGTTTGAAAAGTTCAAAGAATTTCAGAGTGAAGTTGAAAATCATCGTAACAAGAAAATAAAATTCCTACGATCTGATCGTGGAGGAGAATATTTGAGTTATGAGTTTGGTGTACATTTGAAACAATGCGGAATAGTTTCGCAACTCACGCCACCCGGAACACCACAGCGTAATGGTATGTTCGAACATCGTAATCGTACTTTACTTGATATGGTGCGATCTATGATGTCTCTTACTGATTTACCGCTATCGTTTTGGGGTTATGCTCTAGAGACGGCCGCATTCACGTTAAATAGGGCACCATCAAAATCCGTTGAGACGACGCCTTATGAACTGTGGTTTGGCAAGAAACCAAAGTTGTCGTTTCTGAAAGTTTGGGGTTGCGATGCTTATGTGAAAAAGCTTCAACCTGATAAGCTCAAACCCAAATCGGAGAAATGTGTATTCATAGGATATCCAAAGGAAACTATTGGATACACCTTCTATCACAGATCCGAAGGCAAGACTTTTGTTGCTAAATTCGGAAACTTTCTAGAGAAGGAGTTTCTCTCGAAAGAAGTGAGTGGGAGGAAAGTAGAACTTGATGAGGTAACTGTACTTGCTCCCTTATTGGAAAGTAGTACATCACAGAAACCAGTTTCTGTGACACCTACACCAATTAGTGAGGAAGCTAATGATGATGATCATGAAACTTCAGAACAAGATACTACTGAACCTCGTAGATCAACCAGAGTAAGATCCGCACCAGAGTGGTACGGTAATCCTATTCTGGAAGTCATGCTACTAGATCATGATGAACCTACGAGCTATGGAGAAGCGATGGTGAACCCAGATTCCGCAAAATGGCTTGAAGCCATGAAATCTGAGATGTATCCATGTATGAGAACAAAGTATGGACTTTGGTTGACCTACCCAATGATCGGCAAGCAATTGAGAATAAATGGATCTTCAAGAAGAAGACTGACACTGATGGTAATGTTACTGTCTACAAAGCTCGACTTGTCGCAAAAGGTTTTTGACAAGTTCAAGGAATTGACTATGATGAGACCTTCTCACCCGTAGCGATGCTTAAGTCTGTCCGAATCATGTTAGCAATTGCCGCATTTTATGATTATGAAATTTGGCATATGGATGTCAAAACTAGATTCCTGAATGGATTTCTGGAAGAAGAGTTGTATATGATGCAACCGGAAGGTTTTGTTGATCCAAAGGGAGCTAACAAAGTGTGCAAGCTCCAACGATCCATTTATGGACTGGTGCAAGCTTCTCGGAGTTGGAATAAACGCTTTGATAGTGTGATAAAAGCATTTGGTTTTGTACAGACTTTTGGAGAAGCCTGTATTTACAAGAAAGTGAGTGGGAGCTCTGTAGCATTTATGATATTATATGTAGATGACATATTACTAATCGGAAATGATATAGAATTTCTGGATAGCATAAAGGGATACTTGAATAAGAGTTTTTCAATGAAAGAACTCGGTGAAGCTGCTTACATATTGGGCATTAAGATCTATAGAGATAGATCAAGACGCTTAATTGGACTTTCACAAAGCACATACCTTGACAAAATTTTGAAGAAGTTCAAAATGTATCAAGCAAAGAAAGGATTCTTGCCTGTGTTACAAGGTGTGAAATTGAGTAAGACTCAATGCCCAACCAATGCAGAAGATAGAGAGAAAATGAAAGATGTTCCCTAAGCTTCAGACATAGGATCTATCATGTATGCAATGCTGTGTACCAGACCTGATGTGTGTCTTCCTATAAGTCTAGCAGGGAGGTACCAAAGTAATCCAGGAGTGGATCACTGGACAGCGGTCAAGAACATCTTGAAATACCTGAAAAGGACTAAGGATATGTTTCTCATATATGGAGGTGACAAAGAGCTCATCGTAAATGGTTACGTTGATGCAAGCTTTGACACTGATCCGGATGATTCTAAATCGCAAACCGGATACGTGTTTACATTAAACGGTGGAGCTGTCAGTTGGTGCAGTTCTAAACAAAGCGTTGTGGCGGGATCTACATGTGAAGCGGAGTACATAGCTACTTCGGAAGAAGCAAACGAAGGAGTTCATATCCGATCTAGGTGTCATACCTAGTGCATCGGGTCCAATGAAAATCTTTTGTGACAATACTGGTGCAATTGCCTTGGCAAAGGAATCCAGATTTCACAAGAGAACCAATCACATCAAGAGACGCTTCAATTCCATCCGGGATCTAGTCCAGCTGGGAGACATAGAGATTTGCAAGATACATACGGATCTGAATGTTGCAGACCCGTTGACTAAGCCTCTTCCACGAGCAAAACATGATCAGCACCAAAGCTCCATGGGTGTTAGAATCATTACCGTGTAATCTAGATTATTGACTCTAGTGCAAGTGGGAGACTAAAGGAAATATGCCCTAGAGGCAATAATAATGTTATTATTTTATTTCCTTATATCATGATAAATGTTTATTATTCATGCTAGAATTGTATTATCCGGAAACATAATACTTGTGTGAATACATAGACAAACTAAACGTCACTAGTATGCCTCTAATTGACTAGCTCGTTAATCAAAGATGGTCATGTTTCCTAACCATAGAAATGTGTTGTAATTTGATTAACGGGATCACATTATTAGGAGAATGATGTGATTGACATGACCCATTCCATTAGCTTAGCACCCGATCGTTTAGTATGTTGCTATTGCTTTCTTCATGACTTATACATGTTCCTATGAATATGAGATTATGCAACTCCCGTTTGCCGGAGGAACACTTTGTGTGCCACCAAACATCACAACATAACTGGGTGATTATAAAGGAGCTCTACAGGTGTCTCCAAAGGTAAATGTTGGGTTGGCGTATTTCGAGATTAGGATTTGTCACTCCGATTGTCAGAGAGGTATCTCTGGGCCCTCTTGGTAATACACATCACATAAGCCTTGCAAGCATTGCAACTAATGAGTTAGTTGCGAGATGATCTATTACGAAACGAGTAAAGAGACTTGCCGGTAACGAGATTGAACTAGGTATTGAGATACCGACGATCGAATCTCGGACAAGTAACATACCGATGACAAAGGGAACAACGTATGTTGTTATGCCGTCTGACCGATAAAGATCTTCGTAGAATATGTGGGAGCCAATATGAACATCCAGGTTCCGCTATTGGTTATTGACCGGAGACATGTCTCGGTCATGTCTACATTGTTCTCGAACCCGTAGGGTCCGCATGCTTAAGGTTTCAATGACAGTTATATTATGAGTTTATGAGTTTTGATGTACCGAAGTTAGTTCGGTGTCCCGGATGTGATCACGGACATAACGAGGAGTCTCAAAATAGTCGAGACATAAAGATTGATATATTGGACGGCTATATTCGGACACCGGAAGTGTTCCGGGTGATTTCGGAGAAAACCGGAGTGCCGGAGGGTTACCAGAACCCCCCGGGAGAAGTAATGGGCCATATGGGCCTTAGTGGAGAGAGAGAAGGGCAGCCAAGGTGGGCCGCACGCCTCCCCCTGGTTCGAATTGGACTAGGAGAGGGGGGGCGGTGCCCCCCTTTCCTTCTCCCTCCCCACTTCCTTTCCCCCTCCTAGTAGGAGTCCTACTCCTACTAGGAGGAGGACTCCTCCTTGGTGCGCCAATAGGGCCGGCCGACCTCCTCCCCTTGCTCCTTTATATACGGGGGCAGGGGGCACCCCTAGACACACAAGTTGATCCACGTGATCGTTTTCTTAGCCGTGTGCGGTGCCCCCTTCCACCATAATCCTCGATAATATTGTAGCGGTGCTTAGGCGAAGCCCTGCGACGGTAGAACATCAAGATCGTCACCACGCCGTCGTGCTAACGGAACTCTTCCCCGACACTTTGCTAGATCGGAGTCCGGGGATCGTCATCGAGCTGAACGTGTGCTAAAACTCGGAGGTGCCATAGTTTCGGTGCTTGATCGGTCGGGCCGTGAAGACGTACGACTACATCAACCGCGTTGTGTTAACGCTTCCGCTGTCGGTCTACAAGGGTACGTAGATCACACTCTCCCCTCTCGTTGCTATGCATCACCATGATCTTGCATGTGCGTAGGATTTTTTTTGAAATTACTACGTTACCCAACAGATATGGCCATCATCATCTTGTGCCTTTGATCTCCATCTCCAAAGCACCGTCATGATCTCCACCGTCACCGGCTTGAAACTTTGATCTCCATCGTAGCATCATTTTCGTCTCGCCAACTATTTCTTCTACGACTATCGCTACCGCTTAGTGATAAAGTAAAGCAATTACATGGCGATTGCATTTCATACAATAAAGCGACAACCATAAGGCTCCTTCCAGTTGTCGATAACTTCTACAAAACATGATCATCTCATACAACAATTTATATCTCATCACGTCTTGACCATATCACATCACAACAAGCCATGCAAAAACAAGTTAGATGTCCTCTACTTTGTTCTTGCAAGTTTTACGTGGCTACTACGGGCTTCTAGCAAGAACCGTTCTTACCTACGCATCAAAACCACAACGATTTTTTTGTCAAGTGTGTTGTTTTAACCTTCAACAAGGATCGGGCGTAGTCAAACTCGATTCAACTAAAGTTGGAGAAACAGACACCCGCCAGCCACATGTGTGCGAAGCACGTCGGTAGAACCAGTCTCATGAAGGCGGTCATGTAATGTCGGTTCGGGCTGCTTCATGCAACAATACCGCCGAATCAAAGTAAGACATTGGTGGTAAGCAGTATGACTATTATAGCCCACAACTCTTTGTGTTCTACTCGTGCATATAACATCTACGCATAGACCTGGCTCGGATGCCACTGTTGGGGAACGCAGTATTCCAAAAAAAATCCTATGATCATGCAAGATCTATCTAGGAGATGCATAGAAATGAGACGGGAGAGTGTGTCCACGTACCCTCGTAGACCAAAAGAGGAAGCGTTTAGTAACGCAGTTGATGTAGTTGAACGTCTTCACGATTCAACTGATCCAAGTATCGAACGTACGACACTTCCGTGTTCAGCACACGTTCAACACGATGACGTCCCTCGAGCTCTTGATCCAGTTGAGGACGAGGGAGAGTTCCGTCAGCACGACGGTGTGGCGATGGTGATGATGAATTTACCAGCGCATGACTTCACCTAAGCACTATGGCGATATGACCGAGGTGTTAAACTATGGAGGGGGGCACCGCACACGGCTAAGAGATTGTCTGTTGTGCTTTGGGGTGCCCCTACCCATGTATATAAAGGAGGGGGAGAGGAGGCCGGCCAAGGGGGGCGCACGCCATAGGGGAGTCCAACTAGGATTCCCAATCCTAGTTGGAGTCCCCTTCCTTTTCCAAGAGGGGGAGAGAGGGAAGGAGGAGGAGAGGGAGAAGGAAAGAGGGGGGTGCCGCCCCTCCCTAGTCCAATTCGGACTTGCATGGGGGTGGGGGGCGTGGACACCCCTTGTGGCCCTTCTCTCCTTTCCACTAAAGCCCATTAAGGCCCAATACTTCCCCGGGGGTTCCGGTAACCTCCCGGTACTCCAAAAAAATACCCGAATCACTTCGGAACCAATCCGGTGTCCGAATATAACCTTCCAATATATCGATCTTTACCTCTCGACCATTTCGAGACTCCTCGTCATGTTAGTGATCTCATCGGGGATTCCGAACAAACTTCGGTCATCAAATCACATAACTCGTAATACAAATCGTCATCGAACATTAAGCGTGAGGACCCTACGGGTTCGAGAACTATGTAGACATGACCGAGACACATCTCCGGTCAATAACCAATAGCGGAACCTAGATGCTCATATTAGCTCCTACATATTCTACGAAGATCTTTATCGGTCAAACCGCATAACAACATTCGTTATTCCCTTTGTCATCGGTATGTTACTTGCCTGAGATTCGATCGTCGGTATCCTCATACCTAGTTCAATCTCGGTACTGGAAAGTCTCTTTACTTGTTCCATAATGCATCATCCCGTAACTAACTCATTAGTCACATTGCTTGCAAGGCTTATAGTGATGTGCATTACCGAGAGGGCCCAGAGATACCGCTCCGATACACGGAGTGACAAATCCTAATCTCGATCTATGCCAACTCAACAAACACCATCGGAGAAACCTGTAGAGCATCTTTATAGTCACCTAGTTATGTTGTGACATTCGATAGCACACAAGGTGTTCCTCCGGTATTCGGGAGTTGCATAATCTCAGTTAGAGGAACATGTATAAGTCATGAAGAAAGCAATAGCAATAAAACTAAATGGTCATTATGCTAAGCTAATAGATGGGTCTTGTCCATAACATCATTCTCTAATGATGTGATCCCGTTCATCAAATGACAACACATGTCTATGGTCAGGAAACATAACCATCTTTGGTTAACGAGCTAGTCAAGTAGAGGCATACTAGGGACGCTCTATTTGTCTATGTATTCACACATGTACTAAGTTTCCGGTTAATACAATTCTAGCATGAATAATAAACATTTATACTGATATAAGGAAATATAAATAACAACTTTATTATTGCCTCTAGGGCATATTTCCTTCACCACATCCCTCCAAGATGCGGTCGAGCTCGTCACGACATGTGAAGCCTGCCAGTTCCATTCCAAGAGAAAACACCTTCCTACCCAAGCCCTTTAGACAATCCCTTTATCATGGCCATTTTTGGTCTGGGGGATCGATATCCTCGGCCCCTTCGCCCGAGCAATCGGGGCTTTGAATTCTTGTTCGTCGCTATCCCAAGTTTACAAAGGGGCCATGAGTGACTGCTCAGTCAGCTATCAAGTTCTTGAAAGAATTGGTGTGTCGTTTTGGAGTTCTGGCAAGGATCATCACCGACAACGGCACCCAATTCATGAGCCCCGCCTTCATGAAATATGTTCATACCCTCAGATGCAAGATCTCATTCACATATGTGGCACACCCCCGGAGCAATGGACAAGCTGAGAGGGCGAATGCTGAAGTGCTACGTGGAGTCAAGACAAGAACTTTCGATACAGTGCAGAAGCACGGCAGGCAGTGGATCAAGGAGTTGCCAGTAGTTCTCTGGTCCCTTAGGACGGCACCTAACCGAGCTACTGGGTAGACTCCCTTCTTCCTGGTCTACGGGGCATAAGCAGTTATCCCCACGGAACTCATTTACGGGTCCCCTTGAGTGCTTGCCTACGATGAAGTAGCGCAAGATCAGCACCGGCGTGACGACGTTGTGCTACTTGAGGAGAACCATCTCTGGGTTGCTATGCCTGCTGCATGCTACTAGCAAGCCCTGCGTCGCTATCACAGCCGCAGGGTTCATGCCCGGTGTTTTGAGGAAGGTGACCTTGTCCTTAGGCGCGTTCAGTCCGCCAAGGGTACAAACAAGCTGTCACCGAAGTGGAAAGGCCCTAACTGGGTGGTACGAGTCACCAGACTCAGCGCAGTCCGTCTAGAGACCAGAGATGGCACTTAGTTGCAAAACTCAAATATTGAGCATCTCTGCAAGTACTACCCGTAAGACGCGAGGCTGCCGGGCACTTCCCGGCAGCCACCCTTTGTACAAGCCTTGCCTCAGCTGCATGTAACCCCTTGTACAAAGCCGGGGCAATGACCCCGTGCAAGAGAAAATAAAGAAGCACTATAGGGGGGCCAACTAAGATTGCATGCATGCATGAGCACACCAAGATCACTACATAAGCATTTCATGAGCATTTGCATATGCATATAGATAGGATCGCATCATGCATTCATTCTCATCTACGTGAAGTTGTAGGTTCTTGCCGTGAACTTGGCTTCGACAAGGGACGAGAAGATTGCATGGCACAATGATCCCCGGCAAGCCAAACAGATAAGTTTTACCTCTTGTCCATAAGTGTTCTATAAATCTATAACTTTGCATGAGAAAACCTCGCCTCTCTTTTGGAACTTAGGTGCTCCCATCCATGACACGAATGTTGCTTGAGTCAGGATGGTCATAGTGGCCTTTAGTTAAAAGGAGCTGGCGGGGGGGTTGGGCCCTCTATCTGTCCCCCGGCAAACGTAGCTCTCCGGCAGACAAAGAGGGTGCTGGCAGGATATCCTGCCGAGGAAAACTCGTTTATTTTCATTAAAGAGGCACTCTACCTATGCATGGACATACACATGCACGGGTTCCTGTCAAGGTTCATCTTTTTCATTTATATGCTGATACAAGTACAAACATTATAGAACACAAAGGTGGACTCGAGAGATTGCATTATTTGAATTAAAATTTGGCGATTGCCTATAAGTTTAAGGTTGAAAAAAGATAAGTGCTTTGTAAACTCCTCTCCCTGTCCCTCTTATCCCAGGTATTGCGGTGGGAAGAGAAGAGGACGGACGTCTCGCCGGCACAACGCCACCCCAATGCTTGTCAGGAGCTGGCAACCCCGGACTGACAAGATCGGGAGTGGCGAGGCTGCGAAGGAGGAAGACGTGCGGAGCACCTCGATGGCCTCCTGGTCACTGCCCCTAGGACTGAAAGGGGGGCTCTAGCACAGGCACCGGCAGAGGAAGGCGCCAGAGCCCAACCAGAAGGCCCCAATAGGAAGCAGAAGCACCAGGGGGACGAGCCTTTTCCCGGCAGCCGGAAGAAATGGTGATGACAGCGTCGGGAAAAGAGGGGAAGAGCCAGGCATACAGGCAACAGGTCGCTAGTATGAGACGAACGCGTCGATGCGGTCATGGTCCTATTGGACAGCCTGCCTCCCCGTCTTCTCCTTCTCCCTAGGCTTCATCTCCATCCACACCGTCCCGGAGAAAGGCCGAGGCTCTAGTCCGGCACCTCCCTCAGGAAGACAACAAGTGGCTAGAACGGCCAGGGGGCTTGAGGCGCGCCACTCCCCTCCTTGGCGGGCCGGAAGGTGTGCCTCTCATCGACATCATCCCCAAGACCTCCGGGAGGGGCAATGCTAGGATTGCCAACGATCTCCAGCCTTGCCTCTCGGTCGAGCCTCGAAGGAACCAAGGGATCCGCCACGCCAAGGACCAAGCTCACTCCCCAAGCATCAGCACTAACGTGAGGCAACAATCGCCCCAAGCAAGAGCCCGGGGCTGGCCCCAGGCCTTTCTCTTCGACATACCCAGCAGAAGCGAAAGATAAGAAGAGAAGGAATGCAAACATGGATGACTCCACCCTCCTCCGCCCCTCCCTTTTATAGGCCAAGCAGGGAGGGCAAATGCTCCATCAATGGGTGACCACCGCCCTCCTCCGCCAATTCAAGGTAGGCGGACCCACTCCAAGATGCTCTCCCGTGCCACGCGCCTCCGTTACCTACCCCGTGCAATGCATGCAACATACGTGTCCAAGTATAAGGGCACGCTGTGGGAAGAGTAAATTGGCATTTTCTACCCCGTGCATTAAAGTCATTCACGAGCCATCATTGGAGCGGTCCTACCACTATTGGCTTTACACCATGCGCGGGGAAACTGGAAAATAGCTCGGAATCAAGGCTAATGAAGCAGTAATGGAAACCTCAAGGGGCCAACCTCTTCAGCAACCTTGCCTGTGCACATATTAGGCCCTACCCCGACGACGCTCAGTAGCGTGTTCGGGGTAGGCCCAGGGGCTTCTATCGGTGCAACAAACCCTCGGTCCGTTGCCCAGACTGTGCACAGACACAAGGACAAGATTGGAGCACCAACTTAACTCAGAGATTGAAGGACCAAGAGATTCAAAGAACCAACATACAGCTCAGAGAGACCAAGGAAAGGCTAGAGGAGCAAGATATCGACAAGAGCAGGGCCTCCCTTGCCGGGCAGGCGAGCCTGACAAGGGGCGAGGCCACCACGAGAAGCAGGCACCCCAGCAATGTTTGCTGGGGATCGCGGGGGCAAAAACACCCCACCAACCACTCAAGCATGACCCACGTTATCAATCGGTGGGGTGTCAAGCCGCAAGGTGATTAAGTGGCAGCCATTCGCCACATGGCAGCCGTTTCCTATGAAAGAAACCCACCGATGACACCCGTCCTGCGACGTGTCAAGAGAATAGGCGCGGAGCTGGCAAGATAGCCCGGCAAGCCTTGCCGGGCAACCCGTGATGTGACACTGAGTGGTGCATTTAATGCACCCTGTCGACCCGTAGAGTTAGGTATGATAGCACTGTTTGCTATCATACTAGTGGATAATGACTACTTTGCCATTGTGGTGACCCCTTAATCTATAAAAGGAGGCCCATGGCACCCATAGGAGGGGTTATAAAATATACGAACCCACACCACCATACGTGCGTAGTCACTACGGCCCTAAGGCCACCCTTGCCGGGCAAGTGTACTGCGTTCCACCATCCTCATCCCACCATCAACCCAATAAAGCAGGAGTAGGGCCTTACACCTCGCGGCGGCCTAAACCTAGGTAAATTTCTTGTGTGCTCTTTGTCGTGCTGCCGTGCGCTGGTCTGCTCTTTGTGCAACACGACACCCCCCTGCCAAACCAGCAAGGGGCCTCCTGGTCCCATAGGTGGCCATGGATATTCCACGACAACCCCTATGCATAGATTACCCCAATGTCACCTCGGGAATCTGCGAGTTGAGTGACAAAACATATATCAAGTGAATCAATATGATACCCCATTGTCACCATGAGTATTCAATTGCAAGACATATATCAAGTGTTCTCAAATCCATAAAATTATTCAATCCGATAACAACAAAATCTCAAAGGGAAAAACTCAATTCATCACAACAAGATAGAGAGGGGAAAACACCATATGATCCGACTATGTTAACAAAGCCCGCGATACATCAAGATCGTGACATCTCAAGAACACGAGAGAGAGAGAGAGAGAGAGATTAAACAAGATAGAGAGGGGTACATAGACACACTCTCCCCCTCGTTGCTATGCATCTCCTAGATAGATCTTGCGTGAGCGTAGGATTTTTTTTGAAATTGCATGCTACATTTCCCAACAATTGTATCCGAGCTAGGTCTATGCGTAGATGATATGCACGAGTAGAACACAAAGAGTTGTGGGCAATGATCGTCATACTACTTAACACCAATGTCTTATTTTGATTCGGCGGTATTGTTGGATGAAGCAGCCCGGACCAATCTTACATGACCATGTTCATGAGACCGGTTCCATCGACAGACATGAAACTAGTTTTGCATAAAGGTGACTGGCGGGTGTCTGTTTCTCCTACTTTAGTTGAATCGAATTTGACTGCGGCCGGTCCTTGTTGAAGGTTAAAACATCAAACTTGATAAATCACCGTTGTGGTTTTGATGCATAGGTAAGAATGGTTCTTGCTAGAAGCCCGTAGTAGCCACGTAAAACTTGCAACAACAAAGTAGAGGACGTCTAGCTTTTTCTTGCAGGGCATGTTGTGATGTGATATGGTCAAGACATGATGTGATATACGTTATTGTATGAGATGACCATGTTTTGTAAAAGTATCGGCAACCAGCAAGAGCCTTATGGTTGTCTCTTTATTGTATGAAATGCAAACGCCATGTAATTGCTTTACTTTATCACTATGCGTTAGCGATAGTTATAGAAGCAATAGCTGGCGAGACGACCATGACGCTACGATGGAGATCAAGGTGGAGAGCCGTTGACGATGGAGATCATGACGATGCTTTGGAGATGGAGATCAAAAGCACAAGATGGTGATGACCATATCATATCACATATTTTGATTGCATGTGATGTTTATATTTTATACATTTTATTTTGCTTAGTACAGCGGTAGCATTATAAGATAATATGTAACTAAAATTTCAAGGTATAAGTGTTCTCCCTGAGTATGCACTGTTGTGACAGTTCGTCGTGTTGAGACACCACGTGATGATCGGGTGTGATAGACTCGACGTTCAAATACAACGGGTGCAAGGCACTTTTGCACATGCGAAATACTTGCGTTAAACTTGACGAGCCTGACATGTATAGACATGGCCTTAGAACACTGGAGACCGAAAGGTCGAACGTGAATCATATAGTAGATATGATCAACATAGAGATGTTCACCATTGATGACTACTCCATCTCACGTGATGATCGGACATGGTTTCATTGATTTGGATCATGTACCACTTAGATGACTTGAGGGAGGTCTATTTAAGTGGGAGTTCTTAAGTAATTTGATTAATTGAATTTCATTTATCATGAACTTATACTAGATAGTATTTGCATATCTATGTTGTAGATGAATAGCTCGCGATTTAGCTCCCTTATTTTTTGATATGTTCCTAGAGAAAACTAAGTTGAAAGATGATAGTAGCAATGATGCGGACTGAGTTCGTGATCTGAGAATTATCCTCATTGCTGCACAGAAGAATATGTCATTGATGCACCGCTAGGTGAAAAACCTGTTGCAGGAGTAGATACAGACGTTATGAACATTTTGCAAGCTTGATATGATGACTACTTGATAGTTTAGTGCGCCATGCTTTACGGCTTAGAACCGGGACTTCAAAGACGTTTTGAATGCCATAGATCATATGACATGTCCCAAGAGTTGAATTTGGTATTTCAGACTCATACCCGTGTCAAGAGGTATGGGACCTCTGACAAGTACTTTGCCTACAACATGGAGGAGAATAGCTCAACCACTGAGCATGTGCTCAGAATGTCTCGGTACTACAATCACTTGAATCAAGTGGGAGTTAATCTTCCATATAAGATAGTGATTGATAGAGTTCTCTAGTCACTATCACCAATCTACTAAAACTTTGTGATGAACGATAATGTGCAAGGGATAATAGAAAAGATTCCCGAGCTCTTCGTGATGCTGAAATCAATAGAGGTAGAAATCAAGAAAGATCATCAAGTGTTGATGGTTAACAAGACCACTAGTTTCAAGAAAAAGGGAAAAGGAAAAGAAAGGGAACTTCAAGAAGAATGACAAGCAAGTTGCTACTCCTGTGAAGAAGCCCAAAGCTAGACCTAAGCCTGAAACTGAGTGCTTCTACTGCAAAGGGAATGGTCACTAGAACCAGAACTACCCCAAATACTTGGCGGATAAGAAGGATGGCAAAGTGAACAAAGGTATATTTGATATACATGTTATTGATGTGTATTTTGCTAGTGTTCATAGTAACCCCAGGGTATTTGATACCGGTTCAGTTGCTAAGATTACTAACTCAAAACAGGAGTTGCAAAATGAATAGAGACTAGTTAAGGGCAAGGTGACGATGTGTGTTGGAAGTGATTCCAAGGTTGATAAGATCACCATCGCACACTCCCTCTACCTTCGAGATTAGTGTTGGACCTAAATAAATGTTACTTGGTGTTTTCATTGAGCATGAATATGATTGGATCATGTTTATTGTGATACGGTTATTCATTTAAGTCAGAGCATAATTGTTGTTTTGTTTACATGAATAAACCTTCTATGGTCATACACCCAATGTAAATGGTTTATTGAATCTCGATCATAGTGATACACATATTCATAATATTGATGCTAAAAGATGAAAAAGTTGATAATGATAGTGTAACATACTTGTGGCACTGCCGTTTAGGTCATATTGGTGTAAAGCGCATGAAAAAACTCCATGCAGATGGGCTTTTGGAATCACTTGATTATGAATCATTTGATACTTGCGAACCATGCCTCATGGGTAAGATGACTAAAACTCCGTTCTCCGGAACAATGGAGCGAGCTAATGACTTATTGGAAATAATACATACCGATGTATGCGGTCCAATGGGTGTTGAGGCACGCAGCGGGTATCGTTATTTTTTGACCTTCACAGATGATTTGAGCAGATATGGGTATATCTACTTAATGAAACACAAGTCTAAAACATTTGAAAAGTTCAAGAAATTTCAGAGTGAAGTGGAGAATCATCGTAACAAGAAAATAAAGTCTATACAATCTGATCGCGGAGGTGAATATTTGAGTTACGAGTTTGGCCTTCATTTAAAAAATATGGAATAGTTTCACAACTCACGCCACCTGGAACACCATAGCATAATGGTGTGTCCGAACATCGTAACCGTACTTTATTAGATATGGTGCAATCTATGATGTCTCTTACCGATTTACCACTATCGTTTTGGGGTTATGCATTAGAGACAACTGCATTCACGTTAAATATGGCACCGTCTAAATCCGTTGAGACGACATCATATGAACTATGGTTTGGCAAGAAACCTAAGTTGTCATTTCTTAAAGTTTGGGGTTGCGACACTTATGTCAAAAGGCTTCAGCCTAATAAGCTCAAACCCAAATCGGAGAAGTGCATCTTCATAGGATACCCTAAGGAAACAATTGGGTACACCTTCTACCACAGATCCGAAGGCAAGATCTTTGTTGCCGAGAATGGAACCTTTCTAGAGAAGGAGTTTCTATCGAAAGCAGTGAGTGGGTGGAAAGTAGAACTTGATGAGGTAATTGTACCTTCTCTCGAATTGGAAAGTAGCACATCAGTGAAATCCGTTCCCGTGATGCGTACACTAACTAGAGAGGAAGCTAATGATGATGATCATGGAACTTCAAATCAAGTTACTACTGGACCTCGTAAGTCGAACAAAGCACGTTCCGCACCAGAGTAGGTACAGCAATCCTATCCTGGAAGTCATGTTATTAGACCATGGCGAACCTACAAACTATGAAGAAGCTATTATGAGCCTAGATTCCGACAGATGGCTTGAGGCCATGAAATCTGAGATAGGATCCATGTATGAGAACAAAGTGTGGAGTCTGGTGGACTTGCACGATGATCGACAAGCCATTGAGAATAAATGGATCTTCAAGAGGAAGACGGACACTGATGGTAGTGTTACTATCTACAAAGCTCGACTTGTCACAAAAGGTTTTCGACAAGTTCAAGGTGTTGACTACGATGAGATTTTCTCACTCGTAGCGATGCCTAAGTCTGTCTGAATCATGTTAGCAATTGCCGCATTTTATGAAATCCGGCAAATGGATGTCAAAACTGCATTCCTTAATGGATTTCTTAAAAAAGAGTTGTATATGATGCAACCAAAAGGTTTTGTTGATCCTAAAGGTGCTAACAAAGTGTGCAAAACTCCAACGATCCATCTATGGACTTGTGCAAGCATCTCGGAGTTGGAATATACGCTTTGATAAGGTGATCAAAGCATATGGCTTTATACAGACTTATGGTGAAGCCTATATTTACAAGAAAGTGAGTGGGAGCTCTGTAGAATTTCTAATATTATATGTGGATGACATATTGTTGATTGGAAATTATGTAGAATTTTTGGATAGCATAAAAGGATATTTGAATAAGAATTTTTCAATGAAAGACCTCGGTGAAGCTGCTTACATATTGGGCATCAAGCTCTATAAAGATAGATCAAGACACTTGATAAGACTTTCAATGAGTACATACCTTGACAAGATTTTGAAGGAGTTCAAAATGGATCAATCAAAGAAGGAGTTCTTGCCTGTATTGTAAGGTGTGAAGTCGAATAAAGACTCAAAACCCGACCACGACAGAAGATAAAGAAAGAATAAAAGTCATTCCCTATGCCTCAGCCATAGGTTCTATAAAGTATGCCATGCTGTGTACCAAACCTGTTGTGTACCTTGCCATGAGTTTGGCAAGAGGGTACAATAGTGATCTAGGACTATATCACTGGAAAACGGTCAAAATTATCCTTAGTTACCTTAAAGATGACTAAGGAAATGTTTCTCGATTATGGAGGTGATAAAGAGTTCGTCGTAAAGAGTTACGTCGATGCAAGCTTTGACACTGATCTAGATGACTCTAAGTCTCAATCTAGATACATATTGAACGTAGGAGAAATTAGCCAGAGTAGCTTCATGCGGAGCATTGTAGACATAGAAATTTGCAAAATACATATGCATCTGAATGTGGCAGACCCGTTGACTAAACCTCTCTCACAAGCAAAACATGATCACACCTTAGTACTCTTTGGGTATTAATCACATGGCGATGTAAACTAGATTATTGACTCTAGTAAACCCTTTGGGTATTGGTCACATGGCGATGTGAACTATGGGTGTTAATCACATGGCGATGTGAACTATTGGTGTTAATCAAATGGCGATGTGAACTATATTATTGACTCTAGTGCAAGTGGGAGACTGAAGGAAATATGCCCTAAAGGCAATAATAACGTTGTTATTTTATATTTCCTTATATCATGATAAATGTTTATTATTCATGCTAGAATTGTATTAACCGGAAACTTGATACATGTGTGGATACATAGACAAAACACCATGTCCCTAGTAAGCCTCTACTAGACTAGCTCGTTAATCAAAGAGGGTTAAGTTTCCTAACCATAGACATGTGTTGTCATTTGATGAACGGGATCAAATCATTGGGAGAATGATGTGATGGACAAGACCCATCTGTTAGCTTAGCATATTGATCGTTCATTTTTATTGCTATTGCTTTCTTCATGGCAAATGCATATTCCTTCGACTATGAGATTATGCAACTCCCGGATACTGGAGGAATACCTTGTGTGCTATCAAACGTCACAACACAACAGGGTGATTATAAAGATGCTCTAAAGGTATCTCCGAAGGTATTTTTTGGGTTGGCATAGATCGAGATTAGGATTTGTCACTCCGAGTATCGGAGAGGTATCTTTGGGCCGTCTCGGTAATACACATCATAAGAAGCCTTGCAAGCAAAGTAAATAATGAGTTAGTTACAAGATGATGTATTACGGAACGAGTAAAGAGACTTTCCGGTAACGATATTGAAATAGGTATGTAGATACCGATGATCGAATCTCGGGCAAGTAACATACCGATGGACAAAGGGAATAACGTATGTTGTCATAACGGTTCGACCGATAAAGATCTTCGTAGAATATGTAGGAGCCAATATGAGCATCCAGGTTCCGCTATTGGTTATTGACAGGAGAGGTGTCTCGGTCATGTCTACATAGTTCTCGAACCCGTAGGGTCTGCACGCTTAACATTCGATGACGATATAGTATTATATGAGTTTTGTGATTTGGTGACCGAATGTTGTTTGGAGTCCCACATGAGATCACGGACATGATGAGGAGTCTCGAAATGGTCGAGAGGTAAATATTGATATATAGGACGATGGTATTCGGACACCGGAAGTGTTCCGGAGGGTATCAGGTACTGATCGCGTCACCGAAAGGTGTTTCGGGTACCCCGGCAATCCTATGGGCCATATGGGCCTTGTGAAGGAACACACCAGCCCACAAGGGGTTGGTGCGCCCTATATGGCTATAGGAGGAGGATAAGGAAAGGGGGAAGGGAAAGGAAAGGGGGAAGGGAAAGGAAAGTGTGGATTAGGATTCCCACTCCCTTCCCCCCCCCCTCTTTCCTTCCCCTTCATGCATACATGGAAAGGGGGCGCAGGGCAAGGCAGGGCCCCTAGGGGGCGGCGGCCAACTGTAGGACACCCATGGCTGCCTCTCCTCCCCTCCCACCTATATATATGTGGGGAGGGGGCGCCTAGAACACACACAACATCAATTGTTAGCCGTGTGCGGCGCCCTCCTCCATAGTTTACACCCCCGATCATATTTGTCGTGGTGCTTAGGTGAAGCCCTGTGCGGATCACTTCACCATCACCGTCACCCGGCCATCGTGTTGACGGAACTCATCTACTTCCTCGACACCTTGCTGGATCAATAAGGCGAGGGACGTCATCACGCTGAACGTGTGTAGAACACAGAGGTGTCGTACGTTCGGTACTTGATCGGTCCAAGCTAGAAGAAGTTCGACTACATCAACTGCGTTGTCAAATGATACGTCTCCGTCGTATCTACTTTTCCAAACACTTTTGCCCTTGTTTTGGACTCTAACTTGCATGATTTGAATGGAACTAACCCGGACTGGCGATGTTTTCAGCAGAATTGCCATGGTGTCATTTTTGTGCAGAAATAAAAGTTCTTGGAATGACCTGAAAATCAACAGAGATTATTTTTGGAATATATAAAAAATACTAGAAGAAGAATCCACGTCAGGGGGCCCACACCCTGTCCACGAGGGTGGGGGCGCGCCTCCCCCCTAGGTGCGCCCCCTGCCTCGTGGGCCCCCTAACGCTCCACGGACCTCAACTCCAACTCCATATATTCACTTTCGGGGAGAAAAAATCAGAGAGAAGGATTCATCGCATTTTACGATACAGAGCCGCCGCCAAGCCCTAAACTCTCTCGGGAGGGCTGATCCGGAGTCCATTTGGGGCTCCGGAGAGGGGAATCCGTCGCCATCGTCATCATCAACCTTCCTCCATCACCAATTTCATGATGCTCACCGCCATGCGTGAGTAATTCCATCGTAGGCTTGCTGGACGGTGATGGGTTGGATGAGATTTATCATGTAATCGAGTTAGTTTTGTTAGGGTTTGATCCCTAGTATCCACTATGTTCTGAGATTGATGTTGCTATGACTTTGCTATGCTTAATGCTTGTCACTAGGGCCCGAGTGCCATGATTTCAGATCTGAACCTATTATGTTTTCATGAATATATGTGAGTTCTTGATCCTATCTTGCAAGTCTATAGTCACCTATTATGTGTTATGATCCGTTAACCCCGAAGTGACAATAATCGGGACCATTACCGGTGATGACCGTAGTTTGAGGAGTTCATGTATTCACTATGTGTTAATGCTTTGGTCCGGTACTCTATTAAAAGGAGGCCTTAATATCCCTTAGTTTCAAATAGGACCCCGCTGCCACGGGAGGGTAGGACAAAAGATGTCATGCAAGTTCTTTTCCATAAGCACATATGACTATATTCGGAATACATGCCTACATTACATTGATGAACTGGAGCTAGTTCTGTGTCACCCTATGATATAACTATTGCATGATCGATCACATCCGACATAATTCTCCATCACCGATCCAATGCCTACGAGCTTTTCATATATTGTTCTTCGCTTATTTACTTTTCTGTTGCTACTGTTACAATCACTATAAAACCAAAAATATTACTTTTGCTACTGTTACCACTACTATCATATTACTTTGCTACTAAACACTTTGCTGCAGATATTAAGTTTCCAGGTGTGGTTGAATTGACAACTCAGCTGCTAATACTTGAGAATATTCTTTGGCTCCCCTTGTGTCGAATCAATAAATTTGGGTTGAATACTCTACCCTTGAAAACTATTGCGATCCCCTATACTTGTGGGTTATCAAGACTATTTTTTGGCGCCGTTGTCGGGGAGCATAGCTCTATTCTTTGAGTCACTTAGGATTTATATCTGCTGGTCACTATGAAGAACTTGAAAGATCAAAGAACCAAGATTTTTCCCTCAACTACGAGGGGAGGTAAGGAACTGCCATCTAGCTCTGCACTTGATTCACCTTCTGTTCTGAGTAAACTTGTGACACCTACACCTGCTATTCATTCTGATATGTCGCATGTCACTTCTGGTTTGCATGATACTTATGATGAAACTACTTCTATGCTTGATAATACTGTGCCACTAGGTGAATTTCTTGATGAACAACTGGCTAGGCATAGAGAGAATGAAATTATTGAAACTGATAATATTGATGAAAGTGATGATGAAGATTCTCCCCCTAGATATGAATTGTGTGTTGTGCCTGAGGGTTATGTTATGGATGAAGAAACTGCTAGAGACTTTCTTTCTTGCAATGATAGATCTGATCTTAAGAAATTATTAGCTAAGCTTAATGAAAAGTCTTTGGATGCTAGAATGAAATATGACCCTGCTTTTGCTACTTCACCTATCTTTATTACTGATAAGGATTATGATTTCTCTGTCGATCCTGAGTTAATCACTTTGGTTGAATCTGATCCTTTTTATGGCTATGAATCTGAAACTATTGTGGCACATCTTACTAAATTAAATGATATAGCCACCCTATTTACTCATGATGAGAAAACTCACTCTTACTTTATCCTTAAGTTGTTTGCATTCTCATTAAAGGGTGATGCTAAAACATGGTTTAATTCTCTTGATCCTGGTTGTGTGCGTAGTCCCCAGGATATGATTTATTACTTCTCTGCCAAATATTTCCCCGCTCATAAGAAACAAGCTGCTTTAAGGGAAATATATAATTTTGTGCAAATTGAAGAAGAGAGTCTCCCACAAGCTTGGGGGAGGCTTCTCCGATTACTTAATGCTTTGCCTGATCATCCTCTCAAGAAAAATGAAATACTTGATATCTTTTATAATGGACTAACCGATACTTCCAAAGACCACCTGGATAGTTGTGCTGGTTGTATTTTCAGGGAAAGGACTGTTGATCAAGCTGAATTGCTATTGAATAATATGTTGACAAATGAAAACAATTGGACACTTCCTGAACCAACTCCTAAGCCAACTCCGAAGAAAAGGGGTATTTTGTTTCTCAGTCCTGAAGATATGCAAGAGGCAAAGAAATCTATGAAAGAAAAAGGTATTACAGCTGAAGATGTTGAGAATTTACCACCTATTGAAGACATACCTGGTCTTGATAACCCGACACAGGTAGTAAAGGTAAATTCTCTCTATAGATTTGATAAATTTGAAATTCCATTTACTAAGTTTGCTAGCCAATGCTTGGATGAGTTTGATGACTTTATGGTTAGACAAGAAAATTTCAATGCTTATGTTGGTAGACAATTGAAACACAATGCTGATATGCTTGAACACTTGAGTGATTATATGTCTAGAGTTAAAGGTGAACTTAAACATATTAGTAAACATGCTTCTATGGTTACCACTCAAGTAGAACAAGTACTTAAAGCTCAGAATGATTTGCTCAATGAATTAAATAATAAGAAGAATGGTAATGCTATTAGAGTTATGACTAGAGGTGGTAAAATGACTCAGGAACCTTTGTATCCTGAGGGCCATCCTAAGAGAATTGAGAAAGATTCTCAGAGAACTAATGTTGATGCACCTAGTCCTTCTAAGAGGAAGAAAAAGAAAAATGATAGGACTTTGCATGCTTCTAGTGAACCTGTTGTTGACACACCTGAGAATCCCAATGATATTTCTATTTCTCATGCTGAAACACAATCAGGTAATGAACATGCACCTAATGACGATGTTCATGTTGATGCTCAACCTAGCAATGATAATGATGTAGATATTGAACCTCCTATTGATCTTGATAACCCACAATCAAAGAATCAATGTTATGATAAAAGAGACTTTGTTGCTAGGTGATACGTCTCTATCGTATCTATAATTTTTTATTGTTCCATGACAATATTATTCAACTTCCATATACTTTTTGGCAACTTTTTATACTATTTTTGGGACTAACATATTGATCCAGTGCCCAGTGCCAGTTCCTGTCTGTTGCATGTTTTTGGTTTCGCAGTATATCCATATCAAACGGAGTCCAAACGGGGTAAAAACGGACGGAGCTTATTTTTGGAAAATATGGAAAATTCGGAAGGAAAATCAACGTGAACCAGTGCCCGAGGTGGTCACGAGGCAGGGGGCGCCCCCCTTAGGGCGCGCCCCCTACCCTCGTGAGCCCACCGTAACGCGGTTGACGCTCTTCTTTTGCCGCAAGAAAGCTAATATTCGGAAAAAAAAATCACGGCGAAGGTTTCAGGCCAATCGGAGTTACGGATCTCCATATATATACGGAATGGTGAAACAGAGCCAGAACAGAACACAGAACCAGAGAGAAACAGAGAGATAGATCCAATCTCGGAGGGTCTCTCGCCCCTCCCATGCCATGGAGGCCAAGGACGAGAGGGGAAACCCTTCTCCCATCTAGGGAGGAGGTCAAGGAAGAAGAGGAAGAAGGGGGCCCCTCTCCCCCTCTCCTCCGGTGGCGCCAGAACGCCGCCGTGGCCATCATCATCATCACCGTGATCTTCACCAACACCTCCGCCATCTTCACCAACATCTCCATCACCTTCCCCCCTCTATCTACAGCGGTCCACTCTCCCGCAACCCGCTGTACCCTCTACTTGAACATGGTGCTTTATGCTTCATATTATTATCCAATGATGTGTTGCCATCCTATGATGTCTGAGTAGATTTTCATTGTCCTATCGGTGGTTGATGAATTGCTATGATTGATTTAATTTGCTTGTGGTTATGTTGTTGTCCTTTGGTGCCCATCATATGAGCGCGCGCGTGGATCACACCATAGGGTTAGTTGTATGTTGATAGGACTATGTATTGGAGGGCAAGAGTGACAGAAGCTTCAACCTAGCATAGAAATTGATGCATACGGGATTGAAGGGGGACCAATATATCTTAATGCTATGGTTGGGTTTTACCTTAATGAACATTAATAGTTGCGGATGCTTGCTTATAGTTCCAATCATAAGTGCATAGAATTCCAAGTAAGGGATGACATGCTAGCAGTGGCCTCTCCCACCATAATACTTGCTATCGGTCTAGTAAAGTAGTCAATTGCTTAGGGGCAATTTCGCAACTCCTAGCACCACTTTTCCACACTCGCTATATTTACTTTATTGTTTCTTTATCTAAACAGCCCCTACTTTTTATTTACGTACTCTTTATTATCTTGCAAACCTATCCAACAACATCTACAAAGTACTTCTAGTTTCATACTTGTTCTAGGTAAAGCAAACGTCAAGCATGCGTAGAGTTGTATCGGTGGTCGATAGAACTTGAGGGAATATTTGTTCTACCTTTAGCTCCTCGTTGGGTTCGACACTCTTACTTATCGAAAACTGTTGCGATCCCCTATACTTGTGGGTTATCAAGACCTTTTTCTGGCGCAGTTGCCGGGGAGCAATAGCGTGGGGTGAATATTCTCATGTGTGCTTGTTTGCTTTATCACTAAGTAATTTTTATTTGTTGTTCTTAGTTGTTTTCTATCTTTAGTTATGGGTAGGAAACGCAAAATACCAAAAAAAAAGTTGTACCTACTGAGCCAATGGTTGAAGAACCAATCAAAATCTATCACACTGCTGAAGCTTATTACTTGGATCATCTTCGATCCCTATGTGCTCGTGCTGAAACCCCAACTAGCTTAGTTGAGGGCAAATCCTTAGATGAGCATGCTTGTTATGTGTGACACCGTATATCTGAAAAAGGGAAACTATTATGGGGTCAAATTCAACATTTGCAATGCTATGCTTGGAATTTATGTGAAATATATGATTTTACTTGTTGTTCTGAAAACCCTAAGAAACACCTTCCCTATCAATATGAGTTTAGTAATAATGGAATCGTATCTTCGTATGCTAAGGGTGTTTATAATTACTATGATGTTCAACAAATTGAAGAATTTGTTGCTTTTAAGGGTGCTACTGAAATTGCTTCTTTGATTGAAAAGTATGATGCTACTCTTCACAAATCTGAAAATTTTGCCATACTTGAATATTGTTATGAGAATTATGATTCTAATGCTTATGTTAAACTATATATTGAGGACTACTCCGCTGTCCAAGAAGAGACTAATATTTTGCAGGAGTCTATGGAAGAAGAAATTGATGAAACTGTGAGCTCATTGGATGAAAAAGATGAGGAGGAGAGCGAAGAACAAAAGGAGGAAGAGCGGATTGATCACCCGTGCCCACCTTCTAATGAGAGTAACTCTTCAACTCATACATTGTTTAATTCCCCTTCGTGCTTACCGAAGGATGATTGCTATGATGACTGTTATGATCCCATTGATTCTCTTGAAATATCCCTTTTTGATGATGCTTGCTATGCTTGTGGCCAAGATGCCAATATGAATTATGCTTATGGAGATGAACTTGCTATAGTTCCTTATGTTAAACATGAAATTGTTGCTATTGCACCCACGCATGATAGTCCTATTATCTTTTTGAATTCTCCAAACTACACTATATTGGAGAAGTTTGCCCTTATTAAGGATTACATTGATGGGTTGCCTTTTACTGATGCACATGATGATTTTGATGAATATAATATGCATGTGCTTGATGCTCCTACTTGCAATTATTATGAGAGAGGAACTATATCTCCACCTCTCTATGTTTCCAACATGACAAAATTGCAAGAAACTGTTTATACTATGCATTGGCCTTTACTAGGTGTGCATGAATTGTTCTTTTATGACATGCCGATGCATAGGAAGAGAGTTAAACTTCATCATTGCTTGATATATGTTGCTTTGTGCTCACTACTAAATTACAAATCATTGTTAATTAAAATTGGCTTTGATATACCTTGGGATCCGGGTGGATTCACTACTTGAGCACTATATGCCTAGCTTAATGGCTTTAAAGAAAGCACTGCCAGGGAGACAACCCGGAAGTTTTAGAGAGTCATTTATTTCTGTTGAGTGCTTTCATATAGTTTAAAAACAACAAAAATAAAGAGGGGAACCCAAAACTTTTCAAAAAGGAAAGTGAAAGTGAGAAAGACAAGCAATGTTGAAGTGGGAGAGCTCCTTGAACTTTGTTCATGCTCATGGCAACTTTGTGATTCTTGATTACAGAAAATTTTCAACAAAAATAATTATCCCCTTGTACAATTCCATTGTATTATAAAAATAATGTGCCAAAGTTTGCCTTTAGGATGTTTACATTTGCTTGATGGTTTGTGCAGTGCAGGACAGAAACTTTGGCTGTAGTGCATGAATTTTAATTTTTTACTGGAACGTCAAATGGTTCTGATTCTTTTTGCACTGTCTTGCTGTACAAATTTTTTATTTTTCATAATTTTGGCAGAATTTTTCAAGTATCATAAGTATGGTGAATGTTCAGATTATTACAGACGGTTCTGCTTTAGACAGATTCTGTTTTTGATGCATAGTTTACTTGTTTTGATGAAACTATCAACTTATATCAGTGGATTAAGCCATGAAGAAGTTATATTACAGTAGACACAATGCAAAAACAAAATATGAATTGGTTTGCAACAGTACTTAGAGTAGTAATTTGCTTTATTATACTAACGGATCTTACCGAGTTTTTTGTTGGAGTTTTGTGTGGATGAAGTGTTCGATGATCGAGAAGGTTTCGATGTGAGAAGAAGGAAGAGAGGCAGGAGCTCAAGCTTGGGGATTCCCGAGGCAACCCAAGTAAATATTCAAGGAGACTCAAGCGTATAAGCTTGGGGATTCTGGGGAGGCATCCCCTCTTTCTTCAACAAGTATCAGTATATTTTCGGATTCGTTTCGTTCATGCGATATGTGCAAGTCTTGGAGCGTCTTTTGCATTTAGGTTTTTCTTTTTCTTTTTATGCACCATGCTGGTATGAGATAGTCCTTGGTTGATTTATAGAATGCTCATTGCACTTCACTTATATCTTTTGAGTATGGCTTTATAGAATGCTTCATGTGCTTCACTTATATCGTTTGAAGTTTGGATTGCATGTTTCTCTTTACTTAGACAACCGCCATTTGTAGAATGCTCTTTTGCTTCACTTATATTTGTTAGAGAACGGACATATCTTTTGTAGAAAGAATTAAACTCTCTTGCTTCACTTATATCTATTTAGAGAGATGACAGGAATTGGTCATTCACATGGTTAGTCATAAAATCCTACATAAAACTTGTAGATCACTGAATATGATATGTTTGATTCCTTGCAATAGTTTTGCGATATAAAGGTGGTGATATTAGAGTCATGCTAGTGGGTAGTTGTGGATTGTAGAAATACTTGTGTCAAAGTTTGTGATTCCCGTAGCATGCACGTATGGTGAACCGTTATGTGATGAAGTCGGAGCATGATTTATTTATTGATTGTCTTCCTTATGAGTGGCGGTCGGGGACGAGCGATGGTCTTTTCCTACCAATCTATCTCCCTAGGAGCATGCGCGTAGTACTTTGTTTCGATAACTAATAGATTTTTGCAATAAGTATGTGAGTTCTTTATGACTAATGTTGAGTCCATGGATTATACGCACTGTCACCCTTCCACCATTGCTAGCCTCTCTAGTACCGCGCAACTTTCGCCGGTACCATAAACCCACCATATATCTTCCTCAAAACAGCCACCATACCTACCTATCATGGCGTTTCCATAGCCATTCCGAGATATATTGCCACGCAACTTCCAACATCATCATATACATGACTTGAGCATTCATTGTCATATTGCTTTGCATGATCGTAAGATAGCTAGCATGATGTTTTCATGCCTTGTCCGTTTTTTGATGTCATTGCTACGCTAGATCATTGCACATCCCGGTACATCGTCGGAGGCATTCATATAGAGTCATATCTTTGTTCTAGATATCGAGTTGTAAGATTGAGTTGTAAGTAAATAAAAGTGTGATGATCATCATTATTAGAGCATTGCCCCAGTGAAGAAAGGATGATGGAGACCATGATTCCCCCATATCGGGACGGGACTCCGGACTTTACAAAAAATAAAAGAGGCCAAAGAAGCCCAAATAAAAAAAGAGGCCAAAGAAGCCCACAAAAAAATAAAAAATGAGAGAAAAAGAGAGAAGGGGCAATGTTACTATCCTTTTGCCACACTTGTGCTTCAAAGTAGCACCATGTCCTTCATATAGAGAGTCTCTTGAGTTATCACTTTCATATACTAGTGGGAATTTTAATTATAGAACTTGGCTTGTATATTCCAACGATGGGCTTCCTCAAATGCCCTAGGTCTTCATGAGCAAGCAAGTTGGATGCACACCCACTTAGTTTCAGTTTGAGCTTTCATATACTTATAGCTCTAGTGCATCTGTTGCATGGCAATCCCTACTCCTCACATTGATATATATTAATGGGCATCTCCATAGCCCGTTGATACGCCTAGTTGATGTGAGACTATCTTCTCCTTTTTGTCTTCTCCACCATCATATTCTATTCCACCTATAGTGCTATGTCCATGGCTCACACTCATGTATTGCGTGAAAGTTGAGAAGGTTTGAGAACGTCAAAAGTATGAAACAATTGCTTGGCTTGTCATCGGGGTTGTGCATGATGTGAATATTTTGTGTGGTGAAGATGGAGCATAGCCAGACTATATGATTTTGTGGGGATAACTTTCTTTGGCCATGTTATTTTGAAAAGACATGATTGCTTTATTAGTAGGCTTGAAGTATTATTGTTTTTATGTCAAATGATAGACTTGCTTTGAATCACTCGTATCTTAATATTCATGCCATGATTAGACATATGATCAAGATTATGCTAGGTAGCATTCCACATCAAAAATTATCTTTTTTATCATTTACCTACTTGAGGACGAGCAGGAATTAAGCTTGGGGATGCTGATACGTCTCCATCGTATCTATAATTTTTGATTGTCCCATGCCAATATTATTCAACTTTCATATACTTTTTGGCAACTTTTTACACTATTTTTGGGACTAACATATTGATCCAGTGCCCAGTGCCAGTTCCTGTCTGTTGCATGTTTTTGGTTTCGCAGAATATCCATATCAAACGGAGTCCAAATGGGATAAAAATGGACGGAGCTTATTTTTGGAAAATATGAAAAAAAATCGGAAGGAAAATCAACGCGAACCAGTGCCCGAGGTGGTCACGAGGCAGGGGGCGCCCCCCCCCCCTAGGGTGCGCCCCTACCCTCGTGAGCCCACCGTAAGGCGGTTGACGCTCTTCTTTTGCCACAAGAAAGCTAATATTCGGAAAAAAATCACGGTGAAGGTTTCAGGCCAATCGGAGTTACGGATCTCCATATATATACGAAACGGTGAAACAGAGCCAGAACAGAACGCAGAACCAGAGAGAAACAGAGAGATAGATCCAATCTCGGAGGGGCTCTCGTCCCTCCCATGCCATGGAGGCCAAGGACCAGAGGGGAAACCCTTCTCCCATCTAGGGAGGAGGTCAAAGAAGAAGAGGAAGAAGGGGGCCCCTCTCCCCTCTCCTCCGGTGGCGCCGGAACGCCGCCGTGGCCATCATCATCATCACCGCGATCTTCACCAACACCTCTGCCATCTTCACCAACATCTCCATCACCTTCCCCCCTCTATCTACAGCGGTCCACTCTCCCGCAACCCGCTGTACCCTCTACTTGAACATGGTGCTTTATGCTTCATATTATTATCCAATGATGTGTTGCCACCCTATGATGTTTGAGTAGATTTTCATTGTCCTATCGGTGGTTGATGAATTGCTATGATTGATTTAATTTGCTTGTGGTTATGTTGCTGTCCTTTGGTGCCCATCATATGAGCGCGCGCGTGGATCACACCATAGGGTTAGTTGTATGTTGATAGGACTATGTATTGGAGGGCAAGAGTGACAGAAGCTTCAACCTAGCATAGAAATTGATGCATACGGGATTGAAGAGGGACCAATATATCTTAATGCTATGGTTGGGTTTTACCTTAATGAACATTAGTAGTTGCGGATGCTTGCTAATAGTTCCAATCATAAGTGCATAGAATTCCAAGTAAGGGATGACATGCTAGCAGTGGTCTCTCCCACATAATACTTGCTAACGGTCTAGTAAAGTAGTCAATTGCTTAGGGGCAATTTCGCAACTCCTACCACCACTTTTCCACACTTGCTACATTTACTTTATTGTTTCTTTATCTAAACAGCCCCTACTTTTTATTTGCGTACTCTTTATTATCTTGCAAACCTATCCAACAACACCTACAAAGTACTTCTAGTTTCATACTTGTTCTAGGTAAAGCGAACGTCAAGCGTGCGTAGAGTTGTATCGGTGGTCGATAGAACTTGAGGGAATATTTGTTCTACCTTTAGCTCCTCGTTGGGTTCGACACTCTTACTTATCGAAAACTGTTGCGATCCCCTATACTTGTGGGTTATCAAGACCTTTTTCTGGCGCCGTTGCCGGGGAGCAATAGCGTGGGGTGAATATTCTCGTGTGTCTTTTCATGTTAATGGTAATGAGCATACGGTACACTTTACGAGGAAACAACCTCAAGTCCACAGTATCAATTCTATTGGAAAAATTTCAACGATTACTATTGGAGGTTTTGAATTTCCTCTTCCTACCGTCAAGAAGAAATATGATATTCTTATTGTTGGGGATGTGCATATCCCCGTTGAGGTAACCTAGTGTTATTCGAAATTTCTCCGGTTCCATGTTATTCGAAATGAGTTTGCTAACAAGACCTGATCAACCTTGTTAGTGGATTCCTTTTGATGAGCATGAGATGGATGAAGTTAGAAAACACAACTCTCTGTACCCTCCTTTTACTTTCTGTTATTTAGTTTAAATAAAGCAAAAATAGTATTTTTTGTCTGTTTTCTGAATTATCCTTGTAATAAAAAATACCCCAAAAATAGAAGTTCTCCAAATGCCCTGAAAATTAAATATGATTTTTCTAGAATATTTGAGAATATCTGGCACTGAGAACACAACAGGGGGAGCAGCCACGTGCCCACGAGGGTGGAGGGCGCGCCCACCACCTTGGGCGCGCCCCCTGCCTCGTGGACCCCACGTGGGTCCCCTCCACTTATTCCAGCCACCACACACTCCTTCCTCCCAAAAAAATCACTAGCTAGCTCAAACCCAAGTTCTTCCTCATCTTGCTGCCATTTTCAATCTCCTTACTCAAAACTCCATTCACAAAACTGCTTTGTGGGATTGTTCTCTGGTATGTGACTCCTCCAATGGTCCAATTATTTTTGTTCTAGTGCTTTATTCATTGCAAATTTTTGTTGCTTAGGTGACCCTGTTCTTGAGCTTGCATGTCAAATTTATGTGGTCAAAAGTAGTTTTAATGCATGATATAGCCTCTAGGCACTTGTAGGAGTAGTTGCTATCAGTTTTGTTGAGTTTGGTTCACTTTTATTTTAAGTTACTAAATTTTTTAGAAATTTTCAGAAAAAGATGAAGAGATTTTTGAGGGGCTCATCGAGCCGAAGCTCGAAGGATAAGAAAAGTTAAGAGAACAAGAAGCCCAAGTATAATCTCCCTCGTACTGCGGAGGTTCGGCCATGTGAATGGCCTTGTGATGAGTTCTTGAAAGAGGTCGGGATTCATGAAGATTTTTATCATTTGGCTGAGAATGTAGGCCTCACCGCCTTCCTTCATGACCAGCGTGAACAGTACCTCTTACTCACCAATATCTTTGTGCAAAACGTTCATTTCCATGCTAGGAGATCAACACCTTCGGTGGAATTTTATTTATATGATGAGCATAAGAGATGTCACTTTATGTTTTTTGCCGGGTATGTTTGATACCCTTTGAGGGCAGCATAGAGGAACCACATCGTAATGATGTGGAGGGATTTATTGATATGCTTGTTGTAGGGGAAACGAGGAAAATTTCCGATGCGAGAATCACTAGCATACATTTTCCTGTTCTACGTTACTTCGCAATATTTGCTAGTAGATGCTTAATTGGTCGCGGGAACTGTGGGAACCTTAGTGCTCCTGATATTGCTATTTTGCGCCATGCCTTGTTTCATGGTACTACTTTCAGCTTAGGCGCTATTGTTGCTAGATGGTTAAATCTGAACCATACAAAGGGGCCCGTCCTCGGAGGCATCTTTGCCTCAGACCTTGCTGCACACTTTAACATACCTATCAGGCATTATGAGAAAGAAGAACCTCATGTTGCTCTAGGTTATAAGAGTATGGTAGCACATGAGTTTATTGTTAAGAATAGAAATAAGACACTCAAATATAAATTGATATTTAAAAAAATTATTGTGAGTTTATTACCTTGCTTGTGCCCTCTTTTTAAACATATTTTCAGGCATATACCTTGTTCCGCCGGAGGACATTCTTACCTACCGGAACCAGATGTCAGCTGCAGAGCCGGAGCCACAATCTGACCCTCACCGTCAGTCCGTTACCAGTGGAATCCGGAGGAGATCGCCAGCCAGTGGCAATCTGAGGACCCTTCTCAGTACGATCCGAACTATAGTTTTGATCCAGGGGCATAGACCAACTTAGGCCAAAAGCCTAAGCTTGGGGGAGTACGTATTTCTTACCGACATTACATTCATGTTCACACACTCATGCCAGTTGTCAGTGCTCATACTTTTTCATTATATCATCCCTGGTAGTTTATTTTCCTTTTAAGCTTTCTTCTTATGTGTTTGAAAAACCTTAAGAAAAAAATAAAATTAGTTGTAGCTAAAAGCTAGTTTACTTTCTATGCTTGTAGTAGTAATTAAAAAGAAAACCCAAAAAGATTTCTCGTTCTTCTTTTGCTTGTTGGGAGCTTTCCCGTGTAAATAGTTTTATTTCTTTTCTTTCCTTTGGGGGTCGAGAGGAGGAGACCATAATGAAAATATTGAGTGGCTCTCTTATGCATTATTGTTTATCTAACAAAGAGCACATATTACCTTGTCTTCTCTCTTGAATTGAATGCTTGCAGATTCCAGCTTAGTCCAATGCACGTGCACTATTATTATGATCCACACTATTCGGTCGTGCAAGTGAAAGGCAACAATGATGATATATGATGAATTGATTGAGATGAGAAAAGCTGGTATGAACTCGACCTCTCTTGTTTTTGTAAATATGATTAGTTCATCGTTCCTGATTCAGCCTATTATGAAAGAAACATGTTTGCAATGACAATTAGAGATTATAGTTGCTTATGTCATGCTTAATTAGCTAGGAGTTTATAATGGTTTACCTTGCATGCCAACAAGCTATTAAAATGGTTGTGATATGGTATGATGGGGTGGTATCCTCCTTTGAATGATTCGAGTGGCTTGATTTGGCACATGTTCACGCATGTCGTTGAAACAAAATCAACATAGCCTCTACGATATTTATGTTCATGGTGCATTATATCCTACTCATGCTTGCATTCGGTGTTGATTAATTTTAATGCATGTTCATGACTGTTGTCGCTCTCTAGCTGGTCGCTTCCCAGTCTCTTTCTAGCCTCCACTTGTACTAAGCGGGAATACTGCTTGTGCATCCAATTCCATAAACCCCAAAGTTATTCCATATGAGTCCATCATACCTACCTATATACGATATCTACCTGCCGTTTCAGGTAAATTTGTATGTGCCAAAGTCTAAACCTTCAAATAAACATTCTGTTTTATATGCTCGAATAGCTCATGTATCAACTAGGCTTGTCTATATCCTCCATGCTAGGCGGGTTATTCTCAAGAGGAGTGGACTCCGCTCCTCATTCATGAGAAAATGGCTGGTCACCGAGATGCCTAGTCCCATGCTCAAATCAAATCAAAATAATTGCAAACAAAACTCCCCCAGGATCGTTGTTAGTTGGAGGCACCCGTTGTTTCGGGCAAGCCATGGATTGCTGCTTGATGGTGGTGGGGGAGTATAAACTTTACCATTTTGCTTGGGAACCGCCTATAATGTGTGTAGCATGGAAGATATCGAGATCTCTCGGTTGTTATGTTGACAATGAAAGTATAGCGCTCAAAATATTGTTCATGTCTATTTCAAAACCGAGCTCTGGCACCTCTACAAATCCCTGCTTCCCTCTGCGAAGGGCCTATCCATTTACTTTTATGTTGAGTCATCATCCTCTTATTAAAAAGCACCAGTTGAAGAGCACCGCTGTCATTTGCATCCATTACTGTTAGTTTACATTGAGTATGACTGTAACTGGATCTCTTTTGCCATAAATTACAATGTCTAGTCAGTCATTAATCTTTAAAGGTGCTCTGCACTTATGTTTTGCGGCCTCAGAAAGGGCTAGCGAGATACCATATTTTTATATCATATTATGATTGTTTTGAGAAAGTGTTGTCATCCGAGATTTAATATTATTGCTCGCTAGTTGATTATGCTATTGATATGGGAAAACATGAGACCTAAATGTTATTGTGAATATGGTTAGTTCATAATCTTTGCTGAAAACTTGAATGCTGGCTTTACATATTTACAGCAAAAATAGCAAACAGAGTTTGTAAAAGTTTTTATTTATCACTTTCAGTTTATCAACTGAATTGCTTGAGGACAACCAAAGGTTTAAGCTTGGGGGAGTTGATACTTCTCCGTCGTATCTAATTTTCCAAACACTTTTGCCCTTGTTTTGGACTCTAACTTGCATGATTTGAATGCAACTAACCCGGGCTGACACTGTTTTCAGCATAATTGCCATGGTGTTATTTTTGTGCAGAAATAAAAGTTCTCGGAATGACCTGAAAATCAATGGAGAATATTTTTGGAATATATAAAAAATACTGGAAGAAGAATCCACGTCAGGGGGCCCACACCCTGTCCACTAGGATGGGGGCGCGCCCCCTGCCTCGTGGCCCCCCTGACGCTCCACCGACCTCAACTCCAACTCCATATATTCACTTTCGGGGAGAGAAAAATCAGAGAGAAGGATTCATCGTGTTTTACGATACGGAGCCACCATCAAGCCCTAAACTCTCTTAGGAGGGCTGATCTGGAGTCTGTTCGGGGCTCCGGAGAGGGGAATCCGTCGCCATCGCCATCATCAACCTTCCTCCATCACCAATTTCATGATGCTCATCGCCGTGCGTGAGTAATTCCATCGTAGACTTGCTGGACGGTGATGGGTTGGATGAGATTTATCATGTAATCGATTTAGTTTTGTTAGGGTTTGATCCCTAGTATTCACTATGTTCTGAGATTGATGTTGCTATGACTTTTCTATGCTTAATGCTTGTCACTAGGGCCCGAGTGCCATGATTTCAGATCTGAACCTATTATGTTTTCATGAATATATGCGAGTTCTTGATCCTATTTTGCAAGTCTATAGTCACCTATTATGTGTTATGATCCATTAACCCCGAAGTGACAATAATCGAGACCATTACCGATGATGACCGTAGTTTGAGGAGTTCGTGTATTCACTATGTGTTAATGCTTTGGTCCGGTACTCTATTAAAAGGAGGCCTTAATATCCCTTAGTTTCCAATAGGACCCCGCTCCCGCGGGAGGGTAGGACAAAAGATGTCATGCAAGTTTTTTCTATAAGCACGTATGATTATATTCGGAGTACATGCCTACATTACATTGATGAACTGGAGCTAGTTCTGTGTCACCCTATGTTATAACTGTTGCATGATCGATCGCATCCGACATAATTCTCCATCACCAATCCAATGCCTACGAGCTTTTCATATATTGTTCTTCGTTTATTTACTTTTCTGTTGCTACTGCTACAATCACTATAAAACAAAAAATATTACTTTTGCTACCGTTACCACTACTATCATATTACTTTTCTACTAAACACTTGCTGAAGATATTAAGTTTCCAGATGTGGTTGAATTGACAACTCAGCTGCTAATACTTGAGAATATTCTTTGGCTCCCCTTGTGTCGAATCAATAAATTTGGGTTGAATACTCTACCATTGAAAACTGTTGCGATCCCCTTACTTGTGGGTTATCATTAAACACTTCCGCTTTCGGTCTACGAGGGTACGTAGACACACTCTCGTCCTTGTTGCTATGCATCTCCTAGATAGATCTTGCGTGAGCGTAGGAATTTTTTTGAAATTGCATGCTACATTTCCCAACAATAGCACCATGTAATGTCCTCCTAGGTTCTTCGGTGCTTCGAGTTCCTAGACGGCTCTCAGGCAGTCGGTAGCAACATGTACTCTTTCCAGGCCCAGGTCTTCGCTCAGGGCTAATGCTTCACGGCATGCAAGAGCCTCCAGTGTTTCAGCATCAGTGATCCCCTCGAAAGCAACTATCGAGGCCCCCTGGAACCTTCCAAGTTCGTCGCGGCAGACCGCTCCTATAGCTCCTTTGCTTTGTGTCTTCGCCACTGCCACATCAACATTCATCTTGTAATAGTTGGTCCTGGGGGGATCCACCTAGGCACCACACGGGTCACCACTCGGTTCACCTTGCCCTTGTCGTCCAACACACTAGGGGAAGCCTAATCTCACTACTGTTGGGCTGGCTTCATTAGTTTGTTTTTCTTTTGTTTTATTTAGTTCTCTAGACTAAAAAAAATCTACTCTTCTATATATTTCGGAAATATTCTAAATATATAGTATATTCCAAGAATTAATTAATGAAAAAATCCAAATGTTCACCGTGCATTTAAAAGATGATAAGGTAGTATAAAAATTTGTTCACCTAATTATTAACAAATGTTCATATCATACATAAACTGTTTCACATGTATTAAGAAAATGTTTCAAGTGTATTCGTAAAATGTTCAACATGTATTCAAAAGAGTTTAATCTATATTGAAAAAATGTTCAAACATGTATTTTGAAAACAATGCACATCATGTACTGAAAAAATGTTCAACGTGTATCAAAAAGTATTCAACGTCTTTCACAAAAAAATAATTCAACGTGTATTCAAAACAAATGTACAACGCGTATTCAAAAAAATGTTCACGTCTATGTGAAAAAATGGTCATCCTGTATTTTTAAAAATGTTCAAGGTGTATATATAAAATGTTTCACATGTATTAACAAAATGATCAACCTAGATTCAAAAAATGTTCATGTCATCTTAAAAAACAATCACATGTTTCAAAAATATATTCGTGACATTTTTGGAAAATATTTATACAATGTAAAATAATATTCACGTAATTTTCCTAAAAATGTTTTGAACCATTAAAAAAATGTTCTTGACATTTAAAAATCCAAAACTTTGTTCCTGAGTTTTTCAAAAAGTGTTAATAAAATGTAGTAAAATATTCACATATTACAAAACAAATTCATACAATTCAAAAAATGTTCAACGTTAATTTTTAAAGGCTTAACATTTCTTCAAAAAATATTGAAACATGTAGTTGAAAAAAATCTTCATCATGTATTTTAAAAATGGTCAAAATGTATCAAAACCGTTACAGATGTATATGAAATTCATACAAGTTTTAAAAAAAATTCATGTATTTTAGAAAGTAAAGTAAGAAATAAAATCACATAGAAATAAAAGACGAAAGGAGCATACAAAAACATTCTGAAGTCGGTTCAAACAGGTCCACAAAATCTTCCTAATACCGCTCCAGGGAGTTACAGTGTGGGGTTGGCTTATTTAACGGAGCGCTAAAGGCATAGCCTCCGAGTGCTGGATTTCACCGCAATTCGTATTCGGTGCCTTAGAGCAGCCCAAAAAAAGCTTCGCGCATTAAAATTTTGTTTTTTTGAGCGCCACACAGCTAAAAATTTTTGGGCACGCGCTGAAAAACACTATCGCGCGCAGCATATTTTAGGCTTTGGATTGCGCGCGCCTCACAATTTGCACCGTGTGCTTTTTGTGCGCGCGTTTTTGGGCGTCGCCAAAAGCGATGTTGGCCCCGGCACACTAAAAATGCTAAAGTGGTGCGCTATAATTTTTATTGGGCGCCAAATTTTTGTGCGGCCGTTAGAGATGCTCTTAGGTGTTATTTGTTCTTTAACCATAGGTGGCCCTCATCTCACATCTTATGTACACTTCGCGGCCCATGCGGGGTTTTCTCCCACCAGTTTGGGGAACTTGTTCAAATCGGTTTTTCTTGGGGGGTGTTTCCCCAGTATTACCATAATGGGTTTCGTTTGTTTCTTTGCATTTCCTTTCCATTTTTTCCAGTTTTTTCTGTTCCATTTTGTTTTTCCTTTTTTCATAGTTTCTTAAAAAAGCATTTCTCCTATTTTGTTTTCTTAGCATTCTTTTTTTCCTTTCTCTTTACTCGGTTTTCTTCAAATAAGGAAACTTTTTCAAATTCAAAAATGTTTTTCAAATTTGTGAACTTTTAAAAAAATGAAAATCTTTTCTCAAATTTGTAACCTTTTTAAATTTATAAAGTTTTTTCATTTTTGTGAACTTTTTTCAAATTCGTAATTTTTTTTCTGAAAGTTATGATTTTTTTTCCAAAACATCGAACTTCTTTAAAATCACATTTTCTAAAACTATTGTCAATATTTTTAGAATTCACGAACTTTATCAAATTTTTTATTTTTGTTCAAATCTGTGTACTTTTCGTCAAATTATGAATATTTTCCAAATTTCACAACATTTTCCATGTTGCTAAACTTTTTTCTCAAATTTTTGATCGTTTTCAAAATACATGAAAATTTTCAATTTCATCTTCCTTTCAGATTCATGATTTTTCTAAAAAGTTAGTGATCAACTGATCAAAGATCAAGCGCCAAAAATGTTGAGCAGCTGACTAGGAGCTCTTTGATTTCCCTCCATGTAGATATATGCTGCCCTCACCTCAAAAGCTTTTCGCCACGGTAGCCATTGGACCAACGCAGTTCTGTCGTTTTCTTGTTCGATCTGGCTTTGATCGAGATGCTCCCATTCACTCAGGTCTCTTTGATTTCTTCTTTCTTTTTTCGTGTTTTTGTTCCTAACTTGGTTCTTTTTTTTGTTTCTTCAATGGTTTTTCTTGGGTTTTGCTATTTCTTTTTTCTCAACCATTTTTCTTGATTTCTTTCTTGGTGTTCATGTTTTTTCTGTTCTATCATTTCTTCTTCTTTATTTTTGTTGCTTTACTCGGTTTTCTTTCGGTTTTGGTTTTATTTGTTTCCTTTTCTTTCTTGCACCATCTTTTCTTCTGCTTTCTTTTTTTGGTTTCTTTTGTTTCTTATGCGCATTGTTTATTCATTATACCATAGGTTGTTTTTGGTTTTTCTATGGGTTTCTTTGTTTTCTTTAGGTTCCTTTGTCAATTTTCATCATTTTTTTTGTTTTTCATCAAAACTTGCCTAATGTTTTTCAGTGCAGACTGTACATTTTCTGTGTACACATGGAACCTGTTTTTGAGACACGTTGTATATTTCTCAAATACATGATGTGCATTTTTTCTTAAAAAATATGTTACGAACACTTATTAGAATACATGGTCAACATTCTCTCGAACACACGCTGAACATTTTTTCTATGGAAATATACATTTTTAGCAGCACATTTTTTTTAAAACATGATCATTTTTTTTCAAACATATGTTTTGGTATCTAATTTTTTCATACACATTTGTATATTTCTTGTGTACATCAGAAACATATCAGAAACATATGTTTTGATATCTAGTTTTTTTTTACATTTTCATAAACATTGTACATTTGTTGTATACATCAGGGATATTTCTACGTACATGTTTAACATTTTCCAACCATATGGTTTGCATTTTTGAGAACTTATTTTTTAAAGTCTAAGTTTTCCATACACATTTCACATTTTTGAAATCCAAGATCCTTTTCCCATATATATACTATATTTTTTGATGTGTGCTTTGTTTTATACATATTGTACATTTTTTGTACACACCAGGAACACTTTTTGATACAATCTTATCATTTTTTAAATATGACACCTTGTATTGTTTGTACATATTTTAGGTATATATGGCAAACATTTTTCCTATGAACAATTTATTTTTATGTTAGAATAACTTTTTTTACATTCAGCGAGACAGGGGCGACACCTCCCTGAAGGCAAACGCCACATGGGCCGGCCCACGCGCACGGGATACACCAGCCTGTTTCCTGTTTTTTTCCCACGTTTTTTGTACATTTGTTTATAAAAATGTTGAAATAAGTTTTGGAAATGTTGAACCAGTATTTGAAAAATGTCAAATAAGTATTACGAAATGTGGAACGAGTATTTGAAAAAAATGTTGAACACGCATTTGAAAAAAATGTTGAAAAAGCATTTGAAAACAATGTTGAACGTGTATTTTGGAAATGTTGAACAGGTATTGCAAAATGTTGGACAAGAATCTAGAAAATGTTGATAATTTATATAAAAATGTTGAACAAGTATTTGAAAAATGTGGAACCGGTATTTGTAAAATGTTGAAACAATATTTGAAAAAATGTTGATCATGTATATAAAAATATTTAACAACTATATGAAAAATGTTGAGCGAGTATTGAAAAATGTTGAATGTCTATAGAAAATATGTTGACCATCTATTAAAAAAATTTGATCTTCCAAAGAAAAGTTAAAAATGTATACATGAAAACCCGTTTTTCGAAAACCTGTAAAACTTGTATTTGAAAACAGAGAAAAAACGGAGAAAAACGATGAAAAACGGAAGAAGAAAAAAAACAGTGGGGAAAACAGGACCACGTTGCCTCAAGTAAAACGCGCCATGATTTTTGCCAAAGAACCTTCAGTGTGGTTATTAGCCCGGAGACCTGGGATCGCATCCCCTCGCTCTCGCACTCCTAATTCCGTATTTGTTTTCTTGTTTTATGTTCGTTCCAAAGGGCCGGCCCACCACTGTATACTCCGACGCGAGAGCAAACGATGGTCTCGCGTAAAGCGAGAAATAGCTATCGCGCTGAACAGGAAGCTGGCGCCCAGGCGTCCCACCTCATGGGCCGGCCCATGACGCGCAACATAGTAAAATTAATTCGCGAGAATTGCAGGCAAAAAAATGGGTGGACGAGGACTCGAACTCGCCTCATGCCGCTAAAACAGACCAACTGTTTTGCTAACCACTACAGCACAGAAGCTAAGCACTCATGATTTACAAGAATGGGAAATCTATAAGAACCATTGTATCCGCGCCATTTATTAGATTTTTGAATTTTTTAAGAAAAGTTGATCTATTTATGAAAAAGAGTTCATCAAATTCAAAAAAAGTTCATGGAATCAAAAAAGATTATGAATTTGAAAAAAAGTTTATCAAATTTTCAAAAGAACTTCATGTATTTAAAATAAGTTCATCAAATAAAAAATCTTCCATTTAAAAAAAGGTAATTGAATTTGAAAAAAAATCATTAACATTGAAAATTTCCATGAATTTTCAAAAGCAAATCCACAAATTTGAATGAAGTTCATCGAATTGAATATAAAAATCAGCAATTTTGATAAAAATATCGATTTTAAGAAAGGTTCCCGAATTTGAGAAAAATCATCAAACCACGAAGAAGAACAACAAAAAAAAGAAAACGAAAAAAGGAAAAACAAAGGAAAGGAAAGAAGAAAAAAAGGAAGAAGAGTTTATTTTTGAAACAGAGGGGGGGAGGGGAGATGGGCATACCCAGCGTGGATGTGGTGTGAGAGCCTGTTTACAAAGTGTATACTAATGGGCGCTGAAGCGCCAAATAGGATTCCCCTGACATTTATTCAGCCGAGAAAAAAGAACTTTTGGTAGAATGAAGGCTGCACAAAGCCCATAGTCGTATGTTGAGCCGAGAAATCAATGTTTGTACTAGGTACTGCAGATATATATTTGTATTTCCTAATTCTCAAAAAAAAAACTGAAAAAATATACTCCCTTCGTCTCAAAATAAGTGTCTCAAGTCTAATATAATTTTGTATTAAAGTTAGTATAAAATTGACACACTTATTTTAGGACAGAAGGAGTATATCTGTGTTTCCCTAAAATAACTCTATATCTTTATTTCCCTAAAAATAAAGTCTATGCGTGTTATTGAATAACACTGATAGAATCATGTTATGCTTGATAGGGATCTTGGGATTATGTCCACGGTGGCCAAAAATTCAATAGTAATCCGACGAAGTGATGGGGCAGATAGAGAATTAGAAGTTTTTTTTTTCTTCTCGCGAGAGGGATCAGAGGAAAGTTGAATCCAACCAAGTTTGATTATGTTCCTAACGTCCAGCATCTCCCTAAAAAAATTCAGGAAGAATAGATTCGCATGTCTGTCGCTGTGCATGTGCTTGCATGGGTTGCGTCTAGATTGGCCGTGTTGACTTCAAATTTGGGCGGCAGGATTGTCCCTTGCAGTCTGAAGAACAACCAAACCGATTGTACATTGTGCAATTCATTAGAGCC
This sequence comes from Triticum monococcum, assembly GCA_034509565.1. Classification (NCBI taxonomy): domain Eukaryota; kingdom Viridiplantae; phylum Streptophyta; class Magnoliopsida; order Poales; family Poaceae; genus Triticum; species Triticum monococcum. Next base: position 211,274,599 of record CM067847.1, on the reverse strand, counting down.
TCCCATCAAAGATTTCCACATGGCATAACATTTGCCTGTTCCTTGTCGTCAACAACTGCGCTAGCCAATTTTCCACATGTTTCTTGTCTCCTACGGCCGATGTGTGGACTGTGGACTATACTATACTGGTATATCATTAGCCGTTTTCTTGTCTTCAACAAAGCAAACCAATTTCCACCCCCTGTTCCTCACTTTCTCTGTATGCCAAATGAGGAGAGGTTGATAGGTACCTGGATGCTTTTTGTTTGTGCTGGCTTAAACCCTATTAGCCAACAGGCTTGAAATCTCAACCTTTTCAAGCTTGGATTCCAAACTTTTATCTTCGGTAACCGGGGTGTTTCTGTCCACGGCATGAATACAACGAATCCATTCCTGTTTCTAAGGTCGAATGCCGTGGGGTTGCCTGACAAAAATCCTTGAGTAAATATAAGTTATTCTTGACTTGGTTTTACGATGCAAACCCTCACCGAACCCAACAACCAGGTGGTGTTCAACTTCTTCAACCCAGCTGCTGTCGTTTTGATCTGACCACATCTTCAGCTGGTGAACTCGAAGTGGAATCTACAGACATTGCAACGCACGCGCGCACCAAAGAGCCTCCACCGCACGCAGAGCGTCCAAGGAAACCAGTTACGCGGAAACGGAAGGCGCGCGCCTTTCACATTCTACACGATCACCTACTTCCTTTCGGAAAGAAGATTTTAAAATTATGTACGACTCTACAGCACGAACAAACCCATCGATCATTAGGGCGCACTGGCCTGGCCTGTACATGCTTTTCTCCTTTGTCCACCATGCATTAGTTAAGCAACAATTAATCAATCCCGCCATGTCCCCAAATCTGGCGCCACACTCCACTGCTGGCTCGCGCTCGTCAAAGCCCACCCACCAACCTTCCTGCCGTCTTCCTCCCCCTGCCCGGCCCCCTCCCCCTATATATCGCCGTTTCCGGTCGCCACTTGACCTCCAACCAACGGAGCTGAGCTAGCCCCCAGCTCACAAGTACTACGTACGTGTATACGTGTTGATCGGCGCGAAGTTAGCGTATACAAGTGGCGAGTGGTAGCTAGAGGCAAGAGAGAGGGAAGCTAGAGCAGTGGTCGTGGCCATGGGTGCCCAGGAGATCAAGTACTTCTCGCAGGCGAAGCTTGGCCGCCGGTGGCGGCGGCCGGTGAGGGGGTTCCGGCTCAGCCCGACCCGCCTCTCCGTCCGCCGGCTACGCGCCAGGCTGTGGACCATGCTCGGCCTGCTGGGCCGCTACTTCCGCGGCGTGCGGCTGCCGCAGCTTACCAGGGGGCTCGTCGCCAGCAGCAGCTCTCCCGCGTCAACGAGCGGCGGCGGCAACAAGAAAGGGCAGCCGCCGGCAGTGTCACAATCACAGGCGGCCGGTAGCAACGGCGCCAAGCCGCGGAGGCCGCCGTGCATGCGGTCAAACTCCTTCTACGCGCGCGCCGTCGCGGACTGCCTCGACTTCATCAAGGGCAGCAACGCCGCCCCGGTCGAGGACAACCGCGGCGCCGCTGCCGGTGCCGTCCGGCACGGCTATGGCCAGCATCAGGTGGTGAAGGCCACGTGAAGATCCACCCGTTGTGTACTGTAAAAGTGTAAATACGACGCGGCGCCTCATCGTTTCTCGCGTGGGATTTGATGGTTTTGTGAACTTGTTAGTTTCCGGCATGGTTCTTGGTGGTCGATCTGGATGTCCTTCCTTTTGTATGTTCTAGCAAGTACGTAGTAGATTGTTTAGGGGTTAGCTGGTGCAAGGAAAAGATGGCGGATTGATTGATCGGCACAGCATGCACGTGCCACTTAATCTATCTTATGTTTTCTTTTAGTTGAGTCGAATCTATCTTCTGTTGAAAGCTGGCGTATTAAAATGATGGCCGATGAGACTGTCATAATGAGAGTAATTTAGCTAGTAATATGTCCTAAATATTCTAAGATAAATTTGTTTACGTGGCAAGTGTTAATAAGAAGAGAGTTGTGTGTGGTAACATAAACATGTTACCATAACATATTTAGTAAACTAGGCAGTTTCGATGAGGTGCATAAATGAAAAAAAAGGACTGAGTATTCTATTATCATTGTACCGTATCATAATAAATACTACAATACTACTCATTACAAAGATAGTATTATACACTAATAACATATGCATAATATTAACTGGTGATACTACCTATTATAGACAGCCTACTGGTCTAAGTTACCTTCCACACCAGTTCAAGAGTTCTGCGTGTGAGAATATTTTTGCCTCTGCCAGACACATGCCAGGGCACTGCATGTAGTGGCAGTTCACGCCCGACGTTTCCAGAAAATAGAACAAATAGCACCGGCGTGGCTAGCTAATACTCCCTTCATTCAAAAATACTTGTCATTAAAATGGACAAAAATAAATGTATCTAAAATTAAAATACATCTAGATACATCCCCTTTTATTTATTTTGATGACAAGTATTTTTGGACGGAAGAAGTATCTATCATAGACGAACATAGACGAACAGTATAATCTAGCGTCATCAGTTGATAAGTACGCTACATCTCACACTTGTTTTTGCTTGTCGTTCTTAATTAATTAATGAGATATCTCCATACTGCCAGCCACATACGCATGATGGATCGTGTTCACCTACTTCTTGCTCGTACGTGCATCCTTTTCATGATTTTTCTCTGATGTCGAACGATCGCTTGATTGTCACTTTCCACTGGAACACCTCTCGTGCCAAACAAATGTCTGGTTGTAAATTACAAATGTTAGTTCAGACGTTACGTGCTGCGAGCCATTCAATATGAATAGTGGGCAGTTCTTGCATTCTACTAGTATAAAGTTTTGTCATTTGTGTGGCGAGACACCTTACCTGATGCAGATTGCGAAGATATGCCTTTGCGATTTGAAAACATCTTAATGCCAAAATAAGGTCTAGCTTATCCTCACGTTTACTTAGTTTATACTTGTCCAAAGTATTCTCCAACTGAAACATCATGGCCTAGCAGAAAAGGGAGCTGGTGAACTGAGGCACTTGGGCCTAACGAAATGGAAACTGCGAACTCAAGCATGACTTCAACTCAAGAGGAAGTGCTAAGCTTCGATGTACTCCATATGTGTGCAATTCTCTGTGTCGAGGCTATGTTTTTGCCACCTGCCAGTTGAAGACCTCGGTTACAGGCCTGTGGTCTGAGATATTCACCGTCTTGAACCGACAGGATGCCAACTAAGGGCATCTCCGGACCCTCAAATCGTGTCCAAACCATATTGTTTGGATGCAGCTTGTCATCTAACGGCATCCCGCATTGATTCGTGGATCAGTCAGTGTGTCTGCTTTCCCGCACGTCAAAAGCAAACTAGAAGGTTTTGCCGGAGTGCGGATTGTTGCCACATAGGACTCCGACATTCTCTGCCCATTCAAAACCACACCCGAACCTCGTATTTTCATCACTTTCCCCTTTCTCTACATCTACTTCCTCCCTAGCCAATGTCTCCGTTGTACCATCCCGACCGCCTATCAAGCATTTGCTGGACCTCTGCAACCTCCGCCGTTCCACCCGGTCGCCACGCCGCTTTGCCTACACCGCCATTTCACACATCTCGTTTGACCGCTGTGCAGGTACCATGCCCTTGTGAAATGCCGTCCGTGGGGTCACCATGCCCGACAAGTGTTTGGTAAAATGTCCATGCTATTTTTTTGAATTTTTTTTACCTTCATTGAAGCAATGGATTCGGACATGCACACCCCCTCCCCCTCCCCACTGGTGTCCTTTTTACCTTGTTGTACGATGACGCGAATCGGTACGCGCGTGTCAGCTAGGCCACACTTAGTTTAGAGTGGGAAGGCTGCCATGTGGGGTCATGGGGAAAAGCGATTGGGCCATGCACGCGAGTGAATGGAGCTTGGGTATACCTGGCCATCTGTTGGGCCGGGCCGGGCTTTAGGCCGGGCCTACCAAAGCCCGATGCAAAAAATCCAGGCCCGAGGCTGGCTCGGCCCGGCTGTCGGGGCTAAAAATTGGGCCCGAGCCCGGCCCATGACGCTAAAAGCCCGCTGGGCCCCGAGCCTCTTTGTTAATACGCGAATATGATGGGCCTGGGTGTAGCGACCAGACCTCAAACAGTCTGATCTCTGTGCTCCGGTGTCATCCCTGGATCAGTAATGCTGACACCACACAGTACTTCGAATGATTTATAGCAGAGTGGCAATCACACACTTATTACAACGATGTCTTCGAAGAGAACTTATTACAATAATATGGCTTAAGGCCATCTAATAACGATAACAGCGGAAGACTTGGAAGATAAATGTGTCCATCAACTCCAACGGCATCACTGAGTATAGAACCACGACCTAAAAGCACCTCAATCGTCGTCTGAAAAGTCTGCAACATTAACGTTGCAGCCCGAAACGGGTCAGCACATGGAATATGCTGGCAGGGTAACACATAGAGAGTAATGGAATGAAACAACTATACTATATGCATATTTGGCTGGTGGAAAGCTCTATGGTTACTGTTTTGCGTAAAGCCAATTTTTCCCTACTGCAAAGGAATAAATTTATTTAACTATCATGGTGGTTGTTAAACATTGAGAATGGTTGACAGCATTCTCAATCCCAATTAAAAGTGAACAATTAAAACCCAACAATATTAATTAGAAGTAACATGATGAGATTCACATGATATTCAAGTACTAGATACTCAAGATTGTCCATAACCGGGGACACGGCTAATCATGATTAGTTTGTTACACTCTACAGAGGTTTGCGCACTTTTCTCCACAAGACTTGATCGCCTCCGTTGGTTTTCTCGCACTACTGATGTTTGAGAAACGGATGACCGAGACAGTCTTTCAGAAGCGCTAGCACCTTACAATGGAGTAGACCGTACCACCTACATCCCCTACATCTGCTAGTCTACCCTTATAAGAGTTCGCACGACTTAGTCAACTATGCCAGAGCCCATATTGGCTTGTGGCTGCACACGTAAGTATTTAGCATGAAAAGATCTTATGATCCCTTTGAGCCTGGGTGGCGGTCCATAAAAAAACAGGCAAGTCCTGATAGACATCAGGTGCCTCAATCCACCCAGATGTGTGTTCAAGTTGCCACCTTAGATAAACCATTAAAATTATCAATCTCACATCTGTCATGGATATCACTCACCCAATCCACGTCTACTAGCATAGCATGGCATAATAAGCAAACGTAGAAGTAACTCCCAAAGGTTTCATAATAAACAAGTAATAGGTACTACCTCATCTACTTCCCATCCCACAATTTAATTAGATCCTAATCATGCAATGTGTGAGGATGGATCTAATGCAATAAAACTGGGTTGTAGAAAAGGTATGATCAAAGTGTTACTTGCCTTGCTGATGATCCGCGAGTCCTAGAGATTCGAAGTAACAGGCGGCACAATCCGGGTAATCTATCGCAGACAAACAACAAGCATACAATAAGTACTCATCTAATGCACAGGTAAAACTCGAACAAGAGATCGGACCAGATAGTTCAACTTAAGAACTCCGGTTGCAAAGAGAGAAAGAACCGAACAAAAAAACCGAAAACAAACAGCGGAAAATAACTCGGTTCTAGCAAATTGAAACTAGGTCAAATTTTACCGTAGCAAAAACTTAGTTAAAGTTGATTAGACGGAACGGCGGTTTCGAAACGAAACTCCAGGCGCTTGAATCACTTGATTCCGATAAACGAGCGAGAAGATAGACTAGAAAGAAGATCGGATCTGAGATCGCGATCGCGGAATAAATCCGACGAGAAGAAAAAGAAGAACGGTTGAACGAACGGACGTTCATTAACCTAGAAGAAATCCGGTGATCACGTTCGTTAGGACGAACGGTCCGGCGAACGATCTTGAGGCAACTAAATCGGAGAAGAAAACGAATCTGATCTCGGGTTTCGGAGAAGAAAACCGATCGTAAAACCGATCTAGAAAACCGGAACGGTTTCGCGAAGAACCGGAGAGAAAAACGAATCGGAAAAGAAGAATAGGAACGATTAGAAGAAAACGATCCGATGAAAAGAAGAGAGGCGGCGCGGGGCTACCTTCGGTGAAGTCTCCGGCGAGGAACTCCGGCGGCGTGGGCGTGGGGCGGCGTGGCAAGGTGCGGCGGCGGCGCGGGCGGCGGCGCGGGCGGCACGCGGGTGACGCAGGGCGCGGCGGCGGGGCACTAGGCGCGGCGCGGGTGTGGGGCGCGGGGTGCTTGGGGCTTTGGTTTGATGGGTTTAGAGGGGGGGTGTGGGAGTATTTATATTGAGGAGGGGAGGAGAAAACTTGGGGTAGGGGTCAAGGAATTGAACTAGGACTAGGAAAGAAAAGAGGGAAAAAGATCTAGAAAAAAAACGAAAGTAGGATGAATCCTACTAGGAATCCACAAAGGACGGCGGCGGCGGCCTCCCTGGCGCCTTGCGCCTGGCGCGGCTCCTCCCTGGGCGTGGCGCGCGATGGCCTTTGGCCCTGGCCGGCCGGCTCGGTGGTTTGGGCCTTTCGCCCAAGTCGCTGGATTTTTTTTTAAAAACGGTTCCGCGCTCGGGAAAAAAAACAGAACAAGATCTAAACGAACTCCAAATCTAATAAAGTAAATTTTCCCCGACTCCTAAAAATGAGTCAAACAAAATGAACTTTTCTCCGGGCCTAAAATGCAATTTTTGAAAACACGCATTTTTCCCTATCCAAATAAAAGGCAAATAAACTCCGACAAAAAATGATCCTTTCTTCAAAATTTGAGAGAACTCAAATATGAAAAAGACGAAATCTCCAACTCTCTCCGAGGGTCCTTGAGTTGCGTGAAATTTTTAGGATCGGCAAAATGCAAGAAAATATGATATGCATGATGATCTATGTATAACATTCCAAATTGAAAATTTGGGATATTACAAACCTACCCCCCTTAAGATGAATCTCGCCCTCGAGATTCGGGTTGGCTAGAAAATAGGTGAGGGTGGTCCTTGAGCAAATCTTCTTCTCTCTCCCAGGTGGCTTCATCTTCTGAGTGGTGGTTCCACTGAACTTTGCAAAACTTGATAACCTTGCTGCAAGTAACTCTGCTGGCAGTCTCGAGAATCTTGACTGGTCTCTCCTCATACGTCAAGTCGTCCTTCAACTGAATCGCTTCAAGCGGCACTGTATCTCTTAACAGTACATCCGCCATCTCGGCGTGACATTTCTTCAGCTGAGAAACATGGAATACGTCATGAACTCCTGACAGTCCCTCTGGTAATTCCAACTTATACGCGACTTCTCCCATACGTTGCAAGATCTTATATGGTCCAACGAAACGCAGTGCTAATTTTCCCTTAACTCCAAAACGCTTAACTCCTCGAAGTGGGGATACTCGGAGATACACTCTGTCCCCGGTTTCGTAAACTGTCTCCTTGCGTTTTGAATCTGCGTAGCTCTTCTGCCTGGACTGGGCTACCTTGAGCCTATCGCGAATCAACTTAACTTTCCGTTCAGACTCCTTAATCAAATCTGGTCCAAAGAATTGACGGTCTCCAACTTCGTCCCATGACAACGGTGTCCTGCACCTCCTTCCGTACAAAGCTTCGAAAGGTGCCATCTTCAAACTGGTTTGGTAACTGTTGTTATAAGAAAACTCCGCATATGGCAAATTATCGTCCCAACTAGATCCATAATCTAGTGCACAAGCTCTCAGCATATCTTCCAAAATCTGATTGACTCTCTCGGTCTGTCCATCTGTCTGCGGATGAAAAGCGGTGCTGAACTCTAGCCTGGTTCTCAAAGTTTCATGCAACTGATTCCAAAACTTTGAGGTAAATTGGGTTCCTCTGTCTGATACAATACTCCTTGGAACTCCATGCAAACAAATGATCCTAGTCATGTATATCTTTGCCAACTTAGCACTGGTGTAAGTGGTCTTAACTGGAATGAAATGTGCTACCTTCGTCAAACGATCGACTACTACCCATATCGAGTCATATCCTGCTTTCGTCCTGGGCAGTCCGGTGATAAAATCCATGCCTATCTTATCCCACTTCCATTCGGGTATCGGCAATGGTTGCAACAGTCCGGCTGGCTTCTGATGCTCTGCCTTTACTCTATGACATACGTCACAAACTGCTACATATGCTGCAATATCCTTCTTCATTCCGGTCCACCAGAATGTCTCCTTCAAATCCAAATACATCTTAGTATTTCCTGGGTGAATCGAATATGGTGAATCGTGTGCCTCTTGCAAAATCAACTTCCTGATCTCTGGGTCATTTGGCACATAAACACGGTCCTCAAACCATAGGGTATCGTGCTCATCCTCACGAAATCCCTTTGGTTTTCCTTTGCTTAGTTTCTCCTTTATAGCAGCAATCCCCTTGTCAGATTTCTGAGCCTCTCTGATTTTATCCATCAATGTTGACTGAATCTCCAATGCTGCCACATATCCTCTCGGAACTATCTCTAAACTTAGTTCACGAAGGTTTTCTGCTAACTCCTTGGGTATACTTCCAGTCATTATCGTATTGACATGGCTCTTGCGGCTTAATGCGTCGGCTACTACATTAGCTTTACCGGGATGGTAATGCAATCTCATATCATAATCCTTGATGAGTTCCAACCATCTCCTTTGTCTGAGATTCAACTCCTTCTGCGTGAAAATGTACTTCAAACTCTTGTGATCCGTGTACACCTCACAATGATTTCCAATGAGGAAATATCTCCATGTCTTCAATGCATGCACTACGGCTGCTAACTCCAAATCATGCATAGCATAGTTCAACTCATGAGGCTTCAGTTGTCGTGATGCATACGAAACAACTCTACCTTCCTGCATAAGCACTGCTCCAAGTCCTCGACGTGAAGCGTCACAATACACCTCATAATCCTTGGTCTGATCTGGCAAAATCAATACTGCTGAGGTAACCAATCATTTCTTCAACTCCTGGAAACTAGTCTCACACTCCTCAGTCCAATTGAATTTGGTATCCTTCTTCAACAACTCCGTCATAGGCTTCGCAATCTTTGAAAAGTTCTCAATGAATCTCCGGTAGTATCCCGCGAGTCCAAGAAAACTCCGGATCTCTCCGACTGTCGTTGGTGCTTCCCATTTGGTTACAGTCTCAACCTTGGCGGGGTCAACTGCTATCCCTTCTCCGGATATAACATGTCCAAGAAATCCTACTTCCTTCAACCAAAACTCACATTTGCTAAATTTGGCATATAACTGATGTTCCCTTAGTTTCTCCAAAACCAAACGCAAATGTTCCTTATGCTCTTCTTCATTCTTCAAATAAACCAGGATATCATCAATGAACACTACGACGAACTTATCCAAAAAATCCATAAACACTTTGTTCATCATGTTCATAAAATAGGCAGGTGCATTAGTCAATCCAAATGACATAACGGTATACTCATACAGTCCATATCTTGTGGTGAATGCGGTCTTCGGAATATCCTGTTCTCGAATCTTCAACTGGTGGTACCCTGATCGCAAGTCGATCTTGGAAAACACTTTAGCTCCTTGCAAACGATCAAACAGATCATTAATCATTGGCAGTGGGTACTTGTTCTTGATGGTTACTTCATTCAATCCTCGATAATCAACAACCATCCGTAATGATCCATCCTTCTTCTCCACTAGAAGTACGGGTGATCCCCAAGGCGAAGAACTTGGGCGTATGTAACCTTTCTCCAATAACTCCTTAATCTGATTCTTAATTTCTACCAAATCCTTTGCTGGCATCCGGTATGGTCTCTTTGATATTGGTCCAGTGCCTGGCAATAACTCAATCAAAAACTCAATGTCTCTATCCGGTGGCATGCCTGGCAACTCCTCCGGAAATACATCAGGAAATCCTTTACCACTGGTACTTCCTCCTGCACGACTCCTGTTAGGCAATTTACTTGTGTCCTATTTGGCACATGCCGGGATACATACTTGATCCTTCTTCCTTCTGGCGTTGTAAGCAAAATTGACTTACTAGCACAATCGATGTTCCCTCCATACATCGACAACCAATCCATACCGAGGATTACATCCAATCCTTGAGATTCCAGTATAATCAAATCCATTGGGAAAACATGCCTTCCTATGCTTAATGGCACTTGAAAACATCCTTGACTGGCCATGTATTCTGCTCCTGGCGAACTTACTAGCATAGGTGTTTTAAGAATCCTAGTGGGCAGGCTATATTTTTGCACAAATCCCCTTAATATGTATGAATGCGATGCACCAGTATCGAAAAGAATGAGTGCGGTAAATGACTTAACCAAAAACTTACCGATCACTGCATCCGGCTGATCTTCAACCTCCTCCACGTTAACGTGGTTCACCTGTCCCCTATTGAAAGGGTTCGGCTTCTTCCCTGAGCTTCCATTGCCATTCCCATTCTGGCCATCAGGACATTCATTGGCATAATGTCCGGTCTTGGAACACTTGAAACAGGTGACTTGACTCAGGTCTCTCTTGGATGGGGTTGATGGGGTGGTCCGGTTCTGGCTGTTGCTCCCTCCATTCCCATTACCATTCTTGTGGCCATTGTGGTTGTGCGAACTACTTCCTCCATGGGTATGCTGAAACTGAAATCCCGATTTAGAGGTAAAACGGGGCTTCTGCTGGGCTCTAGAGTTATACTTCCCTTGTCCATACTTCCTCTTGCGGTTCTCAATCTGCTGCTGCTTCCCTTCAATCATGATGGCACGATCTACCAACTCCTGGTAGTTTCTGAAACTTGCTACCATCAACTGCATACTTAACTCATCATTCAGCCCTTCCAGAAACTTCTCCTGCTTAGCCGCATCCGTAGCAACGTCATCTGGGGCATAACGTGCTAACTTGCTGAAGTCATCAACATACTGGCCAACTGTCCTTCCTCCTTGGCGTAAGTTGCGAAACTCACGCTTCTTCATGGCCATAGCTCCTGCTGAAACATGTGTAGTGCGGAAAGCTTGCTGGAACTGATCCCATGTGACGGTGTCAACTGGGAAAGTGGCTGTGAAATTCTCCCACCATGCTGCTGCGGGTCCTTCCAACTGATGTGCAGCAAACTTCACTTTCTCACCATCCGTGCATCCTGCAGTGGTCAAATCCCTTCCTATCTTGCAGAGCCAATCGTCTACTACTATCGGCTCGATGCTACTGGAAAACACCGGCAGATTCAGCCTAAGGAAACGGGCTAAGTGGTCAACAGGTGGTGGTGGTGGTAGTGGGTTGTTGTTGTTGTTGTTGTTGTTGTTCTGCTGATTCTGAACTAACATCTGCATCAACTGATTCTGCTGTTGGATCAACTGAGTGAGCTCCGGTGGAAATCCATTGTCACGTCTCGGAGGCATCTGAGGGTTTTAGAAAAGAAGAGATATAAGAATAGAATGAGGTCTAAAGAGAAAACACTACCCCAATGCACATGAGCAAATTCACACAAAATCACTTCATTCAATCAAACAAGGGCATACAATCGATCTAGCTATCGCAAAAGTGCTCGAACTATAGTGTTTACATGGGGGAAATACTACTAATATTTGGTGGTCATCTAGAAATTTGAACCGACGGAAGACTCCATGATGTCCGCTCCAGCTTCGTCGTCAAAGTCGGGTTCACTTGGATCCGAATCGGTGTCGTCGATGATGATGTAGTTATCCGGGCATGCGACGTACTCGTCTTCCTCCTTGGATGCTAACTTCGTCTTGAGTTCTTCAATCTCTTGCTTAAGATCGACGTTGTGTCTTGCTAGAGCTACGATCTCGTCCATGTAGTCCTTGCGTGTAGCCTTCAGTTCTCCTTCTAGCTCGATGATCCTTGTCTTCGCATTCTTCAACTCCATCATATCATTGCACATCTGGTTCTTGTGGCGTCGAATGTGCTGGTTTAACTCCTGGATGAATGCTGCAATGGATTTATCCTTCTTGGTGATGATTAATTCCCATTGTTCATCTCGGCGTCCGCAAATCTGGTAGATGGTGTCCTTGAGGTCTTCTTGATAAACTTCTCCAATGCGTCCTATGGTGATATGGGCTGCCATGCTCTTTCCTAGACTCCAAGTTGGTGCATTGAAAACACTATCTATGGGCTTCGTGATTGGCGCGAATGTCCTTCCCGGAACATGGGCTTGAATCTTCCAGCGCTCCTCTTCAGGCAAAGTGGCGTTGAAAGTCCCGGTGAAGCTTGGTAATCCAATATTCAGGTACTTGGCGACTTCCTTCAAGTGAAATCCAAAAGGTGTGCCTTCATCCAGTTGAGCGTACTTAATCTTCGCGTCCTTCATCCTAAAGAGTAGAAAAGATGAGGAGTTAGAAAATGAGGAGAGAATGGTGATCTATGGCTTTAACTTAGTGGTCGTGTCCTACAGTCAGCGTGTGCTCTGATACCATCTCTGTAGCGACCAGACCTCAAACAGTCTGATCTCTGTGCTCCGGTGTCATCCCTGGATCAGTAATGCTGACACCACACAGTACTTCGAAGGATTTATAGCAGAGTGGCAATCACACACTTATTACAACGATGTCTCCGAAGAGAACTTATTACAATAATATGGCTTAAGGCCATCTAATAACGATAACAGCGGAAGACTTGGAAGATAAATGGGTCCATCAACTCCAACGGCATCACTGAGTATAGAACCACGACCTAAAAGCACCTCAATCATCATCTGAAAAGTCTGCAACATTAACGTTGCAGCCGAAACGGGTCAGGACATGGAATATGCTGGCAAGGTAACACATAGAGAGTAATGGAATGAAACAACTATACTATATGCATATTTGGCTGGTGGAAAGCTCTATGGTTACTGTTTTGCGTAAAGCCAATTTTTCCCTACTGCAAAGGAATAAATTTATTTAACTATCATGGTGGTTGTTAAACATTGAGAATGGTTGACAGCATTCTCAATCCCAATTAAAAGTGAACAATTAAAACCCAACAATATTAATTAGAAGTAACATGATGAGATTCACATGATATTCAAGTACTAGATACTCAAGATTGTCCATAACCGGGGACACAGCTAATCATGATTAGTTTGTTACACTCTGCAGAGGTTTGCGCACTTTTCCCCACAAGACTCGATCGCCTCCGTTGGTTTTCTCGCACTACTGGTGTTTGAGAAACGGATGACCGAGACATAGTCTTTCAGAAGCGCTAGCACCTTACGATGGAGAAGACCGTACCACCTACATCCCCTACATCTGCTAGTCTACCCCTATAAGAGTTCGCACGACTTAGTCAACTATGCCAGAGCCCATATTGGCTTGTGGCTGCACACGTAAGTATTTAGCATGAAAAGATCTTATGATCCCTTTGAGCCTGGGTGGCGGTCCATAAAAAAAACAGGCAAGTCCTGATAGACATCAGGTGCCTCAATCCACCCAGATGTGTGTTCAAGTTGCCACCTTAGATAAACCATTAAAATTATCAATCTCACATCTGTCATGGATATCACTCACCCAATCCACGTCTACTAGCATAGCATGGCATAATAAGCAAACGTAGAAGTAACTCCCAAAGGTTTCATAATAAACAGATAATAGGTACTACCTCATCTACTTCCCATCCCACAATTTAATTAGATCCTAATAATGCAATGTGTGAGGATGGATCTAATGCAATAAAACTGGGTTGTAGAAAAGGTATGATCAAAGTGTTACTTGCCTTCCTGATGATCCGCGAGTCCTAGAGATTCGAAGTAACAGGCGGCGCAATCCGGGTAATCTATCGCAGACAAACAACAAGCATACAATAAGTACTCATCTAATGCACAGGTAAAACTCGAACAAGAGATCGGACCAGATAGTTCAACTTAAGAACTCCGGTTGCAAAGAGAGAAAGAACCGAACAAAGAAACCGAAAACAAACGGCGGAAAATAACTCGGTTCTAGCAAATTGAAACTAGGTCAAATTTTACCGTAGCAAAAACTTAGTTAAAGTTGATTAGACGGAACGGCGGTTTTGAAACGAAACTCCAGGCGCTTGAATCACCTGATTCCGATAAACGAGCGAGAAGATAGACTAGAAAGAAGATCGGATCTGAGATCGCGATCGCGGAATAAATCCGACGAGAAGAAAAAGAAGAATGGTTGAACGAACGGACGTTCGTTAACCTAGAAGAAATCCGGTGATCACGTTCGTTAGGACGAACGGTCCGGCGAACGATCTTGAGGCAACTAAATCGGAGAAGAAAACGAATCCGATCTAGGGTTTCGGAGAAGAAAACCGATCGTAAAACCGATCTAGAAAACCGGAATGGTTTCGCGAAGAACCGGAGAGAAAAACGAATCGGAAAAGAAGAATCGGAACGATTAGAAGAAAACGATCCGATGAAAAGAAGAGAGGCGGCGCGGGGCTACCTCCGGTGAAGTCTCCGGCGAGGAACTCCGGCGGCGTGGGCATGGGGCGGCGGCGGCGTGGCAAGGTGCGGCGGCGCGGGTGGTGATGGGCGGCTTTGGGCGGCGCGCGGGTGACGCAGGGCGCGGCGGCGGGGCACTAGGCGCGGCGCGGGTGTGGGGCGCGGGGTGCTTGGGGCTTTGGTTTGATGGGTTTAGAGGGGGTGTGTGGGAGTATTTATATTGGGGAGGGAAGGAGAAAACTTGGGTAGGGGTCAAGGAATTGGACTAGGACTAGGAAAGAAAAGAGGGAAAAAGATCTAGAAAAAAAAACGAAAGTAGGATGAATCCTACTAGGAATCCACAAAGGACGGCGGCGGCGGCCTCCCTGGCGCCTTGCGCCTGGCGCGGCTCCTCCCTGGGCGTGGCGCGCGATGGCCTTTGGCCCTGGCCGGCTTGCTCGGTGGCGTGGGCCTTTGGCCCAAGTCGCTGGAATTTTTTTTTAAAACGGTTCCGCGCCCGGGAAAAAAAACAGGACGAGATCTAAACGAACTCCAAATCTAATAAAGTAAATTTTCCCCGACTCCTAAAAATGATTCGAACAAAATGAACTTTTCTCCGGGCCTAAAATGCAATTTTTGAAAACACGCATTTTTCCCTATCCAAATAAAAGGCAAATAAACTCCGACAAAAAAATGATCCTTTCTTCAAAATTTGAGAGAACTCAAATATGAAAAAGATGAAATCTCCAACTCTCTTCGAGGGTCCTTGAGTTGCGTGAAATTTCTAGAATTGGCAAAATGCAAGAAAATATGATATGCATGATGATCTATGTATAACATTCCAAATTGAAAATTTGGGATGTTACACCGGGCCTGGTCCGTCCCGGCCATCGGGCTTGAAATCTAGGCCCGAGCCCGGCCCATGGACAAGGTCGGGCCGGGCCGGGTCAGTTCGGGTCGGCTGCCCATGGCTAGGTCTAACCTAGTGTAAGTCCTTTGGTGGGCTGCGTCCTTTCTTTCCTCTCTCTTTAAATAAAACCGGAAAAGAGGAAAGGAAATAGGGAGGGGTAGGAATAGAATTTTGGCATGGGGCAAATTTCCTTGGACTCCAAGAATTATTCCGGATCTAGGGAAAACAGAATTGGCAAAGTTTGAATTCAAATTTATTTGAATTAAATTCAAATAGATTTGAAACAGAGGCATGAGCTAGGAGTGTCCAAAAATTATGAAATTTTGGTGGAGCTTAGAATTGTGATAAAATAATTGTAGGTAAAATTTGGAAGCTTAGCTTGGAGTTGAAATTGGATATGAATTTGGAGAAATGGAAATGCTATTTAATAAAATAGGAGAGAGGCTCAAACTGCAACTATGAAAATAGAAATATTAATAATTTGGGGTGAAATATTTTAAGACATGTTGACATGAAAATGCAAAGTAAATTAATAAAAGCAAATTATGCTTAAAATATATGGTTTAAAACTTGGGTTGTTACACATACTCTACTAGGAATGGCTTACTCGTAAACTATATATGGACTTTGTTACGTGTAAATATATGGACTCCAAGAATTATGCTTACTCGTAAGCCTTTGTTAGTGGAACTATTGGTTATTTATGAATTATAAGGGTAACTTTCATTTTTAATTTAATTTTCCACAGCTCATCCCGTGCTTTGTAGAAAAAAGAAGTCCTGAAGAAGCTAGTCATTTTCTCATTTCAACATACCACTATTAAGCCAAAGCTGGAAAAAAGCATGGCTTTCCTTTTCATTGTTCTCTCGTAAACTATAAAGATTTAGGAAGAATTTGCCAAAGTATACACATTAAGTTGGCATGAAATTGTACTTCAATATTAGCACACATGATCCTAAAAGCAAAGTGGATTTGGGCAATGCTCCAATCGTGCATCCATGCAAGTGTTCTCAAACATACGTACCTTGCATATTTATACTTGCAATTACTTGTTGGTTTAAAATAATCTTGCTTGTGTATATCTGCACCTACCTGTTACTAATCTATACCTACTAATAAAATAAATAGGTATTCTTAGTCCGTCATATTATTTTATAGAAAAAACCCTAATGTTTCTGACATTAAACCCACAATACATCTATTATCCATCTTTCTTTCATATCATTACTGATTCGGATTGTGGATGAACATCTCAACAAAATCAGGATTGGAGATAGAATTGAAGATCACTTCCCTGTTTCTTTGTATGTATTAAATCTATATGTAAACCGTGTTTAAATACAAGTCAGGTGGAATCTTGAACTTGCGCTTTTGTAGGCAAAAACCATCTTTGTTTGGGCCGTAGCTATAAATACTCAGATTATAGACCATTTTTTGTAAATTAAGAGTGTGTGGTATTCTTTACTCCCATTACAACACACGGGCCCTTTTTGTAGTCTTATTTATGTATATCTACTCAACTTACTATGTTATGTCAGAAGAAGCACAAGAGTTAATAAACAACATGGAACTTACCACTAGAATCACATGTACGTGGAAAGAGACACAATTTGTCACCAGTTTTGCGAACTGTATTAACTTACTTGTTGGAAAGTACGCACATGCACCAAGTTCTGCACCATACAAGCTACTGATGCACACTCTGACTAGGACCAACATTAACACGAAACTCTCGGTAATAATTTAATTGTTGCAGTGTTCATAATACAATCTTTGTTATTTAAATAGCTCATCATACTATTTCACAACTATGTTATTGCAACAGAGACACTCAGTTGTGTTGTGCCTGAGTTGGATCGGTATGGTGAAATGAGAACTATTACCTAACCTAATACCGACTTATAGTCGATATACTCGATGCCAGAAAAAGATGGGCGCCTCATCGTGGATGGGTGGTAGAATTTACTTTGTGAGTGCAAAATGGCAGTTGGAGAGAGACTAATATTTGTGGTCCTCCAGGGAGGCAATAAGGTTCTCCTCCTTATCAAA
Organism: Triticum monococcum; assembly: GCA_034509565.1. Taxonomy (NCBI): domain Eukaryota; kingdom Viridiplantae; phylum Streptophyta; class Magnoliopsida; order Poales; family Poaceae; genus Triticum; species Triticum monococcum. The sequence continues at coordinate 211,257,361 of CM067847.1, read as the reverse complement.
CCCATATGCCTGCTCAATCTGCTTAATCTGAAAAACCTGATGAAAAGTAATTCTGTCCTGCTACTGGACTTTCTGTTTATGCTCCACCACTTCTGCTCATGATGTGAGATACTTTTGGTAATGACGTCTTGAAGTACCAAATATGTGTTGTATATCTAAACTAATTATGCATTGTAAAGACAAGATATCCATTTATAGATGTGCTATCCAACATCATTTGTTATGTTGGACGCATACACTAATTAAGTAATGTTTGTTGGGGAACGTAGCATGCACTTTCAAAAAATTTCCTACAATCACGCAAGATCTATCTAGGAGATGCATAGCAACGAGAGGGGGAGAGTGTGTCCACGTACCCTCGTAGATCAAAAGCGGAAGCGTTAGTTTAACGCGGTTGATGTAGTCGAACATCTTCTCGATTCAACCGATCAAGTACCGAACGTACGACACCTCCAAGTTCTGCACACGTTCAACTCGATGACGTCCCTCGAACTCTTGATCCAGCAAAGTGTTGAGGGAGAGTTTCGTCAGCACGACGACGTGGTGACGGTGATGGTGAAGTGATCCGCGCAGGGCTTCGCCTAAGCACTACGACAATATGATCGGAGGAGTAAACGGTGGAGGGGGCACCCCACATGGCTAAGAACAATTGATGTGCCTTAGAGGTGCCCCCTGCCCCCGTATATAAAGTAGGGAGAGGGGAGGAGGCCAGCCTAGGGGGCGTGCCAAGTGGGGGGAGTCCCACTTGGACTCCTAGTCCAATTCGACCCCCTTTCCTTTTACCGGAAAGGGAAAGGGGGAAGGAGAAGGAAAGGGGGCCCGCGCCCCCTCCCCTAGTCCAATTCGGACTCCTCCCTAGGGGGGGCGCGCACCACCCCTTGTGGGCTGCCTTGCCTCCCTCCTATGGCCCATAGGGCCCATATCTTCCCCTAGGGGGTTCCGTTAACCCCTCCGGTATACGTACTTGATACATTCCGAAACACTTCCGGTGTCCGAATACTATCGTCCAATATATCAATCTTTACCTCTCGGCCATTTCGAGACTCCTCGCCATGTCTGTGATCTCATTCAGGACTCCAAACAATCTTCAGTCACCAAAACACAGAACTCATAATACAAATCGTCATCGAACATTAAGCATGCGGACCCTACGGGTTCGAGAACTATGTAGACATGACCGAGACACATCTCCGGTCAATAACCAACAGCGGAACCTGGATGCTCATATTAGTTCCTACATATTCTACGAAGATCTATATCGGTCAAACCGCAGTGACAACATACGTCATTCCCTTTGTCATCGGTATGTTACTTGCCCGAGATTCAATCGTCGGTATCTTCATACCTAGTTCAATCTCGTTACGGGCAAGTCTCTTTACTCGTTCCATAATGCATCATCCTGTAACTAACTCATTAGTCACATTGCTTTCAAGGCTTATCATGATGTGCATTACCGAGAGGGCCCAGAGATACCTCTCCGATACTCGGAGTGACAAATCCTAATCTCGATCTATGTCAACCCAGCAAACACCTTCGGAGATACCTGTAGAGCATCTTTATAATCACCCAGTTACGTCATGACGTTTGATAACACACAAGGTATTCCTCCGGCATTCGGGAGTTGCATAATCTCATAGTCAAAGGAACATGTATAAGTCATGAAGAAAGCAATAGCAATAAAACTTAACGATCATTATGCTAAGCTGACGGATGGGTCTTGTCCGTCACATCATTCTCCTAATGATGTGATCTTGTTCATCAAATGACAACACATGTCTATGGTTAGGAAACTTAAGCATCTTTGATTAACGAGCTAGTCTAGTAGAGGCGTGCTAAGGACACTTTGTTTTGTCTATGTATTCACACATGTATCAAGTTTCCGGTTAATACAATTCTAGCATGAATAATAAACATTTATAATGATATAAGGAAATATAAATAAAAAATTTATTATTGCCTCTAGGGCATATTTCCTTCAGTCTCCCACTTGCACTAGAGTCAATAGTCTAGATTACATTGTAATGATTCTAACACCCATGGAGTCTTGGTGCTGATCATGTTTTGCTCGTGGAAGAGGCTTAGTCAACGGGTCTGCCACATTCAGATTCATATGTATTTTGCAAATCTCTATGTCTCCCTCCTTGACTTGATCACGGATGGAGTTGAAGCGTCTCTTGATGTGTTTGGTTCTTTTGTGAAATCTGGATTCCTTCGCTAAGGCAATTGCTCCAGTATTGTCACAAAAGATTTTCATTGGACCCGATGCACTAGGTATTAGACCTAGATCGGATATGAACTCCTTCATCTAGACTCCTTCATTCACTGCTTTTGAAGCAGCTATGCACTCTGCTTCACACGTAGATCCTGCCACGACGCTTTGCTTGGAACTACACCAACTGACAGCTCCACCATTCAATATAAATATGTATCCAGTTTGTGACTTAGAATCATCCGGATCGGTGTCAAAGCTAGCATCGACGTAACCATTTATGATGAGCTCTTTGTCACCTCCATAAACGAGAAACATATCCTTAGTCCTCTTCAGGTATTTCAGGATGTTCTTGACCATTTTCCAGTGATCCACTCCTGGATTACTTTGATACCTCCCTGCTAAACTTATAGCAAGGCACAGATCAGGTCTGGTACACAATATTGCATACATGATAGAACCTATGGCTGAGGCATAGGGAATGACTTTCGTTTTCTCTCTATCTTCTGCAGTGGTCGGTCATTGAGTCTGACTCAACTTCACACCTTGTAACACAGGAAAGAACCCTTTCTTTGACTGATCTATTTTGAACTTCTTCAAAACTTTATCAAGGTATGTGCTTTGTGAAAGTCCAATTAAGCATCTTGATCTATCTCTATAAATCTTGATGCCTAATATATAAGCAGCTTCACCGAGGTCTTTCATTGAGAAATTCTTATTCAAGTATCCTTTTATGCTATCCAGAAATTCTATATCATTTACAATCAATAATATGTCATCCACATATAATATTAGAAATGCTACAGATCTCCCACTCACTTTCTTGTAAATACAGGCTTCTCCAAAAGTCTGTATAAAACCATATGCTCTGATCACACTATTAAAGCGTATATTCCAACTCCGAGATGCTTGCGCAAGTCCATAAATGGATCCCTGGAGCTTGCACACTTTGTTGGTGATATGTCCATTTGCATCATGTTTTCTTACTTTTATTTATAATGTTTTTATCCATAATAATGCTATTTGGAGTAATTCTAATGCCTTTTGTCTCATAATTTACAAGGTACACATAAAGAGGGAGAATTCCGGCAGCTGGAAATCTGGACTTGGAAAGGCTACGCCAGGCCACCTATTCTGCACAACTCCAAACAAGCTGAAACTTGACGGGTATTTTTATGGAATATATAAGAAATATTGGAGCCAATAACTACCAGAGGGGGGCTACCAGATGGGCACAACCCACCTAGGCGCGCCCTGGTGGGTTGTGGCCTCCTCGGCCCACCTCCTGTGCCCATCTTCTGGTACATAAGTCATTTGACCTAGAAAAAATAAGGAGAAGGCTTTTGGGACGGAGCACCGCCGTCTCTAGGTGAAACTTGGGCGGGAGCACTTTTGCCATCCGGCGGAGCGATTCCGCCGGGGGAATTTCCCTCCCGGAGGGGGAAATCATCGTCATCATCATCATCACCAATAGCTCTCCCATCTTGGGGAGGGCAATCTCCATCAACATCTTCAATAGCACCATCTCATCTCAAACCCTAGTTCATCTCTTGTATTCAATCTTGTTACCAGAACTATAGATTGGTGCTTGTGGGTGACTAGTAGTGTTGATTAAATCTTGTAGTTGATTACTATATGGTTTATTTGGTGGAAGATTATATGTTCAGATCCATTATGCTATTTAATACCCCTCTGATCTTGAGCATGATTATTATTTGTGAGTAGTTACCTTTGTTCTTGAGGTCACGGGAGAAATCATGTTGTAAGTAATCATGTGAACTTGATATGTGTTCGATATTTTGATAGTATGTATGTTGTTATTCCCTTAATGGTGTCATGTGAACGTCGACTACATGACACTTCGCCATATTTGGGCCTAAGGGAATGAATTGTGGAGTAGAAATTAGATGGTGGGTTGCGAGAGTGACAGAAGCTTAAACCCTAGTTTATGCGCTACTCCATAAGGGACCAATTGGATCCAAAAGTTTAATGCTATGGTTAGAATTTATTCTTAATACTTTTCTTGTAGTTGCGGACGCTTGCGGGAGGGTTAATCATAAGTAGGAGGTTTGTTCAAGTAAGAACAACACGTAAGCACCAGTCCACCCACATATCAAATTATCAAAGTAGCGAACACAAATTAAACCAACATGATGAAAGTGACTAGATGAATATCCTGTGCACCCTCAAGAACGCTTTGGTTATCATAAGAGACCGTTTTGGCATGTCCTTTGCCACAAAAGGATTGTGATACCTTGATGCACTTTTGTTACTACTATCGTTACTTGCTCGTTACAAATTATATTGCTAGCAAGCTACTCTACTACTTACAATTTCAACACTTGCAGACATTACCTTACTGGAAACTACTTGTCATTTCCTTCTGCTCCTCGTTGGGTTCGAAACTCTTAGTTATCAAAAAGAGCTACAATTGATCCCCTATACTTGGAGTCATCAAGGCTATTTTCTGGCGCCGTTGTCGGGGAGTCAAGCGCCTTTGGTAAGTGGAATTCGGTAAGGAAACATTTATATAGTGTGCTGAAATTTATTGTCACTTGTTACTATGGAAAACAATCCTTTCAGGGGTTTGTTCGGGGTATCTTCACCTCGTACAGAATCACAATTAGTGACCCATCAACCTACTGCACCTACTGAAAATATTGAATATGAAATCCCTTCGGGTATGATAAAACAACTGCTAGCTAATCCTTATGCGGGAGATGGAACCGAACATCGTGATATGCACCTGATATATGTGGAACAAATTTGTGGATTGTTTAAGCTTGCAGGTTTACTCAGAGATGAGGTGATGAAAAATGTTTTCCCTTTATCTTTGAAGGGAAAAGCATTGGCATGTATAGGCTATGCGATGATATTGGATCATGGAATTGGAATTGTTTGAAATTGGAGTTCCACCAAAAAATTATCCTATGCATCTAGTTCATCGTGATCGGAATTATATATATAATTTTTGGCCTCATGAAGGAGAAAGTATCGCTTTAGCTTGGGGGAGGCTTAAGTCAATGTTATATTAATGCCCCAATCATGAGCTCTCAAGTGAAATTATTATTCATAATTTTTATGTTCGACTTTCTCGTAATGATCAAACCATGCTTGATACTTCTTGTGCTGGTTCTTTTATGAAGAAGACTATTGAATTCCGGTGGGATCTTTTGAAAAGAATTAAACGCAACTCTGAAGATTGGGAACTCGACAAAGGTAAAGAGTCAGGTATTAAGCTTAAGTATGATTGTGTTAAATCTTTTATGGATACCGATGCTTTTCAAAAGTTTAGCACTAAATATGGACTTGACTATGAGATAGTAGCTTCCTTTTGTGAACCATTTGCTACTCATGTTGAACTCCCCAAAGAGAAGTGGTTTAAATACCCACCTATTAAATATGAAATTAAAGAACTGGTACCGGTTAAAGAAGAAACTATACTTTATAATGTTGATCCAGTTGTTCCTGCTACTTATATTGAGAAACCACCTTTCCTTGTTAGGATAAAGGAACATGCTAAAGTTTCAACTGTGGTTAACAAAAGCTATATTAGAACACCTAAACCTGATGAACAAATTAAAGTAGAACCTAGCATTGCTATGGTTAAGGATCTCTTAGAAGAAGATATGGATGCACATGTAATTTACTTATGTGAAGAAGCTGCTAGAATTGCTAAACCTGATAGAAAAGATAAACATATACCGGTTGTTGGCATGCCTGTCATCTCAGTTAAAATAGGAGATCACTGTTATCATGGTTTATGTGACATGGGTGCTAGTGTGAGTGCTAGTCCTTACACTTTATATGAAGAAATTGTGAAAGACATAGCACCTGCTGAGATAGAAGAAATATATGTTACTATTAAACTTGCTAATAGAGACACTATATCACCAATTGGGATTGTTAGAGATGTTAAAGTCTTGTGTGGGAAAATAAAATACCCTACTGATTTTCTTGTTCTTCTTTCCCCAAAAGATTGACTTTTGTCCCATTATCTTTGGTAGACCTTTCTTGAACATAGTTAATGCTAAGATAGATTGTAAGAAACAAACTATCGGTGTCAGCTTTGGTGAAGAGTCTCATGAGTTTAATTTTTCCAAGTTTAGTAGAAATCTTCATGAAAAAGAATTGCCTAGAAAGGATGAATTAATTGTTCTTGCTTCTATTGCTGTGCCACATACTGATCCTTTAGTACAATATTTGCTAGACCATAAAAATGATTTACATATGCATGAAAGAAATGAAATAGATAAAATTTTCTTTGAACAACGTCCTCTACTTAAACACAACTTGCCTATTGAAACTCTTGGAGGTCCTCCTCCATCTAATGGTGATCTATGTTTGAATTAAAAGAATTGCCAGACACTTTGAAATATGCTTATCTTGATGAAAAGAAAATATATCCTGTTATTATCAGTGCTAACCTTTCAGAACATGAAGAATAAAGATTATTGAAAGTTCTAAGGAAGCACCGGGCTGCTATTAGATATACTCTCGATGATTTAAAGGGCATTAGTCCCACTCTATGTCAGCACAAAATTAATATGGAACCTGATGCTAAACCATTTGTTGATCACCAAGGTCGGTTAAATCCGAAGATGAAAGAGGCGGTAAGAACAGAAATATCAAAACTTTTGGAAGCAGGTATAATCTATCCCATAGCTGATAGTAGATGGGTAAGTCCTGTTCATTGTGTTCCTAAGAAAGGAGGTATTACTATTGTTCCTAATGATAAGAATGAACTTATTCCACAAAGAATTGTTACAGGCTATAGAATGGTAATTGATTTTAGAAAATTAAACAAAGCAACTAGAAAAGATCATTACCCTCTGCCTTTTATTGATCAAATGCTTGAAAGATTATCTAAGCGCACACACTTTTGTTTCCTTGATGGATATTCGGGCTTTTCACAAATACCTATATCTCAACCTGATCAAGAAAAGACCACTTTTACTTGTCCCTTTGGAACTTATGCTTATAGACGTATGCCTTCTGGTTTATGTAATGCACCTGCTACCTTTCAAAGATGTATGTCTGCTATATTCTCTGACTTTGTGAAAAGATTGTTGAGGTTTTCATGGATGACTTCTTTGTCTATGGGAAGTCTTTTGATGATTGTTTAAGCAATCTTGATCGAGTTTTGCAGAGATGCGAACAAACAAATCTCGTCTTGAATTGGGAGAAGTGCCACTTTATGGTTAATGAAGGCATTGTCTTGGGTCATAAAATTTCTGAAAGATGTATTGAAGTGGACCAAGCTAAGGTTGATGCAATTGAGAAAATGCCATGTCCTAAGGACATCAAAGGTATTCGTAGTTTCCTAGGTCATGCTGGTTTCTATAGGATATTTATCAAAGATTTTTCTAAAATTTCTAGGCCTCTTACTAATCTTTTGCAAAAGGATATCCCTTTTGTTTTTGATGATGATTGTCTTGAAGCCTTTGAAACACTCAAGAAAGCTTTAATTTCTGCACCTATTGTTCAACCACCTGATTGAAACTTGCCTTTTGAAATTATGTGTGATGCTAGTGATTATGCTGTTGGTGCTGTTCTAGGACAAAGAGTTGATAAGAAATTGAATGTTATTCATTATGCTAGTAAAACTCTAGACAATGCTCAAAGAAACTATGCTACTACTGAAAAAGAATTCTTAGCAGTGGTGTTTGCTTGTGATAAATTTAGACCTTATATTGTTGATTCCAAAGTAACTGTTCACATAGACCATGCTGCTATTAAATATCTTATGGAAAAGAAAGATGCTAAACCTAGACTTATTCATTGGGTTCTCTTGTTACAAGAATTTGATTTACATACCATTGATAGAAAAGGAGCTGAGAACCCCGTAGGCGATAACTTGTCTAGGCTTGAAAATGTGCTTGATGACCCACTACCTATTGATGATAGTTTTCTTGATGAGCAATTAGCTGCAATAAATGTTGCTAATAGTACTCCTTGGTATGCTGACTATGCTAATTACATTGTTGCTAAATATTTACCAACTAGCTTTACATACCAACAAAGGAAAAAAATCTTCTATGATTTAAGACATTACTTTTGGGATGACCCACATCTTTATAAAGGAGTAGATGGTATTGTTAGACGTTGTGTACATGAGCATGAACAGGGACAAATCCTATGGAAATGTCACTCCGAGGCTTATGGAGGGCATCATGCTAGAGATAGAACTGCTCACAAGGTATTGCAATCTGGATTTTATTGGCCTACTCTCTTCAAGGATGCTCGTAAGTACGTCTCATCTTGTGATGAATGTCAAAGAACATGTAATATCGATAAGCGTCAAGAAATGCCTATGAATTATTCACTTGATGTTGAACCATTTGATGTTTGGGGATTTGATTACACGGGACCTTTTCCTTCCTCTAATGGGTATACACATATTTTGGTTGTTGTTGATTATGTTACTAAATGGGTAGAAGCCATTCCAACCAGTAGTGCTGATCACAACACCTCTATTAAAATGCTTAAGGAAGTTATTTTCCCAAGGTTCGGAGTCCCTAGATATTTAATGACTGATGGTGGTTCACACTTTATTCATGGCGCTTTCTGTAAAATGCTTGCTAAGTATGATGTCAACCATAGAATTGCATCACCTTATCATCCTCAGTCTAGTGGTCAAGTTGAACTTAGCAATAGAGAAATAAAATTAATTTTGCAAAAGACTATTAATAGGTACAGGAAGAATTGGTCTAAGAAATTAGATGATGCACTTTGGGCTTATAGAACAACATATAACAATCCTATGGGTATGTCTCCTTATAAAATGGTTTATGGAAAAGCTTGTCATTTGCATCTTGAGTTAGAACATAAAGGTTTTTGGGCAGTCAAAGAGCTCAACTATGATTTCAAACTTGCTGGTCAAAAGAAGTTATTTGATATCAGCTCATTAGATGAATGGAGATCCCAAGCATATGAAAATGCAAAGTTATTCGAAGAAAAAGTTAAAAGATGGCATGAGAAAAGAATCCAAAAGTGTGAGTTTAAACTTGGAGAATATGTTCTTTTGTACAACTCTGGCTTTAGATTTTTTGCAGAGAAGCTCCTCTCGAAATGGAAAGGCCCATATGTCATCGAGGAGGTTTGCTGGTCTGGTGCCATTAAAATAAATAATTCTGAAGGTACTAACCCGGAGGTTATCAATGGGCAACGAATAAAGCATTATATCTCAGGTACGCCTATTAATATTGAAAGTAATATTATCCAAACTATGACACCGAAAGAACACATAAAAGAGTCCTTCTGGAACACCCCAGAATCGTGAAAATAAGGAGGTACATGATACGGTAAGTAAACGGACTCCGAAAAATCCACAAAAATATTTTTTGTCAGTTTTGGAATATTTTAGAATTTCAGAAATAAAGAAACTCCTAGGAAGCGTCCCCTAGTGGGCACAAGACACCAGGGTGCGCCAGGCTTGCCTGGCGCGCCCAGGTGGGTTGTGCCCACCTGGGACACCTCCCGTACTCTGTTTTTCTACCATATGCTTGTCCTCCAAGATAAAAAAAATCTTTATATACTCCCTGAACCTGTTGATCACCGTATTGTGGAGAAATCCTATGTTCTCTTTTCTTGCTGTTTTCTGACAAATTCAACTAGACCAACGTCATGTCTTCCTCACCCTTCAATAATGGAGAAGGAGACATAAGGTCAGTCCAAGAAGATCTAAGGAGGGATGAAGCTGAAGAGGTTGCTATGTAGGAAGAGGAGGAATGTCCCTTTGGGATTCACCCTCCGGCCTCCGAGAGGGGTACACTGGCTGGCATCTCTACTCATCCTGATCCTCATCAAGCCATGGGATCACCGAACAATCGAGCGAGCCTGGAAGTGCAAGAAGAGCTCCCACCGAGGAGGCCCTTACACAGGTTACATCATAATAATTTTCATAATTTGATTCCCAATTATGGGTTCGATAATACTCCTTGTAGGCACATGCCGTCCAACTGGGACATATCCCGGCCAAGAGAAAACAATGCAGGCACAAAACCGTGGGGCCCTGAGAATAAACACATAATGACCGAGGTGAAGAAAAACAATGAACTAATTCATCAAGCCCTTCGGGACATTCAAGGCTTGAGGGATCTACTCGTGGTTATATTGGAGAATACTACTTCATCACCACCATCACCTTCTTCACCACCAAAGGAGAACTGAGTATCGAGTATGGGCACTCCCCTTGGCTTCCGCCAAGCTTGGGGGAGGTGCCCCGGTATCGTATCATCCCACTATCTTTTTTTCTTTTACTTACCTTAGTTCGATCTTTTTTGCTTTAGATGAAATAAAGTTTAGTTAGATACTTTCTTATTTGAGAATTTGCTTAGTGATCTATCATTGTAAGCGTGTGCAAGTTATATAATAAAGTTTAGTTTGAGTTTTTGCTTTCTTTACTTTCATGTTGCAAATAAATAAAAGAAAAGAAATAAGAAAGGAAACAAATAAAAGAAAGGAAATAAATAAATAAAATATTATATACTAATCCTATGGTAGGTGATGGCACCACATAAGGAAAAGTATAAGTAGAAAATTTTATTAGAGATTGACAAACATAGCATTAGTCAATGATGCAACTCATGAAAGAATTAATAAGTGAAGAGAAGATTCACATCTTTTGTGATTGTGTGCCCTCATCAAAATATTATATGCCAAAATTGTTGACATTGGACAAGGAAAACAACTTAATGGTTTATGTTTGTTTATATTCACCTAGAAGTCATATTGTCATAGATCCTTCAACATGTGGTGCTTGCCCCTATCTTTGCTAGCCAAAAATTCTGCACTAAGTAGAGATACTACTTTTGCATCCAAAAACCCTTAAACCCAAATCCTTTTCAAGTGTCCACCATACCTACCTAGGGATTGAGAAAGATCCCTCAAGTAAGTTGTCATCGCTGCAAAAAGGCAATAAAAATTGCTTCTAAATGTGTAAGATCATTTAGTGTAAGAGAAAATTGAGCGTTGTATGAACTTGGATGACAAAGAATAAAAGCGACAGACTGCATAATAAAGGTTGTCATCTTAAGGGGCAATACAACATGACGTTCTCTTGCATTAAGGGATTGAGCGTGCAAACAAATAAACGCATGGAAACCTCTGCTTCCCTCTGCGAAGGGTCTATCTTTTACTTTTATGTATTTACTTCTATGCAAAGAGTCAAAGTTATCCTTCTATTCCTTTTTATTTCTCTCTTTGGCAAGCATCATGTGGTGAGGAAAGATCTAGGCACATATGTCCAGTTGAATATAGATAGCATGAGTTATTATTGTTGACATCACCATTGAGGTGACTATGTTGGGAGGCGAAACTATAAGCCCCTATCTTTCCATGTGTCCGGTTGAAACATTTTGCTCATAGGTACGAGGTGAGTGTTAGCAATCATAGAAGACTATATGATGGTTGAGTATGTGGACTTGCTTAAAAGGCTCTGACACGTGACTCTGATATGTCTCCAACGTATCTATAATTTTTGATTGTTCCATGCTATTATATTATATGTTTTGGATGTTTAATGGGCTTTAATTTACCTTTTTATATTATTTTTGGGACTAACCTACTAACCAAACTCCCAGTGCAAATTGCTATTTTTTGCCTATTTCAGTGTTTCGCAAAAAGGAATATCAAACGGAATCCAAACAGAATAAAACCTTCGGGAGAGTTATTTTTGGAACAAACGTGATCTAGGAGACTTGGAAATACGTAAATGACCATGAAGGGATTGACAACCCCTTTATTGCATTGGTTGCGAGGTTCTTGTTTGTTTCTGTAGGTACTAGGCGACTTGTGTGTTACCTCCTACTGGACTGATACCTTGGTTCTCAAAACTGAGGGAAATTGTAACATCCCAAATTTTCAATTTGGAATGTTATACACTAGATCATCATGCATATCATATTTTCTTGCATTTTGGTCGATCCTAGAAATTTCACGCAACTCAAGGACCCTCGGAGAGAGATGGAGATTTCGTTATTTTCATATTTGAGTTTTCTCAAATTTTGAAAAGAGGATCGTTGGTTTTGCCGGAGTTTTATTTGCCTTTTGTTTGGATAGGGAAAAATGCGCGTTTTCAAAAACTTGCATTTTAGGCCTGGAGAAAAGTTCATTTTGTTCGACTCATTTTTAGGAGTCGGGGAAAAATTTACTTGATTAGTTTTGGAGTCCGTTAGATTCCCTTTTCTTTTGTTTTCCGAGCGCGAAACCGTTTAAAAAAAAATTCCAGCACCTTGGGCCAGGCCCAGCCGGCCGACCAGGAGGCCAAGCCATCGCCGCGAGCCGCGCCAGGCGCCAGGCGCCAGAGGCCGCCGCCGCCGTTGCCTCTTTTGGAAGTCCTAGTAGGACTTTTGTCCTACTTCCGTTTATTCCGTTTTTGTTTCTAGATCTTACCTACTCCTATTCTAATTCCTTGTCCCCTACTCCAAGCAAACCCTCTCCCTCCCCAATATAAATACTCAAGCACCCCCCCTCTAAATCATCAAACACAAAACCCCAAGCACCACCGCGCCCACACCCCGCGCCGCGCCGCACCTTGCCACCGCCGCCGCCGCACCTTGCCGCCGCCGCCCCACGCCCACGCCGCCGGAGCCCCTCGCCGGAGACCTCACCGGAGGTAGCCCCGCGCCGCATCTTTCTTTTCATCGGATCGTTTTCTTCTAATCATTCCGATTCTTTTTCTCTGATTCGTTTTCTCTCCGGTTCTTAGCGAAACCGTTCCGGTTTTCTAGATCGGTTTTCGTTCGGTTTTCTTTTCTCGAAACCCTAGATCGGATCCGTGTTCTTTTCCGATTTAGTTGCCTAGAGACCGTTCGCCAGACCGTTCATCCTAACGAACATGCTCACCAGATTCTTCTAGGTTAACGAACGTCCGTTCGTTCAACCGTTCTTCTTTTTCTTCTCGTCGGATTTATTCCGCAATCGCGATCTCACATCCTATCTTCTTTCTAGTCTATCTTCTCGCTCGTTTATCGGAATCAGGTGATTCAAGCGCCTGGAGTTTCGTTTCGAAACTGCCGTTCCGTCAAATCAACTTTAACTAAGTTTTGCTACGGTAAAATTTGACCTAGTTTCAACTTGCTAGAACCGAGTTGTTTTCTTCCGCCGTTTGTTTTCAGTTTCTTTGTTCCGTTCTTTCTTTCTTTGCAACCGGAGTTCTTAAGTTGAACTATCTGGTTCGATCTTTTGTTCGAGTTTTACCTGTGCATTAGATGAGTACTTATTGTATGCTTGTTGTTTGGCCGCGATAGATTACCCGGATTGCGCCGCCTGTTACTTCGAATCCCTAGGACTCGCGGATCATCAGCAAGGCAAGTAACACTTTGATCATACCTTTTCTACAACCCAGTTTTATTGCATTAGATCCATCCTCACACATTGCATGATTAGGATCTAATTAAATTGTGGGATGGGAAGTAGATGAGGTAGTACCTATTACCTGTTACTATGAAACCTTTGGGAGTTACTTCTACGTTTGCTTATTATGCCATGCTATGCTAGTAGACGAGGATTGGGTGAGTGATATCCATGACAGATGTGAGATTGATAATTTTAATGGTTTATCTAAGGTGGCAACTTAAACACACATCTGGGTGGATTGAGGCACCAGATGTCTATCAAGACTTGCCTATTTTTATTTTGGACCGCCACCCAGGCTCAAAGGGATCATAAGATATTTCATGCTAAATACTTACGTGTGCAGCCACAAGCCAATATGGGCTCTGGCATAGTTGACTAAGTCGTGCGAACTCTTATAGGGGTAGACTAGCAGATGTAGGGGATGTAGGTGGTACGGTCTACTCCATCGTAAGGTGCTAGCGCTTCTGAAAGACTATGTCTCGGTCATCCGTTTCTCAAACACCAGTAGTGCGAGAAAACCAACGGAGGCGATCGAGTCTTGTCGGGAAAAGTGCGCAAACCTCTGCAGAGTGTAACAAACTAATCATGATTAGCCGTGTCCCCGGTTATGGACAATCTTGAGTATCTAGTACTTGAATATCATGTGAATCTCATCATGTTACTACTAATTAATATTGTTGGGTTTTAATTTTTCACTTTTTAGTTGGGATTGAGAATGCTGTCAACCATTCTCAATGTTTAACAACCACCATGATAGTTAAATAAATTTATTCCTTTGCAGTAGGGAAAAATTGGCTTTATGCAAAACAGTAACCATAGAGCTTTCCACCAGCCAAATATGCATATAGTATAGCTGTTTCATTCCATTACTCTCTATGTGTTACTTTGCCAGCATATTCCATGTGCTGACCCGTTTCGGGCTGCAACGTTAATGTTGCAGACTTTTCAGACGACGATTAAGGTGCTTTTAGGTCGTGGTTCTATACTCAGTGATGCCATTGGAGTTGATGGACTCATTTACCTTCCAAGTCTTCCGCTGTTATCGTTATTAGATGGCCTTAGGCCATATTTATGTAACAAGTTCTCTTATGAGACATCGTTGTAATAAGTGTGTGATTGCCACTCTGCTATAAATCCTTCGATGTACTGTGTGGTGTCAGCATTACTGATCCAGGGATGACACCGGAGCACATAGATCAGACTGTTTGAGGTCTGGTCGCTACAGAGATGGTATCAGAGCACAGGCTGACTGTAGGACATGACCACTAAGTTAAAAACCATAGATCACTATTCTCTCCTCATTTTCTAACTCCTCATCTTTTCTACTCTTTAGGATGAAGGACGCGAAGATTAAGTACGCTCAACCGGATGAAGGCACACCTTTTGGATTTCACTTGAAGGAAGTCACCAAGTACCTAAACATTAGATTACCAAGTTTCACGGGAACCTTCAATGCCACTTTGCCTGAAGAGGAGTGCTGGAAGATTCAAGCTCACGTTCCGGGAAGGACATTCGCGCCAATCACGAAGCCCATAGATAGTGTTTTCAATGCACCAACTTGGAGTCTAGGAAAGAGCATGGCAGCCCATATCACCATAGGACGCATTGGAGAAGTTTATCAAGAAGACCTCAAGGACACTATCTACCAAATATGTGGACGCCGAGATGAACAATGGGAGTTAGTCAGCACCAAGAAGGATAGATCCATTGCAGCATTCATCCAGGAGTTAAACTAGCACATTCGGCGCCACGAGAACCAGATGTGCAATGATATGATAGAGTTGAAGAATGCGAAGGCGAGGATCATCGAGCTAGAAGGAGAACTGAAGGCTACACGCAAGGACTACATGGACGAGATCGTAGCTCTAGCAAGACACAACTGCGATCTTAAGCAAGAGATTGAAGAACTCAAGATGGAGTTAGCATCCAGGAAGGAAGACATGTACGTCGCATGTCCAGATAACTACATCATCATCGACGATACCAATTCAGATCCAAGTGAACCCGACTTTGAAGACGAAGCTGGAGCGGACATCATGGAGTCTTCCACCGGTTCAAATTTCTAGATGACCACCAAATATTAGTAGTATTCCCCCCATGTAAACACTATAGTTCGAGCATTTTTGCGATAGCTAGATCGATTGTATGCCCTTGTTTGATTGAATGAAGTGATTTTGTGTGATTTTGCTCATGTGCATTGGGGTAGTGTTTTCTCTTTAGACCTCATTCTATTCTTATTTCTCATCTTTTCTAAACCCTTAAATGCCTCTGAGACGTGACCCCGGATTTACCATTAAGGATTGGTAACTATGTTTTTCCCTCAGACCTAATAGTACTGGAATCTCAAGGATTGGATGTGATATTAGGCATGGATTGGTTATCAAAGTATGAAGGGAATATTGAATGCGCTAGTAAGTCAATTTTGCTTACAACGCCAGAAGGAAGAAGGATCAAGTATGTATCCCGGCATGTGCCAAATAGGACACAAGTAAATTTCCTGACAGGAGTCGTGCAGGAGGAAGTACGAGTGGTAAAGGATTTTCCTGATGTATTTCCAGAAGAGTTGCCAGGCATGCCACCGGATAGAGACATTGAGTTTTTGATTGAGTTATTGCCAGGCACTGGACCAATATCAAAGAGACCCTACCGGATGCCGGCAAAGGATTTAGTAGAAATTAAGAATCAGATTAAGGAGTTATTGGAGAAAGGTTACATTCGCCCAAGTTCTTCGCCTTGGGGATCACCCATACTTCTAGTGGAGAAGAAGGATGGATCATTAAGGATGGTTATTGATTACCGTGGATTGAACGAAGTAACCATCAAGAACAAGTACCCACTGCCAATGATAAATGATCTGTTTGATCGTTTGCAAGGAGCTAAAGTGTTTTCGAAGATCGATTTACGATCAAGGTACCACCAGTTGAAGATTCGAGAACAGGATATTCCTAAGACAGCATTCACCACAAGATATGGACTGTATGAGTATACCGTTATGTCATTTGGATTGACTAACGCGCCTGCTTATTTTATGAACATGATGAACAAGGTGTTTATGGAGTTTTTGGATAAGTTTGTCGTAGTGTTCATTGATGATATCTTGGTTTATTCGAAGAATGAAGAAGAGCATAAGGAACATTTGCGTTTGGTATTGGAGAAACTAAGGGAACATCAGTTATATGCCAAATTTAGCAAATGTGAGTTTTGGTTGAAGGAAGTTGGATTCCTCGGACACGTTATATCCGGAGAAGGGATAGCAGTTGACCCCGCAAAGGTTGAGACCGTAACCGAATGGGAAGCACCAACGACAGTTGGAGAGATCTGGAGTTTTCTTGGACTCGCAGGATACTACCGGAGATTCATTGAGAATTTTTCAAAGATTGCGAAGCCTATGACGGAGTTGTTGAAGAAGGATACCAAGTTCAATTGGACTGAGGAGTGTGAGGCTAGTTTCCAGGAGTTGAAGAAACATTTGGTTACCTCACCAGTGTTGATTTTGCCAGATCAGACCAAGGATTATGAGGTGTATTGCGACGCTTCACGTCGAGGACTTGGAGCAGTGCTTATGCAGGAAGGGAGAGTTGTTTCGTATGCTTCACGACAACTAAAGCCTCATGAATTGAATTACGCCACCCATGATTTGGAGTTAGCAGCCGTAGTGCATGCATTGAAGACATGGAGACATTTCCTCATTCGAAATCATTGTGAGGTGTACACGGATCACAAGAGTTTGAAGTACATTTTCACGCAGAAGGAGTTGAACCTCAGACAAAGGAGATGGTTGGAGCTCATCAAGGATTACGATATGAGATTGCATTACCATCCCGGTAAAGCTAATGTAGTAGCCGACGCATTGAGCCGTAAGAGCCATGTCAATACGTTAATGACGGGAGAAATACCCAAGGAGTTAGCAGAAAACCTTCGTGAACTAAGTTTAGAGATAGTTCCGAAAGGTTATGTAGCAGCACTGGAGATTCAGTCAACATTGATGGATAAAATCAGAGAAGCTCAGAAATCTGACAAGGAAATTGCTGCTATAAAGGAGAAACTAAGCAAAGGAAAAGCAAAGGGATTTCGTGAGGATGAGCACGATACCCTATGGTTTGAGGACCGTGTTTATGTGCCAAATGACCCAGAGATCAGGAAGTTGATTTTACAAGAGGCACATGATTCACCATATTCGATTCACCCAGGAAATACCAAGATGTATTTGGATTTGAAGGAGACATTCTGGTGGACCGGAATGAAGAAGGATATTGCAGCATATGTAGCAGTTTGTGACGTATGTCATAGAGTAAAGGCAGAGCATCAGAAGCCAGCCGGATTGTTGCAACCGTTGCCGATACCCGAATGGAAGTGGGATAAGATAGGCATGGATTTTATCATAGGACTACCCAGGACGAAAGCAGGATATGACTCGATATGGGTAGTAGTTGATCATTTGACGAAGGTAGCACATTTCATTCCAGTTAAGACCACTTACACCAGTGCTAAGTTGGCAAAGATATACATGACTAGGATCATTTGTTTGCATGGAGTTCCGAGGAGTATTGTATCAGATAGAGGAACCCAATTTACCTCAAAGTTTTGGAATCAGTTGCATGAAACTTTGGGAACCAGGCTAGAGTTCAGTACCGCTTTTCATCCGCAGACAGATGGACAGACTGAGAGAGTCAATCAGATTTTGGAAGATATGCTGAGAGCTTGTGCACTAGATTATGGATCTAGTTGGGACGATAATTTGCCGTATGCGGAGTTTTCTTATAACAACAGTTACCAAACCAGTTTGAAGATGGCACCTTTCGAAGCGTTATACGGAAGGAGGTGCAGGACACCGTTGTCATGGGACGAAGTTGGAGACCGTCAGTTCTTTGGACCAGATTTGATTAAGGAGTCTGAACGGAAAGTTAAGTTGATACGCGATAGGCTCAAGGTAGCCCAGTCCAGGCAGAAGAGCTACACAGATTCAAAACGCAAGGAGACAGTTTACGAAACCAGAGACAGAGTATATCTCCGAGTATCCCCACTTCGAGGAGTTAAGCGCTTTGGAGTTAAGGGAAAGTTAGCACCACGTTTCGTTGGACCGTATAAGATCTTGCAACGTATGGGAGAAGTCGCTTATAAGTTGGAATTACCAGAGGGACTGTCAGGAGTTCATGATGTATTCCATGTTTCTCAGCTGAAGAAATGTCACGCCGAGATGGCAGAGATACCGCTAAGAGATACAGTACCGCTAGAAGTGATTCAGTTGAAGGACGACTTGACGTATGAGGAGAAACCAGTCAAGATTCTCGAGTTTGCCAGCAGAGTTACTCGCAGCAAGGTTATCAAGTTTTGCAAAGTTCAGTGGAACCACCACTCAGAGGAAGAAGCCACCTGGGAGAGAGAAGAAGAGTTGCTCAAGGACCACCCTCACCTATTTTCTAGCCAACCCGAATCTTGAGGGCGACATTCATCTTAAGGGGGGTAGGTTTGTAACATCCCAAATTTTCAATTTGGAATGTTATACACTAGATCATCATGCATATCATATTTTCTTGCATTTTGGTCGATCCTAGAAATTTCACGCAAGTCAAGGACCCTCGGAGAGAGTTGGAGATTTCGTTATTTTCATATTTGAGTTTTCTCAAATTTTGAAAAGAGGATCGTTGGTTTTGCCGGAGTTTTATTTGCCTTTTGTTTGGATAGGGAAAAATGCGCGTTTTCAAAAACTTGCATTTTAGGCCCGGAGAAAAGTTCATTTTGTTCGACTCATTTTTAGGAGTCAGGGAAAATTTACTTCATTAGTTTTGGAGTCCGTTAGATTCCCTTTTCTTTTGTTTTCCGAGCGCGAAACCGTTTAAAAAAAATTCCAGCGCCATGGGCCAAGCCCAGCCGACCGGCCAGGAGGCCAGGCCATCGCCGCGAGCCGCGCCAGGCGCCAGGCGCCAGAGGCCGCCGCCGCCGTTGCCTCTTTTGGAAGTCCTAGTAGGACTTTTGTCCTACTTCTGTTTATTCCGTTTTTGTTTCTAGATCTTTCCTACTCCTATTCTAATTCCTTGTCCCCTACTCCAAGCAAACCCTCCCCCTCCCCAATATAAATACTCAAGCACCCCCCTCTAAATCATCAAACCCAAAACCCCAAGCACCACCGCGCCCACACCCCGCGCCGCGCCGCCCCTTGTGCCCAGCGCCGCGCCGCACCTTGCCACCGCCGCCGCCGCACCTTGCCGCCGCCGCCCCACGCCCACGCCGCTGGAGCCCCTCGCCGGAGACCTCACCGGAGGTAGCCCCGCGCCGCATCTTTCTTTTCATCGGATCATTTTCTTCTAATCATTCCGATTCTTTTTCTCCGATTCGTTTTCTCTCTGGTTCTTCGCGAAACCGTTCCGGTTTTCTAGATCGGTTTTCGTTCGGTTTTCTTTTCTCGAAACCCTAGATCGGATCCGTCTTCTTTTCCGATTTAGTTGCCTAGAGACCGTTCGCCGGACCGTTCATCCTAACGAACGTGCTCACCGGATTCTTCTAGGTTAACGAACGCCCGTTCGTTCAACCGTTCTTCTTTTTCTTCTCGTCGGATTTATTTCGCAATCGCGATCTCAGATCCGATCTTCTTTCTAGTCTATCTTCTCGCTCGTTTATCAGAATCAGGTGATTCAAGCGCCTGGAGTTTCGTTTCGAAACCGCCGTTCCGTCAAATCAACTTTAAATAAGTTTTGCTATGGTAAAATTGGACCTAGTTTCAACTTGCTAGAACTGAGTTGTTTTCTTCTGCCGTTTGTTTTCGGTTTCTTTGTTCGGTTCTTTCTTGCTTTGCAACCGGAGTTCTTAAGTTGAACTATCTGGTTCGATCTTTTGTTCGAGTTTTACCTATGCATTAGATGAGTACTTATTGTATGCTTGTAGTTTGTCTGCGATAGATTACCCGGATTGCGCCGCCTATTACTTCGAATCCCTAGGACTTGCGGATCATCAGCAAGGCAAGTAACACTTTGATCATACCTTTTCTACAACCCAGTTTTATTGCATTAGATCCATCCTCACACATTGCATGATTAGGATCTAATTAAATTGTGGGATGGGAAGTAGATGAGGTAGTACCTATTACGTGTTACTATGAAACCTTTGGGAGTTACTTCTACGTTTGCTTATTATGCCATGCTATGCTAGTAGACGTGGATTGGGTGAGTGATATCCATGACAGATGTGAGATTGATAATTTTAATGGTTTATCTAAGGTGGCAACTTAAACACACATCTGGGTGGATTGAGGCACCTGATGTCTATCAGGACTTGCCTGTTTTTATTTTGAACCGCCACCCAGGCTCAAAGGGATCATAAGATATTTCATGCTAAATACTTACGTGTGCAGCCACAAGCCAATATGGGCTCTGGCATAGTTGACTAAGTCGTGCGAACTCTTATAGGGGTAGACTAGCAGATGTAGGGGATGTAGGTGGTACGGTCTACTCCATCGTAAGGTGCTAGCGCTTCTGAAAGACTATGTCTCGGTCATCCGTTTCTCAAACACCAGTAGTGCGAGAAAACCAACGGAGGCGATCGAGTCTTGTGGGGAAAAGTGCGCAAACCTCTGCAGAGTGTAACAAACTAATCATGATTAGCCGTGTCCCCGGTTATGGACAATCTTGAGTATCTAGTACTTGAATATCATGTGAATCTCATCATGTTACTACTAATTAATATTGTTGGGTTTTAATTGTTCACTTTTTAATTGGGATTGAGAATGCTGTCAACCATTCTCAATGTTTAACAACCACCATGATAGTTAAATAAATTTATTCCTTTGTAGTAGGGAAAAATTGGCTTTACGCAAAACAGTAACCATAGAGCTTTCCACCAGCCAAATATGCATATAGTATAGCTGTTTCATTCCATTACTCTCTATGTGTTACTTTGCTAGCATATTCCATGTGCTGACCCGTTTCGGGCTGCAACGTTAATGTTGCAGACTTTTCAGACGACGATTAAGGTGCTTTTAGGTCGTGGTTCTATACTCAGTGATGCCGTTGGAGTTGATGGACCCATTTACCTTCCAAGTCTTCCGCTGTTATCATTATTAGATGGCCTTAGGCCATATTTATGTAATAAGTTCTCTTATGAGACATCGTTGTAATAAGTGTGTGATTGCCACTCTGCTATAAATCCTTCGATGTACTGTGTGGTGTCAGCATTACTGATCCAGGGATGACACCAGAGCACAGAGATCAGACTGTTTGAGGTCTAGTCGCTACAGAAATACTTACGCTACTTTGTTGCATCACCCTTTCCTCTTTAAGGAAAAACCAACGCATGCTCAAGAGGTAGCAAGAAGGATTTCTGGCGCCGTCGCCAGGGAGGTTGCACCAAGTCAAGTCAAGATTTGATCTCTCATCAACAAGCCATTTCTGGCGCCGTTGCTGGGGAGATCTACGCACAAGTCAAAACATACCAAGTAACCATCACAAACTCTTATCCCTCGCATGTAACGCCCTCGATGCGTCTATATCTCCCACATGTCAGAGCACGACTTAGAGGCATAACCGCATTGAAAGCAATGTCGCAAGTGAGGTAATCTTCACACAACCCATGTAATACATAAGAGAAAGAGATACATAGTTGGCTTACAATCGCCACTTCACACAATTACATGAATAAAGCATTACATCAACCAAATACAATCAAGGCCTGACTACGGAGCCAAAATAAAAGAAGACTACCCCAAATGCTACACAGATACCCGATCGACCTCAACTGGGCTCCACTACAGATCAACTAGACGAAACAACACAAAGGACAAGATCTTCATTGAGCTCCTCCTTGAGCTTGGTTGCGTCATCTGCACGGTCTCATCGGCACCTGCAAGCTGGTTTTGGAAGTATCTGTGAGTCACGGGGACTCAGCAATCTCACACCCTCGCGATCAAGACTATTTAAGCTTATAGGTAGGGTAAAAGGTATGAGGTGGAGCTGCAGCAAGCGACTAGCATATATGGTGGCTAACATATGCAAATGAGAGCGAGAAGAGAAGGCAAAAGCACGGTCGAACAACTATGATCAAGAAGTGATCCTAGAACAACCTACGTCAAACATAACTCCAACACCGTGTTCACTTCCCGGACTCCGCCGGAAAGAGACCATCACGGTTACACACGTGGTTGATGCATTTTAATTAAGATCAACTTCAGGTTTTCTACAGTCGGACATTAACAAATTCCCATCTGCCCATAACCGCGGGCACGGCTTTCGAAAGTTCAAATCCCTGCAGGGGTGTCCCAACTTAGCCCATCACAAGCTCTCACGGTCAACGAAAGATATTCCTTCTCCCAAGACAATCCGATCAGGCTCGACATCCAGGTTACAAGACATTCTCAACAATGGTAAAACAAGTCCAGCAACACCGCCTGAATGTGCCGACAAATCCCGATAGGAGCTGCACATATCTCGTTCTCAGGGCACACTCAGATGAGCTCTCCATACAACTAAAACCAAACCTCGAGTTTCCCCGAGGGGGCACTGCACAGGGCTCTAGTTTGGACCAACACTCAGAGGAGCACTGGCCCGGGGGGGGGGGGGGTAAAATAATGATGACCCTTGGGTCTGCAGAACCCAAGGGAAAGAAAAGGCTAGGTGGCGAATGGTAAAACCAATGTTGGGCATTGCTGGAAGAGTTTTATTCAAGGCGAACTGTCAAGGGGTTCCCATTATAACCCAACCGCGCAAGGAACGCAAAATCCGGGAACATAACACCGATATGACGGAAACTAGGGCGGCAAGAGTGGAACAAAACACTAGGCATAAGGCCGAGCCTTCCACCCTTTACCAAGTATATAGATGCATTAATTAAATAAGAGATATTGTGATATCCCAACAAAATATCCATGTTCCAACAAGGAACAAGCTCCAATCTTCACCTGCAACTAACAACGCTATAAGAGGGGCTGAGCAAAGCGGTAACATAGCCAATCAACGGTTTGCTAGGACAAGGTGGGTTAGAGGCTTGGCTTAACAATATGGGAGGAAAGATAAGCAAGTGGTAGGTATCGTAGCATAGGCATAGCAAAAGAGCGAGCAACTAGCAAGAAAAGATAGAAGTGATTTCGAGGGTATGGTCATCTTGCCTGAAATCCCGCAAGGAAGAAGAACGAGTCCATGAAGAAGACAAACGGACGTGGTCGAAACGAATCCTCACAACACGACGTTACCGGATTACCGGGAAGAAGTACACCGGAAAGAAAGCAAACAACATAGTAAACAACCATCACATAAACATGGCATGATGCATAATCAAGTATGATGCATGTCCAGTTTAATGAAGCATGGCATGGCAAAGGGCACAAGCAACCCTACAAATTAAGTGGAGCTCATATTGACGAAACACCACGACAAGTTATTTAGTTCGATCTCGTTTTTGTACCCAACAATATTAAATGTTGTTAAACATGGCAAGAGGGGAAGCATGATGAAACTATCTAATCTAGGCAAGTTTAAATGAGCCCGGAACAACAAAACAACAAGTCCGGAAACTCCTCATATGCATATATTAGGTTTGGTACTGTTCTGCCCTAAACATAATTTTAGAGTTGTTAAACATGCTAGATGAGTGCATCATGTTAAACTAGGCATTTTTCTACCCCATTTACATATAAAATTTATTACAAACCGAGTTACGGTTATTTAGTTATGAATTAAAGCATTTTAGCATGTTCATAGAGCACAATTTAAACAAACATCATTTTAAACATTTTAAACATAGATGAAAATTGGATATTATTAAACTAGACAAAATTCTAATCAACTTTCATATTAAGTTTGTCTTAATCCAATGCATGGTTATTAAGTTATTATATGCATGAAGTTTAGGGACCTTTCTGCAAAAACTACTATCTCTCGATAAATAGGAAATTCGTAGATCTGGAAAAAAAACATGAACGGGCCGAATCTGGCAGGCTGGCCCAACACGAGAAAAGAAAAAAGGCGGGGCGCAGGGCAGCTCACCCATGGGCTAAGCCCAGCTAGCGAAGAGGGTGGCCGGCAGGGGAAGCGGATCTGGCCCAATCAGATGACGTGCACGATCAACGGGGATCGAGCGGGTCCAGGCGCGGGCAAAACTTGTCGCCGCGGTCACTGTCCTCGCGTGCTCAACGGCAGAAACAGGGGAGGCCGGCGATGGACTTGGCGCTCTCCGGTGGGGCAGCGTGGCGATCTGGAGGCGGGGACGGGGTCCTGCCGGCGGGAACCAGCCGGCAATGGGCCAGGGAAACGGAGGAAGGCGACGGCCTGGCAGTTGGCGTCCTCGACGACGGCTATTGCAAGGTCATGACTGCAGAAGGTCCTCGACGACGGAGGGAACTCCGGTGGCACTGCAAAACTTGTGGGCGAACAAGGCGAGGCAGAGAAGATCCCCTGGTGTCTTCCAGCGACCCGGGGTCGAGGCGAGCAGGGGCTTGCCGCTGTCGTCTCTACGGCGGCTGCAACAGAAGCTTGGCGCGCGGCCAACACTTGGCGATGTGGGACTCAAGGTGCAAGGTGAGGCGGGCTCGAGCAGATCCGGCGGTGGTGCTTGCTCGGAGGTTACCATACGAAGTGGAATGGCAGTGGCGACACCGTGGAGCTTGAGCGAGCTCCTGCTTGTTCCTGGGAAGGAGAGAGAAAGGGCCACCGTGAGAGAGAGAGAGAGAGGAAAAATTAGGAGGAGGAGAGAAACGGGATGAGGCCGGTCCTGGTCGTGGCCGCTGGCGGTGGGGTCACCGGAGGGCGTGGCCGCAGGGTCGGCGAGGCTCGGCGCGAGGGCTCCTGCTCTGCTACTGCGGCTGGTTGGATCGAGGAAGGAGGAGGCTTGCAGGAGCTGCAGGGGCGCCCTCTGGCCATTGGATCTCCATACAACGGTCTAGATGGAAGGATTTGGAGGTTGGGTGGATCTGAAAACGAGGAAGGTAGGTGGTAGGTGCGGTGCTAGATCCAAGGGGGGTGGCGGCGCACTTGGGATTGGAGGGAGTTTGTCTGGCTAGGGTCTAGGGTTGATCTGATTATAAATAGAAGTGGGTTAGGTTAGGTCTAATTTGGATCCTCCGATCGAAATCGGACGGTTCAGAAAGAATAGGCTAGGGAGTCCAAATAAGAAAACGGTGATATTTTGTAGACGTTTGGGGATGATCCGGACACAACGATGGCGACAGTTCGGGTCGGGTTCGGGACAACTTTCGGACGCGCGAGGGGGTCGATGCGCTGAGCAGAGAGGGTTTTGGACCGTGCGGTCGCATCGGACAACTCCGGAAGCAAAGAGGGGAAGGAGGATGGACTAGGTGGGCTGTGGCGAAACTGCGAGGGGGAGAAGAGAGAGAGAGGGCCCGGCATCTGTTTCCGGAGACCGAAAACGTCCGGCGTTAGACCGGCTATAATGCCGCTATAGTTATCTGTTGGGGCGTCAAACGGACTCCGAATGTGATGAAACTTGGCAGGCAGCCTACCTACACTATAATAAGACCACACACCAACTTTCAACCCATTCCGAGAACATTTTCCAGCCACTTATAAAATAATATTTCGGACATGCCGCAGGCGCGTGCAAGTGTGTCTAGGCTCAGAACGGACAACAGAAAGAACGAGGAGACCGGGACGGATGCAAGTTTTGAAAACATGATGATGCAATGCACATGATGACATGACAAGATGCAACACGCAAGCAAAAGACAAGGCAACAACATCGAATAACTGGAGGACACCTGGCACATCGGTCTCGGGGCGTTACATCGCATTACATTATTTGCCATTTGCCTCTCGTTTTCCTCTCCCCCACTTCACCTTTGCCTTTTCTTTGCCTTCTTCCCGTATGTATCTTTGTTTGTGTTTACATGTGCCTTCCATTTTCCTGCATCTTTGCTTGCTAAAAATATATTGATATGGATCCACTTAAAGTGTTCTACTTAGATCATCTTCGATCCTTATGCGCTCGTGCTGAAACCCCAACTAGCCTAATTGATGGGAAATATTTAGATGAGCATGATCATTTTGTGCGTCACCGTTTGTCTGAGAAACGGAGACTCTTATGGGATCAAATAAACAGATTACTGTGTTATGCTTGGAATCTTTGTGAAATTTATGATTTTACTTGTTGCTCTAAGAACCCTAAAAAACACCTCCCCTGCCTATGCGAGTTTAATGATAATGAAATCTTATCTTCTTATGCACAAGGTGTTTATAGTTACTACGATATCAAACAAATTGAAGAATTTGTTGCTTTTAATGGTGCTTATGAAGTTGCTTATTTGATTGAAAAGTATGATGTTACTCTCTACGAATCTGAAAATTTTGACATTCTTAAATATTGCTATGAAAACTATGCTCATAATGTCTATGTCAAAGAAATTATTGAAATAATGACTTCTGCTTTGGAAAAAAATAATGATATGCATGAATCTATAGGTAATAATGATTCCGATGATTTGATTGAAATATCCCTTGATGAACATGATGCTTGCTATTCTTGTGGCTATGATGCCAATATTTATGAAGATGAATTAGCTATAGTTCCTTATATTAAACATGAGATCGTTGTTATGGCACCCATACTTGATAGTTCCTTCGATGAAAAGCATGATTGCAATGATGTTATTATAAATTCTATTAACGTCAATTGTCCTAATAATATGCAAAACCCTAAGCTTGGGGATGCTAGTTTTGCTATAACTACTATTGGTTGCAATGATCATGATTGGGGTGATTCTTCTTTTGATCTTGAAAATTTATTTAAGCCCCATGATGAATATGAGATTGATAATAGTTTTTGCAATATTATTGAAAGTTGGTTTGGAAGAGTGTGAACTTTAGATCCCCATATTTGGAGAATGTTCAATCTTATGAAATTTTTGATAAAAGTGGGTTTGGAGAGGTCATGACTTTAGTTAATGTTAATCCCACTATTTCGGAAGAGTGTCAACTTTGCATGCATGTGGATCGTGTTTAAAATATTTTATGTGATAGCTATTTTGTTGAATTTGCTTATGATCCCACATGTAATTATTATGAGATAGGAAAATATGATTGTAGAAATTTTCATGTTACTAAATTACCTCTCATTATGTTGAGATTGCTATTGTTTCTTGCCGCTTCCTTGCATATGCTAGTTTTTGCTTGCTATGATAATTTGTTTGCCTATAATATGCCTATGCATAGGAAGTATGTTAGACTTAGATGTGTTTGTCACGTGTTTTATGATGCTCTCTTTTGTGCTTCAATTCTTGTCTTTCATGTGAGCATCATTGAAATTATCAATGCCTAGCTAGGGGCGTTAGACGATAGCGCTTGTTGGGAGGCAACCCAATTTTATTTTTGTTTCTTATTTTTTTGTTCCTGTTTAGTAATAAATAATTCATCTAGATTCTGTTTATATGTGGTTTTATGTTTTTAATTAGTGTTTTGCCAAGTAGAACCTTTGGGAAGACTTGGGGGAAGTCTTTGCGATCTTGCTGTAAAAAACAGAAAATTTAGCGCTCACGAGATTTGCTGCCATTTTTTACTGGAGAGTGAGATTAGGTTGATTCTTTTTGAAGATGATTAATAGACAAATTCCTCACGTCCACCAATTTATTTCAGAATTTTTGGGGTTAAAGAAGTATTCTAAACCTACATATTACTACAGACTGTTCTGTTTTTAACAGATTCTGTTTTTCGTGTGTTGTTTGCTTATTTTGATGAATCTATGGCTAGTATCGGGGGGTATGAACCATAGAGAAGTTTGAATACAGTAGGTTTAACACAAATATAAATAAATAATGAGTTAATTACAGTACCTTTAAGTGGTGGTTGGTTTTCTTATACTAACGGAGCTCATGAGATTTTCTGTTGAGTTTTGTGTTGTGAAGTTTTCAAGTTTTGGATAAAGATTTGATGGATTTTGGAATAAGGAGTGGAAAGAGCCCAAGCTTGGGGTTCCCAAGGCACCCCAAGGTAGAATTCAAGGACAACCAAAATCCTAAGCTTGGGGATGCCCCGTAAGGCATCCCCTCTTTCGTCTTCGTTTATCGGTAACTTTACTTGAGGCTATATTTTTATTCACCACATGATATGTGTTTTGCTTGTAGAGTCTTGTATGATTTGAGTCTTCGCTTTTTAGTTTACCACAATCATCCTTGTTGTACACACCTTTTGGAGAGACACACATGAATCGGAATTTATTAGAATACTCTTTGTGCTTCACTTATATCTTTTGAGCTAGAAAAGTTTGCTCTAGTGCTTCACTTATATCTCTAAGAGCACGGTGGTGGTTTTATTTTATAGAAATTATTGATCTCTCATGCTTCAGTTATATCATTTTGAGAGTCTTTTAGAACAGCATGGTAATTTGCTTTGGCTATAAAATTAGTCCTAATATGATAGGCATCCAAGATGGGTAAAATAAAAACTATCATAAAAACTGCATTGAATACTATGAGAAGTTTGATACTTGATGAATGTTTTGAGATATGAAGATGGTGATATTAGAGTCATGCTAGTTGAGTAGTTGTGAATTTGAGAAATACTTGTTCTAAAGTTTGTGATTCCCGTAGCATGCATGTATGGTGAACCGTTATGTGATGAAGTCGAAGCATGATTTATTTATTGATTGTCTTCCTTATGAGTGGCGGTCGGGGACGAGCGATGGTCTTTTCCTACCAATCTATCCCCCTAGGAGCATGCTTGTAGTACTTTGTTTCGATAACTAATAGATTTTTGCAATAAGTATGTGAGTTCTTTATGACTAATGTTGAGTCCATGGATTATACGCACTCTCACCCTTCCACCATTGCTAGCCTCTCTAGTACCGCGCAACTCTCGCCGGTACCATACACCCACCATATACCTTCCTCAAAACAGCCACCATACCTACCTATTATGGCATTTCCATAGGCATTCCGAGATTTATTGCCATGCAACTTACCACCGTTCCGTTTGTTATGACATGCTTCATCATTGTCATATTGCTTTGCATGATCATGTAGTTGACATCGTATTTGTGGCAAAGCCACCTTGATAATTCTTTCATACATGTCACTCTTGACTCATTGCACATCCTGGTACACTGCCAGAGGCATTCACATAGAGTCATATTTTGTTCTAGTATCGAGTTGTAATTTTTGAGTGGTAAGTAAATAAAAGTGTGATGATCATCATTATTAGAGCATTGTCCCAAGTGAGGAAAGGATGATGGAGACTATGATTCCCCCACAAGTCGGGATGAGACTCCAGACGAATTCTATAAAAAAGAAAAAAAGGGAGAGAAAAGAGAGAAGGGACAATGCTACTATCCTTTTACCACACTTGTGCTTCAAAGTAGCACCATGATCTTCATGATAGAGAGTCTCCTATGTTTTCACTTTCATATACTAGTGGAAATTTTACATTATAGAACTTGGCTTGTATATTACAATGATGGGCTTCCTCAAAATTCCCTAGGTCTTCGTGAGCAAGCGAGTTGGATGCACGCCCACTTAGTTCTTTTGTTGAGCTTTCATACACTTATAGCTCTAGTGCATCAGTTGCATGGCAATCCCTACTCACTCACATTGATATCTATTGATGGGAATCTCCATAGCCCGTTGATACGCCTAGTTGATGTGAGACTATCTTCTCCTTTTTGTCTTCTCCACAACCACCATTCTATTCCACCTATAGTGCTATGTCCATGGCTCATGCTCATGTATTGCGTGAAGATTGAAAAAGTTTGAGAACATCAAAAGTATGAAACAATTGCTTGTCTTGTCATCGGGGTTGTGCATGATTTAAATATTTTGTGTGGTGAAGATGGAGCATAGCCAGACTATATGATTTTTTTAGGGATAACTTTCTTTGGCCATGTTATTTTGAGAAGACATGATTGCTTTGCTAGTATGCTTGAAGTATTATTATTATTTTTATGTCAATATTAAAATTTTGTCTTGAATCTTTTGGATCTGAACATTCATGCCACAATAAATAAAATTACATTAAGAATTATGCTAGGTAGCATTCCACATCAAAAATTCTGTTTTTATCATTTACCTACTCGAGGACGAGCAGGAATTAAGCTTGGGGATGCTTGATACGTCTCCAACGTATCTATAATTTTTTATTGTTCCATGCTATTATATTATCTGTTTTGGATGTTTGATGGCCTTTAATATACCTTTTGTATTATTTTGGGACTAACCTACTAACCAAAGGCCCAGTGCAAATTGTTTTTTTGCCTATTTCAGTGTTTCGCAGAAAAGGAATATCAAACGGAATCAAATGGAATGAAACCTTCAGGAGAATTATTTTTGGAACAAACATGATCCAAGAGACTTGGAGTGGACATCAAGAAAGAAGCGAGGAGGCCACGAGGTAGGAGGGCGCGCCTAGGGGGTAGGCGCGCCCCCCACCCTCGTGGGCCCCTCGCAGCTCCACCAACGTACTTCTTCCTCCTATATATACCCATATACCCCGAAAACATCCAGGAGCACCACGAAACCCTATTTCCACCGCCGTGATACGTCTCCAACGTATCTATAATTTTTTATTGCTCCATGCTATATTATCTACTGTTTTGGATGCTTATGGGCTTTATTATACACTTTTATATCATTTTTGGAACTAACCTATTAACCCAGAGCCTAGTGCCAGTTTCTGTTTTTACCTTGTTTTAGGGTTTCGAAGAAAAGGAAAACCAAACGGAGTCCAATTGACCTGAAACTTCACGAAACCCATTTTTGGAAGGAAAGAAGCCAAGAAGACTTGAAGTGCACGTAAGGGAAGCTTCGAGGAGGCCACGAGGTAGCGGGGCGCGCCCTCCACCCCGGTGGGCCCCTCGTGGCCCCCCTGACGTACTTCTTCCGCCTATATATCTCCATATACCCTAAAAACATCAGAGAGGACAATAGATCGGGAGTTCCGCCGCCAGAAGCCTCCGTAGCCACCGAAAGCCAATCTAGACCCATTCCGGCACCCTACCGGAGGGGGAATCCTTCTCCGGTGGCCATCTTCATCATCCCGGTGCTCTCCATGACGAGGGGGGAGTAGTTCTCCCTCGGGGCTGAGGGTATGTATCAGTAGCTATGTGTTTGATCTCTCTCTCTCTCTCTCTCTCTCTCTCTCTCTCGTGTTCTTGATTTGGCACGATCTTGATGTATCGCGAGCTTTCCTATTATAGTTGGATCTTATGTTTCTCCTCCCCCTCTTCTCTCTTGTAATGAATTGAGTTTCCCCTTTGAAGTTATCTTATCGGATTGAGTCTTTAAAGATTTGAGAACACTTGATGTATGTCTTGCCGTGCGTATCTGTGGTGACAATGGGATACCAAATGATTCACTTGATGTATGTTTTGGTGATCAACTTGCGGGTTCCGCCCATGAACCTATGCATAGGGGTTGGCACATGTTTTCGTCGTGATTCTCCGGTAGAAACTTTGGGGCACTCTTTGCAGTTCTATGTGTTGGTTGAATAGATGAATCTGAGATTGTGTGATGCATATCGTATAATCATACCCACGGATACTTGAGGTGACATTGGAGTATCTAGGTGACATTAGGGTTTTGGTTGATTTGTGTCTTAAGGTGTTATTCTAGTACGAACTCTAGGGCTGTTTGTGACACTTATAGGAATAGCCCAACGGATTGATTGGAAAAAATAACTTTGAGGTGGTTTCATACCCTACCATAATCTCTTCATTTGTTCTCCGCTATTAGTGACTTTGGAGTGACTCTTTGTTGCATGTTGAGGGATAGTTATGTGATCCAATTATGTTATTATTGTTGAGAGGACTTGCCCTAGTGAAACTATGAACCCCAGGCCTTGTTTCCTAGCATTGCAATACCGTTTACGCTCACTTTTATCATTAGTTACCTTGCTGTTTTTATATTTTCAGATTACAAAAACTATTATCTACTATCCATATACCACTTGTATCACCATCTCTTCGCCAAACTAGTGCACCTATACAATTTACCATTGTATTGGGTGTGTTGGGGACACAAGAGACTCTTTGTTATTTGGTTGCAGGGTTGCTTGAGAGAGACCATCTTCATCCTATGCCTCCTACGGATTGATAAACCTTAGGTCATCCACTTGAGGGAAATTTGCTACTGTCCTACAAACCTCTGCACTTGGAGGCCCAACAACGTCTACAAGAAGAAGGTTGTGTAGTAGACATCACGCCACAACCTTCTGTACCCGTGAGATCCCATGTTGGGGCCTTTTCCGGTGCTCTGCCGGAGGGGGAATCGATCACGGAGGCTTCTACATCAACACCATAGCCTCTCCAATGACGTGTGAGTAGTTTACCACGAACCTTCGGGTCCATAGTTATTAGCTAGATGGCTTCTTCTCTCTCTTTGGATCTCAATACAAAGTTCTCCTCGATTCTCTTGGAGATCTATTTGATGTAATTCTTTTTGCGGTGTGTTTGTGGAGATCCGATGAATTGTGGGTTTATGATCAAGATTATCTATGAACAATATTTGATTCTTCTCTGAAATCTTTTATGCATGATTTAAATATCTTTGCAAGTCCCTTCGAATTATCAGTTTGGTTTGGCCTACTAGATTGATCTTTCTTGCAATGGGTGAAGTGCTTAGCTTTTGGTTCAATCTTGCGGTGTCCTTTCCCAGTGACAGCAAGGGCAGCAAGGCACGTATTGTATTGTTGTCATCGAGGATAAAAGGATGGGGTTTATATCATATTGCTTGAGTTTATCCCTCTACATCATGTCATCTTGCCTAATGTGTTACTCTGTTCTTATGAACTTAATACTCTAGATGCATGCTGGATAGCGGTCGATGTGTGGAGTAATAGTAGTATATGCAGAATCATTCCGGTCTACTTGTCGCGGACGTGATGCCTATGTACATGATCATGCCTAGATATTCTCATAACTATGCGCTTTTCTATCAATTGCTTGATAGTAATTTGTTCACCCACCGTAGAATCTGCTATCTTGAGAGAAGCCACTAGTGAAACCTAGCTATGGCCCCCGGGTCTATCTTCCATCATATTATTTTCCTATCTATTTACTATTTTTATCACTATTTATTTTGCAATCTTTATTTTCCAATCTATACACCAAAAATATTTATCTTATTATCTCTATCAGATCTCACTTTCGTAAGTGACCTTGAAGGCATTGACAACCCCTTTATCGCGTTGGTTGCGAGGTTCTTGTTTGTTTGTGCAGGTACTAGGCGACTTGTGTGTTACCTCCTACTGGATTGATACCTTGGTTCTCGAAACTGAGGGAAATACTTACGCTACTTTGCTGCATCACCCTTTCCTCTTCAAGGGAAAACCAACGCATGCTCAAGAGGTAGCAGACTCTTCCTGAAAAGATGATGAATTGTAGTTGCGAAGTTTACTGAGAACATAGTTTGTTGGTTTCTAATAGAGTTTTTTGCTTTATACTTCGATTGTGTGATGAACTGTTACATATTCATAGGAAGTATATGATGCAAGTTCTATGATAAAAGTCCTATGTTTAATTTTGTTGCTGTCATTATAATCAACATGATGCTTCTATGTCCGTATTTTATTTTTATCGACACCTCTCTCTCAAAGCATGTGGACATGTTTTTTGATTTCGGGTTTCGCCTAAGGACAAGCGAGGTCTAAGCTTGGGGGAGTTGATACGCCCATTTTGCATCATGTTTTATTACTGTTATTTATAATGTTTTTATCCATAATAATGCCTTTTGGAGTAATTCTAATGCCTTTTCTCTCATAATTTACAAGGTACACACAAAGAGGGAGAATTCTGGCAGCTGGAAATCTGGACCTGGAAAAGCTACGTCAAGCCACCTATTCTGTACAACTCCAAACAAGCTGAAACTTGACGGGGATTTTTTATGGAATATATAAGAAATATTGGAGCCAATAACTACCAGAGGGGGCCACCAGGTGGGCACAACCCACCTGGGCATGCCAGGGCCCCCAGGCGTGCCCTGGTGGGTTGTGGCCTCCTCGGCCCACCTTTGGTGCCCATCTTCTGGTACATAAGTCATTTTTACCTAGAAAAAAAATAAGGAGAAGGCTTTCGGGATGGAGCGCCGCCGTCTCGAGGCGGAACTTGGGCTCTCCCATCTTGGGGAGGGCAATCTCCATCAACATCTTCAACAACATGATGTATACTATGCAACCTTATTCTTGTAGACGTTGTTGGGCCTCCAAGTGCAGAGGTTTGTAGGACAGTAGCAAATTTCCCTCAAGTGGATGACCTAAGGTTTATCAATCCGTGGGAGGCATAGGTTGAAGATGGTCTCTCTCAAACAACCCTGCAACCAAATAACAAAGGTTCTCTTGTGTCCCCAATACACGCAATACAATGGTAAATTGTATAGGTGCACTAGTTCGGCGAAGAGATGGTGATACAAGTGCAATATGGATAGTAGATATAGGTTTTTGTAATCTGAGATTATAAAAACAGCAAGGTAACAAGTAATAAAAGTTAGCGTAAATGGTATTGCAATGTTAGGAAACAAGGCCTAGGGTTCATACTTTCACTAGTGCAAGTTCCCTCAACAATAATAACATAATTGGATCATATAACTATCCCTCAACATGCAACAAAGAGTCACTCCAAAGTCACTAATAGCGGAGAACAAACGAAGAGATTATTGTAAGGTACGAAACCACCTCAAAGTTATTCTTTCGGATCAATCTATTCAAGAGTTCGTACTAGAATAACTCCTTAAGACACATATCAACCAAAACCCTAATGTCACGTAGATACTCCAATGTCACCTCAAGTATCCATGGGTATGATTATACGATATGCATCAAACAATCTCAGATTCATCTATTCAACCAACACAAAGTACTTCAAAGAGTGCCCCAAAGTTTCTACCGGGGAGTCAAGACGAAAACGTGTGCCAACCCCTACACATAAGTTCACGAGCGGAACCCGCAAGTTGATCACCAAAACATACATCAAGTGGATCACGTGAATATCCCAATGTCACCACAGATAAGCACATGCAAGACATACATCATGTGTTCTCAAATCCTTAAAGACTCAGTCCGATAAGATCACTTGAAAGGGAAAACTCAATCCATTACAAGAGAATAGAGGGGGAGAAACATCATAAGATCCAACTATAATACCAAAGCTCGCGATACATGAAGATTGTACCATCTCAAGAACACGAGAGAGAGAGAGAGAGAGATCAAACACATAGCTACTGGTAGATACCCTTAGCCCTAAGGGTGAACTACTCCCTCCTCATCATGGAGAGCGCCGGGATGATGAAGATGGCCACCGATGAGGGATTCCCCCTTCGGCAGGGTGCTGGAACAGGGTCCCGATTGGTTTTTGGTGGCTACAGAGGCTTGCGGCGATGGAACTCCCGATCTATTCTGCTCCCTGATGTTTTTATGGTATATGGACATATATAGGCGAAAGAAGGCGGTTAAGGGAGCCACGAGGGGCCACGAGGGTGGGGGCGCGCCCAGGGGGGTAGGGCGCGCCTCCCTGCCTCGTGGCTTCCTCGAAGCTTCCCTGACATCTACTCCAAGTCTCCTGGATTGCTTCTGTTCCAAAAATAACTCTCCCGAAGGTTTCATTCCGTTTGGACTCCATTTCATATTCCTTTTCTTCGAAACACTGAAATAGGCAAGAAAACGGCAATTTGGGCTGGGCCTCCGGTTAATAGGTTAGTCCCAAAAATAATATAAAAGTGTTTAGTAAAGCCCATAAACATCCAAAATAGACAATATAATAGCATGAATACTTCATAAATTATAGATACGTTGGAGACGTATCAGAATCCCCAAGCTTAATTCCTGCTCGTCCTTTAGTAAGTAAATGATAAAATAAAGAATTTATGAAGTGTGAATGCTAGCAGGTGCACAAGTTTAATCAATGGTAATTTCAATAACCTTTTCTAGCATCATTATATATCATAACAGTAGCTCAACTCATAGGACTTCTCATGATCAAGTAACAAGCTATTCACATGTTAAAGTATAGATCATAAAATTTCTTGAAAACTAACAAACCGTGTTATTAGTCATCAAACAATTACAATTCATCTTATTTTCAAGAAGGGTCTATGTCAGAGCTTTGATTCAACAAACTTCACATACTCAACTATCATTTAGTCTTTCACAATTGCTAACACTCATGTGATATTTATGGGTTCAAAGTTTTAATTAGACACAGAGAAAGATAGGGGCTTATATATTCGCCTCCCAACCTTTTACCTCAAGGGTAATGTCAACAATAATAGTTCATGATGCCTTACATCCAATTGGATATATATATATATATATATATCAGGATCTTTCCAACACAATGTGCTCGCCAAAGGATAAAATGTAAAAAGGAAAGGTGAAGATCACCATGACTCTTGCATAAGGTATAAGATAAGAATAAAAGATAGGCCCTTCGCAGAGGGAAGCACAGGTTGTCATGCACTTTTATAGTTGGATGCACAAAATCTTAATGCGAAAGAACGTCACTTTATATTGCCACTTGTGATAGGGACCTTTATTATGCAGTCCGTCGCTTTTATTGCTTCCACATCACAAGATCGTATAAAGCTTATTTTCTCCACACTAATATATCATACGTATTTAGAGAGCAATTTTTATTGCATGCACCGATGACAACTTGCTTGAAGGATCTTACTCAATCCATAGGTAGGTATGGTGGACTCTCATGGCAATACTGGTTTAAGGGATGTTTGGAAGCACAAGCAGTATCTCTACTTGGTGCAAAGAATTTGGCTAGCATGAGGGGGAAAGGCAAGCTCAGCATGTTGAATGATCCATGACAATATACTTTATTCCAGATATAAGAAAACATAACCCATTACGTTGTCTTCCTTGTCCAACATCAACCTTTTAACATGTCATATTTTAATGAGTGCTCAAAATTACAAAAGATGTCCAAGATAGTATATTTATATGTGAAATCTCTCTTCCCTCAATATTCTTTCATGAATTGTTCAAGTGACCTATACAATGTTTGCTAACCTTCAATAAATTTACCACCTCTACTTCTTATATATGAAGTCATTACTCCCCATGGGATAAGCATATGAAACATATATAATTTCAGATTTTTTATATTCAATTCATTCAACCATTTACTCATAGGATATATGTGAAGCACATGAATGAATAACAAACTACTTCGAAAGATATAAGTGAAGATCAATGAGTTGTTAAATAATTATTTAGCTATGTGAAGACTCTCCCATTTAATAATTTCAGATATTGATACTTTATTCAAACAGCAAGCAAAACAAAATAAAATGACATCTAAGAATAGCAAACCTCATGTGAAGAAGCAAAACCTCATGTGAAGATATTGATACTGACCGATAGTTGTTAAAGAAGAAAGGTGGGATGCCAACCGGGGCATCCCCAAGCTTAGACGCTTGAGACTTCTTGAAATATTATCTTGGGATGCCTTGGGCATCCCCAAGCTTGATATTTTGTGTCTCCTTAATTCATCTCATATCACGGTCTCCCTAAATCTCAAAAGCTTCATCCACACAAAACTCAACAAGGACTCGTGAGATAAGTTAGTACAAACCAATGCAAAAACATTATCATACTCTTCTGTAGAAAATCACTAAAATTACTAATCAACATTGCATACTAAATGCCTCCGCATATTTAATAGTCCAATCCTCAGATAGAATCATTAAACAAGCAAACATATGCAAACATAACACCAATCTGCCTAAACAGGACAGTCTGTGAAGAATGCAGCAAGATCCATACTTCCCTAGCTCCAAAAATTATGAAAGAAAATTTCTACTGTATTAAATTTATAATAGCTTATTATGCAAAAGGTTTCAACATTTTATCACATTCTGAATTTTCCAGGGAATTTTTGCAACAGTGGTAAGCTTTCTGTTTTCAAATAGCAACATGTAGACTTGTAAAATAGACATAGTAAAGGCCATCAATGCCACTTTTATTGAAATAAAATATGCAAAACGTTGTTCTAAATAAC
The DNA here is from genome assembly GCA_034509565.1 of Triticum monococcum. Lineage (NCBI taxonomy): Eukaryota > Viridiplantae > Streptophyta > Magnoliopsida > Poales > Poaceae > Triticum > Triticum monococcum. The sequence goes on along the minus strand of CM067847.1, from coordinate 211,218,873 downwards.
ATCAAGAAAATCCTAACAAAATAAATTTACGCTCCAAGCAAAACACATATCATGTGGTGAATAAAAATATAGCTCCAAGTAAAGTTACCGATGAACGAAGACGAAAGAGGGGATGCCTTCCGGGGCATCCCCAAGCTTAGGCTCTTGGTTGTCATTAAATATTACCTTGGGGTGCCTTGGGCATCCCCAAGCTTAGGATCTTGCCACTCCTTATTCCATAGTCCATCGAATCTTTACATAAAACTTGAAAACTTCACAACACAAAACTTAACAGAAAACTCGTGAGCTCCGTTAGTAAAAGAAAACAAACCACCACTTCAAGTTACTATAATGAACTCATTCTTTATTTATATTGGTGTTAAACGTACTGTATTCCAACTTTTCTATGGTTCATAAACTCTATTACTAGCCATAGATTCATCAAAATAAGCAAACAACACACGAAAAACAGAATCTGTCAAAAACAGAACAGTCTGTAGTAATCTGTAGGTTTCGAATACTTATGGAACCCCAAAAATTCTAAAATAAATTTCTGGACGTGAGTAATTTATCTATTAATCATCTCAAAAAATAATTAACTAAATAACACTCTCCATTAAAAAATGGCAGCAAAGCTCGTGAGTGCTAAAGTTTCTGTTTTTTACAGCAGGATCGCAAAGACTTTCCCCAAGTCTTCCCAAAGGTTCTACTTGGCACAAACACTAATTAAAAGTATAAAACCACATCTAAACAGAGGCTAGATGAATTATTTATTACTAAACATGAGCAAAAAGCAAAGAACAAAAATAAAATTGGGTTGCCTCCCAACAAGCGTTATCGTTTAACGCCCCTAGCTAGGCATGATGATTTCAATGATGCTCACATAAAAGATAAGAATTGAAACATAAAGAGAGCATCATGAAGAATATGACTAGCACATTTAAGTCTAACCCACTTCCTATGCATAGGGATTTTGTGAGCAAACAATTTATGGGGACAATAATCAACTAGCATAGGAAGGCAAAACAAGCATAACTTTAAAACTTTAAGCACATAGAGAGGAAACTTGATATTATTGCAATTCCTACAAGCATATGTTCCTCCCTCATAATAATTTTCAGTAGCATCATGAATTAATTCAAGAATATAACTATCACATAAATCATTCTTTTCATGACCTACAAGCATAGAAATTTTATTACTCTCCACATAAGCAAAATTCTTCTTGTTCGGAATAGTGGGAGTATCATAAGAAACTCGAATACTATAAAGTGTTTCCACATTAAAGGAGTAATGTTCAGAAAAAGGGTAATCATAATCATGACAAGTTTTATAAGTATAATCATCACTACTTTTTATAGCATAAGTATCATCACAATAATCATCATAAGTAGCAACTTTGTTCTCATCATAATCGATTGAAACCTCTTCCAAGATAGTGGAATCATTACTAAATAAAGTCATGAACTCTCCAAATCCACTTTCATAATTATCACAATAAGATTCAACACCCTCCAAAATAGTAGGATCATTACTTCCTAAAGTTGACACTCTTCCAAACCCACTTTCATCAATATAATCATCATAAATAGGAGGCATGCTATCATCATAATAAATTTGCTCATCAAAACTTGGGGAAAAATATCATCCTCGTCAAACATAGCATCCCCAAGCTCGTGTCTTTGCATATCATTAGCATCATAGATATCCAAGGAATTCATACTAACAACATTGCAATCATGTTCATCATACAAAGATTTAGTGCCAAACATTCTAATGCATTCTTCTTCTAACACTTTGGCACAATTATCGGAATCCTTATTTTCATGAAAGACATTAAAAAGATAAAGCATATGAGGTATCCTCAATTCCATTTTTATAATTTTCTTTTATAAACTAAACTAGTGATAAAACAAGAAACTAAAAGATTCGATTGCAAGATCTAAAGATATACCTTCAAGCACTAACCTCCCCGGCAACGGCGCCAGAAAAGAGCTTGATGTCTACTATGCAACCTTCTTCTTGTATACATTGTTGGGCCTCCAAGTGCAGAGGTTTGTAGGACAGTAGCAAAATTCCCTCAAGTGGATGATCTAAGGTTTATCAATCCATGGGAGCCGTAGGTTGAAGATGGTCTCTCTCAAACAACCCTGCAACCAAATAACAAAGAGTCTCTTGTGTCCCCAACACACCCAATACAATGGTAAATTGTGTAGGTGCACTAGTCCGGCGAAGAGATGGTGATGCAAGTGCAATATGGATGGTAGATATAGGTTTTTGTAATCTGAAATTATAAAAACAGCAAGGTAACAAGTAATAAAAGTGAGCGTAAACGGTATTGCAATGCTAGGAAACAAGGCCTAGGGTTCATAATTTCACTAGTGCAAGTTCTCTCAACAATAATAACATTGGATCATATAACTATCCCTCAACATGCAACAAAGAGTCACTCCAAAGTCACTAATAGTGGAGAACAAACAAAGAGATTGTTGTAGGTACGAGACCACCTCAAAGTTATTCTTTCGGATCGATCTATTCAAGAGTTCGTACTAGAATAACACCTTAATACACATATCAACCAAAACCCTAATGTTACCTAGATACTCCAATGTCACCTCAAGTATCCGTGGGTATGATTATACGATATGAATCAAACAATCTCAGATTCATCTATTCAACCAACACAAAGTAGTTCAAAGAATGCCCCAAAGTATATACCGGAGAGTCAAGAAGAAAACGTGTGCCAACCCCTATGCATAAGTTCACGAGCGGAACCCGCAAGTTTGTCACCAAAACATACATCAAGTGGATCACGTGAATATCCCAATGTCACCATAGATAAGCACATGCAAGACATACATCAAGTGTTCTCAAATCCTTAAAGACTCAATCCGATAAGATCACTTCAAAGGGAAAACTCAATCCATTACAAGAGAGTAGAGGGGGAGAAACATCATAAGATCCAACTATAATAGCAAAGCTCACGATACATCAAGATCGTACCATCACAAGAACACGAGAGAGAGAGAGAGAGATCAAACACATAGCTACTAGTACATACCCTCAGCCCCGAGGGTGAACTACTCCCTCCCCGTCATGGAGAGCGCCGGGATGATGAAGATGGCCACCGGTGAGGGATTCCCCCTCCGACAAGGTGCCAGAACAGGGTCCCAATTGGTTTTGGTTGGCTACAGAGGCTTGCGGCGGCGGAACTCCCGATCTATTCTGCTCCCCGATGTTTTTAGGGTATCATATATAGGCGAAAGAAGTCAGTACGGGGAGCAACGAGGGGCCCACGAGGGTGGGGGCATGCCCAGGGGGTAGGGTGCGCCTCCCTACCTCATGGCTTCCTCGAAGCTTCCCCGACGTCTACTCCAAGTCTCCTGGATTTCTTTCATTCCAAAAATAACTCTCCCGAAGGTTTCATTCCGTTTGGACTCCGTTTGATATTCCTTTTCTTCGAAACACTGAAATCGGTAAGAAAACATCAATTTGGGCTGGTCCTCCGGTGAATAGGTTAGTCCCAAAAATAATATAAAAGTGTTTAGTAAAGCCCATAAACATCCAAAACAGATAATATAATAGCATGAATACTTCATAAATTATAGATATGTGGGAGACGTATCACAACACCATCTCATCTCAAACCCTAGTTCATCTCTTGTGTTCAATCTTGTTACCGGAACTATAGATTGCTGCTTGTGGGTGACTAGTAGTGTTGATTACATCTTGTAGTTGATTACTTTATGGTTTATTTGGTGGAAGATTATATGTTAAGATCCATTATGCTATTTAATACCCCTCTAATCTTGAGCATGATTATTATTTGTGAGTAGTTACCTTTGTTCTTGAGGTCACGAGAGAAATCATGTTGCAAGTAATCATGTGAACTTGATATGTGTTCGATATTTTGATAGTATGTATGTTATTATTCCCTTAGTGGTGTCATGTGAACGTCGACTACATGACACTTCACCATATTTGGGCCTAAGGGAATGAATTGCGGAGTAGCAATTAGATGGTGGGTTGCGAGAGTGACAGAAGCTTAAACCCCAGTTTATGCGCTTATCCGTAAGGGACCGATTGGATCGAAAAGTTTAATGCTATGGTTAGAATTTATTATTAATACTTTTCTCGTAGTTGCGGACGCTTGCGGGAGGGTTAATCATAATTAGGAGGTTTGTTCAAGTAAGAACAACACCTAAGCACCGGTCCACCCACATATCAAATTATCAAAGTAGCGAACACAAATCGAACCAACATGATGAAAGTGACTAGATGAAATTCCCGTGCACCCTCAAGAATGCTTTGCTTATCACAAGAGACCATTTTGGCATGTCCTTTGCCTCAGAAGGATTGGGCTACCTTGCTGCACTTTTGTTACTACTATCGTTACTTGCTCGTTACAAATTATATTGCTATCAAACTACTCTGCTACTTACAATTTCAGCACTTGCAGACATTACCTTACTGGAAACTACTTGTCATTTCCTTCTGCTCCTTGTTGGGTTTGACACTCTTACTTAACGAAAAAAGCTACAATCGACCCCCTATACTTGTGGGACATCATTTAGCACCTTTAGGATCGACAAAACCTTCTGGTTGCATCATATACAAATCTTCTTTGAGAAATCCATTAAGGAATGCAGTTTGACGTCCATTTGCCAGATTTTATAATAATAAAGTGCGGCAATTGCTAACATGATTCGGACAGACTTAAGCATCACTACAGGTGAGAAGGTCTCATCATAGTCAACTCCTTGAACTTGTCAAAAACCTTTCGCAACAAGTCAAGCTTTGTAGACAGTAACATTACCACTAGCGTCAATCTTCTTCTTGAAGATCCATTTATTCTCTATGGCTTGCCGATCATCGGGCAAGTCAACCAAAGTCCACACTTTAGGCCTGTTCGGTTCCCTTCTGCTCCTTGGACTACGCTCCCAGAGCGGAGGAAACTGTAGCTTATTTCCACGGAGCAGCTCAAACCGAGCTCCTGGAGCCCCGTGGAGTGGAGTGATACGTCTCCGTCGTATCTATAATTTTTGATTGTTCCATGCCAATATTATTCAACTTTCATATACTTTTTGGCAACTTTTTATATTATTTTTGGGACTAACATGTTGATCCAGTGCCCAGTGCCAGTTCCATGTTTTTGGTTTCGCAGAATATCCATATCAAACGGAGTCCAAACGGGATAAAAATGGACGGAGCTTATTTTTGGAAGATATGGAAAATTCGGAAGGAAAATCAACGCGAACCAGTGCCCGAGGTGGTCACGAGGCAGGGGGCGCCCTCCCCCCCTTAGGGCGTGCCCCCTACCCTCGTGAGCCCACTGTAAGGCAGTTGACGCTCTTCTTTTGCCACAAGAAAGCTAATATTTGGAAAAAATCACGGCGAAGGTTTCAGGCCAATCGGAGTTACGGATCTCCATATATATACGAAACGGTGAAACAAAGCCAGAACAGAATGCAGAACCAGAGAGAAATAGAGAGATAGATCCAATCTCGGAGGGGCTCTCGCCCCTCCCATGCCATGGAGGCCAAGGACCAGAGGGGAAACCCTTCTCCCATCTAGGGAGGAGGTCAAGGAAGAAGAGGAAGAAGGGGGCCCCTCTCCCCCTCTCCTCCGGTGGCGTCGGGACGCCGCCGTGGCCATCATCATCATCATCACCGCGATCTTCACCAACACGTCCGCCATCTTCACCAACATCTCCATCACCTTCCCCCCTCTATCTACAGCGGTCCACTCTCCCGCAACCCGATGTACCCTCTACTTGAACATGGTGCTTTATGCTTCATATTATTATCCAATGATGTGTTGCCATCCTATGATGTCTGAGTAGATTTCCGTTGTCCTATCGATGGTTGATGGATTGCTATGATTGATTTAATTTGCTTGTGGTTATGTTGCTGTCCTTTGGTGCCCATCATATGAGCGCGCGCGTGGATCACACAATAGGGTTAGTTGTATGTTGATAGGACTATGTATTGGAGGGCAAGAGTGACAGAAGCTTCAACCTAGCATAGAAATTGATGCATACGGGATTGAAGGGGGACCAATATATCTTAATGCTATGGTTGGGTTTTACCTTAATGAACATTAGTAGTTGCGGATGCTTGCTAATAGTTCCAATCGTAAGTGCATAGAATTCCAAGTAAGGGATGACATGCTAGCAGTGGCCTCTCCCACCTAATACTTGCTATTGGTCTAGTAAAGTAGTCAATTACTTAGGGGCAATTTCGCAACTCCTATCACCACGTTTCCACACTCGCTATATTTATTTATTGTTTCTTAAACTAAACAGCCCCTACTTTTTATTTACGTGCTGTTTATTATCTTGCAAACCTATCCAACATCACCTACAAAGTACTTCTAGTTTCATACTTCTTCCAGGTAAAGCGAACGTCAAGCGTGCGTAGAGTTGTATCGGTGGTTGATAGAACTTGAGGGAATATTTCTTCTACCTTTAGCTCCTCGTTGGGTTCGACAGTCTTACTTATTGAAAACTGTTGTGATCCCCTATACTTGTGGGTTATCAAGACCTTTTTCTGGCGCCGTTGCCAGGGAGCAATAGCGTGGGGTGAATATTCTCATGTGTGCTTGTTTGCTTTATCACTAAGTAATTTTTATTTGCTGTTCTTAGTTGTTCTTTATCTTTAGTTATGGATATGGAACACGAAATACCAAAAAAATTAGGTGTACTTGCTACTCATGGAGATGGGGAACCTCCTAAAACCCTCGATGCTCAATATGTGAAAATATTATGTACCACTTTGATAATCCTGAGAAAACCTCATTCAGTTTGGTAATGGGAGTAACGTTGGATCAACGTGAATACTTTAGGGATTATCGCTTGACATAAAAAGGGAAACTATTATGGGATCAAATTTATATATTGAAGTGGTATGCTAGACAAGTATGCTCGGAATATGATTATACTTGTTGCTCTAGGATGAATTCTCCACACCTCCCCTTTTCATGCAAATTTAATGATAATGAAACCTTGGCTTCTTATGCTAGAGGTATATATGATTACTATGATGTGGAACAAATAGAAGAATTTGTTGCTTTTATGGGTGCTTATGAAATTGAATCTATGTTTAAAGAGTTTGATGATATTGATGATGCTTGTTATAGATATGAAAATTTAGCTATCCTCAAATATTGCTATGAGAATTATGAATACAATTATGAAATTAATGCACTTATTAAGAAAGTCTCCGCTGTCCAAGAAGAGACTAATATTTTGCAGGAATCTATGGAAGAAGAAGTTGATGACACTGTGAGCTCATTGGATGAAAAAGATAAGGAGGAGAGAGAAGAACAAAAGGAGAAAGAGCGGATTGATCACCCGTGCCCACCTTCTAATGAGAGTAACTCTTCAACTCATACATTGTTTAATTCCCCTTCGTGCTTACCGAAGGATGATTGCTATGATGACTATTATGATCCCTATGATTCTTTTGAAATATCCCTTTTTGATGATGCTTGCTATGCTTGTGGCCAAGATGCCAATACGAATTATGCTTATGGAGATGAACTTGCTATAATTCCTTATGTTAAACATGAAATTGTTGCTATTGCACCCACGCATGATAGTCCTATTATCTTTTTGAATTCTCCCGACTACACTATATCGGAGAAGTTTGCACTTATTACGGATTATATTGATGGGTTGCCTTTTACTGTTGCACATGATGATTTTGATGAATATAATATGCATGTGGTTGCTGCTCCTACTTGCAATTATTATGAGAGAGGAACTATATCTCCACCTCTCTATGTTTCCAATATGATAAAATTGCAAGAAACTGTTTATAGTATGCATTGGCCTTTACTTTGTGTGCATGAATTGTTCTTTTATGACATGCCGATGCATAGGAAGAGAGTTAGACTTCGTCCTTACATGATATATGTTACCTTGTGCTCACCACTAACTTATAAATCATTGTTAATTAAAATTGGCTTTGATATACCTTGGGATCCGGGTGGATCCATTACTCGAGCACTATATGCCTAGCTTAATGGCTTTAAAGAAAGCGCTGCCAGGGAGCCAACCCAAAAGTTTTAGAGAGTCATTTATTTCTGTTGAGTGCTTTTATATAGTTTAAAAACAACAAAAATAAAGAGGGGAACCCAAAACTTTTCAAAAAGGAAAGTGAAAGTGAGAAAGACAAGCACTGTTGAAGTGGGAGAGCTCCTTGAACTTTGTCCATGCTCACGAAAACTTTGTGAATCTTAATTACAGAAAATTTTCAAAAAAAATAATTATCCCCTTGTACGATTCCATTTTATTATAAAAATAATGTGCCAAGGTTTGCCTTTAGGGTGTTTACATTTGCTTGATGGTTTGTACGGTGCAGGACAGAAACTTTGGCTGTAGTGCGCTATTTTATGTTTTTAGATGGAACGTCAAATGGTTCTGATTCTTTTTGCACTGTCTTCCTATACAGATTGTTTATTTTTCCTAATTTTGGTATAAGTTTTCAAGTATCATAAGTATGGTGAATGTTCATATTGTTACAGACTGTTCTGTTTTAGACAGATTCTGTTTTTGATGCATAGTTTGCTTGTTTTGATGAACCTATCAATTTATATCAGTGGATTAAGCCATGAAAAAGTTATATTACAGTAGACACAACGCAAAAACAAAATATTAATTGGTTTGTAACAGTACTTAGAGTAGTGATTTTCTTTATTATACTAATGGATCCTACCGAGTTTTCTGTTGAAGTTTTGTGTGGATGAAGTGTTCGATGATTGAGAAGGTCTCGATGTGAGAAGAAGGAAGAGAGGCAAGAGCTCAAGCTTGGGGATGCCCGAGGCACCCCAAGTAAATATTCAAGGAGACTCAAGCGTCTAAGCTTGGGGATGCTGGGAAGGCATCCCCTCTTTCTTCAACAAGTATCGGTATGTTTTCGGATTCGTTTCGTTCATGCGATATGTGCAAGTCTTGGAGCGTCTTTTGCATTTAGGTTTTTATTTTTCTTTTTATGCACCATGCTGGTATGAGATAGTCCTTGGTTGATTTATAGAATGCCCATTGCACTTCACTTATATCTTTTGAGTATGGCTTTATAGAATGCTTCATGTGCTTCACTTATATCATTTGAAGTTTGGATTGCCTGTTTCTCTTCACTTAGACAACCGCCATTTGTAGAATGCTCTTTTGCTTCACTTATATTTGTTAGAGAACGGGCATATCTTTTGTAGAAATAATTAAACTCTCTTGCTTCACTTATATCTATTTAGAGAGATGACAGGAACTGGTCAGTCACAAGGTTAGTCATAAAATCCTACATAAAACTTGTAGATCACTGAATATGATATGTTTGATTCCTTGCAATAGTTTTGCGATATAAAGATGGTGATATTAGAGTCATGCTAGTGGGTAGTTGTGGATTGTAGAAATACTTGTGTTGAGGTTTGTGATTCCCGTAGCATGCACGTATGGTGAACCGTTATGTAACGAAGTCGGAGCATGATTTATTTATTGATTGTCTTCCTTATGAGTGGCGGTCGGGGACGAGCGATGGTCTTTTCCTACCAATCTATCCCCCTAGGAGCATGCGCGTAGTACTTTGTTTCAATGACTAATAGATTTTTGCAATAAGTATGTGAGTTCTTTATGACTAATGTTGAGTCCATGGATTATACGCACTCTCACCCTTCCATCATTGCTAGCCTCTCTAGTACCGCGCAACTTTCGCCGATACCATAAACCCACCATATACCTTCCTCAAAACAGCCACCATACCTACTTATCATGGCATTTACATAGCCATTCCGAGATATATTGCCATGGAACTTCCATCATCATCATATACATGACTTGAGCATTTATTATCATATTGCTTTGCATGATCGTAAGATAGCTAGCATGATGTTTTCATGGCTTGTCAATTTTTTGATGTCATTGCTACGCTAGATCATTGCACATCCTGGTACACCGCCGGAGGCATTCATATAGAGTCATATCTTTGTTCTAGTATCGAGTTGTAGTATTGAGTTGTAAGTAAATAAAAGTGTGATGATCATCATTTAGAGCATTGCCCCAGTGAGGAAAGGATGATGGAGACTATGATTCCCCCAAAAGTCGGGATGAGACTCCGGACTTTAAAAAAAAGAGGCCAAAGAAGCCCAAATAAAAAAAAGAGGCCAAAGAAGCCCACCAAAAAAAATAAAAAATAAAAAAATGAGAGAAAAAGAGAGAAGGGGCAGTGCTACTATCCTTTTTCCACACTTGTGCTTCAAAGTAGCACCATGTTCTTCATATAGAGAGTCTCTTGAGTTATCACTTTCATATACTAGTGGGAATTTTCATTATAGAACTTGGCTTGTATATTCCAATGACGGGTTCCTCAAATGCCCTAGGTCTTCATGAGCAAGCAAGTTGGATGCACACCCACTTAGTTTCAGTTAGAGCTTTCATACACTTATAGCTCTAGTGCATCTTTTGCATGGCAATCCCTACTCCTCACATTGATATCTATTAATGGGCATATCCATAGCCCGTTGATACGCCTAGTTGATGTGAGACTTTCTCCTTTTTGTCTTCTCCACATAACCCCCACCATCATATTCTATTCCACCTAAAGTGCTATGTCCATGGCTCACGCTCATGTATTGCGTGAAAGTTGAAAAGGTTTGAGAACGTCAAAAGTACGAAACAATTGCTTGGCTTGTCATCGGGGTTGTGCATGATGTAAATATTCTGTGTGGTGAAGATGGATCATAGCCAGACTATATGATTTTGTAGGGATGAGCTTTCTTTGGCTATGTTATTTCAATAAGACATAATTGCTTGGTTGGTATGCTTGAAATATTATTGTCTTTATGTCAAAAGATAGATTATTGCTTTGAATCACTCGTGTCTTAATATTCATGCCATGATTAGACATATGATCAAGATTATGCTAGGTAGCATTCCACATCAAAAATTATCTTTTTTATCATTTACCTACTCGAGGACGAGCAGGAATTAAGCTTGGGGATGATGATACGTCTCCGTCGTATCTATAACTTTTGATTGTTCCATGCCAATATTATTCAACTTTCATATACTTTTTGGCAACTTTTTATATTATTTTTGGGACTAACATATTGATCCAGTGCCCAGTGCCAGTTCCTGTCTGTTGCATGTTTTTGGTTTCGCAGAATATCCATATCAAACGGAGTCCAAACGGGATAAAAATGGAAGGAGCTTATTTTCGGAAAATGTGGAAAATTCGGAAGGAAAATCAACGCGAACCAGTGCCCGAGGTGGTCACGAGGCAGGGGGCGCCCCCCCTTAGGGCGCGCCCCGTCACCTCATGAGCCCACCGTAAGGCGGTTGACGCTCTTCTTTTGCCGCAAGAAAGCTAATATTCGGAAAAAAATCACGGCGAAGGTTTCAGGCCAATCGGAGTTACGGATCTCCATATATATACGAAACGGTGAACAGAGCCAGAACAAAATGCAGAACCAGAGAGAAACAGAGAGATAGATCCAATCTCGGAGGGGCTCTCGCCCCTCCCATGCCATGGAGGCCAAGGACCAGAGGGGAAACCCTTCTCCCATCTAGGGAGGAGGTCAAGGAAGAAGAGGAAGAAGGGGGCCCCTCTCCCCCCTCCTCCGGTGGCGCCGGGACGCTGCCGTGGCCATTGTCATCATCACCGCGATCTTCACAAACACCTCTGCCATCTTCACCAACATCTCCATCACCTTCCCCCCTCTATCTACAGCGGTCCACTCTCCCGCAACCCGATGTACCCTCTACTTGAACATGGTGCTTTATGCTTCATATTATTATCCAATGATGTGTTGCCATCCTATGATGTCTGAGTAGATTTTTGTTGTCCTATCAGTGGTTGATGAATTGCTATGATTGATTTAATTTGCTTGTGGTTATTTTGCTGTCCTTTGGTGCCCATCATATGAGCGCGCGCGTGGATCACACCATAGGGTTAGTTGTATGTTGATAGGACTATGTATTGGAGGGTAAGAGTGACAGAAGCTTCAACCTAGCATAGAAATTGATGCATACGGGATTGAAGGGGGACCAATATATCTTAATGCTATGGTTGGGTTTTACCTTAATGAACATTAGTAGTTGTGGATGCTTGCTAATAGTTCCAATCATAAGTGCATAGAATTCCAAGTAAGGGATGACATGCTAGCAGTGGCCTCTCCCACATAATACTTGCTATCGGTCTAGTAAAGTAGTCAATTGCTTAGGGGCAATTTCGCAACTCCTATCACCACTTTTCCACATTCGCTCTATTTAATTTATTGTTTCTTAATATAAACAGCCCCTACTTTTTATTTACGTGCTCTTTATTATCTTGCAAACCTATCCAACAACACCTGCAAAGTACTCCTAGTTTCATACTTGTTCTAGGTAAAGCGAACATCAAGCGTGCGTAGAGTTGTATTGGTGGTCGATAGAACTTGAGGGAATATTTGTTCTACCTTTAGCTCCTCATTGGGTTCGACACTCTTACTTATCGAAAACTGTTGGGATCCCCTATACTTGTGGGTTATCATGGAGCGGACGGGAGAGATTCCGAACAGGCCTTTTGTTCTCATACATGGATCCCATCTCAGATTTCATGGCCACAAGCCATTTCGTGGAATCTGGGCTCATCATCGCTTCCTCATAGTTCGTAGGTTTATCATGGTCTTGTAACTTGACTTCCAGAACGGGATTACCGTACCACTCATGTGCGGAACGTACTCTAGTTGACCTACGAGATTCGGTAGTAACTTGATCTAAAGTTTCATGATCTTCATCATTAGCTTCCTCACTAATTGGTGTAGACATCACGGGAATAGTTTTCCGTGATGAACTACTTTCCAATTCAAGAGAAGGTACAATTACCTCATCAAGTTCTACTTTCCTCCCACTCACTTCTTTCGAGAGAAACTCCTTCCCTAGAAAGGATCCATTCTTAGCAACAAATATCTTGCCTTCGGATCTGTGATAGAAGGTGTACCCACAGTTTCTTTTGGGTATCCTATGAAGACACACTTCTCTGATTTGGGTTCGAGCTTATCAGGCTGAAGCTTTTTCACATAAGCATCGCAACCCCAAACTTTAAGAAACGGCAGCTTAGGTTTCTTGCCAAACCACAGTTCATATGGTGTCGTCTCAACGGATTTAGATGGTGCCCTATTTAACGTGAATGCAACTGTCTCTAATGCATAACCCCAAAATGATATTGGTAAATCGGTAAGAGACATCATAGATCGCACCATATCTAATAAAGTACGGTTACGATGTTCGGACACACCATTACGTTGTGGTGTTCCAGGTGGCGTGAGTTGCGAAACTATTGCACATTGTTTTAAATGAAGACCAAACTCGTAACTCAAATATTCACCTCCGCGATCAGATCGTAGAAACTTTATTTTCTTGTTACAATGATTTCCCCCTTCACTCTGAAATTCTTTGAACTTTTCAAATGTTTCAAACTTGTGTTTCATTAAGTAGATATACCTATATCTGCTCAAATCATCTATGAAGGTCATAAAATAACGATACCCGCCGCGAGCCTCAACACTCATCGGACCGCATACATCGATATGTATTATTTCCAATAAGTTAGTGGCTCGCTCCATTGTTCCGGAGAACGGAGTCTTAGTCATCTTGCCCATGAGGCATGGTTCGCAAGCATCAAATGATTCATAATCAAGTGATTCCAAAAGTCCATCCGCATGGAGTTTCTTCATGCGCTTTACACCAATATGACCTAAACGGCAGTGCCACAAATATGTTGCACTATCATTATCAACTTTGCATCTTTTGGCATCAATATTATGAATCTGTGTATCACTACGACCGAGATTCAACAAAAATAGACCACTCTTGAAGGGTGCATGACCATAAAAGATGTTACACATATAAATAGAACAACCATTATTCTTTGATTTAAATGAATAACCGTCTCGCATCAAACAAGATCTAGATATAATGTTCATGCTCAACGCTGGCACCAAATAACAATTATTCAGGTCTAAAACTAATCCTGAAGGTAGATGTAGAGGTAGCGTGCCGATGACGATCACATTGACCTTGGAACCATTTTCGACGTGCATCGTCGCCTTGTCCTTAGCCAATATTCGTTTAATATGTAGCCCCTGTTTCAAGTTGCAAATATGAGCAACATAACCAGTATCAAATACCCATGCGCTACTACGAGCATTAGTAAGGTACACATCAATAACATGTATATCAAATATACCGTTGTTCACATTTCCATCCTTCTTATCTGCCAAATACTTGGGCCAGTTCTGCTTCCAGTGTCCAGTCCCTTTGTAGTAGAAGCACTCAGTTTCAGGCTTAGGTCCAGACTTGGGCTTCTTCCTGGGAGTAGCAACTTTCTTGTCATTCTTCTTGAAGTTCCCCTTCTTTCCTTTGCCATTTTTCTTGAAACTAGTGGTCTTGTTAACCATCAATACTTGATGCTCCTTCTTGATTTCTACCTCCGCAACTTTGAGCATTGCGAAGAGCTCGGGAATAGTCTTTTCCATCCCTTGCATATTATAGTTCATCATGAAGCCTTTTTAGCTTGGTGGCAGTGATTGAAGAACTCTGTCAATAACACTATCATCCAGAAGATTAACTCAGAACTGAGTCAAGTGGTTATGGTACCCAGGCATTCTGAGTATGCGTTTACTGACATAGCTGTTCTCCTCCATCTTGCAACTATATAACTTGTTGGAGACTTCATATCTCTCAATGGCCATTTGCTTGAAATATTAACTTCAACTCCTGGAACATCTCATATGGTCCATTATGTTCAAAACGGCTTTGAAGTCCCGATTATAAGCCGTAAAGCATGGCACACTGAACTATCGAGTAGTCATCAGATCGAGCTTGCCAGGCGTTCATAACATCAGCATTTGCTCCTACAGTGGGCCTTTCACCTAGCGGTGCATCAAGGACATAATTCTTCTGTGCTGCAATGAGGGTAATCCTCACGTTACGGACCCAGTTCGTGTAGTTGCCACCATCATATTTCAACTTAGCTTTCTCTAGGAACGCATTAAAATTCAAGGGAACGGTAGCACAGGCCATTGATCTACAACATAGATATGCAAAAACTATCAGGACTAAGTTCATGATAAATTAAGTTCAATTAATCATATTACTTAAGAACTCACACTTAGATAGACATCCCTTGAGTCATCTAAATGATCGCGTGATCCATATCAACTAAACCATGCCTGATCATCACGTGAGATGGAGTAGTTTTAAATGGTGAACATCTCTATGTTGATCATATCTACTATATGATTCACGTTCGACCTTTCGATCTTAGTGTTCCGAGGCCATGTCTGTACAAGCTAGGCTCGTCAAGTTTAACCTGAGTATTCTGCATGTGCAAAACTGTCTTGCACCTGTTGTATGTGAACATAGGGCTTATCACACCCGATCATCAAGTGGTGTCTCGGCACGACGAACTGTCGCGACGGTGCATACTCAGGGAGAACACTTATACCTTGAAATTTTAGTGAGGGCTCATCTTATAATGCTACTGTTGTACTAAGCAAAACAAGATGCATAAAAGACAAACATCACATGCAATCAAAATATGTGACATGATATGGCCATCATCATCTTGTGCCTTGATCTCCATCTCCAAAGCACCGTCATGATCTCCATCATCACCGGCTTGACACCTTGATCTCCATCGTGGCGTCGTGGTCGTCACGCCAACTATTGCTTCTACAACTAATGCTAACGCATAGTGATAAAGTAAAGCAATTACATGGCGATTGCATTTCATACAATAAAGCGACAACCATAAGGCTCCTGCTAGTTGCCGATAACTTTTACAAAACATGATCATGTCATACAATAACGTATGTCACATCATGTCTTGACCATATCACATCACAACATGCCCTGCAAAAACAAGTTAGATGTCCTCTACTTTGTTGTTGCAAGTTTTACGTGGCTGCTACGGGCTTCTAGTAAGAACCGTTCTTACCTACGCATCAAAACCACAACAATGTTTTGTCAAGTTTGTTGTTTTAACCTTCAACAAGGACTGGCCGTAGTCAAATTCGATTCGACTAAAGTTGGAGAAACAGACACCCGCCAGCCACCTTTATGCAAAACAATTTGCATGTCTATCAGTGGAACCGGTCTCATAAACGTGGGCATGTAAGGTTGGTCCGAGCCGCTTCATCCAACAATACCGCCGAATCAAAATAAGACGTTGCTGGTAAGCAGTATAACTATGATCATTGATACGTCTCCAACGTATCTATATTTTTTTATTGTTCCATGCTATTATATTATCTATTTTGGATGTTTAATGGGCTTTAATATGCTCTTTTATATTATTTTTGGGATTAACCTATTAACCGGAGGCCCAGTGCCAGTTTTTGATTTTTTTGCCTATTTTAGAGTTTCACAGAAAAGAATACCAAACGGAGTCCAAATGGAATGAAACCTTCGCGATGATCTTTCTTCGACCGAAAGAAAACCAGAAGACTTAGAGTTGAAGTCTGGAATGCCACGAGGCGACCACGAGGCAGGAGGGCATGCCCAGGGGGGTAGGCGTGCCCCCCACCCTCGTGGGCCTCTCATAGCTCCACTGACATACTTCTTCTGCCTATATATACTCTTATACCCTAGATCGATCGCAGAGAGCCACGGAACCACTTTTCCACCGCCACAACCTTCTATACCCGTGAGATCCCATCTTGGGGCCTTTTCTGGCGATTTGTCGGAGGGGGAATTGATCACGGAGGGCTTCTACATCAACACCATAGCCTCTCCGATGAAGCGTGAGTAGTTTACCACAGACCTTCAGGTCCATAGTTATTAGCTATATGGCTTATTCTCTCTCTTTGATTCTCAATACAAAGTTCTCCTTGATGTTCTTGGAGATCTATTCGATGTAATACTCTTTTGCAGTGTGTATGCCGAGATCCAATGAATTATGGGTTTATGAACAAGATTATCTATGAATATTATTTGGTTCTTGTCTGAATTCTTATATGCATGATTTGATATCTTTGCAACTCTCTTCGAATTATTGGTTTAGTTTGGCCTACTAGATTGATCTTTCTTGCAATGGGAGAAGTGCTTAGTTTTGGGTTCAATCTTGCGGTGTCCTTTCCCAGTGACAGTAGGGGCAGCAAGGCACATATTGTATTGTTGCCATCGAGGATAAAAATATGGGGTTTATATTATATTGCTTGAGTTTATCCCTCTACATCATGTCATCTTGCTTAAAGCGTTACTCTGTTCTTATGAACTTAATACTCTAGATGCATGTTGGATAGCGATAGATGTGTGGAGTAATAGTAGTAGAGGCAGAACCATTTTGATCTACTTGACACGGATGTGATGCCTATATTCATGATCATTGCCTAGATATTCTCATAACTATGCGCTTTTCTATCAATTGCTTGACAGTAATTTGTTCACCCACCGTAATACATGCTATCTTGAGAGAAGCCACTAGTGAAGCCTATGGCCCCCGGTTCTCTTTCTTATTATATTGCATCTCTTTTATTTATATCGCATCTCGTTCATTATTTTGCAATCTTTACTTTCCAATATATACAACAAAAATACCAAAAATATTTACTTTACTATCTTTATCAGATCTCACTTTTGCAAGTGACCGTGAAGGGATTGACAACCCCTTTATCATGTTGGTTGCAAGGTTCCTGATTGTTTATGAAGGTACTAGGTGACTTGTGTGTTGTCTTCTACTGGATTGATACCTTGGTTCTCAAAAACTAAGGGAAATACTTATGCTACTTTGCCGCATCACCCTTTCCTCTTCAAGGGAAAACCAACGCATGCTCAAGAGGTAGCAAGAAGGATTTCTGGCGCCGTTGCTTGAAATTCATGAATCTGAAAATTGTGATGAAGTGTTGAAAGAAGAAAATTATAAAGTGATTCACAATAGATCCTTAAATGAAAAGCATGATTGCAATGATGTTATTATAAATTATATTAATATCAATTGTGCTAATAATATGAAAAACCCTAAGCTTGGGGATGCTAATTTTGCTATGTCTACTACTTGTTGCAATGATCATGATTGGGGTGATTCTTCTTATAATCTTAAAAGTTTATTTAAGCCCCATGATGAATATGAGATTGATAATAATGTTTGCAATAATATTAAAAGTGGGTTTGGAAGAGTGTAAACTTTAGATCCCACATATTTGGATAACGTTCAATGTTATGAAGTTTTTGATAAAAGTGGGTACGGAGAGGACATGACTTTACTTTATGATAATCCCACTATTTTGGAAGAGTGTCAACTTTGCATGCATGTGGATCATGAAAAGAAAATTTTATGTGATAGCTATATTGTTTAATTTGATTATGATCCTACATGTAATTATTATGAGAGAGGAAAATATGGTTGTAGAAATTTTTGTGTCACTAAATTACCTCTCGTTATGTTGAGATTGCTATTGTTTCTTTCTCCTTCCTTGCATATGCTAGTTTTTGCTTGTCCTAATAATTTGTTTGCTTATATAATGCCTATGCATAGGAAGTATGTTAGATTTAGATGTGATTTTCATATGCTTCATGATGCTCCCTTCGTGTTTCAATTGCTATCGTTCATATGAGCATCATTAAAATTGTAGATGCTAGCTTAATGGCTTTAAAGAATAGCGCTTGTTGGGAGGCAACCCAATTTTATTTTTATTCTTGCTTTTTAGGTCATGTTTTTATTTGAATAAATTATCTTGCCTCTGGTTAGATGTGTTTTTTATGTTTTAATTAGTGTTTGTTCCAAGTAAAGCCTTTATGATCTTCTTGGGTGATTGTTTTTGATCTTGCTAATAAAAACAGAAAGTATGCCCTCACGAAAATAATTTTTGTTTTTTTTACCAGAGAGCGATAAAATACCAATTCCAACTGCAGTAGATCAATATACAAATTATCCTGGTCTTTCTAAGTTTTCAGAATTTTTGGAGTTACAGAAGTATTCGAAAGTTACCGATTGCTACAGACTGTTCTGTTTTTGACAGTTTCTGATTTTCGCGTGTTGTTTGCTTATTTTGATGCATCTATGGCTAGTATCGGGGGGTATGAACCATAGTTAAGTTGGAATACAGTAGGTTTAACACCAATATAAATAAAGAATGAGTTCATTACAGTACATTAAAGTGGTGGTTTATTTTCTTATACTAACGGAGCTCATGAGATTTTCTGTTGAAGTTTTGTGTTGTTAAGTTTTCAAGTTTTTGGGTAAAGATTTGATGGATTTTGGAATAAGGAGTAGTAAGAGCCTAAGATTGGGGATGCCCAAGGCACCCCAAGGTAAAATTCAAGGAAACCAAAAGCCTAAGCCTGGGGATGCCCCGGAAGGCATCCCCTCTTTCGTCTTCGTCTATCGGTAACTTTACTTGAGGCTATATTTTTATTCACCACATGATATGTGTTTTGCTTGGAGTGTCTTGTATGATTTGAGTCTTTTCCTTTCAGTTTACCACAATCATCCTTGCTGTACACACCTTTTGGCAGAGACACGCATGAATCGGAATTTATTAGAATACTCTATGTGCTTCACTTACATCTTTTGAGCTAGATAATTTTTGCTCTAGTGCTTCACTTATATCTTTTTAAGAGCACGGTGGTGGTTTTATTTTATAGAAATTATTGATCTCTCATGCTTCACTTATATTATTTTTAGAGTCCTTTAGAACAGCATGGTATTTTGCTTTGGCTATAAAATTACTCCTAATATGATGGGCATCCAAGATGGGTATAATAAAAACTTTCATATAAAGTGCATTGAATACTATGAGAAGTTTGATTCCTAATGATCGTTTTGAGATATGAGTATGGTGATATTACAGTCATGCTAGTTGAGTAGTTGTGAATTTGAGAGACACTTGTGTTAAAGTTTGTGATTCCCGTAGCATGCACGTATGGTGAACCGTTATGTGATGAAGTCGAAGCATGATTTATTTTTTGATTATCTTCCTTATGAGTGGCAGTCGGGGACGAGCAACGGTCTTTTCCTACCAATCTATCCCCCTAGGAGCATGCGTCCAGTACTTTGTTTCGATAACTAATAGATTTTTGCAATAAGTATGTTAGTTCTTTATGACTAATGTTGAGTCCATGGATTATACGCACTCTCACCCTTCCACCGTTGCTAGCCTCTCTAGTACCGCGCAACTTTCGCCGGTACCATAAACCCACCATTTACCTTCCTCAAAACATCCACCATACCTACCTATTATGGCATTTCCATAGCCATTCTGAGATATATTGCCATGCAAGTTTCCACCGTTTCGTTTATTATGACACACTACATCATTGTCATATTGCTTCGCATGATCATGTAGTTGACATCGTATTTGTGGCAAAGCCAACGTTCATAATTTTTCATAAAGTTTCAAAAAAAGTCAACGTTCATAATTTTTCATATATGTCACTCTTGAATCATTGCACATCCCGATACACCGCCGGAGGCATTCACATAGAGTCATATTTTGTTCTAAGTATCGAGTTGTAATTTTTGAGTTGTAAGTAAATAAAAGTGTGATGATCATCATTATTAGAGCTTTGTCCCAGTGAGGAAAGGATGGTGGAGACTATGATTCCCCCACAAGTCGGGATGAGACTCCGTATGAGAAAAAAAATTAAAAAAATGAGAGAAAAAGAGAGAAGGGGCAGTGCTACTATCCCTTTTCCACACTTGTTCTTCAAAGTAGCACCATGATCTTCATGACAGAGAGCCTCCTATTTTTTCACTTTCATATGCTAGTGGAAATTTTCGGTATAGAACTTTGCTTGTACATTCCAATGACCGGCTTCCTCAAAATGCCCTAGGTCTTCGTGAGCAAGCGAGTTGGATGCACACCCACTTAGTTTCTTTTTGAGCTTTCATACACTTATAGCTCTAGTGCATCCGTTGCATGGCAATCCCTACTCACTCAGATTGATATCTATTGATGGGCATCTCCATAGCCCGTTGATACGGCTAGTTGATGTGAGGCTATCTTCTCCTTTTTGCCTTTTCCACAACCACCATTCTATTCCACCTATAGTGCTATGTCCATGGCTCATGCTCATGTATTGCGTGAAGATTAAAAAAGTTTGAGAACATCAAAAGTATGAAACAATTGCTTGGCTTGTCATCGGGGTTGTGCATGATTTAAATATTTTGTGTGATGAAGATAGTGCATAGCCAGACTATATGATTTTGTAGGTACAGCTTTCTTTGGCCATGTAATTTTGAGAAGACATGATTGCTTTATTAGTATGCTTGAAGTATTATTATTTTTAAGTCAATTTTAAACTTTTATTTTGAATCTTTCAGATCTGAACATTCATGCCACAATAAAGAAAACTACATTGATAATAATGTTAGGTAGCATTCCACAACAAAAATTCTATTTTTATCATTTACCTACTCGAGGACGAGAAGGAATTAAGCTTGGGGATGCTTGATACGTCTCCAACGTATCTATAATTTTTTATTGTTCCATGCTATTATATTATCTGCTTTGGATGTTTAATGTGCTTTAATATGCTCTTTTATATTATTTTTAGGACTAACATATTAACCAAAGGCCCAATGCCAGTTTCTGTTTTTTTCCTATTTTAAAGTTTCGCAGAAAAGGAATACCAAACGGAGTCCAAACGGAATGAATCCTTTGCGATGATCTTTCTTGGACCGAAAGCAAACCAGAAGACTTGGAGTTAAAGTTTGGAACGCCACGAGGCGGCCACAAGGCAGGAGTGCTGTAACATCCTAAATTTTCAATTTGGAATGTTATACATAGGTCACTCATGCATATAATATTTTATTGCATTTTTGCTTTGTGATCCTCGAAATTCTAAGCAACTCAAGGACCTACGGAGAGTGTTGGGAATTTCGTTATTTTCATATTTGAGTTTTCTCAAATTTTACAAAGAGGATCATTTGGTTTTAATTATTTTCCCCTCCGAAAATATTTCATATTAAAATATATGAGAGGAGATAATATGACTTCTCCAAAATAAGTGAAATATTAGAGGAAAAATATTAAAATCAAATAAGTTATTTTATTTCGGTTTTATTGCGATTTTATTTGAATTAGGAAAAAATACGTTTCAAAATTTCATTAGAGGTCTAAATAAATGTTCACTTTGTCCGCAATATTATTAGAGGACCGTGAAAATTTATTTTAGGATTTTTGGAGTCTGTTTAGTATTCCTTTTATTTGTTTTTTCGCATCAGGATCTATTTAAAAAAAGGTAACCGACTTTCCAGGGCATGTCCGACCTGGACACTTGACCCGGCCGGCCTTATAAGCCGCACCCCCGCGACCCCGAGGCCCAGCAAGCCGCCAACCTCGCCCGAAACCCTAGAGCGCGCCGCCCTGCCCTAGCGCCGCCGCCGCGCCGCCCTCCGCCGTCGCCGACCTCGCCGAGGTAGCCACCGCCGCCGGTTTTCACGAGAAAACCGTTCAGGTTTTTTTGAAACCCTAGTTCGTTTTTAAATCGGTTTCTTTTCGGTTTTTCTTAGTTTAGTTAAATAGCGGACATTCGTCCGTACGTTCCTTTTAACGAATGTTGTTCATCCGTTAGTCGCACACAGCGAACGTTCGTTCGTTAGCCTATTCGTCAGTTTTCTTTTTCTAGGGTTTTTCCGTGATTATTTTTTATCGCGATTCTGCCCTAATCTTCTTTCTAGTATATCTTTTCGCTCGTTTAACCGCTCAGGTGAAACAAGCGCCTAGATCTTTGTCTCGAAGCCCTCTTTCTATTTAACCAACTTAAACAAGATTTTGGTACTATAAAAGTTGACTTTAGTCCAGATTAGTAATCGGATCTTGTTTCTTTCGTAGTTTGAGTTTCGTTGCTCCGTTTGTTTTGATTCTTTTGCAAACCGGAGTTCTTCAGTTGAACTTACTGGTTAGATCTTCTTATTTGAGTTTTACCCATGCATCTTTGCTTGATTGCTTATGTATGCTATTATTTTTTTGCGATAGAACATTCGGAGTGCGAAGCGTGCTACAACGAGTCTTTAGGATTTGTAGATCATTAGCAAGGCAAGTAACACTTTTATCATACCCCTTTATCACCCAGTTTTTATGCATTAGTTTCAACCCTCACACATTTCATGAGTAGGATCTCTTAACATGTGGGTCTGGGAAGTAGATGATGAGGTAGAACCTATTACCTGTTTTATTATCAAACCCCTGGGAGTTACTTCTACGTTATGCTTATATTGCTATGCTATGCTCGTAGACGTGGTTTGGGTTTGAGTGTATCCATGACAGATGTGAGTTGTTAATTAATGGTTCAACTTAAGGTGGCAACTTTAATATACATCTGGGTGGATTGCTTGTGGGCACCTGGAAAATCCAGTGTTGTCTTAGGATATCCCGGAGTACCCGTGTGATCATCCTACGGTCCGCCACGCAGGCTCAAAGGGATCATAAGATTATTCATGCTAGAAACTTACGTGTGCAGCCACAAGCCATTATGGGCTCTGGCATAGTTTGTATGTTGTGTGACCTCTTTCAGTGGTGGGCTAGCAAATGTAGGGGAAAGTAGGTGTAACGGTCCACCCAGAGTAAAGAGTTAATGCTTCTGAAAGACTGTGTCTCGGTCATCCGTTTCTCAAACACCCTGTAGTGCGAGAAAACCAACGGAGGAGATCGAGTCTTGTGGGGAAAAGTGCGCAAACGTCTGCAGAGTGTATGAACTAATCATGGTTAGCCGTGTCCCCGGTTATGGACATCTTGAGTATCTGGTACTTGAATTATTGATTTGATCTCATCACTCTAAACTAATTTGTTGGGATGTTAATGACTACTTTAATTGGGATTGAGTTGGAGGAACTTTCTCAATGATGTTTCAACTATCTTGATAGTTAAAATAAAATATATTCCTTTGTTCTAGGGAAAAATTGGCTTTTCGCAAAAACAATATAACCATAGAGCCTCCACCAGCCATATATGCATGTAGTGATAGCCTTTATCTGTTCATTGTTCTCTTATGTTGCTTTGCCAGCATATTCCATGTGCTGGCCCGTTCTCGGGCTGCAACATATCATGTTGCAGACTTTTCAGACGACGAGTAAGATGCCATAGGTCGTTTGTCATGCACTCAGCTATGCCGTTGGAGTTGATGGACTCACTTTATCTTCCAAGTCTTCCGCTGTTATTGTAATTAGATGGCCTTAAGCCATACTTATTGTAGTAAGTCTCTTTTGAGACATTCGATGTAATAGGTGTGTGATTGCTACTCTGTTATAAATCCTTCGAAGTACTGTGTGTGTCAGCAATACTGATCCAGGGATGGCACTGAAGCACAGAGACTTGAACGCTTGAGGTCGGATCGCTACAAGATGGTATCAGAGCACACGCTGAATGTCAGAGACGACCACTAAGATGAGCCATAGATCACTCTTCTCTACTCATTTCTTACTCCTCTCCATTTTCTACTCTTTAGGATGGCAGACTCAAGGAACAAGTTTACACAACTGGATGAAGACACCCGTTTGGACGACACTTGAAGGAAGTCACTAAGTACCTGAACATCGGAATACCAAGCTTCTCCAGGACCTACATCGCCACTTTATCAGAAGAGGAATGTTGGTTGATTTGAGTTCAAGTTCCAGGAAGGACATTCACGCCAGTCACTGAGCCCATAGAGTTTTCCTTTAATGCACCCACCTGGAGTCTAGGAAAGAGCATGGCAGCCCACATCGCCATGGGACGCGTCAGCGAAGTTTACCACAAGGTGCTTAAGGACACTATCTACCAGATATGTGGGCGCCGAGACGAGCAATGGGAGATGATCAACACCAGGAAGGACAGGTCCATTGCAGCATTCATCCAGGAATTAAACCATCACATTCGTCGCCAGGAGAACCAGATGTGCGCAAGCATGATAGATTTGAGGAAGGCGATGACCAGGATCACAAAGCTAGAAGAGGAGCTTAAGTCTACACGCGATGGATATGAGGAGGAAATGATGATGCTTGTGGAGAAGAATGACGACATGACAAGGAAGCTAGGAGTTTTCATGGGAGACCCCGCACCAGGAGGAGAAGACGATGAACCTAAGGAGATTCATTCTGAAGACTACATCATTATCGATGACACCGACTCCGACCCTGATAGTAGTGATGATGACTATGAAGAAGAAGCTGGAGCGGATATCATGGAGTCTTCCACCGATCAAAATTTCTAGTAGACCACCATATTATTAGTAGTATTCCCCCATGTAAATATTAGTAGTCCGAGCACTGTAACGATAGTTAGATCGATTGTATGCCCTTGCTTGATTGATTGAGTGGTATGATCTGATTGTGTTTGTCTCATGTGCATATGGGTAGTGCTTTCTCGTTAGACCTCATTCTATTCTAATCTCTCCCCTCTAAACCCATCAGATGCCTCCGTGACGTGACCCCGGATTTGCTTTCCCACCGGAGCTCACTCAGTTGATCCAGCAGCAGAATACACTGATGCAGTTGCTAGTTCAGAATCAGGGCAACAACAACAACAACAATAACAACAACAACAACCCACCGCCACCACCTCCAGTTGACAACTTAGCCCATTTTCTGAGGTTACAGCCGCCGGTGTTTTCTAGTAGCACCGAGCCCATAGTTGCTGATGACTGGCTACGTAGGATTGGAAGGGAGTTAACCACTGTCGGTTGCACAGATGCTGAGAAGGTGCATTTTGCCGCACACCAATTGGATGGACCCGTAGCCGCATGGTGGGAGAATTGCACAACCACTTTTCCCATAGCCAATGTCACTTGGGAGCTGTTTCAACAAGCTTTCCGCATAGCCCATGTCTCAACGGGAGCTATGAGCATGAAGAAGCATGAGTTTCGCAACTTACGCCAGTGGAATCGTACTGTAGGTCAGTACGTAGAGGAGTTTAGTAAGTTATCTCGCTATGCCCCAGATGATGTGGCCACCGATGCCGCGAAGCAGGAGAAGTTTATGGAAGGGCTGAATGATGAGATGAGCATGCAGTTGATGGTGGCAACATTCAACAACTACCATGAGTTGGTAGATAAGGCTCTTATGATTGAAGGGAAGCAACAGCAGATTAAGAGCCGCAAGAGGAAGTATGGACAAGGGAGGTACAATTCAGGAGCTCAGCAGAAACCCCGTCTCACCCCGAACCCGGGAGGATTTACCCATAACCATGTAGGCCATAACCATAATGGAGGAATTCCGCATAAGCACCATGGCCCTAGGAATGGAAATGGGAATGGAGCAGGCAGCAATCAGAACCACTCTAACCCGGCAATGCCCGCCAAGAAGGACCTGAGTCACATTACTTGTTTCAAGTGTGGGAAGACTGGACACTATGCCACCGAGTGTTCTGAAGCAAAGAATGGGAATGGTAATGGAAACTCTCGGAAGAATCCCAACCCATTCAACAAGGTACAGGTGAACCACGTGAACATGGAGGAGGTTGAAGAACAGCCTGATGCAGTTATCGGTAAGTTTTTGGTTAAGTCATTTACCGCAATAGTTCTTTTTGATACTGGTGCATCGCATTCATACATTTCAATGGGATTCGTGGACAAATATAAGTTGCCCGCCAAGGTACTTAGGACACCCATGTTAGTAAGCTCACCAGGAGCGGAGTATATGGCTAGTCAGGGGTGTTTTCAGATGCCATTAACCATAGGTAGGCATGTTTTCCCCTCAGACTTGATAATTTTGGAATCCCAAGGATTGGAGGTGTCGGTGTACTAAAGTAGGGGTACCTTAGTATCCCGAACTTGTGCACGGGCAGTCGCAGCGTCCCGCGGCAAGGCTTGCCGGGCGACCGCCAAGATCCTCCGTGGTTCCTCTGGAGCCATTCAAGAACAAAGTATCCAAGACCCCGGCAAGAGGAGCTTGCCGGGAAAGAGACAAGACCCCGGCAAGAGGAGCTTGCCGGGAAGGCCAACCAAGGCATCTCGAGAAGCTTGCTACGGCGCGCTACGCGTCCCGGCAAGACCCGGTGAGCGACAAGCTCCCGGACGCGACAAGACAACATCCGCGGCAAGGCACTTGCCGCGGCAAGCTACTACTCCGCAGCCCGCGCTCCAGCTCACCCACCAACGTGTCGCTCTGGGACCGTTCCTGGCGTATGTGGCAGGAGGCTGTGCAGCCAGGGGCATGCGGTGGCGAGCAGGCGCTGACAAGATAGCCATCGTGGCAAACGGTGGCGCCCCTGACGGTCCCTTTCTACACCGTCTAGGTGACACAGACAAGCATTTAATGCCTTTGTCCCCTACCGTCAGGGTTAGGTATGATACAACTGTAGTAAGCGGTGGCGCCAACCACCACCTCTTTTACCTTTTTACCCTCATCTCTGTTGCCACCTGTCGGTGACCCCTTTGACATATAAAAGGAGGCCCATGCGCAAGAGGGAGGGGGGACGATCATTCTCACGCTCGGTCTTGCTAGCCACCCAAGTGTACTGTAGCATTCATCGCTCCCGAGCAAGAACACAAATACAAACCAAAGCAGGAGTAGGGTTTTATGCATCCGTGCGGCCCGAACCTGGGTAAACCGATCGCGTCGCTCGTGCGTTCGCCTCGATCTGCTCTTCGTGCTCTCTCCGCCCCCTGCCGAACCGAAAGGGGCCCCGGTCCGCCGCGGTCCCATAGGTGTCCGTGGGATCAGTCACCCCCGACATCTTTGGCGCGCCAGGTAGGGGTGCGTCGAGGCTGTATGAATCTGATCCGGCGTTCGCACGAGCCGAAACTTCGTCATCTTCATCAACATGCCGCCGAAGAAGAAGATTTCGGAGGCAGCTGCTCCATCTGCGCCGAGCCCACCGTCGCCGGAGCGAACGGCTGGTGGAGTAGGCGCCGGCGGAAGAACGGGCGCCGACGAGGAGGCTCATGGTGCTGCCAGGTCCAAGGACAAGGCTGCGCTGCACATCGGCGGCGCGGTCGGCTCCCACAACGACCGGGTGCACTCCAAGACCTCGGCGTCCATACACGCACCGCGCCCGTCCCAGGAGGCGCGGGACTAGCAGCGTCATGGTACCCACGGTACCATACGTCTGCTGGGCCAAGATCAAGCTGGCGGATCCCGGAGTGCTCAAGACCAGCATGCACACCAACATGCTGGCGCGAGCGTGGCACGGTTGCTTGGACGAGATGTTGCTCCTTCTAACGTAGTTAGAAGTCCGAGCATATCCCGCTCCTTGTACCGCTCGCTACCGCTGCCTGCCACTCCGGCAGAAGCGTTGGCACGGGCCCAACTACTCCTAGATTACCCTCCAGCGCCAGAGAAGATCGATGACTGGAGGGCCACTATCCAGAGCCTCATCGGCTTCGCCAACGGCGACAACCCACGGCAGCCCAGCGCGTCGCTGCCGCGACGAGTCAGCCAGGCGCGAGCCGGTGGCGACAAGACCGGCGAGGGTGCAACCACTGTGCACTCTCTGCCCCGAAGGCCAAGATCGCCGACTCGCCGGGTCCACCACGACAGCGACTCCACCGCGTCATCAGATCCGCGAGCTCGTCGCGATCAGCGCCAAGTTCTTCACGAGCGACAACAAGAAGACGCTCGTACCCGCATCGAGCGACGAAGAGAAGCGCGGCGTCAATCAGACCTGCGCGCTGGGCCTTCTGTTGACATGCATGCGCCCGGAGAACCAGGCGACTTGCCGTACGCGGTAGGTTGCCCTGCGTTCACCCGTGAGCTGCGGCAAGTCCAGTGGCCCAGCCAGAAACATTTCAAGCCAGACGTGCCGGAGAAGTACGACGGCAAGTCGCACCCGTCAGAGTTCCTCAGCATCTACACCATTGCGGTGCAAGCTGCCGGGGGGCGAGACGACAAGGTCCATGCCAACTACTTCCCGCTCGTGCTCAAGCCCGAAGTCAGATCCTGGCTCATGCACTTGCCGGACAACTCCATATCCTCTTGGGCGGACTTGTGCCATCAGTTTGTCGGCGCCTTTACAGGCAGCCACAAGCCACATGGCCAGGAAAGTGACCTTCACCTGCTTGCCCAGAAGGAAGGAGAGCCCCTGTGCAAGTATATTCAGAGGTTCAGCCGTGTGCAGCGCAACATCCCAGACGTCCACCCTGCCGCGGTTATCAGCGCGTTCCATCAGAACATGCGTAACCGCAGGATGCGGGAGGAGATGGCGATGAGCAGGATCAGAGACGTCAGCGAGCTTTACGCCCTGGCCGACAAGTGTGCACGCGCTGAAGAAGGGAGGAAACTCCCCGGAGAGAATACTGGAGCAGGGGGATCTGACAGTGAAGATGATGCCCCGGCAAAGAAAAACCGGAGGCGCAACAGGAAGAAGAAAGGCAAGGAGGTACTAGTCGTTGAGTAGTCCGGCAATGACAGTGGCGCCAAGCAAGCCAAAGTTGGCAGCTCCGGCAAGGAGGTTGCCGCATGCACCAATTGCCAAGCTGTGGCGGCCGCCGACAAGCAGGACGGCTCCGACAAGCAGTACTGCAAGATCCACCGCACCAAGGGCCATGATCTCCAGAGCTGCAAGAAGGTCGAGCAGCTTGTCCAGCAACAAAAAGCTGAGTACGAGCGGCGCGACAAGGAGAGAGCCCAAGGAGGCGGTGGAGAAGCCGGCAAGAAGCGCGCTGGCCAGGGAGGACGCCGCGGCAAGGCCAAGCAGCGGCAAGGAGACAGACCTCCCCGTGGCCGCGACAAGGATGAAGACGAAGACGACGATGAAGATATGGATGATGTTGAGAACAGTGAGCAGGAGTTTCAGAAAGCTACAGAAGTCTTGTGTGTTGACGGCGGTGCTTCTCTGCATACTTCCCACCGCCAACTCAAACAGTGGCTGCGGGAAGTTAATGCGGCAGAGCCACCTGTCGAATCACGCAAGCTTCTGAAATGGTCCAGCACGCCTATCATCTTTGACATTGAGGACCACCCTGATCGCATAACTGCGGTCGGGTGCTTGCCGTTGTTGGTTTCGCCAACAATCCGCAACCTCAAAGTCACTAAGATGCTAGTTGATGGCGGGGCCGGCTTAAATCTGATCTCCTCCGCTGTGCTCCAGAAACTCCAGATCCCGGACAGCGAGCTCGAAGAAACCGGTACATTCCAAGGAATTAACCCGGGAAGGAGCAAGCCGAAAGGGAAGGTCACATTGCCGGTGACATTTGGCAGCGAGCTGAATTTCAGAACGGAGAGGGTCACTTTTGACGTTGCCGATCTCCCATTGCCTTACAATGGGATACTTGGTCGTCCAGCACTCACCAAGTTCATGGCAGCCTCTCACTATGCATACAACATGCTCAAGATGCCAGGCCCGATAAGCGTCATCTCTGTCCCTGGCGACAAGAAGGATGCCCTTATCTGCGCCGACAAGATCTACCGGGAAGTAGCTGCTGTGACAGACCGCAAGGCACTTGCCGCCGAAGCTCCCGGGGGGAAGAAGAAGACCAAGTCCGGCAAGAGCTCTGATGCCCACTCCGGCAAGCGCACCTCCTCGGAGTGCTACGCTGCCGTCGAGGACGCACCATCGAGCTCCACCGGCAAGTGTAAGAAGGCTATGGCAGCTCCACCACATACCAAGAAGGTGTCCGCCAAAGAGGGCGACACTGGTGGTACCTTTACCATCAGTGCCACGCTTGACCCTAAATAGGAAAGCGCGCTCGTTGCTTTCCTGCGGGCGAATGTCGACGTGTTTGCATGGCAACCGTCTGATATCCCCGGTGTTCCCAAGAAAGTAATTGAGCACCATCTTGCCGTTTGTCCTCATGCGCGGCCCGTCAAGCAGAAGGTCAGGAAACAAGCAGTGGAGCGCCAAGAATTCATAGCAGAAGAAATCAAGAAGTTGGAAGCAGCAGGCCTTGTCAGAGGGGTGCTCCATCCCACGTGGCTAGCCAACCCTGTAGTCGTGCGCAAGGCAAATGGGAAATGGAGGCTTTGTATTGACTTTACTGATGTTAATAAAGCTTGTCCCAAAGACCCATTTCCCTTGCCGCGCATTGACCAGATTGTTGACTCCACAACCGGATGTGATTTGCTTTCATTCCTTGACGCATATTCAGGATACCATCAGATCTTCATGGCAGAAGAAGATGAGGAGAAAACCGCATTCATTACTCCATGTGGCACGTACTGTTTCGTACGGATGCCTTTTGGTTTAAAGAATGCTGGTTCAACATTTGCCAGAGTAGTCCATGTCGCTTTGAAGCCACAGATACACAGAAATGTAGAAGCCTACATGGATGATATAGTGGTCAAAAGCAAGGACATGACGACTCTGATCCAAGACTTAGAAGAAACTTTTGCAAATCTGCGCAAGATCAACCTCAAGCTCAACCCCGAGAAGTGTGTGTTTGGAGTCCCTTCCGGCAAGCTTCTCGGGTTCTTTGTGTCTCAGCAGGGAATTGAAGCCAATCCCGACAAGATCAAGGCCATTGAGCAAATCGAAGCACCAAAGCGCGTCAAGGATGTATGAAAGCTTGCCGGTTGCGTGGCTGCTCTCAGCAGGTTTATCTCTCGGTCTGCTGAGCGCGCCCTGCCGTTTTTCAAAATTTTGAAAAAGGCAGGTCCAATGAAATGGACTCCGGAAGCGGAGGCTGCGCTGCAGGACTTGAAGAGATACCTGTCCTCCACTCCAACACTTGTCGCACCTAAGCCGCAAGAGAAGTTGCTGCTGTACATAGCGGCAACCAATCAAGTGGTTAGTGCTGTGTTAGTAGCGGAGAGGGAGGCAGATGACGAGCCAGCAACCGCGGCAAGCACATCCAACGACAAGCAGGGGGCTTCCCCGACAAGCTCTGGTCCCGACAAGCATGGATCTGCGCAGATGCAAGAGGAGATACAGAAGAAGATGGTGCAGCGCCCAGTTTACTTTGTCAGTTCCCTTTTGCAGGGGGCTAGGTCAAGGTACTCTGGTGTGCAGAAGTTGCTTTTCGGCCTTCTCATGGCCTCGAGAAAGCTGCGCCATTACTTCCAAGCACATGAAATCACAGTTGTCACTCGCTTTCCGCTGAAGAGGATATTGCAAAATCCAGAAGCAACAGGCAGGCTTGTCGAGTGGGCACTGGAACTGTCAAGCTTTGGTCTCAAATTTGAGAGTACATCAACGATCCAAAGCAGAGCATTGGCAGAGTTCATAGCAGAGTGGACGCCAACTCCAGATGAAGAAATTCCGGAGACGAGCATCCCCGCCAAGGAAGCAAACAACGAGTGGCTTATGTACTTTGACGGTGCCTTCTCGCTGCAAGGCGCCGGTGCTGGAGTGCTGCTTATCGCACCCACCGGAGAGCACCTCAAGTACATAGTCCAGATGCACTTCCCCAAGGAGCAAGCGACAAACAACACTGCAGAGTATGAAGGCTTGCTTGCCGGTCTCAGGATCGCGGCAGAACTTGGGATTAAAAAGCTCATAGTCAGGGGTGACTCACAGCTTGTCGTCTGCCAAGTGAACAAGAATTACCAGAGTCCTCTAATGGAAGCTTACGTTGACAAAGTGAGAAAGCTAGAAGAGCACTTTGACGGCCTGCAGATGGAGCACGTCCCAAGGGCTCAGAATGACATTGCCGATGGCCTGTCAAAGTGCGCTGCACTTAAATTACATGTGGAACCAGGGATTTTTGTGCTCAAGCTGACTCAGCCGTCCGTAACACCACCAATTGGACAGAGCAAGAAGAGGAAGTTGATTTCTGGCGACTATTTCCCGGCAGAGCTTCCCGAAGCTGCCGCCAAAAAGGTCCCCAAGATCAACACCAAAAATGCTGAGGAGCAGTCTGCTCCGGCAAGCCCCAGGGTTTGTTCCATTGAAGCAGATTCTCCCGACAAGTTTTGCTCCGGCAAGCTTGCCGGGGAACATCAAGCTCCGGCAGAGCCGCGGGCTCTTGCCGTGGAAGCAGATGTTCCCGCAGCAGCAGAATTGCCTTTAGTCCTTGTTGTCGAGCCGCAGGCTCCAACATGGGCGCAGCAGATTGTCTGTTTCCTTCAGACAGGAGAACTTCCCGAAGAGCAAGAAGAAGCGGAAAGAGTAGCCCGGCAGTCTAGTATGTACCAGTTTGTCGATAACATACTGTGCAGAAGAAGACTCAACGGTGTGAAATTGAAGTGTATTCCCCGGGAAGACGGACAGAAGCTGTTGGCAGAGATACATGGAGGCATATGTGGTCACCACATTGGCGCAGGAGCCCTTGTCGGAA
This sequence comes from Triticum monococcum, assembly GCA_034509565.1. Taxonomy (NCBI): domain Eukaryota; kingdom Viridiplantae; phylum Streptophyta; class Magnoliopsida; order Poales; family Poaceae; genus Triticum; species Triticum monococcum. The sequence goes on along the minus strand of CM067847.1, from coordinate 211,185,788 downwards.
AGGCATTCCAGCAAGGTTTCTTCTGGCCGACAGCCCTCCAGGATGCAACTGCACAAGTAACCAAGTGTGAAGCGTGCCAGTTCCATTCCAAGCAGATACACCAGCCAGCTCAAGCTCTCCAGACGATCCCTTTATCCTGGCCATTTTCGGTCTGGGGGATCGACATCCTCGGCCCCTTTCCCCGAGCCGTCGGGGGCTTTGAGTACTTGTACATTGCAATCGACAAGTTCACAAAGTGGCCGGAAGTGGAACCAGTGAGGAAGGTGACAGCACAGTCAGCAGTCAAGTTCTTCAGGTCGATTGTTTGCCATTTCGGGATCCCTAACAGGATAATCACCGACAACGGTACGCAATTTACGAGCCGCACCTTCATGCAATACATCCAAGATCTTGGCGCCAAGGTCTGCTTTGCTTCTGTTGCTCACCCAAGAAGCAACGGTCAAGCGGAGAGGGCAAATGCTGAAGTGCTGCGTGGGCTCAAGACCAGAACTTTCGATAGGTTGCACAAGTGCGGAAGAAACTGGATCGAGGAGCTGCCGGTGGTTCTTTGGTCGATCAGGACGACACCAAATCGAGCCACTGGCCAGACACCCTTCGCTCTAGTCTATGGAGCGGAGGCAGTTCTCCCCACGGAACTCGTATACGGGTCGCCTCGAGTGCTCGCTTATGATGAGCTCGAGAAAGAGCAGCTGCGGCAAGATGACGCGCTGCTCCTCGAGGAAGACCGTCTTTAGGCTGCTGTGCGAGCCGCTCGCTACCAGCAAGCTTTGCGCCGCTACCATAGCCGCAAAGTTAACGCCAGAAGTCTCGAGGAAGGCGACCTTGTTCTTCGGCACGTTCAGTCTGCCAAGAATTCCAACAAGTTGACGCCAAAGTGGGAAGGCCCTTACCGGGTGAAACGAGTCACTAGGCCTGGCGTTGTCCGCCTTGAGACCGAAGATGGCATTCCGGTGAGCAACTCCTGGAATATTGAGCATCTTCGTAAGTTTTACCTGTAAGGCACGGTTGTCGGACCCTGTCCGGCAACCACCCTTTTGTACAAGTCTTGCCGCTGTTGCATGTAATCCTTTGTACAAAGCCAGGCGCAGACCCTGAGCACAAGTAAATGAAGCGCTGGCGCCCTGAGTTATAGCATGCATGCTAGATCAAGTCTCGTCCTTGGTTAGGGTTGATAGTGCTTAACAGCGGCTAACTCCTAGCTTAGAGGTCGAGTGTGCGTCCCTTTGCCTTTCTTTCGTTTCCCTTGGTTCGCAGGGCTCGCATATCCTTGCCGGACCGCCTGAGGACGAAAAGGAGAAGAAGGACGTACCGGCATCTGGACTCCGGCAAGCCAGTGTTGCCGGGGGCTGCAAGTACCAAGATTCACCCCCGCCAAGCCAGAGTTGCCGGGGGCTGCAATCTCAGATAAGTCTTTCATCCCTCATCATGCATTCTCTTATGGACTGAGGAACACGAAACCTCATTTCTTCCTCAAAACTACCGTGCTCCCTTAACTCTAGGCCCTGGGGCTCGTTCCTGGGGCCAAGTTTGGTCGTAGTCGCGGCAGCAAAGGGAAGAAACGAGGGGACCGCACCCGCCTCGTCCCTGCCTCCATCAAAAGCATGAGAAAGGTCGAGCGACGTGGGAAGACGGCAGGGCCTGTTGCCGGGAGAAGAAGTGTCTGTCTGAAAGATACCAAGGATTTGCTCCTTGACGTGGGTTCTACCCACGAGACAAATGACCCGGCAAGCATCCCCTTTTCATTAAAAAACATTCCACTCAGGTACAGTCCATAGAGGATGAAAAACATGAAAGAGAGGATTACAAGTTTTAAATGCAACTAAGGCCCGAAGGTTTACAAACTAAAAAGATAAGATGCCCGTAATCCCTTTCTTGTCCCTCTCTTTAGGAGGTAGGTCAAGGAGGCGAAAAGGGCAAAAGGGGCGCCTAGGCGAGCTACGGGTGCCAGAAGACACCAAGAGAACATCCCGGGGGCCGTCCGAAGGCTGGACGGTGACGGCGGTGCCGAAAGCGGGGCTCGAAGACGAGGCGGCAGGACGTCAGCACGCTGTCGAGGGCACCACGCCCTCGTACTCCGACTTGACGGCCTTGCCGCCAGCCCTCTTCCTCTTCCGCAGCCTCCCTACGCCAGCCGCCCAAGGAGACGACCCCGGGGAGTTGAAGGAGCCGGCGACACGGATGATGGGGTTGCCGGTGCCGCACGGAGCGGCGCCCGACACCTAGTCGGACCCGTCATCCTGCCGCCCGCTACCCTCGTCGTCGCTGTCGCTCTCCTCCTCGTCACTCTCGCTCGAGGAGGAGCCTTCGCTATCGGAGGAGCTGTCCACGCAGCACTTTGCCCGAGTGTCGAAGCACCCGAAGACCTTGACGGAGAGGAGATCGCCCTCCATCAACTTAAAATGGAGGGTGAGCCCCCCCATCAGGCTGTGGATACGGGCGAACGTCTTCCACCCTCGACCAAGATACATCACATTAGGGGCTGGGAATTCAATGCGGACTCGCGTGCCGCTGATCCCACAGCCCCTCATGTGCAGTCTCAGTGTCTCGGGCGGGTCCAACTCCATCGCGCTCGCAAACGGAGCTGGGAGTCGGAGGCGACGACGAGGCGCCTGGCGCAGCCTGACGAAGAACTCACAAGGGTCGTACCCAATATGGACCACCGCGGGAAGAGGAACCGCCGGTAGAGGCGAAGCTGGCACGCCGCCCCGTCCACCTCTTCCCCCGAGCGCCTCGACCTCGTCCACGACCTCGCCCCCTCCCTCTTCCCCTTACGGCTCGCTCTAACACCACGGGTACGGGAGAGGGAGGGATGCGCTGTCTGGCGGCGACCCTCGCCGCCACCGATGAAGGACCAGGGTTCCCTTTCTCCATGGCGAATGAGAGGAAGGAGAGCAGAAGCTGAAGGAAGGAGGAGATGAGAGAATGCGGGCTTCCGTCCTCCCCTCCCACTCTTTATAAAGGAGCGAGGTGGGGGCTCGGCCGCCCCGCTCAGCGAATCAAGACGCGGGAAGAGCAGGGAGCTGGGGCCGACTCACTGCCTCGACTCGCGACGGTCCAGTCTCTCGCATCCACCGTCCGCGACCCCAAGCGCATGGGAGCCACGTGGCAGGCGTGCAGAACCAAGGTGACGGGTGAGGCGACCTCTCCCCACCCCGTGATCGTGGGGAGTGGACGCCTCGAAAACTGCACATCAGCCCCGTCCAGTAAATAAACCACGCCTCCACGCCTCCCTCCGTTTATGGGGGGTGCGCGAACCGTCCCCTTTACCACGACGTGACGCATGCACGCGGGGCTTAGCCCCGCGCACGCCGCCCACGTCACCCACGATGCCGCATTCGACGCGTGCCGTGCGAGGAGGGTGCGGTGGATGCGGAGTCAGATACGGTGTGACCCAGGCCGCGCGTGCCTGTGCACTGTTTTGGGCCTGGCCCAACAGCGCTCGGCACCGTGTATGGCCCAGGCCCGGGGGCTCCTGTCGGTGTACTAAAGTAGGGGTACCTTAGTATCCCGAACTTGTGCATGGGCAGTCGCAGCGTCCTGCGGCAAGACTTGCCGGGCGACCGCCAAGATCCTCCGTGGTTCCTCTGGAGCCATTCAAGAACAAAGTATCCAAGACCCCGGCAAGAGGAGCTTGCCGGGAAAGAGACAAGACCCCGGCAAGAGGAGCTTGCCGGGAAGGCCACTCGAAGCATAAAGACCCCGGCAAGAGGAGCTTGCCGGGAAGGCCAACCAAGGCATCTCGAGAAGCTTGCTGCGGCGCGCTGCGCGTCCCGGCAAGACCCGGTGAGCGACAAGCTCCCGGACGTGACAAGACAACATCCGCGGCAAGGCGCTTGCCGCGGCAAGCTACTACTCCGCAGCCCGCGCTCCAGCTCACCCACCAACATGTCGCTCTGGGACCGTTCCTGGCGTACGTGGCGGGAGGCTGTGCAGCCAGGGGCATGCGGTGGCGAGCAGGCGCTGACAAGATAGCCATCGTGGCAAATGGTGGCGCCCCTGACGGTCCCTTTCTACACCGTCTAGGCGACACAGACAGGCATTTAATGCCTTTGTCCCCTGCCGTCAGGGTTAGGTATGATACAACTGTAGTAAGCGGTGGCGCCAACCACCACCTCTTTTACCTTTTTACCCTCATCTCTGTTGCCACCTGTCGGTGACCCCTTTGACATATAAAAGGAGGCCCATGCGCAACAGGGACGGGGGGACGATCATTCTCACGCTCGGTCTTGCTAGCCACCCAAGTGTACTGTAGCATTCATCGCTCCCAACCAAGAACACAAATACAAACCAAAGCAGGAGTAGGGTTTTACGCATCCGTGCGGCCCGAACCTGGGTAAACCGATCGCGTCGCTCGTGCGTTCGCCTCGATCTGCTCTTCGTGCTCTCTCCGCCCCCCAGCCGAACCGAAAGGGGCCCCGGTCCACCGCGGTCCCATAGGTGTCCGTGGGATCAGTCACCCCCGACAGGAGGTGATACTCGGTATGGATTGGCTATCGATGTATGCAGGAAACATCGATTGCGCTAGTAAGTCAATTTTACTCACCACCCCAGAGGTAAAAAGGATCAAGTATGTATCCCGGCATACTCCTAAGAGTACTCACGTAAATTCTCTCACGGGAGTTGTTCAAGAAGAAGTGCCGGTAGTGAAGGATTACCTGGATGTATTTCCAGAGGAATTACCAGGCATGCCCCTGGATCGAGATATTGAGTTTTTGATAGAGTTATTGCCAGGCACCGGACCAATATCAAAGAGACCATACCGGATGCCCGCAAATGATCTGGAGGAGATTAAGAAACAGATCAAGGAGTTATTGGAGAAAGGTTACATTCGACAAAGTTCATCACCATGGGGAGCCCCAGTGCTCTTGGTTGAGAAGAAGGATAAGTCTCTGAGAATGGTTGTTGATTATCGGGCATTGAATGAAGTAACGATCAAGAACAAGTACCCACTGCCGATGATCAATGATCTGGTTGACCAGCTACAAGGAGCTAAAGTGTTCTCAAAGATCGACCTGCAATCAGGATACCACCAGCTGAAGATTTGAGAAAAGGATATACCCAAGACAGTCATCACCACAAGGTATGGGCTATATGAGTATACGGTTATGTCATTTGGATTGACTAACGCCCCTGCCTATTTCATGAGTATGATGGATAAGATGTTCATGGAATTCTTGGATAAGTTTGTTGTGGTGTTCATTGATGATATCTTGGTATACTCGAAGGATGAAGAGGAACACAAGGAGCATTTGCGATTGGTTCTCGAGAAGCTCAGGGAACATTAGTTATATGCCAAGTTTAGCAAATGTGAGTTTTGGTTGAAGGAAGTTGGATTTCTTGGACATGTTATATCAAGAGAAGGTATAGCAGTGGACCCTACCAAGGTTAAATCAGTCACTGAGTGGTTGGCACCCACCTCAGTTGGAGAGATCCGCAGTTTTCTTGGACTCGCGGGATACTATCGGAGATTCATTGAGAATTTTTCCAACATTGCGAATCCCATGACGGCGTTGCTAAAGAAGGACACCAAATTCCATTGGACTGAAGAATGTGAAGCAAGTTTCCAGGAGTTGAAGAAACGTTTGACTACAGCCCCAGTGCTGATTCTGCCAGATATACACAAGGATTTCCAAGTGTATTGCGACACCTCTCTCTTAGGACTTAGAGGAGTACTTATGCAAGACGGAAGAGTTGTTTCGTATGCCTCGCGACAACTTTGACCGCATGAGTTAAATTATGCCACACATGACTTGGAGTTGGCAGCGGTAGTGCATGCACTCAAGACCTGGAGACATTTTCTTATTGGGAACCATTGTGATGTGTACACGGATCATAAGAGTTTGAAGTACATTTTCACACAGAAGGAGTTGAACCTCAGGCAAAGGAGATAGTTGGAGCTTATAAAGTATTATGATATGAAATTGCACTATCATCCAGGAAAGGCCAATGTCGTAGAAGATGCTTTGAGCCGGAAAAGTTATGCCTATACCCTAGTAATAGGAGGTTTGCCAAGGGAGTTAGCAGAAGATCTCAGGGAGCTTCGTTTAGAGATTGTTCCTAGAGGTTTTGTTACAACCATGGAAGTTCAGTCGACATTGTTGGGAAAGATTCGAGAAGCTCGGAAGGATGACAAAGAAATTGCTGATATAAAGGAGAAGATGGCTGAAGGCAAAGCCAAAGGTTTTTGTGAGGATGAGCACGACACCCTGTGGTTTGAGGAGCGTATATTTGTGCCCAACAATGCCGAGATCATGAAGTTGATATTACAGGAAGCTCACGACTCGCCATACTCGATACACCCCGGAAACACCAAGATGTATTTGGATTTGAAGGAGCGTTTCTCGTGGACTGAAATGAAGAAGGATATTGCCAAGTATGTACTCGTATGTGATGTATGTCAGAGAGTGAAGGCAGAACACCAGAAGCCAGCGGGATTACTGCAGCCTATGCCGATACCCAAATGGAAGTGGGATAAGCTTGGCATGGATTTTATCACCAGATTACCCAGGACCCGGTCGGGATATGATTCTATCTGGGTAGTAGTGGATCGTTTGACCAAAGTCGCTCACTTTATCCCCGTGAAGACCACCTATACAAGCGCGAAGTTTGCCAAGATATATATGACTAGGATCGTATGTCTGCATGGAGTTCCGAGGACCATAATATCAGATAGAGGGACACAGTTTACCTCAAAGTTTTGGCACCAACTGCACCAGACTTTGGGAAGCAGGCTAGAGTTCAGCACCGCATTTCATCCACAGACAGATGGATAGACTGAGAGAGTAAATCAGATTCTGGATGACATGTTGAGAGCTTGTGCGCTAGACTATGGGTCTAGTTGGGATGACAACTTGCCCTACGCGGAGTTCTCATACAACAATAGCTACCATGCCAGTTTGAAGATGGCACCGTTCGAAGCCATGTATGGACGAAGGTGCAGGACACCGTGAATGTGGGATGAAATTGGAGACCATCAGTTGTTTGGACCAGATTTGATTAAGGAGTCCGAAGAGAAGGTTAAGCTGATACGTGCTACGTCTTGAGCTTGCGTTGGTTTTCCCCAAAGAGGAAGGGATGATGCAGCAGAGTAGCGTAAGTATTTCCCTCAGTTTTTGAGAACCAAGGTATCAATCTAGTAGGAGGCCACGCTCAAGTCCCTCGTACCAGCACAAAACGATAGCTACTCGCAACCAACGTGATTAGGGGTTGTCAATCCCTTCACGGTCACTTAAGAGAGTGAGATCTGATAGATATAATATTTTTGGTATTTTTGGTATAAAGATGCAAAGTAAAAAGTAAAAGCAAAGTAAAAAGCAAAGCGAGATTAAAGTGATGGAGATTGATATGATGAGAATAGACCCACTCATCGACCGCTATCCAGCATGCATCTAGAGTGTTAAGTTAAAAACAGAGTAACGCCTTAAGCAGGATGACATGATGTAGAGACATAAATTCATGCAATATGAAATAAACCCCATCTTGTTATCCTCGATGGCAACGATGCAATACGTGCCTTGCTGCCCCTTCTGTCACTGGGAATGGACACCGCAAGATTGAACCCAAAGCTAAGCACTTCTCCCATGGCAAGAACTACCAATCTAGTTGGCCAAACCAAACGGATAATTCGAAGAGACTTGCAAAGATAACCAATCATACATAAAAGAATTCAGAGAAGATTCAAATATTATTCATAGATAGACTTCATCATAAACCCACAATTCATCGGTCTCAACAAACACACCGCAAAAAGAAGATTACATCGATTAGATCTCCACAAGAGAGGGGGAGAACTTTGTATTGAGATTCAAAGAGAGAGAAGAAGCCATCTGGCTACTAACTATGGACCCGGAGGTCTAAGGTAAACTACTCACACTTCATCGGAGAGGCTATGATGATGTAGAAGCCCTCCGTGATGACGGCCCTCTTCCGGCAGTGCTCTAGAACAGGCCCCAAGATGGGATCTCGTGGATATAGAAAGTTTCGGCAGTGGAATTAGGTTTTTGGCTCCTGTTCTGATCGTTTGGGGATACGTGTGTATATATAGGAGGAAGAAGTACGCCGGAGGAGCAACGAGGGGCCCACGAGGCAGGGGGCGCGCCCTAGGGGGGGCTCCCCCACCCTCATGACCGCCTCTTTTGTTCCTTGGAGGAGGGTCCAAGTCTCCTGGATCATGTTCGGTGAGAAAATCACGTTCCCGAAGATTTTATTCCGTTTGGACTCCGTTTGATATTCCGTTTCTTCGAAACACTGAAATAGGCAAAAACCAGCAATTCTGGGCTGGGCCTCCGGTTAATAGGTTAGTCCCAAAAATAATATAAAAGTGGAAAATAAAGCCCAATATAGTCCAAAATAGTAGATAATATAGCATGGAGCAATCAAAAAATATAGATACGTTGGAGACGTATCAGGCATCCCCAAGCTTAACTCCTGCTCGTCCTTGAGTAGGTAAATGATAAAAAGAGAATTTTTGATGCGGATTGCTACTTGGCATAATTTCAATGCAAATCTTCTTAATTGTTGTATGAATATTCAGATTAGAAAGATTCAAGACAAAAGTTTATATTGACATAAAAATAATAATACTTCAAGCATACTAACAAAGCAATTATGTCTTCTCAAAATAACACGGCCAAAGAAAGTTATCCCTACAAAATCATATAGTCTGGCTATGCTCCATCTTCACCACACAAAGTATTTAAATCATGCACAACCCCGATGACAAGCCAAGCAATTGTTTCATACTCTAACTTTTTCAAAAAAAAATCAATCTTCACGCAATACATGAGCATGAGCCATGGATATAGCACTATTAGGTGGAATAGAATGGTGGTTGTGGAGAAGACAAAAAGGAGGGGAAGATAGTCTCACATCAACTAGGCGTATCAATGGGCTATGGAGATGCCCTTCAATAGATATCAATGTGAGTGAGTAGGGATTGCCATGCAACGGATGCACTAGATCTATAAATGTATGAAAGCTCAACAAAAAGAAACTAGTGGGTGTGCATCCAACTTGCTTGCTCACGAAGACCTAGGGAAATTTTGAGGAAGCCCATCATTGGAATATACAAGCCAAGTTCTATAATGTAAAATTCCCACTAGTATATGGAAGTGAAAACATATGAGACTCTCTATATGAAGAACATGGTGCTACTTTGAAGCACAATATATGAGTCTTGCTATATCATGGTGCTAGTTTGAAGCTCAAGTGTGGAAAAAAAGATAGTAGCATTGCCCCTTTTTTTGGGCCTTCTTTTTTTTGGCCTTTCTCTTTTTTTGGGACAATGCTCTATTGAATGATTATCATCACACTTTTATTTATTTACAACTCAATGATTACAACTCGATTCTAAAACAAAGTATGACTCTATATGGATGCCTCCGGCGGTGTACCCGGATATGCAATGAATCAAGGGTGGCAAGTATGAAGAAATTATAAACGGTGGCTTTGCCACAAATACTATGTCAACTACATGATCATGCTAAGCAATATGACAATGATGAATGTGTCATGATGAACTAGATGGTGGAAAGTTGCATGGCAATATATCTCGGAATGGCTATGGAAATGCCATAGTAGGTAGGTATGGTGGCTGTTTTGAGGAAGGTATATGGTAGGTGTATGATACCGGTGAAAGGTGCGCGGTATTAGAGAGGCTAGTAAAGGTGGAAGGGTGAGAGTGCGTATAATCCATGGACTCAACATTAGTCATAAAGAACTCATATACTTATTGCAAAAATCTAGAAGTTATCAAAGCAAAGTATTACGCGCATGCTCCTAGGGGGATAGATTGGTAGGAAAAGACCATCGCTCGTCCCCGACCACCACTCATAAGGAAGACAATCAATAAACAAGTCATGCTCCAACTTCATCACATAACAGTTCACCATACGTGCATGCTACGGGAATAACAAACTTTAACACAAGTATTCTTTAAATTCACAACTACTCAACTAGCACGACTTTAATATTATCACCTCCATATCTCAAAACAATTATCATGCTTCAATATTTTCTTAGTATTCAACACACTCAAAAGAAAGTTTCACAAATCTTGCATACCAAGAATATTATTATTAAGCAAATTACCATGCTATTAAGAGACTCTCAAAACAATTTAGGTGAAGCATGAGAGATCAATAGTTTCTTTCAAACAAATCCACCACCGTGCTCTAAAAGATCTAAGTGAAGCACATAGAGAAAAATTATAACGCTCAAAAGATATAAGTGAAGCACATAGAGCAAAACTACTTAGCTCAAAAAAATATAAGTGAAGCACATAGAGCAAAACTACTTAGCTCAAAAGATATAAGTGAAGCAATAGAGTATTCTATCAAATTTTAATTCATGTATGGCTCTCTCAAAAGGTGTGTACAGCAAGGATGATTGTGGAATACTAAGACACAAAGACACAAATAATAAAAGACGCTCCAAGCAAAACACATATCATGTTGGTGAATAAAAATATAGCTCCAAGTAAATTACCGATGGAAGTGGACGAAAGAGGGGATGCCTTCCGGGGCATCCCCAAGCTTTGACTTTTTGGTGTCCTTGGATTATCTTGGGGGTGCCATGGGCATACCCAAGCTTAGGCTCTTGCCACTCCTTGTTCCATGATCCATCAAAAGAATTCACCCAAAACTTGAGAACTTCACAACACAAAACTCAAAATAGAAAACTCGTGAGCTCCGTTAGCGAAAGAAAACAAAAGACCTCTTCAAGGTACTGTAATTAACTTATTCTTTATTTATATTGGTGTTAAACCTACTATATTCCAACCTCTCTATGGATTATAAACTATTTTACTAGCCATAGATTCATCAAAATAAGCAAACAACACACGAAAAACAGAATCTGTCAAACCAGAACAGTCTGTAGTAATATGTAGCTAGCACAAGATCTTGAACACCAAAAATTGTAAAATAAATTGCTGGACGTGAGTAATTTATCTATTAATCATCTGCAAAAAGAATTAACTAAATATCACTCTCCAAATAAAAATTACAGCAGTTCTCGTGAGCGCTAAAGTTTCTGTTTTTTACAGCAAGTTCAACAAGACTTTCCCCAAGTCTTCCCAACGGTTCTACTTGGCACAAACACTAATTAAACACAAAAAGACACAACCAAAAAAGAGGCTAAATATTTTATTTATTACTAAACAGGAGAAAAAAAGCAAGGAATAAAAATAAAATTGGGTTGCCTCCCAACAAGCGCTATCGTTTAACGCCCCTAGCTAGGCATAAAAGCGAGGATAGATCTAGGTATTGCCATCTTTGATAGGAAATCCATAATTGGCTCTCATGATAGTTCCATATGGTGATTTTATTTTATTTCTTGGAAAGTGTTCAATGCCCTTCTTTAATGGAAATTGAAATCTAATATTCCCTTCCTTCATATCAATAATCGCACCAACCGTTCTAAGGAAAGGTCTACCAGGAATAATAGGGCAAGAAGGATTGCAATCTATATCAAGAACAATGAAATCTACGGGCACATAATTCCTATTTGCAACAATAAGAACATCATTAATCCTTCCCATTGGTTTCTTCATAGTGGAATCCGCAAGATGCAAGTTTAGAGAGCAATCATCAAAATTACGGAAATCTAGTAAATCACACAAGGTCTTGGGAATAGTAGAGACACTAGCACCCAAATCACACAAAGCATAAAACTCATGATCTTTAATTTTAATTTTAATAGTTGTTTCCCACTCATCATAGAGTTTTCTAGGGATAGAAACTTTCAACTCAAGTTTTTCTTCATAAGATTGCATCAAGGCATCAACAATATGTTCGGTGAAGGCTTTATTTTGACTATAAGCATGTGGAGAATTTAGCACGGATTGCAACAAGGAAATCCAATCAATTAAAGAGCAACTTTCATAATAAAATTCCTTGAAATCCAACATAGTGGGTTTAGCGACATCTAGATTTTTATTTCTTTCAATCCCACTTTCATCAATTTCATCATTAAGATTTAAATACTCCGAATGTTTAGAACGCCTTTTTGGTAAAGGAAGATCATATTTAGTTTCATCAAGATTCATATTGCAAAACAAAGATTTAATAGGGGACACATCAATAACTTTTAGATCTTCATCTTGATTTTCATAGGAATTGGAAGAACACGCTTTAATAAAGGCATCTTTGGAAGCACGCATCCGAGCGGTTCTTTCTTTGCACTCATCAATGGAAATTCTCATGGCTTTGAGAGACTCGTTGATATCATGTTTAAGAGGAATATATCTAAGCTTTAAAGAATCAACTTCAAGAGAAATTCTATCAACGTTTCTTGCCAAATCATCAACTTTAAGCAATTTTTCCTCAAGCAAAGCATTAAAATTCTTTTGTGAATTCATAAATTCTTTAACACTATTCTCAAATTCAGAGGGAATCTTATTATAATTTCCATAAGAGTTGCTGTAGAAATTTCCATAATTATTAGAAGGATTACTAGATATGGCCTAGGATTAAAATTCCCTCTATAAGCGTTGTTACCAAAAATATTCCTACCAGCAAAATTCACATCCATAGATTCATTGTTATTCTCAATCAAAGTAGACAAAGGCATATCATTAGGATCAGAAGAAACACTCTTAGTAGCAAATAATTTCATAAGTTCATCCATCTTTCCACTCAACACATTAATTTCTTCTATCGCATGCACTTTTTTATTAGAAGATCTTTCAGTATGCCATTGAGAATAATTAACCATACTATTATCTAGGAGTTTAGTAGCATCTCCTAAAGTGATTTCCATAAAAGTGCCTCCCGCGGCCGAATCTAAAAGATTTCTAGAAGCAAAATTCAATCCGGCATAAATTTTTTGTATGATCATCCACAAATTCAAACCATGAGTAGGGCAATTACGTATCATTAATTTCATTCTCTCCCAAGCTTGTGCAACATGTTCATGATCAAGTTGTTTAAAGTTCATAATATCGTTTCTAAGAGAGATGATCTTAGCGGGAGGAAAAAACTTAGAGATAAAAGCATCTTTGCACTTGTTCCATGAATCAATACTATTCTTAGGCAAAGACGAAAACCAAACTTTAGCACGATCTCTAAGCGAAAAAGGAAATAGCTTCAATTTAACGACATCATTATCGACATCTTCTTTCTTTTGCATATCACATAAATCAACGAAGCTATTCAGATGAGTAGCGGCATCTTCACTAGGAAGGCCGGCGATTGATCTTTCATAACAAGATTCAACAAAGTAGTATTAATTTCACAAGATTCAGCATCGGTAAGAGGAGCAATCAGAGTGCTAAGGAAATCATTATTATTGGTATTGGTGAAGTCACACAATTTAGTATTATCTTGAGCCATCGCGACAAACAAGCAATCTAACACACGAGCAAACAAGAGGCAAGCGGGCAAAACGAGGCAAATAGAGAGGGAGGATAGAGAGAGAGGGCGAATAAAACGGCAAGGGTGAAGTGGGGGAGAGAAAAACGAGAGGCAAATGGCAAATAATGTAATGCGAGAGATAGGGATTGCGATGTGTACTTGGTAAGTTGACTTTTTGCGTAGACTCCCCGGCAGCGGCACCAGAAATCCTTCTTGCTACGTCTTGAGCTTGCGTTGGTTTTCCCCGAAGAGGAAGGGATGATGTAGCAGAGTAGCGTAAGTATTTCCCTCAGTTTTTGAGAACCAAGGTATCAATCCAGTAGGAGGCCATGCTCAAGTCCCTCGTACCTGCACAAAACAATAGCTACTCGCAACCAACACGATTAGGGGTTGTCAATCCCTTCACGGTCACTTACGAGAGTGAGATCTGATAGATATAATATTTTTGGTATTTTTGGTATAAAGATGCAAAGTAAAAAGTAAAAGCAAAGCAAAAAAAGCAAAGCGAGATTAAAGTGATGGAGATTCATATGATGAGAATAGACCCGGGGGCCATAGGTTTCACTAGTGGCTTCTCTCAAGAGCATAAGTATTCTACGGTGGGTGAACAAATTACTGTTGAGCAATTGACAGAATTGAGCATAGTTATGAGAATATCTAGGCATGATCATGTATATAGGCATCACGTCCGTGACAAGTAGATCGAAACGATTCTGCATCTACTACTATTACTCCACTCATCGACCGTTATCCAGCATGCATCAAGAGTATTAAGTTAAAAACAGAGTAACGCCTTAAGAAAGATGACATGATGTAGAGACATAAATTCATGCAATATGAAATAAACCCCATCTTGTTATCCTCGATGGCAACAATGCAATACGTGCCTTGCTGCCCCTTCTGTCACTGGGAAAGGACACCGCAAGATTGAACTTGAAGCTAAGCACTTCTCCCATGGAAAGAACTACCAATCTAGTTGGCCAAACCAAACGGATAATTCGAAGAGACTTGCAAAGATAACCAATCATACATAAAAGAATTCAGAGAAGATTCAAATATTATTCATAGATAGACTTGATCATAAACCCACAATTCATCAGTCTCAACAAACACACCGCAAAAAGAAGATTACATCGAATAGATCTCCACAAGAGAGGGGGAGAACTATGTATTGAGATTCAAAGAGAGAGAAGAAGCCATCTAGCTACTAACTATGGACCCGGAGGTCTGAGGTAAACTACTCACACTTCATCGGAGAGGCTATGATGATGTAGAGGCCCTCCGTGATGACGGCCCTCTTCCGGCGGAGCTCCGGAACAGGCCCCAAGATGGGATCTCGTGGATACACAAAGTTGCGGCGGTGGAATTAGGTTTTTGGCTCCTGTTCTGATCGTTTGGGGGTACGTGTGTGTATATAGGAGGAAGAAGTACGCGGGAGGAGCAATGAGGGGCCCACGAGGCAGGGGGTGCGCCCTAGGGGGGGCGCCCCCCACCCTCGTGACCGCCTCTTTTGTTCCTTGGAGCAGGGTCCAAGTCTCCTGGATCACGTTCGGTGGGAAAATCATGTTCCCAAAGATTTTATTCCGTTTGGACTCTGTTTGATACTCCGTTTCTTCGAAACACTGAAATAGGCAAAAAATAGCAATTCTAGGCTGGGCCTCCGGTTAATAGGTTAGTCCCAAAAATAATATAAAAGTGGAAAATAAAGCCCAATATAGTCCAAAACAGTAGATAATATAGCATGGAGCAATCAAAAATTATAGATACATTGGAGACGTATCTATACAAGATAGACTGAAGGTAGCTCAGTCCTGACAGGAGAGTTACGCAGATTCAAAACGCAAGGAGGTAGTCTATGAAATCAAAGACAGAGCATATCTGCGAGTGTCACCTCTGCGAGGAGTTAAGCGTGTTGGAGTTAAGGGAAAGTTAGCCCCGAGATTTGTTGGACCGTACCATGTTTTGGAACACATGGGAGAGGTAGCCTACAAGTTGGAATTACCCGAAGGACTGTTAGGAGTTCATGATGTGTTTCACGTTTCCCAGTTGAGGTGGTGCCATGCTGAGATGGCCGATATCCCTCTGAGAGATACGGTGCCCCTGGAAGCAATTCAGTTGGATAATGATTTAACCTATGAGGAGAAACTAGTTAAGAATCTTGAGTTTGCCAGCCGAGTTACTCGCAGCAAGGTTATCAAGTTTTGCAAAGTTCAGTGGAGTCACCATATCGAGGATGAAGCCACCTGGGAACGAGAGGGTGATCTACGCAAGGACCACCCACACCTATTTTCTAGCTAACCCAAATCTCGAGGACGAGATTCATCTAAGTGGGGTAGGTTTGTAACATCCCAAATTTTCAATTTGGAATGTTATACATAGGTCATTCATGCATATCATATTTTATTGCATTTTTGCTTTGCGATCCTTGAAATTCTAAGCAACTCAAGGACCTACTGAGAGAGTTGGGAATTTCGTTATTTCCATATTTGAGTTTTCTCAAATTTTGCAAAGAGGATCATTTGGTTTTAATTATTTTCCCCTCTAAAAATATTTCATATTAAAATATATGAGAGGAGATAATATGACTTCTTGTAAGTGCATCTAGTGCCACCCCTAGTTGGTTTTGGAGTATTGACGACAAACCTAGTTGAGGGACTAATGTGTTTGTGAGAATTGCAGGATAACGCAGGTATAAGTCCCTCATTGATTCGGTTTTCCTACCAGAGATGACCCTTAAAAATGTATGAAGACATTGAAGTCAAAGGTGGTATGTGAAGACATTCACATTGAAGACTATGACAAGAGAAGACATCGCGTGAAGACTATGGAGCGCGAAGACTTAGCAGTTTCGTCGTTCTGTGTTTTTCTTTGTTGAGTCATAGGAACCACTGTACTGTTAAGTGGGGTCCAAGAGAACTAGTCAGAATTACTAAAGTGATGCTTAACCAAAATCCTATGACTTCGAGTGAAGACTATGAGAGCAAATCTTGTCTAGAGTTGGATAAGTCAGCTTTGCTTGTAGCCCAAGTAAAGTTGCCATGTGTGTTTGAAATCTGACCGTTGGAACACGTGTCAGTTCCCTAGTGACCCAGGGTCATTTCAGACAAATCAGGTCGGGTTGCCTAGTGGCTATAAATAGCCCACCCCCTACAACCATAAACGGTTGGCTGCTCGGAGTTAGAGTACGGCTTTTGTCGTTAGAGAGCAACCCACCTCAAAGCCTTTGAGAGAGAATTCCTTGCGAGGATAAAGCCCTAAACACCCAGAGACAAAGAGTGTTAGGCATCACTTAAGTCTTCCTGTCTGTGTGATCTGAAGACTTATTACACTTGAGGACTGTGAATCCTCCAGTCGGTTAGGCGTCGCGTTCTGATCTTAAGTCTACCTTGAAGACTTACCAGAGTGATTGGGCGAGGACTGGGTGTCCTTAGCTCAAGGGGAATAAGGTGAAGACAAGGTCTTTTGAGTTGAATCTCAGCCTCCCTAACCAGACGTACAATTGTCACAGCAACTGGAACTGGTCCAACAAATCATTGTCTTCAACGAGTCACTGGTTTCATCCTTCCTTTCCCTTTACTTACTGTTGGTCCTTGTGAAGTCATTGTACAATTGCATCACCATTTGGCTTCACTAAGTGATTACTTGTTCTGATTGGCTTCACAATATCTTCCTACCTGATCCTTACTGACTAGCTACTATTAGTCATTGTGCTTTCACTTCATTGAATACTTGACTATGGTTTGCCTAGTGTAGTCTACCTTCCGCTACATGGTAATAGGTTTATTTCTATCGTTTGTCTTTGAAACTTACATGTTTTGAAGACTTCCATAAAAATTGCCTATTCACCCCCCTCTAGTCGATCACTAGCACTTTCAATTGGTATCAGAGCAAGGTACTCCCTTGTTCTGTGTGATTCGGTTTAACCACCTGGAGTTTTAGCTATGTCGACTGCAGGGATAATTAAAGTCTCCGCTGCACGCCCCATCTTCGATGGAACTGAATATCCCTACTGGAAGAATAAGATGCGCATGCATCTTGAAGCCATTGATGTCGACCTATGGTATGTCGTCAAGAACGGCGTTCCCAAGGCTGGAGAAGGTGTCACTGCTGCTGATGTCAAGAAGTTCATTCAACTGGACTCTACTGCCAAGAATATCATCTGTGGTCATCTGACCAAAGGACAGTATGGCCGCATGAGTGCTTTGGAAACATCTAAGCTAGTCTGGGACTGGCTCTCCAAGGTCAACGAAGGCGTCTCAACCCAGAGAGATCAGAGAATCAGTGTCCTTCGCAACCTATTCAACCGCTTCAAGAGAAATGACAATGAGAATGTCCAGCTCACGTTTGATCAACTCACTGACATCACAAATGAGCTTCAAGCCCTCGGCGCCACTGATATCGCCAAGCATGAAGTCGTCAAGACACTCCTGAGATCACTTGACAGTTCGTTTGACACCCTAGACCTGATGATTCAAGAACGTCCTGATTTCAAGACACTTGCTCCGTCTGACATACTTGGGAGGCTCAACACACACGAATTTCAGCTTTCTGAGAAAAGAGACATCTATGGTCCCAACTATGGGCGAACTCGTGCCTTGAAGGCAAAAGTTGTCTCCTCATCTGAAGAAGAATCTGATAGCAGTTCTAATGATCCTGAAGACATTGGAAAGGAGCTTGCTATGCTTGTGAAGAAGTTCCAAAAATTCACCAAGAAGAAAGGCTTCAGAAAGTCTTCACGATCAAGCTCAAGGAATGATGAAGCTTCTGCTCATGACTACAAGAAGAGAACATGTCACAAGTGCAAGAAACCTGGCCACTACATCTCTGAGTGTCCACAGTGGGACAATGAGAACAAGAAGAAGAAGAAGAGCAAGGAGTATGACTCTAACGACAAGAAGAAGAAGAAATACTCAAAGTCTTCTTCCAAGTCTTCCTCAAGGTCTTCATCACACAAGAAGAGCTCATCTGGCAAGGCACATGCTTTGTTGGGAAGGAAATGGATTCTGAGGAGGAGTCTGCTTCTAAGGAGGCGGAGGTGGAGTCTGAGGAGGAGTCCGATTCTGGCGTTGCGAGTCTGGCTACAGCATACGTTGCCAAGTCCATCTTCAACACTGAAGACAATGACTTCATCACCGACACCGATGCAAATGACAAGGACTACTCCGCTCCTTCCTACTGCTTCATGGCACACGGTGCCAAGGTAAACACACACACACTACTCACTATTAAACATCTAGTGACGATGACTCTGATTGTGGTTCCAAACCCAGCTACAAAACACTTGCTAAAATTGCGACTGAACAACAGAAAGCTATGGAACACATTCAAAAACTGTTAGACAAAAGCGATGATCTGTTAGACGCTGAAATGACTCGATCTCAGTCCTTAATGGAAGACATAAGAAATCTTCACGTTAAGTATGAGGAACTTGAAAGTCGTCATGAAACGCTCTCAACAACTCATGAAAGGCTTTCCTATGATTATCTTCAAAGGAAGCAAGATCTTGAGAAATTGAGAGCGGCTCATGAAGATCTTCAAAAGGAAAACGAGTCACTTCGTGCCAAACAGATCAGTTCAGCTCAGGAAGGATTTGAACCACCATGTCTTAAATGCATTGAGCGTGATAACGCTACTTCTGTTGCTGAATGTTCTACTGCAGCTACTATTGTAATATCTTCAACTGTTGATGTAGTAACTAACCCCTCTGCTGAGGATACCACTGCTATTGCTGATGAGAATGCCAGGTTGAAGACACTGCTTGAAACAGGGATGTACAAAAGTCTCAAAGGGCATCAGACACTATGTGATGTCCTCAAAAGGCAGATCCTGAACCTAAACCCTAGGAAAGAGGGTGTTGGGTTCGAAAGGAAAATGAATGCTGATGGCTCTTACTAGAAACCTGAGCAGTAACCCAAAACCACATGGGTTGCTGCAAAGGAACCTTCATCGGATCCATCCACCCTATCTGGCTTCACTTGTGCTAATCCCATTGTTATTGATGAATCCTTTGATGCAAACTATAAACTGTTTAAGAATCAAAATGGTGAAGTGTTTGCCAGGTATATTGGTACTAACTGCAGGAATGGACCGCCTATGAAGAAGGTCTGGGTGCCGAAAATGTGTTTGGAGAATCTTCCTGTGAATGTCATCATGACACCACAAGTGAAGAAGACAAACCCCAGACCACAGGCTTCATACGGTCCAAAGGCTTCATATAGATAGAGGACTCACCTGAGTCGCACTAACGCAAATGTTTTGCAGGGAAGCCATACTCAGGCCTATGAATATGAGCGCGGTTCATCAAACTGCCATGTTCATAAGACCAAGAACTATTCTGCTTATTCTTATGAGTACTATTGTCCACCTGCAAGACTTTTTGCTAGGGCTCCAAAGCCAAAGTTCTCAGATGCTGCACTTAGACTCATTGCTTCAAAGCCACACTTGAAGATGTGGGTGGCTAAGAAAGCTTAACTCTCTTTTGCAGGGAAAGGTCTCCAGACGAAAACCAAAATCGTCTAACGCTATTGCTGGGGACCTTAAACATCTTGTAGGGCGCAAGATCAAATGCCCAAATGGTCTTATTATGTACTTTGTTCCTGAATTGCTTGCTACTTGCCCTATCAGTCCTAATCTCGATCTAAGCTTTAATAATCCACTGGTTCGTCAAATGTTTTTGCTTCACAATTCTCTTCGTGAAACCTATCCCCCTAATTGCACTGTAGGGTACGACACCAGCAGCTTCAGAATGGATTATTGATAGTGGGTGTACCAATCACATGACTGGCAAGTGAAGCCTTCTCATGGACTCAACTTTACGTCCATCTGACAAAAGTCACATCACATTTGCTGACACTAGTAAAAGCAAGGTATTGGGTCTAGGTAGAGTTGCAATCTCAAAGGATCAACACATGGATAAAGTCATGCTTGTTGAATCCCTTGGTTTCAACTTATGTAACATCCCAAATTTTCAATTTGGAATGTTATACACTAGATCATCATGCATATCATATTTTCTTGCATTTTGCCGATCCTAGAAATTTCACGCAACTCAAGGACCTCGGAGAGAGTTGGAGATTTCGTCTTTTTCATATCCGAGTCTTCTCAAATTTTGAAAAGAGGATCATTGGTTTTGTCGGAGTTTTGTTTGCCCTTTTATTTGGATAGGGGAAAATGTGTGTTTTCAAAATTTGCATTTTAGGCCCGGAGAAAAGTTCATTTTGTTCGACTCATTTTTAGGAGTCGGGGAAAATTTACTTTGTGAGTTTTGGAGTCCGGTAGAATTGTTTTTTTTGTGTTTTTCCGAGCGTAAAACCGTTTAAAAAAAAGTCCCGCGCGCCCCTGGGCCAAAGGCCCAGCCGGCCGGCCAGGAGGCCA
Organism: Triticum monococcum; assembly: GCA_034509565.1. Lineage (NCBI taxonomy): Eukaryota > Viridiplantae > Streptophyta > Magnoliopsida > Poales > Poaceae > Triticum > Triticum monococcum. The sequence goes on along the minus strand of CM067847.1, from coordinate 211,165,062 downwards.
GCGCCTCCCCGCGCGCCGCGCCAGGCGCCAGGAGGGAGCCGCCGCCGCTGCCCTTTAGGAGTCCATCTAGGATTCCATTTGCTTGTTTTTTTTCTTTTTCTCTAGATCTTTCCTATTCCTACTCTTATTCCTTGATCCCTCCTCCAAGCAAACCCTCCCCCTCCCCAATATAAATACCCAAGCACCCCCCCCCCCTCTAAATCATCAAACCAAAGCCCCAAGCCTAGAGCCGCGCCACACCCCACGCCCTTGCCCATGCCGCGCCGCCGCCCTATGCCTGCACCGCTGCCGCACCTTGCCACCGCCGCCGCCGCCCCACGCCCCGCCGCCGGAGCCCCTCGCCGGAGGTAGCCCCGCGCCGCATCTCTTCTTTTCATCAGATCGTTTTCTTCTTATCTTTCCGATTCTTTTCTTCTCTAAACCATTCCGGTTTTCTAGATCGGTTTTTAAATCGGTTTTCTTCTCCGAAACCCTAGATCGGTTCCGTTTTCTTTTCCGATTTAGTTGCCTCGAGACCGTTCGCCGGACCGTTCGTCCTAACGAACGTGATCACCGGATTCTTCTAGGTTAACGAACATCCGTTCATTCAACCGTTCTTCTTTTTATTCTCGTCGGATTTATTCCGCGATCGCGATCTCAGATCCGATCTTCGCTCTAGTTTATTTTCTCGCTCGTCTATCGGAATCAGGTGATTCAAGCGCCTGGAGTTTCGTTTCGAAACCGCCGTTCCGTCTAATCAACTTTAAATAAGTTTTGCTACGGTAAAATTTGACCTAGTTTCAACTTGCTAGAACCGAGTTGTTTTCCGCCGTTTGTTTTCGGTTTTTTTGTTCGGTTCTTTCTTTCTTTGCAACCGGAGTTCTTAAGTTGAACTTTCTGGTTCATTCTCTTGTTCGAGTTTTACCCGTGCATTAGATGAGTACTTATTGTATGTTTATTGTTTGTCTGCGATAGATTACCCGGATTGCGCTGCCTGTTACTTCGAATCCCTAGGACTCGCGGATCATCAGCAAGGCAAGTAACACTTTGATCATACCTTTTCTACAACCCAGTTTTATTGCATTAGATCCATCCTCACACTTTGCATGATTAGGATCTAATTAAATTGTGGGATGGGAAGTAGATGAGGTAGTACCTATTACCTGTTTACTATGAAACCTTTGGGAGTTACTTCTACATTTGCTTATTATGCCATGCTATGCTAGTAGACGTGGATTGGGTGAGTGATATCCATGACAGATGTGAGATTGATAATTTTAATGGTTTATCTAAGGTGGCAACTTAAACACACATCTGGGTGGATTGAGGCACCTGATGTCTATCAGGAGTTGCCTGTTTTTTTTCCGGACCGCCACCCAGGCTCAAAGGGATCATAAGATCTTTCATGCTAAATACTTACGTGTGCAGCCACAAGCCATTATGGGCTCTGGCATAGTTGACTAAGTCGTGCGAACTCTTATAGGGGTAGACTAGCAGATGTAGGGGATGTAGGTGGTACGGTCTACTCCATCGTAAGGTGCTAGCACTTCTGAAAGACTGTGTCTCGGTCATCCGTTTCTCAAACACCATGTAGTGCGAGAAATCCAACGGAGGCGATCGAGTCTTGTGGGGAAAAGTGCGCAAACCTCTGCAGAGTGTAACAAACTAATCATGATTAGCCGTGTCCCCGGTTATGGACAATCTTGAGTATCTAGTACTTGAATATCATGTGAATCTCATCATGTTACTTCTAAATTAATATTGTTGGGTTATTAATGATTACTTTTAATTGTGATTGAGAATGCTGTCAACCATTCTCGATGTTTAACAACCACCATGATAGTTAAATAAATTTATTCCTTTGCAGTAGGGAAAAATTGGCTTTACGCAAAACAGTAACCATAGAGCTTTCCACCAGCCAAATATGCATGTAGCATAGCTGTTTCATTCCATTACTCTCTATGTGTTACTTTGCCAGCATATTCCATGTGCTGACCCATTTCGGGCTGCAACGTTAATGTTGCAGACTTTTCAGACGACGATTAAGGTGTTTTTAGGTCGTGGTTCTATACTCAGTGATGCCGTTGGAGTTGATGGACCCATTTATCTTCCAAGTCTTCCGCTGTTATCGTTACTAGATGGCCTTAAGCCATATTTATGTAATAAGTTCTCTTCAGAGACATCGATATAATAAGTGTGTGATTGCCACTCTGCTATAAATACTTCGATGTACTATGTGGTGTCAGCATTACTGATCCAGGGATGACACCGGAGCATAGTAGACTTGATCCATTCGGGTCTGGTCGCTACAGAGATGGTATCAGAGCACACGCTGACTATAGGACACGACCACTAAGTTAAAGCCATAGATCACTATTCTCTCCTCATTTTCTAACTCCTCATCTTTTTTACTCTTTAGGATGAAGGACGCGAAGATTAAGTACGCTCAACCGGATGAAGGCACACCTTTTGGATTTCACTTGAAGGAAGTCACCAAGTACCTAAACATTGGATTACCAAGTTTCACGGGAACCTTCAACGCCACTTTACCTGAAGAGGAGCACTGGAAGATTCAAGCTCACGTTCCGGGAAGGACATTCGCGCTAATCACAAAGCCCATAGATAGTGTTTTCAATGCACCAACTTGGAGCCTAGGAAAGAGCATGGCAGCCCATATCACCATAGGACGCATTGGAGAAGTTTATCAAGAAGACCTCAAGGATACTATCTACCAGATTTGCGGACGCCGAGATGAACAATGGGAGTTAGTCACCACCAAGAAGGATAGATCCATTGCAGCATTCATCCAGGAGTTAAACCAGCACATTCGACGCCAAGAGAACCAGATGTGCAATGATATGATGGAGTTGAAGAATGCCAAGACAAGGATCATCGAGCTAGAAGGAGAACTGAAGGCTACACGCAAGGACTACATGGACGAGATCGTAGCTCTAGCAAGACACAACTGCGATCTTAAGTAAGAGATTGAAGAACTCAAGAGGAAGTTAGCATCCAAGCAGGAAGACGAGTACATCGCATGCCCAGATAACTACATCATCATCGACGACACCGATTCGGATCCAAGCGAACCCGAATTTGAAGACGAAGCTAGAGCGGACATCATGGAGTCTTCCACCAGTTCAAATTTCTAGATGACCACCAAATATTAGTAGTATTTCCCCCCATGTAAACACTATAGTTCGAGCACGTTTGCGATAGCTAGATCGATTGTAAGCCCTTGTTTGATTGAATGAAGTGATTTTGTGTGAATTTGCTCATGTGCATTGGGGTAGTGTTTTTCTCTTTAGACCTCATTCTATTCTTATATCTCTTCTTTTCTAAACCCTCAGATGCCTCCGAGACGTGACAATGGATTTCCACCAGAGCTTACTCAGTTGATCCAACAGCAGAATCAGTTGATGCAGATGTTAGTTCAGAATCAGCAGAACAACAACAACAACAACCCACCACCACCACCCCCTGTTGACCACTTAGCCCGTTTCCTTAGGCTAAATCCGCCGGTGTTTTCTAGTAGCACCGAGCCGATAGTAGCAGATGATTGGCTCCGCAAGATAGGAAGGGAGTTGACCACTGCAGGATGCACGGATGGTGAGAAAGTGAAGTTTGCCGCCCATCAGTTAGAAGGACCCGCGGTAGCATGGTGGGAGAAATTCACAGCCACTTTCCCAGTTGACACTGTCACATGGGATCAGTTCCAGCAAGCTTTCTGCACTGCACATGTTTCAGCAGGAGCTATGGCCATGAAGAAGCGTGAGTTTCGCAACTTACGCCAAGGAGGAAGGACAGTTGGCCAGTATGTTGACGACTTTAGCAAGTTAGCACGTTATGCCCCAGATGACGTTGCTACGGATGCAGCTAAGCAGGAGAAGTTTCTGGAAGGATTAAATGATGAGCTAAGCATGCAGTTGATGATAGCAAGTTTCAGAAACTACCAGGAGTTGGTAGATCGTGCCATCATGATTGAAGGGAAGCAACAGCAGATTGAGAACCACAAGAGGAAGTATGGACATGGGAAGTATAACTCTGGAGCCCAGCAGAAGCCCCGTTTTACCCTAAATCGGGATTTCAGTTTCAGCATACCCATGGAGGAGGTAGTTCACACAACCACAATGGCCACAAGAATGGTAATGGGAATGGAGGAAGTAACGGCCAGAACCGGACCACCCCATCAACCCCATCCAAGAGAGACCTGAGTCAAGTCACCTGTTTCAAGTGTTCCAAGACCGGACACTATGCCAATGAATGTCCTGAAGGCCAGAATGGAAATGGCAATGGAAGCTCAGGGAAGAAGTCGAACCCTTTCAATAGGGGACAGGTGAACCACATTAACGTGGAGGAGGTTGAAGATCAGCCGGATGTAGTAATCGGTAAGTTTTTGGTTAAGTCATTTACCGCACTCGTTCTTTTCGATACTGGTGCATCGCATTCATACATATCAAGGGGATTTGTGGATAAATACAACCTGCCAACCCAAGCCCTTAGGTCACCCATGTTAGTAAGCTCACCAGGAGCAGAGTTTATGGCTAGACAATGGTGTGATCGGTTACCATTGAGGATTGGTAACTATGTTTTTCCCTCAGACCTAATAGTACTGGAATCTCAAGGATTGGGTGTTATCCTCGGTAAGGATTGGTTGTCGATGTATGGAGTAAACATCGATTGTGCTAGTAAGTCAATTTTGCTTACCACGCCAGAAGGAAGAAGGATCAAGTATGTATCCCGGCATGTGCCAAATAGGGCACAAGTAAATTGCCTAACAGGAGTAGTGCAGGAGGAAGTACCAGTGGTAAAGGATTTTCCTGATGTATTTCCGGAAGAGTTGCCAGGCATGCCACCGGATAGGGACATTGAGTTTCTGATTGAGTTATTTCCAGGTACAGGCCCAATATCAAAGAGACCGTACAGGATGCCTGCAAAGGATTTGGTAGAAATTAAGAATCAGATTAAGGAGTTGTTGGAGAAAGGTTACATTTGCCCAAGTTCTTCGCCTTGGGGATCACCCGTACTTCTAGTGGAGAAGAAGGATGGATCATTACGGATGGTTGTTGATTATCGAGGATTAAATGAAGTAACCATCAAGAACAAGTACCCACTGCCAATGATAAATGATCTGTTTGACCGTTTGCAAGGAGCTAAAGTGTTTTCCAAGATCGATTTGCGATCAGGGTACCACCAGTTGAAGATTCGAGAGCAGGACATACCTAAGACAACATTTACCACAAGATATGGACTATACGAGTATACCGTTATGTCATTTGGATTGACTAACGCACCTGCTTATTTTATGAACCTGATGAACAAAGTGTTTATGGAGTTTTTGGATAAGTTCGTCGTAGTGTTCATTGATGATATCCTGGTTTACTCGAAGAATGAAGAAGAGCATAAGGAACATTTGCGTTTGGTTTTGGAGAAACTAAGGGAACATCAGCTATATGCCAAATTCAGCAAATGCGAGTTTTGGTTGAAGGAAGTAGGATTCCTCGGACACGTTATATCCGGAGAAGGGATAGCAGTTGACCCCGCAAAGGTTGAGACCGTAACCGAGTGGGAAGCCCCAACGACGGTTGGAGAGATCCGGAGTTTTCTTGGAATCGCAGGATACTACCGGAGATTCATTGAGAACTTTTCAAAGATTGCAAAGCCTATGACGGAGTTGTTGAAGAAGGATACCAAGTTCAATTGGACTGAGGAGTGTGAGGCTAGTTTCCAAGAGTTGAAGAAACGATTGGTTACCTCACCAGTGTTGATTTTGCCAGATCAGACCAAGGATTATGAGGTATATTGCGACGCTTCACGTCGAGGACTTGGAGCAGTGCTTATGCAGGAAGGGAGAGTTGTTTCGTATGCTTCACGACAACTGAAGCCTCATGAGTTGAATTATGCCACACATGATTTGGAGTTAGCAGCCGTAGTACATGCATTGAAGACATGGAGACATTTCCTCATTGGAAATCATTGTGAGGTGTACACGGATCACAAGAGTTTGAAGTACATTTTCACGCAGAAGGAGTTGAATCTTAGACAACGGAGATGGTTGGAGCTCATCAAGGATTATGATATGAGATTGCATTACCATCCCGGTAAAGCTAATGTAGTAGCTGACGCATTGAGCCGTAAGAGCCATGTCAATACGATAATGACGGGAAGTATACCAAAGGAGTTAGCAGAAAACCTTCGTGAAGTAAGTTTAGAGATAGTTCCGGAAGGCTATGTAGCAGCATTGGAGATTCAGTCAACATTGATGGATAAAATCAGAGAAGCTCAGAAATCTGACAAGGAAATTGCTGCTATAAAGGAGAAACTAAGCAAAGGAAAGGCAAAGGGATTTTGTGAGGATGAGCACGATACCATATGGTTTGAGGACCGTGTTTATGTGCCAAATGACCCAGAGATCAGGAAGTTGATTTTGCAAGAGGCACATGATTCACCATATTCGATTCACCCAGGAAATACCAAGATGTATTTGGATTTGAAGGAGACATTCTGGTGGACCGGAATGAAGAAGGATATTGCAGCCTATGTAGCAGTTTGTGACGTATGTCATAGAGTAAAGGCAGAACATCAGAAGCCAGCCGGATTGCTACAACCATTGCTGATACCCGAATGGAAGTGGGAAGATAGGCATGGATTTTATCACAGGACTACCCAGGACAAAAGTAGGATATGACTCGATATGGGTAGTAGTTGATCGTTTGACGAAGGTAGCACATTTTATTCCAGTTAAGACCACTTACACCAGTGCTAAGTTGGCAAAGATATACATGACTAGGATCATTTGTTTGCATGGAGTTCCGAGGAGTATTGTATCAGATAGAGGAACCCAATTTACCTCAAAGTTTTGGAATCAGTTGCATGAAACTTTGGGAACCAGGCTAGAGTTCAGCACCGCTTTTCATCCGCACACAGATGGACAGACCGAGAGAGTCAATCAGATTTTGGAGGATATGCTGAGAGCTTGTGCACTAGATTATGGATCTAGTTGGGACGATAATTTGCCATATGCGGAGTTTTCTTATAACAACAGTTACCAAACCAGTTTGAAGATGGCACCTTTCGAAGCTTTGTACGGAAGGAGGTGCAGGACACCGTTGTCATGGGATGAAGTTGGAGACCGTCAGTTGTTTGGACCCGATTTGATTAAAGAGTCTGAACAGAAGGTTAAGTTGATTCGCGATAGGCTCAAGGTAGCCCAGTCCAGGCAGAAGAGCTACGCAGATTCTAAACGCAAGGAGACAGTTTACGAAACCGGAGACAGGATGTATCTCCGAGTATCCCCACTACGAGGAGTTAAGCGCTTTGGAGTTAAGGGAAAATTAGCACCGCGTTTCGTTGGACCATATAAGATCTTGCAACGTATGGGAGAAGTCGCGTATAAGTTGGAATTACCAGAGGGACTGTCAGGAGTTCACGATGTATTCCATGTTTCTCAGCTGAAGAAATGTCACGCCGAGATGGCGGAGGTACCGTTAAGAGATACAGTGCCGCTAGAAGCGATTCAGTTGAAGGACAACCTAACGTATGAAGAGAAACTAGACAAGATTCTCGAGTTTGCCAGCAGAGTTACCCGTAGCAAGGTTGTCAAGTTTTGCAAAGTTCAGTGGAACCACCACTCAGAGGATGAAGCCACCTGGGAGAGAGAAGAAGATTTGCTCAAGGACCACCCTCACCTATTTTCTAGCCAACCCGAACCTCGAGGGCGAGATTCATTTTAAGGGGGGTAGGTTTGTAACATCCCAAATTTTCAATTTGGAATGTTATACACTAGATCATCATGCATATCATATTTTCTTGCATTTTGCCGATCCTAGAAATTTCACGCAACTCAAGGACCTCGGATAGAGTTGGAGATTTCGTCTTTTTCATATTTGAGTCTTCTCAAATTTCGAAAAGAGGATCATTGGTTTTGTCGGAGTTTTGTTTGCCCTTTTATTTGGATAGGGAAAAATGCGCATTTTCAAAATTTGCATTTTATGCTCGGAGAAAAGTTCATTTTGTTCGACTCATTTTTAGGAGTCGGGGAAAATTTACTTTGTGAGTTTTGGAGTCTGGTAGAATCGTTTTTTTGTGTTTTTCCAAGCGCAGAACCGTTTTTAAAAAAAGTCCCGCGCGCCCCAGGGCCAAAGGCCCAGGAGGCCAGCGCCTCGCCTCGCGCCGCGCTAGGCGCCAAGAGGGAGCCGCCGCTGCTGCCCTTTAGGATTCCATCTAGGATTCCGTTTGCTCGTTTTTTTTTCTTTTTCTCTAGATCTTTCCTATTCCTACTCTTATTCCTTGACCCCTCCTCCAAGCAAACCCTCCCCCTCCCCAATATAAATACCCAAGCACCCCCCCCCCTCTAAATCATCAAACCAAAGCCCCAAGCCTAGAGCCGCGCCACACCCCACGCCCTTGCCCACGCCGCGCCGCCGCCCTGTGCCCGCGCCACCGCCGCACCTTGCCACCGCCGCCGCCGCCCCACACCCCGCCGCCGGAGCCCCTCGCCGGAGACCTCGCCGGAGGTAGCCCCGCGCTTCATCTCTTATTTTCATCGGATTGTTTTCTTCTTATCTTTCCGATTCTTTTCTTCTCTAAACCGTTCCGGTTTTCTAGATCGGTTTTTCGATCGGTTTTCTTCTCCGAAACCCTAGATCGGTTCCGTTTTCTTTTCCGATTTAGTTGCCTCGAGACCGTTCGCCGGACCGTTCGTCCTAACGAACGTGATCACCGGATTCTTCTAGGTTAACGAACATCCGTTCGTTCAACCGTTCTTCTTTTTCTTCTCGTCGGATTTATTCCGCGATCGCGATCTCAGATCCGATCTTCGTTCTAGTTTATTTTCTCGCTCGTCTATCGGAATCAGGTGATTCAAGTGCCTGGAGTTTCGTTTCGAAACCGCCGTTCTGTATAATCAACTTTAACTAAGTTTTGCTACGGTAAAATTTGACCTAGTTTCAACTTGCTAGAACCGAGTTGTTTTCCGCCGTTTGTTTTCGGGTTTTTTGTTCGGTTCTTTCTTTCTTTGCAACCGGAGTTCTTAAGTTGAACTTTCTGGTTCGTTCTCTTGTTCGAGTTTTACCCGTGCATTAGATGAATACTTATTGTATGTTTATTGTTTGTCTGTGATAGATTACCCGGATTGCGCTGCCTGTTACTTCGAGTCCCTAGGACTCGTGGATCATCAGCAAGGCAAGTAACACTTTGATCATACCTTTTCTACAACCCAGTTTTATTGCTTAGATCCATCCTCACACATTGCATGATTAGGATCTAATTAAATTGTGGGATGGGAAGTAGATGAGGTAGTACCTATTACCTGTTTACTATGAAACCTTTGGGAGTTACTTCTACGTTTGCTTATTATGCCATGCTATGCTAGTAGACGTGGATTGGGTGAGTGATATCCATGACAGATGTGAGATTGATAATTTTAATGGTTTATCTAAGGTGGCAACTTAAACACACATCTGGGTGGATTGAGGCACCTGATGTCTATCAGGAGTTGCCTGTTTTTTTTCCGGACCGCCACCTAGGCTCAAAGGGATCATAAGATCTTTCATGCTAAATACTTACGTGTGCAGCCACAAGCCATTATGGGCTCTGGCATAGTTGACTAAGTCGTGCGAACTCTTATAGGGGTAGACTAGCAGATGTAGGGGATGTAGGTGGTACGGTCTAATCCATCGTAAAGTGCCAGCGCTTCTGAAAGACTGTGTCTCGGTCATCCGTTTCTCAAACACCATGTAGTGCGAGAAATCCAACGGAGGCGATCGAGTCTTGTGGGGAAAAGTGCGCAAACCTCTGCAGAGTGTAACAAACTAATCATGATTAGCCGTGTCCTCGGTTATGGACAATCTTGAGTATCTAGTACTTGAATATCATGTGAATCTCATCATGTTACTTCTAAATTAATATTGTTGGGTTATTAATGATTACTTTTAATTGGGATTGAGAATGCTGTCAACCATTCTCGATGTTTAACAACCACCATGATAGTTAAATAAATTTATTCCTTTGCAGTAGGGGAAAATTGGCTTTACGCAAAACAGTAACCATAGAGCTTTCCACCAGCCAAATATGCATATAGCATAGCTGTTTCCTTCCATTACTCTCTATGTGTTACTTTGCCAGCATATTCCATGTGCTGACCCGTTTCGGGCTGCAACATTAATGTTGCAGGCTTTTCAGGCGACGATTAAGGTGTTTTTAGGTCGTGGTTCTATACTCAGTGATGCCGTTGGAGTTGATGGACCCATTTATCTTCCAAGTCTTCCGCTGTTATCGTTACTAGATGGCCTTAAGCCATATTTATGTAATAAGTTCTCTTCAGAGACATCGATGTAATAAGTGTGTGATTGCCACTCTGCTATAAATCCTTCGATGTACTGTGTGGTGTCAGCATTACTGATCCAGGGATGACACCGGAGCATAGTAGACTTGATCCATTCGGGTCTGGTCGCTACAACTTGATGTATGTCTTAATGCTTTGCGATTTAAACATGATTGTGATATTTGGAAAATATCGCTACCTTGTTCTAATGGAATCTGACAAGTCTCTAGTGTTTGAAGGGTATCGGAAAGATGATTTGTACGTGGTAGATTTCTCAGCAAGACCACAACTTGCCGTATGTCTTCTAGCAAAATCTTCTGAATGCTGGCTCTGGCATCGGAGGCTAGGGCATGCTGGCATGAGGAACCTCCAGACCCTTGCAAGGAAGAAGCATGTCATAGGCATTGAGGGCGTCAAGTTCAAGAAGGATCACTTATGCGGTGCATGTGAAGCTGGAAAGATGATGAGGGCCAAGCATCCCTCGAAGACAATCATGACAACAACTCAACCCTTCGAATTGCTGCACATGGATCTTTTCGGTCCCACTCATTACTCAACTCTTACTACTACTGCTTGTCTCTATGGGTTTGTCATTGTTGATGATTATTCAAGATATACTTGGGTGCATATAATCCTCTACAAGACTGAAGTGCAGGATGTCTTCAGACGCTTCGCCAATCGAGCAATGAACAACTATGGCGCTAAGATAAAGCACATCAGAAGTGCCAATGGCACTGAATTCAAGAACACTGGCCTAGATACATATCTTGATACCTTAGGCATCACACATGAATTCTCAGCTCCGTACACGCCACAGCAGAATGGCGTCGTCGAACGCAAGAACAGAACACTTATTGAGATGGCTCGGACGATGCTTGATGAATACAAGACTCCAAGAAAATTCTGGCCAGAAGCCATTGATATTGCATGCCATATCATCAACCATGTTTATCTTCACAAGCTTCTGAACAAGACATCCTATGAGCTCCTTACTGGCAAGAAGCCAAATGTTAGTTACTTCAGAGTATTTGGCACCAGGTGCTGGATCAAGGATCCACATCACACTTCAAAATTTGCACCAAAAGCACATGAGGGTTTTATGCTTGGATATGGAAAGGATTCGCACTCCTACAGAGTCTTCAACCTTTTTCACTATAAAGTGGTTGAAACAGTGGATGTGCGGTTTGATGAGACGAACGGCTCACAAAGAGAGCACCTGCCAAATGTGCTAGATGAAGTTCCATCTAGTGAATCAATCAAACTTATGGGAACTGGAGAAATCATACCGTCTGAAGCTCGGCATGAAGAAGAACTTATCATCTCCGCACCTGATCAACCTGAAGACAATGCTCAGCCTGAAGACAATCCTTCTAATGATGACAATGACCAACAAGAGCAAAATATTCGTCCTGTACATCCTCGTGTTGCAAATGAAGTATAGATTGAGAGAATAATTGATAGCATCAATGCACCAGGTCCACTCACTCATTCAATGGCAACACAGCTAGCAAATTTCTGTGGGCACTTCACATTCGTCTCAATATCAGAACCCAAGAAAGTTGAAGAAGCCTTCATGGAACCTGAATGGATTCAAGCTATGCAAGAAGAGCTTCAATAGTTTGAGCTAAATAATGTATGGGAACTGGTTAAGCGTCCTGATCCTCGCAAGCACAATATAATAGGCACCAAATGGATATATCGCAACAAGCAGGATGATCATGGTCAAGTTGTCAGAAACAAAGCTCGTCTCGTTGCTCAAGGATACACTCAAGTTGAAGGGATTGACTTCGATGAAACATTTGCTCCTGTGGCTAGACTTGAAGCCATACGCATACTGCTGGCCTATGCAAATCATCATAACATTCTTCTGTATCAAATGGATGTGAAGAGTGCCTTTCTCAATGGCAAGATTGAAGAAGAAGTGTATGTTGCACAACCGCCTGGCTTTGAAGATCCAAAACATCCTGACATGGTGTACAAGCTCAACAAGGCACTGTATGGCCTCAAACAAGCCCCTCGGGCTTGGTATGACACACTCAAATACTTCCTGAAGAGCAAAGGCTTCAAACCTGGTTCCCTCGACCCCACTCTCTTCACGAAGACATATGATGGTGAACTGTTTGTGTGCCAAATATATGTGGATGACATTATCTTCGGCTGCACCAATCAGAAATACACTGACGAGTCTGGATATATGATGCAAGAGCAATATCAGATGTCCATGATGGGTGAGCTTAAGTTCTTCCTTGGTCTTCAAATACGTCAGCAACGCAACGGCATCTTCATATCTCAAGAGAAGTATCTCAAAGATTTCCTGAAGAAATTTGGGATGCAAGACTGCAAAGGCTTCACAACTCCAATGCCAGCCAAACATCATCTGGGTCCCGACGACAATGGTAAAGAGTTCGATCAAAAGGTATACCGCTCCATGATTGGGTCTTTACTTTATCTATGTGCATCTAGGCCAGATATTATGCTTAGTGTTTGCATGTGTGCTCGATTCCAAGCGGCACCAAAGGAATCGCATCACTTAGCTATGAAGCAAATTCTTCGATATTTGGCTCACACCCCGACATTAGGATTATGGTATCCCAAGGGCTCAGAGTTTGATCTGGTTGAATTCTCAGATGCTGATTATGCTGGTGACAAGGTGGATTGCAAGTCTACATCAGGCACATGTCATTTTTTGGGACGATCACTTGTATGTTGGTCTTCAAAGAAGCAAAACTGTGTATCTCTCTCCACTGCTGAATCTGAATACATTGCTGCTGGATCTTGCTGCGCTCAGCTTCTATGGATGAAGCAAACACTCAAAGACTATGGCATTCATCTGAAGCAAGTGCCACTCTACTGCGACAACGAAAGCGCCATCAAGATTGCCAACAACCCAGTTCAGCACTCGAAGACAAAGCACATTGAAATTCGTCATCACTTTCTCAGAGATCATGTTGTGAAGGAAGATATTGATATCATACACGTCAACACTGAAGAGCAATTGGCAGATATCTTCACCAAGCCCTTGGATGAGAAGAGGTTTTGCAAGTTACGGTGTGAGCTCAATATCTTGGAATCCTCAAATGTCCTGTGATCAGGCACACATCCTAACACTTATGCATATTGATGACTTAGATGTGCAACACACGAAGTAAAGTATGTCTTCAATCAATGAAGACTTACATTCTAAGTGTGAATACATTAATGTGGAATTTGAATTCGGAGCGCCACGATAATTGTGCACCGTGTCTGGGTCTAATACTTCCTATACGGTGGGTAACGCCACCACCAAATTCTTCTGTTTGAAGTGTTTCACCCATGCATTACATTTGCTATGTCTTCACATTTGGTTTGGCATCAATCTCAACCTGTCTTCATGATTATCTTCACTATGTTGATTATATATATATATACTAGTGTTCTGTCCTCTACAGCATTCACTTATAGCTATGTCTTCTTGTTGAATCTTTTGAACTAAGTGAATGTGATCGGACCCTAACCTCTCTATGCTTTCTATCTCAAACTCTATCTCTCCAAATCATATGCATTCTCTTGAAACTGTCGAATGTCTTCTCTGCGTCCTTGTCAGCAGAAGATACAGAGACAAACATTAAGTCCACTTTCAATGATAATTCCTTCACCTGAAACCCGGAGAAGTTGGAACAACCACCCGACAATCAAGGAGTGCGTGGGAACGTGGAACAACCTCCGATATGTTGCATGATGGCCACGTGTCCTTCAGATGTGAATCGCCAGGGGCACCTGTGTAATAACACTGTGCCGTCCCTGTCCCTATAAATACACGCCTCACCATAGTCATTATCCTTTCTTCCACTCTCGCACAAACCCTAGCGCCACCGCTAGCCCTTGACGACGCCGGCGACAAAGCGCTTAGCTGCCGCGACCTCTCGGACGCCGTCTTCACGCCGGCCGCGGACATCGTCTTCTCCGCCGTTGCCGTAGGTGTCCTCCGTCGCCAAGTTAGGGCATGAACGATCGAACTGCTCGGCCTCATCTCCCTCTCCGTCTAGCAGTTCTTCGTGTGGTAAATAAAACTTCCTTTTTACGGCCCCTTTGATCCTATAGATTCATCACTTTCTGCCACAAGAAGTTTCTATTCACACAAGTTGGATCTATTTCATACTGCATCTCATAATATGCCTAGTATGTTCACTTATGCTTCACAAAGTAGTTAGATTCCTCACTTGTATTGATCCATGGATTCGTACAAGTCTGGAACCAACTCTTTATCTATGAGTGAATGTCTTCGCATGTTGAGGTCAATGTCTTCTAAACTGATTTATCTTCAAAATCTTCTAAGAATGCATATGACCTCTTCCCCTTCCCTCACACCTTAATGCTGTCACAGGTACATGTCCGTGGGAGAATCCCTTGGTTCTCATAGTCTGCATTCATTTGCAGAATTCTTACAGCATCATATAAATTCTCCCGAAGCCAGTTCCTATTTGTCCAGCAAGCAAAAGCCTTTGAAGCCTTTGAACGTGTTGAAGCCATTCAGTTTAAAGTTCATGGCTGCAGAGAAATCAGTAAGGAAGGGTGGCAGAAAGCATTGAGGTGAAACATCAAGAGATCTGCCCGATGACCTCTCAGAGCTGTACAAGACAGATCTAGAAGAGGATTACAATCAGCGCAACAAACGAATCCAATGGATTCGATGATATTGGGCAGAACAGTGGTTCAAGTACAGGTTTGTGACCAAGGAATATGCTGAGAAGAATGCCATCAAGCGACCATGGGGAGACATCCTATACAGAAATCTTCAACCCGGGTCTAGAGATGAAGCCATTGAACAAGGCTTCTATCCCTGCATGGTCCGTGGACCACAGCCTGCGGATGCTGACCCATCGTCATTGCTATGGTGTCGTGACGACAATCTGTTCAAGCGCAACTTCCAGTTTGCCCAGAATTCGGCGAAGCAGAACAAGAAGTCATTGGGACTAGACTTCAACCCTGGTCCCTCTGCTCCCTGTGCCGATGGCACCCGCGAAGCTGAACCCAATCTTGTTGGGCCCTTCTACAACCTGGAAGGTCTCATCACTCATATCATGGTTCAAGGGACAGTCGTGGATGAGCCTGCAGATGACGCTGAATCTGATGAAGCGCCTGCATCGCCGAAGCCAAAGAAACTAAAGAATCCTAAAGATTCAAAGCCTGCCTCAGCACCAAAAGTCTCACGAGCAAAGCCACTGGCTACTGCACCTCCTGAAGATAGTGTGCAGTCTGAAGATTTGTCACGCATCTCCAAGCCCTCGAAAGTAAAGATGCCTTTGCAACACACCAGCCAAGAACTGACTACTGCTGCTATTCTGCGCAACGACGCTATTGATCTGTCCAGCGATGAAGATCTTGCAGATGATGCTCTTGAGCAACTGATCAAGAGCAAAGAAGAAGCAGAAATCTTCAATGATTTGCCTCTCTTTGATGTGGCAATCATCCATAACTTCATTGATGATTGGTTTGACACGCCCAACCTCAGCTTTGAAGATCTGCAACTTCCAATTGGCCTCAGTGTCGCCTTCACTGGCGTCATTGCTTCTGAGCTAGCTCTAGCTCACCGTATCATCGAACTGAAGCAAAAGATTGACTTTGAGAAAGCTCAGTTCAAGAAGCACATGGCCAAGCTCAGCGTGCAAGAGGTCAAAAACTTCAAGATCATGTTGCACGAGCTCAAAGAAGCCTTTCTCAAGAAGCGTGAAGAAGCTCAAGGTTCTCGTGAGCGCATGAAGAGCCTGGCTGACAAGTGTGTGCAAGCCTACAATGAGGCTGAGACGCGCAAGGCTCTTGGTCGTCCTGGCATCGATCCTAGGATGGCTGCAAAGAAGAAGAAGAAGCCAGCTGTGGCCGAACCCGAAGCCCTAAGGCAGGAAGCACATCCCATTGTCTTCCCAGCCAGCATGACCGGCTCGAAGCCAAAGGTCAGGTCAACAGCTTGAGAACTGAAGAAGACGAGGCATGCTGAGGCTGAAGCGAGAAAGAGGAAACATCCTGAAGCCTCTGATGCTGCTCCCTCCAAGAAGAAGCGCAAGACCAAGAAGGATCGGGCTGCTCCCACAGAGCCCTTAGTTGTTGAACCTATCTTAATGGTTCGCCCTACATCTACACAACAAGAGCACCAACTGATTGTCCATGAGCCTGCTTCCACAAAGGCTCATGAAGCTGAAGACATTCCAACAGTTGATCCCACCGCTGCTGAAGACATTGGTCACCATGACAATGTTGAAGATGATGTAGTTCTTCCTCAGATCGAGCACCAACTGGTATCATCGCATGTGCTTACGCACAGCGAACTCATCAGCATTGGTCGTCCCCTGACGCCAATTGCACATGATGCATCATGGGTTGATCACCCACAACAACAAGTCACACCACCCCGGCAAGAAGAAGAAGATGACTTTGAGGCCCAGCCAACTCCATCTCCAACGGCATCGCCAGCGTTACGCAGGCTTCGCAAAGGACCAAGGTCTCAAGTCCCTCTTTCGAGTGTTCCAGAAGGAGAAGTGTCCCACCAATCTGTTACACGTCAAGTGTTTCCAGATGCCACTCCTACTGTGAATGTCTCCGAGTCTGAGGCTAAAGCTGCTGAAGACATTCCGGCTGCATCAGCCGATGACACACAAGAAGAAGAATGTGTCCCTACTCCCCCCATTACTGAAGAAGCTGTTCTCGAGGAGAACGTGTCTGTGCCCGACCCTCCAGCTCATCAAGTGGAGGTTGAGAATCTCGAGGCTACCACCACCAACACAAATGAAGCTAATGATGTTGTCATGGCTGAAGCAAATGTGGAGCCTGCACCAACCAATGTGCTAGAAGTCAATGAAGCCAATGATGCAACTGCTCCTGTTCCTGCGCCTACTGCTGGTCCTCAGTTTGACTATCACGTTGAGCACAGACCTCAGGTACAGAAGCCAATGCCAAGGTTGCCCAGGTTTCCAGGTCCTGCATCAGCACCCAGATCCTTTAATGTCAACGGCTTCAAAGCAGACAACACCTTCTTCAATAGCGCTAAGAACCCCTACTCAAGGGAAAGAATATCTTCTGATCGGTTCTGGAGCTATCCGCAACGAAGTTATTACTCATGCATTCTGTACAATCAAGGTCACATTTTCCCTCATATGTGTCTTGATACTGAAGCCATCACTGGTCTGCCTTGCTTGGAAGAAGCTCTGGATTGCTTCAAAGAATCTAGATTGTTGCCGTTCGTCACCGACCAAGAGCACTGGAACGAAGAATTGCTGCTCCAATTCTATGCCACTCTTCACATTCATGGCTACAACAAAGATCCGAAGACTTGGGTCCTTGAGTGAATGACCGGCAATGTTCATCATGAAGCCAAAGCCTTTGATATCATTGAGCTCACTGGTCTGCCCACTCCTGGAGACCTTTATGAACCTGGTTGTCAGCTTCACAGTGCAGCTATGGAGAGCATCTTTCAGAAGCCTGAACCAAACATGAGTCAGATGCTTAGCATGATGAAGCCTTTGCCTCCAGATGCTGCATATTCTAAGGAGTTCTTTGTTGAAGACCTTGAGTATCTGCCACGCACTATCTATTACATTATCAGGCGAACTCTCTGGCCCATCAAAGGACATTCTCCACATGCAAAGCTGGAAGGTGCAATGAAGACTTTGGTCTTTTATATTCTTCACGGCAAATGCTTCAATGCACAAGACTTCTTCATCCGCCAACTTGCTGCATCAGGATCCGATCTTTTTGGCTTGAAGTTTTACGCTCCATGGATAATGCGGCTGATCAAACTACACTCAGCTGTCTCATATCAGCCCTCTGCTCGCAATCATCGGATCTTTCTGCCTGACGTTGATATGTCCATTGAAGCCATCTATCCAGAGCCTGCCAAGGAGCCTCTTAGTCTTCAGAACGCTGAGCATCAAAGCTTCTCTCAAAACATTGAAGGAGTTGAAGCAGTTACTCGTGTTTATCCTCTGGCTGGTACTACACGTGCACCTCATCGTGCCCTCACTAAAGCCACTGAAAGCACCATTGCCCAACGGCCCAAGAAGCGATCTTGTGTTCTCAATGACCGAGAGCTTCTGGTTGCCCTTCATCAGAAACAGGATAGGCATCATGACTGGCTGAAGCGCCAAATGCAAAGCCTCTTGGTGGATGTCAACCGCATTCGCAATCTTGGCACCAAGAATGCCTTTGTTGCCCATGAAACCTGTCGGCGTACATGGAAAGGGCTGACGCTTATGTGTTCTGAAGATGATCTTCAAGAGGATGGCTTCTCTGAACGTTTCAAGTTTGACTCCACACCTCCAAGAAGGACTGTGTTGCGACGAACTCCGTCTCTTGAAGACTTTGAGTTCTCTTCCTCCACGGCAACTGTGAATGCCAGAGTGATCGAGGACGAAGACGACCCCACTTCACCGCCCCCTACTTCTGCACGCATCGACACTGCCCCGAGTTCGTCTGCACCGCCGAACAACACCGACGACCTTGCTGCTTCACCTAATCCTCATGGGAACGAGTAGATGCTCTATGTCTTCAAACTTTTTTGGTCCTTACTGACAAAAGGGGGAGAAGCATATGAGTTTGATAGTCTTCAAGCGGGTCCATATGGGCGGTTACTTTATGTTTTGCCTAGTATTTACAACTCTCGTTTTGATACATTTGGTTCTTTGAGTTGTAACACTTAAACTCGATGGTCGTCTGCTACTTATTTGCAATTCTGTGAGGCGATGATAAATTCCGCATGTGCGACGATATATTCCGCACTTAGATAATTTTGCAGACGTCCATTTTTCATTATGCATATCATTATCTTCACATACTTTTCATGCATGATGAATTGTCATCATAAGTTGAAGAGGATCTCCACAAGTACAACCTGCCATGTGCATTTGCATTCCAAAAGCAAATTACTTATATGCACATCTTCAGGGGGAGCCCTTGCAACTTATGAAGACAATTCCCTATCCTTTACAATTTCACATATTATATTCCCCGTTGAAAACTTCAACTAGTTTGTCATCAATCACCAAAAAGGGGGAGATTGTAAGTGCATCTAGTGCCACCCTAGTTGGTTTTGGAGTATTGACGACAAACCTAGTTGAGCGACTAATGTGTTTGTGAGAATTGCAGGATAACACAGGTAGAAGTCCCTCATTGATTCGGTTTTCCTACCAGAGATGACCCCTAAAAATGTATGGAGACATTGAAGTCAAAGGTGGTATGTGAAGACATTCACATTGAAGACTATGACAAGAGAAGACATCGCCTGAAGACTATGGAGCGCGAAGACTTAGCAGTTTCGTCATTCTGTGTTTTTCTTTGTTGAGTCATAGGAACCACCGTACTGTTAAGTGGGGTCCAAGGGAACCAGTCAGAATGACTAAAGTGATGCTTAACCAAAATCCTATGTCTTCGAGTGAAGACTATGAGAGCAAATCTTGTCCAGAGTTGGATAAGTCAGCTTTGCTTGTAGCCCAAGTAAAGTTGCCGTGTGTGTTTGAGATCTGACCGTTGGAACACGTGTCAGTTCCCTAGTGACCCAGGGTCATTTCGGACAAACCAGGTCGGGTTGCCTAGTGGCTATAAATAGCCGACCCCTACAACCATAAACGGTTGGCTGCTCAGAGTTAGAGTACGGCTTTTGTCGTTTGAGAGCAACCCACCTCGAAGCCTTTGAGAGAGAATTCCTTGCAAGGATAAAGCCCTAAACACCCAGAGCCAAAGAGTGTTAGGCATCACTTAAGTCTTCCTGTCTGTGTGATCTGAAGACTTATTACACTTGAGGACTGTGAATCCTCCAGCCAGTTAGGCGTCGCGTTCTGAGCATCCAAGAGTCATTGTGGATCGCCGGTGAACAAAGTCTGTGAAGGTTTGGAAGTCTACCTTGAAGACTTACCAGAGTGATTGGGCGAGGACTGGGTGTCCTTAGCTCAAGGGGAATAAGGTGAAGACGAGGTCTTCTGAGTTGAATCTCAGCCTCCCTAACCATACGTACAGTTGTCACAGCAACTGGAACTGGTCCAACAAATCATTGTCTTCAATGAGTCACTGGTTTCATCCTTCCCTTCCCTTTACTTACTGTTGGTCCTTGTGAAGTCATTGTATGATTGCATCACCATTTGGCTTCACTGAGTGATTACTTGTTCTGATTGGCTTCACAATATCTTCCTACCTGATCCTTACTGACTAGCTGCTATTAGTCATTGTGCTTTCACTTCATTGAATACTTGACTATGGTTTGCCTAGTGTAGTCTACCTTCCGCTGCATGGTAATAGGTTTATTTCTATCGCTTGTCTTCGAAACTTACATGTTTTGAAGACTTCCATAAAAATCGCCTATTCACCCCCCCTCTAGTCGATCACTAGCACTTTCACTTATCCAAAATAAATGAAATATTAGAGGAAAAATATTAAAATAAAATAAGTTATTTTATTTAGGTTTTATTGTGATATTATTTGAATTAGGGAAAAATGTGTTTTCAAAATTGCATTAGAGGTCTAAATAAATGTTCACTTTGTCCGCAATATTATTAGAGGACCGTGAAAATTTATTTCAGGATTTTTGGAGTCTGTTTAGTATTTCTTTTATTTTCTTTTCCGCATCAGGATCAATTTTTTTTTAAAAAGGTAACCGACTTATCGGGCCGTGTCCGACCTGGACACTTGACCCAGCCAGCTTTATAAGCCGTGACCCCGTGACCCCGAGGCCTAGCAAGCCGC
This sequence comes from Triticum monococcum, assembly GCA_034509565.1. Lineage (NCBI taxonomy): Eukaryota > Viridiplantae > Streptophyta > Magnoliopsida > Poales > Poaceae > Triticum > Triticum monococcum. The sequence goes on along the minus strand of CM067847.1, from coordinate 211,144,055 downwards.
TGGCCCCACCCGAAACCCTAGAGTGTGCCGCCCCGCCCTAGCGCTGCCGCCGCGCCTTGCCGTCGCCGCCGCTTCATCGCACCGCCCTTCGCCGCCACCGCCACACGCTGCTGACCTCACCGAGGTAGCTGCCGCCGCCGGTTTTGGCCCGAAAACCGTTTGGTTTTTTTTTAAACCCTAGTTCATTTTTTTAGATCGGTTTCTTTTCGGTTTTTCTCCTAGTTAAATAGCGGAAGTTCGTCCGTACGTTCGTTTTAACGAATGCTGTACATCCATTAGTCACAGACAGCGAACGTTCGTTCGTTAGCCTGTTCGTCAGTTTTCTTTTTCCAGGGTTTTCCCGCGATTATTTTCGATCGCGATTTCTGCGCTAATCTTCTTTCTATTATATCTTTTCGCTCGTTTATCCGAATCAGGTGAAACAAGCGCCTAGATCTTCGTCTCGAAGCCCTCTTTCTGTTCAACCAACTTGAACAAGATTTTGGTACTGTAGAATTTGACTTTAGTCCAGATTAGTAATCGGATCTTGTTTCTTTCGTAGTTTGAGTTTCGTTGCTCTGTTTGTTTTGATTCTTTTTGCAAACCGGAGTTCTTCAATTGAACTTTCTTGTTAGATCTTCTTATTTGAGTGTTACATGTGCATCTTTGCTTGATTGCTTATGTATGCTATTGTTTGTTTGCGATAGAACACCCGGACTGCGAGCATGCTACTACGAGTCTTTAAGATTTGCAGATCATTAGCAAGGCAAGTAAAACTTTGATCACACCCCTTTATCACCCAGTTTTTATGCATTAGTTTCAATCCTCACACATTGCATGAGTAGGATCTCTTAACATGTGGGTCTGGGAAGTAGATGATGAGGTAGAACCTATTACCTGTTTTATTATCAAACCCCTGAGAGTTACTTCTACATTATGCTTATATTGCTATGCTATGCTCGTAGACGTGGTTTGGGTTTGAGTGTATCCATGACAGATGTGAGTTGTTAATTAATGGTTCAACTTAAGGTGGCAACTTTAATACACATCTGGGTGGATTGCTTGTGGGCACCTGGAGAATCCAGTGTTGTCTTAGGATATCCCGGAGTACCCGTGTGATCATCCTACGGTCCGCCACCCAGGCTCAAAGGGATCATAAGATTATTCATGCTAGAAACTTCCGTGTGCAGCCACAAGCCATTATGGGCTCTGGCATAGTTGAGTATGTTGTGTGACCTCTTTCAGTGGCGGGCTAGCAGATGTAGGGGAAAGTAGCGGTAACGGTCCACCCAGAGTAAAGAGTTAATTCTTCTGAAAGACTATGTCTCGGTCATCCATTTCTCAAACACCCTGTCGTGCAAGTAAACCAACGGAGGAGATCGAGTCTTGTGGGGAAGAGTGCGCAAACCTCTGCAGAGTGTATAAACTAATCATGGTTAGCCGTGTCCCCGGTTATGGACATCTTGAGTATCTGGTACTTGAATTCTTGATTTGATCTCATCACTCTAAACTAATTTGTTGGGATGTTAATGACTACTTTAATTGGGATTGAGTTGGAGGAACCTTCTCAATGGTGTTTCAACTATCATGATAGTTAAAATAAAATATATTCCTTTGTTGTAGGGAAAAATTGGCTTTTCGCAAAAACAATATAACCATAGAGCCTCTACCAGCCATATATGCTTGTAGTGATAGCCTTTATCTATTCATTGTTCTCTTGTGTTGCTTTGCCAGCATATTCCATGTACTGACCCATTCTCAGGCTGCAACGTATCATGTTGCAGACTTTTCAGATGATGAGTAAGATGTCGTAGGTCGTTTGTCATGCACTCAGCTATGCCGTTGGAGTTGATGGACTCACTTTATCTTCCAAGTCTTCCGCTGTTATCATAATTAGATGGCCTTAAGCCATACTTATTGTAATAAGTCTCTTTGAGACATTCGATGTAATAAGTGTGTGATTGCTACTCTGTTATAAATCCTTCAAAGTATTGTGTGTGTCAGCATTACCGATCCAGGGATGACACTGAAGCATAGAGACTTGACCGTTTGAGGTCGGGTCGCTACAAGGGCGTGCCCCCACCCTCATGGGCCCCTCATAGCTCCACCGGCGCATTTCTTCCGCCTATATATACTCTTATACCCTAGATCGATCGCAGAGAGCCACGAAACCACTTTTCCACCACCACAACCTTCTGTACCCGTGAGATCCCATCTTGGGGCCTTTTCCCGCAATTTGCCAGAGGGGGAATCGATCAGGGAGGGCTTCTACATCAACACCATAGCCTTTCCAATGAAGCGTGAATAGTTTACCACAGACCTTCGGGTCCATAGTTATTAGCTAGATGGCTTCTTCTCTCTCTCTTTGATTCTCACTACAAAGTTCTCCTCGATGTTCTCGGAGATCTATTCAATGTAATACTCTTTTGCGGTGTGCTTGCCGAGATCCGATGAATTGTGGGTTTATGAACAAGATTATCTATGAATATTATTTGGTTCTTCTCTGAATTCTTGTATGCATTATTTGATATCTTTGCAAGTCTCTTCGAATTATCGGTTTAGTTTGGCCTACTAGATTGATCTTGCTTGCAATGGGAGAAGTGCTTAGCTTTGGGTTCAATCTTGCGGTGTCCTTTCCCAGTGACAGTAGGGGCAGCAAGGCACGTATGATATTGTTGCCATCGAGGATAAAAGGATGGGGTTTATGTCATATTGCTTGATTTTATCCCTCTACATCATGTCATATTTCTTAAAGCGTTACTCCGTTCTTATGAACTTAATACTCTAGATGCATGCTGGGTAGCGGTCGATGCGTGGAGTAATAGTAGTAGATGCAGAATCGTTTCGATCTACCTGACATGACGTGATGCCTATATTCATGATCATTGCCTAGATATTCTCATAACTATGCACTTTTCTATCAATTGCTCGGCAGTAGTTTGTTCACCCACCGTAATACATGCTATCTTGAGAGAAGCCACTAGTGAAACCTATGGCCCCGGGTCTGTTTCTTATTATATTGCATCTCATTTATTTATATCCCATCTCGTTTACTATTTTGCAATCTTTACTTTCCAATCTATACAACAAAAATCCCAAAAATATTTACTTTTCTATCTTTATCAGATCTCAGTTTTGCAAGTGACCGTGAAGGGATTGACAACCCCTTTATCGCATTGGTTGGAAGGTTCTTGATTGTTTGTGCAGGTACTAGGTGACTTGTGCGTATTCTCCTACTGGATTGATACCTTGGTTCTCAAAAATTGAGGGAAATACTTACACTACTTTGCTGCATCACCCTTTCCTCTTGAAGGGAAAACCAACGCATGCTCAAGAGGTATCAATCACCCACAACTCTTTGTGTTCTACTCATGCATATCATCTACACATAGACCTGGCTCGGATGCCACTATTGGGGAAAGTAGCATGCAATTTCAAAAAATTTCCTATGATCATGCAAGATCTATCTAGGATATGCATAGCAACGAGAGGGGGAGAGTGTGTCCACGTACCCTCGCAGATCGAAAGCGGAAGCGTTAGTTTAACACGGTTTAAGTAGTCGAACATCTTCTCGATTCAACCGATCAAGTACCGAACATACGACACCTGCGAGTTCTGCACACGTTCAGCTCGATGACGTCTCTTGAACTCTTGATCTAGCAAAGTGTCAAGGGAGAGTTTTGTCAGCACGACGGCGTGGTGACGGTGATGGTGAAGTGATCCGCGTAGGGCTTCGCCTAAGCACTACGACAATATAACCGGAGGAGCAAACGGTGGAGGGGGGCACCGCACACGGCTAAGAACAATTAATGTGCCTTAGAGGTGCCCCCTGCCCCGTATATAAAGGAGGGAGAGGGGAGGAGGCTAGCATAGGTGTCACGCCAAGTGGGGGGAGTCCCACTTGGACTCCTGGTCCAATTTGGCCCCCTTTCCTTTTACCGTAAAGGGAGAGGGGGAAGGAGAGGGAGGAGGAGAAGGAAAGGGGGGTCGTGCCCCCTCCCCTAGTCCAATTTGGACTCCTCCCTAGGGGGGGGGCGCCACCCCTCGTGGGCTGCCTTGCCTCCCTCCTATGGCTGATACGTCTCCAACGTATCTATAATTTTTGATTGCTCCATGCTATATTATCTACTGTTTTGGACTATATTGGGCTTTATTTTCCACTTTTATATTATTTTTGGGACCTATTAACCAGAGGCCTAGCCCAGAATTGCTGTTTTTTTGCCTATTTCAGTGTTTCGGAGAAACGGAATATCAAACGGAGTCCAAACGGAATGAAACCTTCGGAAACATGATTTTCTCATCAGATAAGATCCAGGAGACTTGGACCCTCCGTCAAGAAAGCCACGAGGCGGCCACGAGGGTGGAGGGCGCGCCCCCTGCCTCGTGGGCCCCTCGAACCTCCACCGACATACTTCTTCCTCCTATATATACCTACGTACCCCCAAACGATCGGGGACGGAGCAAAAAAACCTAATTCCACCGCTGCAACTTTCTGTATCCACGAGATCCCATCTTGGGGCCTGTTCCGGAGCTCCGCCGGAGGGGGCATCAATCACAGGGGGCTTCTACATCATCATCCAAGCCCCTCCGATGAAGTGTGAGTAGTTTACTTCAGACCTACAGGTCCATAGTTAGTAGCTAGATTGCGTCTTCTCTCTTTTTGGATCTCAATACAATGTTCTCCCCCTCTCTTGTGGAGATCTATTCGATGTAATCTTCTTTTTGCGGTGTGTTTGTTGAGACCGATGAATTGTGGGTTTATGATCAAGTCTATCTATGAATAATACTTGAATCTTCTCTGAATTCTTTTATGTATGATTGGTTATCTTTGCAAGTCTCTTTGAATTATCAGTTAGGTTTGGCCTACTAGATTGGTTGTTCTTGCCATGGGAGAAGTGCTTGGCTTTGGGTTTGATCTTGCGGTGTCCTTTCCCAGTGACAGAAGGGGCAGCAAGGCATGTATTGTATCATTGCCATCGAGGATAACAAGATGGGTTTTTTATCATATTGCATGAAACTATCCCTCTACATCATGTCATCTTGCTTAAGGCGTTACTCTGTTTTTTACTTAAAAATCTAGATGCATGCTAGATAGCGGTCGATGAGTGGAGTAATAGTAGTCGATGCAGGTAGGAGTCGGTCTACTTGTCTCGAACGTGATGCCTATATACATGATCATACCTAGATATTCTCATAACTATGCTCAATTCTGTCAATTGCTCAACAGTAATTTGTTCACCCACCGTAGAATACTTATGCTCTTGAGAGAAGCCACTAGTGAAACCTATGGCCCCTGGGTCTCTTTCTCATCATATTAATCTCCATTAATTTATTATTGCTTTGCTTTTACTTTTTACTTTGCATCTCTATACCAAAAATACTAAAAATATTATTTATCATCTCTATCAGATCTCACTTTCGTAAGTGACCGTGAAAGGATAGACAACCCCTAAGCGTGTTGGTTGCGTTGAGCTATTGTTTTTGTGTAGGTACGAGGGACTCGCGTGTAGCCTCCTAATGGATTGATACCTTGGTTCTCAAAAACTAAGGGAAATACTTATGCTACTTTGCTGCATCATCCTCTCCTCTTCGGGGAAATCCAACGCAGTGCTCAAGAGGTAGCAAGAAGAATTTCTAGCGCCGTTGCCGGGGAGGTCTATGCAAAAGTCAACATACCAAGTACCCATCACAATCCCTATCTCCCGCATTACATTATTTGCCATTTGCCTCTCGTTTTCCTCTCCCCCACTTCACCCTTGCCGTTTTATTCGCCCTCTCTCTCTCTATCCTTCCTCCCTCTCTATTTGCCTCTTTTGCCCATTTGCTTTTTGTTTGCACGTGTGTTGGATTGCTTGTTTGTCGCAACGGCTCTTCCTAGATTCGGTGATCTTCACCTTAAAAGGTTAGAGGAGATCGAAAACAACGTCAGAAAATTTATGGTTTTGCAATTTGAGCATAATAATTTCTTTAGAAATGAGCTTAAGGAACAAAATGGTTTTATGGAGTTATATGAATAAAGAGCTCGATGATATGTCTAAAGAATTTGATGGTATAATATCCCAAATTTCTTGTCTTGAAAAAATAACTGCTGAAATTTCGGATATGCAAGCTACCTTAGTCAATAAGATGGCCACTAAACCAGATTCCTATGAAAATAATGATGAAGATCTAAAAGTTATTGATGTGTCCCCTATTAAATCTTTGTTTTGCAATATTAATCTTGATAATGATGGGACTAAATATGATCCACCTTTACCTAGAAGGCGTTCTAAAAATTCAGAGTATTTAGATCTTGATGGTGAAATTGATAAAAGTGGGATTAAAAGAAATAAAACCCTAGATGATGCTAAACCCACTATATTGGATTTCAAGGAATTTAATTATGAAAATTGCTCTTTAGTTGATTGTATTTCCTCGTTGCAATCCTTGCTAAAATCTCCTCATGCTTATAGTCAAAATAAAGCCTTTACCGAACATATCGTTGATGCCTTGATGCAATCTTATGAAGAAAAACTTGAGCTGAAAGTTTCTATCCCAAGAAAACTTTATGATGAGTGGGAACTTACTATTAAAATTAAAATTAAAGATTATGAGTTTTATTCTTTGTGTGATTTGGGTGCTAGTGTCTCTACTATTCCCAAAACTTTGTGTGATTTGCTAGATTTTCGTGATTTTGATGATTGCTCCCTAAACTTGCATCTTGCGGATTCCACTATTAAGAAACCTATGAGAAGAATTAATGATGTTCTTACTGTTTCCAATAGGAATTATGTGCCCATAGATTTTATCATTCTTGATATAGATTGCAATCCTTCTTGCCCTATTATTCTCGGTAGACCTTTCCTTAGAACGGTTGGTGCAATTATTGATATGAAGGAAGGGAATATTAGATTTCAATTTCCATTAAAAAAGGGCATGGAACACTTCCCTATAAAGGAAATAAAATTACCATATGAATCTATCATGATAGCCACTTATGGATTGCATACCAAAGATGGCAATACCTAGATATATTCTAGCTTGTTATGCCTAGCTAGGGGCGTTAAACGATAGCGCTTGTTGGGAGGCAACCCAATTTTATTTTTATTCCTTTCTTTTTGCTCCTGTTTAGTAATAAATAAATTATTTAGCCTCTGTTTTGGTTGTGTTTTTTGTGTTTAATTAGTGTTTGTGCCAAGTAGAACCGTTGGGAAGACTTGGGGAAAGTCTTGTTGAACTTGCTGTAAAAAACAGAAACTTTAGTGCTCACGAGAACTGCTGTTATTTTTATTTGGAGAGTGATATTTAGTTAATTATTTTTGCAGATGATTAATAGATAAATTACTCACGTCCAGAAATTTATTTTATAATTTTTGGGGTTCCAGATCTTGCGCTAGCTACAGATTACTACAGACTGTTCTGTTTTTGACAGATTCTGTTTTTCGTGTGTTGTTTGCTTATTTTGAAGAATCTATGGCTAGTAAAATAGTTTATAATCCATAGAGAAGTTGGAATACAGTAGGTTTAACACCAATATAAATAAATAATGAGTTCATTACAGTAACTTGAAGTGGTCTTTTGTTTTCTTTCGCTAACGGAGCTCACGAGTTTTCTACTTTAAGTTTTGTGTTGTGAAGTTTTCAAGTTTTGGGTAAAGATTTGATGGATTATGGAACAAGGAGTGGAAAGAGCCTAAGCTTGGGGATGACCATGGCACCCCCAAGATAACCTAAGGACACCTAAAAGCCAAAGCTTGGGGATGCCCCGGAAGGCATCCCCTCTTTCGTCTACTTCTATCGGTAACTTTACTTGGGGCTATATTTTTATTCACCACATGATATGTGCTTTGCTTGGAGCGACTTTTATGATTTGAGTCTTTGCTTGTTAGTCTACCACAATCATCCTAGCTGTACACACCTTTTGAGAGAGCCATACATTATTTGGAATTTGATAGAATACTCTATGTGCTTCACTTATATCTTTTGAGCTTTATAATTTTGCTCTATGTGCTTCACTTATATCTTTTGAGCTTTATAGTTTTGCTCTAGTGCTTCACTTATATCTTTTAGAGCACGGTGGTGGATTTGTTTTATAGAAACTATTGATCTCTCATGCTTCACTTAGATTATTTTGAGAGTCTTAATAGCATGGTAATTTGCTTAAAATCCTAATATGCTTGGTATGGAAGATTAATAATAAAACTTTCTTATGAGTGTGTTGAATACTAAGAAAAGTTTGATGCTTGATGATTGTTTTGAGATATGGAGGTAATAATATCAAAGTCATGCTAGTTGAGTAGTTGTGAAATTGAGAAATACTTCTGTTGAGGTTTGCAAGTCCCGTAGCATGGACGTATGGTAAACGTTATGCAACAAATTTGAAACATGAGGTGTTATTTGATTGTCTTCCTTATGAGTGGCGGTCGGGGACGAGCGATGGTATTTTCCTACCAATCTATCCCCCTAGGAGCATGCGCGTAGTGCCGGGATTTTTGATGACTTGTAGATTTTTGCAATAAGTATGTGAGTTCTTTATGACTAATGTTGAGTCCATGGATTATAAGCACTCTCACCCTTCCATCATTGCTAGCCTCTTGGGTACCGTGCATTGCCCTTTCTCACATTGAGAGTTGGCGCAAACTTCGACGCTGTATCCAAACCTCGTGATATGATACGCTCTTTCACACATAAACCTCCTTATATCTTCCTCAAAACAGCCACCATACCTACCTATCATGGCATTTCCATAGCCATTCCGAGATATATTGCCATGCAACTTTCCATCATTCCTTTCATCATGACACATTCATCATTGTCATATTGCTTAGCATGATCATGTAGTTGACATAGTATTTGTGGCAAAGCCACCGTTCATAATTCTTTCATACATGTCACTCTTGGTTCATTGCATATCCTAGTACACCGCCGGAGGCATTCATATAGAGTCATCTTTGTTCTAGTATCGAGTTGTAATCATTGAGTTGTAAATAAATAGAAGTCTGATGATCATCATTATTAGAGCATTGTCCCAAGTGAGGAATAAAAAAAAGGCCATAAAAAAGAGAAGGCCCAAAAAAGAGAAAGGCCATAAAAAATGCCCAAAATGAGAGAAAAAGAGAGAAGGGACAATGTTACTATCCTTTTACCACACTTGTGCTTCAAAGTAGCACCATGATCTTCATAGTAGAGAGTCTCTAATGTTATCACTTTCATATACTAGTGGGAATTTTTCATTATAGAACTTGGCTTGTATATTCCAACAATGGGCCTCCTCAAGTGCCCTAGGTCTTCGTGAGCAAGCACGTTGGATGCACACCCACTAGTTTCTTTTGTTGAGCTTTCATACATTTATAGCTCTAGTGCATCCGTTGCATGGCAATCCCTACTCCTTGCATTAACATAAATCGGTGGGCATCTCCATAGCCCATTGATTAGCCTCGTTGATCTGAGACTTTCTCCTTTTTTGTCTTCTCCACATAACCCCCCTCATTATATTCTATTCCACCTATAGTGTTATGTCCATGGCTCGCGCTCATATATTGCATGAAAGTTTATAGGTTTGAGATTACTAAAGTATGAAACAATTGCTTGCTTGTCATCGGGGTTGTGCATGATGAGAGCATTCTTATGTGACGAAAATGAAACATGACTAAACTATATGATTTTGTAGGGATGAACTTTCTTTGGCCATGTTATTTTGAGAAGACATAATTGCTTAGTTAGTATGCTTGAAGTATTATCATTTTTATGTCAATATGAACTTTTGTCTTGAATCTTTCGGATCTGAATATTCATACCACAATTAAGAATAATTACATTAAAATTATGCCAAGTAGCACTCCGCATCAAAAATTCTGTTTTTATCATTTACCTACTCGAGGACGAGCAGGAATTAAGCTTGGGGATGCTTGATACGTCTCCAACGTATCTATAATTTTTGATTGCTCCATGCTATATTATCTACTGTTTTGGAGTATATTGGGCTTTATTTTCCACTTTTATATTATTTTTGGGACAAACCTATTAACCGGAGGCCCAACCCAGAATTGCTGTTTTTTGCCTATTTCAGTGTTTCGGAGAAATAGAATATCAAACGGAGTCCAAACGGTATGAAACCTTCGGAAACGTGATTTTCTCATCAGATAAGATCCAGGAGAATTGGACCCTCTGTCAAGAAAGCCATGAGCCGGCCACGAGGGTGGAGGGCGCCCCCCAGGGCGTGCTCCCTGCCTCGTGGGCCCCTCGAAGCTCCACCGACGTACTTCTTCCTCCTATATATACCTACATTCCCCCAAACGATTGGGGACGGAGCAAAAAACCTAATTCCACTGCCGCAACTTTCTGTATCCACGAGATCTCATCTTGGGGCCTGTTCCGGAGCTCCGCCGGAGGGGGCATCGATCATGGAGGGCTTGTACATCATCATCCAAGCCCCTCCAATGAAGTGTGAGTAGTTTACTTCAGACCTACGGATCCATAGTTAGTAGCTAGATGGCTTCTTCTCTCTCTTTGGATCTCAATACAATGTTCTCCCCCTCTCTTGTGGAGATCTATTTGATGTAATCTTCTTTTTGCGGTGTGTTTGTTGAGACCGATGAATTGTGGGTTTATGATCAAGTCTATCTATGAATAATATTTGAATCTTCTCTGAATTCTTTTATGTATGATTGGTTATCTTTGCAAGTCTCTTCGAATTATCAGTTTGGTTTGGCCTACTAGATTGGTTGTTCTTGCCATGGGAGAAGTGCTTAGCTTTGGGTTCGATCTTGCGGTGTCCTTTCCCAGAGACAGAAGGGGCAGCAAGGCACGTATTGTATCATTGCCATCGAGGATAACAAGATGGGGTTTTTATCATATTGCATGAAACTATCCCTCTACATCATGTCATCTTGCTTCAGGCGTTACTCTGTTTTTAACTTAATACTCTAGATGCATGCTGGATAGCGGTCGATGAGTGGAGTAATAGTAGTAGATGCAGGCAGGAGTCGGTCTACTTGTCTCGGACGTGATGCCTATATACATGATCATACCTGGATATTCTCATAACTATGCTGTAACACCCACGATGCGGCTATATCTCCCACGTGTCGGAGCACGACTTAGAGGCATAACCGCATTGTAGGCAATGTCGCAAGAGGGGTAATCTTTACACATCCCATGTACTGAATAAGAAAGAGATACATAGTTGGCTTACAATCGCCACTTCACACAATAGCATAAGTATATCATTACAATCATCCAGATACAATCAAGGGCCGACTATGGAACCAAAATAAAGACAACCCCAAATGCATAATGTCCCCGATCGCCCCAACTGGGCTCCACTACTGATCGTATAGAAAGGAAACGTAGTATCGTCCTGAGTCCTCAAAGAACTCCCACTTGAGCTCAGTCGTATCTCCTGGAATGGTATCATTGGTCCCTGCATCTGGTTTTGGAAGTAAACTGTGAGTCACGGGGACTCGGCAATCTCACACCCTCGTGATCAAGACTATTTAAGCTTATGGGTAGGGAAGAAGGTATGAGGTGGAGCTGCAGCAAACAATAGCATATATGGTGGCTAGCATACGCAAATGAGAGCGAGAAGAGAAGTCAAGGCACGTTCGAGAATGTATGATCAAGAAGTGATCCAAGTCTACTTACGTTCAAGCATAACCCGAGACCGTGTTCTCTTCCCGGACTTCGCCGAAAAGAGACCATCACGGCTACACACGCGGTTGATTCATTTTAATTAAGTTTAAGTTTCAGGTTTTCTACAACCGGACATTAACAAATTTCCATCTGCCCATAACCGCGGGCACGGCTTTCGAAAGTTCAAATCCCTGCAGGGGTGTCCCAACTTAGCCCATCACAAGCTCTCACGGTCAATGAAGGATATTCCTTCTCCCAGGACGACCCGGTCAGACTCGGAATCCCGGTTACAAGGCATCTCGACAATGGTAAAACTAAACCAGCAAAGCCGCCCGAATGTGCCGACAAATCCTGATAGGAGCTGCACATATCTCGTTCTCAGGGCACACCGAATTGTCCAAACTTCTGGTAGGCCCGCCCAGAGTTGCCCCTGGTGGCCACCGGCGGCTGACAAGTTGGACCAACACTCAAAGGAGCACTGGCCCGGAGGGTTTAAAATAAAGATGACCCTTGAGTCCGCGGAACCCAAGGGAAAAAGGCTTGTTGGCAAATGGTAAAACCAAGGTTGGGCCTTGCTGGAGGAATTTTATTCAAGGCGAACTATCAAGGGGTTCCCGTTATAACCCAACCGTGTAAGGAACGCAAAATCAAGGAACATAACACCGGTATGACGGAAACTAGGGCGGCAAGAGTGGAACAAAACACCAGGCATAAGGCCGAGCCTTCCACCCTTTACCAAGTATATAGATGCATTAAGTAAACAAGATATAATAATGATATCCCAACAATAAACATGTTCCAATAAGGAACAAACTCCAATCTTCATCTGCAACTAGCAACGCTATAAGAGGGGCTGAGCAAAGCGGTAACATAGCCAAACAATGGTTTGCTAGGACAAGGTGGGTTAGAGGTTTGACATGGCAATATGGGAGGCATGGTAAAGCATGTGGTAGGTATCGTAGCATAGGCATAGCAATAGAGCGAGCAATTAGCAAGCAAAGATAGAAGTGATTTCGAGGGTATGGTCATCTTGCCTACAAAGTTCTCCGAGTTGACGTAAGCTTGATCCTCGTAAACGTTCTCAACGGGTTCCTCGATCACGTACTCATCACCCGGTTCTACCCAAAGCAAGAACACAAGAAAAGGGAGACACAATCAACCACGGTGCAATGAGCAAGCAACATGATACAAAACATGGCATGACATGCGGGATGTGATATGCAATGCATATGCATGCTCCCGAAGGAAAAGATTGAACCAGGCCTCAACTTGGAAAACCAAGAGTGCCGCTCGAAAGATGAGTTGATTTCGGTCGAAATTGATATAAAGATCACCGGAATTGGATGCACGGTTTGCAAATGGCAAGCAAAACAATAATGACACTAAGCTGCGATTAACAGCACGAGGCCATCTAAATGCATCAAGAACAACAAGCTACTGCACTCTAACATAACAAAAAAGCACATGGCATTGATCCACTCAAGATGCTTGACAAAAGATGAACACTGAGCTATGGCTAATTCACACAATAGCAGGTTCAAACAAGCATGGCAAAAGTGCAAAAGATATCAGGTTCACAGACTTGGTGAGAATAACAACATGTCAGGATTTTACATTAGGAAGCAATGTTTAGAGCAAGATAACAACATGCTACAGGAACATATCATGGCAAAGCAAGGCATGTCATGAAACTACACTAAGCATATAACAAAAGTCCTTTACTGACCATAAACCAAAAGGGATCAGAAGATACAATGGCAACCATGTGAACATAGCAAGTTTCGTTAACAGATTCAGACTTAGCAGAAAAACTGGAACATGGCAAAACAGAATTACGTCGGCATGTTTGCGAGCTCGATGCACTCACCATAAGGCATAGCATGACAAGCTAAGCATACACCCAACAAGTAGACATGATAAATAAGCTAACCATGGCAAGAACACTCTCATAGCATGGATGGATCAACTACAACAACCTCGACAAAATTGATTAACACGTAAACAATCTGTTAGGTACATTTTATAGCAAAAGTAGAGCAAGATTGAGTCATGCTAGGTTACTCCATAATTGCAAACAAAGCTATGGATGGATAGAACATAATAATATCTAAAAATCATCCTTACTGAACATGCTCAAAAGAGGCATGGATCACTCTGTAGCAACATGAATACATGGCATGAAAATATCATCAGGGAAATGACTTAGAAGAATTCTAAGTCCCTTAAATCAGCAACATCACGAGAGCTACTTTGCATGGTTGTGCTAGTCACCACAATGATCACAAAAAATACATGGCATACACCCCTGTAAAGATGGCATGACATACAACAAAACACATGTAGGGCTCAAGTTCATAGGAGGCACACATTAAACATGGCAAAAATGACAAATGTCCATAATCTGTTAAGAATCTGAAACTAACATTACATAGCACTCTTGCAACAGCATTTGGGGCATCAATATGATCTCAAAGGAACATGGTGCAATGGAATGAAATGAAGTACACATCCAGACGAACAATTTGATATGCTACACGCCCAAAACGGAGCCACGGGTGAAAAGTTATGATACGATGAAAAATGCTAAAAATACTGGGGACTTAGAGGAGGAACGAGGTCAACCCTAGGGTTCGTCCCAGATCTGGATCGGCACGCGAACCGAGGTTCGCCGGGGCTCTCGCCGGAGTTGGAAGGAGCTCGTCGGTGTTGCGGTACTTGCCGGATCCGGCGTTGAGGAAGGGCGGCGGAGGAGAAGTGGGGTCGCTAGGGCTTGCCGGCGACGAGGGCGGGCCGAGGCGGGGACGAACGAGGTCGGGTCCTGTGACGCCTGAATAATTAAGCTACAGTAATTCCCTGTTAACGATGCCACATCACCACAGTTACTATTGTTGATCTCATGTTAGTTCAAAACGGATTCAAAATCAAAATCTAAATTAAAGGCAAACATCAATGTTTTCAAACATTAAAACTAAAATGTTCGGTTTGTGCTAAATAAAGCATAGTTAATCATGGTGGTGAAACCCCACTTTTATAAAGTGTTCAAAACTCTAATGTGAACAAAACAGTAACAAAACCAATTATTTAAAAGCTTTTAAAATATTAAGCCATCACAAACTATTTTGTTTTAGGTGCCAAGCTAAATGTGGTAGTGGCATAATTATTAATGCTCTTTTAGGCACAACTTTTGTATTCTATAAAAGCTAAAATTTAATAAAATAGAAAAGTGAATTAAATAAAAAGAAAAGGCAAAACTGTAAACAAATAAATAATAAAAAAGGCAAAATCCCTCCCCCTGGGCCATTTGGCCCAACTGGGCACCCAGCTGGTCGGCCCACCCGTTGGGCTATACCCCCCCTCATCCCGCTGCGTGACCTAACCCACTCCCTCACTTCTCCACCCCCCCCCCCCACCACGATCCACCTCCCCCTCCTCTGCCCCCCCCCCCCCCCGATTGGATCGGGGGGATTGACCCCGATGCCCCCGCCCGGTACCACGTCGCCGGAGCCGCCACCACCGCCCTCCACCTCGACCTCCCCGCCCTCGACCGCCTCAGACCGCTTCTACCTCGACTCCATCCCCCGACTGGATCTAGATCGCGCCCTTGGCGCCCCCGACGCCGTCGCCGCCTCGTTCCGCCACTGCTATGTCGGAGCCGCCCACCGTCCTCGTCGCCTCCTCGAGCACACTGCCGTTCCCCTACACCGCAAGTGAGGCCCGACCTCTCCTCCTCTCTCCCCCTGTCGCCCGAGCTCGCTGGAGCTCGTAACCCCCCACCATTGCCTGCACTCCCTCGCACCAACGCGCGCGCCCCGGCGCCCCTGAACGTGCCCACGGTCGCCCCCTCCTCCCCCCCCCCCCCCCGCTACCCTTATCCCTCGCTCACCCCGCATGTCGCAACCTCGCCCCGGCCACGTTTGCGCTACTGCTGCCTCCCTCCTACGCCAGCGCTCTGCTCCTGCGCCACGCCGGACGACCCGCGCTCAGCCGCTCCAGCCGCTGCTGCTCACCCCAGGCGCTGCCCCGCCTCTGCCCCGTTGCCTGAGGCCGCGGCCACCTCTTCCCCTGCACTTGCCCGCGCCGCCCCTGCAGTTGCCTCACCAACGCCACCCCCCCCCCCATGTCGCCGCTGACCCTGGCCGCCATGCCCACGGCCGCCTCCGGCGCCCGTCCGCGCCCAGCTCGCCGTGATGCCCACGCCCAGCTCCGCTGCTACGCCCCTGCCCGTTCTCCGCCGCACGCCGTGCCATGGCCGCGCCCTCTCCCTGGCTCCGTACGCCGACGCACACATCCGAGCGCCCGCAGCCGTGCTCACTGCAGCACCGCGAGCCACGGCCACCCCTGGCCTCGCCCCGCACCTCTACTCCATTGTGCCGCCTGGCCTTCCGCCCGCTCTGACTACCCGCCACCTCGCCGGCCATCGCTCGCCATCCTCATACCGCAGCTGGCCACCGCATCCCCCACACCATTGCCTCGCACCGTCCCACTGCGACTCACTGCTCCGGCCACCGCACTGATGTTGCCTCCGCGCCCACTTCCCCCTCCGCTGCTATCCCGCCAGCCACTGCCTCCCCTCGCGCCGTCGCTTGCCCTGCGGCCGGCGCCCGCCACCGCAGTCGTCCCTTCGCCGCCTCCCTTGGCCTGGCAGTAGGCGCCGGCGTGCGCCGCACGCGCCAAGCGCCCTCAGGCCTGCACCGGCACCCCTACACACGGCGCCCGTCGCCCGCTGTGCCCGCTCAGGCGCACGCCCGCACCCGAACGCCTGATCCGCCAGCCCCTTGGGGCCTATGACATGTGGGGCCCAGCCCCAGAATGAAACGATAAAAAAATTAAAATTAAATAAAAATTAAAATAAATAAATAAATGAGAAATAAAATATTAATTAATTAATTAATTGAAGAGTTAATTAACTTAATTAATTTTGATTAATTAACCTAATTAACTTGATTAACTACTGTTAATTAACAGAACAGTCAATGACAATAGGGACCCACTGGTCAATTTGACCAGTCAACGGTCAATGCTAACTAGACT
This sequence comes from Triticum monococcum, assembly GCA_034509565.1. Taxonomy (NCBI): domain Eukaryota; kingdom Viridiplantae; phylum Streptophyta; class Magnoliopsida; order Poales; family Poaceae; genus Triticum; species Triticum monococcum. Next base: position 211,127,436 of record CM067847.1, on the reverse strand, counting down.
GTTGACTTTGACTGGTCCCACCAGTCAGCCTTTGCTGACTGGGCAGTTGACGAAGTCAACAAATCCGGATACGCAGCCCGTTCGTCTGCCACGCATCCCTAGCATAGCAAACACGCAACTTTCCTCCTCCGGTTCATCTGTCCGAAAACGCGAAACACCGGAAATACTTTCCCGGATGTTTTCCTCCTTCACCGGTACCACCTCGTACCGTGTTAGGGCACATCTAGCATTACGCCTTGTCTTGTCATGCATCGTCATGCATTTGTTTGCATTATATTTATTGTTTCTTCGCCCTCTTCTCTCGCTAGACACCGAGATCGACGCCGCTGCTACCCAGTACGACTACGGTGTTGACGACCCCTCTCTCTTGCCAGAGCAACCAGGCAAGCCCCCCCCCCTTGATCACCAGATATCGCCTACTCTTCTCTATACTGCTTGCATTAGAGTAGTGTAGAATGTTACTGCTTTCCGTTAATCCTATCCTGATGCATAGCCTGTCCTTGCTACTACTGTTGTTACCTTTACCTGCAATCCTAATGCTTAGTATAGGATGCTAGTTTATCATCAGTGGCCCTACATTCTTGTCCATCTGCCTTGCTATACTATCGGGCTGTGATCACTCGGGAGGTGATCACGGGTATATACTATATACTTTATACATGATACACGTGATGACTAAAGTCGGGTTGGCTCGAGGAGTACCCGCGGTTGATTCATGAATTGGGGGCTGGAAGGGCATACTTTCCCGACAGCCCTCTGTGTGGATCTTTGTGGCGAAGCGACAGGGCAGGTTGAGACCACCTAGGAGAGAGGTGGGCCTGGCCCTGGTCGGCGTTCGCGGTTATTTCAAAATGACACGCTTAACGAGATCTTGGTATTTGATCTGAGTCTGGCTACTGGCCTATACGCACTAACCATATACGCGGGGATAGTTATGGGCACTCGACATCGTGGTATCAGCCGAAGCCTTCGTGACAACAGCGAATGAGCGGCGTGCGCCGGGTTGGACTAGAACGCCTGCTCTTGTATAAGGGAGGCTAGGTCTGCTCACCGGCCGCGTACGCAACATGTAGGTATGCAATGGGCGATGGGCCCAGACCCCTGCACCTAGGATTTAGACCGGTGTGCTGACCTCTCTGTTGTGCCTAGGTAGGGCTGCGACGTGTTGATCTTTCGAGGCCCGGCATGACCCAGGAAAGTGCGTCCGGCCAAATGGGATCTAGCGTGTTGGGTTATGTGGTGCACCCCTGTAGGGAAGTTAATCTATTCGAATAGCTGTGTCCCTCGGTAAAAGGACGACCCAGAGTTGTACCTTGACCTTATGACAACAAGAACCGGATACGTAATAAAACACACCCTTCCAAGTGCCAGATACAACTGGTGATCGCTCTCTCACAGGGCGACAAGGGGAGGATCATCGGTTAGGATTATGCTGTGCGTTGTTACTTGGTGAACTTACCATCTACTTTCTTCTCCTGCTGCAAGATGGAGGTTACCAGAAGTGTAGTCTTCGAAAGGACTAGCTATCCCCCCTTATTCCGGAATTCTGCAGTTCAGTCCACATATGATACCCTTATTCCATTTGATACCAATGCATACATATGTAGTGTAGCTCCTTGCTTGCAAGTACCTTGGATGAGTACTCACGGTTGCTTTGCTCCCTCTTTTTCCCCTTTCTATACCCGATTGTTGTGACCAGACGATGGAGCCCAGGAGCCAGATGCCACTGTCGATGACGACTACTACTACTCGGGAGGTGCCTACTACTACGTGCAGCCCGCTGACGACGACCAGGAGTAGTTTAGGAGGATCCCAGGCAGGAGGCCTGCGCCTCTTTCGATCTGTATCTCAGTTTGTGCTAGCCTTCTTAAGGCAAACTTGTTTAACTTATGTCTGTACTCAGATATTGTTGCTTCCGCTGACTCGTCTATGATCGAGCTCTTGTATTCGAGCCCTCGAGGCCCCTGGCTTGTAATATGATGCTTGTATGACTTATTTTATTTGTAGAGTTGTGTTGTGATATCTTCCCGTGAGTCCCTAATCTTGATCGTACACGTTTGCATGTATGATTAGTGGACGATCGAATTGGGGGCGTCACAAGTTGGTATCAGAGGCGACTGCCTGTAGGAATCCCCCTTTCAAACTCCTTAGCCGAAGTTGAGTCTAGTCATTGCAAAACTTTTACTAACATGGATGTGTGGCTTACGGGCCCATGTTGCCATTGGGTGGTATTAGGATCTTTTACTCCTCGATCTTTACTCTGGGACTCTAACCTCTCCCCTATTTGGGTTAAATAATTTTGCTAAAAAGACTAACTTTAGGTTCTCGAAAGACTTCTCCCGGAGAGCCCCGCACTCCAGATGATCACTTGCTGCACCAGAAGATTCCGAAGATACTCTCCGAGGTTTTCTCGAGACCCTTGTGCCCATCGAATTTACAATCCCCTACCACCGATATACCCTTATGGATAACTACCTACAATTGCCGTTCATGCCTTCATCCTCAGTTGCTCTTGTTATTACAAGATGCCCTAAATTGCTCTCCGTTGTTCCGAAAATCCTTTAAGCTTACTGCCTTGAAGTTCTTTGCCACATGAATACCCCTATTGAAATTCCTCGCACTTATTGAGTATTTGTTCATCCCTAGTTGTTCGTATGCTTCATAAGATACTCTGAAATACTATCCGACCTTCTGAGCATCCTCTTCAAACTATTGCTCTGCAAATACTTGTATGCTTACATTATGGATGCTCCCATATCACTAGCAATATTCACTAGTATCTTTTGACACCGTCATTTTGATCCTATTGATTCAACATGTGTGCGAATGCACACAATCATCTATCAACCTTTCTAGTTATCTTTCCGGCTGAGACGTCATTTTTGAACATGAGCTGGTTCTCGACCAAACTATTTGTCGTCAATTGTGCCTCTGGTCTATCCAACCTTGATTAGAGCGTCTGCTTCTGATCCTTTGTTTTGGAAATCTTAATTCCTTTGTTATCTAAGCATCGAATTATTCAAATGTTCTATAATATGATGCCCGTGCATTCTTCTTCCTCTGGTTGAGTACCGATGCTCACATCGGATCCCTTGTGGACCATCGGTTCCTTTGTTAGATTTTGTCCGACAATGTCCTTCATATTCAATAAACTTGTGGGGCTTTCCTCGGATACATAATGCCTTTGGTAAAATTGTATCCCCTGCTTTTGTCAACCATGCTCAGCTCCCGAGCTTTAGTTATTCGCTCCTGAAGTTTGTGGTATATGTTTCTACGATGCCCCAATGGGTTGAACCTATGCCTTCCTTAATCTGTGTGATCCTGAAAAATTTCACATGTCATACTTATCTGGTATTGCACCGGGTAAAACTATCAACAACTAATGTCCTTTTCGAAAAGCGAGAGGTGGATGGAAGGTTATACATTGAGGAAGTGGGAGTCGACCTTGAACTTTGCGTTCATGCCCATGGACCCGATGTGGAACTTATCATTGAAGCTTCTTGTAATAATAATAATCCCCTTGTTATAAATTTGTCTTGTATCTATGTTTAATCCTTTTCAACCGTGGTTCCGGCCATGATTGTTCTTCTTTGATCCCATTTCTCGGACAAGTTAAAGCACTTGTTTCTACAGATCAATATGCCTGCCCAACCTCTATTATGATCTACCTTCGAATATTACCCCTGGTATATCGAGGACATCATGCCATTGCACTATATCTTATGAAACTTTTGATGAAGTACTACCTTTCCCTCTCATTGTCACTTCATGGGTGCTGGGTTGTTTGTCACTCGAGAACACCAATAAGTGAATCTATTCCGCACTCCGATTCTATAACTCTTAAGTAATTTTTCGTTTCTTATGAGTTTAATAATCCTTCAAGCCATTCCTAGCCTGTTTGGCTATATCATTGTCGTGATGATTTTAACTGTGCTACCTGGTCCTTATTCTCGAAACACCAATTTGCGACGATAGCTAAGCTTACGTCGGTCTTCCTCATCATCCCCTTTCACCTTAAACATCAAGCTTGATTTCGAGTTTGTGTCGTAACTCTGGTTCCAATAACCTCTTGCTTCATCATTCCTTTGACTTGATGTCATCGCTGATCGATTACATCTTCATGAAATATCTCAACAAAATTTGTCGTGATCATCATCAACATTCTGAGCTCTTCTAGGATATCAATTGAATTTAAGAAGAGAAATACCATCCTTGCCCTTGATGATTTGTGTTATCATCGACCACTTTATTGCCTTCTGTTCAACACAAACTTGTTCGTGTTTCGTGTTATACCCTGAGATCCTTGCTATCCAGCATTTGTTCTTTACCTTGGAGTATTACCATCTTTTATGTCAAGGATGTCATGAGAATTTCACCACCTATTAAGAATTCTTGGAATAGTGATACTTATCACCATCACCATTCTTTCTTGGTCCCCGTGTTGATTCCAACAATTGAACTGTGTCGTTTGGATTCCTTCCTTCTAGCAACCCTATTGCTTTGAACTTAATGGTTGACATTTTATCCTTAGACCATTGGTTATCGAATCACCATTATAACACCAGTCATGCTACCTAAGCCCATATTATGGGTGCACTTTTCAACCAATGATTAATTGTGTATGTTGTCCTCGAGCATACACCATTATACCATCTATTTTGACAAATGTTATCTCTTTGTTCACATAATTGTGGAAATCCATCTTGTTGGAAATCTCAATGAATTGTCGCTGAGACCATCAGCCACCTCCTCATCCTATCATTGGTTTAATGATGGACTCTTGTTTTGGAACTTGCTTCCATAGTTCATTTCCCGAGAATCTTACAATGTCATCTTGCCAATTTTGGTTGCACCTTTTCTTCTCAGGCATCTTGAGTCTGAGGTATCCTGACACCAATCGGATCTGAATCTCGGTCAGGTATGATGGTTGGAACATATCTCCAAGAGTTATAACGTTGGTCTCATATGACCCGGTAAGGTGATGTCATGCCTAGCACACCTGACTGGAGGACTATTGTTATAGTTTCCTTTTCAGCAAGTTTAGCCATTCTTCCATGAGGAAATTATAATACTTACTCTATGAGTTGTTCCTGATGGATCCATTGTGTATCCAAAGTTTGACCTTTCCTTGAAGACCATGCTAATGCTATCTCTAAGCATGTCTTTGGTACTCTGATTATCAATAAAAACATTTGAAGCACAATGCTAACTTTTGTTTATCAATTATACAACACTGTTGTATGGGTAATGTCATGAAATTTCTCTCCCCTTACCAAAGGGTTTTCTACATTATATCATGTCATGGATATCATGCCTTGCTTGTCCTTGGTAAGGTTATACCCCTGAAATATGTGTTTAAACACATCTTCCTTTCCATTTGTTCTATTTAATCTGACGATCACATTTTCCTTTCCATTGTTTTTAACCTTTCTTGTGATCTATATGACCCAAGTAGTAATATTCTCCTGCTTTTGTAAGCACCTCGGTGTACAACTCTGTTAGTAAGAACCTGTTACTATTGTTGATGACATTCCGGTATCCACCGATGGACGAGAACTTTGTCTAATGGTTCGCCTCGTTCAATGAGCAGGAAAAGGGTTCTCTTCGTCCCTCGCCCTTGGTACTGACGTTGTTGCCAACATAACTGACAGGCTACCCTCCGACAGGCCATACTTACATGGTCGTGCAAGACATCATCACCCTTCCTACTTTTAGCCCACATGGTGGGCCCATAACCCACAGTTCCACAGGATCGAAACCTGACTCTCCTGTACACCCACTGTTCCCAAAGTTATTCCTCCCGCGTGGACTCGTATGTAATTCATGAGCCACCTTCCGAGAGATCGTCAATTCTGGTATCAAACACAACACTAATTCTCGTTGCTCTGAACCCCTTTCACACGTTGTTTCAGGCAACAACAATTGTCTATCTGCTTGAAACTGCTTATGGTACCTTCTTACTTTGCTCTCGATGTGTTTCATTTGTTCAACTCGAGAGATACTCATGTGTTCATTCTTGGGATACCCCCAGATGATTTTCCCTTATAACATCCTATCGTTGTAGAGCTGCCCCTTACCTATTTGTTAGTACGATGGAGTTCCGCGAGGAAAGGATGACAACTTCATCATGATGCATTGGAACAAAGAATAGAAGACATCAACGAAAGGGATTAACTTCTTCGAGAAGAGAAACCAAGGCCGAGAAGACTTGTCAGAATTTCATAACCAGAACTTTTCCCCCTACACAACCTCTTAAATCTCGGGACGAGATTTCTTGTAGTGGAGGAGAATTGTGACGCCCGGATAATTAAGCTACAGTAATTCCACATTAACGATGCCACGTCACCATAGTTACTGTTGTTGATCTTGCGTTAGTTCAAAACCGATTCAAATTCAAAATTTGAATTAAAGGCAAACATCAAAGTTTTCAAACATTAAAACTAAAATGTTCGGTTTGTGCCAAATAAAGCATAGTTAACTGTGGTAGTGGCATAATTATTAATGCTCTTTTAGGCACAACTTTTGTATTCTATAAAAGCTAAATTTTAATAAAATAGAAAAGTGAATTAAATAAAAAGAAAAGGCAAAACTGTAAACCACTGTTCAAGATATCTTCCAATATGCCGATAAATCAGCCGATTTATCGCTTACCGTTGTTAGACCGATAAGATAAATCGGCTGATAAATCAGCCGATATGGCGATAAATCGGTCGATATGCCGATAAACTAGCCGATTTACCCCTTATCATGGGTTGACCGATAAGTTCCCGATAAGCGATATCCCCAACATTGCTGTAAACAAATAAATAAATAAATAAAAGGCAAACTCCCTCCCCCTGGGCCGTTTGGCCCAACTGGGCACCCAGCTAGTCGGCCCACCCATTGGGCTATACCCCCCCCCCTCCTCACCCCCTGCGTGACCTAACCCACTCCCCCACTTCTCCCCCCCCCCACCATGATCCACCTCCCCTTCCTCTGCCCCCCCCCCCCCGATTCGATCGGGGGGATTGACCCCGATGCCGCCGCCCGGGACCACGTCGCCGGAGCCGCCACCGCCGCCCTCCACCTCGACCTCCCCGTCCTCGACCGCCTCGGACCGCTTCTACCTCGACTCCATCCCCCGATCGGATCTAGATCGCGCCCCTGGCGCCCCTGACGCCGTCGCCGCCTCATTCCGCCACTGCTATGCCGGAGCCGCCCACCGTCGTCGTTGCCTCCTCGAGCACACTGTCGTTCCCCTACACCGCAAGTGAGGCCCGGCCCCTCCTCCTCTCCCCCATGTCGCCCGAGCTCGCTGGAGCTCGTAACCCCCCCCCCCCCACCGTTGCCTGCACTCCCTCGCACCACCTTGCGCGCCCCGGTGCCCCTGAACGCGCCCACAGTCCCCCCCCCCCCCCCGCCGCTACCCTATCCCTCGCTCACCCCGCACGCCACAACCTCGCCCCGCTCGTGTTCGCGCTACTGCTGCCTCCCTCCTACGCCGGCGCTCTGCTCCTGCGCCGCGCCAGACGACCCGCGCTCCGCCGCTGCTACTCACCCCAGGCGCCTCCCCGCCTCTCCCCCGCTGCGTGAGGCCGCGGCCACCTCTTCCCCTGCACTCGCCCGCGCCGCCCCTGTTGTTGCCTCGCCAATGCCACCCCCTCCCCCCCTCGTGTCGCCGCTGACCATGGCCGCCATGCCCACGGCCGCCTCCGGCGCCCGTCCGCGCCCAGCGTGCCGCGATGCCCGCGCCCAGCTCCGCTGCTACGCCCCCTGCCCGTTCTCTGCCGCATGCCGCGCCGTGGCCGGGCCCTCTCCCTGGCTCCGTACGCCGATGCACGCATCCGAGTGCCCGCAGCCGTGCTCACTGCAGCACCGCGAGCCACAGCCACCCCTGGCCTCGCCCCGCACCTCTGCTCCATCGTGCCGCATGGCCTTTCACCCGCTCCGACTGCCCGCCACCTCGCCGGCCATCGCTCGCCCTCCTCGCACCGCAGCTAGCCAACGCATCCCCCACGCCATTGCCCCGCATCGTCCCACTACGCCTCGCTGCTCCGGCCACCGCACTGTTGTTGCCTCCGCGCCCGCTTCCCCCTCCGATGTTGTCCCGCAACCACTACCTCCCCTCGCGCTGTCGCTTGCCCCGCGGCCGGCGCCCGCCACCGCAGTCGTCCCTTCGCCGCCTCCCTTGGCCTGGCCGCCGGCATGCGCCGCGCGCGCCCAGCGCCCTCGGGCCTGCACCGGCACCCCTGCACACGGCGCCCGTCGCCCGCTGTGCCCGATCGGGCACACGCCCGCACCCGAACGCCTGATCCGCCAGCCCCTTGGGGCCTATGACATGTGGGGCCCGGCCCCAGAACGAACTGATAAAAAAATTAAAAATTAAATTAAAATTTTAAAATAAATAAATGATAAATAAAATATTAATTAATTAATTAAAGAGTTAATTAACTTAATTAATTTTGATTAATTAACCTAATTAACTTGATTAACTAGTGTTAATTAACAGAACAGTCAATGACAGTAGGGACCCACTGGTCAATTTGACCAGTCAACGGTCAATGCTGACTAGACTGTTGACTTTGACTGGTCCCACCAGTCAGCCTCTGCTGACTGGGCAGTTGACGAAGTCAACCGGGCCTACTGGTCAGCCACACAAGCCCTTCTGTGGGTACACTTCTGTGTACCCATAGCAATTTAACATTTAGTTTTTGAATTAAAACAATTTAGAAAATTATTCAAAACTTTGAAAAATCATATAAAATAAACCATAGCTCAAATGAAAATACTTTCTACATGAAAGTTGCTCAGAACGACGAGACGAATCTAGATACGCAGCCCGTTTGTCCGCCACGCATCCCTAGCATAGCAAACACGCAACTTTTCCCCTCCGGTTCATTTGTCCGAAAATGCGAAACACCGGAAATACTTTCCCGGATGTTTTCCCCCTTCGTCGGTACCACCTCGTACCGTGTTAGGGCACATCTTGCATCACGCCTTGTCATGTCAAGCATCGTCATGCATTTTTTTCATTATATTTATTGTTTCTTCCCCCTCTTCTCTCGCTAGACACTGAGACTAACGCCGCTGCTACCCAGTACAACTACGGTGTTGACGACCCCTCTCTCTTGCCAGAGCAACCAGACAAGCCCCCCCCCCTTGATCACCAAATATCGCCTACTCTTTTCTATACTGCTTGCATTAGAGTAGTGTAGCATGTTACTGCTTTCCGTTAATCCTATCCTGATGCATAGCCTGTCCTTGCCACTACTGTTGTTACCTTTACCTGCAATCCTGATGCTTAGTATAGGATGCTAGTTTATCATCAGTGGCCCTACATTCTGGTCCGTCTGCCATGCTATACTATCGGGCCGTGATCACTCGGGAGGTGATCACGGGTATATACTATATACTTTATACATGATACATGTGATGGCTAAAGTCGGGTTGGCTCGAGGAGTACCCGCGGTTGATTCACGAATTGGGGGCTGGAAGGACATACTTTCCCGACAACCCTCTGTGTGGATCTTTGTGGCGAAGCGACATGTCAGGTTGAGACCACCTAGGAGAGAGGTGTGCTACGTCTTGAGCTTGCGTTGGTTTTCCCCGAAGAGGAAGGGATGATGCAGCAGAGTAGCGTAAGTATTTCCCTCAGTTTTTGAGAACCAAGGTATCAATCCAGTAGGAGGCCACGCTCAAGTCCCTCGTACCTGCACAAAACGATAGCTACTCGCAACCAACGCGATTAGGGGTTGTCAATCCCTTCACGGTCACTTACGAGAGAGAGATATGATAGATATAATATTTTTGGTATAAAGATGCAAAGTAAAAAGTAAAAGCAAAGTAAAAAAGCAAAGCAAGATTAAAGTGATGGAGATTGATATGATGAGAATAGACCCGGGGGCCATAGGTTTCACTAGTGGCTTCTCTCAAGAGCATAAGTATTCTATGGTGGGTGAACAAATTACTGTTGAGCAATTGACAGAATTGAGCATAGTTATGAGAATATCTAGGCATGATCATGTATATAGGCATCACGTCCGTGACAAGTAGACCTAAACGATTCTGCATCTACTACTATTACTCCACTCATCGACCGCTATCCAGCATGCATCTAGAGTATTAAGTTAAAAACAGAGTAACGCCTTAAGCAAGATGACATGATGTAGAGAGATAAATTCATGCAATATGAAATAAACCCCATCTTGTTATCCTCGATGGCAACGATGCAATACGTGCCTTGCTGCCCCTTCTGTCACTGGGAAAGGACACCGCAAGATCGAACCCAAAGCTAAGCACTTCTCCCATGGCAAGAACTACCAATCTAGTTGGCCAAACCAAACGGATAATTCGAAGAGACTTGCAAAGATAACCAATCATACATAAAAGAATTCAGAGAAGATTCAAATATTATTCATAGATAGACTTGATCATAAACCCACAATTCATCGGTCTCAACAAACACACCGCAAAAAGAAGATTACATCGAATAGATCTCCACACGAGAGGGGGAGAACTTTGTATTGAGATCCAAAAAGAGAGAAGAAGCCATCTAGCTACTAACTATGGACCCGAAGGTCTGAGGTAAACTACTCACACTTCATCGGAGGGGCTATGATGATGTAGAAGCCCTCCGTGATGACGACCCTCTCCGGCGGAGCTCCGGAACAGGCCCCAAGATGGGATCTCGTGGATACAGAAAGTTGCGGCGGTGGAATTAGGTTTTTGGCTCCCGTTCTGATCGTTTGGGGGTACGTATGTATATATAGGAGGAAGGAGTATGTCAGTGGAGCACCGAGGGGCGCACGAGGCAGGGGGCGCGGCCTAGGGGGGCGCCCCCCACCCTGGTGACCTCCTCTTTGACTCCTTGGAGTAGGGTCCAAGTCTCTTGGATCACGTTCGGTGAGAAAATCACGTTCCTGAAGGTTTTATTCCATTTGGACTCCGTTTGATATTCTGTTTCTCCGAAACACTGAAATAGGCAAAAAAACAGTAATTCTGGGCTGGGCCTCCGGTTAATAGGTTAGTCCCAAAAATAATATAAAAGTGGAAAATAAAGCCCAATATAGTCCAAAACAGTAGATAATATATCATGGAGCAATCAAAAATTATAGATACGTTGGAGACGTATCAGGCATCCCCAAGCTTAATTCCTGCTCGTCCTCGAGTAGGTAAATGATAAAAAGAGAATTTTTTATGCGGAGTGCTACTTGGCATAATTTCAATGCAAATCTTCTTAATTGTGATATGAATATTCAGATTCGAAATATTCAAGACAAAAGTTTGTATTGACATAAAAATAATAATACTTCAAGCATACTAACAAAGCTATTATGTCTTCTCAAAATAACATGGCCAAAGAAAGTTATTCCTACAAAATCATATAGTCTGGCTATGCTCTATATTCACCACACAAAGTATTTAAATCATGCACAACCCCGATGACAAGCCAGGCAATTCTTTCATACTCAACTTTTTCAAAACTTTTTCAGTCTTCACGCAATACATGAGCGTGAGCCATGGATATAGCACTATAGGTGGAATAGAATGGTGGTTGTGGAGAAAAAAGGAGGGTAAGATAGTCTCACATCAACTAGGCGTATCAACGGGCTATGGAGATGCCCATCAATAGATATCAATGTGAGTGAGTAGGGATTGCCATGCAACGGATGCACTAGAGCTATAAATGTATGAAAGCTCTGTTGGGGAACGTAGTAATTTCAAAAAAATTCCTACGCACACGCAAGATCATGGTGATGCACAGCAACGAGAGGGGAGAGTGTGATCTACGTACCCTTGTAGATCGACAGTGGAAGCGTTATGACAATGCGGTTGATGTAGTCGTACGTCTTCACGGCCCGACCGATCAAGCACCGAAACTACGGCACCTCCGAGTTTTAGCACACGTTCAGCTCGATGACGATCCCCGGACTCTGATCCAGCAAAGTGTCGGGGAAGAGTTCCGTCAGCACGACGGCGTGGTGACGATCTTGATGTACTACTGTCGCAGGGCTTCGCCTAAGCACCGCTACAATATTATCGAGGACTATGGTGGCAGGGGGCGCCGCACACGGCTAAGAATAAGATCACGTGGATCAACTTGTGTGTCTATGGGGTGCCCCCTGCCCCTGTATATAAAGGATGGAGGAGGAGGAGGCCGGCCAAGGCTAGGTGCGGCCAAGATGTGGAGTCCTACTAGGACTCCAAGTCCTAGTAGGACTCCACCAAGAGGGGAGGAAGGGAGAAGGAAGTGGAGGAGAAGGAAAGGTGGCCGGCCCCCTTTTCCCTAGTCCAATTCGGACTAGAGGGGAGGGGGGCGCAGAAGGCCCTTTCTCCTCTTCCCACTAAAGCCCATCAAGGCCCAATACTTCTCCCGGCGAATTCCCGTAACTCTCCGATACTCCAAAAAATACCCGAATCACTCGGAACCTTTCCGATGTCTGAATATAGTCGTCCAATATATCGATCTTTACATCTCGACCATTTCGAGACTCCTCGTCATGTCCCCGATCTCATCCGGGACTCCGAACTCCTTCGGTACATCAAAACTCATAAACTCATAATATAACTGTCATCGAAACCTTAAGCGTGCGGACCCTACGGGTTCGAGAACAATGTAGACATGACCGAGACACATCTCCGGTCAATAACCAATAGCGGGACCTGGATTCCCATATTGGCTCCTACATATTCTACGAAGATCTTTATCGGTCAGACCGCATAACAACATACGTTGTTCCCTTTGTCATCGGTATGTTACTTGCCCGAGATTCGATTGTCGGTATCCAATACCTAGTTCAATCTCGTTACCGGCAAGTCTCTTTACTCGTTCTGTAATACATCATCTCGCAACTAACTCATTAGTTGCATTGCTTGCAAGGCTTAAGTGATGTGCATTACCGAGAGGGCCCAGAGATACCTCTCCGACAATCGGAGTGACAAATCCTAATCTCGAAATACATCAACCCAACATGTACCTTTGGAGACACCTGTAGAGTACCTTTATAATCATCCAGTTACGTTGTGACGTTTGGTAGCACACAAAGTGTTCCTCCGGCACACGGGAGTTACATAATCTCATAGTCATAGGAACATGTATAAGTCATGAGGAAAGCAATAGCAACATACTAAACAATCGGGTGCTAAGCTAATGGAATGGGTCATGTCAATCAGATCATTCATCTAATGATGTGATCCCGTTAATCAAATAACAACTCTTTGTCCATGGTTAGGAAACATAACCATCTTTGATTAACGAGCTAGTCAAGTAGAGGCATACTAGTGACACTCTGTTTGTCTATGTATTCACACATGTATTATGTTTCCGGTTAATACAATTCTAGCATGAATAATAAACATTTATCATGATATAAGGAAATAAATAATAACTTTATTATTGCCTCTAGGGCATATTTCCTTCAAGCTCAACAAAAGAAACTAGTGGGTGTGCATCCAACTTGCTTGCTCACGAAGACCTAGGGCACTTGAGGAGGCCCATCATTGGAATATACAAGCTAAGTTCTATAATATATGAAAGTGATAACATGAGAGACTCTCTACTATGAAGATCATGGTGCTACTTTGAAGCACAAGTGTGGTAAAAGGATAGTAGCATTTCCCCTTTTTATTTATTTTCTCTTTTTTGGGGGGCCTTCTTTTTTTGGCCTTTCTCTTTTTTGGGACAATGCTCTATTAAATGATGATGATCACACTTTTATTTATTTACAACTCAATGATTACAACTCGATTCTAAAACAAAGTATGACTCTATATGGATGCCTCCGGCGGTGTACCGGGATATGCAATGAATCAAGAGTGACAAGTATGAAGAAATTATGAACGGTGGCTTTGCCACAAATACTATGTCAGCTACATGATCATGCTAAGCAATATGACAATGATGAATGTGTCATGATGAACTAGATGGTGGAAAGTTGCATGGCAATATATCTCGGAATGGCTATGGAAATGCCATAATAGGTAGGTATGGTGGCTGTTTTGAGGAAGGTATATGGTAGGTGTATGATACCGGCGAAAGGTGCGCGATATTAGAGAGGCTAGCAAAGGTGGAAGGGTGAGAGTTCGTATAATCCATGGACTCAACATTAGTCATAAAGAACGCATACACTTATTGCAAAAATCTAGAAGTTATCAAAGCAAAGTATTACGCGCATGCTCCTAGGGGGATAGATTGGTAGGAAAAGACAATCGCTCGCCCCCGACCGCCACTCATAAGGAAGACAATCAATAAATAAATCATGCTCCGACTTCATCACATAACGGTTCACCATAAGTGCATGCTACGGGAATCACAAACTTTAACACAAGTATTCTTTAAATTCACAACTACTCAACTAGCATGACTTTAATATTATCACCTCCATATCTCAAAACAATTATCAAGCTTCAATATTTTCTTAGTATTCAACACACTCAAAAGGAAGTATCACAAATCTTGAATACCAAGCATATTATTATTAAGAAAATTACCATGCTATTAAGAGACTCTCAAAATAATTTAAGTGAAGCATGAGAGATCAATAGTTTCTTTAAAACAAATCCACCACCGTGCTCTAAAGGATCTAAGTGAAGCACATAGAGCAAAATTATAACACTCAAAAGATATAAGTGAAGCACATAGAGCAAAATTACTTTGCTCAGAAGATATAAGTGAAGCACATAGAGCAAAACTACTTAGCTCAAAAGATATAAGTGAAGCACATAGAGTATTCTATCAAATTTTAATTCATGTATGGCTCTCTCAAAATGTGTGTACAGCAAGGATGATTGTGGCATACTTAGACACAAATATACAAATAATACAAGACGCTCCAAGCAAAACACATATCATGTTGGTGAATAAAAATATAGCTCCAAGTAAATTACCGATGGAAGTGGATGAAAGAGGGGATGCCTCCCGAGGCATCCCCAAGCTTTGACTTCTTGGTGTCTTTGGATTATCTTGGGGGTGCCATGGGCATCCCCAAGCTTATGCTCTTGCCACTCCTTGTTCCATAATCCATCAAAAGAATTCACCCAAAACTTGAAAACTTCACAACACAAAACTCAAAATAGAAAACTCGTGAGCTCCGTTAGCGAAAGAAAACAAAAGACCACTTCAAGGTACTGTAATGAACTCATTATTTATTTATATTGGTGTTAAACCTACTGTATTCCAACTTCTCTATGGATTATAAACTATTTTACTAACCATAGATTCGTCAAAATAAGCAAACAACACATGAAAAACAGAATCTGTCAAAAACAGAACAGTCTGTAGTAATCTGTAGCTAGCGCAAGATCTGGAACCCCAAAAATTCTAAAATAAATTGCTGGACGTGAGGAATTTATCTATTAATCATATGCTAAAATAATTAACTAAATAGAACTCTTCAAATAAAAATGACAGCAGTTCTCGTGAGCGCTGAAGTTTCTGTTTTTTACAGCAAGTTCAACAAGACTTTCCCCAAGTCTTCCCAACGGTTCTACTTGGCACAAACACTAATTAAACACAAAAACACAACCAAAATAGAGGCTAAATAATTTATTTATTACTAAGAAGGAGCAAAAAGCAAGTAATAAAAATAAAATTGGGTTGCCTCCCAACAAGCGTTATCGTTTAACGCCCCTAGCTAGGCATAAAAGCGAGGATAGATCTAAGTATTGCCATCTTTGGTAGGCAATCCATAAGTGGCTCTCATGATAGTTTCATATGGCAATTTTATTTTATTTCTTGGAAAGTGTTCCATGCCATTTTTTAATGGTAATTGAAATCTAATATTTCCTTCCTTCATATCAATAATCGCACCAACCGTTCTAAGGAAAGGTCTACCAAGAATAATAGGGCAAGAAGGATTGCAATCTATATCAAGAACAATGAAATCTACGGGCACATAATTCCTATTTGCAACAATAAGAACATCATTAATCTTTCCCATAGGTTTCTTAATAGAATCCACGAGATGCAAGTTTAGAGAGCAATCGTCAAAATTGCGGAAATCTAGCAAATCACACAAAGTTTTGGGAATAGTGGAGACACTAGCACCCAAATCACACAAAGCATAAAACTCATGATCTTTAATTTTAATAGTTGGTTCCCACTCCTCATAGAGTTTTCTAGGGATAGAAACTTTCAACTCAAGTTTTTCTTCATAAGATTGCATCAAGGCATCAACAATATGTTCGGTGAAGGCTTTATTTTGACTATAAGCATTTGGAGAATTTAGTACGGATTGCAACAAGGAAATACAATCAATTAAAGAGCAACTTTCATAATTAAATTCCTTGAAATCCAATATAGTGGGTTTAGCAACATCTAGATTTTTATTTCTTTCAATCCCACTTTCATCAATTTCATCATTAAGATCTAAATACTCCGAATTTTTAGAACGCCTTCTAGGTAAAGGAAGATCATATTCAGTTTCATCAAGATCCATATTGCAAAACAAAGATTTAATAGGGGACACATCAATAACTTTTAGATCTTCATCTTGATTTTCATAGGAATTGGAAGAACACACTTTAATAAAGGCATCTTTGGAAGCACGCATCCTAGCGGTTCTTTCCTTGCACTCATCAATGGAAATTCTCATGGCTTTGAGAGACTCATTGATATCATGCTTAGGAGGAATAGATCTAAGCTTTAAAGAATCAACCTCAAGGGAAATTCTATCAATGTTCCTAGCCAAATCATCAACTTTAAGCAATTTCTCTTCAAGCAAAGCATTAAAATTCTTTTGTGAATTCATAAATTCTTTAACACTATTCTCAAATTCAGAGGGCATCTTATTATAATTTCCATAAGAGTTGTTGTAGGAATTCCCATAATTATTAGAAGGATTACTAGGATATGGCCTAGGATTAAAATTCCCTCTATAAGCGTTGTTACCAAAATTATTCCTAGCAACGAAATTCACATCCATAGATTCATTGTTATTCTCAATCAAAGTAGACAAAGGCATATCATTAGGATCAGAAGAAACACTCTTAGTAGCAAATAATTTCATAAGTTCATCCATCTTTCCACTCAAAACATTGATTTATTCTATCGCATGCACTTTTTTATTAGAAGATCTTTCAGTATGCCATTGAGAATAATTAACCATAATATTATCTAGGAGTTTGGTAGCATCTCCTAAAGTGATTTCCATAAAAGTGCCTCCCGCGGCCGAATCTAAAAGATTTCTAGAAGCAAAATTCAATCCGGCACAAAAATTTTGTATAATCATCAACAAATTCAAACCATGAGTAGGGCAATTATGTATCATTAATTTCATTCTCTCCCAAGCTTGTGCAACATGTTCATGATCAAGTTGCTTAAAATTCATAATATCGTTTCTAAGAGAGATGATCTTAGCAGGAGGGAAATACTTAGAGATAAAAGCATCTTTGCACTTGTTCCAAGAATCGAAGACCAAGCTTTAGCACGATCTCTAAGCGAAAAAGGAAATAGCTTCAATTTAACGACATCATTATCGGCATCTTTTTTCTTTTGTATATCACATAAATCAACGAAGCTATTCAGATGAGTAGCGGCATCTTCGCTAGGAAGGCCGGCGAATTGATCTTTCATAACAAGATTCAACAAAGCAGCATTGATTTCACAAGATTCAGTATTAGCAAGAGGAGCAATCGGAGTGCTAAGGAAATCATTATTATTGGTATTGGTGAAGTCACACAATTTGGTAGTATCTTGAGCCATCGCGACAAACAAGCAAACTAGCACACAAGCAAACAAGAGCAAACGAGCAAAAGAGGCAAATGGAGAGGGAGGATAGAGAGACAAAGGGCGAATAAAACTGCAAGGGTGAAGTGGGGGAGAGGAAAACGAGAGGAAAATGTCAAATAATGTAATACGAGAGATAGGGATTGTGATGGGTACTTGGTATGTTGAATTTTTGCATAGACTCCCAGGCAACGGCGCCAGAAATCCTTCTTGCTATGTCTTGAGCTTGCGTTGGTTTTCCCCAAAGAGGAAGGGATAATGCATCAGAGTAGCGTAAGTATTTCCCTCAGTTTTTGAGAACCAAGGTATCAATCCAGTAGGAGGCCACGCTCAAGTCCCTTGTACCTGCACAAAATGATAGCTACTCGCAACCAACGCGATTAGGGGTTGTCAATCCCTTCATGGTCACTTACGAGAGTGAGATCTGATAGATATAATTTTTTGGTACTTTTGGTATAAAGATGCAAAGTAAAAAGTAAAAGCAAAGTAAAAAAGCAAAGCAAGATTAAAGTGATGGAGATTGATATGATGAGAATAGACCCGGGGACCATAGGTTTCACTAGTGGCTTCTCTCAAGAGCATAAGTATTCTACGGTGTGTGGACAAACTACTGTTGAGCAATTGACAGAATTGAGCATAGTTATGAGAATATCTAGGCATGATCATGTATATAGGCATCACGTCCGTGACAAGTAGACCGAAACGATTCCGCATCTACTACTATTACTCCACTCATCGACCGCTATCCAGCATGCATCTAGAGTATTAAGTTAAAAACAGAGTAACGCCTTAAGCAAGATGACATGATGTAGAGAGATAAATTCATGCAATATGAAATAAACCCCATCTTGTTATCCTCGATGGCAACGATGCAATACGTGCCTTGCTGCCCCTTCTGTCACTGGGAAAGGACACCGCAAGATCGAACCCAAAGCTAAGCACTTCTCCCATGGCAAGAACTACCAATCTAGTTGGCCAAACCAAACGGATAATTCGAAGAGACTTGCAAAGATAACCAATCGTACATAAAATAATTCAGAGAAGATTCAAATATTATTCATAGATAGACTTGATCATAAACCCACAATTCATCGGTCTCAACAAACACACCACAAAAAGAAGATTACATCGAATAGATCTCCACAAGAGAGGGGGAGAACTTTGTATTGAGATCCAAAAAGAGAGAAGAAGCCATCTAGCTACTAACTATGGACCCGAAGGTCTGAGGTAAACTACTCACACTTCATTGAAGGGGCTATGATGATGTAGAAGCCCTCCGTGATGACGGCCCTCTCCGGCGGAGCTCCGGAACAGGCCCCAAGATGGGATCTCGTGGATACAGAAAGTTGCGGCGGTGGAATTAGGTTTTTGGCTCCTGTTCTGATCGTTTGGGGGTACGTATGTATATATAGGAGGAAGGAGTACGTCGGTGGAGCACCGAGGGGCCCATGAGGCAGGGGGCGCGCCCTAGGGGGGCGCCCCCCACCCTCGTGACCTTCTCTTTGACTCCTTGGAGTAGGGTCCAAGTCTCCTGGATCATGTTCGGTGAGAAAATCACGTTCCCGAAGGTTTTATTCCGTTGGACTCCGTTTGATATTCTGTTTCTCCGAAACACTGAAATAGGCAAAAAAACAGCAATTCTGGGCTGGGCCTCCGGTTAATAGGTTAGTCCCAAAAATAATATAAAAGTGGAAAATAAAGCCCAATATAGTCCAAAACAGTAGATAATATAGCATGGAGCAATCAAAAATTATAGATACGTTGGAGACGTATCAAGGTGGTCCTGGCCCTGGTCGGCGTTCGCGATTATTTCAAAATAACACGCTTAACGAGATCTTGGTATTTGATCTGAGTCTGGATACTGGCCTATACGCACTAACCATCTACGTGGGGACAGTTATGGGCACTCGACGTCGTGGTATTAGCCGAAGCCTTCGTGATGTCAGCGACTGAGTGGTGCGCGCAGGGTTGGACTGTAACGCCTGCTCTTGTATAAGGGAGGCTAGGTCTGCTCACCGGCCGCGTACGCAACATGGAGGTGTGCAATGGGCGATGGGCCCAGACCCCTGCGCCATAGGATTTAGACTGGCGTGCTGACCTCTCTGTTGTGCCTAGGTAGGGCTGTGACGTGTTGATCTTCCGAGGCCGGGCATGACCTAGGAAAGTGTGTCCAGCCAAATGGGATCGAGCGTGTTGGGTTATGTGGTGCACCCCTGCAGGGAAGTTAATCTATTCGAATAGCCGTGTCCCTCGGTAAAAGGACGACCCAGAGTTGTACCTTGACCTTATGACAACTAGAACCGGATACTTAATAAAACACACCCTTCCAAGTGCCAAATACAACCGGTAATCGCTCTCTCACAGGGCGATGAGGGGAGGATCATCGGTTAGGATTATGCTATGTGTTGTTACTTGGTGAACTACTCTCTTCTCCTGCTGCAAGATGGAGGTTACCAGAAGCGTAGTCTTCGTAAGGACTAGCTATCCCCCCTTATTCCGGCATTCCACAGTTCAGTCCACATATGATAGCCTTATTCCATTTGATACCAATGCATACATATGTAGTGTAACTCCTTGCTTGCGAGTACCTTGGATGAGTACTCACGGTTGCTTTGCTCCCTCTTTTTCCCCTTTCTATACCCGATTGCTGCGACCAGACGATGGAGCCCAGGAGCCAGACGCCACTGCCGATGACGACTACTACTACTCGGGAGGTGCCTACTACTACGTGCAGCCCGCTGACGACGACCAGGAGTAGTTTAGGAGGATCCCAGGCAGGAGGCCTGCGCCTCTTTCGATCTGTATCTCAGTTTGTGCTAGCCTTCTTAAGGCAAACTTGTTTAACTTATGTCTGTACTCAGATATTGTTGCTTCCGCTGACTCGTCTATGATCGAGCTCTTGTATTCGAGCCCTCGAGGCACCTGGATTGTAATATGATGCTTGTATGACTTATTTTATTTGTAGAGTTGTGTTGTGATATCTTCCCGTGAGTCCCTGATCTTGATCATACACATTTGCGTGTATGATTAGTGTACGATCGAATCGGGGGCGTCACAGGTCCGGTGGCGGTGGCCGACGTCGAGGCGAGGAGGCGCGGCGGCCGGAGATGGCATGGCAGCGGCAACGGGTGGCGCGGCGAGGGAGCTCGGGCGAAGCTCTCCCGCGGGCGGCGACAGCTGAACGGGCCGCGGGGGCCTGCCCCGGGCCGCGCGGGCCGGCATGGTGGGAGGCGCGGGCGGCGGTCGAATGGCACGCTGATACGTGGCGGGGCGGGCGGAGCGGACGCGTCCGGCCGTCTCGGACGTGTCCGGCGGCGGCGGGGGAAGAGAAGACTAGGGTTTGGGGTGGAATTGATCCGGGATTTTCGGGGGAGATGCCTTTTTATACATAGAAGGAGCTAGGAGGCTCCAAATTGAGCACGGTTTTCGGCCACGCGATCATGATCGAACGACCGAGATGATGGAGGGGGTTTAGGTGGGTTTTGGTCCACTTTGGAGAGGTGTTGGGCTGCAACACACATGAGGCCTTTACGGTCCCTCGGTTAACCGTTGGAGTATCAAACGAAGTCCAAATGGCACGAAACTTGACAGGCGGTCTACCGGTGGTATACCAAGGCCACTTGGCAAGTCTCGGTCCAATCCGAGAATGTTTAACACCCGCACACGAAAAGAGGTAAAAGGAGATGTCGGAAGACATAGGAGTGCCGGAATACAAAACGGACAACGGGGAAAATGCTCGGATGCATGAGACGAACACGTATGCAAATATGATGCACATGATGACATGATATGAGATGCATGACAAGGACAAAAGCAAAACGAAGACAAAACCCAACAACGAGGAAATATCATAACTTAGTGCCGAAAATGGCAAGAGTTGGAATACAAATATGGCAGGTTACATACGGGGCGTTACATATGCTCAATTTTGTCAATTGCTCAACAGTAATTTTTTCACCCACCGTAGAATATTTATACTCTTGAGAGAAGCCACTAGTGAAACCTTTGGCCCCTGGGTCTCTTTCTCATCATATTAATCTCCATCACTTTATTATTGCTTTGTTTTTTTACTTTTCTTTTACTTTTTACTTTGCATCTCTATACCTAAAATACCAAAAATATTATTTATCATCTCTATCAGATCTCACTTTTGTAAGTGACCGTGAAGGGATTGACAACCCCTAAGTGCGTTGGTTGCATTGAGCTATTGTTTTTGTGTAGGTACGAGGGACTCGCGCGTAGCCTCCTACTAGATTGATACCTTGGTTCTCAAAAACTGAGGAAAATACTTGCGCTACTTAGCTGCATCATCCTCTCCTCTTTGGGGAAATCCAACGCAGTGATCAAGAGGTAGCAATGGCCCATAGGGCCCATATCTTCTGCCGGGGGGTTCCGGTAACCCCTCCGGTACTCCGATACATACCCGATACATTCCGAAACACTTCTGGTGTCCGAATACTATCGTCCAATATATCAATCTTTACCTCTCGACCATCTTGAGACTCCTCGTCATGTGTGTGATCTCATCTGGGACTCCGAACAATCTTTGGTCACCAAAACACATAACTCATACTACAAATCGTCATCGAACATTAAGCATGCGGACCCTACGGGTTCGAGAACTATGTAGACATGACCGAGACACATCTCCATTCAATAACCAACAGTAGAACCTAGATGCTCATATTGCTTCCTACATATTCTACGAAGATCTTTATCGGTCAAACCGCAATGACAACATACGTCATTCCCTTTGTCATCGGTATGTTACTTGCCCAAGATTCAATCGTCGGTATCCTCATACCTAGTTCAATCTCATTACCGACAAGTCACTTTACTCGTTCCATAATGCATCATCTTGTAACTAACTCATTAGTCACATTGCTTGCAAGGCTTATCATGATGTGCATTACTGAGAGGGCCCAGAGATACCTCTCCGATACTCGGAGTGACAAATCCTAATCTCGATCTATGCCAACCCAACAAACACCTTCGGAGATACCTGTGGAGCATCTTGATAATCACCCAATTACGTTGTGACATTTGATAACACAGAAGGTATTCCTCCGGCATTCGGGAGTTGCATAATCTCATAGTCAAAGGAATATGTATAAGTCATGAAGAAAGCAATAGCAATAAATCTTAACGCTCATTATGCTAAGCTAACGGATGGGTCTTGTCCATCACATCATTCTCCTAATGATGTGATCCCGTTCATCAAATGACAACACATGTCTATGGTTAGGAAACTTAACCATATTTGATTAACGAGCTAGTCTAGTAGAGGCATACTAGGGACAATTTGTTTGGTCTATGTAATCACACATGTATCAAGTTTCCGGTTAATACAATTCTAGCATGAATAATAAACATTTATCATGATATAAGGAAATATAATAACAACTTTATTATTGCCTCTATGGCATATTTGCTTCGATGTTAAGTACTTTTTAATGCTATATTCTCCTGTGATGAGATTTTGGTGCGCAGAGGCAAGCATCATTTTATGGTATGTCGTGGAAGTTAGTTGTTCTTAAAAAATAACCGTGTTACACAATTGTTAAATGCTAAACCTATATAGAAATGTCAGACCACATGATTGACAGAATCAACGTGAGCATGTACGAAAAGGAAACATTGGATTTCAATTCAAGGAACTCAAGTCATAGGGAAAACAAATATGACTTAGTATGTTTAAAACTCTTAGAGGGCAGACAAAACCCAACATCAAGCATTTCAACCCCTTAGCCTATTTTTAATTTTTTTTCTCTCCTCAAACTAACCCCTCTATCATTTTAGGTGATGCTTAACATTGGCATAGAAAATGGAAATGAACAGTGACGGCCAAAAGTGTCACCTAAAATCAGGTCAGAACATCACCAAAGATGCCGAGGGGCTGCCCCGAGAGGAAATTAGCTAGTGACGGTCTCCATCACATAAAATGATCTTAGGCCACATTTTTTCCATCATGAGGATTTTCATCACTAACAATCGCAAATTCTGTAGCGACACAATCATATAACATGAACAAACATCTTATCAGTGTTTAGTTCATACAAATACTAGGGCTCCTCCATATCACGGATAACTAGCAAGGAATAATCAGGCATGGGGACACAATACATTATCGAGGTGTTCGTGTTAATGAAAGATGAATAATTTAACACATGTACGAATCCGCACTAGGGTTTGGTATTACAACGAGATGAATGAAGAATTCGATGTTGAGGACGCGGATGATGTTGGTGGTGGTTGACGTCGTAGTGTCCATGGTCGAAGTTATGGCGTGGTGGTGCCCTTCTTCTGTTTCCCCCTCTAGATCCCTTATAGAGGTGAGGTTTTCTGATTCTATTTCATGGTTTGGTGCCTCTCTATTTGTCCCATCCAAGATCTGATCACAAGAGGTTGAAATAGTCAACTAGGGGGAGGCGACGCTGCATGGTATGACCAGGTGTAGTCGTACTGTGCACCATCTTGTCTTCTAGGAAGCCTGGTTTCTTCCCACTTGATCATATCTTCCTATGGAAGGCTTTTATGGCATTCAATTAGCATATTTACACCCCAAATAGGAGTTCTCCAAGCAATGCTCGAAAGCTCATACTTTTTTGAATCCTACTAAAATCATGCAAAAAGGAGAGTGGGGTAAAATACGAAAAATCATACGACTAAGATGCAAACACAACGTAAAAAGTGACACAAAATGCACTCGTCACCTAGCAAGATTGTACTCAATGAGTGAATGTCTCAATGGGTCATGTCCATCACATAGACTGCACAATCTGTCTGGGCCATGTTTTGCCGGTTATGTTTTTGCTAAGCACCATAGGAAAGTTTTGATTTTTATAGGAACTCTCATTCTCCGCAACTCCTTCCACCATTTCTCCTTCTTCTATATGTTTGAAGAGGATCCCAACCCCTTCAACCACGCTTCTCGTCAATATTTTATCTCAACTAACATCGTATGTGTTGTGTGGACAGAGAAAAATCCCTGTTGATCATGGTGTCATGCCCAAAAGTTCGGCCAAGAACAACATGTATGTAATGGGTATGTTTCAGATTATATCGGTGTCCATAGGTAGGAAGAAATGAGAGATTTCATCTTCATTCCAACTTGAACCATCAGGAAGCATAATATCTCTAACAAGTTTGGATGTGTCTTCCTTTAAATGTTGGTGGACTACAAATTGCCAATCCTTATGATTAGCCCCTGTTTAATAATTGAGATGACATGACCTCTAAATCTGAGATTGTTTTCTTCCAGTATCATAGTCAAGTAGGTTGCCAGAAGGAAAATATCTAGCCCGAAGGATCCTTGCTAGGATTTTGCAGAATCCACCAATTCGTCTCACCAAAAATGCAAGATTAAATAGTTTAGATCTTGAAAACCCAAACATCACGTTGCTTTTGATTTGCACATGTCCTTCCATGACACCCAAGCCGATTTATGGTGTCCATTTTTGCTGCCCCGCCAAACAATACATAGTAGTGAATTTATGGGGTGACAAAGACTCCATGAAAGCTTGAAGCATCACATGGAATCGGTTGGAACTGCTTGAGCTACCAACTTGATCATCACTTCCTTGGGACCCTTTAATTAATTTCCATATCCTCCCTTATACCTTAGGGCATCCCTAGCCGATCCCCTAAAAGCTATAGAGGAGTAAATTTTTAGTTTTACTCCTCTAACCGACACCTAGCCGATCTCCTAAACTGGTTAGAGAGGAGTAAAAGAATTTCTCATCGGCACCACGGGCTCCTATTTTTACTCGGCGCCAACTAGCCCGAGCAGAAAAGCCCCCCCCCCTTAGCCACACCCATCCCACTCCCGCTCGCATCTACTCCGACATCTCCCCTGTAGCCTCCAACGGACACCACACGCCACTGTTGACGCCCATAGGACCCGCCGCGCTCCTCCCCCATCCGGATTTGGCCCTCTTCTGCCACCGCCGGTGCCTAAATCGGCAGATCCACTTTCCTCGCCACCAGCGCCAGATTCGATGCATCATGGTCACCAATGCCAACGTGTTTTGGATGGATTTGCTGGAGACTAAATCGCCTTGGCCCCGCAACAACTCAGCGCCGCATCTCAGCATGTCCTCCCCCTCTTAGTGCTCAGATGTCACTCTTCAACCAGCAACCGGTACAGCCGTGTCTGGCCGTCGGTCGGGCTCAGAACTAGCCCAACAACTTGTCGGCCTCTTGTTGTCGGTTATCAAGTGTAACCACTGCTTGCGGCAGGTGTTGCACCGAGTTTCAACCTTGCCGAAACATCTAATGTCTCTTGAACTACGTCGGTATTTCCCCAAAGAGGAAGGGATGATGCAACACAACTATGGTAGGTATTTCTCTTAGTTATGAAACCAAGGTATCAATCAGTAGGAGAACAAAGCAACACTATGTGAATGGTACTTGCACACAAAGAACAAAAACTTGCAACCTCACGCTTATGAGGGGTTGTCAATCCCTCTTATGGGTAACGGTGTAGGAAGTTGTCAAGTTGACAGGATAAAATTGTGATAGATTGGATAAATAGAGCTCGAACAAACGCAAAATAAAAGATGCAAATAAAAAATGCAGCAAGGTATTTTTGGGTTTTTGTAATAATAGATCTGAAAATAAAAGCAAATGAAAATAGATCTCAAAAGCAAATATGATAGAGAGAATTCCTTATTTGACACTATCTTAAAATCTGCTTCCTTATTTGACACTGAAAAAAGAATTCTTCCCTATTTGACACAAGTTCTAAATTTTATTCCCTATATGACATTTTCGTTCATTTTGAGCCTAAATGACACCTGAAAAGACTCTTTTGCCCCTCATGTGGTATGTGTGTGGGGGGCAATAGCGCACACACACAGCACCAGTGCGAGGGAAGAAACACACACGCAGCAACACATACACATGCACCAACACACACACACACGTGCACACACACGCAGCAACATGCACGCGCACGTGCACACACATACACGCAGCAACACACATGCACGCACGCACACACGCAGCAACACACACGCACGCAGCACACACACACGCAGCAGCAGCACACACGCAGGCAGCACATAGGCACACAACAGCACACACACGCACGTACACACGCAGTAGCAAACACAGACGCAACGGCACACATGCACACACACATGCAGCAGCAGCAG
The DNA here is from genome assembly GCA_034509565.1 of Triticum monococcum. NCBI lineage: Eukaryota > Viridiplantae > Streptophyta > Magnoliopsida > Poales > Poaceae > Triticum > Triticum monococcum. The sequence goes on along the minus strand of CM067847.1, from coordinate 211,100,577 downwards.
CACACATGTGCGCGTGCACCCACACACGCAACAGCACACACGCGCGCACACACATACCACATGAGGGGCAAAATCGTCTTTTCACGTGTCATTTAGGCTCAAAATGGACGGAAGTGTCGTATAGGGAATAAAATTTAGGACTAGTGTCAAATAGGGAAGAAAAACTTTTCCAGTGTCAAATAAGGAACCAGATTTTAAGACAGTGTCAAATAAGGAATTTTCTCAATATGATAAAGAATAGACCCGGGGGCCGTAGATTTCACTAGTGGCTTCTCTCAAGAAATAGCACATGGTGGGTAAATGAATTACTGTTGGGCAATTTATAGAACCTCAAATAATTATGATGATATCCATGCAATGATCAATATATAGGCATCACGTCCAAGATTAGTAGACCGACTCCTTCCTGCATCTACTACTATTACTCCACACATCGACCGCTATCCAACATGCATCTAGTCTATTAAGGTCATGGAGAAACAGAGTGATGCAATAAGAACGATGACATGATGTAGACAAGATCTATTCATGTAGGAATAGACCTCATCTTGTTATTCTTAATAGCAACGATCAATACGTGTCTTGCTGCCCCTTCTGTCACTGGGAAAGAACACCGCACGATCGAACCCATCACAAAGCACCTCTTCCCATGGCAAGAAAAATTGATCTAGTCGGCCTAACTAAACCAAAGATTTGAAGAAGAAATACAAGGTTATAAATAATCATGCATATAAGAGATCAAAACTCAAATAACTTTCATTGATAAATAGGTCTGATCATAAACTCAAAGCTCATCGGATCCCAACAAACACACCACAGAAAGTGTTACATCAAATAGATCTCCAAGAGACCATTGTATTGAGAATCAAAAGAGAGAGGGGAAGCCATCTAGCTACTGCCTACGGACCCGTAGGTTTACAATGAACTACTCACGCATCATCGGAGAGGCACCAATGAGGATGAACCCCTCCGTGATGGTGTTTAGATTGGATCTCATGGTTCTGGAATTTGCGGCGGCTGGAATTGTGTTTCGTCGACTCCCCTAGGGTTTCTGGAGTATTTGGGTATTTATAGGGCGAAGAGGCGGTGCCGGAGGCCACCGAGGTGGGCACAACCCACCACGGCGCGCCTGGGCCCCCAGGCGCGCCCAGGTGGGTTGTCCCCCCCTAGGGGCACCCCTCTGGTACTTCTTTGGGCCATGTTGTTCCTTCTGGTCCAGAAAAATTCTCCAAAAAGTTTCGCTGCGTTTGGAATCCGTTTGGTATTGATTTTCTGCGATGTAAAAAACAAGCAAAAAACATCAACTGGCACTGGACACTATGTCAATAGGTTAGTCCCAAAAAATGATATAAAGTTGCTATAAAATAATTGTAAAACATCCAAGAATGATAATATAACAGCATGGAACAATAAAAATTTATAGATACGTTGGAGATGTATCAACATCCCAGATGGGTGTTCTTCAAGTGCGAACAGGATGGGGTGAGTGCTTGTTCGTAGGATTGTTATTTGGATTCATCGCAATTTGTAACTTATTGCTTGCTTAAAATTGTGTGTAGGATGGATGTAAGTTTTGGTATTGGAAAGAAGAGTACATCGATCTATTAATAGCGAGAAATTTACTAGATGTTTGTGCACTATTTGCTAGATTAGAGACTAGAGATGACGCAATCAATGTCCAATTTTGTGGAGGCAAAGAAGATTGAAGTGTACAAGCTCAAGAAGACGATAAAGAAAAGCAATAATGTGGGTAATGAAGATATAGAGAAAGTATTAAACGAACTAGTGAGAACAGTTAGGGCACTTGGGTTTCTATTGAAGTGTCTAATTGCTATTGTAGTTTTCTTTGGATCGTTGTCTTAGCAAAGAATTGGTGAAGTATGTACTCCGATGTATGAAGATGCCTTTCAATAAAATAAAAACAGTGAAGTTTATTTCAATGGAGGAAAATGAAATTAATTTGGCAAAACAAAATTTTAAGTCGCTAAATTTAGGGATCGGTTAGAACCGACGAAACTTAGTGGAGTAAAAATACTCCACTAAAATTTACTCGCCGTTTACTCTTGTATTTTTTAGGGATTGGCTAGAGATGCCCTCAGATCATGCTTTGCCTCCAGGGTATTTAAATTTTTTGTTATTTGATCTCCCAATATTGCAAGACATGCCGAGGTATTTCTCGTTGAAGGATTTATTGGACACATTCATGATAGCCTTGATGTCATCTTTCATGTTTGCTGAACAACCCTTGCTGAAGTGAATGGATGACTTGTCTCTATTTATCTGTTGTCCTGGAGCACTACAACAAGCCTTCAAAACGTCCTGCACTTATTGTTATCTTTCACCATGTGATACTGTGCAACTTTTATTTCACCACTTGGAAGCCATTTTGACCATTGAAACATGCATCACAACACATAGGCATGTTGTAGGCTGAAATAGAGGTTTCTTGACATTGTTATCAAGCTAAGGGGGCTCTATGAAAAGCTGCTTATTTAGGCCTCTTAACTAATAGGTAAAGAGCTTAGCTTTTTCTGTTCTTCTGAGAGCTCTAGGGTTAGGGAGAGAAGTGAGGCCATTTGAACTACAAATCCACCCAAAATTTGAGTGCTAAAATTGGGATGTGGAGCGTCCCTCCTTGTTGGCTTCCACCCCGCCGCCCATGGTCTCCCCCCTCCGCAAGGGTTTCCACGTAATTCCTTGTGTCTCCCCTTGATTTGGTGTTTCTCTTGCCATATTGCTTGCTGCTCAAGTGATTGCTTCCTGTTGGTGCTTATTGCACAAGTTTGGTATGGTTTATTTGTGTTGACATTGGAGGCATGACATACATGAGTTCCTTGATATGTTGATGATTATCTTGAAGTATTGATGTTGTAGTGAGGTGCTCTTGCAAGTATATTGTTGTGGTGAACATTGGAGAACTTGGTGCTTGTGGAATTCATCAGATTTCCTACATGCACACAAGGTGTTTGCTGGAATGCTTGGGAAGTACTAGCTTACTGTTTTGGCCGATTCCACTCCCCCTCTACGCTCACACACCATTTATCTGAAAGCACGTTGTAATATGTGAATAATAAGTGGTTGACCACTTGAGCCATCAATTGCTGCCACTTTAATTTCATGAAGCAATAATGATTCATTATGACTTTTTAACAGATATGAAAGACCCTCTGCTACAACTAAGAAAAGATAAAGGATATCGTATCCCCCTGACGAACTCCCCACAAGGGGCGAAAACTCTTCCGTTTCGACCAACGGAGCAACACTTGCAAAGAAGTTGTTGTGACCATACACATCACCGTTTCAGCATGAACGTTTTCAAATAGCTCCACTTGACCATGTCATACTCCTACGTTTTATGCATATCCAACTTCAACACACATACATGATTCCTTTTGGCTTTATTCGTCTTCATGAAGCGGATACATTCATAAGCTGATATTATAGTGTCAGCCAAAGTTATCAGAATCGAGATTTTGAATCGGATCAGAGCTTCGATGGTAGAATAGCAAATGATAGCATCTTAACTGTCAGGATCATAGAAACGTAGATTATATGAACTAAGATCGTAGAATCAGAGGGGTTAGTTTGGATCGTAGTCATAGAATCGTACAATAAAATCACGATTCTGACAACCTTGTTGTGAGCGATGATTCTTCCAAAGACAAAGATAGATGGTTCTTCAGATATGATCTTCTAGAGAATCACCTTTAACCCATATGACAAAACCTTGAAGGCAATTTAACAAAAAGATATTGCATGGAGTACTGGGCCTAAATTGGCCGAGGTCGTCAATGCTTAACACCATTTGTTTTCGAGAAGCAGTGCTTACCACCGTTGGTACAAGAACAATGAAAATCCTGTTAATAGACTCCAGTTCATCCTGGCTGTGCAGTTCTACACCGTAACTTCCTCATCACACAAATCCCAATGACATTGAAAGAAGTGAGCCGAAAAACCGACAGCCCCAGGAGCCTTGGTCGAGAACATTTTTGAGCAATGCGTTCTTGACGATCACCTGGGACTTGAGCTCAGAGACCAATGCATCGTTCATGCAGGTATGCTGTCGAAGACCAGCTGCATGGCGACCGATTCTTCAGAGGTGTACAAGTGCTCATGAAAGGCACCGCACTACGGCACTAATCTAAAAGTTGATGGTTCTTTCGACCCGTTTTATCTTTATAATTAGCACCATGATCGAGTTTGGGAACACAATCCCGCCATAGGGGTCGGGTAATCTTCTGTTTGCCTTTCATCTGAACAAAGGTGGCCACGATATCAAATCTGAATCTCGCTGGAAAACTCCAAACAAAAGTACGCTGCAGTGGAAAATAGTTCAGGAAATTCAGTAAGCATGCCGCACGCCTTTTCCCCTTTGCTGCTTTGTGCCTCCTTCACTCATTTCCAACTTTAGAAAGACAAAACGCCAGAGTATTATGGATGCTAATATTTTTAACTTTACTAGGACGTTGATCCGTGCAAAAGGAAAGACAAATTAAGAGGAAGAGTCTAAGAGACCATCATTGGGATCACCGGGGCACTGTCACGACGACAGAGTCCAAGTAAAAAAAGACAAAAGATCGCTTTACCAACTACTCTGCCGAACTACGTACTACCAAGCAACGAACTTTGACGGCAATAGCCAATGCTTAGCTCCGCATCCTCTATCTTCGTAGTGGAAGCTTCTATCATTTTCTTTTCCATCCGGCCAAAGACATGGTCTTCAACGGCGTCGTTCGGCAGAGTGGACGGCAATGGCTCGTGTTTTGGTCATCTGATTCTTTCCCCGTTCGGTGAAACAGTGTCAGTTTTGGCATGTCGGAAAGCTTGTTAGGTTATACTCGCTAGTTCTGTCTTGGCAGGTCGGGGATGGTTGTTCAGCCCTCCTTATCCATTTTTTCCGGGACGGTGACGATGATTTGTCGACTGTTGCATTTTTTTAAGAAATGGAGGAGGATCCGGGTCTCCGCATCTGGACAATGCATGCAACCACTTTATTAATTATTCACGCAAGACTTTATAAAGTCATACATCAGTAAAACTAAAACCACCGTCTAGACAACATATGTCGCTATTACTATCCAGTTGACGAAGAGATACTGATAGTCTGGACCTAATACCAAACAAATCTCGCAGTCAAGCCTAACATATAGGGTATCTAAGACCTGAGGTCTCAACCAGAACGCCTGCTGGGTATGTGAACCTGTTGGAATTTTGCTATTAGGCCTTTGGCCCAAAGCCCAACTAAAATTCTGAAATTCTCTTGGCCCATTCATACACACATGTGTGTGGAGTAAGTGAGACTAAAGTTTAGTACCACCCCGAAAGTTGAGAGAGAGTTGCACCTCTTTATAAGATGAGCTCTTCTACCACTTGTATGAGCATGAGAAGAGGAGACTTACACGTGCGCTCTTCCTCCTCGCTCGCCGCACCGCGCATTGAGCCGAGCCGAGGACAGGGCTATGCGCGTTGTCTATATTTTTGTATTAATAATTAAAGGACGCGTTAATTACTGAACCGTTTCCGATTCTTTTGGATCGTGACGACTCGGACGTGGGGTTTACTCCCACGATCTACCCGGCTCGCACTATATAGTCAGACAGACGTCTACCCTAGCCGCCACCGCTTCATATGGTTTCCAACCACCGTTCCAGATCATTGCGCCGCCAAGCAAGTCTTATCCATCCCTTCTTTCGGCGTGCACCGGGAGAAGGGACAGCAGGCCTCCGGAACCCCGCCTCTTGTGATCCTGTACAGGAAAGGAGCGATCAGGTTTTTGAGGAGCGCACTCGCGCGACTGCTGGCAGCGACGACTTCGCGAATGACGACTTCTTCCCCGACCTTATCAACCTCATCCTCGACGACATGGGTGACAATGTCAACGCCGGCGGTGCTGCTCCCGCTGCACCATATGTGATCATATCCTTCCTGTTCGAGATCATGGTCGAATTCATGTTTTTAGTATGTGCCCTAGATGTGATCTTTTCATTTATTATGCTAGTTCGCATGATTAGTTTAATCTCTGCTATTGCTGTCATGATTTCTCTTGTGTTCATTCGGATTAAATCTCGTAGTAATTTGCTCATATTTCCAACAACACCCACCAGTCCGGCGCACTCCTCAACTAGGACACATGCCGTGTATGAGGCCGCTGCAGGCACCTGCCACCAATTCATCTTCAGTGATGTACTACTGCATCTACCTTGCCCGATCTAGCTGTCGTCGATGCCACCATGACGCCAGACAACGCCATCATCCTACGCTCGTCCATCATCACACGCCCACCGGTGATACCCCGCTGCTCCATGCCGCCGAGACCCGCCGTCGTCGACGCGAGAGAAGGCACGCCACACCACGTCACGCCTATTCCATCCAGCGCTACTCCACAAATGATGCCCCCAAGAGGGAACACGACACCGCAGTGCCGCCATCGTCCGATCCGATGATCTTAGGATTTCTCCCGGAGCGACACGAGTAGGTTGACGATAGTTTCTTGACGATGTCTTCACCAAGGTAACGACGTAGACGCCGCCCACCATGACCGAAGTCGACTCGGTTTTCACCAGCGACTATGTCTCCCCAACTCGCCGCCGATGCTAATAATAGGATCCAAGATCCGTCACTACGAGCCTGACGAACCACCTTCGGTGGAAAAGGCAGCCACCACCACCATGCCCGGGCCAAGAGACCTGAACGTCCTCGTGCCGCGAAGATAACCCAGGGGGGATCTCCTCTTGCCGTTGTCGAGACGAGGCGCAGCCGTAGTGGATCTCGATCTAAACCCCTCGGGCCCAGATCAGATCTCATCGTAGCCAAAAATCTCATCCGCTAACGGCCGCCGGAGATCTCCTGGCCACCACCACCCGTTGCGCACTACCGTTGGAGGAGCAGGGAGATGGATGCCGCTGCCCCCACGCGTTACCGCGGGCTAAGGACCGCGCCGCCGCCGCCTCACCACAGGGGCTTCTCCCTACGACGTCCTCAGCGACGACGGCGGTAGTGGGAGGCGATGGAGGGGGGCTGAGGGTGATGTGGACGGGGACTCCCCGGGGACGGCGCGGCGCCGCCGCCTCGGGGGAGGGAGCACATTGTATTCTCGCCTGTTGCATGAATAACATTATCCTAACTCCGAGGATGTTTCAGAAATTTAGAGGCGACATCAAGTTTTGCTCACAGTGCGCCGATGGCGAATGCAGGAGGAAAGCAACGTCGATATATCAAAAGATGGTTATGTTATTTTCTGCTTCAAGAATAATTTTGTAACTGTTGGATAATTTAAATACATGTCCTTGAAATTCGATGTATAGACGCATGCATCAGAGGATAGACCCCCGGCCTCTGCATTTGGACGATGCATGCGGTCATTTTATTAATTATTCACAGAGACCATACAAAATAATACATGAGTGGGTCTAAAGCCACCATTTAGGCAACATCTGTTGCTACTCCTATCTCATTGATGAAGGTGTGTCGAATATCCGGGCCTAATACCAAACGGACATCTCACCAAACCCTAATATCTAAAGCCGGATGCCCCAGCCTAGCCACATACCGGGACTGGGTCCCATACCGGACCGACGCACTCTTAAAGGTTGCCGGCACCATCTTCCACCGATCCATCTCCAGAGCAATAACTGACTCATCGCCCTTGCCTGGCCTGCCATCGACGCCACAACGATGCCAGACAACTCCACCATGCTGCACGTATCCGTCCAGACGCGGCCGTCGCGGAACCTCCGCAGCACCATGCCACCGGGATCCGTCGCCGGCCTTGCGGTGGATGAGACACCGCTCTTCTGCTTGTCGAGTCCAACCAGCACATGCTCCAAAACGATGCCCTCAAGAGGGACAACGACATCAAAGGTACCATCGTCGTCTGATCCGATAGATCCAGATCTAGAGGTTCTCCCGGAACATCACGAGTGGGGTGCCACGACCCGCAACAACGATGCCTTGAGAAGGGAACAACATCATAGACGCCGCCACCGTCCGCCATAACCTAAGTCAACGCGATTTTCACCAGAAGTCGCGTCTCCCCAACCTCGTAGCTGGCTGGAACAGAACGGAGCCTCGCCGTGGAGACGAGGGCCGTTGTCGGCACGCCGGCAGGAAGCCTCCAGTCGCCCCTCACCGGTCCTCCTCGTGCCACCGCCCGGCCAGGGCCGTATCGAGACGGGTCTGGACAGGACGCCGGATCCGCAGCCATCAGAGCCACCCATGCACATGCAGCCGCCACATCGCCGACCATGAAGGCTCCCATCGCCACCGCACAGCAGGGGCTACGCCCTGACTGCTGCCCCCGGTTTCCCCGAATGAGACGCCGCCTCCGCCTCACAGGGTCCGCCGCGGCGACCACCCGCCCTGGATCTGCGGTGCAGGGCCCGCCGCCACCGCGCCCCTTGCCGGCGGCTGGGGTTGGAGGAGCGGGGAGGGACTGGCGGCTATGGATCTGGAGCCCCTGGCGCCGCACGAGGGGAGGCGACGCAAGGGAAGGAGGAAGAGGGGGAGGGGGTCACGGGGAGGAGTGAAAGTAGATGCCATAACCGGAACTAGATTATGTTGTGACCGTCCTCAAGCAAAGTTGACGCTCTTGAAAGGAAGACTCTTCAATTTTCAACAATCTTAAAAAAGGGAGAAAATTTCACTTCCCGGCCTCTTCACCAACTAAGGATGCATACATCCATTTTAGTATGAGTACCAGGATAACACATGGTCCTCAGATTTTTTTAAATGAGTATCAAGATATTTTTTGATGAGTGGTTCCACCACACACCAAGCTTGATCCTGTCAATTCTAGAAATTGAACTCGGGTTGTTAGGCTGCACAACCACATACCCAACCACTGAGCCAAGGCTCTCTTTGCATTAAAAAATGGGAGAGATTTTCAATTCCCGGCCTCTGCACCAACTAAGGATGCATACAACCATTTTAGTATGAGTATCAAGATAAACATGGTCCTCAGAATATAATATATTTTCTATTTCTATTTTAATATATTTTTCTTCCCACCTTGGTTGTTCCTCACTGATTTTTGCTGAAAACCGACTGTGTCTTATTGCTTTACCAAATGAAATTATGTTCTTTTTATGAGTCACAGGTAGTCAACTAGTGTTGATTCTTGTTAAGGAATTCTTTTTTTGGAAACCGATGTTTAAGAAATTCTGATTGAACTGACAACTTATGTATATAATCACATTATGATAAAAATGGCAGGTAAATTATGGTGATGGCATGTACACAATATTTTATTCGTAGTTGTTTTACCAAAAATGAAAACGCACGTCATGTATGAACAGATGTGAAAATCAACAAACTAGCCGAGATTGAAATCCTGGTCGACATAGCTAGCCGTGTCGAACATTTGCTCTCCGGACTCAGGGAGGGCGTCGAGCGGCCGAGTAGGACCACACGTCGGCGACCCGTTGCATAAAGTCCCGCGCAAAACCACGGCGGCAGCGAAGCCACGCGCGCATCGGCCCGTTCCAGTCACCACCTGACACGGCCCGGCCCGACGACCCGCGCCACCGAAAACCCACCAAATCCCCGGCCGCCGCCGCCCGCCCGCACCCCCCGCCGGCCTTGATGCGCCTCTGCTCCAAGCTCGCCGCGCTGCTCCGGAGGTCCCGCCCGTTCGCCGCCGCCACCGCCGCCGCGTCCGTCTCCGCGACCGCCACCGCCGCCGCGGCCGCCAACGGGATGGAGGAGGCGGCCGCGGGCCCTCTGCGCACGCGCGTGTGCATCATCGGGAGCGGCCCCGCCGCGCACACGGCGGCCGTCTACGCGGCGCGCGCCGAGCTCAAGCCCGTGCTCTTCGAGGGCTGGCTCGCCAACGACATCGCGGCGGGCGGGCAGCTCACCACCACCACCGACGTCGAGAACTTCCCCGGCTTCCCCGACGGCATCCTCGGCATCGACCTCATGGACCGCTGCCGGGCGCAGTCCGTGCGCTTCGGGACCAAGATCTTCTCCGAGACCGTCACCTCCGTCGACTTCTCCTCCCGCCCCTTCCGCGTCTCCTCCGACGACACCGTCGTCCACGCCGACTCCGTCGTCGTCGCCACCGGCGCCGTCGCCCGCCGTCTCCATTTCGCCGGCTCCGACGCGTTCTGGAACCGCGGGATCTCCGCCTGCGCCGTCTGCGATGGTGCCGCGCCCATCTTCCGGAACAAGCCCATCGCCGTCGTCGGTGGCGGGGACTCTGCCATGGAGGAGGCCAACTTCCTCACCAAGTACGGCTCGCGTGTCTACATCATCCACCGCCGCGACGCCTTCCGCGCCTCCAAGATCATGCAGGCACGGGCTCTCTCCAACCCCAAAATCCAGGTCGTGTGGGACTCCGAGGTCGTTGAGGCCTACGGCGGCTCGGACGGCGGCCCCTTGGGCGGCGTCAAGGTCAAAAACCTGGTGACCGGCGAGGTATCCGACTTCCAGGTGGCCGGGCTTTTCTTTGCCATTGGGCACGAGCCAGCGACCAAGTTTCTCGCCGGACAGCTCGAGCTCGACTCCGAGGGGTACGTGGCCACCAAGCCGGGCTCCACGCACACCAGTGTGAAGGGGGTCTTCGCTGCCGGGGACGTTCAGGACAAGAAGTACCGCCAGGCCATTACTGCCGCAGGATCAGGTATATAAAATGCTTTTCAGACTTTTGTTTAAGTTGCCTTTGATGACGCTGCATTGTAGTTACGACTAGAAATCACTGCCAATCATGGGTATGATGTTTTGATAAGTTTAGAATTAAATACGTTCCTGCATCGTAGTTTCCCATTTATAGAACATGCAGATGGTTGACACATCTAGTTTAAATATAGAAATTTCTAGCGACTTGTCAGTATGTTAGATCAGATATTCTATCTACTATCTCGTTTTCAAGCATTTGTGCTCCATTGAATTTTAAGTCAAACAGTAGATATAAAACGTGATAATGTAGCGCTCCAGTGCTGTTTTTTCGCACCAAGCCTTAATAGAGATTCATATGCAAGGAATAACCAAATAGGTATCCCTTTCTGGAGATAGTCATTTGTGCTGTTCAAGTATAGTCTGGTCTGGGGTCAGGATCCTGCATTATTGTTCTTTGTTGCCATTGAATGATTCACTAGCCGTACCTCACTTATCATGATCTAAGGGAGGGGGATGAGGCCAGAGGATATGGGAAGAGGAGAGTGATGTAGCCTAGCCACTCAGACCACTGACTTTATGTCATTTTTGTTCCTGCCATTGTTGTCCCTTGTGGTGGTCATCTGCTCATTGTTGCCCACCACTACAGTTGGTAACTGCTTGACAAGCGAGAGAGGTATACCGGGAGGAGGAGGCTTCCTGGGAAGGCAGCACTAGCAGAGGAGCAAGTGAGCATGGTAGGAAGGGGTTGAGTGTGGTGATGGACAAGGGACAGCCAGGCCCAATGAACCTCCAATTCATCCTCCTCTCACTTGTCCTTCTATTATTCCTTTTCTTTTCCGAAGACTTTGGGGGGGGGGGGGGGGGGTCTGAGAAGGCGGCACTATGGGAGGAACAAGTCAAAACGAGACAGGAAGGGATTGAGTGAGGTGGTGGAGAAGGGAAAGCCCGGCCCAGAGGACCTCTGATTCGTCCTGCTCTTGCTTCTCCTATTATCCTTTTTCTTTTCCAAAGACACTTGCCTTGTATAAGGTATCATTTAACTTTACTTGGGCCATCAACCTTGATTACTTGCATGAGGAGTTATCGCACTTTAGTTGGGTCATCAACCTTGATTTATTAGGTCACGCTCTGCACTCTATTTGCTAGCTTCTTGAAGAACACTGTCCACCTGCGATCCTTTTTTTTTGGCACCCTTGTCTAGCTACGTCGTTTTTGTGCAGCCTACCCAAGTTCCTAGTAATTATATTGTTGAGTATAGTAGATAATTTGTGTATTGATTTATGATGCATCAGCTGTTGAAGACATGCCATGTTGAGTTATGATATTGTACTAGGACAATGCCTGTGCATTGCAATGGGGTATAAATATTCTAGTACGCTAGTTTGTGATTTACCTGCCCATATTAATGTGATTATGTAAATAAATGTTTATCAAATTCTGCCCGTGATGTACCTTATAGTTTATTGAGAAGTTTGGTAAGTAAATTAAAGTGGGATTGGTTTAGAAGGTAAGTAAATTAAGGTGATTGATTATCATACGGAGAAGGTTGGACGAAGGGGCGGTGGGAAGAAAAGTGAAACACGAAACCTTACATTTTTTTAAGTAGTAGAGATAGAAATATTGCGACACTTGTTGTAATTTGATGCATTGACAACTGTGGTATTGCTTAATGACAAGGTTTATTTATTGAGTCAACTAGAGAAATCTGAACTACTGGGCCTGCTCTTGTGAATTTTGGCCCCTATGTGTGGAATTGGGGAGCAATAGCATAGTATTGTTTGGTATGGTGTTGCTATCACTAAATAATAGGGATCAGATATTTTTCTTAATGTCCCCCTTCTAGCTGCATCCATAGTAATCACATGAAAATAGTTATGCTGTCATGCTTTCTTTGGGGAATAATAGGAGATGCTCCATTTTGGTTGTATACATAAAGTTGTTCCCTACACTTTCCTAAGCCCAGACTGGAGTACCCGAATCATAGAGATTGGGCATGTTTGGATTCTTTGTACAACTTGCTCTGCCAAGGAATGAAAAACTAGCCCCACATGATTAGTAGCTCAAGGTATTTGGTTATGTTGTCTTTAAAGTGTAAAATGAGTGTTCATTTTCAGAAACATATAATATATATTTGATACTCTTTAGTGGACCACAGTATGACCACAGGCGAGCCCCAGTTTTGCTCCCCTCAGTGGGCTCATATTTCTTTGCACATGTGAGCAGAGTTTTCAACAAGGCCTAGGTGTCGGGTCAGTGGCAACCCAGTGCCTAGCATCCAGGCCACCAAGGTCCTTCCTAGGAATTGCACTGCAAGATCATGCAGCTGAGGCTGCTGAGCACTGGGCATTTTCTGTTCCCTTTAAGGAGGGTTTTGAGCTCCACCAAATACTAGTCTAGTAGTCTTGCTATGAGATTAAATGGTAGTTGGATGGGCTGGAGAGGGAACAAAACTCTTGCTCCACGAACCGAAGCCCGTTTGAAGTAGTGACGGAATGGCAGCAGCCCATGTAGCCTATGCGTTTTCTTGAAAGTAAAATGACCTATAAGCATCAGCATCCTCTAGCTTTTTCATAGAGTTTTCTCACTAGGTTTCTGTTTTCATCGTTTTGCCTGATGGGGGCTTTCCCCTAGTTTCTTATTAGATGACCAGCCAGTACAAACGAAGTCTCACCGTACAAAGCCTTAAGAAAATCTGCTTACTTCTCATTCAGACCATGAGACTATTTTCTATGCCATTCTTTTCAAACAATATCTATATCAGAGGACTTCAACGAGCTTCGCGGGTAAATCCTAAGTTGTGATATTGTGGCAATTAATCTGAACATGTTAATTTGTTATATGTGGTTGCAAAAGTATTGACCAGTCATTTTAGACGTAGAATCATGTCACTGTTACACCAAAATGCAAGTGCAGGGTTTAAAAAAATGCAAGTGCAATAGCCCAATGTGGCTGATTTTGTGATTACGAAGCAATATGAAGTACTTTTATAATTAAAAGCAAATAATCTGCAGTAAGGGCAGTTTTTTTTTTGAGAAAACACAACATCTATTTTGGACTTGGTATGCTGGCTTCCTTTACATGGATTGCAAGCAATATATAGTCACTTTTATTTTGCAAACATCATCTGTTCTGTCCAAGTCACCCAGTTTTTTTTTTCCGAGAAACTTGCAGGAGCATGTTTTTTGGAAGAACTCGATGAATTTGGTAGATCCTTTTAGGAGACACTCAATGGGACTTAAGAGTCATACTAAAACTTTAAGCTAATAAAATATGGAGGGTCTGTTGTGCAATTTATAGATCGTTGTACGTTGATCTGGGCTGGCTAGGACTGTTTGAGTCATTAAATCTAGAGTATCAACTTTTCTCTAACAGTTTTTTGGGGACACTTTTAAGCATTGAATTATAAGCCACACTGTCATCATTGAAATCACCACAGCCACATTTGTCAGCATTGATTTAGTTGATTTTGTTAGGCATGGTATAGTTGCATCACTCTGGCACCTGTCATTTATGGTATAGGTTTGATGCCATTGTCCTTTATGTGAATAATTTGATATAAATCATTGGGCTTACTGTAGCAAACAAGGAGTCAGGCTCAACTTTCATGAGAGTAGTATGATAAATAAGTTATGCTAACCAACAGAAATCATAGTAAAATACCAAGACATAATTGTGTTCTTCCATGTTCCATCACATGCCCTGCAATAAGGATGTGTCGACATTACAAGATAGAAGCACATTGTGAAACCGTGAAGCCTCCATGGCTTCATCTCTTTGATTATGGACCCTCTTATCTGGCGAACGTTTGCCAGGAGGGGTGGCATTTGCGAACGTTTTGATGTCATTTTTAGTTGTGTGCGGGGTGGCAGTTTCTTAAGAGCGACATGGCATTTAAGAAACTGCCACCCCGCACACAACTAAAAATGCCATAAAAAACATTCAAAATGCCACCTGTTCCCAGCGAACGTTCGCCAGGGAACATTACCGTTGATTATTGATTTAAAGTTGCACAATAAGAGTAGTATATCAAGATGTAGGATAAGGGTGCTGCCATTGTTTGAAAAAGTTGCCACAATATCCCAACCTGGCTGTGGACATCAAAACTAACCGCCCTTATGAACACAGAACTGTGACATGCTTTGAGGGGACTCTCCCCTCTGCACATCACCATGTAGCCATCATTTTTTATCTTTGTAAAATTACACCATAGGGGCCTCTCGTCGGTTTTCCAAAAAGGGGCCCCATTGCATTCTCCCAATTATGGCACTCTTTATGGTTCTCTACTTGAAAGCTTCAGTCATATGGCTGCAGTATCTGTTCGTGATGGTTGTTTTGTGGAATTAGTTCACTATAGTGACGTGGAATAAGTTTCTAATTCGATGTTATATGCATTGGTGGTGTAGGTTGTATGGCTGCTTTGGACGCGGAGCACTACCTGCAGGAGGTTGGCGCACAGGAAGGGAAGACTGATTGACTATATGTGGGGAAAGCAGCTGGTAGTTCTACGAAAATTTCATTGGTACCAAAATCTGCACTCTGAGGCGCAATTGTGATGAATAGTGGCAGCTCCTCAAAATCAGCAGATTGTTATTGGTTTTAGGCCACAAGTATATGATACGCTGTTGGAAATTTATTCCTGTGGATGGTCAAGTTGTGCTGGCATTTTCACATTCAAAATATCTGAATGACAAAACGAATTTGTGAATCCTGATTACTGTCTCCTTCCTGTGGATGGAAGGAACGTTTAAACTCAGGCCAATTCCGTTCTTTGAGATCATACTCCCTTTGGATTGGAATATAAGTTGGGCATCGGATTTTTGGTTCCCATAAACTCTCTAAATCGATGACCTAAATGCTTGCGTCTGACTTATATTTCCATCCGGAGTAGATGAAATGCCCCCAATTTATTAGAAATCATGGAAACCAAAATCTCTTGTTACTGAGTTTGAGGACGGAGAAGCCCAAATGATCTTCACGGATGTCCTGCTCTTCAGGGAGCCGCGAGGGTGGGGGTCAACCGAGAATTGAATGTTTCAGGGTGGGTGGGAGGGAGCCATCTCAATGTTGTTATGTTATCGGTAATTTCTTCTTTGAGCAAAAGTTGTCTTAACTTGTAGTAATTGCTTGAGTTATGGTTGGGATCATCACTGTTATTTTATAGGCTTGTATTGATCTATTCCTCCTCGCTAGTGTGACTATATTGCCAGACCATGGTTGTTCAAAGTAACGCGGCCTCCTGTGGGAGCTGATACGCTTCCTTCTACCGTGACCGTGTTTTAAAATTATATTAATAGTAGCCTAAGCACTATATCTAACACAGATCATGACACCTATATACCCTTTGGCTACCATAACGTATGAACAAAGTTAACATGAACTCTACATTATCAAATTGGTAGGGGCACATGGCACTTATGTTCACATCTCTCTCCTCTCCAAACCCCAGAGAGGAGATTTTGTGGTCTCACGGCGCCACTATCATACCTCCTCTGCCAACATGCCGTCGACTGGCTCCTCCTCCATCGGATCTACCGGTGTGGAAGTGCATGGAGGCCCTGATATACCGGATGGAGCTCCATTCCCCACGCTTTGGGTCTTTTAGTAGAGTTATATGTGGTGGCAACGATGTAGTGAATATAGTTTCCTCAAGCCTTTCAATCTTGACGGTTTTGACTGTGCGGCATTTGTGGTTCGTTAGTGTAGATTCCAACCGACCTCACTTGCCGTCGAGGTTAGGTTTGAAGGGTTTGTCGGCATTGTGTCGAAGAAGGCTTCCCTTTACAGTTAGGTACTCCGAAGTACTCTCCGTCGTGTTGGTGCAGTGTGCAGTTTTGGAGGTTCAGATTTTGGATCTGTGGATCTTCTGAAACTAATAGTTTGGACAATTTCTTGTCCAGGACCCTGGCATGGTAGGACCGCGGCCTTGATGCTTCCCGCTCACGACCAACAATGATTGGTTGGCTCCTACAATGAAGAGGCAATGACATTTCATCAACTTATTCACGGTGAAGATTTTTTTAGAACTGCCATCATGGTTTTTTATTTAAGTGTTAGATGAAACAACATCCAATTTTTAAGATTGTAAGAATTAACATTAAGCTTAAGCGCCTCCCTCGCATAGAGATGGGCGACTCTATTAGGGCAACTCCTAAGTTGTCCACCAAAACACCCCCAAATGCCCGGATTACGCGTTCCGAACACTTTAGGCCATCCAACGCCATGCAACAAACATCCGCGAGGCGGTCTGGACGTCAGAAATCCCATAAAATGCAAGCAAAGCCGGGGGAGAGGTTTACGGGTGTCCGGACCTCTGCTACATAGGGTTCCGACACCCCCAGCACACCCAAAGATCCCACCCAGAGCCCCGATTTTCTCACTTTGTCCCTCCACCCTTACTATTTATCCATGTAGTCAAAGACCGATGTTG
This sequence comes from Triticum monococcum, assembly GCA_034509565.1. Taxonomy (NCBI): domain Eukaryota; kingdom Viridiplantae; phylum Streptophyta; class Magnoliopsida; order Poales; family Poaceae; genus Triticum; species Triticum monococcum. The sequence goes on along the minus strand of CM067847.1, from coordinate 211,083,536 downwards.
CCGCTATAGCACCCACATCATCGCCCAGGCCTTCCTGGATGGAGCCGCTCCACTCAGGCGCTAGCCACGCTTTGCCGCCTCTCTTCCATCCATGGTCCGACCGCCGCTAAGGTACCCTCCGCCCTTGCACATCGCCGTCCATGGAGGACACCATGCCCATGTAATAATCAAGCACTATTTATGTTTTATTTGTTTCGGGTTAATCTATCTATATATCCTACATAGACAAACCCCATTACAAGTCATTAATTCCTATTTACAGCACACATGTGCCCCAGATCACCCCAATCATTATTAGACATTCAATCTAAATTGGGTGGCATAGGTTGCAACGATTTCCCTTTGTCCTTCCCCATCTCTAGGATGCACACATGCATGCCGGTCGTGGGTGAAAAAATATCACCTACTTCGTCTTACCACCTCTTAAGTTTGATCGATTGATTATTCATTAATTCTTTGTTGTGCTTTCTTTGTTTATGGAAGAGAATCTCACAAGAAATCTGTCAATGCAATTGAAAGTTAAGGGTGCAACTCAATGCATCCGGTGTGTGGTGTGCCTAAGTTTGCGGGAAAAAAACCATCCTCAACAACACAAAAGTGATGTGATGTATTTTTTTCACTTTAAGATATATATATATATATATATACATATATATATATATATATAATACCAACATTTTTACCCCGCACAAATTCCCGCCACAACGCGTGGGCCATTCATCTAGTTTGATATTATTTTATAACATTGCATATGCTCAAATGTGTGTGCTGTATGAAGAAGGACAAATTTTAGGGCACCGGTTTTAGGGCTGCTAAAAAGCATAAATTGTTTTGTGCCCAAAAAACCTTCTCCCTCCACACCTAAACCATTTTTAGGACAACAATTTTTTTTTGCTGCTGTTGGAGATAGTCTGATGCCGCACATTTAACCACTTCTCTGATGGTGCCATCTCCAATGATCTTAACGCACCCCACCTCCGAGGGTTCCCACTATGCACATGTCCGAGCGTGCGCACCAAAGGCTGGAGTAGGTATATCCGACCTAGAGATGAGTTCATGAATAATCTTCTTGTATCTGCAAAGAAGATGACTAGCCCTAAAGATCTTGATATGGTTTTTTAGGGATGTCTATACTACTTGTTTGATCTAGATCTAAGGCCTGTTCATGAAAAACTTATGAACAAAGTAGAGCATAAACATATACGCCATCTCCATTGATCTTAAAGCACTCCGCCTCGGCGTTCCCACTTATGCACTTGTCGACTCGTGTTTACCAAGGCCAGAGCAGGTATATCGAACACAGAGATGAGTTTGTGAATAATCTTCTTATATCTGCAAAGATGATTATCAGCCCTAGAGATCTCGATATATTTTCCTTAATTTTTAGGGATATTTGTTGATTGGAGCTAGATCTAAGTCCTTTTTATTGGAAATAAACATATGAACAAAGTAGAGTACAAACATATGCACCACCTACATTGATCTGAAGGCACCCTCGTCTTTGGGGTTCCCACTTATGCACCTGTCTGGGTAGAGCAGGTATATCCAACGCATAGATGAATTCATGAATAATCTTCTGCTATCTCCAAAAAAGATGATCAGCCCTAGAGATCTAGGTATATTTTCTTTAACTTTTTTAGGATATCTGTACCGACAGTTTGATCTAGATCTAAAGCCTTTTCAAGGGAAAATATATAAACAAAGTAGAGCACAAACATATGCGCCCGATTCCACTGCACAATTGTCTTTAATTTCACCACCCATTCAAAATTACAGACCAAGCAGGTAAAATGGAGCACTGCATGAATCCACTGCAACGATGACAACACAGCAACACCCAGCTCAAGAACTAAAGCTAATCAATGCATACTGATCGCCAGTGGTGTGAACTTGACAGCTTCGAGGCAGGAGGAGCTCCCCAGCTCGCGGCGCGCCGGCGGCGGACCGGCAGCGACGACGCCATGGTGTCGCTGTCATCGTCGTTGCGTTCGCTGTTGCTGAAATCATGAAGGCCTCCGCCGTTGATGTCGCCCAGACCCAGCATTGCTCGCAGTGCCTTCCGCGCCATGTCCTTGTGAACGCCGGGGCCCGCTTGCTCGGCGATGAGGATGAGTGGCCGGTCGGCGCCGGCCGCTCTGGCGAGCCCCCGGAACCGCGGGCTTCCCTTGCTCATGTCGTACAATGCCGCGACGCAGCATTCTTCAAGCTCCGACCTGTGAGCGTCGTCGGAAAGGATGACGGAGAACGTCGCCACGGCGCCGGCGTCCATGAGCGCTGTCCGGCCCTCAGTGCAGGCGGCGACGTTGCAGATCACCATGAGGGCCAGCCTGCGGATGGGCAACGGCTCGTTGGAATCGGAGGAGATGGAGAGCAGGTTCTTGGCGGCGCCCGGGGCGCGCGCGAGCTTAGACTGGTTAACGGCGGCGAGGGAGAGGTGGAGCAGAGCCATCCCGGCATCGCGGCGTGCTCGAGGGGCCTGGTCGCCGGTGGTAAGGACTGCGAGAAGAGGAGGCAAGGCGCCGAGCACGCCGATGGCGGCGCGGTTGCCCTCGTGGAGGGCCAGGCCGAACAGAGCGCCTGCCGCGTGCTCGCACGCCTCCGGGGCGGCAGCACCCAAGCTGGCAACCTCGACGAGCGCCGGCACGGCGCCCGCGCGGACGATGGGCACCCTGTTCTCAGGCTCGAGGGAGAGGTTGGCCAGAGCAGCGGTGGCGTCGGCGCGCGCAGCGGCAGAGTGACGCGCGGACAGCAGCACGCGACGGAGCGCAGCGAGCAGCTGCGGCACGCAGAGCGCCCGCCTCCTCGGCGCGCTTTCCCGCGTCGCCCGTCGCAGCGCCGCCATCGCTGACTCCACCTCCCACTCGTCTCCGCCGGCCACAGCCTTCACTGTCAACTGGCCCACTTCCTCCTCCCCCCCACCAACCCGCAACGACTCCGTTTTCTTCGCGCACACCATCTCCAACTGCTCCACCGCCGTTATCTCTGACGACGACCGGGAGGAGGACGACGACGTCGACGCAGCGGACGCCCTGGAGGAGCAGGACAAGTTAGAAGACGACCTGCCTGGGGGCCGCGGAGATGGAACCGCGCGTAGCACGGCCTCCCGTGCCGCGGCGGCGGAAGGGGCCTCAGGCGGCGCGCGTCCAGAGCGCGCGCTCCAAGTCCGGATGGCCGCTCCGAGCGCGTCGTTGGGTATGGGAACCACCCCACTCGATGCCGGCGAGTCTCCCTCCACGCCAGGTGGAGAGACGGAAAGCTCCGCGCAGGCCTGGATGCAGGCGCGCTCGTACGTCCGCCCCGACGGCAGGATCACCGGGTCGGACATGGGCGCGCCCAGTATCGGGCACAGGAACTCCCGTGGCACGTCCTCCTCCTTGTCCACCGGGGACGGGGTTGCGGGGACGAACGGCGGCGGCGGCGGCCTGGAGTGGAAGGACAGAAGCTTCCAGCGCCATGCGCGCGCGGCACCCATGCTTAATTATCAGCTCGGCAGCTGCAAGCAGAGCAGCGGCGCTTTGGTGCTTTTGGTGCAATAATGGACGGTGGCTCACCTTTGCTTTGGATGGCTGGAGCCGTGTGCTCGCCGTCCTTTTCGGGCGTTTAAGTATTGTGCCTTGGGAGACAGTGCAAGGTGACTTAGCCTGGAAGGGATCGGCGATTAGGTACTGACATGTCGCCTGTGGATCTGCATCTCAAACAGAGTCAGGATATACACTCGGCAAGAATGTTCTTGAACATTCTTATCGTTCTTTTACATGGAAAACGCACCAGTGGTACATAATACAAAAAACAAAAGCAAAAAACAACGCCTCTTCACTATTAAATTTTTTTTTTTGCGAACTCAACACTTGTATTACTCAATTAAAGTATCAATACAATCTTCAGCAACAATCTCCAACACTTCAGGAGGGCCAGACCCTACCCAGGTCACAATCCTGTTATTAATACGACCAAAAGAAGCTAACTTGTCGCTCGCTTTATTTTGCGAACGGGCGACATGAGTTATACAAGTTTGATGTAGGCTCATTAAAAACCTAATCTCATTCACTAAGGAAGAAAATAGCGAACGATCCATGCTCCCACATGTGATCATGGACACCGCAACCGAAGAATCCATCTCGATTTTGATCGGCTGTTCTGTGCGTTGAATCGAAGAAGATAAGCCCTCCATACAGGCACAAAGCTCAGCCTCCAAAGCATTCCTACAAGAATATAAAGCTCTGCAAGCGGAGAAAATAATCATCCCTAAAGAATCCCTCAATATCATACCCGCACCAGCATCTTCATTCGAACCAAACGCACCATCAGTATTAAGTTTAGTCCAACCTTGTCTGGGTTTGATCCAACCAGGTGACTTAGTCACTTGCATGACCGGCTGCCCTCCCGTTTCCATGTTAATATAAGCTTTACCTTTAACAGGATCAGCTCCATTATCATGTTTAATCGCCATCAGTGACTCCATGTAGCTCCGCAGGAATCTGACAGACACTTCCATTGGCGGGGCTGGTTTGTGGTGGACCACTTCATTACGTACGAACCAGCTTCTCCAAAAGATCATCAGCATCATACATCTCTCCAACTCAGACCTAGGGCCTAAGACCTGCAATAGCCATTCCTTCCCACAGTTGGCTATCATTTGTAGATTAGGAAGTTTCCAGACTTTCGCCATTTCCATATATAGATCTCGACTGAATTGGCATCTTAAGAATGGATGAAAATTGTCCTCAGTCTCAAGGCCACAAAACTGGGCACACACTAGTAGTTTCTAGCCCAATCTTATGTTTATTCTTCCATGTTGGCAATCCATTAGTTGCCACTCTCCATGCAAAGTTTGAGACAGTCGGTGGTGCTCCACAATTCCATATGAACTTCCAGCAGCTCCTCTCTCTTGACGGCACCGAGCTAGAAGATGTGGCATTTGCTCTGTGTGTCTCATCGAAAGCTAAGTGATATGCACTCTTAACCGAGAATACACCCGACTTGTCTGGCCCCCATGCGATCACGTCCTCTCCGCTCCTCGGGGAGGCTCGGATCTTTAAGATTTCCTCCACATCTGCTTGGACGAAATACTGGTTGAGTGTCTGTATCTTCCAGGACCCATTATCATTTAGTAAGTCCGAGACGTAACGGATGCGGCACAATCCCTGCCTAGAGATAGGCTTATAGGAGAAAGGACGTGGGATCCAGCTATCTCGCCATACCCTAATACTCCTTCCATTGCCAACTCTCCAAACCAATCCTTTCTTCAACAGATCCAAGCCGTGACTGATAGCCTGCCATGAGGACGAAGCGTTCCCAGTGAACACCGTATCTTCAATCTTTCCATCAGGGTAATATTTAGATTTGAGCAAACGGGCACAAAGGCTATCTGGTCGCGTAATAAGTCTCCAAGCCTGCCGAGCAAGGAGGGCTTGGTTAAATAGGCGAAAATCCCGGAAGCCAACACCACCCTTATTTTTCGGTTGCATGAGGTGATCCCAGCTTTTCCAATGTACCTTCCTTTTCCCCTTCTCCGACCCCCAATAGAAATTCCTCACCATCCTAGTGAGGTCATCACATACTGAAAACGGCAGTTTAAAAACACCCATGATATATGTGGGCAAAGCTTGGGCGACTGACTTTATGAGCACCTCCCTACCCGGCTGAGCTAGGTAGCCATCCCCCCACTGAACTAGCCTTTTAGTAAGGCTTGTTTGAAGGTTTTGAAACTTCCCTTTGGACATGCAACCCTCAGGTGTTGGTAGCCCCAAGTATTTCTCCTCGAAGACAAAGCTTGTAACCTGTAGAGCATCCCTGACTTGCTCCTGGACTTGGATCGGGCAAGCTTCGCCGAAGAACATAGAGCACTTGTCATAGTTTAGACTTTGGCCCGTAGCAGAACTGTAAAGATCCAGTGAGGCTTTAACCTGCTCCGCTTGATCCCTCGAAGCCTTAAAAAACAGAAGCGTGTCATCTGCAAACAGCAAATGTGATATACCCGGAGCTCTCCTGCATATTTTAATTGGAACAATAACGCCAGCCTGCACCCTAGACTTTAGAATAGCAGATAGTCCATCTGCAACAAACAAAAATAGGAACGGGGAAAGCGGGTCTCCTTGCCGTAGCCCACGAGACGGTGCAAATGAATCCAGGAGAGTTCCATTTAATTTTACCGAATACCTCACCGATGTGACACAAGCCATTATCCAATCAATCCATCGCTGAGAGAACCCTAACCTTTGCATCACTTGCTTCAAGAAAACCCAATCCACCCGATCATAAGCTTTTGACAAATCCAGCTTATAAGCACAAAAACTCTTTGTGGGATCTTTTTCTTGTTTAATATAGTGTAAGCACTCGAAGGCAACCAGAGCGTTATCCGTAATCATCCTACCCGGTATAAAAGCACTCTACTCAACAGAGATTATGTCATCCAATAACGGCCGCAACCGATTCACTAAGCACTTGGAAATTACCTTATAAGTCACATTACAAAGACTGATAGGTCTATAGTCAGACATTTTCGTGGGGCTGGATATTTTTGGTATGAGCACAATAGACGTTGCATTCACTCCCTCCGGCATACATCCAGTGCTAAAAAAGTCCCTTACAGCAGCAATCACACTATCCTTTACCACACCCCAGTTACGTTGAAAAAACCGCGCGGGGAATCCGTCCGGGCCTGGCGCCTTCAAGGGCCCAATCTGAAACATTGCATCCGATATCTCCTTATCCGTGAAAGGAGCACACAGTCGTGCATTATCCGCCGGTGACACCACTTGTTCAAACAGCCCGGTTACAGCCGATGCATCCAAAGAAGTATCAGCTGAAAAGATTTTATGGAAGTAGTCATTCGCTATCCTGCTCATAGCTGTAAAATCTGAGTGAACGGTTCCTATACTGTCCGTCAGTTCCCGAATCTTATTCTTCCTCGCCCTCCAAACAGCCTTGCTGTGAAAATTTTTGGTGTTACGATCACCTTCTTTAAGCCAAGAAATCCTCGATCTCTGCATCCACAACATCTCCTCTTGATATAATAGTTCATTCATTTTATCCGTTACTCTTCTTATCTCTTCTCTGTCCGCATTCATATGCATAAGCTGTTCCAGTTGGGAGCGGGACTTCGCAAGTTCCCTTGTCACATTTCCAAACTTCTTACTCCATGATCCTAAAGCAGTCATAGTTTTTGATAGGGCATCTCTTAGCTGTGCTAGATTTTCAATATTGCCTACAGCAGCCCATGCTTCCTCCACCACTTTTGGCAACGTAGAATCCCTCTCCCAGAAAACCTCATACCTCCTGCTTCTCACCCCCATGGGACCCGGATCCGGCTCTCCCTTGAGGAAAACAACCACATGATCGGAGCATGGCGAGGGTATATGTTCAACTATAGCAAAAGCAAACATGTTACACCATTCATTCGTAGCCACTGCCCGATCAAGTCTCACCTTAACATTTGCCGTCCTACTACGCCTGTTATCATATGTGAAGGGTAAGCCGGTGAAACCCAAATCCACTAGTTCACAAACCTCCAGCATGTCCCAAAAAGCTAGCATTTGCGGCTCTGCCCGAGGTGTGACCGAAAGGTGCTCAAAGTCCCACATAGCCTCGTTAAAGTCACCTATCACCAGCCATGGCAAGTTACTGACAGGTTTCAGATTTTGAATCTTAGTCCACATTAGGTGTCTATTCTCCACCCTCGGCTCGCCGTACACAAAAGTGGCTCTCCATTGAGCAGCCCCTTCTCGACCTCTAATAATTGCATCAATGAATCTATCATTTTTGTCCAGAATATCAACCACACAATCTTCCCTCCAATATAACGCCAAACCTCCACTCATACCATTGCTGCCCACACCACAAAACCCCTTGAGACCCAATTTGGCTCGGATCCTCTTCATCTTCTCCTCCTTCTGTCTAGTTTCACACAAAAACACAAGCATGGGGGAACGCGAATTGCAAAGCGTCGCTAATTCATGAACTGTCCGGGTGTTCCCCCCTCCCCGGCAGTTCCAACTTAAGCAATTCATTGGGCTCGGCGGTCCTCCTCCTCGGAGTCCGCCTTGGTATTGGTATCCATATCAACTCCCTCATTTTCCTCCACCCCTCCTTCTCCTTGCCTTCTCCTCTTCACAATAGGGTTCTTGCCAGGTGTCGTGTTCGGGTCTGAGCAAGTCCCCACCCCTGCATCCTCCCCATTCTCCAGGCAAAGAACAACATCTGCCACCTTACCCGCCAAATTTGGCATGGATTGCCCACGCACATTGATTGTACCATAATCCCCAACAAGTCTCTTTCTTGCTGTACGTGCCTCCTCAGCCCTTGCCATTTTGTATTGCATAATATCCATCCCTACCGTCAGCTCCACACCGCCCTCTCTCCGAGCATCATCACCCTCCCGCTCTTCCGCATAAAACGCTCTACCACCTCTTTCTCCTCCACCTCTACCTCTACCTGTACTTCTTCCTCCTCCACCCCTACCTCCTGTGAAGCCAGCTCCCCCTCTTCCAACATCCGCCCCTCCACCTCTCCCTCCTCTTGAGCCCGAGCCCACTGGCTCGCTGACCCAATGCAACCAGTCCCCCACTCGCATAATGCACTGTCATGGACTCCATCCCCGCATTCTTCCACAACATGACCCATACGTCCACAGAAATAGCAGAAGTCCGGGAGCTTTTCATAGAACACCGAATACCTCTTCCTCTCCTTCAACATTATATGGACAAACCTCACTAATGGCAATGTGACATTAACAAACACCCGAACCCACAAGTAGTTGGATGGATTAATCTTGCCTTCATTGACAGACACCGTAAACGGAGGTTCTCCTACCTTCTTTGCCACCTTTTCTGCCAATTCCTTCTTCCTTGTCAAGCCATCAGGCAAACCTTTTATCCTCGCCCAAAGTGGATACATGTTCAAAGCATATTCTTCCACATTCGAGAAGCCATCATACTCTACCAAAACCACCGGATCCCTTCTGAACTGCCATGGCCCCCCTTCCATTACGCGCTTCCAATCCCCTAAACAATGACACTGAGCCAAAAACAGGTTGGGTCCTTTGATGTTGAAGGTGACCCCCTGCGCACAAGCCCACGCATTCCTCATCGAGTTCAGCAGGGAATCATGACTAAACGGCCTCTGGGTATGAACCCTAAAAAGCGCCAACCACCTGACGTCCTTGATCAATTCATCTACCTCCCCTGACAAATCCAGATCTTCCTCCTCCTCTCCATGCAGGTTAATGTTCTCAAACTCGTTCTCCAGATTGTGTGATTCGCCGTACCGATCCCAATCAGCTGCTTCGTCTTCCTTATGATCATCCCCATCCTCCCCCGTAACCTTCCCCCCATCTTCCCCGTTCACCGCCTTCACGCACGCCAGGCCAGAACCGACCCCCGCTACTGGATCTTCAACCCTAGCCACCTCTACTTCCGGTCTCTCCACCCCTCCGCGTGCGTACATATTGTTCGAAACTTCCATGCTTTCGCCGGAGAGCAAGGCAGACTCCCGTAGGACGTGATCCGCGCGATCCCTCGCTCTCTAATGATATATCTTACATGGATTTTGGTGTACTCCGACGGCGCCGCCAGAGGAAGAGTTGGACCCTAGGGAGAAAGACAGCGCGATCAGGTATTGAAGTACTGCCTCTTCACTATTATTGATGGCGTTGATAAAATCACGGAGACTCACGCCTTGTCTCAAAAAGAGTTTGATACGAAAAATCAATCCAATGAGAAAATTGCTCTATTGCCATAAGAGAAAATCAAGTGATACCAAAGATTCAATGCCGACTTTATTTTGGAGGAAGACAGTAATACACAATACTTTCAAATGGTCGCGGATAGACGACATAGAAAGAAGTGTATTTTTAGTCTCCAATAAGATGAAAGGCGGGCCAAAGGACACATGAAGCTTAAAAGTTATCTTACCAAGTACTACAAATCACTGTTTGAGGCCTAAAGACCCGAGTTCAAATTCTAGAATTGATAGGTGATGCACAAGGGTTTTCCTCGTTTTATTGAGGATCAACCTTGATGTGTGGTGAAACCAGTCATCAAGAAATATCTTGATACTCATTTAAAAAGAATCATGAGCATCACATTTATCTTGGTACTCATATTAAAATGGTTGTATGCATCCCTAGTTGGCGCAGAGGCCGGAAAGTGAAAATCTCTCCCATTTTTAAGCAAAGAGAGCCTTGACTTAGTGGTTGGGCATGCAGTTCTGCAGCTTAATGACCCGAATTCAGGTCCTAAAATTGGTAGGTGATGCATAGGGGTTTTTCCCCATTTATTGAGGATCAAGCTTGGTGTGTGGTGGAACCACTCATGCAGAAATATCTTGATACTCATTAAAAAAATGAGGATCATGTTTATCTTAGTACTCATACTAAAATGGATGTATGCATGACGAGGATTAGGAGCTCTCGGAGGCTCCGCACCCCTATACGAACAATTTGTTCAAAAAATACTGAGAAATTTGAAAAGTAATCCGGGATTTTGGGATATGAAACGTGGGTTCCCGATGTACTCTTGTCTGAAATTTTGTGAAAAAATGCAAGGAAACGTATTCGTGGCAAAAAGACAAAAACTTCCTATGTATAGCAAAACACTGTTTGGGTGGATTTTTGTTCAGACAGTAATTCCTTCGCCACGGATACGTTTTCTGGTATTTTTCGCGAAATTTCACATGGAAGTAGATTGGGAAACCAGGTTTGAGATCCCAATTTTATTTATTTTTTGGGTATTTTTTATGATTATTTTTCGTATAGGGGTGTGGAGCACCCATGTGCTCATGTGTATTTTCCATGTATGCATCCCTAGTTGGTGCAGAGGTCAGGAAGTGAAAATCTCTCTCATTTTTAATAGGTACACACTAACCCCCGCCCAACCCTACCCCTGCTCCCGTGCGGCCCCGCCGCGTTGCATCGGGGCGCCCCCACCTCCTTCCTCTGCCCCCGTCACCACTCTCCTCTCCGCCGCCGGTGACGACGACACCAGCGCAAAGCCCAAGCGGCTCGGAGACGGCCTTCTCCTCACGCGCTAGAGGCTCAAGATTGGTGTGGCAGATTCGATCTCGATCTCCTCGGCAGTGATGGCAGACAACATCGGCTAGGGTGTGACGGCAGGGCTATAGTCGCAGCGGCATGTGGCGGTGGCAGCCATGCTATAGCCGCTCAACCTCTGGTTCGGCTTTAGATCGTGTCAGTGCTCCTGGTCTTGCTCTGCATCACGCGTGTGTTGGGGAACGTAGTAATTTTTTTAAAAAATCCTACGCACACGCAAGATCTATCATGGTGATGCATAGCAAAAAGAGGGGAAGAGTGTTGTCCATGTACCCTCGTAGACCGTAAGAGGAAGCGTTATGACAACGCGGTTGATGTAGTCGAACGTCTTCACGATCCGACCGATCCTAGCACCGAAAGTACGGCACCTTTGTGATCTGCACACGTTTGGCTCGATGACGTTCCACGAACTCTTGATCCAGCTGACTGTCGAGGGAGAGCTTCATCAGCACGAAGGCGTGATGACGGTGATGATGAAGCTACCGGAACAAGGCTTCGCCTAAGCACTGCAACGATATGACCGAGGTGGATTATGGTGGAGGGGGGCACCGCACACGGCTAATACAACTGTCAACTTGTATGTCTATGGGGTGCCCCTCCCTCGTATATAAAGGAGTGGAGGAGGGGGGAGGGCCGGACCTCTGTGGCGTGCCTTGGAGGAGTCCTACTCCCACCGGGAGTAGCACTACGGGAATCCAGTACTTTGCCATCTGCCATGGCGGACGGCAAAGGCACGGACGGCTGACGGCAAACAGTGACGGCAAAGATAGGGTCGGCAAACAGGTCCTTTGCCGTCTACTTTTTATGGCGGACGGCAAAGAGCCCTTTGCCTATAGCGGCGGACGGCAAAGAGGGGGGACGGCAAAATGTTGCACGTCCGCCAGCGTTACTCCGTTAGGCGGCTAACGGCGGCCTTTGCCGTCCGCTAGCGGACGGAAAATTTGAGCGCCTCTTTGCCGTCCGCCAGATGATGTCAGCAATACGTCAGCGCCCGCTTTTTTTTGCCGTCCGCCTGGCGGACGGCAAAGGCAAAGTCTTTGCCATCAGCTTAGCTTTGCCGTCCGCCACTGTAGGCAAATTGGCCAAATGGTCCATCCCCCAGGAAGCACAGGTGGGCGCCACCTGCCCCCTTTGCCGTCTACCACCGACGGCAAAGGGTTCTTTGCCGTCCGCCGCGGACGGCAAAGAGCCTGCACTGCCTCTTTTTATTCTGTTTTTCTTATATCCAACAATTATCACAACAAATATATCACAGCACATATATATCCATCACATAAATATCCAGCACATATATATCCATCCATCCATACATAGTAGGTTGCACATAGTTCCATCAATCCATACATATTACAATATGCAAAGTTTCATCATAGCAAGCGAGCAGAATACAAGAAGTGCATCAAAGGAAAAAACAGGAAAAAGCAAGCAATCCATCATAGGAAGCTGGCTTCCGTGAAGTGAATGAAACCTACAAAATGACAAATAAGAAAGTTAGAAAAAGAAGACTAGAAGAAGAATTAGACTAGAAGAAAAAGAATAGAAGAAGAAGACTAGAAGAAGAAGTATATGCCATTTATTAGCTAACTTAGGTGAAATGTATCGTTTATGAGCTAACCTAGGTGAAATGGGTAGTTTATGAGCTATCCTAGGTGAAATGGATCATTTTGGAGCTAAGTTAGGTGAAATGGGTCGTTTATGAGCTAACCTAGGTGAAATGGGTCATTTATGGGCTAACCTAGGTGAAATGGGTCGTTTATGAGCTAACCTAGGTGAAATAGGTTGTTTATGAGCTAACCTAGGTGAAATGGGTCATTTATGAGCTAACCTAGGTCAAATGGGTCGTTTATGAGGTAACCTAGGTGAAATGGGTCGTTTATGAGCTAACTAAGGTGAAATGCCACGTTTTTTTAGCTAACTAAGGTAAAATGGGTCGTTTTTGAGCTAACTTAGGTGAAATGGGTCATTTTGGAGCTAACCTAGGTGAAATGGGTCATTTTGGAGCTAACCTAGGTGAAATGGGTCATTTTAAAGCTAACGTAGGTAAAATGGATTATTTAGGAGCTAATCTACGTAAAATGGGTCATTTTAGAGCTAACTTGGATAAATTGGATCACTTGTAAACTAACTAAGGTAAAATGAGTCATTTTAGAGCTAACTTAGCTAGAATGGATGGTTTATGAGGTCAGTAAGCTTATTAAGTCATTTTGGAGGAAAAGAAGCTAACTCTAGGTCATTATGGTAAGCATATTGAAGGAAATAAAGCTAAGTCTAGGTCTTTATGCATTTGTTAAGCAAAACACTAGAGAAACTTACCGTGATCACGGAGGTGTAGGAGCGGGCTGGCTCGCGCCGGTAGCTGGAGAAGGATCGTGCGACGCGTTTCTGGAGTTAAGCTGCACCAAAGATCATTTCCAATGTCTCGTTAGCATTATGACACTCAAATGTTAAGACTAGCAAGTAATGGCCATTCAAATTAAACTCACCGTGCTCCCAGGAGCAATCACTGGCATCGGCGGAGCGGTCTGACCGGACTTCTCGCACATAGACTGCACATTTGGTTTTCACAACAGAGTCATACTAGTTAGTAATGAGACTCAAATGTTAAGACTAGCAAGTAATCTGCTGAAGAAACTTACCGCAAGGAGCTCGTACATGGCCCTTGCCTGCATGTCATTCCGTGCCCTCTCCTCCTCCAACATCTTTGTCGTCCTCTCCTCCAACTACCGCTGCCTCTTCGCCGCCTCCGCCAGAAGTTTCTCCGTTCTATCTCTCTCACTCTATATAGCAGCCTGCAACACCACTCAAATGACCATTTGTAATCATTGATGGAAGCGCACACAATATAATGGAGAAAGATAGCTGAGTACGTATAACTAACCTTGAAGGCGAGTTGGACTGGCCGTTCACGAGGCCTTATCTCAGGAGCGGAGCTCGACTGGCACGCCTTGATCTCCGGGAGAGTGCTAGGACAACGGATAAGTCCATCTCCCATGGCTATGGAGCCATGGGACCTCCCGCCACCAGATATCATCAGCAGCTCTGTATCAATGGGACCCTGGCTCGGGTGAAAGTCCTCCCCTTTCCTCGCCTTCCCCTGATCTCTATATTGCACGAGCTTGTCGTGGGCGGAGATGTTGGTGAAGTTCTTTGGATCATCGAGGTCAGACGCAGAGAATGCCTTGACTTTCTTGTAAGGGCCAGTGTGGGCCATGGCATACAGGTCGTACACCTCTGGCACCTTATCCGCCTTATTGTAGCATGCCTGAAAGAGAGAAACAAAGTAAATTAGTAATTAAAGGGCTAAAGCTAGCATGATGAATGAATTGCATGAATCATGAAGCAAACCACATACCCAGTTCCGCCCGTACTGAAATAAGTTGGAGCTGCCTTGGTGGTGTGGCACACCTTCCATTTGGGCACGTTTGTCCTTGGCCTCTTTGTGGGCGGCCAGCCATTCTTTTGAGCACCATGCATTGACCAACACCTCCCAACAATCCATCCGATCCGCACACCATCTCGGAGGGGCCTAAGTTAGCAAATAGAAACTTGAGCGCTACGGCTATGAATTACTAAATGAAGTAAGTAAGTACAAGGCCTTAAGAATTACCTTCATGTACTGCTCCTTACTCAAGAACTTATCGCGGCACTCCTGCTTGGGCTTCTTGATACCACGCCCGGCGTAGTAGTCTCGAACAGCCTGCACCCGAACCTCATGCCGTAAGTTCTGAAGTAGGCGCTTGCACTCCTTGTGGATAACATCTGCCGCCTCCTCCTCGTATCCCTCCTCACACCTGTAGAATGTCTGCAATCAAATGAGATAATATTGATTAGTACAATTAATAACTAGCTAGTTGAAGATTTTTAATTGTGTAAAGGAGCAATTACCCAAAGGAGCAATTACCCAAAACTTTCTGATCACCACGTCTGCCCTCGTCTCGCACAATACACCGTCGATAATCTCACCCGGCGGGGCCGGGGCAGCCAAGTAGTGCTCCCAAGTCAATCCAACCTCTGGAAGCCGACCCTCACCAGGCAACGTGACAAACCCCGGGAAGTTTTGCCGAATCAGAACTCCAAGGACGGAGTTGGGCCGGCGGACACTTTCATGGTGGTCCCAACCCCTGCAGCATGACAAGGCCAACACATCAGTTATTTGAAGAAAAGAAACGTGAATGCAGAAGGTACAAAAAGATTAAATGCACTTACCTCTCCCCATCAGGGAAAATCAACCACCTCTGCTCGCGGATCGCTGGCACGGATGGGAGCCGTGTAGCACCATGCTGGTAGACGCTGCCCCCCTCCCCCCCTCCTCAAAATCAGCCGGCTCCCCGCCATCATCAGCATGGCCACTCGGCTCCCCGCCATCATCAGCATGGCCACTCGGCTCCTCAGGCTGACCCGACCAGTTACCCCATCCAGACGTGTGCTCCTCCGGGGTCTCATGGGCACAAGTCTCGTGGGCCGAAGGACCGTCGACCCGAGGCTCGTGGGCCGAAGACCCGTGGACCGAAGGCTCGTGGACCGGAGTCCGTGCAGCCTCCTCCTCAGACAAGTCCACCCTAGTAGTCACGTGCTCGGGTGAAACAGCTGGGGGCGGCGGCAAGGAAGGCGCCGTAAGAGTCACCCTACCCCCTCTCCCGCGACCACATGCTCCACCTCCTCTCTTCTTCTTACCTCGTCCCCTGCATACCCATCGGGGAACATCAACTGCTGTTGCACCCACAAGATAATTTCCCTCATAGCTGGCCTTCCAAGATTGAACCATGCCTTTGGCTTCATCCAGTTCTGCTTTCCTTTCGATTCTTTCATGTTTTGTAACGGCCTATCACATAGCGCCTCCAGATCGACTCTAGCCTTAGTATTATCCTTTGACTTCCCATCTATGCCGAACAATGTACCAAAAAGTGCCTCGGCGATATTCTTCTCAGTGTGCATCACGTCGATGCTGTGTGGGCAAAGGAGGTCTTTGAAGTAAGGCAGATCCCATAAGCATGTTTTGTGAGTCCACGCGTGCTTAGTATTATACCCCTTGAAGTACCCTGGACGCTATGGATCTGGCTCGAGAGCGTTTAACTGATCCAGGGTCTGTTGGCCTGTCAATGCAGGTGGTGCAGAGTTTTTGACAACTCTACCCCTGATGAAGTTCTTCTTGTCTTTCCTGAACTTATGGCGAGGATCCAGGAACTGTCTATGGATGTCGAAGCAAGAAAACTTGCGACCGGCCTAAAGCCAACGAAACTCAAGAGCTCCCTTGCATGTGGGGCACGGGAACCTTCCATGCACACACCAGCCAACGAATAGCGCATACGCCGGCAAGTCATGCATCGAGTACATGTACCAGACACGCATTATGAAGTTCCGTTTGCTATAGGCATCGTATGTCTTGAACCCATTATCCCAGGCTTCTTGCAATTCGTCCTTAAGCGGCTGCATGTACACATTCATATTTTTCCCCGGATAGTTGGGCCCTGGAATTATCAACGTCAGGAAAATGTTCTTTCTTTGCATAATCTATCCGGGGGGGGGGAGATTGAGTGGAAAGACAAATACGGGCCAACAACTGTATTGGGCTGCCGTCATACCAAACACACTGAACCCATCCGTGCTGATGCCGAATCGAGGATGCCTCGGATCTGCCGCTTTGTCAGCATGTAATTCATCAAACTTTTTCCACGCAACACCATCCAATGTGTGTACCATCATCAGATTCCCATCTGCATCTAGTTCGGTTCTTTTGCCTGTTTTGTGCCATGTCATCTGTCTGGCCATCTCTTCGACCATGAAAAGTCGTTGAAGTCTTGGTACGACTGGCATATACCGAAGAACACTAACGGGGATTTTGGTCTGTGTCTTCTCACCCATACTGTTGTCTACCACAATATACCTGGAAGACTTGCAAATGGGACAATAGTTCAAGTCCGCATAGTCAAGCCTAAATAAGGCACATCCTTTCTCACAGGCATGTATCTTCTCATAGGGCATCTTCAGTGCACGGAGGATTTTGTCCGACTGGTACAGGTTTGCAGGCATTACATGGCCTTTGGGTAGAAAGCGTCCAAATACTGTCATAATTGCGTCATAGCATTCTCTGCCCAAGTTGAACTGAGCCTTCAGAGCCATTACTTGTGAGATGGCATCCAACTGGCAAAGCTCAGTGTGCTCGTGGAGCGGACGTTTTGAAGACTCCAAAATTTCATTGAAGGCCTTTGCAGATTCCTCCATCTCCTCGTCCGAATCCCGAGCATCATCATAGTCTTGCACCATGTTTTCCATCCTGGTACCATGCTCGTCGGTGCGACGACGATCCACCTCAGCTCGGTCACGTTGGGCAGACTCACCATGAAATGTCCGCACCGTATAATCGGGCGTAAAACCACTCTTCTGCAGGTGTTTGCCCATTTCAGCCTCTATCTTCTTTTCCCAATTGCCGCACCGGAAACAGGGGCACCAGGTTTTCTTTTGGCCATTTGCAAATGCGGCTTGCACAAACCCCTTGGTTTTTGTGAACCATTCAGCGCTCCATTTGTTCTGACCAGTGTGACCGGTATACATCCACACACGGTCACTCATCTTGACTTTCAGAGGTACTAGACACACAACAATTATATATGTAATTCACCATGTATATATTCATCAGTTGATCTACTTTGTCAATTTTATTACGTCCATGCAACCTACACTCTAATAGGTAATGATAGGTCCTAATCCCCCCCCGTGTATGTGTAGATTGGGTTCATTTTCCCATGCTATGCTCCGGATCCGACGCAAAATTTCGGCAGCACCTCCCCGCTGTTCTCCTGATACACGTCTCTGCAATAAACAGAGAGGATGTGTACCCGGAGAACAACAGGGGAGGCACTGACGAAATTTATGCGTCGGATCCGGAGCAAAGCATATGGGAAAACGAACCCAATCTACACATACTCGGGCTGTCCATGGATAGCGTTGGACAATTCGAAAGAATCAAGGTTATAAATATGCAAATGCATGCATATTTATAACTATGACGCTTTCGAACGGGAGACACATATTGGTTACGCATACTGATGACTCAAGACACATATATAGCTAGCTATCAAGTTTCATCGGAATAGATCAAATAATTAATGGGGGAGGAGGACTTGTCATTTGTGCTCACCCACGAACGAAGGGGCAGAGCTCGTCAAACGCACGGCGAGGTCGTCGAACACCAAACCTCACAACGATGAAACAACTGCACATTTAAAACTACACGATCAACACAATTATATATGATGTTTTTCATAACAAAATCGAAAAATATATGACCTAACAATTCACAAATATATGACCCCGTCGGCCTCTGGAAGGCCAAAGAACACCTTTTCGGGAGGTGTCGGGGGTCGGGGTGTCGTGTCAGTGTCGGGGTGCCGTGTCGGGGTCGGGGTGCTGTTTCGGGGTCGGGGGGTCAAGGTGTCGTGTCGATGTCGGGGTAGTGCCGTGTCGGTGTCGGGGTGCTGTTTGGGGGTCGGGGTGTGGTGTCGGGGTCAGGGTGTCGGGTCAGGCTCGGGGTCGGGGTGTCGGGTCAGGCTCGGGGTCGGGGTGTCGGGGTCGGGGTCGGGGTGTCGGGTTCGGGGTGTCGGGTCAGGCTCGGGGTCGGGGTGTCGGGGTCGGGGTCAGGGTCGGGGTCGGGGTGTCGGGGTCGGGGTCGGGGTGTCGGGGTCGGGGTCGGGGTGTCGGGGTCGGGGTCTCGGGGTCGGGGTGTCGTGTCGGGGTGCCGGGTCGGGGTCTGGGTACCGTGTCGGGTCGTTTTTTTTCCTTTTTTCCTTTTCTTCTTCTTCCTCTTCTTCCTTTTCTTCCTTTTTTCCTTCTTCTTCTTCTTCTTCTTCTTCTTCTTCCTCCTCCTCCTCCTTTCCTTTTTCCTCTTCTTCTCCTCCTCTCCTCTTTTTTCTTCTTCTTCTTCTTCCTCTTCTTCTTTTTTCTCCTCCTCCTCCTCTTCTTCTTCTTATCCTCTCCTCTTTTTCTTTCCTTCTTCTTTCCTAAAACTAAACTAAACCTAAACCTAAAAATAAAAAAACAGAAAAAAGGAAAAAACTAAATCTAAACCTAAAACTAAACTAAAACTAAACCTATAAACCTAAAACTAAACCTAAAACTAAAACTAAATCTAAACTAAACATAAACCTAAAACTAAAAAAATAGAAAAAGGAAAAAAGAGGAGGTAGAGAGCTCACCTGGGTGGAGGAGGGGGCGGGGCGGGGCGGCCTGGGGCGGCGGAGGAGGGGGGTGGGGCGGGCCCGGCCGGGGCGGCGGGGCGCGGGGGTGCCGGGGCGCCGGGGCGTGGCGGCGCCCAGACGGCAGGGCGGCGGGGGCGATGGGGCGGGGGGGGGGGGGGGCGCCGGGGCAATGATGGGGTGGTGTGGCGACGGGGCGCTGGGGCGGCGGCTAGGTGGTGGGGCGACGGGGCGGCGGTGAGTACTGGGGAGAGAAAGAGAGAGAGAGGGGCGGGGTGGGGCGCGGCCGTTAACGTTAGTGGGGTCCTCCCTCTTTGCCGTCCGCCCCCTTTGTCGTCTGCTGTTTTGCTCTTTGCCGTCCGCTAGCGGACGGCAAAGAGGGGGGGGGGCGTTAGGTTTTTTTAAGCAGCTCGTCAGTGGGGCCCCCTCCCTCTTTGCCGTCTGCTAGCTGACGGCAAAGAATCTTTGCTGTCCGCTAGCCGACGGCAAAGAACTGGCTGATGGCAAATTAGGTCTTTGCCATCAGCCAGTTCTTTGCCGCCTGCTTTTTGGTAGCTGATGGCAAAGAGCTTCTTTGCCGTCCGCTAGCTGATGGCAAAGAGCTGGCAGATGGCAAAGTAGCTGATTCCAGTAGTGTAGGATTCCCCCCTCCCTAGTTGGACTAGGAGAGAACGGAAGGGGGAGGAAGGAGGAAGGAAAGGGGAGGGGGGGCTCCCACCCAATTCGGATTGGGCTTTTTTTGGGGGGGGGGGGCGCCCCCTCCTAGGCTCCCTTCTCCTCTCTCCCACTAAGGCACAATAAGGCCCATATACTTCCTGGGGGGTTCCGGTAACCTCCCGGTACTCCGGTATATTCCGGAACTCACCCGGAACCATTCCGATGTCCAAACATAGGCTTCCAATATATCGATCTTTCTGTCTCGACCATTTCTAGAGTCCTCGTCATGCCCGTGATCACATCCGGGACTCCGAACAACCTTCGGTACATCAAAACACATAAACTCATAATACCGATCGTCACCGAACATTAAGCGTGCGGACCCTACGGGTTCGAGAACTATGTAGACATGACGGAGACTCATCTCCGGTCAATAACCAATAGCAGAACCTGGATGCTCATATTGGTTCCTACATATTCTACGAAGATCTTTATCGGTCAAACCGCATAACAACATACGTTGTTCCCTTTGTCATCGATATGTTACTTGCCCGAGATTCGATCGTCGGTATCTCAATACCTAGTTCAATCTCCTTACCGGCAAGTCTCTTTACTCGTTCCGTAATGCAACATCCCGTAACTAACTCATTAGTCACATTTCTTGCAAGGCTTATAGTGATGTGCATTACCGAGAGGGCCCACAGATACCTCTCTGATACACGGAGTGACAAATCCTAATCTTGATCTATGCCAACTCAACAAACGCCATTGGAGACACCTGTAGAGCATCTTTATAGTCACCCAGTTAGGTTGTGACATTTGATAGCACACTAAGTGTTCCTCTTGTATTCGGGAGTTGCATAATCTCATAGTCATAGGAACATGTATAAGTTATGGAGAAAGCAATAGCAGTAAACTAAACGATCATCGTGCTAAGCTAATGGATGGGTCAAGTCAATCACATCATTCTCTAATGATGTGATCCTGTTCATCAAATGACAACTCACTACAAAAAAAATACACTTCCATGATGATACGTGTTTGTCACAGTAGGTCGCTTTTTTTGTCATGCATGTACATCCATGAAAAATTTATGACAGAATCAAGATAGTCATACCTGTGTTGTCGTAGAAGTTTTCCATGACATTACCAAAATTATCATCATGGAAGTGTCCACTTCCATGACGATAAATCGCGCGTCACAAAGTGCTTTCGTCAAGGGTGACCGACACGTGGCATCCACCATAACGGAACACCGTTAAACTATCGGGTCGGGTTTTGGATCTGATAACCCGTTAACAGCCCCGACCAATGAGGATTTTCCACGTGTAAAATCATCATTGGCTAGAGGAAACACGTGTCGGATCATTGTCGGGACAGATGTCTTCCTCCCACTGGACAGAAGGCGCCTATGATACGTCGACACGTGGCACGACCCAACAAGTTTAAATGGGCCGGCCCAACTAAAGGCCCACAAGATTTTGCGGACCATAATGGGCTGGCCCAGCTAAAGGCCCACGAGATTTTGCGGACCATAATGGGCTGGGCTAGCTAAAGGTCCATAAGATTTTGTGGGCCATAATGGGCCGGCCCATGTAAAGGCCCACAAGATTTTTGTGTGCCATAATGGGCCGGCCCAGGTAAAGGCCCACAAGATTCTTGCGGGTCATAATGGGCCAGCCCAGCTAAAGGCCCACGAGATTTCGCCGACATTAATGGGCCGGCCCAGCTGTAGGCCCACAAGATTTTGAGGACCCTAGTAGGCCGTCCCATTAACTGGCTGCCATGTTTTGGGCAAAATGCCGGCCCATATTTGATCCGGTCCATTAATGGCCTGCCACGCTCCGGGCCTAATAGTGGCCCATATGAGATCCGACCCGTTAAAATCCTACCATGTTCTGGGCCAAATTACGGCCCAGATTAGGTCCGGCTCTTGAAGAGGCTTTGGGCTCAATTATGGCCCATATCAGATTCGGTTTCAACTGGACACTATGCTTTTGGGCCCACTTGCTAAAGGCCCACTTAGTAATTCGGCCTGATATTAGTTTTGGCCTGTTAAGGGCCCGTTTAACATTTCGGCCCTATATTAATTTTAGCCTGTTAAAAGCCCGTCATATAGTTGGGCCTAACTACGGCCCGGTTTGCATCCGGCCTGCTCGCAGCTGATATCTGATTGGGCCAAACAAGGACACAGACAATTTTGGCCTGTTAAAAGCCCGTGATTTGATTCGCACAATCATGGGCCGGGGTGCATTTCGGGCTGCTGTGTAACTAGTAGGAATTAAGAACAAATCTACTCTATACAATAAAGAAATTACGGCATAGTAACTAAGAATAAACCTACACTACACAATAAAGGATTTAAGGCATATTACATCCACTGGGCATCAAAGTTCGCCACCAGTGATCATAAAGCGCAACGAAGAAGCAGATTACAAAAACTGGGCACCATTGCAGCGTAACAAAATAATACTGAACCGAGACCACTTCCAAGACAGTTCAAGAAAGGTTAGCCTTGCGGGGGAACTGCTGCGCAAGCTGCTGAGCAAGGCTGTGAGACCGGCCTAGCATGTCGGTCATAGCTTCCAGGTGTAGCTATTTAGCGATGTGGTTCTCATTGGTGTTCTCCGCAATCTTTCTTAGAGATAGGACTTCAAGTTGAAGTTGAGTTGCAGAATGCCTTTCTGCTAGAACTTGGGACTGAAGAAGTCGAACTGATTCAGACAATGAATTCTGTGAGCTTGTCTGATTGTTAGTCTCAAGTAACTTGAACACTGCATCAAGACAAGACTTTGGGGTTGTCTCGCTATCTTCAAGATGTTTTGCCTTCTTTGCTGCAATATATGTTGGGTTTGTCTCACAGCCTTCAGCAGACTTGTGCATGCCATCAGGCATATCACCCTGAAACAAAGCAGAGAGATGACAGGTTTTGCACGTGTATAAACAAAGCTAATAACTGTTCTGTCAATTCTATCCAATTTCAAATTAGAAAATAAAGAGTATGTTCAAAATATCAATAGCATAATTTGGCATTGTTCATAATGCGGGGAGCTTCACCACACTACTGGATTACCATGTCAACATAACAAGCATAGATGAAGGGCAAAGAAAATCATTGTATCTATTTTGGATAATGTGCATGACATGTTGTTCATATCATTAGCCACATCAGTAAGATAAAACAGGAGATGACAAGGTGCAAACGTGGGCTGCTTCACCACACACTAGATTATAGATCCACAAAAACAAGCATACATATAGGGAGTATTAAGTAATGTGCATGGTATGAATAAGGAATTTGGTTTTACAAGTAAAACTTAGAACTTACGGTTCTTACGAACATGCATTTGGGTAGAAACAACAAACTAAACAGCAGTAAATGATAGGGAGTATGAGCAAATTAAATAGCAGTTAAGGATAAAGGCTTTAGAAGGACTGGCTTACATTAACAGTTAACACCGGCTTTATAATGCCCTTCTCCATGGCAAGGGAAGGATAACTCAAGAATTTCAGCACATAATCTTCTTCATAAGCATTGCCTGTACTCTACATTTGTAGAGAGTAATTATAGATATGATAATACTGGAAGGGATAGAGGATAATGAAGATAAGATGCAGATTGATGCTACATAATCAACTACCAATCCCTGGAAGTACAAGCGTTACAGGACAAAATGTACTGACAAGAGCAATGGGCTACACTTCTACACTGGCATTGTCTGTGTATTCTACTTGTTGGTAAGACTAAATATAGATCTGATCTTTTTTTAGTAAATGGTGGGCGAGGGAGATAAGATGCAGAATGCTACAAAATGAACCAATCCCTCTTCCCATAATACAAGAGTGTTTTGAACACTGGTGTACTGTACAAAACGTTCTTATATTATGGGACGGAGGGAGTAGCTGTTAATGTAAGTATAGTGATAGACCATGTTCAGTCCTTACAAGAGGACTGCAGAGCTAAACCTCTTCAAAAGCATTGGGTTGATTCTAAATTTATGTAAGAGTCCATACGGATCTTATAATGTCCACCAAATGGACGATTACGAGGCTAACATGTGCAGTGATGCTACATAATCAAACATCTATGAAAGTAAGTATGGTCATACATGGCAAGAGGTACTCACAAGAGCAATGCAGTGTGTAGTATAGTTGCGAGATTCTGTGGTCCCTTGAGAACGAATGTTCTTCTGCTAACAGTTTTCATACAAGTGAGACATTAAGGCAAATGCAGAAATGTAGTTCAAATTGTGATGTGATATCATAGACAGTACCTTACGCTGCAGCCGAGACCAATGTGTAACAAGATTATTCCAGTCACCGTCGGATAAATGTAGCACTGGAGACTTTACAGAAATTTCATTCAGAGGCTTGCCATCGAATTGCGCTTGCCTTAGGTAGGAACGATACTTCATCAACGAGTGCTTGAAAAGCGCAACCAACCCTTGCTCTTCATCACAATCCAGTTTGCGCCTCGCCTATTTAAAAGAATGAAATCTTGTGTCTTCTGTCAGCAGAAACATATGCAGTAATGACCATGAATAACATTAGTACATTACTTATGCGTAAGTTGCGGAGGAATACTGGAAATTGTTCTGTGTCTGCGGTATAATCTTTCCATGAAGGAAAGATGCGTACAAAGTTCCTGACAACAACATAAGCTTCGTCTTCTAAACTGGGAAGAAATGGAACAGGGGTCCTATTTGCTGCAATTAGGGCTCTCTCTGGTTCGAAAAGGGATTTGGCAACTGGATTTGGTGTACTCTTTGCTGGAATGGGGGTTTTGCGTCGTACAGCTGGTGCTATGTCAACTGGCATAATCATACTGTTTGCTGCAGTTGGGGTCTGCTGAGTTGGGGCATCCGAAATGACCAGTGTAGTAGGGCTAGAGTCTGCTAGAGTTGGGGTATTTTGTGGGTCATGTGATATTGCAACTACACCTAATGGGCTATTTGATTTATCAGGTGCCACTACCTTTTCCAAATACTTTGCTTGTGCTCCTCCACGATCAGCAATCGCCCTCTTCCTTTTGAACGTCTGATACACAAGAACAACATTTGAATGGATAAATATGGTATGATGACAGATGGAATATGTACTGAAAATGGATAGGCAGGGCGTATTCACATACACGATGTGTAAACTAAGCTAATGGCAGTTCAACAAAGTAGAAGCAATGCAAAGCATCAGTTGCAAGATATGTGCGAGCAATGTAACCTTGGAAAGTTAGAGCAAGTACCTTGATGGGTGAATAATATAGGGCATCTTCCTCTGACTCCTCCACTAGGGAGCTACATTGACTTAGGTCTCCCTCTAGCTCAGAATCACTGTTAGGATCATATTCTGAGCATGAATATGTAGGTGGAGAGTGTTTGCATTGCATTGCATCTAGACTTGATTTCAGTCCCTTAATGCCAAGTTTGACAGCCATGACATTGTTCTGCTTTATTCTTTTCATGCACGCAAGCTCATAATCATTATGATGCTGTTCAGAATCTGAGATTCATGAAAACATAAAAAGTAGTCAGATTATCTATGGAATGCATTGCGGTTTCAACTCGGAGAGTGTCTCCCTATAAACCCCCTGCATATGCAAAGTTCACCTTCCCAACCGTGCTGACTAGACCACACACAGAGATACACACCCGAGCGGCGAACATGCATTTTCGAAACTAATTTAGGAACATTTAGCTGACCAATTAAACAACTCTGTTTTAATAATATTAGATTCGTATTTGAACAACTAAGCTTGTTTAGCTTGATGGGTGGAGTAGTGTTATTATGACACGAAGCATGTGTTCTGATCGTATAGTGTCATAAAAGGGGTAAACTCTAAGCATATATTTTTTTAGCAAAAGAGAGTTTCCCCTCTGATTTCTATTAACGAAACCACCACGGAACCAACATGATCAATTAAACCCTAAGCATGATCAATTAAACCGTATTATGGTTGTGCCATCGCAGATTTGAAGCTGCAAACCGGAGAAATGATATTTAGCATCCATTGTTTGCTTCGAACTAAGAACTAAATTCTAAGAGCTGAAAAGAAAGTAGAGTAACCAAGTTAAGATCTATTTTCTGGTTGAGATCAAAAAGTTGAGGAGATATGAAGTACCACCTCTCTTGCAGCGCCGTGTAGGCATCGGGGGTGCGATGGCTGTCGGTGGCGTTGAAGCAGATCTGCGACGGTAGACGGGTGCATCGGGGTATAAGTCCCGTTGCGGTGGAAGAGAAGGTCGTGTGAGCGGCCCCGGCAAAGAGGACGACGGCGTCGATGAAGCAAGAGGACGTGATGCAAGGCTATTGGTCTATTGCCGTGGATGAGAAACATCCATCTCTAGCAGTGGACGACGCGGTCTTGGTAGGCGCTCCGACATGGTGGAGGACGGCGGCGATGGATGGGGTGGCAGACGGAGGCTGGTGTGGGAATGTGGTGTTCTAGTGCGGACGGTGTATGAATGGGAAAATGGAGGGAGAGGTACGGGGAACCATGTTTTTGGGACGCGTCTGTCTGAAATATGGGAAAGTTACGAACTTATCCCCCGTTTCAAATTTGGACGTCTCATCGGTTGGGGATAGGACGGTAATCTCGCATCTCCGAAATATTTGCCGGTAACTATTTCGGGCGAGGAGAGGGTGTTTTGCCGCACACGGTTGGCGCCCACGGTGTATGAATGGGGCTGACAGGTAGGGCGGTTGTGTCACGTCTGATGGAAGTTACACATCTGCCCCTATTTAAAATATTAGCCTACATCTGTTTCGGACGAGGAGAGGGTGTTTTGTCACCCACCGTGTATGAATGGGGAATGGAGGGAGAAACAAAGGTCTTTCGGACGAGCTTGAATCAAATGAGTTTTGCCGCCCATGTTTGATGCCCACCGTGTTGGAATGGGCTCAGAGGCGGTCGTGTCACGTCTAATTGAAGTTACTAACCTACCCCTATTTAGAGCCAGTGGAAATCGGGCCGATGGATTGCCCGTGTAATGGGTAGACAATAATTTCCATCTCCCAAACACTTGGCTTCGGGCAGCCGATGTGGGAGTGGACATTTTGCTGTTTCTTTTGAATTTTGGGACAATAAGCATCCACGTTTACCCTGGCAACTAAATTCGAATCCATTTTGTATTCCTATATGAATCTTTATAAATCATTCTATGTGTTTTTATATATCTTCAAAAGGACGACAAAGATGTATTCCACTGTCATATATGAATATGGTTTACAAATGCCGATACTCAAATTCAGAAACTAGAATCCAGTTTAAGGTGAACTCGAATATTTGGAACACTTTATGTCCAACTCAAATGTCACACGCAGCATAATGTGTACTCCCATTTAGATATGTACACAAGCGATGTATCAAGATTCAAATACCGAGTCAATCAACCAAGAATGTACGGAACTAACAGACATATAAACACTTATAGAGTATATGGATCAATAATATCAACTAACATACATAAGCCAGGCCGCTGTACTTTTTTTGGCTACAACAACATCCTTTTTTTAGCCAGCATCTTGGCCCTTTCCGATGCGTGCCACTTATGGTCCATCTATACTACTATTGCTGAATGCACATTCAGCCCGATTGGCATATTTGTAGGTCTGGCACAGCAATCCAAATGAAATGTCTCCGAGTCTTATCAATTAATACAGACTTGTGCTCAAATAAAATTATAAAAAAAACAATTATTACATGATCTCTAAAACAAATGGTTTGATTGATTACATGAACAGACAACACAAAGGTTATTCAACTATGGAAAGAACATTTCACCTATGATTTACCAAGTAGGAATTTAATTTCCTTTTTTCCTTCAGGACCTTAACAATCTGGCCAGTCTCAGCTTGCTTCATTTTGAAATCCACCAAATATTTAATGGTTGTCTTGCGTATTGCTTGTGATTGTGTTGTTTGCTTCCTCAACATGTCAACTTCATCTGTAAGTGCAGAAGCAGAATCTCTTTCTACCACTAGTTTAGCCTCTAGAGCATCAGCAGTTGGCAATTCATAATGCACGATTGGGCTAGTGCCACTGCTGTGGGATGATGCAACGTCCATGGGGACCTCACTCTTTGATCTTGGGCTAACCTGTTTTGCCATTAAAGTTCCGATTGGATTCAGAAAAGTTGAAGTTAGCAAAACATCTCAACTAGGAGTTATAACAGCAAACCAGTTAAACAAACAAGGAATTAATGAGTTTCAATTGGATGCTGAAAAGTAGTTATTAACATCATTGTAACCCGCTGTTGCAGCAGCAAAGCAGTTAAACAAACAAGTAGATATTTAAGTTAAGGCAAACAGGTAATTCTTAACAGTAAGTATCAAACACATAGATAGGCACAGTCTACAATATGATTAACAGGCTGTGCCATTATGTAATCAGTAGCAAACTAAATTAAGCCAAGCAACGTAATTGAACAATTTTGCAATAAGTGGCTAACTAAAATTCCGAGAAGCAGGTAACTGAACTTACGCTAGTTCTTTGTACAGGCACACTACAACTTCTTTTTCGCTTACAAGGTTGTACGAAGGAGTCCATGGCATCAATTGCTTGGATACGCAGTCCCAATATTTCTTTCTGCCCACACTGCATGAGTAAGTCGAATGGTTAATCTGGTAAGATGGTGCGTCCTTGATATGTTATATGAGGACGTGTAGTCAGACTAGTTGTAGCCAAACACATCACACTGGCTTTTACTGTATATTTCATGCGATTACTTTTGGCATATCGAGATCTAAGCAATCTACAATAGGATAAAAAGACTGGCATCCTTCACATTATTGGCGAACTCAGTTCATAGAAACAAGAAATTCAACCATCTGTGGGTAAATCAAAAGCACCACTGGAATATTTTTCACTATCCAATCATACACGCAAAAAGGGGCGATGCCACCATAGGGGCTGGTATGGGCGGCCGCCTCAGGTGGCTGGAAAGTGTGCACCTAGTTTGAGTCGTCCAGGTTGGCTCACGCTAGTTTTGTTCATCCCAACACACGAGCAGGCAATGTAAAAAAATGAAGAAAAATGTTTCAATTTGGATGGGCCAATAACATAAGTGCAAGGCAGACCCTATAGCAGGCTCTCGGCCCAAACGAGCGCCTCCCATATCGATTGACAACAGGAAAAATCCCAATTCATTCGCTCCAGCCTCCAGTCTGGTTCGCTCCTAACCTAGCCGCCGCTGGACAGACCAACACAACACTTCCTCGCGCCCTCGTTGGAGGGTGGTCGCCGGGCTTCAAGAGAACGGAAGGACAAGAAGATGAAGATCCAACCCTGGGTGTAGCCTGCGTGGGAGGCAGCGGCGGCAGCACGGGCATGGCATCGAGCTTGCGCAAACGGACAGTCGCAGCTTGCAAGAGTAGCATGCGCAACGAGCAGGTACATCACATCCCTGATTATATCTAATTCAACTCTTCAATTTCTGGTCAATAGTTAAACCTGTCGGTGTTGTAAAACTGCTTGTATGTAGGGAATCTATGAGAAAATGAAACCAATTTCTACTTATTTTATAACTCCCCCAATCAATACTGAACTGACTGAATCTGATGTATCTAATCAAGTTTCCGGTGCAAACGTACAAGCTCATGTTGTTCTTGAGCCTGAAGTGTCTAATGAACAGACTGCTAATGAAGGATTTGATGCAAACATTTTACATGCTCCTGGTGGTGAACATATAGTGTCTAATGAGGGATCTAATGCAAGCATTTTGCAAGCTCATTGAAGGATTTAGTGTCTAATGATGATCTACTATGTTGAGAGAGACAAAGATTTGCAGGCATTGATGACAAGCAAATTATAGTGCATTTTCATAGCTTGAGGAAACATCGAGGCCATCTACCAGAAAGTCCCCGTATCATGACAACATAGCATAAATACTTTTCTAATCTGTTGTTTGAAACTATTGGCATACTTGTGCAGGATAGATATATTGATATGCAGTTTGCGCACTGGTTATACATGCAATTACACTTCGATATTTTCAGCCAGAGAATGAATAATTCAAGCAGGTACAGACCATGTTTGTAGTCCTTATACACCATGTTGCATTTTGTGTTTTTTTGGTGCTTGCATCATTTAGTGTTTATAATCTGAACTACTTTGGATCATTAGCTGGTTTTCAAAGTGCATGTAGCTTCACATTTCTCAAGTTATGTTGATTTCCAGAGTGCAAGTGCCTTCGTATTTTTTAAGTTAAATGTTCGCCCCTGGTAACTTGAATTCGTGGATCAGCCACTGCACACAAATCATAGACGAATGCCAGAATGAATTAAATGAAATGCAGGGACTTACGCTAGCTCGTTGTACATGCTCACTGCAGCTCTGCTTGCGCTTGGGATGTTCCATGTACAAGTCCATGTTACCACTTGCTTGGATGTGCAGGCCTTATGCTCCTTGCATCCCCCTCTGCATTTTTGACACGGCGAATGGTTGATCAAATAAGAGGAATCGACCTTGATGTTGTACCAGAGGACAGATACTTACAAGGTTATACGGGTGTGCAGGATGTGTACCAGATCCCATAGCGGCGTCATGCTTCGCTAAAATATGGATTTGCTTGTTTCAGATGATATCTCCAGAAGAAATAAGAGTTAAGGTCAGAGTTGCATAGGTGTGTAAGCTAAGAGAGCAGTGAAAGGATATCCAAACATCGTCGGAACAGTGCATAAGGGAGTGATGTGTGGATACCTAGTTTGGGCCGGCGTTTGGGCATGCTCGCCTAGCTAGAGTGCGGGTCACTTCAGAGCCGTTGAGGGTGATGCGCTGGCGTTGGCTGGCCACGCACGGATGCAGATCTTGAGTGGTAGCGGAGCGCTACGATGCGGTGGACGAGACTGTTGGTGAAGCCCCAACGGCCTCGGGGGGCGGAGGTGCGACGATGTGCTCGGTGAAGTAGCCCCGGTGAGCTGGGAGACGGTGTCGGTGAAGCGCACCTGATGTGGTGGAACTCGGTGTCTGTGAGGCACGTCGGTTGCGGCGGCCGACGTTGTCGGTGGACCACCCAATGCGGTGGACGATGGCGTAAATGAGGTAGCTCCGGTGCGGTGGTGAAGCGCGACCGTCGTCTTCGTCGTCGTCGTCCGGCACAGAGGTGGGGAACGATGGGGAAAGAGACGAGACGAGGGGCGATTCGAGGGTTGGCGGCGAATTAGGGATTTGAGCAATCTGGGCGCGGAAGGGGACGGTGGAGAAGAGAGATTTTGCAGGGCTGGAATTGGGGCCGCCAGATATTTCAATGTGAAACGTGGAAGCGTGAACTTATATTGTCATCATCCTTTTTGGGGGGGAGGGGGGTGGGTGGCTGGGTGCTACGCGTCCGTCCGACACACGCGACCACCCCGACAGGACTATGCTTTGGTGCCTTAAGGCACCTGCCTTTGTGTCCATGACATATGGGCCCAACAGGTGGCTGGCCCACATGTCAGTGACCCAAAGGCAGTTGCCTTTAAGGCACTGAAGCAGCGTCCACCCCGACACGACCCTGGTTTGCCTAGTGCGCCTACATTTGAGAATGCAAACGAATCTTCTTTCATTTGCAAACGAATCTGTATGTATTACCATGCCCGTGTTTTCCTTTCAATAATTAGTCATTCAAAATGAGATACTCCATCTTTTCACTTTTGTAAGTCATTTCAGACAACTTAAAATGAACTGTTTTGCACATTGTCTAAAATGTCTTCAAGGTCTTATAAAAGTGAACAGATGGAGTACTATAAATTAATTAATGAGGAGTTATTTGAAAAAAATCAAAACGGTACCCACGCTAACGTGGATTAGAGTGTGTGTCACATAATTAGTTATTTGAATTAGAGTGTGTGTCACGTAGTTAGTTATTTGAATTAGAGTGCGTGTCACGTAGCGATCTCCAATTCTAACGTGGATTTCGCATTTCACTGTATCCACGCTACTTTTTAATACAAATTCATATGTATATGATGAACACCATGGTAGTGAGAAAACTTTTGGATGGATTCAAACATATGACCTACAAAATAGCACAACAAACTGAGTCAATGTCAACTTTTCGAAACTTAGTATGGCATGAATTCAAAATAATTACCCGTATGCCTGGTCCTCGGTTCAAATCTTACAATGTACACCGAATTGAAACATCGATATTAAGTCTCGTACTATGTACATTCAAATGTTGTTTTTAGCCCCCCCCCCGCACAAACGCTACATACTTCCTGTATCGATCAATCTTCCTCTCCTAACCACCTTAGGAAGCTATCGGTTTCCAACACACGTTCATTCTTTCTCTCGATGTTTCGATCTCTAAGTATCTCAATTACACAACCCCTTTTCCCACTCTGTTACCAAATGTATTTACCTCACACACCCGCCATTGCACCCCATGCCGAGCTCTCTCTCTCTCCCCCCTCTCCCTCTCACCCTTTCACGCTAAATACATGCATTGCCTATCTAGCCGCCAACCTCTCGTGCATGCGCATGCACGCACGTTGTATATCTAGGTCACTCCCTCGAGACTGTCTCACTCTTTCTTCCGCACGGCGGGCCACACTCGCTCAATCTCGCTCTCTTTATCTGAGTCTCATTTAACCTTGTTTTCTTTCACACACAAATGATATATCTCCCTGTTCGGGCCTCGATCGACACACTCTATACTCTCTCATGCAGATTGTCTATCTAGGTTAGTCCATCCAAGCCGCCACCACTCTTTTGACCTCATGGTGGGCCACGCTCACTCAATCTCTCTCTCTCTCTCTCTCCGTATGTCTCGATTGACCTCACTATTTCTCGTACAAAAACGATATATCACCATGTTTGAGCCCAATTCGACCTATTCACATTGTATACTCTCTCACGCACATCGTCTATATAGGTCACTCTCTCCAACCCGTCTCACTCTTTCGATCGCACGGCGACCCTATGTGATCGGTTGACCTTGCTTCCTCCCACGCACAAAATATATCTACACGTCTGTGACTGGATCATCTCTCAAGCTCTATCTTATAGCCCTCACCCTTGCCAAAAAGCTCAATCAGACAATATCTCTCCAGAGCATATATATTTGTTCAATGAATGTTGGACCACACTCACTTTGTCTCTCTATCTATATGTCTCTCGATTGACCTCGCTTTCTCACACCGTATCTTCCACGCGTTGAAGCTACTACCTCTCCATCCCTCGCAAAGCCGGAGCTATTTACATTGCGAGGGGCACTCCAACCTTGGATTAATTTGTGTAGGAATTTATTCCGGTCAGTTTAGATTATATTTTCATAGCATTCGGCCCACAACTACTCCAATCACCGTAGCGGGTAATTAAGCTACGAGGAGCACCTAATATGAGCACCGGGGAGCCGTTGGATCGAAGATGCAGTGGCAAACACGAGGCCTGAATGTTTTATTTGCAAAAACACCTTTGGAGAGTTTGGAAATTGCGCATAATTACAAAGACTACTCCCAAGCCATTGGATCTCACTTCCAACGGTGTAAAAACTCGTATCACCATAGTATCTAAGCTGCGGGGTGGATGTGATATTCTATGCCGCTGTCATTTTTGTTCGTAAACTTGCAAAAAACGTGTAACTCGTGCCGTTACTTGTCTAACCGCGCAAAGTGTTTGTTCAAAAAAACCATCCTACACTGAAATATCGGAACAACACACGGGGGTCCCACTTGTCATTAATCAAATTTGGACCTAAAACTAACAAATCTGAAAGACGAGATTCAAACTGGCAACCTGGACTACAAAGCGTAAGTCGATAGCCTGAAAAAACGAATGGTTGTTGGCTTTGTCCCATAACTTGATTTTATACAGTACTTGCGTTGAGTAGAGTAGAGGGAGTGCCTCATCAACACGTGCATGACCATTATCTCACTTACTGGTGGGTCCTAGGTCTGCGATCTCAATCTCTCTTCCCTCCATCGTCTAACCTTTGCACGGGCACACACGAAGAGCGGCGCTAGCTTGCCATGGTGTTATTACAACTAAAAAAACTTGGAAAATAGAAGAATCGCCTAGAACAAGAGACATTGTGGCTGGCCGAGACGGAGCTAACCACATCTATCCTCTGTACCACGTTTGCATGATGAAGCTGTGTGGCTAGTGGGGTGTTTTCAACCGACTAGCTGGGTCCCGAGGTCGAACCATAGGTACTACGTCTGATATAGTATATTTTTACACGCACATTTTTCCTCCGTGCCGAGACGTGGCACACCCTACCGCGCGGTTTCGGAGTCCTCCCGGGTGGTGCACGCATATATTCTTCTCGACGTGGGATGCCCTACCGCGCGTTTTCCGGGTCCTCCTCGGTCGTAGTGCCGAAGCAAGTAAATGAGTCGTCAAATCACGAAAGACCACCTTTCCTGCCAAGTACATCAGTGAAGCACGGTGGCTAGCTAGTTGGGCTAGTTCGACCGATTAGCTATGCCACCGCCACATTTGTTTTTTCACCCCTTTTTTATCTACTTGCCGGCAGGTAAATTTAAATATCCACTGCGGCCTTGCTCTGGTGTTTGGGTGCGGCAAATTTTTTAATTTTTTGATTGACGGGAGCAGGCGCGGCATGATTTTTAATTTTTTGATTGACGGGAGCAGGCGCGACAGCAATTAGTCACGATGACTCTGCTTGTACCCACTGCTCCCTGATGTGAGAAGTCGTCGACTGGTGTTTTACCGTGGTGAAAACCAAAAGATTCCCCGCTCCCTCCGCCTTCCCGTAGATTGCATTGCCTTTTAGCCGTTTCGCCCCCTTTGCTTCCTCTCCCCATTGCTTCTACCTGGTGCCATGGCGGCGCAGCAGATCACGGAGTCCGAGGTGAGGCTCCTGACACAGGAGCTCCATGCCAAGGATGCGGAGCTCAGGGCCAAGGACGTGGAGCTCCGTGAGCTCAAGGAGGAGAGGAGTGCCATGCTCCTCCGTTATGTGCGAGAGTTCACGGAGCTTCAAAAGCGGCAGGCGTCCACCACAAAGATGCTCGAGGTGTCGGCAGCGTTGCTGCAGAAAGCGGGAGATACGATAGGCCGTCAGGGGAGCCGGCTGGAGCGCGAGCGGGCCGATCGTGACGAGGTCCAGGATCGCCTCAGCCACTTGGTGAACCAAGTTGCCACGCACGTGTTGCGTCTGCGTGATGCCTACCGTCATGCCAGCGCGACGATGCCGGCCATCGGGCTAAACCCGTTCAACCACCCGGTCGACTTCAACGAGCTGCGGCTTCCTGACCTGGTCTCCTTCTTCACCTATATCTCCGAGGAGCTGAGTCGTCTCCGCGTGATGGTGGGGGCTGAGCTGGACAAGGAGGGGTTGCGGGCTGCCGTCGCCGTTGCCGGGCGAATCCTTTCAGGGCTCCGTCACCGGAATCCACTCGTGCCATTGGACGCCGTCTTTGACGAGCCGGCTCCCGTCGACCGGGAACGGGCTCTGCGGGCAGTTGCACCCTGCATCACCAACGTCGTGCGCCTCGAGAAGCAGAGGGACTTCGGTGGTGTTTAGGCACCCTCTGCATGGGCATGTCCATGTCTCGGTGCAACATGACCGTTGGATCAAACTTAGACGGTGCAGATCAGTCACTGTAGCACAAAACATGTGGGTGTGTTTGGTTGCATTCTCATCTCAATATAGTTGTTTCCTCTTCGTGTATTTTTGTCAACCTACTAGTGTGGACTCATGCACCCTTCATGCACTCTGCCAAACACCCAAAAGTGGGTCGAGAAGGGAACTTTTGCTCCCATCCAGTGCACCCTTCATACACCCTGCCTAACACTATTCGTGCTTCATATGATTCATGTTTCGTGGAGTACTGTAGCACCGTACTCTCCGTGCGCTGTGGACCTAGTTCTGTTAACATTGATCTCACCGTCCATTCTCAACCGGACAGTCGAAAAAGCGGTACTATGTTACATATAGGAGTAGTTGACATGCGCACAACATCATTTGTTATCGTCATATCTTACTACACTAGCAACAAGATTGTGTAGTACTGACGTATGAACCACTGCACATGCCTAGTAGTAGGAGCACTATGTATGTTCAAGTGAAAGCCGTGTTTCGCACTCCTCCGCCGTAAGAGTGGAAACGCTTGCTGTAATCATTTTTCTTCTTCTGAAAAACAGTGTACACGCTCTACCGTGCGGATCCTCCTCCAGCCATGCACTAAATTACTCACTTTCGCCGATGTGTGGGACAGCCAGCATCGGGGTCCACCAGCCATGCACTAAATTACTCCGTAGTAGAGTGACGGTAGACTACCCCGATCGAAGCGCCGCAGTAATGCCCAATGAACCGTCAAATCACAAAACCCCCTCCTTTCCAGCAGTAAGTTGGACGGACGAAGCAACCATCATTTCACTCTTCTCTCTCACTTCCTCTCTACCCAACCCTCGCTTCTGCCTCATCTTGTTCCTCATTTCTTCAAGAAAACCCCGACCTGCTTCTGCCATTGTTCTTCTCTCCCAAAGAAGGAAAGATGAGCGTATCAATGGTGTGGATTCTGGCCAAGGCCCGGTCTTGCAACCCCGAGACTGATCCTATAACTCCCTCTCTTTTCTTCTTTTGGGTTTGTGATTATGGTTTCTTTTCTTTTATTTCTATTTGACAGTTTCTTGATGGACGCTGGAGCACCGGCCGAAGTGATGTCTATGGCTCCGGCCAAAACTGTCGAGGCTCATGGTATGAAGAAGCGCAAGCACCCCGCCGAGACTACCGCAGACAAGCTCAAAGCCATCGCCCTGTCCAAGCCCCCCTCTCCGGGATCCCTCATTAAGCAAGTCCAGGTAATATCTCTTCTTGACGATCTTTTTCTCGATCTTGATCGCGTTTTTTCATCTAACACGCAGTACTAGTACTAGTAGTACAACTTTCTGGGTGATCTTGCATGTGATTTTTGTGTGCCAAATGACGGTTCTAAATTCCTCTTTTGACCAAAACATGCAAGAGGTTGACACTGATTTCTTATAGATTACTTTCAACTACTCCCTCTGTCCCAAATTTCTTGTCTTAGATTTGTCTAGATACGGATGTATCTAATACTAAAATGTGACTTGATACATCCGTATCTAGATAAATCTAAGACAAGAATTTTGGGACGGAGGGAGTACTTTATGAACATCAATGCTACCTTTTAAGAGGGTATATTTGCCTCAGTAACTTGTGTTATGGATATTGCATGTAATCTCTCTGCTCTCATGCCTTTGAAGACATGTTCTAGTGTCTTTGTTCACTCATTTCTGTGTGTATATGTAGTCATATATGGAGTATAATATCGAAAATCATCTTATATTTCTGAACGGAGGTAGTAATAAAATATGGTTTCTGTTTGAATTAGAACCAGGTCCGCGGTGGAGATGAAGTTCTCAAAGTCATGCCGTGTGAACTGGAAGACTTGATGATGAGTTCTACTACTGAACTATCCAGCTGCTGTGTCCTTGTCGCTACGTGTCCTGAACTAGTGTTTTCCTATAGCATTGTTGCCAGGCGTGTTCTTAAGGCTGTACTTGACCACAATAATTTCCTGGCTGTGCCTTCGATTACAAAGGGTGTGGTTCTTGTAAAGCTTCCCAACAAATCTGATGCGGCCTGTCTTCATCATCATGTTTATGAGTGGAAAGACCACTCTGTTAGGTTGTCCAAGGTTGACAAGATGGTGATGGTGCATGTAGACATCTCACACGAAGTCCATGGCCTAGTCAGTTATGCGGGGCTCATCCCGTAGGTCGGTGGCAAAAAATAGTCTGCAGAGTTTAGTTAGTGCAACTTTGCTTGTCTGTAGTAAGTACTATTGTTCAGTACTTGATTTGTGTTTGTGAACCCTGTGTTGTTTATTAGTACTGCCGCTTTTGGTGTGTGGTCAGTCCTGAGAACGGTCTATGTTAATGTCTGTCCACTCAATTCAGTCTGTATATTTTGAAGTATCCATATCATATTTTTTGTGAGGACGGTCTATCAATTATGGTTACACTCCAATATCTGTATGCATTGCAGGGTTTATCGCACCCACCAGGATTTCCAGCCCCATGGATGTTCGGTCCATACAATTTGTCACGACCTTTGGACTGTCCTGCTTGTGGGAGTAGGCGGGGCCCCTACTTGCCACGCATAGTTGGACGATCAATCTTCTGTTTAGTACTTCAACATAGTGATTTCCTGGTAAGGATTCACTCGTGTCACATCAAGTAAATCTTATTGATTTACTGTCTAAATCTTATTGATTTAATGCCATGTTTTCTTTCTTTTCTTGCAATTTTACGATGCAGGTTTTGCCATGTGACATTCATCACAGAATAAACCGTTTGGTTTGCTCTATGATGGCTATTTTTGCAGGTTTCACTTCCTATGTCGTGTCAGTAATGAAGGCACTGTCCATCACTTATATAACTGGAAAAAATTGGATCAGTCTGTTGTCTGAGTACAAGCTGGATCCCTATGATGAACTACAGTTTGGTTTAACAAAAACGCCACAATTAGTCCTTCTTGCGTTTAAAAGAAATGAAGAAAAAAATCTGGATCACGGTCACAGATCCTAGTCAAGTTAGAAAGCTGATCATAGCAGACCAGACACGATCACCGCTGTCTCGCACAGGTCGAGCACCGACAGTTGCTCTAGCACTGACAGCGGCAACAGCTTAGTCTGATCCAGGTGAGGATTGGGCACCAACCGCGTCAGCGAATCAGTCTGATCTACCAGAGGATCGGGCATCGACACCGGCACCTGCTCCGACACCGGCACCGGCTCTACAAGGAGCACCATCTCTGGCAGCAGCAGCAGCTTCGGCACCTGCACCAACACTTGCACTTGCATCTGCTCCGGCCCATGCAGTTGCACCGGCAACAGACTGGGCTGCAGTTCGCACTTCATATACCAAAGTCCTTACAAAAACCGACATGTCCACCTTCTTGGTAAGCATTGGCCGCCCAAGTGCTTCGTTCTTTTTTCTTTCCATGTTGTTTCACATGATTCACTGTGTTGATCTAACTGTTTGGGTATGTCTTCCTGTTTTCAAACAGAGAATTCCTAGAGCAACGAGGGAGTCGTTCAACAATCCGGGCGACCGCGACCAAGTTTCTCTTACCATGCGCAACCTTGGTGTGAATGCACCTACTCAATATATTGTAAGTACAAAGGATGGTCGCATGATGATTGATGCTAAAGTATGGGCAAGGTTCAAATCTAAATCATATCTTGCGGTAGGGGATGATGTCAAAATTGAACTTTCTCGGCAAGGAGAGCTGGTCCAAATCAATTTGAAAATCTTCAGTAGCAGCACGCAACTGCCTAACTAATCTATCCTCCGAGAGATTTTGATGTAATAATTTGGCATGGTGAAACAAGTGTCCTGTGTGT
The DNA here is from genome assembly GCA_034509565.1 of Triticum monococcum. NCBI lineage: Eukaryota > Viridiplantae > Streptophyta > Magnoliopsida > Poales > Poaceae > Triticum > Triticum monococcum. The sequence goes on along the minus strand of CM067847.1, from coordinate 211,044,329 downwards.
ATAAGTAGTACGATAGTATTATTTATCACATGTTATATCGTTGATAGAATTGCAACTCTGATTGCTGGTTAGGAACTGTCGTTCGATTTCATTCCAACAGCTGCCGTGCTTTATTCAATTTTGTGTATTCGCCTTGCGACAGCATCTAAAACCAGCGCCGTACCGATCGCTTGCAATATGAAAAGCGCCAAGGTAGAACACATGGGCCCCCAAACATGCAGGGTCGGCCTGCGGCCCAAAGTCCAGAACCTGGTTTCGAGAAACACTAGCTCACTGCAGAAGTGGCGTCCTCCTCCTGCTGCGGGTTGGGCGAAGATGAATGTTGATGTTGCGTTATCTCGCAATGGTGAAAGGGGAGCCCTGGCAGTTGTGAGCCGGGATCCTACAGGCTTCTTCCTTGGAGCATCGGCACTGGTGTGCGAAAGTGTTACTGATCCAGAGATCCTAGAGGCAATGGCATGTTGCGAGGGGCTATCTCTGGCTCTTGACTTAAACCTGCAACAAGTTCAGATTAGCACCGATTGTTCAGCAACAGTCAAGCATATCGGAGAGGCATACTTGGGGCCTAGCAAAGTTATTATGGACGAGATCAAGATGAAGAAGAATATGTTCCAAACCATGGAGATCATACATGAAAAACGCGAGTGTAATGTTGAAGCGCATGTGCTCGCAAAAGCTGCTACTTCTTTGCCCTGTGGACGCCATCTTTGGCTCATAGGGACCCCCGAAATTATTTGTATACCTATGACTGTTAATCTTCAATAAAGCAGCTTTTATCCCTAAAAAAAATTGAGTATTATATTCTCAGCTGAACCCCCATAATGCCCGTGCGTTGTAGAGGGACTATATTTCTCGGCAAGGTGAGCCTATGATATAAAAGATTTGTATATTTCTTTACAGAGGGAGTATCTCTCTGTCAAAATATATATTTATGTGTAACTAGTTACTCCTGTCTTTCTACTTCCTTTCGCTGATATGTGGGGCAACCGGCAACGGGGTCCACGTGCCATATGCACAAATTAGAGTGCACAACTTCACGGTAGACACACCCCGGTCGTAGCGCCGCAGTAATGCCCAATGAGCCGTCAAATCACAACCCCCTTTCCAGCTTTAGCAGTAAGCTGGACGGACGAAGCGGTAATATTTCACTGGGCCTGAATCCCCTTCTCCCTCGTCTGCTTGTTCAGAGAAAACCCCCTCTCGTCGATTGCATAGGGTTTTCTCATGGAGAACCAGGTACGAATTCTTCATCCATCCCCGATAAACCCAAGTCCCTTGGTCGCAGGTAATCCTAGGATGGCAGCCGCCGTCGTTGATGCATTTTTCTTCCTACTGAATCTAGTGTGTTTCATTTGCAGTGCCCAAAGTGCGAGTACCCTATAGGTTTCCGCGCCCTCGGCGAGACGCCACACTTGTTCCTTCTCATCCTAACACAACATTTTGAAACGTGCACAGTATGTTCCTAGAATCCTCTTTTCTATCCAGGAGGGTGGGGTTTTTTTGAACATGCTATGTTCTCATATTATTTTTCCTACAGTGCATTATTTGCTCTGCCAGAACACATGTACTCAAGATGCCCGGCCTTGCCATAACTGAATACACTAGTTTAATGGTCACAGTGAAGACAAGCCATGGATATAAGTTCTAAGTTGGGTACCAAGAAGATCGCTACTTTTTTATGGCTGAACTTGGATAAACTTTCTCAAGTGGTACGGACTGAAAGTTGGCGCACGAATGTTGATGGAAATAGCAGAACCTGGTCTCATCTTCACTGCGATCTTCCACCCCGACGTCGCTCCAATTGTTCAACCATGTTAGTTTTGTATCTGGTTCTTGCTTGTTGCCTCGACTACTTCTTAATCCACCTATTCTGTCTAACTAATCACAATTTAACTTTAGAAGTAGCAACGAATCTCTCACGAAGATGCTACTTCTAACTAATATTTTCTTATAATTGGTGGCACGTGTAGGTTTTTTCAGAGTTAAGCAGTTTGCTCATTTGTTACTCTGTAATAACTCGGCTGTTACTAATGGCACTGAAGTTGACTGGATCGACATCCACAAGTTCCTACACTTTATTGATCGTCTTGAGGTCCTTGTAGGGCGTTTCAATGGTGGAAGGTCACAAGGGATATGTTTGCCACTGCTGCACTCGTTGAACAGGTCCAACTGTGTCGAGAAACTTATGGTACGAGCTGTTTTCTGTTATATATGTTGTTCATAAACTATTGCTTATACACAGTTTTACAGCTGTGTTCTTCTTGAAATAGGAACTGCCGAGTTCTGTTGTTCCTATACAGATGCCTGACCATGATCGGGTCAGACTTGCGCTTGGTCACAACATGATGTTTATGTCGACCTACTCAATTCCCCTTGGAGGTGAAAATATACTTATTCATGGGTGGTCTCAAATAATGAAGGCCCGTCTGATACGTTTCCAACGTATCTATAATTTTTGATTGCTCCATGCTATATTATCTACTGTTTTGGACTATATTGGGCTTTATTTTCCACTTTTATATTATTTTTGGGAGTAACCTATTAGCCGGAGGCCCAGCCCAGAATTGCTGTTTTTTTGCCTATTTCAGTGTTTCGGATAAACAGAATATCAAACGGAGTCCAAACGGAATAAAATCTTCGGAAACGTGATTTTCTCACCGAACATGATCCAGGAGACTTGGACCCTACTGCAAGGGATCAAAGAGGTGGTCACGAGGGTGGGGGGCACGCCCTCCCTAGGGCGCACCCCCTGCCTCATGGGCCCCTCGGTGCTCCACCGACGTACTCCTTCCTCCTATATATACACACGCACCCCCAAACGATCACAACAGGAGCCAAAACCCTAATTCCACCGCCGCAACTTTCTGTATCTACGAGATCCCATCTTGGGGCCTGTTCTGGAGCTCCGCCGGAAGAGGGCCGTCATCATGGAGGGCTTCTACATCATCCTAGCCCCTCCGATGAAGTGTGAGTAGTTTACCTCAGACCTTCGGGTCCATAGTTAGTAGCTAGATGGCTTCTTCTCTCTCTTTGAATGTCAATACAAAGTTCTCCCCTCTCTTGTGGAGATCTATTCAATGTAATCTTCTTTTTGCGGTGTGTTTGTTGAGACCGATGAATTGTGGGTTTATGATCAAGTCTATCTATGAATAATATTTGAATCTTCTTTGAATTCTTTTATGCATGATTGGTTATCTTTGCAAGTCTCTTCTAATTATCCGTTTGGTTTGGCCAACTAGATTGGTAGTTCTTGCCATGGGAGAAGTGTTTAGCTTTGGGTTCGATCTTGCGGTGTCCTTACCCAGTGACTGAAAGGGTAGCAAGGCACGTATTGTATCGTTGCCATCAAGGATAACAAGATGGGGTTTATTTCATATTGTATGAATTTATCTCTCTACATCATGTCATCTTGCTTAAGGCGTTACTCTATTTTTAACTTAATACTCTAGATGCATGCTGGATAGCGGTCGATGAGTGGAGTAATAGTAGTAGATGCAGAATCGTTTCGATCTACTTGTCACGGACGTGATGCCTATATACATGATCATGCCTAGATATTCTGATAATTATGCACAATTCTATCAATTGCTCAACAGTAATTCGTTCACCCACTGTAGAATACTTATGCTCTTGAGACAAGCCACTAGTGAAACCTATGGCCCCCGGGTCTATTCTCATCATATCAATCTCCATCACTTTTATATTGTTTTCCTATTTACTTTGCTTTTACTTTTTTACTTTGCATCTTTATATCAAAAATACCAAAAATATTCTATCTATCAGATCTCACTCTCGTAAGTGACCGTGAAGGGCTTGACAACCCCTAATTGCGTTGGTTGCGAGTAGCTATCGCTTTGTGCAGGTACGAGGGACTTGAGCGTGGGCTCCTACTGGATTGATACCTTGGTTCTCAAAAACTGAGGGAAATACTTACGCTACTCTGCTGCATCATCCCTTCCTCTTCGGGGAAAACCAACGCAAGCTCAGGACGTAGCAAGAAGGATTTCTGGCGCCGTTGCTGGGGAGTCTACGCAAAAAGTCAACATACCAAGTACCCATCGCAATCCCTAGCTCTCACATTACATTATTTGCCATTTGCCTCTCGTTTTCCTCTCCCCCAATTCATCCTTGCCGTTTCATTCGCCCTCTCTCTCTCCCTATCCTCCCTCTCTATTTTCCTCTTTTTGCCCGCTTGCTTTTTGTTTGCTCGTGTGTTAGATTGCTTGTTTGTCGCGATGGCTCAAGATACTACTAAATTGTGTGACTTCACCAATACCAATAATAATGATTTCCTTAGCACTCCGATTACTCTTCTTACCGATGCTGAATCTTGTGAAATTAATAATGCTTTGTTGAATCTTGTTATGAAAGATCAATTCGCCGGCCTTCCTAGTGAAGATGCCGCTACTCATCTGAATAGGTTCGTTGATTTATGTGATATGCAAAAGAAAAAAGATGTCAATAATGATGTCGTTAAATTGAAGCTATTTCCTTTTTCGCTTAGAGATCGTGCTAAAGCTTGGTTTTCTTCTTTGCCTAAGAATAGTATTGATTCATGTAACAAGTGCAAAGATGCTTTTATCTCTAAGTATTTTCCTCCCGCTAAGATCATCTCTCTTAGAAACGATATAATGAACTTTAAACAACTTGAGCATGAACATGTTGCACAAGCTTGGGAGAGAATGAAATTAATGATACTCAATTGCCCTAATCATGGTTTGAATTTGTGGATGATTATACAAATTTTTTATGCCGGATTGAATTTTGCTTCTAGAGATCTTTTAGATTCGGCCGCGGGAGGCACTTTTATGGAAATCACTTTAGGAAATGCTATTAAACTCCTAGATAATATTATGGTTAATTATTCTCAATGGCATACTGAAAGAACTTCTAATAAAAAAGTGCATGCGATAGAAGAAATTAATGTGTTGAGTGGAAAGATGGATGAACTTATGAAATTATTTGCTACTAAGAGTGTTTCTTCTGATCCTAATAATATGCCTTTGGCTAGTTTGATTGAGAATAACAATGAATCTATGGATGTGAATTTTGTTGGTAGGAATAATTTTGGTAACAACGCTTATAGAGGGAATTTTAATCCTAGGCCATATCCTAGTAATCCTTCTAATAATTATGGGAATTCCTACAACAACTCTTATGGACATTATAGTAAGATGTCCTCTGATTTTGAATCTAATATTAAAGAATTTATTTCTTCGCAAAATAATTTTAATGCTATGATTGAAGAAAAATTGCTCAAGATTGATGATTTGGCTAGGAACGTTGATAGAATTGCTCTTGATGTTGATGCTTTGAAACTTAGATCTATTCCACCTAAGCATGATATTAATGAGTCTCTAAAAGCCATGAGAATTTCAATTGATGAGTGTAAAGAAAGAACCGCTAGGATGCGTGCTTCCAAAGATGCCTTTATTAAAGTGTGTTCTTCCAATTCCTATGAAAATCAAGATGAAGATCTAAAAGTTATTGATGTGTCTCCAATTAAATCTTTATTTTGCAATATGAATCTTGATGAAACTGAATATGATCTTCCTTTACCTAGAAGGCGTTCTAAAAATTCGGAGTGTTTAGATCTTAATGATGAAATTGATGAAAGTGGGATGGAAAGAAATAAAAATCTAGATGTTGCTAAACCCACTATATTGTATTTCAAGGAATTTAATTATGAAAATTGCTCTTTGATTGATTTTATTTCCTTGTTGCAATCCGTGCTAAATTCTCCACATGCTTATAGTCGAAATAAAGCCTTCACCGAACATATTGTTGATGCCTTGATGCAATCTTATGAAGAAAAACTTGAGTTGAAAGTGTCTATCCCTAGAAAACTCTATGATGAGTGGGAACCAACTATTAAAATTAAAATTAAAGATCATGAGTTTTATGCTTTGTGTGATTTGGGTGCTAGTGTCTCTACTATTCCCAAGACTTTGTGTGATTTACTAGATTTCCGTAATTTTGATGATTGCTCTCTAAACTTGCATCTTGCGAATTCCACTATTAAGAAACCTATGGGAAGAATTAATGATGTTCTTATTGTTGGAAATAGGAATTATGTGCCCGTATATTTCATTGTTCTTGATATAGATTGCAATCCTTCTTGCCCTATTATTCTTGGTAGACCTTTCCTTAGAACGGTTGGTGCGATTATTGATATGAAGGAAGGGAATATTAGATTTCAATTTCCATTAAAAAAGGGCATGGAACACTTTCCAAGAAAGAAAATAAAATTACCATATGAAACTATCATGAGAGCCACTTATGGATTGCCTACCAAAGATGGCAATACCTAGATCTATTCTCGCTCGTTATGCCTAGCTAGGGGCGTTAAACGATAGCGCTTGTTGGGAGGCAACCCAATTTTATTTTTATTCCTTGCTTTTTGCTCCTGTTTAGTAATAAATAAATTATTTAGCCTCTGTTTTGGTTGTGTTTTTTGTGTTTAATTAGTGTTTGTGCCAAGTAGAACCATTGGGAAGACTTGGGGAAAGTCTTGTTGAACTTGCTGTAAAAAACAGAAACTTTAGCGCTCACGAGAACTGCTGTAATTTTTATTTGAAGAGTGCTATTTAGTTAATTATTTTTGAATATGATTAATAGATAAATTCCTCATGTCCAGCAATTTGTTTTAGAATTTTTGGGGTTCCAGATCTTGCGATAGCTACAGATTACTACAGACTGTTCTGTTTTTGATGGATTCTGTTTTTCGTGTGTTGTTTGCTTATTTTGATGAATCTATGGCTTGTAAAATAGTTTATAATCCATCGAGAAGTTGGAATACAGTAGGTTTAACACCAATATAAATAAATAATGAGTTCATTACAGTACCTTGAAGTGGTCTTTTGTTTTCTTTCGCTAACGGAGCTCACGAGTTTTCTATCTTGAGTTTTGTGTTGTGAAGTTTTCATGTTTTGGGTGGATTCTTTTGATGGATCATGGAACAAGGAGTGGCAAGAGCCTAAGCTTGTGGATGCCCATGGCACCCAAAAGATAATCCAAGGACACCAAAAAGTCAAGGCTTGGGGATTCCCCGGAAGGCATCCCCTCTTTTCGTTCACTTCCATCGGTAATTTACTTGGAGCTATATTTTTATTCACCAACATGATATGTGTTTTGCTTGGAGCATCTTTTATTATTTGTGTCTTTTTTTGTTAGTATGCCACAATCATCCTTGCTGTACACACCTTTTGAGAGAGCCATACATGAATTAAAATTTGATAGAATACTCTATGTGCTTCACTTATATCTTTTGAGCTAAATAATTTTGCTCTATGTGCTTCACTTATATCTTTTGAGCTAGATAATTTTGCTCTATGTGCTTCACTTATATCCTTTGAGCTAGATAATTTTGCTCTATGTGCTTCACTTATATCTTTTGAGCTAGATAATTTTTCTCTTTGTGCTTCACTTAGATCTTTTAGAGCACGGTGGTGGATTCATTTTAAAGAAACTATTGATCTCTCATGCTTCACTTAAATTAATTTGAGAGTCTCTTAATAGCATGGTAATTTTCCTAATAATAATATGCTTGGTATTAAAGATTTGTGAAACTTTCTTTTGAGTGTGTTGAATACTAAGAAAAGATTGAAGCATGATAATTATTTTGAGATATGGAGGTGGTAATATTAAAGTCATACTAGTTGAGTAGTTGTGAATTTAAAGAATACTTGTGTTAAAGTTTGTGATTCCCATAGCATGCACGTATGGTGAACCGTTATGTGATGAAGTCGGAGCATGATTTATTTATTGATTGTCTTCCTTATGAGTGGCGGTCGGGGACGAGCGATGGTCTTTTCCTACCAATCTATCCCCCTAGGAGCATGCGCGTAATACTTTGCTTTGATAACTTCTAATTTTTTGTAATACGTATATGAGTTCTTTATGACTAATGTTGAGTCCATGGATTATACGCACTCTCACCCTTCCACCCTTGCTAGCCTCTCTAATACCGCGCAACTTTCGCCGATATCATACACCTACCATATACCTTCCTCAAAACAGCCACCATACCTACCTATTATGGCATTTCCATAGCCATTCCGAGATATATTGCCATGCAACTTTCCGCCATCTAGTTCATCATGACATATCCATCATTGTCATATTGCTTAGCATGATCATGTAGTTGACATAGTATTTGTGGCAAAGCCACCATTCATAATTCTTTCATACTTGTCACTCTTGATTCATTGCATATCTCGGTACACCGCCGGAGGCATTCATATAGAGTCATACTTTGTTTTAGTATCGAGTTGTAATCATTGAGTTGTAAATAAATAGAAGTGTGATGATCATCATTCAATAGAGCATTGTCCCAAAAAAGAAAAAAAAGAAAGGCCAAAGAAAAAAAGAAGGCCCAAAAAAGGGGCAATGCTACTATCCTTTTTTCCACACTTGTGCTTCAAAGTAGCACCATGATATAGCAAGTCTCATATATTGGGCTTCAAAGTAGCACCATGTTCTTCATATAGAGAGTCTCATATGTTGTCACTTTCATATACTAGTGGGAATTTTACGTTATAGAACTTGGCTTGTATATTCCAATGATGGGCTTCCTCAAATTGCCCTAGGTCTTCGTGAGCAAGCAACTTGGATGCACACCCACTAGTTTCTTTTGTTGAGCTTTCATACATTTATAGCTCTAGTGCATCCGTTGCATGGCAATCCCTACTCACTCACATTGATATCTATTGATGGGCATCTCCATAGCCCGTTGATACGCCTAGTCGATGTGAGATTATCTTCTCCTTTTTTTCTTCTCCACAACCACCATTCTATTCCACCTATAGTGCTATATCCATGGCTCACGCTCATGTATTGCGTGAAGATTGAAAAAGTTTTGAAAAAGTTAGAGTATGAAACAATTGATTGGCTTGTCATCGGGGTTGTGCATGATTTAAATAGTTTGTGTGGGGAAGATGGAGCATAGCCAGACTATATGATTTTGTAGGGATAACTTTCCTTGGCCATGTTACTTTGAGAAGACATAATTGCTTTGTTAGTATGCTTGAAGCATTATTATTTTCTATGTTAATATAAACTTTTGTCTTGAATCTTTCTAATATGAATATTCATACCACAATTAAGAAGATTTGCATTGAAATTATGCCAAGTAGCACTCCACATCAAAAATTCTCTTTTTATCATTTACCTACTCGAGGACGAGAAGGAATTAAGCTTGGGGATGCCTGGTACGTCTCCAACGTATCTATAATTTTTGATTGATCCATGCTATATTATCTACTGTTTTGGACTATATTGGGCTTTATTTCCACTTTTATATTATTTTTGGGACTAACCTATTAACCGGAGGCCCAGCCCAGAATTGCTGTTTTTTGCCTATTTCAGTGTTTCGGATAAACAAAATATCAAATAGAGTCCAAACGGAATAAAATCTTCGCAAACGTGATTTTCTCACCAAACGTGATCCAGGAGACTTGGACCCTACTACAAGGGATCAAAGAGGTGGTCACGAGGGTGGGGGGCGCCCACTTAGGGTGCGCCCCTTGCCTCGTGGGCCCCTCGGTGCTCCACCGACGTACTCCTTCCTCCTATATATACACACGTACCCCCAAAGGATCAGAATAGGAGCCAAAACCCTAATTCCACCACTGCAACTTTCTGTATCCACGAGATCCCATCTTGGGGCCTGTTCCGGAGCTCCGCCGGAAGAGGGCTGTCATCACGGAGGGCTTCTACATCATCCTAGCCCCTCCGATGAAGTGTGAGTAGTTTACCTCAGACCTTGGGTCCATAGTTAGTAGCTAGATGGCTTCTTCTCTCTCTTTGAATCTCAATACAAAGTTCTCCCCCTCTCTTGTGGAGATCTATTTGATGTAATCTTCTTTTTGCGGTGTGTTTGTTGAGACCGATGAATTGTGGGTTTATGATCAAGTCTATCTATGAATAATATTTGAATCTTCTCTGAATTCTTTTATGCATGATTGGTTATCTTTGCAAGTCTCTTCGAATTATCCGTTTGGTTTGGCCAACTAGATTGGTAGTTCTTGCCATGGGAGAAGTGTTTAGCTTTGGGTTCGATCTTGCGGTGTCCTTACCCAGTGACAGAAGGGGCAGCAAGGCACGTATTGTATCGTTGCCATCGAGGATAACAAGATGGGGTTTATTTCATATTGCATGAATTTATCTCTCTACATCATGTCATCTTGCTTAAGGCGTTACTCTGTTTTTAACTTAATACTCTAGATGCATGCTGGATAGCGGTCGATGAGTGGAGTAATAGTAGTAGATGCAGAATCGTTTCGATCTACTTGTCACGGACGTGATGCCTATATACATGATCATGCCTAGATATTCTGATAATTATGCACAATTCTATCAATTGCTCAACAGTAATTCGTTCACCCACCGTAGAATACTTATGCTCTTGAGACAAGCCACTAGTGAAACCTATGGCCCCCGGGTCTATTCTCATCATATCAATCTCCATCACTTTTATATTGTTTTGCTATTTACTTTGCTTTTACTTTTTACTTTGCATCTTTATATCAAAAATACCAAAAATATTCTATCTATCATATCTCACTCTCGTAAGTGACCGTGAAGGGCTTGACAACCCCTAATCGCGTTGGTTGTGAGTAGCTATCGCTTTGTGCAGGTACGAGGGACTTGAGCGTGGGCTCCTACTTGATTGATACCTTGGTTCTCAAAAACCGTGGGTGGCGCCTGGGCCTTGTCCTGGGGCTTGGCGGCCTCACCCTTGGTTAACTGTAGGCAAAGTAGCACTGTTTGAGGCGTGCTTTGTACGATTGAACCTGTATAAGTACTCATACTGGTTTCAGCTTTGGTTGTTAAGTGCCCCTGCTGGTTTCAGTTAAGGTTGTTAAGTACTCCTGCTGCTTTTACAGTCTGCCGTGTTTCTTCAGTCCTATCTTCCTCCAGCCGCCAAAACCAAACCAGCACCGGCGGGGCTGCCTGCTTCCGCCTCCCACGGCTGGCTGTGTCTCAGCGCACGCATTGCCGCCCCACCGTCTCCTAAATCATTAACGCTGACGTCCTCCACGCACTTTGGTGCACTCGCCGCGGCGCCGCCCTCTCGCGTTGTCAGCATGGTCAACAAACAACAGGAATCGGCAGAAGTACGTGGAGAGGATGACAGTAGGGGCCTACCACGTCAGCGTATGGAAAAATAAAATGCTTCCTCCTAGTGTTTTCCTGACATCTGGGACCCACGACATTGTGAGCGTATATAGTCAATAGACAAGAGAACAGCACAAGATCGGCTGACACCTGGGACGTAGCTACTCGAGCAGTTTTTTTGTTTGGTATTGTTGAGACGGAGCAGGGTTTGAACTGGGCTGTGGCCCGTCTAGCCCAGGCTTATATTTTATGTTCACCATGTGACTAGCCCAGCTATTTTTTCTTTGTGAAAATGAGCCCAGTTTATTTTTTCTGAACAATACCCAATCCAGGCCTACTTATTTTTCTACGCCCTGATGGGCCGCAACTCTTTCAAGACGCCTACAAATCTTGAAAGTAATATGACATGGGTTGTAAATATAAAAACAGATGACAAATTGGCAATTACTTTATAATTTCTGAATTTTATTACATTTTCAGATTCCTATTTCACTGGGCATTAACCTAATTTAAATATATCTTCAAAGTACTTTAAATCTGGCTGGACATTTTGGTATTAAAAATAGTTTGGAACCCACAGAAATATGCAAAATTGGCCCTGGCCAACGAAAAAAACGACTGCAATAAATTGCATAAGAAGTTGCCATGAGCTATATATAAATTATTAAAAAATAGGGAGTGGTCTGACTTGTGGGCCTGTTTAGTTGACGTGCATGCAATATTTTTTTAGTTATTATATACGTCAACAAACGATTCTCGCAGACGTAACCATTGGATGTCAATCCAACGGCCGTCGTGTTTCTTCAATCTCTGATCTTCTTGCTCCAGCCGCCAAAGCAGCGTCGGCGGGACCGCCTACTCCCGCCTCTCGTGGTCGGCTGTGCTGCCGCGCAGGCCTTGGCGCCCCCTACTACTCCCACCGCTGGCCAGGGCATCCCTCTACTCACCCACACCCCCTGTTATTCTGCGGCGATGGCAGCCTCACACCGCAGCCGAACCGGTGAACGCTCGTACTCCTCTCCCCGTGGGCATCCACTGCCGCGTCTTCCCCGGCTCCGCGTCGTCCCCTTCCTATGCCTCGCCGTCGTCCACCGCCGTGGTGCTCTCGGCGCGGCGTGGTCAATGTGGTCAACGACCGACTTCCATCGGAAGAGTACTGTACGTGGAGAGGCTGACAGCTGGGTCCACGGCAACCGCAAGGAAGTGCCTCCTTATTACGTGGAAAATAATTATTCCTCCACCTGACAGCGGGGACCCACCGGACGGGCCACTAGTATTTTGCGAAAAAATTGTTTCCCCCTGACTGCTGGGACCGACCGGACGGGCCACCGTATTTCGCGAAAAAACGTTCCCCCCGCTGTCAGCTCGGACCCCCCGAAAGTGCCTCCTTATTACGCACAAAAAAATGAATACTCCCCCGGCTAGCTGGGACCCACCTTGGTGGGAGGCTGACTTGTGGGCCTACTAAGTTGACGGGGATGAAGGGCTTTGTCAAGTTAGTCAATATGAACGATTCTAGCTCAAGTGACCGTACGATGTCCATCCAATGGCCGTAGTTCTTCTTCAACCTCTGGTCTTCTTGCTCCAGCCGCCCAAAGCAGCGCCGGTCGTGCCACATGCTCCTGCCTCCCGTGGCCGGCTGTGCTGCCGTGGAGGCCTCACCGCCCCCTACTATTCCCACCGCTGGCCAGGCCCTGCGGCGACGGCAGACTCACACCGCAGCCGAACCAGTGAACCCTCGTACTCCTCTCCGCGCGGGCTTCCACTTCCGCGTCTTCCCCGGCTCCGCGTCGTCCCCTTCCTAGGCCCTTCCATCGTCCACCACCGTGGTGCTCTCGGCGCGGCGTGGTAAATGTGGTCAACACCGACTTCCATCGGAAGAGTACTGTGCGTGGAGACGCTGACAGCTGGGTCCACGGCCGCAGCAAGGAGGTGCCTCCTTATTACGCGCAAAATAATTATTCCTCCACCTGACAGCGGGGACCCACCAGATGGGCCATCATATTTCATGAAAAATATGTTTGCCCCTGAATGCTGGGACCTACCAGCTACATCTTCGCACGCAAGGAAGTGCCTGACAGTCGGGACCCACCTGGTCGAAGTGTACGTAGTGTTGTCATTCTGGTCGCGAACGTGTACATACATATATACTGGTCGATGTAGAGGCGCACACGTGTCGTAGTAGAGGCCCGCACGTAGCATGTACACGTACGTACAACGGCCAGGGTGCAAGAAAGAAAATACGGCCACGTATGTGTACGTACGGGTGGGGTCTCGAACGCCTACTCACGCATACGTACGGCCAGGGCTAGTGTACATGGCTGGGTCCGAACGGAGAAATAACGTCATCGTCGTGTTCATGGGGAGGCAACGAAATGCTCGTGTTCATGGGGAGGCAACGAAATGCGCCGTGTTCATGGGGAGGCAACGGAACACGTGGGAGCCAACCGGCTGGGTCGGAATGGAATGCGTGGTCGTGTTCATCGGGAGGGCTTGGACGGAACAGGCGATGGAAACGAGGCCTGGCGTACTGCAGAACGGAGGAAATGGCATTGTGTTCGACCGGCCATGTTCAAAACGGGATCCTGTTGATCGGGAGGGGTCTGGCGTACCGCAAAACAGAGGAAACAGACCTCCTACGGTCGAAACGGGGGTCCTGTTGATTGGGAGGGGTGTGGCGTACCGCAAAACGGACGAAACGGACTTGTGTTGGAGCGCTACGGTCGAAACGGGGGCCCTGTTCATCGGGAGTGGTGTGGCGTACCGCAAAACGGGACTCCACGGGACACTGTTCATCTCCACCGTCGACCCCCTCCAGCCTCCACGAGCTACTGTTCATCCACCGTCGACCTCCTCCAGCCTCCACCTGCGACTGTTCATCCACAGGCTCCTGTTCATCCAGCCTCCACCGCACGCTACTCCACCGGCTACTGTTCAACCAGCCCTCTCCACGGGCTCCTATTCAACCACCCCTCCACGGGCTACTATTCACCCTGCCCTCCACCATCTACTGTTCATCCTGCCCTCCACGGGGTCCTGTTCATCCAGCCCCAACCGGCTCAATCGATCGGGGTCCTGTTCATCTAGAGGCAACACCACGGGGTCCTGTTCATCCACCCCCACCAGGAACTATTCATCCACCCTCCGCAACGCTCACTGTTCATCCAGAGGCAGCATCGATCGGCTTCAGTTAGCAGCAGTAGCGAAAGAATCGCTCGATCGGGTTCAGTTAACAGCCATCGATCGATCGCTCGGGTTCAGTAACGCGTAGCCTACAGTGCAATCGCTCGGGTTCAGTTAGAGCCCAATGCCTCGCTCGGGTTCAGTTAGAGCCAACGCCTCGCACACACATGCGTACGTGTACGAGAGAAGCGCGCATTGCTCGGCCCCCGACCTCCCACCGTAATCGGGAACGCCCCGAAATTTTCCTTGCCCTCACTTCTACCATGGTTTTTTCCGTCATGGACGGCCCAAAGAATGTCATGCAGCTGCGTCTCCGGCCCGCCCAGGACGAAAAACCCATTTTCTGTCATGATTTTTTGTCATAGAAGTAGGAGCCCACCACATCTATGATGATACCGGGTTTTGTCACAATTATCGTCATAGAAGTGTCATATGTATGACAGAATTTTTTTTCGTTCGGCCCAAAATGTCACGGATGTGCCTTTTTTTGTAGTGACTCTTTGTCCATGTCTAGGAAACTTAACCATCTTTGATTAACGAGCTAGTCAAGTAGAGGCATACTAGTGACACTCTGTTTGTCTATGTATTCACACATGTACTAAGTTTCCGGTTAGTACAATTCTAGCATGAATAATAAACATTTATCATGATATAAGGAAATATAAATAACAACTTTATTACTGCCTCTAGGGCATATTTCCTTCAGTCTCCCACTTGCACTAGAGTCAACAATCTGATTACATTGTGATGATTCTAACACCCATGGAGTCTTAGTTCTGATTATGTTTTGCTCATGAGAGATGCTTAGTCAACGGGTCCGCAACATTCAGATCCGTATGTATCTTGCAAATCTCTATGTCTCCCTCCTTGACTTGATCATGGATGGGATTGAAGCATCTCTTGATGTGCTTGGTTCTCTTGTGAAATCTGGATTCCTTTGCCAAGGCAATTGCACCAGTATTGTCACAAAAGATTTTCATTGGACCCGATGCACTAGGTATGACACCTAGATTGGATATGAACTCCTTCATTTACTGCTTCTGAAGCAGCTATGTACTCCGTTTCACATGTAGATCCCGCCACGATGCTCTGCTTGGAACTGCACCAACCGACAGCTCCACCATTTAATAAAAATGCTTATCCGGTTTGTGACTTAGAGTCATCCGGATCAGTGCCAAAGCTTGCATCGACGTAACCATTTACGACAAGCTCTTTGTCACCTCCATAAACGAGAAACATATACTTAGTCCTTTTTAGGTATTTCAGGATGTTCTTGACCGCTGTCCAGTGATCCACTCCTGGATTACTTTGGTACCTCGCTACTAAACTAATAGCAAGGCAAACATCATGTCTAGTACACAATATTGCATACATGATAGAACCTATGGCTGAAGCATAGGGAATGACTTTCATTTTCTCTCTATCTCCTGCAGTGGTCATGCATTGAGTCTGACTCAACTTCACACCTTGTAACACAGGAAAGAACCATTTCTTTGCTTGATCCATTTTGAACTTCTTCAAAACTTTATCAAGGTATGTGCTTTGTGAAAGTCCAATTAAGTGCCTTGATCTATCTCTATAGATCTTGATGCCCAATATATAAGCAGCTTCACCGAGGCCTTTCATTGAAAAATTCTTATTCAAGTATCCTTTTATGCTATTCAGAAATTTAGTATCATTTTCGATCAGCAATATGTCATCCACATATAATATCAGAAATGCTACAGAGCTCCCATTCACTTTCTTGTAAATATAGGCTTCTCCAAAAGTCTGTATAAAACCATTTGCTTTGATCACACTATCAAAGCACATATTCCAACTGCAAGAGGCTTGCACCAGTCCATAAATGGATCACTGGAGCTTGCACACTTTGTTAGCACCTTTTGGATCGACAAAACCTTCTGGTTGCATCATATACAACTCTTCTTTAAGATATCCATTAAGGAATGCAGTTTTGACATCCATTTGCCAAATTTCATAATCATAAAATGCGGCAATTGCTTACATGATTCGGACGGACTTAAGCATCGCTACGGGTGAGAAGGTATCATCATAGTCAACTCCTTGAACTTGTCAAAAACCTTTTGCAACAAGTCGAGCTTTGTAGATAGTAACATTACCGTCAGCGTCAGTCTTCTTCTTGAAGATCCATTTATTCTCTATGGCTTGCCGATCATCGGGCAAGTCAACCAAAGTCCACACTTTGTTCTCATACATGGATCCCATCTTAGATTTCATGGCCTCAAGCCATTTTGTGGAATCTGGGCTCATCATCGCTTCCTCATAGTTCGTAGGTTCGTCATGGTCAAGTAACATGACCTCCAGAACAGGATTACCGTACCACTCTGGTGCGGATCTTACTCTGGCTGACCTACGAGGTTTAGTAGTAACTTGATCAGAAGTTTCATGATCATCATCATTAGCTTCCTCACTTACTGGTGTAGGAATCACTGGAACTGATTTTTGTGATGAACTACTCTCCAATAAGGGAGCAGGTACAATTACCTCATCAAGTTCTATTTTCCTCCCACTCACTTCTTTCGAGAGAAACTCCTTCTCTAGAAAGGTTCCATTCTTAGCAATGAATATCTTGCCCTCGGATCTATGATAGAAGGTGTACCCAACAGTATCCTTTGGGTATCCTATAAAGACACATTTCTCCGATTTGGGTTCGAGCTTATCAGGTTGAAGTTTTTTCACATAAGCATCGCAACCCCAAACTTTAAGAAACGACAACTTGAGTTTCTTGCCAAACCACAGTTCATAAGGTGTTGTCTCAACGGATTTTGATGGTGCCCTATTTAACGTGAATGGAGCTGTCTCTGAAGCATAACCCCAAAACGATAGCGGTAAATCAGTGAGAGACATCATAGATCGGACCATATCTAATAAAGTGCGGCTACGACGTTCGGACACACCATTATGCTGTGGTGTTCCAGGTGGCGTGAGTTGCGAAACTATTCCGCATTGTTTCAAATGAAGACCAAACTCGTAACTCAAATATTCGCCTCCATGATCAGATCGTAGAAACTTAATTTTCTTGTTACGATGATTTTCCACTTCCCTCTCAAATTCTTTGAACTTTTCAAATGTTTCAGACTTATGTTTCATCAAGTAGATATACCCATATCTGCTCAAGTCATCTGTGAAGGTAAGAAAATAACGATACCCACCGCGAGCATCAACACTCATCGGACCGCATACATCAGTATGTATTATTTCCAACAAGTCTGTTGCTCGCTCCATTGTTCCGGAGAACGGAGTCTTAGTCATCTTGCCCATGAGGCATGGTTCGCAAGCATCAAGTGATTCCAAAAGCCCATCAGCATGGAGTTTCTTCATGCACTTTACACCAATATGACCTAAACGGCAGTGCCACAAATAAGTTGCACTATCATTATTAAACTTATATCTTTTGGCTCGAATACTATGAATATGTGTATCACTACTATCAAGATTTAGTAAAAACAGACCACTCATCAAGGGTGCATGACCATAAAAGATATTATTCATATAAATAGAACAACTATTATTCTCTGATTTAAATGAATAACCGTCTCACATCAAACAAGATCCAGATATAATGTTCATGCTCAACGCTGGCACCAAATAAAAATTATTTAGGTCCAAAACTAATCCCGAAGGTAGATGTAGAGGTAGCATGCCGACGGCGATCACATCGACTTTGGAACCATTTCCCACATGCATCGTCACCTCATCCTTAGCCAATCTTCGCTTAATCTAGCCCCTGTTTCGAGTTGCAAATATTAGCAACAGAACTAGTATCAAATGCCCAGGCGCTATTGCGAGCATTAGTAAGGTACACATCAATAACATGTATATCAAATATACCTTTCACTTTGCCATCCTTCTTCTCTGCCAAATACTTGGGGCAGTTCCGCTTCCAGTGATCAGTCCCTTTGCAATAGAAGCACTAAGTCTCAAGCTTAGTCCCAGACTTCGGCTTCTTCACTTGAGCAGCAACTTGTTTGCTGTTCTTCTTGAAGTTCCCCTTCTCCCCTTTACCCTTTTTCTTGAAACTGGTGGTCTTGTTGACCATCAACACTTGATGCTCCTTCTTGATTTCTACCTCTGCAGCCTTTAGCATTGCGAAGAGCTTGGGAATCGTCTTATCCATCCCTTGCATATTATAGTTCATCATGAAGCTTTTGAAGCTTGGTGGTAGTGATTGAAGAACTCTGTCAATGACACTATCATCAGGAAGATTAACTCCCATCTAAGTCAAGTGGTTGTGGTACCCAGACATTCCGAGTATATGGTCACTAACAGAACTATTCTCCTCCGTTTTGCAGCTGTAGAACTTATTGGAGACTTCATGTCTCTCAATCCGGGCATTTGCTTGAAATATTAACTTCAACTCCTGGAACATCTCATATGCTCCATGACGTTCAAAACGTTGTTGAAGTCCCGGTTCTAAGTCGTGAAGCATGGCACACTGAACTATTGAGTAGTCATCAGATTTGCTCTGCCAGGTGTTCACAACATCTGGCGTTGCCCCTACTGCGGGTTTGTCACCTAACGGTGCTTCTAGGAGGTAATTCTTCTGTGCAACAATGAGGATAATCCTCAAGTTATGAACCCAGTCCGTGTAATTGCTACCATCATATTTCAACTTAGCTTTCTCTAGGAACGCATTAAAATTCAACGGAACAACAGCACGGGCCATCTATCTACAACAATCTAGATTTGCAAAATACTATCAGGTACTAAGTTCATGATAAATTAAAGTTCAATTAATCAAATTACTTAAGAACTCCCACTTAGATAGACATCCCTCTAATCATCTAAGTGATCACATGATCCATATCAACTAAACCATGTCCGATCATCATGTGAGATGGAGTAGTTTTCAATGGTGAACATCACTATGTTGATCATATCTACTATATGATTCATGCTCGACCTTTCTGTCTCAGTGTTCCGAGGCCATATCTGCATAAGCTAGGCTCGTCAAGTTTAACCCGAGTATTCCGCATGTGCAAAACTGGCTTGCACCCGTTGTATGTGAACGTAGAGCTTATCACACCCGATCATCACATGGTATCTCAAGACGACGAACTGTAGCAATGGTGCATACTCAGGGAGAACACTTATACCTTGAAATTTAGTGAGAGATCATCTTATAATGCTACCGCCAAACTAAGCAAAATAAGATGCATAAATGATAAACATCACATGCAATCAATATAAGTGATATAATATGGCCATCATCATCTTGTGCCTTTGATCTCCATCTCCAAAGCACCGTCATGATCATCATCGTCACCGGCTTGACTTCTTGATCTCCATCGTAGCATCATTGTCGTCTCGCCAACTATTGCTTCTATGACTATCACTACCGCTTAGTGATAAAGTAAAGCAATTACATGGCAATTGCATTTCATACAATAAAGAGACAACCATATGGCTCCTGCCAGTTGCCGATAACTCTGTTACAAAACATGATCATCTCATACAATAAAATTTAGCATCATGTCTTAAGCATATCACATCACAACATGCCCTGCAAAAACAAGTTAGACGTCCTCTACTTTGTTGTTGCAAGTTTGATGTGGCTGGTACGGGCTGAGCAAGAACCGTTCTTACCTACGCATCAAAAACCACAACGCGGTATAGTGATTGCTTTTTGATCTTCAGAAAGAACCCTGTTCATTGATTATGATTCAACTAAAGTTGGAGAAACTGACACCCACCAGCCACCTGTGTGCGAAGCATGTCGGTAGAACCAGTCTCGCGTAAGCAAACGCGTAATGTCGGTCTGAGCCGCTTCATCCAATAATGCCGCTGAATCAAGAATCAACAAGTGAAGGCAAGCGATATGTATATACCCACGCCCGCAACTCCTTTGTGTTCTACTTGTGCATATAACATCTACGCATAGACCTGGCTCTGATAGCACTATTGGGGAACACAGTAATTTCAAATATTTTCCTACGCACACGCAAGATCTATCATGGTGATGCATAGCAACTAGAGGGGAAGAGTGTTGTCCACGTACCCTCGTAGACCGTAATCGGAAGCGTTATGCCAACACGGTTGATGTAGTCGAACGTCTTCACGATCCGACCGATCCTAGCACCGAAAGTACGGCACCTCCGCGATCTACACATGTTCGGCTCGGTGACGTCCCACGAACTCTTGATCCAACTGAGTGTCAAGGGAGAGCTTTGTCAGCACGATGGCGTGATGACGGTGATGATGAAGCTACCGGAACAGGGCTTCGCCTAAGCACTGCAACGATATGACCGAGGTGGATTATGGTGGAGGGGGGCACCGCAGAGGGCTAAGACAACTATCAACTTGTGTGTCTATGGGGTGCCCCCTCCCCCGTATATAAAGGAGTGGAGGAGGAGGGAAGGGCCGACCCTCTATGGCGCACCCTGGAGGAGTCCTACTCCCACCGGGAGTAGGATTCCCCCCTCCCTAGTTGGACTAGGAGAGAAAGGAAGGGGGAGGAAGGAGGAAGGAAAGGGGGGACCGACCCCTCACCCAATTCGGATTGGGCTTGGGGGGGCACGCCCCCTCCTAGGCTCCCTTCTCCTCTCTCCCACTAAGGCCCAGTAAGGCCCATATACTTCCCGAGGGGTTCAGGTAACCTCCCGGTACTCCGGTATATTCCCGAACTCACTTAGAACCATTCTAATGTCCAAACATAGGCTTCCAATATATCGATCTTTATGTCTCGACCATTTTGAGACTCCTCGTCATGCCCGTGATCACATCCGGGACTCCAAACAATCTTCGGTACATCAAAACACATAAAATCATAATACCGATCGTCACTGAACGTTAAGCGTGCGGACCCTACGGGTTTGAGAACTATGTAGAGATGACCGAGACTCATCTCCGGTCAATAACCAATAACGGAACCTCGATGCTCATATTGGTTCCTACATATTCTACGAAGATCTTTATTGATCAAACCGCATAACAACATAGGTTGTTCGCTTTGTCATCGGTATGTTACTTGCCCGAGATTCGATCGTAGGTATCTCAATACCTAGTTCAATTTCGTTACCTGCAAGTCTATTTACTTGTTCCGTAATGCAACATCCCGTAACTAACTCATTAGGCACATTGCTTGCAAGGCTTATAATGATGTGCATTATCGAGAGGGCCCAGAGATACCTCTCCGATACACGGAGTGACAAATCCTAATCTCGATCTATGCCAACAAAACAAACACCATTGGAGACAGCTGTAGAGCATCTTTGTAGTCACCCAGTTACATTGTGATGTTTGATAGCACACTAAGTGTTCCTCCGGTATTCGGGAGTTGCATAATCTCATAGTCATAGGAACATGTATAAGTTATGGAGAAAGCAATAGTAGTAAACTAAACGATCATCGTGCTAAGATAACGGATGGGTCAAGTTAATCACATCATTCTGTAATGATGTGATCCCATTCATCAAATGACAAATCTTTGTCCATGACTAGGAAACTTTACCATCTTTGATTAATGAGCTAGTCAAGTAGAGGCATACTAGTGACACTCTGTTTGTCTATGTATTCACACATGTACTAAGTTTCCGGTTAGTACAATTCTAGCATGAATAATAAACATTTATCATGATATAAGGAAATATAAATAACAACTTTATTATTACCTCTAGGGCATATTTCCTTCAGTGGGCACCCGGGGTGGTGACCCTGGGCTTGGCGGTGGTGGTCATCTCCTCCGTCGGAGGCGGCCGGCCTAAGGCTGGATGGTCGGATCTAAAGATCTTTTATCTAGTCCCGGTTGCGAGTTGGGGAGACATAGTTGTCGCTGAAAACCAAGCCCACGACAGGGGATGGCGGCCCTCTACGCCGTTACCTTGATGAAGGCATCATCGTGTAACTAATTTCGACCTGCTGGTGTTGCTCCGGGGGAAACACTAGGATCTGGTCTTCCAGATCGGACGATGGCGACACTGTAGTGTCATTTCTTGCTTGGGAGAATCGTTTGTGGAGCAGCGCTGGAAGACAGAGGCAATAGGTGGAGCGTCTTCATCTTGCATGGTGCTTCGGTGGAGATGTCATGTCGTGTCTGATCGACAGGTGCTACTCTGTGTCGTGCATGTCTGACAGGTACTACATGTCGGGGTTATAATCCTGACAATGAGTACTGGGGGTACGAATAAGGGGCAGAGCCTAGCTATGACGCAGGTGTAACACTTGGTGTTTAACGAGTTCAGGCCCCTCTCGGTGGAGGTAAAATCCCTACGTCTCGTGCCATGAGGCTTGCTTTGATTTGATGGGTATATTTACAGATATTACTTGCTGCCTGGCTATGGAGAAGGGCGCGGCTTATGTAGAGTGCGTCGCAGCCCATGTCTCCCACGCCGCGAGGCAATTAATGTTGGAAATATGCCCTAGAGGCAATAATAAAATGGTTATTATTATATTTCCTTGTTCATCATAATTGTCTATTGTTCATGCTATGATTGTATTAACCAGAAACCGTAATACATGTGTGAATACATAGACCACAACATGTCCCTAGTAAACCTCTAGTTTACTATCTCCTTGATCAATAGATGGTTATGATTTCCTGACCATGGACATTGTATGTCGTTGATAACGGGACCACATCATTAGGATAATGATGTGATGGACAAGACCCAATCCTAAGCATAGCACAAGATCGTGTAGTTCGTTTACTAGAGCTTTTCCAATGTCAAGTATCATTTCCTTAGACCATGAGATTGTGCAACTCCCGGATACTATAGGAGTGCTTTGGGTGTATCAAACGTCACAACGTAACTGGGTGGCTATAAAGGTGCACTACAAGTATATCCGAAAGTGTCTGTTGGGTTGGCACGAATTGAGACTGGGATTTGTCACTCTGTATGATGGAGCGGTATCTCTGGGCCCACTCGGTAATGCATCATCATAATGAGCTCAATGTGACTAAGGAGTTAGCCACGGGATCTGATGTCTACTACGCAACTTTATTCTTGTAGACACGTGTTGGGCCTCCAAGCGCAAAGTTTTGTAGGACAGTAGCATTTTTTCCTCAAGTGGATGACCTATGGTTTATTAATCTGTGGGAGGTGTAGGATGAATATGGTCTCTCTCAAATGACCCTGCAACCAAATACAAGAAATCTCTTGTGTCCCAACACACCCAATATAATGGCAAATTGTATAGGTGCACTAGTTCAGCGAAGAGATGGTGATAAAAGTGTAATACAGATGGTAGAAATATATTTTTATAATCTGAATAAATAAAAACAGCAAGGTAGAAAATAGTAAACGGGCACAAAAAGGTGTTGCAATGCTTAAAAACAAGGCCTAGGGTCCATACTTTCACTAGTGCAATTTCTCAACAGTGCTAACATAGTTGGATCATATGATTATCCCTCAAAGTGCAGTAAAGAATCACTCCCGAGTTCCTATTAGAGGAGAACAAAAGATAGATATTGTTTGTAGGGTACGAGGCCACCTCAAATCTTTTCTTTCCGTTCGATCTATTCAAGAGTTCATACTAAAATAACACAAAGCTATTTTTTCGTTCGATCTATCCTAGAGTTCGTACTAGAATAACACCAAAGCAAATTCATATTCATAATACTCAATCCACACAAAGAACTATAAAGAGACCCCGAAGTTTCCGTCAGAGAAAAACATGCATCAACCCCTATGCATAGATTACCCCAATATAACCACGGCAATCCGCGAGTTGAATGCCATAACATATATCAAGTGAATCAATAAGACACCCCAATTGTCACCTCAAGTATTCATACCGCAAGATATATACCATGTGTTCTCATCTCTGAATATTCGATCCGACAAGACAAAACCTTAAAGGGTAAAGATTCAATTGATCATAACAAGAGTATAGAGGGTACAAACACATATGATCCAACTATATTAACAAATCCCATGATAGAAATCACAAGAGAGAGAGGGAGAGAGAGAGATTAAACACATAGCAACTGGTATCGAATTTCATGGTACAAATTTTGGTTCGAATTTCCATGGTTACAGTGGTCATCCACGTCATTGCATAATTTGGGTACACAAAGGAGATTAACTTCTTAATTGAGCAAGTTCAACAATTAAACAGAGCTAACAGACCTAAACATTACTCTAACAAATTAAATACCAATGCTCTTAATTAAACAAAACAAAGAGTACTACTATGGCTGGTGCTCGTCGATCTCCGCCGCCGCCTCCATGTCCAGCTCGCGCCCGACGGTCTCCTAGGAAAGGGGCTCCATGGCATCCATCACACCATACTCGGCAAGCATCTCGCCATCCGCGTCCGCCATCTCTTTGGAAATGGCCGCCACGAGCTGGGCATGTGTGGATGCGATCTGGGCTTGGACGGGCTCCGTCGTTGCAAGGTATGCGGCGGAGGAACCGACGGCTGCTCGAACGCTCTCGGCGATTGCCAGCTCTTCGGCCATGGGTTGCCGACTGTTGTCGGAGAAGCTTCGTTTGATTTGTGCGGTGACCGCCAGGAGCTGGGCGTGGGCGGCCTTGACATGGTCGTGGGCGGCCTCCATCAGGGCTAAGGCCGCCGTTGCGGAACGGACATCTACTGTGTCGCTCTCGCCAGTTGTTATCCCTGAGCCAGATGTTGCTGCCGCCACCTGAGAAGCAACAGTGGCCGTTTGGGCTGCCATGGCCGCCCGGTCGCAGATTGCGCCCGCGCTCATGCACCTTGTTAGCATGCGCATGGCGGCTGTGGCCGTGCTCTCGCCGGAGTGGGCCATCGAAGTTGCCCTCATGACGCGGGTCCACGTGCCCATCTTTCACCAGCGATGATTGAACAGTGAAATGATATTTGGGGAGCGAGCTAGTGTGCTTGATACGCCGGCTGTGGACTGTAGCCGACACACCTTCTCGCGTAAGCCATAGGCGTACTATACACCAATGGTGCTCCAGGATATTTTGTGCTACATCTCACATGGTTGGTGATAATAAACTGTGTGTGATCTACTTGATTTTTCATCTTGATTTGAATTACATAATGGGGTCACAACGGCAATGGACGGTGTTTGAATTTCTAGACTTTTTATCTGGAGTGAACATGCAACTATATGTGTGTCGTAAAAGAATTGGAATTATTCAGGGTTCGTTTGAACATTTTATTCATTAAATTGGGTTTCTAGCCATTTCAAGTGCACAATTCAAAATTAAACTACATGCACATGCTACGGTGCACCAACATGGGTTGTAAAATCATATATGTGTCCATGGGTTTATGCTTATCTCCCATGGAAGACATGGGGATGAAATTACACCACAGCACCGTGGCTCTCCGGCAAATGTCAACGCACTTGCTTTTGTAATTCTAGTAAATCGAAAATTCGTCCGAAATTCATGTAACTTGGCATGCTATCATGGAGCGACATCAACATGCCATGGTAAATTTTTTGTCCCATTTGGGGCAGGTTTGGGTATAAGCTTCTCATAAACCAGAGCTTCTCACACAACAAGTATGCTGGTTTCGGTAGGGAATGTTTCACCTTTATG
Source organism: Triticum monococcum (assembly GCA_034509565.1). Classification (NCBI taxonomy): domain Eukaryota; kingdom Viridiplantae; phylum Streptophyta; class Magnoliopsida; order Poales; family Poaceae; genus Triticum; species Triticum monococcum. The sequence goes on along the minus strand of CM067847.1, from coordinate 211,018,536 downwards.
GACGAAATGATATCCGTTGCCTCTTCTCGATTTCAAATTTTTTCCTAGTGGCAACATAGAACAACAGGAGTGTTGTGTCAATTTTTGGGATTTTTCGGGGTTCGCTTGGACATTTTTATACATTAACTGAGTTTTCTATGCATTCATGTGCATAATTCAAATTTGAACTACATGCACATGCTCTAATGCATATAAATTAGTTGAAAATTCAAATCTGTGTCCTTGGATGCCTGCTTAGGTCCCATGCAAGAAATGGGAATGAATGTTAAACACCCTGCCACCGTTACTCGGCCGCAAACATTGAGATACCTGGTTTTTAAATTCTAGTAAATCCAAAACTCATCTGAAATCATGAAACTTGGCATGTTATCAAGGAGCGGCATCAACATGCCGTGGTAAATTTTTTGTACCATTTGGGGGCAGGTTTGGGTATATGCTTCTCACGAACCAGAGCTTCTTACAACAAGCATGACGGTTTCGGTAGGGAACGTCCCACCTTTGGGGATGAAACGATATCCATTGCCTCTTATCGTTTCCAAAAAATTTCTCGTGTCAACATAGAACAACAGGAGTGTTGTGTCAATTTTTGTGATTTTTCGGGGTTTGTTTGGACATTTTATGCAATAACTGAGTTTTCAATGCATTTATGTGCATAATTCAAATTTGAACTACATGCACATGCTCCAGTGCATATAGGTTGAAAAATCAAATCTGTGTCCTTGGGTGCATGCTTAGGTCCCATGCAAGGAATGAATTTCAAACACTAGGTCACCATTGATTGCCGGCGAAACATTGAGATGCCTGGTTTTTAAATTCTAGTAAATCCAAAACTCATCTAAAATTCATGAAACTTGGCATCCTATCATGGAGCGACATCAACATGCCGTGGTAAATTTTTTGTCCCATTTGGGGCAGGTTTGGGTATATGCTTCTCACAAACCAGAGCTTCTCACAACAAGCATGGTGGTTTCGGTAGGGAACGTCCCACCTTTGGGGAAGAAATGATATCCATTGCCTCTTCTTGCTTCCAATTTTTTTTATGTCAACATAGAACAACAGGAGTGTTGTGTCAATTTTTGTGATTTTTCGGGGTTTGTTTGGACATTTTTATGCATTAACTGAGTTTTCAATGCATTTATGTGCATATTTCAAATTTGAACTACATGTACATGCTCCAATGCATGTAAATTGGTTGAAAAATCAAATCTATGTCCTTGGGTGCATGCTTAGGTCCCATGCAAGAAATGGGAATGAATTTCAAACACCAGGGCACCGTTGATTGCCGGCAAAACATTGAGATGCCTGGTTTTTAAATTCTAGTAAATACAAAACTCGCCTGAAATTTATGAAACATGGCATGCTTTCATGGAGCGGCATCAACATGCCGTGGTAAAACTTTTGTCTCGTTTGGGGCAGGTTTGGGTATATGCTTCTCACAAACTAGAGCTTCCCACAACAAGCATGATGGTTTCGGTAGGGAACGTCCCACCTTTGGGGAAGAAACGATATCCATTGCCTCTTATTGCTTCCAAAAATTTTCTCGTGTCAACATAGAACAACAGGAGTGTTGTGTCAATTTTTGTGATTTTTCAGGGTTCATTTTGACATTTTTAGGCAATAACTGAGTTTTCAATGCATTTATGTGCATAATTCAAATGTGAACTACATGCACATGCTCCAGTGCATATAAATTGGTTGAAAAATCAAATCCGTGTCCTTGGGTGCATGCTTAGGTCCCATGCAAGGAATGAATTTCAAACACCAGGGCACCATTGATTGCCGACAAAACATTGAGATGCCTGGTTTTTAAATTCTAGTAAATCCAAAACTTGTCTAAAATTCATGAAACTTGGCATGCTATCATGCAGCGGCATCAACATGCCATGGTAAAATTTTTGTCCCATTTGGGGCAGGTTTGGGTATATGCTTCTCACAAACCAGAGCTTCTCACAACAAGCATGATGGTTTCGGTAGGGAACGTCCCACCTTTGGGGAAGAAACGATATCCATTGCCTCTTATTGCTTCCAAATTTTTTTCATGTCAACATAGAGCAACAGGAATGTGATGTCAATTTTTATGATTTTTCGAGGTTCATTTGGACATTTTTATGCATTAACTAAGTTTTCAATGCATTTATGTGCATATTTCAAGTTTGAACTACATGTACATGCTCCACTGCATATGAATTGGTTGAAAAATCAAATCTATGTCCTTGGGTGCATGCTTAGGTCCCATGCAAGAAATGGGAATGAATTTCAAACACCAGGGCACCGTTGATTGCCGGTAAAACATTGAGATGCCTGGTTTTTAAATTCTAGTAAATGCAAAACTCGTCTGAAATTCATGAAACATGGCATGCTTTCATGGAGCGGCATCAACATGCCGTGGTAAATTTTTGTCCCGTTTGGGGCAGGTTTGGGTATATGCTTCTCACAAACCAGAGCTTCTCACAACAAGCATGATGGTTTCGGTAGGGAACGTCCCAGCTTTGGGGACGAAACGATATCCATTGCCTCTTATTGCTTCCAAAATTTTTCTCGTGTCTACATAGAACAACAAGAGTGTTGTGTCAATTTTTGTGAATTTTTTGGGGTTCGTTTGGACATTTTTATGCAATAACTGAGTTTTCAATGCATTTATGTGCATAATTCAAATTTGAACTACATGCACATGCTCCACTGCATATAAATTGGTTGAAAAATCAAATCTATACCCTTGGGTGCGTGCTTAGGTCCCATGCAAGAAATGGGAATGAATTTCAAACACTAGGGCACCGTTGATTGCCTGCAAAACATTGAGATGCCTGGTTTTTAAATTCTAGTAAATCCAAAACTCGTCTGAAATTCATGAAACTTGGCATGCTATCATGGAATGGCACCTGACATGATGTGGTATTTTTCCTGTCCATTTTGAGAGAAGGTGCACTCTAATAATGACAACCAACAAAGGCATTTTGAAAAAATAGCTGCCACTTTAATATCTCAAACATTTGTATAATTCAAACTGTGTGTGTTCTGTTAACCATTCACGTGACGCCACGTGTCTTGGTTTAAATGGCTGAGGAGGTGTTGTGCGGACAGCTGCTTGACCTTGACTCAACGGGAGGCATGCGAGCGCAGTCCGGTGCACAGGCTGACCGAGAGGAGTGCAAGCTGTCCTCGAATGCGCTGGCTCATCGGGAAGCATGCGAGCTATACGCTACGCAGGCTCACTAGGAAGCGACCCCTTTGACTTCCATGGCCGCCTGCCTTCCTCTCCGTGCACGCGCCCCCCTCAGCGGCATGGGACACCGCCGTCGAACGCTACCTCTCAGCATCGCCAGCTGCCGTCCACCCGCCCCCCGCCCATCGACCCCGGGACGACATGATGCAAATTGAGAGTAGGATTTGTGCATCTCTTCAACATAAACGGTTCTTTTGGATGACCCGTGTGCAACCACTTACAAACAATTTATTGCGATTTGCATCTGTCATATTGGGTATGTTACCATTTGTCAAAATGAAAAGATTGACATTCGTTGATCTAGTAAAATTTCCATTTGTCAATGTTGTAACACTGTGATTTGTCAAATATGAAGCTAAAAATCACTAGCAGTATCTAATTTTTGCAACTAAAATTCAGTAATTAAGCATAGATTTCATTCATAGATTAAGCATTCGTTCTTAATTTATACAAACAGTCCAACTTGATAGCTGAAACGACCAAACTTTTCCCCAATTGTTGCCAACGAGGTACTGAAATAGCTAGTTCAACTATATATACTAGCTAATTTTGAGTACGTTGTACAGTTCGACCACATCTATAGTTAGGTGAACTGAACAAAATAGCCCCTAAATACTACTACTACTACTACTACTACTTCCGGCTGCCTCTCCTCTGCCGAGCGCGCTCAGTAAGAGGCGGAGGAGGAGGAGCCTACCGACGAGCTGGGCAACCACAATATGGTGCCTGCCGCTGTTGCAGCTTCAGCGACACTCACCTCGAATGCCGTCTCTCGCTCCAGATGACCCCTCTTGAAGCGGTGGTTCTCCTCGTAGATCTCCTGATTCCTCGCCTCTGAGGCGGCGTGTGCCGTGGCCACGGCGGCGGTAAGGCTCTTTGCATGCTCGACGAGGCGCTCCTCCTCCCCCCATAGGAACTCAGTGTAGCGCGCAAGGTCGCTGAAGCACGTTGTCGGATGTGGGGCTCCGGCTAACCCTTAAGGTTCGAACAACGGGGTGCGCGTGAAGTCTTTCCCTCCTATTGATCTATGCTCTAGCTCGGTAGATCTCGCGAACGAACTCGACGAACTCACCACACAGAAAGACACGGGGTTTATACTGGTTCGGGCCACCGTTGTGGTGTAATACCCTACTCCAGTGTGGTGGTGGTGGATTGCCTCTTGGGTTGATGATTAACAATACAAGGGGAAGAACAACCTCCTGAGGTTGAGGTGTTCTTCTGCTTTCGGACTTTTGTCTATCTCTGGGTCTGATGATCTCTCTCCCCTCTGCTGTGGTGGCTAGTCCTATTTATAGAGGCCCTGGTCCTCTTCCCAAATATCAAGCGGGAAGGGAGCCAACAATGGCGGGCTAATCCGAAGGGGGACAGCTAGTACAAGCTACCCTGACAAAAGCAGTATTCACCTGTGAAAGGCTCTGGTGGTGACGCCGTCTTGGGCTCCACAATGACCACCGTCTTGCAGTCCATGGTCTTGGTCTTGTTGCACCGAAATGGCAACCTTTGTCTGATGCCTCGGTACTCCGCGGCTGCGCTTGCCTCCTTTGCACCAAAGAGGAAACAAGGACGCTGCCCGCGCTGGCGCCCGCCTGGTGTCAATCGTCATGGCTCACGTCACGAGAGCCTCGTGAGGTTCGCCTCGCCTTGATATCTCCGCCCCTCACGAGCCTGCCTGACTAGCCCGCTTGGGAGGAGGTCTTGCGTCATCCGCCTCGCGAGGCTTGGACCCTCGCGAGGGTCTTGGATGCTTTGTTGGTGAAGATGGGCTATATGGCATGCTGCTTGGCCATGCCGTTGGCGGTAGGCAGGCAGGTCTGGAGACCCCCGTTCCCAGAACGCCGACAGTAGCCCCCGAGCCCAAGGTGCACTCGGGCTTGGCTTCGCGGCAAAGCCAAGGGTGAAGTTCGGAGCACCACGGGCCCCAAGAGCCTGCGGCCTTGGTTGACGCATGGCGGTTTATTGGACGTGGGTGTCTCTGCTTCCCCACGCTGCCCTTGAATCCGCCTGGCTAAGCGGCCCCGCTTCTTGCACAGTTATTCTTCCCTCTCCGTGCCTAGTTCTTCCAATCTTCCAATCTCCCTGCTTCCTCGACGCCCTGCTCCGCCTCCTCAACCTGACTAGCGCTTCCGCCCGCTTTACCGCCATGGCACCGACGCAAGCTCAAAAGGGGAAGAAACCTCTGTCCTTGCCAACTGCGCCTCCATCCTTCGAGCCGGCGCTCGGCCGGGCTCGGGTGCTCAACGACGAGGCCATGGGCAAGGTGCGCCCCATGCTCGCCTCCGGCTTCAACGAGTGGGGAGAGATGCCGGCCTGGCCTGTGTCTTGCTCCAGCTTGTCTCGGGTAGTCACCGAGGTTTCGATCTTCATTGACGCCCTCTAGGCTGGCCTACTTCCTCCCTTCTCCGCCTTCTTCAACGCGGTGCACGAACACTATCAGATCCACATGCTCCATCTCGGCCCTCAATCTGTGACCCTTCTTTCCGTCTTTGCTTTTGTGTGTGAGGCCATGGTGGGCATCACCCCCTCCGTGGCACTCCTCCGCCACTTCTTCTCGCTGCATCTCACCGGTGCCCGACAGAGCTTAGGATGTGCGGGCTTCCAGGCCATGGCTGCGACAATAGGCATGGGGATCGACTTCGAGCTCCCTTCATCTGCGAGCGAGTTCCGCATGCGATGGGTGTTTGTTGATGCCGGCGTGCTCAACCCTCTGCTCCAAGATCCGGTGGGGCCTGCCATTCCAAACTCCGGCTGGGGCCATCAGAAGCTCACGAGCCCCTGCCTTGCCCCGTCTGGGCTAGGCTGAGGTAGTTGAAGGACCTTGGCGTGACTGCGCCCATGGTGGTGAGGGAGTTTGTCAGGCGTCGAGTTGCTCTGCTTCAGTGTCGTTCTCGCCTGATGTGGGACTTGCTTAGCAGATAGGACAATATGAGGGTTCAGGAGGAGGGGATCCCTCTCGATGCACAACAAATGGTGCTCACGGTCCTATCTGGTGTCCCTCTGCCGGACGAGATGCCCAAGAAAAGCTGCATGTTGTACCACTGCAAGAACAAGGTCACCTTTGCCGCGAACATGCCTTCCTTTGATGAGTGGGGGCTGCGCCCAGTTGGCTTGGTGGGGCCCCGCGAGAATCCCGTCATTGTGGTCCCCGTCTTCGCCGCCGGTGCCGAGCTCACCCCAGGTGATGGTGCGGGGGAGCGAGTGGTGACGGTGGCCAGCTGCTCAGATGTTGAGGGGCACATGCCGAGCGGCGATCCGGGGGCGTCGTCCTCGGGAGCTTGTGACGCCCCTCCTAGGCATTGGTCGCTGATGAGATGCGGCATGCGGCTCCCGAGGCCGAGGCTCTAGGAGCCTTGGGAGGTCGCAGCGAGAAAGAGTCGGGCTGTTCGCTGCAGCCGGGCTCCCCTGAAGCCATCCTTCTTCGTTCTTCTTCGGCTCCACCGCGCTCCGGCCGTCACGTCCAGCGCTACGGTCGCCTTTGTGTGGACTTCGAGGAGCTCCGTAAGAGGAATGGATCCCCCAGCGACAGCAACATCTTCGGGCCGTTGAAGCGACGGAAGTACGTCGCTATCGACGAGTAAGTACCTTATCTTAGTGATCTTCTATGTGCCGCCTTCCTTTCCTGATGATTGTCCCCTCAGGTCCCCTTCTGCTAAGGCCGCAAAATCTCCAGAGAAGCAGCTCCCTTTTGTCCCATCGCGCCCGCCAAGCTCCAGCGCTACAGGCTTGGACGCTACCCACAGCGTGGGGTCAGCCAGGGGAGTTGGTCCGTCATCAAGGCGCCCCGAGCTTGCACCTTCGCCGTCATTTCTTCGTGGCCTTGCTCGGAGCGTAGCAGGCGTGCCAATGGCTCCTCGCTTGGTCACGATTGCTAGCTGGATAGCCTCAAGCCTGGAGTCTCCTTCAAGCAGCGGGCCTTGTTCGGTTCGGGCCCCTCGCGAGGGTCAGCTGGCGCCTGGGGCCGTGCCAGCCCCCAGCCCCCAACCGAGAGTTGGTGCACCACTTGATGCTCCACCCGCAGCCCCCGAGGTGGAGGACGAGGTGGGCCGAGCGTTCGAGCTCGAACGTGGGCGTAGGGTGGTTCGCCACGAGCTCTTCCAGTAGGCGAGGGGCGCGATGAACTGCCTTGGTGAAGAGCTTGCTGGTGTCGACTCGTGTCTTGAGGCTGAAGGTCTTCGGTTGATGGAGGAGCGGCGCAATCTGCGAGTGGCCATCAACCTTGGTCGTTATCATCGCGACCTCGAGAACGTGAAGGCTAAGGCGTCCCTCAAGATTGCCAACGAGGCCCGCTCGCAAGCTTTGGAAGAAGCTCATGAGGCCGATCGCCACCGCGATGCTTCAGAGGAGCGCGCGTGGGAGCTCCAGGCCTGGAGTGCGTCCCTTGAGCAGTAGGTCGAGGCGTGCGGGGCTGCCCTTGCGTCGATGAGGGGGACGCCTGTGGAGGAAGAGGAGGTCCGGCAGCGCGAGAAGACGCTAGCCCTGGAAGCCGTGGAGAGCAGCCTCGAGCTCGAGCGACTGGAGACGAGGGAGCATCAAATCGCTCAAGCTGAAGATGCTGTCGGGGCCCGCGAGGCCATAGTCAAGGAGGAGATCAATCGCCGGGTGGCCGAGGTTCGCGCAGATCTGGAGGGCAGGTATGACTTGAAGCTGAAGCTCGCTGGTCAGGAGGGTGCGGGCAGGGCCGCCGCCCTCAGGCCTAGGTTGGACGAGGCTGAGAGGCATGCAGAGGCCACAGCTGCCGCCCTGGTCATGGCGCAGGCGGACTTGGCCTTCGCCTGTGCCAAGCTGTCTTCCCTCCGGAAACGAGTTGATGATAGCGAGGCCGTCGCACGACAAAACAGGGAGGAAGTGCTTCAACGCCGGACGCTGGAGCGCGAGCACGCTCCTATGCTTCAAGACCTTCGGAACAAGGCCAACACCGCCCTGGGTTACATCTGCGACGAGAACGCCCCGACCCCTCACTCAAGTGACTACGCCAGCCACTTGACCTTCTTCACCAAGGTGGTGACGCGCCTGGAGGCTCAGTCTGCCAGAGCTCGACAACTTGTGGAGGAGAGGGGTCGTGGCCTGCTTCAGCGTGCCTTCTCCCGTGTCTTCAGCCACCTTCTGAACGCCGACCCCAACATCGACTTCGATGCCGCCATTGCCCCTGTACCCATGGCCGTCCGGGGCGACTTGGCGCATTGGGTAGAGGACCATATCGACGCGTTGGTCAGGGCCTTCACCTTGGAGAATGATGGGGTGGTGGTCATCGCAGACGAAGGTGACGTGGTCAACGACAGCGATGGGGGTGTCGCCGACGGCGGCGACGATTCCGACGGAGATGATGATGATGCGAGTGACTTGTCCATGGACGATGCAGCGAGCGATGTCTCTGGCTGATCCCATATTCTCCTGTTGTTTTATTCTGCACGCAAAACTCGGGCGTGGCCCTTGGAAAACTTGTAAGAGCATTTTGAGAGGGGGAGCCGCTCGTGTAAGCAAATCGCAATTTTTACTTTCCTATGCGATGTGGGTATGTGTCCTTGTGAGCTCATGAAGCTGGGGGTGAGTCTCCTGACGTGGTTTACCTTAGTCAGCGCCAACTTAGGGCTGGGTCGTGAGGCGACGAGTTCCTGAGAATCCTGCGGAGCTTAACGCCCCGTTTGAGGGGGCCCCGCAAGGGGTGAGCACCAGGCGTAGTGCTAGTGCGTGCTTTGCGCGGCCGGCTCGCGAGGAGCTCTGCGAGGGAAAGGCGATGGATGTGAGTCGCAAACCAAACAAGATCCAGAAGGCGAGAAACGGCTCGAACGAGAAAAGGCACCCCCCCCCCCGCGCGCATCGATAAAAATTCAGCTTCAACTTAAGTCCAGAATCAGAAAGCAAAGCCACAGAAAGAGAGATCCAAAGCAAAAGGCAGTGTCTGGCACCTAGTATAGTCTCCGGGTCTTCAAGTCTTCTCACTAGTGCAGAGCTAAGTGCTGTCCACTAGGCGTGGGAGGGAGCCCCAGGGCCTGAGGCCGGCACTCCTAAGACTCCGGGGCGTGTACAACCCCAACTCATTATTACGTGAGAGTGTCACGGGTGGCGAGCTTCACAGGCACCGGGCCTTCTTCACAGGTACCAGCCTTACTTCATGTCGCCAGACGAGGTCCCTGCCTTGCGCCACTCTTGACCTCCTTTGAGTCAACCGGAGACCAGGACGACAAAAAGGAGGGAAAGAGGACGCCAACGGTTCCCTCGGCGACCACGGGTCCTCTACCGGGGGAAGGGTTGTTGAAGCCACCCCGGCAGAGGGCCTACCTCGGGGTGTCCCCTGGTTTCGCGTGCCTTGGGGAGGGGCCTTGCTCCTGGCTCCCTCCCGGCGGCCCCCAGCGTGTCTCCCTTGTTGAAACGGGTGCCGCCGTGCCAGGGTCACCGATCGATGCTACAACCTGATTCATCTGCAGCCCATGGTTAGCTTAAGCATGTTCCTGAGAGGTTAGCGGTACCCTGTAGTTGCCGTCGCCGGCGCGATCGTTGTGGTTCTCCGCTGGCTCTTGGAAGGCTTCGACTCCTAGCGCCCCCTCTCCCCAATCTTCTCCAACAAATGAGCTGATGTCGTCCTCTGGTGCATACCCTTGGTCCATCATGCGGGGCACGTAAGCCTCCGGGGCCGTCACCCTGAACACCTCGCCGTGGTGCCCAACGCTCCATGTTGCTCCGCCCATGATGGCCTCCTGGGGATGATAATATGGCATCCGGCCGGGACCATGGGGGGTGACGCTTGCACTTGTGCTTGTCGAGGGCGGCATGGGGGGGGGGGGGGGGGTTGGAGCCCCCTACGCCGCCGGTCGTGCTGATGTTGACGAAGCCCCCGGGCGTAGTCGATGGCACGCAGATGTGGCGAGGCTGGCCGCGCGACCTCGCAGTGGCCCGGGGGAGTAGATAGTAGAAGGGTGGCGCTCCCGACGCCGCTGCATCCAGCAGCTCAGCAACACACTCAAGCAGCGTGTCCCAGCCGCTCTCCATCAGCCTGCATCACGGCAACTCCCTTGCCACTGTGAGTGCCGCCCGCATGCTCGCTTGCTCCCGCCGTGAGTGCGACGCTCTTGCTGCGGCGTGACTCGCTGCTCTCGCCGCGGCTCATGCTTGCTGTGGGGTGAGGGTGGATGATGCCTGGCCACGCTGTCCACGCCCGGCTGAGCTTGGTGGCGCCCGCGTCGCTTGGGGTGCGGGGTTGAGATCTTCATGGGCAGGCGGCGCCGTCTGGGCCGGCCAGGCTGCCCAGTTGTCGGATCCGGCCCTTGGGTCGCCAGACATCGTAGCCGGTAAACGCCGGAGAGCTGATTGGCGGAGGAGAAGCTCCGGCGCACCCCTACCTGGCGCGCCAAATGTCAGATGTGGGGCTCCGGCTAACCCTTAAGTTTCGAAGACTGGGGGTGCACGCGAAGTCTTTCCCTCCTACCGATCTACGCTCTCGCTCGCTAGATCTCACGGACGAACTCGACGAACTCACAACACAGAAAGACACGAGTTTATACTGGTTTGGGCCACCGTTGTGGTGTAATACCCTACTCCAGTGTGGTGGTGGTGGTGGATTGCCTCTTGGGCTGATCATGAACAATACAAGGGGAAGAACATCCTCCTGAGGTTGAGGTGTTCTTGTGCTTTCAGAGTTGTGTCTATCTCTGGGTCCGATCCCCCCTCTGGGTCTGATGATCTCTCTCCCCTCTACTGTGGTGGCTAGTCCTATTTATAGAGGCCCTAGTCCTCTTCCCAAATATCGAGCAGGAAGGGAGCCAACAATGGCGGGCTAGTCCGAAGGGGGACAGCTAGTACAAGCTACCCTGACAAAAGCGGTCTTTGCCTGTGAAAGGCTCTGGTGGTGATGCCGTCTTGGGCTCCATGATGACCTGCGTCTTGCAGTCCATGGTCTTGGTCTTGTTGCACCGAAATGGCAACCTTTGCCTGATGCCTCGGTACTCCGCGGCTGCGCTTGCCTCCTTTGCACCAAAGAGGAAACAAGGACACTGCGCGCGCTGGCACCCGCCTGGTGTCGATCGTCATGGCTCACGTCACGAGAGCCTCGTGAGTTTCACCTCGCCTTGATATCTCCGCCCCTCACGAGCCTGCCTGACTAGCCCGCTCGGGAGGGGGTCTTGCGTCGTCTGCCTCGCGAGGCTTGGACCCTCGCAAGGGTCTTGGATTCTTTGTTGGTGAAGATGGGCCGTACGGCCTGCTGCTTGGCCACGCTGTGGGCCGCAGGCAGGTCTGGGGACCCCCGTTCCCAGAACGTCGACACACGTGTGGGCATCCACCTCCGCCTCCCGCCTTCGGGCGGTGGTGGTGGAGTGGGTGATGACCCCGACGATCGATGGTGGGCCGGCGGCCACGGCGGTCGATGACGGGGTGGCGGCCATGACCACCACCTCCCGCCTTCGGGCCACAGTGGCAGAGTAGGTGATGGCCACGGTGGTCGGCAGTGGGGTGGGAGCCACGACGGCCACCTCCCTCCTTTGGGCCGCGGCAGTGGAGCGGGCGATGGCCCTGGCTTTCGACGGTGGTTTGGCGGCAACAGCGACCGGCAATAGCTGCCGACGGGCACCGGCGGCGGAGCGTGTGGCGGGTGATCCACGCATACCCAACAAGGACGCCATGAGCACTACACTACGCCGAGGACTGAGCCGCCACCGCGGTGTAGCCTCCCAGCTGGAGCTGTCCTCTGATGGTGGCGGAGTGGCTGAGCGACGAGGACAAACCGGTGCCATCGTCGATTGTGGGAGAAGCAGCCGAGATAAGCTACAGGAAGGGAGTGGAAAATGCGACGCGGGACTCGCCAACCGTGAGGGTTTTTATAGCAGGCCGGTAAGCACTTGGATTTTGGTGGATTTCACCGAGTCAGGCGGGAAGCTTGCGCGGGAACCTACGAGGTTGCACAGGAACGGGCTCATCGACGATTCATTGGCACCACCGTTTGGCCAAAAGAATGCCCCCGCGCGCTACGCAAGCTTGCGCTGTAAGCCGTCTGCGGCAGCGGGGTGAAAATACGTGCGAGAGGAGGACGAAAGGCCATGTACACATACCATTAATAAAATACGTTTGCGATTTAATTACCTACTATACCCCCGTCCTGGTTTATAAGTATGATTTAACTAATAAAATATGAATGCATGCCGCCAAAGACTATATAGTTGGATTCGTATTTGAACATAGTTTCCAATTATTTAATTACCTACTGTACCCCATCCAGGTTTATCAACAGCTCTGACTATAGTTTCGCTGCGATGGACACCACCAATGATCTAAAAGCGCTCAAGGTTTCATGCTTGAAATGCCCGAATCTTGTCAACATTCAAAGCCACTACAAGGTCTGGGGTAGCGACAAAAACAAATTGAACTCCCTGGTTGACCTCGCCTCGGCCATCATCGACCCCTACTACATGAAGATGAAGAATGAGAGCAATAAGGATAGGGATGCCTGGCACAATGTGTGGCATAAGAGACTGGATGAACAACATGTCAAGTATCCGGCCATGGACGCGTACACAAGCTACGAGATGTACAGACGGATCGTTGACATGAGGAACTGTCTTCTTCCTGACCCAGACGAGGGATCGAGCCACATAGCAGTGGTGGGAGCGTCACAAGAAGTAGATGACTAGACGATCATTTCTCCTACTTTGGAATGCATGCAATTGTTTATCGAGGTGTGAGCGAATCATCTATATAGTCACTTATGTAATTGGATGTTTATTTCAGTTATATATATACATGTTATTCTAGTATAGGCAGAGCAAATCACACGGCTTATTAGCAGCAATCGTCTGTGATATTATTGGTCTTCACACACATTTCTGATTACGGACCTGTTTGCCGCGTATCACACACTTCTTGTCCAGTTGTACCGTTTTCATTGTGTTGCCTAATCACACACAGTTCATCCTAGTGAACCATATGCTATATATCGCACACGCCTTCATATGGCTGCCCTTTTCTTTTGTTCCTCCTCATCCCAAATAGTTAATTGAACTGAACCGTATGCCCTGCTTCACACACGCAACTAAAATCTGAACCATGTTTGATGCATCCATCATCGCAAATGTTTTGAACCTTTTTGACGGTTTTTACACCCCCGTTTTCGATTATGGCATCGCACACAGTTTCGTCGGAGGGTCTCTGATCGTAGTGTCGCGTTTGGACCATCCTGCAGTAGTGGATGCACATATTTCAGTTACTCAAGATAGGTGAGACAATCCATGTGAATGAAAAGAAAAATATTTCATTCACTTCGTCAAAAAATAAATCAACAGTGCCATGATACAGCATGTTTACTCTTACCTAGTTGTGCATATAAGTAAGTCAAGAGTTAATTACCCCATTTGTCTAGTCACTTCTCAGTTCATCTAAAACTAGATTCACGAGAGGCTCATCATCCCGAGCCTTGAACAATGGGAGACATCATCATCCAAAGCCTTGCTCTTCGTCTTGATCTGTTTGGCATCTACACTGCAATTATGTCAGATCTAGACCGTAGAAACTAAAGGCTGCAAATCATAGAAACAGTGGAAGACGCTGACCTACCTGAAACACTCGCGCCTCCATAGACGAACGCAACATCGGTCCACCGCTGAGCTCCACAATGTAACTGCATACCTTGCGATTCTTTTCATCTGCCATGGTTTGGTCACGAGGCAAAGGCGGCGTGATGCGTGCACGATGGCTCGCTCAAGTTCCTCCCTTTTTACGATGCGTGTGTTACGGGATGTATCGCTCCAGCTACGGTAGTTGCTACTTGGGTCATCCAATAAACTTTGTTAGTGTGCTAAACAATGAAGGCCTAGTTAACACAGAGATATACACATACGGGGGTCCCTCCACTTTGGGGGCCCAGGGCAGCCGCCCCTTGCCCCCCCTCAGGGCCGGCCCTGGGAAGGCCACCTCCTTCGGCTCTGGTGTGGCGGACAGTGGCACGGCGGGGGACTAGATCCCGTGGCACATCTCCATTCGGTGGCTGGAGGAGTTGGTAGAAGAGGGACTGATTCCGTGCAAAGGATGGCATCGCCCGGGTGTGGGGGAGGTCGGGTTGACGCCTTAGGAGGATGAATGCGTCCTGCTCATCACCCACGTCGAGCGGGGTTTCTCGATGCCTCCCCACCCTTTTTTCTAAGTGTTCCTCAATTACTTCGACGCTCGGCTCCATCACCTTCCCCCATCGCGGTCATTTATCTCTCAGCCTTCATCTCTCTCTGCGAGAACTTCTTGGGCTGCCACCCTCACTGGGGCCTCTTCAAATACATATTCACCTGTCGGTCGATGACCGTGAAGGACTCACCGACTGGTGAGAAAACCAACATCACCCAACTATGCGAGAGCCTGGGCATCCAGGTTCGTGGGGGGAGGTCCTTCCCGAAGATGAGCTTTCCCAACTCTGTCAAGGGGTGGCAAGGGACCTGGTTTTACTGCAGGGAAGTCCCCAGTGCCAACCATCAGCCGGACCTCCTACCGTAGTTATCTGGGAGAGTACGAGCTCTAGCGACCCTTACTGTGGCGTAAGAGGAGATGGTGGGCATTGATATCTTGTCCATAGCATTGATAGGAGTCATGAACGCCGGGGTGAACGGTATGGATTTGCTGGAGACCTTCTTGGCGCATCCAACCACTTCAAGCCAGAGCTCACCCCATGTGGCTGTATGAGGGGCCGGGTGAATCCACCCGGGTGCACCCTGAGGATCTAACCGAGAAGGAGGTGGGGGCCAAGATTAAGGCCATCACGTGTGCTCAAGAAAACCCACGGGGAACTCGGTTGGTGCCAGCCTTTCACAAGGACCTGTCGCCCACTGAGGTAATTGCTTGTAGTCCAGTCGGCTTGATCATATGCTACCCTTTATAAAGCTTATCCTCATGCTGTTATGTGTTTGCTTTTCGGGACTTTTAGAACTTGATTTCCAAGATCCCGGTGGTGGACCGGTCGCCCGAAGACATGACGAGTGATACTGAGAAGCAGTACTCGGAGGAATCTGACGAAGACGAGAGTGGTGATGAGTAGGAGAGTGACGTGGGGGAGAGCTCTATGGAGGGGGAAGAGCCGGAGTCCTCTCCATCCTATGAGGCTCCCAAGGAACCCTGCTCCAAGGAGCTGCATGATCCCAAGGGGAAGGCGAGTGGGGCTCAACAACCGACTGTCTCTGGTCGGGCGACTCGGAGCTCGAAGCGTGCTCATGACGAGGCTGAGGGCTCGGCGGAGAAGCAACCCAAGTTTCCCAAGAAGATCTCCTCCAAGCCCTAAAAGGTAGTGGTGCCTTAGATCAAGGTGGTGGTGCCCGTGGCCTCGACGTGACTGCTCTAGTCAACCCCTTGTTTGTTTTTGTGCTGATTCAGTTGCTGACCGATGTTCTCTGACCTCCGTAGCAACGACAACCAGCGGACCCACACGCCCGCAAACCAGGCCCGAATGACGCTGATGCGGCAGACACCGCCACCTCCAATGGTACATTATGCCGACCGATTCATATGGTGAGGCCTTCTCCGACAGATTTCTAATGATATCCTTGGTTCATGTATCTCCGCCAGAGGTTATTCAGCTGGATGATGATGAGAGGGCTGATGCCCCCAATACAGATGCCATAAGCTGGGAGGGAGCCTCAAGTGCCGACACACCCTTGCCAGACGCCTCCCCTCACCATGTGGCCCGCACCTCTCCGCCGAAGGTTGCTACAAGACTGCGAGGCCGAGTCCTCTGGCTCAAGTTGGCTCGGCGTCTTCGTCAGCGGTGGTGCTGCCTGCAGGATCTACCCAGGCTCCTCCAAGTGAAGCGGCGGTGATGCCGGTGCCGAGGCCGACACCTACGACTCTGTTGACCCCAGCTACCACCTTCCCCCTGTACCATGTCCCTGAGGATCAGGTGGGGGCGAGCAAGGAGGCTCTGATCCAGGGCGGGCTGATGTGCGACCAGCTGAAGGAGGCTTACGACGCTAGTGCACCGCTGCAGACCAACGTCCGAGTAAGTACCATTGTGAGTATGATTTCCAGCCGAAGTTTTTCTTTTTTCTCTTGGTAGAATTTTTGTTAGTGGGTTTGCATAGGGCACACCTACTAGGTGTTCATGATCCATTGGGGGCACGCTAAGTGCACCCACTGGGTGTAGTCCCCGAGGCTCCTGTCGACTGGAATAAGTCGACAGGAGTCTTTCAACTTTTGTTGAATTTCTTTGTGTTCACTCGGAATCTGCTAGCCAGAGCATAGTCGAGTGGACTTGATCCAGTGGGGGCATGATGAGTGCACCCACTGGGTGTAGTCCCCGAGGCTACCGTTGACTGGAACGATCGACGGTAGTCTTAGAACTTGTGGTATTTTTTTAGCTCATCGATGAGTCACTTTCTAGTGGGGTCACGCTGAGTGCACCCACTGGGTGTAGTCCCCGAGACTAACGTCGATAGCTGGCAATCGGTGGCAGTACTTAGAACTGTCTCTAGGCGTCCGGGACGCTCAGCGTCACTCATGTATTGGTGGGATAATAGGTAGGATCTTCTTCATTGCTGACTCAGAAGTCAGCGAATGAAGCAGATCGTCTGGCGTTGTTGTTCTCTATCTTCTTCATTGCTGACTTAAGCGCTAGCCGAGTGAGGGTAGATCAGAGGGTACTTCAAGATTTGGTACTGATCGAGCTGGCTCATGCTGGGGGTGCTTGGCCGACCCAGTAACCACAATGTACTTGAGAATTTGGTATTGGCCAAGCTTGTTCCTCCTCGGGGATATGACTGAGTGAGTAGCCCAAGGGTACTTCAGGATCTGGTACTGGTCTAATTTGTTCCTTCTAGTGGTGCTTGCCCAGATGTTTGCGAGTTAATGTCTCGTTTCTCTTTCTGTTCTTCCAACTGATTGTTTTTTGCCTGTTGTAGAGGACTTGTGAGATGGGATCCCACTATGCTGCAATGGAGAAGGAGGTGGCGTCTCTTCAACTCGATCTAGAGGCTGAGAAGCTCAAGAGCGCCCGACTGAAGAAAGAGAAGAAGGCTCTGGGAGGTAAGCTATTTCCTCCATTTTGTAGCTGCATACTGTTTCCCCTTTTGATCTGGGTCATTCCACTCTGACAGATGCTCGTAGCGAGAACACCCAACTTGTAACAAGGCTCAGGACTTGTATTTCTTTAGAAACCATGAAGCAGGCTCTGGATAACAAATACAAGGACTGGTCATGGGCCTAGAAGGAAGCTAAGAACAAGACCAAACTTGCTGATGAGAAGCTGACTTTAGTTGGCAAGTTGGAGGAGGATATCAAGGACCTCAAGGCTATGGTTAGTGGCTTCACTCAGGAGAAGCAGACGCTGGAGGAGAAGGTCGTACAGCTGACTGAAAAGAAGGATGCTTTGGAAGCGCATATTGAGGAGGTTTGTGAGGAGTGTAGCGAGAAGCTTCGTGGTAAGTTCTTCCTTAATCGTTTGCTCATGGACTGTCTTCCTTCAGCCAGAGCATTGCTACAACAAGGCGCTAGAACTAGAGCAGCTTGAGAGGGATCTAAACCCTACTAGGTCACTTGTCGCCGACAAGGCGGCCCTCGCTATCCTCCAGTTGGAAGACTGTTTGGAGAACACGCTAGGCTATATCACTCGGACCCGAGGTGCCTTGGGTCAGATCGACAAGGAATTGCAGCCAGGTGAGGAGACCCAGATGGATCTGGAGTCGGTTATGGCGAGGTTGATCGAAGTCCTCACTCGGCTGAAAGCTTGGAAGAAGTTGATACGTCCATTTTGCATCATGTTTTCCTACTTTTATTTATGATGTTTTTATATATAATAATTCTTTTTGGAGTAATTCTATTGCCTTTTCTCTCATAATTTGCAAGGTACACACAAAGAGGGAGAATTCCGGCGGCTGGAAATCTGGACCTGGAAAAGCTACGTTAGGCTACCTATTCTGCACAACTCCAAACTAGGTGAAACTTCACGGAGAATTTTTATGGAATATATGAAGAATATTGGAGCAAACAAGTACCAGACGAGGCCCACCAGGTGGGCACAACCCACCCGGGCACGCCAGGGAGCCTAGGCGCATACTGGTGGGTTGTGCTCACCCAGGCCCACCTCCGGTGCCCATCTTCTGGTATATATGTCATTTTGACCTAGAAAAAAAAATAAGGAGAAGACTTTCTGGATGGAGCACCGCCATCTTGAGGCGGAACTTGAGCAGGAGCACTTTTGCCCTCTGGCGAAGCGATTCCGCTGGGGGAACTTCCCTCCCGGAGGGGGAAATCATCGTCATCATCATCACCAACAACTCTTCCATCTTGGGGCGGGCAATATCCATCAACATGTTGAACAACACCATCTCATCTCAAACTCTACTTCATCTCGTGTGTTCAATCTTGTTACCGGAACTATAGATTGGTGCTTGTGGGTGACTAGTAGTGTTGATTACATCTTGTAGTTGATTACTATATGGTTTATTTGGTGGAAGATTATGTGTTCAGATCCAATATACTATTTAATACCCCTATGATCTTGAGCATGATTATCATTTGTGAGTAGTTACTTTTGTTCTTGAGGTTATGGGAGAAATCATGTTGCAAGTAATCATGTGAACTTGATATGTGTTCGATATTTTAATAGTATGTATGTTGTGATTCCCTTAGTGGTGTCACGTGAACGTTGACTACATGAAACTTCACCATATTTGGGCCTAAGGGAATGCATTGTGGAGTAGCAATTAGATGATGGGTTGCGAGAGTGATAGAAGCTTAAACCCCAGTTTATGTGCTATTCCGTAAGGGACCGATTGGATCCAAAAGTTTAATGCTATGGTTATAATTTATTCTTAATACTTTTCTCGTAGTTGCATATGCTTGCGGGAGGGTTAATCATAAGCAGGAGGTTTTTCCAAGTAAGAACGGAACCTAAGCACCGGTCCACCCACATATCAAATTATCAAAGTAGCGAACACACATCGAACCAACATGGTGAAAGTGACTAGATGAAACTCCCGTGTACCCTCAAGAACGCTTTGCTTATCATAAGAGACCATTTTGGCCCGTCCTTTGCCTCAAAAGGGTTGGGCTACCTTGCTGCAGTTTTGCTACTATCATCATTACTTGCTCGTTACAAGTTATCTTGCTATCAAACTACTCTGTTACTTACAATTTCAGCACTAGCAGACATTACCTTGCTGAAAACCACTTGTCATTTCCTTCTGCTCCTCGTTGGGTTTGACACTCTTACTTATCAAAAAGAGCTACAATTGATCCCATATACTTGTGGGTCATCAGAAGTCTGCCACTTGGAGTGGAGCTAATGTGGCATTGTCACTCGTCCGCGTTCATTGCAAGAACATGGACGAGGAGAAGCTGAAGAACCTACGAGTGGTGAATAAGAAGAACCTCAAGTTTGAGGATTTCATGGAGACCTTTGCTGAAGCTGCCACTCGCATCGCCGACGGGATTGACCTGGAGACCTTCATCGACCCAGCTAGCCTTCCGCCCGAGGCTTAAAACACTTGATGAAATTTGCCCCAGAATGCCGGGTGGTTGATGTAATGAAATACTTTGCCAAGCCTTGGGCTCGTTTTATTTTGGAAACATTCGGATTGAATCTTTGGTTTAAAACCCTTTAAGTCTCTATTTGCTTCTTATGTTTTGTGTGGCTTAGGCGAAAGCTGGTTCACAGTTATGCCTCAAAGTATGGAGCAGATCCCACTCGGGCTGAGTTTTCAACTTATGCGAAAGATGGTTCGCAGCCAAGCCCCCGAGTGTGGAGCAGATCCTCACTCGGATTGTTTTTAACTTAGGTGAAAGCTGGTTCGCAGCTAAGCCCCTGAGTGTGGAGGAGATCCTCACTCGGATTGTTTTATAACTTAGGCGAAAGCTAGTTCGCAGCTAAGCTCCCGAGTGTGAAGTAGATGCTCACTGAGATTGTTTTTAAACTTAGGCAAAATCTGGTTCACAGCTAAGCCCCCGAGTGTGGAGCAGATCCTCACTCGGATTGTTTTTTTTAACTTAGGCGGAAGCTGGTTCGTTGCTAAGCCCCCAAGTGTGGAGCAGATCCTCACCCGGATTGCTCTTTAACTTTGGAGAAAGCTGGTTCGCAGCTAAGCCCCCGAGTGTGGAGCAGATCCCCACTCGAATTGTTTTTAAACTTAGGCCAAAGCTGGTTCACAGCTAAGCCCCCGAGTGTGGAGCAGATCCTCACTCGGATTGTTTTTTCACTTAGACGAAAGCTGGTTCGCAGGTAAGTTTTCTCCTCTGCACCCACTGAAGGTGTGTTAGTTTGCAAACACAGTCAGTATTGTGAAATGAAATGTGGCTGTAGGTCAAACTAGACGATATATGGGGAAAGCAATACTTTTATTCATCTAAGCTCATTCGGACTAACAATTTCAAAGGAGAAATTTTTATTCTAACTGTAAAACTTGTGGAGCAGATCTGTGTTCCAAGCTCTGGGCTCTTCTATTCCTTTGGTGAAGTTGTAGAGTCCGTATGCTCCATTATGCAGGACCTTCGATATAGCGAATGGCCCTTCCCAAGGGGGTGCCTGTTGGTGTCAAAACCGACAAATCTCGGGTAGGGGGTCCCGAACTGTGCGTCTAAGGATCGAAGGTAACAGGAGGCAGGGGACACGATGTTTACCCAGGTTCGGGCCCTCTTAATTGAGGTAATACCCTACTTCCTGCTTGATTGACTTTGATGAGTATAGGTGTTACAAGAGTTGATCTACCTCAAGATCATAATGGCTAAACCCTATATGTCTAGCCTGTATGATTATGATTATGATTATGATTGCCTCTACCAACTAAACCCTTCGGTTTATATGGACACCGGAGGAGGCTAGGGTTGTACAGAGTCGGTTTACAAAGAAAGGAATCTTCATATCCGAACGCCAAGCTTGCCTTCCACGCCAAGGAGAGTCCCATCCGGATATGGGGGGAAACCTTCTATCTTGTATCTTCACGGCCCACTAGTCCGGCCCACATCACATAGCCTAGATGCCCGGGGACCCCTAATCCAGGACTCTCTTAGTAGCCCCTGAACCAGGCTTCAATGACGATGTGTCTGGCGCGCGCACATTGTCTTCGACATTGCAAGGCGGGTTCCTCCTCCGAATAGTCCAAAGTAGTTGATCAAAAGAACTATATCCAGCTATGTACGATAGTTACAACCCTGAACCGCGAGGGCAAAATACTTAAACAAAAATAGGTCATGTCTTCTGACAACTTTTTTGGCGACGTACCGAGTTCCGACCTTATTATTATTCGAACCGTTTTTCAGCCTCCTGCCTCATGTTTCGAGACGCGGTATTCATTGACATGTCTCTTCAAAGCAGAGATCGTGTCCCCTTATCGCGGGATTCTCATTAATACGGATTTGGGTAATCCAACTGTGCCACTCACACGACTCCTGGGGAATAGGCAAGTTTTAAGGCTCATGGGGGGACGCTCGACTTTCTCTGCCTTTATAAGAAGATAAAGATCCGCCTTTTACCCCACGCCTCTTCCTCCTCAGCCTGTCTATCCTCGAGCTCAAGCGCCCCGGCTTCAACCCCTTCCATCCCCAACTAACACTCCGACCATGTCCGGATCTGGAGCGCAGGGCAAGTGGATGGCCTCCTCCGTCACAGAGGAGAACAACAAGGAACTCCGGGAAGCGGGTGATACGTCTCCAACGTATCTATAATTTTTGATTATTCCATGCTATACTATATCCTGTTTTGGACATTATTGGGCTTTATTATACACTTATATATTATTTTTGGGACTAACCTATTAACCAGAGGCTCAGCCCAGAATTGTTGTTTTTTTGCCTATTTTAGAGTTCCGCAGAAAAAGAATATCAAATAGAGTCCAAACGGAATGAAACCTTCGGGAATGTGATTTTCAGAATGAACATGATCCAGAGGACTTGGACCCTACGTCAAGCAATCAACCAGGAAGGCACGAGGTAGGGGGCGCGCCTACCCCCCAGGCGCGCCCTCCACCCTCGTGGGGCCCATGTTGCTCCACCGACGTACCTCTTCATCCTATATATATCTACGTACCCCCAAACTACCAGATACAGAGCCAATACCCTAATTCCACCACCGTAACTTTCTGTATCCATGAGATCCCATCTTGGGGCCTTTTCAGGAGCTCTGTCGGAGGGGGCATCGATCACGGAGGGCTTCTACATCAACACCATAGCCTCTTCGATGAAGTGTGAGTAGTTTACTTCAGACCTTCGGGTCCATAGTTATTAGCTAGATGGCTTCTTCTCTCTTTTTGGATCTCAATACAAAGTTCTCCCCTCTCTTGTGGAGATCTATTCGATGTAATCTTCTTTTGCGGTGTGTTTGTTGAGACTGATGAATTGTGGGTTTATGATCAAGTTTATCTATGAACAATATTTGAATCTTCTCTGAATTCTTTTATGTATGGTTGGTTATCTTTGCAAGGCTCTTCGAATTATCAGTTTGGTTTGGTCTACTAGATTGATCTTTCTTGCAATGGGAGAAGTGCTTAGCTTTGGGTTCAATCTTGCGGCGTCCCTTCCCAGTGACAGTAGGGGCAGCAAGGCACGTATTGTATTGTTGCCATCGAGGATAACAAGATGGGGTTTATATCATATTGCATGAGTTTATCCCTCTACGTCATGTCATCTTGCTTAAAGCGTTACTCTGTTCTCTTGAACTTAATACTCTAGATGCATGCTGGATAGCGGTCGATGTGTGGAGTAATAGTAGTAGAAGCAGGCAGGAGTCGGTCTACTTGTCTCGGACGTGATGCCTATATACATGATCATACCTAGATATTCTCATAACTATGCTCAATTCTGTCAATTGCTCAACAGTACTTTGTTTACTTGTCGTAATACTTATGCTCTCGAGAGAAGCCACTAATGAAACCTATGGCACCGGGTCTATTTCCATTATATTAATCTTCCATCTACAAGCTATTGCCTTTTTCGTTTATTTTGCTTTCTTTACTTTGCATCTTTATCACAAAAATACCAAAAATATTATCTTATCATATCTATCAGATCTCACTTTTGTAAGTGACCGTGAAGGGATTTACAACCCCTTTGTTGTGTTGGTTGCGAGGATTTATTTGTTTGTGTACGTGCGAGGGACTCGCGCGTGGCCTCCTGCTGGATTGATACCTTGGTTCTCAAAAACTGAGGGAAATACTTACGCTACTTTGCTACATCACCCTTTCCTCTTCAAGGGGAAACCAACGCAGTGCTCAAGAGGTAGCAAGAAGGATTTCTGGCGCCGTTGCCGGGGAGGATTACGCAAGGTCAAGACAAGATTTGACTCCCGACAACGAGCCATTTCTGGCACCGTTGCCGGGGAGTCTACGCAAAAGTCAACATACCAAGTACCCATCACAAACCCTTATCTCCCGCATTAAATTATTTGCCATTTGCCTCTCGTTTCCTCTCCCCCACTTCACCCTTGCCGTTTTATTCGCCCTCTCTCTCCTTCCTCCTCCTCCTCCTTCTCTATTTGCCTCTTTTTGCCCGCCTCTTGTTTGCTTGTGTGTTGGATTGCTTGCTTGTCATGATGGCTCAAGATAATACCAAATTGTGTGACTTTACTAATACCAACAACAATGATTTTATTAGCACTCCGATTGGTCCTCTTATCAATGTCGAATCTTGTGAAATTAATGCTGCTTTGATGAATGTTGTCATGAAAGATCTGTTTTCCGGCCTTCCTAGTGAAGATGCCGCTACCCATCTAAACAACTTTGTTGATTTGTATGATATGAAAAAGAAGAAAGATGTGGATAATGATATTGTTAAATTGAAGCTATTCCTGTTTTCGCTTAGAGATCATGCTAAAGCTTGGTTTTCGTCTTTGCATAAAAATAGTATTTATTCATGGAATAAGTGCGAAGATGATTTTATCTCTAAGTATTTTCCTCCCGCTAAGATCATCTCTCTTAGAAACGATATCATGAATTTTAAGCAACTTGATCATGAACATCTTGCAGAAGCTTGGGAGAGGATGAAATTAATGATACGTAATTGCCCTACACATGGTTTGAATTTATGGATAATTATACAAAAATTTTATGCTGGATTGAATTTTTCTTCTAGAAATCTTTTAGATTCGTCCGCGGGAGGCACTTTTATGGAAATCACTTTCAGAGAAGCTACTAAACTCCTAGATAATATTATGGTTAATTATTCTCAATGGCACACTGAAAGATCTACTAATAAGAAAGTGCATGCGACAGAAGAAATTAATGTTTTGAGTGGAAAGATGGATGAACTTATGAAATTATTTGCTAATAAAAGTGTTTCTTCTGATCCTAATGATATTCCTTTGTCTACTTTAATTGAGAACAATAATGAATCTATGGATGTGAATTTTGTTGGTAGGAATAATTTTGGTAACAACGCGTATAGAGGAAACTTTAATCCTAGGCCGTATCCTAGTAATTCCTCTAATAATTATGGTAATTCTTACAACAATTCTTATGGAAATTTTAATAAGATGCCCTCTGATTTTGAATCTAATATTAAATAATTT
This sequence comes from Triticum monococcum, assembly GCA_034509565.1. Taxonomy (NCBI): domain Eukaryota; kingdom Viridiplantae; phylum Streptophyta; class Magnoliopsida; order Poales; family Poaceae; genus Triticum; species Triticum monococcum. Next base: position 210,993,865 of record CM067847.1, on the reverse strand, counting down.
ATTACTTGGCAAAAGAATTCCAATGCTTTGATTGAAGAAAAATTGCTTAAGATTGATGAGTTGGCTAGGAACGTTGATAGAATTTCTCTTGATATTGATTCTTTGAAACTTAGATCTATTCCACCTAAGCATGATATCAATGAGTCTCTCAAAGCCTTGAGAATTTCCATAGATCAGTGCAAAGAAAGAACCGCTAGGATGCATGATAAGAAAGATTGCTTTATAAAAGTGTGTTCTTCTAGCTTCCATGATAATAAAGATGAAGATCTATAAGTTATTGATGTGTCCCCTATTAAATCTTTGTTTTAAAACCCCCTGCTGGGCCATGGCCCAGCTGGCCACTAGGCCAACTAGGCCGGCCCAGCCGCGCCCCACCCCACTCTCCATAACCTCTCCCACTCTGGTCAAACCCTAGCGCACCCCACCCCACTTTCCCCACTCCTCCCTCTGCTTCCCCCCGACCCTGATCGCATCGGGCGCTCGAAGGCGCCCCTCACCGCGCCGATTGCGTCGCCATCGCCCCTGACGCCCCTGGACATCGACGACCGCCCTGACGCCGCTGGACCACGCCATCACCCGGAGCTCCATGGGCCTCGTCGGAGCCACCCCATCGCCCCGACCTCGTCGACGGCCACCTCGCCGGACTGCCCCTCAACGCCATCGTCTCCGACCTCCTCCTCATGCCCCGCTGCCCCGAACCCTACACTCCCCGTGAGCGCGCTCCCCCTTCCCTCTCTCTGCTCATTTTACGCTGCCGTCCACGCAGCGCCCCCCTGGCCGCGCACCGGCACCCTTCGACCGCGCTCACCACGATCCCCCGCGCGCGCCCACATGCGGCGCGCTCACCTGCTGCTCTGCTACTGCTGCAAACTGCTCCAGCCGCCGCTGCCACTCGCCCGCGCTTGCCCTGCAGCCCCGCCACGCCTCCCTGCTACGCCGCTCGCCCCACTGGCTCCGCCACACCGCTGCTGCCCCGCCGTGCGCACGCACGACGCCGCCCTTGCCTATGGCTGCTATTGCCGCCCCCCTGCATCGACGACCGTCGCCCGGCTCCCTTTGATCCACCCATCATCCACTCGCTGTGCCACTCTCTCCCTGCGTCGTCCGCCGCCCCCACCGCGACTGCGCTCTGCCTCGCCGGTGCCACGCCGCTGGCCATGCCCGAGGCCAGCTCCCGGGTCCCCCCAATCGGGCGCCCAGCGCCCGTTGCCCGTCTCTGCTCATAGCGCCCGCCGGTTAAGCCCCTCTGGGCCATAGACAAGTGGGGCCTAGCCCCCAAAACATTTTTTATAAAATAAAAGAAAATGAAATAAAAATGAAATAATAAAATTAATTAATTAAGTTAATTAATCCTGTTTAACTTAATCTAATTAATTAGTTAATTTAATTAAACAATAATTAATTAGCTAAACCCTAATTAAACTAAGCAGTGTATGACATACGGGACCCACACGTAGTTGACCCAGTCAACTGCACAGTTGACTGCTGACGTCAGCATGATGTCATGGTGACATCATCATTTACTATTCTGGATAATGTTGATTTAAATAAATAAATAAATCCTAAAAATGACTTAAATCTTTTGAAATTAATATAAAATAAACCATAGCTCGGATGGAAAAACTTTGTACATGAAAGTTGCTCAGAACGACGAGACGAATCCGAATCCGCAGCTCGTTCGTCCGCCATGCATCCCTAGCATAGCGAACACGCAATTTTCCCACTCCGGTTCATCTGTCCGAAAATGCGAAACACCGGGGATATTTTCTCGGATGTTTCCCCCCTTCACCGGTACCACCTCTTACCGTGATCGGGCCGTGATCACTCGGGTGGTAATCACGGGTATATACATACATATATATACATACTATACTTGTTATGACTAAAGTTGGGTCGACTCGTTGAGTACCCGCAAGTGATTCCGATGAGGGGGCTGAAAGGACAGGTGGCTCCATCCCGGTAGAGGTGGGCCTGGGTTCCCGACGGCCCCAACTGTTACCTTGAGGCGGAGCAACAGGGCAGGCGGAGACCACCTAGGAGAGAGGAGGGCCTGGCCCTGGTCGGCGTTCGTGGTTACTTCAAAATAATATGCTTAACGAGATCTGGGTATTTGATCTGAGTCTAGCTACTGGCCTATACGCACTAACCAACTACGCGGGAACAGTTATGGGCACTCGACGTCGTGGTATCAGCCGAAGCCTTTGTGACGTCAGCGACTGAGCGGCGCGCGCCGGGTTGGACTGGAACGCCTGCTCTTGTATAAGGGATGCTAGGTCTGGTCACCGGCCGCGCAGGCAACGTGCAGGTTTGCAATGGGCGATGGGCCCAGACCCCTGCGCCATAGGATTTAGACCAGCGTGCTGACCTCTCTGTTGTGCCTAGGTGGGGCTGTGACGTGTTGATCTTCCGAGGCCGGGCATGACCTAGGAAAGTGTGTCCGCCAAAGGGGATCGAGCATGTTGGGAAATGTGGTGCACCCCTGCAGGGAAGTTAATCTATTCGAATAGCTGTGATCTTCGGTAATAGGACAACTTGGAGTTGGACCTTGACCTTATGACAACTAAAACCAGTTACTTAATAAAACACACCCTTCCAAGTGCCAGATACAACCGGTGATCGCTCTCTCACAGGGCGACGAGGGGAGGATCATCGGTTAGGATTATGCTATGCAGTGCTACTTGGTGAACTTACCATCTACTCTCTTCTACTGCAAGATGGAGGTTACCAGAAGCGTAGTCTTCGAAAGGACTAGCTATCCCCCTCTAATTTTGGCATTCTGCAGTCCAGTCCCCATATGCTACCCCTTTTCCATTTGATACCAATGCATGCATATGTAGTGTAGCTCCTTGCTTGCGAGTACTTTGGATGAGTACTCATGGTTGCCTTGTTCCCCCTTTTCCCCTTCCTTACCCGATTGCTGCGACCAGACGATGGAGTCTAGGAGCCAGACGACACCGTCGACGACGACTCCTGCTACACTGGAGGGGCCTACTACTACGTGCAGGCCACTGACGATGACCAGGAGTAGTTTAGGAGGATCCCAGGCAGGAGGCCTGCGCCTCTTTCGATCTGTATCCCACTTTGTGCTAGCCTTCTTAAGGCAGACTTGTTTAACTTATGTCTGTACTCAGATATTGTTGCTTCCGCCGACTTGTCTATGATCAAGCTCTTGTATTCGAGCCTTCGAGGCCCCTGGCTTGTAATATGATGCTTGTATGACTTATTTTATTTGTAGAGTTGTGTTGTGATATCTTCCTGTGAGTCCCTGATCTTGATCGTACACGTTTGCGTGTATGATTAGTGTATGATTGAATCAGGGGCATCACAAGTTGGTATCAGAGCCGACTGCCTGTATGAATCCCCCTTCCATACTCCTTGGCCGAAGTTAAGTCTAGTCAGTGAAAACTGTTTTACTAACATGGTTGTGTGGCTTACGGGCCCACGTCGCCATTGGGTGGTATTAGGATCTTTTATTCCTCGTCTATACTCTGGGACTCTGATCTCTCTCCTATTCGGGTTAAAATGGTTTTACTAAATCTAACTTTAGGTTCACGATAATACTTTCTCCCGGAGAGCCCCTCATTCCAGATGACCGTCTACTGCACCAGAAGATTTTGAAGATACTCTTCGACCATTCCCGAGACCCTTGTGCCCTCTGCATTTTTGATTCCCTACTACCAATATATCCATATGGATAACGACATACACTTGTTGTTCATACCATCACTACAAAAAAGACACATCCGTGACATTTTGGGCCGAACGAATTTTTTTTCTGTCATACATATGACACTTCTATGATGATAATTGTGACAAAACCCGGTATCATCATAGATGTGGTGGGCTCCTACTTCTATGACAAAAAATCATGACAGAAAATGGGCTTTTCTTCCTGGGCGGGCCGGAGACGCAGCTGCATGACATTCTTTGGGCCGTCCATGACAGAAAAAATCATGGTAGAAGCGAGGGGGAGGAAAATTTCGGGGAGTTCCCGGTTACGGTGGGAGGTCGGGGGCCGAGCGATGTGCGTTTATCTTGTACACGTACGTGCGTGTGTGCGAGGCGTTGGATCTAACTGAACTCGAGCGAGGCATTCGGCTCTAACTGAACCCGAGCGGTTGCACTGTAGGCTACACGTTACTGAACCCGAGCGATCGATCGATGGCTGTTAACTGAACCCGATCGAGCGATTCCTTGGCTACTGCTGCTAACTGAAGCCGATCGATGGGATGAACAGTAAGCGTTGCGGGGGGGGGGGGGGGGTTGGATGAACAGTGAGCGGTGGTGTTGCCTCTGGATGAACAGGACCTCGTGGTGTGGTGGAGGGCTGGATGAACAGTAGACCGTGGAGGGGTGCCCGTGAAGGGGTGGATGAACAGGACCCCATGGTGTGGAGGGCAGGATGAACAGGAGACGGTGGAGGGGTGGTTGAACAGGACCCCGTGGTGTGGAGGGCTGGATGAACAGTAGACGATGGAGGGGTGGTTGACAGTAGCCGGTGGAGTAGCGCGCGGTGGAGGCTGGATGAACAGGAGCCCGTGGAGCCTGGAGGAGGTCGACACTGGATGAACAGTAGCTCGTGGAGGCTAGAGGGGGTCGACGGTGGAGATGAACAGTATCACGTGGAGTCCCGTTTTGCGGTACGCCACACTCCTCCCGATGAACAGGACCACCGTTTCGACCGTAGCGCTCCAACACAAGTCCGTTTCCTCCGTTTTGCGGTACGCCACACCCCTCCCGATCAACAGGACCCCCGTTTCGACCGTAGGAGGTCCGTTTCCTCCGTTTTGCGGTACGCCACACCCCTCCCGATCAACAAGACCTCCGTTTCGACCGTAGGAGGTCCGTTTCCTCCGTTTTGCGGTATGCCACACCCCTCTCGATCAACAGGACCCCCGTTTCGACCGTAGGAGGTCCGTTTCCTTCGTTGTGCGATACGCCAGGCCTTATTTCCATCGCATCTTCCGTCCAAGCCCTCCCGATGAACACGACCACGCATTCCGTTCCGACCCATGAACATGACGACGACGTTGTTTCTCCGTTCTGACCCAGCCATGTACATGAGCCCTCGCCATACGTATGCGCGAGTAGGCGTTCGTGACCCCCCCATATGTACACATACGTGGCCGTATTTTCTTTCTTGCACCCTGGCCGCTGTACGTACGTGTAAATTCTACGTGCGTGCCTCTACTACGACACGTGCGTGCCTCTACTACGACACGTGCGCACCTCTACATCCACTAGTATATATGTACGTACACGTTCGCGACCAGAATGACAACGCTACATACGCTTCGACCAGGTGGGTCCCGACTGTCAGGCATTTCCTTGCGTGCGAAGGTGTAGCTGGTGGGTCCTAGCAGTCAGGGGGGAAACGTTTTTTTCGTGAAATACGGTGGCCCGTCCGGTGGGTCCTTGCTGTCAGGTGGAGGAAACATTATTTTTCGCGTAATAAGGAGGCACATCCTTGCTGCGGCCGTGGACCCAGCTGTCAGCCTCTCCACGTACAGTCCACGTCCGATGGAAGTCATTCCTTGACCACGTTAACCACGCCGCGCCGAGAGCACCAGGGAAGTGGACGATGGCGAGGCCTAGGAAGGGGACGACGCGGAGTCGGGGAAGACGCAACAGTGGAAGCCCGCGCGGAGAGGAGTACGAGGGTTCACTGGTTCGGCTGCGGTGTGAGGTTGCCGTCGCCGCAGAATAACAGGGGGTGTGGGTGAGTAGAGGGATGGCCTGGCAGCGGTGGGAGTAGTACAGGGTGGTGAGGCCTCCTCATCATCACAGCCGGTCACGGGAGGCAGGAGCACGCGGCACGACCGGCGCTACTTTGGGCGGCTGGAGCAAGACGACCAGAGGTTGAAGAAGCACTACGGCAGTTGGATGCACATCGTACGGTCACTGGAGCTAGAATCATTCATATTGACTAAAGTTGACAAAGGCCCCCGTCCCAGTCAACTTAGTAGGCCCACAAGTCAGCCTCCCACCATGGTGGGTCCCAACTAGCTGGGGGAGTATTCATTTTTTTGTGCGTAATAAGGAGGCACTTCCGGTGGGTCTGAGCTGATAGCGGGGGGAACGTTTTTTTTCGCGAAATACGCTGGCCCGTCCGGTGGGTCCGAGCAGTCAAGGGGCAATGTTTCTTTCGCGAAATAAGGTGGCCCATCTGGTGGGTCCCTGTTGTAAGGTGGATGAATAATTATTTTGCGCGTAATAAGGAGGCACTTCCTTGCGGTCGCCTGGACCCAGCTGTCAGCCTCTCCACGTACAGTACTCTTCCGATGGAAGTCGGTCGTTGACCACGTTGACTACGCCGTGCCGAGAGCACCAGGGCGGTGGTCTGGACGACGGCGAGGCCTAGGAAGGGGACGACGCGGAGCCGGGGAAGATGCAGCAGTGGAAGCCCGCGCGAAGAGGAGTACGAGGGTTCACTGGTTTGGCTGCGGTGTGAGGCTGCCGTCATCGCAGAATAACAGGGGGTGTGGGTGAGTGGAGGGATGGCCTGGCCAACGGTGGGAGTAGTATGGGGCGGTGAGGCCTCCGCGGCAGCACAGCCGGCCACGAGAGGCAGGAGCAGGCGGCACGACTGGCGCTGCCATGGGCGGCTGGACCGAGAAGACTAGAGGTTGAGGAAGCACTACGACCGTTGGATGGACATCGTACGGTCACTGAAGCTAGAAACATTTATTATTGACTAAGTTGACAAAGCCCTTGGTATGCTCCAACTTAGTAGGCCCACAGGTCAGCCTCCGAAACGGTGCGCCCTAGATGTCAGGGGGAGGAATCATTTTTTGGGCGGCCGAAGATAAGAATATCCGAAATTGAAGAGGAAGCACGACATCCATTGGATAGATATCCAATGGCCACTGCTGCTAGAACCGTGTGTTGACTATAATAAGTTGGCAAAGCCTTGCATACGCGTCAACTTATTTTTTTAGGGGACGCGTCACTTAGTAGGCCCACAAGTGTGTGGCAGAGAACTTATAGCCCATTTATGTTTTGTAAGAATGTACAACCCATTTTGGAATTCTAATGGAATTTACAACAGCCCATTTACAGTTTGTAAAAAGTACAGCCCATTTTCTAGCTAGGACAATGATTAATAATTTCAACCAACCGTTGAAGATAGAATTCTATAAAATTTCCCACATTTTGATGGGCTCTGAAATATTTTTATCCCAAAATTTCTAGTCAGATTAAATATAAATTTGTATTACGTAAAAATCTAACGAAACATTGTGCACGCAACAATGAAAATTTAAGATTTTAAAAATCCATAAATAATATTTTACAAACTAATTTCGTGTTTGGTGCATTTTTTTATAGTTACTGCCCACTTTTTATAATTACATCCCATTTATTATTTTTAAAAGCCCATTTTCCCGTTAAGCCTAATGCATCCCTCCTAGGAAAGATTTGCAGCCCAGCGGGTATTCCTCAAAAAGATGTGTAGCTGGGCTAGCCATTTTCATCTTGAAAAAATTAGTATCTGGGCTAGATATCTGGCCTGGGCTAGATGGGCCACAGCCCGCCCAGTTAATACCATGCTCTCCTCAATACTGCTCGAGCTGCTTGGTCCCAGCTGTCGGCCGCACCTTGTGCAATTCTCTCGTTTATATTGACTACATTGGTTGACAATGGTGTGGGACCGTGATGTCAGGAAACCAGGAGAAAGCAAAAAAAATAGTTGCACATAATAAGGAGGCACTTGCGTACGTACGACTATGGCCCTAGTGGGTCCCTAGTGTCATCCAGTCAAAATAAAGTCATCTCCTGAATCCTCATGTTCGTTGATGATGTTAACAATGCTCGGCGCCACGGCGAGCGCAACAACTCGAAGGACAACGGAGAGGGCCTCGCGGGCCCTACGGATGGTCTGATACAGCGCCCGCTACTCATTTAGGAAGCCAGGATCATCGGACACCTATGAGCACCTTCGAGAAATTGAGACGGCATGAAACGGTAAGGCCGCGCTTGGGAGCTCTGGTTTATTTCAAACCTGTATTAACATACAATTGTAATTTACTCGTCATCGAAAACAACGCGTAAAATACAGGCATAATGAAACCGAGGGCCCGAGGTCTGTAAGTAAAACCGGCGGGTTACGCATGTAATTTGAGAGACCAGTGTATATTTTACGAGCACTGCTATATGGACGACATTACCAGATGATACATGCATGACATGCGTATCATGCCATCCATGGGCAAGGCTGAAACAGCAGCTAACGGCTGGATTAGCAATTGTCCGAGTGTCGTTCAGTGTTTTTATCGTGTGTCAAGTACTTCCGATATTTTACTAGTCGAAATCGACCAACCAAGCGCCTTCGCCCGAGACCATCTGCTTTAATTTACAAGTGTCAGTTTTACAAGCGGTTTTGGTTGGAAAATGACGATCCAATCATGGCCTAATATCATGAGTTGGTCGAAAGATCATATGGTTTCATGTCTAACCAACCCGACTTGTCGCATAGGCTATGAATGAAACATCAGACGATGAACTTCTTAAGCACCGAAACAACGGAAGAGGATGATCTTCTTAACAAGCAAATCACTGGCATTAGATTGACATGCAAAACAATATGAAGCATTATTCTCAGGAGGCACGGTGAACAGCTCATGATGCCGCATGCCACAACATTCCAAGCTCAACTTTGCAATCAAACACAAGGCCTGGTATTACGTAGACAATATTCAGAACAAACTCTTAACACAGGAATATCTCAGTAGAGTAACTATCTACTTCTAAACTGAACACAGGAATAGGAAAAAACACTCGACGCTTCTGGCTAACATCAATGAGCAAATTTTGACAAGGTTTTCCACTTCCAATATATTAAACTAACGTCTTCTTGCTAACATCAATGATTAAACTTTCACAAGCTTTTCCCATTCAAAATATGTAATACCTATGATCGTGGAGTCCTGTCGCTTCTTGCTAACATCAATGATTAAACTTTGAGAAGCTTTTCCCATTCAAAATATGTAATGCCTATGATCGTGGAGGCACTCCACATGTTGTTAAATTGCCAATGGTCTCTGCAGACTAGTCATGTCATCGATGTCTAATAATACTCTATAAAGCTTCTCGGTCATTCCTTCTATAATGTAGCGCAAGCAGTGACTGCTTCTTTCTACAAAGTGGCACGACCAACTGGACCCAGTAATGCAGCAGTTTGCCTTGGACACATTGGCTCCTTTCGTGTAGTTGAACTAAAATCAAAGTCGGAATAAAACCGAGCTTTAATTTTGATATCCCTGTAAGCAACAAAAGGTATAAGGGAAACAATTACTGAGAAATAACGGTTGATGACTTGTACTCCCAGAAGAAAAACATCTACTGATCTACCTTATCTTAATGGGAAACAAAGCAGGAGAGTAGCAATTCTCAATCAGTGTGATTCATTCATATTAACTAAGACATTATCTTAACAATGCCTTGTTTCAAGATGTATAAAGAACAAAAAAGAAGAAAAGTATCATTCCTAAAACAATGCAACTGATTCATTTTAATAGAGACATTATCTTAACAATACCTTGGTTAAACATGTAGAAAGAACTACAAAGCAGGATAGTACCATTTGTAAAACACTGTAAGTCTGTAACTGATATATAATAACAGAGACATTATCTAAACAATACATTTCTTAAACATGTACTCCGGCCGATCCCTAACAGAAATGGTACTCCTGCCGATCCCTAACAAGTGTTTGCAACTTTGAACTAAGATTCAGTAGTTAATTCGGAGGAAGGTCGGTACTGACCATTCAAGACCAAGATTTGAAACAACTCGTGAGGAAGATCTCACAGAGATCTCAACACATATATGGAAATCCGGTCTCATTTTGTGCAGTTCCACCAAAATTAAGCGAAGCAAAATGTCGCAATAGCAACAAGTTGAAAAGATATCCCTGTTTTAATAGAGGCAAAAAGGAATCAATTACTGGCCAATAAAGGAGGATGAAACATGCGGCCACAAAAATGGTAATCCAGCCAATCCCTAACAAGTGTTGCAGTTTTGAAATAAGATTCAGTAGTTAATTCTGAGAGTGGCATCAATTACTGGCTTATAAAGGGGGTGATGCTGAATTTGTTGTAACAAAGCAACAAGCATCATGTCTGGGTTGGTCCCATTTTTGTTCACTACTTAATGGGAAAAGACAGCAATACAATAGCTTCAATTCAACATTTATTTAAAACAGTACCAATACAAGTAGCACAACATCTCAAAGCACACTGCACAATCATGTGGATGAAGGCCTGTACTGACCTTTCATGAGACCAACAACGATAAAATACGAATCTGCCAACACGAATAGGAAATCCAATCTCGTTTTGTGCAGTTGCACTGAAATCAAGCAAAGTGTTTCGCGTAGCGAAGCAAAATGTCGCAATAGCAACAAGTTGAATAGATATCCCTGTTTAAACAGAGGCAATAAAGGAATCAATTACTGGCTAATAAAGGAGGATGAAACATGCGGCCACAAAAATGGTAATCCCGCCAATCCCTAACTATTGGGGAACGTAGTAATTTCAAAAAATTTCCTACGCACACGCAAGATCATGGTGATGCACAGCAACGAGAGGGGAGAGTGTTGTCTACGTACCCACGCAGACCGACTGCGGAAGCGTTGACACAACGTAGAGGAAGTAGTCGTACGTCTTCCCGATCCGACCGATCCAAGCACCGTTACTCCGGCACCTCCGAGTTCTTAGCACACGTCAGCTCGATGACGATCCCCGGGCTCCGATCCAGCAAAGCGTCGGGGAGGAGTTCCATCAGCACGACGGCGTGGTGACGATCTTGATGTTCTACCGACGCAGGGCTTCGCCTAAGCACTACAACAATATGATCGAGGTGGAATATGGTGGCAGGGGGCACCGCACACGGCCAAGGAACGATCTCAATGATCAACTTGTGTGTCTACAGGTGCCCCCTGCCTCCGTATATAAAGGAGCCAAGGGGGAGGGGCCGCCGGCCAGGAGGAGGGCGCAGGAGGAGTCCTACTCCTACCGGGAGTAGGACTCCCCCCCAATCCTAGTTGGACTAGGATTCCCCGAGGGGGAAAGAAAGAGAGGGGGGCCGGCCACCTCTCCTAGTCCTAATAGTACTAGGGGAGGGGGAAGGCGCGCGGCCACCTTGGGCTGCCCCTTTCTCCTTTCCACTAAAGCCCATTAAGGCTCATATGGCTCCTGGGGGGTTCCGGTAACCTCCCGGTACTCCGGTAAAATCCCGATTTCACCCGGAACACTTCCGATATCCAAACATAGGCCTCCAATATATCAATCTTTATGTCTCGACCATTTTGAGACTCCTCGTCATGTCCGTGATCACATCCGGGACTCCGAACTAACTTCGGTACATCAAAATGCATAAACTCATAATAACTGTCATTGTATCGTTAAGCGTGCGGACCCTACGGTTCGAGAACAATGTAGACATGACTGAGACACATCTCCGGTCAATAACCAATAGCGGGACCTGGATGCCCATATTGGCTCCCACATATTCTACGAAGATCTTTATCGGTCAGACCGCATAACAACATACGTTGTTCCCTTTGTCATCGGTATGTTACTTGCCCGAGATTCGATCGTCGGTATCCAATACCTAGATCAATCTCATTACCGGCAAGTCTCTTTACTCGTTCCATAATACATCATCTCGCAACTAACTCATTAGTCGCAATGCTTGCAAGGCTTATGTGATGTGCATTACCGAGAGGGCCCAGAGATACCTCTCCGACAATCGGAGTGACAAATCCTAATCTCGAAATACGCCAACCCAACATCTACCTTTGGAGACACCTGTAGAGCTCCTTTATAATCACCCAGTTACGTTGTGACGTTTGGTAGCACACAAAGTGTTCCTCCAGCAAACGGGAGTTGCATAATCTCATAGTCATAGGAACATGTATAAGTCATGAAGAAAGCAATAGCAACATACTAAACGATCAGGTGCTAAGCTAATGAAATGGGTCATGTCAATCAGATCATTCAACTAATGATGTGACCTCGTTAATCAAATAACAACACCTTGTTCATGGTTAGGAAACATAACCATCTTTGATTAACGAGCTAGTCAAGTAGAGGCATACTAGTGACACTAAGTTTGTCTATGTATTCACACATGTATTATGTTTCTGGTTAATACAATTCTAGCATGAATAATAAACATTTATCATGATATAAGGAAATAAATAATAACTTTATTATTGCCTCTAGGGCATATTTCCTTCACTAACAAGGGTTGCAGTTTTGAAATAAGATTCAGTAGTTAATTCTGAGAGTGGCATCAATTACTTGCTTATAAAGGGGGTGATGCTGAATTTGTTGTAACAAAGCAACAAGCATCATGTCTGGGTTGGTCCCATTTTTGTTCACTACTTAATGGGAAAAGACAGCAATACAATAACTTCAATTCATCATTTATTTAAAACAGTACCAATACAAGTAGCACAACATCTCAAAGCACACTGCACAATCATGTGGATGAAGGCCCGTACTGACCTTTCATGAGACGACCAAGATAAAATACGAATCTACCAACACGAATAGGAAATCCAATCAAGTTTTGTGCAGTTGCATTGAAATCAAGCAAAGTTGCCGGTGTGACATTTAAGTTTTCTATAACAACAAGTTGAATAGATATCCCTGTTTTAAGAGGCAAAAAAGAAAACAATTACTGGCCAATAAAGGAGGATGAAACATGCGGCCACAAAAAGAAGCATCTACCTTATCTTGATGGAAAACAAAGTATAGGACAGTAGCATTTCTAAAACGGTTGCATTGATTCATATCAACAGAGAAATTCTCTTAAAACAGATCAGTAGTTATTTCTGAGAGTGGCATCAATTACTGGCTTATAAAGGGGGTGATGCTGAATTTGTTGTAACAAAGCAACAGGCATCATGTCTGGGTTGGTCCCATTTTTGTTCACTACTTAATGGGAAAAGACAACAATACAATAGCTTCAATTCATCATTTATTTAAACGGTTGCATTGATTGATATTAACAGAGACATTCTCTTGAAACAACATTCGTTAAAAAATGTAATTTACTTTTAATAGTGGCATTGCTTCAATTTTCCGGCGGCATTCTTAGATTGACAACAGCAAAATAGCTGCATGGGACATGCCAGCACCATGTGCGTCCACACGTATAAATGGGTGATGCAGAGTATGTAGCCAAGCAGCATATATGCGCTGGTCACATATTTGTTCTCTTTGAACCTTCTTCCTATGTGAGGGCAGCAAATCTAGTCATGCACAAACTAACCGACCCCCAGTTTCTTTCCCTTTTCAACAAAGAGATCGACTCCTTACAGATGTGTGTACTGGGTTACCCCCTTTTTCCCTTTTCGACCTACAAAGCGGCTGGATAGCCAGTCTATACTACTATCCGCCCCTCCTTTCCTCATTGAACCACGTCCTAGATTCTTGCTCCAGCCCACTGCACCCTTCTTTCCTCTTTGAACCAAGACCTAGATTCGACTACAGATCGAAAAAGATCCACATGCAGCTAGAGCAATGACGGTTTCAAAGAAACTTATACCTTATGGTCGTCGGGATGTGGCAAGGCATGCGGCGGGAGGCCGGATCTGCCCACACTATGTACAACAACGAGGAAGAAGGGGTCGGTGGCCCTCCCGGATAGGCGCTGGGTGAAAGAGAACAAGCGCGCGGATCTGCCCACACGATGACAGCGAACAAGGGTGCGGAGGATCTTCATCCGTGCCAGCGCCGGCTCCGAGAGGACGGTGCGCATCGGCTTCCTCCGTCGCCGACGGCGACAACATCAACACTGCACCTCCTCACCTCCCGCAGCGAACGGGATTCGGCCGGATCTGTGACCACCGGTGAGGAGAGAGATAGAGTGGACACTGTCATCTTGTTTTGATATGGAGAGGGTGAGAGAGCGAGACGCGAGAAACTCTATCAAACAAGAGGCTATAATGGAGTAAAAAAAATCTCTCCATAGCAGTGGTTTTAAATAGAATACATGCGTTCCCGTAAAAAAGAAACGAAAACTGGCGGACAATTTTTTAAGGGTCTGTCTAGGACACATCTAGATGTGACATAGTTATGTCACATATAAGTTGATGTCCACTCTATTTGAGGTCTTTTCCTAGTTTTTTTGTTTCTTGTTGCTACATTATATACTTGTGGGAGCTTAGATGTGATATCCTTAAATAACATCTAGATGTGAATTAGACAAACTGATTTTCTAACGTACCAAGAAAGAAAACTCGATCAAAAACACGCCCCCGCTTCCAGGTCGCGAGAGTCGTCGCGCACACACACATAGACATAGACATGCATATCCGTGTTTACGTAAAATTCCATTTCCATCTCCATCTCCAATCATATTTGTCCAATTGGCACATTATTTACGTTGTTAATTATATACGCAGCAATATTAACGTACAACATCTCTTGTTTGCACACGTCCGGACCGCTGCCACGACCGGTCCTGACCAACCCGAACCCTCTTCATCACCCGCGCGTGCTTCCCGCCCGAAACGGTCAGTGCCGCATTCATGCCCGGCCAGAGCAGACGCGACCTCTCACTGGCACCGGCATTTAAGCGGCGCGCCGGCCGAGAGCGTCGCCTGCGCCGCTTCCGGGTGCACGCGGCTGCTCCGTGTTCAAAGGTCGCAATAGCCGGCTACAACATGCATGTAAAAAGTTCTTGGGAGTCCGTGCTACAGCTAGCTGTCCTCCCCCAACTTGTCAATCTATTCTAGTAGTGTTAGTACTCCATGGCGCGATCCATCAACAAGCAGGCGGGAAAGTTATGGTGTACTACTCAGTTTGCAGTGAGTGGCATGCCGAGCGACCGTGTGAGACACGAACACGACAGACGTGATTTAAACGTTGGTTTTACTCGATGGCGCGATCCAACGAAACGAAATGTTGGTTTCTCTCCGTTTCCATTTTTTCTCCGGAAAAACGGAAACTTTTCCACTCCATTTTCATTCCTATTCCAAGGTTGCCCCGTTACAACATTCCATCAAATACAAAGGAAAACTAACACGCATGTTGATGCATCTCAATGATTCATAGATCATTGCCAATATTTACTTCACAACTAAAGAAAAACGTTGTGAGAGCGTGTACGAAAGAAAAACTACTGATGGGGTCACTACAACTTAAACCCTCAACCCTAAACATGATTTAATTTCCTGGCCAGGTAGAACCAGTCGAAGGAAAGACGGCTGGCACCCTCGGATCATACAATGCTTTTGTGCAGTTCCACTAAAATCGACCTGAGCATCCCTGATGGCAAAGATATTGAAGAAGTGTGATTAGAATAATAGTACTGGCACTAGTTCATGAGACATAAACTCATCACAAGTAGAAGCCGGTAGAAGTAGAGAAAGATCGACATGGAGATGGAGCTACGACAGTGGAGCAAGCCGTCTCCAAAAGGAAGATGGACTACATGGGACGTCGTGCTGTAGCTAGAAGCGCGGTTGGGACGCGGCATCGGCCATACCGCGGTGACCCCCGATTGGGACGCACCGACTGTGGGTTTTCTCCCTCGCCGATGTCGACCGCGTCTACGCAGAACATTGTTCCCTTCCCCCAGCCGCGGGATCAGGCCCGTCGTTCTATGCTTGTGAAGAGAGCAACCTAAGCAAGCAGGCTTGTAGCTTAGGCTCCTGCTAGTGTATATATAGTGGTTTCCTTTTTCTCTCCATATCAACCATTTTATATTGCATACGTGTCATTCAAGAGTGAAATGATGGTTGCTTCTTCCGACTAACTTACTGTGTGATTTGACTGCTCCTTAGTGGCCCCTACACGTACTCCCCCTACGTGTATGCAACAGTCACACGTACACATGGACGCAAAAACGTGCGCGACGCCCTAATGCATGCATGTACGAGCACACGACGGAACACACACGGTGACGCTCAAGTGCTCAACCTACACGTGCATGCACACACATACTCAGTCAGGGTGAGCTAGTGACCGTATGAACACCGGAAAATATATATATTGAGCGCAATGAGCGTATTATGAAGTCCACTGACCGTATTTTTACAAATATATAGTGACAGACAGTGTATTTATCTCGTTTGAAATTAAGCCATGTTATCCGGAGAGGAGGTAGCATGGACTAGCATTACTTTGCTGTGTCCCGTCAACTTGCCGAACGAGGAGAAGGTTGCAGGACGGGAGAAGCTTGCATGCGGTGGCTCGCAGGACAAGGAGAAACTTTTGACTAATGCAAGCTCTCCCTCGCTCAGGCGGTGGATGTGCAACAGTTAATTCGGTGTTAGATTGCCAGAAGCATACTACACTATACTACTAGGAACCAGATGGAGGAGCGTCTGCACTCTTATTATAATTTTAAAATGTGATAAAGCAATCTTCAACACATTTGGTTCTCTTCGAGGGTTCTCGCATGTGATAATGGAAGTTGATTGCATGGAACACTCGCCACAATTCTCGCTTAATTCTGGCTCATATCCTGTTACAAATAGTACCGCTCAGTAATATTTCCTCTTTTTTTGTTATTCAGCATGTAAACAGGTCAGCAAACCTTGCGGTGCATCTTCGTGCGAACCGTGCTTGCTGCACTTTTAATGTGGCCGAGAGCTGGCTTGATGAAACACCTCGCTTTCTACTTCTTTTTTTGGCTTCCTAGTGACCAGTGTTTTGGCTGATCGTCCTAAGAATGCTTATATATGAATAAAGCTCTCTCATTTACCCGCAAAAAAGATTAAGCCATATTAATCGGAAAGGAGGGAGTATGGACTAGCACTACTTTTTGGTGTGTCCCATCTACTCGCAGAACGAGGAGAAGCTTGCAGGACAAGGTGAAGCTCGCTTACGCCTTTTGACTAATGCAACCTACCCTCGGTGGACATGCATCAGTCCATTCGGTGTCTGTCAGAGGCATACACTGTAGTACCCAACATGCGGAGTACCATCATTGTTCGACTTCACGAAGGGGCGAAGAGCCAAGCGCAGTACTAGTACGCGTACTTGGTTTTGCACCTTCATACTACTCCACCCTCCGTCACAGTTTACAGGGCGTGCTTCATTATGATGCATTTCTCTCAATGCATTTCCACCACCAGAGAGACTTTAGACGCGTTTGGTTTAATGCTCAATTAATTAGGGCGTGGTAACCGCAATCAAGTCCACAATTTTCTCTCCATGTACTGTACTACTATGGAGTGCATGCATGTGTGCACCCGAGGTGGAAGCACTGCATGCATGTGTGTACGCATTATTCCCTCTAGTAATAGACGCCGTGCTATAACTACCAATGCTATTTTTCAGGCCGATCGCTAGTCGCCTTGGTCCCATAGATTTTTTCTTTTTTCTGAAGCGCGCTATACAAACAGATACAGATGGAGTAGTATGAGCGGATTCAAAGAAGAGCATATTGATGGTTGCTTCTTCAGAGCAACTTACAGTGGGAATGGTGGGGCTTATGATTTGACTGCTCATTACTCCCTATTAATGCGGCGCAACGACCGGGCTGAGTCTCCCATGCGGTTGTGCACTACCCCCTCGGTTCTTAAATATACTCCGAAGTATTTGTCTTTCTAAAATATGTTAAAATCTCTGTTAAGACGAATAGAATATTTAGGAACGGAGGGAGTACACATACGAAGCAAAATGAGTGAATCTACAC
Organism: Triticum monococcum; assembly: GCA_034509565.1. Taxonomy (NCBI): domain Eukaryota; kingdom Viridiplantae; phylum Streptophyta; class Magnoliopsida; order Poales; family Poaceae; genus Triticum; species Triticum monococcum. Next base: position 210,976,210 of record CM067847.1, on the reverse strand, counting down.
TCTAAAATATGCCCATTTGAAATTTGTAAAAAGACAAATATTTAGGAACGAAGGAGTATAATTTCGTGCATGGCACATGGACCCCGGATGATGAAGAGGCTTCTGGCAATGCTATCAAGCTTCCATCATTTGTTTACATAATTGACGTACTATACAAATAATTTTCCAGCTACATGAAATTGTACAATGGTGTGAGCTTTCAGCTTTTGTTTTGCGTGTCTTGCCATTGATGCTCTTTCAGAAACAATAAAAAACTAACTTGCTTGCTGATGCATGTCAATTATTAGCAGATCAGAGCTAATAATTACATCACAACTGAAGACAAAGTTGTGAGAAGGTGTTAAATTAAAATTGATCCATGCTTTCATTGGCAGCAACGTCCCCCCAGCTCTGTCTAAATCGACAAGGCATGTTGGGAAAAAAGTAGTTGTCTGGAGCATGCAACATTTCGATCATTTTGTGCAGTTCCACTAAAATAGAGCTGAGCGTCCCTGTTCCAAAGATATCAAGTGTGATTACGATAATAGAGGACTGCTGATGAAACAATAAACACACAAATAGAAGCCGGTCACCTTTGCGGTCTGTCTTAAGACTAACTAGTTGGAGAAGATTAGGCTCGGAGTTGGATGAGGAGGATAGAGCAAAATCAATCTCCCTTTGTGCAGTCGCACTGAAATGTAGAGACGTTGCCCGTTGACATTTTAGTACAATTGCACAAAACACTCTTAAGAAAAAAGTGATTTGTGCAGTTCACCAAAAGGTCGCAATAGCGACAAGGTGAAATGGATAGCCCTATTTGCAAAAAAGAGGTAGAAAGGAAACAATTACTGGCCAATAACAGTTGATGACACATGCGACAACCAAAAATAAGCATATTCCTTGTCCTAAGGGAAGATAACAACACGGTTGTGTTTGTCTAAAACGGTGTGAGGACGAGAATGCAATATGGAAAGTACACCGGACGAGCTACGTTTTGGGCAAAGAACTATGGAAGATCCACATGCAGCGACGTGGGAAAATGGGCAGTGGAGCAAGGCCGGAGGGGATACCTGGAGGTCGTCGGGATGTAACTAGGTGAGCGGCGACGGGCGGAATCTGCGAGCAGGTGGCGTAGGCCCTGCCGCGCCGGAGCTTGGTCAGAGAGAACGGCGTGTACTGCAGATTGGGACGTGCTGCCTCGGCGCCGTCGAACGGAGAAACGATGCACTTCCTTCCTTTCCCCGATGGACGGGATGCGGTCGAATTAGTGACCAACGGTGAGAGAGAGAGAGGCCACCGCACTCCCTTTCCCCCGGCGGACGGGATGTGGTCGGATCAGTGACCAACGGTGAGAGAGAGAGGCCACCGCACTCCCTTTCCCCTGGCGGACGGGATGCGGCCGGATCAGTGACGAACGGTGAGAGAGAGAGAGGCCACCGGAGCCTTGTGAGGGATACTCTGAAGAGCGGACTACCTTTTCCTCCATAAAAATTGTTTTATATTCTGTGTACATGCCATTCAGCACTATAACTTTATTTAAAAATAACGCGGCAATGCGTCAAGTCGAACTTTGTTTCGTGCACGCGTGGTACACGACCTCCCTAGGTAAACAACCGCTACAAGCGTTCAAATTAGCACGTGGGCTGCCATTTCGTAAAGAAATGAGCTCCACCGTGTACCCGCGCGGGTGTGGCTGGGCACGAAGCGTGAGTACGTGCACGGTGCACCTATTCTCTTCTTGTATACGTACACCACCTACGTGGGGTTGTGTGAGAGATATACAAACCTAGAGAGATATAGTGTGTGGGTTCTTGAGAGTTTGGGGGGGGGGTTAATCAAAAAATTTAACATATGCAATGTGTGTGAAATAGAGTCCTGGATATAACATATATATAGAGGGGGCGATCCACGAGAAGAGAGTGGAGGTATCATCGGCTTGAGGTGTCAATAGAATCGAAGAGAGGGATGATGTGTGTGTGTGTGTGTGGGCGCGTGATCGATAAAGAGTGCCATCGAATTTGTGTGTGCCCACGTCAAAGATATAGAGTGGTTGGCCTACTGGAATGTGAGATGGGACATGTGCAGTTTGTCTCTGTGGCATGGATACCTACTTGCAGCGCTCGACTACCGGTGTGTGGTGGGGGAAGAGGGAGGCCCAATTAACTATAGAGGTACAATGGCTGGTATATGTGTGGAGGAGGAGAGAGGCCTACCTCATGTATTAAGGAGATCGATCTGCCTCATGTATTAAGGGAAATCGATCGGCATCCATGCATATGTGCAGTAGTGGAGTTGCTTCTAAAAATGGTGGGATAGGCTTGCTAGACAAATGGAGGGCCTGCCCGCCATATCAATAAGAGAGGAGATGGTTGCTTGTTGTCTGTGCACGTGCGTGTGAGAGACGTGTCAGGAGGAATGCACGAATGATGAGGGGGACGATGTGGCTGTGGTAAGCAGACGTAACTACATAGGAAGATCAATCGCCCTTTGTAAGAGAAAGGAGAGACATAACTTTTGAAGTACGTCGATCGACGGGGGGAGGGTAGTTAAAGTCGATCTAGGTATATGTTGGGAGATCGATCGGTATACATGCATGTGTGTGTTAGAAGCAAATGAGGCACGGGGAGAAGGATAGAGAGAGATGGATGCATGTAGGAGGTGGTACGAGAGGCATACTATATTGAGGGGGAGGAGTGTGCGAGTACGAGAACGATGAAAAGAGTGGTGGGAATGAGGCATGGACGGTGACAAGAGAAGAGGGGAAGCTTGTGTTTGTGCTAGGCACACCTGGCTAGAGAGGCATATCGATCGATGTGTGCCGTAAAGGAGCTGGGGGGCCTACACACACCGTGGGTGAACGACCTAAAGTGAAAACACGAATTTGCGCGATGGATCTAGAGAATGCTGAGGGAGGGTGAGAGGGATGCAGGCGTGTGCATGCACAAGAGAAAGTTAGCGCTAGCTACAAAGATAAGAGGGTTGTGTGGGTGTAAAAGACGGATAGAGATCATATATACTTCATTATAAAAAGCGAATTCGGATATTTGCAGAATTTATCATAGTGTTTAAAACCAACGGATGTGTGAATATATATAACGGTGATAAACATGGTGTGGTTATGAACATGGTATACTACATTTAATATATTTTATCTCTACTCTTATAAAAAAGGAGTTGTTGATGATGGTGTACCTGCCATCCTGCATTATAGGCCGTCTGATTTATATCTGGTGGATAGCAAGGAAACTTTGATGGTTGAAGTTGGCAACAATGATGATTGTAGATTCTTATTGAAATAGAGAAACGAATTCAAATTTAGTTCGAATTGCAGCGGTAATATAGACATTTGGAATGCACTAAAATGTTGGTATGAGTAGGTTACATGCATTATACAGCACACGAAAAAATTTAATCGGACATTACATGGATTCATACTCCCTCCTGCCATCTACATAGGGCGTAATGAGATTTTTAAGACCGCCTTTGACTATTGACAAGATTAATAGTACATGACATGCACAATGTGAAAATTATGTCATTGAAAGAACCTTTCACAGACGAATTTAACGGTGTGCTTTGTGTTAGTTGCATGTCATATATCATTGCTCTAATATTTGGTCAAAGTTAGCATCGAAAAACGCATTATGCCCTATATAGATGGAAGGAGGGAGTAGCTTTGAATAGCATTTGTATAGTAAAACAGGGCAAGACTCTCTCTTTTGTGTGGTGTGAATAGTTTTATTTTTTTCGTTTTCTTTTTGGTTGAGGGAAGTGCGAATTGATTTGGTACGTACAAGTACAATATTACGACACGTTAGGCTTGTCCCTGAAATTCAACCCGCGTCTTGTTATATACCGAAAATTCAGATATCGTGCTCCCAAAACTGGCGCCTTCACAACCCGCGCCTTGCTATCCCGAAATTACAATGCGCGCGAAAACTCCCTCCAGCTGCCAAATCCCGACACGCGAAATCCCCCTTCTAACCGTGAGCCGAAAGCACCGCTAGTTCAAATCGGTGGGGGGTACTTTTGTGACACACCCTACATTTTGGAGAAGCGCATTCCTAAGTCATGCTTCACCCCCTCCCATCGCCCCCTTTTTGCCATTCGAAATCCCATGCCGCCATAACCTCTCCGCTCCACCCGCGAAACCCCACCCTCCTCCGTCCACCACGTCCCCGGATGAGGATCCGTCGTCCATCTCGCCGTCCCGCCGGTTCAGACGCCCCGTCCTCCACCTCCAAGGAGCTGCTCCGACGATCACCTCATCTATCGCAGCTGCTCCATCCCCACAGCGCCGCCTTAACCTGCTCCACCAGAACCGCAGCATCCTCACTGACTCCTCGGATGAAGCCGAGGCCTACTCGGCGCCACCAAAGAGGTTGTACACTCATCGCATCGCACCTTCTCCTTAACTCGACCTCCCGGCGCCAATGGTTCTCCATCTCGCACCCCCATGGAGCGGCTACCTTAAAGCCGGCGCCGCGGGCGACATCTCCACGGCGGCTCTCCCCTTGTGCGAGGCCCCTTCGGCTGCTGCTGCTGCTGCTCTCCCCCTCGCTTGTGCTGCTGCTCTGCTCCGATTAAGCCACACTTCAGTCAACTGAATCGACTTTTGGGTCAGTCGATTTTCAGGGGTTGGGGGGCTCGCCGGAGTTAAGGAAGAACCACCCGTAGCGGGGACGGGGGCTCGCCAGAGAGGTACCCCACTATCTATCTTAGGGTTCAGGGTGGGGGGCCTAGAGGGCTGGCCGGGGCGGCGGTGGCGAGTTGTTTCGGGGCGGCGAGACGGTGATGGGGCCGATGGTTCGGCCGGTGGTGGCTGGCAGCTCAGGGGGGTGCAGGTTGAAGATGAACTGCAGGCCCTCCCTAAACTACATGTCAAGTGCCTCTCTGCTACTATTGTGTTCAGTTTCGACAATAGCATTCAGATTCCACAGTAAATTTTAGTTTTGACAGTTAAGTTCAGAGTCAACAGTTTTTACCTCATCTGTTGTAGTCAGGTGGTTTTTGGTGATGTTAATTTTACATCCATTTTACATCATCTATTGGAGATGCTATTAGAATCCCACTTGAGATTGACGATGTCTGTCTTGTGCTGCTTCAGCCTTGACGTCTAATGGCTCACGGAGCTGCTCCAATGACAGAACGATCCATCACAACAGAGCAGTGCCCTGGACGCCGTCTATAGATTCCTCAGATCTTCCTCCACACCTCCGATAGCCACCTCTGCCTCAACTGCTTCAGCGACCAACCCAATGATGCTGAGGTCGACACGGCTACGGCAAAGAGGTTGTACACTTGTTGCATCACTTATTACTATACATTCACGTCGATCCATTAGGGCTATTTTGGTTCAATGGAAAAACATCGATCCACTGGTTGTTAGCATCACTCTAAATTTCTTCATGCTCTCCTTACATAATCTCACCATATTTTTTTCGTATGCATGTCAGATATTGTACATAGTCATGCTGAACATGTAGAGAAAAAGAGAAGAGTTTTGCGCGGCAATACAATGACATGCAGACATCGCTCCATGGTGGGTTCAATGGCAAACCCTCCCCACCCCTCTCCAGATTGTAATCTAGAGGAAGATATCTGTTCTGAGGCGGATTCGGACGCCGCTGACCACTCCTATTTACCCCCCAAGGTGTTTGCTCTACCTTGGCATGATGATGTTAGTCATATCATGCATATGTTGCCTTGCAGTGCCTACTTTTGACATCATATATCTCATCTGCTTAGTTTAGACATGTTCTATAATGCCACATGTTCAGTTTCTATATCATATATGGGAATTATGCAGTCTCATGTCTTTTAGCCAGCCATAATATATGTGAAATGTGCAATGCCATCCTGTTTAACCAGGCATCATATATTTGAATGATATCTTGCCCTTCATTTTCTTCATTACATTTCCATTTGTCGACAATGTTTATACATTAAACTACTCTTCCTGTGAATCAGCCATTTGGGTGGGAGATGGAAAAATCTGGAGTGAAAACAAGGCCTTCAGAGCAGACAGTGCTACCTGTCGAAGCAGATCTCTTGTTGGGTCCCGATAGCTCCTCAGAGATGGATTCGAAGACAGATGACCAGTCCTATTCCTCCACTGAGGTGTATGCTCTAACTTGGCACGGTTATACTGTTCATATCATGCATACAGTGTCTTGCATTGCATAGTTTAGACATCATATACACAATATTCAACACCATTTTCTTAGTTCAGACATCATATTGAATGACCTCTGTTTAGCATATAAATCACATATGTGAATCAAATGATGCAATCCTGATTACTTAGATAACATGTAGGTGAATTATGTCATGCGATCCTGTTTAGTTATTCATCATATCTTTGAATTATGTTATGCTATGTTATCCAGTTTAGATAGACATCATATATGTGAAATTATGTCATGCTATCCGTTTTAGTTAAACAATATACATGTCAACTATTTCATGCCCTCTTTTTTCCACACTATCTATTGCATCTGTCTCTCATACAATGTCTGCACATTCAACTATGTTTCCTGTTTATCAGCCATTTGAATTGGAGCGGATGATGCTAGTATCTAGCGGACTAAAAACACGGTCTTCAAATAAAACACTGCTACCTCTTGGTGGAGATAGCACCCCGGTTGTACATGCACAAGAACCAGCCCTACCACACATAACCCAAACTCTCGCAGATTGTACCCCTACTACGATGGACAGAGAACCAGCTTCACCCAATCTAACCCCAACCCCAGCCGATAGTAACCCAGTTCCTGTTGACACAACACCATCTCCACCACAGAGCTCCCAAACAAGAGCAGTTGGTAAGGCAGCTCCAGTGCCCAAAGGGCCAGCACTATCACGGCGAACCCCAACTCCACCAGTTAGTACGCCTATTCCTGTGGAGGAAGCACAACCAGCTAGTCATAGTTTAGCATCTATCGCATTTGATGTTGTTAAATCGTATGTGCGTATCTTCCCATCTTGGAAATATTGTATTGAAGGTGAAGTAAAATGCCAGTTGCAGGTGTTTGTCCAGGAGTTATGTGTAAGTAATTTTATTCATGGCAATTACTTTGCTTCGTCCCATACATCCTACCTCCATGATGGTTTTAATACAGCAAATTTTCCCATTTTTCTCTATAGAGAAGGACCGATTTGGAAACTCAGGATGAGGTAACCCGTGCTAATACCTCTGCTATCTTCAAGAATGCTTGGTGGCAGTATCGGAATTACCTGAAGAAAATGTACTTCACTGGCAAAGAAACTCATCAAATTCCCTTACGTTCTCCTGAGACACATTTACTGGACGATGACTGGAACACCTTGTTTTGTACTGGTCCCGAACCAAGAATGTGGTAAGGTCTATGAGCTCGTTTTCTATTTTTAAGTATTATATTCTTGCGTTTTACTGTACTCTGTTCATGTAGAACAAGTGCCTAAACCTGAAGAACAACTGTTCTAATTTAAGATTCCATTGCTACCATAGGACATACATATATGTTTGTTTGATGCTTTTATTATGTACTAGTACTTGGCAATAGAAGACTTGGTAGTTTAATCCTGTCCACCTTACTAATGAACTGGTTCACCGAAATGAGTTTCATATAGTAGTACATGCTAAACTTGTTATGTGTCTACTTGTTTCTTCTTTTAGAATGCTCACAGAATATTGGGGAAGAGTGCCTTATTAAGCAACGGTAAAGGAAGTAATGTAGATAAGGTTCAGGATAGTGACACATCCTGTCTTGGTTTATTGTTGGAGTTACTGGCCACTATCGCTTGCACAAGCTATTCAAACTCACTGTCTGAATCGGTTCGGTTTCTTGAGTCTCAACTACAAGCTGAAAGACATCGATCAGTTGTGCTGCGACAAGAAGCGGAAGGACTGCGGGAGTCCCTGGAGCATTCAGATGCATACTTTCTGGTGCAACAACAAGCGTTGGAGGATTTTAGCGCCAAACAAGACAAAGCTAATCGGCTTGCTAAGCTTATTGCCAGCATGGTGGATACCCAGGATAACGTTTCTTGAGATCTTCTGAAGTTGTTTTAGTTATGCTCTTGTTTTGCTGCCGCGTTTATTTGCACTGGTGGCCAATTTTGACGGCCAGTGTATATGATATGCTGCTTTGTTCCCTATATTTGCACTGGTGGCGAACTTTGATGCCCAGTGGATGTAATATGTGTAATAGTCGTGATAGCCTGGTGTTAGTTGCTTGCTTATTTATTTCCTTGTTGTCTTGTTTATTTGTTTGCTTGTAGTCATTGCAGTTCTTTTTCCGCGGTTAACTAGTGGCTGCAATAACCTATTTTTTAAAACTAGGCCACAATAACCATGGGCTAATATTTACTGTAGTGACATTGGGCCTCCTACAGTCCGTAGAAACAGTGGGCCTTTTACGAACCGTAGAAACAGTAGGCCTTCTACGGGCCGTATCATCAATGGGCCTTATATGGGCCGTATGATCGATTGGCCAAACATGGGCCCATAACAGGCCGCATTATGGCCGTAAATGGTCTAGAGTTGGAATCGTCCGTTCATGGGCCGACCATAACGGGCCATCGTTAATAGGCCATATTTGATGACGCTATGAAAACGGCCCAACGTATTAACGGACCACAAACGGGCCGACTGTAACCATGGGCTGAATTTGGCCCACAAGCAGAAAATGACAGTAACGGGCCGTAAGTAAACGGATGTTGGAAATGAGCCCAAGAATAAATGGGCTCTGAGAAGGCTGAAAGATAACATGGTCTGGAAACGGCCCAACGGAATAACGGGCCGTTAATGGGAATAAAGTGATACACTGTTCATTATGGGCCAGTTTCACCACGGGCCGTTAATGGGTGTAAAGTGATACACTGTTCATTATGGGCCAGTTTCACCACGAGCCGTTAATAGGCCAAGAGTTACATAGGGCCTCATATGGGCCGAAAGACGTCATGGGCCATACATGAGCCAGAAGTGAAAACGGGCTGGAATCATATTGGATGGCCCAGATGACGCTACTGGGCCTAATTCGGATAGGGCGTAACGGGCCTTGGGTTAGCGGGCTGTAAATGGGCTATATGCGAACATGCCGTTAACAGGCTTTCCATGGGCCGGCCCGCCAGCTTTTGACCAAGTCAAACGGGCCGGCCTTTTCATAGGAATGGGCCTCTGTTGGGCTGTGCCACGTGTCAACGTATCATAGGCACCTATCTGACCCACTGACGAGCTGACACGTGTTTCGTCCGGCTAATAAGAATTTTACACGTGGAAATTTCCCATTGGTCGGGGCTGTAAAGGGGTTATCGGATCCAAAACCCAACCCGATAGCTTAACGGTGTTCCGTTACGGTGGATGCCACGTGTTGGTCACCCTTGACGAAAGCACTTCTGTGACGCGCGATTTATCGTCATGGAAGTGGACACTTCCGTGATGATAATTTTGGTAATGTCATGGAACACTTCTACGACAGCAGAGGTATGACTATCTTGATTCTGTTATAAATTTGTCATGGATGTGCATGCATGACAAAAAAAGCGAGCTACTGTGACAAACACGTATCATCACGGAAGTGTATTTTTTTGTAGTGCATTACTCTGAGTTTCTCTTTTTGTTACAAGATGCATCGAACTACTCTCCGACTTTTAAGAATCCCTTGTACCACTGTCTTCTAGTTCCTTGCCGCAGAAATACCCCTACGAATAATTTCTCTCACTTACCGAGTATCCACTCGTCCCCAGTTGTTCATGTGTTTCACAGAAGTCTTTGAAAGACCATTCGATCTTCCGATCCTCAGCAACCTATTTCTCTGGAATTTCTTGCTTGCTTTCATTATGATTAATCCCATAAGTGTGGTAATCTTATTAGCATCCTTTGTCATCATCATTTCAGTCCGCTGATACAATATGTTGCGAATGCTCGCAATCCTCAATCAGACCTTAGAATTTGTTCTTTCGGCCTCAGACGTCACCCCGAACATGAGTTGGTTCTCGGCAATTCAAACCATGATTGATTGTCGATCTATGACTATTCAACTCATTTATATTTGATCAGAGTCTATGCTTATGATTCCTTGATTTGGAAATCTTAATTCTTTTGCATTTGAGCTTTGAGTTAGTCAGTTGTTTCTATAATCCGACCTCGTTGCATTCTTTCTTCCTCTGGTGGAGTACTGATGCTCACATCAGATCCCTTGTGGACCACCAGACCCTTTGTCAGATTTTATCTGACAATGTCCTTCATATTGAATAACCTTGTGAGCCTTTCCATGGGTATATAATGCCTTTGGTAAATTGTATCCTCTGCTTTGTGAACCATGCTCTGTTTTCGAGCTGGTGGTATTTACTATTGAAGCCTGTGGTATATGTTTCCATGATACCCTGACGGGTTGAACCTATGCCTTCCTTAATATGTGTGAACTCGAAAGTTTTCTTGAGTCATACTCGTCTGGTATTTTGCCAGATAATTCAACACTACAATTTCTTCGAAAAAGAGAAGTGAATGAAAGGTTATGCATTGGAGAAGCGGGAGTCGACCTTGAACTTTGTGTTCATGCCCATGGACCTGATGTGGAACTTACCATGGAAGCTTCTTGAAAAACTTTTAATTAGTTGGATAATTCTTCCGGTGTATTTGAATTGGATCCCTTGCAACTATGGTTTCTGCCATGTTGATATTCCTTGATTCCTTTTCTCGGACAAGTTAAAGTACTTGTCTTTTGCAGATCAATACCCTTGTCAACCCTCTATTTCGCTCTACCTCCGGGTTTCACCCTCTGGTATCTTGATAATATCATCGAACCATGTTGCTTATTATGAGCCTTCATCGAGTATTATTCCTCACTGTTTCCAATGTTTCCTGGTTCCGAGTTGTTAGTCACTCGAGGACACCGATAACTAAATCGGGTCTGCACCACGATTAAACAACTCTTAGTAATCTCCTTTACTCATGAGTTTGTACTCGAGCATGTCAATCCTAGCTTGATCGGCTATCAGCTTGTGCTAAAGTTTAAACTATGCCACCCGGTCCTTATTCCCAAAGCACAGCTTTCGATGATGAGATAAGCTTACGTCAATCTTCCTTGTCATATCATCTTGCCTTGAACAGCAAGTTTGATTTCGAGTTTGTGTCGTACCCGTGGTTCCAATGACCTTGCGCTTCATCATTCCTTTGGCTTGATGTCATCGCCAATTGATTAAATCTTCATGAAATCTCTCGACACATGTGTCGTGATCATCATGAGCCTTCTGAGGCCTTCCAAGATATCTATTGAATTCTTGATGAGAAATACCATGCTTTGCCCTCGATGATTTGTGTTATCATCGACCACTTTATTTCCTTCCATTCAACACAAACTTGTCCGTGTTTTGTGTTATACTTTGAGTTCCATGCTATCCAGCTTATGTTATGTTCTACCTTGGAGTATTACCATCCCTTATGTCAAGAATGTTGTTAGAATTTCACCACCTCTTAAGAATTCTTGATACAGGTGATACTTCTTGCCATATCCATTCATCCCTTGGTCCTCGTGTTGTTTCTAACCAGAAAACCGACAATTGAACTATGATGCGCCACTTCAAAAGTTCTCGCAACCCTATTGCTTTGAAGTTAATGGTCGATATTTCATTCTTAGACCATTGGTTATCAAATCACCATTCTAACATTAATCATGCTACCTCTGCCCATATTTCGGGCTCAACTTTCAACCAATGTTTAATTGTGTGTGTTTTCATCGAGCATACATCATTATATCATTTGATCCGACTAATGTTATCTCCTTGTTCACATGATTGTGGAAATCCATCTTTTGGAAATCCCAATGAATCGTCGCTGAGTTCATCAGCTACCTCCTTATCCCTTCATTGGTTTAATGATGAGCTCTTGTTTCAGAACTCGCTTTCATAGTACATTTCCCGAGAATCTTACTTTGTCGTCTCGTCAATTTGTTTTGCACCTTTTCTTCTCAGGCATCCTGAGCCTAAGGTATCCCGACACCGATCAGATCTGAATCTCAGTCAAATATAATGGTTGGGACATATTTCCAAGAGTTATAACATTTGTCCTTATATACCGGTAAGATGATGTCATGCCTAGCACAACTAGCCGGAGTACCTATTGTTATAGTTTCCATTTTAGCAAGGTTAACCATTCTTCCCTGAGGAAATTGTAAGAATTATTCTATAAGTTGTTCCTGATGAATCCTTTGTATATCCAAGTCCAACCTTTGCTTGAAGACCATGTCAATGCTATCTCGAAGCATGTGTGTGGTACTCCGATTTTCAACAAGAACATTTGAAGCCCAATGCTAAATGTTTTCTGCTCAATTATCCAAACACCGCTGTATGGGTAATGTCTTGAAAATTTCTCTCTCCGTACATAAAGAGTTTTCTACATTATATCCTGTCATGGATAACATGCTCTACTTGACCTTGGGAAGGATATATCCCTGAAATATGTGTTTGAACACATTTTCCTTTCCATTGTTCTGTTTAATCTGATAATCATATCTTCCTTTCCATTGGTTGGTTTTACATTGCTTGTGATCTATAAGATCTAAGCAGTAATATTCTCCTGCTTATGTAAACATCTCTGACGGTGTCCTGGACTAGGGGGTACTCAACACGTCATCTCCCGATCTGTTAGATTGGGCCGAGGACCCCCATGGCCGTATACTCATGGGCCAGTTCGGACAGTTGTCGCATATAAGGAAGATTCCACAAGACTTGGTGGTCAAGACAAGGACTCCTCCCCCACCGGCGTATTCGGCTAGGACTCTTGTTATCCTAGGCCTTTGGTGCATTATGTAAACCGAGGCCAGGCTAGTCGATAGATAACATATACAACAATCATACCATAGGCTAGCTTCTAGGGTTTAGCCTCTCAGATCTCGTGGTAGATCAACTCTTGTAATACTCATATCATCAAGAATAAATCAAGCAGGACGTAGGGTTTTTCCTCCATCAAGAGGGCCTGAACCTGGGTAAAACATCGTGTCCCCTGCCTCCTGTTACCATCCGTCTTAGACGCACAGTTCTGGACCCCCTACCTGAGATCCGCCGGTTTTGACACCGACGTTGGTGCTTTCATTGAGAGTTCCACTGTGTGTTCGGCAAAAGGTCGATGACTCGCCTGCAGATCAACTGCAACTTCGACATCTTCGTGACCAGCTCGACTAGTCACCTTGGTTCGACCAAGGACTGCACCCTACCTCCGATCATCATGTTCGGTTGAGGGCCTTCATCAACATCAACTCCGATCTCTATCAAGATCATGGAGGAATCATCCAGGGAGCCCGGGGCTCAACGTCAACATTGCCCTCGGATGACCGTGCTATTTTTCTGGACAGTGAACTTGTGCCCGCCGCCACCGCCTCCTCAAGTGTCGTTTTAACGATTGCTTCGCTGGAGCTGTGCGGGATTAAGTCTACAACAACCCTGGAAAATTTCGTCGAGTTTCGATGGAGGAATCTCTGGCAATCCGCGATATACCGGAGCCCTGTCAAATCTGGACGAGAATCTGGACGAGTTTAGGGCATGGTGTCCAGCTTCTAGTTCGGACGTCCTTTGGAAGATTCAACCGTTGATCGGTTGTGAAATTCCAATATCTGCCACCTCTCAAAATGTCAGCTCGATCCGACCGTCCAAACTCCGGAACCCTTCCGATTAGTGCGTCACTTTTCGGATCTGTTTCCAGCGCGAGAACGAATCCGACCCAAGCTCATCTTTTTTATGAACGGGATTTCGGACATCCTTTTTGAAGGAAGTTTTGTATTGGGTATTGTGTTTTGTTCCCAAACACATCCTGCTAATTTTGAAGTCTTCTACAATAAGATCTTCACCATCGCGCTGGTGTTAAACCAGCCCGACAACGTTGCTCTACGGCTGCCAACCTGCGCTATACACGTTGTCACTTTATTGAGCTGAACTCAACTTCTTCGGATCATCATCACGGCAAGCCGAACAAGAGTTCGGCATCGTGAAGGATAAATCATTACCAACATCGCCGCCCCACAAATTACATGGAGCGGGCACACCGGCATAGCCGCACGGTCACTTCATCAAGCCGGCATTGACCACGTCACGACCGGCATCGGCAAGGCCGCATTATTGCGTCTTCAAGCTGATGTCCATCACGCCGACCTAATTCGACTCATCGGCCGGCATCGAGGCTTCGACATCTCGGCTGGCCCAGGGGCTTCGCCATCTCTTCATCAACCTACTCCGGAGACTTCAGTGTCACTATCCGACTAGCTTCGTCACGTTAGCTGGACCGAGGGCTTTGCCTCGGTAAGCCAACTTTTGCTAGCATCGCCATGCCATCGCTTTATCGCCCATCTGACAATGGGTGTGCGGATCGAGTCCCAATTTTGGGAATCACCTTTCTTCGGATCGCTACAACAAATAAACCAGGTGCTATTAATCCTTGCATTTTTTGCTTGTTTGGGCTCATTCTTCCCAAGGAATTATTACTCTGGTTTGTCCATCATATGTACACAGGTCTATCAAATGGTGGCCGCATTAACGATAGTCGCATGGTGGTTCGGTCAGTTTCCATACATAGTCCGACGAACGCCGCATCCGGAACTTGGACCGACCTGAGAATTCAGACTTTGCCATGCCTTTACCGCATGACGCCGACGCCCTGCATTGACATTGAATTCGGCGCCAGGCCATATTTCTTTTATTAGTCACTTTGCATAAATTATTTATTATGCAATGATTTTTATTACTTTTATTATTATTATCTCCGGTTTACACTGTTTTGTGCACAGGAAAATGATCCGGGTTGGGCAGTATCGACAACTCGGCGTACTGACATACCACGTCATCTCGGCTGGACGGGGGGCTTCGTCAACACTTCATTCCCCCATGCCGGGGACTTCGGTATCACTCTGCCGGCCTGCATTGGCCGTGCTATGTCACCACTTCGCCGTGCCGAGCTCTTTGCTCCACCACCTCGGGACCGGCTTGGGGGATGGAACCTTGTCCCGCATCAAGCTCGGACCGCGTCATCAATATCGAACACATTAACCAGCTAAGTTGCCTTCATGCTCCAAGTTTTAAATTTTTAACTTGTGTTCGGTTCGACCAAGCATTATACTTTTTTGGAAAAAAGTTGCTTGTAAAAAATTTCCTTGTCCAAACTTTGTTTGTGACGGACAAATTCAAATACCCTGTTCACTTGGGGGGTTCCTTCATTAAGCCTTTCCTCTTGCATATGATTATACTTGTACGGCTTCATTCCTTGTTCGTGTATTATGCCACAATATGCACCATATTGACTTAAGGGATTTGCAAGCTGGGTTGCCTGGCTCCTGTGCTTACCCCTACGTTCTCGATTGTTCGGCTAGGGAGTGAAGGGAGCACCTCTGCGATTGTCACGACCAGGTCTCTGAGCTCTGACCTCAGACTGGGTGAAGTCGAAAGCTAACGTTGTTATTGTTTTCAATCATGGTCGGCACACAACGGAACTCACGAGTACAAAAAATCTATTGCACAAGTCTTATGGTAACAATGAGCACCGAAGAAAGTTATCGGTGGGCGTACTATTTTCTTCGAAGATGCTTCTTACACTTCGTCGGTAATATAGCATAAGTTCCCTGAGCGCACTTTGTCTGTTACAGCCTTATGGCCTGATTGCCTGGTTATCGGAAGCATCGTCGATATTCTCGACAAGTAGAGTACATAACACTTTTCGACCCTTGACTGAAGAAGGAGAAGCCGACGGTCGGTTAAGACGCGTATAAAGTTCGGGTGAACACAGACATGATATAAGTACTTTGGTACATACAATCATTATACATTAAATTCTTTTACTCAAGTCACTTGGGGGCTCTTAAATTTATATGAGCCGTTTTATAATAATAAGTGTTCTTCTTCTTAGTCGTTGCAAAGTTTTTACTATTATTACTCATCACTCCTTTTTTCGACACGAGTGTGTGGTCACTAGCCGGGGAGCCTAATTTATCTCTCAAAGCCGCTAGAGTTTAGTTTGCTAAATTGGCCTAATGAGAAGTACTCCGCCTTCGGGATAGGAGGTTGAAGCCATAGGCTGACCCGCTTGAAGTCTTGAGAAAGGATGTGTCATGTTAAAGCACAACAGAAGCACTCTTTTTAAGGCCAATTTTCGGATTGGCACCGAACACTTGATCTTGTTCGTACGTCAAGTTTTTACTGACGTTTTTTGGTTTTCCAAGCTTTTTGGCACTTTTAAACTATTTGTGTGTTTCCAGCACAAGTCTCACAGTGCAATGCCGGACACCTTTATAGATTCGGCAAAAACATTCTCGGATCTCACTATCTATGCATTGGTTTCGAATTGTGTCTTCGGTCAATAGTTGGGTTGCCCGGCTCCTGCGCTTGCCTCCTAAGTTCCGCTTTGTTCGGCTAGGTGTGCAAAGGGAGAACCACTGCGATTGTGCTTCCAGCTCACATGGTTAAGCACCTTAGTGGAGAAAGCCGATAACTGACTATTACAATAAGCGTAAACTGGTCAGCGATCCGATGACGGTGTTAAATGACGGGCCATTCACAACAATGGACGAAGTGTTTACGGCTTGACCTCGACTGTCGCCGAACACTACCGGGGGCTATTAACTGGCCTCCCAAACTAAATCCTCGATATTTTGCTCTTTACATTAGAGCTGAGGTTTCATGATCATGCTTAGCATGACAACCCAAAGAAAGGAACCGATAGCGGGACTATTTTCTTTGGAAGACATTTCTTATGTTAAACAGTAATATAACATGTCTCTCTGCGTTCCTTTGTTTATAAAACTGTATGGCCAGATTGCCTTGTTTGTCTTGCCCTCATAAAGGCTTTATAAAGTAGGACAAACACTCCTCGGCTACTGGCCGAGGAGGTGAAAGCCGATGGTCGGTCAACAAAGTTTTGTACAATGCGGATCCGAGCATTAATGACGTAAAGTACTTGGATACATAGAGTCATTACACATAATTTGTGATTTTACTATGGATATCAATCCTTAATTCGGCCACCCGTGCCTGCATTAAGGATCGGGGGCTACTGGGCTTCGGGCTTATTATTTACAAATATTAAAGGGGCACATCGATCCCCTGATCTGGTGTTGCCACCCGACCGGTGTCTCGGGGGCTACTGCATTGCCTATCCAATGCCGAAAATTTTAAGTGCAACACAGTTTCCGAGGAGATTATGATCCTCAGGTTGGTCGGCCACACCCAACCTGAGTCTGGAGAACTGAGCATGCCGCTTTTTGTGTCCCGAAGTATTCTGCCGAACGTGCAAATCAACCTGAGTCTGAGCGGCTACTGGGATCAGCGGTCTTACGGCATCCTTCAGGTGCATCTCGGGTTTTAGACCGATACACACCTTGAGGGCTACTGGCTATATATCTCGGCAGAGAATAAATTGCACCAATAAAGAATATTGACAAAAAATCGGCCCACGGTCGGGGTGGTGCACCACCTCGGAAGCAGTCCGGCATAAAGCTCGGGCGCTAGTGGCTAGCTCCATAGAGGGCATTTCCGGCATTAAGCTCGGCTAAACTCCTTCAACTTTTTTGAACCAAGGTGATTTATGACAGTCCGGCATTGGAGCTTGGACATAGTCCGGCGTTGGAGCTCGGATACAGTCCGATGTTGGAGCTCGGATACATTCCGGCGTTGGAGCTCGGAAGCGGTCCGGCGTTGGTTCTCGTCTACAAAAGATACCTCGAATACAGTCTGGCGTTGGAGCTCGGACGCAAGAGGACACTGCCTCCCGAGAACAACTTCAAACCCGAGGTGTGGCATAAAAATAACAAGGCATTGATAAAGGCAAGAAACTTAAAAGGGCTCCTCGGATACCCGACGTATAAACTCGTTGAATGCATTTCGGCGATCCTCAAGATCGAAGATGAGAAGATTTGTTGAACCAGTTTTCAAGACCAACAACCGAAGATGAAGAACAGTTCGGAAGAATCAATGAGCGTCCCTAACTTGAAGACTGGTTCAGGGGGCTACTGATGGTGTCCTGGACTAGGGGGTACTCAACACGTCATCTCCCGATCTGTTAGATTGGGCTGAGGACCCCCATGGCCCTATACTCATGGGCTAGTTCGGACAGCTACCGCATACAAGGAAGATTCCACAATACTTGGTGGTCAAGACAAGGACTCCTCCCCCACCGGCGTATTCGGCTAGGACTCTTGTTATCCTAGGCCTTTGGTGCATTATATAAACCGAAGCCAGGCTAGTCGATAGATAACATATACAACAATCATACCACAGGCTAGCTTCTAGGGTTTAGCCTCTCAGATCTCGTGGTAGATCAACTCTTGTAATACTCATATCATCAAGAATAAATCAAGCAGGACGTACGGTTTTACCTCCATCAAGAGGGCCCGAACCTGGGTAAAACATCGTGTCCCCTGCCTCCTGTTACCATCCGCCTTAGACGCACAGTTCGGGACCCCTACCCAAGTCCGCCGGTTTTGACACCGACAATCTCAGTGTACAATCCTGTCAGCAAGACCGTGTTACTATTGTTGATGACATTCTGGTAGCCACCGATGGACGAGAACTTTGCCTATTGGTTCGCCTCGTTCAATGAGCAGGAAAATGGTTCTGTTCGTCCCTCGCCCTTGGTACCGACGTTGTTGCCGACATAACTGACACGCTACCCTCCGACATGCCTAGCTATCTTGACCATGCAAGATGTCACCGCTCCTCCTACTTTTAACCCACATGGTGGGCCCATAACCCACAGTTCCACAGGATCGAAACCTGACTCTCCTATACACCCCCTGTTCTTAAGGTTATTCCTCGCGCGTGGCCTCGTACATAATTCATGGGCCACCTTCCGAAAGATCACCAATTCTGGTATTAGATAAAATAATTATTCCCATTGCGATGAACCCTATCACGTTTTGTTTCAGGCTATAAACGATTGCCTATCCTCTCGAAACTTCTTATTGCACCGTCTTACTTGCTCTCGGTGTTTTCTTAAGTTCCAATTCGAGAGTTACTTTCCGCCACCTTCCCCGATGTTATCGACCAGATAGTCAACCTTGTGGACGTCCATTCCCCTGGAATACCCACCCCTTTATTCTTTCGTAAGTACGATAGAGTTCCCGAAGAAAGGATGCTGACTTCATCATGATGACCTGAAATAGAGAAATGAAGACATCAACGTAATGGATCGACCTCTTCGAGAAGAGCAACCAAGACCGATGAGACTCGTCAAAATTTCGTAACCAAATCCATTCCCCCTTACTTCCGCTCCTAAATCTCGGGACGAGATTTCTTGTAGTGGAGGAGATTTGTGACGCCCGGATAATTAGGCTACAGTAATCCCGCGTTAATGATGCCTCGTCACCTCGGTTACTGCTGATAATCTCGCGTTAGTTTGAAACGGTTTCAAATTCAAAATTTGAATTAAAGTTAAAACAGTTAAAGTTTTCAAAAGTCAAAACTAAAATGTTCGATGTGTTGAAAATATTCCCTAACTATTTTTCATGTAGAAACCATGTTTTTATATAAGGCCTAAATATTTAAAATGAGCAAAAAACAGAAAAGAAAAATAAATAAAAAGAGAAAGAAAAAAGAAGGAGGAAACCCCCCTGCTGGACCATGGCCCAGCTGGCCACCGGGCCAACCAGGCCGGCCTAGCTGCGCCCCACCCCACTCTCCATAACCTCCCCTTCTCTGGTCAAACCCTAGCGCACCCCACCCCACTTTCCCCACTCCTCCCTCTGCTTCCCCCCAATCCCGATCGCATCGGGCGCTCGAAGGCGCCCCTCACCGCGCTGATCGCGTCGCCATTGCCCCTAGACATCGACGACCGTCCCGACGCCGCTGGACAGCGCCGTCACCCAGAGCTCGACGGGCCTCGCCGGAGCCACCCCATCGCCCCCGACCTCGTCAACGGCCACCTCGCCGGACTGCCCCTCGACGCCGTCGTCTCCGTCCTCCTCCTCATGCCCCGCTGCCCCGAACCCTACACTCCCCATGAGCGCGCTCCCCCTTCCTTCTCTCTGCTCATTGTACGCCGCCGTCCATGTAGCGCCCCCTGGCCGCGCACCGGCGCCCTTCGCCCGCGCTTACTGCGAGCCCCCGCGTGCGCCCGCATGCGTCGCGCTCACCTGTTGCTCTGCTACTGCTGCGAACTGTTGCAGCCGCCGCTGCCACTCGCCCGCGCTTGCCCTGCAGCTCCGCCACGCCTCCCTGCTCCGCCGCTCGCCCCACTTGCTCTGCCACGCTGCTGCTGCCCCGCCATGCGCGCGCGCACGACGCCGCCCCTGCCTATGGCTGCTACTACCGCTCCCTGCATGACGACCGTCGCCCGGATCCCTTAGATATGCCCCAGCATCCACTCGCGGCGCCGCACTCTCCCTGCGCCGTCCGCCGCCCCCACCGCGGCTGCGCTCTGCCTCGTCGGCGCCGCGCCGCTGGCCGTGCCTGAGGCCAGCTCCCGGGTTCCCCTAATCGGGCGCCCAGCGCCCGTTGCCCGTCTCCGCTTGTAGCGCCCGCCCGTTAAGCCCCACTGGGCCACAGACAAGTGGGGCCCAGCCCCCAAAAAGTTTTTTATAAAATAAAAGAAAATGAAATAAAAATGAATTAATAAAATTAATAAATAAATAAATAAATAAATAATGAATTAATTAAGGTAATTAATCATGTTTAACTTAATCTAATAAATTATTTAATTTAATTAAATAGTAATTAATTAGCTAAACCCTAATTAAACTAAGCAGTGTATGACATACGGGACCCACACGTAGTTGACCCAGTCAGCTGCACAGTTGACTGCTGACGTCATCATTTACTATTCTGGATAATGTTCATTTAAATAATTAAATAAATCCTAAAAATGACTTAAATCTTTTAAAATTAATATAAAATAAACCGTAGCTCGGATGGAAAAACTTTGTACATGAAAGTTGCTCAGAACGACGAGACGAATTCGTATCCGCAACCCATTCGTCCGCGAGAAAAGTATAGATAACCCCCACAAGTATCCTGTTTCGTCCACTTCACCCCCCAACGTTGAAAACCAGGATTTTAATCCCCTCAAGTATTGAATACTGGAGAAATCACCCCCTGAGCTTTGTTTAGCGGTTTCTGATGGCAGTTTTGCCTACGGGGCGAGACGGAAAAGGCTGTACTGGCCTCGTCATTTTGCCGAACAGTTCACCTGCACGCATGAAGAAGCTGGCATCCGCGCCCAGGACTGGGTGGTCGCAGCTGCAGGACAAGTTGGACGAGGCCATGGTATCGCCCTGAGTTGGGAGCCTCTCGAGAACTCGCGGGAGGCGCGGTAAAGGTGGTGGTATCATGTTGACAGAACGAGCCACCGTCGAGGCGGCCCCGCGCCATGGCATAGACCATCCAAAGCAGGACATGTTCTTAGGATCCACCTGCGCTGTCGCGCTGATCATGATCTCCATGCTCGGGCCTGCATCGACGTGGTGCTGCCGGACAAGATGGAGGACGTACTCTTCCGCGCCCGGAGCTGCCGGCCCTTGTCATCCCAGCGAGCTCGCGCAGCTTGCACTCCGGCACCTCCGTGTTCCCATGGACATCTAGGCAACTTCCCCTCCAGGAGGCCATTATCGTTGTCAGAGACCGTCGAACCGGCTGCTGCCGTCGATGCCAAGCAGCGCAGCGACTATACAGGCTGCTGAGTATCTCATCTGTGTAAGATGTGGGAATGTTCTTTTCTTCTCTCTCTACCTTGTATATCTACATGATGTGGAGCATACTGAGATGTCATGGCTAGCGTTAAGGACCATCAACCGTGGAGGTGGAGAAAAGCACGAGCGGGAGGCTCACCAAGTCACCATGCATGCATGCCGAACAGTTCACCTGCATGCAGGTCATGGAGCCCAGCGTGCATGGCGTGCCTGCTTTCCACTAGATCGATGGCCCCGACTACGAGTGCATCGTCTCGCTCGGCACCGACGGCGGCCAGCCCGTTCGCAACACCATAGGGCGCCTCATGTAGCTACCTTTGTACGCTTCTCCTTTTGCGTTTCGTCTTCCTTTGGCTGTTCTGGCCGGTGGCGAAGTAGCCTGCGTGTCGCGCACGCCTTGGCTCGGCGCTGGCGGCCGGCCGAGAGAGTGGGCCGCAGCAGAGGGAGTGGAAAGATCAGAGATGGTCGTGGTATATATTGTTACACTAACATGTGGGTCCCAAAATGAGGTGGCAACTTAAGTCAAATCTGGTCAGCATGCTACGTGAGTAAAACCATCTACAAAACCAGTTTTGAGGACCTGGGGGGTGATTTGTCTGGTTTGTGAAAGTTAGGGGTATTAAGATTCCGGTTTTACACTTGAGGGGGTGAAGTGACCGAAACATGATACTTGTGGAGGTTATCTATACTTTTTTCGTTCGTCCGCCACGCATCCCTAGCATAGCGAACACACAACTTTCCCCCTCTGGTTCATCTGTCCGAAAACGTGAAACACCGGGTATATTTTTCCGGATGTTTCCCCCCTTCACCGGTACCACCTCTTACCGTGTTAGGGCACCCCTAGCACCGCTACTTGTCATGGCATGCATCGCTATGCATCTGTTTGCTTAATATTTATTGTTTATTCCCCCCTCTTCTCTCGATAGACACCGACACCAACGCCGCTGCCACCCAGTATGACTACGGTGTTGACGACCCCTCTCTCTTGCCAAAGCAACCCGGCAAGCCCCCCTTTGATCAACCTGATATCTCCTATTCTTCTCTCTACTGCTTGCATTAGAGTAGTGTAGCATGTTACTGCTTTCCGTTAATCCTATCGTGATGCATAGCATGTCATTGTTGCTACAATTGTTGACACTTTACCTGCAATCCTACATGATTAGTATAGGTTGCTAGTACTTCATCAGTGACCCTACATTCTAGGACGTCTTCCATGCTATACTATCGGGTCGTGATCACTCGGGAGGTGATCACGGGTATATACATACATATATACATACTATAATTGTGATGACTAAAGTCGGGTCGGCTCGTTGAGTACCCGCAAGTGATTCCGATGAGGGGGCTGAAAGGACAGGTGGCTCCATTCCGGTAGAGGTGCGCCTAGGTTCCCGACGGCCCCCGACTGTTACTTTGAGGCGGAGCGACAGGGAAGGCAGAGACCACCTAGGAGAGAGGTGGGCCTGGCCCTGGTCGGCGTTCGTGGTTACTTCAAAATAACACGCTTAACGATATCTGGGTATTTGATCTGAGTCTGGCTACTGGCCTATACGCACTAACCAACTATGCGGGAACAATTATGGGCACTCGATGTCGTGGTATCAGCTGAAGCCTTCGTGATGTCAGTGACTGAGCGGCGCGCGTCGGGTTGGACTGGAACGCCCGCTCTTGTATAAGGGAGGCTAGGTCTGCTCATCGGCTGCGTATGCAACATGCAGCTGTGCAATGGGTGATGGGCCCAGACCCCTGTGCCATAGGATTTATACCAGCATGCTGACCTCTCTGTTGTGCCTAGGTGGGGCTGTGACGTGTTGATCTTCCAAAGCCGGGCATGACCTAGGAAAGTGTGTCCGGCCAAAGGGGATCGAGCATGTTGGGAAATGTGGTGCACCCCTGCAGGGAAGTTACTCTATTTGAATAGTCGTGATCTTCGGTAACAGGACGACTTGGAGTTGTACCTTGACCTTATGACAACTAGAACCGGTTACTTAATAAAACACACCCTTCCAAGTGCCAGATTAAACTGGTGATTGCTCTCTCACAGGGCCACGAGGGGAGGATCATCGGTTAGGATTATGCTATGCAGTGCTACTTGGTGAACTTACCATCTACTCTCTTCTTCTGCTGCAAGATGGAGGTTACCAGAAGCGTAGTCTTCGAAAGGACTAGCTATCCCCCACATATTCCAGCATTCTGCAGTTCAATCCACATATGCTACCCCTTTTCCATTTGATACCAATGCATGCATATGTAGTGTAGCTCCTTGCTTGCGAGTACTTTCGATGCGTACTCACGGTTGCCTTGTTCCCCTTTTCCCCCCTTCCTTACACGATTGCTGCGACCAGACGATGGAGTCCAGGAGCCAGACGACACCGTCGACGACGACTCCTACTACACTGGAGGGCCCTACTACTACGTGCAAGCCACTGACGACGACCAGGAGTAGTTTAGGAGGATCCCAGGCAGGAGGCCTGCGCCTCTTTCGATCTGTATCCCAGTTTGTGCTAGCCTTCTTAAGGAAGACTTGTTTAACTTATGTCTGTACTTGGATATTGTTGCTTCCGCTGAGTCGTTTATGATCGAGCTCTTGTATTCGAGCCTTCGAGGCCCCTGGCTTGTAATATGATGCTTGTATGACTTATTTTATTTGTAGAGTTGTGTTGTGATATCTTCCCGTGAGTCCCTGATCTTGATCATACACATTTAGGTGTATGATTAGTGTACGATTGAATCGGGGGCGTCACATCTATGTGCTTCACTTATATCTTTTGAGTTATATAGTTTTGCTCTAGTGCTTCACTTATATCTTTTAGGGCATGGTGGTGGATCTGTTTTATAGAAACTATTGTTCTCTCATGCTTCACTTAGATTATTTTGAGAGTCCTACAAAACAGCATGGTAATTTGCTTTAATTATATTAGGCATTCAAAATTAGTAAAAAAGTTTTCTTATGAGTGTGTTCAATACTATGAGAAGTTTGATACTTGATAATTGTTTCGAGATATGGAGATGGTGATATTAGAGTCGTGCTAGTTGAGTAGTGTGAAATTGAGAAATACTTGTGTTAAAGTTTGTGATTCCCGTAGCATGCCCGTATGGTGAACTGTATGTGATGAAGTCGGAGCATGATTTATTTATTGATTGTCTTCCTTATGACTGGTGGTCGGGGACGAGCGATGGTCTTTTCCTACGAATCTATCCCCCTAGGAGCATGCGCGTAATACTTTGCTTCGATAACTAATAGATTTTTGCAATAAGTATGTGAGTTCTTTATGACTAATGTTGAGTCCATGGATTATACGCACTTTCTTCCTTCCACCATTGCTAGCCTCTCTAATACCGCGCACCTTTCACCGGTATTATACACCCACCATATACCTTCCTCAAAACAGCTACCATACTTACCTATAATGGCATTTCCATAGCCATTCCGAGATATATTGCCATGCAAGTTTCCACTGTTCCATTTACTATGACACGCTTCATCATTGTCATATTGCTTTGCATGATCATGTAGTTGACATTGTATTTGTGGCAAAGCCACCATTCATAATTCTTTCATACATGTCACTCTTGATTCATTGCACATCCTGGTACACCGCTGGAGGCATTCACATAGAGTCATATTTTGTTCTAAGTATTGAGTTGTAATTGTTGAGTTGTAAGTAAATAAAGTGTGATGATCATCATTATTAGAGCTTGGTCCCAAGTGAGGAAAGGATGATGGAGACTATGATTCCCCCACAAGTCGGGATGAGACTCCGGACTAAAAAAAGAGGCCATAAAAAAGGGAAAAGGCCCAAATAAAAAAAATGAGAGAAAAAGAGGAAGGGACAATGCTACTATCCTTTTACCACACTTGTGCTTCAAAGTAGCACCATGATCTTCATGATAGAGAGTCTCCTATGTTATCACTTTCGTACTAGTGGGAATTTTTCATTATAGAACTTGGCTTGTATATTCCAATGATGGGCTTCCTCAAAATGCCCTAGGTCTTCGTGACCAAGCGAGTTGGATGCACACCCACTTAGTTCCTTTTGTTGAGCTTTCATACACTTATAACTCTAGTGCATACGCTGCATGGCAATCCCTACTCACTCACATTGATATCTATTAATGGGCATCTCCATAGCCCGTTGATACACCTAGTTGATGTGAGACTATCTTCTCCCTTTTTGTCTTCTCCACAACCACCACTCTATTCCACATATAGTGCTATGTCCATGGCTCATGCTCATGTATTGAGTGAAGATTGAAAAAGTTTGAGAACACCAAAAGTATGAAACAATTGCTTGGCTTGTCATCGGGGGTGTGCATGATTTAAATACTTTGTGTGGTGAAGATAGAGCATAGCCAGACTATATGATTTTGTAGGGATAACTTTCTTTGATCATGTTATTTTGAAGAAACATAATTGCTTAGTATGCTTGAAGTATTATTATTTCTATGTCAATATTGAACTTTTGTCTTGAATCTTTTGGATCTGAATATTCCACAATTAAAAGAATTACATTGAAATTATGCCAAGTAGCATTCCACATCAAAAATTCTATTTTTATCATTACCTACTCGAGGACGAGCATGAATTAAGCTTGGGGATGCTTGATATGTCTCCAACGTATCTATAATTTTTGATTGTTCCATGTTATATTATATCATGTTTTGGACATTATTAGGCTTTATTATACACTTTTATATTATTTTTGGGACTAACCTATTAACCGGAGGCCCAACGCAGAATTGCTATTTTTTGCCTATTTTAGAGTTTCGCAGAAAAAGAATATCAAATGGAGTCCGAATGGAATGAAACCTTCGGGAACATGATTTTCGCAACGAACATGATCCAGAGGACTTGAGCCCTACGTCCAGCAATCAACCAAGAAGGCACGAGGTAGGGGGCGCACCTACCCCCTAGGCGCGCCCTCCACCCTCGTGGGGCCCACGTTGCTCCACCGACGTACTTCTTCCTCCTATATATACCTACGTACCCCAAACTACCAAATACAGAGCCAAAACCCAAATTCCACCATCGTAACTTTCTCTATCCACGAGATCCCATCTTGGGGCCTTTTCCAGAGCTACGCCGGAGGGGGCATCGATCGCGAAGGGCTTCTACATCAACACCATAGCCTCTCCGATGAAGTGTGAGTAGTTTACTGCAGACCTTCAGGTCCATAGTTATTAGCTAGATGGCTTCTTCTCTCTTTTTGGATCTCAATACAAAGTTCTCCCCCTCTCTTGTGGAGATCTATTCGATGTAATCTTCTTTTGCGGTGTGTTTGTTGAGACCGATGAATTGTGGGTTTATGGTCAAGTTTATCTATGAACAATATTTGAATCTTCTCTAAATTCGTTTATGTATGATTGGTTATCTTTGCAAGTCTCTTTGAATTATCAGTTTGGTTTGGCCTACTAGATTGATCTTTCTTGCAATGGGAGAAGTGCTTAGCTTTGGGTTCAATCTTGCAGTGTCCTTTCCCAGTGACAGTAGGGGCAGCAAGGCACGTATTATATTGTTGCCATCGAGGATAACAAGATGGGGTTTATATCATATTGCATGAGTTTATCCCTCTACATCATTCATCTTGCTTAAAGCGTTACTCTGTTCTCTTGACCTTAATACTCTAGATGCTTGCTGGATAGCGGTCGATGTGTGGAGTAATTGTAGTAGATGCAGGCAGGAGTCGGTCTACTTGTCTCGGACGTGATGCCTATATACATGATCATACCTAGATATTCTCATAACTATGCTAAATTCTGTCAATTGCTCAACAGTAATTTGTTTACTCGCAGTAATACTTATCCTCTCGAGACAATCCACTAATGAAACCTATGGCCCCGGGTCTATTTTCCATTATATTAATCTTCCGTCTACAAGCTATTTCCTTTTTCGTTTACTTTGCTTTCTTTACTTTGCATCTTTATCATAATAATACCAAAAATATTATCTTATCATATCTATCATATCTCACTTTCATAAGTGACCATGAAGGGATTGACAACCCCTTTATTGTGTTGTTTGTGAGGATTTATTTGTTTGTGTAGGTGCGAGGGACTTGCGTGTGGCCTCCTACTGGATTGATACCTTTGTTCTCAAAAACTGCGGGAAATACTTACGCTACTTTGCTGCATCACCCTTTCCTCTTCAAGGGAAAACCAATGCAGTGCTCAAGAGGTAGCTGCGGGGTATTTAGCCAAGGAAATCACCCACCGGCTCCCTGCTAAAAAGCAGATCATTCCCACACCAGAGCCCAATGAGAGGGTAGTATTCATCTCCCACTTCCTTCGTGGGCTAGGGTTTCCTCACCACCCTTTCGTCCGCGGACTCATGTTCTATTACGGGCTAGATTTCCATGATCTACCCCAAATTCATTCCTCAACATCTCGGCATTCATTCTCGTGTGTGAGGCATTCCTCCGCATCCCCCCCACTTTGGCCTGTGGCTCAAGGTCTTCATTGTGAATGCGAAGTGTAATGCCCACGATAAGACTATATCTCCCATGCAATCCGACACTCTCACATGCACCCGTTGCACCCGTCAAATCTCATTTCATGAGTGGGAGATAAATCTCCTCGGAACGGGT
This sequence comes from Triticum monococcum, assembly GCA_034509565.1. Lineage (NCBI taxonomy): Eukaryota > Viridiplantae > Streptophyta > Magnoliopsida > Poales > Poaceae > Triticum > Triticum monococcum. Next base: position 210,948,006 of record CM067847.1, on the reverse strand, counting down.
CGTGATTTGTCGAGTGGCCTTCGTACATCACCAGTAGGCCGCATGTCAAATTTGGCTCCATTTGGAGGTCGTTTGATGCCCCAACGGTAAACCGGGTAACCGTAAAAGCCCCTCTCTTGTTGCAGCCCAACAACCCTCCAAAACAGCCCACTAGCCAAGCGAAACCCCCTCCATGCTCTCCGTCATTGGATCACGATCGTGTCAGCGAAAACCGCACCTCATTTGGACTCTCCTAGCTCCCCCTACCTATAAATATGCACCCACCCCGAAATTTGCGGACGAAACCCTAGTCTTCCCCTTCCCTCGCGCACCGGACATGTCCGCCCGGCGCCGGACACGTCTGCTGCGCCGCCCGATCCAATCACGCGACACCACGTGGCCCGGCCATCGCGCGCCTCTGCGGGCCCAGATCCGCCCCCTGCCCGCGCGCCGCTGCCCAGCTCCTCCCACGCACGCCGCCCCGAGACTCCGCCGGCTGCCTCCCGCCACCGCCCGAAGCCCGCCTCCACTGCCGTCGAGCTCCACGGCCGCCGCCCGCCGTCCGGTCGCCGTCGCTGCCTCCTCCTCGCGCCACCCGCGCCCGAGACCTCCACCGGCCGCGCCTCCGCGCCCGCACCCGCTCTGGCCAGATCCGGTCGAGGAGCGACCGGATCCGGCACCACCTCGTCGGAGCCCTTCCTCCGTGACCTCGCCGGCCCATCTCCGGCGAGCTCTCCGGTGTTCCTCGTAACCCGTGCCCAGAACCCTAGATCTGAAGAGGTTGAATTCTTCTAAGTCCCGAAATCCCCAACATTTTGTGCCCTACTTTGACATGCCATATCTCCATGCCCGTGGCTCCGATTTGTGCATTTGATATATCAAAATGTTTGTCTCGTGATGCTCTTCATGTTAGTGTCATTTGCATGCATGTTACTATCCATATTAACGCCCTAATATTCATTGCAAAAGTGCTATATGATGTTGTCTGCTGGAATTTAACAGAACTTGATGGTTTGCCATTTTCGTTACATTTTGTTTGTGCATCCTATGAGCATGATGTCTACATGTTTTATGAGCTCCATCATGTTATCTTTACAAAGGTGCAAGTCGTGTATTTTTGTGAACTATGTGGTGACTAGTACAAGCATGCAAAGTAGACTATGTGATGTTCCTGATTTCAGACAGTTAGTGATTTTGCTAAGTCCTTTTCCTGTCACATTTTGATGCTATGTAAACTTGTTGCTACCATGAGATCCTTGCACATTTTGAGATAGTCCCGTAAGAGTATATTGAAGATATGATATTGCTCTATCCATTCATGCCTCTGTTTGTAATTATGGAGTACTCTAACTTGTCATTATCATGCTCTACTTTTGCTAAATATTGTTCCTGGCAGATTGTTAACTTGATGTTCAGTTTTTCCATGTGTTTTGCTAGTGATACATGTACCCTTTGAACTTCCTCTTGCCATGCTTAGATTCATGAATATGTCCACTTCATGTTGGTTAGCTTGTTATTTCATTAAATGCATTGTGGTGAGTGGCATGAGCTTGTCAAGTCGCTATCATGAATCTGTCTCTGCCATGCTCTATTTTTCCTCTAAGTCCTGAAACTGTTCATATAACTTTCTATGTTTGCATGGGTGCTACCATATTTTCCATGCATTTTTTGTTAAAGTTCATTAAGGGAGCTTTGTTCTCTGTCTTTACTACTAACATTCTATGCCTTTTTTGCCATGATATGCTCCTGTAGAATGTCGTTTGCTAGCTCTAAACATTGCTACCTGATGATGTTTTGACATGTTTAGTATTTTTACCAAGTCTGTGAAGCTGACATCATTTGCATTTTTGCCATGATATTTTAAGTTTGTTCTAGTGAGTTCTAGCAGGAGCTCAGTGTTCATGATTTGAGAGCTTCATGTGTAATTTAATGCCATGTGCTTTGTTGCTATGTTGGATTGTTGTAGCATAGTTTCGTGTTGCATCTAAAGTGCTATGATGTTGTTAAGCGCAGTTTTGCATCATTCTTGTTTTGCTTGTCATTTGCAAATCGTGCATCCGGTTCCGGTGATCCTTATATTGATTTCGACCGAAATCACCCCGTCTTTCCAGTGGCATGCTTGTTTTGCCAAGTTGATGACTCGATCATCCATTCCCTTCCGGAGTTCTCATATGCATTGCACATCATATCTTGCATTCCATGCCATGTCTTGCATCATGTTGCTTGTGCATTGCACCGTGATTGATTGTTGTTCCGTTGCTTGTGTTTTTGCTTTGGGTAGAGCCAGGAGACGAGTTCGTGACTGAGGAACCTGTTGAGTACGCTAACGAGGAGCAAGATTTCGACAACTCTGAGAACTTTACAGGCAAGATGACCATTACCCTCGATATCACTTCTATCTTTGCTTGCTAGTTGTTCATTCTATCGCTATGTCGCGCTACCTACCACTTCTTTATCATGCCTCCCATATTGCCATGTGAAGCACCTAACCCACCTTCCTAGCAAACCGTTGTTTGGCTAAGTTACCGCTTTTGCTTAGCCCCTCTTATAGCGTTGCTATTTGAAGGTGCCTTGCAGGTTGTTCCATGTTAGAACAAGGATATGTTGGAATATCACAATATCTCTTATTTAATTAATGCATCTATATACTTGGTAAATGGTGGAAGGCTTAGCCTTTTTTCTTGGTGTTTTTTCCACTCTTGCCGCTTTAGTTTCCGTCATACTGGAGTTATGTTCCTCGATTTTTGCGTTCCTTACACGGTTGGGGTTATGGGACCCCCTTGACAGTTCGCTTTGAATAGAACTCCTCCAGCAAGGCCCAACCTTGGTTTTACCATTGGCCTAATAACAACTAAAACTTGCATAGGGACTTGCCGACCCCCGTGGACTTAATCAACAAACCAGGCCTGTGCTCCTCATGAGTGTTGGTCCAAACCGGGAAGACTGCGGGGCTGCCTCGGGAAAATCGAGGTATTTGGTATATACTTGTAGGCTGACCCATCCGGTGTACCTTGAGAATGAGACCACGCACCTCCTATCAGGCTAGGTCAGTGCATCGGGAGGTCTTGCTAGACTTGTTTTACCATTGTCAAAATGTCTTGTAACCGGGATTCCGAGACTGGTCGGGTCTTTCTGGGAGAAGGAATATCCTTCGTTGATCGTGAGAGCTTGTGATGGGCTAAGTTGGGACACACCTGCAGGGTTTTAACTTTCGAGAGCCATGCCCATGGTAATGTGGCAGATGGGAATTTGTTAATATCCGGTTGTAGATAACTTGACACTTGACTTAATTAAAATGCATCAACCGCGTGTGTAGCCGTGATGGTATCTTTTTGGCGGTGTCCGGGAAGTGAACACGGTTGGGTTATGTTTGAGCATAAGTAGTTCAGGATCACTTCTTGGTCGCTTCTAGTCTTTCGACCATTGCGTAGCTTCTCATCTTACTCTTATTTGTGTATGTTGGCCACCACATTTTCTTAGCGCTTGCTGCAACTCCACTCACTACCACATCCTACCCATAAGCTTAAATAGTCTTGATCTCGCGGGTTTTGAGATTGCTGAGTCCTCGTGACTCACAGATACTACCAAAATAGTTGTAGGTGCCGATGATACCAGTGCAGGTGATGCTACCAAACTGAAGTGGGAGTTCGACGAGGACCTCGTCATTACTATGTGTCTTTTCCTGATGATCAGTAGTGGTGCCCAGTTGGCACCATCAGGGATCTAGCATTTGGGGTTTATCTTCTTTTCATTTGGTTGTCCGTAGTCGGACTATGAGTGTACTCTAAATGATGTATGTTATTTATGAGCATTGTGTGATGTGGAGATTGTAAGCAAACTCTACTTATCCCTTTCTTGGTCATTACAAGGGATTGTGTGAAGATGACCCTTCTTGCGACAAAACCACAATGCGGCTATGCCTCTAAGTTGTGCCTCGACATGTGGGAGATACAGCCTCATCGTGGGCATTACACGAAGGTGGTCGAGGGTCAACACGCGGAGTACAGCGGTGCCATGGTGAGCAAGCTCCCTAGCGTCACCTGGCCCAAGGGGTCCTTCGTAGAAGACCATGAAGGGGTGGAAATAGGAGTGGTTCTACGTTACGGAACCTCGTGAAGCCACATGGCCCACCACTCCTGAGTTCAAAACCGGTCCACCAATGCGGCTCACATCATGGCTCAAGAAGGGCCTAGATTGGGCGTCTTCCAATGAGGTGATGACGCTGCAAAAGCACATCAAGAGCATGGTGGAGAATAACACCAGCCTTGCTAGCGTGATCAGGGTGATGTTGTTTCGCAGGATTCTCCCCTGCCAACATGGGACTCTCCATATGTGGGAGTTTGATCCAGCAAGTCCCTAGACCTTGCAGCAGTTCTTCGGCATGAAGCGCGAAGATATATGGAAGATGCCTTTTAAGACCCAAAAGACGTGGCCACCAACGATAGAAGACCTCGGCCACGACTGCGCTCATCCAGCCACTCCAATAAGTTGTGTCAGATATCTAATCATATCCTTGATTTGTGGATCCAAAGAGTAAGTTTAAACCTTCCCCTTGTCCCGCAGGGTTGTACGAAGAAGGCGGAGCGGATCAGCTGTCCGGATCCCCTGCCCGAAGACCCAGCTATTCCTCTTCTAACGAAGATGCTGGTTCCGGCACCATACCAGGCGCCAGAAAAGAAGGCTAAGAGGAAGGGCAAGGAGGTCCGAAGTGGCCTTCGCCGCAAAGGTACTTCGGACATCACATCCGAAGATACCGAAGCTCTCTCCTCACACGATGAAGACGAGGAGGAAGTGGAGGAGAATAATTCTCCCCCTAAGGGGAGAAAGAAGAAAAGGGGGGCTTCCGCGGATCTAGAGGTGGAAGCGTCCAAGAAGGGGAAACTACCTTTCAGATGATTCAGAATCGGACGTCGAAGGCGTCCTCGAATGGGACCCCAGGCCGAGGCCTTCGGTTGAATCGTAAGTATTTAAGGATAATGTATATATCCGGCTTTATGCCTTGTGAGCCTAACACACAGAATCATGTATTGTAGTCCGACCCGCAATCTCCCCTAGCGATCATCGTCTTCTGGGAATTCTCTAGGATTGAACATGATGGAGAGCGAGTCACCTCCGCAGGCCTCCCCACCCACTGCTATGGACAACACCAAAGTGTTGTTCCGAGGGACCCTTCCGGGCCATGGAAAGGTGCGGGAAGCTGTCAAGGTGGCGCCAGAGGGTAATACCTCTGATGCCGAGAACATGGGGGAACCGACCCCCATGGAGACTGGCAACGAGGGCCAAGCCCACTTCGGCCCCCAACCGAATGTCATTCCGGAGACCCACACGACTCCGGGATCAGGTGAGCAGCCTCCTTTGAAGGAAGGGGCACTGGTCCATGTCGGTCCTAAACAAACGGTTTTTTACCCCTTTCCGCGACGACATTTGGAACTGTCGCCAAATGAGTGTGTGAGATAGGGTGTCCTTCCCACACGACCCAGAAATTGTTAGGGATAGGCCCTCCTAGGACCAGGCTGGGGACGTGTGCGATCGAGCGAGGCATCGAAACCCAATCATTTCCATAGGTATGTACATCCCACACGGTGAATCCTAGAAATCATTTCCGTAGGTATGTACATCCCACACTGTAAATCCCAGAAATAATTTCCGTAGGTATGTACGTTCCACACGGTGAATCCCAGAAAATCATTTCCGTTCGTATGTATATCACACATAGTCAATCCAAGGAATACGTTTCCGTTCTTATGTACATCCCACACAGTCAATCCAAGGAAAACGTTTCTATTCGGATGTACACCCCAAACAGTTTTATGTATACACTCGTGTGTGAAAGGTTTAACTATCACACATGCTCTGCCTTGGTTAACTGTTTGCTTTCATTAACTACATCACACACGACTTGATGTAGAAAACTGTGTGGCATTGGGCTATCCATCGCAAGCGCTTTTACTGCTAGAACCATTTGCAAAGGTCCATGACCGTCTGTTCTATTTTTATTTTTGCCTGTAATTTATTATTCTAATTGGAAATTTTGAAATACGAAACGTGCAATTCAAATTCTCAGCACAATGGTTCAACAACGAATCCATAAATAAAATTTCCAGTATAATATGTTCAGTAATTACAAGATTAGGCAGCAATTAACTATGATGAACCGCAGTATTCAAAGGCGATAAAGGTGAAGAGACAAGTGTAAATCATTTTGACTGCCAACGGTGTTGAAGAAGCGGAATTCCCATAATGTGCCTTCCTGCATGCCATAGGCACAAACCATTTTTGTCCAACCCCTTGTGACGATCGCCCGCCCATCCTTCACCGCCTTCAGGAAGACTTCTAGAGCATTATCATAGTAGCATGAATTATATACTTTAACCTTAGTTGCCTCCACTCCGGTCATGTAGTTTGCAAGGTAATCATTGATAAATAGCTTCGAAAACCACTGAAAAGATAAAAATATTAGATACTGTGGTCTAATAGAGTAACTTGTTGTGGGCAGGGGGAAAAGGCAACACATTACTTACCATCCTAAAGTTCACTGTTGTCTTCGACAAAGTGTAAATAAAGAGCTTAATTCCAATCACCCGTTTCTTTTGCCTAACAATCTTTCTTAGTTTCCTCACTTGACGCTTGTTCATGAATATCTCATTGCCCCATATGTAAAAGGGATCAAAGCGTGGATCAGTACCCCTCATATATGTACCTACAAGCAACCATTAAATGTTAGAAGCTAAACTGAGATTGCACAAATGATGTAAAATACAACTACCTATGTTCCTAAGTACAAGTATTTTTTTGAGATTTCAATATGAACTATGTACGGATGTATATACAATTATATATATAGTTTAGATTAGAATCTAGATTCACTCATTTTGCTCCTTATGTAGTCTATATTGGAATCTCTAAAAATACTTATATTTAGGAATAGATGGTGTATAAGACATGTGATGCAGCTAACCTCGATGGCAAACAATAGCATCGCCCATTGTAGCCCTGTGTAAGTACATGGAAAGCCAATGTTAACTACAACAGGGTTAACATCCACCAAAAGTAGCAAATGGTAATAAAACGACAGCTTCTGTAGTGATATCTTCATTTCGAAAGAGTAGCACGATAGCAAAGAGACAGATTAAAAAAATGGATACAACTGTTAATTCCAACAGGCTTAACAAAATCCTAATTCATGTTTTGTAAGTTTGTAGCCATTGAAATACAACTCTTTAAAAATGGATACAACTGTTAATTGCAACAGGCTTAATGGCCATTGAAACTGGTACTGATAAAAATGCAATTGGCAGAGTTAAACATCACAGGGAAGGTGCTGCCAGAGCAGATAATGGCCCAGTTGTCTATAAAAAGGTAGGGAAAATAGCTCAAACATGTTAGGCATGTTTACGACAACATGCTTAATACATTGACAGTACAAAACATAGCCATTAATTACAACTGGTATTGGTAAGATTGAACTGGTGGGTACATACTTGGTAAGTCCTGAGAGGTAGTTGTTGGGGCACTTCATCTTGGCTAGAGCCCGCCCAAAGTCAGCGGCGGCGAAGGCGAGCTGTTCCTCCAGGTCGAAGCATGGATCAGTGCCACTGACATGTGTACCTACAGGCAACTAGTAAATGGTAGAAGTTAAACTGCAATTGCACAAATGATGTGAAATACTATAAGACAAGGGATGCAGCTAACCTTGATGGCAAACAACATCATCAGCCATTATGACCCTGCGTAAGTACATGGACAAGCAGGTTAAGTACAATAGGGTTAGCATCCACCAAAAAAAGCTAATGGGGCGGCATCTCTAGTATATCTTCATTGCAGAGAGTAGCATAGTAGCAAATGGACAGATTAAAAAATGGATACAACTATTAATTGCAACAGGCTTAACAACATCCTAACTCATGTTTTGTAAGTTTGTAGCCATTGAAATGCAACTATTTAAAAATGGATTCAACTGTTAATTGCAACAGGCTTAATAGACATTGAAACCGGTACTGATAAAAATGCAATTGGTATAGTTAAACATCACAAGCAAGGTGTTGCCAGAGTAGAGAATGGCCTAGATGTCTATACAAAAGTAGCAAAAACGTGTTAGGCATGTTTACTAGAACATGCTTAATACATCGACCGTAGAGAACATAGCTATTAATTGCAACTATTATTGGTAAGATTGAACTGGTGAGTACATACTTGGTAAGTCCTGAGAGGTAGTTGCAGGGGCACTTCATCTTAGCCAGAGCTCGCCCAAAGTCAGTGACAACGGAGGCGAGTTGTTCCTCCAGGTCGAAGCGTGGATCAGTTCCACTGACATGTGTACCTACGGGCAACTAGTAAATGGGTAGAAGCTAAACTACAATTGCACAATAATGTGAAGTACTGTAAGACATGGGATGCAGCCACCTCGATGGAAAACAAAAGCATCGGCCATTATGACCCTGCGTAAGTACATGGACAGGCATGTTAAGTGCAACAGGGTTAGCATCCACTAAAAATAGCAAATGGGCAGCATCTCTAGTGATATCCTGAGTCATGTATTGTAAGTTTGTTGCTGGTATTGGTGAAACTGAGCTGAATACAGTAATATTTGAGCATCACACAGTGTGCAGTACTGAAATAAACAAGGCATGAACATGCTTAATACATCAACCGTACAAATCATAGCCGTTGCAAGTGGTATTGGTAAGATTTAGCTGGTCAGATCTTACCTGTTAAGTCCTGGGGGGTAGTCGCTGGGGGACTTCATCTGGGCCAGAGCCTGCACCATGTCATCGGCGGCGGCGGAGGCGAGGTGTTCCTCCGGGTCAACACGCACATCGACCATCGCGCCATGGACCGCCATCAGCTCCTGGTGGGGGGGGGGGGATTTGGAGGCATGAGGATGTTTCGCAGGCGCCACTTAAGCAATCAAGCCCAGGACGTGATCGAGATCGGTGGGTTATCTGACTGGATCCGACCAGAACGTAGATGTGGTTGAAGCTGTGGTTGCGGCGACGGCGGTTTGAGATGCCGGTAGGGGGAGGCGCGAGTGAGGGGGGATACCGAGGGGAAGGGGATGTGGTTGGAGGAATAAATTCTGAAATCGCGCACCTAATGAAAATTTTGGTGCGAAATTTGAAACTTGGGCGGGGGAAACACACAACACAGACGAAGTGCGTAAAATACTTGTGTGCGAGAAAAAAGAAAGTTGGTAGATCCCGTCTCCAAAAAAATGTACACGTGTACTTGATTTTTCGGTCAATGGTACGCCTGGTTTATTAGGAAATATCGCACAGGTAACTGACTTATGGGTCATTAACGCAAAAATGCAGACAGGTACGGCATAGAAACCGTGTGTTTTGCGATCTTCTAATGATTAACGCAAAAAAATGCACACGGGCACAAATGCTAATCAACGCTCAGAGCCCTCAAAGGATGCTCTTACCGACATTGTACGTTAATACTACGAACTTAAAGTACTACTGGTAATTTTCTCTAATACTACAAACTTAAACTACTTCTCACATGCTGCCATCAGGGCATGCTAGCCAGACGCCGGCGTTCTCCTTCCCGGCCTTGTAGGTGGCAGCCCACCGTGCTTTGATCTCCGTCAAGCTCTCCTCACCACGGCGTGTGGCCTCTTTTTTCTTGCGGCAGCGAGACTCTCTTTTCTTGACTGCTTTCTGCCTTTTCCGCTCCTTCTGTGCAGCTTTGGCCGCCTCTAGATCCACCACCCATTCGGCCATGGCAGCCTCAAAGTCCGCCCATGTAACTGTCTGGCCGCCAGCGGCGATGAAGTCGGCGCAGAGAGATGGCATCGCTTCCTTACCATGTGTGTGGTCGCGGGCAACGAGGAACGTGGTGTGGCGGGATGCCATCGTTTCCTTACTAGTTACTGTGCACCGTGGTGCCATGGACGACGCCTGGAGAGAGCTCTGGAATGGAGGGGTCGGGCAGCCGTACAGTGCGGTGGTATTCAAGAGCTCAACCACAAATGACAACAGAAATTTAGCTTCCCTTACAATTTTGCTCATTCATTATCGCACACAGTTCATCTCCATCGCTTTTGAAAACAGTGTGCGTTGAGCCTATTGCGTGTTGCGTTATGATTGGCCGGAACCCCAGCCATGCGGATCGCACGTGTGGATCGTTGGATGCGCCACGATCGAATGACAATCCACGTCCCTCACGTCACACCCGTGCACCTATAGCTGGATTGGATTTATATGCGCTAAATGCCTAGAAAATGCACATAATCCCCTAAATATGGTAAATGAGCCCGAAAAAATGCCAAATTTGAACACGGTGATTTGAAGGGTGTATGTTCGTCGTAGAAAAAAAACTCCAGGGTAAAGAACGAAGAATATTTGGATTCCCCTTCAATCTTGAGGATTTCCCTTTCGAAAGCACGAAATTTCCTCAGTGATGGTTCGATTTATGAAGGGCGTGCATGACAACATAAGCCAAACCTTCTCAAATTTTTACCAAGGCATGGTGAGGTCATACCATGGCATCATGCCAGGCGTCATGTTTTTAAGGCATTTATTTCATTTTTTCTATAGTTGAAAACCCAACAAACAGACATTTGTAGTTGACTATTGCCACACATTTCATCAAAATATCTGTCCATTCCTTGTAAAAGGCATGAGAATGTACTAAATGGCACGAGCATGGTTTTCTAGGCCGTTCTTGTGGACCTTTTCATGCATCGATTGTTTGAACTTGGATTATGCGCATTAATGCCTAGGAAATGCACATAATCCCCTAAATATGGCAAATGAACCCGGAAAAGTGCCAAATTTCAACATAGTGATTTGCAGGTTGTATGCTCATCATAGAAAAAACACTCGTGGACAAAGGACAAATGAAATTTGGATCCCCCTTCAATCTTGGTGACCCCCCCCTCGAAACCATGAAACTTCCTCGGATGATGGTTCGTTTTATGAAAGGCGCACATCATGACATAAGGAAAACATTCTCCAATTTTTACCAGGGCATGGTGAGGCCATACCATGGCACCACACAAGGCGTCATCTTTTCCAACCACGTGTTTCATTTTTTGTATAGCACAAGCATGGTTTTCCAGACTGTTCTTGTGCGCCTTTTCATGCACCGATTGTTTAAATTTAATTATATGCATAATTAATGCCTAGAAAATGCACACAATCCCCTAAATATGGTAAATGAGTTTGGAAAAATGTCAAATTTGAACACGTTTCATTTGAGGTAGTATGTTGATCATTGGAAAAAACTGAATGACAAACTAGGACGGAAATTTGGATCCCCCTTCGATCTTGGTGACTTCCCTCTCAAAAGCATTGAACTTCCTCGGTGATGCTTCGATTGATGAAGGGCGTGCATGACAACATAAATCTAACCTTCTTAACTTTTAACCAGGGCACGGTCAGGCCATACCATGGAACCATGCCAGCCATCATGTTTTTCAAGCACATACTTCATTGTTCTATAGTTGATAACCTAGTAAATGACGCGTTTGTGGTTGACTATTGCCATGCATTCCATTGAAATCTCTGCCCATTCCTTGTAAAAGGCTTGAGAAATTACTAAATACCACGGGTATGGTTTTTCCAGACCGTTCTTGTGCACCCTTTCATGCACCAATTGTTTGAATTTGAATTACATGCATTAATGCCTACAAAATGTACATAATCCCCTAAATATTGTAAATGAACCCAGAAAAGTGTCAAAATTCAACACGGTGATCAGTAGGGTTTATGTTCATCGTAGAAAAAAACTCATGGATGAAGGACAAAGGAAATTTGGATTCCCATTCAATCTCAGTGATTTACTATCGCACACGATTCATCTCTGTCGCCTCTGCGAACCGTGTGTGTTCACTCACACATGCAAAAGGAAAAGAAAACCCTCGCCCACTTCGTCCCCACTCACTCGCCACGGACTCCTCCGCAACTCTGCACCCTAAGCTCGACGGCTGTTGGCGGCGGGCGTAGCTCGTGCTCCAAACGACACCGTATTTCACCTCCACCGCTTTCCGCCACCTATCTGCACCGACATTCTAGACTCTGGTCGACTGGGATTTTCCGCGGGATTGGGCCAAGGATTTTTCTCATGGAGAAGGTAATCAACTTAATTAGCGAAATATTCACTCATCTCTTATCGCAGTCCATCCGTCGTTGTTAATCAACCGGCGGAAATCACCGTGGAATCATTTTTGTTCTAGCTGATTCATGGGTGTTCATTCATGTAACTATGGTCTTGGCCAGTCGGAAACGAAGTTCTATCTCACCATTCCGGATGACTTCAGGGAGCGCACGGTATGTTCAATCTGAACCTACCACGGTCAGCATGGCCTAAATTTGTGAACATATACCGTCTGTTGCTACATTATCTATATATTTGCATCAAATCTTTGTTACATTATCTATTTTTAATTCTATATTTTTGTACTTTGCTTGCATCTATATATGGATATGTTCTATAAGTTACTCCCATATTTGCATCTTGCTCGGTTATTTCAATATATCTAATTTACGATCTTAATTATCATTTCAAGTAGTACATCCCTTGCTTTGCAAGAACATGAGTAGAAGGAAATCTTGGGCTTTACTTTGCTGATGACTCCCAGGATGTCATATTGACAAGCAACATGGATTTACCGTAAAACTTGATAAAGATGGTCACTCCTATTTTAGTGCGGACCTTTGGAGAAAAATGTCTAAGTGTTATGAACTGAAAGCTGGCAATAAAGTTCTAGTGCATGCACCACAACCTGGTCTAATTAACATGGATGTTTACTTCCCCAACGTCATCAGCCGATCAAAGTCTAATCGAGGTTAGTGTCCTTTCAACTTTCTCCATGCTGTCATATTACTATTTAAGCAACCAATTGATCACTATTTAAGCAACCAATTGTGATATCATATTCTGACTCGGTTCCTAGGCAGTAACAAATTTTGTTTACCAATTTATGTGCACTATATATTCTTCTGCCATGTTCTGAATAAATAATACCTTTCCACCTTTTAAGCAGAATATGTTGGATGCATAGTGAATGATATGTATGTTACTAAGCGTACCAAATTTCACTGGAAGGACTTGAAGCATGTCATAAACTTTGTTGATAATCTGACAGAGATAGCACAGCGTATGAACGTTGGATTTTGGATGGGATTAATTAGTCCTATGGCGCACACACTGAACAAGACCAATTGTGTGCACAAAGCGCTGGTAAAAAGTCTTATTTTAATGTTGATGCTCGTAAACTATATATATCTTCAACGATGCGTTACAATTGTTTTTATTCTACATGTCAACAGAAATTGCTCGCCGTTCCTGGATCGATTTCCCGGCGTGGTCGAATTACACTTATGCCTATTAATAACTCCAAAGTGATTGCAAGGTACTGCATTTCCCGCAAAAATGGAACCATTCAAATTAACAAGTTCTCGCTTCTCATGACAATGCATCCATATTGGAAAATTGGAGACACTGTTCTACTCCTGCTCTACCAAGGCATAGGAGGGTTCTTCCTTTTCATTGGCGAGATGCCAAGTCGTCATGATCAAGATGCTTCCAGTGGATAGTTGTGGTTGTTGGCCCTCAGCCTCTTAAAATGTGCTAGATGTTACTATATATGTTAAGTATGTAGATATGGACCATATGGTTGTTGGACCTTAGCCTCTTAAAATGTGATAGTTGTTACTATGTTAAGTATGTAGATATGGACCATATGGTTGTCAAAACCGTGTTACGAAGATCCTCCTTTTGTCGAATAGTGTAACCACCATATATATGTTACTCAAATGCTGTTACCCAAGTTCATAAATTTTCATGGAAAGTATTAGTATCGTACACAGTTCATTGAGTTTAAGCGTGTGCCCGATGTCCAGAAGGCATTTGCATATTAACTGTCCATATTGCAAATTCACACACATGTTCACATAAGGAAACGTATGTGTAACACAGTAATCATCGCACACGACTACTCGCAGATACATCGTGTGTGATACTCCTAGCCACCGCAAGCAACTAGTTTGTATTTTCCAAAGTTTTCTGTACACACAGAATCACACACGAAGTAACTGTATTGACTGTCCGTGTTGTAATTTCTCATCGCAAACAGTTCATCCGAGTCGGCTGTTTGCCACGTATCACACACATCTTGTTTACACGACTTGTTTGTGTTCTTTTGGCTCATCGCAAACAGTTCATCCATATGAATTATATGTTGCATATCACACACATCTTGTTAAGTTGAACCGTTGCTGTTGTGTTCCCTAATCGAAAATAGTTCGTCCGAGTTAACCGTATGCTGTATATCGCACACACATTGATATGGCTGCCTTTTTCTGTTGTTCTACCTCATCGCAAATAGTTCGAATGAATTAACCGTGTGTCCTGCATAGCACACACATTGTTATGGCTGCCCATTTCTGTTGTTTTGCCTCATCGCACACAGTTTGAATGGATTAACCGTATGCCCCGCATCGCACATGCAACTAAAATCTTAACCGTGTTTGATGCAGCCATCATCGCAAACATTTTGCACCTTTTTGACGGTTTTTACACCACCGTTTGCGATTATTGCATCGCACATAGTTTTGGTAAAGGGTCTCTGATCATAGTGTCACGTTAGCAGTCTTCTGCAGTAGTGGGGGCGCGCCAACTCCACCGGCGACCTCTATCAATTTGGAGGCACCGGACAATCTGGTGGAAGCGCTTCAGAGCATTTCCATTGTGGAAGAGCATCGTACCCTTATGGGTACGATAGTGGAAAGGGTTCGGTCCGCTAAAAATGGATTGAACGAAGCCTACACCAGCCTTCTAACAGGCTTTGAGGTATGGGATGTAGTACTTTTTATCTATATAAAAAGGATGTCTGTGTATAGTTAGTAGCCCTTGAGACTCTGTTCGGCTTTCGTGGAGAAAGGCCGAACAGAGGATCGAATATTTCGCAGGAGATGATCATACATGTCCATTTCAACAAACATGCTTCGAAGTTAGCGGCAACCGCCCATACCGCAGAAGTATCCGAACTAAAACGGAGGCTGGAGCAGGCCGATGAAGAGCTCATCCGTACCAACAAACGATTGGAGGCAAAGAAGGTATGTGATACCTACTCACATCTAGAATGATATGACTTGCTGTTTTATTATCTTACTGAGTTTTGTAATTATGCTTACATTGACGCGTCTGAGGTTGAGACCCTCAAGAACGCGCTAGCCGAAGCCAAGAAGGAGGTGGAGGAGGAACGAGCTGATACGTCCATTTTGCATCATGCTTTTATATCGATATTTATTGCATTATGGGCTGTCATTACACATTATGTCACAATACTTATGCCTATTATCTCTTATTTTACAAGGTTTATATAAAGAGGGAGAATGCCGGCAGCTGGAATTCTGGGTTGGAAAAGGAGCAAATATTAGAGACCTATTCTGCACAGCTCCAAAAGTCCTGAAACTTCATGGAAGATGTTTTCAGAATATATAAAAAATACCGAGCGCAAGAAGTTCACCAGGGGGCCACACCCTGCCCATGAGGGTGGGGGCGCGCCCTACCCCCTGGGCGCACCCCCTACCTCGTGGGCCCCCTGGTGGCCCTCCGATGTCCATCTTCTTCTATATGAAGTCTTTCGATGAGAAAAAAATCAGAAGTCATCTCCTCGGACGAAACTCCGCCGCCACGAGGAGGAACCTTGGCAGAACCAATCTAGGGCTCCGGCAGAGCTGTTCTGCCGGGGAAACTTCCCTCCGGGAGGGGGAAATCATCGCCATCGTCATCACCAATGCTCCGCTCATCGGGAGAGGGCAATCTCCATCAACATCTTCATCAGCACCATCTCCTCTCAAAACCCTAGTTCATCTCTTGTATCCAATTCTTGTCTCCAAGTCCGGGATTGGTGCTAGTAGGTTGCTAGTAGTGTTAATTACTCCTTGTAGTTGATGCTAGTTTGTTTATTTGGTGGAAGATCATATGTTCAGATCCTATATGCATATCAATACCCCTCTGATTATGAACATGAATATGCTTTGTGAGTAGTCACGTTTGTTCCTGAGGACATGGGAGAAGTCTTGCTATTAGTAGTCATGTGAATTTGGTATTCGTTCGATATTTTGATGAGATGCATGTTGTCTCTCCTCTAGTGGTGTTATGTGAACGTAGACTACATAACACTTCACCATGATTTCGGCCTAGAGGAAGGCATTGGGAAGTAATAAGTAGATGATTGGTTGCTAGAGTGACAGAAGCTTAAACCCTAGTTTATGCGTTGCTTCATAAGGGGCTGATTTGGATCCATATGTTTCATGCTATGGTTAGGTTTACCTTAATACTTTTGTTTTAGTTGCGGATGGTTGCAATAGAGGTTAATCATAAGTGGGATGCTTGTCCAAGTAAGGACAGTACCCAAGCACCGGTCCACCCACATACCAAATTATCAAAGTACCGAACGTGAATCATATGAACGTGATGAAAACTAGCTTGACGATATTCCCATGTGTCCTCGGGAGCGCTTTTCTCTATATAAGAGTTTGTCTAGGCTTGTCCTTTTCTACAAAAGGGATTGGTCCACCTTGCTGCAATTTATTTACTTTTTTTTCTTGTTGCTCGTTACAAATTATCCTATCACAAAACTATCTGTTACCACTTATTTCAGTACTTGCAGAGAATACCTTGCTGGAAACCGCTTATTATTTCCTTCTGCTCCTCGTTGGGTTAGACACTCTTACTTATCGAAAGGACTATGATAGATCCCCTATACTTGTGGGTCATCAAGACTATTTTCTGGCGTCGTTGCCGGGGAGTGAAGCGCCTTTGGTAGGTGGAATTTGGTAAGGAAAAATTTATATAGTCTGCTGAAATTTACTGTCACTTGTTACTATGGATAGTAATCCTCTGAGGGGCTTGTTCGGGGTATATTCACCCCAACCGGTAGAGCAAAGAGTTGCTCCTCAACCTACTGAACCTACTGAAAATGAAAATGTCTGCTTTGAAATTCCTTCGGGTATGATAGAAAAACTGCTAGCTAATCCTTTTGTAGGAGATGGAACAAAGCATCCTGATGAGCATCTAATATATGTGGATGAAGTTTGTCGATTATTTAAGCTTGCAGGTGTACCCGGAGATGTTGTTAAGAAGAAGGTCTTCCCTTTATCTTTGAAGGGAGATGCATCGACATGGTATAGGCTACGTGATGACACGGGGTCATGGAACTACAAACGATTGAAATTGGAATTTCATTAGAAGTTTTATCCTATGCAACGTTTTCATCATGATCGCAGTTATATATATAATTTGTGGCCTCGCGAAGGAGAAAGCATCGCTCAAGCTTGGGGGAGGCTTAAATCAATGTTATATTCATGCCCCAATCAAGAGCTCTCAAGAGAGATGATTATTCAAAAAATTTATGCTCGGCTTTCTGATAGCAATCACACCATGCTTGATACTTCTTATGTTGGCTCTTTTATGATGAAGACTATTGAATTCAAATGGGATTTGTTGGAAAGAATTAAACGCAACTCTGAAGATTGGAACCTCGACAAAGGTAAGGAGTCATGTATGACACCTAGGTTTGATTGTGTTAAATCTTTATGGATACCGATGTTTTCCGTAAATTTAGCACTAAATATGGACTTGACTCTGAGATAGTAGCTTCTTTCTGTGAATCTTTTGCTACTTATGTTGATCTCCCCAAGGAGAAGTGGTTTAAATATCATCCTCCCATAGAAGTAAAAGTAGTTGCACCTATTAAAGTTGAAGAAAATACTATCACTTATAATGATCCTATTGTTCCTACTTCTTATGTTGAGAAACCACCTTTCCCTGTCAGGATAAAGGATCATGCTAAAGCTTCAACTGTGGTTCGTAAAAGCAATATTAAAACTTATACACCTTCTAAGCAAATTAAAGTTGAACCTGATATTACTATTGTTAAAGATCTCTTGTCTGATAATATTGATGGGCATGTTGTTCATTTCCTTGATGAGACTGCTAGAATTGCTAAACCTTGTGCTAAAGATAAAAATAGACCCATGGTAGGCATGCCTGTTATTTCTGTTAAAATAGGAGATCATTGTTATCATGGCTTATGTGATATGGGTGCTAGTGCTAGTGCAATACCTTATGCCTTATACAGAGAAATTATGCATGATATTGCAGTTGTTGAGATAGAAGATATTGATGTCACAATTAAGCTTGCCAATAGAGATACTATTTCACCAATGGGAATTGTTAGAGATGTTGAAGTCTTGTGTGGGAAAACTAAATATCCTGCTGATTTTCTTGTTCTTGGTTCCCCACAAGATAGCTTATGTCCCATTATATTTGGTAGACCCTTCTTAAACACTGTTAATGCTAAGATAGATTGCAAAAAGGATGTTGTTACCATCGGTTTAGATGATATGTCTCATGAATTTAATTTCTCTAAATTTAGTAGACAACACCGTGAAGAAGAATTACCTAGTAAGGATGAAATTATTGGTCTTGCTTCTATTGTCGTACCTCCTAGTGATCCTTTAGAACAATATTTGCTAGACCATGAAAATGATATGTCTATGAATGAAAGAAGGGAAATAGATGAAGTATTCTTTAAAAAGGAACCTATTCTGAAAGACAATTTGCCTGTTGAAATCCTAGGGGATCCTCCTCCACCCAAGGGTTATCCCGTGTTTGAGCTTAAACCGCTGCCTGATACTCTTAAATATGCTTATCTTGATGAGAAAAGATATATCCTGTTATTATTAGTGGTAACCTTTCAGAGCATGAGGAAAAGAGATTATTGAAAACTCTGAAGAAGCACTGTGCTACTATTGGGTATAATCTTGAAGATCTTAAGGGCATTAGTCCCACTCTATTTCAACATAAAATAAATTTGGAAGAAGATGCTAAACCATTTCATGATCATCAACGACGGTTGAATCCTAAAATGAAGGAAGTGGTAAGAAAGGAAATACTAAAGCTCCTTGAGGCAGGTATAATTTATCCCGTTGCTGATAGTCAGTGGGTAAGTCCTGTCCATTGTGTCCCTAAGAAGGGAGGTATTACTGGCATTCCTAATGATAAAGATGAACTGATTCCTCAAAGAATTATTACAGGTTATAGGATGGTAATTGATTTCCGCAAATTAAATAAGGCCACTAAAAAGGATCATTACCCCTTACCTTTTATCGATCAAATGCTAGAAAGATTATCCAAACATACACATTTTTGCTTTCTAGATGGTTATTCTGGTTTCTCTCAAATACCCGTGTCAGCCAAAGATCAATCAAATACTACTTTTACTTGCCCTTTTGGTACTTTTGCTTATAGACGTATGCCTTTTGGTTTATGTAATGCACCTTCTACCTTTCAAAGATGCATGATGGCTATATTCTCTGACTTTTGCGAAAACATTTGTGAGGTTTTCATGGACGATTTCTCCGTCTATGGATCTTCTTTTGATGATTGCTTGAGCAATCTTGATCAAGTTTTGCAGAGATGTGAAGAAACTAATCTTGTCTTGAATTGGGAAAAGTGTCACTTTATGGTTAATGAAGGTATTGTCTTGGGGCATAAAGTTTCTGAAAGAGGTATTGAAGTTGGTAAACCCAAGGTTGATGCTATTGAAAAGATGCCGTGACCCAAGGACATCAAAGGTATAAGAAGTTTCCTTGGTCACACCAGATTTTATAGGAGGTTCATTAAGGACTTCTCAAAAATTTCTTGGCCTCTGACTAATTTATTACAAAAAGATATACCATTTGTCTTTGATGATGATTGTGTAGAAGCATTTGAAATACTTAAGAAAGCATTGATGTCTGCACCTATTGTTCAGCCACATGATTGGAGTTTACCCTTTGAAATTATGTGTGATGCTAGTGATTATGCTGTAGGTGCTGTTCTAGGGCAAAGAGTTGATAAGAAATTGAACGTTATTCAATATGCTAGTAAAACACTAGACAATGCTCAAAGAAATTATGCTACTACTGAAAAAGAATTCTTAGCATTTGTATTTGCTTGTGATAAGTTCAGACCTTATATTGTTGATTCTAAAGTAACTATTCACACTGATCATGCTGCTATTAAATATCTTATGGAAAAGAAAGATGCTAAACCTAGACTTATTAGATGGGTTCTCTTGCTACAAGAATTTGACATACATATTGTTGATAGAAAGGGAGCTGAGAACCCCGTTGCAGACAACTTGTCTAGGTTAGAAAATGTGCTTGATGACCCACTACCTATTGATGATAGCCTTCCTGATGAGCAATCAAATGTTATAAATGCTTCTCATACTGCTCCATGGTATCCTCATTATGCTAATTACATTGTTGCTAAGTTTATACCACCTAGTTTCACATACCAGCAAAAGAAAAAGTTCTTCTATGATTTGAGGCATTACTTTTGGGATGACCCACATCTTTATAAAGGAGTAGATGGTGTTATTAGACGTTGTGTACCTGAGCATGAACAGGAACAAATCCCACGCAAGTGTCACTCTGAAGCTTATGGAGGACACCATGCTGGAGATAGAACTGCACATAAGGTATTGCAATCTGGTTTTTATTGGCCTACTCTCTTCAAGGATGCCCGTAAGTTTGTCTTATCTTGTGATGAATGTCAAAGAATTGGTAATATTAGTAGACGTCAAGAAATGCCTATGAACTATTCACTCGTTATTGAACCATTTGATGTTTGGGGCTTTGACTATATGGGAACTTTTCCTTCCTCTAATGGATATACACATATTTTTGTTGTTGTTGATTACGTTACTAAGTGGGTAGAAGCTATTCCAACTAGTAGTGTTGATCATAACACCTCTATTAATATTCTTAAAGAAGTTATTTTTCCAAGATTTGGAGTCCCTAGATATTTAATGACTGATGGTGGTTCACATTTTATTCATGGTGCTTTCCGTAAAATGCTTGCTTAGTATGATGTTAACCATAGAATTGCATCCCCTTATCACCCTTAGTCTAGTGGTCAAGTAGAATTGAGTAATAGAGAGCTTAAATTAATTTTGCAAAAGACTGTTAATAGATCTAGAAAGAATTGGTCCAAGAAACTTGATGATGCATTATGGGCCTATAGAACTGCATATAAATATCCTATGGGTATGTCTCCGTATAAAATGGTTTATGGAAAAGCATGTCACTTACCTCTCGAACTGGAACACAAAGCATATTGGGCTATTAAAGAGCTCAATTATGATTTTAAACTTGCCGGTGAGAAGAGGTTATTTGATATTAGCTCACTCGGTGAATGGAGAACCCAAGCCTACAAAAATGCCAAGTTGTTTAAAGAAAAAGTTAAAATATGGCATGATAAAAGGATACAAAAGCGTGAGTTTAATGTAGGTGATTATGTATTACTATACAACTCTTCTTTAAGATTTTTTGCAGGAAAACTTCTCTCTAAATGGGAAGGTCCGTACATTCTCGAGGAGGTCTATCAACAACTTCGAAGGCACAAATCCGGAGGTGGTGAATGGTCAAAGAATCAAACATTATATCTCAAGTAATCCCATAAATGTTGAAACCAATGTTATTGAAACCGTAACCCCAGAGGAATACATAAGGGACACTTTCCAGAACGTTTCAGACTCCGAAAAGGAATAGGTATGTGGTATGGTAAGTAAACCGACTCCAAAATAGTTTTAAGGCAATATTTCTCCATTTTGGAATATTTAGAAAAATAAGAAGCAGTCCGGGAAGGACAGGAGGGCTCCACGAGGGTGGAGGGCGCGCCCTACCCCCCTGGGCACACCCCCTACCACGTGGGCACCTCGTGCGCTCTCCGGACTCCGTTTTCATACACGACATGTATTTTGGTCGGTAAAAATTCATTATATAACCTCCCGAAGGTTTTGACCACTGTATCACGCAAAAATCTCTTGTTCTTGTTTCGAGCTGTTTTCTGCCAGGGTTGTCGAAACTAAGCATCATGTCGTCTCCCTCGTCCTCCAACAATGAGGGCAACGGTGATTGGCTAATGAAGATAGAGCTGAAGAGAGAAGAACCCATGGAGATCAACAAGGATGAAGGGATCAAGAAGGCCACGGAGGACCAAGCTCCGGCAACAGAAGACATCCTTCAACTTGATCACAATCTTGTTGCCCCAACTGAGATCGAAGCTTTCAAGATGATCGAGTTAGCTCATATACAAAATAAGTATCTCACACGTGAAAATATTTTATTGAAGGAGCATATCATCGCACTCAAAGGCATTATCCGCAAGTTAGAAGACCTCCTACGCTCGATGTGCGACTATCCATCATCAACAACTCCACCTTATTCACCAACAAACGAGACATAATCACATGGGTATGGGCACTCCCCTTGGCAACTGCCAAGCTTGGGGGAGTGCCCCGGTATCGTATCACCATCACTTTTATCTTTACCGTTTTTCTTAGTTCGATCCTTTTGGTAATATCTTGATCTAGTAGAATAAAGTTTATGGCATGATCTAGTTTTGAGTTTTGCTTTATAATCTCTCTATGTAATCGAGTCCGTGAGCTATATATAATAAAGATTAGTGTTGAGTCAAGGGCTTGATTATTTTGCCATGATCCTAAGTGAATAAAAGAAAAGAGAAATAAATAAAAAGGAAACAAAGATATCATATGGATCTTATGGAGAGTAATGAGCTCGCATAGAAAAAGTATGATGAATAAAAGTTGTTGAGAGTTGACAAACATAGTTTTGGTCATCATTTCAATTAATAGGAAGTAATAAAGAAAGAGAGGTCTTCACATATAAATATACTATCTTGGACATCTTCTATGATTGTGAGCACTCAATATAATATGCCATGCTAAAGAGTTGACGTTGCACAAGGAAGACAACGTAATGGGTTATGTTTTCTTACATCTGAGATAAATTATATTGTCATGGATCATCCAACATGGTTGAGCTTGCCTTTCCCCCTCATGCTAGCCAAATTCATCGCACCAAGTAGAGATACTACTTGTGCTTCCGAATACCCTTAAACCGGTTTTGCCATGAGAGTCCACCATACCTACCTATGGATTGAGTAAGATCCTCCAAGTAAGTTGTCATCGGTGCAAGCAATAAAAATTGCTCTCTAAATATGTATGACTTATTAGTGTGGGAGAAAATAAGCTTTATACGATCGTGTGATATGGAAGAAATAAAAGCGACAGACTGCATAATAAAGGTCCATATCACAAGTGGCAATATAAAGTGACGTTCTTTCACATTAAGATTTTGTGCATCCAACCATAAAAGCGCATGACAAGCTCTGCTTCCCTCTGCGAAGGGCCTATCTTTTACTTTTATCTCCTACCTTGCATAAGAGTCATGGTGATCTTCACCCTTCCTTTTTAGATTTTATCCTTTGGCAAGCACAGTATGTTGGAAAGATCCTGGTATATATGGCTAATTAGATGTGAGTTTTCATGAACTATTATTGTTGACATTACCCTTGAGGTAAAACGTTGGGAGGCAAAACTATAAGCCCCTATCTTTCTTTGTGTCCGATTAAGACTCCATACCCATAAGTATCATGTGAGTGTCAGCAATTGTAAAAGACTATATGATAGTTGAGTATGTGGACTTGCTGAAAAGCTCTTATATATTGACTCTTTCCTATGTTATGATAAATTGCAATTGCTCCAATGACTGAGATTATAGTTTGTTAGTTTTCAATGAAGTTTACGAGTCATGCTTGAAATTGTGATTGAATTATTCCTATAGCATAAGAAATCATATGACAAGAATTAGGTAAGTTGTTGTTTTAAGAATGATCCTGATGCCCTCATGTCCGTATTTTACTTTGATCGACACCTCTATCTCTAAACATGTGGACATATTTTTTGATTTTGGCTTTTCGCTTGAGGACAAGCAAGGTCTAAGCTTGGGGGAGTTGATACGTCCATTTTGCATCATGCTTTGATATCGATATTTATTGCATTACGGGTTGTTATTACACATTATGGCATAATACTTATGCCTATTCTCTCTTATTTTACAAGGTTTACATAAAGAGGGAGAATGCTAGCAGCTGGGATTCTAGGCTGGAAAAGGAGCAAATATTAGAGACCTATTCTGCACAGCTCCAAAAGTCCTGAAACTTCAAGGAAGACATTTTCAGAATATATAAAAAATATTGAGCACAAGAAGTTCACCAGGGGGGCCACACCCTGCCCACGAGGGTGGGGGTGCGCCCTACCCCCCTGGGCGCACCCCCCTACCTCATGGGCCCCCTGGTGGCCCTCCGATGTCCATCTTCTGCTATATGAAGTCTTTCGATGAGAAAAAATGAGAAGCCATCTCCTCGGACGAAACTCCGCCACCACGAGGCGGAACCTTGGCGGGACCAATCTAGGGCTCCGGCAGAGCTGTTCTACCGGGGAAACTTCCCTCTGGGAGGGGGAAATCATCGCCATCGTCATCACCAATGCTCCTCATCGGGAGAGGGCAATCTCCATCAACATATTCATCAGCACCATCTCCTCTCAAAACCCTAGTTCATCTCTTGTATCCAATTCTTGTCTCCAAGTCCGGGATTGGTGCTAGTAGGTTGCTAGTAGTGTTAATTACTCCTTGTAGTTGATGCTAGTTGGTTTATTTGGTGGAAGATCATATGTTCAGATCCTATATGCATATTAATACCCCTCTGATTATGAACATGAATATGCTTTATGAGTAGTTACGTTTGTTCCTGAGGACATGGGAGAAGTCTAGCTATTAGTAGTCATGTGAATTTGGTATTCGTTTGATATTTTGATGAGATGTATGTTGTCTCTCCTCTAGTGGTGTTATGTGAACGTCGACTACATAACACTTCACCATGATTTGGGCCTAGAGGAAGGCATTGGGAAGTAATAAGTAGATGATGGGTTGCTAGAGTGACAGAAGCTTAAACCCTAGTTTATGTGTTGCTTCGTAAGGGGTTGATTGGGATCCATATGTTTCATGCTATGGTTAGGTTTACCTTAATACTTTTGTTATAGTTGTGGATGCTTGCAATAGAGGTTAATCATAAGTGGGATGCTTGTTCAAGTAAGGACACTACCCAAGCACTGGTCCACCCACATACCAAATTATCAGAGTACCGAATGTGAATCATATGAACATGATGAAAACTAGCTTTATGATATTCCCATGTGTCCTCAGGAGCGCTTTTCTCTATATAAGAGTTTGTCCAGGCTTGTCCTTTGCTACAAAAGGGATTGGGCCAGCTTGCTGCACTTTATTTACTTTTGTTTCTTATTGCTCGTTACAAATTATCCTATCACAAAACTATATGTTACCACTTATTTCAGTACTTGCAGAGAATACCTTGCTGGAAACCGCTTATTATTTCCTTCCGCTCCTCGTTGGTTTTGACACTCTTACTTATCGAAAGGACTATGATAGATCCCTTATACTTGTGGGTCATCATGAGCCACCCGCCAAAAGCATGAATCAAGGGTAGAGGAAGTTCAGCAAGAGCTCCAGGATGCCATAGGCAAATGTGAGTCTTTGGAGCGCAAGATTATGGATCAAGATGTCGAACTTGCTAAGGCCCTCCAAAGCGCGCAGGAGGCCCGGGTTGAAGCCCAAGGCGCCTACCGGGAGATCCAAGAGGCCAAGCAGATTGGGGCGGGTAAGACTTTTAATATGCAGAGCAAATTTGTGAGGAGAAGGTACCTCAAACTGGTCCAAGTTTGGAGTTCTCCAGGAGCATTTGTGGATCTGCCCCGGAGTATTGCTAATGTTGCGGAGTTCTTCCGAGCCGAAGAGGGGAGCTCGACGGAGAAGCTGTTCTGGTCACAGTACCTTGTGCCAGAGCATCCGGTGCCCCTCAGCGATTAGCTGAAACAATTGACCGAACTACATAGGGTGGCTAGATTAGCTATGAGGGATATTATAATCCGTCTCTGGCCCGCCGAGCCCATACCCGGCAGCTACTTCGGGCTCGTGAAGCGGCTAGTCACTGCCTGCCCTCGGCTAGATGCCATAAAGCGGTCAGTTTGTATCGAAGGTGCCCGGATGGCCTTCGCCCGTGTCAAGGTATAGTGGGCGAAGATGAACGCTATCAAGCTGGCAACCGAGGGACCACCCGCAGGCAAAGAGCACCACACGCCGAAGCGGTATTTTGATGAAGTCTTGGAAGGTTACCGCATTGTAGAGGGCCACTTTTAGAAGGACATTATTGTCGAATGAATGTATCCGTGCCGCCCGATCTTTGTATTATGAAACAAGGCTTATGTATAATATGTTGCTTGTTTTACCTCTAATTCTTTTCCTCTTGTGCGCCCGTTTACGGTATCTGAGAGTTGGCCAGTCGTCAGCTTCAGCCCCATGTGGGTAGTACGGGGGTGTTCGGAATGGCACCTGGACACACTTGACCCAACGGCTTGGTCCTTGAAGGAGGTGTTAGTGCGGCGAACGAGGCAATCAGACTATGTGGCTTTATCGCTCTCACTTAGCCATAGGAGTTTGACAATGAGATTGTAGGCGTAGCCCCTGGTATTATTCGATTATCCGAACTTGGGTGCTATAGACGCATGCCCGGGTGGATACTGGTCCTTCGCGTAATGCGGAAAAAATTGTGAGAGATTTATACTTAGTCACCGAATAGCTGACCAGCTCTCGCTGCATCATAACTGCCAGTTTTTGGATTTCTCTACTGAGGTGTTTATCCGGATGAACTGGAAACACAATCGCAGTAGTTCTCGCTTTACTACCATAGCCGAAATTGCGAAACGTAAGATAGTAACCACAGGAGTCGGGCAACCCAACTATTGACCAAATACATGATTCGGAGCCGATGCATATAATGCTATATTCGAGACGTCGAATTGTACTATGAAACTGTTCGTACTTATTTTATTTTTAAGAAATGTACGTGGCCGAATGGAGCCCCTGGAGATTTAAGTCGTACCAAGGTGTACATGGCAATCAGATGAAAAAAGAGGGAATACAAATTAGGAAATAAGCCAGTACCAAATATGTTTGACGAAAAACTGTTTCCGTTATAGTTTGATTGATACGTTAAAACGTATTTTTACAAATGATGAGATAAGCATCGAGGCTATTTTACATGCCGAGCACTAGGGAAAGTTGTGTACGGGTCCTAAACCAGGAAGAGGTGATCTTTAAAGATCCTTTAGATACTCTGCCACACGTCTATGCTATTTTTTCTCCTTGGTGTATTGTCCTTCGAAAGGATCAACAATCTGGTTTTCATGAGGGGCCTAAAAAAGGGCCCTTGGTACCGTCGGAAGGTGATGGGGGTTGTAAGGAACCTGGAAAAGAAAAAATAAGAGAAAAGAAACATGAGGGTCAAGATAGGGTCAAGCCGTATAGTGGACTTTGTCTTTACTATGCCTCCGTCTTTGCCCATGGTATCTTTAGTGCGTAGTTATGTATGCGTGGCACATATGCCGCAATTCGATTGGGGCTGAGATGGAGGCCGGATTGCTAATCAAGCTCCGGACGAGCTGGACTGTCGCTCTGCAGGGTAGTCCGGATGCGTTTAACAGTGTCCGGGGGCTTGGCTACCGATGTAGTGTTTGGCTTCATAAGGCCGCCCTGGACTTCCGCTGCAAGGGCCGCGGTGTGCTCCTCAGTATGGAGGGAGCGCTCCGTGTTTCCATTGATTGTTATAACACCGCGTGGTCCAGGCATCTTCACTTTGAGATATGCGTAATGCAGGATCGCATTGAAGCGAGTGAACGTGGTTCGTCCGAGCAGTGCGTGATAGCCGCTACGGAAGGGGACGACGTCGAAGGTCAAGTCTTCACTTCGGAAGTTGTCCGGCAAACCGAAGACGACTTCCAATGTGTTTGAGCCCGTGCAATGGGCCTCTACCCCAAGTATTACTCCTTTAAAGGTAGTTTTGGTGGGTTTAATTCTTGACGAATCAATAACCATTTCGCGGACTGTGTCCTAATAGAGCAAGTTAAGACTGCTACCGCCGTCCATGAGGACTGGCATAAGGTGGAATCCGACGATAATTGGGTCGAGGACCAATGCGGCCGAGCCTCCGTGACGGATACTAGTCGTATGGTCTCTGCGATCGAAAGTGATCGGGCAGGCTGACCATGGGTTGCATTTTGGGGCGCCTGGCTCTATCGCATAGACGTCCCTTAGAGCGCGCTTGCACTCTCGCTTGGGGATGTGAGTAGCGTATATCATATTCACCATTTCGACCTCAGTGGGAAATTTCTTCTGTCCCCCTGTATTCGGTGGGTGAGGCTCCTCCTCATCGTCCTCTCTGGGCGACCCCTTCTCCTTATGTTCGGTGTTCAGCTTTGTCGGCGTTCTGGGAACGGGGGTCCCTAGACTTGCCTGCCTGCGGCCTGCGGCATGGCTCGAATGGGGGCCCAACATGGCCCATCTTCATCAAGCTCAAGACTCAAGACCCTCGCGAGGGGCCAAGCCTCACGAGGCGGACGACACGGCGCATCCTCAGGCGCAGCCTCCTCAGGTTAGCTCGCGAGGAGACGGAGATGTCGAGGCGGGGTGTCTCGTGAGGCGCCCGTGACGCAAGCCATGACGATAGAGGGCACCAGGCGGGCGCCAGCGCGCGCAGCGTCCTTCTTTCCTCTTTGGTGCAAAGGGGGCAAGCGTAGCCGCGGAGTACCGAGGCATCAGGCAAAGGTGCCATTTCGGTGCAACAAGACCAGGACCAAGCGTACTACGAGACAGAGGTCACCATGGAGCCCAGCACGGCGTCACCGCAGAGTCTTTCGCAGGCGAAGACCACCTTTTGTCAGGATAGATGTACTTGCTGCCCCCCTTCAAATTAGCCCGCCATTGTTGGCTCCCTTCCCGCTCGATATTTGGGAAGAGGACCAGGGCCTCTATAAATAGGGACCGGCCACCCGCGTGGCCGGGGGTTCGAGGAGTTGGTTCGTTCGGTTCTCGTAGGGAGGCACACAGAGTAGAGAAAGAGAGAGAGAGAGAGAGGTGACCGAACTCCTCCCAGCAGTTCATCCCCCCAGCCAAGAACAGACCCTCGCGAGGTTGTTCTTCCTTGTATTGTTCTTAATAACCAACCCCAAGAGGCAATCCATCCACCACACACTGGAGTAGGGTATTACACCACAATGGTGGCCCGAACCAGTATAAATCTTGTGTCTCTTGTGTGATTCTTTCAATAGTTTAGATCTTTGTGAGGCGGGGAGGTTGAAGGCGTGATTTCCGCGCGCACCCCAGTGTTCGAACCTTAAGGGTCTGCCGGAACCCGAAATCCGACATTTGGCGCGCCAGGTAGGGGTGCGCCGGAGTTCGTCTTCCACCACTCCATGCCCCGTCGCGTCTTCATCACCATGCCCGGCGACCAGGAGGGCAACCCCGACCCGTGGAATGCGTGGCCCAAACACGCGAAACCGCCCGCCTTGGGCGACCCCGCGCCCCAGGCAACTCGCGGTCCGCAGGGTGCTGCGGGCCGCGGGAGATGCGGACAGACTTCGGCAACTCTTACACCGTGACAGGCTCGGTCCGCAGCAAGGGCCTCCAATCACACCACGACAACGACACCATACACCCGCCGGGAGCAGGCGAACTCGAGGGCGGCGCTCACGGTGGCCCGGGAGCTGCTGCGGTGCAGGCTGCTGGAGGGCGGCCACGAGGTGCTGCTGGAGCGAGTGGTGGAGCTCCTGGGCTTCGCTGCCTCGGGGGCTCACCCCTTCTCCACCCAGCTCCCATCTCAAGCCCAGAGCGGCCCGCGATGGGCTCCGCGCGCGCCCACGGACTCCAAGGCTACTCCGACGCCAGTGAAGCTGTCAGCACCGGACCGGCGGCAGCGCTGCCTCCGCCCCTGGCCCGTGAAGAAGAAGGACTCGACGCGACCCGCGGCCCTGGAGGGCTGCCGTGCTGCCACCCCGTGGTAGGCACGGCCGATGGGACCGCGTGGCGTGCGGGGCATCGTGGCATGGCGTTCGGGATGACGACGACGGAGGAATACGTGCCCTTCATGCTGGACCAAGGACACCCTCACGAGAGCAGGCAAGGCTCACTCCTCGGCCCAAGCTGGGGGGACGAGGCAGTAGAAGCCGAGCCGTTCCAGGAGCCCATGGCCGAGCCCGCTGGCCACGCTAGAGGCAGCGACTATCCGGCACCGCTAACTCTTCAGGGGTAGGTATATGCTAACTATGGATCGTAGGAGGTGCAGGTCGCCGCAGCAAGCAGCTCCCTCGCTCCCACAGTCTCCTACCCCTCGGGAGGAGGGCGCAGGGGGCTGCGGGAGAGGGGTGGAGATCCTACATCACCACCGCGGCGTTCGGAGCAAGGCGTTCTCAGGAGGTAGGCCTTCTGCTGGGGAGGTGCCTCGGGGTCTGCCCCTGGCGGAGGACCCGTGGTCGTCGGGGGAACCGCTGGCGACCGCTCTACCCCATCGGGCGGCGTCCTGGCTTCCGGTCGTTGCTGATGGCACTAGAGTGTGGCGCAAGGCGGGGCCCTCGTCTGGCGATATGAAGCAAGGCCAGTACCTGTGAAGAAGGCCCAGTGCCTGTGAAGCTCACCGCCCCGTGACACTCTCACGTAATAATGAGTGGGGCTGTACACGCCCCGGAGTCTTAGGGGTGCCGGCCTCAGGCCCTGGGGCTCCCTCCCACGCCCAGTGGATAGCACTTAGCTCCGCGCTGGTGAGAAGACGTCCAAGACTAGATAAGGTGCCGGACGCGGCTTTTTGTCTGCTTTTCGTTGCATTTCCCTTTGGCAGTTGCTTTCCTCCGCTGGATTTAAATTGGATTCGAATTTGAGATTTGCGTGTGTTCGGGGAAGGGGTGCTTATTCTCGCTCGAGCCATTTCTCGCGTTCTGGTTACCGCTGCATCACAGCTGCCTCCCCTCGCGAACCCCTCGCGAGTCGGGTCAGGCCTGGCTCGCGCGCAACCCAGACTGCCACTGTTACTCCCCCTCGGGAGGATTTTTGGGTGCCTACGGAGGCTGTCCTGTTTAAAAAGGCCCAGAGCCTGTGAAGCAAGGCGAGTGCCTGTGAAGCCCTCGCGCTAGGGAAAAGGCCCAGAGCCTGTGAAGCAAGGCAAGTGCCTGTGAAGCCCTCGCGCTAAGGAAAAGGCCCAGAGCCTGTGAAGCAAGGCGAGTGCCTGTGAAGCCCTCGCGCTAAGGAAAAGGCCCAGAGCCTATGAAGCAAGGCGAGTACCTGTGAAGCCCTCGCGCTAAGGAAAAGGCCCAGAGTCGAGATTATGCAGGATTATACACGAAAGATCCTTTTTTGGCTCTCTCTTTAGCCCTACGTCTCTTATCCCTAGGAGGCCTTCCTCCACTAGCAGGTTTCTTCGGAAAACTCTATCTATTTTGGTGTGGATGGCAAGCATGCCTATATTTCTGGGTTTCAATAGGACTCCTTACGAGCGGCCTGTGAAGCAAGGCGAGTGCCTGTGAAGCCCTCGCGCTAAGGAAAAGGCCCAGAGCCTGTGAAGCAAGGCGAGTGCCTGTGAAGCCCTCGCGCTAAGGAAAAGGCCCAGAGCCTGTGCAGCAAGGCGAGTGCCTGTGAAGCCCTCAAGCTCAGGAGAAGGCCCAGAGCCTGTCAAGAAGGCCAACGCCTGTGAAGTTTTTCACCAGCGACGATCTCACATCCTGAGGACCCAACTAGAGAGCGCACAAGGCGTCGCGCCCTCCTGCAGGCCGCCTCAGAACCAACGTGGGGCAAAGGTAAACCAGCCCACCGTCAGGCACGAGCGCAATTTGATTACTACTGATACGATGGACACAGGTTTTTACATGAGGGGCATCCCCTCCCAAAATGCTCTCACAGGCCACCAGGTTAAAAGCCTGAGTTCTATTCATGCGGGGTGAAAAAGGCAGGAGCGATGCGCACTCAGTCGGACCAATCCCCCAATGCATCGCCGGAGGCACCTCCTGAGCCTTTGCCGGAGTCGTCGAGCTCGCCATCGCCGCCTGCATCGCTGCCGGCGGTGTCAGGACCACTCACCGTGCCATGCTCGTCAGCACCCACGACCACGTCGCTATCGTCCGAAGTGAAGGCCCTGACAAGGGCGTCCACGTTATCCTCCACCCAGCGCGCCAAGTCATCTCGGACGGCCTGGGAGACTGGGGCGATGACAGTGTCAAAATCGAAGCGGGGATTCATGTTCTGGAGATGGCTGAAGACACGGGAAAAGGCGCGTTTGAGCAAGGCGCGGCTCCTCTCCTCCACCAACCTGTCAGCCCTGACCGACCGTGCCTCCAGCTGCGTCACCACGGCGGTGAAGAACTGCAACTTACCGGCATAATTGATCGTGTGTGGTTCGCCGACGGACGCCTCGCAGATGTTGCCTAAGGCCACGTTAGCCCTCTCCGTGAGCGTGGTGAGCATGGGGCCATGCGCGTGCTCCAGGAGTCGCCGCTGGCGTATTTCGTCGGCATTCTGACGCTCAACGGCCTCGACCTCTTCCATCCGCTGGCGAAGACGGAGCACCTCGGCCTGGGAGGCAGATAGCTCCTTTTGCGCCGCCTCAAGGGCGGCTCGGGAGGCGTCGGCTAGCCGCGTCGCCTCATCGCGTTGGACCCTCAGGGCTGCGGTTTTTCCCTCGGCTTCGACCCGGATCATCCCCAGCTTCCCCTCGAACTCTCGTTCGAGGCCTTGGCGCACCGTCGCCACCCGACGGCAAACCTCCTCCAGGACACGCGCTTCCCGCGCAGCGACATCGTCTTCTGCCTGCATCACTAGGCACTCCCTCGTCTCCAGCCGCTCGTACTCGCGAGTGCGTTCATCGGCTTCCAGCATCAATGCTTCTTCGCGCCTCTAGAGCTCGGCTGGGTTACCGGAGGCCACCCGCATCGACGCAAGGGCCAGCTCACGCAGCTCCGCCTGCTCCTCCAGTGAGTGGCACCGGGCCAAGAGCTTGCGAGCCCGCTCCTCTGCTGCTTCTCGCCATCGGTCTGCTCTCCGGGCCTCCTCGGTGGCCTGGGATCGGGCCATTCAAGAGGCCTCCAGCGACGCCTTCGCCTCTTCTTCATCAAGATCTCGATGACGGCGCGCGAGGGTGATGGCCGCCTCCTGCTCGCCCTTCCCTGTAGCCAGGCGCAGGCCCTCGCCCTGCAGGCGCGCGTCTTCATCAGCGAGCTCCTCCCCAAGCAAGTTCACCGCGTCGGCCGCTCTTCAAAGGAACCCTTGGCGGCGGGCGCGGCGCTCCCGGGAGCGCTCAAGCACATCTTCCACACCGTCATCCGCCCCAAGCAAGCGCCGGGGGCCGCAAATCCTTGTTCCCCCTCCGGGCAGGGGGCTAGGGGCTGGCGCCCTCGCGATGGCCGGGCGCGTCGCGTCGGGAGCCCGGCCTAGAGCCAGCCCGTCTCCAGATGAGGGGCGCAGGAGGCGCCTCAACCAGCCGTGGTCCCCGACCAGACGAGAAGCCCAAGGCAAGCTGGCTATTCCCCGAGAGGGCCCGCGAAGGAAGATCACGGGGAATGACGGGCCACGGTGCGCCTCGGGATGGTCCGCCCCTTCAGACGCCCATACCACCAGGGCAGAGCTGCTCGGAGCACTTGAAGACGGTAGAGGGGAAGAAGCTAAGGGAGGCGGCACCTCGGCGACTTCCGTGAGCTCAGTCGGGAGGGGCCTGCAGAACAAGGATCAGCGGAAGCAGCAAGGGGATCAGCAGCCAGAGAGAAAGAGGACTTACTCGTCAGTGGCGAAGTACTTCCCGCGCTTCAGCGCGCGACAAGGGAAGTCATCACCTAGGGCCTCCTTCTTCCTCCGGAGGGCCTCAAAGTCCACGCGGAAGCGGCCCAAGCGAAGAGCGCAAAGGTCATCCCACCGCGGGGGAGGGGCATCAGAGCGGTCCGCGTCAGGGGCGCCTGCCTTCCATTGCCTCGCCAGAAGACGCGACTGGGGCCTCCGAGGCCTCAGCCCCAGGCGCCGGGAGCGGCTGCTTGCCACCTTCAGCCGCAGCGGCGCGGGCCTCAGGAGCTGTCCCTCGCGAGCACCACCCGGCACTGCCACCTCATCAGGGGCACCCTCGGCCTCAGGCGCCTCCTGACTCCCTGCTCCGCCACTTGAGGAGGAGCCACCATGGCCGGTTGGAAGGGCAGTCACCACCACCGGGTTCTCGCGAGGTCCCTAGAGGCCGGCCGGGTGCAGCCCCCATTCATCGAAGACATGCATCTGCTTCACGAAGTCGGCCCTGCTCTGGCAGAGGTACAGCAGGGCCCCTCCCTGCCGGGCGTTGCCGGGGTTGAGGTCACCGGCCAAGGTTAAGAGCATCGACTTCAACACCGCTGGAGCCAGGCCCTCCTCCTGGAGCGTCATGTTATCCTCGCTTCCACGGAAAGCCCACATCCGGCGAAAGTGGCACTGCAGGGGAGCGACGCGGCACAACAGAAACTCCTTCACCACTTTGGGCGCTATCACGCCAAGCTTCCTCAGGAGCATGAAGCGGCTCCAGACGAAGATGAGCCGGGGGCTCTTGAGCGTCTCCTGGCCCCAACCCGAATTGGGGACAACAGGCGAGGTCGGCTCCAATAGCAGGGGGCTGGGTACGCCTGCGTCCACGTACAACCACCACTCGCGGAACCAACCCGCGGGCTGGGGGAGTTTGAAGTCAATCCTAGAGGCCTCGGTCGCAGGCTCGGCAGCGAAGCTCACGCATGCCTAGCGCTGGGAAGGGTCGACAAGACGAAGTGAGAAGAAGTGGCGCAGCAAGGCCACCGAAGGAGGGATGCCCACCATGGCTTCGCAAACGAAGGCGAAGACCGAAAGAAGGGTGATGGACTCAGGACTTAGATGCATCAAGTGGATCTGATAATGGGAGAGCACGGCATTGAAGAAATCGGAGAAGGGGGGAACCAGACCCGCCCACAAGGCGTCGGTGAAACATGGAACCTCGGTTGCTATCCTGTTGATGGAGAAGTGGGACGCGGGCCAAGCCGTCGTCCTCCCGCACTCATTAAAGACGGAGGCCAGGGCCAAGCTGTCCCTACCCAGGCACTCTTGGTTGAGTACGGTCGACTGGCCGACGGTGGGGGCCACCGATGGCGGCACACAAGACAGAGGCGTGGATTTCTCCCCTCTCTCCTTCCTCATCGGAGTCATGGCGACGGGAAGGAGGAGGAAGATTTGAGATTGGATTGGAGGCGGGAGCCGACGTGCGAAGGAAGGAAGAGCAGGAGACGCCCGAGCAACAAGAAGGGGAGCGGCTGTGTGCAACCACAAGTCCGCCTGACAAGGCGCAGAATAAGGGGGCATGGGGGGAACAGTGCCGCCCACGTCCCATCAACCGCCACGCGGCGCCCAAGGCCGCAGGCTGTTAGGGCCCGCGGCGCTTCGCCCTTGCCCTTTCGCCTCTCGGCACGGCCAAGCCCATGCGCGCCACAGGCCCGGGGGCTGCTGTCGGCGTTCTGGGAACGGGGGTCCCCAGACTTGCCTGCCTGCGGCCTGTGGCCTGGCTCGAATGGGGGCCCAACATGGCCCATCTTCATCAAGCACAAGACTCAAGACCCTCGCGAGCGGCCAAGCCTCACGAGGCGGACGACACGGAGCATCCTCAGGCGCAGCCTCCTGAGGCTGGCTCACGAGGAGACGGAGATATCGAGGCTGGGTGTCTCGTGAGGCGCCCGTGATGCAAGCCATGACGATCGAGGGCACCAGGCGGGCGCCAGCACGCGCAGTGTCCTTCTTTCCTCTTTGGTGCAAAGGGGGCAAGCGCAGCCGCGGAGTACCGAGGCATCAGGCAAAGGTTGCCATTTCGGTGCAACGAGACCAGGACCAAGCGGACTACGAGACGGAGGTCACTATGGAGCCTAGCACGGCGTCACCGCAGAGTCTTTCGCAGGCGAAGACCACCTTTTGTCAGGATAGATGTACTTGCTGTCCCCCTTCAAATTAGCCCACCATTGTTGGCTCCCTTCCCGCTCGATATTTGGGAAGAGGACCAGGGCCTCTATAAATAGGGACCGGCCACCCGCGTGGCCGGGGGTTCGAGGAGTTGGTTCGTTCGGTTCTCGTAGGGAGGCACACAGAGTAGAGAAAGAGAGAGAGAGAGAGAGAGAGAGAGAGAGAGAGAGAGAGAGAGAGGGAGAGAGAGAGCTGACCGAACTCCTCCCAGCAGTTTATCCCCCCAGCCAAGAACAGACCCTCGCAAGGCTGTTCTTCCTTGTATTGTTCTTAATCACCAGCCCCAAGAGGCAATCCATCCACCACACACTGGAGTAGGGTATTACACCACAATGGTGGCCCGAACCAGTATAAATCTTGTGTCTCTTGTGTGATTCTTTCAGTAGTTTAGATCTTTGTGAGGCGGGGAGGTTGAAGGCGTGATTTCCGCGCGCACCCAAGTGTTCGAACCTTAAGGGTGTGCCGGAATACGAAATCCGACAAGCTTACCGTCCTGTTTGAAGACCCAACAACTTCTGTTGGTATGGTTGGCAGGCTTGTCGGAGGTGCCGTGAATCTAGCTGGGTCGATCTAGTATTCGGTCCAGGCTAGATGAGTTGTCTTTATTTCTTTTAAATGGCTTCTTCCGCTGACCGAATTTGGAGCCATTGAATCCGGCATTGACCGCCGTGTCTTCGTTATTGTCATTGTTGCTTCGACGCTTGTGTTTGTCGCGTCGGGGCCTGTCATTGTCGTTTCAGGTTTAGGAAGTACCGGGGTCACTAGCGCCGTTGTTGCTATGGGATAACCAGCTATCCTCTCCCACCCAAAAGCGGGTCATGAGTGCTGTAAGGGCCTCCATGGACTTTGGCTTCTCTTGGCCAAGGTGTCGGGCGAGCCATTCGTCGCAGATGATGTGTTTAAAGGCCACTAAGGCTTCGGCGTCCGGGCAGTCGACAATCTAGTTCTTTTTAATTAGGAACCTGGTCCAGAATTTTCTGGCTAACACTCCGGGCTGTTGGACTATATGGCTGAGGTCATCGGTGTCCGGAGGTTGGATATAAGTGCCTTGGAAGTTGTCTCTAAAGGCGTCTTCCAAGTATTCCCAGCTTCCAATAGAGTTCTCTGGGAGGCTATTTAACTAGTGGAGAGCTGGTCCCTTAAGCTTTAGGGGGAGGTATTTGATGGCATGTAGATCGTCACCACGAGCCATGTGAATGTGCAGAATAAAATCTTCAATCCGTACTACGAGATCTATTATACCGTCATATGATTCGATGTTCACGGGTTTAAACCCTTCTAGGAACCGGTGCTCCATTACCTCATCGGTAAAGCATAGGGGCGTGTGCGGTGCCTCTGTATCGGGTCGCGTCGGGACGTAGTTCGGATGAAGTCTGAATGCGGTTTTCTGCCCGGATGAGGTTGTGCTTGTCACGCCAGGCCTGATGGCCATCTTCCCATGCTGGAGTATGGCCCGGTGATCCGTAGACTGATCTAGTCTGACCGGTTCTAATCCCGAAGCCGTTGTTCCCCTGCCTTTACGGCAAGGTGGTGCGGGCTGGTGTTCAGCTTGCGTTGCCACTCTTTCCCGGCCACGTGGTGGTCGTTCGGGTCTATCAGTGGCGCCACACATTGGCGGTATGGGCTCAAGGGCCTCATCGTCGAATTGGGGTAGCAACTAGCGTTTTGGGTAGCTCCTTGTTGGGCGTTCGAGGCCGTATTCCTCGGCTGCCAGGACGTTAGTCCATCGGTCATTGAGCAAATCCTGATCAGCCTGAAGCTGTTGCTGCTTCTTTTTCAGGCTTCTTGCAGTGGGGATTAGCTGGCGCTTAAAGCGCTCTTGTTCGAGGGGTTCCTCTGGCATGATAAAATCTTCGTTGCCGAGGCTCATATCCTCTTCGGAGATCGGTAGGTAGTTACTGTCCTCCGAGTCCTTGTTCCCGATAGGATCATCGGGGGTTACTTGCCCAGCCTCCCAATCATCCTGTTCGGATGTTGGCTCTACAGGGGCTTCAAGGTCTTCGGCATTCTCCGGAGTACTATTGTCTTCGGTGCCGGTATTGCCGTCTTTGTCGCGGCGCGATTTTGAGTGGCGCCACCGACGTCAATGCTTCGGAGGGGTTTCGGCATACTTGTCCTCAACCCGATCCTCCTTGCCGTCGCCACCATCCTCTTTAGGTATGTCCACCATGTACACGTCGTATGTGGAGGTGGCTGTCCATCATCCGGTAAACGGAGGGTTTTGGCCTTGTTCGTCTCCGGCATCATCGTCCATACCGTCGATGTCTTCGAAGGCGTAGTCCAGCATGTCAGTAAGATATTCGACAGTGGCTATGAAGTGGGTGGTGGGTGGGACGCAAAATTCCCCACTCTCAGCCCCTAGTCTGGGCTGGGCATAATTCGGAAGCAATCCTTCCATAATGGCGAGTGATCGCATTAAGTCCAGAGCCTTGTTTAAAGGTGAGGGTTGGACAGAGAAATGAGAGTCCGTGGGGCTGTCCGGAGTTGGAGCCTCCTGGCGGCGCCCGCTTGACACGGACCTCAAGAGTTCGGACTTAGAGTCCGGCGGAGTATCCAGTGCTTGCCAATGACGTCGTTCCCTCTGGATCTCCCGTAACAAGTTCCGTAATTGCAGAGAGTCCGACGGGCTCTAAACTCCAGTCTTCGGACTTGATAGCCAGTTCCAGATCTAAGGCCGGAGCGATGATCGGGGCCACGAACCCTTCAAAGATCAAATCTCCTCAGATATTAGTGACATCGTTTAGGTTCCCGAAACTGATCTGATGACCAAGGGCGTAGTTGTCGATCTGCTTGAGGTAGCCAATCTAGTTGGCACGCCGCACGAAGCCGCCGAATATGAAAATTTGGCCCGGGGGAAAACCCCCCGAATTAGCATCATTGTAGATGATCGAACGAGCCATTGAACCTTTTATTGACAGCACAAAGGAACTCTCAATAAAAGCACCAATTTCGTTGTCAAAACCGGCAGATCTCGGGTAGGGGATCCCGAACTGTGCGTCCAAGGATCAAAGGTAATAGGACGCAGGGGACACGATGTTTACCCAGGTTCGGACCCTCTTAATGGAGGTAATACCCTACTTCCTGCTTGATTGACTTTGATGAGTATAGGGGTTACAAGAGTTGATCTACCTCGAGATCATAATGGCTAAACCCTAGATGTTTAGCCTGTATGATTATGACTATGATTGCCTCTACCAACTAAACCCTCTAGTTTATATGGACACCGGAGGGGGCTAGGGTTGTACAGAGTAAGTTTACGGAGAAAGGAATCTTCATATCTGAATGCCAAGCTTGCCTTCCATGCCAAGGAGAGTCCCATCCGGATACAAGGGGAATCCTTCTATCTTGTATCTTCACGGCCCACCAGTCCGGCCCACGTCACATAGCCCAGACGCCCGGGGACCTCCTAATCCAGGACTCCCTTAGCGCCATCTTGTGAGGCTTCTGTTGATCCACTCGAAGGACCAGGTCTCCTTCCTGGAAGGCGCTTCCTCTGACATGTTTGTCGTGGCAGCTATGCAAATATTGTTGGTACAATGTTGATCTTATAAGTGCCAACTCGTGCTCTTCCTCCAAAAGGTCTAAGCCGTCCTATCTTGCCTCTTCAGCTTTAGCCTCCGAGTACAGATCCACTCGGGGAGAATTATGGAGCAAGTCACTCGGTAACACTACTTTCGACCCATACACCATAAAGAATGTGGTGCGATTGGTGGATCGATTCGGGGTCGTCCTTGATACGTCTCCAACGTATCTATAATTTTTGATTGCTCCATGCTATATTATCTACTATTTTGGACATTATTGGGCTTTATTATCCACTTTTATTTTATTTTTGGGACTAACCTATTAACCGGAGGCCCAACCCAGAATTGCTGTTTTTTTGCCTATTTTAGGGTTTCGAAGAAAAGGAATATCAAACGGAGTCCAAACGGAATGAAACCTTCGGGAACATGATTTTCTCACCGAACATGATCCAAGAGACTAGGACCCTATGTCAAGAAATAAAGGAGGAGGCCATGAGGTAGGGGGCGCGCCTACCCCCCCCCCCCCCCCCAGGCGCGCCCTCCCCTCGTGGGCCCCCTGTTGATCCACCAACATACTCCTTCCTCCTATATATACCTACGTACCCCCAAACGATCAGGTACGGAGCCAAAACCCTAATTCCACCGCCGTAACTTTCTGTATCCACGAGATCCCATCTTGGGGCCTGTTCCGAAGCTCCCCCGGAGGGGGCATTTATCACGGAGGGCTTCTACATCAACACCATAGCCTCTCCGATGAAGTGTGAGTAGTTTACCTCAGACCTTCGGGTCCATAGTTATTAGCTAGATGGCTTCGTCTCTCTTTTTGGATCTCAATACAATGTTCTCCCCCTCTCTTGTGGAGATATATTCGATGTAATCTTCTTTTTGCGGTGTGTTTGTTGAGACCGATGAATTGTGGGTTTATGATCAAGATTATCTATGAACAATATTTGAATCTTCTCTGAATTCTTTTATGTATGATTGGTTATCTTTGCAAGTCTCTTCGAATTATTAGTTTGGTTTGGCCTACTAGATTGATCTTTCTTGCAATGGGAGAAGTGCTTAGCTTTGGGTTCAATCTTGCGGTGTCCTTTCCGAGTGACAGTAGGGGCAGCAAGGCACGTATTGTATTGTTGCCATCGAGGATAACAAGATGGGGTTTTCATCATATTGCATGAGTTTATCCCTCTACATCATGTCATCTTGCTTAAGGCGTTACTCTGTTTTCATGAACTTAATACTCTAGATGCATGCTGGATAGCGGTCGATGAGTGGAGTAATAGTAGTAGATGCAGGTAGGAGTCGGTCTACTTGTCTCGGACGTGATGCCTATATACATGATCATACCTAGATATTCTCATAACTATGCTCAATTCTGTCAATTGATCAACAATAATTTGTTCACCCACCATAAAATTCTTATGCTCTTGAGAGAAGCCACTAGTGAAACCTATGGCCCCCTGGTCTATCTTCATCACATTATTCTTCCAATACTTAGTTATTTCCTTTGCTTTTACCTTGCTTTTGTTTTACTTTGCATCTTTATCATAAAAATACCAAAAATATTATCTTATCATATCTATCAGATCTCACTCTCGTAAGTGACCGTGAAGGGATTGACAACCCCTTATCGCGTTGGTTGCGAGGAGTTATTTGCTTTGTGCAGGTATGAGGGACTCGCGCTAGCCTCCTACTGGATTAATACCTTGGTTCTCAAAACTGAGCGAAATACTTACGCTACTTTGCTGCATCATCCATTCCTCTTCAAGGAAATACAACGCAGTGCTCAAGAGGTAGCAAGAAGATTTCTGGCGCAGTTTCCGGGGAGGTTCGTGCAAGTCGAGATTTGACTCCCGACAACGAGCCATTTGTGGCGACGTTGCCGGGGAGTCTACGCAAAAGTCAACATACCAAGTACCCATCACAACCCTTATCTCCCGCATTACATTATTTGCCATTTGCCTCTCGTTTTCCTCTCCCCCACCTCACCCTTGCCATTTTATTCGCCCTCTCTCTCTCTCTATCCTCCATCTCTTTCTCTATTTGCCTCTTTTTGCCCGCTTGCTTTTTATTTGCTCGTGTGTTGGATTGCTTGCTTGTCATGATGGCTCAAGATAACACTAAATTGTGTGTTTACCAATACCAACAACAATGATATTATTAGGACTCTGATTGCTCCTCTTACCGATGCTGAATCTTGTGAAATTAATGCTGCCTTGCTGAATCTTGTCATGAAAGATCCGTTTTTCCGGCCTTCCTAGTGAAGATGCCGCTACCCATCTAAATACCTTGATTGATTTGTGTGATATGCAAAAGAAGAAAGATGTGTATAATGATATTGTTAAATTTAGGCTATTTCCTTTTTCTCTTAGAGATCGTGCTAAAGCTTGGTTTTCGTCTTTGCCTAAAAATAGTATTGATTCTTGGAACAAGTGCAAAGATTCTTTTATCTCTAAGTATTTTCCTCCTGCTAAGATCATCTCCCTTAGAAACGATATTATGAATTTTAAGCAACTCGATCATGAACATATTGCACAAGCTTGGGAGAGGATGAAATTAATGATACGTAATTGCCCTACTCATGGTTTGAATTTGTGGATGATTATACAAATTTTTTATGCCGGATTGAATTTTGCTTCTAGAAATCTTTTAGATTCGGCCGCGGGAGGTACTTTTATGGAAATCACTTTAGGAGAATCTACTAAACTCCTACATAATATTATGGTTAATTATTCTCAATGGCACACTGAAAGATCTACTAATAAAAAGGTGCATGCGATAGAAGAAATTAAGGTTTTGAGTGGAAAGATGGATGAACTTATGAAATTATTTGCTAGTAAGAGTGTTTCTTATGATCCTAATGATATGCCCTTGTCTACTTTGATTGAAAATAATAATGAATCTATGGATGTGAATTTTGTTGGTAGGAACAATTTTGGTAACAACGCGTATAGAGGAAATTTTAATCCTAGGCCTTATCCTAGTAATCCCTCTAATAATTATGGTAATTTCTACAACAATTCTTATGGAAATTATAATAAGATGCCCTCTGATTTTTAATCTAATATTAAAGAATTTATTACTTCGCAAAAGAATTTCAATGCTTTGATTGAAGAAAAATTGCTTAAGATCGATGAGTTGGCTAGGAACGTTGATAGAATTTCTCTTGATGTTGATTCTTTGAAACTTAGATCTACTCCTCCTAAGCATGATATCAATGA
This sequence comes from Triticum monococcum, assembly GCA_034509565.1. Classification (NCBI taxonomy): domain Eukaryota; kingdom Viridiplantae; phylum Streptophyta; class Magnoliopsida; order Poales; family Poaceae; genus Triticum; species Triticum monococcum. The sequence continues at coordinate 210,905,535 of CM067847.1, read as the reverse complement.
GTCTCTCAAAGCTATGAGAATTTCCATTGACGAGTGCAAAGAAAGAACCGCAAGGATGCGTGCTAAGAAAGATGCCTTTATAAGAGCGTGTTCTTCTAGTTCCTTTGAAAATAAAGATGAAGATCTAAAATTTATTGATGTGTCCCCTATTAAATATTTGTTTTTCAATATGAATCTTGATGATGATGGGACTGAATATGATCCACCTTTACCTAGAAGGCGTTCCAAAAATTCAGAGTTTTTAGATCTTAATGCTAAATTTGATAAAAGTGGGATTGAAGAAATTAAAACCCTAGAAGTTGCTAAACCCACTATTTTGGACTTCAAGGAATTTAATTATGAAAATTGCTCTTTGATTGATTGTATTTCCTTGTTACAATCCGTGCTAAATTCTCCTCATGCTTATAGTCTAAATAAAGCGTTTACTAAACATATCGTTGATGCCTTGATGCAATCTTATGAAGATAAACTTGAGTTGGAAGTTTCTATCCCTAGAAAACTTTATGATGAGTGGGAACCAACTATTAAAACTAAAATTAAAGATCATGAATGCTATGCTTTGTGTGATTTGGGTGCTAGTGTTTCCACGATTCCAAAGACTTTGTGTGATTTGTTAGGTTTCCGTGATTTTGATGATTGCTCTTTAAACTTGCACCTTGCAGATTCCACTATCAAGAAACCTATGGGAAGAATTAATGATGTTCTTATTGTTGCAAATAGGAATTATGTGCCCGTAGATTTTATTGTTCTTGACATAGATTGCAATCCTTCATGTCCTATTATTCTTGGTAGACCTTTCCTTAGAACGATTGATGCAATTATTGATATGAAGGAAGGAAATATTAGATTCCAATTTCTGTTAAGGAAAGGCATGGAATACTTTCCTAGAAAGAAAATTAAATTACCTTATGAATCTATCATGAGAGCCACTTATGGATTGCCTACCAAAGATGGCAATACCTAGATCTATCCTTGCTTTTTATGCCTAGCTAGGGGCGTTAAACGATAGCGCTTGTTGGGAGGCACCCCAATTTTTATTTTTATTCCTTGCTTTTTGATCCTGTTTAGTAATAAACAATTTACCTAGCCTCAGTTTTGTCTGTGTTTTTTGTGTTTAATTAGTGTTTGTGCCAAGTAGAACCATTGGGAAGACTTGGGGAAAGTCTTGATATCTTGCTGTAAAAAACAGAAACTTTAGCGCTCACGGGAACTGCTGCCATTTTTATCTGGAAAGTGATATTTAGTTAATTATTTTTTCAGATGATTAATAGATAAATTACTCACGTTCAGCAATTTATTTTATAATTTTTGGGGTTCCAGATATTGCGCTAGCTACATATCACTACAGACTGTTCTGTTTTTGACAGATTCTGTTTTTTGTGTGTTGTTTGCTTATTTTGATGAATCTATGGCTAGTAAAATAGTTTATAAACCATAGAGAAGTTGGAATACAGTACGTTTAACACCAATATAAATAAATAATGAGTTCATTACAGTACCTTGAAGTGGTCTTTTGTTTCCTTTCGCTAACGGAGCTCACAAGATTTTCTACTTTAAGTTTTGTGTTGTGAAGTTTTCAAGTTTTGGGTAAAGATTTGATGGATTATGGAACAAGGAGTGGCAAGAGCCTAAGCTTGGGGATGCCCATGGCACCCCCAAGATAATATAAGGACACCTAAAAGCCAAAGCTTGGGGATGCCCCGGACGGCATCCCCTCTTTCGTCTACTTCTATCGATAACTTTACTTTGGAGCTATATTTTTATTCACCACATCATATGTGTTTTGCTTGGAGCGTCTTGTATGATTTGAGTCTTTATTTGTTAGTTTACCACAATCATCCTTGCTATACACACCTTTTTAGAGAGCCATACATTATTTGGAATTTGTTAGAATACTCTTTGTGCTTCACTTATATCTTTAGAGTTATATAGTTTTGCTTTAGTACTTCACTTATATCTTTTAGAGCACGGTGGTGGATTTGTTTTATAGCAACTATTGATCTCTCATGCTTCACTTAGATTATTTTTAGAGTCTTAAATAGCATGGTAGTTTTTTTTAAATCCCAATATGCTTGGTATTCAAGAATAGTAAAACTTTCTTATGAGTGTGTTGAATGCTATGAGAAGTTTGATGCTTGATAATTGTTTTGAGATATGAAGATGGCGATATTAAAGTTGTGCTAGTTGAGTAGTTGTGAATTTAAGAAATACTTGTGTTAAAGTTTGTGATTCCCGTAGCATGCACGTATGGCGAACCGTTATGTGATGAAATCAGAGCATGATTTATTTTTTGATTGTCTTCCTTATGAGTGGCGGTCGGGGACGAGCGATGGCCTTTTCCTACCAATCTATCCCCCTAGGAGCAGGCGCATAATACTTTGCTTTGATAACTTGTAGATTTTTGCAATAAGTATATGAGTTCTTTATGATTAATGTTGAGTCCATGGATTATACGCACTTTTCTTCCTTCCACCATTGCTAGCCTCTCTAATACCGCGCACCTTTCGCCGGTATCATACACCCACCATATACCTTCCTCAAAACAGCCACCATACCTACCTATTATGGCATTTCCATAGCCATTCCGAGATATATTGCCATGCAACTTTCCACCATTCCATTTATTATGACACACTCCATCATTGTCATATTGCTTAGCATGATCATGTAGTCGACATCGTATTTGTGGCAAAGCCACCATTCATAATTCTTTCATACATGTCACTCTTGATTCATTGCATATCCCGGTACACCGCCAGAGGGATTCATATAGAGTCATATTTTGTTCTAAGTATCGAGTTGTAATTGTTGAGTTGTAAGAAAATAATAGTGTGATGATCATCGTTATTAGAGCATTGTCCCAGTGAGGAAATGATGATGGAGACTATGATTCCCCCACAAGTCGGGATGAGACTCCGGACGAAAAAAAGGAAGAAAGAAAAGAGGACATAAAAAAGAGAAAAGGCCCAAATAAAAAAATGAGAGAAAAAGAGAGAAGGGACAATGTTACTATCCTTTTACCACACTTGTGCTTCAAAGTAGCACCATGATATTCATGATAGAGAGTCTCTCATTTCGTCACATTCATATACTAGTGGGAATTTTTCATTATAGAACTTGGCTTGTATATTCCAATGAAGGGCTTCCTCAAAATGCCCAAGGTCTTCATGAGCAAGCAAGTTGGATGCACACCCACTTAGTTTTTTTTGTTGAGCTTTCATATACTTAGAGCTCTAGTGCACCCGTTGCATGGAATTCCCTACTCACTCACATTGATATCTATTGATGGGCATCTCCATAGCCCGTTGACACGCCTAGTTGATGTGAGACTATCTTGTCCCTTTTTGTCTTCTCCACAACCACCATTCTATTCCACTTATAGTGCTATATCCATGGCTCACGCTCATGAATTGCGTGAAGATTGAAAAAGTTTGAGAATGTCAAAAGTATGGAACAATTGCTTGGCTTGTCATCGGGGTTGTGCATGATTTAAATACTTTGTGTGATGAAGATAGAGCATAGCCAGACTATATGATTTTGTAGGGATAACTTTCTTTGGGCCTTGAGTATGCTTGAAGTATTATTATTTTTATGTCAATATTAAACTTTTATCTTGAATCTTTCGGATCTGAATATTCATACCACAATTAAGAAGAATTACAATAAAATTATGCCAAGTAGCACTCCACATCAAAAATTCTATTTTTATCATTTACCTACTCGAGGACGAGCAGGAATTAAGCTTGGGGATGCTTGATACGTCTCCAACGTATCTATAATTTTTGATTGCTCCATGCTATAGTATCTACTGTTTTGGACATTATTGGGCTTTATTAACCACTTTTATATTATTTTTGGGACTAACCTATTAACCGGAGGCCCAACCAGAATTGCTGTTTTTTGCCTATTTTTGGGTTTCGAAGAAAAGGAATATCAAAGGGGGTCCAAACGGAATGAAACCTTTGGGAACATGATTTTCTCACCGAACATGATCCAGGAGACTTGGACCCTACATCAAGAAATAAAGGAGGAGGCCACAAGGTAGGGGGCGCCTACCCCCCAAGTGCGCCCTCCACCCTCGTGGGCCCCCTGTTGCTCCACGGACGTACTCCTTCCTCCTATATATACCTACGTACCCCCAAACGATCAGATACGGAGCCAAAACCCTAATTCCACCGCCGTAACTTTTTGTATCCATGAGATCCCATCTTTGGGCCTGTTCCGGAGCTCCGCCGGAGGGGGCATCTATCACGGAGGGCTTCTACATCAACACCATAGCCTCTTCGATGAAGTGTGAGTAGTTTAACTCAGACCTTCGGGTCCATGGTTATTAGCTAGATGGCTTCTTCTCTCTTGTTGGATCTCAACACAATGTGCTCCCCCTCTCTTGTGGAGATCTATTCGATGTAATCTTCTTTTTGCGGTGTGTTTGTTGAGACCGATGAATTGTGGGTTTATGATCAAGATAATCTATGAACAATATTTGAATCTTCTCTGAATTCTTTTATGTATGATTGGTTATCTTTGCAAGTCTCTTCGAATTATTAGTTTGGTTTGGCCTACTGGATTGATCTTTCTTGCAATGGGAGAAGTGCTTAGCTTTGGGTTCAATCTTGCGGTGTCCTTTCCCAGTGACAGTAGGGGCAGCAAGTCACATATTGTATTGTTTCCATCGAGGATAACAAGATGGGGTTGAGTTTATCCCTCTACATCATGTCACCAAGCTTAAGGCGTTACTCTGTTTTCATGAACTTAATACTCTAGATGCATGCTGGATAGCGGTAGATGAGTGGAGTAATAGTAGTAGATGCAGGCAGGAGTCAGTCTACTTGTCCCGGACGTGATGCCTATATACATGATCATACCTAGATATTCTCATAACTATGCTCAATTTTCTCAATTGCTCAACAGTAATTCGTTCACCCACCGTAAAATACTTATGCTCTTGAGAGAAGCCACTAGTGAAACCTATGGCCCCCAGGTCTATCTTCATCATATTAATCTTCCAATACTTAGTTATTTCCTTTTCTTTTTTCTTTGCTTTTATTTTACTTTGCATCTTTATCATAAAAATACCAAAAATACTATCTTATCATATCTACAGATCTCACTCTCGTAAGTGACCGTGAAGGGATTGACAACCCCTTATCGCGTTGGTTCCGAGGAGTTATTTGCTTTGTGCAGGTACGAGGGACTCGCGCGTAGCCTCCTACTGGATTGATACCTTGGTTCTCAAAACTGAGGGAAATACTTATGCTACTTTTCTGCATCATCCTTTCCTCTTCAAGGAAATCCAACGCGGTGCTCAAGCGGTAGCAGTCCTCAAGCCCTAGAGGACTGATGGTAGATCGGTCACGTAGGCCCCTACCACGTGAGTCAGTTCGCGCATGAGGCGAGGTTTCAATACTTGGAGTATGAGCCCATCTCTCTCTCGTCTTGCCCATTCAACTGCGGGTGTGCCATGGAGGCGTAATCAACCCAAGTGCTTTGGGTGCAGCAGAACTCATGAAACTCGCCCAAGTCGAAATTAGACCGTTGTTGGTCATGATGCTATGAGGGACTCCGAGTCTGAAGATTATCTCTTTGATGAACTAAATGGCAGTGGCCGAGTCCAACTTCTTTATTGTCTTGGCCTCGATCCACTTGGTAAACTTGTCCACTGCGACCAACAAGTGTGTGAAGCCACTCGCCCCAGTCCAAAGAGGGCCGATCATGTCGAGTCCCCAGACGATGAATGACCAAGTGAGGGGGATAGTCTTCGGAGTGGACGCCGGCTTGTGCGGCTGATTCACATAAAACTAGCACCCGACGTATTGATCTACTATATCATGAGCAGCCTTATTGGCTCGGGGCCAATAGAACTCGGCTCTGATGGCGAACAAGGTGCGAGAGGATGCATGGTGTCCACAAGTTCCTGAGTGAATCTCTTGCGGAATTTGTTGCCCTTCCTCCAGTGATATGCATCGTTGAGTGACTCCGGTTGTGCTCTTTTTGTACAGTTGGCCTCCCTAACGGTGAAGGCCTTGGATTGGCGGACGATCTGGCGAGCTTCATCCTCATCTTCTGGGAGTTCCTACCGGAGCAAATATGCTAGGTATGGTTCATTCCACTCGGTAGTGATGACTAGTATCTCTTAGACCAGGTCAATCACCACTGGGACGTCTACTTCAGTCAGGTCGGAAGGACTGACTTGTTGCGGGAGCTCTTCCACAAAGGGATCTTCCTTGATCGTGGGCGAGTGTAGATGTTCTAGGAACACATTCATTCTTGGGAACTGGCTTCTGGGTGGAACCCATCTTGGCCAGATCATCAGTTTCTTGGTTCTTAATGTGTGGCACATGATGAAGTTCCAGCCATTTGAAGTGTTTCTCCGGTTTTCTGATGGTGTTGCAGTAGCCAGCCATCGCCAGGCTGCAGATATCCCACTCTTTCATGACTTAGTTGAGCACCAGATCTAAATCGCCATAGACCATCTGTCGGCAAATTCCCAGAGAAATTGCCATTCGCAGCCCATACAAGACAGCTTAGTATTCGGCTTTGTTGTTGGAGGAGTCGAAGTGGATCTGAAGCACATAACTAAGTCGGTCGCCTTTAGGTGACACCAAGACCACTCCAGCCCCGGAGCCGTGGAGCATCTTGGAGCCGTCGAAGAACATCGTCATGTGTTCCAGAACACTCAGGACAGGTTGTTGTTGCTCAATCCACACAGAAAGGAATTCTACCAGGGCTTGTGACTTGATGGCTTTCTTGGCCTCAAACTTGATGTCCAGCGGATGGAGCTCAATGGACCACTTAGCCACTCAACCAGTGGCATATCTGTTATTCATAATCTGAGACAGAGGGGCGACACTTATCATTGTGACCGTGTGTTCTTGAAAGTACTGTGCCACCTTCTTAGTAGTTAGGTATATTCTATATACTAGTTTCTGATAATGCAGATACCTTTGCTTGGAAGGGGCCAGGGCTTCAGAGATGTTGTAGACTGGTAGTTCGAGCTTGAAGGTTTTGCCTAGTTCTTCCCATTCCACAGTGAGAACTATGCTAACGACTCCTCTTGTGGCCGCAATGTATAAGTGCAAAGGCTCTTTGCTACTCAGAGTAGCTAGCAACGGCTGGGTGGAAAGCGGGGCTTTAAGTTCCTGGAACGCAGCCTATGCTTCGGGAGTCCACTCAAACCTGTGGGACTTCTTCATCAGTCAGTAAAGCGGAAGGGCCTTTTCACCGAGTCTTGAGATGAATCTAGCTACTTAGGGCCTCTAGGCAGCCTGTGAGGCGATGTTCTCCATGGAGCCGCTATGGTCTCTTCATTCAGATGATGGCCCCGATCTTCTCAGGTTTGGCATCGATCCCACATTCGGAAAGGAGGAAACCGAGTAATTTGCCTGTAGGTACGCCGAATGTACACTTAGCTGGGTTGAGCTTGATCCCAAAGGTGCACAAATTCAGGAACGTCTCCACGAAGTCGGTCAGGAGATCAGAACCTTTCTTGGACTTGACCACAATGTCATCCATGTAAGGTTCCATATTCCGACTGATCTGTTTCCGCAGGCACTTTTGAATCATACGCTGAAACATGGCCCCGGCATTCTTCAATCCGAATGGCATAGTGATATAGCAAAACACCCGAATGGGGTGATGAATGTTGTTTTTATTTCATCAGGACCGTAGATTCGGATCTGGTGGTACCCGGAGTACGCATCCAGAAACGGCAACCGCTCGTACCCAGCAGTAGAATCTACTATTTAATCTATGCGAGGAAGAGGTAAATGATCCTTCAGGCATGCCAGATTGATGTGCCTCAAATCTACACACACTCGGAGAGAATTATTCTTATTTGGCACTAAGACGATGTTGGCGAGCCACTCGGAGTGGTATACCTCTCAGATGAATTCGGCGGCTAAGAGCTGCACTATCTCCTCGCCAATCGCCTTGCAATTCTGGGCGGAAGATCGTTGAAGGTGCTCATTGAGGGAGTCTTGGATTAAGGGGTCCTCGGGTGTCCGGGCTATGTGATGTGGGCTGGACTAATGGGCCTTGTCGCCAATCGCCTTGTAATTCTGGGCGGAAGATCATCGAAGGTGCTGCTTGAGAGAGTCCTGGATTAAGGGGACCTCGGGCGTCCGGGCTATGTGACGTGGGCCAGACTAATGGGCCATGAAGATACAAGACATAAGACTTCCTCCCATGTCCGGATGGGACTCTCCTTTGTGTGGATGGCAAGCTTGGCATTCGGATGTGAATATTCCTTTCTCTATACAACCCTAGGTCCTTTAGGTGTCTATATAAACCAGAGGGTTTAGTCCGTAGAGGCAAGGATAGTCATAATCATACAGGCTAGACAATCAGGGTTTATCCTTTACCATCTCATGGTAGATCAACTCTTGTAACCCATGTACTCATCAAAGTCAATCAAGCAGGCCTGATCCCGAGATTTTGGGGACTCGGGGCGAGATAACTAAAAGGGGCCCTAAAGCCACATAATTTTTTTTGCTATTTTAATCGCAAATAAATACACTTTACACTATAATTTATGTCGTGTTGTCGTCTCGACTATTATAAAACCAAGGTCATAATCATTTACATAAAATTTGGCGGCTCTTGTTAATCAATTATTAGGTGAATTAGTAACACTTCCATGCCTACTCAAATGCTTTTTGACCTATAATGTTTTGCTAGGTTGTTGTTCAATAGCGACTAAAGCTAATTCCTCGGAGTTTTCAGAAGTACTTTGTTTTATTTTGCACGGAAGTACTAGAAGTACTCTTCTGGGACTCTCAACTCATATGCATGTTCTCTTTTTTGTCATTGTCATGGATAATTTCTAGATAAATCTTTCTAAATTAATAGCATTCTTACTAATTAGCATATACACATATGATAAAAGAAATTAAGAGCACTGATAATTAAATAAAAAAAATACTAAGAGGCATGGAATAAGTTATGTGGAAGGCTAGAAAGATTAAAATTGCATGCTTTTGTTACTGCTTACGAGTCACGAACAGAAATCCGAGTTTCCCTATTCTATTCCCAATCACTACAAGAAATCGGAGTGCGAGAAAGAGTTGTGCACGAGGATTAGTTAACTTCAGAAACTGAACAATCTGAATCTGAAAAGACTATAAAAAAGAGAAGATTTGTCTTGAGGCAGAGGTTGATGGAAACTTCAAAATCGCATTACCTTCCTTTAATAATCACGTATAGCAGCCAAAATCACAATTAGACGACACGGGAACATGCGGTTGACCATGGCTGATTGGTTCCCAGTTGTCGAAAGAAGAAATAGAAGCCGAGAAGACCATGTGCGTCGTGCGGCAATGCCTGAATTAATGGATCTGTCACAATTCTTTCCGCTTTTTGAGAAGGGATAAGTCCATTTTTTACATGGGAAAGTATTATTTCCTACTCCCTCCGTCTAGGTGAATAAGTCACATTAGGAAGAGCAGCGTGACCTAGGTGAATTGTGATTGGATGAGTGCGAGCATGACAAGCTAGGAAACTTCCAATAACAGTGTTGGCTTAAAACGAAAGTAAAATCAGCATTGAATACGTGAGTGCATGCAAAACAATCATCAATCTCTTGCCTAATCAAACCCCAGTAACTATGATGCAGTGGCCGTTCTCCTATGGGTGCCTCCTCTTTCTCCCTAGGTGTGTAGCAATACGAGGCTGTGAGGGAAACGAGAATGAGATTTAATGTAATGCGCCTAGGACTTTTGGGAATATTTGGTTTTCGTAAGATGACCTATACACCTAGACGGAGGGAGTACTAAACATCACTAAAAATAAGGCGATCTATTGCATGCAAAGAATTATTTCCCTTTTTTAGAATCAAATCGACCTTTCACATGGAAAATAATTCTTGCCTAAAAATCACAAATCTTTCCTAAACATCACACATCAGGGGCCCTTCCTACTCGGGGGGTCCGAGGTAGCTGCCCCCTTCCCCCCTTAGGGCCGGCCCTGCAATCAAGCATGACATAGGGTATTACCTCCATCAAGAGGGCCCGAACCTGGGTAAAACATCGTGTCCCTTGTCTCCTGTTACCATCAATCCATAGACACACAGTTTGGGACACCCGACCCGAGATCTGCTGGTTTTGACACCGACATTGGTGCGTTCATTGATAGTTCTGTTGTGTCGTCGCCAGAAGGTTCGATGAGTCCATTAGTCATCTACAATAATGCTGCCCTAAGGGAGGTCTTTCTCCCTGGCCAGATCTTTGTGTTCGGTGGCTTTGCACTGCGGGCCAACTCGCTTGGCCATCCAGAGCAAATCGACAGCTGCGCCCTAGGTTACCAGATTAGTTCTGGAAATCTGGATTATGTCACTGATATCCGAGGAGACTTGATCTTCCAAGGGTTCGCGACCCCAACCTCCGCTCTGGCCTTAAATCCGGAGCGCGTCTCCAGGTCCGAAGAGGGATTCCCGAGCCCACCGGACTCTCTGCGGCTATTAAGCCTAGTACGGGAGAGCCGGAGGAAGCAGTGTCACTGTCAATCATCATGAAGCCGAACTCTTCTCCGAACATTGACCCCAAACCCTCGGAGTCGGCATCGTGTGTGCTCGGCCAAGGAGTTTCCTCCCCGCCGTACTCCACGAACTCCCTTCTCCCTGGCCGAACCTCGCCTTTAAGCGAGCCTCTAGACTTAATGCGATCCCTCGTCATTACAGAGGGGCAACATCTGAACTATGCCCAGCCCGGACTAGGGGCTGAGAGCGGGGAATTTAACATCCCACCCACCACCCACTTCATAGCCACTGTCAAACATTTAACCGACATGCTCGATTACGGCTCTGAACACATTGACGGTATGGACGACGATGCCGTAGAGGAGCAGGCCCAAAACCCGCCGTTTACCGGACGCTGGACGGCCACCTCTTTGTATGACGTGTACATGGTGGATACACCCAAAGAGGCTAACGGCGATGACGAGAAATATCCAGTTGAGGATACACCTCCCGAGATACAACCAAAGCACCGACGTTAGCGGCACCGCTCTAAATCACGTCGTAGAAAAGACAGTAATACCAGCAATGGAGACGATAACACTCCGGAGAATGCCGAAGACCCAGAAGCCCCCGTCGGACCAACATCCGAACAGGATGATAGGAAGGAGGGGCATGGTAACCTTGGCGAGGCAGTCGGAGACGAGGACTCGGAGGACAACAATTACGTGCCACCCTCCGAAGACGAAATAAGCCTCGGCGACGAAGACTTCATCATGCCAGAGGAACCTCTCGCACAAGAATGCTTTAAGAAACAGCTCATCGCAACCGCGAGGAGCCTCAAAAGGAAGCAGCAATGGCTTCAAGCCAAACAGGATACACTAAATGACAGATGGACTAAGGTCCTGGCAACCGAAGAATACGGCCTCGCACGACCAACTAAAAGCTACCCGAAGCGCAAGTTGTTACCCCAATTCAAGGTTGAGGCGTGGGAGCCCCTAACATCAGCGCGTAATGCATCCGATAAACCAGACCGGCCACAGCGTGGTCAAGACAGAGCAGCTACCCAAGCCGAACACCAGCCCACATTACCCCGCCGTAAAGGCAAGGAGACAGTGGCCCAAGATTACACCTATGACCTACGGTAGGATCTGGACACTAGGGCAGGCCTAGCCAGATCAATATACGGGTCAAGGGGATGTGTCCCAACATGAGAGGACGGCTATCAGGCCCAGCGTGATCAAAAGAACCCAACTCGGGGCGAAAACCGCATAGGGACGTCCGCTGAGCTCTGCCATGACGTCGCCCGTTATAGAGGCACCGCACACCCCCTATGCTTCACTTTGGAAGTAATGGAGCACAAATTCCCAGAAGGGCTTAAACCTATGAATATCGAATCATATGATGGAACAACCGACCCCGCAGTATGGATTGAGGATTTCCTTCTCCATATACACATGGCCGGCGGTGATGATCTCCATGCCATCAAATACATCCCACTAAAATTAAAGGGACTAGCCCAGCACTAGCTAAACAGCCTCCCAGAGAACTCCATTGGCAATTGGGAAGACTTGGAAGACGCCTTTTGCGACAATTTCCATGGTACATATGTCCGGCCTCCTGACGCCGATGACCTCAGTCACATCATCCAGCAGCCCCAAGAGTCAGCTAGGAAACTTTCTCAATTAAGAAGAACCAAATCGTCGACTGTCCGGACGCCGAAGCCCTCGCGGCCTTTAAACATAGCATCCGTGATGAGTGGCTTGTCCGTCACCTCAGCCTAAAAACCGAAGTCCATGGCAGCCCTTACCTCACTAATGACGCGCTTTTGCGCGGGAGAAGATAGCTGGCTTGCTCGTAGAAGCAATAGCACCAGCGATCCTGGCACCTCCGAAGCCAGGGACGGCAATGGCCAACCATGACGCGATAAAAACAAGCGTCGAAACAATAACGCAGGAGCCCAAGACTCAGCGGTCAACGCTGGATTCATTGGCCTCAAATCTGGTTAATGGAAGAAGCCATTCAAGGGAAACAGAGATGGTCCATCCAGCTTAGACAAGATACTGGATCGGCCCTATCAGATTCATGGCAGCCCTGACAAACCCGCCAGCCATACCAACAGAAATTGCTGGGTTTTCAAACAAGCCGGCAAGCTCAATGTCGAGCACAAAGGGAAGGGGACACCCAATGACAGGGAAGACGAAGAGACTTGTCAACCAAACACCGGCGGACAGAAGCAATTTCCCTCCAAAGTCAAAATAGTAAATATGCTACACGTGACGCATATCCCTACAAGGGAGCGCAAGCACGCACTATGAGACATCTACGCCATAAAGCCGGTCACCCCAAAACTTAACTCATGGGCGGACTGCCCAATCACTTTTGATTGCAAGGACCACCTGACCAATATCCGTCATGGAGGTTTGGCAGCTCTGGTCCTCAATCCAATTATCGACGGATTCCATCTCATGCGGTTCCTTATGGACGGTGGCAGTAGCCTCAATTTACTTTATCAAGACACTGTCAGCAAGATGGGCATTGACCCCTCAAGGATCAAACCCACCACAACTACCTTCAAAGGAGTAATACCCAGCGTCGAACCTCACTACATGGGTTCAATCACACTGGAAGTCGTCTTTGGCTCGCCGGACAACTTTCAAAGCGAAGACTTGATCTTCAACATTGTCCTATTCTGCAGCGGCTTCCATGCACTACTCGGGCGTACCGCTTTTGCTCATTTCAACGCGGTCCCACACTACGCCTACCTAAAACTTAAGATGCCCAGTCCATGCGGCATCATCACAATTAACGGAAACACGAACCGCTCCCTCCACACCAAGGACCAGACCGCGGCCATCGCAGCCGAAGTATCAAGCGGCCCCTTCAAGCCGCATATCTCATCGGCCATGAAGCCACCGGCCCCTATTACACAGGACCGGCTGATTTTAAAGCTGGGTTAGCAGTTCCGCCTCCGTCGTTTGCCCTATATACCCGTGAAGTTTGTATCGCGCATGCATAATTATGCACTTAAAGTACCTTGGTCATCGGCGGCAGCACAATGTGGACAGGCCTACAATATGGTTCGCCCTCCTACAGCCTTTCTTTCTTTTCTAACTATATCTTATATTTGCCACAGGTGACTCAAAAACGGTTCATCTTACGGACCTACGAGGACTCTTTCTGAGCCCGGTTCTGTACAAATAACTAAAGATCACTTCTTTTAAGGAATACTTTTCGCTGAGGCAACGACAGTGCAGACGTGCGACAGGAGGTCAAGAAGATTTTCTGTAGACCAAATACTCTATTTAAAACTTGTATAGAGCCTTTTTTCCTCACCCTTCCACCCCTGGCATGTAAAATGGCCTGGGTAGTGGTGTTATAATCTATAAGATTGCGTTCAACGTATCAATCAGATTCCAGTGAACATAATCTGTCTCCAGTATTTGCTTTTCCTCATAGAATTGCATTCTTTGGTTGTCTCACGCACACACCTCGGCACGAATCACCAGGGGCTCGATACGGCAACATATGGGTTGCCAAAAAACTCAGAATAGCTCTATAGCATACTTCGGTGTCGCGAGTTTGGCATTATATGCATTAGCTCTGAATCATGTCTTTGGTCAATAGTTGGGTTTCCCAGCTCCTATGCTTACTACCTTACATTCCGTCTTATCGGCTAGGGTAGTACAAGGAGAACTACTGCGATTGTGTTTCCGGTTCACCTGGTTAAACACCTCAGTAGAAAAAGCCAAAAACTAACTGTCATGATGCAGCAAGAGCTGGTCAACCACTCAGAGACTAATTAGAATCTTTTATGATTCCTTCGATACTACACGAAGGACCGTTCTTTATTTTTTTTAGTCACCTATGTAACGCAACCGTATTCGGATCACCGCATGCATACTAGGGGCTACATCATAGACCCCACCATAAAACTCCTACGGCTAAGTGAAAGTGTTAAAGCCCTATAGTCCGATTGCCTAGTTCGCTGCACTGACACCTCCGTTAAGGACCAAGACGTTGGGTCAAGAGTGATCAGATGCTAATCTGAACACCCCCCGTATTATATGCGAGGGGGCTGAAGCCGGCGACTCGTAAACTTTCAGATTATAAAAAAATGGCCACACAGGAGGAAATAACTTCTAAGCCAAGGTATGAATAGAACACAGCCTAAATGTATCATAATATTGTTCTCACAATTCTGGTGCATCTGTTCGAACATAATATCCTTCGATCACTGCCCTCTATCAAGCGGGCACCCTCTAGGACATCCTCCAAATAATGCTCCGGCGTGCGGTGGTCCGTGCCGCCGGGCGGGCCCTTAGCCGCAACATCGGTGGCCTTCATCTTTGCCCAGTACAGCTTGATGCGGGCGAAGGCCATCTGAGCACCCTCTACGCATGCCGACCTCTTGACGACGTCGATACGTGGCACTGCATCGACAAGTCGTTGCACCAAACCGAAATAGCTGATCGAAATGGGTTCAGCTGGCCATAGCCGGACCACGACGTCCTTCAAGGTAGCTCTGGACATCTTGTGGAGCGCGGCCCACTGTGCCATCTATTCGTGCAGCAGTGCCTAACGCCATGGCACGTTGAATTGTGACCAGAAAAGCTTCTCCACGGAACATCCTTCCCGTGCTTGGAAGAACCGTGTCGCATCGGAGACACTCTTCGGCAGGTCCAAGAACGCGTTTGGAGAACTCCAAAATTGATTAACCAGAGCATACTTCGGGTCGCCGACTTTAGTCTGTAAAAGAAAGGGCTTACCAGCCGCTATCTCCCCAGCTTGCTGGATCTCCTCCCGAGCAGATCTAGACTCAGACCGTACTTCTCTCGCCTCTTGTAAGGCCTTGTTGAGTTCGGCGGCCTTGGCTTTCTTATCCTCCTTGAGTGAGTTGCACTTGCCAGTGGCATCCCCTAGCTCTTGCTCCATGACAGATATTATCTCTTCGCACTGGCGCCGAATGGCATGTTCGGCCTTTAAATCAGCAGCCGCCTTTTGGGCAGCTGCATGGCCTGGGCTTGCTCCTTGGCCTGGGCAAGCTCGGCCCGAAGGGTCTCATCCGCCGTAGCACCATCTACATTTATGCATATCATAGTGTATGGTTTTCAGCTTCGTGCTCATACTATTATACATGCATACACGGGCAATCCGAAAACATAACTTGTGCCTCATCGAGCCGCCTGTTAATATGGGTAATGTCATCATCAGCTAATTCAAGTTTCTGCTTTATATCTGCAATTTCCGCAGCTTCGGCAGTTGCCTTTGACATAACAGCCTGTTTCCAAATTAATCATGTTACTATCGGATCACGGGTTCCAGCAAACCCTCAAGGTTCGAACACTGGGGTGCGCACGAAAATCTCCCCCTACCAACTCACACCCTCAACCTCGCCATGATCTCAAAGGCAAGCTCGACGAAATCGCAACACAAGAGACACAAGATTTATACTAGTTTGGGCCACTGTTGTGGTGTAATACACTACTCCAGTGTGGTGTGGTGGATTGCCTCTTGAGCTGAGGATGAACAATACAAGGGGAAGAACAGCCTCCTGAGGTGAGGTGTTCTTGTGCTTGGTGGGTGTGAGGATGGGTTGGATCTAGTCCCAGATGAGATGGCTGAGGCTCTCCCCCCTTCTACTGTGGTGACTAATCCTATTTTATAGAGGCCCCGGTCCTCTCCCCAAATATTGAGAGGGAAGGGAGCCAACAATGGCCAAATTGAAAGGGGATAACTAGTACAAGTTATCCTGACAAAAGCAGTCTTCGCCTGCCAAAGGATCTGGTGGTGACGCCACCTTGGGCTCCATGGTGACCTCCGTCTTGCCGTCCTGCTGGTCTTGGTCTCGTTTCACCGATATGGAAACCTTTGCTTGACACCTCGGTACTCCTCGTCTGCGTTTGCCTCCTTAGCACCAAAGAGGAAACAAGGACACTATGCGTGCTGGCGCCCGCCTGGTCTCGATCGTCATGGCTCACATCATTGGAACCTCGCGAGGTTTGCCTTGCCTTGATCTCTCCGCCCCTCGTGAGCCAGCCTGGTGAGGCCGCTCCTGTCGGATCACGGGTTCCGGCAGACCCTTAAGGTTCAAACACTGGGGTGCGCGCAGAGATCACACCCTCTACCTCCCCGTCTCACAGAGATCTAAACTACGGAAACAACTGCACAAGAGACACAAGGTTTATACTGGTTCGGGCCACCGTTGAGGTGTAATACCCTACTCCAGTGTGTGGTTGGTGGATTGCCTCTTGGGGCTAGTGATGATGAACGATACAAGGAAGAACAGCCTCGCGAGGGTCTGTTCTTGGCTGGGGCGATGAACTGCTAGGAGGAGTTCAGTCACCCTTCTCTCTCTCTCTTTCTCTGATTTCGATCCCCCCTACCACGTGGGTGGCTGGTCCTATTTATAGGGGCCCTGGTCCTCTTCCCAAATATCAAGCGGGAAGGGAGCCAACAATGGCGGGCTAATTTGAAGGGGGACAGCAAGTATCAACTATCCTGACAAAAGCAGTCTTCGCCTGCGCAAAGCTCTGGTGATGACGCCGTCTTGGGCTCCACGGTGACCTTCGTCTCATAGTCCTCCTGGTCTTGGCCTCGTTGCACCGAAATGGCAACCTTTGCCTGATGCCTCGGTACTCCGCGGCTGCGCTTGGCCCCTTTGCACCAAAGAGGAAAGAAGGACGCTGCGCGCGCTGGCACCCGCCTGGTGCCCTGAGTCGTCATGGCTTGCGTCACAGGCACCTCGCGAGGTACCCCGCCTTGATCTCTCCGCCTCCTCGCGAGCCAACCTGATGAGGCCGTGCCTGAGGAAGCTCCGTGTAGTCTGCCTCGCGAGGCTTGGCCCCTCGCGAGGGTCTTGGGCCTTGTGTTGATGAAGATGGGCCATGCTGGGCCTCCTTTGAGCCACGCCGCAGGCCGCAGGCAGGCAAGTCTGGGGACCCCTGTTCCCAGAACGCCGACAGTAGCCCCCGGGCCCAAGGCGCGCATGGACTTGGCTGTGCCGAGAGGCGAAAGGGCAAGGGTGAAGCGCCGCAGGCCCTAATAGCCTGCGGCCTTAGGCGCTGCGTGGCGGTTGATGGGACGTGGGCGTCTCCACTTCCCCACGACGCCTCGGTGATCGCGCGAGTTGGACAAGTCCCTGCATGCAGATCGTGTCATGATTACCTGTGATCGTGGAGGCCGGCGGTTGGTCTTCGCCGGCTATAAGTACGAAGCTGTGCGTGCCCTTCCAGTCCATTCCTCCTGGCTTATCTTTCTTCCCGATCCTTGCTCCGTCTTGCTGCGATGGCTCCATCGAGGAGGTACTCGGCTGCGGAGAAGGGGAAGGCCCTCCGGGTCGGTCCTGCCTCTCCTCCGGGTAGCGTCTGGTGGTCATGGTGGCGGCTCCCAGCGCGGTGGCGGGCGAGCCACTGTGGCCGAGGGACGCGCCTGGGTTGCACGCTCCCCCAGGCCGCGCTTTCACGCTGCGCAGGTGCTGCCAGAGTTTGTTGTCTGGTTGGCGGAGCCGACTAGCGCCCGGCTCCAACTCCCTCGCTTCCTCCTTGGTGAACTCCCGGTCGGTGCTCCTGGTGGCCTCTGGCTCCAGGCGGAGGGCTGCTGCAGCAGGTCCTCATGGGCCGCGCTGGAGGTCTCCGCCAACGGGGGCCTGACCTTAACTCGTGGCTAGAAGGCGTTCGCCCGCGCTCGCGGCCTGGGGCGCCGGTGCACCCTGCACTTCAGGTTTGACGGCGATGCCACCCTCTATGTGAGGGTGTTTGGGGAAGATGGTCGCCGCGCGGGGTGTTGCCTGAGGAGGAGGACGACCGTGGCCGGGGGCCCCGCCCCGACGGTGATGGAGGAGATAGCGCCCGCGCGGATGGCGGCGCTCGAGACTCCTCGAGCTTCGCCAGCTCTTCCTCAAGCGACTCCTCCAGCAGTGGCCGCAGTCAACCCCCGCGCCGTCGAGCTTGCTTGGGAGGTGATGGCTCGTCCGCCCGCCGTCGAGCTCTGGTGAAGCGCGAGAGGGAGTCTTCTTGAGGCCCGGAGGCTGTCCGGGTCACCTCCGCGGGCTGATGTGAGGAGGGCTGCACCGGGCTCGTCCTTTCCTTTTCCTTTTGTTTCCTGTGTAAGACAAAACAGCTGCATGGAGCCCCGCTAGGGCGTGTTGGGAATTATTGCCGTTTTTAGCCATTACCTTGATCTTATTTTTGCGCCTCTTAACTGCACGCTTGTGCGTAGATAGTCTCTGACCCCTGCTGAGGGGGCGACCGACCCAGGCCCTGTGTGTGCGTCGCGGTGCCCGAGGGGCACGGACTAGAGGGGCGCTCCTGTAACGTGACCGGGCCATGAAACCTTCCAGCGGCTAGAGCAGAAACGCTCGCGAGGGCGTTTGAGTACCATCCCTTGCGAGGTCGTTTAGGAGAGAAACCAAAGCGAGGAGCGAAAATCGATGAACCACAAATCAGCAACAGCGACAACTTCAATAAGACTTCAAATGCAAGTAAACACGTCAACTGCGGAAAGCAAATGAAAAAGCCGTGTCCGGCACCTAATCTAGTCTTCGACGTCTTCTCACCAGCGCAGAGCTCAGTGCTGCCACTGGGCATGGGAGGGAGCCCCAGGGCCTGAGGCTGGCGCTCCTGAGACTCCGAGGCGTGTACAGCCCCACTCATTATTACGTGAGAGTGTCATGGGGCGGCGAGCTTCACAGGCATTGGCCTTGCTTCACAGGCTCCGGGCCTTTTCCAAAACGCGATAGCTTCACAGGCACTCGCCTTGCTTCACAGGCTCTGGGCCTTTTCCAAAAAGGGACAGTCTTCACAGGCACTCACCTTGCTTCACAGGCTCTGGGCCTTTTCCAAAACGGAACAGCTTCACAGGCACTCGCCTTGCTTCACAGGCTCTGGGCCTTTTCCAAAACGCGATAGCTTCACAGGCACTCGCCTTGCTTCACAGGCTATGGGCCTTTTCCAAAACGCGACAGCTTCACAGGCACTCGCCTTGCTTCACAGGCTCTGGGCCTTTTCCAAAACGCGACAGCTTCACAGGCACTCGCCTTGCTTCACAGGCTCTGGGCCTTTTCCAAGAAAGGATGGTCTTCACAAGCACTCGCCTTGCTTCACAGGCTCTGGGCCTTTTCCAAAAGAGGGGAGGTCTTCATAGGCACTCGCCTTGCTTCACAGGCTCTGGGCCTTTTAGGGGTAGAACCTCTGGAGGTGCTGGATGTTCCACGCGTTCTGGATCGGCTCCCCCTCTTGAGTCTCCAAGCGCACGGAGCCAGGCCTGGAAACATGAACAACCTTGAACGGGCCCTCCCACATGGGAGAGAGCTTGTGCAGCCCTTCCCTGGAGAGAACCCGCCTGAGTACGAGGTCTCCTGCCTCGAGGGTCCTGGGGCGGATGTTGCGGCAGTGATATCGTCGTAGCGCATGTTGGTACCTTGCCGCTCGCAGCGCGGCTTCCCGGCGGCGTCCCTCCCCTAGTACGAGGTCCATCCCCCGCATGGCGTCCTGCTACGCCTCGTCAAACGCCAGGACCCGCGTGGAGCGATGCCTGACCTCGTGAGGAAGGACTGCTTCGGCTCCGTAGACCAGGAAGAATGGGGTCTCCTCAGTTGGTTTGGTTGCGGTCGTGCGGATGGACCACAACACGGACGGGAGCTCATCATACCAGCCTCTGCCGCAAGCCTCCAGCTTCTTCTTGAATGTCCTGGTCTTGAGGCCTCTTAGGACTTCCGCATTGGCTCGTTCGGCCTACCCATTGCTTCGCGGGTGTGCCACCGAAGCATAGCATATCTGCGTCCCAAGGTTAGCACAATATGTTTTGAAGAGATTACTGGTGAATAGCGAACCGTTGTCTGTGATGATGCGATTCGGCACCCCGAACTGGCTCACGATACCCCTGATGAACTTGACCGCGGAGCCAGCGGGGATGGTACGGACAGCCTCCACTTCTGCCCACTTGGTGAACTTGTCAATGGCGATGTAGAGGTAACGGTAGCCCCCTGGCGCCCGAGGGAACGGGCCCAGAATATCCAACCCCCAAACTGTGAATGGCCACGAGATGGGTATTGTCTGTAGGCCCCCCACCGGTTGATGGTTCTGCTTGGAATGAAACTGGCAGGCCTCACAAGCCTTTACCAATTCGATCGCGTCGTTGAGCGCGGTGGGCCAATAGAACCCGCTATGGAATGCCTTGCCGACGAGGGTCCGTGATGATGAGTGGTGTCCGCAGTCTCCGCCGTGTATGTCCTCCAGTAGTTCCTTTCCTTCCTCCCTGAAGATGCAGCGCAGAGATACACTGTTTGGTCGCTTCCGGTAAAGTTCTCCATCTCTGATTCAGTACTGTCGGCATTCTGGGAACGGGGGTCCCAGACTTGCCTGCCTGCGGCCTGCGGCGTGGCTCGAATGGGGGCCCAACATGGCCCATCTTCATCAAGCACAAGACTCAAGACCCTCGCGAGGGGCCAAGCCTCGCGAGGCGGACGACACGGCGCATCCTCAGGCGCAGCCTCCTCAGGCTGGCTCGCGAGGAGACGGAGATATCAAGATGGGGTACCTCGCGAGGTGCCAGTGACGCAAGCCATGACGATCGAGGGTGCCAGGCGGGCGCCAGCGCGCGCAGGGTCCTTCTTTCCTCTTTGGTGCAAAGGGGGCAAGTGCAGCCGTGGAGTACCGAGGCATCAGGCATATGTTGCCATTTCGGTGCAACGATACCAGGACCAAGCGGACTACAAGACGGAGGTCACCATGGAGCCCAGCACGGTGTCACCGCAGAGTCTTTCGCAGGCGAAGACCACCTTTAGTCAGGATAAGAGTACTTGCTGTCCCCCTTCAAATTAGCCCACCATTGTTGGCTCCCTTCCCGCTCGATATTTGGGAAGAGGGCCAGGGCCTCTATAAATAGGGACCGGCCACCCACGTCGCAGGGGGGGTTCGACCAGTTGGTTCGTTCGGTTCTCGTAGGGAGGCACACAGAGTAGAGAAAGAGAGAGAGAGAGAAAGGTGACCGAACTCCTCCCAGCAGTTCATCACCCAGCCAAGAACAGACCCTCGCGAGGCTGTTCTTCCTTGTATTGTTCTTCATCATCAGCCCCAAGGGGCAATCCATCCACCACACACTGGAGTAGGGTACTACACCACAATGGTGGCCCGAACCAGTATAAATCTTGTGTCTCTTGCGTGATTCTCTTAGTAGTTTAGATCTTTGCGAGACGGGGAGGTAGAAGGCGTGATTTCTGCGCGCACCCCAGTGTTCGAACCTTAAGGGTCTGCCGGAATCCGAAATCCGACATTTGGCGCACCAGGTAGGAGTGCGCCGGAGTTCGTCTTCCACCACTCTGTGCCCCGTCGCGTCTTCATCACCATGCCCGGCGACCAGGAGGGCAACCCCGACCCATGGGCTGCATGGCCAAAACGCGCGGAACCGCACGCCTCGGGCGACCCCGTGCCCCAGGCAGCTCGCGGTCCGTAGGGCGCTGCGGGCCGCGGGCGACGCGGACAGACTTCGGCAACTCTTATGCCGCAGTAGGCTCGGTCGGCAGCAAGGGCCTCCAATCACGCCACGACAAGGACACCATACACCCGCCGGGAGCAGGCAAACTCGAGGGCGGCGCTCACGGTGGCCCGGGAGCTGCTGCGGTGCAGGCTGCTGGAGGGCGGCCACGACGTGCTGCTGGAGCGAGTGGCGGAGCTCCTGGGCTTCGCCGCCTCGGGGCTCACCCCTTCTCCACCCAGCTCCCATCTCAAGCCCAGAGCGGCCCGCGCGGGGGCTCCGCGCGCGCCCACGGACTCTAAGGCTACTCCGACGCCAGCGAAGCTTGTCGGCGTTCTGGGAACAGGGGTCCCCAGACTTGCCTGCCTGCGGCCTGCGGCGTGGCTCAAGTGGGGGCCCAACATGGCCCATCTTCACCAACACAAGACTCAAGACCCTCGTGAGGGGCCAAGCCTCGCGAGGCGGATGACACGGCGCATCCTCAGGCGCAGCCTCCTCAGGCTGGCTCGCGAGGAGGCGGAGAATTCAAGGCGGGGTGCCTCGTGAGGCGCCCATGACGCAAGCCATGACGATCGAGGGCGCCAGGAGGGCGCTAGCGCGCGCAGCGTCCTTCTTTCCTCTTTGGTGCAAAGGGGGCAAGCGCGGCCGCAGAGTACCGAGGCATCAGGCAAAGGTTTCCATTTCGGTGCAACGAGACCAGGACCAAGCGGACTACGAGACGGAGGTCACCATGGAGCCCAGCACGGCGTCACCGCAGAGTCTTTCGCAGGCGAAGACCACCTTTAGTCAGGATAAGAGTACTTGCTGTCCCCCTTCAAATTAGCGCGCCATTGTTGGCTCCTTTCCCGCTCAATATTTGGGAAGAGGACCGGGCCCCCTATAAATAGGACCGGCCACCCACGTAGTAAGGGGGTTCGATTGGTTGGTAGGTTAGGGTTCGGTTTTGAGAGAGAGAGAGAGAGAGGTGACCGAACTCCTCCCAACGGTTCATCACCCCAGCCAAGAACAGACCTCGCGAGGCTGTTCTTCCTTGTGTTGTTCATGATCATCAGCCCCAAGAGGCAATCCATCCACCACACACTGGAGTAGGGTATTACACCACAATGGTGGCCCGAACCAGTATAAATCTTGTGTCTCTTGTGTGATTCCTTTAGTAGTTTAGATCTTTGTGAGGCGGGGAGGTTGAAGGCGTGATTTCCGCACGCACCCCAGTGTTCGAACCTTAAGGGTCTGCCGGAACCCGAAATCCGACATTTGGCGCGCCAGGTAGGGGTGCGCCGGAATTCGTCTTCCACCGCTCCGTTCTCCTCCGACCGTCGCATCCATGTCTGATGCTCGTCGGGCCCGCGCCGAGCGCCGGGCCGCCATCGCTTCTCGCATCGCCCAGACGGCCCCCGTCGGTGCGCGTCCTCATCGTTCCCCGTCACCCGCCATCAACGCCGCCACCAGCCCGGTGGGGGGCGAGCAGCAAGCATCGTCTCAGCACCCGTCCGTGCGGCAGGACGGCCGCACCGCCACTCTGTCACTTGCACCAGCCGGTGCTTTGTCCCGCGCGCTCCGAGCACCCTTGGAGGCTCGAGCTGCGCTCCTCGCGGCAAATGAGCTCCTGCGCTACCGCCCCGTCGACGACGTTTACGAAGAATGGCTCGACCGCGTCGCCGAGCTTGTCCGCGCCGCAGGGGGCTCTTCCGCGCCGTCCGTCCCTCTGCGCCGCACTCTGCCCCGCGCGGGCAACGAAGCTCCAGAGGCGCACCAGCTGCCTCCCCTCCAAGAAGATGCCATGGCTCCAAGGCGCTTGGCCCTTGGGCGGAACCCGCTCCGTCAGGCGTCAGCACAGCAAGAGCGGAGCTGCCAAGAAGTCCCTCGCCCGCAAGGGGCTGCGAGGGCGCTCCCTGCTCCGGCACGCCGCGACCCTGCTCCAGTTCCGGTGCGCCAAGACCCCGCCCTGCTCCTAGCTGCAGCGCGTGGGGACCCTCAAGACCAAGCTCTCCACCAACCGAGGCCTTTTGTGGCCACCGCGGGCTGCCACGCCTACACCACTGAGCTGCGCAGCGTCGCGTGGCCCGGCAAGTTCAAGCCTGACCTGCCTCCTCGCTACGACGGCACAACCGATCCTCCAGAGTTCCTCCAGCTCTATGAGCTGGGCATCGAGGCTGTCGACGGGGATGAAAAGGTCATGGCGAACTGGTTCCCCATGGCGCTCAAGGAAGGAGCTCGAACCTGGCTCCTGAATCTGGCTCCAGGCACGATCTCCTCCTGGGACCATATGCGCGCCCGCTTCATCGCCAACTTCCAAGGTACTCGCGACCAGCCGCGCACCGTGAGCGACATGCGCCGCATCAAGCAACAACCCGGAGAGACCATGCAAAAGTACATTCAGCGCTTCAACAGCGCGCGCCTCAAGATCCCCAAGGTGTCCGAGGAGGCCATCATCTCGGCCTTCTCCGACGGCGTGCGCGACGTCAAGATGAAGGAGGAGCTGGCGATGCACGAAGACCTCTGCACCTCCCTGGAGCTCTTCAACTTGGCGAACAAGTGCGCCAGGGCTAAGGAGGGACGTCTCTCCCTCCTCGAGCTGCCTGCGTGGACGATCAGCCTCGTGAGGATCGCCCTCATGGCAACGCAGGCCTACCTCCTCCGCCGCCTCCACCAAGAAGGAATGAAGACCGCCATCAGGACGAGGGGGCTGGGGGCTTCCAGGAGCCACGCGCAATCACCTGCATCCTGGGTGGAGCTCAAGCCCCAGCCTCCCAACGCATCTTCAAGCAGTTCGCCCGCGAAGTGAATGCAGTTCTCCCCAAGCTCGAAGCAACGCGCCCCCTCAGGTGGTCGGCGTGCGCCATCACGTTCAGCTCGGCAGACCAGCTCAAATGCACAGCCACGGCTGGAGTCCTCCCGATGCTCGGCTCCCCAGTCATCAGCAACGTGCTGGTCACCAAGACCCTCATCGACGGAGGGGCAGGACTCAACGTCCTGTCCGTGGAAACATTCAACAACCTCCAAGTGCCCTATGACCAGCGTCAGCCAACCAAGCCTTTCTCCGGGATCACCGACGGTTCCACGGTCCCGATCGGGCAGGTCCGCCTCCCTCTCACCTTCGGGGCTCGCAGCAACTACCGCACCGAGCTCATCGACTTCAACTTCGCCCACATCCGCCTGCCGTACAATGCCATCCTCGGGTACCCAGCGCTGGCCAAGTTCATGGCTGCGACTCACCACGGCTACAACGTCCTCAAGATGCCAGGAAGTGGCGGAGTCATCACGGTGCCCTATGAGGAGAAGGATGCAGTGTGTTCCCTCGAGCGGGCCTATCAGGCCGCGTCACTAGAAGACCCAGATCACGGAAGCAGGAGGCTTCCTAAGACTACCCCCAAGAAGAAGAAGACATCGTCAGGCTTGGCCCCTCAGGAGACAGGCCCCTCAGGGCCCGTGTCAGCCCAGGGGGACCCTCCTTCCATCGCATAGGAAAGCGCGCCCGGCGCCCTCCTCAGGCAGGGCTCGAGGGCTCTCACCTGGAGGGCCACCGACCTAGCCAGGGTCACGAGGGAGGCGCTGGGGCACCATGTGGAGGCGTGCTTCGAAGCACGTTTCCCCCGGGAAGGAGCCAGGCGAGGAAGGTCAGACCAGCAGGGGTTCGTTGACGAGGCCATTCAAGAACTACAGGGGACAAGGATCATGAGAGGTTGTCGCCGCCTGCCAGCCGTGGCCCCACATCCAGGCGAGGATGGTGGGCTGCGCGTCTGCGTCGACGTACTAGGGCTCAATCAGATCGCCACGACAGAGCGTTTCTGGCCCTCACAAGTGGGGCGCTGCGGGGGTCCACCCCATAGCTATGTTCGCATGCCTTACAGCCTGCCGAGCATGGCAGCGGCGTACCAGCGCCTCATGAGGGGCATCATGGAGGCTCGGGAAGACAGACGTTCCGCGGCCTTGGCGGAAATGAAGACAGCTCATGAGGAGTCACCAGTGCCTCCGGAGCCTCCCGAGGCCCCGGGGCCTGGGGGCTCGTGAGGATCAGCTTCCGCAGCCCGCCAAGTCTGCTGCACCAATGCCACTTTGCCGACGACATCCCCAGGTGACACCTTCCGAGTTTCATTCCCAGCTGGGAGCGCCCTCCCAGGGTTGCATCACTCCCAGGCCCCATGGGTCCGTCCCTGCGGCATGTATCCGCTTTTACCTTTCCGTCGTTAGTTTGCCTTGTTGGGAGCGCCCCTCGGGCTGCATCATCCCCAAGCCGCTCGGGCCACACCCAGCGGCGTGTATCTTCCTAGCGTTTATTTCCAACTATGCATTGCCTATCACGCTTAACTGCATGGTGCCCGTCCGCGGCATCCTTTCTTCCCGTGTCGGCCACTTGCACGTTAAAGGGGGGGTGCCTGAGCATCGCGACTCAGGGCTCTTACTGGCTCTCCAGCCCTCACCCTCTGGCCTTGTCCATGGCATCGCGACCTGGCATACCAGTGACAGCTGAGACAAGCTCGAGGGCCGGGACCCGAGGACATAGAGTACCGGCATCTAACCAAATTTTGCAGGGACACATCCGAAGATGCGGCCCAGTGCCAGGCGCAACCCGCCTAGGGGTAGGGCCTCGTGAGTCCCGCGGTGGCTCATGGGTGCCCAGATACACCTCACCTACTCCAAACAGCAAGCTCTTGAGCGACTAACGATCGGCTAATGACTGCCATGGCAACCCCATCTTCTTTCTGTGATGAGCCTGTAGGATCCTTGGAGGGGACTGCGCTAGCCAAGGCCCTCACGAGGTTCCCTTCACCCTCGCCCATGCGAACCGCTTGCACGATAAAGGGGGTGCCTGAGCATCATGACTCAGGCCTCCTACTGGCTCTCCAGCCCTCACCCTCTGGCCTTGACCACGGCATCGCGACCTGGCATACCAGCGACGGCTGAGACAAGCTCGAGGGCCGGGACCCGAGGATGTAGAGCAGAAAGGGGAGCAGAGGCGAGGGGGAAGGGGCTCGCGAGGACCTTGCCGAGCGATTCCGCTCCCACCGACGCGCGAGCCCGACGGCGCACCAGGAATAATCCCCGACTCTCGAGATAAGTCACCTCCCATAGCGCTGGCTACCGTGGCACTACCCCCGCACCTAAGGCAATTTCGTACTAGTGATGTTGCTTCCCTTTCTCACCAAGCAACGCCTGCTTGGGTGCCAAAGGGGACCTCCAGAGCATCGCGACTCAGGGGCTCTTATCGGACGCCGGGTCGCTCACCTCCTGGCCTTGACCACGGCATCGCGACCTGGCATACCAGCGACGGCTGACGCCGCCTTGGGACTGGGACCTGTCGGCGTAGAGCACCAAGCCCTCGCGAGGTTCGAAAGGGAGAACTAAGCTATGACGAAATCAGCAACTCACACAAATCTATAGCGAAGGTCATGTATTAACAAACGGGACTACAGACACCTTACAAGCCCCCGTGGGGCGCATTTTGATTCCTCGCAGGAACGGATCCTAAGGAGTGCTAACTACACGGGCTCCTGCAGGAGATGCCATCATCAACAGTGGGCCGTCAGGCGCCGGCGCCAACCCCATCCAGATCAGGGTCGGCGGCGGCCTGACGAGCCCGCCCTGCTCTGGGAGCGGCGCCGGTTTGGGGACTCGTAGCTGTTGTCGCTCATCTCCGGAGTCGCGAAGATCTCGCTAGAGTCGCTGGACCCCCTGGCGCCTTCGCCAAGGGAGCGGTCGACGGGCCTAGACCTCACCAGGGCGAGGTCCTGGCCGCCTCTCCTGCGGCAACACTCCAGCCGGCGCCCGATCGCGTCGAAGGCCTTGAAGAACATCACCGCAGCGCCATCATACTCCAGGTGGACCGTGAAGACGCCCCTCTCCTTGCAAACACGAGCGACTTCTCTCCAGCCGCGGGACAAGTAGACCTCGCCCGGGGCAGCGACCACGACCTCTGCCTCGGTCGCAAGGGCGCTGCAGCCGGCGTGCTGCAGCCAGAGCTCCAGAGGCCCTCCTGGAGGGATGACGGAGGCGAAGAAGGGAGGCAGACGGATCTAGGATTGAAGAGGAACGACTATGTGGAGCACGAACTCGTGGGAGGAGCCCTCGGCATGGACTCCGGGAGGAACAACCCACGCCTTCGTGACCCGACGGCGCCGGCCGCGGAGATCAGCGTCGACACCCTCGGGGCCCTCGGCGGGGGCGTACAAAGGAAGCAGGAACCCCGGCGGAGCCCGCTCGCACCGGGGCCTCGGCTCCACCTGACGGTCCTCCTCGCCCCAGCTGCAAAGGGCGAGCCGCTTATTCGGCGGGAGCGGGTCTGGCCCCTCTCGAGGAGCCTTTCCCTTCTCCGCTGTGGAGAACCGGTGGATCAGAGCTATCATGCCAAGACGGAGCAAGGATCGGGAAGAAGGAGAAAGCAAGGAGGAATGGACTAGAAGGGCACGCGCCGTACAGTACTTATAGCCGGCGAAGGCCAACCGCCGGCCTCCACGATCACAGGTAATCATGACACGATCTGCATGCAGGGACTTGTCCAACTCGCACGATCACCAGGCGTCGTGGGGAAGTGGAGTCGCCCATGTCTGATCAACCACCACGCGGCGCCCAAGGCCGCAGGCTGTTAGGGCCCGCGGCGCTTCGCCCTTGCCCTTTCGCCTCTCGGCATGGCCAAGTCCATGCGCGCCTTGGGCCCGGGGGCTACTGTCGGTGTTCTGGGAACGGGGGTCCCTAGACTTGCCTGTCTGCGGCCTGCGGCGTGGCTCAAATGGGGGCCCAACATGGCCCATCTTCACCAACACAAGACTCAAGACCCTCGCGAGGGGCCAAGCCTCGCGAGGCGGACGACACGGCGCATCCTCAGGCGCAGCCTCCTCAGGCTGGCTCGCGAGGAGGCGGAGAATTCAAGGCGGGGTTCCTCATGAGGCGCCCATGACGCAAGCCATGACGATCGAGGGCGCCAGGCGGGCGCCAGCGCGCATAGCGTCCTTCTTTCCTCTTTGGTGCAAAGGGGGCAAGCGCGGCCGCAGAGTACAGAGGCATGAGACAAAGGTTGCCATTTCGGTGCAACGAGACCAGGACCAAGCGGACTACGAGACGGAGGTCACCATGGAGCCTAGCACGGCGTCACCGTAGAGTCTTTCACAGGCGAAGACCACCTTTAGTCAGGATAAGAGTACTTGCTGTCCCCCTTCAAATTAGCTCGCCATTGTTGGCTCCTTTCCCGCTCGATATTTGGGAAGAGGACCAGGGCCCCTATAAATAGGACCGGCCACCCATGTAGTAAGGGGGTTCGATCGGTTGGTAGGTTAGGGTTCGGTTGAGAGAGAGAGAGAGAGAGAGAGAGACAGAGGTGCCGAACTCCTCCCAGCGGTTCATCACCTCAGCCAAGAACAGACCCTCGCGAGGCTGTTCTTCCTTGTGTTGTTCATCATCATCAGCCCCAAGAGGCAATCCATCCACCACACACTGGAGTAGGGTATTACACCACAATGGTGGCCCGAACCAGTATAAATCTTGTGTCTCTTGTGTGATTCCTTTAGTAGTTTAGATCTTTGTGAGGCGGGGAGGTTGAAGGCGTGATTTCCGCGCGCACCCCAGTGTTCGAACCTTAAGGGTCTGCCGGAACCCGAAATCCAACAAAGCTGTCAGCACCGGACCGGCGGCGGCGCTGCCTCTGCCCCCGGCCCGTGAAGAAGAAGGACTCGACGCGACCCGCGGCCCTGGAGGGCTGCCACCCCGCGGTAGGCACGGCCGGTGGGACCGCGTGGCGTGCGAGGCATCATGGCATGGCGTTCGGGATGACGACGACGGAGGAATACGTGCCCCTCATGGTGGACCAAGGACACCCTCGCGAGAGCAGGCAAGGCTCGCTCCTCAGCCCAAGCTGGGGGGACGAGGCAGTAGAAGCCAAGCCCTTCCGGGAGCCCATGGACAAGCCCGCTGGCCGCGCTAGAGGCAGCGACTATCTGGCACCGCTAACTCCAGGGGCAGGTATATGCTAACCATGGATCACAGGAGGTGCAGGTCGCCGCGGCAAGCAGCTGCCCCGCTCTCACAGTCTCCTACCCCTCGGGAGGAGGGCGCAGGGGGCTGCGGGAGAGGGGTCGAGATCCTACATGACCACCACGGCGTTCGGAGCAAGGCGTTCTCAGGAGGTAGGCCCTCTGCTAGGGAGGTGCCTCAGGGCCTGCCCCTGGCGGAGGACCCATGGTCGTCGGGGGAACCGCTGGCGACCGCTCTACCCCATCGAGCGGTGTCCTGGGTTCCGGTCGTTGCTGATGGCACTAGAGTGTGGCGCAAGGCGGGGCCCTCGTCTGGCGATATGAAGCAAGGCCAGTACCTATGAAGAAGGCCCAGTTCCTGTGAAGCTCGCCGCCCCGTGACACTCTCATGTAATAATGAGTGGGGCTGTACACGCCCCGGAGTCTCAAGGGTGCCGGCCTCAGGCCCTGGGGCTCCCTCCCACGCCCAGTGGACAGGACTTAGCTCCGCGCTGGTGAGAAGACGTCCAAGACTAGATTAGGTGCCGGACACGGCTTTTTGTCTGCTTTTCATTGCATTTCCCTTTGGCTCTTGCTTTCCCCCGCTGGATTTAAGTTGGATTCGAATTTGAGATTTGCGTGTGTTTGGGGAAGGGGTGCTTATTCTCGCTCGAGCCATTTCTCGCGTTCTGGTTACCGCTCCGTCACAGCTGCCTCCCCTCGCGAGCCCCTCGCGAGTCGGGTCAGGCCTGGCTCGAGCGCAACCCAGACTGCCACTGTTACTCCCCCTCGGGAGGATTTTCGGGTGCCTACGGAGGCTGTCCTGTTTAAAAAGGCCCAGAGCCTGTGAAGCAAGGCGAGTGCCTGTGAAGCCCTCGCGCTAGGGAAAAGGCCCAGAGCCTGTGAAGCAAGGCGAGTGCCTGTGAAGCCCTCGCGCTAAGGAAAAGGCCCAGAGCCTGTGAAGCAAGGCGAGTGCCTGTGAAGCCCTCGCGCTAAGGAAAAGGCCCAGAGCCTGTGAAGCAAGGCGATTGCATGTGAAGCCCTCGGGCTAAAGGAAAGGCCCAGAGCCTGTGAAGCAAGGCGAGTGCCTGTGAAGCCCTCGCGCTAAGGAAAAGGCCCAGAGCCTGTGAAGCAAGGCGAGTGCCTGTGAAGCCCTCGCGCTAAGGAAAAGGCCCAGAGCCTGTGAAGCAAGGCGAGTGCCTGTGAAGCCCTCGCGCTAAGGAAAAAGCCCAGAGCCTGTGAAGCAAGGCGAGTGCCTATGAAGCGCTCGTGTTAAGGAAAAGGCCCAGAGCCTGTGAAGCAAGGCGAGTGCCTGTGAAGCCCTTGCCCTAAGGAAAAGGCCCAAAGCCTGTGAAGCCCTCACGCTCAGGAGAAGGCCCAGAGCCTGTGAAGAAGGCCAACACCTGTGAAGTTTTTCACCAGCGACGATCTCACATCCTGAGGACCCAACTAGAGAGCGCCCAAGGCGTCGCGCCCTCCTGCAGGCCGCCTCGGAACCAGCATGGGGCAAAGGTAAATCAGCCCACCGTCAGGCACGAGCGCAATTTGATTACTGCTGATACAATAGACACATGTTTTTACATGAGGGGCTTCCCCTCCCAAAATGCTCTCACAAGCCACCAGGTCAAAAGCCTGAGTTCTATTCATGCAGGGTGAAAAAGACAGGAGCGATACGCACTCAGTCGGACCAATCCCCCAATGCGTCCCCGGAGGCACCTCCTGAGCCTTCGCCGGAGTCACCGATCTCGCCATCGCCGCCTGCGTCGCTGCCGGCAGCGTCAGGGCCGCTCGCCGCGCCTTCCTCGTCAACACCCACGACCACGTCGCTGTCATCCGAAGCGAAGGCCCTGACAAGGGCGTCCACATTATCCTCCACCCAGCACGCCAAGTCATCTCGGATGGCCTGGGAGACTGGGGCGATGACAGCGTCAAAATCGAAGCAGGGATTCATGTTTTGGAGATGGCTGAAGACACGGGAAAAGGCACGCTTGAGCAAGGCGCGGCTCCTCTCCTCCACCAACCAGTCGGCCCTAACCGACCGTGCCTCCAGCTGTGTCACCACGGCGGTGAAGAACTGCAAGTTACCGGCATAATTGATCGTGTGTGGTTCGCCGACGGACGCCTCGCAGATGTTGCCTAAGGCCACGTTAGCCCTCTCCCTGAGCGTGGTGAGCATGGGGCCATGCGCGTGCTCCAGGAGTCGCCGCTGGCGTATTTCATCGGCATTCTGACGCTCAACGGCCTCGACCTCTTCCATCCGCTGGCGAAGACGGAGCACCTCGACCTGGGAGGCAGCCAGCTCCTTTTGCGCTGCCTCAAGGGCGTCTCGGGAGGCGTTAGCCAGCCGCGTCGCCTCATCGCGTTGGACCCTTAGGGCTGCGGTTCTGCCATCGGCTTCGACCCGGATCATCCCCAGCTTCCCCTCGAACTCTCGTTCGAGGCCTTGGCGCGCCGTCGCCACCCTACGGCAAACCTCCTCCAGGACACGCGCTTCCCGCGCAGCGACATCGTCTTCCGCCTGCGTCACTAGGCGCTCCCTCATCTCCAGCCGCTCATACTCACGAGTGCGTTCATCGGCTTCCAGCATCAACGCTTCTTCGCGCCTCTGGAGCTCGGCTGGGTCACCGGAGGCCACCCGCATCGACGCAAGGGCCAGCTCATGCAGCTCCACCTGCTCCTCCAGTGAGTGGCACCGGGCCAGG
This sequence comes from Triticum monococcum, assembly GCA_034509565.1. NCBI lineage: Eukaryota > Viridiplantae > Streptophyta > Magnoliopsida > Poales > Poaceae > Triticum > Triticum monococcum. The sequence continues at coordinate 210,872,968 of CM067847.1, read as the reverse complement.
AGCTCGCGAGCCCGCTCCTCCGCTGCTTCTCGCCATCGGTCTGCTCTCCGGGCCTCCTCGGTGGCCTGGGATCGGGCCACTCGAGAGGCCTCCAGCGACGCCTTCGCCTCTTCATCATCAAGATCCCACTGACGGCGCGCGAGGGTGATGGCGGCCTCCAGCTCGCGCCTCCCTGCAGCCAGGCGCAGGCCCTCGGCCTCTAGGCGCGCGTCTTCATCAACGAGCTCCTCCCCAAGCAAGTTCACCGCGTCGGCCGCTCTTCGAAGGAACCCTTGGCGGCGGGCGCGGCGCTTCCGGGCGCGCTCAAGCACATCTTCCACATCGTCATCCGCCCCAAGCAAGCGCCGGGGGCCGCGAATCATTGTTCCCCCTCCGGGCAGGGGGCTGGGGGCTGGCGCCCTCGCGATGGCCGGGCGCGTCGCGCCGGGAGCCCGGCCTAGAGCCAGCCCATCTCCAGATGAGGGGCGCAGGAGGCGCCTCAACCAGTCGTGGTCCCCGACCAGACGAGAAGCCCACGGCAAGCTGGCTATTCCCCGAGAGGGCCCGCGAAGGAAGATCGCGGGGAATGACGGGCCACGGTGCGCCTCGGGATGGTCCGCCCCTTCAGACGCCCTTACCACCAGGGCAGAGCCGCTCGGAGCACTTGAAGACAGTAGAGGGGACGAAGCTAAGGGAGGCGGCACCTCGGCGACTTCCGGGAGCTCAGTCGGGAGGGGCCTGCAGAACAAGGATCAGCGGCAGTAGCAAGGGGATCAGGAGCCAGAGAGAAAGACGACTTACTCGTCAGTGGCGAAGTACTTCCTGCGCTTCAGCGCGCGACAAGGGAAGTCATCACCTAGGGCCTCCCTCTTCCTCCAGAGGGCCTCAAAGTCCACGTGGAAGCGGCCCAAGCGAAGAGCGCAAGGGTCATCCCGCGGCGGGGGCGGGGCATCAGAGCGGTCCGCGTCAGGGGCGCCTGCCTTCCATTGCCTCGCCAGAAGATGCGACTGGGGCCCCCGAGGCCTCAGCCCCAGGCACCGGGAGAGGCTGCTTGCCACCTTCAGCCACAGCGGCGCGGGCCTCAGGAGCTGTCCCCTCGCGAGCGCCACCCGGCGCTGCCACCTCATCAGGGGCACCCTCGGCCTCACGCGCCTCCTGCCTTCCTGCTCCGCCACTTGAGGAGGAGCCGCCATGGCCGGTAGGAAGGGCAGTCACCACCACCGGGTTCTCGCGAGGTCCCTGGAGGCCGGCCGGGCGCAGCCCCCATTCATCGAAGACAGGCATCTGCTTCACGAAGTCGGCCCTGCTCTGGCAGAGGTACAGCAGGGCCCCACCCTGCCGGACGTTGCCGGGGTTGAGGTCACCGGCTAAGGTCAAGAGCGTCGACTTCAACACCGCCGGAGCCAGGTCCTCCTCCTGGAGCCTCATGTTATCATCGCTTCCACGGAAAGCCCACATCCGGCGAAAGTGGCGCTGCAGGGGAGCGACGCGGCACAACAGAAACTCCTTCACCACTTTGGGCACTGTCACGCCAAGCATCCTCAGGAGCGTGAAGCGGCTCCAGACGAAGATGAGCCAGCGGCTCTTGAGCGTCTCCTGGCCCCAACCCGAATTGGGGACAGCAGGCGAGGTCGGCTCCAATAGCAGGGGGCTGGGTACGCTTGCGTCCACGTACAACCACCGCTCGCGGAACCCAACCGCGGGCTGGGGGAGTTTGAAGTCAATCCCAGAGGCCTCGGTCGCAGGCTCGGCAGCAAAGCTCACGCATGCCCAGCGCTGGGAAGGGTCGACAAGACGCAGTGAGAAGAAGTGGCGCAGCAAGGCCACCGAAGGAGGGATGCCCACCATGGCTTCACAAACGAAGGCAAAGACCGAAAGAAGGGTGATGGACTCAGGACTTAGATGCATCTAGTGGATCTGATAATGGGAGAGCACGGCATTGAAGAAATCGGAGAAGGGGGGAACCAGACCCGCCCACAAGGCGTCGGTGAAACATGGAACCTCGGTTGCTATCTTGTTGATGGAGAAGTGGGACGCGGGCCAAGCCGTCGTCCTCCCGCAGTCGTTGAAGACGGAGGCCAGGGCCAAGCTGTCCCTGCCCAGGCACTCTTGGTTGAGTACGGTCGACTGGCCGACGGCGGGGGCCACCGATGGCGGCACACAAGACGGAGGCGTGGATTTCTCCCCTCTCTCCTTCCTCATTGGAGTCATGGCGATGGGAAGGAGGGGGAAGATTTGAGATTGGATTGGAGGCGGGAGCCGGCGTGCGAAGGAAGGAAGAGCAGGAGACGCCCGAGCAACAAGAAGGGGACCGGCTGTGTGCAACCACAAGTCCGCCTAACAAGGCGCAGAATAAGGGGGCGTGGGGGGAACAATGCCGACCACGTCCCATCAACCGCCACGTGGGGCCCAAGGCCGCAGGCTGTTAGGGCCCGCGGTGCTTCGCCCTTGCCCTTTCGCCTCTCGGCACGGCCAAGCCCATGCGCGCCACGGGCCCGGGGGCTACTGTCAGCGTTCTGGGAATGGGGGTCCCCAGACTTGCGTGCCTGCGGCCTGCGGTGTGGCTCGAATGGGGGCCCAACATGGCCCATCTTCATCAAGCACAAGACTCAAGACCCTCGCGAGGGGCCAAGCCTCGCGAGGCGGACGACATGGCGCATCCTCAGGCGCAGCCTCCTTAGGCTGGCTCGCGAGGAGATGGAGATATCAAGGCGGGGTACCTCGCGAGGTGCCAGTGACGCAAGCCATGACGATCGAGGGTGCCAGGCGGGCGCCAGCACGCGCAGCGTCCTTCTTTCCTCTTTGGTGCAAAGGGGGCAAGCGCAGCCGCGAAGTACCGAGGCATTAGGCAAAGGTTGCCATTTCGGTGCAACGAGACCAGGACCAAGCGGACTACGAGACGGAGGTCACCATGGAGCCCAGCACGGCGTCACCGCAGAGTCTTTTGCAGGCGAAGACCACCTTTAGTCAGGATAAGAGTACTTGCTGTCCCCCTTCAAATTAGCCCGCCATTGTTGGCTCCCATCCCGCTCGATATTTGGGAAGAGGACCAGGGCCTCTATAAATAGGGACCGGCCACCCACGTAGCAGGGGGGGTTCGACCAGTTGGTTCGTTCGGTTCTCGTAGGGAGGCACACAGAGTAGAGAAAGAGAGAGAGAGAGAGAGAGAGAGGTGACCGAACTCCTCCCAGCAGTTCATCACCCCAGCCAAGAACAGACACTCGCGAGGCTGTTCTTCCTTGTATTGTTCTTCATCATCAGCCCCAAGGGGCAATCCATCCACCACACACTGGAGTAGGGTATTACACCACAATGGTGGCCCGAACCAGGATAAATCTTGTGTCTCTTGTGTGATTCTCTTAGTAGTTTAGATCTTTGCGAGACGGGGAGGTAGAAGGCGTGATTTCCGCGCACACCCCAGTGTTCGAACCTTAAGGGTCTGCCAGAACCCGAAATCCGACAAGTACGCCATGACCTGCCGCGCCACACGCTCTGCTTCCTCTTAATTTTCCGGTAGGGCCCCTTACGTTAAATAACTCCGGAGTTCTGCGATCCATCACTCCTCCCGAGGTTCCATCGTCAGGAGCAGGCATGCTCCTGAGGTCGGGCCATAGACCGGGGCTCCCGAGGCTGGCAGCTGGGGGAGCTCCTCTCAAGACTGAGCGGTGTTTGATAGCGTCGGCTATGCTGAGGGTTTGAAGAGCCGCTCTTCGAAGACGCCGGGTTCCTGCGGCAACCGCCTAGATGCCCGTCCGGCTATGTCGTCAGCTTCCTGATTGGTGCCACGGGGCACGTGCTTCAGCTCCAGCCCCCAGAACTGCTTTTCCATCCTGCGGACCTCCGCTAGGTAGGCCTCCATATGCTCGTCCTTTGGCTCATACACCTTGTTGGAGAAGTTGACTAGGAGCTGCGAGTCGCCCTTGACGGTGAGGCGTTTCACTCCCAGGGCTACTATGGCCTTCAACCCGGCTATCAGTCCCTCATATTCTGCAATGTTGTTGGAGACCTTTTTACCTTGCTGGAAATAGAGCTGCACGACATAGTAGAGCTTATCCTGAGTGGGTGATATCAGCACCGCACCAGCCCCCGCGCCGTGTCTGGAGAACGCCCCATCGAAGTACATGACCCAGCCTTCTGGCGCCTCACTCCCTGGAGAGAGGGACCGATCCTCGTTGTCCCTGAGACCTGGTGCCTCCGCCCATTCCGCTATGAAATCCTCCAACGCTGCTCCTTTGATGACCCTGGTTGTGCTGAACTTGAGCTGAAACGCCTGCAGCTCCATGTTCCACTCGGCGACCCTTCCGGCTGAGTTAGGGCTCCTGAGCACTCTCTCCAGGGGGTACGATGAGACGACCTTGATGGGATGAGCCTGGAAGTAGTGACGCAGCTTGCGCGAGGCTACCAGTAACGCGAGGAGGAGCTTTTGAGGCATTGGGTACCATGCCCTCGCATCCCGTAACACCGTGCTAACAAAGTAGACGGGATGCTCAACAAGGCTGAGAGTATCTGGGGTCGCGGCGGCCTCGGGAGGTAAGGGTGCCTCATGAGATGACGTGGCCTCATGAGGTGGACCATCTGGGCGTGCGGCCTCTCCTGACTCCGGTGCATTCTTCGGCAGCTGACCCTCCTCAACTGCGGTTGCGGCTTCTGCAGGCCTTCCTTGTTCCTGTCTTGAAGGCGAGCATGAGTACTCGCAGGGCGTCACCGGTGTCCCCGTGCACGACGAGGGTGCCGCTGCTCCCGGGCATCTTCATGAGGTTATACGCCGGGTGCGTGGCGGCCATGAACTGAGCCAGCACCGGGTAGCCGAGGATGGCGTTGTAAGGGAGGCCGATGGGGGCGTTGTCGAATTCGACCATCTCCGTGCGGAAGTTGTCGTAGGTGCCGAAGGTTACGGGAGCCGGATCTGTCCCAGGGAGTGGGATGATCCGCCCCCGATGCCCGAGAAAGATCGGCTGGGTCGCAACCGCTCCCGGGGTATGCAGAGGAGGTTGAAAGTCTCAACCGAAAGCACGCTAAGGCCCGCGCCGCCGTCAACGAGAGTTTTGGTGACGGCCACCTGGCAGATGTTGGGGGTGCACAACAGGGGGAGCGCGCCCGAGCCAACCAGGTTGGTGGGGTGGTCCTCCGAGCTGAAGGTCAGATCGGCCTCGCGCGCCGCCTGGTCCGGGGGAGCCCCCTGCCGTGCGGAAACGGCGCTAACCCGGCGGGCAAAAGGTTTGACATGGCGACTCGTGGGCGGCGCGTGCGAGCCGCCCAGGAGGGCCGCAACGACCGGAGGCGTCGATGTTGCGATGCAGCTACTCCGCCGCGTAGGCAGATGCTGGGGGGTGCTTGCCACTCGTTCCCCGCCGGGCCGGTGGCGGTGTTGACGGCGGGCGACGGGGGACAACGAGAACGCCCACCGGCGAGGGCCGCCGGGGCGACACGAGCTCGACTGGCGCCGTACATTGATGCGGTGGTCGTAGGAGAGCGGAGTGGTGGAAGGAAGATTCTGGCGCACCCCTATCTGGTGCACCAAATGTCGGATCACGAGTTCCAGCAGACCCTTAAGGTTCGAACACTGGGGTGCGCGCGGAGATCACACCCTCTACCTCCCCGTCTCACAAAGATCTAAACTACAGAAAGAACTGCACAAGAGACACAAGGTTTATACTGGTTCGGGCCACCGTTGAGGTGTAATACCCTACTCCAGTGTGTGGTTGGTGGATTGCCTCTTGGGGCTGGTGATGATGAACGATACAAGGAAGAACAGCCTCGCGAGGGTCTGTTCTTGGCTGGGGCGATGAACTACTAGGAGGAGTTCAGTCACCCTTCGCTCTCTCTTTCTCTGATTTCGATCCCCCCTACCACGTGCGTGGCTGGTCCTATTTATAGGGGCCCTGGTCCTCTTCCCAAATATCAAGCGGGAAGGGAGCCAACAATGGCAGGCTAATTTGAAGGGGGACAGCAAGTATCAACTATCCTGACAAAAGCAGCCTTCGCCTGCGCAAAGCTCTGGTGATGACGCTGTCTTGGGCTCCACGGTGACCTCCGTCTCGTAGTCCTCCTGGTCTTGGCCTCGTTGCACCGAAATGGCAACCTTTGCCTAATGCCTCGGTACTCCGCGGCCGCGCTTGCCCCCTTTGCACCAAAGAGGAAGGAAGGACGCTGCGCGCGCTGGCACCCGCCTGGCGCCCTGAGTCGTCATGGCTTGTGTCACGGGCACCTCGCGAGGTACCCCGCCTTCATCTCTCCGCCTCCTCGCGAGCCAACCTGACGGGGCCGTGCCTGAGGAAGCTCCGTGTAGTCCGCCTTGCGAGGCTTGGCCCCTCGCGAGGGTCTTGGGCCTTGTGTTGACGAAGATGGGCCATGCTGGGCCTCCTTTGAGCCACGCCGCAGGCCACAGGCAGGCAAGTCTGGGGACCCCGTTCCTAGAACGCCGACAGCTCCCGAGGAGGTCTTGTGTCGTCTGCCTCGCGAGGGTCTTGAATGCTTGTTCGTGAAGATGGGCCATATGGGTCCGCTTGCAGAGCCACACTGTGGGCCGCAGGCAGGCAAGTCTGGGGACCTCCATTCCCAGAATGCCGACAGTAGCCCCGGGGCCTAAGGCGCGCTCGGGCTTGCCTTCGAGGCGAAGCCAAAGGGCAAGCGCTGAGCGCCGCGGGCCCCAATAGCCTGCGGCCTTGGTCGACGCGTGGCGATTGATTGGACATGGGCGTCTCGGCTTCCCCATGTTTCCTTGATATCTGCCTGGCTAGGTGGCCACCGCGGTATACACGGTTTCCCTCCCATTGTTGCCGCGCACTTCCCAATTCTTCCGCTTCCTCAAAGCTCAGCCTCTTCTCCCGATCCAATCTAAGCCCAATCCTCCCATTGCCATGGCGCCGGACCAGTTGGAGAAAGGGAAGAGTCCCCTGTCCTCCGCCGGGCTACGCCCGGCCACTGAGCCTGCCGTTGGCAGGTCGCTCGTGCTCAACCAATAAGCCATGGACAAGGTGTGTCCCATGCTCGCCTCCTGCTTCAATGAGTGGGGAGGGACGATGACTTGGCCTGCGTCTCGTGCTCGTATCGACCGGACAGCCACCGAGGTCCCATTCTTCATCGACGCCCTTTGGGCTGGCCTAGTTCCTCCTTTCTCCGCCTTCTTGAACGTTGTGCTTGCCCCTTATCAGATCCACATGCCGCACCCTGATCCCCAATCCGTGAACCTTCTTGCCGTCTTCGCCTTTGTTTGTGAGGCCATTGTGGGAATTGCTCCTTCCGTGTCCCTTCTCCTCCACTTCTTCTTGTTGCACCTGATTGATCCCCGACAGAGCTCGGGGTGCCTGAGCTTCCAGGCCATGGCAGCGATTACAGGCGCGGGGATTGACTTCAAGCTTCCACCATCCACTGTAGCGACCTGACCCGAATGGATCAAGTCTCTGTGCTTAAGTGTCATCCTTGGATCGGTATGCTGACACACACAGTACTTGAGGATTTATAACAGAGGTAAATCACATGTAAAAAATAACGTAAATACTATTACCTCAATCCAAAATAGCGGAAGTAACAAGGTTGTGGATTACCATCAACAACAACGGCAAAGTTGAGTGTAGAAATTGTAACCCTAACGTATCACTTACTCGTCGTAAGATATCCTACAACATGAGACGTTGCAGCCACAAAGGGCCAGTACATTGAATGTACTGGCAAATTCACACGATAGAGAATTATGAATAAAGGCTATCACTACATGCATATTTGGCTGGTGGAAAATCTCTATGGTTATAAGGTTTTTGCGAAAAGCCAATTTTTCCCTACTAGAAAGGAATATAATTTATTTAACTATCATGGTGGTTGTTGAACATTGAGAATGGTTGACAGCATTCTCAATCCCAATTAAGTAACATCATTAAAACCCAACAAACTTAATTTAAAGTAACATGATGAGATTCACATGATAATCCAAGTACTAGATACTCAAGATGTCCATAACCGGGGACACGACTAATCATGATTAGTTTATACACTCTGCAGAGGTTTGCGCACTTTTCCCCACAAGACACGGTCGCCTCCGTTCGGTTTCTCGCACTACATGGTGTTTGAGAAAACAGATGATCGAGACATAGTCTTTCAGAAGCGCTAGCACCTTACGATGGATAGACCATTACACCTACTTTCCCCTACATCTGCTAGTCTACCCGGTAAGAGTTCGCACGACTTAATCAACTATGCTAGAGCCCATAATAGCTTGTGGCTGCACACGGAAGTTTCTAGTATGAAAAATCTCAGGATCCCTTTGAGCCTGGGTGGCGGTCCATAAAAAACAGGCAATCCTGGAATACCCAGGTGCCTCAATCCACCCAGATGTGTGTTTAAGTTGCCACCTTAAGTAAACCAAGCAAATAACTCTTGCAACATAAAACAATTTCTAACAGTACCTAAATTATGTGACTTTGGCCTTATCAGAAAGTTTGAATTCAAATCTGATCTAATTCAAATTTTAAAACTTTCAAAAACATGTTTGAGTTGGATTACTGGATAGAGCGATCATAACGAAGACGTGAGCGTTGGTTTCGTTGGATTTGGACAAACGAGTAAAAAGTTATGGCTATTTGAAAAATCAGGGCCAAGCTGTTTTACGAAAGAAAAAAATAGCTACGGGCATGGGTCTAATGTATAAATACGTAGACTAATTGATAATCTAATTATTTTATCATATTAGTCTAAAAATAATAAACTATGGGCAAATTCACATTAACGTGGCAACTTAAACACACATCTGGGTGGATTGAGGCACCTGGGTATTCCAGGATTGCCTGTCTAGGCACCTGGGTAGACCAGGATTGCCTGTTTTTTTATGGACCGCCACCCAGGCTCAAAGGGATCATGAGATTTTTCATACTAGAAACTTCCATGTGCAGCCACAAGCTATTATGGGCTCTAGCATAGTTGATTAAGTCGTGCGAACTCTTACAGGGTAGACTAGCAGATGTAGGGGAAAGTAGGTGTAACGGTCTATCCATTGTAAGGTGCTAGCGCTTCTGAAAGACTATATCTCGGTCATCCGTCTTCTCAAACACCATGTAGTGTGAGAAACCAAATGGAGGCGATCGAGTCTTGTGGGGAAAAGTGCGCAAACCTCTGCAGAGTGTATAAACTAATAATAATTAGCCGTGTCCCCGGTTATGGACATCTTGAGTATCTAGTACTTGGATTATCATGTGAATCTCATCATGTTACTTTAAATTAAGTTTGTTGGGTTTTAATGATGTTAGTTAATTGGGATTGAGAATGCTGTCAACCATTCTCAATGTTCAACAACCACCATGATAGTTAAATAAATTATATTCCTTTCTAGTAGGGAAAATTTGGCTTTTCGCAAAAACCTTATAACCATAGAGATTTTCCACCAGCCAAATATGCATGTAGTGATAGCCTTTATTCATAATTCTCTATCGTGTGAATTTGCCAGTACATTCAATGTACTGGCCCTTTGTGGCTGCAACGTCTCATGTTGTAGGATATCTTACGACGAGTAAGTGATACGTTAGGGTTACAATTTCTACACTCAACTTTGCCGTTGTTGTTGATGGGAATCCACAACCTTGTTACTTCCGCTATTTTGGATTGAGGTAATAGTATTTACGTTATTTTTACATGTGATTTACCTCTGTTATAAATCCTCGAGTACTGTGTGTGTCAGCATACCGATCCAGGGATGACACTTAAGCACAGAGACTTGATCCATTCGGGTCGGGTCGCTACATCCACGAGCGAGTTTCGGACACGGTGGGTATTTGTTGATGTCGGAGTGCTCAGCCCTTTGCTCCATTCCCCGTCAGCGCCTGCCATCCCCAACTCCGGTTGGTGCCATCAAAGGCTCGCCGATTCGTGCCTCGTCCCTGTCTGGCTCAGGCTGAAGGGGCTGAAAGACCTTGGCGTGACTGCGCCTATGGTGGTGAAGGAGTTCGTCCGGCGCCGGGTGGTTCTGCTTCAGCGCCATTCCCGGCCAATGTGGGCCTTACTCAGCATCAAGGACCGCATGAGACTTCAGGAGTCCGGGCTCCCCCTTGAGGCGCGGTGAATGCTTCTCAAGGTCCTGACGGGTGTCCCATTGCTAGATGACATGCCGGGGAAGAGTTGCCTGCTGTACCGCTGCTCGAACAAGGCAGAATTTGTGGAGCGTATGCCCTCCTTCGATGAGTGGGGGCTGCGTCCAGTCGGTTTGGTGGGGCCCCGTGAGAACCCTGTCGACGTGGTTCCCCTCCATGCCGCTGGCGTCGGGATCGCCCCAAGTGTGAATGCAGGGGGGCGAGCACCGCTTGAGGCTGATGGCGCAGGTGCCGAGGTGCTGATGCCGCCCAGGGCTCCCGAGGCGTCGTCCTCGGGAACTCGTGATTCTTGCCTTGGGGTGGCGGTTGAGGGGGCAATGCAGCCCGTGTCTCCCGAGGCCGGGGCCCCTAAGGCCTCGGCAGGTCGCTGTGAGGCAGAGCCCAATAGCTCCCCTCATCTTGGCGCTCCTGTGGCTGCCCCTTCGAGCACTTCTCCAGTTGTGCCTCGTGTTGGCCGCCATATCCAGCACTTCGGTCGGCTTTGCGTGGACTTTTAAGAGCTCCGCAAGAGGAAGGGGTCCCCTAGCCGTGGCAGCGACACCTTCGGGTAGTTAAAACGGAGGAAGTACATCGCCGTTGACGAGCAAGTACCTTATCTTGGTGATTCTCCGTGTGCTGCTTCCCTTCCTGACGATGTCTCTTTATGATCCTTTTCGCCAAGGCCGCGGAATCTCCTGAGAAACAACCTCCTCTCACCTTGTTTCTCCCGCCAAACTTGAGCGTTGCAAGCCCGCGCGCTGCTCACAGCGTGAAGTCAACTGGGGAAGCCAGCCCATCTACAAGGCAACTTGAGCTCGCGCCCTCGCCGTCTCTCCTGCACGGCCTTGCTTGGAATACAGCAAGTGTGCCAAGGGTTCCTCCCCTAGTCGCGGACGGCGGCTGGGTGGCTTCGGTCTTGGGCTCCTCTTCAAGAAGTGGGCCTCCACTCGTTCGGGCTCCTCACGAGGCCTGGCCTGCAACTGGGTGGGCGCCAGCTCCTAGCCCCTTGCTGAAAGGGGGCGAGCCACTTCGGGCCCCATCTGCAGTCCCTGTGGCGGAGGACGGAGTCAGCAGCATGCTCAAGTCGGCGCAAGAAAGGAGCGTTGTCCTCCACAAGCTCTTTCAGGAGGCGATGGGCGCGATGAACCGGCTTGGTGTAGAGCTCGTGGATGTGGACGCGCGCCTCGTGGCCGAGGGTCTTCGGCTGGTGGAGGAGCGGCATAAGCTAAAGGTGGATATCAACCTCGGGTGCCACCAACATGAGCTTGATAACACGAAGGCCGAGGTTTCTCTCGCAGCCTCGCGAGAGGCCTGCTCCCGAGCTCAGGAAGAGGCCTGGGAAGCTGACCGCTGTCGCGAGGCCGCGGAGAAGCGCGCGTGGGAGGTCCAAGCCTGGAGCGCCTCCTTGGAGCAGCAAGTCGAGGCGCGCAGAGCCACCCTTGTGTCGTTGAGGGGGACGCCCGCTGATGAGGAAGAGGTCCGGAAGCGCGAGGAGCCGTTGGCGCTGGAAGTCGTGGAGCGTAGCCTTGAGCTCGAGTGACTGGAGATGAGGGAGCGTCAGGTCGCCCAAGCAGAAGACATCGTTGGCGCGCGAGAGGCCAGGGCTCAGTAGGAGGTCGATCGCCGGGTGGCCGAGGCTTGCACGGATCTTGAGGGTAGGTACGACCTGAAGTTGGAGTTCGCGGAAGCTGAGGCTGCAGGTAGGACTGCTGCCCTCAAGTCCAGGTTAATCGAGGTGGAGCGGCGCGAGGAGGCCACCTCAGACGCCCTGGTCTCGGCGCAGGCCGAACTGGCCTCCGCTCGCGCCGGACTGCTCCCTCTTCAGCAGTGGGTCGCTGACGTCGAGTCCGTCGCGCGGCAGAACAAGGTGGAAGTGCTTCAGCGGCAGACGTTGGAGCACGTGCACGCCCCCATGCTCCAGGACCTCAGGAACAGGGCCAATATCGCCTTGGGCCACATCTGCGATGAGAATGCTTCTCATCCCCACGCTAACGACTACGCCAGCCACCTCCACTTCTTTACCAACATGGTGACGCGCCTGGAGAATCGTTTCGAGAGAGCTCGCCAACTTGTTGAAGAGAGGAGCCGTGGCCTGCTTGGGCGTGCGTTCTCCCGCGTCTTCAGCCATCTCCAAAACACCGATCCCAACTTTGATTTTGATGCCGCCATTGCTCCCGTACCCGAGGCCATCTGGGGTGACCTGGCGCGATGGGTGGAAGACAATGTGGAAGTGCTGGTCATGGCCTTCACTTCCGATGACGATGCGGTGGTGGTCGGCGGCGGACGAGGGCGACGTGGTCGACAATGGTGATAGCGGCGCCGGTGGAGGTGATGGTGATGCTAGTGACGGTGGCAGCGATGCCAGCGACGCATCTAAGGGCGATCCGGGGGACGCGGCGAGCGACATGTCCGACTGATCCCTTGTTTCCCAGCTGTTTGTCCTGCACGCAAAAGCTCGGGCACGGTCCTAGAGGTTGTAAGAGGATTTTTGGAGGGGAAGCCCCTCATGTAAATATACTACTGCCTCTATCATTTTAGGTCAAGTTGAATATGTGTCTTCATGAACTCACATATCCTGGGGCAAGTTTGCTGTTGCGGTTTACCTTAGCCTGGACGAGCCCCAAACCGGCTCGTGAGGTTGCGAGTTTCTGGGAAGCTCCTGAGGAGCTCGTCGACACGCCCAAGGGGGCCGCATGATAAGCAAGCGCTAGCCGTGGCGTGACATGCGTGTGGTGCTTGTGCGCCATGCCTAGCCCTGCTCGCGAGGGTCCCACGCAGGGGGAGCAACAGGTGCGAACTCCGAATTAAGGCAAGAACAAGATAGCAAGAAATCGCTCGAACTAGAAAAGGCACCCCCCGCACGCATCAATGAAAATTCAACTTCAACTTAAATCCAAATCCAGAAGGCAGGGTTACAGAATAGAGATCCAAAGCAAATGGCCGCGTCCGGCGCCTAGTCTAGTCTTCTTGTCTTCTCACCAGCGCGGAGCTAAGTGCTGCCACTAGGACATGCGAGGGAGCCCTTGAGGCCCGAGGGCGGCACTCCTGAGACTCCGGGGCGTGTACAGCCCCACTCATTATTACGTGAGAGTGTCACAAGAGGAGAACTTCATAGGTGTGAGCCTTACTTCATATCGCCGGATGAGGGGCCTGCCTTGCACCATCCTCGACCACCGTTGGCGGCGACCAAAAACCAGGACGACACCAAGGGGCAAAGGGGATGCGAGCGGCTTCCTCGGCGACCATGGGTCCTCTGCCGGGGGAAGGCTCTGGAGCACCTCCCCGGCAGAGGGCCTACCTCCGGGGGACGCCTTGCTCCGTGCGGCGCGGGGAGGGGCCTTGCTCCCGGTCCCTCTCCTGCAGCCCCTAGCGTGCCCCCCTGGCGGCAGGGAGGCCGACGAGCTGGGGCCGATGTCGGTGTCAAAACCGGTGGATCTCAGGTAGGGGGTCCCAAACTGTGCGTCTATGGTCGATGGTAACAGGAGACAGGGGACACGATGTTTACCCAGGTTCGGGCCCTCTCTATGGAGGTAATACCCTACGTCCTGCTTGATTGATCTTGATGAATATGATTATTACAAGAGTTGATCTACCATGAGATCGTAATGGCTAAACCCTATAGGTCTAGCTTGTATGGCTATGGTCATGAATCTCCCCCTCTAGACTAAGTCCTCCAGTTTATATAGACACCGGGAGGATCTTGGGTTACATAAGGTCGGTTACAAAGAAAGGAATCTACATATTTGGTCTCCAAACTTGCCTTCCATGCCAAGGAGGGTCCTATCCGGACACGGGTGCAGTCTTCGATCTTCGTATCTTCACAGCCCATCAGTCCGGCCCATGGCAAACAGGCCGGACGCCCGTGGACCCCTTAGTCCAGGACTCCCTTAGTAGCCCCTGAACCTGGCTTCAATGACAAGGTATCCGGCGCATAGATCTGTCTTCGTCATTGCAAGGCGGGTTCCTCCTTCCGAACTCCAAGATAGTCTTCGAACGAAACAAACGTGTCCGGATCTGCAACACACATCCATAGAGAGTATAATATTTCACGAATCCGATCTGCTGACAACTCTAGTAACGTGACATCACGCTTGCCCGGTCATTATTTCGAACTGTTTCCCATCCCGCCGTGATACGTCTCCATCGTATCAACTTTTCCAAACACTTTTTCCCTTGTTTTGGACTCTATCTTGTATGATTTGAATGGAACTAACCTGGACTGACGCTGCTTTCAACAGAATTACTGTGGTGTTGTTTTATGTGCAGAAAACAAATATTCTTGGAATGACCTGAAACTCCACGAGAGGTCTTAGAAAAAATAATAAAAAATCCTCGCCAAATATGAGGACTAGGGGGGGCACACCCTTCTCACGAGGGTGGGGCGCCCCCCCTAGGGCGCACCCCCTACCTCGTGGGCTCCCTGGAAACCCTCCGACGCCAACTCCAACTCTATATATTTGCTTTCGGAGAGGAAAAAATCAGAGAGAAGAAATCATCGCATTTTACGATATGGAGCCGCCACCAAGCCCTAAAACCTCTCGGGAGGGCTGACCTGGAGTCCGTTCGGGGCTCCGGAGAGGGGGATTCGTCGCCGTCATCATCATCAACCATCCTCCATCACCAATTTCATGATGCTCACCGCCGTGCGTGAGTAATTCCATCGTAGGCTTGCTGGACGGCGATGGGTTGGATGAGATTTATCATGTAATAGAGTTAGTTTTGTCAGGGTTTGATCCCTAGTATCCATTATGTTCTGAGATTGATGTTGCTATGACTTTGCTATGCTTAATGCTTGTCACTAGGGCCCGAGTGCCATGATTTCAGATCTGAACCTATTATGTTTTCATGAATATATGTGAGTTCTAGATCCTATCTTGCAAATCTATAGTCACCTACTATGTGTTATGATCCGGCAACCCCAAAGTGACAATAATCGGGACCACTCCCGGTGATGAACACAGTTTGAGGAGTGCATGTATTCACTATGTGCTAATGCTTGTTTTGGTTCTCTAATAAAAGGAGGCCTTAATATCCCTTAGTTTCCAATAGGACCCCCGCTGCCACAGGAGGGTAGGACAAAAGATGTCATGCAAGTTCTTTTCCATAAGCACGTATGACTATATATGGAATACATGCCTACATTACATTGACGAATTGGAGCTAGTTCTGTGTCACCCTATGTTATGACTGTTACATGATGAACCGCATCCGGCATAATTATCCATCACTAATCCGATGCCTACGAGGTTTCCATATACTGGTTCTCGCTTATTTACTTTTCCGCTGCTACTATTACAATCACAACAAAATGCCAAAAACATTACTTTTGCTGTCTTTACTTTTGTTGCCGCTACCACCACTATCATATTACTTTGCTACTAAACACTTTGCTGCAGATACTAAGTTTTCAGGTGTGGTTGAATTGACAACTCAGCTGCTAATACTTGAGAATATTCTTTGGCTCCCCTTGTGTCGAATCAATAAAATGGGTTGAATACTCTACCCTCGAAAGATGTTGTGATCCCCTATACTTGTGGTTGTCAAGACCTTTTTCTAGTGTCGTTGCCGGGGAGCATAGCTCTATTCTTTGAGTCACTTGGGATTTATATCTGCTGGACACTATGAAGAACTTGAGAGATCCAAAAACCAAGATCTATCCCTCAACTACGAGGGGAGGTAAGGAACTGCCATCTAGCTCTGCACTTGATTCACCTTCTGTTATGAGTAAGTTTGCGACACCTACACCTGCTTCTGCTATTCGTTCTGATATGTCGCATGTTATTGATGATGCCACTTTTGCTATGCATGATACTTATGATGAAACTGCTTCTATGTCTGATACTACTGTGCCCCTTGTTGAATTTCTTGATGAACAAATTGCTAGGGCTAGAGAAAAAGAAATTATTGAATCTGAATACGATGATGATAGTGATGATGAAACATGCTTGTTATTCCTGAAGGTTATCTTTTTGATAGGGAATCTCCTGCCGCTATTTCCGCTTGCAAGGATAGATATGAGCTTAAGAGGTTATTAATTAAATGGAACAAAGAATCACTTAGAGATAAAATGAGACCCGACCCTGCTTTTGCTACTTCACCTATATGTGTTCCTGATAAAGATTATGAATTCTCTGTTGATCCTGATATAATTACTTTGGTTGAATCTGATCCGTTTTATGGCTATGAATGTGAAACTGTTGTGGCCCATCTCACTAAGTTAAATGATATAGCTGCCCTGTTCACTAATGATGAGAGATCACATTACCTCTATTTACTCAAAATATTTCCGTTCTCATTAAAGGGTAATGCTAAGATATGGTTTAATTCTCTTGATCCTGGTTGTGTGCGTAGTCCCGAGGATATGATTTATTACTTCTCTGCTAAATATTTCCCTGCTCATAAGAAACAAGCTGCTTTGAGGGAAATATACAACTTTGTGCAAATTAAAGAAGAGAGTCTCCCACAAGCTTGGGGGAGGCTTCTCAAGTTACTTAATTCTTTGCCTGATCATCCTCTTAAGAAACCTAAAATACTTGATATCTTTTATAATGGACTAACCGATGCTTCCAGAGATTACCTGGATAGTTGTGTTGGTTCTCTTTTCAAGGAAAGAACACCAGATGAAGCTGAAATTCTATTGAATAATATGTTGACAAATGAAAATAATTGGGAAACTCCTGAGCCAGCTCCTGCTCCAATTACTGAGCCTATTCCTAAACCAACTCCGAAGAAGAGAGGTATTCTATTTCTCAGTCCCAAAGATATGCAAGAGGCAAAGAAATCTATGAAAGAAAAAGGTATTAAAGCTGAAGACGTTAAGAATTTACCTCCAATTGAAGAAATACATGGTGTTAATATACCGCCTGTTGAAGAAACATATGGTCTCAATTATTTATTCACTCAAGAACCTCCTGATCCCGATATCCCGACACAGGTAGTAAAGGTAAATTCTCTCTATAGATATGATAAAACTGAAGTCCCTCCTACTAAATTGCTAGTCAGTGCTTGGATGAGTTTGATAACTTTATGTTTAAACAAGACGACTTCAATGCTTATTTTGGTAGACAATTAAAAGAAAATGCTTATATGATTAGACGCTTGGGTGATTATATGGCTGATATTAAAGGTGAACTTAAACTTGTTAGTGAACATGCTTCTATGGTTACCACTCAAGTAGAACAAGTACTTAAGGCTCAAAAAGAAGTGCTTGATGAAATGAATAGTAAGAAAAATGATTATGTTGTTAGAGTGGCTACTAGAACTGGTAGAATGACTCAGGAACCTTTGTATCCTGAAGGCCACCCTAAGAGAATCGAGCAAGATTCTCAAAGAAATAATATTGATGTTCCTATTTCTTCTAAAAAGAAGAAGAAGAAAAATGATAGAACTGTGCAAACTTCTAGTGAACCTATTGCTGAACCACCTGATAATCCAAATGATATATCTATGTCTGATGCTGAAACACAATCTGGTAATGAACATGAACCTAGTAAAAATATTAATGATGATGTTCATGATGCTGCTCAACCTAGTAACGACAATGATGTAGAAATTGAACCTGTTGTTGATCTTGATAACCCACAATCAAAGAATCAACGTTATGATAAAAGAGACTTTGTTGCTAGGAAACATGGTAAAGAAAGGGAACCTTGGGTTAAGAAACCCATACCTTTTCCTCCGAAACCATCCAAGAAAAAGGATGATGAGGATTTTGAGCGCTTTGCTGAAATGATTAGGCCTATCTTTTTGCGTATGAGATTAACTGATGTGCTCAAAACAAATCCTTATGCTAAATATATGAAAGATATCATTACTAATAAAAGAAAGATATCGGAAGCTGAGATTTCCACCATGCTTGCTAATTATACTTTTAAGGGTGGAATACCAAAGAAACTTGGAGACCCCGGAGTATCTACGATACCTTGCTCCATTAAAAGAAATTATATTAAAACTGCTTTATGTGATCTTGGAGCCGGTGTTAGTGTTATGCCTCTCTCTTTATATCATAGACTTGACTTGAATAAGCTGACACCTAATGAAATATCCTTGCAAATGGCTGATAAACCAACTGCTATACCTGTCGGTATTTGTGAGGATGTGCCTGTTGTGGTTGCAAACGTTACTATTTTAACAGACTTTGTTATTCTTGATATTCCCCAGGATGATAGTATGTCTATTATTCTTGGAAGACCTTTTCTTAATACTACAGGGGCTGTTATTGATTGCAACAAAGGCAATGTCACTTTTCATGTTAATGGTAATGAGCATATGGTACACTTTCCGAGGAAACAACCTCAAGTTCATAGTATCAACTCTATTGGAAAAATTCCATCGATTATATTTGGAGGTTTTGAATTTCCTCTTCCTACTGTCAAAAAGAAATATGATATCCTTATTATAGGGGATGTGCATATCCCCGTTGAGGTAACTTAGTGTTATTTGAAATTTCTTCGGTTTCATGATTATCGGAATGAGTTTGTTAACAAGACTTGATCAACCTTGTTAGTGCATTCTTTTTGATGAGCATGAGATGGATGAAACTAGAAGCACAACCTTCTGTACCCTCTTTATACTTTCTGTTACTTATATTAAATAAAGTAAAAATAGTATTTTTCTGTCTGTTATCTGATTATCTGTGCAATATAAAAATAACCCAAAAATAAAAGTCCTCAGAATGACATGCCAATTTAATATGATTTTTTCGGGAATATTTGAGGATTTACTGTGCAAAAATTACCGCGGGAGGAGTTGTCACTTGGCCACGAGGGTGGTGGGTGCGCCCCCCCCATAGGGCGCGCCCCCTGCTTCGTGGGCCCATGGTGGCCCTCCTCCACTTACCCCAGCACCCATCTTCTTCCTCTATCTCACACAAACCCGAAAAACCAACTCAAGCACAAGTTCCAGCCACTTTTGCTGTGATTTTCGATCTCCTTGCTCAAAGCACCTCTCACAAAAATGCTTGGGGAGATTGTTCCTTGGTATGTGACTCCTCCATTAGTCCAATTAGTTTTTGTTCTAGTGCTTTATTCTTTGCAAATTTGTGCTGCATAGGTGACCATGTTCTTCAGCTTGCATGTCAAATTTATATGGTTCCAAGGTGGTTCCTCTAAGAAGCAAGGACCCAGGATTGCTATGCGCGATGCTGACGAGGATCCACCAAGAGACGCCCCGGTACGGCCTTGTGAATGGCCGTCGGGAAATTTTATGGACCGTGCAGGAATTAAAGAAGAATTCAAATCATATTTGCGCAATGCCGGTCTTGAGGATTTTGAGGCTAACAAATGCCCACAGTATCATGATCTCACAAGTTCATTTGTGAGGAGGTTTGAGTATTCATCTTCGCGTAATTATCCTTCAGTCATGTTTGATCTCTATGACAAATCTTATACCATGGACTTAGAGGATTTCACTTCTGCTTGCGAACTTCCATCATGGGGTAGTGTTAGGGATCCCCCTAAATCTGAATTTAGAAACTTTCTTGCTAGTATAACTGTGGGGGAATCTAGAGATATAACGCAGGCTACCATAGGGAGCATTCACTTTCCTGCTATACATTATTTTGCTCTTTTCATTGGTAGATGCATAAATGCTAAGGATGAAGCATGTCACATGTGTGTCCCTGATCTTAGCATTCTTAGGAGTGCCGTGTTAGGAGACCAATCTTATCATATGGGAGCCATTGTAGCTCGTAGGTTACATCATAATAGACATAATGGAGATTTCTTTGGAGGAATATATGCAACCCGCTTAGCTCATTTTCTTGATATAGACATTCGTGAGGGTGATATGGAGTTGCTCCCTGCATATTTAGATTATGACTCTATGGCTTCACATCAGTTTGTCGAGAGGCCTGAATCACCTCTCTTATATCGTTTAATTTTTGATAAACGACATGTTTTCCGTATTACTCTCCCTGCTCCTGCCTTTTTTGATTCACAGACAAAAGGAAGATATGTTATTACCAGAGAGGAGGCAGAAGAGTACGAGAGGAGAGCGGTGGCAGCTCGACTCCATGCTGCAGCTCAGCATGCGATAACCGCTGCACAACAGTATAATTCCAACTATTCCTCTTCATCACAGTATGACCCCAACAACTATTATTATGGATATCCGCCAGGCCAGCCATGGCCATAGACCAACTTAGGCCAAAAGCCTAAGCTTGGGGGAGTACGTATTTCTCACCGACATTACATTTATGTTCACACACACTCATTGCTAGATGTCGGTGCTCATACTTTTTCACTGTAATATCCATGCTAGTTTATTTTCCTTTTCCTGCTTTCTTCTTGTGTGTTTGCTAAACCTTAAGAAAAAACAAAAAAATTTAGTATTAGTTTATTTTTCTGTTGTAGTAGTAATTAAAAAGAAAACCCAAAAATATTTCCTGTTCATCTTTTGCTTGTTGGGAGCTTTCCCGTGTAAATAGTTTTATTTCTTTTCTTTTATTTGGGGGTCAGTAGGAGAAGACCGTAATTAAATTGTTGAAGTGGCTCTTATATGCATTATTGTTGAATTAACCAAAGAGCCCATATTGCCTTGTCTTCTCCTGTTTATTGAATGCTCGCAGATTCCAACTTAGTCCAATGCACGTGCACTCTTATTATTATTCACACCGTTTAGTCGTGCAAGTGAAAGGCAATTATGATGATATATGATGGACTGACTGAGATAAGAAAAGCTGGTATGAACTCGACCTCTTTTGTTTTTGTAAATATGATGAGTCCCTCGTTCTTGATTCAGCTTATTATGAATAAACATGTTTGCAATGACAATTAGAGATCATAATTGCTTGTGCCATGCTTGATTAGCTATGAGTTACAATGATTTACCTTGTATGCCAACATGCTATTGATATGATTATGATGTGGTATGATGGGGTGGTATCCTCCTTTGAATGATTTAAGTGACTTGAGTTGGCACATGTTCACGCATGTAGTTGAAACAAAATCAACATAGCCTTCATGATATTTATGTTCATGGTGGATTATATCCTGCTCATGCTTGCATCCAATGTTTATTAATTTTAATGCATGTACATGGCTGTTGTCGCTCTCTAGTTGGTCGCTTCCCAGTCTTTTGCTAGCCTTCACTTGTACTAAGCGGGAATACTGCTTGTGCATCCAAACCCTTAAACCCCAAAGTTATTCCAGATGAGTCCACTATACCTTCCTATATGCGGTATCTACCTGCCGTTCCAAGTAAATTTGTATGTGCCAAACTCTAAACCTTCAAATAAACATTCTGTTTTGTATGCTCGAATAGCTCATGTATCAACAAAGGTTGTCCTTATCTTCCGTGTTAGGCGGGTTATTCTCAAGAGGAGTGGACTCCGCTCCTCACTCACGAGAAAATGGCTGGTCACCGGGATGCCCAGTCCCATGCTTTATGCAAACTAAATCAAAATTAATTGCAAACAAAACTCCCCCTGGGACCTGATGTATGTTGGAGGCACTCGTTGTTTCGAGCAAGCCATGGATTGATGCTTGTTGGTGGAGGGGGAGTATAAACTTTACCATTCTGTTTGGGAACCGCCTATAATGTGTTTAGCATGGAAGATATCGCCATCTCTTAGTTGTTATGTTGACAATGAAAGTATATAGCTCAAAATATAATTTATCTCTATTTAAAAACCGAGCTCTGGCACCTCTACAAATCCCTGCTTCCCTCTGCGAAGGGCCTATCCATTTACTTTTATGTTGATTCATCACCCTCTTATTAAAAAGCACTAGCTGGAGAGCACAGTTGTCATTTGCATTCATCACTGTTAATTTATGTTGGGTATGACTATGATTGGATCTCTTTTACCATGAATTACAATGTCTAGTCAGTCCTTGATCTTTAAAGGTGCTCTGCATTTATGTTTTGCAGTCTCAGAAAGGGCTAGCGAGATACCATCTTGTTATATCATATTATGATTGTTTTGAGAAAGTGTTGTCTTCTGAGATTTATTATTATGACTTGCTAGTTGATTATGCTATTGATATGAGTAATTGTGAGACCTGAGAATTATTGCAAATGTGGTTAGTTATGATTTATGCTGAAAACTTGAATGCTAGCTTGACATAGTTACAGCAACAAGAGCAAACAGAGTTTGTAGAAGTTTTTCTTTCTTTCTTTCAGTTTGTCAACTGAATTGCTTGAGGACAAGCAAGGGTTTAAGCTTGGGGGAGTTGATACGTCTCTGTCGTATCTACTTTTCCAAACACTTTTGCCCTTGTTTTGGACTCTATCTTGTATGATTCGAATGGAACAAACCCGGACCGACGCTGTTTTCAGCAGAATTACCATGGTGTTGTTTTATGTGCAGAAAACAAATATTCTCGGAATGACCTAAAACTCCACGGGAGGTCTTAGAAAAAATAATAAAAAATCCTCGCCAAATATGAAGGCCAGGCGGCCCACACCCTTCTCACGAGGGTGGGGGGCGCCCCCCCTAGGGCGCGCCCTCCTACGTTGTGGGCCCCCCGGAAACCCTCCGACGCCAACTCCAACTCTATATATTTGCTTTCGGAGAGGAAAAAATCAGAGAGAAGAAATCATCGCATTTTACGATACGGAGCCGCCGCCAAGCCCTAAAACCTCTCGGGAGGGCTGATCTGGAGTCCGTTCGGGGCTCCGGAGAGGGGGATTCGTCGTCGGCGTCATCATCAACCATCCTCCATCACCAATTTCATGATGCTCACCGTCGTGCATGAGTAATTCCATTGTAGGCTTGCTGGACGGTGATGGGTTGGATGAGATTTATCATGTAATCGAGTTAGTTTTGTTAGGGTTTGATCCCTAGTATCCATTATGTTCTGAGATTGATGTTGCTATGACTTTGCTATGCTTAATGCTTGTCACTAGGGCCCGAGTGCCATGATTTCAGATCTGAACCTACTATGTTTTCATGAATATATGTGAGTTCTAGATCCTATCTTGCAAGTCTATAGTCACATACTATGTGTTATGATCCGGCAACCCCGAAGTGACAATAATCGGGACCACTCCCGGTGATGACCACAGTTTGAGGAGTTCATGTATTCACTATGTGCTAATGCTTTGTTCCAGTTCTCTATTAAAAGGAGGGCTTAATATCCCTTAGTTTCCAATAGGACCCCGCTGCCACGGGAGGGTAGGACAAACGATGTCATGCAAGTTCTTTTCCATAAGCACGTATGACTATATACGAAATACATGCCTACGTTACATTGGCGAATTGGAGCTAGTTCTGTGTCACCCTATGTTATGACTGTTACATGATGAACCGCATCCGGCATAATTATCCATTACTGATCTGGTACCTATGAGTTTTCCATATACTGGTTCTCGCTTATTTACTTTTTCGCTGCTACTGTTACAATCACTACAAAATACCAAAAACATTACTTTTGTTGCCGCTACCACCACTATCATATTACTTTGCTACTAAACACTTTGCTGCAGATACTAAGTTTCCAGGTGTGGTTGAATTGAAAACTCAGCTGCTAATACTTGAGAATATTATTTGGCTCCCCTTGTGTCAAATCAATAAATTTGGGTTGAATACTCTACCCTCGAAAGTTTTTGCGATCCCCTATACTTGTGGGTTATCACGCCATTCCATGTTTTGGGGCGTGGTTTTTGTTGGCACATCCCGTCGAAGCAGAGATCGTGTCCCCTTATCACGGGATTCTCATCAATACGAGTGTGGGTAACCCAACCGTCTTGCGGGAAAGATTCCTTAGGAATAGGCAGGTTCTCAGGCTTAGGAGGAGGCGTTCAATACCCACTGCCTTTATAAGGGAACCAAGGGCCATCTTCTTTATGCCAAACCTCTCCTCAGCCTTCCCAACCTCGAGTTCTAGCACCCAATGTTCGACTTCATTGCTTGAAGCCTCCCCATCATGTCCGAATCTAGCCCTCAAGGCCGATGGGTGGCTTCCTCTTTATAGAGGAGGATATTGCAAAGCTTAGGGCGGCTAGATACTTGACCGCGGAGATCCACCATAGGCTTCCTGCTCAAGGACAGGTTATTCTGACCCCCAGATCAGGCGAGAGGGTCGTATTCATCTCCCACTTCCTCCGAGGGCTAGGGTTCGCTCTTCACCCCTTCGTCCGGGGGCTAATGTTTTATTACGGACTAGATTTTCATGATCTAGCTCCGGACTCTTTCCTCCATGTCTCGGTGTTTATCATTACATGCGAGGCCTTCCTCCGAATCCCCCCACACTTTGGCTTATGGCTCAAGACTTTTAGTGTGAAGCCGAAGGTAGTCGACGGGGAACAGGCGGAGTGCGGTGGTGCTGTAGTGAACAAGCTTACCAACACTCTTTGGCCTAAAGGATCTTTCACCGAAACCTCCAACCAATGGCAGCGAGAGTGGTTTTATGTCACGGAACCCCGTAGCACCAAGTGGGCAGCTATACCTGCACTCCGTTCCGGCCCTCCGCCACAGCTTGCATCATGGATTAACAAGGGGCTGGACTGGGGATCAATTGACAAAGTGCAAACTCTACAGAGCCGCATCCGAACCCTCCTTGAGAGAGACATCGATCTTGTCAACGTGATTCAAGTGATGCTAGTTCGCCGAATCCTTCCATGCCAGCGCCGGTCTCGCCGCATGTGGGAGCTTAATCCAGAAGGACCATGAACCCTCCTGTTGGGGATATTACTACTGGATGTAAACCGGCCAGGAGTAGCCGGGTTAACTCCTTAAAAATTAGAAGCCCATGAAGATGCAAGAATGATGGCACTTTACGAAGGCCCAAGGCCCAAAGGCGGGTTAAAGCCTGTAGATATAAACCGACCCGGTCATGTAACTTGTGTTGTAAGATAGGAAGGATAGAGACCGAACCGGACACGTTTATGATCCGGCTTCGGGACTCTATAACCCGGCGGGTGTCAACCTATGTATATAAAGGGACGACCCGGCAGCGGTTTAGGGACAGACAACAACTCGAGAGCCAGACGAAGTGGATTCGCTCCCTGGCCTTCGAAACCCTAGCAATACCAATCACAACTAGACGTAGGCTTTTACCTTCCTTGAAGGGGCCGAACTAGTATAAAACTCCTCGTGTCCCCTTGTCCGGTTTAACCCCTTAAGCTAACCCATAGCGATGGCTCCACGACTAAGTCCTTTCACATGGACATATGCTCTGACAAACCCACGATAGTTGGCGCCCACCGTGGGGCTATCGCACGATGGTTTTGAGTTCTTGAAGGGCAGCTTTGATGGACTTAAGGGATACGCTGTGGGCCGGATGACGAAGAGTCGTCGCGGCAAGCTCTACATTGACAATGCAGGATGGGGTCCCGAGGCCGATTCAATCGAGTATGTACTGGGTCCCCTTCGGTGGGATTCATGTCTTCATCGGCAAGATTGGCGAACCGGCCCCTGAGCCGGACATCTGCACCGACATCATCGAAACGGCTCGGCGTGCAAGCTCTTCGCTGGTTTAGCCCGTGACAAAGCATGTTTTCATAGGTGTCATCTATGGAGCAAGATACGAGGACGGGCCGGCGTCCGATGGAGAGACCGTGGTCTGTTCTGACGACGAGTCTTCTGGAGAGACCGAATCGCTTTTTCAGTTGCAGGACGGCCGGATTGGTGGAGGATCCGAGGGCAACAGTATTCCGGATTCCCCTGATCTGTAAAACCGGGCCGCCATCTTCATGGCCGGCACACAATCAGCGCCTCATTCATCGCCCGCCGCAGCAATACTCTCCGGTTCAACAATGGCCACACCGGCAGGGGCAGGAAGCTCTGCGCCGCCTCCAGCCCAAGTCCTGTCTGATGTGTTCGATGCTTTAGCAACGTTGATGGACGCAGAGGTGGATGCAGCAGCTAGGGATCAGTACAGTGCGGAGATTGCAAAGGTGAAAGATCAGATAGCTCAGGCTAAAGCGGACCTGGCGAACGAGAACGCTAGGATGGCTACAGAACGGGCTGAATTGGAAGCACAGGCCTACCGGATTAGGCTGGATCAGAATGCTTCCGAGGAAGTCATGAGAAGAAGGTACCGATCGCGTCTCCCATCGGTTTATGAGCCGCAAAATCTCTTCAACACACCAGGAGCAGGAGTTGGTAACCAACCCATACTAAACCGGACGGAGGCACCGGGAACAGGAGCGCCGGTTCAACCGCGCACGATGGACCCGCCTCGCCAGAACAATGTTGTGCCACCATATGTACCAACACCTCCCGGGCATTATTCCAACCCGTTGGACAATATTGTGGCCACTGCTTCACGCCTGGCAGCCCTCCCAACCGACAGCGAGTCACCAGTTGCGGTTGAAGCGCGTCGGGCCAGGGATCTCCTTCAAATAGCGCTGAATCAACAGCAGGTATATTCACACAGTCGTGAGAGGATTCATTCCACTCCCCATCCAAGCCGGAGCAATAGTAGACATATTGAGGATGAACCAGCTGTGTCAAGCAGTGCACATCGCCAAAATTCGTCGCGAGGAAACAACCCGGCAGGGGGAGGTGCTAATGCGCAGGATGTTGTGGACCATGGCCGCGCACGTCGGGAGGCCGAGTTAGCAGCTCGACACGGAGCACGACAACATACTCCGGTTCATCCTACTGCTTCAGTAGAGCCAGGTGTGGTATTTAGTTCCTTAGGGGTGCCGTGTCTCACCCCCGCTTCGTGTAATGTGAGACTGCCCAAGGACTTCAAGGGACCTCGTAAGTTACCAAATTACACCGCCGATTTACAACCGGAGGCGTGGGTGGGAAGCTATGAGATGGAAATGGAGAAGTTAGATGTGTGCTAAATATTTCACAATGATGTTGGAAGGAACAGCTCGTACTTGGTTGAAGAGCTTACCAACTAACTCTGTTTGATCATGGGCTGAATTGAAGCACCAGTTTATCTAGAACTCCAAAGATACTTGTAAGCAGCCGATGTCAATCGTGGATCTGGCCGCTTGTGTCCAAGAGGAAGGGGAGTCCACAACCCATTGGGTCAAATGGGTCTCAGCGATTTTGCACTCATCAGATCGTATCAATGCAGACACCGCAGTGTTAACGTTAGAGGGCAATTGCCGTTTCCTACCGCTCAGACAAAAGTTAGGAAGGCTCAAACGTCACTGCAATGATATGTCAACGCTCATGGCCGCTTTGGTTAAGTACGCCGATTCGGATAATACCAAGGACCTAGATTCAGAGGAGGACAAACCGGGGAAAGGGGAGAAGAACGGCAACGCCAAGGGTCAACAGCATAATCCGGTAGGCCATGGGAACAACGATAAGCGCAAGGCCGACAGCAGCTTGGACTTTGTTGCTAACACCAATGCCCAGGAGAACGGCCAGCGCCGTAAGGGCAAGCAGCCTAAGAGGGGTGGAGGTTCAGGCCCCAATTTGGAGTGCCTGTTAAATCAGCCCTGTCCAAAGCATGGACCAAAGGAGAAGCCAGCATCGCATCTTTGGAAGGATTGTTATATCATGCGGGATTTCAAGAATTCCAATATGTTCCAGTATGATAATGGCCCGCCCGGCGGATCAGGAGGTGGTTTCCACGGGCTGGGTTATGGAGGTGGTAGTTCCGGTTTAGGCTTTCAAGGCAACCAAACCGGACACATCAATCAAGGGCACCAAGGAAACCCGGGAGGCTACAATCATCAGGGCAATCAGCAACAACAGCAGCAGTCGGGTTACCAGAGCAATCCCAAGCAGCTAAATAGTGGGCAATATCGTGTCTTCACTACTAGTTTGTGTAAACGTGATCAGAAGCTTCACAAGAGGGCGGTAAACTCTCTTGAACCGTCTGTGCCTCAATATTTGTGCTGGTCTGAGCAACCCATCTTGTGGAGTAGAGAGGATCACCCACCCCGGGTTGACAATCCGGGTCACTTGGCCCTGGTGGTAGCCCCTCAAGTGGGGGGATACAAGTTTACTAAGGTGCTCATGGATGGGGGAAGTAGCGTCAACATTCTATATTATGATACATTCCGCCGTATGGGGTTGACGGATAAGAATCTTAAACCTTCAAATACGGTTTTCATGGTGTGGTGCCTGGTAAGTCTGCATATCCCGTTGGCAAGATAGCCTTAGAGGTGGCTTTTGGAGATGATTATGATTCAAGGTCAGAAACAATGATGTTTGAGGTGGTAAAAATGAAAAGTCTGTACCACGCTTTGTTTGGGCGGCCGGCTTATGCTAAATTCATGGCAAGGCCATCTTATGTTTATCTACAGCTTAAAATGCCAGGTCATAAGGGGACTATCACGGTACATGGAAGTAGAAAGATCGCTTTGGAGTGTGAGGAAGGTGATGCGGCTTATGCTGAGTCAATTTGTGCCACGGAAGAGTTGAAATTCTATAAGGAGCAAGTTGATCCGGCAGATATGACCTCTTTGAAAAAGCCGACTACGGAACATGATCCGGTGTTGAAGTTCAAATCGGCTACAGATACTAAAATGACTGATTTTGTTCCTGGTGACTCATCCAAGCAATTCAGCATTAGCGCTAACCTGGACCCCAAATAGGAAAGTCCACTCATGAAGTTCATCCATGAGAACTGGGACATCTTTGCATGGAAACCTTCTGACATGCCAGGTGTACCGAGGGAACTCGCTGAGCACACACTCAACATTGATCCTAAGTTTAAACCGGTCCGGCAGTTTCTCCGCCGCTTCAACGAAGAAAGGCATAAGGCTATCGGTGAAGAGGTAGCCCGTTTGTTGGCCGCAGGGTTTATTGTAGAGGTCTTTCATCCAGAGTGGTTGGCTAATCTGGTGTTGGTTCTTAAGAAAAACGGCACTTGGCGTATGTGTGTGGATTACACAGATTTAAACAGAGCTTGCCCTGCAGACCCCTTTGCTCTCCCTCGCATTGATCAGATAATTGATGCTACGGCAGGTTGTGACCGTTTGTGTTTTCTGGATGCTTATTATGGTTATCATCAAATCAAGATGGCAGTTAAGGACCAGGAGAAGACAACTTTCGTAACTCCCTTTGGAGCCTTCTGCTATGTCTCCATGCCCTTTGGACTCAAGAGTGCCCAGGCAACATATCAGCGTTGTGTTCAGAATTGCCTTCAGAAGCAAATTGGGCGCAATGTTCATGCATATGTGGATGATATTGTGATAAAATCCAGAAAGGAGGAAACATTGATAGATGATTTGAGAGAAAACCTTTGACAACCTCCGGGTTTAGAAGATGATGCTCAATCCGGAGAAGTGTGTCTTTGGTGTCCTGGTAGGCAAGCTCTTGGGTTTTCTGGTATCAAACAGAGACATTGAGGCTAATCCGGAAAAGATTTCGGCAATTACATCTTTGGCTAAACCGGCGTGTATCAATGACGTTCAACGTCTGGCCAGCCGAATTACAGCCTTGAGCCGGTTTATCAGTCGCCTTGGAGAGAAGGCCATCCCTTTATATCAGATGCTCAAGAAAACAGATAACTTTGTCTGGAGCAAGGCAGCTGATAAAGCATTCGAGGATTTGAAGAGGCAGTTAGCTGAGCCACCCGTGCTTGGAGCACCGATCGATAAAGAGCCATTATTGCAATATGTTGCTGCTAATGCCTGGGCTGTTAGCATAGCTATTGTGGTAGAGCGCAAGGAGCTTGGCAAGGAATATCCGGTTCAGCGGCCGGTTTATTATATCAGTGAGGTGCTCATTGAGTCAAAGCAGAGGCATCCGCATTGGCAGAAGCTAGTGTATGGAGTGTTCATGGCAAGCCGGAAGCTTAAACATTACTTTCAGGGCCATCCCATCACAATGGTCAGTTCAGCTCCTCTGGGAGATATCATTCAAAACAGAGAAGCAACTGGCCAGATTGCCAAGTGGGATATTGAGCTTGGACCTCATGGGCTCAAATATATACCCCGCACAGCGATCAAATCCCAGGCACTCGTGGACTTCATCGATGATTGGACAGAGTTACAGGCACCTGAAGACAAACCAGATAATACATATTGGACTATTCATTTTGATGGGTCCAGGCAGTTGGAGGGCTCGGGGCTGGAGTCATACTAACTTCCCCACGAGGTGACAAGTTCTGTTATGTCCTCCGTTTAATGTTCCCTTGTACTAACAATGCAGCTGAGTATGAGGCTTTGCTCCACGGTCTTCAGATGGCTAAGGAGATGAACTTAAGCCGGGTTAAGTGCTTCAGGGATTCAGATCTGGTGGCTCAACAGGTGTCTGGCACATGGGATTCTAAAGACCCACTCATGGCTGCATATCGGCGAGAGGTGGACACAGTGGCTGGGCACTTCAAGGGTTATCAGGTGGACCATATAGACCAGCGAAAGAATGAAGCGGCGGACACTTTAAGTCGTGTTGGTTCCCAGTGTAAACCGGTTCCGCCAAATGTCTTTCTTGATGTGTTGCATAACCCGTCAGTCAAGGTACCAACCGAAGAAGAGTTGGCTATTCCAGATCCGGAGGCTCAATTGGTGGCAGCTCTGCATGTCATCCCGGATTGGACAATCCCATATCTGGCTTACATGAACCGGGGCGAGTTACCAGAGGATGAAATGTTGGCTCGACAGATAATCCGGCATTCCAAGTCCATGACTATACTCAACGGGGAGTTACATCATTACATCGTTTCAGGAGCAATTCAGTGTTGTGTTTCTCCTCAAGAGGGTTGTGAGATTTTGCGAGAAATCCATGAAGGGGATTGCGGTCATCATGCCGGTTCAAAGTCTTTGGTTGCTAAAGCTTTTCGCCATGGTTTTTACTGGTTGACAGCGCATGCTGATGCGGAGGATTTAGTCAAGAGATGTGACTGTTCTCGAAAATTCGCCCGCTGTGCGCACATTCCGGCTCAAGAGTTGAGGATGATTCCAATAACTTGGCCGTTTGCAACTTGGGGGCTTGATATGGTTGGACCCTTCAAGCGATCCAAGGACAAAAAGACCCACCTGTTAGTAGCAGTTGATAAATTTACCAAATGAGTGGAGGCAGAACCAGTCAGTAAGTGTGATGCGGCCACGACGGTTAAGTTCATCAAAAAGGTGATATTCCGGTTTGGCTTTCCGCACAGTATTATAACTGATAATGGTACTAATCTGTCGAAAGGGGAGATGGAGGAATTTTGCCAACGTGAGCACATCCGGCTTGATATAGCATCATTGGCTCACCCCCAGTCTAATGGTCAAGCGGAGAGGGCAAATCAAGAAATTCTACGAGGAATCAAATCCAGGCTTATGGTTCCTTTGAAGCAGACACCGGGTTTTTGGGTCGAGGAGCTACCTTCTGTGTTATGGAGCATTAACACCACACCCAATAGGTCTACGGGTTACACACCTTTCTTCATGGTTTATGGAGCGGAGGCAGTTCTCCCTAGTGACAACTGTCACGACTCGCCCCGTGTAACAGCCTACGTTGAAGCTGATAATGAGAAGGCACGTCAAGATTCCCTGGACATGTTGGATGAAGAGCGTGATCTTGCAGCAGCACGTTCGGTGATTTATCAACAAGATCTCTGACATTATCACAGCCGCCGGGTTAAGACCAGAACCTTTCAAGAAGGCGATTTGGTGCTCCGGCTCATCCAGGATCAGACGGATATGCACAAGTTATCCCCACCTTGGGAAGAACCCTTTGTGGTCAGCAAGAATCTGCACAACGGGTCATACTACCTCATTGATGTTCAAGAGCACAAAGACTCACGTAAATCAGAGGAGGAGACCAAGCAGCCATGGAACATAGCTCTTCTTCGGCCTTACTCTACTTGAGCCATAGGCTCTTCATATGTACATATTTATGACGATGTATATATTTTATAATAAACTGGAACCTCCGTTAAAGCGGGGTATCTGTTCTTTTTACATCATGTGTGTGCTTACAAGAGTTTACTGACAAGCGAAGTTTTTGTTAATCCGGTCTCAGCAGCCACACGGATATAAAGAAAATCACTAGGGGGCTTGGTCATATCTGAACCATAGCTACACCTCTTGATCGTTTGAAAACCATGAGGGGATGTCACTAGGGGGCTTGGTTGTTGTTACACCATAGCTACACCTCTTGATAGGCGTTTAAGACACAAAGAAAAATATGCGGGGCCAAAGAGAGTGTTGCACAAAGCACATACTCAAACATGGGCACCCACTGAGCACAGCTCACAAAGTTACTTGGGGGCTCTTTTTGCAAAGCAACACAGAGTTTGAAAGGACCCTTGTAATTGGCTATCAAGCCACGGCTTGGAAGCCTGGTGTATTCACCTAAAACCCGGGTTAACCTGCCTTCATCAAGTAAGCCACTCCTGTCTAGGTAATCCTGGTATGACCCGCCAAACGTTTGACAAGTCAATCTTCTATAGACCCTGAACTTGTCAAAGTTAAAACGACGATTGGCTAATTGGAGGCCCATCTTAAAAGGCTTTGCTAAATGGTTTAACTCAGAGTCCTGGCAGCCCATGAAAAGCCTCGATTTGGAGCCTAGCAACTCGTAAAAAGCCTTGCATATTTTTCTTTTTGAGTTTTATTTGTTGAAGTTCATAAGTATCTTCTGATAACCCGGCGTCCTTGACCCTGTTTGCTTTTCAACTACAAGTTGTCGACACATGATAAGTTATAAACCGGTGTTTGTTGACCCGGTCTGGTTTGATTAAATCACCAGTGTTATAAAGAAAACCCAGTAGTTATCCCAGTCTAGTTTACTATATAAACCAATAGTATAAGCATGGGGTTATCAATGTTCCGGATTGGTATTAATGCCTTTGCCGTATACACCGTTGGTCAACCAGTGAGGTATGTTACACATATTGTTGTTTATACAAACACTTCGATTATTCATCTATGTATTGCATACTTGTTGGACATCATGACCCATCTAGCGGTAAACCGCTAGATGCTTTTAAGTTGTTGTACCCAGGAACACAATTCATCATGGGTTATGCATCAATATGTCCCGATAGATGGTACAAGTTGTCACGAGGTATTGCAAAACATGCTCGATGGCATGGCAGATAATGGAGTTTTGGCTATCCTATTACAAGAAGCTTTCAAAGCGGCTCCAATGGCATAATTGTTTTTTCACAATATCGGCACATAGTAGCCAGTAAACCGGCGACCGGTTCAGGATGCTTCAGCTGGATGGTTTGAGGGTTGAGGGTAAGTTGGTGTGGGCACTTCTTCATCCCTCCCCGGACGCTGGAAATCAACCGTTGACCAATCGATTCCAGTTAAAGCTTGAAATATTGCTTCTTCATGGATAATATTGGAAGGGTTAATATCAGGAGCATAAGTGTGCTTACGAATCGGAGGCACAAGTTCTTCAACTTCATGGATGTCGGCCGGCTGTCTTTTCCCTTCACCGTCATAAAACGGTTGAAAATGGGACAAGTCTGTATCATCGGCCAGCTTGCTGGCTACTGGCCGCATCTGTTTTGTCAGCCGTCGGAGGTCATCATTGTCAAAGTTTGAACCATCTTCCTTCACACCTGGGTATCCTTTAATGATATCCTCTGCTTCAAGGTCTGGAATCCAGGCTTTGGCTCGAATAAGTGCGGTTAAAGCTCCTGCTCTGGCAGCTGCCTTCTTCAGTTCGGCAATACAGGCTGGTAACATGGCCAGCTTCTCAAGTGTTTCTTTAATCAAAGTTGGGGCCGGTTTGTTGTAAGCTGCCGTGCAAATAGCCCGCTAAGACCCAGAGTACAACTGTTCAACCAAAGTATATGCCGCTTTGAGCTTCATCCGCATGTCCGTACCAAGATGAGCAATCCGAGTACCTACCAAAGATTTATATCAACATTCTGGTCAGTGATAAGGATCATTGACTTATGTAAAACACATAAATAGATACTTACCAAAGATGGCATAAGTCATAGCATTGATTTGCCGTTTCAAGCCAGCTAGTTCATCGACAATTGGTTTCAGGGCTGCCTCGGCGTCTTCAGCTCTTTTGGTTAAACCGGATTTTTCGGTTTCCCAGTTAGCACGATCTTTGTTGAAAGATTCCTTCAGCTTTTCCATTATGGCCAGGGCTTGGGTCAGCTCCTCTTTGGCCTTTGCAGCTTCTGCTTGTTGTGACTTCACATTTTCTTGCAAGTCAGAATTTCGGGCATCTTTGCTTCTTAGTTTAGCCTGCAACATTGAAGGTATATTAAAACAGGATATATACGTTCTAAGTACAAAGCGTATAACAAGTTATGCACTTCATACTTGGGGGCTAATGCCTATTTGCTCTAAAATACTACATTTTATACAAGTCTCCGGAACAATGCAAGCATTATCCTTGACACTTGGGGGCTAATGTGTGTCTGTTCTAAGACGGATGCATGGATTAAAACCCGGATTAACTTGTCAGGTTAAACCGGCCTTTGGGGGCTATGCTGCAGAAAGTTATCTAATTATTAAAGATGAGTCTTGATTCTTATTAGAGACCTGCCATTTTGAGGATCAGTGATGAGAAACTTCGAGTGTTACAAAGACCCGGTTTATGATTAAATATCGTAAAACGGCCCTTGGGGGCTACTTGGGCTAGTGTCTCAGCTATGAATCACTAAACAAAGGGAGATGAACTTACCTCATATCGCTCTTTCATCAAGTTCACCAAACCGGCTTCATAGTCCCGGTTTGAGTGCAGACGGTTCAAGAAGCCAGAGTGAAGCTCTTCAGCGTTGAGATGAGCATAGTTTGATAAATCACCGCTCCATTTGCCTTTTTCCTTAGCAGCTTGCTCTTCTTTGGCACTATGTTGAGCCAAGATGACGGGATGGCCAGGAGAGCTGTGGCCCATGCCAGTAATGATGACATTGTCTCCTTGGCCTTCAGTGTATTTGGCTGGGGACAATGGAATCTCAGCATTTCTCACCAGACTAGCCCGGTTTGGTTTTGCCGGTTCAGTATCAGGCGCAGTAGGTTCAGCGTCTGTGGGTTCATTGGTGTTTTGGCCTTGAAGGGGTGGTTCAACAGAGGCGGCTTCAGGATGAGGGCCCTTCGGTTCATAAATTTGTTCTGGTTCAGCTTGGGGTTCTTCTTCAAAAGTGGCCGGGTCTTCGGGTGGATTGGTGACCCGAGCTTTCTTGCTAGGTCTGGCTTTGGCCTTGTAAACAAAATATAAAAGGATTAACATCTTATTCAAGTTCTATGATGCATTGAAGGAAAGGTTTTACAACTTACCCGGCCACAGTTTTCAGAGGAGGGAGCAGAGTTGCTGTCGACTCACCAGATGATGAGGGAGGTGTCACCTGATAATTTGAATCGGACGGATTAAGAGGTTTTCTGAAATAACCTGCCTTGGGGTAAGAATGGTCAGGAGTAGGAGAGACCTCAGACCGGCGCTTTCGAACCGGGGTGTCAGGTAAACCGGCTGAAGTGACCTGTTAGCCATTGTGCCGGGTTGTCCGGCGAGCTTCATGCTGCTGAGTCTTCAAAATAAATGTTGGATCCAAGTGAGCAAGAGGATGAGAAAAGCTTACTTTCCGGACTGCTTGGTGGATTTTTTGTGTTGGCATAGAGTATGAACTGGAGGAAAGGGTAATTACCTCTACATCATCAGCTTGACTGCCTTCTGCGTCCTCCTGTGGAAGGTCATTGTTGATGAGATGCATGAAAAGAGAGCCAAGTGAGTCAAGTTCTACCTGAACTTCCGGATCATAAGTGTCATTGAGGGAGTCCTGGATTATGGGGCGTTCGGATAGCCGAACTATACCTTCAGCCGAACTCATGGACTATGAAGATACAAGTTTGAAGACTCTATCCCGTGTCCGGAAGGGACTTTCCTTGGCGTGGAAGGCAAGCTTGGCGATACGGATGTTCAGATCTCCTACCATTGTAACGGACTCTATGTAACCCTAACCCCCTCCGGTGTCTATATAAACCGGAGGGTTTTAGTCCGTAGGACGACATACACAACAACAATCATACCATAGGCTAGCTTCTAGGGTTTAGCCTCTCTGATCTCGTGGTAGATCTACTCTTGTACTACCCATATCATCAATATTAATCAAGCAGGACGTAGGGTTTTACCTCCATCGAGAGGGCCCGAACCTGGGTAAAACTTCATGTCCCTTGCCTCCTGTTACCATCCGGCCTAGATGCACAGTTCGGGACCCCCTACCCGAGATCCGCCGGTTTTGACACCGACATTGGTGCTTTCATTGAGAGTTCCTCTGTGCCGTTGCCGTCAGGCCCGATGGCTCCTACGATCATCAATGGCGATCCAGTCCAGGGTGAGACCTTCCTCCCCGGACAGATCTTCGTTTTTGGCGGCTTCGCACTGCGGGCCAATTCACTTGGCCATCTAGAGCATATCGAAAGCTACACCCCTGGACGTCAGGTCAAATTCGGAAGTTTAAACTACATGGCTGACATCCACGGGGACTTGATCTTCGATGGATTCGAACCACTGCCGAGTGCGTTGCACTGTCATGACGAGCACGATCTAACTCTGCCGCCGAACGGTGCCCTGGAGGCCGCACCCGCACCGGCTCCGGCCCTTAGTTCGGAGTCAACTGCACCGATCGAGGATGGGCAGTTGGACGCCACCTCGAGGGCTGTGATCCAAACGGCGATTGAGCCGAACACCAGCCCCGTACTCTGCGAGGCTCATGACTCCAAGGAGCCGGACTCCTCTCCGGACTCCGAACCCACCGCGCCCCTGCCAGTCGAATCCAATTGGGCGCCGATCATGGAGTTCACTACCGCAGACATCTTTCAGCACTCGCCTTTCGGCGATATCCTGAAGTCACTGAAGTCTCTCTCTTTATCAGGAGAGCCCTGGCCGGACTATGGCCAGCAAGGTTGGGGTACGGACGATGAAGAAATTCAAAATCCACCCACCACCCACTTTGTAGCCACTGTCGACGACTTAACTGACATGCTCGACTTCGACTCTAAAGACATCGATGGTATGGATGCCGATGAAGGAGATGATGAAGAACCAGCGCCTACTAGGCCCTGGAAAGCCACCTCGTCATATGACATATACATGGTGGACACCCCAAAAGAGGGAGAGGGCGATGGAACAGCGGAGGATGACCCCTCCAAGAAACAGCCCAAACGTCGGCGTCAGCGGCGCCGCTCAAAATCCCGCCAACACAAAAACGGTGATTCCAGCACGGGAGATAACAATACTCCGGAGAGTGCTGAAGAAAACCCCCTCCAGCAAGGTTTAGCACAGGAGGATGGAGAAGCCAGCCCTCATGAGAGAGCGGCAGACAGAGAGGTCGAGGATGATAATTATATGCCTCCCTCCGAAGACGAGGCAAGCCTCGACGACGACGAATTCGTCGTGCCAGAGGATCCCATTGAGCAAAAGCGTTTCCAACGCAGGCTTATGGCCACGGCAAGAAGCCTCAAGAAAAAACAGCAACAGCTCAGAGCTGATCAAGATTTGCTGGTTGACAGATGGACTGAAGTCCTTGCGGCCGAAGAGCATAAACTCGAATGCCCCTCCAAGAGTTACCCAAAGCGCAAGTTGCTACCCCGATTAGAGGAGGAAGCACTTGATGCGGCCGAACGGCCACCTCGTGGCCGCGACAGAGAGGCCTCCCGGCCCTCCACTCAAGCCACACCCCGTACCAAGGCACGGGAACATGCGCCGGACTTACGAGACATGTTGGAGGATAAGGCAAGGCAAACACGATCGATCTACGGATCGCGTGGGCACCCCACAGCTCGAGACGGTAACCGTCACGCCGCCGAACACAGTAGACAAAGCTCATTGGAGCTACGTCATGATATCGCCCAGTACAAAGGCGCCGCACACCCACTGTGCTTTACAGACGAAATAATGGATCATCAAATCCCCGAGGGTTTCAAACCCGTAAACATTGAATCATATGATGGCACAACAGACCCTGCAGTATGGATCGAGGATTATCTCCTTCATATCCACATGGCCCGCAGCGACGATTTTCACGCCATCAAATACCTCCCACTCAAGCTTAAAGGACCAGCTCGCCATTGGCTCAACAGCTTGCCAACAAGATCAATCAGTTGTTGGGAGGACCTGGAAGCCGCATTCCTCGACAATTTCTAGGGCACTTATGTGCGACCCCCAGACGCCAATGACCTAAGTCACGTAATCCAGCAGCCAGAGGAATCGGCCAGACAATTCTGGACACGGTTCCTAACAAAGAAAAATCAAATAGTCGACTGTCCGGACGCCGAGGCCCTAGCAGCCTTCAAGTACAATATCCATGACGAGTGGCTGGCCCGGCACCTTGGACAGGAAAAGCTGAAATACTGGTAGCACTCACGACACTCATAACCCGCTTTTGCGCAGGAGAAGACAGATGGCTTGCTCATAGCAACAATATGACCAAGAACTCTGGTAGTTCGGACACCAGGGACATTAGTGGCAGGTCGCGTCGCAACAAGCAGAAGTGCCGCATTAACGGCGACAATGCTGAGGATACGGCAGTTAATGCCGGATTCAGAGGCTATAAATCCGGTTAGCGGAAAAAGCCATTCAAAAGGAATCCTAGGGGCCTGTCCAACTTGGACCGAATACTCGACCGCTTGTGCCAAATACATGGCACCCCTGAAAAGCCGGCCAATCACACCAACAGGGATTGTTGGGTGTTCAAGCAGGCAGGCAAGCTAAGCGCCGACAATGAAGACAAGGGGATGCATAGCGATGACGACGAGGAGCCCCGGCCGCCGAACAACAATGGACAGAAGGGTTTTCCCCCACAAGTGCGGACGGTGAACATGATATACGCCACCCACGTCCCCAAAAGGGAGCGGAAGCGCGCGTTAAGGGACGTATACGCGGTAGAGCCAGTCGCCCCAAAGTTCAACCCATTGTCCTCTTGCCTGATCACCTTTGATTGAAGAGACCATCCCACTAGCATCCGTCATGGCGGATTTGCCGCATTGGTTCTAGACCTAATTATTGACGGATTTCATCTCACTAGAGTCCTCATG
Source organism: Triticum monococcum (assembly GCA_034509565.1). Lineage (NCBI taxonomy): Eukaryota > Viridiplantae > Streptophyta > Magnoliopsida > Poales > Poaceae > Triticum > Triticum monococcum. The sequence goes on along the minus strand of CM067847.1, from coordinate 210,834,140 downwards.
GACGGCGGCAGTAGCCTGAACCTGCTTTACCAGGATACAGTGCGAAAAATGGGCATCGATCCCTCGAGGATTAAGCCCACCAAAACGACCTTTAAAGGCGTAATACCAGGTGTAAAGGCCAACTGTACAGGCTCAGTCACACTTGAAGTGGTCTTCGGATCCCCGGATAATTTCCGAAGCGAGGAATTGATCTTCGACATAGTCCCATTCCGCAGTGGCTATCATGCACTGCTCGGACGAACCGCATTCGCCAAATTCAATGCGGTACTGCACTATGCATACCTTAAGCTCAAGATGCCAGGCCCTCGTGGAGTAATTACGGGCAATGGAAACACCGAACGCTCCCTCCGAATGGAGGAGCGCACGGCGGCCCTTGCAGCGGAAGTACAAAGCAGCCTCTCCAGGCAGTTTTCCAGTCCGGCCATTAAACGTCCGGACACCATCAAGCGCGCCCGGAGTAACCTACAACAAGACCGCCTGCATGTTCCGAGCAGGCGTAGCAATGCATCCCCGACCCCAACCCTCGCAAAAAGGCGACGCCAGTACTTCGCATCCATAACTACGCTCTGGAAATACCATGGGCATAGGGGGAGGGGCAACATCACGGCACGCCCAAAACACGGCTTAAACCGCACCAGGGGCTGCCGATTTTTTACTTTTCTCTTACTTCCAGGACTCTACTCTTCAGAAGGCCTGTTCGGCAGTTCAATTGCCGCACAAACGATGCAAGGACCAGGGAAGCAGACAAGCCATGCCGCATTACGGAAATCCCATGTGGTCTCTATCACGAGCAGTATACCTGTTTCGCATACTATTCCGCAGCTTGCCCCTGGAGCAGACATGTTAAATAGTCCAACTTTTCGTTTATCGCATTACTTGTATCGTTCTGCTTTGATCGCAGCTATTTTTAAACAATGCATAGCTTTTGTCTATTTTTTGCATTATCTTTTTATAAATAAATGTTCCTTAACGACATGTTGCACCCGTACAACTTGGTACGGCCAAAATACGCCAGGGGCTTTTAGCACCCCCTCAATATGGTGTGAGAAGTCCGAACACTTTCACAAGTGCGGCACCCTGAACTTATAGCACTATATGCAACAGCTCTGAATCATGTCTTGGGTCAATAGTTGGGTTTGCCCGGCTCCTATGTTTTGGTGCCTTACGTTCCGCTATATCGGCTAAGGTAGCACTAGGAGAACCACTGCGATTGTGCCCCAGTTGAGCTGGGCCGAGCACCTCAATGGAGAAAGCTAAAACTGACTGTCATGATGAAGCGAGAGCTGGTCGTTGTCCGAGAGGTTTTTTCGAGTCCCTAAAGACTTATGCCGCTTAGGGCGAGGAGTCGGCTCTGTCCGGCCAAGGCGTGGATAGCGCCCCGAACTCGGTCTTCCGAATACTAGGGGCTTCGCCGAAATTTAAAATTATAGAATTCTATGGCTAAGTGAGAGTGTTCACGCATTATAGTCCGATTGCCTCGTTCGTTGGGCTGAGTGCCTCCCTCGAAGGACCCAAATATGGGAAAAAGAGCGCCCAGGTTTATCCCCGAACACCCCAGCACTAGCGGCAAGGGGGCAGAAGCCGACGACTCGCCATCTCTCAGTATTGATAAACAGCCGCACAGAAGGTAATATTTTAAATTCAAGCAGCATTGCTCAGCGCATATGAACAAGTTTTCAGCGCACAGGACAAAAACGAGCGAGTTTTACTCAAAAATTACATCCATAGAACATTCATCCGCCACAAGGCGGGCACCCTTCAGAACATCCTTATAGTAATTCTCGAGCTTGTGATGCTCCTTCCCCGGCGGTGGCCCGTCCTTCACAAGCTTCTCAGCATCCAGCTGCCCCCAGTGCACCTTAGCACGGGCAAGGGCCCTACGGGCACCTTCAATGCAGACGGAGCGCTTCATGACTTCGAGCCTTGGACATGCCTCCACCAGCCGCCGCACCAGCCCGAAATAGCTCCCAGGCTGAGCCTCTCCGGGCCACAGCCGAACCACGAGGGCCTTCATGGCCTGTTCGGCCGCCTTGTGGAGCTCGACCTGTTGCTTCAGCTGGTCGCTCAGGGGCACGGAGTGTCCGGCCTCGGTGTATTGAGACTAGAACACCTTCTCTGTCGAGCTGCCCTCCTCGGCTCGATAGAATGCGGCGGCATCAGATACACTCCGGGGAAGATCTGCGAACGCTCCTGGAGAGCTCCGGATTCGGGTAAGTAACAGGTAACTCATGTTTATGTGTTTGCTTCGCATAAAGAATGCCTTACCCGCCGCTATCTTCTTCACCTCATCCAACTCCTTGAGGGTCTTATGGGATTCGGCCTTGGCAGATTTGGCATTTTCAATAGCCACCGCAAGCTCGGACGCTTGCGTCTTCGAGTCACGCTCCAAACTCTCATGTTTTCCCATGAGAGCCTGGAGCTCTTGCCGCACCTTGCCAACCTCGGCCTCATACTTCTCCCGCTCGGTGCGCTCCGAGGCCGAATTCTTCTCAGCCTCGTCCAGCGCTTGCTTAAGGGTCGCCACCTCAGACGTGACCCCTACAATAGCCATGATAATCCTGTCATTTTTTGCAATTGCACCTTTTTATATATATATTTAATTCCAACAAGGTATTTCTTACCTTCATCATCCTCGAGCTGCTTCTTGGCACGCCCGAGCTCTTGCTCAGACTGCTCGAGGTTCTGCTTTAGCACGTCCACTTCCGCAGTCAGTGCAGCGGACGCCCGCAGGGAAGCCTGCGAATTCTATTTGATCCTCTATTCGGCTTTTCTTCCCGAACGCCAAACAGAGCATCAGGGGCTACTGTCTATGTGGTACTATTATTTACACTTTCTTTACTTACCTCGAAGCCTGTCAAAAGGCTAGTACAAGCTTCAGTCAGTCTGTTTTTTGCGGACTAAACCTTCTGGACCACCGCACTCATAATAGCGCGGTGCTCCTCGTCGATGGAGGCCCCTTGGAGCGCCTCCATCATATTGTCCGGCGCCTCTGGTTGGACGGAGGCCACCGGCACGATGGACTTGCTCCTCTTGGAAGGAGGTCCCCCGCCGGACTCTGGAACCTTTGAAGGTTCCGGAGTGGTGTCCGGCCTAGAGCCGGACTTGGAGCCCTAGGGGGTTTCATCCCCTTTACTCCTGGAGTCCGGGAGGTCGCCTTGCGGCGCCTCCGGGACCACCTCCTCCCTGCTCGGAACCTGTTGGGACAACACCTCGATGTCGTCCGTAGGGCGGGGGGGAGGAAGCCGTCGGAAGCGAGTTCACATCCGACGAGTCCAGTGAGCCGCTCGACGACGCGTCGAGCCGGTCTTTGGGTGGGTTGCATAAGCATATTCGACATAAGGGAAAGATGTGCAATAAACGAATACTATGAATTACTCTGGTATCCGGATACTTACGATTTTGCCAGGGGCTTGGCCCTGGGCTGCCACTCATCTCCGCCATCGTCGGCGTCGGCGGAGTAGTCCGGAGGAAGGGTTTTCCCCTTCTTGGACCCTCCGGCCTCCTTAGAGAGGACGGCCTTCCTTTTCTTCCCTTCCCCCACTGGAGGGGGAGGGGTCTCTTCTTCCTCCTCCTCATCTTCACGGGAGGTGTGCATCTTGGATTCGTCGGATGATGAATCCGACACCTCCGGGCGTCAGGCACTCTTTTGAGTCCCCGTGGCCTTCTTCTTGACCTTCTTCTCCGGCACCACATAGGGTGCCGGAACCAGCAGCTTCGCCAAGTGAGCGTCTGCTGGGCCTTCGGGCAAAGGAGCCGGACAGTTGATCTGTCTGGATGTCACCTGCCAATCCTGTCAAAGGTAAGGGAGTTTAGATCCCGCATAGAGTCAAACTATGAAAAACTGACACCCTGTAAAAGGAAAAAACATCTTACTGCGAGAGCGTGACGCTGCGCACTAAATCCACGATCCTCGGTAGCGGATGCGGGAGCCTCGGCGCCCTTGAAAAGCACCTTCCAGGCATCTTCGTATGTCGTGTCGAAGAGCCTGTTCAGAGTCTGGTGCCGCGCCGGGTCGAACTCCCACAGGTTGAAAGCCCGTTGTTGGCATGGGAGGATCAAGCGGATGAGCATAACCTGGACTACGTTGACAAATCTTAGCTTCTTGTCCACTAGGGTTTTGACGCATGTTTGGAGTCCGGTCAGCTCTCCTTTTTTAACCCCACGACAGGCTCGTCTCTTTCCAGGACGTGAGCCGCGTTGGGGGTCCGGACCGGAACTCGGGGGGCGCGACCCATTCGGCGTCGCGTGGCTCGGTGATGTAAAACCACCTCGATTGCCACCCCTTCAGGGTCTCCACAAAGGATCCCTCGAGCCAGAGGACGTTGGCCATCTTTCCAACCATGGCACCGCCGCACTCCGCCTGGCTGCCGCGCACCACCTTCAGCTTGATGTTGAAAGTCTTAAGCCATAGGCCGAAATGGGGGCGGATGTGGAGGAAACCTTCGCACACGACGATAAACGCCGAGATGTTGAGGACGAAGTTCGGGGCCAGATCGTGGAAATCCAGGCCGTAGTAGAACATGAGCCCCCGGACAAATGGATGCAGAGGGAAGCCCAGTCCGCGGAGGAAATGGGGGAGGAATACCACCCTCTCATGGGGCCAAGGAGTGGGGATGAGCTGCCCCTTTTTGGGAAGCCGGTGCGCGACGTCGCTAGCTAGATAGCTGGCCTTCCTCAGCTTTTTGATGTGTCCCTCCGTGACGGAGGAGACCATCCACTTGCCTCCCGCTCCGGACATGACTGGAGAAGGTTGAGGTGGTAGTACGGACTTGGGCGCTGGAGCTCGAGTGCGCAAGAATGGATAGGCAAAGGAGGAAGAAGGCGTGGGTGAAAAGGTGGATCCTTATCCCCTTATATGGGTGGATGCAACTACGTGTCCCCACCAGCCTGGTAAAACTCGCTTATCTCCAAGCATCGTAATCAATTGCGCGGTTGGGTTACCCACGCCCGTATTGATGAGAATCCCGGAATAAGGGGACAGGATCTCTGCTTTAACAAGACGTGCCAAGGAAACCGCCTCGCATAACGCGCTAAGATGGGACAGTAAAACGGTTCGAACAAAAGCTTGGCCGTGGTGTGATGTCACACCACGGAGTACGTCAGCGGATTAGATTTGTGTAAATATTATTCTCTCTATGGCGATATGTGGAAACTTATTTTGCAGAGCCGGACACTATCTTTGTGTTCAAAATCTTCTATGAAGTACTTGGAGGAGGAACCCGCCTTGCAATGTCGAAGACAATCTGCGCGCCGGACTCGTCGTCATTGAAGCCTGGTTCAGGGGCTACTGAGGGAGTCCTGGATTAGGGGGTGTTTGGATAGCCGAACTATACCTTCAGCCGGACTCCTGGACTATGAAGATACAAGATTGAAGACTCCGTCCCGTGTCCGGAAGGGACTTTCCTTGGCGTGGAAGGCAAGCTTGGCGATACGGATGTTCAGATCTCCTACCATTGTAACCGACTCTATGTAACCCTAACCATCTCCGGTGTCTATATAAACCAGAGGGTTTTAGTCCGTAGGACGACATACACATCAACAATCATACCATAGGCTAGCTTCTAGGGTTTAGCCTCTCTGATCTCGTGGTAGATCTACTCTTGTACTACCCATATCATCAATATTAATCAAGCAGGACGTAGGGTTTTACCTCCATCGAGAGGGCTCGAACCTGGGTAAAACTTCGTATCCCTTGCCTCATGTTACCATCCGGCCTAGACGCACAGTTCGGGACCCCCTACCCGAGATCCGCCGGTTTTGACACCGACAGTCATCATCAAGCTCCATGTTGATCCGGTCAACCATTTTCCATTTTGATGTCCATTTGACAGCTTTGGTTTTGGGGCGAGATGGTTTGACCGCTTTATCCCCAGTTGGCTTTACCGCTTTTTCTACGGTTTTCCATTTCCAGAAGGGTCATCACCCTATACATACATACACAGAAGAAGGATTACATGTTGCACAAGGTAAAAATATTAAAGATGAAAAGGAAGTATAATGCTTACATCAGGCGGTTTGTTCTTGGTATAGAAGGGGATCGAACCGGTTTGACTGCAGACAAGTTCCGATTCATTCAAAATCTTCTTTACGCCCTCAGTGACTTCTTCATCAGATATTTGAATGTTGCAATGGCATTGAGGGTCTTCAACCTCACCGTGTACTCACACATTGAACTGGGACGCCGGCTTAGCGGCAAGATGCTCCAAGATATCCAACAGCGCACTAAATCCACACCTGTTAAGCCGTTGGCCATAAAGGCCCGGAGTTTGGCGAGTTGAGGGGCATATTTCGCCCTTTATGCAGAGCTTAAGCGTTGTGGCATCGGATGGGTGTTGGAAAGCTGGTGATCACGAAAGCTAGGGAGGGGATTTTCATCTTCAGGCGAAGTATCTCTGCAATAAAACCAAGTCTGGTTCCATTCCTTTGGGTGGCTGTGCAGTTTGGCATGAGGAGATTCAACTTCTTTCTGCTTTTGAATTGAGACACCACCAAGTTCTGTGTTGGGGCCATTTACAAATTCTGTGCGCGGGTTTAAGTGAAAGAAGTCCCGGAACAACTCTGCAGTTGGTTCTTCCTGTAAATACACTTTGTAGAAGACCTGGAAGTTACATAGATTCGATACTGAATTGGGCCCAATGTCTTGAGGATGGAGTTGGAAATTGGCAAGTACATCCCGGTAAAACTTTGGCCCTGGCGGTTTGAAGCCACGGCTTATGTGGTCAACAAAGACCACCACCTCACCCTGCCTTGGGGTTGGAGGATTTTCTGTTCCTGGAACTCGCCATTTCATTTCAGCTTTCTTAGACAAGGAGCCGATGCTGACCATATCATTCAACTGATCCTCGGTGGGAACGAGCCCAGTTGCAAGTGGTGAATTGTTTGGCCATTGCGAAACAAACAAGTGAAAGTGAAAGGCCGGTTTATGAATCAATCATGATGATATACAAGATGAAATGGAGTGAAAGATATACTGATATGTGGAATGGCATAAACCGGAGACCAATGTTGTAATGTATAGAAGGTAATACCAGGACAAGGTGCTCAGACACTGTTAAACCGGAGTATAATTATGGAGGTAAAAGGCTCCTCCGGTTTATCAGAGGGCTAATGGTATAGATTGCTTATACAAAGTTAAACCACCTATGTTGGTGTGAGGAGAAACAGATTTCACAGAGGTATATGAAAATTTTAGATCTAAGGTAAGACAAAAAAGCAAAAATAATTTGACCTAAAAGGGTGAGACCTGGAACAAATTATGAAGGACTAGATCAGTTTTTTGCGCATAAGGGTTTGTGGTGGTAACAGAAGATTAGCTATGGCAAGGGATACGTCAAGTGCGAAGTGTTCATCTACAGGCGAAGGAAGAACAGCACCGAAAGCTCCGATGAACTTCAAGAACCGCAAAGAGCAAGGAAACCCTAATGGATCTAGAAAGGAAGGGGGAAAGGACTTACTGCGGCCACGGAAGCAGCGGAGGCGTGCTGTGGAACTCTGGTACGAGCAGGTTGATGCAGCGGCCGACGGTGAAGCAGAGGCGAGGCTCGACGATGACGGCGGCGCTCAGGTGTGGAAACGTCGCGAGGAAGAAGAAGGGATGAAGGGGTAGCGGAAAGAAAAGAAAGGGGTTCTCTGCCCCTATTTATAAGGCGAAGCGATAAAACGACAAGTGCGGGAATCGAGGAGCTCAAAAATGGATAAATTAATAAAGGTGTCGCCTCAGTGACTGAATACACATTAATGAAGGTAATCTTCAGCTTCAACGGATAGATGATGTTAGATCGGTTTATCATAATCATGAAGTATGACGTCACGACGGTTTACAAGATCAAGGTGAAGTTATGAGTGAGGAATTTTTCTAAGTGTTGAAGATTGACATGAACAAGTTCAAACCAATCTGGGGCCTAATGTTGGGGATATTACTACTGGATGTAAACCGGCCAGGAGTAGCCGGGTTAACTCCTTAAAAATTAGAGGCCCATGAAGATGCAAGAATGATGGCACTTTACGAAGGCCCAAGGCCAAAATGCGGGTTAAAGCCTGTAGATATAAACCGACCCGGTCATGTAACTTGTGTTGTAAGATAGGAAGGATAAAGACCAAACCGGACACGTTTATGATCCGGCTTCGGGACTCTGTAACCTGGCGGGCGTCAACCTATGTATATAAAGGGACGACCCGGCAGCGGTTGAGGGACAGACAACAACTCGAGAGAGAGCCAGACAACGTGGATTCGCTCCCTGGCCTTCGCAACCCTAGAAATACCAATCACAACTAAACGTAGGCTTTTACCTTCCTTGAAGGGGCCGAACTAGTATAAAACAACTCGTGTCCCCTTGTCCGGTTTAACCCCTTAAGCTAACCCGTAGCGATGGCTCCACGACTAAGTCCTTTCACAAGGACATCTGCCGTGACAAACCCACGACACCTCCAACACTTCTTCGGCACTACGCACGAAGGGATGTGGAAGCTGTTTTTTGGGAAGCGAAAACATTGGCCGGGCACTACTGAGGACAATGGTCTTGACTACAACCGTCCGGATACCGCGGTAGGCACTTGTCTTCCGAAACTTTGTGGTTACGCATACCATAATATGGTACTGAGCAAACTATCTTCTTCCAGGGCTGGATAAAGAAAGTGGAACTAATTATGTGTTCGGCCCCCTGCCCGAAGGCCCAGAGAATCCTGTTTTAACAAGGATGATGGCCCTGGCACCGTACCAGATGCCCGTGAAGGGGGGCAAGGCGGAGAGGACCAAAGATGGCCACCATCCCGAAGGTGTATCATACATTGTGTCCAGAGGAATCAAGATCCCATCGTCCGAAGACAAAAATGAGGGGGAGGTTAACACCTCTTCCCCCCATGGAAAGAAAAGGGCCGCCTCCGAAGATTGGGAGGAAAAGGCTCCTAAGCGAGGCAAGACGGCTTTGTCGGGCGGCTCAGGCTTGGAGGACATCGACGCGCAGTCTCATGATGAGGACAAGCCTCAAGCCAAATCGTAAGTAAACAAGGATGTTTTAGACATGTCTCATTCTTTTTCTTGTAATGCCTAGAATATATATTTTTTGCAGTTCGGTACGCAGTCTTCTTCAACAATCCTTTTCCTTGGGGAACCTTCTCCCAGAGATGATGGAAAGTGAGACGCCTCCACTGGCCTCTCTGCCCAATAGGGCGGATGACTTTGAGGTGTCATCGTGAAGGGTCTCCCCCGACCAACAGGCGGTGCGAGGGATGATGAAGATATTACCCGAAGGTGACACTTCGGTGGCCCAGGGTCCGGGGACCAGCAATGAAGGTCCCGAACAATCCGGTCTTCAGCCAGATATGAATAAACGGATCCCTTCAAAGGGTGGTCGTACTCCTACAACAGCCTCTGGAGATCTAGAGGCACCGGATATACTGACGAACATGCTGTAGAAGGCGTCCGTCTCAGAGGAACATCACACCTTGATGGGCACGGTGGTTGAAAAGGTCCTGTCCACGAAGCACGGATTGAATGAGGCCTTTATAGGCCTACTAAGAGGTTTCGAGGTTTGTACTATAATGTGTTCAATTATGTTTTATTCACAAAATGCACCTGTGTATAGATAGTAGCCCCTGAGACTCTAATTGGCTTCCCGAGGGAGGCAATCAGAGGATCAAAAGAAATGCCCAGGGACTGACCTGATTAATTGGAACACAGGCTATGGATATTGTCAAGCTGTAGCGGAAGCTTGATGTGGTAGGGGATGACATTGCATTAATCAACAGGCGTCTTGACGAGTCACAAGGTATGTATTCGGAGCAGTTCTTACACATGCGTGTTTGTAATATAAGTGTGACGCTGAAAATTGCATACTGGGATATATATGGCTGCAGATGGTGTCGCTGCCATTGAGATTCTTCGGGCGGAGCTGGCCCAGGCCAAGAAGTAGGCCCAGTTTAGTAATGCGGCTGCCGAAAAGGCATCGGCTGAGTTAAAGGCCGAACAAGCTGCTCGGCACCAAGACACGGGGAAAATATCCACGATGGCGCTCAAACCAAAGAATGCTACTAGCCGCTGTGAATTCCTTGAGAAGGCGAATAAAGCCAAAACGGCTGATCTTCACAAGGCCTTGCGAGAGGCGAAAGAAGCACAATCCGAATCTAGAGCGGCCCGTGAGGAGATTCGGCAAGCTAGGGAGATTGCGGCTGGTAAGCCCTTTTTATTACAGACCAAGTTTGGTGATCCGAATTATGCTCGGCTTAACCAAGTGTGGAGCTCTCCAGACGCGTTTTTGGACCTGCCGAAGAGTTCTTTTGATGCGGCGCAGTTTTACCAGGCGCAAGAGGGATATGCGACGGAGAAGCTTTTCTGGTCACAGTTTAGTGCATCAAAACGCCCTCTGCTGCTGAATGAATAGATGTGCCAATGGGCCAAGCTTCACAGGATGTCTGGCGCTGCCATGAAGAACGTCATACTCCGACTGTGGCCGACTGAGGCTATACCGAATAGCTACTTCGGCTTGGTGCAGCGGCTTACTGATGTGGTGCCACGTATCGATGCCACAAAGCGGTCGGCGTGCATCGAAGGTGCATGGATGGCCTTTGCCCGAGTCAATACATACTGGGGGGAGATGAAGGCCATCGATATTGCAGTGAAGGGTCAACCCAAGGGCAAGGACCATCACACACCAGAGCATTATTTTGAGGACGTCTTGGAGGCTGCCCGCTTGTTAGAGGGTCAATATTCAAAAGGCATAATATTCGAATGAACTCTATACGGATTGTAAAAGGCCATTTTTATAATCAATCTACATTTTTGTTTTGCCTAAAGGCTTTTATTCCTCCTGTGCGACCATTTGTATATAATCTGAAAGTTTTCCAGTCGTCGGCTTCAGCCCCCTCGTAGGAAATACGGTGGTGTTCGGAAAAGCATCTGATCACTCTTGACCCAATGTCTTGGTCCGTGAAGGAGGTGTCAATGCGGCGAACCAGGCAATCGGACTATAGGGCGTTAACACTTTCACTTAGCCATAGGAGTTTTATGGTGGGTCTACGATATAGCCCCTTGTATGTATGCGGTTTATTCATACGATGTGTTTACATATTTGACCGGAAATAGGTCCTTTGTGTGACATGGAGGGAATCGCGGAAGATTCCAATAAGTCATCGAGTGGTTGACCAGCTCTCGCCACATCATGATAGTCAGTTTTCGGCTTTCTCTATTGAGGTGCTTAACCAGGTGAACTGGAAGCACAATCGCAGTAGTTCTCCCTTTACTACCCTAGTCGATAGAGCAGAACGTAGGATAGCAAGCATCGGAGCCAGGCAACCCAACTATTAATCCAATACATGATTCGGAGCTGATGCATATAAGGCCAAACTAGCGATGCCGAAGTACGCTATAGAGCTGTTCGGACTTGTCGGCAACTCATTTGTTCCCATACTGAGGCCCTAGCAAGTTATGCTGAGGTGTATGTTTAAAAAAACCGTTGAGGCAAAACTCGGTTCTTTAGAAAAGAGTGGATTATTTTTACTGGGATATGAGTGATGTGCCAATCATTTATATAGATAACAAAGCCGCAACCCCGGCTATTTGACATGCTAGGGGTCGAAGGCGGAGGAAAAAGGCAGTTTACAGGCTCGAAATAGAGAGTGCGGTCTACAGAAAGTTATTTTGGACCTCCTGTCGCACGTCTGCGCCGCCTGTCCTCAGTGAAGGAACTCCTTGACGGAAATAGCCCTTGGGTGAGTGTACAAACCCGAACTCCGATAGAGTCCGTGGCCAGCCATTGAGCCACCTGTGGAGAGGAAACAGAAAAAGGAAGAAGAAAAAGTAGTTAGAAAAAAGGGGAGGTAATGGGAGTACTTGCATGTCCGTACATATTGTGGTTCCACCGGCGCCCAGGATATTTTAAGTGTATAATTATGTATGCGCGGTACAGACTTCGCAGGTATATCAGGTGAGCGGCGGAAGCCGAACTGCTAGTCCCCCATGTGTAGTTTGGCTGAGGTAGCCGTAGTATGGTCCTCTGTATGGCGGGAGCGCTCCGTGCTTTCCCCTGTAGGGGAGGGTGTCACGTATACCATGTTCACTATCTTTACTTCGGGGGGAAACTGCTTCTGCCCCCTGGTGTTTGGTTGGCGAGTTTCTTCGTCGTCGCTGTCGCCGGGCGGCCTCTTCCCCTTGTGTTCGGCATTTGACTTGCCGGCCTGTTTGAAGACCCAACAGCTTATGTTGGTGTGATTAGCTGGTTTATTGGGGTGGCCATGAATCTGGCAAGGCCTATCCAATATCTTATCTAAATTGGATGGTCGGCCTCTATTTGCCGTAAATGGCTTTTTCTGTTGACCAGGTTTGGGGACGCTGAATCCGGCGTTAACCGTTGTGTCGTGCGTTCCCTCATTACTATTGCCACGTTTGTGTTTATTGCGTCGTGGTTTCCCATTGCCGTCTCGAACTTCAGAAGTGCCCGGGTCGCTGGCGCTGCTACTTCTACGAGCGAGCCAGCTGTCCTCTCCCGCGCAAAACCGAGTCATCAGAGCAGTAAGGGCTGACATGGATTTTGGTTTCTCCTGACGGAGGTGGCGGGTGTTTAAAGGCCGCTAGGGCTTCCATGTTCGGATAGTCTACGATTTGGTTCTTTTTTAACTAAGAACCTAGTCCAGAGCTTCCTGGCTGACTCTCCTGGCTGCTGGACGATGTGACTTAAGTCATCGGCATCTGGTGGCTGGACATATGTACCTTGGAAGTTGTCGCGGAAGGCGTCTTCCAGATCCTCCCAGCAGCCGATAGAGTTTTCAAGCAGACTGTTTAACCAGTACCTTGCTAGTCCTTAGAGTTTTAGTGGGAGGTATTTGATGGCGTGAAGGTCATCTCCGCGAGCCATATGAATATGGAGAAGAAAATCCTCAATCCATACCGCGGGATCAGTTGTTCCATCATATGATTCGATATTCACGGGTATAAACCCTTATGGGAATTCATGCTCCATTACTTCGTCAGTGAAGCAGACTGGGTGTGTGGTGCCTCTATATTGGGCCACGTCGTGACGTAGCTTAGATGGAGTCCGTTTGCGGTTTTCGGCCCGAGCGTGACTAGACTTGTCGCCTCCGAATAGGTAGCCGGTGTTTCGCATCGAGGCACGTCCTCGCGATCCGTAGATTGATCTGGTATGTTCTGCTCTACTGTCCGTGTCCTGCCGAGGGTCGTGTGTATAACCCCGAGCTGTTTTATCTCTGTTTTTTCTTTGGGGTGAGGCGGGCTGCTGTTCGGCTTGAGCTCCCGCTTTATCCTGACCGCCTGGTGGTCGGTTAGCCGCATTGTCCCGACCGCGTGGTACAGGTTCTGGCGCCTCCTCATCGAACTAAGGTAGCAATCTGCGCTTCGGGTAACCCTTGGTTGTGCACTTGAGGCCGTATTCTTTGGCTGTTAGGATGTCTGCCCATCTATCATTGAGCAGGTCTTGGTCAGCTTGAAGCTGTTGCTGCTTCCTTTTCGGTCTCCTTGCAGTGGCTAATAGTCGGTGTTTAAAGCGCTCCTGCTCGAGAGGTTCCTCAGGCACAATGAAATCCTCATCGCCGAGGTTCTCCTCATCCTTGGAGAGCAGAAGATAATTACTGTCCTCCGAGTCTTCGTGTATGGCATGTTCATCAGGGCTATCATGCCCGTCTTCCCATTCATCATGTTCGGACGTTGCCTCAACAGGGTCTTCATTGTCTTCGGCATTGTCCGGGGTGTTGTTTTCTCCGGCGCTGGCATTGCTTTCTTTTGCATGACGTGACTTAGAGCGGCGCCGCCGGCGTATGGGCTGTGTCTCAGGAGGTTTATCCTTAACTAGATCTTCTTTATCATCGTCGTTAGTTTCTTTAGATGTATCCACCATGTATACGTCATATGAAGAAGTGACCGTCCAACGTCCGATAAACGGCGGGTTTTGGCCCTGCTCCTCATCGGCATCGTCGTCTATACCGTCGAGGTCTTCGGAGCTATAATCGAGCATGTCAGTTAAGTCCTCGACAGTGGCTATGGACTGGGTGGCGGGTGGGAAGCAAAATTCTCCATCATCAGCCCCTGGTTCGAACCGGATATAGTTCGGCCATGAGTCCTCTTCCAAGGATAGGTTCTTTAATGGGTTTAGCATGTCGCCTAAAGGCGGGTGCTGGAAGGTGTCTGCGGCGCCGAATTCTAAGATCGATAAACGATCAAGTTCGGCGTCCGCAGGCTCACATGGTTCGGAACTAATGACCGGAGATGAGTCCTGAGTTCCGGTGGCACAGGTATCGCGTGAGATCAAGTCTATGCGCGGCTCCATCGACGGGGAATCTGTGGCATCTATGGCGGGGTTGAGCTTCCCGTCCTTGGATGGCATTGTCTGCTCTGATCTAAGGCCAGAGCGGTTATCAGAGCTATCTCTTGGATGCGATCCGATGACAGATTTAGGTCATGTCTATCGGGCTGACCAGGAGTGGTTGCCGCGGTCTTGAATCCGGCAAAGATCAAGTCTCCAAGGATGTCTGCAACGTAGTTCAAGTTCCCAAATCTGACCTGATAGCCAAGGGCGTAGCTTTCGATCTGCTCCAGATGGCCAAGCGAGTTGACCCGCAGTGCGAAGCTGCCGAACACGAAGATCTGTCCGGAGAGGAAGACTCCCCCTTGGACAGCATTGTTGTAGATGATTGGAGGAGCCATCGAACCCCTTGTGGACGGCACAGTGGAACTCTCAACGAAAGCACCAATGTCGGTGTCAAAACCAGTGGATCTCGGGTAGGGGGTCCCGAACTGTGCGTCTAAGGTTGATGGTGACAGGAGACAGGGGACACGATGTTTACCCAGGTTCAGGCCCTCTCTATGGAGGTAATACCCTACGACCTGCTTGATTGATCTTAATGAATATGAGTATTACAAGAGTTGATCTGCCATGAGATCGTAATGCCTAAACCCTAGAGGTCTAGCTTGTATGGCTATGGTCATGAATCTCCCCCTCTGGACTAAGTCCTCCGGTTTATATAGACACCGGGAGGATCTAGGGTTACATAAGGTCGGTTACAAAGAAAGGAATCTACATATTTGGTTGCCAAGCTTGCCTTCGAAGCCAAGGAGGGTCCCATCCGGACACGGGTGCAATCTTGGATCTTCGTATTTTCACAGCCCATCAGTCCACCCCATGGCTAACAGGCCGGACGCCCGAGGACCCCTTAGTCCAGGACTCCCTCCGCCGCCATCCACTGCTGCGACCTGATCCTCATGCATCCCATGGTTAGCGTAAGCCTACTCCTGAGGAATTAGTGGTGCCCTGTAGCTGTTGTCGCGGGCGCGGTTGGTGAGGCTTCCGGAGGGCTCCTGAAAGGTGCTAACTTCTAGCGCCTCCTCCACCTAGCCTGGCTCGAGGAACGAGCCAGGGTCGTCTTCCAGCATGTACTCCTGGTCCACCATGCAGGGCACGTAGGCCTCCGAGGCCGCCGCCTCAAAGACCTCATCGTAGTGCCCCACGCTCCATGTTGCCCCGCCCAACATGCCGCCTTGAGGATGGTAGGGTTGCATCCCGCCGGGGCCGTAGGTGGAAGTGCTCGTGCCCGTGCCCAACGGAGGTGGCGCGGGTGCGAGCGGGCCTCCAGCTCCGTTGGTTACGCCGGTGTCGATGAAACCTGGTGGCGCGCTCGTGGCCACGCCGGCGCAGCGAGGCCCGCCATGCGACCTGGCCGCAGCTTGAGGCATGAGCAGAGAGTAGAAAGGTGGTGCTCCCGAGGCCGCGGCGTCCAAGAGCTTGGCGACGCGCTCCAAAAATGCATCATGGACGCTCTCCATTAACCGGCATCGCAGTAGCTCCCGAGCCACTGTGAGCGCGGCCCTCATGTTTTCTTGCTCCCGTCAGGTGTGTGGCGCCATGGCCGCGGTGTGGCTTGAGGCACTTGCGGCTGCCCGCACTTGTCGCGGAGTAAGGGCGGATGGCAGGTGGCTGTGTCGCCCATGCCCTGCAGTGTTTGGTGGTGCGCGTGTTGCATGGGGTGCTGGGTTGAGGTCTTCTTGAGCGGGCGGCGCCGCCCGGGCTGGCCAGGCTGCCCAGCGGTCGGCGTTGGTCCTTGAGTCACCGTACATCGGAGCCGTGGAGTGTCGGGGGACCAACAAGCGGATCAACTGGCGGAAGAAGAGCTCCGGCGCACCCCTACCAGGCCCGCCAAATGTCAGATCATGGGTTCCGGCTAAACCGTCAAGGTTCGAACACTAGGGTGCACACGAATATCTCCCCCTACCAAATCACGCCCTCAGCCTCGCCACGCTCTCAAAGGCAAGCTCGACAAACTCGCAACACAAGAGACACAAGATTTATACTGGTTCAGGCCACTGTTGTGGTGTAATACCCTACTCCGGTGTGGTGTGCTGGATTGCCTCTCGAGCTGAGGATGAACAGTACTAGGGGAAGAACAGCCTCCTGAGGTGAGGTATTCTTGTGCTTGGTGGGTGTGAGGATGGGTTGGATCTAGTCCCAGATGAGATGGCTGAGGCTCTCTGTCACAACCCTAGAATTTGTTTGTAATTAGTTGCATCAACACCCAAGCATCATGTCTAAAATTTATTTGAAAGTTGAAATGGGGTGTTAAACCCTAGTAGCAAATGAAATTCAACTAGGTTCAACTTAAATCTTTTCAATGAACCCAAAATGCCCTTTAAAAATGTTCATCATTTTTGAATTGGTTTTGGCACCTCTGACAAAAATGGTGCACATTTTTCTAGCTCAATTTGGATTTTTGAATGAACTGATTAAGTATTTGAATTTGAGCATTCAATTGTTATAAATAATTAAAAATGCCCAAATAATTCTAGAAGTGGTTGAGGGCTGTTGGAAATATTTCCAAATGTGCCCACAAGTCATTTCAGGAATTTTGGAAATGGTTTGGTCTTTGAACTAAATCAAAACATAATAGCAAAAATAGAAAAACAGAACAAAATAAATAAACAGAGAGAGAGAGAGTCACATGGGCCACTTACCTGGCGCGGCCAGCTGGACGGCCTAGCCCACTGGCTGGAGCGGTTGTCTTCAACATCTGCCAGTAGGCAGAGGCGTGTCGACGCCTACATGCCCGAGGCCTCCTCCTCCTCTTTGCCTGCTCGCCCGGATGCCTCTGGACGGCGCCGCGCACTCCCCCCGGGCCCCCTCCCTCTCTCTCGCGTCCATCCCCTCCTCTCCCTCGCTCTCTTCCGCGACGGCCGACGCGGCCATGGAAGCGCCGCCGTGAACCACCGCGCTCCCCGACCCCCTCTCGCCTTCCCGTGTTGCATGGAAGCTCCGCCACCGTCGCCCACACCTCCTGGATGACCCGCAGGATGCCGGACGCACCGCACCATGACCATGGCGTCATCTTCAACCTCTCGGTTGCCGAGATCGTCGACGACCGCACGCCGTCACCAACCCTTCCCCGAGCCCGCTGAGACGTGTACTGCAACCGCCGTGAGCTCCTTCCCCGAACCCCCCTCTTCTCCATCTCGTTTGCATGCCGTAGCGCCATTCCCCACCGTCACCGAAGCTCGCCGCCGTTGCGCCTCGTCGCTACCATGGCTAGAGCGAATGTAGCTCGAAGCCGAGCACACCGCTGTTCTCAGCGCGGCTCCAGGAGCTCATAGCGCCCACTAGCTCCTCCCCACGTGCCCCCTAGCTCCAACCTGCGCACGCCCGTAGCTCCGGCCGCCGCCCAAGTGGTCGCTGCCGTAGTTCCCGATCTCTCCTCACCCAGCGGCCTGCTCTATTGGATGCGGTGCACGTCCAGCAACCCGTAGGGCCAAACCGCAAGCCCAATGGTCGCCGGATGGCAAAACCCGACGCCTCCGCCGTGCTGAATGGTTGCCGCTGGCCAGATTCCGGCGAGGCCGACGTGGCAACATCATTAGTTGCTAATGAGCCCACTAATGACCCCTCTAGAGCCACTGACGTGTGGGACCCTGTGAATAATTAGGTTAGTCTAATTTTCTGTTAAGATTAGTACTAATATGTGTGGACCCCACGTGTCAGCTTTGACTTTGGTCAAGTCAACATTGACCGGTCCCACCTGTCATCCACACAAACCAGCACGAGACACTAACATGCCGACCCCACACATCAGTTTTGACCTGGACCCGTCCTGTTGACTGGATGACGTCACAGTGATGCAGTGATGAGGTCATAAATGCTTTTCTAGATTTTAAATAAATCAGAAATGATTTGTTCAATTCAGAAAATGTCCTAAACTTCTAAAAATCATAGAAAATCAACCGTAGCTCAGAATTAAATAAATTATATATGAAAAATTATCAAAAATCCAATCTATCCATCTGTGGTTTTTTCATGCAGGTTAGAACAACTTATAGCTGGTGAATTGGACAAATCAATAAATGGCATTTTAAATGCCTTACATGGTGTTTGAATTTGAACCTTTGGTTCAAACCAACTTCATTTAATCTGGTTGCTAGATGCATTAGCCCAAACACCAGCATGTTGCCATGTCATGATCATACATCATATTGTTGCATTGCATTGATTGCCCCCCCCCCTCGATAGATGTATGTTTCGACGATGTGATCAATGACACCGATGAAGAGCTATATCATCTTCAGAAGTGCCAGGCAAGCAAAAACCCCTTGTTCATTCTGATACAATCCCACTCTCTTGCTCCTGCTCTCTTTTACTGCATTAGGACAACACTAATTCAACTGTTACATGTTGCGGTAGTTGAACCCTTTCCTCTGCATGACCTGTCATTGCCACAGTAAATAGATGAAACCCACTAGCATGAGTAGGAGTTGTTTGAGCCCTGTTGTGCCTACTCATTCATGCTTGTTTGTCATGCCTGCTACTGCTTAGAGTTGAGTCGGGTCTGATTCATCGGGGATGAATTGGAATGTGGTGAACATGTCCTACCGTTGAGAGCTAAGTGTGTGAACATGATTTGGTAAAGGTAGCGGTGAGAGGCCATGTAGGAGTACATGGTGGGTTGTCTCATTGCAGCCGTCCTCAGGAACTAAGTTCTGTGTTTGTGATCCATGAACAGCTACTACCACGCATTGGAATGCTTATGTGCCCCTCTCGACTTATTAATCAACCTAATCTCTATCCAGGAGTTGCAACTAGTTTCTGGTGTTTGTAGGTTGTGTTAGTAGTCTACCAAGTGGTACCCGGTACAGGTGGGCTTGGGACAGACTAGGCACCATGGCACGGTGTACCAAGTGTAGATCCATCCGTCGAGGTGGGCTTGGGAACCCTACACACATCGTTTGGGGCCGTGAGCGACACCCCGGCCGGATCTCCTTGGGATGGAACCCGAATAGGCGATAAACCTGGACTAGAGACTTGTTGGTTAGTCAGGTCGTGGCCGACTCCCTCGCCCGGCTTCTGCTTGAAGGTTGCCGAGGTACATGATGTGTACAGGGCAATAAGTGGCGAGAGCGTGTGTGAAGAAGTACACCCCTGCAGGGTTATTATTATCTATTCGAATAGCCAGATTCCTCGGATATGTAAACTTGGACCCCTTGCATAGTTCATAGACAAGTGAAAGTGGATACTCTAAAATGCGCAAGATAAGCGTTGAGTTGTCGGGTTTCGGGTTCCGGCAGACCCTTAAGGTTCGAAGACTGGGGTGCGCGCAGAAATCACGTCCTCAACCTCTCCGTTTCACTGGGATCTAAACTACTAAGAGAATCACACAAGAGACACAAGATTTATACTGGTTCGGGCCACCATTGTGGTGTAATACCCTACTCCAGTGTGTGGTGGATGGATTGCCTCCGGGGGCTGGTGATGAAGAACAATACAAGGAAGAACAGCCTCGCGAGGGTCTGTTCTAGGCTGGGGCGATGAACTGCTAGGAGGGGTTCAGTCGCCCTTCTCTCTCTCTCTCTCTCTCTCTCTCTCTCTCTCTCTCTCTCTCTCTTTCTCTACTCTGTGTGCCTTCTCATGAAAACCGGACCAACCCCTTGCTATGTGGGCGGCTGGTCCTATTTATAGGGGCCCTGGTCCTCTTCCCAAATATTGAGCGGGAAGGGAGCCAACAATGGCGGGCTAATTTGAAGGGGGACAGCAAGTACATCTATCCTGACTAAAGGTGGTCTTCGCCTGCGAAAGACTCTGCGGTGACGCCGTGCTGGGCTCCATGGTGACCTCCGTCTCGTAGTCCGCTTGGTCCTGGTCTCGTTGCACCGAAATGGCAACCTTTGCCTGATGCCTCGGTACTCCGCGGCTGTGCTTGCTCCCTTTGCACTAAAGAGGAAAGAAGGACGTTGCGCGCGCTGGCGCCCGCCTGGCGCCCTCGATCGTCATGGCTTGCGTCACTGGCACCTCGCGAGGTACCCCGCCTTGATATCTCTGTCTCCTCGCGAGCCAGCCTGAGGAGGTTGTGCCTGAGGATGCGCCGTGTCGTCCGCCTCGCGAGGCTTGGCCCCTCGCAAAGGTCTTTAGTCTTGTGCCGATGAAGATGGGCCATGTTGGGCCCCCATTCAAGCCACGCCGCAGGCCGCAGGCAGGCAAGTCTGGGGACCCCCGTTCCCGGAACGCCGACAGTAGCCCCCGGGCCCGAGGCGCGCATGGGCTTGGCCGTGCCGAGAGGCGAAAGGGCAAGGGCGAAGCGTCGCGGGCCCTAACAGCCTGCGGCCTTGGGCGCCGCGTGGCGATTGACGGGACGTGGGTGCTTCAGCAACCACGCAGGTTGGTAAAGGAGCAGTATCTGCCGAGACTTCGCCTTTTGCTCCCTCCGGTCGTCGCTCAGATCCCCTTTCTTGTGCCTTCCCTTTCTTCTTCTAAACTTCCAGATCTACTCCAGCTGCGTGACCTAGGAAGCCATGGCGCCTCGCCAGCCTCCGGCCAAAGCTTGGTACTCCCCTGCCCTGGATCCGCCGAATGTGTCCAAAGCGAGTTTCGCCCGACTGTGCCGAATGGCGACGGCGCAGGGCGTCAACGGGACGGAGGTGTTCAAGGCCGGCTCCGCCACTCCTGAGGACCGAGGGAGCACCTTTTATCCTCTCTTTGTAAGCTCCATTGCTGCGGGCCAGGTGCCTCCCTTCTCCGAGTTCTTCTTCTCCATCCCAACTCTGTCCTTCTCCTGGCGATCTTCGCTTACTACTGCGAGGCCCACGTAGGGGTGCGGCCTTCGGTGGCCTTGCTACGCCACTACTTCTCCCTCCGGGTCTCCGGCAGCTCTCTTTCTAGGTGTGCGGGCTTCATCGCGCATAGCGGCACCATTACCATCTCAAACCTCGGGAAGAGTATCGAGGGCTTCAGGAGCAAGTGGGTCTTGGCAGATGTCGGGCGCGGAGCGACTGGTGCCGAGCAGAGCTCATGGATCCCCGCGCAAAGCCGGTGTTGGAGAAGATGGACGCGGACCTGAGGCCAGCCAACATGGCGACGGCGAAGTTGACCGGTGCATCGCTGCTGAAGGAGTTCCTGGAGCACCAGCTGGCCCCGCTCCGGGAGTACTCTCCTCCAATGTGGAGGCCTCATCCGTGCCCCGAGGCTGTGGACGAAGAGGATGTGACCGCGGTTCTTCAATCTCTGGTCGGGGGCGAGGTGGCAAGGCCGAAGGGCGCTCCCAAGCCCTTGTTCCTTCGCGACGACTGGAAGCGGGTGGTGAAGTCCATGCCCGTTTTTAACGGGGACGGGCTCGTGCCCGCACTGGCTTCTGAAGGGCCGGTGGATGTGCCCTCTGGCGACTCCAGCGATGAGGAGGAGGAAGAGGAGCGGGGAGAGGGGCCCGACTCTGGGGCGACTGATGGAGAGTCGAGGGCTCCCCTCTCCCGACGCGTGTCCTGCACTCTCCGCCTTTCGCCGAGCGATGATGACAATGATGATGATGTGCTGGGCAGCGGGAGCTCGCCCCCGATTCCGAAGAAGGACAGGACCGCGCTGATCTCCCGCGGGTCCGTCCTGACTCCAGGGCGAACCGTGGACGCGCCTTCTGCTTCTGGGGTCGGCCCTTCCAGCCGGCTGTCAGGCTTCAAGTTAGGCCGGAGGCTGCCCGAGCTCACCGGTGAAGACCCGTAAGTGCTTGATCCTTGATCTTTTGTTTCTCGTTCTGCCGACGTGGCTTGATGATTGCTTCTCTTGGGTAGGCTAGCGCCAGCGGCGAAGAAACCGAAGGGGGCTCCTGAGGTCCCACCAGCGGCGATGCCTTCGCCTGCAGGGGAGGGAGATCGTGCCGCGCGGGCCTCTCCTGCCTGTTCATCCTTGCGAGGCCTGGCTGAGCTGGCTGGGGCGAGCTCAGCCCCCATGGCCCAAGTGACTCCGGAGGTGCCCTCGTCTGGCGCCGCTGCTATGGCTGCGAAGGCGCAGCGGACCCTGCTTCAGGACACTGCGGCCTCGCCGCCGCTACCTTCTCCTCCCGTTCTACTGGCTGTTGCTTCCTCAGCTCCTCCTGTTGTCCTGGAGTGTGCCGATGCTACTCCGTCTTCTTCTTCCATCTTGGAGCGTGCCGTCGCCGAACTGGACCGGCTGCGGCGGGATCTTCTCGGCGCCGACCCTCGCCTGGTGGCCGGGCGCCTGGAACTGGCTTCGGGGTGGATTCGCTCTAATGCTTCAATTCGGGCGGCGTTGGTTCAGGCCTCAACGGCCTGTGACGGAGAGAGGGGAGCCACCCTCGAAGCGAAGGCTGCTCGTGACGCAGCCTGGGGGAAGTGGTCGAAGTACGCGGCCGTTGCAAGGCGCTGGAGGACGAGCTGCAGGGCCTGCGGGGCCAGCTTGCGGAGGAGGTCTGCCTGCGCCGAGAGCTAGAGAAGGGGGCGAAGGCGCGCGAGGCGGCGCTCGAGGACCAGGAGGCCAAGCTCAAGAAGCGCCGCGACCACCTAGGCGCGTTGAAGAAGGAGCTGGAGGTGACGAAGGCCGAGCTGGACGCCAAGGCCCGGGTTCTTGCCGAGGATCGCGTGGACTTCGCGGACATGGAGAAAGATGCCCGTGCTTCGCTGAAGATGCTTTACGAGAGCGGCCTGGACAGCCCGCTAGCTGGTGACGAGGACAGCCCCGCCAAGCTGCTTCCCTTCCTGGTTAAGGCTCTTGGGGATGTCGCCCTTGGCATCGGCCCTGTAGCCGAGGCCGAGGCGCACGTCTTGTCTTCTGCTGCGCTGACACGGGTCTTCGCCCACGTCTATCTTCGTGATCCCAACGCCGACCTCGACGGCCTGCTGGAACCGGTGAGCGGCGAGGGTGCTGCCGCCGCTGTCGAAGCCATGAAAGGGCGCGCGGAGGCGCTGCTGGAGAAGTTCCGGGCTTTCAGCACCAAGCCAAGGCAAGGCGCTGCCGGCCCCGCTGCTCCATGAGACAAAGCCGCTCCGCACAGCTTCACCGCCGACAAGTGACTCCGTTCCATCCCTGTTCTTCTTTCAATTCCTACACATGCACCACGCCTCTGGGAGGCATTTAAACTTGCGTTTGGTATTGAGACGACAGTATGGACTGTAATATTTGCTTTTAAGTTCCTTGAATTTTATGCTTTTCTTCCCTACTTGCTTGTGTTCTACGCCGGCAGAGCCCGGCCCTGCGCATGCCTCACCCAGCATTAGCCCCGACCGGAAACCAGGACGGGACCAAAGGAGTGAGGGGCCACGTGACAAGTTAGGCTCCTGAGTCGCGATGCTCAGAAGTCCCCCTTGGTGCGCGAACAACAAGTAGGGAAGCGTGATGTAGGTGTGTCTTCCGTTCTACGTCTGCAGAGCCCGACTCCGTGCGTACCTCACCCAGCATAGCCTTTCGGAACTAAGGAGTGAGGGGCTACAGAGCCAGTTAGGCCCCTGAGTCGCGATGCTCAGGAGTCCCCCTTGATGCGCGAACAGCGGGTGATGAGGCAAGATGTAAGCGTGGCTACCGTTCTACGTCTGCAGAGCCCGGCCCCGCGCGTACCTCACCCAGCATAGCCTTTCGGAACTAAGGAGTGAGGGGCTACGGGACCAGTTAGGCCCCTGAGTCGCGATGCTCAGGGGTCCCCCTTGACGCGCAAACGGCCTTCATACCTTGGCTCCGCTTGGGGAGAGACGCGCGGCGAACCAGGCCCGAGGGGCCTGGCTGGGAGGCGTATGCCTAGGCGTGACCCAGTCGTAGCCCCCGTGCCTAGCCCCCTTGCGCGGCACTCCCGAGGGGAGGCGTTGTGACGAGGCCAGCCACTGAGCTCTGGGCTCCCTGAGGTTAATGCGGCCTGGAGGCCACCCCCAGTTGTTTATCACCAGTGCGGAGCATAGCGCTTCCGTATGTGTACGGGCATAGCCGTGCCTCGGCAGTGTCGTCAGCCAGCACGGAGCATGGTGCTTCCACTGGTACGTGGGAGGGGGCTCCCCTCCGGGAGGAGCCCCCGGGGCGTATACAGCCCCGCCCTGACACGTGACCGGCATGGTAGAGCTAGGTGAGGTGTATCTGGGCACCCGTGAGCTAGCACGGGACTCACGAGGCCCTACCTCTGGGCGGGTTGCGCCCGGCACTGGGCCGTATCTTGAGATGTGTCCCTGCAAAATTTGGTTAGATGCCGGTACTCTACGTCCTCGGGTCCCGGCCCTCGAGCTTGTCTCAGCCGTCGCTGGTATGCCAGGTCGCGATGCCGTGGACAAGGCCAGAGGGTGAGGGCTGGAGAGCCAATAAGAGCCCTGAGTCGCGATGCTCAGGCACCCCCCCTTTAACGTGCAAGTAGTCGACATGGAGAAGAAGGGATGCCGCGGACCAGCATCATGCAATCAAGCGTGATAGGCAAATGCATAGTTGGAAATAAATGCGAGTGAGATACACGCCGCTGGGTCTGGCCCGAGCGGCTTGGGGATGATGCAGCCCGAGGGGCGCCCCCAACAAGGAAAACTAACGACCGAAAGGTAAATGCAGATACATGCCGCGGGGGCGGACCCACGCGGCCTGGGAGTGATGCAACCCTAGGAGGATGCTCCCAGCTGGGAATGGAACTTGGAAGATGTCACCTGAGAATGTCGTTGGCGAAGTGGCGTTGGTGCAGTAGGCTCGGTGGGCTGCGGAAGCTGATCCTCATGAGCCCCCAGGCCCCAGGGCCTTGGGAGGCTCCGGAGGCGCTGGTGACCCCTCGCGAGCTGCCTCCATCTCTGCTAAGGCCGCGGAACGTCTGTCTTCTTGAGCCTCCATGATGCCCCTCATGAGGCGCTGGTATGCCGCAGCCATGCTCGGCAGGCCGTAAGGCATGCGAACATAGCTGTGGGGTGGACCTCCGCAGCGCCCCACTTGCGAGGGCCAGAGGCGCTCCATTGTGGCGATCTGATTGAGCCCTGGTACGTCGACGCAGACGCGCAGCCCACCATCCTCGCCTGGATGTGGGGCCACGGCTGGCAGGCGGCGGCAACCTCTCATGATCCTTGACTCCTGTAGTTCTTGAATGGCCTTGTCAATGAACTCTTGCTGGTCTGACCTTCCTCACCTGGCTCCCTCTCGGGGGAAGCATGCTACGAAGCACGCCTCCACATGGTGCCCAAGCGCCTCCCTCGTGACCCTGGCTAGGTCGGTGGCCCTCCAGGTGAGAGCCCCCGAGCCCTACCTGAGGAGGGCGCCGGGCGTGCTTTCCTATGCGACAGAAGGAGGGTCCCC
Organism: Triticum monococcum; assembly: GCA_034509565.1. Lineage (NCBI taxonomy): Eukaryota > Viridiplantae > Streptophyta > Magnoliopsida > Poales > Poaceae > Triticum > Triticum monococcum. Next base: position 210,808,641 of record CM067847.1, on the reverse strand, counting down.
CTGGGCAGACATGGGCCCTGAGGGGCCTGCCTCCTGAGGGGCCGAGCCTGACGATGTCTTCTTCTTCTTGGCGGTAGTCTCGGGAAGCCTCCTGCTTCCGCGATCTGGGTCTTCTAGCGACGCGGCCTGATAGGCTCGCTCCAAGGAACACACTGCATCCTTCTCTTCACAAGGCACCGTGATGACGCCGCCACTTCCTGGCATCTTGAGGACGTTGTAGCCATGGTGAGTCGCAGCCATGAACTTGGCCAGCGCTAGGTAGCCGAGGATGGCGTTGTACGGCGGGCGAATGTGGGCGACGTTGAAGTCGATGAGCTCGGTGCGGTAGTTGCTGTGAGCCCCGAAGGTGACAGGGAGGCGGACCTGCCCGATCGAGACTGTGGAACCGTCGGTGATCCCGGAGAAAGGCTTGGTCGGCTGCAGCTGGTCATAGGGCACTTGGAGATTGTTGAATGTTTCCACGGACAGGACGTTGAGCCCTGCCCCGCCATCGATGAGGGTCTTGGTGACCAGCACGTTGTTGATGACTGGCGAGCAGAGCATCGGGAGGACTCCTGCCGTGGCCGCGCACTTGAGCTGGTCTGCCGAGCTGAATGTGATGGGGCACGCTCACCACCTGAGGGGGCACGTTGCTTCGAGCTTGGGGAGAATTGTATTCACTTCGCGGGCAAACTGCTTGAAGATGCGTTGGGAGGCTGGGGCTTGAGCTCCGCCCAGGATGCAAGCGATTGCGCGCGGCTCCTAGAAGCCCCCAGCCCCCTCGTCTTGATGGCGGTCTTCATTCCTTCTCGGTGGAGGCGGTAGAGGAGGTAGGCCTGCGTTGCCATGAGGGCGATCCTCACGAGGCTGATCCCTCTAGTCTCCCTCGCGAGGTAGGTTCCGCCAGCGGTCCTCGCGAGGTTGCTCGCGCCACCCCTGGCGCGGGCCGCGATCTTCCCAGCGTCCTGGGTTTCTTCCTCCTCTTCGGCCGTAGCCCCGGTCAGCATGGTCAGGGCGACGGCCGATCCTTCCTTCTCGCACGGCGCGGAGCTCTTGACATTCGTTGGTGTTGTGGGTGTGGAGGTCATGGTACACGCAGTACCGGCTGCCTCTGGAGGGTTCGGGCAGATCCTTGCCCCGCTTTGTGTCGGGTTCTGCCGCGAGTACGGCAGCCCCCTTGCGCTTCGCGTCCTTGGCTTTGGGCTTCTTCTCTTCTGGGTCCGCGGCAGGCAGCTCGAGGAGGGAGAGACGTCCCTCCTCAGCCCTGGCGCACTTGTTCGCCAACTTGAACAGCTCCAGGGAGGTACAGAGGTCTTCGTGCATCGCCGGCTCCTCCTTCATCTTGACGTCGCGCACGCCGTCGGAGAAGGCAGAGATGATGGCCCCTCGGACACCTTGGGGATCTTGAGGCGCGCGCTGTTGAAGCGCTGGATGTACTTTTGCAAGGTCTCTCCGGGTTGTTGCTTGATGTGGCGCATGTCGCTCACGGCGGGCGGCCTGTCGCGAGTACCTTGGAAGTTGGCGATGAAGCGGGCGCGCATCTGGTCCCAGGAGGAGATCGTGCCTGGAGCCAGATTCAGGAGCCAGGTTCGAGCTCCTTCCTTGAGCGCCATGGGGAACCAGTTCGCCATGACCTTTTCATCCCCGTCGGCAGCCTCGATGCCCAGCTCATAGAGCTGGAGGAACTCTGGAGGATCGGTTGTGCCGTCGTAGCGAGGAGGCAGGTCAGGCTTGAACTTGCCGGGCCACGCGACGCTGCACAGCTCAGTGGTGTAGGCGTGGCAGCCCGCGGTGGCCAGAAAAGGCCTCAGTTGGTGGAGAGCTTGGTCTTGAGGGTCCCCACGCGCTGCAGCTAGGAGCAGGGCGGGGTCTTGGCGCACCGGAACTGGAGCAGGGTCGCGGCGTGCCGGAGCAGGGAGCGCCCTTGCAGCCCCTTGCGGGCGAGGGACTTCTTGGCAGCTCCGCTCTTGCTGCGCTGGCACCTGACGGAGCGGGTTCCGCCCAGGGGCCAAGCGCCTTGGAGCCATGGCATCTTCTCGAAGGGGAGGCGGCTGGTGCACCTCTGGAGCTTCGTTGCCCGCGCGGGGCGGAGTGCGACGTAGAGGGACGGACGGCGCGGAAGAGCCCCCTGCAGCGCGGACAAGCTCGGCGACGTGGTCGAGCCACTCTTCGTAGATGTCGTCGACGGGGCGGTAGCGCAGGAGCTCATTTGCCGCGAGGAGCGCAGCTCGAGCCTCCAAGGGTGCGCGGAGCGCACGGGACGAAGAACCGGCTGGAGCGAGTGATGGAGTAGCGGTGCGGCCGCCTTGCCGCACGGACGGGTGCTGAGACGATGCTTGCTGTTCGCCCCCCGCCGGGCCGGTGGCTGCGTTGACGGCGGGCGACGGGGAATGACGAGGACGCCCACCGACGGGGGCCGTCTGGGCGACGCGAGAAGCGATGGCGGCCCGGCGCTCGGTGCGGGCCCGACGAGCGTCGGACATGGATGCGACGGTCAAAGGAGAACGGAGCGGTGGGAGACGAATTCCGGCGCACCCCTACCTAGCGCGCCAAATGTCGGGTTTCGGGTTCCGGCAGACCCTTAAGGTTCGAACACTGGGGTGCGCGCGGAAATCACGTCCTCAACCTCTCCGTCTCACTGGGATCTAAACTACTAAGAGAATCACACAAGAGACACAAGATTTATACTGGTTCGGGCCACCATTGTGGTGTAATACCCTACTCCAGTGTGTGGTGGATGGATTGCCTCCGAGGGCTGGTGATGAAGAACAATACAAGGAAGAACAGCCTCGCGAGGGTCTGTTCTAGGCTGGGGCGATGAACTGCTAGGAGGGGTTCAGTCACCCTTCTCTCTCTCTCTCTTTCTCTACTCTGTGTGCCTTCTCATCAAAACCGAACCAATCCCTTGCTATGTGGGCGGCTGGTCCTATTTATAGGGCCCCTGGTCCTCTTCCCAAATATTGAGCGGGAAGGGAGCCAACAATGGCGGGCTAATTTGAAGGGGGACAGCAAGTACATCTATCCTGACTAAAGGTGGTCTTCGCCTGCGAAAGACTCTGCGGTGACGCCGTGCTGGGCTCGATGGTGACCTCCATCTCGTAGTCCGCTTGGTACTGGTCTCGTTGCACTGAAATGGCAACCTTTGCCTGATGCCTCGGTACTCCGCGACTGCGCTTGCTCCCTTTGCACCAAAGAGGAAAGAAGGACGCTGCGCGCGCTGGCGCCCGCCTGGCGCCCTCGATCGTCATGGCTTGCGTCACTGGCACCTCGTGAGGTACCCCGCCTTGATATCTCCGTCTCCTCGCGAGCCAGCCTGAGGAGGCTGCGCCTGAGGATGTGCCGTGTCATCCGCCTCGCGAGGCTTGGCCCCTCGCGAGGGTCTTGAGTCTTGTGCCGATGAAGATGGGCCATGTTAGGCCCCCATTCGAGCCACGCCGCAGGCCGCACGCAGGCAAGTCTAGGGACCCCCGTTCCTAGAACACCGACATGAGTGCTATGGATGGCGTTCTCGTAGGGAGACAGGAGCGGATTCATAGTGGTGTATTGATATGGTGAATATGTGGACTCGTGTGCGCCACCTCAAAGAGTTACTTGCAGTCGTAGTTCAGGATAGCCACTGAGTCAAAGATGGCCTGCTACAGTTAAACTCCACCACCCCCTTTGTTGATACCGATGCATATGTAGTTAGTTCTGATGTAAGTCTTGTTGGGTACATTTGTACTCATGTTTGCTTAATTTATGTTTTGTAGAGAGACTTCAGTCTCGCTAGTAGTTCCACGTGGACTTCAACGTCTAGCTTGTTAACTTAGCTACGATCTTGTACCTTGGGAGGGTCTTGTGGATAGTCAGGCTTCTCAGCCTTTTTCATTTGTAGATGTCTGTACTCAGACATGTTAAGCTTCCGCATGTTCTTTGACTTATATGCTCTGAATGTTGGGTCATGAGACCCATGTTTGTAATATCTCGCTCTTCGGAGCCTAATGAATAAATACTTGAGTCGTAGAGTTAAGTTGTGATGCCATGTTGTATTTACACATATCGAGCATATTGTGTGTATGATTGAAATGCTTGGTATGTGTGGGATCCGACAACCTAGTTGTTTATCCTTGGTAGCCTCTCTTATGGGGAAATGTAGTCTTGTGCTTCCATGAGCCATAGTAGTCCGCTACAGCCCAGTTCACCGGAGTCCTGCTAGCCCAGCACTACTACTCCGGAACACTTGACTGGCCGGCATGTGATTCACTTCGTTCTTGTGTCTGTCACTTCGGGGAAATGTCACGCGGTGACATCTGGAGTCCTGCCTAGCTTGCTACAGCCCGGGTTCCCAGAGTCCTGTTAGCCCAATGCTACAGCTCGGATCCGCACGCTGTTGACCGACATGCTTGATGTTGTTTCATGTATGCCTGTCCCCGTAAGTTAGTGCCACTTTGGGTTCACGAGAAGTCATGTCGGCCCGGGTTCTCTGTCATATGGATGCTTGCGACACTATCATATGCGTGAGCCAAAAGACGCAAACGGTCCCGGGCCATAGTAAGGCGACACCCGTGGGAATACCGTGCGTGAGGCTGCAAAGCGATATGAGGTGTTACATGCTAGATCGATGTGACTTGGAATCGGGGTCCTGACACCTTTGGTACCAGAGCCAGACTGCCTGTAGGATTACCAAGCCAACCTTGTCGAAGTTGAGTCTAGAAATTCTTTAGCTATGTAAGGGAATTGATTGTGGAAGGGAACGTAAGGCTCTTTTTACTCCTTATCCTCATGACCTTCTGATCTGAGTCATCTTATCTTTTCTACGGGGTTAAGAACTAGGCTTCTCTTCTATCTCTCAGGATGACGTGTTACTAAACCATAGTTGCCTAGGATTGTTGAGTTCAAGCCTCAGTTCAGTTCCTACTACTTCCATATGTTCATAACTGGCCTTAGAACCTTGATATTGTGATGTTGAGTGGTTATGCCACCATTTTTGCATGATGTCTAAAATCATTTTGAGCATTTACAGCCGTTATGCTGTCCGAGTCATCCCAGGTTTCTAAATAGTCTAATGCACTTGCAAATCTTTCCTCCATGTTCCATTGTATTTTGGGCCAGATTAAGCACACTAATCGGTGTGTTGAGGTACTCTGTTGCCTTTACGTGTATGTTGGAGTTAGTATTATGACCCTAGGTGTCCTCGAGAATTTAGCAATGCTTTCGTATCCCCAGTGTGATGATTCTGGCCATCATTCTTGAAAGCATCACGCGATACCATTTAGTAGTAGGTATTCTACTCCTGTGTTCTTGACCCAAGAATCACTCTGTTCACTTTGTGTTGATATTGTTGCTAGTTCCTTTAGGATATTAGTAACCTTTGCATTAGTCCTCGAGGTCCGTGGTAGTTCCTTCTTCCAAATACTACGAATCGCTTATGGCAGAAGTTCGTTGAACCAAAAGATCACAATAAGAGTGCTCTTGACGAGTTCTCCATTCAAATTGTGAATCTGCCAGTCCTTCTTCTGCGTGGGTTATCCGGAAGAAATATGTTGAACTTGTTCGACATACTAATCCATGCGTCCACAACTCAAAAACAATTATATGTTCCTTGAGTTGTCCCCCTTTAGTTGTATCCCGACCTTAGCCTATCAGTTGATAGTCAAGAGTATGTGTGCATTCGTGTTTATCGGTGCCTTTTACTCTTGTGGTCCATCAAGCCATTCTATTCCGGAATGACAAGGAGAAACAAACTCCAGTACCTTGTCCACTTCGAGGATTGGGTCAAAGTAGTTGTATTCCATAGATCAAAATGCCAATCCAGCTTTTGTTCTATTCTACCTTGGAGTGTCACCCTCTTTCATATCATGAATGACGGGAGAATTGCATAGTCTCTCATGAGTTCTTGACGCAGTGACACTTCTTGCCATCATTGTTCATTCCTCAGTTCCTGTGTTATTTTAATCAGAATGCCGACAAGTGAATCGTGATGTGTGAAATCAATACTCCTAGCAACCCCGTTGCTTGGTGGTTAATGGATGATAATCTCATTCTTAGTGTGTTGATTATGGAATCATCATTCTAAGATTGATCGTGCTACCTAGTCCTTTTTCCTGGTGCACTCTTCGATCAAGAGTTGGGATTATGTCTATCCTTGCTTATTTGGTCATATCATCTTGCCGAAAGAGCAAGATTGATCTCGAGCTTAGTAACATGTTGGTGGTTCGTGATTTTTCGAATAGCTTCTCGGAAGTATCACCAGGTTGTCCCCTGACCGCTATATTGAGCTCGTGATCAAGATGGTTTGTTGCAAACCACCCCTTCTCCAAGAATCTGTGTGGGATACCCCTGAGCTGGTTGGTTAAGCCAAACAACAACTTGGAGAGTTGGAAGATAAAAGCTTGTCTGACTTAGTTCATGTTAAGGGATATCTTTTTGTGTGCGTGTGTGTGTTGAAGAAACATGATATCTTCATCGATTGGTCCTCGTGATCAGTTGTTGGATCTATTGCCTTGTCAAAACTTTGACTTGAGTATGGGCTATCGTTAAGTCAAATCAGAACCAACGACGTTCATAATGTTGTCTTACTCGTGGTTGTTCCTCGGGCATACATCATTATATCTTTTGGTTTGATCAATGCTATCACCGTGCTCACGTGATGGTGGAAGTCCAGTGATATGGAAATTCCGATGAGTTGCTGTTGAGCCCATCAGCAACATTTTGTCTCCCCCAATGATTCATGTTGAACATCAACCTAGTGTTGGAAAACTTTTGTAAGCATTGCCTTCGTGTTCCGCTCATGAGTTATATGTTTGGGTGAAAGAAGTGACTTCCTCTAAGTTCATGTGCATTTGGTGCAAGTTGCCTCCGTGAATTCGAGAAAGTCAATGTTGCTTCCTTTAGAACCATCCCAAGTTAGTCATGCATGTACGAAGTATGCTATGGTTTGACAGGCTCGCTACCTTCATTTCATATATATCTCCTAGTACACCAAGCCACTGATTGACTTGTTCAAGAAACACGGAGTCTGTTCTAAGGTTAATCCTTTGGACTTCCACGCGTGGAGACTTCAATATCCTTGATGATGGTTCCCCACCTTAGCTCGATAGTGTTTCATTATAAGACTTCTACATGGTCATGCTTGTCTTGAACAGTGTGTTCACATGTATGTAGCAGAACCAGCTCATGTTTTGGAGCTTGCTATCGTAGCTCATTTCCCGAGAATCTCGCAATGTCATCTCGTCGGTTTGTGTTGCAAACTTTCTTTTCCGGACATGTTGTCTGAAATATCCTGTTACCAACCAGATCTGAATCTCACGCAGATATGATGGTTGGAACTTTTCCAGGATCTATGATGTAGGTCCCGACAAGGTTGATGTTCTGGCCGACGCACCTAGCCGGAAGATCTGTCATTGTAGTATCTTTGACCACCTTTCCATGAGGATTTCATGTGACTTATTATAGAAGTTATTCCTTAGAGATCCTTGTGCTCTCAGTTTCTTCGATGATTCTATAACCATTGAAATGTTGGAAACACTCTCGACTGTTGAGTTTTCCCCAGTCACCAGAATCATTCCCAGCATTTGCATTTTGTTCCCAGCTTGCACCTCAGTAGTTGTTGTCCAGGATCATCTTCAAAAGCGGTCCTACCATGGGTCCCATCCATCTCCGATGATAAGCAAAAATCATCCCTTGCGTTGTCTTCAACAAGGTAGTCCACATCATCCATTCTAGTCCGAGTATACCATCCCTTAGTACTCCGCCAAACAATTGTTGTGATTGCCTTAGGCTGGTATAAAGAGTTCTAATGATCTCAGAATCAAAAGTAATTCTTTTTGCCACTTAAGGGAATGTTTCTGCGAGTCACCTTCCCCGAGGTGTCCCGTTATGGAATCATGGCAATTATCTCCTCACTACCTTGAAAACCATGCACTATCCTACTCTAGCATGGAATTGTTGCCTACCAATTTGAACCTTTGTCATATGTTTCTCATCCATCATCTCTTATGTGTGTTCTATGTCTTAGCTCAAGGGATGTTTCTACGTCTCATTCCGTGAGTTGATCTTGTGTTCATTAAGATAGATGATCCATCCTTGTAGAGTTATCTCGCTCTTTTGTCCTCGTGTTGGGTGAGGATCTCGCAAGCAAAGATGTCAAAGATCAATATGAAGCAATGAATCAATGTCTTCGAGATGGCAATTAGATCATGGAGATCGTGTTAGCTTCGTGTCCCCTCTGTCTTCTTACCTCACGTCTTGGATCTCGAGACGAGATTCTTGTTTAGTGGGGGTGAGTTGTCACAGCCCTAGAATTTGTTTGTAATTAGTTGCATCAGCACCCATGCATCATGTCTAAAATTTATTTGAAAGTTGCAATGGGGACTGTTAAACCCTAGCAGCAAATGAAATTCAACTAGGTTCAACTTAAATCTTTTCAATGAACCCAAAATGCCCTTTAAAAATGTTCATCATTTTTTAATTGGTTTTGGCACCTCTGACAAAAATGGTGCACATTTTTCTAGCTCAATTTGGATTTTTGAATGAACTCATTAAGTATTTGAATTTGGGTATTTAATTGTTATAAATAATTAAAAATTCCCAAATAATTCTAGAAGTGGTTGAGGGCTGTTGGAAATATTTCCAAATGTGCCCACAAGTCATTTCAGGAATTTTGGAAATGGATTGGTCTTTGAACTAAATCAAAACATAATAGCAAAAATAGAAAAACAGAACAAATTAAATAAACAGAGAGAGAGAGAGTCACCTGGGCCACTTACCTGGCGCGGCCAGCTGGACGGCCCAGCCCACTGGCTGGAGCAGTTGTCTTCAACCTCTGCCAGTAGGCACAGGCGTGTCGACGCCTGCGCGCCCGAGGCCTCCACCTCCTCTCTGCCTGCTCGCCTGGATGCCTCTGGACGGCGACATGCACTCCCCCCGGGCCCCCTCCCTCTCTCTCGCATCCATCCCCTCCTCTCCCTCGCTCTCTTCCGCGACGGCCGACGCGGCCATGGAAGCGCCGCTGTGAACCACCGCGCTCCCCGACCCCCTCTCTACTTCCCGTGTTGCGTGGAAGCTCCGCCACCATCGCCCACGCCTCCTGGACGACCCGCAGGACACCGGACGCATCGCACCACGACCATGGCGTCATCTTCAACCTCTCGGCCACCGAGATCGCCGACGACCGCACACCATCACCAACCCTTCCCTGAGCCCGCTAAGACGTGTACTGCAACCGCCATGAGCTCCTTCCCCGAACCCCCCTCTTCTCCGTCTCGTTTGCATGCCGTAGCGCCATTCCCCACCGTCACCGAAGCTCGCCGCCGTTGCACTTCATCGCCACCGTGGCTAGAGCAAACGTAGCTCGAAGCTGAGCACACCGCTGTGCTCAGCGTGGCTGCAGGATCCCGTAGCGCCCACCGGCTCCTCCGCACGTGCCCCCTAGCTCCAACCCGAGCATGCCCGTAGCTCCGGCCACCGCCCAAGTGGTCGCCGCCATAGTTCCCGATCTCTCCTCGCCCAGCGGCCTGCTCCGTTGGATGTGGTGCATGTCCAGCAACCTGTAGGGCCAAACCGCGAGCCCAATGGTCGCCGGATGGCAAAACCCGACGCCTCCGCCGTGCGGAATGGTTGCCGCTGGCCAGATTCCGGCGAGGCCGACGTGGTGACATCATTAGTTGCTAATGAGCCCACTAATGACCCCTCTAGAGCCACTGGCGTGTGGGACCCTATGACTAATTAGGTTAGTCTAATTTTTTGTTAAGATTAGTACTAATATGTGTGGACCCCATGTGTCAGCTTTGACTTTGGTCAAGTCAACGTTGACCGGTCCCACCTGTCATCCACACAAACCAGCCCGAGACACTTACGTGCTGACCCCACACGTCAGGTTTGACCTAGACCCGTCCTGTTGACTGGATGACATCACAGTGACACAGTGATGAGGTCATAAATGCTTTTCTGGATTTTAAATAAATCAGAAATGATTTGTTTAATTCAGAAAATGTCCAAAACTTCTAAAAATCATAGAAAATCAACCATAGCTCGGAATTAAATAAATTATATATGAAAAATTATCAGAAAAATCCAATCTATCCATCTTTGGCATTTTCATGCATGTTAGAATAACTTATAGCTGCTGAATTGGACAAATCAATAAATGGCATTTGAAATGCCTTACATGGAGTTTGAATTTGAACCTTTGGTTCAAACCAACTTCATTTAATCTGGTTGCTAGATGCATTAGCCCAAACACCAGCATGTTGCCATGTCATGATCATACATCATATTGTTGCATTGCATTGATTGTGTTCTTTCTGTGTTTGCCGGTGATTGTCCCCCCCCCCTCGGTAGACGTATGTTTCGACGATGTGATCAATGACACCGATGAAGAGCTATATCATCTTCAAAAGTGCCAGGCAAGCAAAACCCCCTTGTTCATTCTGATACAATCCCACTCTCTCGCTCCTGCTCTCTTTTACTGCATTGGGACAACACCGATTCAATTGTTACATGCTGCGGTAGTTGAACCCTTTCCTCTGCATGACCTGCCATTGCCATAGTAAATAGATGAAACCCGCTAGCATGAGTAGGAGTTGTTTGAGCCCTGTTGTGCCTACTCATTCATGCTTGTTTGTCATGTCTGCTACTGCTTAGAGTTGAGTCATGTCTGATTCATCGGGGATGAATTGGAATGTGGTGAACATGTCCTACCATTGAGAGCTAAGTGTGTGAACACCATTTGGTAAAGGTAGCGGTGAGAGGCCATGTAGGAGTACATGGTGGGTTGTCTCATTGCAGCCGTCCTCAGGAACTGAGTTATGTGTTTGTGATCCATGAACAGCTACTACCACGCATTGGAATGCTTAAGTGCCCCTCTCGACTTATTAATCAACGTGATCTCTGTCCAGGAGTTGCAACTAGTTTCTGGTGTTTGTATGTTGTGTTAATAGTCTACCAAGTGGTACCCGGTATAGGTGGGCTTGGGACAGACTAGGCACCGTGGCACGGTGTACCAAGCGTAGATCCATCCGTCGAGGTGGGCTTGGGAACCCTGCACACATCGTTTGGGGCCGTGAGCGACACCCCGGCTGGATATCCTTGTGGATGGAACCCGAATAGGCAATAAACCTGGACTAGAGACTTGTTGGTTAGTCAGGTCGTGGCCGACTCCCTCGCCCGGCTTCCGCTTGAAGGTTGCCGAGGTACATGACGTGTACAGGGCGATAAGTGGCCAGAGCGTGTGTGAAGAAGTACACCCCTATAGGGTTATCATTATCTATTTGAATAGCCGGATTCCTCGGATATGGAAACTTGGACCCCTTGCATAGTTCATAGACAAGTGAAAGTGGATACTCTAAAATGCGCAAGATAAGCGTGAGTGCTATGGATGGCGTTCTTGTAGGGAGACGGGAGCGGATTCATAGTGGTGTATTGATATGGTGATTCTGTGGACTCGTGTGCGCCACCTCAAAGAGTTACTTGCAGTCGTAGTTCAGGATAGCCACCGAGTCAAAGCTGGCCTGCTACAGTTAAACTCCACCACCCCCTTTGTTGATACCGATGCATATGTAGTTAGTTCTGATGTAAGTCTTGCTGGGTACATTTGTACTCACGTTTGCTTAATTTATGTTTTGCAGAGAGACTTCAGTCTCGCTAGTAGTTCCACGTGGACTTCGACGTCTAGCTTGTTACCTCAGCTATGATCTTGTACCTTGGGAGGGTCTTGTAGATAGTCAGGCTTCTCAGCCTTTTTCATTTGTAGATGTCTGTACTCAGACATGTTAAGCTTCTGCATGTGCTTTGACTTGTATGCTCTGAATGTTGGGTCATGAGACCCATGTTTGTAATATCTCACTCTTCGGAGCCTAATGAATAAATACTTGAGTCGTAGAGTTATGTTGTGATGCCATGTTGTATTTACACATATTGAGCATATTGTGTGTATGATTGAAATGCTTGGTATGTGTGGGATCCGACAACCTAGTTGTTTATCCTTGGTAGCCTCTCTTATGGGGAAATGTAGTCTTGTGCTTCCATGAGCCATAGTAGTCCGCTACAGCCCGGTTCACCGGAGTCCTGCTAGCCCAGCACTACTGCTCCGGAACACTTGACTGGCCGGCATGTGATTCACTTTGTTCCTGTGTCTGTCCCTTCGGGGAAATGTCACACGGTGACATCCGGAGTCCTGCCTAGCCTGCTACAACCCGGGTTCCCGGAGTCCTGTTAGCCCAGTGCTACAGCCCGGATTCGCACGCTGCTGACCGGCATGCTCGATGTTGTTTCATGTATGCCTGTCCCCGTAAGTTAGTGCCACTTTGGGTTCATGACTAGTCATGTCGGCCCGGGTTCTCTGTCATATGGATGCTAGCGACACTATCATATTCGTGAGCCAAAAGACGCAAACGGTCCCGGGCCATAGTAAGGCGACACCCGTGGGAATATCGTGCGTGAGGCCGCAAAGCGATATGAGGTGTTACATGCTAGATCGATGTGACTTGGAATCGGGGTCCTGACACTCTCCCTCCTTCTACTGTGGTGGCTAATCCTATTTTATAGAGGCCCTAGTCCTCTCCCCAAATATTGAGCGGGAAGGGAGCCAACAACGGCCAAATTGAAAGGGGACAACTAGTACAAGTTATCCTGACAAAAGCAGTCTTCGCCTGCCAAAGGCTCTGGTGGTGACGCCGCCTTGGGCTCCATGGTGACCTCCATCTTGTCTTCCTGCTGGTCTTTGTCTCGTTTCACCGATATGGAAACCTTTGCTTGATACCTCGGTACTCCTCGCCTGCGCTTGCCTCCTTAGCACCAAAGAGGAAACAAGGACACTATGTGCGCTGCCGCCCGCCTGGTCTCAATCGCCATGGCTCACGTCATTGGAACCTCGCGAGGTTTGCCTTGCCTTGATCTCTCCGCCCCTCGCGATCTAGCCTGGTGAGGCCGCTCACGAGGAGGTCTTGTGTCGTCCGCCTCGCGAGGCTTGGCCCCTCACGAGGGTATTGAATGCTTGTTGGTGAAGATGGGTCGTACGGGCCCGCTTGCAGAGCCACGCCGTGGGCCGCAGGCAGGCAAGTCTGGGGACCCCTGTTCCCAGAATGCTGACAGTTACTTCCTGAGCATATCTTTTTGATCCACTGATCGCCTCCCTATGGAAGCCAACCAGAGTCTCAGGGGCTATTATCTATACACAGGCGCATTTTTGCATGAAAAGAGCGGTTATTACATTGCATACCTCGAAGCCTCTCAGTAGACTCGTGAAGGCTTCGTTCAATTCGCTTCTCGCGGACAGAATCCTCCCAACTACCGTACCCATTAAGGTACAATGTTCCTCTGCGTTGGACGCACTTTGCAATGTGCCCATCAGTATATCCGGCACCTCCGGATTCCTGGAGGATGCTGCGGGATTGCGGACTCCCTTCAAAAGGGTACGCTTACTAGGCCCTAGAGTCGTCTCCGGCTATAAACTAGATAGTTTGGGGCCCTCATTGTTGGTCCCCGCGGGGGCCGCCTCCCCCAGACCCTTTGACGGTCAAAATATCACCTGTGAGTGATGTCTCCTTTGCCCCCCGCGCCGCTGGATGGTCAGGGGAGATCCTCCGGGACGACACCTCGAAGTCATCCGCCCTTAGGGACGGTGAAGCTTGTGGAGGCGTCTCGCTTTCCATCATCTCCGGAGGCAAGTCTGCCGATGAGGAGGACTGTGGAGGTAGATAGCGGGCTGGACCGCGAACATATGGTTCAAATGTTACCCTTGCAAAACCAAAAAGAACGGGATATGTCTAGAGCATCTTTGTTCACTTACAATTCGGCAAAGGGCTTGTCCCTAGAAAGGAGCTCTGCATCAACATCGTCCTCCGAACCCAAACCATCTAACAGGGATATTTTCCCTCTCTTGGGTGCCTCCACCTCCAAGTCTTCAGGGGCAGTCCTTTTCTTCCTGTGGGGGGAGGGAGATCCCTTTCTTCTTCTTCCCCTTTGTCTTCGTCTTCGGGAGAGAGAGCTTCAGTCTTCCCGGACATAGCGTCCAATACACCTTTAGAGCGAAGGCCACCTTCAGCCCTCTTGCTCTTCTTCTTGTCCTCCCTCGCCGGCATTTGATACGGCGCCAGGGCCAACATCCTCATTAACACAAGATTAGCTGAGTCTTCGGGAAGTGGAGCCGAACACCTGATTAGCTCCGCCTTCTTTATCCAGCCCTGGTTGAACGTAGGTTTCTTAGTACATCGTTGTGGGATAATTAACTGAATTGCGTTCAGGAGTTGGGACTTACCCGAGTATCCGAATGGTTGCAGTCGAGGCGATGTCCTCGGATGTGTTCGGCCACTGCTTTCGAGTCTTGAAGAATAGTTTCCACATCCCTCTGTGTGTTGTGTGGAAGAATTTTTGAAGGGTCGCGGCCCTTCCGGATTGAACTCCCACATGCGGAGAGGTCATCACTGACACGGGAGAACCCGGTGGACTAGCATCACCTGGATCACATTAATGAGGCTGGTGTCCTTTTCGAGGATGCTCTAGATACGACTTTGCAGCGTCTCCACTTCATTAGTTGATCCCCAGTCAAGCCCCTTATTAATCCACGATGAGAGTCGCAATGGAGGGTCAGATCGGAACACAGGCGTGGCTGCCCATTTGGTACCACGAGGTTCGGTGATGTAAAACCACTCCCGCTGCCATAAGTTGGAGGTTTCCAAGAAGGTGCCCTTTCTCCAGACAGTATTGGTGAGCTTGCTCACCGTAGCGCCGCCGCACTCCGCCTGCTCCCTGTCGATTATCTTCGGCTTCACGCCGAAGGTCTTGAGCCATAGGCCGAAGTGTGGGGGTGTGGAGAAAGGCTTAACACATAATGATGAATGCCGAGATGTGGAGAAAGGAGTCTGGGGCTAGGTCGTGAAAATCTAGCGCATAATAGAACATAAGGCCATGAACGAAGGGGTGGAGAGCGAACCCTAGCCCGCAGAGGAAGTGAGGGATGAATATAGCCCTCTCGCCAGATTTTGGTGTGGGGATAACCTGCCCCTTTGCAGGGAGCCTGTGGGGGATTTCCGCAGTCAGGTACTTCACCTCCCGGAGCTTCGCGATATCTTCCTCGGTGACTAAGGAGGCCGTCCACCTGCCTTGGGAGCTAGATTCAGACATGACTAGAAGGCTTGGTAGCAATGAAAGAAATTGAGACCTGGGCGCTGGAGCTCGGGGTTGGAAAGACTAAGGAAGAGTTAGGCATGGGACAGAAATATGGGTCTGAACCCCTTTATAAAGGCGATGAATATCGAACGCCTCCTCACGGGCCTTAAAGCTCACCTATTCCCAAGGGATCGTGCAAAACACACGGTTGGATTACCCGCGCCCATATTGATAAGAATCCTGAGATAAGCGGGCATGATCTCTACTTTGACAAGATGTGCCAATAAAGACCGCGCCTCGTAGCGTGGAGCTAGAGGCTGAAAAGACGATTCAAAATAATAACCAAGCAAGGGACATTACGTCTCGCCACCAAAGTCATCAATAAATGGGACTTGTTAAATATTATACCTTGTTGTGGTTGTATGTGGTGTCTGCTTCGCAGAGCCGGACACGTTTTCTGTGTTCAAGGACTACTTTGAAGTATTCGGAGGAGGAACCCACCTTGCAATGCCGAAGACAATCTGCACGCCGGACACATCATCATTGAATCCTGGTTCAGGGGCTACTGAGGGAGTCCTGGAGTAAGGGGTCCTTGGGCGTCCGGGCTATGTGACATGGGCCGGACTAATGGGCCATGAAGATACAAGACAGAAGACTTCCTCCCATGTCTGGATGGGACTCTCCTTTGCGTGGATGGCAAGCTTGGGTTTGGATGTGAAGATTCCTTTCTCTGTAAGCCGACTCTGTACAACCCTAGGTCCCTCCGGTGTCTATATAAACTGGGGGGTTTAGTCCGTAGAGGCAAGGATAATCATAATCATACAGGCTAGACAATTAGGGTTTAGCCATTACGATCTCGTGGTAGATCAACTCTTGTAACCCCTATACTCATCAAAGTCAATCAAGCAGGAGTAGGGTATTATCTCCATCAAGAGGGCCCGAACCTGGGTAAAACATTGTGTCCCTTGTCTCCTATTACCATCAATCCTTAGACGCACAGTTCGGGACCCCTACCCGAGATCTGCCGTTTTGACACCGACACTCCTTGATAGGCTTCACCGTCGAATCGACACGGCGTCGGTGCTCGGCCAGCTCCCTGGGAGCACCCAGCATGTCAGA
Source organism: Triticum monococcum (assembly GCA_034509565.1). NCBI lineage: Eukaryota > Viridiplantae > Streptophyta > Magnoliopsida > Poales > Poaceae > Triticum > Triticum monococcum. Next base: position 210,792,456 of record CM067847.1, on the reverse strand, counting down.
AGGCTTCCATGCGAAGATGTTCTAGTTCACATGGAGGAACTAGATGAGCTCAACTTCCTATTTGCTATCAAGGGTGGTGGAGATGTTGGTCGGGGCAGTGTTCAGGTCTTCGTGATGGATGTGCACTGGCTTCGTCTCCCCTGCCAACTGGAAAGCACATTCCACAGTCGGCTTCTTTGACTTCAACAACTCGCTTGGATCCACCGCCTTCTTGTATTCGTCCAACTCGGCCATCGCCATCTGTTCATCAGCAATTTGAGATCCCTTCTGGAGACACTCCTCGGCTAAGTTCTGATTGCCCGTGATAGTGATCATGCCATTTGGCCCTAGCATCTTAAGCTTAAGATACACGTAACATGGACGGGCCATTAAATGAGCATAGGCAGCCCTATTGAGGATGGCATGGTAAGCACTTCAGAAGTCTACCACTTCGAAAGTCAGTCGTTCCTTCCAAAAATTCTTCTCTTCGCCGAATACAACATCGAGGGCGATCTGTCTGAGTGATTTAGCCTTCTTCCTGGGGATTACCCCATGGAACTGCATGTTTCTCTTGCTGAGTGAGGTCATCGGAATGCCCATTGCCCCCAACGTGTCAGCGTAGATGATATTAAGCCTGTTGCCGCCGTCCATTAGGATTTTGTGCAATCAGACTCCACCGACAACTGGGTTTACCACCAAGGTCTGCCGCCCGGGGGTCGGTATGTGAGCCGGGTGATCTGACTGGTCGAATGTCATAGGTGTCTTGGCCTAGTCAAGGTATTTGGTAACAGTAGGAACCGCCATGTTGACCTCTCGGTTAATGACTTTGAGGCGACTCTTGCTCTCTACATCGGCGAAGATCATCATGACGTTCTCAATGTTGGGGTACCTGGAAGTACCCTTGCCTCTATCGTCGTCATCTTCATCTTTGTCTCCGGAGGAATCTTGCCACATTTCTTGCTTCAGGAGTCAGCGCTCTCGAGTGGTGTGCTTGGGCAAAATCAGATAACCATCCCCGTCCTTCTTCGTGTGGATCTGGCAGGCCTGATTGAGGATGTCACTCTTCTGGGCAACTTGCTTCTTCCTCGGTACTATGGATCCTCTGACTCCCAATTGGGTTACCTTCCTGGGTCGCGTCGGTGTTGCCTGTAGGTCGTGATGTGCCTCACTCATAAAGCGAGCGTGAAGAGAGCTGCGAAAGAAGCCGACGGAATGGGGCGGTTATTTTTCCTGACTAGCAAGTGGACAGGCTCAGATGGCGTGGCTGATGTGTCATGCTAGGTATCTTTTATTGGAAGTAGAATTTATTCCACTCTCATCTAAGAGTGCGAATAAAAGAAGGTATTTTGTGTTTGGAAAGTCTGAAGAAAAAATATTTTGAATCTGCCTTTTTCTAGTCCTTCTTCTGCTTTTGGGGGCTTTTGACTTTGCCCTGGCCGGCCAGAGCCACAGCCTCGGCATTCTCTTCACCATCGACTTTCCGCTTGTTCTTTTTGCCCTTGTTATCTGACTGATGAGCGTCGCCTGTTTGACTTTTGCCACTTCTCAGTCGGTCTTCCTCTTCACCGTTGGCGTATCGTTTGGCAATTTCCATAGCCCGACTGAGAGTCGGGGTCTTAGTTCGGCCAAACTTCATGTTTAGCCCCTGATACCTAACTCCGGCCTTGAAGGCGCAGATTGCCTGGTGCTTGGTGACGTTCTCCACTATGTTGTGTAAGGTGGTCCACCGCTGGATGAACTCATGGAGAGTTTCATTTTGCTTCTACACGCAGTGCTACAGCTCGGCTAGGCCACCTGACCTCTTGTAAGTGCCTTCAAAAGTCTTGACAAAAACCCTCACCAAGTCATCCGAATAGAATATGCTGCCTGGTGGGAGCTGCGTGAGCCAGGCCCGAGCAGAGACTTCCAACATCAGCGACAAATTCTTCATGGCCACATCGTCATTGCCGCCACCGATCTGAACCACCACTCGGTAATCTTCCAGCCAAACCTCGGGCTTGGATTCACCAGTGAACTTTCTGATCCCCGTGGCCAACCTGAAGTTTTTGGGAATCTCATATGCTCCTATGTAATGGCTGAAGCACTCGGGGCCTGATGGTACGGAGCCACCCGGTACATCATGATCTTCGCCTTCTCGCAGGGTCCAACCTCTATCGACCAAGCTCTGAGCGAGGATTGACCTTGTGTTGAACTTCAGGTCTCGAGTGTCTTGTGTGGGACGAGTGGTACTCAGCATGCGATCGATGTTGTGTGACCACCTGTCGTCATAGGGCCGCACCCGTACGCGCCATCTTGTGGTGGAGGCATCAATTCACAGTGATAGTCGTCGTGACGCCGCGGTGACACGACTCGATCACGCCTCTGATCTTCATGACTATCTCTCGAGGAGGAAGTGACTCGCCACCTGCTGGAGCCAAGTGGGATGTGTGCCGACTGAAGGTTTCCGCGTGCATCGATGCGCTGTGGATCTGATCTCTGGACTAAGTCACCACCACATTTTGCGATAGTGTCGTCTTGAGGAGCGCCTAAATCTGCCGCATCCCATCCTGGGCCGCAAAACCGGATGGTTGGATGGAACCCGCGATCCGAGTGGCAGCCACCAGATTTTGCAATGTTGTACTAAGGACTTGATACTTATGAGGTTGGTCGCTTGAGTAGAGTCGACGCTTGTGCCGACTAGAACAGGGTTGACGGCGTTCACGCTCGTCCAGCTCCCTTTGTAGGTGTTCAAGGTGATCGCGCTCGGCCAAGGTGGCCAGGCGAGTCCAGTGCCTCGGGAGTAGTTCTGATGATGGGAGTGTTCAGGAGCAAGTCATTCCTACAATGGAGCTCGTCCCGCTGCTCCCGAGTGAGAGCCTCGGGTATGTATGGCTTGTGGCCGTTGGCGCCGCCGTTGGTGTCGTCTGATGCACCCGTGCGGCCGTCCGTGTATCCCAGGGGGGCGCGATGCTTGCCATTGTCTTCCATAAGAACCTCAGCGGTTGACTCGGTGCTTTCACACTCGGACCCCTCAGAGGAGTCATCGAGTGATCCCTCTAAGAGGTCGAGAGTGGGCTCGTCGAATTCGAGCTGCCGCATGTTCCACCACGGCCTGGATGGCCACGACATGCTTGATCCAGCACTGTAGCTGCGAGCACCCGGAACGCTTGTGATGCCGTGCAATGGTGGGGTGGAGAACCACTCCGTACGGAGCCGAGGGCTATCGGAGGTGAACTCCGTATGACGATGTGCGGAAATGCGTCGCGCTGCGGACGGGCAACGCCTCCACGTCCAGTGGAGCCTTGCGAAGCCATGCTGAATCGTTGGCGATGAAGGAGAGTGCCCTGAAACATATTTCACTACCGACTGACATGATGATGAGAAAATCCACCTACGCTGTGAAATTTTGCTAGACGCCTAGCCCCACGGTGGGCACCAACTATCGGGGTTATGATCCCGACAATGAGTACTAGGGGTATGAATAAGGGGCAGAGCCTAGCTATGGCACAGGTGTAACACTCGGTGTTTAACAAGTTCAGGCCCCTCTCGGTGGAGGTAAAAGCCCTACGTCTCGTTGTCTGGCTTTGATTTGATGGGTATAGTTACAGAGATTACTCGCTGCCTGGCTATGGAGAGGGTGCCGATTATATAGACTGCACCGCAGTCCATGTCTCCCATGTCGTTGAGGCAATTAATGTTATTAAATGAGTCAGTTACTAGTGTAATGACCCCTACTACAGCATTTATAGGTAATGGTAGCTATAACTCTATTTAGGGATGACTTTGGATTCCTTGACCATTGCAGCTCCCACGACGTCCTCTTGCCCTCTTATGTCCGAGTGGTGATCCATCAACCGAGTGACATGTGATCGTCCGAGTGTCGTTGAGTTGTCTGAGTGAACTTCCTGATGTGTGCATCCGAATGTTGGCATAGTCCAGGGACCTACCTATGTTGGCGATGGGCCCCATGTGGGTCCCAAATGATGGATCCTTGACCCTACCTAGAATAGGTGACCACATCACTATGCACGACAGATTTTCCAGAGACTTCAAGTCATGTCGGCGGGTGGTACGTGGTAGCATGGCGCTGCGGTGTATCGGCAACAGGCATGACGTGCTCAATAGTTTGCGCGCATGGAGGTGGTGTCGTTGGACGCCGTGGTGGCATCGATGGATGTCTGGAGTGGCAAGGATGATGCAGATCTTTTTCCTAAAGATGGGTCAGCGGTTCGATGATGATGGCGGCTTCTAACACGTATGCATTTAGCATACGCTTTAGGTTTATTGCACCGGCTGTAGGTTCCAATACGTTATGCGGATAGATCGGCGGCGACACTGGTTTTAGATGTGGGGAGTGAAAGCACTCAACATTATTGTGTTTGTAGGTGTGAGTGGTGGTGGCTTCAAGTGGCTTGATGTATATTCTTGTTAGACCTTTGTTGAAGAATTCATAAAGATGGCTGCATGCATCGATTGATGCAGAGGCATGGGGTTTTAACCTCCTTTTACAAAATAAAACCGTTCGTGGCGAGAGATGAATGGAACTTCACCCTTGACGAGACTCGAACATATGATATTCCATAGGTCACGGCAGAAGAGAACGATATCTCACATCTTTCTCTAAAAGGAGCTGAGCTATGATATTCTAATGGAACATAACAAATCTCCAGTCCTTGATGGCTTCCATGCAGAGTTGTCTCAAAACTTTTGGGATGTCATCAAGACTGACCTATTGCAAATGTTAAACCTTATTCATGCCGGCTAACATGACCTATCCAGGCTTATTTGGTGAGATTGTTTTGTTGCCAAAAAATTAAGGAGGCTGAGCAGAACTGGTAATATGGACTCGTATGCCTCCATAATGTCAGCTTCAAGATATTCACCATAGTGGCTAATCATAGGCTCAATGCAGTTGTTGACCATGTCGTTTCGCCTTCTCAAACGGCTTTCATGCAAGGAAGAAATATACTCGATGGAGTAGTGATTTTATATAAGACTATACTAAGATGCACCAAAAAACATGAGTGGGGTAGCATTGAAGATTGAATTTGAAAAGTCTCATGACAAAGTCAAATGGCCGTTTCTCCAATTGTCCTTGAGAATCTCTGACAATTGATGCCAGTGGATCCAAAATTTTACTTCTAGAGGAAGTGTGGCTATCAAAGTTAATGACGTGGGTCATTACTTCCAGAAAAAAGACTATAACAGGCTAACCCTATGTTTCTAATGTTATTTAACATTGTATCGGCCATGTTGGCTATACTGATTGAGCGCGCCAAGTAGAATGGTCAGATTGCAGAGTAGTGTCATGCCTTGTGGATGGCGACCTCTCTATATTGCAATATGTTGATGATACGATTCTTTTATGGAACATGACCTAGATAAGGCTCGCAAATTGAAACTCTTGCTTTCAGCATTCAAGCAAATGGCGGGCCTTCAAATTAACTTCCAAAAAGTGAATTGTTCTGCTTTGGAGAAGATAGCGAGGTAACTTCTGAGTATGCTTGGCCTTCATGGCACCCGAAGGGGAGAGACCCGCCGAGATTGGATCTCTATCTCTCTCTATTTCTCTATTTCGGTACTATTTTGTAGGCCGAGCACCATTTCTTAAACATCCGGAGATTCGTAGCTCTAATCGGGCAGAAACCTTAAGAACTTAATACTCTAGATGCAGGAAGGAGTCGGTAGATGTGTGGAGTAATAGTAGTAGATACAGAATCATTTCGGTCTACTTGTCACGGACGTGATGCCTATATTCATGATCATTGCCTTAGATATCATCATAACTATGCGGTTTTCTATCAATTGCTCAACAGTAATTTATTTATCCATCGTATGTTTTCTTTCAAGAGAGAAGCCTCTAGTGAAACCTATGGCCCCCGGGTCTATTTTCCATCATATATTTTCAGATCTATATACCAAAAAACCCAAAAATACCTTGCTGCAATTTAGTTATATTTACTTTAGTTTGCTCTATTATTTATCTTTTATACCTATCTCTATTATATTTCACTCTTGTTCGTGACTGTAAAGGGATTGACAACCCCTTTTTCGTGTTGTGTGCAAGTGTTTGTTAGTTTGTGCAGGTGCATATATTGGGGACTTGCTTGTGCCTCCTACTGTATTGATACCTTGGTTCTTAACTGAGGGAAATATTTATCTCTACTTTGCTGCATCACCCTTTCCTCTTCAAGGAAAAAACCAACGCAAGCTCAAAAAGTAGCAGGAAGAATTTCTGGCGTCGTTGCCGGGGAGGTTCTACATCAAGCCTACCATGTACCCATCATAAACTCTCATCTCTTGCACTTACATTATTTGCCATTTGCCTCTCATTTTACTCTCCCCCACTTCTAAAATGTTTTCATAAAAAACACAAAAATATTTGGCTTTTTATTTGCCTTCTTTCTGTTTCCCTTTTCGTTTGCCCTTATGTCTTACTTGGTTTGTTTGCTATTTTGCTTGCCATAATTGTGTGTTTATTTAAATCAGAAGCAAAGAAAGAACAAAAAGGGGGGTTATGGATCTTCATCCACTTGCTAATCTTTTTAAAAGATCCAATTATGATGAACCAATTGCTAGTGAGTTGAGTGCACTAGATTATCTTTATGAAGTTTTGCTTGAAATTCATGAATCTGAAAATTGTGATGAAGTGTTGATGAAGTGATTCATGATAGCTCCTTAAATGTAAAGCATCATTACAATCATGTTATTATAAATTCTATTAATGTTAGTTGTGCTAATAATATGCAAAACCCTAAGCTTGGGGATGCTAGTCTTGCTATGTACACTACTTATTTCAATGATCATGATTGGGGTCATAATGCTTCGTATGATCTTGAAAATTTACTTAAGCCTCATGATGAATCTGATAATGATAATAATGTTTGTAATAATATTGAAAGTGGGTTTGGAAGAGTGTTAACTCTAGGTAATAATGATCCCACTACATTGGAGAATGATCAATCTTATGAATTTTTTGATAAAAATGGGCTTGGAGAGGTCATGACTTTATTTGATGATAATCCCACTATTTTGGAAGATTGTCAACTTTGCATGCGTGTGGATCATGCAGAGAATAGGTTATGTGATAGCTATATTATTGAATTTTATTATGTTCCTGCGTGTAATTATTATGAGAGAGGAAAATATGGTTGTAGAAATTTTCATGTTACTAAATTACCTCTCATCGTGTTGAAATTGCTATTGTTCCTCCTTCTTCCTTGCATATGCTAGTTTTTGCTTGTCTTGATAATTTGTTTACTTATAAAATGCCTATGCATAGGAAGTATGCTAGACTTAAACTTATTTTTCACATGCTACATGATGCTCTATTCGTGTTTCAATTGCTATCTTTCATGTGAGCATCATTAAAATTATCAATGCCTAGCTAAAAGGCTTTAAAGAAAAGCACTTGTTGGGAGACAACCCAATTTTTTTATGTTTTTATGAGAATACATATTATTACTTCTGTAGTAATTGTGATTTGGTGTTTTAATTAGTCTAGTAAAAATCACACAAGATTGATATACAAATTTCCTAGGTTTTCCTAATTTTTCAGAATGTTTGGAGTTACAGAAGTATACGAAGTTTCCAGATTACTACAGACTGTTCTGTTTTTGACAGGTTATGTTTTCTATGTGTTGTTTGCTTATTTTGATGAATCTATGGGTAGTATTAGGGGGTATGAACCTTGGAGAATTTGGAATACAGTAGATATTACACCAATATAAATTAAGAATGAGTTCACAACAGTACCTAAGTAGCGATTTATTTTATTATACTAACGGAGCTTATGAGTTTTCTGTTGAGTTTTGTGTTGTGAAGTTTTCAAGTTTTGGGTAAAGATTTGATGGACTATGGATCAAGGAATGGCAAGACCCTAAGCTGGGGGATGCCCAAGGCACCCCAAGGTAATATTCAAGGAAAACCAAGCATCTAAGCATGGGGATGCCCGGATGGCATCCCCTCTTTTGTCATCAATCCATCGGTAAATTTACTTGAGGCTATATTTTTATTCACAACATGATATGTGTTTTTCTTGGAGCGTCTTGTATGATATGAGTGTTTGCCTTTTAGTTTGCCACAATCATCCTTGTTGTACACACCTTTTGAGAGGGACATGCTTTAATCGTGAATTTATTAGAATACTCTATGTGCTTCACTTACTACTGCAGGATGGTGCTAACGCAACACAACGATCAGAGACCCTTCGATGAAACTGTGTGTAATGCAATAATCGCAAACGGTGTTGTAAAAAACCATCCAAAAAGGTGCAAAACGTTTGCGATGACGGATGCACCAAACACGGTTCAGATTTTAGTTGCATGTGCGATGCAGGGCATACGGTTCAGTTCAATTAACTATTTGCGATGAGGAGGAACAAAAGAAACGGGTAGCCAGATGAAGGTGTGTGCGATATACAGCATACGGTTCACTCGGATGAACTATTTGTGATGAGAAGGAACAATAGAAACGGGCAGCTGGATAAAGGTGTGTGCGATTGAGGGCATACACTTTAGAAGGATTAACTATTGGTGATTAGGCAACAGAACAGAAACGGTCAGCCAGATCAAAGTGTCTGCAATTGATGGAATACACTTCACATGGATGAACTATTTGCGATTAGCCACAACAAACACAAACAGTTACACAGATCAACGTGTGCGCGCTAGACGGGCACACATTCTAATTAAAAGAAGTGTGTGCGATGGTAATAACAAGCGCGAGCGGTTGTTGGAACAAGACGTGTGCTGACATTGCCTATTGTAGTGCACCCGATGGTGCAAATGCCACGTACGCGGCTGAGAAAGCATGCCCACGTTACGCCTTCCGGGAATTGTGCCACACTTAGAACCGTTAATAAATTTTGAGCATGTGTCCCGTCACATTCCAAATTACTACCATGCTATATTTAATTGCAAACTTGTTCACACCGATCAAAACCTAAACGGTTTCCCACTTAGGGGTGTATTAGTACTCGGTTATAAATACTACTACTCCAAGATGACTGCACATTCCTCCTCAACTCCTCATCCACAAAAACAAACAAGTCATTCATCATCGTTCACATGCGTCTACCATCGCCAACGTGAGTTCTGGGTCGAGAGATTGCCACCAGGGAGAGGTGAGCATCGAAGCAGAAGCACGAGAGATGTCCCGCCTCGCTGTGAAAGCAGCCGACATGTCCCACCGCGTAGCCGTAGCAGCACAGAGGTCCCGCCGCGCCGCTGAAGTAGCACGGAGGTCCCGCCGCACCGTCGATGCAGTAGACTGGTCCGGCTGCACCGCGGATGCAGAAGAGATGTCCCGCCGCACCACGAATGGAGCAGAGATGTTCTCCCACGCCGCAGCGGCCTGGGAAAATGTCTCCCGGGTAGGCAAGGACTCTTACAGGCGCATGCATGCGATCGTCCATAACCAGATGGATCAGATCTCTGGCTGGGCGAGGGTGCAAGATGACATGAAAGCCTCGCTTGAACAGGCTACCGACATCATCCGGGAACTAAATGAGAGCAATGCGAAGCTCTAGGCCGAGCGCGACCTACTGAGGGCGAAGGTCGTCGGAAGTGCGGAGCAGCAGGAGGAGACCACTGCCTTGTTGAAGAGGACCGGTGTCATCGTCAAGAAACTTATGGATGAGAATGCCATGATGCGCATCAAGTGCAAAAGGCTGCTGGAGGAATCCGTGGGTGCTCTCAAGCAACATCTTGAGGACAAGAAAGAGCTCATTTCCGCTCACCGCGGAGACTAGTTCCCGCGGCCTGCAGCAACGCATCAAGAAAGTAGAGATCGGCGAGCCAGATTGTTGTCTTCCTTCTTATTTTGCCCTTGTGTATTTCGAGCGTTGCCGCATGTGGCTTTTTTAATTATGTTCCTAAAAATTTAAGGCAATTATTATGCACTGTCATCGTCCTTATATTCATCAGTCTTGATATAAGTCGCATTCGATGCTATATAGGTCCGTTGGATCTTACATCAAGATTCGTGCAAAACTTTCTTTTTAGATTTTCCTTTTTCTCTCTTAAATATCAGTCCAGTGAGACACAGCCACGCTGTGAAACAGGGGCTCAGGCTCCATTAATGGAGACGTTGGGAGGGAGGTGCACGGAGGATAGAGGTCAAAGGGCTCTCCTCCCGATGAGCACACACAGGGGTCTGATCACACGCCTCCCGTACTCAAATAGCTACCCTGCATGGCACCTCCTAGCCAATAAAAAAGGGATGTGTGGCAGCACATAATTGGTAAGTAGAACGCACACGGTTTCAATAATACTTGTGTTTCCAATTTGTAACATGACAACACTTGTTCCAAAATGACTTTGTTGATTGTTAATCTGTGCGCCTTCACAAATCGGACAGAAATACCACAGCCTGTTGGTACCATGTCATGACACCATGCCAAGTTTCATGTTTTTCAGGCATGTTTTGGATTTACAGGAATTAAAAAACTAAGTTTCTCAATATTTCCAGCCGAGCCACGACGCCCAGATGTTTGAATTTCATTCCCATTTCTTGCATGGGACCTATAAATTCACCCAAGGACACACATGTGATTTTTCAACCAACTTTGGTGCACTGGAGCATGTGCTTGTAGTTCAAATTTGAATTATGCATGTTAAATGCCCAAAAATTCAATTAACGTATAAAAAAGGCCAAACAAACCCAAAATAATTCCAAAATTTAGCACTATACTTCTATATGGTATAATCTACTCCCTCCGTCCAGAAATACTTGTCATCAAAATGAATAAAAGGGGATGTATCTAGATTAATTTTAGTTCTAGATACACTCCTTTTTGTCCATTTTGACGACAAGTTTTTTCGGACGGAGGGAGTATCTATGTAAAAAATAAGGCGGAAGAAGGCAGTGTATGTCGTTTCGCACACGGACGTGACACATTCCCTCTCAGAACCATGAGCCTTCTTGAGAGAAGCTCCAGTTTGCAAGAAGCTTATACCAAAGTTTGTCCCAATACGGCCAAAAAAATTACCACAAAATGCTGGTGCCATGTCATGACACCATGCCAAGTTTCATGATTTTCAGGCGTGTTTTGGATTTACAGGAATTAAAAACCAAGTTTCTCAATCTTTCCGGCCGAGCAACGACGCCGAGATGTTTGAATTTCATTCCCATTTCTTGCATGGGACCTAGAAATTCACCCAAGGATACACATGTGATTTTTCAACCAACTTTGGTGCACTGGAGCATGTGCTTGTAGTTCAAATTTGAATTATGCACATTAAATGCCCAGAAATTCAATTAATATATAAAAGGCCAAACGAACCCGGAATAATTCCAAAATTTAGCACGATACTTCTATTTGGTCTAATCTACGTGTGTAAAAAAAATTAAGGTGGGAGAAGGCAGTGTATGTAATTTCACAAGCGGAGGTGACACGTTCCCTCTCAGAATCACAAACCTTCTTGAGAGAAGCTCCGGTTTGCAAGAAGCTTATACCAAAGCTTGTCCCAATTCGGCCAAAAAATTTACCACAGCATGTTGGTGCCATGTCATGACACCATGCCAAATTCCATGTTTTTCAGGCGTGTTTCAGATTTACAAGAATTAAAAAACCAAGTTTCTCAATCTTTCTGGTCGAGCAACGACGCCCAGATGTTTGAATTTCATTCCCATTTCTTGCATGGGACCTAGAAATTCACCCAAGGACACACATGTGATTTTTTGACCAACTTTGGTGCACTGGAGCATGAGCTTGTAGTTCAAATTTGAATTATGCACATTAAATGCCCATAAATTCAATTAATGTATAAAAAAGGCCAAACAAACCCGGAATAATTCCAAAATTTAGCACGATACTTCTATTTGGTCTAATCTGCCTGTGTAAAAAAATTAAGGTGGTAGAAGGCAGTGTACATATGTCATTTCGCACACGGAGGTGACAAGTTCCCTCTCAGAACCACGAGCCTTCTTGAGACAAGCTTTGGTTTGCAAGAAGCTTGTACCAAACACTACAAAAAATACACTTCCGTGATGATACGTGTTTGTCACGGTAGGTCGCATTTTTTGTCATGCATGTACATCCATGACAATTTTATGACAGAATCAAGATAGTCATACATGTGCTGTCGTAGAAGTGTTACATGACATTACCAAAATTATCATCACGGAAGTGTCCACTTCCATGACGATAAATCGCGACAGAAGTGCTTTCGTCAAGGGTGACCGACACGTTGCATCCACCGTAACGGAATGCCGTGAAGCTATCGGGTCCGGTTTTGGATCCGATAACCCGCTAACAGCCCCAACCAATGGGGATTTTCCACGTGTAAAATCATCATTGGCTGGAGGAAACATGTGTCAGCTCACCTTTGGGACAGATGTCATCCACTCATTGGACAGAAGGCACCTATGATACATCGACACGTGGCACGGATAAACAGAGGCCCATTCTTGTGAAAAGGTCGGCCCGTTTGACTTGGTCAAAAGGTGGCGGTCCGGCCCACGGAAAGCCTGTTAACGACTTGTTCGCATGTAGCCCATTTACAGCCCGCTAACCTGTAACACCCTCGATGCGACTATATCTCCCACGTGTCGAGGCACGACTTAGAGGCATAATCGCATTGAAGGCATATGTCGCAAATTAGGCAATCTTCACAACATCCCATGTAATATAGATAATAAAAGGGGAGATAACATAGTTGGCTTACACTCGCCACGTCAATCAAGTACATAAAATAGCATTACATCAACCAAACACTCATGGCCCGACTACGGCGCCAAAATAAAAGATAACCCAACATGCGACATGGTCCCGATCACCCCAACTGGGCACCACTACTGATCATCAGGGAAAGACACGTAGTATCGTTGAGAGTCCTCGTCGAACTCCCACTTGAGCTCAAGCGCGTCACCTGGAGCGGAAACATCAGGCCCTGCATCTGGTTTGGAAGTAATCTGTGAGCCACAGGGACTCAGCAATCTCACACCCTCGCGATCAAGACTATTTAAGCTTATAGGTACGGCAAGATAAAATATGTGGAGCTGCAGTAAGCGACTAGCATATATGGTGGCTAACTGATCGCAAAAGAGAGCGAGAAGAGGAGGCAAAGCGCGAACGAGTAACTAGAGGGCATCCTGCGGCAAGCATTACTCCAACACCGTGTTCACTTCCCGGACTCCGCCGAGAAGAGACCATCACGGTAACTCACACGGTTGATTCATTTTAATTAAGTTAAGGTTCAAGTTATCTACAACCGGATATTAACAAATTCCCATATGCCCATAACCGCGGGCATGGCTTTCGAAAGTTCAAATCCCTACAGGGGAGTCCCAACTTAGCCCATGACAAGCTCTCATGGTCAACGAAGGAATAGACCTTCTCCCGAGACGTTCCGATCAGACTCGGTATCCCGGTTCTTCAAGACACTTTGACGAGTTAAAACAAATCCAGCAACACCGCCCGAATGTGCCGACAAATCTCGATAGGAGCTGCACATATCTCTTTCTCAGGGCACACTCAGATTATCCTAGGTACGGGTAGGCCAGCCCAGCATTGCCCCTGGTGGCCACCGGCAGCTGACAGGTGGACCAACACTCAGAGGAGCACTGGCCCGGGGGGTTTAAAATAAGATGACCCTCGGGCTCCGGAAACCCAAGATGAAAAGAGGCTAGGTGGAAAATGGTAAAACCAAGGTTGGGCATTGCTGGAAAAGCTTTAATCAAGGCGAACTATCAAGGGGTTCCCATTATAACCCAACCGCGTAAGGAACGCAAAAATCCGGGAACATAACACCGATATGACGGAAACTAGGGCGGCAAGAGTGGAACAAAACACTAAGCGAGAGGCCGAGCCTTCCACCCTTTACCAAGTATATAGATGCATTAAGATAACAAGATAATATAATGATATCCCAACAAGTAAAATAATGTTCCAACAAGGAACGGTCTCCAATCTTCACCTACAACTAGCAACGCTATAAGAGGGGCTGAGCAAAGCGGTAACATAGCCAATCAACGGTTTGCTAGGACATGGTGGGTTAGAGGTTTGACATGGCAATTTGGGAGGCTTGAAAGCAAGTGGTAGGCATCGTAGCATAGGCATAGCAAAAGAGCGAGCATCTAGCAAAGCAAAGATAATAGTGATTTCGAGGGTATGATCATCTTGCCTGCAAAGTTGTCAGAGTTGACTGGATCCTCGAAAGCAAACTCAACGGGCTCCTCGTTAGCGAACTCGTCTCCTGGCTCTACCCAAACAAGACAAACAATCAAACGGAACACAATCAACCACGTGCAAAACTCAAACAATATGATGCAATGATGGTATGCGATGCGGGATGCATATGCAAGATTTGACAAGGAATGCATGAACCTGGCCTCAACTTGTAAATCCAAGTGTTCCACTGGAAAGATGAGATGAAATCGCTTGAAAACGATATAAAGAACACCGGAATCGGAGTTACGGTTTGGAAATGGCAAGCGATTCAAATATGACCACGTTCTGTGATTTACAGCAAGTAACCATCTAAATGCAACAAGATGAACATGCTACAGCACCCAAACATGGCATCAAAATACATGGCTGGAATGCATTCATGATGCTTAACAAAAGTATAGCACTGAGCTATGGCCAATTCATCCATTAACAGGTTCAAACAAGTATGGCAAAAATGCATATGGTAAACAGATCTCAGACTTAGTGAAATTAACACTTGTCTGGAATTTCAGATCAGATAGCACTCTTTGGAGCATGAAAACTATACGCTACAAGACCTGAACATGGCAAAGTAAAGCATGGCATGGAGCTACTCAAAGATCTTAACAAAAGTCCCTTAGTGACCTTGAGCCAAAAGGGATCATAAAATACATTTGCAAGCATGTGAACATGGCAAAAACATAATCAGATCACAGACTTAGTGAAAACTGGAGCATGCTGAAAACATATATCAAGTAGGCATGTTTACGAGCTCGATGCACTCACTACAGAGCAAGTCATGACCATCTCAGCATACACCCAACAAGAATACACAAAATGCAAGCTAGACATGGCAAGAACAATAGCATAGCATGCACGGACCAACTACAATATCATCGGCAAAATTGCTAACAAGTAGACAATCTGCCCAGATTCACGAAATGACAAAAGTAGAGCTCGATTGACTCAAGCTAGGGTGCTCCATAATTGCAAACAAAGACATGGATGGATAGATCACTACAAGATTAACAAAACATCCTTACTGATCATCCTCAAAAGAGGCACGGATCACTAGGAAACAACATGAACATATGGCCATATGAGATAAACAGCTCAAGGACTTAGTGGAAATGCTAAGTCCCTGAAATCAGCATTACCAAGTGCCTCACTTTGCAAGCTTGTGCTAGTCACCACACACATCACAAAAATACATGGGTTGCACCTCTGGAAAGATGGCAAAACCCTTAACAAAACATATGTAGAACTCATGGGCATATCATGCACACAATAATCATGGCAAAAATGACAAATATCTAAATGGAGCAGTAGATCTGACAATTATCTCAAGTAGCACTCTTCTAACAGAATTTCGGGTATCAAGATGAACTCAAATGAAAATGATGCAATGATATGAAATGATGTACTCTCTAAGACGAACATTTTGATATGCTATATGCCCAAAGCGGAGCTACGGATGCAAAGTTATAGCACGATGAACAGGAGCAAATTATTAGGGTTTCGGGGCAAAAAGTCAACGAGTTTTGGATCTCAGATCCAGATCAGGTCCGGCGGGTACTGTAGCTGCACGCGGCCCGAGGATCGCCGGCAAGTGTGGTGGTCGCCGGAGGGAAGCAGTCCGGCGAGGGGGTCGGCGGATCCGGCGAGAGGGGTCGCCGGTGCGGCGGGGCGGTGGCGCGACATCGGCGAGGCAGGAGGCGGCGAGGGGCGGCTGGAGGCGCGGCCTTGTGCGGCGGGGCGGCACGCCGGAGATGGCGGGCGGCGGCGCCGGACTGGAGGAGCCGGCCGGCTCGGGCGGGGACGAGGCCGGCTCGGGCGGCGCGGAGGGAGTGGGCTCGGGGGGGCGGATCTGGGCCCGTCGGGCCCCGGCGGCGCGCGGGTCGGCGGCAGTGATGTGGCGGCACGAGAGTGCCTAGCGGCGGTGTGTCCGGCGCGGTCCGGATGTGTCCGGCCACGCGGAGACGATTTTTTACGGTTTGGGAGAGGGGATCCGCGAATTTGGAGGAGGGGTCTTTATATAGAGGTAGAGGGAGCTAGGAGAGTCCAAATGAGGTGCGGTTTTCGGCCACGCGATCGTGATCGAACGCTCTAGATGACGGAGAGGGTTTTGGTGGGTTTTGGGCCAACATGGAGGGGTATTGGGCTGCAACACACACGAGGCCTTTTCGGTCCCTCGGTTAACCGTTGGAGTATCAAACGAAGTCCAAATGGTACGAAACTTGACAGGCGGTCTACTGGTAGTAAACCAAGGCCACTTGGCAAGTCTCGGTCCAATCCAGAAATGTTTAATCCCCACACACGAAAGAAAGGTAGAAATGACCACCGAAGGAGAACGAAGCGCCGGAATGCAAAACGGACAACGGGGAAAATGCTAAAATGCATGAGATGAACACGTATGCAAATGCAATGCACATGATGACATGATATGAGATGCATGACAACGATAACAACACATGGAGACAAAAACACGAACCCGAGAAAATAAAATAACTTAAAGCCGGAAACGGCAATAGTTGGATTACATATTGGGTAAATCATATCCGGGGTGTTACATAACCCAGGGCCCGTTACGACCTATCCGAATTAGGCCCAATAGCATCATCTGGGCCGTCCTATATGATTCCAGCCCATTTTAAGTTCCGGCCCATGTATGGCCCATGACGTCTTTCGACCCAGATGAGGCCCTTTGTAACTCTTGGCCCATTAATGGCCCGTGGTGAAACTGGCCCGTAATGAACAGTGTATCACTTTATACCCATTAACGGCCCATTAATCCATTGGGCCATTTGCAGCCCATGTTATCTTTCGGCCTTCTCAGGGCCCATTTATTCTTGGGCTCATTTCCAGCATTCGGTTACTTACGGCCCATTACTGCCATTTTTTGCTTGTGGGCCAAATTCATCCCGTGGTTACAGTCGGCCCATTTGTGGCCCGTTAATACGTTGGGCCATTTTCATGGCATCATCAAATACGGCCTATTAACTATGGCCCGTTATGGTCGGCCCATGAACAGACGACTCCAACTCTAGCCCGTTTACGGCCATAATGCGGTCTGTTTTTAGCCCATGTTTGGCCAATCGATCATATAGCCCGTCTAAGGCCCATTGATGATACGGCTCATAGAAGGCCCGTTGTTTCTACGGCCCGTAGAAGGCCCATTGTTTCTACGGACCGTAGAAGTCCCATTGTTTCTACGGCCCGTAGGAAGCCCAGTGTCATTACAGTAAATATGTAGCCCATGGCCTGTTAAAGGCGGGAAACTACTATAGGTTTAGACCTGCTAATGGCCCAAGATGATTAGAGGCCCACGTTTTGGCCCATATGAGTAACGAGATGGCCTGAAGACCGACAACACTGAGATCCACTGAACCTTCCGGCCTAAATTACAGCATACCGACCAAAGAATAAACCTAGACTATACAACAAAGAAATTATGGCATATTAGGAATCAAAGTTCGCTACCCTGTGATAATAAAGTGCAACATGACCGTGGATTGCGTACACTGGGCATCAAAGGTCGCCACCAGTGCATATAAACGCGTCGACAAAAGAATATACAAAACTAAGAGCACTTCAGAAGGCAATAGACCTGGCAAGCTCGGACCCCGCAAGCAGCCGAACAAGATGATGAGACCTCAGTTGTGTCAACGATAGATGCTTCATCCCTAGCTGTATGGCACCATAGTGCGCAAGGCAGTCCCCTGGCATCTTCATTACATCTTTGACTTCAAGTCGGAGCTGAGCTGAAGCAAGCCTTTCCGCTTTAAGTTGAGACTGAAGAAGTCGAACTGATTGAGGCAGCGAATGCACAGAGGTTGTCTCACACCTGCTGGTGAGTAGCTTCAACTCACTGTCTTCATCAAGACAGGACCTTGGGGTCATCTCGCTGTCCTCAAGATGGTTTGGCTCACTATCTTTCCTAAAGTTCTGCCTGGCATAAGAGATACGACTCTGAAAGAGATACAAGGAGACACGTAACAGGTTTCACAATTATATAAGCAAATAAATGGATCTGTTCTACATAAGGAACATGTTTTCACAACTACAATGTAAAACTGGTAGTTGTTGCAAACATCCAATCAGATGTAAACAGCAGTGGAGGAAATGATGCCTATCCAAATCTATACTAGAACAAAGTTTGAAGGCTTGAGAAGGATGAACTTACATTACATGTTAACACGGGCTGGACAAAGCCCTTCTCCATGTTGATGGAAAGATAATTCAATAAATTCCACAAAGATAATTCTTTATAAGCATTGCCATTATTCTACATTTTGCAAAGAGTAAATATAGATGAAATAATATTGGAATAAATAGAGGATAATGAAGCTCAGGTGCAGACTGACGATACATAATCAAATAGCAATTAATCAAGTACAGCGTTACAAGGCAAATGGTACTGACAAGAGGAATGCAGACATCAACGTGTGCAGTGGCATTGACTTTATTCAACATTTTGGTAAGAGTAAATGTAGATATGATAATTTGGAGAAAGTGGAGGGCAGGGCAGATAAGATGCAGAGTAATGCTAGACAATCAACTATCTCGCGATGCATGTACAGTAATACCACCACCGTCCGTTATTAGTTGTCGCTCAAATGGATGTATCTAGCACTATTAAGTTCTAAATACATCCAATTGATCAACAATTAATTCGATACAGAGGGATTACATGACAACAGGTACTTACATGAGCAATCCAAAACTTCATAACCATTGTGTTAATTCTACATTTATCTAAGAGTAAATATAGATCTTATAATTTCAAGCAAATGAAGGATAAACTAGCGGACATTTACAGTGATGCTACATAATCAAATAACAATGAGTGTAAGTATGCTGACAAAGGGAAAGAGGTACTGACAAGAGCAATGCAGAGCCTAGTATTGTCGTGAGATCCTATGATCCTTTGAGCAAGGAGATTCATCTGAATTTAGTTTTCATACAAGAGAGAAGGTAAGGCACATGCTGAAATTTAGGAGTTCAAATTTTGAATTGATATCATAGATAGTACCTAACGCTGGGCTGTCGGCAGTTCTAATAGGGGTTTGGCCACTGGAGTAGGGGCAAAGTCTGTTACAGTTGGGCCTGTGTTTTCTGTGGCTGCTGATCTATCTAATTTAATAGGTATCACTACCTTTTCCAACTACCTAGTTTGTACTCCTTGAGGATCTGCAATCACCCTCTTCCTTTTGGACATCTATTACGAAAGAACAACATTTGACTGGAAAAACATAGTATGATGACACATGGAATAGGTACGGAAAATGGATAGGTATGGCATATACTCATATATGATGCTTAAACTAAGCAAATGGTGTAATAAAGTAGAAGTAATGCAAGAGGTCAGATGCAAAATATGTGCAACCAATACAACCTTACCAAGTTAGAGCATGCACCTTGATGGGTGAATAAGATAGGCCATCCTCCATTATGCCAAGTTTGTTAGCCAGTGGATCGTTCCGCAATATTCCTCTCGTGCACCCATTCTCATATTCATTTTGATAATGTTCAATACCTGACATGCATGAAAACATAAAAACAAGTGAGATTATCTTTGTAATGCAGAAGTGCTTCTAATCCAATACTTCCTCCCTTTAAACCCCTTTGTGTTATCTTTGCAATTATTTTCGATCGCACTTCTAAACCGTTTATCGGAATGACGAAAATAATATGGTGTTGGAAAGCTGCTGCAAAACCGCTCCTTCCACATGTTGAAAGTTTTCTCTAATTCCCTATGGATAAATAGTAATTCGGAAAATTGTAGAATTTCGCAAACAGAACATCCGAGTTCGTATTTTCGATGCCATTTCTAAATAGCTAATCCAATTGAGGAAAATAATATGGAGTTGGAAATCTTATGAAAATGCGCTACTTTTTTATGTTAAAAGTTTTTTCTAATTTTGAAGGTTTAAAAGTAATTTAGAAAACGATACAAGTTCCACCGAGTTCGTATTTTCGAGCTAATTTTTTAAGCGTACGTCCGAATGCAGCAAATGATATGGCGTTGGAAAGCTTGAACAAAATGCGAAACTTTTTTGTATATATTATTTCTTCAAATTCCTTACAGTTTGAAGCCAATTTTGAAAATGGCTAAAAACGTATTTCCCCATAATTTCTACAAACTTTATCGGAATGAGGCAAATAATATACTGCTGAAAAGCTACAGAAAATGCAAAAAAAATTCCATGTTGATGGTTTTCTCTGATTCCAAGCCGTTTTCATGTAATTTCAAAAATGGCAAGGTCATTCTTCTTGCCTTTATCGCAAAACAGATTCTTTGAAAATGCACCGCCTGAAGAACGTGAACTTCTCGGCGCGTGTACCTGAACTTCACTCTGTTTTTACGTGCTTTTTTGCTCATAGATCTCCATCAACTGATCGTAGCTCTCCATCCACTCACCGGAATTGAGCAAGTGATATACCGATGGAAAGCTGTTGTAAACACGCAACTTTCCTGTGTTAATCGTTTTTTCATACTCGCGACAATTTTAAAAGTTTTTCATCTCAAATTCATTCACTATAGTAGTCAAACTTCTTGCTATTTTCACGTTGAACTTCTTGACGTATTTTCATTTGTAATTTTCTCATCCATTTCGTCAGTGTTATACAAATGATATTCTTTTTGTACAACCCTCTCACAATATTTATTTCACTTTCTCCAACCGAGGACTTGAACTGACACAAATGATATTTCTGTCATTCTGAAGTAAATTAGAGAAATGATGAGATCATGATTTCTTCCTTCGTTGCGATTGGAAACACACTACGTGAAGTAGTTGAACTTTTCGGGCATGTCTGTTCGAACCTCACTCTGTTTTTGACGTGCTGTTTTAGCACTGCGTGAAGTAGTTGAACTTCTGGGGCATGTCTGTTTGAACTTCACTTCGTTCCACTTTATTTTTGTACTTTTTCTTATATGAAATACACACAATGTAGTACATGAACTTCCGGTTGTTATCACTTTGAACTTCTCTCTGGTTTGAGAATATTATTTTAAAACACAAAAAAGAACATATTTCTTATGTATTTTTGGATATCTAAATACACGGTGATCCTCTCTCACAAGAATTTTTTAAACTTTTCGTTGCCGAGCACTTGAACTTCTAGCAACCATTTTTTCATTTATGAGTTATTTTTAAAAGTGCAAAATGGCGTTGTGTTTTTTATTTTTTTGAACAGGTAAATCCTAGGTTTTAATAAACTATGAATTTCTCTGTTATTTCAATTTGAACTTCACCTTTTTATATTTTTTATTAAAGAATTGTATTCGATTTTTATGTGAAAGAAATCGAACATGGAAATACAAGGTGAACCTTTCTCGCAAGAATTTTTGAACTTCTCCGGACATAGCACTTGAACTTCTTTCAACAAACCTTTGAAGCTTTTATTTTTCTATACTTTTATTCTCACCTGAAATGCATTTCTTGGAGTACTTGAACTTCTTGTTGTTTTCACTATGAACTTCTATTACATTTTTGTGTATACATCGAATTACAAACAATTGAAGATCGATCGTCATTTTTTGTCATTTTAAAACATGTAATTGGAGGTCGGATGTCCCGCAATATAAATTTTGAACCGTGCACAAGGGTGCACGTGAACTTCTTGCCACAAATCTGAGTTTTTGTATTCTTCGAACTTCTATGTTATTTCAAATTGAACTTCACATTTTTATTTTTGAGTAAATAATTGTTTTCATTTTTAGATATACATCAAATCTGACTTTTTATCCAATTTGAACTTCGTGGTTGATACTTTAATAATAACAGATATTTAAGTTTCTTTAAAAGGTAAAATCATAGATTTTTTTAATAAACATCAAACCACTTTGTTATTTTAGTTTGAACTTCCAGTTTATTAATAAATAAGAAATTTCTATTTAAACTTTTTTAGTTGCTCCTTTTATTTTAATTTGAACTTCTTCATTTTATTCTTTAGGAACGACAAAAATCTAGGTTTTTAAATTTTTTATTCATCACATTTTTCTCATTTATTAGTTTACACTAATTTTACTCATGTTGCTATATCCGAACTCTATTCTTTTTAATAGTTGGACTTCACATTTATTTACATGACCTTCTTCCTCCATCTGTTCATGAGAGTAGCGGCACCAGGCATGGTTCATTGTCCCCCACGGTCTGCACGCATAGACCTGCCTCTGTGGTGAACTTTTTCATAACAGTAGCTAAATCGAAGCAACTTTATGATGACTTGAACTTCTGAAGAATACACAAAAATGTAGAAGATTCAGTGGGGGCGAGGTGATGCATATAACACACTTGACCTTCTTGAACATAACATTTTGCATATTTAAATTATTTGAACTTGCTGAGATAAACATAACACACTTGACCTTCCCGAACACAACAATTTGACCTTCACAAAAAAGCAACTTTTTAGCACAGTAGTACAAGCACAACAAAGCATTCATCAAATATCTATAGTTGTCGTCTTCCCCACAAGACAAAACTATAGGTGCAATCAATACTACGAACTAGGGGGAGGAACGATCTGGGCCTCATCGCAGGTAGCAGGTAGCAATGGTTGGCAGCATAAGCTAGCAGTGGCCAGCAACAACAATCGGGATCTCAAAAAGGGAGGTGGGGATCTTCTAAACAGAGAAGCGAAGAAGATTTCTGGGGGCGAAGAAGACGTCGGCTTGGATCAGGTGAACCTGCATCCTCTTCCATAGTGGACTTGCTGCTCGGGGAGAAACTAAACTTCTGGCTGCCGGGAACGAGGACAGGACGACGCGAGGTGAGTGGCCATGGCGACCTGTTGCTGCATGTGTTAGCCTCCTAAAGCGCCGTCGCGCGGGGACGCATGCCTTTCGGTGGCGCATAGGATGAGCCAGTCGACCACAGGGGTGGCACATCGGATGAGCCAGCCGTCGCAGTGGCTGGATCCACAGACGACAGTGGAGCAGCGGCCGGATCCCTAGGTGGGGGCGGGGGCGGTGCGGCGGCCGGAGCTCCTGCCAAATGTGGAAGGTTGCAGGGGAGTCGGGGGCAGAGGTTGAAGGTGCAGGTGGAGGCAGGGAGCGACGGCGGCAGGGGGAGGCAGGGCGCGGCGGCAGGTGGAGGCTGGGCGTGGCGGCGGCGGGTAGGAGGCTGGCCGCGGCGGCAGGAGGAAAGCCGGTCACGGTTGCGTTTTATATTTTGGTCTAGGCAGGGAGAGAAGGTCGTGGATTTTGTAATGGGCCGTTCGGGAGGTGCATAGTGGGCAACTCGGGAGGACCTCCTCGGCCCTATATAGCGCGACGTGATCCAAATAACTATTCTAATCCTGGGATTAGAATAGTGTTGTCATATATATATATATATACACATATACATATACATACAGCCGGTCTATTCTGTTAATATTACCAGAATAACTATTCTGATAACACTTCTGCACTGCACGCTCAACGCAACTGCACGTCATTATTTGAACCAATTGTGCTGCAGTACTCACACGAGTGAACTTCGTGTCGGAAAAAACTGCATGCAGTGTTTTTTTGGTACTATTTTCGCTCTAATTTTTTAACTGTTTATCGAAACAAGGCGTATGATATACCATTGGAAAGCTATTGATTATGCGCAACTTCGCCATGTTGAACACTTTTCCAGATTCCTCTTAGTTTAAGAGCGGCTTCAAAAATGGTGCGGCGGATGACGAGAGGTAGCGAGCGTTTTTTCGTGATTTTTTATAAACCGCTCATCGGAATAAAGAAAATGATACGCCATTGGAAAGATATCGTCGAGGCGCATCTTTTTCATATCTATTATTTTCTCTAATTCGTTACGGTCAGTTCCAAATTTACTAAATCGCGGAATTCTGTTTTTTTTATTTTGCAATTTTCGGTACTGTTTTCGCTCTAGTTTTTGAACCGTTCGTCGAAACGAGGCATGTAATACGTCATTGGAAAGCTATGGACAAGGCGCAACTTTCATATGTAGAAATGGTTTTGAGATTCCTTACAGTTTTAAGTTAATTTGGAAAATCGTTCAGACGACGAGTGGCAGCGGCCGTTTTTGTGAATTTTTTACAAACTAGTTGTCAAAATGATTCAAATGATATGCCGTTGGAAAGATATCGACGAGACGCAACTTTTTCATGTAGAACACTCTCTCTAATTTCTTACGGTTTAAGAACAGTTTTAAATTTACCGAAAAGCGGACACTCTGTTTTTCGTGAGACCAAAATCATCGTGTGTACTTCATCGGACAGAAGAACGCACTGCTTCAAATGGAAAACCGCACTATAGCAGGCAGTCAAGTGAACTTCATGATTTCTTTTTGTCATACATAAACTTTCTCGCAAAACTTTTTGTTGTCTTTTTTTCAACTTTTTTTTGAACGAGAGTGGACCGCAACACTCCCGAAAATGAACCGCAACACTATCAAAAGTGAACCTCATTAGTTTTTGTTGTATTTTTTCATACTTATTAATTTTTTATGCGCGTTGACCAAGCGAGTGGACCTTTCATTGGATAGAAGAATGCACTGCTTTAAACAGAAAACCGCACTACAACAGACAGTCAAGTGAACTTCATGATTTCTTTTTGTCGGACATAAACTTTCTCGCAAAAGTTTTTTTGTCTTTTTTTCAACTTTTTTTGAACGAGAGTGGACCGCAACACTCTCGAAAATGAACCGGAACAATATCAAAAGTGAACCTCATGAGTTCTTGTTGTCTTTTTTCACACTTATTTTTTTACGCGCGTTGACCAAGCGAGTGGACCTTTCATCGGATAGAAGAACTCACTGCTTCAAACGAAAAACCACACTGCAGCAGGCAGTCAAGTGAACTTCATGATTTCTTTTTGTCGGACATAAACTTTCTCGCACAAGTTTTTGTTGTCTTTTTTTTAACTTTTTTCGAATGAGTGGACCGTAGAGAGGAGGGAAAATGAACCATGACATATATCAAAGTGAACCACATTACTATCTTATTGTTTCACTAAATTTTTAGCACTTTCATGTTGAGCGCAAGTGAGCAGCGTCACTCTCAAAAGTGAACCACATCGGAGGACAAATCGCATTGCAAGTGTTAATGTAGTCGACTAGATTTTGAGACACACAAAACAAATTGCACTTCATACAAAGGGCTAATGGGCTGCAATTTCCCAAAATTTTCACATTACAACTTCATACACCCATGCATCACACTGCACAACCAAACAACGCTGGTGTGTTCGTTTCTCCTATAAAATATAGTTAACTGAACCACAGGTGTGTAATGCATCACAGCAACCCAGCAGCAAACAAAACTATACACACACAACCAAAATGTAATGAACCACGTTGGAGACATAGATAAGTTGAAGTGCACACTTGCATTTGTAGCAGCAAAATCTAAAACAGAAAAAACCCTCCAAAATGGTATTATATCCCTGTCAAACTACACATCTAATAAAGGTGTTAGTGTAATTTGAATAGAATGCACATTTTGAACTCCACTGCAGCAGGATGAACATGACAAACTGCACTGTGTCACCGTCCGTACTGCATGCTATGGGCGCACGACGAGTGGCACCGTGAATGGTGCGCCCACGCGAGCGGACTACACGTCGCAGCATACCGAGCCGCAATCCAAGCCGCAACGAGTTGCACGATGAGCTGCAACAAGCTGCACACCGCGCTGCCTAGTATATATAATTTTTTCGAAAGTGAGCTTATACATAGTACAAGTGAATTGCATAAAAAAAGTGTACCCCTCGTGGTTTTCTTCGGAGCTACAGAAGAGAAATCACCAAACTTGTTGTTTTCTTCGGTCTCGAAACCGACAGGAGACTACACTACAAACCCCAAGCGAGCGGACCGCGAGGCACCGTGTCCAACCATCCACATAAACCACATATTTATTTGCCCAATAACCTTATCCATATTGACGGCCAATTTTGCTCTAAACAACAAAGCGGTGCATAAGCATTAGAATACTTAAAAGTCTTCTATGCACCACATGTTCCCTATCATCTTCGGTGGCACTCTACTTCGCCTTTTTCCTCAAAGTAAATTGTAAGACCAATTCCACTACCTCACAAGAGCAGCTATGCAGTTGACTCCCTCTCCTACTTCAGAAATGCACCATATTGATAATGCCATGAGGTGAGATTGGGGGGCGTCAGAAATTTCAATTTTAGGAGAAGAGAAAACAAAACGCACCGAAACTCCCATCCACTGAAGTACAAATCCGCACGCTGCACCTCCTCTATCCCTCCAGCGAGCTGCAAATGGCAGCGTGGCCAACTACACAGCGTTGCCGCCATGGGCGCATGGCGAACTACATGGCGTTGCCGCCCGCACTGCCCTGTCGTCAAGTGCCGGTGAAGTGGAGGTCGCCGCACAATCCGAGGACAAGGCTGAGGGGATCCGGATGGATCACGTGGCTACAGGCGTGGGGGCTCTGACGGTGGCGGCGTCCACGGCCACTGGAGGCACTTGCAAGCAGGAGGCCCGAGCCGTGCTTCTAGGAGGTCGTCGGGGCGCGAGGTTGGATGGCCGAAGATGCGCGGAGAGGCGCCGATGCGGGGCAACCTCCTCGATCCCGGTGACCCGAGGGTCGTGAGGCACCGTGAATGAACGGATCAGGGCCATCGGCGAGGGAGCATGCGGGGGTCAACGGCGGCTGCTGCCCGATCCCTTCTTCTTATGGCGCGGCGGGACCAGCTTCGCTCAGATCTGTCGTCGAGGCAACGGAGCGGGGGGAGGTAATTGGTTTCCAGGGGCCAGATCAGTGTGCGGGAGGAAGGTAGCGGCGGGGGTGAGGCTTGGCCGGTGGAGTGGGGTGCAATGGTGGCACCGGTTGCGGCCCAGCCTAGGGAGGGAGGAAGGTGGTTAGGGGCGGCGGGGCTGGATCTAGCCGGATCAGTCGCAGGGGAGGCATTGAGGGGGAGGCGCATCAGGGCGACAAAGGGAGGTTGGAGGAGGGGCGCCAGAGTTGGTGGGTTGGTGGGGCGCCGCGGGGTGGGATGGTGGGGCGCCGCGAGGCTGGGAGGTGGTGGCGCGTCGGAGGGGTGGGTGGTGGCCTGCCGCAGGGCTAGGAGGTGGTGGCGCGCTAGAGGGGTGGGGTGGTGGCGCGCCACGGGAGTGGGGAGCGGTGGGTTGCCGGAGGGGTGGGGTTGGTGGGGCGCCGGGGGTGGTCGTCGTGGCGAAGGTGGGCAACGAGGGGTAGGTTGCTGCGGGGTAGAAAGTGGGGTGCGAGGGTTGGCTTAATGCAGTTTTCTCGTGTTGCTATGCGGTCCGGGTAGGTATCTTGAGTAGCACGGAAGTGTTAGCAGAATAAGAGATTTCTGTGTAGAATAAGGTCTTAGGGGATATTATGTACTGTTGTTAGTTTGAAGCACTCCTCTGGTTTGAAGGATAGATATCTTTCTGGGATCAAGTGCATCCTAACTCACCTGCGCAGGATGTACTAATAATGATGATGGAGATGTTGTAGAGTATATATATATATATATATATATGATCACGGGATCAGAATAATATTCTGATCACAACCTGAACTGCCTGAGTAACG
This sequence comes from Triticum monococcum, assembly GCA_034509565.1. Taxonomy (NCBI): domain Eukaryota; kingdom Viridiplantae; phylum Streptophyta; class Magnoliopsida; order Poales; family Poaceae; genus Triticum; species Triticum monococcum. The sequence continues at coordinate 210,764,822 of CM067847.1, read as the reverse complement.
CGCCTGACCTTCCCTCTGTACGAACCCGACCTTCGGGCTATCTTCTCAACCGTGCCTTCTACCGCGAGTTTTTCTGTTCATTCGTGTTGTTGGCGATGTAAGTGTAATGTTTACATAGTTTTTAGAATCTAAATGCTTTTTTGATTAGGAATCTAGCTCGTTGGCGGATTTTCTCTCGGGCGGTGATGAACATGGGTCTGTCACAAGTGGTTTGCATGTACTGGATGTTCTAGGATCCCTAATAGGATGAGAATTGGGTTTAGGTACGAGTTTACTTCATGATTTGTTGTTATTTTCAAACGAATTCGATTTGGTGTTCCGCCACCTCTGTTCTTCGTCTGCGGGATTGGTTTCAACCGCTGTTGTAGATTTGTAGGTTTTCTGTTCAAATTGGGTGTGGATTTGTGTGCATTAGTGAGACAAAATGCTGCCCATGTTGTTAATTTGAATATGCGAGCTCATACAAATCGAAATCCGACGATTGGATCTTCTGCATCCCGCCATGGTTTTTTGTTCGAGGGATTGTATGATGGGGATCATTTTCTTATTTATCCGGAGCATGATGACGTTCGAAATGGCGGTTGAATCCTCCCCGTTTTGTTAATTCGATTTGGCTGGCTCATTCATTCTGAAATTGTGGATTGCACTTTCTGCCTCCCGTCGCGGTTTGTTGTTCGAGCGCACTGATTGATGGCGGATCTTTTTTGGTTGTTTTATCTGGAGTATGACGACGTTTGAAATGGCTTTTGACGTGTCGGAATTGACCCAAACGATTAAATCTGGGAACCAAATTTAATCGGGGTTGTTGTTTCAATCAATTTTCGTTCTGTTGTACAAGCTGGACTGCTAGAACTTTCGCACCTGAACTTCTGTGCTGTAAGTAGATGCTTGACTTCAGTCGATGGTTTGTTATTTTTGATGATCCACTATCTTCAGTAGATACTGGACTTCTTTCTAATTAATGGTTGAACTTCTGGTTTTCATGTGCTTCAGGTGTCATCCAGCATCTTGGAAGTCTCCATGTGCTTTGGTTGTCATCCATTTTTGGTTTGGAGCAGTTTGGCAATGTTGTTAGTGCGTTTGAGGGGTGACCCATTGAGGGGGTGGTGCAACGCGTATGGGCTTGGGATTGAGTACTTGCTGCTGGGAACTTCTGAGCTTCTTCATGCGCCTCTCGTCTTCCTGTCAAAAAAGAAAACAAAATATTTATTAGCACACAAGTTACATCTGTCTATACCTTTCTAACTGAACTTAGCATTATTCACAGCCTGAACTTCTCATATATAAAGCTATTTGTAGCCTGGACTGATGCTCATAAACTACCTGAATTTCGCATGGCTGTAAGCAGGCAGATTTTCTACTATTTGCAGCCTGGACTGATGCTCACAGACTACATGAACTTCACATGTTACAGCAGGCAGATTTAAAAAAAAGCTTTTGTAGCCTGGACTGATGCTCAGAGATGTACCTCAACTTCTCATTGATGTGAAGTTCAGGCAGATTTACTACTATTTTTGGCAGCCTGAACTTCTCATGGACTGATGCTCACAGATGTACCTGAACTTCTCATGGATGTGAAGTTCAGGCAGATTTACTACTATTTTTGGCAGCCTGAACTTCTCATGGACTTATGCTCACAGATGTACCTGAACTTCTCATGGATGTGAAGTTCAGGCAGATTTACTACTATTTTTAGCAGCCTGAACTTCTCATGGACTGATGCTCACAGATGTACCTGAACTTCTCATGGATGTGAAGTTCAGGCAGATTTACTACTATTTTTTGGCAGCCTGAACTTCTCATGGACTGATGCTACACACCACCTGAACTTCTCATGGCAGTAAGAAAATAACAAGCAGAGGGAAGAAGTTCAACCATACCCTGGCTAGAAGTTCGGCCAACCTTTTTCCAGCAGCTGATAGGCCACCTTGTGAGCAATTTGTCGGAGAGCTAGGAGAGGAACCGCATGGCAATCCATGACTTGCATAGGGCACGAAGTTCATCTGCATGAAGCAAGAAGGTCAGGCAAGGGACAATTGAAGAAGAAGGCGACAAGTGGGAGGAAGTTCATGTACCGCTGCTAGATTTGAAGGCGCCTCCGATGTCGCCTTCACCGCGGAATTGCCCCGTTGGCCGCGCTGTTCGCCATAGCTTGCGTCGGGGCCGTCATCTTCTCTGCCAATGCGTCGGGCGGTGAAGATGGAAGGAGGATGCGGCTTCCGGAAGTCCATGGCGGCTTCGCCGCGTCCAGGCGACGCGGGCTCCCTCGCGCCGGCGTTTGTCGTCGCTCGCTCGCCCGCGCCGGTGGTCGGCCAGGATCTGGGGAAGGAGGGGAGGGGCCGGATCCGGCCGGCCAGGAGCTGGAGACGGGGGGAGGCGGCGGATCCAGCCGGCCAGGAGCTGGAGACGGGGGGGAGGCGGCGGATCCGACGAAGATCGGCAGCGGCCACGGGGGGAGATCAGGGGATCGAGGGGAGGAGGGGGGCTGGGGCAGCTCGGGATCGGGATCGGGATCAGGTGGATCCTGTCGGGGAGCCTCGGGATTCAGTGGATCCTGTCAGGCCGGCAGCAGTTCAGAAGTTCGGGAGGGCCCTGTCGGGCCCTATATAGGGGCTGCTGTGATCCAAATAACTATTCTAATCCCAGGATTAGAATAGTGTTATCCTATATATATATATATATATATATACACTATTCTGATCACGGGATCAGAATAATATTCTGATCACAACATGAACTTCCCGAGTAACGCGCCTGGCCTTCCCCGAGTACTAGGTTGAACTTCACCTAAAAGGTGTCCAAATGGGGCTTGCGATATACCGTTGGAAAGCTCTGGACACCAGTATCATGACCCAAGTTAAATTTTTGACAAAATGTAAGCGGTTTAAGAGCAGTTTTGAAAACCGTTTTCCTTCACACAAAAAACGTGAATAGTATTTTTGATCGCATTTCTAAACCGTTTATCGGAATGAGGTATATAATATGGCGTTGGAAAGCTGCTGCAAAACCGCTCCTTACACATGTTGAGAGTTTCCTCTAATTCCATATGGTTAAAGAGTAATTTGAAAAAAAAAAGTAAAATTTTGTAAACCGAACAGCTGAGTTCGTATTTTCGATGTCATTTCTAAACGGCTAATCCAATTGAGGCATATAATACGGCGTTGGAAAGCTTATGAAATTGCGCTAATTTTTCATTTTGAAAGTTTTTTTCTAATTTTGAAGGGTTTAAGAGTAATTTATAAAATGGTACAAGTCCTACCGAGTTCGTATTTTCAAGCTCATTTTTTAACCATGCGTCCGAATGCAGCAAATGATATGGCGTTGGAAAGCTTGAACAAATGCGAAACTTTTTGGTATGTATTGTTTCTCCCGATTCTTTACGGTTTTAAGTCAGTTTCGGAAATGGCGAAAAACGTATTTTCGCCGTATTTTCTACAAACTTTATAGGAAAGGCGCAAATAATATACCGTTGAAAAGCTATAAAAAATGCGAAACTTTTTCATGTTGATGGTTTTCTCTAATTCCTAGCCGTTTTCAAGTAATTGCGAAAATGGCGAGATCATTCTTTCTGCCTTTATCGCGAAACAGATTATTCGAAAATGCACCGCGTGAAGAACCTGAACTTCTCGGTGCGTGTACCTGAACTTCACTCTGTTTTTCATGTGATTTTCTTGCCCGTAGCTCTCTATCCACCAACCGGAACACTCATCGGAATTGAGCAAAGAATATACCGGTGGAAAGCTGATGTAAACACGCAACTTTCCCGTGTTGATCATTTTTTCATACTAGCGACGATTTTAAAAGTTTTTTCATCTGAAATTCATTCACATAGTAGTCGAACTTCCTGTTGTTTTCACGTTGAACTTCTGTGATATATTTTCATTTGAAATTTTCCCATTCATTTCGTCTGTGTTACACAAATGATATACCTTTTGTGCAAACCTCTCTCACAATAATTTTTTCAATTTTATCCGATGGAGGACTTCAACTTATAACAACAAAACTTTTAGACTTTGCTTTTTTATTCTTTTTTTAATACAAAATGCACACCGTGTAGTATGTGAACTTCTGGCAGTTATCAATCTGAACTTCTCTCGATTACGTGAAAATATCTGAGATTGTTTTATGAATTTTTAATCTGATTTTCTTAATCCCTTTTTATGAAATTTTTAAGCGCTCTATTTTTAAAAGTTGAACTTCTTGTTTTTTATTTTTTGAACTTCTTGTTTTCATTCTTTAATAATAAGGAAATTCTGAGTTTTCTATAATCATCGAACTTCTCGATCTTTTTAATATGGACTTCCTGGTTTATTTCTTAATCTTTTTTATGAAAGAAGCGCTCTATTTTTAAATGTTGAACTTCTTGTTTTTTTATTTTTGAACTTCTTGTTTCCTTTCTTTATTAACGAGGAAAGTCTGAGTTTTCTATAATCATCGAACTTCTCCATCTTTTTAATATGGACTTACTCGTTTTATTTCTTGATCTTTTTATGAAATTTTGAAGCGCTCTACTTTTAAATGTTGAACTTCTTGTTTTTTATTTTTGAACTTCTTGTTTCCATTCTTTAAGAATGAGGAAAATCTGTGTTTTCTATAATCATCGAACTTCTCCATCTTTTATAGTTATATCCTTTAATTTTAATTTGAATTTCTTCATTTTATTCTTTAGTAACAAGGAAAAATATGAGTGTCTTCAAAACTTCAAACTTCTCTGTTATTTTAATCTGAACTTTTTAGTTTTATGCGTAGAAAAAATATGGTTTCTAAATAAGCATCAAGCAATTTTCTTAAAATTGAACTTCATGCTTTTATTTTTCCTAAAAACAGAAAGAATTTGAGTTTTTCGTGTACATCGAACTACTCCATTATTTAATTTGAACTTCTTGATTTTATATAGCAAGGAAAATTTAAGTAATTTTTGAAATATCAAACCGCTCTATTTTCGTATTTTGGACTTCTTGCAAGTAAATGAATAATGAACTTCTTGCGCAAGCAATTTTGATTTGAGCTTGAAGGAGCACGTGAACTTCTTGCAGCAAACTTTTTAGCATTTTAGTTTTGTTTTCTTCTATTCACATCTGGAATGCAACCCGGGTTGTTTTTTCACATCAAACTTCTACCATGTGTTTTTGTTCATAATTCATCAGTTGTTCGTTTGATTTACACAAATCATGTAGCTTCTGAAACTTGTGGAAAAGAAACAACTTTATTATTTTAATAACGAGGAAAATCTATGTCTTGTAATCATTGAACTTCTTCGTTATTTTTTTGAACTTCTTGAATTTTTTTGGGTTTTGAACATGTACATACACGGTGAACCTTTCTCACTACAATTTTTTAACTTTTCCTGGCGGAGCACCTGAACTTCTAGCAACAAAAAATTTAGACTTTGTCATTTTTTCTCTTTTTTCTCATATGATACACACACTATGTAGCAGGAGAACTTCCGGTTGTTTTCATGTTGGACTGCACTTTTTTTTTAATTTGACCTTCTTGATTTTGTAATAAATATTGATCTTCTCCCTTGTTTAAATTTGAACCTCTAGTTTTTTAAAGGGAAAATGCATTTAAGTTTTTTAACTGCTCTATTTTTAATTCAAACTTCTTTGGGCTATTCTTTTAGTAACAGGGAAAATCTCAGTTATGTAATATACATCAAAGCGCTCAATTATTTAAATGTGAACACTGGTTTTATAAACATAATCGAAAAACCCCATTTTTATAAACTTTGTTGAACTGATTGTTGAAAATTTTGACCTCTATTTTTTATAAACATTAAGTTGCGTTGTTCTTTTATTTTAACCTTCTTGGTTTTGTAATAAATATTGAACTTCTCCGTTATTTAAATTTGAACCTCTAGCTTTTTTCGAAACAGGGAAAATCCACTTTAAAAAATTAAACTTTTCCCTCAATTCTATCTCTAAATTTCCAAACATTTTGTACCGCATACTTCTCACGATTGTGTTAAATTCCCTTTTTGTTTCTGTTAACCCCATTTTTTTATTCCTGAACTCCCCTATTTTTAGTGGTTGAACTTCATCCTTTTTTGTAATTTATTGTTTTTGCGTTAAAAACATATTGAATGCCGTAGTATTCTTTCATGTACCCTCATGTTTTCTATGATATAAATGAAAAATTTAAAAATATAAATTAAATGGGCTTGGTTCTATACATGCATAAGTACAAAGAAATGAACATTAAATCAGGAGAATACCTGATAAAATGTCTCTGTATTTTTTTCTTGCTTAGTATAAATGTAATATTCTCCTTTTGGGTCATGAACACGAACAGCTATGGTGCACACGAGTTGGCTACAAAATCTGAAACATTTTTGAGTTCGTGTGTGACAACACGCATGTGCACTCATACATGCATGCACCCTGCACATCAGCACATACTACTAGCACATCGCACACACTCACCACTCACGGGACATACTACTAGCACAACGCACACACTGACCACTCACGCAACACACCAACGGAATGCACGCACCCGACGGCAGTAAGCTACAACGTTGCGGATTCGTCATCATCTGCGGTCGGATGCCATGGCCATGCCCGACTACTCCGGCCAATCTACACCGCCAGGTCCTGGCCCGGACGCCTCCATTTTCCCTCGTACTTATCCTTGTGTGCAGCGCGTGTGCACACACACACAGAGAGAGAAGAATTATAGGGGAGCCACACACTGATGCTGCTGGACACCTGCTATTTCTTTTTCCTTCATTTAACATACACACTGAGCCACATAGTCTGCCAGGATGAACTTCCCTGTCTTTCATACTGCTCGCATGGGATGGAGGGGTCGTAATTCTTGTTTCCCCTGCACATCACTCTTCATGTGGTTCACGAAGTAGTCTTCCTGGTACATGTCACCGAACTGACTGGTAGAAAAAGGAGAGACACAACAAATACATAAGACAAAATTTGTCACCCTCACCTTCTGCTGGGGACTTCTGCTCGCGATGGCCTCGACCTCCCTGGCGCTACGGGGCTAGACTAAGATGGTGTTGGGTCATCATCGGGGAATTGGGACTTGGACGGCGTCTGCACCCCAATCCGGACTGCAACGGGCCACATGGAGTACCCAGGATCTGGATTTTTGCAACTCCCTGGCGCTCTACTATGGCTGCATGAACGCTGCTGCCAACCAGCGGTGCCCCTGTTGTTGCTCCTAGAAATCCATCTCTAGCATTCCGTCTCTAGCATTTTAGTTAACATCTGAACTCATGTGTCATGACAACGGTGGGGAGATGGAGCCGGGTGAAGGGGAGCTGCATCTCATCTAGGGCCACACCCATGGCATGTGCGAGGTCGTGGCAATCCTAGGGATGCTTGTCGCGACGGCGGCTGGGGCGGCGGCGTGTGGGGGCTGCCACGAAAGGAAAAGTAATGATGTTAGTAAAGAAAGATAGGATAAATTAAAGCATGTCATTTAGGAAAATAAATGAAAGTTTGCTCTGCATAGTTGTCACACCCTACATTTTTGTAACATTTCATTTGCATCAATAAAGCATGAAAATTTGGACCAACAAAAACTTTTGCATTATTTGGCTTTTATTTGGAGTTGGTTTTCTCTCTGTGCTTTTCAAGTGCTCTTTGAAGTCAACACAACTCCACCTTCTATACTTCATCTCCTTGCCCCAAACTTCTGCCCAATAATCATGCCATGTGTATAGTGCAATATAGTATTTTCTTACAAAAATAATTTGGCCAAAAAGTATTTTCAAAAATTAGTTTTCCAAAAACCCCTGAATTGAGGTTTGCACTGCAAGTACCTTATTTGGGGTATGAAAATTATTTCAAAAAGTATATTTGAAACCTATTAGATATAGGACTCCCATGAACCACAAAAATATGATTTTAAAAGTTATTTTCCTATTTTATTTAAAAGCTTTTTCTTAAGGCCAGAAATGGTCTTTAATAGGGAAAAATTATTTTAATGTTTCAAAAATATTTGAGAAAATTTAGGGAAACTCAGTGGACATATATTTTCCATATATAAGAGTTTCAACACATGGTCATGTTCAAAATATTGGACAAAACCTCCCAAAACCATTTCTTCCCATTTCAAGGATTTGAAATATTTCTAAAGGAAATATTTCCCAAAAATTCCAAGAAAATTCTAGCATGTCACCTATGACATGTGTGATGATCTTGCCAAGTATCATGTCATGGAGAGTAGTGTAACCCCATGAAATCTCCCCAAAGCCATTTCTGTCCATTTTGAAGTTTGAGCAACTTTACATTGCCAAACATGTCCAAATGTTCTCAAACCTTGTGAACATGCTAAAATGGTCTAATTATTAATCTAGACCAAATGGCACAAGTTGGAGAGAATGTTATCTTGCTCAAAGTGCCCCAAAACCCTTCCTGTTCAGAACCAAATTCGAACAACTCTACACTACCAACTTCCTCCCCTTGACCCCATCTTTTATGAGCATGTGCAAATCCTCAAATGAGGCCACTACACCAAGTGGTGCATCATGGAGAAGTGATTTGCTCAACTAGATCTTCACAAGTCCATTTCTGCTAATTTCTAGGGTTTGCCAAAGTTGCATTGGCCACTTTGCCCAAATGAGCTCAAATTTGGTGGAGCACCCTAATTATATGTGTCATTCCATCCTGTAAATTCTCATGGCAATTGGAGTTCATTTGCTTGCCCAAAACTTTATCAAACACCTTCTGACATTTTGCAAAATCCACTGTTTGGACCCCTTCCACTATTCTTGGAGAGCTCAAATTTTTACCACAAGCCCTTCTAGTCCTCTTCTACCTCCAGTAACAATGGCAAGTCCACAGCTCACTTATTGGATGGGTAAAACCCCACTTCCTCTCTCTGGTCAGCCCATTTGCACACTTCTTCCCCCTCTCCCCTCACTCTACTGGCTCTCTAGGGCATCCAATGCCCCTCTCCTCTTCTTTACTCCCCCTAGACCTGCTCGACACCAATGGGCGCGCTCACCTTGCATAAAAAATGGCTGGCCGGCCATATGGGCGCTTTGGAGCGCGCTACAGTGCGCCCCCGCACTGTAGCCGCCCCCAGCCAGGCGCATCCGGCCACCTCGGCTCTCCCCCTCGTGTCCCTCGAGGTCGCCTCGACGTCCGCAGCACGCCACCCTATCGCCCCCCTCCTCTCTCCTCCTCCCTGCGCCTCCGCGCTAGCGAACAAGGGCCGCCTGAGCGCGGCAATGGCGTGGCACGCACGCGCGCTGCCCTGGCGCTCCCCCCCCCCCCCGCTCCTTCTCTCCCCCCTCTGGGCGTAGACCACCCCTACCAACACCCCAGACATGCCCACGCGCGCCCCCGTGACCCACAGCCACGGCAACGACCTCGTCGGCGCACGGGTCCACGGTGAGCCGTGGCTCGCCTACTTAAGGGCCTCCCCGAGCCCCTCTTTCCTCACCACTCGCTCTCTCACTCCCCTAATCACCCCCCTGCGCCACTCACCCCTCTCCAGGAGCACCCGAGCTCGAGATCGAGCTCGAGCTCCGCCGCCTCGGGTCGCCGTCAATCCCACGGTACAGGCCTCCCCCGCTCCTCCCTTGCCTCGATCTGGAGCCCTTGCATCCCATTGACTGTTTCCCCTCTCTCCCCCGCCTTGTTTGCAGCCGGAAACGGCCGGAGCCGACGACACCCGAAGCTCCTCCGTCGCAAGACCTCGTCGCCAGCAAACCAGGCAGCTCCGGTGACGCCCGCCACCTCCACCCGAACGGCGACACGACAAGGAGCCCAGCCGTGCCCTCGCCTGACCTCGCCGTGCCCGGGAACGTCGCCGGTGAGCTCGCCGCCCCTCTGGCCTAGGGTTGACGACGACGGCCGTGGGGCCCGTCAGTCAGCCTCACATACTGACGGGTGGGCCCACCCGTCAGGTTCAAATGCACACGCGCGCACACCGGTTCGCTGCGTCGGCTGAAGGCGTACATTGCCTTTACGCCTTCGATGTGGCAGCCTGCGCGGGCTGGATTCCCTCTGGGCCTGCTGCACTGTGGCCTTTCTGGCCCAGTGGCACAGTGCCACTTTTCTTTTTCCTTTTTCTTCTGTCTTGTAAAAATTCCACAAGATAAAATATTTGTCCAAATGGAATAATTCCAACTCCCATATTTTTCTAAAAATCCCACCTATTTAATGGTGCCACTTTCATTCAAATCCAACCAACTTTTATGTACTGTTCAAATTTAAATTCAAATTTGAGCAGTTTAATCTCTGTTTGAAAATCCATATCCCCTCTTGTATAACTCCAAATCTAAAACTAGGAATTTTCCCCTTCTTAGATTTCCACCTAGTATTTTATAAAAATAAGTTGACATTTTTCTGAGCACTTTGATTTTTCTGTTTTATTATTGCCTTATTTTTTCTCGTTATTATTTTGCGACGATAGATTGCGTTGCTGACGAAGGAGTTGGACCAGAAGACTTTGAAGACCCAGAAGACCTCGTTGAGCCAGGCAAGCAGCCCTTTGACCATGACTAAGAAACCTCTTTTTATGCATATCATATAGCACCTTACTATTGTTGCATCGGAATCATGTGAGAGGGGAGCCACCTTGGTGGGTTGCCCTCGTCTCCTCCTTATTGATACTTGCATTTGTCCATGACCCTACCTCCTTATGAGGGTTATGCCGGTGGGAATAGATAGGATGCTATGTAGTTGCTACGCAAAATGGGCGGGAATATGCATGGTGATGAGGCAAAGTGTTTTCAAAGGACTTTTCGAAAACCCCGTCGGGTGCCACTTATGCCCGAGGGAGATAATGAAATGGGTAACCACTTGATGACGAAGTGGTGTACCGAGGCAGGTGTGTGTGTGGTTTTCGAAAACGGATTGGTTTAAGTTGCGACCGTTATTCCAGCCTTACATGCGCAACCACTCTACCCTTATGTGGGAAAGGGCATTATTGATTACCTAGGCCGATACTAGCTTGGAGCCCGCATTGCTAGTGATGGGAGAGTTGTTGGTGCACTCTCTCGGGACGGGGTCGTGCCAGGAAGGGCGGCCATGACTGTTTTCACAGGGCACCGGATACACCGTTGTGTCCCCTCTCGGATGTTACGATCCCGAGTGAGTCTCGTATGATGTACATCGTGAGGATACGGAACAACAAGTGGACTCCTTGTTAGTGTCGTCTAGGGAAAGATAGTGATCGGGTGCTTACCCCGGGTACTAGAGGTACCGCGGGTCGTGAATGACACAGAAGTTCCCCGGATCTAGTGGGTAAAGTGTGCAACCTCTGCAGAGTGTAAAACTATTCGAATAGCCGTGTCCACGGTCAAGGACAGTTAGGTAACCGCTCTTGGGCTACGTCCACTTGTTTTAACCCGTGTGTGTGCGTGGGAAGAACTACTCGGGTCAAGTCAGAGGACTTGACATGATTGAGTTGGGTTGGTGCCCACTCTTTTTATGTTGATACCATTACCCGAGTCAAGTCAGATGACTTGACATGATTAAGTTGGGTTGGTACCCACTCTATCTATGTTGATATCTGTAACCTGTTCTTATGGTTACTTGAATTCTCTTGATGCATGTCTTACAAGCTGTTGAACATGTCATTGCACTCAAAAACTAGCTTTCCGCAAAAATTTACCTATATCATGCATTGTTGTACCTTGAACCAAAACATGGGTTGCTTGCGAGTACATTCAAAGTACTCATTGGCTTGCCACTGGTTATTTAATTGGCCAGGCATGGAAGAGCAGGAGTTCGAAGAAGAATTTTTTGAAGAGGAACATGCGAACTAGGACGTTTCCCAGTCAGAATGCCTGTAGGGTTAAGGCAGATGGCATGGGTTCTACTTATCGACGAAGATTTCTGCTGCTTGTGTTTCATTTGATGTTCAGGCCTTAGGGCTTTATCTATGTAAGACTTGACCATAATGGTCGTAATTTGTGTAAGACGGTATGTATGGATGTAAGACTCTTGTTATTCAGCTTCTGTGTGTTCAGTGAGCATTGATATCTGGGATCACTGTACACGTGCATTCGGTGGTCACGACTTATGAGTCGGGGTCCCCACAATAGTTGCTCTGACAAAATCAATTTATTCATTTTCTAGTACCTACTTTTTGTAATGCAGGTCGAGTTTTCAGTAAAGGTGCGCAATCATCCCAGAAACAAAGCAGTACCTCAATTCTCTGTAGCTCAAATTCCACAAATCACTAGTCCCTGTATTTCCAGTGCAAGTGAATATGTTGAACTGAGCCATCAAAAACTCTTTTTTTAACCTGAAAGTGGCGAGGGAAATAAGATAAACGGTTGTATATGAAGTGCAAACATAACTGGACTACTACTGGCTAGTAATTAAGCATATGCCCATGAAGAATTAACAGCTGATCAAACAGCCACATGATCTGGTTCCACTCCTCTGAATGCAAGTGCATAGTAGTTCAAGATGAACACAGACCGAAGCATAATACATCAGTTCTAACTAACAAGAAGTAATTCACCTACTCATTCTATAGTGTAATCCATGAGTGGATGTTTTAACTGCTCTGCTGGCGATGATGTGACCGTTCTATTGGCGATGATGTGACTGTTCGCAGCACAGGATACGCATGATTTTTTTAGGAACATATGAAATGAATTATCGAATCAAAATAAAAAAGGGACTCTCTTTTTTATGCAGATGCAGACCCAATTGTTTATTTAACATACTATAAGATGAAGAACAGAGAAGCATTTATACTAACATTACTGACTTGCAAACAATATTGTAGAAACAAACATCAGAGCTACCTGTCAATAGTCCAAGTACACACCTGATGATGAAATCGATTCCAAGCTCCAAATGATGTAGCAGCCTATGTCAAAGCTAGCAGATAAGAATAGCTTCACCCAACAAAAGGGCACAACACAGAGCAACCCTAGTAGTGCAGCGGATTTAGAATGTTCAGATTTACATGGTCTTCATCTAGCAGCAGATTTACATGGAGGAGCAGCAGCAATTCAGACGTTCAAGCAAGAGACGATGGGAAGGTCGATCAGACACGCCAGAGAAGGTCACGTGCGATGGATGCTTAGGCAGGGGTTGCAGAGGCGACAACGGGAGTCCTCCACGGAGGAGCGCGAGCGGCTGGAGGAAGAGGAAGCCGCCACTGGCTGCGTGGGTAAAGACCCGAGGTGGTGCAGGCTCTTGGCATCGCCAGAGTTGAGGAGCGGCACCGGCGCTGGGATACGGGGCGTCGGCACGCTCCGGCGGAGGGAGAAGCGAGGAGGTGGCCGGGTGAGGCACGGCTTGCTATTCCTGGTGTCGGCGCCCCTATTCTGCTCCTCCCAGCACAGGTGCCTCTACCCTGTGTTCATCCGTCCCAGGGGGAGCTCGGGCAAGACCGGATCCGTGCGTAGAGGGGGACATCTAGGTGGTGGTGGGCGGCGGCGAGAGGTCCTAGTGGTCGGCGACGGCAACGCGGGATACTGGTGGTGGGCGGCGCCGCGGCGGCGCGCGTCGCTGGGGCTTTTGGGTGCGGGACAGGGAGGGGTGGTGGCTCGCTGGGGGTGGCGTTAGGCGGGATGCAGGCGGAGGTGCAGATGTGGGCAGGCCGGCGCCGGCGGGGCTTTGGTTGGTGCCGCCGTGCGGGGAGTGGGTTGAGGCTAGTGTGGTCGGGGCTGGATGGATTAGATCGGGGTGAGTTCAGGAAGACCTCCGCGCGCCTTTAGAGCATGCCGTGATCCAAATAACTATTCTAATCTTGGGATTAGAATAGTGTTCCTATATAGGACAAATTTTAACTACAAGCAGTGGTAGTTACCTCCTACTTAGTTTGCTGCCACCTGTCCCGTTGTGCATGTACGAAAATGTCTTACCGGGTTGAAATGGATCCGTTAACAATCAACTCACTAGATTGTTTAATTAACCAATTAGAAAATTGAACGCACTGTTGCAACAACCTACAACAAATCTGCTAATTTCTTGGCCACATGCACATGGATCACGCTGAATGGATAAGTGACTAGTAGCTTAGTATATCTACCCCGTACTTCCAAGTTCCAACAACGATCAGCTTATGTACTTTTTTTTGTGAACGATCAGATTATATACTTTTTACTCTCTGGAAAATCAGTGTCCTTCATACTCCATTCTTGAAAGAGACGATTTTGTTATACATACTCCATTCTCAAAAGTAATGAGTTTGTTATACATGTCCCATACAATATACTCTTTATATAGGAATGAGTATGTAGTATCTGTCCCATAAAAAAAGAGGATGTAGTATCTGTCCCGTAGAAAAAGAGTATGTAGTATTTGTCCCGTAGAAAAAGTATGTAGTATATGTGTATTTTCAGTTAAGAATGGGGACACGGGGACCGTGTGCTTTTTGATATACTTCTCGTTTCTCATAAACCTAGTTTTATTCAACAAGTGAGGGTATTCTTAAGAATGTAGTGTATGAAAAAGTAGTATGAAATACATATATAGAAGAAAGTAGTATGGTGTATAAAGAAGTTCTTTGGAGTACATGGTATTTTATAAAGAATGGAGTATATTGTTGGTGTATTTTAAAAAAAAGAGTGTCTCCGACAAGAGTATAGACTCTAAATAAAGAGTATGTTTGAATGAACAAAATACATGAAGATACCAAGATATTGAAAGGCGTATTCAAAATGTTCTCTCCACATGTACAGGTACAAATACTATAGTATATTGTGAGATTGCCTCTTGAAAAATTACGTAACTGTAGTATAAAATTAAATGAAGTATCTATGACATACTACACCTTGAAGCAACTGCATATACTAGCTAGAAGACTTTTTTGAAGACATGGGTTGTTTGTCTGATGATGATGCGTGCTAATGCATGTGCATACACAAATCTATGACTTAATGATCAACTTAATATACACATCAGAGCGCAGGAGCAGTCATCGTTGTCTCGACACAGGAGCAGTCATCGGTTGTGAGCAGTCGTTCGTCGTTGTTGCCGGGAGTAGTCACTGGTCAGTTGTGTGCAGTTGTATGTATATCATCGTGGCCACCACTGTGCGAGACCATTCACACGTAAGGCCAGGTACAGTCGTTCATCCTCGCCGCCGCCGCGCGGAGCAGTGACCCATGGGTTGTTGTCATGACAGAGATGAGGCCAATTCCACCGCGCGACCCTATCCTGTCCGCCCCCGCCCGTTTGGGGTAAAAGGGATAAAGAAGACGGCCCAGCGCGCGGGCGCAAACGGACTTTTGTCCGCTTTGTGTCCGCTTTCGACCCATCCCCGGCCCAAAGTTGCGCCGGTTTTGGGGTGAAATGGACAGCGCGCGGACGGGCGGGACGCGCGCGCTTGTCCTCCCCTGGCCCGCTTGTCGGTGGGAGAAACCAACCCCCCCCCACGCCCATTTGGCGCCATTTCCCCCAAACCCTCCCACGTCCCTCCCGCCGCCCCCTCTCTCCCCCGTCCATGGCCGACGCCCCGCCGAGTTCCCGCGGCCTGGCCGTCGACCCGACCGCAAAGGTGAAGAAGAAGGCGCCAAGGAAGTCGCCGTCGGAGTGCACGCCGGAGGAGATCGCCAAGTTGGACGCGGAATCGGCAAAGAGGAGGGAATAGAGAGCGGCCGTCAAGATCAATGCCGCCGCGGCCAAGTTTGCCGCCCAGCGCGAGGAGCTGAGGCCGCGCGGCGCAAGGCCGCTGCCGACGAGAAGGAGGACCTTGTCAACAAAGCGCACGCCATCCTCATGCTTGGCATGGGCCGTCCGGCGGGGTTCCATGCAGCGGCCGTCGGCCCGGCGAGCACAGGCTCGTCGGTCGCCCGGCCTACGCACTGCCAGTCGTCGACGTCGCGCGTCGCGCCCATGTCGCCCGGCTTTCCTCCGCCCAGGCACGACGGCCAGACCCGTTTCTCGGCGTCGCCGGACGTGGGCTTGTTCGCGCCGTCCACACCACGCCCCGCGGCCGTCATCGACCTCAACGTCACGCCTGGGTCTAGCAGCGGCGGGCGACCGTCCGTCGAGATGCAAAGAAAGCAGGCGCGTGCACCGTTCACGGGCACCATGCCGGCCCCCCGCGTGTTGTTTGACGGAATTCCAACCTCAACGCCGACGGTGGACGACCCCTTCTACAACCAGTACATGGAGGACGTGATCTTCCAGGGTGGGCATGGCCGTGCCTACGACCCCGAGGAGACCCAAAGTCAGGATGGCCGCGCCCAGTACGTGCCCGATGAGGAGGCCGACGACCGTGCTGACTACGACCATGGTGATTCGTGGCATGAAGACAACGACATCTATGTCGAAGGTGAAGATGAAGATGAAGCCAATGATGTTGATATTAGTGGCGCTCCATTGTTCATAGACGAGCTCACCCAAAGAGCGGAAGCACAAAAGAAGCGGAAGAGCATTCGCACCGGTTCATATACACAAGATGAGGACAATTTGATTTGTCAATGTTGGATGGAGTTTGCCAAGATCCAAGGACCGGCGCGCAACAAAAGGACATTGTTTTTTGGACGAGAGTCCACAAAACATTCCATGAAAGGAAGATGTTTGAGCCCTACCAAATTACAAGCAACCGTGGCATCGGTTCGATTCAAAAAAGATGGTTGTTCATCCAACAAGAGTGCAACAAGTATTGTGCCGCATTTGAGAGCGTTGAAGCATGGCCCGTGAGTGGTCTCGGCATTGGGGACATGGTATGCTCTTCTCTTTCTAGCCCTTTCCTTGCTACGGCCATGATACTTCGACCGTGTATATGTTTGCATGTTCACTTGTTGTTGATCATGTGGTGTAGGCATTTCAATCTTTAGAGGCATTCAAGGCCCGGCACAATGACAAGATATTCACTCTTACGCATTATTGGACGCTCATCGACAATTGCCCTAAGTTCAAGGATCAATACCGTGAACTTCAAAGGAAGAGAGGCAAGAAAACGGCCAAGTTTGCCGGAGGTGGGGATGGCGAGGCGTTGAAGAGGCCGAGGGGCAAGATCAACTCCAAGGTGGACGACATACGTGACGCCTCAACCATGGCCTTGCATGAGACTTTGCATGGCATGATGTCACATAAGGATGTGAGGGACGAGAAGAAGCGGCAAAGCAAGGACGAGCAAATGAAGCAATACCTAGACCTCCAAAGACAGAAGCTTGAGATGGAGGAGGCGGCCAAGAAGAGGAAGATAGACATGGAGGAGGCGGCCCGGCAAAGGCAGCTCGACATGGAAGAGGCCGCCCGGCAAAGGCAGCTCAACATCGAGGCCGACAACGTCAAGGCCAGGCAAAGGCAGCTAGACATCGAGGCCACCAATGCCGCCACCAAAGCGAAGGAGGTGGCCCTTGCGATCATGAGCGTGGACTTGTCGAAGATGAGCGACAAGACGAGGGCCTGGTTCGAGGCCAAGCAGAAGGAGACGCTCGACGCCGAAGGCCTGAACTAGGTCGTCCGATCAGCGTGGCCGTTCCTTTTGGAGGCTTGCATGGGTGCCGCCCGCCCGTTGGGCCGCTGGCAGTGTGCCGGCAAAAAACATTCACTTTGGAGGCCGGCTGTGTTGCCGGCCGCTGGCTGTGTTGCCGGCGAGGACAACTATTCATTTTGGAGGCTGGCTGTGTTGCCGGCGATGGTCGTGTAGGCCGCTGGCTTTGTTGCCGACGTGATGAACTGGGGTCGTGAACTGGGGCTTGGCATTTGAAACGTCCCTTTTTTTTAAAATAGATGCGGTCAGGATGGGGCAAAAGAATGCGTCCGCGCGGTGGGCGCACGGCCACCGCATCTCAGGACAGGCCCGGACACGACCCCAAATTCCTACCCAAAGGGACAAAAACAGAACAAAATGGACGTCCGTTTGAGGTCGCGCAGTGGAGTTGGAGTCGTAGGTCTCCGTCTCATATGAAGTCGTATCGGTGCCGCCGCCGCCCGTCAGAGCAGTCACAGATTGGTTGTTGGTGCTCGTTGAGGCTGAGTAGGGATAGCCCGTACAATGTAGCCACGGTCGCAGGTTGCGTCGCCGGTGGTGCAGTAACAGGGAAAATTGATCCATGCACAACAACAAAAAAGCCAGAAAGAGATTAGCACGATGTATGTGCATGAAAATAAGAACAATTAAAAATTAGCTAGCATAATGCGTGTGTGGAAATCACATAAAGGTGCATGCCACGTTACCTCCTTTTACTTCTAATGATTTATCGCCATTCAGCTTCCTCTCGTAAAGAGAGAGCAGATGGATCAAGTCAAGCCCATTAGTAAAATAAAATTGTTGTGCGCCACTGCCTGGCCGTGAAAAAGGGAAATCAATTAGCAAGACACATGGATGGAAAACAGTCACGTTATTGCGTACCTCGATCTCTTTTGGTAATTTCCATCGATCCTAATCTTGTTAATGGATGGGGAAGAGAGAGAAAGAGAAAGAGGATTATTGTTAGGTTGCATCCAGATCTGATTTTTCTGAACGCACCTTACCTCCGATCGGTTATAGTACTATGTATACACAGCGAAGACCAAATAAAAATCAGAAGTACCAAGAAAATCGGACCGGCCAACCAACCAACCAATCAGGCTCCAAAAATATCAGTTTTCCTCGACCCACAACCCGTTAAGAAAATCAATCCTCCACACCGTGATGAGATCGTATACGTTGCGGCAGGTTTGCAAAAAAGTCCCCGTATATTTCAGTATTCAACCCGCAGTCCGTTCTTAAGTGAGAAAACGTTTCGATTAAGAATTTTGCAAATAAATCCCTACAGTATACGATATTAAATCCGCGGTCCTTAAAGTGAGAAGAAAAAACGAAACCCATCGGGCTCTCCTATCTCTCCCTCGCCTCAGCCGCCAGGAGCGGCGGTCGATCCGGTGCCGCGCCGGCCGCGGGCCGCCGGCCGGTGCCGGCGAGAGTACGCGCCTCCCGAGTCTTCCTTTGCGCCATTCTGCATGGGGACGCGGTCGGAGGAGCTCGCTGCCAGGTTGACGGCCGGGGGCCCCGGCGGCGTCGGCAGACCAGCAGGAGGAGGATGCGGGGAGGGGCAGCACGAGCGGGTGGTCGCGCTCCGCGAGATCAAGAACCAGACCTTCGGGAACCAGACCAAGAAGGTCCTCTACCTCGCGGCGCGTCACCAACCATGCTCGTCCATGAGCGGCCGCGGCGGGGAGCTTTGCTTGCGGCGTAGACGATGGTGCGCATGCCTTGCTTGCTGCTGGAGCCGTGGGGCACCTTACGCGGCTCCTCGCCCACCCCGACAACAAGGTCAGCTTCCTTCAATTGCTTGTTTCCTTAATTTCGTGTATGCCTGCTCGGTTTGGGGATTTGTTGCTCAATTGGGAGAATATTTGTTGCGTGCAGAAGAGCTGGTGGGAGGAAATGGGTGGCTACCCAGCAACTGCTTGCTGATTGCGCCAATTTGGGGCTTGCTAGCAATTGTGCTTGTCCCTGAACTATAGACCAAAAAGAGACAATGCTAACTTAACGAATGTTTTGTGTGGGAATTAGTCTGTACATTAGCCACAACCTGATCCACAGGGAAGAGGTGCTCGAGATGGAGGAGGACATCCAGATTGAGGTTGGCGGTCGATACCAACGCCGTCCTGGGTGGCGTGCTCGAGATCGAAGGCGGGGAGCTCCAGAAGGCAGACGGCGGCATTGCCTCAGTTGTAGCTGCATGGGGAAGACGGGGGGTGGAGGAGTCGACGCTGCATCTCCATCCGTCACGATGGGAGTGATGGCGTCGGCGCTCGCCGTGTCCGCCGTCAGCTCCATCTTGACGATGTTATCCTCGATTGGAAGTTCGAGCGCCCTCACAACAGGACTTACTCCACCCCTTCTCCCTCCCCGTTCCCTTCCCCTGGGGGTTAATTGAAGTATTTATATTTCCGTATTAGTGTGGTTCAACTTGCTATTGGGCATATGGTGTGTTTTCTGAATTTTTGTCTGAAAGATGATTTTGTGAGTTCAAGCTTTTGTGCGATTCCTGATGTTGTGTTCCTGCCAAATGACATAGGTCCTGCACTGAATTTTTCTGATGCTATAATCATGGTAGGGGCTTTGTACTGGGAAAGTATGTCAGAATTATCTAGAATTGATGGACTTCAGTTGGTGTTTGTTTGCTGGATGGAATTAGATTTGTGGATATATTAGTTTATGGGTGGCTACTTGATTGGTGAATTCACCTGCTATATGAACACTATTTTTAATAAATGGTGTGCAGCTAGAGATGTATAAGAACAAGTTTGAGGATAAAGATTCATATAAAGAATTGTGTAAAAAATTGTGATTCTTAATATCTTGAGAACTAGCGTATATTTTCTCCACTACATTAGCCTTCAGATTTTTCTTGGATTTGCTTTCTGCACTAATGTTTTCAGTGCCATCCTTCTTCCGCGATGCTGCTACATGCCAGGATTCGTAGTGGCACCGCCGCAGCCAGCGAGGACACAAGCTCACGAGGATTGTTGCCGCTTCGGAGGACATGGGAGCTGCCATAGCCAGCGAGTACGTGAGCGCACGTAGGCACCATCACTTTCGAGGATGCGAGAGCCATCTCAGCTTGAGAGAATGCGCATACCATCTCCAGGTATATAGCAGTAACATCTCTCCCTAACTCCACTCCGATATGTAGCATTTTTTTCTCACCTATTGTGAGATTGCAGTGTGTGCAACAAGTGTTCCTCTAAATGTTTGAGTGTAAAGACTACTCATGGGTGATGCTTTTGTGACCAGACCTCTATGTATGTCCTTTGCGGCCTTTCCTATAAATAAATTATAAGTATATGTCATTGCCATATTAGTTGTGTACTTCTCTATTAGAAAATCACAAGATAGTTTCAGTGTTGTTGTTCTCAATCATGTTACCCTTAAGTGCAAGACATCAATGTGCTCTTAAGTAAAAGGGAAATTTGGGCAAGAAAGGTAAGCAATTCGAAGCAAGCTCCTGAGATAAATTTCCTTTTGGTTTAGCTAACGAATGCTTTGGTATAGGTCTAATCTCTCCTTCCTGGAGATGGTTCTTTCTTATTTCTTTTATGGGGACTTACTTTTGTTTCTTTAATTAGGATACCTTCACCTGGTATTTTTTGTTTTAATTAATGAATATAGATTAGTTGCATTGTTTTGTCTCAACCAAGCTAGCCGTATAGTAGAAATTCAGTGTGCACACAAGGTGATCTGGTTGAGTTTTACTACGGAACCGTACCATTGTTGTCTGCATGCTGAAAAGCTTATGGGTATGTACTGAAACTAAATTATAGCTGTTAAGGATTATTTGCAGACAGGTCAAGGCCGGAAGATGTCACCATTATCCCTAAACTGAGATGTCTTCAGGATTGGAGATGTCAGGAAGGCCCCCGTACAATTATAGGTACTAACATATAAAAATCCAAGAATTTCCCGCTAAGCGACACACGACAATGCAAACTTAAATCATGCTAGAATTCGTCAAATACCATGTTTAACCTGAATTAGTTACTTGACATGTGCCTATCTTATTCTTTTTCCAAATTATGTGTTCAATTGTTCATCATATTATTGATGGAATTAATTTTGCATCGATTGTTTGCACCACTTGATAATTACAACGGAAGTTATGGATGTCCAATCTGGCTGGTTGTTTGTCTACTACTAAAGCTTGTACAGATTTGCTTAAAATTGAATACACATCAAAAAAATCTCCCGTTGCCACACACACATCCGTGGCAATTGTTGAAAGCTCTGAATGTTTCATTCTTTGTTCTGATGCTTAGGGATATTGGGTAGAATCCAGTGTCACTCATGATCCTGGTTTAATAGAGGAACTGAATTGATCATGATTTTGAATGTCAAATGTCACACAGGGAAGGGCCTGAACATGAACTTACTTGGTAATGCCCATTTGTGTAGATCGGTAGCCTGTGGCATCTATTTTGTCCAATCGTCCGCCGCGGACAAATTTTCTTTGCTGGGTGCTGGTGGTTCTGCTTCCAATGTTTTTGTAGGACATTGCTCGGTTAGTAATGACTCTGAATGTAAAGCGTGCTATGAAGTACATGATGCGCTGTGTATTTTCCTCAATTACGTGAAGAAGAATGGCAGCAAAGACTTATGGTATGATACCTCAGTATATTTGATTGTCTTGATACCGTGTTTCCTTTCTTTTTCATATAGGAATTCCACTAGGTTATTTTTACTATGAAACATGAATTCCACTGTTACCAGGGGGTTTGAAACCTAAGGCAGAGTCACTGTTTTCTCCCTCTAGGGTCAATTTTGTTTTTCTCGCTTTAGAATATTTTCTAACCATGTATGTAAACCTTGC
Source organism: Triticum monococcum (assembly GCA_034509565.1). Taxonomy (NCBI): domain Eukaryota; kingdom Viridiplantae; phylum Streptophyta; class Magnoliopsida; order Poales; family Poaceae; genus Triticum; species Triticum monococcum. The sequence goes on along the minus strand of CM067847.1, from coordinate 210,742,630 downwards.
AATATGCTACTTACTGACTATGACCTTGCATAGGATGGAAGATACACTTGGAGAAGGTCCACCCAGTCTATCACCTTCACACATATGTTTTCACTCATCGTCAAGCATTGCACTCCCAATGTCCATATATTGTTCAATTACCACTGATGTCGACCTAGGTTATAAACCAAAATAAGACAATCCTTAGCATGGTTTCCCAAGCTATGTCGCTCTTTGAGACATGCTTGATAATTACAAAAACATTGGAAGTTGAAAAACGTTTATCCTTAAAGACTTTATTTTATAAGTTTATTTGTCACAATCAAATATATGCCTCTATATTTGTTCAGATTCCTGCAATATGCTATATTGAAAATTGATTTGTTCAATTTGCATGGCCAGATGGTCATATGGATAGAAGTATTAGCATAAAAAACCCAGATATTCCACATACGAAGGGCCTTCTTTAACTGAATTGAGTGTACACAATGCAAAGCCTTCGCCCAAGAGTATGACAATGATGCTGAACAAGCCCTTACACATATGGCATTTAAATAAACTGATCGTGAACTGAAGCTATGTGAACGATGGGATATTTTTGTTCGTAGTAATAAAAATATTATTGTAGTAACTTACATTGAGGTTACACACACAGGGATAGAGAGAGAGGACATGACGAAGGTTAAGCGGTTTGTAGTTGGGGGGAGGGGGCGGATCTGGAGCCATGCTTAGGGCGTGTGCTATTTGTTTTTCCGTTGCAACGCACGGGTAATTTTTCTAGTATATATATATATATATATATATATATATATATATATATATATATATATATAGGACTCCTTTTTTGTACTCCCGAAAGTATGTACTCCCATTCTCAATATACCTCTCGTACGCATTGATTATACCCATCTATCATTGTTAATATACTTTATTAAATATTCTAAGATACCTCAATACGAGTTTGATTGAAAAAATATCATTTGTGATGTACTTTTTATAATATACCTTTTTTTATGTACGAACAATTCAGTATATACATACCCTTAAAAAATATGTACAGTCACATGATTTTTTTACGAAACTCATTTTAGGGTATCTAGTAATTATTAGTTAATTATATTAAAAATAATAAAAAGGTATGAAAAATTTATCTATGGGGTATATGAGGTGCAGGAGTATGTATTCCCAGGTATACACAACCATTTTCCTATATATATATATATATATATATATATATATATATATATAAACAACCCAGGATGAAGAATTATTATTCTTCACCCTGGTCAAACGACCGAACCAGAGCTCGGTGCGGCTCAGCGCACAAACCTCACCACGGCTGCTCCATTCAGCCGATGTACTGTATTTTTTATTTGTTTTTCTTACGGTATTACTCGTGACGGTTTTTTTTCTCATTTTGGCATTGAGCCGATGTACATATATAGGAAAATGGTTGTGTACATCTGGGAATACATATTCCTGCACCTCATATACCCCATAGATGAATCTTTCATACCTTTTTATTATTTTTAATATAATTCACTAATAATTACTAGATACCCCAAAATGAGTTTCGTAAAAAAAATCATGTGACTGTACATATTTTTTAAGGGTACGTATATACTGAATTGTTCGTACATGAAAAAAGGTATATTATAAAAAGTACATCACAAATGATATTTTTTCAATTAAACTTGTGTTGGGATATTTTAAAATATTTAATAAACTATATTAACAATGATAGATGGGTATAATCAATGCGTACGAGAGGTATATTGAGGATGGGAGTACATACTCCCGGAAGTACAAAAAAGAATCCTATATAGGAAAATTGTTGTGTACTCCTGGGAGTATGTACTCCTGCACCTCATATATATATATATATATATATATATATATATATATATATATATATATATAGGAAAATGGCTATGTACTCTTGGGAAGAGTATATACTCCCGCTCCTTATGTACCACAAAGATGAATCTTTTATACCTCTTTATTATTTTTAATATACTTCATTAATAATTACTAGATACCTCAAAATGAGTTTCATGATAAAATTCATATAAGTCTACATATTTTTAAATGTTTAGGTATATATTGATGTGTTTGTACATGAAAAAAAGTATACTACAAAAAGTACGTTGTAAATGATATTTTTTCAACAAAACTCGTATTGGGGTATTTTAGAATATTTAATAAAGTATATTAAAAATAATAAAGAGGTATAATCAATGCGTATATGAAGTATATTAAAAATAATAAAAAGGTATAATCAATGCGTATATGAAGTATATTGGGATGGTAGTACATACTCTCAGGAATACAGAAAAGGAGTCCTATATACTATATAACACCCTTTAATACCTTATTCTGCTAACAAAACACTATTATTCTGATAACACTCGAATCTAGGCTGTCCATGAACCGAAGAGGAAAAAACTACTTATCCCCCACCTCCCCCTCCCCACGCCCACCTACCCCCACTGCCCCGATCCCATCCCATCGGCGCCGCCCATCCCGAGCTTCCAGCGCGCCACCGCGCCACCGCGCCATGGCAATTCACGGCCGGCACCGCCCCACCAATCCCTCTAGCTTCCCCTTCCTTCTTAATAGTTGCCATCTTCCTCCTCGGCTATCACATGAGATCCACGCCGCCCTGCCCCCAGCGACCTCGTGAGATCCGCCGCCGCCTGGATCCGAGCAGCCGCCGCCGCCTAGATGCGCGCCATCCCGTCCCGGGCGACCTCCCGTGGGCCGCCGGTCGGGGCTTGCGCCGCCCCGGCGCCTCCCACCCCATGCCTGCCCCGGCCTTCCACCGTCGCTCCGACGACGGTGCCACCCCGCTGCCCCACTTCCCCCTCCCTCTCATCCCCATCCCGAGCTCCCACGCCATTGGACCGACGCCGGCCCGACGCCCCACAACCTCCACCTCGCGCCGGCAGTTGTGGATGCGGTTCCAGGAGCTCCTCGCTCAGCTGCGCCATGGAGTTCTCCTGAGCGGCATGTGCGGCTCACGGTCTGTAGCTGTGCAGCTCGCTCGTGAGTGGTTCGCGCAGCACGGCGTGCAGTCCACCATTGATGTTTTGTGGGTTTCGGATTTGCGTGAGCGTCGCCGTGTCCGCCAATGAAGCAGCTCTGACTGGGTGGATGGGGCACTGCAGTCCACATCGCACAACGGTGTGCCCCACTTCCTTTTCTACACAGCTCAGTGCAAGGGGAGGACGACACCACGGTGGTATAGAAGGGAGCTCGCTAGAGCCCCTGAAAACATGGATGTGATGCTGCACCTTGTTGACACTTTGCTCGTGCTTTTTGTGTGCAGGTCGCATGCATGCCGAGTCGAACTGTGACGAGATGCAGTATAGACGGCGACGCCATGCAGCTCATTGGCGGTGTACCTGTGAATTGCCAGCTAGTGTGATTTGCTGAAATCTGAGATGGGCTTTAGGCCCATATTGCAATTTCTGAAAAATCTCTAAGGCCCCATGTGGGTTAGTTTAGTCCCATCCCGGAAGTGGAAGGAGAGTTAGAGTGGTTTATAAGGGTTTCTCTTCTACATGTTATTGGAGCTTGAGAAGAGAAGAGGCCCTCGCGCACTCCTCCTCTGCCGCCCGCCACGCCTCGTCGCGCCGCGGGTTGCGGGATTGAGCCGAGCCGAGCTCACACCTACGCGCTTATTTTTGCCGAGCCCACGTCTTTCCACGCAGCTGCGCCTATAAGTATGCGGTGTCTCCTAACCCTAGCCGCCACGAACAGATCACATCTGCTCACGCGCACGCCCATCGTCGTTCCTTTGCTGCTGCTGCCGCCAGTGACTCCATTCCGTCCGCCGCGTACACGGTCGACGGGAGAGCAGGTCTCCGAAACCACGCTCTTCTGGTTCCTGTACGGGGTGAGGGGCGAATAGGTTTTTGGGCAGCGATTACGCGACTGCTCGCTTTCGATCGTCTACTTTCTCTACCTCCGCGTCGCCTTCATCATCACCATGTCCACCGACGCCGATCGTGCCGCCGCCGAGAAAGCTGAAGCCGACAAGAAGGCCGCCGAGGACGCCACTGCTGCCACCAAAGCCGCGGCCTCTGCGTGGCCTACTGGAGGGTATAACTCGTTTATCCCACTTCTAATTATTTTCATATTAGCAGTACTAGCAGTATGTGTAGATTTGTCTACTGTTTGCTTAGTACGTGCATGTTTAGATCAGAGTCAGTACGTCATCAACTTAGTCAATGCCATGCTAGTGATTTACTCATGGATTAATTTAATTGAGAAATTGTTTATTTACTCAACAATCCAAAAACCTATTATGTGTAGGAATTTCTCGGCAAGTGGCTTTGCCGCTGCACTGAAACCGGATAAGTTTACCGGTACATACTTCAAGCGTTGGCAGACTAAGACCACGTTATGGCTCATGGCTATGAACGTGTTCTGGGTCACCGGTGTCTCCACGGGAACGATTGCTCCTGAACAGGAGGAGGCGTTCAAGGAGGCTACCGTTGTGTTTCTCGGAGTGGTTCTTAGCGTGATCGGAGATAAACTGGTCGACGCATATTTACATGTGCATGTCGCCAAGGACTTGTGGGAGGCGCTCGAATCTAAATTCGGGGCCGCCGATGCAGGGAGCAAGATGTATATTATAGAGCAGTTTCACGATTACAAGATGGTTGAAAACCGTCCTGTATTGGAGCAGGCTCACGAGATAATATGCATTGTTAAGGAACTTGAGCTTCTCAAGTGCGAGTTACCAGGCAAGTTTGTCGCGGGCTGCATAATCGCTAAGCTCCCTAATTCCTGAAGGAACTTTGCCACCACTCTGAAATATCAGAGGCGTGAATTCTCTGTGGAGGATGACATTGGCCATCTGAGTGTTGAGCAGAATTCGAGGGCAAAAGACTCGCACGGAAAAGGGGCCGAAGGGACTTCTGTTGCCAACATGGTGAACCAGAAAAACTTCAACTCCCACAAGCCCAAGAGAAAGAACGGTGTCCAACACAATACCGACTTTAAGAAGAAGGGTAAGAAGACGTTCAAGAAGAACAAGAAGGACAGGGGCTGGTTTACTTGTGGTTCGGTTGAACATTGGGCCAACAAGTGCCCAAACAAGTACAAGAAGTCACGACAGGACTCCAAGTCTGTCAACATGATTGTGGGCAACAATGAGAATGGTGCATCTGGGTACGGTAATTTATTTACTGTTTTTTCAGTGTTTCAACCCAACGACTGGTGGGTGGACACAGGTGCAGGTGTTCATGTGTGTGCTGACATTTCATTGTTCACTTCTTACCAGGTCATAGGTCACGGGTCCGTATTGATGGGGAATGGCGCGAGTGTTTCTGTTCATGGTGTTGGCACGGTCGATCTGAAGTTTACTTCGGAAAGGATCGTGCAGCTGAAGAACGTGCAGCATGTCCCCGCCATCAAGAAGAACCTCGTTAGTGGCTCCCTTCTATGTAGAGAAGGGTTTAAGTTGGTTTTCGAGTCTTATAAATTAGTTGTTACAAAATATGGACTCTTTGTTGGAAAAGGTAATGAGAGTGGAGGGATGTTCCGCCTTTCCCTCGCAAATTTTTGTAATAAAGTTGTGAACCATATTCATTCGAATGTTAATGAATCTGAAGTTTGGCATTCACGTCTTTGTCACATTAGTTTTGGTGTTATGACGTGGCTAGCCAAGTTGGATTTAATCCCGAGTTTCACTTTAGCCAAAGGTTCTAAGTGCCTTTCATGTGTGCAAGCTAAGCAACCTCGCAAGCCTCATAAGGCCGTGGAGGAGAGACACCTGGCACCATTAGAACTCATACATTCTAATCTTTGCGAGATGAATGGTGTGTTGACTAAAGGTGGAAAGAGATACTTCATGACATTGATAGATGATTCCACTAGATATTGCTATGTGTATCTGTTAAATACTAAAGATGAGGCTCTACACTACTTTAAAATCTATAAAGCAGAAGTTGAAAATCAACTTGAAAAGAAAATTAAACGAGTCCGGTCAGATCGTGGTGGAGAGTACTTCTCGAGTGAGTTTGATTCCTTCTGTGCGGAACACGGCATTATTCATGAGAGGACGCCTCCCTATTCACCCCAGTCAAACGGGGTTGCCGAGCGAAAAAACCGTACTCTAACTGATTTGGTTAACGCCATGTTAGATACATCGGGTTTATCCAAGGCATGGTGGGGGGATGCTATATTGACGGCATGTCATGTCCTGAATAAAGTTCCGACAAAGGATAATGAGATCACTCCCTATGAGAAATGGGCAAAGAGAAGGACGACACTCTCGTACTTGCGTACTTGGGGCTGTTTGGCGAAAGTCAACGTGCCGATCCCCAAAAAGCGTAAGCTTGGACCCAAGACTGTGGACTGCGTTAATTTGGGCTACGCTAAGAACAACGTTGGCTATAGATTTCTAGTAGTGAAATCTGAGGTACCTGACCAGAAGGTCGGTACAATTATGGAGTGTAAGGATGCTACATTCTTTGAGGATATTTTTCCTATGAAAGATATGCAAAGCACCTCTAGACAGGAATCTGATGAGACTCCTGAACCTGCCATCCCTATGGAATATTATGAACAAACACATGATGAAAATCCTGAGGAGGATGACGAGGAAACCCTTGGTAGGGGCAAGACACAAAGGACTGCAAAGACCTTTGGTGATGATTTCTTCGTGTACCTCGTGGATGATACTCCCACTTCTATTTTAGAAGCGTATGCCTCTCCAGAAGCTGACTACTGGAAGGATGCGGTCCGTAGCGAGATGGATTCCATCATGGCTAACGGGACATGGGAGATCACTGACCGTCCCTATGGTTGCAAACCACTGGGATGTAAGTGGGTGTTCAAAAAGAAGCTTAGGCCCGATGGTACGATTGAAAAGTACAAGGCTAGGCTTGTGGCCAAGGGCTATGACCAGCAAGAAGAGGAAGATTTCTTTGATACTTATTCACCTGTGGCTAGACTGACCACCATTCGAGTATTACTCTCGTTGGCGGCCTCACATGGTCTTCTCGTCCATCAGATGGATGTTAAGACGACTTTTCTAAATGGAGAGCTAAAGGAGGAAATCTACATGCAACAGCCTGATGGCTTTGTGATAGATGGTCAGGAAAGAAAGGTGTGTAGGTTGATAAAATCTTTATATGGCCTGAAACAAGCACGTAAGCAATGGCATGATAAGTTTAATATGTTGGGGAACGTAGTAATTTCAAAAAAATTCCTACGCACACGCAAGATCATGGTGATGCATAGCAACGAGGGGGAGAGTCTGATCTACGTACCCTTGTAGATCGCAACGGAAGCGTTGACACAACGTAGAGGAAGTAGTCGTACGTCTTCTTCCCGATCCGACCGATCCAAGCACCGTTACTCCGGCACCTCCGAGTTCTTAGCACACGTACAGCTCGATGACGATCCCCGGGCTCCGATCCAGCAAAGCTTCGGGGAGGAGTCCCGTCAGCACGACAGCGTGGTGACGGTCTTGATGTTCTACTGACGCAGGGCTTCGCCTAAGCACTACAACGATATGATCGAGGTGGAATATGGTGGCAGGGGGCACCACACACGGCTAAGGAACGATCACAATGATCAACTTGTGTGTCTAGAGGTGCCCCCTGCCCCTGTATATAAAGGAGCAAGGGGGAAGAGATGCGGCCAGCCTTGGGGCGCGCCAGGAGGAGTCCTACTCCTACCGGGAGTAGGACTCCCCCCAATCCTAGTTGGAATAGGAATCCTCAAGGGGGAAAGAGAGAGAGGGGGCCGACCACCTCTCCTAGTCCTAATAGGACTAGGGGAGGGGGGAGGCGCGCGGCCACCTTGGGCTGCCCCCTTCTCCTTTCCACTAAGGCCCACTATGGCCCATATGATTCCCGGGGGGTTCCGGTAACCTCCCGGTACTCCGGTAAAATCTCAATTTCACCCGGAACACTTCCGATGTCCAAACATAGGCTTTCAATATATCAATCTTTATGTCTCGACCATTTCGAGACTCCTCGTCATGTTCGTGATCACATCCGGGACTCCGAACAACCTTCGGTACATCAAAATGCATAAACTCATAATAACTGTCATCGTAACGTTAAGCGTGCGGACCCTACGGTTCGAGAACAATGTAGACATGACTGAGACACATCTCCGGTCAATAACCAATAGCGGGACCTGGATGCCCATATTGGTTCCTACATATTCTACGAAGATCTTTATCGGTCAGACCGCATAACAACATACGTTGTTCCCTTTGTCATCGGTATGTTACTTGCCCGAGATTCGATCGTCAGTATCCAATACCTAGTTCAATCTCGTTACCGACAAGTCTCTTTACTCGTTCCGTAATACATCATCCCGCAACTAACTCATTAGTTGCAATGCTTGCAAGGCTTAAGTGATGTGCATTACCGAGAGGGCCCAGAGATACCTCTCCGATAATCGGAGTGACAAATCCTATTCTCGAAATACGCCAACCCAACATCTACCATTGGAGACACCTGTAGTACTCCTTTATAATCACCCAGTTACGTTGTGATGTTTGGTAGCACCCAAGGTGTTCCTCCGGCAAACGGGAGTTGCATAATCTCATAGTTATAGGAACATGTATAAGTCATGAAGAAAGCAATAGCAACATACTAAACGATCGGGTGCTAAGCTAATGGAATGGGTCATGTCAATCAGATCATTCAACTAATGATGTGACCTCGTTAATCAAATAATAACTCTTTGCTCATGGTTAGGAAACATAACCATCTTTGATTAACGAGCTAGTTTAGTAGAGGCATACTAGTGACACTCTGTTTGTCTATGTATTCACACATGTATTATGTTTCCGGTTAATACAATTCTTAGCATGAATAATAAACATTTATCATGATATAAGGAAATAAATAATAACTTTATTATTGCCTCTAGGGCATATTTCCTTCATAATACAACTCTGACATCTGTTGGTTTCGTTGTTAATGAGGCTGACAAATGTGTATACTATCGCCATGGTGGGGGCGAAGGAGTTATACTGTGCTTGTATGTTGATGACATACTGATATTCGGAACAAACCTCAAAGTCATTGAGGAGGTCAAATCGTTTCTATCTCAGAACTTTGAGATGAAAGACCTTGGTGTGGCTGATGTTATCTTGAACATCAAGCTACTGAGAGATAATGAGGGTGGGATCACACTTCTGCAATCCCATTATGTTGAGAAGGTGTTGAGTCGTTTTGGATATTCGGACTGCACACCATCTCAAACACCATATGATCCTAGCGTATTGATTCGAAAGTCCAAAGGCATGTGAAAGAACATGCGGTGCCCCCATGTTTGGTTTTGGTAATTGATGACAATCTCTATGGACTAATGGTTGCCTTGAGTTATATTTGAAGATTTTGTCCATAGGCTTTTCTTGGAGTACATGTGTTGATTTCAAGGAGAGTTTGTGTCGATCAAGGTGCTATTCAAGGAATTACCTAAAGATTGGTCTTGTGAGAGGTTGATCAAGACTAAGTTAAAGAGTGAATCAAGTTGATCAACCCACAAAGCATAGAAGATGTACCGAGAGGGATCAAGTGATCCCATGGTATGGTAAGCATTGTCAATTACGCTTTGTGTACTAACCCATGGTCTTCGTGAGGGTTCTTTGTGGGGTTAGGTTGCGGTGTGCAAGTTCAAGTGGAGCATCACGAAGAGATCAAATGCTTGAAGCTTGCCGTCCTTTGTGGTGACAATGGACTTGTGAAGATGTGCGGAAGAGTGGCTCACCTATAGTGGAGTATGGGGGAGCAATCAACTAGTCTTCATCAAGTCAACACAATCAAGAAAGGTTGTGGTGTGCAAGTTCAAGTGGAGCATCACGAAGAGATCAAATGCTTGAAGCTTGCCGTCCTTTGTGGTGACAATGGACTTGTGAAGATGTGCGGAAGAGTGGCTCACCCATAGTGGAGTATGGGGGAGCAATCAACTAGTCTTCATCGAGTCAACCCAATCAAGAAAGGTGGTCCAACTTGAGGGAGTCAAGATCGTCATCATCTAGCTCAAGTGGACCATGTGCAAGGCAAAGGTTTGCCCTTGATAGGTTTTCTATTTTACCGGTCTCATGATGGTAGTTGGGAGACCGGGTTATAGGATCGATTGTCGTACTATCAAGGGGGGCTCTCGATGAGTAGCTTGATCGTATCGTTCGCTGAGAGCTCAAACCATTGCATCCTTGCATCATCTTTCTTGGTTCATGTTTGGTTCTCTTTGAGAGTTTTAGAGCTTATGGTCATCTTGATGACAAGATCGAGTTCATCGAAAACGGAGTTCACATGCTTCTTCTATGATGTTTTCGATGTTGGAGGTTTTGCCGGTTCTTCTCGGTTGGAGGTTTCACTCCTCTTTTGATGCTACTCGTCGTCTTGTTTCCAACAAGCTTGAGTTTGCTCAATTCGGAGCTCATATGCAGAAGTTATGGCAGTTCTGGTTTTCTTGAGTGTGGTTTTTGTCAGGGTCCCAGCGGTAGTACCGCTGAGGAGTCACAAGCGGCAGTACCGCTCCGCAGTGGTAGTACCGGCGGTGACTCCGCAGCAGTACTACCGTTGGCTTACCAGGTCCCTACCGTGTCGATTCGAGGGGTCTTTTTTTGTGTCGGATTGTGCGGTACCTCACTGCGGCAGTAGTGCGCCAGTACCGCTCCTTAGCGGCAGTACCGCCCTTCCTCCGCGGTAGTACCACCCGGTTCCCTCTTTCCCTTTACCCTTCGTTCTGCACGGTAGTACCGCCGAAGGGAGCGGTAGTACCGCTTAACCCAGCGGTAGTACCGCTGTCTCCTGCGGTACTACCGCCCTAAGGTTCTTATTTTGTTGCTCCTTTTTCCTGTTTCTTCCACCTGAGCGGTAGTACCACTCGTGTGCGGGCTGAGCACATAACGGTTGGGTTTTCCCCCTCCTATAAAAGGGGGTCTTCTTCCCCATTGAACCTTATCCTTTGAGCTCGTGTTCTTTCCCATTGTTGACCTTCTTCGAGCTTGCTAACTCTCAATCCCTACATGGATTCTTGCTAGTTTTTGAGGGAGAAGAGAGAGGAGATCTAGATCCACATTTCCACCAATCACTTTCTCCTCTATGTGAGGGGAACCCCTTGGATCTAGATCTTGGAGTTCTTGGTGTTCTCTTTCTTGTTCTTCCTCTCATTTTCCTCCCTAGCATTAGTTGCTTCGGTGGGATTTGAGAGAGAAGGACTTGGGCACTCCGTGTGCCCTTGCCATTGCATTTGGTGCATTGGTTTGAGTTCTCCACGTGATACGTGGAAGTTACAAGTTGAGAAGCTTATTACTCTTGGGTGCTTGGTACCCTTGAGCTTGTTCCTCTTGGGTGCTTGGGCTCCCTAGACAGTTGTTGGTGTTCGGAGCTCAATCATTGTGGTGCAAAGCTCCGGGCAAGCGTCGGGGTCTCCAATTAGGTTGTGGAGATCGCGCCGAGCAATTTGACGGGTACCGGTGACCGCCCCCAAGGGCTGCCATTTGTACGGGTTCAGTGACCGCCCTCAAGGGTCCCTTAGTGGAATCACGGCATCTTGCATTGTGCGAGAGCGTGAGGAGATTACGGTGGCCCTAGTGGCTTCTTGGGGAGCATTGTGTCTCCACACCGCTCCAAACGGAGATTAGCATCCGCAAGGGTGTGAACTTCGGGATACATCATCGTCTCCTCGTGCCTCGGTTATCTCTTACCCGAGCCCTTTACTTATGCACTTTACTTTGTGATAGCCATATTGTTTCTTGTCTTATATCTTGCTATCACATAGTTGCTTATCTTTCTTAGCATAAGTTGTTGGTGCACATAGGTGAGCCTAGTTGTTTTAGGCTTTGTGCTTGGCAAATTAACCGCTAGGTTTATTCCGCATTTGTTCAAGCCTAAACCGTAATTATTTTAAAATGCCTATTCACCCCCCCCTCTAGGCGACATCCACGATCTTTCAGCATGGCTAAAGATCAATTGAGATACTCTCAAATCATTGGTTCACTGATGTACCTAGCAAGCACAACGAGGCCTGACATCGCGTTTGCTGTGAGCAAACTGAGCCGGTTTGTTTCCAAACCTGGTGATGTACATTGGCATGCTGTTGAGAGAGTTATGCGCTATCTGAAAGGTACTATGAACTATGGACTTCACTATACCGGATACCCATCGGTACTTGAAGAGTATAGTGATGCGAATTGGATCTCTGATGCTGATGAGATGAAGGCCACAACTGGGTATATGTTTACTCTTGGAGGTGGCGCTGTTTCCTGGAAGTCTTGCAAGCAAACGATCTTAACGAGATCGACAATGGAAGCAGAATTAACGGCATTAGACACATCTGGTGTTGAAGCAAGATGGCTTCGAGATCTTTTGATGGACTTGCCATTGGTTGATAAACCGGTTCCGGCTATCCTTATGAACTGTGACAATCAGACTGTCATCACCAAGGTGAAGAGTTCAAAGGACAACATGAAGTCCACCAAACACATAAGAATGAGATTAAAAGCTGTCAGAAAATTAAGAAACTCCGGAGTTATAGCGTTGGACTATGTCCATACGGCTAAGAATCTGGCAGATCCCTTTACAAAAGGGCTATCACGTGTTGTGATAGATAATGCATCGAGGGAGATGGGTATGAGACCCACATGAGTTGCCATGGTGGTAACCCAACCTATGTGATCGGAGATCCCGTGAACTAGGACCTGCGAAAACAAGCCAGTGGTGAACTGAGGAGAGTAACTATACTAACCCACTCCGTTGGAGATGCAATACTCTCGACACTCTATGGTAGGATGACTACGGTCTTAATGTGTTCCAAAGCTTATAAAAGAAAGATGCTATCCTACAGAGCGATCTTTGAAGGAACACACCTATATGAGCCCGACTGCTGGTCACAGTCTATGAGATTGGGGTGATCTCTAGTAAGCTCATGAATAGGCCAGGAGTGTGATGTTGGGTAACGTAGTAATTTCAAAAAATTTCCTACGCACGCGCAAGATCATGGTGATGCATAGCAACGAGGGGGAGAGTCTGATCTACGTACCCTTGTAGATCGCAACGGAAGCGTTGACACAACATAGAGGAAGTAGTCGTACGTCTTCTTCCCGGTCCGACCGATCCAAGCACCGTTACTCCGGCACCTCCGAGTTCTTAGCACACGTACAACTCGATGATGATCCCCGGGCTCCGATCCAGCAAAGCTTCAGGGAGGAGTTCCGTCAGCACGACGGCGTGGTGACGATCTTGATGTTCTACCGACGCAGGGCTTCGCCTAAGCACTGCAACGATATGATCGAGGTGGAATATGGTGGCAGGGGGCACCGCACACGGCTAAGGAACGATCTCAAGGATCAACTTGTGTGTCTTGGGGTGCCCCCTGCCCCCGTATATAAAGAAGCAAGGGGAGGAGGCGGCCGGCCAAGGTGTGGCGCGCCAAGGGGAGTCCTACTCCCACCGGGAGTAGGACTCCTAGTTGGACTAGGAGAGAAGGGGGAGAATAGGAGGAAGAGAGGAAGGAAAGGGGGGGGGGGGGCGCCGGCCCCCTTCCCTTGTCCTATTCGGACAAGGAAGGGGAGGGGCGCGCGGCCACCTCTTGCCTCCTCTCCTCTTCTCCCTTAAGGCCCATGTTGGCCCAATAACCCCCCGGGGGGTTCCGGTAACCCCCCCGGTACTCCGGTAAAATGCCGATTTCACCCGAAACAATTCCGATGTCCAAATATAGGCTTCCAATATATCAATCTTTATGTCCCGACCATTTCGAGACTCCTCGTGATGTCCGTGGTCACATCCGGGACTCCGAACTAACTTCGGTACATCAAAATGCATAAACTCATAATAACTGTCATCGTAACGTTAAGCGTGCGGACCCTACGGTTCGAGAACAATGTAGACATGACCGAGACACGTCTCCGGTCAATAAGCAATAGCGGGACCTGGATGCCCATATTGGCTCCTACATATTCTACGAAGATCTTTATCGGTCAGACCGCATAACAACATACGTTGTTCCCTTTGTCATCGGTATGTTACTTGCCCGAGATTCGATCATCGGTATCCTATACCTGGTTCAATCTCGTTACTGGCAAGTCTTTTTACTCGTTCCGTAATACATCATCTAACAACTAACATATTAGTTGCAGTGCTTGCAAGGCTTATGTGATGTGCATTACCGAGAGGGCCCAAAGATACCTCTCCGACAATCGGAGGGACAAATCCTAATCTCGAAATACGCCAACCCAACATCTACCTTTAGAAACACCTGTAGTACTCCTTTATAATCACCCAGTTACGTTGTGACGTTTGGTAGCACCCAAAGTGTTCCTCCGGCAAACGGGAGTTGCATAATCTCATAGTCATAGGAACATGTATAAGTCATGAAGAAAGCAATAGCAACATACTAAACGATCGTGTGCTAAGCTAATGGAATGGGTCATGTCAATCAGATCATTCAACTAATGATGTGACCTCGTTAATCAAATAACAACTCTTTTGTCCATGGTTAGGAAACATAACCATCTTTGATTAACGAGCTAGTCAAGTAGAGGCATACTAGTGACACTCTGTTTGTCTATGTATTCACACATGTATTATGTTTCCGGTTAATACAATTCTAGCATGAATAATAAACATTTATCATGATATAAGGAAATAAATAATAACTTTATTATTGCCTCTAGGGCATATTTCCTTCAGTCTCCCACTTGCACTAGAGTCAATAATCTAGTTCACATCGCCATGTGATTTAGCAGCAATAGTTCACATAACCATGTGATTAACACCCATAGTTCACATCGTCATGTGACCAACACTCAAAGGGTTTACTAGAGTCAGTAATCTATTTCACATCTCTATGTGATTAACACCCAAAGAGTACTAAGGTGTGATCATGTTTTTGCTTGTGAGATAATTTTAGTCAACGGGTCTGTCACATTCAGATCCGTAAGTATTTTGCAAAATTCTTTGTCTATAATGCTCTGCACGGAGCTACTCTAGCTAATTGCTCCCACTTTCAATATGTATCCAGATTGTGACTTTAGATTCATCTAGATCAGTGTCAAAAACTTGCATCGACGTAACCCTTTACGACGAACCTTTTTGTCACGTCCATAATCGAGAAACACATCCTTATTTCACTAAGGATAATTCTGACCGCTGTCCAGTGATCTACTCCTAGATCACTATTGTACTCCCTTGCCAAATCAGTGCAGGGTATACAATAGATCTGGTACACACCATGGCATACTTTATAGAACCTATGAATGAGGCATAGGGAATGACTTTCATTCTCTTTCTATCTTCTGCCGTGGTCGGGCTTTGAGTCTTTACTCAACTTCACACCTGTAACACAGGCAAGAAACTTTTTCTTTGACTGTTCCGTTTTGAACTACTTCAAAATCTTGTCAAGGTATGTACTTATTGAAAAACTTATCAAGCGTCTTGATCTATCTCTATAGATCTTGAAGCTCAATATGTAAGCAGCTTTACCGAAGTCTTTCTTTGAAAAACTCCTTTCAAACACTCCTTTTATGCTTTACAGAATAATTCTACATTATTTCCGATCAACAATATGTCATTCACATATACTTATCAGAAATGCTATAGTGCTCCCACTCACTTTCTCGTAAATACAGGCTTCACCGCAAGTCTGTATAAAACTATATGCTTTGATCAACTTATCAAAGCGTATATTCCAACTCCGAGATGCTTGCACCAGTCCACAGATGGATCGCTGGAGCTTGCACATTTTGTTAGCACCTTTCGGATTGACAAAACCTTCTAGTTGCATCACATACAACTCTTCTTTAATAAATCCATTAAGGAATGCACTTTTGTTTATCCATTTGCCAGATTTCATAAAATGCGGCAATTGCTAACATGATTCGGACAGACTTAAGCATAGATACGAGTGAGAAAAACTCATCGTAGTCAACACCTTGAACTTGTCGAAAACCTTTTTCGACAATTCTAGCTTTGTAGATAGTAACACTACTATCAGCGTCCGTCTTCCTCTTGAAGATCCATTTATTTTCTATGGTTTGCCGATCATCGGGCAAATCCATCAAAGTCCATACTTTGTTCTCATACATGGATCATATCTCAGATTTCATGGCCTCAAACCATTTCGCGGAATCTGGGCTCATCATCGCTTCCTCATAGTTCGTAGGTTCATCATGATCTAGTAGCATGACTTCCAGAAAAGGATTACCGTACCACTCTGGCGCGGATCTTACTCTGGTTGATCTACGAGGTTCAGTAGTATCTTGTTCTGAAGTTTCATGATCATCATCATTAGCTTCCTCACTAACTGGTGTAGGTGTCATAGAAACAGTTTTCTGTGATGTACTACTTTCCAATAAGGGAGCAGGTACAGTTACCTCGTCAAGTTCTACTTTCCTCCCACTCACTTCTTTCGAGAGAAACTCCTTCTCCAGAAAGTTTCCGAATTTTAGCAACAAAAGTCTTGCCTTCGGATCTGTGATAGAAGGTGTATCCAATAGTTTCCTTTGGATATCCTATGAAGACGCACTTCTCCGATTTGAGTTTGAGCTTATCAGGATGAAACTTTTTCATATAAGCATCGCAACCCCAAACTTTAAGAAACGACAGCTTAGGTTTCTTGCCAAACCATAGTTCACACGGTGTCGTCTCAACGGATTTAGATGGTGCCCTATTTAACGTGAATGCAGCTGTCTCTAATGCATAACCCCAAAACGATAGTGGTAAATCGGTAAGAAACATCATAGATTGCACTATATCCAATAAAGTACGGTTATGACGTTCGGACACACCATTATGCTGTGGTGTTCCAGGTGGCATGAGTAGTGAAACTATTTCACATTGGTTTAACTGAAGACCAAACTCGTAACTCAAATACTCTTTTCCATGATCAGATCGTAGAAACTTTATTTTCTTGTTACGATGATTTTCCACTTCACTCTGAAATTATATGAACTTTTCAAATGTATCAGACTTCTATTTCATTAAGTAGATATACCCATATCTGCTCAAATCATCTGTGAAGGTCAGAAAATAATGATACCCGCTACAAGCCTTAAATATTCACCGGACCACATACATCAGTATGTATGATTTCCAACAAATCTGTTGCTTGCTCCATTGTTCCGGAGAACGGCGTTTTAGTCATCTTGCCCAAAAGGCATGGTTCGCAAGCATCAAGTGATTCATAATCAAGTGATTCCGAAAGCCCATCAGCATGGAGTTTCTTCATGCGCTTTATACCAATATGACCTAAACGGCAGTGCCACAAATAAGTTGCACTATCATTATTAACTTTGCATCTTTTGGTTTCAATATTATGAATATGTGTATCACTACGATCGAGATCCAACGAACTTGTTTCATTGGGTGTATGACCATCGAAGGTTTTATTCATGTAAACAGAACAACAATTATTCTCTGACTTTAATGAATAACCGTATTGCAATAAACATGATCAAATCATATTCATGCTCAACGCAAAAACCAAATAACACTTATTTAAGTTCAACACTAATCCCGAAAGTATAGGGGAGTGTGTGATGATGATCATATCAATCTTGGAACTACTTCCAACACACATCGTCACTTCACCCTTAACTAGTCTCTGTTTATTCTGCAACTCCTGTTTCGTGTTACTACTCTTAGCAACTGAACCAATATAAAATACTGAGGGGTTGCTATAAACACTAGTAAAGCACACATCAATAACATGTATATCAAATATACTTATGTTCACTTTGCCATCCTACTTATCCGCCAATCACTTGGGGTAGTTCCGCTTCCAGTGACCAGTCCCTTTGCAGTAGAAGCACTTAGTCTCAGGCTTAGGATCAGACTTGGGCTTCTTCACTTGAGCAGCAACTTGCTTGCCGTTCTTCTTGAAGTTCCCCTTTTTCCCTTTGCCCTTTTCTTGAAACTAGTGGTCTTGTCAACCATCAACACTTGATGTTCTTTCTTGATTTCTACCTTCATTGATTTCATCATCATGAAAAGCTCGGGATTCGTTTTCGTCATCCCTTGCATACTATAGTTCATCACGAAGTTCTACTAACTTGGTGATGGTGACTAGAGAATTCTGTCAATCACTATCTTATCTGGAAGATTAACTCCCACTTGATTCAAGCGATTGTAGTACCCAGACAATCTGAGCACATGCTCACTAGTTGAGTGATTCTCCTCCATCTTTTAGCTATAGAACTTGTTGGAGACTTCATATCTCTCAACTCGGGTATTTGCTTGAAATATTAACTTCAACTCCTGGAACATCTCATATGGTCCATGACGTTCAAAACGTCTTTGAAGTCCCGATTCTAAGCCATTAAGCATGGTGCACTAAACTATCAAGTAGTCATCATATTGAGCTAGCCAAACGTTCATAACGTCTGCATCTGCTCCTGCAATAGGTCTGTCACCTAGCGGTGCATCAAGGACATAATTTTCTGTGCAGCAATGAGGATAAACCTCAGATCACGGATCCAATCCGCATCATTGCTACTAACATCTTTCAACATAATTTTCTCTAGGAACATATCAAAATAAACACAGGGAAGCAACAACGCGAGCTATTGATCTATAACATAATTTGCAAAATACTACCAAGACTAAGTTCATGATAAATTTAAGTTCAATTAATCATATTACTTAAGAAGTCCCACTTAGATAGATATCCCTCTAATCCTCTAAGTGATCACGTGATCCAAGTCAACTAAACCATAACCGATCATCACGTGAGATGGAGTAGTTTTCAATGGTGAACATCGTTATGTTGATCATATCTACTATATGATTCACCCTCGAACTTTCGGTCTCTGTGTTCCGAGGCCATATCTGTATATGCTTGGCTCGTCAAGTATAACCTGAGTATTCTGCGTGTGCAACTGTTTTGCACCCGTTGTATTTGAACGTAGAACCTATCACACCCGATCATCACGTGGTGTCTCAGCACGAAGAACTTTCGCAACGGTGCATACTCAGGGAGAACACTTCTTGATAATTTAGTGAGAGATCATCTTATAATGCTACCGTCAATCAAAGCAAAAATAAGATGTATAAAAGATAAACATCATATGCAATCAAAATATGTGACATGATATGGCCATCATCATCTTGCTTCTTTGCTCTCCATCTCCAAAGTACTGTCATGATCTCTGTCATCACCGGCATGACACCATGATCTCCATCATCTTGATCTATATCAATGTGTCGTCACACGGTCGTCTCACCAACTATTGCTCTTGCAACTATTGCTATCGCATAGCGATAAAGTAAAGCAATTATTTGGCGCTTGCATCTTATGCAATAAAGAGACAACCATAAGGCTTTTGCCAGTTGCTGATAACTTCAACAAAACATGATCATCTCATACAACAACTTATATCTCATCACGTCTTGACCATATCATATCACAACATGCCCTGCAAAAACAAGTTAGACGTCCTCTACTTTGTTGTTGCAAGTTTTACGTGGCTGCTACGGGCTTAAGCAAGAACTCATCTCACCTACGCATCAAAACCACAACGATAGTTTGTCAAATAGACTCCGTTTTAACCTTCTCAAGGACCGGGCGTAGCCACACTCGGTTCAACTAAAGTTGCAGAGACAGTCACCCGCAAGCCATCTATGTGCAAAGCACGTCGAGGGAACCGGTCTCGCGTAAGCGTACGCGTAAGGTTGGTCCGGGTCGTCTCATCCAACAATACCGCCGAACCAAAGTATGACATGCTGGTAGGCAGTATGACTTGTATCGCCCACAACTCACTTGTGTTCTACTCGTGCAAATAACATCAAACCATAAAACCTAGGCTCGGATGCCACTGTTGGGTAACGTAGTAATTTCAAAAAATTTCCTACGCACACGCAAGATCATGGTGATGCATAGCAACGAGGGGGAGAGTCTGATCTACGTACCCTTGTAGATCGCAACGGAAGCGTTGACACAACGTAGAGGAAGTAGTCGTACGTCTTCTTCCCGGTCCGACCGATCCAAGCACCGTTACTCCGGCACCTCCGAGTTCTTAGCACACGTACAGCTCGATGATGATCCCCGGGCTCCGATCTAGCAAAGCTTCGGGGAGGAGTTCCGTCAGCACGATGGCGTGGTGACGATCTTGATGTTCTACCGACGCAGGGCTTCGCCTAAGCACTGCAACGGTATGATCGAGGTGGAATATGGTGGCAGGGGGCACCGCACACGGCTAAGGAACGATCTCAAGGATCAACTTGTGTGTCTTGGGGTGCCCCCTTCCCCCGTATATAAAGGAGCAAGGGGACGAGGCGGCCGGCCAAGGTGTGGCGCGCCAAGGGGAGTCCTACTCCCACCGGGAGTAGGACTCCTAGTTGGACTAGGAGAGAAGGGGGAGAATAGGAGGAAGAGAGGAAGGAAAGGGGGGGGGGGCGCCGGCCCCCTTCCCTTGTCCTATTCGGACTAGGAAGGGGAGGGGCGCGCGGCCACCTCTTGCCTCCTCTCCTCTTCTCCCTTAAGGCCCATGTTGGCCCAATAACCCCCCGGGGGGTTCCGGTAACCCCCCCGGTACTCCGGTAAAATGCCGATTTCACCCGGAACAATTCCGATGTCCAAATATAGGCTTCCAATATATCAATCTTTATGTATCGACCATTTCGAGACTCCTCGTCATGTCCGTGATCACATCCGGGACTCCGAACTAACTTCGGTACATCAAAATGCATAAACTCGTAATAACTGTCATCGTAACGTTAAGCGTGCGAACCCTACGGTTCGAGAACAATGTAGACATGACCGAGACACGTCTCCGGTCAATAACCAATAGCGGGACCTGGATGCCCATATTGGCTCCTACATATTCTACGAAGATCTTTATCGGTCAGACCGCATAACAACACACGTTGTTCCCTTTGTCATCGGTATGTTACTTGCCCGAGATTCGATCGTCGGTATCCAATACCTGGTTCAATCTCATTACTGGCAAGTCTTTTTACTCGTTCCGTAATACATCATCTAACAACTAACATATTAGTTGCAGTGCTTGCAAGGCTTATGTGATGTGCATTACCGAGAGGGCCCAGAGATACCTCTCCGACAATCGGAGTGACAAATCCTAATCTCGAAATACGCCAACCCAACATCTACCTTTGGAGACACCTGTAGTACTCCTTTATAATCACCCAGTTACGTTGTGACGTTTGGTAGCACCCAAAGTGTTCCTCCGGCAAACGGGAGTTGCATAATCTCATAGTCATAGGAACATGTATAAGTCATGAAGAAAGCAATAGCAACATACTAAACGATCATGTGCTAAGCTAATGGAATGGGTCATGTCAATCAGATCATTCAACTAATGATGTGACCTTGTTAATCAAATAACAACTCTTTTGTCCATGGTTAGGAAACATAACCATCTTTGATTAACGAGCTAGTCAAGTAGAGGCATACTAGTGACACTCTGTTTGTCTATGTATTCACACATGTATTATGTTTCCGGTTAATACAATTCTAGCATGAATAATAAACATTTATCATGATATAAGGAAATAAATAATAACTTTATTATTGCCTCTAGGGCATATTTCCTTCATGTGACTTATATGCTCCACCCGAGGGGTCAGCCTTCGGCAGCCTAGTACTAGTAAGACATGTAGTGAAACTTCTTTACGCCAAACTGACAATTCAAGGCATAGTCCATTGTTCAGTTGTGAAGGAGTGTAGCCACTTGTTCTAGGTGAAGTTCAACCTTAACAGGTCTTCACTGAAACACTGGTATATCGAAACAGCAATTGGAACAGAGGACACAATGGGCCCTCGAGATCTGTGGGGGATTGCTGAAATCTGAGATGGGCTCTAGGCCCATATTGCAATTTCTGAAAAATCTCTAAGGGCCCATGTGGGTTATATGGCACTAGGTGTAGTGGGAAGTTTAGTCCCACCCCGGAAGTGGAAGGAGAGTTGGAGTGGTTTATAAGGGTTTCTCTTCTACATGCTATTGGAGCTTGAGAAGAGAAGAGGCCCTCGCGCACTCCTCCTCCGCCGCCCGCCTCGCCACGCCTCACCTCGTCACGACGCGCCGCGGGTTGCGGGATTGAGCCGAGCCGAGCTCACACCTACGCGCTTATTTTTGCCAGTCACTAATGGAGAGTTTTCTGATAGCTGGGCAACAATCTGAGACGTCGGATCGTGGGCTGTCACGGACTCGGACGTGGGTCGAGCCCACGTCTCTCCACGCGGCTGCGCCTATAAGTATGCGGTGTCTCCTAACCCTAGCCGCCACGAACAGATCACATCTGCTCACGCGCACGCCCACCGTCGTTCCTTTGCTGCCGCTGTCGCCGGTGACTCCATCCCGTCTGCGGCATACATGGTCGACGGGAGAGCAGGTCTCCGAAACCACGCCCTTATGGTTCCTGTATGGCGTGAGGGGCGAATAGGTTTTTGGGCAGCAATTACGCGACTGCTCGCTTCCGATCGTCTACTTCCTCTACGTCTGCGTCGCCTTCATCATCACCATGTCCACCGACGCCGACCGTGCCGCCACCGAGAAAGCTGAAGCCGACAAGAAGGCCGTCGAGGACGCCGCTGATGCCACCAAAGCCGCGGCCTCTGCGTGGCCTACTGGAGGGTATAACTCGTTTATCCCACTCCTGATTATTTTCATATTAGCAGTACTAGCAGTATGTGTAGATTTGTCTACTGTTTGCTTAGTACGTGCATGTTTAGATCAGAGTCAGTACGTCATCAACTTAGTCAATGCCATGCTAGTGATTTACTCATGGATTAATTTAATTGAGAAATTGCCTATTTACTCAACATGATTCGCTAGTTAAAAAATAGATGTCGTTTGTTATATCAAACTCTATAGTGCTGCACTAATACCATCCCTGCAATTATTTTGTAATTTGTTGATAAATACTATCTTTTTCCTTGTAGAACACTTGTCTTGTGTCTGTTGTTCGCTTGCCTTGCCTTGATGTCACAGGCTACATTTATTTTACATGTGAAAAAATTCACTCTAATTTGAACATCTGCAGTGCGCTTTGTCTTCAGATGTGGTTCATTTTCGAGAGCCATGCTGTCCGGCAGTGCTCTTGTGCACTTCACTGACTAGTGCTCTTGTGCACATTACTGACTTTGTGATTTCTGAAGAGAAAAAAGTGCAAATGAAGTCCGCTATGGTTTGCTATTAAGGTTCATTTTACTCATTTTTGCAGGAAAAAAGATGAAGTGATGCAGTTCTATTGGATGCCCCATTACTCAATTTTGTTGTTGTTGAAGAGTGCACTTCATTAGTTCATTGTAAAAACTGCAGTTCATTACCGTGATTTGGCTGGTGGAGAGTGTAGATTCTGTATGCTATAAACCTCCTCTGTTGTCCACTTGGTAAACACAAAACAAAAAAGATCTCAAAATGAAGCTCGCTTCTATATTAGATGTAGTTCACTCGCTCAGTCCCTACGGTCCACTCGCTTGGTCAACGCGCGCAAAAAATTAATAAGTACAAAAAAAGACAACAAGCACTCATGAGGTTCCACTTTGGGTAGTGTTACGGTTCACTACCGGAAGTGTTGTGGTCCACTCTCGTTCACAAAAAAATTGAACAAAACGACAACAAAAACTCGTTAGAGAAAAATTTACGTTTGACAAAAGAAATCATGAAGTTCACTTGACCGTCTGATGCAATGCGGTTTTCGACCGAAACAGTGCGGTTTTCTCTCGGATGAAGTTCACTCGTTCGATTTGGATGTCGCGAAAAACAGTGTCCGCATTTCGATAAATTTAAAACTGCTCTTAAACCGTAAGGAATTAGAGAGAGTGTTCTACATGAAAAAATTGTGTCCCGTCGATATCTTTCCAACGGCATATCATTTGAATCATTTCGACAGCCGATTTGTAAAAATTTCGGGAAAAACGGCCGCTGTCACTCGTCGTCCATCATACGATTTTTAAAATTAACTTAAAACCGTGACGAATCTCAAAAACATTTCAACATATGAAAGTTGTGCCTCGTCCATAGCTTTTCAACGGTATATTACACACCTCTTTTCGACAAACGGTTAAAAAACTGGAGCGAAAACAGTACCGAAAATTTATTTATTTTTTAAACAGAATTCCGCGATTTAGTAAATTTGAAACTGCTCTTAAACCGTAACGAATTAGGGAAAACAATAGTTATAAAAAAGATGCGCCTCGACGATATCTATCCAACGGTGTATCATTTGCCTCATTCCGACGAATGGTTTAGAAAAAGAACGTGAAAAAATGCTCGCTGCCACTCTTTGTGGGCCGCACCGTTTTTGAAACTGCTTTTAAATCGCAGGGAATCTCGAAAGGGTCTGTCTAGGACACATCTAGATGTGACATAACATAACTATGTCACATCTAAGCTGATTTTCACTCTGTTTGTGGTCTATTTTTTGTCCTAGTTTTTTTGGTTTCTTGTTGCTGCATTATATATTTGTGGAAGCTTAGATGTGACATTCTTAAAAAACATCTAGATGTGAATTAGACAAACTGATCTCGGAAAGTGTTCAACATGGCGAATTTGCGCCTAATCCGTAGCTTTCCAACGTTATATTATGTGCCTCGTTCCGATAAACGGTTAAAAATTAGAGCGAAAACAGTACTAAAAAACACTACGCGCAGTTTTTTCTGACGCGAAGTTCACTAGTCTCTGTAATGCAGTGCTGTTGCTAAAGAAAGTGCAGTGCCGTCGCGTTGAGCATGCAGTGCGAAAGTGTTATCAGAATAACTATTCTGATAATATTATCATAATAGACGGGCTATATATATATCAGCCAGGATATATATATATATCACCCAGGATGCAGAATAAGTTATTCTTCACCCGAGGTAATCTTATGACCGCTTCATAAATAAAGTACGTTTGGAATACAAATACTTACATTTATATTGATTCACTACATAAAATTTGGTATAAGAAAACAAAAAATAGGTTATAAGACCAGAAATGTCGTATTTTATGTATGTTTTACACTATGTTTTTACGTTCATAATTTTACGTAAAATAAAATGTTTTTAAGGTGCGTATATATTTTCTTACATTCTCATTTTACGTATGAACTAAGAGAAAATTTACGAAACCTAAAAATATAGTGCATTGACATCAAAATAAAGAGGGGTGAAGAATAACTATTCCTCGCCCAGGGTGACGAATAGCGTGACCCTATATATATAGTAATATATAGAGTAGAACTATTCTTATCCCAGGATTAGAATAACTATTTGGATCACAGCGCCTCTATAAGGCGTCATCGTGCGTTCACGAGATCAATAGAAAACCTCCCCCACCCAGATCCAAAAATCCCCACGGCAGCGCAGCTCCACCCCAACCCACCTCCAGCCCCCGGCTCCGGTGAGCCTCCCGCCGACGACCCACCGCCGCTGACCCACGAGCCACCCCACCCGACACCCCGCCCCCATCTCCCCTGGCGTCGGCCGCCACCCCGCCCCCATCGCCCCCAACTTCGGTCGCCGCCCCGCCCCATCGCCCCTGAATCCCGCCATCACCCCACCTTCATCTTCTCCCCGGAAACTCCCGCTGCGCACACCCACCTGCGTTCCCCCGGAGAACCGACGCCACATTAGTCGCCTACTTGCCCCGGCTTTGCCTGCCTCCTATTCCAGAAAAATTGGGGGCCATCCGCGGGGATCCAAGTTTTTGTCGGCTCCGCCAAGCGCCTCCCCACTCTAGCATCCCCCAAGGTGGAGCTCCCGCGCTCCCCTTCTTTCTCGTCCCGGTTCCCACACCTCCGCCTCCTCCCGATTGCCCTGACGGGGACACAACGCCATCCCAGTCCAGCCACGTAGCGTCAAGGAGGTCGGGGCCATCGCGAGTAGCAGTCCAGAGCAGCCAAGGTGAGGGTGAGCACACCACTTCCATCCCATCCATGTGAAGCACGTTTGTGATTTTTTTTGCAGGTAGCACGTTTGTGATTTTGGGTAGTAACAATGTTCATGCCCGCGTACACTGCCGCCGCTCACCTCCCCACGACCTGCATACATACAGAGTTGAGAGTTCTAACTTGTTGCAAAAGTTCAAAAAGAAGAATATATGCAGTCCCACTTATTCTAGCATAATGCTTCTCCTTTGAATCTAGATGCTACAAACATTCCTCCTTTGTGAAGATGAACTGAATGTTGTTGTTTTGATGTTCTATAGAAAGTGTACTGAATTTTGCAGTTTTATCCTTTTTACACGCACTATTGTTCGAGCTGGCGGCCGCAAGACCCTGTGCCTCCACGGGCCTCATCTCCCGCTATCGGCGATGGCACTCCCTTCCTCCAACGCATCGCCGACGAGGCCAACCGCCTACACCGTCTTCGGCTGCAACGATGTCGTCTCGACGAGGGCAACCGCCTACACCAACTTCGGCTGCAACGACGCCGTCTCTCTCCGTGAACCTTCTTGTCTCCTCTGTACGTCAGTTTGATTGCCTATAAACAAAATTCTATAATTTTCATGTCTGAAATTAAGGAGTTCATTATATCCATTACAAAAAAATGTTGAATTTTTAGAAGTTCTAGTACGTATGTTAGAAGAGTTCATTGACAAAAGAAAATCATCAGTTCTTAACAGTTAAAAGAAATGAGCTTTGCAATGTTTATGATGCAGAAAATTTCATGATCGGTGTTCATTTGGGATGAACATTTGTACATACCCTGTTTTTACTTTACTCGTGAGGACTGAGGAGATGAATGTGTGACAGTCGATCTTCATTGGTGAAAGATAAAAAGAAATGGCATTCAGTTCAGAGAAACTATTGTAACGATGGTATTTTTCTCTAAACTTTCATCTACATGTGTTTGAGATTATGTCTTCAGGCCATAGCTATTAATTCTCCCTGAACTTTTTTGTGCGCCTAGTCATTTTCAGGCTACATCTATTTTCTCTTTGAACACTTCTAGGGGCTCAAAAAGGCTGGGGGATGTAGCAGTGTGTATGTGCTGGCTGATGCTTTCTCAGAACTACTCTTTGAGAAAGAAATGGTGCGTTGAAGAAAAGAAAAGTGCAGAGAAGGCAACTGGTGTGTTGAGAGGAAAGCAAAGTGCAGAGAATGCTCCAAGAACAGAGCTGCATGTTCTTCAGTTTCCATCTTTGTGCTCACATCACAAGAGCTCAACTAAAGAAAATAGAGAAAATCAACACTTCAGATCTTTGTATGTACAGAAAATCATTCCAGAAAGTACATGTTAAAAAAGCCTATGTTGTAGTTATAAACAAATATACACTTTACTAAATCCTGTCGGCAAAATCAATCATTGTGAAAAAGTCAGTGCACCGATCCAAAAATATTTTAGTTTATAAACAATTAACCTAAATTCAAATTAAGAAAACACACACATGATTTATCTTTTTACTAAAAAATTATTTTTTTGATTTACAAAAAAACAAAGAAGGTCAAATTAAAACAAGGTAGAATAATTCACAATAGTTTTAAAGAAAAAGGATTTTCCTCATTTCTTAAATAAACTGAAGTTCAAATTTAAATAACAGGGAAACTCGACGTTTATTATAGCACAAATAACGCTGCCCAGAGTGGCATAAAAGATTCATCATCAAGTCCTCTGTGTGCGCTTCTGTGTCGTGCCGACACAACATTGTTGTATAGCTCCTCCTGGATTGCGCTATGTGCAGGTCGAACAAAATGTTCATAGCAAGTCAAATGAAAAATTAGTTGTAGGCTGTAAAAAATGTTTGCTCGTGTGCTAGTGCCATGGAATAGTTGGAGCTTTTTTAGTTGTTCTTTGTGTAATACTATTACATTGAAGTTCAAATTAAAAAAATGATCATTTCAAAAATTATAAAAAAGCATTCCCCGTTTTCCTATACCATTACATTAAAGTTCAAATTAAAAAATGATCATTTTAAAAATTATAAAAAAGCATTCCTCATTTCTAGAAAAAGCCAATTGGTTCAAATTAAAAAGACGAAGAAGTTCAATGCTTGTTACAAACCCAAAGAAGGTCATTAAAAAGCATCTCAATTTTTTTATAAAAATATTTTCTCTGTTAAAATAAACCTAGAAGTTCAAATTTAAAAATGGAGCGTCTCAATGTCTATCATAAAGTAGGATTTTTTCCATTACTAAAAGAAATAAAACCAGGAACTCCAAATAAAAAAGATGGAGAAGTTCGATGATTATAGAAAACTCAGATTTTCCTCTTTATTAAAGAATGGAAACAAGAAGTTCAAAAATTAAATAGCAATAAGTTCAACTTTTAAAAATAGAGTGCTTCAAAATTTCATAAAAAGGTTTAAGAAAAAACCAGGAAGTCCATATTAAAAAGATGGAGAAGTTTGATGATTATAGAAAACTCAGATTTCCCTCATTATTAAAGAATGTAAACAAGAAGTTCAAAAATAAAATAACAAGAAGTTCAACTTTTAAAAATAGATCGCTTCAGAATTCATAAAAAAAGGATTAAGAAATTCACATTAATATTCATTAAAAACTCAGATATTTTCACGTAACCGAAAGAAGTTCAGGTTGATAACTGCCAGAAGTTCACGTACTACACGGTGTGCATTTTGTATGAAAAAAATTTAATGACAAAGCAAAGGCTAAAGGTTTGTTGTTAGAAGTTTAAGTGCTCGGCCCGATAAAGTTCAAAAATTCTTGTGAGAGAGGTTGAACAAAAATACGTGACAGAAGTTCAAGGTGAAAACAGCGGGAAGTTCAACTACTACACGGAATGCGTTTGAGACAAGAATATAAGAATAGAAAACTAAAAGCTTAAAAGGTTTGTTTCAAGAAGTTCACATACTCTGTCCGGGGAAGTTCAAAAATTCTTGCGAGGTATGTTCACCTTGTATTTCCATGTTCGATTTTTTTTTTGCTTTTTTGCATTTTAAAATAATTCTCTCAATACACAAAGAAGTTCAATTATTATTTAGGAGCAATTTGATTTCAAAAAGAAAATAAAATATTCAAATTATAAAGATTAAGAAAATAAAACCAGGAAGTCCATATTAAAAAGATGGAGAAGTTCGATGATTATAGAAAACTCAGATTTCCCTCATTATTAAAGAGTGGAAACAAGAAGTTCAAAAAAATAACAACAAGAAGGTCCACTTTTAAAAATAGAGCGCTTCAAAATTCATAAAAAGATTAATAAATAAAACCAGGAAGTTCATATTAAAAAGATGGAGAAGTTCGATGATTATAGAAAACTCAGATTTTCCTCGTTATTAAAGAGAGAAAACAAGAAGTTCAAAAATAAAATAACAAGAAGTTCAACTTTTAAAAAATAGAGCGCTTCGAAATTCATAAAAATGGATTAAGAAATTTAGATAAATATTTATAAAAAACTCAGATATTTTCACGTAACCAAGAGAAGTTCAGTTGATAACTGCGAGAAGTTCACGTACTACACGATGTGCATTTTGTATTAAAAAAAGAATAAAAAGCAAATACTAAAAGTTTTGTTGTTATAAGTTCAACTCCTCGGTCGGAGAAGGTTAAAAAAATTATTGTGAATGGGGTTTGTACAAAAGGAGTATCATTTGTGTAACACTAACGAATGGATAGAAAATTACAAATGAAAATACATCACAGAAGTTCAACGTGAAAACAGTAAGAAGTTCGACTACTATAGTGAATGAATTTGAGATGAAAAACTTTTAAAATTATCACGAGTATGAAGAAACGATCAACACGGGGAAGTTGTGTGTTTACAGCAGCTTTCCATCGGTATATCACTTGCTCAATTCCGGTGAGTGGGTGGAGAGCTACGAGCAAAAAAATCACGTGAAAAACAGAGTGAAGTTCAGGTACACGCGCCGAGAAGTTCAGGTTCTTCACGCGGTGCATTTTTGAAGAATCTGTTTCACGATAATGGCAGAACGAATGATCTCGCCGTTTTCGAAATTACATGAAAACGGCTAGGAATCAGAGAAAACCATCAACATGAAAAAGTTTCGCATTTTCCTTAGCTTTTCAGCGGTATATGATTTGCCGCATTCCGATAAAGTTTGTAGATATTAGGGGCAAAATATGTTTTTAGCCATTTTCAAAATTGACTTAAAATCGTAAGAAATCAGGAGAAACAATATATACAAAAAAGTTTCGCATTTGTTCAAGCTTTCCAACGCCATATCATTTGCTGTATTCGGACATAAGGTTAAAAAAATTAGCTCGAAAATACGAACTCGGTGGAACTTGTATCATTTTCTAAATTACTTTAATATATATCACTTAGGCTTCAACTTAGGCTTCAAGGGTAATGTCAACAATAACAGTTCATGATGCCTTACATCCAATTGGATATATATATATATATATATATATATATATATATCACCTAGGCTTCAACTGTGTACTTGTTAGTTAAACCTATGGTTAAAATGTGACACTAAATATGACTAGTAAGTAGTGCAGTAGCAGTACTAGTGTACGTCGGTCAAATTATTCATCATGTCCACACATTGAATTTACGTGACAACATTCTGCACGTGAGGTGACACAAGAATCCCGGCGGCGTGTTCGGGTATTCTGGACTTCAGATTTGGAGTACCACTTATCTATCGAAATCTTTTATCATTCACTTAAAACAGTTGATTGATCATACATTGAGTACCATATAACTGGAATTAACCCATGCAAGTCGAAGAAGGATTGGCCGGTGCTGCCGGCTGGAGTCAAGTTTGAAACCGCGGATTAGGAGCTTATCGAGCACCTTGAGGCCTAAGCAAGCATTTCTTCCAGCGCAATTCCAGGGCGTTCAAAAGGGGCACGTGGACGCGCCGCAAGATACAGTCGGAGTGCGGCATGCACGCGATGTGGCACAACACCGGCAATACCTTACCGGTGATGGTCAACGGCCGGCATACGGGCAGCAAAAAGGTTCTGGTGCTGCACACCAACAAGAACTTCGACTAGCAGAGGACCAACTGGGTGATGCACCAGTACCACCTCAGGGACCTGGAGCAAGAGAAGGAGCGGGAGCTGGTCCTCTGCAAGATTTTCTACCAAACGAACACTAGGGCCAGGACTAAAAAGATTATAAGTTAGTTTGGTATTGGTACTTGTACTACCTTTTCATCCGGAAGTTGGTATTGTTGTTAACGATATTTTGGTATGAACTTGGCATTTTCTTCCAACCATCATGCCGAGGGTCAACGTGGATGATGTCTACTACACAACCTTCTTCTTGTAGACATTGTTAGGCCTCCAAGTGCAGAGGTTTGTAGGACAGTAGCAAATTTCCATCAAGTGGATGACCTAAGGTTTATCAATCCGTAGGAGGCGTAGGATGAAGATGGTCTCTCTCAAGCAACCCTGCAACCAAATAACAAAGAGTCTCTTGTGTCCCCAACACACCCAATACAATGGTAAATTGTATAGCTGCACTAGTTCGGCGAAGAGATGGTGATACAAGTGGTATATGGATAGTAGATAAAGGTATTTGTAATCTGAAATTATAAAAACAGCAAGGTAATAAGTGATAAAAGTGAGCATAAACAGTATTGCAATGCTAGGAAACAAGGCCTGGGGTTCATACTTTCACTAGTGTAAGTTCTCTCAACAATACTAACATAATTGGATCATAAAACTATCCCTCAACATGCAACAAAGAGTCACTCCAAAGTCACTAATAGCAGAGAACCAATGAAGAGATTATGGTAGGGTACGAAACCACCTCAAAGTTGTTCTTTCCAATCAATCCGGTGGGCTATTCCTATAAGTGTCACAAACAGCCCTAGAGTTCGTACTAGAATAACACCTTAAGACACAAATCAACCAAAACCCTAATGTCACCTAGATACTCCAATGTCACCTCAAGTATCCGTGGGTATGATTATACGATATGCGTCACACAATCTCAGATTCATCTATTCAACCAACACAAAGGACCTCAAAGAGTGCCCCAAAGTTCTACCGGAGAATCACGACGAAAACGTGTGCCAACCCCTATGCATAGGTTCATGGGCGGAACCCGCAAGTTGATCACCAAAACATACATCAAGTGAATCACGTGATATCCCATTGTCACCATAGATATCCACGGCAAGACATACATCAAGTGTTCTCAAATCTTTAAAGACTCAATCCGATAAGATTACTTCAAAGGGGAAACTCAATTCATTACAAGAGAGAAGAGGGGGAAGAAAACATCATAGGATCCAACTATAATAGCAAAGCTCACGATACATCAAGATCGTACCAC
The DNA here is from genome assembly GCA_034509565.1 of Triticum monococcum. Classification (NCBI taxonomy): domain Eukaryota; kingdom Viridiplantae; phylum Streptophyta; class Magnoliopsida; order Poales; family Poaceae; genus Triticum; species Triticum monococcum. The sequence continues at coordinate 210,710,512 of CM067847.1, read as the reverse complement.
CTCAAGAACACGAGAGAGAGAGAGAGAGAGATCAAACACATAGCTACTGGTACATACCCTCCGCCCCGAGGGAGAACTACTCCCTCCTCGTTATGGAGAGCACCGGGATGATGAAGATGACCACGAGAGAAGGATTGCCCCCTCCGGCAGGGTGCCGGAACGGGTCTAGATTGGTTTTTAGTGGCTATGGAGGCTTCTGGCGGCGGAACTCCCGATCTAATCTCCTTTCTGGAAGTTTTAGGGTATATGGAGTTATATAGGTAGAAGAAGCACGTCAGGGGAGCCACGAGGGCCCCACGAGGCAGGGGGCGCCCCAGGGGGGTGGGCGTGCCCCCTACCCTCGTGAGCTCCTCCTTCCTTCCTTGACGTGGGGCCCAAGTCCATCGGGTGGCTTTCGTTCCAAAAATAACTTCTCTAGTTGATTTCGTTCCGTTTCGACTCCGTCTGATATTCCTTTTCTTCAAAACACTGAAATAGGCATAAAACAACAAATCTGGGCTGTGCCTCCGGTTAATAGGTTAGTCCCGAAAGTAATATAAAAGTGGATAATAAAGCCCAATATTGCCCAAAACAGTAGATAATATAGCATGGAGCAATCAAAAATTATAGATACGTTGGAGACGTATCTGTTGGGGAACGTAGTAATTTCAAAATTTTCCTACGCACACGCAAGATCATGGTGATGCATAGCAACGAGGGGGGGAGTCTGATCTACATACCCTTGTAGATCGCAACGGAAGCGTTGACACAACGTAGAGGAAGTAGTCGTACGTCTTCTTCCCGATCCGACCGATCCAAGCACCGTTACTCCGGCACCTCCGAGTTCTTAGCACACGTACAGCTCGATGACGATCCCCGGACTCCGATCCAGCAAAGTGTCGGGGAAGAGTTCCGTCAGCACGACGACGTGGTGACGATCTTGATGTACTACTGTCGCAGGGCTTCGCCTAAGCACCGCTACAATATTATCGAGTACTATGGTGGCAGGGGGCGCCGCACACGGCTAAGAATAAGATCACGTGGATCAACTTGTGTTCTTGGGGTGCCCCTTGCCTCAGTATATAAAGGATGGAGGAGGAGGACGCCGGCCAAGGCAATTGGTGCGGCCAGGATGTGGAGTCCTACTAGGACTCCAAGTCCTAGTAGGAGTCCACCAAGAGGGGAGGAAGGGAGAAGGAAGTGGAGGAGAAGGAAAGGTGGCCGGCCCCCTTTTCCCTAGTCCAATTCGGACCAGAGGGGAGGGGGGGGGGGGGGCGCAGCAGCCCCTTGGCCCTTTCTCCTCTTCCCACTAAAGCCCATCAAGGCTCATTGCTTCTCCCGTAACTACCCGGTACTCCGAAAAATACCCGAATCACTTGGAACCTTTCTGATGTCCGAATATAGTCGTCCAATATATCGATCTTTACGTCTCGACCATTTCGAGACTCCTCGTCATGTCCCCGATCTCATCCAGGACTCCGAACTCCTTCGGTACATCAAAACTCATAAACTCATAATATAACTGTCATCGAAACCTTAAGCGTGCGGACCCTACGGGTTCGAGAACAATGTAGACATGACCGAGACATGTCTCCGGTCAATAACCAATATCGGGACCTGGATGCCTATATTGGCTCCTACATATTCTACGAAGATCTTTATCGGTCAGACCGCATAACAACATACGTTGTTCCTTTTGTCATCGGTATGTTACTTGCCCGAGATTCGATTGTCGGTATCCAATACCTAGTTCAATCTCGTTACCGGCAAGTCTCTTTACTCGTTCTGTAATACATCATCTCACAACTAACTCATTAGTTGCATTGCTTGCAAGGCTTAAGTGATGTGCATTACCGAGAGGGCCCAGAGATACCTCTCCGACAATCGGAGTGACAAATCCTAATCTCGAAATACGCCAACCCAACATGTACCTTTGGAGACACCTGTAGAGCTCCTTTATAATCACCCAGTTATGTTGTGACGTTTGGTAGCACACAAAGTGTTCCTCCGGCAAACGGGAGTTGCATAATCTCATAGTCATAGGAACATGTATAAGTCATGAAGAAAGCAATAGCAACATACTAAACGATCGGGTGCTAAGATAATGGAATGGGTCATGTCAATCAGATCATTCATCTAATGATGTGATCCCGTTAATCAAATAACAACTCTTTGTCCATGGTTAGGAAACATAACCATCTTTGATTAACGAGAAGTCAAGTAGAGGCATACTAGTGACACTCTGTTTGTCTATGTATTCACACATTATTATGTTTCCGGTTAATACAATTCTAGCATGAATAATAAACATTTATCATGAAATAAGGAAATAAATAATAACTTTATTATTGCCTCTAGGGCATGTTTCCTTCAGTCTCCCACTTGCACTAGAGTCAATAATCTAGTTCACATCGCTATGTGATTAACACCAATAGTTCACATCTTTATGTGATTGGTTCACATCTCCATGTGACTAACACCCAAAGGGTTTACTAGATTCAGTAATCTAGTTCACATCGCTATGTGGTTAACACCCAAAGAGTGATCATGTTTTGCTTGTCAGAGAAATTTAGTCAACATGCCTACCAAATTCAGATCCGTATGTATTTTGCAAAATTCTATGTCTACAATGCTCGGCACGGAGCTACTCTAGCTAATTGCTCCCACTTTCAATATGTATCCAGATTGAGACTTAGAATCATCTGGATCAGTGTCAAAAACTTGCATCGACGTAACCCTTTACGACGAACCTTTTTGTCACGTCCATAATCGAGAAACATATCCTTATTTCACTAAGGATAATTCTGACCGCTGTCCAGTGATCTACTCCTAGATCACTATTGTACTCCCTTGCCAAATCAGTGCAGGGTATACAATAGATCTGGTATACAGCATGACATACTTTATAGAACCTATGGCCAAGGCATAGGGAATGACTTTCATTCTCTTTCTATCTTCTGCCGTGGTTGGGCTTTGAGTCTTACTCAACTTCACACCTTGTAATACGGGCAAGAACTCTTTCTTTGACTGCTCCATTTTGAACTACTTCAAAATCTTGTCAAGGTATGTACTCATTGAAAAAACTTATCAAGCATCTTGATCTATTTCTATAGATCTTGAAGCTCAATATGTAAGCAGCTTCACCTAAGTCTTTCTTTGAAAAAACTCCTTTCAAACACTCCTTTATGCTTTACAGAATAATTCTACATTATTTCCGGTCAACAATATGTCATTCACATATACTTATCAGAAATGCTATAGTGCTCCCACTCACTTTCTTGTAAATACAGGCTTCACCGCAAGTCTGTATAAAACTATATGCTTTGATCAACTCATCAAAGCATATATTCCAACTCCGAGATGCTTGTACCAGTCCATAGATGGATTGCTGGAGCTTGCATATTTTGTTAACACCTTTAGGATCGACAAAACCTTCTAGTTGCATCGTATACAACTCTTCTTTAATAAATCCATTAAGGAATGCAGTTTTGTTTATCCATTTGCCAGATTTCATAAAATGTGGCAATTGCTAACATGATTCGAACAGACTTAAGCATAGATACAAGTGAGAAACTCTCATCGTAGTCAACACCTTGAACTTGTCGAAAACCTTTTGCGACAATTCTAGCTTTGTAGATAGTAACACTACTATCAACGTCCGTCTTCCTCTTGAAGATCCATTTATTTTCTATGGCTTGCCGATCATCAGGTAAGTCAACCAAAGTCCATACTTTGTTTTCATACATGAATCTCATCTCAGATTTCATGGCCTCAAGCCATTTTGTGGAATCTGGGCTCATCATCGCTTCCTCATAGTTCGCAAGTTCGTCATGGTCTAGTAACATGACTTCCAGAACAGGATTACTGTACCACTCTGCTGCAGATCTCACTCTGTTTTACCTACGAGATTCGGTAGTAACTTGATCTAAAGTTTCATGATCATCATCATTAGCTTCCTCACTAATTGGTGTAGGTGTCACAGAAACTGGTTTCTGTGATGTACTACTTTCCAATAAGGGAGGAGGTATAGTTACCTCATCAAGTTCTACTTTCCTCCCACTCACTTCTTTCGAGAGAAACTCCTTCTCTAGAAAGTTTCCGAATTTAGCAACAAAAGTCTTGCCTTCGGTCTTGTGATAGAAGGTGTATCCAATAGTTTCTTTTGGATATCCTATGAAGACACATTTCTCCGATTTGAGTTTGAGCTTATCGAGATGAAACTTTTTCACATAAGCATCGCAACTCCAAAATTTAAGAAACGACAACTTTGGTTTCTTGCCAAACCACAGTTCAGATTATGTCGTCTCAACGGACTTAGATGGTGCCCTTTTTAACGTGAATGCAGCTGTCTTTAATGCATAATCCCAAAATGATATTGGTAAATCGGTAAGAAACATCATAGATTGTACTATATCCAATAAAGTACGGTTATGACGTTCGGACACACCATTATCTTGTGGTGTTCCAGGCGGCGTGAGTAGTGAAACTATTTCACATTGTTTTTAACTGAAGACCAAACTCGTAAATCAAATATTTTACCTCTGCGATCATATCGTAGAAACTTTATTTTCTTGTCATGATGATTTTCTTCTTCACTCTGAAATTCTTTGAACTGTTCAAATGTTTCAGACTTATGTTTCATCAAGTAGATATCCCCATATCTGCTCAAATCATCTTGTGAAGGTCAGAAAATAATGATATCTGCTGTAAGCCTTAATATTCATCGGACCACATACATCAGTATGTATGATTTCCAACAAATCTGTTGCTTGCTTCATTGTTCTGGAGAACGGCATTTTAGTCATCTTGCCCATAAGGCATGGTTCGCAAGCATCAAGTGATTCATAATCAAGTGATTCCAAAAGCCCATCAGCATGGAGTTTCTTCATGCGCTTTACACCAATATGACCTAAACGGCAGTGCCACAAATAAGTTGCACTATCATTATTAACTTTGCATCTTTTGGTTTCAATATTATGATTATGTGTATCACTACGATCGAGATCCAACGAACTATTTTCATTGGGTGTGTAACCATATAAGGTTTTATTCATGTAAACAGAACAACAATTTATTCTCTTACTTAAATGAATAACCGTATTACAATAAACATGATCAAATCATATTCATGCTCAACGCAAACACCAAATAACACTTATTTAGGTTCAACACCAATCCCGAAATTATAGGGAGTGTGCGATGATGATCATATCAATCTTGGAACCACTTCCAACACACATCGTCACTTCATCCTTAACTAGTCTCTGTTTATTCTGCAACTCCCGTTTCGAGTTACTAATCTTAGCAACTGAACTAGCATCAAATACTGAGGGGTTGCTATAAACACTAGTAAAGTACACATCAATAACATGTATATCAAATATACTTATGTTCACTTTGCCATCCTTCTTATCCGCCAATCACTTGGGGTAGTTCCGCTTCCAGTGACCAATCCCTTTGCAGTAGAAGCACTTTGTCTCAGGCTTAGGACCAGACTTGGGCTTCTTCACATGAGTAGCAACTTGCTTGCCATTCTTTTGAAGTTCCCCTTCTTCCCTTTGCCCTTTTCTTGAAACTAGTGATCTTGTCAACCATCAACACTTGATGTTTTTCTTGATTTCTACCTTTGTTGATTTCAGCATCACGAAGAGCTTGGGAGTTGTTTCCGTTATCCTTTGCTTATTATAGTTCATCACGAAGTTCTACTAACTTGGTGATGGTGACTAGAGAACTCTGTCAATCACTATCTTATCTGGAAGATTAACTCCCACTTGATTCAAGCGATTGTAGTACCCAGACAATCTGAGCACATGCTCATTGGTTGAGCAATTCTCCTCCATCTTTTAGCTATAGAACTTGTTGGAGACTTCATATCTCTCAACTCAGGTATTTACTTGAAATATTAACTTCAACTCCTGGAACATCTCATATGGTCCATGACGTTCAAAATGTCTTTGAAGTCCCGATTCTAAGCCATTACGCATGGTGCACTAAACTATCAAGTAGTCATCATATTGAGCTAGCCAAACGTTCATAACGTCTGCATTTGCTCCTGCAATAGGTCTGTCACCTAGCGGTGCATCAAGGACATAATTCTTCTGTGCAGCAATGAGGATAAACCTCATATCACGGATCCAATCCGTATCATTACTACTAACATCTTTCAACACAATTTTCTCTAGGAACATATCAAAATAAACACAGGGAAGCAACAACGCGAGCTATTGGTCTACAACATAATTTGCAAAATACTACCAGGACTAAGTTCATGATAAATTTAAGTTCAATTTAATCATATTACTTAAGAACTCCCACTTAGATAGACATCCCTCTAATCCTCTAAGTGATCACGTGATCCAAATCAACTAAACCATGTCCGATCATCACGTGAGATGGAGTAGTTTCATTGGTGAACATCATTATGTTGATCATATCTACTATATGATTCACGCTCGACCTTTCGGTCTCCGTGTTCCGAGGCCATATCTGTATATGCTTGGCTCGTCAAGTATAACCTGAGTATTCCGCGTGTGCAACTGTTTTGCACCCGTTGTATTTGAACGTAGAGCCTATCACACCCGATCATCACGTGGTGTCTCAGCACGAAGAACTTTCGCAACGGTGCATACTCAGGGAGAACACTTCTTGATAATTTAGTGAGAGATCATCTTATAATGCTACCGTCAATCAAAGCAAGATAAGATGCATAAAAGGATAAACATCACATGCAATCAATATAAGTGATATGATATGGCCATCATCATCTTGTGCTTGTGATCTCCATCTCCGAAGCACCGTCATGATCACCATCGTCATCAGCGCGACACCTTGATCTCCATCGTAGCATCGTTGTCATCTCGCCAATCTGATGCTTCCATGACTATCGCTACCGTTTAGTGATAAAGTAAAGCATTACATCGCGATTGCATTGCATACAATAAAGCGACAACCATATGGCTCCTGCCAGTTGCCGATAACTCAGTTACATAACATGATCATCTCATACAATAAAATTTAGCATCATGTCTGGACCATATCACATCACAACATGCCCTGCAAAAACAAGTTAGACGTCCTCTACTTTGTTGTTGCAAGTTTTACGTGGCTGCTACGGGCTTAAGCAAGAACCAATCTTACCTACGCATCAAAACCACAACGATAGTTTGTCAAATAGACTCCGTTTTAACCTTCTCAAGGACCGGGCGTAGCCACACTTGGTTCAACTAAAGTTGGAGAGACAGTCGCCCGCAAGCCATCTATGTGCAAAGCACGTCGAGGGAACCGGTCTCGCGTAAGCGTACGCGTAAGGTTGGTCCGGGTCGTCTCGTCCAACAATACCGCCGAACCAAAGTATGACATGCTGGTAGGCAGTATGACTTGTATCGCCCACAACTCACTTGTGTTCTACTCGTGCAAAAAACATCAAACCATAAAACCTAGGCTCGGATGCCGGCACCTCCGAGTTCTTAGCACACGTACAGCTCGATGATGATCCCCGGACTCCGATCCAGCAAAGTGTCGGGGAAGAGTTCCGTTAGCACGACGGCGTGGTGACGATCTTGATGTACTACTGTCGCAGGGCTTCGCCTAAGCACCGCTACAATATTATCGAGTACTATGGTGGCAGGGGGGCCGCACACGGCTAAGAATAAGATCACGTGGATCAACTTGTGTTCTTGGGGTGCCCCTTGCCTCAATATATAAAGGATGGAGGAGGAGGAGGCCGGCCAAGGCAATTGGTGCGGCCAGGATGTGGAGTCCTACTAGGACTCCAAGTCCTAGTAGGAGTCCACCAAAAGGGGAGGAAGGGAGAAGGAAGTGGAGGAGAAGGAAAGGTGGCCGGCCCCCTTTTCCCTAGTCCAATTCGGACCAGAGGGGAGGGGGGGGGCGCAGCAGCCCCTTGGCCCTTTCTCCTCTTCCCACTAAAGCCCATCAAGGCCCATTGCTTCTCCCGTAACTACCTGGTACTCCGAAAAATACCCGAATCACTTGGAACCTTTCTGATGTCCGAATATAGTCGTCCAATATATCGATCTTTACGTCTCGACCATTTCTAGACTACTCATCATGTCCCTGATCTCATCCGGGACTCCGAACTCCTTCGGTACATCAAAACTCATAAACTCATAATATAACTGTCATCGAAACCTTAAGCGTGCGGACCCTATGGGTTCGAGAACAATGTAGACATGACCGAGACATGTCTCCGGTCAATAACCAATATCGGGACCTGGATGCCTATATTGGCTCCTACATATTCTACGAAGATCTTTATCGGTCAGACCGCATAACAACATACGTTGTTCCTTTTGTCATCGGTATGTTACTTGCCCGAGATTCGATCGTCGGTATCCAATACCTAGTTCAATCTCGTTACCAGCAAGTCTCTTTACTCGTTCTGTAATACATCATCTCACAACTAACTCATTAGTTGCATTGCTTGCAAGGCTTAAGTGATGTGCATTACCGAGAGGGCCCAGAGATACCTCTCCGACAATCGGAGTGACAAATCCTAATCTCGAAATACGCCAACCCAACATGTACCTTTGGAGACACCTGTAGAGCTCCTTTATAATCACCCAGTTATGTTGTGACGTTTGGTAGCACACAAAGTGTTCCTCCGACAAACGGGAGTTGCATAATCTCATAGTCATAGGAACATGTATAAGTCATGAAGAAAGCAATAGCAACATACTAAACGATCGGGTGCTAAGCTAATGGAATGGGTCATGTCAATCAGATCATTCATCTAATGATGTGATCCCGTTAATCAAATAACAACTCTTTGTCCATGGTTAGGAAACATAACCATCTTTGATTAACGAGCTAGTCAAGTAGAGGCATACTAGTGACACTCTGTTTGTCTATGTATTCACACATTATTATGTTTCCGGTTAATACAATTCTAGCATGAATAATAAACATTTATCATGAAATAAGGAAATAAATAATAACTTTATTATTGCCTCTAGGGCATATTTCCTTCGGTATCAAGCATCCCCAAGCTTAATTCCTGCTCGTCCTCGAGTAGGTAAATGATAAAAAAGATAATTTTTGATGTGGAATGCTAGTTGGCATAATTTGAATGTAATTCTTCTTACTTGTGATATGAATATTCAGATCCGAAAGATTCAAGACAAAAGTTCATATTGACATAAAAATAATAATACTTCAAGCATACTAACTAAGCAATTATGTCTCTTCAAAATAACATGGCCAAAGAAAGTAATCCCTACAAAATCATATAGTCTGGCTATGCTCCATCTTTACCACACAACATATTTAAATCATGCACAACCCCGATGACAAGCCAAGCAATTGTTTCATACTTTTGATGTTCTCAAACTTTTTCAATCTTCATGCAATACATGAGCGTGAGCCATGGATATAGCACTATAGGTGGAATAGAATGGTGGTTGTGGAGAAGACAAAAAGGGAGAAGATAGTCTCACATCAACTAGGCGTATCAACGGGCTATGTAGATGCCCATCAATAGATATCAATGTGAGTGAGTTGGGATTGCCATGCAACGGATGCACTAGAGCTATAAGTGTATGAAAGCTCAACAAAAGAAACTAGTGGGTGTGCATCCAACTCGCTTGCTCACGAAGACCTAGGGCATTTTGAGGAAGCCCATCATTGGAATATACAAGCCAAGTTCTATAATGAAAAATTCCCATTAGTATATGAAAGTGATAACTCAAGAGACTCTCTATATGAAGAACATGGTGCTACTTTGAAGCACACGTGTGGAAAAAAGGATAGTAGCATTGCCCCTTTTTTGGCCTTTCTTTTTTTATTTGGCCTTTCCCTTTTTTTGGCCTTTCTTATTTTTATTTGGGACAATGCTCTATTAATGATGATCATCACACTTTTATTTTCTTACAAATCAATAATTACAACTCGATACTTAGAACAAGATATGACTCTATATGAATGCCTCCGGCGGTGTACCGGGATGTGCGATGATGCATGAGTGACATGTATGAAAGAATTATGAACGGTGGCTTTTCCACAAATACAATGTCAACTACATGATCATGCTAAGAATTATGACAATGATGAAACATGTCATAATAAACGGAACGGTGGAAAGTTGCATGGCAATATGTGACGCCCCCGATTCAATCGTACACTAATCATACACGCAAACGTGTACGATCAAGATCAGGGACTCACGGGAAGATATCACAACACAACTCGACAAATAAAAATAAGTCATACAAGCATCATATTACAAGCCAGGGGCCTCGAGGGCTCGAATACAAGAGCTCGATCATAGACGAGTCAGCAGAAGCAACAATATCTGAGTACAGACATAAGTTAAACAAGTTTGCCTTAAGAAGGCTAGCACAAACTGGGATACAGATCGAAAGAGGCGCAGGCCTCCTGCCTGGGATCCTACTCCTAGTCGTCGTTAGCGGGCAGCACGTACTAGTAGGCACCTCCGGTGTAGTAGGAGTCATCGTCGATGGTGGTGTCTGGATCCTGGGCTCCAACATCAGGTTGCGACAACCAGGTAGAAGGGATAGGTGGAAAAGAAGGACAAAAGCAACCGTGAGTACTCATCCAAAGTACTCGCAAGCAAGGAGCTACACTACATATGTATGCATTGGTATCAAATGGAATAAGGGTATCATATGAGGACTGAACTACAGAATGCCGGAATAAGAGGGGGATAGCCAGTCTTGTCGAAGACTACGCTTCTGGCAGCCTCCGGCTTGCACCATGTAGAAGAGAGTAGACTGAAGTCCTCCAAGTAGCATCGCATAGCATAATCCTAACCGATGATCCTCCCCTCGTCGCCCTGTGAGAGAGCGATCACCGGTTGTATCTGGCACTTGGAACGGTGTGTTTTATTAAGTATCAGGTTCTAGTTGTCATAAGGTCAAGGTACAACTCCAAGTCATCCTGTTACCGAAGATCACGGCTATTCGAATAGATTAACTTCCCTGCAGGGGTGCACCACATAACCCAACACGCTCGATCCCATTTGGCCGGACACACTTTCCTGGGTCATGCCCGGCCTCGGGAGATCAACACGTCGCAGCCCTACCTAGGCACAACAGAGAGGTCAGCACGCCGGTCTAAATCCTATGGCGCAGGGGTCTGGGCCCATCGCCCTTTGCACACCTGCATGTTGCGAACGCGGCCGGAAGCAGAAATAGCCCCCTTAATACAAGAGTAGGCTTACGGTCCAATCCGGCGCGTGCCGCTCAGTCGCTGACGTCACGAAGGCTTCGGCTGATACCACGACGTCGAGTGCCCATAACTGTCCCCGCGTAGATGGTTAGTGCGTATAGGCCAGTGGCCAGACTCAGATAAAATACCAAGATCTCGTTAAGCATGTTAAGTATCCGCGAACGCCGACCAGGGCCAGGCCCACCTCTCTCCTAGGCGGTCTCAACCTGCCCTGTCGCTCCGCCTCAAAGTAACAGTCGGGGGCCGTCGGGAGCTCAGGCCCATCACTACCTGGATGGAGCCACCTGCCCCTTCAGCCCCCATCTCCGAACAATATCATAAGTAATGTAACAGTATAAGTATATATCATATGCCCGTGATCACCTCCCGAAGTGATCATGGCCCAGTAGTATAGCATGGCAGACGGACAAGAGTGTAGGGCCACTGATGGAACACTAGCATCCTATACTAAGCATTTAGGATTGCAGGTAAAGGTAACAACAGTAGTAGCAAGGACAGGCTATGCATCAGGATAGGATAACGAAAAGCAGTAACATGCTACACTACTCTAATGCAAGCAGTAGAGAGAAGAATAGGCGATATCTGGTGATCAAAGGGGGGGCTTGCCTGGTTGCTCTGGCAAGAAGGAGGGATCGTCAACACCGTAGTCGAACTGGGGGTCATCGGCAGTCTCGGGGTCTACCGGAAAGAAGTAACGGAGGGGGAACACAATAAATAATAGAGAAATCAAAGCAACACAAGGCATAACATGGCAATACGCGGTGCTAGGTGTGCCCTAACGCAGTACTAGGTGATACCGGCGAAGGGGGAAACATCCGGGAAAGTATCCTCGGCGTTTCCCGTTTTCGGACAGATGAACCGGATGGGGAAAGTTGCGTGTTTTCTATGCTAGGGATGCGTGGCGGACAAACGAGCTGTGTATCCGGATTCGTCTCATCGTTCTGAGCAACTTTCATGTATAAAACTTTTTCATCCGAGTTATGGTTTAATTTCTATGAATTTCCAAATTTTTAACAATATTCTAGAATTTTGTGTTTAATTTAAATCCGAATTGACCAAGTCAATGTGACTAGTCAAAAGGAGAGGTGGTGGCCCATATGACACTGATTTAATAATTTTCAAAATATTTATCTAATCTATTTAGATGGGACCCGCTTGTCATTTGCTAAAAGGGCTAATTAGCACTAAACTAATCCTAAGCTAAACATAGCCTAATTAACAAGGGCCGGCCATTAGTGGACAGAGTCCAGCCGGCCGCACACGCACACCACACACACGCACTACACACACGCGCGCTGTACACACAACACATGCATACATAGTGCTGGGGGTTAATTCTGTTCTCTATTTAGAAAAGATAGCATTTTGTGATTTTCATAGGAATTAATCCATGCATCAAATTGATTTGGTCCAATGGAAACATTTGAGCTTTGACAAGTGTACTACCTAGAAATATTATTCTTGCTCCTGTTAACAGTGTTTAGCCGCAGTTTAGGGGCTGTCCAGATGGCTAATCAATGTAGAATTAGAAAAGCTAACAATAGCTATAGTAACTGAATGTTACCTATAACAAAGCGGCAGCAGAGTGCAACGGCGCGGTGCAGGCGCTAGGCAGCGGCGGCGAGGCCACGCGCGGGAGGAGCAGTAGCGAGCAGAGGGAGTGGGCGGCGCTGCGCGGTGGCTAGCGTGCGGGCGCGGCTGCGGCGGCCATGCGCGGCAGCAACAACAGCAGTGAGCAGCGCGGCGGCGGTCAGCGGCAGGAGGAGGCACTGCATGCGGACGAGCAGCAGCAGGCCAGTGGGGGCAACGGCATAAGCGCGCATGGGGACGCGGGGAGGAGCTAGAGGCACGCGGGCGCGACCATGGCCGGCCAGAGCCAGGGCGTGCACGTTCTCGGGCGCAACGGCGCAACTCCAGGCAGGGGAGGCGGGACGCGACCTATGGCGACAAGGAAAAAGGGAAGCAGGGCGCGGGAGCTCACCGTGTGGGCGCACGGGAGCCCGGTGACGAATTAGTAGCAGCAGCGGTGCAACGTAGACGGGAGGGTGGCGGTGGCCGGAGTCGATGGCGACAGCGGCGACCCGAGGAAGGCGACGAAGGGGATCCGGCGCTGTAGAGCTCCCCGGATCCAAATCGTCGGCGTGGAGGACGTAGAGGAGGATGACGACGCTCAGGGACTAGTCGGAGGGGCTTGGGGACGACGCTGGCCGGGGTTAGCACGGCGGCGCGGCCATGGGCGCGCTCGGGCGCTGCCGATCTGGAGGGGGGAGAGAGCGAGTGGGCGAGCAAGGGGCAAGTAGGGAGGGGAGCCCAAGGGGGCGCGGCGTCGGCGTCCTTATCCACTCGCCGGCGCCGTCGAGCTGGTCCGGCGGGGCGCCCCCTGTAGTGACCCCAGTCGGGGGAACAGGAGGTCGACCGAGGGAGGGGGTAGTCGGCCGGCTGTGTGGGAGTGGGCCAAGTCCCAAGGGAGCCATGGGGGTTTCGTTTTTTTGTAAGTTTTGTTTTTCCGTTTTATCCTGTTCCCTTTTCTTTATTTTATTTTCTATTTTCGCTTGTTTGGGCACCAAATGAGTTTGGTAAAATATGAGAGCTCGGCCACAAATCACAGCACAATATATCCTACCACCAAAAACTAGTTTGGAGTAAATATCATTTCATATTTATTTTGTATTAATAAAAAGGTTAATAAATAATGTTTTCAGCCACTGTTTGAGGTTATTTATGTTACTTATCAAATTTCAATAATGTTGTTTACAACTTTATCATAGCCTCTGATTTATCTACTATTTATTGAACATGTTAGTTTTAATATTTGAAAACTTTTATTGTTTGCTTGATTTTTTTAATTTTGAATTTGAATCGGTTTCGAACTAACGCGAGACTAGCAACAATAACCAAGGTGATGTGGCATTGTTAATGTGGGATTACTGTAGCTTAATTATCCGGGCATCACAATTCTCCCCCACTACAAGAAATCTCGTCCCGAGATTTAAGAGGTGGAGCAAGGGCGAAAGATCTGGTTACGAAATTCTACCGAATCTTCTTGGTCTTGGATGCTCTTCCCAAAGTAGTTGATCCTTTCCGTTGATGTCTTTATTTCTTTTCTTCAGGTCATCATGAAGTCAGGACCCTTCTTCAGGAACTCCATCGTACTTACGAAAGAATAGGAGTAGCTTGACAACGATAGGATACTATAAGGGTTAATCATCTAGGGGTTATTCCATGAATGAGCACATGATTATCTCTCGAGTTGAACCAATAAAATACATCGAGAGTAAGGTACAAAGGTACAATAAGAGGCTCCAAGCGGATAGATAGTTGCTCAAAGTCTGAACCAGAGTGAGAAAGGGGTTCAGAGCAGCGAGAGTAAGTATTGCATCCGGTACCAGAATAGAGCACTAGGAAAGTGGCCCGTGAATTAAATACGAAGCCAAGCGTGAGGAATAACTTTGGGAACAAATGTGGGGTGTAAAGGAGTCAGGTTTCGATCCTGTGGAACTGTGGGTTATGGGCCCACCATGTGGGCTAAAGTAGGAAGGGCGGTGACATCTTGCACAGTCATGATAGCAAGGCATGTGAGCGGGTAGCCTGTCAGTTGTATGTTAGCAACAATGTCGGTACCAAGGGCGAGGGATGAAGAGAACCTTTTTCCTGCTCGTTGAAACGAGGCGGACCAATAGGCAAAGTTCTCATCCATTGGTGGCTACCAGAATGTCATCAACAATAGTAATAAGGTCTTGCTGACAGAATTGTACACCGAGGTGTTTACATAAGCAGGAGAATATTACTGCTTAGGTCATATAGATCACAAGAAACGTTAAACCAACCAATGGAAAGGAAAATATGATTATCAGATTAAACATAACAATGGAAAGGAAAATGTGTATAAACACATATTTCAAGGGTATATTCTTTCCAAGGACAAGCGGAGCATGATATCCATGACAGGATATTACGTAGAAAACTCCTTAGGTAGGGGAGAGAAATTTCATGACATTATCCATACAACGATGTTTGGATAATTTGATTAAGAGAATTTAGCATTGTGCTTCGAGTGTTCTTATCGATGATAGGAGTACCACATACATGCTTCAAGATAGCACTGACATGGTCTTCAAGCAAAGGTCGGACTTCGGATACACGAAGGATCCATTAGGATAAACTTATTAAACAAGGCATTCAATTTCCTCATGAAAAAAGGTTAACCTTGTTAAAAAGAAAACTATAATAGTAGGTCCTCCGGCCAGGTGTGCTCGGCATGACACCACCTTACCAGGTCATATAATGACCAATGTTATAACTCTTGAAAATATGTTCCCACCATCATATCTGACCGAGGTTCAGATCTAATTGGTGTCATGATACCTCAGACTCAGGATGTCCGAGAAGAAAAGGTGCAACACAAATAGACGAAATAACATTGCAAGTTTCTCGGGAAATGAACTATGGGAGCGGTTCCTGGAATAATAGTTCATCATTAAACCAAGGAGGGGATGAGAAGGTGGCTGATGGGCTCAGCGACAATTCATCGAGAATTCCAAACGGATGGCTTTCCACAATAATGTGAACAAGAAGATGACACTAGTAAATTCAAATGATATAATGTTGTATGCTCTAGGAAAACATACACTATCAATCATTAGTTGAAAGGTGTGCCCTAAGTATGACCTTAGGCAGCAAGATCAATGTTAGAGTGATGATTCAATAACCAGCAGTCTATGATTGAACTGCCGATTGTTAACTTCAAAGCAATAGGGTTGCTAGAAGTACAGAACTCGAACAACATCGTTAGCATATTGGTATCCTGGTTAAAAACAACATGGGGACCAAGGAAGAATGGTGATGGTGAGAAGTATCATCATATTGAGAATTTCTAAGAGGTGGTGAAATTCTCATGACATTATTGACACAAAAGATGGTAATACTCCAAGGTAAAGAAGAACAATTGTTGGATAGCATGGATCTCAAGGTATAACACAAAAGACTAACAAGTTTGTGTTGAACGGAAGGCAATAAAGTGGTCGATGATAACACAATCATCGAGGGGCAAGGATGGTATTTCCCATCATGAATTCGATTCAGACTTGGAAGAAGGCATATCATTGTTGGTGATGATCACAACACATTTGTCGAGAGTTTTCCTGAAGATGTAATCGATCAGCGATGACATCAAGTCAAATGAATGATGGAGCGAAAGGTTATTGGAACCACGATTACAACACAAACTCGAAATCAAGCTTGTTTTTTAAGGTGAAAGGGTATGACGAGGAAGATCGACGTAAGCTTAGCTATCGTCGCAAATTGTGCTCCCGGGAGAAGGACCAGATAGTATAGTTAAAATTAGCACTATCATGATATAGCCGAGCGGGCTAGGAATGACATGATCGAGTTCAAACTCGTAAGTAAAGAATATTACTAATAGTTGTTTAATCACGATGCAGACTCGATTCAGTTACCGATGTCCTTGAGTGTTTAATAACTCAGGACCCGTGAAAAATTGGAATCAGTGAGAATGTAACACTTGATGGAGAACTCATAAGAAGTTAGGCAGTTCCATGATAATCTTGAGATACCAGGGGGGTGATACTCGACGACAGATCAAAGTAGAGGTTGGACTAGGGTAATGCTCTGCAGAAGACAAGTGCTTAAACTTGCACGTGAAATGGTATTTAAAGGAGAACATGGTCGGAATCCACGCTCATAAAGGATCGAACCACGGATACAAGATGTACTTATAACAAGGGGGTAATTATTTTTACGAGCAGCTTCCATGATAAGTTATACATCGTGTCCATGGGCATGAACGCAAGGTTCAAGGTCGACTCCCACTTCCTCAATGCATAACCTTACATTGACCTCTCGTATTTCGAAAATGACATTAGTTGTGGAAAGTTTTACCTGGTGCAATACCAGATAAGTATGACCCGTTAAATCTTTCGGGTTTGCATAGATTAGGGAAGGCATTGGTTCAACCCATCGGGGCTTCTTAGGAACATATACCACAAGCTTCAAGAGTAAATATCACCAGCTCGAAAGCAGAGCATGGTTGACAAAAGGAGAGGATACCATTTACCAAAGGCATTATGTACCGGAGAAAGAACTCACAAGGTGATTAATTATGAAGGACATTGTTGGATAATAATCCAACAGTGGATATGGCGATCCACAATGGAGCTGATGTGAGTATCGATACCCAATCAGAGGAAGAAAGAATGCAATGCGTCGGTTTATAGAACATCTGAATAATTCAACGTTTAAATAGCAAGGAATTATGATTTTCAAATCAAGGGATCAGGAGCAAATGCTCTGATCAAGGATGGATAAGTTGAATAGACTTAGGGGTACAATCGATGGCAATCTAATTGGCCGAGAACCAGCTCATGTTCGAAAGACGTCTGAGCCAGAAAGATAATTTATTAGGATCAACTAATGATTATGTGCATTCGCACACATATAGAATCAACGGACTTAAACTGATAATGACAAAGGATTCCAATAAGATTACTAGACTTATGGGACTAACCATAATGCAAGCAAGCAAGAATTTCAAGAGCAATAGGCTACTCAGGATTTTTGGAAGTTCGAATATTATTTTGAAGAACTTAGTGAAACACACAAACAACTAGGGATAGGCGAATACTCGGTAAGTGCGAGAAATTATCCGTAGGGGTGTATATGTGGATAATGAACTGCAAGGCAGTAGGTACAAAGTATTCTCGGAACAATAGAGAGACTTTCCGAGGTATCTTGTAATAACAAGATCAACTGGGAATGAAGTTATGGACGACAAGTGTATGTAGCTTCCCATAGGGATTTATCGGTGGTATATAATTGCAATGGCGAAGGGCACAAGGGTCTCGGGGAAACATCGGAGAGTATTGTCAGAAAATTCTGTTGAAGCGGTCGATCATCTGTAATGAAGGGGCTCTTCGGCAGGAACTGGTAACGAGAACCTAGAGTTAGATTTCAGCAAAATCATTTAACCCGAATAGAAGAGAGATTAGAATCCTAGAGTATAGACGAGGAATAAAAGATCCTAATACCACCCAATGGCGACGTGGGCCCAAAGGCCGCACAGCCAAGTTAGTAAAACAATTTTCATCGACTAGACTCAACTTCGGCCAACGAGTGTGGAAGGGGGATTCCTACAGGCAGTCGGCTCTGATACCAACTTGTCCAATCCGGCGCGCGCTGCTCAGTCGCTGACGTCACGACGGCTTCGGCTGATACCACGACGTCGAGTGCCCATAATTGTCCCCGTGTAGATGGTTAGCGCGTATAGGCCAGTGGACACACTCAGATCAAATACCAAGATCTCGTTAAGCATGTTAAGTATCCGCGAACGCCGATCAGGGCCAGGCCCACCTCTCTCCTAGGTGGTCTCAACCTGCCCTGTCGCTCCGCCTCAAATTAACAGTCGGGGGCCGTCGGGAACTCAGGCCCATCACTACCTGGATGGAGCCACCTGCCCCTTCAGCCCCCATCTCCGAACAATATCATAAGTAATGTAACAGTATAAGTATATATCATATGCCCGTGATCACCTCCCGAAGTGATCACGGCCCAGTAGTATAACATGGCAGACGGACAAGAGTGTAGGGCCACTGATGGAACACTAGCATCCTATACTAGGCATTTAGGATTGCAGGTAAAGGAAACAACAGTAGTAGCAAGGACAGGCTATGCATCAGGATAGGATAACGAAAAGCAGTAACATGCTACACTACTCTAATGCAAGCAGTAGAGAGAAGAATAGGTGATATCTGGTGATCAAAGGGGGGGCTTGCTTGGTTGCTCTAGCAAGAAGGAGGGATCGTCAACACCGTAGTCGAAGTGGGGGTCGCCGGCAGTCTCGGGGTCTACTGGAAAGAAGTAACGGAGGGGGAACACAATAAATAATAGAGCAATCAAAGCAACACAAGGCATAACATGGCAATACGAGGTGCTAGGTGTGCCCTAACGCAGTACTAGGTGATACCGGCGAAGGAGGAAACATCCGGGAAAGTATCCCTGGTGTTTCCCGTTTTCGGACAAATGAACCAGATGGGGAAAGTTGCGTGTTTGCTATGCTAAGGATGCGTGGCGGACGAACGAGCTGCGTATCCGGATTCGTCTCGTCGTTCTGAGCAACTTTCATGTATAAAACTTTTTCATCCGAGTTAGGGTTTAATTTCTATGAATTTCCAAAATTTTAACAATATTCTAGAATTTTGTGTTTAATTTAAATCCGAATTGACCAAGTCAATGTGACTAGTCAAAAGGAGAGGTGGTGGCCCATATGACACTAATTTAATAATTTTCAAAATATTTATCTAATCTATTTAGATGGGACCCGCTTGTCATTTGCTAAAAGGGCTAATTAGCACTAAACTAATCCTAAGCTAAACATAGCCTAATTAACAAGGGCCGGCCATTAGTGGACAGAGTCCAGCCGGCCGCACACGCACACCACACAGACGCACTACACACACGCACACTGTACACACAACACACGCATACACAGTGCTAGGGGTTAATTCTGTTCTCTATTCAGAAAAGATAGCATTTTGTGATTTTCATAGGAATTAATCCATGCATCAAATTGATTTGGTCCAATGGAAACATTTGAGCTTTGACAAGTGTACTACCTAGAAATATTATTCTTGCTCCTGTTAACAGTGTTTAGCCGTAGTTTAGGGGCTGTCCAGATGGCTAATCAATGTAGAATTAGAAAAGCTAACAATAGCTATAGTAACTGAATGTTACCTGTAACAAAGCGGCAGCAGAGTGCAATGGCGCGGTGCAGGCGCTAGGCAGCGGCGGCGAGGCCACGCACGGGAGGAGCAGTAGCGAGCAGAGGGAGTGGGCGGCGCTGCGCGGTGGCTAGCGCGTGGGCGCGGCTGCGGCGGCCATGCGCGGCAGCAACAACAGCAGTGAGCAGCACGGCGGCGGTCAGCGGCAGGAGGAGGCACTGCGTGCGGACGAGCAGCAGCAGGCCAGCGGGAGCAGCAGCATAAGCGCGCATGGGGACGCGGGGAGGAGCTAGAGGCATGCGGGCGCGGCCATGGCCGGCCAGAGCCAAGGCTTGCACGTTCTCGGGCACAACGGCGCAACTCCAGGTAAGGGAGGTGGGACGCGACCTACGGCGACAAGGAAAAAGGGAAGCTGGGCGCGGGAGCTCACCGTGTGTGCACACGGGGGCCCGGTGACGAATTAGTAGCAGAAGCGGTGCGACGTAGACGGGGGGGTGGCGGTGGCCGGAGTCGATGGAGACAGCGGCGACCCGAGGAAGGCGACGAAGGGGATCCGGCGCTGTAGAGCTCCCCGGATCCAAATCGTCGGCGTGGAGGACGTAGAGGAGGATGACGACGCTCAGGGACTAGTCGGAGGGGCTTGGGGACGACGCTGGCCGGGGTTAGCACGGCGGCACGGCCATGGGTGCGCTCGGGCGCTGCTGATCTGGAGGGGGGAGAGAGCGAGTGGGAGAGCAAGGGGCAAGTCGGGAGGGGAGCCCGAGGGGGCGCGGCGTCGGCATCCTTATCCACTCGCCGGCGCCGTCGAGCTGGTCCGGCGGGGCGCCCCCTGTAGCGACCCCAGTCGGGGGAACAAGAGGTCGACCGAGGGAGGGGGTAGTGGGCCGGCTGTGTGGGAGTGGGCCAAGTCCCAGGGGAGCCAGGGGGTTTCCTTTTTTTGTAAGTTTTGTTTTTCCGTTTTATCCTTTTCCCTTTTCTTTATTTTATTTTCTATTTTCGCTAATTGTTTGGGCACCAAATGAGTTTGGTAAAATATGAGAGCTCGACCACAAATCACAGCACAATATATCCTACCACCAAAAACTAGTTTGGAGTAAATATCATTTCATATTTATTTTGTATTAATAAAAAGGTTAATAAATAATGTTTTCAGCCACTGTTTGAGGTTATTTATGTTACTTATCAAATTTGAATAATGTTGTTTACAAATTTATCATAGCCTCTGATTTATCTACTATTTATTGAACATTTTAGTTTTAATATTTGAAAACTTTTATTGTTTGCTTGATTTTTTTAATTTTGAATTTGAATCGGTTTCGAACTAACGCGAGATTAGCAACAATAACCAAGGTGATGTGGCATCGTTAACGTGGGATTACTGTAGCTTAATTATCCGGGCGTCACACAATATATCTCGGAATGGCTATGGAAATGCCATAATAGGTAGGTATGGTGGCTGTTTTGAGGAAGGTATATGGTGGGTTTATGGTACCGGCGAAAGTTGCGCGGTATTAGAGAGGCTAGCAATGGTGGAAGGGTGAGAATGCGTATAATCCATGGACTCAACATTAGTCATAAAGAACTCATATACTTATTGCAAAAATCTATTAGTTATCGAAACAAAGTACTACGCGCATGCTCCTAGGGGGATAGATTGGTAGTAAAAGACCATCGCTCATCCCCGACCGCCACTCATAAGGAAGGCAATCAATAAATAAATCATGCTCTGACTTCATCACATAACGGTTCACCATACGTGCATGCTATGGGAATCACAAACTTCAACACAAGTATTTCTCAAATTCACAACTACTAAACTAGCATGACTCTAATATTACCATCCTCATATCTCAAAACAATCATCAAGTATCAAACTTCTCATAGTATTCAACACACTCATAAGAGAATTTTATTATTCTTGAATACCTAGCATATTAGGATTTTAAGAAAATTACCACGCTATTTAAGACTCTCAAAATAACCTAAGTGAAGCATGAGAGCTCATCTATTTCTTCAAAATAAAACTACCACCATGCTCTAAAAGATATAAATGAAGCACTAGAGCATCGACAAACTACTCCGAAGGATATAAGTGAAGATCAATGAGTAGTTGAATAATTATGCAACTATGTGAAGACTCTCTAACATTTAATAATTTCAGATCTTGGTATTTTATTCAAACAGCAAGCAAAACTAAATAAAATGACATCTAAGAATAGCAAACATCATCTGAAGAAGCAAAAACTTAGGATCAACCGATACTAACCGATAGTTGTTGAAGAAGAAAGGTGGGATGCCAACCGGGGCATCCCCAAGCTTAGATGCTTGAGACTTCTTGAAATATTATCTTGGGGTGCCTTGGGCATCCCCAAGCTTGAGCTTTTGTGTCTCCTTAATTCCTCTCATATCACGGTTTCCCTAAATCTCAAAAGCTTCATCCACACAAAACTCAACAAGGACTCGTGAAGTTAGTATAAACCATTGCAAAAACCTTATCATACTCTACTGTAGCAAATCACTAAAATTATTATTCAGCATTGCATACTAAATGCCTCTGCATATTTAATAGTCATATCCTCAAATAGAATCATTAAAGAAGCAAACATATGCAAACAATGCAAACATAACAGCAATCTGCCTAAACAGGATAGCCTGTAAAGAATGCTGCAACATCCATACTTCCCTAGCTCCAAAAATTATGAAAGAAAATTCCCACTGTATTAAATTTATCAGAGCTTAATATTCAAAAGGTTTCAACATTTTATCACATTCTGACTTTTCTAGGGAATTATTGCAACAGCGGTAAACTTTCTGTTTTCAAACAGCAAGATGTATACTTGTAACATAGGCATAGTAAAGGCTACCAATGCCACTTTTATTGAAATAAAAGATGCAAAACATTATTCTAAATAACAGCAAGCAAATCCTATCAAAATAAATTGACGCTCCAAGCAAAACACATATCATGTGGCGAATAAAAATATAGCTCCAAGTAAAGTTACCGATGAACGAAGACGAAAGAGAGGATGCCTTCCGGGGCATCCCCAAGCTTAGGCTCTTGGTTGTCCTTGAATATTACCTTGGGGTGCCATGAGAATCCCCAAGCTTAGGCTCTTGCCACTCCTTATTCCATAGTCCATCGAATCCTTACCCAAAACTTGAAAACTTCACAACACAAAACTTAACAGAAAACTCGTAAGCTCCGTTAGTATAAGAAAATAAATCACCACTTCAAGTTACTGTAATGAACTCATTATTTATTTATATTGGTGTTAAACCTACTGTATTCCAACTTCTCTATGGTTTATAAACTATTTTACTAGCCATATATTCATCAAAATAAGTAAACAACACATGAAAAATAGAATCTGTCAAAAAACAGAACAGTCTGTAGTAATATGGATCAAACGTATACTTATGGAACTTATAAAATTCTCAGATAAATTGATGGACCTGAGTAATTTATCTATTAATCATCTTCAAAAAGAATTAACTAAATAGCACTCTCCAAATAAAAATGGCAGCAATTCTCGTGAGCGCTAAAGTTTCTATTTTTTTTACAGCATGATCAACAAGACTTTCCCCAAGTCTTCCCAAAGGTTCTACTTGGCACAAACACTAATTAAACACATAAAACCACATCTAAACAGAGGCTAGATGAATTATTTATTACTAAACAGTAACAAAAAGTAAGGAACAAAAATAAAATTGGGTTGTCTCTCAACAAGCGCTATCGTTTAACGCCCCTAGCTAGGCATGATGATTTCAATGATGCTCACATAAAGGATAAGAATTGAAACATAAAGAGAGGATCATGAAGAATATTAGTAGAACATTTAAGTCTAACCCACTTCCTATGCATAGGGATTTTGTGAGCAAACAACTTATGGGAACAATAATAAACTAGCATAGGAGGGCAAAACGAGCATAACTTCAAAACTTTAAGCACATAGAGAGGAAACTTGATATTATTGCAATTCCTAAAAGCATATGTTCCTCCCTCATAATAATTTTCAGTAGCATCATGAATGAATTCAACAATATAACCAGCACCTAAAGCATTCTTTTCATGATCTACAAGCATAGAAATTTTATTACTCTCCACATAAGCAAAATTCTTCTCATTCGGAATAGTGGGAGTATCATAAGAGACTTGAATACTATAAATTGTTTCCACATTAAAAGAGTAATGTTTAGAAAAAGGGTAATTATAATCACGACAAGTTTTATAGATATAATCATCACTACTTTTTATAGCATATGTATCATCACAATAATTATCATAAGTAGGAGGCATGCTATCATCATTATAAATTTGCATATCAAAACTTGAGAGGCTAGAAATATCATCATTATTAAACATAGCATCCCCAAGCTTGGGACAAACATTAATTGCAGCAAATATATTCTCAAATATTTCATGCTCATCAAACATAGCTTCCCCAAGCTTGGGCCTTTTCATATCATAAGCATAATCACTCTCATCATTAATAGTATGGATAGCACCAATAGTATAGCAATTATCATATTATTTCAAGCAAGTGCCAAAAAGATTTTCAAGATCATAAAAAGCATCATTATCTTCCCAATCATAATCATCACAGCAAGCAATAGGCATAACAAGATCATCATCAAGTGTATCATCTTCATTTTCATGAGGTACAAAAATAATAGGAGCAGCATTATTTGGGAGAGATATCTTTTTACCTCTCTTCCTTTTTCTTTTCTTCTTCTTCACCACATCATGTGTGGGTTCAATCGTCTTTTTGGAGCTCCTTATTAATGAGATTGGTTGAATATAGGGCTCCTCTTCGTTACCTGATTCATCATAAGAAATAATAGGAGGATATTGGGAAGTCTCTTCCCTTTCATTAGTATTCTCTTCATCCTCTATTTGCTTTCTTTTCTTTATGTAATTGGCAATATACAGATTATCAATGCAATTCACCGCACAATACATATAAATTTTTCTCTAGATCAAAATGAAGAACTTTATCAAGGGCAAATTTTGGAATATCCTTAATTCTACATTTAATTTCTTCATAACCCAAAAGCAAACTAAGTTCATTATGATGTGTAAGGGAAATCAAGTCATCACAATTTTTGGACACGATACGCTCATGAAACAATTTGGATTGGGCACTAAAATGATCACGTTCATTGCAAAGTTCACAAGTAGGGCTAAGAAATAATAAATTTTCAGCACATTCATCTAGCTCTTCTTGCAACAATTTGGTTTCTAAGTACTTATGCCTCTTGCAATATCTATCTTCCCTATTTGGTGTGTAATTGCAAACCCAGTCTACTCCACAAAAATTGGCATGTTTATAGGAGGCATTTTCATCATAACTAGTGCAATCATCATTAGCATCATGGATATTCAAAGAATTCATACTGACAACATTGCAATCATGCTCATCATTCAAATATTTAGTGCCAAACATTTTAGAGATATCTTCTTCTAGCACTTGAGCACAATTATCCTTTCCATCATACTCACGAAAGATATTAAAAATGTGAAGCGTATAATACAAACTCAATTCCATTTTTTATAGTTTTCTTTTATAGACTAAACTAGTGATAAAACGAGAAACTAAAAGACTCGATTGCAAGATCTAAAGATATACCTTCAAGCACTCACCTCCCCAGCAACGACGCAAGAAAAGAGCTTGATGTCTACTACACAACCTTCTTCTTGTAGACGTTGTTGGGCCTCCAAGTGCAGAGGTTTGTAGGACAGTAGCAAATTTCCATCAAGTGGATGACCTAAGGTTTATCAATCTGTAGGAGGCGTAGGATGAAGATGGTCTCTCTCAAGCAACCCTGCAACCAAATAACAAAGAGTCTCTTGTGTCCCCAACACACCCAATACAATGGTAAATTGTATAGGTGCACTAGTTCGGCGAAGAGATGGTGATACAAGTGGTATATGGATAGTAGATAAAGGTATTTGTAATCTGAAATTATAAAAACAGCAAGGTAACAAGTGATAAAAGTGAGCATAAACGGTATTGCAATGCTAGGAAACAAGGCCTAGGGTTCATACTTTCACTAGTGTAAGTCCTCTCAACAATACTAACATAATTGGATCATAAAACTATCCCTCAACATGCAACAAAGAGTCACTCCAAAGTCAGTAATAGCGGAGAACCAACGAAGATATTATGGTAGGGTACGAAACCACCTCAAAGTTATTCTTTCCAATCAATCCGGTGGGCTATTCCTATACGTGTCACAAACAGCCCTAGAGTTCGTACTAGAATAACACCTTAAGACACAAATCAACCAAAACCCTAATGTCAGCTAGATACTCCAATGTCACCTCAAGTACCGTGGGTATGATTATATGATATGCATCACACAATCTCAGATTCATCTATTCAACCAACACAAAGGACCTCAAAGAGTGCCCAAAAGTTCTACTGGAGAATCACGACGAAAACGTGTGCCAACCCCTATGCATAGGTTCATGGGCGGAACCCGCAAGTTGATCACCAAAACATACATCGAGTGAATCACGTGATATCCCATTGTCACCACTGATATCCACGGCAAGACATACATCAAGTGTTCTCAAATCTTTAAAGACTCAATCCGATAAAATTACTTCAAAGGTGAAACTCAATTCATTACAAGAGAGAAGAGGGGGAAGAAAACATCATATGATCCAACTATAATAGCAAAGCTCGCGATACATCAAGATCGTATCACCTCAAGAACACGAGAGAGAGAGAGATCAAACACATAGCTACTGGTACATACACTCAGCCCCGAGGAAGAACTATTCCCTCCTCGTCATGGAGAGCACCGGGATGATGAAGATGGCCACCGGAGAAGGATTGCCCCCTCCGGCAGGGTGTCGGAATGGGTCTAGATTGGTTTTTGGTGGCTACGGAGGCTTCTCGCGGCGGAACTCCCAATCTAATCTCCGTTTTGGAAGTTTTAGGGTATATGGAGTTATATAGGCAGAAGAAGCACGTCAGGGGAGCCACTAGGGCCCCACAAGGCAGGGGGCACGCCCCTACCCTCGTGAGCTCCTCCTTCCTTCCTTGACGTGGGGTCCAAGTCCATCGGGTGGCTTTCGTTCCAAAAATAACTTCTCTAGTTGATTTCGTTCCGTTTCGACTTCGTCTGATATTCCTTTTCTTCAAAACACTGAAATAGGCATAAAACAGCAAATCTGGGCTGGGCCCACGGTTAATAGGTTAGTCCCGAAATTAATATAAAAGTGGATAATAAAGCCCAATATTGCCCAAAACAGTAGATAATATAGCATGGAGCAATCAAAAATTATAGATACGTTGGAGACGTATCAGTGGATATAAAGCTGATTCATTTGCTTCGAAACGAATTTTCAGGCACCTGATTTTCATTTGATGGGTAGCATAAGCACCTGCCGTTCGAATTCCCAGTTCTTCAAATTTTTCGAAACAAGTGCATGCTCTTATTATCACGATGAAAAAACAATATCCCTGCTGCATCCCAGTTATCTGTCTATACTTGCAGAATTCTCTCATTTATTGAGCATGTATATTGTTTTTTCAGGTCGAGCAAGTTTCAACTGGGTTGTAGACTGCCGAGGCTTGGTTTTGTTTTTAACTGGCCCAACCCATGACGATAACGGGGCACAAAGATCCAGCAGGTATCTACTGGCCTCTGGCCCGCGAGCGTTTGTTATATTTTGTCTTACAACATCCGCAGGCACTTTTTTTTACTGAATCAAACACACAGCCCAGTTCTATTTTCCTCTTGAAACGCATGTCCTACATCGTTTTCTAATCTCTACCTATAGTTTTACTAGTTCATATACACGTATCATTATATTGAAAATACATAAAATTCACTTTTTATATTTACATCCTTATTTTTGTTGTTGTTTTCCCTGCCAAAACCAACTCAATTGTCCCACGTCTTATTTGCTTACAAAAACAAAACGATTTTTTTGGCAAATCAATAAGTTCTTAAAAAATGTTTATCATTTCGGGATTACAAAAGTTCAGACTCCACCGAAATATGCAAAATAAGGTTGCACTTTTTGACCGTGGTCCTGGGCAGAAAATGGATTGTAATAAATTACTTAAGAGTTAGCAAATGGGCTGCAAATTATTAAAAAATAGCAAATGAGCTCTATGTTGTCCGCAACAGATTTGGAGGCTGACTTGTGGGCCTACTAAGTTCATGCGTACACAAGGTTTATCAAAAAAGAAACTTACTCAACAATCGACTCTACCAGCGTCAGACAGTTAGATGTCAATCTAACGGCAATCGTGCTTCTTCAGTCTCTGATCTTCCTGCCCCAGCCGCCCAAACCAGCGTCGTCGGAACTGCCTGCTGCCGCCTCCTGTGGCCGGCTGTGCTGTCGGGCAGGCCTCATGGCCCAATCATATACTCGCATCCCTGGTCTGTCTATCCCTCTACTCACCCACACCTCCTATTATTTTCCGGCGACGACAGCTGAACCAGTCAACCCTCGTACTCTCCATCGCGTGGGCAGCCACTGTTGTGTATTCCCCGGCTCCGTGTCGTTCCCTTCATAGGCCTCGCCGTCGTCCACCACCCTGGTGCTCTCGGCACGGCGTCGTCAACGTGGTCAACGAAAGACATCCATTGGAAGTGGACTGTACGTGGAGAGGCTGACAGCTGGGTCCACGGCCACACACAAGGAAATGCCTCCTTATTATGCGCAAAATAATGATTCCTCCACCTGACATCTGGGACCCGCCGGAAGGGCCTCTGTATTTCACGTAAAAAACGTTCCCTCCGCTGACAGGTCGGACCCACCAACTATATGTTCACACGCAAGGAAGTGCCTCCTTATTGCGCACAAAAAAATGAATACCCCCCTGCCAGCTGGGACCCACCATAGTGGGAGGCTGACTTGTGGGCCTACTAAGTTGACGGGGACGGAGGGCTTTGTCAAGTTAGTCAATATGAATGATTCTAGCTCCAGTGACCGTACGATGTCCATCCAACGGCCTTAGTGCTTCTTCAACCTCTGGTCTTCTTACTCCAGCCGCCCAAAGCAGTGCCGGTCGTGCCGCCTGCTCCTGCCTCCCGTGGTCGGCTGTGCTGCCGCGGAGGCCTCACCGCCCCATACTACTCCCACCGCTGGCCAGGCCATCCCTCCACTCACCCACACCCCCTGTTTTTCTGCGGCGATGGAAGCCTCACACCGTAGCTGAACCAGTGAACCCTCGTACTCCTCTCCGCGTGGGCATCCACTGCCACATCTTCCCCTGCTTCGCATCGTCCCCTTTCTAGGCCTCGCCGTCATCCACTGCCTTGGTGCTCTCAGCGCGGCGTGGTCAATGTGGTCAACGACCGACTTCCATCGGAAGAGTACTGTACATGGAGAGGCTGACAACTGGGTCCACGGCCACAACCTAGTTTCTTTTGATTTGCCAAGTCGCTTTGTCAGGCCGGTTGGGCTGCAAATCTTTCAAGACGAGGTGAGCTTCATTTGGATGGCCGAGAAAATGGCCTATCAGTAATGAGAAATGGGATGTACATTTTTAAAACACATCAAACCGGCAATTAGTTTCAAATTTCTTTTTTTTTCATTTTGAGATTTTAAATTGCGTTGATTTTTATGCGTGGACAATTTATTGGATTCTATATTGATATACATTTATTTTTAAAATCAGTTTGAATGTGACTCGAAATTTCAGGATTAAAAACAGTTCGGACCACACCGAAATATGCAATATTTCGTATAGTTTTTTAACCGTGGCCACAATATGGGCCGTAATGCTAACAAAAAGAATATGGGCTCCAAAAAAACCTTAAGAATTAGAAAATGGCCTGTAAATTATTAGAAATAATGGCAGATGGGTTGTATGATGTTTTCCATAGATTTGAGGCTTTCCTAAAAAAAGTGTTGACGCACAAGCAGTGACTGTTGGATGTCCATCCAACGACCGTCGTGCTTCTTCAATCTCTGCTCTTCCTGCTCCAGCCACTCAAACAAGCGCCAGCGGGACTGCCTGCTCCCTCCTCCCCGCAGCCGGTTGTGCTACCGCGCAGCCCTCATCGCCCCACCGTACTCCCATCGCTGGCCTAGCCATCCCTCTACTCACCCACACCTGATGTTATTCTCCAGCGACGGCAGACGAACCAATAAACCCTCG
The DNA here is from genome assembly GCA_034509565.1 of Triticum monococcum. Taxonomy (NCBI): domain Eukaryota; kingdom Viridiplantae; phylum Streptophyta; class Magnoliopsida; order Poales; family Poaceae; genus Triticum; species Triticum monococcum. Next base: position 210,680,472 of record CM067847.1, on the reverse strand, counting down.
TACAGTCGCACTCCCCTCCGCGTGGGAAACAACTTCCAAGTCTTCCCTGCCTCCATGTCATTCCCTTCCTAGGTCTCACCGTCGTCCACCGTCCTGGTGCTCTCGGCGCGGACTGGTCAACATGGTCAATGACCGACATGCATCTGAAGTGGACTGTACGTGGAGAGGCTAACAGCTGGGTCCACGGCCGCACGCAAGGAAATGCCTCCTTATTACGTGCAAAATAATGATTCCTCCACCTGACATCTGGGACCCACCGAAAGGGCCTCTGTATTTTGCGAAAAAACATTACCGCCGCTGACAGCTTGGACCCACCAGCTATATCTTCGCACGCAAGGAAGTGCCTCCTTATTATGCACAAAAAAATGAATACCCCCCCTGCTAGCTGGGACCCAGTATAGTGGCAGGCTGACTTGTGGGCCTACTAAGTTGACGGGGACGGAGGGCTTTGTTAACTTAGTCAATATGCACGTTCTAGCTCCACTGACCGTATGATGTCCATCCAACGGCCATAGTGCTTCTTCAACATCTGGTCTTCTTGCTCCAGCCGCCCAAAGCAGCGCTGGTCGTGCCGCATGCTCCTGCCTCCCGTGGCCGGCTGTGCTGCCGCGGAGGCCTCACCGCCCCCTACTATTCCCACCGCTGGCCAGGCCATCCCTCTACTCCCCCACACCCCCTGTTATTCTGCAGCGACGGCAACCTCACACCGCAGCGAACAAGTGAACCCTCGCACTCCTCTACGCGTGGGCATCCACTGTCGCGTCTTCCCTGGCTCTGTGTTGTCCCCTTCCTAGGCCTCGCCGTCGTCCACCGCTGTCACACCCTAGCTAGGTTATGCATTAGAGTGTGCATCATGTTTACTTTCATCAGAAATGGAAATGGGGAAAGCAGAACCCCCAGCACCCCCCCCCCCCTGAAATCAACTAGGGTTTACTAAAAATAGATTCAATGAACCTGAAATGCCCTTCAAATATGTTCACCCTCTTTGCCTTGGGTTAGAACCCTTGGGAAAAATGGTGCATATAATTTTAGGTCAACAAAAGGGGCATTGATTTAATTCATAAATATTTGAATTTGGGCATTTAAATACTATTAAATAATTCAAATGCTCAAATAATGTTGGAATTATTTTTGGGCCACTGAAATATTTCAGAAAGTGTCCATAAATATTTTCAGGATTTTATAAAATGATTTAGTATTTAAACTAAATCAAAACAGAATAACAGAAATAGAAAATAAAATGAATTAGAGAGAGAGAGACAGAGGCTCACCTGGACTCACCTGGCGGCCCGGCTGTGGCCCAGCACTGTTGGCCCAGCCCACCAGGCCGTGCCAGTCGTCCCCTAGCTGCTGCCAGGAGGACGCCGGGCGTGTGCCCGCGGCGCGCCGGCACGCGCGCGGCCACCGACGGCCAGCTCCTGCTTGCCGCGCCCTCCCCTCGACGCCTGGACGTCGCGATGGACGCCACGCACCCCCTGCTCCGCCTCTTATCCCTCTCCCTCGCTCTCCCTCCTCCCCTGTTTCTCTCCCGCGCGACCACCCGAACGCGCCGTCGCCGCCGTTCGCTGCCACCGCGCTCCCCGACCCCCTCTCGCCTTCCCGTGTTGCGTGGAAGCTCCGCCACTGTCGCCTACGCCCTCTGCACCGAGCCAAGCGAGCCGAGAAGCCTTGCTTCGTCCTCGGCGTCGTCTTCTTCAACCTCGGGACCGCCGGCCATCTCCGTCAAATTCGCCGTTGCAGAAGCGTCCCCGAGCCCGCTGAGTCCTCCCTCGAGATCGCTGTGAGCTCCCGAGCATTTCCCCCTTCTCCCCGCAGTGATTCTCTTCCCCTAACTAGCCTAGCCACTGGAGCCGTGAGCTCCTCGCCGCCGGCCATGGCGCCGTCGTGGCTACGGCCGTGCAAGCACGCGTCCGAGCGCACCACCACCTTCAACGCGTCCCCAGGAGCCCGTAGCCATCACCAGCTCCTCCTCCCGTGCACCGCAGCATCGATTCCGCGAACACCCGAACTCCGGCCGCCGCCCAAGTGGTCGCCGTCGTCGACTTAGGCCGTCTCCGGTGAAACGGAGGGCACTAGTGGATGCGCGCGAGCACCAGCTCCTCAGAGATGGTCTCCGCGGCCCATTTGGTCACCGGAGACGCATTTCCAACGCCCTCCGCCGCGTCTGGCTCGCCGGTGACAAGCCGCCGGTGGCTTTGACCCCGCTGACCAGGGTTGACCCTCCCCCTTGTGTCACTGACGTGTGGGCCAGGCCCCTTTTTAATTAGTGTTAGTTTTAGTTAGTCCTAATTAACTTAATTACGTTAAATAGACACTGACATGCGGGCCCAGGCTCTAATTAATTTTAATTAGTTAATTAGTCACTGACCAGTGGGACCCACTGGTCAGGTTTGACCTGGTGGCAGCTCAGTTGACTTGCTGATGTCATGCTGATGTAGTGCTGACGCAGTAAATCATTTTCTAGTTTAAAAATAATTCAGGAAATTCCAGAAAATACCCAAAACTTTGAAAAATCATAGAAATTCAACCATAACTCCAAATGAGATAAATTATATATGTAAAATTATCAGAAAAATTCAAGGAATCCATCTGTACCATTTTCATGCATGTTTGAACAATGTTTGTCCTCTGTTTTGGACAAAACAAATAAAGGGCATTTAAATAATCATATATGGGGTTGGAATTTGAATCTTGCACTCAAACCAACTCCATTTAAATCATAGCTAGTTGCATTAGCTCAAGACACATCCATATTGCCATGTCATAGCATGCATCATATTGTTGCATATCGTCATGTGTTGATTGCGCTCGGTTGTGTTCTTCGTGGTAGGTTCTGCCTCCGAGGATATTCACGAGTATCCAACTGAAGGGCAGTATCCCATTACCACTCCATCAGGCAAGCAACCATTGATCATTCCGATACAACCCATGTTCTCGCTCCTGCTCTTGTTTACTGCATTAAGACAACACGATTCAAACTGATGTGTGCTACGGTAGTTGAACCCTTATCCTCTGCATGACCTGTCATTGCCACAGTAACTAGATGAAACCCACTAGCATGTGTAGGAGTTGATTGAGCCATGTTTTGTGATTCCTACCTTGCTATGCCTGCTATGCTTAGAGTTGTGTCAGGTCTGCTTCATCTGGGTGATGGGCTAGAGTGAAATGCTTGTGCCAGTAATATGTGGGATGTGTTGAACATGCTTTGGTAAAGGTATCAATGAGAGGCCATGTAGGAGTACATGGTGGGTTGTTTCATTGAAGCTGTCCCTAAGAACTGAGTTCTGTATGCGTGAATTAAGATTCAGCTACTACCACACATTGGGCCCTGAAATATGACCCCGCTCGACTTACTGGCCCCTCTCGCCTCAGTCCAGGAGTTGCAACTAGTTTCTGGTGTTTGTAGGATATGTGTTGGCGGCCGTGCGTAGCGCTGACCCTAGGGGTGGGCTATGTTGCGGTAGATACACCGTGGCACGGTGTACCGAGTCACCCGTTTGGTGTCTCGGGAACCCTGTTCACATCATTCGGGGCCGTTGAGGACACCCCGGCCGGATTTCCTTGCGGATGGAACCTGAATAGGCGATGACCCTGGACTAGAGACTTGTGAGGTTAGTCAGGTCGTGGTCTACACCCACGTCGGTTTTCGCTTGAAGTCTGCCGAGCACATTTCGTGTGCAGACGCTAAGTGGTGGAAACATGTGTGACGAAGTACACCCCTGCAGGGTATGAAACTATTCGAATAGCCGTGTCCGCGGTAAAGGACTACTTGATTGCATATACAGTTCATAGACAAGTTAATGGATACTACTAAAAGACTCAAGATAAGTGTGAGTAACGAGGATGGCCCCCTCGCAGGATACGAGGGAGGATCCATGGTGGAGTATTGTGATAGTGAGTAGTGGACTCGTGTGCGAAAACTATTTTGCTAAAAGATTCCGTAGGATAGCTTAGCCAAGGGTCAAAGCTGGCTTGCTGCATAAACCCCACCACCTTCTTGAGAATGAGCATGTACAGTAGGTTCTGATGTAAGACTTGCTGAGTACCTTTGTACTCATGTTTGCTTATTTATTGTTTTCAGACGACAACACTGCCCCCTCCGATGGGTTTTACGTAGATCTTGACGTCGACGAGTGACTAGCCACCCAGGTGGTGATCCAGGCCATGGAGGGCCCTATGTAGATAGACAGGCTTCGAGAAGCCTTCTTTCTTTCTAGAGTCTGTATTCAGACTAGTTGCTTCCGCATGTGCTTGTATGACTGTATGACTTGAGTGTCGGGTCATGTGACCCCTACCTGTATGGATATGTTATGTATGGCTCCCTGGAGCCTTTAAATAAGTACTTGAGTTGTAGAGTTTTGTTGTGATGCCATGTTGTATGTACTCATATCGAGCATATTGTATGTATGATTGAAATGCTTGGTATGAGTGGGATCCGACAATCTAGTTGTTTGTCCTTCGCAGCCTTTCTTATGGGGAAATGTAGTCTAGTGCTCCTCGAGCCATAGTAGTCCGCTACAGCCCGGTTCACCGGAGTCCTGCTAGCCCAGCACTACTGTTCAGGACACTTGACTGGCCGGCATGTGTTTCACTTCGTCCCTATGTCTGTCCCTTCGGGGAAATGTCACGCGGTGATCTCCGGAGTCCTGTCTAGCCTGCTACAGCCCGGGATCCCCGGAGTCCTGTTAGCCCAGTGCTACAGCCCGGAATCACTCGTTGATGACCGACATGTTCGTTGTGAATCATGTATGCCTGTCTCCATAGGTCTGTGCCGCTTTGGGTTCACGACTAGCCATGTCGGCCCGGGTTCTCGGTCATATGGATGCTAGCGACATTGTCATATACGCGAGCCAAAAGGCGCAAACGGTCCCGGGCCATGGTAAGGCGACACCCGTGGGATACCGTGCGTGAGGCCGCAAAGTGATATGAGGTGTTGCCGGCTAGATCGATGTGGCTTAGAATCGGGGTCCTGACAACCGCCCTGGTGCTCTCGGCGCGGCATGGTCAACGTGGTCAAGGAATGGCTTCCATCGGACGTGGACTGTACGTGGAGAGCCTGACAGCTGGGTCCACGGCCGCAGCAAGGAAGTGCCTCCTTATTACGCGCAAAATAATTATTCCTCCACCTGACAGCGGGGACCCACCGGATGGGCCACCATATTTTGCAAAAAAAATGTTTCCCCCTAACTACTGGGACCCACCAGCTACATCTTCGCACGCAAGGAAGTGCGTCCGGGCAAAAACAAAAAAAAGATTCGCCCCTGAATGCTGGGACCCACCAGCTACATCTTCGCACGCAAGTGTCTAACAGTTGGGACCCACCTGGTCAAAGCATACGTAGCGTTGTCATTCTGGTCGCGAACGTGTACGTACATACTGGTCGATGTAGAGGTGCGCACGTGTCATAGTAGAGGCGCGCATGTAGCATGTACACGTGCGTACATCGGCCAGGGTGCAAGAAAGTAAATACGACCACATACTTACATACGGGCGGGGTCTCGAACGCCTACTCACGCGTACGTATGGACAGGCTCGTGTACATGGCTGGGTCGGAACGGAGAAACAGCATCGTCGTCGTGTTCATGGGGAGCCAATCGGCTGGGTCAGAACGGAATGCGTCGTCGTGTTCATCGGGAGGGCTTGGATGGAACAGCCAATGGAAACGAGGCCTAGCGTACCACAGAACGGAGGAAACGGCCTTGTGTTTGACCGTCCACGTTCGAAACGGGATCCTGTTCATCGGGAGGGGTCTGGCGTACCGCAAAACGGAGGAAACAGACCTCCTACGGTCGAAATGGGGGTCCTGTTGATCGGGAGGGGTGTGGCGTACCGCAAAACGGAGGAAACAGACTTGTGTTGGAGCGCTACGGTCGAAATGGGGGTACTGTTCATCGGGAGGGGTGTGACGTACCGCAAAACGGGACTCCACGGGATACTGTTCATCTCCATCGTCGACCCCCTCCAGCCTCCACGGGCTACTATTCATCCACCGTCGACCTCCACCAGCCTCCACCTGCAACTGTTCATCCACGGGGCTCCTGTTCATCCAGCCTCCACCATGCGCTACTCCACCGGCTACTATTCAACCAACCCTCTCCACGGGCTCCTGTTCAACCACCCCTCCACAGGCTACTGTTCATCCAGCCCTCCACTGTCTACCGTTCATCTTGCCCTCCACGGGGTGGTCCTGTTCATCCAGCCCCAACCGGCTCGATCGATCGGGGTCCTGCTCATCCAGAGGCAACACCACGGGGTCCTGTTCATCCACTCCCACCGGGAATTGTTCATCCAACCCCCCCTGTGGGAGTCCTGGATTAGGGGGTCTCCGGACAGCTAGACTATCTCCATTGGCCGGACTGTTAGACTATGAAGATACAAGATTGAAGACTTCGTCTCGTGTCCGGATGGGACTCTACTTGGCGTGGAAGGCAAGCTAGGCAATACGGATATGTGTATCTCCTCCTTTGTAACTGATGTTGTGTAACCCTAACCTCTCCGGTCTCTATATACACCGGAGGATTTTAGTCCGTAGGACAACATACAAATATACCATAGGCTAGCTTCTAGGGTTTAGCCTCTCCGATCTCATGGTAGATCTAATCTTGTACTACCCATATCATCAATATTAATCAAGTAGGACGTAGGGTTTTACCTCCATCAAGAGGGCCCGAACCTAGGTAAAACATTGTGTCCCCTGCCTCCTGTTACCATCTGCCTCAGATGCACAGTTCTGGACCCCCTACCCGAGATCCGCCAGTTTTGACACCGACATTGGTGCTTTCATTGAGAGTTCCTCTGTGTCGTCGCCATTAGGCTTGATGGCTCCTACTATCATCGATAGCGATGCAGTCCAGGGTGAGACTTTTCTCCCCGGATAGATCTTCGTGTTCGGCGGCTTTGCACTGCGGGCCAATTCACTTGGCCATCTGGAGCAGATTGAAAGTTACGCCTCTGGCCACTAGGTTAGGTTTGGAAGCTTAAACTACACGACCGATATCCGTGGAGACTTGATCTTCGACAGATTCGAGCCTCTGCCTTGTGCGTCACGCGGTCACGATGAGTATGACTTAGCTCTACCATCGGACAGTGTTAAGGAGATCACACCGGCAGCCGCTCCGACCCTCAATTCGGAGCCAGTTGCGCCTTCCGCGGACGGGTGGATGGACCCTGTCATGAAGGCCTTACCCTCAGCGGCGATCGAGCCGAACATCGACTTTACCTTGCACGAGAGCCGTGTTGTTAAATTGCCGGATACTTCTCCGGCCACGGACTCCAAACCACCTGTGCCCGCTCCGATCGAATCCGGTTGGGCGTCAATCATGGAGTTTACCTCCGCAGATATGTTTCAACACTCGCCCTTTGGCGATATACTGAATTTATTAAAGTCTCTCTCCTTGTCAGGAGAATCCTGGCTGAACTATGCCCGGCAGGGTTGGGATGCGGATCACGAAGAAATTCGCCGCCCACCCACCACCCACTTAATAGCCACTGTCGATGACTTAACCGATATGCTCGACTCCGACTCCGAAGACATCGACGGTATGGACGACGATGCAGGAGACGAACAGGAACCACTGCCCCCAGGGCACTGTACGCCCACTTCACCACATGACGTATACATGGTGGACACACCAAAGGAAAACAACGACGAGGAACGGAAGGACACAACAAAGGGTTGTTCCCTCGAGAAGCAGTCGAAATGGCAGCGTAAGCACCGCCCCAAATCCCGCTTCCATAGAAACAACAATCATACAGACCCAGCGTTAGAGCAGGGGGAACCATTGCCGGACCACGGCAACACGGAGAATCAAGCTGAACAATCCGACTCTGTCAAAGATCATAGTCCAAATGACGTCACACCGGACAGACACCCAGAGCAACAAGGCTCGTTGCCACCGCAAGGAGTCTAAAAAAGTAGAAGCAAAGGCTCAAAGCTGCGCAAGACACACTCCAAATCAGATGGAACAAAGTACTCAACATAGCAGCGAAGTACAGCGGTAATCGCCCCACCAAGAGCTACCCGAAGCGGAAGTTGCTACCTGAATTCGATGAGGAGGCCTTAGATCCCCCACAACCAAAAATCAAAACAGCCATCTGGCCGAATAAGCGACCTCGCGGCCAACATAGAGCGGCAAACAACGCCGCACATAAGCCAATACGCGATCCACGCGAGGACTCGCGTCAAAAGGACGGCACAACCAGATCCATCTATGGACCATGTAAGCATGCTCCAGCATACAACGCAACACAACAAACATCCGAAGAACGCGGTACACTCGGATACAGGGGTGCCGCACACCCCCTATGTTTCACCGATGAGGTGCTGGATCATGAATTTCCAAAGGGATTCAAACCCATAAATATAGAGGCATACGACGGAACAACACACCCTAGTGTCTGGATTGAGGATTATATCCTCCACATCCATATGGCTCGAGGAGATGACCTCCATGCCATTAAGTATTTACCCCTCAAACTCAAAGGGCCAGCTCGGCACTGGCTTAAGAGCCTCCCCGAAAGTTCCATTGGAAGCTGGGAAGAGCTCGAAGATGCTTTTCGGGCAAATTTTCAGGGGACTTACGTCCGACCTCCGGACGCGGACGATTTGAGTCATATAACTCAACAGCCCGGAGAGTCAGCCCGAAAGCTTTGGAACAGGTTTCTTACTAAAAAGAACCAAATAGTCGACTGTCCGGACGCCGAGGCCTTGGCAGCTTTTAAGCATAGCGTCCGTGATGAATGGCTTGCCAGACATCTCGGCCAAGAAAAGCCGAGAACAATGGCATCATTAACAAGCCTCATGACCCGCTTTTGCGCGGGTGAGGATAGCTGGCTAGCCAGATGCAGCATCAGCGACCCCAGTACATCCGAAGTTAGAGATGGAAACGGGAAATCACGGCGCAACAACAATAACAAACGCCGAAATAAAGAAGACAACACGAAGAGCACGACAGTAAACGCCGGATTCAAAAGCTCTCGGCCAAGTCAGCAAAAGTCGCCCTCTAAAGGCGCCAGAGACGAACCGTCCAGCCTAAACAAAGTTCTGGACCAAGTATGTCAGATCCATAGCACCCCTGGTAAACCCGCTAATCATACCCATAGAGAATGTTGGGTCTTCAAGCACTCCGGCAAGCTCAACGTCGTACACAAGGGGGAGGATACACCAAGCGAAGACGTGGATGAGCCTCTCAAGCAAGACACTGGGGAACAAAAGAAGTTTCCACCAGAAGTCAAAACAGTCAACGTGTTAGACGTGATCAAGGGGAGAAACAAAGCGGCACTCCTAGAAAAATATGCCCAAGGGCCTATCATCGCGGAGTCCTGCCACTGGTCGTCTCAACCGATCACTTTCGACCATCGTGATTACTCAGCAAGTATCCGGCGTGCAGGATGGGCTGCCCTGGTATTAGACCCAATAATTAACGGATACCACTTCACACGAGTCTTGATGGACGGTGACAGCAGTCTAAACATGATATACCAGGATACAATCCGCGAAATGGGGATAGACCCAACGAAAACTCGCCATAGCAACACTACCTTTAAAGGAGTAACGCCAGGCCTAGAGGCTCACTGCATGGGCTCCCTGCTAGTAAAGGTTATATTCGGCGTCCCCGATAACTTCCGTAGCGAACATTTAACCTTCCACATTGCTCCGTTCCAAAGTGGCTATCAAGCACTACTTGGACGCGAAGCTTTCGCTCGCTTTAATGCAATACCGCATTACGCTTCCCTCACACTCAATATGTCCGGTCCACGTGGCATCATTACAGTGAATGGAAATATTGAGCGATCTTTGCGCGCCGAAGAGAATGCGACCGACCGCCTTGGCAGCCGCACACTAAAAACGGCCTCACCAACTAAAGCATTTGATAGGTCGTCAAGACCACGGACACGGTTAGACGAGTCCGGTGCAGCTATATGTAATTCATACCGGTTTTATGGCTACACCCCTATTACAAATACAAGGGGCTCAACGCGCGCAGACAAGTGGCAATTTTTACTCATCTTTAATTATACATGTTTTTTTAAAACTACATTTCTGCACGACAACTTTTCACCTAAGTTCCTCTCTTTTCCAGATGACCATCGTGCTACACCCGTCCAGGATACGGCACAACGGAGACACATGCGCAGACGTGCAACAGGGACCCGCACCAAGGATTCTTTTTAGATTAAGAGCCTGCGTAAACCTTTTTTACTGTCTCTTGTTGATACACATCCCTCGGATTCTCAGTACAATTGAGAAGGATGCTGACGTCTTGGCATGTGGCCACGTCAGAATAACGCTCGTACCTAGACACAAGGGGCTTCTTACAAAGGGCACTATTCAGGCCTGGTTTATACCACAAAGACCGAATACCTTAGGGAGTGTTCGGCGTCGTGAGTTTGGCCTTATATGCATCATCTCCGAATCATGTCTTTGGTCAAATGCTGGGTTTTCCCGGCTCCTATGTTTTGGTGCCTTACGTTCCGTTCTATCGGCTAAGGAAGCACCAGGAGAACTACTGCGATTGTGCCCTGGTTCGTCCGGACGAGCACCTCAGTAGAGAAAGCGGAAAACTGGCTGTCATGATATAGCGCGAGACTGGTCAACCACTCAACGACCTATCGGAATGTTAGAATTCCTCCGCTTTAATGAAGGTCCGTTTCCCGGCCAGGCATATATGCACCCCGAGTTTGGGAGAGTGCGGAGCCACCAGGGCCTATATAGTAGCCCCACCATCAAACTCCTATGGCTAAGTGAAAGTGTTAAAGCATCATAGTCCGGTTGCCTCATTCGCTGCGCTATCACCTCCTTAATAGGACCAAGACGTTGGGTTAAGTGTGAACATGCGTTTTCTGCAAGCACCTCCGCATTATATGCGTGGGGGTTGAAGCCGACGACTGCAATCTTTTAGGTTATATACATATATACCTAAACGGCCGCATAGGAGGCACCATATTACTTTCCGGCAAAAGTATAAATATAGCCTTACTACATTTCATAAAAACATTGTGTTTACAATGGGAATACGTGTCACTCAAACATAATATTCTTCGAGCACTAGGCCTCTATCAAATGAGCACCCTCAAGAACCTCTTCAAAATAGTTCTCGGTAGCTACTCGGCCTATGGCCGAACCTTGCGCCGCAACAGTGGTAGCATCCATCTCCGCCCAGTATGCCTTGATACGGGCAAAGGCCATCCGCGAGCCTTCTATGCATGTCGACCTCTTCATAGCATTGATGCGCGGCACCGCAACGAGGAACTGTTGCACTAAGCTGAAATAGTTGTTCGGCTTCGGCTTCTCCGGCCACAAATGATCTACGACGGACCTCATGGCAAGTCCGGACAACCTATTAAGTTCGGCCCATTTAGCTAGCTGATCGGCCAAGGGAAGCGGACGCTCCGGAACGTTAAATTGCGACCAGAACAGCTTGTCCACTTCACGTTTTGTCTGATCTCGGAAGTATTCGACCGCATCGACAGCGCTTGCAGCCAAGTCCATATATGCGTCTGCCGAACTCCATAGCCGATCCAGAGGGGCATACCGCGGATCTCCGAACTTCCTTTGCAGCAGAAAGGGATTCCCAGCCGCAATATCCCTGGCTTCGCGCAGCTCCTCCTTCTTCGCCCTCATAGCAGAGCGAGTGTCTTTGGTCGCCATTGTGGCCTTTTCAAGGTCCGCTGCCTTCACTCGGTTTTCTTCTTCAAGGAACCGACAATGGTCGGCAGTGCCTTTTAATTCCACGACCATCTTGGCCATCTTCTCTTTGCTTTCGCAATGCGCAGCCTTCTTGGCTCAACTCTTCAGCCGCCTTCAAAGCAGCCGCATTACTAGCTCTTGCTTGTTCTTCGGCTCAGGCAAGTTTCGCCCGAAGGGTCTCCACGGTGGCAGCTCCGTCTGCAGTCACAACATATTAAAGATACTGGCATCATGCTGCTCTTATTATGTGACATTCACCAGAAAACATTACTTACCCTGTGACTCGTCAAGCCGCTTGTTAACAAGCTCGATGTCGGCGTCTGCCACATCCAATTGCTGCTTTAGTTTGGCAAACTCATTAGTCCGGCTAGCCACCGGAGCCTCCACCACCTGCACATCAAGGCAGTCTGGTTATTACCTGGGACTATGATCCTCTGTTTGCCGCCATTCTCGACGACAACCAGAGTCTCAGGGGCTACTATCTACACAGGGCACACCTAATATATGTGGTACTATCAAAAAGTATATCATTTCACGTACCTCAAAGCCCGTTAGTAGACTCATAAAGGCTTCATGTAATCCGCTTTCGGCGAACGAAATTCTTTCCATCACCGTACCCATCAATGTACGGTGTTCTTCTGAGATGACCGCTCGCTCCAACAGCTCCCTCAGAATGTCCGACCGCATACAAGACGGTGTCAGACTCTTTTTTTGCTCCCTTTGAGAGCCGGACGATGGGGACTTCGGGTGACTATGGGATTATCTTCTGGCCTCACCGGACCCGAAGAGGCCCTCCGTGACGACACTTCGAGGTCGCCCGCCTCTTGAGCGGGGGAGTCCCAGGGAGGCATTTCGCTCTCCATCATCTCCGGAAGAAGATCCCCCGAAGACGAGCTCAGCTGAGAAGGGCTAAGATCCGAACTGCAAGATATATGCTTCGGTTATTTTTCTTAGAGGAAAGGTAGTATACCTTCACTATTAAAGTATTTTTTATCACTTACGGCTCGTTGGAGGGCTGGTCCCCGCACGGACTTTGTGCGGCAAGAGCACCCCCCGAGGTAGGACCCTCTGTTGGAGACTTCTTCTCCCATTTGGAGGCCTCGGTTTTCGGATCCTCAGAGGCAGTCCTCTTCATCCCCCGTAGCGAGAGAAGGTCAGAATCTTCTCCTTGGTTATCCTCCCTTGTGGAGGCGCTCATTCCCTCGGATGGAACCGGCAGCGATGGGGGCCCGCTTTCGCCCATATTATTCTCCTCTGCATCTTCCTTCGAGGGCTCCAGGCAAGGTGCGCGCTCGAGCATCTTTTCCAGTACCGGATTTTCCAAACCCTCAGGGAGGGGGGCCGAACACCGAATCATCTTCACCTTTGTTAGCTAGTCCTGGTCAAAGGGCGATTTCTGAGAAATGACGTCATGATAAATAAAAGACGGTGTGTTCGGCTTGAGGATTACTTACTTGTTCGCCGGTGCGGTTGCTACTCAGGCCCACATCCTCGGTAGTGTCCGGACACTCTGTTTGAGGTCCGAAGAATGACTTGTACATCTCCTTGTGCGTCAGGCTAAGGAAACTTTGAATAGCACGCGGTCCTTCTGGGTTGAACTCCCACAAGTGAAGGGGCCAGCGTTTGCAAGGCTGGACTCGACAAACCAGCATGACTTGCATTACCATAACCAAATTAAAATCTCCCTCGAAGAGATCTTGAATGCGGCTTCGCAGTATAGGCACATCTTTGGCTGGACCCCAGCTCAGCCATCTGCTAATCCATGACATCAGTTGTGGTGGGGGGCCCGAGCGGAAAGCAGGGGTAGCCACCCACTTGGCACTTCTAGGAGCTGTGATGTAAAACCACTCCCGTTGCCATAATCCGGACACCTTTGGAAAGGAACCTTTTGGCCACGGGGCTCCCGCAATCTTGCTTATTAATGCTCCTCCGCACGATGCGTGCTGTCCCTCGATTGTCTTCGGCTTCACATCAAAAGTCTTGAGCCACAGGCCGAAGTGAGGGGTAATGCGGAGGAAGGCCTCACACACGACAATAAATGCTGAGATGTGAAGAAAGGAGTCTGGGGCTAGATCGTGGAAGTCTAGCCCATAGTAAAACATCAAACCCCTTACGAAGGGACCAGAGCGAGGCCTAGACCTCGGAGGAAGTGGGAGATGAACACGACGTCTTTGTTGGGTTTAGGAGTAGGGACGACCTGCCCTCGGGCAGGCAGCCGATGCGAAACTTCGGCGGTCAGATATCTGGCCTCCCTCAACTTCTTGATATCTTCTTCCGTAACGGAGGAGGGCGTCCATCGACCTTGAAGGCTGGATCTAAACATGGTTGGAGATCCGGAGCACCTGACCTGAGCTTTGGGTGTTAGAACTCGAGGCGGGGTAAGGATTCGATTGAGCACGGGAGGGGAAAAAGTGAAAACCTTGGCCCTTTATAAAGAGGGTGAATATCAAGCGTCTTCTCCGTGGGCATTTGGGGCTTGCCTATAATCTAGGATTCCTAAACGCGGTTGGGTTACCCACGCCCGTATTGTTGAGAATCCCATGATAAGGGGGCACGATCTTTGCTTTGACGAGACGTGTCAAAACTGCCTTGTGTTATGTGCGGGGCAAGTCAAAAGAAACGGTTCGAATAATCGCCGGGCGGTGACATAATGTTGTGTTGCCAAAACAAGTCAGCAAATTGGATTTTGTGGAAATATTATTCTCTCTACGGTGGTATGTGGAACTTATTTTGCAGGGTTGGACACTATCCTTATATTCAAATTCTTCCGTTGTGTATTCGGAGGAGGAACCCGCCTTGCAATGCCAAAGACAATACTGCGCGCCAGACTCATCATCATTGAAAGCCTGGTTCAGGGGCTACTGTGGGAGTCCTGGATTAGGGGGTCTCCGGACAGCTGGACTATCTCCATTGGCCGGACTGTTAGACTATGAAGATACAAGATTGAAGACTTCGTCTCGTGTCTGGATGGGACTCTACTTGGCGTGGAAGGCAAGCTAGGCAATACGGATATGTGTATCTCCTCCTTTGTAACCGACCTTGTGTAACCCTAACCTCTTCGGTGTCTATATAAACCGGAGGATTTTAGTCCGTAGGACAACATACAATCATACCATAGGCTAGCTTCTAGGGTTTAGCCTCTCCGATCTCGTGGTAGATCTACTCTTGTACTACCCATATCATCAATATTAATCAAGCAGGACGTAGGGTTTTACCTCCATCAAGAGGGCCCGAACCTGGGTAAAACATTGTGTCCCCTGCCTCCTATTACCATCCGCCTTAGACGCACAGTTCGGGACCCCCTACCCGAGATCCGCCAGTTTTGACACCGACACCCCCCCCCCCCGCGCGTGCAATGCTCACTGTTCATCCAGAGGCAGCATCGACCGGCTTCAGTTAGTAGCAGTAGCGAAGGAATTGCTCGATCGGGTTTAGTTAACAACCATCGATCGATCGCTCGGGTTTAGTAACGCGTAGCCTGCAGTGCAATCGCTCGGGTTTAGTTAGAGCCCAACACCTCGCTCCGATTCAGTTAGAGCCCAACGCCTCGCACCCACGTGCGTGCGTGTATGAGAGAAACGCGCATCGCTCGGCCCCGACCACCCACCGTAACCGGGAACACCCCAATATTTTCCTCACCCTCGCTTCTACCATGGTTTTTTCCGTCATGGACGGCCAAAGAATGTCATGCAGCTGCGTCTCCGGCCCGCCCAGGACGAAAAGCCCATTTTCTATCATGATTTTTTGTCATAGAAGTAGGACCCCACCAGATCTATGATGATACCGGGCTTTGTCACAATTATCGTCATAGAAGTGTCATAAGTATGACAGAAAAAAAATCGTTCGGCCCAAAATGTCAGGGATGTGTCTTTTTTTGTAGTGAAACCTTGTCCCAATTCGGCCAAAAAATTTACCACAACATGTTGGTGCCATGTCATGACACCATGCCAAGTTTCATGATTTTCAGTCGTGTTTTGGATTTAGATGAATTAAAAAACCAACTTTGTCAATCTTTCAGGCCGAGCCACGACGCCCAGATGTTTGAATTTCATTCCCATTTCTTGCATGGGACCTAAAAATTCACCCAAGGACACACATGTGATTTTTCAACCAACTTTGGTGCACTAGAGCATGTGCTTGTAGTTCAAATTTGAATTATGCACATTAAAAGACCAGAAATTCAATTAATGTATAAGAAATTCCAAACGAACCCGGAATAATCCCAAAATTTAGCACGATACTCAAATAGTTCTATGTTGCCTCTGTAAAAATCAAGGGGGGAGGCAGCGTATATCGTTACACACACAAAGGTGACACGTCCCCCCTCAGGAACCACGAGTCTTCTCCAGAGAAAGATCCGGTTTGCAAGAAGATTATACCCAAAAACTTGTCCAAATATGGCCAACTTTTTTACCACGGCATGTTGGTGCCATGAAATGACACCATACCAATTTTCATGATTTTCAAGCTAGTTTTGAATTTTCAGGAATTTAAAAACCAAGTTTCTCAATGTTCCCGGCCGAGCCACGACGCCCAGATGTTTGAATTTCATTCCCATGTCTTGCATGGGACCTATAAATTCACCCAAAGACACACATGTGATTTTTCAACAAACTTTGGTGCACTGGATCATGTGCTTGTAGTTCAAATTGGATTATGCACATTAAATGCCTAGAAACTCAATTAATGTATAAAAATACCAAACGAACCCGGAATAATTCCAAATTTAAACACGACACACTCATGTAGTTGCATGTTCACTGTACATAAACGTTCTAGCATACACTTCACCATCCTTTCCCTTCGTAACACCATTTTGTCTTTCAAAACATAATGAAAAAATCAAGTATACCACAAACAGTTTACTAGAAAGAATCGTGTGCGATGCAATATAGAATATCTTGGTGCACCGTCTTGTCTGGCTTACGCAGGAAGATTCGTCGTCTACAGTCCATCGCACCCGCTTGAACCACACTTGCGCCCCAGTTTCTCGCGGCACTAAGTGAAATTTTTCTGCCACCGCGGAAATATCTATATCACAACCCCCTCCCTCCCACCAAAACCCACACATTTCCACTATTCCTCCTTGCTTTCCAAGTACAAACCTTCAACGCTGCTTACTGGCAGCTCAGCCTCCTTGTCGGTGACCCTTCTTCTTGCAGCACCGCTTCCTCGTTGGCTACCCTTCTTCTTGCAGCACCGCCTTCTCGCCGGCGTGTTGGAGAACGTTGCAGAAAACAAAAAATTTCCTACTCGTTTCACCAAGATCATCTAGGAGTTCATCTAGCAACGAGTCACGAGATGCATCTACATACCTTTGTAGATCGCGTGCGGAAGCGTTCAACGAACGGGGATGATGTAGTCGTACACAACGTGATCCAAATCACCGATGACCAGCGCCGAACGGACGGCACCTCCGCGTTCAACACACGTACGGGACGGGAGACGTCTCCTCCTTCTTGATCCAGCAAGGGGGAAGGAGAGGTTGACGAAGATCCAGCAGCACGACAGCGTGGTGGTGGATGCAGGGCGTCGCAGTAGCAGGGCTTCGCCTATACTACGAGGAAGAGAGACGTAACGGGGAGAGAGGGAGGCGCCAGGGGCTGGTCTGTCAAGTCCCTCCTCTCCCCCACTATATATAGGGGTGCCATGGGGGGGGGCGCCGGCCCTAGTAGATGGAATCTACTAGGGGGGGCGGCAGCCTAGGGTGGGGCTTGCTCCCCAAGGCAAGGGGGGCGCCCCCTCTAGGGTTTCCCCTTAGCCCTAGCCACATGGGCCCCCTAGGGGCTGGCGCCCCAGTCCACTATGGGCTGGGTTCCCTCCTATTTCAGCCCATGGGACCCTCCGGGATAGGTGGCCCCACCCGGTGGACCCCCCGGGACCCTTCCGGTGGTCCCGGTACAATACCGGGTACCCCGAAACTTGTCCCGATGGCCGAAACTGCACATCCTATATATAATTCTTTACCTCCGGACCATTCCGGAACTCCTCGTGACGTCCTGGATCTCATCCGGGACCCCGAACAACATTCAGGTTACTGCATATACTTATCTTCACAACCCTGGCGTCACCGAACCTTAAGTGTGTAGACCCTACGGGTTCGGGAGACAAGCAGACATGACCGAGACGACTCTCCGGTCAATAACCAACAGCGGGATCTGGATACCCATGTTGGCTCCCACATGCTCCACGATGATCTCATCGGATGAACCACGATGTCGAGGATTCAATCAACCCCGTATGCAATTCCCTTTGTCAATCGATATATTACTTGCCCGAGATTCGATCGTCGGTATCCCAATACCTCATTCAATCTCGTCACCGGCAAGTCACTTTACTCGTACCGTAATGCATGATCCCGTGACCAGACACTTGGTCACTTTGAGCTCATTATGATGATGCATTACCGAGTGGGCCCAGTGATACCTCTCCGTCATACGGAGTGACAAATCCCAGTCTTGATCCGTGTCAACCCAACAGACACTTTCAGAGATACCCGTAGTATACCTTTATAGTCACCCAGTTACGTTGTGACGTTTGGTACACCCAAAGCACTCCTACGGTATCCGGGAGTTGCACGATCTCATGGTCTAAGGAAAAGATACTTGACATTGCAAAACTCTAGCAAACGAACTATACGATCTTTATGCTATGTTTAGGATTGGGTCTTGTCCATCACATCATTCTCCTAATGATGTGATCTCGTTATCAATGACATCTTATGTCCATAGCCAGGAAACCATGACTATCTGTTGATTAACGAGCTAGTCAACTAGAGGCTTACTAGGGACATGTTGGTGTCTGTTATTCACACATGTATTACGATTTCCAGATAACACAATTATAGCATGAATAAAGACAATTACCATGAACAAGGAAATATAATAATAATGCTTTTATTATTGCCTCTAGGGCATATTTCCAACAGTCTCCCACTTGCACTAGAGTCAATAATCTAGTTACATTGTGATGAATCGAACACCCATGGAATTCTGGTGTTGATCATGTTTTGCCCTAGGGAGAGGTTTAGTCAACGGATCTGCTACATTCAGGTCCGTATGTACTTTACAAATATCTATGTCTCCATCCTGAACATTTTCACGAATGGAGTTGAAGCGACGGTTGATATGCCTTGTCTTCTTGTGAAACCTGGGCTCCTTGGCAAGTGCAATAGCTCCAGTGTTGTCACAGAAGAGCTTGATCGGCCCCGACGCATTGGGTATGACTCCGAGGTCGGTGATGAACTCCTTCACCCAGATTGCTTCATGTGCTGCCTCCGAGGCTGCCATGTACTCCGCTTCACATGTAGATCCCGCCATGACGCTCTGCTTGCAACTGCACCAGCTTACTGCCCCACCATTCAAAATATACACGTATCCGGTTTGTGACTTTGAGTCATCCAGATCTGTGTCGAAGCTAGCGTCGACGTAACCCTTTACGACGAGCTCTTCGTCACCTCCATAAACGAGAAACATCTCCTTAGTCCTTTTCAGGTACTTCAGGATATTCTTGACCGTTGTCCAGTGTTCCTTGCCGAGATTACTTTGGTACCTTCCTACCAAACTTACGGCAAGGTTTACATCAGGTCTGGTACACAGCATGGCATACATAATAGAACCTATGGCTGAGGCATAGGGGATGATACTCATCTCTTCTATTTCTTCTGCCGTGGTCGGACTTTGAGCCGAGCTCAATTTCATACCTTGTAACACAGGCAAGAACCCCTTCTTAGATTGATCCATATTGAACTTCTTCAATATCTTATCAAGGTATGTGCTTTGTGAAAGACCTATGAGGCGTCTCGATCTATCTCTATAGATCTTGATGCCTAATATATAAGCAGCTTCTCCAAGGTCCTTCATTGAAAAACTCTTATTCAAGTAGGCCTTGATGCTATCCAAAAGTTCTATATCATTTCCCATCAAAAGTATGTCATCTACATATAATATGAGAAATGCTAGAGAGCTCCCACTCACTTTCTTGTAAACACAGGCTTCTCCATAAGTCTGCGTAAACCCAAACGCTTTGATCATCTCATCAAAGCGAATGTTCCAACTCCGAGATGCTTGCACCAGCCCATAAATCGAGCGTTGGAGCTTGCACACTTTGTCAGCATTCTTAGGATCGACAAAACCTTCCGGCTGCATCATATACAATTCGTCCTTAAGGAAACCATTAAGGAATGCCGTTTTGACGTCCATTTGCCATATTTCATAATCGTAAAACGCGGCAATTGCTAACATCATTCGGACGGACTTCAGCTTCGCTACCGGTGAGAAAGCCTCATCGTAGTCAACCCCTTGAACTTGTCGATAACCTTTAGCGACAAGCCGAGCTTTATAGATGGTCACATTACCATCCGCGTCTGTCTTCTTCTTAAAGATCCATTTATTCTCTATGGCTCGCCGTTCAATGGGCAAGTCAGTCAAAGTCCATACTTCGTTTTCATACATGGATCCTATCTCGGATTTCATGGCTTCTAGCCATTTGTCGGAATCCGGGCCCGCCATCGCTTCTTCATAGTTCGAAGGTTCACCGTTGTCTAACAACATGATTTCCAAGACAGGGTTGCCGTACCACTCTGGTGCGGAACGTGTCCTTGTGGACCTTCGAATTTCAGTAGTAACTTGATCAGAAGTTTCATGATCATCATCATTAACTTCCTCTCCAGTCGGTGTAGGCACCTCAGGAACATTTTCTTGAGTTGCGCCATTTTCCGGTTCAAGAGGTAATACTTCATCAAGTTCTATTTTCCTCCCACTTACTTCTTTCGAGAGAAACTCTTTCTCTAGAAAGGATCCATTCTTGGCAACAAAGATCTTGCCTTCGGATCTGAGGTAGAAGGTATACCCAATAGTTTCTTTTGGGTATCCTATGAAGACGCATTTTTCCGACTTGGGTTCGAGCTTTTCAGGTTGAAGTTTCTTGACATAAGCATCGCATCCCCAAACTTTCAGAAACGACAACTTAGGTTTCTTTCCAAACCATAATTCAAACGGTGTCGTCTCAACGGATTTTGATGGAGCCCTATTTAAAGTGAATGCAGCAGTCTCTAAAGCATAGCCCCAAAAAGATAGTGGTAAATCGGCAAGAGACATCATAGACCGCACCATATCTAATAGAGTGCGATTACGACGTTCGGACACACCATTACGCTGAGGTGTTCCAGGCGGCGTGAGCTGTGAAACTATTCCACATTTTCTTAAGTGTGTGCCAAATTCGTGACTCAAGTATTCTCCTCCACGATCTGATTGTAGAAACTTGATTTTCCTGTCACGTTGATTCTCGACCTCACTCTGAAATTCCTTGAACTTTTCAAAGGTTTCAGACTTGTGTTTCATTAAGTAAATATATCCATATCTACTCAAATCATCAGTGAGAGTGAGAACATAACGATAGCCGCCTCGAGCCTCAACACTCATTGGACCGCACACATCAGTATGTATGATTTCCAATAAGTTGGTTGCTCGCTCCATTGTTCCTGAGAACGGAGTCTTGGTCATTTTACCCATAAGGCATGGTTCGCACGTGTCAAATGATTCATAATCAAGAGACTCTAAAAGTCCATCTGCATGGAGCTTCTTCATGCGTTTGACACCTATGTGACCAAGGCGGCAGTGCCACAAATATGTGGGACTATCATTATCAACCTTACATCTTTTGGTACTCACACTATGAACATGTGTAGCATTACGTTCGAGATTCATAAAGAATAAACCATTCACCATAGGAGCATGACCATAAAACATATCTCTCATATAAATAGAACAACCATTATTCTCGGATTTAAATGAGTAGCCATCTCGAATTAAATGAGATCCCGATACAATGTTCATGCTCAAAGCTGGTACTAAATAACAATTATTGAGGTTTAAAACTAATCCCGTAGGTAAATGAAGAGGCAGCGTGCCGACGGCGATCACATCGACTTTGGAACCATTCCCGACGCGCATCGTCACCTCGTCCTTTGCCAGTCTTCGCCTATTCCGTAGTTCCTACTATGAGTTACAAATGTGAGCAACTACACCGGTATCAAATACCCAAGAGCTACTACGATTACTGGTAAGGTACACATCAATTACATGTATATCACATATACCTTTTGTTTTGCCGGCCTTCTTGTCTGCTAAGTACTTGGGGCAATTCCGCTTCCAGTGACCGCTTCCCTTGCAATAAAAACACTCAGTCTCGGGCTTGGGTCCATTCTTTGGCTTCTTCTCGGCAGCTTGCTTGCCGGGCGTGGCAACCTCCTTGCCGTCCTTCTTGAAGACTTTCTTACCCTTGCCCTTCTTGAACTTAGTGGTTTTATTGACCATCAACACCTGATGTTCCTTCTTGACTTCTACCTCTGCTGATTTCAGCATAGCAAATACTTCAGGAATGGTCTTTTCCATCCGCTGCATATTGAAGTTCATCACAAAGCTCTTGTAGCTCGGTGGAAGCGACTGGAGGATTCTATCAATGACCGCATCATCCGGGAGATTAACTCCCAGCTGAGTCAAGCGGTTATGTAATCCAGACATCGTGAGTATGTGCTCACTGACAGAACTGTTTTCCTCCATCTTACAGCTGAAGAACTTGTCGGAGACCTCATATCTCTCGACCCGGGCATGAGCTTGGAAAACCATTTTCAGCTCTTCGAACATCTCATATGCTCCATGTCTCTCAAAACGCTTTTGGAGCCCCGGTTCTAAACTGTAAAGCATGCCGCACTGAACGAGGGAGTAGTCATCGGTACGTGCCTGCCAAGCGTTCATAACGTCTTGTTCAGCGGGGAGGACAGGTGCGTCACCCAGCGGTGCTTGTAGGACATAATCTTTCTTGGCAGCTATGAGGATGATCCTCAGGTTCTGGACCCAGTCCGTATAGTTGCTGCCATCGTCTTTCAGCTTGGTTTTCTCTAGGAACGCGTTGAAGTTGTGGACTACGTGGGCCATTTGATCTACAAGACATATTGTAAAATATTTTAGACTAATGTTCATGATAATAAAGTTCATCCAATCAAATTATAATGAACTCCCACTTAGATTAGACATCCCTCTAGTCATCTAAGTATTACATGATCCTAGTTAACTAGGCCGTGTCCGATCATCACGTGAGACGGACTAGTCAACGTCGGTGAACATCTTCATGTTGATCGCATCTTCTATACGACTCATGCTCGACCTTTCGGTCTTCTGTGTTCCGAGGCCATGTCTATGCACATGCTAGGCTCGTCAAGTTAACCCTAAGTGTTTTGCATGTGTAAAACTGTCTTACACCCGTTGTATGTGAACGTAAGAATCTATCACACCCGATCATCACGTGGTGCTTCGAAACGACGAACTTTAGCAACGGTGCACAGTTAGGGGAGAACACTTCTTGAAATTGTTATGAGGGATCATCTTATTTACTACCGCCGTTCTAAGTAAACAAGATGCAAAACATGATAAACATCACATGCAATCAAATAATAAACGTGACATGATATGGCCATTATCACATAGCTCCTTTGATCTCCATCTTAGGGCTCCATGATCGTCTTGTCACCGGCTTGTCACCATGATCTCCATCATCATGATCTCCATCATCGTGTCTCCATGAAGTTTCTCGCCAATTATTACTTCTACTACTATGGCTAACGCGTTTAGCAATGAAGCAAAGTAATTTACATGGCGTTTCTCAATGACACGCAGGTCATATAAAAGAATAAAGACAACTCCTATGGCTCCTGCCGGTTGTCATATTCATCGACATGCAAGTCGTGATTCCTATTACAATAGCATGAACATCTCATACATCACATATAGATCATCATTCATCACAACTTTGGCCATATCATATCACAAACCACTTGCTGCAAAAACAAGTTAGACGTCCTCTAATTGTTGTTGCAAGTTTTTACGTGGCTGAATTAGGGTTCTAGCAAGAACGTTTTCTTACCTATGTGAAAGCCACAACGTGATTTGTCAACTTCTATTTACCCTTCATAAGGACCCTGTTCATCGAATCCGCTCCAACTAAAGTAGGAGAGACAGACACCCGCCAGCCACCTTATGCAACTAGTGCATGTTAGTCGGTGGAACCGGTCTCACGTAAGCGTACGTGTAAGGTTGGTCCGGGCCGCTTCATCCCACAATACCGCTGAAGCAAGAAAAGACTAGTAGCGGCAAGAAAGTTGACAAATCCACGCCCACAACAAATTGTGTTCTACTCGCGCAAGAAGAACTACGCATAGACCTAGCTCATGATGCCACTGTTGGAGAACGTTGCAGAAAACAAAAATTTTCCTACTCGTTTCACCAAGATCATCTAGGAGTTCATCTAGCAACGAGTCACGAGATGCATCTACAAACCTTTGTAGATCGCGTGCGGAAGCGTTCAACGAACGGGGATGATGTAGTCGTACACAACGTGATCCAAATCACCGATGACCAGCGCCGAACGGACGGCACCTCCGCGTTCAACACACGTACGGGACGGGAGACGTCTCCTCCTTCTTGATCCAGCAAGGGGGAAGGAGAGGTTGACGAAGATCCAGCAGCACGACGGCGTGGTGGTGGATGCAGGGCGTCGCAGTAGCAGGGCTTCGCCTATACTACGAGGAAGAGAGACGTAACGGGGAGAGAGGGAGGCGCCAGGGGCTGGTCTGTCAAGTCCCTCCTCTCCCCCACTATATATAGGGGTGCCATGGGGGGGGCGCCGGCCCTAGTAGATGGAATCTACTAGGGGGGCGGCGGCCTAGGGTGGGGCTTGCTCCCCAAGGCAAGGGGGGCGCCCCCTCTAGGGTTTCCCCTTAGCCCTAGCCGCATGGGCCCCCTAGGGGCTGGCGCCCCAGTCCACTATGGGCTGGGTTCCCTCCTATTTCAGCCCATGGGACCCTCCGGGATAGGTGGCCCCACCCGGTGGACCCCCCGGGACCCTTCCGGTGGTCCCGGTACAATACCGGGTACCCCGAAACTTGTCCCGATGGCCGAAACTGCACATCCTATATATAATTCTTTACCTCCGGACCATTCCGGAACTCCTCGTGACGTCCTGGATCTCATCCGGGACCCCGAACAACATTAGGGTTACTGCATATACTTATCTTCACAACCCTGGCGTCACCGAACCTTAAGTGTGTAGACCCTACGGGTTCGGGAGACAAGCAGACATGACCGAGACGACTCTCCGGTCAATAACCAACAGCGGGATCTGGATACCCATGTTGGCTCCCACATGCTCCACGATGATCTCATCGGATGAACCACGATGTCGAGGATTCAATCAACCCCGTATGCAATTCCCTTTGTCAATCGATATATTACTTGCCCGAGATTCGATCGTCGGTATCCCAATACCTCGTTCAATCTCGTCACCGGCAAGTCACTTTACTCGTACCGTAATGCATGATCCCGTGACCAGACACTTGGTCACTTTGAGCTCATTATGATGATGCATTACCGAGTGGGCCCAGTGATACCTCTCCGTCATACGGAGTGACAAATCCCAGTCTTGATCCGTGTCAACCCAACAGACACTTTCGGAGATACCCGTAGTATACCTTTATAGTCACCCAGTTACGTTGTGACGTTTGGTACACCCAAAGCACTCCTACGGTATCCGGGAGTTACACGATCTCATGGTCTAAGGAAAAGATACTTGACATTGCAAAACTCTAGCAAACGAACTATACGATCTTTATGCTATGTTTAGGATTGGGTCTTGTCCATCACATCATTCTCCTAATGATGTGATCTCGTTATCAATGACATCTTATGTCCATAGCCAGGAAACCATGACTATCTGTTGATTAACGAGCTAGTCAACTAGAGGCTTACTAGGGACATGTTGGTGTCTGTTATTCACACATGTATTACGATTTCCGGATAACACAATTATAGCATGAATAAAGACAATTACCATGAACAAGGAAATATAATAATAATGCATTTATTATTGCCTCTAGGGCATATTTCCAACACGGCGACCCTTCTTCTTCATGCGCAGCCTCCTCCCGGCCGACCCATCTTCTTGTTGCGCGGCCTCATCGATATGGTCAGGTAATCCACACCCCACCCACACAATCCTCCTCCGTCCCCGTCCCACATGCCCCGACCGACGGCGCGACACCTTCCGTCGAAATCACTGTCCCCCTCCTCCAATTAAGCGCTGCCCACAACCATTTTGCACGTAGTATAACATGGAGCTCGGTAGGATCTGGTAGTAGAGAAGCAAATCGCGGCCGCACACGCACATGAGGTCGCTATGGCTGCCATGGGTACCGACCGCCAGATCTTGGGGGAGCACCTCGTCTTGGAGGCCACCGTCGAGACCGCCACGTGGTTGTCTACTTTAAAACAGAGTTCGTGCTGTTTTCTCAAGGCCATCGCCAGTGCCTTCTAGTGATTTGTCCTTTGTAATGTTAATATGCAATCTGATGTTCAGTTAACAATTTGGTCCTCTGAAATGTAATGTTCAGTTAACAGTTTGGTCCTCTGAAATGTAATGTTCAGTTAATAGTTTCCTCCAACAATTGCTACATTTTATAGCACTTTTCTCAAGCATTCTTTGTTTTGTTAACTGTCTTATCTTCTAGTATGTGTTTCTATTATGCAATGTCATGCTCAGTGAACAGTTTTGGTTCATTTGGTCTGCTGTCCATTTAACTGTTTTGGTTCATTTGTTCTGCTATCCATTTAACTGTTTGGTTCAATTCTGCAATTTGATTTTCATTTGCTGTGGGTACAATTTTGTATTGTTATGCATGTGAAATAAATCGAATTTGGCTATACTCAATACATATTCTACTGATAGTATGGCAACTCTCAGTTAACCTGATCAAGATCTTCCTTATGTGTGTTGCAGGGAAACAATGGGAGACACTGCTGTTTACCATCAAGGTATGCTCATGCATGGTCCTTTCGCTAATAGCACATAATTGTGCAGTTGCAGGAATCATTCTAACATTTAGGTTTCTTACAATTTGGTCTTGCACATGTAGGTCCTGCTGTCAGAGGCTTAGACCCACTGTTCGACCCATTTTGCATATGGGGAAATGAGATGTCCATGAATATCAGTCAAGTCAAGAAACTCAAAAAGATTGTTAGGATGAAGAAAATTGCGACGAATAACAGCAAGATCTTTGTTTGCACAATGAAGAAGACATCAGTCAACTATAGGATGGTACTAACTCTTTTACCTTGTTTTTACCCCTTGCGCCATTTCAAAATTTATAATAGTGATTTATGCATATCTTTGTTTTCAGTACTTTTCAAAGTAGTTCACCGATGATTACCTCTCAAACCACCTGCATGGTCAAGAGGCGAGGAAGGTATTCATTGAACACCCACGATACAATATTGAAGTCTTCCTGAAGAGGACGAAGGTTGGGCGGGAAATTATCCATAGCAACTGGCCTAAAGTTGCAAGGACATTCAACATCACTGAAGGCTCAATATTTGCCTTCCGCTTCTGCAGTTTTCCAGATGAGATTCATCTGTCTATTTACCATGTATGATGCTGCTTTCCAAAGGTTTTCGATGTTGCATGTGAAACTTGGTGCTGTTGTGTAATAGTGTAACTGAGTGCCAAAGCTACCTGATGTAATTCGATTATGAAATCCTGGTTGCCGTTATACGGACATGAAATATCTGGTGTGTTTTATAAGAAATACCAATTTGATTACTACATGGATTATCAATAATAGGCTAATTACCCTGCTTATTGGGGTTTTCTATTGCAAACGGTTACTCAGACAACACCGTGGGCGATGAACTCAAACAACCCACAGGGTTCCTAGAAAGTAGGCGTGTTCGATCAATTAACAATCACACATGGCTTTCTGCAGAGAACTGTTTGTGTTAGGCCACATTGCACAAACGTTTCCACACCAAAAACTATGTGTGATATACATATGAACGGAAATGCTTTTCTGGGATTCGCCGTGTGGGATGTACATACGAATGGAAACAGTTGGGTTTCGATGCCTCGCCAGATTGCACACGAGCTCATTTTGCGTGCCAGGAGGGCCTATCCCTGACGGTTTCTGGTCGTGTGGGAAGGACCCCCTATCGCTCACATTCACTTGGCGATGGTTCCAAGCGCCGTCACAGAAAGGGGTTAAAAACCGTTTGTATAGCTGGTCTCTGCACTAGTGTTATATCTTTTGAGCTATGCAGTTTGCTCTAGTGCTTCACTTATATCTTTTTAGAGAACAACGGTGGCTTTATTTTATAGAAATTGATGAAATATCATGCTTCACTTACATTATTTTGAGAGTCTTTAAACAACATGGTAATTTGCTTAGGTTATGAATTTAGTCCCAACATGATGGGCATCCAAGAGGGATATAATAAAAACTTTCATATAAGAGCATTGAATATATGAGAAGTTTGATTCCTTGCATTTGTTTTGAGATATAAAGATGGTGATATTAAAGTCATGCTAGTAAGTAATTGTGGATTGGTAGAAATACTTGTGTTAAAGTTTCTGAATCCCGTAGCATGCACGTATGGTGAACGGTTATGTGATGAAGTCAGAGCATGATTTATTTTTTGATTGTCATCCTTTGTGTGGAGGTCGGGAGCGCACGATGGTTAACTCCTACAAACCTCTCCCCTATGAGCATGTGTGTAGTACTTTGTTTCGATGGCTAATAATTTTTTGCAATAAGTATGTGAGTTCTTTATGACTAATGCTGAGTCCATGGATTATACGCACTCTCATCCTTCCACCATTGCTAGCCTCTCTAGTACTGCGCAACTTTCGCCAGTGCATTAAAGCCACCATTTACCTTCCTCAAAACAGACACCATACCTACCTATTATGGTATTTCCATAGCCATTCCGAGATATATTGCCATGCAACTTCCACCGTTCCATTTTATTATGACACATACCATCATTGTCATATTGCTTTGCATGATCATGTAGTTGGCATAGTATTTGTGGCTTGGTCACCTTTCATATTTTTTATACATGTCACTCTTGATCATCGTGCATCTCGATATATCGCTGGAGGCATTCATATAGAGCCATATTTTGTTCTAGTATCAAGTTGTAATTCTTGAGTTGTAAGTAAATAAAAGTTGGATGATCATCATTATTAAAGCATTGTCCCATGTGAGGAAAGGATGATGGAAGCTACGATTCCCTCACAAGTTGGGATAAGTCTCCGGACTTTAAAAATAATAAAAGAGGCCAGAATC
This sequence comes from Triticum monococcum, assembly GCA_034509565.1. Classification (NCBI taxonomy): domain Eukaryota; kingdom Viridiplantae; phylum Streptophyta; class Magnoliopsida; order Poales; family Poaceae; genus Triticum; species Triticum monococcum. The sequence continues at coordinate 210,651,613 of CM067847.1, read as the reverse complement.
CCAAATAAAAAAAGAGAGGCCAAAGAAGCCCAAACAAAAAAGTGAGAGAGAAAGAGAGAAGGGACAATGGCACCATGATCTTCATGATAGAGAGTCTCCTATTTTGTCACTTTCATATACTAATGGGAATTTTCATTATAGAGCTTGGCTTGTATATTCCAATGATGGGCTTCCTCAAATTGCCCTAGGTCTTCGTGAGCAAGCAAGTTGGAAGCACACCCAGTTAGTTTCTTTTTGAGATTTCATACACTTATAGCTCTAGTGCATCTGTTGCATAGAAATCCCTACTCACTTGCATCGATATCAATTGATGGGCATCTCCATAGCCCATTAATTTTCCTGGTTGATGTGAGACTTTCTCATCCTTTTTTATCTTCTCCACAACCACCATATTCTATTCCACCTATAGTGCTATATCCATGGCTCAGGCTCATGTATTGCGTGAAAGTTGAAAATGTTGAGAACACCAAAAGTATGAAACAGTTTCTTGACTAATATCGGGGCTGTGCATGATGAAACACTTTGTGTGATGAAGATGGAGCATAGCCAGACTATATGATTTTGTAGGGATAACTTTCTTTGGCCATGTTATTTTGTGAAGACATGATTGCTTTATTAGTATGCTTGAAGTATTATTGTTTTTATGTCAATATTATACTTTTTTTGAATCTTATGGATCTGAATATTCTTGCCACAATAAAGAAGATTGCATTGATAAACATGTTAGGTAGCATTCCACATCAAAAATTCTATTTTTATCATTTACCTACTCGAGGACGAGCAGGAATTAAGCTTGGGGATGCTTGATACGTCTCCAATGTATCTATGATCTTTATTGTTCCATGCTATTATATTATCTATTTTGGATGTTTGATATGCATTAATATGCTATTTTATATTATTTTTCAGACTAACTTATTAACCCAGAGCTAGTGCTAGTTTCCGTTTTTCCTTGTTTTTGACCTTTACGAAAAAGGAATATCAAATGGAGTCCAAACAGAATAAAACTTCACGATGATTTTTTTGGACCAGAAGACACCTACGTGACTTGGGGAGAGGGCCAGAAGAGTCCTGAGGAGGCCACAGGCCTCTAGGGCACGCCCAGGGGGGGGCCTGGCTTGTGGGCCCCTTGGGAGTCCTCCAACCCTAATTCCAGTGCTATATATTCTCAAATATTCCTCCAACATCAGAAGCATCCACCAAAATACTTTTTCGCCGCTGCAAGCCTCTGTTTCCGTGAGATCCCATCTTGGGGCCTTTTCCAGCACCCTGACGGAGGGGATTCGATCATGGAGGGCCTCTACATCAACATTGCTGCCCTTCCAATGAAGCGTGAGTACTTTACCATGGACCTAAGGGTCCATAGCTAGTAGCTAGATGGCTTCTTCTCTCTCTTTGATCTTCAGTACAATGTTCTGCTCGATGTTCGTGGAGTTCTATGATCAGATTATCTATGAATGTTATTTGAGTCTTCTCTGAACTGTTCTATGCATGATTAAGATATCTTTGTATTTCTCTTCGAACTATCGGTTTGGTTTGGCCAACTAGATTGGTTTTTCTTGCAATGGGAGAGGTGCTTAGTTTTGGGCCCAATCTTGTGGTGTTCTCACCCAGTGACAGAAGGGGTAGTGAGGCACGTATTGCCTTGTTGCCATCGAGGATAAAAAGATGGGGTTTATATCATATTGCTTGAGTTTATCCATCTGCATCATGTCATCTTACTTGAAGCGTTGCTCTATTCTTATGCTCTTAATAGTCTAGATGCAGGCAGGAGTCGGTCGATGTGTGGAGTAATAGTAGTAGATGCAGGATTGTTTCGGTCTACTTGTCACGGATGTGATGCCTATATTCATGATCATCGCCTTAGATATCGTCATAACTATGCACTTTTCTATCAATTGCTCAACAGTAATTTGTTTACCCACCGTATGTTTTCTTTTAAGAGAGAAGCCTCTAGTGAAACCTATGGCCCCCAGGTCTATTTTCCATCATATATTTTCAGATCTATAAACCAAAAAACCCAAAAATACCTTGCTGCAATTATTTATATTTACTTTAGTTTGCTCTTTTATTTATTTTTTATACATATCTATATTAGATCTCACTCTTGTTCGTGACCGTAAAGGGACTGGCAACCCCTTTTTCGCATCGTGTGCAAGTGTTTGTTATTTTGTGCAGGTGCATATATTGGGGACTTGCGTGTGCCTCCTACTGGATTGTTACCTTGGTTCTTAACTGAGGGAAATACTTATCTCTACTTTGCTGCATCACCCTTTTCTCTTCAAGGGAAAAATCAACGCAAGCTCAAGAAGTAGCAAGGCATAGGTTCACTAGTGGCATCTTCTCTCTCAAAAACAGGAGAATAGCATGGTAAACAACCTATAGTTGGGCAATTGAAAAGATTGCAATATTTATGACTATGACCATTCATGGCATAATATCATATATGCATTACATTCATGGTAAGTAGACCCTTAATCCAATTGCATCTACAACTAATAGTCCACCCCAAAACCGCTATCCACCATGCATCTCAAGGTATTAAGTTGACAAGAAACAAAGTATCGCAATAAGAAAGATGACATAATGTAGACAGAAAGAAGTCAATCAATATGACAAAACCCCGTCGTTTTATTCTTAGTGGCAACAATACTATATATATGCCCTGGCCCTTCTTGTCACTGGGTCAGAAAACCGCAAGATTGAACCCACTACAAAGCACCAGTCCCACTGAAGAAAAGACCCATCGAACTTGGACAAAGAAGATAGATAGATCCGAGATCATGCAAAGCTATTTAACTATACAGCAATAAAACATCAAAAGATTCAATTAGCCAAACTCAAAATATTTAAGTGAAGTGCAAAGAGAATTCTATAAATCCATACTCAATAGATATAAGTGAAGTGCATAGAGCATTCTATAAATCAACCAAGGACCATAAAGAGTCATCCCAACCAGGATGGTAATTTTTTATTCAAAATAAAAAGAAACTACACTCCAAGAATTTAAGCATATTATGTGATCAAATAAAAACTTATGTCCAACCGAGACATACCGATAGTTGTTGAAAAATATGAAGGGGATGCTAGGGCATTGATACGTCTCCATCATATCTACAATTTCTGATCGGTCCATGCCAATATTATACAACTTTCACATACTTTTGGCAACAATTTATATGATTTATTGGACTAACATATTGATCCAGTGTCCAGTGCCAGTTCCTGTTTATTGCATGTTTTCTTGTTTCGCAGAATATCCATATCAAACAAAGTGCAAACACGATAAAAAATTTATGGAGATTTATTTTGGAATATATGTGAATTTTTGGAAGAAGAATAAATGAAAGACGATGATCGAGGGGCCTACTAGGCATCAGGGCACGCCTGGGGGCAGCCGCGCCCTGGTGGGTAGTGGGCACCTCGTAAGGCGGTTGCTGCCTTTCTTTCGCCACAAGAAATATAATTTGTGGATAAAATTCCCCTCAAAATTTCAGTCCAGTCAGAGTTGTGGATCTGCGAGAATTTAAGAAACAATGAAGGGCCAGAAAATAGGAACGCGAAACAGAAGAGAATAGAGAGAGAGAGAGAGAGAGAGAGAGAGAGAGAAAGAGATCCAATCTAGGAGGGGCTCCTACCCCTTCGCCGCCATGGCGGCCATGGACCAGAGGGGGAGCTCTCCTCCCGTCTAAGGGGGGGGCAAGGAATAATAAGAAGGAGGGGGCTCTCCCCCTCTCCCCCGGTGGTGCCGAGACGCCACCGGGGCAATCATCATGACGAATCTACACCAGCAACTTCGCCACCATCATCACCAACTCTCTCCCCCTCTATGCAGCGGTCTAACACCTCTTATCCCCGTTGTAATCTCTACTTAAACATGGTGCTTAATGCTATATATTATTAACCAATGATGTATGGCCATCCTATGATGTTTGACTGGATTCATTTTATCCTATGGGTTGATTGATGATCGTGATTGGTTTGAGTTGTATGTTTTATTTTGGTGTTGTCCTATGGTGCCCTCCATGTCGCGCAAGCATGAGGGATTCCCATTGTGGGGTGTTGCAATACATTCATGATTCGCTTATGGTAGGTGGCGTGAGTGACTGAAACACATACCGAGTAGGTGGGTTGTTGCGTATGGGATAAAGAGGACTTGATACTTCATGCTATGGTTGGGTTTTACCTTAATTATCTTTGGTAGTTGCGGATGCTTGCTAGAGTACCAATCATAAGTGCATATGATCCAAGTACGGAAAGTATGTTAGCTCATGTCTCTCCCTCATATAAAATTGCAATAATGATTACATGTTTAGTTATCGATTGCCTAGGGAAAAAATACTTCTCTTGTGTTATAAAAATCTTTCTACTAAACAACTAACTATTATTATATCGCAAAGTACTCCTGGTTTTATTCTTACAAAGTATTCTAGCATCACAACTACAAAATAGTTTCATACTTGTTCTAGGTAAAGCAAATGTTTAGCGTGCGTAGAGTTCTATCGGTGGTCGATTGAACTTGAAGGGAATATAAATCCTACCTTCAGCTCCGTGTTGGGTTCGACACTCTTATTTATCGAAAAAGCTACAATTGATCACATATACTTTTGGGTTATCAATACCATCTTCTGGCGCCGTTGCCGGGGAGCAATAACGTGGGGTGAATATTCTCATGTGTGCTTGTTTGCTTTATCACTAAGTAGTTTTTATTTTGTGCTCTTGTTTTCTATATTTAGTTATGGGTATTTAACACAAAATACCAAAAATATAGTTGTACATGATAAACCAATGGTGGAAGAAAACCACCCAAAATTTATCATATTATTGCAGCTTTCTACTTGGATCATCTTCGATCCCTATGTACTCGTGTTGAAAACCCAACTAGCTTAGTTGAGGGAAAATCATTAGATGAGCATGCTCATTATGTGCGACACCGCTTATGTCAAAAAGGGAAACTTTTATGGCATCATATTAATACTATGCATTTCTATGCTTGGAATTTATGCGAAAAATATGATTTTACTTGTTGTTCTGAAGACCCTAAGAAACACCTTCCCTACCAATGTGAGTTTAGTCATAATGGAATCATATCTTCTTATGCTAAAGGTGATTATAGTTACTATGATATGGAACAAATTGAAGAACTTGTTGCTTTTAGGGGTGCTTATGAAATTGCTTCTTTGATTGAAAAGTATGATATTACTATTTACAAATCTGAAAATTATGTCATACTTAAATATTGCTATGAAAATTATGCTTCTAATGCTTATGTTAAACCATATATTGAGGACTCCTCCGCTGTCTAGGAAGAGATTAATATTTTGCAGGAAACTATGGAAGAAAAAATTGATGAAATTGTGAGCTCATTAGATGAAAAAGATGAGGAAGAGAGCGAAGAACAAAAGGAGGAAGAGCGAATTGATCACCCATGCCCACCTTCTAATGAGTGTAACTCTTTATCCCATGCATTTTTTAATTTCCCTTCATGCTTACCGAAGGATGAATGCTATGATGATTGCTATGATCCCTTGGATTCATTTGAAATATCACCTTTTGATGAAATTCATGCTTGTTATGCTTGTGGCCAAGATGCCAATATGAATTAGGCTTATGGGGATAAACTTGATGTTGTTCCTTATGTTAAACATGAAATTGTTGCTATTGCACCCATACATGATAGTCCTATTATCTTTTTGAAATCTGCCAACTACACTGTATTAGAGAAGTTTGTTCTTATTAAGGATTATATTGATGGGTTGCGTTTTACCACCACACATGATGATTTGAATGAATATAATATGTATGTGCTTTCTACTTCTACTTGCAATTATTATGAGAGAGGAACTACATCTTAACCTCTCTATGTTTCCAACATAATAAAATTGCAAGAAACTGCTTATGCTATGCATTGGACTTTACTTTGTGTTAATGAGTTGTTCTTTTATGGGATGTCGATGCATAGGAAGACAGTTAAACATCGTCATTGCATGATATGTGTTGATTTGTGATCACTACTAAATTACAAATCATTGTCAATTAAAATTGGCTTTGATATACCTTCGTATCCGGGTGGATCAATTACTTGAGCATTATATGCCTAGCTTAATGGCTTTAAAGAAAGCGCTGCCAGGGAGACAACCTGGAAGTTTTAGAGAGTCATTTACTACTGTTGTGTGATTTTAAAAAAGCTTAAAAACAAAAAAATAGAGAGGAACCTTAAACTTTTCAAAAAGGAAAGAGAAAGTAAGAAAGATGAGCACCGTTGAAGTGGGAGAGCTCCTTGAACTTTGTTCATGCCCATGGAAACTTTGAAAATATTGAATTATAGAAATTTTTCAACAAAAATAATTATATCCTTGTAAAAATCCATTGTATTATAAAAATAATATGCCAAGATTTGCCTTTAGGATGTTTAGATTGCTTGTTTGGTATGTGCGGTGCAAAAACATAATTTTTGCTATAGTGCGTGAATTTACATTTTTTACTCAAACACGCAAAAATTCTGAATTTTTTACATGGTGCTTCTATGATTTTTTTATTTTGCCCTATTTTTTCAGAATTTTTGGACTTACAGAAGTATGGTCAATGTTCATATTACTACATAATGTTCTGTTTTTGACAGATTCTATTTTTGTTGCATTTTTACTTGTTTCGATGAATCTATAGATTGTATCGATGGGTATTATCCATGGGGAAGTTAGAATATAGTATCTATAATGCAATAACAAAATATTAATGGGTTTGCAACAATACTTAAGGTAGTGATTTGCATTATTATACTAACGGATCTCACGAAGGTTTTGTTAAGTTTTGTGTCGATGAACTGTTCGAATATCGAGGAGGTTTCGATATGAGGAGAAGGAAGAAAGACAAGAGTTCAAGGCTGGGGATTCCCAATGCACCCCAAGTAAATATTCAAGGAGACTCAAGCATCTAAGCTTGGGGATGCCCTGGAAGGCATCCAATCTTTCTTCAACAAGTATCGATATGTTTCGGTTTTTGTTTTGTTCACATGATATGCGTAAATTCTTGGAGCGTTGTGTGCTTTTTATTTTTGTTTTAGTGATGCACCATGTTGGTAGGAGATAGTCCTTGGTTGGTTTATAGAATGCTCTTTGCACTTCACTTATATCTTTTGAGTATGGCTTTATAGAATGCTGCATGTGCTTCACTTATATCATTTGAAGTTTGGATTGCCTATTTCTCTACATCTAGAAAACCGTCAGTTGTAGAATGCTCTTTTGGTTCACTTATATTTGTTAGAGCATGGTCTTTTGCAGAAATAATTAAACTCTCTTGCTTCACTTATACTCCCTCTGTAAACTAATATAGAGCATTTAGATCACTAAAGTAGTGATCTAAATGATCTTATATTAGTTTACGGAGGGAGTATCTATTTAGAGAGTCAACAGGAATTTGTCATTCACATGGTTAGTCATAAAATCCTACATGAAACTTGTAGATCACTGAATATGATATGTGTCGTGGGAAACCACGTCCACCTATGGGACCAAGGGCCCCTTGCTGGTTCGGCAGGGGGGATGTCATGTTGCACAAAGAGCAGAAGAGCATGGGGCAGCGCGACAGAGATCACACAGGCAATTTTAACCAGGTTCGGGCCACCATGAGGCGTAAAACCCTACTCCTTCTTTGGTGGATTGATGATGGAAGAATGGCAGTGGAGCGTAGTACACTTGCTCGGCATGGTTGCCTCAGGGGGCCAGTGGCTACGCGAGTATGAATGTGTGGGTATCCAACCTTCTTACCCTTTCTACGGTTGCCATGGGCCTCCTTTTATAGGTTAAGGGGTCACCATAATGGCAAAGTAGTTATTATGCACTAATAAGATGGCATACAATGCTATCATACCTGACCCTGCAGGCTGATAGGGTGCATTAAATGCGCCGCTCAATGTCACATCATCGCTTGCCCGACAAGCCTTGCCGGGCTGCTTTGCCAGCTTCACTCCTACTCGCTTGACACGTTGCAGGACGGGTGTCGTTCGTAGGCATCTCTTGTGGAAAGAGGCTACCGTGTGGCGAATGGCTGCCACTTAATCACCTTGTGGCTTGAAACCACACTGATTGACGACGTCGGTCGAGGCGGAGTAGTTAGGTGAGGTGGTTTTGCCTCCGTGAGTCCCGGCAGGCCCTGTCGGGACGTCTTGGATGTTTTCTTCTGGGGTGACCCCACCCTTGCCGATCTCGCCTGCCCAGCAAGGGAGGCTTTTCTCCTGGTCGTATCATGCTTCCCTTGCTTGACCTTGGTCCTCTTGATTTGCATGTTGGTCCTTTGAAGATCTTGGTCTCTTGTACTCTAGCATGGCCTTGGCTTGTCCGTGCAAGAGTCAGGGGAAATATATACCCATGTCTGTTTTTCCCGACATAAGCCCCCGGGCCTGAGCCACACGTGTTGGCATGGCACATTGGGTTAGGCCCCAAATTGTGCACGAACACGTGGTAGGAGAGGGCTGCATATGCCGGTTCACCATGGTGACTAGTCAATCCAACGTCCACTTCGCGCAATTACTGTGCGTCCTGGAATCGTGACTGTTGCAGTTAAGGTAAAACAGTAACTTTCTGAAGCGCCATGCTACTGTTCCGCACTTCCCCCTTAAAATAGGGAAAAGCGGAGCGACACGGTTCACCTGTCACTCACCCCACCCTTCCCTCATCTTCCTCTACAAGCCAAATCACCGCCCCTTCTCCCTCTTTCTCTTGCCCGCCACTGCCCCTTTCACCAGACCCCCTATCCCATTCGCATCGCCACTCACGGGAATGGGGAAGAAGCCTACGGAAAAGGGGAAGCAGACGGCCACGGCGAAGGAGGTGGTCACCGAGGGGAGCAAGAGGGCGGCGGAGTTGAACAGGAAGCGGAGGGGAACGTCGTCTTCCTTCCGTCAAATCTGGATGGCCCAGTTCTTCAAGCAAGGTACGGGTATTTGGTGGGGAGGCCCGTCCCAAAAGGGCATAGGGCGCCCAACATTCTGGCAGAGGGGAAAGAAGATCCGCCAGACTCATACCGATTATTTTGCCCTTATTTCATCTACGGCCTATGTCCCCCTTTCTCGGGGTTCTTCGAGGCGGTCATGACCATCTATGGATTCCACCTCCTTGACTTCACGCCAAATGCAATGGCGACCATGGCCATTTTTGCCTACTTGTGCGAGAACTTTGTCAGAGTCGCCCCCAATGTGGATCTGTTCAGGCACTATTTCGTTCCGCGAGTGGAGAACAAGGGTCATCGCTCCGGGAAGATCAGCTGGATGCCACGGGTGGCAAGGAAGCTTTGGGATTACATCCCTGGTAAGTAGCACGAGAGGTGGGACGAATGGAGAGGGTATTGGTGCTGGATTTAGGACAAGGAAGCCCCTGATTTCTGCGAGGTGCGGATGGAATGCGTCGAGCGTGAAAGTGCAACTATCCCTAGGTGGTTTTGGTAATTCATAACAACATATAGCTCATTGAGCTAATGCTATTTCAAGATGATTATTTCAGGAAAGCTCAGTGATTGTCATGGCATGGATGTGAAAGTGGAACCCTCAAAATGCTAAGGATAAAGAATTGGCTCAAGATCAAAAGTTCAAGACTCTTCATTTTATGTTTTAGTGATCCAAGATCACATTGAGTCTTTAGGAAAAGCCAATACTATCAAGGGGGGATGAGGTGTTGCTTAATGAGCCTCTTGCTCTATGTGCTTAATGATATGCTCCAAAATCCTCAGCTACTTTCCCACATCCACAAATGACCTAAACCCTAAGCCAAACTCGGTCATACCAATTCTTTCAATCCGGCGCCACCGAGTTTCACTTGTCATTTGCCACTGTCAAACCCTAGCAATTCGGTCCTACCGATAAGGATCTTGGTCTCACCGAGATGGGCTTGCAAACTCTCTGTTTCCCTTTCGTAACTTTTCGGTCTCACCGAAAGAGCGAATCGGTCCCACCGAGAATGCAAGGTAAACTCTATGTTTCCTTCTTGTAACTTTTCGGTCTCACCGAAAGAGCAAGTCGGTCCCACCGAGTTTGCCTGACCAACTCTCTGGTTAGCTTATTGCCAAACTCGGTCTCACCGAGTTTGTGCAATCGGTCTCACCGAGATTATGTTATGCCCAAACCCTAACCGAATCGGTCCTACCGAGTTGCATGTCAGTCCCACCGAAATTCCTAACGGTCACTAGGTTTACTATTTCGGTCCAACCGAGTTTTCTGATTCGGTCCCACCGAGATTGGTAAATTGTGTGTAATGGTTGGATTTTGTGTGGAGGCTATAAATACCCCTCCACCTCCTCTTCACTCGTGGAGAGAGCCATCAGAACACATACACCATTCCAACTCGTATGTTCTGAGAGAGAACCACCTACTCATGTGTTGAGACCAAGATATTCCATTCAAACCATATGAATCTTGATCTCTAGCCTTTCCCAAGTTGCTTTCCACTCAAATCTTCTTTCCACCAGATCCAAATCATATGAAAGAGAGTTGAGTGTTGGGGAGACTATCATTTGAAGCACAAGAGCAAGGAGTTCATCATCAACACACCATTTGTTACTTCTTGGAGAGTGGTGTTGGAAATATGCCCTAGAGGAAATAATAAAAGCATTATTATTATATTTCCTTGTTCATGGTAATTGTCTTTATTCATGCTATAATTGTGTTATCCGGAAATCGTAATACATGTGTGAATAACAGACACCAACATGTCCCTAGTAAGCCTCTAGTTGACTAGCTCATTAATCAACAGATAGTCATGGTTTCCTGGCTATGGACATAAGATGTCATTGATAACGAGATCACATCATTAGGAGAATGATGTGATGGACAAGACCCAATCCTAAACATAGCATAAAGATCGTATAGTTCGTTTGCTAGAGTTTTGCAATGTCAAGTATCTTTTCCTTAGACCATGAGATCGTGTAACTCCCGAATACCGTAGGAGTGCTTTGGGTGTACCAAACGTCACAACGTAACTGGGTGACTATAAAGGTATACTACGGGTATCTCCGAAAGTGTCTGTTGGGTTGACACGGATCAAGACTGGGATTTGTCACTCCGTATGACGGAGAGGTATCACTGGGCCCACTCGGTAATGCATCATCATAATGAGCTCAAAGTGACCAAGTGTCTGGTCACGGGATCATGCATTACGGTACGAGTAAAGTGACTTGCCGGTAACGAGATTGAATGAGGTATTGGGATACTGACGATCGAATCTCGGGCAAGTAATATATCGATTGACAAAGGGAATTGCATACAGGGTTGATTGAATCCTCGACATCGTGGTTCATCCGATGAGATCATCGTGGAGCATGTGGGAGCCAACATGGGTATCCAGATCCCGCTGTTGGTTATTGACTGGAGAGTCGTCTCGGTCATGTCTGCTTGTCTCCCGAACCCGTAGGGTCTACACACTTAAGGTTCGGTGACACTAGGGTTGTGAAGATAAGTATATGCAGTAACCCGAATGTTGTTCGGGGTCCCGGATGAGATCCAGGACGTCACGAGGAGTTCCGAAATGGTCCGGAGGTAAAGAATTATATATAGGATGTGCAGTTTCGGCCATCGGGACAAGTTTCGGGGTATCCGGTATTGTACCGGGACCACCGGAAGGGTCCCGGGGGTCCACCGGGTGGGGCCACCTATCCCGGAGGGCCCCATGGGCTGAAATAGGAGGGAACCCAGCCCATAGTGGGCTGGGGCGCCAGCCCCTAAGGGGCCCATGCGGCTAAGGCTAAGGGGAAACCCTAGAGGGGGCGCCCCCCTTGCCTTGGGGAGCAAGCCCCACCCTAGGCCGCCGCCCCCCTAGTAGATTCCATCTACTAGGGCCGGCGCCCCCTCCCCATGGCACCCCTATATATAGTGGGGGAGAGGAGGGACTTGAAACACCAGCCCCTGGCGCCTCCCTCTCTCCCCGTTACGTCTCTCTTCCTCGTAGTATAGGCGAAGCCCTGCTACTGCGACGCCCTGCATCCACCACCACGCCGTCGTGCTGCTGGATCTTCGTCAACCTCTCCTTCCCCCTTGCTGGATCAAGAAGGAGGAGACGTCTCCCGTCCCGTACGTGTGTTGAACGCGGAGGTGCCGTCCGTTCGGCGCTGGTCATCCGTGATTTGGATCACGTTGTGTACGACTACATCATCCCTGTTCGTTGAACGCTTCCGCACGCGATCTACAAAGGTACGTAGATGCATCTCGTGACTCGGTGCTAGATGAACTCCTAGATGATCTTGGTGAAACGAGTAGGAATTTTTTTGTTTTCTGCAACGTTCTCCAACAGTGGCATCATGAGCTAGGTCTATGCGTAGTTCTTCTTGCGCGAGTAGAACACAATTAGTTGTGGGCGTGGATTTGTCAACTTTCTTGCCGCTACTAGTCTTTTCTTGCTTCAGCGGTATTGTGGGATGAAGCGGCCCGGACCAACCTTACACGTACGCTTACGTGAGACCGGTTCCACCGACTAACATGCACTAGTTGCATAAGGTGGCTGGCGGGTGTCTGTCTCTCCTACTTTAGTTGGAGCGGATTCGATGAACAGGGTCCTTATGAAGGGTAAATAGAAGTTGACAAATCACGTTGTGGCTTTCACGTAGGTAAGAAAACGTTCTTGCTAGAACCCTAATTCAGCCACGTAAAACTTGCAACAACAATTAGAGGACGTCTAACTTGTTTTTGCAGCAAGTGGTTTGTGATATGATATGGCCAAAGTTGTGATGAATGATGAATGATCTATATGTGATGTATGAGATGTTCATGCTATTGTAATAAGAATCACGACTTGCATGTCGATGAGTATGACAACCGGCAGGAGCCATAGGAGTTGTCTTTATTCTTTTATATGACCTGCGTGTCATTGAGAAACGCCATGTAAATTACTTTGCTTCATTGCTAAACGCGTTAGCCATAGTAGTAGAAGTAATAATTGGCGAGCAACTTCATGAAGACACGATGATGGAGATCATGGTGTCAAGCCGGTGACAGGACGATCATGGAGCCCCAAGATGGAGATCAAAGGAGCTATGTGATAATGGCCATATCATGTCACGTTTATTATTTGATTGCATGTGATGTTTATCATGTTTTGCATCTTGTTTACTTAGAACGGCGGTAGTAAATAAGATGATCCCTCATAACAATTTCAAGAAGTGTTCTCCCCTAACTGTGCACCGTTGCTAAAGTTCGTCGTTTTGAAGCACCACGTGATGATCGGGTGTGATAGATTCTTACGTTCACATACAACGGGTGTAAGACAGTTTTACACATGCAAAACACTTAGGGTTAACTTGACGAGCCTAGCATGTGCATAGACATGGCCTCGGAACACAGAAGACCGAAAGGTCGAGCATGAGTCGTATAGAAGATGCGATCAACATGAAGATGTTCACCGACGTTGACTAGTCCGTCTCACGTGATGATCGGACACGGCCTAGTTAACTAGGATCATGTAATACTTAGATGACTAGAGGGATGTCTAATCTAAGTGGGAGTTCATTATAATTTGATTAGATGAACTTTATTATCATGAACATTAGTCTAAAATATTTTACAATATGTCTTGTAGATCAAATGGCCCACGTAGTCCTCAACTTCAACGCGTTCCTAGAGAAAACCAAGCTGAAAGACGATGGAAGCAACTATATGGACTGGGTCCGGAACCTGAGGATCATCCTCATAGCTGCCAAGAAAGATTATGTCCTACAAGCACCGCTGGGTGACGCACCTATCCTCCCTGCTGAACAAGACGTTATGAACGCTTGGCAGGCACGTACCGATGACTACTCCCTCGTTCAGTGCGGCATGCTTTACAGTTTAGAACCGGGGCTCCAAAAGCGTTTTGAGAGACATGGAGCATATGAGATGTTCGAAGAGCTGAAAATGGTTTTCCAAGCTCATGCCCGGGTCGAGAGATATGAGGTCTCCGACAAGTTCTTCAGCTGTAAGATGGAGGAAAACAGTTCTGTCAGTGAGCACATACTCACGATGTCTGGATTACATAACCGCTTGACTCAGCTGGGAGTTAATCTCCCGGATGATGCAGTCATTGACAAAATCCTCCAGTCGCTTCCACCGAGCTACAAGAGCTTTGTGATGAACTTCAATATGCAGGGGATGGAAAAGACCATTCCTGAAGTATTTGCTATGCTGAAATCAGCAGAGGTAGAAGTCAAGAAGGAACATCAAGTGTTGATGGTCAATAAAACCACTAAGTTCAAGAAGGGCAAGGGTAAGAAAGCCTTCAAGAAGCACGGCAAGGAGGTTGCCGCGCCCGGCAAGCAAGCTGCCGGGAAGAAGCCAAAGAATGGACCCAAGCCCGAGACGGAGTGTTTTTATTGCAAAGGAAGCGGTCACTGGAAGCGGAATTGCCCCAAGTACTTAGCAGACAAGAAGGCCGGCAAAACAAAAGGTATATGTGATATACATGTAATTGATGTGTACCTTACCAGTAATCGTAGTAGCTCTTGGGTATTTGATACCGGTGCAGTTGCTCACATTTGTAACTCACAGCAGGAACTACGGAATAGGCGAAGACTGGCAAAGGACGAGGTGACGATGCGCGTCGGGAATGGTTCCAAAGTCGATGTGATCGCCGTCGGCACGCTGCCTCTTCATTTACCTACGGGATTAGTTTTAAACCTCAATAATTGTTATTTAGTACCAGCTTTGAGCATGAACATTGTATCGGGATCTCGTTTAATACGAGATGGCTACTCATTTAAATCCGAGAATAATGGTTGTTCTATTTATATGAGAGATATGTTTTATGGTCATGCTCCTATGGTGAATGGTTTATTCTTTATGAATCTCGAACGTAATGCTACACATGTTCATAGTGTGAGTACCAAACGATGTAAGGTTGATAATGATAGTCCCACATACTTGTGGCACTGCCGCCTTGGTCACATAGGTGTCAAACGCATGAAGAAGCTCCATGCAGATGGACTTTTAGAGTCTCTTGATTATGAATCATTTGACACGTGCGAACCATGCCTTATGGGTAAAATGACCAAGACTCCGTTCTCAGGAACAATGGAGCGAGCAACCAACTTATTGGAAATCATACATACTGATGTGTGCGGTCCAATGAGTGTTGAGGCTCGCGGCGGCTATCGTTATGTTCTCACTCTCACTGATGATTTGAGTAGATATGGATATATTTACTTAATGAAACACAAGTCTGAAACCTTTGAAAAGTTCAAGGAATTTCAGAGTGAGGTTGAGAATCAACGTGACAGGAAAATCAAGTTTCTACGATCAGATCGTGGAGGAGAATACTTGAGTCACGAATTTGGCACACACTTAAGAAAATGTGGAATAGTTTCACAGCTCACGCCGCCTGGAACACCTCAGCGTAACGGTGTGTCCGAACGTCGTAATCGCACTCTATTAGATATGGTGCGGTCTATGATGTCTCTTGCCGATTTACCACTATCTTTTTGGGGCTATGCTTTAGAGACTGCTGCATTCACTTTAAATAGGGCTCCGTCAAAATCCGTTGAGACGACACCGTTTGAATTATGGTTTGGAAAGAAACCTAAGTTGTCGTTTCTGAAAGTTTGGGGATGCGATGCTTATGTCAAGAAACTTCAACCTGAAAAGCTCGAACCCAAGTCGGAAAAATGCATCTTCATAGGATACACAAAAGAAACTATTGGGTATACCTTCTACCTCAGATCCGAAGGCAAGATCTTTGTTGCCAAGAATGGATCCTTTCTAGAGAAAGAGTTTCTCTCGAAAGAAGTAAGTGGGAGGAAAATAGAACTTGATGAAGTATTACCTCTTGAACCGGAAAATGGCGCAACTCAAGAAAATGTTCCTGAGGTGCCTACACCGACTGGAGAGGAAGTTAATGATGATGATCATGAAACTTCTGATCAAGTTACTACTGAAATTCGAAGGTCCACAAGGACACGTTCCGCACCAGAGTGGTACGGCAACCCTGTCTTGGAAATCATGTTGTTAGACAACGGTGAACCTTCGAACTATGAAGAAGCGATGGCGGGCCCGGATTCCGACAAATGGCTAGAAGACATGAAATCCGAGATAGGATCCATGTATGAAAACGAAGTATGGACTTTGACTGACTTGCCCATTGAACGGCAAGCCATAGAGAATAAATGGATCTTTAAGAAGAAGACAGACGCGGATGGTAATGTGACCATCTATAAAGCTCGGCTTGTCGCTAAAGGTTATCGACAAGTTCAAGGGGTTGACTACGATGAGACTTTCTCACCAGTAGCGAAGCTGAAGTCCGTCCGAATCATGTTAGCAATTGCCGCGTTTTACGATTATGAAATATGGCAAATGGACATCAAAACGGCATTCCTTAATGGTTTCCTTAAGGAAGAATTGTATATGATGCAGCCGGAAGGTTTTGTCGATCCTAAGAATGCTGACAAAGTGTGCAAGCTCCAACGCTCGATTTATGGGCTGGTGCAAGCATCTCGGAGTTGGAACATTCGCTTTGATGAGATGATCAAAGCGTTTGGGTTTACGCAGACTTATGGAGAAGCCTGTGTTTACAAGAAAGTGAGTGGGAGCTCTGTAGCATTTCTCATATTATATGTAGATGACATACTTTTGATGGGAAATGATATAGAACTTTTGGACAGCATCAAGGCCTACTTGAATAAGAGTTTTTCAATGAAGGACCTTGGAGAAGCTGCTTATATATTAGGCATCAAGATCTATAGAGATAGATCAATACGCCTCATAGGTCTTTCACAAAGCACATACCTTGATAAGATATTGAAGAAGTTCAATATGGATCAATCTAAGAAGGGGTTCTTGCCTGTGTTACAAGGTATGAAATTGAGCTCGGCTCAAAGTCCGACCACGGCAGAAGAAATAGAAGAGATGAGTGTCGTCCCCTATGCCTCAGCCATAGGTTCTATTATGTATGCCATGCTGTGTACCAGACCTGGTGTAAACCTTGCCGTAAGTTTGGTAGGAAGGTACCAAAGTAATCCCGGCAAGGAACACTGGACAGCGGTCAAGAATATCCTGAAGTACCTGAAAAGGACTAAGGAGATGTTTCTCGTTTATGGAGGTGACGAAGAGCTCGTCGTAAAGGGTTACGTCGACGCTAGCTTCGACACAGATCTGGATGACTCAAAGTCACAAACCGGATACGTGTATATTTTGAATGGTGGGGCAGTAAGCTGGTGCAGTTGCAAGCAGAGCGTCGTGGCGGGATCTACATGTGAAGTGGAGTACATGGCAGCCTCGGAGGCAGCACATGAAGCAATCTGGGTGAAGGAGTTCATCACCGACCTCGGAGTCATACCCAATGCGTCGGGGCCGATCAAGCTCTTCTGTGACAACACTGGAGCTATTGCACTTGCCAAGGAGCCCAGGTTTCACAAGAAGACAAGGCATATCAAGCGTCGCTTCAACTCCATTCGTGAAAATGTTCAGGATGGAGACATAGATATTTGTAAAGTACATACGGACCTGAATGTAGCAGATCCGTTGACTAAACCTCTCCCTAGGGCAAAACATGATCAACACCAGAATTCCATGGGTGTTCGATTCATCACAATGTAACTAGATTATTGACTCTAGTGCAAGTGGGAGACTGTTGGAAATATGCCCTAGAGGCAATAATAAAAGCATTATTATTATATTTCCTTGTTCATGGTAATTGTCTTTATTCATGCTATAATTGTGTTATCCGGAAATCGTAATACATGTGTGAATAACAGACACCAACATGTCCCTAGTAAGCCTCTAGTTGACTAGCTCATTAATCAACAGATAGTCATGGTTTCCTGGCTATGGACATAAGATGTCATTGATAACGAGATCACATCATTAGGAGAATGATGTGATGGACAAGACCCAATCCTAAACATAGCATAAAGATCGTATAGTTCGTTTGCTAGAGTTTTGCAATGTCAAGTATCTTTTCCTTAGACCATGAGATCGTGTAACTCCCGGATACCGTAGGAGTGCTTTGGGTGTACCAAACGTCACAACGTAACTGGGTGACTATAAAGGTATACTACGGGTATCTCCGAAAGTGTCTGTTGGGTTGACACGGATCAAGACTGGGATTTGTCACTCCGTATGACGGAGAGGTATCACTGGGCCCACTCGGTAATGCATCATCATAATGAGCTCAAAGTGACCAAGTGTCTGGTCACGGGATCATGCATTACGGTACGAGTAAAGTGACTTGCCGGTAACGAGATTGAACGAGGTATTGGGATACCGACGATCGAATCTCGGGCAAGTAATATATCGATTGACAAAGGGAATTGCATACAGGGTTGATTGAATCCTCGACATCGTGGTTCATCCGATGAGATCATCGTGGAGCATGTGGGAGCCAACATGGGTATCCAGATCCCGCTGTTGGTTATTGACCGGAGAGTCATCTCGGTCATGTCTGCTTGTCTCCCGAACCCGTAGGGTCTACACACTTAAGGTTCGGTGACGCTAGGGTTGTGAAGATAAGTATATACAGTAACCCGAATGTTGTTCGGTGTCCCGGATGAGATCCAGGACGTCACGAGGAGTTCCGGAATGGTCCGGAGGTAAAGAATTATATATAGGATGTGCAGTTTCGGCCATCGGGACAAGTTTCGGGGTATCCGGTATTGTACCGGGACCACCGGAAGGGTCCCGGGGGTCCACCGGGTGGGGCCACCTATCCTGGAGGGCCCCATGGGCTGAAATAGGAGGGAACCCAGCCCATAGTGGGCTGGGGCGCCAGCCCCTAAGGGGCCCATGCGGCTAGGGCTAAGGGGAAACCCTAGAGGGGGCGCCCCCCTTGCCTTGGGGAGCAAGCCCCACCCTAGGCCGCCGCCCCCCCTAGTAGATTCCATCTACTAGGGCCGGCGCCCCCCCCCCCCATGGCACCCCTATATATAGTGGGGGAGAGGAGGGACTTGAAACACCAGCCCCTGGCGCCTCCCTCTCTCCCTGTTACGTCTCTCTTCCTCGTAGTATAGGCGAAGCCCTGCTACTGCGACGCCCTGCATCCACCACCACGCCGTCATGCTGCTGGATCTTCGTCAACCTCTCCTTCCCCCTTGCTGGATCAAGAAGGAGGAGACGTCTCCCGTCCCGTACGTGTGTTGAACGCGGAGGTGCCGTCCGTTTGGCGCTGGTCATCGGTGATTTGGATCACGTTGTGTACGACTACATCATCCCTGTTCGTTGAACGCTTCCGCACGCGATCTACAAAGGTATGTAGATGCATCTCGTGACTCGGTGCTAGATGAACTCCTAGATGATCTTGGTGAAACGAGTAGGAAAATTTTTGTTTTCTGCAACGTTCTCCAACAAGTGGTGTCTCCTAGATTGGCTAGGTGTCACTTGGGAGCCTCCGACAAGATTGTGGAGTTGAACCAAGGAGTTTGTAAGGGCAAGGAGATCGCCTACTTCGTGAAGATCTACCGCTAGTGAGGCAAGTCCTTCGTGGGCGATGGCCATGGTGGGATAGACAAGGTTGCTTCTTTGTGGACCCTTCGTGGGTGGAGCCCTCCGTGGACTCACGCAACCGTTACCCTTCGTGGGTTGAAGTCTCCATCAACGTGGATGTAGGATAGCACCACCTATCCGAACCACGGGAAAAACATCCGTGTCTCCAATAGCGTTTGAATTCTCCAAACCCTTCCCTTTATATTCTTGCAAGTTGCATGCTTTACTTTCCGCTGCCAATACACTCTTTGCATGCTTGCTTGAATTGTGTAATGATTGCTTGACTTGTCCTAAGATAGCTAAAAACTGCCAAGAACTAAAATTGGGAAAAGGTTAAGTTTTTATTTGGTCAAGTAGTCTAATCACCCCCCCCCCTCTAGACATACTTTCGATCCTACAAGTGGTATCAGAGCTTTGGTCTCCATTTGCCTTGATCTCCATAGCTTTTGGTGGTCATAGCCTTGGTTTCACAACCTAGGAGAGTATGGCGTCTAGCGAGGGAAATTATCATCGTAGAGGTCCTTACTTTGATGGTACTAATTTTGCTAGTTGGAAGCATAAAATGAAAATGCATATTCTTGGACATAACCCCGTCGTATGGGCTATTGTTTGTGTT
Organism: Triticum monococcum; assembly: GCA_034509565.1. Classification (NCBI taxonomy): domain Eukaryota; kingdom Viridiplantae; phylum Streptophyta; class Magnoliopsida; order Poales; family Poaceae; genus Triticum; species Triticum monococcum. The sequence goes on along the minus strand of CM067847.1, from coordinate 210,631,577 downwards.
GGCTTGCAAGGTGAGTTCTTCGATGGGAGGGAACCAAACCGTGAAGCTACCGCGGATGAGTTGAAGATGTTGCAATACAATGCTCAAGCTTGTGATATTCTCTTCAATGGATTGTGCTCCGAAGAATTCAACAAAATCAGCCGCCTTGAGAATGCAAAGGAAATTTGGGACACTTTGATTGATATGCACGAAGGTACCGACTCCGTCAAGGAATCCAAGTTGGATGTGCTCCAAAGTCAACCTGACAAGTTCAAGATGAAGGATGGTGAAGGTGTCGCCGAAATGTACTCTAGGCTTGCTCTCATCACAAATGAGATTGCCAGCTTAGGAAGTGAAGAGATGACCGATAGATTCATCATCAAGAAGATCCTAAGAGCCTTGGATGGGAAATATGACACCGTGTGCACATTGATTCAAATGATGCCCAATTACAAAGATCTCAAGCCAACGGAAGTGATTGGAAGGATTGTTGCTCATGAGATGTCACTCAAGGATAAAGAGGAACTTCACAACAAATCAAGTGGTTCCTACAAAGCCTCATGTGAAGTCCCCACATCATCAAGTGAAAAACAAACCTTCAATGAAGAATTGAGCTTAATGGTGAAGAACTTCAACAAGTTCTACAAGAGTAGAAGCAAAGATAGAAGCTTCAAGTCAAGGTCCTACAATGACAAAAGATCTTCTAGTCGAGAGCGAAACTGCTACAATTGTGGAAGACCCGGACACTATTCCAATGAGTGTACGGCTCCCTACAAGAGAAGAGAAGATTCTCCAACAAGAAGCAAAGAATCACCACCAAGAGAGAGAAGGAGTAGAGATGATCGTTATGAACAGAGATACTCACGGAGAAGCAAGGATTCGGAAAGGAAGGAAAAATCATCAAGGAGCTACACAAAACGAAGACATCAAGCTCATGTTGGTGAATGGGTATCCGGCTCCGACTCCGACAGCCACTCCGAGAGAAGTTATCACTCCGACTCCGAAGATACTCAAGATGAAGGTGTTGCCGGTCTAGAACTTGTGTCAGCCAACTCCTACGACATATTTGACTCACCAAATGAAGGAATTGGAAGATGCTTCATGGCCAAAGGTCCTAAGGTAACACACCCCGAGTACATTGATTTTAATAGTGATGAAGATGACTTGTTAGGTGATGATGACTTGCTTGTTGACAACTCTAGTGATGAGTACTATGATGAAACATCAATTAATCATGCTAAAACGAATGACAATGATAAGGAGAAGATTGAGGCTCTAACTAAAGAACTAAACACTCTTAAGTTAGCTCATGAAACTATCTTCGAAGATCATCGAGAACTTTTAAGAGCTCATGAGAAATTACGCTTTGAAAAGCTCAATCTTGAGCAAGAGCATGAGTTCTTAAAGGCAATCAATGATGATCTCCGCAAGAAAAGTTCTTCTTACATTGCCAAGCGTTTACTATTATCCACTTACATGCCTCAAGTCAAGTCTAGTAACAAGAACAAGAAAGATTCTTCCTCTAGTAGTAACAATGATCATGCTAAATCCAATATTGTTGCTTCTAGTAGTTCTCTTGATTCCACTAATGATTCTCTTAGCCAAGTTACACTTGAGCAAGAAAATAGCTTATTGAAGGGAATCATAGAGAAAGGAGTGTACAAGAGCCTTGCCGGGAGTAAGCAATTCGAGGAAATTGTGCGCAAGCAAGGAATGCACTGGAAGAATCAAGGTGTTGGTTTTGAACGAAAGTTCAATGCCAATGGAGTTGAATGGGAAGAAGATCAATACCCCAAGACAAAGTTTGTTCCTCAACAAGAGAAGTATGATACTTCTTTCAAGGGGACACAAGCTCAAGATGATCTTCCACCACAAGACTACAAGCAAAAAGGCAAGGACAAGCTTCAAGAGGAGATTGATGCATTTGAAGAAGCTCCTAAGACCTTAGTCAAGTGGATTCCCAAGACCACGTCAAGTTCCACTTCATCAAGTAAGACTACAACTCCAAGGATTCCCATCAAGATGGTGTGGATCCAAAAGAAGAAGAACTAGAGAGTTCTTGAGGGTGACTCCGCCAACATATTTCACTCTCATCATTTTGGCAAGAACAAGTGCAATCAACTTCCACATCATGCACTAGTTCAAGGAGTCACAAACCCTCTTGTTGGTAAGACAAGGGACGAGGTAACCTAAAGTTTTCATGGACATCATCTTGTGTATGCATCACTCTATGTCTATGGATATCCTTGTTTGTTCCTTGTGGGACTAACCCATGTAGGTATTGAAAGTGCAATTCACTCAAATGGATAGCTCCAAGTGATCTACATCAACATTGAGCATCCACATCTTCAACATCTACATGAAGTCATCATCGACAAAACCCAAGGTTAGTTCATCCCTCTTAGGGGGGATATCACATCTAGGGGGAGCTTTACTCTAAGACTTGAGCTAAAGCAACTCTAAAGATGTGAATACAACAATGCTTTATGTAAAAGTGGTAACCCCACTTGAGCTTAAACAATGAGTATGACCTACGATCAAGTGTTCTCACTTGACTCCTAAGTCAATATACTCATATATAGATGACCTAGTCATCGCAAATTGCTTGATAGATGCTAGAATTGCTTGTGCATGCTTTGCCACATATTTCATTTGCCATCTTGTTGTGTGAGCATGTTGGTTGCATATTTTACTCATTCGAGGACATCCACTTGTTGTTTTGATTGTTTGGCTTTATCTTCTTTTGCCAAGTGGATGGACAAGAATGCCTAAGAACCTCCTCTAGCTATCTATGCTTTTCTCGTCTCAAACTCTATTCATGCTGCATCACAAAACTTGATCAAGTCATATTCGAACCACTCTGTGTGAGGAGTGCTCGGAGTCCCCGATTCGTCATAGACTTAAACTTCCAAAACCTCTTTGTGATTCTCGGTCTGACCGATACCATACTTTCGGTCCTACCGAGATCATTAAGTTGATCTAGGTTTTCGATCTCGGTGCAACCGATTTGAACCACTCGGTCACATCGAGTTGCAATAACTGTATACAGTTTTGCATCTCGGTGCCACCGAGTTGTTCCACTCGGTCACACCGACAGGGTCGGGCTATATATAGTGACGGGCAGAATTTTGGAAATTTCTCCGAAACCTCTTCGCCCGCGCATAGCTCGCTCTGCCTCCTGGGTCTCCGGATCATCCTCCTCGCCGCCAGCAGCCTCCTGTCGCTGGTCTCTGCCGCCGTCAACGGAATTCTGCCCCGCCGTTGCCGCCGTAGCGAGTCTCCGCCGAACTAGGGTATGGACTCGATCTTTGTGCTATTCTTCAATCCGATTCCTAGCACATTGTGATCATCATGATTCTTGCCACGTTTGATAAACTCCTATCCAGCCAATGAACTCGTAGATTAGGTTTAATTCGAAAATTTTAGGGTTAGGTTTCCGCCGAAACCATCTCGGACCCACCGAGTTGAGAAACTCGGTCCCACCGATTTGGCTTATGCCATTGCACAAGTAAAACTCGGTCTGATCGAGAATTACTTATCGGTGTGACTGATTTTGGAACTCTGTGAAACCCTGGCAGTCTCGGTGCCACCGAACTATGACTCGGTCTGACCGAGTTCACTAGTTCTGGTGCTAACACTGCTTCGGTGTCACCGAGTTTGAAAATTGGCAGATCCGAGATGATTTCAATGGGAAACTAAAACTGAGTTTTTGAATTATTCTTTTGCAAAAATCTCTGCATTTTGTGATGCTCATCCACTCTATCTCATCTATAATCTATTCACAGGGTCAGCAGTCAGCTTGCATCATGTCAGACCAGAGTGACAGCCAGAACTTGTCAGAGCAGCAAGTGCAGTTGAGTAAGGGCACTAGCCCCTCAAGTTCCTTAGATGATGGTAGCAGGAGCACACCCAGCAACCTGCCTAAAGCTGCCACACGTCAAAGGAAGAAGAGGACTTCTGATTCTGAAGATGAGGACTATGTGGCAGAGGAAGAGGCTACATCAAAGAGAGCTGAGCCAGCAGCAGGCACAATGCCAGGCCTGAAAATCAAAAGGCCAGCAGGCAGGCAGCCCATGTCTAAGGCTAGAGCTTCAACTGTGAAGCCTGCTCCGATTGAGCCCGTTGCTGCTGAGGGCAAAAAGAGGAAAGAACGAGTGAAGAAGACTGTGGCTAGAGTGCTTGGGAAGGCCTCCATCATGGTAGATGAGGAGGAGGAAGAAGAAGAGGTTGCTGCACCAGCACCCAAGGCAGCGAAACTTATGGGAGATGCCATAAGGTCAGGGACAGCTGCATCCAAGCCCAAGGAAGCACCCAAGGCTGCATCTAAGCCTAAGAGTGCACCAAAGAGAAACACCAGAAGCATCCCAGCCACTCAGAAGAACAAGGCCCCAGTGCCTGAAGTTGCAGAGGAAGAAGAAGAAGAAGAGCATGTCCTTAGGAAGCTCAAGCCCAAGATCCCAGACCACAACGATGCTCATCCTATGGCTGAGGATATGAAGCTCAGGAGAGATTCAGGGCTGAGGAAGTGGAGAGAAGCAGATCCGTATGCTTCTAGGAGAAGGACTGCAGTGGACTACATGTTTCATACCAAGGAGCAGCAGGATTTCTATGAGATTGTTTTGCTTGACAAGAAGCCAATTGTGTGTGACATGAGATGGGTCGACTGGACCTACATGAAGGAGAATGAGGAACACTACCCTGGAGTATATGACAGCTTTAGTGCGTGTGGAGTGGCAGACTTTGTTGGGCAGAAGCTAACAAAGTGGAACGAGGAGCTAATCATGCAATTCTACTCCACAACACACTTTTATCCGGATGGCTGGATCACTTGGATGTTAGAGGGTACAAGGTACCAATCCACTGTTGAGGAATGGGCGAAGTTGATCAATGCCCCAGAGGAGCAAGCAGATGACTTGGACATTTATGCCAAGAAGAAGATGGACCACAACACCATGTCCAACATGTACAAGGAGATTCCGAATGAAGCACTTGACACGTTCAAGTTTGGCTCAGTGCACTATCTTCTGTCAGGATTGCCTATGATCAACTGGATCCTTAGGCACACTCTTCTGCCCAAGTATGGAGATCACAAGATGATCAGAGGTCACGCGATCAATTTGCTTCATGTTTTTGACGTGCCTCAAAAATTCAAAGTCATGAGTCTCATAGTGGAAACAATCAAGAGGACAGCAGCAGACCAGAAGAGGAGTTGTGGATATGCCCCACAGATTCAGGAGCTCATCAACTCCAAGATGGGCACGGGCATATACCTCTTGGATAAGGAACATCTGCCCATCCGTCCAGATTTCGAGGATAACCAAGTGGTCATGACTGAGAATAAGCCATCATCTGTCCATGCACAAGCTCAGAAGGAGAAGGCGAAGAAGGAGAAAGCTGCCAGGATGCCTACTCAAGCGGAGGCATCTGATTACTTCCTGAAAACCAAACAAGAGTAGCTTGGTTACCTGATTGCGTCCACCCTACGGATTGAGCAAGGACTTGCCACCCTGACTCAGAACCAGGCAAGCCTAGAGAGGATCATGGAACAGAGGTTCTATGACATGGACATCAGGGTGACAGAGATACAGACCGCCGTGGAGCAGCTCCAGGAGGACATGAATGAGAGGAGAGGCAGGACCACGACTGATACTTTTGCGAGGGTGCCACGAGGTCTGAGGTCGTCTGCACTGCCAGTTGCTGACACCAGAGCCACAACGTCTGCGCCAGCCACAGCCTCAGTTCCACCAGCTCCAGCATCCACTTCAGCCTCGACTCCGACCACGTCTACCGAAGGCTTCGTCCTTGGAGTGCTCCGGACTCCACCACCACCTGAAGATCAAGCCTGAGCGTCGACTTAGCACTATGCATTTTCTAGGAACTTTTTGGTAACTTGTTGCCAAAGGGGGAGAAAATGTATAGATCATAGGCTTTGAGAGAGAGTGTTGCTTTTATTCTCTCTTGTTTTATTTGGTGGTTTTTCGAACTTTGTTTGCTTGTGTGTGAGATACTACGTCCTTATGTTTGTGAGACATCGATGATCATGTGTTTGATCATAAGCTACACTTAATGTTTGCTTAATGCTTGCTTAAATATTATCATTCTATCTATCGTTTGTGATCATTCACTATTCTTGGTGATGAGTGCATGTATTTCAATCTTATCATTTTTTAGCGCTCCACCAAGATGTATATGACATGGAAGAGTAACCCATGATTCTAACTCCTTGTGCATTTGCAATCCAAAGCAAATTTTAAATATGCACAAATTTAGGGGGGGCTCTTATTTGTCACATACTTCTCAAAGCGACGATATATTTCATGCTTATTATCATTTGTCGAAGCTTTGATCTATATGTTTTCATAAATTACCAAAAAGGGGGAGATTGAAAGTGCAACTATCCCTAGGTGGTTTTGGTAATTCATAACAACATATAGCTCATTGAGCTAATGCTATTTCAAGATGATTATTTCAGGAAAGCTCAATGATTGGCATGGCATGGATGTGAAAGTGGAACCCTCAAAATGCTAAGGACAAAGAATTGGCTCAAGCTCAAAAGTTCAAGACTCTTCATTTTATGTTTTAGTGATCCAAGATCACATTGAGTCTTTAGGAAAAGCCAATACTATCAAGGAGGGATGAGGTGTTGCTTAATGAGCCTCTTGCTCTATGTGCTTAATGATATGCTCCAAAATCCTCAGCTACTTTCCCACATCCACAAATGACCTAAACCCTAAGCCAAACTCGGTCATATTGATTCTTTCAATCCGGCGCCACCGAGTTTCACTTGTCATTTGCCACTGCCAAACCCTAGCAATTCGGTCCTACCGATAAGGATCTCGGTCTCACCGAGATGGGCTTGCAAACTCTCTGTTTCCCTTTCGTAACTTTTCGGTCTCACCGAAAGAGCGAATCGGTCCCACCGAGAATGCAAGGTAAACTCTATGTTTCCTTCTTGTAACTTTTCGGTCTCACCGAAAGAGCAAGTCGGTCCCACCGAGTTTGCCTGACCAACTCTCTGGTTAGCTTATTGCCAAACTCGGTCTCACCGAGTTTGTGCAATCGGTCTCACCGAGATTATGTTATGCCCAAACCCTAACCGAATCGGTCCTACCGAGTTGCATGTCAGTCCCACCGAAATTCCTAACGGTCACTAGGTTTACTATTTCGGTCCAACCGAGTTTTCTGATTTGGTCCCACCGAGATTGGTAAATTGTGTGTAACGGTTAGATTTTGTGTGGAGGCTATAAATACCCCTCCACCTCCTCTTCACTCGTGGAGAGAGCCATCAGAACACATACACCATTCCAACTCATATGTTCTGAGAGAGAACCACCTACTCATGTGTTGAGACCAAGATATTCCATTCAAACCATATGAATCTTGATCTCTAGCCTTTCCCAAGTTGCTTTCCACTCAAATCTTCTTTCCACCAGATCCAAATCATATGAGAGAGAGTTGAGTGCTGGGGAGACTATCATTTGAAGCACAAGAGCAAGGAGTTCATCATCAACACACCATTTGTTACTTCTTGGAGAGTGGTGTCTCCTAGATTGGCTAGGTGTCACTTGGGAGCCTCCGACAAGATTGTGGAGTTGAACCAAGGAGTTTGTAAGGGCAAGGAGATCGCCTACTTCGTGAAGATCTACCGCTAGTGAGGCAAGTCCTTCGTGGGCGATGGCCATGGTGGGATAGACAAGGTTGCTTCTTCGTGGACCCTTCGTGGGTGGAGCCCTCCGTGGACTCGCGCAACCGTTACCCTTCGTGGGTTGAAGTCTCCATCAACGTGGATGTAGGATAGCACCACCTATCCGAACCATGGGAAAAACATCCGTGTCTCCAATAGCGTTTGAATTCTCCAAACCCTTCCCTTTATATTCTTGCAAGTTGCATGCTTTACTTTCCGCTGCCAATACACTCTTTGCATGCTTGCTTGAATTGTGTAATGATTGCTTGACTTGTCCTAAGATAGCTAAAAACTTCCAAGAACTAAAATTAGGAAAAGGTTGAGTTTTTATTTGGTCAAGTAGTCTAATCACCCCCCTCTAGACATACCTTCGATCCTACAGAGCGCGGCAAGGAATGGAGCGCTTATGGCCTCACCAACGATAGGCTACGCCTGGCAATAAATAGGATCACCCATTTGAAGACTGCCGGGTTGACCATCGAGCATGTGGGGGCAGATTTTCTCCTCCGCCGCATTTCCCCGCTGCAGCAGAGGGACATGCCCGCTTGGCTGTATGGAGATGCTGGGGACAGGGTGAGGTTGCTTCCGGGATTGGCAAACAACTTGCCAGTTTACGCCCACGCCTAGTTGTATGACAAGTTGTTTGGCCGCTTTGAGATGTTCAAGCTCCCGGCAACAGTTATCCCTCTGAACATCAATTCAGCCCGGGACCAGATACTAAAATGGATGCCGGACTGCAATGCCCATGGAGTGGAAAGAGATTGGCATCTACCCACTCTCTGTGAAGAGCTTGAGTGGTCCGGTTCTCTGGTGGAGAGGCTACCAGGGCCGAAACCAGGATGCATAAGCGCACCTTCTCCGTGGAGGTGGCGTGTATCCTGAGGAGGATCGAGGAGGACAAAGCTGCCTGTCTTGCGAAGATGGCAAGGGCCGTGACGGCCGAGAAGGGCAAGGGGGAAGAAGATGGGAGTTCTTCCCACGGTGGCAGCGAGGCGCATGCCACGGAAGAGGCTGCCGGGGAAGAACTTGCCGGTGATGCTCCTGTCGGGAATGAGTTTGCCGGGCTCAATGCCCTAGCCATAGCGGCAATGGAGCTCCAAGAGGGGGAGGAGGAGATTGGTGAGGTGGTGGAGCTCGAGGTGGAATGGCTCGCGGCTAGGTCCCAATCCCCCGATCCGGTCTTGGATCAGCACCCTCGTAGGCGTGCTGCTAACCGGGGGGCGGTGGCTCCCAATCCAGCGCCTGCCGCCAAGAGGGTGAAGAAGACCACCACCAAGGTCACCAAGGTTGATGTGGCGTGTCGTCAATCCCCTCGCTGTGCTCGGATCAAGACTTCCCCTGCCAAGCAATTGGCGGATGTGGAAGTTGATTCCAGCTCCCACTCCGGCTCGAGTCCTTCATATTGGCTCCCACATATTCTACGAAGATCTTTATCGGTCAGACCGCATAACAACATACGTTGTTCCCTTTGTCATCGGTATGTTACTTGCCCGAGATTCGATCGTCGGTATCTCAATACCTAGTTCAATCTCGTTACCGACAAGTCTCTTTACTTGTTTCGTAATACATCATCTCACAACTAACTCATTAGTTGCAAGGCTTATGTGATGTGCATTACCGAGAGGGCCCAGAGATACCTCTCCGACAATCGGAGTGACAAATCCTAATCTCGAAATACGCCAACCCAACATTTACCTTTGGATACACCTATAGAGCTCCTTTATAATCACCCAGTTACATTGTGATGTTTGGTAGCACACAAAGTGTTCCTCTGGCAAACGGGAGTTGCATAATCTCATAGTCATAGGAACATGTATAAGTCATGAAGAAAGCAATAGCAACATACTAAACGATCGGGTGCTAAGCTAATGGAATGGGTCATGTCAATCACGTCATTCTCCTAATAATGTGATCCCGTTAATCAAATGACAACACATGTCTATGGTTAGGAAACATAACCATCTTTGATTAACGAGCTAGTCAAGTAGAGGCATACTAGTGATGTTTAGTTTGTCTATGTATTCACACAAGTATTATGTTTCCGGATAATACAATTCTAGCATGAATAATAAACATTTATCATGATATAAGGGAATAAAATAATAACATTATTATTGCCTCTAGGGCATATTTCCTTCATAAAACCCTGCTCCTGCTTTGGTGGATTGATGATGGAAGAATGGTGGTGGAGCATAGTACACTTGCCCGGCAGGGTTGCCTCAGGGCGCTAGTGGCTACACGCGTATGAATGCGTGGGTATCCAACCTTCTAACCCTTTCTACGGTTGCCATGGGCCTCCTTTTATAGGTTAAGGGGTCACCACAATGGCAAAGTAGTCATTATCCACTGATAAGATGGCAAACAGTGCTATCATACCTAACCCTGCAGGCTGACAGGGTGCATTAAATGCGCCGCTCAACGTCACATCATCGCTTGCCCGGCTGCTTTGCCAGCTTCACTCCTGTTCGCTTAACACGTTGCAGGATGGGTGTCGTTCGTAGGCATCTCTTGTGGAAAGAGGCTGCACTGTGGCGAATGGCTGCCACTTAATCACCTTGTGGCTTGACACCGCACTGATTGACGATGTCGGTCGAGGCAGAGTAGTTGGGTGAGATGGTTTTGCCTCCGTGAGTCTCGGCAGGCCCTGCCAGAACGTCTTGGACATTTTCTTCCGGGATTGACCCCGCCCACACCGAGCTCGCCTGCCCGGCAAGGGAGGCTTTTCTCCTCGTGGTATCTTGCTTCCCCGGCTTGACCTTGGTCCTCTTGATCTGCATGTTGGTCCTTTTAATATCTTGGTCTCTTGTACTCTGGCATGGCCTCGGCTTGTCCGTGCATGAGTCAGGGGAAATATATACCCCTGTTTGTTTTCCCCGACAATATGTTTGATTCCTTGCAATAGTTTTGCAATATAGAGATGATAATATGTGGGAGGTACTCGTGATTATGAATCTAATGCTTTATGTGATCTAGGTGCTAGCGTTTCCACTATACCAAAATCTTTAGGTGATGTGCTAGGCCTTGTTGATATGGATGAATGTTCCCTTCATTTTCACTTAGAAGATTCAACTATTAAGAAACCATTGGGTAGAATAAATGATGTGCTTATTCTTTCTAATAGGAATTATGTGCTCGTGGATTTAATTGTGCTTGATATTGAATGTAATCCGTCTTGTCCTATAATACTTGGTAGGCCTTTCCTACAAACCATAGGAGCTATTATCGATATGAAAGAAGGAAATATAAGATTCCAGTTCCCATTAAAGAAAAGGATGGAGCAATTCCCTAGAAAGAGAATTAAACCACCATATGAATCTATTATGAGGGCCACCTATGAAATTAATGTGAAATATGATAATACTTGAAACAATGCCTTACGCCTAGCTAGGGGCATAAAAGATTAGCGCTTGTTGGGAGGAAATCCAATAGTTATCTTGTTTTTCTTTCTGTTTTTGAGTGTAGACACAATTATGCTACTATTATGATCGTGTTCTTATCTTTTAATTAGTGCTTGTGCCAAGTAAAGCCATTGGGGTGATTTGGTTGATTGTTGACTTGATTCTGTGAAAAAATAGAAACTTTTAAGCCCAGTACTGGAATTTTCATAATTCACTGGTTCAGGATAAAATTCTGAATTTTTTACACATTATTGATATAAAAATTGCCCATGTTGTCCAAATTGTTCGGAGTTTTCATAGTTACAGAAGTATAGTATTTGTTCAGATCATTACAGACTATTCTATTTTAGACAGATTCTGTTTTCTATTGCATAGTTTACTTGTTTTAAGACACAATTATGCTACTATTATGATTGTGTTCTTATCTTTTAATTAGTGATTGTGCCAAGTAAAGCCTTTGGGGTGATTTGGTTGATTGTTGACTTGATTCTGTGAAAAAATAGAAACTTTTAAGCCCAGTACTGGAGTTTTCATAATTCACTGGTACAGGATAAAATTCTGAAAAAATTTTTACACATTATTGATATAAAAATTGCCCATGTTGTCCAAATTGTTCGGAGTTTTCATAGTTACAGAAGTATAGTATTTGTTCAGATCATTACAGACTATTCTATTTTAGACAGATTCTGTTTTCTATTGCATAGTTTACTTGTTTTAATGATGCCATGGATTACAACGGGGGGTATAAGTCATGGAGAAGTTAGAATACAGTGAGTATTATGCAAGAATAAAATATTAATGGGTTCATAACAGTACCTAATGTTTACGATTTGCTTATTATACTAACGGATCTCATGAGGTTTCTGTTGAGTTTTGTGTGCTGAAGTTTTCAAGTTTTGGGTGAGATCACGATGGATGAAGGAATAAGGAGAGGCAAGACCCTAAGCCTGGGGATTCCCAAGGAACCCAAAGGTAATATTCAAGGAGACTCAAGCATCTATGCTTGGGGATGCCCCGGTTGGCATGCCCTATTACGTGTACAATCCATCGGTATACTACTTGGAGCTATATTTTAATTCATCACATGATATGAGTTTTTCTTGGAGCGTCTTGTATGATGGTAGTCTTTGCTTTTTTTCTTTTTAGTTTGCCACAATCATTGTTTGCTGCACACACACCTTTTTAGAGGGACACACATTTCTTCGTGATTTGTTAGAATACTCTATGTGCTTCATTTATATCTTTTGAGCTAGGCAGTTGCTCTAGTGCTTCACTTATATCTTTTAGAGCATGGTGGTGGTTATATTTTAAAGAAATAGTTACACTCTCATGCTTCACTTATATATTTTTGAGGCAGTCTAATAAATAGTAATGGCAATATGCATGTGTTATGAAATTGGTCCTGATATGATAGGTATTCATGAGGGATATAATAAAAACTTTCATGTAGTTCACTGAATATGATAAGTTTGATTCCTAGCAATAGTTTTGCAATATTGAGATGGTAGTATGTGGGAGTACCAGTGAATAATTGTGGTTTATTAAGAATATTGGTGTTAAGGTTTGTGATGCCCGAAGCATGCACATATAGTCTCCCGTTATGCGATGAAGTTGGGGCATGATTTATTATTGAGTGTTCCTTATGAGTGGCGGTCGGGGATGAGAGATGGTCTTTTCGTACCAATCTACCCACCCTAGGGGCATGCGTAGTAGTACTTTGCTTCGAGGGCTAATGAACTTTCACAATAAGTATGTGAATTCTTTATGACTACTATGAGTCCATGGATTATATGCACTCTCATCTTTCTGCCATTTGCTAGCCTCTCCGGTACCGTGCATTGCCCTTTCTCACCTCGAGAGTTGGTGCAAACTTCGCCGATGCATCGAAACCCTGTGATATGATATGCTATATCACACATAAGCCTCCTTATATCTTCCTCAAAACAACCAACATACCTACCTATGAGTCCCCCACAAGTCGGGATGAGAAACCGAAAGGAAAATAAAATATAATAAAATAAAAAGAGAAAAAAGAGGCGAGAAAGAGCCCAACAAAAAAGAGGGAAAAAGATAGAAGGGGCAATGTTGCTATCCTTTCCACACTTGTGCTTCAGCGTAACACCATGTTTTTCATATAGAGAGTCTCCTATGTTGTCACTTTCATATCGTAGTGGGAATTTTTTATTATAGAACTTGGCTTGTATATCCCGATGATGGGCTTCCTCAAATGCCAGAGGTCTTCATGAGCAAGCAAGTTGGATGCACACCCACTTAGTTTTCAGTATGAGATTTCATACACTTATAGCTCTTAGTGCATTCGTTGCATGGCAATCCCTACTCCTCACATTGACATCAATTGATGGGCATCTCCATAGCTCGTTGATTAGCCGCGTTGATGTGAGACTATCTTCCTTTTCTGACTCCCCCTTATTGATCTTTATCACCACATTCTATTTCACCCATAGTGTGCTATGTCAATGGCTCACGCTCATGTATTGTGTGGGGTTGAAAAAGTTGAAGCACGTTAAAAAGTATGAAGCAATTGCTCGGCTTGTCATCGGGGTAGTTCATGATTAATACTTTGTGTTATGAAGACCAAGCATGACAAGATTATATGATTTTGTAGGTATATTGTTCTTTATCATTTTTATTTTTAAAGGCATGATTGTTTGTTAGTATGTCTGAGTATTGATGTCTTTATATCAAATTATAGACTATTGCTTTGAATCATTCAGATCTTAATATTCATACCTAAAAGAAATATTACATGATAAACATGTTAGGTAGAATTCCATCAAAAATTCTATTTTTATCGTTTACCTACTCAAGGACGAGCAAGAACTAAGCTTGGGGATGCTTGAGTACGTCTCCAACGCATCTATAATTTCTTATTGTTCCATGCTATTATAGTATAAACCTTGGATGCTTTATATGCTATTTTATATCATTTTTGGGACTAACCTATTATCCCACTGGTGCTAGTTGTTATCTTTTGCTTGTTTTTGGTTTTCCAAAAAATCAATATCAAATGGATTCCAAGCACTACGAAACTTATTGATGATTTTTTTTTGAACAAGAGAGACCCTAGAAGCTTAGTGAGTAGACCAGACGACAATCAAGGAGATAGCAAGGCAACAGGGCGTGCCATGTTGCATTGTGGGCCCCACGAGGCTTCATTTGACCTAATTCCACTTCTATGAATTCTCAAATATTGGGAAACCAGCAGAGAGCCACCCAAAACCCTTTTTCCGCTACCGCATGTTTCTGTTCTTTCGGGATCCCATCTGGAGGCCTTTTCCGGTGCTCTGTCGGAGGGGGAATCAATCACGGAGGGCTTCTACATCGTCCTTGCTTCCTTTCGGTGATGCATGAGTAGTTCACCACAGATCTACAGGTCCATCGGTGGTAGCTAGATGGCTTTTTCTCTCTCTTTGATCTTCAATATAATGTTCTCCTCGATGTTCTTTGATTTCTATTTGATGTAATCTTATTTGCAGTGTGTTTGTTGGGATCCGATGAATTGTGTGTTTATGATCTGAATATTCATGCGAAGTAACTGAGTCTTTTCTGAACTTAATTATGCATGATTGTTATAGCTTTGTATTTCTCTGCAATATATATGTTTGGTTTGGCCAACTAGATTGATTTATCTTCAGTGCGATATTGATGAATCTTGCGGTGCTCCATATCCGAGTGATAGAAAGGGACAAGACACGTATTTGTATTGTTTCCATTAAGGATAAAATGATGGGGTTATTCATATTGATTGTGTTTACTTTGTCTACATCATGTCATTTTGCTTAAGGCGTTACTCTGTTTTCATACTTAATACAATAGATGCATGCTCGATGGCGACCGATTGGTGGAGTAATAGTAGTAGATGCAGACAGAAGTCGGTCTACTTGTCTCGGACATGATGCCTATATTCATGATCATTGCCTTGGATATCGTCATAACTACGCGCTTTCTATCAATTGCCCAATAGTAATTTGTTCACCCACACTATATGTTGTGTGTTTAAGAGAGAAGCCTCTAGTGAAAACTATGGCCCCAGGGTCTACTTTTATCATATTACAAAAACCTAAATTCCGTTGCTGCAATTTTTTGTTTTTTATTTTGTTTTGCAATTTATCTATCTACCACTAAAAGATTTGATCATTTCAAGTAATGAGTTCAAGGGGATTGACAACCCTCTTGCCCGTTTGGGTGCAAATATTTGCTTTTGTGCGTGCAGGTGCTGTTCATGAGGCTTTGCGTGATTCTCATATTGGTTCGATAAACTTGGTTCTCACCAAGGGGGATACTTATATCTATTGTACTGCATCTCCCCTCCTCTTCATGGAAAACCCCAATGTAGCTCACAAGTAGCAGCTTTTCCCCATGAAATTAGCTTTCTTGCGGAGAGAGAAGAGCCCCAACGGACCTTCACAGCTCCCTCGCGGGTCCCTCATGCGGGTGGGGCCAATGACACCCCGGGAGATCATGTGCACCCACAGGCACCGCCTTACGACGATTCCTTTATCCAAAATCAGATATTTTCCATACAAAAATTCAAAAAAAAATCAGCTCAGTCCGGCTTTGTGAATTTTTGATGTGTTTTTCCAAAATCTATAGGAACAGGAACTGGACTTTGGTACTGGATTGATAGGTTAGTTCAAATAAATATTGTGCCAAAAACATAAATAAATGATGTAAATATAGTATGAATACTTCAGAAATTATAGATACGTTGGAGACATATCAGAGAGTGACATGGCATGACATGCCTACTAGATGGAAAGAACGATGATGACCTTTAGACGTTGCGGTCTGGCTAGATGGCGTGTTTTGTCATGTTTACCTGGCCTTTGGACGCTGCAGCCATGCCAGTTGGTGTATGTGGCTGCACACTCTTGGCAACTGCGCTCCCCTGGGACTAATCATCTATTCGGTTTGCTTTGCCTCCTTCTGCTCATGTGGTTTTAGGTGGGGGTTCTCGGTTCCAATGCCTCGGGTCATTTGACATGGGTGGTCGGTCGAGCATTGTATCGATCTGATTATTGGGTTGCCCTGGCAAGACAACGAAGCACATGGCCAACAATCGTTGTTGTTGCCGTTGCAAATATACAAGGCAATTACAAACTCAATATGAATATAATCACTTACATGTAATTCACCAGAAACATCGTTCAAATGGTTCACCTAATTTCTTGATTGTTGTTTTTCTGTCGCATTTACAAGATGAGGAAAGGCCGAAGCATGAAAAAAATCTTAGAGTCCATTCCCATGCTCAAGCAAACGGCTTATGTGTTGCCAAAAAATCCATGGCATTGATCATCGTCAAGGCAAATACAAATGTGGTACATACATAATCATTTGCAGACGGTTGAAAAAACAACCCTTCAAATTGTTTTCTTCACTTTCGGGTAGTTTGTCTCTTCACCAATGGCGCAACGGTTCATTATAAAAAAAAACTTGACCAAGAGAGATTAGTGCCTTGTTTTTTGAAACAAGGAGCACCCCACAATCGGTTTGTATTAATTACCATAACAATTTTTTACGTTTGTTATTAGCACTTGTGGCTTGTTTTTAATTAACAAGGAATAACCCTTCCACTAGAAAACCAAGAAACAACCAAGGAACACACCCTATGGAGCAGGTGTAGCGGGACTAAACATCACATATGATATAAATAGTGAAATTTATAGTAAAAACAATAGTTGCATGCATATATGTGTACATGTATAACATAATAATACAATGACCTGAATGTAAAGTTCCAACAAGCATGCACATTTTGACCTTATTCCAGGATGCATTTGATATACTTCATTTTAGTTGAATTTATTTATGAAGCTGATTATATGTGCACTAATTTCCTTTGGTTTTTCTTCATTAATGAAATGTGCAACATCCTTCATTATCACCACATCATCCAGTAATGGAACAAACTTTTTGAAGCCTCCTTTGTTTATGAAATTTTGTGCGTCTGCAGTATTGTATGTTAGATCCAAATCACCAACAATGAACTTGGTTGGCACCTTTATCTCAGCTCCGGTCCATGGTGAAGTTAGATCCCATGTTCTGCACAGAAACAAACCAAATATGGTTGTTTAGACCAAAACATTATGTGGTGTCACTGAGTCATCCTAGAAATACTTTTTGTGACTATTTCTTTGGGAGATCTAGAGTAATTATGTCTCTACGAGTGTATTGTGGATGACGTACACCATTGATTTATAATAAAACTTAACAATGTGGCATTGTTACCAACAAAATAGAAAAGTATAAAATTTTGCGCAAGTAAATGACAATATTAATATATCATGTGTCGTAAATTACAACGTTTGCTCCATTATAGCAAAGGTGAATTTGCTTGTGAGACAATCTTTACAAACTTATGATAAATATTTCTTGGGACACCTTTTGGAGAAACCTTCTCTTATTCATTTAATCACCTCTAAATGAATTAACTATTGTTTTTGAAAAAACAGAATTTATAGTATTGCGTATATTATTAGTTTTCTTATCTAGAACAGAATTCAAACATAATTGTCTATGTATGTACGTCATTTCAAATATTGATGATATATCTAATTAGAAATCCAACCCCTCTTTCTCCCAAAAAAACCCTATACCTATAAAAAATATCATTATGCAAAACATTTAAAGCCTTGAATCATATTTTAAGTTCAGATCCACATATTTACGTTAAGGTACTAGTTAATTATAATTATTCATAAAGTTAAAATCTAAAAGGAAAAGATTCCAAGGTAAGAAACTTATAATTACTTATTCAAAGCACGGTAGTAGTTCAATCCCCCGGTGAAACCAGACTTGTCAAACTCGGTCGTGTAGTACTTGATGTCCTCCTCCGTGATCCAACTCGGCAAGGGCACCTCCTCATCTGGTGAGCCCCATCCGCTCTTCGGGATGAAAAGTGGGCCAGGAGTTCGATAAGCGAAAAACTTTCTTAGCACCAACTCTGTACCAAGGCGCCTAAATTCTGCTTCAACTGCTCCAGGCTCCTATAAATTAGATTTACAAGTAGCTCAATCATAATTTTTTAATGCAACTCCAGAGACAATATGAGAGTTGAAAATGAAATGACTTTAGTTAGTGCATCTTTGATTCATGTGATTCTCAAAAGCTAGGAATAGAATAAAACGTAGTATCACATTGTTATGTCATGTTGAATTCTACATGGCTAGAGAACTATAAGAATATAAAACAAAGAGTGTTTGGCAATATATAGATAATTAAAGGAAGTGTAATAAGTTGTTTGAGTCGATGGAAAGTTTCTCTAAAACATAATGCAATGCCATCCTTAGGATTTTTTGTTGGGGATTCCATGAATCCTAGGATTTAAACAACATACATGTGAAAATTCCTAAGGATCAAAATCCTCCTAATATCCTATGAATATCCTTTGAGGCAAAGATCCATTATAGCCTCGCCACACCAGAGAAGATGCCACATACGTGCTAGGGGAATAAAACATTGCGTTCCTTCGTCACAAAATTACACAAGAGTCAACCAATCTTATGGAATGGTAGATTGATAGAAACAAGAAGTAGTAAATAGAATGGTAACTTGGAGAGTACCTTCATCACTAGCATGAAAACACTTTTAGCTAAGGAGGAATTTAATTATTTTTACATTGTACAACATGTATCTGTCTGACTCAATTATTAACTAAATTTTAGAACAAGTGTCAGAGTTTCATTCGGTCAGTGCCGTCGGGAGGATGGAGAGATTGTTCGAAGGAGCGCATGCGGTATAATTGGAATGTAAGATGTTACAATGAGAGGATTTGCCCAGGTTCGGGACATCTGGGAAGGAGGTAATACCCTACTCCTGCCTTGGTTGTCTTTATTTCCAATGGTGGTCGACAGAGATCTAAAGGATCGCTGGCGAGATCTTCTCTTGTGGTTATAACTCACCCTGCTGGTGGCTCAGGGTGGCATCCATCCTAGGGTTTTTTCTCTCTTCTTTTTTCCCACTGCGCCTATCCTTAACCTTCGCCTTGTATACCGACATGGCTAGGGTTACATTTCTTAACTTGGGATTGGTCCAGGGTTGACTACTCGGATGGCCTCGTGTCACGATGTCATCAACATTCAAAATGTCATAGTGTCGCTTCGGGGCCGATGGTCAAGCCCATGTGCCTCTATAAAGCCTGGGTAGCTAGGGCGAGTGAGCATAGGAAGCCTTGCCCTTATTCCGATGCTTTTGTTTCTTCCGAGCCAGTGGTGGCTTCGTTTTCAGTGGGCGAAGAATGACCAGCCGGGGGTTTGGAGTAGATGACTCTGACAGGTACCGATGAAGATAGGGCGGGCCTTCGCCCTCCCTCCCCACAAGGCATAGTGCTGGTGTTCTAGGATTCCCTCCCTCTATGATGTTTCTTGAACAGAACAATGTCGTTGTCGAGGGGAACATGGAGGCCTCCAATTCTTCCATGGCCATGCCCTTCGATCGCCTCGCCGTGGACGAGGTGGAGAAGGAGGATTTGGGTATCTTATCTTACACGCTGGCAAACATGAATCCAAGAGTTGTACCTATGTCAAGGGAGGCCACCTGGCGGCCTAGAAGGAGAGGCATCTCTCTGGGCTTTCCTCGATAGTGTCCTTTGAGTAAATTTTCTTCACATGGTCTTTAGAGCATTTGGTTCCACACGAGTGTCAGCCTCTCAAGTGTTCATCGCCTTCACCGAATGGCTTGCCCGATTTGGGGGCCGAAGCTGCCCAGGACTCCATTCCATTGTGTGTCGCACTCAAGCGCATTCAGCACATGAAGGATCTCCTTGCATATGTTGAAGCATAAGAGATCAAGGAATACTCTTAGTGTGGAGTTGATGCTCCAGAGGGCAAGGTGAGCATGGCCTCCACCTAGCATAATCCACCGGGCGAGGACGCCATGGACGACAGCTGCTGACGAGTAGAATACAGTGTATTCAGTTGGCTCCCAGCTGGGGGAATCTAGCTAATGGCCCATTGTTGGGCATATCATTAATTCCTTTAGAGTATTGAGTGGCGTTTGGTAGGCCGACGAAGTCTGCCCCCAACTGGTGTCATGTGGGTAACACCCTCACTTCTTGTCCGAGAACCGTGTCCTAAACCATGATGCATGAAGTCTCTCCTGGGAGGGGTTCATCTTTCGACCCACGGGGTGCACCTCGTTATAACCCTTCACTCAGTGTGCCCGTAGAGTTGAGGACCCAATGGCCATCTGTCAGAACCCTATATGAACTGAAAAGCCAACCTCATGTGGCTATATAGGGTTGTGCAAAAGATGAACATCATTCCCGTTGTGAAAACAAGGCCTTCCTCCTTTGGGATGCCCAAGTGGTCATTTTCCTTTCCATTGCTAGAGTGATGGCGCACTCGAAGAATCCTTCACCGCATGATACACCATTTGCAGGCCTTGGCCAACTTAGGTTTCATGCGTTTCACTGCATCACATTGCCAAAAGACGAATATGTGGCTTCTCAAGCCGGACGCCAATGGGAAAACACCAAGGGGTAGCGTGTTCCTCGTTAGCCCGATCTTTTCACTTGAGGTAGACATCTCAACCACCGCAAGAATTGCACCAGAGTGGGCCCATGCACCAGGAGCTCAGGCTCGAGAGTTTGCCATTCTATTGGTCCTCGGTGCTACGTCGACCCTTACCGATGGACCAAATCCTTCTTAGGCTGGTCGTAATGGGAGTATCATAGTTAGTATCATGCATGCCAAGTAGGCAATTTTGATGATGTGACATAGAATTAAATGAAGAAAGAGATGGTTGAGTATCATATCATGATACCGTATCATAATAAATGCAATGCTACTATGTGTCATGCATGGAAATAAATAAAGTCATCTATGATACTAGTACATGATACTATGCATTAGGGAGGTAGTATCACACACTAGTATCATATGCATGATACTAACTTATGATACTACCCATTACAAGCAGCCTTAGGAGATCATCCGCGGGAGGCATTAGACCTCTTTATCACCATCCCGGGTGAACGTTCCGGCTTGACCCCCCCCCCCCCCCACCCCCCACCCCTCCTCGCGCTGGTTAAGAAGATGACAATCTTCCATTCTCTGCCTAGAGCTTGGCCTGTGAAGTCTGCATGCCTCGCCCGTATGATGAGGGATATGTTAGGGCTTTGGGGACCACATTTCTCCTTTGGGGGCTTGTCGAACATCTTGACGGAAGGAGTCCGAACGCCGCCTCGCACGTGCCTTCTCCCGGGAGCGGCGGACCGCAAGCCGGACGACCATCTCCTCCTCGGGGCCGCATGGGATGAGTTCAGGGTCGACAGATCTAAAATGAAGGAGTCGGATTCGCTGGCAGCCATGCCAGAGATGGTTGAAGATCGTCAGACGGGAGCTTGGGTGGCAGAGGGGAGTGGAGTGAAGTGAAGTGGCTAGGGTTTGGTCCGACAAGAGGGTGGGGAGAAATATATGTGGGGTCAAGTGGACCAGCGTGAACTGGGTCCAACATGGTGGACGTGTCCGGGCGTCCCATATCCTCCTCATATTTGGGCTGAATATGCGGGGTGCCGGTCAGTGTGGACATTTGAAGCCCGTCGAAGAGTTTGTCTGGATCAAATTTTCGTGACCGGTCAGTAATCGGACCGTCTACGCGGGCGTTTGAGGTGTCCGGCTGCATATGCTACGAGGGGTGCTGGATTGCTTGATGGTACGAAGATTGAACAAGAAGTGTTGTATGTGGAGCAGTTTCGTTCAATTTATGTTTATATACGGTCCTTGTTTGTTTTTTTACTTTGGTTCTACTGTTCTGTTACGTCTGTATAGATCGTTGGTTGTCGGTGATTGTGCTAGGAGCCCAGGATCCTTAATTGGGTCATCCGTCGGGGATTGTGCTGCATGCTGTACTATTCTCTTATCTAATGATGAATATATACAGCTCTTCTGCATGGTTAAATAAAAAATACTAAAAAAAAAACTAGACTTTTGCATGGTATCTAGTACACATACCTGGAAGCGGCAGACGTAGTAGTCATCCCCGTACAGAGCCCTGAAGGCGTCCACGGGCTTCATCGCCGGGTTCCGAGGGTTGAAGGCGACGCTCAAGGCGACCAGTGCCTTCACCCTATCCGGCCGGAACAGGCAGAGGCTCCAGGCTATCAAGGCGCCCCAGTCGTGCGCCACCACGAAGACCTGCTTCTGGCCGAGGGAGTCGATGAGCGCGACGAGGTCGCCGACGACATGCAGCGCCGTGTACTGGTCCGGGCCGCCGGAGGGCGCGTCGGAGTCACCGTAGCCGCGCATGTCGGGCGCGACGGCGCGGTAGCCCGCCGCGGCCAGCGCGGGCATCTGGTGCCGCCAGGTGTACCACAGCTCCGGGAACCCGTGCAGCAGCAGCACCACGGGCGCGCCCGCCGGGCCGGCCTCCGCGACGTGCAGGCGCACCCCGTTCACGTCGACGTCGCGGTGCGTGATGACGCCGTCGGAGGCCATCTCTCGGCTCGGGAGCGGTGCCGAACTGACGACGGAGCAAAGCAGGAGCAGAGCTCGTTGAGGCAAGGCTTTCATGGTGGGTTGTGGCTGGACGCGACGGGCCGGACCGGACCGCGCTATAAGGCGTGTGGGTGGATCATAGAGCGAGGGGGTTGCGTGTTAGGCGACTCGGCCTTAACGCAGTGATGTTGAAGCCCTGGCCTTCGGAATCGTGTTCCGCATGCCTGAGTGTTGCACCACATCTCGCATCCTCGTGAGGGTTCGTCTCCTAGTGCATGCACCGGCAGCCGGCTCCGGACGACGTTTTGCTACAGGCTGCCAGGTTAGGTATTGGATTGCTATGTGCACATGTATCTTTGTTTGCATGCACTTGATTCGATAGTGATGTTTGGTTGATTTCAGTGGAAATCTCTGGACGCCCGCGCCCGGCACTTGATATATTTTGATAGTGATTTTTCGTCAATTTCAATGGAAATCTCCGTACGCCCCAAACGTGTGGATCGCTGTGGTCTTACAGTGTGACTTGAATTCTTGAACCCAATTCAGTCTTTAAAGTGACACGTGCACGAATCGAGAATCACCGGCCAATTCTCGACCGAACGTTCGTGTTCCGTTTGCACCTGCACTTGTACACGAGTGCGATTTTGTTTTCCACTCGGCACACAAACAGCATTATTAGAACACAAGATGGCACTTGCTCTAAAAGAAAAAAAAGATGACACGCTCGCCTATTTCATTCCAAATAGTCCCTCTCATCGCAAATCTGTCTTACAGCGCACCTTTCTTTTCCAACATCATTGAAGGCTTACAAATGTACGCCTCTATTTGTCTGCAAACACCTCTCAACATGTCCATGGATTGTCAAGTCGGTGCCGATCGTTCAATGGTAGCCATAAATATAGCCTACTCATTTGTTTCTCTTTTTTTTCTCCAAGTCATCTTTCTTGAAAATAATCAAAAATAAATACTACAATGCAATAATAATTCAAATATAAATTATACAATCCAGACATCATGTTTCGAAATAACATAGCTTAAACTAAAAAAACATTTATTCGCCCACATGTTCTAATTGTTTCCGTGAAGCACCGACAAATGCATCATGTCACATCTCAAAATTTTCAAATTATGATGCGAGCATGTCATTCATAAGCATGCCATGATTTCAATGCATTTTCGGGTTTGGGGATAAATTTGGCTATTCTATAAACCCTAATTTAATTATAGAACTATTTAAATGGTCCATATCGAGTCCATTTGCAGAAATGATTTTCCAAACATGCGTTGGGTCTGGAAATATTTTCCTATAAACTATAATAGCACTACTGTCTTTGTGCATGTTTCTGAATTTTTAGAATTTGAATTCGTATTATTTAAACAGAATTTGAATGGGTATTATGTAAACCCGATGCAAATTATAGGTCAGATCTGTTAGAAAAAGGAAACGGCTACTATTCACTGGGATCAACAGTGCAGACCAGCTGGCCACCTCACCCAATTCATATTAGCATGGCCGAACAGATGATGTGTATCGCCTGCTGCGAGCGCTAGCAACGGGCAGACAAATCAATCGTGCTACACGCGCTTGCAAGCTAGCCGATTTGGAAAGTTTTCGGACAGGGTTTTCTTTTATTTTTTTATTTTTTTATTACTGACTAGCAAATATGTCCGTGTGTTACAATGGAAGAGAAATATTTTTTTATCCAAGCAATTGTTCTCATTTTGATTCAACTTTGGTTCTGAATCGTAATAATGATGGCGTGCACCTATGGCCAAGCTCAGACAGCAAGCAGTCCGTGTCGTTCAACATTAAGGAGGACGCATCTATTAATTAAGTTTATTTAAGAAAGTCTATATGTGACACCGTCACATGCCAGCGGATAAAACACAAATTAAGATCTTACTCCCTCCGTCCGTGAATAAGTATACATTTAGGTTTTGTTTTAAGTCAAAGTTTTAAAATTTTGACCACCTTTCTAGAAAAAAGTAAAAGTATTTAAGGAACTAAATTAGTATCACCAGATTCATTTTGAAATATACTTTGATAATATATCAATTTGATGTCATATATGTTACTACTATTTTTTATAAAGTGACTTGAAACAAAAACTAGATGTACACGTATTCACGGACGGAGGGAGTATATATCGGTTCCAACAATAACGTTCATGGCTATCACAAGAATTGTTTGGATATTTTCAAAATAAATCTTCATCTACTTCTAATGTTCATAAGTTTTATAAGTGTATGTATTTGCTACAAAATTTATTTGTGTATTCACTATAAAAAAGTGTTTGGAATTTCAAAAAAGTAAATGTTAACCACTTCAAAAAAGTAAATGTTCACCAATCCAAAAAAGTGTTTGGAATTTCAAACGTTGTTTACAATTACAAGAGAATATTACAAAACTTAAAAAATGATCAAATTTTAAAAAACGAGTTGGGGTTTGAAACATTGTTTGTAATTTTAAAATTTGTTCATTTTTTAAATTTTGTTAATTTTTAATTCATGGGAATTTTAAATTCATGCTTATTTTGAATTCATGAACTTAATATTGAATGCTTGAATTTTTTATTTCACTATAAAAATTGAATTTGTGAACATTTTATAAACACATGAAGTTTTTTGAATTTGTGAACTTTTTTCCAAATTTGTGCATATTTTTTAATTTTTGTGAATATTTTTGAAATTCACAAATATTTTTGAAATCATGAACTTCTTAAAAACTTTACTACTCTTCCCTATGATCCTTAAAAGTGTCGCAGTTTTGAACTAAGGTTGAGCTAATCTGAGTTCAAAACGGTGACACTTATTATGTATCGGAGGGAGTAGTTTTGAACTAAGGTTGAGCTAATCTGAGTTCAAAAGGGTGACACTTATTATGTATCGGAGGGAGTAATATTTTTTACTTAGTCAAAAAAATTTACAATTTTTTACCTTTTCCCAAATTCATACCCTTTTTTAAATTCATGAACATTTTTGAATTAGCAAATTTGTTTGAACATTTTTTGGTTTTCGTGGTGTAGTGGAGAAAAGGAGAACAAAAAAGCCCAGGAATCGTACCTACCATCCGAGATATTGGGCTAGCCACGACCTGTTATTTATTTATTAGTTACTCAAAAAATTTATTTATTATTCTATTTTCTGTTCACGTTTTCTGTTCATTATACTTTAAAATATTCTACATACCAAAAATAATCTTCAAAAACAAATTTGAAAAATGTTGCACAAGCATTTGAAAAAATGTTGAGTAAGTAATAAAAATGGTTGAACAAGTATTTGCAAATGTTGAATAAGTATTAAAAAATTTGAACAAGTATTTGAAAAATGTTGAATACAGATTAGAAAGTGTTGAGCGAGTATATGAAAAATGTTGAATAAGTATTAAAAATGTTGAACAAGTATTTGAAAGAATGTTGAATAAGTATTAAAAAATGTTGAAGAAGTATTTGAAAAAAGTTTCAAATACTTATTCAACATTTTTCAGTTGCTTGTTCAACATTTGTATACAAAAATGTTGATCACTTATTAAAAAATGTTTTGACACATACAAAAATGTAGAGTGAAAAAAAACAAACATAAGAAAAAAGCAAAAAATGGGGAAGAAAAAAGAAAAGCAAACAAAAAAGGAGAAGAAAAAGAAAATAAAAGAGAAAGAAATAAAACAAAGTGCAAAAAGGAATGAAGAAAATGGAGAAGAAAAAAGAAAAGAAAAAAAGAAAAAAGAAAAACAAAAACAAGAAAAATATAGAAAATTGGGTGAAAACCAGATCTTCGCTTCAACTATGTTTGCGCCGAGGTACTTAGCAAGAACCCAATGCTAGCATAATGGTCAGGAGCAAGGCGCATCATCCCGGAGACTAGCGTCCAATCCGTGAGTCCTCCACATTTTTCTCTGTTGTTTTGAAGTGGAGGAGAAGAAAATGGTTTGACCCATTTCGTACGACAGAGCAAGATTCCTTGAGCGAGAGGAGGCTATCGTCTCGCTTAAAGCTGAATTTGTTTTTTTTTCATAGCTCACGTTTCGTAACGTGTTTAAATTTGAAATTTCGCATGGCAATGGAACGTCACCCGAACATGCCGTGTTTTATTGAGATTTTGTTGAAACTTAAAAAAAATCGTGCGGTTTTTCTCAATTTTCACCGAACGTTGGTTTCATAGTATGATATTCTCCCTCGTGACGTTTGAGTCTGATGACCGAGAGTTCACCTTTGACCAAAGAAGGAGGTGCGATGGCATCAAAAGTTGCAAAGCTGAACGGGTCCCAAAGCGGTGCTCTGCCCCCTCTTGCATCTCTCCCGATGAACACGAAACAGCACCGAGCACGAACAAAATTTCCAGGATCGCACTGCTCGGGAGAAGAGCGGCAGAAGCAGCAGATCGCTAGAATCTTTAACCCTCCCGCAGCAACAGTAAAATGGTACGCCAGCGTGCGCCTGTGCTAGGCCCTCTCTCTCTTTCCCTCTGCACAGCCATAACCGCATGTATAGCCTTTGGCTCTATCTGAACAACCGCAGCAGCGATCGCAGCCACGCATGCACTGCCAAGAAATAAAGGAGGAGATCGACTGAAACAGCCAGAGGAGGCTCAGGAGGCCCACCGAGCCCATCTTTTCTCTCGAGGATATGCTCGAGAAGGACCAAGGAGGAGGGCGCAGTCAAACATACCTTTCGTCGAATGCCAGATGACAAAAACATGTGATGTTGGTACTATGAAGTACTCCTCCAAATTTGATTACTCCAACATGATCGTATCACTTCAAATTTGGTTAATAACGACTTCATTTGAAGAAATACTAGATGGACCAATGCATTTAGAAATACATTACTTGTACACTATTTGATTTAGGCTCCCGCTGGCTGGCATAGTTTCGTGGCTGGAGCTCGTACCACGCCTGGCTGCCAAAAGGATCTAGGAGACCTCAACCTGGCATTACTGACGGACAAAACAGAGGACTAGGGACATAACTGTAGTTACTTCTTTTTCTACAGGGGAGGCTAGATTGCAAAGTGGAGTAGGCTCGTACGACTAGCACGCTGTAGAAAATCGTACTAATCCTGAAATTGTCGCAGACCCTAAACTAGGGTTCAAAATCCTCACCCGATCACTCCTTAATCCAGAGTCGACACCGCAAAATTGAACAGAAGCAGGCAATTGCCCATGTCATGAGGCCAACTCCACCGCACGAACGGACGTCTGGTTTGCCCGGATTTTGTCCATTTGGGACGGCAATGGGTTCACCCATGTCCGCGCCTGTCCGATGGGCCGCGGGTGCGCCCAGCGCACGACCGCATCCTAAATCTTGTCTGTGTTGGACGTGTTTAAAGAAACATAAAAACTTAAATAAAATGACTTAAAAAGTAAATAAACGCAGTTTAAAAAACTTAAACTTAAGTTAGGGTTCATGGCCACAAAATGGCCCAGTTTCACGTCTAACTTGACATAATTAAATATAAAAAAGAAAATAATAAACGGCCGCAGCTAGCACGCTCCTGCCCGTGCCCATCGATGCCGTCGCCGTCGCCGTCTTCAGTGGCCGCCGGCGTTGTCGTCGTCGCTCACGAGGTCCACGTAGGCCGGCGGCGTCCAGAGGTGGGCCGAAGGTGCGTGGTAGACGGGGGCGGGCTGGACGGCGGGAGGTGCCTACACGACCTCCTCCCGTGGAGACGCCTCCCGCTCCGATGACCGTGGCGGAGTGGCGCGCCAGTTCACGCCCATGGCGGCGGCCATCTCCGGTGCAGTGCAGGACCAGCCCCAACCCTGGCCCATCAGACCTGGGTGGAACGCGGCCACCGGCTCCTCCTCCATTGCCTCCTCCGTGGCTACCATCTCCAGCTCGGTGATGGCTACCTCGCCGGCGGCGGAGCGGGCCATCATCTCCTTCAGGCCCTCCCATTGCCGCTCATCGTGCGTGTACATGGAGTCCTCCATCACACGCGCCATGAGACGGGCCTCCTCCTCCTCTGTCATGCGAAGAGGTGGTGGTGGAGATGGCGAAGGTGACGGCGACGGTGGGGCGTACCCGTCGTCGTAGTACAGGTCATCGGGAAGGAGGCGGCGGCGACGCTCGATCTCTTCACGGCGCGCACGACCTCTCGCCGGGACCTGCGGGATCGGCACACGATCGACGGACAGGTGCCAGTTGTTGGGGAGGTGGACGTCGCTCCAGGGAAGCGGCGTCCTCGTCTCCCAATAACGGCGGCACATCGACGCGCGAATGTAGTGCCGGTCGCGCTCGCCGGCGGACGTGGGGGCGATGGAGAAAGCGGGCGGCGCTGGGGGGGGGGGGGCGTCGTGCTGGTGATGCAGCCTCCTTCACGGAGCCGGCGCGGCGCCCCGACGAGGAGCCGGCCTCGCGGTCGTGCTTCCCCTTGCGGTTCCAGAAGCCCATAGCTTCGAGGTGGCCGGCCGGCGAGCTCGAAGACAAGGAAAGGCTAGGGTTTAGCGTTGTCGGGTTTCGAAGAGGCCGCGGGATGGAGTGGAGCAGTGTGGACGACGACCGGTCCACGGGTTTCTCATTTAAAAAGGACGGCGACCTTCCATTGGGCCGATGACAGGTGAGACCAGCCACCCGTGCACATTGATATTGGCGGGTGAGAGGTAGGTGGCCGCCCCGCCACGCGGACGAGTGGCGTGTCTATTCGGTATCCGCGGCGATCCAAACCCGACGCAAAGATGCGCTCGAAATGGATTGGCCCGGACACAAAACGGATCAGATGGATCTGGGCCGTCACGCGCTGGGCTGGCTCGTTTGTCCGTTTTATCCAAACGGACGGGGCCGGACAGAATGGGGTCGCACGGTGGAGTTGTCGTGACCAAGTGACACATGCATTGGAAAACAAAGATCGAAAGACACCTTGCGTTGCGTGATCACCATGCTTTCATTTTTGTTAAATTGTTGTGGGAGGGGTAGTACTAGTAGAAGGTCGAACTGAGAATTAAAGTAAGAGTAACAGGCATCATTGCATAGAAAAGTTGCTGTAAAAAGGCCACGGATTCGAGATGAAAAATATTACAGGATGAACCCGGAAGAAAGAACGGGACATCGACTTAACCTTTTCATTCTTCCGGATTCTTGTTGAACTATCCAAAATAAATTCTTGCGACACTGAGATTTTTCCGACATGAGCACTAAAAGTCTAAAACTAGTCCACAAAATGTGTTCACCCATAATTTTACATGCATTGCATACTCCACAAATCGCCTCAAGTGCAAAGCTTGCAACACGTACCGTAGACAAAATGCTTTCCAACGGTGATCGATTGCAGTTTCTTCGGATCTCCTAGTAATTCTGATGCGACGCCATTGCTAAGATCGACCTTGCTTGAAGATGGTCGAAGCAATCATGGCCTGACGCCGCTCCAGCTCCCCAAGTTGTCTCCGGGTCCGGGCAAGTGGTAGCTCCCAACATTCCCTTCAAGATTGCACAACGGGATGCCAAGCCCACCGGCCTCGCCTCCGGTCACCTCCGACGACTGCGACGCCGCAGGCTGCTGCGGTGAAGCGCCGGGGGGCTGCGCTGCTGCGCCTGCTCCCTGCGCCTCTGTGGCTGCGGTGGCCGTGCCGGCCTCCTCTGCCTCCCCCTCCAGCGGCAGGCGCTCGTAGACGGCATTGGCGAACGAGGCGGCCATGAGGAACACGGGCCCCGCGGCGACGAGCTGGCCGACCACGCTGCCGCCGACGACCTGCCCCTGCCAGCCGGCGAGGTACACGGCGAGGCTGCTGGCAGCCGGGGGTGCCGGCGGCGGCAGCACCGTGCCCGTGAGCGACAGGATCTCGAACTGCCCCTGCAGGGTGGCAACTTGGCCGCCAGGCGACAACGACGACGCGCCGGGCTGGCGAAGCGAGACGTTGGTGACGACCCCGGCGCCGCTGAGCACGCAGACGCCGCGCCGGCGGCGGCGCGCGTACTCGGCGAGGCACTCGACGACGTCGGCGCCGTCGGCGACCTCGAGGATGTGGGAGTGGAACGCGTTGGGGCTGTCCCGCATCACGATGATGGGCGGCTTGGGCTTGTTCTTGGACCCCGGCGGCCTCCCCCGCGGGCGCCGCATCGGCCGCGCGGGCCCCCCGCCGCCGTCCGCCCGCACCATGGCCGATGAGGAGGGCTGCTGCTGGTCGGCGCCGCCCCCGTGTTGCCCGGCCCCGGCGCCGGAGGCGGGGCTCCTGACCGGCGACGCCATGGAGTGGTGCTCCGCCTTGACATGCGCGATGGGGGAGAACGGCGTCGAGTGCTGCTGCTGCGCGAGGAGGAGGTCGAGGTAGTGCGACGCGCCCCGGGGCTCGCCGGCGCCAGGGTCCATCCCGGCCATGGCGCTCCCATCGGCGCGCTCCCACCCGTTGCTCGCCGCCAGCTTCTTGATCTCTTGAGCCTCTCGCCTGGTATTTCTGGCCAGCGCGGCGCGACGCCGCACAAGCAAAAGCGATAGTGTACCGTGGCCGTAGGCGGTGGAGTTTGGAGCCGAGCCAGTGGCACCGATGAGGACATATTCAGCGCTAGACCAGGGCATTGACCGGGCGGGCAGGGCCGGGTTTCAGGCCAGGCCTTGCAAAGCCCGACAACAAAATGCCAAGCCCAGCCGGTCCTGAAAATGAATATTTTGGTAATACAAATTAATAATAATAATAATCATGATTAAATAATGCAACTTTATTCAAACATGAAACCATTACAGGTAAAATGCTTTGGACCGAAGATCCAAAAAACTACTACCTGTTCACTAAAGTAAGACGGTTTTGGCAGTCAAATGTCTAACATTAGTGAATAGAGTGTGTTCAAAATAATTTCTCGAATTAGAAATTACAATAAAATCTCCTGCATGCATCTTCTTGAAAATAATTTTGGAATACTAAATCTACTCAAGCTTTCAACAAAGACACTGCAATTGGACTGGAGTATTAACGTCACTTATATGCTAATTTGATTACTGACAAAAGTACCATAGAGCCATGATTCGCCCATCCAAAAAAATTGAAAGCCTTGAACAATGAACGTATTTGGTCGAGAATGAGCCCTAGAAGTGCAGGTTATAGAACTGCTAAGGGATTGGCACTGAAAAATATATTTGGGCAGTCGACTTGTCTCAACCGTCCGATGCAAAACAAGTTGTTCATATTGCTTCTTCAACCTCTAGCTCCCGCTTTCTTCTTTTTCCCGAACCATCTAACATACCACTTGTTGGACCACTATCCATCATGGCCGGCAGCGCTCCCGTGTCAGAATTGTCACCCCCGCCT
Source organism: Triticum monococcum (assembly GCA_034509565.1). Lineage (NCBI taxonomy): Eukaryota > Viridiplantae > Streptophyta > Magnoliopsida > Poales > Poaceae > Triticum > Triticum monococcum. Next base: position 210,599,823 of record CM067847.1, on the reverse strand, counting down.
TCCCCTCAACCTAATCCCAGTGTCGCGCTACCGCTGGCCCCGACCATCCCTCTAACCCCAACGACTACCATTTTTTTCCAGCCATCCCCCACACCCCTAAGATAGATAATGGTATTGGCTGGCACCCTAAGATAGATACTGTAGTTGCCTGCCACCCTAAGATAGACCTAAGGGGCTTCTCTGACGAGCCGGCGACTTCTTCCTCCCCTCCATCGACTACTTCTTCCTTGTGAAACCAACTGACCCAAAATGCGATTTCAGGCAAGTGACGTGCAGCTAAACTGAATCGCAAAATCTTCACCGTAAATATTGAGCAAAGTCTTCAACTTCATAAAATAAATCAAACCAACAAAAGAACAAAGACGACCGAACAAAAACTCAACGGATCAAAAAATCAGTCCCACAAGGACAAACACTAAAATTGTGATGCAGTAGTTGCATCGAATTGCAGACGGACGGAACTTAGCTTCGGCACCATGACATGACACGAAAAAACATCAGTACAGCAGCGGAAGAACCAAATGACCTTTGTTTTCAACACAGTGTGTCCACCAATACTATGTTGTCTTCGAGGACCATAAAAGTCATCTTGCAATGACTATTGAAACATACGAACGAGCACCTAAGCCCCCCCCCCCCCCCCCCCCCCTCTCTCAGAGGGCTAAAGCGATGGCCAGAGACGAAGAGAACCTATTTGAAAATGTAAACTCTAAATTCGATTTACACATCTAAGGCCTTCTTTGATTTGAAGGAACTTTGTAGAAATTTCATAGAGTAAGACTTTTATAGAAAAAATTCTTTAGATCATTTTGGTTCGTAGGAATGGTTTCTTATTGCTATGGAGGAATTTTTTCTATCCTTCATAGAAAAATAAATATTAGCCTAGACTCAATGAATGACTCAAAGGACATCTCCTTTCATAATCCTACTCACAGGATTTAAGATGCATGTCATGTCATTTTCTACTACAGTCCTATTCTTATGATTTTTTTTATCCTATGAACCAATTATGTTGGGTAGATTCTAAAAAAAGAAAATATCTAGGGACTCGTTTTGACCGGGGTTGATATGAGTATGGGAACCAGGGGTTTGGACGTACGGTTGGTTGCGAATCAGTGCTACCGGAAAGCGACGAGCTAGCCGCAGATATGTTTGGCTTGGAACCGAAGAGGATGGCCATGATCGACCCGGTGAGCTCGCGTGCGCGACAGCCGATCCCAAACGTGGCCATTCTTTTTTGAAATAAAAACGTGTTCATTCTTGCCGCGTGGGCTTTTGCCGTGCTCACAGAAGTCAGAAGCCACCCTAGCAAGTCAGTGCGCACTCTTTCTTTATTGTGGTACTCTATACTTTTCTTCCTCAGAGTGTTTAGCAAAAGGATTCGAATCGCTCAATTTCTTGCACCGTCTACAACCGGACTTCTCAAATTGACCGAAAAGAACGTGAAACCCACTGACCAAACAAGAGAAAAAAGAAAGAAAAAATGATTCAACCAGATCCATCAAAGCCTCCTTAAATGCCAGGTCTTATATTGGCCTCATATATAGGATGAGTATGCTTCGGGATCACTACCAGTAGAAACAAAAATAGCCCTGGTTTACGACCTCTTGGCAAAAACGCCTCCCGAGTCACACGCGAGTGCGGCTCCGGAGGCCCCCGAAACCCTAGACTAGCAGGGCCCCGGATCTCCTCCTCCGACCGCTGCCCTCGCCGGTGCCGGCGGTGGCAGCCGCGCCTGGCCGGCGAAGGTGGTGGGTGCTGGCAGTGCCCCCCCCCGGCAAGCCCTTTTGCATGGAGTGGAACGTCTTTGGGGTTGCCATGGTGGCGGGGTAGCCGGCGGTGGCAGTCGCTAGCGCACGGCGGGGAGGCGAACCCAGGCCAGGTGCACAATAGAGTGGTGGAGGAGGGTGGGGCGCCAATGCAGATGGGGGCAATGGCGCGAGCTCAAGGCCATGGCGGCGACGGCGCTGAGACGCCCAACCAGGAAGGAGTCTATGGCGGACAGCGGGCTGCCTAAGTGTGCTGACCACGGTGTGGTGCTCTCAGAGGTGGTGGTGCCGGAGTGGTGGAAGGAGGTGCGTGCGGGTCAGATCTAAATCCCCCCATATTCGATCTGGGCCTTGGGGCTGATTTCGTTGTCGACAGTCCCCTGGTGCATGTGAAGGCCGTCGTGGCGGGTTTGGCTCTTGCGCGGTGTGGTTGGCTGTTGCGGCTCCTCATCTGGGTGGATGGTGCTTTTGTGGGTCACGTTCTTTCGACAATGCGGGTGAGGAAGGACCACAGCCGCACGGCTTCGACGGCAAGTTGCTGCGGCGATGTATGGCTTCATGGATGGTATTGCCTAAACCTTGGAGGCGTGGAGATGTGGCATTACGGGTGAAAATCCTGTCAGGTTGTGGCCCGGGTCGGCGGTGATGGCACCCATCGGTGTCTTTCCCCTTTTTGGAGACGTCACCGAGTATGTCGCCATCTCCCTCTCTTGCTTGGTGTTGGCAATTGTCTTCGGGGTGAAAGCCCTGATTCAGTGTTGGATTGACATGATGGCGGCGTCCTCAACATCATCCCTCTTTTGGGAGCATCGTGCCGAGAGACATGGTCTAGATGTCCTATGTTGCGCTCCTCCGGTGTTCGTCGCCGCCCATGATCATTCTTCTCCGGCGCAATGTACGGTCGTCGCTGGTGATTCCAAGATGGCGCCATCCTCGGGTCAGATCGAGTCCTGCCATCCTCTTATCACCTCATTTAGGTATTACATGGTGCGTCGACAAGGGATGTTTGCCAGAAGTTGCTGCTCTTCGGTGGTGACCAACGCCAATCGAGACGCGGCGAGGTTTTTAGTTTTGGGCAGACTCTTTTGCTTTCTAGTTATGTTGTTGTAGGTGGCTGTTTTTGGACTAGTCGGATTATGGAGTGGTGCTACGCTCGTTGTTCGTAGCGAGTGGTAGTCATCTTTATATTTATAATTCTCTTCATCTATTAAGTTATGGAACACAATTTGTGTACTCTTAGAAATATGGGATGGATATAAGGAGTTCTCGTACGTGTTTGGTCAGTGGTCCTACATCCGCCACGTAGGATTTAACCCACCATAGAGCATCTTTTTATTATTTTTATCATTATTTTTCTTTCTCTCTGCTTCTCCAACGATCACATATGACCGGACATATAGAAAAAGGTGAAAAACATGACGCATGTGATCAAAAGTAAGAAACATGACACATGTGACCGGACGTATTGAAAAAATGACGAACATGATTGCGTGAATGGACCAATAGGGAGTTGTAACAGACACGCCCGGACCGCGGATGTACGAGGGGGGCAAATTTGCTGATTCTGACTGTACATGCTGTTAGGGCATCTCCAATGACAACCCGCAAAAAAACCTCCCGCATCCATCCGCAGGCAGGGAACCAGTCCGTGGACATGGTGAAGGAAATATGCCCTAGAGGCAATAATAAAGTTATTATTTATTTCCTTATATCATGATAAATGTTTATTATTCATGCTAGAATTGTATTAACCGGAAACATAATACTTGCGTGAATACATAGACAAACAAAGTGTCACTAGTATGCCTCTACTTGACTAGCTCGTTAATCGAAGATGGTTATGTTTCCTAACCATAGACATGAGTTGTCATTTGATTAACGGGATCACATCATTAGGAAAATGATGTGATTGACATGACCCATTCCAATAGCTTAGCACCCGATCGTTTAGTATGTTGCTATTGCTTTCTTCATGACTTATACATGTTCCTATGACTATGAGATTATGCAACTCCCGTTTACCGGAGGAACACTTTGTGTGCTACCAAACGTCACAACGTAACTGGGTGATTAAAAATGTGCTCTACAGGTGTCTCAAAAGGTACATGTTGGGTTGGCGTATTTCGGGGTTAGGATTTGTCACTCCGATTGTCGAAGAGGTATCTCTGGGCCCTCTCGGTAATGCACATCACTTAAGCCTTTCAAGCAATGCAACTAATAAGTTAGTTGCAAGATGATGTATTACAGAACGAGTAAAGAGACTTGCCGGTAACGAGATTGAACTAGGTATTGAGATACCGACGATCGAATCTCGGGCAAGTAACATACTGATGACAAAGGGAACAAACGTATGTTGTTATGCGGTCTGACCGATAAAGATCTTCGTAGAATATGTAGGAGCCAATATGAGCATCCAGGTTCCGCTATTGGTTATTGACCGGAGACATGTCTCGGTCATGTCTACATTGTTCTCGAACCCGTAGGATCCGCACGCTTAACGTTACGATGACAGTTTCATTATGAGTTTATATATTTTGATGTACCGAAAGTTATTCGGAGTCCTGGATGTGATCACGGACTTGACGAGGAGTCTCGAAATGGTCGAGACATAAAGATCGATATATTGGACGACTATATGTGGACACCGGAAAGGTTCCGGGTGAGATTGGGACAATACCGGATCACCGGGAGGTTATCGGAACCCCCCGGGAGGTATATGGGCCTTATTGGGCCTTAGTGGAAAGGAGGGGAAAGGAGCAAGGGAGGGGACGCCCCCCCCCCCCCCCCAAGCCCAATCCGAATTGGGAAGGGGCCCCCCCTTTCCTTCCTCCCTCCTTCCTCTTCCTTCCCTCTCCTACTCCTAATAGGAAAAAGGGGAGTCCTACTCCCGGTGGGAGTTGGACTCCCCCCTAGGGCGCGCCACCCTCCTTGGCCGGCCCCCTCCTCCACTCCTTTATATACGGGGGCAAGGGGGCATCCCATAGACACAACAGTTGATCATTGATCTCTTAGCCGTGTGCGGTGCCCCCCTCCACCATAGTCCTTGATAATATTGTAGCGGTGCTTAGGCGAAGCCCTGCGACGGTAAAACATCAAGATCGTCACCACGCCGTCGTGCTGACGGAACTCATCCCCGACACTTTGCTGGATCAGAGTCCGGGGATCGTCATCGAGCTGAACGTGTGCTAAAACTCAGAGGTGCCGTAGTTTCGGTGCTTGATCGGTCGGGCCGTGAAGACGTACGAATACATCAACCGCGTTGTGGTAACGCTTCCGCTTCCGGTCTACGAGGGTACGTAGACAACACTCTCCCCTCTCGTTGCTACGCATCACCATAATCTTGCGTGTGCGTAGGACAGTTTTTGAAATTACTATGTTCCCCAACAGTGGCATCCGAGCCTAGGTTTTATGCGTTGATGTTATATGCACGAGTAGAACACAAGTGAGTTGTGGGCGATATAAGTCATACTGCTTACCAACATGTCATACTTTGGTTCGGCGGTATTGTTGGATGAAGCGGCCCGGACCGACATTACGCGTACGCTTACGCGAGACTGGTTCTACCGACGTGCTTTGCACACAGGTGGCTGGCGGGTGTCAGTTTCTCCAACTTTAGTTGAACCGAGTGTGGCTACGCCCGGTCCTTGCGAAGGTTAAAACAACACCAACTTGACAAACTATCGTTGTGGTTTTTGATGCATAGGTAAGAACGGTTCTTGCTAAGCCCGTAGCAGCCACGTAAAACTTGCAACAACAAAGTAGAGGACGTCTAACTTGTTTTTGCAGGGCATGTTGTGATGTGATATGGTCAAGACATGATGCTAAATTTTATTGTATGAGATGATCATGTTTTGTAACCGAGTTATCGGCAACTGGCAGGAGCCATATGGTTGTCGCTTTATTGTATGCAATGCAATCGCGCTGTAATGCTTTACTTTATCACTAAGCGGTAGTGATAGTCATGGAAGCATAAGATTGGCAAGACGACAACGATGCTGCGATGGAGATCAAGGTGTCGCATCGGTGACAATGGTGATCATGACGATGCTTCGGAGATGGAGATCACAAGCACAAGGTGATGATGGCCATATCATATCACTTATATTGATTTCATGTGATGTTTATCTTTTATTCATCTTATCTTGCTTTGATTGACGGTAGCATTATAAGATGATCTCTCACTAAATTTCAAGATAAAAGTGTTCTCCCTGAGTATGCACCGTTGCCAAAGTTCGTCGTGACCAGACACCACATGATGATCGGGTGTGATAAGCTCTACGTCCATCTATAACGGGTGCAAGCCAGTTTTGCACACGCAGAATACTCAGGTTAAACTTGACGAGCCTAGCATATGCAGATATGGCCTCGGAACACTGAGACCGAAAGGTCGAGCGTGAATCATATAGTAGATATGATCAACATAGTGATGTTCACCATTGAAAACTACTCCATTTCACGTGATGATCGGTTATGGTTTAGTTGATTTGGATCACGTGATCACTTAGAAGATTAGAGGGATGTCTTTCTAAGTGGGAGTTCTTAAGTAATATGATTAATTGAACTTAAATTTATCATGAACTTAGTACCTGATAGTATCTTGCTTGTTTATGTTTGATTGTAGATAGATGGCCCGTGCTGTTGTTCCGTTGAATTTTAATGCGTTCCTTGAGAAAGCAAAGTTGAAAGATGATGGTAGCAATTATACGGACTGGGTCCGTAACTTGAGGATTATCCTCATTGCTGCACAGAAGAATTACATCCTGGAAGCACCGCTGGGTGCCAGGCCTGCTGCTGGAGCAACACCAGATGTTATGAACGTCTGGCAGAGCAAAGCTGATGACTACTCGATAGTTCAGTGTGCCATGCTTTACGGCTTAGAATCGGGACTTCAACGACATTTTGAACGTCATGGAGCATATGAGATGTTCCAGGAGTTGAAGCTAATATTTCAAGCAAATGCCCGGATTGAGAGATATGAAGTCTCCAATAAGTTCTATAGCTGCAAGATGGAGGAGAACAGTTCTGTCAGTGAGCATATACTCAAAATGTCTGGGTATAATAATCACTTAATTCAACTGGGAGTTAATCTTCCGGATGGTTGTGTCATTGACAGAATTCTCCAATCACTTCCACCTAGCTACAAGAGCTTCGTGATGAACTATAATATGCAAGGGATGGATAAGACAATTCCCGAGCTCTTCGCAATGCTAAAAGCTGTGAGGTAGAAATCAAGAAGGAGCATCAAGTGTTGATGGTCAACAAGACCACTAGTTTCAAGAAAAAGGGCAAGGGGAAGAAGAAGGGGAACTTCAAGAAGAATAGCAAGCAAGTTGCTGCTCAGGAGAAGAAACCCAAGTCTGGACCTAAGCCTGAAACTGAGTGCTTCTACTGCAAGCAGACTGGTCACTGGAAGCGGAACTGCCCCAAGTATTTGGCGGATAAGAAGGATGGCAAGGTGAACAAAGGTATATGTGATATACATGTTATTGATGTGTACCTTACTAGAGCTCGCAGTAGCACCTGGGTATTTGATACTGGTTCTGTTGCTAATATTTACAACTCGAAACAGGGACTACGGATTAAGCAAACACTAGCGAAGGACGAAGTGACGATGCGCGTGGGAAATGGTTCCAAAGTCGATGTGATCTCGGTCGGCACGCTACCTCTACATCTACCATCGGGATTAGTATTAGACCTAAATAATTGTTATTTGGTGCCAGCGTTGAGCATGAACATTATATCTGGATCTTGTTTGATGTGAGACGGTTATTCATTTAAATCAGAGAATAATGGTTGCTCTATTTATATGAGTAATATCTTTTATGGTCATGCACCCTTGAAGAGTGGTCTATTTTTGATGAATCTCGATAGTAGTGATACACATATTCATAATGTTGAAGCCAAAAGATGCAGAGTTCATAATGATAGTGCAACTTATTTGTGGCACTGCCGTTTAGGTCATATCGGTGTAAATCGCATGAAGAAACTCCATACTGATAGACTTTTGGAACCACTTGATTATGAATCACTTGGTACTTGCGAAGCGTGCCTCATGGGCAAGATGACTAGAACGCCATTCTCCGGTACTATGGAGGGAGCAATAGATTTATTGAAAATCATACATACAGATGTATGTGGTCCAATGAATGTTGAAGCTCGTGGCGGATATCGTATTTTCTCATCTTCATAGATGATTTAAGCAGATATGGGCGTATCTACTTAATGAAACATAAGTCTGAAACATTTGAAAAGTTCAAAGAATTTCAGAGTGAAGTTGAAAATCATCGTAACAAGAAAATAAAGTTTCTACGATCTGATTGTGAAGGAGAATATTTGAGTTACGATTTGGTTTACATTTGAAACAATGTGGAATAGTTTCGCAACTCATGCCACCCGGAAGACCACAGCGTAATGGTGTGTCTGAACGTCGTAATCGTACTTTACTTGATATGGTGCGATCTATGATGTCTCTTACAGATTTACCACCATCGTTTTGGGGTTATGCTTTAGAGACGGCTGCATTCACGTTAAATAGGGCACCATCAAAATCCGTTAAGATGACGCCTTATGAACTATGGTTTGGCAAGAAACCAAAGTTGTCGTTTCTCAAAGTTTGGGGCTGCGATACTTATGTGAAAAAACTTCAACCTGATAAGCTCGAACCCAAATCGGAGAAATGTGTCTTCATAGGATACCCGAAGGAGACTGTTGGGTACACCTTCTATCACAGATCCGAAGGCAAGACATTTGTTGCTAAGAATGGATCCTTTCTAGAGAAGGAGTTTCTCTCGAAAGAAGTGAGTGGTAGGAAAGTAGAACTTGATGAGGTAACTGTACCTCTCCCTTATTGGAAAGTAGTACATCACAGAAATCGGTTTCTGTGACACCTACACCAATTAGTGAGGAAGCTAATGATGATGATCATGAAACTTCAGAACAAGTTACTACTGAACCTCGTAGATCAACCAGAGTAAGATCCGCACCAGAGTGGTACGCTAATCCTATTCTAGAAGTCATGCTACTAGATCATGATGAACCTATGAACTATGAAGAAGCGATGGTGAGCCGAGATTCCGCAAAATGGCTTGAAGCCATGAAATCTGAGATGGGATCCATGTATGAGAACAAAGTGTGGACTTTGGTTGACTTGCCCAATGATCGGCAAGCAATTGAGAATAAATGGATCTTTAAGAAGAAGACTGATGCTGGCGGTAATGTTACTGTCTACAAAGCTCGACTTGTCACAAAAGGTTTTTGACAAGTTCAAGGGATTGACTACGATGAGACCTTCTCATCCGTAGCGATGCTTAAGTCTGTCCGAATCATGTTAGCAATTGCCGCATTTTATGATTATGAAATTTGGCAGATGGATGTTGTAACACCCTCGATGCGACTATATCTCCCACGTTTCGAGGCACGACTTAGAGGCATAATCGCATTGAAGGCATATGTCGCAAGTGAGGTAATCTTCACACAACCCATATAATATAATAAGGGAAAGAGATACATAGTTGGCTTACAATCGCCACTTCACACAAATACATGAATAAAGCATTACATCATTCAATTACACTCAAGGTCCGACTACGGAACCAAAATAAAAGAAGAACCCCAAATGCGACAAAGGTCCCCGATCGACCCCAACTAGGCTCCACTACTGATCTACTAGAACGAAACAACACAAAGGACAAGATCTTCATCGAGCTCCTCCTGAGCTTGGTTGCGTCATATGCACGGTCTCATCGACACCTGCAAGCTAGTTTTGGAAGTATCTGTGAGCCACAGGGACTCAGCAATCTCGCACCCTCGCGATCAAGACTATTTAAGCTTATGGGTAAGGTAAAAGTATGAGGTGGAGCTGCAGCAAGCGACTAGCATATATGGTGGCTAACATACGCAAATGAGAGCGAGAAGAGAAGGCAAAGCACGGTCGATAAAGGTATGATCAAGAAGTGATCCTGGACTACCTACGTCAAGCATAACTCCAACAACCGTGTTCACTTCCCGGACTCCGTCGGAAAGAGACCATCACGGTTACACACGCAGTTGATTCATTTTAATTAAGGTCAACTTCAGGTTTTCTACAACCGGACGTTAACAAATTCCCATCTGCCCATAACCGCAGGCACGGCTTTCGAAAGTTCAAATCCCTGCAGGGGTGTCCCAACTTAGCCCATCACAAGCTCTCACGGTCAACGAAGGAATAGACCTCCTCTCGAGACATTCCGATCAGACTCGGTATCCCGGTACTCCAAGACATCCTCGACAATGGTAAAACAAGTCCAGCAAGACCGCCCGATGCGCCGACATCCTGATAGGAGCTGCACATATCTCGTTCTCAGGGAAACACCGGATGAACACTACGTACAGCTAAAACCAGCCCTCAAGTTTCCCCAAGGTGGCGCCGCAAGTGGCTCTATTTCGGACCAACACTTAGACAAGCACTGGCCCGGGGGGGTTTAAAATAAAGATGACCCTTGGGCTGGCCTAACCCAAGGGAAAAACAGGCTAGGTGGCGAATGGTAAAACCAAGGTTGGGCCTTGCTGGAGGAGTTTTATTCAAAGCGAACTGTCAAGGGGTTCCCATATACCCAACCGCGTAAGGGACGCAAAATCTGGGAACATAACACCAATATACCGGAAACTAGGGTGGCAAGAGTGGAACAAAACACCAGGCATAAGGCTGAGCCTTCCACCCTTTACCAAGTATATAGATGCATTAATTAAATAAGATATATTGTGATATCCCAACAAGTAAACATGTCCCAACAAGGAACAACATCTCCATGTTCCAACAAAGAACAAACTTTAATCTTCACCTGCAACTAACAACGCTATAAGAGGGGCTGAGCAAAGCGGTAACATAGCCAAACAACGGTTTGCTAGGACAAGGTGGGTTAGAGGCTTGGTTCAAAATTAAAGGAGGCATGATAAGCAAGTGGTAGGTATCGCAGCATAGGCATAGCAAAAGAGCGAGCATCTAGCAAAGCAAAGATAGTAGTGATTTCGAGGGTATGATCATCTTGCCTGAAATCCCGCAAGGAAGAAGAATGAGTCCATGAAGAAGATAAACGGACGTAGACGAACGGGTCCTCACAAACGCGACGTTATCGGAACCAACCCGAAGAAGCAACACCGGAAAAGAAGCAGACAACATAGTAAACAACCACCACATAAGCATGTCATGATGCGCAAACAAGTATGACGCATGTCCGGTTTAAAGAGGCATGTCATGGCAAAGAGCACAAACAATCCTACAAATTAAGTGGAGATCAATATGCAACGAGTTGCATATTGACGAAACACCACATCAATTATTTAGTTCACTCTCGGTTAGATACTCAACAATATTAAATGTTGGTTAACATGGCAAGAGGTGAATCATAACAAAACTATACCATTTAAACAATTTAAATGGGGCTGGATATAACAAATAATGAATCCGGTAAATCCCCATATGCATTTAGCAAATTAATGCAAACAACAAATTAAACATTTTAATTGTTGCTATCATGATGTGGATGACATGAACAAGTTTTAAGAAATTTTATGAAAATGTTGATAAGAGCATTATGAAGCATTTGTCATCGTGGCGGAAACGAAAGGGGTGCCACGACAACGAATCCGAAAATGGTGCCACGGCAACATATCGGTTCTCGGTAACTCGATTGAGATACCGATGCAAAGGACAAGTGTGCGGATGCGTGCAAAAGATGGTGGGGCGCTCCCGGATACCGGGTTCCCACAAGATGGTGGCATGACAAAAGAGGAGCATCGCAATGAACAAACAAAAATGGTGCAAACACGCGGTTCATCTCATACACCACACAACATTCATTCTCGGAAGGTCGTCTCGGGGTTATACCTTCGAAGCATGCATTATCGGAACGGATCGAGTTCGATGCGGTGTAGGGGAAGTAGACGTTTTTGGGACGTTCGTAGTCGAAGTAGTCATTCTCGCATGCTCTAGGGTCGACGGTAGAGGTTCTCGCGATCTCGGCGACGGTAGTGGTACACGTTTTTGTAGAAGGACTTGACGAATCCGAGTCACTTGGGGGTCGACGGTAGTCGTTCACGTTTGTTCGGAGAGGTACTAGACGCACCCCGGATCTGTAGTCGTACACACACGTAGATGAACTTGGCGGGTCCTCGACGTCCTGGTACTTGGCGTTCGGTGCGGTACTTGTGAATCCCGAAACGGTCTTAGGCGTTTTTGCGCGTAGGGGTACTTGGCGTTTTTCGAGATGATCTTGGCGTAACCGTGCGTAGAGGTACTTTGCAAATCCGTGGAACTTGCGGGCTTGGTCTCGCCGAAAAGGGCTCTTGGCGGTTCCATTCAGGAAGGATGCAACGGATCGAAGCTAGCAACTGGTGGCACTTGACTCGGGCAGGGGCAGCGCTGGGGAGGAAGCAGGAGCATGGCGAGGTGGATGAGCTTCTGCGGATGCTCGCTGGAGGCGAACGGCGACGAGGCAGGGCATCGTCCTGCTGGTTCGAGGGGCACAAGACCATGGCAAGGTGCGCGAGGAAGACGCCCAAGGTGCGGAGCTTCAAGGCGAGGAGGAGGCCATGGCAGGAGGCAGTGGAAGCGGCAGAGGGGAGGCACGTCCTCGTCGGAGTCAGCAGGGCGGCGAGGCAGGTGAGCGTGGGCGGCGGCGAGGCACGCCGGGCGGCAACGGGATCTGGGCGCGAGCGGGGATGCGGGGGTCGGGGAGGCAGTCCAGCGACACATGAGGCCGACGCCGAAGGAGACCCTGGGCGGCGCCGCGGACATGGAGAAGAGGGAGGTATGGCGCGGGGCAGGGGAGATGGGGTCGGGCCCCTGGTGCAATGCGTGTGGGAGCGAGAGGGGAAGGTGGGTCGAGCGGTGGTTGAGGATGAGAGGGAGAGGGAGATGGGATCGAGCCAAAACTCTCCCTGGCGGCGCGAGGGGAGAGCAGAGGGAGGATGAGATCGGGATGGGGTGCGCTAGGGTTAGGTTTTGGTGGGCTGCGGGAGGCCTTGGGCCAAATGGACCTTGGAGCCGGCTAGGGAGGTTGGGAGGCCCAGGCTGCTGGGCTCCTCTCTCTCTCTTACAATCTCTACTAAAAACAGAAAAGCAAATAAAGAAAAAGGAGAGAAAAGAAATGAGTGGACAAGAATTTGGGCATGGGGATTATTTTCCCGGACTCACAAAAATGCGCTGGTTCCAAGAAAATGGAATAGCCAATATCGAATGAAAAGAATTCAAACACATTTGAATTTAATTCAAATGGGTTTGAACTAGGATAGGTTCTAGGAGTTTCGAAAAAAAATGTTGAGAATTTAGGTGGAGCTCCGGAAAATGAAGAAAAGATATGTGACAAAGTTAGAGACCAAGAGTTGAGAAGAAAAAAGGCATGAGGATTATTTTGCACGTGTGTTATGGTGAATATCAAAATAAAGAAATATTGATATAGTTCCCTACTATCGGGAGGATAGGTTATAAAGAGAAACCACCATGTGAGTTCCCTCGATTTAAATGGACCGAAGATCCATGCAATTTTTTTAGTGAGTTGAGGTGCAAAGATTTATGAGATGATGGCATGATGACATGATGCAATGCACATGATGCAAAGATGAATGCAACAGACGAAACAAATCACACAACGAATCTCGGAAACCCTGGAAGACATCTGAAGCTCCGGTCTTGGGGCGTTATAACACTCCATCACTACGAGAGGATCTCGTCCCGAGATCTAGAATGGCACCGGAGGGAAAACGGAGGAGAAAGAGAAAAGGTAAAACAAAGTTGCTTCTTTGACAAACGAGTGAAAGCACGAACCTTGAAAAGGTTAAGCCATATCGATAAAAGAATACAACGGAGATGAACGAAGTTGAAAAACACTCCGTTAGAAAAGAGGGACAAAGAACATTGCAAAAAAAAACCTTGAGGTTGAAGGGCAAGATGTATATTGAAACCACTCCGATTAAAACGAGATAGAGAATGATTAAGAATGATATAATTTGAGGAGCACTCCGTATGAGAAGGGAGGCAAAACTTGGCAGAATAGGAAAAATTCGAAGAGCAGGCACGACACTCCGGTTAACAGGATAAGGACGAAAAGAACATGATCCTGACAAAACAAGATGATGGGTTGCAGAGAGCAACATCACAATGCCTCCGGAACGAAAGAGTAGAGTAAAGATAATTGAGACAAACGAATGTAGAAGACAATGCCAACTTCTGCTACAAAAGAGCCTGAAAAGGCATCTCTAGGAGAAGGGCTGAACGGAGTTGTTGGAAAAACCAACAACGAAAATAATAAGCTTGATATGGTCTTATGAAAAACATCTCAAAATTGAGGTGAAATTCTGCCACTAACGGGAAAAAGAATTGGGTTGATAAGAACAAGGAGACAAGAAACTATTTCACCGGGAGGATAAATGAAGAGCTTGGGTCAATTATACGCCTCACAATAGCACGATCCTTAGGGAAAGCTTTAGGTGAAACATAAGCCAAGATAACTCCAATGAAGAGATTGGTGGATTTAAAATACCTCATGTTGGTAACTTGTGAAACACGAAGCACGAAGGGAAATTATCAAGAATGACATAACACCACCTCAAAAGATATGCGTGAAAGAATTGCACTCCGGATTGCAAGATGAAGAAAACTTGAGCTCCTCTGAAAAGAATCTTGATGAACACTTCGAGAAGAATTTAAATCCTTGATGAAACCATCATGTAGAACCTTCATGAAGAACTCCGGTAATGAAAGAATGATCAAACGAGAAGAAAGAGAAGTTGAAAGCACAAGGTGAATCCTTGCGATGATTTAGATGGATCTCCGTGATGATATAATTGAGAGAACTTGGAACTCCGGAAAAGAAAAGATGAAACAAGTGAAACCAAGAATGAGTATGATGAGCCACTCCGGAAAAAACAGGAATAGAATAAACTCGATGAAACAAGAATAATAATTACATTATGCGTATCCTTCACCAATTAAAATTGATGAAAAGCAATGGAATTGGCATACTACTTATTCTCGTAGAAAGGATTACGAGAGATATCGCATAAACTCGAGAAAATCTTCAACGAACCATCGGTAGGATAGAAACAACGAATAAATTGATATGATAACAAATGACGAGAACCATTGAATGAACCACCGTAAGAATTGGAAATGAACGATGTAAAGGGATGAATCACCGGGAAGGATTAGCAAATGAACGAAGATGCTTGAGAGAATTTAGATACAATTTAATATAATAGATCATGGACCGATTAGAGATCACTTGAACGCTGCACCGGTAAGATCGGAGAATGATAACTGAAAGCTGAGAATGAATAAACCTGACTTGATGGGCTCCGGATAACAAACTGAGAAGACTCTTAAATTGCTCTGGAAGGGTGAAAAGAATTCTCACGATCAAAACAATTACGAGAGGATGGCAACAAGCTAGAATCACGAATCTTGAAGAGAATGGAGCAAGATTAAAGAGAAACTCTTCTTCGGTCTTCAAATGACAACGAGAAACACCACCGTGAATTGTTGAGGCACTCTGGAATGAATAATGGAAAGGTTGAGCCAACAATGAAAAGAATTTGAAAGATTTTAGAGGAGGACATTTGACTGATGGCAATTTATTCTGACGTCAAACTTCGAAAAGAATTTTTAAGGATATCTCCGGGAGAATTAGAAGAGTCAGGTAAGATCCTGGGAAAAGACCTGTGGGTTAGGGCCCACTCAAAAGAACACTGTTGAAAATATTTAAAAGAGAGATTGTACCGGTTGAATAAAAATGCTTGAATGATATAACATCCTTGAAATAGTTTGAATGAAAGAAGAGTGGATACACGAATCTTCGAGATATCTTCAGCACTCCGGAACAATTAAATAGCGAGAAGTGAATGAATATGAGGTGCACCGGCATGAGAAGGTATTAGAAACGAGGAAAAAGATATGATCAACACCGAAAGCTTGAATTGGTTCCACCGGAGAAGAAAACGAGTGAAGAGTGACGAACTAGTAGAACATCTTCTTGAGAACCACCGGGTAAGAACATTGCCGGCAAAGAATGGAGAGACTTCACAAAAATAAAAGGATACTTGATAAAGAAATCTTAGTCCTTGAGGAAAAAGGGGTGGGTGGGCGGGAAAGAACAAAGGCAACTTGGAGACGGATGAAACAAACACCGTTGAGAAGAACTGAAACTTGATCTTGCGGATGTTGAAAAAAAGATTGGATCCACTTGAAGAGAAACACGCCGGTTAAAAAAAAGGATTGACATGACAATCTCGACTATCATGACGGATTAGTATTCACATCGGAGTATGAGAACACCACTTGGGAAAGGTATGGAATCAACATTTGACTTTGAAGCAACTCGAATACCACAACTGAAAAGAAAACAAAGGATTGGCTTGCAGAATAAGCCGGAACAAACATATGATAGAGATTTCGTCCGAAGTTTTTGTGGTGGGACCTACACGGGCTCGATCGTACAGCACCATCATGTACAAGGCAGTGCACATGACATACGAAGCGTCCCCGAGTCGGCATAGCCAAGGACTCTTTAAGACACAACGAGACCACTGTAAAATCGACCGTGAATAGGCGAACCACTAGACGTCGAACCCTAATTTCATATCATACATCTGTCGGAAGGATATCCTAAGAGCTACTTGAATTCCCACCTATGAAACTCCCGAAACTTTCCGGTTATGCAATCAGGTGTTGGGGATACAGGGGAAGCATAATATCTCACCCAAACTAGCAAATCCTACATCCAGCTGTATCCATCCTTCAACACATAACCAAGAAACCTTCGGAAACCATCTACCTCAACCTTCGAAAAGCATCCGTTATACAAGTTATGGCGATACTCCCGAACTCCCGCCCCAGTACTGGGTGGCGTCGAGGTTATCTCACCAACGAACTGCATAAAAGAGATTTTCGATGTCGGCGTACTAAACTCGGGTATTCCAGAACTGCAACGATAAAATTATGACGACAACACCTCAGAGCTCAACTCCCCGGGACACTTCCACAAAACCCCTGACAGGAGGCACCAAGACAATGTTCTCATCATAAAACCATCGGAACGATTCCAAGATACCCGCGTGATCCTAAATTTTTTTTAGTGAAATTTGAGAAGAGAAGAGTCAAAACTCTACGTCAGGAAGCCTTACCAGAGCGATGAAGGGACTGGGAAGTAAAAAGAATTCCTAAACTCTCCGATATATAATTCCTAAAGGACTCAAAACATTTTTCTAGACACAACTCGGCCGCTAAAAACGATCAATCAGTGGGGGCTCCTAAGGTCGGGGAAGGCTCTGATTACCAACTTATAACACCCTCGATGCGACTATATCTCCCACGTTTCGAGGCACGACTTAGAGGCATAATCGCATTGAAGGCATATGTCGCAAGTGAGGTAATCTTCACACAATCCATGTAATATAATAAGGGAAAGAGATACATAGTTGGCTTACAATCGCCACTTCACACAAATACATGAATAAAGCATTACATCATTCAATTACACTCAAGGTCCGACTACGGAACCAAAATAAAAGAAGAACCCCAAATGCGACAAAGGTCCCCGATCGACCCCAACTGGGCTCCACTACTGATCTACTAGAACGAAACAACACAAAGGACAAGATCTTCATCGAGCTCCTCCTGAGCTTGGTTGCGTCATATGCACGGTCTCATCGACACCTGCAAGCTGGTTTTGGAAGTATCTGTGAGCCACAGGGACTCAGCAATCTCGCACCCTCGCGATCAAGACTATTTAAGCTTATGGGTAAGGTAAAAGTATGAGGTGGAGCTGCAGCAAGCGACTAGCATATATGATGGCTAACATACGCAAATGAGAGCGAGAAGAGAAGGCAAAGCACGGTCGATAAAGGTATGATCAAGAAGTGATCATGGACTACCTACGTCAAGCATAACTCCAACAACCGTGTTCACTTCCCGGACTCCGACGGAAAGAGACCATCACGGTTACACACGCAGTTGATTCATTTTAATTAAGGTCAAGTTCAGGTTTTCTACAACCGGACGTTAACAAATTCCCATCTGCCCATAACCGCGGGCACGGCTTTCGAAAGTTCAAATCCCTGCAGGGGTGTCCCAACTTAGCCCATCACAAGCTCTCACGGTCAACGAAGGAATAGACCTCCTCCCGAGACATTCCGATCAGACTCGCTATCCCGGTACTCCAAGACATCCTCGACAATGGTAAAACAAGTCCAGCAAGACCACCCGATGCGCCGACATCCTGATAGGAGTTGCACATATCTCGTTCTCAGGGCAACACTGGATGAACACTACGTACAGCTAAAACCAGCCCTCAAGTTTCCCCGAGGTGGCGCCGCAAGTGGCTCTATTTCGGACCAACACTTAGACAAGCACTGGCCCGGGGGGGTTTAAAATAAAGATGACCCTTGGGCTGGCCTAACCCAAGGGAAAAACAGGCTAGGTGGCGAATGGTAAAACCAAGGTTGGGCCTTGCTGGAGGAGTTTTATTCAAAGCGAACTGTCAAGGGGTTCCCATATACCCAAC
The DNA here is from genome assembly GCA_034509565.1 of Triticum monococcum. NCBI lineage: Eukaryota > Viridiplantae > Streptophyta > Magnoliopsida > Poales > Poaceae > Triticum > Triticum monococcum. The sequence continues at coordinate 210,581,519 of CM067847.1, read as the reverse complement.
CGCGTAAGGGACGCAAAATCCGGGAACATAACACCGATATACCGGAAACTAGGGCGGCAAGAGTGGAACAAAACACCAGGCATAAGGCCGAGCCTTCCACCCTTTACCAAGTATATAGATGCATTAATTAAATAAGATATATTGTGATATCCCAACAAGTAAACATGTCCCAATAAGGAACAACATCTCCATGTTCCAACAAAGAACAAACTTTAATCTTCACCTGCAACTAACAACGCTATAAGAGGGGCTGAGCAAAGCGGTAACATAGCCAAACAACGGTTTGCTAGGACAAGGTGGGTTAGAGGCTTGGTTCAAAATTATAGGAGGCATGATAAGCAAGTGGTAGGTATCGCAGCATAGGCATAGCAAAAGAGCGAGCATCTAGCAAAGCAAAGATAGTAGTGATTTCGAGGGTATGATCATCTTGCCTGAAATCCCGCAAGGAAGAAGAACGAGTCCATGAAGAAGATAAACGGACGTAGACGAACGGGTCCTCACAAACGCGACGTTATCGGAACCAACCCGAAGAAGCAACACCGGAAAAGAAGTAGACAACATAGTAAACAACCACCACATAAGCATGTCATGATGCGCAAACAAGTATGACGCATGTCCGGTTTAAAGAGGCATGGCATGGCAAAGAGCACAAACAATCCTACAAATTAAGTGGAGATCAATATGCAACGAGTTGCATATTGACGAAACACCACATCAATTATTTAGTTCACTCTCGATTAGATACTCAACAATATTAAATGTTGGTTAACATGGCAAGAGGTGAATCATAACAAAACTATACCATTTAAACAATTTAAATGGGGCTGGATATAACAAATAACGAATCCGGTTAATCCCCATATGCATTTAGCAAATTAATGCAAACAACAAATTAAACATTTTAATTGTTGTTATCATGATGCGGATGACATGAACAAGTTTTAAGCAATTTTATGAAAATGTTGATAAGAGCATTATGAAGCATTTGTCATCGTGGCGGAAACGAAAGGGGTGCCACGGCAACGAATCCGAAAATGGTGCCACGGCAACATATCGGTTCTCGGTAACTCGATTGAGATACCGATGCAAAGGAGAAGTGTGCGGATGCGTGCAAAAGATGGTGGGGCGCTCCCGGATACCGGGTTCCCACAAGATGGTGGCATGACAAAAGAGGAGCATCGCAACGAACAAACGCAAACGGTGCAAACACGCGGTTCATCTCATACACCACACAACATTCATTCTCGGAAGGTCGTCTTGGGGTTATACCTTCGAAGCATGCATTATTGGAACGGATCGAGTTCGATGCGGTGTAGGGGAAGTAGACGTTTTTGGGACGTTCGTAGTCGAAGTAGTCGTTCTCGCATGCTCTAGGGTCGACGGTAGAGGTTCTCGCGATCTCGGCGATGGTAGTGGTACACGTTTTTGTAGAAGGACTTGACGAATCCGAGTCACCTGGGGGTCGACGGTAGTCGTTCACGTTTGTTCGGCGAGGTACTAGACGCACCCCGGATCTGTAGTCGTACACGCACGTAGATGAACTTGGCGGGTCCTCGACGTCCTGGTACTTGGCGTTCGGTGCGGTACTTGTGAATCCCGAAACGGTCTTAGGCATCTTCGCGCGTAGGGGTACTTGGCGTTTTCCGAGATGATCTTGGCGTAACCGTGCGTAGAGGTACTTTGCAAATCCGTGGAACTTGCGGGCTTGGTCTCGCCGAAAAGGGCTCTTGGCGGTTCCATTCAGGAAGGATGCAACGGATCGAAGCTAGCAACTGGTGGCACTTGACTCGGGCAGGGGCAGCGCTGGGGAGGAAGCAGGAGCATGGCGAGGTGGATGAGCTTCTGCGGATGCTCGCCGGAGGCGAACGGCGGCGAGGCAGGGCATCGTCCTGCTGGTTCGAGGGGCACAAGACCATGGCAAGGTGCGCGAGGAAGACGCCCAAGGCGCGGAGCTTCGAGGCGAGGAGGAGGCCATGGCAGGAGGCAGTGGAAGCGGCAGAGGGGAGGCACGTCCTCGCCGGAGTCAGCAGGGCGGCGAGGCAGGTGAGCGTGGGCGGCGGCGAGGCGCGCCGGGCGGCAACGGGATCTGGGCGCGAGCGGGGATGCGGGGGTCGGGGAGGCAGTCCAGCGACACAGGAGGCCGACGCTGAAGGAGACCCTGGGCGGCGCCGCGGACATGGAGAAGAGGGAGGTATGGCGCGGGGCAGGGGAGATGGGGTCGGGCCCCTGGTGCAATGTGTGTGGGAGCGAGAGGGGGAGGTGGGTCGAGCGGTGGTTGAGGATGAGAGGGAGAGGGAGATGGGATCGAGCCAAAACTCTCCCTGGCGGCGCGAGGGGAGAGCAGAGGGAGGATGAGATCGGGATGGGGTGCGCTAGGGTTAGGTTTTGGTGGGCTGCGGGAGGCCTTGGGCCAAATGGACCTTGGAGCCGGCTAGGGAGGTTGGGAGGCCCAGGCTGCTGGGCTCCTTCTCTCTCTCTCTTACAATCTCTACTAAAAACAGAAAAACAAAGAAAGAAAAAGGAGAGAAAAGAAATGAGTGGACAAGAATTTGGGCATGGGGATTATTTTCCCGGACTCACAAAAATGCGTTGGTTCCAAGAAAATGGAATAGCCAAGATCGAATGAAAAGAATTCAAACACATTTGAATTTAATTCAAATGGGTTTGAACTAGGATTGGTTCTACGAGTTTCCAAAAAAATGTTGAGAATTTAGGTGGAGCTCCGGAAGATGAAGAAAAGATATGTGACAAAGTTAGAGACCAAGAGTTGAGAAGAAAGAAGGCATGAGTATTATTTTGCACGTGTGTTATGGTGAATATCAAAATAAAGAAATATTGAATATAGCTCCCTACTATCGGGAGGATAGGTTATAAAGAGAAACCACCATGTGAGTTCCCTCGATTTAAATGGACTGAAGATCCATGCAATTTTTTTAGTGAGTTGAGGTGCAAAGATTTATGAGATGATGGCATGATGACATGATGCAATGCACATGATGCAAAGATGAATGCAACAGACGAAACAAATCACACAACGAATCTCGGAAACCCTGGAAGACATCTGAAGCTCCGGTCTTGGGGCGTTATAGATGTCAAAACTGCATTCCTGAATGGATTTCTGGAAGAAGAGTTGTATATGATGCAGCCGGAAGGTTTTGTCGATCCAAAGGGAGCTAACAAAGTGTGCAAGCTCCAGCGATCCATTTATGGACTAGTGCAAGCATCTCGGAGTTGGAATAAACTCTTTGATAGTGTGATCAAAGCATTTGGTTTTATACAGACTTGTGGAGAAGCCTGTATTTACAAGAAAGTGAGTGGGAGCTCTGTAGCATTTCTGATATTATATGTGGATGACATATTGCTAATCGGAAATGATATAGATTTTCTGGATAGCATAAAGGGATACTTGAATAAGAGTTTTTCAATGAAAGACCTCAGTGAAGCTGCTTACATATTGGGCATTAAGATCTATAGAGATAGATCAAGACGCTTAATTGGACTTTCACAAAGCACATACCTTGACAAAGTTTTGAAGAAGTTTAAAATGGATCAAGCAAAGAAAGGATTCTTGCCTGTGTTACAAGGTGTGAAGTTGAGTAAGACTCAATGCCCGACCACTGTAGAAGATAGAGAGAAAATGAAAGATGTTTCCTATGCTTCAGCCATAGGCTCTATCATATATGCAATGCTATGTACCAGACCTGATATGTGCCTTACTATAAGTCTAGCAGGGAGGTACCAAAGTAATCCAGAAGTGGATCACTGGACAGCGGTCAAGAACATTCTGAAATACCTGAAAAGGACTAAGGATATGTTTACATTGATGCAAGCTTTGACACTGATCCGGACGATTCTAAATCACAAACCGGATACGTATTTACATTAAATGGTGGAGTTGTCAGTTGGTGCAGTTCTAAACAAAGCGTCGTGGCGGGATCTACATGTGAAGCAGAGTACATGGCTGCTTTGGAAGCAGCAAATGAAGGAGTCTGGATGAAGGAGTTCATATCCGATCTAGGTGTCATACCTAGTGCATCGGGTCTAATGAAAAATCTTTTGTGACAATACTGATGCAATTGCCTTGGCAAAGGAATCCAGATTTCACAAGAGAACCAAGCACATCAAGAGACGCTTCAATTCCATTCGGGATCTAGTCCAGGTGGGAGACATAGAGATTTGCAAGATACATACGGATCTGAATGTAGCAGACCCATTGACTAAGCCTCTTCCATGATCAAAACATGGTCAGCACCAAGGCTCCATGGGTGTTAGAATCATTACTGTGTAATCTAGATTATTGACTCTAGTGCAAGTGGGAGACTGAAGGAAATATGCCCTAGAGGCAATAATTAAGTTATTATTTATTTCCTTATATCATGATAAATATTTATTATTCATGCTAGAATTGTATTAACCAAAAACATAATACTTGTGTGAATACATAGACAAACAAAGTGTCACTAGTATGCCTCTACTTGACTAGCTCGTTAATCAAAGATTGTTATGTTTCCTAACCATAGACATGAGTTGTCATTTGATTAACGGGATCACATCATTAGAAGAATGATGTGAATGACATGCCCATTCCATTAGCTTAGCACCCGATCGTTTAGTATGTTGCTATTTCTTTCTTCATGACTTATACATGTTCCTATGACTATGAAATTATGCAACTCCCGTTTACCGAGGAACACTTTGTGTGCTACCAAACGTCACAACGTAACTGGGTGATTATAAAGGTGCTCTACAGGTGTCTCAAAAGGTACATGTTGGGTTGGCGTATTTCGAGATTAGGATTTGTCACTCCGATTGTCGGAGAGGTATCTCTGGGCCCTCTCGGTAATGCACATCACTTAAGCCTTGCAAGCAATGCAACTAATAAGTTAGTTGCAAGATGATGTATTACAGAACGATTAAAGAGACTTATCGATAACGAGACTGAACTAGGTATTGAGATACCGACGATCGAATCTCGGGCAAGTAACATACCGATGACAAAGGGAACAAACGTATGTTGTTATGCGGTCTGACCGATAAAGATCTTCGTAGAATATGTAGGAACCAATATGAGCATCAAGGTTCCGCTATTGGTTATTGACCGGAGACATGTCTCGGTCATGTCTACATTGTTCTCGAACCCGTAGGGTCCGCACGCTTAACGTTACGATGACATTTTCATTATGAGTTTATATATTTTGATGTACCGAAAGTTGTTCGGAGTCCCGGATGTGATCACGGACTTGACGAGGAGTCTCGATATGGTCGAGACATAAAGATCGATATATTGGACGACTATATTTAGACACCGGAAAGATTCCGGGTGAGATTGGGACAATACCGGATCACCGGAAGGTTATCGGAACCCCCGGGAGGTATATGGGCCTTATTGGGCCTTAGTGGAAAGGAGGGGAAAGGAGCAAGGGAGGGGGCGCCCCCCCCCCCCAGCCCAATACGAATTGGGAAGGGGGCCGGCCCCCCTTTCCTTCCTCCCTCTTTCCTCTTCCTTCCCTCTCTTACTCCTAATAGGAAAAAGGGGAGTCCTACTCCCGGTGGGAGTTGGACTCCCCCCTAGAGCGCGCCACCCTCCTTGGCCGGCCCCCTCCTCCACTCCTTTATATACGGGGGCAAGGGGGCACCCCATAGACACAACAGTTGATCATTGATCTCTTAGTCGTGTGCGGTGCCCCCCTCCACCATAGTCCTCGATAATATTGTAGCGGTGCTTAGGCGAAGCCCTGCAATGGTAAAACATTAAGATCGTCACCACGCCGTCGTGCTGACGGAACTCATCCCCGACACTTTGCTGGATCGGAGTCCGGGGATCGTCATCGAGCTGAACGTGTGCTAAAACTCGGAGGTGCCGTAGTTTCGGTGCTTGATCGGTCGGGCCGTGAAGACGTACAACTACATCAACCGCGTTGTGCTAACGCTTCCGCTTCCGGTCTACGAGGATACGTAGACACCACTCTCCCCTCTCGTTGCTATGCATCACCATGATCTTGCGTGTGCATAGAAAACTTTTTGAAATTACTATATTCCCCAACACATGGATGCGGGAGGCAGCCATCCAAAGCTACCGCACATATTTTAAAATATTTTTTAACAAACCAGATTAAATCCATACAAACACGGGTGGATTTCCTACAAGTATGATGGATTTCATATAAGCACATCGGATTTAACTACATTTCAAACAAAAGAAGACCCGCCCCTAAACCTATTCTATGGAGGCGGCGTCCAGTGTCCAAGCCCGTGTCGTCCTCCTTTCGACGTCTCCATGAGCACCGGCGATAAGATCGATGAAGTGAAGGTATGGTCTTACACAGGAGACGGATTGGTTCACATGGGATACCAGGCCCCGTCGCCTCCCATGGCCTACTCATACTTGAAGGAGTCTACGCCTTGTTCGTCGTCGGTGGACGTGATGTCCACGAGGGAAATGGTGACGCATTGGCCGTCGTTGTCCCATCGGGGGCTGATGGTTCGTCGGCGGCGTGTAGGAGGTGCAGCTGGCTATGTTTTCATCCGCGACCGCCTGCAGCTGTGCCTTCGCGGCTGTCGCTTCCTACCAAGCAGCGGCTTGAGCGCGAACGGTTTCGTAGATGGCACGTTGCTCCACGACAAAATTTGGGTTCGCCCCGTCCATGGCCACCACGGCCTCCTCGCTCGTGTGCTCGTCGTAGATCTGGCCCTCCGCCAGCCAGTGCTGCTCCAGAAGGAACGGGTTGTACCGATATTCCTCCGACACCTGCTGGAACACCAACAAAGGCACCGGCATAAGCTGTACCCCCGCCATGGTGGCGTTGAACTGCGCCTACGCCTGCTTCATGGTGAAACCGACGTGCACAAGAGGCGCGAGAGTCGGGGCGGAGTCGTCGGAACCCGTCTTCAGGTGGTGGCGTCCTCGTCGTCGTAGACCTCGGGCTCTTGGGCGAGCTGGCCGGCAAGCCGACCTCGATAGACCTGGTACGACGGCTATGCCGGGCGGCGGCAAGGGCGACCATTGCATGCTTCATCTCCGGCGATAGATTGTCCTACAGTGCTTTCCTACTGGCGGTCATGACAGATGCAGTACAAGGAAGAAGGATGTGGAGGGTTGGTGTTATGATGTTGCGTTAACCTATAGCCGCCTTTATATAGCGGATTCCGGTGAGATCAGGAGTTCAGGTGCGTCAATGCACGACGTCAGAGTGGGTTTTTCAACCGGCGAGTCTACTTAATGACGGCAGACGGACGGACAATATATCTGTTCAGTCACGCGTCTCCAACATTGAACAGACACGGACATCAGCAAGAGATCATGTTCGTCCTGAGCCGTCTTCAATGTCGAGCGATGCACTCTACAGCAACATGGATGCAGGCGCCGGGCAGGAGCGCGTGCGGAAGGGGGATAGGTTTTTGATCGGCTAGGACAATCAAAAAAGAGGCTTGGGATCGGTCTGGACTTCCGCAAATCTTCCCATGCTTTTAAGGGAGAAATCATGTCCCATGCTTTTAAGGGAGAAATCATGTCCAAGATCGTGACACAGATCGACGTTGGATGTCTTCCGCTGTCTGGATGGTTGCAAGAGGTTTACAGGTCCGACTTGAAGATGCCCTTACGACTTTATTCATATTTTATTTTATAGAAAAATTAGGACGACCAACCACATGACAGGATGCTGACATAGTCCATGGATATGTTCGGACAATCGACTAATGCGTGTAGCTCATATCTTGCAGATTAGCAGTTATCCAAACCTAAAAGCAAAGAACGAACCAAGAATCTCCTCTGAAGGATCGACTTGCACGAGGCTTTATATTATGAGCAACCAGTGGGAACTGACAATTCTGTCACAAGAAAGGCGCCGTGTGATCATCAACACTTGCCAGTACCAACATCATGGCCTAACAACTCGGCAAACTCCAGCTTCGTACTAGTGATCGTGCAATGATCAAACAGGCCGCAAGCGTCGCCGAATTGCCGTGATATTACAAGCCACTTATTCTCCACACGAAAGTGTTATAGGACTCTCAGATGGAGGCCAGGATATCCGGCTTTCGTCTTGTACTTCTCAAACAGTTCTTGCAAGGCGCCCACGAATTGCCCGTGCACTTCGTTTATCTGTCGACAATGAGGAAACTTGTTTTTAGTCGGCTGAAAACAATATACTGCTACTGTTATAGTGTAGGGGAACATGCAGAGATGAACTGTAAGATTAGTCCTACAAGTAATCAACTTATATTCCTCTTCTAGCTTTTCAGTAGATTGACAAAATTGTTCCTGGCAGCAGTTGCGTGATTATGAGTTTTCACCTCATCAATGGTAGGCAGAGGATTTTTCTTCAGCTCAATGGGTCTACCAACAACCACATGCATAGGTGACGAGAAAGCGATCGGTGTCCTGCATTCAGATGTGCCGGTAGATGATGAAAAGCCATCCAAACCGATATCGCAAATTCAACAAGAAATATATCAACACGCAGGGAGTTACCCGTATCTTCCCCAGAAGATAATAGGAGTGAATTTAAGTGCTCTAGCAATGTTCACAAACAATTTTCCTCCTGGCCTCCACCACCTGTAAGCTTTGCTCTGACCAGATGATAACAACAGATAATCAACATTGGTAATTCTTCAGGAATGTATTCAAGGATAAAAAACGAAGAATACAGTTGACTTTGCAGGGACATGACCCTAAGCATATTCGATAGCTTCCTTGTGTTTTCAAGTTTGGGAAACTGAATTTTCTTCAAGTTTACTTTCAACATTTTACAGTTAAAGCAACCAAATGTTGCTTTTTACCTGTCCGAAGCAGAAAACAGGGACTAAAGGGCAGCCAGCCTGCATAGCTATCTTGACAAACCCTTTTCTTGAATTAAGGAAAGCAACCTGCAAAACACGCAAGGGTTGGACAAGCTTTACTTAGGAAGAGTGAGTAATAAGGTTATTTTAACTCAGAAAGTCAATGCTCCTCGTCAATGAATGACACGAGAAAGGATGTCATCGACGTGTCATAAGCACAAACCTCGGAATCATGATCCATATGAAGAATCTCCTGTATACCTCCAGGCACTACAACGCAACTGTAACCAGCTGCAAGGTAGGAGTAGAAATTCTTCCTGGTTGCAGCAATCAGTCCTATCCATGTCCATATCTGCCTCAGGAATGGGGTGTGGAACACCTAACACAAATGGACCATTGAACAGAGTAAGGAACACAGCCTACTGCTAATCGATGGAATCAAATTAATCCGCGGCATTGTGCTGCAAGCAAATTGAGGGAGCTTACGTACCGCACTGCTCGCAAGGACTTTGAGCTTAGGCAGAGGCATGAACCCGACATGATTCGCCAGAGCCGCCACGCCGATCGGCAGCACAGAATGCGGTTCATAGCCAAACACTGCAAACATAGCACACAAGTTAGCCAGGCACAGACTTTCTACCAAACAGATTTCTGTTTCTTTGCCCTTTTGATATCGTCAGCAGCGAACTGCCGTTGAAACGTCCGCTGAAGACCGAATTAGCCAGGGAAATCTAGTGAAGAGCCAGATATGATGATCATTGCATCCATATATGGAACCTGATTCCGAGGAAGCTCACCGTAAGCCCTGCTGGAATCGAAGGCGTTGTAGTCCTCCACATGCAAGCTAATCGGGAAGTAGCCCATGGCATACTTGCAGATGAACCTGCAACCGCGAGCAGAACCATCGGTTGAACATCCAAGAAGGAATAAAACCAAGCAAATTGCAGCGATTAGGAGAGAAATGGACCTGCCGATTTTGCGGCCCAATTTGTCCTCGTCGTTGAGGGGGGTGAACATGAAGACGAGCTGCAACGCCACCACCCTGCATCATCAAGAAAGGAGTCAGCACTGACCCATGGAAGACAGGAGAAGAATAAGAAAGGAAAGAAAATGCTCTTTTGCCTCCTGCTATGCTAGAAAGAAAAGAGAATAAAGGAAAAGGGAAGGATTGGAAAGGGACGGGACGCACAGGGCGGCGAGGCGGAGCGGGAAGAGGAAGAGCGAGGCGAGGATGAGGAGGACGTTGAAGTGGATTCCCCCGAGCCACAGCGCCAGCGCCGCGATCGTCCGCGGCAGCGAGTAGTTGGTGCCCCGGAACACCGTCGCCCCGCCCTCCTCCTCCTCCTCCCCATCGGCCCGCGGCCTCTCCTCCTCCCCCTCCAGCGCGCCATTCGCGCCCATGTCGCGGAGCCGGGGCGGACCGGGGGAAGAAGAGGAAGAAGTTCCCGGTCGGTCTCCGCCGCTTCCCGGGCGTTTCTTTTCTTCCTTGCTCACGCACGCTCCGCGGAGGCGGGCGGATCCGTCCGGCAAAGGTGCTGCTGCCGCCGCCTACGCGTGCGTGTTTGGTGCGGTGGCGCCTCGGCCGTCGGATGTACGGTGCGGTGCCTCGGATGGCGCACCGCGCCGCGTCTTATAAAGCCGGTCCCCGTCTCGTCGCAGTACGGGTGTCGTGTGCGCGCCGCATGCGCTCGACGTGGCGGCCCGCGCCCAGCCGCGCGGCGCGTTTCTTCGCCCCCGCGGGACGTCACGGGTTGCTTCGCCCCCGTCCGTCCGGTCGTGCGTGCCGCTGCTATCTCTGAACGAACGGCGGGGCTCCCCGCCAGATGCCACCGCTCCCTCGCTGCTTGTGTCCAGTCCGGACTGAGATCCAGTGACTTGTCTTCAGCAAGTCACGTTGTAACTGGCCCCCAATCATCTGCCGTTGAAACCACATCCAAGGGATAGCAATGAAGGAAAGCAAAAAAGGCTCACACTTATGTCCAGGCACCCATCTAGCACGGGTTTGTGGCGGGGAAAAGGAGGACAAGGACGGCTTTGGCGCGAAGAGCCGGCTCGGAGCAGCCGAGCGCCGTTGCCGCGGAGGGTAGGCAGCGCCCCGCGGCCGTGAGGGCCAGGGAGGAGTGCCCCGACAGGCCGGGAAGCTGCTGCTGCAAGCGTCGCGTGGGCCAGGGAGGAGGCCCGCCGCAGATCGAGGAGGAGCGCCGCCGCAGATTGAGGAGGAGTGCCGCCCGCGCAGGCCAGGGAGGAGTGCCGCCGTAGATCAGCTGCGCCGGCCGACCTCCTTGCTCACGTCGCTCGGACCCGCCCGCCCCTCCCCGACGCCGGCCCTCTAGCTACCAGGTGAGTGAGGCGACCCTACCCCAATCCCATCTCCTCCCACCAGCTACCAGGTGAGTGAGGCCGATCAGCTGCGCCACCGATTGTGCAGATAGTGGATTTGAGTAGATTCCCTTAAATTGAACTGTACTAAGAATTTTTTTTCATTGAAATTCAGTATTGTGCTTGTTATCTCTTAATATATGATCTGAAGAAAACTGTACAGTGAAAGCATGTGAATATTGTTTGATGCTTCTCTGCAATGACAAGTAGTTTTTGAATTATACTGATGGAAATTGACATGTACTGTGTATTGTTTTGAATTTCAATGACAAGTACCGTGAAAGCATGGAAATTGACATTGGCAAGTAGCAAATCTAAATTATGTATTGATGGAAATTTACAAGTAGCAATGTAAAGTAGCTTTTAAATTTCTCTGATGGAAACTGACATGTACTGAGCATAACAACCAAATCCTGTATATGTACTGTGAATAACAACCATTCTTTTTGCATATGTGGTTGTCTTCTGCATTGTTTAGTCACCAGATCGGTCCGCCACTAATTGTACATGTATTCTTGAATTTTGGCAGAATTTGGTTTGTGCAATGACAGAAATTAGCAAAAGGACACCTCAAGTTGGTATGAGATTCAGAGATTCACATGAGGCTTGGGTGTTTTGGCTAGAATATGGGGGTCACATAGGTTTTGATGTGAGGAAAAGATGCACCAACAAAAGCAAATTTGATGGAAAGGCGACTTCATGCAGATTTGTTTGTTCCAATGAGGGCATTAGACGGAAAGGGCAAACTGATCGTGAGCCAAAACGTTTCAGAGCTGAAACAAGAACTAACTGTAGAGTTCAGATGGTTATTAGATTGGATCGAGCTGCAGAAAATTATGAAGTTACCGACGTAGAGCTGGAACACAACCACTACCTTCAATTGCCACAAACCCGCCACTTGTTGGCATCACAAAGGAAGATTTCAGAACAACAAGCCTTCGAGATAGAAACAGCTGATGATTCTGGAATTATGCCAAAAGCTTCACATGAGTTTGCTTGTCGTAAAGTTGGTGGGCCGCTGAACCTTGGTTACACTTGCCGTGACCAAAAGAATCATTTGCGAAGCAAGCGGCAGAGAGAGTTGGCTTATGGGCAAGCCGGTAGTATGTTGAAGTTTTTCCATGACAAAATAGCCGAGAATCCATCATTCCAATATGCTTTGCAGTTGGATTGTGAGGAGAATATAGCCAACATATTCTGGGTTGATGCTAAAATGCTACTTGACTATGCACACTTTGGTGATGTTGTCACATTTGACACCACATTTGGCACAAACAAAGAGTATAGGCCATTTGGTATTTTTCTTGGGCTCAACCAGTTTAGAGAAACAACCATTTTTGGTGCTGCATTGATGTTTGATGAAACACGTGACTCATTTATATGGCTCTTCGAGACATTTCTAGCCGCGCACAATGGAAGGCAACCTAAGACTATTTATACAGATCAAGATATAGCAATGGGGAAAGCCATAGAGAGAGTCTTCACGGAATCATATCATGGATTGTGCACCTTCCACATAATGCAAAATGCTTGCAAACATTTATCTCCAGTGAAGGGCGAAGAGGAAGATGAAGTTGAAGAGAGAGATGAAGTGGAAGAAGAAGAAGAAGAAGAGTCTCATATTCTCACTGATTTTAGTGCTTGTATGTATGGCTATGAGGACAAGGCAGCGTTTCAAGAAGCATTTGACAATATGAGGCTAAAAGTGCATAAGCAAACTTGGTTGGATAGTATCTACAAGGTGAAAGAAAAATGGGCTGAATGTTATATGAGAGATGTATTTAGTTTGGGAGTGAGAAGTACACAATTAAGTGAGAGCTTCAACAATGCGTTGAAGAATCATTTGAAATCAGATTTTCATATTGTTCGATTCTTGATGCATTTTGAGAGGACGGTGGAAGTCAAAAGAACAAAGGAATTGGATTCGGAATTTGAGGCGAGGAAGAAGTTGCCAAGAATTAAGATGTGCACCCCTATGTTGGTGCAAGCAAGCAAAGTGTACACTCCAATTATTTTTGAAGCTTTCCAAGGTGAGTATGAAAGATCCATGGCTGCATGTTGTAGAGTATTGGATGGAAATAACAAATTTGCTGTTGCCATTGGGAGTTTGCACGGTGATTTAGAGTTTGAGGAGGAGCGCATAGTTGTAGGTGATCCTTTGACTCAAACGGTTTCTTGTAGTTGTGCAATGTTCAATAGGACAGGGATATTGTGTGGACATGGTCTAAAAGTTCTTGACTTGATGAATATAAAGACGTTGCCAAAGCATTATATTCTAAAGAGATGGACTAGAGAAGCGCGCAATGGAAGTATACAAGATAGGCAAGGAAGGAACGTGATAGAAAATCCAAAATTGGAAGCTCAACTTCGATACAAGGACCTGTCTTATAAGTTTCACAATATGGCACATAAATCAGCCAACTCTCCGGAATGTTGTGTGCTACTGGAAAGTGCACTTGATGGTGTTGCTCCACACATAGAGGATTTACTCAATGCAGCCACTAGTGCTATGAGTGAACCATATAAAGACAAAGAAAATGTTGACCCAAAAGTGCAGGAAATACTTAGTTCTGCACGGCTGAAGAAAAAAGAGGTTCAATCATCAAACTTAAGGAGAAAACAAACTTGGCTCGATAAGTTACTCAAGAGGAAGTGCAAATCAAGTAAAGCTACTGCACCAACAACAAAAGGAGCAAAGGTATGTTGCCAACGGTACATGCTATGTTGTGTTGTTCATTTGTAAACTAATTAGTATACTTTTCATTGGCAGCAACAAAAGAAAAAGGATGGTGTCCAACAAAAGAAAAAAGATGGTGTCCAACAAAAGAAAAAGGAAGGAGAAGCTCCAATTAAAAAGGATGGCGTGCAGCCTCAAGTACAAGTGAAGAGGTATGAAAACAACAAAGGAACAGATTTGGAGCTTCAAGAATGGAATGGCATCATCAGTTTCACCCAGCAGGTCTTGTCGGCTACACCTTGTGATGATGCTGATATGTTCTAGCATGCAAGTTCGTTAGATCGTATTTTGGACATGGTTAACTATATTATTTTGGGGCTAACCATAGTATTTTGTGGCCTAATTGTACAAGTGAAATGGCCAATTTCTACCCTTGGATCATTGTTTCAGTGGTACCACTTGGTTTCGAAATTGTACAAGATCTTATGAATTTCAATGACAAGTGGCTTGTTGTCTGTTAAGACATCTGAAGAAAGGTGTGTTGTATGGAAGGATGGCAATATTGCTTACTATTGCTTTTCAATTTTCTGCAAAAAATGTAGCTTATCTATGCTAATTTCTGGACAGTAGTTACATATTGTTTATCTCTGCTAAGCTTCGTTAATTTCTGTACTATGTGGGAGTGAGAAGTACACTAGGTGAAAGAAAAACTGTAGGTTATCTTTGCTAATTTCTGTACTGTGTGGGAGTGAGAAGTACACAAAGTGAAAGCTGTAGCTTATCTCTTCTTATTTCTGTACTAACATATTCTCTCTTCTAAGTAGATTCATTCTTTGAAAAAAACTGTAGTTTATTTCTACAAAAACTGTAGCTTATCTCTACTAACTTTCTGATTCATTCTCTGCAAAAAAGGAACTGTAGCTTATCTCTGAAAAAAAACTGTTATCTTATCTCTGCCATATTCTTTTATTCAGTACATATATAAGCTGTTAGTACTGTTACATTCGTATTGTTAGCTGAATGAAAACTGTTGATTGTATTATCTAGTGACTGAACGACCAAGGCTGAAGCATTTTCTTTGTTTAGCTGTGTTGGATGGATGCCCAGGCCTCTTCTGCTTCGGGTCACTGCTGTCCGTTAGATGTTGTTTGGAGGGCTGATGAGAGGGAGCCAGTTACAACGTGACTTGCTAGAGGCAAGTCACTGGATCTCAGTCCGTCCAGTCCGGTCCTGCCGAGCGCGCCGGACGTCCGGTCGTGTGTGCCGCCGCTGTCTCTGGACCCACCTCTCTCTGACTTGCGGGCTGCCACTGTGGTACTGTGCCTCGCGAATCGGGGTGCACGAAAGCGGGTTGGAACGGGAGGAATTTCGGAGGAGCAAAAGCAAAAACCGTAAAGCTGTACACGCACAAAACGTTCTACTCCCCTTCACGCAGCATCTCTTGGAATTCAACGCGAATTTGGGAGATACTATTTTTTGTTTGGAACCAGGGAGATACGATACGATTCCAACGTGCGCGGTCGTAGGATTGAAGCACAAGAATGCGGTAAAGAATAATTATAATTTGCCGTGAAGATTAATAGATTGGAAGTTTTTCCAAAAAAAGAAGAAGAAAAAGAATTTGTCGACTCGAGGCGTTTAGAAACGGTCTCTATATAAATAAATATAAAGGCCAAGAAAATAATCGCACTGTTTCCATGTTTGATTTTTTTATCAACTCGCCAAGGCACCAAGCTGCCAGCGGTGGAGAGGATAACACGAGGTGGTGTGGAGTGGGTTTTCTGGACCTAGGGACACCTAAAGACGCATATACGTGATTCGGAGTCTGGATCTCGAGGTAGTGACGGCTTTTTGAGTCTGGTGACGGTATGTGACGTCTCTTTCATCAACAGACCGGGTTCGATGCGGCTCGATAGGTGACACATGTGCCTCTTTTGGAGTTGTCGGGCGGTGCTTGTCGCCGGCAGATGAAGCCATCGGTGGATGCGCTACCGGCGGATGCTACGCACGGCGTCTTATATGGACACGTCAAGTCATGCCTGCTAGCGGCAGGTGATGCACGGTGGCTCTGGCGGAGGTGTTATGTTTAGCCTGATGCTGTCGGAGGTGGCAACAGTAGCAGGAGGTAGGCGATATGGGACGTTTTTGTCTTCCGTTGTCTCCTCCAGAGATATCCGCCTATCGAGGTGTCGGTAGACGGATAAGGTCGGATGGTACATACGGCTTCAGCGATGAGTTTATGCACTTCGGTGAAAACAAAAGATCTCTGATCAGACTAAGTCGTCGCGCGCTGTGTTGTGTCCTTACTGAAGATGGTGGACTAAAACTTGGCTTCGGGGATGAGAATCCGGAGTTCAACCTTGTGGTGGACTCGCCATCATCAGTGCATGTGCGACGATTTCTTCTTGAAGACGTAGCCTAGGAGTTGTGTTTTTTCGTTTATGTTGTGTTTTATATCATAGGAATTAGGGAGCAGGATCCCTTGACGTGGGGCCACTGACAGGTGGGTCCGGGCCCACACGGCAGTGTGTGCGCCGTACGTCAGAGGAGCCGCGTCCAGGGATTAGTGGCTATCTGAGGAGGTACTGTCGTGAGGTATACGGCCTCAAGGTTTGTTTTTGATTTATTTCTGGATCAATGGTGTTCAGCTACTGGATTTTGTACTTTTAAAAATATATGACTGCATGCATCATCATGATGTAGAGGTCAGGTTTTTTTTAAAGAAAATATACAGCTAAAACATAGTCGTTGCATCCTTCATTGATCAGTTTGTCAATTTTTGTACAGGCCGCATACATGCATATATTTTTGTACAGGCCGCATACAGCTAAAACATAGTCGTTTAATTTTCAAGTTTTACATGCATATATTTTTTGTATCTATATATCCTCTAAGCGCATTATCTATACTACTATTAAAAAAGCAAACATAAACTCTTCTAAAACCATACAACAAACTGTACATAAATTAATCAGGACCCTCCAATTAAATTAAGTTAAACACATTCTACTGTCCATATTACACCGATGGTTAGCTAACTAGATCAACGTCTCAGGTCGAATGTTCTGCCAAGCAGACGCTATGGTCTGTAAATCGTACGCGCTCGGCAATCCTCGATCCCCACGGCCCACCCCGCCTAAATTGCGGAAAGCAATTAATCCGTGATCTCCCTCACACGATCCCCTTAATTATGGAAACAACCGAATATTTTTCTTCTTTCTCTCCACCTCTTTCTTCCAAAAAGAAAATTGCTCCCTTCCCTTGCCCGCTCACCTCTCCCCACGCCCCGTCGCCTGTAGGTTGTCCGCCGCCGCCCCACGCGACGCAGGAGGGGATCTCCCATGCTTCCGTCTTCTCTCATCCCCACGACAAGCGCGCGGCAGAGGGCGGAAATGGCGACCACCATCTCTCTCCTCTCCCTCGCCCCGCTCCGACTCACCCACAGCCGCATCAACCATCTCCGTGCCCGGTGGGGGCATGGGGAGTAGGCTGCTCTTGGTGCTCGACCGGGCGCTCATCGACGAGCAAGACTATCGCGAGCGCGCCCAGGTGCAGCACAAGGGCATGGAGGCGGACGTCCTGCTGCTGCCTTGGTCTCCACCCCATCGTCGTTGCCTTTCCCCTTCCTCCTCTGGCCCTGAGACATCTTGTTGTTGTGTCCACCACGTCCGGTCTTCGTCCGGCCATCCAATCTCCTCCTTCCCTATGAGGTATGCATGAGCAGCTAGATATGTTGTTTCTTTCTCATCCACCGCGGCATCAATTCTCTGTCTTGTTAAATCAAATCTATCAATTCCACTAGGGTATGGATGGGGCCTTCACACGATTTCTTGGCCAGATCACCCCCTGGGTGTATTATCCATGGCAGGATCATGCATGTTGTTGTGCTCCTTGATTCCATTTTCTGGATGATATGTGTACGATTGGTGCGCTATCTTATTGTGTGGTTACAAATTAAGGTTCTTTTACAATGGATGATGTATGATAGCTTGGTGTTTTTTATTATGGTAATAATAATTAATTAGTACTATGCATCTGAATACCCTTGTGCGTACAATTGTTGTATATTTGCAGAATTTGATAGATAGATTATAACTGCTGCTCTTTGTAGATTTTGTACGAAGGAGAGAAGTCGAACCATGGGGAAGATAAAGGCGGCCGCTAAGCCACCCCCTAGGAACCGGATGCACAAATGCGATACGGTCTTTTCCTGCCTATTCTGCAGTCATGGGAGCAGCGCTGAATGTCGGATGATAGTACCATCTTCACGTATTTTTACTGTTAGTTGGTTTATACTAGATGGTTATCTATCCATTCAACATTGTAACATGCCTTCATTTTTCTTCAGTGATACAAATTAAGAACCTGATTGATGAGGCTAATTGTCAAATCTGCCAGGAAAGCTTCAGCGCCACTGCAAAATGGTATGTCCAAATCATACATAAAACTGCATACTGTACCTCCTAACATGGACGTAGATGCCGTACTGATTGGCTCTCAGCTAGAAAATTCCACACCAGGCATCTCATTTGGCTTTGTTCCAATTGATTACAACTCTGGGAACAGAGTATAGCTTATGTATAAATTTCGTACAACCATGTCCATTTCATATACTCTTGCTGGCTTAGTCATTCTAATCAACTATATTACTCCCTCCGTTCCAAATTACTCATCGTGGTTTTACTCGCCGTGGTTTGAACTAAAACCATGATGAGTAATTTGGAACAGAGGGAGTATAATACAACATAACTGAGGTAGTAACTCATGCAGGGTTATATACGGACTCGGTTGCCATTAAATGATGTCTGTAAGATGGAAAACAATAAATAGCGTCCATGCCATCATCTCCCCATATACACTTGTACTGAACACCAAACATGGCTGCTACTTTGATTCAGAACGGGTCTTGCCTAATTCTCTTGATCAAAGCATTGTACTATACTGCTACCCTGCGTGAAAACAAAAACTTAGATTTTGTACATTTCCTTTGCTATTTCTCGGTTCTCAAAATCCCGGTTTTTGTTTGATTAACCGGTGAGGCAAAGCTTATGCTTCCGTTTCAAAATCATAGTTTTTTGTTTTCAAAATCATAGAAAATCCATGGCATCTCTCACAAAGTCACAATGCTTGTGTGTTAGATGATTTGAAACAAATAGAACACTTTTTGGTCACAGGAGCACCCCTCCGCCTATTGTTCTTAGCACAATCAAAAATAAGGCAAAGCGTTTGGGTCACTGCGGGTGCCAAAAAATTAGGGACAATAACATGAAAGAGTAACTTTTTGGTTATAAGTGTGTCTATTTTAACACAAACTCTATTATCTTCTCAGTTAATCGATATGGCGAAGCTTATGCCTCCTTTTGAAAAAAATAAAAATTAACTGTTAGAGATATTACCATAATGCTATTTGATTACTATTATGGATATGTGATCATTGACTCTTTGCCTTTTGTACGTTTGATGATATATTTCAATTGCATTGCATAACTTTATTTTACGATGAATACCAAGGTGCAAATTCCTGGCTCCGCCACTGCCTGCATTCATGAAAATTTATGAATGGGACAATCTTTTGTTCTGGTGTATCAAATGTCTTTGAACATCCATGCATTGAGACTGAAATGAATGCAATGATAGTTGGCATTCACGCTTCAGGTATGAGATCAGCTCAATAATTTCCAATTAGGTATCTTTCTTTGAACAAAGGGGTGGATAGGAGAACACGGTTTGAACCCCTCTGTAGAATGAAATTTTTTCATGATACATAGTTCACAATTTTCAGAACTTAAATACAAGTAGGTTCCAGTTGCGATTCCAATGTATAATCCGATTAGTATTTACCATAGTTTTAAATAGCCGGCTATAGCCCCGCTATAGCTCCGCTATAGCTGTTTGAGGGTGTTGCCGCTAAATGATTTCATGCACAATTTGCTGCTATAGCCCCGCTATAGCTGTTTTTAAGGGTCGTCGCTAAATGCCATAGCCTGCTATTTAAAACATTGGTATTTACTCATGTTGCTTTGTCATCCTCTTTGCAAGCATGTGATTTGATTCCGCATATTTATTTGACATGTCCGGTTGTATTTGGTAACCTATATTTTAGTATATGTACATTTAATCTTGTGATTGTATCTCCATGAAGAATTGTCAATTTCACGTGACATATTATCTTGGAAATGTTATATATGTGTGAGGTTTGGCATGCTATTGGAAATTAAAATAAAGGGTCTTGAAATTGTGTCCTTCAGTTTTACCTTATTGATGTTTTGTTTTTAATGAACATTAGTCGAGATGTGCATAGAAGAAACATGAATGTTAGCATCTTGTTACAGTATAGTTACTTTATGGGATATGATTAAGTAACTAATGTAAGACATGCAAATACGCGTCTACTCTTGCAGTCTGTTTCCTTGTATAAAAAATCATTCATGCAAAATTTAATGCTTCAACAAGTTCATATGCTAAATATCTTTTTTTATTACTTTGTGATATAATGTATGGACATATTATCTGTTGGTAACTATCGGGAACATCGTTTCATGTATGGCAGCAGGGAAGGATAAATTTGAAGCTTTGCAGATTGTATGCCTGGGTGAGAGTGAGGAGGATAGCTGACTCTACATTGTGTAAATTATTGTGTATCCACAGAAGTAGGAAGGATGCATTCCATGCCCTTAATGCATGGGTGAGCGAGTTAGGAGGAAAACACATTGTACATTTTTGAATTTGTGGTGTATCGAGGTCCTGAAGTTCATGCAACTATTCTACGGTATTTTCGTTGGTAAATTTGTTTCTCACACATCTTGTTTGCCTCTTTAAATTGTTTGAAATAGCCTATGATATATTTGATCTTCACATTTTTAGCACTTTATTTACTCTTGATCGACCATCTTGACATTGTTTGATTGCATTCCTTTTAACCTTCTTGACCATCTTACATCTCATAATATATAAGACAATGTGCATATGATATAGTGAACAACTATTGTGATCCTTTATATGTTATTGAAATGCGGATTTTTGACAGTTCATGTATGTGCATGATGCTTGGATAGTGCGCACTAGGTAGGGCTTGCGTTTGGTACTGATTTGGTATACCCCATAGAAGTAAGATGAGATACACATTTTGTTGCATCAACAAAGGATAAATCATCAAGATGTCAGCTCAATGAGTACAAAAATCATTGCACATCATGCTTGTAGATATACGAGGACTGAAACTATAAGCATAGAAATTAAAATTCTGAATTATACGTGCGTTGCACGTGCACGCTTACTAGTTTATTTTAGTTTTTAAAATGCTTACATTTAAAAAAAATCATTGTCGGATTCTGATGGACCGGCGAGATAATCTGAGGTGCTGTTAGGTTCGATCGTTTCTTTCCAACCTGTTTTTGAAAAACTACTAGTGTCGACACACAATCTCAATCATATATATAGAGTCATTTTACAGTGCATCCGGACAATATAGACCGTCCGTCGGAGCGAAAACGACGGTCCAGATCCGATGCAATACACTGATGTCATGTGTATTATATCAGACCCCGAGGGGCATTTTCGGGAGAAAAAGTATTTTGAACTGATCTGTTTTTCCCTCCCAAATATTTCGGGGGTATTCTCGGTATAAATTTGAAGGCTATTTTCGGTTCGATATTTATCCCGTTCGCTAGGGTTTATGCCTCGCCGCCGCTACGGTTTTGATCCTCGCCGGCAGGATCTAGCCGCTCGTCGCGGCCCCTCCCTCCCTCGTCGTCGGCAGGATCTAGCCGCTCGTCGCGGCCCCTCCCTCGTCGTCGGCAGGATCTAGCCGCTCGTCGCGGCCCCTCCCTCCCTCGTCGCCGGCAGGATCTAGCCGCGCGTCGCGGCCCTTCCCTTCCTCCACCCCAATTTCCTCGCGATCTCGCACCGCATTTTCAACGAACACGAGAGGAGGCCCACTGCCCTCCCCGCGGCGGTCGCCGGCGAAGAGTCGGCGCCATCCCACCTCCCAGTTCTCCATGCAGGTGCCTATAGCCACAAGGTTATAGGCAACCTCTTTCCCACACCCCAATTGGTTGTTTGCGTCCTCTACATATCATTTCTCAGCCATGGCTGTAGCTTCTATCTGGCCATGCATCTCGTCCGATGGCAAGATGGTTGGGTATGGATCATGTTCTACGGGACTAGATGAAGCCGGCCGCCGGCCTTGACGGCCAGCCCCATTCGTCCACCCCGACTGCTTGATCTACGAATGTTCAATCATTGCATTCAACATGTATTCTTTCAATTTGGCTGATAGGTGAGATTTGGAGATCAATGGAGATGATAAGCTATTAATTTTGGAATGCACTATAAACAATTCATAGCTTATGTTGCTCAATATTTATGATGCTCGCTTCTTCTTGTGCAATTGCTGGACTGGGATCAACAGACTTGGCATGTGCTTTATATGAAAAATTAAATTCACATGGGATATCCACCTTTTCAAGATTGCTGTTAAGTCTTATTATGATGTTTTAGCCTTGTTAAAGGGAGAGTAATGGTCCTCGCAAAAAGCAGAGAGAAAGGAATGAGCATTCGATTCTTCCATATGTTGCATTTCATTCTTCCGTGTTTAGTTATGTCCAACATTTATTACATGCACACACTTGACAAGGTTAGTACAAGTAGTATTTTTTCCTCTGTTTTGCACGGCTATGACAAAACATGCTATGTGATTCCCTGAGGCAGGATGGATGTACCATGTCCACACCACTGTGCTCCTGAAGGTGATCGCTTCAATTCAGCGTTGCAGCACCTGCAGAGGCCCCCTATGGTACGTGCTTTTACTCTTGTTATCCTATGCTCTATTTTTTTGGCTTTGCGGCCTGCCTACGAGATATAGCTGGGATTGCGTGTTGAATCAGGCAGTATTTTTGACTTCTGTTGTGAGGCTATGCTCATGCTTTAATAAATTTTTCTCTCCTATGAAAATAGACATATCATAATCCATTATTCTTCTAGGGTTGCCCCAGGCACCATTATTGTCACATGGTAGTAAAAAGCAAATATAGATTTCTAGGAGATCCCGTAGAGACCAAATTTATTTCAAGCAAAATATAGTAACCAATATTATTGAAGTTTTACAACTTGACTCATGTGCAATGGACTAATAACACGGCTAGGAAACCTTCTTCGGGACTAAAACCCAACCATACCTTACTCTATCGCTTTATGGCCAAGTGTACACTCCACATGTAAGAATGAACCACAATGCTGGACTAACTGCTTGCATCCTCGTCGTCTTCAACCGCAGCTGCATCCGATTGCCTAGCATGCTACTGCCTGAACCTAGTCCCGTATTTTATTTTGTTGTAGGGGTGAATCGACAAGCACGACAGGTAGCTCTCTTATGAATTTGTCGATGTAGGCCTGCATGCGAGGATATGTTAGTATCGTTCCATATGTTTCAGAAAATGACAAAATCTGAGGTGTTACTTTACGTACTTCGTCATATTGCAACCTTAGTTTTACTCCCATAAATAATTCGATGTTCTTCAGCATGTACAGTGCACTACAAGAACTGCAACATTTTATGTTGTTAGATCAGCATTTCAGATATTAACAATGTAAAACAAAAACAAAAGCTAATATTGTTGACTGACGTCTCATCGGATTTTGGCACATTAATATTCCGTACTGGCCATTGCGTCACGTTAATGTCTTCCCATACATTGCTTTCAATCCCATTGACTCGCATCGCTGCTCTCAGATGTGCTTCCATCCCACGTACCTATAATCCCAATGGGATGAGAAGTTGCCTACAACTAATACTTACATACGATGTTAAATCCTTTCTTATAGTTAAATATGTTGAAATTCTCACCACGTTATTTACTTCTTTGGGTATCATACAGTGGAAAAGTGAATCAAGAACCTGAATCTCCTTCCTTATGGGGTTTACGACCACAAGGAACCAGTGGGTGTATAAACTTTTCGTAGGTAGGAAAACCTGAAGTGCACATATAATTAGATCAACATGCATAGTAATAAATAAAAAAAATCTGTTGTACGTCAGCTTAATATACCATATCATATTTCAGGTAGGTGGTTCCTTGTGTTGTTCCAGGAATGCCTGCCAAAGCGTCCTCGTAGCACTCCTCTATCCTACCATCTCTTTCGAGCTTAGCGACGCCGGCCACCCTCTCAATGTAAACCAGTTGGCCGTCCCTTGTGTCAATTGGTTGATCATTACGCATGAGCTGGATCGCAACATCAACCACCTACAATAATAATCAAGTTAATTGTATTGTACAAAAATGAAACTTCATAAACAAAATTGTGAAATACTATCTTACTTCGTCACCCAACCATACACCATCTTCAGATTCATCTTTATGGGTGAGGCATTGCAAATGCTTTGATAGCACGGCAATGTCATCAACTAACACCATTTGTTTTTCACGATTTGTAGTGTTGATCAGTGACGCCACGAAATCCTGTCGAACCACGTCTAGCTGGTCCCTCTGGGTTTCAGGAACTTCCGACCTCTTTTTTAAGTTGCTAGAGCCGATTTTCCTCTTTTTACTGTTCGTGTCCTCGGAATCATTTGTACACTCTGATGAAGTCTTTTTTTCTTTTTTTCTTCTCAGTGTCGTACGAAGCATACTCGTCATTCTTAAATAATTGCAATACCACTCTTTTCTTTTCGCCCCCATGATTTGGTGGCGTCGATCCAACCACACTTACTTGTTGCTGCTTTTCAAAGGATTCATCATGGCTGTCATCATCTGTGAAGGCACGGGGCTCTTCAAGATCTCGCGATCCCGTAGCCTTCACAGAGTTCTGCTTACTCCGTCTGTTGAACGGATTCTGTCAGACGAAATAAACCATGTGTTAGCCTTTAGCAGATTCTTGCTCAATTATAGGTAAAATGTGCATCACATGGAAATCTTCAAGGCTTGTGGTGGCTTTGGAATGCATTTGATTATCAAAACTAGGAGCTCCCTGGATATCATCCACCTCTTTCAAAAGCTTATGAATACCACTGAGATCCTGTTTGATATTTGCAGCAGCTCTTTCGAATGCTTCATCCTGTACGTGGAAGATCAAATGTTATTTCTGAAACGACAACGATTGTTTCATAATTAAGTTAACATGCGTACACCAAAATCTTCATCAAGGTTCTTCATGGGGGGCTCCATGTCATCATTTTTTATTCCCTACTTACAATCGTGCTTAGCATCGACCTCCGTGACATCCTTTTGTTTCCCCTGGTCAGAAGCCTGCTCAGCATTCTCAACAGAGGCCTCCATTGGGTGTGAAGGTGCCCCGAGGTCAGATAGATGTATGTCGTCCACTCCTGGAAATATTCCATCGTGTTTTTTCTTTAAAAAATACATGTTAGTCTGGGGTGTTTTGATAGTAAACTAAATTAGAAAAAACTTGTACACATAAACTTCCAATTATATATACTAATCTCATAATTCTAGGCTTACCTTCAATTCTTTGATGAGGTCCTCTGTGAGCTTGCCATTTATACGGGTACGCCTAAGGCACTCATCCATTTTCTTCTCAAGGGTGCACATACTATGGTTTTGTCCTGTACCGGACTCCCGCACGAGGGAGGCAACTTCTTGCAAATCAGTCAATACACGTCCGACGAGTACCTTAATCTAAGACTTTGAAACAGTTAGAATCATATAACTTCATACTAATTGGAATGTTACAATATATATTTGTGCCTTATGTAACTCATTTACCTGAGCGCCAGCCTTCGGTTTGGCCAGCGTACCATCTCGTGCTGGAATGAAAGGCCTCATCAGGTCCTCAACATACCGCAGTTTAGTGTCGTTAGTATGATTTAGAAAATATATATGTTACATAATCTAGGAAATGTGCTGACATTTTACCTCTCCAACTCCCAGATAATTATTCTGGATTATATTGTCAACCTTTTTTGCCTTCTCCTCGCTCCAGTTCTGGATCAGCGGCCTTAACCTTGATTCATACGAGATGCTAGAGTCCAATTGGTGCACTCTAAACTTCTTGAAGTACCATGTCTGCATGACAACAAAAGCAGTTTACAAACATTCCTGTACATTATGTAATGTATGTTAGGTAACTGATAATTGTACTACTACGAATTACGTGCAACAGTGGTAGATTCCCCTCCAGAATTGCCTCACCATTTACAAAATTCTTCACGCTATCCATAAGATAGTCAAGCGTTAGCTGTCCAAGATTTGTGCCCTTTATCGTCTCAATGTTTCTAACAATCCTAATATATTTGTTATCCACATACTCCTCTTTTGTTCGGCATACATATTTGCCTATGGTGTACAACACAAATGGCCTGACAAAATTTGGTGTGCTGTCGACTTTCATCTTGGCTAGCAATCCTTTGAAAGTTATTTTGGTGTCATTACGGTCTTTCAGTTTCTTCCACAACTCCATATTATCATCAAGATTTGAAGGGACGTGCTTCTTCCCATGGCAGGGCATGCCTGTTATATGCGCTACATCTTCTAATGTGATTCTACATGGTCTCCCATTGATGATAAAGGTATCCTGCTCTGCATCATATGAATTAGCGATGGCCAGGCAGAGTACACGTCTAATTTTGATGCTAGGTGTCTTGAGAAGTCCACCCAGTCCTATCAACTGGATGTACATCTTTTGCTGCGTGTTTAATCCGTTTATAAACTCCTCATATGGCGGCAAAGAAGCATACTGGGTTCAATGAATGTGCAAGTGTGATTAGATTCAGCATGGTATACAATTTAAACACTCATACAGACGAATACAGCTTATATATACCAACATAAAAATTGTGCTCTACGCTACTGCATGAGGTACAAGCATGCTGAGTTCCATGTATGTGCAAATACTATCATGTGATTCAGCTTGGTTACGTTTGAACGGTCATCTAAGGTAATCTCCATTGCAAGGCACTTATCTGAAATAAAATAAAGATTGGAAAATAAAAAACTATCCAACCGTGGTCTCCTCAACTCTAGGCGCTAATCATGGTCAGTAGTATGGAATTAAAACATGGGCCATCGATGCCTTCCATGACTCGTGCGGAAGGAAAAAAAGAAGGCAAGCACCCGCTGCACTAATTGGCATCGACAAGACCAGACGCTAAGATTTAGCCTGGAATTAATCAATGAACTGCCAATCTGGTAGGAAACAAATCCTACCGCCCTCCCCTAACGCCCCCAACTTAATTTGTTTAAAAACGTGCGGAGTTACATGAATATGCAAACAATGAGTGGGGTCACAGTAAGAGATCATGCGAGGAGGATCGTGGCACAAAAAATAGCAGCGACTGAGATCGTGGGGAGTTACCAGAGGATCCATGTTTGGCTCCGTCGTTCAGTATTGCTGGATTCCTGGGTTGCTCCGTCCTTCTGTCTTGCTGGTTTGGGCGGCGCAGAAGGACGAACTATGATCTACGAGGTTTCAAAGGATCCCTATTTATAGGGATCGTAACAACCCGGACATATATCTACGTATAGATTTCTTTGGTTGGAGGAAATCAAGGGAGGGGACTGTTACGCCCCGAGACCGATGTGCCAGGTGTCATGCAGTTATTCGCTGTTGTTGCCTTGTCATTGCTTGTGTGTCATGCATTGCATATCATGTCACCATGTGCATTTCATTTGCATACATGTTTGTCTCATGCATCCGAGCATTTTTCCCGTTGTCCGCTTTGCATTCCGGCGTTCCGTTCTCCTCCGGTGGTCATTTCTACCTTCTTCTCATGTGTGGGGATTAAATATTTCCGGATTGGACCGAGACTTGCCAGGCGGCCTTGGTTTACTACCGGTAGACCGCCTGTCAAGTTTCGTGCCATCCGGACTTCGTTTGATGCTCCAACGGTTAACCGAGGGACCGAAAAGGCCTCGTGTGTGTTGCAGCCCAACACCCCTCCATTTTGGCCCAAAACCCACCAAAACCCTCTCCATCATATAGAGCGTTCGATCACGATCGCGTGGCCGAAAACCGCACCTCATTTGGACTCTCCTAGCTCCCTCTACCTATAAATATGTGTCTCCCCCCGAAATTTTCGGATCTTCCTACCCCAAACCCTAGATCCAACTCCTTCTGCGCCACCGGACACATCCTCGCCGGACGGACATGTCCGCTCATCCCCGCGCCGCCGCTTCCAGCCTCTCCTGGCGCGCCACGTGGCCCGCCGGCCACCTCCCGCGCCGCGGCCCGCCCGGGCCCGAGGAGGCCCCCGCGGCCCAATCGCGCCGCGCCGCCGCCTAGCGTCCCCGCCACCCGTGGGTTCGACGCGCCGCCGCCCGCCTCCTCGCCGGCGTTCGCCGCCCGGCCTTCCCTGCCTCGCCGCACCTCCCGCCGCTCCGCCACCCTCCTCCAGCCCGGCCGCCCCAGCTCGCCGTTCGCCGCCGCCGGATCACCACCGCCGACCTCTTGCGCCGCCCCGTACCTCGCCGGAGCGCCCCTGCCTCGCTGCTTTGGCTCCGGCCACCGCCACCGACCTCGCCATAGCCGGCGAGCTCCCGCGCAGCCCTGTCCATCACCGACCGCCGTCCCGTCGCCGGATCCGGCCGGTTGGATCAGATCCACCGGTCCCTCCATCCAAACGCGGCCTCGTCCCGATCCGGATCCGCTTCGTCCCGGAACCGCTCCGTCCCGCTTTGACTTTTCGCGGAGGTATAAAACCACTAAGTCCCCGAATTCCCAGATCCAAGTGCTCATGTTCATCGCATTGTATCTCCGCATCCGTAGCTCCGATTCATGCATATAGCATATCAAATTGTTCGTCTCAGAGAGTACATCATTTCATTCCATTGCATCATTTTCATTTGAGTTCATCTTGATGCCCGAAATGCTGTTAGAAGGAGGCTACTTGAGTTAACTGTCAGATCTGCTACTCCATCTTAGACATTTGTCATTTTGCCATGATTATTGTGTGCATGATTTGACTATGAGTTCTACATATGTTTTGTTAAGGGTCTTGTCATCTTTCCAGAGGTGCAACCCATGTATTTTTGTGATGTGTGAGGTGACTAGTGCAAGCTTGCAAAGTGGTGCACTTGGTAATTCTGTTTTCAGGGACTTAGTATTTTCACTAAGTCCTCGAGCTGTTTATCTCATGATGCCATATGTTCATGTTGTTTCCTAGTGATCCGTGCCTCTTTTGAGGATGATCAGTAAAGGAGTTTTGTTAATATTGTAGTGCCCTATCCATCCATGTCTTTGTTTGTAGATATGGAGCCCCCTAGCTTGAGTCAATCGAGCTCTGCTTTTGCTACTTTGTGAATCTGGGCAGATCGTCAACTTGTTTGCGATTTTGCCGATGTTGTTGTAGTTGATTCGTGCATTCTATGCCATTGTTCTTGCCATGTCTAGCTTGCATTTGGTGCCTTCTTTATGGATGTATGCTTGTCTTGCCATGACTTGCACCGTAGTGAGTGCATCGAGCTCGTAAACATGCCTACTTGAGTTATGATTTCAGCATGTCCCAGTTTTCACTAAGTCTGAAAACTGATTATATTTTTGCTATGTTCACATGCTTGCAATTGTATTCTGTGATCCCTTTTGGCTCAAGGTCACTAAGGGACTTTTGTTAAGCTCTTTGAGTAGCTCCATGCCATGTTTTACTTTGTCATGCTCAGGTCCTATAGCATATAGTTTTGTTGCTCCGAAGAGTGCCATCTGATCTGAAATTCCAGACAAGTGTTGATTTTACTAAGTCTGAGATTTGTTTACCATTTGCGTTTTTGCCATGCTTATTTGAACCCGTTAATGGATGATTTGGCCGTAGCTCAGTGCTAGACTTTTGTTAAGCATCTTGAATGCTGTTGGAAATATGCCCTAGAGGCAATAATAAATAAGTTATTATTATATTTCCTTGTTCATGATAATCGTTTATTATCCATGCTGGAATTGTATTGATATGAAACTCAGATACATGTGTGGATACATAGACAACACCATGTGCCTAGTAAGCCTCTAGTTGACTAGCTCGTTGATCAATAGATGGTTACGATTTCCTGACCATGGACATTGGATGTCGTTGATAACGGGATCACATCATTAGGAGAATGATGTGATGGACAAGACCCAATCCTAAGCGTAGCACTAGATCGTGTAGTTCGTATGCTAAAGCTTTTTTAATGTCAAGTATCATTTCCTTAGACCATGAGATTGTGCAACTCTCGGATACCGTAGGAGTGCTTTGGGTGTGCCAAACGTCACAACGTAACTGGGTGGCTATAAAGGTACACTACAGGTATCTCCAAAAGTGTCTGTTGGGTTGGCACGAATCGAGACTGGGATTTGTCACTCCGTGTGACGGAGAGGTATCTATGGGCCCACTCGGTAGAACATCATCATAATGTGCACAATGTGATCAAGGAGTTGACCACGGGATGATGTGTTACGGAACAAGTAAAAGAGACTTGTCGGTAACGAGATTGAACAAGGTATCAGGATACCGACGATCGAATCTCGGGCAAGTATCGTACCGCTAGACAAAGGGAATTGTATACGGAATTGATCGAATCCTCGACATCGTGGTTCATCCGATGAGATCATCGTGGAACATGTGGGAGCCAACATGGGTATCCAGATCCCGCTGTTGGTTATTGACCGGAGAACGTCTCGATCATGTCTGCATGTCTCCCGAACCCGTAGGGTCTACACACTTAAGGTTCGATGACGCTAGGGTTATAAAGGAAGTTTGTATGTGGTTACCGAATGTTGTTCGGAGTCCCGGATGAGATCCCGGACGTCACGAGGAGTTCCTGAATGGTCCGGAGGTAAAGATTTATATATAGGAAGTCCTATTTCGGCCATCGGGACAAGTTTCAGAGTCATCAGTATTGTACCGGGACCACCGGAAGGGTCCCGGGGGCCCACCGGGTGGGGCCACCTGCCCCGGGGGGCCACATGGGCTGTAGGGGGTGCGCCTAGGCCTATATGGGCCAAGGGCAGCAGCCCCAAGAGGCCCATGCGCCAAGAGATGAGGGATAGGAAGAGTCCTAAGGGGGGAAGGCACCTCCGAGGTGCCTTGGGGAGGAGGGACTCCTCCTAGCCGCACCCTTCCTTGGAGGAAGGGCCAAGGCTGCGCCTCCCCCCTCTCCCTTGCCCCTATATATATGTGGGGGTGGGAGGGCAGCCATACCAATGTTCTGGTGCAGCCCCTCCCCTCTCCCAAGTCCTTCTCCTCTCCCGTGGTGCTTGGCGAAGCCCTGCAGGATTGCCATGCTCCTCCACCACCACCACGCCGTTGTGCTGCTGCTGGATGGAGTCTTCCTCAACCTCTCCCTCTCTCCTTGCTGGATCAAGGCGTGGGAGACATCATCGGGCTGTACGTGTGTTGAACGCGGAGGTGCCGTCCGTTCGGCACTAGGATCATCGGTGATTTGGATCACGACGAGTACGACTCCATCAACCCCGTTCACTTGAACGCTTCCGCTTAGCGATCTACAAGGGTATGTAGATGCACTCTCCTTCCCCTCGTTGCTAGTCTCTCCATAGATAGATCTTGGTGACACGTAGGAAAATTTTGAATTTCTGCTACGTTCCCCAACAGTGGCATCATGAGCTAGGTCTATTGCGTAGATTCTATGCACGAGTAGAACACAAAGTAGTTGTGGGCGTTGATTTTGTTCAATATGCTTACCATTACTAGTCCAATCTTGATTCGGCGGCATTATGGGATGAAGCGGCCCGGACCAACCTTACACGTACGCTTACGTGAGACCGGTTCCACCGACAAACATGCACTAGTTGCATAAGGTGGCTGGCGGGTGTCTATCTCTCCCACTTTAGTCGGATCGGATTCGATGAACAGGGTCCTTATGAAGGGTAAATAGCAATTGGCATATCACGTTGTGGTTTTGCGTAGGTAAGAAACGTTCTTGCTAGAAACCCATAGCAGCCACGTAAAACATGCAAACAACAATTAGAGGACGTCTAACTTGTTTTTGCAGGGTATGCCATGTGATGTGATATGGCCAAAAGGATGTGATGAATGATATATGTGATGTATGAGATTGATCATGTTCTTGTAATAGGAATCACGACTTGCATGTCGATGAGTATATCAACCGGCAGGAGCCATAGGAGTTGTCTTAATTTATGACCTGCGTGTCAACATAAACGTCATGTAATTACTTTACTTTATTGCTAACCATTAGCTGTAGTAGTAGAAGTAATAGTTGGCGAGACAACTTCATGAAGACACGATGATGGAGATCATGGTGTCATGCCGGTGACGATGATGATCATGGAGCCCCGAAGATGGAGATCAAAAGGAGCACTATGATATTGGCCATATCATGTCACTATTTGATTGCATGTGATGTTTATCATGTTTATACATCTTATTTGCTTAGAACGACGGTAGTAAATAAGATGATCCCTCATTAAAATTTCAAGAAAGTGTTCCCCCTAACTGTGCACCGTTGCGACAGTTCGTTGTTTCAAAGCACCACGTGATGATCGGGTGTTTGATCCTAACGTTCACATACAATGGGTGTAAGACAGATTTACACACGCGAAACACTTAGGTTGACTTGACGAGCCTAGCATGTGTACAGACATGGCCTCGGAACACAGAAGACCGAAAGGTCGAGCATGAGTCGTATGGTAGATACGATCAGCATGAAGATGTTCACCGATGTTGACTAGTCCGTCTCACGTGATGATCGGACACGGCCTAGTTGACTCGGATCATGTAATCACTTAGATGACTAGAGGGATGTCTATCTGAGTGGGAGTTCATAAGATGAACTTAATTATCCTGAACATAGTCAAAAGGATTTTGCAAATTATGTCGTAGCTCGCGCTTCAGTTCTACTGTTTAGATATGTTCCTAGAGAAAATTTAGTTGAAAGTTGATAGTAGCAATTATGCGGACTAGGTCCGTAAACTGAGGATTGTCCTCATTGCTTCATAGAAGGCTTATGTCCTTAATGCACCGCTCAGTGTGCTGAACCTCGAACGTGGTCTGTGGATGTTGCGAACATCTGACATACACGTTTTGATAACTACGTGATAGTTCAGTTAAACGGTTTAGAGTTGAGGCACCGAAGACGGTTTTGAAACATCACGAAACATATGAGATGTTTCGAGGGCTGAAATTGGAGTTTCAGGCTCGTGCCCACGTCAAGAGGTATAAGACCTCCGACGATTTTCTTAGCCTACCAACTAAGGAGAAAAGCTCAATTGTTGAGCTTGTGCTCAGATTGTCTGAGTACAACAATCATTTGAATCGAGTGGGAGTTGATCTTCCAGATGAGATAGTGATGTTTTCTCCAAAGTCATTACCACCAAGCTGCTAGAGCTTCGTGATGAACTATAATATATCAGGGACATATATGATGATCCTTGAGATATTCGCGATGTTTGACACCAAAGTAGAAATCAAGAAGGAGCATCAATTGTTGATGGTTGGTGAAACCACTAGTTTCAAGAAGGGCAAGGGCAAGAAGGGATACTTCATGAAACGGCAATTCAGCTGCTGGTCTAGTGAAGAGACCCAAGGTTGAACCCAAACGCGAGACTAAGTGCTTCTGTAATAAGGGGAACAACCACTAGAGCAGAATTACCCTAGATACTTGGTAGATTAGAAGGCTGGCAAGGTTGATAGAAGTATATTGGATATACATTGTGTTGATGTGTATTTTACTAGTACTCCTAGTAGCACCAGGGTATTAGATACCGGTTCGGTTGCTAAGTGTTAGTAACTCGAAATAAAAGCTACGGAATAAACGGAGACTAGCTAAAGGTGAGCTGACAATATGTGTTGGAAGTGTTTCCAATGTTGATATGATCAAGCATCGCATGCTCCCTCTACCATCGAGATTGGTGTTAAACCTAAATAATTGTTATTTGGTGTTTGCGTTGAGCATAGACGTGATTGGATTATGTCTATCGCAATACGGTTATTCATTTAAGGAGAATAATGGTTACTCTGTTTATTTGAATAATACCTTCAATGGTCTTGCACCTAAAATGAATGGTTTATTGAATCTCGATCGTAGTGATACACATGTTCATGCCAAAGATATAGGATAGTAATGATAGTACCACCTACTTGTGGCACTGCCACGTAAGTCATATCGGTATAAAACGCATGAAGAAGCTCCATGTTGATGGATCTTTGGGCTCACTCGTTTTTGAAAAGTTTGAGACATGCGAACCATGTCTATTGGTGTATATGCATGAAGAAACTCCATGCAAATGGACCGTTTGGACTCACTTGATTTTTGAATCACTTGAGACATGCAAATCATACCACATGGGCAAGATGACTGAAAGCCTCGTTTTCAGTAAAATGGAAAGCAACTAGTTGGAAGTAATACATTTTGATGTGTGCAGTCCAATGAGTGCTGAGGCATGTAGTGGATGTCATTATGTTCTTACTTCATAGATGATTTGAGTAGATGTTGAGTATATTTACTTGATAAATCACGAGTCTGAATTATTGAAAGGTTCAAGTAATTTCAGGGTGAAGTTGAAAGATCGTCGTGACAAGAGGATAAAAGATCTATGACATGATCATAGAGATGAATATCTGAATTACGAGTTTGGCACAGAATTAAGACATTGTGGAAATTGTTTCACAACTGATACAGCCTGGAACACCATAGTGTGATGGTGTGTCCGAACATCATAACTGCACCCTATTGGATATGATGCATACCATGATGTCTCTTATCGAATTACCACAATAGTTTATGGGTTATGCATTAAAGACAACCACATTCACTTTAAATAGGGCACCACGTAATTCCGATGAGATGACACCGTATGAAGTATGGTTTAGAGAAACCTAAGCTGTCATTTCTTAAAAGTTTGGGGCTGCGACGCTTATGTGAAAAAGGTTTCAGGCTGATAAGCTCGAACCCAAAGCGGATAAATGCATCTTCATAGGGCACCCAAAATAGTTGGGTATACCTCCTGTCTCAGATTCGAAAGCAATAAGGGATTGTTTCTAGAATCGGGTCCTTTCTCGAGGAAAGGTTTGTCTTGAGAATTGAGTGGGAGGATGGTGGAGACTTGATGAGGTTATTGAACCGTCACTACAACTGGTGTGTAGCAGGGCACAGGAAGTTGTTCCTGTGGCACCTACACCAATTGAAGTAGAAGCTTATGATAGTGATCATGAAACTTCAGATCAAGTCACTACCGTACTTCGTAGGGTGACAAGGATGCGTACTGCTTCAGAGTGGTACAGTAATCCTATCTTGGAAGTCATTTTGCTAGACAACAATGAACCTACGAGCTATGGAGAAGCGATGGTGGGCCTGGATTCCAAAATGGCTCGAGGCCATATAATCCGAGAGAGGATCCATATATGAAAACAGAGTGTAGACTTTGGAAGAACTACTTGATGGCCGTAAGGCTGTTAGGTACATATGGATTTTTTTAAAGGAAGACGGACAATGATGGTAATCACCATTAAGAAAGCTCGACTTATTGTTAAGATGTTTTCCGACAAGTTCAAGGAGTTGACTATGATGAGACTTTCTCACTCGTAGCGATGCTAAGAGTCTGTTGGAATTATATTAGCGATTACTGCATTATTTATGAAATCTTGCAGATAGGATGTCAAAACATTGTTTCCTCGACGATTTTCTTGAGGAAAGGTTGTATGTGATACAACGGGAAGGTTTTGTCAATCTTGAAAGATGCTAATAAGTATGCAAAGCTCCAGCAATCCTTTTGAGGACTGGAGTAAGCATCTCGGAGTTGGAATGCACGCTTTGATGAGATGATCAAAGATTTTGGGTTTATACAAAGTTTATGAGAAACTTGTATTTCCAAAGAAGTGAGTGGGAGCACTATAGAATTTCTGATGAGTATATGTTGTTGACATATTATGGATCAGAAATGATGTAGAATTTCCGGAAAGCATATAGGGTTATTTGGAAAGTGTTTTTCAATGGAAAGCCTGGATTAAGCTACTTGAGCATTGAGCATCAAGATCTATAAGGATAGATCAAAACGCTTAATGGTACTTTCAAATGAGCACATACCTTGACATGATCTTGGAGGTGTTCAAGATGGATCAGTCAAAGAAGGAGTTCTTGCCTGAGTTGTAAGGTATGAAGTTAAGACTTAAAGCTCGACCATGGCAGAATAGAGAGAAAGGACGAAGGTCGTCCCCTATGCTTAAGACGTAGGCTCTACAGTATGCTATGCTGTGTACCGCACCTGAAGTGTGCCTTGCCATGAGTCAGTCAAGGGGTACAAGAGTGATCCAAGAATGGATCACAGGACATCGGTCAAAGTTATCCTTAGTAACTAGTGGACTAAGGAATTTTTCTCGATTATGGAGGTGGTAAAAGAGTTCGTTGTAAAGGGTTACGTCGATGCAAGCTTAACACCTATCCGGATAGCTCTGAGTAGAGATACCGGATACGTATAATGGAGCAACAATTTAGAATAGCTCCAAGTAGAACAATTATTTGGAATAGCTCCAAATAGAACGTGGTAGCTACATCTAGGAGATGACATAGAGATTTGTGAAGCACACACGGATCTGAAAGGTTCAGACCCGTTGACTAAAACCTCTCTCACAAGCAACATGATCAAACCTAGAACTCATTGAGTGTTAATCACATAGTGATGTGAACTAGACTACTGACTCTATTAAACTCTTGGGTGTTAGTCACATGGCGATGTGACCTGTGAGTGTTAATCACATGGCGATGTGAACTAGATTATTGACTCTAGTGCAAGTGGGAGACTGTTGGAAATATGCCCTAGAGGCAATAATAAATAAGTTATTATTATATTTCCTTGTTCATGATAATCGTTTATTATCCATGCTGGAATTGTATTGATAGGAAACTCAGATACATGTGTGGATACATAGACAACACCATGTCCCTAGTAAGCCTCTAGTTGACTAGCTCGTTCATCAATAGATGGTTACGGTTTCCTGACCATGGACATTGGATGTCGTTGATAACGGGATCACATCATTAGGAGAATGATGTGATGGACAAGACCCAATCCTAAGCATAGCACTAGATCGTGTAGTTCGTATGCTAAAGCTTTTTTAATGTCAAGTATCATTTCCTTAGACCATGAGATTGTGCAACTCCCGGATACCGTAGGAGTGCTTTGGGTGTGCCAAACGTCACAACGTAACTGGGTGGCTATAAAGGTACACTATAGGTATCTCCGAAAGTGTCTGTTGGGTTGGCACGAATCGAGACTGGGATTTGTCACTCCGTGTGACGGAGAGGTATCTCCGGGCCCACTCGGTAGAACATCATCATAATGTGCACAATGTGATCAAGGAGTTGATCACGGGATGATGTGTTACGGAACAAGTAAAAGAGACTTGTCGGTAACGAGATTAAACAAGGTATCAGGATACCGGCGATCGAATCTCGGGCAAGTATCGTACCGCCAGACAAAGGGAATTGTATACGGGATTGATCGAATCCTCGACATCGTGGTTCATCCGATGAGATCATCATGGAACATGTGGGAGCCAACATGGGTATCCAGATCCCACAGTTGGTAATTGACCGGAGAACGTCTCGGTCATGTCTGCATGTCTCCCGAACCCGTAGGCTCTACACACTTAAGGTTCGATGACACTAGGGTTATAAAGGAAGTTTGTATGTGGTTACTGAATGTTGTTCGGAGTCCCGGATGAGATCCCAGACGTCACGAGGAGTTCCGGAATGGTCCGGAGGTAAAGATTTATATATAGGAAGTCCTATTTCGGCCATCGGGACAAGTTTCGGAGTCATCGGTATTGTACCGGGACCACCGGGTGGGTCCCGGGGGCCCACCGGGTGGGGCCACCTGCCCCGGGGGCCACATGGGCTGTAGGGGGTGCGCCTTGGCCTATATGGGCCAAGGGCACCAGCCCCAAGAGGCCCATGCGCCAAGAGATGAGGGATAGGAAGAGTCCTAAGGGGGGAAGGCACCTCCGAGGTGCCTTGGGGAGGAGGGACTCCTCCTAGCCGCACCCTTCCTTGGAGGAAGGGCCAAGGTTGGGCCTCCCCCCCTCTCCCTTGCCCCTATATATATGTGGGGGTTGGGAGGGCAGCCATACCAATGTTTTGGTGCAGCCCCTCCCCTCTCCCAAGTCCTTCTCCTCTCCCGTGGTGCTTGGCGAAGCCCTGCAGGATTGCCATGCTCCTCCACCACCACCACGCCGTTGTGCTGCTGCTGGATGGAGTCTTCCTCAACCTCTCCCTCTCTCCTTGCTGGATCAAGGCGTGGGAGACATCATCGGGCTGTACGTGTGTTGAACGCGGAGGTGCCGTTCGTTTGGCACTAGGATCATCGGTGATTTGGATCACGACGAGTACGACTCCATCAACCCCGTTCACTTGAACGCTTCCGCTTAGCGATCTACAAGGGTATGTAGATGCACTCTCCTTCCCCTCGTTGCTAGTCTCTCCATAGATAGATCTTGGTGACACGTAGGAAAATTTTGAATTTCTGCTACGTTCCCCAACAAATGCATCCCTGCCATGTATTTTGTTGCCATGTTTGAGTGTTGTAGCATGTTCATCTCTTTGCATTTAGATGACTGCTTGCTGTAAATTGCAGACCAGTGTCATATTTGAATCGCTTGCCATTTCCAAACCGTAACTCCGATTCCAATGATCTTTATATCGATTTCAACCGAAATCACCTCATCTTTCAAGTGGCACACTTGGTTGTCCAAGTTGAGGCCAGGTTCATGCATTCCTTGCCCAATCATGCATATGCAACGCATACCGCATCCCGCATATCATACCATGTTCATGTGTTGGTTGTTTACTATGTTGTGTGCTTCTTTTTTGGTGTCTGCTTCTTCGGGTTGGTTCTGATAACGTCGAGTTTGCGAGGATCCGTTCGTCTACGTCCGTTTGTCTTCTTCATGGACTAGTTCTTCTTCCTTGCGGGATTTCAGGCAAGATGATCATACCCTCGAAATCACTTCTATCTTTGCTTGCTTAGTTGCTCGCTCTTTTGCTATGCCTATGCTGAGATACCTACCACTTGCTTATCATGCCTCCTAAATTGTTGAACCAAGCCTCTAATCCACCTTGTCCTAGCAAACCGTTGTTTGGCTATGTTACCGCTTTGCTCAGCACCTCTTATAGCATTGTTAGTTGCAGGTGAAGATTGAAATTTGTTCCTTGTTGGAACATGGAGATGTTGTTCCTTGTTGGAACATGTTTACTTGTTGGGATATCACAATATATCTTATTTAATTAATGCATCTATATACTTGGTAAAGGGTGGAAGGCTCGGCCTTATGCCTGGTGTTTTGTTCCACTCTTGCCACCCTAGTTTTCGTCATATCGGTGTTATGTTCCCGGATTTTGCGTCCCTCATGCGGTTGGGCTATTATGGGAACCCCTTGACAGTTAGCCTTAAGTAAAGCTCTTCCAGCAATGCCCAACATTGATTTTACCATTTGCCACCTAGCCTTTTTCTTTCCCTTGGGTCGGCCAGCCCAAGGGTCATCATTATTTTACCCCCCGGGCCAGTGCTCCTCTGAGTGTTGGTCCAACTGAGCGATGTTCGAGGCTACCAGGGGCAACTCTGGGCTGGCTTACCCGACATCTTGCTCATTCGGTGTGCCCTGAGAATGAGATATGTGAAGCTCCTATCGGGATTTGTCGGCACATCTGGGTGGTGTTGCTGGTTTAGTTTTACCCTGTCGAAATGTCTTGTTGTACTGGGATACCGAGTCTGATCGGAATGTCTCGGGAGGAGGTCTATTCCTTCGTTGACCGTGAGAGCTTGTGATGGGCTAAGTTGGGACACCCCTACAGGGATTTGAACTTTCGAAAGCCGTGCCCGCAGTTATGGGTAGATGGGAATTTGTTAATGTACGGTTGTATAAAACCTAAAGTTGACCTTAATTAAAATGCATCAACTGCGTGTGTAACCATGATGGTCTCTTTCCGGCGGAGTCCGGGAAGTGAACGCGGTTGTTGGAGTTATGCTTGACGTAGGTTGCTATAGGATCACTTCTTGATCATACTTTTATCGACCGTGCTTTGCCTCCTCTTCTCGCTCTCATTTGCGTATGTTAGCCACCATATATGCTAGTCGCTTGCTGCAGCTCCACCTCATACCTTTACCTTACCAATAAGCTTAAATAGTCTTGATCGCGAGGGTGCGAGATTGCTGAGTCCCCGTGGCTCACAGATACTTCCAAAACCAGCTTATAGGTGCCGATGAGTCCATGCAGATGACGCAACCAAGCTCAGGAGGAGCTCGATGAAGATCTTGTCCTTTGTCTTGCTTCGTTCTAGTTGATCATTAGTGGAGCCTAGTTGGGGTCGATCGGGGACCGTGTCGCATTTGGGGTTCTTCTTTTATTTTGGTTCCGTAGTCGGACCTTGATTGTATCTGGATGATGTAATGCCTTATTCATGTAATTGTGTGAAGTGGCGATTGTAAGCCAACAATGTATCTTTTTCCCTTTATGTATTACATGGGTTGTGTGAAGATTACCTCACTTGCGACATTGCTTTCAATGCGGTTATGCCTCTAAGTCGTGCTTCGACATGTGGTAGATATAGCCGCATCGAGGGCGTTACAAGTTGGTATCAGAGCCTTCCCCGACCTTAGGAGCCCCCACTGTTTGATCGTTTTTAGCGGCCGAGTTGTGTCTAGAAAAAAATGTTTTGAGTCATTTAGGAATTATATATCGGAGAGTTTAGGAATTCTTTTTTACTTCCCGGTCTCCTCATCGCTCTGGTAAGGCATCCTGACGTAGAGTTTTGACTCTTCTCTTCTCAAATTTCACTAAATTTTTTTTAGGATCACGTGGGTATCTTGGAATCGTTCCGATGGTTTTGTGACGAGAACATTGTCTTGGTGCCTCCTGTCAGGGGTTTTGTGGAAGTGTCCCTGGGAGTTGAGCTCTGAGGTGTTGTCGTCATAATTTTATCGTTGCAGTTCTGGAATACCTGAGTTTAGTACGCCGACATCGAAAATCTCTTTTATGCAGTTCGTTGGTGAGATAACCTCGACGCCACCCAGTACTGGGGCGGGAGTTCGGGAGTATTGCCATAACTTGTATAACGGATGCTTTTCGAAGGTTGAGGTAGATGATTTCCGAAGGTTTCTTGGTTATGTGTTGAAGGATGGATACAGCTGGATGCAGGATTTGCTAGTTTGGGTGAGATATTATGCTTCCCCTATATCCCCAACACCTGATTGCATAACCGGAAAGTTTTGGGAGTTTCATAGGTGGGAATTCAAGTAGCTCTTAGGATATCTTTCCGACAGATGTATGATATGAAATTGGGGTTCGACGTCTAGTGGTTCGCCTATTCACAGTCGGTTTTACAGTGGTCTCGTTGTGTCTTAAAGAGTCCTTGGCTATGCCGACTCGGGGACGCTCCGTATGTCATGTGCACTGCCATGTACATGATGGTGCTGTACGATCGAGCCCGTGTAGGCCCCACCACGAAAACTTCGGACGAAATCTCTATCATATGTTTGTTCCGGCTTATTCTGCAAGCCAATCCTTTGTTTTGTTTTGAGTTGTGGTATTCGAGTTGCTTCGAAGTCAAATGTTGATTCCATACCTTTCCTAAACAGTGTTCTCATATTCCTATGTGAATACTAATCCTTCTTGATCATCAAGGTTGTCTTTTGTCAATCCCTTTTAACCGGCGTGTTTCTCTTCAAGCGGATCCGTTCATTTTCAATATCCGTAAGATTCAATCTCAGCTTTTCTCAACGGTGTTTGTTTCATCCATCTCCAAGTTCCCTTTGTTTTTCCCGCCCACCCACCCTTTTTCTTCGAGGACTCGGATTTCTTAATCAAGTATCATCTCATTGATGAGAAGTCTCTCCATTCTTTTTTCCTTCATGTTCTTATCCGGTGATTCTCATGAAGATCTTAACGGAGCCTCAAGTTCATCTTTATTCATTCTTTTCTTCTCCGATGGATTCAAGTCAAGCTTTGTTGACCATATCCTTTCCTCGTTTCAATGTTTTCTCATGCCGGTGCAAATTCTTAACCATTCATTTCCTTCTATTCATTTATTCTGGAGTGCTGAAGATATCTTGAAGATTCGTGTTTTCCAGTCTACATTCGTTCAAGCTCTTTCGAGGATGTTATCTCATTCAAGCCATTTAATTCAACCGGTGCATTCTCTCTTTTAAATCATTTCAACGGTGTTTCTCTTGAGTGGGCCCTAACCCACAGGTCTTTTTCCAGGATCTTACCTGACTCTTCTTATTTTCCTGGAGCTACCATCAAATTCTTTTCGAAGTTTGACGTAAAAATGAATCGTCATCAGTCAAATGTCTTTCTCCAAGATCTTTCATAATTCTTTTCATTGTTGGCTCAACCTCTTCGTTTTGATTCTGCCAGAGTGTCTAAATAATTCATGGTGCCGTTTCTCGTCGCCATTCTTGGATTTTGAAGACCGAAGAAGAGTTTCCCCTTGAATCTTGTTTCGATCTATCAAAGATTCGTGATTCTAGCTCGTTGCCATCCTCTCATAATTGTTTCGATCGTGAGTATTCTTTTCACCATTCCGGAGCAATTTAAGAGTCTTCTCAGTTTGTTATCCGGAGTCCATCAAGTCAGGTTTATTCATTCTCAGCTTTCAGTTATCATTCTCCGATCTTATCGGTGCAGCGTTCAAGTGATCTCTAATCGGTCCATGATCTATTATATTCACTTGTATCTAAATTCTCTCAAGCATCTTCGTCCATTTGCTAATTCTTCCCGGTGTTTCTTTATCTTTACTTTGTTCATAACCAATTCTTACGGTGGTTCGTACAAGATTCCTCTTCTTTCGTTATCATATCAATTCATTCGTTGTTTTGATTCCACCGGTGTTTCGTTGAAGGCATTCTCAAGTTGCGCTATATCTATTTTAATCCTTTCTACGAGAATAAGTAATATGTCGAATCCATTGGCTATCATCAATTTAATTGGTGAAGGATAAGCATAATGCAATTCTTATTCTTGTTTCATCGAGTTTATTCAATTCCTGTTTTTCGGAGTGGCTCATCATACTTATTCTTGGGTTCAAGTGCTCATCCTTCTTTCCCGGAGTTCCAAGTTCTCTCAATTATTTCATCGCGAAGATCCATCTAATCATTGCAAGGTTCAAACTTGTGTTCTCAACTAGCCTTTCATTCTGTTTGATAATTCTTTTGTTTAACGGAGTTCTTCATGAAGGTTCTACATGATTCATCAAGGATTATATTCCTTCTCGAAGTGTTCATCAAGATTCTTTTCAGAGGAACTCAATCATTCTTTATCTTGCCTTTTAAAGTGAAATTCTTTCAACCGTATCGTTTGAGGTGGTATTATGTCATTCTTGATAATTTGAGTTCATGTTTTCATGATTCACATGTTGTCAAGAATGAGACATTTTAAATCCATCAATCTCGTCATTTGAGTTATCTTGGGTAATATTTTTACCAAAAGCCTTCCCTAAGGATTGTTGCTATTATGGTGCTTCTAAATGATCCAAGTTCTTCATTTATCCTCCCCGTGAAATAAGTTTCTCGTCTCCTTGTTGATATCAATCCAATCTATTATTTTTCGTTAGTGGCAGAATTTCACCTCATAGCTTTGAGATGTTTTCTATAAGTCCACTACAACGTTGTTCTTTTCGTTGTTGGTTTTCCAACAACTCCGTTCGACCGTTCCCCTGAAGATGCCTCTTCAAGCTCTTTTGTGGCAGAAGTTGGCATTTTCTTCTCAATTCTCCTATGACAATTATCTATCTTCTATTCTTCCGTTCCGGAGGCATTGTGATGTTGCTCTCCTCAACCCATCTTCTCGGATTGTCAGGACCATGTTTTGATCGTGCTTATCCTTTTAACCGGAGTATTGTGTTCCTTTTCTCAAGTTCTTTCATTTAATCAAGTTTTTCATCTCTTTTCAACCAGAGTGCTGTCTGAGATCTTTCTTACCCCTTGTTCCATTCATTCAGTAGTTCCGGAGGCAGTGTGTTGTGATTTCATCAAGTATCTTCTCATCTTATCAAGACCTTATTCAATTCCTTTTCTTTCCAACCGGAGTGCTGCCTGAATTTGTTCTTCCTTGTTCCTCTTTTCTAACGGAGATTTTTCAACTTCGTTCATCTACGTTGCATTCTTTTCTCGAATTGGCTCAACCCTTTCAAGGTTCTCTGGTTTCTTCATTTGTCAAAGAAGCAACTTAGTTTTTACCTCTTCTCTTATCTCTTCTGTTGTCCCTCCGGTGCCATTCTAGATCTCGGGACGAGATCCTCTCGTAGTGGTGGAGTGTTGTAACGCCCCGAGACCGATGTGCCAGGTGTCGTGCAGTTATTCGCTGTTGTTGCCTTGTCATTGCTTGCATGTCATGCATTGCATATCATGTCACCATGTGCATTTCATTTGCATACATGTTCGTCTCATGCATCCGAGCATTTTTCCAGTTGTCCGCTTTGCATTCCGGTGTTCCGTTCTCCTCCGGTGGTCATTTCTACCTTCTTCTCATGTGTGGGGATTAAACATTTTCGGATAGGACCGAGACTTGCCAGGCGGCCTTGGTTTACTACCGGTAGACCGCCTGTCAAGTTCCGTGCCATTTGGACTTCGTTTCATGCTCCAACGGTTAACCGAGGGACCGAAAAGGCCTCGTGTGTGTTGCAGCCCAACACCCGTCCATTTTGGCCCAAAACCCACCAAAACCCTCTCCATCATCTAGAGCGTTCGATCACGATCGCGTGGCCGAAAACCGCACCTCATTTGGACTCTCCTAGCTCCCTCTACCTATAAATATGTGTCTCCCCCCGAAATTTTTGGATCTTCCTACCCCAAACCCTAGATCCAACTCCTTCCGCACCACCGGACACATCCACGCCGGACGGACATGTCCGCTCGTCCCCACGCCACCGCTTCCAGCCTCTCCTGGCGCGCCACGTGGCCCGCCGGCCACCTCCCGCGCCGCGGCCCGCCCGGGCCCGAGG
This sequence comes from Triticum monococcum, assembly GCA_034509565.1. Lineage (NCBI taxonomy): Eukaryota > Viridiplantae > Streptophyta > Magnoliopsida > Poales > Poaceae > Triticum > Triticum monococcum. The sequence goes on along the minus strand of CM067847.1, from coordinate 210,536,789 downwards.
AGGGCCCCCGCGGCCCAATCGCGCCGCGCCGCCGCCTAGCGTCCCCGCCACCCGTGGGTTCGACGCGCCGCCGCCCGCCTCCTCGCCGGTGTTCGCCGCCCGGCCTTCCTTGCCTCGCCGCACCTCCCGCCGCTCCGCCATCCTGCTCCAGCCCGGCCGCCCCAGCTCGCCGTTCGCCACCGCCGGATCACCACCGCCGACCTCTTGCGCCGCCCCGTACCTTGCCGGAGTGCCCCTGCCTCGCCGCTTTGGCTCCAGCCACCGCCACCGACCTCGGCATAGCCGGCGAGCTCCCGCGCCGCCCTCTCCATCGCCGGTCGCCGTCCCGTCGCCGGATCCGGCCGGTTGGATCAGATCCACCGGTCCCACCATCCAAACGCGGCCTCGTCCCGATCCGGATCCGCTCCGTCCCGGAACCGCTCCGTCCCGCTTTGACTTTTCGCGGAGGTATAAAACCACCAAGTCCCCGAATTCCTAGATCCAAGTGCTCATGTTCATCGCATCGTATCTCCGCATCCGTAGCTCCGATTCATGCATATAGCATATCAAATTGTTCGTCTCAGAGAGTACATCATTTCATTCCATTGCATCATTTTCATTTGAGTTCATCTTGATGCCCGAAATGCTGTTAGAAGGAGGCTACTTGAGTTAACTGTCAGATCTGCTACTCCATCTTAGACATTTGTCATTTTTGCCATGATTATTGTGTGCATGATTTGACTATGAGTTCTACATATGTTTTGTTAAGGGTCTTGTCATCTTTCCAGAGGTGCAACCCATGGATTTTTTTGATGTGTGCGGTGACTAGTGCAAGCTTGCAAAGTGGTGCACTTGGTAATTCTGTTTTCAGGGACTTAGTATTTTCACTAAGTCCTCGAGCTATTTATCTCATGATGCCATATGTTCATGTTGTTTCCTAGTGATCCGTGCCTCTTTTGAGGATGATCAGTAAAGGAGTTTTGTTAATATTGTAGTGCTCTATCCATCCATGTCTTTGTTTGTAGATATGGAGCCCCCTAGCTTGAGTCAATCGAGCTCTGCTTTTGCTACTTTGTGAATCTGGGCAGATCGTCAACTTGTTTGCGATTTTGCCGATGTTGTTGTAGTTGATTCGTGCATGCTATGCCATTGTTCTTGCCATGTCTAGCTTGAATTTTGTGCCTTCTTTATGGATGTATGCTTGTATTGCCATGACTTGCACCGTAGTGAGTGCATCGAGCTCGTAAACATGCCTACTTGAGTTATGATTTCAGCATGTCCCAGTTTTCACTAAGTCTGAAAACTGATTATGTTTTTGCTATGTTCACATGCTTGCAATTGTATTTTGTGATCCCTTTTGGCTCAAGGTCACTAAGGGACTTTTGTTAAGCTCTTTGAGTAGCTCCATGCCATGTTATACTTTGTCATGTTCAGGTCCTGTAGCATATAGTTTTGTTGCTCCGAAGAGTAATATCTGATCTAAAATTCCAGACAAGTGTTGATTTCACTAAGTCTGAGATCTGTTTACCATTTGCGTTTTTGCCATGCTTGTTTGAACCCGTGAATGGATGATTTGGCCGTAGCTCAGTGCTAGACTTTTGTTAACCATCTTGAATGCATCCCTGCCATGTATTTTGTTGCCATATTTGAGTGTTGTAGCATGGTCATCTCATTGCATTTAGATGACTGCTTGCTGTAAATCGCAGACTGGTGTCATATTTGAATCGCTTGCCATCCAAACCGTAACTCCGATTCCAATGATGTTTATATCGATTTCAACTGAATCACCTCATCTTTCCAGTGGCACACTTGGTTGTCCAAGTTGAGGCCAGGTTCATGCATTCCTTGCCCAATCATGCATATGCAACGCATACCGCATCCCGCATATCATACCATGTTCATGTGTTGGTTGTTTACTATGTTGTGTGCTTCTTTTCCGGTGTCTGCTTCTTCGGGTTGGTTCCGATAACGTCGAGTTTGTGAGGATCCGTTCATCTACGTCCGTTTGTCTTCTTCATGGACTCGTTCTTCTTCCTTGCGGGATTTCAGGCAAGATGATCATACCCTCGAAATCACTTCTATCTTTGCTTGCTTAGTTGCTCGCTCTTTTGCTATGCCTATGCTGCGATACCTACCACTTGCTTATCATGCCTCCTAAATTGTTGAACCAAGCCTCTAACCCACCTTATCCTAGCAAACTGTTGTTTGGCTATGTTACCGCTTTGCTCAGCCCCTCTTATAGCGTTGTTAGTTGCAGGTGAAGATTGAAATTTGTTCCTTGTTGCAACATGGAGATGTTGTTCCTTGTTGGAACATGTTTACTTGTTGGGATATCACAATATATCTTATTTAATTAATGCATCTATATACTTGGTAAAGGGTGGAAGGCTCGGCCTTATGCCTGGTGTTTTGTTCCACTCTTGCCGCCCTAGTTTCCGTCATATCGGTGTTATGTTCCTGGATTTTGCGTCCCTCATGCGGTTGGGCTATTATGGGAACCCCTTGACAGCTCGCCTTAAGTAAAGCTCTTCCAGCAATGCCCAACATTGGTTTTACCATTCGCCACCTAGCCTTTTTCTTTCCCTTGGGTCGGCCAGCCCAAGGGTCATCATTATTTACCCCCTCGGGCCAGTGCTCCTCTGAGTGTTGGTCCAACTAAGCGATGTCCGAAGCTACCAGGGGCAACTCTGGGCTGGCTTGCCCGACGTCTTGCTCATCCGGTGTGCCCTGAGAACGAGATATGTGCAGCTCCTATCGGGATTTGTCGGCACATCTGGGTGGTGTTGCTGGTTTAGTTTTACCGTGTCGAAATGTCTTGTTGTACCGAGATACCGAGTCTGATCGGAATGTCTCGGGAGGAGGTCTATTCCTTCGTTGACCGTGAGAGCTTGTGATGGGCTAAGTTGGGACACCCCTGCAGGGATTTGAACTTTCGAAAGCCGTGCCTACGGTTATGGGCAGATGGGAATTTGTTAATGTCCGGTTGTAGAAAACCTGAAGTTGACCTTAATTAAAATGCATCAACTGCGTGTGTAACCGTGATGGTCTCTTTCCGGCGGAGTCCGGGAAGTGAACACGGTTGTTGGAGTTATGCTTGACATAGGTTGCTATAGGATCACTTCTTGATCATACTTTTATCGACCATGCTTTGCCTCCTCTTCTCGCTCTCATTTGCGTATGTTAGCCACCATATATGCTAGTCGCTTGCTGCAGCTCCACCTCATACCTTTACCTTACCCATAAGCTTAAATAGTCTTGATCGCGAGGGTGCGAGATTGTTGAGTCCCCGTGGCTCACAGATACTTCCAAAACCAGCTTGCAGGTGCCGATGAGTCCAGGAAGATGACGCAACCAAGCTCAGGAGGAGCTCGATGAAGATCTTGTCCTTTGTCTTGCTTCGTTCTAGTTGATCAGTAGTGGAGCCCAGTTGGGGTCGATCGGGGACCGTGTCGCATTTGGGGTTCTTCTTTTATTTTGGTTCCGTAGTCGGACCTTGATTGTATCTGGATGATGTAATGCCTTATTCATGTAATTGTGTGAAGTGGTGATTGTAGGCCAACTATGTATCTTTTTCCCTTTATGTATTACATGGGTTGTGTGAAGATTACCTCACTTGCGACATTGCTTTCAATGCGGTTATGCCTCTAAGTCGTGCTTCGACACGTGGGAGATATAGCCGCATCGAGGGCGTGACAGGGACCCACTTGGTTGAATATTAGGGGGGGGGGGGCGTGGAGAGTTTAGCAAAGGTAAGTTATGGTTTAAAAAAACGAAGGTAAGTTGCGTAACAACATGTAGGTCTCCTGAGAATCACGATCATCAAAAAGATATCGTTCCTGTTTCTTTGAAAATTAGCCAAAATATTTCAGCCTCACTGAATTTCGGCCAAAATATTTCAACACTCGCTGAAATTTTTTCTGAAACTTCTAACTAGTGATGTTAAAAAAATCTGAACCTTCTAACTAGCGATGCCAAAATATTTCAGCACTCGCTGAAATTTGTCTGAAACTTCTAACTAGCGATGTTAAAAGAATTCCAAAACTTCTACCTAGCGATGTTTAAAAAATTCTGAAACTTCTAACTAGCGATGTAATTGTTCTGAATCGTGTCCAGACTCCGACGACACTTATATATAAATTTAAGAATTCATTTAACCTTCCTAAGCTTCAAAAGTTCTGGTTGAAAAAAGCAAATATATGTTTCAGCGTCTCACATGCAGACCAAATTTATTTCAAGAATAGTATTTGGAACCAGTACTGTGAAATATTACAACTTGATTAATCTGCACTGGACTATGAACATGGCTAGGAAACCTTATTCAAGAATAGTATTTGGCTCTCTTGTGAAGTTATTTTATTGCCCATCCGATCTTGCATGTTCAAAATCATACCTTTTTTCCTCGTATCTGTGAGACCAAATTTTGTTAATAACGCTGAATCATTTTTGTTGCTGCTCAAGATGGCACGACACCATGGTTTTCACTTCAGTGAGATTTCGATGAAATAACTGAACTTCATTCATTTAAGCACTCACTGCAATATTTGCCTTTCAGCCAAAATATTTCAGCACTAACTGAATTTTTTCTGAAACTTCTAACTAGCAATGTTAAAAAAAGCTTCAAAAGTTCTGGTTGTAAAGAGCAAATATATGTTTCAGCGTCTCCCATGCAGACCAAATTTATTTCAAGAATAGTATTTGAAACCAGTACTATGAAATATTACAACTTGATTAATCCGCACTGGACTATGAACATGGCTAGGAAACCTTCTTCGGGACTAAAACCAAACCACACCCTACTCTACCGCTTCATAACCAAGTGTACACTCCAGATCTAAGAATCAACCACTGTTGGACTAACTGCTTGCATCTTCATGATCTTCAATCGCAGCTGCATCCGATAGGCTAGCAATGTACGTCTTCAGCCTTTTCATGGACTTCAATTTGTTGTAGGGCAAAGTAAGAAGGGCAACAGGCAGCTCTCTTCTATAATTTTCAATGTATGACTGCATGGGAGGATATGTTAGTATCGTTCCATATGTTTACAAAATTGACAGAATTTTAGGTGTTACTCTACGTACTTGGTCATAACGCAGCGTAAGATCTTCTCCTGTAAAGAATTCGATGTTCTTCAGCATGTAGAGTGCACAAGAAGAACTACAACAATTAATTCTGTTAGCACCATTTCACGTATTAAAAATTCAAAACATATTGAGAAGCTAATACTGTTGACTGACTTGTCATCTTGTCTTGGCATAGGAACATGCTTTACTGTCCATTGGGTCACGTTAATGTCTTGCCATGCATGGCTTTGTGGTCCATTGATTCGCAGCGATGCTCTCAGATGTGCTTCCACCCCACATATCTGCCAAAGTCCATGGTATGAGAAGTTGCTCACGGTTCAAGGTTAGGTATGATGCTAAATGCTGTGTTATATTGAAAGACGTTTAAAATATCACCACGTGAACCACTTGTGTTACTACGTAGCTGGAAAGTGAATCAAGCATCTGAATCTCCCTACTTCTGGGGTTTACGACCACAAGGAACCAGTGGGTGTTCGCCATGTTCGTAGGTAGAAAAACCTGGACAGAAAGATGATTACATCAACATGCATAATGATTACAAAAATAAATGTGTTTATGTCATGGTTAGATGGTACCAGATCATGTCTGAGGTAGTTGTCTCCTTTTGTTGTTCCATGACTGCCCGCCAAAGCGGCCTCGTGGTAGTTCTCTACCTTACCATCTCTTTCGAGCATAGCAACGCCGGCCACCCTTTCAATGTAAACCAGTTGCCCGTCCCTTATGTCCTCACGATGATCATGACGCATGATCTGAATCACAGCATCAACCAACTAAAACAAAATTCAAGTTAATTGTACTGTGCAAAAGAAAATTGATAAAATAATTTGGCAAATATCTTACTTCGTCACCCAACCATTTGTCATCTAAAACTCCATCTGTCATGGTGAGGCATTGCAAATGCTTCTGTAGGAGAACAATGTCATCAATTACCACCAATTGTTTATCAAGATCTGAGGTGTTGACAATTTCGGCCACGTGATTCTGTCGAAACTTGTCAAGGTCAGTCTCCAGCCTCGAAGCACCTGTGTCTGTATCTTTAAAAATGCTTGCACGGTTTTTCCTCTTTGTATTCTTTGTGTCCTTGGAATCATTGGTAGACTCCGATGGAGTCCTGTTTCTCTTTCTCTTCTTATCACTATCGTACAAAACATAATCTTCATTGCACAATAATGAAGATGCCACTCTTTTCCGGATGCTCGTACGAGTTGGTAGCATGGAATCAACCACGCTATCTTGTCGCTGCTTTGCTAAAGAATCATCATAGTTGTCCTCATCAACTGGGAAGACATGTGTCTCTTCCGGCTCCCTTATTTCCTTAGCCTTGGCAGACCGGTGTTTGCTTTTGGTACCTGCCTCTCCCCCCATCTCAATACTGACATCTTCATCATCTTGATCTCTTCTTTCTTCAGCCTTTCGCACATTCTCATTGTCCCTCAAATTCAGAGGATCCCGTGATTCGAAATAAAGCACTTGTTAGCTACGAATCTTCATTAACTTAAAACAAAATCAGTTATATGTGAAATGTGTATCACCATGAAAGCTTCAAGGCTTGTGGTGGTTTTTGAATGCTTTCGTGATTGCAAACTAGGAGCAGACTGCAAATCTTCAACTACGTTCTTCATGGGGGCATCCATGTTATCTTTTTGTATTCCCTTAGCAGAAATGCCTTTGGAATGACCTTCGTGTCTTTTTTTGTTTTTGCTGGTGAGTAGTATTCTCTCCTGGGACCTCCATTGGGTCCGCAGGTACTCCCAGGTCAGATAGCTGTATGTCCTCTACTCCTGGGTGATCAGCATCAAATATTCCATAGCGGTGGTTCTTTAAAACAAATGTGTTAGTGTGGAGAGTATTGATAGTAAAAATATTTATAGAAACTCATAATGGTATACTTACATTGAATTTTGTGATGAGGTCGTCCGTGCGTCTGCCGTCCGCAAGTGTATGCCTAAGGCACTCGTCCATTTTTTTCAAGGGTGCTCATCCTATCAAATTGTTGTGCACTGGCTTCCCGCACAATGGAGGCAACTTCTTTCAAATCAGCCAATACACGGCCCATGAGTGCCTTATCCTGCAAATTACAAGTAGTTAGAAGCATATGACTTCGATTGTACTTGCAAAGTTACAATATATATTTGTGTCTGATGTTCATCATTTACCTGACCGTCAGTCTTTGGTTTGACCGGTGTCCCAACTGGTGGCGGATTGAAAGGCCGCAACAGGTCATCGACATACTGTATGTTAGTGTCGTTAGTATCATTCAAAACATATGGTACATAATCCAGGCACACAGTACTAACACTTTACCTCTCCAACCCCTATATAATTTTTGTTGATCATGTTGTCAACCTTCTGTGCCTTCTCGTCACTCCAATTTTGGATCAGCGGCCTTAACCTTGATGCATACGAGATGGTAGAGTCCAATTGGTGCACCCTCCACTTCTTGTAGTACCACGTCTGCATTACAACAAAAACAGCTTAGAAAATTTTCCATAAAATTAAATGTATTGTATGTTAATAATGATTGTATTACTTGCAGCAATGGTAGGTTGCCCTCCAGATTTGCTCCACCATTTACAAATTTCCTGACGCTAGTCATAAGATGGTCAAGCGTAAGCTGTCCAAAATTGGTGCTCTTTATTGTCTCAACGTTTCTAAAAATCCCAAGGTATCTGTTGTCCACATACTGCTGTGTTGTCGGGCATACATATTTGCCTATGGTGTACAAGACAAATGGCCTGACAAAATTAGGTGTGCTGTTGCCTTTCATCTTGGCTAGCAATCCTTTGAAAGTTACTTTTGTGTCATTGGGGTCTTTCAGTTCCTTCCACAACTCCAAAGTATCGTTGAGATTTGAAGAGACGTGATTCTTCCCCATGCAGGGCAGGCCTGTTATATGCTCCACATCTTTTAGTGTGATCCTACATGGTCTCCCATTAATTATAAAGGCATCCTGCTCTGCATCATATGAATAAGCGATGGCCTGGCACAGCACAATCACCATGTACGTCAGTTGCTGTGCGTTTAAATCTTTTATGAACTTCTCGTATTGCAGCAATGAAGCAACCTGAGTTCTGTGAATGTACAAATAGTGTGATTAGATTCTGTATGGTATTCATTTAAACACGCATAGAACCGACTAGATGTAATCTATGCCAATATCAAAATTGTGCTCTACATTGCTGCATGAAATTATAGAGCTTCTAGGCCATATAATGAACACCAGACATAGAAAAACAAGCTATCTCTGTCCGCAAATTGACTGATAATAGTATAGATTTTTAGTACAAAGAGCAGACTTTGTTCTATGTACACTACTAAAGTTTCACGCGTCACGCTTACGAAAATAATTGCATACATGATCACAAGATCAATAGTTTATAGATAATCACCATACTAGGAATGTAACATGTGATCCTACTGTTCATCTTTCTCTTTAGTATTCTCCTTTATTTCTCGTCAACCTAAAATTTAATATAGTACATACATTTGATGTTCTTAATGCCAAATAAGTGAGGCGTGCAACTTACGTACAAAACTACTTTGTATTCTATCTACTGCGTATTTGATCAGGCATTTAGGAGTACTACGATTATTTTGTTGATTCGGTTGCTGGTTTTAAACAAAGTTGAATTACTAGTCCTTCCTTTCCATATCGTTGCACGTAGAACTTTCCAGCACAAAAATTAGCGCAAGTTTCATTACAGAGAGAGGCATTCACGACTAAAAACTAAGAGAGGAAGGTATCCACGATCTCCCTTAAGTTTTGCCAAAGCACATGTAGATGTGCTCTAAGTATTGCTTATCTAAGTCCTATGTCATTGATTTTATGCTAAGATTCGTGCAAGCCTTTCTAGACACACCAATCTCCCTTCAGTAAAATAGGGATAGTTCGTTATGGCTGTAACTAAACGAGATCAAAAAGAAGTGCGCTATAAATAATGGGATTGCATGCAGACTTGGGAAGGAGGGTGTATACACAATACAAGGATCTCGATCGTTACTGGAGGATTCACTCGATGGCGGCCGGCTCCATTGCCGTTCGCTTTCATCTTTTGATTCGCCGGCTTCTCCGACGTGCCCTTCTCTTTCGTCGGCTTCTCTGACGTGCCCTTGTCTTTCATCTCAGGATTCGTCGATGCATGCTTTGAAGATGACGGCTTTGTCGGCTTCACCGACCTGGGAGCTACTTTGGGCGGCGTGGGGTGGTAATTCGGTGTAGTCATGGAAGGCTAGGTATGGGCGCGTGGGGTGGGAGGCGTGGGGTGGAAGTATACGATCTATGCTGTGAAAAGCTTCGTATTTATAGGGGATTCTCTACCAACCGATCACAAGGAAATATTGGGAATTTGGGATCTCACGAAGAGGTAGTTTTAGATCACGTAATGTTTATGTATAGGGGATTCTCTAACAACCCACCACAAGGAAATATTGGGAATTTGGGATCTCACGAAGAGGTAGTTTTAGATCACGTAAAGTTTTTTAGCTATATTTTTATTTTGAGAATTTTTTAGCAAGTTTAGATCAGTAATCTCAACCGTGAAGCGTTTGGGCTTCTTGTGCTTTCTTATACGGGCCTATGGGTGAGCCCATTTTAAATGTGAACATGACAAAGGAAGCGAGGACTCCAGCAGGCGGGATGAGCCCCGTCCCAATTATTTAGGATGGGCATGCGCGAGGGCGCTTCGTCCTCACTGCCACAATTCTCCAAAAATGGTTCCTCTGCCTCTGCGTCCTCTCGATTCCCTCTTCCTTCCTGTCAATTTTGTTAGTAGTTCTCAAGTAGCAGCACATACGATGGCCTTCTTCTTGTCAATTTCTTGTTCTCCTGCTTCTTTATTTTGTGCGCACAGATTCATCTGCCTGCAACATGTAGTCCGTTGCCTTATGAGAATTTTGCACACAGATTCATCTGCATGCAACATCTAGTCCGTTGTCTTGTCAATTTCTTGTTTTTCTCCTGCTTCTTTAGTTTGTACACACAAGTTCATTTGCATGGGTGATGAATAATTCATAGATACATGTTTATTCTTGATTGTTGATGCAGTTGTTTAGATAAATATTTCAAGAGCGTAAATTTATATTGTTAATTCGCATATACTCCCTCTGCAAGGAAATATAACTACTTTTGGTTCACTGCTTTAGTGATTTCTTTACAACGGGAGTACTTGTTCAGTTTAAATTGTTCATGCACTTGTTTACATAAACTTTCAATAGCGCCAGAATTCCTATACTATTTGCCGTCATATTCATCTCGGCTTATTGTTATCATGTTATTATCATGCATCATGTCTTATACTGGTTTCATCAATTACAGTCCTTCGGCATGGCGTTCGAGAATGATTATGATGCTAGGGCAGATGGAAATACCGAAATTTGTGTGAAGTACACGAAAAGGCTAGATGTGTTGAGTACTGTATTGGCAGATTCAAATACTGGCTGCGGAACAACGGCCAGAAGATAGTTGCACTGGATGTGGAGTACACCTGGCCTCGTTGTCCGACACAGATGGCGGCCGTCGTCCAGTTATGCGTTGGCATCTACGTCCTCGTGTACCACATAAGCGTTGCTGATGAGCACTGCGGCCTGCTTGCCACCTTCCTGCTCGACGAGGAGTACACCTTTGTTGGGGTGGACATCGAGAATGACAAGAAAAAACTCAAGCATGTTGGTATGGTGGTACAAAACTTTGTGGATATCCAGAATATGTGGAGAGTGCCTGATCCAGTGACGATTAAGCCAAAGTATGGCTTGGCTGACTACGCTGGTTCCATCATCCACCACAGCTACAACAAGATGAAGGACGTTCTCACAGAAGATGACCACCATATATGGGTAGAAGCGCCCTTGCCCTTGAAGAACATCTATTATGCTTCCATGGACGCGTATGCCACCTACGACGTATACAGGCAGTTGGTGAACTTCCAGAAGGGGTTAGAGAGTCAGCGCCAGCATCTCGCCAAACCATCCAGGTGGTCAAAGAAGTCCGGAAGGAAGAATGAATCAACATAAAATGTTTCTTCTATTTATACTACTAGTAAGTCATAAGTTCAAATTTCCTGCAAGTTGAATCATCCTTTATTCTAGCTGTCTTGCCTAATTTGATCCACGTTCATGAGATATTATACTTAAGACGTTTATTTTGTTTCGGTTTCGTTAGCTATGATACAAAATGCGATAGCCATTTTTACCAAAAGATTATTTCAGATTTATAATGAATACACAGAATGCGATAGCCATTTTTTCCAAAAGATTATTTCAGATTTATAATGAATACTGTTCTCAACTGGGTTTGAATAGAGAAATTTTATTTTTTTAATTGCATAGAGAAAGTTCATTTTTTAATCAAAAGAAGGGTCGCCCCCTCTGATTTTCCATTAACAGAAAACACATGGTCTTTCAAGCCCCTGATACAAACTACAGCTAGAAACCAAAGTAATCAACTAGCAGCACAAATCATACATGGTAGCAAGCCCAGCCAGACTTAACATGAAGGTCCAAAAAATTAAACTACAGCAGAGATGCGCAGGCGACACCGTAGTACCCTGTGACTCCACACTTGCGATGAACTGTACAATTCACCTGCTACATGCTCTAGCGTGCGCATATAGACCATCAGCACCTCTTTGTTTACCACCTTCATCTGCAATATAGACCATCCCATGATCCACAAGCAAATTAGCTAAACAAGAATCATAAGATCACTATACCATTTATTTTGTAATCTCACATTATTCCTGCATTGCCAAAGAGTCAAGAACACAACTGATGCCCTTCCCGCATCTCCTACGCAAACACTCATAGGTAGTTCTACCATCTTAACTCCATGATTTAAAATATTAATAAAACCCCCTTAACGATTCCATTTGCATTACCATCGTTCATGATTATAGCCAGGGAAACATCAGCCAATAAAGCAACCACCTGTGAAAGACCTATTTTGAGTCCTGAATAGGGCCGAATCCTAGCATTTACTCTAACTGCAACATGTCCTCCTCTCATAGTCATCATCACCCAAGACATAACGAAGACGTAACCCCATAGATGCATAACTGCTATCAAAATAGTTTTTGCACTATACATAGTGTAAAGGACACTCTTGCGTTGTTGTGCTACATTTGTGGCTCCTCGGTCAGCATGTTCATAACCACCTCGATCTGAAGATCTTCACGGGTGGTGGTCTTGAAACCGAAAAGAATGGCTTTATGAACCTTAAGCTCTTCACTGTCAACAAAATCACTCCATCCCTTGCCGAAGATGATGCGGCCATCATCACACTTGTTGTACTTGACCAGCATGAAACTGTCCTTGCATAGCCGAATGCCAGCAAGCCCATCTCCCGGTATCTCCCCATCTCCTGGGGTCTTCAGGGCGTCGACAACTTTCACCGGTAATCTCTGTATGCACCGTCATAGGAAGAAAAATTATCAAATATGTGAAGGAGTAGTAAACAAAAGGATCTTCAGCTACATCTACATATATTACATAAGGATCTTCAGTTATGGGAAACAAAAGGATATGCAAAAACACACATCAGTGTATTCACTGGTTTCAGCTATAATAGCATATCATTAAACTTTCTCTCCATGAAAAAACAAAGAAAATTGCATACAAAATAGAAAATACTAGTACACCAAAAACATACCATCGTCTTTCCTCCTATGTTCGACTTGGTGAAGCGGTGGACAAAAAATGCACCTATATAACCTTTCTTCATCGCCAAAAGGTCATGTAGTTTACGCTCCTCTTGCTTCATAAGATTAATTCCCTTCGTTATGACAGCTAATTCTAGAGGATCTTTACGCTCTTCATTTTGATCGCATGTCCTTGGCAGGTTGCAGCAGTACACCATAGGAATGTCTTCAGTCAAATCAAAGGAGACAAGGTCACCTTCTCGCAGGTCAAAGTCTTCAACAAACTTGCACCAGTTTTCACCACAGATGATCGCCCTTGAATTCCCTTTGCACACGCCAAAATCATACATGCGGCTCCCTCTCGCTTGAAAAAGCAATGAACTATCTGGGATGTCGCTGAACTGGTGCCTTGCGTAGCATGGCACAATCTGTAGATGTAGAATTTAATTGCTATTTATTTCCTACATATTGTTAATCTTCAAAGTAGAGGGGAACAAACACAGTACAAGTAAAATTGACATGATTATTTATACCAGAGCTGAAGCGTCCCCATCTAGCCTGATGGTAAATGTCAACCCATCTTCATTGGGCCTGCTGCAGTCCTGTCGACAGGTTATGCACACCACCTGTGTAAACAAAATAAAATGAAGAAAAGCAAAGGATGAGAATTTAAGAAAAGGGCTTATGCATGTAAACACACTAGGCAATAATCATACAGTATAATCAACGAAGGTACTGCATCAGTAATCAACAATCATACACTTGAACAGAGCGGGTGGCTCGCCCTCCGCTCCTCATAACCCCGCAACGGAGTGCGTGCCCGCCGCACCACAGCTTGTTCAGACATGTCCTTCTTTTCATCCTCGACCGACAGCATGAGCTCACCCCGAGCATCAACGCGCGGCATTGGCCCCTCCTCCTCTGCAACACAACTGAGGTAGTGTCTGAGACTGAGCAGTAATCTCTGAGAAAAGTCATATGAAAACATAAATCCTACTACTGCTGTTACTCGGCCCACCCGAATGTAGACACGCACACCTTCAACATACAGCCCATCTACATACATCCGCAACCAACAATATGGTCCTTGAAAACAAAAAGAATATCTGTTCTAGACGGACGAAGGATCGTCAGGGTAACCAACTCAATTAGCCACTTGTCTGTCATGTTGGAGAAAATGAACTTACTTCACTTTTTCCTGGTACTACATAACCACACAAAATAAAGACTAAAATAATTCCTAAAAACTCTGATATATTATACGCCCTCACATTTATAATCTTTAAAATATGAACTAATTTGGTGAAAGCACAAGTGCTCCCTAGGTGGTTTTGATAATTGATGACAACATATCTCTTGTTGGACTAACGTTTTCATCTAGTATGTTTCAGATAAGTTCAACAATGGAGTGGCATGGACTAAAGGATGTGGGAAGTTCTCCAAGATGCTAAGGACAAAGGATTGGCTAAAGCTTGAAGCTCAAGACTCTTCATTTTACATTTTAGTGATCCAAGATCACATTGAGTCCATAGGAAAAGCCAATACTATCAAGGAGGGATGAGGTGTTGCTTAATGAACCTCTTGCTTCATGTGCTTAATGATATACTCCAAAACCCTCAACTACTTTCCCACTTCCACATATGACCTAAACCTAAAGCCAAACTCAGACCTACCGATTATTCCTATCCGGCGCCACCGAGTTTCATATGTCATAAGCCACTGCCAAACCCTAATCAGTTCGGTCTCACCGATGGGATCTCGGTCTCACCGAGATGGGCTTGCAAACTCTCTGTTACCTATTGCAATACTCTCGTTTTCACCGAGATATGCAATCATTCCCACCGAGTTTGCTTGGCCAACTCTCTGTTTCGCCTATTACCAAAATCGGTCCCACCGAGTTTGAGTAATCGGTCAAACCGAGTTTCGGATTTACCCTAACCCTAGCACATCGGTCCCACCGAGTTGATCCAGTCGGTCCCACCGAAATCTCTAACGGTCACTAGGTTTACCTTTTCGGTCCGACCGAGTTTGTTGATTCGGTCCCACCGAGATTGGTAAATTGTGTGTAACGGTTGGATTTTGTGTGGAGGCTATATATACCCCTCCACCTCCTCTTCATTCGTGGAGAGAGCCATCAGACTAAGCCTACACTTCCAGCATCCTATTTTTGAGAGAGAACTACCTACTCATGTGTTGAGGCCAAGATATTCCATTCCTACCATATGAATCTTGATCTCTAGCCTTCCCCAAGTTGCTTTCCACTCAAATCTTCTTTCCACCAGATCCAAATCCTATGAGAGAGAGTTGAGTGTTGGGGAGACTATCATTTGAAGCACAAGAGCAAGGAGTTCATCATCAACACACCATTTGTTACTTCTTGGAGAGTGGTGTCTCCTAGATTGGCTAGGTGTCACTTGGGAGCCTCCGACAAGATTGTGGAGTTGAACCAAGGAGTTTGTAAGGGCAAGGAGATCGCCTACTTCGTGAAGATCTACCGCTAGTGAGGCAAGTCCTTCGTGGGCGATGGCCATGGTGGGATAGACAAGGTTGCATCTTCGTGGACCCTTCGTGGGTGGAGCCCTCCGTGGACTCGCGCAACCGTTACCCTTCGTGGGTTGAAGTCTCCATCAACGTGGATGTAGGATAGCACCACCTATCCGAACCACGGGAAAACATCCGTGTCTCCAATTGCGTTTGAATTCTCCAAACCCTTCCCTTTACATTCTTGCAAGTTTCATGCTTTATGTTCCGCTGCCTATATACTCTTTGCATACTTGCTTGATATGTATTGTGAATGTTGAAATTATGCCTAAACTCCACTTAAACCGAAAAAGCTTAAAAATTGCAACTTTAGCATTAAGTGTCTAATCACCCCCCTCTAGACACATCTACTTCAAGGTCCTACAAGTGGTATCAGAGCTTTGGTCTCCATTGCCTTGGTTTAATCACCATTGGAGGAAGATGGATGTGTCTACTTTAGGGAGTCTTAGACATAGAGTGCCTATTCTTGATGGAGACTATTTTCATGAGTGGAAAAATGAGATGCTTGTAATTTTCAATCAATATCATTTAAACAAGTATATTGCTAGCCCTTGTGCACCTCACATTGATCCTTTGCATCCTACCCTAGGTGAAGATATTGACATGATTCGCAATCTTAGAACTATTGAGCTCATCATTAGAGGATTGCCCAAAAATTTGATTGCTAGTTTGCCTACTCTTAATTGTGCCTATACTATATGGAAATTTCTTGAGGAACGATTTCCCGATCATTCCTTGGAAAATTTGGATGAAATTCTCCATAAATCTATTACCTTGAGTAAGATGAACTCTAGTGATCCTAGTTTTGGAGATTGTCTATTTGAGCTTACCAATCTCAAGCATGCTAAAGGAGATGTTGGAATCATTAGTGACATTATATTCGAAGCTATAAGAATTCATAAAAGTGACTACTTTGATGATCATCTATCTAATGAATTACCCTCTCTAGGAAATGATGAGTCACAAGATCATGGTGAATACGGATACTATGATGATGATGATGATAGTGACTTTGATCTTGATGATGCAATGAGACACTTTGGTCTTATGGCAAATCTTCGGGGATATGCGTCAGGAGGAAAGGAATGGGTTCTTGATAGTGGATGTACTGATCATATGACCGGAGATGAAGAGATGTTTTGTGAGCTTGCTGAAAATGACGTCCCTCGGAAAATATGTCACCTTTGGTGATAATTCAAAGGGTAAAGTGGTTGGCCTTGGTAAGGTGGCCATCTCACATGATAGTTCCATTCAAAATGTCATGCTCGTTGAATCACTCGGCTACAACTTACTTTCAGTATCTAGACTTACTGATTTCGGTTTAAATGTCCTATTTACTGAGGTAGATTGCCAAGTTTTTCGTCGAGACAATCATAAAATGGTCTTTACCGGTATGCGTAGAGGTGATCTTTACATTGTCGATTTCTCTAAAAAGGCACAACCTAAAACTTGCTTTATTGCTAAATCCTCAAAAGGTTGGTTGTGGCATAGACGACTAGGTCACGTTGGCATGAGAAACCTTGACAAGCTTATTAAAGGAAATCATATCCTTGGAGTTAATGATGTCATATTTGATAAGGATAGACTTTGCAGTGCTTGTCAAGCAGGTAAACAGGTTGGAGGAAGGCATCCCGTGAAGAACATCATGACCACAAGGAGGCCACTCGAGCTACTTCATATGGATCTTTTTGGCCCAACGCCTACAAGAGTCTCGGTGGAAATTCTTTTGGTCTAGTTATAGTTGATGATTTTTCAAGATTTACGTGGGTTTTCTTTCTTAATGACAAGTCGCAGGTCCAGAAGATCTTCAAAAACTTCGCTAGGAAGGCCCAAAATCAGTTTGACGTGAAGATCAAGAAGGTTCGGAGTGACAACGGAATGGAGTTCAAGAACGCAAATGTGGACACCTTTCTTGACGAAGAAGGGATTTCACACGAGTTCTCGGCTACGTACACACCTCAACAAAATGGAGTTGTTGAGAGGAAGAACCGGACGCTCATCGAAATGGCAAGAACGATGCTTGATGAATACAAGACGCCGAAGCACTTCTGGGCAGAAGCGGTTGAGACAGCTTGTCATGCAACAAATCGCTTGTACCTTCACAAGCTACTCGGCAAGACGGCATACGAGCTCCTCACCGGTAACTAACGCCAAGTTGGATACTTTTGAGTATTCGGCTCAAAGTGCTACATTCTTGATAAGCATCGTCGTTCAAAGTTTGCTCCTAAATCTCATGAAGGTTTCCTACTTGGTTATGGCTCAAACTCTCACACTTACCGTGTCTACAACAATTTCACCCGAAAGGTTGAAGAGACGGTAGATGTGAAGTTTGATGAATCTAACGGCTAGCAAGTAGAGCAATTGCCAATTGATGTAGGAGACAAAGACCCTTCAGAAGCAATCCAAGACTTGTCCATTGGCAAAATTCGTCCAACAGAGGTGAAGGAGAGTACTTCATCCGTCCAAGTGGAAGCTTCTACTTCACAACAAGGTGAACCAAGAATCGACACGGAAGCATCCACAAGTGGGACACACCAAGATGAAGAAGACAAGGAAATGCATCAAGATGAACATCAACAACCTCCTTCTCCACCACGACAAGAAAATGACAACGTCAACAATGAAGAAGGCCAAGAAGAAGAACAAGATGAAGAAGATGTTCAACGAAGACCCAAGCAAAAGCTCTCACGAGTTCGAGCAAGAATCGCCAAAGATCATCCCATCGAGCAAATCTTCAATGATATACAAACCGGGAGAATCACTCGCTCAAAAACTCGTTTAGCTAACTTTTGTGAAAACTATTCATTCATCTCTAGCATTGAACCTATGAAGGTTGAAGAAGCATTGGAAGATCCGGATTGGATAAACGCTATGCATGAAGAGCTACACAACTTTGAGAGAAACCAAGTTTGGACATTGGTTGAGAAGCCCGACAACAACCACAACATCATTGGTACCAAATGGGTGTTTCGCAACAAGAAAGATGAAGATGGACAAGTGGTTCGCAACAAAGCACGTATCGTCGCCCAAGGGTACACACAAGTCGAAGGTATGGACTATGGTGAGACATATGCCCCCGTTGCTAGACTTGAGTCCATTCGCATCTTACTTGCCTATGCTAATCACCATAATATCACCTTGTACCAAATGGACATTAAAAGTGCTTTTCTAAATGGTGAAATAGAGGAGGAAGTTTATGTCAAAGAACCTCCCGGCTTTATCAATCCTAAGAAACCAAATCATGTTTACAAACTTCACAAAGCTATTTATGGTCTTAAACAAGCTCCTAGAGCATGGTATAAATGCTTGACCAAGTTTCTTATTGCAAGTGGTTTTGAAATTGGTA
Source organism: Triticum monococcum (assembly GCA_034509565.1). NCBI lineage: Eukaryota > Viridiplantae > Streptophyta > Magnoliopsida > Poales > Poaceae > Triticum > Triticum monococcum. Next base: position 210,518,211 of record CM067847.1, on the reverse strand, counting down.
AAATTGATTCTACTCTTTTTACTAAAAGGGTTAATGGAGAACTATTTGTATGCCAAATTTATGTTGATGATATCATATTTGGTTCAACTAACCCTCTCTTTAGTGAAAAGTTTGGAAAGCTAATGTCAGAGAAGTTTGAGATGTCTATGATGAGTGAACTCAAGTTCTTTCTCGGTTTGCACATCAAGCAAACTAAGGAAGGTACATTTGTCTCTCAAACGAAGTACACCAAGGACTTATTCAAGAATTTCAATATGCAAGAAAGCAAAGGTATGCCCACACCCATGCCTACTAGTGGACATAATGATTTGACCAAAGATGGTGAACCGGTTGATCGAAAGGTTTATTGCTCTATGATTGGTTCATTGTTATACCTATGTGCTTCACGTCCCGATATTATGCTAAGTGTGTGCATGTGTGCACGATATCAAGCTACTCCTAAAGAATGTCATCTTAAGGCCGTGAAAAGGATAGTTAGATACTTAATTCATACACCAAATTTTGGCATTTGGTATCCTAAGAGGTCTTCTTTTGATCTTGTTGGCTATTCCGACTCAGATTATGCCGGAGACAAGGTTGATAGAAAGTCAACTTCGGGTACTTGTCAATTTCTTGGTAGATCTCTTGTGTCATGGTCTTCCAAGAAACAAAACTCCGTATCCTTATCCACCGCCGAAGCGGAATACATTGCCGCTGGTTCATGTTGTGCTCAATTACTTTGGATGACCCAAACTCTTAAAGATTATGGAATCTATGTTAAACATGTTCCACTGCTTTGTGACAATGAAAGTGCTATTAAAATTGGTCATAACCCTGTACAACATTATCGAACTAAGCACATTGAAGTTCGTCATCATTTCATTCAAGACCATGTTGCTAAGGGTGACATTAATCTTAAGCATGTTCGCACCGATAAGCAATTAGCGGATATATTTACTAAGCCACTTGATGAGAAAGTGATTTGCAGGTTGAGAGGTGAATTGAACATTATTGATGCTTCAAACTTGGAGTAGAAACTCCATTGGATACATGCAAGACATGAGCTTATGACTAATCCATGATATATCTCTTATGATGACTATCTTATGTCTTGGATATATTTGTACCTTGCATGTTGTCTAACCCATGTAGGTGCTTGGTTGAATCTAATTTCATGAGATTGTGACTCACTCACATCTTGAGCAATCTTTACATCACCAAGTCTCTACACAATGATGGTTGAAGACAAGGAAGCACAGAACTATTCAAACATATCCTTTGACAAATTCTATGTTGAGCTTCATGATTGTCATTTTTGGATACACAAGTGCTCTTCCTTGCAAGAACTAATCCATGTAGGTAGGTGAACTCAAACTCCAAGTGGTGCTCACAACTCTTGATGAGCTACGTCAACCTTGAGCACCCACACAAGTTCAACTACATGAGCAAGAACCACACCACCACCCAAGGTATGTTATTCCATCTTAGAGAAGCTTTACTCCAAGACATGAGTCAAAGCAACTCAACAAGATGTGAATACATCAAGATGCTTAAACGAAAAATGGTAACCCCATTTTGAGCTTAAACGATGAGTATGACCTATGATCAAGTGTTCTCACTTGACTCCCAAGTCAATATACTCTAACATAGGTGACTGTGTCACCGCCCAACTCTAGATGAAGTTCTCTTGTGTTCTTTTTTTTGTGTTATTGCATTTGTCTCATGCATGTTTATTTTCTTTCTCTTTTTCAAAAACAAAAAAAACTTCATCTAGATCTTTCAGTTTCTTTTCTTTTCTCTTTGTTTTTGTTCTGCATTTTCTGCATTTAATTCCTTGCAAATCCTTCAGGTAATTCATTGCAAATCTTTGTGAGATCCGACATGTCTAGTGAGCTGAGGTGACAAGTGTTTTTCTCTGTGTAAACTTGGTTTCACCGACGCGCAATTTTTGGTCCAACCGAATCCTTTCGGTACCACCGAAATATGCCACTCGGTGCCACCGACCTTGCAATCAGAAAAATAGTTTGCCACTTGTTCTACATTTCTTCTGATCCGGCTCCACTCAATGAATCTTGTCCTCTACAAGCATCACAATTTTATCCATTGCTTTGTGCTGAGTCTCAAGGACCAAACCTGTACGCCGGATTCCAGAAAGCCCTTCTTGGAAATTGATGTCAAAGGGGGAGAGAGAGAGATCACATCAAAGCTCCAGGGGGAGAGAAAGTCTCAAGGATCCCAGATGTTGTTAAGGGAAGCTCAAGGGGGAGAGAAAGTCTCAAGGATCCCAGATGTTATTAAGGGGGAGAGAGAGATTTCCAGGGGAGAGAAAATACTCAAGGATCCCAGATGCTTGATGATTCAAGAGGAGAGATGTCACATGTATTTTTGGGGGAAAGACATGTTCATATACGCTTATTTGCATTAAGTTCTATCCAGTTGTATCTTTCAGCTCTGATTTTCTGTTTCCTATCTTCTCCCAATATCCCATGTAAGATTCAGGGGGAGCAAGACACCTAAGGGAAAGAAATCAGTCAAATTCATTGCATATCTTTACTCTTGGGGAAATGTTGCATTCAATGTAGTACCTAGTACTTACTCTCTACATGTCATCCCAGTCTTGGTACTCTTGTGGTTTCTTTTGTTTGCCCTGGCTAGTGGATGTACCTGTATTATCTAACTTTGTTTGTGCAGGTTCATTCTATCCTAAGCCAACTCAAAAACTACAAGGTAAGTGTATGCATCAAAATCATGAGTATGAGGAGTTCTTGCTTGTGTACATACTGTTTGCAAGAAGGACTCATGAGCATGAAAGTATTTTCCTTGATAATCTTTTACTCTAATGCATATGGCCAAGATACATGTAACACATTGCCTACTCTATCATGATTATGCTCTCACATGCTTCTATATTTTATATTCATATGATTGCATACATGTGGGGGAGCCTATGTTTGTTACATGTCCTTCCAAAGCTTTACTTGCTGTTCTTTATATCTTTATCTAAAGCTTTGATGTATGTTGCCATCAATTACCAAAAAGGGGGAGATTGAAAGCACAAGTGCTCCCTAGGTGGTTTTGATAATTGATGACAACATATCTCTTGTTGGACTAATGTTTTCATCTAGTATGTTTCAGATAAGTTCAACAATGGAGTGGCATGGACTAAAGGATGTGGGAAGTTCTCCAAGATGCTAAGGACAAAGGATTGGCTAAAGCTTGAAGCTCAAGACTCTTCATTTTACATTTTAGTGATCCAAGATCACATTGAGTCCATAGGAAAAGCCAATACTATCAAGGAGGGATGAGGTGTTGCTTAATGAACCTCTTGCTTCATGTGCTTAATGATATGCTCCAAAACCCTCAGCTACTTTCCCACTTCCACATATGACCTAAACCTAAAGCCAAACTCGGACCTACCGATTATTCCTATCCGGCGCCACCGAGTTTCATATGTCATAAGCCACTGCCAAACCCTAATCAGTTCGGTCTCACCGAGATGGGCTTGCAAACTCTCTGTTACCTATTGCAATACTCTCGGTTTCACCGAGATATGCAATCGGACCCACCGAGTTTGCTTGGCCAACTCTTTGTTTCGCCTATTACCAAAATCAGTACCACCGAGTTTGAGTAATCGGTCAAACCAAGTTTTGGATTTACCCTAACCCTGGCACATCGGTCCCACCGAAATCTCTAACAGTCACTAGGTTTACCTTTTCGGTCCAACCGAGTTTGTTGATTCGGTCCCACCGAGATTGGTAAATTGTGTGTAACGGTTGGATTTTGTGTGGAGGCTATATATACCCCTCCACCTCCTCTTCATTCGTGGAGAGAGCCATCAGACTAAGCCTACACTTCCAGCATCCTATCTCTGAGAGAGAACTACCTACTCATGTGTTGAGGCCAAAATATTCCATTCCTACCATATGAATCTTGATCTCTAGCCTTCCCCAAGTTGCTTTCCACTCAAATCTTCTTTCCACCAGATCCAAATCCTATGAGAGAGAGTTGAGTGTTGGGGAGACTACCATTTGAAGCACAAGAGCAAGGAGTTCATCATCAACACACCATTTGTTACTTCTTGGAGAGTGGTGTCTCCTAGATTGGCTAGGTGTCACTTGGGAGCCTCCGACAAGATTGTGGAGTTGAACCAAGGAGTTTGTAAGGGCAAGGAGATCGCCTACTTCGTGAAGATCTACCGCTAGTGAGGCAAGTCCTTCGTGGGCGATGTCCATGGTGGGATAGACAAGGTTGCTTCTTTGTGGACCCTTCGTGGGTGGAGCCCTCCGTGGACTCGCGCAACCGTTACCCTTCGTGGGTTGAAGTCTCCATCAACGTGGATGTAGGATAGTACCACCTATCCGAACCACGGGAAAACATCCGTGTCTCCAATTGCATTTGAATTCTCCAAACCCTTCCCTTTACATTCTTGCAAGTTGCATGCTTTACTTTCCGCTGCCTATATACTCTTTGCATACTTTCTTGATATGTATTGTGAATGTTGAAATTATGCCTAAACTCCACTTAAACCGAAAAAGCTTAAAAATTGCAACTTTAGCATTAAGTGTCTAATCACCCCCCTCTAGACACATCTACTTCAAGGTCCTACATTTGGGCAACATAATTAAGAGTTTATTGTTATTTCCCAACAAAGATACAAATATTTGGATCAAAATTTCATATTCTGCAAAAAAAACACTGAAGTAAGTATTATTCTGAGAAATGTTTAGTTGACTTGCAATCTAGGACTACATGTTAATGGCTGCCTTACTAAACCCAACCTAATTTTGGCCTAAAAAGGAATTTAATCCACTAGCCCAGCTTATAAGTTTTGAGCCCACCCTCTGGTTTCTTCCTGGATTCGCCACTGCACAAGGCCAATATTTTTTAAAGTTTTTAAAGGACTGTTTGCTGAAATTTGCTGCTATTGTGTTACGCATCTGCACTTGTTCATTGTTATGAAAACCCTGGAATACTGAAACCCTAAAAAAATTACCTAGCTAGCCACAGATGTAGAAAACTTCCTTCAATCTCTTCATCGCCTTCCACCTAACCTCCGATTTAAAAATCCTAACTATCTAATCTCTGACTTTGAAAACCATATCCAACTCCCGAAATGGCAACACAACAAGGAACAAAGAAGGCGAAGATTACAAGTTAGGGTTTCTCACTTCAACTAGTCGCTGGTAGTCGCTAGGTGCTTGCTGACGGCCTCCCAATCTCACTCCGCGCTCTTCTACTCCAACCATCGAGAGCGGCCAGGCGAGTAGGCGGCGGGGTCGCGGCGGGGTGGTTTGTGGGGAGGGTGGGGGTCAGGGGGCGGGGGTGTGTGGGTGATGGGGGTGATGACACGGACCCTATCCGTGTCAAGCACAGAAAATAACGGCCCGTGGGTCCAGTTCGTAAAGAAACAACCAAACAGGCCCACAGGCCACTTACCAGTCACAAAGTAAAACCCTATGTTACTAATACAAAAAACACAAAGAAAAATCCTTTTGTCTAAAAAACAAAAACAAAGGAAAATCGTAAAAAAGAGGGAAATCCATTTTGGGTGAGTTCAACGTGAAGGTGATGGTGAGAGGCTCAAGGAGGAGTTTTGTTTGTTTACAACACCTTTGTTTTAGAGAAAAAAATGCACCTTACAATGTGAAATTATAAAATCGTTATTAATAAGTGCTGAAAATTCCTTATTTATAAAAAAATGTTTCTTTCTAGAAAAAACAAACTTCAATAATGGGGGTAGGTAATTGCGTCGCCTTTCTCACCCCCCTCACATATTCGGGCCATTTACCGCATTTCTATGGTTGTAACCTCGAAAGTTCAAGATCTTATGCGGCCACCATGAAATCATAGCAGGGAATGGGATGAGTGCCCCATGTTAAGCTCTTTGGTGCACATATGTGCCATATACTACCAACGGGAGGCGTGGCCTCGAAGCCGTTCTCTACGGCTATGATGCCCGTCTGCTGTCGTTATAATCAATGCAAATTCGTGAGGGGCTAAAAATTCACCGGACCGGGTGTGGTGCCATCGAGAGAGAATGCGTCCGGCCTGTGAAAGGAATGCGGGGCCCGTTCGTTCATTTGCCTCAAATCTCGATGCCACGTGATGTTAGACCTAGTAACCAAGGCATGTCTCGTGCATCGCACTCAACTGGAACCACAACATGCACACACACATGTCCACGTGTGAGTCTAAACAGCGGGGATGCATGGTTCGGGGACTGACGTAAGTGGTGTGAGTCCAGTTTGGATCTAGCTACCAAGAGGTAACTCATGAGTTTAAATGTCTACCAAGAGGGTGCATGTCTACGTGATGCTCCACACGTGGGTCTAGACGGCGGGTCAGCATGTGCTTTGGATATAGCTACCAAAAGGTAACGTGTCCGGTTTGTGTCTAGGCGGTGCTTCATGGGGCCTGGCGTGGTCTCGTCGTATGACCCATGAAGGGTGTGGTCAAACACCGAGAGCGGCACGCATAAGCCCTAACGCAGGCTATGTGGAAGGCATGCCATATCGCATGCTGGATGTAGCCAATGGAGGGAACGAGTTCGGCATGCAGACGGAGTGTGGGGCCCATTCCTTCATTTTCCCAAAAATTCGTTGCCGCTTCATGTGGGCCCTATTCTAAAAGGCATGTCCAGTGCATCACACACAACTGGATTCACACCATGCATGCACACTTGCCACGTAGACACCCACCGTAAACCTTTAGCCAAGTTGACCCACACCATCCATCCACCCTTGACCCCACCTCAGTTCATTGGATCTCCGACGAGTCCCTTCCCTCGGTATGCCAAGCATGTTAAAACGACACATGGCTACACGTCTTGCACACCAAGATTGGCGCATCATGCACTAGTGCCAACAAACATGTCCAACTGAGCATCTTTGCCCATTATCTGGATCGAGGCGGCTAGCGGTGCATGTTGTTGGCCCGGTTGCCTAGCGGTGCATGCTATGGATAGACATGAATCGCATCACATCGGATCAAGATTCCCCTCTCTTGTACCGGACGTCGGAGCAGCACACATGCATGGTAGAAGAATCTGCGTGGTTGATGTGGGGCTTGGATGAGACGCCATGGGATAGGTGCATGCTGAAGTTCAAGATTTAGGAGTTGATAACAAAATGAAAACGACAATTCAATTGTTTGTGCATGTGTACAACATGTATTAAGGAAAATGTGGAATATGACATGTTCACATGCATTTTGGCAACAAGTGCACTTTTGGAGGGGAAAAACAGGTAGCCCCCGTGCCTCCCACAATTTTTGTTCAATATATTTCGCCACAAATATTGGAGGAAAAAATAAAAATGTATTTTCCCCTCAAAAAACGACTTGGGAAGAAAATCTGAAGTAACCATATTTAGCTACTCCGTGGAGGTTGTCCCCCGTGGGGAGATTTGATCTACCTCTCCTTGATTTTAGGGTGAGTTCAACCTGAACGTGATGGTGAGAGGCTGAAGAAGGAGTTCTGTGCGTTTATAACAACCTTTGTTTTAGAACTGTATAATAATAAATGAAAGAGAATATGTGAAAAACAAAAAAGAAAAAGGATATGCGTACATGATGGGCCAGCCCAACCATCTACAAGGACGCGTGGTCCAGCACGCGGGTGAGGTTCGCCCGGGACAACCCAACAAAATTTGGCCCAACGCTGAGACGCACCGGGCGCAACTGACGGGTGGTGGGAGTTTAGTCCCACCTCGCCAAGCGAGACGCGCACGCACCTATTTATATACGCGGCTGAGACACCAATTGCATGAGCCTCTCTCACTGAAACAGCAAGTTCCCTATCCACTTCTATGTATGCCCTATGGGGCCTACTAGCAGGAGAAATCAATGTCCCACGGGCCTGCATCCTGGCCCATATGGTTGTCGGGTTTCTAGTCGTATGCACGTTGTGGGGTTTGATGTCTCCTGTTAGTTGGTGGGCCTTTTCTTTTCCAAATTACCCAATTTTTTTAACACAGTCACATCCATGTAATAAACATGATTATCAAAGAAAATTCAGCAATAATGAAGTTTACACTGTCCCCTTAGGGTAAAGTCACAGGCATGTACCTGAGTTTCACTGAGCCACTATAAATTATATAAAATTCTAAAAAAATGGAAAACTTTCAAATTCCGTCTATGTTTATGAAAAGATCATGTGTACAAAATTTCAGGTGATTTGGATGTGGTCGAAAAAACCACCTTTTTAGAAAAACTCGCTTAAGTGAGACCGAACGGTCCGTTTGTAATGAAGTGATTTTTTTTGGCCATCTCCAAAATAACCCCAAATTTGTTGTACACGATGCCATAAATGTAACAAACAGGATATCCAAAAATAAAACTCAAATTTTTTAGGTTTACACTGTCCCCTTATGAAAAATTTCGTGGTAAGGCAAGTGAGGTAGCTCATGACCATAGCCATGGCATCCATTGTTCAAATGGCCTCAAACCGTTCCCCTTTACCCAAGTTGACCCACACCATCCATCCACCCTTGACCCCACCTCGGTTTGTTAGTTCTCCAACCAGTCCCTCCCTCCGTAAGCCAAGCATGTCAAAGCGACACACGGCTACCCGTCTTGCACACCGAGATTGGGCATCATGCACTAGTGCCAGCAAACATGTCCAAATGAGCATCTTTGCCCATCGTGGACACTACCGCATGGTCTACATCGAGGTGGCTAGCGGTGCATGTTGTCGGCTTGGTTGGCTAAGGGTGCATGATATGGGTCAACATGAATTGTATTGCATCACATCTAGATTCCCCTGTCCGGTACCGGACGCCAGAGGCCCGGTGCAGCACGTGCATGGTACAAGAATCTGCACGGTCACTGGCGGAGCTTGGATAAAACAAATTTGACCTAACTGACATGGGGTAGGTGCATGCTGAAATTCAATATTTAGGAAAGGTTAACAAAATAAAAACGACAATTCAATTGTTTGTACAGGTGACACGTTCACATGCAGTATGGCAACTAGTGCACTTTTGGATGGGAAAAACAGGTGCACTCGTTCCATCGTGCCTCCCACGATTTTTCTTCCATGTATGTCGCCACAATATTGGAGGAAAAAAAAGAAAGTGATCTTGCCTCAAAAAATGACTTGGGGAGAAATTCTCAACTAACCATATTTAGCTACTAGCTGGAGGTTGCCCCCCGTGGGGAGATTCGATCTACCTCTCCTTCATTTTAGGGTGCGTTCAATGCGAACATGATGGTGAGAGGCTCAATGTGGATCTTTGTGCATTTACAACACATTTGTTTTAGGAAAAAATAAGCACCTTATAATGTGAAATTATAAAATCCTTATTAAAACATGCTAAAAACCCTTATTTTAAAGAACTTGTTTGTCTTGCCAGATAAAACAAACATAAAATTATGGGGATCGTTTATTGCGTGGCCTTCCCCCCTCCCCCCTCCCTCCCATATTCGGGACATTTACCGCATTTCTAGGGTTGTAACATCGAAAGTTCAAGATCTACGGCGGCCACATGAAATCATAGCAAGGATTGGGATGAAAGCCCCATGTTAAGCTCTTTGGTCCATATATGCACCATATGCTACCAAAGGGAGGGGTGGCCTCGACGCCGTTCTCTAGGCTATGATGCTCATCATCCGCCGTTATAATCCATGCAAATTATCGAGGGGCCGAAAATTCATGGGACCTAGCGCAAGTGTAATCGTACGACCCCTAGAGAGTGTGCTAAAACATCGAGAGCGGCATGTGTAGGCCCTCACGTAGGCTGTGGGCAACTGGGGCCATATCCCATGCTGGATCAAGCCACAGAGTGGGAATGTGTCCGTCCTGTGAAGGGAGTGTGGGGCCCGTTCCTTCATTTGCCTCAAATCTCGGTGCCGCGTGATGTTAGACCTAGTAACCAAGGCCCGTCCCGTGCATCGCACTCAGCTGGACCCACAACATGCATGCACAAATGTCCACGTGTGAGTCTACACGGCGGGGATGCATGGTTTGGGGGCTGGCACAAGTGTCGTGGGTCATGTGTCTAGGTGCTACTCCACTTGGGTCTAAACAGCGGGGGTGCATGGTTTGGATCTAGCTACCGAGAGGTAACGCGCCCGGTTTGTGCCTAGGCGATGCATCACGGGGCTGGCGTGATCTCATCATATGACCCATGAAGGGTATGGTCAAACACCGAGAGGGGCATGCATAAACCCTCACGCGGGGTAAGTGTAAACGAGGCCATATCGCATGTTGGATATAGCCAATGGGAGGTAACAAGTCCGGCATGTGGACGGTGTGTGGGGCTCGATCCTTCACTTTCCTCAAACTTCGGTGCCGCTTCATGTGGGCCCTAACCACAAAGGCCCGTCCCGTGCATCACACTCACCTGGACCCACACTGTGCAAGCACACTTGGCCACGTAGACACACACCGATAAACCTTGACAATAGCTAGGGTTTAATAATTATCCATTCATTTTACCTAATCGGTACAACATAGCTAGCGATGAACAAAAAAGCTAGTAGATGCCATGTGAAATTAAATGTGCCAACTGTCCCTTCTAGTATTTTTTCAGTAGTTCTCCCTTCTAGTATTTAGTAGTACTGCGCAAAACAAAACAAAACGTCCCTCCTATTTTGCTGTTTTTTAACACACTATTTTGGTGTTCGGTTTATGTTGCCACGTTTGTGGACCGATATTGTGCACTTTTTCTTTTACTTGGTTGGTTGATTGGTTGGTTCGGGCAAATCTCTGGGTGTGCACGATGCTGTATACGTGCATGTTTGTACCTAAATTTCAAAAGTGACGAATTGTGCGCGGTCTTGACCTCTCTCTCCCAATCAAATTGAATTTTCACTCCCCAAATCTTGCTCCGGCCTCCAGCGCTCGATCGCCTCTGCCTATCCACCCACGTCTTTGTCGTCGCCCACTACTCGCCGCCGCCAAAAAGCCCACATTCTTGCCGGTGAGGATGATCCTACCTGCCAGGAGAGGGTGCATGGCTGGTGCGCTCCGTGCGGTGGATGTGGACCCCATGAAGGAACTGGTCTACAAGGACGTCGTCGCCGCCGATTCACAGCCGCAGCTGGTACAACATAGCACCAATGACGACGAATCGGTTAGTGTCTGCAGATATTAACCCTAGAATTTGCCTTCTCGAGGTTAACCCTAGAAATTGCTCTCTTGTTATTCCTCGCTATTCGTATAGACAATCGTACTGTTCGCCTTTTTTTGATTAATCGTATGATTATCAGTCCTAGGGTTTGCAAATTTAGATGAATGGATCATTTGTATTCCATTTTATGCCTGTCTTTCATATAACCAAAGTTTTAGGAAACCAATACAATGAAAAAACAATCTATTACCTGCCTTTGATATAATGTACAATTCGCTGGCATGAGATTTTTCTTCTTCTAATACCAGATTGCAGATTTGGAAGAATGGGAGAACTACCTACAGCTGAGGGAAGCTTTCAGAAAGAAAATCTTCAAGTGGCTCATGGCTGTAAAGATTGTGTATCAGCGTAACGGTCTCTATAAATGCCCGTTCTGCAGGAAAGAGAACCAGCATTCCAAAACCACAGGAATTGCAGCTTACAGAAAGAAGTGGCATCTTAAGGCAAAACCTGCTGAGTTGGCCAACAAATTGGGGAGGGTGAAGACCTAAAAGCATATAGTCATGTTTGTTTTTTGTGTTCTATCGACACCAAATGTAAAAAAATATGGGCCCACATGAACAAGTATCAATCTTTATCTCCTTTGACGGTCAGTCCCACATTGGCCAACATGAACAAGTGTTGATATCATTGGACTTACATCCTGGCAAAATTCGGTGTCATTCTGAACCTGCTTCATGGGAGGCCTTTCGGGACGGGAAGGGTCCGTCTCGAAGCATGTTTTTGTCGACATCCTTGAATTGGACCAACAACCTTGTACCAACATGACTAGCATCATTGCCAAGTTTCATAGCTTTTTGACATTGTAAGGATTATCTAGGGCTTTCGCATCGATAAATCATACTAATACTTACGTTTTTTTCTGCGCCTGTTTTTTTTCTGCGCTCGAGGGTGGGCTGCCATGCATCGTGTCGTCGGGCTGTGTAAAGAAGCCCAACCGTTGGACCGAGCGATGTCCGCCGCCGTTGCATGCGCCCGAGCGAGCCTACGTTGCATGTGGTTGCATGCATGTGTCCGCTTCAGCCGACGTTGCATGCGTGCACATACGCGAAGGAGCACGCGCCGCAGAGCCATCCCCGGTTGACCCGACCGACGGCACATAGGCCAGCACTTCAACTTCGCATTTTGATTCACACTACAGTTTCCCATGCGTGTACACTCCCGATGCCGCGGGGGGTGGAAAATTTGTTCACATTTGACCCCATTACTGCCACGGTGGCTATTTAAGCCACCTATCATGTTCCTCTTCCTCTCACACCCTTCATCCATCTCCCATACTCTCCCACCTGCATTTTGCGCCTGCCCTTCTTCTTCTTCTTCACCACAGACAGCCCCAAGAACCAGCCCGCCGCAGCCATGTAGTACACCGGGCCAACCTACCGCTTCCCCCCCCACCGTGCCGTAGATGCTCTACCCTGCCGGGGTGTACGTTGAGAGCACCCTTTGTGTGTGGGCGATGTCAAGGTGGAGGGGCGCAAGGGGGCTCACCAACTTCTTCCTTCGGTCCGGCTACGGGCACCTCCCTTGGGGATCTCCAAGGATGTTCCGAGTCGAGGAGGTCATCCACAACGGGATTGTGGTTGCTATCCTTACCCACTTCACTAACCCCTTCGACGCGCTCTACCTCCTCGGCTGTGTGTTCTGGTGTGGCTACGAGTTCATAGCTTTCACCACCCATAACATCTTCACGGACTACGACAACGTCTTCCCCACTGACAAGCGCATGCACACTCTACCATACCCCATCAACAACACTGCGGAGGAGCAGTGAAGGGCGCCCGGAGGAGGAGCAAGGAGGAGCCTGGTGGAGAAGCGGCGTCCATCTATCTATCTATCTATCTATCTTTTTTAGCTAAAAAAATCTATCTATCTATATTTGACTTGGTGTAATTTAAGTTGTAAGCGTACTATTAATTCATGTTGTGGGCTTTGGTTGGCCTGAATTATCTATATTTATTATACAAAGTTTTACAGTGGTTGGGCTTTTTTGGAACCATTTTAATCTTTGGCATTTTAGTCATAGGAAAAAATTGTCAAAAAAAAGTCATAGGAAGAAAACAAACACGCGCTGCCCCTCTCATCCAATGCAGAACCGCCGCCCCTCTCATCCAATGCAGAACCGCCGCCCCTCTCATCCAATGCAGAACCGCCGCCCCTCTCATCCAATGCAGAACCGCCGCCACCATCGTCCTTCCCCTCACCCATCGCCATTATAACCGCGACATCTTCTCCCTCTCCTTCTCCTCCTTCTCGCGGCCGCAACTTTGCTCGTCTCCTCTTCCACATCCCACCCCCTTCTTCCATCCACGCAAGAACCTCGATGGAGGAGCAGATCGCCGGCGGCGAGAACGCCGACTTCGTGGAGATCGCCGGCGGCGACCAGGTAAAGATGGCCAGGTTGATATAGATCCATTCTTGGTTTAACAACATAAGGCAGTTGCACTGGACAGCAAGGGCCACTTTGAGGGAAATGACATCCATGGAGAAGAAAAATCTTTTCCCCCCGCCCGCACAACCGAGGCACGACATCGAGATCCTCCTGTGGGCGATGGAGCAGGCCAATTCATCCAGCCCGTGGGACATGCGCAAGTGGTGGGCGTTCAGATCCAGGGTAGAACATCCACTGGATCAAGAACCCACGGTGCACGAGGTGCCGTTGCAGATTGTGGAGCCTCCAACCGAGTCGGAGATGACTCCAAAGCGCAAGAGGAGGAGGACAGTGGTCGCGACATCGCTTCCCCGCCGTTCTCCATGCTTCCCTCGCAGCTCCCCTCGTCTGAACAGCGGCGGTACTGTTGTTTAGGGTAAGCTTCCCCACTCCTAATCTTCCTATTGCTCGTGCTTACAATTGCGGTGGTAGTGATTGAGTACATGCTTTTGGGGGCTGGATTATGATGTATATGAACCCTAGGCTAAATTTGTACTATTGTAGTGGTAGTATTTGATGTTCACCTGCACTTCTACTCCAAAAATTTGTTATGTGTCTTTCTATTATTAAGTGCTTGATACTATATTTGAACCTTTTTTTGAGTTGTTGATTTCTTTTTGGTAGAGCTACCAGCTCTTATGGAGATGCTCATGTTGTATGTATTGTTCTCCATTATTTATACTTAGCATTCTATGCAATTAGATGCCATGACAAGCCATGTAGCATATTTATTTATTGCCTCCAACATGCCATCATTTTACTCTGTGCATCTCAGCAAGTATAAAACTGTCAGTTATAAAACTTTGCGAATTTGCTTGATGGTTCCCACTAAACTATAAATCCCCCTTTTGTTTTCAAAGTAAGCCACTGACATCCGGGTCCCACGGCAGTCACGCACACACAAATGCTCCCAGTCATGTGGCCCCTGGCCCACTGGTCATCCTCGATGGCTAGCCAACCTCAGTGTGCCTCTACCAATAACAGCAGCCCTTTCTGTTATAAAACTATGCAACTTTGCTTGAAGGTTGCCACTAAAAATATAACTTCTATGGCCATGCTCCCTAAAATTTATTTGCATTATGTTGTCAATACTTTCATGCCATGCCTTTTGTTGCTATGACAAGTTTATGTTGCATGGTAAAATCTTGCTCTAAAGTGGCCATGTTAATATAATTGTTTGATGTTAAAAGTAAGTTGCACTTGTGAGCTTGGTTTTGTTTGCTTGTTGTAACCATCATGTCAACACTGTTTGTCATTGTAACTATTTCAACATAACTATAATTTTCACTAAGTCCTAACCTGTAACAGCAACTTTGCCATTCGTGTGTCGCAGGAAAAAAACTGGACTTCACAAGGCTGGAGACCTGGAGTTGTGAGGCTAGGAGGCTGCTGGCGCTGCTGCTGGCAGGTCCTTCTTCTTCCAGCTTTTGTTCCTCCTTTTCTCTCTACTTGTTGGATTCCTGGGCTACATCCCTAAGTGCTGTTAATGTATTAAGTTGATGCTTTGAATTTATTGTATTAGATTTAATGTGGAAGTACCTTAATCTCTACGAAAGAGATGTTGGTTCTATGACTGATAATTTCTAGGAGCATGCTTAAATTCAATATTTAGGGATTTTTTGAATTGTTTGGATTGCTTACCACATGTGTCACGTGGTCAATATGTAGGGATTATTAACATATGAAAACAACAATTCGATCGACTATGTAAATGTGTACAACATAATTTTCAAGATAAACTGAAACATGACACGTGCACATGCAATTTGCCAACAGGTCCAGTTGTAGTAGAAAAAGACAGCATGTGCACGTATCCAACCGTGCCTCCTACGATTTTGTTCCATGCTTTTGTCACCACATGTCTTTGGAAGTAAAAAAATATAAGGTGATTTCCTCATAATAAACCATTTTGGAGAGAAATTTGCAACCAACCAAAAATATCTACTGCGTGCAACTTGGCCCCCATGGGGAGATTGGATCGACTCCTAGATTATAGGGTGAGGCCATCGTGATCGTGAGAGAAGAAATCTTTTTTTCGAGGGAAGGTAGGAATTTTGTGTGGTTACAAAATGGACCTTATTGTAATTAAGGAAATTATTATTTAACAGAAACCTTGCTATTTTCAAGCCATTATAAAAATAACTAAATTGTTTTGGCAAAAAAGTTGATTATGGGTTAGTTCGTTTGTGGACACGTACGTGTAGTGGTGCATGCTGGGGGCCCAGGTGGCTCTAGGTGCATGCAGTGTATCATGCTGCCTAGGGGTGCACAAGGTAGTAACCTAGTGAATCGGGGTGGAAGTCTTGTGCTAATTCTATTTTGTGGTGTGCGACATATGAGTCTACCCGGGGGGAATTCTTGGGCTTGGGGGCCGGTGTAAGTGGTGTGGGGCTAGTGCGTAAGTCGTGCGCCACGTGAGTCTAGACGGCGGGGGTGCATGGTTTGGATCTAGCTACCTTGAGTTAACGCATCCGGTTTGTGCACTGAGTGCGGGCCCGTTCCTCCGTTTTCATCGGTGCTTTCTCTCGGGTCAATGGAGAACAATCCAAACGCGCATGCTAGGTCTCGGCCTTTCTTGGGTCCCGCGTGCCATATTCGGGACAGTTGCCGCATTTCTAGGGTAGTATCATCGGGAATTCACGATCTATACCGCGGCCACATGAAATCATAGCAGGGAAAACAATCACATGCTAAGCTCTTTGGTCCATATATATGGGCCATGTGCCACCAAAGAGAAGGGCCGCCTCGGAGCCATTGTCCATTGAGAGGAAACGAGTTTGGCCTATGAACGGTGTGCGGGGCCTGCCCCTTCATCTGCTTCAGAACTCCGTCCCGCAAGATGTGGACCCTAGCAACCAAGGCTCGTCCCGTGCGCCGCACACCAACTGGACCCACACCATGCATGCACGCGTGGCCAAGTAGACACTCACCGGTGAACCTTGACAATGTACAAAGACGCATGCGCACTCATTAGCCATCTAGCACCCAGCCATGCACACCTAGCCAGCTTCACTCAAACCGTGAACCGTTTGCCAGGTTCACCCACACCATCCATCCATTATTGACCCCTCCTCGGTTCATTGGACCTCCGACACGAGTCCCTTCCCTCGGCATTTCAGGTATGTCAAAGCAACACGCGACTACACATAATGCACACCGAGATACGACGTCATTCACTAGTGCCAGCCAAAATGATGGACACTAGCGCATGGTTAGGATCGAGAAGCCTAGCGGCACATGATGTCGGCCCGATTGGTTGGGGGTGCATGACATGGGTCCAGATGAAACACATGGCATCGCATGGATCCACATTCCCCTGCCCAATACCAGACAACGGGCATATACCAGACGAATCCAAGCGGTCGCTGACGAAGCTTGGAAACCATGTGTTAATGTGCATGCTGGATTTCAATATTTAGGAATTATTAACATACGAGCACAATAATTCAAGCGTCTATGTAAAGGTGTACAACATAATTTTCAATAAAAATATGAAACATGACACGTGCACATACAACTTGCCAACAAGTGCACTTGTAGTACAAAAAGACAACATGTGCACGTATCCCACCATGCCTTCTACAATTTTTGTTCCATGTTTTTTCGCCACATATCTTTGGAAGGAAAAACAAAAGAATGTGATTTTCCCATAAAAAACCGTGATGGCGAGATGGTTGCAACCAACCAAGATAGATTGTGCGTGGAAGTTGTCCCCCGTGGGGAGATTGGAACGACCACTCCTAGATTATAGGGCGAGGCCATCATGAACGAGATCGTGAGAGGGTGAAGAAGGATTCATTTTTTCGAGGGAAAGGAAGTAATTTTGTGGGTTTACAAAAAGGAATGCACCCCTTTTTGAGGGACAACAAATGCACGTTATAATGTGTAATTAATGAAATTATAATTTAACAGAAACCTTGCTATTTTCAAGCAATTTAAAAACAACTTACTTGTTTTGGCAAAAAATGTTGATAATGCGATAGTCCATTTTTTGGACACTTACGTGTAGTGGTGCATGTTGTGGAAATCGGGGTGGATGTTGGGGATCGTAGCAGAAATTTAAAATTTTCTACGCATCACCAAGATCAATCTATGGAGTAATCTAGCAACGAGGGGAAGGGGAGTGCATCTACATACCCTTGTAGATCGCTAAGTGGAAGTGTTACAAGAACGCGGATGAAGGAGTCGTAGTCGTAGCGATTCAGATCGCGGTTGATTCCGATCTAAGCGCCAAACAACGGCGCCTCCGCGTTCAACACACGTGCAGCCCGGTGACGTCTCCTACGCCTTGATCCAGCAAGGGGAGAAGGAGAGGTTGGGGAAGACTCCGTCCAGCAGCAGCATGACGGCATGGTGGTGGTGGAGGAGCACGGGACTCCAGCAGGGCTTCGCCAAGCACTACGAGAGATGAGGAGGGAGAGGGGTAGGGCTGCGCCAACAGGGAGATCGAATCGTGTGTGTTGCAGCCCCCAATACCTCAAGTATATATAGGGGAAGGGGAGGGGCTGCGCCCCCATCTAGGGTTCCCTCCCTAGGGGTGGCGGCAGCCCGAAAACCCATCTAGGGTTGCGGCCAAGGGGGGAGAGAGGGGGCGCACCTAGGGTGGGCCTTAAGGCCCATCTGGACCTAGGGTTTGCCCCCTCCCACTCTCCCTTGCGCCTTGGGCCTTGGTGGGAGGCGCCCCAGCCCATCTAGGGGCTGGACCCCTTCCCACTATTGGCCCATGTAGGCCTCCGGGGCTGGTGGCCCCACCTGGTGGACCCCCGGACCCCTCCGGTGGTCCCGGTACACTACCGGTGATGCCCGGAACACTTCCGGTGGCCAAAACCATACTTCCTATAAAACAATCTTCACCTCCGGACCATTCCGGAACTCCTCGTGATGTCCAAGATCTCATCCGGGACTCCGAACAACATCCGGTAACCGCGTACATACTTTCCCTATAACCCTAGCGTCATCGAACCTTAAGTGTGTAGACCCTACGGGTTCGGGAGTCATGCGGACATGGCCGAGACAACTCTCCGGTCAATAACCAACAGTGGGATCTAGATACCCATGTTGGCTCCTACATGTTCCACGATGATCTCATCGGATGAACCACGATGTCAAGGATTCAATCAATCCCGTATACAATTCCCTTTGTCTATCAGTACGATACTTGCCCGAGATTCGATTGTCGGTATCCCGATACCTTGTTCAATCTCGTTACCGGCAAGTCTCTTTACTCGTTCCGTAACACATCATCCCATGATCAACTCCTTGGTCACATTGTGCACATTATGATAATGTCCTACCGAGTGGGCCCAGAGATACCTCTCCGTTACACGGAGTGACAAATCCCAGTCTCGATTCGTGCCAACCCAACAGACACTTTTGGAGATACCTGTAGTGAAACTTTATAGCCATCCAGTTACGTTGTGACATTTGGTACACCCAAAGCACTCCTACGGTATCCGGGAGTTGCACAATCTCATGGTCTAAGGAAATGATACTTGACATTAGAAAAGCTTTAGCATACGAACTACACGATCTTTGTGCTAGGCTTAGGATTGGGTCTCGTCCATCACATCATTCTCCTAATGATGTGATCCCGTTATCAACGACATCCAATGTCCATGGTCAGGAAACCGTAACCATCTATTGATCAACGAGCTAGTCAACTAGAGGCTTACTAGGGACATGGTGTTGTCTATGTATCCACACATGTATCTGAGTTTCCTATCAATACAATTCTAGCATGGATAACAAACGATTATCATGAACAATGAAATATAATATAATAATAACCAATTTATTATTGCCTCTAGGGCATATTTCCAACAGTCTCCCACTTGCACTAGAGTCAATAATCTAGTTCACATCGCCATGTGATTAACACTGACAGGTCACATCGCCATGTGACCAACATCCAAAGAGTTTACTAGAGTCACTAATCAAGTTCACATCACTATGTGATTAATACTCAATGAGTTCTGGGTTTGATCATGTTATGCTTGTGAGAGAGGTTGTAGTCAACGGGTCTTGCCATATTCAGATCCCTATGTATTTCGCAAAACTTTATATCGTAGATGCTGCTACCACGTTCCACTTGGACTAATTCCAAATTATTGCTCCATTATACATATCCGGTATCTCTACTCAGAGCTATCCGGATAGGTGTTAAGCTTGCATCGACGTAACTCTTTATGTCGAACTCTTTATCACCTCCATAACTGAGAAACATTTCCTTATTCCTCTAACGATAATTTTGACTGCTATCTGGTGATCCACTCCTAGATAACCTTTGTACCCTCTTGCCAGACATGTGGCAAGGCACACATTAGGTGCGGTACTTAGCATGGCATACCGTATAGAGCCTATGACAAAACATAGGGCACGACCTTCGTCCTTCCTCTTTCTTCTGCCATGGTCAATCTTCGAGTCTTACTCAACTTCACACCTTACAACTCAGGTAAGAACCCCTTCTTTGACTGATCTATTTTGAACTCCTTCAAAAACATGTCAAGGTGTGCGTTCTTTGAAAGTATCATCAGGCGTCTTGATCTATTTCTATAGATCCTGATGCCCAATATGTAAGCAACTTTATCCAGGTCTTCCTTTGAAAAACACTCTTCAAAAAACCGTTTATGCTTTCCAGAAATTCTACATTATTTCGGATCAGCAAATGTCATCCACATATACTCATCAGAAATGTTGTAGTGCTCCCACTCACTTTCTTGTAAATACAAGTTTCTAGCAAACATTGTATAAACCTAAAAGCTTTGATCCCTCCATCAAAGCATATATTCTGACTCCGAGATGCTTGCTCTAGTCCATAGAAGGATCGCTGGAGCCAGCATACCTTTTAGCATCCTTAGGATCGACAAAACCTTTTATTGTATCACATACAACTTTTTCTTACGAAAACTGGTAAGAAAACTTGTTTTGACATCCATCTGTCAGATTTCATAATCGAAAAATACAGCTAATGTTAACATGATTCCGACGGACTTAAGCATCGCTACGGGTGAGAAATTCTCATCGTAGTCTACTCCTTGAACTTGTGAAAAGACTCTTTCCCACAAGTCGAGCTTCATAGACGGTAACATTACCGCCCACGTCCATCTTCTTCTTAAAGATCCATTTATCTCAATGGCTCGCTGATCATCGGGCAAGTCCACCAAAGTCCATACTTTGTTCTGATACATGGATCCTATCTCGGATTTCATGGCTTCTAACCATTTGTCGGAATACGGGCCCACCATCGCTTCTCCATAGCTCGTAGGTTCATTGTTGTCTAACAACATAATATCTAAGACAGGATTACCGTACCACTCAGGAGTAGTACATATCCTCGTCGACCTACGAGGTTCAATAGCAACTTGATCCGAAGCTTCATGATCACTGTCATTAACTTCTTATTCAACAGACGTAGGCTCCACAGAAAACATCTTTCTGTGTTGCATCACTCTCTGGTTGAAGTAAAGGTTTGACAACCTCATCAAGTTCTATCTTCCTCCCACTCAATTCTTTCGAGAGAAACTCCTTCTCAAGAGAGGACCCGTTCTTAGCGACAAACAATTTGCCCTCGGATCTGAGATAGAAGGTATACCCAACTATCACCTTTGGGTATCCTATGAAGATGTGTTTGTCCGCTTTGGGTTCGAGCTTCTCCGGCTGAAGCCTTAAGCATCGCAGCCCCAAACATTAAGAAACGACAACTTTGGTTTCTTGCCAAACCAATGTTCATACGACGTTGTCTCAACGGACTTAGATGGTGTCCTATCTAAAGTGAATGCAGCTATCTCTAATGCATATCCTCAAAATGAAAACGGTAGATCGGTAAGAGACATCATAGATCGCACCATATCTCATAAGGTTCGATTACGACGTCTGGACACACCATAACCCAGTGGTGTTCTAGGTGGCTTCAACTGTGAAACAATTCCACAATGTCTTAAGTGATTGCCAAACTCATAACTCAGAAATTCTCATCTATCAGATCATGGGAATTTGATCTTCTTGTTATGATGGTTCTTAACTTCACTCTAAAATTGCTTGAACTTTTCAAACGTTTCAGACTTGTGCTTCATTAAGTAAATATACCTATATCTACTCAAATCATCAGTGAAGATGAGAAAATAGCGATATCCACCGCACACTTCAATTCTCATTGGATCACATGCATCAGCATGTATGATTTCCAACAAGTCACTTGCCCGTTTCATTGTACCTGAAAACGGGGTCTTAGTCATCCTGCCCATGAGGCATGGCTCGCAAGTGTCAAGCGATTCAAAATCAAGTGACTCCAAACATCCATCGACATGGAGTTTCTTCATGCATCTTACGCCAATATGACCTAAGCGACAGTGGCACAAGAAAGTGGTACTATCATTATTAACTCTACATCTTTTGGCGTGAACATGTGTATTACCACGACCGAGATTCAATGAACCATTCACATAGTGTGCATGACCATGAAAGGTATTATTCATGTAAACAGAATAACCATTATTCTCTAACTTAAATGAATAACCGTATTGCAATGAACATGATCTAATCATATTCATGCTCAACGTAGACACCTGATAACATTTATCTAGGTTCAATACTAATCCCGAAGGCAGATGGAGCGTGCGATGGTGATCTCATCAACTTTGGAAACACTTCCAACACACATCGTCACCTCGCCCTTAGCCAGTTTCCGTTCAGTCCGTAGCTTTTGCTTCAAGTCACCAATAATAGTAACTGAACCAGTATCCAATACCCAGGTGCTACCAGGAGTACTAGTGAGGTACACATTAATAACACGTATATACTTTGTTGAAGTTGCTAGCCTTCTTATCTACCATGTATTTGGGGTAGTTCCGCTACCAGTGACCGTTCCCCTTACAATAGAAGCACTTAGTCTCGGGTTTGGGTTCAACCTTGGGTTCTTTCACTGGAGCGGCAACTGGTTTGCCATCCATGAAGTTTCCCTTCTAGCCCTTACCCTTGTTGAAACCAGTGGTCTTGTTAAACCATCAACACTTGATGCTCCTTCTTGATTTCTACCTTTTGCGGTCTTAAGCACCGCGAACAGCTCCGGGATCAACTCCATCCCTTGCATGTCATAGTTCATCACGAAGATCTAGTAGCTTAGTGATAGTGGCTAGAGAACTCTATCAATCACTATATTATCTGGAAGTTTAACTCCCACTTGATTTAAGTGATTGTAGCACCCAGACATTCTGAGCACATGCTCACTAGCTGAGCTATTCTCCTCCATCTTGTTGGCAAAAGAACTTGTTAGAGGTCTCATACCTCTCAACACGGGCATGAGCCTGAAATCCCAATTTCAGCTCTTGGAACATCTCATATGTCTTATGGCATTCAAAACGTCATTGGAATCCCGATTCTAAGCCATAAAGTATGGTGCACTAAACTATCAAGTAGTCATCAGGATGTGTCTGTCAGGTGTTCACAACATCCACAGACGACGTTGTAGGGGTTTGCACATTGAGCGATGCATCAAAGACGTAAGCCTTCTGTGTAGCAGTGAGGACACTCCTCGGACTACGGACCTAGTCCGCATCATTGCTTACAATATCTTTCAACTTAATCTTTCTCTAGGAACGTATTGAAACAGGGAGCTACAATGTGAGCTATTTATCTACAACATATTTGCAAAGACAATTTAGACTATGTTCATGATAATTGAGTTCATCTAATCAAATTATTTTATGAACTCCCACTCAGATAGACATCCCTCTAGTCATCTAAGTGAAACATGATCCGAATCGACTAGGCCGTGTCCGATCATCACGTGAGACGGACTAGTCATCAACGGTGAACATCTCAGGTTGATCGTATCTTCTATACGACTCATGTTCGACCTTTCGGTCTTCCGTGTTCCGAGGCCATGTCTGTACATGCTAGGCTCGTCAAGTCAACCTAAGTGTTTCGCATGTGTCCCGAGGCCATGTCTGTACATGCTAGGCTCGTCAACACCCGTTGTATTCGAACGTTAGAATCTATCACACCCGATCATCATGTAGTGCTTCGAAACAACGAACCTTCGCAACGGTGCATAGTTAGGGGGAACACTTTTCTTGCAATTTTAGTGAGGGATCATCTTATTTAAGCTACCGTCGTTCTAAGCAAATAAGATGTAAAACATGATAAACATCACATGCAATCAAATAGTGACATGATATGGTCAATATCATTTTGCTCCTTTTGATCTCCATCTTCGGGGCTCCATGATCATCGTTGTCACCGGCATGACACCATGATCTCCATCATCGTGTCTTCTTGAAGTTGTCTCGTCATCTATTACTTCTACTACTATGGCTAACTCTTTAGCAATAAAGTAAAGTAATTACATGACGTTTATGTTGACATGTAGGTCATAAATAAATAAAGACAACTCATATGGCTCATGCCGGTTGTCATACTCATCGACATGCAAGTCGTGATTCCTATTACAAGAACATGATCAATCTCATACATCACATATATCATTCATCACATCCTTTTGGCCATATCACATCACACGACACATGCTGCAAAAACAAGTTAGACGTCCTCTAATTGTTGTTGCAAGTTTTTACATGGCTGCTATAGGTTTCTAGCAAGATCGTTTCTTACCTACGCCAAAACCACAACGTGATATGCCAATTTCTATTTACCCTTCATAAGGACCCTTTTCATCGAATCCGATCCGACTAAAGTGGGAGAGACAGGCACCCGCTAGCCACCTTATGCAACTAGTGCATGTCAGTCGGTGGAACCAGTCTCACGTAAGCGTACGTGTAAGGTCGGTCCGGGCCGCTTCATCCCACGATGCCGCCGAATCAAGATAAGACTAGTAACCGCAAGTAAATTGACAAAATCGACGCCCACAACAACTTGTGTTCTACTTGTGCATAGAAACTACGCATATACCTAGCTCATGATGCCATTGTTGGGGATCATAACAGAAATTTAAAATTTTCTGCGCATCACCAAGATCAATCTATGGAGTAATCTAGCAACGAGGGGAAGGGGAGTGCATCTACATACCCTTGTAGATCGCTAGGTGGAAGCGTTACAAGAACGCGGATGAAGGAGTCATAATCGTAGCGATTCAGATCGCGGTTGATTCCGATCTAAGCGCCGAACAATGGCGCCTCCGCGTTCAACACACGTGCAGCCCAGTGACGTCTCCTATGCCTTGATCCAGCAAGGGGAGAAGGAGAGGTTGGGGAAGACTCCATCCAGCAGTAGCATGATGGCATGGTGGTGGTGGAGGAGCGCGGGACTCCAGCAGGGCTTCGCCAAGCACTACGAGAGATGAGGAGGGAGAGGGGTAGGGCTGCGCCAACAGGGAGATCGAATCGTGTGTGTTGCAGCCCCCAATACCTCAAGTATATATAGGGGAAGGGGAGGGGCTATGCCCCCATCTAGGGTTCCCTCCCTAGGGGTGGCGGCAGCCCCAAAACCCATCTAGGGTTGCAGCCAAGGGGGGAGAGAGGGGCGCACCTAAGGTGGGCCTTAAGGCCCATCTGGACCTAGGGTTTGCCCCCTCCCACTCTCCCTTGCGCCTTGGGCCTTGGTGGGAGGCGCCCCAGCCCACCTAGGGGCTGGTCCCTTCCCACTATTGGACCATGTAGGCCTCTGGGGCTGGTGGCCCCACCTGGTGGACCCCCGGACCCCTCCGGTGGTCCCGGTACACTACCGGTGATGCCCGGAACACTTCCAGTGGCCAAAACCATACTTCCTATATATCAATCTTTACCTCCATACCATTCTGGAACTCCTCGTGATGTCTGGGATCTCATCCGGGACTCCGAACAACATTCGGTAACC
Organism: Triticum monococcum; assembly: GCA_034509565.1. NCBI lineage: Eukaryota > Viridiplantae > Streptophyta > Magnoliopsida > Poales > Poaceae > Triticum > Triticum monococcum. The sequence continues at coordinate 210,492,867 of CM067847.1, read as the reverse complement.
ACGTACATACTTTCCCTATAACCCTAGCATCATCGAACCCTAAGTGTGTAGACCCTATGGGTTCGGGAGTCATGCACACGTGGCCGAGACAACTATCCCGTCAATAACCAACAGCGGGACCTGGATACCCATGTTGGCTCCTACATGTTCCACGATGATCTCATCGGATGAACCACGATGTCAAGGATTCAATCAATCCCGTATACAATTCCCTTTGTCTATCGGTACGATACTTGCCCGAGATTCGACCGTCGGTATCCCGATACCTTGTTCAATCTCGTTACCGGAAAGTCTCTTTACTCGTTCCGTAACACATCATCCCGTGATCAACTCCTTGGTCACATTGTGCACATTATGATAATGTCCTACCGAGTGGGCCCAGAGATACCTCTCCGTTACACAGAGTGACAAATCCTAGTCTCGATTTGAAGGAAATATGCCCTAGAGGCAATAATAAAGTTATTATTTATTTCCTTATATCATGATAAATGTTTATTATTCATGCTAGAATTGTATTAACCGGAAACATAATACATGTGTGAATACATAGACAAACTTAGTGTCACTAGTATGCCTCTACTTGACTAGCTCGTTAATCAAAGATGGTTATGTTTCCTAACCATGAACAAAGTGTTGTTATCTGATTAACGAGGTCACATCATTAGTTGAATGATCTGATTGACATGACCCATTCCATTAGCTTAGCACCCGATCGTTTAGTATGTTGCTATTGCTTTCTTCATGACTTATACATGTTCCTATGACTATGAGATTATGCAACTCCCGTTTACTGGAGGAACACTTTGTGTGCTACCAAACGTCACAACGTAACTGGGTGATTATAAAGGAGCTCTACAGGTGTCTCCAAAGGTAGATGTTGGGTTGGCGTATTTCGAGATTAGGATTTGTCACTCCGATTGTCGGAGAGGTATCTCTGGGCCCTCTCGGTAATGCACATCACATAAGCCTTGCAAGCATTGCAACTAATGAGTTAGTTGCGGGATTATGTATTACGGAACGAGTAAAGAGACTTGCTGGTAACGAGATTGAACTAGGTATTGGATATCGACGATCGAATCTCGGGCAAGTAACATACCGATGACAAAGGGAACAACGTATGTTGTTATGCGGTCTGACCGATAAAGATCTTCGTAGAATATGTAGGAGCCAATATGGGCATCCAGGTCCCGCTATTGGTTATTGACCGGATATCTATCTCAGTCATGTCTACATTGTTCTCGAACCGTAGGGTCCACACGCTTAACGTTACGATGACAGTTATTATGAGTTTACGCATTTTGATGTACCGAAGTTAGTTAGGAGTCCCGGATGTGATCACGGACATGACGAGGAGTCTCGAAATGGTCGAGACATAAAGATTGATATATTGGACGGCTATATTCGGACACCAGAAGTGTTTCGAGTGATTTCGGAGAAAACCGGAGAGCCAGAGGGTTACCGGAACCCTACCGGGAGAAGTATTGGGCCATATGGGCCTTAGTGGAGAGAGAGAGCGGGGCTACAAGAGGTGGGCCGCGTGCCACCTCCTCCCTGGTCCGAATTGGACTAGGAGAGGGGGGCGGCGCCCCCCCCTTTCCTTCTCCCACTCCACCTCTTTCCCCCTCCTAGTAGGAGTCCTACTCCTACTAGGAGGAGGACTCCTCCTTGGCGCGCCACACCTGGCCGGCCGGCATCCTCCCCTTGCTCCTTTATATATGGGGGCAGGGGGGCACCTCTAGACACACAAGTTGATCCACGTGATCATTCCTTAGCCGTGTGCGGTGTGCCCTGCCACCATATTCCACCTCGATCTTATCGTTGTAGTGCTTAGGCGAAGCCCTGCGTCGGTAGAACATCAACATCGTCACCACGCCGTTGTGCTGACGGAACTCATCCCCGAAGCTTTGCTGGATCGGAGCCCGGGGAGCGTCATCGAGCTGTACGTGTGCTAAGAACTCAGAGGTGCCGGAGTAACGGTGCTTGGATCGGTCGGATCGGGAAGACGTATGACTACTTCCTCTATGTTGTGTCAACGCTTCCGTTGCGGTCTACGAGGGTACGTAGACAACACTCTCCCCTCTCGTTGCTATGCATCACCATGATCTTGCGTGTGCGTAGGAATTTTTTTGAAATTACTGCGTTCCCCAACAGTGGCATCCGAGCCTAGGTTTAGGTTTGATGTTATATGCACGAGTAGAACACAAGTGAGTTGTGGGCGATATAAGTCATACTGCCTACCAGCATGTCATACTTTGGTTCGGCGGTATTGTTGGATGAAGCGGCCCGGACCAACATTACGCGTACGCTTACGCGAGACCGGTTCTCCTGACGTGCTTTGCACAAAGGTGGCTTGCGGGTGACTGTTTCTCCAACTTTAGTTGAACCAAGTGTGGCTACGCCCGGTCCTTGCGAAGGTTAAAACGGAGTCAAATTGACAAACTATCGTTGTGGTTTTGATGCGTAGGTGAGATTGGTTCTTACTTAAGCCCGTAGCAGCCACGTAAAATTTGCAACAACAAAGTAGAGGATGTCTAACTTGTTTTTGCAGGGCATGTTGTGATGTGATATGGCCAAGACATGATGCTAAATTTTATTGTATGAGATGATCATGTTTTGTAACCGAGTTATCAGCAACTGGCAGGAGCCGTATAGTTGTCGCTTTATTGTATGCAATGCAATCGCGATGTAATGCTTTACTTTATCACTAAGCGGTAGCGATAGTGGTGGAAGCATAAGATTGGCGAGACGACAACGATGCTACGATGGAGATCAAGGTGTCACGCCGGTGACGATGGTGATCATGACGGTGCTTCGGAGATGGAGATCACAGGCACAAGATGATGATGGCCATATCATATCACTTGTATTGACTGCATGTGATGTTTATCTCTTATGCATCTTATCTTGCTTTGATTGACGGTAGCATTATAAGATGATCTCTCACTAAATTATCAAGAAGTGTTCTCCCTGAGTATGCACCGTTGCGAAAGTTCTTCGTGCTGAGACACCACGTGATGATCGGGTGTGATAGGCTCTACGTTCAAATACAACGGGTGCAAAACAGTTGCACACGCGGAATACTCAGGTTATACTTGACGAGCCAACCATATACAGATATGGCCTCGGAACACGGAGACCAAAAGGTCGAGCGTGAATCATATAGTAGATATGATCAACATAGTGATGTTCACCAAAGAAACTACTCCATTTCACGTGATGATCGGACATGGTTTAGTTGATTTGGATCACGTGATCACTTAGAGGATTAGAGGGATGTCTATCTAAGTGGGAGTTCTTAAGTAATTTGATTAATTGAACTTAAACTTATCATGAACTTAGTACCTGATATTATCTTGCTTGTTTATGTTTGATTGTAGATAGATGGCTCGTGCTGTTGTTCCGTTGAATTTTAATGTGTTCCTTGAGAAAGCAAAGTTGAAAGATGATGGTAGCAATTACACGGACTGGGTCCGTAACTTGAGGATTATCCTCATTGCTGCACAGAAGAATTACGTCATGGAAGCACCGCTGGGTGCCAGGCCTGCTGCTGGAGCAACACTAGATGTTAGGAACGTCTGGCAGAGCAAAGCTGATGACTACTCGATAGTTCAGTGTGCCATGCTTTACGGCTTAGAATCGGGACTTCAACGACGTTTTGAATGTCATGGAGCATATGAGATGTTTCAGGAGTTGAAGTTAATATTTCAAGCAAATGCCCGGATTGAGAGATATGAAGTCTCCAATAAGTTCTATAGCCGCAAGATGGAGGAGAACAGTTCTGTCAGTGAGCATATACTCGAAATGTCCGGGTATAATAATCACTTGATTCAGATGGGAGTTAATATTCCAGATGATTACATCATTGACAGAATTCTCCAATCACTGCCACCAAGCTACAAGAGCTTCATGATGAACTACAATATGCAAGGGATGAACAAGACTATTCCTGAGCTCTTCGCAATGCTGAAAGCTGCGGAGGTAGAAATCAAAAAGGAGCATCAAGTGTTGATGGTCAACAAGACCACTAGTTTCAAGAAAAAGGGCAAAGGGAAGAAGAAGGGGAACTTCAAGAAGAACGGCCAGCAAGTTGCTGCTCAAGAGAAGAAACCCAAGTCCGGACCTAAGCCTAAAACTGAGTGCTTCTACTGCAAGCAGACTGGTCACTGGAAGCGGAACTGCCCCAAGTATTTGGCGGATAAGAAGGATGGCAAGGTGAACAAAGTTATATGTGATATACATGTTATTGATGTGTACCTTACTAATGCTCGCAGTAGCACCTGGGTATTTGATACTGGTTCTGTTGCTAATATTTGCAACTCGAAACAGGGACTATGGATTAAGCGAAGATTGGCTAAGGACGAGGTGACGATGCGCGTGGGAAACGGTTCCAAAGTCGATGTGATCGTGGTCAGCACGCTACCTCTACATCTACCTTCGGGGTTAGTATTAGACCTAAATAATTGTTATTTGGTGCCAGCCTTGAGCATGAACCTTATATCTGGATCTTATTTAATGCGAGATGGTTATTCATTTAAATCAGAGAATAATGGTTGTTCTATTTATATGAGTAATATCTTTTATGGTCATGCACCCTTGAAGAGTGGTCTATTCTTATTGAATCTCGATAGTAGTGAGACACATATTCATAATGTAGAAGCCAAAAGATGCAGAGTTGATAATGATAGTGCAACGTATTTGTGGCACTGTCGTTTAGGTCATATCGGTGTAAAGCGCATGAAGAAACTCCATACTGATGGACTTTTGGAACCACTTGATTATGAATCACTTGGTACTTGCGAACCATGCCTCATGGGCAAGATGACTAAAAAACCGTTCTCCGGTACTATGGAGAGAGCAACAGATTTGTTGGAAATCATACATACAGATGTATGTGGTCCGATGAATATTGAGGCTCGTGGCGGATATCGTTATTTTCTCACCTTCACAGATGACTTAAGCAGATATGGGTATATCTACTTAATGAAACATAAGTCTGAAACATTTGAAAAGTTCAAAGAATTTCAGAGTGAAGTTGAAAATCATCGTAACAAGAAAATAAAGTTTCTACCATCTGATCGTGGAGGAGAATATTTGAGTTACGAGTTTGGTGTACATTTGAAAAATTGTGGAATAGTTTCGCAACTCATGCCACCCGGAACACCACAGCGTAATGGTGTGTCCGAACGTCGTAATTGTACTTTACTAGATATGGTGCGATCTATGATGTCTCTTACTGATTTATCGCTATCGATTTGGGGATACGCTCTAGAGACGGCCGCATTCACGTTAAATAGGGCACCATCAAAATCCGTTGAGACGACGCCTTATGAACTATGGTTTGGCAAGAAACCAAAGTTGTCGTTTCTGAAAGTTTGGGGCTGCGATGCTTATGTGAAAAAGCTTTAACCTGATAAGCTCGAACCCAAATCGGAGAAATGTGTCTTCATAGGATATCCAAAGGAAACTATTGGGTACACCTTCTATCACAGAACCGAAGGCAAGACTTTTGTTGCTAAATTCGGAAACTTTCTAGAGAAGGAGTTTCTCTTGAAAGAAGTGAGTGGGAGAAAAGTAGAACTTGACGAGGTAACTATACTTGCTCCCTTGTTGGAAAGCAGTACATCACAGAAAACTGTTTCTGCGACACCTACACCAATAAGTGAGGAAGTTAATGATAATGATCATGAAACTTCGGAACAAGATACTACTGAACCTCGTAGATCAACCAAAGTGAGATCCACGCCAGAGTGGTACGGTAATCCAGTTCTGGAAGTCATGCTTCTAGATCATGATGAACCTACAAACTATGAAGAAGCGATGGTGAGCCTAGATTCCGCAAAATGGCTTGAAGCCATGAAATCTGAGATGGGATCCATGTAAGAGAACAAAGTATGGACTTCGGTTGACTTGCCCGATGATCGGCAAGCAATTGAAAATAAATGGATCTTCAAGAAGAAGACTGACGCTGATGGTAATATTACTGTCTACAAAGCTCGACTTGTCGCAAAAGGATTTCGACAAGTTCAAGGGGTTGACTACGATGAGACCTTCTCACCCGTAGCGATGCTTAAGTCTATCAGAATCATGTTAGCAATTGCCGCATTTTATGATTATGAAATTTGGCAGATGGATGTCAAAACTGCATTCCTGAATGGATTTCTGGAAGAAGAGTTGTATATGATGCAACCAGAAGGTTTTGTCGATCCAAAGGGAGCTAACAAAGTGTGCAAGCTCCAGCGATCTATTTATGTACTGGTGCAAGCCTCTCAGAGTTGGAATAAACGCTTTGATAGTATGATCAAATCAATTGGTTTTATACAGACTTTCGGAGAAGCCTGTATTTACAAGAAAGTGAGTGGGAGCTCTATAGCATTTCTGATATTATATGTGGATGACATATTACTGATCGGAAATAATATAGAATTTCTGGATAGCATAAAGGGATACTTGAATAAGAGTTTTTCAATGAAAGACCTCGGTGAAGCTGCTTACATATTAGGCATAAAGAACTATAGAGATAGATCAAGACGCTTAATTGGACTTTCACAAAGCACATACCTTGACAAGATTTTGAAAAAGTTCAAAATGGATCAAGCGAAGAAAGGGTTCTTGCCTGTGTTACAAGGTGTGAAGTTGAGTCAGACTCAATGCCCGACCACTGCAGAAGATAGAGAGAAAATGAAAGATGTTCCCTATGCTTCAGCCATAGGCTCTATCATGTATGCAATGCTGTGTACCAGACCTGATGTGTGCCTTGCTATAAGCTTAGCAGGGAGGTACCAAAGTAATCCAGGAGTGGATCACTGGACAGCGGTCAAGAACATCCTGAAATACCTGAAAAGGACTAAGGATATGTTTCTCGTATATGGAGGTGACAAAGAGCTCACCGTAAAAGGTTACGTTGATGCAAGCTTTGACACTGATCCGGACGATTCTAAATCGCAAACCGGATACGTGTTTACATTAAACGGTGGAGCTGTCAGTTGGTGTAGTTCTAAACAAAGCGTCGTGGCGGGATCTACATGTGAAGCGGAGTACACATCTGCTTCGGAAGCAGCGAACGAAGGAGTCTGGATGAAGGAGTTCATATCCGATCTAGGTGTTATACCTAGTGCATCGGGTCCAATGAAAATCTTTTGTGACAATACTGGTGCAATTGCCTTGGCAAAGGAATCCAGATTTCACAAGAGAACCTAGCACATCAAGAGACGCTTCAATTCCATCCGGGATCTAGTCCAGGTGGGAGACATAGAGATTTGCAAGATACATACGGATCTGAATGTTGCAGACCCGTTGACTAAGCCTCTTCCACGAGCAAAACATGATCAGCACCAAGGCTCCATGGGTGTTGTAGGATCGAAAGTATGTCTAGAGGGGGGGGGGGGGGTGATTAGACTACTTAACCAATTAAAAACTTAGCCTTTTCCCAATTTTAGTTCTTGGCAGATTTTAGCTATCTTAGAGCAAGTCAAGCAATCATCACACAATTCAAGCAAGCATGCAAAGAGTTTATTGGCAGCGGAAAGTAAAGCATGCAACTTGCAAGAATGTAAAGGTAAGGGTTTGGAGGATTCAAACGCAATTGGAGACACGAATGTTTTCCCGTGGTTCGGATAGGTGGTGCTATCCTACATCCACGTTGATGGAGACTTCAACCCACGGAGGGTAACGGTTGCGCGAGTCCACGGAGGGCTCCACCCATGAAGGGTCCACGAAGAAGCAACCTTGTCTATTCCACCATGGCCATCGCCCATGAAGGACTTGCCTCACTAGCGGTAGATCTTCACGAAGTAGGCGATCTCCTTGCCCTTACAAACTCCTTGGTTCAACTCCACAATCTTGTCGGAGGCTCCCAAGTGACACCTAGCCAATCTAGGAGACACCACTCTCCAAGAAGTAACAAATGGTGTGTTGATGATGAACTCCTTGCTCTTGTGCTTCAAATGATAGTCTCCCCAACACTCAACTCTCTCTCATAGGATTTGGATCTGGTGGAAAGAAGATTTGAGTGGAAAGCAACTTGGGGAAGGCTAGAGATCAAGATTCATATGGTAGGAATGGAATATCTTGGTCTCAACACATGAGTAGGTGGTTCTTTCTCAGAACATATGAGTAGGAATGATGTATGTGTTCTGATGGCTCTCTCTTCGAATGAAGAGGTGGTGGAGGGGTATTTATAGCCTCCACACAAAATCCAACCGTTACACACAATCTACCAATCTCGGTGGGACTGAATCAGAAAACTCGGTCTGACCGAAATGGTAAACCTAGTGACCGTTAGGAATTTTGGTGGGACGGAGATGCAACTCGGTGGGACCGATTCGGTTAGGGTTTGGGCATAACGTAATCTCGGTGAGACCGATTGCACAAACTCGGTGAGACCGAGTTCGGCAATTAGCTAACTAGAGAGTTGGTCAGGCAAACTCGGTGGGACCGACTTGCTCTTTTGGTGAGACCGAAAAGTTACAAGAAGGAAACATAGAGTTTACCTTGCATTCTTGGTGGGACCGATTCGCTCTTTCGGTGAGACCGAAAAGTTACGAAAGGGAAACAGAGAGTTTGCAAGCCCATCTCGGTGAGACCGAGAACCTTATCGGTAGGACCGAATTGCTAGGGTTTGGCAGTGGCAACTGACAAGTGAAACTCGGTGGCGCCGGATTGACAGAATCGGTATGTCCGAGTTTGGCTTAGGGTTTAGGTCATTTGTGGATATGGGAAAGTAGCTGAGGATTTTGGAGCATATCATTAAGCACATAGAGCAAGAGGCTCATTAAGCAAAACCTCATCCCTCCTTGATAGTATTGGCTTTTCCTAAAGACTCAATGTGATCTTGGATCACTAAAATATAAAATGAAGAGTCTTGAACTTTTGAGCTTGAGCCAATTCTTTGTCCTTAGCATTTTGAGGGTTCCACTTTCACATCCATGCCATGCCAATCATTAAGCTTTCCTGAAATAATCATCTTGGAATAGCATTAGCTCAATGAGCTATATGTTGTTATGAATTACCAAAACCACCTAGGGATAGTTGCACTTTCAATCTCCCCCTTTTTGGTAATTGATGACAACATATAGATCAAAGCTTCGACAAATGATAATAAGCATGAAATATATCGTCACTTTGAGAAGTATGTGACAAGTAAGAGCTCCCCCTAAATTTGTGCATATTTAAAATTTGCTTTGGACTGCAAATGCACATGGAGTTAGAATCATGGGTTACTCTTCCATGTCACATACATCTTGGTGGAGCGCTCAAAAATGATAAGATTGAAATACATGCACTCATCACCAAGAATAGTGAATGATCACACACAATAGATAGAATGATAATATTTAGCAAGCATTAAGCAAACATTAAGTGTAGCTTATGATCAAACACATGATCATCGATGTCTCACGAACATAAGGACGTCGTATCTCACACACAAGCAAACAAAGTTCGAAAAACCACCAAATAAAACAAGAGAGAATAAAAGCAACACTCTCTCTCGAAGCCTATGATCTATACATTTTCTCCCCCTTTGGCAACAAGTTGCCAAAAAGTTCCTAGAAAAAGCATAGTGCTAAGTCGACGCTCAGGCTTGATCTTCAGGTGGTGGTGGAGTCCGGAGCATGCCAAGGACGAAGCCTTCAGTAGAAGTGGTCGGAGTCGAGGCTGTGGTGGATGCTGGAGCTGGTGGAACAGAGGCTGTAGCTGGTGCAGACATTGTAGCTCTAGTGTCAGCAACTGGCAGTGCAGACGACCTCGGACCTCGTGGCACCCTCGTAAACGCATCAGTTGTGGTCCTGCCTCTCCTCTCGTTCATGTCCTCCTGAAGCTGCTCCACGGCGGTCTGTATTTCTGTCACCTTGATGTCCATGTCATAGAACCTCTGTTCCATGATCCTCTCTAGGCTCGCTTGGTTCTGAGTCAGGGTGGCAGGTCCTTGCTCAATACGCAGGGTGGACGCTATCAGGTAACCGAGCTTCTCTTGTTTGGTCTTCAAGAAGTAATCCGATGCCTCCGCTTGAGTAGGCATCCTGGCAGCTTTTTCCTTCCTCGCCTTCTCCTTCTGAGCTTGTGCATGTGCAGATGAGGGTTCATTCTCAGTCATAACCACTTGGTTATCCTCGAAATCTGGACGGATGGGCAGGTGTTCCTTATCCAATAAATACACGCCCGTGCCCATCTTGGAGTTGATGAGCTCCTGAATCTGTGGGGCATACCCACAACTCCTCTTCTGGTCTGCAGCTGTCCTCTTGATTGTTTCCACAATGAGACTCATGACCTTGAATTTCTGAGGCACGTCAAAGACATGAAGCAGGTTGATCGCGTGACCTCTGATCATCTTGTGATCTCCAGATTTGGGCAGAAGGGTGTGCCTAAGGATCCAGTTGATCGTAGGCAATCCTGAGAGCGGATAGTGCACGGAGCCAAACTTGAATGTGTCTAGCGCTTCATTTGGGATCTCCTTGTACATGTTGGACATGGAGTTGTGATCCATCTTTTTCTTGGCATAGATGTCCAAGTCATCAGCTTGCTCCTCTGGGGCATTGATCAACTTCGCCCATTCTTCCACAGTGGATTGGTACCTTGTACCCTCAGACATCCATGTGATCCTGCCATCCGGATAAAAGTGTGATGTGGAGTAGAATTGCATGATCAGCTCCTCGTTCCACTTTGTGAGCTTCTGCCTAACAAAGTCTACAACTCCACAAGCACTAAAGCTATCAAATACACCGGGGTAGTGCTCTTCATTGTCCTTGATGTAGGTCCAGTCGACCCATCTCATGTCACAAACGATCGGCTTCTTATCAAGCAAAACAGTCTCATAGAAATCTTGTTGCTCCTTGGTATGGAATCTGTAATCCACGGCAGTCCTTCTCCTAGAAGAATACGGATCTGCTTCTCTCCATTTCCTCAGCCCTGAATCTCTCCTGAGCTTCATATCCTCAGCCACAGGATGATCATCGTTGTGGTCTGGGATCTTGGGCTTGAGCTTCCTAAGGACACTCTCTTCCTCTTCTTCGATTGCTTCAGGCATTGGGGCCTTGTTCTTTTATGCTGCTGGGATGCTTCGTGTGTTTCTCTTGGGTGCACTCTTAGGCTTAGATGCAGCCTTAGGGGCTTCCTTGGGCTTGGATGCAGCTGTTCCTGACCTTATAGCATCTCCCATGAGTTTGGCTGCCTTGGGTGCTGGTGCAGCAACCTCTTCTTCTTCTTCCTCCTTATCTACCATGATGGAGGCCTTCCCAAGCACTCTGGCTACAGTCTTTTTCACCCTCTCTTTTCTTTTCTTGCCCTCAGCAGCAATGGGCTCAGTGGGAGCAGGTTTCATAGTTGAAGCCCTAGCCTTTGACATGGGCTGCCTGCCTGCTGGCCTTTTGATCTTCAGCCCTGGCTTGGTTCCTTGAGCTGGTTCAGCTCTCTTTGATGTGGCCTCTTCCTCTGCCACATAGTCTTCATCCTCAGAATCAGACGTTCTCTTCTTCCTTTGACGTGTGGCAGCCTTGGGCAGATTGCTAGGGGTGCTCCTGCTGCCATCATCAGAAGAGCTTGAGGGGCTACTGCCCTCACTCATCACAACTTGCTGCTCAGACACATTCTGGCTGTCACTTTGATCAGACATGTTGCACACGGACTGCTGACCCTGTGAATAGATTATGGATAAGATAGAGTGGATGAGCATCACAAAAAGCAGAGATTTTTGCAAAAGATTAATTCAAAAACTTAGTTTTAGTTTTCCACAGAAAGCATCTCGGATCTACCAATTTTCAAACTCGGTGACACCGAAGCAGTTTTGGCACCAGAACTGGTGAACTCGGTCAGACCGAGTCACAGTTCGGTGGCACCTAGACTGCTAGGGTTTCACAAAATTTCAAAATCGGTCGCACCGATAAGTTATTCTCGGTCAGACCGAGTTTCACTTGTGCAATGGCAAAAGTCAGATCGGTGGGACCGAGTTTTTCCAACTCGGTGGGTCTGAGATGGTTTCGGCGGAAACCTAACCCTAAAATTTTCGAATTAAACCTATTCTACGAGATCATTGACTGGATAGGAGTGTTTCAATCGTGGCAAGAATCATAATGATCACAATGTGCTAGGAATCGGAGTGGAGAATAGCACAAAGATCGAGTCCATACCCTAGTTCGGCGGAGACTCGCTACGACGGCAACGGCGGGGCAGAAATCTGTTGACGACGGCGGAGACCAGCGACTGGAGGCTGCTGGCGGCGATAAGACGATCCGGAGACCACAAAGGTAGAGCAGGCTATCGCGCGGGCGAAGAGGTTTCGGAGGAATTTCCAAAATTTGCCCGTCACTATATATAGCCCGACCCTGTCGGTGTGACCGAGTGGAACAACTCGGTGGCACCGAGATGCAAAACTGTGTGCAGTTATTGCAACTCGGTGTGACCGAAAAGTTCAAATCGGTTGCACCGAGATCGAAAACCTAGATCAACTTAATGAACTCGGTAGGACCGAAAATGGAGTATCGGTCAGACCGAGATTCATAAAGAGGTTTTGGAAGTTTAAGTCTATGATGAATCGGGGACTCTGAGCGCTCCTCACACAGAGTGGTTCGAATCTGACTTGATCAAGTTTTGTGATGCAGCATGAATAGAGTTTGAGACGAGAAAAGCATAGATAGCTAGAGGAGGTTCTTAGGCATTCTTGTCCATCCACTTGGCAAAAGAAGAAAGCCAAACAATCAAAACAACAAGTGGATGTCCTCGAATGAGTAAAATATGCAACCAACATGCTCACACAATAAGATGGCAAATGAAATATGTGACAAAGCATGCACAACCAATTCTAGCATCTATCAAGCAATTTGTGATGACTAGGTCATCTATATATGAGTATATTGACTTAGGAGTCAAGTGAGAACACTTGATCATAGGTCATACTCATCGTTTAAGCTCAAGTGGGGTTACCACTTTTACATAAAGCATTGTTGTATTCACATCTTTAGAGTTTCTTTAGCTCAAGTCTTAGAGTAAAGCTCCCCCTAGATGTGATATCCCCCCTAAGAGGGATGAACTAACCTTGGGTTTTGTCGATGATGACTTCATGTAGATGTTGAAGATGTGGATGCTCAATGTTGATGTGGATCACTTGGAGCTATCCATTTGAGTGAATTGCACTTTCAATACCTACATGGGTTAGTCCCACAAGGAACAAACAAGGATATCCATAGACATAGAGTGATGCACACACAAGATGATGTCCATGAAAACTTTAGGTTACCTTGTCCCTTGTCTTACCAACAAGAGGGTTTGTGACTCCTTGAACTAGTGCAAGATGTGGAAGTTGATTGCACTTGTTCTTGCCAAAATGATAAGAGTGAAGTATGTTGGCGGAGTCACCCTCAAGAACTCTCTACTTCTTCTTGTTTTGGATCCACACCATCTTGATGGGAATCCTTGGAGTTGTAGTCGTACTTGATCTAGTGGAACTTGAAGTAGTCTTGGGAATCCACTTGACTAAGGTCTTGGGAGCTTCTTCAAATGCATCAATCTCCTCTTGAAGCTTGTCCTTGCCTTTTTGCTTGTAGTCTTGTGGTGGAAGATCATCTTGAGCTTGTGTCCCCTTGAAAGAAGTGTCATACTTCTCTTGTTGAGGAACAAACTTTGTCTTGGGGTATTGATCTTCTTCCCATTCAACTCCATTGGCATTGAACTTTCGTTCAAAACCAACACCTTGATTCTTCCGGTGCATTCCTTGCTTGCGCACAATTTCCTCGAATTGCTTACTTCTGGCAAGGCTCTTGTAAACACCTTTCTCTATAATTCCCTTCAATAAGCTATTTTCTTGCTCAAGTGTAACTTGGCTAAGAGAATCATTAGTGGAATCAAGAGAACTACTAGAAGCAACAATATTGGATTTAGCATGATCATTGTTACTACTAGAGGAAGAATCTTTCTTATTCTTATTACTAGTCTTGACTTGAGGCATGTAAGTGGATAATAGTAAACACTTGGCAATGTAAGAAGAACTATTCTTGCGGAGATCATCATTGATTGCTTTTAAGAACTCATGCTCTTGCTCAAGATTGAGCTTTTCAAAGCGTAATTTCTCATGAGCTCTTAAAAGTTCTCGATGATCTTCGAAGATAGTTTCATGAGCTAACTTAAGAGTGTTTAATTCTTTAGTTAGAGCCTCAATCTTCTCCTTATCATTGTCATTCATTTTAGCATGATTAATTGATGTTTCATCATAGTACTCATCACTAGAGTTGTCAACAAGCAAATCATCATCACCTAACAAGTCATCTTCATCACTATTAAAATCAACGTACTCGGGGTGTGTTACCTTAGGACCTTTGGCCATGAAGCATCTTCCAATTCCTTCATTTGGGGAGTCAAATATGTCGTAGGAGTTGGTTGACACAAGTGCTAGACCGGCAACACCTTCATCTTGAGTATCTTCGGAGTCGGAGTGATAACTTCTCTCGGAGTGGCTGTCGGAGTCGGAGCCGGATACCTATTCACCAACATGAGCTTGATGTCTTCGTTTTGTATAGCTCCTTGAGGATTTTTCCTTCCTTTCCGAGTCCTTGCTTCTCCGTGAGTATCTTTGTTCATAACGATCATCTCTACTCCTTCTCTCTCTTGGTGGAGATTCTTTGCTTCTTCTTTTTGGAGAATCTTCTCTTCTCTTGTAGGGAGCCGTACACTCATTGGAATAGTGTCCGGGTCTTCCACAATTATAGCAGTTTCGCTCTCGACTAGAAGATCTTTTGTCATTGTAGGACCTTGACTTGAAGCTTCTATCTTTGCTTCTACTCTTGTAGAACTTGTTGAAGTTCTTCACCATTAAGCTCAATTCTTCATTGAAGTTTTGTTTCTCACTTGATGATGTGGGGACTTCACATGACGCTTTGTAGGCACCACTTGATTTATTGTGAAGTTCCTCTTTATCCTTGAGTGACATCTCATGAGCAACAATCCTTCCAATCACTTCCGTTGGCTTGAGATCTTTGTAGTTGGGCATCATTTGGATTAATGTGCACACGGTATCATATTTCCCATCCAAGGCTCTTAGGATCTTCTTGATGATGAATCTATCGGTCATCTCTTCACTTCCTAAGCCGGCAATCTCATTTGTGATGAGAGCAAGCCTAGAGTACATTTCAGCGACACCTTCACCATCCTTCATCTTGAACTTGTCAAGTTGACTTTGGAGCACATCCAACTTGGATTCCTTGACGGAGTCGGTACCTTCGTGCATATCAATCAAAGTATCCCAAATTTCCTTTGCATTCTCAAGGCGGCTGATTTTGTTGAATTCTTTGGGGCACAATCCGTTGAAGAGAATATCACAAGCTTGAGCATTATATTGCAACATCTTCAACTCATCCGCGGTTGCTTCACGGTTTGGTTCCCTCCCATCGAAGAACTCACCTTGCAAGCCAACACAAACAATAGCCCATACGGCGGGGTTATGTCCAAGAATATGCATTTTCATTTTATGCTTCCAACTAGCAAAATTAGTGCCATCAAAGTAAGGACCTCTACGATGATAATTTCCCTCACTAGACGCCATACTCTCCTAGGTTGTGAAACCAAGGCCATGACCACCAAAAGCTATGGAGATCAAGGCAAATGGAGACCAAAGCTCTGATACCACTTGAAGGATCGAAAGTATGTCTAGAGGGGGGGGGGTGATTAGACTACTTGACCAATTAAAAACTTAGCCTTTTCCCAATTTTAGTTCTTGGCAGATTTTAGCTATCTTAGAGCAAGTCAAGCAATCATCACACAATTCAAGCAAGCATGCAAAGAGTTTATTGGCAGCGGAAAGTAAAGCATGCAACTTGCAAGAATCTAAAGGTAAGGGTTTGGAGGATTCAAACGCAATTGGAGACACGGATGTTTTCCCGTGGTTCAGATAGGTGGTGCTATCCTACATCCACATTGATGGAGACTTCAACCCACGGAGGGTAACGGTTGCGTGAGTCCACGGAGGGCTCCACCCACGAAGGGTCCACGAAGAAGCAACCTTGTCTATTCCACCATGGCCATCGCCCACGAAGGACTTGCCTCACCAGCGGTAGATCTTCACGAAGTAGGCGATCTCCTTGCCCTTACAAACTCCTTGGTTCAACTCCACAATCTTGTCGGAGGCTCCCAGGTGACACCTAGCCAATCTAGGAGACACCACTCTCCAAGAAGTAACAAATGGTGTGTTGATGATGAACTCCTTGCTCTTGTGCTTCAAATGATAGTCTCCCCAACACTCAACTCTCTCTCATAGGATTTGGATCTGGTGGAAAGAAGATTTGAGTGGAAAGCAACTTGCGGAAGGCTAGAGATCAAGATTCATATGGTAGGAATGGAATATCTTGGTCTCAACACATGAGTAGGTGGTTCTTTCTCAGAACATATGAGTAGGAATGATGAATGTGTTCTGATGGCTCTCTCTTCGAATGAAGAGGTGGTGGAGGGGTATTTATAGCCTCCACACAAAATCCAACCGTTACACACAATCTACCAATCTCGATGGGACCGAATCAGAAAACTCAGTCTGACCGAAATGGTAAACCTAGTGACCGTTAGGAATTTCGGTGGGACGGAGATGCAACTCGGTAGGACCGATTCGGTTAGGGTTTGGGCATAACGTAATCTCAGTGAGACCGATTGCACAAACTCGGTGAGACCGAGTTCGGCAATTAGCTAACCAGAGAGTTGATCAGGCAAACTCGGTGGGACCGACTTGCTCTTTCGGTGAGACCGAAAAGTTACAAGAAGGAAACATAGAGTTTACCTTGCATTCTCGGTGGGACCGATTCGCTCTTTCGGTGAGACCGAAAAGTTACGAAAGGGAAAAGAGAGTTTGCAAGCCCATCTCGGTTAGACCGAGAACCTTATCGGTAGGACCGAATTGCTAGGGTTTGGCAGTGGCAACTGACAAGTGAAACTCGGTGGCGCCGGATTGACAGAATCGGTATGACCGAGTTTGGCTTAGGGTTTAGGTCATTTGTGGATATGGGAAAGTAGCTGAGGATTTTGGAGCATATCATTAAGCACATAGAGCAAGAGGCTCATTAAGCAACACCTCATCCCTCCTTGATAGTATTGGCTTTTCCTAAAGACTCAATGTGACCTTGGATCACTAAAATATAAAATGAAGAGTCTTGAACTTTTGCACTTTCAGGTGTTAAAATCATTACTGCGTAATCTAGATTATTGACTCTAGTGCAAGTGGGAGACTGAAGGAAATATGCCCTAGAGGCAATAATAAAGTTATTATTTATTTCCTTATATCATGATAAATGTTTATTATTCATGCTAGAATTGTATTAACCGAAAACATAATACATGTGTGAATACATAGACAAACTTAGTGTCACTAGTATGCCTCTACTTGACTAGCTCGTTAATCAAAGATGGTTATGTTTCCTAACCATGAACAAAGTGTTGTTATTTGATTAACGAGGTCACATCATTAGTTGAATGATCTGATTGACATGACCCATTCCATTAGCTTAGCACCCGATCGTTTAGTATGTTGCTATTGCTTTCTTCATGACTTATACATGTTCCTATGACTATGAGATTATGCAACTCCCGTTTACCGGAGGAACACTTTGTGTGCTACCAAACGTCACAACGTAACTGGGTGATTATAAAGGAGCTCTACAGGTGTCTCCAAAGGTAGATGTTGGGTTGGCGTATTTTGAGATTAGGATTTGTCACTCCGATTGTCGGAGAGGTATCTCTGGGCCCTCTCGGTAATGCACATCACATAAGCATTGCAAGCATTGCAACTAATGAGTTAGTTGCGGGATGATGTATTACGGAACGAGTAAAGAGACTTGCCAGTAATGAGATTGAACTAGGTATTGGATACCGACGATCGAATCTCGGGTAAGTAACATACCGATGACAAAGGGAACAACGTATGTTGTTATGCGGTCTGACCGATAAAGATCTTCGTAGAATACATAGGAGCCAATATGGGCATCCAGGTCCCGCTATTGGTTATTGACCGGAGATCTGTCTCAGTCATGTCTACATTGTTCTCGAACCGTAGGGTCCGCACGGTTAACATTACGATGACAGTTATTATGAGTTTATGCATTTTGATGTACCAAAGTTAATTCGGAGTCCTGGATGTAATCACGGACATGACGAGGAGTCTCGAAATGGTCGAGACATAAAGATTGATATATTGGACGGCTATATTCGGACACCGGAAGTGTTTCGAGTGATTTCGGAGAAAACCGGAGAGCCAGAGGGTTACCGGAACCCTACCGGGAGAAGTATTGGGCCATATGGGCCTTAGTGGAGAGAGAGAGAGGGGCTACAAGAGGTGGGCCGCGCGCCACCTCCTCCCTGGTCTGAATTGGACTAGGAGAGGGGGGGCGCCCCCCTTTCCTTCTCCCACTCCACCTCTTTCCCCCTCCTAGTAGGAGTCCTACTCCTACTAGGAGGAGGACTCCTCCTTGGCGCGCCACACCTGGCCGGCCGGCCTCCTCCCCTTGCTCCTTTATATACGGGGGCAGGGGGCACCTCTAGACACACAAGTTGATCCACGTGATCGTTCCTTAGCCGTGTGCGGTGCCCCCTGCCACCATATTCCACCTCGATCATATCGTCGTAGTGCTTAGGCGAAGCCTTGCGTAGGTAGTACATCATCATCGTCACCACGCCGTTGTGCTGACGGAACTCATCCCCGAAGCTTTGCTGGATCGGAGCCTGGGGAGCGTCATCGAGCTGTACGTGTGCTAAGAACTCGGAGGTGCCGGAGTAACGGTGCTTGGATCGGTCGGATCGGGAAGACATACGACTACTTCCTCTATGTTGTGTCAACGCTTCCGTTGCGGTCTACGAGGGTACGTAGACAACACTCTTCCCTCTCGTTGCTATGCATCACCATGATCTTGCGTGTGCGTAGGATTTTTTTTTTTTGAAATTACTGCGTTCCCCAACACGATTCGTGCCAACCCAACAGACACTTTTGGAGATACTTGTAGTGAACCTTTATAGCCACCCAGTTACGTTGTGACGTTTGGTACACCCAAAGCACTCGTACGGTATCCGGGAGTTGCACAACCTCATGGTCTAAGGAAATGATACTTGACATTAGAAAAGCTTTAGCATACGAACTACACAATCTTTGTGCTAGGCTTAGGATTGGGTCTCGTCCATCACATCATTCTCCTAATGATGTGATCCCATTATCAACGACATCCAATGTCCATGGTCAGGAAACCGTAACCATCTATTGATCAACGAGCTAGTCAACTAGAGGCTTACTAGGGACATGGTGTTGTCTATGTATCCACACATGTATCTGAGTTTCCTATCAATACAATTCTAGCATGGATAATAAACGATTATCATGAACAATCAAATATAATATAATAATAACCAATTTATTATTGCCTCTAGGGCATATTTCCAACAGTGGAAGTCTTGTGCTAAGCTATTTTGCGGGGTGCGGCATATGAGTCTACACGGGGATTGGTTCGCTTGGGGGCCGACGTAAGTTATGTGGGTCTAGTGTCTAAGTGGTGCACCACGTGGGTCTAGACGGCGGGGGTGCATGGTTTGGATCTAGCTACCTTGAGGTAACGTGTCCGGTTTGCGCAATGAATGCGGGCCCGTTCCTCCATTTTCGTCGATGCTCTCTCTTGGGTCAACGGAGAACAATCCAAAAGCGCATGCAAGGTCCCGGCCTTTCTCGGAGCCCGCGCTTGCCATATTCGGGACATTTGCCGCATTTCTAGGGCAGTATCCTCGGAAATTCAGGATCTATACCGCGGCCACATGAAATCACAGCAGGGATTGGGAGTGACAGTTCCATGCTAAGCTCTGGTCCATATATGTGCCATGTGCGACCAATGGGCAGGGCCGCCTCAGAGCCATTGTTAAGGGCAAAAAGTGTCGGGTCTCGTCTACCGCCGCTATAATCCATGCAAATTCATGAGGGATCCAAATTTCTTGGGACCTTTCGCGGTGTGGATGTGGTCTAACATCGAGAGCGGCACACATAAGCCTTCACATAGGTTGTGTGTAAATGAGACCAAAACGCATCCCGGAGCTAGCCATCGAGAGGGAACAAGTCCTACTTGTGGACGAAGACCGGGGCCCGCCCCTTCATCTGCTTCAGAACTCTGTGTCACAAGTTTTGGGTCCCACCCACCAAGGCACATCTCGTGCGCCGAACGCAAACTGGACCCACACCATGCATGCGCGCATGGCCACGTAGACCACCATTCAACTTTGACAATGTACAGATGACGCATGCGCACTCATTAGCCATCTAGCCCCCCAGCCATGCAAACCTAGCCACCTAAACTCAAACCATGCACCGTTAGCCAGGTTGACCCACACCATACATCCAGCATTGACCCCACTGCGGTTCGTTGGACCTTCGACGAGTCCCTTCGGTATGCCAGGCACGCCAAAGAGACACGCGGCTTCACATATTGCACACCAAGATCCGACGTCATTCACTAGTGCTAGCAAACCTGTCCGCATGAGCATCTCTGCGCATGGTGGACACTAGCTCGTTGTTTGGATCGAGAAGGCTAGCGGCGCATGTTTTGTCCCGGTTGGCTCGGGGTGCATGATATGGGTCCAAATGAAACACATGGCATCGCATGGATCAACATTCCCCTCCTCGGTACCGGACATCGGATATATGGCAGATGAATCCGCGCGGTTGCTGACGAAGTTTTGTCACATCCATTTTCCATTCCATTGTTTGTAAAGTTTTACAACATATTTTAGGACAAATATAAAACATGACATGTGCAGATGAAACAAGCCTACCAATTCAGTTGTCCCACTGTATGACTTTGTTCTGTGTAATGAGGGAGCAGTTGCATTACACAATTTTTTGAAGGGAAGTTGCATTACTCCTAAATCATGGCTGTGCACGATCGGGCTATTCATTTTAGTGAGAAGTTACGTTTTGACGTGGCAAGACGTGTTGGTGTGAACAATGCACGGGGAGGTGTGAACGTGGCAACAACTCCTTTTAACTGCCCACGACTAAATCGACGGCTCCACTTCCCCATAGCACGCTCCGCTTCCCCATTAGCATTTATCACATCGCCGCCGCCCTCTTCCCGTCCTCTTCCCCATCTACAAATTCGAGGGTTTTCTCCTCCCACGCCTCACCACTCGCCTGCCCACCCCGCAGCTGCTCCCTTCCCGCCGCTGCACCTCCGCCGTCGAGATGCCCAAGCGCACCATGGGAGGGAGGGAAGACGCCGAGGCCGACGCCATGGCACATGAAGCATCCAAACGCCGTGCGAAGCTGCACATCGAGAAACCCCTCCCCGCCGGCGAGGGGTCCAGCTGGCAGCAGGGCGGCCATGACGTCGTCGACCACGTCCAGGCTCTGGTGCAGGTGTCACCTACGCCGGAGCAGGTGACTCCTCTGCCACGCCATCTGCCTCCTCTGCCGCAGCCCGTGGTCAACATCGACGGCGACGACGATGAAGAAGAGGTCAATCCTATTTTAGGAAATATCCTAGGTTTCCTTGTTCAGTCCCTTATCTATTTTTGGGCATGGATGGGGTTTCTGCTTTTCTTCCATCTATGAAATCCGTACCTAGATTCGTTAGATCAGGTAGGTTTCGTCCACATGGGTGCATGGGTGTGGGGGTCGGTCCTCATTGCATAGGTTATCTTGTTTTTAAGATCTAGCAACCACTCCGATCCATGGCTCTCGTGCATCCAAAATGTGTTGATGCCAAATTTTAAGATAGATCTACCAACCACCCGAAATTATTTGCCCCAAATTTCTTATATATGGTTCTTTTATTTTAAATGTACTAAAAGTTGTGTAGTTTATGCACTAAACTTCATGTCAATTTGTATAAAACTAGCCTCTTACGCTTAATCCAGCAGACACATTTTTTGTCGTTCAATTTTCTCTACACCAATTGCTTGATTCCTGGAGTCCAATTACCATAGGCTGTAATATTATTGACTTGTTATCATCCCTATTTGAAATATATTATTTGGTTGCTTATTTTCATCATAATATTTTCTGCAAGTAAAGGATAACAACACCATGCCTTGTTTACAAAAATGTCATACTAAATAATCTTCATTTTCTGTCATTCATGTCTGTACTATTAGTATGATAAAAAAATATTTTCACATGAACATTTTAGGTATTACGTACTCCCAACTCTTTAGTTTCTTGAGTAACAGAAGCAGAGGAAGAAGAATGCCTTCTGGACTCAAAAGCCAACTTGATCTCAACCGTTTGAAATATATTGTTGTGGTTTTGGTTTGCAATATTAATTTTTGAACACCCAACTTTGAAATCCTGGATCCGAAGCTGTGTTGCTAGGTCGCATTAGTTTAGGCATGTATATGACATTTTTTATCTATATAAAATATTCTGCTATTTATGTGGGACCAGGTAGCTGCTCTGGCTCCTCAGACGGAGCAGGTGACGCCTCCTGTGCCCGAGCCTGTGGTCGTCGGCGATGTCAACAAAGAAGACGTTAGTCATCTATCTCCTTTAATTTTTTGTAAAATCCTAGGTGTGCTCTGGTCAATCATAGGTGTCAACCTAGATTCGTTAGATCCGTTAGGTTTCAGGGCGGATCCACATGGGTGCATGGGTGTGGGGGTCGGCTCCTCATTGTACAGGTTATCTTTATTTAAGATCTATGAACCACTCGGATCTCATGGTTCTCGTGCATCCAAAATGTGTTGATGCCAAATTTTGATAGCAGCAGCACCGGTACAGACGTACAGTCAAGCTTCAGAATATCAGATATCGGGTTCGTATCGGTTTGGCTTCGACATATCGGATGTCGGATATCGGGTGATATATCGAACGATATGTAGATATATCGGAGAAAATGTCTAGTTTTTTTTTTCATTATTCTTGTTCAAAACATTTATTTTTAGTAAAAGAAAATGTTGATGTCAATGCTTTAACATAACACTTTTAGATTCCTAGTTTATTAACTTATTGATTCAGAAAATATTAAGGAAAGATTAACAAAATCCTTACTCTGTGATTAAAACCAATACGATATATATGCATTTATATGAAACACTGTGCATGACTTTGATAATATATATATAATGAAGTTCTAAATGCATAATCTTATTTCACTGCTTTCTAATAAAGAATTGTTGTCATCTACATAACATTCTATATCAGTGGACATATCGGGCTAGATATCGGCCATATCGGTCGATATTTCAGTCCATATCGGATAATATGTTGGAAAATGATATTTACCAAATGATATGCTATGTTCATATCGGTAGAGCCCCAAAAGTGATATATCGGCCTATATATCGGTCGTATCAGCCTAGGTTTAAAAGCTTGCGTACAGTACTGCACCCGAATTTTTTTTGGCCGAAATTTCTTATATATGGTACTTGACCGGCATAAAACTGTCCTTGCACAGCCATTTATGTGGGCCCCGGTAGCTGCTCTGGCTCCTCAGACAGAGCAGGTGTCTCCTCTGCCGCGGGTGACGCCTCCGGTGACCGAGCCTGTGGTCGCTGGCGACGTCAACAAAGACGATGTTAGTCATCTATCTCCTTTAGTTTTTTGTAAAATCCTAGGTGTGCTTTGGTCAGTCCTTTTCTCTATTTTTGGGGAAGGCCAGGGTTTCTTTTTATCTTTGATCGATGGACTCCATATCAATATTCTGTAGATTTGTTAGGTAACTAGCTAGGTTACATGTGTTGAGCCCTGTATAGGCAATATTTTGATGTAGATAAATTATTCTGCTAATAAAGCCACCTAGGTTTGGTGACTGTGCTAATACAAATACGTAGCTTGACCTTGGAATTGAATTGCCTACGTAGGTGATTGTGAAAATATTTTCTGCAACTTAAGGATAACAACACCATGCCTTGTTTATGAAAATGTCATATAGTATGGTCATGAAGTAAATAATCTTCATTTTCTGTCATTCATGTCAGTACTGTCATTACGATGGACTAAGAATCTTTTCACATGTAAATTTTAGATATTACTCCCTTCATTTGAAATTTTTTGTTGTGGTTTTAGTTTGCAATATAAATTTTTGAACACCCAAGTATGAAATCCTGGATCCGCAGCTGTGTACCTAGATTGCATTTATTGAGGCATGTATATGTCAGTTTTTGACCTATATAAATTATTCTGCTAATAATCCGGAGCAGGTAGCTCCTCTGGCTCCTCTGCCGGAGCAAGTGGTGGCTCCTCAGCCTCAGCCGGGTGTTCGTCTGCCGCGGATGTTGCCTCCCCTGCCCCCACCTGTGGTCGTCACCGACGAGAACGAAGAAGAGATTAGTCACCTATCCCCCTTTTTTTTAATATCCTAGGTTTTATCTGGTCTGTACAAGGCAAATAAGGTATTAAAATGTTGAGTACATGTTTGGTTGCACTTGATCGATCTTTGGTTTAAATGTTCCATAAGTGGCTGTGGCAATGATTTTAAACATTGATTATCTCTAAGCAATGGCTATTTTAGAAAGAAATTGGATATCATCAATGTTTTACTTGAGTTGTTTTCATTAGTTCTTTTGTAGGGTTTTTATTATTTATGCCACCAGTTGTATCCCACTACTCAGTTTTTCCCTTAGAAGTTACAGCCGCTCAAAAATGCCATCGATTCGTGACATGCTTACTCAGAAATGCCATTAGATGTATAAAAAATGCCATAGTTCTGTTAGATGTTTGCTCAATAATGCCATTAGACATTGTTATTTTCATTTAAAACTTGTTGACCATCCAATATGACAAAAAAAGCCCAGGCCCACATTTCAGTTCTCTCTATCTCACAATGATAAGTATGGCCCCACTTGTGAGGAGTAAGTAAGCAAATAATTTTACAGGAAAATAAGAATGCTATTGGGATCAAGTGGGCCCACACTTTATTGTAGTGAGATAGAGGGAGAGCTAGCATGTTAGTCCATAGGTATTGATGCCATTATAGCATGTCAAGATAGATTTGATATCACAATAATGATGTGCAGTGGCATTTTTGAGCATGTCTAAAGAAGCGATGGCTTTTTTAGCAGTAGAAATTCCTAGTGGTGATACTTAATTGTGGGACACAACTGGTGGCATAAATGATAAAACCCTTTTTTTGTAAGTACAACATTTGGGATCACTTATTGTCAGAATTCATAATAATTAACTACTTTACCTAGAACGTTGAATGGTTCAGGAACATTGATGGGTGGGGTATCGATCAACAGGGGAAACTTCCACGATGATAACATGTGGACTTTCAATATCCATCATCATAAACACACAAAATTCTAACCCTAAATAGATATAGCTCACGAGCTATTTTATCTAGTCATGCATGTAAGTTATAAGTCTTTTTTGCATTAGTACATCTGTATGCTGCTCTACCATGTTACATCATGAGTTCATGCATTTTTACGTAACAAGTGAATTTTGTTGCACTAAAGGCTGTTTGGTTAGTGACTTTGCCAAAGATTGCCATACCTAAGGTTAGGCAAGTTTGACCAACTTAAGTGAGTGTTTGGTTCCAGCCACACCTTAGGCAAGCCACACTTGGGTCCCACATGGCATACACACAAAAAGTGTGGCAAGCTTCCCTTAGGCTTGCCAACTTGTGGCTCTCATTTTGATGAACTAACCTTAGGCAAGCTTGGGAAAAATGTGTGGCAATGCTAGTGCTCTCTTCGGCATGTATGATTGATCCTTCATTTTTTACTATATGGTACTATCCCATTTAGTTGCTTATGTACCAACTAATAAGTTATGCATTTATTTTTTCAACATCATTTGAAGATATTTTACGCTGTCATCAATTACATTATGTTTCATAGACTCTGTGCCTGCTGAATTCTCATATTAGATATACTTACGCAACATTTGGTACTACATGTAGGTCCTAAGTGACGACGTCGACAGCGACCAAGAAACCCAGAGGATCTACAGGAGGCAGAAGGCGAGGGAGCTAAACAGTGTTGTGCTCGAGAAATGTATCAGGCCAAGAATCGGAAGGGGGGCTACGGATGCCCTTACTGCAACAAGCTGATGAAAGGCGACCTGAGAAGTACCATCAACCATGCAGTTGGAACATCCCAAGGCAGCATCAAGAATGGCTACGCTTTCAGGGTGAAGCACGCCGCGTATGCCGAGTACTTGATGAGGCTTCTTTGAGGCTTTAGGGAAGTGCGCACCCTCGCAGCTTGAACTGATGCTCTTTTGGTTTTAACTATGCTAAGTACTAACCTATGCTATACTTTGTTGGTGAACGTTTATGGTCGAACTATGTGCACCAGTACTACTAAGTGGTGCTTGCTTTTGTATGTATGGAAGTGTTGAACTAAGGTAGAACTATGTTAATTGGTGTGTGGTTTCGCATCTCTGCTTGTTAAACTCGTGCTCATTAATCATCAACTCATTTAGATTAAGTAGCATAAAACCCTGATTGGCTAGGTTCGTTTGAAGCTAGTTAAGCTTGTGAGCGCTCATTAACAGATTCTGATGTGTTATGGTATACATGATGAGTGTGTACATCTGGTTTTCAAGAAGGAAGATGGCGACTCAAAAAGGAAATGTCTGGTCTGTCCTTTTCTCTATTTTTGGGGAAGGACATGGTTTCTTTTTTTCTTTAATCGATGAGATGCCTATCTAGATTGTGTAGATGTGTTACCTAACTTGCTAGGTTACATGTGTTGAGCACTTTAGAGGTCATTTTTTGATCTATATAGATTGTTCTGCTAATAATCCGGCTATGGTTGGTTATTGTGCTTATACTATTTCGTAGCTGCACCTTGGAATTGAATTTCCTATGCAGATGATTGTGATAATAACATAAAGATTGATTTGCGCTGAGCACGAGTTATGCACTAGGCAAATAAGGTCTTAAAGTTTTCAATCCCCAACCCATCCACCCCGGACACGAACTTTGGATTACATCACGTAGATGTACAAAATCCAGTTCCTAGAGCCTGCCCCAAGCGCCTACGATTGTGATTTTTTTCCAGGATCCTAATTAAGTGCCTAAATAAGCTGGCTGCATTGTAGGTTCCCAACACCGAAGTATTTCCGCTATAGTAGGTAACTACCAATTACTCCCCGGATCTCTCCCCCTAGGGCACGCTCTAAAACTATCGCCGCTGCTCACACGCCCGCCTCGCTGCTGCCGGATATGAAATCCACTCGTGGAGGTCGATTGGCCGTCGTGACAGAGCGGGGCCATGGACGTGGGGGGCCTATCATGGATGTCGTCGTGACAGATCATGGACTTGCGGAGCTAACCACCGACGTCGTCGTCCATCGCATGGATGAGGATCCCCACGAGAAAGCTTTGTACTACTCGGTGTCCGACCCAGAGAAGCATCGTGTCAACGAGGTGCAGTACTCCGTCGTCGATCACAAGCAGCAGCACATGCACGACATGGACTGGAATTCCGTTACGGTAATTTTAATTTTTAAACCCTAGATCTGTCTTCAAGTTTAAGGTTAGAGGTTAATCATTAAACCATCAATATATTGTTGAATTGGCATAATGGAATCTAGCTCTAAATATAATGTTGATCATCAGTACGTAATGATCATTATTTATTCAATCTATCTTTGAGAAATTGATGGTTCATCCACTCCACAATTTAGTGCGTTTTGGTTTTATGCTAAAAGTCAGACATCATAAAGGTTGTGCATGTTTATTGACAATTTTTTTAAAAGTACATCACATGATTTATGCTTTCATATGGATTTGATATTGCTTTTTTCTCCTTAATTTTTCAATGTTAATAAATATTTACTTTAAAAATAATTTATAGGCACTACAGTATGAAACTTAGGGAATATTAGGTACTGTAAACAATGGTGCAGCTTATATCATACATAATTTAAACTTGTAGCCTTATTATCATGATTATGCGGACATTTCTGAAGGAGAGATGGATGCATACACTCAGAAAACCCTTGAAGAATTGTAGAATGGACAGTGCAACGTGCTTAAGCGTATGGCATATCGTTGCGCGTTCTGTGGCAAATATCTGGACCCGGCTCTCGTTAGTATTCTTGAGCATGCCGAAGGAGTTGCCAAAGGATACCAAATGAAGCATGGTGTGAGGGCGAAACACAAGGCGCTAGACCAATATCTCAGCAATTTGTCAGACAAAGAGAAGGTCCGAAGAAGGCGTTATGAGAACCAGCATGCCAAAGAATAGATGAATAGACGAAACCATGAAGAAGTTCTGGTTGGCATAAGTAGTCATTCGTGGTTTTTTTTAAATACCAATGAATATTTTAATTTATCATAGTTTTTGCAAAAATGCTACATTTATTAAATTTAATCATAAAAATGCATACAATTTAATTATTCATTTTTTCAAATATTTGCAACCTTGCATCTAATAGTTTACCATTTTATTGGTTAACCATTATTTTCATATATATACTGTAGAGTGCTTAAAAATATTCAAGATTAATTGGTACTGAAAGACTCATCCACATGCAATATGAACATCGGTGTATTTTTAGGGTTTCTTTAAAAGAACACATGTGGTCATGCTGATCTTTTGTGTTTGGCCAGAATTGGTAAAGCTGCCAAATCTGCATTGATCCGGCCCAGCACTTTGTTCCTTTTGTGGGCCCGCACAAGTGGGAGGCAGAGAGAAAAGCGAGCGATGGCCCCAACCCCAACCCCACCCCCATTCCCAATCCCACCACACTTCGTTCTTTGCAGAGACAGAAAGGTGACGCGGAGGGCGACGACTAGGGTTTGCCAAGCCGTCACCTTGGCTGCCCCCGTAGTCGTCAAATCGGCCGGATCCGCGAGGCCACCCACTCCCCCCTGCTCCGACCATGATTCTCCACTGCTTCGTCGACAGCAAGGTCCGACAACGGCACCTCTTCTCCCCAATCCTTGTCACGCCGCCCGAAGCTCCGGTGGTGCCAGCTTCGAACAAGTCTACTCCAGCCCCATCTGGTACCACTTCGTAGGTAAGATTGATCTTCCCTGCCCTTCTAATGTCGATCTGACCTTAATTTTGCGATCTAGCAGCACCACCCAAGTTAAAATCTGACACTTGCTTGTGTGCATGTTTCGGGTATTCGCAGATTTATTGTCAACTAGTAGGTCATATTGCAACAACTAATTTTACAGCAACATAATCTGACAATGTATTGTGTAATCATGGTTTTACTTGTTCGTATGGGTAGTAATGGGTAAACACTTTCATGCAAGTAAGAGAAAAAGGTGGGTGTTGGCCAGCATACCTTGCTCGTCGACATAGCCTTCACTATGCTATCATCTTGCTTGAGAGATGCTATAAGTACTTTTTCCCCTGGAAAATGGCCCCCACTGCTAGATATAGAAAAAGTATATTCATAGGAGCATACACATGTTTTGGTTTGTTGGGATAGTTTGAAGACTGTGTATATGTATTTGCTGATGCTTAGTTATTAAAAACTAAAAAGGCGAGCACAGACGCAGTCCATGAGGAAATTTATAATGATGGAATGAGGATCAGTTATAGTTTCATGTATTACTCGATGGTAGTATGATGATTAGTTCATATTTTGAAGGATTTGTCAAGTATAGACTGCTCTTGATTGGTCCATGTTTTTGATGATATGTGCACACATGTAATATTTTTGGTTGGTGCATATTTTTGCTGATTGTTGTTACTGCTTACTTGAATTATGTCAGCCTATCTCCAAGATATGGTATGGGCTTGTTGGGGTCAATGAAAATTTCCTGTGAGCTAGTAGTACACATTGCAACAAATTCCTCAATGTTGGATTTTCTGACATTATACTTCATAATCATGATTTTACTTGTTGGTATGGGTAGTAATGAGTAAATAAATAGCAAGTATACAAAATGGTGACAATTGGTTAGCATACCTTGCTCGTTCTCATAGCCTTCACTATGCTGTCATCTTGCTTGAGGGATTCTATCATGTCCTTATTCTCACTGGAAATTGGAAAATTAACCTCCACAGCTACCTCTAAAAATGTTATGTACAGCAGCAAATGCATTATTTGTTTTGTTGGGACAATTTAATGACTTTATATTTATTACCTGATGGTACCACACAACAGCCCATCAGGAAATTTGCAGTGATCAAAGGCAGATCAGTTATAGTTTCACGTATTGCTCGATGAGAGCAGTCAATCATGGTTCATTTTTACATGGCTACTAATTGGTTGGTTACCAAGTTTTCTTGTCCAGCTCACAAAATTGTAACCTTGAAATATCATAATTGGTTATGTCTGCCCAATGATTATGAGTCTAACCACTAGTCTTGACTAGTCGTGTGAATAGTTGTCGACTAGCTTTTTCGTGTAGATGTTTATACATGAACTACGTACTTAGCAAGAAGTATGTGAAAAGATTATTCACATTGTATATGGTGCTAACAAGTCATAATGGAAGACTGATTTCATATATCAATAACTAACATTTGTTCATTGCAATGCATGCAACAGGTTTGAATGGCAAGGGAAACCATCCTCATCAGCAGTGAAGAGAGTGATCACCGGACCACCTCAGATGATGCTTCAGATGGCACTTCACGTGGGAGTGACGACTATAGCGGTGATGGCGACACCTCTAGCAACTATGACACTGATGATAGTTCTGATGGAGATGGAGATGTGGACCACGATCCTATCTTGGCACTACGGGGTAAAGTTCTATTTGGCTGGTCAGATATTAAATGAACCGTGAAATACCGAAAGTTGATGTTTGAGTGACACTTGATTACCACACATTACTCTGTTTGGGTTCTAAATGACCTTCCAAATCAACATTGACTGAACTAGAGCTTACATAGAGCAGTGTTTAGTTGTTAGTTTAAATAAATCAAATATTCAATTTGCCCATGTTTCTATGAGATATTGCTGGGTGGATGTGATTGGGTTATCTATGTCCTTCATTTCTTGATCATTGGAGAAGGCATTGATCATTAACCCAGTGCTGATGTTCTAGATCTTACATATGAAATTATTTACTACTCTGTCATCTTAATTTTTTTTATACAGGTCCGGGATACCATGTGAGAAAAGGAACTTTCGAGGATCGCATCTTCTACGGCAACCATGTATTGCTAAACGAGGATCGATGGGACTATCTCAAATCCATAGTAAAGCAGTGCCAACCTCCCATACCATACTATGTCAGCACCGTCACTCGCTCGGCAGTCATCAGAGGGAAGAGCAAGATGGTAAACACTTGGACTTTTCTTTTTGCAAATCATACTTCACTAGTGAAAATGTCATCATGTAGAGACAGAGAGGAGGACGGGCGTGGTTGTGCAAATCATTCTTACTTTTTTGTGTGCAAATTATACTTCATTTTTATGTAACATTATTTATTTCCCTATGCAATCAATGCTTCTCAAAGGAGTACAGTCAGGCCTACCTCAAAGATTATCTGCGAAAGCCCATGGTTGTGCGTGTCACCAGCGAACATTTTGAAGGTAATAAAAAGGTCTTGTTCAAGATGGGCAAGAAGGATGGGCGAGCGACCATGACGAAGAACTAGAGAGAAGTCGTTGAGGGCGCCAGAATGAAAGAAGATCAAATGGCTATCTTCAGGTTCATGGAAAGGAGTGGAGGTGGGCTTAGGGTGAACATGGTTAGTGGCATGAGGATTCGTTGACCCGCCGCAGTAGTTTGACGCTAGTTTTATAATCTGTATGTACTAGCCAGTAACTGCAAGTTGGTAGTATCAGCTTTAGGGTCCAGTAACTGCAACTTAGTAGTAATTGGTACTTGGTAGTAACTGGTACTTTGGTGGTATAACTTTTGGGTCCGACTGGATATGAAGATTGTCCAGTAAGTGAACTTGGCAGTAACTTGGTGGTAGTATGAACCCTATGTGGCGTAATGTACTTGCTATGCAAGTCTATATATATAACGCACCCTGGTACCCTCCTTGATATAATTACCTTTATGGACTGCAATTATATTTCTTTTTTTGCCACAGTGATGCTAGTATTTTTAGAATCAAATCTAACCGGGTTTCAAATGGATTAGACACTACTTTCATTTTTGAACGAGGTTTGTGTGTTGGCTAGTACGAGTTCTTTTGAATATGTTGTTTTTAAAAATAGCATGCTGATTTCAAAATCAGCACACTGCTTTCAAAACAGCATATTTTAAAAAGCATGTATTTTTTGAAATCAGTTTAAAAACAGTGTTATATTTTAAAAACAACATTGTATTTTTAGAATGAGGCTGTTATTTTGAAATCAGCATGCTATTTTTAAAAACAACATATTCAAAAGAACATGATTTTTTTGAAATCAGCATGCTATTTTTGAAATCAGCATGCTATTTTAAAAGTAGCATATTGAAAGCATTATATTTTTAAAATAAGCATGCTATTTTAAAAAAATATCATGCTGATAAATCAGCATGCTATTTTAAAAGTAGCATATTGAAAGCATTATATTTTTAAAATAAGCATGCTATTTTTAAAAAATATCATGCTGATTTCAAAAACAACATGCTATTTTAAAAGTAGCATATTGAAAAGAGCATTATATTTTTAAAAGTACCATGCTATTTTTAAAATTAGCATGCTATTTTTGAAATTAGCATGTTATTTTAAAAGTAGCATAATTTTAAAATCAGCATGCTATTTTTAAAATCATCATATTCATTATATTTTATTTTCAATTGAACATGTTTTTTTTCAAATGAGCATGCTATTTTTAAAATATCAGTATGCTTATTTTCTATTTGAAAATAAACGATTTTCAATGTTATTTGAAAACGAGGTTTCTATTAACGTTCTATTTTCTTATATATATAAAATTTCGGTTTCTATTTCATATTTCAAGTATGAAATTTGACTACACTTTGAACAAATTTCAGCAATATATTATGTAAAAAATGAAAAAAATATAGAAAACCAACTGCACTAAAAATGCATTGTTTCATCGATGTTGATAAATCATAACTAGCCTACCATGTCGACCCGTCCATAATAAAATGAGGGTGTACCAATCAAAAGAGGAATCCAGAAAAATAGTGGCAGTCCATCAAATAGGTCTAATACATGAGAAACAAGGTGGATCACGGCATGGAAAACTGTCTACTTTAGTTTGTTCTCAATTTTTCGACCCCTGAAATCCTTTTGTTTTCTCTGCTTTACCCTGTGCATCTAAACATCCTGTCTCGACTTTACTTTAGCTTTCCTGCATGAAACAATGTTTGTTAATAGGATAGCAACGAAGATTTGAGCATGTACAGTACACTATAACAGAAAAAACACTAACTTCACTGATTTTCTCTTCATAGCTACAGAAGCTAACTTGACAGCTCTTAGTCGCTCAGCCTGTGATACATTCCTATCAGACCTTTTTTGTCTTCATCACCCCTTTGGCCTGTTCTTTACCGCCCTTACTAGAGTCTTTCCAGGAAAAGTTAAGAAACGTCAACACAGTACTAGCGCATACCCAACTTCTAGAGCGGACATGTAAGTACAGACACTAACTTCACTGGTTTTCCTCGCACACCCTTCTCATCGTTCTTTTTCATCCTCCCAGCATTGACATTTGGAGCGCCCTTGCGTTTCCTGCAAAAAATGAAATAGATGAATCTACAGCCAGCATTCGAAAACATGTTTAAGTACGCACAATTGTGCTAATGCCCACTTGTTTGGTTTTGCGTAATCCTCTTCTGCAACCTCCAATGGTCTCTTTCTAGCCCTCCTCAGCCCACCATCTTCTGCATCTGAATCTTCCTCTTCTTCCTCATCTGAATCTCCCTCTTCTTCTGCATCTGAATCTCCCTCTTCTTCTGCATCTGAATCTTCCTCTTCTTCTGTACCTGAATCTTTCTCTTCTTCTGTACCTGAATCTTCCTCTTCTTCTGTATCTGCGTCTGTCTCTTTTTCTGCATCTACCTCTGTCTCTTCTTCTGTATCTGACTCTGTCCCTTCTTTTTGCTTCTTCCTCCTTGTGCTATTTGATTTCCCCAATTTTTTCCTGCGTAAATTGAAGAAAAACATGTGAACACTCTCCGGGAGAACATATTAACACTGTAAGCATGTATGGAAATGAACAATGAGATAAACATGTGCACTAACTTTGTTGCTTTTTTTGAATCTTCCTCTTCTTCTATATCTGAATCTGTGTCTTCTTCTGTCTCTGAGTCTTTGTCTTTTCGCTTCTTCCTCCTTGTGACCTTTGATTTCCCCGATTTGTTCCTGAGTAAATTGAAGAAAAAGAGAGAACATATTAACATTGTAAGCATGTATGAAAATGAACAATGAGATAAACATGTGCACTAACTTCGTTGCTTTTTTTCCCTCTCATCCGCTCGCGCCTGGATTTAATCCTCTTGTTCGATTCTTCGGTAGTTGGTCTCCCTTTTGGAACTATTTTGATTGGATTTTCCATGTCATCAGTGCAGCATTCGCGAGCAGCAGAGAAGTATGCCGGCAAAGGAACAAACGATTTATGGCCTTCATCCAAATCAGTTTTTTCTCCATCAACCAATATACTCCGGAGGAACTCCATCACCTGTTCTGATTGTAGATGCGGCTGTGAAAAAAGCGTCACTAGCCATGTTGCGTAGTTGATGATACTTATTCATGTGATCAGACCATACATGAGTATTCGCAGTCCTCAAAGAAGGGAACGTTGGCTTGGCCTGCATTGTCCATCTTTTCTTGACAATTTTTTTGGAAATGTGCGTACACCAAGATGATCCAGAACACAGAATATATGTGCGCATGGGTAATCCTGACTTTCCAACTTTTTACATTTACAAGCTGCATCATCCAGTCTTGCTCATGTAAACAGACAAGTCACGTGATATATAAAATCCACAGGCTTAGCATCCACGCCTTGTGCATCCAACTTTTTTGCCTCCAACTCCTCACTGTCCTTACCTTCCAAGTGATTGGGATCCTTAGCATCCAGGTTTTTGGCATGCAAGTCCACACCATCCTTGCCTTCCAAGTCATTGGGATCCTCAGCATCCAAGTTTTTTGCATGCAAGTCCTCAGCATCCTTACCTTCCAAGTCATTGGGATCCTCAGCACCCAAGTTTTTTGCATGCAAGTCCTCAGCATCCTTACCTTCCAAGTCATTGGGATCCTCAGCATCCAAGTTTTTTGCATGCAAGTCCTCAGCATCCTTACCTTCCAAGTCATTGGGATCCTCAGCATCCAATTTTCTTGCATGCAATTCCTGAGCATACTTACCTTCCTTACCTTGCAATTCTCTAGCATCCCTGCCATATGGGACTTTATCATATGGGGCTTTGCGCAAAACTCCAAACACGACCAAACCATCACATGCTACCCGCTCCGTGACCTTCCAATTTGTCCCTTCGACAATCTGACGCTTTACCTTTGGAAACATCATAGTTGTATAAATATAAGAGGCAGCAATCTCCAGAGGGTGTGCATTCAGCTTAGTGAAGGGTATCGTATGTGTTGCTACTGCGTCTAATGTTGCTTCAGTCTTACACATTATGGATACATAGTGCTCAACATGCTGCAACAAATCAACAAGCTGCATCTTCCTGTTCAGGTGCACATGAAGCCTTGAGTTGAGAGACTCACTCCTCTGATTACTCATCATGCCTAGGAAATATCTACCCTTTGTGTACGCAGCAGCCCATTTGTGTCGTAGCTCGTACATCCTGTTAACCCATGACGACCTCTTGCCCGTTGGTTTTATTTTGAACCGAACCTTATAAGCCTCCCATCTTTTCTCAAACTCATCAACATCCCAACGACGGTAAATGAATTCCCTAAATTGCTCCAGCTTTTCCTTGCAGAGGTGCATCACCATATTCTCCTCGATATGCCACATGCACAAACGATGATCTGTTCCGGTCCAGACAGTAGCTATTGCTTTAGCCATTGCACCGTCCCCATCGGTGATTGCTGAAATTGGTGCCGTCTGGGACATTGCCTCCAAAAATACATGAAGAAGCTACTGGTATGATGCAACTGTCTCGTCTGACACTAGACTGACCCAAACAAAACTGTGCTGCGGTGATGGTTCAGACCAACAAATGGAACAAACGGAAGCCTGTACTTGTTAGACCGATATGTAATGTCGAACACCACGACACCACCAAAGGCAACATAGTCGATGCGGGATTGTGAGTCAGCCCAGAATATGTTCCTCAAATGGCCTTCGCTGTCTTTTGTGTATTTGAAAAAGAATTCCGGGCCTGCTTTTTTCTGTGCAATCATATAGGTGAGCAAATATCTAGCATCACTGCCTTCTATCTTGCGCTTCTTCTGGACTGAAACATGATTGTATAGATCTCGATCTATAAATCCAAGCTTGTCTGGACCTCTGGCATTCTTCTCCATTACATTCATAATCGGATGTGTTCGAAGTCCATCGACAGCATACTCGATGACATCGGCCTTTCGTGCGTCAGTCATTCTACGATGAGCTGACAAGTACGGAGTCAGGTCAGCAGGGACAAACAGATGGTTATGCTTGTCCACAAAATTCTTGACAAACAAGAGGCCACTGCTATCTTGTAGCTCAACCTGAAAAAGAGCGGGACACCCACACCGAGAAAGACCCCTCGGTGTTCTTTTTCTTTCAGTTCTGTTAAAGTGCTTAAGGGTCCGCCATCCTTGTTTGCAGCACTTGTATGTCCTTCTGTATGCATTTTGTTTTGGACCCGGACCCATGTACTTCAGATCATCCTTTCTAACACCAAATCCTTTTTTTCTTGCATAGCCTACATAGAACATGTTGGCTTCTTCCTCAGTCCTGAACGTCTTCTTCACAATCTCTAAGTATTCCATACACTCATTCAGATCTGAACCAGCCATGCCTTTATTATCAATTCCTTTACCTTGTATGTGTACATCATCCATGTCTATGCCATCCTTGCCTGCATCCTCATTATCCTTATCATCCATGCACATACCATCCATTCCTTTGGGGTCCATGCATTTGCCTTTGTTGCCTCTATGCCCCATGTCCTTGTCGTCCTTGCCTGTATCACCCAAGTTTTTGCCATCATTGCCTTTATCATCCATGTCGTTATGCTGCCAGCGGAAACAGATAGTCAATGTTATGGATGGATAGCATACGTTACCGAAATTATGCACTACTCTTCTTAAATAATTGATTTAATTTTTCATATCGGATTCATGTACCTAACCCAGTCCTTCAAAAGTTGTAAGTAAATATGCCCTGACTAAATCCAGAAATTTGTAATTGATTGTACTAGCTCTAACTGATGATCTCCTAACTAAATCCAAAGTCCACGAGTCCTTCAAATGCCTTGATAGATCCACCCTGATAGATCAATTATCTCCAAACTCCATTCAAAATTATATCCTAACTAAATCCAAATTATCTCGTAACAAAATCCAAAAGTATGTCCTAACTAAATCCAAATTATCTCCTAACGAAATCCAAAATAAGTCCAAACTCCATACAAAATAATTATCTCCTAACTAAATCCAAAATATCTCGAAACTCAATTCAAAAGTTGAATCCAAATCTGCTGACAACTTTCTCATGCCACATAATCCTAACTAAGTCCTTCAATATGTCGTAGCTACATCCGACTTACACTTCCTTTCAATCGTAATCTCATCACAACTTTCTGAAAAGATAAACCCTAATCATCAGATGACATATCCTAAACCCTAACCAAATCCGACCGAAATCTCCTCACAACTTTCTGAAACGATAAACCCTAAACCTCACATGACATATCCTAAACCCGAATCAAATCCGACCCCTATTGGTTCTATATGCAGAAGGGACCAGAAAAGATTTGAGATGGCTAGGCACTTACAGCGAAGATCTGGCGTGAAAAAGTTGATGCACGTCGATGAGGATGATGTGGCCTCTCGGGTCGGGGAAGGTGGCGTCCGCTCGGGGAAGGATCTGGCGCCGCGACCCGACTGGGGTGACTTGCGATGGAGGGAGTGAGGGGAGTAGGAGCAGGAGGGGTAGACACGGCGAGTGCGATCGGCGGCGATCGAGGGCGCCGGAGGCGATCGGCGGCGATCGAGGGCGCCCGAGTTTAGGGCTCGAGAGGAGGAGAGAGGACGAACCGCTCGAACCGAAATTCAAAACAGTACGCACGATGATGGGACCTCTATAATGAAGTGCTTTATTAATGCAATTAATTTAATCGAAAAATTTAGGACGATAATACCCCTGGACCAAATTGGGCCGATTAAAGGTAAAAAAAATTGGTCGAAAATACCCTTGGGTTTAAAAAGGCCCAATTATTCTCATCCGTTAGATCGGCAATATAATACATGTGCTCTGGTGTATTATAATGCACCGTAAAATCTCCCTATATATATCTGGCAAGGACCGATTGCATTAGCATATCGCAATCACATCTTTGAAGAGTAGGAGTTCTTTTTCTGTTTTTATGACCTTTGATGGTGCTTTGGATGAGGTGTTAGGCGAGGTTGGCGTGGGTGTGTTTTTCTTTAACAAGGACACAAAATTTTCCACTTTTTATTAATTATAAGAAGAGAGTATAATAAGTACATGACCTCGTGAAGGAAATATGCCCTAGAGGCAATAATAAAGTTATTATTTATTTCCTTATTTCATGATAAATGTTTATTATTCATGCTAGAATTGTATTAACCGGAAACATAATACATGTGTGAATACATAGACAAACAGAGTGTCACTAGTATGCCTCTACTTGACTAGCTCGTTAATCAAAGATGGTTATGTTTCCTAACCATGGACAAAGAGTTATCATTTGATTAACGGGATCACATCATTAGTTGAATGATCTGATTGACATGACCCATTCCATTAGCTTAGCACCCGATCGTTTAGTATGTTGCTATTGCTTTCTTCATGACTTATACATGTTCCTGTGACTATGAGATTATGTAACTCCCGTGTGCCGGAGGAACACTTTGTGTGCTACCAAACGTCACAACGTAACTGGGTGATTAAAGGTGCTCTACAGGTGTCTCCAAAGGTACATGTTGGGTTGACGTATTTCGAGATTAGGATTTGTCACTCCGATCATCGAAGAGGTATCTCTGGGCCCTCTCGGTAATGCACATCACTTAAGCCTTGCAAGCAATGCAACTAATGAGTTAGTTGCGAGATGATGTATTACGGAACGAGTAAAGAGACTTGCCGGTAACGAGATTGAACTAGGTATTGGATACCGACGATCGAATCTCGGGCAAGTAACATACCGATGACAAAGGGAACAACGTATGTTGTTATGCGGTCTGACCGATAAAGATCTTCGTAGAATATGTAGGAGCCAATATGGGCATCCAGGTCCCGCTATTGGTTATTGACCCGAGACGTGTCTCGGTCATGTCTACATTGTTCTCGAACCCGTAGGGTCCGCACGCTTAAGGTTTCGATGACAGTTATATTATGAGTTTATACGTTTTGATGTACCGGAGGTTGTTCGGAGTCCCGGATGTGATCACGGACATGACGAGGAGTCTCGAAATGGTCGAGACATAAAGATTGATATATTGGAAGCCTATGTTTGGATATTGGAAGTGTTCCGGGTGAAATCGGGATTTTACCGGAGTACCGGGAGGTTACCGGAACCCCCCGGGAGCTATATGGGACTTAGTGGAAAAGAGAAGGCGCCGCCCAAGATGGGCCGCGCGCCCTTCCCCTCCCTTGGTCCGAATAGGACAAGGAGAGGGGGCCGGCCCCCCTCTCTCTTTTCCCCCCTCCGCGAATCCTATTCCAACTAGGATTGGGGGGGAATCCTACTCCCAGAGGGAGTAGGACTCCTCCTGGCGCGCCTCTCCTAGGCCGGCCGCATCCCCTCCCCTTAATCCTTTATATACGGAGGCAGGGGAACCCCAGAGACACACAAGTTGATCCACATGATTTTATTCTTAGCCTTGTGCGGCGCCCCCTGCCACCATAGTCCTCAATAATATTGTAGCGGTGCTTAGGCGAAGCCTTGCGACAGTAGTACATCAAGATCGTCACCACGCCGTCGTGCTGACAGAACTCTTCCCCGACACTTTGCTGGATCGGAGTCCGGGGATCGTCATCGAGCTGAACGTGTGCTAAAACTCGGAGGTGCCGTAGTTTCGGTGCTTGATCGGCCGGGCCGTGAAGACTCACGACTACATCAACCAAACGCTTCCGTTGTCGATCTACAAGGGTACGTAGATCACACTCTCCCCTCGTTGCTATGCATCATCATGATCTTGCGTGTGCTTAGGAATTTTTTTGAAATTACTACGTTCCCCAACAGTGGCATCCGAGCCTAGGTTTTATGGTTTGATGTTATATGCACGAGTAGAACACAAGTGAGTTGTGGACGATATAAGTCATACTGCCTACCAGCATGTCATACTTTGGTTCGGCAGTATTGTTGGATGAAGCGGCCCGGACTGACATTACGCGTACGCTTACGTGAGACTGGTTCTACCGCCGTGCTTTGCACACAGGTGCCTAGCGGGTGTCAGTTTCTTCAACTTTAGTTGAACCGAGTGTGGCTACGCCCGGTCCTTGCGAAGGTTAAAACGGCATCAACTTGATAAACTATCGTTGTGGTTTTGATGCGTAGGTAAAATTGGTTCTTGCTTAAGCCTGTAGCAGCCACGTAAACTTGCAACAAACAAAGCAGAGGACATCTAACTTGTTTTTGCAGGGCATGTTGTGATATGATATGGTCAAGACATGACGCTAAATTTTATTGTATGAGATGATCATGTTTTGTAACTGAGTTATCGGCAACTGGCAGGAGCCATATGGTTGTCGCTTTATTGTATGCAATGCAATCGCGCTGTAATGCTTTACTTTATCACTAAGCGGTAGCGATAGTCGTGGAAGCATAAGATTGGCGAGACGACAACGATGCTACGATGGAGATCAAGATGTCGCGCCGGTGACGATGGTGATCATGACGGTGCTTCGGAGATGGAGATCACAGGCACAAGATGATGATGGCCATATCATATCACTTATATTGATTGCATGTGATGTTTATCTTTTTTGCATCTTATCTTGATTTGATTGCCGGTAGCATTATAAGATGATCTCTCACTAAAATTGTCAAGAAGTGTTCGCCCTGAGTATGCACCGTTGCGAAAGTTCTTCGTGCTGAGACACCACGTGATGATCGGGTGTGATAGGCTCTTCGTTCAAATACAACGGGTGCAAAACAGTTTCACACGCAGAATACTCAGGTTATACTTGACGAGCCAAGCATATGCAGATATGGCCTCGGAACACGGAGACCGAAAGGTCGAGCGTGAATCATATAGTAGATATGATCAACATAGCGATGTTCACCAATGAAACTACTCCATCTCACATGATGATCGGACATGGTTTAGTTGATTTGGATCACGTGATCACTTAGAGGATTAGAGAGATGTCTATCTAAGTGGGAGTTCTGAAGTAATATGATTAATTGAACTTAAATTTATCATGAACTTAGTCCTGGTAGTATTAGCATATCTATGTTGTAGATCAATAGCTCGCATTGTTGCTTCCCTATGTTTGTTTTGATATGTTCCTAGAGAAACTATGTTGAAAGATGTTAGTAGCAATGATGCGGATTGGATCCGTGATATGGGGTTTATCCTCATTGCTGCACAGAAAAATTATGTCCTTGATGCACCGCTAGGTGACAGACCTATTGCAGGAGCAGATGCAGACGTTACGAATGTTTGGCTAGCTCAATATGATGACTACTTGATAGTTTAGTGCACCATGCTTAATGGCTTAGAATCGGGACTTCAAAGACGTTCTGAACATCATGGACCATATGAGATGTTCCAGGAGTTGAAGTTAATATTTCAAGCAAATACCCGAGTTGAGAGATATGAAGTCTCCAACAACTTCTATAGCTACAAGATGGAGGAGAATCGCTCAAGTAGTGAGCATGTACTCAGATTGTCTGGGTACTACAATCGCTTGAATCAAGTGGGAGTTAATCTTCCAGATAATATAGTGATTGACAGAATTCTCTAGTCACCATCACCAAGTTAGTAGAACTTTGTGATGAACTATAGTATGCAAGGGATAACAGAAACGATTCCCAAGCTCTTCGTGATGCTAAAATCGACGAAGGTAGAAATCAAGAAAAACATCAAGTGTTGATGGTAGACAAGACCACTAGTTTCAAGAAAAGGGCAAAAGGAAGAAGGGGAACTTCAAGAAGAACGGCAAGCAAGTTGCTGCTCAAGTGAAGAAGCCCAAGTCTGGTCCTAAGCCTGAGACTAAGTGCTTCTACTCAAAGGGACTGGTCACTGGAAGCGGAACCACCCCAAGTGATTGGCAGATAAGAAGGATGGCAAAGTGAACATAAGTATATTTGATATACATGTTATTTATGTGTACTTTACTAGTGTTTATAGCAACCCCTCAGTATTTGATGATAGTTCAGTTGCTGATTAGTAACTCGAAACGGGAGTTGCAGAATAAACAGAGACTAGTTAAGCGTGAAGTGGTGATGTGTGTTGGAAGTAGTTCCAAGGTTGATATGATCATCATCGCACACTCCCTATAATTTCGGGATTAGTGTTGAACCTAAATAAGTGTTATTTGGTGTTTGCATTGAGCATAAATATGATTTGATCATGTTTATTGTAATACGGTTATTCATTTAAGTTAGAGAACAATTGTTGTTCTGTTTACATGAATAAAACCTTCTATGGTCATACACACCAACGAAAATGGTTTGTTGGATCTCGATTTTAATGATACACATATTCATAATATTGAAGCCGAAAGATGCAAAGTTAATAATGATAGTACAACTTGTTTGTGGCACTGTCGTTTAGGTCATATTGGTGTAAAGCGCATGAAGAAACTCCATGCTGATGGGCTTTTGGAATCACTTGATTATGAATCAGTTGATGCTTGCGAACCATGCCTCATGGGCAAGATGACTAAGACTCTGTTCTTCGGAACAATGGAGCGAGCAACAGATTTGTTGGAAATCATACATACTGATGTATGTGGTCCGATGAATATTGAGGCTCGCGACAGGTATCATTATTTTCTGACCTTCACAGATGATTTGAGCAGATATGAGTATATCTACTTGATAAAACGTAAGTCTGAAACATTTGAAAAGTTCAAAGAATTTCAGAGTGAAGTGAAAAATCATCGTAACAAGAAAATAAAGTTTCTACGATTTGATCATAGAGAAGAGTATTTGAGTTACGAGTTTGGCCTTCAGTTAAAAACAATGTGAAATAGTTTCACAAATTCATGCCACCTGGAACACTACAGCATTATGGTGTGTCTAAACATCATAACCGTACTTTATTGGATATAGTGCGATCTATGATGTTTCTTACCGATCTACCACTATCGTTTTGGGGTTATGCATTAAAGACAGCTGCATTCACGTTTATATAGGGCACCATCTAAGTCCGTTGAGACGACGCAATCTGAACTGTGGTTTGGCAAGAAACCAAAGTTGTCGTTTCTTAAAGTTTGGGGCTGCGATGCTTATGTGAAAAAGCTTCAACCTGATAAGCTCGAACCCAAAGCGGAGAAATATGTCTTCATAGGATACCCAAAGGAGACTGTTGGGTACACCTTCTATCACAGATCCAAAGGCAAGACATTCATTGCTGAGAATGGATACTTTCTAGAGAAGGAGTTTCTCTCGAAAGAAGTGAGTGGGAGGAAAGTAGAAAACTTGATAAGGTAATTGTACCATCTCCCTTATTGGAAAGTAGTTCATCACAGAAATCTGTTCTTGTGACTACTACACCAATTAGTGAGGAAGCTAATGATGATGATCATGTAACTTCAGATCAAGTTACTATCGAATCTCGTAGGTAAACCAGAGTGAGATCCGCACCAGAGTGGTACGGTAATCCTGTTCTGGAAGTCATGTTACTAGACCATGACGAACCTACGAACTATGAGGAAGCGATGATGAGCCCAGATTCCGCAAAATGGCTTAAGGCCATGAAATCTGAGATGGGATCCATATATGAGAACAAAGTGTAGACTTTGGTTGACTTGCCCGATGATCGGCAGGCAATTGAGAATAAATGGATCTTCAAGAAGAAGACGGACGCTGATAGTAGTGTTACTATCTACAAAGCTAGAATTGTCGCAAAATTTTTTTTGAGAAGTTTAAAGGTGTTGACTACGATGAGAGTTTCTCACTCGTATCTATGCTTAAGTCTGTCCGAATCATGTTAGCAATTGCCGCATTTTATGAAATCTGGCAAATGAATAAACAAAACTGCGTTCCA
Source organism: Triticum monococcum (assembly GCA_034509565.1). Classification (NCBI taxonomy): domain Eukaryota; kingdom Viridiplantae; phylum Streptophyta; class Magnoliopsida; order Poales; family Poaceae; genus Triticum; species Triticum monococcum. Next base: position 210,448,750 of record CM067847.1, on the reverse strand, counting down.
TTTGCCAGATTTCATAAAATGCGGCAATTACTAACATGATTCGGACAGACTCAAGCATAGATACGAGTGAGAAGCTCTCATCGTAGTCAACACCTTGAACTTGTCGAAAACCTTTTGCGACAATTCTAGCTTTGTAGATAGTAACACTACTATCAGCGTCATTCTTCTTCTTGAAGATCCATTTATTCTCAATTGCCTGCCGATCATCGGGCAAGTCAACCAAAGTCCAAACTTTGTTCTCATACATGGATCATATCTCAGATTTCATGGCCTCAAACCATTTCGCGGAATCTGGGCTCATCATCGCTTCCTCATAGTTCGTAGGTTCGTCATGGTCAAGTAACATGACCTCCAGAACAGGATTACCGTACCACTCTGGTGCGGATCTCACTCTGGTTTACCTACGAGATTCGGTAGTAACTTGATCTGAAGTTACATGATCATCATCATTAGCTTCCTCACTAATTGGTGTAGTAGTCACAAGAACAGATTTTTGTGATGAACTACTTTCCAATAAGGTAGAAGGTACAATTACCTTATCAAGTTTTCTACTTTCCTCCCACTCACTTCTTTCGAGAGAAACTCCTTCTCTAGAAATGATCCATTCTTAGCAACGAATGTCTTGCCTTCGGATCTGTGATAGAAGGTATACCCAACAGTCTCCTTTGGGTATCCTATGAAGACACATTTCTCCGCTTTGGGTTCGAGCTTATCAGGTTGAAGCTTTTTCACATAAGCATCGCAGCCCCAAACTTTAAGAAACGACAACTTTGGTTTCTTGCCAAACCACAGTTCATAAGGCGTCGTCTCAACGGATTTTGATGGTGCCCTATTTAATGTGAATGCAACTGTCTCTAATGCATAACCCCAAAACGATAGTGGTAGATCGGTAAGAGACATCATAGATCGCACCATATCTAATAAAGTACGGTTATGACGTTCGGACACACCATTACACTATGGTGTTCCATGTGGCGTGAGTACTGAAACTATTTCACATTGTTTTTAACTGAAGGCCAAACTCGTAACTCAAATACTCTTCTCTACGATCAGATCATAGAAACTTTATTTTCTTGTTACGATGATTTTTCACTTCACTCTAAAATTCTTTGAACTTTTCAAATGTTTCAGACTTATGTTTCATCAAGTAGATATACTCATATCTGCTCAAATCATCTGTGAAGATCAGAAAATAATGATACATGTCGCGAGCCTCAATATTCATCGGACCACATACATCAGTATGTATGATTTCCAACAAATCTGTTGCTCGCTCCATTGTTCCGAAGAACAGAGTCTTAGTCATCTTGCCCATGAGGAATGGTTCGCAAGCATCAACTGATTCATAATCAAGTGATTCCAAAAGCCCATCAGTATGGAGTTTCTTCATGCGTTTTACACCAATATGACCTAAACGGCAGTGCCACAAATAAGTTGCACTATCATTATTAACTTTGCATCTTTTGGTTTCAATATTATGAATATGTGTATCACTACGATTGAGATCCAACGAACTTGTTTCATTGGGTGTATGACCATCGAAGGTTTTATTCATGTAAACAGAACAACAATTATTCTCTGACTTTAATGAATAACCGTATTGCAATAAACATGATCAAATCATATTCATGCTCAACGCAAAAACCAAATAACACTTATTTAAGTTCAACACTAATCCCGAAAGTATAGGGGAGTGTGCGATGATGATCATATCAATCTTGGAACTACTTCCAACACACATCGTCACTTCACCCTTAACTAGTCTCTGTTTATTCTGCAACTCCTGTTTCGAGTTACTACTCTTAGCAACTAAACCAATATCAAATACTGAGGGGTTGCTATAAACACTAGTAAAGCACACATCAATAACATGTATATCAAATATACTTTTGTTCACTTTGCCATCCTTCTTATCCGCCAAATACTTGGGGCAGTTCCGCTTCCAGTGACCAGTCCGTTTGCAGTAGAAGCACTTAGTCTCAGGCTTAGGATCAGACTTGGGCTTCTTCACTTGAGCAGCAACTTGCTTGCCGTTCTTCTTGAAGTTCCCCTTCTTCCCTTTGCCCTTTTCTTGAAACTAGTGGTCTTGTCAACCATCAACACTTGATGTTTTTCTTGATTTCTACCTTCGTTGATTTCAGCATCACGAAGAGCTTGGGAATTGTTTCCGTTATCCCTTGCATATTATAGTTCATCACGAAGTTCTACTAACTTGGTGATGGTGACTAGAGAATTCTGTCAATCACTATCTTATCTGGAAGATTAACTTCCACTTGATTCAAGCGATTGTAGTACCCAGACAATCTGAGCACATGCTCACTAGTTGAGCGATTCTCCTCCATCCTTTAGTTATAGAACTTGTTGGAGACTTCATATCTCTCAACTCGGGTATTTGCATGAAATATTATCTTCAACTCCTGGAACATCTCATATGGTCCATGACGTTCAAAACGTCTTTGAAGTCCCGATTCTAAGACATTAAGCATGGTGCACTAAACTATCAAGTAGTCATCATATTGAGCTAGCCAAATGGTCATAACATCTGCATCTGCTCCTGCAATAGGTCTGTCACCTAGCGGTGCATCAAGGACATAATTCTTCTGTGCAGCAATGAGGATAAACCTCAGATCACGGATCCAATCCACATCATTGCTACTAACATCTTTCAACACAATTTTCTCTAGGAACATATCAAAAATAAACACAGGGAAGCAACAACGCGAGCTATTGATCTACAACATAATCTTGTCGTCGCCCCCTCCGAGAAAAGAAAAGCCCTCAACTGTAACCAAGTTGAGAAGGCATGTAGTTGTGTGTCTCGTGTGGGACATGCAACTGGACCCCTCTCTCTCCCCGCCGCCCCCTTCGACAAAACAAAGACCTCCAAATTTCAACCAAGTTGAGAAGGCATGTAGTTGCGTCCCTAGTGTGGGATATGTAATTGGCACCTCTCTTTGGCAAAATGAAAGTCGAGTTCAACAAAGTTAGAAGACGTGCAATTGCGACCATGTTGGAAGACATGCAGTTGCGTGACTACAGTTGAGCATGCAACTGTCCCCCTCCCCTCTCTTGTCGCTTCCCCCTTTGACAAAACAAAGGCCCCCAAATTGCAATCAAGTTAGAGGACGTGCAGTTGCGTGGGTAGCGTGGGACATGCAACTACCCCCTCTCCCCATACGACAAAACAAAAGGCAAGTTGCAACCAAGTTAGAACACATGCAGTTGCAAACATTTTGGAAGACATGCAGCTGTGTGACTATAGTTGAGCATGCAACTAGCCCCCTCTCTTTCCGTCGACCTCCGACAAAACAAAGGCCCCAGTTAGAACACAAGTTAGAAGACAATGTAGTTGCGACCATGTTTAAAGACATGCAGTTGCAATGACTACATTTGAGCAAGAAACTGAGCCCCTATCTCTTGCCGCCGCCACCTCTGACAAAATAAATGCCCAAGTTGCAACTATTTTGGGATACATGTAGTTGCGTGAATATAATTGACATGCAATTGGTCCCCTCTCTCTTCCTTGTTCGACGAAACTAAAGTTGAGTTGCAACCAAGTTAGAAAGACATGTAGTTGCATGGCTAGTGTGGAACATGCAACTGGACCTTTCCTCCTCCGACAGAAACAAATGCCCGGTTAGAACACAAGTTAGAAGACAATGTAGTTGCGACCATGTTTAAAGACATGAATTTGCAATGACTACATTTGAGCATGCAACTGGCCCCTATCTCTTGCCGCCGCCACCTCTAATAAAACAAATGCCCCAGTTGCAAGTATTTTAGGATACATGCAGTTGCGTGACTATAATTGGACATGCAGTTGGTCCCCTCTCTCTTGCCGTCGCCCCCTTCGACAAAACAAATGACCCCCATTTGCAACTATGTTGGAACACCCCCAACCCAGTTGTGGTCATGTTGTACCCTTCGCAGTTGCATGTCGTTCCCAATAATTCCAGTTGTGCATCTGGATCACGAGATTTATTTGGGGGGAAATGAAAAGAAAAACCCACTTCTTCTCTACCAACCGAACATAGAAAAAATAGGACATATTGACACGATGAAAATCTTTTTTTTGTAATACATGAATGGAAAATAAACAAAAATCCATGTGGAAAAGACAACAACAAGTGAGACTAAAAATTGTTCATGCGTGTCAAAGTGTATGTTCTGAAAAACTTAGATGTTCCATTGTTTTCAAAAGAAGAAAGATGAAAATATGCAAAAGTAGAAATACAAGTAAAAATAGATGAATAAAACAATATAAAAGGTAAATACACATACAGAGAAAAAAAAGAAATAGAAAATAAGGATAAAACCTAGATAAATACACGTGTATAAAAAGTAAGCTTCTCAGTAAGCTTCTTTCTGTACGCACAAGCCTAACAAAAACAAGAAGAAAACCCGCTAAACAAAAAATACAAAATATTTACGTAGGATAGAAAACAAAAAAAGGAAAATGAAAATGGACCAGAAGCCGTAGCCCACAGGCCAGATAGGAAAGCAAGTTAAGAGGCTATAGCCCACGTAGCGGAAGGCATTCAGCCGGTACCAGCCTCTAATACGTCTTGAACAACGGGAATACATACATCAGCGAGAAACATAGATCAAACAAATCGTATGGCTAATCTCGTTGACTGAGACTTCACTAATTCTCAGTCGACTGAGAATTAGCACAACCGTTTCCAAAAACCTCTTTATAGAGATAAAAATAAAAATAAAAATAAAGAGTAGTAAATAGAAAAGGAAATGAAACAAAATTAATAATAGAGTGTGGATATGACACAGTCGATTGAGACTTAATTAAGTCTTAGTCAGCTCACAGCAGAACGAATGTAATTGCTGTTGGGGGCAACACTCTGTTGCGGGCCTAGTGTTAGACATGCAACTACCCCTTTTCCATGACAAAATATCACAGAGTTGCAGTTTGGAGACACTTGCAATTGCATGCCTAGCGTGGGACATGCAACTGGCCCCCTCTCCACGTACGGCAAAATGAAAGCCGAGTCGTGACCATGCTGGAAAGACATGCAGTTGCGTGACTATAGTTGAGCTTGCAACAGGCCCCTTTCTGTCGGCGCCGCCCCCTCTGACAAAACAAAGCCCCCAATTGCAACCAAGTTAAAAGACATACATTTGCGTGTCTAGTGTGAAAAATGCAACTAGCCCACCTCTTCACGTATGGCAAAATGAAGGTCGAGTTGCGACCATGCTGGAAGACATGCAGTTGCATGAATACAGTTGAGCATGCAACTGGCCCTCTCTCTCGGAGCCGCCCCCTCCGACAAAACAAAGCCCCCCAATTGCAATCAAGTTAGAGGACATGCAGTTGCACGACTAGTGTGGGACATGCAACTGACCCCTCTCCCCGTATGATAAAACAAAATTCGAGTTGGAACCAAGTTAGAACACATGTAGTTGCAAGCATCTTGGAAAAAATGTAGTTGCATGACTACATTTGAGCATGAAACTGCCCACCTCTCTCTTGCGGCAACCCCTCCGACAAAACAAAGGCCCAGTTAGAACAAAAGTTAGAAAGACATGCAATTGCGTGGCTACAGTTGAGCATGTAACTGCTCCCCTCTCTCTCACCGCCGTCCCCTCCGACAAAACAAAGGCCCCAGTTAGAACACAAGTTAGAAGATGTAAAGTTGCGACCATGCTGGAAAACACATGCAGTTGCATGACTACAGTTGAACATGCAGAAAATGGCCCCACTCTCTCTTGTCACCGCCCCTCCGACAAAACAAAGGCCCTAGTTGCAATCAAATTAGAAAGACATGCAAGTTGCATGCCTAGTGTGGGGCATGCAACGTAACTGGCCCCTCTCCTTGTTCGACAAAACTAAAGTTGAGTTGCAACCAAGTTAAAAAAGACATGCTATTGCAACCATGATGGAAGCGATGCAGTTGCATCCGCCTTCCTCTCCGACAAAACAAAGCCCCCATCTGCAACCAAGTTAGAAGATATGCAGTTGCGTGGCTAGTGTGGAACATGCAACTGGCCCTCTTCTCATCCGACAAAACAAAAGCCAAGTTGCAACCAAGTTAGAAGATATGCATTTGCGTGGCTAGTGTGGAACATGTAGCTGGCCCTCTCCTCATCCGACAAAACAAAAGCCAAGTTGCAACCAAGTTAGAAGACATGGAGTTGCGACCATGTCTAAAGACATGCAGTTGCAATGACTACATTTGAGCATGCAACTGGCCCCCCTATCTCTTGCCGGCACCCCCTCTGACAAAACAAATGCCCCAGTTGCAACTACTTTGGGATACATGCAGTTACGTAACTATAGTTGGACATGCAATTGGACCCCTCTCTCTTGTCGCCGCCCCCTCCGACAAAGCAAATGACCCCCATTTGCAACTATGTTGGAACACATGTAGTTGCGTGACTATAGTAGGACATGCAACAAGCCCACTCTCTCTTGTTGCCACCCCCTCTAACAAAACAAAGGACCAGCAAATTTGCAGCCGCGTGATTATAGTTGGACATGCAACTGGCCCCCTATCCCTTGTCGTCGCCCCCTCCGAGAAAAGAAAAGCCCTCAACTGCAACCAAGTTGAGAAGGCATGTAGTTGTGTGTCTCGTGTGGGACATGCAACTGGACCCCTCTCTCTCCCCGCCGCCCCCTTCGACAAAACAAAGACCTCCAAATTTCAACCAAGTTGAGAACGCATGTAGTTGCGTGCCTAGTGTGGGATATGTAATTGGCCCCTCTCTTTGGCAAAACAAAAGTTGAGTTCAACAAAGTTAGAAGACGTGCAGTTGCGACCATGTTGGAAGACATGCAGTTGCGTGACTACAGTTGAGCATGCAACTATCCCCCTCCCCTCTCTTGTCGCTTCCCCCTTTGACAAAACAAAGGCCCCTAAATTGCAATCAAGTTAGAGGACGTGCAGTTGCGTGGGTAGCGTGGGACATGCAACTACCCCCTCTCCCCGTACGACAAAACAAAAATCAAGTTGCGACCAAGTTAGAACACATGCAGTTGCAAGCATTTTGGAAGACATGCAGCTGTGTGACTACAGTTGAGCATGCAAATAGCCCCCTCTCTTGCCGTCGACCTCCGACAAAACAAAGGCCCCAGTTAGAACACAAGTTAGAAGACAATGCAGTTGCGACCATGTTTAAAGACATGCAGTTGCAATGACTACATTTGAGCAAGCAACTAAGCCCCTATCTCTTGCCACCGCCACCTCTGACAAAATAAATGCCCAAGTTGCAACTATTTTGGGATACATGTAGTTGTGTGACTATAACTGGATATGCAATTGGTCCCCTCTCTCTTCCTTGTTCGACGAAACTAAAGTTGAGTTGCAACCAAGTTAGAAAGACATGCAGTTGCATGGCTAGTGTGGGACATGCAACTGGACCTCTCCTCCTCCGACAAAAACAAATGCCCGGTTAGAAGACAATGTAGTTGCGACCATGTTTAAAGACATGAATTTGCAATGACTACATTTGAGCATGCAACTGGCCCCTATCTCTTGCCGCCGCCACCTCTAATAAAACAAATGCCCCAGTTGCAAGTATTTTGGGATACATGCAGTTGCGTGACTATAACTGGACATGCAGTTGGTCCCCTCTCTCTTGCCGTCACCCCCTTCAACAAAACAAATGACCCCCATTTGCAACTATGTTGGAACACCCCCAACCCAGTTGTGGTCATGTTGTACCCTTCGCAGTTGCATGTCGTTCCCAATAATTCCAGTTGTGCATCCGGATCACGAGATTTATTTGGGGGAAAATGAAAAGAAAAACCAACTTCTTCTCTACCAACCGAACATAGAAAAAATAGGACATATTGACACGATGAAAATCTTTTTTTGTAATACATGAATGGAAAATAAACAAAAATCCATATGGAAAAGACAACAAGTGAGACTAAAAATTGTTCATGCGTGTCAAAGTGTATGTTCTGAAAAACTTAGATGTTCCATTGTTTTCAAAAGAAGAAAGATGAAAATATGCAAAAGTAGAAATACAAGTAAAAACAGCTGAATAAAACAATATAAAAGGTAAATACACATAAAGAGAAAAAAGAAATAGAAAATAAGGATAAAATCTAGATAAATACACGTGTATAAAAAGTAAGCTTCCCAGTAAGCTTCTTTCTGTATGCACAAGCCTAACAAAAACAAGAAGAAAACCCGCTAAACAAAAAATACAAAATATTTACGTAGGATAGAAAACAAAAAAAGGAAAATGAAAATGGACCAGAAGCCGTAGCCCACAGGCCAGATAGGAAAGCAAGTTAAGAGGCTATAGCCCACGTAGCAAAAGGCATTCAACCGGTGCCAGCCTCTAATACGTCTTGAACAACAGGAATACATACATTAGCGAGAAACTCAGATCAATCAAATCTTATGGCTAATCTCGTCGAATGAGACTTCACTAATTCTCAGTCGACTGAGAATTAGCACAACCGTTCTTTCTTATGCGGAAGAAATCAAGAAAGTGACAACGGAGAGCGAGTTGAGGGCGAGGCTTTGCCCCATAGACACTGCAACCACGAGTAATGCATAGAGCTGGCTTTTAAAGAAATTATCTAAGAACCTTGCACCTACTCACTTCACATGATCCGGGCAAACAGGTCCGGCAATGAACCCACTGAGTACATGAGGAACAAAGAGTAATATCTGAAGGACGCGTGATCTACAAAAGCAGATAAGGGTTCCCACATTTTATACGCTTTGTGTCTTCGTATGAAAACAGGTTCACACCTCACCATCTTCTGGACGGTGACATATGTTTTGTATGTTTTCTATTTGTTTTCCATTTGTTCCTCAGGAACAGGATGTGTACAACTTATTCTTGTGATCTTATCTGATATCCGTTTGAACGGAGACACGAGGCCATTAGGCCGTTTGCTTTACGTTTCATCAGAGAGAATGGATAAAGTTTGAGTTGCAGATGAGAGAAAGAGAGAATGGCTACTACGCTGAGGTGGCTGCCACGTAGGACAAAATTGAGAAGGGGCTTTCGAGTGATTTTAAGAGCCGGGCTTTATGTTTTAAATGATTTTGCTTGGTCGTAACTTCAACTTCTTAACCAGGATTATTTCCAAAATAAACAAATAAATAAACTTCTTCGAGTGGAGTAATACAAATACGTTGACCAAAGTTTGTTCCTTTTGAAAGGTTGCTACAAGTAAACATGGGATGTGGCACTTTTAAACTGTCTTCCTCACGGTATTTTCCGGTTGCACACTGCTCTTCCTACGAGCATATAAGAGCAACTCTACCAGACCCCGCATTTTGCCGACCGGCAAAATGTGTTTGCAGGTCGCACGGGAGCGGTTATACAGGCCGAAATTTACGGCGGCAGACTAGAAACCGCAAACAAACCCTTAAATTTAAAAAAGTTGTTTCGCGCGAGAAGTTTAAGCAACAGCTCACCGGAGCTCGCTCGCATAGATGGTTCTTCTTCGCATATAAGTTCATACAAGCCACATACATACATAAAGGTTAGATATGGTAGACAATGCCTAAGCTACCGCACCACTGCAACAAAATTGAGCTCACCGGAGCTCCTGCGGTATCTGCCCACCGGCGGCGATCAGTCGGAGTCGGAGGAGTCGGAGTCGAGGTCGACGAAGAGCTTCACCAGCTCCTCCTTCATCACACGCAGGTCGGCCTCCTTCGATGCGTGCGCCTGCGATGCCGTGAGGCCCGTCTCGAGGAAGAGCCGCTCGTACTCGAGCTCGCGCCGGATGCGCTCTTTCATCTCCTCCTAATCTCTCGCCGACCGCTCGAGGACGACGCGCTCGAGGAGCTCCTCCTGCCCCGGTGGGAGGCAGTCCTCGGGTCCGATGACGCCTCGGCGCGGCGGCGCAACGGGCACGGCCTCCTCCGGCTCCCTCTTCACCGGAACGAGCCGCGAGCTCGATGCTCCCGCGGATGAGCACCCCACGGACCCGTGGCCGAATGAGCTCCCCGCGGACCAGTTGCCGGAGGAGGCGCGGCGGCGACGGGTGCGCTCGAGCTCGAACTCGTCGAGCTCGTGCCGGTCGAATGCCGACGGCGGCCGGGCACCCTGGTTGAGCCACCGACGCGCCCCCGCTTGCGCGCGGCGTCAGATCTGGCGCGGCGGCGGCGCTTCGCCTCATCCCCCGAGTCGGCCATGGTGGTTCAAGACTCGCCGGCGGCGAGAAATCAAGCGGCGCGGTGGGGAATTGGAGGGGAACGCGGCGGCGGGAGGATAGGGTTTCGACCCGCATTTGCCCCGCAAACCCGTAGTTATAGTGGCTCGGGGGTTGCGTTTGCGGGCCGCGGCAAAAACATTAACGGGCCGGACACCGATGCGGGCTCTGGTCTGGCCAGAAAAATGGGCCGAGCCCGTATAATCACTGGAATTATACGGATTTACGCCGGATGCGGGGTCTGCTAGAGTTGCTCTAAGCCACAACTTGCCAAATTGGACCCTTAAATGCACGTGAACGCGCACGGATCGGGCCATTTCTTCATATGTACAACCATATTTTTTAAATTGCCCTCCTACTTTCTGTCATTTTAATATAGACTTAGAGCATTACTAGTAGAGCCTTTAAACTCTCAAACCCCTAAAAATAACCGCTTTTTTACAGTTTTCGCCGAAAAAACGCCGTAGACTAGAACCTCTAAATCTTCAAACCCATAAAAAAATTTAGAGGCCCAACCCTCAAAGCATTTTGCAATCTGTAGAAGTAGGGGTTGAGGGGAAAATCTCCCCCCAATCCGCACTCCTCGTTGCTCGCTCCTCGCTCGCGCGGGAGCCAACCGCTCCTCCTCCCGGCCTCCTATTCCCACCGCCTCCCGCCGCGCCGGCCATGGAAGGCCCCGCCGCCGCCGCGCCCCCGCCCGCCGCGCCCGCCGCTCCCGTCCCGCCCGCCTCGCCCGCCCCGGCGCCCGCCCCCGCCCCCGCCCAACCGACTGTGGCCGACATGGTGGCGGCGACCCACGTCGGGGCCAAGCTGTTGGGGAACGTAGTAATTTCAAAAAATTTCCTACGCACACGCAAGATCATGGTGATGCATAGCAACGGGAGGGGAGAGTGTTGTCTACGTACCAACGCAGACCGACTGCGGAAGCGATCACACAACGTAGAGGAAGTAGTCGTACGTCTTCCCGATCCGACCGATCCAAGCACCGTTACTCCGGCACCTCCGAGTTCTTAGCACACGTTCAGCTCGATGACGATCCTCGGGCTCCGATCCAGCAAAGCGTCGAGGAAGAGTTCCGTCAGCACGATGGCGTGGTGACGATCTTGATGTACTACCGACGCAGGGCTTCGCCTAAGCACTACAACGGTATGATCGAGGTGGAATTTGGTGGCAGGGGGCACCGCACACTGCTAAGGAACGATCTCAAGGATCAACTTGTGTGTCTAGAGGTGCCCCCTGCCCCCGTATATAAAGGATCCAAGGGGAGGGGCTGGCCGGCCAAGGTGGGAGGCGCAGGAGGAGTCCTACTCCTACCGGGAGTAGGACTCCCCCCTCCAATCCTAGTCCAACTAGGTTTTCTCAAGTGGGAAAGAGAGAGGGGGTGGCCGGCCACCTTCCCTAGTCCTAATAGTACTAGGGGAAGGGGGGAGGCGCGCAGCCCATGGGGCAGCCCTTTCACCTTTCTACCAAGGCCCATGTTGGCCCATTTGGCTCCCGGGGGGTTCCGGTAACCCTCCCGGTAATCCGGTAAAATCCCGATTTCACCCGGAACACTTCCGATGTCCAAACATAGGCTTCCAATATATCAATCTTTATGTCTCGACCATTTCGAGACTCCTTGTCATGTCCGTGATCACATCCGGGACTCCGAAGAACCTTCGGTACATCAAAATGCATAAACTCATAATAACTGTCATCGTAACGTTAAGCGTGCGAACCCTACGGTTCGAGAACAATGTAGACATGACCGAGACACGTCTCCGGTCAATAACCAATAGCGGGACCTGGATTCCCATATTGGCTCCTACATATTCTACGAAGATCTTTATCGGTCACACCGCATAACAACATACGTTGTTCCCTTTGTCATCGGTATGTTACTTGCCTGAGATTCGATCGTCGGTATCCAATACCTAGTTCAATCTCGTTACTGGCAAGTCTCTTTACTCGTTCCGTAATACATCATCTCACAACTAACATCTTAGTTATAATGCTTGCAAGGCTTATGTGATGTGTACTACCGAGAGGGCCCAGAGATACCTCTCCGACAATCGGAGTGACAAACCCTAATCTCGAAATATGCCAACCCAACATCTACCATTGGAGACACCTGTAGTACTCCTTTATAATCACCCACTTACGTTGTGACGTTTGGAAGTACCCAAAGTGTTCCTCCGGTAAACGGGAGTTGCATAATCTCATAGTCATAGGAACATGTATAAGTCATGAAGAAAGCAATAGCAACATACTAAACGATCGGGTGCTAAGCTAATGGAATGGGTCATGTCAATTAGATCATTCAACTAATGATGTGATCCCGTTAATCTCATAGTCAACTAATTCCAAAAGCCCATCAGTATGGAGTTTCTTCATGCGCTTTACACCAATATGACCTAAACGGCAGTGCCACATATAAGTTGCACTATCATTATTAACTTTGCATCTTTTGGTTTCAATATTATGAATATGTGTATCACTACGATTGAGATCCAACAAACTTGTTTCATTGGGTGTATGACCATCGAAGGTTTTATTCATGTAAACAGAACAACAGTTATTCTCTGACTTTAATGAATAACCGTATTGCAATAAACATGATCAAATCATATTCATGCTCAACGCAAAAACCAAATAACACTTATTTAAGTTCAACACTAATCCCGAAAGTATAGGGGAGTGTGCGATGATGATCATATCAATCTTGGAACTACTTCCAACACACATCGTCACTTCACCCTTAACTAGTCTATGTTTATTCTGCAACTCCTGTTTCGAGTTACTACTCTTAGCAACTAAACCAATATCAAATACTGAGGGGTTGCTATAAACACTAGTAAAGCACACATCAATAACATGTATATCAAATATACTTTTGTTCACTTTGCCATCCTTCTTATCCGCCAAATACTTGGGGCAGTTCCGCTTCCAGTGACCAGTCCGTTTGCAGTAGAAGCACTTAGTCTCAGGCTTAGGATCAGACTTGGGCTTCTTCACTTGAGCAGCAACTTGCTTGCCGTTCTTCTTGAAGTTCCCCTTCTTCCCTTTGCCCTTTTCTTGAAACTAGTGGTCTTGTCAACCATCAACACTTGATGTTTTTCTTGATTTCTACCTTCGTTGATTTCAGCATCACGAAGAGCTTGGGAATTGTTTCCGTTATCCCTTGCATATTATAGTTCATCACGAAGTTCTACTAACTTGGTGATGGTGACTAGAGAATTCTGTCAATCACTATCTTATCTGGAAGATTAACTTCCACTTGATTCAAGCGATTGTAGTACCCAGACAATCTGAGCACATGCTCACTAGTTGAGCGATTCTCCTCCATCCTTTAGTTATAGAACTTGTTGGAGACTTCATATCTCTCAACTCGGGTATTTGCATGAAATATTATCTTCAACTCCTGGAACATCTCATATGGTCCATGACGTTCAAAACGTCTTTGAAGTCCCGATTCTAAGCCATTAAGCATGGTGCACTAAACTATCAAGTAGTCATTATATTGAGCTAGCCAAATGTTCATAACATCTGCATCTGCTCCTGCAATAGGTCTGTCACCTAGCAGTGCATCAAGGACATAATTCTTCTGTGCAACAATGAGGATAAACCTCAGATCACGGATCCAATCCGCATCATTGCTACTAACATCTTTCAACACAATTTTCTCTAGGAACATATCAAAAATAAACACAGGGAAGCAACAACGCGAGCTATTGATATACAACATAATCTGCAAAATACTACCAGGACTAAGTTCATGATAAATTTAATTTTAATTTAATCATATTACTTAAGAACTCCCACTTAGATAGACATCCCTCTAATCCTCTAAGTGATCACGTGATCCAAATCAACTAAACCATAACCGATCATCACGTGAGATGGAGTAGTTTTCAATGGTGAACATCGTTATGTTGATCATATCTACTATATGATTCACGCTCGACCTTTCGGTCTCCGTGTTCCGAGGCCATATCTGCATATGCTAGGCTCGTCAAGTTTAACCTGAGTATTCTGCGTGTGCAAAACTGGCTTGCACCCGTTGTAGATGGACGTAGAGCTTATCACACCCGATCATCATGTGGTGTCTGGGCACGACGAACTTTGGCAATGGTGCATACTCAGGGAGAACACTTCTTGATAATTTAGTGAGAGATCATCTTATAATGCTACCGTCAATCAAAGCAAGATAAGATGCATAAAAAGATAAACATCACATGCAATCAATATAAGTGATATGATATGGCCATCATCATCTTGTGCTTGTGATCTCCATCTCCGAAGCACCGTCATGATCACCATCGTCACCGGCACGACACCTTGATCTCCATCGTAGCATCGTTGTCGTCTCGCCAATCTTATGCTTCCACGACTATCACTACCGCTTAGTAATAAAGTAAAGCATTACATCGCGATTGCATTGCATACAATAAAGCGACAACCATATGGCTCCTGCCAGTTGCCGATAACTTGGTTACAAAACATGATCATCTCATACAATAAAATTTAGCATCATGCCTTGACCATATCACATCACATCATGCCCTGCAAAAACAAGTTAGACGTCCTCTACTTTGTTGTTGCATGTTTTACGTGGCTGCTACGGGCTTAAGCAAGAACTCATCTCACCTACGCATCAAAACCACAACGATAGTTTGTCAAATAGACTCCGTTTTAACCTTCTCAAGGACCGGGCGTAGCCACACTCGGTTCAACTAAAGTTGGAGAGACAGTCACCCGCAAGCCATCTATGTGCAAAGCACGTCGAGGGAACCGGTCTCGCGTAAGCGTACGCGTAAGGTTGGTCCGGGTCGTCTCGTCCAACAATACCGCCGAACCAAAGTATGACATGCTGGTAGGCAGTATGACTTGTATCGCCCACAACTCACTTGTGTTCTACTCGTGCAAATAACATCAAACCATATAACCTAGGCTCGGATGCCACTGTTGGGGAACGTAGTAATTTCAAAAAATTTCCTACGCACACGCAAGATCATGGTGATGCATAGCAACGAGAGGGGAGAGTGTTGTCTATGTACCAACGCAGACCGACTGCGGAAGCGATCACACAACGTATAGGAAGTAGTCGTACGTCTTCCCGATCCGACCGATCCAAGCACCGTTACTCCGGCACCTCCGAGTTCTTAGCACACGTTCAGCTCGATGACGATCCTCGGGCTCCGATCCAGCAAAGCGTCGAGGAAGAGTTCCATCAGCACGATGGCGTGGTGACGATCTTGATGTACTACCGACGCAGGGCTTCGCCTAAGCACTACAACGGTATGATCGAGGTGGAATTTGGTGGCAGGGGGCACCGCACACGGCTAAGGAACGATCTCAAGGATCAACTTGTGTGTCTAGAGGTGCCCCCTGCCCCCGTATATAAAGGATCCAAGGGGAGGGGCTGGCCGGCCAAGGTGGGAGGCGCAGGAGGAGTCCTACTCCTACCGGGAGTAGGACTCCCCCCTCCAATCCTAGTCCAACTAGGTGTTCTCAAGTGGGAAAGAGAGAGGGGGTGGCCGGCCACCTTCCCTAGTCCTAATAGGACTAGGGGAAGGGGGGAGGCGCGCAGCCCATGGGGCAGCCCTTTCACCTTTCTACCAAGGCCCATGTTGGCCCATTTGGCTCCCGGGGGGTTCCGGTAACCCTCCCGGTAATCCGGTAAAATCCCGATTTCACCCGGAACACTTCCGATGTCCAAACATAGGCTTCCAATATATCAATCTTTATGTCTCGACCATTTCGAGACTCCTTGTCATGTCCGTGATCACATCCGGGACTCCGAACAACCTTCGGTACATCAAAATGCATAAACTCATAATAACTGTCATCGTAACGTTAAGCGTGCGGACCCTACGGTTCGAGAACAATGTAGACATGACCGAGACACGTCTCCGGTCAATAACCAATAGCAGGACCTAGATGACCATATTGGCTCCTACATATTCTACGAAGATCTTTATCGGTCAGACCGCATAACAACATACGTTGTTCCCTTTGTCATCGGTATGTTACTTGCCCGAGATTCGATCGTCGGTATCCAATACCTAGTTCAATCTCGTTACTGGCAAGTCTCTTTACTCGTTCCGTAATACATCATCTCACAACTAACATCTTAGTTATAATGCTTGCAAGGCTTATGTGATGTGTACTACCGAGAGGGCCCAGAGATACCTCTCCGACAATCGGAGTGACAAACCCTAATCTCGAAATACGCCAACCCAACATCTACCATTGGAGACACCTGTAGTACTCCTTTATAATCACCCAGTTACATTGTGATGTTTGGTAGTACCCAAAGTGTTCCTCCGGTAAACGGGAGTTGCATAATCTCATAGTCATAGGAACATGTATAAGTCATGAAGAAAGCAATAGCAACATACTAAACGATCGGGTGCTAAGCTAATGGAATGGGTCATGTCAATCAGATCATTCAACTAATGATGTGATCCCGTTAATCAAATAACAACTCTTTGTCCATGGTTAGGAAACATAACCATCTTTGATTAACGAGCTAGTCAAGTAGAGGCATACTAGTGACACTCTGTTTGTCTATGTATTCACACATGTATTATGTTTCCGGTTAATACAATTCTAGCATGAATAATAAACATTTATCATGATATAAGGAAATAAATAATAACTTTATTATTGCCTCTAGGGCATATTTCCTTCACAAGCGGCGGCGGGCGGGCCTCGCACCACCTCCTGCCACCCCGACCACCGTCACCGCCCCGCCCGCCTCGCCCGCACCGGCGCCCGCCCTCGCCGCCTCCCCGCCGCCCGCCCCGGCTACCAAGAAGAGCCGGCCGAAGGCGGCCTCTCATGGGCCGCGAGGGGCGGCCTCCAAGGTCGCCGGCTCGTCCCCGGCCGTGACCAAGCCGCGGAAGAAGCCCGCGGCGGCCGCCGTCGCCGAACCTCCTCCCGCCGCGCACGAGGTGTTCGAGGAAATGGCAAACCCATCCTCGTTCATGGACCTCCTCCAAAACGCGAAGGTGGACCTCGGAGCTCCGCCTCTAGACCCCTTTAGGGTTGGTGACGACTTGGAGGAGAAGGAGGAAGATGTAGGGGATGACGAGGAGGAGGTCGCCGAGATAGGGGAGGAGGCATTCACCGCCGCTTCCCGCCCACACGCGCGGTCGACAAACTACACCGAGGCGGAAGATGTCCTCTTGGTTCGTGCTTGGGCAGCTGTGGGAATGAATGCAACCACCGGCACCGATCAAACCGGTAAACGGTATTGGCAAAGGATCGAGGACGCCTATTGTAAGATCAAGCCGAAGAATAGTGGGTTCATCCATCGCTCTTTCCGGTCGCTTCAAGGCCGGTGGGAGTTGATCAAGCCCGCTTGTTCTCGTTGGAGTGCGGCCATGGACCAAGTGATAGATGCACCACCTAGTGGAACCATGGAGAGTGACTATGTGAGTACATATTTCTTCATTATTTTGATTATGTGTGTGCACTATGTTATTGGTGGGTTCTTATGTGATTTATGTGTGGTTGATAGGAGACAATTGCCGGCATGAGGTACAAGGAGATGGCCGCTTCCAAGGGCAAGGCATTCCCATTTAAGCATGTTTGGTCAATTCTTCAAACCTTTGACAAGTGGAAGTTGAGGGATCAAGAGACCGCACCCAAGAAGTCGGCAATGCTAAGGATGGATGATAGTGAAGATGAGGAGGAGAGGAACTTGGGCAAGCCCGAGGGAACAAAGAAGGGCAAGCTAAGGGTGAAGATAGAAGAAGAGGCGTCAAGCCTAAGGGAGAAGATGGACCACATGATGAAGGCAAGAGAGGAATTGACAACGAAGACATTGGAGACCAAGCTTCTTATCACCGAGAAGAAGAAAGAGGTCAAGCTTGCACAAGTTGAAGCAAAGCGTGAAGAAGCAAAGCGCAAGGCCGAGTTGGAGGAGAAGATGATCAAGCTCAAAAAGGCAAAGGTATGGAAAGAACTCATGGTGGAAGAGAAAGAGCACATGATGATGTCCAAGAAGGACATGGATGAAGACCAATTGCAATGGTGGAAGGACTACAAGGAGGACATCACGGAGAGGAAGAAGATGTTCCGTGTTGCGTCCTCTACTTTTCGAGGTGACACTCCGATAAGTAGTAGTGGTGATGGCGGTGTGTACGACTCCACCGGTGCCGATGGAGATGCTTGATGGAACCCGCTTGTGGTCTAGGAGATGACGCCAAGGTGCAACTTTTGGGTGATGGTGCCGATGAGAGGAGGAAGATGATGATTTTGTGATGTAAACTATTAAACCATGCATCAATAATTGTCATTTGGTAGTTTGTTTGAATGTTGATTGTGTTTTTATTGTCATAAATTGTGAGATGTCAAATGATAGATTTAAAGGCTGGGATCGAGGCAAAGACTAGAACCCTCAAATCCAATCCTTAAAGTAGTTTACGAGTTGGGTTTGAGGGTTCTAATATTTGCCCTTGTTTTTTAATCCTTAAAAGTGTCAAAAAAGGCACAACTCAATTCTTAAAACTGTTTTTAAGATTTAAGGGTTTAAAGGTTCTACTAATAATGCTCTTATATAGATTATGTGCGACATAACTAGAACACGCACAAGCACACATGGGACTCAGAGCGACCGTTGCATGCACGGCCGGGGCTAGGGCCACGCGACGAACAACACGCGGTGCGGCTAGCGGCCGGACTAGCAGGCACGCCCGCCTGCGCTCTGTCCTGCACAACCCGGCGTCTGCGGCACCGGCGAATGCCCGCGCCTGCGGTTACCTGCGCGCCTGTGGCTGCGGCGCCCGCGCACGCACGCGCCCACGCCCACGGCTGCACCTGCACACACGCGCCCACGGCTGCGCGCCGACCCACGCCTCGGCAGCTGCGGCTACGCACGCACGCGCGAGCAGAGACGGGTCAGAGAGGAAGACGGCTTGGGTGGTTGCGGCAGGCACGGCACAGCACGGCGCGGGCGAGCTCCGGCGTGCCGCGGGCGAAGGTTCCAGTGCCGCGCGAGCGAGGTCCTTCCCACGGTTTTCTTCGTCAGGTCGCTGCATGCGGGGTCGAGTGGAGGTGCCCGGACGTGACCGGGCATAACCGGGCAGCCTCATATTGCCCCAGATTTGAGACGAGTTTGAGATACCCCGCTCAGTCCACAAGTTTAGGGAGAAAGTGAGGGTCCAATTGTGTCATTTTTTTTTGACCGGACACTATCAAACGTATGTTTCGGGCGTTTGAGGAGCATATATAGGGGGTCCGGTTGTAGATGCTCTAACCTTATTTGGATTAGCAATTTAGCACGCGGCGGTGGGAATCAGTCTTCGTGAATCGTGATCTTCTTAGAGCAAGAAATTGCTCCACGGACGACATGTGATGGCCGACCTGTGGACGATCCAACAATCCAGCGGCCCTTGCAAAGTCAATCATGCGCATGTGTGGCTGATTTAACCTGTCGTCTTAGAATCGTCCGAAGAAAATCGTGTGTATAGCAAGACTCCTTAGAGCATCTACAGCCGGGACCTCTCAAACCCGCCCCATATGTCAGGGCAGGCCGCCCGGTCATTGTCCGGGTACGTTTTTTTAGCTAGACGGACGCCTTAAACGGGCCTCCAACTCCAATAAACGTCCAAAAGTTTGATACCCAAAAACTGGTTTTAACAGATGAGAGAGAAGGTTTTGAAGCGCCAGGAAATTTTCAACTGCAACAGATGCCCTAAACTTTTAAATTTGAACATGATTCATTGCATATTTCGAAATTAGAAACTCTAACATGAAATATTGAACATTAAACATTAAAGCAACATAATTAATCACTACTATGATAGAACATGACTACTATGGAGAGACTACTACAATAGACTATAACGAATCAGATGTTTTTCTATGCACACAGTACATGTCAAAGTCTTCGTCGTCCGAGTCAATGTCGACCACCCCTCCGACGGAGGGGCTTGCCTCCTGCAAGGGCATACACATGCGGGAGCACACACCCGCCCAACCGTCCGGTTGCCTCGCGATCCGCAAAGTCACTGGATCTTGCACAAGCACACACCAAGTTTTATGTTTTAGTTTCCGAAATTTATGATTTTGATGTTTGCAGTTTCTGAAAACTTGCGATTTTGTCGTTCGCTCGCACTAGGTTTCAGATTTTGACGTTTGCGGTTTCTGAATCTTACAATATTTTTGTTCGCTCGTCTAAGTTTCAACAGTTAAAACTTAACGAAGTTTTAAAAAAGTCAAAACATGATAAAAATATATCTTTATTTGAAAGCTTTGTCACAAAAAACACGAATCTGGAGACCAAACTTAATTTGAACTAGTATCAGAGTGGCTCGCGGCGGCCAGTGGGGTGGCAGCGCGGCGTAGGGCAGCCAGAATCAAAGGTGGTGCCAACACCAATGATGCGGCTACATGGAGAATGTTTCTGTTATGGCCGGTTTAGCTAGGCCCACCGGGCAATCTTAGCCCATAAGTTATCTTAGGTTAATTCTTATGCAAGTTATCTTAGGTTAATTCTTATGCAAGTTATCTAGGTTATAAATATAGGCAGTAAGACTCCTTTTGAAATTAAGCAATAAGAATATTATTATCCCTATTGCCAGGCTTCCAGAGGAGCCGGAACCCTAGCCGCCGCCATCTCCCTCCGACGTGACGGCGCCCAGCCGCCGGCGCGCCCGATCATCGCCCTGTCCCACTCCATCCTTCCCCTACAACTTGCGGAACAGATCCGGTAGGACCCCTGGTTCTACCAATTTGGTATCCAGAGACTCGGGTTCGATCATGTCGTCATCAACATTTGTTGGAAATATGCCCTAGAGGCAATAATAAAATGATTATTATTATATTTTCTTGTTCATGATAATTGTCTATTGTTCATGCTATAATTGTGTTACCCGGAAATCATAATACATGTGTGAATACATAGACCATAACATGTCCCTAGTAAGCCTCTAGTTAACTAGCTCGTTGATCAATAGATAGTCACGGTTTCCTCACTATGGACATTGGATGTCATTGATAACGGGATCACATCATTAGGAGATTGGTGTGTGGTTTCGCATCTCTGCTTGTTAAACTCGTGCTCATTAATCATCAACTCATTTAGATTAAGTAGCATAAAACCCTGATTGGCTAGGTTCGTTTGAAGCTAGTTAAGCTTGTGAGCGCTCATTAACAGATTCTGATGTGTTATGGTATACATGATGAGTGTGTACATCTGGTTTTCAAGAAGGAAGATGGCGACTCAAAAAGGAAATGTCTGGTCTGTCCTTTTCTCTATTTTTGGGGAAGGACATGGTTTCTTTTTTTCTTTAATCGATGAGATGCCTATCTAGATTGTGTAGATGTGTTACCTAACTTGCTAGGTTACATGTGTTGAGCACTTTAGAGGTCATTTTTTGATCTATATAAATTGTTCTGCTAATAATCCGGCTATGGTTGGTTATTGTGCTTATACTATTTCGTAGCTGCACCTTGGAATTGAATTTCCTATGCAGATGATTGTGATAATAACATAAAGATTGATTTGCGCTGAGCACGAGTTATGCACTAGGCAAATAAGGTCTTAAAGTTTTCAATCCCCAAGCCATCCACCCCGGACACGAACTTTAGATTACATCACGTAGATGTACAAAATCCAGTTCCTAGAGCCTGCCCCAAGCGCCTACGATTGTGATTTTTTTCCAGGATCCTAATTAAGTGCCTAAATAAGCTGGCTGCATTGTAGGTGCCCAACACCGAAGTATTTCCGCTATAGTAGGTAACTACCAATTACTCCCCGGATCTCTCCCCCTAGGGCACGCTCTAAAACTATCGCCGCTGCTCACACGCCCGCCTCGCTGCCGCCGGATATGAAATCCACTCGTGGAGGTCGATTGGCCGTCGTGACAGAGCGGGGCCATGGACGTGGGGGGCCTGTCATGGATGTCGTCGTGACAGATCATGGACTTGCGGAGCTAACCACCGGCGTCGTCGTCCATCGCATGGATGAGGATCCCCACGAGAAAGCTTTGTACTACTCGGTGTCCGACCCAGAGAAGCATCGTGTCAACGAGGTGCAGTACTCCGTCGTCGATCACAAGCAGCAGCACATGCACGACATGGACTGGAATTCCGTTACGGTAATTTTAATTTTTAAACCCTAGATCTGTCTTCAAGTTTAAGGTTAGAGGTTAACCATTAAACCATCAATACATTGTTGAATTGGCATAATGGAATCTAGCTCTAAATATAATGTTGATCATCAGTACGTAATGATCATTATTTATTCAATCTATCTTTGAGAAATTAATGGTTCATCCACTCCACAATTTAGTGCGTTTTGGTTTTATGCTAAAAGTCAGACATCATAAAGGTTGTGCATGTTTATTGACAATTTTTTTAAAAGTACATCACATGATTTATGCTTTCATATGGATTTGATATTGCTTTTTTCTCCTTAATTTTTCAATGTTAATAAATATTTACTTTAAAAATAATTTATAGGCACTACAGTATGAAACTTAGGGAATATTAGGTACTGTAAACAATGGTGCAGCTTATATCATACATAATTTAAACTTGTAGCCTTATTATCATGATTATGCGGACATTTCTGAAGGAGAGATGGATGCATACACTCAGAAAACCCTTGAAGAATTGTAGAATGGACAGTGCAACGTGCTTAAGCGTATGGCATATCGTTGCGCGTTCTGTGGCAAATATCTGGACCCGGCTTTCGTTAGTATTCTTGAGCACGCCGAAGGAGTTGCCAAAGGATACCAAATGAAGCATGGTGTGAGGGCGAAACACAAGGCACTAGACCAATATCTCAGCAATTTGTCGGACAAAGAGAAGGTCCGAAGAAGGCGTTATGAGAACTAGCATGCCAAAGAATAGATTAATAGACGAAACCATGAAGAAGTTCTGGTTGGCATAAGTAGTCATTCGTGGTTTTTTTAAATACCAATGAATATTTTAATTTATCATAGTTTTTGCAAAAATGCTACATTTATTAAATTTAGTCATAAAAATGCATACAATTCAATTATTCATTTTTTCAAATATTTGCAACCTTGCATCTAATAGTTTACCATTTTATTGGTTAACCATTATTTTCATATATATACTGTAGAGTGCTTAAAAATATTCAAGATTAATTGGTACTGAAAGACTCATCCACATGCAATATGAACATCGGTGTATTTTTAGGGTTTCTTTAAAAGAACACATGTGGTCATGCTGATCTTTTGTGTTTGGCCAGAATTGGTAAAGCTGCCAAATCTGCATTGATCCGGCCCAGCACTTTGTTCCTTTTGTGGGCCCGCACAAGTGGGAGGCAGAGAGAAAAGCGAGCGATGGCCCCAACCCCAACCCCACCCCCATTCCCAATCCCACCACACTTCGTTCTTTGCAGAGACAGAAAGGTGACGCGGAGGGCGACGACTAGGGTTTGCCAAGCCGTCACCTTGGCTGCCCCCATTGTCGTCAAATCGGCCGGATCCGCGAGGCCACCCACTCCCCCCTGCTCCGACCATGATTCTCCACTGCTTCGTCGACAGCAAGGTCCGACAACGGCACCTCTTCTCCCCAATCCTTGTCGCGCCGCCCGAAGCTCCGGTGGTGCCAGCTTCGAACAAGTCTACTCCAGCCCCATCTGGTACCACTTCGTAGGTAAGATTGATCTTCCCTGCCCTTCTAATGTCGATCTGACCTTAATTTTGCGATCTAGCAGCACCACCCAAGTTAAAATCTGACACTTGCTTGTGTGCATGTTTCGGGTATTCGCAGATTTATTGTCAACTAGTAGGTCATATTGCAACAACTAATTTTACAGCAACATAATCTGACAATGTATTGTGTAATCATGGTTTTACTTGTTCGTATGGGTAGTAATGGGTAAACACTTTCATGCAAGTAAGAGAAAAAGGTGGGTGTTGGCCAGCATACCTTGCTCGTCGACATAGCCTTCACTATGCTATCATCTTGCTTGAGAGATGCTATAAGTACTTTTTCCCCTGGAAAATGGCCCCCCACTGCTAGATATAGAAAAAGTATATTCATAGGAGCATACACATGTTTTGGTTTGTTGGGATAGTTTGAAGACTGTGTATATGTATTTGCTGATGCTTAGTTATTAAAAACTAAAAAGGCGAGCACAGACGCAGTCCATGAGGAAATTTATAATGATGGAATGAGGATCAGTTATAGTTTCATGTATTACTCGATGGTAGTATGATGATTAGTTCATATTTTGAAGGATTTGTCAAGTATAGACTGCTCTTGATTGGTCCATGTTTTTGATGATATGTGCACACATGTAATATTTTTGGTTGGTGCATATTTTTGCTGATTGTTGTTACTGCTGACTTGAATTATGTCAGCCTATCTCCAAGATATGGTATGGGCTTGTTGGGGTCAATGAAAATTTCCTGTGAGCTAGTAGTACACATTGCAACAAATTCCTCAATGTTGGATTTTCTGACATTATACTTCATAATCATGATTTTACTTGTTGGTATGGGTAGTAATGAGTAAATAAATAGCAAGTATACAAAATGTTGACAATTGGTTAGCATACCTTGCTCGTTCTCATAGCCTTCACTATGCTGTCATCTTGCTTGAGGGATTCTATCATGTCCTTATTCTCACTGGAAATTGGAAAATTAACCTCCACAGCTACCTCTAAAAATGTTATGTACAGCAGCAAATGCATTATTTGTTTTGTTGGGACAATTTAATGACTTTATATTTATTACCTGATGGTACCACACAACAGCCCATCAGGAAATTTGCAGTGATCAAAGGCAGATCAGTTATAGTTTCACGTATTGCTCGATGAGAGCAGTCAATCATGGTTCATTTTTACATGGCTACTAATTGGTTGGTTACCAAGTTTTCTTGTCCAGCTCACAAAATTGTAACCTTGAAATATCATAATTGGTTATGTCTGCCCAATGATTATGAGTCTAACCACTAGTCTTGACTAGTCGTGTGAATAGTTGTCGACTAGCTTTTTCGTGTAGATGTTTATACATGAACTACGTACTTAGCAAGAAGTATGTGAAAAGATTATTCACATTGTATATGGTGCTAACAAGTCATAATGGAAGACTGATTTCATATATCAATAACTAACATTTGTTCATTGCAATGCATGCAACAGGTTTGAATGGCAAGGGAAACCATCCTCATCAGCAGTGAAGAGAGTGATCACCGGACCACCTCAGATGATGCTTCAGATGGCACTTCACGTGGGAGTGACGACTATAGCGGTGATGGCGACACCTCTAGCGACTATGACACTGATGATAGTTCTGATGGAGATGGAGATGTGGACCACGATCCTATCTTGGCACTACGGGGTAAAGTTCTATTTGGCTGGTCAGATATTAAATGAACCGTGAAATACCGAAAGTTGATGTTTGAGTGACACTTGATTACCACACATTACTCTGTTTGGGTTCTAAATGACCTTCCAAATCAACATTGACTGAACTAGAGCTTACATAGAGCAGTGTTTAGTTGTTAGTTTAAATAAATCAAATATTCAATTTGCCCATGTTTCTATGAGATATTGCTGGGTGGATGTGATTGGGTTATCTATGTCCTTCATTTCTTGATCATTGGAGAAGGCATTGATCATTAACCCAGTGCTGATGTTCTAGATCTTACATATGAAATTATTTACTACTCTGTCATCTTAAATTTTTTTATGCAGGTCCGGGATACCATGTGAGAAAAGGAACTTTCGAGGATCGCATCTTCTACGGCAACCATGTATTGCTAAACGAGGATCGATGGGACTATCTCAAATCCATAGTAAAGCAGTGCCAACCTCCCATACCATACTATGTCAGCACCGTTACTCGCTCGGCAGTCATCAGAGGGAAGAGCAAGATGGTAAACACTTGGACTTTTCTTTTTGCAAATCATACTTCACTAGTGAAAATGTCATCATGTAGAGACAGAGAGGAGGACGGGCGTGGTTGTGCAAATCATTCTTACTTTTTTGTGTGCAAATTATACTTCATTTTTATGTAACATTATTTATTTCCCTGTGCAATTAATGCTTCTCAATGGAGTACAGTCAGGCCTACCTCAAAGATTGTCTGCGAAAGCCCATGGTTGTGTGTGTCACCAGCGAATATTTTGAAGGTAATAAAAAGGTCTTGTTCAAGATGGGCAAGAAGGATGGGCGAGCGACCATGACGAAGAACTAGAGAGAAGTCGTTGAGGGCGCCAGAATGAAAGAAGATCAAATGGCTATCTTCAGGTTCATGGAAAGGAGTGGAGGTGGGCTTAGGGTGAACATGGTTAGTGGCATGAGGATTCGTTGACCCGCCGCAGTAGTTTGACGCTAGTTTTATAATCTGTATGTACTAGCCAGTAACTGCAAGTTGGTAGTATCAGCTTTAGGGTCCAGTAACTGCAACTTAGTAGTAATTGGTACTTGGTAGTAACTGGTACTTTGGTGGTATAACTTTTGGGTCCGACTGGATATGAAGATCGTCCAGTAAGTGGAACTTGGCAGTAACTTGGTGGTAGTATGAACCCTATGTGGCGTAATGTACTTGCTATGCAAGTCTATATATATAACGCACCCTGGTACCCTCCTTGATATAATTACCTTTATGGACTGCAATTATATTTCTTTTTTTTTTGCCACAGTGATGCTAGTATTTTTAGAATCAAATCTAACCGGGTTTCAAATGGATTAGACACTACTTTCATTTTTGAACGAGGTTTGTGTGTTGGCTAGTACGAGTTCTTTTGAATATGTTGTTTTTAAAAATAGCATGCTGATTTCAAAATCAGCACACTGCTTTCAAAACAGCATATTTTAAAAAGCATGTATTTTTTGAAATCAGTTTAAAAACAGTGTTATATTTTAAAAACAACATTGTATTTTTAGAATGAGGCTGTTATTTTGAAATCAGCATGCTATTTTTAAAAACAACATATTCAAAAGAACATGATTTTTTTTGAAATCAGCATGCTATTTTTGAAATCAGCATGCTATTTTAAAAGTAGCATATTGAAAGCATTATATTTTTAAAATAAGCATGCTATTTTTAAAAAATATCATGCTGAAAAATCAGCATGCTATTTTAAAAGTAGCATATTGAAAGAATTATATTTTTAAAATAAGCATGCTATTTTTTAAAAATATCATGCTGATTTCAAAAACAACATGCTATTTTAAAAGTAGCATATTGAAAAGAGCATTATATTTTTAAAAGTGCCATGCTATTTTTAAAATTAGCATGCTATTTTTGAAATTAGCATGTTATTTTAAAAGTAGCATAATTTTAAAATCAGCATGCTATTTTTAAAATCAGCATATTCATTATATTTTATTTTCAATTGAACATGTTTTTTTTCAAATGAGCATGCTATTTTTAAAATATCAGTATGCTTATTTTCTATTTGAAAATAAACGATTTTCAATGTTATTTGAAAACGAGGTTTCTATTAACGTTCTATTTTCTTATATATATAAAATTTCGGCTTCTATTTCATATTTCAAGTATGAAATTTGACTACACTTTGAACAAATTTCAGCAATATATTATGTAAAAAATGAAAAATAATATAGAAAACCAACTGCACTAAAAATGCATTGTTTCATCGATGTTGATAAATCATAACTAGCCTACCATGTCGACCCGTCCATAATAAAATGAGGGTGTACCAATCAAAAGAGGAATCCAGAAAAATAGTGGCAGTCCATCAAATAGGTATAATACATGAGAAACAAGGTGGATCACGGCATGGAAAACTGTCTACTTTAGTTTGTTCTCAATTTTTCGACCCCTGAAATCCTTTTGTTTTCTCTGCTTTACCCTGTGCATCTAAACATCCTGTCTCGACTTTACTTTAGCTTTCCTGCATGAAACAATGTTTGTTAATAGGATAGCAACGAAGATTTGAGCATGTACAGTACACTATAACAGAAAAAACACTAACTTCACTGATTTTCTCTTCATAGCTACAGAAGCTAACTTGACAGCTCTTATTCGCTTAGCCTGTGATACATTCCTATCAGGCCTTTTTTGTCTTCATCACCCCTTTGGCCTGTTCTTTACCGCCCTTACTAGAGTCTTTCCAGGAAAAGTTAAGAAACGTCAACACAGTACTAGCGCATACCCAACTTCTAGAGCGGACATGTAAGTACAAACACTAACTTCACTGGTTTTCCTCGCACACCCTTCTCATCGTTCTTTTTCATCCTCCCAGCATTGACATTTGGAGCGCCCTTGCGTTTCCTGCAAAAAATGAAATAGATGAATCTGCAGCCAGCATTCGAAAACATATTTAAGTACGCACAATTGTGCTAATGCCCACTTGTTTGGTTTTGCGTAATCCTCTTCTGCAACCTCCAATGGTCTCTTTCTAGCCCTCCTCAGCCCACCATCTTCTGCATCTGAATCTTCCTCTTCTTCCTCATCTGAATCTCCCTCTTCTTCTGCATCTGAATCTCCCTCTTCTTCTGCATCTGAATCTTCCTCTTCTTCTGTACCTGAATCTTCCTCTTCTTCTGTACCTGAATCTTCCTCTTCTTCTGTATCTTCCTCTGTCTCTTTTTCTGCATCTACCTCTGTCTCTTCTTCTGTATCTGACTCTGTCCCTTCTTTTTGCTTCTTCCTCCTTGTGCTATTTGATTTCCCCAATTTTTTCCTGCGTAAATTGAAGAAAAACATGTGAACACTCTCCGGGAGAACATATTAACACTGTAAGCATGTATGGAAATGAACAATGAGATAAACATGTGCACTAACTTTGTTGCTTTTTCTGAATCTTCCTCTTCTTCTATATCTGAATCTGTGTCTTCTTCTGTCTCTGAGTCTTTGTCTTTTCGCTTCTTCCTCCTTGTGACCTTTGATTTCCCCGATTTGTTCCTGAGTAAATTGAAGAAAAAGAGAGAACATATTAACATTGTAAGCATGTATGAAAATGAACAATGAGATAAACATGTGCACTAACTTCGTTGCTTTTTTTCCCTCTCATCCGCTCGCGCCTGGATTTAATCCTCTTGTTCGATTCTTCGGTAGTTGGTCTCCCTTTTGGAACTATTTTGATTGGATTTTCCACGTCATCAGTGCAGCATTCGCGAGCAGCAGAGAAGTATGCCGGCAAAGGAACAAACGATTTATGGCCTTCATCCAAATCAGTTTTTTCTCCATCAACCAATATACTCCGGAGGAACTCCATCACCTGTTCTGATTGTAGATGCGGCTGTGAAAAAAGCGTCACTAGCCATGTTGCGTAGTTGATGATACTTATTCATGTGATCAGACCATACATGAGTATTCGCAGTCCTCAAAGAAGGGAACGTTGGCTTGGCCTGCATTGTCCATCTTTTCTTGACAATTTTTTTGGAAATGTGCGTACACCAAGATGATCCAGAACACAGAATATATGTGCGCATGGGTAATCCTGACTTTCCAACTTTTTACATTTACAAGCTGCATCATCCAGTCTTGCTCATGTAAACAGACAAGTCACGTGATATATAAAATCCACAGGCTTAGCATCCACGCCTTGTGCATCCAACTTTTTTGCCTCCAACTCCTCACTGTCCTTACCTTCCAAGTGATTGGGATCCTTAGCATCCAGGTTTTTGGCATGCAAGTCCACACCATCCTTGCCTTCCAAGTCATTGGGATCCTCAGCATCCAAGTTTTTTGCATGCAAGTCCTCAGCATCCTTACCTTCCAAGTCATTGGGATCCTCAGCACCCAAGTTTTTTGCATGCAAGTCCTCAGCATCCTTACCTTCCAAGTCATTGGGATCCTCAGCATCCAAGTTTTTTGCATGCAAGTCCTCAGCATCCTTACCTTCCAAGTCATTGGGATCCTCAGCATCCAATTTTCTTGCATGCAATTCCTGAGCATACTTACCTTCCTTACCTTGCAATTCTCTAGCATCCCTGCCATATGGGACTTTATCATATGGGGCTTTGCGCAAAACTCCAAACACGACCAAACCATCACATGCTACCCGCTCCGTGACCTTCCAATTTGTCCCTTCGACAATCTGACGCTTTACCTTTGGAAACATCACAGTTGTATAAATATAAGAGGCAGCAATCTCCAGAGGGTGTGCATTCAGCTTAGTGAAGGGTATCGTATGTGTTGCTACTGCGTCTAATGTTGCTTCAGTCTTACACATTATGGATACACAGTGCTCAACATGCTGCAACAAATCAACAAGCTGCATCTTCCTGTTCAGGTGCACATGAAGCCTTGAGTTGAGAGACTCACTCCTCTGATTACTCATCATGCCTAGGAAATATCTACCCTTTGTGTACGCAGCAGCCCATTTGTGTCGCAGCTCGTACATCCTGTTAACCCATGACGACCTCTTGCCCGTTGGTTTTATTTTGAACCGAACCTTATAAGCCTCCCATCTTTTCTCAAACTCATCAACATCCCAACGACGGTAAATGAATTCCCTAAATTGCTCCAGCTTTTCCTTGCAGAGGTGCATCACCATATTCTCCTCGATATGCCACGTGCACAAACGATGATCTGTTCCGGTCCAGACAGTAGCTATTGCTTTAGCCATTGCACCGTCCCCATCGGTGATTGCTGAAATTGGTGCCGTCTGGGACATTGCCTCCAAAAATACATGAAGAAGCTACTGGTATGATGCAACTGTCTCGTCTGACACTAGACTGACCCCAAACAAAACTGTGCTGCGGTGATGGTTCAGACCAACAAATGGAACAAACGGAAGCCTGTACTTGTTAGACCGATATGTAATGTCGAACACCACGACACCACCAAAGGCAACATAGTCGATGCGGGATTGTGAGTCAGCCCAGAATATGTTCCTCAAATGGCCTTCGCTGTCTTTTGTGTATTTGAAAAAGAATTCCGGGCCTGCTTTTTTCTGTGCAATCATATAGGTGAGCAAATATCTAGCATCACTGCCTTCTATCTTGCGCTTCTTCTGGACTGAAACATGATTGTATAGATCTCGATCTATAAATCCAAGCTTGTCTGGACCTCTGGCATTCTTCTCCATTACATTCATAATCGGATGTGTTCGAAGTCCATCGACAGCATACTCGATGACATCGGCCTTTCGTGCGTCAGTCATTCTACGATGAGCTGACAAGTACGGAGTCAGGTCAGCAGGGACAAACAGATGGTTATGCTTGTCCACAAAATTCTTGACAAACAAGAGGCCACTGCTATCTTGTAGCTCAACCTGAAAAAGAGCGGGACACCCACACCGAGAAAGACCCCTCGGTGTTCTTTTTCTTTCAGTTCTGTTAAAGTGCTTAAGGGTCCGCCATCCTTGTTTGCAGCACTTGTATGTCCTTCTGTATGCATTTTGTTTTGGACCCGGACCCATGTACTTCAGATCATCCTTTCTAACACCAAATCCTTTTTTTCTTGCATAGCCTACATAGAACATGTTGGCTTCTTCCTCAGTCCTGAACGTCTTCTTCACAATCTCTAAGTATTCCATACACTCATTCAGATCTGAACCAGCCATGCCTTTATTATCAATTCCTTTACCTTGTATGTGTACATCATCCATGTCTATGCCATCCTTGCCTGCATCCTCATTATCCTTATCATCCATGCACATACCATCCATTCCTTTGGGGTCCATGCATTTGCCTTTGTTGCCTCTATGCCCCATGTCCTTGTCGTCCTTGCCTGTATCACCCAAGTTTTTGCCATCATTGCCTTTATCATCCATGTCGTTATGCTGCCAGCGGAAACAGATAGTCAATGTTATGGATGGATAGCATACGTTACCGAAATTATGCACTACTCTTCTTAAATAATTCATTTAATTTTTCATATCGGATTCATGTACCTAACCCAGTCCTTCAAAAGTTGTAAGTAAATATGCCCTGACTAAATCCAGAAATTTGTAATTGATTGTACTAGCTCTAACTGATGATCTCCTAACTAAATCCAAAGTCCACGAGTCCTTCAAATGCCTTGATAGATCCACCCTGATAGATCAATTATCTCCAAACTCCATTCAAAATTATATCCTAACTAAATCCAAATTATCTCGTAACAAAATCCAAAAGTATGTCCTAACTAAATCCAAATTATCTCCTAACGAAATCCAAAATAAGTCCAAACTCCATACAAAATAATTATCTCCTAACTAAATCCAAAATATCTCGAAACTCAATTCAAAAGTTGAATCCAAATCTGCTGACAACTTTCTCATGCCACATAATCCTAACTAAGTCCTTCAATATGTCGTAGCTACATCCGACTTACACTTCCTTTCAATCGTAATCTCATCACAACTTTCTGAAAAGATAAACCCTAATCATCAGATGACATATCCTAAACCCTAACCAAATCCGACCGAAATCTCCTCACAACTTTCTGAAACGATAAACCCTAAACCTCACATGACATATCCTAAACCCGAATCAAATCCGACCCCTATTGGTTCTATATGCAGAAGGTACCAGAAAAGATTTGAGATGGCTAGGCACTTACAGCGAAGATCCGGCGTGAAAAAGTTGATGCACGTCGATGAGGATGATGTGGCCTCTCGGGTCGGGGAAGGTGGCGTCCGCTCGGGGAAGGATCTGGCGCAGCGACCCGACTGGGGTGACTTGCGATGGAGGGAGTGAGGGGAGTAGGAGCAGGAGGGGTAGACACGGCGAGTGCGATCGGCGGCGATCGAGGGCGCCGGAGGCGATCGGCGGCGATCGAGGGCGCCCGAGGTTAGGGCTCGAGAGGAGGAGAGAGGACGAACCGCTCGAACCGAAATTCAAAACAGTACGCACGATGATGGGACCTCTATAATGAAGTGCTTTATTAATGCAATTAATTTAATCGAAAAATTTAGGACGATAATACCCCTGGACCAAATTGGGCCGATTAAAGGTAAAAAAAATTAGGTCGAAAATACCCTTGGGTTTAAAAAGGCCCAATTATTCTCATCCGTTAGATCGGCAATATAATACATGTGCTCTGGTGTATTATAATGCACCGTAAAATCTCCCTATATATATCTGGCAAGGACCGATTGCATTAGCATATCGCAATCACATCTTTGAAGAGTAGGAGTTCTTTTTCTGTTTTTATGACCTTTGATGGTGCTTTGGATGAGGTGTTAGGCGAGGTTGGCGTGGGTGTGTTTTTCTTTAACAAGGACACAAAATTTGCCACTTTTTATTAATTATAAGAAGAGAGTATAATAAGTACATGACCTCGTGAAGGAAATATGCCCTAGAGGCAATAATAAAGTTATTATTTATTTCCTTATTTCATGATAAATGTTTATTATTCATGCTAGAATTGTATTAACCGGAAACATAATACATGTGTGAATACATAGACAAACAGAGTGTCACTAGTATGCCTCTACTTGACTAGCTCGTTAATCAAAGATGGTTATGTTCCTAACCATGGACAAAGAGTTATCATTTGATTAACGGGATCACATCATTAGTTGAATGATCTGATTGACATGACCCATTCCATTAGCTTAGCACCCGATCGTTTAGTATGTTGCTATTGCTTTCTTCATGACTTATACATGTTCCTGTGACGATGAGATTATGTAACTCCCGTGTGCCGGAGGAACACTTTGTGTGCTACCAAACGTCACAACGTAACTGGGTGATTAAAGGTGCTCTACAGGTGTCTCCAAAGGTACATGTTGGGTTGACGTATTTCGAGATTAGGATTTGTCACTCCGATCGTCGGAGAGGTATCTCTGGGCCCTCTCGGTAATGCACATCACTTAAGCCTTGCAAGCAATGCAACTAATGAGTTAGTTGCGAGATGATGTATTACGGAACGAGTAAAGAGACTTGCCGGTAACGAGATTGAACTAGGTATTGGATACCGACGATCGAATCTCGGGCAAGTAACATACCGATGACAAAGGGAACAACGTATGTTGTTATGCGGTCTGACCGATAAAGATCTTCGTAGAATATGTAGGAGCCAATATGGGCATCCAGGTCCCGCTATTGGTTATTGACCCGAGACGTGTCTCGGTCATGTCTACATTGTTCTCGAACCCGTAGGGTCCGCACGCTTAAGGTTTCGATGACAGTTATATTATGAGTTTATACGTTTTGATGTACCGAAGGTTGTTCGGAGTCCCGGATGTGATCACGGACATGACGAGGAGTCTCGAAATGGTCGAGACATAAAGATTGATATATTGGAAGCCTATGTTTGGATATTGGAAGTGTTCCGGGTGAAATCGGGATTTTACCGGA
The DNA here is from genome assembly GCA_034509565.1 of Triticum monococcum. Lineage (NCBI taxonomy): Eukaryota > Viridiplantae > Streptophyta > Magnoliopsida > Poales > Poaceae > Triticum > Triticum monococcum. The sequence continues at coordinate 210,414,431 of CM067847.1, read as the reverse complement.
GTACCGGGAGGTTACCGGAACCCCCCGGGAGCTATATGGGACTTAGTGGAAAAGAGAAGGCGCCGCCCAAGATGGGCCGCGCGCCCTTCCCCCCCCTTGGTCCGAATAGGACAAGGAGAGGGGGCCGGCCCCCCTCTCTCTTTTCCCCCCTCCGCGAATCCTATTCCAACTAGGATTGGGGGGGGGGAATCCTACTCCCAGAGGGAGTAGGACTCCTCCTGGCGCGCCTCTCCTAGGCCGGCCGCATCCCCTCCCCTTAATCCTTTATATACGGAGGCAGGGGAACCCCAGAGACACACAAGTTGATCCACGTGATTTTATTCTTAGCCTTGTGCGGCGCCCCCTGCCACCATAGTCCTCAATAATATTGTAGCGGTGCTTAGGCGAAGCCTTGCGACAGTAGTACATCAAGATCGTCACCACGCCGTCGTGCTGACAGAACTCTTCCCCGACACTTTGCTGGATCGGAGTCCGGGGATCGTCATCGAGCTGAACGTGTGCTAAAACTCGGAGGTGCCGTAGTTTCGGTGCTTGATCGGTTGGGCCGTGAAGACGTACGACTACATCAACCAAACGCTTCCGTTGTCGATCTACAAGGGTACGTAGATCACACTCTCCCCTCGTTGCTATGCATCATCATGATCTTGCGTGTGCTTAGGAATTTTTTTGAAATTACTACGTTCCCCAACAGTGGCATCCGAGCCTAGGTTTTATGGTTTGATGTTATATGCACGAGTAGAACACAAGTGAGTTGTGGACGATATAAGTCATACTGCCTACCAGCATGTCATACTTTGGTTCGGCAGTATTGTTGGATGAAGCGGCCCGGACTGACATTACGCGTACGCTTACGCGAGACTGGTTCTACCGCCGTGCTTTGCACACAGGTGGCTAGCGGGTGTCAGTTTCTTCAACTTTAGTTGAACCGAGTGTGGCTACGCCCGGTCCTTGCGAAGGTTAAAACGGCATCAACTTGATAAACTATCGTTGTGGTTTTGATGCGTAGGTAAAATTGGTTCTTGCTTAAGCCTATAGCAGCCACGTAAACTTGCAACAAACAAAGCAGAGGACATCTAACTTGTTTTTGCAGGGCATGTTGTGATATGATATGGTCAAGACATGACGCTAAATTTTATTGTATGAGATGATCATGTTTTGTAACTGAGTTATCGGCAACTGGCAGGAGCCATATGGTTGTCGCTTTATTGTATGCAATGCAATCGCGCTGTAATGCTTTACTTTATCACTAAGCGGTAGCGATAGTCGTGGAAGCATAAGATTGGCGAGACGACAACGATGCTACGATGGAGATCAAGATGTCGCGCCGGTGACGATGGTGATCATGACGGTGCTTCGGAGATGGAGATCACAGGCACAAGATGATGATGGCCATATCATATCACTTATATTGATTGCATGTGATGTTTATCTTTTTTGCATCTTATCTTGCTTTGATTGCCGGTAGCATTATAAGATGATCTCTCACTAAAATTATCAAGAAGTGTTCGCCCTGAGTATGCACCGTTGCGAAAGTTCTTCGTGCTGAGACACCACGTGATGATCGGGTGTGATAGGCTCTTCGTTCAAATACAACGGGTGCAAAACAGTTTCACACGCAGAATACTCAGGTTATACTTGACGAGCCAAGCATATGCAGATATGGCCTCGGAACACGGAGACCGAAAGGTCGAGCGTGAATCATATAGTAGATATGATCAACATAGCGATGTTCACCAATGAAACTACTCCATCTCACATGATGATCGGACATGGTTTAGTTGATTTGGATCACGTGATCACTTAGAGGATTAGAGAGATGTCTATCTAAGTGGGAGTTCTGAAGTAATATGATTAATTGAACTTAAATTTATCATGAACTTAGTCCTGGTAGTATTAGCATATCTATGTTGTAGATCAATAGCTCGCATTGTTGCTTCCCTATGTTTGTTTTGATATGTTCCTAGAGAAACTATGTTGAAAGATGTTAGTAGCAATGATGCGGATTGGATCCGTGATATGGGGTTTATCCTCATTGCTGCACAGAAAAATTATGTCCTTGATGCACCGCTAGGTGACAGACCTATTGCAGGAGCAGATGCAGACGTTACGAATGTTTGGCTAGCTCAATATGATGACTACTTGATAGTTTAGTGCACCATGCTTAACGGCTTAGAATCGGGACTTCAAAGACGTTCTGAACGTCATGGACCATATGAGATGTTCCAGGAGTTGAAGTTAATATTTCAAGCAAATACCCGAGTTGAGAGATATGAAGTCTCCAACAACTTCTATAGCTACAAGATGGAGGAGAATCGCTCAAGCAGTGAGCATGTACTCAGATTGTCTGGGTACTACAATCGCTTGAATCAAGTGGGAGTTAATCTTCCAGATAATATAGTGATTGACAGAATTCTCTAGTCACCATCACCAAGTTAGTAGAACTTTGTGATGAACTATAGTATGCAAGGGATAACAGAAACGATTCCCAAGCTCTTCGTGATGCTAAAATCGACGAAGGTAGAAATCAAGAAAAACATCAAGTGTTGATGGTAGACAAGACCACTAGTTTCAAGAAAAGGGCAAAAGGAAGAAGGGGAACTTCAAGAAGAACGGCAAGCAAGTTGCTGCTCAAGTGAAGAAGCCCAAGTCTGGTCCTAAGCCTGAGACTAAGTGCTTCTACTGCAAAGGGACTGGTCACTGGAAGCGGAACCACCCCAAGTGATTGGCAGATAAGAAGGATGGCAAAGTGAACATAAGTATATTTGATATACATGTTATTTATGTGTACTTTACTAGTGTTTATAGAAACCCCTCAGTATTTGATGATAGTTCAGTTGCTGATTAGTAACTCGAAACGGGAGTTGCAGAATAAACAGGGACTAGTTAAGCGTGAAGTGGTGATGTGTGTTGGAAGTAGTTCCAAGATTGATATGATCATCATCGCACACTCCCTATAATTTCGGGATTAGTGTTGAACCTAAATAAGTGTTATTTAGTGTTTGCATTGAGCATAAATATGATTTGATCATGTTTATTGTAATACGGTTATTCATTTAAGTTAGAGAACAATTGTTGTTCTGTTTACATGAATAAAACCTTCTATGGTCATACACACCAACGAAAATGGTTTGTTGGATCTCGATTTTAATGATACACATATTCATAATATTGAAGCCGAAAGATGCAAAGTTAATAATGATAGTACAACTTGTTTGTGGCACTGCCGTTTAGGTCATATTGGTGTAAAGCGCATGAAGAAACTCCATGCTGATGGGCTTTTGGAATCACTTGATTATGAATCAGTTGATGCTTGCAAACCATGCCTCATGGGCAAGATGACTAAGACTCTGTTCTTCGGAACAATGGAGCGAGCAACAGATTTGTTGGAAATCATACATACTGATGTATGTGGTCCGATGAATATTGAGGCTCGCGACAGGTATCATTATTTTCTGACCTTCACAGATAATTTGAGCAGATATGAGTATATCTACTTGATAAAACGTAAGTCTGAAACATTTGAAAAGTTCAAAGAATTTCAGAGTGAAGTGAAAAATCATCGTAACAAGAAAATAAAGTTTCTACGATTTGATCATAGAGAAGAGTATTTGAGTTACGAGTTTGGCCTTCAGTTAAAAACAATGTGAAATAGTTTCACAAATTCATGCCACCTGGAACACTACAGCATTATGGTGTGTCTAAACATCATAACCGTACTTTATTGGATATAGTGCAATCTATGATGTTTCTTACCGGTTTACCACTATCGTTTTGGGGTTATGCATTAAAGACAGCTGCATTCACATTTAAAAGGGCACCATCTAAGTCCGTTGAGACGACGCAATCTGAACTGTGGTTTGGCAAGAAACCAAAGTTGTCGTTTCTTAAAGTTTGGGGTTGCGATGCTTATATGAAAAAGTTTCATCCTGATAAGCTCAAACCCAAATCGGAGAAATATGTCTTCATAGGATACCCAAAGGAGACTGTTGGGTACACCTTCTATCACAGATCCAAAGGCAAGACATTCATTGCTGAGAATGGATACTTTCTAGAGAAGGAGTTTCTCTCGAAAGAAGTGAGTGGGAGGAAAGTAGAAAACTTGATAAGGTAATTGTACCATCTCCCTTATTGGAAAGTAGTTCATCACAGAAATCTATTCTTGTGACTACTACACCAATTAGTGAGGAAGCTAATGATGATGATCATGTAACTTCAGATCAAGTTACTACCAAATCTCGTAGGTAAACCAGAGTGAGATCCGCACCAGAGTGGTACGGTAATCCTGTTCTGGAAGTCATGTTACTAGACCATGACGAACTTGCAAACTATGAGGAAGCGATGATGAGCCCAGATTCCGCAAAATGGCTTAAGGCCATGAAATCTGAGATGGGATCCATGTATGAGAACAAAGTGTAGACTTTGGTTGACTTGCCCGATGATCGGCAAGCCATAGAAAATAAATGGATCTTCAAGAGGAAGACGGACGCTGATAGTAGTGTTACTATCTACAAAGCTAGAATTGTCGCAAAATTTTTTTTGAGAAGTTTAAAGGTGTTGACTACGATGAGAGTTTCTCACTCGTATCTATGCTTAAGTCTGTCCGAATCATGTTAGCAATTGCCGCATTTTATGAAATCTGGCAAATGAATAAACAAAACTGCATTCCTTATTGGATTTATTAAAGAAGAGTTGTATATGATGCAACCAGAAGGTTTTGTCAATCCTAAAGGTGCTAACAAAATATGCAAGCTCCAGCGATTCATCTATGGACTGGTGCAAGCATCTCGGAGTTGGAATACACACTTTGATAAGTTGATCAAAGCATATAGTTTTATACAGACTTGCGGTGAAGCCTGTATTTACAACAAAGTGAGTGGGAGCACTACAGCATTTCTGATAAGTATATGTGAATGACATATTGTTGATCGGAAATAATGTAGAATTATTCTGCAAAGCATAAAGGAGTATTTGAAAGGAGTTTTTCAAAGAAAGACCTCGGTGAAGCTACTTACATATTGAGCATCAAGATCTATAGAGATAGATCAAAACGCTTGATAAGTTTTTTCAATGAGTACATACCTTGACAAGATTTTGAAGTAGTTCAAAATGGAACAGTCAAAGAAAGAGTTCTTGCCTGTGTTACAAGGTGTGAAATTGAGTAAGACTCAAAACACGACCATGACAGAAGATAGAAAGAGAATGAAAGTCATTCCCTATGCCTTGGCCATAGGTTCTATAAAGTATGCCATGCTGTGTACCAGATCTATTGTATACCCTACACTGATTTTGGCAAGGGAGTACAATAGTGATCTAGGAGTAGATCACTGGACAGTGGTCAAAATTATCCTTAGTGGAACAAGGATATGTTTCTCAATTATGGACATGACAAAAAGGGTTCGTCGTAAAGGGTTACGTCGATGCAAAATTTTGACACTGATCTAGATGACTCTAAGTCTCAATCTGGATACATATTGAAAGTGGGAGCAATTAGCTAAGAGTACCTCCGTGTAGAGCATTGTTGACATAGAAATTTGCAAAATACATACGGATCTGGATATGGCAAACCCGTTGACTAAACTTCTCTCACAAGCAAAACATGATCACACCTTAGTACTCTTTGGGTGTTAATCACATAAGCGATGTGAACTAGATTACTGAATCTAGTAAACCCTTTGGGTGTTGGTCACATGGCGATGTGAACTATGGGTGTTAATCACATGATGATGTGAACTATCGATGTTAATCACATGATGATGTGATCTAGATTATTGACTCTAGTGCAAGTGGGAGACTGAAGGAAATATGCCCTAGAGGCAATAATAAAGTTATTATTTATTTCCTTATTTCATGATAAATGTTTATTATTCATGCTAGAATTGTATTAACCGGAAACATAATACATATGTGAATACATAGACAAACAGAGTGTCACTAGTATGCCTCTACTTGACTAGCTCGTTAATCAAAGATGGTTATGTTTCCTAACCATGGACAAAGAGTTATCATTTGATTAACGGGATCACATCATTAGTTGAATGATCTGATTGACATGACCCATTCCATTAGCTTAGCACCCGATCGTTTAGTATGTTGCTATTGCTTTCTTCATGACTTATACATGTTCCTATGACTATGAGATTATGTAACTCCCGTGTGCCGGAGGAACACTTTGTGTGCTACCAAACGTCACAACGTAACTGGGTGATTATAAAGGTGCTCTACAGGTGTCTCCAAAGGTACATGTTGGGTTGACGTATTTCGAGATTAGGATTTGTCACTCCGATCGTCGGAGAGGTATCTCTGGGCCCTCTCGGTAATGCACATCACTTAAGCCTTGCAAGCAATGCAACTAATGAGTTAGTTGCGAGATGATGTATTACGGAACGAGTAAAGAGACTTGCCGGTAACGAGATTGAACCAGGTATTGGATACCGACGATCGAATCTCAGGCAAGTAACATACCGATGACAAAGGGAACAACATATGTTGTTATGTGGTCTGACCGATAAAGATCTTCGTAGAATATGTAGGAGCCAATATGGGCATCCAGGTCCCGCTATTGGTTATTGACCCGAGACGTGTCTCGGTCATGTCTACATTGTTCTCGAACCCGTAGGGTCCGCACGGTTAAGGTTTCGATGACAGTTATATTATGAGTTTATACGTTTTGATGTACCGAAGGTTGTTCGGAGTCCCGGATGTGATCACGGACATGACGAGGAGTCTCGAAATGGTTGAGACATAAATATTGATATATTGGAAGCCTATGTTTGAATATTGGAAGTGTTCCGGGTGAAATCGGGATTTTACCAGAGTACCGGGAGGTTACCGGAACCCCCCGGGAGCTATATGGGCCTTAGTGGGCCTTAGTGGAAAAGAGAAGGGGCAGCCCAAGATGGGCCGCGCGCCCCTCCCCTCCCTTGGTCCGAATAGGACAAGGAGAGGGGGCCGGCCCCCCTCTCTCTTTTCCCCCCTTCGAGAATCCTATTCCAACTAGGATTGGGGGGGGGGATCCTACTCCCAGAGGGAGTAGGACTCCTCCTGGCGCGCCTCTCCTAGGCCGGCCGCACCCCCCCCCCTTGATCCTTTATATACGGAGGCAGGGGAACCCCAGAGACACACAAGTTGATCCACGTGATCTTATTCTTAGCCGTGTGCGGCGCCCCCTGCCACCATAGTCCTCGATAATATTGTAGCGGTGCTTAGGCGAAGCCCTGCGACAGTAGTACATCAAGATCGTCACCACGCCGTCGTGCTGACAGAACTCTTCCCCGGCACTTTGCTGGATCGGAGTCCGGGGATCGTCATCGAGCTGAACGTGTGATAAAACTCGGAGGTGCCGTAGTTTCGGTGCTTGATCGGTCGGGCCGTGACGACGTACGACTACATCAACCAAACGCTTCCGTTGTCGATCTACAAGGGTACGTAGATCACACTCTCCCCTCGTTGCTATGCATCACCATGATCTTGCGTGTGCGTAAGAAATTTTTTGAAATTACTACGTTCCCCAACACCTCGATCATAGGCAAGGAAAATAAAAAGATTACTCTTGGGATATGATGCCGACCGGCCCTCGGCTTATGCTCTAATACATGATATGATGATCGGTGTCATTGTGAAATGATTGTGTAAGGCACGTGTATTTCTTCCGTTCCATATCTTCCGAAAGACTAGCATGGCGAGGGGGTCATGACTACTCTGGCTTCTAGAGGATGAGCCATCGCAGACCACTTCCTTTGATATTGCGAAGATGTCCAAAGCAATGTCCTTTTGGAGATGGTGCATGCCTTTTTTATTGTTTCACCATCTCCAAGATTGGGGTGATTATAAGAGAGGAGGACGACTTGGTGCTTCTATTGTCTTGGAACCACATCTAGCGTGACCATTTACATGCGTGGAAGCGATGGAATTTGCATTAGTGTGGGTCCGGAGAGAAACTCTATTTGGGATCTGATAGCCCTTCCTATTTGCATGGGGGGGGGGGTTAATTTTGGAGGATCATCATGATTCATGATAATTGTGTAGCATATGAGCTTGCGCAACTTGCAAATCATAATAAGCATTTTGCAATGTGGTATTTACCTTTTCCATCACTTTGGAATCGTCACCTAAGGGAGGATTGTCTCATCAATGCCGGCCGAATAAACAGGCCTCCTACAGGACTCAACCCGGCTTGACAGAGAAGGCGCACATTCTAATGTTACACCATATTGGAGAATTCAGAAGACCTTGACGTTTAGCGGCGCGAAGACTCCACGCCACAACATGAACACCATTAGCAGCGGTAAAGTGGAAGCACATAGCTCGTCACGTAGGAAAGCGAGCTCATTTTCAACTACAATGCTGGAGACAGACTCGGCTAGGTCGACGCGCAAGACAATGTCATAAGAGTAAAGGGTGGCATAGAATGTCTCGCCCTGATCTAACTCAACTTGCCATTCTAGAATTTGACGGACTGACCGTTAGCCGGCACAACAATGTTTGATTTAACGGTGTTTGTTGTGAACTCTAATTTTTTGAAAAAATTGTTATAAAAGTTGAATGTAATAGCGGTTATGCTTTAAGGATATGTCTACATAAAAATTTAAATATTAGTGACCGGTATATACCAGTGACGGAGGCAAAAGACAATTTTTTTTTGGCGGGAGGAGGCAAAGGACTAGCAGTAGCCGGGGCTACCCCATGATCCCGTATATGTGTATATATGTGCTTGTTTTGCTTTTACATGTCAGATTTTCAGAAAAATACTAGTATTCGTATATAATTTGGACCATGCTATCAAAAGCTTGACTCATTTGCTCCGTCTTATCCTTTTCTTTTTGCGAAAATGGTTCAGATTCATTATTAAAGTTCATCAGGAGTACAAAGCATCTCAAATATAATAAAAAATACATCAAGATTTCAAGATCACCGAACAAGCATTACTACCGCTAGAACGAGCCACCGTTGTCGCTCCCCTATATTTGATTTGGTGGATGTATAATCGGTTTGGATGCACTTCATCCAAAATTATAACAAGACATGCAAAAAAACTGGACCGGTCATTCTTTATTGGGTTTGTCTAGGTCTCAGTCGACTTAGACTTCGCGAAGTTTCGGTCGGGTGATGTCATCCATTTATTTTTTTCCAAGAACACATTGCTCCTTTGTTGTTTATTGTCCAGCCCATATCCCCATAGCTTGATGTGTCTTTGTGCTATCAAAACAACCTTGGGCCAGCGATTTTAGGTAGTTTGTTTTTCTTCGGCGCTGCTGCTCATCGACTAGGTGCGGCTGAAGGTATGTCTCGAAATGAAAAACTGTGGTACGTGCAGTTTCTATCTGTTTTGTCTGGTTTTTGTTTTTCATTTTTTTTCATTTTTTTTCTTTTCATTTTCTACTTACATTTTTATCATTCTGTTTTTTGTTTCCAAAATTGTAACAATTGTCGTCATATTTGGAAATAAATATGTGCGTGTATTTTTCTAAATATTAATCGTGTATTTAAAAAATATCATGCAAGATTTAAAAAATATATTATTTAAAAACATTGCTCATGCAATTAAAAATATGTTGGTTTTTAGCTAGTATTTTTTTTCTTGGGTTGGGCTAGGCCAAGCATTGTTTTACTCGTCTATTTATAATTTCCCTATCATCCAAATATTGACAAATGGTATACTAACAAGATAGGGTGCGGACATGAGAGTAGGTTGTTTTTGCATGTTTTTTCTTTCCAAATGGGTTTGACTAGGTCTCAGTCGACTTAGACTTTGCGAAGTCTTAGTCGGTGATGTCATCCATTTATTTTTTTTTCCTAGAACACATCGCCCTTTTGTTGTTTATTGTCCAGCCCATATCCCCATCGCTTGTTGTGTCTTTGTGCTATCGAAACAACCTTGGGCCAGCGATTTCAGGTAGTTTTTTTTCTTCGGCGCTGCTGCTCATCGACTAGGTGCGGCTGAAGGTATGTGTCGAAATGAAAAACTGTGGTACGTGCAGTTTCTATCTGTTTTGTCTGGTTTTTGTTTTTCATTTTCTTTTCATTTTTTACTTACATTTTTATCATTCTGTTTTTTGTTTCCAAAATTGTAACAATTGTCGTCATATTTAGAAATAAATATGTGCGTGTATTTTTCTAAATATTAATTGTGTATTTAAAAAATATCGTGCAACTTAATTTAAAAAACATATTATTTAAAAACATTGCTCGTGCAATTAAAAATATGTTGGTTTTTAGATAGTATTTTGTTTCTTGGGTTGGGCTAGGCCAAGCACTGTTTTACTCGTCTATTTATAATTTTCCTATCATCCAAATATTGACAAATGGTATACTAACAAGATAAGGTGCGGACATGAGAGTAGGTTGTTCTTGCATGTTTTTTTCTTTCCAAAAACCTTTTTATAGAGATAAAAATAAAAATAAAAATAAAGAGTAGTAAATAGAAAAGGAAATGAAACAAAATTAATAATAGAGTGTGGATATGACACAGTCGATTGAGACTTAATTAATTCTTAGTCAGCTCACAGCAGAACGAATGTAATTGCTGTTGGGGGCAACACTCTGTTGCGGGCCTAGTGATAGACATGCGACTACCCCTTTTCCATGACAAAATATCACAGAGTTGCAGTTTGGAGACACTTGCAATTGCATGCCTAGCGTGGGACATGCAACTGGCCCCCTCTCCACGTACGGCAAAATGAAAGCCGAGTTACGACCATGCTGGAAAGACATGCAGTTGCGTGACTATAGTTGAGCTTGCAACTGGCCCCTCTCTGTCGGCGCCGCCCCCTCCGACAAAACAAAGCCCCCAATTGCAACCAAGTTAAAAGACATATATTTGCGATCAACAATATGTCATTCACATATACTTATTAGAAATGTTGTAGTGCTCCCACTCACTTTCTTGTAAATACAGGCTTCACCGCAAGTCTGTATAAAACTATATGCTTTGATCAATTCATCAAAGCGTATATTCCAACTCCGAAATGCTTGCACCAGTCCACAGATGGATCGCTGGAGCTTGCACATTTTGTTAGCACCTTTCGGATTGACAAAACCTTCTGTTGCATCATATACAACTCTTCTTTAATACATCCATTAAGGAATGCAGTTTTGTTTATCCATTTGCCAGATTTCATAAAATGCGGCAATTACTAACATGATTCGGACAGACTCAAGCATAGATACGAGTGAGAAGCTCTCATCGTAGTCAACACCTTGAACTTGTCGAAAACCTTTTGCGACAATTTTAGCTTTGTAGATAGTAACACTACTATCAGCGTCATTCTTCTTCTTGAAGATCCATTTATTCTCAATTGCCTGCCGATCATCGGGCAAGTCAACCAAAGTCCAAACTTTGTTCTCATACATGGATCATATCTCAGATTTCATGGCCTCAAACCATTTCGCGGAATCTGGGCTCATCATCGCTTCCTCATAGTTCGTAGGTTTGTCATGGTCAAGTAACATGACCTCCAGAACAGGATTACCGTACCACTCTGGTGCGGATCTCACTTTGGTTTACCTACGAGATTCGGTAGTAACTTGATCTGAAGTTACATGATCATCATCATTAGCTTCCTCACTAATTGGTGTAGTAGTCACAAGAATAGATTTTTGTGATGAACTACTTTCCAATAAGGTAGAAGGTACAATTACCTTATCAAGTTTTCTACTTACCTCCCACTCACTTCTTTCGAGAGAAACTCCTTCTCTAGAAATGATCCATTCTTAGCAACGAATGTCTTGCCTTCGGATCTGATAGAAGGTATACCCAACAGTCTCCTTTGGGTATCCTATGAAGACACATTTCTCCTCTTTGGGTTCGAGCTTATCAGGTTGAAGCTTTTTCACATAAGCATCGCAGCCCCAAACTTTAAGAAACAACAACTTTGGTTTCTTGCCAAACCACAGTTCATAAGGCATCGTCTCAACGGATTTTGATGGTGCCCTATTTAACGTGAATGCAACTGTCTCTAATGCATAACCCCAAAACGATAGTGGTAGATCGGTAAGAGACATCATAGATCGCACCATATCTAATAAAGTACGGTTATGACGTTCGGACACACCATTACGCTATGGTGTTCCATGTGGCGTGAGTACTGAAACTATTTCACATTGTTTTTAACTGAAGGCCAAACTCGTAACTCAAATACTCTTCTCTACGATCAGATCATAGAAACTTTATTTTCTTGTTACGATGATTTTTCACTTCACTCTGAAATTCTTTGAACTTTTCAAATGTTTCAGACTTATGTTTCATCAAGTAGATATACTCATATCTGCTCAAATCATCTGTGAAAATCAGAAAATAATGATACATGTCGCGAGCCTCAATATTCATCGGACCACATACATCAGTATGTATGATTTCCAACAAATCTGTTGCTCGCTCCATTGTTCCGAAGAACAGAGTCTTAGTCATCTTGTCGATGAGGCATGGTTCGCAAGCATCAACTGATTCATAATCAAGTAATTCCAAAAGCCCATCAGTATGGAGTTTCTTCATGCGCTTTACACCAATATGACCTAAACGGCAGTGCCACATATAAGTTGCACTATCATTATTAACTTTGCATCTTTTGGTTTCAATATTATGAATATGTGTATCACTACGATTGAGATCCAACAAACTTGTTTCGTTGGGTGTATGACCATCGAAGGTTTTATTCATGTAAACAGAACAACAATTATTCTCTGACTTTAATGAATAACCGTATTGCAATAAACATGATCAAATCATATTCATGCTCAACGCAAAAACCAAATAACACTTATTTAAGTTCAACACTAATCCCGAAAGTATAGGGGAGTGTGCGATGATGATCATATCAATCTTGGAACTACTTCCAACACACATCGTCACTTCACCCTCAACTAGTCTCTGTTTATTCTGCAACTCCTGTTTCGAGTTACTACTCTTAGCAACTGAACCAATATCAAATACTGAGGGGTTGCTATAAACACTAGTAAAGCACACATCAATAACATGTATATCAAATATACTTTTGTTCACTTTGCCATCCTTCTTATCCGCCAAATACTTGGGGCAGTTCTGCTTCCAGTGACCAGTCCCTTTGCAGTAGAAGCACTTAGTCTCAGGCTTAGGATCAGACTTGGGCTTCTTCACTTGAGCAGCAACTTGCTTGCCGTTCTTCTTGAAGTTCCCCTTCTTCCCTTTGCCCTTTTCTTGAAACTAGTGGTCTTGTCAACCATCAACACTTGATGTTTTTCTTGATTTCTACCTTCGTTGATTTCAGCATCACGAAGAGCTTGGGAATTGTTTCCGTTATCCCTTGCATATTATAGTTCATCACGAAGTTCTACTAACTTGGTGATGGTGACTAGAGAATTCTGTCAATCACTATCTTATCTGGAAGATTAACTTCCACTTGATTCAAGCGATTGTAGTACCCAGACAATCTGAGCACATGCTCACTAGTTGAGCGATTCTCCTCCATCCTTTAGTTATAGAACTTGTTGGAGACTTCATATCTCTCAACTCGGGTATTTGCATGAAATATTATCTTCAACTCCTGGAACATTTCATATGGTCCATGACGTTCAAAACGTCTTTGAAGTCCCGATTCTAAGCCATTAAGCATGGTGCACTAAACTATCAAGTAGTCATCATATTGAGCTAGCCAAATGTTCATAACATCTGCATCTGCTCCTGCAATAGGTCTGTCACCTAGCGGTGCATCAAGGACATAATTCTTCTGTGCAGCAATGAGGGTAAACCTCAGATCACGGATCCAATCCGCATCATTGCTACTAACATCTTTCAACACAATTTTCTCTAGGAACATATCAAAAATAAACACAGGGAAGCAACAACGCGAGCTATTGATCTACAACATAATCTGCAAAATACTACCAGGACTAAGTTCATGATAAATTTAAGTTTAATTTAATCATATTACTTAAGAACTCCCACTTAGATAGACATCCCTCTAATCCTCTAAGTGATCACGTGATCCAAATCAACTAAACCATAACCGATCATCACGTGAGATGGAGTAGTTTTCAATGGTGAACATCGTTATGTTGATCATATCTACTATATGATTCACGCTCGACCTTTCGGTCTCCGTGTTCCGAGGCCATATCTGCATATGCTAGGCTCGTCAAGTTTAACCTGAGTATTCTGCGTGTGCAAAACTGGCTTGCACCCGTTGTAGATGGACGTAGAGCTTATCACACCCGATCATCACGTGGTGTCTGGGCACGACGAACTTTGGCAACGGTGCATACTCAGGGAGAACACTTCTTGATAATTTAGTGAGAGATCATCTTATAATGCTACCGTCAATCAAAGCAAGATAAGATGCATAAAAAGATAAACATCACATGCAATCAATATAAGTGATATGATATGGCCATCATCATCTTGTGCTTGTGATCTCCATCTCCGAAGCACCGTCATGATCACCATCGTCACCGGCACGACACCTTGATCTCCATCGTAGCATCGTTGTCGTCTCGCCAATCTTATGCTTCCACGACTATCACTACCGCTTAGTAATAAAGTAAAGCATTACATCGCGATTGCATTGCATACAATAAAGCGACAACCATATGGCTCCTGCTAGTTGCCGATAACTTGGTTACAAAACATGATCATCTCATACAATAAAATTTAGCATCATGCCTTGACCATATCACATCACATCATGCCCTGCAAAAACAAGTTAGACGTCCTCTACTTTGTTGTTGCATGTTTTACGTGGCTGCTATGGGCTTAAGCAAGAACTCATCTCACCTACGCATCAAAACCACAACGATAGTTTGTCAAATAGACATCGTTTTAACCTTCTCAAGGACCGGGCGTAGCCACACTCAGTTCAACTAAAGTTGGAGAGACAGTCACCCGCAAGCCATCTATGTGCAAAGCACGTCGAGGGAACCGGTCTCGCGTAAGCGTACGCGTAAGGTTGGTCCGGGTCGTCTCGTCCAACAATACCGCCGAACCAAAGTATGACATGCTGGTAGGCAGTATGACTTGTATCGCCCACAACTCACTTGTGTTCTACTCGTGCAAATAACATCAAACCATATAACCTAGGCTCGGATGCCACTGTTGGGGAACGTAGTAATTTCAAAAAATTTCCTACGCACACGCAAGATCATGGTGATGCATAGCAACGAGAGGGGAGAGTGTTGTCTACATACCAACGTAGACCGACTGCGGAAGCGATCACACAACGTAGAGGAAGTAGTCGTACGTCTTCCCGATCCGACCGATCCAAGCACCGTTACTCCGGCACCTCCGAGTTCTTAGCACACGTTCAGCTCGATGACGATCCTCGGGCTCCGATCCAGCAAAGCGTCGAGGAAGAGTTCCATCAGCACGACGGCGTGGTGACGATCTTGATGTACTACCGACGCAGGGCTTCGCCTAAGCACTACAACGGTATGATCGAGGTGGAATTTGGTGGCAGGGGGCACCGCACACGGCTAAGGAACGATCTCAAGGATCAACTTGTGTGTCTAGAGGTGCCCCCTGCCCCCGTATATAAAGGATCCAAGGGGAGGGGCTGGCCGGCCAAGGTGGGAGGCGCAGGAGGAGTCCTACTCCTACCGGGAGTAGGACTCCCCCCTCCAATCCTAGTCCAACTAGGTTTTCTCAAGTGAGAAAGAGAGAGGGGGTGGCCGGCCACCTTCCCTAGTCCTAATAGGACTAGGGGAAGGGGGGAGGCGTGCAGCCCATGGGGTAGCCCTTTCACCTTTCTACCAAGGCCCATGTTGGCCCATTTGGCTCCCGGGGGGTTCCGGTAACCCTCCCGGTAATCCGGTAAAATCCCGATTTCACCCGGAACACTTCCGATGTCCAAACATAGGCTTCCAATATATCAATCTTTATGTCTCGACCATTTCGAGACTCCTCGTCATGTCTGTGATCACATCTGGGACTCCGAACAACCTTCGGTACATCAAAATGCATAAACTCATAATAACTGTCATCGTAACGTTAAGCGTGCGGACCCTACGGTTCGAGAACAATGTAGACATGACCGAGACACGTCTCCGGTCAATAACCAATAGCAGGACCTAGATGCCCATATTGGCTCCTACATATTCTACGAACATCTTTATCGGTCAGACCGCATAACAACATACGTTGTTCCCTTTGTCATCGGTATGTTACTTGCCCGAGATTCGATCGTCGGTATCCAATACCTAGTTCAATCTCGTTACTGGCAAGTCTCTTTACTCGTTCCGTAATACATCATCTCACAACTAACATCTTAGTTATAATGCTTGCAAGGCTTATGTGATGTGTACTACCGAGAGGGCCCAGAGATACCTCTCCGACAATCGGAGTGACAAACCCTAATCTCGAAATACGCCAACCCAACATCTACCATTGGAGACACCTGTAGTACTCCTTTATAATCACCCAGTTACATTGTGATGTTTGGTAGTACCCAAAGTGTTCCTCCGGTAAACGGGAGTTGCATAATCTCATAGTCATAGGAACATGTATAAGTCATGAAGAAAGCAATAGCAACATACTAAACGATCGGGTGCTAAGCTAATGGAATGGGTCATGTCAATCAGATCATTCAACTAATGATGTGATCCCGTTAATCAAATAACAACTCTTTGTCCATGGTTAGGAAACATAACCATCTTTGATTAACGAGCTAGTCAAGTAGAGGCATACTAGTGACACTCTGTTTGTCTATGTATTCACACATGTATTATGTTTCCGGTTAATACAATTCTAGCATGAATAATAAACATTTATCATGATATAAGGAAATAAATAATAACTTTATTATTGCCTCTAGGGCATATTTCCTTCACAAGCGGCGGCGGGCGGGCCTCGCACCACCTCCTGCCACCCCGACCACCGTCACCGCCCCGCCCGCCTCGCCCGCACCGGCGCCCGCCCTCGCCGCCTCCCCGCCGCCCGCCCCGGCTACCAAGAAGAGCCGGCCGAAGGCGGCCTCTCATGGGCCGCGAGGGGCGGCCTCCAAGGTCGCCGGCTCGTCCCCGGCCGTGACCAAGCCGCGGAAGAAGCCCGCGGCGGCCGCCGTCGCCGAACCTCCTCCCGCCGCGCACGAGGTGTTCGAGGAAATGGCAAACCCATCCTCGTTCATGGACCTCCTCCAAAACGCGAAGGTGGACCTCGGAGCTCCGCCTCTAGACCCCTTTAGGGTTGGTGACGACTTGGAGGAGAAGGAGGAAGATGTAGGGGATGACGAGGAGGAGGTCGCCGAGATAGGGGAGGAGGCATTCACCGCCGCTTCCCGCCCACACGCGCGGTCGACAAACTACACCGAGGCGGAAGATGTCCTCTTGGTTCGTGCTTGGGCAGCTGTGGGAATGAATGCAACCACCGGCACCGATCAAACCGGTAAACGGTATTGGCAAAGGATCGAGGACGCCTATTGTAAGATCAAGCCGAAGAATAGTGGGTTCATCCATCGCTCTTTCCGGTCGCTTCAAGGCCGGTGGGAGTTGATCAAGCCCGCTTGTTCTCGTTGGAGTGCGGCCATGGACCAAGTGATAGATGCACCACCTAGTGGAACCATGGAGAGTGACTATGTGAGTACATATTTCTTCATTATTTTGATTATGTGTGTGCACTATGTTATTGGTGGGTTCTTATGTGATTTATGTGTGGTTGATAGGAGACAATTGCCGGCATGAGGTACAAGGAGATGGCCGCTTCCAAGGGCAAGGCATTCCCATTTAAGCATGTTTGGTCAATTCTTCAAACCTTTGACAAGTGGAAGTTGAGGGATCAAGAGACCGCACCCAAGAAGTCGGCAATGCTAAGGATGGATGATAGTGAAGATGAGGAGGAGAGGAACTTGGGCAAGCCCGAGGGAACAAAGAAGGGCAAGCTAAGGGTGAAGATAGAAGAAGAGGCGTCAAGCCTAAGGGAGAAGATGGACCACATGATGAAGGCAAGAGAGGAATTGACAACGAAGACATTGGAGACCAAGCTTCTTATCACCGAGAAGAAGAAAGAGGTCAAGCTTGCACAAGTTGAAGCAAAGCGTGAAGAAGCAAAGCGCAAGGCCGAGTTGGAGGAGAAGATGATCAAGCTCAAAAAGGCAAAGGTATGGAAAGAACTCATGGTGGAAGAGAAAGAGCACATGATGATGTCCAAGAAGGACATGGATGAAGACCAATTGCAATGGTGGAAGGACTACAAGGAGGACATCACGGAGAGGAAGAAGATGTTCCGTGTTGCGTCCTCTACTTTTCGAGGTGACACTCCGATAAGTAGTAGTGGTGATGGCGGTGTGTACGACTCCACCGGTGCCGATGGAGATGCTTGATGGAACCCGCTTGTGGTCTAGGAGATGACGCCAAGGTGCAACTTTTGGGTGATGGTGCCGATGAGAGGAGGAAGATGATGATTTTGTGATGTAAACTATTAAACCATGCATCAATAATTGTCATTTGGTAGTTTGTTTGAATGTTGATTGTGTTTTTATTGTCATAAATTGTGAGATGTCAAATGATAGATTTAAAGGCTGGGATCGAGGCAAAGACTAGAACCCTCAAATCCAATCCTTAAAGTAGTTTACGAGTTGGGTTTGAGGGTTCTAATATTTGCCCTTGTTTTTTAATCCTTAAAAGTGTCAAAAAAGGCACAACTCAATTCTTAAAACTGTTTTTAAGATTTAAGGGTTTAAAGGTTCTACTAATAATGCTCTTATATAGATTATGTGCGACATAACTAGAACACGCACAAGCACACATGGGACTCAGAGCGACCGTTGCATGCACGGCCGGGGCTAGGGCCACGCGACGAACAACACGCGGTGCGGCTAGCGGCCGGACTAGCAGGCACGCCCGCCTGCGCTCTGTCCTGCACAACCCGGCGTCTGCGGCACCGGCGAATGCCCGCGCCTGCGGTTACCTGCGCGCCTGTGGCTGCGGCGCCCGCGCACGCACGCGCCCACGCCCACGGCTGCACCTGCACACACGCGCCCACGGCTGCGCGCCGACCCACGCCTCGGCAGCTGCGGCTACGCACGCACGCGCGAGCAGAGACGGGTCAGAGAGGAAGACGGCTTGGGTGGTTGCGGCAGGCACGGCACAGCACGGCGCGGGCGAGCTCCGGCGTGCCGCGGGCGAAGGTTCCAGTGCCGCGCGAGCGAGGTCCTTCCCACGGTTTTCTTCGTCAGGTCGCTGCATGCGGGGTCGAGTGGAGGTGCCCGGACGTGACCGGGCATAACCGGGCAGCCTCATATTGCCCCAGATTTGAGACGAGTTTGAGATACCCCGCTCAGTCCACAAGTTTAGGGAGAAAGTGAGGGTCCAATTGTGTCATTTTTTTTTGATCGGACACTATCAAACGTATGTTTCGGGCGTTTGAGGAGCATATATAGGGGGTCCGGTTGTAGATGCTCTAACCTTATTTGGATTAGCAATTTAGCACGCGGCGGTGGGAATCAGTCTTCGTGAATCGTGATCTTCTTAGAGCAAGAAATTGCTCCACGGACGACATGTGATGGCCGACCTGTGGACGATCCAACAATCCAGCGGCCCTTGCAAAGTCAATCATGCGCATGTGTGGCTGATTTAACCTGTCGTCTTAGAATCGTCCGAAGAAAATCGTGTGTATAGCAAGACTCCTTAGAGCATCTACAGCCGGGACCTCTCAAACCCGCCCCATATGTCAGGGCAGGCCGCCCGGTCATTGTCCGGGTACGTTTTTTTAGCTAGACGGACGCCTTAAACGGGCCTCCAACTCCAATAAACGTCCAAAAGTTTGATACCCAAAAACTGGTTTTAACAGATGAGAGAGAAGGTTTTGAAGCGCCAGGAAATTTTCAACTGCAACAGATGCCCTAAACTTTTAAATTTGAACATGATTCATTGCATATTTCGAAATTAGAAACTCTAACATGAAATATTGAACATTAAACATTAAAGCAACATAATTAATCACTACTATGATAGAACATGACTACTATGGAGAGACTACTACAATAGACTATAACGAATCAGATGTTTTTCTATGCACACAGTACATGTCAAAGTCTTCGTCGTCCGAGTCAATGTCGACCACCCCTCCGACGGAGGGGCTTGCCTCCTGCAAGGGCATACACATGCGGGAGCACACACCCGCCCAACCGTCCGGTTGCCTCGCGATCCGCAAAGTCACTGGATCTTGCACAAGCACACACCAAGTTTTATGTTTTAGTTTCCGAAATTTATGATTTTGATGTTTGCAGTTTCTGAAAACTTGCGATTTTGTCGTTCGCTCGCACTAGGTTTCAGATTTTGACGTTTGCGGTTTCTGAATCTTACAATATTTTTGTTCGCTCGTCTAAGTTTCAACAGTTAAAACTTAACGAAGTTTTAAAAAAGTCAAAACATGATAAAAATATATCTTTATTTGAAAGCTTTGTCACAAAAAACACGAATCTGGAGACCAAACTTAATTTGAACTAGTATCAGAGTGGCTCGCGGCGGCCAGTGGGGTGGCAGCGCGGCGTAGGGCAGCCAGAATCAAAGGTGGTGCCAACACCAATGATGCGGCTACATGGAGAATGTTTCTGTTATGGCCGGTTTAGCTAGGCCCACCGGGCAATCTTAGCCCATAAGTTATCTTAGGTTAATTCTTATGCAAGTTATCTTAGGTTAATTCTTATGCAAGTTATCTAGGTTATAAATATAGGCAGTAAGACTCCTTTTGAAATTAAGCAATAAGAATATTATTATCCCTATTGCCAGGCTTCCAGAGGAGCCGGAACCCTAGCCGCCGCCATCTCCCTCCGACGTGACGGCGCCCAGCCGCCGGCGCGCCCGATCATCGCCCTGTCCCACTCCATCCTTCCCCTACAACTTGCGGAACAGATCCGGTAGGACCCCTGGTTCTACCAATTTGGTATCCAGAGACTCGGGTTCGATCATGTCGTCATCAACATTTGTTGGAAATATGCCCTAGAGGCAATAATAAAATGATTATTATTATATTTTCTTGTTCATGATAATTGTCTATTGTTCATGCTATAATTGTGTTACCCGGAAATCATAATACATGTGTGAATACATAGACCATAACATGTCCCTAGTAAGCCTCTAGTTAACTAGCTCGTTGATCAATAGATAGTCACGGTTTCCTCACTATGGACATTGGATGTCATTGATAACGGGATCACATCATTAGGAGATTGGTGTGTGGTTTCGCATCTCTGCTTGTTAAACTCGTGCTCATTAATCATCAACTCATTTAGATTAAGTAGCATAAAACCCTGATTGGCTAGGTTCGTTTGAAGCTAGTTAAGCTTGTGAGCGCTCATTAACAGATTCTGATGTGTTATGGTATACATGATGAGTGTGTACATCTGGTTTTCAAGAAGGAAGATGGCGACTCAAAAAGGAAATGTCTGGTCTGTCCTTTTCTCTATTTTTGGGGAAGGACATGGTTTCTTTTTTTCTTTAATCGATGAGATGCCTATCTAGATTGTGTAGATGTGTTACCTAACTTGCTAGGTTACATGTGTTGAGCACTTTAGAGGTCATTTTTTGATCTATATAAATTGTTCTGCTAATAATCCGGCTATGGTTGGTTATTGTGCTTATACTATTTCGTAGCTGCACCTTGGAATTGAATTTCCTATGCAGATGATTGTGATAATAACATAAAGATTGATTTGCGCTGAGCACGAGTTATGCACTAGGCAAATAAGGTCTTAAAGTTTTCAATCCCCAAGCCATCCACCCCGGACACGAACTTTAGATTACATCACGTAGATGTACAAAATCCAGTTCCTAGAGCCTGCCCCAAGCGCCTACGATTGTGATTTTTTTCCAGGATCCTAATTAAGTGCCTAAATAAGCTGGCTGCATTGTAGGTGCCCAACACCGAAGTATTTCCGCTATAGTAGGTAACTACCAATTACTCCCCGGATCTCTCCCCCTAGGGCACGCTCTAAAACTATCGCCGCTGCTCACACGCCCGCCTCGCTGCCGCCGGATATGAAATCCACTCGTGGAGGTCGATTGGCCGTCGTGACAGAGCGGGGCCATGGACGTGGGGGGCCTGTCATGGATGTCGTCGTGACAGATCATGGACTTGCGGAGCTAACCACCGGCGTCGTCGTCCATCGCATGGATGAGGATCCCCACGAGAAAGCTTTGTACTACTCGGTGTCCGACCCAGAGAAGCATCGTGTCAACGAGGTGCAGTACTCCGTCGTCGATCACAAGCAGCAGCACATGCACGACATGGACTGGAATTCCGTTACGGTAATTTTAATTTTTAAACCCTAGATCTGTCTTCAAGTTTAAGGTTAGAGGTTAACCATTAAACCATCAATACATTGTTGAATTGGCATAATGGAATCTAGCTCTAAATATAATGTTGATCATCAGTACGTAATGATCATTATTTATTCAATCTATCTTTGAGAAATTAATGGTTCATCCACTCCACAATTTAGTGCGTTTTGGTTTTATGCTAAAAGTCAGACATCATAAAGGTTGTGCATGTTTATTGACAATTTTTTTAAAAGTACATCACATGATTTATGCTTTCATATGGATTTGATATTGCTTTTTTCTCCTTAATTTTTCAATGTTAATAAATATTTACTTTAAAAATAATTTATAGGCACTACAGTATGAAACTTAGGGAATATTAGGTACTGTAAACAATGGTGCAGCTTATATCATACATAATTTAAACTTGTAGCCTTATTATCATGATTATGCGGACATTTCTGAAGGAGAGATGGATGCATACACTCAGAAAACCCTTGAAGAATTGTAGAATGGACAGTGCAACGTGCTTAAGCGTATGGCATATCGTTGCGCGTTCTGTGGCAAATATCTGGACCCGGCTTTCGTTAGTATTCTTGAGCACGCCGAAGGAGTTGCCAAAGGATACCAAATGAAGCATGGTGTGAGGGCGAAACACAAGGCACTAGACCAATATCTCAGCAATTTGTCGGACAAAGAGAAGGTCCGAAGAAGGCGTTATGAGAACTAGCATGCCAAAGAATAGATTAATAGACGAAACCATGAAGAAGTTCTGGTTGGCATAAGTAGTCATTCGTGGTTTTTTTAAATACCAATGAATATTTTAATTTATCATAGTTTTTGCAAAAATGCTACATTTATTAAATTTAGTCATAAAAATGCATACAATTCAATTATTCATTTTTTCAAATATTTGCAACCTTGCATCTAATAGTTTACCATTTTATTGGTTAACCATTATTTTCATATATATACTGTAGAGTGCTTAAAAATATTCAAGATTAATTGGTACTGAAAGACTCATCCACATGCAATATGAACATCGGTGTATTTTTAGGGTTTCTTTAAAAGAACACATGTGGTCATGCTGATCTTTTGTGTTTGGCCAGAATTGGTAAAGCTGCCAAATCTGCATTGATCCGGCCCAGCACTTTGTTCCTTTTGTGGGCCCGCACAAGTGGGAGGCAGAGAGAAAAGCGAGCGATGGCCCCAACCCCAACCCCACCCCCATTCCCAATCCCACCACACTTCGTTCTTTGCAGAGACAGAAAGGTGACGCGGAGGGCGACGACTAGGGTTTGCCAAGCCGTCACCTTGGCTGCCCCCATTGTCGTCAAATCGGCCGGATCCGCGAGGCCACCCACTCCCCCCTGCTCCGACCATGATTCTCCACTGCTTCGTCGACAGCAAGGTCCGACAACGGCACCTCTTCTCCCCAATCCTTGTCGCGCCGCCCGAAGCTCCGGTGGTGCCAGCTTCGAACAAGTCTACTCCAGCCCCATCTGGTACCACTTCGTAGGTAAGATTGATCTTCCCTGCCCTTCTAATGTCGATCTGACCTTAATTTTGCGATCTAGCAGCACCACCCAAGTTAAAATCTGACACTTGCTTGTGTGCATGTTTCGGGTATTCGCAGATTTATTGTCAACTAGTAGGTCATATTGCAACAACTAATTTTACAGCAACATAATCTGACAATGTATTGTGTAATCATGGTTTTACTTGTTCGTATGGGTAGTAATGGGTAAACACTTTCATGCAAGTAAGAGAAAAAGGTGGGTGTTGGCCAGCATACCTTGCTCGTCGACATAGCCTTCACTATGCTATCATCTTGCTTGAGAGATGCTATAAGTACTTTTTCCCCTGGAAAATGGCCCCCCACTGCTAGATATAGAAAAAGTATATTCATAGGAGCATACACATGTTTTGGTTTGTTGGGATAGTTTGAAGACTGTGTATATGTATTTGCTGATGCTTAGTTATTAAAAACTAAAAAGGCGAGCACAGACGCAGTCCATGAGGAAATTTATAATGATGGAATGAGGATCAGTTATAGTTTCATGTATTACTCGATGGTAGTATGATGATTAGTTCATATTTTGAAGGATTTGTCAAGTATAGACTGCTCTTGATTGGTCCATGTTTTTGATGATATGTGCACACATGTAATATTTTTGGTTGGTGCATATTTTTGCTGATTGTTGTTACTGCTGACTTGAATTATGTCAGCCTATCTCCAAGATATGGTATGGGCTTGTTGGGGTCAATGAAAATTTCCTGTGAGCTAGTAGTACACATTGCAACAAATTCCTCAATGTTGGATTTTCTGACATTATACTTCATAATCATGATTTTACTTGTTGGTATGGGTAGTAATGAGTAAATAAATAGCAAGTATACAAAATGTTGACAATTGGTTAGCATACCTTGCTCGTTCTCATAGCCTTCACTATGCTGTCATCTTGCTTGAGGGATTCTATCATGTCCTTATTCTCACTGGAAATTGGAAAATTAACCTCCACAGCTACCTCTAAAAATGTTATGTACAGCAGCAAATGCATTATTTGTTTTGTTGGGACAATTTAATGACTTTATATTTATTACCTGATGGTACCACACAACAGCCCATCAGGAAATTTGCAGTGATCAAAGGCAGATCAGTTATAGTTTCACGTATTGCTCGATGAGAGCAGTCAATCATGGTTCATTTTTACATGGCTACTAATTGGTTGGTTACCAAGTTTTCTTGTCCAGCTCACAAAATTGTAACCTTGAAATATCATAATTGGTTATGTCTGCCCAATGATTATGAGTCTAACCACTAGTCTTGACTAGTCGTGTGAATAGTTGTCGACTAGCTTTTTCGTGTAGATGTTTATACATGAACTACGTACTTAGCAAGAAGTATGTGAAAAGATTATTCACATTGTATATGGTGCTAACAAGTCATAATGGAAGACTGATTTCATATATCAATAACTAACATTTGTTCATTGCAATGCATGCAACAGGTTTGAATGGCAAGGGAAACCATCCTCATCAGCAGTGAAGAGAGTGATCACCGGACCACCTCAGATGATGCTTCAGATGGCACTTCACGTGGGAGTGACGACTATAGCGGTGATGGCGACACCTCTAGCGACTATGACACTGATGATAGTTCTGATGGAGATGGAGATGTGGACCACGATCCTATCTTGGCACTACGGGGTAAAGTTCTATTTGGCTGGTCAGATATTAAATGAACCGTGAAATACCGAAAGTTGATGTTTGAGTGACACTTGATTACCACACATTACTCTGTTTGGGTTCTAAATGACCTTCCAAATCAACATTGACTGAACTAGAGCTTACATAGAGCAGTGTTTAGTTGTTAGTTTAAATAAATCAAATATTCAATTTGCCCATGTTTCTATGAGATATTGCTGGGTGGATGTGATTGGGTTATCTATGTCCTTCATTTCTTGATCATTGGAGAAGGCATTGATCATTAACCCAGTGCTGATGTTCTAGATCTTACATATGAAATTATTTACTACTCTGTCATCTTAAATTTTTTTATGCAGGTCCGGGATACCATGTGAGAAAAGGAACTTTCGAGGATCGCATCTTCTACGGCAACCATGTATTGCTAAACGAGGATCGATGGGACTATCTCAAATCCATAGTAAAGCAGTGCCAACCTCCCATACCATACTATGTCAGCACCGTCACTCGCTCGGCAGTCATCAGAGGGAAGAGCAAGATGGTAAACACTTGGACTTTTCTTTTTGCAAATCATACTTCACTAGTGAAAATGTCATCATGTAGAGACAGAGAGGAGGACGGGCGTGGTTGTGCAAATCATTCTTACTTTTTTGTGTGCAAATTATACTTCATTTTTATGTAACATTATTTATTTCCCTGTGCAATTAATGCTTCTCAATGGAGTACAGTCAGGCCTACCTCAAAGATTGTCTGCGAAAGCCCATGGTTGTGTGTGTCACCAGCGAATATTTTGAAGGTAATAAAAAGGTCTTGTTCAAGATGGGCAAGAAGGATGGGCGAGCGACCATGACGAAGAACTAGAGAGAAGTCGTTGAGGGCGCCAGAATGAAAGAAGATCAAATGGCTATCTTCAGGTTCATGGAAAGGAGTGGAGGTGGGCTTAGGGTGAACATGGTTAGTGGCATGAGGATTCGTTGACCCGCCGCAGTAGTTTGACGCTAGTTTTATAATCTGTATGTACTAGCCAGTAACTGCAAGTTGGTAGTATCAGCTTTAGGGTCCAGTAACTGCAACTTAGTAGTAATTGGTACTTGGTAGTAACTGGTACTTTGGTGGTATAACTTTTGGGTCCGACTGGATATGAAGATCGTCCAGTAAGTGGAACTTGGCAGTAACTTGGTGGTAGTATGAACCCTATGTGGCGTAATGTACTTGCTATGCAAGTCTATATATATAACGCACCCTGGTACCCTCCTTGATATAATTACCTTTATGGACTGCAATTATATTTCTTTTTTTTTTGCCACAGTGATGCTAGTATTTTTAGAATCAAATCTAACCGGGTTTCAAATGGATTAGACACTACTTTCATTTTTGAACGAGGTTTGTGTGTTGGCTAGTACGAGTTCTTTTGAATATGTTGTTTTTAAAAATAGCATGCTGATTTCAAAATCAGCACACTGCTTTCAAAACAGCATATTTTAAAAAGCATGTATTTTTTGAAATCAGTTTAAAAACAGTGTTATATTTTAAAAACAACATTGTATTTTTAGAATGAGGCTGTTATTTTGAAATCAGCATGCTATTTTTAAAAACAACATATTCAAAAGAACATGATTTTTTTTGAAATCAGCATGCTATTTTTGAAATCAGCATGCTATTTTAAAAGTAGCATATTGAAAGCATTATATTTTTAAAATAAGCATGCTATTTTTAAAAAATATCATGCTGAAAAATCAGCATGCTATTTTAAAAGTAGCATATTGAAAGAATTATATTTTTAAAATAAGCATGCTATTTTTTAAAAATATCATGCTGATTTCAAAAACAACATGCTATTTTAAAAGTAGCATATTGAAAAGAGCATTATATTTTTAAAAGTGCCATGCTATTTTTAAAATTAGCATGCTATTTTTGAAATTAGCATGTTATTTTAAAAGTAGCATAATTTTAAAATCAGCATGCTATTTTTAAAATCAGCATATTCATTATATTTTATTTTCAATTGAACATGTTTTTTTTCAAATGAGCATGCTATTTTTAAAATATCAGTATGCTTATTTTCTATTTGAAAATAAACGATTTTCAATGTTATTTGAAAACGAGGTTTCTATTAACGTTCTATTTTCTTATATATATAAAATTTCGGCTTCTATTTCATATTTCAAGTATGAAATTTGACTACACTTTGAACAAATTTCAGCAATATATTATGTAAAAAATGAAAAATAATATAGAAAACCAACTGCACTAAAAATGCATTGTTTCATCGATGTTGATAAATCATAAGTAGCCTACCATGTCGACCCGTCCATAATAAAATGAGGGTGTACCAATCAAAAGAGGAATCCAGAAAAATAGTGGCAGTCCATCAAATAGGTATAATACATGAGAAACAAGGTGGATCACGGCATGGAAAACTGTCTACTTTAGTTTGTTCTCAATTTTTCGACCCCTGAAATCCTTTTGTTTTCTCTGCTTTACCCTGTGCATCTAAACATCCTGTCTCGACTTTACTTTAGCTTTCCTGCATGAAACAATGTTTGTTAATAGGATAGCAACGAAGATTTGAGCATGTACAGTACACTATAACAGAAAAAACACTAACTTCACTGATTTTCTCTTCATAGCTACAGAAGCTAACTTGACAGCTCTTATTCGCTTAGCCTGTGATACATTCCTATCAGGCCTTTTTTGTCTTCATCACCCCTTTGGCCTGTTCTTTACCGCCCTTACTAGAGTCTTTCCAGGAAAAGTTAAGAAACGTCAACACAGTACTAGCGCATACCCAACTTCTAGAGCGGACATGTAAGTACAAACACTAACTTCACTGGTTTTCCTCGCACACCCTTCTCATCGTTCTTTTTCATCCTCCCAGCATTGACATTTGGAGCGCCCTTGCGTTTCCTGCAAAAAATGAAATAGATGAATCTGCAGCCAGCATTCGAAAACATATTTAAGTACGCACAATTGTGCTAATGCCCACTTGTTTGGTTTTGCGTAATCCTCTTCTGCAACCTCCAATGGTCTCTTTCTAGCCCTCCTCAGCCCACCATCTTCTGCATCTGAATCTTCCTCTTCTTCCTCATCTGAATCTCCCTCTTCTTCTGCATCTGAATCTCCCTCTTCTTCTGCATCTGAATCTTCCTCTTCTTCTGTACCTGAATCTTCCTCTTCTTCTGTACCTGAATCTTCCTCTTCTTCTGTATCTTCCTCTGTCTCTTTTTCTGCATCTACCTCTGTCTCTTCTTCTGTATCTGACTCTGTCCCTTCTTTTTGCTTCTTCCTCCTTGTGCTATTTGATTTCCCCAATTTTTTCCTGCGTAAATTGAAGAAAAACATGTGAACACTCTCCGGGAGAACATATTAACACTGTAAGCATGTATGGAAATGAACAATGAGATAAACATGTGCACTAACTTTGTTGCTTTTTCTGAATCTTCCTCTTCTTCTATATCTGAATCTGTGTCTTCTTCTGTCTCTGAGTCTTTGTCTTTTCGCTTCTTCCTCCTTGTGACCTTTGATTTCCCCGATTTGTTCCTGAGTAAATTGAAGAAAAAGAGAGAACATATTAACATTGTAAGCATGTATGAAAATGAACAATGAGATAAACATGTGCACTAACTTCGTTGCTTTTTTTCCCTCTCATCCGCTCGCGCCTGGATTTAATCCTCTTGTTCGATTCTTCGGTAGTTGGTCTCCCTTTTGGAACTATTTTGATTGGATTTTCCACGTCATCAGTGCAGCATTCGCGAGCAGCAGAGAAGTATGCCGGCAAAGGAACAAACGATTTATGGCCTTCATCCAAATCAGTTTTTTCTCCATCAACCAATATACTCCGGAGGAACTCCATCACCTGTTCTGATTGTAGATGCGGCTGTGAAAAAAGCGTCACTAGCCATGTTGCGTAGTTGATGATACTTATTCATGTGATCAGACCATACATGAGTATTCGCAGTCCTCAAAGAAGGGAACGTTGGCTTGGCCTGCATTGTCCATCTTTTCTTGACAATTTTTTTGGAAATGTGCGTACACCAAGATGATCCAGAACACAGAATATATGTGCGCATGGGTAATCCTGACTTTCCAACTTTTTACATTTACAAGCTGCATCATCCAGTCTTGCTCATGTAAACAGACAAGTCACGTGATATATAAAATCCACAGGCTTAGCATCCACGCCTTGTGCATCCAACTTTTTTGCCTCCAACTCCTCACTGTCCTTACCTTCCAAGTGATTGGGATCCTTAGCATCCAGGTTTTTGGCATGCAAGTCCACACCATCCTTGCCTTCCAAGTCATTGGGATCCTCAGCATCCAAGTTTTTTGCATGCAAGTCCTCAGCATCCTTACCTTCCAAGTCATTGGGATCCTCAGCACCCAAGTTTTTTGCATGCAAGTCCTCAGCATCCTTACCTTCCAAGTCATTGGGATCCTCAGCATCCAAGTTTTTTGCATGCAAGTCCTCAGCATCCTTACCTTCCAAGTCATTGGGATCCTCAGCATCCAATTTTCTTGCATGCAATTCCTGAGCATACTTACCTTCCTTACCTTGCAATTCTCTAGCATCCCTGCCATATGGGACTTTATCATATGGGGCTTTGCGCAAAACTCCAAACACGACCAAACCATCACATGCTACCCGCTCCGTGACCTTCCAATTTGTCCCTTCGACAATCTGACGCTTTACCTTTGGAAACATCACAGTTGTATAAATATAAGAGGCAGCAATCTCCAGAGGGTGTGCATTCAGCTTAGTGAAGGGTATCGTATGTGTTGCTACTGCGTCTAATGTTGCTTCAGTCTTACACATTATGGATACACAGTGCTCAACATGCTGCAACAAATCAACAAGCTGCATCTTCCTGTTCAGGTGCACATGAAGCCTTGAGTTGAGAGACTCACTCCTCTGATTACTCATCATGCCTAGGAAATATCTACCCTTTGTGTACGCAGCAGCCCATTTGTGTCGCAGCTCGTACATCCTGTTAACCCATGACGACCTCTTGCCCGTTGGTTTTATTTTGAACCGAACCTTATAAGCCTCCCATCTTTTCTCAAACTCATCAACATCCCAACGACGGTAAATGAATTCCCTAAATTGCTCCAGCTTTTCCTTGCAGAGGTGCATCACCATATTCTCCTCGATATGCCACGTGCACAAACGATGATCTGTTCCGGTCCAGACAGTAGCTATTGCTTTAGCCATTGCACCGTCCCCATCGGTGATTGCTGAAATTGGTGCCGTCTGGGACATTGCCTCCAAAAATACATGAAGAAGCTACTGGTATGATGCAACTGTCTCGTCTGACACTAGACTGACCCCAAACAAAACTGTGCTGCGGTGATGGTTCAGACCAACAAATGGAACAAACGGAAGCCTGTACTTGTTAGACCGATATGTAATGTCGAACACCACGACACCACCAAAGGCAACATAGTCGATGCGGGATTGTGAGTCAGCCCAGAATATGTTCCTCAAATGGCCTTCGCTGTCTTTTGTGTATTTGAAAAAGAATTCCGGGCCTGCTTTTTTCTGTGCAATCATATAGGTGAGCAAATATCTAGCATCA
This sequence comes from Triticum monococcum, assembly GCA_034509565.1. NCBI lineage: Eukaryota > Viridiplantae > Streptophyta > Magnoliopsida > Poales > Poaceae > Triticum > Triticum monococcum. Next base: position 210,383,433 of record CM067847.1, on the reverse strand, counting down.
CTGCCTTCTATCTTGCGCTTCTTCTGGACTGAAACATGATTGTATAGATCTCGATCTATAAATCCAAGCTTGTCTGGACCTCTGGCATTCTTCTCCATTACATTCATAATCGGATGTGTTCGAAGTCCATCGACAGCATACTCGATGACATCGGCCTTTCGTGCGTCAGTCATTCTACGATGAGCTGACAAGTACGGAGTCAGGTCAGCAGGGACAAACAGATGGTTATGCTTGTCCACAAAATTCTTGACAAACAAGAGGCCACTGCTATCTTGTAGCTCAACCTGAAAAAGAGCGGGACACCCACACCGAGAAAGACCCCTCGGTGTTCTTTTTCTTTCAGTTCTGTTAAAGTGCTTAAGGGTCCGCCATCCTTGTTTGCAGCACTTGTATGTCCTTCTGTATGCATTTTGTTTTGGACCCGGACCCATGTACTTCAGATCATCCTTTCTAACACCAAATCCTTTTTTTCTTGCATAGCCTACATAGAACATGTTGGCTTCTTCCTCAGTCCTGAACGTCTTCTTCACAATCTCTAAGTATTCCATACACTCATTCAGATCTGAACCAGCCATGCCTTTATTATCAATTCCTTTACCTTGTATGTGTACATCATCCATGTCTATGCCATCCTTGCCTGCATCCTCATTATCCTTATCATCCATGCACATACCATCCATTCCTTTGGGGTCCATGCATTTGCCTTTGTTGCCTCTATGCCCCATGTCCTTGTCGTCCTTGCCTGTATCACCCAAGTTTTTGCCATCATTGCCTTTATCATCCATGTCGTTATGCTGCCAGCGGAAACAGATAGTCAATGTTATGGATGGATAGCATACGTTACCGAAATTATGCACTACTCTTCTTAAATAATTCATTTAATTTTTCATATCGGATTCATGTACCTAACCCAGTCCTTCAAAAGTTGTAAGTAAATATGCCCTGACTAAATCCAGAAATTTGTAATTGATTGTACTAGCTCTAACTGATGATCTCCTAACTAAATCCAAAGTCCACGAGTCCTTCAAATGCCTTGATAGATCCACCCTGATAGATCAATTATCTCCAAACTCCATTCAAAATTATATCCTAACTAAATCCAAATTATCTCGTAACAAAATCCAAAAGTATGTCCTAACTAAATCCAAATTATCTCCTAACGAAATCCAAAATAAGTCCAAACTCCATACAAAATAATTATCTCCTAACTAAATCCAAAATATCTCGAAACTCAATTCAAAAGTTGAATCCAAATCTGCTGACAACTTTCTCATGCCACATAATCCTAACTAAGTCCTTCAATATGTCGTAGCTACATCCGACTTACACTTCCTTTCAATCGTAATCTCATCACAACTTTCTGAAAAGATAAACCCTAATCATCAGATGACATATCCTAAACCCTAACCAAATCCGACCGAAATCTCCTCACAACTTTCTGAAACGATAAACCCTAAACCTCACATGACATATCCTAAACCCGAATCAAATCCGACCCCTATTGGTTCTATATGCAGAAGGTACCAGAAAAGATTTGAGATGGCTAGGCACTTACAGCGAAGATCCGGCGTGAAAAAGTTGATGCACGTCGATGAGGATGATGTGGCCTCTCGGGTCGGGGAAGGTGGCGTCCGCTCGGGGAAGGATCTGGCGCAGCGACCCGACTGGGGTGACTTGCGATGGAGGGAGTGAGGGGAGTAGGAGCAGGAGGGGTAGACACGGCGAGTGCGATCGGCGGCGATCGAGGGCGCCGGAGGCGATCGGCGGCGATCGAGGGCGCCCGAGGTTAGGGCTCGAGAGGAGGAGAGAGGACGAACCGCTCGAACCGAAATTCAAAACAGTACGCACGATGATGGGACCTCTATAATGAAGTGCTTTATTAATGCAATTAATTTAATCGAAAAATTTAGGACGATAATACCCCTGGACCAAATTGGGCCGATTAAAGGTAAAAAAAATTAGGTCGAAAATACCCTTGGGTTTAAAAAGGCCCAATTATTCTCATCCGTTAGATCGGCAATATAATACATGTGCTCTGGTGTATTATAATGCACCGTAAAATCTCCCTATATATATCTGGCAAGGACCGATTGCATTAGCATATCGCAATCACATCTTTGAAGAGTAGGAGTTCTTTTTCTGTTTTTATGACCTTTGATGGTGCTTTGGATGAGGTGTTAGGCGAGGTTGGCGTGGGTGTGTTTTTCTTTAACAAGGACACAAAATTTGCCACTTTTTATTAATTATAAGAAGAGAGTATAATAAGTACATGACCTCGTGAAGGAAATATGCCCTAGAGGCAATAATAAAGTTATTATTTATTTCCTTATTTCATGATAAATGTTTATTATTCATGCTAGAATTGTATTAACCGGAAACATAATACATGTGTGAATACATAGACAAACAGAGTGTCACTAGTATGCCTCTACTTGACTAGCTCGTTAATCAAAGATGGTTATGTTCCTAACCATGGACAAAGAGTTATCATTTGATTAACGGGATCACATCATTAGTTGAATGATCTGATTGACATGACCCATTCCATTAGCTTAGCACCCGATCGTTTAGTATGTTGCTATTGCTTTCTTCATGACTTATACATGTTCCTGTGACGATGAGATTATGTAACTCCCGTGTGCCGGAGGAACACTTTGTGTGCTACCAAACGTCACAACGTAACTGGGTGATTAAAGGTGCTCTACAGGTGTCTCCAAAGGTACATGTTGGGTTGACGTATTTCGAGATTAGGATTTGTCACTCCGATCGTCGGAGAGGTATCTCTGGGCCCTCTCGGTAATGCACATCACTTAAGCCTTGCAAGCAATGCAACTAATGAGTTAGTTGCGAGATGATGTATTACGGAACGAGTAAAGAGACTTGCCGGTAACGAGATTGAACTAGGTATTGGATACCGACGATCGAATCTCGGGCAAGTAACATACCGATGACAAAGGGAACAACGTATGTTGTTATGCGGTCTGACCGATAAAGATCTTCGTAGAATATGTAGGAGCCAATATGGGCATCCAGGTCCCGCTATTGGTTATTGACCCGAGACGTGTCTCGGTCATGTCTACATTGTTCTCGAACCCGTAGGGTCCGCACGCTTAAGGTTTCGATGACAGTTATATTATGAGTTTATACGTTTTGATGTACCGAAGGTTGTTCGGAGTCCCGGATGTGATCACGGACATGACGAGGAGTCTCGAAATGGTCGAGACATAAAGATTGATATATTGGAAGCCTATGTTTGGATATTGGAAGTGTTCCGGGTGAAATCGGGATTTTACCGGAGTACCGGGAGGTTACCGGAACCCCCCGGGAGCTATATGGGACTTAGTGGAAAAGAGAAGGCGCCGCCCAAGATGGGCCGCGCGCCCTTCCCCTCCCTTGGTCCGAATAGGACAAGGAGAGGGGGCCGGCCCCCCTCTCTCTTTTCCCCCCTCCGCGAATCCTATTCCAACTAGGATTGGGGGGGGGGGAATCCTACTCCCAGAGGGAGTAGGACTCCTCCTGGCGCGCCTCTCCTAGGCCGGCCGCATCCCCTCCCCTTAATCCTTTATATACGGAGGCAGGGGAACCCCAGAGACACACAAGTTGATCCACGTGATTTTATTCTTAGCCTTGTGCGGCGCCCCCTGCCACCATAGTCCTCAATAATATTGTAGCGGTGCTTAGGCGAAGCCTTGCGACAGTAGTACATCAAGATCGTCACCACGCCGTCGTGCTGACAGAACTCTTCCCCGACACTTTGCTGGATCGGAGTCCGGGGATCGTCATCGAGCTGAACGTGTGCTAAAACTCGGAGGTGCCGTAGTTTCGGTGCTTGATCGGTTGGGCCGTGAAGACGTACGACTACATCAACCAAACGCTTCCGTTGTCGATCTACAAGGGTACGTAGATCACACTCTCCCCTCGTTGCTATGCATCATCATGATCTTGCGTGTGCTTAGGAATTTTTTTGAAATTACTACGTTCCCCAACAGTGGCATCCGAGCCTAGGTTTTATGGTTTGATGTTATATGCACGAGTAGAACACAAGTGAGTTGTGGACGATATAAGTCATACTGCCTACCAGCATGTCATACTTTGGTTCGGCAGTATTGTTGGATGAAGCGGCCCGGACTGACATTACGCGTACGCTTACGCGAGACTGGTTCTACCGCCGTGCTTTGCACACAGGTGGCTAGCGGGTGTCAGTTTCTTCAACTTTAGTTGAACCGAGTGTGGCTACGCCCGGTCCTTGCGAAGGTTAAAACGGCATCAACTTGATAAACTATCGTTGTGGTTTTGATGCGTAGGTAAAATTGGTTCTTGCTTAAGCCTATAGCAGCCACGTAAACTTGCAACAAACAAAGCAGAGGACATCTAACTTGTTTTTGCAGGGCATGTTGTGATATGATATGGTCAAGACATGACGCTAAATTTTATTGTATGAGATGATCATGTTTTGTAACTGAGTTATCGGCAACTGGCAGGAGCCATATGGTTGTCGCTTTATTGTATGCAATGCAATCGCGCTGTAATGCTTTACTTTATCACTAAGCGGTAGCGATAGTCGTGGAAGCATAAGATTGGCGAGACGACAACGATGCTACGATGGAGATCAAGATGTCGCGCCGGTGACGATGGTGATCATGACGGTGCTTCGGAGATGGAGATCACAGGCACAAGATGATGATGGCCATATCATATCACTTATATTGATTGCATGTGATGTTTATCTTTTTTGCATCTTATCTTGCTTTGATTGCCGGTAGCATTATAAGATGATCTCTCACTAAAATTATCAAGAAGTGTTCGCCCTGAGTATGCACCGTTGCGAAAGTTCTTCGTGCTGAGACACCACGTGATGATCGGGTGTGATAGGCTCTTCGTTCAAATACAACGGGTGCAAAACAGTTTCACACGCAGAATACTCAGGTTATACTTGACGAGCCAAGCATATGCAGATATGGCCTCGGAACACGGAGACCGAAAGGTCGAGCGTGAATCATATAGTAGATATGATCAACATAGCGATGTTCACCAATGAAACTACTCCATCTCACATGATGATCGGACATGGTTTAGTTGATTTGGATCACGTGATCACTTAGAGGATTAGAGAGATGTCTATCTAAGTGGGAGTTCTGAAGTAATATGATTAATTGAACTTAAATTTATCATGAACTTAGTCCTGGTAGTATTAGCATATCTATGTTGTAGATCAATAGCTCGCATTGTTGCTTCCCTATGTTTGTTTTGATATGTTCCTAGAGAAACTATGTTGAAAGATGTTAGTAGCAATGATGCGGATTGGATCCGTGATATGGGGTTTATCCTCATTGCTGCACAGAAAAATTATGTCCTTGATGCACCGCTAGGTGACAGACCTATTGCAGGAGCAGATGCAGACGTTACGAATGTTTGGCTAGCTCAATATGATGACTACTTGATAGTTTAGTGCACCATGCTTAACGGCTTAGAATCGGGACTTCAAAGACGTTCTGAACGTCATGGACCATATGAGATGTTCCAGGAGTTGAAGTTAATATTTCAAGCAAATACCCGAGTTGAGAGATATGAAGTCTCCAACAACTTCTATAGCTACAAGATGGAGGAGAATCGCTCAAGCAGTGAGCATGTACTCAGATTGTCTGGGTACTACAATCGCTTGAATCAAGTGGGAGTTAATCTTCCAGATAATATAGTGATTGACAGAATTCTCTAGTCACCATCACCAAGTTAGTAGAACTTTGTGATGAACTATAGTATGCAAGGGATAACAGAAACGATTCCCAAGCTCTTCGTGATGCTAAAATCGACGAAGGTAGAAATCAAGAAAAACATCAAGTGTTGATGGTAGACAAGACCACTAGTTTCAAGAAAAGGGCAAAAGGAAGAAGGGGAACTTCAAGAAGAACGGCAAGCAAGTTGCTGCTCAAGTGAAGAAGCCCAAGTCTGGTCCTAAGCCTGAGACTAAGTGCTTCTACTGCAAAGGGACTGGTCACTGGAAGCGGAACCACCCCAAGTGATTGGCAGATAAGAAGGATGGCAAAGTGAACATAAGTATATTTGATATACATGTTATTTATGTGTACTTTACTAGTGTTTATAGAAACCCCTCAGTATTTGATGATAGTTCAGTTGCTGATTAGTAACTCGAAACGGGAGTTGCAGAATAAACAGGGACTAGTTAAGCGTGAAGTGGTGATGTGTGTTGGAAGTAGTTCCAAGATTGATATGATCATCATCGCACACTCCCTATAATTTCGGGATTAGTGTTGAACCTAAATAAGTGTTATTTGGTGTTTGCATTGAGCATAAATATGATTTGATCATGTTTATTGTAATACGGTTATTCATTTAAGTTAGAGAACAATTGTTGTTCTGTTTACATGAATAAAACCTTCTATGGTCATACACACCAACGAAAATGGTTTGTTGGATCTCGATTTTAATGATACACATATTCATAATATTGAAGCCGAAAGATGCAAAGTTAATAATGATAGTACAACTTGTTTGTGGCACTGCCGTTTAGGTCATATTGGTGTAAAGCGCATGAAGAAACTCCATGCTGATGGGCTTTTGGAATCACTTGATTATGAATCAGTTGATGCTTGCAAACCATGCCTCATGGGCAAGATGACTAAGACTCTGTTCTTCGGAACAATGGAGCGAGCAACAGATTTGTTGGAAATCATACATACTGATGTATGTGGTCCGATGAATATTGAGGCTCGCGACAGGTATCATTATTTTCTGACATTCACAGATAATTTGAGCAGATATGAGTATATCTACTTGATAAAACGTAAGTCTGAAACATTTGAAAAGTTCAAAGAATTTCAGAGTGAAGTGAAAAATCATCGTAACAAGAAAATAAAGTTTCTACGATTTGATCATAGAGAAGAGTATTTGAGTTACGAGTTTGGCCTTCAGTTAAAAACAATGTGAAATAGTTTCACAAATTCATGCCACCTGGAACACTACAGCATTATGGTGTGTCTAAACATCATAACCGTACTTTATTGGATATAGTGCAATCTATGATGTTTCTTACCGGTTTACCACTATCGTTTTGGGGTTATGCATTAAAGACAGCTGCATTCACATTTAAAAGGGCACCATCTAAGTCCGTTGAGACGACGCAATCTGAACTGTGGTTTGGCAAGAAACCAAAGTTGTCGTTTCTTAAAGTTTGGGGTTGCGATGCTTATATGAAAAAGTTTCATCCTGATAAGCTCAAACCCAAATCGGAGAAATATGTCTTCATAGGATACCCAAAGGAGACTGTTGGGTACACCTTCTATCACAGATCCAAAGGCAAGACATTCATTGCTGAGAATGGATACTTTCTAGAGAAGGAGTTTCTCTCGAAAGAAGTGAGTGGGAGGAAAGTAGAAAACTTGATAAGGTAATTGTACCATCTCCCTTATTGGAAAGTAGTTCATCACAGAAATCTATTCTTGTGACTACTACACCAATTAGTGAGGAAGCTAATGATGATGATCATGTAACTTCAGATCAAGTTACTACCAAATCTCGTAGGTAAACCAGAGTGAGATCCGCACCAGAGTGGTACGGTAATCCTGTTCTGGAAGTCATGTTACTAGACCATGACGAACTTGCAAACTATGAGGAAGCGATGATGAGCCCAGATTCCGCAAAATGGCTTAAGGCCATGAAATCTGAGATGGGATCCATGTATGAGAACAAAGTGTAGACTTTGGTTGACTTGCCCGATGATCGGCAAGCCATAGAAAATAAATGGATCTTCAAGAGGAAGACGGACGCTGATAGTAGTGTTACTATCTACAAAGCTAGAATTGTCGCAAAATTTTTTTTGAGAAGTTTAAAGGTGTTGACTACGATGAGAGTTTCTCACTCGTATCTATGCTTAAGTCTGTCCGAATCATGTTAGCAATTGCCGCATTTTATGAAATCTGGCAAATGAATAAACAAAACTGCATTCCTTATTGGATTTATTAAAGAAGAGTTGTATATGATGCAACCAGAAGGTTTTGTCAATCCTAAAGGTGCTAACAAAATATGCAAGCTCCAGCGATTCATCTATGGACTGGTGCAAGCATCTCGGAGTTGGAATACACACTTTGATAAGTTGATCAAAGCATATAGTTTTATACAGACTTGCGGTGAAGCCTGTATTTACAACAAAGTGAGTGGGAGCACTACAGCATTTCTGATAAGTATATGTGAATGACATATTGTTGATCGGAAATAATGTAGAATTATTCTGCAAAGCATAAAGGAGTATTTGAAAGGAGTTTTTCAAAGAAAGACCTCGGTGAAGCTACTTACATATTGAGCATCAAGATCTATAGAGATAGATCAAAACGCTTGATAAGTTTTTTCAATGAGTACATACCTTGACAAGATTTTGAAGTAGTTCAAAATGGAACAGTCAAAGAAAGAGTTCTTGCCTGTGTTACAAGGTGTGAAATTGAGTAAGACTCAAAACACGACCATGACAGAAGATAGAAAGAGAATGAAAGTCATTCCCTATGCCTTGGCCATAGGTTCTATAAAGTATGCCATGCTGTGTACCAGATCTATTGTATACCCTACACTGATTTTGGCAAGGGAGTACAATAGTGATCTAGGAGTAGATCACTGGACAGTGGTCAAAATTATCCTTAGTGGAACAAGGATATGTTTCTCAATTATGGACATGACAAAAAGGGTTCGTCGTAAAGGGTTACGTCGATGCAAAATTTTGACACTGATCTAGATGACTCTAAGTCTCAATCTGGATACATATTGAAAGTGGGAGCAATTAGCTAAGAGTACCTCCGTGTAGAGCATTGTTGACATAGAAATTTGCAAAATACATACGGATCTGGATATGGCAAACCCGTTGACTAAACTTCTCTCACAAGCAAAACATGATCACACCTTAGTACTCTTTGGGTGTTAATCACATAAGCGATGTGAACTAGATTACTGAATCTAGTAAACCCTTTGGGTGTTGGTCACATGGCGATGTGAACTATGGGTGTTAATCACATGATGATGTGAACTATCGATGTTAATCACATGATGATGTGATCTAGATTATTGACTCTAGTGCAAGTGGGAGACTGAAGGAAATATGCCCTAGAGGCAATAATAAAGTTATTATTTATTTCCTTATTTCATGATAAATGTTTATTATTCATGCTAGAATTGTATTAACCGGAAACATAATACATATGTGAATACATAGACAAACAGAGTGTCACTAGTATGCCTCTACTTGACTAGCTCGTTAATCAAAGATGGTTATGTTTCCTAACCATGGACAAAGAGTTATCATTTGATTAACGGGATCACATCATTAGTTGAATGATCTGATTGACATGACCCATTCCATTAGCTTAGCACCCGATCGTTTAGTATGTTGCTATTGCTTTCTTCATGACTTATACATGTTCCTATGACTATGAGATTATGTAACTCCCGTGTGCCGGAGGAACACTTTGTGTGCTACCAAACGTCACAACGTAACTGGGTGATTATAAAGGTGCTCTACAGGTGTCTCCAAAGGTACATGTTGGGTTGACGTATTTCGAGATTAGGATTTGTCACTCCGATCGTCGGAGAGGTATCTCTGGGCCCTCTCGGTAATGCACATCACTTAAGCCTTGCAAGCAATGCAACTAATGAGTTAGTTGCGAGATGATGTATTACGGAACGAGTAAAGAGACTTGCCGGTAACGAGATTGAACCAGGTATTGGATACCGACGATCGAATCTCAGGCAAGTAACATACCGATGACAAAGGGAACAACATATGTTGTTATGTGGTCTGACCGATAAAGATCTTCGTAGAATATGTAGGAGCCAATATGGGCATCCAGGTCCCGCTATTGGTTATTGACCCGAGACGTGTCTCGGTCATGTCTACATTGTTCTCGAACCCGTAGGGTCCGCACGGTTAAGGTTTCGATGACAGTTATATTATGAGTTTATACGTTTTGATGTACCGAAGGTTGTTCGGAGTCCCGGATGTGATCACGGACATGACGAGGAGTCTCGAAATGGTTGAGACATAAATATTGATATATTGGAAGCCTATGTTTGAATATTGGAAGTGTTCCGGGTGAAATCGGGATTTTACCAGAGTACCGGGAGGTTACCGGAACCCCCCGGGAGCTATATGGGCCTTAGTGGGCCTTAGTGGAAAAGAGAAGGGGCAGCCCAAGATGGGCCGCGCGCCCCTCCCCTCCCTTGGTCCGAATAGGACAAGGAGAGGGGGCCGGCCCCCCTCTCTCTTTTCCCCCCTTCGAGAATCCTATTCCAACTAGGATTGGGGGGGGGGATCCTACTCCCAGAGGGAGTAGGACTCCTCCTGGCGCGCCTCTCCTAGGCCGGCCGCACCCCCCCCCCCTTGATCCTTTATATACGGAGGCAGGGGAACCCCAGAGACACACAAGTTGATCCACGTGATCTTATTCTTAGCCGTGTGCGGCGCCCCCTGCCACCATAGTCCTCGATAATATTGTAGCGGTGCTTAGGCGAAGCCCTGCGACAGTAGTACATCAAGATCGTCACCACGCCGTCGTGCTGACAGAACTCTTCCCCGGCACTTTGCTGGATCGGAGTCCGGGGATCGTCATCGAGCTGAACGTGTGATAAAACTCGGAGGTGCCGTAGTTTCGGTGCTTGATCGGTCGGGCCGTGACGACGTACGACTACATCAACCAAACGCTTCCGTTGTCGATCTACAAGGGTACGTAGATCACACTCTCCCCTCGTTGCTATGCATCACCATGATCTTGCGTGTGCGTAAGAAATTTTTTGAAATTACTACGTTCCCCAACACCTCGATCATAGGCAAGGAAAATAAAAAGATTACTCTTGGGATATGATGCCGACCGGCCCTCGGCTTATGCTCTAATACATGATATGATGATCGGTGTCATTGTGAAATGATTGTGTAAGGCACGTGTATTTCTTCCGTTCCATATCTTCCGAAAGACTAGCATGGCGAGGGGGTCATGACTACTCTGGCTTCTAGAGGATGAGCCATCGCAGACCACTTCCTTTGATATTGCGAAGATGTCCAAAGCAATGTCCTTTTGGAGATGGTGCATGCCTTTTTTATTGTTTCACCATCTCCAAGATTGGGGTGATTATAAGAGAGGAGGACGACTTGGTGCTTCTATTGTCTTGGAACCACATCTAGCGTGACCATTTACATGCGTGGAAGCGATGGAATTTGCATTAGTGTGGGTCCGGAGAGAAACTCTATTTGGGATCTGATAGCCCTTCCTATTTGCATGGGGGGGGGGGGGGTTAATTTTGGAGGATCATCATGATTCATGATAATTGTGTAGCATATGAGCTTGCGCAACTTGCAAATCATAATAAGCATTTTGCAATGTGGTATTTACCTTTTCCATCACTTTGGAATCGTCACCTAAGGGAGGATTGTCTCATCAATGCCGGCCGAATAAACAGGCCTCCTACAGGACTCAACCCGGCTTGACAGAGAAGGCGCACATTCTAATGTTACACCATATTGGAGAATTCAGAAGACCTTGACGTTTAGCGGCGCGAAGACTCCACGCCACAACATGAACACCATTAGCAGCGGTAAAGTGGAAGCACATAGCTCGTCACGTAGGAAAGCGAGCTCATTTTCAACTACAATGCTGGAGACAGACTCGGCTAGGTCGACGCGCAAGACAATGTCATAAGAGTAAAGGGTGGCATAGAATGTCTCGCCCTGATCTAACTCAACTTGCCATTCTAGAATTTGACGGACTGACCGTTAGCCGGCACAACAATGTTTGATTTAACGGTGTTTGTTGTGAACTCTAATTTTTTGAAAAAATTGTTATAAAAGTTGAATGTAATAGCGGTTATGCTTTAAGGATATGTCTACATAAAAATTTAAATATTAGTGACCGGTATATACCAGTGACGGAGGCAAAAGACAATTTTTTTTTGGCGGGAGGAGGCAAAGGACTAGCAGTAGCCGGGGCTACCCCATGATCCCGTATATGTGTATATATGTGCTTGTTTTGCTTTTACATGTCAGATTTTCAGAAAAATACTAGTATTCGTATATAATTTGGACCATGCTATCAAAAGCTTGACTCATTTGCTCCGTCTTATCCTTTTCTTTTTGCGAAAATGGTTCAGATTCATTATTAAAGTTCATCAGGAGTACAAAGCATCTCAAATATAATAAAAAATACATCAAGATTTCAAGATCACCGAACAAGCATTACTACCGCTAGAACGAGCCACCGTTGTCGCTCCCCTATATTTGATTTGGTGGATGTATAATCGGTTTGGATGCACTTCATCCAAAATTATAACAAGACATGCAAAAAAACTGGACCGGTCATTCTTTATTGGGTTTGTCTAGGTCTCAGTCGACTTAGACTTCGCGAAGTTTCGGTCGGGTGATGTCATCCATTTATTTTTTTCCAAGAACACATTGCTCCTTTGTTGTTTATTGTCCAGCCCATATCCCCATAGCTTGATGTGTCTTTGTGCTATCAAAACAACCTTGGGCCAGCGATTTTAGGTAGTTTGTTTTTCTTCGGCGCTGCTGCTCATCGACTAGGTGCGGCTGAAGGTATGTCTCGAAATGAAAAACTGTGGTACGTGCAGTTTCTATCTGTTTTGTCTGGTTTTTGTTTTTCATTTTTTTTCATTTTTTTTCTTTTCATTTTCTACTTACATTTTTATCATTCTGTTTTTTGTTTCCAAAATTGTAACAATTGTCGTCATATTTGGAAATAAATATGTGCGTGTATTTTTCTAAATATTAATCGTGTATTTAAAAAATATCATGCAAGATTTAAAAAATATATTATTTAAAAACATTGCTCATGCAATTAAAAATATGTTGGTTTTTAGCTAGTATTTTTTTTCTTGGGTTGGGCTAGGCCAAGCATTGTTTTACTCGTCTATTTATAATTTCCCTATCATCCAAATATTGACAAATGGTATACTAACAAGATAGGGTGCGGACATGAGAGTAGGTTGTTTTTGCATGTTTTTTCTTTCCAAATGGGTTTGACTAGGTCTCAGTCGACTTAGACTTTGCGAAGTCTTAGTCGGTGATGTCATCCATTTATTTTTTTTTCCTAGAACACATCGCCCTTTTGTTGTTTATTGTCCAGCCCATATCCCCATCGCTTGTTGTGTCTTTGTGCTATCGAAACAACCTTGGGCCAGCGATTTCAGGTAGTTTTTTTTCTTCGGCGCTGCTGCTCATCGACTAGGTGCGGCTGAAGGTATGTCTCGAAATGAAAAACTGTGGTACGTGCAGTTTCTATCTGTTTTGTCTGGTTTTTGTTTTTCATTTTCTTTTCATTTTTTACTTACATTTTTATCATTCTGTTTTTTGTTTCCAAAATTGTAACAATTGTCGTCATATTTAGAAATAAATATGTGCGTGTATTTTTCTAAATATTAATTGTGTATTTAAAAAATATCGTGCAACTTAATTTAAAAAACATATTATTTAAAAACATTGCTCGTGCAATTAAAAATATGTTGGTTTTTAGATAGTATTTTGTTTCTTGGGTTGGGCTAGGCCAAGCACTGTTTTACTCGTCTATTTATAATTTTCCTATCATCCAAATATTGACAAATGGTATACTAACAAGATAAGGTGCGGACATGAGAGTAGGTTGTTCTTGCATGTTTTTTTCTTTCCAAAAACCTTTTTATAGAGATAAAAATAAAAATAAAAATAAAGAGTAGTAAATAGAAAAGGAAATGAAACAAAATTAATAATAGAGTGTGGATATGACACAGTCGATTGAGACTTAATTAATTCTTAGTCAGCTCACAGCAGAACGAATGTAATTGCTGTTGGGGGCAACACTCTGTTGCGGGCCTAGTGATAGACATGCGACTACCCCTTTTCCATGACAAAATATCACAGAGTTGCAGTTTGGAGACACTTGCAATTGCATGCCTAGCGTGGGACATGCAACTGGCCCCCTCTCCACGTACGGCAAAATGAAAGCCGAGTTACGACCATGCTGGAAAGACATGCAGTTGCGTGACTATAGTTGAGCTTGCAACTGGCCCCTCTCTGTCGGCGCCGCCCCCTCCGACAAAACAAAGCCCCCAATTGCAACCAAGTTAAAAGACATATATTTGCGATCAACAATATGTCATTCACATATACTTATTAGAAATGTTGTAGTGCTCCCACTCACTTTCTTGTAAATACAGGCTTCACCGCAAGTCTGTATAAAACTATATGCTTTGATCAATTCATCAAAGCGTATATTCCAACTCCGAAATGCTTGCACCAGTCCACAGATGGATCGCTGGAGCTTGCACATTTTGTTAGCACCTTTCGGATTGACAAAACCTTCTGTTGCATCATATACAACTCTTCTTTAATACATCCATTAAGGAATGCAGTTTTGTTTATCCATTTGCCAGATTTCATAAAATGCGGCAATTACTAACATGATTCGGACAGACTCAAGCATAGATACGAGTGAGAAGCTCTCATCGTAGTCAACACCTTGAACTTGTCGAAAACCTTTTGCGACAATTTTAGCTTTGTAGATAGTAACACTACTATCAGCGTCATTCTTCTTCTTGAAGATCCATTTATTCTCAATTGCCTGCCGATCATCGGGCAAGTCAACCAAAGTCCAAACTTTGTTCTCATACATGGATCATATCTCAGATTTCATGGCCTCAAACCATTTCGCGGAATCTGGGCTCATCATCGCTTCCTCATAGTTCGTAGGTTTGTCATGGTCAAGTAACATGACCTCCAGAACAGGATTACCGTACCACTCTGGTGCGGATCTCACTTTGGTTTACCTACGAGATTCGGTAGTAACTTGATCTGAAGTTACATGATCATCATCATTAGCTTCCTCACTAATTGGTGTAGTAGTCACAAGAATAGATTTTTGTGATGAACTACTTTCCAATAAGGTAGAAGGTACAATTACCTTATCAAGTTTTCTACTTACCTCCCACTCACTTCTTTCGAGAGAAACTCCTTCTCTAGAAATGATCCATTCTTAGCAACGAATGTCTTGCCTTCGGATCTGATAGAAGGTATACCCAACAGTCTCCTTTGGGTATCCTATGAAGACACATTTCTCCTCTTTGGGTTCGAGCTTATCAGGTTGAAGCTTTTTCACATAAGCATCGCAGCCCCAAACTTTAAGAAACAACAACTTTGGTTTCTTGCCAAACCACAGTTCATAAGGCATCGTCTCAACGGATTTTGATGGTGCCCTATTTAACGTGAATGCAACTGTCTCTAATGCATAACCCCAAAACGATAGTGGTAGATCGGTAAGAGACATCATAGATCGCACCATATCTAATAAAGTACGGTTATGACGTTCGGACACACCATTACGCTATGGTGTTCCATGTGGCGTGAGTACTGAAACTATTTCACATTGTTTTTAACTGAAGGCCAAACTCGTAACTCAAATACTCTTCTCTACGATCAGATCATAGAAACTTTATTTTCTTGTTACGATGATTTTTCACTTCACTCTGAAATTCTTTGAACTTTTCAAATGTTTCAGACTTATGTTTCATCAAGTAGATATACTCATATCTGCTCAAATCATCTGTGAAAATCAGAAAATAATGATACATGTCGCGAGCCTCAATATTCATCGGACCACATACATCAGTATGTATGATTTCCAACAAATCTGTTGCTCGCTCCATTGTTCCGAAGAACAGAGTCTTAGTCATCTTGTCGATGAGGCATGGTTCGCAAGCATCAACTGATTCATAATCAAGTAATTCCAAAAGCCCATCAGTATGGAGTTTCTTCATGCGCTTTACACCAATATGACCTAAACGGCAGTGCCACATATAAGTTGCACTATCATTATTAACTTTGCATCTTTTGGTTTCAATATTATGAATATGTGTATCACTACGATTGAGATCCAACAAACTTGTTTCGTTGGGTGTATGACCATCGAAGGTTTTATTCATGTAAACAGAACAACAATTATTCTCTGACTTTAATGAATAACCGTATTGCAATAAACATGATCAAATCATATTCATGCTCAACGCAAAAACCAAATAACACTTATTTAAGTTCAACACTAATCCCGAAAGTATAGGGGAGTGTGCGATGATGATCATATCAATCTTGGAACTACTTCCAACACACATCGTCACTTCACCCTCAACTAGTCTCTGTTTATTCTGCAACTCCTGTTTCGAGTTACTACTCTTAGCAACTGAACCAATATCAAATACTGAGGGGTTGCTATAAACACTAGTAAAGCACACATCAATAACATGTATATCAAATATACTTTTGTTCACTTTGCCATCCTTCTTATCCGCCAAATACTTGGGGCAGTTCTGCTTCCAGTGACCAGTCCCTTTGCAGTAGAAGCACTTAGTCTCAGGCTTAGGATCAGACTTGGGCTTCTTCACTTGAGCAGCAACTTGCTTGCCGTTCTTCTTGAAGTTCCCCTTCTTCCCTTTGCCCTTTTCTTGAAACTAGTGGTCTTGTCAACCATCAACACTTGATGTTTTTCTTGATTTCTACCTTCGTTGATTTCAGCATCACGAAGAGCTTGGGAATTGTTTCCGTTATCCCTTGCATATTATAGTTCATCATGAAGTTCTACTAACTTGGTGATGGTGACTAGAGAATTCTGTCAATCACTATCTTATCTGGAAGATTAACTTCCACTTGATTCAAGCGATTGTAGTACCCAGACAATCTGAGCACATGCTCACTAGTTGAGCGATTCTCCTCCATCCTTTAGTTATAGAACTTGTTGGAGACTTCATATCTCTCAACTCGGGTATTTGCATGAAATATTATCTTCAACTCCTGGAACATTTCATATGGTCCATGACGTTCAAAACGTCTTTGAAGTCCCGATTCTAAGCCATTAAGCATGGTGCACTAAACTATCAAGTAGTCATCATATTGAGCTAGCCAAATGTTCATAACATCTGCATCTGCTCCTGCAATAGGTCTGTCACCTAGCGGTGCATCAAGGACATAATTCTTCTGTGCAGCAATGAGGGTAAACCTCAGATCACGGATCCAATCCGCATCATTGCTACTAACATCTTTCAACACAATTTTCTCTAGGAACATATCAAAAATAAACACAGGGAAGCAACAACGCGAGCTATTGATCTACAACATAATCTGCAAAATACTACCAGGACTAAGTTCATGATAAATTTAAGTTTAATTTAATCATATTACTTAAGAACTCCCACTTAGATAGACATCCCTCTAATCCTCTAAGTGATCACGTGATCCAAATCAACTAAACCATAACCGATCATCACGTGAGATGGAGTAGTTTTCAATGGTGAACATCGTTATGTTGATCATATCTACTATATGATTCACGCTCGACCTTTCGGTCTCCGTGTTCCGAGGCCATATCTGCATATGCTAGGCTCGTCAAGTTTAACCTGAGTATTCTGCGTGTGCAAAACTGGCTTGCACCCGTTGTAGATGGACGTAGAGCTTATCACACCCGATCATCACGTGGTGTCTGGGCACGACGAACTTTGGCAACGGTGCATACTCAGGGAGAACACTTCTTGATAATTTAGTGAGAGATCATCTTATAATGCTACCGTCAATCAAAGCAAGATAAGATGCATAAAAAGATAAACATCACATGCAATCAATATAAGTGATATGATATGGCCATCATCATCTTGTGCTTGTGATCTCCATCTCCGAAGCACCGTCATGATCACCATCGTCACCGGCACGACACCTTGATCTCCATCGTAGCATCGTTGTCGTCTCGCCAATCTTATGCTTCCACGACTATCACTACCGCTTAGTAATAAAGTAAAGCATTACATCGCGATTGCATTGCATACAATAAAGCGACAACCATATGGCTCCTGCCAGTTGCCGATAACTTGGTTACAAAACATGATCATCTCATACAATAAAATTTAGCATCATGCCTTGACCATATCACATCACATCATGCCCTGCAAAAACAAGTTAGACGTCCTCTACTTTGTTGTTGCATGTTTTACGTGGCTGCTATGGGCTTAAGCAAGAACTCATCTCACCTACGCATCAAAACCACAACGATAGTTTGTCAAATAGACATCGTTTTAACCTTCTCAAGGACCGGGCGTAGCCACACTCAGTTCAACTAAAGTTGGAGAGACAGTCACCCGCAAGCCATCTATGTGCAAAGCACGTCGAGGGAACCGGTCTCGCGTAAGCGTACGCGTAAGGTTGGTCCGGGTCGTCTCGTCCAACAATACCGCCGAACCAAAGTATGACATGCTGGTAGGCAGTATGACTTGTATCGCCCACAACTCACTTGTGTTCTACTCGTGCAAATAACATCAAACCATATAACCTAGGCTCGGATGCCACTGTTGGGGAACGTAGTAATTTCAAAAAATTTCCTACGCACACGCAAGATCATGGTGATGCATAGCAACGAGAGGGGAGAGTGTTGTCTACATACCAACGCAGACCGACTGCGGAAGCGATCACACAACGTAGAGGAAGTAGTCGTACGTCTTCCCGATCCGACCGATCCAAGCACCGTTACTCCGGCACCTCCGAGTTCTTAGCACACGTTCAGCTCGATGACGATCCTCGGGCTCCGATCCAGCAAAGCGTCGAGGAAGAGTTCCATCAGCACGACGGCGTGGTGACGATCTTGATGTACTACCGACGCAGGGCTTCGCCTAAGCACTACAACGGTATGATCGAGGTGGAATTTGGTGGCAGGGGGCACCGCACACGGCTAAGGAACGATCTCAAGGATCAACTTGTGTGTCTAGAGGTGCCCCCTGCCCCCGTATATAAAGGATCCAAGGGGAGGGGCTGGCCGGCCAAGGTGGGAGGCGCAGGAGGAGTCCTACTCCTACCGGGAGTAGGACTCCCCCCTCCAATCCTAGTCCAACTAGGTTTTCTCAAGTGAGAAAGAGAGAGGGGGTGGCCGGCCACCTTCCCTAGTCCTAATAGGACTAGGGGAAGGGGGGAGGCGTGCAGCCCATGGGGTAGCCCTTTCACCTTTCTACCAAGGCCCATGTTGGCCCATTTGGCTCCCGGGGGGTTCCGGTAACCCTCCCGGTAATCCGGTAAAATCCCGATTTCACCCGGAACACTTCCGATGTCCAAACATAGGCTTCCAATATATCAATCTTTATGTCTCGACCATTTCGAGACTCCTCGTCATGTCTGTGATCACATCTGGGACTCCGAACAACCTTCGGTACATCAAAATGCATAAACTCATAATAACTGTCATCGTAACGTTAAGCGTGCGGACCCTACGGTTCGAGAACAATGTAGACATGACCGAGACACGTCTCCGGTCAATAACCAATAGCAGGACCTAGATGCCCATATTGGCTCCTACATATTCTACGAACATCTTTATCGGTCAGACCGCATAACAACATACGTTGTTCCCTTTGTCATCGGTATGTTACTTGCCCGAGATTCGATCGTCGGTATCCAATACCTAGTTCAATCTCGTTACTGGCAAGTCTCTTTACTCGTTCCGTAATACATCATCTCACAACTAACATCTTAGTTATAATGCTTGCAAGGCTTATGTGATGTGTACTACCGAGAGGGCCCAGAGATACCTCTCCGACAATCGGAGTGACAAACCCTAATCTCGAAATACGCCAACCCAACATCTACCATTGGAGACACCTGTAGTACTCCTTTATAATCACCCAGTTACATTGTGATGTTTGGTAGTACCCAAAGTGTTCCTCCGGTAAACGGGAGTTGCATAATCTCATAGTCATAGGAACATGTATAAGTCATGAAGAAAGCAATAGCAACATACTAAACGATCGGGTGCTAAGCTAATGGAATGGGTCATGTCAATCAGATCATTCAACTAATGATGTGATCCCGTTAATCAAATAACAACTCTTTGTCCATGGTTAGGAAACATAACCATCTTTGATTAACGAGCTAGTCAAGTAGAGGCATACTAGTGACACTCTGTTTGTCTATGTATTCACACATGTATTATGTTTCCGGTTAATACAATTCTAGCATGAATAATAAACATTTATCATGATATAAGGAAATAAATAATAACTTTATTATTGCCTCTAGGGCATATTTCCTTCACAAGCGGCGGCGGGCGGGCCTCGCACCACCTCCTGCCACCCCGACCACCGTCACCGCCCCGCCCGCCTCGCCCGCACCGGCGCCCGCCCTCGCCGCCTCCCCGCCGCCCGCCCCGGCTACCAAGAAGAGCCGGCCGAAGGCGGCCTCTCATGGGCCGCGAGGGGCGGCCTCCAAGGTCGCCGGCTCGTCCCCGGCCGTGACCAAGCCGCGGAAGAAGCCCGCGGCGGCCGCCGTCGCCGAACCTCCTCCCGCCGCGCACGAGGTGTTCGAGGAAATGGCAAACCCATCCTCGTTCATGGACCTCCTCCAAAACGCGAAGGTGGACCTCGGAGCTCCGCCTCTAGACCCCTTTAGGGTTGGTGACGACTTGGAGGAGAAGGAGGAAGATGTAGGGGATGACGAGGAGGAGGTCGCCGAGATAGGGGAGGAGGCATTCACCGCCGCTTCCCGCCCACACGCGCGGTCGACAAACTACACCGAGGCGGAAGATGTCCTCTTGGTTCGTGCTTGGGCAGCTGTGGGAATGAATGCAACCACCGGCACCGATCAAACCGGTAAACGGTATTGGCAAAGGATCGAGGACGCCTATTGTAAGATCAAGCCGAAGAATAGTGGGTTCATCCATCGCTCTTTCCGGTCGCTTCAAGGCCGGTGGGAGTTGATCAAGCCCGCTTGTTCTCGTTGGAGTGCGGCCATGGACCAAGTGATAGATGCACCACCTAGTGGAACCATGGAGAGTGACTATGTGAGTACATATTTCTTCATTATTTTGATTATGTGTGTGCACTATGTTATTGGTGGGTTCTTATGTGATTTATGTGTGGTTGATAGGAGACAATTGCCGGCATGAGGTACAAGGAGATGGCCGCTTCCAAGGGCAAGGCATTCCCATTTAAGCATGTTTGGTCAATTCTTCAAACCTTTGACAAGTGGAAGTTGAGGGATCAAGAGACCGCACCCAAGAAGTCGGCAATGCTAAGGATGGATGATAGTGAAGATGAGGAGGAGAGGAACTTGGGCAAGCCCGAGGGAACAAAGAAGGGCAAGCTAAGGGTGAAGATAGAAGAAGAGGCGTCAAGCCTAAGGGAGAAGATGGACCACATGATGAAGGCAAGAGAGGAATTGACAACGAAGACATTGGAGACCAAGCTTCTTATCACCGAGAAGAAGAAAGAGGTCAAGCTTGCACAAGTTGAAGCAAAGCGTGAAGAAGCAAAGCGCAAGGCCGAGTTGGAGGAGAAGATGATCAAGCTCAAAAAGGCAAAGGTATGGAAAGAACTCATGGTGGAAGAGAAAGAGCACATGATGATGTCCAAGAAGGACATGGATGAAGACCAATTGCAATGGTGGAAGGACTACAAGGAGGACATCACGGAGAGGAAGAAGATGTTCCGTGTTGCGTCCTCTACTTTTCGAGGTGACACTCCGATAAGTAGTAGTGGTGATGGCGGTGTGTACGACTCCACCGGTGCCGATGGAGATGCTTGATGGAACCCGCTTGTGGTCTAGGAGATGACGCCAAGGTGCAACTTTTGGGTGATGGTGCCGATGAGAGGAGGAAGATGATGATTTTGTGATGTAAACTATTAAACCATGCATCAATAATTGTCATTTGGTAGTTTGTTTGAATGTTGATTGTGTTTTTATTGTCATAAATTGTGAGATGTCAAATGATAGATTTAAAGGCTGGGATCGAGGCAAAGACTAGAACCCTCAAATCCAATCCTTAAAGTAGTTTACGAGTTGGGTTTGAGGGTTCTAATATTTGCCCTTGTTTTTTAATCCTTAAAAGTGTCAAAAAAGGCACAACTCAATTCTTAAAACTGTTTTTAAGATTTAAGGGTTTAAAGGTTCTACTAATAATGCTCTTATATAGATTATGTGCGACATAACTAGAACACGCACAAGCACACATGGGACTCAGAGCGACCGTTGCATGCACGGCCGGGGCTAGGGCCACGCGACGAACAACACGCGGTGCGGCTAGCGGCCGGACTAGCAGGCACGCCCGCCTGCGCTCTGTCCTGCACAACCCGGCGTCTGCGGCACCGGCGAATGCCCGCGCCTGCGGTTACCTGCGCGCCTGTGGCTGCGGCGCCCGCGCACGCACGCGCCCACGCCCACGGCTGCACCTGCACACACGCGCCCACGGCTGCGCGCCGACCCACGCCTCGGCAGCTGCGGCTACGCACGCACGCGCGAGCAGAGACGGGTCAGAGAGGAAGACGGCTTGGGTGGTTGCGGCAGGCACGGCACAGCACGGCGCGGGCGAGCTCCGGCGTGCCGCGGGCGAAGGTTCCAGTGCCGCGCGAGCGAGGTCCTTCCCACGGTTTTCTTCGTCAGGTCGCTGCATGCGGGGTCGAGTGGAGGTGCCCGGACGTGACCGGGCATAACCGGGCAGCCTCATATTGCCCCAGATTTGAGACGAGTTTGAGATACCCCGCTCAGTCCACAAGTTTAGGGAGAAAGTGAGGGTCCAATTGTGTCATTTTTTTTTGACCGGACACTATCAAACGTATGTTTCGGGCGTTTGAGGAGCATATATAGGGGGTCCGGTTGTAGATGCTCTAACCTTATTTGGATTAGCAATTTAGCACGCGGCGGTGGGAATCAGTCTTCGTGAATCGTGATCTTCTTAGAGCAAGAAATTGCTCCACGGACGACATGTGATGGCCGACCTGTGGACGATCCAACAATCCAGCGGCCCTTGCAAAGTCAATCATGCGCATGTGTGGCTGATTTAACCTGTCGTCTTAGAATCGTCCGAAGAAAATCGTGTGTATAGCAAGACTCCTTAGAGCATCTACAGCCGGGACCTCTCAAACCCGCCCCATATGTCAGGGCAGGCCGCCCGGTCATTGTCCGGGTACGTTTTTTTAGCTAGACGGACGCCTTAAACGGGCCTCCAACTTCAATAAACGTCCAAAAGTTTGATACCCAAAAACTGGTTTTAACAGATGAGAGAGAAGGTTTTGAAGCGCCAGGAAATTTTCAACTGCAACAGATGCCCTAAACTTTTAAATTTGAACATGATTCATTGCATATTTCGAAATTAGAAACTCTAACATGAAATATTGAACATTAAACATTAAAGCAACATAATTAATCACTACTATGATAGAACATGACTA
This sequence comes from Triticum monococcum, assembly GCA_034509565.1. Classification (NCBI taxonomy): domain Eukaryota; kingdom Viridiplantae; phylum Streptophyta; class Magnoliopsida; order Poales; family Poaceae; genus Triticum; species Triticum monococcum. Next base: position 210,360,210 of record CM067847.1, on the reverse strand, counting down.
CTATGGAGAGACTACTACAATAGACTATAACGAATCAGATGTTTTTCTATGCACACAGTACATGTCAAAGTCTTCGTCGTCCGAGTCAATGTCGACCACCCCTCCGACGGAGGGGCTTGCCTCCTGCAAGGGCATACACATGCGGGAGCACACACCCGCCCAACCGTCCGGTTGCCTCGCGATCCGCAAAGTCACTGGATCTTGCACAAGCACACACCAAGTTTTATGTTTTAGTTTCCGAAATTTATGATTTTGATGTTTGCAGTTTCTGAAAACTTGCGATTTTGTCGTTCGCTCGCACTAGGTTTCAGATTTTGACGTTTGCGGTTTCTGAATCTTACAATATTTTTGTTCGCTCGTCTAAGTTTCAACAGTTAAAACTTATTTTAAAAAAGTCAAAACATGATAAAAATATATCTTATTTGAAAGCTTTGTCACAAAAAACACGAATCTGGAGACCAAACTTAATTTGAACTAGTATCAGAGTGGCTCGCGGCGGCCAGTGGGGTGGCAGCGCGGCGTAGGGCAGCCAGAATCAAAGGTGGTGCCAACACCAATGATGCGGCTACATGGAGAATGTTTCTGTTATGGCCGGTTTAGCTAGGCCCACCGGGCAATCTTAGCCCATAAGTTATCTTAGGTTAATTCTTATGCAAGTTATCTTAGGTTAATTCTTATGCAAATTATCTAGGTTATAAATATAGGCAGTAAGACTCTTTTTGAAATTAAGCAATAAGAATATTATTATCCCTATTGCCAGGCTTCCAGAGGAGCCGGAACCCTAGCCGCCGCCATCTCCCTCCGACGTGACGGCGCCCAGCCGCCGGCGCGCCCGATCATCGCCCTGTCCCACTCCATCCTTCCCCTACAACTTGCGGAACAGATCCGGTAGGACACCTGGTTCTACCAATTTGGTATCCAGAGACTCGGGTTCGATCATGTCGTCATCAACATTTGTTGGAAATATGCCCTAGAGGCAATAATAAAATGATTATTATTATATTTTCTTGTTCATGATAATTGTCTATTGTTCATGCTATAATTGTGTTACCCGGAAATCATAATACATGTGTGAATACATAGACCATAACATGTCCCTAGTAAGCCTCTAGTTAACTAGCTCGTTGATCAATAGATAGTCACGGTTTCCTCACTATGGACATTGGATGTCATTGATAACAGGATCACATCATTAGGAGAATGATGTGATGGACAAGACCCAATCCTAAGCATAGCACAAGATCGTGTGGTTCGTTTGCTAGAGCTTTTCCAATGTCAAGTGTCATTTCCTTAGACCATGAGATCGTGTAACTCCCGGATGCCGTAGGAGTGCTTTGGGTGTACCAAACGTCACAACGTAACTGGGTGACTACAAAGGTATACTACAGGTATCCCCGAAAGTATCTGTTGGGTTGACACGGATCGAGACTGAAATTTGTCACTCCGTATGACGGAGAGGTATCTCTGGGCCCACTCGGTAATGCATCATCATAATGAGCTCAATGTGACCAAGTGTTTGGTCACGGGATCATGCATTACGGTACGAGTAAAGTGACTTGCCGGTAACGAGATTGAACGAGGTATTGGGATACCGACAATCGAATCTCGGGCAAGTAACGTACCGATTGACAAAGGGAATTGGATACGAGATTGATTGAATCCTTGACATTGTGGTTCATCCGATGAGATCATCGTGGAACATGTGGGAGCCAACATGGGTATCTAGATCCCGCGGTTGTTTATTGACCGTAGAGTCGTCTCGGTCATGTCTGCATGTCTCCTGAACCCGTAGGGTCTACACACTTAAGGTTCGGTGACGCTAGGATTGTAGAGATATTAGTATGCGGTAACCCGAAAGTTGTTTGGAGTCCCGGATGAGATCCCGGACGTCACGAGGACTTCCGGAATGGTCCGGAGGTGAAGATTTATATATAGGAAGTCCAGTTTCGGCCTTCGGGAAGGTTTCGGGGTAATCGGTATTGTACCGGGACCACCGGAAGGGTCCCGGGGGTCCACCGGGTGGGGCCACCTGTCCCGGAGGGCCCCATGGGCTGAAGTGGGAGGGGAACCAGCCCCTGGTGGGCTGGTGTGCCCCCCATGGGCCTCCCCCTGCGCCTAGGGTTGGAAACCCTAGGGGTGGGGGGCGCCCCACTTGGCTTGGGGGGCAAGTCCCCCTTGGCCGCCGCCCCCCCCCCCCTTGGAGATCCCATCTCCTAGGGCCGGCGCCCCCTAGGGGCCTATATGTAGTGGGGGGAGGGAGGGCAGCCGCACCAAGTCTCTGGCCCCTCCCTCTCCCCTCGTAACACCTCTCTCTCTCTCTTTCTCTCTCTCTCTCTCTCTCTCTCTCTCTCTCTCTCGTTGGAGCTTGGCGAAGCCCTGCCGAGATCACCGCTACTTCAACCACCACACCGTCGTGCTGCTGGATCTCCATCAACCTCTCCTTCCCCTTGCTGGATCAAGAAGGAGGACGTCTTCCCAACCGTACGTGTTTAGGATATAACCTCTGAGGGTAAACCGCCCAGGAGGGGCCGGTTCACCTTCAGCTATACTGAAGCCCAAGGAAACCCAGAAGATGGCGCTTTACGGATGAAGCTTAGAGGCCCAGAGCCCGCAGGCGATTTAGGGCCCATGATAGTAAACCGCCATGATTGTATAAACTTGCATTGTAAGATAGGAAAGAAGAGACCGAGGCGGACACTTGTATGAGCCAGCCTCGGGACTCTGTAGACCGGCCGGGGTCCTCCCGAGTATATAAAGGGGTGACCCGGCAGCGGTTTAGGGACATGAAACAACAACTCGAAGCCAGACAAAGCGGATGCGCTCCCTGGCCTTCGAAACCCCAGCAATACCAATCACAACTAGACGTAGGCTTTTACCTTCATCGAAGGGGCCGAACTAGTATAAAACTCTCGTGTCCCCTTGTCCGGTTTAACCCCTTCAAGCTAGCCCGTAGTGATGGCTCCACGACTAAGTCCTTTCATGAGGACATCTGCCGTGACAATTCCACGACAGTTGGCGCCCACCGTGGGGCTATCGCACGGTGGTTTGGAGTTCTTGAAGGGCAGCTTCGATGGACTCAAGGGATACGCCATGGGCCGGATGACGAAAAGCTGCCGTGGAAAGCTCTACATCGACAATGCAGGATGGGGTCCCGAGGCCGATTCAATTGAATACGGGTACCGGGTCCCCTTTGGTGGGATTCACGTCTTCATCGGCAAGATCGGTGAACCGGCCCCCGAGCCGGGCACTTGCACCGACATCATCGAAACGGCTCGGCGTGCAAGTTCTTCACCGGTTCAGCCTGAGGCAAGGCATGTTTTCATAGGTGTCGTCCATGGTTCGGGGTATGAGGAGGAGCCGGTCTCCGACGAAGAAACCATAGTCCGCAGCGGTGACGAGTCTTCTGGAGAAATCGAATCGCTTTACCAGTTGCAGGACGGCCGGATTGAGGGAGGATCCGAGGGCAACAGTATTCCGGATTCCCCCGGTCCGCCAAACCGGGCCGTTGTCTTCATGGCCGGCACATGACCAGCGCCTCATTCATCTACCGCCCCAGCAATGCTCTCCGGTTCAACGATGGCCACGCTAGCAGGGGCAGGAAGCTCGGCGTCGCCTCCGGGCCAAGTTTTGTCTAATTTGTTTGACGCTCTAGCGGCACTGATGTCCGCGGAGGTAGACGCATCAGCCAGGGATCAGCATGATGCGGAGATTCTAAAGGTGAAAGATCAGATAGCCCAGGCTAAAGTGGACCTGGCAGCAGAGAACGCCAGGATGGCCACAGAGCGGGCCGAGTTGGAAGCACAGGCTTATCGAATTAGACTGGATCAGAATGCTTCAGAGGAGGTCATGAGAAGAAGGTACCGATCGCGTCTCCCGTTGGTTTATGAGCCGCAGAATCTTTTCAACATGCTAGGTGTAGGAGCTGGTAACCAGCCCGCGCCAAACTGGGCGGGGGCACCGGAAGCAGGAGCACCGGTTCAGCCACGCGCAACAGACCTGCCTTGCCAGAACAACGTTGTATCATCAACGCCGCCCGGGCATTATTCCAACCCGTTGGATAATATTGTGGCCACCGCTTCATGCCTGGTGGCTCTCCCAACCGACGGCGAATCACCAGTTGCAGTGGAAGCGCGTCGGGCCAGGGATCTCCTTCAGACAGCACTGAATCAACAGCAAGCGTATTCACACAGCCGTGAGAGGATTCATTCCACTCCCCGTCCAAGTCGGAGTTACAACAGACACGTGGAAGACGAACCGGCCGTGTCCAGTAGTGCGTGTCACCGAGATTCGCCACGGGGGAACAACCCGGGCGGGGAAGGTGCTAATGCGCGAGATGTTGTGGACCACGGCCGCGCACGACGGGAGGCCGAGTTGACAGCTCGACACGAAGCACGACAACATTCTTCGGTTCACCCCACGGCCTCCGTGGAGCCAGGGGTAATGTTCAGTTCCCTAGGGGTACCATGTCTAACTCCCGCATTGCGTAATGTGTGATTGCCCAAGGATTTCAAGGGACCTCGTAAAGTACCAAATTACACCGCCGATTTGCAGCCAGAGGCATGGGTGGAGAGCTATGAGATGGCAATGGAGATGTTAGATGTGGATGAGGTGGTATGTGCTAAATATTTCACCATGATGTTGGAAGGAACAACTCGCACTTGGTTGAAGAGCTTGCCAACCAACTCTATCGATTCATGGGCCGAATTAAAGCGTCGGTTTATCCAGAACTTCAAGGATACGTGCAAGCAGCCGATGTCAATTGTAGATCTGGCCGCTTGTGTCCAAGAGGAAGGGGAGTCCACGACCCATTGGGTTAAACGGGTCTCAATGATTTTGCATTCATCAGATCGTATTAATGCCGACACTGCAGTATTAATGTTAGAGGGCAATTGCCATTTCAAGCCGTTGAAACAGAAGTTGGGAAGGCTCAAACGTCATTGCAACGACATGTCAACACTCATGGCCGCTTTAATTAAGTATGCTGATTCAGATAATACCAAGGATCCGGATTCAGAGGAGGACAAACCGGAGAAGGGAAAGAAGAACGGCGGTGCAAAAGGGCAGCACCACAACCAAGGGGGCCATGGGAATAACAGTAAGCGTAAAGCAGATAATTCAGATTTGGTGGCTAACACAAATATGCAGCGCCGCAAAGGTAAACCGCCCCAACGCGGTGGAGGGATGAATCTGGAGCGTTTGTTAAACCGGCCCTGCCCGAAGCATGGGACCAAGGTGGTCCCTTCCACACATCTTTGGAAAGATTGTCACATAATGAGGGAGTTCAAAAATTCTGATTTATACCGGTATGATCAGGATCCACCGGGCGGTTCAGGCCCAGGTTTCCATGGGGGCGGCGGTTCAAGCTCTGGATTTCAAAACAACCAGGGCCATCAAAACAACCATGGTAATAACCAGCAGAATAACCAATGGAATCAGCAACAGTCAGGTTACCAGAGTCACCCCAAGCAGTTGAACAGCGGAGAGTATCATGTGTTCACTACCAGCCTGTGCAAGCGGGATCAGAAACTTCACAAGAGGGCAGTCAATACTGTTGAACCGGCCGTACCACATTATCTACGATGGTCGGAGCAGCCTATTGTGTGGAGCAGAGAGGATCACCCACCGCGGGTTGACAATCCGGGCCAACTAGCCTTGGTGGTAGCGCCTCAGGTGGGGGCTATAAGTTTACCAAGGTTCTGATGGATGGAGGGAGCAGTATGAACATCCTGTACTATGAGACTTTCCGTCGCATGGGTTTGACGGATAAGAATCTTAAACCGTCAAACACTATTTTTCATGGTGTGGTACCAGGTAAATCGGCCTACCCTGTGGAAAGGATTGCTTTGGAAGTTATGTTTGGAGATGAGCTTGATTCCAGGTTTGAGACTTTGACCTTTGAGGTGGTGAAAATCCAGAGTCCATATCACGCACTATTTGGACGGCCGGCTTACGCGAAATTCATGGCGAGACCCTGTTATGTCTATCTACAGCTCAAAATGACAGGTTATAAGGGGACGATGACAGTACATGGGAGCCAAAAGATTGCCTTGGATTGCGAGGAAGGTGAAGCGGCCTATGCAGAATCGGTTTGTGCCACAGAGGAGCTGAAATTCTATAAGGACAATGTTGATCCGGCGGATATTACCCCTCTGAAGAAACCTACGACTGAACATGACCCGGCCCTGACGTTCAAACCGGCTAATGAGACTAAGCTTGTTGACTTCGTCCCTGGTGATTCATCCAAGCAGTTTAGTATCAGTACAAATCTGGATCCAAAATAGGAAAGCGCGCTCATTGAGTTCATCCGTAAGAACCGGGACATCTTTGCATGGAAACCTTCTGACATGCCAGGTGTACCGAGGGAACTCGCTGAGCGCACTCTAAATATTGATCCTAAGTTTAAACCGGTCAAGCAGTACCTTCGCCGCTTTAACGAAGAAAGACGCAAGGCCATCAGCGAAGAGGTAGCCCGACTACTGGCAGCTGGGTTTATTGTCGAAGTGTTTCATCCCGAATGGTTGGCTAATCCGGTGCTTGTTCTTAAGAAAAATGGCACTTGGCGTATGTGTGCGGACTACACTGATTTGAATAAAGCTTGCCCGGTAGATCCTTTCGCTCTCCCGTGTATTGATCCGATCATTGATGCAACGGCAGGTTGTGAGCGCCTGAGTTTCCTGGATGCTTATTCAGGTTATCATCAGATTAAGATGGCAGTTAAGGACCAGGAGAAGACAGCCTTCATCACTCCCTTTGGAGCCTTCTGCTATGTTTCTATGCCCTTTGGGCTCAAGAGTGCCCAAGCAACCTACCAGCGTTGTGTGCAAAATTTTCTTCACAAGAAGATCGGGCGTAATGTTCATGCCTATGTGGATGACATTGTGGTGAAATCCAGGAAGCAGGAAACCCTGATAAATGATCAAAAGAAGACGTTTGACAATCTTCGGGTTTACAAAATGATGCTCAACCCGGACAAATGTGTTGTTGGTGTTGTGGCAGGCAAACTCTTGGGTTTTCTTGTGTCTAACAGAGGTATTGAGGCAAATCCAGAAAAGATCAAAGCAATCACATCCTTGGCTAAACCGGCATGTATCAATGATATTCAGCGTCTGGCGGGCCGGATTGCAGTCCTCAGCCGATTTATCAGCCATTTGGGAGAGAAGGCGATTCCCCTATATCAGATGTTGAAGAAAACAGATAAATTCGTCTGGAGTGACGCCGCTGATGCGGCATTCGAGGAGTTGAAGTGGCAGCTAGCTGAACCGCGAGTCCTCGCTGCTCCAGTTGATAATGAACCTCTATTGTTGTACGTGGCTGCCAATGCCCGAGCGGTCAGTGTGGCGATTGTGGTTGAGCATAAGGAGGCCGTAAAAGAATATCCGGTTCAACGACCAGTTTATTATATTAGTGAAGTACTGATCGAATCAAAGCAAAGATATCCGCATTGGCAGAAGCTAGTGTATGGAGTTTTTATGGCAAGTAGGAAACTCAAGCAATATTTTCAAGGCCATCCTATTACAATGGTTAGTTCTGCTCCCTTGGGCGATGTAATCCAGAATAGAGAGGCAACTGGTCGGGTTGCGAAGTGGGCAATCGAGCTTGGTCCCCATGGTTTGAAATATACTGTTGGGGAACGTTGCAGAAAACAAAAAATTTCCTACGGTTTCACCAAGATCCATCTATGAGCTCATCTAGCAACGAGTGATCGGATGCATCTACATACCTTTGTAGATCGCGAGCGGAAGCGTTCACTAGAACGTGGATGATGGAGTCGTACTCGCCGTGATCCAAATCACCGATGACCAAGCGCCGAACGGACGGCACCTCCGCATTCAACACACGTACGGAGCGGATGATGTCTCCTCCTTCTTGATCCAGCAAGGGGGAAGGAGAGGTTGATGAAGATCCAGCAGCATGACGGCGTGGTGGTGGATGCAGTTGTCACGTGCAGCAGGGCTTCGCCGAGCGTCTGAGCGAGAGGAAGAGGTGTAGCAGGGGAGAGGGGGGCGCCAAGATGCAAGGGTGTGGCTGCCCCCTCCCTCCCCCCTTTATATAGGCCCCTAGGGGGCGCAGGCCCTTGGGAGATCCAATCTCCAAGGGGGCGGCGGCCAAGGGGGTGGAGTGCCCCCCAAGGCAAGTGGGGCGCCCCCCACCCTAGGGTTCCAACCCTAGGCGCAGGGGGTGGGCCTAGGGGGGCGCACCAGCCCACTAAGGGCTGGTTCCCCCTCCCACTTCAGCCCATGGGGCCCTCCGAGATGGGTGGCCCCACCCGGTGGACCCCCCGGGACCCATCCGGTGGTCCTGGTACAATACTGGTGACCCCCGAAACTTTCATGATGGCCGAAACTGCACTTCCTATATATAATTCTTTACCTCCGGACCATTCCGGAACTCCTCATGACGCCCGGGATCTCATCCGGGACTCCGAACAACTTTCGGATTACTGCATATACATATCTTTACAACCCTAGCGTCACCGAACCTTAAGTGTGTAGACCCTACGGGTTCGGGAGACATGTAGACATGACCGAGATTGCTCTCCGGTCAATAACCAACAGCGGGATCTGGATACCCATGTTGGCTCCCACATGCTCCTCGATGATCTCATCGGATGAACCACGATGTCGAGGATTCAAGCAACCCCGTATACAATTCCCTTTGTAAATCGGTATGTTACTTGCCCGAGATTTGATCGTCGGTATCCCAATACCTTGTTCAATCTCGTTACCGGCAAGTCACTTTACTCGTACCGTAATGCATGATCCCGTGACCAGACACTTGGTCACTTTGAGCTCATAATGATGATGCATTACCGAGTGGGCCCAGTGATACCTCTCCGTCATACGGAGTGACAAATCCCAGTCTTGATCCGTGTCAACCCAACAGACACTTTCGGAGACACCTGCAGTATACCTTTATAGTCACCCAGTTACGTTGTGACGTTTGGTACACCCAAAGCACTCCTACGGTATCCGGGAGTTACACGATCTCATGGTATAAGGAAAGGATACTTGACATGGGAAAAACTCTAGCAAACGAACTATACGATCTTATGCTATGTTTAGGATTGGGTCTTGTCCATCACATCATTCTCCTAATGATGTGATCTCGTTATCAATGACATCCAATGTCCATAGTCAGGAAACCATGACTATCTGTTGATCAACGAGCTAGTCAACTAGAGGCTTACTAGGGACATGTTGGTGTCTATTATTCACACATGTATTACGATTTCCGGATAACACAATTATAGCATGAATAAAGACAATTATCATGAACAAGGAAATATAATAATAATGCTTTTATTATTGCCTCTAGGGCATATTTCCAACAATCTCCCACTTGCACTAGAGTCAATAATCTAGTTACATTGTGATGAATCGAACACCCATGGAATTCTGGTGTTGATCATGTTTTGCTCTAGGGAGAGGTTTAGTCAACGGATCTGCTACATTCAGGTCCGTATGTACTTTACAAATATCTATGTCCCCATCTTGAACATTTTCATGAATGGAGTTGAAGCGACGCTTGATGTGCGTGGTCTTCTTGTGAAACCTGGGCTCCTTGGCAAGTGCAATAGCTTCAGTGTTGTCACAGAAGAGTTTGATTGGCCCCGACGCATTGGGTATGACTCCTAGGTCGGTGATGAACTCCTTCACCCAAATTGCTTCATGCGCTGCCTCCGAGGCTGCCATGTACTCTGCTTCACATGTAGATCCCGCCACGACGCTCTGCTTGCAACTGCACCGGCTTACTGCCCCACCATTCAAAATATACATGTATCCGGTTTGTGACTTAGAGTCATCCAGATCTGTGTCGAAGCTAGCGTCGACGTAACCCTTTACAACGAGCTCTTCGTCACCTCCATAAACGAGAAACATTTCCTTAGTCCTTTTCAGGTACTTCAGGGTATTCTTGACCGCTGTCCAGTGTTCCTTGCCGGGATTACTTTGGTACCTTCCTACCAAACTTACGGCAAGGTTTACATCAGGTCTGGTACACAGCATGGCATACATAATAGAACCTATGGCTGTGGCATAGGGGATGACACTCATCTCTTCTATATCTTCTGTCGTGGTCGGACATTGAGCTGAGCTCAATTTCACACCTTGTAACACAGGCAAGAACCCCTTCTTAGACTGATCCATATTGAATTTCTTCAATATCTTATCAAGGTATGTGCTTTGTGAAAGACCTATGAGGCGTCTTGATCTATCTCTATAGATCTTGATGCCTAATATATATGCAGCTTCTCCAAGGTCCTTCATTGAAAAACTCTTATTCAAGTAGGCCTTAATGCTGTCCAAGAGTTCTATATCATTTCCCATCAAAAGTATGTCATCTACATATAATATGAGAAATGCTACAGAGCTCCCACTCACTTTCTTGTAAACGCAGGCTTCTCCATAAGTCTGCATAAACCCAAACGCTTTGATCATCTCATCAAAGCGAATGTTCCAACTCCGAGATGCTTGCACCAGCCCATAAATCGAGCGTTGGAGCTTGCACACCTTGTCAGCATTCTTAGGATCGACAAAACCTTCCGGCTGCATCATATACAATTCTTCCTTAAGGAAACCATTAAGGAATGCCGTTTTGACGTCCATTTGCCATATCTCATAATCATAGTATGCGGCAATTGCTAACATAATTCGGACGGACTTCAGCTTCGCTACCGGTGAGAAAGTCTCATCGTAGTCAACCCCTTGAACTTGTCAATAACCCTTAGCGACAAGCCGAGCTTTATGGATGGTCACATTACCATCCGCGTCTGTGTTCTTCTTAAAGATCCATTTATTTTCTATGGCTCGCCTCTCAACGGGCAAGTCAGTCAAAGTCCATACTTCATTTTCATACATGGATCCTATCTCGGATTTCATGGCTTCTAGCCATTTGTCGGAATCCGGGCCCGCCATCGCTTCTTCATAGTTCGAAGGTTCACCGTTGTCTGGCAACATGATTTCCAAGACAGGGTTGCCGTACCACTCTGGTGCGGAACGTGTCTTTGTGGACCTGCGAAGTTCAATAGCAACTTGATCTGGAGTTTCATGATCATCATCATTAACTTCCTCTCTAGTCGGTGCAGGTACCTCAGGAACATTTTCTTGAGTTGCGCCATTTTCCGGTTCAAGAGGTAATACTTCATCAAGTTCTACTTTCCTCCCACTTACTTCTTTCTAGAGAAACTCTTTCTCTAGAAAGGATCCATTCTTGGCAACAAAGATCTTGCCTTTGGATCTGAGGTAGAAGGTATACCCAATAGTTTCTTTAGGGTATCCTATGAAGACACATTTTTCCGACTTGGGTTCGAGCTTTTCTGGTTGGAGTTTCTTGACATAAGCATCACATCCCTAACTTTTAGAAACGACAGCTTAGGTTTCTTCCCAAACCATAATTCATATGGTGTCGTCTCAACGGATTTCGACGGAGCCCTATTTAAAGTGAATGCGGCAGTCTCTAAAGCATAGCCCCAAAAGGATAGCGGTGAATCGGTAAGAGACATCATAGATCGCACCATATCTAATAGAGTGCGATTACGACGTTCGGACACACCATTACGCTGAGGTGTTCCAGGCGGCGTGAGTTGTGAAACTATTCCACATTTTCTTAAGTGTGTGCCAAATTCGTGACTCAAGTATTCTCCTCCACGATCTGATCGCAAAAACTTGATTTTTCTGTCACGTTGATTCTCAACCTCACTCTGAAATTCCTTGAACTTTTCAAAGGTTTCATACTTGTGTTTCATTAAGTAGACATACCCATATCTACTCAAGTCATCAGTGAGGGTGAGAACATAACGATAGCCACCGCGAGCCTCAACGCTCATTGGACCGCACACATCAGTATGTATGATTTCCAATAAGTTGGTTGCTCGCTCCATTGTTCCTGAGAACGGAGTCTTGGCCATTTTACCCATGAGGCATGGTTCGCACATGTCAAATGATTCATAATCAAGAGACTCTATCTGCATGGAGCTTCTTCATGCGTTTGACACCTATGTGACCAAGGTGGCAGTGCCACAAGTATGTGGGACTATCATTATCAACCTTACATCTTTTGGTATTCACACTATGAACATGTGTAGCATTACGCTCGAGATTCATTAAGAATAAACCATTCACCATCGGAGCATGACCATAAAACATATCTCTCATATAAATAGAACAACCATTATTCTCGGATTTAAATGAGTAGCCATCTCGAATTAAACAAAATCCCGATACAATGTTCATGCTCAAAGCTGGCACTAAATAACAATTATTGAGGTTTAAAACTAATCCCGTAGGTAAATGTAGAGGTAGCGTGCCGACGGCGATCACATTGACCTTGGAACCATTCCCGACGCGCATCGTCACCTTGTCCTTCACCAGTCTCCGCTTATTCCGCAGCTCCTGCTTTGAGTTACAAATGTGAGCAACTGCACCGGTATCAAATACCCAGGAGCTACTACGAGTACTGGTAAGGTACACATCAATTACATGTATATCACATATACCTTTTGTTTTGCCGGCCTTCTTGTCCGCTAAGTATTTGGGGCAGTTCCGCTTCCAGTGGCCACTTCCCTTGCAATAAAAGCACTCAGTCTCGGGCTTGGGTCCATTCTTTGGCTTCTTCCCGGTAGCTTGCTTACCGGGCGCGGCAACTCCCTTGCCGTCCTTCTTGAAGTTCTTCTTACCCTTGCCTTTCTTGAACTTAGTGGTTTTATTCACCATCAACACTTGATGTTCCTTTTTGACTTCTACCTCTGCTGATTTCAGCATTGCAAATAATTCAGGAATGGTCTTTTCCATCCCCTGCATATTGAAGTTCATCACAAAGCTCTTGTAGCTTGGTGGAAGCGACTGAAGGATTCTGTCAATGACTGCGTCATCCGGGAGATTAACTCCCAGCTGAGTCAAGCAGTTATGTAACCCAGACATTGTGAGTATGTGCTCACTGACAGAACTATTTTCCTCCATCTTACAGCTGAAAAACTTGTCAGAGACTTCATATCTCTCGACCCGGGCATGAGCTTGGAAAACCATTTTCAGCTCTTCGAACATCTCATATGCTCCGTGTCTCTCAAAACGTTTTTGGAGCCCCGGTTCTAGGCTGTAAAGCATGCCGCACTGAACGAGGGAGTAATCATCAGCACGTGTCTGCCAAGCGTTCATAACGTCTTGGTTCTGTGGGACGGGTGCGTCACCTAGCAGTGCTTGTAGGACATAATCTTTCTTGGCAACTATGAGGATGATCCTTAGGTTCCGGACCCAGTACGTATAGTTGCTGCCATCGTCTTTCAGCTTGGTTTTCTCTAGGAACGCGTTGAAGTTGAGGACAACGTTGGCCATTTGATCTACAAGACATATTGTAAAGATTTTAGACTAAGTTCATGATAATTAAGTTCATCTAATAAAATTATTCAATGAACTCCCACTCAGATAGACATCCCTCCAGTCATCTAAGTATAAGATGATCCGAGTTAACTAGGCCGTGTCCGATCATCACGTGAGACGGACTAGTCAACATCGGTGAACATCTTCATGTTGATCGTATCTTCTATACGACTCATGCTCGACCTTTCAGTCTTCTGTGTTTCGAGGCCATGTCTGTACATGCTAGGCTCGTCAAGTCAACCTAAGTGTTTGCATGTGTAAATCTGTCTTACACCTGTTGTATGTGAAAGTTGGAATCTAACACCCGATCATCACGTGGTGCTTCGAAACAACGAACTGTCGCAACGGTGCACAATTAGGGGGGAACACTTTCTTGAAATTATTATGAGGGTTCATCTTATTTACTACCGTCGTTCTAAGTAAACAAGATGCAAAAACATGATAAACATCACATGCAATCAAATAATAGTGGCATGATATGGCCAATATCACATAGCTCCTTTGATCTCCATCTTGGGGCTCCATGATCATCTTATCACCGGCATGACACCATGATCTCCATCATCATGATCTCCATCATCGTGTCTCCATGAAGTTGCTCACCAACTATTACTTCTACTACTATGGCTAACGTGTTTAGCAATAAAGTAAAGTAATTTACATGGCGTTTCTCAATGACACGCAGGTCATACAAAAAATAAAGACAACTCCTATGGCTCCTGCCGGTTGTCATACTCATCGACATGTAAGTCGTGATTCTTATTACAATAGCATGAACATCTCATACATCACATATATATCATTCATCATTCATCACAACTTTGGCCATATCATATCACAAAGCACTTGCTGCAAAAACAAGTTAGACGTCCTCTAATTGTTGTTGCAAGTTTTACGTGGCTGCAATAGGGTTCTAGCAAGAACGTTTCCTTACCTACGTGAAAGCCACAACGTGATTTGTCAACTTCTATTTACCCTTCATAAGGACCCTTTTCATCGAATCCGCTCCAACTAAAGTGGGAGAGACAGACACCCGCCAGCCACCTTATGCAACTTGTGCATGTTAGTCGGTGGAACCGGTCTCACGTAAGCGTACGTGTAAGGTTGGTCCGGGCCGCTTCATCCCACAATACCGCTGAAGCAAGATAAGACTAGTAGCGGCAAGAAAGTTGACAACATCTACGCCCACAACAAATTGTGTTCTACTCGTGCAAAGAGAACTACGCATAGACCGAGCTCATGATGCCACTGTTGGGGAACATTGCAGAAAACAAAAAATTTCCTATGGTTTCACCAAGATCCATCTATGAGTTCATCTAGCAACGAGTGATCGGATGCACCTACATACCTTTGTAGATCGCGAGCGGAAGCGTTCACTAGAACATGGATGATGGAGTCGTACTCGCCGTGATCCAAATCACCGATGACCAAGCGCCGAACGGACGGCACCTCCGTGTTCAACACACGTACGGAGCGGATGACGTCTCCTCCTTCTTGATCCAGCAAGGGGGGAGGAGAGGTTGATGAAGATCCAGCAGCACGACGGCGTGGTGGTGGATGCAGTTGTCACGTGCAGCAGGGCTTCGCCGAGCGTCTGCGCGAGAGAGAGAGGTGTAGCAGGGGAGAGGGGGGCGCCAAGATGCAAGGGTGCGGCTGCCCCCTCCCTCCCCCCTTTATATAGGCCCCTGGGGGGGCGCCGGCCCTTGGGAGATCCAATCTCCAAGGGGGCGGCGGCCAAGGGGGTGGAGTGCCCCCCAAGGCAACTGCCCCCCCCCCACCCTAGGGTTCCAACCCTAGGCGCAGGGGGTGGGCCTAGGGGGCGCACCAGCCCACTAAGGGCTGGTTCCCCCTCCCACTTCAGCCCATGGGGCCCTCCGGGATGGGTGGCCCCACCCGGTGGACCCCCCGGGACCCATCCGGTGGTCCCGGTACAATACTGGTGACCCCCGAAACTTTCCCGATGACCGAAACTGCACTTCCTATATATAATTCTTTACCTCCGGACCATTCCGGAACTCCTCGTGACGTCCGGGATCTCATCCGGGACTCCAAACAACTTTCGTATTACTGCATATACATATCTTTACAACCCTAGCATCACCGAACCTTAAGTGTGTAGACCCTACGGGTTCGGGAGACATGTAGACATGACCGAGATTGCTCTCCGGTCAACAACCAACAGCGGGATCTGGATACCCATGTTGGCTCCCACATGCTCCTCGATGATCTCATCGGATGGACCATGATGTCGAGGATTCAAGCAACCCCGTATACAATTCCCTTTGTAAATCGGTATGTTACTTGCCCGAGATTCGATCGTCGGTATCCCAATACCTTGTTCAATCTCGTTACCGGCAAGTCACTTTACTCATACCGTAATGCATGATCCCGTGACCATACACTTGGTCACTTTGAGCTCATAATGATGATGCATTACCGAGTGGGCCCAGTGATACCTCTCCGTCATACGGAGTGACAAATGTCAGTCTTGATCTGTGTCAACCCAACAGACACTTTCGGAGACACCCGCAGTATACCTTTATAGTCACCCAGTTACGTTGTGACGTTTGGTACACCCAAAGCACTCCTACGGTATCCGGGAGTTACATGATCTCATGGTCTAAGGAAAGGATACTTAACATGGGAAAAACCCTAGCAAACGAACTATACGATCTTATGCTATGTTTAGGATTGGGTCTTGTCCATCACATCATTCTCCTAATGATGTGATCTCGTTATCAATGACATCCAATGTGCATAGTCAGGAAACCATGACTATCTGTTGATCAACGAGCTAGTCAACTAGAGGCTTACTAGGGACATGTTGGTGTCTATTATTCACACATGTATTGCGATTTCCGGATAACACAAGTATAGCATGAATAAAGACAATTATCATGAACAAGGAAATATAATAATAATGCTTTTATTATTGCCTCTAGGGCATATTTCCAACATATACACCCCGGACAGCCATCAAATCCCAGGCGCTTGTGGACTTCATCAATGATTGGACCGAGTTACAGGCACCAGAAGACAAACCGGATAATACATACTGGACCATTCACTTTGATGGATCCAGGCAGCTGGAAGGCTCGGGGGCTGGAGTGGTCCTCACTTCCCCTTGAGGAGATAAGATTTGTTATGTTCTCTGCTTAATGTTTCCTTGTACTAACAATGCAGCGGAATACGAGGCCTTGCTCCATGGCCTTCGTGTAGTTAAGGAAATGAACTTAAGCCGGGTTCGATGCTTTGGAGATTCTGATTTGGTGGCTCAGCAAGTTTTTGGTACTTGGGATTCTAAGGACCCGCTCATGGCGGCTTATAGGCGCGAGGTGGATATTGTGGCAGGTCACTTTAAGGGTTATCAGGTGGAGCACATCGACCGGCGCAAGAACGAAGCAGCAGATGCTCTAAGCCGGTTGGGATCTCAGCGTAAGCCGGTACCACCTAATACCTTTCTAGATATCTTGCATAACCCATCTGTAAAGTTGCCTATAGAGGAGGATTTAGTTGTTCCTGATCCTGAGGCCCAGTTGGTAGCCGTTTTGCATGCCACTCCGGATTGGACGGTTCCATATTTGGCGTATCTGAACCGGGGCGAATTACCAAAAGACGAACTTTTCGCCAGGCAGATAGTCCGGCGGTCCAAGTCTATGGTTGTTCACAATGGTGAGTTGCACCGTTCTAGCGTTTCAGGCGTATTCCAACGTTGTGTTTCTCCTGAAGAAGGACAGGAGATTCTATGAGAAATCCATGATGGGGATTGCGGTCACCATGCCGGCTGAAAGTCCTTGGTTGCCAAGGCTTTCCGACACGGGTTCTACTGGTTGACAACTCATTCTGATGCGGAAGACTTGGTAAAGCGGTGTGACGCTTGTCAGAAATTTTCACGTCGAGCTCATGTTCCTGCTCAGGAGTTACGCATGATCCCCATCACTTGGCCGTTTGCTACTTGGGGGCTGGATATGGTTGGACCCTTTAAGCGTTCTAAGGACAAGAAGACCCACCTGTTGGTGGCGGTTGACAAGTTCACCAAATGGGTTGAAGCGGAGCCCGTCTGTAAATGTGATGCAGCCACGGTGGTTCAGTTTCTCAAAAAGATTATTTTCCGTTTCGGCTTTCCACATAGCATCATCACAGATAATGGTACGAACCTTTCTAAAGGTGAGATGGAGGAGTTCTACCAACGAAAGCACATCCAGCTTGATGTAGCATCTGTGGCTCACCCCCAGTCTAATGGTCAAGCTAAGAGGGCGAATCAAGAAATCCTGAAGGGTATCAAGCCTCGGCTCATGGTCCCTTTGAAGCGGACGCCGGGTTGTTGGGTGGAAGAATTACCATCTGTGTTATGGAGCATAAATACCACCCCAAACCGATCTACAGGATATACACCCTTTTTCCTGGTCTATGGGGCTGAGGCTGTCCTCCCAAGTGATATTCGTCACGACTCGCCCCGGGTCGCGAATTATGTTGAAGCGGACAACGAGCAAGGACGCCAAGAGGCGCTGGACCTGTTAGATGAGAAGCGAGACATGGCTTTGGCTCGGTCGGCGGTTTATCAACAAGACCTGCGGCGTTATCACAGCCACCGGGTTAAGACAAGAACCTTTCAAGAAGGCGATTTGGTACTTCGGCTCATTCAAGACCAGGCGGATATGCACAAGTTATCCCCACCTTGGGAAGGGCCTTTTGTGGTCAGCAAAAATCTGCACAACGGATCATACTACCTCATTGACGTTCGAGAAGACTCACGTAGCTCTGAGGAGGAGACCCGGCGGCCATGGAACATAGCTCTCCTACGGCCTTATTACACTTGAAGCCACAGGCTTTTCATATGTACATATTTCAACAATGTATATATTATGATCAATATAATAAACCGGCATCCTTGCTATCAAGCAGGGCCTCCGCCATTTTTCCTTTAAATATCTGTTAACTTGGGGGCTTCCTGTTCAAACATAGGTGTATTCACCAAAGAGAACATGGCGTTACTACCCTCTTGATGCGGCTATCACGTCACAACAAAGCTTGGGAGCTTCACACCCAAGGGGCCAAAGAGAGTCTTGTTGCTACGCACAACTCAAACATAGGCACTCATTGAGCACAGCTCACAAAGTTACTTGGGGGCTCTTTGTGTCAAATACCAAAGAGTTTGAAAGGACCCTTGTAGTTGGGTATCGACCCACGGCTTGGAAGCCTAGTGCATTCACCTAAAACCCCGGGTTAACCTGCCTTCATCAAGTAAGCCACTCCTATCCAGGTAATCCTGGCATGACCCGTCGAATGTTTGACAGTTACTCTCATTGAGACCCTGAACTTGTCAAAGTTAAAATGATGATTGGTTAGTTGGAGGGCCATCTTAAAAGGCTTTGTCAAAATGGTTTAACTCAGTGGCCTGGCAGCCCATGAAAAGCCTCGGTTTGGGCCCGGCAGCCCTTGAAAAGCCTCGACTACGGTTTTGTGTTTGCTTTTTTGCCAAGTTTTTGTTTTTCGTGAGGTCTACGTTAAACTGGAGTTTTTTAACCCGGCATGGCTTATGGATCTTCTGTTAAAGTATACAATTAAAGGTAATCTGGCATCCTTCAAAACCGGTCTGGCTTTGACACTTTGTCTCCAGCAATCGGCCGGTGTTCATCACAACCCGGTTTTATAGCATATATATATATACCAACATGGCATGGTGGAAGTTGGGTTTTCACCTTTCTTCAAATCACAATTGGTAAACCAACAACAATGTTTTATATCACAGGTATGATTTATTATTGCTGCAACCATAGTTGCTTACCAAGTTGTGTTGGGTATTTTGACCCGTCCGATGGTAAACCGCCTGGACAGATTTTCCTTATGTAGGCACAGGGATTGCATAACATTGTAAACATACATAAGCCAGTACTGAAATTCTCATGATAAATCAACGCAAAGTGTATCCCGCTGCACGAGGGCAATGGATCAAAGTATTTTCACTAGCTTATTACAAGGTGCTCGAAGGCCCAAAATTTGGTGTTTCTAGCAGAACAAGGTTTATGGAGCATCACTCTGATTGCCGGATCAAGTCTCATTACCATGTTGATGCGAAGTTGATAGGTCATCTGGCGTCGGCTCAGCCTCCTCCTCCCCACCTAGTGGCTGGAAGTTTGTAGTGGTCCAGTCAATCCGGGTTAAGGCCTGAAAGGTAGCTTCTTCACTGATAAGTTCTGACGGATCAATGTCAGGGGCATAAGTGTGCTTACGGATTCCTGGAATAAGATTTTGTGCCTCCGGAATGACAGGGTTAACCCGTTTGTTGTTGGCATCATAATAAGATCGGTGAACCGTCAAGTTAGCATCTTCTGCCAGCTGACTCGCCAGAGGACGCATTTCCCTTGTCACCCTTTTAAGGGTTGCATCATCGAAATCTGCTCCATTTTCTTGTGTGCTTGGAAAGCCTTTGGCAAGGTCAACCGGATCCAAATCAGCTATCCACGCTTTGGCTCGGGTAAGTGCCAACAAAGCGCCGGCCCTGGTAGCAGATCGCTTCACCTCTTCTAGCTGTGCTGGTACCATGGATAGCCTTGCCGGAGTGTCCTTGATCAGAGTTGGGGCCGGATTGTCATAAGATGCTACGCAGATAACCCGTTGAGCACCGGTGTATAGTTGTTCAAGAAGAGTATATGCTGCTTTCAGCTTCATCCGTACATCTGAGCCCAGATGAGTAATGCGGCTACCTGCAACGGTTTAAGAATTTCATACTTCAACCGGCACCTTACAAGATGGATATTTCAAATACCTTGCCATGCGTACTTACCAAATACTGCGGAGGTCATGGCGTTCACTTGACGTTTCAACCCAGAAAGTTCTTCTGCCACCGGTCTAAGAGCAGATTCGGCATCTTCAGCCCGTTTCAGTAATGTGCCCTTCTCGGTGTCCCAATTGGCACGTTCCGTCTTGAATTCTTCCTTCAGTCGTTCTATGGAAGTTAAAGCGGCTCGAAGTTCATCTTTGGCTTTGGACGATTCTTCTTGATGAGATCTGATACTCTCTTGAGGATCAGCAATCTGCGTCCGTTGATGGTTTATGTCAGCCTGTCAACATCAGAGGAGCACATCAGTATTTTATTAAAAGTCCCAAGCATACAACTGGTTCTACACTTGGCACTTGGGGGCTAATGCGGATTGCTTCTTTCTTACTACTTATTCAAAGTCCCAAGGATTCATACAAGTTTCAATCTTGGCACTTGGGGGCTAATGTGTATTTGTTCAAACTACTTAAAAGTCAACAATGTGCAGTTTGGAAATTCAAAGTCCCGGTTTGTTTTTACAAGCTAAACCGACCCTTGGGGGCTACAGGATACAAGGCAGTGAAAATACAAAGATAAGGAAGACAATGTTTACCTCATAGCGTTCCTTCATCAGATTTACCAAGTCAGCTTCATTGTCTCGGCTTGTATAAAGCCGGTTCAAGAATCCGGAATGAAGATCCTGGGCGGAAAGATTAGCATATTTTGACATATCAGTTTCCGTTTTCCTCTTGCCCATTGAAATAAACTCATCCTTGGCGGTATGTTTTGCCAAGATAACTAGATCACCCGGAGCGGTATAAGCAGTGCCAGTAACAATAACGTCATCGTCTTTGGCTGGGCTTGGCGGATTAGCACTTGACTTCAGTGGATCAGCAACCGGACTTGCAGGCATAGCATGTGGACTTGAGGTATCCTCATGTATGGCCGGATCAGCCTCCGGCGGATTAGCATTGATAGTTGGCTCTGGCGGGACAAAATCATCCATGAGATTATCAAGATTTTTATCAAGATCCTCAGGAGCTTTCTCCGGTTCAACTTCACCGGTAGGGGCACTGGTCTTGGCCTTCTTACTCAAACGAGCTTGAGCACTAATATTAAAACAAAGATTAGCATGGTCAACTGAGTTACGAAAGAGAAGGGAAGACTACACACTTACCCAGGGATGGTTTTCAGTGGAGGCAGCTGAGTGGTTGATGAACCGCCAGATGAATTAGAAGATGCCTGATAATTTGAATCAAATGAATTGAGAGGGCATCGGAAGAAACCATTCAAAAGATAACATTTTTTAGGAGAACAAGCAACCTCTGGACAACGTTTCCAGTTTGTGGTATGAGGTAAACCGGAAGAAGTGACCTGTTGACCACTGTGCCGGGTTGTGCGATGCCCTTCGGTTTTCTGTGTCTTCAAAGAAAGTTTTTGATCCAAATGATCAACAGGGTGAGAGCATTTCACTTTCCGAACTGCACGGCGAAATCGTTGAACCGGCACAAGTTCTGAGTCAGAAGAAAGACAAATTACCTCAACATGATCTGCATGGCTGGCCTCCGCATCATCCTGGGAGTAATCATTATCAGTAAAATATATGGATAGAAGTCAAGGGAGTCAAACTTTACCTCTTCAGCCGAGTTATCGACATCTTCTGGCGGTTCCGAAGACTCAACAGTTTTCTTTTTGGCAGCTTTCTTGATGACCTTGGTCTTACCACGAGGAGCCTTAGCTACTTTGTCTTGAGATTTCCTTTTCCAAAAGGAGCTACTGGCCTATGGGATTGCATAAAAGGATTATTATAGCAGTGTCAAAGCGGAGAAGGATCAGGAAAAGTACAAGGTTAAAATCTTTACCGATGGCGGTTTGTTGGAGGTGTAAAAAGGACGCAGACCAATTTGAGTACATACGGTGAGCGGTTCGTCAAGTATTTTCTTTACACTTTCACTGACTTCATCATCAGTCAGTTCTATTTCATTAAACCATTGTGGATCATTGGTGTTGCCGGTATATTCAAACATCAATCCGGGCCGGCAGCTTAAAGGAAGAATGCACCATGAAATCCAGCAACGGACAAGATCAACACCAGTTAAACCGTGGGCAAGGAGAGCCTGGAGTTTGGCGAGTTGAGGTGCATAGGCTTGTCGATCTTTGGCAGGCAATCTCTGAGGTAAAGGGTGATTATTGCTGAGCCGGTGCAGACGGTAGCCCGGCAAGGGATTCTCTTCAGCAGGGGTAGTATTCTGACAGTAGAACCAGGTTTGGTTCCAGTCTTTTGGATGGCTGTGAAGTTTGGCGTGAGGAAAATCAACATCTTTCCTCTTTTGGATTGACACACCGCCAAGTTCAGTATTAGGTCCATCAGAAAATTCTGTCCGGCGGTTTAAGTGAAAGAGATCTAGAAAGAGGTCGACAGTTGGTTCTTCTTGCAGATAAACCTCGCAGAATACTTGGAAGTTGCATATGTTGGACACGGAATTTGGTCCAATATCTTGAGGATGAAGTTGGAGCCTGGCAAGAACGTCCCGGAGAAACTTTGATCCGGGAGGACTGAAACCTCGAGCTAAATGTTGCAAGAATACAATCACTTCTCCATCTTGAGGTTCAGGGGGGCACTCAGGGCCAGGAACTCGCCAATGGAGGATATTTTTTGAAGCTAAAGCGCCGGTGGTGACATATTCATTGATTTGCGTTTTTGTGATCCGAGACGGAACCCAGTTGCAAGCAGCAAATTGCTTCGTCATCCTACAAAGTCTGTAAAAGGAAAATGGACGGTTTACGATTGGCGGTTCGTATGTGTTTGTCAAATATTAAACCGGCAATTCAAGGTATACGTATGAAGTAAACCGGGCATGTCTGTTCAAAGTATAGATGGCGTTTTAAGAGAGGGCTAATGACATACGACGGATTATCAACACTAAAGGATAAACCGCCCTTTGGAGGCAGAACCCCGAACTGAAAATTTGTTAAGTGTTGTGGAAAACAAGTTTCATAAGAAGGTGATATAATTTCGGATCTACCATTGTTCAAGAGACAAATTTTTCCGAGCTGTACAATGGTGCTAAACAGAACAGAGAAGATTCAGATAAGGATTTACACAGGAGCAGTAAGATGCTGTAGTATGGCAGATTAAAAGCTACAGATCCGGCCGCAAGGGGAAATTATCAGGTTTATCTAGATTCAGTATGATGCTAAAGGAAAAAGCAGAGGAAGGGCCGATGAACACTGACGAACACCGAAGAAGCTTCGAAACCCTAATACATATTCAACAAATAATGGGAAGGTGTATGTACCAGGGACACGCATCGGTGGAGTATCTTCAGAGATCTGGTATGAACAGGGTGATGCAGTGGCCTGGTTGGTGCGGACTGGAAGATCAACGACGACGACGACGGCGATACTTGAGGTCTTCGGGTCGCGAGGAGGAAGACGATGCAGTTTGGAAAGGGGGGAAATGGAAGGCGCCCTGGTCTTATTTATAAGGAAGTGGGGGGAAACAGCAGGCGCGAAAATCGAGGAGTTAGAAGCGGCAAAAGAGGATGCAGCTGTCGCCTCGATCTTCAGGAATTAATTAAAGAGAAAGGAATCTTTATAGAACTTTTTATACAGGGATGACGTCGCAATGATTTACTACAGTAACAGAAGATGACGTCATGGCGATTCACCAAAATTCACAGGGAAAAGACAATATGGTGGTTTACGAGAATTGCCAGAAATTCAAGGATTGAAGACTGACATGAACAGGTTCAAATCAATCTGGGGCCTAATGTTGAGGATATAACCTCTGAGGGTAAACCGCCCAGGAGGGGCCGGTTCACCTTCAGCTATAATGAAGCCCAAGGAAACCCAGAAGATGGCGCTTTACGGATGAAGCTTAGAGGCCCAGAGCCCGCAGGTGATTTAGGGCCCATGATAGTAAACCGCCATGATTGTATAAACTTGCATTGTAAGATAGGAAAGAAGAGACCGAGGCGGACACTTGTATGAGCCAACCTCGGGACTCTGTAGACCGGCCGGGGTCCTCCCAAGTATATAAAGGGGTGACCCGGCGGCGGTTTAGGGACAGGAAACAACAACTCGAAGCCAGACAAAGCGGATTCGCTCCCTAGCCTTCGAAACCCCAGCAATACCAATCACAACTAGATGTAGGCTTTTAACTTCATCGAAGGGGCCGTACTAGTATAAAACTCTCGTGTCCCCTTGTCCGGTTTAACCCCTTCAAGCTAACCCGTAGTGATGGCTCCACGACTAAGTCCTTTCATGAGGACATCTGCCGTGACAATTCCACGACAGTACGTGTGTTGAACGCGGAGGTGCCGTCCTTTCGGCACTTGGTCATCGGTGATTTGGATCACGACGAGTACGACTCCATCAACCCCGTTCTCTTGAGCGCTTCCGCTCGCGATCTACAAGGGTATGTAGATGCACTCCCCTTTCCCTCGTTGCTAGATGACTCCATAAACTGATCTTGGTGATGCGTAGAAAATTTTAAAATTCTGCTACGTTCCCCAACAGTGGCATCATGAGCTAGGTCTATGTGTAGTTTCTATGCACGAGTAGAACACAAGTTGTTGTGGGCGTTGATTTTGTCAATTTACTTGCCATTACTAGTCTTATCTTGATTCGGCAGCATCGTGGGATGAAGCGGCCCGGACCGACCTTACATGTATGCTTACGTGAGACTGGTTCCACCGACTGACATGCACTAGTTGCATAAGGTGGCTAGCGGGTGTCTGTCTCTCCCACTTTAGTCGGATCGGATTCGATGAAAAGGGTCCTTATGAAGGGTAAATAGAAATTGGCATATCACGTTGTGGTTTTGGCATAGGTAAGAAACGTTCTTGCTAGAAACCTATAGCAGCCACGTAAAAACTTGCAACAACAATTAGAGGACGTCTAACTTGTTTTTGCAGCATGTGCCATGTGATGTCATATGGCCAAAAGGATGTGATGAATGATATATGTGATGTATGAGATTGATCATGTTCTTGTAATAGGAATCACAACTTGCATGTCGATGAGTATGACAACCGGCAGGAGCCATAGCAGTTGTCTTAATTTATTTATGACCTGCGTGTCAACATAAACGTCATGTGATTACTTTACTTTATTGCTAAACCGTTAGCCATAGTAGTAGAAGTAATAGATGACGAGATAACTTCATGAAGACACGATGATGGAGATCATGATGATGGAGATTATGGTTTCATGCCGGTGACGATGATGATCATGGCGCCCCGAAGATGGAGATCAAAAGGAGCAAATGATATTGGCCATATCATGTCACTATTTGATTGCATGTGATGTTTATCATGTTTTTGCTTCTTATTTGCTTAGAACGACGGTAGTAAATAAGATGATCCCTCACAATAATTTCAAGAAAGTGTTCCCCCTAACTGTGCACCATTGCTAAGGTCCGTTGTTCCGAAGCACCACGTGATGATCGGGTGTGATAGGTTCTAACATTCGCATACAACAGGTGTAAGCCAGATTTACGCATGTAATACACTTAGGTTGACTTGACGAGCCTAGCATGTACAGACATGGCCTCGGAACACGGAAGACCGAAAGGTCGAACATGAGTCGTATAGAAGATACAATCAACATGAAGATGTTCACCGATGATGACTAGTCCGTCTCACGTGATGATCGGACACGGCCTAGTTGAATCGGATCATGTATCACTTAGATGACTAGAGGGATGTCTATCTGAGTGGGAGTTCATTAAATAATTTGATTAGATGAACTTAATTATCATGAACTTAGTCTAAAATATTTGCAATATGTCTTGTAGATCAAATGGCCCACGTTAATGTTGCCCTCAACTTCAACGCGTTCCTAGAGAAAACCAAGCTGAAAGACGATGGCAGCAACTACACGGACCGGGTCCGTAATTGAGGATTATCCTCATAGCTGCCAGGAAAGCATATGTCCTTGATGCACCGCTAGGTGAAGCACCTGTTTTCCCTGCAGAACAAGACATTATGAACGCTTGGCAGACATGTAGTGATGATTACTCCCTCGTTCAGTGCGGCATGCTTTACAGCTTAGAACCGGGGCTCCAAAAGCGTTTTGAGCAACACGAAGCATATGAGATGTTCCAAGAGCTGAAAATGGTTTTCCAAGCTCACTCCCGAGTCGAGAGATATGAAGTCTCCGACAAGTTCTACAGTTGTAAGATGGAGGAGAACAGTTCTGTCAGCGAGTACATACTCAAAATGTCTGGGTTGCATAACCGCTTGTCTCAGCTAGGAGTTAATCTCCCGGATGATGCGGTCGTTGACAGAATCCTTCAGTCGCTCCCACCTAACTACAAGAGCTTTGTGATGAACTTCAATATGCAGGGGATGGAAAAGACCATTCCCGAGGTATATTCAATGTTGAAATCAGCGGAGGTGGAAATCACAAAGGAACATCAAGTGTTGATGGTGAATAAAACCACTAAGTTCAAGAAAGGCAAGGGTAAAAAGAACTTCAAGAAGGACGGCAAGGAAGTTGCCGCGCCCGGTAAGCAAGCTGCCGGGAAGAAGTCAAAGAATGGACCCAAACCTGAGACTGAGTGCTTTTATTGCAAGGGAAACAGTCACTGGAAGCGGAATTGCCCCAAGTACTTAGCGTAAAAGAAGGCCGGCAATACCAAAGGTATATGTGATATACATGTTATTGATGTGTACCTTACCAGCGCTCGTAGTAGCTCCTGGGTATTTGATACTGGTGCAGTTGCTCATATTTGTAACTCAAAACAGGAACTACGGAATAAACGGAGACTGGCGAAGGACGAGGTGACGATGCGCGTCGGGAATAGTTCCAAGGTCGATGTGATCGCCGTCGGCACGCTACCTCTGCATTTACCTATGGGATTAGTTTTAAACCTCAATAATTGTTATTTAGTACCAGCTTTGAGCATGAACATTGTATCTGCATCTCGTTTAATGCGAGACAGCTACTCATTTAAATACGAGAATAATGGTTGTTCTATTTATATGAGAGACATGTTTTATGGTCATGCCCCGCTGGTCAATGGTTTATTCTTATTTAATCTCGAACGTGATGTTACACACATTCATAGTGTGAATGCCAAAGATGTAAGGTTGATAATGATAGTCCTACATACTTGTGGCACTGCCGCCTTGGTCACATTGGTGTCAAACGCATGAAGAAACTCCATGCAGATGGACTTTTGGAGTCTCTTGATTATGAATCATTTGACATGTGCGAACCATGCCTCATGGGTAAAATGACCAAGACTCCGTTCTCCGGAACAATGGAGCGAGCAACCAACTTATTGGAAATCATACATACTGATGTGTACGGTCCAATGAGCGTTGAGGCTCGCGGTGGCTATCGTTATGTCCTCACCCTCACTGATGACTGAAGTAGATATGGGTATGTCTACTTAATGAAACACAAGTCTGAGACCTTTGAAAAGTTCAAGGAATTTCAGAGTGAGGTTGAGAATCAACGTGACAAGAAAATCAAGTTCTTACGATCAGATCGTGGGGGAGAATATTTGAGTCACGAATTTGGCACGCACTTAAGGAAATGTGGAATAGTTTCACAACTCACGCCGCCTGGAATACCATAGCGTAATGGTGTGTCCGAACATCGTAATCGCACCCTATTGGATATGGTACGATCTATGATGTCTCTTACCGATCTACCGCTATCATTTTGGGGTTATGCTATAGAGACTGCCGCATTCACTTTAAATAGGGCCCCGTCGAAATCCGTTGAGACGACACCGTATGAATTGTGGTTTGGCAAGAAACCTAAGCTGTCGTTTTTGAAAGTTTGGGGATGCGATGCTTATGTCAAGAAACTTCAACCTGAAAAGCTCGAACCCAAATCGGAAAAATGCGTCTTCATAGGATACCCTAAAGAAACTATTGGGTATACCTTTTATCTTAGATCCGAAGGCAAGACCTTTGTTGCCAAGAATGGATCCTTTCTAGAGAAAGAGTTTCTCTCCAAAGAAGTAAGTGGGAGGAAAGTAGAACTTGATGAAGTATTGCCTCTTGAACCGGAGAGTGGCGCAGCTCAAGAAATTGTTCCTGAGGTGTCTGCACCGACTAGGGAGGAAGATAATGACGATGATCATGAAACTTCAGATCAAGTTGCTACTGAACTTCGAAGGTCCACAAGGACGCGTTCCGCACCAGAGTGGTACGGCAACCCTATCCTGGAAATCATGTTGTTGAATGGTGAACCTTCGAACTATGAAGAAGCGATGGCGGGCCCAGATTCCGACAAATGGCTGGAAGCCATGAAATCCGAGATAGGATCCATGTATGAAAACGAAGTATGGACTTTGACTGACTTGCCTGTTGATCGTCGAGCCATAGAAAATAAATGGATCTTTAAGGAGAAGACACACGCGGATGGTAATGTGACCATCTATAAAGCTCGGCTTGTCGCTAAGGGTTATCGACAAGTTCAAGGGGTTGACTACGATAAGACTTTCTCACCCGTAGTGAAGCCAAAGTCCGTCCGAATCATGTTAGCAATTGCCGCATTCTATGATTATGAGATATGGCAAATGGACGTCAAAACGGCATTCCTTAATGGTTTCCTTAAGGAAGAATTGTATGTGATGCAGCCAGAAGGTTTTGTCGATCCTAAGAATGCTGACAAGGTGTGCAAGCTCCAACGCTCAATCTATGGGCTGGTGCAAGCATCTCGGAATTGGAACATTTGTTTTGATGAGATGATCAAAGTGTTTGGGTTTACGCAGACTTATGGAGAAGCCTGCGTTTACAAGAAAGTGAGTGGGAGCTCCGTAGCATTTCTCATATTGTATGTGGATGACATACTATTGATGGGAAATGATATAGAATTCTTGGAAAGCATAAAGGCCTACTTGAACAAGTGTTTTTCAATGAAGGACCTTGGAGAAGCTGCTTATATATTAGGCATCAAGATCTATAGAGATAGATCGAGATGCCTCATTGGTCTTTCACAAAGTACATACCTTGACAAGATATTGAAGAAGTTCAATATGGATCAGTCCAAGAAGGGGTTCTTGCCTGTATTGCAAGGTGTGAGATTGAGCACAGCTCAATGCCCGACCATGGCAAAAGATAGAGAAAAGATGAGTGTCATCCCCTATGCCTCGGCCATAGGGTCTATCATGTATGCCATGCTGTGTACCAGACCTAATGTAAACCTTGCCGTAAGTTTGGTAGGAAGGTACCAAAGTAATCCCGGCATGGAACACTGGACAACGGTTAAGAATATCCTGAAGTACTTGAAATAGACTAAGGATATGTTTCTCGTCTATGGAGGTGACGAAGAGCTCGTCGTAAAGGGTTATGTCGATGCTAGCTTCGACACAGATCTGGATGACTCTATGTCACAAACCGGATACGTGTATATTTTGAATGGTGGGGCAGTCAGCTGGTGCAGTTGCAAGCAAAGCGTCTTGGCGGGATCTACATGTGAAGCGGAGTACATGGCAGCCTCGGAGGCAGCACAAGAAGCAATCTAGGTGAAGGAGTTCATTGCCGACCTAGGAGTTATTCCCAATGCGTTGGGCCCGATGACTTTCTTCTGTGACAACACTAGAGCTATTGCCCTTGCCAAGGAGCCCAGGTTTCACAGGAAGACCAGGCATATCAAGCGTCGCCTCAACTCCATTCGTGAAAATGTTCAAAATGGAGACATAGATATTTGCAAAGTGCATACGGACCTGAATGTCGTAGATCCGTTGACTAAACCTCTTCCTCGAGCAAAACATGATCAGCACCAGAACTCTATGGGTTTTCGATTCATCATGATGTAACTAGATTATTGACTCTAGTGCAAGTGGGAGACTGTTGGAAATATGCCCTAGAGGCAATAATAAAATGATTATTATTATATTTCCTTGTTCATGATAATTGTCTATTGTTCATGCTATAATTGTGTTACCCGGAAATCATAATACATGTGTGAATACATAGACCATAACATGTCCCTAGTAAGCCTGTAGTTAACTAGCTCGTTGATCAATAGATAGTCACGGTTTCCTCACTATGGACATTGGATGTCATTGATAACGGGATCACATCATTAGGAGAATGACGTGATGGACAAGACCCAATCCTAAGCATAACACAAGATCGTGTGGTTCGTTTGCTAGAGCTTTTCCAATGTCAAGTATCATTTCCTTAGACCATGAGATCGTGTAACTCCCGGATGCCGTAGGAGTGCTTTGGGTGTACCAAACGTCACAACGTAACTGGGTGAATATAAAGGTATACTACAGGTATCCCCGAAAGTATCTGTTGGGTTGACACGGATCGAGACTGGAATTTGTCACTCCGTATGACGGAGAGGTATCTCTGGGCCCACTCGGTAATGCATCATCATAATGAGCTCAATGTGACCAAGTGTTTGGTCACGGGATCATGCATTATGGTACGAGTAAAGTGACTTGCCGATAACGAGATTGAACGAGGTATTGGGATATCGACGATCGAATCTCGGGCAAGTAACGTACCGATTGACAAAGGGAATTGGATACGGGATTGATTGAATCCTTGACATCGTGGTTCATCCGATGAGATCATCGTGGAACATGTGGGAGCCAACATGGGTATCCATATCCCGCTGTTGGTTATTGATCGGAGAGTCATCTCGGTCATGTCTGCATGTCTCCCGAACCCGTAGGGTCTACACACTTAAGGTTCGGTGACGCTAGGGTTGTAGAGATATTAGTATGCGGTAACCCGGAAGTTGTTCGGAGTTCCGGATGAGATCTCGGACATCACGAGGAGTTTCGGAATGGTCTGGAGGTGAAGATTTATATATAGGAAGTTCAGTTTCGGCCACCAGAAAGGTTTCAGGGGTAATCGGTATTGTACCGGGACCACCGGAAGGGTCCCGGGGCTCCACCGGATGGGGCCACCTATCCCGGAGGGCCCCATGAGCTGAAGTGGGAGGGGAACCAGCCCCTGGTGGGCTGGTGCGCCCGCCCATGGGCCTCCCCCTGCGCCTAGGGTTGGAAACCCTAGGGGTGGGGGCGCCCCACTTGGCTTGGGGGGCAAGTCCCTCTTGGCCGCTGCCCCCCCCTTGGAGATCCCATCTCCTAGGGCCGGCGCCCCCCCTAGGGGCCCTATATATAGTGGGGGGGAGGGAGGGCAGCCGCACCAAGTCTCTGGCCCCTCCCTCTCCCCTCGTAACACCTCTCTCTCTCGTTGGAGCTTGGCGAAGCCCTGCCGAGATCACCGCTGCTTCCACCGCCACGCCGTCATGCTGCTGGATCTCCATCAACCTCTCCTTCCCCTTGCTGGATCAAGAAGGAGGAAACGTCTTCCCAACCGTATGTGTGTTGAACGCGGAAGTTTCGTCCGTTCAGCACTTGGTCATCGGTGATTTGGATCACGACGAGTACGACTCCATCAAGCCCGTTCTCTTGAACGCTTCCGCTCGCGATCTACAAGGGTATGTAGATGCACTTCCCTTTTCCTCGTTGTTAGATGACTCCATAGATTGATCTTGGTGATGCGTAGAAAATTTTAAAATTCTGCTACGTTCCCCAACAACATCAACATCGCCGCTGCCCATCATCACGGGTCCCCAACGCCGCCGGCCCCGATCACCTCCGCGCCGCCGGCCCCCGTCACTTCCGCACCGCCGACAACCTCCGTCTTCACGTCGGAGGAGATAACCAGCACCCCGCGGGACCTCGTGACGGCCGTCCAGGGCATCTCCCTGTACTTGGCCGGCCCGCACACCACCCCGCCGGCTGCGCGCCCCGCCTACAGCCACCCGGCGACGCACTGGCCGATCCAGAACGCGTCGGGCCCGAGCGGGACGCCCGTGCCGCCGTTCCAGGCGGGCTCACCGGCAGGCCCCCGTCGCTGCTGCACCTACCCTGGTACTCGGTACCCGCGGCGATCGCCGGGGCCCATCCGTTGCTCCAGCCGCCGCCCGCCCTAGCGCCGTCCTGGCCGCAGTGGCCCGTGCCGGTTCTCGCGGCGCACCCGCGCCTCCCGCGCTCGCCCCAGCGCCGCAGTGGCCGCACTGGCCCGCGCCGGCCCCAGCCGCGCCACCCACGCCGATCCAGCTCCCACCGCCGCCGTCCAGGTCCGGTTTCCGCCGTCACCGTCCCCGATCCCAGCCTGACTAACTGGGACGTCGCCACCGCCAGTTTACACAGATGTCAGGGACCCACCACTAGCCATGCTGCAGTCTGGGGCCTCGTCCGGCTCCGCGAGGGCCTACGATGGCCTTCCCACCGTTGACCGGGCGCCGTCATCATCACTGCTTCGCACCGCCGAGCCGGTCGGTCATGGCACGCCGACCCAGACGCCACCATGGTTCGCCAAGATCGATTTCACCACTTATGACGGCACGGAGGACCCGCTTAACTGGCTCAACCAGTGTGAGCAGTTTTTCCGTGGCCAGCGCACGCTTGCGTCGGAGCGCACTTGGCTGGCATCCTACCACCTCTGCGGTGCAGCCCATACCTGGTACTACGCCCTCGAGCAGGACGAGGGCAGCATGCCCCATTTGGAGCGCTTCCGCGAGCTCTGCCTCCTTCGCTTTGGGCCTCCAGTTCGCGGGAGCCGCCTGGCGGAGCTCGGCCGCCTTCCCTTCACCTCCACGGTGCAGAACTTCGCCGACCGTTTCCAAGCCCTGGCATGCCATGCGTCGGGCATGACGGCGCAACAGCGGGCCGACCTCTTTGTCGATGGACTTCCGGATCACATCCGCGTGGGCGTGGAGCTTCGGGGACCCCAGGATCTCCAGTCGGCCATGTACTACGCCCACGCGTTCGAGCGCCACGCGGTGGCTATACAGCAGGAATCACCGTTCCGGTCCGCTGGGTCGCTACCCGGGCCAGATTCCGCGTAGGGTCAACCTGCGCAGGCTTCTGCGGCGCCCTCGCCGCGACCGCGGCGCGCCCGTTCCGCCGGCTCACCTCAGCCGAGCTACTCAAGCGTCGGCATCAAGGGTTGTGCTTCAACTGCGACGAGCCCTACACGCCCGGCCATGCCTGCCCGGGACTCTTCTACCTGGAGGTTGCAGACTACATTCCGGAGGATGCCGTCGCCGCCGACCTAGCCGCCCCAGCTGTCGAGAAGGTGTTCGACGCTGGTTGATCGCCTCGAGGAGTTCCGCAAGCGCTTCCCCACCTTACAGCTCGAGGACCAGCTGTTTGTGCAGGCGGGGAGAAGTGTTATGGCCGGTTTAGCTAGGCCCACCGGGCAATCTTAGCCCACAAGTTATCTTAGGTTAATTCTTATGCAAGTTATTTTAGGTTAATTCTTATGCAAGTTATCTAGGTTATAAATATAGGCTGTAAGACTCCTTTTGAAATTAAGCAATAAGAATATTATTATCCCTATTGCCCGGCTCCCAGAGGAGCCGGAACCCTAGCCGCCGCCATCTCCCTCCGACACGACGGCGCCCAGCCGCCGGCGCGCCCGACCATCGCCCCGTCCCACTCCATCCTTCCCCTACAACCTCCGGAGCAGATCCGGCAGGACCCCCGGTTCTACCAGTTTCAGTTGGGCAATTGCGGTTTGCAGCACATGTAATATAATTTTGGGCAGCTGCAAAAAAATCATCAGAGTTGAAATAGGGCACAACTGCATTTTTTGGTCGAAGTGTCCTAAATCAGTGGCGGAGGCAGGGGTGCTAGCAGAACCCCGACCCAGGTCAACATGCAGATTTTGCCACTACATGAGGGATTATCTGCTGCTAATATTGTGTATTTATGATGATTTTGCTGGCTTTGGCCTTCTCCAACATGATTTAACATCAGTTGGCCCCCTTGATTAAGTTTTCCTGGCTCCGCAACTGTCCTAAATGACAGCTGTTTTGGGCACGGCGGCAGCTTTTGGGCATCTGTTGAGATGCTCTAAGTTTCTAACCCTGCATCTTAGCATTGATAGATGCTCTAAGTTGCTAACTCTGCAACTCAGCCTTGATAGTTTCAGCTACAACGAGCACAGCTACACATGTCATGCACACTAAGAAAGAACTTAGACATACTTTGGTTTGAGTGGAAGGAGCCCACAAAACCATGGATTAGTATGCGCACACCATGCACGGATGATGATCGGGCCTTTTTTGCGGCTGCCACCCACGTCACGGTGGGCAACGAACGAACGACAAAATTTTGAAACTCCTCTTAGCTACAGGGCTTGAGACCCTGTGACATCACGCCTCGCATCTTTGACCTCTCCCAAAAGAAAAACTGCTCCGTCCAGCAAGCTCTACACAACAATATGTGGATTTCCAATGGCCTTTTCCCTTGGTCACGTCCAAGAGTTTGCAAATCGTTGGAAAAAGCTGAATTCTGTCACCATTAAGGAGGGGATGGAGGATTCAATTGTATGGAAGTTCACTAAAGATGGTATATACTCCGCCTTTTCGGCATACAAGGCACAATTTGAAGGGCTTACTACTTCGTATTTGGTGCAAGCAGTCTAGAAGGTATGGACTCCCTCGTGGTTCAAATTTTCTGATTGGTTCATTCTGCAAAATAGGATATGGACGTCTGATCGCTTAATTAGGCGGGGTTGGCCCAATTGTGGTGTATGCCCTCTATGCAAACAATGTCAAGAAACTGCGGCCCATCTCCTCTTACAATGCTATTTCACTCTTCGGGCGTGGAATGATATTATTCCGTTGCTTGGAATGCAGCATGTCAACACAGACACCTGGACAACGAAGGTCTCGGTAAGAGATTGGTGGACCAGCAACATATATATTCGGGTTGGATCTTCCAAGGCGCTAGCCTCTCTGATGATGCTTATTTCATGGGAGACTTCGACCGAATGCAATGCTAGAGCCTTCCGTAACACGGTCATTCTTTCGATGGTTCTCATTTCCAAGATTAAAGAGGTGTCTCTTTGGGCTTTGTAATACTGCGAGAGTAGTTTTTTTTTTTCACCGCTTTGCGGCTTTGTGCTAAAACTTCTTCCTTACTCAATGAAATGGCAATTCTTTTGCCTTGTTTCAAAAAAAATGACGGTGAGGACATTCAGCTCTGTCAGCCTACAGAACTGAAGCAAGAAAGCTCGAAGGAATTGTTTGCTTTTGCTGTACAACTGATTTGGATTTCTAAGTTTGCTGGTTCTCCAGTCACCGTTCTCTCACGTCGTATGGCTTAAACAATCCTCCTTTGGTTTGCAGGAATTTTATAGGAATTTCATAGAATATGACTTTTATAGAATTTTTTTCTTTAGAGCCCTTTGGTTCATAGGAATAGATTCCTATTCCTACCTACATAGGATTGGTTCCTATCCTCCACATTTCATAGGAAAATAAAAAAAAACTTAAACTCAATGAAAAAATTCCTTTGATGTCAACCAAATGACATTTCCTTTCCTATTCCTACTCGTAGAATTTGACATACATGCCATCTCATTTCCTACAAAATTCCTATTCCTACGATAATCCTATCATATGAACCAAAAGAGGCCTCTGATATCACAAGGTCATAGAAGTAGCAGCCAAGCATAAACCAGGAGTTCCAAAACGTCACCCTCTTCCTTGGGATACAAACTAGCTTGAATCTAACTGGCTTGTAGGTTACTATTTGTTTTCAATGGTAAACTATTCAACTAATGTCCACAGGCAATGATATCTTGAATCATCCCCTCATGGTTCTAGAACGTACTCCCTCCATTCCTAAATATAAGTCTTTTTAGAGATTCCAATAAATGACTACATACCGAGTAAAATAAGTGAATCTACACTCTAAAATATGTCTACATACATCCGTATGTTGTAGTCCGTTTAAAATGTCTATAAAGACTTATATTTAGGAACGGAGAGAGTACGTAGCAATATACTCACGGCTGAAAACACATTAATTGATCATACCTGAATGGATCACAGGTTAAACATCAAAGATAAGATGCCGAAGCTTTTCTACAGCTAACAGGTCCAGCAAAATATAAATCCAGCTCGGCGTTCACCGAGACTTGGCGTGCTAGAAAGCAATGCACAATTATGATCAGACAGGTTTGACATAGAGCACCAGGCATGTTCGTTCTATTAAAAGAGAATGACGGGCAGTGGCACTCATTTCTCGATGAACTCTCTCATGTTCTTCAACCAAACCACGTACTCCCTCTCATCCTTGGTCATCATGTACTCGTGCAGCCAGTCATGCAGCGAGTGCTTGATCCCCCTCACCTCAAGATACCTGTGGAAGGACTTCTGCAAGCTCTCATCCAGATCACTGTAGAAGACAAATGAGTAAGTAAACGTCAGAAGAAACCATAAGATGCAATGCAGTTTACTACTCCCTCCGTTCCATATTACTCGTCGCTGATTTAGTACAAAGTTGTACTAAATCAGCGACGAGTAATATGGAACGGAGGGAGTAGTAGTCATCTAAGTACTTAAGCAAACAGAACTTTGGGGTGAATAATCAGCCAGGGGAGAAACACATACAAGAAAGTAATGTCAAGCTTGAGCCATTTCGTGGAAAACAACACGAAATTTGTGACCAGGGATCCTTGAAAGTATACCGTTTTGTTTTATTATGATTCAGCAACCATTTGGTTGGCTTATTATGATGCTTGAAATTGAAGAAATAATATAAGTTAGATAAGAAAAATTAAACTTACGAGAACTGTGGCCCCTCATATGCATTCTCAGTAAACTTGGCATCGCGATTCAGCAACCTCATATTTTCAATTGCCAGTTCATCATCATTAAAGTTGCACTCAAATTCCAGGATTGAGCCTCCTGGTTTCTCAACAGTGACAACCATCTGAAGTGCTGGCTTAAATGAGTCATCATCATTCTCAGCATCAGAGCCCTCATTGTTCAAATCTTCCTCAGTATCAAAATTTGTGTAGACAGTAGCTTTAATAGTCTCTCCTGCAAGCTCTCTTTTGAGAACGATGGACTGATCACCAGGGTTATCAATTATCTCAAAGGGGAAGTCTTCTGGTGGATCAATTTGCTGTTGAAAACAATTCAAAACAAGTATTTTGGTCATGTCCTTTTTCAATATCAGAGTAGTGTTTTACATTCAAAGGTTCTTTTGAAGCAAAACTAAAGCATTTCTTCTTATTAACAAGATAAAACAATCAAGTACTTGCAAAGCATAAGTATAACACAAGGTATAGTATGCGACATCAGTCTATGAAACCCATCTTTACATCATCGCAGTATAACACTTTATCACATTGACATGTAGTACCATATACTGGAGTTTATGGACCTCAGAGAGCAATTAATACTACATAAGGTAAATTTCAAACGTTCACTTACCAGAATAAACATTTCAAATGTGCACAATCTTCATTTAGTAATGTCCAATTGACTCATAAATACTCCCTCCGTCCCATAATGTAAGACGTTTTTTGACACTAGTGTAAAAAAACGTCTTACATTATGGGACGGAGGGAGTAGTTTAGAAGGGGAATGACTTGAACATCTGAAAAGTTGAGCTATCAAAGTCAAGTTTGTGAACCCCTTGGATTGAGCTGGAGCATCCAGCACAGGCCAGGATCTCACCAACCGGGTTTTGTAATATACTAACAATATTTCCTTTTTACTATCCATACCACTACCATTTTAATTCTTTAATCCTGAATAGTCACCATTACTGACTAACAGCATGCCAGCAATGTAGCAGAGTCCTTGTTCTGCAATTTGAGATGCAGGGATGAGAGATTCCCAGAGTTAGCTGTTCACTGCAGGAGCAACAATCAGGGGCATAGCTAGTACTACTACTTTATACCACATAAAAGCTAAACAGTCTTGCATCGACAACCTTAATTTTGGTTCTGTTCCTAATATTTCCCAAATACGCGGGATCAAGGTATTTCCTCTGGTATTCACACCACAAATAATAAAGCTCGATATAAATGGAGTCAAATTACTATCTCGAAGCAACGAAAAGGAAATGCAGGGGCGGTGTTAAGGAACCCAAGAGACCTGCGCAGAGCCCTTCTCCGATTCGACGACGCACTCGATCTCGGAGTCGATGACCCGCCTCAGGTTCTCGTCCGGGGAGATCTTGGAGGAAGACGCCGGGGACTGCGAGGACAGGAAGCGGCGGGCAGTGATCCCTGAAGGGGAGGCGGCGGCGGCGGCGGCGGGGTGGAAACGGGCAAGCGAAACGGGCGCGCGGGACGTCGCGGAGGAGTGGGCGCAGCGCCGGGATAGGGTGGAGGCCCGCGACGAAGAGGCGGCGCGGCGGAGGAGCCTGGCGGCGAGGGACGCCGACGACATGGCTCGGGCTTTGGTGTTTCTCTGGAGATCGGACGACGGCTGCTCGCTGCGAAGTCTAGGGTTTTGTGGGGTTTAAAGGGCTGGAGGCCGAATGGAGAAGACTTGGAGAAAAGGTAAGAAGTAATGGAGCTCAGCAGAGAAGCTCAGCGGCCCAACCCAGTGTACTTGAGAATGCCCTTCCGGCCCATAGAGCTCATCCTCTGTTTTTAAATAGTTGCAACCAACAACCTATTTTTCCTAAATCTAAAAAAAACTATTTTCCTTTTACCTCTGGAAATAAAATTAATTTTTTATATTCATGCAACTATACCACATCATCAAGTCATGCATCTGGTCATAAGTTACAATTTACGCACTAATTTATTCATGCAGCCCAGTCACCTCAGCAATCATGCATGGATTTGTTTCACTATTTTTGTGCGCATCATAGATTGTCATGTTACACATTTTTTTAGCACATTCTTTTGTTAAAAATGACACCCGTTTGACTCAATCCAATAGATTCCTCTTTTTATACAACATTTCTATGACATGCTTCATATACTTTATTGTTTTCAAAATATATCCCAAAGGCATTCTTAAATTTGTTTTTGCAATAGTTTTAGTTTTTAGCATATGTTTATCAAGATTCCCGCAGCGGGGCATCATCTAGTTCTTCATTGTTTTTGTGGGCACATGGAGCTCACTCTTACGGTGACAATACAACATATACCTCTGCAAATAAAAGGTTAGATTTTTTAACATGGCAAATCAAAACGTCCAAAATAATAAATTATGTTGTCGTGAGGATGGCAATTTGTCAAAGAAGGATCCTTGCCGTGTCTGAACGTGCTAAAGATTTGCCATGCTTGGTAAAGAAAATTAACATCCTCACGACAACATAATTTATCATAAATCATAAATAAATTAAAAAGAACACAAGATTTCCATTTCACCTCTCTTTCGTCAACCTTCCTTATATACCCCCCCCCCCCCCCCCCTCTTTCCTTCTTCTTTTTGATTTTTTTCTCCCATTTCAGTTTTTTTTTCCATCGATTTTCCTTAAAATGGAATCAATTGTATCATGTTTTATTAACTTACCAAAGCAAAAACATATTTCTTTGGTAAGTGATTAAATTCTACCGAATAAGTGCTTAACAATAACATGGTAGGTAAATCATGGTGATTTCTTGCAAAAAATTGCCAAGATTTTAGCACATTAATATAATAATATGTTAGAATAAATCCGAGGTATACCGTCGATCATCCGAGGATCAAGCAATCACACGAGCAGGACACCGAGATTTGTTAGCGAGGTTCACCGATATGGCTACATCCCTGGGGCTTGACTACGGGCGCTCCTCCCCGTGACACCGCTACAATACCGCACCCGGTCGCCCTGGACACCGGCACATGCCGCCGGCTTCCCCTGCGTTCCGGTGCTATTATGTTGGCATAGGTTACATCGTGTGTCTACCCCCGCTATATAAGAGAGGCCTAGGATACAAGTGTCCTACTTGGACACGGCTCCATATCCTATCTAAACACAATACAACTACAAGTCCAACTGTAACCTATCTCGTACACTATATTCGACACAATTCTAATAAACTCCACCTTGACGAATATACTCCGCCACCCTGGATTTATCCATGTGTCAAACTTTCACATACATTGGACTTGAGCTCATCCCATGAGTACCGCTGCTACTCCAAAGACTCCATATGACTCCACCTACAACTTGTAGTCCCTTTATTTTCTTGACCACAATCAACACTCGAGCAAAATTAAGTTCCTCTTTACTCTAGTGTATGCTCCCAACTTCCAGAGCTTCGTTCAACGCATCACACACTGATCACTAACCTGCGTGAAAATGAACAACTCACGTATTGGGTGTCACACATAAGAGTTACCTGGACTCAACATCACCGCTCCTTTCTTGATAGACTGTCTGAAACTTGAAGGAATTTCACCATTGCTTGTAGTCATCCCGAGTCAAATTCGCAGTTTTCTCACCACATGTATGACCACCAGAGCCTTGGCCCGTCTCCATGTCTCGTGCATACTGCACGCCTCGCCGCTATTACCGTATCGAGTCTCCGCTGTCCCGGTCGAGTCTCAAGGGCCGCGAACCCACACCACTCAACCCCCACTGCAGAGTACCACCGATCATCACCGACCGATGACGAGTTTCACGCTTCCATCAGACCACTGGGCTCCAGTCCGAACTGCATGGCACTCGCTTTTCCCGCTGAATAGGCTTCGATTCTCTGGATTCTTACACCGTAGCCCCTCAATCCAGCTCCACCTTCAACATGACTCCATGGTAGATGATCAATCCACCCCTGCGCCTCATCGACTTCAAGCTCCGTGTATACACCACCTTGAATCAATCCCGCGTCATAGTCTTGTCGAAGCCGCACAAGCCCCCGGGGCCTGTGCCACGTGTTTCCACGCCCAGAAGTCGGTCACCATCGGCATCACGCTCCTATGTCGTCGTCGCCGATTCCACCACCGTCTTCTGTACCAACCGACTCACGTCAATCCGTCAAACTGCCTAAGTCTGACCCAGCCGAACTATTCCGGCTATATGACACACTCGAGGCTCCCAAATCATCTTCTGTGAATCTCCATCCATCACTTGATAATTTCATCTTTGCTGTCTTGACTTCCTGTGACGCCTTCAAGCATCCATGTTGTGCCAACAAATCTTTCACACTTGCCTGTCATAACCCAAGGTTTTTGCTCCCGTCGAACTACTCCACCTCAAACCTGATACCCTATAGCACCATGATTCTTTGTATGGCTGGCCCGTGAAAAATTAACCGAGCTTTCAACGCGATGCCCAAGTACAGAACGTGTGTACTACTAGTAATAAATCAACTAGTTGGTCTTCACATGAATTTGCTCTTTCTTGACATCAACTTCCGATGCTTACCTTACTTTGCCAAAGTTCTTGCTTTCCGATGAATACGTATCTTGGATGTTCTTTTCACCTATTGATTTGCCGGCTTGTCTTCCGTGTCACAACGTGGAGACTCGGTCTCTTTTTTTATCAAACAAATCCCACGTCCAAGCTTCGGCTTGCACACATATGCTACAGCTCTCACGCACGACCCAGCACTGAGTCAGCGCCTTGGACATCCGGGCCTCTTGTGGCAGCCGCTCACGGCCCTTATGGGCCTCAGCTCAATCGTTGGCCCACAACCTCCGCTACCGCTGGCTTTCCCTAGCCGCGTCTGCCTGCACATGCTGCATTTCTTATCTCGCCGAGAACTCCGTTAGCTTTCGATTCCTTAACACGCGATGATCTCCGATCGCTGCCGCACATCGCCGTGCCTCCACAGCCGCCGGTCTTCACCGCTCTCCTCTAAATCAACTTCCACTGCCTTTTCGAACCTTGCTCATGATACCACTTGTTAGAATAAATCCGAGGTATACCATCGATCATCTGAGGATCAACTAATCAC
Organism: Triticum monococcum; assembly: GCA_034509565.1. Taxonomy (NCBI): domain Eukaryota; kingdom Viridiplantae; phylum Streptophyta; class Magnoliopsida; order Poales; family Poaceae; genus Triticum; species Triticum monococcum. Next base: position 210,318,433 of record CM067847.1, on the reverse strand, counting down.
ACGAGCAGGACACCGAGATTTGTTAACGAGGTTCATCGATATGGCTACATCCCTGGGGCTTGACTACGGGCGCTCCTCCCCGTGACACCGCTACAATACCGCACCCTGTCGCCCTGGACACGGCACATGCCGCCGGCTTCCCTTGCGTTCCAGTGCTATTATGTTGGCATAGGTTACATCGTGTGTCTACCCCCGCTATATAAGAGAGGCCTAGGATACAAGTGTCCTACTTGGACACGGCTCCATATCCTATCTAAACACAATACAACTACAAGTCCAACTGTAACCTACCTCGTACACTATATTCGACACAATTCTAACATAATAGACATGCAGTAACGGGCTAATCCATTAGAATGTTTATACTCCTGTTGCAACGCAGGGGCAATTATCTAGTTTATCATAAAAATGTTTGCCATGGTTAAAAAACTGACGTCAGATTTATTGACAAAAAACGATCACATAAGTTCCAAAAACAGAACTATATTTGTCTCCTTGCAAAAAGGAAGAAGAAGAATTTGTCATGAGAGGAAGAGAAACCGAGAGAGATAGAGGACACAGTACAAGGATTATACTTATGAAATACAGTTTTGCTAAAGCACATCTAGATGTGTCATAAGTATCGCATATCTAAGTTATATGTCATTGATCTTACGTCGAGATTCGTGTGAATATTTTCCTTTTCTTTTTTCAATTTTTCTTTATGTTTGATTCACTCACTTAGATGTGCAATAACTAAAGCATATTTAGATGTGCCCTAGACACATTATGAAAAAAATATACTCTAGAAAGCCTTTCGCATCCTCATCGGTCTAGACCATGTGATCCAACTCATTACCCATGGACATTTCCTGGCCGCTAAATCAACCTCTCGGCGTAAACACTTCCCACAATTGGCCAGAACACAGTCGATGTTCTCTGATCATTTGGACCTTCGGGCGAGGACTACCGAGTGAACCAACTCAGCTGCCATCTATGTGTTCATCCTCGAAGTAAATAAAACCACCAGCCAATTTTATGGACCCTCGGTATAATCTACTCTTTGAAATTTGTAGGTGCTCAGAAATTACTTTTGGCTCTATTTAAAAAATGATTTTAAGTTTAAAAATCTGAAAATAATTAAACAAAAGAATGCGTATGTGCATAAAGAAATATAAGACCGTTTAGATCTAAACGGTCTTATTTTTTTTATGGAGGGAGTACTTGTTTGTAAAGTTTGATGATGAAATGCATTTGTATGTGAACTACAAATAAAATTCATGTAGTGCACATATACCCTTCACTATAAAAGTATGTTCTTTTTGTGTAACTCACATCAAAACGTATTTCTTCGTTAAATTTTACATATGTACTCCCTCCGTTCCTAAATATAAGTCTTTCTAGAGATTCTCGAAAGCCTTATATTTAGGAACGGAGGAAGCGCTTGCGGCTGTACTGTGTTAAAAAAAACTAATCTGAAACTTGAAAGGTTGATTAAAAAAACTTTTTTGAAAAATCCAGGTTACATAGAGCCCGGGAGTCCAAAATCCTCACTCCAGCTTTTTCGGCTTTTCTATGGTGCCACGTATCCCTCGAAAAAATAAAAAATAATGCTATGGTGCCATGTTGTCTCAAAAAAAAAAGCTATGGTGCCACGTTAGTGTGACTCAAGCCGCTTCTCTAGCGGGTAAGGATTGCATTTATATAAGAGAAAAAAAAATAGGGTTACCATTTACACAGTATTTTTTGTTATTATCCGGAGCTTCTAACTCACACTGATTATATTGACGTTGATTTCTGCCATAAAAGTGGGCAATTATTCCTGTTCTAACTCTTCCCAAATCCCAATCTCCAAACTTGCCACACTCTGCAGTCTAAAACTCAGATAAAGAACAGAGCCTATCAAGATCCCGGTTTCTACGGCCGACAAAAGGAAAATTATGCCTGTGGGATTCCGGCATATGGAACGCTCCGAGTTTGCTCTCAGATGGTCGCTTGGCCACTGTAAGACGGAGAAGACATGATGGTCAGCAGCTCCGTCACATGTGCCATGGAGCTCAGTGCAGCTTTCAGCACATCCTGCGAGCACCCAGGCTTCACGATGTTCTTCACCTGCGTGGCATGCATAATCATGAGAACCAATAAAAGGACTGTTACCAGTCGGATAACCAAGTTGTTGGCCGATGTACCTTCTCCAGATACTCCTGCAGCTGTTTGATCCTCCCCATGTAGTCCCGGTCTTCCACGCACAGCGAGATGGGCTTTGCGTCGGCCCCCGGTCCTTCGAATTGCAGCGGTCCAGGGTTCTTGTAGATGTCTTCCATCAGGAGGCTGGAAGAGTTTTGCCTCAGCAGCCTGCAAGGCACAAAACGATTACTTTGGTAAATACGAGCACATGTCTTTTTTATCCTTTTACACGGTGTATGTATCCAGTGAAACAATGGAGAATTTCCTCTTCACAGGCAATGGAGAATAGAAGAACACGATGACTAGTGAATAAAAGATGGCACATAATTTCAAACCAGAAATCATACGTACTCGTATGCTTTTCCTTTTAAGTCGACGCTTGCCATGTGGACAGCGGGCTTCCCAATTTGACTGGCAGTGGGACCGCGCGACCATCCCCTTACCGTCATCATAGACTGCTCGTGAACAAATGCAGAAATGGTTATGTATCACTTTGTGCTTCACATAAACTTGTGTGAGATGGATCATGTGCAAATCTTAAAGGAACATAATCTAAAAAACATACAAACACTAACAATCCCATATGCTCACCGTAATAGGAGCAGCTCCACATTTCCACTGGTCCACAGGACTTTTTAGATTAGTTACAGTGGCCATGTAGCCATTCAGACCAGCAGCTATGATGTGATAGCATACATGACCAAGAACCTGGAATCAAACAATTGGCCGGCCATCAAGGAGAATAACCAGATGGAACATGATATAGAGAAGTGAGGTCGAACTTACATAGGCGTAATCGCAATCAAAGTTTGACGGCAGGGCACCTCTTGCTTGGTAGCCAAAAAAGTGGCAAATTGCATTGAACTTCTTTCCTTTGTAAGTGCCTTCCTCCTAAATAAGCCAATAAACAATATGCACTGATAAAGGTGGTGCTTATTTTAAAAGTGAACTAATAACTCATAGGTCTTAAACTAGTTCTCCACAAATGACTGCAGCATATGCTCACCAGACGTTTGTTGATTTCTGTCTCAACTAACTGGGCTAGAAGCTTCTCAGTCTCAATCTGCAAGATACACATATAAATCTGATGCCCGAACAAATGTAAAACAAAAAGGATAGGCTAATATCACAGACTGAATTGCTGTGCCACCTGAGAAAGCTGAGCAGAGTCGTCAGATTCTGGATGCAGAAGTAGCTGCGCGACAAAAAAAAAGTTGAAGCAATAAAATCTTCTCCAAATTATGGATTTCTGAATATGAAAACAAGAAATACATACCTGTTTCCTGATAAATGGAGGCAGAAAGTCAAATAGTGCAGAAGCCCAAGGCGAAAGATGAGAAGAGATGTTCTCAATGGAAACACCTTTATCGTGTAGCCCATGAATTTCCTACAAGTATAAGCTAAGCTCAGTGAACTATTCAATAAACAACACCATTGTTTCATGTACTGATACTGACCTGAAGCAAAGCATATAATTCAGGTATACTCTCGACAAGGCCCTCGGGAATAAGTACAACACCATGGTATTTATCTGTGCAAGATAGTATGATACTGTGAATCATAAGGAATAATAGCAACTGCATGATATATTTATGTGCCCAAGATATTATGGTAACATGCATTATTTACAAGATGTCACCCCTTGGACGCTTAGGCAGCAAGGCGCCCTGGCAGCGCCTTACAATTATGCCCGCTTTACACGCTTAGGCGTCAGGGCGGTTGGTGCTCACCTTAGGTCGCCTTACCGCCTATTATAAACAATGGCAACATGACACTACAATACGAAGCTTGCAAGAACCATATGATTCCTACCTTTTTCAGCCCTTGCCTGCACAGCATCACATATCTGCTTTGTAATATCAGAAATTGTAAGTTTTGACGCAGCAACCTCCTCCCCTAGTAAGACCTGAGCATTATCAAGTCAGATTAGTTTGTAATGTTTGTATTATGGATCAAACAAGTCGATTCAAAATAAAAGTAGCATCCCTAACCATATTTGGATGTGACTGAAGAGCACATTCCAAGGCCACATGAGATGCTTTCCGCCCCATCAAGCGAATGAAGTAGTAATACTGCCGAGAAAAATGATGAAGCTTTAAGAGAGATAAAAATGTAGACTGCGTACTTGAATTTTGTGTGTTACAAAATTCAGCAATTATGTAGATAATACAGAGCGCCCTTATAAAATGGAGGCAAATTTATGAGTAATAGGCCGGTAGCACGGTATGTAGAAGAAAGAAAATGACTGAACTTAGGACTACTTTACTAGCTTTCACCAAAAAAAGTATTTAAACTCATGAAATGTGTTAAGGTGGAGGTTGACCATCCATTATGTGTTACCTTCTCAGCAGAAAGAGCATCAGTGCAGACATTACTTATGAGCTGTGAGTTCACCTGTTAAATAAGTAGCAATTCATGTTACCGTAAAAAATGTAAATTAAATAGAAAAATTAGTAAGGTAACACTAAAACAAACAATGCCGAAACCATAATAAGAAAGAAGGATGATCAAACTGAGTAGTGAGAATGAGATGCTCCTCGCAGCTACTCACCATACCTCTAGACAGGTCAATAAAATGTAACAGGCGGACTGGCGGACAGTGCATCTCTAAAATGATACCACATGCTAAATAAGGAAGCAACTCAATAGCTTGCTATATAAATTAATGTACCTTGCATATGGTATCAAAACCAACAGTTGTCTCGACAAACTGGTTCTTAAGGTCACCATTCAGAGTTACAGGAACACCAACTACCTGTTAAAAAACAGATTGTCTCAGGCTATTTGCACTTTGTAAGGAAAATACTCCCTCCGTCCGGAAATACTTGTCATCAAAATGGATTAAAGGAGATGTATCTAGACGTATTTTAGTTCTAGATACATCCCTTTCCATTCATTTTGATGACAACTATTTTCGGACAGAGGGAGTACTTACTACCACAGGGATGTGAACCAGTACAAACGATTATAATGAAGGAACTAGCTTTATTAGACAATTTTCAGCCACCTTTGTTGAACATTTCGACTCAGCAAAAGTCTCAGCAAGCTGAGCAGCATCCGTGTTGGATGTGACACCTACAAAAAGAAAAGAGGGCATGCAGAGTAAATAACAGGTTTTTTCCAATAAGGGGCGCTTTATTACTTAAAAGGTTTAAGCATTACACCCGGCCTCTGCATAACAGAGTAAACAACAGCTAATATCAATAAAGTATCTTAATAGATAGTAATAAATGATACCTCCAATTATTACAAGAGCATCCAACTTCAAAGCTTGGCAAGTAGTCATTGCTGCCTTTACTTGTTCAGTTGTTCTGATTTGGTCCCTGGTTCGGCCAAGCATATAATAACCACCTTGATTTTTATAGGAAGAAAAAACTTCCTCAGTGATTTCCAAAGTTTTCTGAGCAAACAAGCCATCAGTTCCGCCTGTTTCAACACAAAAAATTAGAAATAATCAGTAAAAGGGAACAGATACAGGATTCATTATACGATATCTAATTATGTCTAAGTCAAAATTATGCATTCACACGTATATGTAGGGACAAAAAGCACTGAGGGCTTCACATATTTGCATTCCAAAGATTTAATAGTGGCACCTAGCACTGTTTAGCCAACTGGCTGTCTGACACTGATGAGACACTTAGTAAGATCCGAACATACGTTTTTCTTAGAATTTTTCATGATTTTGTGAGCTTGGATATGTAAAGTGCAGTTAAATAGGTCCTGCTTGATTCAAAGGATTCCAAAGACACTAGATAGACTATTCCTATAACATTGAGAACCCCAATAATCGTACCAAAGGAAGTTTGGTTGCACTATTGCAAACCACAGCAAATGATCAACATTTTTGTGAAATGGGTTGCATTAAGGAGTAACTGGGAAAATACTTGTGATAAACAATCATAAAAATCAAGCAGGACCATGTAGAATCCTAGAAAAATAGTGGAATCAGAGAGGTCCCTAATTGATTTTTTGTTTGCTGACTGTGCATTTTGCACACATGCACCTCGCGCACCCATTTGAAGTCAGAGAATAAAAAAAAATCACATGTACAAAAAAGAGATCTGGATTGTTGCATGAAGTGTGAACTTGTAAATTCCGCTGAAATGTGTATCTACCTGTATGCTACACAAAATAGATGTTTTATGATCTACAGTAACATCAATTAGTGAAGATCATTTTGTGAACATTTACATTGGTTTAAAATGTGAATCTGCAATTTTGGTCAAGAGTACATCCATTTATGTTTTGTAAAGACAAATGACCGGATTATCCTGGTCAAGCTGGTAGTTGGGGACTTGGTTCTCAATGTTATCAGCGTGTATGCCCTGCAAGTAGGCCACAATGAGAACACCAAGAGTGAGTTCTGTGAAGGCCTGGAGGACATGGTTAGGAGTGTACCAATTGGCAAGAAGCTCTTCATAGGAGGAAACCTCAATGGCCATGTGGGTACATCTAACACAGGTTTTGAAGGGGTGCATGGGGTCTTTGGCTATGGCATCAAGAATCAAGAAGGAGAAGATGTCTTAAGCTTTGCTCCAGCCTACGACATGATCTTAACTAACACCCTCTTTAAAAAGAGAGAATCACATCTTGTGACTTTTAGTAGTGGTCCACACTCTAGCCAGGTTGATTTCATCCTCTCGAGAAGAGGAGATAGGTGTGCGTGCCTAGACTGTAAGGTGATACCTGGAGAAAGTGTTGTCCCTCAGCATAAGCTTGTGGTTGCTAACTTCCGCTTTCGGATTCGTGTCCTGTGGGATAAGCGTGCCAAAGTCGCAAGACCGAAGTGGTGGAAGCTCAAGGGGGAGGTAGCTTAGGCGTTCAAGGAGAGGGTCATTAAGGAGGGCCCTTGGGAGGAAGGAGGGGATGCGGACAATATGCGGATGAAGATGGCAACTTGCATTCGTAAGGTGGCCTCAGAGGAGTTTGGAGTGTCCAGGGGAAGTAGAAGCGAAGCCAAAGATACCTGGTGGTGGAATGATGATGTCCAGAAGGCTATTAAGGAGAAGAAAGATTGTTTCAGACGCCTATACCTGGATAGGAGTGCAGACACCATAGGGAAGTACAAGATGACGAATAAGGCTGCAAAGCGAGCTGTCAGTGAAGCAAGGGGTCAAGCGTATGAGGACCTCTACCAGCGGTTCAACACGAAGGAAGGCAAAAGGGACATCTATAAGAAGGTCAAGATCCGAGAGAGGAAGACGAGGGACGTTGACCAACTCAAATGCATCAAGGACGGAGCAAACCAACTCCTGGTGAAGGACGAGGAGATTAAGCATAGATGGCGGGAGTACTTCGACATGCTGTTCTGTGGGGAGAATGAGAGTTCTACCATTGAAATGGATGACTCCTTTGATGATACCAGCAGGCGTTTTGTGTGGCAAATCCAGGAGACTAAGGTCAACGAGGCTTCAAGAAGGATGAAAGGAGGCAAGGTGATGGGCCCTGATTGTATCCCCATTGAGGTGTGGAGAGGCCTCGGGGACATAGCGATAGTATGGCTAACCAAGCTTTTCAACCTCAGTTTCTGGGCAAGCAAAATGCCAGAAGAATGGAGATAGAGTATATTAGTAGCAATCTTCAAGAACAAGGGGGTGTTCAGAGTTGTACTAATTACCGTGGAATTAAGCTGACGAGCCATACAATGAAGCTATGGGAGAGAGTCATTGAGCACCGCCTAAGAAGAATGACAAGCATGACCAAAAGTCAGTTTGGTTTCATGCCTGGGAGGTCGACCATGGAAGCCATTTTCTTGGTACAACAACTTATAGAGAGATATAGGGAGTAAAATAAGGCTTATGATAAGATACCGCGAAATGTCATGTGGTGGGCCTTGGAGAAACACAAAGTCCCAGCAAAGTACATTACCCTCATCAAGGACATGTACAATAATGTTGTGACAAGTGTTCAAACAAGTGATGGCAACACTGATGACTTCCCGATTAAAATAGGACTGCACCAAAGGTCAACTTTGAGACCTTATCTTTTTTGCTTTGGTGATGGACGAAGTGACAAGGAGATATCACATGGTGTATGCTCTTTACGGATGACGTGGTGCTAGTCGATGATAGTCGGACATGGGTCAATAGGAAGTTAGAGTTATGGAGACAAACCTTGGAATCGAAAGGTTCTAGCCTTAGTAGAACTAAAACCAAGTACATGAGGTGTGATTTCAGTACTACTAGGCACAAGGAGGAGGAGGTTAGCCTTGATGGGTAGGTGGTGCCTCAGAAGGACACCTTTCGATATTTGGGGTCAATGCTGCAGAAGGATGGGGGTATTGATGAAGATGTGAACCATCGAATCAAAGCCGGATGGATAAAGTGGCGCCAAGCTTCTGGCATTCTCTATGACAAGAGTGCCACAAGACAAGTTCTATAGGACGTCGGTTCCACCCACAATGTTGTATGGCGCTGAGTGTTGGCCGACTAAAAGGCGGCATGCTCAATAAGTTAGGTCCGGCGAAGATGCGCATCTTGAGATGGATGTGTGGCCACACGAGGAAGGACCAAGTCCGGAATGATGATATACGAGATAGAGTTGGGTAGGACCGATTGAAGAGAAGTTTATCCAACATCGTCTGAGATGGTTTGCGCATATTCAGCACATGCCTCTAGAAGCTCTGCATAGTGGACGGCTAAAGAGTGCGAATAATGTCAAGAGAGGTCGGGGTAGACCGAATTTGACATGGGACGAGTCTGTAAAGAGAGATCTGAAGGATTGGAGTACCACCAAAGAACTAGCCATGGACAAGGATGCGTGGAAGCTTGCTATCGATGTGCCCGAACCATGATTTGGTCGCGAGATCTTATGGGTGTCACCTCTAGCGTAAATGTTCACAAAAAAATCATAACTTGAAAGGAGGCGAAGCAACCAATAGTTTGTTGGACTTAATAAAGGAAAACAAGTATAAATTAGTCACAGAATCTCAGCCCTCTCTAGATCGTAAGACTTTCGTCGGGTTATTGCGTGTTTCGAATCCTTAAGAAAATTGACCTATGAAGGACATTTGGATCATAGGAATGATGCTACCAAATTAACAAGGGTTGATCTACTATGGTTCAATCTTATAGGAATTTAAACACTTATTGTACAACATCCTTTTTCCACTCATTCACATATGATTGAGAGACTTTCCTTATGGTTTTCATTCGTTCTATCAGAATTAACAAGGGTTGATCTACTGTGAAGACAAAGGCAGCCTTCTTCAATAGGAGTAAATTCATTGTTGGGAACGAGTATAATACTAGATTCTTGGAAGATACCTGGCTCGGGGACAAGCCACTAGCCTTGCAGTATTCTTCTTTATATAAAATTGTACAACATAAATAAGCTTTCGTCCGTACAATACTTGGTTATGTTTTTTTAAATATCCAATTCAGGCGGGTGTTGGGGAACGATGGGATAGATGGTTGCATCTTGTGCGCGGGTTGATGGAGGTTAACCTTTCTGATGCGCCGGATACCCTACACTGGAAGCTGTCTGTCCGTGTCAGGTGTATTCTCGGTCAAATCCATGTATATTGATTTGATAAACACCAGTCCTACCCAAAGGTTGCTTCACATTTGGAAGGTTAAGGTGCCGCTAAAAATAAAGGTATTCATGTGGTTTGTTCACAAGGGAGTAATACTGACGAATGACAACTTGGCAAAGCGTAGTTGGGAGGGTAATAAACGTTGTTGTTTTTGTGATCAGGATGAGTTAATACAATATCTGTTCCTCAAATGTCCACTAGCCAAGTTATTGTGACGGTCCATGTGTCCTTTAACCTTAGTCCTCCCAACACTTTATCCAGTATATTTGGTCCGTAGTTAAACCGGGTAGAGCCTAAGACAGTGGCTCGAGTAGGAGTGTGTGGATTACTTTGGGCCATATGAAACTGCCGGAACGATGTCACTTTTTATAGATAAACTATCACAAAAAATTTGCAGGTCATTCCGGGTGTCTGCTTGGATCCGTACGTGGTCGTTACTCGGCCATGCGGATTACAGAAAGCTTATGGATATTGGTTGTAACCGTAGGAAAACGGTAGCACGGGATACCTACAACCGTTTTAGATGGGGGTCCAATAATAGGATAGGTGTTTAGTCATCTTACCCTATTTTTGACGGTTGTGTCACTTTTTTTACCTTACTTTGGTTTGCGGATTGCTTGAGACGTTATTTTTGAACCTCGTACTTTGGTTATTAAAATGGTTGTATGCATCGTGTGATGCAGAGGTCGAGGGATATCCTCCTTTTTGAAGAAAAATAAATAAATCAGAACAACTATTCCTGCATTTTAAAATTCTGTTTTGGACTTGTATCCATGTTTTTTTTTCATTCCTAAAATGCTAGGACGCTCTAGCTAATGGGTGAATTATTGTTAGACTGAATAGTAGTTGGAATATTAAAGCTACATATCCATGAAAGAACAATCTGAATAAACTAATCCACTCACCAAGAAAACCGATAAGCTCGCTGCTTGGGTTGTGAGAATTTATAGCATTATATAGTCCCCATATAACATTGTGACCACCTGGGGACTGCCTACCACTGAAGACGACACCAACCCTGCACCCGAGAGATAATTTTACATTAAAGGATGCATGGAGAAAAAACATGGAGACATCTCAGAACGTATTTCAGAAATATGGAGTACCAAAGTAATTTATGGTTTCAGTCCCATCCTATAGAGTTACAGCTTGCAACATTAGTTAGATAAGCTAACTACTGTTTGGCTTGATTAGGCAGGTCTGAATGTCGTACCCCTTCTGAAGTACTACAACAGTGACGGCCATAGTTAAAATAGGACAATGCTGGACGGGAAATACCCTTTGGCTCCCGCATATATATACACCCTATACGAGGTATTTTTTTAAAGTAATTAAACAAAAAGTCAGAACAGTTCAAAATTATTTTTAGATTAAACTTGACTTACTTGCGCACTAGTATATAAATTTTCACAAAAAAAACCAACATTGACTTCACAACGAAAAAGACAAAATTTATTTGCTATTATAGGTCACTATTCACGCTATTTTGATCGAAAATTTGTCTTTTTTGAAAAGAAGTCAAAGAGGAATTTTCTTTTTGTGGAACTTTTCTCACTAGTACAATGAAAGGTCAAGTTTATTTCTAAAATATTTTCAGAAATTTTTGACTTTTTGTTAAATTACTAATTTATTTTCATATGGGATACATATGTATCCAGGAACCAAACGTTCCCCTCCAATGCTGGACCGCCTAGTGTTCATGTTTAGTGCAAACTGCAACATATGGTACAAACTACAAAGTAGCACATCTATAATTCACATACACAACCCGTTGCATATATGCATCTCATGTACAGTATATTGGTTGAGATACTCGGAAGTTTTGTAGAAAGATAGAAAAATCACAAGCTAATTACTACTCCCTTCGTTTTATAATGTAAGACGTTTTTAACACTAGTATAGTATTAAAAAACATTTTACATTATGAGACGGAGTAATAGTAAATTACAGATATGCTACTTAAGGAAAATGCCGCATTAGATGCCAACACAAACTGAACATATCTAGAAGATTTTCCAGATCATATCTACAACAAGATGCGTACCTGACGGCAGGGTGCTCTGTTATGACCGTAGCGTCGGGCGCATTGGCCGTCTTCGGGAGGAAATGCGCCAGCCGCTGGCCATAGGTGTGCGGGAACGCGCGGCGGATCACATGCGCGTCAGCGCCGTCAGCCGCGATCGCGGCGTCGCCGTACTCCACCTTCACCGCGGTGCCCTGGTTTCCACCCAGAAAAGAAAGAGACCCATCAACTTGTAAAGCAAGAAAACGATCGGCTTGATCAGCCCAGCCATGGAAGATGCTTTCTACGAACGGGATGATTGGATCAGTGATCGGCGATTAGAGTGCCATCGCTTTCCCTTCGACCTTTACGGGTGGTAATCTCAGATCCGGTGGGGAAGGGGCGGTGGCATCGGCATCGGATCACCACTGGTGCACCTAGAATCCCCCCACCCCCACCCGAAAGCGAAGGGAAATATTCGAAACGGATAAACCGCACTCTCCATGCCGTCGACGAGATCGATCCTGTGGGACGGCGAATCGGGCATGATCCGGGAACGAGGGATCGGCGCACGGCGAGGCAATGCCGCGGCGAACGGTCGTGCGAAAGTGGGAATCGGAGGCCGGGGGTATACCTGGAGCCAGGGCGGGAGCTCGGGGCGGTATTCCGCGCGGTGCTTCTGGAGGGGCGACATCTCGTTGCCCATCGTTGCGGTCGGGCCTCTCCTCTCGCCGGAGTCGCGGTTTCACGTCGCCGGCCGGCCGGCGGGATCGGTGTTCTCCTCTGTCTCTCGCGGTACGGAGCCCCTGTTCGTGTGTTGCTGGAAATCAATAAATAAACTGTGGGGGACTGGCATTTATACCCGAGGGAGACGGAGGCGCGCGGCACCTGCACCAACGAAGCAGACACGTCACGCGCCCTGCACGCATCAACGAAAGGACCCGGTTTCCTTTACGAAAATGTCAGAGCATCTGCAACTCGACCCGATCCGGGCTGATAGGCAATCCTCGTATCCAGTCTATGCGTGAGGATGGATATAGACATTCAGACGTGTCTGTAACATCGGACTAACTGCAGGGACCTATACGAAAACACGCGGAGACCCGTCAGTACGACGAGCCGCCTCCTTTGTTTTTCGGTGAGGGCATTCATGGCGCCGTGTAGCACCTCTGGCGTGCCGCCTGAGAGATCAAGTCCGGCTATTTAAGCCGGACGACAATGTTTCAACCCTAGCACATCCTCATCTCTTCCCACTCCCTCCCCTTTGCCGCCGCCACATTCCAATTCGTCTGCAGTGCGGATCACATTAGTCCTGGTCATAGGAGCAGGAGGCGAAGGACGCGAAGCCGGAGAAGGAAGAGGTCGAAGGCGAGGCTAATATGACGCCTCTCGCTGCGGGCTTCGCCTTGGCCTACGCACTGGAGGAGTTCGAGGTGGCCCAAGTGGAGAAGGTGACAGAACAGGAGGCCATTATCGACTCCATCCAATCAAAGGCGGAGGTGGAGGCCAACCGCAGCATCCTCCGCAAGGCTGACGCGAAGCTCAACGAGATCTTCCCCGACGAGGAGGACGAGGAGTGGGCGCCAACATGTCATCGGGCCGCCAATGACCACGTGGCCGGCAGCTCCGGCGCAAACTTCATCAATATCTCCGACGAGGAGGACGATTAGTGTAGTTCGTAATAGTTCGTACGAGATCATTCTTGTTGCATGCTTTTTTATGGAAATACAAATCCTGAAATGTGTACTATGGTTGTGGGAGGCTAAATATGGGGTATGACCGGTCACCGTCCGCGGACACATCCAAGTGTTCACGGATGTTTGGCAACTCAAATTAGCTATGTGTAGTTGTATATGCTCTTATGGAGTTATGTTTGCTTAGACATGCATCGGTGTGACATGACGACGCCATCGGTTGGTTCTACACGAATCTGGAAGCACAACATTATGGTGTTGTGGAGGCAACCGTTCGCTTTTTTGTGGTATTTGTAAGACACATTTTTTGTTGTGCTAACGTCATCATCCCCTCTCTAGTCTCCCCCTCGTGAATGAGGTCATTTCCCCTCCCCTGCTGAACGCATCAACTCTTCGTGATGCTTCCTTCTCAGATCCCGGCAATGATGCCTTCGCCGCGAGCTCGGCTCTTGCCCGCCTCCGTTGTTGTTGCTCGTCATCGCCGCCGTTTTCTCTCCCGCGATCGTGCCAGCACCACCTCCATCATCACCCCAGCTACTTCCTCTTTTGGGGGTTGTTCAGGGTCATGGAGGGCATCACTCGAAATGTTCACCATCATTTTTCCTTAATCTTCGCATAATGTATCGTAAAGTTTGTCGTGTGTTTATAGGACAAAACTGGTAAAGTTTGCCAAGTGTATCCCTCAATTCCTACAAGTTTGTTATTCTGTCCATTTCATATTAGTTGTCGTTGATCCCTCCATTCCATATTAGTTATCACTGATTTAGAGCGACAACTATATGGAATGGAGGGAGTATCATTTATCCCTAAATCATTTTGCAAAATGTTATCTAAAACATGGCAGATTAAAAAAATGTTTGTATTGGATTGTGGCAATTTTAAGAAAAAATGTTCTCGAAAACATGGCAATTTTTTTAAAAAATGATTGTAATGGTCACATGGAAAATTTAGAAAAATATATTATCTTAATCACAACAAATTTACAAACACATAATGGTCACATGGAAAATTTAGGAATTGTATTTTTAATCAATTTTTTAAATTGTTTCTACTTGTCACATCGCAAATTTAGAAAATTATTTTTTCCAATCATGGCAACTTAAAAATTGTAGTGTTCATATGGCAAGTTTAGGATTTCTGTTCTAAAAAATATGGTAACTTTTTCAGAAATATGTAATGGAGACACAGAAATTTAATATTTATAGTTCCTTAAAAATATGTTTGGAAATAAAATTTTATTAATCATGGCAACTATTTTTTGTGTGCATAAATTTCTGAAAAAGGATGCAAACATGACAACTTTAGAAAAAAAATGTTCTACACATTATGCAACTATGCATGTAAATGTATATAAGAAACATCCTGAAAACATAGTAACATGGCAAATTTTAAAAAGAATCAAGTACAAAAACAACAAATTTAGGAAAAAATGTTTTCTAAAATGGCAACTTTAGAAAATATTTGTATGGGCTACATGACAATTTTAGAAAAAAATTGTTCACTAAATGATGGAAAAAATAGTTTTTTTCTAATGTTCACGTGGCAAATCTAGGAACTTTGGTATGTACAACATGAAGTTTTGAACATTTGTACTACTTATCACATGGAAAATTTATTATCTATAACATGGAACTCCGCCCCCTAGTTTTGTACATCATGACAGCTTCTCTTTTGCTTTGTGTATGATGTTTTTACCATAGAATGTAACTATATATACCCCACGGTAGCTATACATGCATCATGGGAATTATACATATCATGGCAACTTTTAAATCTTTTTGCTATAATTCACGACAGATATATAAACTTTTAGTACTGGCAACATGGCAACTTTATTAACATTTGCTCTGTAGTTCATGGAAAATGTAGGAAAGTTTATGCATGGGTCAAATGACAAATTTACTATATTGTGTTTTTTTAATCATGGCAATTTGTAGACATTTTGTAATGGTCACATGGCAACGTCTATGAGATGTGTTCTCTGCAGTCATGAGAACTTTCACAAATGTTTGTACTAGTCACATGGAAAATATAAATAGTGGACCGTGGCAACTCTAATTAGTTTATTGCTTTTCTAATTTGTGTGAAGAAAAATTATGCTTTATGTCATGACATTATATCCCTCATGACAGTTGTTTTTTGTACTGCAATTTTCATGTCTACACATGATATGTCTCAAACGTATTTATAATATTTTGTACATCTTATGTTGCAATCACTTACAAACACTTTGTGCACATGTTTTTTATTGAACTAACATATCAATCAGTCTAGTGTCAGTTCCTTTTTTGGGCTGTTTTTGTAGTTTCAAGAAAATCCTCAGAAAAAGTCCGAGGAAAAAAAAACTACTTTGGGAAGCTTCATGTGGGGAGAAGACCGAGGAGCCAAGTGTTGGGGAACGTAGTAATTTCAAAAAATTTCCTACGCACACGCAAGATCACGGTGATGCATAGCAACAAGAGGGGAGAGTGTTGTATACGTACTCTCGTAGACCGGCAACGGAAGCGTTGACACAACGTAGAGGAAGTAGTCGTACGTCTTCCCGATCCGACCGATCCAAGTACCGAATGTACGACACCTTCGAGTTCTGCACACGTTCAACTTGGTGACGTCCCTCGAGCTCCGTTCCAGCCGAGTGTTGAGGGAGAGTTTCGTCAGCACGACGGCGTGATGACGGTGATGATGTTCTACCGACGCAGGGCTTCGCCTAAGCACCGCTACGATATGACCGAGGTGGAATATGGTGGAAGGGGGCACCGCACACGGCTAAGGAACGATCACGAAGATCAACTTGTGTGTCATGGGGTGCCCCCCTGCCCCCGTATATAAAGAAGGGAGGGGGGAGGTGCGGCCGGCCCCTAGGGGTGCGCCTGGAGGACCCCCCCTTCTTGCCTTGTTGGAGAAGGAAAGGGGAAGGGGGAAAGAGGAAAGGGGGGCCCGCCCCCCTTCCTTGTCCTATTCGGACTAGGGGGGAGGGGGCGCGCGGCCTGCCCTGGTCGGCCCTCCTCTTCTCCCTTAGGGCCCATGTAGGCCCATTAACCCCCCCCCCCGGGGGGGGGTCCGGTAACCCCCCGGTACTCCGGTAAAATCCCGATTTCACCCGGAACGATTCCGATATCCAAATATAGGCTTCCAATATATCAATCTTTATGTCTCGACCATTTCGAGACTCCTTGTCATGTCCGCGATCACATCCGGGACTCCGAACAACCTTCGGTACATCAAAACACAAAAAACCCTAATTACGATCGTCATCGAACTTTAAGCGTGCGGACCCTACGGGTTCGAGAACTATGTAGACATGACCGAGACACGTCTTCGGTCAATAACCAATAGCGGAACCTGGATGCTCATATTGGTTCCTACATATTCTACGAAGATCTTTATCGGTCAAACCGCATAACAACATACGTTGTTCCCTTTGTCATCGATATGTTACTTGCCCGAGATTCGATCGTCGGTATTCCAATACCTAGTTCAATCTCGTTACCGGCAAGTCTCTTTACTCGTTCCGTAATACATCATCTCGCAACTAACTTATTAGTTGCAATGCTTGCAAGGCTTGAGTGATGTGTATTACCGAGAGGGCCCAGAGATACCTCTCCGACAATCGAAGTGACAAATCCTACTCTCGAAATACGCCAACCCAACAAGTACCTTCGGAGACACCTGTAGAGCACCTTTATAATCACCCAGTTACGTTGTGACGTTTGGTAGAACACAAAGTGTTCCTCCGGTAAACGAGAGTTGCATAATCTCATAGTCATAGGAACATGTATAAGTTATGAAGAAAGCAATAGCAACAAACTAAACGATCAAGTGCTAAGCTAACGGAATGGGTCAAGTCAATCACATCATTCTCCTAATGATGTGATCCAGTTAATCAAATGACAACTCATGTCTATGGTTAGGAAACATAACCATCTTTGATCAACGAGCTAGTCAAGTAGAGGCATACTAGTGACACTCTGTTTGTCTATGTATTCACACATGTATTATGTTTCCGCTTAATACAATTCTAGCATGAATAATAAACATTTATCATGATATAAAGAAATAAATAATAACTTTATTATTGCCTCTAGGGCATATTTCCTTCACCAAGGCCTAGCACAGGGGGTCGTGCCTAGTGCCTAAGCGTCGGGAGGCGCCCTGGGCCACAAGGCACCTATTGGGCTCTGATGCCCGATGGACTTTATATACCCTAAGACTTCACGCTAATTATTGAGGATTTTTTTTCGGCGTCGCCATGTACCATTTCTGAGGCTATCTTTGTTTTTTTATCTTATTTGGCACTCTGCCGGAGTGGGCAATTGAAAGTGCAACTAATCCCTGGATGGTTTTGGTAATTCTTAACAACATATAACTCATTGAACTAATACTCTTTCAAGATGTTCATTTCAGAAAGTTCAATGATAGGCATTGCATGGACTAGAGATGTGGACCCCTCAAAATGCTAAGGATACATAGTGGCTCAAGCTCAAGACTCTACACTTCCATTTTAGTGATCCAAGATCACATTGAGTTCATAAGAAAAGCCAATACTATTAAAATGGGATGAGGTGTTGCTTAATGGCTTGCTTGCTCAAAATGCTTAGTGATATGCTCCAAAAGCCCTCAACCACTTTCTCATATCCACATATGTCCCAAACCAAAAGTCAAACTCGGCCCCACCGATTTGATTTATCTGGTGCCACCGAGTTCATTTGACATAGCCACTGCCAGAAACCCTAATCAATCCGGTCTCACCGATAGGGATCTCGGTCTCACCGAGATGGGATTGCAAAATCCCTGTTTCCCTTCGTAATGTTTCAGTCTAATCGAGATGAGCGATCGGTCCCAGCGAGTTCGCAATGCAAACTCTCTATTTCCTTTTCATAACGTTCTGCTCTCACCGAAATGAGCGATCAGTCCCACCAAGTTTGCTTGACCAACTCTATGTTTGCCTATTACAGAAATTGGTCTCACCGTGTTCATGTGATCGGTCTCACCAAGATTACGTTATGCCCTAACCCTAATGAAATCGGTCACACCGAGTTGACATGTCAGTCCCACCGAAAATCCTAACGTTCACATTTTGAACTAAATCGGTCTGACCGAGTTTAACTGTTCAGTCCCACCGAGTTTGGTAAATTGTGTGTAACGGTTAGATTTGTGTGGAGGCTATATATACCCCCTCCACCCTTCCTCCATTCATGGAGAGAGCCATCAGAACATGCCTACACTTCCAGCATTCATTTTCTGAGAGAGAACCACCTACTCATGTGTTGAGACCAAGATATTCCAATCCAACTACAAGAATATTGATCTCTAGCCTTCCCCAAGTTGCTTCCCACTCAAATCATATTTTCACCAAATCCAAATCTATGAGAGAGAGTTGAATGCTGGGGAGACTATCATTTGAAGCACATGAGAAGGAGTTCATCATCAACACACCATCTATTATCTTTTGGAGAGTGGTGTCTCCTATATTGGTTAGGTGTCACTTGGGAGCCACCATCAAAATTGTGGAGCTGAACCAAGGAGTTTGTAAGGGCAAGGAGATCGCCTACTTCGTGAAGATCTACCCAAGTGAGGCAAGTCCTTCGTGGGCGATGGCCATGGTGAGATAGACAAGGTTGCTTCTTCGCGGACCATTCATGGATGGAGCCCTCCGTGGACTCGCGCAACCGTTACCCTTCGTGGGTTGAAATCTCCATCAACGTGGATGTACGATAGCACCACCTATCGGAACCATGCCAAAAATCTCCGTGTCTACATTGTGTTTGCTCCCTCCAAACTCCTCCCATTTACCTTCATATGCAATGATTTACATTCCGCTGCTATACTCTTAGATTTGCATGTGTAGGTTGTTTGCTTGACTTGTGATAAATTGCTAAAATCTGCTGTTGGTGTCAAAATCGGCGGATCTCGGGTAGGGGGTCCCGAGCTGTGCGTCTAGGCTGGATGGTAACAGGAGGCAAGGGACACGAAGTTTTACCCAGGTTCGGGCCCTCTCGATGGAGGTAAAACCCTACGTCCTACTTGATTAATATTGATGATATGGGTAGTACAAGAGTAGATCTACCACGAGATCGGAGAGGCTAAACCCTAGAAGCTAGCCTATGGTATGATTGTTGTTCTGTATGTTGTATCGACTAGCCTGGCCCTGGTTTATATAATGCACCAGAGGCCTAGGTTAACAAGAGTCCTAGCCGAATACGCCGGTGGGGAGAAGTCCTTGTCTTGATCGCCAAGTCTTTGTGGAATTTTCCTTGTATGCGGCAGCTGTCCGAACTGGCACATGAGTATACGGCCATGGGGGGCCTCGACCCAATCTAATAGATCGGGAGACGATGCGGTGAGTACCCCCTAGTCCAGGACACCGTCAGTAGCCCCCTGAGGTGGTCTTCAAGTTAGGGACGCTCCTTGATTCTTCCGAACTGTTCTTCATCTTCGGTCGTCGGTATTGAAAACTGGTTCAACAAATCTTCTTTATCTTCGATCTTGAGGATCACCGAAATGCATTCGACGAGTTTACACGTCGGGTATCCGAGGAGCCCCTTTAAGTTTCCGGCCTTTACCAATGCCTTGTTATTTTTATGCCACACCTCGGGTTTGAAGTTGTTCCCGGGCGGCAGCGTCCTCTTGCGTCCGAGCTCCAACGCCGGACTGTATTCGAGGTATCTTTTGCAACCGAGCACCAACGCCGGACCGCTTGCCAGCTCTAACGCCGGAATGTATCCGAGCTCCAACGCCGGACTATGTATCCGAGCTCCAACACCGGACTGTATATCTGAGCTCCAACGCTGGACTGTATCCGAGCTCCAACGCCGGACTATATCCGAGGTGTCGTAAATCACCTTGGTTCAAAGAAGTTCGAAGGAGTTTAGCCGAGCTTAATGCCGGAAATGCCCTCTATGGAGCCAGCCACTAGCGCCCGAGCTTTATGCCGGGCTGCTTCCTAGGTGGTGCACCACCCCGAATGTGGGCCGATTTTTGTGAATATTTTTTATTGGTGCAATTTATTCTCTGCCGAGATATATAGCCAGTAGCCCTCAAGGTGTGTATTGGTCTAAAACCCGAGATGCACCTGAATTATGACGTAAGACCGCTGATCCCAGTAGCCGCTGAGACTTAGGTTGATTTGCAAAATCGGCCTGAGGATCAAGTCCAAGCTCGGCAGAATACTTCGGGACACTAAAAGCGGCGTGCTCAGTCCTCGAGACTCAGGTTGGGTGCGGCCGACCAACCTGAGGATCAAAATCTCCTCGGAAACTATATTGCACATAAAATTTTCTGCATTGGACAAGCAATGCAGTAGCCCCCGAGACACTGGTCGGGTGGTAACACTAGATCAGGGGATCAATGTGCCCCTTTAATATTTGTAAATAATAAGCCCGAAGGCCAGTAGCCCCCGAGCCTTAATGCGGGCACGGGTGGCCGAATTAAGGATCAATATCCATAGTAAAATCACAAATTATGTGTAATGACTCTATGTATCCAAGTACTTTACGTCATTAATGCTCGGATCCGCATTGAACAAAACTTTGTTGACCGACCATCGGCTTCCACCTCCTCGGCCAGTAGCCGAGGAGTATTTGTCCTACTTTATAAAGCCTTTATGAGGGCAAAGATTTACAACAAACAAGGCAATCTGGCCATACAGTTTTATAAACAAAGGTACGCAGAGAGTTATATTACCGTTTAACAGAAGAAATGTCTTCCAAAGAAAATAGTCCCGCTATCGGTTCCTTTCTTTGGGTTGTCATGCTAAACATGATCATTAAACCTCAGCTCTAATGTAAGAGCAAAATATTGAGGATTAGTTTGGGAGGCCAGTTAGTAGCCCCCGGTAGTGTTCGGCGACAGTCGGGGTCAAGCCGTAAACACTTCGGCCAATGTTATGAACGACCCATTATTTAACATAGTCATCGGATCGCTGACCAGTTTACGGTTATTGTGAAAGTCAGTTTTCGGCTTTCTCCACTGAGGTGCTTAACCATGTGAGCTGGAAGCACAATCGTAGTGGTTCTCTCTTTGCACGTCTAGCCGAACAAAATGAAACGTAGGAAGCAAGTGCAGGAGCCGGGCAACCCAACTATTGACCGAAGACACAATTCGAAACCGATGCATATATAGCAATATCTGAGAATGTTTTTGCCGAATCCCTAAAGGTATCCGGCGTTGCACTGCGAGACTAATGCTGGAAAAGCACAAATAGTTTAAAAGTGCCAAAAAGCTTGGAAAACCAAGAAACGTCAGTAAAAACATGACGTCTGAACAATATCAAGTGTTCGGTGCCAATCCGAAAGTTGGTCTTAGAAAAAAGAAGTGCTTCTGTCGTGCTTTAACATGATACATCCTATCTCAAGACTTCGAGCGGGTCAGCCTACGGCTTCAACCTCCTATCACGAGGGCGGAGTATTTCTCATCAGGCCAGTTTAGCAAACTAAACTCTAGCGGCTTTGAGAGAGAAATTAGGCTCCCCGGCTAGTGACCGCGCACTCGTGTCGAAAAAAAGAGTGATAAATAATAATAATAAAACTTTGCAACGACTAAGAAGAAGAACACTTATTATAAAACGACTCAAATAAACTTAAGAGCCCCCAAGTGACTTGGGTAGAAGAATGATTGCATGTACCGCAGTACTTATATCATATCTATGTTCAACCGAACTGTAAACGCATCTTAACCAACCGTCAGCTTCTCCCTCTTTGGTCAAGGACCGAAAAGTGTTATGCACTCCATCGGTCGAGAATATCGACGGTGTTTCCAATAACCAGGCAATCAGGCCATAAGGCTGTAACAGACAAAGCGCGCTCAGGGAACTTATGCTATATTACCGTGAAGTGTAAGAAGCATCTTCGAAGAAAATAGTACCCCCACCGATACCTTTCTTCGGTGCTCATTGTTATTATGAGACATGTGCAATAGATTTTTTGTACTCATGAGTTCCGTTGTGTGCCGACCATCATTGAAAACTATAAGAGCGCTAGCTTTCGGCTTCACCCAGTCTGAGGTCCGGCTCGGGCGACCCGATCTTGACAATCGCAGAGGTGCTCCCTTTACTCCTAGCCGAACAATCGGGAACGTAGAGGTAAACACAGGAGCGAGGCAACCCAGCTTGCAAATCGCTTAAGTCAATATGGTGCATATTGTGGTGTAATACATGAACAAGGAACGAAGCCGTACAAGTATAATCATATGCAAGTGGAAAAGCTTCATGAAGGAAGCCCCCAAATGAATTGGGTATTTGAATTTATGCGTCACAAACAAAGTTTGGACAAGGAAATTTTTTACAAGCAACTTTTTTCCAAAAAAGTATAATGCTTGGTCGAACCGAACACAAGTTAGAAATTAAAGCTTTAAGCATGAAAGTGACTTAGCTAGTTAATGTGTTCGGTATTGATGATGCGGTCCGAGCTTGATGCGGGGCAAGGTTCCATCCCCCAAGCTGGTCCCGAGGTGGCGGAGCGGAGAGCTCGACACGCTGAAGTGGTGACATAGCACGGTCAATGCAGACCGGCAAAGTGACACCAAAGTCCCCGAATCATTTTCCTGTGCACAAAAAATAGTGCAAACCGGAGATAATAGTAATAATGATAATTAAAAAAATGTTGCATAATAAATAATTTATGCAAAGTGAGGAATAGAAGAAATATGGCCTGGCGCCGAAGTCAATGTCGATGCAGGGTGTCGGCGTGATGTAGTAAAGGCGTGGCAAAGCCTGAATTCATAGGTCGATCCGAGCTCGGATGCGGCGTTCGCCGGACTATGTACGGAAACTGATCGCAACACCACGCGACCGTCATTAATGCGGTCACCATTTGATAGACCTGTGTACATATCATGGACAAACCAGAGTAATAATTCCTTGGCAAAAATGAACCCAAACAAGCAAAAAATACTGGGATTAATAGCACCTGGTTTATTTGTGGTAGCAATTCGAAGGAAGGTGATTTCCAAAATTGGGACTCGCTCCGCACACCCATTGCCTGATGGGCGATAAAACGACGACATGGCAATGCTGGTAAAGGTTGACTCGCCGAGGCAAAGCCCTCGGCCCAGCTAACGTGACGGAGCTGGTCGGCTAGTGACGCCGAAGTGTCCGGAATAGGTTGATGAAGAGATGGTGAAGCCCCCGATCCAGCCGAGATATCGAAGCATCGACGTCAGCCGATGAGTCGAAGTAGGTCGGCGTGATGGACACCAGCTTGAAGAGGCAATAGTGCGGCCCTGTCGATGCAGGTCGTGACGTGGTCGATACCGGCTTGATGAAGCGACCGTGTGGCGATGCCGGTATGCCCGCTCCGTGTAATCCGTGGGGCGGCGATGTTGATGATTATTTATCCTTCGCGATGCCGGACTCTTGTTCGGCCTGCCGAGATGATGATCCGAAGAAGTTGAGCTCGGCTAAAGTGACGACGTGTCTAGCGCAGGTCGACAGCCCTGGAGTAATATTGCTGGACTGGTTTGACACCAGCATGATGTTGAAGATCATGTTCAAAAGATCTTAAAGTTAGTGGGATGTGTTCGGGAACAAAACACAATACCCCATACAAAACTTCCTTCAAAAGGGATGTCCGAAATCCCGTTCATAATAAAGATGAACTCGGGTCGGATTAGTTTTCACGCAGAAAACAGATCCGAAAAGTGATGCACTAATCGGAAGGTTCCCGGAGTTTGGACGGTCGGATCAAGCTGAAATTTTGAGAGGTGGTAGATATAGGAATTCCACGACCGATCAACGGTTGGATCTTCCAAAGGACGTCCGAGCTAGAAGCTGGACACCACGCCCTAAACTTATCCAAATTCCCATCCAGATTTTACAGGGCTCCGGTATATCGTGGATTGCCAGAGATTCCTCCATCAGAACTCGATAAAATTTTCCAGGGTTGTTATAGACTCAATTCCGCATAATTCCACCAAAGCGATCATCAAAGCGATACTCGAGGAGGTGGTGACGGCAGATACGAGTTTGCTGTCCAAAAAAACAGCACGGTCGCTTGAGGGCAATGTTGACGTTGAGCCCCCGAGCTCCATAGATGATTCTTCCGTGATCTTGATAGAGATCGGAGTTGATCTTTGATGAAGGCCCTCGTCCGAACATGGCGATCCGAACACGGGGCGCAATTCTTGGTCGAACCAAGGTGACCAGTCGAACTGGTGACGAAGACGCCGAAGTCGCAGTTGATGCGCATGCGAGCCATCGATTCTTTTGTCGATCACACAGCGGAACTCTCAATGAAAGCACCAATGTCGGTGTCAAAACCGGCGGATCTCGGGTAGGGTGTCCCGAACTGTGCGTCCAGGCTGGATGGTAACAGGAGGCAAGGGACACAAAGTTTTACCCAGGTTCGGGCCCTCTCGATGGAGGTAAAACCTTACGTCCTTCTTGATTAATATTGATGATATGAGTAGTACAAGAGTAGATATACCGCGAGATCGGAGAGGCTAAACCCTAGAAGCTAGCCTATGGTATGATTGTTGTTCTGTATGTTGTATCGACTAGCATGGCCCTGGTTTATATAATGCACCAGAGGCCTAGGTTAACAAGAGTCCTAGCCGAATACGCCAGTGGGGAGAAGTCCTTGTCTTGATCGCCAAGTCTTTGTGGAATTTTCCTTGTATGCGGCAGCTATCTGAACTGGCCCATGAGTATACGGCCATGGGGGGCCTCGGCCCAATCTAATAGATCGGGAGACGACGTGGTGAGTACCCCCTAGTCCAAGACACCGTCAGTAGCCCCCTGAACCAGTCTTCAAGTTAGGGACGCTCCTCGATTCTTCCAAACTGTTCTTCATCTTCGGTCATCGGTCTTGAAAACTGGTTCAACAAATCTTCTTTATCTTCGATCTTGAGGATCGCCGAAATGCATTCGACGAGTTTACACGTCGGGTATCCGAGGAGCCCCTTTAAGTTTCCGGCCTTTACCAATGCCTTATTATTTTTATGCCACACCTCGGGTTTGAAGTTGTTCCCGGGTGGCAGCGTCCTCTTGCGTCTGAGGTCCAACGCCAGACTGTATTCGAGGTATCTTTTGCAACCGAGCACCAACACCGGACCGCATCCCAGCTCTAACACCGGAATGTATCCGAGCTCCAACGCAGGACTATGTATCCGAGCTCCAACGCCGGACTGTATATCCGAGCTCCAACGCTGGACTGTATCCGAGCTCCAACGCCGGACTATATCCGAGGTGTCGTAAATCACCTTGGTTCAAAGACGTTTGAAGGGGTTTAGCCGAGCTTAATGCCGGAAATGCCCTCTATGGAGCCAGCCACTAGCGCCCGAGCTTTATGCCGGGCTGCTTCCGAGGTGGTGCACCACCCCGAATGTGGGCCGATTTTTGTGAATATTTTTTATTGGTGCAATTTATTCTCTGCCGAGATATATAGCCAGTAGCCCTCAAGGTGTGTATTGGTCTAAAACCCGAGATGCACCTGAATTATGACGTAAGACCGCTGATCCCAGTAGCCGCTGAGACTTAGGTTGATTTGCAAAATCGGCCTGAGGATCAAGTCCAAGCTCGGCAGAATACTTCGGGACACTAAAAGCGGCGTGCTCAGTCCTCGAGACTCAGGTTGGGTGCGGCCGACCAACCTGAGGATCAAAATCTCCTCGGAAACTATATTGCACATAAAATTTTCTGCATTGGACAAGCAATGCAGTAGCCCCCGAGACACTGGTCGGGTGGTAACACTAGATCAGGGGATCAATGTGCCCCTTTAATATTTGTAAATAATAAGCCCGAAGGCCAGTAGCCCCCGAGCCTTAATGCGGGCACGGGTGGCCGAATTAAGGATCAATATCCATAGTAAAATCACAAATTATGTGTAATGACTCTATGTATCCAAGTACTTTACGTCATTAATGCTCGGATCCGCATTGAACAAAACTTTGTTGACCGACCATCGGCTTCCACCTCCTCGGCCAGTAGCCGAGGAGTATTTGTCCTACTTTATAAAGCCTTTATGAGGGCAAAGATTTACAACAAACAAGGCAATCTGGCCATACAGTTTTATAAACAAAGGTACGCAGAGAGTTATATTACCGTTTAACAGAAGAAATGTCTTCCAAAGAAAATAGTCCCGCTATCGGTTCCTTTCTTTGGGTTGTCATGCTAAACATGATCATTAAACCTCAGCTCTAATGTAAGAGCAAAATATTGAGGATTAGTTTGGGAGGCCAGTTAGTAGCCCCCGGTAGTGTTCGGCGACAGTCGGGGTCAAGCCGTAAACACTTCGGCCAATGTTATGAACGACCCATTATTTAACATAGTCATCGGATCGCTGACCAGTTTACGGTTATTGTGAAAGTCAGTTTTCGGCTTTCTCCACTGAGGTGCTTAACCATGTGAGCTGGAAGCACAATCGTAGTGGTTCTCTCTTTGCACGTCTAGCCGAACAAAATGAAACGTAGGAAGCAAGTGCAGGAGCCGGGCAACCCAACTATTGACCGAAGACACAATTCGAAACCGATGCATATATAGCAATATCTGAGAATGTTTTTGCCGAATCCCTAAAGGTATCCGGCGTTGCACTGCGAGACTAATGCTGGAAAAGCACAAATAGTTTAAAAGTGCCAAAAAGCTTGGAAAACCAAGAAACGTCAGTAAAAACATGACGTCTGAACAATATCAAGTGTTCGGTGCCAATCCGAAAGTTGGTCTTAGAAAAAAGAAGTGCTTCTGTCGTGCTTTAACATGATACATCCTATCTCAAGACTTCGAGCGGGTCAGCCTACGGCTTCAACCTCCTATCACGAGGGCGGAGTATTTCTCATCAGGCCAGTTTAGCAAACTAAACTCTAGCGGCTTTGAGAGAGAAATTAGGCTCCCCGGCTAGTGACCGCGCACTCGTGTCGAAAAAAGATTGATAAATAATAATAATAAAACTTTGCAACGACTAAGAAGAAGAACACTTATTATAAAACGACTCAAATAAACTTAAGAGCCCCCAAGTGACTTGGGTAGAAGAATGATTGCATGTACCGCAGTACTTATATCATATCTATGTTCAACCAAACTTTAAACGCATCTTAACCAACCGTCAGCTTCTCCCTCTTCGGTTAAGGACCGAAAAGTGTTATGTACTCCATCGGTCGAGAATATCGACGGTGTTTCCAATAACCAGGCAATCAGGCCATAAGGCTGTAACAGACAAAGCGCGCTCAGGGAACTTATGCTATATTACCGTGAAGTGTAAGAAGCATCTTCGAAGAAAATAGTACCCCCACCGATACCTTTATTCGGTGGACATTGTTATTATGAGACTTGCGCAATAGATTTTTTGTACTCATGAGTTCCGTTGTGTGCCGACCATCATTGAAAACTATAAGAGCGCTAGCTTTCGGCTTCACCCAGTCTGAGGTCCGACTCGGGCGACCCGATCGTGACAATCGCAGAGGTGCTCCCTTTACTCCCTAGCTGAACAATCGGGAACTTAGGGGTAAACACAGGAGCGAGGCAACCCAGCTTGCAAATCGCTTAAGTCAATATGGTGCATATTGTGGCGTAATACATGAACAAGGAACAAAGCCGTACAAGTATAATCATATGCAAGTGGAAAAGCTTCATGAAGGAAGCCCCCAAATGAATTGGGTATTTGAATTTATGCGTCACAAACAAAGTTTGGACAAGGAAATTTTTTACAAGCAACTTTTTTCCAAAAATGTATAATGCTTGGTCGAACCGAACACAAGTTAGAAATTAAAGCTTTGAGCATGAAAGCGACTTAGCTGGTTAATGTGTTCGGTATTGATGACGCGGTCCGAACTTGATGCGGGGCAAGGTTTCATCCCCCAAGCTGGTCCTGAGGTGGCAGAGCGGAGAGCTCGACACACCGAAGTGGTGACATAGCACGGTCAATGCAGACCGACAGAGTGACGCCGAAGTCCCCGGATCATTTTCCTGTGCACAAAAAATAGTGCAAACCGGAGATAATAGTAATAATGATAATAAAAAAATGTTGCATAATAAATAATTTATGCAAAGTGAGGAATAGAAGAAATATGGCCTGGCGCCGAAGTCAATGTCGATGCAGGGCGTCGGCGTGATGTAGTAAAGGCGTGGCAAAGCCTGGATTCACAGGTCGGTCCGAGCTCCGGATGCGGCGTTCACCGGACTATGTACGGAAACTGATCGAACCACCACGTGACCGTCGTTAATGCGGTCACCATTTGATAGACCTGTGTACATATCATGGACAAACCAGAGTAATAATTCCTTGGAAAAAATGAACCCAAACAAGCAAAAAATACTGGGATTAATAGCACCTGGTTTATTTGTGGTAGCAATCCGAAGAAAGGTGATTCCCTAAATTGGGACTCGCTCCGCACACCCATTGCCTGATGGGCGATAAAACGACGGCATGGCAATGCTGGTAAAGGTTGACTCACCGAGGCAAAGCCCTCGGCCCAGCTAACGTGATGGAGTTGGTCGGCTAGTGACGCCGAAGTGTCCGAAGTAGGTTGATGAAGAGATGGCGAAGCCCCCGGTCCAGCCGAGATGTCGAAGCCTCGACGTCAACCGATGAGTCGAAGTAGGTCGGCGTGTTGGACACCAACTTGAAGAGGCAATAATGCGGCCCTGTCGATGCAGGTCGTGACGTGGTCGATGCCGGCTTGATGAAGCGACCGTGCGGTGATGCCGGTATGCCCGCTCCGTGTAATCCATGGGGCAGCGATGTTGATGCTGATTTATCCTTCGCGATGCTAGAATTTTGTTCGGCTTGCCGAGATGATGATCCGAAGAAGTTGAGCTGAGCTAAAGTGACGACGTGTCTAGCACAGGTCGACAACCGTGGAGTAATATTGCCGGACTGGTTTGACACCAGCATGATGTTGAAGATCATGTTCAAAAGATCTTAAAGTTAGTGGGATGTGTTCGGGAACAAAACACAATACCCCATACAAAACTTCCTTCAAAAGGGATGTCCGAAATCCCGTTCATAAAAAAGATGAACTCGGGTCGGATTCGTTTTCGCGCAGAAAACAGATCCGAAAAGTGATGCACTAATCGGAAGGTTCCCAGAGTTTGAACGGTCGGATCGAGCTGATATTTTGAGAGTTGGTAGATATAGTAATTCCGCAGCCGATCAACGGTTGGATCTTCCAAAGAACGTCCGAGCTAGAAGCTGGACACCACGCCCTAAACTCATCCAAATTCCCATCCAGATTTGACAGGGCTCCGGTATATCGTGGATTGCCAGAGATTCCTCCATCAGAACTCGACGAAATTTTCTAGGGTTGTTATAGACTCAATTCCGCACAATTCCACCAAAGCAATCGTCAAAGCGATACTCGAGGAGGTGGTGGTGGCAGATACGAGTTTGCTGTCCAAAAAAACAGCATGGTCGCTTGAGGGCAATGTTGACGTTGAGCCCCCGAGCTCCATAGATGATTCCTCCGTGATCTTGATGGAGATCGGAGTTGATGTTTGATGAAGGCCCTCGTCCAAACATGGCGATCCGAACACGGGGCGCAATTCTTGGTCGAACCAAGGTGACCAGTCGAACTGACGACGAAGACGCCGAAGTCGCAGTTGATGTGCAGGCGAGCCATCGATCCTTTTGTCGATCACACAGCGGAACTCTCAATGAAAGCACCAATGTCGGTGTCAAAACCGGCGGATCTCGGGTTGGGGGTCCCGAACTGTGCGTCTAGGCTGGATGGTAATAGGAGGTAAGGGACACGAAGTTTTACCCAGATTCGGGCCCTCTCGATGGAGGTAAAACCTTACATCCTGCTTGATTAATATTGATGATATGGGTAGTACAAGAGTAGATATACCACGAGATCGGAGAGGCTAAACCCTAGAAGCTAGCCTATGGTATGATTGTTGTTCTGTATATTGTATCAACTAGCATGGCCCTGGTTTATATAATGCACCAGAGGCCTAGGTTAACAAGAGTCCTAGCCGAATACGTCGGTGGGGAGAAGTCCTTGTCTTGATCGCCAAGTCTTTGTGGAATTTTCCTTGTATGCGGCAGCTGTCCGAACTGGCCCATGAGTATACGGCCATAGGGGGCCTCGGCCCAATCTAATAGATCGGGAGACGACGTGGTGAATACCCCCTAGTCCAGGACACCGTTATCTGCCAAGACTTAAAATTGAAAAAAGGCTAGATTTTTATTTGGTCAAGTAGTCTAATCACCCCCTCTAGACATACTTTTAATCTTACAAGTGATATCAGAGCTTTGGTCTCCATTTGCCCTCGATTTCCATAGCTTTGGTGATCATAGCCTTGGTTTCACAACCTAGGAGAGTATGACGTCTAGCGAGGGAAATTATCACCGTAGAGGTCCTTAGTTTGATGGTACAAATTTTGCTAGTTGGAAGCGTAAGATGAAAATGCATATTATTGGACATAACCCCGTTGTTTGGGCTATTGTGTGTATTGGCTTGCAAGGTGAATTCTTTGATGGGAGAGAACCAAATCATGAAGCCACCGCAGAAGAATTGAAGATGCTGCAATACAATGCTCAAGCTTGCGATATCCTCTTAAACGGATTGTGCCCTGAAGAATTCAACATAATCAGCCGTCTTGAGAATGCACAAGAAATTTGGGATACTTTGATTGATATGCACGAAGGTACCGACTCTGTCAAGAAATCCAAATTGGATGTGCTTCAAAGTCAGCTTGACAAGTTCAAAATGAAGGATGGTGAAGGTGTCGCTGAAATGTACTCTAGGCTTGCTCTCATCACAAATGAGATTGCTGGCTTAGGAAGTGAAGAGATGACCGGAAGATTCATCATCAAGAAGATCCTAAGAGCCTTGGATGGAAAATATGATACCGTGTGCACCTTGATCCAAATGATGCCCAATTATAAAGATCTCAAGCCAACGAAAGTCATTGGTAGAATTGTTGCTCATGAGATGTCACTCAAGGATAAAGAAGAGCTTCACAACAAATCAAGTGGTGCTTACAAAGCCTCATGTGATGCTCCTACATCATCAAGTGAGAAATAAGTCTTCAGCGAGGAATTGAGCCTAATGGTGAAGAACTTCAACAAGTTCTACAAGAGTAGAAGCAAAGAAAGAAGTTCCAAGGCAAGGTCCTACAATGATAAAAGATCTTCTAGTCGTGAGCGTAATTGCTACAATTGTCGAAGACCCAGACACTACTCCAGTGAGTGTATGGCTCCCTACAAAAGAAGAGAAGACTCACCTAAAAGGAGAAGTAGAAGAGAAGAATCACCTCCAAGAGAGAGAAGGAGTAGAGATGATCGTTATGAACGAAGAACCTCTCATAGAAGTAAGGATTCAGAAAGGAAGGGCATGTCATCAAGGAGCTACACAAAATGAAGACATCAAGCTCACGTTGGTGAATGGGTATCCGTATCCGACTCCGACCATCATTCCGAGAGAAGTTATCACTACGACTCGGAATATACTCAAGATGAAGGTGTTGCCGGTCTAGCACTTGTGACAACCAACTCCTATGACATTTTTGACTCACCAGATGAAGGAATTGGAAGATGCTTCATGGCTAAAGGCCCAAAGTTATCACACCCCGAGTATGTTGACTTCAATAGTGATGAAGATGATTTGCTAGGTGATGATGTTTTACTTGTTGACAACTCTAGTGATGAAAACTATGATGAACTTGCTATTAATCATGCTAATCAAGATAAAATGAATGAAGATGATAAGAAGGAGATTGAGCATCTAACTAAAGAACTAAACACTCTTAAGTTAGCTCATGAAACTACCTTGGAAGATCATCAAGAGCTTTTAAAGACTCATGAGAAGCTATGCTTTGAAAAGCTCAATCTAGAGCAAGAGCATGGGTTCTTAAAAGGAATCAATGATGATCTTCGTAAGAAAAGTTCTTCTTACATTGCCAACAGTTTACTCTTGTCTACTTACATGCCACAAGTAAAATCTAGTAACAAGAGTAAGAAAGATTCTTCTTCTAGTAGTAACAATAATCATGTTAAATCCAATGTTGTTGCTTCTAGTATTTCTCTTGATTCCACTAATGATTCTCTTAACCAAGTTACACTTGAGAAAGAAAATAGCTTATTGAAGGGGATTATAGAGAAAGGTGTTTACAAGAGCCTTGTCGGAAGTAAACAATTCGAGGAAATTGTACGCAAGCAAGGAAGACACCTAAAGAATCAAGGTGTGTTGAGTGGGAAGACGATCAATACCCCAAGACAAAGTTTGTTCCTCAACAAGAGAAGTATGATCCTAGTTCTTTCAAGGTAACACAAGCTCAAGACGATCTTCCACCACAAGACCACAAGCAAAAAGGTAAGGACAAGCTTCAAGAGGAGATTGATGCATTTGAAGAAGCTCCCAAGGCCTTTGTCAAGTGGGTTACTGCTACCTCTTGAGCACTGTGTTGGTTTTCCCTTGAAGAGGAAAGGGTGATGCAGCAAAGTAGCGTAAGTATTTCCCTTAGTTTTTGGGAACCAAGGTATCAATCCAGTAGGAGGCCACGCACGAGTCCCTCGCACCTACACAAACAAATAAAATCATCACAACCAACGCAATAAAGGGGTTGTCAATCCCTTCACGGTCACTTACGAAAGTGAGATATGATAGATATGATAAGATAATATTTTTGATATTTTTATGATAAAGATGCAAAGTAAATAAAGCAAAATAAAAACGACACCAGAAATAGCTTATTGACGGGAGATTAATATGATGGAAAATAGACCCGGGGGCCATAGGTCTCACTAGTGGCTTCTCTCGAGAGCATAAGTATTACGGTGGGTGAACAAATTACTATTGAGCAATTGACAGAATTGAGCATAGTTATGAGAATATCTAGGTATGATCATGTATATAGGCATCACGTCTGAGACAAGTAGACCGACTCCTGCCTGCATCTACTACTATTACTCCACACATCGACCGCTATCCAGCATGCATCTAGAGTATTAAGTTCAAAGGAATAGAGTAACGCTTTAAGTAAGGTGACATGATGTAGAGGGATAAACTCATGCAATTGATATAAACCCCATCTTGTTATCCTCGATGGCAACAATACAATACGTGCCTTGCTGCCCCTACTATCATTGGGAAAGGACACCGCAAGATTGAACCCAAAGCTAAGCACTTCTCCCATTGCAAGAAAGATCAATCTAGTAGGCTAAATCAAACTGATAATTCGAAGAGACTTGCAAAGATAACCAATCATACATAAAAGAATTCAGAGAAGATTCAAATATTGTTCATAGATAAACTTGATCATAAACCCACAATTCATCGGTCTCAACAAACACACCGCAAAAGAAGATTACATCAAATAGATCTCCACGAGAATCGTGGAGAACTTTGTATTGAGACCCAAAAAGAGAGAAGAAGCCATCTAGCTAATAAATATGGACCCGAAGGTCTGAGGTAAACTACTCACACATCATCGGAGAGGCTAT
Organism: Triticum monococcum; assembly: GCA_034509565.1. Classification (NCBI taxonomy): domain Eukaryota; kingdom Viridiplantae; phylum Streptophyta; class Magnoliopsida; order Poales; family Poaceae; genus Triticum; species Triticum monococcum. The sequence goes on along the minus strand of CM067847.1, from coordinate 210,284,662 downwards.
GGTGTTGATGTAGAAGCCCTCCGTGATCGATGCCCCCTTCGGTGGAGCTCCGGAAAAGGCCCCAAGATGGGATCTCACTGGTACAGAAGGTTGCGGCGGTGGAATTAGGGTTTTGGCTCCGTATCTGGTAGTTTGGGGGTATGTAGGTATATATAGGAGGAGGAAGTACGTCGGTGGAGCAACATGGGCCCCATGAGGGTGGAGGGCGCGCCTGGGGTGGGGGGGGGAGGGGGTAGGCGCGCCCCCTACCTCGTGCCTTTCTAGTTGCTTTCTTGACATAGGGTCCAAGTCCTCTGGATCACGTTCGTTCCAAAAATCACGTTCCCGAAGGTTTCATTTTGTTTGGACTCTGTTTGATATTCTTTTTCTGTGAAACACTGAAATAGGCAAAAAACCAGCAATTCTGGCTGGGCCTCCGGTTAATAGGTTAGTCCCAAAAATAATATAGAAGTGTATAACAAAGCTCAATAATCATTCAAAATAGAATATAATATAACATGAAGCAATCAAAAATTATAGATACGTTGGAGACGTATCAAGCATCCTCAAGCTTAATTCCTGCTCGTCCTCGAGTAGGTAAATGATAAAAACAGAATTTTTGATGCGGAATGCTACTTGGCATAATTTCAATGTAATTCTCTTAATTGTGGTATGAATATTCAGATCCGGAAGATTCAAGACAAAAGTTTAATATTGACATAGAAATAATAATACTTCAAGCATACTAACTAAGCAATTATATCTTCTCAAAATAACATGGCCAAAGAAAGTTATCCCTACAAAATCATATAGTCTGGCTATGCTCTATCTTCACCACACAAAGTATTTAAATCATGCACAACCCCGATGACAAGCCAAGCAATTGTTTCATACTTTTGGTGTTCTCAAACTTTTTCAATCTTCACGCAATACATGAGCGTGAGGCATGGACATATCACTATATGTGGAATAGAATGGTGGTTGTGGAGAAGACAAAAATGGAGAAGATAGTCTCACATCAACTAGGCGTATCAACGGGCTATGGAGATGCCCATTAATAGATATCAATGTGAGTGAGTAGGGATTGCCATGCAACGGATGCACTAGAGCTATAAGTATACGAAAGCTCAACAAAAGGAACTAAGTGGGTGTGCATCCAACTTGCTTGCTCACGAAGACCTAGGGCATTTTGAGGAAGCCCATCATTGGAATATACAAGCCAAGTTCTATAATGAAAAATTCCCACTAGTATATGAAAGTGATATCATAGGAGACTCTCTATCATGAAGATCATGGTGCTACTTTGAAGCACAAGTGTGGAAAAAGGATAGTAACATTGTCCCTTCTCTCTTTTTCTCTCTTTTAGGCCTTTTCTCTTTTTTTATGGCCTCTCTTTTTTTTAGTCCGGAGTCTCATCCCGACTTGTGGGGGAATCATAGTCTCCATCATACTTTCATCACTTGGGACAATGCTCTAAAAATGATGATCATCACACTTTTATTTACTTACAACTCAACAATTACAACTCAATACTTAGAACAAAATATGGCTCTATGTGAATGCCTCCGGTGGTGTACCGGGATATGCAATGAATCAAGAGTGACATGTATGAAATAATTATGAACGGTGGCTTTGCCACAAATACAATGTCAACTACATGATCATGCAAAGCGATATGACAATGATGGAGCGTGTCATAGTAATCGGAACGGTGGAAAGTTGCATGGCAATATATCTCGGAATGGCTATGGAAATGCCATGATAGGTAGGCATGGTGGCTGTTTTGAGGAAGGTATATGGTGGGTGTATGATACCGGCGAAAAGTGCGCGGTATTAGAGAGCTAGCAATGGTGGAAGGGTGAGAGTGTGTATAATCCATGGACTCAACATTAGTCATAAAGAACTCACATACCTATTGCAAAAATCTATTAGTTATCGAAACAAAGTATTACGCGCATGCTCCTAGGGGGGTAGATTGGTAGGAGAAGACCATCGCTCGTCCCCGACCGCCACTCATAAGGAAGACAATCAATAAATAAATCATGCTCCGACTTCATTACATAACGGTTCACCATACGTGCATGCTACGGGAATCACAAACTTCAACACAAGTATTTCTCAAATTCACAACTACTCAACTAGCATGACTCTCATATCACCATCTCCATATCTCAAAACAATTATCAAGTATCAAACTTCTCATAGTATTCAGCACACCCATAAGAAAGTTTTTTACTAGTCTCGAATACTTAGCATATTAGGATTATTTTCCCAATTTAAGCAAATTACCATGTTGTTTAAGACTCTCAAAATAATCTAAGTGAAGCATGGGAGAATAATAGTTTCTATAAAACAAATCCACCACCGTGCTCTGATACGTCTCCAACGTATCTATAATTTTTGATTGTTCCATGCTATATTATATTCTGTTTTGGACATTATTGGGCTTTATTATACACTTTTATATTATTTTTGGGACTAACCTATTAACCGGAGGCCCAGCCCAGAATTGTTGTTTTTTTGTCTATTTTAGTGTTTCGCAGAAAAAGAATATCAAACGGAGTCCAAACGGAATGAAACCTTTGGGAACGTGATTTTTGGAACGAACGTGATCCAGAGGACTTGGACCCTATGTCAAGAAAGCAACCAGGAAGGCACGAGGTAGGGGGCGCACCTACCCCCCAGGCGCGCCCTCCACCCTCATGGGGCCCACGTTGCTCCACCGACGTACTTCTTCCTCCTATATATACCTACGTACTCCCAAACTACCAGATACGGAGCCAAAACCCTAATTCCACCACCGCAACCTTTTGTACCCGTGAAATCCCATCTTGGGGCCTTTTCCGGAGCTCCGTCAGAGGGGGCATCAATCACGGAAGGCTTCTACATCAACACCATAGCCTCTCCGATGATGTGTGAGTAGTTTACCTCAAACCTTCGGGTCCATAGTTATTAGCTAGATGGCTTCTTCTCTCTTTTTGGATCTCAATACAATGTTCTCCCCCTCTCTTGTGGAGATCTATTCGATGTAATCTTCTTTTGCGGTGTGTTTGTTGAGACCGATGAATTGTGGGTTTATGATCAAGTTTATCTATGAACAATATTTGAATCTTCTCTGAATTCTTTTATGTATGATTGGTTATCTTTGCAAGTCTCTTCAAATTATCAGTTTGGTTTGGCCTACTAGATTGATCTTTCTTGCAATGGGAGAAGTGCTTAGCTTTGGGTTCAATCTTGCGGTGTCCTTTCCCAGTGACAGTAGGGGGAGCAAGGCACGTATTGTATTATTGCCATCGAGGATAACAAGATGGGGTTTATATCATATTGCATGAGTTTGTCCCTCTACATCATGTCATCTTGCTTAAAGCGTTACTCTGTTCTTTTGAACTTAATACTCGAGATGCATGCTGGATAGCGGTCGATGTGTGGAGTAATAGTAGTAGATGCAGGCAGGAGTCGGTCTACTTGTCTCGAACGTGATGCCTATATACATGATCATACCTAGATATTCTCATAACTATGCTCAATTCTATCAATTACTCAATAGTAATTTGTTTACCCACCGTAATACTTATGCTCTCGAGAGAAGCCACTAGTGAAACCTATGCCCCCCGGGTCTATTTTCTATCATATTAATCTTCCATCAACAAGCTATTTCTTGCATCATTTTTATTTTGCTTTATTTACTTTGCATCTTTATCATAAAAATACCAAAAATATTATCTTATCATATCTATCAGATCTCACTTCCGTAAGTGACCATGAAGGGATTGACAACCCCTTTATTGCGTTGGTTGCGAGGATTTTATTTGTTTGTGTAGGTGCGAGGGACTCGTGCTTGGCCTCCTACTGTATTGATACCTTGGTTATCAAAAACTGAGGGAAATACTTACGCTACTTTGCTGCATCACCCTTTCCTCTTCAAGGGAAAACCAACACAGTGCTCAAGAGGTAGCAAGAAGGATTCCTGGTGCCGTTGCCGGTGAGCCTACGCAAAAGTTAACATACGAAGTACCCATCACAAACCCTTATCTCCCGCATTACATTATTTGCCATTTGCCTCTCGTTTTCCTCTCTCCCACTTCACCCTTGCCATTTTATTTGCCCTCTCTCTCCGTCCTCCTTCTCTTTCCCTCTTTGCCTCTTTTTGCCTGTTTCTTGTTTGCTTGTGTGTTGGATTGCTTGCCTGTCATGATGGCTCAAGATAATACCAAATTGTGTGACTTTACTAATACCAACAACAATGATGTTATTAGCACTCCGATTGCTCCTCTTACTGATGCTGAATCTTGTGACATTAATGCTGCTTTGCTGAATCTGGTCATGAAAGATCCGTTTTCCGGCCTTAGTGAAGATGCCGCTACCCATGTAAACAACTTTGTTGATTTGTGTGATATGCAAAAGAAGAAAGATGTGGACAATGATATTGTTAAATTTAAGCTATTTCCTTTTTCGCTTAGAGATCGTGCTAAAGCTTGGTTTTCGTCTTTGCCTAAAAATAGTATTGATTCATGGAATAAGTGCAAAGATCCTTTTATCTCTAAGTATTTTCCTCCCGCTAATATCATCTCTCTTAGAAACGATATTATGAATTTTAAGCAACTTGATCATGAACATGTTGCATAAGCTTGGGAGAGGATGAAATTAATGATACGTAATTGCCCTACACATGGTTTGAATTTGTGGATGATTATACAAAATTTTTATGCCGGATTGAATTTTGCTTCTAGAAATCTTTTATATTCGGCCGCGGGAGGCACTTTTATGGAAATCACTTTAGGAGAAGCTACTAAACTCCCAGATAATATTATGGTTAATTATTCTCAATGGCACACTGAAAGATCTACTAATAAGAAAGTGCATGCGATAGAAGAAATTAATGTTTTGAGTGGAAAGATGGATGAACTTATGAAATTATTTGCTAATAAAAGTGTTTCTTCTGATCCTAATGATATGCCTTTGCCTACTTTGATTGAGAATAATAATGAATCTATGGTTGTGAATTTTGTTGGTAGGAATAATTTTGGTAACAACGCGTATAGAGGTAATTTTACTCCTAGGTCGTATCCTAGTAATTCCTCTAATAATTATGGTAATTCCTACAACAATTCTTATGGAAATTTTAATAATATGCCCTCTGAATGTGAGACTAGTGTTAAGGAGTTTAAGAATTCGCAAAATAATTTCAATGCTTTGCTTGAAGAAAAATTGCTTAAGATTGATGAATTGGCTAGGAACGTTGATAGAATTTCTCTTGATGTTGATTCTTTGAAACGTAGATCTATTCCACCTAAACATGATATCAATGAGTCTCTCAAAGCCATGAGAATTTCCATTGATGAGTGCAAAGAAAGAACCGCTAGGATGCATGCTAAGAAAGATTGTTTTGTGAAAGCGTGTTCTTCTAGTTTCCATGAAAATAAAGATGAAGATCTAAAAGTTATTGATGTGTCCCCTATTAAATCTTTGTTTTGCAATATGAATCTTGATAATGATGGGAGTGAATATGATCCACCTTTACCTATAAGGCGTTCCAAAAATTCGGAGTCTTTAGATCTTGATGCTAAAATTGTTAAAAGTGGGATTAAAGAGGTCAAAACTTAAATATCAATGAACCCACTATTTTGGATTTCAAGGAATTTAATTATGATAATTGCTCTTTGATAGATTGTATTTCCTTGTTGCAATCCATGCTAAATTCTCCACATGCTTATAGTCAAAACAAAGCTTTTACTAAACATATCGTTGATGCTTTGATGCAATCTTATGAGGAAAAACTTGAGTTGGAAGTTTGTATCCCTAGAAAACTTTATGATGAGTGGGAACCTACTATTAAAATTAAAATTAAATATCATGAGTGCTATGCTTTGTGTGATTTGGGTGCTAGTGTTTCCATGATTCCAAAGACTTTGTGTGATTTGCTAGGTTTCCATGATTTTGATGATTGCTCTTTAAACTTGCACCTTGCGGATTCCACTATTAAGAAACCTATGGGAAGAATTAATGATGTTATTATTGTTGCAAATAGGAATCATGTGCCCATAGATTTTAATTTTCTTGACATAGATTGCAATCCTTCATGTCCTATTATTCTTGGTAGACCTTTCCTTAGAATGATTGGTGCAATTATTGATATGAAAGAAGTGTTGGGGAATGTAGCAATTTCAAAAAAAATTCCTACGCACACGCAAGATCATGGTGATGCATAGCAAAGAGAGGGGAGAGTGTTGTCCACGTACCCTTGTAGACCGAAAGCGGAAGCATTAGCACAACACGGTTGATGTAGTCGTACGTCTTCACGATCTGACCGATCAAGTACCAAACGCACGGCACCTCCGAGTTCAGCACACATTCAGCCCGATGACGTCCCTCTAACTCTGATCCAGCCGAGTGTTGAGGGAGAGTTTTGTTAGCACGACGGCGTGGTGACAATGTTGATGTTTTACAGACACAGGGCTTCGCCTAAGCACCGCTACAGTATTATCGAGGTGGACTATGGTGGAGGGGGGCACCGCACACGGCTAAGAGACGATCAACTTGATCAACTTGTGCGTCTAGAGGTGCCCCCTGCCCCTGTATATAAAGGAGCAAGGGGGGAGGCGGCCGGCCTAGGAGGAGGGCGCGCCAAGGGGGGAGTCCTACTCCTACCGGGAGTAGGACTCCTCCTTTCCTTGTTGGAGTAGGAGAGAAGGAAAGAGGAGGAGAGGGAGAAGGAAAAGGGGGCTGCACCTCTTGTCCAATTCGGACCAAAGGGGGGGCGCAGGCCTCCTTCCTTTTGTCCTCTCTCCTCTATTCCCGTATGGCCCAATAAGGCCCATATACTCCCCGTCGAATTCCCGTAACTCTCCGGTACTCCGAAAAATACCCGAATCACTCAGAACCTTTCCGAAGTCCGAATATAGTCGCCTAATATATTGATCTTTACGTCTCAACCATTTCGAGACTCCTCGTCATGTCCCCGGTCTCATCCGGGACTCCGAACTCCTTCGGTACATCAAACCATATAAACTCATAATATAACTGTCATCATAGCATTAAGCGTGCGGACCCTACGGGTTTGAGAACTATGTAGACATGACCGAGACATGTCTCTGGTCACTAACCAATAGCGGAACCTGGATGCTCATATTGGCTCCTACATATTCTATGAAGATCTTTATCGGTCAGACCGCATAACAACATACGTTGTTCCCTTTGTCATCGGTATGTTACTTGCCCGAGATTCGATCGTCGGCATCTCAATACCTAGTTCAATCTCGTTACCGGCAAGTCTCTTTACTCGTTCCGTAATACATCATCTCGCAACTAACTCATTAGTTGCAATGCTTGCAAGGCTTAGGTGATGTGCATTACCGAGAGGGCCCAGAGATACCTCTCCGACAATCGGAGTGACAAATCCTAATCTCGAAATACGCCAACCCAACAAGTACCTTCGGAGACACCTATAGAGCACCTTTATAATCACCCAGTTATGTTGTGATGTTTGGTAGCACACAAAGTGTTCCTCCGGTAAACGGGAGTTGCATAATCTTATAGTCATAGGAACATGTATAAGTCATGAAGAAAGCAATAGCAACAAACTAAACGATCAAGTGCTAAGCTAACGGAATGGGTCAAGTCAATCACATCATTCTCCTAATGATGTGATCCCGTTAATCAAATGACAACTCATGTCTATGGTTAGGAAACATAACCATCTTTGATGAACGAGCTAGTCAAGTAGAGGCATACTAGTGACACTCTGTTTGTCTATGTATTCACATATGTTGTTTCCGGTTAATACAATTCTAGCATGAATAATAAACATTTATCATGATATAAGGAAATAAATAATAACTTTATTATTGCCTCTAGGGCATATTTCCTTCAGTCTCCCACTTGCCCTAGAGTCAATAATCTAGTTCACATCGCCATGTGATTTAATGCCAATAGTTCACATCACCATGTGATTAACACCCATAGTTCACATTGACATGTGACCAACACCCAAAGGGTTTACTAGAGTCAATAATCTAGTTCACATCACTATGTGATTAACACCCAAAGAGTACTAAGGTGTGATCATGTTTTGCTTGTGAGAGAAGTTCAGTCAATGGGTCTGCCACATTCAGATCCATAAGTATTTTGCAAATTTCTATGTCAACAATGCTCTGCACGGAGCTACTCTAGCTAATTGCTCCGACTTTCAATATGTATCCAGATTGAGATTTAGAGTCATCTGGATCAGTGTCAAAATTTGCATCGACGTAACCCTTTACAACGAACCTTTTTGTCACCTCCATAATCGAGAAACATATCCTTATTCCACTAAGGATAATTTTGACCGCTGTCCAGTGATATACTCCTAGATCACTATTGTACTCCCTTGCCAAAAACAGTGTAGGGCATACAATAGATCTGGTACACAGCATGGCATATTTTATAGAACCTATGGCCAAGGCATAGGGAATGACTTTCATTCTCTTTCTATCTTCTGCCGTGGTCGGGCTTTGAGTCTTACTCAGTTTCACACCTTGTAACACAGGCAAGAACTCTTTCTTTGACTGTTCCATTTTGAACTACTTCAAAATCTTGTCAAGGTATGTACTCATTGAAAAACTTATCAAGCGTCTTGATCTATCTCTATAGATCTTGATGCTCAATATGTAAGCAGCTTCACCGAGGTCTTTCTTTGAAACACTCCTTTCAAACACTCCTTTATGCTTTGCAGAATAATTCTACATCATTTTCGATCAACAATATGTCATTCACATATACTTATCAGAAATGTTGTAGTGCTCCCATTCGCTTTCTTGTAAATACAGGCTTCACTGCAAGTCTGTATAAAACTATATGCTTTGATCAACTCATCAAAGCATATATTCCAACTCCGAGATGCTTGCACCAGTCCATAGATGGATCGCTGGAGCTTGCACATTTTGTTAACACCTTTAGGATCGACAAAACCTTCTGGTTGCATCATATACAACTCTTCTTTAATAACTCCATTAAGGAATGCAATTTTTTTATCCATTTGCCAGATTTCATAAAATGCGGCAATTGCTAACGTGATTCGGACAGACTTAAGCATAGATACGAGTGAGAAACTCTCATCGTAGTCAACACCTTGAACTTGTCGAAAACATTTTGTGACAATTCTAGCTTTGTAGATAGTAACACTACTATCAGCGTCCGTCTTCCTCTTGAAGATCCATTTAATCTCAATGGCTCGCCGATCATTGGGCAAGTCAATCAAAGTCCATACTTTGTTCTCATACATGGATCTCATCTTAGATTTCATGGCCTTAAACCATTTCGCGGAATCTGGGCTCATCATCGCTTCCTCATAGTTCACAAGTTCGTCATGGTCTAGTAACATGACTTCCAGAAAAGGATTACCGCACCACTCTGGTGCGGATCTCACTCTGGTTTACCTACGAGATTCGGTAGTAACTTGATCTGAAGTTACATGATCATCATCACTAGCTTCCTCACTAATTGGTGTATTAGTCACAGGAACAGATTTATGTGATGAACTACTTTCCAATAAGGGAGAAGGTACAATTACCTTATCAAGTTCTACTTTCCTCCCACTCACTTCTTTCGAGAGAAACTCCTTCTCTAAGTATCCATTCTCAGCAACGAATGTCTTGCCTTCGGATCTGTGATAGAAGGTGTACTCAATTGTCTCCTTTGGGTATCCTATGAAGACACATTTCTCTGATTTGGGTTTGAGCTTATCATGATGAAACTTTTTCTTATAAGCATCGCAACCCCAAACTTTAAGAAACGACAACTTTGCTTTCTTGCCAAACCACAGTTCATATTGTGTCGTCTCAACGGACCTAGATGGTGCCCCTTTTTAACGTGAATGCAACTGTCTCTAATGCATGACCCCAAAACGATAGTGGTAAATCGGTAAGAAACATCATAGATTGTACTATATCCAATAAAGTATGGTTATGACGTTTGGACACACCATTATGCTGTGGTGTTCCAGGTGGCACGAATTTGTGAAACTATTCCACATTGTTTTAATTGAAGACCAAACTCGTAACTCAAATATTTGTCTCCGCGATCAGATCGTAGAAACCTTATTTTCTTGTCACGATGATTTTCCACTTCACTCTGAAATTCTTTGAACTTTTCAAATATTTTAGACTTATGTTTCATCAAGTAGATATACTCATATCTGCTCAAATCATCTGTGAAGGTCAGAAAATAACGATACCCGCCGCGAGCTTCAACACTCATCGGTACGCATACATCAGTATGTATTATTTCCAATAAGTCAGTTGCTCGCTCCATTGTTCCGGAGAACGGAGTTTTTAGTCATCTTGCCCATAAGGCATGGTTCGCAAGCATCAAGTGATTCATAATCAAGTGATTCCAAAATCCCATCATCATGGAGTTTCTTCATGCGCTTTACACCAATATAACCTAAACGGCAGTGCCACAAATAAGTTGCACTATCATTATTAACTTTGCATCTTTTGGCTTCAATATTATGAATATGTGTATCACTACGATTGAGATCCAACAAACCATTTTTGTTGATGTGTATGACCATAGAAGGTTTTATTCATGTAAACAGAACAACAATTATTCTCTAATTTAAATGAAAAACCGTATTGCAATAAACATGATCAAAGCATATTCATGCTCAACGCAAACACCAAATAACACTTATTTAGGTTCAACATTAATCCCGAAAGTATAGGGAGTGTGCGATGATGATCATATCAATCATGGAACTACTCCAACACACATCGTCACTTCACCCTTAACTAGTCTCTGTTTATTCTGCAACTCCCATTTCGAGTTACTAATCTTAGCAATTAAACCAGTATCAAATACTGAGGGGTTGCTATAAACACTAGTAAAGTACACATCAATAACATGTATATCAAATATACGTTTGTTCACTTTGCCATCCTTTCTTATCCGCCAAATTCTTGGGGTAGTTCCGCTTCCCGTGACCAGTCCCTTTGCAGTAGAAGCACTTAGTCTCAGGCTTAGGTCCAGACTTGGGCTTCTTCACTTGAAAAGCAACTTGCTTGCCGTTCTTCTTGAAGTTCCCCTTCTTCCCTTTGCCCTTTTTCTTGAAACTAGTGATCTTGTTAAACATAAACACTTGATGCTCTTTCTTGATTTCTACCTCCGTCGATTTCAACATCACGAAGAGCTTGGGAATCGTTTTCGTTATCCCTTGCATATTATAGTTCATCACAAAGTTCTACTAACTTGGTGATGGTGACTAGAGAATTCTGTCAATCACTATTTTATCTGGAAGATTAACTCCCACTTGATTCAAGCGATTGTAGTACCCAGACAATCTAAGCACATACTCACTACTTGAGCTATTCACCTCCATCTTTTAGCCATAGAACGTGTTGGAGACTTCATATCTCTCAACTCGGGTATTTGCTTGAAATATTAACTTCAACTCCTGGAACATCTCATATGGTCCATGACGTTCAAAACGTCTTTGAAGTCCCGATTCTAAGCCGTTAAGCATGGTGCACTAAACTATCAAGTAGTCATCATATTAAGCTAGCCAAACGTTCATAACGTCTGCATCTACTCCTGCAATAGGCCTGTCACCTAGCGGTGCATCAAGGACATAATTCTTCTGTGCAGCAATGAGGATAAAGCTCAGATCACGGATCCAATCCACATCATTGCTACTAACATCTTTCAACTTGGTTTTCTCTAGGAACATATCAAAAATAAAACAGGGGAGCTAAACACAAGCTATTGATCTACAACATAGATATGCTAATACTACCAGGACTAAGTTCATGATAAATTTAAGTTCAATTAATCATATTACTTAAGAACTCCCACTTAGAAAGACATCCCTCTAATCTTCTAAGTGATCACGTGATCCAAATCAACTAAACCATAACCAATCATCACGTGAAATGGAGTAGCTTTCAATGGTGAACATCAATATGTTGATCATATCTACTATATGATTCACGCTCGACCTTTCGGTCTCAGTGTTCCGAGGCCATATCTGCATATGCTAGTCTCGTCAAGTTTAACCTGAGTATTCCGCGTGTGCAAAACTGGCTTGCACCCGTTGTAGATGGACGTAGAGCTTATCACAGCCGATCATCACGTGGTGTCAGGGCACGACGAACTTTGGCAACGGTGCATACTCAGGGAGAACACTTTTATCTTGAAATTTAGTGAGAGATCATCTTATAATGCTACCGTCAATCAAAGCAAGATAAGATGCATAAAAGATAAACATCACATGCAATCAATATAAGTGATATGATATGGCCATCATCATCTTGTGCTTATGATCTCCATCTCCGAAGCACCGTCATGATCACCATCGTCACCGGCGCGACACCTTGATCACCATCGTAGCATCGTTGTCGCCTCGCCAATCTTATGCTTCCACGACTATCGCTACCGCTTAGTGATAAAGTAAAGCATTACAGCGCAATTGCATTGCATACAATAAAGCGACAACCATATGGCTCCTGCCAGTTGCCGATAACTCGGTTACAAAACATGATCATCTCATACAATAAAATTTAGCGTCATGTCTTGACCATATCACATCACAACATGCCCTGCAAAAACAAGTTAGACGTCCTCTACTTTGTTGTTGCAAGTTTTACGTGGCTGCTACGGGCTTTAGCAAGAACCGTTCTTACCTACGCATCAAAACCACAATGATGTTGGGGAACATAGTAATTTCAAAAAAATTCCTACGCACACGCAAGATCATGGTGATGCATAGCAACGAGAGGGGAGAGTGTTGTCCATGTACCCTCGTAGACCGAAAGCGGAAGCGTTATATCAACGCGGTTGATGTAGTCGTACGTCTTCACGATCCGACCGATCCAAGCACCGAAACTACGACACCTCCGAGTTCTAGCACACGTTCAGCTCGATGACGATCCCCGGACTCCGATCCAGCAAAGCGTCGGGGAAGAGTTCCATCAGCACGACGGCGTGGTGACGATCTTGATGTTCTACCGTCGCAGGGCTTCACCTAAGCACCGCTACAATATGACCGAGGTGGAATATGGTGGAGGGGGGCACCGCACACGGCTAAGGAACGATCATGAGGATCAACTTGTGTGTCTATGGGGTGCCCCCTGCCCCCGTATATAAAGGAGTGGAGGAGGGGAGGGCCGGCCCTCTCTATGGCGTGCCCTAGGGGAGTCCTACTCCCACCGGGAGTAGGATTCCCCCTTTCCTAGTCCAACTAGGAGTCCTTCCAAGTATTAGGAGTAGGAGACAAGGAAGGGGAAGATGGAAGAGAAGGAAGGAGGGGGCGCAGCCCCTCCCCCTAGTCCAATTCGGACTAGGCCCTGCGGGGGCGCGCGGCCTGCCTCTCCCTCTCCCCTAAAGCCCAATAAGGCCCATATACTTCTCCCGTATTCCCGTAACTCCCCGATACTCCGAAAAATACCCGAACCACTCAGAACCTTTCCGATGTCCGAATTTAGTCGTCCAATATATCGATCTTTACGTCTCGACCATTTCGAGTCTCCTCGTCATGTCCCCGATCTCATCCGGGACTCCGAACTCCTTCGGTACATCAAAACTCATAAACTCATAATATAACTCTCATCGAAACTTTAAGCGTGCGGACCCTACGGGTTCGAGAACAATGTAGACATGACCGAGACACGTCTCCGGTCAATAACCAATAGCGGAACCTGGATGCTCATATTGGCTCCCACATATTCTACGAAGATCTTTATCGGTCAGACCGCATAACAACATACGTTGTTCCCTTTGTCATCGGTATGTTACTTGCCCGAGATTCGATCGTCGGTATCTCAATACCTAGTTCAATCTCGTTACCGACAAGTCTCTTTACTCGTTTTGTAATACATCATCTCGCAACTAACTCATTAGTTGCAATGCTTATGTGATGTGTATTACCGAGAGGGCCCAGAGATATCTCTCCGACAATCGGAGTGACAAATCCTAATCTCGAAATACGCCAACCCAACATGTAACTTTGGAGACACCTGTAGAGCACCTTTATAATCACCCAGTTACGTTGTGACGTTTGGTAGCACACAAAGTGTTCCTCCGACAAACGGGAGTTGCATAATCTCATAGTCATAGGAACATATGTATAAGTCATGAAGAAAGCAATAGCAACATACTAAACGATCGGGTGCTAAGATAATGGAATGGGTCATGTCAATCAGATCATTCACCTAATGATGTGATCCCATTAATCAAGTAACAACTCTTTGTCCATGGTTAGGAAACATAACCATCTTTGATTAACGAGCTAGTCAAGTAGAGGCATACTAGTGACACTCTGTTTGTCTATGTATTCACACATGTATTATGTTTCTGGTTAATACAATTATAGCGTGAATAATAAACATTTATCATGAAATAAGGAAATAAATAATAACTTTATTATTGCCTCTAGGGCATATTTCCTTCAGTCTCCCACTTGCACTAGAGTCAATAATCTAGATCACATCACCATGTGATTAACATTGATAGTTCACATCATCATGTGATTAACACCCATAGTTCACATCGCCATGTGACCAACACCCAAAGGGTTTACTAGATTCAGTAATCTAGTTCACATCGCTTATGTGATTAACACCCAAAGAGTACTAAGGTGTGATCATGTTTTGCTTGTGAGAGAAGTTTAGTCAACGGGTCTGCCATATTCAGATCCGTATGTATTTTGCAAATTTCTATGTCAACAATGCTATGCACGGAGCTACTCTTAGCTAATTGCTCCCAGTTTCAATATGTATCCAGATTGAGACTTAGAGTCATCTAGATCAGTGTCAAAATTTGCATCAACGTAACCCTTTACGATGAACCTTTTTTGTCACATCCATAATTGAGAAACATATCCTTATTCCACTAAGGATAATTTTGACCGCTGTCCAGTGATCTACTCCTAGATCACTATTGTACTCCCTTGCCAAAATCAGTGTAGGGTATACAATAGATCTAGTACACAGCATGGCATACTTTATAGAACCTATGGCCAAGGCATAGGGAATGATTTTCATTCTCTTTCTATCTTCTGTCGTGGTCGTGTTTTGAGTCTTACTCAATTTCACACCTTGTAACACAGGCAAGAACTCTTTCTTTGACTGTTCCATTTTGAACTACTTCAAAATCTTGTCAAAGTATGTACTCATTGAAAAAACTTATCAAGCATTTTGATCTATCTCTATAGATCTTGATGCTCAATATGTAAGTAGCTTCACCGAGGTCTTTCTTTGAAAAACTCCTATCAAATACTCCTTTATGCTTTGCAGAATAATTCTACATTATTTTCGATCAACAATATGTCATTCACATATACTTATCAGAAATGCTATAGTGCTCCCACTCACTTTCTTGTAAATACAGGCCTCACCGCAAGTCTGTATAAAACTATATGCTTTGATCAACTCATCAAAGCGTATATTCCAACTCCGAGATGCTTGCACCAGTACACAGATGGATCGCTGGAGCTTGCATATTTTGTTAGCACCTTTAGGATTGACAAAACCTTCTGGTTGCATCATATACAACTCTTCTTTAATAAATCCATTAAGGAATGCAGTTTTGTTTATCCATTTGCCAGATTTCATAAAATGCGACAATTACTAACATGATTCGGACAGACTCAAGCATAGATACGAGTGAGAAACTCTCATCGTAGTCAACACCTTGAACTTTGTCAAAAATCTTTTTCGAAAAGTCTAGCTTTTTAGATAGTAACACTACTATCAACGTCCGTCTTCCTCTTGAAGATCCATTTACTTGCCGATCATCGGGCAAGTCAATCAAAGTCCATACTTTGTTCTCATACATGGATCCCATCTCAGATTTCATGGCCTCAAGCCATTTATCGGAATCTGGGCTCATCATTGCTTCCTCATAGTTCGCAAGTTCATCATGGTCTAGTAACATGACTTCCAGAACAGGATTACCGTACCACTCTGGTGCGGATCTCACTCTGGTTTACCTACGAGATTCGGTAGTAACTTGATCTGAAGTTACATGATCATCATCATTAGCTTCCTCACTAATTGGTGTAGTAGTCACAAGAACAGATTTCTGTGATGAACTACTTTCCAATAAGGGAGATGGTACAATTACCTTATCAATTTTTCTACTTTCCTCCCACTCACTTCTTTCGAGAGAAACTCCTTCTCTGGAAAGGATCCATTCTCAGCAACGAATATCTTGCCTTCGGATCTGTGATAGAAGGTGTACCCAACATTTTCTTTTGGGTATCCTATGAAGACGCACTTCTCCGATTTGGGTTTGAGCTTATCAGGATGAAACTTTTTCATATAAGAATCGCAACCCCAAACTTTAAGAAACGACAACTTTGGTTTCTTGCCAAACCACAGTTCAGATTATGTCGTCTCAACAGACTTAGATGGTGCCCTTTTTAACGTGAATGATGCTGTCTTTAATGCATAACCCCAAAAACGATAGTGGTAGATCGGTAAGAGACATCATAGATCGCACTATATCTAATAAAGTACGGTTATGACGTTCGGACACACCTTTACACTA
Organism: Triticum monococcum; assembly: GCA_034509565.1. Taxonomy (NCBI): domain Eukaryota; kingdom Viridiplantae; phylum Streptophyta; class Magnoliopsida; order Poales; family Poaceae; genus Triticum; species Triticum monococcum. The sequence goes on along the minus strand of CM067847.1, from coordinate 210,268,165 downwards.
TGGTGTTCCAGGTGGCGTGAGTAGTGAAACTATTTCACATTGTTTTAATTGAAGGCCAAACTCGTAACTCAAATATTTTACCTCTGCGATCATATCGTAGAAACTTTTATTTTCTTGTCACGATGATTTTCCACTTCACTCTGAAATTCTTTGAACTGTTCAAATGTTTCAGACTTATGTTTCATCAAGTATATATCCCCATATCTGCTCAAATCATCTGTGAAGGTCAGAAAATAATGATACCTGCTGCAAGCCTTAATATACATACATCAGTATGTATGATTTCCAACAAATCTGTTGCTTGCTTCATTGTTCTGGAGAACGGCGTTTTAGTCATCTTGCCCATAAGGCATGGTTCGCAAGCATCAAGTGATTCATAATCAAGTGATTCAAAAAGCCCATCAGCATGGAGTTTCTTCATGCGCTTTACACCAATATGACTTAAACGGCAGTGCCACAAATAAGTTGCACTATGATTATTAACTTTGCATCTTTTGGTTTCAATATTATGAATATGTGTATCACTACGATCGAGATCCAACGAACTTGTTTCATTGGGTGTATGACCATCGAAGGTTTTATTCATGTAAATAGAACAACAATTATTCTCTGACTTTAATGAATAACCGTATTGCAATAAACATGATCAAATCATATTCATGCTCAACGCAAAAACCAAATAACACTTATTTAGGTTCAACACTAATCCCGAAAGTATAGGGGAGTGTGCGATGATGATCATATCAATCTTGGAACTACTTCCAACACACATCGTCACTTCACCCTTAACTAGTCTCTGTTTATTCTGCAACTCCTGTTTCGAGTTACTACTCTTAGCAACTGATCCAGTATCAAATACTGAGGGGTTGCTATAAACACTAGTAAAGTACACATCAATAACATGTATATCAAATATACTTATGTTCACTTTGCCATCCTTCTTATCCGCCAATCACTTGGGGCAGTTCTGCTTCAAGTGACCAGTCCCTTTGCAGTAGAAGCACTTAGTCTCAGGCTTAGGACCAGACTTGGGCTTCTTCACTTGAGCAGCAACTTGCTTGCCGTTCTTCTTGAAGTTCCCCTTCTTCCCTTTTCCCTTTTCTTGAAACTAGTGGTCTTTTCAACCATCAACACTTGATGTTTTTCTTGATTTCTACCTTCATCGATTTCATCATCATGAACAGCTCGGGAGTCGTTTTCGTCATCCCTTGCATACTATAGTTCATCACGAAGTTCTACTAACTTGGTGATGGTGATTAGAGAATTCTTTCAATCACTATCTTATCTGGAAGATTAACTCCCACTTGATTCAAGCGATTGTAGTACCCAGACAATCTGAGCACATGCTCACTAGTTGACTGATTCTCCTCAATCTTTTAGCTATAGAACTTGTTGGAGACTTCATATCTCTCAACTCGGGTATTTGCTTGAAATATTATCTTCAACTCCTGGAACATCTCATATGGTCCATGACATTCAAAACGTCTTTGAAGTCCCGATTCTAAGCCATTAAGCATGGTGCACTAAACTATCAAGTAGTCACCATATTGAGCTAGCCAAACGTTCATAACGTCTGCATTTGCTCCTGCAATAGGTCTATCACCTAGCGGTGCATCAAGGACATAATTCTTCTGTGCAGCAATGAGGATAAACCTCAGATCACGGATCCAATCCGCATCATTGCTACTAACATTTTTCAACACAATTTTCTCTAGGAACATATCAAAATAAACACAGGGAAGCAACAACGCAAGCTATTTGTCACACCCTAGCTAGTTCAAGCATTAGAGTGTGCATCATGTTTAAATTTCTCTTAAATTTGAAATGGGGAAAGCAGAAACCCCCAACACCCCCTGGAAACAACTAGGGTTTACTAAAATTATTTTCAATGAACCTGAAATGCCCTTCTAAAAAGTTCACCCTCTTTGTCTTGGGTTAGAACCTCTGGCAAAATTGGTGCACAATTTTCTAGGTCAACAGAAGGTCACTGAATTAAATCATATGTAATTTGCCTTTGGACATTTAAATGCTAGTAAATATTTTAAATGTTCAAATAATTCTGGATTTAAGTGAGGGCTGTTAGGAATAATCCCAACAGAGCCCACAATTATTTTCAGGATTTTAGTAAGTGCCTAAGTATTTTTAATAAAGCCCTAAAGCTACAGAAAAATAGAAAAAGAAAACAAAACAGGAAAGAGAGAAAGGGAAAGGCTTACCTGGCGCCGCCCACCAGGCCCACCTACCGGCCCAGCCCAGCTACCGCTCCAGCGAGCTGCTTGGCTCGGCCAGGCAGGCAGGCAGGTGCTCGACGGCGGCACCAGCGCGCGCCACGCAGCTGGCTGCCGCCCTGCTTCCTCCCCTCACCGCCCTGTTGGCCTGGACAGGCTCCACGTCGCCGCCCCAACCCTCTGGACATGCTCATTCGCCCCCTGCCTCACTCCCTCGCTCCCCTTCGCCATGGCCGACACAGCCGTCGCCGTCCCGCCACCATAGTCGCGTCCATCGCCGTCCCCGTGCTGCTCCACCGTGTCCACTCGCTTCGCCGTCGTCGACTACTTCGAACAGACCGAGCCCCGAGCGCTCACACGCTCTGCAACACCTCCACCGACCCCGCCTTCGTCAGCCACCGCCGGAGATCCCTTTCAACGTCGCCGCCGCATCAGCTCGTCCCCGACCGCGTCGTCTTTCTCTGCATGACCGCTGTGAGCCCAGCTACCTCCCCATCCTCTCCGTTCTCCTCCTCGTGCACCACAGCGAGCACACGGAGCTCACCTGCACGCACCGCCGCGGAGCTCGTCGCCGACGTGTCTCCGTTCAACCACCGGCCAAGCCATCTAGTCTACTAACCTCACCGCATCCCCAGGAGCACAACGCGCCACTCCACACACCTCGCAGTGCCCCACAGCCCCGGGTTCATCCTCACCCGACTCCGGCGACCGCCAAGCTCGTCACCGACGATGTTTCCGGCCACCCCGAGCCCAACCACCACCACCAAACGCTGCGGCTCGTTCCCAGCTACGCGTAGCACTTCTCCACCGTCGATTTGGTCACCGAAGGACCAAATCCGAAGGCCTCCGCCGTCTCGGGCCTCGCCGGCGTCGAGTCACCGTCGAGTTGACCCAGTTTGACCCCTGGGTGGGCCCAGGTAGACCCCCCCTGAGTCTATGACAGGTGGGGCCGGTCTGCTAACTAATCTAGGATTAGTTTTAACTAATTTTAAGTTAATCAGTCACTGCCATGTGGGCCCAGGCACCACTAACAGCTAATTAGTATTAATCTAATCTTGTTAATTAGCTGAGAGGCTGACAGAAGGGGCCCACCAGTCAGGTTTGACCTGGGCTGGCGCCTTTGACCTGCTGAGGTCAGCATGATACAATGCTGACGCAGTAATGCATTTCTGGATTTATTTTTATTCAGGAAATTCCAGAAAATGTTTAAAACTTCTAAAAATCATAGAAATTCAACCGTAACTCCAAATGAAATAATTTATATATGAAAAATTATCAGAAAAATTCAATCTATCCATCTGTAATGGTTTCATGCATGACAAAACATGTTTACCTTGCTGTTTAAGAAGAATAAGAAAATGCACTATTAAAGCCATGTTTAATAAGCTAATAATTGAATCTTTGATTCAAATAAGCACATTCATTTCTGTTATAGCTTGCATTAGGCCAAGACACATTCATATTGCCATGTCATAGCATGCATCATATTGTTGCATATCGTCATGTGTTGATTGTGTTCCGATGTGTTCTTCGTGGTAGGTTCTGCCTCCGAGGATATTCACGAGTATCCAACTGAAGGGCAGTATCCCACTACCACTCCATCAGGCAAGCAACCCATTGATCATTCCGATACAAACCCATGTTATCGCTTCTGCTCTTGTTTACTGCATTAAGACAACGCGATTCAAACTGCTGTGTGCTATGGTAGTTGAACCCTTATCCTCTGCATAACCTGTCATTGCCACAGTAACTAGATGAAACCCACTAGTATGTGTAAGAGTTGATTGAGCCATGTTTGTGATTCCTACCTTGCTATGCCTGCTATGCTTAGAGTTGTGTCAGGTCTGGTTCATCTGGGTGATGGGCTAGAGTGAAATGCTTATGCCGGTAAGGTGAGGGATGTGTTGAACATGTTTTGGTAAAGGTATCAATGAGAGGCCATGTAGGAGTACATGGTGGGTTGTTTCATTGAGGCCGTCCATAAGAACTGAGATCTGTATGTGTGATTTAAGATGCAGTTACTACCGTACATTGGGCCCGAAACCAATGGACCCTCTCGGCTTCTTAATCACCCTAGTACTCTTTCCAGGAGTTGCAAATAGTCTCTGGTGTTTGTAGGTTATGTGTTGGCGGCCGTGCGTAGCGCTGACCCTAGGGGTGGGATATGTTGCGGTAGATACACCGTGGCCGGGTATGCCGGGCACCCGTTTGGCGTCTCGGGACCCTGTTCACATTGTTCGGGGCCGTATGTGGAAACCTCGGCCGGACTCCCTGCGGATGGAACCTAGATAGGCGATAAACCTGGACTAGAGACTTAGGTGTTTAGGTAGGCCATGGCCGACACCCTCGCTGGGCTTCCGCTTGAAGGTTGCCGAGTACATGTCGTGTAAACGACGGTAAGTGGTGAAAGCGTGTATGACGAAGTACACCCCTGCAGGGTATAAAACTATTCGAATAGCCGCGTCCGCGGTAAAGGACTACTTGGTTGACTATACAGTTCATAGACAAGTTAATGGATACTACTAAAAGACTCAAGATAAGTGTGAGTACTGAGGATGGCCCTCTTGTAGGAAGACGAGGGAGGATCCACGGTGGAGTATTGTGTTAGTGAGTAGTGGACTCGTGTGCGAAAACTATTTTACTAGTGAAGTTCCGTAGGATAGTTTAGCCAAGAGTCAAAGCTGGCTTGCTGCAATATCCCCACCACCTTCTTGAGAATAAGCATGTATAGTAGGTTCTGTTGTAAGACTTGCTGAGTACCTTTGTACTCATGTTTGCTTAATTACTGTTTTCAGACGACAACACCGCCCCCTCCGATGGGTTCTATGTAGACCTTGATGTCGACGAGTGACTAGCCACCCAGGTGGTGATCCTGGCCATGGAGGGCCTTATGTAGATAGGCAGGCTTCGAGAAGCCTTCTTTCTTTCTAGAGTCTGTACTCAGACTAGTTGCTTCCGCATGTGCTTGTATGATTGTATGACTTGAGTGTCGGGTCATGTGACCCATATCTGTATGAACATGTTATGTATGGCTCTCTGGAGCCTTTAAATAAAGTACTTGAGTTGTAGAGTTTTGTTGTGATGCCATGTTGTATGTACTCATATCGGGCATATTGTGTGTATGATTGAAATGCTTGGTATGAGTGGGATCCGACAATCTAGTTGTTTATCCTTGGCAGCCTTTCTTATGGGGAAATGTAGTCTAGTGTTCCTCGAGCCATAGTAGTCCGCTACAGCCCGGTTCACCGGAGTCCTGCTAGCCCAGCACTACTGCTTAGGACACTTGACTGGCCAGCATGTGATTCACTTCGTTCCTATGTCTGTCCCTTCGGGGAAATGTCACGCGGTGACTTCTGGAGTCCTGCCTAGCCTGCTACAGCCTGGGTTCCCCGGAGTCCTGTTAGCCCAGTGCTACAGCCTGGAATCACTCGTTGATGACCGACATGCTCGAGGTGATTCATGTATGCCTGTCTCCATAGGTCTGTGCCGCTTTGGGTTCACGACTAGCCATGTTGGCCAGGGTTCTCTGTCATATGGATGCTAGCGACACTATCATATACGTGAGCCAAAAGGCGCAAACGGTCCCGGGCCATGGTAAGGCGACACCCGTGGGATATCATGCGTGAGGCCGCAAAGTGATATGGGGTGTTATCGACTAGATCGATGTGGCTTGGAATCGGGGTCCTGACAATGTTGGCATCAGAGCCGGACTGCCTGTAGGTTCGTTGAGCCAAACTAGTCGATGTCGAGTTTAGAAATGCTTTAGTTATATGTAGGGGAATTGATTGTGGGAGGGAACGTAAGGCTCTTTTACTCCTTTACCTTATGCCCTCTGATCTGAGTCATTCTCTTCTCATTCAACGTGGGTTAAGGACTAGGCTCTCTTCTTCTATCAGGTTCACGTGTTACTAATCCGTAGTAGCTTATAGGATTATTGTTACAAGTCCCAGTTCAGTTTCTACTATTCCTAGTATGTTGCTAATTGAATCAGGACCTTGATATGATGTTGTTGAGTGGTATTGTGAACTGTTGTGGATGTCTCAAATCTTTTTCTGAGCATTTACAGCCGTTATGCTGTCCAATTTTCCCTAGAAATTCTAATGTCTTTGCATTGTGGTTGTGCTTTCAGATGGCCAACCGTGTTCGAAACCAAGTGGTTTGCCTGACCAGGTGCCTCGACGTGCCCGGTCATACTGCTATGTTAGTCCGGGTCATGATCGAGACGGGTTACCGTTGGTATCCTGAATACACCGTCGCAGAGCAGTTCTGCGACTTTAATCAAAGCCAATATTTCTGCACCGTTAGGATATTTCCTTCTTATCCTGGATCTACCGAGCCCCTTCACTGTTCCTATGGACTCGGGGTTACCGTTGAGATGGCTGTGCAGGATGCTGCCTATTCCATGATGACCATCATGCGAGTCCGGACTGGCCTGCTTCAGAACACTGATTTCCGTTACATGCCAGCTTCACTTCCGGGAGCGCAAGGGTATCTTCAGGCTATCTATGCTGACTCCACTCAGGAGGATTCATTAACTCGTACCACTGCTGAGATGCTCTAAGATAAGGACCGAGAGAATCGGGCCTTGAGGCTGGAGCTTTTCAATACCCGTGCTAATCATTGGGCCACATTGACTCGGTTTGCACTTGCGGTGCAAGCTGGATGTATGGATACAAGGGATCTGTATCCTGTGAGATCTACTTTGCCAGACGTGGTGGATTGGCGTGATGTGGGAGGCATCACCCCACCCCGTGGTCCCCGCAGGCCACCGTTTGTTGGTCCAAGACCTCATCCTAGCCCCTTTGGTCCACAGGCTCCTCAGGACCATCTGTTCCCGGATGGTCACGTTGAACTTCCAGGCTATGGAGGTGACTTCTATGAGGACTATTACGGAGCTGTCTGAGTTAGTAGTAGTACCACTAGTATTGTAATAGTTGTACTTTCACTGTCCTGCGTGACTTGTGGAATATGACTTTGTGTGTAATCGATTCCGGAGGTGTAGACAAATAATGTATAGGAGCTTGGAATGCCTCCGATGAGATGTAACGTCTTTCATCATAGTTGTACTTGTACTAAACTATGTATGATGTGTATGACCGTTGGTATATATATGGCAGTTTTATATTACCATGACATACGGATGAACATCTCTGCATTCCGTGTTATCCATTACATTCTGCACTTCCTTGCTAAGTTTGAACCATCCTTGTCTAAACCGTTGTCTTGTTTTCTCCTAGGATGGTCAACACCCGCAGCAACCCTGCTGTCTCAGAGCAGGGGGAAGCCAGTGCAGCTAGGGGTGAAAATCTGCCTCACCCGCCTTCTTTGGCCGAAGTAATGCTGGAGGCGGAAAGAAACAAGCGTGAGACTAACCGCCTGCTGGAGCGGATTGAGCAGAACACTGCACGCCAACCACGAAATGACTTGGTGTCAATCAATGACTTTATCAAGCTGTACCCACCAAAGTTTAACCATTCCGTCGAACCCCTCGACGCGGATGACTGGCTTCGCAGCATCACCCACAAGCTACGTTCTGCCAACGTAGCTGAAGCCGGCAAGGTTACTTATGCTGCCTATCACCTCGAAGGCCCTGCTAGCCTTTGGTGGGAAAACTTCGAAGCTATGCGCCCGGTCGGCCAAATCACTACTTGGGCTGAATTTAGTGAGGCTTTCCGTGAGCATCACATTCCGGAAGGTCTCATGGATCGCAAGAGGGAGGAGTTCTGCAACTTCACCCAAGGAAGACTGACTGTGGATGCTTATAGTCATGAATTTGGGAATCTGGCACGTTATGCCCCTGAAGAGGTATCTACTGACGCTAAGAAGCAGGCAAGGTTCCGCAAGGGACTTAGCCCTGAGCTTCGCCGCGATCTTCATTTGCACGAGTGCACCTCCTTCCAGAAGTTGGTCAATAAAGCCATCAGTGCTGAGACAGGCCAGACTGATTATGACGCTTCACGCAAGCACTCCCGTGATTATGGCTCTTCATCTGGCTCTGGTGCTCAAAAGCGCCAGGTGTGGATCCCAAGCATGGCATTGCCACCCAGGTTCATTCCGAGGCCATCGTTTGAGGCGCCTCGTCCCAACCAGCAATTTGCACCGCCCAAGCCCTATGGTGGCCCCGCTACTAATGTTGCTCCACGCCCCAATGTGGTGACATGCTTTAAGTGTGGAGAGCCGGGTCACTATAGCCGAGAGTGTCCCCAGAACAACAGCCCCAATCAAACTGGAAAGCCTGTTGGCCGTGGTAAGCCCGCGGGAAAAACATTCTACGCCAAGCCGGCCACCAGTGCACATGGCCATGTCAACTATGTTTCAGCCGAGGAGGCTCATGAGGATCCCAACATCGTCCTTGGTATGCTCCTTCTTAACTGCCATCCGGCATCTGTTCTTTTCGATACTGGAGCATCTCATTCATTCATATCCGAGAACTATGCTCGATTGCACAACACGACATTCTGTGACATGCCCTCTACCATGGAAATTCAAACCCCTGGCTCTAGATGGCAAACTTCTAGAGTAAGCCATGGGAACAAAATTCTTGTCGACAGACTTGTCTTCCTTACATCCTTAATAGCTCTCAAGTCCTCGGACATAAACATCATCTTGGGTATGGACTGGATGTCAGCTCATTATGCTAAGATTGATTGTGCCACTAGAACCATTCAACTTACTCACCCGTCGGGCAAGACAATTAATGTCTTAACTCGAGTGGCCAAGCACCAGCTTTACTCCCTAAATGCCAACCCTCTTCCAGACCTTGAGGACGTTCCGGTAGTCCGAGACTTTCCGGATGTCTTTCCAGAAGAACTGCCAGGTGTTCCACCTGACAGGGATGTCGAGTTTGTGATAGACCTTGTTCCAGGAACCGTTCCAATTTCTAGAAGACCCTATAAGATGGCACCCCTAGAACTAGCCGAGCTTAAGAACCAACTCGATGAGTCCTTGAGAAAGGGTTTCATCCGTCCTAGTTCCTCTCCTTGGGCTTGCCCTGTCCTCTTCGTTAAGAAGAAGGATGGAACAGATCGAATGGTTGTGGATTACCGACCTGTCAACTTGGTCACCATCAAGAACAAATACCCGCTTCCCAGGATCAATGATCTGTATGATCAGCTCGCTGGATCCTCAGACTTCTCCAAGATGGATTTGAGGTTGGGCTACCATCAAATCAAAATCAGAAACGGGGACATTCCCAAAACGGCCTTTGTTACTCGTTATGGCCAATACGAGTACACCGTTATGTCCTTCGGTTTAACCAATGCCCCGGCCACCTTCTCCCGGTTAATGAACTCGGTTTTCATGGAGTACTTGGATAAATTCGTCGTAGTATACCTCGATGACATACTCATCTACTCCAAGAATGAAGAGGAACATGCCGAACATCTAAGGCTGGTATTGATGAAACTTCAAGAGCATCGCCTTTATGCCAAATTCTCCAAGTGTGAATTTTGGTTGCCAAAAGTGACCTATCTAGGCCATGTAATCTCTGGTAAGGGTATTGCCGTCAATCCCGAGCGAGTTCAAGCCATCCTTGATTGGACTCCACCTGAGACGGTCAAGCAAGTTCGGAGCTTCCTTGGCTTAGCGAGCTATTGCCGCCGCTTCGTCGAATTTTTTTCCAAGGTTGCTAAACCTCTAACTGAACTCCTCAAGAAAGATAAAAAGTTCGAGTGGACTCCACAGTGCGAGCTCAGTTTTCAGGAACTGAAAAGACGCCTGACATGTGCTCCCGTACTGGTACCACCAGATTTCTCCAAGGACTTTATTATCTATTGCGACGCCTCGCGACAAGGACTAGGTTGCATACTCATGCAAGATCGTCAGGTAATTGCCTATGCTTCATGGCAATTACACCCACATGAGGAAAATTATCCCACACATGACCTAGAGCTGGCAGCTGTAGTCCATGCACTTAAAACTTGGCGACATTACCTCCTCGGTAATCGTTGCGAGATCTTCACCGATCACCAAAGTTTGAAATATATCTTCACCCAACCAGATTTGAATCTCAGGCAAAGACGTTGGGTTGAGTTGATCTCGGATTATGACTTAGGAATAACTTACACCTCGGGCAAAGCCAATGTCATGGCTGATGCGCTAAGCCATAAGTCCTATTGTAACAACCTGATGTTACAACAGAGTCAACCATTTCTCCATGAGGAATTTCGTAAGCTTAATCTTCACATTGTTCCTCGAGGATTCCTATCCACCCTGGTGGAGAAACCTACCCTTACAGATCAGATCATCAAGGCACAGAAGGTAGATCCGGGAATCTCCCGTATTAAGAGAAACATTAAGAAAGGAGTCGCGAATTGTTTCTCCATTGATGATCAAGGTGTCGTATACTTTGGGAATCGCCTAGTGGTTCCAAAGGAACGAAACCCGAGGCGGCTGATCCTTAAGGAAGCTCATGAATCCCCTCTCACCATTCATCCCGGTAGTACTAAAATGTATCAGGACCTACGCCAGAGGTTTTGGTGGACTAGGATGAAGAGAGAAATCGCTCAATACATTGCTAATTGCGACGTTTGTCGTCGTGTTAAAGCAGAGCATCAACGGCCTGCTGGCACCCTTCAACCTTTGGCTATTCCCGAGTGGAAATGGGATAAAATCAGTATGGATTTCATTACTGGGTTTCCCAGGACCAAGAGAGGGAATAATGCCATCTTCATCGTGATCGACCGTCTTTCCAAAGTAGCCCATTTTTTGCCTGTTCGTGAGAGTATCACCGCTAGCCAGCTAGCCGATTTATACATCTCCCGAATAGTGTCTCTTCATGGTGTCCCATTGGAAATTAACTCAGACCGTGGGAGTCTCTTCACCTCTCGATTTTGGGAAAGTTTCCAAAATGCTATGGGAACTCGTCTCTCTTTTAGCACCGCCTTCCATCCTCAATCAAGTGGTCAAGTAGAGCGAGTCAATCAAATTCTGGAAGATATGCTCCGAGCTTCTGTTATCTTGTTCGGAATGAGTTGGGAGAAATGCCTTCCATTCGCGGAGTTTGCTTATAACAATAGTTATCAAGCCAGCTTGGGCAAGGCTCCTTTCGAAGTTCTCTATGGACGAAAATGTCGAACGCCTCTTAACTGGTCAGAAACCGGGGAAAGACAACTCTTTGGCCCGGATATGATTTAGGAAGCAGAAGAGCAGGTTCGCGTTATTCGTGAGAAATTGAAAACAGCCCAATCTCGTCAAAAGAGTCAATATGATCGTAAACATAAGCCTATGACTTATGAGGTAAACGAGAAGGCTTACCTTCGGGTTACTCCGCTAAAGGGAACCCATCGTTTCGGTATCAAAGGCAAATTGGCTCCTCATTACATTGGACCCTTTCACATTCTTGCCAAACGAGGAGAAGTTGCCTACCAATTGGAACTACCTCCGCATCTTTCCAGAGTTCATGATGTCTTCCACGTTTCACAACTCAGGCGTTGCTTCGCGGATCCTATCCGTGGAGTGGACCACGAAACGCTTGATCTACAAGATAACCTCTCTTATCGGGAATATCCCGTTCGTATCCTTGATCAAGCCGAGCGTACCACTCGACGTCATAATATCAAGTTTCTCAAGGTTCAATGGTCACACCATTCCGAGAAAGAAGCCACTTGGGAAAGGGAGGATCGTCTTCGACTCGAGTACCCCACCTTCTTTCCAGAGGATCCTAAATCTCGGGACGAGATTCTTTTGAGTGGGGGTGAGTTGTCACACCCTAGCTAGTTCAAGCATTAGAGTGTGCATCATGTTTAAATTTCTCTTAAATTTGAAATGGGGAACGCAGAAACCCCCAACACCCCCTGGAAACAACTAGGGTTTACTAAAATTATTTTCAATGAACCTGAAATGCCCTTCTAAATAGTTCACCCTCTTTGTCTTGGGTTAGAACCTCTGGCAAAATTGGTGCACAATTTTCTAGGTCAACAGAAGGTCACTGAATTAAATCATATGTAATTTTCCTTTGGACATTTAAATGCTAGTAAATATTTTAAATGTTCAAATAATTCTGGATTTAAGTGAGGGCTGTTAGGAATAATCCCAACAGAGCCCACAATTATTTTCAGGATTTTAGTAAGTGCCTAAGTATTTTTAATAAAGCCCTAAAGCTACAGAAAAATAGAAAAAGAAAACAAAACAGGAAAGAGAGAAAGGGAAAGGCTTACCTGGCGCCGCCCACCAGGCCCACCTGCCGGCCCAGCCCAGCTACCGCTCCAGCGAGCTGCTTGGCTCGGCCAGGCAGGCAGGTGCTCGACGGCCGCACCAGCGCGCGCCACGCAGCTGGCTGCCGCCCTGCTTCCTCCCCTCACCGCCCTGTTGGCCTGGACAGGCTCCACGTCGTCGCCCCGACCCCCTGGACACGCTCATTCGCCCCCTGCCTCACTCCCTCGCTTCCCTTCGCCATGGCCGATGCAGCCGTCGCCGTCCCACCACCGTAGTCGCGTCCACCGCCGTCCCCGTGCTGCTCCACCGTGTCCACTCACTTCGCCGTCGTCGACTACTTTGAACAGACCGAGCCCCGAGCGCTCACACGCTCTGCAACACCTCCACCGACCCCGCCTTCGTCAGCCACCGCCGGAGATCCCTTTCGACGTCGCCGCCGCATCAGCTCGTCCCCGACCGCGCCGTCTGTCTCTGCGTGACCGATGTGAGCCCAACTACCTCCCCATCCTCTCTGTTCTCCTCCTCGTGCACCACAGCGAGCACACGGAGCTCACCCGCACGCACCGCCGCGGAGCTCGTCGCCGACGTGTCTCCGGTCAACCACCGGCCAAGCCATCTAGTCTACTAACCTCACCGCATCCCCAGGAGCACAACGCGCCACTCCACGCACCTTGCCGTGCCCCACAGCCCCGGGTTCGTCCTCACCCGACTCCGGCGACCGCCAAGCTCGTCGCCGGTGACGTCACCGGCCACCCCGAGCCCAACCACCACCACCAAACACTGCGACTCGTTCCCAGCTACGCGTAGCACTTCTCCGCCGTCGATTTGGTCACCGGAGGACCAAATCCGAAGGCCTCCGCCGTCTCGGGCCTCGCCGGCGTCGAGTCGCCGGCGAGTTGACCCAGTTTGACCCCTGGGTGGGCCCAGGTAGACCCCCCTTGAGTCTATGACAGGTGGGGCCGGTCTGCTAACTAATCTAGGATTAGTTTTAACTAATTTTAAGTTAATCAGTCACTGACATGTGGGCCCAGGCACCACTAACAGCTAATTAGTGTTAATCTAATCTTGTTAATTAGCTGAGAGGCTGACAGAAGGGGCCCACCAGTCAGGTTTGACCTGAGCTGGCGCCTTTGACCTGCTGAGGTCAGCATGATACAATGCTGACGCAGTAATGCATTTCTGGATTTATTTTTATTCAGAAATTCCAGAAAATGTTTAAAACTTCTAAAAATCATAGAAATTCAACCGTAACTCCAAATGAAATAATTTATATATGAAAAATTATCATAAAAATTCAATCTATCCATCTGTAATGGTTTCATGCATGACAAAACATGTTTACCTTGCTGTTTAAGAAGAATAAGAAAATGCACTATTAAAGCCATGTTTAATAAGCTAATAATTGAATCTTTGATTCAAATAAGCAAATTCCTTTCTGTTATAGCTTGCATTAGGCCAATACACATTCATATTGCCATGTCATAGCATGCATCATATTGTTGCATATCGTCATGTGTTGATTGTGTTCCGATGTGTTCTTCATGGTAGGTTCTGCCTCCGAGGATATTCACGAGTATCCAACTGAAGGGCAGTATCCCACTACCACTCCATCAGGCAAGCAACCCATTGATCATTCTGATACAAACCCATGTTCTCGCTTCTGCTCTTGTTTACTGCATTAAGACAACGCGATTCAAACTGCTGTGTGCTACGGTAGTTGAACCCTTATCCTGTGCATAACCTGTCATTGCCACAGTAACTAGATGAAACCCACTAGCATGTGTAGGAGTTGATTGAGCCATGTTTGTGATTCCTACCTTGCTATGCCTGCTATGCTTAAAAGTTGTGTCAGGTCTGGTTCATCCGGGTGATGGGCTAGATGTAACACCCTCGATGCGACTATATCTCCCACGTGTCGAGGCACGACTTAGAGGCATAATCGCATTGAAGGCATAAGTCGCAAGTGAGGCAATCTTCACACAACCCATGTACATATAAATATGAAGGGGGAATAAATATAATAGTTGGCTTACACTCGCCACGTCACATCAAGGTACAAAAATAGCATACATCATACAAACACTCATGGCCCGACTACGGCGCCAAAATAGAAAAGACTCCCCACCATGCGACTAAACCCTGAATCGAACCCCGAGCAGGCACCACTACTGATCATCAGGAAAAGAAACATAGTATCGCTGAGAGTCCTCGTCGTACTCCCACTTCAGCTCGAACGCGCCACCCGGAGGAGTATCATCAGTCCCTGCATCTGGTATAATAGTAATCTGTGAGCCACAAGGACTCAGCAATCTCGCACCCTCGCGATCAAGACTATTTAAGCTAAATAGGTAAGGAAGGGGTAAGGTGAGTGGAGCTGCAGCAAGCGACTAGCATATATGGTGGCTAACTTATACGCAAAAGAGAGCGAGAAGAGAAGGCAAGGCACGAGCGGAAACTAAATAGAGCAGGCTACGCAAACATAACTCCAACGCCGTGTCCACTTCCCGGACTCCGCCGAGAAGAGGCCATCACGGCAACACACGCAGTTGATTCATTTTAATTGATTAAGTTCAAGTTATCTACAACCGGACATTACCAAATTCCCATCTGCCCATAACCGCGGGCACGGCTTTCGAAAGATCAATCCCTGCAGGGGGTCCCAACTTAGCCCATAACAAGCTCTCACGGTCAACGAAGGAATAGACCTCCACCCAGGACTCACCGATCAGACTCGGTATCCCGGTACAACAAGATGATTCGACAGGTCAAAACTAGTCCAGCAACACCGCCCGAATGCGCCGACAAATCCCGATAGGAGCTGCACATATCTCTTTCTCAGGGCACACTCAGATTGTCCAAACTTCCAGTAGGCCAGCCCAGAGTTGCCCCTGGTGGCCACCGGCGGCTAACGTTCCGGACCAACACTCAGAGGAGCACTGGCCCGTGGGGGGCTAAAATAAAGATGACCCTCGGGCTCCGGAAACCCAAGGGAAAGAAAAGGGTAGGTGGCAAATGGTAAAACCAATGTTGGGCATTGCTGGAAAAGCTTTAATCAAGGCGAACTATCAAGGGGTTCCCATTATAGCCCAACCGCGTAAGGGACGCAACAATCCGGGAACATAACACCGATATGACGGAAACTAGGGCGGCAAGAGTGGAACAAAACACTAGGCGAGAGGCCGAGCCTTCCACCCTTTACCAAGTATATAGATGAGTAAGATAACATAGCAATATAGTGATATCCCAACAAGTAAATAAATGTTCCAACAAGGAACGGCTCCCATCTTCACCTGCAACTAGCAACGCTATAAGAAGGGGCTTGAGCAAAGCGGTAACATAGCCAATCCATGGTTTGCTAGGACAAAGGTGGGTTAGAGGCTCAATCATGGCAATTGGGAGGCTGACAAGCAAGTGGTAGGCATCGTAGCATTGGCAAAGCAAAAGAGCGAGCAAACTAGCATAGCAAAGATAGTAGTGATTTCAAGGGTGTGATCATCTTGCCTGCACAGTTGTCAGAATTGACTGGATCCTCAAAAGCAAACTCAACGGGCTCCTCGTTAGCGAACTCGTCTCCCGGCTCTACCCAACAAGACAAGCAAGCAACAAGGATACAATCAACCACGTGCAAGGGCAATCAATAATATGCAAAAGATGATATGCTATGCGGGATGCGATGCGGGATGCAAAATGCAACATGTAACAGGAAATGCAAGAACCTGGCCTCAACTTGGAAATCCAAGAGTGCCACTGGATAGAGGGGAAGAAATCCCCTGAAAACGATATAAAGATCATGGCAATCGGAGCTACGGTTAAGAAATGGCAAGCGTTTTACTAAACGAACCGATCTGCCATTTACAGCAACATGCCTCCTAAATGCAACAAAAAGAACATGCTACAGCCACCCAACATGAAAACAAATTACATGGCAGTGATGTACTCATCAAGCTTAACAAATCATCATGACTGAGGCATAGGCAAAATCATCCACTAAGGGCTTCAAACAAGCATGGCAAAACTGAATAAGCAAAACAGATTTCAGACTTAGCGAAATTAACGCTAGTCTGAAATTTCAGACCACGATGCTCTCTTCGGAGCAGCAGAACAACATGAAGGAAAACCTGAACATGGCAAGTAAGAGCATGGCATGGAGATACTCAACAAGCTTAACAAAACACCCAACATGACCTGGGGCCAAAAGGGTTCACAAAATACTCTACCGAGCACACGAACATCGATGAAACACAATCAGTTTTCAGACTTAGTGAAAACTGAGACATGCTGAAATAATAACTCACGGAGGCATATAAACGAGCTCGATGCTCTCACTACGGTGCAAGTCATGGCAAGGCAAGCATATATCCATTAAGAAGGCACAAAATGCTAGCTAGACAAGGCAAGAACAATGGCATAGCATGCATGGATCACTAGCAATCACTCCGGCAAAATCGCAAAAGAGTTAACGATCTGCCCAAAACAGCAACTATCCAAAAGTTGAGCTCGATTAAGTCAACCTAGGGTGCTCCAACATAACAAGTAAAGACATGGATGGATTAAGCACAACAAGCTTACCAAATCACTCTTACTGATCATCCTCAAAAGAGGCACGGATCACTAGGAAACAAGCCGGACATATAGCATCGTGAACTAAAACGGCTCAGACTTAGTGAAAATCACTAAGTCCCTGAAATCTGAAATCTCAGGTAGCCCTCTTCGCAAGCTTGCACAAGACAACACACACCTCCTAAAATTACATTGAAGGCACCTCTGGAAAGAAGGCAACATGCTTAACAATTCATCCCAAAGGGGCACAGGCATATCATGCACGGATTAAATATGGCAAAAATGACAAAAGTGCATGTTGGATTAACGGATCTGCAATTTAACTCAACATGCCTCCTTCCAACACTATTTTGGGCATCAAGATGACCTCAAATGCAAATGATTCAATGGAATGAAATGATGTACTCGTCGAGACGAAGAATTTGACATATCATACGCCCAAATCGGAGCTACGGATGCAAAGTTATGGCAGGTCAAACATGAGCATATGGGGGTAAAATCCCTGGGACTTAGAGAAAAAAAAAGGGGGACCCTAGGGTTTACTGTAGCTGCGCCAGATCCGATCCGGATCGGGCGCGGGCACTGTAGCGGGTCGGCGCCGGAGCTCGCGCTCGCCGGAGAAGGGCGCCGGAGGAGAGGGACGAGCTCGCCGGAGCTCGGGGAAGAGGCCGGGGCGCCGGATCCGGCCTCGGGCGCCGCGGTGGAGGCGGTGGTCCGCGGTGGTGGCGGCGCGGTGGCCGGCGTTGCGGCGGCTCGCCGGAGAGGCGCACGGCGGCGGGGCGGCGACCGGACGCGGGGAAGAACGAGGCGGCGGCGGCGGCACGCCTCTGGCCCGGGAGCGTGGCGCGGGGGCCGGGCGCGGGCCTCCGCGGGCCGGCGGCGGCGGTGGACTGCGCTGACACGTGTCGCGCTGCGGTTGGACGGCGGCGATGTCCGGCCGAGGCGGACAATGTCCGGCCGGCGCGGGGATCCGGGATCTCTTTTTTTTAGGGTTTCGAGGGAGGGGACGATCCAAAAACGAGGGGGGTGTATATATAGGCATAGAGGGAGCTAGGAGAGTCCAAATGAGGTGCGGTTTTCGCCCACACGATCGTGATTGAACGAACGAGACGATGGAGCTGAGTTTGGTGGGTTTCGGGCCAAAATGGAGGGGTGTTGGGCTGCACACACACGAGGCCTTTTCGGTCCCTCGGTTAACAGTTGGAGTATCAAACGAAGTCCAAATGACCCGAAACTTGACAGGCGGTCTACCGGTAGTAAACCAAGGCCGCATGGCAAGTCTCGGCCCAATCCGGAAATGTTTAATCCCCACACACGAAAGAAAGCTAGAAATGGCCACCGGAGGAGAACGAAGCGCCGGATGCAAAACGGACAACGGGGAAAATGCTCGGATGCATGAGATGAACATGTATGCGAATGCAATGCACGTGATGACATGATATGAGATGCACGAAAAACAAAACAACACACGGAGGCAGAGACGCGAACCCGAGAATTAAATATAACTTAATGCCGGAACGGCAAGAGTCGGAGTACATTTGGGGAAGGTTACATGTGGGGCGTTACACTAGAGTGAAATGCTTATGCCGTTAAGGTGAGGGATGTGTTGAACATGTTTTGGTAAAGGTATCAATGAGAGGCCATGTAGGAGTACATGGCGGGTTGTTTCATTGAGGCCTTCCATAAGAACCGAGATCTGTATGTGTGATTTAAGATGCAGTTACTACCGTACATTGGGCCCGAAACCAATGGACCCTCTCGGCTTCTTAATCACCCTAGTACTAAAGGAAATATGCCCTAGAGGCAATAATAAAGTTATTATTTATTTCCTTATATCATGATAAATGTTTATTATTCATGCTAGAATTGTATTAACCAGAAACATAATACATGTGTGAATACATAGACAAACTTAGTGTCACTAGTATGCCTCTACTTGACTAGATCGTTAATCAAAGATGGTTATGTTTCCTAACCATGAACAAAGTGTTGTTATTTGATTAACGAGGTCACATCATTAGTTGAATGATCTGATTGACATGACCCATTCCATTAGCTTAGCACCCGATCGTTTAGTATGTTGCTATTGCTTTCTTCATGACTTATACATGTTCCTATGACTATGAGATTATGCAACTCCCGTTTACCGGAGGAACACTTTGCATGATACCAAACGTCACAACATAACTGGGTGATTGTAAAGGAGCTCTACAGGTGTCTCCAAAGGTAGATGTTGGGTTGGCGTATTTCGAGATTAGGATTTGTCACTCTGATTGTCGGAGAGGTATCTCTGGGCCCTCTCGGTAATGCACATCACATAAGCCTTGCAAGCATTGCAACTAATGAGTTAGTTGCGGGATGATGTATTACAGAACGAGTAAAGAGACTTGCCGGTAACGAGATTGAACTAGGTATTGAGATACCGACGATCGAATCTCGGGCAAGTAACATACCGATGACAAAGGGAACAACGTATGTTGTTATGCGGTCTGACCGATAAAGATCTTCATAGAATATATAGGAGCCAATATGGGCATCCAGGTCCCGCTATTGGTTATTGACTGGAGATTTGTCTCAGTCATGTCTACATTGTTCTCGAACCGTAGGGTCCGCACGCTTAACGTTACGATGGCAGTTATTATGAGTTTATGCATTTGGATGTACCGAAGTTAGTTCGGAGTCCCGAATGTGATCACGGACATGATGAGGAGTCTCGAAATGGTCGAGACATAAAGATTGATATATTGGATGACTATATTCGGACACCGGAAGGGTTCCGGAGAAGTATCGGATAAAACTGGAGCACCGGGGTGTTACCGGAACCCCCCGGGGGGTTAATGGGCCTCATGGGCCTAATGTGGAGAAGAGGAAGGGCTGCCAGGGCAGGCCGCGCGCCCCCTCTCCCCCTAGTCCGAATTGGACAAGGAGGGAGGGTTGGCGCCCCCCTTTCCTATTCTCCCTCCACCTCTCCTAGTTGGACAAGGATTGGGGGGGGGGGAGTCCTACTCCCGGTAGGAGTAGGACTCCTCCTGCGCGCCACCATAGGGCCGGCCGCACCCCCCTTGGATCCTTTATATACGAGGGCAGGGGGGCACCTCTAGACACACAAGTTGATCCACGTGATCGTTCCTTAGCCGTATGCGGTGCCCCCTGCCACCATATTTCACCTCGATCATATCGTTGTAGTGCTTAGGCGAAGCCCTGCGTCGGTAGAACATCATCATCGTCACCACGCCGTTGTGCTGACGGAACTCATCCCCAAAGCTTTGCTGGATCGGAGCCCGGGGAGAGTCATCGAGCCGTACATGTGCTAAGAACTCAGATGTGCCAGAGTAACGATGCTTGGATCGGTCGGATCGGGAAGACGTATGACTACTTCCTCTATGTTGCGTCAACGCTTCCGTTGCGGTCTACGAGGGTACGTAGACAACACTCTCCCCTCTCGTTGCTATGCATCACCATGATCTTGCGTGTGCGTAGGAATTTTTTTGAAATTACTGCGTTCCCCAACAGTGGCATCCGAGCCTAGGTTTTATGGTTTGATGTTATATGCACGAGTAGAACACAAGTGAGTTGTGGGCGATATAAGTCATACTGCCTACCAGCATGACATACTTTGGTTCGGCGGTATTGTTGGATGAAGTGGCCCGGACCAACATTACACGTACGCTTACGCGAGACCGGTTCTCCCGACGTGCTTTGCACAATGGTGGCTTGCGGGTGACTGTTTCTCCAACTTTAGTTGAACCAAGTGTGGCTACGCCCGGTCCTTGCGAAGGTTAAAACGGAGTCAAATTGACAAACTATCGTTGTGGTTTTGATGCGTAGGTGAGATTGGTGCTTACTTAAGCCCGTAGCAGCCACATAAAACTTGCAACAACAAAGTAGAGGACGTCTAACTTGTTTTTGCAGGGCATGTTGTGATGTGATATGGCCAAAACATGATGCTAAATTTTATTGTATGAGATGATCATGTTTTGTAACCGAGTTATCGGCAACTGGCAGGAGCCATATGGTTGTCGCTTTATTGTATGCAATGCAATCGCGATGTAATGCTTTACTTTATCACTAAGTGGTAGCGATAGTCGTGGAAGCATAAGATTGGCGAGACGACAACGATGCTACGATGGAGATCAAGGTGTCGCGCCGGTGATGATGGTGATCATGACGATGCTTCGGAGATGGAGATCACAAGCACAAGATGATGATGGCCATATCATATCACTTATATTGATTGCATGTGATGTTTATCTTTTATGCATCTTATCTTGCTTTGATTAACGGTAGCATTATAAGATGATCTCTCACTAAATTATCAAGAAATGTTCTCCCTGAGTATGCACCGTTGCGAAAGTTCTTCGTGCTGAGACACCACGTGATGATCGGGTGTGATAGGCTCTACGTTCAAATACAATGGGTGCAAAACAGTTGCACACGCGGAATACTCAGGTTATACTTGACGAGCCAAGCATATACAAATATGGCCTCGGAACACGGAGACCGAAAGGTCGAGCGTGAATCATATAGTAGATATGATCAACATAGTGATGTTCACCAATGAAACTACTCCATCTCACGTGATGATCGGACATGGTTTAGTTGATTTGGATCACGTGATCACTTAGAGGATTAGAGGGATGTCTATCTAAGTGGGAGTTCTTAAGTAATTTGATTAATTGAACTTAAACTTATCATGAACTTAGTACCTGATAGTATCTTGCTTGTTTATGTTTGATTGTAGATAGATGGCTCGTGCTGTTGTTCCGTTGAATTTTAATGCGTTCCTTGAGAAAGCAAAGTTGAAAGATGATGGTAGCAATTACACGGACTGGGTCCGTAACTTGAGGATTATCCTCATTGCTGCAGAGAAGAATTACGTCCTGGAAGCACCGCTGGGTGCCAGGCCTGCTGCTGGAGGAACACCAGATGTTATGAACGTCTGGCAGAGAAAAGCTGATGACTACTCGATAGTTCAGTGTGCCATGCTTTACGGCTTAGAATCGGGACTTCAACGACATTTTGAACGTCATGGAGCATATGAGATGTTCCAGGAGTTGAAGTTAATATTTAAAGCAAATGCCCGGATTGAGAGATATGAAGTCTCCAATAAGTTCTATAGCTGCAAGATGGAGGAGAACAGTTCCGTCAGTGAGCATATACTCAAAATGTCTGGGTATAATAATCACTTGATTCAGATGGGAGTTAATCTTCCAGATGATTGCGTCATTGACAGAATTCTCTAATCACTACCACCAAGCTACAAGAGCTTCGTGATGAACTGTAATATGCAAGGGATGAACAAGACTATTCCCGAGCTCTTCGCAATGCTGAAAGCTGCGGAGGTAGAAATCAAAAAGGAGCATCAAGTGTTGAGGGTCAACAAGACCACTAGTTTCAAGAAAAAGGGCAAAGGGAAGAAGAAGGGGAACTTCAAGAAGAACGGCAAGCAAGTTGCTGCTCAAGAGAAGAAACCGAAGTCTGGACCTAAGCCTGAAACTGAGTGCTTCTACTGCAAGCAGACTGGTCACTGGAAGCGGAACTGCCCCAAGTATTTGGCGGATAAGAAGGATGGCAAGGTGAACAAAGGTATATGTGATATACATGTTATTGATGTGTACCTTACTAATGCTCGCAGTAGCACCTGGGTATTTGATACTAGTTCTGTTGCTAATATTTGCAACTCGAAAAAGGGACTACAGATTAAGCGAAGATTGGCTAAGGACGAGGTGACGATGCGCGTGGGAAACGGTTCCAAAGTCGATGTGATCGCAGTCGGCACGCTACCTCTACATCTACCTTCGAGGATTAGTATTAGACCTAAATAATTGTTATTTGGTGCCAGCGTTGATCATGAACATTATATCTAGATCTTGTTTAATGCGAGACGGTTATTCATTTAAATCAGAGAATAATGGTTGTTCTATTTATATGAGTAATATCTTTTATGGTCATGCACCCTTGAAGAGTGGTCTATTCTTGTTGAATCTCGATAGTATTGATACACATATTCATAATGTAGAAGCCAAAAGATGCAGAGTTGATAATGATAGTGCAACTTATTTGTGGCACTGCCATTTAGGTCATATCGGTGTAAAGCGCATGAAGAAACTCCATACTGATGGAATTTTGGAACCACTTGATTATGAATCACTTGGTACTTGCGAACCGTGCCTCATGGGCAAGATGACTAAAACACCGTTCTCCGGTACTATGGAGAGAGCAACAAATTTGTTGGAAATCATACATACAGATGTATGTGGTCCGATGAATGTTGAGGGTCGTGGCGGATATCGTTATTTTCTCACCTTCACAGATGACTTAAGCAGATATGGGTATATCTACTTAATGAAACATAAGTCTGAAATGTTTGAAAAGTTCAAAGAATTTCAGAGTGAAGTTGAAAATCATCGTAACAAGAAAATAAAGTTTCTACGATCGGATCGTGGAGGAGAATATTTGAGTTACGAGTTTGGTATACATTTGAAAAATTGTGGAATAGTTTCGCAACTCACGCCACCCGGAACACCACAGCGTAATGGTGTGTCCGAACGTCGTAATCGTACTTTACTAGATATGGTGCGATCTATGATGTCTCTTACTGATTTACCGCTATCGTTTTGGGGATACGCTCTAGAGACGGCCACATTCACGTTAAATAGGGCACCATCAAAATCCGTTGAGACGACGCCTTATGAACTGTGGTTTGGCAAGAAACCAAAGTTGTCATTTCTAAAAGTTTGGGGCTGTGATGCTTATGTGAAAAAGCTTCAACCTGATAAGCTTGAACCCAAATCGGAGAAATGTGTCTTCATAGGATATCCAAAGGAAACTATTGGATACACCTTCTATCACAAATCCGAAGGCAAGACTTTTGTTGCTAAATTCGGAAACTTTCTGGAGAAGGAGTTTCTCTCGAAAGAAGTGAGTGGGAGGAAAGTAGAACTTGATGAGGTAACTATACCTGCTCCCTTGTTGGAAAGTAGTACATCGCAGAAAACTGTTTCTGCGACACCTACACCAATAAGTGAGGAAGTTGATGATAATGATCATGAAACTTCAGAACAAGATACTACTGAACCTCGTAGATCAACCAGAGTGAGATCCGCGCCAAAGTGGTACGGTAATCCAGTTCTGGAAGTCATGCTACTAGATCATGATGAACCTACGAACTATGAAGAAGCGATGGTGAGCCCAGATTCCGCAAAATGGCTTGAAGCCATGAAATCTGAGATGGGATCCATGTATGAGAACAAAGTATGGACTTTGGTTGACTTGCCCGATGATCGGCAAGCAATTGAGAATAAATGGATCTTCAAGAAGAAGACTGACGCTGACGGTAATATTACTGTCTACAAAGCTCGACTTGTCGCAAAAGGTTTTCGACAAGTTCAAGGGGTTGACTACGATGAGACCTTCTCACCCGTAGCGATGCTTAAGTCTGTCAGAATCATGTTAGCAATTGCTGCATTTTATGATTATCAAATTTGGCAGATGGATGTCAAAACTGCATTCCTGAATGGACTTCTGGAAGAAGAGTTGTATATGATGCAACCGGAAGGTTTTGTCGATCCAAAGGGAGCTAACAAAGTGTGCAAGCTCCAGCGATCTATTTATGGACTGGTGCAAGCCTCTCGGAGTTGGAATAAACGTTTTGATAGTGTGATCAAAGCATTTGGTTTATACAGACTTTCGGAGAAGCCTGTATTTACAAGAAAGTGAGTGGGAGCTCTGTAGCATTTTTGATATTATATGTGGATGACATATTACTGATCGGAAATGATATAGAATTTCTGGATAGCATAAAGGGATACTTGAATAAGAGTTTTTCAATGAAAGACCTCGGTGAAGCTGCTTACATATTAGGCATAAAGATCTATAGAGATAGTTCAAGACGCTTAATTGGACTTTAACAAAGCACATACCTTGACAAGATTTTGAAAAAGTTCAAAATGGATCAAGCGAAGAAAGGGTTCTTGCCTGTGTTACAAGGTGTGAAGTTGAGTCAGACTCAATGCCCGACCACTGCAGAAGATAGAGAGAAAATGGAAGATGTTCCCTATGCTTCAGCCATAGGCTCTATCATGTATGCAATGCTGTGTACCAGACCTGATGTGTGCCTTGCTATAAGCTTAGCAGGGAGGTACCAAAGTAATCCAGGAGTGGATCACTGGACAGTGGTCAAGAACATCCTGGAATACCTGAAAAGGACTAAGGATATGTTTCTCGTATATGGAGGTGACAAAGAGCTCACCGTAAAAGGTTACGTTGATGCAAGCTTTGACACTGATCCGGACGATTCTAAATTGCAAACCGGATACGTGTTTACATTAAACGGTGGAGCTGTCAGTTGGTGCAGGTCTAAACAAAGCGTCGTAGCGAGATCTACATGTGAAGCGGAGTACATAGCTGCTTCGGAAGCAGCGAACGAAGGAGTCTGGATGAAGGAGTTCATATCCGATCTAGGTGTTATACCTAGTGCATCGGGACCAATGAAAATCTTTTGTGACAATACTGGTGCAATTGCCTTGGCAAAGGAATCCAGATTTCACAAGAGAACCAAGCACATCAAGAGACGCTTCAATTCCATCCGGGATCTAGTCCAGGTGGGAGACATAGAGATTTGCAAGATACATATGGATCTGAATGTTACACACCCGTTGACTAAGCCTCTTCCACGAGCAAAACATGATCAACACCAAGGCTCCATGGGTGTTAGAATCATTACTGTGTAATCTAGATTATTGACTCTAGTGCAAGTGGGAGACTGAAGGAAATATGCCCTAGAGGCAATAATAAAGTTATTATTTGTTTCCTTATATCATGATAAATGTTTATTATTCATGCTAGAATTGTATTAACCGGAAACATAATACATGTGTGAATACATAGACAAACTTAGTGTCACTAGTATGCCTCTACTTGACTAGCTCGTTAATCAAAGATGGTTATGTTTCCTAACCATGAACAAAGTGTTGTTATTTGATTAACGAGGTCACATCATTAGTTGAATGATCTGATTGACATGACCCATTCCATTAGCTTAGCACCCGATTGTTTAGTATGTTGCTATTGCTTTCTTCATGACTTATACATGTTCCTATGACTATGAGATTATGCAACTCCCGTTTACCGGAGGAACACTTTGTGTGCTACCAAACGTCACAACGTAACTGGGTGATTATAAAGGATCTCTACAGGTGTCTCCAAAGGTAGATGTTGGGTTGGCGTATTTCGAGATTAGGATTTGTCACTCCGATTGTCGGATAGGTATCTCCGGGCCCTCTCGGTAATGCACATCACATAAGCCTTGCAAGCATTGCAACTAATGAGTTAGTTGCGGGATGATGTATTACAGAACGAGTAAAGAGACTTGTCGGTAACGAGATTGAACTAGGTATTGGATACCGACGATCGAATCTCGGGCAAGTAACATACCGATGACAAAGGGAACAACTTATGTTGCTATGCGGTCTGACCGATAAAGATCTTCGTAGAATATGTAGGAGCCAATATGGGCATCCAGGTCCCGCTATTGGTTATTGACCAGAGATTTGTCTCAGTCATGTCTACATTGTTCTCGAACCATAGGGTCCGCACGCTTAACGTTACGATGACAGTTATTATGAGTTTATGCATTTTGATGTACCGAAGTTAGTTCGGAGTCCCGGATGTGATCACGGACATGATGAGGAGTCTCTAAATGGTCGAGACATAAAGATTGATATATTGGATGACTATATTCGGACACCGGAAGGGTTCCGGAGAAGTATCGGATAAAACCGGAGCACCGGGGGGTTACCGGAACCCCCCGGGGGGTTAATGGGCCTCATGGGCCTAATGTGGAGAAGAGGAAGGGGCTGCCAGGGCAGGCCGCGCGCCCCCTCTCCCCCTAGTCCGAATTGGACAAGGAGGGAGGGGCGGCGCCCCCCCTTTCCTATTCTCCCTCCACCTCTCCTAGTTGGACAAGGATTGGGGGGGGGAGTCCTACTCCCGGTAGGAGTAGGACTCCTCCTGCACGCCACCATAGGGCCGGCCGCACCCCCGTTGGATCCTTTATATACGGGGGCAGGGGGCACCTCTAGACACACAAGTTGATCCACGTGATCGTTCCTTAGCCGTGTGTGGTGCCCCCTGCCACCATATTCCACCTCGATCATATCGTTGTAGTGCTTAGGCGAAGCCCTGCGTCGGTAGAACATCATCATTGTCACCACGCCGTTGTGCTGACGGAACTCATCCCCAAAGCTTTGCTGGATCGGAGCCCGGGGAGCGTCATCGAGTTGTACATGTGCTAAGAACTCGGAGGTGCCGGAGTAACGGTGCTTGGATCGGTCGGATCGGGAAGACATACGACTACTTCCTCTATGTTGCGTCAACGCTTCCCTTGCGGTCTACGAGGGTACATAGACAACACTCTCCCCTCTCGTTGCTATGCATCACCATGATCTTGCGTGTGTGTAGGAATTTTTTTGAAATTACTACGTTCCCCAACAAGTACTCTGTCCAGGAGTTGCAAATAGTCTCTGGTGTTTGTAGGTTATGTGTTGGCGGCCGTGCGTAGCGCTGACCCTAGGGGTGGGCTTTGTTGCGGTAGATACACCGTGGCCGGGTATGCCGGGCGCCCGTTTGGCGTCTCGGGACCTTGTTCACATCGTTCAGGGCTGTATGTGGAAACCTCGGCCGGACTCCCTGCGGATGGAACCTAGATAGGCGATAAACCTGGACTAGAGACTTAGGTGTTTAGGTAGGCCATGGCCGACACCCTCGCCGGGCTTCCGCTTGAAGGTTGCCGAGTACATGTCGTGTAAACGGCAGTAAGTGGTGAAAGCGTGTATGACGAAGTACACCCTTGTAGGGTATAAAACTATTCGAATAGCCGCGTCCGCAGTAAAGGACTACTTGGTTGCCTATACAGTTCATAGACAAGTTAATGGATACTACTAAAAGACTCAAGATAAGTGTGAGTACCGAGGATGGCCCTCTCGTAGGAAGACGAGGGAGGATCCACGGTGGAGTATTGTGTTAGTGAGTAGTGGACTCATGTGCGAAAACTATTTTACTAGTGAAGTTCCGTAGGATAGTTTAGCCAAGAGTCAAAGCTGGCTTGCTGCAATATCCCCACCACCTTCGTGAGAATAAGCATGTATAGTAGGTTCTGTTGTAAGACTTGCTAAGTACCTTTGTACTCATGTTTGCTTAATTACTGTTTTCAGACGACAACACCGCCCCCTCTGATGGGTTCTATGTAGACCTTGACGTCGACGAGTGACTAGCCACCCAGGTGGTGATCCTGGCCATGGAGGGCCTTATGTAGATAGGCAGGCTTCGAGAAGCCTTCTTTCTTTCTAGAGTCTGTACTCAGACTAGTTGCTTCCGCATGTGCTTGTATGATTGTATGACTTGAGTGTCGGGTCATGTGACCCATATCTGTATGAACATGTTATGTATGGCTCTCTGGAGCCTTTAAATAAAGTACTTGAGTTGTAGAGTTTTGTTGTGATGCCATGTTGTATCTACTCATATCAGGCATATTGTGTGTGTTGGGGAACGTAGTAATTTCAAAAAAATTCCTACGCACACGCAAGATCATGGTGATGCATAGCAACGAGAGGGGAGAGTGTTGTCTACGTACCCTCGTAGACCGAAAGCGGAAGCGTTATATCAACGCGGTTGATGTAGTCGTACGTCTTCACGATCCGACCGATCCAAGCACCGAAAGCACGGCACCTCCGAGTTCTGCACACGTACGGGTCGGTGACGTCCTCGCCTTCTCGATCCAGCAAGAGGGGCGAAGTAGTTGATGAGTTCCGGCAGCACGACGGCATGGTGACGGTGTTGGTGAAGAACAATCTTCGCAGGGCTTCGCCTAAGCACTACGAAAACTATGACAGAGGATAAACTAGAGGAGACGGGGTTGCCGGCACACGGCTTGGTGTTTCTTGATGTGTCTTTGGTGCTAGCCCTGCCCCTCTATTTATATGTTGAGCCCTGGGGTCGAAACTTGGAGAAAAAGCCTCCTCAAAGTCGGTTTTGCCCGAAAGGCAAGAGTCCCACTCGGACTCCAGGGCCAGACGCCAGGGTCTCCGGCGTTTGGCCCCCTGGCCTCCGCAAAACTCCTTTTGCACCGACTTATAGCCCTGTGGGCTTGACCCCTTGGCCTAACCATATCATCCAATATATGAATCTTTACCTCCGGACCATTCTGGAGCTCCTCGTCATGTCCGTGATCTCATCCGGGACTCCGAACAACATTCGGTCACCAACATACATAACTCATAGTACTATATCGTCAACGAACGTTAAGCGTGCGGACCCTACGGGTTCGAGAACTATGTAGACATGACCGAGACACCTCTCTTGTCAATAACCAATAGCGGGACCTGGATGCCCATATTGGCTCCTACATATTCTACGAAGATCTTTATCGGTCAGACCGCATAACAACATACGTTGTTCCCTTTGTCATCGGTATGTTACTTGCCCGATATTCGATCATCGGTATCTCCATACCTTGTTCAATCTCGTTACCGGCAAGTCTCTTTACTCGTTCCGTAATACATCATCCCGCAACTAACTCATTAGTTGCAATGCTTGCAAGGCTTATAGTGATGTGCATTAACGAGTGGGCCCAGAGATACCTCTCCGACAATCGGAGTGACAAATCCTAATCTCGAAATACGCCAACCCAACATGTACCTTCGGAGACACATGTTGTAACGCCCCAGATATTACTTTCCCAATTTGTACTCCAACTCTTGCCGTTTCCGGCATTAAGTTATATTTAGTCCTCGGGTTCGGGTCTTTGTCTCCGTGTGTTGTCTTCTTTTTCGTGCATCTCATACCATGTCATCACGTGCATTGCATTTGCATACATGTTCATCTCATGCATTCGAGCTTTTTCCCGTTGTCCGTTTTGCATTCCGGCGCTTCGTTCTCCTCCGGTGGCCAGTTCTAGCTTTCTTTTGTGTGTGGGGATTAAACATTTCCGGATTGGATCGAGACTTGCCATGTGGCCTTGGTTTACTACCGGTAGACCGTCTGTCAAGTTTCGGGTCATTTGGACTTCGTTTGATACTCCAACGGTTAACCGAGGGACCGAAAAGGCCTCGTGTGTGTTGCAGCCCAAACCCCTCCAATTTGGCCCAAAACCCACCAAACTCTGCTCCATCATCTCGGTCGTTCGATCACGATCGCGTGGCCGAAAACCGCACCTCATTTGGACTCTCCTAGCTCCCTCTATGCCTATATATACACCCCCCTCCAAATTCGGATTCCTCCCCGTCCAAACCTCCTCCAAAAAAAAACATCTCCGCAACTGGCCGGACATTGTCCGACTCGGCCGGACGCTTCGCCGCCGCCGCCCCGGCCCGCTCGGGTCCAGATCCGGCCCCCGAGCCCGGTCGCCGCCGCCTCCCTTCGTCCCCGACTCCGGGACACCGCGCCACCGCCCGCCCGAGCTCCGTCGACGCCGGCCACCACCGCGCCCCCGCGCCCGACTCCGCCGCCCGCCGCCAAGCTCACCGGAGCGCGCCGGCCACCGCGAAGACCACCGCCGCCCGGCCTCTCCGTCCACGCCGCGCCGCCCGGCCTCGCCAAGTCCGGCTGCCCCGACCCTCTCCTTCGACTCCGGCGGCCTCAAGCCCCAAGTCCGGCGACGACCTTGAGATTCCGGCGAACTTCGAGCTGCTACAGTGACCATTCCAGATCTGAGATCCAATCTAACCTAGGGTTGACTTTCCCTCTTCTCCCCCCTAATTTTTCGTGCTATGTTTGACTGCTCATATCTCCGCATCTGTAGCTCCGTTTTGGACATATGATATATCAAAATCTTCGTCTCGACGAGTACATCATTTCATTCCATTACATCATTTGCATTTGAGTTCATCTTGATGCCCAAAATGCTGTTAGAAAGAGGCATCGTGAGTTAAATTGCAGATCCGTTAGCTCATCATTGGCTTTTGTCATTTTTGCCATGATTATTGTGTGCATGATATGCCCGTGCCCCTTTGGGATGAATTGTTAAGCATTTTGTCTTCTTTCCAGAGGTGCCACCCATGCATTTTTAGGATGTGTGTGGTGTCTTGTGCAAGCTTGCAAAGAGGGGCACCTGAGTAATCTGTTTTTAGGGACTTAGTGATTTTCACTAAGTCTGGGATGTTTTAGTTCGTGATGCCATATGTTCATCTTGTTTCCTAGTGATCCGTGCCCCTTTTGAGTATGATCAGTAAGGGACATTTGTTAATCTTGTTGTGCTCTATCCATCCATGTCTTTACTTGTTATGTTGGGGCACCCTAGGTTGAGTCAATCGAGCTCTACTTTTCCATCGTTGTTAATTTGGGCAGATCGTGAACTCTTTTGCGATTTTGCGATGCCATTGCTAGTGATCCATGCATGCTATGCCATTGTTCTTGCCATGTCTAGCTAGAATTTTGTGCCTTATTTACGGATATATTCTTGCCTTGCCATGACTTGCACCGTAGTGAGAGCATTGAGCTCGTTTACATGCCTTCGTGAGTTATAATTTCAGCATGTCTCAGTTTTCACTAAGTCTGAAAACTGATTGTGTTTCATCTATGTTCGTGTGCTCGCTAGAGTATTTTGTGAACCCTTTTGGCCCCAGGTCATTTTGGGTGTTTTGTTAAGCTTGTTGAGTAGCTCCATGCCATGCTATTATTTGTCATGTTCATGTTATGTTTCATGTTGTTTTTCTGCTCCGAAGAGAGCATTGTGGTCTGAAATTTCAGACTAGTGTTAATTTCACTAAGTCTGAAATCTGTTTTGCATATTCATTTTTGCCATGCTTGTTTGAACCTCATAATGGATGAATTTGCCTATGGCTCAGTCCTAGTGATTTGTTAAGCATCTTTTGTATATCCCTGCCATGTATTTTGTTTTCATGTTTGGTGGCTGTAGCATGTTCATTTCGTTGCATTTAGGAGCCTACTTGCTGTAAATCGCAGATCGGTTCGTTTCGTAAAACGCTTGCCATTTCCAAACCGTAGCTCCGATTCCTATGATCTTTATATCGTTTTCAGGGGATTTCTTCCCCTCTATCCAGTGGAATACTTGGTTTTCCAAGTTGAGGCCAGATTCATGCATTTCCTGTCATGTCTTGCATTTTGCATCCCGCATCGCATGCCGCATAGCATACCATCTTTGCATATTATTGGTTGCCCTTGCACGTGGTTGATTGTATCCTTGTTGCTTGTTTGTGTTGTTGGGTAGAGCCGGGAGACGAGTTCGTTAACGAGGAGCCCGTTGAGTTTGCTTTTGAGGATCCAGTCAACTCTGACAACTGTGCAGGCAAGATGATCATACCCTCGAAATCACTACTATCTTTGCTATGCTAGTTTGCTCGCTCTTTTGCTATGCCAATGCTACGATGCCTACCACATGCTTGTCAGCCTCCCAATTACCATGATTGAGCCTCTAACCCACCTTGTCCTAGCAAACCGTTGATTGGCTATGTTACCGCTTTGCTCAGCCCCTTCTTATAGCGTTGTTAGTTGCAGGTGAAGATTGGAGCCGTTCCTTGTTGGAACATTTATTTACTTGTTGGGATATCATTATATTGCTATGTTATCTTAATGCATCTATATACTTGGTAAAGGGTGGAAGGCTCGGCCTCTCGCCTAGTGTTTTGTTCCACTCTTGCCGCCCTAGTTTCCGTCATATCGGTGTTATGTTCCCGGATTGTTGCGTCCCTTCCGCGGTTGGGCTGTAATGGGAACCCCTTGATAGTTCGCCTTGATTAAAGATTTTCCAGCAATGCCCAACATTGGTTTTACCATTTGCCACCTACCCCTTTTTCCCTTGGGTTTCCGGAGCCCAAGGGTCATCTTTATTTTAGCCCCCCACGGGCCAGTGCTCCTCTGAGTGTTGGTCTGAACTAGAGCCCTGTGCAGCGCCACCTCGGGGAAACTTGAGGGCTGGTTTTAGTTGTATGGATTGCTCATCTGAGTGTGCCCTGAGAACGAGATATGTGCAACTCCTATCGGGATTTGTCGGCACATTTGGGCGGTGTTGCTGGACTTGTTTTAACCTGTCGAATCGTCTTGTTGTACCAAGATACCGAGTCTGATCGGTGTGTCTTGGGTGGAGGTCTATTCCTTCGTTGACCGTGAGAGCTTGTTATGGGCTAAGTTGGGACCCCCCCTGCAGGGATTGATCTTTCGGAAGCCGTGCCCGCGGTTATGGGCAGATGGGAATTTGTTAATGTCCGGTTGTAGATAACTTGAACCTTAATTAATTAAAATGAATCAACTGAGTGTGTTGCCGTGATGGCCTCTTCTTGACGGAGTCCGGGAAGCGGACATGGTGTTGGAGTTATGTTTTGCGCAGGTTGCTCACTAGTTTCTCGCTCGTGCTTTGCTTCCTCTTCTCGCTCTCTTTTGCGCATAAGTTAGCCACCATATATGCTAGTCGCTTGCTGCAGCTCCACTTATACATTACCCCCTTTCCTACCTATTAAGCTTAAATAGTTTTGATCGCGAGGGTGCGAGATTGCTGAGTCCCTGTGGCTCACAGATTACTATTACACCAGATGCAGGGACAGATGATACAGCTCCAGATGGCGCGCTCGAGCTCAAGTGGGAGTACGACGAGGACTCTCAGTGTTACTATGTGTCTTTTCCTGATGATCAGTAGTGGTGCCTATTCGGGGTTAGATTCAGGGCCTTGTCGCATGTTGGGGTCTTTTCTATTTTTGGCGCCGTAGTCGGGCCATGAGTGATTGTATGATGGATGTTATTTATGTACTTTGATGTGACGTGGCGAGTGTAAGCCAACTATGTTATCCCTCTTTACTATTATATTACATGGGATGTGTGATGATTTCCCGACTTGCGACATTGCTTTCAATGCGGCTATGCCTCTAAGTCATGCCTCGACACGTGGGAGATATAGCTGCATCGAGGGCGTTACACCTGTAGAGCTCCTTTATAATCACCCAGTTACGTTGTGACGTTTGGTAGCACACAAAGTGTTCCTCCGGTAAACGGGAGTTGCATAATCTCATAGTCATAGGAACATGTATAAGTCATGAAGAAAGCAATAGCAACATACTAAACGATCGTGTGCTAAGCTAATGGAATGGGTCATGTCAATCACATCATTCTCCTAATGATGTGATCCCGTTAATCAAATGACAACTCATGTCTATTGCTAGGAAACATAACCATCTTCGATTAACGAGCTAGTCAAGTAGAGGCATACTAGTGACACTCTGTTTGTCTATGTATTCACACATGTATTATGTTTCCGGTTAATACAATTCTAGCATGAATAATAAACATTTATCATGATATAAGGAAATAAATAATAAATTTATTATTGCCTCTAGGGCATATTTCCTTCAGTCTCCCACTTGCACTAGAGTCAATAATCTAGATCACATCACCATGTGATTAACATCGATAGTTGACATCATCATGTGATTAACACCCATAGTTCACATCGCCATGTGACCAACACCCAAAGGGTTTACTAGATTCAGTAATCTAGTTCACATCGCTATGTGATTAACACCCAAAGAGTACTAAGGCGTGATCATGTTTTGCTTGTGAGAGAATCTTAGTCAACGGGTCTGCCACATTCAGATCCGCATGTATTTTGCAAATTTCTATGTCAACAATACTCTGCTTGGAGCTACTCTAGCTAATTGCTCCCACTTTCAATATGTATCTAGATTGAGACTTAGAGTCATCTAGATTAGTGTCAAAACTTGCATCGACCGAATGTCCATAATCGAGAAACATATCCTTATTCCACTAAGGATAATTTTGACCGCTGTCCAGTGATCTACTCCTAGATCACTATTGTACTCCCTTGTCAAAATCAGTGTAGGGTATACAATAGATCTGTTACACAGCATGACATACTTTATAGAACCTATGGCTGAGGCATAGGGAATGACTTTCATTCTCTTTCTATCTTCTGCCGTGGTCGGGTTTTGAGTCGTACTCAATTTCACACCTTGTAACACAGGCAAGAACTCTTTCTTTGACTGTTCCATTTTGAACTACTTCAAAATCTTGTCAAGGTATGTACTCATTGAAAAAACTTATCAAGCATTTTGATCTATCTCTATAGATCTTGATGCTCAATATGTAAGCAGCTTCACCGAGGTCCTTCTTTGAAAAACTCCTTTCAAATACTCCTTTATGCTTTGCAGAATAATTCTACATTATTTCCGATCAACAATATGTCATTTACATATACTTATCAGAAATGATGTAGTGTTCCCACTCACTTTCTTGTAAGTACAGGCTTCACCGCAAGTCTGTATAAAACTATATGCTTTGATCAACTTATCAAAGCGTATATTCCAACTCCGAGAGGCTTGCACCAGTCCATAAATGGAACGCTGGAGCTTGCACACTTTGTTAGCTCCTTTTGGATCGACAAAACCTTCTGGCTGCATCATATACAACTCTTCTTCCAGAAATCCATTCAGGAATGTAGTTTTAACATCCATTTGCCAAATTTCATAATTATAAAATGCGGCAATTGCTAACATGATTTGGACAGACTTAAGCATCGATACGAGTGATAAACTCTCATCGTAGTCAACATCTTGAACTTGTCGAAAACCTTTTGCGACAATTCTAGCTTTGTAGATAGTAACACTACTATCAGCGTCCGCCTTCCTCTTGAAGATCCATTTAACTTCAATGGCTCGCCGATCATTGGGCAAGTCAACCAAAGTCCATACTTTGTTCTCATACATGGATCCTATCTCAGATTTCATGGCCTTAAACCATTTTGCGGAATCTGGGCTCATCATCGCTTCCTCATAGTTCGTAGGTTCGTCATGGTCAAGTAACATGACCTCCAGAACAGGATTACCGTACCACTCTGGTGCGGATCTCACTCTGGTTTACCTACGAGGTTCGGTAGTAACTTGATATGAAGTTACATGATCATCATCATTAGCTTCCTCACTAATTGGTGTAGTAGTCACAGGAACAGATTTCTGTGATGAACTACTTTCCAATAAGGGAGCAGGTACAGTTACCTCATCAAGTTCTACTTTCCTCCCACTCACTTCTTTCGAGAGAAACTCCTTCTCTGGAAAGGATCCATTCTCAGCAACGAATATCTTCCCTTCGGATCTGTGATAGAAGGTGTACCCAACTGTCTCTTTTGGGTATCCTATGAAGACACATTTCTCCGATTTGGGTTTGAGCTTATTAGGATGAAAACTTTTTCACATAAGCATCACAACCCCAAACTTTAAGAAACGACAACTTTGGTTTCTTGCTAAACCACAGTTCATATAGTGTCGTCTCAACGGATTTAGATGGTGCCCCATTTAACGTGAATGCAGCTGTCTCTAATGCATAACCCCAAAACGATAGTGGTAAATCGGTAAGAAACATCATAGATTGTACTATATCCAATAAAGTACGTTTATGACGTTCGGACACACCATTATGCTGTGGTGTTCCAGGTGGCATGTGTATGTGAAACTATTCCACATTGTTTTAATTGAAGACCAAACTCGTAACTCAAATATTTGTCTCCGCGATCAGATCGTAGAAACTTTATTTTCTTGTCACGATGATTTTCCACTTCACTCTGAAATTCTTTGAACTTTTCAAATGTTTCAGACTTATGTTTCATCAAGTAGATATACCCATATCTGCTCAAATCATCTGTGAAGGTCAGAAAATAATGATACCTGCTGCAAGCCTCAATATTCATCGGACCACATACATCAGTATGTATGATTTCCAACAAATCTGTTGCTTGCTTCATTGTTCCGGAGAACGGTGTTTTAGTCATCTTGCCCATAAGGTATGGTTCGCAAGCATCAAGTGATTCACAATCAAGTGATTCCAAAAGCCCATCAGCATGGAGTTTCTTCATGCACTTTACACCAATATGACCTAAACAGCAATGCCACAAATAAGTTGCACTATCATTATTAACTTTGCATCTTTTGGTTTCAATATAATGAATATGTGTATCACTATGATCGAGATCCAACGAACCATTTTCATTGAATGTGTAACCATATAAGGTTTTATTCATGTAAACAGAACAACAATTTATTCTCTTACTTAAATGAATAACCATATTGCAATAAACATGATCAAATCATATTCATGCTCAACACCAAATAACACTTATTTAGGTTCCACACTAATCCCGAAAGTATAGGGAGTGTGCGATGATGATCATATCAATCTTGGAACCACTTCCAACTCTCATCGTCACTTCACCCTTAACTAGTCTCTGTTCATTCTGCAACTCCTGTTTCGAGTTACTAATCTTAGCAACTGAACTAGCACCAAATATTGAGGGGTTGCTATAAACACTAGTAAAGTACACATCAATAACATGTATATCAAATATACTTTTGTTCACTTTGCCATCCTTCTTATCCACCAAACACTTGGGGTAGTTCCGTTTCCAGTGACCAGTCCCTTTGCAATAGAAGCACTTAGTCTCAGGCTTAGGACCAGACTTGGGCTTCTTTACTTGAGCAGCAACTTGCTTGCCATTCTTCTTGAAGTTCCCTTTCTTCCCTTTGCCCTTTTCTTGAAACTAGTGATCTTGTCTACCATCAACACTTGATGTTTTTCTTGATTTCTACCTTCGTCGATTTTAGCATCACGAAGAGCTTGGGAATTGTTTCCGTTATCCCTTGCATATTATAGTTCATCACGAAGTTCTACTAACTTGGTGATGGTGACTAGAGAATTCTGTCAATCACTATCTTATCTGGAAGATTAACTCCCACTTCATTCAAGCGATTGTAGTACCCAGACAATCTGAGCACATGCTCACTAGTTGAGCGATTCTCCTCCATCTTTTAGCTATAGAACTTGTTGGAGACTTCATATCTCTCAACTCGGGTATTTGCTTGAAATATTAACTTCAACTCTTGGAACATCTCATATGGTCCATGACGTTCAAAACGTCTTTGAAGTCCCGATTCTAAGCCGTTAAGCATGGTGCACTAAACTATCAAGTAGTCATCATATTGAGCTAGCCAAATGTTCATAACGCCTGCATCTGCTCCTGCAATAGGTCTGTCACCTAGTGGTGCATCAAGGACATAATTATTCTGTGCAGCAATGAGGATAAACCTCAGATCATGGATCCAATCCGTATCATTGCTACTAACATTTTTCAACATAGTTTTTCTCTAGGAACATATCAAAATAAACACAGGGAAGCAACAACGAGGCTATTGATCTACAACATGATTTGCAAAATACTACTAGGACTAAGTTCATGATAAATTTAAGTTCAATTAATCATATTACTTAAGAACTCCAACTTAGATAGACATCCCTCTAATCCTCTAAGTGATCACGTGATCCAAATCAACTAAACCATGTCCGATCATCATGTGAGATGGAGTAGTTTCATTGGTGAACATCACTATGTTGATCATATCTACTATATGATTCACGCTCGACCTTTCGGTCTCTGTGTTCCGAGGCCATATCTGTATATGCTTGGCTCGTCAAGTATAACCTGAGTATTCCGCGTGTGCAACTGTTTTGCACCCGTTGTATTTGAACGTAGAGCCTATCACACCCGATCATCACGTGGTGTCTCAGCACGAAGAACTTTCGTAACGGTGCATACTCAGGTAGAACACTTCTTGATAATTTAGTGAGAGATCATCTTATAATGCTACCGTCAATCAAAGCAAGATAAGATGCATAAAAGATAAACATCACATGCAATCAATATAAGTGATATGATATGGTCATCATCATCCTGTGCCTGTGATCTCCATCTCCGAAGCACCGTCATGATCACCATCGTCACCGGCACGACACCTTGATCTCCATCGTAGCATCGTTGTCGTCTCGCCAATCTTATGCTTCCACGACTATCGCTACCGCTTAGTGACAAAGTAAAGCATTACAGCATGATTGCATTGCATACAATAAAGCGACAACCATATGGCTCCTGCCAGTTGCCGATAACTCGGTTACAAAACATGATCATCTCATACAATAAAATTTAGCATCATGTCTTGACCATATCACATCACAACATGCCCTACAAAAACAAGTTAGATGTCCTCTACTTTGTTTGTTGCAAGTTTTATGTGGCTGCTACGGGCTTAAGCAAGAACCAATCTTACCTATGCATCAAAACCACAACGATAGTTCGTCAAGTTGATGCCGTTTTAACCTTCGCAAGGACCGGGCGTAGCCATACTCGGTTCAACTAAAGTTGGAGAAACAGTCACCCGCAAGCCACCTATGTGCAAAGCACGTCGGGAGAACCGGTCTCGCGTAAGCGTACGCGTAATGTCGGTCCGGGCCGCTTCATCCAACAATACCGCCGAACCAAAGTATGACATGCTGGTAGGCAGTATGACTTATATCGCCCACAACTCACTTGTGTTCTACTCGTGCATATAACATCAAACCATAAAACCTAGGCTCTGATACCACTGTTGGGAAACGTAGTAATTTCAAAAAATTTCCTACGCACACGCAAGATCATGGTGATGCATAACAACGAGAGGGGAGAGTGTTGTCTATGTACCCTCGTAGACCGAAAGCGGAAGCGTTATATCAATGCGGTTGATGTAGTCGTACGTCTTCATGATCCGACCGATCCAAGCACCGAAAGCATGGCACCTCCGAGTTCTGCACATGTACGGCTCGGTGACGTCCTCGCCTTCTCGATCCAGCAAGAGGGGCGAAGTAGTAGATGAGTTCCGGCAGCACGACGGCGTGGTGACGGTGTTGGTGAAGAACAATCTTCGCAGGGCTTCGCCTAAGCACTACAAAAACTATGACGGAGGATAAACTAGAGGAGACGGGGTTGCCGGCACACGGCTTGGTGTTTCTTGATGTGTCTTTGGTGCTAGCCCTGCCCCTCTATTTATATGTTGAGCCCTGGGGTCGAAACTTGGAGCAAAAGCCTCCTCGAAGTCGGTTTTGCCTGAAAGGCAAGAGTCCCACTCGGACTCCAGGACCAAACGCCACAAACCTTGGCGTCTGGCCCAGACGCCATGGGCCTCGGCGTCTGGCCCAGGGCCAAACGCCAGGATCTCAGGCGTTTGGCCCCCTGGCCTCCGCAAAACTCCTTTTGCACCGACTTATAGCCCTGTGGGCTTGACCCCTTGGCCTAACCATATCATCCAATATATGAATCTTTACCTCCGGACCATTCCAGAGCTCCTCGTCATGTCCGTGATCTCATCTGGGACTCCGAACAACATTCGGTCACCAACATACATAACTCATAGTAGTATATCGTCAACGAACGTTAAGCGTATGGACCCTACGGGTTCGAGAACTATGTAGACATGACCGACGCACCTCTCTTGTCAATAACCAATAGCGGGACCTGGATGCCCATATTGGCTGCTACATATTCTACAAAGATCTTTATCGGTCAGACCGCATAACAACATACATTGTTCCCTTTGTCATCGGTATGTTACTTGCCCGAGATTCGATCATCGGTATCTCAATACCTAGTTCAATCTCGTTACCAGCAAGTCTCTTTACTTGTTCCGTAATACATCATCCCGCAACTAACTCATTAGTTGCAATGCTTGCAAGGCTTATAGTGATGTGCATTACCGAGTGGGCCCAGAGATACCTCTCCGACAATCGGAGTGACAAATCCTAATCTCGAAATACGCCAACCCAACATGTACCTTCGGAGACACCTGTAGAGGTCCTTTATAATCACCCAGTTACGTTGTGACGTTTGGTAGCACACAAAGCGTTCCTCCGGTAAACGGGAGTTGCATAATCTCATAGTCATAGGAACATGTATAAGTCATGAAGAAAGCAATAGCAACATACTAAACGATCGTGTGCTAAGCTAACGGAATGGGTCATGTCAATCACATCATTCTCCTAATGATGTGATCCCGTTAATCAAATGACAACTCATGTCTATGGCTAGAAAACATAACCATCTTCGATTAACGAGCTAGTCAAGTAGAGGCATACTAGTGACACTCTGTTTGTCTATGTATTCACACATGTATTATGTTTCCGGTTAATACAATTCTAGCATGAATAATAAACATTTATCATGATATAAGGAAATAAATAATAACTTTATTATTGCCTCTAGGGCATATTTCCTTCAGTGTGTATGATTGAAATGCTTAGTATGAGTGGGATCCGAAAATCTAGTTGTTTATCCTTGGCAGCCTTTCTTATGGGGAAATGTAGTCTAGTGTTCCTCGAGCCATAGTAGTCCGCTACAGCCCAGTTCACCGGAGTCCTACTAGCCTAGCACTACTGCTCAGGACACTTGACTGGCCGGCATGTGATTCACTTCGTTCCTATGTCTGTCCCTTCGGGGAAATGTCACGCGGTGACTTCCAGAGTCCTGCCTAGCCTGCTACAGCCTGGGTTCCCCGGAGTCCTGTTAGCCCAGTGCTACAGCCCGGAATCACTCATTGATGACCGACATGCTCGAGGTGATTCATGTATGCCTGTCTCCATAGGTCTGTGCCGCTTTGGTTTCACGACTAGCCATGTCGGCCCGGGTTCTCTGTCATATGGATGCTAGCGACACTATCATATACGTGAGCCAAAAGGCGCAAAAGGTCCCGGGCCATGGTAAGGCGACACCCGTGGGATATCGTGCGTGAGGCCGCAAAGTGATATGAGGTGTTACCATCTAGATCGATGTGGCTTGGAATCGGGGTCCTGACACTATTGATCTACAACATGATTTCCAAAATACTACCAGGACTAAGTTCATGATAAATTTAAGTTCAATTAATCATATTACTTAAGAACTCCCACTTAGATAGACATCCCTCTAATCCTCTAAGTGATCACGTGATCCAAATCAACTAAATCATGTCCGATCATCACGTGAGATGAAGTAGTTTCATTGGTGAACATCACTATGTTGATCATATCTACTATATGATTCACGCTCGACCTTTCGGTCTCCGTGTTCCGAGGCCATATCTGTATATGCTTTGGCTCGTCAAGTATAACCTGAGTATTCTGCGTGTGCAACTATTTTGCACTCGTTGTATTTAAACGTAGAGCCTATCACACCCGATCATCACGTGGTGTCCCAGCACGAAGAACTTTTGCAACGGTGCATACTCAGGGAGAACACTTCTTGATAATTAGTGAGAGATCATCTTAAAATGCTACCGTCAATCAAAGCAAGATAAGATGCATAAAAGATAAACATCACATGCAATCAATATAAGTGATATGATATGGCCATCATCATCTTGTGCTTGTGATCTCCATCTTCGAAGCACCGTCGTGATCACCATCGTCACCGGCGCAACACCTTGATCACCATCGTAGCATCGTTGTCATCTCGCCAATCTTATGCTTCCACGACTATTGCTACCGCTTAGTGATAAAGTAAAGCATTACAGCGCAATTGCATTGCATACAATAAAGCGACAACCATATGGCTCCTGTCAGTTGCCGATAACTTGGTTACAAAACATGATCATCTCATACAATAAAATTTAGCATCATGTCTTGACCAGATCACATCACAACATGCCCTGCAAAAACAAGTTAGACGTCCTCTACTTTGTTGTTGCAAGTTTTACGTGGCTGCTACGGGCTTAAGCAAGAACCAATCTTACCTACGCATGAAAACCACAACGATAGTTTGTCAAGTTGGTGCTGTTTTAACCTTCGCAAGGACCGGGCGTAGCCACACTCGGTTCAACTAAAGTTGGAGAAACTGACACCCGCTAGTCACCTGTGTGCATAGCACGGCGGTAAAACCAGTCTCGCGTAAGCGTACGCGTAATGTCGGTCCGGGCCGCTTCATCCAACAATACCGCCGAACCAAAGTATGACATGCTGGTAAGCAGTATGACTTATATCGCCCACAACCCGCTTGTGTTCTACTCGTGCATATAACATCAACACATAAAACCTAGGCTCGGATGCCACTGTTGGGGAACGTAGTAATTTCAAAAAATTTCCTACGCACACGCAAGATCATGGTGATGCATAGCAATGAGAGGGGAGAGTGTTGTCCATGTACCCTCGTAGACCGAAAGCGGAAGCGTTATATCAACGCGGTTGATGTAGTTGTACGTCTTCACGATCCGACCGATCCAAGCACCGAAACTACGGCACCTCCGAGTTCTAGCACACGTTCAACTCGACGACAATCCCCGGACTCCGATCCAGCAAAGTGTCGGGGAAGAGTTCCGTCAGCACGACGGCGTGGTGACGATCTTGATGTTCTACGGTCGCAGGGCTTCGCCTAAGCACCGCTACAATATGACCGAGGTGGAATATGGTGGAGGGGGGCACCGCACACGGCTAAGGAACGATCACGAGGATCAACTTGTGTGTCTATGGGGTGCCCCTGCCCCTGTATATAAAGGAGTGGAGGAGGGGAGGGCCGGCCCTCTCTATGGTGCGCCCTAGGGGAGTCCTACTCCCACCGGGAGTAGGATTCCCCCTTTCCTAGTCCAACTAGGAGTCCATCCAAGTATTAGGAGTAGGAGACAAGGAAGGGGAAGAGGGAAGAGAAGGAAGGAGGGGGCGCAGCCCCTCCCCCTAGTCCAATTCGGACTAGGCCTTGGGGGGCGCGCGGCCTGCCTCTCCCTCTCCCCTAAAGACCAATAAGGCCTATATACTTCTTCTCCCGTATTCCCGTAACTCCCCGGTACTCCGAAAAATACCCGAACCACTCGGAACCTTTCCGATGTCCAAATATAGTCGTCCAATATATCGATATTTACGTCTCGACCATTTCGAGACTCCTCATCATGTCCCCGATCTCATCCGGGACTCCGAACTCCTTCGGTACATCAAAACTCATAAACTCATAATATAACTGTCATCAAAACTTTAAGCGTGCGGACCCTACGGGTTCGAGAACAATGTAGACATGACCGAGACACGTCTCCGGTCAATAATCAATAACGGAACCTAGATGCTCATATTGGCTCCCACATATTCTACGA
Organism: Triticum monococcum; assembly: GCA_034509565.1. Classification (NCBI taxonomy): domain Eukaryota; kingdom Viridiplantae; phylum Streptophyta; class Magnoliopsida; order Poales; family Poaceae; genus Triticum; species Triticum monococcum. The sequence goes on along the minus strand of CM067847.1, from coordinate 210,224,298 downwards.
AGATCTTTATCGGTCAGACCGCATAACAACATACGTTGTTCCCTTTGTCATCGGTATGTTACTTGCCCGAGATTCGATCGTCGGTATCTCAATACCTAGTTCAATCTCGTTACCGGCAAATCTCTTTACTCGTTCCATAATACATCATCTCGCAACTAACTCATTAGTTGCAATGCTTGCAAGGCTTATGTGATGTGCATTACCGAGAGGGCCCAGAGATACCTCTCCGACAATCGGAGTGACAAATCCTAATCTCGAAATATGCCAACCCAACATGTACCTTTGGAGACACCTGTAGAGCACCTTTATAATCACCCAGTTATGTTGTGACGTTTGGTAGCACACAAAGTATTCCTCCGGCAAATGGGAGTTGCGTAATCTCATAGTCATAGGAACATGTATAAGTCATGAAGAAAGCAATAGCAACATACTAAACGATCGGGTGCTAAGCTAATGGAATGGGTCATGTCAATCAGATCATTCACCTAATGATGTGATCCCGTTAATCAAATAACAACTCTTTGTCCATGGTTAGGAAACATAACCATCTTTGATTAACGAGCTAGTCAAGTAGAGGCATACTAGTGACACTCTGTTTGTCTATGTATTCACACATGTATTATGTTTCCGGTTAATACAATTATAGCATGAATAATAAACATTTATCATGAAATAAGGAAATAAATAATAACTTTATTATTGCCTCTAGGGCATATTTCCTTCAGTCGGTAGAACCAGTCTCGCGTAAGCGTACGCGTAATGTCGGTCCGGGCCGCTTCATCCAACAATACCGCCGAACCAAAGTATGACATGCTGGTAAGCAGTATGACTTATATCGCCCACAACTCACTTGTGTTCTACTCGTGCACAACATCAACGCATAAAACCTAGGCTCTGATGCCACTGTTGGGGAACGTAGCAATTTCAAAAAAAATCCTACGCACATGCAAGATCATGGTGATGCATAGCAACAAGAGGGGAGAGTGTTGTCTACATACCCTTGTAGACCCAAAGCGGAAGCGTTAGCACAACGCGGTTGATGTAGTCATACGTCTTCACGATCCGACCGATCAAGTACCGAACGCACGACACCTCCGAGTTCAGCACACGTTCAGCCCGATGACGTCCCTCTAACTCCGATCCAGCCGAGTGTTGAGGGAGAGTTTTGTTAGCACGACGGCGTGGTGACGATGTTGTTGTTCTACCGACGTAGGGCTTCGCCTAAGCACCGCTACAGTATTATCGAGGTGGACTATGGTGGAGGGGTGTCGGGGGTTAGGTGCGACATATGCCAAAGGATGGCTTATCATGGTGGGGGCGAGTAGAACGTCGCCGTTGCTTGGAAACGGGATGAGGCGAAGACATGCACGCCGGCGAATCTTACCCAGCTTCAGGGCTCTCCGGAGAGATAATACCCCTACTGCTGCTCTGCGGGGTCTTCGCATGATCACTATGGACAAGTGTTTACATGATTGCTCCTTGAGCTGTTTTCTGGAGGTAGGAGAAGGCAAGGCTAGCCCTCTCCCTCCTATGGGTTCCAACCCTTTGCATGGGTGCCCTGGGGGGTTTATATAGGCCTACACCCCAGGGGTACAATGGTAATCCGGCTGGGCGCGGGCCCAGCCATCAGCGCCTCTAGCCTCCGTCTTCCCCGCCGACTGCTGGGGCCCGCCGACTGGTGGGCCCCGCCAACTGGCCTGGTACGGAGCCGATAGGCCGCGTCCGCCGCGAGCGGGTCTTGCCGGCTGCTGATTACTGTAGCCATGCTTCTGATGACGCGGGCGTGATCATGGGGTCGTGGCAACAGCCCCGCCGCCTGGCGGGCGATCACTATTGCCACTCTCCATCACATCTTGATTAATGGCGCGTGGGCCCCGGAGGAGGGCTTGGCCGACTCCCCGGGGCCGGCTCCCGACGGGTCTGACTGGCGGTCCTCTTGTCGTCTCCTGGGGTCTCACTGACTGGTGGGACCCGCTGCCTCTGGGCCGTACAAACAAGCCGTCGTGGATGCAGGAGATGGGTGCTGATGTTAGGGCTGGCATGGCAACAGTGCCACGCCGCACGGAGATCTTCCGGGGTACGGCGTGCTGTGGCCATGCCTGCCCTTGGTAAGGGGCGGGAGTGGGCTTCACTGTAGCCATTCCCCTGCCCTGTCCCACTTGACGAGGTCATGGGGTTTGTAGGAGTCGCAGGCCGACTCCCCAAAGCCGGCTTCTCTGGAAGTCGCCAGTCAGGAGTCGGCTTTCCCTGGAGTCGTCCCTGGGACTCGGCCGTGAGTGGTCAGCCGGCCATCTTGCCGTCGACTTCTCGAAGGCGGCTCTTCATCCTGGGGTCTTGAGGGGTGCAACCTGCCCCGATGTTTTGAAAGGTTCTGGGGCTCGGGTTGGCCTACCCGTGGCCCATTACTCCGACAGTAGTCCCCGAAGCTGGTGAGGCGCCGCGGACGATCGGCCGAGAAGCCTCAGCAGTTTCTCTTTCCGGGTGCTCAACACATGGTTCTTGGTTGACTTCTGCCGGGCCGGCTGGAAGGAGTCGGACTCGCCCAACTCTGGCTCACACAATATTTCAAACGTCGCGGCGGGATCCAAGTAGCATGCTGGCTAAGTCTCCGGGCCGCCGCCCGTTCTAGGCCTGTCATGCGATAACACGTGGTTGGGCCATACTGCCAGCCTACGCGCGCGACGAGACAGGCCCGTAGGCAGGGCCCGCCACTACCGCGCCTCGGCGCCCGAGCTGATCCGCTGCGGCCCCGGCTGACGGTTGGGATTGCCGTGGAGTTACTGCGTGCAGTAGCTTTGTCGTGGAACTTGGGGGTCATGGGGCCGTGGGCACAGTAAATCCGACGACCTCCCCCTCGGCTTCGCAGCCCGCGAGGCTATAAGTAGGGGAGAGAGGGGGCGCGGCGGAGCACGCGCGCCCCTCTTTCCCACTACTCCTCGCTCTCCTCCTTCTCACTGCCCCTCACTCTCCTTCTTCTTCTTCTTCTTCGCACCGCCGCGCACCCAAGCTTCAACGAACGCCGCAGCGATCATCTCGCGATGAGCTCCTCCTCTGCCGCCGCGCCTCCCCCAGTGCGCTCCAGCACCTGGGACGGCTCCGAAGTTCACGACGACCACATCGAGTTCCTCCGCAAGACTCATTGGCTCCCCGGCGAGGATCATGTGTGGGTGCGTCTTGCGCCAAGGGGGGAGATTTCCCCCGCGCCGCAGGAGGAAGAGCGGGTCATCTTCCACTCGCACTGCCTGCGCGGGTTGGGGCTGCCGGCAAGCAGCTTCTTCCGCTCCTTCCTGGAGTTCTACGGCCTCCAGCCGCACCACCTCACGCCCAACACGGTGGTGCTGCTGTCCACCTTCGTGGCCTTGTGCGAAGGCTTCCTCGGAGTCCTCCCCACCCTCAAGCTCTGGGGGGGGTTCTTCTTCTCCAAGCTCGGCACCCAGGCTGTAGGCATGCCGGCTCAATGTGGCGCTTTCATCGTCGTGCGAAGGTTGGGGCCGACAACCCCTTCCCCTCTATCTCGCTGATAAAGTCGGTGAAGATGTGGCAGAGATCGTACTTCTACATCAGGAGCGTCTCCGCGAGGGGCGACTGGGTCAACCTGTCGGCTTTCGAAGCCGGCCCGCCGGCTGGGAGACTGCCCAACTAGTCGTACCGGGCCAAGTCGCTGACGCCCGCGGGAGCCGGCGCCATCGCGCGACTCTGAGTGCTGACGCAGTCGGAGGGCTTGACTGGTCCAGACCTGCTGGCCGCCTTCGTGGCGCGCCGAGTTCTCCCGCTCCAAGGCCACCCCCATATGATATGCCAAATGAGTGGGCACCGCGACCCGAGTCGGATGTGCACCAAGGACATGCCTCACGAGGAGGTGGCCTTCATGGTGAACTACCTCTCGGACAGCAAGCTCCTGGAGGATTGGCGGTTCGGCAAGGAGCCGTACTCCCGCGCCAACCCCCTGCCCGTGGTGAGTTGCCTTTTCTTTCTTTCTTTGGATTGTCTTCTTTCTCGCCGAGTTTGTTTTGACCAGTCGGCTTTGGTTAGAATCCCCTCCTCCATCCACCAGTTGGCACTTCGGGGCCGGCCCGCGAGTTCCTTGCCGACTAGGCGGAGAGCGACGTCGACGACCCCGATCTGGGGGCGGCGGCTCTGGAGGACGACGCCGAGGGAGGAGGAGGAGCAGCAGGCGACTTCATGCCTTCGGACACTTTCGCCGGCTGGCCTGACGACGATGCCGAGAGAGAAGTCGCCCCCACCATCGGCCAAGAGCCAGCCAGCTTGGCGCGGGCTCTTCTGCCGTGCCGAGTGCTCCAGGCGGCGGGAAGAAGCGCAGGGCCGCGCCGACCTTGTTCGGCAGTCGGCCGAAGAAGCCCAAGGGTTCGGCTGCGACGACCCGGTGGGACGAGGCGGCTGCGAAGGCCATCCGCTTCCATAAGGAAGTGAAGAAGCCGTTGTTGGTCTCTGCGTGAGTATTCTGTTTCAATGCTTTATTCTTTCTTTGTGGCTTTGTCTGAGTCTTTTGCTTGCTTCCCTTGCTTCAGGGCTCCCCTCACTCTTGAGAGGGTCACCGCCGCCTCCGTCATGGGGTCAGCGGAGACATCCGCCACCACTCAGCGGATTGACCCCGCTGCTGACCTCCGGGAGGCGACAGAGCGGAATGTGCAGGAGAAGCGCAACGAAGAAGAGGCCGCTCGCTTGGAGAAGGCGGGGGCCGATAGGGCGGAGGCCTCCGCCAAGAAAAAACTGGCGGAGGCCAAAGCCGCCGCCGCGACGAAGCGGCAGGCTGAGGAGGCCGCACGCCGCCAATCGGCGGTGTTCATCACCCCGCTAAACTCTGCGCCGCCGCCTCCGGAGTTCATGGGGCAGACTGGGGAAGCCGGTGGTGAGAACCCCGTCGTGGAGAGGGAAGGCGGCGACCCCTCTACGCTGGACGTGATCGTTCTGCCGCCGCCTCCGCCGCCGTCTGGGAGCGCGCAAGGCAAGCAGCCAGCGGATCCTCTGGTGCCGCCGACCGAAGAAGAGGCCGTGGCGAGGCTACTCCTCCAAGTCGGCTCGCCAATGCGCCGCCGTCTGGAGAAGGCGACTTCGGCACCCCGCCCCCTGGAGGCCGGCACTGCCAGCTCGGCGATCCCAAACGCCGAAGCGACGAGCGCCGCTCCCACTGGGTGGGTGTGCGAAGGCGGCACAGGGCCGCTGAACCAGGCGCTTCTGGACGTCCAGGCGAAGCTTTGGCTGAGGGCGACGCTCTCTAGAGTTGCACCAAGGCGTACCTGGCATCGCGGCAGTCGTCCGGGTATGTTTTTTCCTTTGGTCTTTGTTTTCTTGTTCCTCTCTGTGGGGGCGTGCCAACGCACCCACTGGGTGTAGTCCCCGAGTTTCGGGCTGGCTGCTGAGCAGGCAGCCCGGAACTCCAATTGATGAACTCTGGGTATTAACTTTTTGTCTGAAACGTTTGTCGCAGGACTACCACAACCTCCGCATTACTGCCTTCAATCATAACGTTGAAGAGCTGGGCAAGCGGACCGCCGACTTGTTGGAGAGCCGGAGTAAGTCCCTTTTCTTCTTTGCGGGGGCGCGCTGGCGCACCCGCGGGCTGTAGTCCCCGAGATTCGGGCCGACTGCTGAGCAGTCGGGCCGGATCTCCCCGGCGACCTTCTTTATTGATGACTTAACACCTTCTTTCTTCCTTCTTTTCAGGAGCCAACGCTGCTCTTCAACAACAGCTGAGTGAAGCCAACTCCACATTGCGTGCCAAAGGAGAGGAGTGCAGCAAGCTCACCACAGAGCGCGATCTGCTGGCCACTCAATTGGCAGAGCAGAGGGAGCTGCTTGCGAAGACGCAGAGGGAGGCGGAAGAGACGGAAACCGCCCTCCTGGCCGAGTTTGCGAGTGAGCGCTCCTCCAGGTCTGACAAGGAGGCGATGCTGGCCTCCGGCTTCCATGAGATTGAAGACATCGTTGATGGTGAGTTTCTTTACTTTCTTTCTTCGAGCTGCCGATTATAAGTCGTGCCGACTCCTGGTTTTTGACTTGCTTCTTCGTTTCTTCCGTCTTGGCAGACTTCTTTCCTGGGCACTCGCAGGCCGCCATCCAAGCCATCGAGGCTGACTGTGAAGGTCGGAGGGCGGAGGGCACAGAGATCGCCGCCGACACCCCCCGAACCCTTGACGAGCACATCCTGAGCATCGAGGCTCGCTTTCGGCCGACTCACCGGATGTTGCGCCGGCTTCAGCGGGTCGGTACCCAGGCGATTGCCGCCCTGTGGCCGGATATGCAGGCTCCGCGCACCCCCAGCCTGACAGCCGACTGGCTAGAGGTCGCGATTGGTCGTCTTGAGGCCTGGAAGGGTTCTTCGGCCCGAGCTGGAGCGCGCCGGGCCTTGGAGTTCGTCAAGGCGTGGTATCCGGGGCTGGATGTAGACCGGCTGGCCACACTTTGGTCAGAGGCCCAGCCGGAGCCGGCAGCTGTGGAAGACGCCCTCGTCAAGCGTGCTGCGGCGATCACCGAGTACACCGACACCAACATCTTCGTCCCCGAGCGGTCTGAAGACGACGAAGAGGTACCGTCGGAGTGGTTTGGGATGAACCCAGACTACGGCGAGGACTCGGCGGAGGTGATTGGCTCCAGTGTCGAGGAGGAAGGCGAGGCGGAGGATGGAGGCGAGACGGAGGCACCAGAAGATGGAGCAGACGGCCAGCCTCAGCTCGACCGCGCCTCCAGCAACGAGCCGCGTGCGACCTAGCCGACTGCCACCAGAGGCGATCAAGCCGAGACTACCCAGCTGGCCGCCCCGACGCCTGATGCTGCCGCCTCCTCCGACCCTCCGAATCCGTCTGCTGCTTCCTAAGCTGCCGCCTTATCTTTATTTTATCTGCTTTAGTAGTCTTTGAAGAACTTGTTAATTCGCACAATTCCACCCGCGGGGTGTATTTTGAACTTCTGCTCGAAGATTCGGCCAAGGGCCTACGTTATGTAAATATATTTATCCGAATTCTATCTTTTCTTGCTCATTGCTCTTTTGGCTTTTTTCCTTTGCCGCTTTCTCTTAGTTACCTGCCTTGCCAATCGGGCAGCCGCTCTGCGGACTGTCGCTGGATCAAATGCTTGGCTACTTTGGGAAGGCAAGTACTTAGCCGTTATTAAGAGTTTTTGAGCAATTTGAATAGAAGGCGGCAATCCGACTATTCGAGAGTCGGTTTGCGAAAAAAGGCTGGAAGCCGTCTTGAGCTATGTTTTATGCTTTGAGTCCTTAGCCATTTTTCATGCGAACGCCCATTCTACCTTACCTCTACCCACTGTACAGTCGCTCTGCGAGCTGCGGCTTCTGACAGGAGACGGTTTAGGTGTTACACACTACTTGTCCGGTTGCAGGAAGCATTTCATAGTGCAAGGCGGCAAGTCCCCGGGCCGACTTGTCGAGCCCGGTGCCAAGCGGCATAACAAAGAGTAACATACTTGTAGGCATGATTTTTATCATACAGACAAAAGAGGGCAGTCCCCGAGCTCGTCTCGGGGGGGCCCGAAGTCTTGATACTTTAATACAAAAGGTAGCGTGGTACATACTGCATCAACTCTAAAATCTTAGGAGGAGATTTGCATTCCATGGCCGCTCTGTCTCCTTGCCGGAGTCGTCCCTCTTGCGTGCTCGGGGCTTCTGAGCGTCAATCAGGTAGTAGGAGTCGTTGCCCAGTACTTTGCTGATGATGAAAGGGCCTTCCCAAGGCGCCGACAGCTTGTGCTGGCCGGCTGTTCACTGGATCAGCCGGAGCACTAGGTCGCCTTCTTGGAAAGATCTTGGCTTGACCTTCCTTTTGTGGTATCGGCGTAGGCTCTGCTAATAGATGCTGGACCGGCTGAGTGCCAACAGCCGGCCCTCTTCCAGCAGATCGACGCTGTCTTGTCGTGCTTCTTCTGCTTCCTCCTCGGTGTACACGGTGACTCGTGGGGAGTCGAACTCTATGTCCATTGGGATGACGGCTTCGGCACCGTAGACGAGGAAGAAAGGCGTGAAGCCAGTTGACTTGTTTGGAGTTGTGCGCAGACTCCAGAGAACGTCTGGTAGCTCATCGAGCCAGCAGCCAGCCGAGCGCTCCAGAGGCTCGATCAGCCGGGGTTTAATGCCGGACAGGATGAGGTCGTTTGCTCGCTCTACCTGGCCATTTGACTGTGGGTGGGCGACGGACGCTAGGTCCAGTCGGATGCCCTGTGTTGCGCAGAAATGGGCCAAGGCGCCTTTGGCAAAATTTGTGCCGTTGTCGGTGATGATGCTGTGTGGTATGCCGTACCGAATTGTGATATCGGAGATGAAAGTTACGGCAGTCGAACCGTTCAGCTTCTTGATTGGCTTTGCTTCTATCCACTTGGTGAACTTGTCCACTGCGACGAGTAAGTGAGTTAAGCCACCTCGTGATGTCTTGAATGGTCCTATCATGTCTAGACCCCAAACTGCGAAAGGCCAGGCAATGGGGATGGTCTTGAGTGCAGAAGTTGGCTGGGGCGGCTTGGAGCTGAACTTCTGGCACCCTTTGCATTTTTGGACTAATTCCTTGGCCTCTTCTAAGGCAATCGGCCAGAAGAAACCGTGTCGAAAGGATTTTGCGACGAGTGCTCTTGAGGCCGCATGGTGGCCGCACTCGCCTTGATGGATGTCTTTGAGAATTGCTTGGCCTTGCTCTGGCTCTACGCAGCGCTGGTAGACACCAGTGACGCTGCGCCTGACCAGCTCTCTGTTGACTATGGTGTAGGCTGCCGCCCGGCGTTGTATTTGCTGAGCTGAGGTCTCATCAGTCGGCAGCTCTTTGTTCACCAGGAATTTGAGGATGGGCTGGGCCCATGAGGGTGCTGCTATTTCTTCGACTGCCAGAACTGCGACTTGGACGAGGGCGGTTGGGCTGGGAGGCGGCGGGTTGGAGTCAACAACCGCTTGCTGGGTTAATGAAGTCCCCAGGCCAACTAGCGCGGCCCTTGGGTTGAGTTCTGGAGTCTTCGAGTCCGTCGCTGCAGTCCCTGGGCCGGGTTCGACTCTGGCGGCTTTGGAGCCATCTGCCAAAATCCCCGTACCATCCGCCGGGGCTCTGGAGTCGGATCCGACGTCTTCAGGAGGAGCCGGCACAAAGATGGAGTCTGATTCTGGTGAAGGCTTGATAGACGGCTTGAGGAGGCGTTGAAGGGCGACGCCGGATGGTATTGCTTGGCGGGTAGAGCCGATTCGTGCCAAGGCGTCTGCTTGGTCGTTGTCGTTTCTTGGCACATGGAGGAACTCGCACCCTTCGAAATACCCGCTGAGTTGCTGCACGAGGAAACGGTAACTCGCCATGTTTGCATCTTTCGCGTCCCAGTCGCCAGATGACTGCTGGACCACTAAGTCCGAGTCGCCATAACACAAGATCCGGCGGATGCCAAGTTCTTTGGCAAGCCGGAGCCCGTGAATGAGCGCCTCGTACTCGGCGACGTTGTTGGAGGCGGCAAAATGGATTTGCAGTGCGTACTTGAGCTTGTCGCCTTTAGGAGAGGTGAGGACAACACCGGCTCCCAAGCCGGTGCGCATCTTGGAGCCGTCGAAATGCATCCGCCAATGGGTGGAGTCAGGCGCTGGAGGTAGGTACTGGGTCTCGGCCAGTTGACGAGGAAGTCGGCCAGTGCTTGTGACTTGATAGCGGTGCGGGGCTGGTAGTGGATGGTGTAGGGAGCCAGCTCTATGGCCCACTTGGCCACTCGGCCAGAAGCATCTCGGCTACCAATGATCTCGACAAGCGGGGCCGTGCAGACCATCGTGATTGGATGCTCTTGAAAGTAAGGCTTCAATTTCTTGGTAGTAAAGTGTACGCCATAGCACATCTTCTGGTAGTGGGGGTAGTTCTGCATGGAGGTCGACAGTACTTTGCTCAGGTAATATACCAGTCTCTGGATAGGTAGTGCCTTGCCTTCCTCCTTGCGTTCCACTACAATGACCGTGCTGACTACCCGGCTGGTGGCGGCGATGTATAGTAGCATAGGTTCCTTGGGAGTCGGAGCCGCCAGGACGGGTGGAGTAGTCAGCATCTTCTTCAACTGGAGAAAAGTTTCGCCCGCCTTATGGTTCCACTTGAAAAAAGTGGTCTTCTTCATGAGCTGGTATAAGGGGAGAGCTTTCTCGCCCAGCCGACTAATGAATCGGCTTGATGGACGCCAAGCAGCCAGTGAACTTTTGCACATCCAGCAGTCGGCTGGGTACCTCCATTCTTTCAATGGCCTTGATCTTTACAGGGTTGCATTCTATGCCGCGTTCAGAGACCAGGAAGCCAAGGAGCTGCCGGCTGGCACTCCGAAGACACACTTCTCGGGATTGATCTTGATCTGGAATCGGCGCAGGTTCTCAAAGGTCTCCGTGAGGTCTTTTAGCAGTGTTCCACGCTTTTCCGTCTTCACCACCATGTCGTCCACGTAGACGTGGGCGTTCCTGCCGAGCTGCTTGAGGAGGCACTTCTGCATGCAACGCTGAAAGGTGGCGCCGGGATTCCTTAAGCCAAACGTCATGGTGAGGTGGCAGAAGGCTCCAAACGGCGTGATGTAGGCGGTCTTCAGTCTTGTAGGATCGAAAGTATGTCTAGAGGGGGGTGATTAGACTACTTGACCAAATAAAAGCTTAACCTTTTCCCAATTTTAGTTCTTGGCAGATTTTAGCTATTTTAGGACAAGTCAAGCAATCATCACACAATTCAAGCAAGCATGCAAAGAGTATATTGGCAGCGGAAAGTAAAGCATGCAACTTGCAAGAATGTAAAGGGAAGGGTTTGGATAATTCAAACGCTATTGGAGACACGGATGTTTTTCCCGTGGTTCGGATAGGTGGTGCTATCCTACATCCACGTTGATGGAGACTTCAACCCACGAAGGGTAACGGTTGCGCGAGTCCACGGAGGGCTCCACCCACGAAGGGTCCATGAAGAAGCAACCTTGTCTATCCCACCATGGCCATCGCCCACGAAGGACTTGCCTCACTAGCGGTAGATCTTCACGAAGTAGGCGATCTCCTTGCCCTTACAAACTCCTTGATTCAACTCCATAATCTTGTCGGAGGCTCCCAAGTGACACCTAGCCAATCTAGGAGACACCACTCTCCAAGAAGTAACAAATGGTGTGTTGATGATGAACTCCTTGATCTTGTGCTTCAAATGATAGTCTCCCCAACACTCAATTCTCTCTCACGGGATTTGGATTTGGTGGAAAGAAGATTTGAGTGGAAAGCAACTTGGGGAAGGCTAGAGATCAAGATTCATGTGGTAGGAATGGAATATCTTGGCCTCAACACATGAGTACGTGGTTCTCTCTCAGAACATATGAGTTGGAAGTGTAGATGTGTTCTGATGGCTCTCTCCATGAGTGAAGAGGAGGTGGAGGGGTATATATAGCCTCCACACAAAATCCAACCGTTACACATAATTTACCAATCTCGGTGGGACCAAATCAACAAACTCGGTCGGACCGAAATAGTAAACCTAGTGACCGTTAGAGATTTTCGGTGGGACTAACATGCAACTCGGTAGGACCAATATGGTTAGGGTTAGGGCATAACATAATCTCGGTGAGACCGATTACACAAACTCGGTGAGACCGATTTGGTAATAAGCTAACCAGAGGGTTGGTCAGGCAAACTCGGTGGGACCGATTCGCTCTTCTCGGTGAGACCGAAATGTTACGAAAAGGAAACAGTGAGTTTACATTGCAATCTCGGTGGGACCGATCCGCTCTTTCGGTGAGACCGAAAAGTTACTAAAAGGAAATAGAGAAATTGCAATCCCATCTCGGTGAGACCGAGATCCCTATCGGTAGAACCGATTTGCTTAGGGTTTGGCAATGGCTATGACAAATGAAACTCGGTGGCACCGGGTTGAAAGAATCGGTAGGGCCGAGTTTGGCTTTGGGTTTAGGTCAAATGTGGATATGGGAAAGTAGCTGAGGATTTTGGAGCATATCATTAAGCACATGAAGCAAGAGGCTCATTAAGCAACACCTCATCCCTCCTTGATAGTATTGGCTTTTCCTATGGACTCAATGTGATCTTGGACCACTAAAATGTAAAATGAAGAGTCTTGAGTATGAGCTAGAGCCAATCCTTTGTCCTTAGCATTTTGAGGGTTCCACTTTCACCATCCATGCCATGCCAATCATTGAGCTTTCCTGAAATGATCATCTTGGAATAGCATTAGCTCAATGAGCTATATGTTGTTATGAATTACCAAAACCACATAGGGATAGTTGCACTTTCAATCTCCCCCTTTTTGGTAATTGATGACAACATATAGATCAAAGCTTCGACAAATAATAATAAGAATGGAATATATCGTTTCTTTGAGAAGCATGTGATAAGTAGGAGCTCCCCCTAAATTTGTGCATATTTAAATTTTGCTTTGGACTGCAAATGCACAAAGAGTTAGAGTCATGGGTTACTCTTCCATGTCACATACATCTTGGTGGAGCGCTCAAAAAGATAAGAATGAAATACATGCACTCATCACCAAAGAAAGTGAATGATCACATAAGATAGATAAGATATATCAAGCATGCATAAGTGTAGCTTATGATCAAACACATGATCATCAATGTCTCACAAGCATATCAAAGTATCTCAACCAAAAGCAAACAAAGTTTGAAAAACCACCAAATAAAGCAAGAGAGAATAAAAGCAACACACTCTCTCTCTCTCTCTCGAAGCCTATGATCTATACATTTTTCTCCCCCTTTGGCAACAAGTTACCAAAAAGTTCCTAGAAAATGCATAGTGCTAGATCGACTCTCAGGCTTGATCTTCTGGTGGTGGTGGTGGAGTCTGGATCACTCCAAGGACGAAGGCTTCTGTAGACATGGTTGGAGCTGGAGCTGAAGTAGATGCTGGAGCTGGTTGGGCTGGTGCTGTGGCTGGAGCTGACGTGGTGGCTCTGGTGTCAGGAACTGGCACTGCAGTCGACCTCTGAGCTCGTGGCACTCTAGCAAATGCATCAGTTGTAGTCTTCCCTCTCCTCTCCTGCATGTCATCTTGAAGTTGCTCCACTGCAGACTGAATCTCTGTTACTTTGACATCCAAGTCATAGAACTTTTGTTCTACGATTCTCTCTAAGCTCTCCTAATTCTGAGTGAGGGTGGCCAGTCCTTTCTCAATCCTCAGGGTAGATGCAATCAAGTAACTAAGCTGCTCTTGCTTGGTTTTCAAGAAATACTCAGATGCCTCCTCTTGAGTTGGCATCTTGGCAGCTTTCTCCTTCCTTGCCTTCTCCTTCTGTGCTTGAGCATGAACTGATGATGGTTCATCCTTGTTCATCACAACTTCATTATCTTCAAAGTCTGGATGAATAGGCAAATGTTCCTTGTCCAATAGGTATATGCCTGTGCCAATCTTGGAGTTAATCAGCTCCTGGATCTGAGGGGCATAACCATAGCTCCTCTTCTGATCTGCTGCAGTTCTCTTGATGGTCTCTACCATGAGGCTCATGACTTTGAATTTCTGTGGCACATCAAAGATAAGAAGCAAGTTGATTGCATGGCCTCTGATCATCTTGTGATCACTTGACTTGGGCAACAGAGTGTGCCTCAAAATCCAATTGATAGTTGGCAACCCTGACAAAAGATAATGTACAGACCCAAACTTAAAAGTATCAAGTGCCTTGTTTGGAATTTCCTTGTACATGTTGGACATAGAGTTGTGGTCCATCTTCTTCTTGGCATATATGTCTAAGTCATCCTCATGCTCCTCTGGGGCATTGATGAGCTGTGCCCACTCAGCAACTGTTGATTGGTACCTCGTACCTTCAAACATCCACACAATCCTTCCATCTGGATAGAAGTGTGCTGTGGAGTAGAACTGCATGATCAGCTCTTCATTCCACTTTGTGAGCTTCTGCCCAACAAAGTCTGCTAATCCACAAGCCTTGAAGCTATCTTGCACTCCAGGATAGTGCTCTTCATTGTCCTTGATGTACTCCCAGTCTACCCATTTCATGTCACAAACTATGGGCTTCTTGTCCAACAGAACTGTCTCATAGAAGTCCTGTTGTTCCTTTGTGTGGAACCTGTAGTCAACAGTAGTTCTTCTCCTGATAGCATATGGATCTTCTGCTCTCCACTTTCTCAGCCCTGAGTCTCTTCTGATCTTCATGTCCTCAGCCACAGGATGAGCATCATTGTGGTCTGGGATCTTGGGCTTTAGCTTCCTAAGAACTTGGCCTTCCTCTTCTTCTGCAGTGTCAGGCACTGGGGCCTTGTTCTTTTCAGCAGCTAGTATGCTCCTTGTGTTCCTCTTTGGAGTTGTCTTGGCCTTTGATGCAGCCTTGGGTGCTTCCTTGGGCTTGGATGCAGTAGCCCCTGATCTTATAGCATCACCCATCAGCTTTTGTGCCTTGGGTGCTGGTGCAGCAACCTCTTCTTCCTCTTCCTCTTCAGAATCTCTCATGATTGAGGATCTCCCAAGCACTCTAGTAGTGGTCTTTTTGATCCTCTCCTTCCTCTTCTTCCCTTCTGCAGCAGCCTCTTTGGGTTCAGATCCCAAAGGGACTTGAGTAGATGCTCTGGCCTTAGACATTGGAATTCTCTTTGCAGGAACCTTTTGCTTCATGCCTGGCTTGGTGGCAGCAGCAGTGTTGTATTCCTTCTTAACCACTTTCTTGGAAGTGGCTTCTTCTTCTGCCACATAGTCCTCATCCTCTGATTCTGAGGTTCTTTTCTTTCTTTGTCTAGTGGCAGCTTTTGGCAAGTTACTAGGAGTGCTCCTGCTGCCTTCATCTGAGGAACTGGAGGGACTAGTGCCCTCACTCATGTGCACTTGCTGCTCTGACAGGTTTTGGCTATCACTCTGATCTGACATCATGAAAAAGCTAACTGCTGACCCTGTGAGCAGTTTATAGATGAGGTAGAGTGGATGAGCATCACAAAATGCAGAGATTTTTGCAAAAAAATGATCCAAAATCTTAGTTTTAGTTTCCCACAGAAATCATTTCAGATCTACCGATTTTTAAACTCGGTGATACCGAAGCAGTTTTGGAACCTAAACTAGTGAACTCGGTCAGACCGAGTCACAGTTCGGTGGCACCGAGACTGCTAGGGTTTCACAAAGTTCCAAAATCGGTCACACCGATTAGTAATTCTCGGTCAGACCGAGTCTCACTTGTGCAATGGCATGAGCCAAATCGGTGGGACCGAGTTTTTCAACTCGATGGGTCCGAGATGGTTTCGACGGAAACCTAACCCTAAAATTTTCAAATTAATCCTATTCTACGAACGCATTGACTGGATAGGAGTGTTTCAATAGTGGCTAGAAACAATAAGATCACAATGTGCTAGGAATCAGATTGGGGATAGCACAAAGATCGAGTCCATACCCTAGTTCGGCGGAGACTCGCTACGGCGGCAACGGCGGGGTTGAATTCCGTTGACGGCGATGGAGACCAGCAACTAGAGGCGGCTGGCGGCGAGGAGACGATCCGGAGACCACATTGGTAGAGCGAGCTATCGCGCGGGCGAAGGGGTTCAGAGAAATTTCCAAAGTTTTGCCCGTGCCTATATATAGCCCGACCCTGTCGGTGTGACTGAGTGGAACAACTCGGTGGCACCGAGATGCAAAACTGTATACGGTTATTGCAACTCGGTGTGACCGAATGGTTCAAACCGGTTGCACCGAGATCGAAAATTCAGATCAACTTAATGATCTCGGTAGGACCGAAAGTAGGATATCGGTCAGACCGAGAATCACAAAGAGGTTTTGGAAGTTTAAGTTTATGACGAATCGGGGACTCCGAGTGCTCCTCACACAGAGTGGTTCGAATCTGACTTGATCAAATTTTGTGATGTAGCATGAATAGAGTTTGAGACGGGAAAAGCATAGATAGCTAGAGGAGGTTCTTAGGCATTCTTTTCCATCCACTTGGCAAAAGGAAATAAAACCAAACAATCAAAACAACAAGTGGATGTCCTCGAATGAGTAAAATATGCAACCAACATGCTCACACAATAAAATGGCAATTGAAATATGTGACAAAGCATGCACAACCAATTCTAGCATCTATCAAGCAATTGGCGATGACTAGGTCATCTATATATGAGTATATTGACTTAGGAGTCAAGTGAGAACACTTGATCATAGGTCATACTCATCATTTAAGCTCAAGTGGGGTTACCACTTTTACATAAAGCATTGTTGTGTTCACATCTTTAGAGTTGCTTTAGCTCAAGTCTTAGAGTAAAGCTCCCCCTAGATGTGATATCCCCCCTAAGAGGGATGAACTAACCTTGGGTTTTGTCGATGATGACTTCATGTAGATGTTGAAGATGTGGATGCTCATTGTTGATGTAGATCACTTGGAGCTATCCATTTGAGTGAATTGCACTTTCAATACCTACATGGGTTAGTCCCACAAGTAACAAACAAGGATATCCATAGACATAGAGTGATGCACACACAAGATGATGTCCATGGAAACTTTTAGGTTACCTTGTCCCTTGTCTTACCAACAAGAGGGTTTGTGACTCCTTTAACTAGTGCAATATGTGGAAGTTGATTCCACTTGTTCTTACCAAAATGATAAGAGTGAAGTATGTTGGCGGAGTCACCCTCAAGAACTCTCTAGTTCTTCTTCTTTTGGATCCACACCATCTTGATGGGAATCCTTGGAGTTGTAGTCGTACTTGATGAAGTGGAACTTGAAGTGGTCTTGGGAATCCACTTGACTAAGGTCTTAGGAGCTTCTTCAAATGCATCAATTTCCCATTGAAGCTTGTCCTTGCCTTTTTGCTTGTAGTCTTGTGGTGGAAGATCATCTTGAGCTTGTGTCCCCTTGAAGGAAGTAGGATCATACTTCTCTTGTTGAGGAACAAACTTTGTCTTGGGGTATTGATCTTCTTCCCACTCAACTCCATTGGCATTGAACTTTCGTTTAAAACCAACACCTTGATTCTTCCGGTGCCTTCCTTGCTTGCGCACAATTTCCTCGAATTGCTTACTCCCGGCAAGGCTTTTGTACACTCCTTTCTCTATAATTCCCTTCAATAAGCTATTTTCTTGCTCAAGTGTAACTTGGCTAAGAGAATCATTAGTGGAATCAAGAGAACTACTAGAAGCAACAATATTGGATTTAGCATGATCATTGTTACTACTAGAGGAAGAATCTTTCTTGTTCTTGTTACTAGACTTGACTTGAGGCATGTAAGTGGATAAGAGTAAACGCTTGGCAATGTAAGAAGAACTTTTCTTGCGGAGATCATGTCACAGCCCTAGATTTGCTTGTAGCTATTTACCTGAGTGAGCAACATGCATCATGTCTAAATTTTTGAAAGTTGAATTGGGGAAAGCTGAAAGCCCCAGAAATCAATTAAAAAAATGATCAACATTAAAATCTTTCAAAGAAGTCCAAGAAAATGTTCCTCTTAGTCTCTGAAAATATTGGCAAGAGGTAAAACTCAAAACAATATTTTTGGAATCTCAGAGATATTTATTTTGGGCCTTTGATTTAATCCAATAAATATTTGAATTGGATCTATATTTATTCTATAATAAATATATGTTCAATAATTCTGATAAATTGTTGAGGGGCTTTGGAATAATCCATTTAGTCCCTGCAAAAATTATCAGAAGTAAAAAAAATAGTTTGGTTCAAAAACCAAATTAAAACCCATTTGCATAAATAGAAAACAGAACAAAAACTAAAACAGAGCAGAAACCCACCTGGCCACTTACCTGTAGCCGGCCCAGCAGAATCGGCCAGCCCACCAGGGGCGCCTTGGTCTTCTTCCACCTCTGCCAGTAGGCAGAGGCGTGTCGACGCCAGCGCGCCCGAGGCCTCCACCTCCTCCCTCCCAGCCTGCCTGGCTCCTCGTCGATGCACCAGGCGACGCCACGCAGCCCTGGCCCCTCTCAGTCTCTCCCCGTGCTCCTCTCCATCCTCTGGTCACTCTCCCCCTTCTCCCCGCTCGATCTCGAGCTCGGCCGAACACAACCGCCGGCCGCCGTCTCGCGTACGCGCAGCCACAGCCGTCCCCTCGCCTCTCCGAGCTGTCCACGAGCTCCGGCTCGTTCCTCTCCTCCTCCTCACCGAGCCTCCCAACGCCGGAAGCCCCAAAAACATCGCCGGCCTCGTCGTGTTCACCGTCGGGCACCGGAGATCGTCGCCGCCAATTCGTCGTCCACATGGCTTCCCCGAGCACGCTGGCCATCCCTACGGCACCGCTGTGAGCCCCCGAGCATTTTCCCCCTCTCCCCGCGGTCAATCCCATCCTCTAGCCCGTCTAGCCACCGGAGCCGAGAGCTCCGTGCCACCGGCCATGGCGCCGCCGTGGCCAGAGCCCGAACCAGCCACCCCCGCACGCGTCATCATTATCCCCGCGTCTGCAGGAGCCCGTAGCTTCCACCAACTCTTCTTCCCGCACACCGCAACGCTGCCCCGGCCAACCCCGTGCGGGCGCCGCCGCGGATGTGCTCCCCGCCGTCGTTCTGGTTCACCCCGGCTCGAGCTAACCGCACCGTTGGACGCGGACGAGTCGCAGCTGCACGTAGAGCCCCTCTGCCGCCCATTTGGTCACCGGAGGGCAAAGCCCGAGCAACGCCGCCGTCTCTAGACGTCGCCGGCGACTAACCGCCGACCTAACCCGGCTGTTAGGGGCTAATTACCCCACTAACTACCACCTGAGTCAATGACAGACGGGCCCCACTGCCTAACTAACCAGCTAACAAAACTAGTTAAGTTTAATCCAAACACAGTGGCCCCACAAGCCAGAGTTGACCCCGCTGATGTGGCAGTTGACCGGACCCACCTGTCTGTGGCACTAAGTGTCTCAAGGTCACTGACCAGTGGGTCCCAGCTGTCAGGTTTGACTCTGGGCGACCGTGTTGACCAGCTGACGTCATAGTGATGCAGTGCTGACGCAGTAACTCCTTTTCTGGATTTATTCTTATTTAGGAAATTCCAGAAAATACCCAAAACTTCTAAAAATCATAGAAAATCAACCGTAACTCCAAATAAGATAAATTATATATGTAAAATTATCAGAAAAATTCAAGGAATCCATCTGTACCATTTTCATGCATGTTTGAACAATGTTTGTCCTCTGTTTTGGACAAAACAAATAAAGGGCATTTAAATAATCATATATGGGGTTGGAATTTGAATCTTGCACTCAAACCAACCTCATTTAAATCATAGCTAGTTGCATTATCTCAAACCACAGCATATTGACATGTCATGATCATGCATCATACTGTGCATTGCATTGATTGTATTTCTTTCTCTGTTGCCGGTATTTGTCCCCTCTCGATAGACGTTGTACCGACGATGTGATCGTTGACACTGATGAAGACCCAATGATATCTTCAGAAGTGCCAGGCAAGCAAAACCCCCTTGTTCATTCCGATACAATCCCCCTCTCTCTCCTGCTCTCTTTTACTGCATTAGGACAACAACGATCCATCTGTTACTTGTTGCGGTAGTTGAACCCCTTATCCTCTGCATGACCTGTCATTGCCACAGTAAATAGATGAAACCCACTAGCATGAGTAGGAATTGTTTGAGCCCTGATGTGCCTACTCATTCATGCTTGTTTGTCATGCCTGCTACTGCTTAGAGTTGAGTCAGGTCTGATTCATCGGGGATGGATCGGAGGTGTGTAAACATGTCCTACTGTTGAGAGCTAAGTGTGTGAACACGATTTGGTAAAGGTAGCGGTGAGAGGCCATGTAGGAGTACATGGTGGGTTGTCTCATTGCAGCCGTCCTCAGGAACTGAGTTCTGTGTCTGTGATCCATGAACAGTTACTACCACGCATTGGGACCAAAACCAATGGCCCCTCTCGGCTTCTTAATCACCCTAGTACTCTGTCGAGGAGTTGCAACTAGTTTCTGGTGTTTGTAGGATATGTGTTGGCGGCCGTGCGTAGCGCTGACCCTAGGGGTGGGCTATGTTGCGGTAGATACACTATGGCACGGTGTACCGGGCGCCCGTTTGGTGTCTCGGGAACCCTGCACACATCGTTTGGGGCTGTGAGCGAAACTCCGGCCGGATCTCCTCGCAGATGGAACCCGAATAGGCGATAAACCTGGACTAGAGACTTAAGTGTTTAGGTAGGCCGTGGCCGACACCCTCGCCCGGTTTCCGCTTGAAGGTTGCCGAGGTACATGACGTGTACAGGGCTATAAGTGGTGAGAGCGTGTGTGAAGAAGTACACCCCTGCAGGGTTATCATTATCTATTCGAATAGCCGGATTCCTCGGATATGGAAACTTGGACCCCTTGCATAGTTCATAGACAAGTGAAAGTGGATACCCTAAAACTCGCAAGATAAGCGTGAGTGCTATGGATGGCCTTCTCATAGGGAGACGAGAGCGGATCCATAGTGGTGTATTGATTGGTGAATGTGTGGACTCGTGTGCGCCACCTCAAAAGAGTTGCTTGCAATCGTAGTTCAGGTTAGCCACTGAGTCAAAGCTGGCTTGCTGCAGTTAAACTCCACCACCCCCCCCCCCCCCCTTGTTGATACCGATGCATATGTAGTTTAGTTCTGATGTAAGTCTTGCTGAGTACCTTTGTACTCACGTTTGCTTAATTTATGTTTTGCAGAGAGACTTCAGTCTCGCTAGTAGTTCCGCGTGGACTTCGACGTTTAGCTTGATACCTCAGCTACGATCTTGTGCCCTCGACAGGATTTGGTAGATAGTCAGGCTTCTTAGCCTTTTTCATTTATAGATGTCTGTACTCAGACATGTTAAGCTTCCGCGTGTGCTTTGCATTGTATGCTATGATTGTTGGGTCATGAGACCCATGCTTGTAATATCTCGCTCCTCGGAGCCTAATGAATTAATACTTGAGTTGTAGAGTTATGTTGTGATGCCATGTTGTATTCACACATATCGAGCATATTGTGTGTATGATTGAAATGCTTGGTATGTGTGGGATCCGACTATCTAGTTGTTTATCCTTGGCAACCTATCATATGGGGAAATGTAGTCTAGTGCTTCTCAGCGATAGTAGTCCGCTACAGCCCGGATCACCGGAGTCCTGCTAGCCCAGCACTACTGCTCAGGACACTTGACTGGCCGGCATGTGTTTCACTTTGTTCCTATGTCTGTCCCTTCGGGGAAATGTCACGCGGTGACATCCGGAGTCCTGCCTAGCCTGCTACAGCCCGGATCACCGGAGTCCTGTTAGCCCAGTGCTACAGCCCGGATTCACACGCTGTTGACCGACATGCTCGAGGTTGATTCATGTATGCCTGTCCCCATGGGGTAGTGCCGCTTTGGGTTCACGACTAGCCATGTCGGCCCGGGTTCTTTGTCATATGGATGCTAGCGACACTATCATATACGTGAGCCAAAAGGCGCAAACGGTCCCGGGCCAGGTAAGGTGGCACTCGTGGAAATACCGTGCGTGAGGCCACAAAGTGATATGATGTGTTACATGCTAGATCGGTGTGACCTAGGAGCGGGGTCCCGACAGATCATCATTGATTGCCTTTAAAAACTCATGCTCTTGCTCAAGATTGAGCTTTTCAAAGCGTAACTTCTCATGAGCTCTTAAAAGTTCTCGATGATCTTCGAAGATAGTTTCATGAGCTAACTTAAGAGTGTTTAGTTCTTTAGTTAGAGCCTCAATCTTCTCCTTATCATTGTCATTCGTTTTATCTTGATTAGCATGATTAATTGACGTTTCATCATAGTATTCATCACTAGAGTTGTCAACAAGTAAATCATCATCACTTAACAAGTCATCTTCATCACTATTAAAATCAACATACTCGGGATGTGTTACCTTAGGACCTTTGGCCATGAAGCATCTTCCAATTCCTTCATTTGGTGAGTCAAATATGTCATAGGAGTTGGTTGACACAAGTGCTAGACCGGCAACACCTTCATCTTGAGTATATTCGGAATCGGAGTGATAACTTCTCTCAGAGTGGTTGTCGGAGTCGGAGCCGGATACCCATTCACCAACATGAGCTTGATGTCTTCATTTTGTGTAGCTCCTTGATGATTTTTCCTTTCTTTCCGAATCCTTGCTTCTCCATGAGTGTCTTCGTTCATAACGATCATCTCTACTCCTTCTCTCTCTTGGTGGTGCTTCTTCTCTTTTGCTTCTTCTTTTTGGAGAGTCTTCTCTTCTCTTGTAGGGAGCCGTACACGCATTGGAATAGTGTCCGGGTCTTCCACAATTGTAGCAGTTTCGCTCTCTACTAGAAGATCTTTTGTCATTGTAGGACCTTGACTTGGAGCATCTATCTTTGCTTCTACTCTTGTAGAACTTATTGAAGTTTTTCACCATTAAGCTCAATTCTTCATTGAAGGCTTTGTAGGCACCACTTGATTTGTTGTGAAGTTCCTCTTTATCCTTAAGTGGCATCTCATGAGCAACAATTCTTCCAATTACCTCCGTTGGCCTGAGATCTTTGTAATTGGGCATCATTTGGATCAATGTGCACACGGTATCATATTTTCCATCCAAGGCTCTTAGAATCTTCTTGATGATGAATCTATCGGTCATCTCTTCACTCCCTAAGCCGGCAATCTCATTTGTGATGAGAGCAAGCCTAGAGTACATTTCAGCGACACCTTCACCATCCTTCATTTTGAACTTGTCAAGTTGACTTTGAAGCACATCTAATTTGGATTCCTTGACGGAGTCGGTACCTTCGTGCATATCAATCAAAGTGTCCCAAATTTCCTTTGCATTCTCAAGACGGCTGATTTTGTTGAATTCTTCGGGGCACAATCCGTTGAAGAGAATATCACAAGCTTGAGCATTGTATTGCAACATCTTCAACTCATCCGCGGTAGCTTCACGGTTTGGTTCTCTCCCATCAAAGAAGTCACCTTGCAAACCAACACACACAATAGCCCAAACGGCGGGGTTAATGTCCAAGAATATGCATTTTCATTTTATGCTTCCAACTAGCAAAATTAGTACCATCAAAGTAAGGACCTCTACGGTGATAATTTCCCTCGCTAGACGCCATACTCTCCTAGGTTGTGAAACCAAGGCTATGACCACCAAAAGCTATGGAAATCAAAGCAAATGGAGACCAAAGCTCTGATACCACTTGTAGGATCGAAAGTATGTCTAGAGGGGGGGTGATTAGACTACTTGACCAAATAAAAGCTTAACCTTTTCCCAATTTTAGTTCTTGGCAGATTTTAGCTATTTTAGGACAAGTCAAGCAATCATCACACAATTCAAGCAAGCATGCAAAGAGTATATTGGCAGCAGAAAGTAAAGCATGCAACTTGCAAAAATGTAAAGGGAAGGGTTTGGAGAATTCGAACGCTATTGGAGACACGGATGTTTTTCCCGTGGTTCGGATAGGTGGTGCTATCCTACATCCACATTGATGGAGACTTCAACCCACGAAGGGTAACGGTTGCGCGAGTCCACGGAGGGCTCCGCCCACAAAGGGTCCACGAAGAAGCAACCTTGTCTATCCCACCATGGTCATCGCCCATGAAGGACTTGCCTCACTAGCGGTAGATCTTCACGAAGTAGGTGATCTCCTTGCCCTTACAAACTCCTTGGTTCAACTCCACAATCTTGTCGGAGGCTCCCAAGTGACACCTAGCCAATCTAGGAGACACCACTCTCCAAGAAGTAACAAATGGTGTGTTGATGATGAACTCCTTGCTCTTGTGCTTCAAATGATAGTCTCCCCAACACTCAATTCTCTCTCACAGGATTTGGATTTGGTGGAAAGAAGATTTGAGTGGAAAGCAACTTGGGGAAGGCTAGAGATCAAGATTCATGTGGTAGGAATGGAATATCTTGGCCTCAACACATGAGTAGGTGGTTCTCTCTCAGAACATATGAGTTGGAAGTGTAGATGTGTTCTGATGGCTCTCTCCACGAGTGAAGAGGAGGTGGAGGGGTATATATAGCCTCCACACAAAATCCAACCGTTACACATAATTTACCAATCTCGGTGGGACCGAATCAACAAACTCGGTCAGACTGAAATAGTAAACCTAGTGACCGTTAGAGATTTTCGGTGGGACTGACATGCAACTCGGTAGGACCGATATGGTTAGGGTTAGGGCATAACGTAATCTCGGTGAGACTGATTACACAAACTCGGTGAGACCGATTTGGTAATAAGCTAACCAGAGGGTTGGTTAGGCAAACTCGGTGGGACTGATTCGCTCTTCTCGGTGAGACCGAAATGTTACGAAAAGGAAACAGTGAGTTTACATTGAAATCTCGGTGGGACCGATCCGCTCTTTCGGTGAGACCGAAAAGTTACAAAAAGGAAATAGAGAAATTGCAATCCCATCTCGGTGAGACCAAGATCCCTATCGGTAGAACCGATTTGCTTAGGGTTTGGCAATGGTTATGACAAGTGAAACTCGGTGGCGCCGGGTTGAAAGAATCGGTAGGGCCGAGTTTGGCTTTGGGTTTAGGTCAAATGTGGATATGGGAAAGTAGCTGAGGATTTTGGAGCATATCATTAAGCACATGAAGCAAGAGGCTCATTAAGCAACACCTCATCCCTCCTTGATAGTATTGGCTTTTCCTATGGACTCAATGTGATCTTGGACCACTAAAATGTAAAATGAAGAGTCTTGAGCATATGAGCTAGAGCCAATCCTTTGTCCTTAGCATTTTGAGGGTTCCACTTTCACCATCCATGCCATGCCAATCATTGAGCTTTCCTGAAATGATCATCTTGGAATAGCATTAGCTCAATGAGCTATATGTTATTATGAATTACCAAAACCACCTAGGGATAGTTGCACTTTCAAGTCTGTCAGCTGGGTTCAGCTTGATCTGGTGATATCCTTAGTATGCATCCAAAAAACTCAACAGCTCGCATCCGGCTGTGGAGTCTATCACCTGATCGATTCTTGGTAGAGCAAACGGGTCCTTGGGGCAGGCCTTGTTGAGGCTCGTGCAGTCAATACACATTCGCCACTGCTTGTTCTTCTTCAGTACCAAGACCGGATTTGCTTGCCATTCTAGAAAGAACACTTCCATAATGAAGCCGGCTGCTAGGAGTTGGGCTATCTCTTCTCCGACAACTCTTCTCTTCTCTTCTGATAGGCGGCGTAGGGGCTGCCTGACCGGCTTTGCATCAGATCGGACATGTAACTTGTGCTCGATGAATTCCGTCGGTACACCTGGCATGTCTTTGGGGGACCATGCGAAGATGTCCCGATTCTCACGGAGGAAATCGACGAGATCGCCTTCCTATTTGCTGTCGAGGTTTGCACCTACGACTGTGTACCTCTCTGGGTGCTCCGGATCCAAGGGTATCTTCTTTGTCTCTTTGGCCGGTTTGAACGAACCTTCAGCCTCCGACTCCTTCGGGTTGGGTGATACCTCTGGCTGCTTGCCGGCCATCGCCACAACTCGCTCAAGGAGCCGCTTCTTGGCCGCGATTACCAGGGACTCGGCCAGCCGACTGCTCTCGGCCGCGCAGGCAGACGACTTCCGGTAGTCATCGGCCACAGTCAGAATTCCCCTGGAACTCGGCATCTTCATCTTGAGGTAGGCGTAGTGGGGGACCGCCATGAACTTGGCCAAGGCGGGTCGGCCGAGTAGCGCATGGTATGGGCTCTCGAGGTCCACCACCTCAAACCAAACAGACTCTCGGCGGAAGTGATCTTTGTCTCCAAAGAGGACGTCCATCAGGATCTTGCCGATTGGTGAGCAGGAAAGCCCAGGAACAATACTGTGGAATACAGTCCGACTGTTCTGAAGCTGTCTTTGCTTGATTCCTAACTTCTCCATGGTGTCCTTGTACAGGATATTGATGTTGCTGCCTCTGTCTATCAGAACCCGCGAGAAACATGCGGCTCGTCTATCCGTAGCAAAGGTGGCATCCAAGACCAAGGCATAGGAGCCCGGACTTGGCATCACCTCTGGGTGGTCATCCCTGCTCCAGCTAATGGGCTTCTTGGACCAGTGCATGAACTCTAGCGTCTCTGATGCTACCGCATTCACCTCTTGTCGTTGCAGCCACCTGCTGCGTCGATCATCAGCCATACTGGTAAACACCATGTAGGCTCCGTGTTCTTCAGGGTATTCGTCTTGTACTGCGCCGACTGGCCTGACAGCTGGCTGCTGGGGCGGAGGCGGAGGCGGCTGCCCAGCAGGCGGGGAAGGTAGGAGGTCGTCTCCCTTGGCGATCCTGGTAAGCCAGTGGCACTTCCGGGTGGTGTGATTCGACGGCTTCACGCCGCTATGGAACTTGCAAGGTCCATCCAGAGTCTGCTCGTAGGAGAAGGCCGGCAACTAGTTTGGCATGCCGCCTTTCTGTCGCTTGAGCAGAGGCTGCCCATCCGGCTGCTGGGCTTCAACGGTCGTGACTTGCCGGCTGCTGGAAGCCGGCAGCGGGGCCTTGCGCTTGTGGTCGCCCTGCTGTTGTCGCCGGTTGGCATCTCCCGCCAGAGTTTTTGGAGCTTGAGGGGCCGCTTTGCCAGTTGTGCTGATTTGAATCTCCGCCTTCATGGAGGAGTCGGCCATGGCGTACTTGTCCGCTATGATCAGCAGCTCGTCGAGGGTTTCTGGCTCGTCGCAGAGGAGTTGGGTGCCTTCTCTGCACCCGGCTGTGAAGTACTCGATGGCCTGCACCTCGTGCACGCCCTCGCAGGAGTTCCGAGGCTCGACCCAACGCGTGAGGTAATCACGAGTCGACTCGTCGAGGCCTTGCACGCACAAGGAGAGCTGACGAGGCTTGGGAGGACGCTTGTATGTGCTGGTGAAGTTGCGGACGAACGCTTTGGTGAAGTCGACCCAGCTATTGATGCTGCGGGGCTTCAGGCTGTTCAGCCATGTCCGGGTCGTGCCCTGGAGCATGAGTGGAACGTACTTTACGGTGACACGCTTGTTGCCATTTGCTATGCTGACAGCCGTAGAGTAGTCGACTAGCTAGTCTTCTGGCTTCATGGAGCCGGTATACTTGGGCATGTCTCTTGGGAGCGTGAACCCTCTGGGAAAGGGCTCGTCTCGAATGCGGGGCCCGAAACAAGGCAGACCCAACTCGTCTTCTTCTTCCAGCACTAGAGATCGGTGAAGTCGGTCGATCCGGTGGCGGGCGTCATTCTCTCCAACTCCCTCTTGACGGCCAAGGCGGTCGCCGAGAGTCGGATGGTCAACAGGCGGCGGGGAGACTCGCCTCTCCTTGCGAGGAGGGGGAGGCGGACAGTTGTCCCGTCATTCCACTGGTCTCGGGCGGCCGTCTCGATCGCGCTCTATGGTAATGCGAGTCTGACTGTGGCTGACAGCCAGATCCTTGTCTCTTCTTCCTCGGGCGCCGCCAGTCGGCGTCCGAGACATCGCGCCTTGATCTCGGCGAAGGTGATCGTCTTGCCGCTGCGGTGCCTCCGTGCGGCAGCCGGCCTCGTTCTACGCGGCAGCTGCGTCGAGGAGCCGCTGGACTCGCTCCATCATCAGGCGGCGTTCTTTGCCCTCGAAATTGTCCAGCTCATCCGCCGCTGCCTGGGCGGCTCGGATGTTCTCCGCTGGTGTAGCGTACACAGGGCGGCTTGCCCCAAACAGGTTGGCGATGGCTACGCCGCGCTGCTGGACCGTGCCAAGGCGGCTGGACCCCGCCGGGGCTGGCGAGCTGCCGACAGCGCGATCCATCTCCCGCTGGTAGGCTTCTGACAAGCGTCTCATGCTGGCCAGCTTCTTCGCGCCTTCAACGAGCTGAAGGTGGCGCGCCTCCAACATCTCTGTGTTAGCGTCTTCCGGAATGGGCACAGTTAGGTCTTGTAGCGCCGCGCCGAGTGAGTCGTGCGCTCCTCCGCCGGGGAGCTCGTCATGACTGATGATGAGCACCTCGGTGACGGTGCTTCCGTCGCTCTCCGCGCGAGGGAGAGGTTCGTTGTAGACCACCACATTAGTGGGGAACGCGTCGAGCGCGCGGTGTCGGAGTCGACCAGCATCAGGTCGGTGGAGCCTACTGATTCCAAGTCTACGGCAGGCTCGCCAGAAACGTGGAGTTGATCGAGGAGGCTCTCGGAGCCGCCCGTGCCTGCGTTGGATGCAGGTTCGTCGGAGAGGCGAAGCTCGCCGACAAGTTCGGCCAGGAAGCTGGCTGCGCAGGCGATCTCAACGCCCCGCAGCGCGTCGGTGCAAACTCCGTCTGGCGTGCCTGGCTGGCTGCGCTTGCCAGGGAGGAAAAGGGTTCCCGTCCAGAACAGGTCTCCGGACGGCGGTGCACCAGGCCCCATGGTGGGCGCCAAATGTCAGGGGTTAGGTGTGACATATGCCAAAGGATGGCTTATCATGGTGGGGGCGAGTAGAACATCCCCGGTGCCTGGAAACGGGATGAGGCGAAGACATGCACGCCGGCGAATCTTACCCAGCTTCAGGGCTCTTCGGGGAGATAATACCCCTACTGCTGCTCTGTGGGGTCTCCGCATGATCACTATGGCCAAGTGTTTACACGATTGCTCCTTGAGCTGTTTTCTGGAGGTAGGACAAGGCAAGGCTAGCCCTCTCCCTCCTATATGACCTGGTCTAGAGATAATGGGTTCCAACCCGTTGCATGGGTGCCCTAGGGGGTTTATATAGGCCTACCCCTTAGGGGTACAATGGTAATCCGGCTGGGCATGGGCCCAGCCCTCAGCGCCTCTAGCCTCCGTCTTCCCCGCCGACTGCTGGGGCCCGCTGACTGGTGGGCCCTGCCAACTGGCCTGGTACGGGGCCGACAGGCCGCGTCCGCCGCAGGCGGGTCTTGCCGGCTGCTGATTACTGTAGCCGTGCTTCTGATGACGCGGGCGTGATCATGGGGTCGTGGCAACAACCCCGCCGCCTGGCGGGCGATCACTATTGTCACTCTCCATCACATCTTGGTTAATGGCGCGTGGGCCCCGGAGGAGGGCTCGGCCGACTCCCCGGGGCTGGCTCCCGACGGGTCCGACTGGCGGTCCTCTTGCCGTCTCCTGGGGTCTCACTGACTGGTGGGACCCGCTGCCTCTGGGCCGTATAGAAAAGTCGTCGTGGATGCAGGATTCGGTCCTGCGGTGCTGATGTCAGGGCCGGCATGGCAACAGTGCCACGCCGCACGGAGATCTTACGGGGTACGGCGTGCCATGGCCATGCCTGCCCTTGGTAAGGGGCGGGAGTGGGCTTCACTGTAGCCACTCCCCTGCCCCCGTCCCACTTGACGAGGTCATGGGGTTTGTAGGAGTCGCAGGCCGACTCCCCAAAGCCAGCTTCTCTGGAAGTCGCCAGTCAGGAGTCGGCTTTCCCTGGAGTCGTCCCTGGGACTCGGCCATGAGTGGTCAGCCGGCCATCTTGCCGTCGACTTCTCGAAGGCGTCTCTTCGTCCTGGGGTCTTGAGGGGCGTAGCCTGCCCCGATGTTTTGAAAGGTTCTGGGGCTCGGGTTGGCCTACCCGTGGCCCATTACTCCGATAGGGGGGCACTGCACACGGCTAAGAGACGATCAACTTGATCAACTTGTGTGTCTAGAGGTGCCCCCCTGCCCCTGTATATAAAGGAGCAAGGGGGGAGGCATCCGGCCTAGGAGGAGGGCGCGCCAAGGGGGGAGTCTTACTCCTACCAGGAGTAGGACTCCTCCTTTCCTTGTTGGAGTAGGAGAGAAGGAAAGAGGAGGAGAGGGAGAAGGAAAAGGTGGCTGCACCTCTTGTCCAATTCAGACCAGAGGGCGGGGGCGCAGGCCTCCTTCCTTTTGGCCTCTCTCATCTATTCCCGTATGGCCCAATAAGGCACATATACTCCCCAGCGAATTCCCGTAACTCTCCGGTACTCCGAAAAATACCCGAGTCACTCAGAACCTTTCCGAAGTCCGAATATAGTCGTCCAATATATCGATCTTTACGTCTCGACCATTTCGAGACTCTTCGTCATGTCCCCGGTCCCATCCGGGACTCCGAACTACTTCGGTACATCAAAACATATAAACACATAATATAACTATCATCGTAGCGTTAAGTGTGCGGACCCTACGGGTTCAAGAACTATGTACACATGACGGAGACATGTTTCCGGTCAATAACCAATAGAGGAACCTGGATGCTCATATTAGCTCCTACATATTCTATGAAGATCTTTATCGGTCAGACCGCATAACAACATACGTTGTTCCCTTTGTCATCGGTATGTTACTTGCCCGAGATTCGATCGTCGGCATCTCAATACCTAGTTCAATCTCGTTACCGGCAAGTCTCTTTACTCGTTCCATAATACATCATCTTGCAACTAACTCATTAGTTGCAATGCTTGCAAGGCTTAGGTGATGTGCATTACCGAGAGGGCCCAGAGATACCTCTCCGACAATCGGAATGACAAATCCTAATCTCGAAATACGCCAACCCAACAAGTACCTTCTGAGACACCTGTAGAACACCTTTATAATCACCTAGTTATGTTGTGACGTTTGGTAGCACACAAAGTGTTCCTCCGGTAAACGGGAGTTGCATAATCTCATAGTCATAGGAACATGTATAAGTCATGAAGAAAGCAATAGCAACAAACTAAACGATCAAGTGCTAAGCTAACAGAATGGGTCGAGTCAATCACATCATTCTCCTAATGATGTGATCCTGCTAATCAAATGACAACTCATGTCTATGGTTAGGAAACATAACCATCTTTGATCAATGAGCTAGTCAAGTAGAGGCATACTAGTGACACTCTGTATGTTTATGTATTCACACATGTATTATGTTTCCGGTTAATACAATTCTATCATGAATAATAAACATTTATCATGATATAAGGAAATAAAGAATAACTTTATTATTACCTCTAGGGCATATTTCCTTCAGGAAGGGAATATTAGATTTCAATTTTCATTAAGGAAAGGTATGGAACACTTCCCTACAAAGAAAATTAAATTACCATATGAATCTATTATGAGAGGTACTTATGGATTGCCTACCAAAGATGGCAATACCTAGATCTACCTTCGCTTTTATGCCTAGCTAGGGGCGTTAAACGATAGCGCTTGTTGGGAGGCAACCCAATTTTATTTTTATTCCATGCTTTTTGCTCCTGTTTAGTAATAAATAATTTATAGCCTCTGTTTTTTTGTGTTTAATTAGTGTTTGTGCTAAGTATAACCGTTGGGAAGACTTGGGGAAAGTCTTTTTAATCTTGCAGTAAAAAAAAGAAACTTTAGCGCTCACGAGAATTGCTGACATTTTTATTTGGAAAGTGATATTTAGTTAATTATTTTTGCAGATGATTAATAGATAAATTAATCACGTACAGCAATTTATTTTAGAATTTTTGGGGTTCCTGAAGTTTGCGTTAGCTAGAGATTACTACTGACTGTTCTGTTTTTGACAGATTCTGTTTTTCGTGTGTTGTTTGCTCATTTTGATGAATCTATGGCTAGTAAATAGTTTATAAACCATAGAGAAGTTGTAATGCAGTAGGTTTAACACCAATATAAATAAATAATGAGTTCATTACAGTACCTTGAAGTGGTGTTTTGTTTTCTTTCGCTAACGGAGCTCACGAGATTTTCTATTTTGAGTTTTGTGTTGTGAAGTTTTCAAGTTTTGGGTAAAAGATTTGATGAATTATGGAACAAGGAGTGGAAAGAGCCTAAGCTTGGGGATGCCCATGGCACCCCAAGATAATCTAAGGACACCTAAAATCCAAAGCTTGGGGATGCCCCGGAAGGCATCCCCTCTTTCGTCTACTTCCATCGGTAACTTTACTTGGAGCTATATTTTTATTCACCACATGATATGTGTTTTGCTTGGAGCGTCTTTGTATTATTTGAGTCTTTATTTGTTAGTTTGCCACAATCATCTTTGTCGTACACACATTTTGAGAGAAACACACATGATTTGAAAATTATTAGAATACTCTATGTGCTTCACTTATATCTTTTGAGTTATATAGTTTTTGCTCTAGTACTTCACTTATATCTTTTAAAGCACGGTGGTGGATTTGTTTTATAGAAACTATTATACTCTCATGCTTCACTTATATTATTTTGAGAGTCTTAAACAGCATGGTAATTTACTTAAACTGGGAAATTAATCCTAATATGCTAGGCATTCAATATTAGTAAAAAAATCTTATGAGTGTGCTGAATACTAAGAGAAGTTTGATACTTGATAATTGTTTTGAGATATGGAGATGGTGATATGAGAGTCATGCTAGTTGAGTAGTTGTGAATTTGAGAAATACTTGTGTTGAAGTTTGTTATTCCCATAGCATGCACGTATGGTGAACCGTTATGTAATGAAGTCGGAGCATGATTTATTTATTGATTGTCTTCCTTATGAGTGGCGGTCGGGGACGAGCGATGGTCTTCTCCTACCAATCTACCCCCCCCCCCTAGGAGCATGCGTGTAATACTTTGTTTCGATAACTAATAGATTTTTGCAATAAGTATGTGAGTTCTTTATGACTAATGTTGAGTCCATGGATTATACGCACTCTCACCCTTCCACCATTGCTAGCCTCTCTAATACCACGCACTTTTCACCGGTATCATACACCCACCATATACCTTCCTCAAAACAGCCACCATACCTACCTATCATGTCATTTCCAAAGCCATTCCGAGATATTGCCATGCAACTTTCCACCGTTCCGTTTACTATGACACGCTCCATCATTGTCATATTGCTTTGCATGATCGTGTAGTTGACATTGTATTTGTGGCAAAGCCACCGTTCATAATTTTTTCATACATGTCACTCTTGATTCATTGCACATCCCGGTACACCGCCGGAGGCATTCACATAGAGTCATATTTTGTTCTAAGTATTGAGTTGTAATTGTTGAGTTGCAAGTAAATAAAAGTGTGATGATCATCATTTTTAGAGCATTGTCCCAAGTGAGGAAAGGATGATGGAGACTATGATTCCCCCACAAGTCGGGATGAGAATCCAGACTAAAAAAAAGAGGCCATGAAAAAGGGAAAGGCCCAAATAAAAAATGAGAGAAAAAGAGAGAAGGGACAATGCTACTATCCTTTTACCACACTTGTGCTTCAAAGTAGCACCATGATCTTCATGATAGAGAGTCACCTATGATATCACTTCCATATACTAGTGGGAATTTTTCATTATAGAACTTGGCTTGTATATTCCAATGATGGGCTTCCTCAAAATTCCCTAGGTCTTCGTGAGCAAGCGAGTTGGATGCACACCCACTTAGTTCCTTTTGTCGAGATTTCATATACTTATAGCTCTAGTGCATTTGTTGCATGGCAATCCCTACTCACTCACATTGATATATATTAATGGGCATCTCCATAGCCCGTTGATACGCCTAGTTGATGTGATACTATCTTCTCCTTTTTTGTCTTCTCCACAACCACCAGTCTATTCCACATATAGTGCTATGTCCATGGCTCACGCTCATGTATTGCGTGAAGATTGAAAAAGTTTGAGAACACCAAAAGTATGAAACAATTGCTTGGCTTGTCATCGGGGTTGTGCATGATTTAAATACTTTGTGTGGTGATGATAGAGCATAGCCAGACTATATGATTTTGTAGGGATAACGTTCTTTGGCCATGTTATTTTGAGAAGACATAATTGCTTAGTTAGTATGCTTGAAGTATTGTTATTTCTATGTCAATATTAGAATTTTGTCTTGAATCTTTCGGTTCTGAATATTCATACCACAATTAAGAGAATTACATTGAAATTATGCCAAGTAGCATTCCACATCAGAAATTCTATTTTTATCATTTACCTACTCGAGGACGAGCAGAAATTAAGCTTGGGGATGCTTGAGACGTCTCCAACGTATCTATAATTTTTGATTGTTCCATGCTATATTATGTTCTGTTTTGGACATTATTGGGATTTATTATACACTTTTATATTATTTTTGGGACTAACCTATTAACCGGAGGCCCATCCCAGAATTGATGTTTTTGCCTATTTCAGAGTTTCGCAGAAAAAGAATATCAAACGGAGTCCAAACGGAACGAAACCTTCGGGAACGTGATTTTTGGAATGAACGTGATCCAGAAGACTTGGACCCTACGTCAAGACATCAACCAGGAAGGCACGAGGTAGGGGCGCGCCTACCCCCCGGCGCGCCCTCCACCCTCGTGGGGCCCATGTTGCTCAACCGACGTACTTCTTCCTCCTATATATACCTACGTACCCCCAAACTACCAGATACGGAGCCAAAACCCTAATTCCACCGCAGCAACCTTCTGTACCCGTGAGATCCCATCTTGGGGCCTTTTCCGAAGCTCTGCCGGAGGGGGCATCGATCACGGAGGGCTTCTAGATCAACACCATAGCCTCTTCGATGATGTGTGAGTAGTTTACCTCAGACCTTCGGGTCCATAGTTATAAGCTAGATGGCTTATTCTCTCTTTTTGGATATCAATACAATGTTCTCCCCCTCTCTTGTGGAGATCTATTCGATATAATCTTCTTTTGCGGTGTGTTTGTTGAGACCGATGAATTGTGGGTTTATGATCAAGTTTATCTATGAACAATATTTGAATCTTCTCTGAATTCTTTTATGTATGATTGGTTATCTTTGCAACTCTCTTTGAATTATTGGTTTGGTTTGGCCTACTAGATTGATCTTTCTTGCAATGGGAGAATTGCTTAGCTTTGGGTTCAATCTTGCGGTGTCCTTTCCCAGTGACAGTAGAGGTAGCAAGGCACGTATTGTATTGTTGCCATCGAGGATAACAAGATGGGGTTTATATCATATTGCATGAGTTTATCCCTCTACATCATGTCATCTTGCTTAAAGCATTACTCTTTTCTTTTGAACTTAACACTCTAGATGCATGTTGGATAGTGGTCGATGTGTGGAGTAATAGTAGTAGATGCAGGCAGGAGTCGGTCTACTTGTCTCGGACGTGATGCCTATATACATGATCATACCTAGATATTCTCATAACTATGCTCAATTTTGTCAATTTCTCAACAGTAATTTGTTTACCCACCGTAATACTCATGCTCTCGAGAGAAGCCACTAGTGAAACCTATGGCCCCCGGGTCTATTTTTCTATCATATTAATCTTCCATCAACAAGCTATTTCTTGCACCGTTTTTATTTTGCTTTATTTATTTTGCATCTTTATCATAAAAATACCAAAAATATTATCTTATCATATCTATCATATCTCACTTTCGTAAGTGACCGTGAAGGGATTGACAACCCATTTATTGCGTTGGTTGCGAGGATTTTGTTTGTTTGTGTAGGTGCGAGGGACTCATGCGTGGCCTCCTACTGGATTGGTACCTTGGTTCTAAAAAATTGAGGGAAATAATTATGCTACTTTGCTGCATCACCCTTTCCTCTTCAAGGGAAAACCAACGCAGTGCTCAAGAGGTAGCATGCTCTAAAAGATATAAGTGAAGCACTAGAGCGAAAACTATATAACTCAAAAGGTATAAGGGAAGCACATAGAGTATTCTAATAATTTTCAAATCATGTGAGTCTCTCTCAAAAGGTGTGTACAGCAAGGATGATTGTGGTAAACTAAAAATCAAAGACTCAAATAATACAAGATGCTCCAAGCAAAACACATATCATGTGGTGAATAAAAATATAACTCCAAGTAAATTTACCGATGGAGGTAGACGAAAGAGGGGATGCCTTCCGGGGCATCCCCAAGCTTTGGATTTTAGGTTTCCTTAGATTATCTTGGGGTGCCATGGGCATCCCCAAGCTTAGGCTCTTGCCACTCCTTGTTCCATAATCCATCAAATCTTTTACCCAAAACTTGAAAACTTCACAACACAAAACTTAACAAAAAATCTCGTGAGCTCCATTAGCGAAAGAAAACAAAACACCACTTCAAGGTACTATAATGAAATCATTCTTTATTTATATTGGTGTTAAACCTACTGTATTCCAACTTTTCTATGGTTTATAAACTCTTTTACTAGCCATAGATTCATCAAAATAAGCAAACAACACACGAAGAACAGAATCTGTCAAAAACAGAACAGTCTGTAGTAATCTGTAGCTAACGCAAACTTCTAGAACCCCAAAAATTCTAAAATAAATTTCTGGACGTGAGGAATTTATATATTAATAATCTGCAAAAATAATTAACTAAATATCACCTTCCAAATAAAAATGGCAGCAATTCTCGTGAGAGCTAAAGTTTCTGTTTTCTACAGCAAGATCAAAAAGACTTTCCCCAAGTCTTCCCAACGGTTCTACTTGGCACAAACACTAATTAAGCACAAAAAACACAACCAAAACAGAGGCTAGATAAATTATTTATTACTAAACAGGAGCAAAAAGCAAGGAACAAAAATAAAATTGGGTTGCCTCCCAACAAGCGCTATCGTTTAACACCCCTAGCTAGGCATAATAGCAAGGATAGATCTAGGTATCGCCATAATAATAGGATAGATCATTATAACTCATTTCATATTCTCTACGTTCAGCAGCAAGTTTTCTTTGAGGTAAGCAAAAGTAATCAAAAGCGCTAAATTTAATGGGACAAAAGTCCCCAAGATCAACTTTAGGAGTTATAGGTTCCTACTCCGACCCTTCGTATTGCACAACCAATTCATCATTATAAGCATTCTTTTGACAGAACTTTGTGAGCCTATACTTGAGAGGATATCCTAGCCCATTATTTCGAATAGCCAAATCATTATTAAGTTCAGAAATTTTATCAACTAGAACATTGGTAGGAACCCTTTTTCTAAGATTTTCATTGAAAGCAACATAGTCTAGAGATTGAAAACGCATTATTTCTTCTTGATCAAAGAGAATAGCCTCTATGGGAGGACGGCCAGCGTCCACCCTATAATGCGCAAAGATTTCTTTGGCCTCTTTTATTATAAATCTAAACTCATGAGCCAAAAAGAATGCTCAATATTAGAAAATTCTAGGGAAATCCTTTGTATGCAAGGATGCATGTGCATAAATTGTCTTTCAAGTTCAACTACTAGCATGGCGATAGCGTCCGCAAGGCTACTAGTCCTATGAAGAATAGAACTACCCATAGAAGGCAAAGCACCGGCACAAGTAAAGAAATCTTGGATAACTCCTTTTCCAATAATATTACCACTACCAATTCGGATTTTTTGTATGTAAGATGGGGGGTTCTTCAGCAGGAGCATCAGAATTTTCCATGATATTATTATTGTCCATATCGACAATAATTTCCCCAATTTCAGACATAACGGCAGAAAGTGCAAGGGGCAAAAAGAAGGAGGAAGGCGAATGGAAAGAGAGGGCGAATAAAACTGCAAGGGTGAAGTGGGGGAGAGGAAAACGAGAGGCAAATGGCAAATAATGTAATGTGGGAGATAAGGGTTTGTGGTGGGTACTTGGTATGTTGACTTTTGCATAGACTCCCCGGCAACGGCGCCAGAAATCCTTCTTGCTACCTCTTGAGCACTGCGTTGGTTTTCCCTTGAAGAGGAAAGGGTGATGCAGCAAAGTAGCATAAGTATTTCCCTTAGTTTTTGAGAACCAAGGTACCAATCCAGTAGGAGGCCACACACGAGTCCCTCGCACCTACACAAACAAATAAAATCATCACAACCAACGCAATAAAGGGGTTGTCAATCCCTTCACGGTCACTTACGAAAGTGAGATATGATAGATATGATAAGATAATATTTTTGATATTTTTATGATAAAGATGCAAAGTAAATAAAGCAAAATAAAAACGACACCAGAAATAGCTTATTGACGGGAGATTAATATGATGGAAAATAGACCCGGGGGCCATAGGTCTCACTAGTGGCTTCTCTCGAGAGCATAAGTATTACGGTGGGTGAACAAATTACTATTGAGCAATTGACAGAATTGAGCATAGTTATGAGAATATCTAGGCATGATCATGTATATAGGCATCACGTCCGAGACAAGTAGACCGACTCCTGCCTGCATCTACTACTATTACTCCACTCATCGACCGCTATCCAGCATGCATCTAGAGTATTAAGTTAATGAAAACAGAGTAATGCCTTAAGCAAGATGACATGATGTAGAGGGATAAACTCATGCAATATGATGAAAATCCATCTTGCTATCCTCGATGGCAACAATACAATACGTGCCTTGCTGCCCCTACTGTCACTGGGAAAGGACACAGCAAGATTGAACCCAAAGCTAAGCACTTCTCCCATTGCAAGAAAGATCAATCTAGTAGGCCAAACCAAATTGATAATTCGAAGAGACTTGCAAAGATAACCAATCATACATAAAAGAATTCAAAGAAGATTCAAATATTGTTCATAGATAAACTTGATCATAAACCCACAATTCATCGGTCTCAACAAACACACCGCAAAAGAAGATTACATCGAATAGATCTCCACAAGAATCGTGGAGAACTTTGTATTGAGATCCAAAAAGAGAGAAGAAGCCATCTAGCTAATAACTATGGACCCGAAGGTCTAAGGTAAACTACTCACAGATCATCGGAGAGGCTATGGTGTTGATGTAGAAGCCTTCCGTGATTGATGCCACCTCCAGCGGAGCTCCGGAAAAGTCCCCAAGATGGGATCGCACGGATACAGAAGGTTGCGGCGGTGGAATTAGGTTTTTGGCTCCGTATCTGGTAGTTTGGGGGTACGTAGGTATATATAGGAGGAAGAAGTACGTCGGTTGAGCAACATGGGCCCCACGAGGGTGGAGGGCGCGCCGGGGGGTAGGCGCGCCCCTACCTTGTGCCTTCCTGGTTGATGTCTTGACGTAGGGTCCAAGTCTTCTGGATCACGTTCGTTCCAAAAATCACGTTCCCGAATGTTTCATTCCGTTTGGACTCCGTTTGATAGCCTTTTTTCTATGAAACTCTGAAATAGGCAAAAACAACAATTCTGGGTTGGGCCTCCGGTTAATAGGTTAGTCCCAAAATAATATGAAAGTGTATAACAAAGCTCAATAATCATCCAAAACAGAATATAATATAGCATGAAGTAATGAAAAATTATAGATACGTTGGAGACGTATCAGTTACCAAGACTACATCAAGTTCTACTTCATCAAGTACGACTACAACTCCAAGGATTCCCATCAAGTTGGTGTGGATCCCGAAGAAGAAGAACTAGATAGTTCTTTAGGGTGACTCCACCAACATACTTCACTCATATCATTTTGGCGAGAACAAATGCAAACAACTTCCACATCTTGCACTAGTTCAAGGAGTCACAAACCCTCTTGTTGGTAAGACAAGGGACAAGGTAACCTAATACTTTCATGGACATCATCTTGTGTGTACTTCACTCTATGTCTATGGATATCCCTATTTGTTCCTTGTGGGACTAACCCGTGTAGGTATTGAAAGTGCAACCCACTCCAATGGATTGCTCCAAATGATCTACATCAACATTGAGCATCCACATCTTCAACATTTGCATGAAGTCATCATCAACAAAACCCAAGGTTAGTTCATCCCTCTTAGGGGGGATATCACATCTAGGGGGAGCTTTACTCTAAGAATTGAGCTAAAGCAACTCTAATGGTGTGAGCACAACAATGCTTTATGTAAAAGTGATAACCCCACTTGCGCTTAAACGATGAGTATGAACTATGATCAATTGTTCTCATTTGACTCCTAAGTCAATATACTCATATATAGATGACCTAGTCATCGTCAATTGCTTGATAAATGCTAGAGTGTTTGTGCATGCTTTGCCACATGTTTCATTTGCCATTTTATTGTGTGAGCATGTTGATTGCATATTTTTCTCATTCGAGGACGTCCATTTGTTGCTTTGATTGTTTGGCTCTTCTTATTTTGCCAAATGGATGGACAAGAATGCCTAAGAACCGCCTCTAGCTATCTATGCTCTTCTCATCTCAAACTCTATTCTTGCTACATCACAAAGTTTGATCAAGTCAGATTCGAACCCTCTGGGTGAGGATCACTCGGAGTCACCGATTCGTCATAGACTTAAACTTCCAAAACCTCTTTGTGCATTTTGGTCTGACCGATTCATCCTTTTCGGTCGTACCGAGTTCACTGAGTTGATCTAGGTTTTCAATCTCGATGCAACCGATTAGAACCATTCGATCACACCGAGTGCAGTAACCGCTTGCGATTCTGCATCTCAGTGCGACCGAGTTGTTCCACTCGGTCACACCGACAGGGTCAGGATATATATACCGACGGGTCAAATTTTGGAAATTTCTCCGAAACCCTTTCGCCTGCGCATGTCCCGCTCTGCCGACTCGGGTCTTCAGATCAGCCTCTCGTCGCCAGCGACCTCCCGCCGCTGGTCTCCGTCGCCATCAACGGAAATCTTCACCGTCATTGCTGCCGTAGCGAGCTCATCGCCAAGTTAGGGTATGAGCTCGATCCTTTGTGCAATTCTCACCTCCGATTCTTAGCACAAAGTCAATGCCATGTTTCCTACCACATATGAGATCATCCTATCCAGCAAAAACTCCCTTTAGATTAGTTTTGATTCAAAAATTTACGGTTAGGTTTCCGCCGAACTCATCTCGGACCGACCGAGTTGTGGAAA
The DNA here is from genome assembly GCA_034509565.1 of Triticum monococcum. Lineage (NCBI taxonomy): Eukaryota > Viridiplantae > Streptophyta > Magnoliopsida > Poales > Poaceae > Triticum > Triticum monococcum. Next base: position 210,183,953 of record CM067847.1, on the reverse strand, counting down.
TCGGTCTCACCGATTTGGCTTAGGCCATTGCACTTGTAACTTTCGGTCTGACCGAAACTTGTAAATCGGTGTGACCGACTTCAACTCTCAGTGAAACCCTAACAATCTCGGAGTCATCAAACTGTGTCTCGGTCTGACCAATTTCACTAGTTTAGACTCCAAAGCTGCTTCGGTGTCACCGAGTTTAACAAATCAGTAGCTCCAAAATGCTTTCTATGGAAAACTAAAACTAAGTTTTTGACTCATCTGTTTTGCAAAATCTCTGCACTTTGTGATGCTCATCCACTCTATCTCATCTATAACTATTCACAGGGTCAGCCTTCGTTTGCAGTGTCAACAATGTTAGATCAGAGTGATATTCAGAACAAGTCTGAGGAGCAGGTAAATCTGAGTGAGGGAACTAGTCCCTCTAGCAGTTATGATGAAGGCAATAGAAGTACTCCTAGCAACCTGCCTAAGGCTGCTACTAGGTAGAGGAGAAAGAGAAATTCTGATTCAGAGGATGAAGACTACATTGCTGCTGAGGAGGATGTCAGCTCCAAAAAGAAGGTTGTCAAGAAGGAATTTGGCACGATTGCGTTAACAAAGCCTGGTATGCACAAGAAGGCTCCTGCCAAGAGAGTGTCCACTTCAAAGGCTAGAGCCTCAACTCTTGAAACCTCCAAATCAACTGTTGGAGAGGTTGTTGGTGAGGGCAAGAAGAGGAAGGATAGGGCCAAGAAAACTATGTCCAGAGTTATAGGCAAACCCTCAATGATGATTTAGTCTGATGAGGAGGAAGAGGATGCTGCACCAGCACCTAAAGCACAAAAGCTGATGGAGGATGCCATCAATTATTGGGCTGCTCCTTCAGAGCCCAAGACTGCCCCCAAAGCTACTGCTCCAGCCCCCAAGACTGCACCAAAGAGGAGCACAAGAAACATATCAGCTGCTGAGAAGAACAAGGCCCCAGTGTTTGAAGTTGAAGAAGATGATGAAGCCCAAGTGCTCAGGAAGCTAAAGCCAAAGATCCATGACCATGATGACAATCATCCAGGGCAGAAAACATGGAAGTCAGAAAGGATGCAGGTCTCAGATTGTGGAGACAATCAAATCCATATGTTGTGAGGAGATGAACTGCTATGGACTATAGGTTTCACACCAAGTGGCAGCATGACTTCTATGAGACAATTCTTTTGGACAAGAAGCCCATAGTGTGTGACATGAAGTGGGTTTACTAGAAATACATCAACAACAATGAAGAACACTTCCCAGGAGTGCATGAGAGCTTCAGACTCAATGGAGTAGAACTTTTATGCGTCAGAAATTGACCAAGTGGAATGATGAGCTCATTATGCAATTCCATTCTACAACTCATTTCTATCCTGATGGAAGGATTTTATGGATGCCTGAAGGTACAAGGTACCAATCAACAGTTGCTGAATGGGCCAAGCTGATAAATGCCCCTGCAGAGCTTGAAGATGACACAGATGTCTATGCCAAGAGAAAGAAAGATCACAACTCCATGGCCAACATGTACAAGGAAATACCTGACAAGGCCTTGGAGAATCACAAGCTAGGCTCTATATATTATCTGTTGTCTGGACTGGCCACTATTAACACCATCTTGAGGCACACCTTGTTGCCCAAATCAGGAGATCACAGGATGATCAGAGGCCACTCCATCGATTTGCTTCAGTTGTTTGATGTGCCCCAGAAGTTTAAGGTGATGAGTTTGATTGTTGAAACAATCAAGAGGATATCTATAGACTAGAAGAGATCATGTGGGTATGCTCCACACATCCAGATGCTCATCAACTCCAAGATGGGCACATACACATACTTGTTGGATAAAGAACACCTTCCCTTGAGGTCTGACTTTGAGGACAACACAGTTGTCATGGATGCTGATGATCCCACATCTATAGAGGCTCAAGAGAAGAGCGAGAAAGCAAAAGCTGAGAAAGCAACAAAGATGCCAAGTGCTGAAGAGGCTTCACAAGTCTTCCTCAAGTCAAAGCAAGATCAACTTGGATATCTTATTCAAGCCACTCTGAAGATTGAGAAAGGATTGGCCACCCTGACTCAGAATCAAGAGAGTCTTGAGAGGATCACTGAGACAAAGTTCTATGATCTTGACTTGAAGGTGACAAAATGCAAATAGCTATTGAGTAGCTCCAGGAAGAAGCTGAAGAGAGGAAAGGGAAAGCTACCACTAATGCTTTTTAGAGAGTGCCTAGGGCACATAGATCTGCAGCAATGCCCATGACAGACACAAGAGCTACTACGTCAGCACCTGCAGCCATAGCTTCGGTAGCCCCTCTGGTTGCAACTCCACCATCTCCAACAACCTCAACAGATGCATTCGTCCTCGGAGTCCTCTCCACGCCACCTCCCGAAGATCAAGCCTAGAGAGTCACATAGCAACTATGCATTTTCGAGATTTTTGGTAACTTGTTGCCAAAGGGGGAGAAAGTGTATAGATCATAGGCTAAGAGAGAGAGAGATTTGCTTCTTTTTGCTATCTCTTTTGCTACTTGTTTGATACGTATTTGTTTGCTTGCCTGGATGATACTTTATGTGTGTTAGATACTGATACGTCTCCGTCGTATCTATAAATTTTTATTGTCCCATGCCAATATTCTACAACTTTCACATACTTTTGGCAACTTTTTATACTATTTTTGGGACTAACATATTGATCCAGTGCCCAGTGTCAGTTCCTGTTTGTTGCATGTTTTTTGTTTCGCGGAATATCATATCAAACGAAGTCCAAACAGGATAAAAACTGACGGAGTTTTTTTGGAATATATATGATTTTTGGGAAGAAAAATCCACGCGGGACGGTGCCCGAGGGAGGCACGAGCAGGGGGCGCGCCCCACCCCCCTGGGCGCGCCCCTGACCCTCGTGACCACCCCGTAAGGCAGCTGGTGCCCTTCTTTCGCCACAAGAAAGCTAATATCCGGATAGAGATTGTGTTAAAATTGCAGACCAATTAGAGTTACGGATCTCTGAGAATATAAGAAACGGTGAAAGGGCAGAATCTGAGAACGCAGAAACAGAGAGAGACAGAGAGACAGATCCAATCTCGGAGGGGCTCTTGCCCCTCCCACGCCATGAAGACCAAGGACCAGATGGGAAACCCTTCTCCCATCTAGGGAGGAGGTCAAGGAAGAAGAAGAAGAAGAAGAAGAAGAAGAAGAAGGGGGGCTCTCTCCCCCTCGCTTCCGGTGGCGCCGGAACGCCGCCGGGGGCCATCATCATCACCGCAATCTGCACCAACAACTTCACCGCCATCATCACCAACTCTTCCCCCCTCTATGCAGCGGTGTAATCCCTCTCTTACCCGCTGTAATCTCTACTTAAACATGGTGCTCAATGCTATATATTATTTTCCAATGATGTATGGCTATCCTATGATGTTTGAGTAGATCCGTTTTGTCCTATGGGTTATTTGATGATCGTGATTGGTTTGAGTTGCATGTTTTATTATTGGTGATGTCCTATGGTGCTCTCCGTGTTGCGCAAGCGTGAGGGATTTCCGCTATAGGGTTTGCAATATGTTCATGATTTGCTTATGGTGGGTGGCGTGAGTGACAGAAGCACATACCCAAGTAAGTAGGTTGTTTGCGTATGGGATAAAGAGGACTTGATACTTTAGTGCTATGGTTGGGTTTTACCTTAATGATCTTTAGTAGTCGCGGATGCTTGCTAGAGTTCCAATCATAAGTGCATATGATCCAAGTAGAGAAAGTATGTTAGCTTATGCCTCTCCCTCAAATAAAATTGCAATAATGATTACCGGTCTAGTTATCGATTGCCTAGGGACAAATAACTTTCTCGTAACAAAAAGCTCTTTACTAAAACTAAGTTAGTTGTGTCTTTATCTAAACAGCCCCTACTTTTTATTTACGTAATCTTTATTATCTTACAAACCTATCCAACAACACTTACAAAGTACTTCTAGTTTCATACTTGTTCCGGGTAAAGCGAACATCAAGCATGCGTAGAGTTGTATCGGTGGTCGATAGAACTTAAGGGAATATTTGTTCTGCCTTTAGCTCCTCGTTGGGTTCGACACTCTTACTTATTGAAAACTATTGCGATCCCCTATACTTGTGGGTTATCAGATACTTGTATGGTCATGTGTTTGATCATATCTACTTTAATGCTTGTGCTTGGATGATGATATTATTTATCTCTCATGTATGATCATTCACTTTGCCTTGGTGATGAGTGCATATTTCATATTCTACCATTTTGAGCGCTCCACCAGGATGTATGTGACATGGAAGAGTAACCCATGATCCTAATCGATTGTGCATTTGCATTCAAAAGAAAATTTTAAATAATGCACAAATTTAGGGGGAGCTCTTACTTATGACATACTTCTCAAAGCGACGATATATTTCACTCTAATTATCATGTGTCGAAGCTTCGATCTATATGTTGTCATCAATAACCAAAAAGGGGAGATTGAAAGTGCAACTAACCCATGGGTGGTTTTGGTAATTCTTAACAACATATAGCTCATTAAACTAATATTCTTTCAAGATGATCATTTCAGAAAGTTCAGTGATAGGCATGGCATGGACTAGAGATGTGGACCCCTCAAAATGCTAAGGACACATATTGGCTCAAGCTCAAGACTCTACACTTTCATTTTAGTGATCCAAGATCACATTGAGTTCATAGGAAAAGCTAATACTATTAAAATGGGATGAGGTGTTGCTTAATGGATTGCTTGTTCAAAATGCTTAGTGATATGCTCCAAAAGCCCTCAACCACTTTCTCATATCCACATATGTCCCAAACTAAAAGTCAAACTCGACCCCACTGATTTGATCTATCCGGCGCCACCGAGTTCATTTGACATAGCCACTGCCAGAAACCCTAATCAGTTAGGTCTCACCGATAGGGATCTCGGTCTCACTGAGATGGGATTGCAAACTCTCTATTTCCCTTCGTAACATTTCGGTCTAACCGAGATGAGCAATCGGTCCCACCGAGTTCGCAATGCAAACTCTCTATTTTCTTTTCGTAACATTTCGGTCTCACCAAAATGAGTGATCGGTCCCACCGAGTTTTCCTGACCAACTCTCTGTTTGCCTATTATAGAAATCGGTCTCACCGAGTTCATGTGATCGGTCTCACCAAGATTATGTTATGCCCTAACCCTAATGAAATCGTTCACACCAAGTTGACATGTCGGTCCCACCGAAAATCCTAATGTTCACATTTTGAACTAAATCAGTTTGACCGAGTTTAACTATTCGGTCCCACCGAGTTTGGTAAATTGTGTGTAATGGTTAGATTTTGTGTGGAGGCTATATATACCCCCTCCACCCTTCCTCCATTCGTGGAGAGAGCCATCAGAACGTGCCTGCACTTTCAGCATTCATTTTCTGAGAGAGAACCACCTACTCATGTGTTGAGACCAAGATATTCCAATCCAACCACAATAATCTTGATCTCTAGCCTTCCCCAAGTTGCTTTCCACTCAAATCTCTTTCCACAAAATCCAAATCTGTGTGAGAGAGTTGAATGTTGGAGAGACTATCATTTCAAGCACAAGAGTAAGGAGTTCATCATCAACACACCATATATTACCTTTTGGAGAGTGGCATGTCTCCTAGATTGGTTAGGTGTCACTTGGGAGCCTTTGTCAAGATTGTGGAGTTGAACCAAGGAGTTTGTAAGGGCAAGGAGATCGCCTACTTCGTGAAGATCTATCCAAGTGAGGCAAGTCCTTCATGGGCGATGTCCATGGTGGGATAGACAAGGTTGCTTCTTCGTGGACCCTTCATGGGTGGATCCCTCCGTGGACTTGCGCACCCGTTACCCTTCGTGGGTTGAAGTCTCCATCAACGTGGATGTACGATAGCACCACATATCGAAACCATGCCAAAAATCTCCGTGTCTACATTGCGTTTGCTCCCTCCAAACTCCTCCCCTTTACCTTCATATGCAATGATTTACATTCTGCTGCTATACGCTTAGATTTGCATGTGTAGGTTGATTGCTTGACTTGTGATAAGTTGCTAAAATCTGCCAAGACTTAAAATTGGGAAAATGCTAGATTTTTATTTGGTCAAGTAGTCTAATCACCCCCTCTAGACATACTTTCGATCCTACAATCTTCATCATCAACCTCTACAGCAACCCTTGTTGCTCCCATGGTGATCCGGGAGTAGTCCACCTTCGAGGTTTGTGGTAGTAGCCATGTGTCACGTGCCTCGATCTCCCTCTCCCTTATGAATTTCCATCATGATTATGATCTTGGGCATCAATGATTAATTGAATTGTATGGTGTACCTCTTGTGATGAGTACCTTGGATTGAATCTTGTTCATGTTATATGCTTGAGCTTAAGAAGTTAATGAGATTACATGATGCATGTCTATTATAATCCCTCGAGACGCCCGTGAGACACTGGGGTGACTCATTAGACAAAGACTTAATGACAAGGTCATATGGTGTTTTCGTAGTATAATCCATCGGGCTACCCGACGTGACATTGGGGTAGTGCAAAAGATTATAAGATTTGAAAAAAACTTTGAGGTGATTTGCTTTCTGCACACCTACAAGATCTCTTTTGGAGTTGATAATTTTTTTATGAGGTTATACCATGTTTTTATTGATGTTGTCATGTTTGAGAATAGACAATTAGGCATGTTCTCAACCATTTCAAACCTCGTTTTAGTCATGTTTCCACCTTGTTACCTTCTTATTTTAAAATATTCAAAGAATACAAAAATATTACCGCCATCCATATTACCCTATTTACCATCAAATTTATTAATCTCTTCGGCAAACTAGTGAAACTATATTAGTTGTGTTGTAGACACAAGAGATTTCTCATATATTGTTGCAGGGTTGCTTGGGAGGAGAATATAATCATTCTACACTTGCCCCAGATTGATAAATCTCACGTCATCCACTTGAGGGAAATATGGTGTTATCCTACAAACTCTGTGTTTGAAGATCCAACAAAGTCTACAAGAATATAAGTGTGCAGTAAACACCAAGACACACAATAGTTTTTTCTCTATTTACATGACATGTGTTTTCAATTTTTTGGGTAATTTTAGGTAAGTTTCCATGGTAACTTTCTATAGATTTGTACTGTTGGAAATATGCCCTAGAGGCAATAATAAAATGGTTATTATTGTATTTCCTTGTTCATGATAATTGTCTATTGTTCATGCTATAATTGTATTATCCGAAGACCATAATACATGTGTGAATACATAGACCACAACATGTCCCTAGTAAGCCTCTAGTTGACTAGCTCATTGATCAATAGATGGTCATGGTTTCCTGATCATGGACATTGGATGTCATTGATAACGGGATCACATCATTAGGAGAATGATGTGATGGACAAGACCCAATCCTAAGCCTAGCACAATATCGTGTAGTTCGTATGCTAAAGCTTTTCTAATGTCAAGTATCATTTCCTTAGACCATGAGATTGTAGAGCTCCCGGATACCGTAGGAATGCTTTGGGTGTACCAAAGGTCACAACGTAACTGGGTGGCTATAAAGGTGCACTGCGGGTATCTCCGAAAGTGTCTGTTTGGTTGGCACGAATAGAGACTGGGATTTGTCACTCCGTGTAAACGGAGAGGTATCTCTGGGCCCACTCGGTAGGACATCATCATAATGTGCACAATGTGACCAAGGAGTTGATCACCGGATGATGTGTTACGGAACGAGTAAAGAGACTTGCCGGTAACAAGATTGAACAAGGTATCGGGATACCGACGATCGAATCTCGGGCAAGTATCATACCGATAGACAAAGGGAATTGTATACGGGATTGATTGAATCCTTGACATCGTGGTTCATCCGATGAGATCATCATGGAACATGTGGGAGCCAACATGGGTATCCAGATCCCGTTGTTGGTTATTGGCCGGAGAGTTGTCTCGGTCATATCTACATGGTTCCCGAACCCGTAGGGTCTACACACTTAAGGTTCGATGATGCTAGGGTTATAGGGAAAGTATGTACGTGGTTACCAAATGTTGTTCTGCGTCCCGGATGAGATCCCAGACATCACGAGGAGTTTCGGAATGGTCCGGAGGTAAAGATTTATATATGGGAAGTCCCGTTTCGGTCACCGGAAAAGTTTTGGGTGCTATCGGTAACGTACTGGGACCACCAGGAGGGTCCCGGGGGTCCACCAGGTGGGGCCACCAGCCCCAGAAGGCTGCATGGGCCAAGTGTGGGAGGGGACCAGCCCCAGGTAGGCTGGTGCGCCCCCCACCAAGGCCCAAGGCGCAGGGAGAGTGGGAGGGGGCAAACCCTAGGTCCAGATGGACCTTAAGGCCCACCCTAGGGCGCCCCCTTCTCTCCCTCTCCCCTCTGGCCGCCACCCTAGATGGGATCTAGGGCTGCCGCCCCCGCCCCCTTGGGGAGGGAACCCTAGAGGGGGCGCAGCCCCTCCCCTCCCCCTATATATACTTGAGGTATGGGGCTGCCCAACATATGTGATTTGATCTCTCTCTTGGTGCAGCCCTACCCCTCTCCCTCCTTGTCTTTCGTAGTGCTTGGCGAAGCCCTGCTGGAGTACTGCGCTCCTCCACCATCACCACGCCGTTGTGGTGCTGCTGGATGGAGTCTTCCCCAACCTCTCCCTCTCTCCTTGCTGGATCAAGGTGTGGGAGACGTCACCGGGCTGTACGTGTGTTGACCGCGGAGGCGCCGTTGTTCGGCGCTTAGATCGGAATCGACCGCGATCTGAATCACTGCGTGTACGACTCCACCAACCACGTTCTTATAACGCTTCCGCATTGCGATCTTCAAGGGTATGAAGATGCACTCCTCTCTCTCGTTGCTAGTCTCTCCATAGATTGATCTTGGTGACACGTAGGAAAATTTTGAATTTCTGCTATGGTCCCCAACAGTGGCATCATGAACTAGGTCTATGCGTAGATTCTATGCACGAGTAGAACACAATGTAGTTGTGGGCGATGATTTGTTCAATTTGCTTGCCGTTACTAGTCTTATCTTGATTCGGCGGTATTGTGGGATGAAGCGGCCCGGACCGACCTTACACGTACTCTTACGTGAGACAGGTTCCACCGACTGACATGCACTTGATGCATAAGGTGGCTAGCGGGTGTCTGCCTCTCCCACTTTAGTCGGATCGGATTCGATGAAAGGGGTCCTTATGAAGGGTAAATAGCAATTGGCATATCACCATTGTGGTTTTGCATAGGTAAGAAACGTTCTTGCTAGAAACCCATAGCAGCCACGTAAAACATGCAACAACAATTAGAGGACGTCTAACTTGTTTTTGCAGGGTATGCTATGTGATGTGATATGGCCAAAAGGATGTGATGAATGATATATGTGATGTATGAGATTGATCATGTTCTTGTAATAGGAATCACGACTTGCATGTCGATGAGTATGACAACCGGCAGGAGCCATAGGAGTTGTCTTAATTTATTTATGACCTGCGTGTCAATGAAAACGCCATGTAATTACTTTACTTTATTGCTAACCGTTAGCCATAGTAGTAGAAGTAATAGTTGGCGAGGCAACTTCATGAAGACACGATGATGGAGATCATGGTGTCATGCCGGTGACGATGGTGTTCATGCCGCGCCTCGAAGATGGAGATCAAAGACGCAAGATGATATTGGCCATATCATGTCACTTTATGATTTGCATGTGATGTTTGTCATGTTTACATCTTATTTGCTTAGAATGACGGTAGCATAAATAAGATGATCCCTCACTAAAATTTCAAGAAAGTGTTCCCCCTAACTGTGCACCGTTGCTAAGGTCCGTTGTTTTGAAGCACCACGTGATGATCGGGTGTGATAGGTTCTAACGTTCGCATACAACGGGTGTAAGCCAGATTTACACATGCAATACACTTAGGTTAACTTGACGAGCCTAGCATGTACAGACATGGCCTCGGAACACGGAAGACCGAAAGGTCGAACATGAGTCGTATAGTGGATACGATCAACATGAAGATGTTCACCGATGATGACTAGTCCGTCTCACGTGATGATCGGACACGGCCTAGTTGACTCGGATCATGTATCACTTAGATGACTAGAGGGATGTCTATCTAAGTGGGAGTTCATTAAATAATTTGATTAGATGAACTTAATTATCATGAACATAGCCAAAAGGTCTTTGCAAATTATGTCATAGCTTGCGCTATATTTATACTATTTTAGATATGTTCCTAGAGAAAATTTAGTTGAGAGTTGACAGTAGTAACTATGCGGACTGGGTCCGTAAACTGAGGATTGTCCTCATTGCTGCACAGAAGGGCTATGTCCATGCACCGCTCAGTGCGTTGAACCTCGAGCGTCGTCTGTAGATGTTGGGAAACATCTGACATACACGTTTTGATGACTACATGATAGTTCAGTGCGTAATACTAACGGTTTAGAATTGTGGCACCAAAGACGTTTTTGAAACGTCTCCTAACATATGAGATGTTCCAAAGACTGAAATTGGGATTTCAGACTAGTGCCACGTCAAAAGGTATGAGACCTCTGAGAAGTTTCTTAAGCCTGCAAACTAAGGGAGAAACGCTCAATCTTTGAGCATGTGCTCAGATTGTCTGAGTACTACAATCGCTTGAATCGAGTGGGAGTTAATCTTCCAGATGAGATAGTGATAGTTCTCCATAGTCACTGCAACCAAGCTATTAGAGCTTAGTGATGAACTATAACATATCAGGGATAGACATGATGATCCTTGAGCAATTCGCGATGTTTGACACCGTGAAAGTAGAAATCAAGTAGGAGCATCAATTGTTGATGGTTAGTAAAACCACTAGTTTCAAGAAGGGCAAGGGAAAGAAGGGATACTTCATGAGACGGCAAATCAGTTGTTGCTCTAGTGAAGAAACCCAAGGTTGAACCAAACCCGAGACTAAGTGCTTCTATAATGAGGGGAACGGTCACTGAAGCAGAACTACCCTAGATACTTGGTAGATGAGAAGGCTGGCAAGGTCGACATAAGTATTTTGGATATACGTTATATTAATGTGTACTTTACTAGTACTCCTAGTAGCACCAGGGTATTAAAATACCGGTTCAGTTGCTAAGTGTTAGTAACTCGAAATAAAAGGCTACGGAATAAACGGAGACTAGCTGAAGGTGAGATGACGATATGTGTTGGAAGTGTTTCCAAGGTTGATATGATCAAGCATCGCATGCTCCCTCTACCATCGAGATTGGTGTTAAACCTAAATAATTGTTATTTAGTGTTTGCGTTGAGCATAGACATGATTGGATTATGTTTATCGCAATACGGTTATTCATTTAAGGAGAATAATGGTTACTCTGTTTATTTGAATAATACCTTCAATGGTCTTGCATCTAAAATGAATGGTTCATTGAATCTCGATCGTAGTGATACACATGTTCATGCCAAAAGATATAAGATAGTAATGATAGCACCACATACTTGTGGCACTGCCATTTGAGTCATATTGGTATAAAACGCATGAAGAAGCTCCATGTTGATGGATCTTTGGACTCACTCGTTTTGAAAAGATTGAGACATGCGAACCATGTCTTTTGGTAGATATGCATGAAGAAACTCCATGCAGATGGATCGTTTGGACTCACTTGATTTTGAATCACTTGAGACATGCAAATCATACCACATGGGCAAGATGACTGAAAGGCCTCGTTTTCAGTAAGATGGGACAAGAAAGCAACTTGTTGGAAGTAATACATTTTGATGTGTGCATTCCAATGAGTGCTGAGGCACGCAGTGGATATCGTTATGTTCTTACTTCACAGATGATTTGAGTAGATGCTGAGTATATTTACTTGATGAAACACAAGTCTGAATTATTGAAAGGTTCAAGTAATTTCAGAGTGAAGTTGAAGATCGTCGTGACAAGATGATAAAATGTCTATGATATGATCATAGAGATGAATATCTGAGTTACGAGTTTGGCACACAATTAAGACATTGTGGAAATTGTTTCACAACTAATACCGCCTGGAACACCATAGTGTGATGGTGTGTCCGAACATCATAACTGCACCCTATTGGATATGGTGCATACCATGATGTCTCTTATCGAATTACCACTATCGTTTATGGGTTAGGCATTAGAGACAACCGCATTCACTTTAAATAGGGCACCACACAATTCCGTTGAGACGACATCGTATGAACTATGGTTTAGAGAAACCTGAGCTGTCGTTTCTTAAAAGTTTGGGGCTGCGACGCTTATGTGAAAAAGTTTCAGGCTGATAAGCTCGAACCCAAAGCGGATAAATGCATCTTCATAGAATACCCAAAACAGTTGAGTATACCTCCTATTTTAGATCCGGAAGCAAACGTGATTGTTTCTAGAAACGGGTCCTTTCTCGAGGAAAAGTTTCTCTTGAAAGAACCGAGTGGGAGGATGATGGAGACTTGATGATGTTATTGAACCGTCACTTCAACTAGTATGTAGCAGGGCACAGGAAGTTGTTCGTGTGGCACCTACACCAATTGAAGTGGAAGCTTATGATAGTGATCATGAAACTTCGGATCAAGTCACTACCAAACCTCATAGGTCGACAAGGATGCATACTACTTCAGAGTGGTACGTAATCCTGTCTTGGAAGTCATGTTGCTAGACAACAATGAACCTACGAGCTATGGAGAAGCGATGGTGGGCCTGGATTCCAACGAATGGCTCGAGGCCATAAAATCCGAGAGAGGATCCATGTATAAAAACAAAGTATAGACTTTGGAAGAACTACTTGATGGTCATAAGGCTGTTGGGTGCAGATGTATTTTAAAAGGAAGACGGACAATGATGGTAAGTGTCACCATTAAGAAAGCTCGACTTGTCGTTAAGATGTTTTCCGACAAGTTCAAAGGAGTTGACTACAATGAGACTTTCTCACTCGTAGCAATGCTAAGAGTCTGTTGGAATTATGCTAGCAGTTACTGCATTGTTTATGAAATCTTGCAGATAGGATGTCAAAACATTGTTTCCTTGACGTTTTTCTTGAGGAAAGGTTATATGTGATACAACCAGAAGGTTTTGTCAATCCTGAAAGATGCTAACAAGTATGCAAAGCTCCAGCAATCCTTCTAAGGACTGGAGTAAGCATCTCGGAATTGGAATGTACGCTTTGATGAGATGATCAAAGATTTTGGGTTTATACAAAGTTTATGAGAAACTTGTATTTCCAAAGAAGTGAGTGGGAGGACTATAGAATTTTTGATGAGTATATGTTGTTAACATATTGTTGATCAGAAATGATGTAGAGTTTCTGGAAAGCATACAGGGTTATTTGAGAAGTGTTTTTCAATGGAAAACCTGGATTAAGCTACTTGAACATTGATCATCAAGATCTATAAGGATAGATCAAAGCGCTTAATAGTACTTTCGAATGAATACATACCGTGACAAGATTTTGAAGGAGTTCAAATAGATCAGTAAAGAAGGAGTTCTTAGCTGTGTTAGAAGGTGTGAATATTGAGTAAGACTCAAGACCTGACCACGACAGAAGAGAGAGAAAGGACGAAGGTCATCCCCTATGCTTTAGATGTAGGATCTACAGTATGTTATGATGTGTACCGCACGTGAAGTATTCCTTGCCATGAGTCATTCAAGGGGTACAAGAGTGATCCAGGAATGGATCACACGACAGCGGTCGAACTTATCCTTAGTAATTAGTGTACTAAGGAATTTTCTCGATTATGGAGGTGGTAAAAGAGTTCGTCGTAAAGGGTTACGTCGATGCAAACTTTGACACTAATCCGGATGACTCTGAGTAGTAAACCAGATTCGTATAGTAGAACAGTTATTTGGAATAGCTCCAAGTAGCGCGTGGTAGCTGCATCTACAAGATGACATAGAGATTTGTAAAGCACACATGGATCTGAAAGGTTCAGACTCATTGACTAATAAACCTTTCTCACAAGCAAGATATGAACAAACCCCATGGGTGTTGGATTCATTACAATCACATAGTGATGTGAACTAGATTATTGACTCTAGTGCAAGTGGGAGACTGTTGGAAATATGCCCTAAAGGCAATAATAAAATGGTTATTATTGTATTTCCTTGTTCATGATAATTGTCTATTGTTCATGCTATAATTGTATTATCCGGAGACCGTAATACATGTGTGAATACATAGACCACAACATGTCCCTAGTAAGCCTCTAGTTGACAAGCTCGTTGATCAATAGATGGTCATGGTTTCCTAATCATGGACATTGGATGTCATTGATAACGGGATCACATCATTAGGAGAATGATGTGATGGACAAGACCCAATCCTAAGCCTAGCACAAGATCGTGTAGTTCGTATGCTAAAGCTTTTCTAATGTCAAGTATCATTTCCTTACACCATGAGATTGTGCAGCTCCCGGATATCGTAGGAATGCTTTGGGTGTACCAAACGTCACAACATAACTGGGTGGCTATAAAGGTGCACTGCGGGTATCTCCGAAAGTGTCTGTTGGGTTGGCACGAATCGAGACTGGGATTTGTCACTCCGTGTAAACGGAGAGGTATCTCTGGGCCCACTCGGTAGGACATCATCATAATGTGCACAATGTCACCAAGGATTTGATCACGGGATGATGTGTTACGGAACGAGTAAAGGGACTTTCCGGTAACGAGATTGAACAAGGTATCGGGATACCGACGATCGAATCTCGGGCAAGTATCATACTGATAGACAAAGGGAATTGTATACGGGATTGATTGAATCCTTGACATCATGGTTCATCCAATGAGATCATCGTGGAACATGTAGGATCCAACATGGGTATCCAGATCCCGCTATTGGTTATTGGCCGGAGAGTTGTCTCGGTCATGTCTACATGGTTCCCGAACCCGTAGGGTCTACACACTTAAGGTTCGATGACGCTAGGGTTATAGGGAAAGTATGTACGTGGTTACCGAATGTTGTTCAGAGTCCCAGATGAGATCCCGGACGTCACGAGGAGTTCCGGAATGGTCCAAAGGTAAAGATTTATATATGGGAAGTCTTGTTTCGGTCACCGGAAAAGTTTCGGGTGCTATCGATAACATATCGGGACCACCGGGAGGGTCCCGGGGGTCCACCAGGTGGGGCCACCAGCCCCAGAAGGCTGCGTGGGCCAAGTGTGGGAGGGGACCAGCCCCAGGTAGGCTGGTGCCCCCCCCCCCCACCAAGGCCCAAGGCGCAGGGAGAGTGGGAGGGGGCAAACCCTAGGTCCAGATGGGCCTTAAGGCCTACCCTAGGGCGCCCCCTTCTCTCCCTCTCCCCTCTGGCCGCCACCCTAGATGGGATCTAGGGCTGCCGCCCCCCCCCCCCCCCCCTTGGGGAGGGAACCCTAGAGGGGGCGCAGCCCCTCCCCTCCCTCTATATATACTTGAGGTATGGGGCTGCCCAACACATGTGATTTGATCTCTCTCTTGGTGCAGCCCTACCCCTCTCCCTCCTCGTCTCTCGTAGTGCTTGGCGAAGCCCTGCTGGAGTATCGCGCTCCTCCACCATCACCACGCCGTTGTGCTGTTGCTGGATGGGGTCTTCCCCAACATCTCCCTCTCTCCTTGCTGGATCAAGGCGTGGGAGACGTCACTGGGCTGTACTTTTGTTGAACGCGGAGGCGCCGTTGTTCGGCGCTTAGATCGGAATCGACCGCGATCTAAATCGTTGCGTGTACGACTCCATCAACCACGTTCTTATAACGCTTCCGCATTGCGATCTTCAAGGGTATGAAGATGCACTCCTCTCTCTCGTTGCTAGTCTCCATAAATTAATCCTGGTGACACGTAGGAAAATTTTGAATTTCTGCTACGATCCCTAACATGTACAACATGGCAACTTTCTATGACATGTGTTTCAAAGTTTCTTCACTATTTTATATACATGTGTAGACACGTGATACATCTCAATCATATCTATAGTTTTTGTATGATGCATGCTACTTCGCTACCAATTTCATACACTTTGTGCTTACTTTTTCTCAACTTTTATTGAATTAATATATTAATCCAGTACACAATGCCAGGTTTCTGTTTTTGTTGTTTTTGGTATTTCCCAAAAAATATCATAGAAAAAGTTTGAGAGAAAAACATACAAAAATGGTTTGGAAAATTTTAAGCCGGGAGAAAACCAGAAGGCCACGACACCATCCAAGGGGCTACCGTAGTGCCTAGGCGCCTAGGGTCCAAGGGAGCCTATGGCCTGTAGGCTCACTGGCTGGCCTCCGGTGCCCGATGTCGGTCGCAACGCGTTGTGGTGATGAGATGACTATTTTTCGCTTTAAGCAAGCCTTAACCATACGCATTGCTGAAGGTTCTCCCTTACTGGGGCGGCCCGTGTCCTGTGTTGCTTCGCTTTAATAAAGGAAAAAAATGACCATACGCATGGCTGAAGGTTTTCCTTTACTGGTTCGGCTTGTGTCCTGTGCTGATTCACTTTAAAAAAGGAAAAAAGAAAGACGGAAAACAAGTAATTCAACCCTTGTCTAGAAGGTGACTCACCACGCTCCTTTTTTTTAACCGGACATAACCCCTTTTCATTACTTTGACATAACGGAAATACAAAGTTTCCACACTGCAGTCACTAAGGAGACAAGAAAGGGGAAAGCGAGTTCAACGCATCCTTGGGAAACCCACTGCAAGCACTCGCCATCGAGCAGCTTACCGTGGGGCGAAAACCTAAGGACACCCAAACACAAACTAGCCCTAAAACGATAACATCCAGCGAGGTTTTACTATAGCAGAAGAGCTCACGCAGGAGCCGAATGACAACGCTCGCGCAGGAGCAGCAAGATCACAGACCAAGGTCAAGACGCACGACCAAAATGAAAACCCAGCTCAGGCAACGATCCTCTCCCTCAGTCCTGCGCCATCTTGCCTGAAGCCGCACAGATCCTCATCATGTTTGAAGCGCTGGCCCTTAGCATCTTAGCTCCTCTCTCCATCGCCTCCCGGTCCGTCCCAGTCATCATCCCTGCCCAATAAGAGATGAAGCCACAAGCAGAATAAATCACAGCGAAAGGAGTCTTTAAATTCTTCTGTTCAAAGGTTGCTTGGTTTCGGCAATTCCATATAGCCCAGCACACGGCTGCAAGCACGAATGTGTAAAACTTTCCTCCATCAGGAAGGAAAACATAGCACCACGAAAAGTATTGCCAAATATTGTTTGGACATGTGTCCGTACCCAGAACACAACCCACCGTCCTCCAAACCACCCTGGCCACAGGACACGTGAAAAATAGATGATTTGAGGTCTCTCTGTTCCAACAGAAGGAACATTTTGGGTTGCCAGCCCATCGTCTTCTACTCATGACATCTCTAGTCAATATAGCATCCTGAAAGGTTTGCCACATGAAGATTTGAATTTTCAAAGGGATCTTTGCCTGCCAGATCCATCTATAGTTGCTGTCTGCAATGTTTCTCTCCAGGTAGTCATATACCGATCTGGTAGTAAATTTCTTCTTCTTGCCTAGGTTCCAAACCACTTGATCAGTTTCTTCTTCTCACCACGCTCCTTGCCACTCGACTAACATCACATTCATGCTATGGTGGTTAGCCGCGTGCTACTTAAGGGAAAAGAGCTGGTTTTCCTGGGTTTTCAATGGGCCTTTTTGTTTTGTTTCATTTCTTTTTCTTCTCCATTTTTCTTTTCATTTTCTTCAGGATTTTTTTCTTTTCTGTTTTATTTTGTTTCTTTTCTTTTTTCTTCTTTCTTTTACATCCATTTCTGCATTTTATTTGTATTTGGTTATTATTATCTTTTTGCGTTATTCTATTTTTATTTGATTTTCTTTTTTCCTCATCATTTTTGTTTGGTTTCCTTTTCTCTTCTCCATTTTTTTCTTATGTTTGTTTTATTTTCACTCTACATTTTCGTATATGTCAAAAACATTTCATTAATAAGTGATCAATATTATTTTGTATACATGTTCAATATTTTAATACTTATTCAACATTTTTCAAATATATGTTCAAAAAATTTCAAACACTCATTCAACATTTTTAATACTTATTCAACATTTTCAAATACTTCTACAACATTTTTAATACTTATTCAATATTTATCAAATACTTGTTCAACATTTTTAATACTTATTCAACATTCTCAAATACTTGTTCAACATTTTTTAAATACTCGTTCAACAATTTTTAATACTTATTCAACATTTGTCCAATACTTGTTCAAAAATTTTAATACTTATTCACAAAAATTAAATACTTGTTCAACATTTTTTAACACTTATTTAATGTTTTTAAAATACTTGTTCAACATTTTTCATATGTTTTTGAAGAGTGTTTTCTGTACATATATGTTGAATAGTTTAAAGTATAAGTATAAAAGTAAAGAAAAAAAGAGAACAAAAAA
Source organism: Triticum monococcum (assembly GCA_034509565.1). Taxonomy (NCBI): domain Eukaryota; kingdom Viridiplantae; phylum Streptophyta; class Magnoliopsida; order Poales; family Poaceae; genus Triticum; species Triticum monococcum. The sequence continues at coordinate 210,165,627 of CM067847.1, read as the reverse complement.
CAAAAAGACAGCCATCGCCTCCCGTGCGGCTGGGCCGGCCCATCTGGCTCCCCCAAGACGCGAGGCTTCCACTGTGCTCGCTTAAAGCGAGACATAGGGGCGCCTTTGTGGTGACTGCTGGGACTGGCGAGCCTGGCTGTTGCGATCAACAACGGTTGGTGCTAGTATGGTTCGCCGGAGATCGGAGCGACGTCGATTATGTTAATGGCGATAGACAGAGATACCTGATGCGCCTGGTAATGAAACCGGCGGCCATTGGTTTTGTGACTGACCGCGTCAGAGCATGGCTAACAGTATTGCCAAGAGCTAGCTATATGAAGTTGTCATGTGAGCTATTGCCAACCTAATAGTTAACATGTATAGTAGGTACAACGTAGTTACTAAGTAGTATTGTCTTATTTATACATGATTCATCTTACACTCTCACAATGATTTTTAGAGTCTGTATTGTAGCTGGCTGTTAATCTACAGTCTGCTTCCTTTCTCTCTCCTCTTTTCTCACGTCCAACTAGTAAAAATATAATAGTTTAGTCCTTACAGTATGCTAAGGGCATGTACAATGCATAGCTCCAAGGTGATGCTTCGCATGCTATATAGGATGGGATATGACGTAAAGTAGGTTCGGATAGGGAAGCGGGATCCTCTCCAGGAGGCGGATGCTTGAACAGAAAAAGTGTGGTCTGATGACAAAAGCTAAAAAGGTTGATTGAAAAGTAGATATGCATGTGTACTAGACTCTTTATTTTCTATTTTTTAATGCGGTCCACTAATGATAGCTTGCATTGGAGAGAAAAAGTTAATGTAAATGCCTCAAATTACTTTTTGTTATGAGGCATAAATATCCATATGCTATTGTATATGCCCTAATTGCGAGAGCAGCGATGCGGCGGACGAGCTCGCATGCTCCTGGTTTGTGCACCAATGATACAAGGTTACGTGGAGGAGGCAATTATGAACGGAGGGAAATACGGCTTCGTACAGGAGACGGAAAGAATGAGATTATATCTGGCCATGGATCGGGCCGGGCCGGGCCTAAAAGAGCCCATAGCAGAAAATTGAGGCCCAGGCCCTCTCAGACCTTATAATCGGGCCTACTTTTCAAGCCCAAACCCGGCCCATTTCATAAAAATCCCTGAAAAGCCCTTAGGGCTTAGGGCCGTGGGCCGGGCCTCTTCCTTAAAATGCTAATATGCTAAGCCTAAGCCCGTCCAGGCCATGCTGATGGGCTCAAAACTCAGGTCCAAGTCCAGCCCACGGACAAGCCCATCGGGCCTAGGCCCTGGATTTTAGGGCCGGGCCTGGCTGGGCCGACAGGGCCGGTCCTGAGATGTTCAGGACTAGATGGGATACGGGTGTGGGCCAGGAGGGACGTCGTGACCGAGCTGGCTGTCGCCCTGACGGCCGCTAACGTGATGTGATAACTAGCAAGGAGCAGCACGCAGCGGTTCAGAGTGAGTAGCTTAGGTCTCCCGACTCCCGTATGCCTAACTCGTTTGCATGCTTTCCGCAAAAATGTGTGCGAACTAATTAAAATGTTTATTTCCTAAATATGGTTCAGATTGACAGCTAGCGAGGAGCAGCAAGCAGATCCGTCCCTGTGAAAAAGAGGCTCACAATGTTAGGCATAAATATGACATGCCCAGTCGCTTGCCAAGAATACCATTTTTCTGTTGGGCAACTTCATCGCAGACCATCAAATCTCACAAATGTTTTGATCAAACGGTCTAAAAATTTTATGATTGAAAAAAATCACATGGGTTTCTGAAGATGATTCTTGCGGGGAACTTTCATCACAATGCATATTTTTTGAAAATGAGTTTTGCAATGGCAACTACTCCCTCCGTCCCAAAATAAGTGACTCAACTTTGTACTAAAATTAGTACAAACTTACTTATTTTGGGATGGAGGGAGTATATGTTACAACATGTGTCTTGACTCTTGAAACGATTTTTTTCGTGGCAACTTTTATTAGAGGCATATATTTCAAAAATTCATATTTCCATGAAATTTTTTTATTACTTTGTATATGTTTTCAAAATGAAATCTTACCATGGATACATATGTTCTAAATTCGCCATGTGACCATTATATCTTTTCCTAATTTTCCCATGATTTTATAGACTGAAATTCATAGTTTTTTTATCATGTGACCATTACGAAGTTTCTAAATTTTCCGTGATCTTTAGAGAAACAATTATATGTTTGTGGCAAATTTTATCATCTAGACATGGTGAGTTTTGTGGTAGTTTATTTATTTTAGAGCATGGCACAAAAAGGTTGTGTTAGAGAGATATAACTATATGAAAAATTTATATGTTTGTGGCAAATTTTATCTTCTATACATGTTTTTTTTTGCTATACATATGTATTTTAAAATCCTGACTATGTGGTAGTTTTGTTTTCAGAAGTGTGACAATTTTTTAGCTAGTTACGCCGGCGCGGCCGTGGTCGGTGGCAGCACCCAGCTACTCTTCGCGATTGCATCTAACCCTCCGCGATGGATCTGGGAAAGTGAACATGGAGTGATAGCTGACCCGAGGCCAACTTCATCGTGTGACTCTATCCTATCCGTTCTTGTTTGTTTGGGGTAAAATGGACAAACGAGGTGGCCCAACACGTGGGAGTAAACGGATTTTTGTCCGTTTTGTGTCCGCTTTTGGGGTGGAACGGACATCACGCGGACGCGCGAGTCGTTTGCGCGTGTCCTCCTCTGGCCCGTCCGCCAGTGGCACAGGGCGGGCCTTTTTCTATTCGCCCCCTCCCTCCCTCCGACTGCACCCCCCTCCACTCTTCCCCACTCTCTCCTTCGCTGCCCGCCGCCGCCGCTGCCATTGCAGTCGTGCAGTTCGGACACGCGCTCGCCCAACCCCTTCCCCTCGGTGCTGCCAAGCTACCCAACCACGGCCACCTGGTTTGCGCACCTGCCGGCAGGATTTGGGGCGGACCCGGTCGGTCTTGAGCTCGCCTGGCTGTGGGAGGCCGGGCCGCGCCATGGACTGGCCGGGCACCTCGCCGGAAGGCCGTGGCATGGCCGCAAGGCCACATGCAGGCGGTGGCTCCTCCTTTAGCCGCTCGGATCTGCATCGTCGGTGGTCCGCTGACAGATACACGAGTGGCGGTCGGCCGGACTCGGTGCTTGCCCAAAAGCTCGTCAGCGCACCGTTGCCTCTCATTAAGTGCGACCACTGCCCAAGGATGGTCGTGCGCCGCGTGTCTACAATGCCGGAATATCCTGGATGGGTGTTCATTAAGTGCTTAAACGATGGGGTATGTGCTCTTTTTAATTTCGATTTATGCTCTAGATTTGACTAGTTGTGCTAACTTCAAATTTTATTGTGTAGTATGGATGCAAGTTTTGGTATTGGAAAGAAGAGTACATCGATATATTGATAGAGCGAAATTCAGTACATGTTCATGCACTTTTAGCTAGTATATAGGTTGTAAATGAGACAAGTGCACTTGTTGCTAGATTAGAGGCTAGACACGACACTAGATGTGAAGAAGCAACATCTACTTCTGGCTTGAAGAAGAAAGGAGGATGACAGATCGAGCCTCCTCCACAGATCAACAATGAGTGCATCGAGAAGGCCCTAACCCAACTCAAAGGAGTAGTTATGGAAGTTGGGTATCTTCTAAAATGTATTCTTGTGGTTTTTGTTTTCTTTGTTCTTGCTTTACTAGTCAAAATGTGATGATGTATTTTTCATGTACCAAGAATAAATAATGAAAACAAAATTAAAGACTTGCTAAGAAAAATGTACGCGGACAGAATGCGGCCGGGATGCGTCCACGCGCTGGGCGCACGGCCACCGCATCCCAGTACAGGCCCGGACAAAACCCATCACCCTACACAAACGGATAGAATCCGGACAAAACGAACATTCGCTTGGGGTCGTGCGGTAGAGTTGGCCTGACTATGCACAGAAGGTCCACAGGTTGTGGACGTCACCCCGACAGACTGTTGAGACGTTGGTAGAATCTCTAATCCTAATGAACGACTTGATGAATAGTCTGCACGGTTTATTTTCGTCTTTTTTTTTTCGTCATCCCCCACCCCATCGAACGATACCTCCACCAGTCGATACCACCACACTAATTTTTCCTCTCCCCTGCAAAATCGATGGACATAAAACCAAGCAGAAAAACAACACACACAAAAAAACTACGCTTTCCTAATCTACCCTTCACCACGCTTTCCTAATGTATCTATCTAATCTAATCAATCTATCAATTTATATTCAAAACAGATCTTTCCCTTGCACGCTTTCCTTCGTTGTTTGGGTGAGGAGAGGAAAAAAAATCAATCAATCTATATTCAAAACAGATCTTTACTTGGCGTGTCAATCAATCAATCTAAACTGATCTTATATGATTACTACAAATCAATCTCTACTTGTAAAGAAGGAGTCCTACGTCGTTTCCTTCGTTCGCTCACAACTCCCCTCGATCTCTCGTACGATCTTCTTCTCCTCACCTCCCACCGATTTTTTTATCCCTGTAAAAACCGGTAAAGAAAACCCCTAAAAAAATCATCTCTTTCATCATATCCCTTCGTTGGTCTTTGTCCACCCGTCCCGCAAGAAAAAAAAAACAAGCGATCAAACTTCCCCAATCTCACGCAAGACGAGACCCGCAACCGCAAGGCGATTAGGGTTCCTTCCCGCCGCCGGCCAATCCTCCCATCGATCGCCTCCGGCCAAGAGAACCCTTGGACGACATCTCCTGCTCGTGTACGTGCGATTCCCAAGCAATGCCGCCCTGTCCTGATTGTCCTTTCCGGTCTCTGTCTCGACGATCTCCACCACCACCATGACTCCGGATCCAAGCCGGCCCGTCGCCACCGGCATGCCTTACCGCAAGGTCATCGTGCGGATGATAGTATGATACCGAGGGGCAGTCAGAGTGCCAGATGCGGGCGTCCATCAAGGGTGTGGTAGACGAGGACCGAGGTTGCGACGCTGACGTTATCTCCTACTCCGGATCCAGGGTGAGAATCTTGTGTCTTTCCTCTTCTTCTCTGGTGACTATGGTTTGAAGATTTGGGATCAGGCAGCTGGCCTTGGCAGGGGTGACATTGCAAGAACCGAAGCAGATGTAGTAGAGAAGCAGAAGCGACCGGTTCACTCCGTTATGAAATCTTGTTTCTGATTCTTGGATCCTGTGTAGTAGAGAAGCAGAACTCAGCGACGGGTATTCCATTGGATACATTATGAGGTTGTTTCTTCTTTGTTTACTGACAACAAGAATTGACAGCCTTTTTCTTTTGCACTTTGTCTGTCTTAATCACCTAGCTTACCTGGATTCAAGAGTATGACGGTTTTTTTAGAGAGGAATAGAGGATGACTGTTGGTTGTTGTACGCTGAAGGTCGTATATATTATTTGTTTGCCTCCAACGAAGCTGCAGGTCTGATCCAAGCAAGCAAGTTTGTTCTTATCTGATCCTAAAACAAATATCATGACAGAATAACGTATATATAAGCAATGCAGTGTATCAAACTACCAATATATACAAGTGCATAAGTTATTCTCCTAGCTTTTACATGCTGGGCCATTGTTAGAAACTATTCCTGTAAGCATACACTTTTGTACAGTTTTGTTTGTTAATTCCTATGTATTAGCTTTGACTTTCTTCAGCTGACGTTAATTACTTTGATCCTTTTCAGTATGCTGAAGGTTGAAAATGAGGCTGTCACTGCTGAAGATTTGCACCAGCACGGGTGTCGTTCGGCTTCGCTGCTTGATTCGGCAAGGTCCTCGCGCTCTTCTTCAAGGAGGACTTTGCACTCAAGGTAGGGGCCATCTACAAAGCCGCCTGCCCGCTCTACGATGGCGCACTGCAAGAACGCCTCGGTCATCACCTGAATCTCATGGAGCGTGTTGCAGGCTGTGGAACGAGCTCCGCGAGGTTCGTATGTTGATGTTTGTGCTCAAAATTTTGACAATTCCACTCGAATATCACTTCTCCAGTGTATGTATATATGCAATCGACTGCAATCTGTAAGTACAAGCTCCGGGAGAGCACCGTGGCCTCTGCTATCCATGACACGAGATAGGTCCCTTCCCTGACGTAGGCAATAGCCCCATCCCTTGCTGATACGGATAAAGACACAAGAATCCTTTTATTGGTATATATGTATTTTTAGATTGCTTACCCCAGTGGTTTCTTTTCTTCATGTGAACAAACGATGTATCTGACCAGATTCCCCTCTCAAGCATGTACCTGATTGGTTGGAACGTGGAAACATCACAAATTCACATGTGAGTACGCCGGAGAGAACAAGGTCAAGGCCATGTCCAGAAGCAAGCGTAGCAAGGCATCCGGCGAGGGTGCTGCTTGCGGATGATATCGCACGGAGGGGCTGCTGCCTCCACTGGGTGGTCGGCTGGTGGTCAAGCCATCGCCGGCGCCGGTGTCAAAGCTGTTGTACCACTTCCCCATCGCAGGGTTTGATGCCAAGGCGGCGTACTCATTTCACGTTCCTCGTCGCGCCCCAGGGACAACGAGTTGTTGTTCATCACCTTTACTATGCCCGATGCAACACCTGGAGGTGCTGACGCCCACATCGTGCCATAGCCTCACCATCATGTACGATGCTAAAGAGGGGCTCAGGTGCAGCCCGGCTGTGGTTCGACAATACGCTTGAACACTAAGGCCGTGAGGCTAATCAGCGGGATGCACGGGCCCCATGAGTAGCAGGACATGAGGTGTACACTACTGGAGGCAGATGCTGCTGGAAGGCTGTTGGCCGGCGGCAGCCCGAGCGGTGCCCTTAGGATGCGCAGGTCTGTGGCCAACACTAGCCAAACAAGTACATCTCTGATCTCTCTCTTTTGCTAGCTATCTCTTCTACTAAACATCATACCTATTGTTATTTGGATGACTGGATGCACAACCACATAAGTTGTTCGACGCATGCTCTAACATGTGATGATTGATTTTATGCATCTTCTGTGAGCACTTGCTAAAATAATTAATACATTGGAATGCTTCGAATCCAAATGTATAAGTTTACTTGAACGGCGTAGTTGATTGGACTTTGGAGTGCATATTTGGTTGATTCCAACATTAATTTTAGTGAACTAGCTGGGCATCATTTCAACTGCTATAGTTGTGATAAAATTATAGTGAACTTATCAACCAAAACAAACAATAGTTAATTTTAAGGTTAAAAGGTCATCATCTTGTAGATTAGAGATGGAGCTTTTCTATGCTAAGTACTTGCTGAATGCATTTTACCTTAATTTTTATTTAATTCATCTTATTTCAGAGTGAACACAGTAGAGTTTAGAGTTTTCCTTCGAATTTGAGGCATATTGAAGTAGGACTTGGACGTCATCGAGGAATCGTAAAGGCGATCAGCCAAATATGCTCTACTGATGACAAGGATGCTGGAGTGGCAGTAGAGCCACTCGCCACGGGCTTCCAACATTGGCAGTCGCACCACCACGTCTCTCTCGTCGCCTTCTTGCTGATCTTCAGCCCCATAGCAATTTTTTTATATTTGAAGGACCACGGGCATTTGGATCGCTAGCTATAACTTTTATTGTACTGTACTAATTGCTATGATAAAATCCATGTCATTGTACTGTACTAATTAGTACTCTACTATAAAGATGATAATCACATCAATCTAAGTTTACCGGGTGGTGCTTCTTTATATATATTCAGAGAAAAGTAATAGATTTCCCTTGTAAATTTATTTTTCGTAATAGGAATGATAGCATTTTTCAGAACAAATTTAGAGAAGTAATAGATTTTCTGTTGTAGATTTATATTTCCTTTTGCGGAGTTGCAACAGTAACACACAATCGTATGCTACCAGCTGGAACAATGATGAAAAAGCTAGGAAGGAGTAGGAACTAACTTCATTTATTAAAAAAAGGAAGGTTAGATTTTGCAACAGTAGCATGCAAACATATATAAAAGGGATGGTAGCATTTTTCAGAACAGTACTAATTCCAGATCTATTGACTTGCAAATCAAGTGGGTAGGCATCTGAAAAGTCAGTGGACTAAAGATGTGCAAAGGGTTGTATTACACCATGTTTTAGAAAAGATGTCTCTCTTTTGCTATCTTGATAGCTTGAAACAAGTAGATTACCTCAAGACCTTGATTTCTATTATGACAACCAAAGTATTGTTACCTTTACTGTCTTATGACAATGGCCTGTTGGTAAAGAAAAGAAAGTGATCTAAGTATTTCCATGGAACAAACTACTACTTTATTCATTTCCATTCATGGAAAATGTCATTAGCAAAGATAAAGTTTAATGTTCGCTTATGAATATTAAAGTTAGTTTTAGTTCCTATTTTGAATTTGGTATCATGCATATTAACGTAAGCCTGGTTGGTTCAATCGATTTGAATTCAGTTTTAATTCCAATTTTGAATTTTGTATCATGAATATTAACAGCCGACTTACATTGAAGACCCCAACGGAGTTGGAGGTAGATCGGGTATAGAGAGATAAAAAGATAAAAAAAAATACCTATGTATCCTAGAGAGGCGAGGGTTAAAAATATACTCCCTCCATTCCAATGAATAAGGCACACACGCTTCTTAAATTCAACTTTGACCATAAATTAAATTTTTGCAACTTAAAAATTATACCACTGAAAACTTCTTTTCAATATGAATTAAACGGTATAATTGTTATCAAATATAATCCGCATTTGGTTGGTATAATTTATCATCAAAGTTGATTTTTGAAGTGCGTGCGTGCCTTATTCATTGGATGAAGGGACTGCATCCTACGAGAGGGGGAAGCAAGGTGCATGTTGCCTTTGGGATGAAAATTTCTATTCATCACTTGCTCACTTGGAACATGAGTTAGTGGACTTTGAGACAAGAGTGAAGGTTGAGAGTGAGCAGGATGAGGGTTGGGGTTAGTCTGTTTAGTTACAACTCACTAAGAACACGAATTAGTAGATTTTGTGTCAAAAGTGGCGATCGAGAGTGAGCATGAGTTAGTGGACTTTGTGACAAGAGTGAAGGTTGAGAGTGAGCGGGATGGGGGTTGGGGTTAGTCTGTTTAGTTACAACTCACTTAGAACACGAATTAGTAGATTTTGTGTCAAAAGTGGCGGTCGAGAGTGAGCATGATGAGGATTGGGGTTGGTTAAGTTAATGCTAACTAAGCGGAATAATTTTTCTACTTTAGAAAATGTGGCAAATTGCATTTCATTAGAGATGGCTTTGCAGCAAATTGCATGAGCAAGCGGTTCATATTTTTTTCCATCAAGTTGTATAAGTTTTGATTAAGATAGAAGGGTAAATGTTAGCGGGCATTTTTTTTTGTTACGATAGAAGGGTAAATGTACTGGCCGGTTGCTTCAAGAGTTAATAATGAACACGGTAGCGTATCAGTTGCATCTTGCATGCCCAACAATGGATATCATATTTTTATTTCGTGATAATGCACGACATTCAACATTATGTTACAACGTGACAATGACTCAGGAGATACCAGACTTGCCTTCTTGGCTCGAGGGGTGTCACAGTGACGCATCCCTCCTCCCCCTTGATGACCATGGTGGATCAACACAAACGCCGAGGGGCTGGGGGTGCTGGAGGATAGTGGTGGAGAGTGGGGCGGTTGGTGGGGGACTCCTCCTTGACGCTTCATGGGGAGGTACGGTGTGAAGGAGAGAGGGCTCCATAGCGATGGTGAGATGGGCACCATCCGGTTTTAAAGGATAGGGCTCCAATGAAAAAAGTTTGATGGGAAACCGAGAAGGAAGAGGGGGTCCAGCAAGAAAAGGGAACAATGGGTCGTTGGGTGGTTTTTTTGTGTTGGGGCCGTGTGTTAGAGATAACATGACAGATAGTCCAAACAACCACATTTTTCACCCACACAGCAACTAAATTTGGAGGAGACCGGACTATCTAGACGGATGAATTTTGAGAAGCCCATTGGGCATTTATTTGACGCCCAAACATATGAGAAAGAAATGTAGCCCGTACCAACGCACGGATAAATTTATTTGTTGGCCCGTGGCAACGCACGGGCAATCTACTAGTAGTAAAATATTCTGACTGGTACATGATTTGGGCTGGCAGTGTGGGCCGTTCTGTGCAAACGGCACAGCGCCACTCCATGGGCCAATGCAGTTTTCCCCTCGCGCGGAATACTGTCTCGTACAGGCCACGGAAGGCGCTGGTTGGAGTTTCTGGCGCCCACGCGCCTGCTGGTATGGGCCAGTCCCACGGACACACAGGTAGTAGCGCAAAAAAAGAAAACTCAGACATACATGGCGCTGCACGTGGAATCGAACTCACGATCAATACCTCCAGTAAGTGGTTGGCTGACCACTCGAGCTACTATGAATATATAAAACATTGCAGCACGACGATACATAAGAACAGTAGCTGCATAGATATTTAAATTATATGAAAACATTTTAGAAAAGCGTGATTTCTTTTGACAAAATGTGTTTATTTTCTTGGAAGTCTACAGATTTTAGAAAAAAATTCATCAATTTTCCAAAAAGTTCGCAAAAATCTGAAAAGGTTCATCGATTTTTTAAAACTTCCAGAAAGTCTGAAAAAGTTCATTGATTTTGAACAAAAACTTCATCTATTCTAAAAAAAAGCTTATCAATTTTCAAAAAAAGTTCATCAATTCTCAAAAAGAGTTTATCAATTTCAGAAAAGTTCATCGATTTTTAAAAAAGTTTACAAAAATCAATTTTGAAAATTAGTTCACAAATTTAAAAAACTTTCATCAATTTTGGAAAAGAGTTCGTCGAATTTGAAAAAAACTTCATCGAATTTGAAAAAACTTCATCGATTTGGGAAAAGAGTTCATCGAATTCGAAAAAAGTTCATCAAATTTGAAAAAAGTTAATCGATTTTGAAAAAAGTTCATCGATTTTGAAAAAGAGTTCATTGATTTTGGAAAAAAGTTCATCGAATTTTAAAAAAAGTTCATCGAATTTGAAAAAAGTTCATCAAGTTTGAAAAAAAAGTTCATCCAATTCAAAAAAATGTTCATCAAATTTGTAACAAAGTTCTTCGATTTCGAAAAACATTCATTGATTTTGGAAAAGTTCATTAATTTGAAAAATAGTTTATTGAAATGAACAAAAGGAAAAAAAAACACCGAACAAAACCCTTTCGAATAAACAAGAAAAACGAAAAAAATGTACATGAGAAGAAAACAGTGAAGAAGATATTTTTGAACACATGAGGTAAGAGTGGTGCGGTGGTTAGCGTATGGTGCGAAAGAAGAGGAGGTGCTGGTTCGATTTCCACCAGACGCATTCGCATTTTTGTGCTTTATACAACAGAAAAAAAAGGAACGATGGGCCGGCCCAAGAAGACGCGTGAAGGAGGGAGAGGTGTGCGCCCGTGTGCGCGGTTGCCTGTAGCGGGCGCAACGGGCGCCGTTCAGGGAATGCCATGGGCCACATACCGCTCTCAATACAACTGTGTGCTTCGATCTCGATGTGAACGGGCCCGTGTAGATAACATGGGCATGCGAGGACGAGCACACCTATGAATTTTCATGCTAATTGCACCTTATTATACTTGCTTTTCTGTTGAAACCCCGGTGGTCTGGTGTTGGAACAACGTCACCGGGGTGTTGCGACCACAACCGATGCGTCCTACGATGACACACCGACACTTCAATGGGGCGTTACAGGCACAAAATTAAATCACCCGCAAAACAGCTACACTATTGCTGATCGAGAGCCTTGCCGCTACGCCACAGCCGCCGCCTTGAAATCCTTCACAAATCCCTCTAAATGGCTCCAAAATCAAGAAAAACCTCTAGAATCATCCCTCCAATCTGAAAAATTGTCGCTATTGCCGTGATTGCCCGCTATAGCGACCACTACAACTTCTAGGAGAGTCTACTGTGAAATCGTCAATCCCTAATTTTAATTTGGCCACTAGACAACAACGACATGGTGACCTCGAAGGGATTTTTTGCCGGTCTATGTAGGAGGCCGACAGCTTCTATGAGCGCAGAGGGAGAAGCGCGTGCGGTGAAGCAGCGCTAGAAGGGGATGACGAGAGTGAGAGAGAGAAAGAAACATTGTGCGGGGTGGGAGGTCGATCAGACGGCTAAGGCTGACATGATCAGATGGTGTGGGAGGCCATCGATTTAGGCTACTTGCCGGTCAACTGACTCCTAGCATCGCCCACGATCGGTCGCCCGATTGATTGTTTTCCTACGAAGAATTATGACATCTATATCTATACTGTCACTAAGCTCCCAAGATTTCCACGCTCATGGTGCATCGTGGTTTTTGGGGTCGGTTGTGGGCCTATTTATTAGGATGAGTTTTAGTTGTTGCGTGTATATGGGCCTACTCAATGCTGAGTCGTGGCGATTCATGCAGCTTTTTTTCTTGGACGCGTCAATGTGTGTCTGCTCTCTCCGCGCTCTCCTTCTCGATGGAGCACCGATGGACCAGGTTGTTAGCCTGCGATCGGGTGTGGCGATGTGCCGCCAATAACAACCATATATCGATTCCGTGTTTTTTTTTCTTCTTTTGTGTTTTTCTTTATCGGTTCTTTGATTTATGTTTCTTTTTTGGTTTTTGTGTGTTTTCTCATTTTTTTTCTTTTGAGGTTTTTATTCACATTTTTTATAAATACATGTCCACTTTATTTAAATATACATTTAACTTTTTGTTTATACAAGTTCTACATTTTTAAGATACACGTTAAACATTTTTTCAAATACTTGTTTACAATTTGATGAATGTACACTGTGAACATTTTGTAAACACACATTGAACATTTTTATTCAAATACTAAGCTCAACGATTTGGAGCCTCCTGGTGCGTCATGGGCCGTCTGGTCTCTATAGGCCCCACTTGTAAGGGCGTGTGTCGCTTGTTGGGAGTAACACATATGTATATAATCGTAAAGTGCCACGCGGTTTTCCGGTTTCGAGAAGGTTCTAGAAGGTATTTCTTAAGTATTTTTCATTCTTTTCTATGTGTTTCTCTACCTATTTTAATAAATTGTATTCTTGTTTTTCATTTTTCTTGTTTTTGTTTTGTTCTCTTTTCACAATTTTATTCATGAACGATCCTGCATGCCAACATTTTGTCATTTATGCCACTAGTCATGTCTTACTATTCAGTTTTGTCATTACAAGTTACAACTACTGAAAAATGCCATTGTTCCGTGAAATGCTTGCTCCAAATTTTCATGAGATATCTCGAAAACACCATCGTTCCATTAGATCAATGTTTGCTCAAGAATGCCATTAGACATTGTTATTGTCAGGTCAAACCCATTGACCATGTTATATGATAAAAATACTGTAGACCCACATGTCAATTCTCTCTATCTCACAATGATAAGTGTGCGCCCACTTGTCAGGAGTAAGTAAGTCGGCTCTTCTCCGGCGTGTCCGTGAGATTGCCTCGGCTGTTTGTGGTTGTGAAGTCGAAGCTGCGGTGAAGAGGCCCAGGTGGCGTACGATGACACGCGACAGGTGGTCCGTTCGGCAATCTTCCATGACACCTACTATGCCTAGCTTTTCGTAGTTCATCATCAGAGTCGGAGCTGCGTTGCCTTGTAGTGGGTGGATAGCGTTTCGTAGAGTGTAGTGTTGTTCTGCAACTAATAGGGTTGCTATTTTTTCTTTTTTTTGATCTTCGGATCTTCACCATGTTATGCTTTCGTTGCTTCCTGCTTAATCTGAATCAAGCCAGCAATTTGCTGGATCTTTCAAAAAAAATGTTGGTGGGATCGAGTGCAGCCCACACTTTATTGTAGTGAGATAGCGGGAGGGCTGACATGTTGGTCCATAACTATTTTGGTCATTAGCCCTGTTTGGATCATGGGGTTAGAGCTAGTTTGGGTTAGTTGGAGGCTCAAATAACCCAGAATTATCCAAACAGGTAGGGTTAGAGTGGGTTAGTTCCATCTAACCCAACTATCCCGGTGGAAAGATGCTTATTTGAGTTAGAGTGGGTTAGAAAATAACTCTAACTCTAACTGTGTTAGAGTATCCAAACAGGGCCATTATAACATGGCAAACAAGATTTGAGCTAACAGTAATTGTGTTTAGAGGCATTTTTAAGCATGCGTCTGACGAAGCGATGTAATTTTTGAGCAGTTAAAACCCCTTGTGATAAAACTAAGTAGTGTGACATAACCAGTGGCATAAATGATAAAAAAACCTATATTTAAATTTCATGAACATTATTAAAGTCTTTAGATTTTTTAGTTTTTGAACTTTTCTCAAATTCGAGAACATTGTTTGAGATCCAAAATATTTTAAAATTCATGAACATTTTATTTAAAAATCTGTTTAAATTTGCAAAATGTTGGAAAAATAAATTTGTGAACATCTTTTGATTTAATCAATTTTTTCAATTAAATAAGTGATAATAGGTTTTACTGAGCTAGCATTGGAGTAAATGGGAAAAAAACGAGTGAGAGTTTGATGGACTGGCCTATAAGTGACTGTTATATCATCAATTTCATCGTTTTACTGTGGAATAGCAGCTTCCAAGAGGCTCACACTACCAGCACTGGCTCACACCAAGTTCAAAACATGAAAGGACACCCATCCACGCACAAACAACACCACTCTCCTCTTAAAACAAATACCATCTTCGATGGCAGGCCAACAAAATTCGTAAGAAAAACCAGCAGCCCAACACAATATCTAGATGATAAAAGAACGCCAGAACAGAACTAAAACCCAAACCAACACAGATAAACTAGAACAAAATAACCGACTGCAATAATATACTAAAGAAGAAAAAAGTTAATCCGACGGGTGAAAAACGACGCAGCAAAGCATGCGACAGCCTCTAGTACTAATTGACATTACAAACGAGGCATCTGTCAACCACGCTGCCCTGTCTGGCAATTAATCTCTACTACCTTCGTCCAGGTTTGTTGGCCCCTTCATATTTTGTGCCCAATTTTCATCGTAGATTTGACTAATAAATTCTAAGTGGTATGTCACAAAACTTATATTGTTGGATTCATATTTAAAAAAGTTTCCAATGATACTAATTTTTAGTTTATATAACTTATTTTATGATAGTTATGTTAGAATTGTGTCGAATATTATTATACAAGATAGGTTACAGTTGGACTTGGTTTGGGACTGTGTGTAGATAGGGTAGGAGTCGTGTCCAAGTAGGACACTTGTATCCTAGGCCTCTCATATATAGCGGATGTAGACACACAATGTAACCTATGCGAACATAATAGCACAAGCACGCGGGGGAGCCGGCGGCGTGTGCCGGTGTGATGGTGTCATGGGAAGGAGCGCCCGTAGTCATGCCTCGGGATGTAGCCATATCGGTGAACCTCGTTAACAAATTTTGATGTCGTGCTTGTGTGATTGTTTTGATTCTCAGTAAATCGACGATGGACTTAGATTTATTCTAACAAATGGTATCATGAGCTAGGGTGTTTGGAGATTGGTATGGATCATTGAGCTAGAGGAGGAAGAAAACAAACGACACAAATCTGCGAAAAGAGGTCGTAATACGGGACGAAGTCGTCGGCGAGTTGCAACTTGAAAGCAGACGTTGGTCGTTGTAATCTTCATGGAAGTGATCAAGTGAGTCAGGCATCAGATCGGTCTAAAGCGGGGTTGTGCCGCGGAAAGCGCAAGGCGGGTACGTGGTGCGGCGGCCTAGCCAGACTAGCGGAGGCAGGTGGCCAAGTCGGGCGCGTGGCGCTCGAGCTCATAGTCGTGGGCAACTGTAGCAGGGTTCAGGATGGGTCGTGCGGCCGAGTACGTCAGGTGAGCGGCAACAGGCAGGCTGCTGGAAGCGATCGTATTGATGGATTTGTTTTGGAAAAAAAGGGACCGAGTCCCAGGAGGATTATGCGTCCTCGTGTTTGAGCCGGACCTGTGCAGCAGCAAGGCAACCCATCCATCGTAAGTTGTATGGTAGCTAATGCATTGGAGTTGAGCCAAGTGAGCCATGACGTGAAGACCAACTCTTGGTTGATTGTGCTAGTAGTACACACAGGGTCTGTATATTTGAGGCATTGCGTGGAAAGCTTTAAATATTTTTTTCACAGGGTCAGCCGTACAAAGAATCATGACATCAACGGGAACTAAGTTTGAGATGGAAAGTTTGACAAAACTGAAAACCTTGGGTTATGGCAGACAAAGTTATAAATTTGTTGACACAACAAGGATGCTTGAAGGCGTTGTGGGATGTCAAGTTAGTGGGACGATGAAGACTGTTAGGAGTTGCAGATGGTTGCAGTCGGGGAAGTTCGGCTGGGTCAGACTTGTCAGTCTGACGGATCGACGCAAGTCGGTTGGTACAGAAAACGGTGGTGAGATCAGCAACGACGACATAGGAGCGTGATGCTGATGGTGACCGACTTCTGGGCGTGGAAACACGTGACGCAGGCCTGAAGGCTTGTGTGGCTTCGACAAGACTATGGCGCGGGATTGATTCAAAGTGGTGTATACACGGAGCTTGAAGTCGATGAGGCGCAGGGGTGGATTGATCATCTACCATGGAGTCATGTTGAAGGTGCAGCTGGATTGAGGGGCTACGGCGTAAGTCGACGGGGTTGAAGCCTATTCAGCAGGTGGGAAAAAGCGAGGGACACGTAGTTCGGACTAGAGCCCAGTGGTCTGATGGAAGTGTGAAACTCGTCATCGGTCGGTGATGATTGGTGGTACTCTGCAGTGGGGTTGAGTGGTGTGGTTTCGCGACCCTTGAGACTCGATCAGGACAGCGAAGGCTCGACGCGGTAATAGCGGTGAGGCGTGCGGTACGCACGAGGCATGGAGACGGGCCAAGGCTCTGGTGGTCATACATGTGATGAGACAACTGCGAATTTGACTCGGGATGACTACAATCAACGGTGAAATTCCTTCAAGTTTTAGACAGGCGGTCAAGAAAGGAGCAGTGATGTTGAGTTCAGGTAACTTTTATGTGTGACACCCAATATATGAGTTGTTCACTTTCACGCAGACAGTGGTCAGTGTGTGATGACGTTGAACGGATTCTTCGGAAGTTGGGAGCACAAGGTAGAGTATTGAGGAACTTAATTTTGCTCGAGTATTGACTGTAAGGAAGACGAGAAGAGACTACAGTTGCAGGTGGAGTCACGTGGAGTCTGGGAGTAGCAGCGGTGCTCATGACGTATCTCAAGTCCAGTGTACATGGAGGTTTGACGCATGGACGAATTCAAGATGATGAAGAATATTCGCCAAGGTGGAGTTTGTTAGAATTGTGTCGAATATTATTTTACAAGGTATGTTACAGTTGGACTTGGTTTGGGACTGTGTGTAGACAGGGTAGGAGTCGTGTCCAAGTAGGACACTTGTATCCTAGGCCTCTCATATATAGCGGGGGTTACATCGACACACAATGTAACCTATGCCAACATAATAGCACAGGCACACGGGGGAGCCGGCGGCTTCTGCCGGCGCCCGGACGGCCGGGTGCGGTATTGTAATAGTGTCATAGGGAGGAGCGTCCGTAGTCATGCCCCGGAGATGTAGCCATATCGATGAACCTCGTTAACAAATCTTGGTGTTGTGTTTGTGTGATTGCTTGATTCTCGGTAGATCGACGGTGGCCTCGGATTTATTCTAGGGGAGTGCTACAAATCATCCCGATGATTTTGTCTAAAATTAAGCCGCCTCCTAATCCGTCTGATTTGACGTTTCACATTCGTAGGATCAGGAAGCTCCCCCGTGGCAGCACCAAAGCAGCAACTCTCATGGCAGTAGCTCCCATGCTAGCACCAACCGCGCCCGACGGTGCTTCAATGCAACCTCTGCCGGAGCTCCGACGACACCCCATCGCTTCACTGCAGCTCCGACGGTGCTTTATTGCAACTCTGGCGGCGCTTCAACGACCCCTATGACGCTTCATTGCAACTCCGGCAGTGCTACATTGCAACCCCGACGATGTTTCGTTGCAGCGCCAACACCGGCGCCGCGGTGCTCCACGGCAGCATCCTGATGCCGCCGGCGAAGCTTCATTGCAGCACCACCGCCACGCGCCGGTGCCCATCGTATCACCGGCTGCTCCGTCGAAACTCCACCACAGCACCTGATGGCCGCCGGCGAAGCTTCAGTGCAGCGCAGCGCGACGGCCACGAGGTGCCGTGATGAAGCACGACGGCGATCGTGGAGGCTGCGACGCAGCAGGCGGGTGGTGACGGCGGATCTTGAAGCAGCAGCCGCACTGATGCACGCGGTGGTCGGAGGGGACCCCGTCCTTCGCGGCCTTGCGGCTGGTCGCTGGAGAAAAGCGAATCGACAGGAAGGGGACGAGAAGGTCGTTGGAGTTCTTGTTGAAGATAAGGATAAGAGAACATTTGGGAAAGAAGAGAGAAAACTACTGGACGAGCTTTCTCTCGCGTGAATAGATGACCAGTTAAGGGAACGCTCGGTGGTGGTCCTCACAGGGACACGTGTCAAGCATTAGAGGCGGCTTAAGATGCGATTAAATCATCCGGCTGTTTTTTATCGTTTTCCTTTATTCTAATAAGTTAAATCAAAGGTGAAAGTTTGACCCAAACTAAAAGGTGACTAATAAACAGGACGAAGGTAGTACCACGGAAGCCGCACTATGGCATGTAGTTGATCAGCGCGCACCATTTTCAGATGTCATGCTTAATTGCTCCGATCCATGGCATTTAGCGCGCGGCCTGGCTCGTGATTTTTTTAATTGCCCCTGATTTCAGCTATTTGATTCCATATCAGCGTTACCGAGCATCCATGCGTGTGCACTATAAATATCCTTCCAACCAAGGTTGAGAGTGGTAGGCTTGCAACACCAGCAGCAGACACCTCACCTGATAAGTTTCCTTTTTTTTCTTTCATTCACAAGGATGAAGACTGTCAACATGGTGTTCGTGGGTCTTGCTCTTTTGGTGCTATCCTCAGGTAATCAACAGTTGAGTATTATGCATGTAATCCGACGTTCTTTTCTGTTGATTTTTCCTAATCCTCGTTCGTTTCTTTCTGAGATCCGCAGGCATGTTGATGCAGGCTTCAGCGGAGCTCTGCAGTGACTCGATAGTTTCGCCAAGTTGTGATGGCAATGGCGTCTCATGTAAGGAGCTATGCAAAAGGTTCATTTACATCGGCAAGGTCACTGCAACATGCGTTCCCCAGGGGTGTAAGTGCACGGTCTGCATACCACATGATTAAGCACGCGTTCGTTTTCCTGTGGTTAGTGGTGAAATAAGGTCTTGTTTTAGACAAGTTGTAATCAGGGCCTCAGGGGCAGCCAGCCCTGAGTCACTACATTACTTGTCACTGCAGAATGTATTGATTTATAAGCCAATGTATTTTGCTTTTTTGATATGCAAAAGGACAGAAAAGTATACCTGCATTTTGCCTTTTCATATTAACTTGGCCAAAGAATTTGTTAGATCACTCGAGATATATGAGCGGAATTAGATAAACTAGATGATGCCTCACGCGCTGCTGCGGAAACCTTGCTAAAAATGCATGAATAGTTGCTATGAAAACATCTAAAAACTAATAGAATGCAAATGTAAGCTTAAAAGATAAAAAAATGAGAAGTGCCTAAAAAGAGAGGAAAAAAATGTCATTTCTAACAAAATATGAAGGATGAACTCTAATAAGAATAACTGATGACTAATTTACATGAAGTGATGATGTGGCAACATTTGCATGCATACAGTAATGCAAAAATAAATGTAACTTATGGCTTGCATTTATCACATATTTATGTGGCGTGGTTGCATGACTAGAAAAAAATAGATAGTAGGTTCTAACTATTTAAGAATAAAAGACAATAGAAGTTGTGCATTGTGATGCACATAATTCACTCATATTGTGAAATTCACTTCTCAAGCTTATCTAAAAGGCACATGATGGGACAAAGAAAATAAAAATACTTATAAGGTCTAACAATAATAATTTTATGACAATATGCATTGCTCCACGCAGTCGCCGGAGGGTCACACCTCCTTCTCTAAACAAAAACAAAGGCAATAGATTGCTCGGCCTAAGCGGTTATAGCTATATAAAAAACTATCAACAACAAAGATAATATACTGTAACATTTATGAGAAAAAGTTGTAACAATTTTGGTTTTGCTACCTCCTGCTCTTGGAGTATATATGTTCATGTCGAACACTATGCATATCATTCCTTGTAAACCAAAAGAACATTATTTTGACAATCAAATGAATACCTTTGCTTTTCTTGAAGCGATTTGAATGAATTTCCCATCTCTATTCTTGATCTCTTAGATTATATACGTTCTTGTCAAACAATATGAATAAAGAAAGAGAAGGAAACTCAATGTTGGCGAAACAAAACCTATAAAAAAAGGAACCGACGGATGGGTTCCCGCTCCTCTTGTCGCCGATGAAACCATCGGACGTGGAAGAGGAGGGGGGCCGGTGTGGCAACATCGAGGAGAAAGTTGGCGACAACGGTTAGGGTTGAGAGAGGCTGGGGACAAGACTTTCCTTCTCTTTGTTTACCCTCGATCTCTTCGTAATACATTGAAATGAAGAAGTATACAAGGAATACCCGAACACCTCCAATCGCATTGAGAGATGTAGGAGATGGACAGTCGGGTACCTACAAAGGGAATGGATTGCAGAAGAAAGGATGCTTAGAGATTGGTCAAACATGTCACTTGCTAGGATGTGTATTGGTGAGACTAGGGACAAACTTTCATAGGATTTCCTTTCCATCATCACCACATAGCATTTACCACTTTTTTCTCTCTCGAAAACATACGAGTTTGCGTACTATATATTAAAGAAGAAGTGCAGTGAAGAACCCCTCCACATTGGCGGTTACATTACAAGAACATGATACGTCTCCAACGTATCTATAATTTTTGATTGCTCCATACTATATTATCTACTGTTTTGAATGTTTATGGGCTTTATATCATTTTTGGGACTAGCCTATTAACCGGAGGCCCAGCCCAGATTTGCTGTTTTATGCCTATTTCAGTGATTCGAAGAAAAGGAATATCAAACGGAGTCAAAACGGAACGAAATCAACTGGAGAAGTTATTTTTGGAAGGAAACCTACCGGATAGACTTGGACCCTACGTCAGAAGATGAAGGAGGAGCTCATGAGGGTAGGGGGCGCGCCCGCCCCCTGCCTCGTGGTCCCCCCTTCGGTCCACCGACGTACTCCTTTCACCCATATATACCCACTGTAACGCCCCGAGACCGATGTGCCAGGTGTCCTCCGCTTATTCGTTGTCGTTGTCGTGTCATTTGCTTGCGTGTTGTATTTCATCATGTCATCATGTGCATTGCATATCATGTCATCTTGTGCATTTCATTTGCATACGTGTTCGTCTCATGCATCCGAGCTTTTTCCCCGTTGTCCGTTTTGCATTCCGGCGTTCCGTTCTCCTCCGGGGGTCGTTTCTACCTTCCTCTTGTGTGTGGGGGTTAAACATTTCCGGATTGGACCGAGACTTGCCAAGCGGCCTTGGTTTACTACCGGTAGACCGTCTGTCAAGTTTCGGGTCATTTGGACTTCGTTTGATACTCCAACGGTTAACCGAGGGACCGAGAAGGCCTCGTGTGTGTTGCAGCCCAACACCCTTCCATTTTGGCCCAAAACCCACCTAACTCTGTTCCATCGTCTCGGTCGTTCGATCACGATCGCGTGGCCGCAAACCGCACCTCATTTGGAGCTTCCTAGCTCCCTCTACCTATAAAAGAGCACCCCTCCCCGAAATTTCGGATCATTTCGCAGTCTAAACCCTAGATCCACTCCATCCGCCGCCGCCGGACAAAAATCCGGGCAGCGGACGTGTCCAACCTCCGCCGCCAGCGCCATGTGGCGCCCCCTCATTCGCCCGCGCCCTCAGGTCCACATCGCCGCCGCCACGGGCCCGAGGGCCCAAGTACCGGCCCCCGACGCCGCCTCCGCGGGCCACTCGCCGCCCGCCCGAGCTCCTTCGCCGCGCTGTCTTCTTCCCGCGGTTCGGTGACCGTGCCACCGCCGACCTCGCCGTCCGTCTGCCGCATCGCCGCGCCCCACCTTCGTCTCCAGCGCCGCCGTCCCTGCTCCTCTCCAACCCCGACCACCGCCGGATCCCGTCGCCCCTTCGACGTCCGGTTGCAGCAGCTCGCCGCCCGTCCCGGCCAACCTCGACCTGCCGGATCCGCGCCGCCGTACACGGATCTCGCCGGAGCTGTCCCTCCCGCGCCGGATCGGGAGGAGCTCGATCTGGGCGCGCCTCGCCGCTACTCCCGCGTGGGCCACCTCCTCCGCACCGGCCCAGATGCGAGGCCCAGCCGGCCCTCCCCGCCTTGGCCTCCAGGCCCAGCGCGCCGCCCCCGCGCCGGCCTGCCTCCTTCCCCTTCATGGGCCTTGGCCCAGGGTGAGCCGCCCCAGCGCCCCCTCCTCTTGCTATTTTTTTTCTTCCCTGCTGCTGGGCTAAGCCAGATTCGGCCCGTGATGTTTTTTTTCAGCGTCTGGACGATTTAGCTATTTTTCCGGAGATTGCAGATTTGCAGAATAGTCCCTGTTCTTCATGCATTTAATAACTCACAAATGGTGCATCGGATTAAAATGTTTTATATATGAAACTTGCTCAGAATTTTGTGTGGATTAATAATATCCAACTTTCACCCATGTTTAAAATGTTTAAAATGCTGTTTGCATATATTTGCCCCTATGCCATGCTAAAACGGATTAATTCATAACTAAATAACCGTAACTCCGATTTTAATAAACTTTATATGTAAATGGGGTAGAATTTTGCCTAGTTTATCATGGTGGCATCACTTTGCATGTTAAACAACTCTAAAATTGTGTTTAGGACAGATCAGGACCAAACATTAAAATTATGCTATGAGGATTTTCCGGAATTGTTGTTCGTTGCTTCCGGCCTCATTTAAACTTGCCTAGATTAGATAGTTTAAATCTGCTTCACCCTCTTGCCATGTTAATCAACATTTAATATTGTTGGGTACATAAACGAGAGAGAACTAAATAATTGACGTGGTGTTTTGTCAATATGCATCCCGATGCATATTGAGCTCCACTTAATTTGTAGGATTGCTTGTGCACTTTGCCATGCCATGCCTCTTTAAACCGGACATGCATCATACTCGATTGTGCATCATGCCATGTTTATGTGGTGGTTGTTTACTATGTTGTGTGCTTCTTTTTCGGTGATTGCTTCTTCGGGTTGGTTCCGGTAACGTCGAGTTTGTGAGGACCCGTTCGTCTACGTCCGTTGTCTTCCTCATGGTCTCGTTCTTCTTCCTTGCGGGATTTCAGGCAAGATGATCATACCCTCGAAATCACTACTATCTTTGCTATGCTAGTTTGCTCGCTCTTTTGCTATGCCATTGCTACGATGCCTACCACTTGCTTGTCAGCCTCCCAAATTGCCATGTTTAGCCTCTAACCCACCAATGTCCTAGCAAACCGTTGATTGGCTATGTTACCGCTTTGCTCAGCCCCTCTTATAGCGTTGTTAGTTGCAGGTGAAGATTGGAGGCCGTTCCTTGTTGGAACATTTGTTTACTTGTTGGGATATCACTATATATCTTATTTAATTAATGCATCTATATACTTGGTAAAGGGTGGAAGGCTCGGCCTTATGCCTGGTGTTTTGTTCCACTCTTGCCGCCCTAGTTTCCGTCATATCGGTGTTATGTTCCCGGATTTTGCGTCCCTTACGCAGTTGGGCTATAATGGGAACCCCTTGACAGTTCGCCTTAAGTAAAGCTTTGCCAGCAATGCCCAACATTGGTTTTACCATTTGCCACCTAGCCTTTTTTCCCTTGGGAGTCACGCATCCCGAGGGTCATCTTTATTTTAACCCCCCGGGCCAGTGCTTGTCTAAGTGTTGGTCCGAAAAGGGCAGCCTGCGGGGCCACCTCGGGGAAACTTGAGGGCTGGTTTTACTCGTAGCTTGACCTATCCGGTGTTGCCCTGAGAACGAGATATGTGCAGCTCCCCTCAGGATGTCGCCGCATCGGGCGGTGTTGCTGGTTTAGTTTTACCCTGTCGAAATGTCTTGTTGTACTGGGATACCGAGTCTGATCGGAATGTCTCGGGTGGAGGTCTATTCCTTCGTTGACCGTGAGAGCTTGTGATGGGCTAAGTTGGGACACCCTGCAGGGATTTGAACTTTCGAAAGCCGTGCCCGCGGTTATGGGCAGATGGGAATTTGTTAACGTCCGGTTGTAGAAAACCTGAAGTGACCTTAATTAAAATGAATCAACTGCGTGTGTAACCGTGATGGTCTCTTTCCGGCGGAGTCCGGGAAGTGAACACGGTTGTTGGAGTTATGCTTGACGTAGGTAGTCCAGGATCACTTCTTGATCATACTTTTATCGACCGTGCTTTGCCTTCTCTTCTCGCTCTCTTTTGCGAATAGGTTAGCCACCATATATGCTAGTCGCTTGCTGCAGCTCCACCTCATACCTTTACCTTACCCATAAGCTTAAATAGTCTTGATCGCGAGGGTGCGAGATTGCTGAGTCCCTGTGGCTCACAGATACTTCCAAAACCAGCTTGCAAGTGCCGATGAGTCCGAGCAGATGACGCAACCCAGCTCAGGAGGAGCTCGATGAAGATCTTGTCCTTCGTGTTGTTTTGTGTTAGTTGATCAGTAGTGGAGCCCAGTTGGGGTCGATCGGGGACCTTTGTCGCATTTGGGGTTCTTCTTTTATTTTGGTTCCGTAGTCGGACCATGAGTGTATTTGGTTGATGTAATGCTTTATTCATGTATTTGTGTGAAGTGGCGATTGTAAGCCAACTATGTAACCTTTTCCCCTATTGTATTACATGGGTTGTGTGAAGATTACCTCACTTGCGACATATGCCTTCAATGCGATTATGCCTCTAAGTCGTGCCTCGACACGTGGGAGATATAGTCGCATCGAGGGTGTTACAAGTTGGTAATCAGAGCCTTCCCCGACCTTAGGAGCCCCCATTGCTTGATCGTTTTTAGCAGCTGAGTTGTGTCTAGAAAAATGTTTTGAGTCCTTAGGAATTATATATCGGAGAGCTTAGGAATTCTTTTTACTTCCCAGTCTCCTCATCGCTCTGGTAAGGCATCCTGACGTAGAGTTTTGACTCTTCTCTTCTCAAATTTCAATAAAAAAAATTTTAGGATCACGCGAGTATCTTGGATTTGTTCTGATGGCTTATGATGAGAACTCTGTCTTGGTGCCTCCTGTCAGGGGTTTAGTGGAAGTGTCCCGGGGAGTTGAGCTCTGAGGTGTTGTCATCATAATTTTATCGTTGCAATTCTGGTATACTTGAGATATGTGCGCGACATCGAAAATCTCCTTTATGCAGTTCGTTGGTGAGATAACCTCGACGCCACCCAGTACTGGGGCGGGAGTTCGGGAGTATCGCCATAACTTGTATAACGGATGCTTTTCGAAGGTTGAGATAGATGGTTTCCGAAGGTTTCTTGGTTATGTGTTGAAGGATGGATGCAGCTGGATGTAGGAATTGCTAGCTTGGGTGAGATATTATGCTTCCCCTGTATCCTCAACACCTGATTGCATAACCGGAAAATTTTGGGAATTTCATAGGTGGTAATTCAAGTAGCTCTTAGGATATCTTTCCGACAGATGTATGATATGAAATTGGGGTTCGACGTCTAGTGGTTCGCCTATTCACGGTCGGTTTTACAGTGGTCTCGTTGTGTCTTAAAGAGTCCTTGGCTATGCTGACTCGGGGACGCTTCGTATGTCATGTGCACTGCCTTGTACATGATGGTGCTGTACGATCGAGCCCGTGTAGGTCCCACCACGAAAACTTCGGACGAAATTTCTATCATGTGTTTGTTCCGGCTTATTCCGCAAGCCAACCCTTGGTGTTATTTCGATTTGTGGTATTCGAGTTGCTTCGAAGTCAAATGTTGATTCCATACCTTTCCTAAATGGTGTTTTTCATACTCCGATATGAATACTAATCCCTCTTGATCATCGAGATTGTGTTGTCAATCCTTTTCAACCGACGTGTTTCTCTTCAAGTGGATCCGTTCACTTCAACATCCGCTAGATCAATTATCACTTCTTCTCAACGGTGTTGTTTCATTCGTCTCCAAGTTGCCTTTGTTTTCCCGCCCTCCCTCCCTTTGTTTTTCTTCAAGGACTCAGTTATCTTAATCAAGTATCCATCTTATTGGTGTGAAGTCTCTCCATTCTTTTCCTTCTTGTTCTTATCCGGTGTTTCTTATGAAGATTCTAACGGAGCTTCTAGTTCATCGTTCTTCGTTCTTTTTCTTCTCCGGTGGTTTCAAGTCAAGTTTTGT
Organism: Triticum monococcum; assembly: GCA_034509565.1. Taxonomy (NCBI): domain Eukaryota; kingdom Viridiplantae; phylum Streptophyta; class Magnoliopsida; order Poales; family Poaceae; genus Triticum; species Triticum monococcum. Next base: position 210,139,404 of record CM067847.1, on the reverse strand, counting down.
TGATCATACCTTTTTTTCCTCATTTCAATGCTTTCTCATACCGGTGCTCATCATATTCATTCGTTTCTCGCTATTCATTTATTCCGGAGTGCTCAAGATATCTCGAAGATTCGTGTCTCCACTCTGCTTTCGTTCAAGTTCTTTTGAGGTTGTTATATCATTCAAGTCATTTAATTCAACAGGTGCAACCTCCCTTTTAAATCATTTGAACGGTGTTTCTTTTGAGTGGGCCCTAACCCACAGGTCTTTTCCCAGGATCTTACCTGACTCTTCTTATTTCCGGAGTTATTCTCAAATTCCTTTCGAAGTTTGACATAAGAATGAATTTTCATCTATCAGATGTATTCTCCAAGATCTCTCAATTTCTTATCGTCGTTGGCTCAACCATTCCATTATTCATTCCGGAGTGCCTCAACAATTTACGGTGGTGTTTCTCGTTATCATTTGAAGACTGAAGAAGAGTTTCTCCTTATTCTTGCTACATTCTCTTCAAGATTCGTGATTCTGTCTTGTTGCCATCCTCTCATAATTATTTCCGATTGTGAGATATTCTTTTCAACCATCCGGAGTTATTTAGGAGCCTTTTCAGTTTGTTCATTCGGAGCCCATCATCTAAGATTCATTAATTCTCAGCTTTCAGTTATCATTCTCCAATCCTACCGGTGCTTCGTTCAAGTGATCTTTAATCGGCTCGTGTTCTCTTCGTTTCTCATGTATATAAATTCCCTTAAGTATCTTCTTTTGTTCTCTAATTCTTTCCGGTGTTTCTTGATATTATCTTCATTCATTTTCTTTTCTCACGGTGTTTTGCTGAAGACCTTCTCAAGTTGGCGCTATATCTCTCTTAATCCTTTCTACGAGAATGAGTAGTATGCCAAATCCATTATTTGTCATCAATTTGATTGGTGAAGGACAAGCATAATGTAATTCTTATTCTTGTTTCTTCCATATGTTAATCTTTTCTTCCGGAGTTTGTTCTCGATGATTAAATCCTTGGGTTCAAGTGTTCATTCTTCTTTCCCAGAGTTCCAAGATCTAATTATCATGGAGGTCCATCAAAAATCCTTACAAGGGTTCGCCTTGTGTTTTCTACTTCTTTTCCTTCCGTTTGTTCATCCTTTTGTTTACCGGAGTCCTTTATGGAGGTTCTACATGATGGTTCATCAAGGATTTATATTCCTTCTTGAAGTTTTCATCGAGATTCTTTTAAGAAGCTCAAGTTTTCTTCATCTTGCAATCCGGGGTGCATTTCCTTCTACCGTATCATTGAAGATGGTATTATGCCATCCTTGATATTTTGAGTTCATGTTTTCATGATTCACATGTTGTCAAGATTGAGATATTTTGAATCCATCAATCTCTTCGTTGGAGTTATCTTGGGTTATATTTCACCTTAAGCCTTCCCTAAGGATGGTTGTTATTATGGTGCTCATGTATGATCCAAGTTCTTCATCTACCCTCCCGGTGAAATAGTTTCTTGTCTCCTTGTTGTTATCAATCCAATTCTTCTTCCCGTGAGTGGCAGGTTGTCACCTCATAATTTGAGTTGTATTCCATAAGACCATATATCATGATTACTCTTTTCGTTGGTGGTTTTTCCAACAACTCCGTTCAACCCTTCTCCTAAAGATGCCTTTCCAAACTCTTTTGTGGCAGAAGTTGGCATTTTCGTCTCCATTCTCCTATTTCTATTATCTATCTTCTATTCTTTCGTTCCGGAGGTATTGTGATGTTGTTATTTTCACCCATCATCTCGTTTTGTCAAAGATCATGATCTTTTCCATGCCTATCCTTTTAATCTGAGCGTTGTGCCCTCTTTTCAAGTATCCTCTCATCTCGTCTTGTTCAATTCCTTCCATTTACAGACGGAGTGCTGTCCAAATTATATCACTCTTATTCCTTCCCTATCTTGCTTAACCGGAGTATTGTGCCCCTTTGTTCAAGTTCTTGTCGCCTTATCAAGTCTTGCATCCCTTTCTCAACCGGAGTGTCGTGTTTTCATTTGAGCTCTCTCATCTTATCAAATTTTGTCTCCCTTCTCAACCGGAGTGCGGTCTGAGATCTTTCTTACCCCTTGTTTCATTCATTCAATAGTTCCGGTGGCAGTGTGTTGTGATTTCATCAAGTATCTTCTCATCTTATCAAGACCTCATTCAATTCTTTTTCTTTCCAACCGGAGTGCTGCCCGAATTTGGTCTTCCTTGATCCCCTTCCTTAACCGGAGTGTTTTTCTATATATATCTTCCCTTCAACCTCAAGGTTTCGCAATGTTCTTTGTCCCTCTTTTCTAACGGAGTGTTTTCGACTTTGTTCTCCTTCGTTCTATTCTTTTCTCGAATTTGTTCAACCTTTTCAAGGTTCTTTGGTTTCACTCGTTTCTCAAAGGAGCAACTTAGCTTACCTATTCTCTTTTCCTTCCGTTTTTCCCTCCGGTGCCATTCTAGATCTCGGGACGAGATCCTCTCGTAGTGGTGGAGTGTTGTAACACCCCGAGACCGATGTGCCAGGTGTCCTCCGCTTATTCGTTGTCGTTGTCGTGTCATTTGCTTGCGTGTTGCATTTCATCATGTCATCATGTGCATTGCATATCATGTCATCTTGTGCATTTCATTTGCATACGTGTTCGTCTCATGCATCCGAGCTTTTTCCCCGTTGTCCGTTTTGCATTCCGGCGTTCCGTTCTCCTCCGGGGATCGTTTCTACCTTCCTCTTGTGTGTGGGGGTTAAACATTTCTGGATTGAACCGAGACTTGCCAAGCGGCCTTGGTTTACTACCGGTAGACCGCCTGTCAAGTTTCGGGTCATTTGGACTTCATTTGATACTCCAACGGTTAACCGAGGGACCGAGAAGGCCTCGTGTGTGTTGCAGCCCAACACCCTTCCATTTTGGCCCAAAACCCACCTAACTCTGTTCAATCGTCTCGGTCGTTCGATCACGATCGCGTGGCCGCAAACCGCACCTCATTTGGAGCTTCCTAGCTCCCTCTACCTATAAAAGAGCACCCATCCCCGAAATTTCGGATCATTTCGCAGTCTAAACCCTAGATCCACTCCATCCGCCGCCACCGGAGAAAAATCCGGGCAGCGGACGTGTCCAACCTCCGCCGCCAGCGCCATGTGGCGCCCCCTCATTCGCCCGCGCCCTTAGGTCCACATCGCCGCCGCCACGGGCCCGAGGGCCCAAGTACCGGCCCCCGACGCCGCCTCCGCGGGCCACTCGCCGCCCGCCCGAGCTCCTTCGCCGCACCGTCTTCTTCCCGCGGTCCGGTGACCGTGCCGCCGCCGACCTCGCCGTCCGGCTGCCGCATCGCCGCGCCCCACCTTCGTCTCCAGCGCCGCCGTCCCTGCTCCTCTCCAACCCCGACCACCGCTGGATCTCGTCGCCCCTTCGACGTCCGGTTGCAGCAGCTCGCCGCCCGTCCCGGCCAACCTCGACCTGCCGGATCCGCGCCGCCGTACACGGATCTCGCCGGAGCTGTCCCTCCCACGCCGGATCGGGAGGAGCTCGATCTGGGCGCGCCTCGCCGCTACTCCCGCATGGGCCACCTCCTCCGCACCGGCCCAGATGCGAGGCCCAGCCGGCCCTCCCCGCCTTGGCCTCCAAGCCCAGCGCGCCGCCCCCGCGCCGGCCTGCCTCCTTCCCCTTCATGGGCCTTGGCCCAGGGTGAGCCGCCCCAGCGCCCCCTCCTCTTGCTATTTTTTTCTTCCCTGCTGCTGGGCTAAGCCAGATTCGGCCCGTGATGTTTTTTTTCAGCCTCTGGACGATTTAGCTATTTTTTCGGAGATTGCAGATTTGCAGAATAGTCCCTGTTCTTCATGCATTTAATAACTCACAAATGGTGCATCGGATTAAAATGTTTTATATATGAAACTTGCTCAGAATTTTGTGTGGATTAATAATATCCAACTTTCACCCATGTTTAAAATGTTTAAAATGCCGTTTGCATATATTTGCCCCTATGCCATGCTAAAACGGATTAATTCATAACTAAATAACCGTAACTCCGATTTTAATAAACTTTATATGTAAATGGGGTAGAATTTTGCCTAGTTTATCATGGTGGCATCACTTTGCATGTTAAACAACCCAAAAATTGTGTTTAGGACAGATCAGGACCAAACCTTAAAATTATGCTATGAGGATTTTCCGGAATTGTCGTTCGTTGCTTCCGGCCTCATTTAAACTTGCCTAGATTAGATAGTTTAAATCTTCTTCACCCTCTTGCCATGTTAATCAACATTTAATATTGTTGGGTACATAAACGAGAGAGAACTAAATAATTGACGTGGTGTTTTGTCAATATGCATCCCGATGCATATTGAGCTCCACTTAATTTGTAGGATTGCTTGTGCACTTTGCCATGCCATGCCTCTTTAAACCGGACATGCATCATACTCGATTGTGCATCATGCCATGTTTATGTGGTGGTTGTTTACTATGTTGTGTGCTTCTTTTCCGGTGATTGCTTCTTCGGGTTGGTTCCGGTAACGTCGAGTTTGTGAGGACCCGTTCGTCTACGTCCGTTGTCTTCCTCATGGTCTCGTTCATCTTCCTTGCGGGATTTCAGGCAAGATGATCATACCCTCGAAATCACTACTATCTTTCCTATGCTAGTTTGCTCGCTCTTTTGCTATGCCATTGCTACGATGCCTACCACTTGCTTGTCAGCCTCCCAAATTGCCATGTTTAGCCTCTAACCCACCAATGTCCTAGCAAACCGTTGATTGGCTATGTTACCGCTTTGCTCAGCCCCTCTTATAGCGTTGTTAGTTGCAGGTGAAGATTGGAGGCCGTTCCTTGTTGGAACATTTGTTTACTTGTTGGGATATCACTATATATCTTATTTAATTAATGCATCTATATACTTGGTAAAGGGTGGAAGGCTCGGCCTTATGCCTGGTGTTTTGTTCCACTCTTGCCGCCCTAGTTTCCGTCATATCGGTGTTATGTTCCCGGATTTTGCGTCTCTTACGCGGTTGGGCTATAATGGGAACCCCTTGACAGTTCGCCTTAAGTAAAGCTTTGCCAGCAATTCCCAACATTGGTTTTACCATTTGCCACCTAGCCTTTTTTCCCTTGGGAGTTGCGCATCCCGAGGGTCATCTTTATTTTAACCCCCCCGGGCCAGTGCTTGTCTAAGTGTTGGTCCGAAAAGGGCAGCCTGCGGGGCCACCTCGGGGAAACTTGAGGGCTGGTTTTACTCGTAGCTTGACCTATCCGGTGTTGCCCTGAGAACGAGATATGTGCAGCTCCCCTCAGGATGTCGGCGCATCGGGCGGTGTTGCTGGTTTAGTTTTACCCTGTCGAAATGTCTTGTTGTACTGGGATACCGTGTCTGATCGGAATGTCTCGGGTGGAGGTCTATTCCTTCGTTGACCGTGAGAGCTTGTGATGGGCTAAGTTGGGACACCCTGCAGGGATTTGAACTTTCGAAAGCCGTGCCCGCGGTTATGGGCAGATGGGAATTTGTTAACGTCCGGTTGTAGAAAACCTGAAGTGACCTTAATTAAAATGAATCAACTGCGTGTGTAACCGTGATGGTCTCTTTCCGGCGGAGTCCGGGAAGTGAACACGGTTGTTGGAGTTATGCTTGACGTAGGTAGTCCAGGATCACTTCTTGATCATACTTTTATCGAACGTGCTTTGCCTTCTCTTCTCGCTCTCTTTTGCGAATAGGTTAGCCACCATATATGCTAGTCGCTTGCTGCAGCTCCACCTCATACCTTTACCTTACCCATAAGCTTAAATAGTCTTGATCGCGAGGGTGCGAGATTGCTGAGTCCCTGTGGCTCACAGATACTTCCAAAACCAGCTTGCAGGTGCCGATGAGTCCGAGCAGATGACGCAACCCAGCTCAGGAGGAGCTCGATGAAGATCTTGTCCTTCGTGTTGTTTCGTGTTAGTTGATCAGTAGTGGAGCCCAGTTGGGGTCGATCGGGGACCTTTGTCGCATTTGGGGTTCTTCTTTTATTTTGGTTCCGTAGTCGGACCATGAGTGTATTTGGTTGATGTAATGCTTTATTCATGTATTTGTGTGAAGTGGCGATTGTAAGCCAACTATGTAACCTTTTCCCCTATTGTATTACATGGGTTGTGTGAAGATTACCTCACTTGCGACATATGCCTTCAATGCGATTATGCCTCTAAGTCGTGCCTCGACACGTGGGAGATATAGTCGCATCGAGGGTGTTACACCCACGTATCCTAAAACTTCCATCACGCACAATAGATCGGGATTTCTGCCGCCAGAAGCCTCCGCAGCCACCGAAAGCCAATCTAGACCCGTTCCGGCACCCTGCCGAAGGGGGAATCCCTCTCCGGTGGACATCTTCACAATCCCGGTGCTCTCCATGACGAGGAGGGAGTAGTTCTTGTTGGGGAACGTAGTAATTTCAAAAATTTCCTACGCACACGCAAGATCATGGTGATGCATAGCAACGAGAGGGGAGAGTGTGATCTACGTACCCTTGTAGATCGACAACGGAAGCGTTTGGTTGATGTAGTCGTACGTCTCCACGGCCCGACCGATCAAGCACCGAAACTACGGCACCTCCGAGTTCTAGCACACGTTCAGCTGAATGACGATCCCCGGACTCCGATCCAGCAAAGTGTCAGGGAAGAGTTCCGTCAGCACGACGGCGTGGTGACGATCTTGATGTACTACTATCGCAGGGCTTCGCCTAAGCACTGCTACAATATTATCGAGGACTATGGTGGAAGGGGGCACCGCACACGGCTAAGAATATGATCACGTGGATCAACTTGTGTGTCTCTGGGGTGCCCCTGCCTCCGTATATAAAGGTTCAAGAGGGGGAGGCCGACCGGCCATCATAGGGCGCGCCAGGAGGAGTCCTACTCCCTTCGGGAGTAGGACTTCTCCCCCAATCCTAGTTGGAATAGGATTCGCAAGGTGGGAAAAGAGGGAGAGAGAAGGAGGGGGGCGCCGGCCCCCTCTCTCCTTGTCCTATTCGGACTAGGGGGGAGGGGCGCGCGGCCCAGCCCTTGCCGCCTCTCCTCTTCTTCCACTAAGGCCCACTAAGGCCCATATAGCTCCCGGGGGGTTCCGGTAACCTCCCGGTACTCCGGTAAAATCCCGTTTTCACCCGGAACACTTCCGATATCCAAACATAGGCTTCCAATATATCAATCTTTATGTCTTGACCATTTCGAGACTCCTCGTCATGTCCGTGATCTCATCCGGGACTCCGAACAACCTTCGGTACATCAAAATGCATAAACTCATAATATAACTGTCATCGTAACTTTAAGCATGCGGACCCTACGGGTTCGAGAACAACGTAGACATGACCGAGACATGTCTCCGGTCAATAACCAATAGCGGGACCTGGATGCCCATATTGGTTCCTACATATTCTACGAAGATCTTTTATCGGTCAGACCGCATAACAACATACGTTGTTCCCTTTGTCATCGGTATGTTACTTGCCCGAGATTCGATCGTCGGTATCCAATACCTAGTTCAATCTCGTTATCGGCAAGTCTCTTTACTCATTCCGTAATACATCATCCCGCAACTAACTCATTAGTTGCAATGCTTGCAAGGCTTAAGTGATGTGCATTACCGAGAGGGCCCAGAGATACCTCTCCGACGATCGGAGTGACAAATCCTAATCTTGAAATACGTCAACCCAACATGTACCTTTGGAGACACATGTAGAGTACCTTTATAATCACCCAGTTACGTTGTGACGTTTGGTAGCACACAAAGTGTTCCTCCGGCACACGGGAATTACGTAATCTCATAGTCATAGGAACATGTATAAGTCATGAAGAAAGCAATAGCAACATACTAAACGATCGGGTGCTAAGCTAATGGAATGGGTCATGTCAATCAGATCATTCAACTAATGATGTGATCCCGTTAATCAAATGACAACTCTTTGTCCATGGTTAGGAAACATAACCATCTTTGATTAACAAGCTAGTCAAGTAGAGGCATACTAGTGACACTCTGTTTGTCTATGTATTCACACATGTATTATGTTTCCGGTTAATACAATTCTAGCATGAATAATAAACCTTTATCATGATATAAGGAAATAAATAATAACTTTATTATTGCCTCTAGGGCATATATCCTTCAGTCTCCCACTTGCACTAGAGTCAACAATCTAGATTACACAGTAATGATTCTAACACCCATGGAGCTTTGGTGCTGATCATGTTTTGCTCGTGGAAGAGGCTTAGTCAACGGGTCTGCTACATTCAGCTCCGTATGTATCTTGCAAATCTCTATGTCTCCCACCTGGACTAGATCCCGGATGGAATTGAAGCGTCTTTTGATGTGCTTGGTTCTTTTGTAAAATCTGGATTCCTTCGCCAAGGCAATTGCACCAGTATTGTCACAAAAGATTTTCATTGGACCCGATGCACTAGGTATGACACCTAGATCGGATATGAACTCCTTCATCCAGACTCCTTCGTTTGCTGCTTCCGAAGCAGTTATGTACTCCGCTTCACATGTAGATCCCGCCACGACGCTTTGTTTAGAACTGCACCAACTGACGGCTTCACCGTTTAATGTAAACACGTATCTGGTTTGTGATTTAGAATCGTCCGGATCAGTGTCAAAGCTTGCATCAACGTAACCGTTTACGATGAGCTCTTTGTCACCTCCATATACGAGAAACATATCCTTAGTCCTTTTCAGGTATTTCAGGATGTTCTTGACCGCTGTCCAGTGATCCACTCCTGGATTACTTTGGTACCTCCCTGCTAAACTTATAGCAAGGCACACATCAGGTCTGGTACACAGCATTGCATACATGATAGAGCCTATGGCTGAAGCATAGGGAACATCTTTCATTTTCTCTCTATCTTCTGCGGTCGTCGGGCATTGAGTCTGACTCAACTTCACACCTTGTAACACAGGCAAGACCCTTTCTTTGCTTGATCCATTTTGAACTTCTTCAAAATCTTGTCAAGGTATGTGCTTTGTGAAAGTCCAATTAAGCGTCTTGATCTATCTCTATAGATCTTTATGCCTAATATGTAAGCAGCTTCACCGAGGTCTTTCATTGAAAAACTCTTATTCAAGTATCCCTTTATGCTATCCAGAAATTCTATATCATTTCCAATCAGTAATATGTCATCCACATATAATATCAGAAATGCTACAGAGCTCCCACTCACTTTCTTGTAAATACAGGCTTCTCCGAAAGTCTGTATAAAATGAAATGCTTTGATCACACTATCAAAGCGTTTATTCCAACTCCGAGAGGCTTGCACCAGTCCATAAATGGATCGCTGGAGCTTGCACACTTTGTTAGCTCCCTTTGGATCGACAAAACCTTCCGGTTGCATCATATACAACTCTTCTTCCAGAAATCCATTCAGGAATGCAGTCTTGACATGCATCTGCCAAATTTCATAATCATAAAATGCGGCAATTGCTAACATGATTCGGACAGACTTAAGCATCGCTATGGGTGAGACGGTCTCATCGTAGTCAACCCCTTGAACTTGTCGAAAACCTTTTGTGACAAGTCGAGCTTTGTAGACAATAATATTACCGTCAGCGTCAGTATTCTTCTTGAAGATCCATTTATTCTCAATTGCTTGCCGATCATCGGGCAAGTCAACCAAAGTCCATACTTTGTTCTCATACATGGATCCCATCTCAGATTTCATGGCTTCAAGCCATTTTGTGGAATCTGGGCTCACCATCGCTTCTTCATAGTTTGTAGGTTCATAATGATCTAGCAGCATGACTTCCAGAACAGGATTACCGTACCACTCTGGCGCGGACCTTACTCTGGTTGATCTACGAGGTTCAGTAGTATCTTGTTCTGAAGTTTCATGATCATTATCATTAGCTTCCTCACTAATTGGTGTAGGTGTCGCATAAACAGATTTCTGTGATGTACTACTTTCCAATAAGGGAGCAGGTACAGTTACCTCGTCAAGTTCTACTTTCCTCCCACTCACTTCTTTCGAGAGAAACTCCTTCTCTAGAAAGGATCCATTCTTAGCAACGAATGTCTTGCCTTCGGATCTGTGATAGAAGGTGTACCCAACAGTCTCCTTTGGGTATCCTATGAAGACACATTTCTCCGATTTGGGTTCGAGCTTATCAGGTTGAAGGTTTTTCACATAAGCATCGCAGCCCCAAACTTTAAGAAACGACAACTTTGGTTTCTTGCCAAACCATAGTTCATAAGGTGTCGTCTCAACGGATTTTGATGGTGCCCTATTTAACGTGAATGTGGCCGTCTCTAAAGCATAACCCCAAAACGATAGTGGTAAATCAGTAAGAGACATCATAGATCGCACCATATCTAGTAAAGTACAATTACGACGTTCAGACACACCATTACGCTGTGGTGTTCCGGGTGGCGTGAGTTGCGAAACTATTCCGCATTGTTTCAAATGTATACCAAATTCGTAACTCAAATATTCTCCTCCACGATCAGATCGTAGAAACTTTATTTTCTTGTTACGATGATTTTCAACTTTACTCTGAAATTCTTTGAACTTTTCAAATGTTTCAGACTTATGTTTCATTAAGTAGATATACCCATATCTACTTAAGTCATCTGTGAAGGTGAGAAAATAACGATATCTGCCACGAGCCTCAATATTCATCGGACCACATACATTTGTATGTATGATTTCCAATAAATCTGTTGCTCTCTCCATAGTACCAGAGAACGGTGTTTTAGTCATCTTACCCATGAGGCACGGTTCACAAGTACCAAGTGATTCATAATCAAGTGGTTCCAAAAGTCCATCAGTATGGAGTTTCTTCATGCGCTTTATACTGATATGACCTAAACGGCAGTGCCACAAATAAGTTGCACTATCATTATCAACTCTGCATCTTTTGGCTTCAACATTATGAATATGTGTGTTACTACTATCGAGATTCATCAAAAATAGACCACTCTTTAAAGGTGCATGACCATAAAAGATATTACTCATATAAATAGAACAACCATTATTCTCCGATTTAAATGAATAACCGTCTCGCATTAAACAAGATCCAGATATAATGTTCATGCTCAACGCTGGCACCAAATAACAATTATTTAGGTCTAATACTAATTCCGAAGGTAGATGTAGAGGTAGCGTGCCGACCGCGATCACATCGACTTTGGAACCATTTCCCACGGGCATCGTCACCTCGTCCTTTGCCAGTGTTCGCTTAATCCGTAGTTCCTGTTTCGAGTTGCAAATATTAGCAACAGAACCAGTATAAGATACCCAGGTGCTACTGCGAGCTCTAGTAAGGTACACATCAATAACATGTATATCACATATACCTTTGTTCACCTTGCCATCCTTCTTATCCGCCAAATATTTGGGGCAGTTCCGCTTCCAGTGACCAGTCTACTTGCAGTAGAAGCACTCAGTTTCAGGCTTAGGTCCAGACTTGGGTTTCTTCTCTTGAGCAGCAACTTGCTTGCTGTTCTTCTTGAAGTTCCCCTTCTTCTTTCCTTTGCCCTTTTTGTTGAAACTAGTGGTCTTGTTGACCATCAACACTTGATGCTCCTTTTTGATTTCTACCTCCGCAGCTTTTAGCATTGCGAAGAGCTCGGGAATAGTCTTATTCATCCCTTGCATATTATAGTTCATCACGAAGCTCTTGTAGCTTGGTGGCAGTGATTGAAGAATTCTGTCAATGACGCAATCATCTGGAAGATTAATTCCCATCTGAATCAAGTGATTATTATACCCAGACATTTTGAGTATATGCTCACTGACAGAACTGTTCTCCTCCATCTTGCAGCTATAGAACTTATTGGAGACTTCATATCTCTCAATCCGGGCATTTGCTTGAAATATTAACTTCAACTCCTGGAACATCTCATATGCTCCATGACGTTCAAAACGTCGTTGAAGTCCCGATTCTAAGCCGTAAAGCATGGCACACTGAACTATCGAGTAGTCATCAGCTTTGCTCTGCCAGACATTCATAACATCTGGTGTTGCTCCAGCAGCAGGCCTGGCACCCAGCGGTGCTTCCAGGACGTAATTCTTCTGTGCAGCAATGAGGATAATCCTCAAGTTACGGACCCAGTCCGTGTAATTGCTAAAATCATCTTTCAACTTTGCTTTCTCAAGGAACGCATTAAAATTCAACGGAACAACAGCACGGGCCATCTATCTACAATCAAACATACATAAGCAAGATACTATCAGGTACTAAGTTCATGATAAATTTAAGTTCAATTAATCAAATTACTTAAAGAACTCCCACTTAGATAGACATCCCTCTAATCCTCTAAGTGATCACGTGATCCAAATCAACCAAACCATAACCGATCATCACGTGAAATGGAGTAGCTTTGAATGGTGAACATCGCTATGTTGATCATATCTACTATATGATTCACGCTCGATCTTTCGATCTCAGTGTTCCGAAGCCATATCTGCATATGCTAGGCTCGTCAAGTTTAACCTGAGTATTCTGCATGTGCAAAACTGGCTTGCACCCATTGTAGATGGACGTAGAGCTTATCACACCCGATCATCACTTGGTGTCTGGGCACGACGAACTTTGGCAACGGTGCATACTCAGGGAGAACACTTTGATCTTGATAATTTAGTGAGAGATCATCTTATAATGCTACCGTCAATGAAAGCAAGATAAGATGCGTAAAAGATAAACATCACATGCAATCAATATAAGTGATATGATATGGCCATCATCATCTTGTGCCTGTGATCTCCATCTCCGAAGCACCGTCATGATCACCATCGTCACCGGCGCGACACCTTGATCTCCATCGTAGCATCGTTGTCATCTCGCCAATCTTATGTTTCCACGACTATCGCTACTAATTAGTGATAAAGTAAAGCATTACAGCGTGATTGCATTGCATACAGTAAAGCGACAACCATATGGCTCCTGCCAGTTGCCGATAACTTGGTTACAAAACATGATCATCTCATACAATAAAATTTAGCATCATCTCTTGACCATATCACATCACAACATGCCCTGCAAAAACAAGTTAGACGTCCTCTACTTTGTTGTTGCAAGTTTTACGTGGCTGCTACGGGCTTAAGTAAGAACCAATCTTACCTACGCATCAAAACCACAGCGATAGTTTGTCAAGTTGGTGCTATTTTAACCTTCACAAGGACCGGGCACAGCCACACTCGGTTCAACTAAAGTTGGAGAAACTGTCACCCGCAAGCCACCTATGTGCAAAGCACGTCGGGAGAACCGGTCTCGCGTAAGCGTAAGCGTAATTTTGGTCCGGGCCGCTTCGTCCAACAATACCGCCGAACCAAAGTATGACATGCTGGTAAGCAGTATGACTTATATCGCCAACAACTCACTTGTGTTCTAATCGTGCATATAACATCAACACATAAAACCTAGGCTCTGATACCACTGTTGGGGAACGTAGTAATTTCAAAAATTTCCTATGCACACGCAAGATCATGGTGATGCATAGCAACGAGAGGGGAGAGTGTGATCTACGTATCCTTGTAGATCGATAACGGAAGCGTTTCGTTGATGTAGTCGTACGTCTCCACGGCCCGACCGATCAAGCATCGAAACTACGACACCTCCGAGTTCTAGCACACGTTCAGCTCGATGACGATCCCTGGACTCCGATCCAGCAAAGTGTCGGGGAAGAGTTCTGTCAGCACGACGGCGTGGTGACGATCTTGATGTACTACTGTCGCAGGGCTTCGCCTAAGCACTGCTACAATATTATCGAGGACTATGGTGGAAGGGGGCACCGCACACGGCTAAGAATATGATCACGTGGATCAACTTGTGTGTCTCTGGGGTGCCCCTGCCTCCGTATATAAAGGTTCAAGAGGAGGAGGCCGGCCGGCCATCATAGGGCGTGCCAGGAGGAGTCCTACTCCCTCCGGGAGTAGGACTTCTCCCCCAATCCTAGTTGGAATAGGATTCGCGAGGTGGGAAAAGAGGGAGAGAGAAGGAGGGGGGCGCCGGCCCCTCTCTCCTTGTCCTATTCGGACTAGGGGGGAGGGGCGCGCGGCCCAGCCCTGGGCGCCTCTCCTCTTCTTCCACTAAGGCCCACTGAGGCCCATATAGCTCCCGGGGGGTTCCGGTAACCTCCCGGTACTCCGGTAAAATCCTGATTTCACCCGGAACACTTCCGATATCCAAACATAGGCTTCCAGTATATCAATCTTTATGTATCGACCATTTCGAGACTCCTCGTCATGTCCGTGATCTCATCCGGGACTCCGAACAACCTTCGGTACATCAAAATGCATAAACTCATAATATAACTGTCATCGTAACCTTAAGCGTGCGGACCCTACGGGTTCGAGAACAATGTAGACATGACCGACACATGTCTCCGGTCAATAACCAATAGCGGGACCTGGATGCCCATATTGGTTCCTACATATTCTACGAAGATCTTTTATCGGTCAAACCGCATAACAACATACGTTGTTCCCTTTGTCATCGGTATGTTACTTGCCCGAGATTCGATCGTCGGTATCCAATACCTAGTTCAATCTCGTTACCGGCAAGTCTCTTTACTCGTTCCATAATACATCATCCCGCAACTAACTCATTAGTTGCAATGCTTGCAAGGCTTAAGTGATGTGCATTACGAGAGGGCCGAGAGATACCTCTCCGAAGATCGGAGTGACAAATCCTAATCTCGAAATACGTCAACCCAACATGTACCTTTGGAGACACCTGTAGAGTACCTTTATAATCACCCAGTTACGTTGTGACGTTTGGTAGCACACAAAGTGTTCCTCCGGCACACGGGAGTTACATAATCTCATAGTCATAGGAACATGTATAAGTCATGAAGAAGGTAATAGCAACATACTAAACGATCGGGTGCTAAGCTAATGGAATGGGTCATGTCAATCAGATCATTCAACTAATGATGTGATCCCGTGAATCAAATGAAAACTCTTTGTCCATGGTTAGGAAACATAACCATCTTTGATTAACGAGCTAGTCAAGTAGAGGCATACTAGTGACACTCTGTTTGTCTATGTATTCACACATGTATTATGTTTCCGGTTAATACAATTCTAGCATGAATAATAAACCTTTATCATGATATAAGGAAATAAATAATAACTTTATTATTGCCTCTAGGGCATATTTCCTTCAGTTCTCCCTCGGGGCTGAGGGTATGTACCAGTAGCTATGTGTTTGACCTCTCTCTCTCTCTCTCATGTTCTTGAGGTGGTACGATCTTGATGTATCGCGAGCTTTGCTATTATAGTTGGTTCCTATGATGTTTTCTCCCCCTCTACTCTCTTGTAATGAATTGAGTTTCCCCTTTGAAGTTATCTTATCGGATTGAGTCTTTAAAGATTTGAGAACACTTGATGTATGTCTTGTCGTGGATATCTGTGGTGACAATGGGATATCACGTGATTCACTTGATGTATGTTTTGGTGATCAACTTGCGGGTTCCGCCCATGAACCTATGCATAGGGGTTGGCACACGTTTTCGTCGTGATTTTCTGATAGAAACTTTGGGGCACTCTTTGAGGTTCTGTGTGTTGGTTGAATAGATGAATCTAAGATTGTGTGATGCATATCGTATAATCATATCCACGGATACTTGAGGTGACATTGGAGTATCTAGGTGACATTAGGGTTTTGGTTGATTTGTGTCTTAAGGTGTTATTGTAGTATGAACTCTAGGGCTGTTTGTGACACTTATAGGAATAGCCCAACGGATTGATTGGAAAGAATAACTTTGAGGTGGTTTCGTACCCTACCATAATCTCTTCATTCGTTCTCCGCTATTAGTGACTTTGGAGTGACTCTTTGTTGCATGTTGAGGGATAGTTATGTGATCCAATTATGTTAGTATTATCGAGGGAACTTACACTAGCGAAAGTATGAACCCTAGGCCTTGTTTCCACACATTGCAATACCGTTTACGCTCACTTTTATCATTAGTTACCTTGCTGTTTTTATATTTTTAGATTACAAAAACCTTTATCTACTATCCATATTGCACTTGTACCACCATCTCTTCGCTGAACTAGTGCACCTATAAAATTTACCATTGTATTGGGTGTGTTGGGAACACAAGAGACTCTTTGTTATTTGGTTGCAGGGTTGCTTGAGAGAGACCATCTTAATCCTATGCCTCCTACGGATTGATAAACCTTAGGTCATCCACTTGAGGGAAATTTGCTACTGTTCTACAAACCTCTGCACTTGGAGGCCCAACAACGCCTACAAGAAGAAGGTTGTGTAGTAGACATCAAGCTCTTTTCTGGCGCCGTTGCCGGGGAGGTGAGTTCTTGAAGGTATATCTTTAGATCTTGCAATCGAGTCTTTTAGTTTCTTATTTTATCGCCAGTTTAGTTTATAAAAGAAAACTATAAAAAATGGAATTGAGTTTGTCTCATACGCTTCACCTTTTTAATATTTTTCGTGAGTATGATGGAAAGGATAATTGTGCTCAAGTTCTAGAAGAAGAAATCTATAAAATGTTTGGCACTAAATCTTTGAATGATGAGCATGATTGCAATGTCGTTAGTATAAATTCCTTGAATATCCATGATGCTAATGATATGCAAAGCCACAAGCTTGGGGAAGCTATGTTTGATGAAGATGATATTTTTTGTCCACCAAGTTTTGATGAGCAAATTTATTATGATGATAGCATGCCCCCTATTTATGATGATTATTGTGATGACTTGTATGCTATAAAGAATAATGATATCATGAAACTTGTCATCATGATTTTAGTTTTCAATTGGATTATGCCTCACATGATAGTTACTTTGTTGAGTTTGCTCCCACTACTATTAATGAGAAGAATTTTGCTTGTGTGGAGAGTAATAAAATTTCTATGCTTATAGATCATGAAAAGAATGCTTTAGGTGCTGGTTATATTGTTGAATTCATTCATGATGCTACTGAAAATTATTATGAGGGAGGAATATATGCTTGTAGGAGTTGCAATAATATCAAGTTTCCTCAGTATGTGCTTAAAGTTTTGAAATTATGCTTGTTTTACCTTCCTATGCAAGTTGATTCTTGTTCCCACAAGTTGTTTGCTCACAAAATCCCTATGCATAGGAAGAGGGTTAGACTTAAATGTGCTTGTCATATGCTTCATGATGCTCTTGTTATGTTTCAATTCTTATCTTTTATGTGAGCATCATTGAAATCATCATGCCTAGCTAGGGGCGTTAAACGATAGCGCTTGTTGGGAGGCAACCCAATTTTATTTTTGTTCCTTGCTTTTTGTTCCTGTTTAGTAATAAATAATTCATATAGCCTCTGTTTAGATGTGGTTATATGCTTTTAATTAGTGTTTGTGCCAAGTAGAATCTTTGGGAAGACTTGGGGAAAGTCTTGTTGATCATGCTGTAAAAAACAGAAACTTTAGCGCTCACGAGAATTGCTGCCATTTTTATTTGGAGAGTGATATTTAGTTAATTATTTTTTAAGATGATTAATATATAAATTCCTAAGGTCCAGAAATTTATTTGAGAATTTTATGTGCTCCGAAAGTATACGTTTGATTCAGATTACTACAGACTGTTCTGTTTTTGACAGATTCTGTTTTTCATGTGTTGTTTACTTATTTTGATGAATCTATGGCTAGTAAAATAGTTTATAAACCATAGAGAAGTTGGAATACAGTAGGTTTAATACCAATATAAATATAGAATGAGTTCATTACAGTACCTTGAAGTGGTGTTTTGCTTTCTTATACTAACGGAGCTTACGAGTTTTCTGTTAAGTTTTGTGTTGTGAAGTTTTCAAGTTTTGGGTAAGGATTCGATGGACTATGGAATGAGGAGTGGCAAGAGCCTAAGCTTGGGGGTGCCCAAGGCACCCCAAGGAAATATTCAAGGACAACCAAGAGCCTAAGCTTGGGGATGCCCCGGAAGGCATCCCCTCTTTCGTCTTTGTCCATCGGTAACTTTACTTGGAGCTATATTTTTATTCACCACATGATATGTGTTTTACTTGGAGCGTCAATTTATTTTGTTAGGATTTGCTTGCTATTATTTAGAACAATATTTTGCATCTTTTATTTCAATAAAAGTGGCATTGATAGCCTTTACTATGCCTATTTTAGAAGTCCACATGTTGCTGTTTGAAAACAGAAAGTTTACCGCTTTTGCAATAATTTCCTAGAAAATTCAGAATGTGATAAAATGTTGAAACCTTTTGCATATTAAGCTATGATAAATTTACTACAGTGGGAATTTTATTTCATAATTTTTGGACCTAGGGAAGTATGGATGTTGCAGCATTCTTTACAGACTATCCTGTTTAGGCAGATTGCTGTTATGTTTGCATTGTTTGCATATGTTTGCTTCTTTAATGATTCTATTTGAAGATAGGACTATTAAACATGCAGAGGCATTTAGTATGCAATGTATAATAATAATTTTAGTGATTTGCTACAGTAGAGTATGATAAGGTTTTGGCAATGGTTTATACTAACTTATCTCACGAGTCCTTGTTGAGTTTTGTGTGGATGAAGCTTTTGAGATTTAGGGAGACCGTGATATGAGAGGAATTAAGGAGACACAAAAGCTCAAGCTTGGGGATGCCCAAGGCACCCCAAGATAATATTTCAAGAAGTCTCAAGCGTCTAAACTTTTGGATGCCCCGGTTGGCATCCCACCTTTCTTCTTCAACAACTATCGGTTAGTTTCGGTTGATCCTAAGTTTTCGCTTCTTCACATGATGTTTGCCATTCTTAGAATGTAATTTTATTTTGCTTTGCTTGATGTTTGAATAAAATACCAAGATCTGAAATTATTAAATGTTAGAGAGTCTTCACATAGTTGCATAATTATTCGACTACTCATTGATCTTCACTTATATCTTCCGGAGTAGTTTGTTGTTGCTCTAGTGCTTCAGTTATATCTTTTTAGAGCATGGCGGTAGTTTTATTTTGAAAAAATAGATGAACTCTCATGCTTCACTTAGATTATTTTGATAGTCTTAAATAGCATGGTAATTTCCTTAAAATCCTAATATGCTAGGTATACAAGATTAATAATAAAATTATCTTATGAGTGTGTTGAATACTAAGAGAAGTTTGATACTTGATGATTGTTTTGAGATATGAGGATGGTAATATTAGAGTCATGCTAGTTGAGTAGTTGTGAATTTGAGAAATACTTGTGTTGAAGTTTGTGATTCCCGTAGCATGCACGTATGGTGAACCGTTATGTGATGAAGTCGGAGCATGATTTATTTATTTATTGCCTTCCTTATGAGTGGCGGTCGGGGACGAGCGATGGTCTTTTCCTACCAATCTATCCCCCTAGGAGCATGCGCGTAGTACTTTGTTTCGATAACCAATAGATTTTTGCAATAATTATGTGAGTTCTTTATGACTAATGTTGAGTCCATGGATTATACGCACTCTCACGCTTCCACCATTGCTAGCCTCTCTAGTACCGCGCAACTTTCGCCGGTACCATAAACCCACCATATACCTTCCTCAAAACAGTCACCATACCTACCTATTATGGCATTTCCATAGCCATTCCGAGATATATTGCCATGCAACTTTCCACCATTTCGTTTATTATGACACGCTCCATCATTGTCATATTGCTTTGCATGATCATGTAGTTGACATCGTATTTGCGGCAAAGCCACCGTTCATAATTCTTTCATACATGTCACTCATGCATCATTGCACATCTCGGTACACCGTCGGAGGCATTCATATAGAGTCATATTTTGTTCTAAGTATTGAGTTGTAAATCTTGAGTTGTAAGAAAAATAAAAATGTGATGATTATCATTATTAGAGCATTGTCCTAGTGAGGAAAGGATGATGGTGACTATGATTTCCCCACAAGTCGGGATGAGACTCCGGACGAAAATAAAAAACAAAAGAGACCAAAGAAGCCCAAATAAAAAAAGAGAAAGAAAAGAGGCCATAAAAAAAAGGAGAAAAGGCCCAAATAAAAAAAATAAAAAATGAGAGAAAAAGAGAGAAGGGACAATGCTACTATCATTTTACCACACTTGTGCTTCAAAGTAGCACCATGATCTTCATAGTAGAGAGTCTCTCATGCTATCACTTTCATATACTAGTGGGAATATTTCATTATAGAACTTGGCTTGTATATTCCAATGATGGGCTTCCTCAAAATGCCCTAGGTCTTTGTGAGCAAGCGAGTTGGATGCACACCCATTAGTTTCTTTTTGAGCTTTCATACATTTATAGCTCTAGTGCATCCGTTGCATGGCAATCCCTACTCACTCACATTGATATCTATTGATGGGCATCTCCATAGCCCATTGATATGCCTAGTTGATGTGAGACTATCTTCTCCCTTTTTGTCTTCTCCACAACCACCATTCTATTACACCTATAGTGCTATATCTATGGCTCACGCTCATGTATTGCGTGAAGATTGAAAAAGTTTGAGAACATCAAAAGTATGAAACAATTGCTTGGCTTGTCATCGGGGTTGTGTATGATTTAAATATTTTGTGTGGTGAAGATAGAGCATAGCCAGACTATATGATTTTGTAGGGATAGCTTTCTTTGGCCATGTTATTTTGAGAAGACATGATTACTTAGTTGGTATGCTTGAAGTATTATCATTTTTATGTCAATATGAACTTTTGTCTTGAATCTTTTGAATCTGAATATTCATACCACAATTAAGAAGAATTACATTGAAATTATGCCAAGTAGCACTCCGCATCAAAAATTCCGTTTTTATCATTTACCTACTCGAGGACGAGCAGGAATTAAGCTTGGGGATGCTGATACGTCTCCAACGTATCTATAATTTTTGATTGCTCCATGCTATATTATATACTGTTTTGAATGTTTATGGGCTTTATGAAGGAAATATGCCCTAGAGGCAATAATAAAGTTATTATTTATTTCCTTATATCATGATAAATGTTTATTATTCATGCTAGAATTGTATTAACCGGAAACATAATACATGTGTGAATACATAGACCAACAGAGTGTCACTAGTATGCCTCTACTTGACTAGCTCGTTAATCAAAGATGGTTATGTTTCCTAACCATGAACAAAGAGTTGTTATTTGATTAATGAGGTCACATCATTAGTTGAATGATCTGATTGACATGACCCATTCCATTAGCTTAGCACCCGATCGTTTAGTATGTTGCTATTGCTTTCTTCATGACTTATACATGTTCCTATAACTATGAGATTATGCAACTCCCGTTTACCGGAGGAACACTTTGGGTACTACCAAACGTCACAACGTAACTGGGTGATTATAAAGGAGTACTACAGGTGTCTCCAATGGTAAATGTTGGGTTGGCGTATTTCGAGATTAGGGTTTGTCACTCTGATTGTCGGAGAGGTATCTCTGGGCCCTCTCGGTAATGCACATCACATAAGCCTTGCAAGCACTGCAACTAATATGTTAGTTGTGAGATGATGTATTATGGAACGAGTAAAGAGACTTGCCGGTAACGAGATTGAACTAGGTATTGGATACCGACGATCGAATCTCGGGCAAGTAACATACCGATGGCAAAGGGAACAACGTATGTTGTTATGCGGTCTGACCGATAAAGATCTTTGTAGAATATGTAGGAGCCAATATGGGCATCCAGGTCCCGCTATTGGTTATTGACCGGAGACGTGTCTCGGTCATGTCTACATTGTTCTCGAACCGTAGGGTTCGCACGCTTAACGTTACGATGACAGTTATTATGAGTTTATGCATTTTGATGTACCGAAGGTTGTTCGGAGTCCCGGATGAGATCACGGACATGACGAGGAGTCTCGAAATGGTCGAGACGTAAAGATTGATATATTGGAAGCCTATGTTTGGACATAGGAAGTGTTCCGGGTGAAATCGGGATTTTACCGGAATACCGGGAGGGTTACCGGAACCCCCCGGGAGACTAATGGGCCTATTGGGCCTTAGTGGAAAAGAGAAAAGGGGCAGCCCACAGCCTAGCCGCGCGCCCCCCTTCCCCAAGTCCTAGTAGGACTAGGAGAAGGGGCCGGCCCCCTCTCTCTCCTTTCCCCCTTGAGAGTCCTAGTTGGAATAGGATTGGAGGGGGGAGTCCTACTCCCGGTAGGAGTAGGACTCCCCCTGCGCCTCCCTCTCTCTGGCCGGCCGGCCCCCTCCCTCCAACCTTTATATACGGGGGCAGGGGACACCCCAAGACACACAAGTTGATCCTTGAGATCGTTCCTTAGCCGTGTGCGGTGCCCCCTGCCACCAAATTCCACCTCGATCATACTGTTGTAGTGCTTAGGCGAAGCCCTGCGTCGGTAGTACATCAAGATCGTCATCACGCCGTCGTGCTGATGGAACTCTTCCTCGACGCTTTGCTGGATCGGAGCCCGAGGATCGTCATCGAGCTGAACGTGTGCTAAGAACTCGGAGGTGCCGGAGTAACGGTGCTTGGATCGGTCGGATCGGGAAGAAGACGTACGACTACTTCCTCTACGTTGTGTGATCGCTTCCGCAGTCGGTCTGCGTTGGTACGTAGACAACACTCTCCCCTCTCGTTACTATGCATCACCATGATCTTGCGTGTGCGTAGGAAAATTTTCGAAATTACTACGTTCCCCAACAGTGGCATCCGAGCCTAGGTTTTATGGTTTGATGTTATTTGCACGAGTAGAACACAAGTGAGTTGTGGGCGATACAAGTCATACTGCCTACCAGCATGTCATACTTTGGTTCGGCGGTATTGTTGGGTGAGACGATCCGGACCAACCTTACGCATACTCTTACGCGAGAACGGTTCCCTCGACGTGCTTTGCACATAGATGGCTTGCGGAAGACTGTCTCTCCAACTTTAGTTGAACCAAGTGTGACTACGCCCGGTCCTTGAGAAGGTTAAAACGGAGTCTATTTGACAAACTATCGTTGTGGTTTTGATGCGTAGGTGAGATGAGTTCTTACTTAAGCCCGTAGCAGCCACGTAAAACTTGCAACAACAAAGTAGAGGACGTCTAACTTGTTTTTGCAGGGTATGTTGTGATGTGATATGGTCAAGGCATGATGCTGATTTTATTGTATGAGATGATCATGTTTTGTAACCGAGTTATCGGCAACTGGCAGGAGCCATATGGTTGTCGCTTTATTGTATGCAATGCAATCGCGATGTAATGCTTTACTTTATTACTAAACGGTAGTGATAGTCGTGGAAGCATAAGATTGGCGAGACGACAACGATGCTACGATGGAGATCAAGGTGTCGCGCCGGTGACGATGGTAATCATGACGGTGCTTCGGAGATGGAGATCACAAGCGCAAGATGATGATGGCCATATCATATCACTTATATTGATTGCATGTGATGTTTATCCTTTTATGCATCTTATCTTGCTTTGATTGACGGTAGCATTATAAGATGATCTCTCACTAAAATTATCAAGAAGTGTTCTCCCTGAGTATGCACCGTTGCCAAAGTTCGTCGTGCCCAGACACCACGTGATGATCGGGTGTGATAAGCTCTACGTCCAAATACAACGGGTGCAAAACAGTTGCACACGCAGAATACTCAGGTTATACTTGACGAGCCAAGCATATACAGATATGGCCTCAGAACACGGAGGCCGAAAGGTCGAGCGTGAATCATATAGTAGATATGATCAACATAACGATGTTAACCATTGAAAACTACTCCATCTCACGTGATGATCGGTTATGGTTTAGTTGATTTGGATCACGTGATCACTTAGAGGATTAGAGGGATGTCTATCTAAGTGGGAGTTCTTAAGTAATTTGATTAAACTGAACTTAAACTTATCATGAACTTAGTACCTGATAGTATCTTGCTTGTTTATGTTGATTGTAGATAGATGGCTCGTGCTGTTGTTCCGTTGAATTTTAATGCATTCCTTGAGAAAGCAAAGTTGAAAGATGATGGTAGCAATTACACGGACTGGGTCCTTAACCTGAGGATTATCCTCATTGCTGCACAGAAGAATTACGTCCTGGAAGCACCGCTGGGTGACAGGCCTGCTGCTGGAGCAACGCCAGATGTTATGAACATCTGGCAGAGCAAAGCTGATGACTACTCGATAGTTCAGTGTGCCATGCTTTACGGCTTAGAATCGGGACTTCAACGACGTTTTGAACATCATGGTGCATATGAGATGTTCCAGGAGTTGAAGTTAATATTTCAAGCAAATGCCCGAATTGAGAGATATGAAGTCTCCAATAAGTTCTATAGCTGCAAGATGGAGGAGAACAGTTCTGTCAGTGAGCATATACTCAAAATGTCTGGGTATAATAATCACTTGATTCAGAAGGGAGTTAATCTTCCAGATGACTGCGTCATTGACAGAATTCTCCAATCACTGCCACCAAGCTACAAGAGCTTCGTGATGAACTATAATATGCAAGGGATGAACAAGACTATTCCCGAGCTCTTCGCAATGCTGAAAGCTGCGGAGGTAGAAATCAAGAAGGAGCATCAAGTGTTGATGGTTAGCAAAACCACCAGTTTCAATAAAAAGGGCAAAGGGAAGAAGAAGGGAAACTTCAAGAAGAACAGCAAGCAAGTTGCTGCTCAGGAGAAGAAACCCAAGTCTGGACCTGAGCCTGAAACTGAGTGCTTCTACTGCAAGCAGACTGGTCACTGGAAGCGGAACTGCCCCAAGTATTTGGCGGATAAGAAGGATGGCAAAGTGAACAAAGGTATATGTGATATACATGTTATTGATGTGTACCTTACTAGAGCTCGCAGTAGCACCTGGGTATTTGATACTGGTTCTGTTGCTAATATTTGCAACTCGAAACAGGGACTACGGAATAAGCGGACGCTAGCAAAGGACGAGGTGACGATGCGCGTGGGAAACGGTTCCAAAGTCGATGTGATCGCGGTCGGCACGCTACCTCTACATCTACCTACGGGATTAATATTAGACCTAAATAATTGTTATTTGGTGCCAGCGTTGAGCATGAACATTATATCTGGATCTTGTTTAATGCGAGACGGTTATTCATTTAAATCAGAGAATAATGGTTGTTCTATTTATATGAGTAATATCTTTTATGGTCACGCACCTTTGAAGAGTGGTCTATTCTTGTTGAATCTCGAAGATAGCGATACACATATTCATAATGTAGAAGCCAAAAGATGCAAAGTTAATAATGATAGTGCAACTTATTTGTGGCACTGCCGTTTAGGTCATATCGGTGTAAAGCGCATGAAGAAACTCCATACTGATGGGCTTTTGGAACCACTTGATTATGAATCACTTGGTACTTGCGAACCGTGCCTCATAGGCAAGATGACTAAAACACCGTTCTCCGGTACTATGGAGAGAGCAACAGATTTATTGGAAATCATACATACCGATGTATGTGGTCCAATGAATATTGAGGCTCGTGGCGGATATCGTTATTTTCTCACCTTCACAGATGATTTAAGCAGATATGGGTATATCTATTTAATGAAACATAAGTCTGAAACATTTGAAAAGTTCAAAGAATTTCAGAGTGAGGTTGAAAATCATCGTAACAAGAAAATAAAATTTCTACGATCTGATCGTGGAGGAGAATATTTGAGTTACGAGTTTGGTGTACATTTGAAAAATTGTGGAATAGTTTCGCAACTCACGCCACCCGGAACACCACAGCGTAATGGTGTGTCCGAACGTCGTAATCGTACTTTACTAGATATGGTGCGATCTATGATGTCTCTTACTGATTTACCGCTATCGTTTTGGGGTTATGCTCTAGAGACGGCCGCATTCACGTTAAATAGGGCACCATCAAAATCCGTTGAGACGACACCTTATGAACTATGGTTTGGCAAGAAACCAAAGTTGTCGTTTCTTAAAGTTTGGGGCTGCGATGCTTATGTGAAAAAGCTTCAACCTGATAAGCTCGAACCCAAAGCGGAGAAATGTGTCTTCATAGGATATCCAAAGGAAACTATTGGATACACCTTCTATCACAGATCCGAAGGCAAGACTTTTGTTGCTAAATTCGGAAACTTTCTAGAAAAGGAGTTTCTCTCGAAAGAAGTGAGTGGGAGGAAAGTAGAACTTGACGAGGTAACTATACCTGCTCCCTTATTGGAAAATAGTACATCACAGAAAACTGTTTCTGCGACACCTATACCAATCAGTGAGGAAGCTAATGATGATGATCATGAAGCTTCAGAACAAGATACTACTGAACCACGTAGATCAACCAGAGTGAGATCCGCACCAGAGTGGTACGGTAATCCAGTTCTGGAAGTCATGATGCTAGATCATGATGAACCTACGAACTATGAAGAAGCGATGGTGAGCCCAGATTCCGCAAAGTGGCTTGAAGCCATGAAATCTGAGATGGGATCCATGTATGAAAACAAAGTATGGACTTTGGTTGACTTGCCCGATGATCCGCAAGCAATTGAGAATAAATGGATCTTCAAGAAAAAGACAGACGCTGACGGTAATATTACTGTCTATAAAGCTCGACTTGTCGCGAAAGGTTTTCGACAAGTTCAAGGGGTTGACTACGATGAGACCTTCTCACCCGTAGCGATGCTTAAGTCCGTCAGAATTATGTTAGTAATTGCCGCATTTTATGATTATGAAATATGGCAGATGGATGTCAAAACTGCATTCCTGAATGGATTTCTGGAAGAAGAGTTGTATATGATACAACCAGAAGGTTTTGTTGATCCAAAGGGAGCTAACAAGGTATGCAAACTCCAGCGATCCATTTATGGACTGGTGCAAGCATCTCGGAGTTGGAATAAACGCTTTGATAGTGTGATCAAAGCATTTGGCTTTATACAGACTTTTGGAGAAGCCTGTATTTACAAGAAAGTGAGTGGGAGCTCTGTAGCATTTCTAATATTATATGTGGATGACATATTGCTGATTGGAAATGATATAGAATTTCTGGATAGCATAAAGGGATACTTGAATAAGAGTTTTTCAATGAAAGACCTCGGTGAAGCTGCTTACATATTAGGCATAAAGATCTATAGAGATAGATCAAGACGCTTAATTGGACTTTCACAAAGCACATACCTTGACAAGATTTTGAAGAAGTTCAAAATGGATCAAGCAAAGAAAGGGTCTTGCCTGTGTTACAAGGTGTGAAGTTGAGTCAGACTCAATGCCCGACCACCGCAGAAGATAGAGAGAAAATGAAAGATGTTCCCTATGCTTCAGCCATAGGCCCTATCATGTATGCAATGCTGTGTACCAGACCTGATGTGTGCCTTGCTATAAGTTTAGCAGGGAGGTACCAAAGTAATCCAGGAATGGATCACTGGACAGCGGTCAAGAACATCCTGAAATACCTGAAAAGGACTAAGGACATGTTTCTCGTATATGGAGGTGACAAAGAGCTCACCGTAAGAGGTTACGTTGATGCAAGCTTTGACACTGATCCGGACGATTCTAAATCGCAAACCGGATACGTGTTTACTTTAAACGGTGGAGCTGTTAGTTGGTGCAGTTCTAAACAAAGCGTCGTAGCGGGATCTACATGTGAAGCGGAGTACATAGCTGCTTCGGAAGCAGCAAACGAAGGAGTCTGGATGAAGGAGTTCATATCCGATCTAGGTGTCATACCTAGTGCATCGGGTCCAATGAAAATCTTCTGTGACAATACTGGTGCAATTGCCTTGGCAAAGGAATCCAGATTTCACAAAAGGACCAAACACATCAAGAGACGCTTCAACTCCATCCGGGATTTAGTCCAGGTGGGAGACATAGAGATTTGCAAGATACATACGGATCTGAATGTTGTAGACCCGTTGACTAAGCCTCTTCCACGAGCAAAACATGATCAGCACCAAGGCTCCATGGGTGTTAGAATCATTACAGTGTAATCTAGATTATTGACTCTAGTGCAAGTGGGAGACTGAAGGAAATATGCCCTAGAGGCAATAATAAAGTTATTATTTATTTCCTTATATCATGATAAATGTTTATTATTCATGCTAGAATTGTATTAACCAGAAACATAATACATGTGTGAATACATAGACCAACAGAGTGTCACTAGTATGCCTCTACTTGACTAGCTCGTTAATCAAAGATGGTTATGTTTCCTAACCATGAACAAAGAGTTGTTATTTGATTAACGAGGTCACATCATTAGTTGAATGATCTGATTGACATGACCCATTCCATTAGCTTAGCACCCGATCGTTTGGTATGTTGCTATTGCTTTCTTCATGACTTATACATGTTCCTATAACTATGAGATTATGCAACTCCCGTTTACCGGAGGAACACTTTGGGTACTACCAAACGTCACAACGTAACTGGGTGATTATAAAGGAGTACTACAGGTGTCTCCAATGGTAAATGTTGGGTTGGCGTATTTCGAGATTAGGGTTTGTCACTCCGATTGTCGGAGAGGTATCTCTGGGCCCTCTCGGTAATGCACATCACATAAGCCTTGCAAGCACTGCAACTAATATGTTAGTTGTGAGATGATGTATTACGGAATGAGTAAAGAGACTTGCCGGTAACGAGATTGAACTAGGTATTGGATACCGATGATCGAATCTCGGGCAAGTAACATACCGATGGCAAAGGGAACAACGTATGTTGTTATGCAGTCTGACCGATAAAGATCTTCGTAGAATATGTAGGAGCCAATATGGGCATCCAGGTCCCGCTATTAGTTATTGACCGGAGACGTGTCTCGGTCATGTCTACATTGTTCTCGGACCTTAGGGTCCGCACGCTTAACGTTACGATGACAGTTATTATGAGTTTATGCATTTTGATGTACCGAAGGTTGTTCGGAGTCCCGGATGAGATCACGGACATGACGAGGAGTCTCGAAATGGTCGAGACGTAAAGATTGATATATTGGAAGCCTATGTTTGGACATAGGAAGTGTTCCGGGTGAAATCGGGATTTTACCGGAATACCGGGAGGGTTACCGGAACCCCCCGGGAGACTAATGGGCCTATTGGGCCTTAGTGGAAAAGAGAAAAGGGGCAGCCCACAGCCTAGCCGCGCCCCCCCCCCCCCTTCCCCAAGTCCTAGTAGGACTAGGAGAAGGGGCCGGCCCCCCTCTCTCTCCTTTCCCCCTTGAGAGTCCTAGTTGGAATAGGATTGGAGGGGGGAGTCCTACTCCCGGTAGGAGTAGGACTCCCCCTGCGCCTCCCTCTCTCTGGCCGGTCGGCCCCCTCCCTCCAACCTTTATATACGGGGGCAGGGGACACCCCAAGACACACAAGTTGATCCTTGAGATCGTTCCTTAGCCGTGTGCGGTGCCCCCTGCCACCAAATTCCACCTCGATCATACCGTTGTAGTGCTTAGGCGAAGCCCTGCGTCGGTAGTACATCAAGATCGTCATCACGCCGTCGTGCTGACGGAACTCTTCCTCGACGCTTTGCTGGATCGGAGCCCGAGGATCGTCATCGAGCTGAACGTGTGCTAAGAACTCGGAGGTGCCGGAGTAACGGTGCTTGGATCGGTCGGATCGGGAAGAAGACGTACGACTACTTCCTCTACGTTGTGTGATCGCTTCCGCAGTCGGTCTGCGTTGGTACGTAGACAACACTCTCCCCTCTCGTTGCTATGCATCACCATGATCTTGCGTGTGCGTAGGAAATTTTTCGAAATTACTACATTCCCCAACACTTTATTATACACTTTTATATCATTTTTGGGACTAACCTATTAACCGGAGGCCTAGCCCAGATTTGCTGTTTTATGCCTATTTTAGTGTTTCGAAGAAAAGGAATATGAAACGGAGTCGAAACGGAACGAAATCAACTAGAGAAGTTATTTTTGGAAGGAAACCTACCGGATAGACTTGGACCCTACGTCAGAAGATGAAGCAGGAGCTCACGAGGGTAGGGGGCGCGCCCCCCTGCCTCGTGCCCCCCTTCGGTCCACCGACGTACTCCTTTGACCCATATATACCCACGTATCCTAAAACTTCTAGAACGCACAATAGATCGGGAGTTCCACCGCCAGAAGCCTCCGTAGCCACCGAAAGCCAATCTAGACCCGTTCCGGCACCCTGCCGGAGGGGGAATCCCTCTCCGGCCATCTTCATCATCTCGGTGCTCTCCATGATGAGGAGGGAGTAGTTCTACCTCGGGGCTGAGGGTATGTACCAGTAGCTATGTTTTTGATCTCTCTCTCTCGTGTTCTTGAGGTGATACGATCTTGATGTATCGTGAGCTTTGCTATTATAGTTGGATCCTATGATGTTTTCTCCCCCTCTACTCTCTTGTAATGAATTGAGTTTCCCCTTTGAAGTTATCTTATCGGATTGATTCTTTAAAGATTTGAGAACACTTGATGTATGTCTTGCCGTGGATATCTTGTTGGGGAACATAGTAATTTCAAAAAAATTCCTACGCACACGCAAGATCATGGTGATGCATAGCAACGAGAGGGGAGAGTGTTGCCTACGTACCCTCGTAGACCGGCAACGGAAGCGTTGACACAACATAGAGGAAGTAGTCGTACGTCTTCCCGATCCGACCGATCCAAGTACCGAACGTACGGCACCTCCGAGTTCTGCACACGTTCAACTCGGTGACGTCCCTCGAGCTCTGATCCAGCAAAGTGTTGAGGGAGAGTTTCGTCAACATGACGGCGTGATGACGGTGATGATGTTCTACCGATGCAGGGCTTCGCCTAAGCACCGCTATGATATGACCGAGGTGGAATATGGTGGAAGAGGGCACCGCACACGGCTAAGGAACGATCACGAAGATCAACTTGTGTGTCCTGGGGTGCCCCCTTGCCCCCGTATATAAAGGAGGGAGAGGGGGGGTGCGGCCGGCCCAAGGGGTGCGCCTGGAGGAGTCCTACTCCCACCGGGAGTAGGACTCCCCCCTCTTGCCTTGTTGGAAAAGGAAGGGGGAAGGGAGAAAGAGGAAAGGGGGGCGCCGCCCCCCCTTCCTTGTCCTATTCGGACTAGCAGGGAGGGGGCGCGCGGCCTGCCCTGGCCGGCCCTCCTCTTCTCCCTTAGGGCCCATGTAGGCTCAATAACCCCCGGTGGGGTTCCAGTAACCCCCCGGTACTCCGGTAAAATCCCGATTTCACCCGGAATGTTTCCGATATCCAAATATAGGCTTCCAATATATCAATATTTATGTCTCGACCATTTTGGGACTCCTCGTCATGTCCGTCATCACATCCGGGACACCGAACAACCTTCGGTACATCAAAACACAAAAACCCTAATTACGATCGTCACCGAACTTTAAGCGTGCGGACCCTACGGGTTCGAGAACTATGTAGACATGACCGAGACACGTCTCCGGTCAATACCAATAGCGGAACCTGGATGCTCATATTGGCTCCTACATATTCTATGAAGATCTTTATCGGTCAGACCGCATAACAATATACGTTGTTCCCTTTGTCATCGATATGTTACTTGCCCGAGATTCGATCGTCGGTATCTCAATACCTAGTTCAATCTCGTTACCGGCAAGTCTCTTTACTCGTTTCGTAATACATCATCCCGCAACTAACTTATTAGTTGCAATGCTTGCAAGGCTTGAGTGATGTGCATTACCGACAGGGCCCAAAGATACCTCTCCGACAATCGGAGTGACAAATCCTAATCTCGAAATACGCCAACCCAACAAATACCTTCAGAGACACCTGTAGAGCACCTTTATAATCACCCAGTTACGTCGTGATGTTTGGTAGCACACAAAGTGTTCCTCCGGTAAACGGGAGTTGCATAATCTCATAGTCATAGGAACATATATAAGTTATGAAGAAAGCAATAGCAACAAACTAAACGATCAAGTGCTAAGCTAATGGAATGGGTCAAGTCAATCACATCATTCTCCTAATGATGTGATCATGTTAACCAAATAACAACTCATGTCTATGGTTAGGAAACATAACCATCTTTGATCAACGAGCTAGTCAAGTAGAGGCATACTAGTGACACTCTGTTTGTCTATGTATTCACCCATGTATTATGTTTCCGGTTAATACAATTCTAGCATGAATAATAAACATTTATCATGATACAAGGAAATAAGTAATAACTTTATTATTGCCTCTAGGGCATATTTCCTTCAGTCTCCCACTTGCACTAGAGTCAATAATCTAGATTACACAGTAATGATTCTAACACCCATGGAGCCTTGGTGCTGATCATGTTTTGCTCGTGGAAGTGGCTTAGTCAGCGGGTCTGCAACATTCAGATCTGTATGTATCTTGCAAATTTCTATGTCTCCCACTTGGACTAAATCCCAAATGGAATTGAAGCGTCTCTTGATGTGCTTGGTTCTCTTGTGAAATCTGGATTCCTTTGCCAAGGCAATTGCACCAGTATTGTCACAGAAGATTTTCATTGGACCCGATGCACTAGGTATGACACCTAGATCGGATATGAACTCCTTCATCCAGACTCCTTCATTTGCTGCTTCTGAAGCAGCTATGTACTCTGCTTCACATGTAGATCCCGCCACGACGCTTTGTTTAGAACTGCACCAACTGGCAGCTCCACCATTTAATGTAAACACGTATCTGGTTTGCGATTTAGAATCGTCCGGATCAGTGTCAAAGCTTGCATCAATGTAACCATTTACGATGCGCTCTTTGTCACCTCCATATACGAGAAACATATCCTTAGTTCTTTTCAAGTACTTCAGGATGTTCTTGACCGTTGTCCAGTGATCCACTCCTAGATTACTTTGATACCTCCCTGCTAGACTTATAGCAAGGCACACATCAGGTCTGGTACACAGCATTGCATACATGATAGAGCCTATGGCTGAAGCATAGGGAACACCTTTCATTTTCTCTCTATCTTCTGCAATGGTCGGACATTGAGTCTTACTCAGCTTCAAACCTTGTAAGACATGCAAGAACCCTTTCTTTGCTTGATCCATTTTGAACTTCTTCAAAACTTTGTCAAGGTATGTGCTTTGTGAAAGTCCAATTAAGCGTCTTGATCTATCTCTATAGAACTTAATGCCCAATATGTAAGCAGCTTCACCGAGGTCTAAAAACTCTTATTCAAGTATCCCTTTATGCTTTCCAGAAATTCTATATTATTTCCAATCAATAATATGTCATCCACATATAATATCAGAAATGCTACAGAGCTCCCACTCACTTTCTTGTAAATACATGCTTCTCCAAAAGTCTGTATAAAACCAAATGCTTTGATCACATTATCAAAGCGTTTATTCCAACTCCGAGAGGCATGCACCAGTCCATAAATGGATCGCTGGAGCTTGCACACTTTGTTAGCTCTCTTTGGATCGACAAAACCTTCTGGTTGCATCATATACAACTCTTCTTCCAGAAATCCATTCAGGAATGCAGTTTTGACATCTATTTGCCAAATTTCATAATCATAAAATGCGGCAATTGCTAACATGATTCGGACAGACTTAAGCATCGCTACGGGTGAGAAGGTCTCATCGTAGTCAATCCCTTGAACTTGTCGACAACCTTTCTCAACAAGTCGAGCTTTGTAAACAGTAACATTACCGTCAGCGTCAGTCTTCTTCTTGAAGATCCATTTATTCTCAATTGCTTGCCGATCAACGGCAAGTCAACCAAAGTCCGCACTTTGTTCTCATACATGGATCCCATCTCAGATTTCATGGCTTCTAGCCATTTTGCGAAATCTGGGCTCACCATCGCTTCTTCATAGTTCGTAGGTTCATCATGATCTAGTAGCATGACTTCCAGAACAGGATTACCGTACCACTCTGGTGCGGATCTTACTCTGGTTGATCTACGAGGTTCGGTAGTAACTTGATCTGAAGTTTCATGATCATTATCATTAGCTTCCTCACTAATTGGTGTAGGTGTCACAGAAACTGGTTTCTGTGATGTACCACTTTCCAATAAGGGAGCAGGTACAGTTACCTCATCAAGTTCTACTTTTCTCCCACTCACTTCTTTCGAGAGAAACTCCTTCTCTAGAAAAACTCTGAATTTAGCAACAAATGTCTTGCCTTCGGATCTGTGATAGAAGGTGTACCCAACAGTCTCCTTTGGGTATCCTATGAAGACACATTTCTCCGATTTGGGTTCGAGCTTATCAGGTTGAAGCTTTTCACATAAGCATCGCAGCCCCAAACTTTCAGAAACGACAACTTTGGTTTCTTGCCAAACCACATTTCATAAGGCGTCGTCTCTACGGATTTCGGTGGCGTCCTATTTAACGTGAATGCAGCCGTCTCTAAAGCATAACCCCAAAACAATAGCGGTAAATCAGTAAGAGACATCATAGATCGCACCATATCTAATAAAGTACGATTACGACGTTCGGACACACCATTACGCTATGGTGTTCCGGGTGGCGTGAGTTGCGAAACTATTCCGTATTGTTTCAAATGTAAACCAAACCCGTAACTCAAATATTCTCCTCCACGATCAGATTGTAGAAACTTTATTTTCTTGTTACGATGATTTTCAACTTCACTCTGAAATTCTTTGAACTTTTCAAATGTTACAGACTTATGTTTCATTAAGTAGATATACCCATATCTGCTTAAATCATCTGTGAAGGTGACAAAATAATGATATCCGCCACGAGCCTCAACATTCATTGGACCACATACATCTGTATGTATGATTTCCAACAAATCCATTGCTCTCTCCATAGTACCAGAGAACGGTGTTTTGGTCATCTTACCCATGAGGCACGGTTCGCAAGTACCAAGTGATTCATAATCAAGTGGTTCCAAAAGTCCATTAGTATGGAGTTTCTTCATGCGCTTTACACCGATATGACCTAAATGGCAGTGCCACAAATAAGTTGCACTATCATTATCAACTCTGCATCTTTTGATTTTCAACATTATGAATATGTGTATCACTACTATCGAGATTCATCAAAAATAGACCACTCTTCAAGGGTGCATGACCATAAAAGATATTACTCATATAAATAGAACAACCATTATTCTTTGATTTAAATGAATAACCGTCTCGCATCAAACAAGATCCAGATATAATGTTCATGCTCAACGCTGGCACCAAATAACAATTATTTAGGTCTAATACTAATCCTGAAGGTAGATGTAGAGGTAGCGTGCCGACCGTGATCACATCGACTTTGGAACCATTTCCCACGCGCATCGTCACCTCGTCCTTAGCCAATCTTCGCTTAATCCGTAGACCCTATTTCAAGTTGCAAATGTTAGCAACAGAACCAATATCAAATACCCAGGTGCTACTGCGAGCATTAGTAAGGTACACATCAATAACATGTATATCACATATACCTTTGTTCACTTTGCCATCCTTCTTATCCGCCAAATACTTGGGGCAGTTCCGCTTCTGGTGACCAGTCTGCTTGCAGAAGAAGCACTCAGTCTCAGGCTTAGGTCCAGACTTGGGTTTCTTCTCCTGAGCAGCAACTTGTTTGCTATTCTTCTTGAAGTTCCCTTTCTTCTTCCATTTTCCCTTTTTCTTGAAACTGGTGGTCTTATTGACCATCAACACTTGATGCTCCTTCTTGATTTCTACCTCCGCGGCTTTTAGCATCGTGAAGAGCTCAGGAATAGTCTTATTCATCCCTTGCATATTATAGTTCATCCCGAAGATTTTGTAGCTTGGTGGCAGTGATTGAAGAACTCTGTCAATGACACTATCAACAGGAAGATTAACCCCCAGTTGAGTCAACTGATTATGATACCCAGACATTTTGAGTATATGTTCACTGACAGAACTATTCTCCTCCATCTTGCAGCTATAGAACTTATTGGAGACTTCATACCTCTCAATCCGGGCATATGCTCCATGACGTTCAAAACGTTGTTGAAGACCCGGTTCTAAGCCGTAAAGCATGGCACACTACACTATCGAGTAGTCATCAGCTTTGCTCTGCCAGACGTTCATAACATTTGGTGTTGCTCCTGCAGCAGGCTTGGCACTTAGCGGTGCTTCCAGGACGTAATTCTTCTGTGCAGCAATGAGGATAATCCTCAAGTTATGGACCCAGTCCGTGTAATTGCTACCATCATCTTTCAACTTTGCTTTCTCAAGGAACGCATTAAAATTCAACGAAACAAGAGCACGAGCAATCTATCTACAATCAAACATAGACAAGCAAGATACTATCAGGTACTAAGTTCATTATAAATTTAAGTTCAATTGATCATATTACTTAAGAACTCCCACTTAGAAAGATATCCCTCTAATCCTCTAAGTGATCACGTGATCCAAATCAACTAAACCATGTCCGATCATCACATGAGATGGAGTAGTATCAATGGTGAACATCAATATGTTGATCATGTCTACTATATGATTCACGCTCGACCTTTCGGTCTCCGTGTTCTGAGGCCATATCTGTTATATGCTAGGCTCATCAAGTTTAACCTGAGTATTCTGCGTCTGCAACTGTTTTGCACCCGTTGTATTTGAACGTAGAGCCTATCACACCCGATCATCATGTGGTGTCTCAGCACAAAGTACTTTCGCAACGGTGCATACTCAGGGAGAACACTTATACTTTGATAATTTAGTGAGGGATCATCTTATAATGCTACCGTCAATCAAAGCAAGATAAGATGCATAAAAGATAAACATCACATGCAATCAATATAAGTGATATGATATGGCCATCATCATCTTGTACTTGTGATCTCCATCTCTGAAGTACCGTCATGATCACCATCGTCACCGGCGCGACACCTTGATCTCCATCGTAGCATCATTGTCGTCTTGCCAATCTTATGCTTCCACGACTATCGCTACCGCTTAGTGATAAAGTAAAGCATTACAGCGCGATTATATTGCATACAATAAAGCAACAACCATATGGCCCCTGCCAGTTGCCGATAACTTGGTTACAAAACATGATCATCTCATACAATAAAATTTAGCATCATGTCTTGACCATATCACATCACAACATGCCCTGCAAAAACAAGTTAGACGTCCTCTACTTTGTTGTTGCAAGTTTTATGTTGCTGCTACGGGCTTAGCAAGAACCGTTCTTACCTATGCATCAAAAGCACAACGATAGTTTGTCAAGTTGGTGTTGTTTTAACCTTCGCAAGGACCGGGCGTAGCCACACTTGGTTCAACTAAAGTTGGAGAAACTGACACCCGCCAGCCACCTGTGTGCAAAGCACGTCGGTAGAACCAGTCTCGCGTAAGCGTACGCGTAATGTTGGTCCGGGCCGCTTCATCCAAAAATACTTCCGAACCAAAGTATGACATGTTGGTAAGCAGTATGACTTATATTGTCCACAACTCACTTGTGTTCTACTCGTGCATAACATCAACGCATAAAACCTAGGCTCGGATGCCACTGTTGGGGAACATAGTAATTTCAAAAAAAAAATCCTACGCACACGCAAGATCATGGTGATGCATAGCAACGAGAGGGGAGAGTGTTGTCTACGTACCCTCATAGACTGGCAACGGAAGCGTTGACACAACGTAGAGGAAGTAGTCGTACGTCTTCCCGATCCAACCGATCCAAGTACCGAACGTACGACACCTCCGAGTTCTGCACACATTCAACTTGGTGACGTCCCTCGAGCTCCGATCCAGCAAAGTGTTGAGGGAGAGTTTCCTCAGCTCGACGGCGTGATGACGGTGATGATGTTCTACTGACGCAGGGCTTCGCCTAAGCACCGCTACGATATGACCGAGGTGGAATATGGTGGAAGGGGGCACCGCTAAGGGATGATCACGAAGATCAACTTGTGTGTCCTGGGGTGCCCCCTTGCCCCCGTATATAAAGGAGGGAGAGGGGGAGGTGCGGCCGTCCCAAGGGGTGCGCCTGGAGGAGTCCTACTCCTACCGGGAGTAGGACTCCCCCCTCTTGCCTTGTTGGAAAAGAAAGGGGGAAGGGAGAAAGAGGAAAGGGGGCGCCGCCCCCCTTCCTTGTCCTATTCGGACTAGGGGGGAGGGGGCGTGCGGCCTGCCCTGGCCGGCCCTCCTCTTCTCCCTTAGGGCCCATGTAGGCTCAATAACCCCCGGTGGGGTTCCGGTAACCCCCCGGTACTCCGGTGAAATCCTGATTTCACCCGGAACGTTTCCGATATCCAAATATAGGCTTCCAATATATCAATATTTATGTCTTGACCATTTCGAGACTCCTCGTCATGTCCGTGATCACATCCGGGACACCGAACAACCTTCGGTACACCAAAACACAAAAACCCTAATTACGATCGTCACCGAACTTTAAGCGTGCGGACCCTACGGGTTCGAGAACTATGTAGACATGACCGAGACACATCTCCGGTCAATTACCAATAGCAGAACCTGGATGCTCATATTGGCTCCTACATATTCTACGAAGATCTTTATCGGTCAGACCGCATAACAATATACGTTGTTCCCTTTGTCATCGATATGTTACTTGCCCGAGATTCGATCGTCGGTATCTCAATACCTAGTTCAATCTCATTACCGGCAAGTCTCTTTACTCGTTTCGTAATACATCATCCCGCAACTAACTTATTAGTTGCAATGCTTGCAAGGCTTGAGTGATGTGCATTACCGAGAAGGCCCAGAGATACCTCTCCGACAATCGGAGTGACAAATCCTAATATCGAAATACGCCAACCCAACAAATACCTTCGGAGACACCTATAGAGCACCTTTATAATCACCCAGTTACGTTGTGAGTTTGGTAGCACACAAAGTGTTCCTCCGGTAAATGGGAGTTGCATAATCTCATAGTCATAGGAACATATATAAGTTATGAAGAAAGCAATAGCAACAAACTAAACGATCAAGTGCTAAGCTAATGGAATGGGTCAAGTCAATCACATCATTCTCCTAATGATGTGATCCCGTTAACCAAATAACAACTCATGTCTATGGTTAGGAAACATAACCATCTTTGATCAACGAGCTAGTCAAGTAGAGGCATACTAGTGACACTCTGTTTGTCTATGTATTCACACATGTATTATGTTTCCGGTTAATACAATTCTAGCATGAATAATAAACATTTATCATGATACAAGGAAATAAGTAATAACTTTATTATTGCCTCTAGGGCATATTTCCTTCATATCTGTGGTGACAATGGGATATCACATGATTCACTTGATGTATGTTTTGGTGATCAACTTGCTGTTGGGGAACGTTGCAGAAAACAAAAAATTTCCTACTCGTTTCACCAAGATCATCTAGGAGTTCATCTAGCAACGAGTCACGAGATGCATCTACATACCTTTGTAGATCGCGAGCGGAAGCGTTCGTTAGAACGAGGTTGATGTTGTCGAACACGACGTGATCCAAATCACCGATGACCAGCGCCGAACGGACGGCACCTCCGCGTTCAACACACGTACGGGACGGGAGACGTCTCCTCCTTCTTGATCCAGCAAGGGGGAAGGAGAGGTTGACGAAGATCCAGCAGCACGACGGCGTGATGGTGGATGCAGGGCGTCACGACAGCAGGGCTTCGCCGTGTACTACGAGAGAGAAAGGTGTAACAGGGAGAGAGGGAAGCACCAAAGGCGTGGGCATCAAGTCCCTCCTCTCCCCCACTATATATAGGGGTGCAAAGGGGGGGGCGCCGGCCCTGGTAGATGGGATCTACCAGGGGGGGCGGCGGCCAAGGGGTGGGGGGCTTGCCCCCCAAGCAAGGGGGCGCCCCCCTTAGGGTTCCCCCCCCCCACCAACCCTAGGCGCATGGGCCTTGGGGGGGATGGCGCCCCAGCCCACTATGGGCTGGGTTCCCACCTATTTCAGCCCAAGGAGCCCTTCGGGATAGGTGGCCCCACCCGGTGGACCCCCGGGACCCTTCCGGTGGTCCCGGTACAATACCGGGTACCCCGAAACTTGTCCCGATGGCCGAAACTGCACATCCTATATATAATTCTTTACCTCCGGACCATTCCGGAACTCCTCGTGACGTCCGGGATCTCATCCGGGACCCCGAACAACATTCGGGTTACTGCATATACTTATATTTACAACCCTAGCGTCACCGAACCTTAAGTGTGTAGACCCTACGGGTTCGGGAGACAAGCAGACATGACCGAGACGACTCTCCAGTCAATAACCAACAGCGGGATCTGGATACCCATGTTGGCTCCCACATGCTCCACGATGATTTCATCGGATGAACCACGATGTCGAGGATTCAATCAACCCCGTATGCAATTCCCTTTGTCAATCGATATATTACTAGCCCGAGATTCGATCGTCGGTATCCCAATACCTCGTTCAATCTCGTTACCGGCAAGTCACTTTACTCGTACCGTAATGCATGATCCCGTGACCAGACACTTGGTCACTTTGAGCTCATTATGATGATGCATTACCGAGTGGGCCCAGTGATATCTCTCCGTCATACGGAGTGACAAATCCCAGTCTTGATCCGTGTCAACCCAACAGATACTTTCGGAGATACCCGTAGTCTACCTTTATAGTCACCCAGTTACGTTGTGACGTTTGGTATACCCAAAGCATTCCTACGGTATCCGGGAGTTACACGATCTCATGGTCTAAGGAAAAGATACTTGACATTGCAAAACTCTAGCAAACGAACTACACGATCTTCAAGCTATGTTTAGGATTGGGTCTTTATCCATCACATCATTCTCCTAATGATGTGATCTCGTTATCAATGACATCCAATGTCCATAGTCAGGAAACCATGACTATCTGTTGATCAACGGGCTAGTCAACTAGAGGCTTACTAGGGACATGTTGGTGTCTGTTATTCACACATGTATTACGATTTCCGGATAACACAATTATAGCATGAATAAAGACAATTATCATGAACAAGGAAATATAATAATAATGCTTTTATTATTGCCTCTAGGGCATATTTCCAACAGTCTCCCACTTGCACTAGAGTCAATAATCTAGTTACATTGTGATGAATCGAACACCCATGGAATTCTGGTGCTGATCATGTTTTGCCCTAGGGAGAGGTTTAGTCAACGGATCTGCTACATTCAGGTCCGTATGTACTTTACAAATTTCTATGTCTCCATCTTGAACATTTTCACGAATGGAGTTGAAGCGACGCTTGATGTGCCTTGTCTTCTTGTGAAACCTGGGCTCCTTGGCAAGTGCAATAGCTCCAGTGTTGTCACAGAAGAGCTTGATCGGCCCCGACGCATTGGGTATGACTCCGAGGTCGGTGATGAACTCCTTCACCCAAATTGCCTCATGTGCTGCCTCCGAGGCTGCCATGTACTCTGCTTCACACGTAGATCCCGCCACGACGCTTTGCTTGCAACTGCACCAGCTTACTGCCCCACCATTCAAAATATACACGTATCCGGTTTGTGACTTCGAGTCATCCAGATCTGTGTCGAAGCTAGCGTCGACGTAACCCTTTACGACGAGCTCTTCGTCACCTCCATAAACGAGAAACATCTCCTTAGTCCTTTTCAGGTACTTCAGGATATTCTTGACCGCTGTCCAGTGTTCCTTGCCGGGATTACTTTGGTATCTTCCTACCAAACTTACGGCAAGGTTTACATCAGGTCTGGTACACAGCATGGCATACATAATAGAACCTATGGCTGAGGCATAGGGGATGACACTCATCTCTTCTATTTCTTCTGCCGTGGTCGGACTTTGAGCTGAGCTCAATTTCATACCTTGTAACACAGGCAAGAACCCCTTCTTAGACTGATCCATATTGAACTTCTTCAATATCTTATCAAGGTATGTACTTTGTGAAAGACCTATGAGGTGTCTCGATCTATCTCTATAGATTTTGATGCCTAATATATAAGCAGCTTCTCCAAGGTCCTTCATTGAAAAACTCTTATTCAAGTAGGCCTTAATGCTGTCCAAGAGTTCTATATCATTTCCCATCAAAAGTATGTCATCTACATATAATATGAGAAATGCTACAGAGCTCCCACTCACTTTCTTGTAAACGCAGGCTTCTCCATAAGTCTGTGTAAACCCAAACGCTTTGATCATCTCATCAAAGCGAATGTTCCAACTCCGAGATGCTTGCACCAGCCCATAAATCGAGCGTTGGAGCTTGCACACTTTGTCAGCATTCTTAGGATCGACAAAACCCTCCGGCTGCATCATATACAATTCTTCCTTAAGGAAACCATTAAGGAAAGCCGTTTTGACGTCCATTTGCCATATTTCATAATCGTAAAATGCGGCAATTGCTAACATGATTCGGACGGACTTTAGCTTCGCTACCGGTGAGAAAGTCTCATCGTAGTCAACCCCTTGAACTTGTCGATAACCCTTAGCGACAAGCCGAGCTTTATAGATGGTCACATTACCATCCGCGTCTGTCTTCTTCTTAAAGATCCATTTATTTTCTATGGCTCGCCGTTCAACGGGCAAGTCAGTCAAAGTCCACACTTCGTTTTCATACATGGATCCTATCTCGGATTTCATGGCTTCTAGCCATTTGTCGGAATCCGGGCCCGCCATTGCTTCTTCATAGTTCGAAGGTTCACCGTTGTCTAACAACATGATTTCCAAGACAGGGTTGCCGTACCACTCTGGTGCGGAACATGTCCTTGTGGACCTTCGAATTTCAGTAGAAGCTAGATCAGAAGTATCTTGATCATTATCATTAACATCCTCTCTAGTCGGTGCTGGCACCTCAGGAACATTTTCATGAGTTGCGCCATTTTCCGGTACAAGAGGCAATACTTCATCTAGTTCTACTTTCCTCCCACTTACTTCTTTCGAGAGAAACTCCTTCTCTAGAAAGGATCCATTCTTGGCAACAAAGACCTTGCCTTCGGATCTGAGGTAGAAGGTATACCCAATAGTTTCTTTAGGGTATCCTATGAAGACGCATTTTTCCGACTTGGGTTCGAGCTTTTCAGGTTGAAGTTTCTTGACATAAGCATCGCATCCCCAAACTTTTAGAAATGACAGCTTAGGTTTCTTCCCAAACCATAATTCATACGGTGTCATCTCAACGGATTTTGACGGAGCCCTATTTAAAGTGAATGCGGCAGTCTCTAAAGCATAGCCCCAAAAAGATAGCGGTAAATCGGTAAGAGACATCATAGACCGCACCATATCTAATAGAGTGCGATTACGACGTTCGGACACACCGTTACGCTGAGGTGTTCCAGGCGGCGTTAGTTGTGAAACTATTCCACATTTTCTTAAGTGTGTGCCAAATTCGTGACTCAAGTATTCTCCTCCACGATCTGATCGTAGAAACTTGATTTTACTGTCACGTTGATTCTCGACCTCACTCTGAAATTCCTTAAACTTTTCAAAGGTTTCAGACTTGTGTTTCATTAAGTAGATATACCCATATCTACTCAAGTCATCAGTGAGAGTGAGAACATAACGATAGCCACCGCGTGCCTCAACGCTCATTGGACCGCACACATCAGTATGTATGATTTCCAATAAGTTGGTTGCTCGCTCCATTGTTCCTGAGAA
Organism: Triticum monococcum; assembly: GCA_034509565.1. Lineage (NCBI taxonomy): Eukaryota > Viridiplantae > Streptophyta > Magnoliopsida > Poales > Poaceae > Triticum > Triticum monococcum. The sequence goes on along the minus strand of CM067847.1, from coordinate 210,096,188 downwards.
CGGAGTCTTGGTCATTTTACCCATAAGGCATGGTTCGCACGTGTCAAATGATTCATAGTCAAGAGACTCTAAAAGTCCATCTTTATGGAGCTTCTTCATGCGTTTGACACCTATGTGACCAAGGCGGCAGTGCCACAAATATGTGGGACTATCGTTATTAACCTTACATCTTTTGGTATTCACACTATGAACATGTGTAGCATTACGCTCGAGATTCATTAAGAATAAACCATTCACCACAGGAGCATGACCATAAAACATATCTCTCATATAAATAGAACAACCATTATTCTCGGATTTAAATGAGTAGCCATCTCGAATTAAACGAGATCCTGATACAATGTTCATGCTCAAAGCTGGTACTAAATAACAATTATTGAGGTTTAAAACTAATCCCGTAGGTAAATGAAGAGGTAGCGTGCCGACGGCGATCACATCGACTTTGGAACCATTCCCGACGCGCATCGTCACCTCGTCCTTCGCCAGTCTCCGCCTATTCCGTAGTTCCTGCTGTGAGTTACATATGTGAGCAACTGCACCGGTATCAAATACCCAAGAGCTACTACGATTACTGGTAAGGTACACATCAATTACATGTATATCACATATACCTTTTGTTTTGCCGGCCTTCTTGTCTGCTAAGTATTTGGGGCAGTTCCGCTTCCAGTGTCCGCTTCCCTTGCAATAAAAGCACTCAGTCTCAGGCTTGGGTCCATTCTTTGGCTTCTTCCCGGCAGCTTGCTTGCCGGGCGCGGCAACTTCCTTGCCGTCCTTCTTGAATGCTTTCTTACCCTTGCCCTTCTTGAACTTAGTGGTTTTATTGACCATCAACACTTGATGTTCCTTCTTGACTTCTACCTCTGCTGATTTCAGCATTGCAAACACCCCAGGAATGGTCTTTTGCATCCCTTGCATGTTGAAGTTCATCACAAAGCTCTTGTAGCTTGGTGGAAGCGACTGGAGGATTCTGTCAATGACCGCATCGTCCGGGAGATTGACTCCCAGCTGAGACAAGCGGTTATGTAATCCAGACATAGTGAGTATGTGCTCACTGACAGAACTATTTTCCTCCATCTTACAGCTGAAGAACTTATCGGAGACTTCATATCTCTCGATTCGGGCATGAGCTTGGAAAACCATTTTCAGCTCTTCGAACATCTCATATGCTCCATGTCTCTCAAAACGCTTTTGGAGCCCCGGTTCTAAACTGTAAAGCATGCCGCACTTAACGAGGGAGTAGTCGTCAACACGTGTCTGCCAGGCGTTCATAACGTCTAGGTTCTGTGGGACGGGAGCTTCACCTAGCGGTGCTTGTAGGACGTAATCTTTCTTGGCAGCTATGAGGATGATCCTCAGGTTCCGGACCCAGTCCGTATAGTTGCTGCCATCGTCTTTCAGCTTGGTTTTCTCTAGGAATGCGTTGAAGTTGAGGACTACGTGGGCCATTTGATCTACAAGACATATTGTAAAATGTTTTTAGACTAATGTTCATGATAATAAAGTTCATCTTAATCAAATTATATAATGAACTCCCACTTAGATTAGACATCCCTCTAGTCCTCTAAGTATTACATGATCCGAGTTAACTAGGCCGTGTCCGATCATCACGTGAGACGGACTAGTCAACGTCGGTGAACATCTTCATGTTGATCGCATCTTCTATACGACTCATGCTCGACCTTTCGGTCTTCTGTGTTCCGAGGCCATGTCTGTACATGCTAGGCTCGTCAAGTTAACCCTAAGTGTTTTGCATGTGTAAAACTGTCTTACACCCGTTGTATGTGAACGTAAGAATCTATCACACCCGATCATCACGTGGTGCTTCGAAACGACGAACTTTAGCAACGGTGCACAGTTAGGGGAGAACACTTCTTGAAATTGTTATGAGGGATCATCTTATTTACTACCGTCGTTCTAAGTAAACAAGATGCAAAACATGATAAACATCACATGTAATCAAATAATAAACGTGACATGATATGGCCATTATCACATAGCTCCTTTGATCTCCATCTTGGGGCTTCATGATCATCCTGTCACCGGCATGACACCATGATCTCCATCATTGTGCCTCCATGAAGTTGCTCGCCAACTATTACTTCTACTACTACGGCTAACGCGTTTAGCAATAAAGTAAAGTAATTTACATGGCGTTTCTTGATGACACGCAGGTCATATAAAAGAATAAAGACAACTCCTATGGCTCCTGCCGGTTGTCATACTCATCGACATGCAAGTCGTGATTCCTATTACAATAGCATGAACATCTCATACATCACATATAGATCATTCATCATTCATCACAACTTTGGCCATATCATATCACAAACCACTTGCTGCAAAAACAAGTTAGACGTCCTCTAATTGTTGTTGCAAGTTTTACGTGGCTGAATTAGGGTTCTAGCAAGAACGTTTTCTTACCTACGTGAAAGCCACAACGTGATTTGTCAACTTCTATTTACCCTTCATAAGGACCCTGTTCATCGAATCCGCTCCAGCTAAAGTGGGAGAGACAGACACCCGCCAGCCACCTTATGCAACTAGTGCATGTTAGTCGGTGGAACCGGTCTCACGTAAGCGTACGTGTAAGGTTGGTCCGGGCCGCTTCATCCCACAATACCGCTGAAGCAAGAAAAGACTAGTAGCGGCAAGAAGGTTGACAAATCCACGCCCACAACGAATTGTGTTCTACTCGCGCAAGAAGAACTACGCATAGACCTAGCTCATGATGCCACTATTGGGGAACGTTGCAGAAAACAAAAATTTTCCTACTCGTTTCACCAAGATCATCTAGGAGTTCATCTAGCAACGAGTCACGAGATGCATCTACATACCTTTGTAGATCGCGAGCGGAAGCGTTCGTTAGAACGAGGTTGATGTTGTCGAACACGACGTGATCCAAATCACCGATGACCAGCGCCGAACGGACGGCACCTCCGCGTTCAACACACGTACGGGACGGGAGACGTCTCCTCCTTCTTGATCCAGCAAGGGGGAAGGAGAGGTTGACGAAGATCCAGCAGCACGACGGCGTGATGGTGGATGCAGGGCGTCACGACAGCAGGGCTTCGCCGTGTACTACGAGAGAGAAAGGTGTAACAGGGAGAGAGGGAAGCACCAAAGGCGTGGGCATCAAGTCCCTCCTCTCCCCCACTATATATAGGGGTGCAAAGGGGGGGGGCGCCGGCCCTGGTAGATGGGATCTACCAGGGGGGGCGGCGGCCAAGGGGTGGGGGGCTTGCCCCCCAAGCAAGGGGGCGCCCCCCTTAGGGTTCCCCCCCCCCACCAACCCTAGGCGCATGGGCCTTGGGGGGGATGGCGCCCCAGCCCACTATGGGCTGGGTTCCCACCTATTTCAGCCCAAGGAGCCCTCCGGGATAGGTGGCCCCACCCGGTGGACCCCCGGGACCCTTCCGGTGGTCCCGGTACAATACCGGGTACCCCGAAACTTGTCCCGATGGCCGAAACTGCACATCCTATATATAATTCTTTACCTCCGGACCATTCCGGAACTCCTCGTGACGTCCGGGATCTCATCCGGGACCCCGAACAACATTCGGGTTACTGCATATACTTATCTTTACAACCCTAGCGTCACCGAACCTTAAGTGTGTAGACCCTACGGGTTCGGGAGACAAGCAGACATGACCGAGACGACTCTCCAGTCAATAACCAACAGCGGGATCTGGATACCCATGTTGGCTCCCACATGCTCCACGATGATTTCATCGGATGAACCACGATGTCGAGGATTCAATCAACCCCGTATGCAATTCCCTTTGTCAATCGATATATTACTAGCCCGAGATTCGATCGTCGGTATCCCAATACCTCGTTCAATCTCGTTACCGGCAAGTCACTTTACTCGTACCGTAATGCATGATCCCGTGACCAGACACTTGGTCACTTTGAGCTCATTATGATGATGCATTACCGAGTGGGCCCAGTGATATCTCTCCGTCATACGGAGTGACAAATCCCAGTCTTGATCCGTGTCAACCCAACAGATACTTTCGGAGATACCCGTAGTCTACCTTTATAGTCACCCAGTTACGTTGTGACGTTTGGTATACCCAAAGCATTCCTACGGTATCCGGGAGTTACACGATCTCATGGTCTAAGGAAAAGATACTTGACATTGCAAAACTCTAGCAAACGAACTACACGATCTTCAAGCTATGTTTAGGATTGGGTCTTTGTCCATCACATCATTCTCCTAATGATGTGATCTCGTTATCAATGACATCCAATGTCCATAGTCAGGAAACCATGACTATCTGTTGATCAACGGGCTAGTCAACTAGAGGCTTACTAGGGACATGTTGGTGTCTGTTATTCACACATGTATTACGATTTCCGGATAACACAATTATAGCATGAATAAAGACAATTATCATGAACAAGGAAATATAATAATAATGCTTTTATTATTGCCTCTAGGGCATATTTCCAACAGTCTCCCACTTGCACTAGAGTCAATAATCTAGTTACATTGTGATGAATCGAACACCCATGGAATTCTGGTGCTGATCATGTTATCTGCAGGGATAATTAAAGTCTCCGCTGCATGCCCCGTCTTCGATGGAACTGAATATCCCTACTGGAAGAATAAGATGTGCATGCATCTTGAAGCCATTGACGTCGACCTATGGTATGTCGTCGAGAACGGCGTTCCCAAGGCTGGAGAAGGTGTCACTGCTGCTGATGTCAAGAAATTCACTCAACTGGACTCTACTGCCAAGAATATCATTTGTGGTCATCTGACCAAAGGACAATATGGCCGTGTGAGTGCTGTGAAGACATCCAAGCTGGTCTGAGACTGGCTCTCCAAGGTCAATGAAGGCATCTCAACACAGAGAGATCAGAGAATCAGTGTCCTTCGTAACCTCTTCAACTGCTTCAAGCGAAATGACAATGAGAATGTCCAGCACACATTTGACCGACTCACTAACATCACAAATGAGCTTCAAGCCCTCGGCGCCACTGAGATCACCAAACATGAAGTCGCCAAGACGCTGCTGAGATCACTTGATAGTTCGTTTGACATCCTAGCCCTGATGATTCAAGAACGTCCTGATTTCAAGACACTCGATCCGTCTGACATACTCGAGAGGCTCAACACACATGAGTTTCAGCTTTCTGAGAAAAGAGATATCTATGGTCCAAACTATGGGCGAACTCGTGCCTTGAAGGCAAAAGCTGTTTCCTCATCTGAAGAAGAATCTGACAGCAGTTCTGATGATCGTGAAGACATTGGAAGGGAACTTGCAATGCTTGTGAAGAAGTTCCAAAAATTCACCAAGAAGAAAGGCTTCAGAAAGTCTTCACGATCAAGCTCAAGGAATGATGAAGCTTCTGCTCATGACTACAAGAAGAAAACATGCCACAAGTGCAAGAAAACTGGACACTTCATCTCTGAGTGTCCACAGTGGGACAATGAGAACAGAAAGAAGAAGAAGAGCAAGGAATATGACTCTGACGACAAGAAGAAGAAGAAATACTCAAAGTCTTCCTCAAAGTCTTCATCACACAAGAAGAGCTCATCTGGCAAGGCACGTGCGTTTGTTGGCAAGGAAATGGATTCAGAGGAGGAGTCCGCTTCTGAGGAGGCAGAGGTGGAGTCTGAGGAGGAGTCTGATTCTGGCATTGCAAGTCTGGCTACAACATACGTCGCCAAGTCCATCTTCAACACTGAAGACAATGACTTCATCACCAACACCGATGCAAATGACAAGGACTGCTCCACTCCTACCTACTGCTTCATGGCACGCGGTGCCAAGGGTACGACACCAGTGTCTTCAGAATGGATTATTGACAGTGGGTGTACAAATCACATGACCGGCAAAAGAAGCCTTCTTATGGACTCAACCTTATGTCCATCCGACAAGAGCCACATCACATTCGCTGACACTGGTAAAAGTAAGGTATTGGGTCTAGGTAGAGTTGCAATCTCAAGGGATCAACACATGGATAAAGTCATGCTTGTTGAATCCCTTGGCTTCAACTTAATGTCTGTCTCAATGCTTTGCGATTTGAACATGATTGTAATATTTGGAAAATATCATTGCCTGGTACTAATGGAATCTGACAAATCTCTAGTGTTTGAAGGGTATCGGAAAGATGATTTGTACGTAGTAGATTTCTCAGCAGGGCCACAGCTTGCAGTATGTCTTCTAGCAAAAGCTTCAGAATGCTGGCTTTGGCATCGGAGACTTGGGCATGCTGGCATGAGGAACCTCCATACCCTTGCGAAGAAGAAGCATGTCATAGGCATCGAGGGCGTCAAGTTCAAGAAAGATCACTTATGCGGTGCCTGTGAAGCAGGGAAGATGACGAGGGCCAAACATCCCTCGAAGACAATCATGACCACTACTCGACCCTTCGAACTGCTTCACATGGATCTTTTTGGTCCCACTCACTACTCAACTTTTACCACTACTGCTTGCCTATATGGCTTTGTCAGTGTTGATGATTACTCTAGATATACTTGGGTGCACATAATCCTTTACAAGACTGAAGTGCAGGATGTCTTCAGACGCTTCGCCAATCGAGCAATGAACAACTATGGCGCCAAGATAAAGCACATCAGAAGTGACAATGGCACTGAATTCAAGAATACTGGCCTTGATACATATCTTGATACCTTGGGCATCACACATGAATTCTCAGCCCCGTACACGCCACAGCAGAATGGTGTCGTCGAACGCAAGAACAGAACACTCATTGAGATGGCCAGAACGATGCTAGATGAATACAAGACTCCAAGAAAATTCTGGCCTGAAGCCATTGACACTGCATGCCATACAATCAATCGTGTTTATCTTCACAAGCTTCTGAACAAGACATCTTATGAACTCCTAACTGGCAAGAAGCCAAATGTCAGTTACTTCAGAGTATTTGGCACAAGGTGCTGGATCAAGGACCCACACCACACCTCAAAGTTTGCATCAAAAGCACATGAGGGTTTTATGCTTGGATATGGAAAGGATTCGCACTCCTACAGAGTCTTCAATCTATTTCATTACAAAGTGGTTGAAACAGTGGATGTGCAGTTCGATGAGACCAATGGTTCACAAAGAGAGCAACTGCCAAATGTGCTAGATGAAGTTCCATCTAGTGAATCAATCAAGCTAATGGGAACTGGAGAGATTATACCTTCTGAAGCTCATCCTGAAGAAGAACTTATCATCTCAGCACCTGATCCACATGAAGACAATGCTCAGCCCAAAGACATTCCTCCCAACAACAACATAGATCAGCAAGAGCAAAGTCTTCGCCCTGTACATCCTCGTGTTGCCAATGAAGTGCAGATTGAAAGAATAATTGACAGCATCAATGCACCTGGTCCACTCACTCGTTCAAGGGCAACTCAGCTGGCAAATTTCTGTGGGCACTTCGCATTCGTCTCAATTACAAAACCCAAGAAAGTTGAAGAAGCCTTCATGGAACCTGAATGGATTCAAGCTATGCAAGAAGAGCTTCAACAGTTTGAGCTGAACAATGTATGGGAACTGGTTAAGCGTCCTGATCCACGGAAGCACAATATAATAGGCACCAAATGGATATACCGCAACAAGCAAGATGAGCATGGTCAAGTAGTCAGAAACAAAGCTCGTCTCGTTGCTCAAGGATATACTCAAGTGGAAGGCATTGACTTCGATGAAACATTTGCTCCTGTGGCTAGACTTGAAGCCATACGTATACTGCTGGCCTATGCAAATCATCATAACATACTTTTATATCAAATGGATGTGAAGAGTGCCTTTCTCAATGGCAAGATTGAAGAAGAAGTGTATGTTGCACAACCGCCTGGGTTTGAAGATCCAAAACATCCTGACATGGTATACAAGCTCAACAAGGCACTGTATGGCCTCAAACAAGCCCCTCGGGCCTGGTATGACACACTCAAATATTTCCTGAAGAGCAAAGGCTTCATACCTAGTTCCCTAGACCCCACTCTCTTCACGAAGACATATGATGGTGAACTGTTTGTGTGCCAAATATATGTGGATGACATTATCTTCGGCTGCACCAATCAGAAGTACAGTGAAGAGTTTGGCTATATGATGCAAGAGCAATATCAGATGTCTATGATGGGGGAGTTGAAGTTCTTCCTCGGTCTTCAAATACGACAACAACGCAACGGCATCTTCATATCTCAAGAGAAGTATCTCAAAGAGTGCCTGAAGAAGTTTGGTATGCAAGACTGCAAAGGCTTCACAACACCAATGCTAGACAAACATCATCTAGGTCCCGACGACAATGGTAAAGAGTTCGATCAAAAGGTATACCGCTCCATGATTGGTTCTTTGCTTTATTTATGTGCATCTAGGCCAGATATTATGCTTAGTGTTTGCATGTGTGCTCGATTTCAAGCGGCACCAAAGGAGTCACATCACTTAGCTGTGAAGCGAATTCTTCGGTATTTGGCTCACACCCCAACTCTCGGATTATGGTATCCAAAGGGCTCAGAGTTTGATCTGGTTGGATTCTCGGATGCTGATTATGCTGATGACAAGGTTGATCGGAAGTCTACATCAGGCACATGCCACTTTCTGGGACGATCACTTGTATGTTGGTCTTCAAAGAAGCAGAACTGTGTATCCCTCTCCACTACTGAATCTGAATACATTGCTGCTAGATCTTGCTGCGCTCAGCTTCTGTGGATGAAGCAAACTCTCAAGGACTATGGCATTCATCTGAAGCAAGTGCCACTTTACTGCGACAACGAAAGCACCATCAAGATTGCCAACAACCCAGTTCAGCACTCGAAGACAAAGCACATAGAAATTCGTCATCACTTTCTCAGAGATCATGTTGTGAAGGAAGATATTGATATCATACACGTCAAAACTTAAGAGCAATTGGCAGATATCTTCACCAAGCCCTTGGATGAGAAGAGATTTTGCAAGTTACGGTAATTCTTACAGCATCACATAAATTCTCCTGAAGCCAGTTCCTGTTGGTCCAGCAAGAGAAAGCCTTTGAACGTATTGAAGCCTTTCAAGTTAAAGTTTATGGCTTCAGAGAAAGTAGCAAGGAAGGGGGGCAGACAACGTCGTGGCGGAACATCCAAAGATCTGCCTGATGAACTCGCAAAAATGTATAAGACAGATCCTGAAGAGGATTATAGTCAGCGCAAGACCCGAATCCAATGGATTCGACGCTATTGGGCAGAACAATGGTTCAAATACCGCTTCACAACCCAAGAGTATGCTGAGAAAAGTGCCATCAAAAGACCGTGGGGAGACATCTTATACAAGAATCTTCTACCCAGGTCCAGAGATGAAGCTATTGCCCAAAGCTTCTATCCATGCATGGTCCGTGGGCCACAGCCTGATGATGCACATCCGTCGTCACTACTCTGGTGTCGTGACGACAATCTGTTCAAGCGCAACTTCCAGTTTGCCGAAAACTCAGCGAAGCAGAACAAGAAGAAATTTGGGTTAGACTTCAACCCTGGTCCCTCAGCACCAAGGGCAGATGGCACACGAGAAGCAAAACCCAATGTCATCGGTCCTTATGCCAACCTTGAAGGTCTCATCACCCGCATCTTAGTTCAAGGGACCGCGGTGAATGGGCCTCTAGCTGACTCTGAATCAGAAGAAGCTCTTGCAGTGCTGAAGCCAAAGAAAATGAAGAAGCCTAAAGCTTCAAAGCCTGCCTCTTCACCGAAAATCTCAAGGGCGAAGCCACTTGCAACTGCACCTCCTGAAGACAGTGTGCAGTCTGAAGACGTATCCCGCATCTCCAAGCCCCAGAAGAGCAAGATGCCTCAGCCACACACCGGCCAAGAGCTCACAGCTGCTGCTATTCTGCGCAATGATGACATTGACCTGTCAAGTGATGAAGACCTGGCAGATGACGCTCTTGAGCAACTCATCAAGAGCAAAGAAGAAGCAGAAATCTTCAATGATCTGCCACTCTTTGATGTCACCATCATCCACAACTTCATTCACGAGTGGTTTGACACGCCCAACATCAGCTTCGATGATCTACAGCTACCCATTGGCCTCAGTGTTGCCTTCCATGGTGCCATTGCTTCAGAACTAGCCATCGCCCAGCATGTTGTTGAGCTAAAGCAGAAGATTGACTATGAAAAGGCTCAGTTCAAAAAGCATATGGCCAAGCTCAGCGTGCAAGATGTGAAGAACTTCAAAATCATGATGCACGAGCTCAAGGAAGCTTTTCTGAAGAAACGTGCAGAAGCTCAAGGTTCGCGTGAGCGCATGAAGACTCTGGCTGACAGATGTGTGCAAGCCTACAATGAGGCTGAGAAGCGCAAGGCACTTGGGCGTCCTGGCATCGACCCCAGGATGGCCGCGAAGAAGAAGAAGAAGCCTGCTACAGCTGAACCCGATGCATCAAGGCAAGAAGAAGTTCCGATTGTCTTCCCAACTGCAATAACTGGCTCGAAGCCAAAGAGCCGGTCAACCGCTTCAGAGCTCAAGAAGACCAAGACTACTGAGGCTGAAGCAAGGAAGCGAAAATATCCTGAAGCATCTGAAACTGCCCCCTCTAAGAAGAAGAGGAAGACCAAGAAAGATCGGGCTGCTCCCACAGAGCCCTTGATGGTTGAACCCATTTCTATGGTCTATCCTGAAGCTGAACGCCAACTGACTGTCCATGAGCCTGCTTCCACAGAGGCTCATGAAGCTGAAGACATTCCAGCAGCTGATCCCATCGCTGCTGAAGACATTGGTCAACATGACAATGTAGAAGATGATGCAGTCCTTTCTCAACAAGACAATAGCGAACTCATCAGCATTGGTCGTCCGTTGACGCCAATTGCCCAGGATGCCTCATGGGCGGATCGCCCACAAGAGGAAGAAGACAATGAGGCCCAGCCCACTCAAACTCCACAGGCGTCGCCCACGTTGCGTAGGCTTCGCAAAGGTCCAAGGCCTCACGTCTCTGCTGAAGACATTCCGGCTGCATCAGCCGAACAAGAAGAAGTACCCCAAGTCCCCTCGTCTCACCAAGAAGCAGTTCTTACGGAGAACGTGCTTGTGTCCGACCCTCCAGCTCGTCAAGTAGAGGATGACAATCATGAGGCTGCCACAACCAACAATGAAGCTAATGTGGAGCCCTCCCCACCAAAAGCATCAGAAGACAGCGAAGCCACTGATCCTGACACTTCTGTTCCTGAGTCTGCTGCCGGTCCCCAGTTTGACTATCATGTTGAGCACAGGCCTCAGGTACAGAAGCCAATCCAAGACTGCCAAGGTTCCCAGGTCCTGCATCAGCACCTGGCTCCTTCAACATCAATGGCTTCAAGGCAGACAATACATTCTTCAATAGCTCCAAGAACCCCTACTCAAGGGAAAGGATTTCATCAGATCGGTTCTGGAGCTATCCTCAGCGAAGCTATTACTCATGCATACTGTACAACCAAGGTCGCATCTTCCCACACAAGCGCCTTGACATTGAAGCTATAGCTGGTCTGCCCTGCCTAGAAGAAGCGTTGAATTGTTTCAAGCAAGTGGGACTGCTGCCATTCATAACTGACCAAGAGCATTGGAATGAAGAGATTCTGCTCCAATTCTATGCCACACTCCACATCCGTGGGTACAGCAGAGATCCGAAGACTTGGGTCTTGGAGTGGATGACCAGCAATGTTCATCACGAGGCCAATGCGTTTGACATCATTGAACTCACTCGCTTGCCCACTCCTGGCGATCTCTTCGAGCAAGGCTGTCAGCTGCATACTGAAGCTATTGAATGAAGGAAATATGCCCTAGAGGCAATAATAAAGTTATTATTTATTTCCTTATATCATGATAAATGTTTATTATTCATGCTAGAATTGTATTAACCGGAAACATAATACATGTGTGAATACATAGACAAACAGAGTGTCACTAGTATGCCTCTACTTGACCAGCTCGTTAATCAAAGATGGTTATGTTTCCTAACCATGGACAAAAGAGTTGTTATTTGATTAACGAGGTCACATCATTAGTTGAATGATCTGATTGACATGACCCATTCCATTAGCTTAGCACCCGATCGTTTAGTATGTTGCTATTGCTTTCTTCATGACTTATACATGTTCCTATAACTATGAGATTATGCAACTCCCGTTTGCCGGAGGAACACTTTGGGTACTACCAAACGTCACAACGTAACTGGGTGATTATAAAGGAGTACTACAGGTGTCTCCAATGGTAGATGTTGGGTTGGCGTATTTCGAGATTAGGGTTTGTCACTCCGATTGTCGGAGAGGTATCTCTGGGCCCTCTCGGTAATACACATCACATAAGCCTTGCAAGCATAATAACTAAGATGTTAGTTATGAGATGATGTATTACGGAACGAGTAAAGAGACTTGCCAGTAATGAGATTGAACTAGGTATTGGATACCGACGATCGAATCTCGGGCAAGTAACATACCGATGACAAAGGGAACAACGTATGTTGTTATGCGGTCTGACCGATAAAGATCTTCGTAGAATATGTAGGAGACAATATGGGCATCCAGGTCCCGCTATTGGTTATTGACCGGAGACGTGTCTCGGTCATGTCTACATTGTTCTCGAACCGTAGGGTCCGCACGCTTAACGTTACGATGACAGTTATTATGAGTTTATGCATTTTGATGTACCGAAGGTTGTTCGGAGTCCCGGATGAGATCATGGACATGACGAGGAGTCTCGAAATGGTCGAGACGTAAAGATTGATATATTGGAAGCCTATGTTTAGACATCGAAAGTGTTCCGGGTGAAATCGGGATTTTACCGGATTACCGGGAGGGTTACCGGAACCCCCCGGGAGCCAAATGGGCCAACATGGGCCTTAGTGGAAAGGTGAGAGGGCAGCCCACATAGGGCTGCGCCTCCCCCCCTCTCCCTAGTCCTATTAGGACTAGGAGAGGGGCCGGCCACCTCTCTCTCTCTCCCCTTTAAAGGATTCCTAGTTGGACTAGGATTGGAGGGGGGAGTCCTACTCCCGGTAGGAGTAGGACTCCTCCTGCGCCTCCCTCTCTTTGGCCGGCCAGCCCCCCTCCCTCCAACCTTTATATACGGGGGCAGGGGACACCCCAAGACACACAAGTTGATCCTTGAGATCGTTCCTTAGCCGTGTGCGGTGCCCCCTTCCACCAAATTCCACCTCGATCATACCGTTGTAGTGCTTAGGCGAAGCCCTGCGTCGGTAGTACATCAAGATCGTCACCACGCCGTCGTGCTGACGGAACTCTTCCTCGACGCTTTGCTGGATCGGAGCCCGAGGATCGTCATCGAGCTGAACGTGTGCTAAGAACTCGGAGGTGCCGGAGTAACGGTGCTTGGATCGGTCGGATCGGGAAGAAGACGTACAACTACTTCCTCTACGTTGTGTGATCGCTTCCGCAGTCGGTCTGCGTTGGTACGTAGACAACACTCTCCCCTCTCGTTGCTGTGCATCACCATGATCTTGCGTGTGCGTAGGAAAATTTTCGAAATTACTACGTTCCCCAACAGTGGCATCCGAGCCAGGTTTTATGGTTTGATGTTATTTGCACGAGTAGAACACAAGTGAGTTGTGGGCGATACAAGTCATACTGCCTACCAGCATGTCATACTTTGGTTCGGCGGTATTGTTGGACGAGACGATCCGGACCAACCTTACGCGTACTCTTACGCGAGACCGGTTCCCTCGACGTGCTTTGCACATAGATGGCTTGCGGAAGACTGTCTCTCCAACTTTAGTTGAACCAAGTGTGACTACGCCCGGTCCTTGAGAAGGTTAAAATGGAGTCTATTTGACGAACTATCGTTGTGGTTTTGATGCGTAGGTGAGATGAGTTCTTACTTAAGCTCGTAGCAACCACGTAAAACTTGCAACAACAAAGTAGAGGACGTCTAACTTGTTTTTGCAGGGCATGTTGTGATGTGATATGGTCAAGGCATGATGCTGATTTTATTGTATGAGATGATCATGTTTTGTAACCGAGTTATCGGCAACTGGCAGGAGCCATATGGTTGTCGCTTTATTGTATGCAATGCAATCGCGATGTAATGCTTTACTTTATTACCAAGCGGTAGTGATAGTCGTGGAAGCATAAGATTGGCGAGACGACAACGATGCTACGATGGAGATCAAGGTGTCGCGCCGGTGACGATGGTGATCATGACGGTGCTTCAGAGATGGAGATCACAAGCACAAGATGATGATGGCCATATCATATCACTTATACTGATTGCATGTGATGTTTATCCTTTTATGCATCTTATCTTGCTTTGATTGACGGTAGCATTATAAGATGATCTCTCACTAAATTATCAAGAAGTGTTCTCCCTGAGTATGCACCGTTGCCAAAGTTCGTCGTGCCCAGACACCACGTGATGATCGGGTGTGATAAGCTCTACGTCCATCTACAACGGGTGCAAGCCAGTTTTGCACACGCAGAATACTCAGGTTAAACTTGACGAGCCTAGCATATGCAGATATGGCCTCGGAACACAGAGACCAAAAGGTCGAGCGTGAATCATATAGTAGATATGATCAACATGACAATGTTCACCATTGAAAACTACTCCATCTCACGTGATGATCGGTTATGGTTTAGTTGATTTGGATCACGTGATCACTTAGAGGATTAGAGGGATATCTATCTAAGTAGGAGTTCTTAAGTAATATGATTAATTGAACTTAAATTTATCATGAACTTAGTCCTGGTAGTATTAGCATATCTATGTTGTAGATCAATAGCTCGCGTTGTTGCTTCCCTGTGTTTATTTTGATATGTTCCTAGAGAAAATTGTGTTGAAAGATGTTAGTAGCAATGATGCGGATTGGATCCGTGATCTGAGGTTTATCCTCATTGCTGCACAGAAGAATTATGTCCTTGATGCACCGCTAGGTGACAGACCTATTGCAGGAGCAGATACAGACGTTATGAACGTTTGGCTAGCTCAATATGATGACTACTCGATAGTTTAGTGCACCATGCTTAACGGCTTAGAATCGGGGCTTCAAAGATGTTTTGAACGTCATGGACCATATGAGATGTTCCAGGAGTTGAAGTTAATATTTCAAGCAAATACCCGAGTTGAGAGATCTGAAGTCTCCAACAAGTTCTATAGCTAAAAGATGGAGGAGAATCGCTCAACTAGTGAGCATGTGCTCAGATTGTCTGGGTACTACAATTGCTTGAATCAAGTGGGAGTTAATCTTCCAGATAAGATAGTGATTGACAGAATTCTCTAGTCACCATCACCAAGTTAGTAGAACTTCGTGATGAACTATAATATGCAAGGGATAACGGAAACAACTCCCAAGCTCTTCATGATGCTGAAATCAACGAAGGTAGAACTCAAGAAAAACATCAAGTGTTGATGGTTGACAAGACCACTAGTTTCAAGAAAAAGGGCAAAGGGAAGAAGGGAAACTTCAAGGAGAACGGCAAGCAAGTTGCTGCTCAAGTGAAGAAGCCCAAGTCTGGTCCTAAGCCTGAGACTAAGTGCTTCTACTGCAAAGGGACTGGTCACTGGAAGCGGAACCACCCCAAGTGATTGGCGGATAAGAAGGATGGCAAAGTGAACATAAGTATATTTGATATACATGTTATTGATGTGTACTTTACTAGTGTTTATAGCAAACCCTAAGTATTTGATACTAGTTCAGTTGCTAAGATTAGTAACTCGAAACGGGAGTTGCAGAATAAACAGAGACTAGTTAAGGGTGAAGTGACGATGTGTGTTGGAAGTGGTTCCAAGATTGATATGATCATCATCGCACACTCCCTATAATTTCGGGATTAGTGTTGAACCTAAATAAGTGTTATTTGATGTTTGCGTTGAGCATGAATATGATTTGATCATGTTTATTGCAATACGGTTATTCATTAAAGTAAGAGAATAAATTGTTGTTCTGTTTACATGAATAAAACCTTATATGGTTACACACCCAATGAAAATAGTTCGTTGGATCTCGATCATGGTGATACACATAATCATAATATTGAAACCAAAAGATGCAAAGTTAATAATGATAGTGCAACTTATTTGTGGCACTGCCGTTTAGGTCATATTGGTGTAAAGCGCATGAAGAAACTCCATACTGATGGGATTTTGGAATCACTTGATTATGAATCAGTTGATGCTTGCGAACCATGCCTCATGGGCAAGATGACTAAGACTCTGTTCTTCGGAACAATGGAGCGAGCAAAAGATTTGTTGGAAATCATACATACTGATGTATGTGGTCCGATGAATATTGAGGCTCACGACAGGTATCATTATTTTCTGATCTTCACAGATGATTTGAGCAGATATGAGTATACCTGCTTAATGAAACATAAGTCTGAAACATTTGAGAAGTTCAAAGAATTTCAGAGTGAAGTGAAAAATCATCGTGACAAGAAAATAAAGTTTCTACGATCTGATCGCAGAGACAAATATTTGAGTTACGAGTTTGGTCTTCAATTAAAACAATGTGGAATAGTTTCGCAAACTCATGCCACATGGAACACCACAGCATAATGGTGTGTCCGAACGTCATAACTGTACTTTATTGGATATAGTGCAATCTATGATGTATCTTACCGATCTACCACTATCGTTTTGGGGTTATGCATTAGAGACAGCTGCATTCACGTTAAATAGGGCACCATCTAAATCCGTTGAGACGACACCGTGTGAACTATGGTTTGGCAAGAAACCAAAGTTGTCATTTCTTAAAGTTTGGGGTTGCGATGCTTATGTGAAAAAGCTTCAACCTGATAAGCTCGAACCCAAAGCGGAGAAATGTGTCTTCATAGGATACCCAAAGGAAACTGTTGGGTATACCTTCTATCACAGATCCGACGGCAAGACATTCGTTGCTAAGAATGGATCATTTCTAGAGAAGGAGTTTCTCTCGAAAGAAGTGAGTGGGAGGAAAGTAGAACTTGACGAGGTAACTATACCTGCTCCCTTATTGGAAAATAGTACATCACAGAAAAATGTTTCTGTGACACCTACACCAATCAGTGAGGAAGCTAATGATGATGATCATGAAGCTTCAGGACAAGATACTACTGAACCACGTAGATCAACCAGAGTGAGATCCGCACCAGAGTGGTACGGTAATCCAGTTCTGGAAATCATGCTACTAGATCATGATGAACCTACGAACTATGAAGAAGCGATGGTGAGCCCAGATTCCGCAAAGTGGCTTGAAGCCATGAAATCAGAGATATGATCCATGTATGAGAACAAAGTATGGACTTTGGTTGACTTGCCCGATGATCGGCAAGCCATAGAAAATAAATGGATCTTCAAGAGGAAGATGGACGCTGATAGTAGTGTTACTATCTACAAAGCTAGAATTGTCGCAAAAGGTTTTCGACAAGTTCAAGGTGTTGACTACGATGAGAGCTTCTCACTCGTATCTATGCTTGAGTCTGTCCGAATCATGTTAGTAATTGCCGCATTTTATGAAATCTGGCAAACGGATAAACAAAACTGCATTCCTTAATGGATTTATTAAAGAAGAGTTGTATATGATACAACCAGAAGGTTTTGTCAATCCGAAAGGTGCTAACAAAATGTGCAAGCTCCAGCGATCTATCTGTGGACTGGTGCAAACATCTCGGAGTTGGAATATACGCTTTGATGAGTTGATCAAAGCATATAGTTTTATACAGACTTGCGGTGAAGCCTGTATTTACAAGAAAGTGAGTGGGAGCACTACAGCATTTCTGATAAGTATATGTGAATGACATATTGTTGATCGGAAATAATGTAGAATTATTCTGTAAAGCATAAAAGGAGTGTTTGAAAGGAGTTTTTCAAAGAAAGACTTCGGTAAAGCTGCTTACATATTGAGCTTCAAGATCTATAGAGATAGATCAAGACGCTTGATAAGTTTTTCAATAAGTACATACCTTGACAAGATTTTGAAGTAGTTCAAAATGGAACAGTCAAAGAAAAAGTTTCTTGCCTGTGTTACAAGGTGTGAAGTTGAGTAAGACTCAAAGCCCGACCACGGCAGAAGATAGAAAGAGAATGAAAGTCATTCCCTATGCCTTGGCCATAGGTTCTATAAAGTATGTCATGCTGTATACCAGATCTATTGTATACCCTGCACTGATTTGGCAAGGAGTAGATCACTGGACAGCGGTCAGAATTATCCTTAGTGAAATAAGGATATGTTTCTCGATTATGGACGTGACAAAAGGTTCGTCGTAAAGGGTTACGCCGATGCAAGTTTTGTCACTAATCTAGATGACTCTAAGTCTCAGTCTAGATACATATTGAAAGTGGGAGCAATTAGCTAGAGTAGCTCCATGAAGAGCATAGTTGACATAGAAATTTGCAAAATACATGTGGATCTGAATATGGCAGACCCGTTGACTAAGATTCTCTCACAAGCAAAACATAATCACACCTTAGTACTCTTTGGGTGTTAATCACATAGAGATGTGAACTAGATTACTGACTCTAGTAAACCCTTTGAGTGTTGGTCACATGACGATGTGAGCTATGGGTGTTAATCACATGGTGATGTGAACTATTGCTGCTAAATCACATGGCGATGTGAACTAGATTATTGACTCTAGTGCAAGTGGGAGACTGAAGGAAATATGCCCTAGAGGCAATAATAAAGTTATTATTTATTTCCTTATATCATGATAAATGTTTATTATTCATGCTAGAATTGTATTAACCGGAAACATAATACATGTGTGAATACATAGACAAACAGAGTGTCACTAGTATGCCTCTACTTGACTAGCTCGTTAATCAAAGATGGTTATGTTTCCTAACCATGGACAAATGAGTTGTTATTTGATTAACGAGGTCACATCATTAGTTGAATGATCTGATTGACATGACCCATTCCATTAGCTTAGCACCCGATCGTTTAGTATGTTGCTATTGCTTTCTTCATGACTTATACATGTTCCTATAACTATGAGATTATGCAACTCCCGTTTGCCGGAGGAACACTTTGGGTACTACCAAATGTCACAACGTAACTGGGTGATTATAAAGGAGTACTACAGGTGTCTCCAATGGTAGATGTTGGGTTGGCGTATTTCGAGATTAGGGTTTGTCACTCCGATTGTCGGAGAGGTATCTCTGGGCCCTCTCGGTAATACACATCACATAAGCCTTGCAAGCATAATAACTAAGATGTTAGTTATGAGATGATGTATTACGGAACGAGTAAAGAGACTTGCCAGTAACGATATTGAACTAGGTATTGGATACCGACGATCGAATCTCGGGCAAGTAACATACCGATGACAAAGGGAACAACGTATGTTGTTATGCGGTCTGACCGATAAAGATCTTCGTAGAATATGTAGGAGCCAATATGGGCATCCAGGTCCCGCTATTGGTTATTGACCGGAGACGTGTCTCGGTCATGTCTACATTGTTCTCGAACCGTAGGGTCCGCACGCTTAACGTTACGATGACAGTTATTATGAGTTTATGCATTTTGACGTACCGAAGGTTGTTCGGAGTCCCGGATGAGATCACGGACATGACGACGAGTCTCGAAATGGTCGAGACGTAAAGATTGATATATTGGAAGCCTATGTTTGGACATCGGAAGTGTTCCGGGTGAAATCGGGATTTTATCGGATTACCGGGAGGGTTACCGGAACCCCCCGGGAGCCAAATGGGCCAACATGGGCCTTAGTGGAAAGGTGAGAGGGCAGCCCACATAGGGCTGCGCCTCCCCCCCTCTCCCTAGTCCTATTAGGACTAGGAGAGGGGCCGGCCACCTCTCTCTCTCCCCCTTTAAAGGATTCCTAGTTGGACTAGGATTGGAGGGGGGAGTCCTACTCCCGGTAGGAGTAGGACTCCTCCTGCGCCTCCCTCTCTTTGGCCGGCCAGCCCCCCTCCCTCCAACCTTTATATACGGGGGCAGGGGACACCCCAAGACACACAAGTTGATCCTTGAGATCGTTCCTTAGCCGTGTGCGGTGCCCCCTGCCACCAAATTCCACCTCGATCATACCGTTGTAGTGCTTAGGCAAAGCCCTGCGTCGGTAGTACATTAAGATCGTCACCACGCCGTCGTGCTGACGGAACTCTTCCTCGACGCTTTGCTGGATCAGAGCCCGAGGATCGTCATCGAGCTGAACGTGTGCTAAGAACTCGGAGGTGCCGGAGTAACGGTGCTTGGATCGGTCGGATCGGGAAGAAGACGTACGACTACTTCCTCTACGTTGTGTGATCGCTTCCGCAGTCGGTCTGCGTTGGTACGTAGACAGCACTCTCCCCTCTCGTTGCTGTGCATCACCATGATCTTGAGTGTGCGTAGGAAAATTTTCGAAATTACTACGTTCCCCAACATTGAAAGCATCTTTCAGAGGCCTGAACCTAATATGAGTCAGATGCTCAGCATGATGAAGCCATTGCCCCAAGATGCTGCTTATCCCACAGAGTTCTTCGTTGAAGACCTTGAGTATCTGCCAAGAACCATCTATCACATCATCAGGCAGACTCTCTGGCCCATTAAAGGACACTCTCCAAATGCCAAGATTGAGGGTGCAATGAAGACTTTGATATTCTATATCCTTCATGGCAAATGCTTCAATGCACAGGACTTTTTCATACGCCAACTTGCTGCATCAGGCTCTGATCTGTTTGGTTTGAAGTTCTACGCCCCTTGGGTAATGCGGCTGATCAAACTTCACTCTGCTCTCTTGTATCAGCCCTCTGCCCGCAACCATCGTATCTTCTTGCCAGATGTGGATACCTCTGCTGAAGCCATCTATCCTGAACCTGCCAAGCAACCTCTAAGTCTTCAGAATGCAGAACACCAGAGCTTCACTCAAAACATTGAAGGAATTGAAGCAGTCTCTCGGGTGTATCCGTTGGCTGGCACTACACGTGCACCACGCCCTGCTTCCACTGAAGCCACTGACAGCACAACTGCTCCAAGACCCAAGAAGCGCACTCGTGTTCTCAATGACCGAGAGCTTCTTGTGGCCCTTCATCAAAAATAGGATAGGCATCATGACTGGCTAAAGCGTCAGATGAAAAGCCTCTTGGTGGATGTTAATCGCATTCGAAATCTTGCCACCAATAATGCTTTCGTTACCCATGAAACCTGTCGCCGTACATGGAAAGGGCTAACGATGATGTCTTCTGAAGCTGATCTTCAAGAGGATGGCTTCACTGAGCGATTCAAGTTTGACTCCACACCTCCTCGAAGGGCTGTGCTGCGAGGAACACCATCACTTGAAGACTCTGAGTTCTCTTCCTCTGCTGCAACAGTGACTGCCCGAGTTATCAAGGATGAAGACGATGCTACTTCACCACCACCCTCTTCAGCACCGCCAAACACCACCAACGACCCTGCTGCTCATGGGAACGAGTAGACACTCTATGTCTTCACGCCTTTTTGGTCCTTACCGACAAAAGGGGGAGAAGCATATGGGGTTGATAGTCTTCAAGCGGGTCCATATGGGCGGGTGCTTTATATTTTGCTATATTTTGCTTCGTGCTTACAACTCTCGTTTTGCTACATTTGGTTCTTTGAGTTGTAACACTTAAACTCGATGGTCGTCTGCTACTTGTTTGCCACCTTGCTTTGTGAAGATAAATTCCGCATGTGCGACGATAAATTCCGCACTTAGATCATTCTGCAGACATCCATTTTCCATTATGCATGACATTATCTTCATATACTTTTACATGCATAGTGGATTGTCATCATAAGTTGAAGTGGATCTCCACAAGTACAACCTGCCATGTGCATTTGCATTCCAAAAGCAAATTACATATATGCACATCTTCAGGGGGAGCCCTTGCAACTTATGAAGACAATTCCCTATCCTTTACAAATTTCACAGAGTATATTCCCCGTTGAAAACTTCAACTAGTTTGTCATCAATCACCAAAAAGGGGGAGATTGTAAGTGCATCTAGTGCCACCCCTAGTTGGTTTTGGAGTATTGACGACAAACCTAGTTGAGGGACTAATGTGTTTGTGAGAATTGCAGGATAACACAGGTAGAAGTCCCTCATTGATTCGATTTTACTACCAGAGATGACCCCTAAAAATGTATGAAGACATTGATGTCAAAGGTGGTATATGAAGATATTCATATTGAAGACTATGACAAGAGAAGACATCGCATGAAGCCTATGGAGCTCGAAGACTTAGATCTTTCGTAGTTCTCTTTCATTTGTGTTGAGTCATAGGAACCACCGTACTGCTAAGTGGGGTCCAAGAGAACCAGTCAGAACGACTTAAGTGATGCCTAAACAAAAAACCTATGTCTTCGAGTGAAGACTATGAGAGCAAATCTTGTCCAGAGTCGGACAAGTCAGCTTTGCTTGTAGCCCAAGTAAAGTTGCCGTGTGAGTTTGAAATCTGACCGTTGGAACACGTGTCAGTTCCTTAGTGACCCAGGGTCATTTCGGACAAATCAGGCCGGGTTGCCAAGTGGCTATAAATAGCCCACCCCCTACAACCATAAACGGTTGGCTGCTCAGATTTAGTGCACGGCTTTTGTCGTTTGAGAGCAACCCACCTCGAAGCCTTTGAGAAAGAGAACACCTAGCGAGGATAAAGCCCTAACCACCCAGAGCCAGAGATAATTGGGCATCACTTAAGTCTTCTTGTCTGAGTGATCTGAAGACTTATTACACTTGAGGACTGTGCATCCTCCAGCCGGTTAGGCGTCGCGTTCTGAGCATCCAAGAGACATTGTGGATTGCCGGTGAACGAAGTCTGTGAAGGTTTGGAAGTCTACCTTGAAGACTTACCAGAGTGATTGGGCGAGGTCTGTGTGACCTTAGCTCAAGGAGAATACGGTGAGGACTGGGTGTCCTGAGCTGCGTGTTCAGGACTGGGTGTCCGGGACTGTGTGTCCTAAGGTTTAAATACCTAGCCGCTCCAACTAGACGTACAGTTGTCACAGCAACTGGAACTGGTCCAACAAATTATTGTCTTCAACGAGTCACTGGTTTCATCTTCACTTCCTTTTTACTTACTGTTACTCATTGTGAAGTCATTGCATATTTGCTTTATCTTTTGTCTTCACAAAGTGAATGTATGATCTGTTTGGCTTCACAATATCTTCCTACCTGATCCTCATTACACTGCAGCTGTTTGTCACTGTGCTCTCACTCTATTGAATACTTGACCATGGCTTGCCTAGTGTAATCTACCTTCCGCTGCATAGTGATAGGCATATCTCTACTGTTTGTCTTCATAACCTCCACGTTTTGAAGACTTTCATAAAAATCGCCTATTCACCCCCCCCCCCTCTAGTCGATATAACGCACTTTCAGAGCCGACACTGCCGGAGCTGCGACCGTCGGAGTTGCAATGCAGCGGTGCGTCGGAGTCGACGCTGCTGGAGCTGCGATGCAGAGGCCGCCAGAGTTGCAATGGAGCGGCCACGACGTCGCCGGAGCTGCTATGTAGCGGCCGTCGGAGTCGACACCGCCAGAGCTGCAATGCAGCGGCCAGGATGCAGCAGCCGTCGAACCTACGATACAGCGGCCAGGACGTCGGAGCTGCTATGCAGCAGCCGTCGGAGTTGCGATGCAGCTGCCGTTGACGCTGCCGCTCATCGGGGCCTCGGGGCTGTTGGAACTTGGAACACATGGGCGTCACTAGTGGCCGTCACCTGCTCCATGGAGTAACTCGTGCGTGTTAGCAGCAGCAGCAAGTGCCGCTCGCCGTCGGAGCCTCCTCCAGCAGCAAGTGGCGGGATCTCGCAGCAGGCCGCAGCTGGGCATCGCCTCCGGTGTCTCTGTGCACACAGCTGCGTATTGCTTGCTGCCTTGTGAGATGGGGACGAGACGATAGGAAGAGAGGAAGAGGAAGGATCAAGAGAAGATGGGATAATATTTCTGCGGTTGGGAAGTGGTAAGGCCCACGCGGGACACGCGTCATAAGGAGGAGGCGGCTTACGAGCGCGTATTATCAGCCGTTGGAAGCGAAGTGATTTCCTTAAAACAATCGTTTTCCCTGTATAAAAGTACAACTTCCGGTCTATTGCTTATGCACTAGTAGTGGAAAGGTCCTAGTCAGCGCTTATGGCGCTGGATAGCAATCTGCCGCCACTGGCCTCTCTCGCGTGGGCTGACCTAGGAAAACCCGACCTCTCCCTCGCTCGATAATTCCCGGTTGACCGTTGGGCGGTTGATATCTAAAAAATCATGAAAATGAAAATACAACGTAAATTTGAAAAGTCTCATGCATTTAAAAAGTTCACAATTTTTTTGGAAGGGTCAAAAATTTGATAAAAAGTTCATGAATATAAATTTTTTGCAATTTAAAAAATCTTCAAAATTCATTTATTTATTTACAAATATGGAATTATAAAGATGTTCATAAAACTTGAAAATATTCAAAATTTGGAGGAAAGCTCATGTTTTTGACCACGAAATAAACAAAACAGGAAAAAAGAAAAAGAGAAACGAAAAAGAAAATATGAGGAAAAACTGAAGATAGCTGATAAAAACCACGAAATAAACAAAAATTAAACCAAAGAAAAGTAATAAAATCGCGTAGTGATTTCCTTAAAACAATCGTTTTCCCTGTATAAAAGTACAACTTCCGGTCTATTGCTTATGCATTAGTAGTGGAAAGGTCCTAGTCAGCGCTTATGGCCCTGGATAGCAATCTGCCGCTCACTGGCCTCTCTCGCGTGGGCTGACCCAGGAAAACCCGACCTCTCCCTCGCTCGATAATTCCCCGGTTGACCGTTGGGCGGTTGAGATCTAAAAAATCATGAATATGAAAATACAACGTAAATTTGAAAAGTCTCATGCATTTAAAAAGTTCACAATTTTTTTGGAAGGGTCAAAAATTTGATAAAAAGTTCATGAATATATTTTTTTGCAATTTAAAAGATCTTCACAATTCATTTATTTATTTACAAATATGGAATTATAAAGATGTTTATAAAACTTGAAAATATTCAAAATTTGGAGGAAAGCTCATGTTTTTTACCACGAAATAAACAAAACAGGAAAAAAGAAAAAGAGAAACGAAAAAGAAAATATGAGGAAAAACTGAAGATAGCTGATAGAAACCACGAAATAAACAAAAATTAAACCAAAGAAAAGTAAATAAAATCCCCCCCCCCCCCCCCCCCCCCCAAAACAGCGACCGGGCAAAGCAAGTGTTGGCAGCGATAGCGTGCGAGCAAGCAAACGCTTGAATGTGGAGAAATGGGCCGGCCCAGTACTGTAGTATCTGTAGGCAAGTCCTATTAAAATTGAAGTAATTCTCAAAATAAAATAAGGCCTCCTTTGGTTTGTAGGAATTCTATAGGCTAGGATTTGCAAAGGAGAAATTCCTTTGAAGATCCTATGGTTTGTAGGAATGAATTTCTTTTCCTATGTAGGATAAAAATCAATCTTTCACATTTTAAAGGAAAAAAAAACATTAGCTTAAACTCAATGAAAAAATTTCTATCCTATGCACCAAATGACATCTCTTCCTCTATAGGAACTGAGATGCATGTCATCTCACTTCCTATGATTTTCTATTTCTATAAAATTTCTATCCTATAAACCAAGAAGGCCTAAAAATAAAACTGAAGTACGAGAGGTACATAGCATTTGCGTAGGAATTTTTCCTCTAACGTACTTCTTTTTAGAATCTCCCTCTAACGCACATTGTCTCAAATAGCTGGCGTTTCGCACGGGCGACAGTAGAGTGGGCCGGCCAACTTAACGCTAGCAGAGGCTTCTGGCTTAGGAACATTTAGGGTTTCATTTAGGGCTGCAGTAGCCACCGCTGCCGCCGCCGACGGAGAATTTTGATCCCCTCGTCTTCAGCTTTCATCTTGGCGCTGAAAGGTAGGGGGACCTCACATCTTCAAGAGTTATTTGTTCTTACTCATCGTCTAGTGATCATTGTTTTTTGAGAATAAAATTACTCCCGTTCTTTTGCCGGCGTCATAAGGTTAGAGAGTTTTCTGTCCTCGCAGATCCGATTATTCGGATTTGATGAGTTTATGTTGGTATGTCAAACTTTTTTTGTTTGTTTGATTCTTTTTGGAGTTGAAATCTTTCATCGAAATCATGGTGAAGATATTGTTATTAGACGACCTGCACTTCTAGGAGGTCCAAGTACGTTCATCGATCAAGGCTTCCCATCTTTTTGGACCGGCGACTCAAGGCGCTATCAAAAAACATTATTGGTATTGTTCATATGGGTGAAAGAGAGATAACATTGTTGCTCCAGTCCAATTGCAGGCTCTTTACCGAAGTCGTTGGAGTATTTCTTAGCAGAGTTTGATACCACAAAGAAGGTGTTTGCAAGAGGTTTCATTGTAATTCTAAGTTATAGAAGTTACTTTGTATTTTCTTGGATTTCAGAACCAAATCAATGTACTTGTAATTGTAGTATAAATAAAATTACAGGTGATTCTAAAAAAAAGGAACGTTCATGATAACTAAGAAAAAGGAACGTTCATGAAGATTTGTCCTTTTTTTAACCGAGTTTTTCCTGTTTGTTTCTTTTCTGATTGTTTTCAGTTTTCTTCCCTTTTATCCATTTCTTTCTCTTTCTTTTTTTTTTAGTTTTTTCTGCTTTCCTTTTTCTTTTTGTTAAACATTTCACGGTTTTAAAGAAGTTTGTGACTTCATAAAAAGTGTTGAAAATTTCTAAATATATTCATGAATTTGAAAAATTCCTCTCATTTTCGAATGTTGTTTTGAATATAAGAAATTATTTTTAAAGTATTCACATATTCAAATAATGTTCGCTTTACCAAAAAATCGGAGTTTCAAAAAATATTTGATTTATTTTTAGAGAAAAATACAAATTCGGAAAATGTACGTGCTTTGTTCTTAATTAAAGGTTAGCACTCCTTTTAGTCAGTAACGTTGATGAGCCCGTTGGCTATCAACGCGCATCCACGACGGGAGGTCTTTCTATCCTCTCCGTTGTATTGTACTCTCTTTGTAATTTAATATAAGTCATTTTGACACTAGGTCTTATCTACGTGCGGTCCAATCCGTAACTATCGCCCAGCCGCTCCGGCGAGCGGGCCCGGGAGGAGGGGGGGGGGGGGGGGGGGAGGGCACCTGTCGTGCGCCGCCAGAGTCTACCTCCTCGCTTCCACCCCCTCGCCACCGGGGTCGGGGCCCTCTCCTCCCTTCCCGCGGGGTTGGCTGGCGTGGGACAACAGCCTCAGGCGGAGCCGCCGTGTTATGCAGGGCGCGGCGGCGCAAGCCCGGCAGCGGCCTCGGTGGCGACCGGAGCTGGTGGCATTGACGTGAGGCGCTACTGAAGGCGTGTTGAGTATTTGACAAAAAACTATCACATTAGGGGTTGCCATCCCACAAAACTATCACATTTAAAAAAGTGACTGATGACTATCAAAAATCTATAATTTTATGACTAAAAACTACCACTTTTGAAAAATGGCAAGTTTAGACGATTTAAACGTGTTTATGACAGACGGGGCCCACCTGTCAGGTATGACGTGGCGACAAAGTTAACTTCGTTTGTTTTGACTGTCAAGTTGGCCGTTATGACAAATGGGGCCCACACGTCATCGTCAACCTTCCTCCTCCTCCTCCCATCTCTCTCAGGCATTTCAACAAGCACCTTCTGTGCATCCAAGGGAAGGAGGCGAGGCCGCGTTGGAGGTGGACGGCGGCGTGCTGCCGCTGGCCGAGGACCTCCTCCTCGCGCCCCGATGACGATAGCAGCAGGCAGCGGTGCCGGCCAGATGTTGCAGACGGTAGCTGGCAAGCTTCCACCTGCTCTGGGCGTGCGCGGTCGTGAATGTCCGCGGCGCTGGCTAGCGGCGAGGCGCTCGACCATGAGGATAGAGGGGTTCATGAAGGCGGAGGCAAGCACGCGCGCGCCTGTGCGCTGCAACAAGAGGACCAAAGGAGGGGCAGCAGTGAAGAAGCCAACATGCGGTGAGAAGCATCTTGAGAGCTCGCCGGAGTTTCTGTCGAGGCAGGGGCGCAAGGCACAGGGGCGCCATGGATGCACGAGCTCGCGTCGCGTGCGAGCAAGGGAGAGGACGGGTGGCTCGGGCGCTGCGTGGTTTTGGCGCGCGCCTGCGCGGTAGAGGGGGGTAGCGTGGCTCGGTCCTGGGGCAGGGACGACAGCTGGATGAGCACGCTCGCCCCCGTCGTCGGCCGGAGTTCACCTGCTTTCCTGCATGCACATAAGATGTTTGTTGAAATACCAAAGAGAGGGAGGAGGAGGAGAAAGAAGAAGGTTGATGTGGGCCCCCACTTGTCATAACGGTCAACACTAATGGTCAAAACAAACTTAGTTGACTTTGCCGCCACGTCAGCCTTAACGAGTGGGTCTCACATGTCATAAACGCATTTAAATCGTCTAAATTTGCCATTTTTCAAAAGTGGTAATTTTTAGTCACGAAATTAGAATTTTTTGGTAGTTATCAGTCACTTTTTTAAATGTAGTAGTTCTGTGGGACGACAACCTCTAATGTGGTAGTTTTTTGTCAAATACTCGTGGCGTGTTTCATGTGGGTGGTGCACTCACGAGGCAACGATGATCTGGTTGGAGTCGTCCAGATCTGGGGCCTCCTCTTGGACTTGCCAGTCTGGACTCTGAGCGGCGTGGGCTGCGACGGCAAAGACCGGTGGTGGCTGCCCTGCCTCCCAGCAGTGGTGACGTGCCAGGTGCTTGGACCTGTGATAGCGGCGGCCGGTTGGTGCTCAGGCGAAGGCCCGTCTGGTGGTGGGCTGGGTCGAGGTGGAGCTCCCGTCCATGGTGATGGCTTGCTCCGATTTGGTTCTGATGGATATTTGCCCTAACACTCTTCTTCCGCAAAACCATCTCTCTGTCGGATGTTGACCTCTTGGATCTCGCCGCCTGCTCGCCGCTGACGAGTTCTGGTCTTTCATGTCCAAGATGTAAATGGATTGACGTATGATGGCCCTGGATATCTAAATCGGTAATGCTTCGGTCGTGCGCGCTCATATTATCCACCAACATTGCTTTAAGAGGGAGCAGCGCGAAGCTTGGCTTTCTTATCCGTTTCATGGGACATGTCTAAGAATTTTGTTTCAAGACATTGACATAGGTGGGAAAAGTCATGGCCGTTGAGTTTGGATGTCTTGAGCTCTCGTGAAAGGGTGTATTGGACGTGATAAAGATTCTGTGTCAGGTGTATGGTGACTAGTAACAGTGGCCTCGGTAAGCGGGGGCCGCAACACCGAGGGCTGCATTTTTTGTGGTGCTCCTCGAAGACCAAGTTATGATCCCTAAGGTGAAAACCCAAGGTCTGACCTTTATTGGTTGTACCTGGTAATGACTTTTTTGAATGCTTTATTTTGGTGAACTTGAACTTTCTTCGGGTGAAAATCCAAAATCGTTGATCGGGCAACGTCGACGCTTCTGCATTGTTTTTTTTTGTAGGCGTTGCTTTTGAAGAACCTTTTTTGTATTCCGAATGTTGTTTTTTGGGTGCTTAGAGTGCTGTTGCTGATAGTGATTGTTCACCATGGCAAGGTCTTTTTTTTTCTTCTTTTTTTATGTTTTCTTTTCTTGGTTGTGTGTAATGTATTTAAACATCTTGTTGGTACAGAGTCTAGGTACAATTAGTATCTTCGTGATATTAATATATTGTCTTTGCCAAAAAAGTTAGGGAGGTAGTAGTTTTTTTTCAGATTTTTCACTTTGTTGTGCTACAGTATAGTCGCATCCATGGATAGGCCTGTGTTGTTGTTTAGTCCTTCTCTCTTTTTGTATGGTAGAAAAGACTCCGTTATTGATACATCCTACTCATGGACATAAACTAGTTTAATGTGATACGTACCTTTGTACTCTTCCGTTCACAATTATAAGATGTTTTTAATATTTTAATACTTCCTCCGTTTGATAATATAGTACGTCCACACATTTTGAGATTTAAGTTTGATTGTAAATTTAACCAACAAGACCGACCGATTGCGGGGGAGGGGGGGGGGCAAAAATTATACCACTAAATTCGTATTTCGATACGAATTCAGTGATATAATTTTTGTTTCCGTCACATTTGGTCTTGTTTGTTAAATATACTATCAAAGTTAGGTCTTCGGAAACGCGGACACACTATATTGTGGAATAGAAGGAGTATAGACAACATAAAAACTTAAATAAATGAATAAACATGCTAAAACATGTCTATATATATATATCTGATTCAGAAAAAAGTTAGAACATTTTATATTCGCGAACGAAGGAAGTACATACTTATAGAACATGATCGATAGACAGGTCACAAAAACTTCAAATTGTGCAGTCATACTGACCGTAACAGGAAACAGTGATGCAGTGAAACAACATGACAACGAGGCGTTTGTGTCATTGGAAAGGCAATAGAAATCACTACAAAAGTTGGCCTGATGAATCTGCCGGGCCTTCGGCGGTCGATCATAGGGATGAAGGCTATAAAGCGGCAAGTTGCAGATCGTGAACGTGCGGGCTACGACTGGATCGGCACGACTGATGACTAAGCCATGATCGTCCGTAACTAACAGAGGCCAGCAGCTTGCCATGCATGCAGTTACTGGTGAGCACGAGACGGCGGTGCAATGTTCTCAAGCAGAACAGAACACCGGCAGATGGCCACACGCGACGGAGAACCAACTAGAATATGCATGTGCGATGCATCTTTTACAATGCTCAACAGAGTAATAAAACGATTAACAGGTTCATATTTGGCCATGTAAATGGAGAAGGGAGCACGCCGACGCCATGGCCGGCCGATTTCTCCTCTCCTGGTGTGAGCCATGCTAGCTACATCCATGTGCTTGTTGCTTTACACTGTGGAACAGAAGACGTGCACTTGAAGTAATTAATCTCATCCCGTGTCTTTGTCAACTGGATGTGGTTTGTCCCTCTCGATCGCCTGCTCGTGCTACCTCGTTGCGCCGTACAGTACTTAACTGCTCCCATCAATCCATCATTACCCACCACCACAGCTGATCGAGCGGTCGAACCTTGCGCCTACCGCTACGCCTGTATGTAAGGCAGCTCGCTCCTTCTCACGTCTCGACGCTTCAGTACAGAAGCCAGCTTCCGTCAACTTTCCCCTTCCTTTGCCGGCATGCACGAGCTCCGCGCGCCCATGATGTGGGGAGCCACTGCGCTCTTCATGGCTCTCTTGCTAGTGCCGGTGATTCCCGTGGCAGAAGCTGCTCGAGTTAAGGTGCAGGCGCCGGATACCCGGGGCGGTACCTACAATGGAAGCGGCACCGTCGGCCGAAAGCAAGAAGACATGGGGGGCGGTGGAGGTGGGGGTGGTGGAGGCGGGGGGAGTAGCGGCGGCAGTTCTTGGGGATACGGCTGGGGCTGGGGGTGGGGATGGGGCAGTGAGGGCGGTGGTGGAGGAGGAGGCTGCGGAGGAGGTGGCGGCGGTGGCAAGAGCACCAGGTCGGAGTGGCGCGGAAACGGAAGCCGGCCGGGGGCGGCGCGCGGGACGAGAGCGCGGCACCGGCCCAGCTACAGCTCGAGAATGTACCGCATGGGGGAGTACGCGCGTTGCACGGCGCCGGGGAGGTGCCGGGGCATGAAGCTGCTGTGCCCGATGCAGTGCGACGGCCCTTGCTTCTACGACTGCGATGCCAACTGCAAGGCGCACTGCCGATTCTAGCTCCATGTGTTGCTGCATGTGTGACTGTTTCTATGATGTGCGCAAAGTCTCTTTTACCGTGCTGGTAGCTACCGGCTACCGGCCGAAATCACTGTTTTGACCTTGTCAGCGTTTAGAGTCACAAACTGAACTCGACGAAAAAGTATTTCGCGATTTGACTCTTTTAAAAACGCCAGGGTCCGCGGCGTTTTCACCCAACATAGAAACGCCAAGCAAGCTAACGTTCCCTGCCAACACGCAAACGCCGAGGCGGCTAGCGTTTCTGCCCTGGCCCACAATCAGTCTGAACCCGCTGTTTTCGCTGACGTGGCACGCTTGAAACGCCAAGGTCCTTAGCGTTTCTGAACAAGATTAAGTAACGTTTGCGGGCCACGGGGGCCTAATCCAGCCCACTCGCAGTCGCAGCCCCGGTCGAGCAGTTCTTTGCAGGACGAACTGGCGGCCGCCCCTTCCCTTTTCTTCACCAAATCTCCCCCAGATCAGCTATTTTGATCATCAAAACAAGTAGATCGGAGCATCCCCGAGTTGCTTGAGGTATTCTCTTCCCAATCCTCCATTTATTTTCAGTCAAGATTGGCTATTGTAGATGCATTTTTTCAAACATGATGGAACCCTAAGATGAGTTATTAGTGATTTGTTTGATGAATATTTTGGTTACATTATGTTTAGAAAGAAGACATATACTCCTTGTGTTTAAGTATTCTTAGTTAACTTGTTTATTATTGGATTTAGAGAGAGACCATTTTTTTGGATTAGGTTGAACCTATTATTTGTTAATAATTAGTTGTGATAAATTCTTTAGGATAAAATAGGTTGAAAAGAATTGGTGTTGGTAATGTCATTCGTGATTTGTATCTTTGGGATAATTTGTAGCAGTTCTCACACGATTTTGTATATGATGTGGTCATAATTTTAAGCATATATCATAACAAATCCATTGACCTTATTTTGTAGGATATTTGAGCCGGATAAATATCCCGGCCTTGATGATTATTACGAGGAGAAGCATCGTGTTGTGCTAGTGGAAGAGGGGAGGTAATTATGTATCTACATTGTTGATTCTCATATTATGAGTAGTTTAGAGAAGTATATAAATTGTGTGTGTGTTATTTGTAGGTTCCTCCAGTACTTCGTTTGAGAGGCCACAACCCACGTGAGTCCTTGAGGTATGACCGTCGCTACGAGCCTTATTTTAGAAGAATGGATCTTCTCCAGTTTGTGCTCAACTTTAAAGGAACACCACCATGGCTGAACTCGACGGCCATTACCGCCCTTACGGACCGTTGGAGACCGGAGACGCACTCTTTTCACCTTGCTCTTGGTGAGATGACCGTCACTTTGGAGGATATTGCGATGATCTCCAGTCTTTCGATCGAGGGCACGGCTCTTACCGGGAAGGTGAGGTCTGAGGGGTGGCGACAAAGGGTTGCAGGTTTGGTTGGTGTTGAACCTCCCCCGTGGATTCATGAAACAAAGAAGGATCCTAGGCCATCTGGTGTTTTGTTCTCGTGGTTACAAGAACATTTTTACAAGTGCCTAGAGAATGTCAGTCCGGCTGTTGTGGAGAGGTACGCCAGGGCTTACTTATGGAATCTTTTGACCCAAGTGGTGTTTCCTGACGGCACGGGAGACACAGCCTCGTGGATGTTCTTGGACCCTCTTCGTAACTGGGATGTCAAGTGGAGTTGGGGGTCGGTGGCATTAGCCTTCTTGTACCGTCAGGTAATGATAATTTGATGCATTCTCATTATATGAAAGAGATTTTTGCCTGTGATTGTTTAATGTGTGTACAAATGTGTAGTTGGACGGAGCATGTATGAGGAGTAAGCCGAAATCTTGTCTTGGTGGTTTTGTTTGGGCCCTACAGATTTGGATGTGGGAGCGTATCCCTGTGGGCCGTAACTTCACCATTGCTCCGGAAGAACCTTGGGAGTGGCCTTTTGACGGGGATGAGGAGCGATATCCCACTATCGCATACACGTAGGCTAATGTCCAAGTGTCGAGTATCGCCGCCATGGGGCGGTACAAGGCATACATAAGCGAGCTTGACATGCTTACTTACAACCAGGTAATTATCAAATCCCTTGCCATCATTACAGATTTTTTTTGTTGTGCATGAGCTAGTAACATGTTATGATGTAGGTTAATTGGAGGTCGTACATGGTACTTAGGCAGTTCCCTTTGAGCAATATGTCCCTTCATGACCAACATCTTTGGCGTGTGCGTTGCCCCATGATATGTTTTTTTGCGGTGGAGTGGCATCTTCCACATCGTGTTTCGAAGCAATTTGGAGTACAACAACGCACCCCGTCGGAGTATGTTGAGACAAGTGTGGTGCTACATAGGTGAGAGTTTCTTGTACCATATGTTGATCAATGTGTAACCATGGAAAAATGAAAATGATGCCGATACTTCTCATGCTTTGTAGGACGAGCCGGCAACACAACAAGAATGTCATTAATTGGGAGGATCACCATCTTATGTGGGTGGACATGTGGAATGCTCAGAGGAATGCCCGAGTTGAAGATGATCACACACCTGACAACAACGAGGGGCATATTTAAGGCATTTGGAGTGGCTTCGCAAAGAGTACAGAGTTATCCTTAAGGGTGCTTGGACTCGTGCCGATTGCTTGGAAGTAATGCCAAGTGAGGCTGCTGATGGTGCATTCAACAACTTTATTAGGGAGACCATTGGAGCGCACCTAGATTATGGCCCTCTGCATGACCGAGTGGTATGTCTTTTTGTCTCTTTTTTGAACATGTGACATTTCTTCATGAGTGGTGTGTCACTTAAGTTTTATTCAGGGCACAGAGCTATGGAGATGTATCAATGATAGTAATGTGGTGCTTTGCCGCGCACCTGGTAGAGAAACGGACGTTCTCGTTAGGAGTACTCTACAGGTTAGAGGCCCTCTTAATATGAACATGTGTCATGTGAACTATTTTTTGCATATTTACATGTCAATGTCTTTGCCTCTGTAGAAGGTTGTGAATCGTTGCCGAACACTAGCCGCTTTACTTTCTTGCCATGGCGGTCCATCCACGGATGTGCGTGCACGTGCTCAGTATAGAATGGATGTGCTGTCTTCCGCTCGTCCATCTTCGAGCCAAGCACGTGCTTCTTCTGCTCGTCCATCTTCCAGCCGAGCAGGTGCTTCTTCGAGCCGAGCACGGATTGATGAACAGGAAGATGAAGAGGAGGAGACAGACTACGATGCAGATCCGGACTATGTGGAGCTTGGGGCTTCGCAGATGGAAGATGCTCCACCGTCAACTCAACCTTCTCAGCCTTCTGAATAAGCACACCGAGTTAGCTCAAGAACCATCCGACGTCCTGGATGGCAGAACACTCCAGAGGGGCTACGTCAACAGGGGGAAGATGGCTGCAAAAAGAGGCAAAAAGTGAAGTGATGACTAATGCGAACTTGTTAGTTCTATATGTGGTGAACTAGAAATGTAGTTAGCGTTTCAGATGGAGCAAACTTGTTAGTTCTATATGTGATGAACTTGTTATGTTTATGTCTGATGGACTTGTTAGTTCTATGTTAGCAAGACTTGGTAATTATTATTTAAGCTGGATCATGTTAAGTTCGTTGCCGAAAATATGTCTCATTGCTATACTGTTGTTGTACTTGGCATTATATTGTGAAAACTGTTGTTGTACCTTTGCTATCTGTGATGGAATGGACATGGGCAGCAGGGTTTGCTGTGTTCTACATAACCCTGGAATATGAATATCCACGGCCTTCAATATGCCTTGGTGCCGATCGGATATGATGCATACCTCCCTATTCGGAGGAATGACCGTGCTCCTAACAAGTCTCATGAACCATTTCCAGTTGTCTTGGTTCTCCACGGAGACCAAAGCAAATGCCACAGGCAACACCTGATCGTTAGCATCATGTGCCATTGCTATCATGAGTGTGCCCTTGTATTTCCCTGTCAAGAATGTCTCATCTATAGACAAAACCGGTCTACAATGCTCAAAAGCTGCAATGCATGGGCCAAACATCCAAAAGGCACGACGGAACACTCCTTCAATATCTTGGACATAGTGGTACATTCCTGGGTTTCTGTACGACATCGCTCCCAGCAACCTGGGTAGCATGTTGTAAGCCTCTTCCCATCCACCGTACAACATTCTGAGAGCTACTTGCTTGGCCTTCCATGTCTTTCCGTACTTGACCTTATATCCGAATTTATCTTCAATCCAACTCATCAACAACTTCACTTTAATGGTTGGATCCTTGGCTATATGTTTCTGGTATTTATAACTAATGAATTCCAAGATTAGTTGACGGTGTGTCTTCCGTGCTTCTATGGCCGGCGGTGTGCATTGGTGAGTGGCTTTGCAACTAGTTATCTTCCACCAACCATCTTTCGTGAGTCTTCCATTGACTTTCCATTTGCATATTTCTACCTCACATTTCACGGTGTATCGCTTGTTGCAGTCCGAGTGAACAACTATGAAAGGCCTGTGGTGTTTGACAGCATACTCACACAACCACATCCTGAATTCTAGCATGTGCTCGAACATCAAACCTTTCCTCATGTATGACATCGAAATCGCGTCGGGTGTACTACTTGGGAACTATCTAGCCTCAATTGTCTTGCTCATGCCACCGTCGACTATAGCCTTATCTGCAAGGCTAACATCATAAAACAAGGGAACTTTGTGATCCCTACCTGTGATTTTTGTGTACCACTCTGCTTCTTTCGCAGTCAAGCCATCCTCGTCCAACTCATTCACCGGGCCTTCATCATCCGAGTTATCCACACAAGCACGCTGATAGATAATGTCAGGATCCATGTCCTGATGCCTTACTTCAGCCTCTACATCACCAACAATGTTGTGGTGCCTCTCATACTCTTCGTCGGAGTCATCGCCATCATCTTTCATCGGTGCACTACCTCTGAACTCATATTGGGGATACTCATTGGCTTCCGCTTCAACTTTATACTCAACAATAGGAGGCACACTACTAACCGGGTTCACATCATCTACTAAGGTTTGGTTCAAGTCAACATGAAAGAGAGGAGCCTTGACCACCTTACTTGCAAAGACTTCGAGTGACTTGACTTCCGAGGATGCAACAACCTCCTTATATGCAGCCCAATGCAAATTGGACTTGATAGGCATTGTCTTCATTCGACACTTGTCTGCCGACCCAACATCATATCTTCCTACTAATTCAACTTGATCACTTGCATCCACCCACTTTAATCTTATCCGTGTTTCTTCCACAACCTCTTCATAGCTAGGGGTCTCAAGAAATATCAACACTTCCTCGTACTTGTCAACAATATCCACATTCATGAATGCCTCTTTGTCAACATAATGAATATTCACAATCTTGTCCATCTAAAAAAATGGTAACATAAGTATAAGAAATGTACAATGCTAAATATACCACATTGCTAACAAAACACCTAACCCTAACCCTAAATCTTAACATTGGCCATAACCCTAACCCTAAATCTTAACATTAGCCATAACCCACAATAAGGTATGCTCAACAACATCAAAATGCAACACTATTGGAACAACAATACTCAAAACATCACATTATAGATCCATGCTCAAAACTACGGTTAGGAACAAGAAGAATAAATCAATCCAAATGGAGAAATCCAACCAATACAAATTTGTGAGATGAAGGAGGTTACCTCAACGAACGGAAATGACACCGGATCCACGGACAAACCCAATCGATTTGCAAGGATTTGCGAGGGGTTAAGTGAGGGACACAAAGGGGGAAAAGGGCAAGAGCTCGGGATAGGCCAATGGGGGAGAAGAGAGTGAATGGTGAGTGGTGGGTGAAAGCCCCACGACCACCTAAAATATTTGCACCAGAAACACCACTGATTGTGGCGTTTCCAGAAACGCTAGCTGGGTCGGCGTTTCTAGCCTGCCACATCAGCAAACAACGCGTCCTCGGCCTGGCAGTGGGCCAGGGCAAAAACGCTAGCTTGCTCGGCGTTTCTATGTTGCGTGGAAATGCCACGGACCCTGGTGTTTCTAAAAGGGTCAAATCGTGAAATACTTTCACGTCGGGTTCAGTTTGTGACAATAAACGCTGACAAGGTCAGAACAGTGATTTCGGCCCCGGCTACCCATCCACCGTTCACGTGCTTTACGATGTGTGTCTAAACGGGACCCATTCATATGTATAATCATGTATTTAGGCAGTTGTATTTTTGTATATAGTGAAATCATCATCAGATGAATAGCGCCCATGTCAAGAATGGCAGTACTTTTTGCAGCGGGATGTACGCATGCATGCAGCATCTCTCCTCTCTCTCCAACAAGTCCATGCATTTTATTTTTGTTTACATTTTTAGATGGCCAATATTTTTACAGCATTGTTCTATTATTTAAAATTTTCATATATTCAAATTCTGGAACATAAGATGTTTAGAATGAGACCAATCTTGAATATATTTAAACTAGTTTAATTTTTACTATTTCAATCATGTCGAAATATTAATTTCACTCATTTCACATTACAATTTTCAAAATGATTGAAACCAGTTCTCGAAATGAGTGAAATCGGTTTTCCAAGTGAAATGCATTGTTTCAAATTTGTTAAATAATTATTTTGGAAACTAGTGAAATGAGTGTAATATGTTTTCTGAAAATGAATGTCATGTGTTTCCTGAAACTAGTGAAATTGGTGAAATGTATATTTTGTAAATGGGTGCAGTGTGTTTTCTGAAATGAGTGAAATAAGTTATTTGAATAAAAGAGAAATAAAACCAATTTTTGTTGTGAAACTAATTTTCCAGTGTTTGAAACTGATAGTTTTAATGAGCGGAATACATTTCAATATATTTCATAATTTTGCAATGAAATTGATATTTGCAAATGAGAGTAATATGTCTTATGAAATGTGTGAAATCGATTTTTGAAATGAGTGAAATGGTTTTTTAACTGATATTAGTGAAACAGTCCAAAACACTTTTATGAAATAGCAGATCAATTTTATGTTTTATAAAATCAATTTAAAAGAAAATTGAAATATAAAAAATAGTGAAATATGCGACATAGGTTATTTGAAATATGTGAAATTGATTATTTCAAACACGTCTAAGTTGTTGTCTAAATATTTCACTCAATGTTTATGAAACATGTATTTCTCAAATATATGAAACATATTTCGGTATGTTTGTCAATTTGCTTAATCTTGTGTTTGAAAAATAGTGAAATAGGTTGTTTAAAATATGTGAAATTGGTTATTTCAAATGTTTTATGAAACTAATTTCGAATGTAATTGAAATATATATGAAAAAGATAGTTCAAATATATTCAGAATTGATCTTGTTTTGAAGGTCTTCACCCCACGAATTCAAATATATAAGAAATTTCAGTAATGAACATTTGGTTCAAAAGATATGAATCCTTAGAAATATGAGGATGAAAATAAAATGCATGTCCAGTGCATGGGGTGAGAGAATGCATGCATGCACCGTTCTCTCCGGACCCCTCTCTCTTCTCTGTAAAAGCTGACTCTGTTAGTCTGACGCAAGTACATGTATTCATGTATTACCATTCATCTATATGATAAACAAAACAAAGGCACAGATCTCTAAAATGACACCAATGGCGGATGCTTGACCGGTAGGTACCCGCTTCGGTAAAAAAAACTTAGTCGTTATGATGTGTAGTGTGGTTGCTCCGTTGATGCCACCGTCTCAGCTTTGTTTTCTTTTCATCCTTCGGTTATATATTGTGTTTACTTTGGAATCACATGGCTTGTGTTTTCTTGACAGAAGTATTAGCTCAAAAATGCATTTTTTTAGGTCTCATCCGCCGGTTTGTTCACGCTTGTAAGGAATTTTATATAAGAGTGATCCACGACCTGAATTTTGTCGAACTCATTGCGCGCACAACCTAAATCTCCACCACACATCACCATGCACGTCACATCAGCCGGTACACAT
This sequence comes from Triticum monococcum, assembly GCA_034509565.1. Classification (NCBI taxonomy): domain Eukaryota; kingdom Viridiplantae; phylum Streptophyta; class Magnoliopsida; order Poales; family Poaceae; genus Triticum; species Triticum monococcum. The sequence continues at coordinate 210,056,721 of CM067847.1, read as the reverse complement.
GATGTCACATCAGCATGTGCACACACTCTCTCTTGTCTCTCCCAAACAAATCATCCCTTTTATTTCACCTTTCCTAACTTAAATCCGTTACATCTTTTCAACTAATATTTCGATTTCAGAAGTTTATATATATTTGAACTCCTGACAAAAGGATCTTTACAGCAAGATCAATTTTGGTTCTATTTTGACTAGTTTAAATTTTCCAATAACATATTTCACTCTTTTCAATAATAGATTTCACTCGTTTCAATAACATGTTTCACTCTTTTCAACAATAGATTTCACTCATTTCACTCATTTTGATAACATAATTAACTCATTTCACTTGTTTCAATAGCATATTTAACACATTCCACTCATTTCACTTGTTTCAATAATAAATTTTTGTGATTTCAAAAATTGTTTTTTATCTCATTTTACTCATTTCACTCGTTTTCAATAACAGATTTCACTCATTTCAAAAACTGATTAACTCGTTTCACTAATATCAATAACTATGGCCGTATGCATCGTTCTGATGTAGAGATCGGGAGTCCCCCTTTTTGAAAAAAAAACTAATATCAATAACTGATTTCACTTGTTTCAATAACAAATTTCACTCATTTCACTCGTTTCAATAATAAATTTCACTCATCTAAAAATCCAAAGTAGTTGAAATATATTCAACATTAGTCTTATTATAAAGGTCTTTGAGTCATGATTATAAAGAAATAATTTGTTTTGAAATCAGAATATTGGTTTGAAAGATATAAATGATTTAAGTTAGAAAAGATGAAAATAAAAGAGGTGAATTTGTTTGGGAGAGAGAATAGAGAAGAGAGAGAGTGGACATGCAGATGTGACAGCATGTGTACCGGGTGATGTGATGTGCATGATGATGTGTGGAGCAGATTTGAGTTGTGCGCACAACCAGTTAGGCATAGCTTTATTCGATGATCCACACTCTTTCTATTTATCTCAACATGCAGCTATCACTATTGGAAAATGAGTTTAACTATATCACATCTAGATATGATATAATATCTCACATCTAAATATGACACTCAGCAGTATTTGTGATCCTCTTTTGTTTGTTTGTCTCAGATTATTTGTTTGAAGCTCCCTTCCCTAGCAGCCGTGGCCCGTTGGCTACTAGTAATCACTTTGCGCGATCTCTCACCCAGCGATCTGACTTGTGGCTGGGGCCTAATCCAAACTCGAGGACCCATTTGTTAGCAATCAAACACGGCACCTGAATGCCTATGCGTTTGGAAACGATTGTAGTCTAGCTGTGAGCTTGCATTTTGGTCCAATACGTGTACAACTTTTTTTAGGGGAACTTGTTGCTTATTTATTCAGAGTTTACAGCTCCATCTGCGTCTAATTCCGAGAGTACACACTCCGGAGCCGCATGGAAGCAAGTTTTACATAGCAAATTACAGCAACCTTCTCTAGCTAGAACATGTGCGGCCTTATTCACAGAGCGTCGCACCCAAGCAACTAAACTCCTGAAAATACCTAAGCAAACTCTTGATCTCTTCAACTAGTTGCCCAGTAGCTGAAAGATCCTTCATTCCGCTTCTAATCTTGCGCACCGCCACCTCTGAATCAGACTCTAAATCATCTGGATGTTCAGTTCTTGTGCCAATTGAATAGCTCTTCGGCAAGCCATTAGCTCCACTGTTTCAGGTTCAGTCGCCCGTGGAAAAAAATGGCGTGTACAACTTGAGAGTTACTTGGAGATGATTAGTACTACCTCTGCAAAGAAATATATGATCTAGACACTCTTATATTTCTTTACGGAGGGAGTATTTGTGAACAATTTTTGAAAAAGGAACATTGTTTCAAACCTTTTATTTTTTTTAAGAATGAACATATTTTAAAACTTGCAACCATTTTTTTATAAAACACGAGTTGTTTTGATATTTTCTAACATTTTTTGAGAAATCCCTTTTTACTAAAACAAAGAACTTTTCAAATTCCAAACACCTTTTGAAATAGAAAAATGATTAAGAAGAAGAAAAGGAAAACATTTTTTGAAAAAATAAATAAAACAAATGGAAAGCCAGCAAAGAAAATAAACATAAAAATGAAAAGCTAGGAAAAAACTGAAGAAACCAGAACCAGCGGCCTCATGGGTTTTATAAGCTAATCAGACCATTCTACAAAAGATGCGGACAAAACTGGTCTAACCGGCCATTTTTTTGCTCAAACTGAAAGAAAAACCGAAACCGGTTGAACCGTTGACACACACCAGCATCGTTGGGAAAAAGGAAACAAAATGACGCCGCTGGGGATCGACCCTTGGGTGGTAGGAAAGCGGACGACGTCACTGGTTTGTCCCAACAACAAATTTTTTATGGCTCAAGAACACAAACAAATGAATAAGTGAAGCAGCAGTGTGACTGGTAAAAACCTGAACTAGAGGCATCCGGTTCGATCACTGGTTAGGATTTTGAAACAATGCTAAGTGGGACAACACTTACTATGGGGCCATTTGCGAGTCGAGGTGGACTTGCAACTGGTAGAAGAACAAAAAGAACGACTTGATTGCTTGTAACGTCCTCGATGCGGCTATATCTCCTACGTGTCGAAGCACGACTTAGAGGCATAACCGCATTGAAAGCAATGTCGCAAGTGATGTAATCTTCACATAACCCATGTAAAATATAAAGGAAAGAGATACATAGTTGGCTTACAATCGCCACTTCACACAAATACATGAATAAAGCATTACATCATCCAAATACAATCAAGGTCCGACTACGGAACCAAAATAAAAAAAAAAACCCCAAATGCGACAAAGGTCCCCGATCGACCCCAATTGGGCTCCACTACTGATCAACTAGAACGAAACAACACAAGGACAAGATCTTCATCGAGCTCCTCCTGAGCTTGGTTGCGTCATGTGCACGGATTCATCGGCACCTGCAAACTGGTTTTGGAAGTATCTGTGAGCCATAGGGACTCAGCAATCTCGCACCCTCGCGATCAAGACTATTTAAGCTTATGGGTAAGGTAAAGGTATGAGGTGGAGCTGCAGCAAGCGACTACCATATATGGTGGCTAACCTGTTCGCAAAAGAGAGCGAGAAAAGATGTCAAAGCACGATCGAGAAACTATGATCAAGAAGTGATCCTGGACTACCTATGTCAAGCATAACTCCAACACCGTGTTCACTTCCCGGACTCCGCCGGAAAGAGACCATCACGGTTACACACGCAGTTGATTCATTTTAATTAAGGTCAACTTCAAGTTTTCTACAACTGTAGCGACCCGACCCGAATGGATCAAGTCTACTGTGCTCCGGTGTCATCCCTGGATCAGTAATGCTGACACCACACAGTACTTCGAAGGATTTATAGCAGAGTGGCAATCACACACTTATTACATCGGTGTCTCAAAAGAGAACTTATTACAATAATATGGCTTAAGGCCATCTAATAACGATAACAGCGGAAGACTTGGAAGATAAATGGGTCCATCAACTCCAACGGCATCACTGAGTATAGAACCACGACCTAAAAGCACCTTAATCGTCGTCTGAAAAGTCTGCAACATTAACGTTGCAGCCTGAAACGGGTCAGCACATGGAATATGCTGGCAAAGTAACACATAGAGAGTAATGGAACGAAACAACTATACTATATGCATATTTGGCTGGTGGAAAGCTCTATGGTTACTGTTTTGCATAAAGCCAGTTTTTCCCTACTACAAAGGAATAAATTTATTTAACTATTATGGTGGTTGTTAAACATCGACAATGGTTGACAGCATTCTCAATCCCAATTAAAAATAATCATTAATAACCCAACAATATTAATTTAGAAGTAACATGATGAGATTCACATGATATTCAAGTACTAGATACTCAAGATGTCCATAACCGGGGACATGGCTAATCATGATTAGTTTATTACACTCTGCAGAGGTTTGCGCACTTTTCCCCACAAGACTCGATCGCCTCCGTTGGGTTTCTCGCACTCGCCCGCCTAGATGAAGGGATTTTCTCATCTTGAGGTGTCGGGAGGAGTAAAGGAGATTGACTGTGTTGGGGACCGCAGTAATTTCAAAAAAATTCCTACGCACACGCAAGATCATGGTGATGCACAGCAACGAGAGGGGAGAGTGTTGTCTACGTACCAACGTAGACCGACTGCGGAAGCGATCACACAACGTAGAGGAAGTAGTCGTACGTCTTCTTCCCGATCCGACCGATCCAAGCACCGTTACTCCGGCACCTCCGAGTTCTTAGCACACGTTCAGCTCGATGACGATCCTCGGGCTCCGATCCAGCAAAGCGTCGAGGAAGAGTTCCGTCAGCACGACGGCGTGGTGACGATCTTGATGTACTACCGACGCAGGGCTTCGCCTAAGCACTACAACGATATGACCGAGGTGGAATTTGGCGGCAGGGGGCACCGCACACGGCTAAGGAACGATCTCAAGGATCAAGTTGTGTGTCTTGGGGTGCCCCCTGCCCCCGTATATAAAGGTTGGAGGAGGGGAGCCGGCCGGCCAAGGGAGAGGAGGCGCAGGGGAGTCCTACTCCCACCGGGAGTAGGACTCCTCCCCCAATCCTAATCCTATTAGGACTCCCGGGGGGAAAAGGAGAGAGAAGGGGGGCCGGCCCCTATCCTAGTCCTACTAGGACTTTGGGAAGGGGGGCGCCGGCCAGCTTGTGGGCTTTCCCTTTTTCTCCTTTTCCACTAAGGCCCAGTAGGCCCATTAGTCTCCCGGGGGGTTCCGGTAACCCTCCCGGTATTCCGGTAAAATCCCAATTTCACCCGGAACACTTCCGATGTCCAAACATAGGCTTCCAATATATCAATCTTTACGTCTCGACCATTTCGAGACTCCTCGTCATGTCCGTGATCTCATCCGGGACTCCGAACAACCTTCGGTACATCAAAATGCATAAACTCATAATAACTGTCATCGTAACGTTAAGCGTGCGGACCCTACGGTTCGAGAACAATGTAGACATGACCGAGACACGTCTCCGGTCAATAACCAATAGCGGGACCTGGATGCCCATATTGGCTCCTACATATTCTACGAAGATCTTTATCGGTCAGACCGCATAACAACATACGTTGTTCCCTTTGTCATCGGTATGTTACTTGCCCGAGATTCGATCGTCGGTATCCAATACCTAGTTCAATCTCGTTACCGGCAAGTCTCTTTACTCGTTCCGTAATACATCATCTCACAACTAACACATTAGTTGCAGTGCTTGCAAGGCTTATGTGATGTGCATTACCGAGAGGGCCCAGAGATACCTCTCCGACAATCGGAGTGACAAACCCTAATCTCGAAATACGCCAACCCAACATCTACCATTGGAGACACCTGTAGTACTCCTTTATAATCACCCAGTTACATTGTGACGTTTGGTAGTACCCAAAGTGTTCCTCCGGTAAACGGGAGTTGCATAATCTCATAGTTATAGGAACATGTATAAGTCATGAAGAAAGCAATAGCAACATACTAAACGATCGGGTGCTAAGCTAATGGAATGGGTCATGTCAATCAGATCATTCTACTAATGATGTGACCTCGTTAATCAAATAACAACTCCTTGTTCATGGTTAGGAAACATAACCATCTTTGATTAACAAGCTAGTCAAGTAGAGGCATACTAGTGACACTCTGTTGGTCTATGTATTCACACATGTATTATGTTTCCGGTTAATACAATTCTAGCATGAATAATAAACATTTATCATGATATAAGGAAATAAATAATAACTTTATTATTGCCTCTAGGGCATATTTCCTTCAGTCTCCCACTTGCACTAGAGTCAATAATCTAGATTACACAGTAATGATTCTAACACCCATGGAGCCTTGGTGCTGATCATGTTTTGCTCGTGGAAGAGGCTTAGTCAACGGGTCTGCAACATTCAGATCCGTATGTATCTTGCAAATCTCTATGTCTCCCACCTGGACTAAATCCCGGATGGAGTTGAAGCGTCTCTTGATGTGTTTGGTTCTTTTGTGAAATCTGGATTCCTTTGCCAAGGCAATTGCACCAGTATTGTCACAGAAGATTTTCATTGGACCCGATGCACTAGGTATGACACCTAGATCGGATATGAACTCCTTCATCCAGACTCCTTCGTTTGCTGCTTCCGAAGCAGCTATGTACTCTGCTTCACATGTAGATCCCGCTACGACGCTTTGTTTAGAACTGCACCAACTGACAGCTCCACCGTTTAAAGTAAACACGTATCCGGTTTGCGATTTAGAATCGTCCGGATCAGTGTCAAAGCTTGCATCAACGTAACCTCTTACGGTGAGCTCTTTGTCACCTCCATATACGAGAAACATGTCCTTAGTCCTTTTCAGGTATTTCAGGATGTTCTTGACCGCTGTCCAGTGATCCATTCCTGGATTACTTTGGTACCTCCCTGCTAAACTTATAGCAAGGCACACATCAGGTCTAGTACACAGCATTGCATACATGATAGAGCCTATGGCTGAAGCATAGGGAACATCTTTCATTTTCTCTCTATCTTCTGCAGTGGTCGGGCATTGAGTCTTACTCAACTTCACACCTTGTAACACAGGCAAGAACCCTTTCTTTGCTTGATCCATTTTGAACTTCTTCAAAATCTTGTCAAGGTATGTGCTCTGTGAAAGTCCAATTAAGCGTTTTGATCTATCTCTATAGATCTTTATGCCTAATATGAAAGCAGCTTCCCCGAGGTCTTTCATCGAAAAACTTTTATTCAAGTATCCCTTTATGCTATCCAGAAATTCTATATCATTTCCAATCAGCAATATGTCATCCACATATAATATCAGAAATGCTACAGAGCTCCCACTCACTTTCTTGTAAATACAGGCTTCTCCAAAAGTCTGTATAAAGCCAAATGCTTTGATCACACTATCAAAGCGTTTATTCCAACTCCGAGATGCTTGCACCAGTCCATAAATGGATCGCTGGAGTTTGCATACTTTGTTAGCTCCTTTTGGATCGACAAAACCTTCTGGTTGTATCATATACAACTCTTCTTCCAGAAATCCATTCAGGAATGCAGTTTTGACATCCATCTGCCATATTTCATAATCATAAAATGCGGCAATTGCTAACATAATTCTGACGGACTTAAGCATCGCTACGGGTGAGAAAGTCTCATCGTAGTCAACCCCTTGAACTTATCGAAAACCTTTTGCGACAAGTCGAGCTTTATAGACAGTAACATTACCGTCAGCGTTAGTCTTTTTCTTGAAGATCCATTTATTCTCAATTGCTTGCCGATCATCGGGCAAGTCAACCAAAGTCCATACTTTGTTTTCATACATGGATCCCATCTCAGATTTCATGGCTTCAAGCCACTTTGCGGAATCTGGGCTCACCATCGCTTCTTCATAGTTCGTAGGTTCATCATGATCTAGCATCATGACTTCCAGAACTGGATTACCGTACCACTCTGGTGCGGATCTCACTCTGGTTGATCTACGTGGTTCAGTAGTATCTTGTTCTGAAGCTTCATGATCATCATCATTAGCTTCCTCACTGATTGGTATAGGTGTCGCAGAAACAGTTTTCTGTGATGTACTATTTTCCAATAAGGGAGCAGGTATAGTTACCTCGTCAAGTTCTACTTTCCTCCCACTCACTTCTTTCGAGAGAAACTCCTTTTCTAGAAAGTTTCCGAATTTAGCAACAAAAGTCTTGCCTTCGGATCTGTGATAGAAGGTGTATCCAATAGTTTCCTTTGGATATCCTATGAAGACACATTTCTCCGCTTTGGGTTCGAGCTTATCAGGTTGAAGCTTTTTCACATAAGCATCGCAGCCCCAAACTTTAAGAAACGACAACTTTGGTTTCTTGCCAAACCATAGTTCATAAGGTGTCGTCTCAACGGATTTTGATGGTGCCCTATTTAACGTGAATGCGGCCGTCTCTAGAGCATAACCCCAAAACGATAGCGGTAAATCAGTAAGAGACATCATAGATCGCACCATATCTAGTAAAGTACGATTACGACGTTCGGACACACCATTACGCTGTGGTGTTCCGGGTGGCGTGAGTTGCGAAACTATTCCACAATTTTTCAAATGTACACCAAACTCGTAACTCAAATATTCTCCTCCACGATCAGATCGTAGAAATTTTATTTTCTTGTTACGATGATTTTCAACCTCACTCTGAAATTCTTTGAACTTTTCAAATGTTTCAGACTTATGTTTCATTAAATAGATATACCCATATCTGCTTAAATCATCTGTGAAGGTGAGAAAATAACGATATCCGCCACGAGCCTCAATATTCATCGGACCACATACATCGGTATGTATGATTTCCAATAAATCTGTTGCTCTCTCCATAGTACCGGAGAACGGTGTTTTAGTCATCTTGCCTATGAGGCACGGTTCGCAAGTACCAAGTGATTCATAATCAAGTGGTTCCAAAAGCCCATCAGTATGGAGTTTCTTCATGCGCTTTACACCGATATGACCTAAACGGCAGTGCCACAAATAAGTTGCACTATCATTATTAACTTTGCATCTTTTGGCTTCTACATTATGAATATGTGTATCGCTATCTTCGAGATTCAACAAGAATAGACCACTCTTCAAAGGTGCGTGACCATAAAAGATATTACTCATATAAATAGAACAACCATTATTCTCTGATTTAAATGAATAACCGTCTCGCATTAAACAAGATCCAGATATAATGTTCATGCTCAACGCTGGCACCAAATAACAATTATTTAGGTCTAATATTAATCCCGTAGGTAGATGTAGAGATAGCGTGCCGACCGCGATCACATCGACTTTGGAACCGTTTCCCACGCGCATCGTCACCTCGTCCTTTGCTAGCGTCCGCTTATTCCGTAGTCCCTGTTTCGAGTTGCAAATATTAGCAACAGAACCAGTATCAAATACCCAGGTGCTACTGCGAGCTCTAGTAAGGTACACATCAATAACATGTATATCACATATACCTTTGCTCACTTTGCCATCCTTCTTATCCGCCAAATACTAGGGGCAGTTCCGCTTCCAGTGTCCAGTCTGCTTGCAGTAGAAGCACTCAGTTTCAGGCTTAGGTCCAGACTTGGGTTTCTTCTCTTGAGCAGCAACTTGCTTGCTGTTCTTCTTGAAGTTTCCCTTCTTCTTCCCTTTGCCCTTTTTCTTGAAACTAGTGGTTTTGCTAACCATCAACACTTGATGCTCCTTCTTGATTTCTACCTCCGCAGCTTTCAGCATTGCGAAGAGCTCGGGAATAGTCTTGTTCATCCCTTGCATATTATAGTTCATCACAAAGCTCTTGTAGCTTGGTGGCAGTGATTGGAGAATTCTGTCAATGACGCAGTCATCTGGAAGATTAACTCCCATCTGAATCAAGTGATTATTATACCCAGACATCTTGAGTATATGCTCACTGACAGAACTGTTCTCCTCCATCTTACAGCTATAGAACTTATTGGAGACTTCATATCTCTCAATTCGGGCATTTGCTTGAAATATTAACTTCAACTCCTGGAACATCTCATATGCTCCATGACGTTCAAAACGTCGTTGAAGTCCCGATTCTAAGCCGTAAAGCATGGCACACTGAACTATCGAGTAGTCATCAGCTTTGCTCTGCCAGACGTTCATAACATCTGGCGTTGCTCCAGCAGCAGGCCTGGCACCCAGCGGTGCTTCCAGGACGTAATTCTTCTGTGCAGCAATGAGGATAATCCTCAGGTTACGGAACCAGTCCGTGTAATTGCTACCATCATCTTTCAACTTTGCTTTCTCAAGGAACGCATTAAAATTCAACGGAACAACAGCACGAGCCATCTATCTACAATCAACATAAACAAGCAAGATACTATCAGGTACTAAGTTCATGATAAGTTTAAGTTCAGTTAATCAAATTACTTAGGAACTCCCACTTAGATAGACATCCCTCTAATCCTCTAAGTGATCACGTGATCCAAATCAACTAAACCATAACCGATCATCACGTGAGATGGAGTAGTTTTCAATGGTGAACATCGTCATGTTGATCATATCTACTATATGATTCACGCTCGACCTTTCGGTCTCTGTGTTCCGAGGCCATATCTGCATATGCTAGGCTCGTCAAGTATAACCTGAGTATTCTGCGTGTGCAAAACTGGCTTGCACCCGTTGTAGATGAACGTAGAGCTTATCACACCCGATCATCACGTGGTGTCTGGGCACGACGAACTTTGGCAACGGTGTATACTCAGGGAGAACACTTCTTGATAATTTAGTGAGAGATCATCTTATAATGCTACCGTCAATCAAAGCAAGATAAGATGCATAAAAGGATAAACATCACATGCAATCAATATAAGTGATATGATATGGCCATCATCATCTTGTGCTTGTGATCTTCATCTCCGAAGCACCGTCATGATCACCATCGTCACCGGCGCGCCACCTTGATCTCCATCGTAGCAACGTTGTCGTCTCGCCAATCTTATGCTTCCACGACTATCACTACCGCTTAGTAATAAAGTAAAGCATTACATCGCGGTTGCATTGCATACAATAAAGCGACAACCATATGGCTCCTGCCAGTTGCCGATAACTCGGTTACAAAACATGATCATCTCATACAATAAAATCAGCATCATGCCTTGACCATATCACATCACAACATACCCTGCAAAAACAAGTTAGACGTCCTCTACTTTGTTGTTGCAAGTTTTACGTGGCTGCTACGGGCTTAAGTAAGAACTCATCTCACCTACGCATCAAAACCACAACGATAGTTCGTCAAATAGACTCCGTTTTAACCTTCTCAAGGACCGGGCGTAGTCACACTTGGTTCAACTAAAGTTGGAGAGACAGTCTTCCGCAAGCCATCTATGTGCAAAGCACGTCGAGGGAACCGGTCTCGCGTAAGAGTAAGCGTAAGGTTGGTCCGGATCGTCTCAACCAACAATACCGCCGAACCAAAGTATGACATGCTGGTAGGCAGTATGACTTGTATCGCCCACAACTCACTTGTGTTCTACTCGTGCATATAACATCAAACCATAAAACCTAGGCTCGGATGCCACTGTTGGGGAACGCAGTAATTTCAAAAAATTTCCTACGCACACGCAAGATCATGGTGATGCACAGCAACGAGAGGGGAGAGTGTTGTCTACGTACCAACACAGACCGACTGCGGAAGCGATCACACAACGTAGAGGAAGTAGTCGTACGTCTTCTTCCCGATCCGACCGATCCAAGCACCGTTACTCCGGCACCTCCGAGTTCTTAGCACACGTTCAGCTCGATGACGATCCTCGGGCTCCGATCCAGCAAAGCGTCGAGGAAGAGTTCCGTCAGCACGACGGCGTGGTGACGATCTTGATGTACTACCAACGCAGGGCTTCGCCTAAGCACTACAACGATATGACCGAGGTGGAATTTGGCGGCAGGGGGCACCGCACACGGCTAAGGAACGATCTCAAGGATCAAGTTGTGTGTCTTGGGGTGCCCCCTGCCCCCGTATATAAAGGTTGGAGGAGGGGATCCGGCCGGCCAAGGGAGAGGAGGCGCAGGGGAGTCCTACTCCCACCGGGAGTAGGACTCCTCCCCCCAATCCTAATCCTATTAGGACTCCCGGGGGGAAAAGGAGAGAGAAGGGGGGCCGGCCCCTATCCTAGTCCTACTAGGACTTTGGGAAGGGGGGCGCCGGCCAGCTTGTGGGCTTTCCCTTTTTCTCCTTTTCCACTAAGGCCCAATAGGCCCATTAGTCTCCCGGGGGGTTCCGGTAACCCTCCCGGTATTCCGGTAAAATCCCGATTTCACCCGGAACACTTCCGATGTCCAAACATAGGCTTCCAATATATCAATCTTTACGTCTCGACCATTTCGAGACTCCTCGTCATGTCCGTGATCTCATCCGGGACTCCGAACAACCTTCGGTACATCAAAATGCATAAACTCATAATAACTGTCATCGTAACGTTAAGCGTGCGGACCCTATGGTTCGAGAACAATGTAGACATGACCGAGACACGTCTCCGGTCAATAACCAATAGCGGGACCTGGATGCCCATATTGGCTCCTACATATTCTACGAAGATCTTTATCGGTCAGACCGCATAACAACATATGTTGTTCCCTTTGTCATCGGTATGTTACTTGCCCGAGATTCGATCGTCGGTATCCAATACCTAGTTCAATCTCGTTACCGGCAAGTCTCTTTACTCGTTCCGTAATACATCATCTCACAACTAACACATTAGTTGCAGTGCTTGCAAGGCTTATGTGATGTGCATTACCGAGAGGGCCCAGAGATACCTCTCCGACAATCGGAGTGACAAACCCTAATCTCGAAATACGCCAACCCAACATCTACCATTGGAGACACCTGTAGTACTCCTTTATAATCACCCAGTTACATTGTGACGTTTGGTAGTACCCAAAGTGTTCCTCCGGTAAACGGGAGTTGCATAATCTCATAGTTATAGGAACATGTATAAGTCATGAAGAAAGCAATAGCAACATACTAAACGATCGGGTGCTAAGCTAATGGAATGGGTCATGTCAATCAGATCATTCTACTAATGATGTGACCTCGTTAATCAAATAACAACTCCTTGTTCATGGTTAGGAAACATAACCATCTTTGATTAACAAGCTAGTCAAGTAGAGGCATACTAGTGACACTCTGTTGGTCTATGTATTCACACATGTATTATGTTTCCGGTTAATACAATTCTAGCATGAATAATAAACATTTATCATGATATAAGGAAATAAATAATAACTTTATTATTGCCTCTAGGGCATATTTCCTTCAGTCTCCCACTTGCACTAGAGTCAATAATCTAGATTACACAGTAATGATTCTAACACCCATGGAGCCTTGGTGCTGATCATGTTTTGCTCGTGGAAGAGGCTTAGTCAACGGGTCTGCAACATTCAGATCCGTATGTATCTTGCAAATCTCTATGTCTCCCACCTGGACTAAATCCCGGATGGAGTTGAAGCGTCTCTTGATGTGTTTGGTTCTTTTGTGAAATCTGGATTCCTTTGCCAAGGCAATTGCACCAGTATTGTCACAGAAGATTTTCATTGGACCCGATGCACTAGGTATGACACCTAGATCGGATATGAACTCCTTCATCCAGACTCCTTCGTTTGCTGCTTCCGAAGCAGCTATGTACTCTGCTTCACATGTAGATCCCGCTACGACGCTTTGTTTAGAACTGCACCAACTGACAGCTCCACCGTTTAAAGTAAACACGTATCCGGTTTGCGATTTAGAATCGTCCGGATCAGTGTCAAAGCTTGCATCAACGTAACCTCTTACGGTGAGCTCTTTGTCACCTCCATATACGAGAAACATGTCCTTAGTCCTTTTCAGGTATTTCAGGATGTTCTTGACCGCTGTCCAGTGATCCATTCCTGGATTACTTTGGTACCTCCCTGCTAAACTTATAGCAAGGCACACATCAGGTCTAGTACACAGCATTGCATACATGATAGAGCCTATGGCTGAAGCATAGGGAACATCTTTCATTTTCTCTCTATCTTCTGCAGTGGTCGGGCATTGAGTCTTACTCAACTTCACACCTTGTAACACAGGCAAGAACCCTTTCTTTGCTTGATCCATTTTGAACTTCTTCAAAATCTTGTCAAGGTATGTGCTCTGTGAAAGTCCAATTAAGCGTTTTGATCTATCTCTATAGATCTTTATGCCTAATATGAAAGCAGCTTCCCCGAGGTCTTTCATCGAAAAACTTTTATTCAAGTATCCCTTTATGCTATCCAGAAATTCTATATCATTTCCAATCAGCAATATGTCATCCACATATAATATCAGAAATGCTACAGAGCTCCCACTCACTTTCTTGTAAATACAGGCTTCTCCAAAAGTCTGTATAAAGCCAAATGCTTTGATCACACTATCAAAGCGTTTATTCCAACTCCGAGATGCTTGCACCAGTCCATAAATGGATCGCTGGAGTTTGCATACTTTGTTAGCTCCTTTTGGATCGACAAAACCTTCTGGTTGTATCATATACAACTCTTCTTCCAGAAATCCATTCAGGAATGCAGTTTTGACATCCATCTGCCATATTTCATAATCATAAAATGCGGCAATTGCTAACATAATTCTGACGGACTTAAGCATCGCTACGGGTGAGAAAGTCTCATCGTAGTCAACCCCTTGAACTTATCGAAAACCTTTTGCGACAAGTCGAGCTTTATAGACAGTAACATTACCGTCAGCGTTAGTCTTTTTCTTGAAGATCCATTTATTCTCAATTGCTTGCCGATCATCGGGCAAGTCAACCAAAGTCCATACTTTGTTTTCATACATGGATCCCATCTCAGATTTCATGGCTTCAAGCCACTTTGCGGAATCTGGGCTCACCATCGCTTCTTCATAGTTCGTAGGTTCATCATGATCTAGCATCATGACTTCCAGAACTGGATTACCGTACCACTCTGGTGCGGATCTCACTCTGGTTGATCTACGTGGTTCAGTAGTATCTTGTTCTGAAGCTTCATGATCATCATCATTAGCTTCCTCACTGATTGGTATAGGTGTCGCAGAAACAGTTTTCTGTGATGTACTATTTTCCAATAAGGGAGCAGGTATAGTTACCTCGTCAAGTTCTACTTTCCTCCCACTCACTTCTTTCGAGAGAAACTCCTTTTCTAGAAAGTTTCCGAATTTAGCAACAAAAGTCTTGCCTTCGGATCTGTGATAGAAGGTGTATCCAATAGTTTCCTTTGGATATCCTATGAAGACACATTTCTCCGCTTTGGGTTCGAGCTTATCAGGTTGAAGCTTTTTCACATAAGCATCGCAGCCCCAAACTTTAAGAAACGACAACTTTGGTTTCTTGCCAAACCATAGTTCATAAGGTGTCGTCTCAACGGATTTTGATGGTGCCCTATTTAACGTGAATGCGGCCGTCTCTAGAGCATAACCCCAAAACGATAGCGGTAAATCAGTAAGAGACATCATAGATCGCACCATATCTAGTAAAGTACGATTACGACGTTCGGACACACCATTACGCTGTGGTGTTCCGGGTGGCGTGAGTTGCGAAACTATTCCACAATTTTTCAAATGTACACCAAACTCGTAACTCAAATATTCTCCTCCACGATCAGATCGTAGAAATTTTATTTTCTTGTTACGATGATTTTCAACCTCACTCTGAAATTCTTTGAACTTTTCAAATGTTTCAGACTTATGTTTCATTAAATAGATATACCCATATCTGCTTAAATCATCTGTGAAGGTGAGAAAATAACGATATCCGCCACGAGCCTCAATATTCATCGGACCACATACATCGGTATGTATGATTTCCAATAAATCTGTTGCTCTCTCCATAGTACCGGAGAACGGTGTTTTAGTCATCTTGCCTATGAGGCACGGTTCGCAAGTACCAAGTGATTCATAATCAAGTGGTTCCAAAAGCCCATCAGTATGGAGTTTCTTCATGCGCTTTACACCGATATGACCTAAACGGCAGTGCCACAAATAAGTTGCACTATCATTATTAACTTTGCATCTTTTGGCTTCTACATTATGAATATGTGTATCGCTATCTTCGAGATTCAACAAGAATAGACCACTCTTCAAAGGTGCGTGACCATAAAAGATATTACTCATATAAATAGAACAACCATTATTCTCTGATTTAAATGAATAACCGTCTCGCATTAAACAAGATCCAGATATAATGTTCATGCTCAACGCTGGCACCAAATAACAATTATTTAGGTCTAATATTAATCCCGTAGGTAGATGTAGAGATAGCGTGCCGACCGCGATCACATCGACTTTGGAACCGTTTCCCACGCGCATCGTCACCTCGTCCTTTGCTAGCGTCCGCTTATTCCGTAGTCCCTGTTTCGAGTTGCAAATATTAGCAACAGAACCAGTATCAAATACCCAGGTGCTACTGCGAGCTCTAGTAAGGTACACATCAATAACATGTATATCACATATACCTTTGCTCACTTTGCCATCCTTCTTATCCGCCAAATACTAGGGGCAGTTCCGCTTCCAGTGTCCAGTCTGCTTGCAGTAGAAGCACTCAGTTTCAGGCTTAGGTCCAGACTTGGGTTTCTTCTCTTGAGCAGCAACTTGCTTGCTGTTCTTCTTGAAGTTTCCCTTCTTCTTCCCTTTGCCCTTTTTCTTGAAACTAGTGGTTTTGCTAACCATCAACACTTGATGCTCCTTTTTGATTTCTACCTCCGCAGCTTTCAGCATTGCGAAGAGCTCGGGAATAGTCTTGTTCATCCCTTGCATATTATAGTTCATCACAAAGCTCTTGTAGCTTGGTGGCAGTGATTGGAGAATTCTGTCAATGACGCAGTCATCTGGAAGATTAACTCCCATCTGAATCAAGTGATTATTATACCCAGACATCTTGAGTATATGCTCACTGACAGAACTGTTCTCCTCCATCTTACAGCTATAGAACTTATTGGAGACTTCATATCTCTCAATTCGGGCATTTGCTTGAAATATTAACTTCAACTCCTGGAACATCTCATATGCTCCATGACGTTCAAAACGTCGTTGAAGTCCCGATTCTAAGCCGTAAAGCATGGCACACTGAACTATCGAGTAGTCATCAGCTTTGCTCTGCCAGACGTTCATAACATCTGGCGTTGCTCCAGCAGCAGGCCTGGCACCCAGCGGTGCTTCCAGGACGTAATTCTTCTGTGCAGCAATGAGGATAATCCTCAGGTTACGGAACCAGTCCGTGTAATTGCTACCATCATCTTTCAACTTTGCTTTCTCAAGGAACGCATTAAAATTCAACGGAACAACAGCACGAGCCATCTATCTACAATCAACATAAACAAGCAAGATACTATCAGGTACTAAGTTCATGATAAGTTTAAGTTCAGTTAATCAAATTACTTAGGAACTCCCACTTAGATAGACATCCCTCTAATCCTCTAAGTGATCACGTGATCCAAATCAACTAAACCATAACCGATCATCACGTGAGATGGAGTAGTTTTCAATGGTGAACATCGTCATGTTGATCATATCTACTATATGATTCACGCTCGACCTTTCGGTCTCTGTGTTCCGAGGCCATATCTGCATATGCTAGGCTCGTCAAGTATAACCTGAGTATTCTGCGTGTGCAAAACTGGCTTGCACCCGTTGTAGATGAACGTAGAGCTTATCACACCCGATCATCACGTGGTGTCTGGGCACGACGAACTTTGGCAACGGTGTATACTCAGGGAGAACACTTCTTGATAATTTAGTGAGAGATCATCTTATAATGCTACCGTCAATCAAAGCAAGATAAGATGCATAAAAGGATAAACATCACATGCAATCAATATAAGTGATATGATATGGCCATCATCATCTTGTGCTTGTGATCTTCATCTCCGAAGCACCGTCATGATCACCATCGTCACCGGCGCGCCACCTTGATCTCCATCGTAGCAACGTTGTCGTCTCGCCAATCTTATGCTTCCACGACTATCACTACCGCTTAGTAATAAAGTAAAGCATTACATCGCGGTTGCATTGCATACAATAAAGCGACAACCATATGGCTCCTGCCAGTTGCCGATAACTCGGTTACAAAACATGATCATCTCATACAATAAAATCAGCATCATGCCTTGACCATATCACATCACAACATACCCTGCAAAAACAAGTTAGACGTCCTCTACTTTGTTGTTGCAAGTTTTACGTGGCTGCTACGGGCTTAAGTAAGAACTCATCTCACCTACGCATCAAAACCACAACGATAGTTCGTCAAATAGACTCCGTTTTAACCTTCTCAAGGACCGGGCGTAGTCACACTTGGTTCAACTAAAGTTGGAGAGACAGTCTTCCGCAAGCCATCTATGTGCAAAGCACGTCGAGGGAACCGGTCTCGCGTAAGAGTAAGCGTAAGGTTGGTCCGGATCGTCTCAACCAACAATACCGCCGAACCAAAGTATGACATGCTGGTAGGCAGTATGACTTGTATCACCCACAACTCACTTGTGTTCTACTCGTGCATATAACATCAAACCATAAAACCTAGGCTCGGATGCCACTGTTGGGGAACGCAGTAATTTCAAAAAATTTCCTACGCACACGCAAGATCATGGTGATGCACAGCAACGAGAGGGGAGAGTGTTGTCTACGTACCAACACAGACCGACTGCGGAAGCGATCACACAACGTAGAGGAAGTAGTCGTACGTCTTCTTCCCGATCCGACCGATCCAAGCACCGTTACTCCGGCACCTCCGAGTTCTTAGCACACGTTCAGCTCGATGACGATCCTCGGGCTCCGATCCAGCAAAGCGTCGAGGAAGAGTTCCGTCAGCACGACGGCGTGGTGACGATCTTGATGTACTACCAACGCAGGGCTTCGCCTAAGCACTACAACGATATGACCGAGGTGGAATTTGGCGGCAGGGGGCACCGCACACGGCTAAGGAACGATCTCAAGGATCAAGTTGTGTGTCTTGGGGTGCCCCCTGCCCCCGTATATAAAGGTTGGAGGAGGGGATCCGGCCGGCCAAGGGAGAGGAGGCGCAGGGGAGTCCTACTCCCACCGGGAGTAGGACTCCTCCCCCCAATCCTAATCCTATTAGGACTCCCGGGGGGAAAAGGAGAGAGAAGGGGGGCCGGCCCCTATCCTAGTCCTACTAGGACTTTGGGAAGGGGGGCGCCGGCCAGCTTGTGGGCTTTCCCTTTTTCTCCTTTTCCACTAAGGCCCAATAGGCCCATTAGTCTCCCGGGGGGTTCCGGTAACCCTCCCGGTATTCCGGTAAAATCCCGATTTCACCCGGAACACTTCCGATGTCCAAACATAGGCTTCCAATATATCAATCTTTACGTCTCGACCATTTCGAGACTCCTCGTCATGTCCGTGATCTCATCCGGGACTCCGAACAACCTTCGGTACATCAAAATGCATAAACTCATAATAACTGTCATCGTAACGTTAAGCGTGCGGACCCTATGGTTCGAGAACAATGTAGACATGACCGAGACACGTCTCCGGTCAATAACCAATAGCGGGACCTGGATGCCCATATTGGCTCCTACATATTCTACGAAGATCTTTATCGGTCAGACCGCATAACAACATATGTTGTTCCCTTTGTCATCGGTATGTTACTTGCCCGAGATTCGATCGTCGGTATCCAATACCTAGTTCAATCTCGTTACCGGCAAGTCTCTTTACTCGTTCCGTAATACATCATCTCACAACTAACACATTAGTTGCAGTGCTTGCAAGGCTTATGTGATGTGCATTACCGAGAGGGCCCAGAGATACCTCTCCGACAATCGGAGTGACAAACCCTAATCTCGAAATACGCCAACCCAACATCTACCATTGGAGACACCTGTAGTACTCCTTTATAATCACCCAGTTACATTGTGACGTTTGGTAGTACCCAAAGTGTTCCTCCGGTAAATGGGAGTTGCATAATCTCATAGTTATAGGAACATGTATAAGTCATGAAGAAAGCAATAGCAACATACTAAACGATCGGGTGCTAAGCTAATGGAATGGGTCATGTCAATCAGATCATTCTACTAATGATGTGACCTCGTTAATCAAATAACAACTCCTTGTTCATGGTTAGGAAACATAACCATCTTTGATTAACAAGCTAGTCAAGTAGAGGCATACTAGTGACACTCTGTTGGTCTATGTATTCACACATGTATTATGTTTCCGGTTAATACAATTCTAGCATGAATAATAAACATTTATCATGATATAAGGAAATAAATAATAACTTTATTATTGCCTCTAGGGCATATTTCCTTCAGACTGATGTTTGAGAAACGGATGACCGAGACACAGTCTTTCAGAAGCGCTAGCACCTTACGATGGATAGACCGGTACACCTACTTTCCCCTACATCTGCTAGTTTACCCTATAGGAGTTCGCACGACTTAGTCAACTATGCCAGAGCCCATATTGGCTTGTGGCTGCACACGTAAGTATTTAGCATGAAAGATCTTATGATCCCTTTGAGACTGGGTGGCGGTCCAAAATAAAAACAGGCAAGTCCTGATAGACATCAGGTGCCTCAATCCACCCAGATGTGTGTTTAAGTTGCCACCTTAGATAAACCATTAAAATTATTAATCTCACATCTGTCATGGATATCACTCACCCAATCCACGTCTACTAGCATAGCATGGCATAATAAGCAAACGTAGAAGTAACTCCCAAAGGTTTCATAATAAACAGGTAATAGGTACTACCTCATCTACTTCCCATCCCACAATTTAATTAGATCCTAATCATGCAATGTGTAAGGATTGATCTAATGCAATAAAACTGGGTTGTAGAAAAGGTATGATCAAAGTGTTATTTGCCTTGCTGATGATCCGCGAGTCCTAGAGATTCGAAGTAACAGGCGGCGCAATCCGGGTAATCTATCGCAGACAAACAACAAGCATACAATAAGTACTCATCTAATGCACAGGTAAAACTCGAACAAAAGATCGAACCATAAAGTTCAACTTAAGAACTCCGGTTGCAAAGAAAAAAGAACCGAACAAAGAAACCGAAAACAAACGGCGGAAGAAAACAACTCGGTTCTAGCAAGTTGGAACTAGGTCAAAATTTTATAGTAGCAAAAACTTAGTTAAAGTTGATTAGTCGGAACGGCGGTTTCGAAATGAAATACCAGGCGCTTGAATCACCTGATTCCGATAAACGAACGAGAAGATAAACTAGAATGAAGATCGGATCTGAGATCGCTATCGAGGAATAAATCCGGCGAAAAGAAAAAGAAGAACGGTTAAACGAACGGACGTTCGTTAGCCGAGAATAATCCGGTGATCACATTCGTTAGGACGAACGGTCCGGCGAACGGTCTCTAGGCAACTAAACCGGAAAAGAAAACGAATCCGATCTAGGGGTTTCGGAAGAAAATCGAAGCAAACGAAAGAAAAGCAAACCGGAACGGTCTAGAAGAAAAACCGAACCGAGAAAGAAAAAGAGACGCGGGGCAACCTTGGCGAGGCTCCGGCGAACGGGCTCCGGCGGCGGCGGCGTTGGGCGGCGGCGGCGGCGGCGGCGTAGGGCGGCGGCGGCGGTGGTGTAGGGCGGCTTGGGCGCGGGGTGAGGGCGCGGTGGAGGCTTGGGGCTTGGTTTGATGTGGGTTTTAGAGGTGGGGGTGTGGGTATTTATATAGGTGAGGGGAGAGGAAACTTGGGGGAGGGGGCAAGAAAAAGAGAATTAAAAGGAAAGAGGAAAACGGAGTCCTAGTGGGACTCCGCTTGGGCGGCGGCGGCCTCCTGCGCGCTAGGCGCTGGCGCGGCGCGGCGGCCTGGCCTGGCCGGCCGGCCTGCTGGCTTGGCCTTGGCCCAGGGCGCTGCGGGATTTTTTTTTAAATGGTTACGCGCGCAGAAAAACCAATAAAAGAACATCTAAACGAACTCCAAAACTCCCAAAGTAAATTTTCCCCGACTCCTAAAAATGAGTCGAACAAAATGAACTTTTCTCGGGACCTAGAATGCAAATTTTGAAAACACGCATTTTTCCCTATCCAAATAAAAGGCAAATAAAACTCCGACAAATCCAATGATCCTTTCTTCAAAATTTGAGAAGACTCAAATATGAAAATGACGAAATCTCCAACTCTCTCCGAGGGTCCTTGAGTTGCGTGAAATTTCTAGGGTCGATAAAATGCAAGAAAATATGATATGCATGATGATCTAATGTATAACATTCCAAATTGAAAATTTGGGATGTTACAAACTTACCCCCCTTAAGATGAATCTCGTCCTCGAGATTCGGGTTGGCTAGAAAATAGGTGAGGGTGGTCCTTGAGCAAATCTTCTTCTCTCTCCCAGGTGGCTTCATCCTCTGAGTGGTGGTTCCACTGAACTTTGCAAAACTTGATAACCTTGCTACGGGTAACTCTGTTGGCATACTCGAGAATCTTGACTGGTTTCTCTTCATACGTTAAGTCGTCCTTCAACTGAATTGCTTCAAGCGGCACTCTATCTCTTAGTGGTACCTCCGCCATCTCGGCGTGACATTTCTTCAGCTGAGAAACATGGAATACATCATGTACTCCTGACAGTCCCTCTGGTAATTCCAACTTATAAGCGACTTCTCCCATACGTTGTAAGATCTTATAGGTCCAACGAAACGCGGTGCTAACTTTCCCTTAACTCCAAAGCGCTTAACTCCTCGAAGTGGGGATACTCGGAGATACACTCTATCTCCGGTTTCGTAAACTGTCTCCTTGTGTTTAGAATCTGCGTAGCTCTTCTGCCTGGACTGGGCTACCTTGAGCCTATCACGTATCAACTTAACTTTCCGTTCAGACTCCTTAATCAAATCTGGTCCAAAGAACTGACGGTCTCCAACTTCGTCCCATGACAACGGTGTCCTGCACCTCCTTCCGTATAAAGCTTCGAAAGGTGCCATCTTCAAACTAGTTTGGTAGCTGTTGTTATACGAAAACTCCGCATACGGCAAGTTATCGTCCCAACTAGATCCATAATCTAGTGCACAAGCTCTCAGCATATCTTCCAAAATCTGATTAACTCTCTCGGTCTGTCCATCTGTCTGCGGATGAAAAGCGGTGCTGAACTCTAGCCTAGTTCCCAAAGTTTCATGTAACTGATTCCAAAACTTTGAGGTAAATTGGGTTCCTCTGTCTGATATAATACTCCTTGGAACTCCATGCAAACAAATGATCCTAGTCATGTATATCTTTGCCAACTTAGCACTGGTGTAAGTGGTCTTAACTGGAATGAAATGTGCTACCTTCGTCAAACGATCAACTACTACCCATATCGAGTCATATCCTGCTTTCGTCCTGGGTAGTCCTGTGATAAAATCCATGCCTATCTTATCCCACTTCCATTCGGGTATCGGCAATGGTTGTAACAGTCCGGCTGGCTTCTGATGCTCTGCCTTTACTCTATGACATACGTCACAAACTGCTACATATGCTGCAATATCCTTCTTCATTCCGGTCCACCAGAATGTCTCCTTCAAATCCAAATACATCTTGGTATTTCCTGGGTGAATTGAATATGATGAATCATGTGCCTCTTGTAGAATCAACTTCCTGATCTCTGGGTCATTTGGCACATAAACACGGTCCTCAAACCATAGGGTATCGTGCTCATCCTCACGAAATCCCTTTGCTTTTCCTTTGCTTAGTTTCTCCTTTATAGAAGCAATCTCCTTGTCAGATTTCTGAGCTTTCCTGATTCTATCCATCAATGTTGACTGAATCTCCAATGCTGCTACATAGCCTTTCGGAACTACCTGTAAACTTAGTTCACGAAGGTTTTCTGATAACTCCTTGGATATTTCTCCCGTCATCAACGTATTTACATGGCTCTTATGGCTCAATGCGTCAGCTACTACATTAGCTTTTCCGGGATGGTAATGCAATCTCATATCATAATCCTTGATGAGCTCCAACCATCTCCTTTGTCTGAGATTCAACTCCTTCTGCGTGAAAATGTACTTCAAACTCTTGTGATCCATGTACACCTCACAATGATTTCCAATGAGGAAATGTCTCCATGTCTTCAATGCATGCACTACGGCTGCTAACTCCAAATCATGCGTAGCATAATTCAATTCGTGAGGCTTCAGTTGTCGTGAAGCATACGAAACAACTCTCCCTTCCTGCATAAGCACTGCTCCAAGTCCTCGACGTGAAGCGTCGCAATATACCTCATAATCCTTGGTCTGATCTGGCAAAATCAACACTGGTGAGGTAACCAAACGTTTCTTCAACTCCTGGAAACTAGCCTCACACTCCTCAGTCCATTTGAACTTAGTATCCTTCTTCAACAACTCCGTCATAGGCTTTGCAATCTTTGAAAAGTTCTCAATGAATCTCCGGTAGTATCCTGTGAGTCCAAGAAAACTCCGGATCTCTCCAACTGTCGTTGGTGCTTCCCATTCGGTTACGGTCTCAACCTTTGCGGGGTCAACTGCTATCCCTTCTCCGGATATAACGTGTCCGAGGAATCCTACTTCCTTCAACCAAAACTCGCATTTGCTAAATTTGGCATATAACTGATGTTCCCTTAGTTTCTCCAAAACCAAATGCAAATGTTCCTTATGCTCTTCTTCATTCTTTGAATAAACCAGGATATCATCAATGAACACTACGACGAACTTATCCAAAAACTCCATAAACACTTTGTTCATCATGTTCATAAAATAGGCAGGCGCGTTAGTCAATCCAAATGACATAACGGTATATTCATACAGTCCATATCTTGTGGTGAATGCTGTCTTAGGTATGTCCTACTCTCGAATCTTCAACTGGTGGTACCCCGATCGCAAATCGATCTTGGAAAACACTTTAGCTCCTTGCAAATGATCAAACAGATCATTAATCATTGGCAGTGGGTATTTGTTCTTGATGGTTACTTCATTTAATCCACGGTAATCAACAACCATCCATAATGATCCATCCTTCTTCTCCACTAGAAGTACGGGTGATCCCCAAGGCGAAGAACTTGGGTGTATGTAACCTTTCTCCAGTAACTCCTTAATCTGATTCTTAATTTCTACCAAATCCTTTGCAGGCATCCGGTATGGTCTCTTTGATATTGGGCCTGTGCCTAGCAAATACTCAATCAAAAACTCAATGTCTCTATCCGGTGGCATGCCTGGCAACTCTTTCGAAAATACATCAGGAAAATCCTTTACCACTGGTACTTCCTCCTGCACAACTCCTGTTAGGCAATTTACTTGTGTCCTATTTGGCACATGCCGGGATACATACTTGATCCTTCTTCCTTCTGGCGTTGTAAGCAAAATTGCCTTACTAGCACAATCGATGTTTCTTCCATACATCGACAACCAATCCATACCGAGGATTACATCCAAACCTTGGGATTCCAGAATAATTAAATCTGTTGGGAAAACATGCCTTCCTATGCTTAATGGCACTTGAAAACATCCTTGACTGGCCATGTATTCTGCTCCTGGCGAACTTACTAGCATAGGTGTTTTAAGGATCCTAGTGGGCAGGCTATATTTTTCCACAAATCCCCTTGATATGTATGAATGTGATGCACCAGTATCGAAAAGAACGAGTGCGGTAAATGACTTAACCAAAAACTTACCGATTACTGCATCAGGCTGATCTTCAACCTCCTCCACGTTAACGTAGTTCACATGTCCCCTATTGAAAGGGTTCGGCTTCTTACCTGAGCTTCCATTGCCATTTCCATTCTGGCCTTCAGGGCATTCATTGGCATAATGTCCGGTCTTGGAAAACTTGAAACAGGTGACTTGACTCAGGTCTCTCTTGGATGGGGTTGATGGGGTGGTCCGGTTCTGGCCGTTGCTTCCTCCATTCCCATTACCATTTTTGTGGCCATTGTGGTTGTGTGAACTACCTCCTCCATGGGTATGCTGAAACTGAAATCCCGATTTAGGGGTAAAACGGGGCTTCTGCTGGGCTCCAGAGTTATACTTACCCTGTCCATACTTCCTCTTGCGGTTCTCAATCTGCTATTGCTTCCCTTCAATCATGATGGCACGATCTACCAACTCCTGGTAGTTGTTGAAACTTGCTACCATCAACTGGATACTCAACTCATCATTCAGTCCTTCCAGAAACTTCTCCTGCTTGGTTGCATCCGTAGCAACATCATCTGGGGCATAACGTGCTAACTTGCTGAAATCGTCAACATACTGGCCAACTGTCCTTCCTCCTTGGCGCAAGTTGCGAAACTCACGCTTCTTCATGGCCATAGCTCCTGCTGAAACATGTGCAGTGCGGAAAGCTTGCTGAAACTGATCCCATGTGACAGTGTCAACTGGGAAGGTGGCTGTGAAATTCTCCCACCATGCTGCCGCGGGTCCTTCTAGCTGATGTGCGGCAAACTTCACTTTCTCACCATCCGTGCATCCTGTAGTGGTCAACTCCCTTCCTATCTTGCGGAGCCAATCGTCTGCTACTATCAGCTTGATGCTACTGGAAAACACCGGCGGATTCAGCCTAAGGAAACGGGCTAAGTGGTCAACAGGTGGTGGTGGTGGTGGTGGGTTGTTGTTGTTATTCTGCTGGTTCTGGACTAACATCTGCATCAATTGATTCTGCTGCTGGATCAATTGAGTGAGCTCTGGTGGAAATCCATTGTCACGTCTCGGAGGCATCTGAGGGTTTAGAAAAGATGAGAAATAAGAATAGAGTGAGGTCTAAAGAGAAAACACTACCCCAATGCACATGAGCAAATTCACACAAAATCAGTTCATTCAATCAAACAAGGGCTTACAATCGATCTAGCTATCGCAAAAGTGCTCGAACTATAGTGTTTACATGGGGGAGAATACTTCTAATATTTGGTGGTCATCTAAAAATTTGAACCGGTGGAAGACTCCATGATGTCCGCTCCAGCTTCGTCTTCAAAGTCGGGTTCACTTGGATCCGAATCGGTGTCGTCGATGATGATGTAGTTGTCCGGACATGCGACGTACATGTCTTCCTTCCTGGATGCTAACTCCATCTTGAGTTCTTCAATCTCTTGCTTAAGATCGTAGTTGTGTCTTGCTAGAGCTACTATCTCGTCCATGTAGTCCTTGCGTGTAGCCTTCAGTTCTCCTTCTAGCTCGATGATCCTTGCCTTCGAATTCTTCAACTCTATCATATCGTTGCACATCTGGTTCTCGTGGTGTCGAATGTGCTGGTTTAACTCCTGGATGAATGCGGCAATGGGTCTATCCTTCTTGGTGCTGACTAACTCCCATTGTTCATCTCGGCGTCCGCAAATCTGGTAGATAGTGTCCTTGAGGTCCTCTTGATAAACTTCTCCAATGCGTCCTATGGTGATATGGGCCGCCATGCTCTTTACTAGACTCCACGTTAGTGCATTGAAAACACTATCTATGGGCTTCGTGATTGGCGCGAATGTCCTTCCCGGAACGTGAGCTTGAATCTTCCAGCGCTCCTCTTCAGGCAAAGTGGCATTGAAAGTTCTCGTGAAACTTGGTAATCCAATGTTTAGGTACTTGGTGACTTCCTTCAAGTGAAATCCAAAAGGTGTGCCTTCATCCGGTTGAGCGTACTTGATTTTCGCGTCCTTCATCCTAAAGAGTAGAAAAGATGAGGAGTTAGAAAATGAGGAGAGAATAGTGATCTATGACTTTAACTTAGTGGTCGTGTCCTACAGTCAGCGTGTGCTCTGATACCATCTCTGTAGCGACCCGACCCGAATGGATCAAGTCTACTGTGCTCCGGTGTCATCCCTGGATCAGTAATGCTGACACCACACAGTACTTCGAAGGATTTATAGCAGAGTGGCAATCACACACTTATTACATCGGTGTCTCAAAAGAGAACTTATTACAATAATATGGCTTAAGGCCATCTAATAACGATAACAGCGGAAGACTTGGAAGATAAATGGGTCCATCAACTCCAACGGCATCACTGAGTATAGAACCACGACCTAAAAGCACCTTAATCGTCGTCTGAAAAGTCTGCAACATTAACGTTGCAGCCCGAAAGGGGTCAGCACATGGAATATGCTGACAAAGTAACACATAGAGAGTAATGGAATGAAACAACTATACTATATGCATATTTGGCTGGTGGAAAGCTCTATGGTTACTGTTTTGCGTAAAGCCAGTTTTTCCCTACTACAAAGGAATAAATTTATTTAACTATTATGGTGGTTGTTAAACATCGAGAATGGTTGATAGCATTCTCAATCCCAATTAAAAATAATCATTAATAACCCAACAATATTAATTTAGAAGTAACATGATGAGATTCACATGATATTCAAGTACTAGATACTCAAGATGTCCATAACCGGGGACATGGCTAATCGTGATTAGTTTATTACACTCTGCAGAGGTTTGCGCACTTTTCCCCATAAGACTCGATCGCCTCCGTTGGGTTTCTCGCACTACTGATGTTTGAGAAACGGATGACCGAGACACAGTCTTTCAGAAGCGCTAGCACCTTACGATGGATAGACTGGTACACCTACTTTCCCCTACATCTGCTAGTTTACCCTATAAGAGTTCGCACGACTTAGTCAACTATGCCAGAGCCCATATTGGCTTGTGGCTGCACACGTAAGTATTTAGCATGAAAGATCTTATGATCCCTTTGAGCCTGGGTGGCGGTCCAAAATAAAAACAGGCAAGTCCTGATAGACATCAGGTGCCTCAATCCACCCAGATGTGTGTTTAAGTTGCCACCTTAGATAAACCATTAAAATTATTAATCTCACATCTGTCATGGATATCACTCACCCAATCCACGTCTACTAGCATAGCATGGCATAATAAGCAAACATAGAAGTAACTCCCAAAGGTTTCATAATAAACAGGTAATAGGTACTACCTCATCTACTTCCCATCCCACAATTTAATTAGATCCTAATCATGCAATGTGTAAGGATTGATCTAATGCAATAAAACTGGGTTGTAGAAAAGGTATGATCAAAGTGTTACTTGCCTTGCTGATGATCCGCGAGTCCTAGAGATTCGAAGTAACACGCGGCGCAATCCGGGTAATCTATCGCAGACAAACAACAAGCATACAATAAGTACTCATCTAATGCACAGGTAAAACTCGAACAAAAGATCGAACCAGAAAGTTCAACTTAAGAACTCCGGTTGCAAAGAAAAAACGAACCGAACAAAGAAACCGAAAACAAACAGCGGAAGAAAACAACTCGGTTCTAGCAAGTTGGAACTAGGTCAAAATTTTACAGTAGCAAAAACTTAGTTAAAGTTGATTAGTCGGAACGGCGGTTTCGAAACGAAACACCAGGCGCTTGAATCACCTGATTCCGATAAACGAACGAGAAGATAAACTAGAATGAAGATCGGATCTGAGATCGCGATCGAGGAATAAATCCGGCGAAAAGAAAAAGAAGAACGGTTAAAAGAACGGACGTTCGTTAGCCGAGAATAATCCGGTGATCACATTCGTTAGGATGAACGGTCTCTAGGCAACTAAACCGGAAAAGAAAACAAATCCGATCTAGGGGTTTCGGAAGAAAATCGAAGCAAACGAAAGAAAAGAAAACCGGAACGGTCTAGAAGAAAAACCGAACCGGGGAAGAAAAAGAGACGCGGGGCAACCTCGGCGAGGCTCCGGCAAACGGGCTCCGGCGGCGGCGGCGTTGGGCGGCGGCGGTGGTGTAGGGCAGCGGCGCTAGGGCGGCTTGGGCGCGGGGTGAGGGCGCGGTGGAGGCTTGGGGCTTGGTTTGATGTGGGTTTTAGAGGGGGGGTGTGGGTATTTTCCCCGACTCCTAAAAATGAGTCGAACAAAATGAACTTTTCTCGGGACCTAGAATGCAAATTTTGAAAACACGCATTTTTCCCCATCCAAATAAAAGGCAAATAAAACTCCGACAAATCCAATGATCCTTTCTTCAAAATTTGAGAAGACTCAAATATGAAAATGACGAAATCTCCAACTCTCTCTGAGGGTCCTTGAGTTGCGTGAAATTTCTAGGATCGACAAAATGCAAGAAAATATGATATGCATGATGATCTAATGTATAACATTCCAAATTGAAAATTTGGGATGTTACAACAACCGGATATTAACAAATTCCCATTTGCCCATAACTGCGGGCACGGCTTTCGAAAGTTCAAATCCCTACAGGGGTGTCCCAGCTTAGCCCATCACAAGCTCTCACGGTCAACGAAGGAACAGACCTCCACCCGAGACGTTCCGATCAGACTCGGTATCCCGGTACAACAAGACATTTCGACAGGGCAAAACTAAACCAGCAACACCGCCCGAATGTGCCGACAAATCCCGATAAGAGCTGCACATATCTCTTTCTCAGGGCACACTCAGATGAGCAGTCCATATAACTAAAACCAGCCCTCGAGTTTCCCCGAGGTGGCGCTGCAAGGGGCTCTAGTTTGGACCAACACTCAGAGGAGCACTGGCCCGGGGTGGTTAACATAATGATGACCCTTGAGTCTGCAGAACCCAAGGGAAAGAAAAGGCTAGGTGGCGAATGGTAAAACCAATGTTGGGCATTGCTGGAGAAGCTTTACTTAAGGCGAACTGTCAAGGGGTTCCCATAATAGCCCAACCGCGTAAGGGACGCAAAATCCGGGAACATAACACCGATATGACGGAAACTAGGGCGGCAAGAGTGGAACAAAACACCAGGCATAAGGCCGAGCCTTCCACCCTTTACCAAGTATATAGATGCATTAATTAAATAAGATATATTGTGATATCCCAACAAGTAAACATGTTCCAACACGGAACAACATCTCCATGGTCCAACAAGGAACAAACTTCAATCTTCACCTGCAACTAACAACGCTATAAGAGGGGCTGAGCAAAGCGGTAACATAGCCAAACAACGGTTTGCTAGGACAAGGTGGGTTAGAGGCTTGGTTCAACAATATGGGAGGCATGATAAGCAAGTGGTAGGTATCGCAGCATAGGCATAGCAAAAGAGCGAGCATCTAGCAAAGCAAATATAGAAGTGATTTCGAGGGTATGATCATCTTGCCTGAAATCCCGCAAGGAAGAAGAACGAGTCCATGAAGAAGATAAACGGATGTAGATGAACGGTTCCTCACAAACGCGACGTTACCGGCACCAACGCGAAGACGCAACACCGGAAAAGAAAGCACACACATAGTAAACAAACCACACATGAACATGGTATGATATGCGGGATGCGGTATGCGATGCATATGCATGATTGGACAAGGAATGCATGAACCTGGCCTCAACTTGGAAAACCAAGTGTGCCACTGGAAAGATAAGATGAAATCTCTTGAAAACGATATAAAGAACGCCGGAATCGGAGTTACGGTTTGGAAATGGCAAGCGATTCAAATATGACACCGGTCTGCGATTTACAGCAAGTAGTCATCTAAATACAATCAGATGAACATGCTACAGCACCCAAACATGGCAACAAAATACATGGCAGGGAAGCATTCAAGATGCTTAACAAAACACTAGCACTGAGCCACGGCCAATTCATCCATTATGAGGTTCAAACAAGCATGGCAAAAACGCAAAAGCAAAACAGATTTCAGACTTAGTGAAATTAACACTTGTCTGGAATTTCAGATCGTGAAGCCCTCTTCGGAGCAACAAAACAACATGCTACAGGATCTGAACATGACAAAGAAAGACATGGCATGGAGCTACTCAATAAGCTTAACAAAAGTCTCCAAGTGACCTGGGGCCAAAAGGGATCACAAAATATACTAACAAGCACACGAACATAGCTAAAACACAATCAGTTTTCAGACTTAGTGAAAACTGAGACATGCTGAAATATAACTCACGAAGGCATGTAAACGAGCTCGATGCACTCACTACGGTGCAAGTCATGGCAAGGCAAGCATACATCCATTAAGAAGACACAAAATGCTAGCTAGACATGGCAAGAACGAAGGCATAGCATGCGCGGATCAACTACAATAACATCGGCAAAATCGCAAATAAGTTGACGATCTGCCCAGATTTACCACGAAGCAAAAGTAGAGCTCGATTGACTCAAGCTAGGGTACTCCACATGTGCAAACAAAGACATGGATGGATAGAGCATAACAAGATTAACAAAACTCCTTTACTGATCATCCTCAAAAGAGGCACGGATCACTAGGAAATAGCATGAACATATGGCATCATGAACTAAACAATCCCAGACTTAGTGAAAACTACTAAGTCACTGAAAACAGATTTACCGGGTGCCTCACTTTGCAAGCTTGCACTAGGCACCACACATATCCTAAAAATGCATGGGTTACACCTCTGGAAAGATAACAAGATGCTTAACAAAACATATGAAGGACTCACAGGCATATCATGCACACAACAAGCATGGCAAAAATGACAAAAGTCTAAGATGAACTAGCAGATCTGACAATTAACTCACGAAGCCCTCTTCTAGCAGCATTTCGGGCATCAAGATGAACTCGAAAGAAAATGATGCAATGGAATGAAATGACATACTCGTCGAGACGAACATTTTGATATGCTATATGCCCAAATCGGAGCTACGGATGCAGAGATATGGCAGGTCAAAGTATGCTCGAAAAATTAGGATTAGGAGGGAAAAGTCAACCTCCGAATTCCAGATCCAGGACGCGAACCGAGGAGATCGCCGGAGTTACTGTAGCAGCTCGTCGAGGTTGATGGATCCGGCTGGAGTAACTCGTCGAGGTTCGCCGGAGGAGGGTCTCGGCGTCGCGGGGAGGTCGCCGGAGCACGGATCGGGCGCGGGGCGGCGCACCGCGGCGAGGTCGGCGTCGGCGGCCGGCGGGCGAGGCAGGCGGCGAGGCGCGAGCTGGCGGCGCGGCGGCGGAGCGCTCGGCAGGGCGGCAACGCTCGGGGGCGGCCGGCACGCGGGATGGGCGGCGCGGGCGCGATGAGTGGCGGCGGAGGCGCGCGGGCTTGGCGGCGCGGATCTGGGCCCGCGCGGGCCCCGGATGGGCTCCGCGGGCCGCGGCGGCGGTGGGAGGAGAGAGAAGGTGGCGGCGGGGCGACGTGGCAGCGCGGGATTCGCTGAGGAGGGTGGCGCGGACATGTCCGGCGGTGGAGGAGTTTTGTCCGGGCGCGAGGAGGAAGAAGGTTAGGGTTCATCCGCGAATATTTCGGAGGGGATCACATATATATATATATATAGGTAGAGGGAGCTAGGAGAGTCCAAATGAGGTGCGGTTTTCGGCCACGCGATCGTGATCGAACGCTCTAGATGATGGAGTAGAGTTTGGTGGGTTTTGGGCCAAATTGGAGGGGTGTTGGGCTGCAACACACACGAGGCCTTTTCGGTCCCTCGGTTAACCGTTGGAGTATCAAACGAAGTCCAAATGATACGAAACTTGACAGGCGGTCTACCGGTAGTAACCCAAGGCCGTATGACAAGTCTCGGTCCAATCCGGAAATGTTTAAACCCCACACATGAAAGAAAGGTAGAAATGACCACCGGAGGAGAACGAAGCGCCGGAATGCAAAACGGACAACGGGGAAAATGCTCGGATGCATGAGACGAACACGTATGCAAATAAAATGCACATGATGACATGATATGCAATGCATGATACGCAAGCAATGACAAGGCAACACCAGCGAATAACTGAACGACACCTGGCACATCGGTCTCGGGGCGTTACATTGCTAGTCGGTGGTGGACTTGCAACTGGGACAGAAAAAAGATCGGGTCCCAGATGTGTGTGGAGCGTGAACTTGCAACTGAAACAAAAAAGGTCAGATTCAGTTCGAGTCTTGGGTGGACTTGAAACTAGGACGAAAAAAAGGTCGGGCCTTAGTTGTGGGTTGAGTGTGAACTTACAACTGGGACAAAAAAGATCGGGCCCCAGATGCGAGGGAGAGTGGACTTACAACTGGGACAAAAAAACAGGACTCAGTTGTGAGTCGAGCGTGGACTTGCAATTGGGACAAAGAAAAGATTAGGCCTTAGTCACAAGTCGAATGCAGACTTGCAACTAGGACAAAAAAGGTCGGGCTTCAGTTGCGAGTCAAGGGTGGACTTGCAACCGACACCAAAAAGGTTAGACCCTGATTGTGAGTCGAAGATGAACTTGCAACTGGGACAAAAAAGGTTTGGCCTCAGTTGCGAGTTGGACATGGACTTACAACTAGAAAAAAAAGGTCTGGCCCACTGGCAAGTCGAGGGTAGAGTTGCAACTAAGAGAAAAGATCGGACTCCAGTTGCGAGTCGAAGATGGACTTGCAACTGGGACGAAAAAAATAGGCCCTAGTTGTGAGTCGATGATGGGCTTGCAACTGGGACAAAAAAAAGATCATACCCTAGTTTTGAGTCGAGGGTGGCCTTATAACTAGCACAAAAAAGATCGGATCCAGTTGCGAGTCGAGGATGGACTTGCAATTAGGAAACATTTGTTTCCCCAGAGTCGAGGATGAACCTTGCTTTTGGGAGAATAAATGTCAGTCTCACTATGAGTCGAGTGTGCGCTTGCAAATGAGACAGAAAAGCTAAGCATTAAAGGTGAACATATAATTCTCGTTCACTATGACAAATACGACGTTGATGTTGTTGAATTTAACAAGATATTATTTGTGTACAGTAGAATAAAAACTGACAAAGAAAGGAAAAAAGGATGAGACTAAGGTGATTAGAAAATGATATATTTGGTGTATCACTGGTCTGCCAAACATCAAACCTCTTGGCATCTGTTTCCCAATTGCTTTCCAAATGAAAAGAAATAAATAAAAGCCGAGCATCGCAGCCCAACATGCGTATAAAACTGCAGCCCAAAAATAAACACAACTAAAAGGACAACGGCCCAATGAACAACACAGGAAACAAGGAAACAACCGCTTCGTACGTGCCTGTGCGCACAAAAATACAAATCTTAAAGCCTTTGATCACAAAAACGGATGAAGTCCAATTAATTTCATCCGGACTGTCTATTCTACATCCGGATGAAATCCAATTTGCTTTCATCCATATTTTTCAGCCAACTAAAGGATGACAAATGTCCCATGTCCCGTGTCCCCAGCTCTTTCTGTCCCGCAAATCGTTTGTAAAATAGGACTGCGTAGCAGGCTCTAAACGAGTCCACACCCTACACTTTTCCAACCCGCACAAGGACCAAAACTGATGACATCTAACCACACAACCGAATAATGACAGTCGTTGTTGCTGTGAATTAACTACTACCTCCGTTTCAGTTTACGAGTCTTACACGTATACCTAGGTTGCTAATTTTATCACCTTAATATAAACTAT
Organism: Triticum monococcum; assembly: GCA_034509565.1. Taxonomy (NCBI): domain Eukaryota; kingdom Viridiplantae; phylum Streptophyta; class Magnoliopsida; order Poales; family Poaceae; genus Triticum; species Triticum monococcum. The sequence goes on along the minus strand of CM067847.1, from coordinate 210,022,065 downwards.
ATAACATAAAAATTATACGGTTTGAAAATAGAACATCTGAAGTTTATATTGATATATTTTTTGTAATATATGACTTGTATTAGGTTGGTCAAATTGACAACCTAGGGGCACGCGCACGTCCTGTAAAGTAGTATACAAAGGGCTAAAAATACACTAACAATACCACTGAAAATGCATAGTAACTCCACTAAAAGACACTGAAATTCCACTAGTAATGAAACTTGCAAAAAACAGTGTAAAATCCACCAAAAGTACATTGTAAACTTCAGTGGATTTACACAGTGAATCCACCAAAAATACACTAACAATTCCGCATGAAATACACAAAAGGAATTACACTGTAAATACTGCTTAAATAACAGTACGAATTCCACTGAGGAAGTACTAAAATTACACTAACAGATACACTAATGAATTACAGAGTAAATTCCACTTTAAAATGCATTGTAATCCACTAACGATTACAGTGTGAAATAACCTAAAAGTACACCGAAATTGAACTAAGATTTACAATGTAAATCATATCAAAGCTGCAATATCGACAAAGAACTACACTGTAAAACCAGCCAAAATTACACTGTAAACCTAGAGAAGAATTACAGTGTAAATCCAGATAGGAATTACAGTGCAAATCCACTTATAAAAACACTGTAAAACCACTAATAAATACACTGTAATTTTATCAGCTTTACAGTGTAAAATCCACTAAACAAAGTTAACTACACTGACAAAATGCACCGGTACAAGTACAACCACATATAGGAGGACGAACATGGAGAAGCGCCACCAGAGAGGGCGATTCCTCCAAGATCTGGGAGACAAACGTCAACAACATGGCCGGAGAAGTAGGAAAAACACAAGGAAAACATCCCTCTCCCCCCTCCTGTGCATTCATCACCTCCTATCGTCTCTCTCCTGCCTGAAGAAATCTAGAAGAAAGAACAGATGGAAAAGAGAATATAAGCACACAAAAGAAGGAACCAACACAAATACTAGGAACAACTAGGATATGGTCACATGTACAACTAGTCTATAATCACAAGACCACTATATACTAAAAACTAGATGCCCAGGTCATAGGTTTCTGAATTTGCAAACAAGAACATACTACAAGGGACAAAAACCCGCTCAAGATCACTAGGCTAGGAATTCCATTTTGGGGACAAAAACACACTACTAGGCTAGCAATTCCATTTAGGTAAAACTAGTTGAAAATATACAAGGTTGAGGATTACTGCAGTTGAGAGAATATATGACTATTTCCACAAACTTTGGAAACTGAAAAACTAAACACTGTTAAGAAACTTTGATCTAACAGTTTGGACACTTCCTCCCTGTTCATAAATAGATGTGATTGAATGATTGGATATAAGTAACTTTGGAAGTGTAAACTGCTATGAACTGATACTTGTTAACACTGAATATTGATTAGCATTAACATAAACACTGAAAATAGAAATTAACAGAAAAAACGAGTAACACGATCAGGCTAAAAGCACTGACACTAGAAGGCACTTACGCTAGTAGCAAGAAACAAAAAGAATCTATAAAATTGATAACAAATAGCAGTTTCTTCAGGTCACACAAGTATATGTCAGATGAAGAAAAATGCTCAATCTAGAATGAACATGGCATAAAAATACGACAAATACAACAACACACTTACGTGGGACACATAAATCATATAAGCTTTTTCACACTCAGGGTTATACATTTCACCATCCTGCATAAATACAAGAGAACATAAAGAGAATAAACTACTGGGACCAAATAAGCTAAGCCACAAAAACAATATACAAAAGGGAAAAAAGAGAACACAAGCAAAAAAGATAAGGACCTCGGAAACTTGGAAAGAATCATCCTTAGCAAAATCATTGGGCACAAAGATTTGCAAAAGAGAAGGACTTCTCTTGCAACTACTTGAGTGATCTAAACGCTCTTATATTTCTTTACTGGGGGAGTATAAAATAGCTAATTACAAGGGTATACAATTAATCACATCAACTGAGCTAAAAGGGGGTAAAATGAACAGTACAAGAAATATTCTAATCAATACATCATCACTGGATTACACACAAATAAGATGACCTGACGAAATAAATTACACAAATAAAACTGGAAAAAAAGAACTAACTGGACATTATCATGCAACTATCCATAAAACACCCTGCAAAAATACCAAAAACTAAGATTAGCATCAAGCATGACAACAACAGAAACCTAAGAAAAGATTTAAAATGAACTAAAAGCAAACAACAGTTGCAAGAGAAGTCCTACACTTACAATGCAATCCAATATGATAACCAGTGTAAAAATCACTGATAAGATAAGTAAATACAGTACAATGCACAAAGATTTACACAGTAAAAAAATTAAGAATTACAGTGTGAATCCACTGAGAATTACACTGTAAAATTCAAAATAAAGAATTATAGTGTAAATCCATTGAGAGTTACACTGTAAAATCCACTAACATACATTGGCAAATGCACCAAAAATCACAATGCAGAACCATTGAGGAATTACACTGTAAAATCAACTAAAGTATTACATTACAAGAGCACTACGAATTACAGTGAAGATTCACTAAAAAATAGAATTACAGTGAAAAAAATGTAAATCCAATTAGAATTACAGTGTATCGACTAAGAAAATTCACTGTAGTTCCACTAAGGATTACTGTATAAATCCACTGAGAATTACAGTGTAGATCCGCTGAGAATTACATTGTAATTCCACTAAGGATTACACTGTAAGAAATCAATAAAATACACTAAGAATTACATTGTAAATCCAATTAGAGTTACCGTGTAAAATCCAGTAACAAAATGTAATTCTTGAAATTTCTGAATTGGAATTCAGGAATGTACATGCACAGATTGAATGGAATTTCCTGAAAATATATACCAAAATGACTTGGCATGAGACTAACTGAATGAAATTGAACGGAGCAGCATATATACACATTTACAAAACTACTTCATTGTAAACAATGAAAATGGACTGAATTACATTGTACTTCGTATTATATACTTTAGTTGTTAGGGTGGTGGTTGTGATTATTAGTAGTAGCCTGGCAGTGGCAGTGGCAGTAGACTAGTTTGGTTGGTAGGTAGGTGAGGGCGAGGAAACAAATGAGGATCCCATCCATCCATCCGTACAAGCAAAGCAAGGGTTCTGAACTAAAAGAAACATCATCACATCCGACAGCGACATGGACATGGATGAAATTAGGATCCCCGCATGTCCAGGCGCATGACAACTAGCTGAATTCAACCAGACAATGTAGCTCACATGATAGACGAGATTCAACACAGCAACGGGAAATTACCACACACAACGGACGAAAGGGGAATAGATCTGACCGTGAAATCCTACACACAGCTAACAACAACCCCTAGCGAATGGGGGATAGATCAGGTCATAATCGACGAACATACATCACATGACCATAAATGCCGGCGGGGGAAATGGAGGCCGGGGTTGGGTACGGTGGCCGAGATATGCTGCCCCTCCGACGCGGACATCGGAGAAGCCGGAGGGGGTTGGGCGGCCGGAGGGAGAGAGCTGGACGCCGGGGCACCCTAGCGGATCGAGGGACAGGGGAGCTCCAAATCTCCATGGATCTCTCTCTCTCCTCTGTTCTGGTTGCGAGGAGAAGGGAACAGGCGCTGCTGCGGGAAGGACATACCGGCACAGGTCAATGTGGACGGAAAAAAAAGCACGAATCTCGTGACAAAGATCGGACGCTCGGAAAAACGGATAAAGTCCAATTAATTTCATCCGGATGAAAAATAGCAATTCCGTTGATCAAACAGACCTGAATTTAAGCCGCTCCCGTGTCGCTCGTAGGGCGACACCGGGGCGTCCGAACCCTAGCCGCCCAGGCCGCCATCAGAACCGCCGGCGAAGGCGCCTCCTCAAAGCAGGTGACGCATTCCCCCTCCATCTCCAAGGTCGGTCCACCAAAGCTCCGCCCCCCCTCGACTCCATTACGGCCGGTGCTTGTTTTGCTGTCAGGTCGTTCCCACTGTGGCCGGATAGATCTGCCCAGCTCTCGGTCGCCTGCACGCCCCCCAACCTCATCCTCGCTGGAATGATCCACGGTGGCCTGCTCCCCGAGCTCAGATCTGAGTTGTGGGCAATACAACAGGTGATGTGTGCCGGTCGCAGCTGCAAACGCGTGCGACACTGTCGGCTTCCGGCAGCGCGTGCGGCTATGGGCTAGGCCTTGCTGGATGGCGAGGGGATGGGCGGCATGGCGGAGGCGGTGCCGAAGCTTCCTGTGGAGTGGTTGGATTCGATCCACTTTGTGGTCTGCTCGATCTGCCCGTTCTATCAGAGCTGGTGCCATGTAGTTGTTTGGATCGTGAAAAAGATGACGACAACACATGAGTGACGTTGATGGTGGTGCTATTCGAGTGCCCTATCTCAAGCTCTAAGGTGAAAGCCTAGATCGGACTTGTGTCAGTTATACCTGGCAATGGTGAGATTTTTACTTTGTTACCTTGTTAAAGGCATTGTTTGGATATGCTCGGACTGGTTTTTTAGGGTGAAAATTTAGATTCTGACTTTCCGTGGTTGGATCTGATGACGGCGGTGATCAAGCGCCTCTACCTTCCTAAAGGCGTTGCTATTGAAGAACTTCGTCGTTCATGTGATGTTATGAGATGGTCGGTGCAGATATGGTTATTGTTGTAGTTTGCCGATCATGGAACCGATTGGTTCGGGGTTCTTTTTCCTCTCTTTTTTCTTGTCCATGCTTAGCTTTGGTCTTACATGACTTTGCAATTTTTCGGCGAGTTTTTGTGTGTTGGTGTTGGATGTATGCATCCTAATTATGCAGAGGACATGTATGTGTTCAGTATGTTTGTACCCCTTCATGCTTCATTTTGAGTTAATAAAATCAACCTTTTATCGAAAAAAATATAAAATAACTATTCCATATCTAAATGTGAAATAACAAATCTACTGGAAAATTGATGTTTGCCGAGTGATGTGGTCTTTGGCCAAGCTCCATATCACGGGTTCTCGGCAAATCGACACTTTGCCGATGACCACACCTGTTAAACATGGGCACTCGGTAGAGCCTTCAGTTTGCCAAGAGCTAGCAGAAAAGTGCTTGCCAAACCCAAAACACTCGACCAATAGGTCCTTTGCCTAGAGCCGGAGACAAAGCACTCAGCAAAACGGAGGCACATGGCATGACCTTCCGTGGTTGACGGCTCTACATTATACTCCCCCATTTCAAAATAAGTTCCATGGTGGGAGTATTACAGCCATATCGACAGGCATCAACATATTCATCGCATATATCCATACAAGCTACTTCCAACTCAATTTTATATTAACTTTATACTAGAGATAGTAGAAAGTTAGATTATCTATTTTGGAACGAAGAGAATATCAATTTGTGAACTAATATACCGTAGAACAATTGTTCTACGGTTTCGGGGTCAAAAGAAATCAATTTATGAATTACGGCAACAATTATTTGTCCATATATCAACAAATCACAAAAAAATAAGCTCAAAAGGTGTAGCGACCAGACTTCAAACAGTCTGATCTCTGTGCATCAGTATCATCCCTGAATCGGTAATGCTGACACACAATACTTGAGGATTTATAACAAAGTAGCAATCACACATTTATTACATCAAATGTCTCAAAAGATAACAAAACCAATAAATATGGCTTAAGGCCATCTAAATCGATAACAGCAGAAGGCTTGAAAGATAAAGTGAGTCCATCAACTCCAACGGCATCACTAAGTGAAAGACAACGACCTATGGCTCCTTACTCGTCGTCTGAAAAGTCTGCAACATGAACGTTGCAGCCTGAAACGGGTCAGCACATAGAATATGCTGGCAAAGTAACACAAGAGAATAACGAACAGAATAATTGCTATCACTACATGCATATTTGGCTGGTGGAGCTTGTATGGTTAAATAGTTTTGCGAAAAGCTAATTTTTTCCTACAACAAAGGAATACATTGTATTTAACTAGCATAGTAGTTGTTAAATTTTGAGAAGGTTCCTCCAACTCAATCTCAATTAAACATGATCGTTAAACCCAGTCAATTTAAATTAAGAGTGATGAGATCAATCATGATAATCCAAGAACCAGATACTCAAGATGTCCATACCCGGGGACACGGCTAACCATGATTAGTTCATACACTCTGCAGAGGTTTGCACATTCTTCCCTACAAGACTCGAGTACATCCATGGTCGGAGATTCGAGACACAGTCTTTCTGAAGTATTAACTCTTTACTCTGGATAGACTATACCACCTACAACCCACTACATCTGTTAGTCTACCTCTTCAAGAGTTTCACAACTTACTCAACTATGCTAGAGCCCATAATAGCTCGTGGCTGCACACAGAAGTTTTTAGCAAGAATAATCTTATGATCCCTTTGAGCCTGGGTGGCAGGCCGTAGGATAATCACACGTGTCCTCTCGGATATCCTAGAACAACACTGGGTACTCCAGCTGTCTAGAAGCAATACACCCATATGTGTATTTAAGTTGTCACCTTAAGTTGAATCATTAATAAATACTCCCTCCGTTTCAAAATAGATGACTCAACTTTATACTAACTTTAGTATAAAGTTTGGTCATCTATTTCGGAACGAAGGGAGTAACTCACATTAGTCATGAATACACTCAAACTCAATCCACGTCTACGAGCATAGCATAGCAAATATATAAGCAACGTAGAAGTAACTCCCAAGGTTTAAAAATAAACAGGTGAATGTGTACTACCTCAACTACTTCCCAAAACCCATAATTTAATCAGATTTTAATCATGCAAGTGTTGAGGATTGATCTAATGCAATAAAACTGGGTAGTAAAGAGGTATGATCAAAGTATTATTTGCCTTGCTGATGATCCGCAAAACCTAGAGACTCGTAGTAGCACGCTTCGCACTCCGGGTACTCTATCGCAAACAAAAAAGTATACAATAAGCACTCAACTAGAAGCACGCGTAAAAGCCAAATAAGAAGATCTAACCAGAAAGTTCAACTTAAGAACTCCGGTTTGCAAAAAAAAAAATCAAATTGAAATAGGCAACAAAACACAAACTGCGAAAGAAACAAGATCCGTTTATTAATCTATACTAAAGTCAAATTTTACTGTTTCAAAATCTTGTTCAAGTTGGTTAAACAGAAAGAGGCCTTCAAGACAAAGATCTAGGCGCTTGAATCGCCCGATTCCGACTAACGAGCGAAAAGTTAAACTAAAACAAAAATCGGATCAGAAATCACGATCGAAAATAATCACGAAAAATCTGAAGAAGAAAAAAAAGAAAAACTGATGAACATTGATGTGACGGCGGCCTGATCTTTCGATGAGAGTGGGGATAATTATCGATTTGGTGGATTTTGACCTTGACGATCCGGCTATACCGTACCCGATGATACGCCTCGACAATTGCTAAACCAATCTCCGATGGTTATTGACCTTGCCGTAGGCACGATCAACCTGAACAACGAGGTTCGAGTTCCTGCAAGCAACCGAAAAACCGGCAAGAACAAAGGTGAATTGCAACTGAAATTGCGGATAATAAACTGAGCACACGAACTAGATGGAAAGTTAGGGTTCCAGTGTGGATCTGACAAGGCGGTAGTCCTACACGTCTCGTAGATGCGAATTGTAGCGATGGCTAGACAATACAATAAAACCCAATTCTAAACCCTAGATACTGCTAACTATTTATTGGAGGATTACAAGAGCCTGCGCCGCCTCAACTTTCCTTGGAGCCGATGGTAGAGAGGGCCACATCCTTGTTTCATGTTGGGCTTGTGGTGGACATCAGATCCATGTAGGCATGCACGAATCACACATGGGCTTGGGCCTCACTCCCTTGAATTAGCACTTTGACATACACGTGCACACATACATGGATGAATTAGACAAAGTCTAGGCATGCATGTGTACTCAATGCATGTATGCATATTAGTATATGTATATGATGCATTTATGTGCCCTGACTGCTGTAGGATATATTGGTTGATGAATAATACTCGTATTTTGACACGTGGCTTGTAGAGATACTCCATAATTCTGCACATATTAAATAAGGTGTTGTATCTTTGTGCTTCTACCAAAAAATAATTCATGAAATTATTGTTAATTGAAATCACCTGTAAATTGTATATGCGGATAATATTTTTGGTCGTATCCGTAAAGGCCATGTCCACATCATCCTCCCTTTCGTGAAAACAAAGCCGTCCTCGGCTTTGAATAATCTGAAAACAAACTAACAAAGAAGACAACATGTATGCATGGTATATATATATATATATCATCCGTTTTAACTCGTCTCATGTGATGCACAATTAATATCTCTATGTAGGAGTGATTAGCATATTTGATGACACGAAAAATCAAGGAACTATCACAACAAATATATCGGTGGAATAAACTAATATGCTCTTTCATGCTGGCAAAATTATCACATGGGATGAAAATCTTACGCACCAAATTTTTTTTGTCTACGCAGTCCTCTCCAATCAAGTTAAAAGTAAGATTAGGTGCATAAACAATTTTTGGAGAATTTAAACATGTGATTTGAGATATTTTATTTATCGCATGTGATAAAGCCATATGTGGATCCGTGAAAATAGAATACAAAGAATTAACTTGCAAAATTCTAGCTAAAACTTCATCATGTTTAATCAATTGTATGTGATCCAATCCTAATTGAGCAATCAAGTCACATGTGTTAATGTCAGTAGCCTTTAATTCCTTGGGTGCACTCAAATCAACGAGGGAATCAATGTTAGCAGTTGGTGCACACAGAACAATAGGTGCTTCGGTTGTTTGATCACAGAATTTATCCAAGGTAGTAACACAATTATCCTTAACAATTGGCGTGGGCAAAACAGAGGGTATTTCATTCAACTCAACACACGAATCTTGTAATTCAACATGACATAAATCGATATCTGGTGGATGAGTCGATTCAATACCTTCCTTATTACCTTGCAGTCCTAATTGATATGAAGTAAGAATGGTCGATGGTGACTCCTCAAAAGCTCCAAGTGGCGCAATCATAGTTGGTGCTACATCGAAGGAAATGACCTTCTTTGACGGTGATTCCACGGCACCCTTATTTATCTTGTATATACCTCTTCTTAATTTCTGTTCAGCTTCACAAGAAAGACGAAACAAATGGTCTATAGAATACAATTCTTCATGCATTATTTTGTCTTGTATATCATGGTTTAAACCTCTCCAAAATCTGTTCAAAAAATTGTCTTCACATTCTTCTAATCCACAACGAAACAAAGCAGTACACAAATTATCATAATATTCTTCAACAGTGTTATTGCCTTGTGTTAAACGTTGCAATTTTCTAAGCAAATCACTAGCATGGTATGAAGGAACAAATCGATTTCGCATAACAAGTTTTAAAGCTTTCCAAGTAGTAGGTTTATTACAAATATTTTCCCTGCAATAATTTCTCCACCAAACTGAAGCAAAACCGAAAAAGCTTTTAGTGACATCATTTATTTTCTTATGCTCAGAAAAATCATGGCTACCAAATATTTCTTCTACCTCAATTTCCCAATCAATATATGAATCAGGGTCATATTTACCCTCGAAATTTGGCAAAGAAGTAACCCGACGATGTGTGTTTCTACCATGATGTAGAGCATGTGACAGTCGTTGTACCTTCTGTGGTGGGTAAGAGTGATCTGTATCAAAATGTGGCAATGCATCTCCCACAACAGACGCAACCCGACCGTTGACCGCTCTAGAATCTCCCATGGTTAGTACCATACAAAAACAAAATCACAGTGTAATGTTCCTATGGTACTACTCGGAGGTGGTGGGGAAAAAAATCTCTCAACACTCTAGTAATTACCAAGCTCTTACCAGTTCTTACCGTGCTGCAGTGGTTGTCGGCCTTTGGCGCTGTCAAAAGTTATCAAACGTTGGATGTAGCGATTGCCAAGTCGACCGAACAAGGTACAATATAGGAAGTGGAGCTTGGTTAAGGTTTCCTCAACTCACAATATCAGTGGCACAATTTAGCAAAAAGTAATGCAAGTTGAATAATTGCTCAAACTCCTAACTAGTGCTGGTAGTCGACTAGTAAGAGAGAAAACAATTTAAGCCCAGATACTGAAACAACTGAGTGGAAACCGATGAAAATTTGAGAGCTCTAACTAGCTAGATATAAGTGACGTATAAACAGTGTATCGTAACCATGAGCGAAAAAATGCTCAGCAATTATCACATATATAGTAGAGAGGAACAAGTCTGGACGGCAAAATAAATTGCCCAAAAAGTGCTATAGCTGGCCTGAACTTTGCAACCTTTTTTTCTTCTTCTTTTCACTTTTTTTCTTTTTTTTTCTTCTTTTTTTTCTTTTCTCTTTTTTTTTGTTGGTCTGTGTTTTTTTTATCAGGCCGGTTACCTACACAAGGAAAATTACAGCAAAAGGTCCAGATTCGAGTGCTACTAGAAGCTACAGAATTGTGTACTGTTCTTGAGATTGGCAACTAGTGTGATACGTGCACAAAGCTGATATTACTTGAAGGACGTTGTGGGGACTTGTGCCACTAGCAAAAGCTAACCAGATAACTTGCATGCAAGATCATGCAGTGAAAGAAAATAGCGGCGCTAGATGGCAGACACTCGTAGACCTGGATGTCTGAGATGACGCGACAGAGCAGGCATAGGTTGTCTTTGTGATGGGTACTGGAAAAGACGTGCACTGCCACAAAGGCGTGTAGGCGATGGACAGCAAGGACTTTTTTTCTCTGATATAGGACACTGCAAGTCTGCAAGGATGGCAATTGATGTGTTGCCGGATTACACACGATAGATACAGTAGAAAAAATAGGAAGAGAATCCGAAAAAAAATAGAAACAAACCGATGTAATCTTGTTTCTCCTATTTTTGTGGGATGTTTTTTTTTTAGATTGAGAGTTAGCGTGGCTTCAAAGGTTATGAAGGTGGACAAAACAAGATCGATCCAGTAGATTATTTTACTCCCTGACTAATCTAAACCAGCACTAATACTAGAATGTATGCAACCAAAAATTCAACTACGCAAATACTAGATGCATAGATTGCTAAAGACTGAAAAGATACGTGTAAAGGATGAACTAATCTATTTTTTTGGATTTTCTTCGTGGGTTATAGGACAGAAAATAACTAATCTAATAAAACTGTAAATCTCTCATCGATGAACCTGAAAACTGATACCACTTGATGTGACGGCGGCCCAATTTTTCGATGAGAGTGGGATAATTATCGATTTGATGGATTTTGACCTTGACGATCCGGCTATACCGTACCCGACGATACGCCTCGACAATTGCTAAACCAATCTCCGATGGTTATTGACCTTGTCGTAGGCACAATCAACCTGAACAACGAGGTTCGAGTTCCTGCAAGCAACCGAAGAACCGGCAAGAACAAAGGTGAATTGCAACTGAAATTGCGGATAATAAACTGAGCACACGAACTAGATGGAAAGTTGGGGTTCCACTGTGGATCTGACAAGGCGGTAGTCCTACACGTCTCGTAGATGCGAATTGTAGCGATGGCTAGACAATACAAAAAACCCAATTCTAAACCCTAGATACTGCTAACTATTTATTGGAGGATTACAAGAGCCTGTGCCGCCTCAACTTTCCTTGGAGCCGATGGTAGAGAGGGCCACATCCTTGTTCCATGTTGGGCTTGTGGTGGACATCAGATCCATGTAGGCATGCACGAATCACACATGGGCTTGGGCCCCACTCCCTTGAATTAGCACTTTGACATACACGTGCACACATACATGGATGAATTAGACAAAGTCTAGGCATGCATGTGTACTCAATGCATGTATGCATATTAGTACATGTATATGATGCATTTATGTGCCCTGACTGCTGTAGGATATATTGGTCGATGAATAATACTCGTATTTTGACCCGTGGCTTGTAGAGATACTCCATAATTCTGTACATATTAAATAAGGTGTTGTATCTTTGTGCTTCTACCAAAAAATAATTCATGAAATTATTGTTAATTGAAATCGCCTGTAAATTGTATATGCGGATAATATTTTTGGTCGTATCCGTAAAGGCCATGTCCACATCAAACATGCTAACGAACGAACGTTTGCTGTCTGTGGCTAACGGGCGAAAACCGTTCGTTAAAACGAACGTACGAACAAACGTCCGCTATTTAATCGAACCGAAAAAACCGATTAAAATAAAAAAACCGAAACTAGGGTTTATAAAAAATGATCGGTTTCTAAAAAAAAGGGCGACGGCTACCTCGGGTCCGGCGGCGGCGAGGCGAGGCGGCGGCGGTGCGGCTCGCGAGGGTTTAGGCGGGGTGGCGCGGTGGGCTGGGGGCTCGAGCGCTCGGGCTTTAAAGGCCGGCCGGGCGGAGTCCCGGTCGATTACGGCCCAGAGTCGGTTTCCTCTTTTTTTTAAAAAAAATTCCCACGTGCAGAAAAAGAAAGAAAAGAAATACTAAATGGACTTCAAATATCCCAAAATAAATTTTCCCCGTCCTTATACCGGACAAGGTGAACATTTATTTGGGCCTAAAATGCATTTTTGAAAAACATATATTTTCCTAATTTAAATAAAATAGCAATGAAACTACGAATAAAATCTTATTTGATTTTAATATTAAATCTTCAATATTTCTTTATTTTGGAAAAGTCATTTTATTCCCTCTCTTTTTATTTTTTTATAAAAGAAATATTCGAAGAGAAAATAATTAAAATCAAACGATTTTCTTTTCAAAATTTAAGAAAACTCAAATATGAAAATAACGAAATCCCCAACTCTCTCCGTGGGTCTTTGAGTTGCGTAGAATTTCTAAGATCAAACCAAAATGCAATAAAATATGATATACAATGATGATCTAATGCATAACATTTCAAATTGGAAATTCGGGATATTACAAAAAGCATACAAAGTTCCTTGGGTTTTACACCCTGTATGTTTCATCAAGGCGTTATATTATGTGCAATGTGACGTTTCCGTATAGCAAGGTATATGTTGTGACTTGTAAATTTTGCTCCACAACTCCGGTCTTCAACAATCGTTGTGTGCGCGTGTGTACATGTAAGTACTCCCTCCGTTCCAAATTACTCGTCGTGGTTTTAGTTTAAATTTGAACTAAAATCACGACAAATAATTTGGAACAGAGGGAGTATATGTTATAATCTGTAGATGTTGAAGTATATTCACATCAAATCTACATGTGCCACTTTAGTGTGTGCGTGTGTAAGCAGATATTTTATACGTGCGAACCAATCTATGATTAGATGGTTAGATGGACAACAGTATTCCCAGCCCATCAGGATTCAAGTCATGGTGTTCGCATTTATTCTGAATTTATTTCAAAATTTTCGGCGATGCGCATTTAGTGAGAGAAGGTGTTTCCGTCGACTACGAGACGCCTACGATGACTTCGTAAAATCTTAAAATGATATGCCGACTCAGTCTTTCGGAGATGCTCATAGGAATAGGATGTACGTGTCTGCATTTATATGAATGAGTATATACACGTATTTATGAGCGCTCACGTTTGTACTAGGTTAAAAAAAGATATTTTGTATACATACACAACACGGTACATAAGCAAATTGGTCGATTCAATATAGCAGGATGTAATCGATCAATGAATCCGATAATTAATTCAAGGATGCACAGACATAGACAATCTCAACCTTGTTAGCTGATCTTGGTTACCAAGTGGTTCTACACACTCTCGATCATACGTACTCAAGGCCACGGATAAATGTCAATGCCCCGTTCCGGGTGGCACTAGCTAATCAAGTCTGACAACGAGATATACCAATGCTCGGCCCGGTTCGATCATATCCTAGCTAACAGCCAACCGTGGCGGTACATGAAGTTATTGAAGGTCGAAACTTTCGCTCCCATCTATTAAGACTAGCCACAGTGGAAATAACTTCAGCGATAACGTCGAGTCCAACTCAGCAGATTTGCTTATGTGACAATGAGTTAATGAAGAGAGAGGTAATTGTAGTAACTTAGCTAGTTACTGTAACATTACATGTCCCAATGCAATATGAGTCTATAGCCTAATAAATGAATCTTTGCATGTTACCACACTTAAGTTACTATCCACTATGAAGATAGTAACATAGTCTAGGGATATGTGTATGTTACTAGTGTATGTTACTATCCATTGTGGCTAGTCTAAGTCCACGAGATAGACATAGACGTGCATGCATGCCTTGCCTCGTCAATAAATACGGCAATTCTAGCAGCGATATCATCTCATCCTAAGCTAGCTATTATAACTCGATCAATCTGGTCGTCAGCAATGGCGGTCAAGTCTCTAGTTCTTCTCGGTGTCGTAATAGCCTGGACCCCACATATAGCAACGCATTTTTCTATATTTAAAAGTCCATATATGTGTCACTTGGGTCTGTACCAACGGTTTGGGATGCGTAGCCTTATCCAGTGTTGCTAGCGCATAATGCAACTGTTATACTTCCGTTGATAAAAGGAACCATTGCAAGAGTACAACACATAAAACCGACTTTTACAACACTCATATACATTGGTGGTTAATGTACAAGAATTCAAATCTCATCTACAGGGTTTCAAATCCCATTTCTTGGCCACAAAGTATTTGCAAGGCTTCAAGTGTTTTACATATAAAATGTGAATAATATTTTATATATTGCCAACAATTAAATTAATGCTCCATGGTGATAAGTATGTATATCAAGTCGGAAGAAAAAAAATCATATATTGAATAAAACTGTGGGATTACAATAGTTGATATTACAGGAGGAGTAACATTCAAATGTGATGCATAATCTGAATATTCTCTTGACAGCAAAACTTAAACTGAAATCATCCATCAATATCCCTACAACTTAACTAAAACTTAACCGAGGAACATCATCCAACAGGAAAAGCATCCCTACAACTCAACTAAAACTGAAAACAGCCATCATCGTCATCATCATGAACCGGAACATCATCATCATCATTGCAGTATACTTGCCACGCACCCATATAATCGTCCATACATATTTTGAATCTACAAACAAAATAACAAAATGAACTGTTAATAACTTAATACAAAATGCATTGACATGATGCAAACACTGATGGGTTGCCCAGCAAATAAGAAACATTACTTCTTACAATGGGTCATTACCTTCGAAACATTGGTTGCCCGCCTAGATTACAACTATTACAAAGAAAAGTTGCGACGTGAAAGTATTCCCTTACAACTCAATATACTACTTCATAGAAGAAACAATGTAGATTATTAATTCACCTGCTCACTAAACACAAAGGTGGATGTGCTTTCCCCAACAGGTCCACGTCCTCTAGTATATGAGCTGGACGTGAAAGCCACCATTAGCAAGCTACTACCTCCACCTAAATAACCTGACCATCAGACTCCTGAAAAGTGTGAAATTGCAACAAAAGCTTTGATTAGTAACTCATCAAAACTGCAATACAGAGACCTATTAAGACTAGATCCCTCCTTAAATATTGTAACTCTTGTAATAGACTATTTAATATGGGGTCAGCATATATGAAGTAGTGCTTCTCTACATAAAAAAAATAGAAAGGATTAACGACTCATCTATCAAGGATGGATGAGTTAGCACTTAGCAGCGTGTAAGAATTTTTAAAATTTTGATGCTCCATTGATATCTAATAATACTAATTTAATAGAATAGCAATCAGTGCATAAATGTAAATCAACGGAGATCGGAAGTCAGTCTGCAGGACTATCAATGTTCGTCAATGAATTGCACAAGGGCCAAACTTTTTTGACAGAGATTTAGCTGCAATAGAATCAGGGGTGCATACCTGTCAGATATAAAAGTTGCAAGAGACCAGGGTTCAACGTTTAGGACATAATAAGTGTACCTGTTGTGGCTATACAAAAATTGCAGCGTAAGCTGAATAGACTTCTCCCCTGACAGTATCCCTTTTAAGTTTTGCAAGCCTATCAGCATGAGCTGCCTCCTTTGGATCCACTGGGTGAGCATTTCCGTTTGCCGTAGTTGTGTCATCTCCCATCTGAACATCACCCGCTGGTTCTGTGTTAGTTGTACCCGCATTAACAGTCTGATCAACCGGTAAAGATGGCTGACCAGGAGTCTGTGAGTCCAGGCGATTCCCCACATTCAGAAGGAAGGCCTGATTTTCATTTTCCACTAGATCAAAAGCAATTTGTTATGCAATGAGAGCATCATCCTACATAATGAACACAATATCTCAAGTAAGAAACAGAGACCACAATGTAAGTAGTGTGGTGGGCAGAGTAAAGAACAAACATATACCTGGCTTCCAGAAAGTAGTGTGTCCAATATATTCGCAACAGTTTCAGGCTCGCCCAGAACCATATGGCACTGGCAGATGCTCAGATAGTCTAGATGCCGCAAAGTCTGGTATATTTTAACAAGACAGCGAAGAACCTGGCAATAAAATGAATTATTAGATCAACACATAAAGAATGTTAACTTTTGATTACTCTAAACTAATACTACTAGTTTCTTTTAACTTAATAAACCAACCATACTGCCAAATAATTTTTAACATCGAAAAATTAGGATATATAACATGCCCCTACCTCAGAACGATATTCACAGTGACTAACATATTGATGAGAAAGGTTGATGCAATATGAAAGAGCCCCTGGAATATTAGCACACCGAACAATTGCTTCCTCCAGCTTATCCAGTCTCCTGCATTCAACAGCCATACCCATGGCCTGTTGGTATTTCCCATCAAGAATACACCTGCAGCAAAGAGTAACATTAGCTGAATACTCCATCTGATAAATAAGAGGATATGCGCAAACGGTAGGATATATTATCATACCTCTCCAACATCCTCTCCACTATGGTCTCTAGTCTAGGATCCACATTATCTTCTTCCTCCATAGCTTTAGAAGCTCTTGTCTTGAAACTCGCATATTCATCTAATGCTTTGGCTGAAAGAAAAGAACCACCAATTCAACACAACGAGCAAAAGAAATTCATGTGAAATAACATCCAGAATGATTGATAAATAAAGACAACTCCTCACCTAAAAGAGCCTGAGCATAATCTGAATCCTCAGAAACGTCAAACAGAGGTCCAGCACCAAGTGCATACGACAGTGCATCATTTAACTCGCCCAAGTAGTAAAACACCTACATGATAATGATACGCAGCAGTCATCAATATAAGCAATGCAAAATATGCCGCTTCTAGAAAAGGTATAAAATAACATGAGATCCTACCTTAGAGACAACTAGTGCAGCTAGCTGTCTCTGGTCAAACTCGTCGTCTTCATACATGCTCTCGCTGCAGGCAAAAGGATATGATGGAAACAAATTATCGAGTTGCCCCCTTGGAAATACAGACAAGAAATTTATAATCTGAACTGAAGAAACAAACACTAGATTGACTTCCCAAAACATGTCATCCTAAACTATTGCAACTTTGCAAGTAACACTTCAATGGTCAGTCTATCAAAGATCTTTCAGGGCAGGCATTACAACTGATTATAAGCAACTGAGCGAATCAAACTAGACGTCTACAGGAGAAGAGAAGAACAGAGATTGGAGAAAGGGGAAGAGAGAGAGGACGAAGCCAGGGGAGGTGATTCACTCACCGGACGAGGGGACGACATGGCCACCGGCGCCGGAGCCGACGCCCGAAACCCTAGCCATCGGGGGAAGGTCGTTGGTGGCTTCTACCGCCGGATCTAGCCGCATGGGAGGGCGCCGCGGTGTGAGGGGACGCCGGGCTGTGCTTCGCGATGGCGGGATTCGCCGGACGTCGCCTGTGCGGTGGCGCAACGAGGAGCTGCATCAAGAGAGAGAGAGAGAGAGAGAGAGAGAGAGAGAGAGAGAGAGAGAGATGGGATGTGAGAGGGATAAGTTGGTGGGTGGGTCATGCGGCGGATCGGTTAGCCTCCGGAGCTGCGAGGTGGGAGGAGGGCAGGGGAGGGCCGGCGGCGAGGTGGGAGGAGGAGGGTGACGAGGCGGTTGGTGGCGGCGATTTGGGAGAGAGGAGGGGCATCGCGGGGATTTGTTTCTCGCGCATCCCTCTCTCCTTTCCTGTTTTTTTTTTCTTTGCATATGTCCCACGACAAGGTAAGAGATGCAAATCTACAACGCATATCTGCAACCTTTAATATGCGTATCTATTGTGAATTTTACAACGTATAGCTAAAATGTTGTAGAATGTGTATTGCTTTGTAAGGGGTATTCTTATAGCCTCTCTCTCTAATATTTCATAACAAAATAGATAGAAATTAAGTCATTTCCATGGACATAGTACAATACCTCAAGCAATGTTCACTAAGTGATTGTATGTATGCAGAGTCCAAGGAGAAGAATGTAAAACTTGCAGGAGGGCCGGGCCTGAAGGATGAGAAATGGGGAGGTGGAAGCAAGCATTATGAAGGGTATGGGAATGGTGGGGGGGTATGGTAACGGTGGAGGGCATGGAAACGGTGGTGGATATGAAAATAATGGGGGTGGCTATGGAAATGGGGGGTACAGAAACAATGGTGGTGGGTATGGTGGAGGATACGGAAATTCTAGGCATGGTAGCGGTTATGGCGGTGGAGGTTATGGACCCAGATATGGAGGCAGTTATGGTCATCCAGCCAATGGTGATGGATTTGGCGGCGGCTTTGGTGGAGGATATGGTGGTGGCGGTGGATACGGTGGAGGTGGAGGATACGGTGGTGGTGGCGGGTATGGTGGAGGAGGAGGTTATGGTGGAGGATCCGGTGGTGTCGGCTATCCTTGAGACGGCTATGATGAAGGAGGTCATAATGAATGAGTAGATATGTATATTTGTTTTAACCAAACATCTATGTTGATCTGTGATGTGCTTGAATAAAAGATGTGTCCTTATGCTCGCATATATGTCTAATGTTGAGAAATCGAGCAAGTAATCTAGGCTTGTGTTGTCTTCTATGTATGAAAGAGAATATACCTTTTGAATTGATAGTGTTTGGCTTTCTAGATGGGCTTTAGTTACTAATGATAAGATGATTAACAGACTAATATGTGCACCAAGTGTAGTCTTGGTTTAGTCCTAAAACTAGTTTTAGAACAGGCATTGATGACATCAAATTTGGATTTGAATCTTTGTGGACATCTGAATGTCCACGTGTGTTTACATGATATGGTCTCAAAATCAATATTCCTTGTCTGGCCATATTTTAGGCACAAAATATTTTACATAGACTCTATATACACTACTGAAAAAATTGGTGTTTGCCAACTGTCTCGGTCTCTCCACGGAGTTCCATATTATGGGTTCTCGGTAAACCAAACCTTTCCCGAGCACCACACTTGGCAAACGTGGGCACTCAATAGAGGCTTCAGTTCACTGATAGCTGTCGGAAAAATACTTAGCGATGCCAAAACACTCAACCAATACACACCTTGCCGAGAGCTAGTGACATGGCACTCAACAACCAGGAGCCACGTGGCACAACGTCTGTGGTTGGCGGCATTTTTTCTTCTTCATGTACCATTATTTTGATCCATTTTTTTTTCGGAAAGACACATTGAAATGGAAGCTCTCGAACCTATTCGTTTCCGCACTCCATAGATGGAGTGTTTTGGGACATGTTTGTGGAATTCCCCATGCAAGCGACTCAGCAAATATTTTCAAAATTCATTTTTTTACATACAGAAAATGTTTGACGAGTTCTCTCGCAAGGAACATGGTATAGTTTAAAGGTGTTTCCAGGTTCTGACAGGTGACCCGCTTTGTCGAATGTCGGGGCGCTCGGCAAACAACTATACTAATTTTTTTAGCAGTGAAAAATCTTTGCCGGTAGTACCTTTACTAGGAGCTCGCCAAATTACCTGTTGGAGTTGACAAAGACAGTCAGGCGCCACTACTACCAAGTATGGTACTCGGTATAGGAGACCTTTGCCGAGTTCACCGCTCGATAAAAAGTATTTTTTTAATAAAATATTTTTTGTAAAGCCATTCAAAACTTTGCTAGGACCACATATACATCACATATAATGCACGCAAGCTAGCAACTTGTCGATTACCATGGCAATTACAACTAGTCCATATACCAACAAGTCACATAACAATATCAAAAGTATATAAAGTTCACAAGCATCATACAAGTCATACATAAGATAAGAAACATTGGAAGTTCGAAAGTAGTTCATCAACACGACCTCTCGAAAACATCAACTCCGTGGACGCGGGCTTTGTGATTGTGGAGGAGGAGAAGGGGTATGCTTCATAGCCTTGACACTTCCATGAAGTGCCTACAGTTATCTTTGTTAGCCTTGTATTATAGTGGATGATCGGTTAATATTGGTGGCTATTATGGGAAAGTAGTAACCTTGAACTCTACCCGGAGCATCTCTCTTGCGGCCACTTCTTCCCGTGGTCGTGCCACCTATGCGGCCTTGTTGGCCTCCTCCTTTTTCATCCTTTCTCCTTCCAGCTTTGTGGCCCAAATATAGGTTGCAATTCAGGAATGTAGACATGGGTATGAAAGGTGCAAATCTAGAGTCGTGCAATCTCACGCGAATGAGTCGTCATTGACTCCTCATGGAGGAACTTGAGCTTGTGCTCGGTGAGTGGATCTGAAATAGTTTGGGATGTGAGGAGGTGGTGGCCGCACCTTTGAAAACGAGGTGGCAACCACTCTTCTTCACACCTCCTACCCTCATGACCAACTATGAATCGGGTGGCTACTGCAGAGGATAAACCAGGGACCCATGTTTCTCCCGGTACACAACTGTGTATGCATCCATCTTCTCCTTGGTTGAGTCACTGTACTACCCTGGGCCCCCTTTCCCCTATGGCCATGTGCTCACGCCTGCATGATGCTAATGTGGCACCCATGGTGTTGTCTCACTTGCAAGAGAATGGATCATGATTAATAAACATATATGCACTTAGAGACAAAATTAACCTTGGAGTTGCAGATACCATCTTTTGGTGGTGAACTGTCAGAGTGAGGCCACCCAGGACGTGTGACGGGCCCTTCATCCATGGTTGATCCTCCCTTTTTCTAATGTGCTGCACCTGCCACGTAGGGTCACACCACATATCCGTGAATGTCGCCCAACAATCAGCTGGGATCCATGGCTCCATCACCGCTACTCAGACAAAATACATCATATGACGGATAGAAGAAACAAGCGGCTACTGATGTAAGTAGTACCAAGCAATGATGTTACTTACCGGTAAGTACTCATCTTCCTCCCCTCGTCCTCCGGGGGGCGACATCTCATCTCGGTCGTGTATCACACAATGTGCTTCGCGTTAGAGAGACGGTTCTTGGAAGCTCTCTCTGCCATCAGGCGTGCCTCAACCAGGCGCCCATCTTGGCAGGTAAAGTGTTCCAACAACAATGCAAATAGTAGTTAAATATTTACCAAGCATCGAATATGGACCAATGCAGGGTGGAATATACCTACCCGCATACCTCGGTAGATCCGATGGGACTTGTTGTCACACTCGTCATCCCAGGCAGCGTTGTACTTCTCCTAAGTGAATCCTGGGGACGATTACACCTTGTCATTCAGCTTGTCCATGTCAGGGAAGTTCTCCTTCAGAAGAGCACCAATGATGTGGTTCACTTGCTGGTGGTGTGAAGCCGCTTGAACGAGTTCCCACTGACTACACAGTGAAAATGAAATCATATGTCAGTGTTCAAATATTATATGCCAATAACTTGTAAGGACATCATTTACTTGTCTCAGCAGGATCAAACAACAGGCTGGTGCTCAGGAGGCACGAGCTTTGGTACCTCCAACTGACCACATCCAGAGTGCTTCTTCATACCTGTAGAGCTAGAGGCAGACCCCTCCTCGTCCTCACACACCATCTCATGCACCTCCTCCTGCTCATCAAGAGTGTAGATATCGTGGTCCTCCATGGCAGCGGGTATAGAACCACTTGAGGAAGAGTAGCCATGGTCGCCACTGCCAGAAAACCTCATTGATTTCACGAGTCACTTTGATGGTTGATGAAGCACCTTCTATAAGAAAGACATAACCAAAAGAACACATATCAATATCATCATCACAATAACATGGAAAAATTCAAGAAAATCTTCCCATCCCTGATGTCTTTGATATAAACAATTCAAATAAAAATAAACATGGAAAATGAGTTGCCATGGCACATATCATATGCACAAGCACTGATAAATACTTCATTGCAAGTAGAGCTAGCATGGTACCACATTAACATCATACAAATCTTAATTAAATGGTACATTCACTAATGCACTCCATTACCTACTACGTCAACACTACATCTATACCAACCTATCTGGCTAGATTACTTTGATAATGGATCTCTACTCCAGATCGAAGTCGGAGAAGCCGGGCAACGAGTAGTCAGAGTCGGAGGGGACAGGTAGAGCCCCCCTCCCCCCTACTAGAGGGGCTCACCCCATGATCATTGGCGGTTGACCGAATCCATGACAATGGGTCATTGCTCTCCTTCAGCTCGTCGACGAACTTGTCAAGCTCGGCGAAATACTTATGTTTCTCGACACGACAGTGGGCCTTCTCCTAGTGATTGGCCTTGACCTCCCATTCATCCTTGATGGACTCGAGGAGAGCGTCGTTCTCATGGAGAGCTGTGGGTCCACCTGAAAAAGTGATGCCAAGTAGTCCTCACTCAAACGCTCGGCGGCGAGCTGCGCATGGGCCATATAGTCCTCTTCGTCCTCATCCTATGAGTCAACCATAAAGGGAGTATAGTCATTTATTTTTAGAAATTATTTAGATCAGTTTCATTGAACTAATGAAAAGGTCACAATATGTAGTTATGAAGAAGATGAATTAATTAGCTAATTAAATTAGTTCATTAGAGTACCAAAAGCAAAAAGTATAAGCATTTTCACGGTGAAGCTATGGGTGCCACTTTAGTGTGTTAAGCAGATAATTTTATATTTCTATATAAGGACATCTCCAACACGAACTCTTAAAATGGACACACTATTTATTTTTGGACGGGTCCGTGAATAGTGATACGGGAGCCGGCTATTCAACCCTATCAAACGTCTAGACACATTTCAAAGGAAATTGGAACAAACCAGGAAAATTTCATGCAAATCGGACAGTTTTCATTTAAACATAACCGATTCATTAAATTTTTGACATATTTCAACTAATCAAAAGCGCACGACACTTTTTTTAACCTTGTGTAAATGTTCGCGGCCATGGCGGCGGCCGTGTCCCATGTCCTATCTTCCCCATATTCGACAAGCTCACCAGCCATGAGCCCTATGAAGTGAAGCTGCGAGAGGGGAGGAATAAGACGTGGGGGCGCAACCCACATGGGACACCAGGCGTTCCCATGTCCCATGTACTTCTCTTCCTCAACGGAGTTTGTTGTGTCTTCGACGCCGGCTATAGACGGACCGACCTCATGATCATTGCAGCGAAAAGCAAACCGTGTGGGCGGCGCGTCCGACAGGAAGCTTGCGACATCCGTGGTCGTCTACGCCTCCTCTTTGTTTGCCTCCACACCGATCTTCATGAATAGAGTGTCCTTCTTCACCCATAAGACACCCAGCTGCTATCGCTTGTGACGAATGTCGTAGGCGCTGTGCATGGACTGGTACAACGCCCACTGCTCATTAAGGAAGCCCATATCCTTCATGACCATGGCCACGACGGCATCGTCGTTTGCCTGCTCGCCGACGATTTGCCCCTCCGCGAGCCAGTGGTCGTCGAGGAGACATAGGTTGTAGTGTTGGTCCTCCTGCGACTGCCGGAATGCCCACACAGGCGGAGCCAGCTGCTTTTCCACCATGACGGTGTTGAAGTGCGTCTACGCGGGCGGGGGCGCCGGCTCATCGTCGGATGCCTACTCCGTCGTCTCGCCGCTGACCTCCGGTGCGCTTGCCTGCAAGCCAGCCTCAGTCCGCTGCGCATGATGGGCCTGCCAGTTGGTCGCAATGTCGGCCAACTCCTGCTTTTGCTTTGTCTAGAGACTCTCCCACATCGCTCTAGAGCTCGTGATCATGGCGGATGTGTTGTGGAGTGGGTCGTGCCGGGCAAGGAGGCGGCGTTTGGGTGTCGGCCAGGCCAAGCGGCGGGTTGTCAATGAGGGCGCCAGAGTGGGTTTCTCGGTCGCCCCGCCTATTTAATGCCAGCAGGC
Source organism: Triticum monococcum (assembly GCA_034509565.1). Taxonomy (NCBI): domain Eukaryota; kingdom Viridiplantae; phylum Streptophyta; class Magnoliopsida; order Poales; family Poaceae; genus Triticum; species Triticum monococcum. Next base: position 209,997,919 of record CM067847.1, on the reverse strand, counting down.
GGACATATGGGAGCCGGTTTGAATGCTCTGTCGAGAGTCTCGCCTACATTGCTCCAGTCATGTCCGGTTACACATCTCTTCATTGGAACATGCATGGAGACCGGGTGTCCCTCTTGCCCAGCATGCCGCTTCAATGTCGACTCCAGTGAGAGGCCGCTTCCGCTCTGAGCCAGCATTAATGTAAAGAAAACGCTCTAGAGCTGTGCTGACCGGCATGAATGTGTAGCAACTACTTCGTGCGGGAGAGGCAGCGGGCACGGGCTCGGTTTTTGGGTGGGTTTGGGTGTCAGACACGTACGTGACAGAGCTCTGGATGTCCGCAAAGATCCCCTGGTTCGCGTCCAGTTTTTAGAATTTTGGTTATCTCGACTGATCATGTTGGATGACACACTGCGTTCGGACAGCTACGTCCAGACTTAGGCCAGTGTTTTAAGGGTCCGTGTTGAAAATGCCTTTACACTGTACGTTAGCAAGTGAATCAATAGCCAGGATATAGTCTATCAATGAATCTGATAATATTTAATACACGGATGCACAAAAGTGGACAATCTCTACTTCGTTAGCAAGTGGTTCTACACTCTCGATCACACGTAAATCCACGGATAAATGTCAGTGCCCCGCTCTGGGGGTGGGGGTAGCTAATCAAATGTGACAACGAGATATACCAAAGCTCGGTCCCGGTTTGATCATATCCTAGCTAACAGCCAACCATAGGCGTGCATGCATACATGTCTTGGCTCTTCTATAAGTACGGCAATTCTAGCAGCGATATCATCTCACCCCAAGCTAGCTATTATAACTCTCAAACTGATCATCGCCAATGGCGATCAAGTCTCTAGTTCTTCTTGGTGTCGTACTAGCCTCGCTCCTGCTTCTCTCCGAGGATGTAGCGGGTGCTAGAGAGCTTACAGATGCTAAAGGTTTGTAAAACATGCTCTCTCTTATACGTATTTACTAACACAGTAGACTACACAACTCATAATTCATCCTATATATGCACGGCTACCCTGTCTACCTCAAGCAATGTTCGCTACTTGTCTACCTCAAGCAATGTTCACTAAGGAATTTTGTTCATGCAGAGTCCAAAGAGAAGAATGTGAAACCTGCAGGAGGGTCGGGCCTGCCTAAGGAAGAGAAATGGGAAGGTGGAAACAAGCATGATGGAGGATACGGAGATGGTGGAGGGTATGGAAACGGTGGAGGGTATGGCGGTGGTGGATACGGTAACGGTGGGGGATATGGAAATAGTGGTGGAGGTTATGGCTATGGAGGTTATGGAAACAATGGTGGTGGGTATGGTGGAGGATACGGCAATTCTGGGCATGGTGGCGGTTATGGGCATGGTTACGGTGGTGGAGGCTATGGACCTGGATATGGTAGCGGGTATGGCAATGGCGGTGGAAATGGTGGATTTGGCAGCGGCTTTGGTGGGGGATATGGTGGTGGTGGCGGATATGGTGGAGGTGGAGGATACGGTGGCGGTGGCGGTGGCGGTGGCGGGTATGGTGGAGGTTACGGTGGAGGATATAGTGGCGGTGGCTATCCTTGATATGGATATTTGCAAGAGGTCACAATGGTTGGAACTATGAAAACAACGACTAGATATGTGTTTGTGTTTTAATTAAGCATCTGTGTTGTTATGTGATGTGGTTAAATAAAAAAGTGGTCCTTATGCGGTTGAGAAGTCAGGCGAGCAAGCCAACCTTGTGTTGTTTCTTATGTATAAAATAGAAGATATGTTTTAAATTGTAAGTGGGCTTTGATTATTGATTTTTCTTAAACATAGGGAGATCTATGTGCCTATATATTATGGTAAAAAGTATCTACGATTTACAAGCGTAGCTCCATGGCGCAGGTGGCAGCCCAAGCGGTGTACAACAAGGGACTTATGGTACTATTATTCTTAAATTATTGTTTCCTACCATCCGCCACTCATGGCAATGATCACGCACTCCATCGACTACCGCAGTAGGGAGCAAAGAGGTGTGCTTGAAGACACGCCGACTCCTCTCAAACCAAATGCATTGTAGCGAGGAAATCACTACCGAGTTGACGCCCCTGCGAAGCTTTGACGGGATGGGCACTTGCCAAGAGGTCCACTATTGAAGGATAGAATCATTCACCATTAGGGCAAGATGGGCGAGAGCCCAAGAACGATCCAGTGAAGGATGTCAGTTGACAAGTAAAAAACTGTGAAAATCATAATCATCTTGGATCAAAAGCACCTCACTTTTTTTTAATCGATCTTCAACCGGACCATTGTTTCAAATGTGTAGACTTGAAATTCCTAACATATTTATCATCTTTTAAGAACAATATGATATCATCAGCATATCTACATATGACTACACCACTAGGATTTAAGAATGATATAGGGGTTGACATAAAGAAAATGAATGACAAGAGGTGTAACATGAATACATGACACAGTAGTTTGGCAGGCAAAACAATTTTCTGACCTGCATATCTAGTCCATTGAATTGACATAAACTATAATCTCCCCATCAAACTCAACCAAACCCATACTTACGATTTCTTTTTAATATCAAGATCCATGGATGCCGCAGCAAGAGTCCTTTGCGCGTGTGTGCTCATGCTCAGCCTTAGGTGTACAAGCACGGAGGCCAAGGCAGTGGCTGAAGAAAGCAGAGAATAGACGCCCAACCATTTCATGATCGAATTCTCCAATTGTAAATCTCCAGCTACCAGGAAATCATCGTCAGCACAGCATTCGGGCAACAGCGAGCCGAAACGCAAAATATGTGCAATCATTTGCCGATCAGCCACAAGTTGACGTGGCGCCATATGAATTCAGCGGCGAGTTGGGTACCCTCTTTGACTTGTCAAGCAAATGTTGTTGTTGTAATTCTTGCTTCAATATATATATGTATCCTGTATGGCTTATCCTGGAGTAGATTCAACGGCCATTGACCAACAGCTTCCTCCGCACCTGTGGTGGAACTCCTGGATATCACGCATGCATACTTATCCAACTAAACGAACTCCAAAAGTTCAAATCAAACCTGCCGACGGCTACCACCTGTGCATGCATCTAAACATGTACTCCCTCCGTTTCAAAATAGATGACTTAACTTTATACTAACTTTAGTACAAAATTAGTACAAAGCTGGGTCATCTATTTTAGAACGGAGGGAGTATGTGCACTAACTTTAGTACAAAATTAGTATAAAGTTGGGTCATCTATTTTAGAACAGAGGAAGTATATGCACGTACATGTGGTATTTAAATAGATCAAACTATTATTACCCAATGAGACATGAGATAGGTTTGGTTTGTATCTTTTTCATAGATTGCTTCAATAACAAAGTACCCATGCACGGTAGGCACAGATTGGTTTGTATCTTTTTCGTAGATTCATTGTTTTCATAATGTTTAGGAACAAAAAACCAAAAGAAACCAGAAAACCGATAGAAGAATCAAAACCAGATGGTGTAGTACCTACACTATCTACATAAGCCAGCCCATCGCCGCTCGCCCTCTGCGAAGCACCAGCAATTTGCTGCAATATGCGGCAAATAGGGAATTCCAAAATGCACCTCAATTTACACTTATATTATTAACCTGAAGCATAGAAAGTGGTGTTTTGACACATCTGCCATAAAAATTGTTCTCCCTCACACTACAACAAGCGAATTGTAATTTCTTCCACTTGCTATCATCATGGATGCATACGTTCAGTGTAGGATTGCATCAGTAATCAATGATTAAAATGAATGCAATGTGGTTGGTGCCATGCAGGGGCTTCAGAGTGTTTCAGGCCTCGTTGAACTTGAAGACGCAATCGTAAAGCCTTCCACCCAAAAACTGCGCCACTTCGGGATGCTTGACCTGGAACAGAGCAATAAAACAGTAGTTTGTGAACTTCAGTAACCAGTTTGTGTTAAATCATACAGTCTGCAGCTAATCTGGATAATCTTTGATATAAATAAATTACATAATCATAATGGACATAAAACAACACACCATTCCAATCTTGATCGAGTCACATTTCATCTGTGCGTATAGGTTGGTTTCGATTCCTCTTCCCTGTAAATGACACAGATAGGGTGCAATTAGTGATGGCCTACAAACAAAAAGATGTGCCAACTTGTGAATGCCCTTACCATGCCTTCTAGGATGACCAAGTCAGCATCGCTTGCCATATAGGCTAGTTCCGGTGCAACGCTAGACAAATCTATTACCTGAGACGAGGTGGGTTGTCTATTTAAGCATCTGAGACAATCAATAGAATTTACGAAGCCACCATAGTGGATGGCAAGAGTCAGGTTCAAGATATTCTTACTGGCAGATCGTTCCCGGAGTTGGCAACAATGAGGTCAGATACATCCACACCTGCAAGCTTTCCATTTTCGTCCTTGAGCTGAAAACAATTGAAGAACATGAGTCACATTGTTGTATCATAAATGATATATGATTTTTTTTAGTTACCTTGTTTACAATCTCAACCAACTCTAGGTAAGTGATATCATTGATGGAAGGCATGTCATTGGCAGCAAGTATCACCTGCACCAACCAAAGAAAGATAACTATTGATATTCTTTACTCTTTACTAAAAAAGAAAGAAAAGAAATCATAAATCACAAGACAATTTATGCATAGATCACAGTGATTCCAAGTTGTACATGTACAACAACACAAGCGCGCACATAAGCACGAACACACTTTAAGCTTAATTGAGAAGTCATGGATAGACATAGACTTCAATGTGAACCATTTTTCATAGATAATTTCTAGCATTCAGTTACTTAAAAGCTGAATAGGAGCGATACGTTACTACCGAAAACAAACTCATGTAGAAATGACAAGCAAACCCTTGTCCATGCTTTCCAGTAGTTCCGAATGAATAAGAGCAATATGAAAAGATTAAGACAAACCTTAGTGCCACGTCGGAGCAACTCCCTCGCAAATGGTAATATGCCCAATATGATATCAGCACCAGAATTATCAACAAAAATAACTGCCTACAGCATATGATAGAAGATTGATTCAGCTAGGTACAAACTTAAGGTTGGTTGTACAGAATCAACATCGTAAACATATACACAGCTGAAAGAAAATGCCACTGAGTAAACATAGTTTATATGCAACTGCCCAGTAATGATTTCACCCGTAATTGATGCATGGATGGTCCAGAACTGTTACTAGGCCAACAGTAACAACCACAGATACATAAGTCAAATCCACCAACAAAGCTACGAGGAGATACAGAAAGGAATACACTAAATATCACTGAGCGAGTTATTGATTTCTAGCAATGTACATAGTACATATCAAAACAATTTATAAATGGGTTATTAACAAATAAGAACCATAATTATTGGAGATAGACATGGAACCAGAATACTAATGATATTAGCACTTTTTTTCTTCCAAAATATAAAACCATAGAACTGCAGATATACACTAAAATGACATATAAAACAGTACATTGCCACATATGCAAACTAAAACAGTCTCTTGCCATAGGATGGACAGCAGGCTCTGTCTGGCATTTTGTACAGTTTCAACAAGAACACAGTAAAACAATAAAATTTACCTTTTCCCAAGATTTCTTTGTCCATTTGCTTTTAAATGCATCTAGGTCATCAATAACCCAAGGTCGAGATAAAAGATTCTGGCAACTCGCCAAGAAGGACATACCATCTTTAGCAAAAACTTCTGCAAGCTTCAAATTTTGCAATAAAAAGAATATTTTGTCAATAACAAAGAGAGATCTCAGAAGGATTCACAAAGAACTAACGAAATTTGATTTCATCACTTTCAGGACTTCAGGTTGAATGGTCTTTCATATTAAGCCGGTGATGTTTCAAAGCAACCTAAGGTAAGCCCTTCGAAGCTCCATGGGAGTAAAAGACCAATAAAACATTAATGCAATTGGGACTACATACCTGTGCAGACCCTAAGTCAAATATGTTTCCTGCTAAGATTCCACGGATCAAGTTCTCTGCTCGTTTCTCACCATCTTCTATTTCATCATTCCGCTGAACAACTCCCTCAAACAGTGACATAGCCTTAGCATTCTCCTCGTCCTACTCGTAAAGAATCAAAATAATCGAAGGAGCAGAAACAGTTACGACCAGAAATTATCACAACAATGAATAACAAAATTATGCCAGGTAGGAAAACCTTGTTACAATTTACCTTAACCTTCTTGAAGATGTCATGAAACCCCAATTCTCTAAGGATTAGCTCACGAAGCCTACAAAGAAGCTTGAGATCCATTGCAAGAGTTAGAGGTAGTTGAAAATTTTCTTTCATGATCCAATGAAAAACTCATCTTACTATGCAATCAGGAGGTCCTCCATGGCTCTCTGGGTTCTTCTTCAACTCCTCAAGCATATCAGTGTACCTTCACCACACAACAATACGTACATAACAAAATGTAAGAATGCATCTAGAAGGCTTCATAATATGAACAGAGTAACATTGTGATAATATTTGAGTAATCGTTGATGCACATCATGTCAGCGCTTAACCCCAGAGAAGCAATCATGAACGTGCAATGCACTTTTTTTTAACAAAGCAATGCAAATGTTGACTGGTGTAAATTAAGCCACACATACATGTAATATGTCGCAATGAAAGCATTGAACCTAAGACTAAAGCACCTTAACATATAAAAATAACAACATGGTTTGGAGTGATTTGCAGATCTAATTTCGCAGCCAAACATTATCTGGCAAATATCTGCCCATGACACCCAATAACAAACAAGAGAAATCATCATCTGAACCATGAAATTGAATCCCACGAATCATTTCCGGAATTGTACAGTTTTTGGTGCTTAGTAGCATACACGATACAATTGTTGTTAAGGCATCCCGTCGTGGACACTTAGGTGGCAAGGTGCCCTGGCAGCGCCTTGCAATTGTGCCTGCCTTAGCTGCATAGGCGTCAGGACAGTGGGTGCTCACCTTAGGTCACCTTACCGCCTTAAGAACAATGTACAATACATCAAAAGGATGAAAGAGCATGGTACAGTACATACATGATCGCACGCTTCATTTCAAATATTTGGTATAGTAATTCTTAGAATTAACTAGGTCTCAGCATTACCTCACATTGCTAGTTACTGAGATCATTCTGCGTGGATAAACTGCGACAGGTTAATGCTAGAACTGCTAATAAGTTGCTTGTGGGCATAAATCAAGGAATGCTAAGTGCAAACCTAGTCTGTCAAATTTATCACTAGTTAGACTGCCAGTTGATGAACCAAAGCTGAGTGCTTACACCTGCTTGATATCAACTTAGCCTTAGCGGCTTATCCTTCTCACATCCGTACTGTTTTGACCAAAACCTCCCAATCAAGTGACTGTCAAAGATATAGGCTCTTTGACCCTTTCTTCGTAAAATAGAATATCCCAAAATACTCTGAGGTGAAATGGCATTGGTTTATGTGCACAAGCAGAACTGTGAGGCATACGAATCACCAAGTGGTAATATCCAGCTGTTCAACTTTATGGCTTTCACCTCAAAGATAATTGATCTAATAAATATTACAAACATAAACTAACTTGGCCAGCTACTTCCACATGGCACCCATATCATAATATCAGCGAAGGCGGCCCTCCGAGCTTTGAAGCTGTAACGCCCAAGAAATTTAGTGAGAGAGTTAACTTTTAGACTAAGGTGCTGCGTGTTTGCTTGTTACTGTTCAAAACGCCACACCAAATTTCTTAATATTCACAATAACAGAAGTTTTTTTGGTGCAAGCTAACAATTGGGATTGAAATATCTCTATCAGGATTAGGACACTTGTCTTGTGAACAGTTAACAGTTCATGAACACAACAGAAGTTAGTTTTTTTTCATTTGATACTTCCTCCCAATGATCAGCCCTCGCAAAGCTCCGCCTGCCTAGTTCAAGTGATTTGTTTCGATTTTTATTTTATTTTTTTGGTTCAGCAATTGAAAATGAAGTCTGCCGCTGTCAAGTACATCAGGTGAATCTTGTGGTGGCTGACAACAGAACTGGCAGAAACTTTTAACCGTGCCATCAGTAATTGGTTTTGCACCTGCTCGAGCAGGTGCCAAACCAAAATTGCCTGACACACCAATTACTGTCTGCAAGTACCAACGGAATTTAGCTATTGTGTAGTATGTGTCCACTCCAAATTAATCATGGCCTTTTTTCAGGAGCAGATATTTGATAGCCCATACTACATCTGCAAAGAAATCGACCTCTTGCCAATAGTTGCTAATATCTGATGAATCTGACACTAACTTGTCTTTACCACCACCACCACTTGAGTCATAACGAAGCAACATGATCGATCAATCAGACACTGGTCACTGATACATACGTACCTCTGAGCAAACTTCTCGGCCTTGGCGGGGGCATCCGGCACCGTGGGGTCATTCTCCGCCCGCTGCCTGGAAAAGGGTCAGAAGGCGAGCTGAAGTGAGAATCAGTGGAGCGCTGCGGGAGTTCAAATTCCGGGCCGGGACTGTACCTGAAGGATGGCACGGACTTCAGGAAGAGGTCGATCCACTGGATCTCGACGGGGGTGGCCTTGCGGGGGTTGTCGGAGGGGAAGCGGTAGGGTATGGTGCAGGCACGGTACGTGCTCTCCACTGGCGCCTGCAGCAGCGGGAACGGCACCGAAGGCGACGAGCTCTCCATGCCCCTCCGCCGCCGCTGCTGCGGTGCGTACGGTGGTTGGGGGTTTGTGCGGATCCTCGGAGACGGTTAGCTCGGCCTCGCCGTGAGATCTGGTTGCGCCGTACGCACCGCACCGGCCGGGAAGATGAAGGAAGCGAAGTGCCGCTTGGCAATTGCAGAGAGTCGCTGCAGATGCTATCCTTTTTTTCGCACATTCGCTACAGATGCTCTTGCCTCCTGATGTAGATAGGCCCGCAATGTGCCGTAGTTTGGGCTCGGTACGCTTCATATGAGCCAGCCCAACTTCTACTAGCGGGCTGAGGGACAGGGGGTCTCATCGCAAAGAGAGTTAGAGGAAGTTGTTCAACTCAAAAAAATTGGATTCTCAACAACAAAAAAAGTTAGAGGAAGTTGTCTTTCTTTTTTTTTTCTTTTTTGCGGGGGTAGAGGAAGTTGTCTTTCGAAGCAAGTAGTGAAGGACATCCATGCTGGAACACAAGGAGCGTATGGGAATATCAGTAGTGAGATCAAGCATGGAGCTTTCAATTTTAATTGTAATTTTATTTTTGAAGGTAGAGCATTGAATGGTGATGCCGATAGATTAGCCAAATTTTCTCATTCTCTTGATCAGGGATGACACATCTGGTTGATCCAACCCTACGATCCTATTTGTATTCCACCGCGCGTGAAGTATGATCAATAAAACTTGATAACACCCTAAAAAAGGTTAGAGGAAGTTGTCTGGGAGCAACTTTTGTTTTTCCCCTAAATTTAATTTTATTTATTAATTAAAAAATATAATTGCCCAAGACCCGCCCATTAGTGGCACATGTGACAGCGGGCGATGCGGTGCCTGCCGGCGAGGGGTAGGGCGAAACGGTGTGTGGGGTGTCGGCGTGAGCGGCGGGCAGCGATACGGCCGCAAGGCGGTTTGGTAGCAGGCAGCGCGGGCGTTCCGGCGTGGCGGTACGGGTGTATTGCGGCGTTCCGGCGAGATTTTGGGTTTTCCAATTTTACCAGGATTTTTTTCTATGTTCTATGTTTTTTTCTTTTTATTTATTCTTTGGTTTCTTTGTTTCTTGGCAGTGCTTTTCACGTGAAGCATAAAAGGCACAATTGTGCTCATGGTGAAAAACCGTTGTGTTTTCGTGTGAAGTACAATTGTTCTTTTGTGTCAAGCACAAACTATGCTTATGTGTTTCCCAACAAAATTGAATAGCATAGTTCTGTGATGACCCACAAATATAGGGGATTTATTGTAGTCCTTTCGATAAGTAAGAGTGTCGAACCCAACGAGGAGCAGAAGAAAATGATAAGCGGTTTTTAGCAAGGTATTCTCTGCAAAGCACTGAAATTATAGGTAACAGATAGTTTTATGATAAGATAATTTGTAATGAGCAACAAGTAACAAAAGTAAATAAAGTGCAGCAAAGTGACCCAATCCTTTTTGTTGCAAAGGACAAGCCTGGACAAACTCTTATATAGAAGAAAACGCTTCTGAGGACACATGGGAATTATTGTCAAGCTAGTTTTCATCACGTTCATAAGATTCGCGTTCGGGGTTTTGATAATCTGATATGTGGGTGGATCGGTGCTTGGGTGCTGTCCTTACTTAGACAAGCATCTCACTTATCATTAACCCCCATTACAAGCATCCGCAAATACAACAGAAGTATTAAGGTAAACCTAACCATAGCATGAAACATATAGATCCAAATCAGCCCCTTACGAAGCAACACATAAACTAGGGTTTAATCTTCTGTCACTCTACCAACCCATCATCTACTTATTACTTTCCAATGCCTTCCTCTAGGCCCAAATAATGGTGAAGTGTCATGTAGTCGACGTTCACATAACACCATTAGAGGAGAGACAACATACATCTCATCAAAAAATCGAACGAATACCAAATTTACATGACTACTAAAGTACTAATAGCATGACTTCTCCCATGTCCTCAAGAACAAACGTAACTATTCACAAAGCATATTCATGTTCATAATCAGAGGGGTATTAATATGCATATAGGATCTGACCATACGATCTTCCACCAAATAAACCGGCTAGCATCAACTACAAGGAGTAATCAACACTACTAGCAACCTACAGGTACCAATTCCAGACTTAGAGACAAGAATTGGATACAAGAGATGAACTAGGGTTTGAGAGGAGATGGTGCTGGTGAAGATGTTGATAGAGATTGGTCCCCTCCCGATGAGAGGAGCGTTGGTGATGATTTCCCCCTTCCGGAGGGAAGTTTCCCCGGCAGAACAGCTCCGCCGGAGCCCTAGATTGGTTCCGCCAAGGTTCCGCCTCGTGACGGCGGAGTCTCTTCCCGAAAGCTTGTTTATGATTTTTTTCCAACGAAAGACTCCATATAGCAGAAGATGGGCATCGAAGGGCCACCAGGGGGCCCACGAAGCAGGGGGCGCGCCCTACCCGTGGGCGCGCCCCCACCCTCGTGGCTAGGGTGTGGGCCCCCTCTGAAACTTCTTGCGCTCAATATTTTTTATACATTTTGAAAATAGCTTCCGTGAAGTTTCAGGACTTTTGGAGCTACGCGGAATAGGTCTCTAATATTTGCTCTTTTTCCAGCCCAGAATTCCAGCTGTCGGCATTCTTCCTCTTTGTGTAAACCTTATAAAATAAGAGAGAATAGGCATAAGTATTGTGACATAATGTGTAATAACAACCCATAATGCAATAAATATTGATATAAAAGCATGATGCAAAATGGACGTATCATTGTGCTTTCTCGAAAGGTGAAGCACAGTTGTGCTTCGGGTGAAGCACAGTTTTACTTCCCTTAAGAGTGAAAAACACAATTGTGCTTCCATGTAAGCCATAATTGTGCTTCCCTAAAAAGTTGAAGCACAATTGTGCTTCCTTTTTTTTTATTTTAGTTTTCATTTGTTTGTGTGTGTGTGTGGGGGGGGGGGTCCAATTTCATGTTTTTTTAAAAGAAAGTCCATCCAAATCTATTAACATGAGATCTGGTTTTGAATATCTCGATGCGAGAAATGCAACAGTAAAAATATTTCATGATTTGAATGCACGATTCAAGAGATAAAACGTTTTGCAAAAAAAGAATCTGCAAATAAATACAATACTCCTGAATCGCGAGAAGTGTTGCACAAGCAGTGTGCCACGTGTCACCATGAGAGGAAGTGGGTGTGACCTTTATAAGGGGCACCCCCTTGACTAGTTATTTCGCGCTTACCGTGACAAGTTGTTGCCACTTCACACAAATGAGCATGCTAGTGGTTGCTTTGGGCCGTCCAACTTAATGCTTTGGAGATTGGATGGTTCTTCTGTTTTTTAAGAATGTTTTGGAAGGTTCTAGCCCGGGTTCTTGTCGGTTTTGTTCACCTTCTATAAGGTTCTTGAACATGTTTTCATTTTTCAATTTTTTTCATTGTTTTTTTCGGCTTTCTTCTCTGTTTTTCAAAAAAAAAATGGTTTACTATTTCTTGTTCTTTTTCAAAAACTCACAAATTTCGAAAATGTTGAATATCTTGTATAAGTTGCTCATATTTTCAAAAATTATTCATATTTTTCAAAATAGGATATTCAAAAATTGTATACAACTTTTGAATGTTCAAAAAGTTTAAAATTATTCAGAGTTTATAAAAATGATCTAATTTAAATTTTGTTCACAATTTGCAAAAAGTATTGGGAAATTCAAAAATTGAAAGTATTTTCAGAAAAACCTACAAAATCTCTAAATTGTTTGCAAGTTAAAAAAAATCTCAGTTTTAAAAAATTGTTCGGATTATCAAACATGTGCCACATTGTCGGTTCACCACATGTGGTTTGTTGCAGTAACTCGTCATATTGATGAAGTACCTACTCCTCCTATTCTCTGCACTGCGGTGCTAATGGGTCAACGCAGTCGGGCACAAGGAGTGACTAGCTGCTCCACCAAGCGGCATATAGGAGGTCCTTATCTCTCGCTTTCAGCGAGGCAGAGTGCGTCCGTGCCTACAGGTGCGCCTTGTTGGCCTAGCCCATTAATCGTTTGGTTACTTTTCTTTCTGATTGTTTGAGTAGCAGTTAAGCTTCACAATACCGCCATCTACATGTTGTTGGCCTTATTGAACAGATCTTGTTTATTACTTTTATTTATATTTCTGAAATTGAAATACATTTTGCTTAATTTTTTAAAAAATTGTTCATCGTACATTGAAAAAAATCATGCGGTGAAACAATGTTCGTTCAAGTTATAAAAAATGTCCATAATATTTCAAAAAAATTGGTGACATTTCAAAAAAAATTCATGGGTTCATAAAAACCGTGACGATTTTAGAAAACAATTATACAATGTAATAAAAAGTTAATGTGATTCAAAAAAATGTTTCATGCCATTCAAAATGTACATGACATTTTAAAGAAATGTTCAAGCATTTCAACAATATGTCCTTGACATTTTTTAAATGTTAATACAGTGCAAAAAAATGTTCACATGATCTAGAGAACTCCATTCAAAAAGGTTTATTCAATTTTAAAAATATGTTTGCGTGGTTTAAAAAATTGTTTTGTAATATTAAAAAATGTTCACTAAATTTAAAAAATTGTTTTGTAATATTAAAAAAATGTGCTCTTTTTTTTCGCACATTCGCTACAGATGCTCTTGCCTGCTGATGTAGATTGGGCCGCAATGTGCCGTAGTTTGGGCTCTGTACGTTTCATATGAGCCAGCCCAACTTCTGCTGGCAGGCTGAGGGGACATCAGACATGGGGTCTCATCGCACGAAGGGATGAGAGTTAGAGGAAGTTGTTCAACTCAAAAAAAAAAAAAAGTTGGAGGAAGTTGTCTTTCGAAGCAAGTAGTGAAGGACATCCATGCTGGAACACAAGGGGCGTATGTAAATATCTGTAGTGAGATCAAGCATAGAGCTTTACATTTTAATTGTAATTTTATTTTTGAAGGCAGAGCCTCTAATGGTGATGCCAATAGATTATCCAAGTTTTCTCATTCTCTTGATCAGGGACGACATATCTGCTGATCCAACCCTATGATTCTATTTGTATCCCATTGCATGTGGATTATGATCAATAAAACTTGATGACACCCTAATAAAAAAGTTAGAGGAAGTTGCCTGGGAGCAACTTTTATTTTCCCCCTAATTTATTTTTATTTTTTAATTAAAAAAGGTAATTGCCCAAGACCCGTCAATTACTGGCACATGTGACAGCGGGCGAGGCGGTGTGCGGGCCGTCGGCATGAGCGGCCGGCGGCGATACGGCCGCAAGGTGGTTTGGCAGCAGGCGGCGTGGGCGTTCCAGCATGGCAGTACGGCAGCATTCCACGCGGCAAACGATGAAGTTTAAGGCAGTTACTGGCCCGCTAAAAAGAGACGAAAAGATTATCTTTTCATAAACTTGCCGGAAGAAAATATCATTTTTATGAGATCCTCTAAAGTTATGAACACTTTACGGAAACTGTTGGAAAGGTTCTTTGCCCCCAACTTCTGGTAAACAATGGTTAGTTTAGAGATGGGGAGCTATTGGTGTTGCTCTAAGACTATTTCTACTCAATTCCTATTTGGCACCTTAAGCATGGGTTAGAGTGCATTTTGCAAACCGACGCAACCCCCCCCCTCCCCCAATCGGCCCATGTACACCCTCATTTTGGGGGCATTTTTCTTCTAGTTTTTCCCCAACGCTGGTTTTGCTGGGTTTCCTCATTTTTGTTTTCATTTTCATGCTTATGTATAGTTGTCTTTTTATTTATTTATTTATATTTCCCCCATTTATAAAATTTGTGAACCTTTTTCAAATTAAGGACTTTTTTCAAATTTGTGAACTTTTTTCCAAATTTCACGAACCTTTTTCACATTTCGAGCTTTTTCATTATTTATGAACTTTTTCCTTTTTTTGAAAAGTCAACAGTCAACTCTCAGTGGTCAACGTTCAAGGTTACTAGTCGGCCGGTCAACAATCAGCAGTCACATGTCATCAGTTAACAGATTTAAAGCAAAGGGAAATGTTCCCTGTCAGCGCGCCGGCCGAATCGTTCCGCCGACTGCACGCGCGTCGTTGACTAAAGCTAGATCGTACGACCCTTGATTCGGCCGTGACCCAACCAACTCTAGTCATCACGTGGCCCACTTCCCACCACACACAATCATCCTTATCTCTTCACAAGGAGGGGAACCAGGACCTTTCTTCCTCCTGTGTCTCTTTGCTGCTCCATTCTTTTCATCTTGGCCATAGAAAAAGCTCACGTGCGTGCTGAATCTTTGGCACCGTCAAGCCGTCCACCACCATCAGCACGCACAACCTTCTTCAATCCTATCCACCATGAGCTTCGACCCCCCGCACTGATGGGGGTTGCACGCTGTTGCACGGGAATGGAGCTGCTACGGTGGGGGCCGAGGAGATATCGGCGGTCATGGGTTGGAACCAGTGAATGGCGATGTTACATACACACCGCTTTTTTGCTGGAACCAGCTACACAGAGAGCTACAACCAGCACCGCGGGGGAGATGGAACCAGCCGTTCCAGAGCAGCGACGACACACTGTGTTGGAACCGGCATTGCGGGGAGCTGCAACCAGCAAGACGGCGAGCACCGGTGTGGCCGCCATTTTTTCGGAGTGATTGTTTTTGCTACAACTAGTCCAAATATTTGTTACCACCGTCTTTGATTTTTGCTACCACCCTATTTTTTCGATTTTTTTGCTGGATGTATCTGGAACCATTTCAATATTTTTTGTTACCACCACCTTTGATTTGTGCTACCACCGTCTTCGTTTTTTGCTACCACCGTATTTGAATCTTTGCCAGATCCATCTTTTTTCCTAGAACCACTTCAAATTTGTTACCATCGTCTTTTTGTTTGCTACCACTATATCCGATTTTTGCTACCATCCCTTCTGATTTTTCTGTTGGAATCAACGAATTTATTTTGTTGTAACCAGCAAATTTGTTGCTACCACGTCGTGTGCAAACGGCTACAACGATTAATTTCAAGGAAAAAGGCTGCAAACCGGAGGCCAATTTTTTGCTAGAACCGACACTACAAATTGCTGCGTTGGGGGTGGACCAGTGAGCACTGGTGCTACAACCGGCAATTGGCTTCGGCGTGCGCGCCGACGAGCAGCTCCGACGTGCGCGCCGACGAGCGTCTCCGGCGAGCCCACAGACGAGCGGCTCTGCGAGCTGCTAGCGAGGGCGGTCAGAGGACACGGAGTTGTACATGAGCGAGGGTTTTTTTTTCTCTGGATCTGACGGTTACATCTGGCTGTATCCAACGCTAGGGCGTTGACCGGCTGAAAATTTTGGCCGGTGCGCCGGTGCCTAGTAGTCGCCAGCAAAACACAGCTGGGTCGACCCATATACTCCCGTGCGTGACTGCTAGGTATCTTTACTCCTAATAAAGCAGTTGGTAGTCTCGCTTCCAGGTTTATTTTCATCTAGCCTTCCACCATCCCGCTGGTTTGGTTTTTTTGTCTTACCTCACACTGTCCGCCAAACCAGCCGCCCGCCGCTGCTGTCTTCCTCCTCTCCCGATTCCTCCAAAGCAGCCGCCGGCCTCCAACCCCACCGCCCACCTCGTCACCCCCAACCCCGGCCTCCTCCCTCTACTCCTCTGCCGGTGCCCCCTTCCCTCCCCTCCCATTCTCTCCCCGTACGAGCTTCGGCCGCAGCAAGATCTGCCACGGTCACACCGCTGCTTCCGCATCTGTGCCATCCTCCCGCATCCTCACCATCTCCCACCCTCACGTCCAATCCGGATGCCACACCCCTCGCCACTACGTGAATCCCCTCTCGCCACTGCTTGAATCCCCTCCGCCAGATCTTGTGGTCCTCGCCATCACGCTGGGGGTTTGGGTCGCCATGAGGAGACGCGGGAGAAGTTCTGTAGGAGCATCGTCACCAAAGGCACCTGCAATGTCTCAGGGAGAACAAGAACGTCACCGACAGTTTTGATCGATTGTACGATTCCTATATCAGCACCTAGCCTACCCATCTAATCTGCACCTACATGTGAGTTCTTTTCGTTTGTATGTGCTTATGTTGGTGAATTTCTGATTTGATACTAATGTAATACCAACCTCTCTCTTGTTCTAACTTGGTGATTGGTCCCATAATTACCAGGCAAGCCGTGTATTCGCTTTAACAAGGAGGGTACTCTGTTGGCTGTCTCTACTGTTGATACTTGATAATGGTACCAAAGTTTTAGCAAATGCCGATGGTCTTCGTTTATTGCGCACACTGGAAGATCGTTCTATCGATGCTTCTCGTAGTGCATCTGACACTGTAACAAAGGTAGTTACTTTTACCAAGAAACAACTTGAGATTGTTTTCCCCACATGCATGGATCAATCGTTTCTTATTGGTGCAGCCTCTAATAAATCCATTGATTGCTGGTGCCGTGGAAGCCGCCGCCGCCGGTGCAACCAGTTCCGAACTGCTGCTCAATCAGCTATAACTGCAATGGTTTGTTTTGATCCAGATTCATTTGGTCTGTTCTATTATAAACAATTTACATTGCGATCCCAACTAACTTGATCTTACTCTGTACTTTTTTTTGACGGAATGGGGACAACAGAAACTTGGTTGATGTAAAACCTGGAATAGCTGATGAGTCAATGCATAAGTCAAAGGTCTGGAAGCTTATGGAGATAACTGATACAGCTCAGTGCAGATCATTAAAATTGGGTGATAGTATTAGCACAGCTAAGGTGATACTTCTTCCCTTGCCTTTTACCTCTCTATATTTTTGAATATGCATCATTTTCTAGCAATCTTGTGGGTGCACTGCCATTTATAAGATTGCTATTTTCGTAAATTAATTAACAGTGTGATTTCTGTTGGGGAATGTAGCAGAAATTCAAAATTTTCCTACGTGTCACCAAGATCTATCTATGGAGAAATCAGCAACGAGGGAAGGAGAATGCATCTACATACCCTTGTAGATCGCTAAGCGGAAGCGTTCAAGAGAACGGGTTGAAGGAGTCGTACTCGTCGTGATCCAAATCACCGGAGATCCTAGTGCCGAACGGACGGCACCTCCACGTTCAACACACGTACAGCCCGACGACGTCTCCCGTGCCTTGATCCAGCAAGGAGAGAGGGAGAGGTTGAGGAAGACTCCATCCAGCAGCAGCACAACGGCGTGGTGGTGGTGGAGGAGCGTGGTGATCCAGCAGGGCTTCGCCAAGCACCGCGAGATATGAGGAGAAAGAGAGGGGCAGGGCTGCGCCAAGAAGGAGAGGAACTCGTGTGTATTGGGCAGCCCATACCTCAACTATATATAGGGGAAGGGGAGGGGCTGCGCCCCCACCTAGGGTTCCCTCCCTAGGGGTGGCGGGAGCCCCTAGATCCCCCTTCCCCTCTTCCTTGCGCCTTGGGCCTTGGTGGGGGGGGGGGGCACCAGCCCACCTGGGGCTGGTCCCCTCCCACACTTGGCCCATGCATCCCTCCGGGGCTTGTGGCCCCACTTGGTGGACCCCGGGACCCTCCCGGTGGTCCCGGTACGTTACCGATAAAACCCGAAACTTTTCCGGTGACCAAAACAGGACTTCCCATATATAAATCTTTACCTCCAGACCATTCCGGAACTTCTCGTGACGTCTGGGATCTCATCCGGGACTCCGAACAACATTCGGTAACCACGTATATCTATTCCTTATAACCCTAGCGTCATCGAACCTTAAGTGTGTAGACCCTACGGGTTCGGGAACCATGCAGACATGACCGAGACGTTCTCCGGTCAATAACCAATAGCGGGATCTGGATACCCATGTTGGCTCCCACATGCTCCACGATGATCTCATCGGATGAACCACGATGTCAAGGACTTAATCAATCCCGTATACAATTCCCTTTGTCTAGTGGTACGATACTTGCCCGAGATTCGATCGTCGGTATCCCGATACCTTGTTCAATCTCGTTACCAGCAAGTCTCTTTACTCGTTCCGTAATACATCATCCCGTGATCAACTCCTTGATCACATTGTGCACATTATGATGATGTCCTACCGAGTGGGCCCAGAGATACCTCTATGTTTACACGGAGTGACAAATCCCAGTCTCGATTCGTGCCAACCCAACAGACACTTTCGGATATACCTGTAGTGTACCTTTATAGCCACCCGGTTACATTGTGACGTTGGCACACCCAAAGCACTCCTACGGTATCCGGGAGTTGCACAATCTCATGGTCTAAGGAAATGATACTTGACATTAGAAAAGCTTTAGCATACGAACTACATGATCTTGTGCTAGGCTTAGGATTGGGTCTTGTCCATCACATCATTCTCCTAATGATGTGATCCCGTTATCAATGACATCCAATGTCCATGGTCAGGAAACCGTAACCATCTATTGATCAACGAGCTAGTCAACTAGAGGCTTACTAGGGACATGGTGTTGTTTATGTATCCACACATGTATCTGAGTTTCCTATCAATACAATTCTAGCATGGATAATAAACGATTATCATGAACAAGGAAATATAATAATAATCAATTTATTATTGCCTCTAGGGCATATTTCCAACAGTCTCCCACTTGCACTAGAGTCAATAATCCAGTTCACATCGATATGTGATTAACACTTAAGGTCACATCCCCATGTGACTAACACCCAAAGAGTTCTGGGTTTGATCATGTTATGCTTGTGTGAGAGGTTTCAGTCAACGGGTCTGCAACATTCAGATCCGTATGTACTTCGCAAATTTCTATGTCATCTTGTAGATGCAACTACTACGCTACATTTGGAGCCATTTCAAATAACTGTTCTACTTGGAGCTATTCTAAATTGTTGCTCCATTATACGTATCCGGTATCTCTACTCAGAGCTATCCGGATAGGTGTTAAGCTTGCATCGACGTAACTCTTTACGTCAAACTCTCTATCACCTCCATAACCGAGAAACATATCCTTATTCCTCCAAGGATAATTTTGACCACTATCTGGTGATCTACTCCTAGATCGCCTTTGTACCCTCTTGCCAGACATGTGGCAAGGCACACATCAGGTGCGGTACTCAGCATGGCATACTGTATAGAGCCTATGAGAAAAGCATAGGGGACGACCTTCGTCCTTCCTCTTTCTTCTGCCGTGGTCGAGCTTTAAGTCTTAACTTCATACCTTACAACTCAGGAAAGAACTCCTTCTTTGGCTGATCCATCTTGAACACCTTCAAGATCATGTCAAGGTATGTGCTCATTTGAAATTACCATTAAGCGTTTTGATCTATCCTTATAGGTCTTGATGCTCAATGTTCAAGTAGCTTAATCCAGGCTTTCCATTGAAAAACACTTTCCAAATAACCCTATATGCTTTCCAGAAATTCTACGTCATTTCTGATCAACAATATGTCAACAACATATACTCATCAGAAATTCTATAGTGCTCCCACTCACTTCTTTGGAAATACAAGTTTCTCATAAACTTTGTATACACCCAAAATCTTTGATCATCTCATCAAAGCATACATTCCAACTCCGAGATGCTTACTCCAGTCCTTAGAAGGATTGCTGGAGCTTTGCATACTTGTTAGCATCTTTCGGGATTGACAAAACCTTCCGGTTGTATCACATACAACCTTTCCTCAAGAAAATCGTCGAGGAAACAATGTTTTGACATCTTATCTGCAAGATTTCATAAATAATGCAGTAATCGCTAATATAATTCCAACAGACTCTTAGCATCGCTACGAGTGAGAAAGTCTCATCATAGTCAACTCCTTGAACTTGCCGGAAAACATCTTAACGACAAGTCGAGCTTTCTTAATGGTGATACTTACCATCATTGTCCGTCTTCCTTTTAAAATCCATATGTACCCAATAGCCTTACGACCATCAAGTAGTTCTTCCAAAGTCTACACTTTGTTTTCATATATGGATCCTCTCTCGGATTATATGGCCTCGAGCCATTTTGGAATCCAGGCCCACCATCACTTCTCCATAGCTCGTAGGTTCATTGTTGTTAGCAACATGACTTCCAAGACATGATTACGTACCACTCTGAACTAGTACGCATCCTTGTCATCCCACGAGGTTTGGTAGTGACTTGATCTGAAGTTTCATGATCACTATCATAAGCTTCCACTTCAATTGGTGTAGGTGCCACAGGAACAACTCCCTGTGCCCTGCCACACACTAGTTGAAGAGACGGTTCAAAAACCTCATCAAGTCTCCACCATCCTCCCACTCAATTCTTTCGAGAGAAACTTTTCCTCGAGAAAGGACCCGATTCTAGAAACAATCCCTTATTACTTTCGGATATGAGACAGGAGGTATACCCAACTGTTTTGGGTGTCCTATGAAGATGCATTTATCCGCTTTGGGTTCGAGCTTATCAGCCTGAAACTTTTCACATAAACGTCGCAGCCCCAAACCTTTAAGAAATGACAGCTTAGGTTTCTCTAAACCATAGTTCATACGGTGTCATCTCATCGGAATTACGTGGTGCCCTATTTAAAGTGAATGTGGTTGTCTCTAATGCCTAACCCATAAACTATCATGGTAATTCGATAAGAGACATCATGGTATGCATCATATCCAATAGGGTGCAGTTATGATGTTCGGACACACCATCACACTATGGTGTTCCAGACTGTATTAGTTGTGAAACAATTTCCACAATGTCTTAATTCTGTGACAAACTCGTAATTAAGATATTCATCTGTATGATCATATCATAGATATTTTATCCTCTTGTCACGACGATCTTTCAACTTCATCCTGAAATTACTTGAACCTTTCAATAATTCAGACTCGTGATTCATCAAGTAAATATACTCAACATCTACTCAAATCATCTGTGAAGTAAGAACATAACGATATCCACTACACGCCTCAGCACTCATTGGACTGCACACATCAAAATGTATTACTTCCAACAAGTTGGTTTCTAGTTCCATTTTACTGAAAACGAGGCTTTTAGTCATCTTGCCCATGTGGTATGATTTGCATGTCTCAAGTGATTCAGAATCAAATGAGTCCAAACGGTCCATTTGCATGGAGTTTCTTCATGCATATACACCAATAGACATGGTTCGCATGTCTCAAAGTTTTCAAAAACGAGTGAGCCCAAAGATCCATCAACATGGAGCTTCTTCATGCGTTTTATACCGATATGACTTACGTGGCAGTGCCACAAGTAGGTGGTACTATCATTACTATCTTATATCTTTTGGCATGAACATGTATATCACTATGATCAAGATTCAATAAACCATTTATTTTAGGTGCAAGACCATTGAAGGTATTATTCAAATAAACAGAGTAACCATTATTCTCCTTAAATGAATAACCGTATTGCGATAGACATAATCCAATCATGTCTATGCTCAACGCAAACACCAATCTCGATGGTAGAGGGAGCGTGCGATGCTTGATCACATCAAGCTTGGAAAAACTTCCAACACACATCGCCAGCTCACCTTTAGCTAGTCTCCGTTTACTCCGCATCCTTTTATTTCGAGTTTACTAACACTTAGTAACCGAACTGGTATCTAATACCATGGTGCTACTAGGAGTACTAGTAAAGTACACATTAACATAATGTATATCCAATATACTTCTATTGACCTTGCCAGCCTTCTCATCTACCAAGTATCTAGGGTAATTCTGCTCCAGTGGTTGTTCCTCTTATTACAGAAGCACTTAGTCTCGGGTTTGGGTTCAACCTTGGGTTTCTTCACTCGAGCAGCAGCTGATTTGCCGTTTCATGAAGTATCCCTCCTTGCCCTTGCCCTTCTTGAAACTAGTGGTTTCACCAACCATCAACAATTGATGCTCCTTCTTGATTTCTACTTTTGTGGTGTCAAATATCATGAATATCTCAAGGATTATCATATATGTCCCTAATATATTATAGTTCATCACGAAGCTCTAGCAGCTTGGTGGTAATGACTTCAGAGAAACATCACTATCTTATCTGGAAGATAAACTCCCACTCGATTCAAATGATTGTTGTACTCAGACAATCTGAGCACAAGCTCAACAATTGAGCTTTTCTCCCTTAGTTTGCAGGCTAAGAAAATCGTCGGAGGTCTTATACCTCTTGACGTGGGCACGAGCCTGAAATTCCAATTTCAGCCCTCGAAACATCTCATATGTTTCGTGACGTTTCAAAACGTCTTCGGTACCTCAACTCTAAACCGTTTAACTGAACTATCACGTAGTTATCAAAATGTGTATGTCAAATGTTCGCAACATCCACAGACAACATTCGAGGTTCAGCACACTGAGTGGTGCATTAAGGACACAAGCCTTCTATGAAGCAATGAGGACAATCCTTAGTTTATGGACCTAGTCCGCATAATTGCTACTATCAACTTTCAACTAATTTTTCTCTAGGAACATATCTAAACAGTAGAACTAAAGCGCGAGCTACGACATAATTTGCAAAATCCTTTTGACTATGTTCAGGATAAACAAGTTCATCTTATGAACTCCCACTCAGATAGACATCCCTCCAGTCTTCTAAGAGATTACATGATCCGAGTCAACTAGGCCGTGTCCGATCATCACGTGAGACGGACTAGTCATCATCGGTGAACATCTTCATGTTGATCGTATCTACCATACGACTCATGCTCGACCTTTCGGTCTCTTGTGTTCCGAGGCCATGTCTGTACATGCTAGGCTCGTCAAGTCAACCTAAGTGTTTCGCGTGTGTAAATCTGGCTTACACCCGTTGTATGTGAACGTAAGAATCTATCACACCCGATCATCACGTGGTGCTTCGAAACGACGAACTTTCACAACGGTGCATAGTTAGGGAGAACACTTTCTTGAAATTTTAATGAGGGATCATCTTATTTACTACCGTCGTTCTAAGCAAATAAGATGCAAAAACATGATAAACATCACATGCAATCAAATAGTGACATGATATGGCCATCATCACTTTGCTCCTTTTGATCTCCATCTTCGGGGCTCCATGATCATCATCGTCACCGGCATGACACCATGATCTCCATCATCATGATCTCCATCATTGTGTCTTCATGAAGTTGTCTCGCCAACTATTACTTCTACTACTACAGCTACCGGTTAGCAATAAAGTAAAGTAATTACATGGCGTTGTACAATGACACGTAGGTCATACAATAAATAAAGGCAACTCCTATGGCTCCTGCCGGTTGTCATACTCATCGACATGCAAGTCGTGATTCCTATTACAAGAACATGATCAGCAAGGTGGCCCAATCCTTTTTGTAGCAAAGGACAAGCCGGAACAAACTCTTATAATAGGAAAAGCGCTCCCGAGGACACATGGGAATATCGTCAAGCTAGTTTTCATCATGTTCATATGATTCACGTTCGATACTTTGATAATTTGATATGTGGGTGGATCAGTGCTTGGGTGCTGTTCTTACTTGAACAAGCATCCCACTTATGATTAACCTCTATTGCAAGCATCCGCAACTACAACAAAAGTATTAAGGTAAACCTAACCATAGTATGAAACATATGGATCCAAATCGGCCCCTTACGAAGCAACGCATAAACTAGGGTTTAAGCTTCTGTCACTCTAGCAACCCATCATCTACTTATTACTTCCCAATGCCTTCCTCTAGGCCCAAATAATGGTGAAGTGTTATGTAGTCGACATTCACATAACACCACTAGAGGCTAGACAACATACATCTTATCAAAATATCAAACGAATACCAAATTCACATGACTACTCATAGCAAGACTTCTCCCTTGTCCTCAGGAATGAACATAATTACTCACAAAGCATATTAATGTTCATAATCAGAGGGGTAATAATATGCATATAGGATCTGAACATATGATCCTCCACCAATTAAACCAACTAGCATCAACTACAAGGAGTAATCAACACTACTAGCAACCTACTAGCACCAATCCCGGACTTTGAGACAAGAATTGGATACAAGAGATGAACTAGGGTTTGGAGATGAGATGGTGTTGGTGAAGATGTTGATGGAGATTGCCCTCTCCCGATGAGAGGAGCGTTGGTGATGACGATGGTGATGATTTCCCCCTCCGGGAGGGAAGTATCCCCGGCAGAACAGCTCTGCCGGAGCTCTAGATTGGATCCGCCAAGGTTCCGCCCTGTGGCGGCGGAGTCTCGTTCCGAAAAGTTCCCCCTTAATTTTTTCTCATCGAAAGACCTCATATAGGAGAAGATGGGCATCGGAGAGCCACCAGGGGGCCCATGAGGTAGGGGGCGCGCCCTAGGGGGGGGGGGGCACCCTCGTGAGAAGGGTGTGGGCCCCCTGGCCTTCATCTTTGGCGAGGATTTTTCTTTATTTCTTTTAAGATTTCCTGTGAAGTTTCAGGACTTTTGGAGTTGCGCAGAATAGGCCTCTAATATTTGCTCCTTTTCCAGCCCAGAATTTCAGCTACCGGCATTCTCCCTCTTTATGTAAACCTTGTAAAATAAGAGAGAATAGCCATAAGTATTGTGACATAAAGTGAAATAACAGTCCATAATGCAATAAATATCGATATAAAAGCATGATGCAAAATGGACGTATAAACTCCCCCAAGCTTAGACCTCGCTTGTCCTCAAGCGAAAAGCCGATAACAATAAATATGTCCTCATGTTTAGAGGTAGAGGCGTCGATAAAAATAAAATACGGACATGAAGGCATCATGATTAATCTTATAACAACAACATATATAGATTTTGTCATATGATTACTTAGGTTCAAGTGATGATCCATTCACAATGCAAAAGTATAAATCATAAACTTTATTGGGCTCCAACAAACTATAATCTCAGTCATTGAAGCAATTGCAATTTATCATAACATCGGAAAGAGTCTATGTCAGAGCTAAAAAGCAAGTCCACATACTCAACTATCATTTAGTCCTCCATAATTGCTAACACTCACGCAATACTTGTGGTTACGGAGTTTTAATCGGACACAGAGAAAGATAGGGGCTTATAGTTTTGCCCCACAACTTTTTACCTCAAGGGTAATGTCAACAATAATGGTTCATGCTCCCCTACATCCAATTATATATATATATATATCATGTTCTTTCCAACATGCTGAGCTTGTCAAAGGATAAAATGAAAAAGGAAAGGTGAAGATCACCGCGACTCTTGCATAAGGTAGAAGATAATAATAAAGGATAGGCCCTTCGCAGAGGGAAGCAGAGGTTGCCATGCGCTTTTATGGTTGGATATATAAAATCTCAATGCGAAAGAACGTCACTTTATATTGCCACTTGTGATATGAACCTTTATTATGTAGTCCGTCGCTTTTATTACTTCCACACCACAAGATCATATAAAGCTTATTCCTCCCACACCAATCAATCATACATATTTAGAGCAATTTTTATTGCTTTGCACCAATGACAACTTACTTGAAGGATCTTACTCAATCCATAGGTAGATATGGTGGACTCTCATGGCAAAACTGGTTTGGGATATTTGGAAGCACAAGTAGTATTTCTTCTTGGTGCTGAGAATTTGGCTAGCATGAGGGGGAAAGGCAAGCTCAACAAGTTAGAGGAACCATGACAACATACTTTATCTCAGATATAAGAAAGACATAACTCATTACGTTGTCTTCCTTGTCCAACATCAACTCTTTAGCATGTCATATTTTAATGAGTGCTCCCAATCATAAAAGATGTCAATGATAATATATCTATATGTGAAAACCTCTCTTTCCTTATTACTTCCTATTAATTGCAACAATGACCAAAGCTATGTCTGCCAATTCCCAACAACTTTTAATCATCATACTATTTCTATGTGAAGTCATTACTCTCAATAAGATCAATATGAACTTTTTGTTTCTTTTTATTCTTTTTCTCTTTTCTTTTATTCACCCAAGATTATGGCAAAATAATCAAGCCCTTGACTCAACACTAATCTTTATTATATATAACTCACGGACTCGATTACATAGAGAGATCATAAAGCAAAACTCAAAACTAGATCATGCCATAAACTTTATTGTACTAGATCAAGATACTACTAATAGGATCGAACTAAGAAAAATGGTAAAGGTAGGAGTTGTGATGGTGATACGATACCGGGGCACCTCCCCCAAGCTTGGCAGTTGCCAAGGGGAGTGCCCGTACCTAGATACTCAATTCTTCTTTGTTGGAGGAGACGGTGGAGGTGTTGTTGATGATGCGGGATTGTTATCCATCTTCCAAGGCATAGGTTCACCATCATAGAAAGATGATCGAGTCTCTTGAATCCTCAAATCTGCAGCCAAACTCATTCTCCTGAATCTATATTCATACTCACAGTTTTGGTTTTGAAGGTCATAGACTTGGGCTTGGAGGTGCTCGATCTTCTCATGTAGCTTGAAGATGGCCTCCTCGGTGTTCTTGGCATCCGGCTTGTAGTTGTTAGTGAACTCCGCGAGCATCATGTGGCTATCGTTGATTCCACGCTCCACCATCCTTTGGCACTTGAAAACTTGTTGCTCCACTTCTTCGAGCCTCGTCTCCATGCTTCCGGTCCCCTTTGGTCCCTCTTCATCGCGGATGTGCAGCAACCCATCACGCATCTCAATGGTTTGAGGGTGTCGCAGCACCTCCGCGAGGTAAGGGTTGATGACCTTCTCGAAGAACTTGTCCTTGGAGGCGCTTGGGGCCGTCATGATAACCTAGATCTGTCAAAAAAACAGCTCGAAACAAAAACATGAGATTTTTGCGTGATACGGGAGTCAAAACCTTTGGGAGAATATATAATGATTTTTTACCGACCAAAATACGTATCGTGCAAGAAAACGGAGTCCGGAAGGCATACGAGGCGCTCACGAGGTAGGGGGGCGTGCCCACCACCCTCGTGGGGCCCTCGTGTCCTTCCCGGACTGCTACTTATTTTTCTATTTTTCTAAATATTCCAAAACGGAGAAATATTGCCTTAAAAATTGTTTTGGAGTCAGTTTACTTACCGTACCACATACCTATTCCTTTTTGGAGTCTGGAACGTTCCGGAAAGTATTCCTTATGTATTCCTCCGGGGTTATGGTTTCAATAATATTGGTTTCAACATTTATGGGATTACCTGAGATATAATGTTTAATTCTTTGACCATTTACCACCTTCAGATTTGTGTCCTCGAAGTTGTTGATTTTTATGGCACCGGAACGATAGACCTCTTCGATAACATAGGGGCCTTCCCATTTAGAGAGAAGTTTTCCTGCAAAAAATCTTAAACGATAATTGTATAGCAATACATAATCACCTACATTAAACTCACGCTTTTGTATCCTTTTGTCATGCCATTTTTTAACTTTTTCTTTAAACAACTTGGCGTTTTCGTAAGCTTGGGTTCTCCATTCATCAAGTGAGCTAATATCAAATAACCTCTTCTCACCGGCAAGTTTAAAATCATAGTTGAGTTCTTTAATATCCCAGTATGCCTTATGTTCTAGTTCGAGAGGTAAGTGACATGCTTTTCCATAAACCATTTTGTACGGAGACATACCCATAGGATTCTTGCATGCAGTTCTATAAGCCCATAATGCATCATCAAGTTTCTTAGACCAATTCTTTCTAGACCTATTAACAGTCTTTTGCAAAATTAATTTGAGCTCTCTATTGCTCAACTCTACTTGACCACTAGACTGTGGGTGATAAGGGGATTCAATTCTATGATTAACATCATATT
Source organism: Triticum monococcum (assembly GCA_034509565.1). Lineage (NCBI taxonomy): Eukaryota > Viridiplantae > Streptophyta > Magnoliopsida > Poales > Poaceae > Triticum > Triticum monococcum. The sequence goes on along the minus strand of CM067847.1, from coordinate 209,969,708 downwards.
TAGCAAGCATTTTACGGAAGGCACCATGAACAAAGTGTGAACCACCATCAGTCATTAAATATCTAGGGACTCCAAACCTCGGAAAAATAACTTCCTTAAGCATTTTAATAGAAGTGTTATGATCAGCACTACTAGTTGGAATAGCTTCTACCCACTTAGTAACGTAATCAACAGCAACTAAAATATGTGTGTATCCATTAGAGGCAGGTGATACGTCTCCAACGTATCTATAATTTTTGATTGCTCCATGCTACTTTATCTACTGTTTTGGACTATATTGGGCTTTATTTTCCACTTTTATATTATTTTTGGGACTAACCTATTAACCGGAGGCCCAGCCCAGAATTGCTGTTTTTTTGCCTATTTCAGTATTTCAAGGAAACAGAATATCAAACGGAGTCCAAACGGAATGAAACCTTCGGGAACGTGATCTTCTCACCGAACGTGATCTAGGAGACTTGGACCCTACTCCAAGAAGTTTCCGGGGAGGTCACGAGGGTGGAGGGCGCCCCCTGGGCGCGCCCCCTGCCTCATGGGCCCCTCGGAGCTCCACCGACGTGCTTCTTCCGCCTATATATCTCCATATACCCTAAAAACATCAGAGAGCACAATATATCGGGAGTTCCGCCGCCGCAAGCCTCTAGAACCACCAAAACCAATCAGGACCCCTTTCCGGTACCCTGCCGGAGGGGGGATCCATCTCCGGTGGCCATCTTCATCATCCCAGCGCTATCCATGACGAGGAGGGAGTAGTTTTCCCTCGGGGCTGAGGGTATGTACCAGTAGCTATGTGTTTGATCTCTCTCTCGTGTTCTCTCTCGTGTTCCCTCTATGGCACGATCTTGATGTATCCCGAGCTTTGCTATTGTAGTTGGATCTTATGATGTTTCTCCCCCTCTACTCTCTTGTGATGAATTGAGTTTCCCCTTTGAAGTTATCTTATCGGATTGAGTCTTTTATGAGAACACTTGATGTATGTCTTGGTGATCAACTTGCGGGTTTTGTGACATTGGGAACCTATGCATAGGGGTTGGCACACATTCTTGACTCTCCGGTAGAAACTTTGGGGCACTCTTTGAAGTACTTTTATGTTGGTTGGATAAATCTGAGATTGTGTGATGCATATCATATAATCATGCCCACGGATACTTGAGGTGACAATGGAGTATCTAGGTGACATTAGGGTTTTGGTTGATTTGTATTTTAAGGTGTTATTCTAGTAAAAACTCCAGGGTTGTTTGTGACACTTATAGGAATAGCCCAACGGATTGATTTGAAAGAATAACTTTGAGGTGGTTTCGTACCCTACCATAATCTCTACGTTTGTTCTCTGCTATTAGTGGCTTTGGAGTGACTCTTTGTCGCATGTTGAGGGCTTGTCATATGATCTATCTATGTTATTATTGTTGAGAGAACTCACACTAGTGAAAGTATGAACCCTAGGCCTTGTTTCCTAGCATTGCAATACCGTTTACGCTCACTTTTATCATTAGTTACCTTGCTGTTTTTATATTTTCAGATTACAAAAACCTTTATCTACTATCCATATACCACTTGTATCAACATCTCTTCGCCGAACTAGTGCACCTATACATTTTACCATTGTATTGGGTGTGTTGGGGACACAAGAGACTCTTTGTTATTTGGTTGCAGGGTTGCTTGAGAGAGACCATCTTCATCCTACGCCTCCTACGGATTGATAAACCTTAGGTCATCCACTTGAGGGAAATTTGCTACCGTCCTACAAACCTCTGCACTTGGAGGCCCAACAACGTCTACAAGAAGAAGGTTGTGTAGTAGACATCAAGCTCTTTTCTGGCGCCGTTGCCGGGGAGGCAAGGAAAGCGGCACTAACACACCCCGTCAACTAAGCTCTTTTCTGGCGCCGTTGCCGGGGAGGTTAGCGCTTGAAGGTATATCTTTAGATCTTGCAATCGAGTCTTTTTGTTTCTTGTTTTATCACTAGTTTAGTTTGTAAAAGAAAACTATAAAAAAATGGAATTGAGTTTGTCTCATACGCTTCATCTTTTTAATATCTTTCGTGAGTATGATGGAAAGGATAATTGTGCCCAAGTGCTAGAAGAAGAAATCTATAAAATATTTGGCACTAAATATTTGAATGATGAGCATGATTGCAATGTTGTTAGTATGAATTCCTTGAATATCCATGATGCTAATGATATGCAAAGCCACAAGCTTGGGGAAGCTATGTTTGATGAAGATGATATTTTTTGTCCCCAAAGTTTTGATGAGCAAATTTATTATGATGAAAGCATGACTCCTATCTATGATGATTATTGTGATGACATGTATGCTTTAAAGAATAATGATAACCATGAAACTTGTCATCTTGATCTTAATTTTCAATCACATGATAGTTATTTTTTTGAGTTTGCTCCCACTATTATTCATGAGAAGAATTTTGCTTATGTGGAGAGTAATAAAAATTCTATACTTGTAGATCATGAAAAGAATGCTTTAGGTGCTGGTTATATTGTTGAATTAATTCATGATGCTACTGAAAATTATTATGAGGGAGGAATATATGCTTGTAGGAATTGCAATTATATCAAGTTTCCTCTCTATGTGCTTAAAATTTTGAAATTTTGCTTGCTTTACCTTCCTATGCAAGTTGATTCTTGTTCCCGTAAGTTGTTTGCTCACAAAATCCCTATGCATGGGAAGTATGTTAGACTTAAATGTGCTAGTTATATTCTTCATGATGCTCTCTTTATGTTTCAATTCTTATCTTTTATGTGAGCATCATTGAAATCATCATGCCTAGCTAGGGGCGTTAAACGATAGCGCTTGTTGGGAGGCAACCCAATTTTATTTTGTGTTTTTGTTTTTGGTTCTGTTTAGGAATAAATAATCCATCTAGATTCTGTTTAGATGTGGTTTTATCTTTTAATTAGTGTTTGTGCCAAGCTAAACCTATTAGATCTTCTTGGAAGATAGTTATTTGATCTTGCTGTAATTTCCAGAATCTTTAAGCTCAGTGCCCGAATTGTCAAAAATCACCAGAACGTGATAAAATAGTGATTCCAATTTCTGCTGATCAATAAACAAATTTCCCAGGTCGTCTAAGTTTGGTAGAATTTTTTGGGTTCCAGAAGTTTGCGTTAGTAACAGATTACTACAGACTGTTCTGTTTTTGACAGATTCTATTTTGCGTGTGTTGTTTGCTTATTTTGATGAATCTATGGCTAGTAAAATAGTTTATAAACCATAGAGAAGTTGGAATACAGTAGGTTTAACACCAATACAAATAAAGAACAAGTTCACTATAGTACCTTAAAGTAGTCTTTTGTTTTCTTTCTCTAACGGAGCTCACGAGATTTCTATTGAGTTTTGTGTTGTGAAGTTTTCAAGTTTTGGGTGAATTCTTTTGATGGATTATGGAACAAGGAGTGGCAAGAGCCTAAGCTTGGGGATGCCCAAGTCACACCAAGGTAATATTCAAGGACAACCAAGAGCCTAAGCTTGGGGATGCCCCGGAAGGCATCCCCTCTCTCGTCCACTTCCATCGGTAATTTACTTGGAGCTATATTTTTATTCACCACATGATATGTGTTTTGCTTGGAGCGTCTTGTATTATTTGTGTCTTTGCTTGTTAGTCTACCACAATCATCCTTGCTGTACACACCTTTTGAGAGAGCCATGTATGAATTGAAATTTGTTAGAATACTCTATGTGCTTCACTTATATCTTTTGAGCTTGATAGTTTACTCTATGTGCTTCACTTATATCTTTTTGAGCGTGATAATTTTTGCTCTAGTGCTTCACTTAGATCTTTTAGAACACGGTGGTGCTTATCAAGAATATTTTCTAACCTAGATAAGTTGTCTGCAACGGGGTTCTTAGCTCCCTTTCTATCAACAATATTCAAATCAAATGCTTGTAGCAAGAGAACCCATCTAATAAGTCTAGGTTTAGCATCTTTATTTTCCATAAGATATTTGATAGCAGCATGATCAGTGTGAATAGTTACTTTAGAATCAACAATATAAGATCTGAACTTATCACAAGCAAATACAACTGCTAAAAGCTCTTTTTCAGTAGTAGCATAATTTCTTTGAGCATTGTCTAGAGTCTTACTAGCATAATGAATAACATTTAATTTCTTATCAACTCTTTGCCCTAGAATAGCACCTACAACATAATCACTAGTATCACACATAATTTCAAAGGGTAAATTCCAATCAGGTGGCTGAACAACAGGTGCAGAGACTAATGCTTTCTTAAGTATTTCAAATGCTTCTACACAATCATCATCAAAGACAAATGGTATATCTTTTTGCAATAAATTAGTCAAAGGCCGAGAAATTTTTGAGAAGTCCTTAATGAACCTCCTGTAAAATCCGGCGTGACCAAGGAAACTTCTTATACCTTTGATGTCCTTGGGACATGGCATCTTTTCAATAGCATCAACCTTGGCTTTATCAACTTCAATACCTCTTTCAGAAACTTTGTGCCCCAATACAATACCTTCATTAACCATAAAGTGGCACTTTTCCCAATTCAAGACAAGATTAGTTTCTTCACATCTCTGCAAAACTCGATCAAGATTGCTCAAGCAATCATCAAAAGAAGAACCATAGACGGAAAAGTCGTCCATGAAAACCTCACAAATCTTTTCACAAAAGTCAGAGAATATAGCCATCATGCATCTTTGAAAGGTAGCAGGTGCATTACATAAACCAAAAGGCATATGTCTATAAGCAAAAGTACCAAAAGGGCATGTAAAAGTAGTCTTTGATTGATCTCTAGCCGACACAGGTATTTGAGGGAAACCAGAATAACCATCTAGAAAGCAATAGTGTGTATTTGCATAATCTTTCTAGCATTTGATCAATAAAAGGTAAGGGGTAATGATCTTTCTTAGTAGCTTTATTTAATTTACGGAAATCAATTACCATCCTATAACCTGTGATAATTCTTTGTGGAATCAATTCATCTTTATCATTAGGAACAACAGTAATACCTCCCTTCTTAGGGACACAATGGACAGGACTTACCCACTCACTATCAGCAATGGGATAAATTATACCTGCCTCTAGAAACTTGAGTATTTCTTTTCTTACCACTTCTTTCATTTTAGGATTCAGACATCGTTGAGGATCACGAACTGGTTTGGCATCTGCTTCCAAATTTATTTTATGTTGACATAGAGTGGGACTAATGCCCTTAAGATCATCAAGAGTATATCCAATAGCAGCATGATGCTTCTTCAGAGTTTTCAATAATCTTTCTTCTTCATGCTCTGAAAGGTTAGCACTGATAATAACAGGATATATCTTCTTTTCATCAAGATCAGCATATTTAAGATTATTAGGCAAAGGTTTAAGATCAAACACGGGATCACCCTTGGGTGGAGGAGGATCCCCCAAAATTTCAACAGGCAAATTGTGATGCAGAATAGGTTCTTGTTTAAAGAATACTTCATCTATTTCCCTTCTTTCATTCATGAACATATCATTTTCATGGTCTAGCAGATAATGTTCTAAAGGATTACTAGGAGGTACGGCAATAGAAGCAAGACCAATAATTTCATCCTTACTAGGTAATTCTTCCTCACGATGTTGTTTACTAAATTTAGAGAAATTAAACTCATGAACCATATCATCCAAACCAACAGTAACAATATTCTTAGTGCAGTCTATGGTAGCATTGACAGTATTTAAGAAGGGTCTACCAAATATAATTGGACAAAAACTATCTTGCGGAGAAGTAAGAACAAGAAAATCAGCAGGATATTTAGTTTTCCCACACAAGAATTCAACATCTCTAACAATTCCAATTGGTGCAATAGTATCTCTATTAGCAAGTTTAATAGTAACATCAATATCTTCTAACTCAACAGGTGCAATTTCATTCTTAATTTCTTTGTATAAGTCATGAGGTATAACACGAGCACTAGCACCCATATCACATAAGCCATGATAACAGTGATCTCCTATTTTAATAGAAATAACAGGCACGCCTACCACAGGTCTATGTTTATCCTTATCACAAGGTTTAGCAATTCTAGCAGTTTCACCTTCGAACTGAATAACATGCCCATCAATATTATCAGACAAGAGATCTTTAACAATAGTAATATTAGGTTCTATTTTAACTTGCTCAGGAGGTGTATAAGTTTTGATATTGCTTTTACGAACAACATTTGAAGCTTTAGCATGATCTTTTACTCTAACATGGAAAGGTGGTTTCTCAACATAAGAAGTAGGAACAATAGGATCATTATAAGTGACAGTCTTTTCTTCAACTTTAATAGGTGCAGCTACTTTAAATTCTATGGGAGGATGATATTTAAACCACTTCTCCTTAGGGAGATCAACATAAGTAGCAAAAGATTCACAGAAAGAAGCCACTATCTCAGAGTCAAGTCCATATTTAGTGCTAAACTTACGGAAAATATCGGTATCCATAAAAGATTTAACACAATCAAACTTAGGTGTCATACCTGACTCCTTACCTTCGTCGAGGTCCCAATCTTCAGAGTTGCATTTAATTCTATCCAATAAATTCCATCTGAATTCAATAGTCTTCATCAAAAAAGAGCCATCACAAGAAGTATCGAGCATGTTGCGATTGTTTTCAGAAAGCCGAGCATAAAAACTTTGCATAATTATTTCTCTCCGGAGCTCATGATTGGGGCATGAATATAACATTGATTTAAGCCTCCCCAAGCTTGAGCGATGCTTTCTCCTCCGCGAGGCCAGCGATTATATATATAATTGCGATCACGATGAACAAGATGCATAGGGTAATACTTTTGATGAAATTCCAGCTTCAATCTTTTATAGTCCCATGATCTCATATTGTCACATTGCCTATACCATACGAATGCGTCTCCCTTCAAAGATAAAGGGAATACCTTCTTCTTAGCAACATCATCGGGTATACCTGCAAGCTTAAATAATCCACAAACTTCATCCACATATATTAAGTGCTCATCAGGATGCTTTGTTCCATCTCCTGTAAAAGGATTAGCTAGCAATTTTTCCATCATAGCCGCAGGAAATTCAAAAGGAGTTTCATTTTCAATAGGTTCAGTAGGTTGAGGAGCAACTCTTTTCTCTACTTGACAGGGTGAAGATACCCCGAACAAGCCCCTTAGAGTATTACTTTCCATAGTAACAAGTGACAGTAAATTTCAGCACACTATATAAATTTTTCCTTACCAAATTCCACCTACCAAAGGCGCTACACTCCCCGGCAATGGCGCCAGAAAAGAGTCTTGATGCCCCACAAGTATAGGGGATCTATCGTAGTCCTTTTGATAAGTAAGAGTGTCGAAACCAACGAGGAGCAGAAGGAAATGATAAGCGGTTTTCAGCAAGGTATTCTCTACAAGTACTGAAATAAGTGGTAACAGCTAGTTTTGTGATATGATAAATTGTAACGAGCAACAAGTAACAAAAGTAAATAAAGTGCAGCAAGGTGGCCCAATCCTTTTTGTAGCAAAGGACAAGCCGGAACAAACTCTTATAATAGGAAAAGCGCTCCCGAGGACACATGGGAATATCGTCAAGCTAGTTTTCATCACGTTCATATGATTCACGTTCGATACTTTGATAATTTGATATGTGGGTGGACCGGTGCTTGGGCGCTGTTCTTACTTGAACAAGCATCCCACTTATGATTAACCTCTATTGCAAGCATCTGCAACTACAACAAAAGTATTAAGGTAAACCTAACCATAGCATGAAACATATGGATCCAAATCAGCCCCTTACGAAGCAACGCATAAACTAGGGTTTAAGCTTCTGTCACTCTAGCAACCCATCATCTACTTATTACTTCCCAATGCCTTACTCTAGGCCCAAATAATGGTGAAGTGTTACGTAGTCGACGTTCACATAACACCACTAGAGGCTAGACAACATACATCTTATCAAAATATCAAACGAATACCAAATTCACATGACTACTCATAGCAAGACTTCTCCCTTGTCCTCAGGAACAAACGTAATTACTCACAAAGCATATTCATGTTCATAATCAGAGGGGTAATAATATGCATATATGATCTGAACATATGATCTTCCACCAATTAAACCAACTAGCATCAACTACAAGGAGTAATCAACACTACTAGCAACCTACTAGCACCAATCCCGGACTTTGAGACAAGAATTGGATACAAGAGATGAACTAGGGTTTGGAGATGAGATGGTGTTGGTGAATATGTTGATGGAGATTGCCCTCTCCCGATGAGGGGAGCATTGGTGATGACGATGGTGATGATTTCCCCCTTCGGGAGGGAAGTATCCCCGGCAGAACAGCTCTACCGGAGCTCTAGATTGGATCCGCCAAGGTTTCGCCTCGTGGCGGCGGATTCTCGTCCCGAAAAGTTCCCCCTTATTTTTTTCTCATCGAAAGACCTCATATAGGAGAAGATGGGTATCAGATAGCCACCAGGGGGCCCACGAGGTAGGGGGGCGCCCCCACCCTCGTGAGAAGGGTGTGGGCCCCCTGGCCTTCATCTTTGGCGAGGATTTTTCTTTGTTTCTTTTAAGATGCCCCGTGAAGTTTCAGGACTTTCGGAGTTGCGCAGAATAGGCCTCTAATATTTGCTTCTTTTCCAGCCCAGAATTCCAGCTGCCGGCATTCGCCCTCTTTATGTAAACCTTGTAAAATAAGAGAGAATAGCCATAAGTATTGTGACATAAAGTGAAATAACAGTCCATAATGCAATAAATATCGATATAAAAGCATGATGCAAAATGGACGTATCACGGCCCACGGGACCAACAAAGCCCATGCCCTCATCAGGGGGGATGGGACAGGGAGTGGCAACAGTAAAGCCCACTCCCTCCCCTTTTCCAGGAGATGCCTAGGCCACAGTGCGCTATACCAACAGAGATCTCCGTCTGGCGCGGCACTGTTGCCATGTCATCCCTGACATCAGCAACAGTGGGCGGAGTCCTGTTCCCACGATGGCCTGACGGTACGGTCCACGGATGACGGGCCCCACCAGTCAGCTATAGTCCGGAAGACGGCAAGGGCGCCACCAGTCGGTCCCATAGGAAGTCGGCCCCCGGGAGTCGGCCTGCCCCTCCCACGGGTTCCCCACGCCATTAACCAGACGAGACAAGGAGTGGCTACTGTGATCACTCGCCAGACGGCGGGGCTGTAGCCATGACCCCATGACCAAGCCTGCATCATTAGAGGCACGACTACAGTAATCAGCAGCCGGCAAGACCCGCAAGCAGTGGGTACGGCCTGTCGGCTCCGTACCAGACCAGTCGGCAGGGCCCACCAACCGACGGGCCCCAGCAGTCGGCAGAGGGGCCGGCAGGCGAAGAGACCGACGGTTGGGCCCTGCGCCCAGACAGTTTACCATTGTACCCCTGGGGGTAGGCCTATATAAACCCCCAGGGCACCCATGCAAATAGTTCTGATCCATTAGAACTAGACCAGATCACAGAGGGGGGAAAGAGCTGACCCTGCCTTCTCCTACCTTCAGCATACAGCTCGAGGAGCGCCCTTGTATTCACTTTGCCTTAGTGATCATGTGGAAGCCCCGCAGAGCAGGACTAGGGGTGTTATCTTCTAGGAGAGCCCCGAACCTGGGTAAAGTACACCGACGTTCGTGTCTACGCCTCATCCCGTTTCCAGGCACCGGTGATGTTCTACTCGCCCCACCATGATAAGCCATCCATTGGCACCCAACCCCCGACATTTGACGCCCACCGTGGGGCCTGGTGCATCGTCGTCCGGAGACCTATTCTGGACGGGAACCCTTTTCCTCCCTGGCGAGCGCAGCCAGCCTGGCACGCCAGGCGGAGTCTGCGCTGACGCGCAGCATGACGCTGAAATCGCCTGCGTGGCCAGTTGCCTCACCGATCTTGTCAGCAAGGTCCGCCTCTCCGACGAGCCCGCATCCGACGCGGGCACGGGCTGCCGCGAGAGCCTCCTCGCGGGCCTCCTTGATCAACTCCACGTCGCGAGCGAGCCAACTGGGGACTTGGAGTCCGTAGGCTCCACTGATCCGATGTTGGTCAACTCCGACACCGCGCCGCTTGACATTTTCCCCACCAACGTGGTGGTCTACGACGAGTCGCTCCCTTGCGCGGAGAGCGGCGGAAGCACCGTCACGGAAGTGCTTGTCATTGATCATGGCGAGCACTCTGGCAGGGGTGATTATGACCCGCTCAATGCGGCGCTGCAAGACCTGGCAGCGCCCATCCCCGAAGACGCCGACGCCGAGACGCTGGAGGCACGCCGCCATCAACTAGTCGAAGGCGCCAAAAAGCTGGACAACATGAGACGCCTATCAGAGGCCTACCAGCGCGAGATGGACCGCGCTGTGGGCGGCAGGCCGGCTCCAGCTGGGCCTAGCGGCCTTGGCATAGTCTAGCAGCGCGGTGTGGCCATCGCCGACCTATTCGGGGCAAATCGCCCCGTTTACGCCACGCCTGCAGAGAACATTCGAGCCGCCTAGGCGGCGGCAGATGAGCTGGACAAGTTCGAGGGCGAAGACCGTCGCTTGATGACGGAGCGCGTCCAGCGACTCCTTGATGCAGCTGCGGAGCAGAACGAGGGCGACTGCCGCACTGATGCGTCGCACCGACAGAATGACAACCTGCCTCCCCATGAGACCAAGGCGCGACGTCTCGGACGCCGACTGGTGGCGTCCGCGAAAGAAAAGACAAGGAGCCGGCTGCCAGCCGAAGTCGGACTCGCATCACCATAGAGCGCGATCGAGACGGCCGCCCAAGAACAGTGGAACGACGGGACGACTGTCCACCTTCTCCCCCTCGAAGGGAAAGGCGAGTCTCCCCGCCGCCTGTTGATCACCCGGCGCTCGGCGACCGCCTTGGCCGCCGAGAGGGAGTCGGAGAGAATGACGCCCGCCACCGGATCGACCGTCTCCACCGATCCCTGGCGCTTGGAGAAGAAGATGAGTTGGGTCCGCCGTGTTTCGGCCTCCGCATCCGAGACGAGCCCTTCCCCAAAGGGTTCACGCTCCCTAGAGACACACCCAAATACACCGGCTCCGTGAAGCCGGAAGACTGGCTGGTCGACTACTCCACGACCGTCAGCATAGCAAACGGCAACAAGCGTGTTGCCGTGAAGTATGTTCCGCTCATGCTCTAGGGCATGGCCTAGACGTGGCCGAACAGCTTAAGGCCCCGCAGCATCAACAGTTGGGTCGACTTCACCGACGCCTTCGTCCGCAACTTCACCAGCACGTACAAGCGGCCTCCCAAACCTCGCCAACTCTCCTTGTGCGTGCAGGGCCCCAACGAGTCAACTTGCGACTACCTCACGCGCTGGGCCGAGCTCCGCAACTCCTGCGATGGCGTGCACGAGGTGCAGGCTATTGAGTACTTCACTGCAGGATGCCGAGAGGGCACCATCCTCAAGCACAAGCTTCTCTGTGATGAGCCGGAAACCCTCGACGAGCTGCTGATCATAGCAGACAAATACGCCACGGCCGACTCCTCCATGAAGACGGAGATTCAAGTTAGTGCGATAGGCAAGGTGACTCCTCAGGCTCCTCGAACCCCGGCCGGAGACACCAGTTGGCGTCAACAGCAGAATGACCACAAGTGCAAAGCCCCACAACCGACTTCCACCAGTCGGTCGGTGGCGACAGTTGAAGACCAGCAGCCGGAAGGGCAGCCTCCGCCCAAACGCCAGAAGGGCGGCAAGCCCAACTGGCAGCCAGCTTTCTCATATGAGCAGGCTTTGGATGGACCCTGCAAATTCCACAGTGGCGCGAAGCCGTCCAACCACACCACTCGGAAGTGCCACTGGCTCACCAGGATCGCCAAGGGAGACGACCTTTTGCCTCCCCACCTGCTGGGCAGCCGCCTCCTCCTCCGCCCCAGCAGCCGGCGGTCAGACCAGTCGGCGCGATACAAGACGAGTACCCAGAAGAGCATGGAGCCTATGTCGTGTTCACCAGCGTGGCCGATGATCGACGCAGCAGGCGGCTGTAGCAGCAGGAGGTGAATGCAGTAGCATCTGACACACCAGAGTTCATGCATTGGTCTGAGAAGCCCATCAGCTGGAGCAGAGCTGACCACCCAGAAGTAATGCCCAAACCCGGCTCCTACGCCTTGGTTTTGGACGCCACCTTTGCCACGGATAAGCGAGCTGCTCGCTTCTCCAGAGTACTGATAGACGGCGGCAGCAACATCAACATCCTGTACAAGGATACCATGGAGAAATTAGGAATTAGACAGAGGCAGCTTCAGTCCAGCCGGACAGTGTTCCATGGCATAGTTCCTGGCCTTTCCTGCTCACCAATCGGTAAGATCTTGATTGACGTCCTCTTCGGAGACAAAGATCATTTCCGCTGAGAGTAAATTTGGTTCGAAGTGGTGGACCTGGAGAGCCCGTACCATGCGCTACTTGGCCGGCCTGCCCTGGCCAAGTTCATGGCTGTCCTCCACTATGCCTACCTCAAGATGAAGATGCCGAGTTCCAAAGGGATTTTGACCATAACTAGCGACTATAAGAAGTCGTCCACCTGCGCAGCAGAGAGCAGTCGGCTGGCCGAGTCCCTCGTGATCGCGGCTACTTGACCGGGTTGTGGCGATGGCAAGCAAACAGCCAGAGATGTCGCCCGATCCCAGGGAGTCAGAAGCTGAGGGCTCGTTCAAGCCGGCCAAAGAAACAAAGAAGATACCTTTGGACCCGGAGCACCCAGAGAGGTACGATGTCATAGGCGCCAACCTCGACAGTAAATAGGAAGGCGAGCTCGTCGATTTCCTCCGTGAGAATCGGGACATCTTCGCATGGTCCCCCAAAGACATGCCAGGTGTCCCGATGGATTTCGCCGAGCACAAATTGCATGTCCGATCTGATGCCAAGCCAGTCAGGCAGCCTATGCGCCGCCTGTCAGAAGAGAAGAGTTGTTGGAGAAGAGATAGCCCGGCTGCTTACGGCCGGCTTCATCATGGAAGTGTTCTTTCCAGAATGGCTAGCCAACCCGGTCCTGGTACTAAAGAAGAACAAGCAATGGCGAATGTGTATTGACTACACTAGCCTCAACAAAGCATGCCCCAAGGACCCATTCGCTTTGCCAAGGATCGACCAAGTGATAGACTCCACAGCCGGATGCGAGCTGTTGAGTTTCTTAGATGCATATTTGGGGTATCACTAGATCAAGTTGAACCCGGCCGATAGACTGAAGACCGCCTTCATCACGCCATTTGGAGCCTTTCTACCTGACCATGACGTTCGGCTTGAGGAACGCCAGTGCCACCTTCCAACGTTGCATGCAGAAGTGCCTCCTCAAGCAACTCGGCAGAAATGCTCATGTTTACATGGACGATGTGGTAGTGAAGACGGAGAAGCGTGGAACACTGCTGGAAGACCTCAAGGAGACCTTTGAGAACTTGCGCTGATTTCAGATCAAGCTCAATCCGGAGAAATGCGTCTTCAGAGTACCAGTCAGCCAGCTCCTTGGCTTCCTGGTCTCCGAACGAGGCATAGAGTGCAACCCTACAAAGATCAAGGCTATTGAGAGGATGGAGGTACCCAGTCGACTGCTGGACGTACAAAAGTTCATGGGGTGTTTGGCATCCATCAGCCGATTCATCAGTCGGCTGGGCGAGAAGGCTCTCCCCCTGTACCAACTCATGAAGAAGACCACTTTTTTTGAGTGGAACCACAAGGCGGACGAAGCTTTTCTCCAACTAAATAAGATGTTAACTACTCCACCTGTCCTAGCGGCTCCGACTCCTAAGGAACCCATGCTCCTCTACATCGCTGCCACCAGCCGAGTAGTCAGCACAGTCATCGTGGTAGAGCGCAAGGAGGAAGGCAAGGCGCTACCAGTCCAGAGACCGGTATATTATTTAAGTGAAGTACTGTCGACCACCAAGCAAAACTACACCAGAAGATGTGCTACGGCATGCACTTTGCCGCCAAGAAATTAAAGCCTTACTTCCAAGAACATCCAATCACTGTGGTCTGCATGGCTCCACTAGCCGAGATCATCGGCAGCCGGGATGCTTCGGGCCGAGTGGCCAAATGGGCCATAGATTTGCCCCCCTACACAATCTACTTCCAGCCTTGTACCGCCATCAAATCACAAGCGCTGGCCTACTTCTGAAGGAAATATGCCCTAGAGGCAATAATAAAGTTATTATTTATTTCCTTATATCATGATAAATGTTTATTATTCATGCTAGAATTGTATTAACCGGAAACATAATACATGTGTGAATACATAGACAAACAGAGTGTCACTAGTATGCCTCTATTTGACTAGCTCGTTAATCAAAGATGGTTATGTTTCCTAACCATGAACAAAGAGTTGTTATTTGATTAACGAGGTCACATCATTAGTTGAATGATCTGATTGACATGACCCATTCCATTAGCTTAGCACCCGATCGTTTAGTATGTTGCTATTGCTTTCTTCATGACTTATACATGTTCCTATAACTATGAGATTATGCAACTCCCGTTTACCGGAGGAACACTTTGGGTACTACCAAACGTCACAACGTAACTGGGTGATTATAAAGGAGTACTACAGGTGTCTCCAATGGTAGATGTTGGGTTGGCGTATTTCGAGATTAGGGTTTGTCACTCCGATTGTCGGAGAGGTATCTCTGGGCCCTCTCGGTAATACACATCACATAAGCCTTGCAAGCATTATAACTAAGATGTTAGTTGTGAGATGATGTATTACGGAACGAGTAAAGAGACTTGCCAGTAACGAGATTGAACTAGGTATTGGATACCGACGATCGAATCTCGGGCAAGTAACATACCGATGACAAAGGGAACAACGTATGTTGTTATGCGGTCTGACCGATAAAGACCTTCGTAGAATATGTAGGAGCCAATATGGGCATCCAGGTCCCGCTATTGGTTATTGACCGGAGACGTGTCTCGGTCATGTCTACATTGTTCTCGAACCGTAGGGTCCGCACACTTAACGTTACGATGACAGTTATTATGAGTTTATGCATTTTCATGTACCGAAGGTTGTTCGGAGTCCCGGATGAGACCACGGACATGACGAGGAGTCTCGAAATGGTCGAGACGTAAAGATTGATATATTGGAAGCCTATGTTTGGACATAGGAAGTGTTCCGGGTGAAATCGGGATTTTACCGGAATACCGGGAGGGTTACCGGAACCCCCCGGGAGACTAATGGGCCTATTGGGCCTTAGTGGAAAAGAGAAAAGGGGCAGCCCACAGCTGGCTGCGTGCCCCCCCTTCCCCAAGTCCTAGTAGGACTAGGAGAAGGGGCCGGCCCCCCTCTCTCTCCTTTCCCCCTTGAGAGTCCTAGTTGGAATAGGATTGGAGGGGGGAGTCCTACTCCCGGTAGGAGTAGGACTCCCCCTGCGCCTCCCTCTCTCTGGCCGGCCAGCCCCCTCCCTCCAACCTTTATATACGGGGGCAGGGGACACCCCAAGACACACAAGTTGATCCTTGAGATCGTTCCTTAGCCGTGTGCGGTGCCCCCTGCCACCATATTCCACCTCGATCATACCGTTGTAGTGCTTAGGCGAAGCCCTGCGTCGGTAGTACATCAAGATCGTCATCACGCCGTCGTGCTGACGGAACTCTTCCTCGACGCTTTGCTGGATCGGAGCCCGAGGATCGTCATCGAGCTGAACGTGTGCTAAGAACTCGGAGGTGCCGGAGTAACGGTGCTTGGATCGGTCGGATCGGGAAGAAGACGTACGACTACTTCCTCTACGTTGTGTGATCGCTTCCGCAGTCGGTCTGCGTTGGTACGTAGACAACACTCTCCCTTCTCGTTGCTGTGCATCACCATGATCTTGCGTGTGCGTAGGAAAATTTTCGAAATTACTACGTTCCCCAACAGTGGCATCCGAGCCAGGTTTTATGGTTTGATGTTATTTGCACGAGTAGAACACAAGTGAGTTGTGGGCGATACAAGTCATACTGCCTACCAGCATGTCATACTTTGGTTCGGCGGTATTGTTGGGTGAGACGATCCGGACCAACCTTACGCGTACTCTTACGCGAGACCGGTTCCCTCGACGTGCTTTGCACATAGATGGCTTGCGGAAGACTGTCTCTCCAACTTTAGTTGAACCAAGTGTGACTACGCCCGGTCCTTGAGAAGGTTAAAACGGAGTCTATTTGATGAACTATCGTTGTGGTTTTGATGCGTAGGTGAGATGAGTTCTTACTTAAGCCCGTAGCAGCCACGTAAAACTTGCAACAACAAAGTAGAGGACGTCTAACTTGTTTTTGCAGGGCATGTTGTGATGTGATATGGTCAAGGCATGATGCTGATTTTATTGTATGAGATGATCATGTTTTGTAACGGAGTTATCGGCAACTGGCAGGAGCCATATGGTTGTCGCTTTATTGTATGCAATGCAATCACGATGTAATGCTTTACTTTATTACTAAGCGGTAGTGATAGTTGTGGAAGCATAAGATTGGCGAGACGACAACGATGCTACGATGGAGATCAAGGTGTCGCGCCGGTGACGATGGTGATCATGACGGTGCTTCGGAGATGGAGATCACAAGCACAAGATGATGATGGCCATATCATATCACTTATATTGATTGCATGTGATGTTTATCCTTTTATGCATCTTATCTTGCTTTGATTGACGGTAGCATTATAAGATGATCTCTCACTAAATTATCAAGAAGTGTTCTCCCTGAGTATGCACCGTTGCCAAAGTTCGTCGTGCCCAGACACCACGTGATGATCGGGTGTGATAAGCTCTACGTCCAAATACAACGGGTGCAAAACAGTTGCACACGCAGAATACTCAGGTTATACTTGACGAGCCAAGCATATACGGATATGGCCTCGAAACACGGAGACCGAAAGGTCGAGCGTGAATCATATAGTAGATATGATCAACATAACGATGTTCACCATTGAAAACTACTCCATCTCACGTGATGATCGGTTATGGTTTAGTTGATTTGGATCACGTGATCACTTAGAGGATTAGAGGGATATCTATCTAAGTGGGAGTTCTTAAGTAATATGATTAAATTGAACTTAAATTTATCATGAACTTAGTCCTGGTAGTATCTTGCAAATCATGTTGTAGATCAATAGCTCGCGTTGTTGCTTCCCTATGTTTATTTTGATATGTTCCTAGAGAAAATTGTGTTGAAAGATGTTAGTAGCAATGATGCGGATTGGATCCGTGATCTGAGGTTTATCCTCATTGCTGCACAGAAGAATTATGTCCTTGATGCACCGCTAGGTGACAGACCTATTGCAGGAGCAGATACAGACGTTATGAACGTTTGGCTAGCTCAATATGATGACTACTTGATAGTTTAGTGCACCATGCTTAACAGCTTAGAATCGGGACTTCAAAGACGTTTTGAACGTCATGGACCATATGAGATGTTCCAGGAATTGAAGTTAATATTTCAAGCAAATACCCGAGTTGAGAGACATGAAGTCTCCAGCAAGTTCTATAGCTAAAAGATGGAGGAGAATCGCTCAACTAGTGAGCATGTGCTCAGATTGTCTGGGTACTACAATCGCTTGAATCAAGTGGGAGTTAATCTTCTAGATAAGATAGTGATTGACAGAATTCTCTAGTCATCATCACTAAGTTAGTAGAACTTCGTGATGAACTATAATATGCAAGGGATAACGGAAACAACTCCCAAGCTCTTCGTGATGCTGAAATCAACGAAGGTAGAAATCAAGAAAAACATCAAGTGTTGATGGTTGACAAGACCACTAGTTTCAAGAAAAGGGCAAAGGGAAGAAGGGGAACTTCAAGAAGAACGGCAAGCAAGTTGCTGCTCAAGTGAAGAAGCCCAAGTCTGATCCTAAGCCCGAGACTAAGTGATTCTACTGCAAAGGGACTGGTCACTGGAAGCGGAACTACCCCAAGTGATTGGCGGATAAGTAGGATGGCAAAGTGAACATAAGTATATTTGATATACATGTTATTGATGTGTACTATACTAGTGTTTATAGCAAACCCTCAGTATTTGATGCTAGTTCAGTTGCTAAGATTAGTAACTCGAAACGGGAGTTGCAGAATAAACAGAGACTAGTTAAGGGTGAAGTGATGATGTGTGTTGGAAGTAGTTCCAAGATTGATATGATCATCATCGCACACTCCCCTATACCTTCGGGATTAGTGTTGAACTTAAATAAGTGTTATTTGGTTTTTGCGTTGAGCATGAATATGATTTGATCATGTTTATTGTAATACGGTTATTCATTTAAGTAAAAGAATAAATTGTTGTTCTGTTTACATGAATAAAACCTTATATGGTTACACACCCAATGAAAATAGTTCATTGGATCTCGATCTTAATAATACACATATTCATAATATTGAAACCAAAAGATGCAAAGTTAATAATGATAGTGCAACTTATTTGTGGCACTGCTGTTTAGGTCATATTGGTATAAAGCGCATGAAGAAACTCCATGCTGATGGGCTTTCGGAATCACTTGATTATGAATCACTTGATGCTTGCGAACCATGCCTTTTGGGCAAGATGACTAAAACGCCGTTCTCCGGAACAATGGAGCGAGAAAAGATTTATTGGAAATCATACATACTGATGTATGTGGTCCGATGAATATTGAGGCTCGCGACATGTATCATTATTTTCTGATCTTCACAGATGATTTGAGCAGATATGAGTATATCTACTTGATGAAACATAAGTCTGAATCATTTGAAAAGTTCAAAGAATTTCAGAGTGAAGTGGAAAATCATCGTGACAAGAAAATAAAAGTTTCTACGATATGATCGCAGAGGTAAAATATTTGAGTTACGAGTTTGGTCTTCAATTAAAACAATGTGGAATAGTTTCACAAAATCATGCCACATGGAACACCACAGCATAATGGTGTGTCCGAACGTCAGAACCGTACTTTATTGGATATAGTGCAATCTATGATGTATCTTACCGATCTACCACTATCGTTTTGGGGTTATGCATTAGAGACAGCTGCATTCACATTAAATAGGGCACCATCTAAATCCGTTGAGACGACACCGTGTGAACTATGGTTTGGCAAGAAACCTAAGCTGTCGTTTCTTAAAAATTTGGGGTTGCGATGCTTATATGAAAAAGTTTCATCCTGATAAGCTCAAACTCAAATCGGAGAAGTGCGTCTTCATAGGATATCCAAAGGAAACTATTGGATACACCTTCTATCACAGAACCGAAGGCAAGACTTTTGTTCGGAAACTTTCTGGAGAAGGAGTTTCTCTCGAAAGAAGTGAGTGGGAGGAAAGTAGAACTTGACGAGGTAACTGTACCTGCTCCCTTATTGGAAAGTAGTACATCACAGAAAAATGTTTCTGTGACACCTACACCAGTTAGTGAGGAAGCTAATGATGATGATCATGAAACTTCAGAACAAGACACTACTGAACCTCGTAGATCAACTAGAGTAAGATCCGCGCCAGAGTGGTACGGTAATCCTGTTCTGGAAGTCATGCTACTAGATCATGATGATCCTACGAACTATGAAGAAGCGATGGTGAGCCCAGATTCCGCAAAGTGGCTTGAAGCCATGAAATCTGAGATGGGATCCATGTATGAGAACAAAGTATGGACTTTGGTTGACTTGCCCGATGATCGGCAAGCAATTGAGAATAAATGGATCTTTAAGAAAAAGACTGACGCTGATGGTAATGTTACTGTCTACAAAGCTCGACTTGTCACAAAAGGTTTTCGACAAGTTCAAGGAGTTGACTACGATGAGACTTTCTCACCCGTAGCGATGCTTAAGTCTGTCAGAATCATGTTAGCAATTGCCGCATTTTATGATTATGAAATTTGGCAAATGGATGTAAAAACTGCATTCCTGAATGGATTTCTGGAAGAAGAGTTGTATATGATGCAACTGGAAGGTTTTGTCGATCCAAAGGGAGCTAACAAAGTGTGCAAACTCCAGCGATCCATTTATGGACTGGTGCAAGCATCTCGGAGTTGGAATAAACGCTTTGATAGTGTGATCAAAGCATTTGGTTTTATACAGACTTTTGGAGAAGCCTGTATTTACGAGAAAGTGAGTGGGAGCACTACAGCATTTCTGATAAGTATATGTGAATGACATATTGTTGATCGGAAATAATGTAGAATTATTCTGTAAAGCATAAAAGGAATGTTTGAAAGGAGTTTTTCAAAGAAAGACTTCGGTAAAGCTGCTTACATATTGAGCTTCAAGATCTATAGAGATAGATCAAGACGCTTGATAAGTTTTTCAATAAGTACATACCTTGACAAGATTTTGAAGTAGTTCAAAATGGAACAGTCAAAGAAAAAGTTTCTTGCCTGTGTTACAAGGTGTGAAGTTGAGTAAAGACTCAAAGCCCGACCACGGCAGAAGATAGAAAGAGAATGAAAGTCATTCCCTATGCCTCATTCATAGGTTCTATAAAGTATGCCATGCTGTGTACCGGATCTATTGTATACCCTGCACTGATTTGGCAAGGGAGTACAATAGTGATCTAGGAGTAGATCACTGGACAGCGGTCAGAATTATCCTTGGTGAAATAAGGAAATGTTTCTTGATTATGGACGTGACAAAAAGGTTCGTCATAAAGGGTTACGTCGATGCAAGTTTTTGACACTGATCCAGATGATTCTAAATCTGGATACATATTGAAAGTGGGAGCAATTAGCTAGAGTAGCTCCGTGTAGAGCATTGTAGACATAGAACTTGCAAAATACTTACGGATCTGAATGTGACAGACCCGTTGACTAAAATTATCTCACAAGCAAAACATGATCACACCTTAGTACTCTTTGGGTGTTAATCACATAGATATGTGAACTAGATTACTGACTCTAGTAATCCCTTTGAGTGTTGGTCACATGACGATGTGAACTATGGGTGTTAATCACATGGTGATGTGAACCATTGCTGCTAAATCACATGGCGATGTGAACTAGATTATTGACTCTAGTGCAAGTGGGAGACTGAAGGAAATATGCCCTAGAGGCAATAATAAAGTTATTATTTATTTCCTTATATCATGATAAATGTTTATTATTCATGCTAGAATTGTATTAACCGGAAACATAATACATGTGTGAATACATAGACAAACAGAGTGTCACTAGTATGCCTCTACTTGACTAGCTCGTTAATCAAAGATGGTTATGTTTCCTAACCATGAACAAAGAGTTGTTATTTGATTAACGAGGTCACATCATTAGTTGAATGATCTGATTGACATGACCCATTCCATTAGCTTAGCACCCGATCATTTAGTATGTTGCTATTGCTTTCTTCATGACTTATACATGTTCCTAGAACTATGAGATTATGCAACTCCCGTTTACCGGAGGAACACTTTGGGTACTACCAAACGTCACAACGTAACTGGGTGATTATAAAGGAGTACTACAGGTGTCTCCAATGGTAGATGTTGGGTTGGCGTATTTCGAGATTAGGGTTTGTCACTCCGATTGTCGGAGAGGTATCTCTGGGCCCTCTCGGTAATACACATCACATAAGCCTTGCAAGCATTATAACTAAGATGTTAGTTGTGAGATGATGTATTACGGAACGAGTAAAGAGACTTGCCAGTAACGAGATTGAACTAGGTATTGGATACCGACGATCGAATCTCGGGCAAGTAACATACCGATGACAAAGGGAACAACGTATGTTGTTATGCGGTCTGACCGATAAAGATCTTCGTAGAATATGTAGGAGCCAATATGGGCATCCAGGTCCCGCTATTGGTTATTGACCGGAGATGTGTCTCGGTCATGTCTACATTGTTCTCGAACCGTAGGGTCCGCACGCTTAACGTTATGATGACAGTTATTATGAGTTTATGCATTTTGATGTACCGAAGGTTGTTCGGAGTCCCGGATGAGATCACGGACATGACGAGGAGTCTCAAAATGGTCGAGACGTAAAGATTGATATATTGGAAGCCTATGTTTGGACATAGGAAGTGTTTCGGGTGAAATCGGGATTTTACCGGAATACCGGGAGGGTTACCGGAACCCCCCGGGAGACTAATGGGCCTATTGGGCCTTAGTGGAAAAGAGAAAAGGGGCAGCCCACAGCTGGCCACACGCCCCCCCTTCCCCAAGTCCTAGTAGGACTAGGAGAAGGGGCCGGCTGTTGGGGAACGTTGCAGAAAACAAAAATTTTCCTACTCGTTTCACCAAGATCATCTAGGAGTTCATCTAGCAACGAGTCACGAGATGCATCTACATACCTTTGTAGATCGCGAGCGGAAGCGTTCGTTAGAACGAGGTTGATGTTGTCGAACACGACGTGATCCAAATCACCGATGACCAGCGCCGAACGGACGGCACCTCCGCGTTCAACACACGTACGGGACGGGAGACGTCTCCTCCTTCTTGATCCAGCAAGGGGGAAGGAGAGGTTGACGAAGATCCAGCAGCACGACGGCGTGATGGTGGATGCAGGGCGTCACGACAGCAGGGCTTCGCCGTGTACTACGAGAGAGAAAGGTGTAACAGGGAGAGAGGGAAGCACCAAAGGCGTGGGCATCAAGTCCCTCCTCTCCCCCACTATATATAGGGGTGCAAAGGGGGGGGCGCCGGCCCTGGTAGATGGGATCTACCAGGGGGGCGGCGGCCAAGGGGTGGGGGGCTTGCCCCCCAAGCAAGGGGGCGCCCCCCTTAGGGTTCCCCCCCCCACCAACCCTAGGCGCATGGGCCTTGGGGGGGATGGCGCCCCAGCCCACTATGGGCTGGGTTCCCACCTATTTCAGCCCAAGGAGCCCTCCGGGATAGGTGGCCCCACCCGGTGGACCCCCGGGACCCTTCCGGTGGTCCCGGTACAATACCGGGTACCCCGAAACTTGTCCCGATGGCCGAAACTGCACATCCTATATATAATTCTTTACCTCCGGACCATTCCGGAACTCCTCGTGACGTCCGGGATCTCATCCGGGACCCCGAACAACATTCGGGTTACTGCATATACTTATCTTTACAACCCTAGCGTCACCGAACCTTAAGTGTGTAGACCCTACGGGTTCGGGAGACAAGCAGACATGACCGAGACGACTCTCCAGTCAATAACCAACAGCGGGATCTGGATACCCATGTTGGCTCCCACATGCTCCACGATGATTTCATCGGATGAACCACGATGTCGAGGATTCAATCAACCCCGTATGCAATTCCCTTTGTCAATCGATATATTACTAGCCCGAGATTCGATCGTCGGTATCCCAATACCTCGTTCAATCTCGTTACCGGCAAGTCACTTTACTCGTACCGTAATGCATGATCCCGTGACCAGACACTTGGTCACTTTGAGCTCATTATGATGATGCATTACCGAGTGGGCCCAGTGATATCTCTCCGTCATACGGAGTGACAAATCCCAGTCTTGATCCGTGTCAACCCAACAGATACTTTCGGAGATACCCGTAGTCTACCTTTATAGTCACCCAGTTACGTTGTGACGTTTGGTATACCCAAAGCATTCCTACGGTATCCGGGAGTTACACGATCTCATGGTCTAAGGAAAAGATACTTGACATTGCAAAACTCTAGCAAACGAACTACACGATCTTCAAGCTATGTTTAGGATTGGGTCTTTGTCCATCACATCATTCTCCTAATGATGTGATCTCGTTATCAATGACATCCAATGTCCATAGTCAGGAAACCATGACTATCTGTTGATCAACGGGCTAGTCAACTAGAGGCTTACTAGGGACATGTTGGTGTCTGTTATTCACACATGTATTACGATTTCCGGATAACACAATTATAGCATGAATAAAGACAATTATCATGAACAAGGAAATATAATAATAATGCTTTTATTATTGCCTCTAGGGCATATTTCCAACAGTCTCCCACTTGCACTAGAGTCAATAATCTAGTTACATTGTGATGAATCGAACACCCATGGAATTCTGGTGCTGATCATGTTTTGCCCTAGGGAGAGGTTTAGTCAACGGATCTGCTACATTCAGGTCCGTATGTACTTTACAAATTTCTATGTCTCCATCTTGAACATTTTCACGAATGGAGTTGAAGCGACGCTTGATGTGCCTTGTCTTCTTGTGAAACCTGGGCTCCTTGGCAAGTGCAATAGCTCCAGTGTTGTCACAGAAGAGCTTGATCGGCCCCGACGCATTGGGTATGACTCCGAGGTCGGTGATGAACTCCTTCACCCAAATTGCCTCATGTGCTGCCTCCGAGGCTGCCATGTACTCTGCTTCACACGTAGATCCCGCCACGACGCTTTGCTTGCAACTGCACCAGCTTACTGCCCCACCATTCAAAATATACACGTATCCGGTTTGTGACTTCGAGTCATCCAGATCTGTGTCGAAGCTAGCGTCGACGTAACCCTTTACGACGAGCTCTTCGTCACCTCCATAAACGAGAAACATCTCCTTAGTCCTTTTCAGGTACTTTAGGATATTCTTGACCGCTGTCCAGTGTTCCTTGCCGGGATTACTTTGGTATCTTCCTACCAAACTTACGGCAAGGTTTACATCAGGTCTGGTACACAGCATGGCATACATAATAGAACCTATGGCTGAGGCATAGGGGATGACACTCATCTCTTCTATTTCTTCTGCCGTGGTCGGACTTTGAGCTGAGCTCAATTTCATACCTTGTAACACAGGCAAGAACCCCTTCTTAGACTGATCCATATTGAACTTCTTCAATATCTTATCAAGGTATGTACTTTGTGAAAGACCTATGAGGTGTCTCGATCTATCTCTATAGATTTTGATGCCTAATATATAAGCAGCTTCTCCAAGGTCCTTCATTGAAAAACTCTTATTCAAGTAGGCCTTAATGCTGTCCAAGAGTTCTATATCATTTCCCATCAAAAGTATGTCATCTACATATAATATGAGAAATGCTACAGAGCTCCCACTCACTTTCTTGTAAACGCAGGCTTTTCCATAAGTCTGTGTAAACCCAAACGCTTTGATCATCTCATCAAAGCGAATGTTCCAACTCCGAGATGCTTGCACCAGCCCATAAATCGAGCGTTGGAGCTTGCACACTTTGTCAGCATTCTTAGGATCGACAAAACCCTCTGGCTGCATCATATACAATTCTTCCTTAAGGAAACCATTAAGGAAAGCCGTTTTGACGTCCATTTGCCATATTTCATAATCGTAAAATGCGGCAATTGCTAACATGATTCGGACGGACTTTAGCTTCGCTACCGGTGAGAAAGTCTCATCGTAGTCAACCCCTTGAACTTGTCGATAACCCTTAGCGACAAGCCGAGCTTTATAGATGGTCACATTACCATCCGCGTCTGTCTTCTTCTTAAAGATCCATTTATTTTCTATGGCTCGCCGTTCAACGGGCAAGTCAGTCAAAGTCCACACTTCGTTTTCATACATGGATCCTATCTCGGATTTCATGGCTTCTAGCCATTTGTCGGAATCCGGGCCCGCCATTGCTTCTTCATAGTTCGAAGGTTCACCGTTGTCTAACAACATGATTTCCAAGACAGGGTTGCCGTACCACTCTGGTGCGGAACGTGTCCTTGTGGACCTTCGAATTTCAGTAGAAGCTAGATCAGAAGTATCTTGATCATTATCATTAACATCCTCTCTAGTCGGTGCTGGCACCTCAGGAACATTTTCATGAGTTGCGCCATTTTCCGGTACAAGAGGCAATACTTCATCTAGTTCTACTTTCCTCCCACTTACTTCTTTCGAGAGAAACTCCTTCTCTAGAAAGGATCCATTCTTGGCAACAAAGACCTTGCCTTCGGATCTGAGGTAGAAGGTATACCCAATAGTTTCTTTAGGGTATCCTATGAAGACGCATTTTTCCGACTTGGGTTCGAGCTTTTCAGGTTGAAGTTTCTTGACATAAGCATCGCATCCCCAAACTTTTAGAAATGACAGCTTAGGTTTCTTCCCAAACCATAATTCATACGGTGTCATCTCAACGGATTTTGACGGAGCCCTATTTAAAGTGAATGCGGCAGTCTCTAAAGCATAGCCCCAAAAAGATAGCGGTAAATCGGTAAGAGACATCATAGACCGCACCATATCTAATAGAGTGCGATTACAACGTTCGGACACACCGTTACGCTGAGGTGTTCCAGGCGGCGTTAGTTGTGAAACTATTCCACATTTTCTTAAGTGTGTGCCAAATTCGTGACTCAAGTATTCTCCTCCACGATCTGATCATAGAAACTTGATTTTACTGTCACGTTGATTCTCGACCTCACTCTGAAATTCCTTAAACTTTTCAAAGGTTTCAGACTTGTGTTTCATTAAGTAGATATACCCATATCTACTCAAGTCATCAGTGAGAGTGAGAACATAACGATAGCCACCGCGTGCCTCAACGCTCATTGGACCGCACACATCAGTATGTATGATTTCCAATAAGTTGGTTGCTCGCTCCATTGTTCCTGAGAACGGAGTCTTGGTCATTTTACCCATAAGGCATGGTTCGCACGTGTCAAATGATTCATAGTCAAGAGACTCTAAAAGTCCATCTTTATGGAGCTTCTTCATGCGTTTGACACCTATGTGACCAAGGCGGCAGTGCCACAAATATGTGTGACTATCGTTATTAACCTTACATCTTTTGGTATTCACACTATGAACATGTGTAGCATTACGCTCGAGATTCATTAAGAATAAACCATTCACCACAGGAGCATGACCATAAAACATATCTCTCATATAAATAGAACAACCATTATTCTCGGATTTAAATGAGTAGCCATCTCGAATTAAACGAGATCCTGATACAATGTTCATGCTCAAAGCTGGTACTAAATAACAATTATTGAGGTTTAAAACTAATCCCGTAGGTAAATGAAGAGGTAGCGTGCCGACGGCGATCACATCGACTTTGGAACCATTCCCGACGCGCATCGTCACCTCGTCCTTCGCCAGTCTCCGCCTATTCCGTAGTTCCTGCTGTGAGTTACATATGTGAGCAACTGCACCGGTATCAAATACCCAAGAGCTACTACGATTACTGGTAAGGTACACATCAATTACATGTATATCACATATACCTTTTGTTTTGCCGGCCTTCTTGTCTGCTAAGTATTTGGGGCAGTTCCGCTTCCAGTGTCCGCTTCCCTTGCAATAAAAGCACTCAGTCTCAGGCTTGGGTCCATTCTTTGGCTTCTTCCCGGCAGCTTGCTTGCCGGGCGCGGCAACTTCCTTGCCGTCCTTCTTGAATGCTTTCTTACCCTTGCCCTTCTTGAACTTAGTGGTTTTATTGACCATCAACACTTGATGTTCCTTCTTGACTTCTACCTCTGCTGATTTCAGCATTGCAAACACCTCAGGAATGGTCTTTTGCATCCCTTGCATGTTGAAGTTCATCACAAAGCTCTTGTAGCTTGGTGGAAGCGACTGGAGGATTCTGTCAATGACCGCATCGTCCGGGAGATTGACTCCCAGCTGAGACAAGCGGTTATGTAATCCAGACATAGTGAGTATGTGCTCACTGACAGAACTATTTTCCTCCATCTTACAGCTGAAGAACTTATCGGAGACTTCATATCTCTCGATTCGGGCATGAGCTTGGAAAACCATTTTCAGCTCTTCGAACATCTCATATGCTCCATGTCTCTCAAAACGCTTTTGGAGCCCCGGTTCTAAACTGTAAAGCATGCCGCACTTAACGAGGGAGTAGTCGTCAACACGTGTCTGCCAGGCGTTCATAACGTCTAGGTTCTGTGGGACGGGAGCTTCACCTAGCGGTGCTTGTAGGACGTAATCTTTCTTGGCAGCTATGAGGATGATCCTCAGGTTCCGGACCCAGTCCGTATAGTTGCTGCCATCGTCTTTCAGCTTGGTTTTCTCTAGGAACGCGTTGAAGTTGAGGACTACGTGGGCCATTTGATCTACAAGACATATTGTAAAATGTTTTTAGACTAATGTTCATGATAATAAAGTTCATCTTAATCAAATTATATAATGAACTCCCACTTAGATTAGACATCCCTCTAGTCCTCTAAGTATTACATGATCCGAGTTAACTAGGCCGTGTCCGATCATCACGTGAGACGGACTAGTCAACGTCGGTGAACATCTTCATGTTGATCGCATCTTCTATACGACTCATGCTCGACCTTTCGGTCTTCTGTGTTCTGAGGCCATGTCTGTACATGCTAGGCTCGTCAAGTTAACCCTAAGTGTTTTGCATGTGTAAAACTGTCTTACACCCGTTGTATGTGAACGTAAGAATCTATCACACCCGATCATCACGTGGTGCTTCGAAACGACGAACTTTAGCAACGGTGCACAGTTAGGGGAGAACACTTCTTGAAATTGTTATGAGGGATCATCTTATTTACTACCGTCGTTCTAAGTAAACAAGATGCAAAACATGATAAACATCACATGTAATCAAATAATAAACGTGACATGATATGGCCATTATCACATAGCTCCTTTGATCTCCATCTTGGGGCTTCATGATCATCCTGTCACCGGCATGACACCATGATCTCCATCATTGTGCCTCCATGAAGTTGCTCGCCAACTATTACTTCTACTACTACGGCTAACGCGTTTAGCAATAAAGTAAAGTAATTTACATGGCGTTTCTTGATGACACGCAGGTCATATAAAAGAATAAAGACAACTCCTATGGCTCCTGCCGGTTGTCATACTCATCGACATGCAAGTCGTGATTCCTATTACAATAGCATGAACATCTCATACATCACATATAGATCATTCATCATTCATCACAACTTTGGCCATATCATATCACAAACCACTTGCTGCAAAAACAAGTTAGACGTCCTCTAATTGTTGTTGCAAGTTTTACGTGGCTGAATTAGGGTTCTAGCAAGAACGTTTTCTTACCTACGTGAAAGCCACAACGTGATTTGTCAACTTCTATTTACCCTTCATAAGGACCCTGTTCATCGAATCCGCTCCAGCTAAAGTGGGAGAGACAGACACCCGCCAGCCACCTTATGCAACTAGTGCATGTTAGTCGGTGGAACCGGTCTCACGTAAGCGTACGTGTAAGGTTGGTCCGGGCCGCTTCATCCCACAATACTGCTGAAGCAAGAAAAGACCAGTAGCGGCAAGAAGGTTGACAAATCCACGCCCACAACGAATTGTGTTCTACTCGCGCAAGAAGAACTACGCATAGACCTAGCTCTGATACCACTGTTGGGGAACGTTGCAGAAAACAAAAATTTTCCTACTCGTTTCACCAAGATCATCTAGGAGTTCATCTAGCAACGAGTCACGAGATGCATCTACATACCTTTGTAGATCGCGAGCGGAAGCGTTCGTTAGAACGAGGTTGATGTTGTCGAACACGACGTGATCCAAATCACCGATGACCAGCGCCGAACGGACGGCACCTCCGCGTTCAACACACGTACGGGACGGGAGACGTCTCCTCCTTCTTGATCCAGCAAGGGGGAA
Source organism: Triticum monococcum (assembly GCA_034509565.1). NCBI lineage: Eukaryota > Viridiplantae > Streptophyta > Magnoliopsida > Poales > Poaceae > Triticum > Triticum monococcum. The sequence continues at coordinate 209,940,369 of CM067847.1, read as the reverse complement.
GGAGAGGTTGACGAAGATCCAGCAGCACGACGGCGTGATGGTGGATGCAGGGCGTCACGACAGCAGGGCTTCGCCGTGTACTACGAGAGAGAAAGGTGTAACAGGGAGAGAGGGAAGCACCAAAGGCGTGGGCATCAAGTCCCTCCTCTCCCCCACTATATATAGGGGTGCAAAGGGGGGGCGCCGGCCCTGGTAGATGGGATCTACCAGGGGGGGCGGCGGCCAAGGGGTGGGGGGCTTGCCCCCCAAGCAAGGGGGCGCCCCCCTTAGGGTTCCCCCCCCACCAACCCTAGGCGCATGGGCCTTGGGGGGGATGGCGCCCCAGCCCACTATGGGCTGGGTTCCCACCTATTTCAGCCCAAGGAGCCCTCCAGGATAGGTGGCCCCACCCGGTGGACCCCCGGGACCCTTCCGGTGGTCCCGGTACAATACCGGGTACCCCGAAACTTGTCCCGATGGCCGAAACTGCACATCCTATATATAATTCTTTACCTCCGGACCATTCCGGAACTCCTCGTGACGTCCGGGATCTCATCCGGGACCCCGAACAACATTCGGGTTACTGCATATACTTATCTTTACAACCCTAGTGTCACCGAACCTTAAGTGTGTAGACCCTACGGGTTCGGGAGACAAGCAGACATGACCGAGACGACTCTCCAGTCAATAACCAACAGCGGGATCTGGATACCCATGTTGGCTCCCACATGCTCCACGATGATTTCATCGGATGAACCACGATGTCGAGGATTCAATCAACCCCGTATGCAATTCCCTTTGTCAATCGATATATTACTAGCCCGAGATTCGATCGTCGGTATCCCAATACCTCGTTCAATCTCGTTACCGGCAAGTCACTTTACTCGTACCGTAATGCATGATCCCGTGACCAGACACTTGGTCACTTTGAGCTCATTATGATGATGCATTACCGAGTGGGCCCAGTGATATCTCTCCGTCATACGGAGTGACAAATCCCAGTCTTGATCCGTGTCAACCCAACAGATACTTTCGGAGATACCCGTAGTCTACCTTTATAGTCACCCAGTTACGTTGTGACGTTTGGTATACCCAAAGCATTCCTACGGTATCCGGGAGTTACACGATCTCATGGTCTAAGGAAAAGATACTTGACATTGCAAAACTCTAGCAAACGAACTACACGATCTTCAAGCTATGTTTAGGATTGGGTCTTTGTCCATCACATCATTCTCCTAATGATGTGATCTCGTTATCAATGACATCCAATGTCCATAGTCAGGAAACCATGACTATCTGTTGATCAACGGGCTAGTCAACTAGAGGCTTACTAGGGACATGTTGGTGTCTGTTATTCACACATGTATTACGATTTCCGGATAACACAATTATAGCATGAATAAAGACAATTATCATGAACAAGGAAATATAATAATAATGCTTTTATTATTGCCTCTAGGGCATATTTCCAACACCGGCCCCCTCTCTCTCCTTTCCCCCTTGAGAGTCCTAGTTGGAATAGGATTGGAGGGGGGAGTCCTACTCCCGGTAGGAGTAGGACTCCCCCTGCGCCTCCCTCTCTCTGGCCGGCCAGCCCCCTCCCTCCAACCTTTATATACGGGGGCAGGGGACACCCCAAGACACACAAGTTGATCCTTGAGATCGTTCCTTAGCCGTGTGCGGTGCCCCCTGCCACCATATTCCACCTCGATCATACCGTTGTAGTGCTTAGGCGAAGCCCTGCGTCGGTAGTACATCAAGATCGTCATCACGCCGTCATGCTGACGGAACTCTTCCTCGACGCTTTGCTGGATCGGAGCCCGAGGATCGTCATCGAGCTGAACGTGTGCTAAGAACTCGGAGGTGCCGGAGTAACGGTGCTTGGATCGGTCGGATCGGGAAGAAGACGTACGACTACTTCCTCTACGTTGTGTGATCGCTTCCGCAGTCGGTCTGCGTTGGTACGTAGACAACACTCTCCCTTCTCATTGCTGTGCATCACCATGATCTTGCGTGTGCGTAGGAAAATTTTCGAAATTACTACGTTCCCCAACAACTTCCTCGTCGACTGGGCCGAAACCCAGTATATGTCACCAGTGCCCGACTCCACCCATTGGCGAATGCATTTCGACGGCTCCAAGATGCGTACCGGCTTGGGAGCCGGTATCGTCCTCACCTCTCCCAAAGGTGACAAGCTCAAATATGTGCTGCAAATCCATTTTTCTGCCTCCAACAATGTCGCCGAATACGAGGCACTCATTCACGGGATCCGGCTAGCCAAAGAGCTCGGCATTCGCCGGATCCTGTGCTATGGTGACTCCGACTTGGTGGTCCAGCAGTCGTCAGGCGATTGGGACGCCAAAGACGCAAACATGGTGAGCTACCGCTTCCTCGTGCAGCAACTCAATGGATATTTTGAGGGGTGCGAGTTTCTCCATGTACCAAGAAACAACAACGACCAAGCAGACGCCCTGGCGCGAATCGGCTCCACCCATCAAGTGATACCATCTGGCGTCGCCCTCTAGCGCCTCCTCAAGCCGTCTGCCAAGCCATCGCCAGAGTCAGACTCTATCTTCGTACCGGCTCCTCCTGAAGTAGTCGGATCCGACTCAAGAGCCCCCGCAGACGGTGCGAGTATTCCGGCAGACGGCGCGGGGATCGTGGTAGTCGCACCCGGCCCGGGGACTGCGGCGGTCGGCCCGGAGACTTCCGAACCCGGCCCGGGGACTGCGCCAATCCGCCCCGGGACTTCATCGACACAGCAAGCGGCTGCCGACTCCAACCCGCCACCTCCCGGCCTGAGCCGCCCTCGTCCAAGTCGCATTCTTGATAGTTGCAGAAATGGCAGCACCTTCATGGGCCCATCCCATCCTCAAATTCCTGGTGAACAAAGAGCTGCCAACTGATGAGATCTTAGCTTGGCAAGTGAAACGCCGGGCGGCAGCGTACACCATAGTCAACAGAGCTCATAAGGCGCAGTGTCACTGGTGTCTACCAGCGCTGCGTGGAGCCGGAGCAAGGCCAAGCAATTCTCAAGGACATCCATCAAGGCGAGTGTGGCCACCACGCGACTTCAAGAGCACTCGTCGCCAAAGCCTTCCGCCATGGTTTCTTCTGGCCGACTACTCTCGAAGATGCCAAGGCCTTGGTCCAAAAATGCAAGGGGTGCCAGAAGTTCCGCTCCAAGCCTCATCAGCCGGCTTCTGCACTCAAGACTATTCCCATTGCCTGGCCCTTTGCTGTTTGGGGCCTGGACATGGTAGGACCATTCAAGACGGCACGAGGCGGTTTGACTCACTTACTTGTGGCAGTGGACAAGTTCACCAAGTGGATAGAAGCAAAACCAATCAAGAAGTTGAATGGCCCGACTGCTGTGACCTTCATCTCCGACATCACAACTCGGTACGGCATACCGCACAGCATCGTCACTGACAACGGCACAAACTTTGCCAAAGGTGCCTTGGCCCGTTTCTGCGCGACGCGGGGCATCCGACTGGACTTAGCGTCAGTTGCCCATCCGCAGTCCAACGGCCAGGTAGAGTGAGCAAACAGCCTAATCCTGTCCGGCATCAAGCCTCGGCTGGTCGAGCCTCTAGAGCGCTCGGCAGGCTGCTGGCTTGACGAGTTGCCAGCCGTCCTCTGGAGCCTGCGCACGACTCCAAACAAATCAACTGGCTTCATGCCCTTCTTCCTCGCCTACGGTGCCGAAGCCGTCATCCCAACGGACATAGAGTTCGACTCCCCTCGAATCACCATGTACATAGAAGAGGAAGCAGAAGAAGCACGTCAAGACGGCGTCGATCTGCTGGAAGAGGGCTGTCTGTTGGCACTCAGCCGGTCCAGCATCTACCAGCAGAGCCTACGTCGATACTACAACCGGAAGGTCAAGCCGCGATCTTTCCAAGAAGGAGACCTTGTGCTCCGGCTGATTCAGCGAACAGCCGGCTAGCATAAGCTCTCAGCACCTTGGGAAGGCCCTTTCATCATCAGCAAAGTGTTGGGCAACGACTCCTACTACCTGATCGATGCTCAGAAGCCCTGAGCATGCAAGAGGGACGACTCTGGCAAAGAGACGGAGCGGCCGTGGAATGCAAACCTCCTTCGAAGATTTTACAGTTAATACAGTATGTACCATGCTACCTTTTGTATTAAAGTACAAAGACCTCGGGCCCCTCGAGAAGAGCTCGGGGACTGCCCTCTTTTATCGATATGATAAGAGTTATGCCTATGAGTATGTTATTCTTTGTTATACCGCTTGGCATCGGGTTCGACTAGTTGGCCCGGGGACTTGCTGTCTTGAACTATGAAATGACTTCCTGCAGCCGGACAAGTACACTAGTAGAAAAAGGGTCAAATGTGAAGCACATTAGTGCTGGTTTGAATTTGAGCCGGTACTAATGTGACCATTAGTGCCGGTTCCAACGGCTAGGCGGGCGGACATCATTAGTACCGGTTCGTGGGCAACCTTTAGTACTGGTTCATGCCACGAACCGGTACTAATGAGGCCAGTGCGGCTGTGGTCAGGCTGGGGCCCCCACGAAGACCTTTAGTACCGGTTCATGGCATGAACCGGTACTAGAGTTTCTTAGTAAGCTGATTTTTAGTCCGACCTCGCCAAGGGAGAGGCAGTATGAGCGGTTTATAAGCCGTGAGTGCAGAGACAATGACGAAGAGGCGCAATGCTCACCTGCACGTTGATTAGCTTCAAGCCTTTCGGAATAGCATAGATTGCATTGAGCTATGTGCAGTGCAGTCTACACTATTCCGAAAGGCTTGAAGCAAATTAACCAGCATTGCACCTCTTTTTTATTTTTGATAACTTATTTGAACTCCGGACTTCTTGTGTGTTCAGTATGCAGCATTCAAAGCGATGTCATCAATTTCCAACATGTTCTGACTTCATTTGCTGTTTTTCAGTCATTTACCTAATTGTTTAGAGAGCTAAATGACCGTGAAATTGAAAATCACTACAAAATGAACTGTGAAAATGTTGAAACTTGGCATGGTATCATCATTTCACCCGCATAGCATGTGCGAAAGAGTAGAGAGGGTCACGACAAAAACTGGACGCACTTCGTGTACAAACTAGACAATCTCTTTCGGAGTATCAGGGTTTCGGACGAGAACTCATCTGTTACATGGACACTTCAATGTGTTTTAAACTTATTTGAACTCCCGACTTTTTGCGTTCAGTATGCAGCATTCAAAGCGACGTCATCAATTTCCAACATGTTTTGACTACATTTGCTGTTTTTCGGTCATTTACCTAATTGTTTAGAGAGCTAAATGACCGCAAAATTGAAAATCACTACAAAATGAACTGTGATAATGTTGAAACTTGGCATGGTACCGTCATTTCACCTGCATAGCATGTGCGAAAGAGTAGAGAGAGTCACGGCAAAAACTGGACGCACTTCGTGTACAAACTGGACAATCTCTTTCGGAGTATCAGGGTTTCGGACGAGAACTCATCTGTTACATGGGCACTTCAGTGTTTTTTAAACTTATTTGAACTCCGGACTTCTATTGTGTTCAGTATGCAGCATTCAAAGCGACGTCATCAATTTCCAACATGTTCTGACTACATTTGCTGTTTTTCAGTCATTTACCTAATTGTTTAGAGAGCTAAATGACCGTGAAATTGAAAATCACTACAAAATGAACTGTGAAAATGTTGAAACTTGGCATGGTATCATCATTTCACCCGCATAGCATGTGCGAAAGAGTAGTGAGGGTCACGGCAAAAACTGGACGCACTTCGTGTAGAAACTGGACAATCTCTTTCGGAGTATCAGGGTTTTGGACGAGAACTCATCCGTTACATGGGCACTTTAATGTTTTTTAAACTTATTTGAACTCCGGACTTCTTGTGTGTTCAGTATGCAGCATTCAAAGCGACGTCATCAATTTCCAACATGTTCTGACATCATTTGCTGTTTTTCAGTCATTTACCTAATTGTTTAGAGAGCTAAATGACCGTGAAATTGAAAATCACTACAAAATGAACTATGAAAATGTTGAAACTTGGCATGGTATCATCATTTCACCCGCATAGCATGTGTGAAAGAGTAGAGAGGGTCACGGAAAAAACTGGACGCACTTCGTGTACAAACTGGACAATCTCTTTCGGAGTATCAGGGTTGCGGACGAGAACTCATCTGTTACAGCGGCACTTCATTTTCTTTAAACTTATTATAACTCCAGACTTTTTGTGCATTCAGTATGCACCATTCAAAGCCACGCCATCAACTTTCAACCATCAACTTGGCATGGTATATAAAAATAAATGAATAGACGAAAATAAATAAAGCAGAAAAGAAAAAATAGCAGAAAAGAAAAAAACTATAGCAGAAAAGAAAAAAACTATATAGAAACTACTCAGAAATAAATAGAAGAAAATAAATATAGCTGAAAAGAAAAAACTACTCAGAAATAAATAGAAGAAAAAATAAAGCAGAAAAGAAAAAAAATATAAAAAAATTTGGGGCGCTACCTTGTGGGCCTGCTAGACCACGGGCGTGCAATTTCAGGCCCACAAGGCCCAGCAGACTCACAGGGCAGCGCTCCGTAGTTAGGCCCAGAAGCCTGCTTTATAGAGGAGTTCGAAAGGGCAGCCGCGGCTGGGTTTATAAACCAGTGCGGCTGCCCTTTGCCCGGCGAGGTGGGACTAAACTTTGTGCACCGCGGGTGGCAGGGCACAACCTTTAGTACCGGTTGGTGGCTCCAACCAGTACTAAAGGGTGGTCTTTAGTACCGGTTGGTGGCTCCAACCGGTACTAAAGGGTGCGCTTCCCGCCTCTTGGCCTGGCCAAAGTTGGCCTTTAGTACCGGTTGGTGGCTCCAACCGGTACTAAAGGCCCATCCTATATAAGAAAACACTTCAAAAAATCCAGTTTCTCATCTGCTTCTTCTCCTCTGCCCCGTCGCCCGCCGCCCCCGTCGCTGCCCCCTTCGACGCCCCCGTCGCCACCCCTCGTCGACGCCCCCGTCGCCGCCCCGTCCCCGTCGTCGCCGCCCCGGCCGTCCCCGTCCCCGTCGCCGCGCCCCGCCCCGTCGTCCCCGCCCAGCCCATCCCCGTCCCCGTTGTCGCCGCCCCGTCCCCATCCCCGTCGTCACCATCATCGTCGGCGCCGCCCGTCGCCATCCCCGTCGCCGCCCCCATCGCCTCGCCTCGCCGGTGAGATCCTGCCCCGGCCGCCATGTCCACACACACATTGTTTTTTAGTTTTTTACTTATAGAAATTTTTATGTTTAGTTGAACTAGTTGAATTAATATAACTAGTTTATTTTTAGTAAATGCTTAGTTGAACTAGCTAGTTGAATTAGTAGTAGTTTATTTTTAGTAAGAAAATTTAGGTATATGAGATTTGATGATCTAATTAAAATATTACTATATATAGCTACTTTATATATTTTAGTAAGAAAATTAATAGAACTAGTTTATTTATAGTAAATTCTTAGTTGAATTAGTTGAATTAATAGAAGTAGCTTATGCATTTGAGCCTGATATGGTTATCACCTTTGATATTCGTCCGGAAAATGATATTGAAGGTAATAGAGACATCTGGGTCGATGTGCAGACGCCTCCAGTTCTACCATTATGTGAGTTTCTCAACCATATTTATGTCTTCGATATGAGATTATTTGAACCAGTTGAATAATTAAGAGATCTCAATTTATATTGACAGCTTATTTCCAATCAAGCAAACATGTCCGGCGCTTGGTAGATAGGACCGTCCATTGTCCCGGGGCTGAACTAAACTGCGAGGAGACAAGTCATTATGTTTCATGGCTTGAGGATCTTGATGCTGTCAAGACAATTTTTTTCCTACACTTAGAAATGTTAGTACTCAAAACGTGCGACCAATAGTGTTTGTACTGAACTACGGTCACATATATTTAGGAAAGATGGTAAGATTTCTACTATTTCTCCTTAGTGCATCTTTTGCATACATTATTTTTTTAAGCTAAACTTCATTGCTAAGTATGTTACTATACGATGTTCTTGAACAGGGACTCCCGATGAATGTTGTGCCTGATTGGATCGAGACTAAAGGTACCATGAATATTGTTAGCTTATGGCCAAGATATCCTACAATGCACTTTAGTGCATTCAGGATTTCTAATAGCGAGTAATGCTTAATAGTAAAAGACTGGAGCAAAATTGTGAACGATCGCAGAGAAGTACTAGGGGGCAGCAATCAGAAGCGCAACCCACGATTAGGAGACAGGTTCATCTGCATGCTCCAATATGATGAACCAGGAAATCTATACATGTTCTATGATATTTTACCTGAGAGAGAGCAGCAGGAGTGATTAATTAGCTAGTTCATGCTCTTAGTACTTGTCCTCTCATGTCCGTGTTCTTCGTCCTGAACTTAATCTCAAAGAGTGATTTGCTGTCGTGGTGTTATGAACGCTTGTAATATCATTACCATGTTGAACTCAATGATATCTTTGCTTCTGGTACAAGTGAATGTTTCTTCTTTAAGCTAGTGTTGGTGGTGATTAGATAGCGGTAATGACTATATGATGATTAAGAGTGGTAATGAGACGACTATTATATGATGATTTTTAGCTAGCTATGAAAACTGTTGTTGCTGATGATATATATGATGCAAGAGTTTTTATATTAATATGATGATGATGAGTTATTATATCATCTATGAAAGAAACCGCAGATTAGTTTCAACTGGATGGATTCTAGCTAAGTGATCAAGTATATGCCATATCCATATTACCTCGATCACTTAATTAGGTGATCAAGTATATATAATATGGATGTGACATATACTTGATGACTTAGCACGTCCAGTCAAACTAATCTGCGGTACATTCACCTACTAATTTAACAACTCATTATAATGTAAAACAATCACTAAATTAAATTGAAAACACAAAATTAAACTAAAAATAAAAAATAAAACCAAAACACACCCAAACATTTAGTACCGGTTGGTGTTACCAACCGATACTAATGTCCTACGCGCCCACGGAGCTGGCTCGTGCCACGTGGTTGCCCTTTAGCACCGGTTCGTGCTGAACCGGTACTAAAGGGGGGCCTTTAGTGCCCACACTTTAGTGCCGGTTACCGAACCAGCACTAAAGGGCCTTACAAACCGGTGCTATTGCCCGGTTCTGCACTAGTGGTAGTGTGTGGCACTTAAGCCGTCTCCTGTTAGAAGCTGCAGATCGCAGAGCGACTGTATGGTGAGCAGGAGTAAGGTAGAATGGTGTCCATATGAAAAATGGCTAAGGACTCAAAGCGTGCACATAGTTTAAGCCGTCTTCCAGCCTTTTACAACCGACTCTCGAGCAGCCGGCTCGCCGTTTTCTAAATTAACTTGCTAAAAACTCTAAATGGCTAAGTACTTGCCTTCCCAAAGAAGCCAAGTACTTGATCCAGCAGTAGTCCGCAGAGCGGCTGTCCGACTGGCAAGACGGCAACCAAGGGAAGGCGGCAAAGGAAAAAGCCAAAGAGCAATAAGCAAGAAGAGATAGAACGCAGATAAATATTTACATAGAGAAGGCCCTTGGCTGAATCCTCAAACAAAAGTTCAAGATACACCCCGTGGGTGGAATTGTGCAAAATAACAAGTTCATTGAGACTATTAAGCAGGTAAAAACAAAGATAAAGTGGTAGGCTAGGAAACTGTGAACGGACTCGGAGGACCGGAGGGGTCGGCGGTGCCAGTTACCGGGGCGGCCGGCTGGTTGGTCTCCGCTTGATCACCTCTGGCAGCAGCTGGCTCGGTTGGGCGCGGCTCATTGCTAGAGGCGCGGTCGAGCTGGGGCTGGCCGTCTGCCCCGACCTCTGGCGCCTCCTCCTCGTCTCCTTCCTCCTCCTCGCCTTATTCTTCGCCACTGGAGTCAATCACCTCCACCAAGTCCTCGTCGTCGTCCGGGTTCAGCCCAAACCACTCCGGCGGCGCCTCCTCGCCGTTCTCAGCCCGCTCTGGGACGAAGACGCTGGTGTTGGTGTACTCGGCGATCGACACGGCGCGCTTGACGAGATCGTCTTCCACGATCACCAGCTCCGCCTGAGCTTCCAGCCGGAACGTGGCTAGCTGGGCTAGACTCAGCCCAGGATACCACACCTTGGCGAACTCTAAGGCCCGGCGTGCTCCAGCCCGGGCCGAAGAACCCTTCCAGGCCTCAAGGCGGCCGGCTGCTACCTCCAGCCAGTCGACAGTCCGACTGGGGGTGCGCAGTGCCTGCATATCCGGCCACAGCGCGGCAATCGCCTGGGCGCCGACACGTTGAAGCCGGCGCAACATCCGGTGGGCCGGCCGAAGGTGGGCCTCGATGCTCAGGATCTGCTCACCAAGAGTTCGGGGGGCGTTGGCGGCTATCTGTGCGCCGGGCGCCCTCCGCCCTTCACGATCAACCTCGATGGCTTGATTGGCGGCGTCCGAATGGCCAGGGAAGAAGTCTGCCAAGGAAGAAGAACGAAGAACAAGGTTAAAGATTAGAGGCCGACTCAACTAGCAGTCGGCAACTTAGAAAAGGAAAATGAGGGGAAGCTCACCGTCGATGAGATCTTCGATCGCGTGGAAGCCGAAGACCAGCGTCGTCTCCGTGTCGGTCCAGGAGGAGCGCTCGGACGCGAATTCAGCAAGGAGGGCGGTCTCCTTGTCCTCCGCCTCCTTCTGGGCCTTCTGGAGCAGCTCCTTCTGCTCCGCCAACTGCGTAGCCAGCCGGTCGCGCTCCTTTCTCAGTCGGCCGCACTCCTCCTCCTTGACACGCAGCGCGGCGTTGGCCTTGCCCAGCTGCTACTGCAGGGCGGCGTTGGCCTCTAAAGAAGAAGAAGGAGGGGTGTCTGTCGTCAACAAGGAAGAAAGGTCGCCGGGGAGATTCGGCCCGATTGCTCAGCAGTCGGCCCGAATCTCGGGGACTAGAGCCCGCGGGTGCGCCAGGGCGCCCCCCCAGAGAAGGAAGAGGACTCACCCCGGCTGTCCGACAAGTTGGCGGTCCTCTTGGCCAGCTCCTCAACATTGGCGTTGAAGGCGGTCACGCGAAGATTGTGGTAGTCCTGCATCAAAATTCCAGACAAAGTGTTGGGACTTGGAACTCACCGATTAGAGTTCCGAGCCGCCTGCTCAGCAGCCGGCCCGAAACTCGAGGACTACACCCAGTGGGTGCGCTGGCGCGCCCCCACTAAGAAAAACAAGAAACAAAAACAAAAAAAGGAAGGACGCATACCCGGATGGCTGTTCGCGACGCCAGATACGCCTTGGTGCATTCCTTGATGGTGTCGCCCTTGGCTCGGAGCTTGGCTTGGACGTCCGAAAGCGCCCGATTCAACGGGCCCGTCCCGCCTCCCCGCACCCACCCAGTGGGCGCGGCGCTCGTCACCTCGGTGTCCGGGATCATGGAGCTCGTGGCACCGGTCTCCAGAGGGCTCGGCGCCGAGGCCGCCTTCGCAAGACGGCGGCGCGTCAGCGTGCCGACCTCAAGAGCCAGGCCCGTCGCCACCACGCCTTCAGTTGGTGGCACCGGCGGGTCTGCCGGCTGCCCGCTTGGCACGCTTCCAGAGGGCGGCGGTGGCGGCACAATTACGTCCGGTGTGGCGGTGTCGTCGGCGTCCCTCTCCATGACCGGGTTCTCGTTGCTGACTTCCCCAGTCTGCGTCGTGAACTCCGATGGTGGCGGCGCAGAGTTCAGGGGGACGACGAACACCGCCGACTAGCGGTGTGCAGCTTCTTCAGGGCGCTTCTTCTCCGCGTCGGCGGCCTCGGCTTCCGCCAGCTTCTTCAGGGTGGCGGCCTCTACCTTATCGGCTTCTGCCTTCTTCAGGCGGGCGGCTTCCCGCTCCTCGCGCGCCTCCCGCGTGTTCCGCTCCGTCGCCTCCTGGAGGTCGGTGGCCGGATCAATCCGCCGGGTGGTGGACGAGGTCTCCGCCAACTTTACGACGAAGCCAGCGACCGACTTCTCAAGAGAGAGCAGGGCCCTAAAGTCGAGAAAATAAAGCAAAGGAATTTCAGACAGAGTTAACAAAGAAATGTGAAGGTGCAAAGGGAGGTAGCACTTACACCTAAATCAGCTGCAGTGTCTTCACCACCTTGCGGAAGCGGTTGGCCTTTGCGGCCGCTTCGTCCCGCTTGGTCACCGCGGCTGAGCCCTTGGGCTTCTTCGGCCGGCTGCCGAACAGGCTCGTCCCGGCCCTACGCTTCTTGGCGCCGCCTTGAGCGTCCGGCGCGGCGGATGAGCTCGCGCCCGGCTGGCCGGCTCCTGGCTGGTGGTGCGGGGCGACCTCCTCATCATCGTCAGGCCAGTCCTCGAGACTGGCCCCAAGTCTCGGGCCACCTGCTACGCCGCTTCCTCCCTCGGCGTCGTCCTCCAGGGCCGCCGCCCCCAAGTCGGGGTCGTCAACGTCGCTCTCCGCTCGGTCGGGGAGGAATTCGTGGTCCGGCCCCACGGTGCCGATTGCTGGCTGGAGGAGGGGGTTCTGACCAAAGCCGACTGGTCAGATCGGACAAGACGGACTCGACAGCAAAGAAGTCAGGAGAGTTGAAGAAAAGGAGAAAAGGAAAACGACTCACCAGAGGCGGAGGGGCAGCACGTGAATACGACTCCTTGCCGAACTGCCACTCTTCATTGAGGTTGCAGCTCGCAAGATAATTCACCATATAGGCTACCTCCTCGTGAGGCATTTCCTTGGTGCGCATCCGACTCGGGTCCCGGTGCCTGCTCATCTGGCAGATCATGTGGGGGCGACTTTGGAGTGGGAGCACTCGGCGCGCCATGAAGGCAGCCAACAAATCCGGCCCGGTCAGGCCCTCCGACTGCGTCAGCACTCGGAGTCGCGCAACGGCGCCAGTGATACGTCTCCAACGTATCTATAATTTTTGATCGCTCCACGCTATATTATCTACTGTTTTGGACTATATTGGGCTTTATTTTCCACTTTTATATTATTTTTGGGACTAACCTATTAACCAGAGGCCCAACCCAAAATTGTTGTTTTTTGCCTATTTCAGTGTTTCGAAGAAACGGAATATCAAACGGAGTCCAAACGGAATGAAACCTTCGGGAACGTGATTTTCTCACCGAACGTGATCTAGGAGACTTGGACCCTACGCCAAGGCATCAGAGAGGCGGTCACGAGGGTGGGGGCGCGCCCCCCTAGGGCGCGCCCCCTGCCTCGTGGGCCCCTCAGAGCTCCACCGACGTACTCCTTCATCCTATATATACCTACGTACCCCCAAATGATCAGAACATGAGCCAAAAACCTAATTCCACCGCCACAACTTTCTGTATCCACGAGATCCCATCTTGGGGCCTGTTCCGGAGCTCCGCCGAAGAGGGCCGTCATCACAGAGGGCTTCTACATCATCATAGCCTCTCCGATGAAGTGTGAGTAGTTTACCTCAGACCTTCGGGTCCATAGTTAGTAGCTAGATGGCTTCTTCTCTCTTTTTGGATCTCAATACAAAGTTCTCCCCCTCTCTTGTGGAGATATATTCGATGTAATCTTCTTTTTGCGGTGTGTTTGTTGAGACCGATGAATTGTGGGTTTATGATCAAGTCTATCTATGAATAATATTTGAATCTTCTCTGAATTCTTTTATGTATGATTGGTTATCTTTGCAAGTCTCTTCGAATTATCCGTTTGGTTTGGCCAACTAGATTGGTAGTTCTTGCCATGGGAGAAGTGCTTAGCTTTGGGTTCGATCTTGAATCATGGCATTTGGATCAAATTTGAGCCCTTTGTGATTTCCTAAAGTTTATGACAAATATGGAAAAAATAAGATTTCATAAACATTTGTGAAGGAAATGTTTCTGGAAAAAATGTGCAAATTGCACCTTGTGATAGAGAATGAATTTAGAAACTACTAGAAATTTGAATCATCAAATTTGGAGTTAATTTGAATTGTTTATGGATTTTGGAAATGTACTGAAAAAGAAAAAGGAAAAGAAAAAGATTTAGGTTATACCTAAAGCGCATGCTGAGCGCAATATAGCACCGCTGCACACTGGGCCGGCCCAGTGGCTCGAGCGCGCCGGCTGCCTACGCCAAAGGCGTATTAAGGGTAGGCGTCTTCGCTGCGGGGAGGCTGGGATCCGCTTGTGCGTTTCCACTTAAATGTCAGGGCCCACTGGCTGGCTCGCTGACATGTGGGGGCCCCCGTAGGGTCATCTTCCTCCTCCCGCTCCCGCGATACAGGGGAGGGGACGCCTTGGCCGCGCGAGGCCGACGCTCGCCCCTGGCGACACAGGCCACCTCCGTCCAAGCTGTGGCCATCGGAGGGGCCACCGGAGGGCGGCGCATCAGGGGAGCTCATCAGGGTCGGCGGGAGATGGCCGGGGCGCGCCCGGCACTGGCCTCGGCGGACGGCTACTCGGGCAGTGATGGGCAGGGAGGCACGGTGCCCCGGCGGACTGGGCGATGGGGAGGAATGGGTCGTCGGGATTTGGCGGTTCTTCTGGAGGGGAGAGGAGGTGGGGAGGGCCTCGTCCTTGCCCGAATCGGAGCGGAGGCCAGCAGCGGCATCCCGGCCATGGGGGTGCTGGAGGGCACAAGAGGGAGAAGGAGGCTGTCCCGGAGGTGAACGGGAGAGAGAGGGGTCCAACCGAGGCGAGAGAGAGCTCGGGGGATGGATTATATGGAGGAGGCGCCGGTGCTCCGTGGGCAGCGTCCACGGACGCGCTCGGTGAGCTCTGCAGAGGGGGGAGGAGAGATTTCCAGGAGGGGTTTTAGTAAAATGGCAGAAGGTGTTTGATGCTTGTTTGGGCAAGAAAATTAATTCCACTTGCCATGAGAATTAAGAGGATGGAATGGAACATAGAAGTAGGATGTTCCACCAAGTTTGAGCTCATTTGGGCAAAGTAGCAAATGTAACTTTGGTAAACCCTAGAAATCAACAGAAATGGCTTTACCAAGATTTAGTCATGCAAATCTATTCTCCTTGATGCACCACTTGGTGTAGTGTCATCATTTGAGGTTATGAAAATGTCCACAAAAGTTGAGATCAAAAGGAGAAAGTTGCCAATGTAGAGTTGTTCAAATTTGGTTCTGAACATGAATGGTTTTGGGGTACTTTGAGCAAGATAACATTCTCTCCAACTTGTGCCATTTGGTCTAGATGAATAATTAGACCATTTGCGCATGTTCACAAGGTTTGAGAACATTTGGACATGTTTGGCAATGTAAAGTTGCTCAAACTTCAAAATGGACAGAAATGGTTTTGAGGAGATTTAATGGGGTTATACTATTCTCCAGGACATGATACTTGGCAAGATCATCAAACATGTCATATGTGACATGCTAGAATTTTATTGGAATTGTTGGGGAATATTTCCTGTAGAAATATTTCAAATCCTTGAAATGGGCAGAAATGGTTTTTGAGGGATTTGACCAATATTTTGAACATTACCATGTGTTGAAACTCTTATATATGGACAATATATGTCCATTGAGTTTCCCTGATTTTTTTCAAATATTTTTGAAACAATAAAATAATTTTTCCCTATTAAAGACCATTTCTGGCCTTAAGAAAAAGCTTTTAAATAAAATAGGAAAATAACTTTTAAGATTATATTTTTGTGGTTTCTGGGTATCCTATATCTAATAGGAGTCAAACATATTTTTGGAAAGATTTTTACTGCCCTGAATTAAGTACTTGCAATACAAATCTTAATTCAGGGGTTTTTGGAAAACTATTTTTTGAAAATACTTTTTGGCCAAATTATTTTTGTAAGAAAATACTATATTGCTCTATACACATGGCATGATCATTGGTTCAAGAATTTGGAGCAAGGAGATGAAGTATAGGAGTTGGAGGATTTATTTGATTTTTAGAGCACTTGCAAACAACAGAAAAAAAATCCAAACAAGGCAAGGTCCAAAACACTCAAAAGTTTTTGTCAAACCACATTTTATCATGATTTATTAGCTTAAGTGTTGTGGCATGAAAATCAGGGTGTGACACTCCTGTCCTATTAAATTTAGCCCTTTTGATTACTTTTGCTTGCCTCAAAGAAAACTTGTTGCCGAACACAGAGAATATGAAATGAGTTTCACCAATCTATCTTATTACTACGGCAATACCTAGATCTATCCTCGCTTTTATGCCTAGCTAGGGGCGTTAAACGATAGCGCTTGTTGGGAGGCAACCCAATTTTATTTTTATTCCTTGCTTTTTGATCCTGTTTAGTAATAAATAAATTATCTATACTCTGTTTTGGTTGTGTTTTTTGTGTTTAATTAGTGTTTGTGCCAAGTAGAACCGTTGGGAAGACTTGGGGAAAGTCTTGTTGAACTTGCTGTAAAAAACAGAAACTTTAGCGCTCATGAGAACTGCTGTAATTTTTATTTGAAGAGTGCTATTTAGTTAATTATTTTTGCAGATGATTAATAGATAAATTCCTCACGTCCATCAATTTATTTTAGAATTCTTGGGGTTCCATATCTTGCGCTAGCTACAGATTACTACAGACTGTTCTGTTTTTGACAGATTCTGTTTTTCGTGTGTTGTTTGCATATTTTGATGAATCTATGGTTAGTAAAATAGTTTATAATCCATAGAGAAGTTGGAATACAGTAGGTTTAACACCAATATAAATAAATAATGAGTTCATTACAGTACCTTGAAGTGGTCTTTTGTTTTCTTTCGCTAACAGTGCTCACGAGTTTTCTACTTTAAGTTTTGTGTTGTGAAGTTTTCAAGTTTTGGGTGAATTCTTGTGATGGATCATGGAACAAGGAGTGTCAAGAGCCTAAGCTTGGGGATGCCCATGGCACTCCCAAGATAATCCAAGGACACCAAAAAGTCAAAGCTTGGGGATGCCCCGGAAGGCATCCCCTCTTTCGTCCACTTCCATCGGTAATTTACTTGGAGCTATATTTTTATTCACCAACATGATATGTGTTTTGCTTGGAGTGTCTTGTATTATTTGTGTCTTTGGTTGTTAGTGTGCCACAATCATCCTTGCTGTACACACCTTTTGAGAGAGCCATACATGAATTAGAATTTGATAGGATACTCTATGTGCTTCACTTATATCTTTTGAGCTATGTAGTTTTGCTCTATGTGCTTCATTTATATCTTTTGAGCATTATAATTTTGCTATATGTGCTTCACTTATATCTTTTGAGCTATGTAGTTTTGCTCTATGTGCTTCACTTATATCTTTTGAGCGTTATAATTTTTCTCTATGTGCTGCACTTAGATCTTTTAGAGCACGGTGGTGGATTTGTTTTAAAGAAACTATTGATCTCTCATGCTTCACTTTATTTTGAGAGTCTCTTAATAGCATGGTAATTTGCTTAATAATAATATGCTTGGTATTCAAGATTTGTGAAACTTTCTTTTGAGTGTGTTGAATACTAAGAAAAGATTGAAGCATGATAATTGTTTTGAGATATGGAGGTGATAATATTAGAGTCATGCTAGTTGAGTAGTTGTGAATTTAAAGAATACTTGTGTTAAAGTTTGTTATTCCCGTAGCATGCACGTATGGTGAACCGTTATGTGATGAAGTCGGAGCATGATTTATTTATTGATTGTCTTCCTTATGAGTGGCGGTCGGGGACGAGCGATGGTCTTTTCCTACCAATCTATCCCCCTAGGAGCATGCGCGTAATACTTTGCTTTGATAACTTCTAGATTTTTGCAATAAGTATATGAGTTCTTTATTACTAATGTTGAGTCCATGGATTATACGCACTATCACCCTTCCACCTTTGCTAGCCTCTCTAATACCGCGCACCTTTCGCCGTTATCATACACCCACCATATACCTTCCTCAAAACAGCCACCATACCTACCTATTATGGCATTTCCATAGACATTCCGAGATATATTGCCATGCAACTTTCCACCATCAGTTTATCATGACACATTCATCATTGTCATATTGCATATCCCGGTACACCGCCCGAGGCATTCATATAGAGTCATATTTTGTTCTAAGTATCGAGTTGTAATTGTTGAGTTGTAAGAAAAATAAAAGTGTGATGATCATCATTTTTAGAGCATTGTCCCAAGTGAGGAAAGAATGATGGAGACTATGATTCCCCCATAAGTCGGGATGAGACTTCGGACGAAAAATAAATAAAAGAGGCCAAAGAAGCCCAAAAAAGAGAAAAAAAGAGGCCATAAAAAAGGATAAAAGGTCCAAATAAAAAATATAAATAAAAAATGAGAGAAAAAGAGAAGGGACAATGTTACTATCCTTTTACCACACTTGTGCTTCAAAGTAGCACCATGATCTTCATGATAGAGAGTCTCTCGCTATGTCACTTTCATATACTAGTGGGAATCTTTCATTAAAGAACTTGGCTTGTATATTCCAATGATGGGCTTCCTCAAATTGCCCTAGGTCTTCATGAGCAAGCAAGTTGGATGCACACCCACTTAGTTTCTTTTTGAGCTTTCATATACTTATAGCTCTAGTGCATCCGTTGCATGGCAATCCCTACTCACTCACATTGATATCTATTGATGGGCATCTCCATAGCCCGTTGATACGCCTAGTTGATGTGGGACTATCTTCTCCTTTTTGTCTTCTCCACAACCACCATTCTATTCCACCTATAGTGCTATATCCATGGCTCACGCTCATGTATTGCGTGAAGATTGAAAAAGTTTGAAAAAGTTAGAGTATGAAACAATTGATTGGCCTGTCATCGGGGTTGTGCATAATTTAAATACTTTGTGTGGTGAAGATAGAGCATAGCCAGACTATATGATTTTGTAGGGATAACTTTCTTTGGCCATGATATTTTGAGAAGACATAATTGCTTTGTTAGTATGCTTGAAGTATTATTATTTTTATGTCAATATAAACTTTTGTCTTGAATCTTTTGAATCTGAATATTCATATCACAATTAAGAAGATTTGCATTGAAATTATGCCAAGTAGCACTCCACATAAAAAATTCTCTTTTTATCATTTACCTACTCGAGGACGAGCGGGAATTAAGCTTGGGGATGCCTGATATGTCTCCAACGTATCTATAATTTTTGATTGCTCCATGCTATATTATCTACTGTTTTGGACTATATTGGGCTTTATTTTCCACTTTTATATTATTTTTGGGACTAACCTATTAACCGGAGGCCCAACCCAGAATTGTTGTTTTTTTTTGCCTATTTCAGTGTTTCGAAGAAACGGAATATCAAACGGAGTCCAAATGGAATGAAACCTTCGGAAACGTGATTTTCTCACCGAACGTGATACAGGAGACTTGGACCCTACGCCAAGGCATCAGAGAGGCGGTCATGAGGGTGGGGGCGCACCCCCTGCCTCGTGGGCCCCTCGGAGCTCTACCGACGTACTCCTTCCTCCTATATATAACTACGTACCCCCAAACAATCAGAACAGGAGCCAAAAACCTAATTCCACCGCCGCAACTTTCTGTATCCACGAGATCCCATCTTGGGGCCTATTCCGGAGCTCCGCCGGAGAGGGCCGTCATCACGGAGGGCTTCTACATCATCATAGCCTCTCCGATGAAGTGTGAGTAGTTTACCTCAGACCTTCGGGTCCATAGTTAGTAGCTAGATGGATTCTTCTCTCTTTTTGGATCTCAATACAAAGTTCTCCCCCTCTCTTGTGGAGATATATCGATGTAATCTTCTTTTTGCGGTGTGTTTATTGAGATCGATGAATTGTGGGTTTATGATCAAGTCTATCTATGAATAATATTTGAATCTTCTCTGAATTCTTTTATGTATCATTAGTTATCTTTGTTGGGGAACGTTGCAGAAAACAAAAATTTTCCTACGGTTTCACCAAGATCCATCTATGAGTTCATCTAGCAATGAGTGATCGGATGCATCTACATACCTTTGTAGATCGCGAGCGGAAGCGTTCAAAGAACGGGGATGAGGGAGTCGTACTCGACGTGATCCAAATCACCGGAGATCCTAGCGCCAAACGGACGGCACCTCCGCGTTCAACACACGTACGGTCAGCGTGACGTCTCATCCTTCTTGATCCAGCAAGGGGAAAGGAGAGGTTGAGGAAGATGGCTCCAGCAGCAGCATGACGGCGTGGTGGTGATGGAGCTGCAGTACTCCGGTAGGGCTTCGCCAAGCTCTATGGAGGAGGAGGAGGTGTTGGAGAGGGAGAGGGAGGCACCAAAGGCGTAGGTCAGAGGTCCTCCATCCCCCCACTATATATAGGGGGCCTAGGGGGGGCGGCGGCCCTATGAGATGCAATCTCCTAGGGGGGCGGCGGCCAAGGGGTGGGGGCTTGCCCCCCAAGCAAGGGGGGGCGAGATTTCCAGGAGGGGTTTTAGTAAAATGGCAGAAGGTGTTTGATGCTTGTTTGGGCAAGAAAATTAATTCCACTTGCCATGAGAATTAACAGGATGGAATGGAACATAGAAGTAGGATGTTCCACCAAGTTTGAGCTCATTTGGGCAAAGTAGCCAATGTAACTTTGGTAAACCCTAGAAATCAACAGAAATGGCTTTACCAAGATTTAGTCATGCAAATCTATTCTCCTTGTTGCACCACTTGGTGTAGTGTCATCATTTGAGGTTATGAAAATGTCCACAAAAGTTGAGATCAAAAGGAGAAAGTTGCCAATGTAGAGTTGTTCAAATTTGGTTCTGAACAGGAATGGTTTTGGGGTACTTTGAGCAAGATAACATTCTCTCCAACTTGTGCCATTTGGTCTAGATAAATAATTAGATCATTTGCGCATGTTCACAAGGTTTGAGAACATTTGGACATGTTTGTCTATGTAAAGTTGCTCAAACTTCAAAATGGACAGAAATGGTTTTGAGGAGATTTCATGGGGTTATACTATTCTCCATGACATGACACTTGGCAAGATCATCAAACATGTCATATGTGACATGCTAGAATTTTATTGGAATTGTTGGGGAATATTTCCTGTAGAAATATTTCAAATCCTTGAAATGGGCAGAAATGGTTTTTGAGGGATTTGACCAATATTCTGAACATGACCATGTGTTGAAACTCTTATATATGTACAATATATGTCCACTGAGTTTCCCTGATTTTTGTCAAATATTTTTGAAACAATAAAATAATTTTTCCCTATTAAAGACCATTTCTGGCCTTAAGAAAAAGCTTTTAAATAAAATAGGAAAATAACTTTTAAGATTATATTTTTGTGGTTTCAGGGTATCCTATATCTAATAGGAGTCAAACATATTTTTGGAAAGATTTTTACTGCCCTGAATTAAGTACTTGCAGTACAAATCTTAATTCAGGGGTTTTTGGAAAACTATTTTTTGAAAATACTTTTTGGCCAAATTATTTTTGTAAGAAAATACTATATTGCTCTATACACATGGCATGATCATTGGTTCAAGAGTTTGGAGCAAGGAGATGAAGTATAGGAGTTGGAGGATTTATTTGATTTTTAGAGCACTTGCAAACAACAGACAAAATCCAAACAAGGCAAGGTCCAAAACACTCAAAAGTTTTTGTCAAACCACATTTTATCATGATTTATTAGCTTAAGTGTTGTGGCATGAAAATCAGGGTGTGACACTCCTGTCCTATTAAATTTAGCCCTTTTGATTACTTTTGCTTGCCTCAAAGAAAACTTGATGCTGAACATAGAGAATATGAAATGAGTTTCACCAATCTATCTTATTACTACGGCAATACCTAGATCTATCCTCGCTTTTATGCCTAGCTAGGGGCGTTAAACGATAGCGCTTGTTGGGAGGCAACCCAATTTTATTTTTATTCCTTGCTTTTTGATCCTGTTTATTAATAAATAAATTATCTATACTCTGTTTTGGTTGTGTTTTTTGTGTTTAATTAGTGTTTGTGCCAAGTAGAACCGTTGGGAAGACTTGGGGAAAGTCTTGTTGAACTTGCTGTAAAAAACAGAAACTTTAGCGCTCACGAGAACTGCTGTAATTTTATTTGAAGAGTGATATTTAGTTAATTATTTTAGCAGATGATTAATAGATAAATTCCTCACGTCCATCAATTTATTTTAGAATTTTTGGGGTTCCATATCTTGCGCTAGCTACAGATTACTACAGACTGTTCTGTTTTTGACAGATTCTGTTTTTCGTGTGTTGTTTGCTTATTTTGATGAATCTATGGTTAGTAAAATAGTTTATAATCCATAGAGAAGTTGGAATACAGTAGGTTTAACACCAATATAAATAAATAATGAGTTCATTACAGTACCTTGAAGTGGTCTTTTGTTTTCTTTCGCTAACAGAGCTCACGAGTTTTCTACTTTAAGTTTTGTGTTGTGAAGTTTTCAAGTTTTGGATGAATTCTTGTGATGGATCATGGAACAAGGAGTGGCAAGAGCCTAAGCTTGGGGATGCCCATGGCACCCCCAAGATAATCCAAGGACACCAAAAAGTCAAAGCTTGGGGATGCCCCGGAAGGCATCCCCTCCTTCGTCCACTTCCATCGGTAATTTATTTGGAGCTATATTTTTATTCACCAACATGATATGTGTTTTGCTTGGAGCGTCTTGTATTATTTGTGTCTTTGGTTGTTAGTGTGCCACAATCATCCTTGCTGTACACACCTTTTGAGAGAGCCATACATGAATTAGAATTTGATAGGATACTCTATGTGCTTCACTTATATCTTTTGAGCTATGTAGTTTTGCTCTATGTGCTTCATTTATATCTTTTGAGCATTATAATTTTGCTATATGTGCTTCACTTATATCTTTTGAGCTATGTAGTTTTGCTC
This sequence comes from Triticum monococcum, assembly GCA_034509565.1. NCBI lineage: Eukaryota > Viridiplantae > Streptophyta > Magnoliopsida > Poales > Poaceae > Triticum > Triticum monococcum. The sequence continues at coordinate 209,917,732 of CM067847.1, read as the reverse complement.
TATGTGCTTCACTTATATCTTTTGAGCGTTATAATTTTGCTCTATGTGCTGCACTTAGATCTTTTAGAGCACGGTGGTGGATTTGTTTTAAAGAAACTATTGATCTCTCATGCTTCACTTTATTTTGAGAGTCTCTTAATAGCATGGTAATTTGCTTAATAATAATATGCTTGGTATTCAAGATTTGTGAAACTTTCTTTTGAGTGTGTTGAATACTAAGAAAAGATTGAAGCATGATAATTGTTTTGAGATATGGAGGTGATAATATTAGAGTCATGCTAGTTGAGTAGTTGTGAATTTAAAGAATACTTGTGTTAAAGTTTGTGATTCCCGTAGCATGCAAGTATGGTGAACCGTTATGTGATGAAGTCGGAGCATGATTTATTTATTGATTGTCTTCCTTATGAGTGGCGGTCGGGGACGAGCGATGGTCTTTTCCTACCAATCTATCCCCCTAGGAGCATGCGCGTAATACTTTTCTTTGATAACTTCTAGATTTTTGCAATAAGTATATGAGTTCTTTATTACTAATGTTGAGTCCATGGATTATACGCACTATCACCCTTCCACCTTTGCTAGCCTCTCTAATACCGCGCACCTTTCGCCGTTATCATACACCCACCATATACCTTCCTCAAAACAGCCACCATACCTACCTATTATGGCATTTCCATAGACATTCCGAGATATATTGCCATGCAACTTTCCACCATCAGTTTATCATGACACATTCATCATTGTCATATTGCATATCCCGGTACACCGCCCGAGGCATTCATATAGAGTCATATTTTGTTCTAAGTATCGAGTTGTAATTGTTGAGTTGTAAGAAAAATAAAAGTGTGATGATCATCATTTTTAGAGCATTGTCCCAAGTGAGGAAAGAATGATGGAGACTATGATTCCCCCATAAGTCGGGATGAGACTTCGGACGAAAAATAAATAAAAGAGGCCAAAGAAGCCCAAAAAAGAGAAAAAAAGAGGCCATAAAAAAGGATAAAAGGTCCAAATAAAAAATATAAATAAAAAATGAGAGAAAAAGAGAAGGGACAATGTTACTATCCTTTTACCACACTTGTGCTTCAAAGTAGCACCATGATCTTCATGATAGAGAGTCTCTCGCTATGTCACTTTCATATACTAGTGGGAATCTTTCATTAAAGAACTTGGCTTGTATATTCCAATGATGGGCTTCCTCAAATTGCCCTAGGTCTTCATGAGCAAGCAAGTTGGATGCACACCCACTTAGTTTCTTTTTGAGCTTTCATATACTTATAGCTCTAGTGCATCCGTTGCATGGCAATCCCTACTCACTCACATTGATATCTATTGATGGGCATCTCCATAGCCCGTTGATACGCCTAGTTGATGTGGGACTATCTTCTCCTTTTTGTCTTCTCCACAACCACCATTATATTCCACCTATAGTGCTATATCCATGGCTCACGCTCATGTATTGCGTGAAGATTGAAAAAGTTTGAAAAAGTTAGAGTATGAAACAATTGATTGGCCTGTCATCGGGGTTGTGCATAATTTAAATACTTTGTGTGGTGAAGATAGAGCACAGCCAGACTATATGATTTTGTAGGGATGACTTTCTTTGGCCATGATATTTTGAGAAGACATAATTGCTTTGTTAGTATGCTTGAAGTATTATTATTTTTATGTCAATATAAACTTTTGTCTTGAATCTTTTGAATCTGAATATTCATATCACAATTAAGAAGATTTGCATTGAAATTATGCCAAGTAGCACTCCGCATAAAAAATTCTCTTTTTATCATTTACCTACTCGAGGACGAGCAAGAATTAAGCTTGGGGATGCCTGATACGTCTCCAACGTATCTATAATTTTTGATTGCTCCATGCTATATTATCTACTGTTTTGGACTATATTGGGCTTTATTTTCCACTTTTATATTATTTTTGGGACTAACCTATTAACCGGAGGCCCAACCCAGAATTGTTGTTTTTTTGCCTATTTCAGTGTTTCGAAGAAACAGAATATCAAACGGAGTCCAAACGGAATGAAACCTTCGGGAACGTGATTTTCTCACCGAACGTGATACAGGAGACTTGGACCCTACGACAAGGCATCAGAGAGGCGGTCATGAGGGTGGGGGCGCCCCCCTAGGGCGCGCCCCCTGCCTCGTGGGCCCCTCGGAGCTCCACCGACGTACTCCTTCCTCCTATATATACCTACGTACCCCCAAACGATCAGAACAGGAGCCAAAAACCTAATCCCACCGCCGCAACTTTTTGTATCCACGAGATCCCATCTTGGGGCCTGTTCCGAAGCTCCGCCGGAGAGGGCCGTCATCACGGAGGGCTTCTACATCATCATAGCCTCTCCGATGAAGTGTGAGTAGTTTACCTCAGACCTTCGGGTCCATAGTTAGTAGCTAGATGGCTTCTTCTCCCTTTTTGGATCTCAATACAAAGTTCTCCCCCTCTCTTGTGGAGATATATCAATGTAATCTTCTTTTTGCGGTGTGTTTGTTGAGACCGATGAATTGTGGGTTTATGATCAAGTCTATCTATGAATAATATTTGAATCTTCTCTGAATTCTTTTATGTATCATTAGTTATCTTTGTTGGGGAACGTTGCAGAAAACAAAAATTTTCCTACGGTTTCACCAAGATCCATCTATGAGTTCATCTAGCAACGAGTGATCGGATGCATCTACATACCTTTGTAGATCGCGAGCGGAAGCGTTCAAAGAACAGGGATGAGGGAGTCGTACTCGACGTGGTCCAAATCACGGGAGATCCTAGCGCCGAACGGACGGCACCTCCACGTTCAACACACGTACAGTCAGCGTGACGTCTCCTCCTTCTTGATCCAGGAAGGGGAAAGGAGAGGTTGAGGAAGATGGCTCCAGCAGCAGCATGACGGCGTGGTGGTGATGGAGCTGCAGTACTCCGGCAGGGCTTCGCCAAGCTCTATGGAGGAGGAGGAGGTGTTGGAGAGGGAGAGGGAGGCACCAAAGGTGTAGGTCAGAGGTCCTCCATCCCCCCACTATATATAGGGGGCCTTGGGGGGGTGCCGGCCCTAGGAGATGCAATCTCCTAGGGGGCGGCGGCCAAGGGGTGGGGGCTTGCCCCCCAAGCAAGGGGGCGCCCCCCTTTAGGGTTTCCCCACCCTAGGCGCATGGGCCCTAGGGGAAGTGGCGCCCTAGCCCACTTTGGGCTGGATCCCTTCCCACTTAAGCCCATGGGGCCCCCCGGGAGAGGTGGCCCCACCCAGTGGACCCCCGGGACCCTTTCGGTGGTCCCGGTACAATACCGGTGACCCCGAAACTTGTCCCGATAGCCGAAATAGCACTTCCTATATATAATTCTTTACCTCCGGACCATTTTAGAACTCCTCGTGACGTCCGGGATCTCATCCGGGACTCCCAACAACATTCGGGTTACTGCATATACATATCCTTACAACCCTAGCGTCACCGAACCTTAAGTGTGTAGACCCTACGGGTTCGGGAGACATGTAGACATGACCGAGATTGCTCTCCGGTCAATAACCAACAGTGGGATCTGGATACCCATGTTGGCTCCCACATGCTCCTCGATGATCTCATCGGATGAACCACGATGTCGAGGATTCAAGCAACCCCGTATACAATTCCCTTTGTCAATCGATATGTTACTTGCCCGAGATTCGATCGTCGGTATCCCAATACCTTGTTCAATCTCGTTACTGGCAAGTCACTTTACTCATACCGTAATGCATGATCCCGTGACCAAACACTTGGTCACTTTGAGCTCATAATGATGATTATCTGTTGATCATAGTCAGGAGACCATGACTATCTGTTGATCAACGAGCTAGTCAACTAGAGGCTTACTAGGGACACGTTGGTGTGTATTTATTCACACATGTATTACGATTTCCGGATAACACAATTATAGCATGAATAAAGACAATTATCATGAACAAGGAAATATAATAATAATGCTTTTATTATTGCCTCTAGGGCATATTTCCAACAGTCTCCCACTTGCACTAGAGTCAATAATCTAGTTACATTGTGATGAATCGAACACCCATGGAATTCTGGTGTTGATCATGTTTTGCTCTAGGGAGAGGTTTAATCAACGGATCTGCTACATTCAGGTCCGTATGTACTTTATAAATATCTATGTCTCCATCTTGAACATTTTCACGAATGGAGTTGAAGCGACGCTTGATGTGCCTGGTCTTCTTGTGAAACTTGGGCTCCTTGGCAAGTGCAATAGCTCGAGTGTTGTCACAGAAGAGTTCGATTGGCCCCGACGCATTGGGTATGACTCCTAGGTCGGTGATGAACTCCTTCACCCAAATTTCTTCATGCGCTGCCTCCGAGGCTGCCATGTACTCCGCTTCACATGTAGATCCCGCCACGACGCTCTGCTTGCAACTGCACTAGCTTACTGCCCCACCATTCAAAATATACACGTATCCGGTTTGTGACTTAGAGTCATCCAGATCTGTGTCGAAGCTAGCGTCGACGTAACCCTTTACGACGAGCTCTTCGTCACCTCCATAAACGAGAAACATTTCCTTAGTCCTTTTTAGGTACTTCAGGATATTCTTGACCGCTGTCTAGTGTTCCTTGCCGGGATTACTTTGGTACCTTCCTACCAAACTTACGGCAAGGTTTACATCAGGTCTGGTACACAGCATGGCATACATAATAGAACCTATGGCTGAGGCATAGGGGATGGCACTCATCTCTTCTATATCTTCTGCCGTGGTCGGACATTGAGCTGAGCTCAATTTCACACCTTGTAACACAGGCAAGAACCCCTTCTTAGACTGATCCATATTGAACTTCTTCAATATCTTATCAAGGTATGTGCTTTGTGAAAGACCTATGAGGCGTCTTGATCTATCTCTATAGATCTTGATGCCTAATATATATGCAGCTTCTCCAAGGTCCTTCATTGAAAAACTCTTATTCAAGTAGGACTTAATGCTGTCCAAGAGTTCTATATCATTTCCCATCAAAAGTATGTCATCTACATATAGTATGAGAAATGCTACAGAGATCCCACTCACTTTCTTGTAAACGCAGGCTTCTCCATAAGTCTGCGTAAACCCAAACGCTTTGATCATCTCATCAAAGCGAATGTTCCAACTCCGAGATGCTTGCACCAGCCCATAAATCGAGCGTTGGAGCTTGCACACCTTGTCAGCATTCTTAGGATCGACAAAACCTTCCGGCTGCATCATATACAATTCTTCCTTAAGGAAACCAAGGAATGCCGTTTTGACGTCCATTTGCCATATCTCATAATCATAGAATGCGGCAATTGCTAACATGATTCAGACAGACTTTAGCTTCGCTACCGGTGAGAAAGTCTCATCGTAGTCAACCCCTTGAACTTGTCGATAACCCTTAGCGACAAGCCGAGCTTTATAGATGGTCACATTACCATCCGCGTCTGTCTTCTTCTTAAAGATCCATTTATTTTCTATGGCTCGCCGGTCAATAGGCAAGTCAGTCAAAGTCCATACTTCGTTTTCATACATGGATCCTATCTCGGATTTCATGGCTTCTAGCCATTTGTCGGAATCCGGGCCCGCCATCGCTTCTTCATAGTTCGAAGGTTCACCGTTGTCTAACAACATGATTTCCAAGACAGGGTTGCCGTACCACTCTGGTGCGGAACGTGTCCTTGTGGACCTACGAAGTTCAGTAGCAACTTGATCTGAAGTTTCAGGATCATTAACTTCCTCTCTAGTCGGTGCAGGCACCTCAGGAACATTTTCTTGAGTTGCGCCATTTTCTGGTTCAAGAGGTAATACTTCATCAAGTTCTACTTTCCTCCCACTTACTTCTTTTGAGAGAAACTCTTTCTCTAGAAAGGATCCATTCTTGGCAACAAAGATCTTGCCTTCGGATCTGAGGTAGAAGGTATACCCAATAGTTTCTTTAGGGTATCCTATGAAGACGCATTTTTCCGACTTGGGTTCGAGCTTTTCAGGTTAAAGTTTCTTGACATAAGCATCGCATCCCCAAACTTTTAGAAACGACAGCTTAGGTTTCTTCCCAAACCATAATTCATACGGTGTCATCTCAACGGATTTCGACGGAGCCCTATTTAAAGTGAATGCGGCAGTCTCTAATGCATAGCCCCAAAAAGATAGCGGTAAATCGGTAAGAGACATCATAGATCGCACCATATCTAATAGAGTGCGATTACGACGTTCGGACACACCATTACGCCGAGGTGTTCCAGGCGGCGTGAGTTGTGAAACTATTCCACATTTTCTTAAGTGTGTGCCAAATTCGTGACTCAAGTATTCTCCTCCACGATCTGATCGCAAAAACTTGATTTTTCTGTCACGTTGATTCTCAACCTCACTCTGAAATTCCTTGAACTTTTCAAAGGTTTCAGACTTGTGTTTCATTAAGTAGACATACCCATATCTACTCAAGTGATCAGTGAGGGTGAGAACATAACGATAGCCACCGCGAGCCTCAACGCTCATTGGGCCGCACACATCAGTATGTATGATTTCCAATAAGTTGGTTGCTCGCTCCATTGTTCCTGAGAACGGAGTCTTGGTCATTTTACCCATGAGGCATGGTTCGCATGTGTCAAATGATTCATAATCAAGAGACTCTAAAAGTCCATCTGCATGGAGCTTCTTCATGCGTTTGGCACCTATGTGACCAAGGCGGCAGTGCCACAAGTATGTGGGACTATCATTATCAACCTTACATCTTTTGGTATTCACACTATGAACATGTGTAGCATTACGCTCGAGATTCATTAAGAATAAACCATTCACCATCGGAGCATGACCATAAAACATATCTCTCATATAAATAGAACAACCATTATTCTCGGATTTAAATGAGTAGCCATCTCAAATTAAACGAGATTCCGATACAATGTTCATGCTCAAAGCTGGCACTAAATAACAATTATTGAGGTTTAAAACTAATCCCGTAGGTAAATGTAGAGGTAGCGTGCCGACGACGATCACATCGACCTTGGAACCATTCCCGACGCGCATCGTCACCTCGTCCTTCGCCAGTCTCCGCTTATTCCGCAGCTCCTGCTTTGAGTTACAAATGTGAGCAACCGCACCGGTATCAAATACCCAGGAGCTACTACGAGTACTGGTAAGGTACACATCAATTACATGTATATCACATATACCTTTCGTGATGCCGGCCTTCTTGTCCGCTAAGTATTTGGGGCAGTTCCGCTTCCAGTGACCACTTCCCTTGCAATAAAAACACTCAGTCTCGGGCTTGGGTCCATTCTTTGGCTTCTTCCCGGTAGCTTGCTTACCGGGCGCGGCAACTCCCTTGCCGTCCTTCTTGAAGTTCTTCTTACCCGTGCCTTTCTTGAACTTAGTGGTTTTATTCACCATCAACACTTGATGTTCCTTTTTGACTTCTACCTCTGCTGATTTCAGCATTGCAAATAATTCAGGAATGGTCTTTTCCATCCCCTGCATATTGAAGTTCATCACAAAGCTCTTGTAGCTTGGTGGAAGCGGCTGAAGGATTCTGTCAATGACTGCGTCATCCGGGAGATTAACTCCCAGCTGAGTCAAGCGGTTATGTAACCCAGACATTGTGAGTATGTGCTCACTGATAGAACTATTTTCCTCCATCTTATAGCTGAAAAACTTGTCGGAGACTTCATATCTCTCGACCCGGGCATGAGCTTGGAAAACCATTTTCAGCTCTTCAAACATCTCATATGCTCCGTGTCGCTCAAAACGCTTTCTTGGCACGTGTCTGAACGAGGGAGTAATCATCAGCACGTGTCTGCCAAGCGTTCATAACGTCTTGGTTCTGTGGGACGGGTGCGTCATCTAGCGGTGCTTGTAGGACATAATCTTTCTTGGCAGCTATGAGGATGATCCTCAGGTTCCGGACCCAGTCCGTATAGTTGCTGCCATCGTCTTTCAGCTTGGTTTTCTCTAGGAACACGTTGAAGTTGAGGACAACGTAGGCCATTTGATCTACAAGACATATTGTAAAGATTTTAGACTAAGTTCATGATAAGTTCATCTAATCAAATTATTCAATGAACTCCCACTTAGATAGACATCCCTACAGTCATCTAAGTATAACATGAACCGAGTTAACTAGGTCGTGTCCGATCATCACGTGAGACGAACTAGTCAACGTCGGTGAACATCTTCATGTTGATCGTATCTTCTATACGACTCATGCTCGACCTTTCGGTCTTCTGTGTTCCGAGGCCATGTCTGTACATGCTAGGCTCATCAAGTAAACCTAAGTGTTTGCATGTGTAAATTTGTCTTACACCCGTTGTATGTGAACGGTGGAATCTATCACACCCGATCATCACGTGGTGCTTCGAAACAACGAACTGTTGCAACGGTGCACAGTTAGGGGGAACACTTTCTTGAAATTATTATGAGGGATCATCTTATTTACTACCATCGTTCTAAGTAAACAAGATGTACAAAACATGATAAACATCACATGCAATCAAATAATAATAGTGACATGATATGGCCAATATCACATAGCTCCTTTGGTCTCCATCTTGGGGCTCCATGATCATCTTGTCACCGGCATGACACCATGATCTCCATCATCATGATCTCCATCATCGTGTCTCCATGAAGTTGCTCGCCAACTATTGCTTCTACTACTATGGCTAACACGTTTAGCAATAAAGTAAAGTAATTTACATGGCGTTTCTCAATGACACGCAGGTCATACAAAAAATAAAGACAACTCCTATGGCTCCTGCCGGTTGTCATACTCATCGACATGCAAGTCGTGATTCCTATTACAAGAACATGATCTCATACATCACATATATATCATTCATCATTCATCACAACTTTGGCCATATCACATCACAGAACACTTGCTGCAAAAACAAGTTAGACGTCCTCTAATTGTTGTTGCAAGTTTTACGTGGCTGCAATAGGGTTCTAGCAAGAACGTTTTCTTACCTACGTGAAATCCATAACGTGATTTGTCAACTTCTATTTACCCTTCATAAGGACCCTTTTCAACGAATCCGCTCCAACTAAAGTGGGAGAGACAGACACCCGCCAGCCACCTTATGCAACTAGTGCATGTTAGTCGGTGGAACCGGTCTCACGTAAGTGTACGTGTAAGGTTGGTCCGGGCCGCTTCATCCCACAATACCGCTGAAGCAAAATAAGACTAGTAGCGGCAAGAAAGTTGACAACATCTACGCCCACAACAAATTGTGTTCTACTTGTGCAAAGAGGACTACGCATAGACCTAGCTCATGATGCCACTGTTGGGGAACGTTGCAGAAAACAAAAATTTTCCTACGGTTTCACCAAGATCCATCTATGAGTTCATCTAGCAACGAGTGATCGGATGCATCTACATACCATTATAGATCGCGAGCGGAAGCGTTCAAAGAACGGGGATGAGGGAGTCGTACTCGACGTGATCCAAATCACCGGAGATCCTAGCGCCGAACCGACGGCACCTCCGCGTTCAACACACGTACGGTCAGCGTGACGTCTCCTCCTTCTTGATCCAGCAAGGGGAAAGGAGAGGTTGAGGAAGATGGCTCCAGCAGCAGCACGACGGCGTGGTGGTGATGGAGCTGCAGTACTCCGGCAGGGCTTCGCCAAGCTCTATGGAGGAGGAGGAGGTGTTGGAGAGGGAGAGGGAGGCACCAAAGGCGTAGGTCAGAGGTCCTCCATCCCCCCAACTATATATAGGGGGCCTAGGGGTGGCCGGCCCTGGGAGATGCAATCTCCTAGGGGGGGGCCAAGGGGTGGGGGCTTGCCCCCCAAGCAAGGGGGCGCCCCCTTTAGGGTTTCCCCACCCTAGGCGCATGGGTCCTAGGGGAAGTGGCGCCCCAGCCCACTTTGGCTGGATCCCTTCCCACTTCAGCCCATGGGGCCCCCCGGGATAGGTGGCCCCACCCGGTGGACCCCCGGGACCCTTTCGGTGGTCCCGGTACAATACCGGTGACCCCGAAACTTGTCCCGATAGCCGAAATAGCACTTCCTATATATAATTCTTTACCTCCGGACCATTCCGGAACTCCTCGTGACGTCCGGGATCTCATCCGGGACTCCGAACAACATTTGGGTTACTGCATATACATATCCTTACAACCCTAGCGTCACCGAACCTTAAGTGTGTAGACCCTACGGGTTCGGGAGACATGTAGACATGACCGAGATTGCTCTCCGATCAATAACCAACAGCGAATCTGGATACCCATGTTGGCTCCCACATGCTCCTTGATGATCTCATCGGATGAACCACGATGTCGAGGATTCAAGCAACCCCGTATACAATTCCCTTTGTCAATCGGTATGTTACTTGCCCGAGATTCGATCGTCGGTATCCCAATACCTTGTTCAATCTCGTTACCGGCAAGTCACTTTACTCGTACCGTAATGCATGATCCCGTGACCAGACACTTGGTCACTTTGAGCTCATAATGATGATGCATTACCAAGTGGGCCCAGTGATACCTCTCCGTCATACGGAGTGACAAATCCCAGTCTTGATCTGTGTCAACCCAACAGACACTTTCGGAGATACCCGTAGTATACCTTTATAGTCACCCAGTTACGTTGTGACGTTTGGTACACCCAAAGCACTCCTACGGTATCTGGGAGTTACACGATCTCATGGTCTAAGGAAAGGATACTTGACATTGGAAAAACTCTAGCAAACGAACTATACGATCTTATGCTATGTTTAGGATTGGGTCTTGTCCATCACATCATTCTCCTAATGATGTGATCTCGTTATCAATGACATCCAATGTCCATAGTCAGGAAATCATGACTATCTGTTGATCAACGAGCTAGTCAACTAGAGGCTTACTAGGGACACGTTGGTGTCTATTTATTCACACATGTATTACGATTTCTGGATAACGCAATTATAGCATGAATAAAGACAATTATCATGAACAAGGAAATATAATAATAATGCTTTTATTATTGCCTCTAGGGCATATTTCCAACAATCTTTGCAAGTCTCTTCGAATTATCCGTTTGGTTTGGCCAACTAGATTGGTAGTTCTTGCCATGGGAGAAGTGCTTAGCTTTGGGTTCGATCTTGCGGTGTCCTTTCCCAGTGACAGAAGGGGCAGCAAGGCACGTATTGCATCGTTGCCATCGAGGATAACAAGATGGGGTTTATTTCATATTGCATGAATTTATCTCTCTACATCATGTCATCTTGCTTAAGGCGTTACTCTGTTTTTAACTTAATACTCTAGATGCATGCTGGATAGCGGTCAATGAGTGGAGTAATAGTAGTAGATGCAGAATCGTTTCGGTCTACTTGTCACGGACGTGATGCCTATATACATGATCATGCCTAGATATTTTCATAACTATGCTCAATTCTGTCAATTGCTCAATAGTAATTTGTTCACCCACTGTAGAATACTTATGCTCTTGAGAGAAGCCACTAGTGAAACCTATGGCCCCCGGGTCTATTCTCATCATATCAACGTCCATCACTTTAATCTTGTTTTGCTTTTTTGCTTTTTTACTTTGCCTTTTACTTTTCACTTTGCATCTTTATACCAAAAATACCAAAAAAAATATTATAGCTATCAGATCTCACTCTCGTAAGTGACCGTGAAGGGATTGACAACCCCTAATCGCGTTGGTTGCGAGTAGTTATCGTTTTGTGCAGGTACGAGGGACTTGAGCGTGGCCTCCTACTGGATTGATACCTTGGTTCTCAAAAACTGAGGGAAATACTTACGCTACTCTGCTGCATCATCCCTTCCTCTTCGGGGAAATCCAATGCAAGCTCAAGAGGTAGCAGCCGGCTCCTGCGGGCGTCAACGTCCTGGCCCGATGCGACCAGTTGGGCTGCCTCCCCGCCGGCGGGCCGGCTACGTAGGCCGGCAGATTGACCCAATCACCCTCCGCGGAGACGTTCTTCACGTAGAAGTACGACGGTTGCCACATCTTCACCGACTTTATCAACTTGATGGAGGGAAACGGGTTGTCGGCCCCCGACCTCCGCACGGCGATGAATGCGCCGCACTGAGCCGGCACGCCCGCGGCTTGGGTGCCGAGCTTGGAGTAGAAGAACTCCCCCCAGAGCTCGATAGTGGGGAGAATGCTGAGGAAGCCTTCGCACAAGGTGACGAAGGCGGACAGTAGCACCACCGTGTTGGGGGTAAGGTGGTGCGGCTGGAGTCCGTAGAACTCAAGAAAAGAGCGGAAGAAGCTGCTTGCCGGTAAGCCCAGGCCGCGTAGGCAGTGCGAGCGGAAGACGACCCACTCGCCCTCCTGTGGTGCCGGCGAAATTTCCCCCCTCCGCGCGAGGCGGACCCGCACGAGGTCCTCGACGGGCAACCGACGCGTCTTGCGGAGGAAATCGACGTGGTCGTCGTGGACCTCCGAACCGTCCCAGGTGCTGGAGTGCGTCGTAGGGGGCGTGACGGCGGAGGAAGAGCTCATTGTGAGCGGACCACCGCAGCGCTCGACGTAGCTTGAGGTGCAGTGGCGAGAGAGAAGAAGGAGAAGAAGCAATGAGGAGGAGGGACGCGCGTGCTCCGCCGCTCCCCCTCCTCCCCCTACTTATAGCCTCATGGGCTGCGAAGCCGAGGGGGCAGTTGTGGGATCTACTGCGCCCACTACCCCATGCCCCCCACATTTATCGCGCAAAATTACTGCGCACAGTAACTCCGTGGGAACCTCAACCGTCCCCCCCGGCCGCAACGGATCCGCTCACGTGCCGAGGCGCGGTAGTGGCGGGCCCCGCCTGTAGGCATGTCCCGTCCCGTGTATGGGTGGGCAGGCTGGCCCGGCCGCTGGTTGACACATGGCGGGCCCGAAACGGGTGGCAGCCCGGAAGCTTAGCTGGTATGCCACAAAGATCCCGCCGGGGGATTCAAAAGTTTTGGACAAGTCAAATCGGGCGAATCCGACTCCTACCGGTCGGCCCAGCAGAAATCGAACGAGGTTTCCACCTCAAATACTCGGAGAAAGAAACTGCTGAGGCTCCTCGGCTGGCTGTCCGCGGCGCCTCATCAGCTTCGGGGACTACTGTCGGAGTAATGGGCCACGGGTAGGCTAACCCGAGGCCCAAAACCTTTCAAGACATCGGGGCTGACTGCGCCCCTCAAGACGACAGATGAAGAGCCGCCTTCTGGAGGACGGCTGAAGGAACAGTCGGCTGCCCGCATGCATCCGAGTCCTAGAGGCGAGGTCAAGACCGGCCGACTCCGCCTGGCGGCTTTCGGAGAAGCCGGCCGCGGGGAGTCGGCCCACGGCACCAACAAAGGCCATGCCCTCATCAGGGGGATGGGACAGGGAGTGGCAACAGTAAAGCCCACTCCCTCCCCTTTTCCAGGAGATGCCTAGGCCACAGTGCGCTGTACCAATGGAGATCTCCGTCTGGCGCGGCACTGTTGCCATGCCATCCCTGACATCAGCAACAGTGGGCGGAGTCCTGTGTCCACGATGGCCTGACGGTACGGTTCACGGATGACGGGTCCTACCAGTCAGCGAGAGTCCGGAAGACGGCAAGGGCGCCACCAGTCGGACCCGTAGGAAGCCGGCTCTCGGGAGTCGGCCTGCCCCTCCCACGGGTTCCCCATGCCATTAACCAAACGAGACAGGGAGTGGCTGCAGTGATCACCCGCCAGACGGCGAGGCTGTAGCCACGACCCCATAACCAAGCCTGCGTCATTAGAGGCACGGCTACAGTAATCAGCAGCCGGCAAGACCCGCAAGCGGCGGGTACGGCCTGTCGGCTTCGTACCAGACCAGTCGGTGGGGCCCACCAATCGGCAGGCCCCAGCAGTCGGCAGAGGGGCTGGCAGGCGGAGAGACCGACGGCTGGGCCCTATGCCCAGACAGTTTACCATTGTACCCCTGGGAGGGTAGGCCTATATAACCCCCCCAGGGCACCTATGCAAAGGGTTCCGATCCATTAGAACTAGACCAGATCACAGAGGGGGGAAAGAGCTGATCCTGCCTTCTCCTACCTTCAGCATACAGCTCGAGGAGCGCCCTTGTATTCACTTTGCCTCAGTGATCATGCGGAAGCCCCGCAGAGCAGGACTAGGGGTGTTATCTCCTAGGAGAGCCCCGAACCTGGGTAAAGTACGCCGGCGTTTGTGTCTACGCCTCATCCCGTTTCCAGGCACCGGCAACGTTCTACTCGCCCCCACCATGATAAGCCATCCATTGGCATATGTCTCACCCAACCCCCGACATTTGACGCCCATCGTGGGGCCTGGTGCACCGTCGTCCAGAGACCTGTTCTGGACGGGAACCCTTTTCCTCCCTGACGAGCGCAGCCAGCCTGGCACGCCAGGCGAAGTCTGCGCTGACGCGCTGCATGACGCTGAAATCGCCCAACCCCCGACAACAGTTGTGCTTTCTCAAAAAGTGAAGCACGGTTGTGCTTCAAGTGAAGCATGGTTTTACCTCCTCCTAAAAGTGAAAAACACAATTGTGTTTCCATGTGAGCCATAATTGTGCTTCCCTAAAAATTCAAAGCACAACTGTGCTTCCAGTTTTTAATTTATTTTAGTTTTCATTTGTTTATTTTTGGGGGGCTTTCAATTTCATTTTTTTTTGTTTTTTTAAGAAAGTCTGTTAAAATTTATTAACATGAGATCTGGTTTCGAATATCTCGATGCAAGAAATGCAACAGTAAAAATAATTCGTGTTTTGGATGCACGATTGAAGAGATAAAGCTTTTTAAAAAATAATCTACAAATAAATGGATTGTAACAAGTGTTGCACAAGCAGTGCACCACCTGTCAGCATCAGAGGAAGTGGGTGTGACCTTTGTAAGGGGTACCCCTTAACTTGTTATTTCGCGCTTACTGTGACAAGTTGTTGCCACTTCACACAAATGAGCACGCTAGTGATTGCTTTGGGCTGGCCGATTTAATGCTTTGGAGATCGGTTGGTTCTTTTGTTCTTTAAGAATGTCCTGGAAGGTTCCAGCCTGAGTTCTTGTCGGTTTTGTTCACCTTCTATAAGGTTCTTGAACATGGTTTCATTTTTCAATTTTTTTCATTGTTTTTTCGGCTTTCTTCATTGTTTCTCAAAATTTTTTTTTACTGTTTCTTGTTCTTTTTCAAAAATTCAAAAAATTCGAAATTGTAGAATATATTATAAAAAGTTGCTCATATTTTCGAAAATTATTCATGTTTTTCAAAATAGGATATTCCAAAAATGTTCACAACTTTCGAACAATGTTCAAAAGGTTTAAAAATTATTCTCAGTTTTTCTAAAATGTTCTGATTGAAATTTTGTTCACAATTTGCAAAAAATGTTGGGAAATTCAAAAATTAATTTTTTTTTCAAAATCTACAAAATTTCAAAATTGTTTGCAAGTTCTAAAAAAACAATCTCGGTTTTCAAAAAATGTTCAGATTATCAAACATGTTTGTCGGTTTACGACATATGGTTTGTTGCAGTAACTCATCCCATTGCCGAAGTACCTATTCCTCCAGTTCTTTGCACTGTGGTGCTAATGGGTCAACCTAGTTGGGGCACAAGGAGCGACTAGCTGCCACACCAAGCGGCATATAGGGGTCTTTATCTCTGGCTTTCGGCGAGGTAGAGTGCGTCCTTGCCTACAAGTGCCCCTTGGTGGCCTAGCCCATTAATCGTTTGGTAAGTTTTCTTTCTGATTGTTTGAGTAGC
The DNA here is from genome assembly GCA_034509565.1 of Triticum monococcum. Classification (NCBI taxonomy): domain Eukaryota; kingdom Viridiplantae; phylum Streptophyta; class Magnoliopsida; order Poales; family Poaceae; genus Triticum; species Triticum monococcum. Next base: position 209,902,095 of record CM067847.1, on the reverse strand, counting down.
AGTTAAGCTTCACAATACCGCCATCTACATGTTGTTGGCCTTATTGATCATCTTTTTTGTTACTTTTATTTATATTTCGGAAATTGGAATACATTTTTCTTATTTTTTTCAATGTTCATCATACATTGGAAAAAATCATGCAGTGAAACATTGTTCGTGCAACTTATAAGAAATGTCCATAACATTTCAGAAAATGTTGTTGACATTTCAAAATTGTTCATGGGTTTACAAAAAATTGTGCCAATTTTAGAAAACAATTATACATTGTAATAAAAAGTTCATATGATTCAAAAAAATGTTTCATGCCATTCATAATGTATGTGACATTTTAAAGAAATGTTCAAGCATTTCAACAATATGTTCTTAACATTTTTTAAATGTTAATACAATACAAGACAAATGTTCACATAATCTAGAGAACTCCATTAAAAAGGTTTATCCAATTTTAGAAATATGTTGTGTGGTTTAATAATTTTTTGTAATATTCACAAAATGTTCATGACATTTTAAAAAACATTTATTCATTTTAAAAATGTTCAAGACCATTAAAAAACTGTTCGTGATATTTTATATAAATGTTGATGTGTTTCAAAAAATATATGTGACATTTAGAAAAATGTTTATACAGTATAAAAAAATGTTTTTGTTATTTTAAAAAATGTTTCATCCATTTAAAAAATGTTTGACGTACATTTGAAAATGTGTAGTAGTTATTAAAATAAAATGTTTCAAACATGCATTTGAAAAAAATTCACGAGGGTATTTGAAAAAATGTTGATCGCTTATTTGGAAAATATTGAATGTGTATCAAGTAAATGTTATGCGTGTATATAAAAAAGTTTACAACATGTATTAAAAAAGTTTTTGAAAAAATAACAAAATGGAAAAAAAGACCTAAGAGAAGAAAAAAGGAAAAACGGAAGAGAAAGGAAAAACAAAAAAAACTGAAAACCCAAACAGAAAAAACAAAAACTGGCTTTTTAATAAAACCAGATCACCGATTTAAGTTCACTTCAGGAGTTGAATTCCAGTTTGAGCGACATGATGAAGAAGTAATAGACTGAACCTCTTCAGCTTCTAGCTCTACAAAATCCTCGTCTGAGCTCTGAGAAGCTAAATTCGAGTAGCTCAGCCGATCTCCAGTGTAAAAATGCGGAGCAATTTGAGAAGCTCAGCCAACCTCCAATGTAAAGGGCTGTTTGGGTTGAAGCCTGGAGACGCCTAGTCAGAATATTGGCGTTGACTGTTGGGCACCTATTTGGTTTATGGCCAACTATTTGGCTCGCCGACGTTGCATGTGAGCTATTGGACATCAATAGTATCGGAGTGCGCCTCTTAACGAGGGTGATTTAAGTGCAGCGAAATGTATAGGTGGTTCGCGAAGCATCTGACTCTTTTCTCTTAACGAGGGTGATTTAAGTGCAACAAAATATACCGGTGGTTCGCGAAGCATCTGACCCTTTTCTTCTTATCATATCACAAGGGCACGGCTCTGTATGGTACATTTCCACTCATTGAGGATTCTATCTAAAAAAAAGTCAACGGGGGAGACTACAGTAGCTCAAACTCACACTATCTATAAAAAAGATAAAGCTGCCGCAGTTAAATTTTTGGCCAATTCACAGGCAAGCTAAGGGCGGCCGGATGGTGTGCCAACGGATTGGTAGGGCCAACCGGGGCTTAAAAACGCAAAGGCTTAGCTCCAGAAAAATAAGAACGAGGAGTTGCCCATATCTCTACTCCTATAAAAGACTCAGTTGATGATAATGGTGTGTCTATCATACGTCATTTCTGATTATTAGATCTGCATTTATCGACTATGATGTAAGTTGTGACCTTGTTGTAACAATATCCCACTTCTGTGCTCCAATTTATAAAAAAGCACGTAGGGCCTGTTCGGAGTCTCTCCACGCCCTGACTCCACTCCCGGAGCGGACATAGCCTTAGTTGAAAATAAAGGAGTAGGGAAACACCCGCTCTGCAGATTCTCATATTTTTTGGAGCCAGTTGGTTGCTGAACAGGCACTTAGTATCTTGAAACCAACCACATTCCTCCCTTACCTCATCAAAACAGGCCAAGGAATATATTTTAAATGAAACATAAGATATTTTTAGTATATATGTATATCAAAACTAGACTGTTTTCTTTCAAATTTATGAATATGTATTATTCTACTTTGCATATGTTGCAACACATGGGCATTACTAGTTTTACAGAAGAATGCCATCATGAAAGAGAACGGTTCAGCGGGAGGAGGCCACGCCCGAACAAATCCACCTCTCCCATTACTAGTTTTACAGAAGAATGCCACCGCGAAAGAGAACGGTTCAGCAGGAGGGGGAAATATCTGGTGCACCGGAGCTTGTGGTGCTACTGGTGCACCGAACTTATACTATGCTTTTAAAACGTTCAAAAAATTCTAATTTTTTTAGCACACTCACATAACATTAATGTAAGTTGTCACAAAATTTCAAGTCAAAATTTGAAACATAACTCAAAAACAAAAATGACAAATTCAACGCTGAATAGTAGTACATAATATAACTTGGACTTTAGATTTGACCAATTATCACACTGATATCAAATTTGTCATTTTTGTATCTCAGAAAATATTTCAAATTTGTATATGAAATTTTATAACATCATACATTAATGTTGTGTTAACGTGTTAGAATTTTTTTAGATTTTTCAAAATATTCTATAGCATCCGGTGCACGGGTAGAGTGTGGGTGCACCGGATACACTTCCTCGGCCGAAACCTCACGCCGCCCCCACCACCGGCCGGCGCTCTCCTCCACCGCGAGATCCGGCACTTCTAGGGCCATCCCCTCCGGTTCATGTCCAGGGCGTCACCCCGACGGCCAGCTCCACCCCGCCGCCGGCCGATGCTCACTTCGACGGATCCCGCCTCAACCTCTGAGCCCTCTCTCCGACGCCATAAACCCTAGGACGAACTGGGCTAGCTGCTTCCAGCCGGTCCATACTAGCGCCCAGCCGGCTAGCAGCCTCCCCAGCTGGGCTGCCAAGCTGGGAGAAGCTACTTCGGTGCCGAACGTTGCTGAAATCGCCACTTGGAGTTAGAAGCTGCGTTTGGAAGCTGAATTTGAGGAGTTTTAGAAGCTTGGAGGGGCTCAGAATAAGCCCTGAAACTTGTGCCAGAACAAGCGGTTGAGAGGATGCACTAAAACCAAGACCAAGAGGCCGTCGTGAAGCATGACATGGGAGGTGATCCAACAAGTGGTAATTCATTATAAGCGATGCGGTTCTGTTAGTTTCCCTGTTGCTCTGTAAATTTAACCAGCCTTGTTTCATATCCCGGTTCGATTCTGCGAACTCAGTTAGTTGTTTTGTAAAACAAGCAGCTTGCAAGTCGGTTATCATATCAAACGCATCTACTTGTATTGAAATCCAGAGGATAACAAATTTTAACAAGTTTTTATCAAAGTAGGAGCATCAGGGCAAATTATTCAGTACAGTACAAAGTAGGAGCCAGTCATTCAGCACACCAGAACAACAACCATCTGTCACTGAAATGAATAATTCAGGCACGGGATACATCAGGGCAAATTCCTGCCCTCCAACAATCCTGTTACAAGCAACTGAATGGAACAACAGATGACGTCAACGAAGGAGAAGAAACACTCAGATGAAATAGTATCACGAGCAAAAACCAATAGCTTTATCTTCAGCAGAGACATCTTCCTTGTTGTTGTGACCCTGGCCTGTTGTTCCAAGTGACAGAAACTGAAATCCGCTCCTTTCCTGAAAACCAATATAGTCGAGTGGTCAGTAATTTTGTAAAAACTCAGGCAGCTGTAGGAGTTCAGAAAAACCATCTTCTACAATTTATTGCCCATTTAATCTAGCAGTACGGCAGTTTCCTCAAGAAAATAAAGAAACCCCCAGCAGAAGATTGAAGAGAGGAACATAAGACACAGCATACAAAGTCTAAATGTCGTATTAGCAAACATATTTCACATATAATAGAAATTAAATCATGTTAAACACTATCTCTTTGCAAAATTGATAACACACTCTTCCATGTGACCATGATTACCTCCAAACTATCTCTACTTGTTAGCCATATTTTTAGCTAAGTATATCTTACGTAAACCTTGCCATACCAAAATAAAAGAAAATCATAGCTAGCAAAGCAATAATGATACCATGGTGACTGGTGAGGTGGATGTACATTTCATGGTAATTTCTATGAAACAAACAAAAAATGAGAGAGAGAGAGAGAGATTGAGACGGGGAGAATGAAGGTGCGGATTTGTACATACGAGATGTTGCTGCTGCTGAGCCAAAGGAGAAATTACTCCGGAAAAAATTTCAAATTGCGACGGAAGAATCTGATTGTAACACGAGGATGGCTTGGATGCATGTTGATAGCACTCCTCAAGGCAGACTCTGTGCTTCTCTTCGTGGGTTCCGTAGCACCTTCACAGCCGATTGCTGCAGATAACTCTTCAAGCGCTAACAAGTGCTCGATGCCGGCTGGTGAAGCCCCATTCTGATCTGATCCATTCATATTATGCATTACCTCGAGTCTCTGGAGTTTGGGCATTACACCAGCCTGGAAGTCCAGGTATGTCATGCTGCTTATTTGGAGAGACAAACGCTTTAGAGCAGGGAATGTTCCCCTCCCCGCACATATGACAATCATTTTATCTACGGCTCTTCGGATATCCATATCAAGGTGAACGAGGACAGGCAGCTCTGAAAGGATACCAACACCATCATTTAGCAGCTCACAAACTTGCAACTGTAGTTCACCGAGGTTACGGAGTTCCCCTATCCAGCTAGGGATCCTGGAAAACCAGCAGTTCCGGAACATGACGAATCTCTCAAGTTGGTAAGGAGTTGGGGGAGGAGACAATGGCATCAAGCCATCTATGCAGCCCCTCATACTGACAATCAGGTCCTCAAGGTTGCGAAGTTTTCCCAGAGAAGAGCGTAATACATCCATCCGTCTCTCCGTATCGTCCAGGTGAGGGCCACATGAGATAAATAGATATCTCAGATTGGTGAGCTCACCAATGTTTTTGATATTGTCCATGGTGTTCACCGCCAAATCAAATGCACATAGATGTCGTAGGGACTTCATCTTGCCTATCCCATCAAAAAGCTCCGATCCAACATTTAGATGCATCAAGTATGGTAGGTGAACTATATCTGAGGGAATTTTTTTTGACAAAATATCTGAGGGAATATTGGAATACCTTCCCATATCAAGTGTTTGCAAGTGTTGTAGCGCTCTAATCTGTGTTGGTAGTTGGTACAAGCAAAAGCGACTAATCCGTAAATACCTCAGCTGATACAATTTAGACAGTCCACTGAGATCAACTGTAGCACGGTGGAGGTTAATGAACAGAACTCGGAGGAGCTTGAACTCTACTAGATCAGGTGTACTCTCAGAGCTCCCAAAGAACATAACTGATCGGACATGTGACATACTAATGTTCCTCGGTAATATTGCTTGACTGTTACTGAGACTATCTAAGTGAACAGACAGCCGACGGATCTTGTAATCCAGTCCTGTAATGGTTCGTGGGTCATCCACTATAGTGAAAAAATTCTCTTCTGTGGACTTGAGCAAGATAAGATCGAGCATCATATCATGTATCTTGCATTTGGTCACTGATCCTCTGCCGTCAAATTTTACAGGTTGAATAAGACTCCTATTGACAAGCTCATTGAAATAATTACTTGCGACCTTCACACAATCTTGTCCATAATCTTTGCCGACAAATCCTTCCGCCATCCATTGACGTTCTAGATCATACCTTGATATTATGTAGTCCTCTGGATACATACCAAGATACAGCAAGCACGTCTTAAGATGAAGGGGAAGATCTCTGTAGCTAAGGTTTAAGATTTGCCTAACTCCTTCCAACGTGAGATTTTTTAATGAGCCTAAACAACTCCTTACATGTTCCCACCTTTCTTTTTGGATGGAATCTTCACTGGCTAGCATGCTGGATATAGTAACAATTGCAAGAGGCAAACCACCACATTTTTTAAGAATTTCAACTGAAACATCTCTAAGATGGCGAGGGCAAGCTTCCTCGGAGCCAAATATCCTGCCAAAAAATAGTCTTCTTGAGTCTTTGTCGTTGAGGGGCTTCATTTCTAAAATGTGATCATGACCATGGAAACAACATGCCTTAGCCACAACCTGAATTCTAGTAGTAGTTATTACTCTGCTCCCATGATAATTTTCTGGAAAAGCACATTTGATAATATCCCAGGCTGATACATCCCATATATCATCGATTATAATCAAGTACCTGCAAACATTCATCACTATGTCAGCCAACTGAAATTTACAGTGTCAAGTAATTAAGACATCGAACCAAAAAACAGAACTTTGTTTAATCAAACATAATTGTGATTGAATAAAAAAGACTCATTAATTTGTTTGTGATTGTTAATAAACTAAAATCATGGGAGAAAACATAATATATGATCTGAAATAAATTAACACATTTTGTTTAAGACCAATATTGTCACCAGTAATAAAATTAGCATGCAATAGACTAATACGGTTTACTCGTATAAGTTTATTAAATGAATCAGTAGATGCATCTATTAACTACTAAACTTGTTGTATGTTTGTTATGCTCATCTAATGATTTTCTACCAAGACTTTAAAACATACAGTAATCTTAAAAATATACTATATATGTGTGTATCCGAGAAATCTTAAAAAAACAAAGACAAGAACAAACAATAATACATGATGTAAGAATATGCACCTCTCATTTTTGAGATGTTCCCTGAGCATGTCGATAAGATGTGACTCGCATGCGTGAATAGATGGCTCTACCCCAAGTTGTGATAGTAAACCACGGAGAAGTTTTGGGATGTCTGGCTTCTGAGAAACGAGCACAAAAGCAGTACAACTGCTAAATTCACCCTTGAGCTTACCATGTACCACACTAGCAAGTGTTGTTTTGCCCAGACCTCCAAATCCCACAATAGATACCACTTTCAACTTCTTCTCCCCGTCTCTTAGCAAGTTAATAAGCTCATTCGTTGGCTCTTCAACACCAACAAGGTTAGCTGCGTTTTCATAGAGCGAGGCAACACGTGGGTCAATGGCCACATTGCTTGATGAGGAGGTATCAATCTTATACCTTTGACGCCGTGCACTTGCCTCGAGAACAAGTTTCTTTACATCCTCGATTTGTCGAGCAATCCGATGGCGAGACCTCAAAGTTTTGAGGCGTCGTATCGTGCTGCTGACAAACCCATCACTTTTATCGGTGCCTCCAATGTTTTGCATAAAGTCATCAATGATTTCCTCGATGTCGTATGACATCTCCCTGATGATGTCCCTCCATCTCTTGGTTTGTGGATCTAGCTCGTCCAGATAAGAAAGCCCCTCAAGTGCATCCTTCATGCTGGCAAGTTCATCGCTGACGAACTTGACCTCTTTCCGGAGGTTTTTGAGCTTGGCGAACTCCTCCCCCATGAGGTTGGCCAGCTTACCCAAGACGGAGTTCATCGCGCCTGTGGAAGCACTCACCAATATCCTGTCCATCTCAACCGTTTATCTTGGCTCCTGGTTATGCTCCTGCAGTGTATATCAGGATTTCCGAGTTGGTTCGATTTTTTTGCCTAGATAATAGTAGAAAGGAAAAGAACTTCTAATCTAATATGTAACAGCATGTTAATTGAAACGAAAACTAAGGATGTTAAAAAACTAATCATGCCTACAGATACTATATCGTGCTCCCTTCGATTCATATTAATTGTCGCAACTTTAGTACAACTTTGTAGCTGTTTACCCAATCGAAGACGTTGAGTTCCTACTAATTCACAGCATACTGAAGCTCAGGTTGGCAACGAAAAGCAAAGCAGAGTTCCTGAGAGAGTTAATAACCTCTGAAAGTTGCAACGCGTGCTCGGAGGAGATGCCCCTGGCTGCTCGCTGGTGGTGGCCGTACGGCCGGCGGCGAGCAGAGCTCGCGGTACGACTTATCGGAGTCGGAGGAGATGAAATTCTACTGCACGTGCGAAATAAGGAGAAGAACGAGCAGAGTAATATGCGATGATATGGGTCTGGTGGGAGTGGTTGGGGGAACGAACAAGTCAAGTCCACCTACGTATATGATTGAGGCTGTGTTTTCGTACTTCGCACGCATTCGCTATATATTACTGGTCAATAAGACCAAGAGGCAGTCGTAAAGCATGACATGGGAGGTGATCCAACAAGGGGTATAAACATTACAGGAGATTTGGTCGACAATGTGCAGATAAACCACGATGATTAGTTGCCCTCTGGATGTAACTGTCAGTCTGAATGTTATTACCAAATTTTTGTCAGTTGTGTTTTCCCATCATATATGTCTGTTGAGTTCAGTATTAGTATTGTCTGCCAATTTTGAGCTATATGGATCATATGGGCTGACCTTGATCGTCATCTCAGACTCACAGCGTGACAATGAACTTGCATTGAAATTGACAGTAGTACAGTACTTTAACAAATTTGTCAGGAATCTGCAGACAAGAAACATTGAGTTAACCTGAATTTTAGTAGCGAACTCAGTCATCATGTTAGACTCATAACGAACCTGCATTGGAATTGAGAGTATTACATTATGTTAACAAATTTATCATGAATCTGCAGAAAGGAAACATTCAGTTCGGTACAATGTTGATGATACTATCATCTTTATGGAGCACGACTTGGCGAAAGCAAGAAACATGAAGCTGCTGTTATACTTATTTGAACAATTATCTGGCCTCAAAATTAACTTCCACAAGAGCGAATTGTTTTGCTTTGGAAGAGCAAAGGATGACCAGGACACGTATAAACAATTGTTCAGATGTGAATTGGGCTCCTTACCGTTTACGTACTTAGGTATACCCATTCATCATCGTAAGCTGACTAACATTGAGTGGAAATGCATCGAAGATCGCTTTGAAAAAAAAACTGAGCTGTTGGAAAGGGAAGCTCATGTCATACGGAGGACGATTGATTCTAATTAATTCGGTCCTTACCAGTATGCCTATGTTTCTCTTATCCTTTTTCCAGGTTCCGGTGGGAGTCAGGAAAAGGTTAGATTTCTACCGATCTCGATTCTTTTGGCAGAATGACGAGCTCAAACGAAAGTATAGGCTTGCTAAGTGGGATATAATTTGTAGGCCGAAGGACCAAGGGGGTCTAGGTATTGAAAATTTAGAAGTCAAAAACATATGTCTCCTTAGCAAGTGGCTATTTAAACTGTCGTCTGAGACGGAAACTACTTGGGCACAGATTTTGCGTAATAAGTATCTTTATGCTAAAACCTTGACTCAGGTAAATGTGAGGCCTTCCGACTCACCTTTTTAGAAGGGTTTGATGAGAGTCAAACAACTTTTTTTCAACAAGTCAAAATTTATTGTCGGGAATGGTGCCACTACGAGGTTTTGGGAGGATACGTGGCTTGGGGAGACTCCCCTTGCACTTCAATATCCTACTTTGTACAACATTGTGCGACGTAGAGAAGCGTACATTGCAACTGTTCTACAATCCACTCCCCTCAATATTAGTTTTCGGAGGACGCTAGTTGGAAATCGTTGGGAGGCCTGGCTCCACCTTGTTAGACGTTTAATGGAGGTCCGGCTGACCCAGCAACCAGATCAGCTGTATTGGAAACTTACTAAGAACGGTGTGTTCTCGGTTAAGTCTATGTATCTGGATGTCATTAACTCTAGCGTTGTTCCTTCCTCGATTCACGTTTGGAGAGTAAAGGTTCCCTTACGTATCAAAGTGTTTATGTGGTTTGTGCATAAACAAGTCATTTTTGTTGAACGTAATGTGGTTGCACCGCCCGTGCGCCATGAGGTCCACCTGGCTGCATGAGGTAGTTAGGATAGATAGATAGAGATAGATTATTTCTTTGATCTCCAAGTTCTATCTCTTCCTTGAATATCTCATTCCCTCATGTAATCTCAACAATGTATGCGCTATGGTTGGGAGGTGCGCCCCAACTCTATATAACACGAACCCGTCGGCCTCAACGGGCTAAGGCATTTCCAGCTATCGCACATGGTAGTCAGAGCCATCCTTTTCCCATCTAAACTCCAAACAAACTCCATCTAGCCCTAGCCATGTCTTCATCCTCCGGCGCTTCCCAAGCCAACCTCAATGGCCAAGTTACCGAGAAGCTGACGCGCACAAACTATGTGCTATGGCGCACGCAAGTGATCCCCCAGCTGCGTGGCGCCGGTGTCTTCGGCTACGTCGACGGCACTCAGCCGGAGCCGGCGAGACTCCTCATCACCACCAAGGAAGGCAAGGAGGAATCATCGCCCAACCCTCTCTACCCAATCTGGGTCAAGGAGGATCAACAGGTTCTCAGATACCTGCTGAACAATTTGACGCGCGAGGTACTGCTCATGGTGACCACGGTCACCACCGCGGGCGCGCTCTGGACGACGCTCGCCGGCATGTTTTCCTCGCAGTCCGCCAGCCGCATCAACAACATCCGAACCTCCCTCATCAACGCGCAGAAGGGCAACCTCTCCGTCGCCTCCTACTTCGCCGCCATGCGCGGCTACGCCGACGAACTCGCCGCCGCGGGAAAGGCGATCCCCAACGATGAACTGGCCTCCTACATCATCCACGGGCTCGACGCCGACTATCAGCCACTCGTCTCTGCCCTAGACGCCCACGTGAGTCAGGTAACCCTTGATGAGCTTTTTGCCATGCTGTCAAATTTCGATCAACGCATGGCACAGTTCCAAGGATCTGGCGGCGGCGGCTTCAAGTCATCCGCAAACATGGCCACTCATGGACGGGGTGGCGGCTCCCGCTCGCGTGGCTCCTCTCGCACCAAGGGCAGGTCCGGCGGCGGCAATCGTGGACCCACGCCACCTCAATCTGGAGGCCGTGGTCGCCGAGGCCGCGGCACTGGTGGTGGCGGTAGGAACCGCCCCGACGCTCCTCGGTGTCAAATCTGCGGCAAGCCTGGCCACACAGCGAAGGACTGCTGGTACAGGTATGATGAGGACGACTACGACTCGCAAGATGAGGAGAAAGTTGCTGCAGCGGCCGATGGCTCCTATGGCGTCGACACCAATTGGTACGTCGACAGCGGCGCCACTAATCACATCACCAATGAGCTCGAGAAAGTCACCATGAAGGAAAAGTACCGCGGCAAGGATCAAGTCCATACTGCCAGCGGAGAAGGTATGAGTATAAGTCACTTTGGTCACTCAATATTTCGTACCCCTCATCACAACATTCATCTTAGGAAAATTTTGCATGTCCCTAATGCTAATAAAAGTCTTCTTTCTGTCCATCGTATTGCCCTTGACAATCATGTTTTTTTGGAATTTCATCCTTATTATTTTTTGATCAAGGATCAGGCAACGAGGACAATTCTCTATCGAGGTAGATGCATTAGCGGCCTTTACCCGTTGATTCCGGAGTTTCGAAGACAAAATAAACAAGCTTGTGGTGCTATCAAGCTGTCATCCACACGTTGGCATGATCGTTTAGGACATGCGTCTTTTTCTTTAGTTGAAAAGTTGCTTAGGAAAAATAAACTCCCGTTTGTTGGTGAGCATCATAATGAAACAATTTGTGAATCATGTCAGAAAGCTAAGAGTCATCAGTTGCCTTACCCAATCTCTATCAGCATTTCTACCAAACCATTACAGTTGATTTTTTCTGATGTTTGGGGCCCTGCTCCCACTTCTGTTGGTAGACACAACTACTATGTCAGTTTTATCGATGACTATAGCAAATTCTCTTGGATTTATCTCTTAAAGAAACGTTCTGATGTGTTTCAAGTTTTCAAAAACTTTCAAGCTCTAGTTGAACGAAAGTTTGACAGTAAAATTATTGCTGTCCAATCCGACTGGGGAGGGGAGTACGAAAAGTTGAACTCCTTCTTCTAGACACTTGGAATCTCCCATCATGTGTCATGCCCACATGCTCACCAGCAAAATGGGTCAGCTGAACGCAAGCATCGTCACATCGTTGAAGTTGGCCTTGCTCTTTTGGCCGGCGCTTCCATGCCTCTCAAATTTTGGGATGAAGCGTTTCTCACTGCCGTTCATATCATAAACATGCTTCCTAGTCGTGTCATTCACCATGAAACTCCTATAGAAAGGCTTCTTCACACATAACCAGACTATAAGTCTCTACGTGTTTTTGGGTGTGCGTGTTGGCCAAACCTACGTCCCTACAATACTCATAAAACTGATGTTTCGCTCAAAACAGTGCATGTTCCTTGGCTATAGTGCCCAGCATAAGAGAGTCAAGTGTCTGGATGTTTCCAATGGACGTGTTTACATATCCCGTGATGTCGTTTTTGATGAAACTAAGTTCCCTTTCGCTGATCTCCACCCTAATGCCGGCGCACTTCTTCGGGACGAAATTCTTCTCTTGCCTCCTCATCTCACTAGCTTTGATCAAGGGGGACGAAATAGTGATGATCAACTGTTGGCTAACTCATTTAATGGCATGCATGAGTCCTGTGTTGATGCAACAGGTGAAAACGGCAGAGAAAACGGCGAAGAAAATGACGTAAACATAGAAAATTTTGGGCTATATCCCATGTGTCCCGTGGCAGGGGACAGATCCGCCTCGGAATCAGCAGCGGTGCAAGCGACTGGATCCACCTCGGGATCGATAACGGCGCAGGAGGGAGGATCCTCCTCGGGATCAGGCACCACAAGCGCAGGCGCACGCGCCCCTGAGCCAGACTCCCGCCGCTGCGACCCCGTGCCCGACACACGGTCTCCTCCAACTGGCGCTCGGTACGGAGCCCAACCCGTCACGTACAAGCGGCGGGACTTGGCGCGTGCCAGGGAGGATGCGGGTCCAGCGGGCCCCGCCACGAGCAGCCGACCGACCGGCGTGTGCGCAGAGGCACAGGGCTCGGGATTCTCTGTGCCAAGTGCAGACGCCGCGCTTCAGCAGTCCGCCACAGAGGATCAGGGCAACCCGGCGGGCGCTGGCGCCACTGTGGCGACAGGATCTTCATCGGGCGCTGGTGCGGCTGCAGCGACAGGATCCGCCTCGGGATCAGCAGCGGACGATTTTGCACAGCACCCTGGATCCTCTGTGACTACAGATCCTGTGGCTCCATCATCATGGCGTACACGACTGCAACAAGGGGTAACTCAACCCGTAAATTATAAACATATGACTAAATATGGTTTGGTCTGTTCCATAGGAGAACCAGATGAACCAAAAACTCTTGCTGCAGCACTTTGTGATGATAAGTGGAAGAAGGCAATGAATGAGGAATACATGGCACTCAAGGAAAATAAAACATGGCATCTGGTTCCACCACAGCAAGGTAAAAATTTAATTGATTGCAAGTGGGTTTTCAGAATTAAGAGGAGATCTGATGGAACTATTGACCGTTATAAGGCTAGACTCGTTGCAAAAGGTTTTAAGCGACGATATGGCATAGACTACAAAGATACTTTTAGTCCTGTGGTAAAAGCTGCCACAATTCGTCTCGTTTTGTCTATTGCTGTTTTCAGAGGATGGAGTCTCAGGCAGCTTGATGTGAAGAATGCGTTTCTCCATGGTGTTCTGGAAGAGGATGTATACATGAGACAACCTCCTGGGTTTGAAAGTAAGAGTACTCCTTATGTGTGTAAACTTGATAAAGCTCTATATGGGTTAAAACAAACTCCAAGGGCATGGTATTCTCGCCTCTGTCATAAGATGCAAAAACTTGGATTTGTTCCTTCTAAATCAGACACGTCATTGTTTATTTACAACAAGTCAAACACGTGTATATTTGTTCTCATCTATGTTGATGACATAATTGTGACAAGCTCATCTGATGAAGCAATCAGAGGACTCTTAAAGGATCTAAGTGCAGAGTTTGCATTAAAGGATCTTGGAGACTTGCACTTCTTTCTTGGGATTGAGGTAAAGAAACATCAGAATGGACTTCATCTCTCTCAAGCAAAATATGCAGATGATCTGGTTAAAAGAGCAGGATTGCAAGGTTGTAAACCCTCACTCACTCCATTATCCAGCTCCGAAAAATTGTCTCTTACAGAAGGTAAAACTTTGAGTCAGGAAGATAGCACGAAGTATAGAAGTCTTGTAGGAGCTCTTCAATATCTAACTCCTACCAGACCAGATTTATCTTTTGCTGTCAACAAAGTCTGCCAGTTTTTGCATGCACCTACTGATGTTCACTTGACAGCTGCCAAGCGTATAGTCAGATATGTTAAACACACTCTCAGTATAGGTCTAAATTTCAGCAAGTCATCTTCTACTCTTGTCAATGCCTTTTCTGATTCAGACTGGGCAGGGTGTCTGGATGACAGACGCTCAACAGGTGGTTTTGCAGTCTTTTTTGGACCTAACTTAATATCATGGTGTGCACGCAAACAGGCTACTGTATCCAGGTCAAGCACTGAGGCAGAGTACAAGGCATTGGCAAATGCTACAGCTGAAATCATATGGGTTCAGTCTATGTTGAAAGAGCTTGGGGTAAAAAGTAAACAAGCTCCATGTCTATGGTGTGACAATCTTGGAGCTACTTATCTTTCTGCTAATCCTGTGTTCCATGCTAGAACAAAGCACATAGAGATAGATTTACATTTTGTCAGAGAAAGAGTTGCTCAAAAGCAACTTGATATTCGATTTGTGCATTCAAAGGATCAACTTGCAGATGGATTTACAAAGCCTTTTCCCTCAAAAAGTTTTGAGGAATTCAAGCATAATCTCAACTTAATGAAGCTGTGATTACGGGAGGGTGTTGAACGTAATGTGGTTGCACCACCCATGCGCCATGAGGTCCACCCGGCTGCATGAGGTAGTTAGGATAGATAGATAGAGATAGATTATTTCTTTGATCTCCAAGTTCTATCTCTTCCTTGAATATCTCATTCCCTCATGTAATCTCAATAATGTATGCGCTATGGTTGGGAGGTGCGCCCCAACTCTATATAACATGAACCCGTCGGCCTCAACAGGCTAAGACGTTTCCAGCTATCGCACAATTTTGACTAAGTATAACCTGGCAAAACGCAACTGGATGGGCTCATCTAGGTGTAGCTTTTGCAATCATAACGAAAACATCAAACACCTCTTTCTCGATTGTCCGTTGGCTAAGATTCTGTGGCGGTCGATTCATATTGCGTTTAATATTACTCAGCCCACCTCTATCAACATGTTATTTGGAACATGGCTTGATGGGGTTGATTCTGATACTGCAAGACACATTCGTGTTGGCGTTTGTGCTTTACTTTGGGCAGTATGGAATTACAGAAATGATTTAGTATTTAACAGATCAACAAACATTCACTTTTTGCAGGTTATTTTCAGGGCCACGGCATTCATCCGTATGTGGTCGCTACTCACTCCGACGAAGGCCAGGGAGCGTTTGGTTACTGCGTCTATCCGATGGAAGATGGTAGCGCGGGATATTTTTAACCGGTTTGGATGACGGTCATGTAATAGGATAGGCATGTAGTGTTCCTATTGTGTTTGCCAGCCGGTTGTGGCTTTGGGTTTTAGCTTTTTCGAGCTTTTTGTTTATCTTCGCACCTCGATACTTGACGACTTTATTACTGGACTTTATTTTTAATAATATGAGCCGTGTGCATCTTTCTGATGCGGAGACTGGGGTAAAACCCTCTTTTCAAAAAAAAAAACAATGTAGGAAACCAACATATCGGTTGCTTGATCTTCAGCGGTCCATCATCAGTCGTGTGTCGTGACAATTCCGTTGGTGCTCTGACCGTGTTGTTGCAAATGATAAAGTCTAAAAGCCACTTGTTTTCTGAAAAGCCAAGAGTGGTATAAATTAATACGTACTCACCCTGCAAGGAAATATGAGAGCGTTTAGATCACTACTTTAATGATTTGATCTAAACTCCCTGCAAAAAAATAATTTGATCTAAACAGTCTTATATTTTTTTACGTAGGGAATAAGAAAAATGGTAGCTGCAGTTCACTAGTACAAATCAACTTCTCAAGCTTGAAAATGTGCACGCGTAACGCTGTAGAAAGCCTATTAGCTAGGTAGCAAATGGTAGTTTGGACAATTAGAGGAACTCCAAATGGAACCCCAAGTTTCAAAAATATTCACGAATTCCAAATAAAATAGTGCGGGTTTGCTTGGAAGAATATGAAAATTTCTTCTCATTCTCGCCAACTCAAGAGCGACTTGATGGCGCAGAATGGCTTGGGCGAGTATTTCTCTTGCTTAGTGCGAGAACGAGCGTCCCCGCTCGCCTTAGGAGCGTGCGAAGTGGGACGACCCATTAGCATTAGTTCATTAATTCCATTCGTTTTTCATTTAGTACTTTTATTAATCTAGAAAATGGAAAATATTGTATTTTTAAAGTTTATTTTGCATTCAAAAAATGTTCACACAACAATTAGGAAATGTTGATAGTACTGAAAAACATGTTTGTAACATTTTAAAATGTTCCTGCATTTCAAAATAAATATTTGTTATTTTTTGTAAAATATTTATACAATGTAGAAATAAATTGCGTAATTCGAAAATATATATCTTGTACCACTAAAAAATGTTCACATGTTTTAAAAATATGTTCATGACATTTTTTAAAATGTTTATACAATGAAAAAATATGTGTGTAGTTTAATAAATCATATACCAAAAAAGACCTGAACTTCTATTTGAAAAATGTGTAACACGTATTCGAATAAATGTTCAAAACGTGCATTTGAAAAAAAAATGTTTTGCAGCCTGCAGTGTAGTTAGAGCTAGGCTCAGGCTTATTATTTCTAGTATTTTGGGCCAGGCTTTTGGGCTTCAGGTAGGGCTTAAACGTGTAAACATTGAAATTCAACATTTGGTTCGGGCTTCTTGCTCCTGGCTTGATTTTGGGTCGAGCTCGGGCTTGAGAAAAGAGAGTATTCATGCTTTCGATCGGGCTCGGAGGTTGGGATTTTTCAAGCCTAGCCTAAAACCCGGCTCGGATCGACATTTTGCACAGGTTTAGATGAGAAGCAAACGAGCCGCTCTTCTCTAACTCTCTTCTAATGTGGTGGGCCAATCACAATGAAAAACAATGCCTAATGCTCCACGAGTGTTTCTCCACCAAGCACTGTTCCTACCGCCATGTGCATCATGCGAGCGTTCACCATGTGTTTCGCTCTTATTGGGTTTAAGTATGTGTAACCTGCACCGGCGTGTGCTCCTTTTCCCCTTGCCAAACCCTAAGATTCACCCCTCCTCTGTATGTATACGTGTACCAAGATTTAGGTTATCTTCTGGTTTATTACTAGGGGTTAACGTTTGAAGTGGGATAGGCTTGATCTCGAATTAGCTTTTCGCCCCCGCTTTATTGCTAAAGAAACCACCATATCCATACAACAAGCTCAAGTTTACATAAAATAAAAATAAATCCGCTAGGGCAACAACACAAACATGCACAAATAAAATAACAAAGAAAGAGGAAAACTTACAACCAAGTGACCGACAAATCAGTGGCTATGTGGCGGGGCCAGGCGACAAGCTGCCACAATCATCACGCCCATCATGCTGCCAAGCCGGTCACGATTTCGAGATCCATGTGACAAATACATCAGACTCATGTGACAAATACATCAGACTACAAGGAATCCCTTCCTACTATCACACACAAAAAGAAGGCAACCCTGCACATACTTTGCTTTAATAAGCTTCGGCCGCAGGCTGCCATCCTTTGAGAGGATCCGCCAAACCCATCTCAACGTAAGGGTCACATTAATGCGACGGGACGCAAAAATACTTTTTTTTAGTCGGTACACGCAAGAATATGAGTCCTAGACCTCCAAGTCCTTGGGCAACCAAATATCAGTCTACTTACCCATATTACCCTTATAGTGTTGTATTTGTCACACGGGTCTGATGTATTTTAATGGAACCTACATGGAAATGGACAATTCTCAGTGGAGTCTATCAATAGAGCATTAATCCAATCTGATGTGACAGTTGATAATAACAAGAAGATCTGGAAGATGAAGATACCTCTAAAGAATAAAATCTTTGCATGGTATCTTTGTCGCAGAGTCATTTTTAATAAAGATAACCTTATTAAGAAAAATTGACATGAAAGTTCGCAATGTGTCTTTTGTCACTATGATGAGACAATAAAACCATTTATTCTTCCGATGCAAATTGGCTTGTTCTATAGGGAAACACTTTCCATCATAGGTCTGATTTATTTCCTTCATCAGACCAATCTTATACCATTGATTCATTTTCCATCGTATGGTCCCGAACCTCCCTCTCTCCAAGCCATGCACCCATTAATCTAGGGCAGCTTCCCACCAACCCGTTAATCATGCACCCATGGTTAGGGAAATCAAAACGAAATCATAATTAAGTTCAAAAAAACGAAATCATAATTAATCGCTTGGTTGCTCCACCGCTGTTTTCGCCTTGCTCGGTGATCCCTCCTGCCGCTGTAGCGCAGCCCATCGTGGTGGAGCGCAGCCTCGACGTCCTCTCCTAAAGGCGACCATGGTGGCCCTAACAGTGAGCACCTCTTCCATCTGGTCATGATTTCGCTCCTCCGTCCCTAGCTATCTCGCTGCAGCGCCTATGCTAACCTAACCATCTGTGTAGGCCTCCAATAACGGCGCACCAAGGTGACCGGGAGCCTCACCAACGCTGCAGAGAAGGTTGATTTTGCCGGTGCCTGCCTGGGCGTCCGTTCTTCACAACGGCACAACGACCATGCATCGCTGGTCCAGCCGACATGCTTCATACGTGTTGTGGCTTTGCATTTTCAGTCCGTATAGATTGCTTTTTTTACATTGTCAAGCTTTGCCTCGTCTCTATGCACTAGTAGAAAATCGGGCAATAGCACCGGTTCGTAAGGGCCTTTAGTGCCGAAATAATAGTGCCTTTAGTGCCGGTTATGGAACCGGCACTATTATTTCGGCACTAAAGCCCCCCCCCCCCCCCCCTAGTACCGGTTCAGCACGAACCGGCGCTAAAGTGCCACCACGTGGCGTGAGCTCGCGCCCTGGTACGGGGGACCTTTAGTACCGGTTGGTGTTACCAACCGGTACTAAAGATTTTTTTTTTGAAATTTTTTTTGAATTTTTTTTTGAAAATTTTGGAAAAAAAATTTGTTTTTTTATTTTTCTGAATTATTTGATGATTTAGTCTATAATCACCTCTCTTAACTGCTCAAGTGTGGATCACTCATTCCAAATCATCTAACTTTCCGACCGGTCACCCATCCCTCTCACTACTCCAGCCCGAGCACGCTTAACTTCCGGGTTCTATTCTCGCTCGCTCCAAGTCTGCACTTATTGTTTTCCTAACAATAGTAAGATGCCTTCAGGAATTTTGCTTGAGCATGAAGTGACACATTTCACTCTTTGAGTTTGAAACTATTGTTTTAAAAAACAATAATTATTTAGTTACACTAATATTTCTTGAATAATTAGTTTGACCATTGTTTGACCACAGTTTGACCATAGTTTGACCAGATTTGACCAAAATTGAAATAACTAAAATAATTATTTAGTAACACTAATATTCTAGAATAATTAGTTTGACCATTGTTTGACCACAGTTTGCCCACTGTTTGAATATTTTTCAATTTTTTCCACTCTAGATCTTAAAAGCCCCGTAACTTTTTTCTATTAGGTTTTTGAGGATTTTCAAAATGTTTAACAGGGTTCCCCCGGTTAAATTTGGATGTAACTTTTCGAGTAGATGATTTTTCATATAAAAAACTTTTTCATCCGAGTTAGTATGCAAAAGTTATGCCCATTTTTACAAATTTCAGAGAGATTTTGCAAATAAAGTCAAAATTCACATTTGCAAATTTTCCCAACAACTAGACCACATATCACATGAGAAACTTATTTTCTTTTATTTTTTTGACATTTCCATTATTTTCTTTTATTTTTTTAAAAACTGAAAAGGCGATCCACCAGGGGGGGGGGGGGTAGAGTTTGAAAATGGGACCTTTAGTACCGGTTCGTGGCACGAACCGGTACTAAAGGTGATCGTGGGGCCCCGGCCTGACGCCAGCCTGCCACCACCCCTTTAGTACCGGTTCGTGCCACGAACCGGTACTAAAGGTTCAACACGAACCGGCATTAATGCAAATTCGTTCGAACCGGCACTAATGGTACCATTAGTGCCGGCTCTAATACAAACCGACACTAATGTGCTTCACGTTTGACCCTTTTTCTACTAGTGATGCTTCCTATGTGTATGCAGTCATCTTGTTTTTACTTAATCAATAACCAATTCTTTCTTCCTAATTTCACATGTATTATGGACAAGAAGCCTATGTCCATGCTTCCACTATACAATCTGCTTCCATAGGTTGTAAAAACAACCTAAGCATTTGTATGTTGGTGACACAAAACATCCATCCCCTTGTTACCAATAGTATATGTCTGCTTCAATGTTCGTTGTTATATGCCTCCATTTGAGCTCTTGTATTTAGCGGATGTTCTACTTATTGGCAAGCATCTTGCAACACGCTCTTTCCATGCTTCTTACTCATGGAGATTTTAAATTGTAACACACATGCTTCTTAGGGTTAGAGTTTGCTTCCATAGGTAAACAAAATTCAATGAAATTTGTATGTTGTTGAGACCAAACATGCATCCCAATGTTTGCCGAATCTTTATTTATTTTCATTTTCAATGTTCTATATTTCCAACTAAGAAAAATCATATTTATATAGCATATTTTCATGCTTCCTGTGAGCTTCCAAATCATACTTCAAGTGCTTCTTCGGTTTATGCAGATCGCTTCTCTATTTCCTGCTTTTTATTTTATCACTTTTGTGTTATATCCTCATTATCACATGTGTCTTCATTCCAGGTAGTTTGTTCACATAGTTCCAGCTTGTCATTTTTTTAAAAAAATTATTCACATTTGAACACACGTATGTAAACATTGCCGTTGTGCTACATTCATGCTTCCACTGTGTATCATGAATGTTTTGATAGATCAAATCATTGCTTCATATAAGCCATGATTTCTACCTTTATATTTTGCATATGCCTCTATAGCAATGATTGTTTTTCTTATCAATTCTCTATGCTTCCTTTACCTGTCATGTGTGTTGTGATAGATCAAGCTATTCCTTCTTGTAAGCTATGCTTCCTATTTTTTTAGTAATGACTCTTTTTTCTTTATCTCAATATTCTACTCCTCCACTGCCTAGCATCTATGTAGTGATATATCAAAATGTGTCATATTTTCTCATGTGTTTCTGTTATACAAATGTTTTGTGCCACACAATTCCGACCGTGCATCATTGGTTTTCCAATCGCCTTGTAGTGCCCTCTCCCCATGACATCGACACTGATGATGTGAAGGCAACAGAGGTGGTGGAGGTGGTGAAGGCAACAAAGGTGGTGGAAGCAACAAAGGTCACTGAGATCTTGGTCCTTATCGCGACGCTGCAGCCCAAGACTACCCACGCTTCCCAGATATATTAGGCCTGAATTTTGTATTATATTTTGTTGTAATGTAATTAATATGTGTTGTATTATATTTTGGTTTCATGGAAGCAGATTCTCTATCCTTTGGAAGCAAATTTTCGTTTCTTGTGGAAACAATGTATAGCTATAACAGAAACCAATTTATTTTTGAGTGGAAGCATATATATATATATATATATATATATATATATATATATATATATATAAGCAAAATTAAGTTGCAGTGCTAACAAATATATGAGTCGATGGAAATAAATTGTTGCTTGATTGGAAGCAAAATAAACATTTATATTCACACATTTTCATCAAATCGACACAAATTTGGTTGTACGCACTTGAAGCATATTATTGAGTAGATGGAAGCAAATATGCGTTGGCTCAAAATAGAATATGTGAATTACAGAAATAAATCATGTGGACAAAATGATACATCAATCTTGGAAGCAAACTAATTATTGGGAGCTTAATTAGGAAGCAAACAATTAGGAAGCAATATATAAAAACGAACTGCCACTGGCCCATCCCGTAAAAAAAAGGAACTACCACCGCGCCATGCACACTAGCAGTTATGACGAAGCAGCCAATTAAGGCTTCAATCCAGCAAATCATGCAGCGGGGTTTCCTAACAGATCGGACGTTGGTGGTAAATTCGATCGAATGGTCTAGGACTAGTCTGATGCGAAGAGCTCATCAATAGTCTGATGCTTAGCGCTTCCTCGTTAGTCAGTCATCCAGATAGTTTCTGGCTTGTATCCTCTTTATAGTGTTGCTAATATATTTGGTAATTGGTTACATGGGATAAATTACAAGTTTAAAACTATTCTTAGAATGGGAGCACTTACCGTTATTTGGTCGCTTTGTCTATGTATAAATGATAAGGTGTTTAACGATAAAAGTACTTCTCTGATGCAGGTTATCTACAGATGTACCGGGACTCTTCGTTTATAGTCCTTTCTATAACGAGTGGAGAATCAAGACCTGTTTACGGAGGTGTGTACGCGATTGGAGGATATGACGAGGGATACTTTTTACCCAATATGGGTGGCAGCATGATCTTAGGATTGGCCCACCTCCGGTTTAGGCGTTATACAGACTCTACGTGTTTCTTTGTATTTCTCCTTCTTAATTTCGTTTGTGTGAGAGAACTTGTTTGGTTGTGTGCATCATAGTTATGCAGAGGTCGGGTGTAATGCTTAAACCTTTTAAGTAATAAAGCGCCCATTTTCGAAAATATTACCCATATGGTATTTTTAAGTGGGATGGGCTTGATGTTGCACACTAGTGCTCGTACCGACCTGATTTACATATGGACTGTCATATTTGGCACACGTGTGGTGGATAGCAAAACTACCACACCACCAATCCTTATAGATAACTGACACATATAGAAGGCCCCGTTCCGCTCGATCGAACGAGCGTTTGAACTCGGCTCGATCGTAGGAGGCTACCACCGATTTTTATTTTCAAAACATTTTTTTTCTCTCCCGGTTTTATGCTAGTTAATTTAGGTGGGAAGAAAAAGAAATAATAAAGTGCTTAAAAGAGGACTTGAACTCAGGTCTAATGCATGCCTGTGCCCACTATGACTAATAACCAACTCACCCATCTTAAGTTGTTGTCCATAATATGCAAACAACGGAATTTGAACCCTTCTTCTTTCTACCATGTCAACGAAAAGCTTAATTTTAGGCTTAATAACTTTGGCCGAGCAGCATGATAACTATGACATGTGCATGCTGATAACTTCAAACATTAACACCCCTGGTTAAAAAAAATGACATGATAAAGTTGGTAACTATATCATGAGAAGGTCGATAACTACAATATGAAAATCACAATAACTTTAACATGTGCAACATCGTAATTTTGCACAAAAATTAAAGTGTGCGTGTGGTGGGGGGTGGGGGGGGGGTATGTTTGAACAACACCCTTCCCCTTCGTGAAAGTTACCACGGCGTTTTGAGTGTACGTTGTAGTTTTCAGAGGAAGCCTAATAGCATACAAAAAGAGGACAAAAAACATGAAGTTTTGACATACTACATCCCATGTTTCAAATTACCGCGATGTTTATATAGTTATCAAGTTTCACTTTGTCTATTATCATGCAATTTTCACATAAGTTATTAGGGTAAATTTTCCAATAATTTTTTCTCATAGGTCAAAAATTAACGCGGTGTTTTCCCGAAAAAATTACCACGGTGTTTGTACATAAGTTATCAGTTCTTCGGTTTGTGTATTAACATGTTATTTGCATACAATTTATCAAGGATATGTTTTTCAACCACCTTTCCTATTTTTGGTCAATGTTACCGTGGTGTTTATACCCAAGTTATCAAATTTTATATTATCATGGCACTTACACACAAAGTTATCGAGTGTATGTGTTTCAACAACTTTTGCCCTTCGCAAAAAAATGTTACCGCGGTGCTTATTCGTATATTACCATGCTATTTTTACATAAGTTACCAAGGGTGTGTTTTTAAACAACTTTTTCCTGTTTGGTCAATGGAACCGCGGTGTTCTGTACGTAAATTATCGGGTATGTGACACATATATTACCGTACTGTTTACACATAAATTAGCGAGCATATGTTTTTCAACAAAAAGTTTTCCGAGTCAGAAAGTTATCATCATGTTTTGTATGTAAGTTATCAGTTAAGTGGTGCTTATATTACCACATTATTTACACAGAGATTACCGGTGGCACATTTGTAATACACCCCTTGGGGTCAAAGTTATTGTGGTGTTTGTATGTATGTTATCAAGTCCGCCGAGCGTAAATTATCATCTTATTTACACATAAGTTAATGTGGTTGTGTTTTTCAACCACTTTTTTCCTCGGGTCAAAATTACCACGATGTTTGCGGGTGAAATTATCAGGTCTGCGGGGTATGTTTCTAATAACTTTTTTCCCTGGTTCAAAATTACTGTGGTGTTTTTGCACAAGTTATCATGTCTACAGTGCGTATTATTACCGTGCTATTTGCATAGAGTTACCTGGGTTTGTTTTCAATAATAATTTTCTATGTCAAATTTATCATGGTGTTCATACGTAAATTATCAGATCAATTGTATATAAATTATCATGATATTTACATAGAAGTTACCGAGGATATATTTTTACATCAATCTTTTTTCGGTCAAAGTAAGCATGATATTTATACGTAAGTCGTTAGGTCTTAAAATGTAGTACAAATGATGCACCAATGAAACTAAAAAACCCACAAAACATGTTTTCTTTAGCCAACATTAAGTATTCCTAACTGGGCCTCTACCCAGCATTGGGCCCAGCCCAACTCTTTTCTCTCTCTCAAGCCCACACAGAAAATGTTGTCTTCAACCTCCAACCAATGAAAAAACTAAAAACTGAAAACAGACACAAAGAACTCTCAATTATCCATCATACTTGTTGATTTAGGCTACGAATCGCGTGGACTTTAACATGAAATTTGTAGATCTCTTCATTGCGAATCTATTTTAGTTGAGCACGCAACTTATTGTTCAAAGATGAAGGAGATCGATGCAAAGTGTCCTATCTTGAAGTCGGCGCTCGCCGGAGCCTATGACGAGTGTTGGCCGTGGAAGGAGCTGCTCGCCGGAGCAGCAGGCTATGGCGGCGACTTGAGGAGGCGCTGGTGCTCGAGGGGTGCGTGCTCGCGGCGCCATGCCTGGGCGTTCGGGCGAAGGAGTCGCGAACGGAGATGCAGATCGAGCGGTGCCAAATCTGACGGCGCTGGATGCGGTAGATCGTTTTGCAATCTGGCACACGGTTGCCGGATACATATTTCGTTTACATATTTGTGTTTTGTGTGACACCACAATCACCATCACCAACTCGCATATTAGCATAGCCCAGTTACATACGACAGACCTTTACAAAGTTTGAGCTATGCAATTTTATCTCAACCAATCAAGCGAAACAACCATGCGGGAAATCTACACATGTATTTCTTCTTTTTAGGATTATCTACATCTGCATTTCACGTGCCAGTAACCAAGAAACGAAACTGCTTATGCGCAAAGTTCCGTCAGACCGAGAAGCGGTGCGGGTGGATAGGCGACGTGCTGACGTGCGAGCTCACCAAGGACCCCGGGCTCTTGGGCGTCAGAGTTAGTTCCTGGAAGCACATCCCGCCGTCGCCGTCCTCGTCCTGGTTCTGGTCCCGCTCGCTCTCGTTCTCCTCCAGCGACCGCCTCATCGTCTCCGGCGTGAAGAAGTAGGTGACGACGAGCCCGAGCAGGCTGATGGCTCCGAGAATGATGAGCGCGTACATCATGCCGATGCCGGGCTCGTACCCGGCCTGCACATCGCCCCTGTCCCGCGACTGCGACGCCCAAAGGAACCCCACCGAGCCGACGAGCGCGCCGACCTTCCCGGCGGCGGCGGATATCCCGTGGCACGTGGACCGGAACCGTGCCGGGAAGAGCTCGGCCGGCAGGATGAAGGTGGTGGTGTTGGGCCCGAGGTTGGCGGAGAAGAAGGTGAGCGCGTAGAGCACGATGTACCAGGCGTTCTTGGCGTTGCCGCGCCAGTAGTGGTCGTAGGGGCCGGCGAGCGCGAAGAGGAACGCGGCCATGAGGAAGAAGCCGGCCATCTGCAGGCGGCGCCGGCCGGTGCGGTCGATGAGCAGGACGGCGGCGAAGTACCCCGGGATGGTGGATGCGACGGCGATGATGGCCTGGAACCTCGCCACGTTGTACGCTTCCTGGAAGACGTTCTGGTGGCTCGCCGGCGGGAACCACGGCCGGTAGATCTGCGACTGGAACAGGGTGCTGCTGTAGTAGGGGATGTCGAGCAGGAACCACGTCGCCGCGCACCCGAACAGGTCCCGGCCGTGCTCCCGCAGGAACCCGCGCGAGAAGAGGCCGTACTGGGCCGTCGGCGCGTGCCCGAACGGCGACGGGGTGCGGGGCATGGCCGCCGCGTCCTCTCCCTCGGATATCCCGTTCAGGTCGAGGTCGGTGAGGACGCAGCCCATGTCGCTGGTCGCCTTGAGCACGTCGCGCTGTACCAGCGCCGTAAACCTGCACCACCAGCACCCATCAGATAGAGTAGTTAGCTCAGTTAATTACTGAACTTTAGTTGGTTACTACTTTAACTTTCTTTTTTGACACTACAGTAGTACGTGACTACTTTAGCTTTTGGTGTAAAGAATCACCTCCTGATCGACCTGGTTTGTTAACTGCAACGAGAAAACTAAAGTGAACCAGATTCAGCGCCGGTATATGCCACTTCAATTTGATATATGCCGGCCTGACGTGTGGTGTGACGAGGCCAATCCAACGAGGCGCAGATCGATCCAGATATAGATATGCTCAACTTGCTTATTTTACAACGTATGCAACCTGTTTAAGTATGCTTATGCAACTTGTTCAAGTATGCTTAAACATGACAGCCAGATGCACGACTCGTTCTAGAAGCTAGTGCAAGGTCAAACAGAGCCAGGCAACTTGACGATAAGATATAATACTAAAACTAGACAAGTATAACCAGCAACCTTATGATGGTGACCAGAGCCTGGCACTTAGTTAAGCTTTGGCTCAGAGAAAATAATTAGGCAAACTGCGCCCAGGTTCGTTTACGGGGAACAGACTGAACTTCTTCGTTGGTCAGCAGGAAGCTGCTGCTTCGTCGGATCTCAAGTATCCCACGGTATATTCTTCTCCACGCCATTTGTTTGAGATACCAGTCAGTGTACACATCGATCATCGCAGTTTTGTTTTGTCTACCAATCAATGCGATGACTTGCTGAAATGTTTAGTGCAAGGTGTGCAACTCGCGCTCGTGTGTCTTACGATGGTAGTCGAATATAACCCAGGATGCCAAACTCGAAAAAGTATAGTATAATCCAGGATTAACAATCAGGGCAGCAACAGCTGGTATTGTTAACTTACCATGGAGCCGTTCAAAGGTACTTCGTTCACAGCTTAGAAACGGACACACAGTACGAGAAAATCACCTGCAAACTAAACTGACTGTGCAATGGAACTAAACGCAGCCTAGAACTCTTAAACTATTCTTTTTTTTTACCCCTTTCAGATGTATCAGCTTAAATCCGGGTTTTCATGTGAGGTGGGCATTGGTCATCACAGACAATATTTTGATCAAAGTTACTCCCGAACGTGAGACTACGGCCAGCTACGGCTTGACTCATATGAAAATTGGAGCTTTCTCTAAGGTACTGACAACGTACTGAAACATACGTACGTACGATAACCCCCTGTATGAATGTCACTCGTACAGAGTACTAGTACTACGTTAGGGAAATACAACGTACGTGGTCGAAGAGACACGTAGTGCACCAGTTGGAGTTAGGACAACCGACGTACCTGGCTGTTTCTGGCATGGCCATCCTCCAGTAGAAGGTGAGCCCGGCGGGGACGGCGCCGGCCATGAGTATGACGCGCCAGGCGAGGTCGGCGGCCTCCGGAGTGTCAAGCGGGTCCGGGTGGCCCGTGAACCGGTCGAACGCGGCGGCGACGACCATGGTGACGCCGGAGCTGGCCAGTATCCCGAACCCTTGCATGGAGAACACGGCGGCGATGAACGCTCCCCGAGTGCGCTTGTTGGCGAACTCCGACATGATGGTCGCCGACAGCGGGTAGTCTCCCCCGACGCCCACCCCGAGGATGAAGCGGAAGAAGCAGAGGCTGGAGAGCACGCACCCGCGCGTGCGGCAGATGGAGAAGCCGCTCCCGATGGAGCTGCACACCAGCAGCAGCAGGCACGGGCCGTAGACGCGCCGCCGCCCGACGCGGTCGCCGAGCGCGCCGAAGAGGAGGTTCCCGACCACCGCGCCCAGCAGGGCGACGCCGACCGTGGCGGACACGACGGCGGGCGGCGTCACGCCCGGCCTCCCGTCGCCGGCGGGCGAAGGGTAGTACACGCGCCCGATGATCTTCATGACGGGCACGATGCAGAAGAGGTCGTAGGAGTCGGTGAAGAGGCCCATGCCGGCGATGATGATGGCCTTGAAGTGGTAGTACTGCGTGCGGGCGTGGTCCAGCGCCGTGAGCACGCGTATCGGCGCCATTCCGGACCGCCGCCGCGGCAGCTACCGGTCGATCGAGCGAGAGCCCGCGGGGAAAAGATTGGAACCTGCGGTCAGGTTTGATTAGGGAGGGTACTGGTCTGACTGCAACTTAGGATTTTGCTTTGTTTTATGAGGCGCGAGGTAGATGGTGGCCGTACCGGTGATGGCTACGTGCTGGAGTAAAGAAACGGCCGTGCGCGTTGACATGGGCGAGTATGTGCCGGGTGGAACTGAGATGCGGACGAAGATGCCACTGCCTCGCTCTCCAACGGCCGCGCAACACGCCACGCGTAAAAAAATCATTTACCGTACGCTGTTCGTCTGGTTTGGCGCGGCCGGCAGCGGTGGCTCCAACAGACGCGTTAAAATTGAACGCGCGCGTGTAGCTCCAGCGGTCGCGCTAAAATGCAGCGCGCGCTAAACAGTGCGTATATTTTTTTAATAAAATTCATAGATAGAAAAAATGATACATAACTATTTTACATAGTTCCATAGCATAGATAGATAAAAATTATTTAGATAGTGCAAGGACTTAGATAAAAACTACTAGTGCAGCTACAATCTACTCCCAGTCGTCGTCGTCATCGTCATCGTCGCCATCCTCGCTGGTCTGATCCGAGGTATCGAGCCACATGTCTTCCCAACGATCATCATCAGATGTAAAGATCGTCTCACCACCATTCTCAACTACATCGCACTGGGATAGCGCCAGGGCCTTCCGCCGACGCCTGTCCAACCGCTCAGCGCGGCGCCTTTGCGTCTCCTCCTCGCGGCTCCTTGCCCAGTAGGCTTGCTCGTAGGATACGTCCTTCGGGTGTTGTTGGCGCCACTCCGCCATGACCCGTTCGTCCTCATGGGCGACGAGGAGGCGGTTCTACCGCTCAGCGTGCTCCGCACGGTCTTGTGCCGTGGGAAGACGAGGCAGCGGGGCGACGTCCAGCGCCTGCTGCAGCGTGTGGACATCGTGAAAGTTCATCTGCTGGCGCGGCCTGCCTAGGCGTCACGCCGCCGCGTCATACGCGCGGGCGGCCTCGTGCGCCGTCTCGAAGGTGCCGAGGCCGAGCCGGAGTTGGCCGGACCGTATCTCCGAGTAGAACCCGCCGTTGGGGCGCTGGCGGACGCCGCGGTAGCCCGACACTCCTCGACGGCGCGGCGGCATGGTGGCGGGGCGCTGGAGCGGTGGCACGGGTGGCAGCGGAAGCAACCGAGAAAGCGGTGGAGGGGCGTGTGGCAACGGAAGAGGAAGAGAAGCGTGTGCAATAGGCGTGTGGCGCGCGCCGGAAGCGGTGCGGCAAAAAAAAGCGCGCGACCTGCCGCCTTTTCCCGCACGCGCAAGAACCGTTCCCGCACACGCGATTTTCCCGCCACTACTGGAGCGCGCCGAAACGTCTCGCGCGCCTAAAAGACTCGGTTTACCCCACGCGCGTGCTTTTTACCGCGGCTGTTGGAGATGCTCTAAGACTCTCCGGCTTCATTGACGGGCCTAGGGAGCCATCAGAAAAAATAAATTGATCTGCTAATTTCTCAATCGAGAAATAGTCAAAGGAATTTTTTTCGTTGCCATTTTTTCATTATTTTTTCGTCCGAAATTGTCAAACGAAAACTGGATTCTTTTTTTTCAAACCAAGTGCCATTCTCCTCGGCAACGCCGTCAGAAAAGCATAGTGACCTGCGAGTGTACATGGCTATTGTAATTGGTGATAAATGTTTGTCGAACGCACTGGGAGCGATGAGCTGACAACTACCAAACCTGCAGCTACGTTGTCATGGACATGACTACACAAATCATAGTTTAAAAATAGTCTATTCTATTGAAAGCAATAATAAAAGTTTTTTTTAATTTTTTTCAATAGTATTCAATAAATAAAAGGGGTTTTGACTAAACTACAAACTGGTCGACCATAAAAGAGTTACACCCTGACCGTGCTTCAGGCCCGGATGGATTTATAGGAGTTTTCTATCAGAAAGCATGGCCGATCATCAAGAAGGATATCATGGCAGCTTTGCTGAAGTTTTACGTAGGAGACGGCAGAGGTTGTGCTAGGCTTAACAGAGCTTTGTTCGTATTAATCCTGAAGAAGGTTGATGAAAAACTAGTTGGAGATTTCCGCACTATAAGCCTGCGGCACAACTTTGCAAAATTGGTGGCCAAGATGCTCGCCACTAGGGCCCGAAGACACATGCATGTGCTCGTGGGAACTAATCAAACGACGTTTATCCAGGGATATAGCTTACATGATAACTACCTGCTGGTGTGTCAAGTGGCCAAGAAAATCCAGATGCAAAAAAAAAGTCAAGGAGTCTTTTTGAAATTGGACATCTCGCGTGTGTTCGATTCGCTATCCTGGCCGTTCTTATTCAAGATCCTCAGAGCTAAAGGTTTTGGCGATTCCTAGTTACGATGGATTGTCACATTTACAAGCTGCAAACACTAAGGTGCTAGTGAATGGAGCCCCAGGATGACGGATCCGGCATGCAAAAGGGCTACGTCAAGGTGACCCCAACTCACTGTTACCGTTCATCATTGCGATGAATGCCCTCACAACAATAATAAATCGGGCGCTGAAAGAAGGAGTGCTGAGCAATTACGGAGGGATCACGGCAACTCAGAGCCAATCTATCTATGCTGATGACGCCGCCTTCTTCTTAAGGCCAACTGAGAATGATCTTCGGTTTGTTAGATATGCCCTACAGGTGTTCGGGAAAGTGACTGGGTTGCGTGTGAACTACATGAAATCTTTAGCGATTTTGATTGCAGACAACCAGGAAGATCGAGCCCGAGTGGAGAGCTTACTAAACTGTCCCATCGTCCCATCAAAGCATTCTTGTGCAAGTACCTTGGCTTACAACTGGCTATCAAGCAACTGACTAGGCCGTGATGGCAACCAATGCTAGATCAAGTGAGACACTTCATACCAACATGGAAAAGGGGAATGATGCAGAGATCAAGTTGATTGGTCTTGGTTAAATTTGTCATAGCAGCAGGGCCAATTCATCATCTGTTGGTCATGGAGGCACCGACTTTGGTGTTTGCGGACATAAATGGATGCATGTGTTCATTCTTCTAGCCAGGAAAGGAAGAGGTGAATGAAGGGCAGTGTATGGTGGTGTGGAAAACAATCTGCAAGCTCTGAGCTATGGAGGCCTTTGTGACGCCCCGAGACCGATGCACCAGGTGTCTTCCAGTTATTTGTTGTCGTTGCCATGTCATTCGCTTGCGTGTCGCATCTGGCCATGTCATCATGTGCATTGCATCATCATGTTTTCGAAACTTGCATCCGTCCGGGTTCCTCCAGTTCCGTCCGTTGTCCGTTCTGAGCCCAACCACACTCGCACGCGCCCGCGACATGTCTGAAATAGTATTTTATAAGTGGCCGGAAAATATTTTCGGAATGGGATGAGAGTTGACGTGTGGTCTTATTATAGTGTAGATAGACCGCCTGTCAAGTTTCATCGTATTCGGAGTTCGTTTGATAGCCCAACCGTTAAACTATAGCAGCAGTATAGCCGGTCTTTTCGTCGGGCGTTTTCGGTCTCCGAAAACAATCGCCGGGCCTCTCTCTCTTCTTTTCTCTCAGCTCAAGCCCTTCTGTACAGCCCACGAGTTCCAAGCGACCCCTCACGTGCGCGTCCGAAATTGTCCCGGACCCGACCCGGGCAGTCGTCACCGTTGTGTCCGGATCATCCCCAAACATCTACAAAACATCTTCGTTTTGTTAATTGGACTCCCTAGCTATTTATTCGCGATCGTCCGATTGCGATCGGAAGGACGAGGTAGCCCCTATCCTAATCTAGTCTAACCCTAAAATCTAGCCACTTGTCCCATCCACCAAATCCCTCCGCCGCCGCCGCCAGTTTGTCCCTCCTCGATTTGTTCCCTGCCCAACCGATGCCCTCCACCTCTCAGCCAACCACCGAGACCACAACCACCTCCTCCCACCTTGGGATCCTCCCAGATCCCCTTTGGCCAACCACCACCGATCCATCACTCCACCTCTCCAGCAGCATCCTCAAGCCCCATGGAGCCAGGCTTCTTCCTGTCATCTTCGACCACACGCGCCGCCTCCTCCTCGTCGCGTTCGAGGAGACGAACACCTCGCTAGCCTCTAAGCTCGCACCAGCACCACTCCTCCCTCCTTCTCATGCCCGAGGGACTTGCCTCAGGTGCCGCCGCAAGCAGCAGCAACCATCGGAGATCCCAGCGCCCGTTCCTCTTTCTTCGCTCGTTGTACCAAGCCGCAGCTCCTCTGCCTCCTTCCTTTCTCTCTTTCTTCTTCATTGTCGTTTCTCTCTCCCTCCCTCACGCTTCGCTCTCTGTCTCTCAACACAGGAGAGCACCGCTAGAGCTCCATCCCCGTGCCCAGATCCGCCGGATCCCGTCGCCCCAGTCCCGTTCCGATCGGTACCCGCCGAGACCGCCTTGCCGGAGCTCCTGCCGCGTCGCGCCGCGTGCGTTGACCTGCGCCCCTGCTTCTCCCGCTGCTGCCTGCGTTGTTGGGTCGAGCGTGCGAGCGACCCCGTGGGCCGCATCCCGCGCCTCCAGGCCCAGCTTGCCCCTTCGCGGCCTACCTCCTACTCCACTGAACCGGGCCGAGGCCCATGGTGAGGCCACCACCAGCGCCTCCTTTTTTTTCTGTTCTGTTGGACCTCTGCTCAGTTTCGTCCCATGTAGTGTTTTTTCCCTGCTGCGAATTTAGCTAATTTTCCAGAGAACGCAGATTTACAGAAAACCCCTTGCACAACATGCATATAAAAACTCATAATTCGTGCATCAGATTAAAATGAATTATATATGAAATATGCTTAGTTTTACCTCTAGTTTAATAATATGTCATTTTCATCCATGTTTAAAATGTTTAAAATGTTGTTTACATATAATTTGCTCCTATGCCATGCTAAAATACTTTAATTCATAACTATTCAACCGTAGCTCCAAATGTAATAAACTTTATATGTAAATGGGATGGAAAAATGCCTACTTTAACTTGGTGGCATCATCTTGCATGTTTAACAACCCTAAAATTGTGTTTAGGGCAGAACAGTACCAAACCTTAAAATATGCACATGAGGTTTTTCCGGACTTGTTGTTTGTTGTTCCGGCCTCATTTAAACTTGCCTAGATAGGTAGTTTTACTTTGCTCCACCTTTTTCCATGTTTAACAACATTTAATATTGATGGGTACCTAAACGAGAGAGAACTAAATAATTATTGTGGTGTTTCGTCAATATGCAACTCGTTGCATAGTGAGCTCCACTTAATTTGTAGAATTTCTTGTGCACTTTGCCATGCCATGCTTCCTTAAACCGGACATGCATCATACTTGGTTGTGCATCATGCCATGATTATGTGGTGGTTGTTTACTATGTTGTTTGCTCCTTTCCGGTGTTTCTTCTTCGGGTTGGTTCCGATAACGTTGTGTGTGTGAGGATCCGATCGACTACGTCCGTTTGTCTTCTTCATGGGCTCGTTCTTCTTCCTTGCGAGATTTCAGGCAAGATGACCATACCCTCGAAATCACTTCTATCTTTGCTTGCTAGTTGCTCGCTCTTTTGCTATGCCTATGCTACGATACCTACCACTTGCTTATCATGCCTCCCATATTGTTAAACCAAGCCTCTAACCGACCTTGTCCTAGCAATCCGTTGTTTGGCTATGTTACCGCTTTGCTCAGCCCCTCTTATAGCGCTGTTAGTTGCACGTGAAGATTGAAGTTTGTTCCTTGTTGGAACATGTTTACTTGTTGGGATATCACAATATATCTTATTTAATTAATGCATCTATATACTTGGTAAATGGTGGAAGGCTCGGCCTTATGCCTGGTGTTTTGTTCCACTCTTGCCGCCCTAGTTTCCGTCATATCGGTGTTATGTTCCCGGATTTTGCGTTCCTTACGCGGTTGGGTAATAATGGGAACCCCTTGACAGTTCGCCTTGAATAAAACTCTTCCAGCAATGCCCAACTTTGGTTTTACCATTCGCCACCTAGCCTTTTCTTTTCCCTTGGGAGTCGCGCTCCTGAGGGTCATCATTATTTTACCCCCCGGGCCAGTGCTCCTCTGAGTGTTGGTCCAACCCGTCAGCTGCCGGTGGCCACCAGGGGCAACTCTGGGCTGGCCTACCCGTACCTTGGACAATCCGGTGTGCCCTGAGAACGAGATATGTGCAGCTCCTATCGGGATTTGTCGGCACATTCGGGCGGTGTTACTGGACTTGTTTTTATCTTTGTCAAAGTTGTCTTGTAGAACCAAGATGCCGAGTCTGATTGGAATGTCTCGGGAGAAGGTTTATCCTTCGTTGATCGTGAGAGCTTGTGATGGGCTAAGTTGGGACACCCCTGTAGGGATTTGAACTTTCGAAAGCCGTGCCCGCGGTTATGGGCAGATGGGAATTTGTTAACGTTCGGTTGTAGAAAACCTGAAGTTGACCTTAATTAAAATACATCAACCGCGTGTGTAACCGTGATGGTCTCTTTCCGGCGGAGTCCGGGAAGTGAACACGGTGTTGGAGTAATGTTTGACGTAGGTTGTTCTAGGATCACTTCTTGATCATAGTTGTTCGACCGTGCTTTTGCCTTCTCTTCTCGCTCTCTTTTGTGAATAGGTTAGCCACCATATACGCTAGTCGCTTGCTGCAGCTCCACCTCATACTTTTTCCCGACCTATAAGCTTAAATAGTCTTGATCGCGAGGGTGCGAGATTGCTGAGTCCCCGTGACTCACAGATACTTCCAAAACCAGCTTGCAGGTGCCGTTGAACCGTGAAGATGACACAACCAAGCTCGAGGAGGAGCTCGACGAAGATCTTCCCCTTTGTGTTGTTTCGTTCTAGTTGATCAGTAGTGGAGACCAGTTGGGGTCGATCGGGGATCTGTGTAGCATTTGGGGTAGTCTTCTTTTATTTTGGCTCCGTAGTCGGGCCCTGATTGTATTTGGATGATGTAATGCTTTATTCATGTATTTGTGTGAAGTGGCGATTGTAAGCCAACTATGTATCTCTTTCCCTTATGTATTACATGTGTTGTGTGAAGATTACCTCACTTGCGACATTGCTTTCAATGCGGTTATGCCTCTAAGTCGTGCTTCGACATGTGGGAGATATAGCCGCATCGAGGGCGTTACAAGTTGGTATCAGAGCCTTCCCCGACCTTAGGAGCCCCCACTGCTTGATCGAATTAGCTGACGAGTTGAGTCTAGAAAAATGTTTTGAATCAGTTAGGAATTATATATCGGAGAGTTTAAGAATTCTTTTTACTCCCCAGTCCCTTCATTGCTCTGGTAAGGCATCCCGACGTAGAGTTTTGACTCTTCTCTTCTCAAATTTCACTAAATTTTTTAGGATCACGTGGGTATCTTGGAATCGTTCCGATCGATTTGTGACGAGAACATTGTTCTTGGTGCCTCCTATCATTTAGGGGTTGTGGCAGTGTCCCGGGGAGTTGAGCTGCGAGGTGTTGTCATCACAATTTTATCGCTGTAGTTCTGAAATACCTGAGTTTAGTTTTGCTGACATCGAAAATCTCTTTTATGCAGATGTTGGTGAGATAACCTCGACGCCACCCAGTACTGGGGTGGAAGGTCGGGAGTATTGCCATAACTTGTATAACGGATGCTTTTTGAAGGTCGAGGTAGACGATTTCCGAAATTTTATTGGTTATGTGTTGAAGGATGGATACAGCTGGATGTAGGATTTGCTAGTTTTGGGTGAGATATTATGCTTCCCCTGTATCCCCAACACCCGATTGCATAACTGGAAAATTTCGGTAGTTTATAAGTGGGAATTCAAGTAGCTCTTAGGATATCTTTCCGACAGATGTATGATATGAAATTGGGGTTTGACGTCTAGTGGTCCGCCTATCCACGGTTGGTTTTACAGTGGTCTCGTTGTGTCTTAAAGAGTCCTTGGCTATGCCGACTCAGGGACGCTTCGTATGTCAAGTGCACTGCCTTGTACATGATGGTGCTGTACGATCGAGCCCGTGTAGGCCCCACCACGAAAACTTCAGATGAAATCTCTACCATATGTTTGTTCTGGCTTATTTCGCAAGCCAATCCTTTGTTTTTGTTTTGAGTTGTGGTATTCGAGTTGCTTCGAAGTCAAATGTTGATTCCATACCTTTTTCTTAAGCGGTGTTCTCATACCCCGATGTGAACACTAATCCTTCTCGATCATCGAGTTTGTCATGTCAATCCTTTTTAAACCGGTGTGCTTCTCTTCAAGTGGATCCGATCATTGCAACATCCGCAAGATCAAGTATCAGTTTCTTCTGAACGGTGTTTGTTTCATCCGTCTCTAAGTTGCCTTTGTTTTTTCCCGCCCTCCCACCCTTGTTTCTTCAAGGACTAAGATTTCTTTATCAAGTATCCATGTTATCGATGGAAGTCTCTCCATTCTTTTCTTTCAGTGTTCTTACCCGGTGATTTTCATGAAGATCCTAACGGAACCTCAAGTACCTCTTTACCCATTCTAATGCTTCTCCAGTGGTTTCAATTCAAGCTTTTGGTGTTGATCATATCTTTTCCTCGTTTCAGAAGTTTTATCATACCGGTGCACCTCATAATCATCCAATCTTCGCTATTCAGTTGTTCCGGAGTGCTAAAGATATCTCAGAAGATTCGTGCTTACACTCTGCTTTCGTTCAAGCTCTTTTGAGGATGTTCCCTCATTCAAGTCATTTAATTCAACCGGTGCTTTCTCTCTTTTAAATCATTCAACGGTGTTTCTTTTGAGTGGTCCCTAACCCACAGGTCTTTTCCCAGGATCTTACCTGACTCTTCTTATTTTCCCGGAGCTTTTCAAATTCATTTCAAAGATTGACGTAAGAATGATTTATCATCAGTCAAATGTCTTTCTCCAAGATCTTTCAAATTCTTTCCATCGTTGGCTCAACCTTTCTAATTTTCAACCCGGAGTATCTCAACAATTCT
The DNA here is from genome assembly GCA_034509565.1 of Triticum monococcum. Classification (NCBI taxonomy): domain Eukaryota; kingdom Viridiplantae; phylum Streptophyta; class Magnoliopsida; order Poales; family Poaceae; genus Triticum; species Triticum monococcum. The sequence goes on along the minus strand of CM067847.1, from coordinate 209,864,719 downwards.
TGGTGGTGTTTTCTCGCCGTCACGCTCAACATTTCAAGACCGAAGAAGATTTTTCCTCTCAATCTTGGTCCATTCTCTTCAAGATTCGTGATTCTAGCTTGTTGCCATCCTCTCATTATTGTTTTTGATTGTGAGAATTCTTTTCACCTATCCGGAGCAATTCAAGATTCTGTTCAGTTTGATTATCCGGAGCCCATCATCTGAGATTTATTCATTCTCGGCTTTCAGCTATGGTTCTCCAAATCTTACCAGTGCTTCGTTCAAGTGATCTCTAATCAGTTCGTGATCCCTTCGTTCTCATGTATCTAGATTCTCTCAAGCATCTTCGTTCATTTGCAAATTCTTCCCGGTGATTTGTTATCTTTTATTCGTTCTTTTTCAATTCTTACGGTGGTTCATTCAAGAGTTCTCTTCCTTGGTTATCATATCAATTCATTCGTTCTTTCAAATCCTAACGGTGGTTCGTTGAAGCCTTTTCTCAAGTTTTATTTATATCTCTCTTAATCCTTTCTAACGGAATAAGTTGTATGCTATCCGTTGCTTGTCATCAATTAAAATTGGTGAAGGATACGCATAACGTAATTCTTATTCTTGTTCCATCCAAGTGATTAATTCCTTATTCCGGAGGTTCATCAAATTCTTGATCTCTTTTGTTCTTTTTTTTTTCAGAGTTCCAGTTTTTCCGCTTTATCTCATCACGAAGATCCATCTAATCATTGCAAGGTTTCACCTTCAGTTTTCAACTTCTCTTTCTTTTTATTCCTTTGTTTACCAGATTTCTTCATGAAGGTTCTACATGATGGTTCATCAAGGATTTATTTCCTTCTCGAAGTTTTCATCGAGATTCTTTTAAGGAGCTCAAGCATTCTTCATTTTGCAATCCGGAGTGCAATTCCTTTCTTCCGCATCATTGGAGGTGGTATTACGTCATTCTTGATAATTTGAGTTCATGCTTCATGATTCACATGTTGTTAAGAATGAGGTATTTTAAATCCATCAATCCCTTCATTGGAGTTATCTTGGGTTATATTTCACCTAAAGCTTTCCCTAAGGATTGTTGCTATTTATGGTGCTTATAAATGACCCAAGTTCTTCATTTATCCTCTCGGTGAAATAGTTTCTCGTCCCCTTGTCTTATAAATCCAATCAAATCTTTTCCGTGAGTGGCAAGTTGTCACCTCATAATGTTGAGATGCCTTCTATAAGCCCACCTCAAGCTTGTCCTTCCGTTGTTGGTGTTCCAACAACTCCGTTCGACCATTCTCCTAAGGATGCCTTTTCAAGCTCAATTGTGGCGCAACTTGGCAGTTTCTTCCCCATTCTTTTATTTCAATTATCTATCTTCTATTTCTTCCTTCCGGAGGCGTTGTGATGTTGCTCTCTTCAACACATCTTCTTGTTTTGTCAGGATCGTGTTCTTTTCTTGGTTTATCCATGTAATCGGAGTATTATGCCCCTTTTGCTCAAGCTCTCTCATTTTATCAAGTCTTCATCTCTTTTCAACCAAAGTGCTACCCGAATCGGTTCTTTCTTATTCCTCTTTCTTAACGGAGTGCTTTCAACTTTGTTCTTCTCCGTTGTTTTCTTTCTTTCATTTTGCTCAACCTTTTCAAGGTTCTTTGGTTTCATTTGTTTGTCAAAGAAGCAACTTAGTTTTACCTCTTCTCTTTCTCTTTCGTTTTCCCTCCGGTGCCATTCTAGATCTCGGGACGAGATCCTCTCGTAGTGGTGGAGTGTTGTGACGCCCCGAGACCGATGCACCAGGTGTCTTCCAGTTATTTGCTGTCGTTGCCATGTCATTCGCTTGCGTGTCGCATCTGGCCATGTCATCATGTGCATTGCATCATCATGTTTTCGAAACTTGCATCCGTCCGGGTTCCCCCAGTTCCGTCCGTTGTCTGTTTTGAGCCCAACCACACTCGCACGCGCCTGTGGCATGTCTGAAATAGTATTTTATAAGTGGCCGGAAAATGCTCTCGGAATGGGATGAGAGTTGACGTGTGGTCTTATTATAGTGTAGATAGACCGCCTGTCAAGTTTCATCGCATTCAGAGTTCGTTTGATAGCCCAACCGTTAAACTATAACAGCAGTATAGCCGATCTTTTCGTCGGACGTTTTTGGTCTCCAAAAACAGTCGACGGGCCTCTCTCTCTTCTTTTCTCTCAGCTCGAGCCCTTCTACATAGACCACGAGTTCCAACCGACCCCTCACATGCGCATCCGAAATTGTCCCGGACCCGACCCGGGCAGTCGTCACCGTTGTGTCCGGATCATCCCCAAACATCTACAAAACATCTCCGTTTTGTTAATTGGACTCCCTAGCTATTTATTCGCGATCGTCCGATTGCGATCGGAAGGACGAGGTAGCCCCTATCCTAATCTAGTCTAACCCTAAAATCTAGCCACTTGTCCCATCCACCAAATCCCTCCGCCATCGCCGCCAGTTTGTCCCTCCTCGATTTGTTCCCTGCCCAACCGATGCCCTCCACCTCTCAGCCAACCACCGAGACCACAACCACCTCCTCCCACCTTGGGATCCTCCCAGATCCCCTTTGGCCAACCACCACCGATCCATCACTCCACCTCTCCAACAGCGTCCTCAATCCCCATGGAGCCAGGCTTCTTCCCGTCGTCTTCGACCACAGGCGCCGCCTCCTCCTTGTCGCGTTCGAGGAGATGAACACCTCGCTAGCCTCCAAGCTCGCATCAGCGCCACTCCTCCCTCCTGCTCATGCCCAAGGGACTTGCCTCAGGTGCCGCCGCAAGCAGCAGCAACCATCGGAGATCTCATCGCCCGTTCCTCTTTCTTCGCTCGCTGTACCAAGCCGCAGCTCCTCTACCTCCTTCCTTTCTCTCTTTCTTCTTCACTGTCGTTTCTCTCTCCCTCCCTCACGCTTCGCTCTCTGTCTCTCAACACAGGAGAGCACCCTATGCCATGGCTGCCCGAAGCTTCCCGTCGCGCCGCTGGAGCTCCATCCCCGTGCCCAGATCCGCTGGATCCCGTCGCCCCAGTCCCGTTCCGATCGGTCCCTGCCGAGACCGCCTCGCCGGAGCTCCTGTCGCGTCGCGCCGCGTGCGTTGACCTGTGCCCCTGCTTCTTCCGTTGCTGCCTGCGTCGCTGGGTCGAGCGTGCGAGCGACCGCGTGGGCCGCATCCCGCGCCTCCAGGCCCAGCTTGCCCCTTCGCGGCCTACCTCCTCCTCCACTGAACCTGGCCGAGGCCCATGGTGAGGGCACCACCAGTGCCTCCTTTTTTCTGTTCTGTAGGACCTCTGCTCAGTTTCGGCCCATGTAGTGTTTTTTCCCTGCTACGAATTTAGCTAATTTTCCAGAGAACGCAGATTTATAGAAAACCCCTTGCACAACATGCATATAATAACTCACAATTCGTGCATCGGATTAAAATGAATTATATATGAAATATGCTTAGTTTTTCCTCTAGTTTCATAATATTTCATTTTCATCCATGTTTAAAATGTTTAAAATGTTGTTTACATATAATTTGCTCCTATGCCATGCTAAAATACTTTAATTCATAACTATTCAACCGTAGCTCCAAATGTAATAAACTTTATATGTAAATGGGGTGGAAAAATGCCTAGTTTAACTTGGTGGCATCATCTTGCATGTTTAACAACCCTAAAATTGTGTTTAGGGCAGAACAGTACCAAACCTTAAAATATGCACATGATGTTTTTCCGGACCTGTTGTTTGTTGTTCCGGCCTCATTTAAACTTGCCTAGATAGGTAGTTTTACTTTGCTCCACCTTTTTCCATGTTTAACAACATTTAATATTGATGGGTACCTAAACGAGGGAGAACTAAATAATTGTTGTGGTGTTTCGTCAATATGCAACTCGTTGCATAGTGAGCTCCACTTAATTTGTAGAATTGCTTGTGCACTTTGCCATGCCATGCTTCCTTAAACCGGACATGCATCATACTTGGTTGTGCATCATGCCATGATTATGTGGTGGTTGTTTACTATGTTGTTTGCTCCTTTCCGGTGTTGCTTCTTTGGGTTGGTTCCGATAACGTCGTGTGTGTGAGGATCCAGTCGACTACGTCTGTTTGTCTTCTTCATGGACTCGTTCTTCGTCCTTGCGGGGTTTCAGGAAAGATGACCATACCCTCAAAATCACTTCTATCTTTGCTTGCTAGTTGCCCGCTCTTTTGCTATGCCTATGCTATGATACCTACCACTTGCTTATCATGCCTCCCATATTGTTAAACCAAGCCTCTAACCCACCTTGTCCTAGCAATCCATTGTTTGGCTATGTTACCGCTTTGCCTAGCCCCTCTTATAGCGTTGTTAGTTGCAGGTGAAGATTCAAGTTTGTTCCTTGTTGGAACATGGAGATGTTGTTCCTTGTTGGAACATGTTTACTTGTTGGTATATCACAATATATCTTATTTAATTAATGCATTTATATACTTGGTAAAGGGTGGAAGGCTCGGCCTTATGCCTGGTGTTTTGTTCCACTCTTGCCGCCCTAGTTTCTGTCATATCGGTGTTATGTTCCCGGATTTTGCGTTCCTTACGCGGTTGGGTAATAATGGGAACCCCTTGACAGTTTGCCTTGAATAAAACTCTTCCAGCAATGCCCAACTTTGGTTTTACCATTCGCCACCTAGCCTTTTCTTTTCCCTTGGGAGTCGCGCTCCTGAGGGTCATCATTATTTTACCCCCTGGGCCAGTGCTCCTCTGAGTGTTGGTCCAACCTGTCAGCTGCCGGTGGCCACCAGGGGCAACTCTGGGCTGGCCTACCCGTACCTTGGACAATCCGGTGTGCCGTGAGAACGAGATATGTGCAACTCCTACCGGGATTTGTCGGCACATTCGGGCAGTGTTGCTGGACTTGTTTTATCTTTGTCGAAGTTGTCTTGTAGAAACGGGATGCCGAGTCTGATCGGAATGTCTCGGGAGAAGGTTTATCCTTCGTTGACTGTGAGAGATTGTGATGGGCTAAGTTGGGACACCCCTGCAAGGATTTGAACTTTCGAAAGCCGTGCCCGCGGTTATGGGCAGATGGGAATTTGTTAAAGTCCGGTTGTAGAAAACCTGAAGTTGACCTTAATTAAAATACATCAACCGCGTGTGTAACCGTGACGGTCTCTTTCCGGCGGAGTCCGGGAAGTGAACACGATGTTGGAGTAATGTTTGACGTAGGTTGTTCTAGGATCACTTCTTGATCATAGTTGTTCGACCGTGCTTTTGCCTTCTCTTCTCGCTCGCTTTTGTGAATAGGTTAGCCACCATATACGCTAGCCGCTTGCTGCAGCTCCACCTCATACCTTTTCCCGACCTATAAGCTTAAATAGTCTTGATCGCGAGGGTGTGAGATTGCTGAGTCCCCGTGACTCACAGATACTTCCAAAACCAGCTTGCAGGTGCCGTTGAACCGTGCAGATGACGCAACCAAGCTCGAGGAGGAGCTCGATGAAGATCTTCCCCTTTGTGTTGTTTCGTTCTAGTTGATCAGTAGTGGAGCCCAGTTGGGGTCGATCGGGGATCTGTGTAGCATTTGGGGCAGTCTTCTTTTATTTTGGCTCCGTAGTCGGGCCCTGATTGTATTTGGATGATGTAATGCTTTATTCATGTATTTGTGTGAAGTGGTGATTGTAAGCCAACTATGTATCTCTTTCTCTTATGTATTACATGGGTTGTGTGAAGATTACCTCACTTGCGACATTGCTTTCAATGCGGTTATGCCTCTAAGTCGAGCTTCGACACACGGGAGATATAGCCGCATCGAAGGCGTTACAGCCTTGGAGTCAAAAACTTACAGTTACAAGTGCTGATGGCCCTAAGAGTGAGATGGGAATTGTCGAGGAGGACGAACCCACTGAGACCTTCGCAAGGCCTTGCACTGCTGGTGGACAAAGAGGCTCGAGAAATCTTTAACAACTTAGTCCGAGTGGGGAAAGGCGACAAAGTTCTATTCTAGACAGATCGATTGATCCATGGTTTTGCCGTGGGCATCATTGCCCCAAGGCTTGTAGAGCAGGTGGAAACAAGAATAAAGAACACTAGAACAATTGCAGAAGCACTGATCAACGAGAATTGGATTGCAGACATAGAACCTGACTCAACATTCACATCCCTCGTGCAAATTATGCACCTGAGACACGTGGTCACCACTGTTCAAAGATTCCGCCATGAAGATGATGAGTTCACTTGGCCGGCAGATCCCACAGGTGTCTACTCCACTAAATCCACATATAACAGACTGTGCCAAGGATTGGTGAGACCTCCAACGGCTCAATGCATATGGAGGAGTTGGGAACCTCCAAAGTGCAAAATATTCACATGGCTCATGATACAATATATGCTCTAGACTTTGGATCGGCGTGCAAGGCACGGGATGTAGGACCACTCCACTACTGCAGGAATGCCTAGAAGTGGTGGGTGCAAAAAGCCTAGCAGTGGCGGGCTAGGCTTCTAGGGCCGCCCGCCAAAGACCTCCTGCCACTACTAACATGCCATTAGTGGCAGGCGCCCGCCTGCCAGTGGTGGGCCGTCAGCAGTGGCGGGCGGCTTGGGCCGCCTGGCAAAGAAGTTTTGTGTTGCAATGGTGGGCTCTCTCCACTGCCCTCCACTGTTAGAATTGATGCTATTGCAACATATTGCACCTGGATCAGATACATAAATTCTATTTTTAACATTGATCCACATACACGACCACATTACAATGACGGCTGATTAATTAATGAAAAATAGTTATAATGAAAATATCACAACATTAGCCTTCCAAACTTTTCACTAAAATGGGGGTTAGTAGAACCAAATATGATATCATCCACATAAATATGGCACACAAATAATTCACCATTAACCCTTTTAGTAAAAAGTGTAGAATCAATCTTTCCAATTTCAAAGCCCTTTTTAATAAGAAACTCGGCCAAGCATTTATACCATGCTCTAGAAGCTTGTTTAAGACCATAAAAAGCTTTGTGAAGTTTGTAGACATGATTAGGTTTCTTGGGATTGACAAATCCAGGAGGTTGTTTAACATACACCTCCTCCTCAATTTTTCCCTTAAGAAAAACACTTTTAATGTCCATTTGATATAGAGTGATATCATGGTGATTGGCATAAGCAAGTAATATGCGTATGGACTCAAGTCTAGCAACGGGGGCATATGTCTCATCATAGTCCATACCTTCGTCTTGAGTGTAGCCTTGAGCGACGAGACGGGCATTGTTGCGTACAACTTGTCCATTTTCATCATGCTTATTCCGAAACATCCATTTGGTTCCAATAACATTGTGATTGTCGTCAGGCTTTTCAACCAATGTACACACTTGATTCCTCTCGAAGTTACATATCTCTTCGTGCATAGCATTCACCCAATCCGGATCCTCAAGAGCTTCTTCAACCTTCATAGGTTCAACACTAGAAATGAATGAGTTCTTCTTCTCCTCCTTCTTCATTGTTGTTGGCGTTGTCGTTCACTTGTGGAGGTGGAGGAGGAGGTTGAGGTGGTTCGTCTTGTTGTACTTCCTCATTTTCTCCGTCTTGACATGTTCCACTTGTGGATGCCTCCAAATCAACTTGTGGTTCACCTTGATGTGAAGTTGTGGCTTCCAATTGAACGGAAGAGGTACTCTCCTTCAACTCCGTTGGGCGAATCTTGCCAATGGAAAAATCTTGGATTGCTTCCAAAGGATCTTTATCTCCTGCATCAAGTGGCAATTGCTCTACTTGCAAGTCGTTAGATTCATCAAACTCCACATCAACTGTCTCTTCAATCTTTCGGATGAAATTGTTGTAGACACGAGTGTGAGAATTTGAGCCATAATTGAGTAGGAAACCCTCATGAGATTTAGGAGCAAATTTTGAGCGGCGATTATAACACTTTGAGCCAAATACTCGAAAGTATCCAACTTTGGGTTTGTTACCGGTGAGAAGTTTGTATGCTGTCTTGCCGAGAAGCTTGTGAAGATATAGTCGATTCGTGGCACGACAAGCTGTCTCAACCGCTTCCTCCCAAAAATGTCTTGGCGTTTTGTATTCATTAAGCATCGTTCTTGCCATCTCGATAAGTTTCCGGTTCTTCCTCTCGACAACTCCATTTTGTTGAGGCATGTACGTAGCAGAGAACTCATGTGAGATCACTTCTTCGTCAAGAAAGGTATCCGCATTGGCGTTCTTGAACTCCGTTCCATTGTCGCTTCAAACCTTCTTGATCTTCACTTCAAATTGGTTTTGGGCCTTCCTAGCGAAGTTCTTGAAAATCTTTTGGACCTGCAATTTATCATCAAGAAAGAACACCCACGTAAATCTTGAAAAAATTTCAACAATGACCAATCGAACGAGTTACCACCGAGACTCTTGTAGGCGTTGGGACCAAAAAGATCCATATGAATTAGCTCGAGTGGTCTTCTCATGGTCACGATTTTCTTCATGGGATGACTTCCTCCAACCCGTTTTCCTGCTTGACAAGCACTACCAAGTCTATCCTTGTCAAATATGACATCTTTAATTAACACCAAGGATATGATCACCTTTAATAAGCTTATCAAGATTTCGCATGCCCACATGACCTAACCTTCTATGCCATAACCAACCTTTAGAAGATTTAGCAATCAAGCAAGTACGAGGTCGAGCTTTCTTAGTGAAATCAACAATGTATAGGTCACCTCTACGAATACCGGTAAAGACCATATTATGATTATCTCTATGAAACACTTGGCAATCTACCTCAGTAAATAGAACATTGAAACCGAAGTCAGCTAGTCTAGACACGGAAAGTAGATTGTAACCAAGCGATTCAACAAGCATAATGTTTTGGATAGAGCTATCATTGGAAATGGCCACCTTACCAAGGACAAGTACCTTAACCTTGGAGTTATCTCCAAAAGTGACATACTTGCGTGGACCGTCGTTCTTAGCAACACTACAAAAAATACACTTCTGTGATGATACATGTTTATCACAGTAGGTCACGTTTTCTGTCATGCATGTGCATCCATGACGATTTTATGACAGAATCAAGATAGTCATACCTGTGCTATCGTAGAAGTGTTCCATGAAATTACCAAAATTATCATCACAGAAGTGTCCACTTCGATGACGATAAATCGCGCGTCATAGAAGTGCTTTCGTCAAGGGTGACCGACACGTGGCATCCACCGTAACGGGTCGCCGTTAAGTCATCGGGTCCGGTTTTGGATCCGATAACCCGCTAACAGCCACGACTAATGCCGATTTTCCACGTGTAAAATTCTCATTGGCCGATGGAACCATGTGTCAGCTCCGCTTTGGCACATGTGTCACTCATCCAATGGGCGAGATGTGCCTATGATATGTTGACATGTGGACCAGCCCAAAAGTGGCCCATAAAGATTAAATGGGCCGGCCCAACTAAAGGCCCACAAGATTTTGCGGACCATAATGGTCAGCCTAGCTAAAGGCCCACGAGATTTCGCCGACCATAATGAGCCGACCCAGCTAAAGGCCCACAAGATTTTGAGGACACTAGTGGGCCGGCCCGTTAATAGGCTGCCATGTTTTGGGCCAAATGTCGGCCCATATTTGATCCGGTCCATTAACAGCCTGGCACGTTCCGGGCCTAATAAAGGCCCATATGAGATCTGACCCATTAAAATCCTACCATGTTCTGGGCCAAATTACGGCCCAGATCAGATCCGGCCCTTTAAGAGGCTTTAGGCTAAATTATGGCCCATATTAGATTCGGCCCGTCAACTGGACGCTATGCTTTTGGGCCCACTTGCTAAAGGCCCATTTAGTAATTCGGCCTATTAAAGGCCCATTTAACATTTCAGCCCTATATTTATTTCGGCCTGTTAAAAGCCCATCATATAGTTGGGCCTAACTACGGCCCAGTTTGCATCCGGCCTGCTCACAGCCGATAATCTGAGACAATTTTGGCCTGTTAATGGCCTGTGATGTGATTGGCACAATCATGGGTCGGGGTCTATTTCGGCCTGCTGCCGGCGGTGAGCTGTTCGGTATGTTTCAGGCCCAACCTACTTTCCAGCCTCCTAAAAGCCCGTTGAGTTTTCTTGTGAAAATAGGGCCGGCAGTTTACTCGGCCTATTAAAGGCCCGAATCTACTAGTGGGCCAGTTTACATTTAGGCCTGTTAACGGACCAAGATGACTGGGCCCATGATGCGGATCATACATAGTGATTTGCATGACGGCCCGATCATTTACCATAATTTTACGGTTTGGCCGGTTTACTACGAAGACATGATATATATACAATAAAATAACTGCAGCATTGTGAATAAGAAAAAACCTAGACTATACAATAAAGAAATTACGGCATATTACATCTGCTGGGCATCAAAGTTCGCCACTATGATAATAAAGCACAAGCAGACAGCAGATTGCATACACTGGGCATCAAAGATCGCCACCAGTGCAAATAAACACGCTGACAAAATAATATACAAAACCGACAACACTTCAATAGAGTTCAAGAAAGGTTAGCCCTACTCGGGAGCTGCAGCGCAAGCAGCTGAGCAAGCTGATGAGACTGCGCTTGTTTGACACTTATATCCTCCTCACTCTGAAATATAAACAAGCAGACATATGACAGGTTTTGCACATATAAGTATCAGTGCTGAAAATCATCACATTTCTTACTGACGAATAAAGTGATACAATTTAAAATAGCATTAACACAATATGGTATTGTTCAGGTTAAGACATAGCAAGAAATGACATTGTGAAGGAGCTGGCAGCTTTACGACACCACTAGATTACAGATCAAGAACTCATAAGTATCAATGGTTAGTGTGCTATCAATTTATCCCATTTCAGATTGGCAAATAAAGAGACAGTTTAAATAATAGTAGAATGATATGACATTGCAGAATATGACATTGTGCTATAGTGGGTAGGTTCACCACACCACTGGATTACAGATCAAGAACAGAAGCATACATGCAGTGCAAAAGAAGAACACTTGCTCTGTATAGTTTAATTGACATGGTATGAAGAAGGAACTTGGTTGTACAACTGAAAACTTAAATTGAGAAGGACAAACATTTGTTTATGAACTACATAATAAACTTTAAACATGCAATTTGATGCAAACACCAAAAATAAACAACTGTTGCAGTCATGCCTAACCAAATATACACAACAAAGTTTGAAGGCTTGAGAAGGACAAACTTACATTATTGGTGAAGACAGGCTCTATAAAGCCCTTGTCCATGCTGACGGGGGGGGGGGGGTGGCAATTCAAGAAGTTTACCACAAAATATTCTTCATAAGCATTGCCTTTATTCTACATTTTGTGAAGAGTAAACATAGATGTGATAATATAAGAAAAAATGGAGAATATTTAAGATAAGATGAAGAGTGATGCTACATAACCAAGTAGCTATAAATGTAAGTACAGCGATACAGGCAAAAGGTACACCCAAGAGCAATGCAAAGCTAAACTTCTTCAGTACCATCGGTGTTATCCAACCTTATGGTAAGAGTACATATAGATCCAATGTGTAGAAAATGGAGGGCAAAGGAAAATAAGCTGCAGACTGATGGTACATGAACAACTACCTGTCAATATAAGTACACTGATAAAGGACAGCAGGTACTTACAAGAACAATGCAGAGCTAAAAAAATTCATTGGCATTGGATATATTCTACACTAATGTAACTATTCATACAGATCAGATAATTTGGAGCGAACAATTGATAAGCAAGCTATCATGCATACTACTGTCACATAATGAACCAAGTATGAATGCAAGTACAATGATACAGGACGACAAGTACTATCAAGAGCAAAGCAGCAGGCAGCATATTTGCGATATCTTGTCGTTCTTTTCAAACCGGAATTCTTCTTCGAGCAGATTTCCTGCAAAAAAGATCCGTAAGGCACATGCGAAAAAGTAGAAGTTCAAATTGTCATGTGATATCATAGACAATACCTCATCTTGGGAACGAGAATAGTGCATAACAAGGTTTTTCCATTCAATGTCTTCTAAATTTAGCACAGAAGACTTCACCAAAAATTCGTTTATAGACTTGCCATCAAAGTGTGATTTCCTCAGGTAACACCGATACTACTGCAATGCTTCCTTGAAAAGCGCAAGCAAGCTTTTCTCGTCATGACTATCCAGATTGACTCTCGCATACTGATATGTCTCCAACGTATCTACTTTTCCAAATGCTTTTCCTCTTGTTTTGGACTCTAATTTGCATGATTTGAATGAAACTAACCCCGGACTGACGCTGTTTTCAGCAGAACTACCATGGTGTTGTTTTCGTGAAGAAATAAAAGTTCTCAGAATGGAACGAAACTTTGTGAGGAATTTTTATATAATATATAAGAATTTATGGAGCCAAGACCTACCGAAGGGGGGGGCGCCTGGGTGGGCACAACCCACCAGGGCGTGCCCCCCTCACCAGGCGCGCCCAGGTGGGTTTCCCCACCTGGTGGCCCCGCAGACCCTGAAACCGACGCTATAAAATCCTAAGTATTTTTCCAGGAAAAAATGGGGAGAAATAATTATCGAGACCCACAAGACGGAGCCTCCGTCACCTCCTGTTCTTGATCCGGAGGCCAGATCTGGAGTCTGTTTGGGGCTTCGGAGAGGGGGATCTTCGTTCTTCATCACTACCAACCCTTCTCCATCACCAATTCCATGATGCTCCCCACCGGGAGTGAGTAAATCCTTCGTAGGCCCGCTGGTTGGTGAGGAGTTGGATGAGATTCATCATGTAATCAAGTTAGTTTTGTTAGGCTTGATCCCTAATATCCACTATGTTCTAAGATTGATGTTCCTATGACTTTGCCATGCTTAATGCTTGTCACTTTGGGCCCGGGTGCCATGATTTTAGATCTGAACCGTTTATGTTATCACCATTATATCCATGTTCCAGATCCGATCTTGCAAGTTATAGTCACCTACTACATGTTAAGATCCGGCAACCCCGGAGTGACAATAACTGGGACTTCTCCCGGTGATGACCATAGTTTGAGGAGTTCATGTATTCACTATGTGTTAATGCTTTGTTTCGGTTCTCTATTAAAAGGAGGCATTAATATCCCTAAGTTTCCAATATGGTCCCTGCTGCCACGGGAGGGTAGGACAAAAGATGTCATGCAAGTTCTTTCCATAAGCACGCATTGTTGGGGAACACGGTATTTCAAAAAAATTTCCTACTATCATGCAAGATCTATCTAGGAGATGCATAGCAACGAGAGGGGAGAGTGTGTCCACGTACCCTTGTAGACCGAAAGCGTAAGCGTTTAGTAACGCGGTTGATGTAGTCGAACATCTTCGCGGTCGAACCGATCAAGTACCGAACGCACGGCACCTCCGTGATCTGCACACGTTCAGCTCGGTGATGTCCCTCATACTCTTGATCCAGTTGAGGCCGAGGGTGAGTTTCGTCAGCACGACGGCGCGTTGACGATGATGATGAAGTTACCGACGCAGGGCTTCGCCTAAGCACTACGACAATATGACCGAGGTGGAAAACTGTGGAGGGGGGCACCGCACACGGCTAAAGATCAATTTGTGTGTCTATGGGGTGCCCCCTCCCCCGTATATAAAGAAGGGGAGGACGAGGAGGGCCGGCCTCAAGGGGCTCACCCAAAGGGGGGATTCCTACTCCTAGTAGGAGTAGGCTTCCCCCTTTCCTAGTCCAAGTAGGAGAAGAAGGAAGGAGAGGGAGAGGGAGAATGAAAGAGGGGGGGCGCCTCCTCCTCCTTGTCGGTGTACAAAAGTAGGGGCTCTCCTTTTGACCCCTTTACTTGTCCACGGGCAGTCAGAGCCACGCGCCGCGGCCACACTTAGCAGTGCAGAGGAGGGAAGCAGGAGAGAAGCCAAAGCACAAGACAATCAAGGTAACGCCAAGACGGGAAGCGCATGAGGGCAAGAGGGCGAGGTGGACTCCCTCGGCAAGATCCTTGCCGAGGCACCCCCCGCAGCCCCGGCAAGAGCCTTGCGGGGGCAACTTGCCCAACACCAGCAGAGCGAGCCACCCTTGAGCCCACTGGCTCCGACCCAAGCAACTGCGTCGGAACCAAGGCTCAAGAGGCGCCTCTGTGATGGCATGCAGATCTTCGTCAAGCCCATAAATATATTCAGATGAGGACTAGAAGACGGTGACCCTCGGCAGGATCCTAGCCGAGGAAATCCACAAGACCCCCGGTAAGACCCTTGCCAGGGATGACAGCAACGCCATGACAAGACCCTTGGTGGGCCCCCAGCAAGACCCTTGCTGAGGGCGTCAGCAGGGCCACTGCCAGGCCCGCACCAGTCGAGACTCCGCCGCCGTTCGCATGCAGCTGCCAGACCAACCAGCTGGGCAGGCACCTGCGTTGCAACATGCAGCTTCTAGACCAGATCAGCAAGCACCTACGTGGCAGCATACAAATATTCTTAAAGGCCCTAACACCGCGCCACCTCAGCTGCCTGCCTGCCAACATGGTGCTGCATGCATCACCAACCTGGGCACGTGTCGAAGCGAGGCGAAGCGGCGACGGAAGGACGGGCCTCGTTCCCGTCCTCGATAAAGCTAATGGACACCTACGTAGTGCATTTAATGCACTTTGTCCCGTAATGCCGTGCGATAAGCTCGTGCACTGTAGGCCTTTCCACCTCCTGTGTGCCACTGTGGCAGCCTCTTTTTCCTATAAAAGAGGCACGAGGTGACCGGGAGAGGGATTCAGGCTTTTTGGAATGGGACAACCACCGTAGCTAGTTCAGAAAGCTCAAGAACACTCAATACATCCACCAAAGCAGGACTAGGGTTTTACGCATCCTCGCGGCCCGAACCTGGGTAAACGATCCGTGTGCTTGCTCCTAAACCTGCTCTTCTCATGACCCTGCGCCCGCCGACCGTAGAAGGGATCCCAGTGATCCCATAGGTGTCGTTCCTACCAACATCTTTGGCGCGCCAGGTAGGGGGCACAGTTGTGGGAATATGGTCTAGCAGTTAGCCTAGCAGTTCTTCGTCGCCATGGCTCCCAAGAAGAAGGCGGCCACGGCGGTCAGTTCGTCGGGAGCCGGACGGCTCGTACCAGTGCGAGTGAGCAGCGGGCCGGTCGCGGACAGAACCCGAGGCGCGACCCGCGAGCACCAACATCGCTCTGGCAGTCAGAGCCTGGCGAGCGGCGTCGTTCGTGCCCAAGGCGACGGGCCACACACCGCGAAATCCAGAGACGGAGTTGGGCCACCCGCAGACGGCGCGGGACCCTCCGGGGGCGTCGCCATACCACCCGCGGGCGGCGCGGTGACCTCCAAGACGCCCACTCCGGCGCTCACAGCACGCTCTTCCCAGGTTGTGCATGACGAGCAGCGTCACCACGCCGGTGACCCTGGACGCCGCCGTGGGAAGAGTCATGTGCGCCATTCACGGGACGAAGGAGGCCAGCATGCCTGCCAAAGTGCTGGCGAGGACGGTGCACAACCGTTGGGCCGTGACAGAGCTCCTTCTAACGTGGTTAGAAGTCAAAGCGTGTCCACGCAGCTTTCGCCGCCGCCCACACCAACAGAAGCCTTGGCGCACGCGCGCAGCTGCTCCTTGACTTCCCTCCCGCCATGGAGAAGCTCGACGAGTGGAGAGCCACTATCCGCAGCCTCGTCGGCGTCGCCAACAAAGACGAGCCACGGCCGGCGCTCCATCGAGCCACTGCATGCTGGCGGTGGAGGGGCCGGAGGCGCCGCGGCCACGGTGCACTCTCCTCCTCCACGCCAGCCACCGCAGATGTCAGTCCGTCGTGATGATGCTTGTGATGACATTTCCATAGCGCCGTCCGACCCATGGACCAGCCGCGATCAATGCCAGGTTCTTCAGGAGAGAGCCCATGAAGACGCTCGGACCACCATCGAGCGCTGGCGTGATACGCGCCACCAGTCAGACAGGCGGGCGGGGCCCGCTATGGACCACCCAGCACTGGGAGACTCCGGCGGCCTACCTTACGAGGTGGGTTGCCCAGTCTTTACCCGTGAGCTGCGACAGTTCCAGTGGCCGTCCCACCGCACGTTCAAGCCCAACGTCGGTGAGAAGTACGACGGTAAGACCCACCCGTCAGAGTTCCTCAGCATCTACATCATCGCGATGCAAGTCGCTAGAGCTCGTGACAACAAGGTGCTTGTCAATTACTTCCCGTTGGCCCTGAAACCCAATGTCATGTTGTGACGCCCCAAGACCGGAGCTCCAGAGGCCCTCCATGTTTTCCGAGTTTCGTTGTGTGTTTTATTTTTGCTTGTTGCATTCATCATGGCATCATGTGCATTGCATCATGCCATCATGTCTTTAATCTTTCCAACTCAACTAAATAAACCGTATGGATCTTCGACCCATTTAAATTGAGGGAACTCACATGGTGGTTTCTCTTTAAAACATACCCTCCCGATATTTAGGGAGATATTATAAAATATTCCATTGTTTTGGAATCACCCATGAACCCACTTGCATATTAAATCCCTTGGCGACTTGGGGAAAATAATCCGCATGCCCAAATCCTTTCTCTAACCCTTTCTTTTCTCCTTTTTGCTTCCTTTCTTTTTTTTTCTTTTTCTTTCTCTCCTTTGTTTTGTGAGGAGAGGTTATGGGGGAGAAGAGAGGCCAGCCAGGCAGGCCCATCTGCGCCTAGGCGCCTCCCTCTCCACTGGGCCGACCTCCAAGGCCCATTCCCTTCTAACCCTAGCCGCATGAGAGGCCTCCGCTCGATACCATCTCCTCTCGTTCCCTCACCGCCGCCAGCAGCGCTGCACGCACACACGCATCGCTCCTTCGCCCGATCCCCATCTCTCCCTCCTCCCGCTCTCTTCCTTGCGGCGATCCCCGTGGCCAGGACCGACCTCCTCCTGTGGTGCCCTGCTCCTGTGCTCGTTGGGGCACCAGCAGCGAGCCCCGGCAAGCCCTGTGGCCTCCCGTCGCTCCAGCCCCGCTGGTGACCAAAGCCAGCGGAGCGCCGCCCGCCTTGCCCTCGCGTCTCCGGCCTCCTCGTCGTCCTGCCATGGACGCCGAGCTCGCAGCTCCGTCGAAGTCACGTCCGCGTCCGCCCCGCCCAAGCTGCTCCGCCCTCGCTGTCACTCCTTGCACGCCGCGTCCTTCCTGCTTCTCCTCCCGCGCCGACGCCCTCCTTTGGCTGCTCGCGCCTGCAGCGCCACCTCCATGGCCGCTGCCTGTTCGTCGCCCCGCTGCCAGATCCGGCAATCTCCGCCCCGCCGGGTCCACATCGTCGCCTCCATTTCAAACCCTGCATCGCCAAGTTCTCGCATCACGCGGCGACTCCCCTGCTCCAGCCGCTGCTGCCTGCTTCGTCCATAGACGCATGCGCCCGCGCTGACTTGAGGGAGTCCAGCATCTTGGCCCAGCCCAGCCGCTGCTCTTAGCCAAGCTCGCTAGCCTGCGAGGCACCGGCTCCTCTGCTTCGCGTCTCCCGAGCAGCATCTAGGAGCCCGAGCTCCATCTTCTACACCGCGTTCGAGCGAGAGGAGCTCGCTGCTCGAGCATGCACCAAGAACCATGGCTTCCTGACCTCTTCACAGCACGCGTGCCGTAGCTTCCTAGCACCGTTGACGTCAAGACCGTGGTCACAACCACCGTGGGTGCCAAGTTCCTCTTTCGAAGTCGTCAAGTGCACAAGGACCCCGATCCCGAGAACGACTACCACACCGGAACGCCAAGTACATGGTTACGCCGAGCTTCTCTCCGAATGTGTGTACGACTACCATATCGCCGAAGACCTTGGATGCCTGAGCGAGTGCTGACCGAAAAGCCTAAGTACCACTACTTCCACGGCCACCGTTGTTTGCCTAGTACACCTTCAGATGGTCAAGTTCCTCTTCAAAATGTACGACTACACGGTGTTGCGTCAAGAACCCCGATGGCCGAAGCCCTCGGATCCATCAAGTTCATCTATGAACCGTGAACAACTACCGTCGATGTAAAAACTTGTACCACTACCGCTGCCCGAACGTCTACAGAACATGTACCGTCGACCCTCGAAGACCCGTGGACGTCAAGTTCCTTGTTTTGACCCCGAACACCTACGGAGTGTGAACATGTATGAAGCGAGAACGACCACTTCCACTACCGCCGTCGCGAGAACGCCTACTTCCCTCTACGAACTTGATCTGTTCCGATAATGCACGCTTCGAAAGGTATAACCCCGAGACGACTGCTCGTGAACGAATGCATGTGTTGTATGAGATGCATGTTTGGATGTTGTATCCACCCGTGAACGTTAGTTGTTTCCCTCCCTTGGCACCACCGTCGACCCGTGGGAACCCAGTAACCGGGAGCACCCCACCATCTCTTGCATGACACGCGCACGTCACTTTTCCTTTTGCATCGGTATCTCAATTGAGTTGCCGGATCACCGAAATGTTGCTGTGGTAACATTTCCATTTCGCCGTCGTGGTACCCCTTTTCCTTCCGCCAGGCGACAAACCACATATCTTATCATGTCAACTTTTTCTTAAATTTGCATAAACTTGAACATGTCATCCACATCATGATAATAACATTTAAAATGTTTAAAATTGTTGTTGCATTAAATTGCTAATGCACATGAGGATTTTCCGGAATGGTTGTTGTTATTTTCGGCCTCATTTAAACTTGCCTAAATGTTTAGTTTACTTATGTTTCACCTCTTGCCATGTTTAACAACATTTAATATTATTGAGTACATAAACGGGAGAGAACTAAATAAGTCATGTGGTGTTCCGTCAATATGCAACTCGTTGCTTATTGAGCTCCACTTAATTTGTAGTTTTGTTTGTGCACTTTGCCATGCCACGTCTCATTAAACTGAACATGCATCATACTTGGTTGTGCATCATGCCATGATTATGTGATGGTTGTTTACCATGTTGTTTGCTTCTTTCCGGTGTGCTTTTTCGGGTTGGTTCCGTTAACGTCGCGTTTGTGAGGATCCGTTCGACTACGTCCGTTTGTCTTCTTCATGGACTCGTTCTTCTTCCTGGCGGGATCTCAGGCAAGATGACCATACCCTCGAAATCACTTCAATCTTTTCTTGCTAGTTGCTTGCTCTATTGCTATGCTGCGACACCTACCACTTGCTATATCATGCCTCCCATATTGCCATGTCAAGCCTCTAACCCACCTTTCCTAGCAAACCGTTGTTTGGCTATGTTACCGCTTTTGCTCAGCCCCTCTTATAGCGTTGCTAGTTGCAGGTGAAGATTAAGTTTTTTCCATGTTTGGAACATGGATATGTTGGGATATCACTATATCTCTTATTTAATTAATGCATCTATATACTTGGTAAAGGGTGGAAGGCTCGGCCTTATGCCTGGTGTTTTGTTCCACTCTTGCCGCCCTAGTTTCCGTCATACCGGTGTTATGTTCCTTGATTTTGCGTCCCTTACGCGGTCGAGTGTTATGGGAATCCCTTGACAGTTCGCTTTGAATAAAACTCCTACAGTAAGGCCCAACCTTGGATTTACATTTGCACTAACAACCTATCACCTTCCCTTGGGTTCTGCAGACTCAAGGGTCATCTTTATTTTAACCACCCGGGCCAGTGCTTCTCTAAGTGTTGGTCCGAACTAGAGTCCTTTGCAGCGCTACCTCGGGGAAACTTGAGGGCTGGTTGTAGTTGTATGGAGCGCTCATCCGATGTTGCCCTGAGAACGAGATATGTGCAACTCCTATCAGGATGTCGGCGCATCGGGCGGTCTTGCTGGTCTTGTTTTACCATTGTCGAAATGTCTTGTAACCGGGATTCCGCGTCTGATCGGGTCTTCTCGGGAGAAGGAATATCCTTTGTTGACCGTGAGAGCTTGTGATGGCCTAAGTTGGGACACCCCTGCAGGGTTTTGAACTTTCGAAAGCCGTGCCCGTGGTTATGGGCAGATGAGAATTTGTTAATATCCGGTTGTAGAGAACTTGACACTTAACTTAATTAAAATGCATCAACCGCGTGTGTAGCCGTGATGGTCTCTTTCCGGCGGAGTCCGGTAAGTGACCACGGTTCTTGTGTTATGCTTGAACGTAAGTAGTTTCAGGATCATTTCTAGTTCATGACCGTGCTTTGCTTCTCTTCTCGCTCTCATTTGTGTAAGTTAGCCACCATATATGCTAGTGCTTGCTGCAGATCCACCTCACTACCTTTTCCTACCCATAAGCTTAAATAGTCTTGATCTCGCAGGTGTGAGATTGCTGAGTCTCCGTGGCTCACAGATACTTCCAAATAGTTGTAGGTGCCGATGATACCAGTGCAGATGACACAACGGAGCTCAAGTGGAAGCTCGATGAAGATCTTGATCATTGTTTTGTTTCGTTTCCTGTTGATCAGTAGTGGAGCCCAGTTGGGACGATCGGGGATCTAGCATTTGGGGTTGTCTTCTTTTATTTTGGTTCCATAGACGGACCTTGATTGTACTCTGGATGATTTATGTTTAACTTGTATTTGTGTGAAGTGGCGATTGTAAGCCAACTCTGTATCCCTTTCTTATTCAGTACATGGGATGTGCAAAGATTACCCCTCTTACGACATGCCTACCATGCGGTTATGCCTCTAAGTCGTGCTTTGACACATGGTAGATATATCATCGTGGGTGTTACACATGTCTTGGTTGATGCACTTGCCGGCGGATTCCATTTCTTCTTGGTCAGATCTGTGCCACGAGTTCGTTGGTGCCTTCACTGGAGGCCACCAAGCTCATGGCCAGGCGAGTGATTTGCATATCATTTCCCAAAAGGAATGTGAAAACCTGCGCAAGTACATACAGAGGTTCAACCAAGTGCAATACAACATCCCGGATGTTCATCCTGCTGCCGTGATCAGTGCATTCCATCAGAATGTGCATAACCGCAAGATGTGTGAAGAGCTGGCAATGAACAAGGTCAAAGACATGGCCGAACTTTATGTTCTGGCCGATAGATGCGCCCAGGCTGAAGAGGGAAGGAAGTACCCCGGCGAAGACGCCGGTGCGGAAACCTACTCTACCGACGAAGACACCGCCGCCTCGACGAAGAAGGGCCGGTGTTGCAACAGGAAACGCAAGGACAAGACCGTGCTTGCCGTCGAGGGATCCGGCGACACCAGCGCCGCCAAGAAGGCCAAGGCAGATGACCCCGGCAAGGAGATTGCTGGGTGCGCCGCTTGCCGGGCCTTGGCGGCTGCCGACAAGCCAGGAGGCTCCGACAAGCAGTACTTCAAGATCCACCGCACCAAGGGCCACGACCTCCAGAACTGCCGACAAGTTGAGCTGCTTGCTGAAAAGCAAAAAGCCTAATATGAGAGGCATGACAAGGAGAAGGGCCGGGATGGTGCCGGAGGATCCGGCAAGAAGTGTGGCGGCCAAGGAGGTCGCCGCGGCAAGGATAACCAGCAAGAGAGGCCCGCCTAGGGCCGCGACAAGAAGCAGGAAGACGATGATCACAACAAGGACGACGAGTCCGGTGAGCATGAGTTCTAGAAGGCTACGGAGGCCATGTGCCTCGATGGTGGAGCCTCGCTGCACACTCCTCACCGCCAGCTCAAGCAGTGGGCGCATGAGATTACAGCAGCAGAGCCATTGTTCGACGCTTAGAAGCCACTGAAGTGGTCTAGCACGCCCCTCATCTTTGACACCGAGGACCACCCTGACCGCACAACTGTGGTCGGGTGTTTGCCATTGTTGGTCTCACTAACGATAGGCAACCTCAAGGTGAACAAGATACTGGTTGACGGCGGGGCCGGCCTGAACTTGATCTCGCCCGTCGTGATCAAAAGGCTGCAAATTCCTGATGGAGACCTTGAGGAAACGGGTATGTTCCAAGGGGTCAGTCCGGGAAGGAGCCAGCCGAAGGGGAAGATCACATTACCCGTGACGTTTGGAGGTGAGTTGAACTACAGGACTGAGAGGATCGTCTTCGATGTGGCTGAGATCTCCTTGCCCTACAATTGGATCCTCGGCCACCCGACACTAGCCAAGTTCATGGCGGCGTCGCACTATGCCTACAATATGCTGAAGATGCCTAGGCCGGTGACCATCATCACGGTCCCCTCTGACAAGAAGGATGTGCTGATCTGCGCTGACCAACTCTATCGAGAAGCAGTTGCAACAGTTGCCGCCAAGGCACTTGCTCCTGCCGTTGAAGCCCTGGGAGGGAAGAAGAAGACCGGCAAGACCTCTCGCACCCACTCTGGCAAGCGCACCTCTTCAGAGTGCTGTGCTACCATCGAGGACGTGCCCGGGAGCTCTACCGGCAAGAGCAAGAAATCCAGAGCTGCACCACCAGAGACCAAGAGGGTGTCCATCAAGGAGGATGGCACGGGAGGGCCTTTTACCATAAGATCCACCCTCGATGGCAAATAGGAAAGCGCGCTTGTCACTTTCCTGCGGGTGAATGTCGATATGTTTGTGTGGCAAGCATTCGACATCCCCGGCGTTCCCAGGGAAGTGATTGAGCACCACCTTGTTGTCTGTCTCCATGCGCGACCCATCAAGCAGAAGGTCAGGAAGCAAGATTTGGAATGACAGGAGTTCATCATAGAGGAGATCAGGAAATTGGAAGTGGCGGGTTTGCTGAGAGGAGTGCTCCATCTGACATGGTTGGCCAATCCGGTGCTGGTGCGCAAAGCGAATGGGAAGTGAAGGCTGTGTATTGACTAGACGGATGTCAATAAGGCTTGTCCTAAGGATCCCTTCCCGTTGCCGTGCATCGACCAGATTGTTGACTCCACGGCCGGGTGTGATCTGTTGTCATTCCTCGACGCCTACTCGGGCTACCACCAGATCTTCATGGCAAGAGAAGATGAAGAGAAGACAACCTTTATCATCCCATGTGGTACGTATTGCTTTTTACGGATGCCTTTCGGGTTGAAGAGTGCTGGCTTGACATTCGCAAGGGCGGTCCAGATTGGTTTTGAGCCCCAGCTACATAGATATATGGAAGCATATATGGATGAAATAGTGGTCAAAACCAAGGACAAGGCGAACATCGTGCAAGACCTAGGAGAGACGTTTTCCAACCTACGCAAGATCAACATCAAGCTGAACCCTGAGAAGTGTGTCTTTGGCGTCCCGTCAGGAAAACTTCTCGGGTTCTTTGTGTCACAGCGTGGGATCGAGGCAAACCCGGACAAGATCAAGGCTATTGAGCAGATTGAGGCGCCCAAGCGGATCAAGGATGTGCGCCGCTCACTGGCTGCGTTGCCGCCATGAGCAGGTTCATCTCCAAGTTCGCTGAACGTGCCCTTCCCTTTTTCAAAATCTTGAAGAAGGCAGGCCCAATGGACTCGACCCCAGAGGCCGAGGCGGCGTTACAGGATCTGAAGAAATACCTTTCCTCTATGCCAATACTGGTTGCGCCTAAACCACAAGAGCCGTTGCTGCTGTATCTGGCGGCAACGAATCAAGTGGTCAGCGCCGCACTAGTGACACAGAGAGAGGTCGACGAAGAGGCAGTGGCAGCAGTAGGACCAATGGATGGCAAGTCAGAGATTCCCCCGGTAGGGCCTGGTGCCAGCAAGGCAAGGCCCCCGGCAGAATCAGATGCCGTCAAGGCAGGGCCCGCGCAGCCAAGTGAAGTGGTGCAGAAGAAGAAGATGATGCAGCACCCAGTTTACTTTGTCAGCTCCCTCTTGTCGGGGGCCAGGTCAAGGTACTCCGATGTGTAGAAATTGCTCTTCGGCCTCCTTATGGCCTCGAGGAAGCCGCGTCATTACTTCCAAGCCCACGAGATTACTGTCGTCACCCGCCTCCTGTTGCAATGGATACTGCACAACCCAGATGCGACCGGAAGGATTGTGGAGTGGGCCTTGGAGTTGTCAAGCTTTAGGTTGAAGTTTGAAAGTACTTCGACAATCCAGAGCAGAGTCTTGGCGGAGTTCATTGCAGAATGGACCTCAACTCCCGACAAGGAAATCTAGGAGACCGCTCTTCTCGGCAAAGAGGCAAGTCGCGACTGGATCATGTACTTTGATGGGGCTTTCTTGCTGCAAGGCGCCGGTGCTGGTGTGCTGCTTGTCGCACCCACCGGAGAGCACCTCAAGTATGTGATCGAGATGCACTTTCCTAGGGAGATGTCCAAAAACAACACTGCTGAGTACGAGGGGCTACTTGCTGGTCTCAGGATCACGGCGGACCTCAGGGTGAAGAAGCTCATCGTCAGGGGTGATTCGCAGCTTGTCGTCAGACAGGTCAACAAAGATTACCAGAGTCCGTTGATGGAGGCCTACGTAGATGAGGTGAGGAAGCTGGAGGAGTGCTTCGACGGTATTCAAGTGGAGCATGTTCTCCGAGTGGAGAACGACATCGCTGACTACCTGTCAAAGCGCGCTGCATTGAAGCTACCTGTGGAACCAGGTACCTTTTTTGCTTCGGCTAACTCAACCATCCATCGAACCGTCAACGGAGTGCAACAAGCGGAGGAAATCGGGCCCCGGCAAGTACATTCACGCCGAGCCCCCAGGGGCCGCCGGCAAGAGTGTTGCCACGGATTCCGAGCCTGCCAAGGGGCAGCTGGCTCCGGCAGGGCCCAAGCCCTGGCCGTAGAGACGGCCACCCCCATGACTGAAGAAATGCCTTTGGTCCTTTGATACGTCCCTGTCATATCTACTTTTCCAAACACTTTAGCCCTGGTTTTGGACTCTAACTTGCATGATTTGAATGAAACTAACCCGGACTGACGCTGTTTTCAGCAAAATTGCCATGGTGTTATTTATGTGCAGAAACAAAAGTTCTCGGAATGACCTGAAACTCCACGGAGCGTATTTTTGGAAATAATAAAAAATACTGGCAAAAGATCAAGACCAGGGGGTCCACACCCTAGCCACGAGGGTGGGTGGCGTGCCTGCCCCCCTGGGCGCGCCCCTACCTCGTGCCCCCCTGGAGCTCCTCCGACCTCAACTCCAACTCTCTATATATTCGTGTTTGGAGAGAGAAAAATCAGGGAGAAGGATTCATCGCATTTTACGATACAGAGCCGCCGCTAAGACCTAAACTCTCTCGGGAGGGCTGATCCGGAGTCCGTTCGGGGCTCCGGAGAGGGGAATCCGTCGCCATCGTCATCATGAACCATCCTCCATCACCAATTTCATGATGCTCACCGCCGTGCGTGAGTAATTCCATCGTAGGCTTGCTGGACGGTGATGGGTTGGATGAGATTTATCATGTAATCAAGTTAGTTTTGTTAGGGTTTGATCCCTAGTATCCACTATGTTCTGAGATTGATGTTGCTATGACTTTGCTATGCTTAATGCTTGTCACTAGGGCCCGAGTGCCATGATTTCAGATCTGAACCTATTATGTTTTCATGAATATATGTGAGTTCTTGATCCTATCTTGCAAGTCTATAGTCACCTATTATGTGTTATGATCCGGCAACCCTGAAGTGACAATAATCGGGACCACTTCCGGTGATGACCGTAGTTTGAGGAGTTCATGTATTCACTATGTGTTAATGCTTTGGTCCGTTACTCTATTAAAAGGAGGCCTTAATATCCCTTAGTTTCCACTGGGACCCCGCTGCCACGGGAGGGTAGGACAAAGGATGTCATGCAAGTTCTTTTCCATAAGCACGTATGACTATATTCGGAATACATGCCTAGATTACATTGATGAATTGGAGCTAGTTCTGTGTCACCCTAGGTTATGACTGTTACATGATGAACCGCATCCGGCATAATTCTCTATCACCGATCCATTGCCTACGAGCTTTCCATATATTGTTCTTCGCTTATTTACTTTTCCGTTGTTATTGTTATCATCACTACAAAATACCAAAAACATTAAATTTGCTATCGTTACCTTTTTCTACCGTTACCACTACTATCATATTACTTTGCTACTAAATACTTTGCTGCAGATATTAAGTTTCCAGGTGTGGTTGAATTGACAACTCAGCTGCTAATACTTGAGAATATTCTTGGGCCCCCTTGTGTCGAATCAATAAATTTGGGCTGAATACTCTACCCTCGAAAACTGTTGCGATCCCCTATACTTGTGGGTTATCAAGACTATTTTCTGGCGCCGTTGCCTGGGAGCATAGCTCTATTCTTCCAGTCACTTGGGATTTATATCTTCTTATCATTATGAAGAACTTGAGAGATCCAAAAACCAAGATTTATCCCTCAACTACGAGGGGAGGTATGGAACTGCCATCTAGCTCTGCACTTGATTCACCTTCTGTTTTGAGTAAGCTTGCGACACCTAAACCTGCTTCTGCTATTGATTCTGATATGTCGCATATTATTGATGATGCCACTTCTGCTATGCATGATACTTATGATGAAACTACTTCTATGCCTGATACTACCGTGCCACTTGGTGAATTTCTTGATGAACAACTTGCTAGGGCTAGAGAGAATGAAATTATTGAAACTAATAATACTAATGAAAGTCATTATGAAGGCTCTCCTAACAAATATGAATTACTTGTTGTGCCTGAGGGCTATGTTATGGATGAAGAAACTAAAAGAGACTTTCTTGCTTGCAATGATTGAAGTGATCTTAAGAAATTATTAGCTAAGCTTAAACAAAAAACTCTGAATGCTAGAATGAAATATGATCCTGCTTATGCTACTTCACCTATCTTTGTTACTGATAAGGATTATGAATTCTCTATCGATCCTGATATAATTACTTTGGTTGAATCTGATCCTTTTTATGGCTATGAATATGAAACTGTTGTGGCACATCTTACTAAATTAAATGATATAGCCACCCTGTTCACTAATGATGAGAGAACTCGCTACTTTTATATCCTTAAAATATTTCCGTTCTCATTAAAGGGTGATGCTAAGATATGGTTTACTTCTCTTGATCCTGGTTGTGTGCGTAGTCCCCAGGATATGATTTATTACTTCTCCGCTAAATATTTCCCTGCTCATAAGAAACAAGCTGCCTTAAGGAATATATATAATTTTGTGCAAATTGAAGAAGAGAGTCTCGCACAAGCTTGGCGGAGGCTTCTCCAATTACTTAATGCTTTGCCTGATCATCTTCTTAAGAAAAATGAAATACTTGATATCTTTTATAATGGACTAACCGATACTTCCAGAGATTACCTGGATAGTTGTGCTGGTTCTGTTTTCAGGGAAAGAACACCAGATGAAGCTGAAATTCTATTGAATAATATGTTGACAAATGAAAATAATTGGACACTTCCTAAGCCAACTCCTGAGCCTATTCCTAAACCAACTCCGAAGAAAAGGGGTGTTCTATTTCTCAATCCTGAAGATATGCAAGAGGCAAAGAAATCTATGAAAGAAAAGGGTATTAAAGCTGAAGATGTTAAGAATTTACCCCCTATTGAAGAAATACATGGTCTTAATTTACCGCCTGTTGAAGAAACATATGGTTTTAATCAATCACCTATTGAAGAAACACATGGTCTTGATAACCCTACACAGGTAGTAAAGATAAATTCTCTCTATAGATATGATAAAGCTGAAATCCCATTTACTAAGTTTGCTAGCCCATGCTTAGATGAGTTTGATAAATTTATGGTTAAGCAAGAAGACTTCAATGCTTATTTTGGTAGAGAATTAAAACACAGTGCTGATATGCTTGAACACTTGGGTGATTATATGGCTAATGTCAAAGGTGAACTTAAACTTATTAGTAAATATGCTTCTATGGTTACCACTCAAGTAGAACAAGTACTTAAATCTCAAAATGATTTGCTCAATGAATTGAATAGTAAGAATAAGGACTATGCTGTTAGAGTTATGACTAGAGGTGGTAAAATGACTCAGGAACCTTTGTATCCTGAAGGCCACCCTAAGAGAATTGAGCAAGATTCTCAGAGAAATAATATAGATGCACCTAGTCCTTCTAAAAGGAAGAAAAAGAAAAATGATAGGACTTTGCATGCTTCTAGTGAACCTATTGCTGAAACACCTAAGCATCCAAATGATATTTCTATTTCTGATGCTGAAACACAATCTAGTAATGAACATGAAACTAGTGATAATGTTAATGATGATGTTCATGTTGATGCTCAACCTAGTAATGATAATGATGTAGAAACTGAACCTGCTGTTGATCTTGATAACCCACAATCAAAGAATCAATGTTATGATAAGGAAGACATTGTTGCTAGGAAACACGGCAAAGAAAGAGAACCATGGGTTCAAAAACCCATGCCTTTTCCTCCCAAACCATCCAAGAAAAAGGATGATGAGGATTTTGAGCGCTTTGCTGAAATGATTAGACCTATCTTTTTGCGTATGCGATTAACTGATATGCTCAAAATGAATCGTTATGCTAAGTACATGAAAGAAATTGTTACTAATAAAAGAAAGATACCAGAAGCTGAAATTTCCACCATGCTTGCTAATTATACTTTTAAAGGTGGAATACCAAGGAAAGTTGAAGATCCAGGAGTACCCACTATACCATGCTCCATTAAAAGAAACTATGTTAAAACTGCTTTATGTGATCTTGGAGCCGGTGTTAGTGTTAGGCCTCTCTCTTTATATCGTAGACTTGATTTAAATAAGTTGACACCTACTGAAATATCTTTGCAAATGGCTGATAAATCAACTGCTATACCTGTCGGTATTTGTGAGGATGTGCATGTTGTGGTTGCAAACGTTACTATTTTAACGGACTTTATTATTCTTGATATTCCCGAGGACGATAGTATTTCTATTATTCTTGGAAGACCCTTTTTGAATACTGCAGGGGCTGTTATTGATTGCACCAAAGGCAATGTCAATTTTCATGTTAATGGTAATGAGCATACGGTATAGTTTTCGAGGAAACAACCTCAAGTCCACAGTATCAATTCTATTGGAAAAATTCCATCGATTATTTTTGGAGGTTTTGAACTTACGCTTCCTACTGTCAACAAGAAATATGATATTCTTATTGTTGGGGATGTGCATATCCCTGTTGAGGTAACCTAGTGTTATTCGAAAATTCTCCGGTTCAATGTTATTCAGAATGAGTTTGTTAACAAGACTTGATCAACCTTGTTAGTGGATTCCTTTTGATGATCATGAGATGGATGAATTTAGAAAACACAACTCTCTGTACCCTCTTTATACTTTATGTTATTTATATTAAATAAAGTAAAAATAGTATTTTCTATCTGTTTTCTGAATTATCCATGCAATAAAAAATACCCCGAAAATAAAAGTTCTCCAAATGCCCTAAAATTTAAATATGATTTTTTTCTAGAATATTTGAGAATATTTGGCACCGAGAACACATCAGGGGGGCATCCACCTAGCCACGAGGGTGGAGGGCGCGCCCCCTGCCTCATGGGCCCACGGTGGCCCTCCTCCACTTATTCCTGCACCCACACACTCCTTCCTCCCACAAACATCATTATCCAGCTCAAGCACGAGTTCTAGCTCATTTCCTGTGATTTTCGATCTGCTTGCTCAAAGCACCTCTCACAAAACTGCTTTGGGGGATTGTTCCTTGGTATGTGACTCCTCCAATGGTCCAATTAGTTTTTGTTCTAGTGCTTTATTCATTGCAAATTTGTGCTGCCTAGGTGACCATGTTCTTGAGCTTGCATGTCAAATTTATGTGGTTCCAAGTAGTTTTGATGCATGATATAGGCTCTAGGAACTTGTAGGAGTAGTTGCTATCAATTTTGTTGAGTTTGGTTCACTTTTATTTGAAGTTACTAAAAAATTCAGAATTTTTTAGAAAATAATGAAGAGATTTTTGAGGGGATCATCGAGCTGAAGCTCGAAGGAAAAGCAAAATGAAGAAGCAACGAAGCCCAAATATAATCTACCTCGCATCACGGAGGTTCGGCCGTGTGAATGGCCTTGTGATGATTTCTTGAGAGCAGCCGGGATTTATGATGATTTCTATGAATTGGCTGAGAATGCAGGCCTCACCGCCTTCCTCCATGACCAGCGCGAATAGTATCTCTTACTCACCAATACCTTTGTGCAAAACTTTCATTTCCATGCTAGGAGCTCACCACCTACGGTGGAGTTTTATTTATATGATGAGCATAAGGAGATGTCACTTCATGATTTTTGTCGGGTTTGTTTGATCCCTTTCGAGGGCATCATAGAGGAACCACATCGCGGGGATGTGGATGGGTTTATTGATACCATCACTATAGGGGAAATGATGAAGGTTTCCGATGAACGAACTACTAGCATACACTTTCCTGTTCTACGTTACTTTGCTATATTTGCTAGTAGATGCTTAATTGGGCGTGGAAACTGTGGAAACCTGAGTGCCCCTGATATTATTATTTTGTGCCATGCCTTATTTCGTGATGATACATTCAGCATGGGTGCTATTATTGCAAAGCGGTTAAATCTTAATCGTACTAAGGGCCCCGTCTTTGGAGGCATCTTCGCCTCGCGCCTAGCTGCACATTTTAACATACCTATTAGGCATTATGAGAAGAAAGAAAAATTGCTGCCTCGTGTTTATTTAGATTATAAGAGTATGGTAGCACAAGATTTTATTGTTAAGAATAGGGAAATGAGCTCAAATACAAATTGTTCTTTGATAAACATCATCCTGAGACTATTACCCTGCCTGCTCCTTCTTTGTTTGATTTATCTGCAGGCAAGTACCTTGTTCCGTTGGAGGCTATTTACGCCTACCGGAATCCTACATCAGCCATAGAGCCAGAGTCGAAACCACAAGTTGATCCTCCACGATAGTCTAATTACCAGTGGGATCCGGAGATGATTGCCAACAAGTGGCAATCAGAGTCTTCTTCTTCTCAGTACGACCCCGACTATTACTATGGATATCCGCCAGGCCAACCGTGGCCATAGACCAACTTAGGCCAAAAACCTAAGCTTGGGGGAGTACGTATTTCCCACCGGTGTTACATTCATGTTCACACACTCATCGCTAGATGTCGGTGCTCATACTTTTTCATTGTAATATCCATGCTAGTTTATTTCCTTTTTATGCTTTCTTCTTGTGTGTTTAATAAACCTTAAGAAAACAAAAAAATAGTTTACTTTCCATGCTTGTAGTAGTAATTAAAAAGAAAACCCAAAAAGATTTCTTGTTCTTCTTTTTTGCTTGTTGGGATCTTTCCCGTGTATATAGTTTTATTTATTTTCTTTTCTTTGGGGGTCGATAGGAGAAGACCATAATTAAATTGTTAAAGTGGCTCTTATATGCATTATTGTTGATCTGACAAAAGAGCCCATATTGCCTTGTCTTCTCCTGTTTATTGAATGCTTGCAGGTTCCAGCTTAGTCCAATGCACGCACACTATTATTATTATTCACATCATTCGGTCGTGCAAGTGAAAAGCAATAATGATGATTATATGATGAACTTGTTGAGATGAGAAAAGCTGGTATGAACTTGACCTCTCTTGTTTTTGTAAATATGATTAGTTCATCGTTCATAATTCAGCCTATTATGAATAAACATGTTTGCAATGACAATTAGAGATCATAGTTTCTTATGCCATGCTTAATTAGCTAGGAGCTTATAATAGTTCACCTTGCGTGCCAACATGCTATTAAAATGGTTGTGATGTGGTATGATAGGGTGGTATCCTCTTTTGAACGATTCGAGTGGCTTGACTTGGCACATGTTCACGCATGTAGTTGAAACAAAATCAACATAGCCTCTACGATATTTATGTTCATGGTGCATTATATCCTAGTCATGCTTGCATTCGGTGTTGATTAATTTTAATGCATGTTCATGACTGTTGTCGCTCTCTAGCTAGTCGCTTCCCAGTCTTTTTCTAGCCTTCACCTGTACTAAGCGGGAATACTGCTTGTGCATCCAATCCCATAAACCCCAAAGTTATTCCATATGAGTCCACCATACCTACCTATATACAGTATCTACCTGCCGTTCCAAGTAAAATTGTATGTGCCAAACTCTAAACCTTCAAATAAATATCATGTTTTGTATGCTCGAATAGCTCATGTATCAACTAGGGCTGTCCGTATCTTCCATGTTAGGCGGGTTATTCTCAAGAGGAGTGGACTCCGCTCCTCACTCACGAGAAAATGGCTGGTCACCGGGATGCCCAGTCCCATGCTTTATGCAAATCGAATCAAAATAATTGCAAACAAAACTCCCACTGGGACTCTTGTTAGTTGGAGGCACTCATTGTTTCGAGCAATCCATGGATTGATGCTTGTTGGTGGAGGGGGAGTATAAACTTTACCATTCTGTTTGGGAACCGCCTATAATGTGTGTAGCATGGAAGATATCACCATCTCTTGGTTGTTATGTTGACAATGAAAGTATACCGCTCAAAATATTATTCATATCTATTTCAAAACTGAGCTCTGTCACCTCTACAAATCCCTGCTTCCCTCTGCGAAGGGCTTATCTATTTACTTTTATGTTGAGTCATCCTCCTCTTATTAAAAAGCACCAGTTGGAGAGCACCGCTGCCATTTGCATTCATTACTGCTAGTTTACATTGAGTATGACTTGACTGGATATCTTTTACCATGAATTACAATGTCTAGTCAGTACTTGATCTTTAAAGGTGCTCTGCATTTATGTTTTGCGGTCTCAGAAAGGGCTAGCGAGATACCATCTTGTTATATCATATTATGATTGTTTTGAGAAAGTGTTGTCATCCGAGATTTATTATTATTGCTCGCTAGTTGATTATGCTATTGATATGAGTAAACATGAGACCTAAGAGTTATTGTGAATATGGTTAGTTTATAATCTTTTCTAAAAACTTGAATGCTGGCTTTACATATTTACAACAACAAGAGCAAACCGAGTTTGTAAAAGTTTTTCTTTATCACTTTCAGTTTGTCAACTGAATTGCTTGAGGACAAGCAAAGGTTTAAGCTTGGGGGAGTTGATACGTCTCCATCGTATCTACTTTTCCAAACACTTTTGCCCTTGTTTTGGACTCTAACTTGCATGATTTGATGAAACTAACCCGGACTGACGCTGTTTTCAGCAGAATTGCCATGGTGTTATTTATGTGCAGAAACAAAAGTTCTCGGAATGACTCGAAACTCCACGGAGCATATTTTTGGAAATAATAAAAAATACTGGCAAAAGATCAAGACCAGGGGCCCCACACCCTAGCCACGAGGGTGGGGGGCGCGCCTGCCCCCTGGGCGCGCCCCCTACCTCGTGGGCCCCCTAGAGCTCCTCCGACCTCAACTCCAACTCTATAAATTCGTGTTCGGAGAGAAAAAATCAGGGAGAACGATTCATTGCGTTTTATGATACGGAGTCGCCGCCAAGCCCTAAACTCTCTCGGGAGGGCTGATCTGGAGTCCGTTCGGGGCTTCGGAGAGGGGAATCTGTCGCCATCATCATCATCAACCATCCTCCATCAACAATTTCATGATGCTCACTGCCGTGCGTGAGTAATTCCATCGTAGGCTTGCTGGACGGTGATGGGTTGGATGAGATTTATCATGTAATCGAGTTAGTTTTGTTAGGGTTTGATCCCTAGTATCCACTATGTTATGAGATTGATGTTGCTATGACTTTGCTATGTTTAATGCTTGTCACTAGGGCCCGAGTGCCATGATTTCAGATCTGAACCTATTATGTTTTCATGAATACATGTGAGTTCTTGATCCTATCTTGCAAGTCTATAGTCACCTATTATGTGTTATGATCCGGCAACCCCGAAGTGACAATAATCGGGACCACTTCCGGTGATGACCGTAGTTTGAGGAGTTCATGTATTCACTATGTGTTAATGCTTTGGTCCGGTACTCTATGAAAAGGAGGTCTTAATATCCCTTAGTTTCTACTAGGACCCCGCTGCCACGGGAGGGTAGGACAAAAGATGTCATGCAAGTTCTTTTCCATAAGCACGTATGACTATATTCGGAATACATGCCTACATTACATTGATGAATTGGAGCTAGTTCTGTGTCACCCTAGGTTATGACTGTTACATGATGATCCGCATCCGACATAATTCTCTATCACCGATCCATTGCCTACGAGCTATCCATATATTGTTCTTCGCTTATTTACTTTTCCGTTGTTATTGTTATCATCACTACAAAATACCAAAAACATTACTTTTGCTATCGTTACCTTTTGCTACCGTTACCACTACTATCATATTACTTTGCTACTAAATACTTTGCTGCAGATATTAAGTTTCCAGGTGTGGTTGAATTGGCAACTCAGCTGCTAATACTTGAGAATATTCTTTGGCTCCCCTTGTGTCAAATCAATAAATTTGAGTTGAATACTCTACCCTTGAAAACTGTTGCGATCCTCTATACTTGTGGGTTATCATCCTTGCCGTCGAGCCCCAGGCTCCGGCATGGGCACAACATACCGTCCGTTTCCTCCAGACAGGGGAACTTCCTGAAGAGCAGGAAGAAGCGAAAAAAGTAGCCCATCGGTTTGCCTTATACCAGTTCGTCGATGACGTCCTGTACAGAAAAAGACCGAACGATGTGAAATTGAAGTGCAGCCCCCGGGAGGAAGGACTGGAGCTGTTGGCAGAGATACATGGAGGCATATGTGGCTCCCACATAGGGTCGAGGGCCCTTGCCGGCAAAGCATTCTGGCAAGGCTTCTTCTAGCCCACTGCCCTCCAGGATGCAACGACACTAGTAACCAGGTGTGAAGCGTGCCAGTTCCATTCAAAGAAGCTTCATCAACCAGCTCAAGCCCTTCAAATAATTCCTCTCTCCTGGCCGTTTTCGGTCTGGGGCTCGACATACTAGGCCCATTCCCCCGTGCTGTCGGGGGCTTTGAGTACTTATACGTTGCAATCGACAAGTTCACAAAGTGGCCGGAAGTGGAAGCAGTAAGGAAGGTGACAGCACAGTCAGCTGTCATGTTCTTCAAGGGTCTGGTCTACCATTTTGGTGTGCCAAACAGAGTCATCACCAACAACGGCACACAGTTCACAAGCCACGCCTTCATGCAGTACACCCAA
Organism: Triticum monococcum; assembly: GCA_034509565.1. Lineage (NCBI taxonomy): Eukaryota > Viridiplantae > Streptophyta > Magnoliopsida > Poales > Poaceae > Triticum > Triticum monococcum. The sequence continues at coordinate 209,829,950 of CM067847.1, read as the reverse complement.
GACCTCGGCAGCAAGGCCTGTTTTGCTTCTGTGGCACACCCACGGAGCAATGACCAGGCGGAGAGGGCAAATGCGGAAGTACTGTGAGGCCTGAGAACAAAGACTTTTGACAAGCTGCACAAAAGCGGAAGGCGCTGGATTGATGAGTTGCCGGCGGTTCTTTGGTCGATCAGGACGATGCCAAATCGAGACACCAGCCAGACACCCTTTGCCCTGGTATACGGGGCAGAAGCAGTTCTCCCCATGGAACTCATATACGGGTCACCTTGAGTGCTCGCTTATGAGGAGCTTGAGCAAGAGCGATTGCGGCAAGATGACGCAACGCTCCTTGAGGAAGATCGTCTTCGAGCGGCTGTGAGAGCAGCACGCTACCAGCAAGCCTTGCACCGCTACCATAGCCGCAAGGTCCATGCCCGAAGCCTTGAGGAAGGCGACCTTATTCTTTGGTGCGTTCAGTCGGCCAGGAATTCCAACAAGTTGACACCAAAGTGGGAAGGTCCTTATCGGGTAATACGAGTCACCAGGCCTAGTGCAGTCTGCCTGGAGACCGAAGATGCTGTCCCAGTAAGCAATTCCTGGAACATCGAACGTCTTCGCAAGTTTTACCCATAAGGCGCGGTTGCCGGGCCTCCCGGCGAATCACCTTTTGTGCGAGCCTTGCCAGCAAGGCATGTAACTCTCTGTACAAATCCAGGCGCAGACCCTGAGCATAAATAAACGAAGCGTAGGTGCCCTAAGTTATAGCATGCATGCTAGGTCAAGTCTTTCCCTCGGTTAGGGTTGATAGTGCTTAGCGGCGACTAACCCCTAGCCTAGAGGTCGAGTGTGCCTCTTTCTGTTCTATTTGGTTCGCAGGGCACGCGGACACTTCTGCTGAGTCGCTTGGGAAAAAGAGAACAAACCGGCGCTCCGGCCTCGGCAAGCCAAGACTACCGGGGGCTGAAGATACAAGGATCCAACCACACCAAGCCAAGGTTGCCGAGGGCTGCAGATTCAGATAAGTCTTTCATCCCCTTGTTATGCGTTTCTGTATAGAACTGGGACATGTGAAACCTCGTTTATGTCCTTGGAACCTCCGTGCTCCCCCTTTCTTATACCCAAGAGTTACCTCCTGGGTCGGAATTTGGTAGTAGACGCGGTGGCGAGGAGATGAACGAGGGGCCTAACTCTACTTCGCCCTGCCTCCGCCAAGAGCGCGAGAATGGTTGACCAAAGTGGGGAGACGACAAGGCCTGTTGCCGGGCGACATGTTTATATTAAAAATAACAAGGATTCATCCTTGGCATGGGCCTCACTCACGCACAAAGAACCCGACAAGCACCCTTTTTCATTAAAAACATCCCATACAGGTACAGTTCATACTGAATTAAAAACATGAGCAAGGGGATAACAAGTCTTAAAATAAACAAGTGCCCGCAGGCTTACAAACTAAAAAAAGATAAGATGCCCGTAATCCCTTTCTTGTCCCTCTCCTCAAAAGGTGGAACAAGAGGACAGGAGGGTGAAAAGAGCGCCTAGGTGAGGTGCGAGGAGCAGAAGGCGCTAAGAGAATGTCCCGGTGCCGAGAGGGAGTTGGAAGATGAGGCAGCGGGCCGGAAATACGTGACGAAGGCATCGGTGCCCGCGTACTCCGACCTGACGGCCGCCACTCGCCTTCTTCAGCCTTTCTGGCCCTCCTACGCCAGCCGCCCAAGGAGACGATGGGGAGCATCCTGATGGAGAGCTTGGCGAGGATGGCCCTCGGCAAGGCGCGTGGTCGAGGGAGGGGCGGCGTGGTCAGTCGAAGTCGGAGTCGGCATCCTGCCGCTCGACTTCCTCGCCATTGCTGTCGCTGTCCTCCTCGTCACTCCCGCTTGAGGAGGAATCTTCATCGTCGGAGGAGCTCTCCACGTAGCACTTCAAGCGAGTTCTGAGATCTCCGAAGACCTTGACGGAGAGCAGGCTGCCCTCCGTTAACTTGAAGTAGAAGACAAGCCCCGCAGTCAGGCTGTGGTTGCGTGTGAACGTCTTCCATCCGCGGCGGAGGTACATGATGTGAGGGGCAGGGAAGTCAACGTCGACCCGCGTGCCACTGTTACCGCAGCCCTTCATGTGCAACCAGAGGGTCTGGGGTGGATCGAGCTCCATCTCCCGAGCTAAGGCAGTAGGGAGACGGAGGCGGCGACGCGGTGGCCGTCACAGCCTGATGAAGAACTCGCGGGGCTGGTCCCCGACATGGTGCTCCGTCGGGGGAGGCATCGTTGGCGGAGGCGACGCCGATGCACCGCCCCGTCCTCCTCTCCTCCGAGCGCCACGATGGCCTCGACCTCGCCCCCTCCCCCTTCCTCTCATGGCCGGTTCCGCCGCCATGATCTCTTGGGAAGGAGGAACGCGCTAGCGGGCAGTGACCCTCACTGCCACCGTCGAAGGGCCGACGCTTCCTCTCGCCATGGCGGATGGAAGGAAGAAGCGGAGGTGGAAGGAGACAGATGATGGAAGAATGTGGAATGCCGCCCCCTCCCCTCCTTATAAAGGGGCAGAGTCGGGGCTCGGCCGCCCACTCGACCAATCCGGTCATCGGGGGCGCAAGATATCAGGACCGGCCCGCTGCCCCAATCAGCGACGACCCGGTTTCCCGCCTCCACCTCCTGCCACCTGCATGAGGGACACATGGCGAGCGAGCAACATTGAAGGGACAGGCGAAGCAACCACTCCCCACCCCATGATCATGGGGCGCGGGCGCCTTGAAGGCCACGACCCGAGTCCACCCGAGTAAATGGGCCGTGCCTCTGCGCCTCCCTCCTTTTACGGGGAAGGCGCGAGCCGCCTCTTTACCACGATGTGACACATGCGTGCGGGAACCGCCCCACGCATGACCCCCACGTCACGCACGACCCTCCATGTCGCGCGTTCAATGCGGGTCATGGGGAAGCGCAGCGGACGAGAAATTACTACGGTAAAGTCCACCACACCTGCCCGCGCACCGTTCTGGGCCTGGCCCAGCAACGCGTCACGCTTATGTGTAGCCCAGGTCTGGGGGCTCCTGTCAGTGTACAAAAGTTGGGGCTCTCCTTTTGACCCCTTTACTTGTGCACGGGAAGTCAGAGCCACGCGCCGTGGCCATACTTAGCAGGGCAAAGGAGGGAAGCCGGAGAGAAGCCAAAACATAAGACAATCAAGGCAATGCCACGATGGGAAGTGCAAGAGGGCAATAGGGCGAGGTGGACTCCCTCGGCAAGATCCTTGCCGAGGTGGCCCCCCGCAGCCCCGGCAAGAGCCTTGCCGGGGCAACTTGCCCAACACCAGCAAAGCGAGCCACCCTTGAGCCCACTGGCTCCGATCCAAGAAACTGCGTCGGAACCAAGGCTCAGGAGGCGCCTTTGTGATGGCATGCAAATCTTCATCAAGCCCGTACATATATGAGTTCATATGAGGACTAGAAGACGGCGACCCTTGGCAGGATCCTAGCCAAGGAAATCCACAAGACCCCTGGCAAGACCCTTGCCGGGGATGACAACAACGCCATGGAAAGACCCTTGCCGGGCCCCCAGCAAGACCCTTGCCGACGGCGTTAGCAGGGCCACTAGCAGGCCCGCACCAGCCAAGACTCCGCTGCCGTTCGCATGTAGCTGCCAGCCCAACCAGCTGGGCAGGCACCTGCGTGGCAACATGCAGCTTCCAGACTAGATCAGCAAGCACCTGCGTGGGGGCATGCAGATATTCTTAAAGGCCCTACCACCGCGCCACCTCAGCCGCCGCCTGCCTACATGGAGCTGCATGCAGCGCCAGCCTGGGTGCGTGTCGAAGCGAGGCAAAGCGGCGACGGACGGGACGGGCCCCGTTCCCGTCCTCGATAAAGCTAATGGACACCTACGTAGTGCATTTAATGCACTTTGTCCCATAATGCCATGCGATAAGCTCACGCACTATAGGCCTTTCCACCTCCTGTGTGCCACTGTGGTAGCCCCTTTTTCCTATAAAAGGAGGCCTGAGGCGACCAAGAGAGGGATTCAGGCTTTTTGGAACGGGACAGCCACCATAGCTAGTTCAGAAAGCTCAAGAACACTCAATACATCCACCAAAGCGGGACTAGGGTTTTACGCATCCTCGCGGCCCGAACCTGGATAAACAATCCGTGTGCTTGCTCCTAAACCTGCTCTTCTCACGACCCCGCGCCCGCCGACCGTAGAAGGGATCCCAGTGATCCCATAGGTGTCGTTCCCACCGACACTCCTAGTCCAATTCGGACCAGCCCATGGGGGCGCACAGCCTCCCCTTGAGGCCCTTCTCTCCTTTGCCATATGGCCCATTAAGTCCCACTACTTCCCCCGGCGAATTCCTGTAACTCTCTGGTACTTCGAAAAATACCCGAATCACTCGGAACCTTTCCGATGTCCGAATATAGCCTTCCAATATATCGATCTTTATGTCTCGACCATTTCGAGACTCCTCGTCATGTCCGTGATCTCATCCGGGACTCCGAAAAACCTTCAGTACATCAAATCACATAACTCATAATACAAATTGTCATCGAACGTTAAGCGTGCGAACCCTACGGGTTCGAGAACTATGTAGACATGACCGAGACACATCTCCGGTCAATAACCAATAGCAGAACTTGGATGCTCATATTGGCTCCTACATATTCTACGAAAATCTTTATCGGTCAAACCGCATAACAACATACGTTGTTCCCTTTGTCATCGGTATATTACATGCCCAAGATTCGATCGTCGGTATCTCAATACCTAGTTCAATCTCGTTACCAGCAAGTCTCTTTACTCGTTCTGTAATGCAACATCCCGCAACTAACTCATTAGTCACATTGCTTGCAAGGCTTATAGTGATGTGCATTACCGAGAGGGCCCAGTGATACCTCTCCGATACACGGAGTGACAAACCCTATTCTTGATCTATGCCAACTCAAGAAACACCATCAGATACACCCGTAGAGCATATTTATAGTCACCCAGTTATGTTGTGACGTTTGATATCACACTAAGTGTTCCTCTGGTATTCGGGAGTTGCATAATCTCATAGTCATAGGAACATGTATAAGTTATGGAGAAAGCAATAGCAACAAACTAAACAATCATAGTGCTAAGCTAACGGATGGGTCTTGTCCATCACATCATTCTCTAATGATGTGATCCCGTTCATCAAATCACAACACATGTCTTTGGCTATGAAACTTAACCATCTTTGATTAACGAGCTAGTCAAGTAGTGGCATACTAGGGACACTCTGTTTGTCTATGTATTCACACATGTATGAAGTTTCCGGTTAATACAATTGTAGCATGAATAATAAAATTTATCATTATATAAGGAAATATTAATAACAACTTTATTATTGCCTGTGCATATTTCCTTCAGTCTCCCACTTGCACTAGAGTCAATAATTTAGTTCACATCGTCATGTGATTTAACACCAATAGTTCACATCTTTATGTGATTAGTTCACATCTCTATGTGACTAATACCCAAAGGGTCTACTAGAGTCAATAATCTAGTTCACATCGCTATGTGATTAACACCCAAACAGTGATCATGTTTTGCTTGTGAGAGAAATTTAGTCAACGGGTTTGCCACATTCAGAGCCGTATGCATTTTGCAAAAAAAATTCTATGTCTACAATGCTCTGCACGGAGCTACTCTAGCTAATTGCTCCCACTTTCAATATGTATCTAGATTGAGACTCAGAGTCATCCAGATCGGTGTCAAAACTTGCATCGATGTAACTCTTTACGACGAACTTCTTGTCACCTCCATAACTGAGAAACATATCCTTATTCCACTAAGGATAATTTTGACCGATGTCGAGTGATCCACTCCTAGATTACTATTGTACCCTCTTGCCAAACTCTTGGTGAGGTACACAATAGGTCTGGTACACAACATGGCATACTTTATAGAACCTATGGCTGAGGCATAGGGAATGACTTTTCATTCTCTTTCTATTTTCCGCCGTGGTCGGGTTTTGAGTCTTTACTCAACTTTACACCTTGCAAAACAGGAAAGAACTACTTCTTTGACTGTTCCATTTTGAACTACTTCAAAATCTTGTCAAGGTATGTACTCATTGAAAAATATATCAAGCGTCTTAATCTTTCTCTATAGATCTTGATGCCCGATATGCAAGTAGCTTCACTGAGGTCTTTCTTTGAAAAACTCCTTTCAAACACTCCTTTATGCTTTCCAGAAAATTCTGCATCATTTCCGATCCACAATATGTCATTCACATATACTTATCAGAAAGGCTGTAGTGCTCCCACTCACTTTCTTGTAAATACAGGCTTCACTGCAAGTCTGTATAAAACCATATGCTTTGATCACTTTATCAAAGTATATATTCCAACTCCAAGATGCTTGCACCAGTCCATAGATGGATCCCTAGAGCTTGCACACTTTGTTAGCACCTTTAGGATTGACAAAACCTTCTTGTTGCATCATATACAACTCTTCTTTAAGAAATCCATTAAGGAATGCAGTTTTAATATCCATTTGCCAGATTCCATAAAATGTGGCAATTGCTAACATGATTCGGACAGACTTAAGCATCGCTACGAGTGAGAAAATCTCATCATAGTCAACATCTTGAACTTGTCAAAAAACTTTTTGCGACAATTCGAGCTTTGTATATAGTAATACTACTATCAGCATGTGTCTTCCTCTTGAAGATCCATTTATTCTCAATGGCTTGCCGATCATTGGGCAAGTCAACCAAAGTCCTCACTTTGTTCTCATACATGGATCCCATCTCAGATTTCATAGCCTCAAGCCATTTTGCGGAATCTGGGCTAATCATCGCCTCCTCATAGTTCGTAGGTTCGTCATGGTCTAGTAACATGACTTCCAGAAAGGATTACCGTACCACTCTGGTGCGGACCATACTGTGGTTGACCTACGAGGTTCGATAGTAACTTGATCTGAAGTTTCATGATCATCATCATTACCTTCCTCACTAATTGGCGTAGGAATCACTAGAACTGATTTTTGTGATGAACTACTTTCCAATTCAGGAGAAGGTACAATTACCTCATCAAGTTCTACATTCCTCCCACTCACTTCTTTTGAGAGAAACTTCTTCTCTAGAAAGGATCCATTCTTAGCAACGAATATCTTGCCTTTGGATCTGTGATAGAAGGTGTACCCAATAGTTTTCTTTGGGTATCCTATGAAGACACATTTATCCGACATGGGTTCGAGCTTATCAGGTTGAAAATTTTCACATAAGCATCATAGCCCCAAACTTTAAGAAATGACAACTTAGGTTTCTTGCTAAACCATAGTTCATATGGTGTCATCTCAACGGATTTAGATGGTGCCCTATTTAACGTGAATGCAACTGTCTCTAATCCATAACCCCAAAACGATAGTGATAAATCGGTAAGAGACATCATAGATCGCACCATATCTAATAAAGTACGGCTATGACATTTAGACATACCATTACACTGTGGTGTTATAGGTGGCATGTGTTGCGAAACTATTCCACATCGTTCTTCTTCCTTGCGGGATTTCAGGCAAGATGACCATTACCCTCGATATCACTTCTATGTTTGCTTGCTAGTTGATCGGTCTATCGCTATGTCACGCTACCTACCACTTGTTTATCATGCCCCCCATATTGCCATGTCAACCCTCTAAACCACCTTCCTAGCAAACCATTGTTTGGCTATGTTACCGCTTTTGCTCAGCCCCTCTTATAGCATTGCTAGTTGCAGGTGCCTTGCAGGTTGTTCCATGTTGGAACATGGATTTGTTGGGATATCACATTATCTCTTATTTTAATTAATGCACCTATATACTTAGTAAAGGGTAGAAGGCTCGGCCTTATGCCTGGTGTTTTGTTCCACTCTTGCCGCCTTAGTTTCTGTCACATCGGTGTTATGTTCCTTGATTTTGCGTTCCTAACACGGTTGGGGTTATAGGACCCCCTTGACAGTTCATTTTGAATAAAACTCCTCCAGCAAGGCCCAACATTGGTTTTACTTTTGCCTAACAACCTAAGCCTTTTCCCTTGGGAGTCGCAATCCCGAGGGTCATCTTTGTTTTAACCCCCCCGGGCCAGTGCTCCTCTGAGTGTTGGTCCGAACTGGGCAATGTTCGGCGCCCCCTGGGCAACTAGGGTCTATGCCAACCTAACATCTTGCCCATCCGGTGTGCCCTCAGAACAAGATATGTGCAGCCCCTATCGGGATTTGTTGGCACATTTAGGCGGTCTTGCTGGTCTTGTTTTACCATTGTCGAAATGTCTTGTAACTGGAATTCCGAGTCTGATCGGGTTGTTCTGGGAGAAGGAATATCCTTCGTTGATCGTGAGAGCTTGTGATGGGCTAAGTTGGGACACCCCTGCAGGGTATAAACTTTCGAGAGTCGTGCCCACGGTTATGTGGCAGATGGGAATTTGTTAATATCCACTTATAGATAACTTGACACTTGACTTAACTAAAATGAATCAACCGCGTGTGTAGCCGTGATGGTCTCTTTTCGGCGGAGTCCGGGAAGTGAACACGGTTTGGGTTATGATTGAACGTAAGTAGTTTCAGGATCACTTCTTGATCTCTTCTAGTCTTTCGACCGTTGCGTAGCTTCTCATCTTACACTTGTTTGCGCATGTTAGCCACCATATTTGCTTAGCGCTTGCTGCAGCTCCACCTCATTACCTTATCTTACCCATAATCTTAAATAGTCTTGATATCATGGGTTTTGAGATTGCTGAGTCCTTGTGACTCACAGATACTACCAAAACAGTTGTAGGTGCCGATGATACCAGTGCAGGTGACGCAACCGAGATCAAGTGGGAGCACGATGAAGATCTTGGTCGTTGTTATGTGTCTTTCCGGATGATCAGTAGTGGTGCTCAGTTGGGATGATCGGGGATCTAGCATTTGGGGTTTATCTTCATTTTCATTTCGTTTTGACCGTAGCTGGTCTATGAGTGTATTTTAGATGATGTATGAATTTATTTACGTATTGTGTGAAGTGGCGATTGTAAGCCAACTCTCTTTATCCCTTTCTTATTCAGTACATGGGATTGTGTGAAGATTACCCCTCTTGCGACAAAAACCACCATGCGGTTATGCCTCTAAGTCATGCCTCGACACGTGGGAGATATAGCCGCATCGTGGGTGTTACAAGTTGGTAATCAGAGCCATCCCCGACTTATGAGCCCCCTGCTTGATCGGACCGCTGATGTTGTTGAGTCTAGAACAAAAACGTTTTGAGTCTTAGGATAATATATATCAGAGAGTAGGATTCTTTTTACTCCTCAGTCCCTTCGTCGCTCTGGTGAGGCCTCCTGACATAGATGTTTTGACTTTCCTCTCCTCAACTTTCATGAATTTTTTTAGGATCACGTGGGTATCTTGGGATTTTTCCGATATTCTTGTGACGAGAACATTGTTCTTGGTGCCTCCTGACATTTAGGGGTTGTGCCAGTGTCCCGGGGAGTTGAGCTCCGAGGTGTTGTCGTCACAATTTTATCGTTGCAGTTCTGGAATACCTAAGGTCGCCGTTATTAGAAATCTATTTTATGCAGTTAGTGGTGAGATAACCTCGACGCCACCCAGTACTGGGGTGGGAGTTCGGGAGTATTGCCATAACTTATATAATAGATGCTTTTCAAAGGTTGAGGTACACGATTTCCGGGTTTTCTTGGTTATGTGTTGACGGATGGATACAGTTGGAGCGTAGGGCTTATTAGTTGTGTGATATATATTGTGCCTCCCTGTATCCCCAACACCAGATTGCATAACCAGAAAGTTTCGGGAGTTTATAGGTGGGAATTCAAGTAGCTCCTAGGATATCTTTTCGACAGATGCATTATATGAGATTGGGGTTCGACGTTTAGTGGTCCGCCTATCCACGGTTGGTTTTACAGTGGCCTCGTTGTGTCTTAAAGAGTCCTTGGCTATGCTGACTCGAGGACACTTTGTATGTCATGTGCACTGCCTTGTACATGATGGTGTTGTACGATTGAGCCCGTGTGGGCCCCACCACAAAAATTTCGGATGAAGTCACTATCATATGTTTGTTCCGGCTTATTCCGCAAGCCAAATCTTTGTTTTGTTTTTGAGCTATGGTATTCGAGTTGCCTCATGTCAAGTGTTGATTCCATACCTTCCCTAAGTGTTGTTCTCATATTTCTATGTGGATGCTAATCCTTCTTGATCATCGAGATTGTATTGTCAATCCTTTTCAACCAGTGCTTTCATCTTCAAGTTATTCCATCCACTTCATCCTTGTAAGATCAACTCTCATATTCTCAACGGTGTCGTTTCCCCATCCCCATTTATTTTTTACCACCCTACCGCCCTTTTGTTCACGGAGTCTGAAGTCACTAATCGAGTATCCTTTTATTCATGCTGAATGGTCATGCCAATTCTTTTCCATCCGAAGTGCTCCTCTTCAAGTGGATCCTATCATTTCAACATTCACGAGATCAATTCTCAGTTCTTTGCAACGGTGTTTGTTTCATCCGTCCCAAGTTGCCTTTGTTTTCCCCGCCCTCCCACCCTATTTTCTTCAAGGACTCTATCGGGGATATACCCCGCGGTGTAACCTGGCCGGATGTATGACCCACCAAGCATTGCAACTCACTAGTGACCCGGCGGGTGGGTCACATGGACGACAAGGCCCAAGGCCCAGTAGGACGGTTCGTATGATGGTGGGCCAGTTTATGAGGAAGGCATAAGGAATATTCTCCTACAAAGGAAGCAAGACTAGGACTCCACTTGTAATAGAGTAATCCTAATCCTACTAGGACTAGTCATATTACCCGCCCCTTTAACATATATAAGGAGGGGCAGGGCTCCCCAAGAGGGACAAGCAAACAAGAAACAATCTCTAGGGCTAGACACAACTAAAGGGGAGCCGGCTTATGCGGCGTCTCCCTGATGAGCATAATGAGATCTAGCCATAAACAACATGTAGGGCTATTACCAGATGATGTTTCCCGGGGCCCGAAGCTGTCTAAATCCTTGTCTTGTGTGTTGATCCGTCCCGCGTCTCTCGTCCCGATCAACCCCTCTCAAGCTACCACATAGATGCGTTGGCCTCACGACGAAGTCCTCACACTAGGAAATCTTCTGCGACGTTTCCACGACAGTTGGCGCCCACCTTGGGGCATGCGTGCTGTGGTGTTGAGTTCTTGAAGGGATCTTTTCTAGGGTTCGAGGAGCTCACAATTTTTCAGATGAGAAAGAGCCAAAAGATTTATTATTTTGTGATCAAGAATATGATTAACTTTGGAGCTGGCAGTACAAGGTTTCAGATTAAAAGAAGCTAGTGTTCCATGCATGTTGCTGCACGTGGCCTGTCGGTCCGCCCGTCCGAGTCGAGTTGATCTTCATCAAAACAGCCAATACGACCCGGCGAGAACGTGACCGACTCCATTATTCAATTGCCATTTTACTACGGGAGCTAGTGCGTGTGAAATTTGTGTCTACAACAGTTGACGTAAGCGGATTCGCTTCAAATCCCGAGGTTGCTGCCTTGCTGCTATGTAACGACCCGACCCAAAATCGGTCAAGTCTCTGTGTAGCTGTACCATCCCAAGATCATGCTAGCACACACAGTACATTGATGAAAAGATTCAAAGTTCAATCACACCTGAATTTATTACACGGTTCTCATATCGAGTCTTTATTACATCATAATAAATTCGGCCGAAGGCCAACTCATGAGAAATAAACTAAATAAGCTGCAGAAGCATAGACAAATAGCGAGTCCATCCGACTCCATAGAGCAATCGCCAAGCGTAGATCATAGCCTCACTCCTGGTCGAAAAACTCCTCTGCAACATGAGACGTTGTAGCCATGTAGGTCAGCATTTAGAATATGCCGGCAAGTCATAGAGAGAACAACAATAATAAAGCTAACACTATATGCAATTTGGCTGTGGGGCTCTAAGTTTTATGTTTTTGCGAAAAAGCCAGTTTTTCCCTACAACAAAGGACTTGCTTACAATTACTAAAAAATGTTGGTAGTTATTGAGATGGTTCCGCCAACCAATGTCTCATTCCCAATTATTAATTAACCCCTCAATTAATTTATTTGTTCGGTGTTGAGATTTCCGAAATACTCCAATTTCCAGAGGCTCATGTGTCCGTAACCGGGGACATGACTAATCGATTAGGTTGTTACTCTGCAGAGTCTTGTGCACTTTACCCGCAAGAATTGTTCCCTCCTTTATGTCCTCGCACTGCCTGGTGTTTGAAAACGGGATGAACGAAACAGGGTCTTCCGTAGAGTTTCTCTGAGCACTGCCGGTACCCATCCATGTCCTACCGTTCTTCTACATCTGCTGGCACCGTCCGTCCAAAGTCACGCCTAAGGTCAACCCAGCCAGAGCCCATAATGGCTTGCGGCTGCACATGTAAGCTTCCGGTCAACGGGTATCCATCTGTCTCTTCGTGGCTGGGTGAAGCTTTCCGCAAGATTTCATGGCGCTTCTCCATGCATCCCGGCCATCCGCTGGTTTCTCCAGGGTGCCCGTCAACCGTCCTCCACGCAGTAGTGAATTAGAAGTCCATCTTGATCTTGAAGTCATGGGGTTGTCATCATCTTGACTCTCACATCTCCCTTATGAATCTCTCAACCAACCCCGTCTACGAGCATAGCAAGGTAAACTACATCGTCCCGGGCAATAGTAGCAAGGGGAATTTGGGTTCATCCTACCTCATGATACTACTCAAGACATAACTTCAAATTCTCCTACTGCATGCATGGTGGGGAGGGATAATTCTAATGCAACAAAAATCATAGGTATTGTAAAACATGATCAAATGACTTGCCTGGCTGACGGTCTTCAAACGCTAGTGACTCGAGATAGCAAGCTTCACACTCCGGAAATTCTATCGAGTCAAACAATAGCACAAATAAGTATTTCACTAATAACATATCAGCAAGCTAAAGGAAAACACAGAAGCACTCAAACCAAAATCAAAGAAAACTCGAGGAAAACAAAATCAAGGTTTTCATCACATCAAGCAACAACAAAGAAATAGTTTTAACCTACTAACACTTTTCTTAACAGATCCGAAACAATGGTTTTGCTAACTAACATAAAGGAAAACAGCATCCAAACTAGGTGTAAAAAGAATCAAATCAATATCTATTATAGAACTCCTGTTATACCTAAAACAAAACTAATAAGAAAATAAAATAAAACCTTTTATTTTGCTGTAAATAAATGTTCACCCTCTGTAACTAAAGAAACTAATCTAAAATAAAATATACCAGGGGTAAATTAAAATTCTATAATAACTAGAACAGCAGGAAGTGGCAGCAAGCTAAATAAAACTAGAAAGCTTGATTTGACTAAAACTAATTCTAATATAATCTACAAATACCCAACAAGTTCCTACTGCTAGGCTAGGTCAAAACTGTGACGCCCCGAGACCGATGCACGAGAAGACTTCCATATGTTCCGGGTTTTCGCCGTGTGTTTCTTTTGTGCCTGCCCTTTTATTTTTGCATTGCATCATGTCATCATGCCATCATCTCATAAATATTTTGCAACTCACTAAATAAATTGCATGGATCTTCGGTCCATTTAAACCGAGGGCATTCATGTGGTTATTCTCTTTATAACATTATCCTCCTAATATTTAGGGAGCTATTATAAATATTCCATTAATTTGGATTTACCGCAAACACACTTGCAAAATATCCCAATGCCTTTGTCCCATGCATCATCTCCTTCTCTTTTCCTTCTAGTTCCTTTCTTTTGCAAGTGCCACTTTCCCCTTCTCTATTAATGTTCATTCTTTTCCTATAAATTCTCGACCATGCCTTCAACCTCTCTGTCAAATTTCAGATCCTTTGGAGCTGTTTTGGTTAGGTTCAAAAATGCCTCAAGTTTGAATCATATTTAAACTTGTTTTATTTTTCTACCTCTAAAAATATCCAAGGCAATTTTATCAAATAGAGTATAGTTCCAGGAGTTTGAGGATATTTTTATATCTGAAAAACTTCTCTTCTAGCTCCCTGACCTTTTTCTTTTATTGAAACTGTTTATTTATATAAACAAAGAGTAATGAAAAAGAAAAAGGTTTTCCTGGACTGGGCCTCCCTAGGCCAACTTACACGCTGGCCCACCTAAGGCCATCCCGTCCCACAGGCCGGCCCATCCTTCCCCTATAGCCCACCTAACCAGCTCTAAACCCTAGCCTCCCTGTTTCCTTCCCCTCGCTCCCTCCGCGTCCCGTAGCGCCGCCAGAGGAGAACAGGACGCACGCGCGGCACCCCTTCTCTCCCTCGCGGCCTCGATCCTCGCCCTCGATGCCCATTTAGCGCCATCTCCCTCGCAGCCCGATCCAGGCCGGAGCCCCGTCGGCTTCCTCGCTGCCGTCGCGCCCACGGTGGCCACCAGCTTGCCCTGCTCGGCCTCCCCCTCTGCTCCATCAGCCATGATGCTCCACCGCCCCTTGCCTCATCCACGCCTGCAACCGGCAGCAGGTTGCTGCTCCGCGCCGCCCCATCTTCCAGGAGCGCCGCCGCCTCTCTTCGTCGCCACCAACAGGAGCTCCATGCTCTCCCTGAGCGCCGTGGTCTTCCTGAGCCCCGCCACGCCGTTCATCTTTTTCACTAGCGGATCCAAGTCCCACGCTGGCCTCGCCGTTCGGATCGCGCCAAGCTCTGACGGCCTCTGCACCCGGGCACCCATCCCTATCTTTCCGGCCCCCTCTGTGTCCCCTGGATGCCTCTGTCTGCATCGAGCAGCAGTAGCTCATCGCTCAGCGCCTCGGCACCCCTGCAACCCGAGCCCATCGCCACCGCCCCGAGTCTTTTGCCTTGCTTCGTTTTGGATTGAGGACCGAGACAAGACCGCCAAGATGCATCTTGATATCGCCGAAGACACGTGAACATCTACACGACGATCGCCAAATACCTCTTCGCAAGTACCCCTACGCGCGAAGACGCCAAGATAGTTTCGGAATTCACCAAGTACCACTACGGCCGGAGACCTCAACGCCCGACGCCTAAAACGATCAGCGAACCGGAAATAACGCCAAGTACTAGGTCAACAAGAACCGCCAAGTTCGTCTTCCGCCGTCTCCGAAATCGCCAAGTACCACGACGAACTAAGAACAACTACCGTCGACGTGCATTTTGCCAAGTACCACTACCGCCGTCGCAAGAATGGGACCGGAAAGTCCGAAGACCCCAAGTACCACGACACCGATGACTTGAACATCTACGAAAACTTGTGAGTCTAAGAACGTGAACAACTACCGTCGCCACGAGAACGACTACTTCCCACAACGATCGTGAACGACTACACCGCTTGACCTGAACCGCTCCGGTAACGCACGCTTCGAAGGTATAACCCCGAGACGACCGCCCATGAACGAATGCATGTGTGATGCATGAGATGCTCGTGCTTGCTCCGTGCTCGAATTGTCGGTGCATGTTGCCCCTCTTTTGCCTTGTCACCATCATCGACTCATGGGACACCCGGTATCCGGGAGCGCCCCACCATCTTTTGCACGCATCCGCACACTTCTCCTTTGCATCGGTATCTCAATCGAGTTACCGGAACCGGAACGCTGCCGTGACACCGTTTTTGTTATCGTTGCCATGGCACCCCTTTCCTTTCCACCATGGTGACAAGTACTTCATAATGCTCTTGACAAACTTTTAATAAAAAAATTGCATTAACTTGTTCATGTCATCCGCATCATGATAACAACAATTAAAATGTTTAAACTGCTGTTGCACCAAATTGATAAATGCATATGGGGATTTACCGGATTCGTTATTTGTTATGTCCGGCCCCATTTAAATTGTTTAGATGGTGTAGTTTTGTTATGCTTCACCTCTTACCATGTTTAACAACATTTAATATTGTTGGGTACATAAACAAGATCGTACTAAATAATTGGTGTGGTGTTCCGTCAATATGCAACTCGTTGCATATTGGGATACACTTAACTTGTAGTTTTGTTTGTGCCCTTTGCCATGTCATGCATATTTAAACCGGACATGCATCATACTTGGTTGTGCATCAAGCCATGTTTATGCTTGGTTGTTTACTATGTTGTTTGCTTCTTTTCGGTGTTGCTTCTTCGGGTTAGATCCGGTAACGTTGCGTTTGTGAGGACCCGTTCGTCTACGTCCGTTTGTCTTCTTCATGGACTCGTTCTTCTTCCTTGCGGGATCTCAGGCAAGATGACCATACCCTCGAAATCACTTCTATCTTTGCTTGCTAGATGCTCGCTCTTTTGCTATGCCTATGCTGCGATACCTACCACTTGCTTATCATGCCTCCTATATTGTTGAACCAAGCCTCTAACCCACCTTGTCCTAGCAAACCGTTGTTTGGCTATGTTACCGCTTTTCTCAGCCCCTCTTATAGCGTTGTTAGTTGCAGGTGAAGATTGAAGCTTGTTCCATGTTTGGAACATGGATATTTTGTTGGGATATCACAATATCTCTTATTTAGTTAATGCATCTATATACTTGGTAAAGGGTGGAAGGCTCGGCCTTATGCCTGGTGTTTTGTTCCACTCTTGCCGCCCTAGTTTCCGTCATATCGGTGTTATGTTTCCGGATTTTGCGTTCCTTACACGGTTGGGTTATAATGGGAACCCCTTGACAGTTTGCCTTGAATAAAACTCCTCCAGCAAGGCCCAACATTGGTTTTACCATTCGCCACTTAGCCTTTTTCCCTTGGGTTAGGCCAGCCCAAGGGTCATCTTTATTTTAACCCCCCCGGGCCAGTGCTTGTCTAAGTGTTGGCCCGAAACAAAGCCACTTGCGGTGCCACCTCGGGGAAACTTGAGGGCTGGTTTTAGCTGTACGTAGTGTTCATCCGGTGTTGCCCTGAGAACGAGATATGTGCAGCTCCCATCAGGATGTCGGCGCATTGGGAGGTCTTGCTGGACTTGTTTTACCATTGTTGAGGATGTCTTGTAACCGGGATTCCGAGTCTGATTGGGTCTTCCCGCTAGAAGGAATATCCTTCATTGACCGTGAGAGCATGTGATGGGCTAAGTTGGGACACCCCTGCAGGGTTATGAACTTTCGAAAGCCGTGCCCGTGGTTATGGGCAGATGGGAATTTGTTAATGTCTGGTTGTAGAAAACTTGAAGTTGATCTTAAATAAAATACATCAACCGCGTGTGTAACCATGATGGTCTCTTTCCGGCGGAGTCCGGGAAGTGAACACGGTGTTGGAGTTATGCTTGACGTAGGTTGTTCTAGGATCACTTATTGATCATAGTTTCTCGATCATGCTTTGCCTTCTCTTCTCGCTCTCATTTGCATATGTTTAGCCACCAAATATGCTAGTCGCTTGCTGCAGCTCCACCTCATACCTTTTACCTTACCCATAAGCTTAAATAGTCTTGATCGCGAGGGTGTGAGATTGCTGAGTCTCCGTGACTCACAGATACTTCCAAAACCAGCTTGCAGGTGCCGTTGAACCATGCAGATGACACAACCAAACTCAAGGAGGAGCACGATGAAGATCTTGTCCTTCGTGTTGTTTCGTTTCCAGTTGATCAGTAGTGGAGCCTAGTCGGGACGATCGGGGATTTGCGTAGCATTTGGGGCAGTCTTCTTTTTTTATTTTGGTTCCATAGTCGGACCCTGATTGTATCTGGTTGATGTAATGCTTTATTCATGTAATTGTGTGACGTGGCGATTGTAAGCCAACTATGTATCTTTTTCCCTTATGTATTACATGGGTTGTGTGAAGATTACCTCACTTGCGACATTGCTTTCAATGCGGTTATGCCTCTAAGTCGTGCTTCGACACGTGGGAGATATAACCGCATCGAGGGCGTTACAAGTTGGTATCAGAGCCTTCCCCAACCTTAGGAGCCCCCCTGCTTGATCGAATAGCTGGCGTTGTTGAGTCTAGAAAAATGTTTTGAGTCATTTAGGATTATATATATCGGAGAGTTTAGGAATTCTTTTTACTCCCCAGTCCGTTCATCGCTCTGGTAAGGCATCCTGACGTAGAGTTTTGACTCTTCTCCTCTCAAATTTCACTAAAAAAATTTAGGATCACGCGGGTATCTTGGAATTGTTCTGATGGTTTGTGACGAGAACATTGTTCTTGGTGCCTCCTGTCATTTAGGGGTTGTGGCAGTGTCCCGGGGAGTTGAGCTCCGAGGTGTTGTCGTCACAATTTTATCGTTGCAGTTCTGGAATACCTGAGTTAGGTTCGCCGACATCGAAAATCTCTTTTATGCAGTTGTTGGTGAGATAACCTCGACGCCACCCAGTACTGGGGTGGGAGTTCAGGAGTATTTCCATAACTTGTATAACGGATGCTTTTCGAAGGTTGAGGTAGATGATTTCCGAAGGTTTCTTGGTTATGTGTTGAAGGATGGATACAGCTGGATGTAGGATTTGCTAGTTTTGGGTGAGATATTATGCTTACCCTGTATCCCCAACACCTAATTGCATAACCGGGAAAATTTCGGGAGTTTATAAGTGGGAATTCAAGTAGCTCTTAGGATATCTTTCCGACAGATGTATGATATGAAATTGGGGTTCGACGTCTAGTGGTCCGCCTATCCACGGTTGGTTTTACAGTGGTCTCGTTGTGTCTTAAAGAGTCCTTGGATATGCCGACTCGGGGACGCTTTGTATGTCATGTGCACTGCCTTGTACATGATGGTGCTGTACGATCGAGCCCGTGTAGGCCCCACCACGAAAACTTCGGACGAAATCTCTATCATATGTTTGTTCCGGCTTATTTTGCAAGCCAATCCTTTGTTTTGTTTTCAGTTGTGGTATTCGAGTTGCTTCAATGTCAAATGTTGATTCCATACCTTGCCTAAGCGATGTTCTCATATTCCGATGTGAATACTAACCCTTCTTGATAATCGAGATTGTCATGTCAATCCTTTTTCACTGGCGTGTTTCTCTTCAAGTGGATCCGATCACTTCAACATTCGCAAGATCAAGTATCAGTTCTTCTCAACGGTGTTTGTTTCATCCGTCTCCAAGTTGCCTTTGTTTTTCCCGCCCACCCACCCTTTTTCCTCAAGGACTTGGATTTCTTAATCAAGTATCCTTTTATTCATGAGAAGTCTCTCCATTCTTTTTCCTTCATGTTTTTACCCGGTGTTTCTCATGAAGATGCTCTACTCGTTCGTCATTCTTCATTCTTTTCATCTCCGATGGTTTCAAGTCAAGCTTTGTGATCATATCCTTTCCTTGTTTCAATGCTTTCTCATGCTGGTGCACCTCCTAATCATCCACTTCTCGCTATTCAATTGTTTCGGAGTGCTCAAGATATCTCGAAGATTCGTGTTTCAACTCTGTTTTCGTTCAAACTCTTTCAAGGATGTTATCTCATTCTAGCCATTTAATTCAACCGGTGCAACCTCTCTTTTAAATCATTTCAACGGTGTTTCTTTTGAGTGGGCCCTAACCCACAGGTCTTTTCCCAGGATCTTACCTGCCTCTTCTTATTTTCGCGGAGTTATTCTCAAATTCTTTTCCAAGTTTGACATAAGAAGGAGTTACCATCAGGCAAATGCCTTTTCTCCAAGATCTTTCAAATTCTTTCATCATTGGCTCAACCTTTTCTATTTTTCATTCCGGAGTGCATCAACAATTCATGGTGGTGTTTCTCATTATCATTCTCAACATTTGAAAACCGAAGAAGAGTTTCTTTTAAATCTTGCTTCATTCTCTTCAAAGATTCGTGATTCTAATTCGAGGCCATCCTCTCATAATTGTTTTCGATTGTGACAATTCTTTTCACCCATCCGGTGCAATTCAGGAGTCTTTTCAGGTTGATTATCCAGAGTCCATCAATTCAGGTTTATTCATTCTCAGCTTTCAGATATCATTCCCCAATCTTACCGGTGCTTCGTTCAAGTGATATCTATTCGGCCCGTGATCTCCTCGTTCTCATGTATCTAAATCCTCTCAAGCATCTTCGTTCATTTTATAATTCTTCCTGGTGTTGTCCTTACCTTTTCCTCGGACATTTTAATTCTCATGGTGGTTCTTCCAGATTTCTCTTCCTGATCAATTTATTCGTTGTCAATCCTACCGGTGGTTCATAGAAGACCTTCCCAAGTTGGCGCTATTTCTCTCTTAATCCTTGCTATGAGAATAAGTAGTGCGCCAAATCCGTTGATTGTCATCAATTTAGTTGGTGAAGGTTAAGCATAATGTAATTCTTATTCTTGTTCCATCCATATGTTAATCTTTTCTTCCGGAGTTTGCTCATGATGAATAGTTTCTTGATCTCTTTGGTTAATCTTTCTTTTATGGAGCTCCAAGTTATTTCAATTATATCATTTCAAAGCTCCATCTAATCATTGCAAGGTTTCAATCTTATTCTTTTCATCCTTCACTTCCTTTTGATAATCCTTTTATTACCAGAGTTCTCACGAAGGTTCTACATGATGGTTCATCAAGAATTTAATTCCTTCTCGAAGTGTTCATCAAGATTCTTTTCAGAGGAGCTCAAGCATTCTTCTTCTTGCTATCCGGAGTGCAATTCTTTCTTCCGTATCATTGGAGGTGGTATTATGTCATTCTTGATAACTTGAGTTCATGTTTCATGATTCACATGTTGTTAAGAATGAGGTATTTTAAATCCACCAATCTCTTCATTGGAGTTATCTTGTGTCATGTTTCACCTATAGCCTTGCCTAAGGATTGTTGCTAGTTATGGTGCTTATAAATGATCCATGTTCTTCATTTATCCTATCGGTGAGATAAGTTTCTCGTCTCCTTGTTCTCATCAATCCAATCTTGTTTTCGTTTGTGGCAGGTTTTCACCTCAAGTATTTGAGATGTATTCCATAAGACCATATCAAGCGTATTCTTTTCGTTGTTGGTGTTCCAACAACTCCGCTCGACCCGTCTCCTAAGGATGCCTTCTCAAGCTCTTTTGTGGCATAAGATGGCATTTTCTTCTCCATTCTTTTATTTCAATTATCTATCTTCTATTCTTTTGTTCCGGAGCCATTGTGATGTTGCTCTCTTCAACCCATCTTTTTGTTTTATCAGGATCGTGTTCTTTTCGTGCTTATCCTTTTAACCGGAGTGTTGTGTCCTCTTTTCAAGTATCCTCTCATCTTATCTAGTTCAATTCCTTCCATTTACAGGCGGAGTGCTGTCCAAATTATATCATTCTTATTCCTTCCCTATCTTGTTTTAACCGGATTATTGTGCCCCTTTCTTCAAGTTCTTTTCGCCTTATCAAGCCTTGCATCTCTTTTCAACCGGAGTGCTGTCCGACTTTGTTCTTCCTCGTTCCTCTTTCCTAACGAAGTGCTTTCAATTTCGTTCATCTCCGTTGTATTCTTTTCTCGAAATGGCTTAACCTTTTCAAGGTTCTTTGGTTTCACTCGTTTCTCAAAGAAGCAACTTAGTTTTACCATTTCTCTTTCTCTTCCGTTTGTCCCTCCGGTGCCATTCTAGATCTCGGGACGAGATCCTCTCGTAGTGGTGGAGTGTTGTGATGCCCCGAGACCCATGCTCGAGAAGACTTCCATATGTTCCGGGTTTTTGCTGTATTTTTGCATTGCATCATGTCATCATGCCATCATCTCATAAATCTTTTGCAACTCACTAAATAAATTGCATGGATCTTCGGTCCATTTAAACCGAGGGAATTCACGTGGTGATTCTCTTTATAACATTATCCTCCTAATATTTAGGGAGCTATTATAAATATTCCATTAATTTGGATTTACCGCAAACACACTTGCAAAATATCCCAATGCCTTTGTCCCATGCATCATCTCCTTCTCTTTTCCTTCTAGTTCCTTTCTTTTGCAAGTGCCACTTTCCCCTTCTCTATTAATGCTCATTCTTTTCCTATAAATTTTCGACCATGCCTTCAACCTCTGTGTCAAATTTCAGATCCTTTGGAGTTGTTTTGGTTAGGTTCAAAAATGCCTCAAGTTTGAATCATATTTAAACTTGTTTTATTTTTCTACCTCTAAAAATATCCAAGGCAATTTTATCAAATAGAGTATAGTTGCAGGAGTTTGAGGATATTTTTATATCTGAAAAACTTCTCTTCTAGCTCCCTGACCTTTTTCTTTTATTAAAACAGTTTATTTATATAAACAGAGAGTAATGAAAAATAAAAAGGTTTTCCTGGACTGGGCCTCCCTAGGCCAACTTCCGCGCTGCCACCTAAGGCCATCCCGTCCCGCAGGCCGGCCCATCCTTCCCCTACAGCCCACCTAACCAGCTCCAAACCCTAGCCTCCCTGTTTCCTTCCCCTCGCTCCCTCCTCGTCCCGCAGCACCGCCAAAGGAGAACAGGACGCACGCGCGGCACCCCTTCTCTCCCTCGCGGCCTCGATCCTCGCCCTCGATGCCCATTCATCGCCATCTCCCTCGCAGCCCGATCCCCGATCGCCTCTGCTCAGCCTCCCTCCTCCTTCGATTCAGGGATCCAGGCCGGAGCCCCGTCGGCCTCCTCGCCGCTGTCGCGCCCACGGTGGCCACCAGCTTGCCCTGCTCGGCCTCCCCCTCTGCTCCCTCAGCCATGATGCTTCGCCGCCCCTTGCCTCGTCCACGCCTGCGACCAGCAGCAGGTTGCTGCTCCGTGCCGCCCCATCTTCCAGGAGCGCTGCCGCCTCTCTTTGTCGCCTCCAACAGGAGCTCCATGCTCTCCCCGAGTGCCGTGGTCTTCCCGAGCCCCGCCACGCCGTTCATCTCTTTCACTGGCGGATCCAAGTCCCATGCTGGCCTCGCCGTTTGGATCGCGCCAAGCTCCGACGGCCTCTACACCCGGGCACTCATCCCCGTCTTCCCGGCCCCCTCTGCGTCCCCTGGATGCCTCTGTCTGCATCGAGCAGCAGCAGCTCATCGCTCAGCACCTCGGCGCCCCTGCAACCCAAGCCCATCGCCACCGCCCCGAGTCTTTTGCCTTGCTTCATTTTGGATTGAGGACCGAGACGAGACCGCCAAGATGCATCCTGATGTCGCCGAAGACACGTGAACATCTACACGACGATCGCCAAGTACCTCTTCGCAAGTACCCCTACGCGCGAAGACGCCAAGACAGTTTCGGAATTCACCAAGTACCACTACGGCCGGAGACCTCGACGCGCGACGCCTAAAACGATCACCGAACCGGAAATAACGCCAAGTACTAGGTCAACGAGAACCGCCAACTTCGTCTTCCGCCGTCTCTGAAATCGCCAAGTACCACGACGAACCGAGAACAACTACCATCGACGTGCATTTTGCCAAGTACCACTACCGCCGTCGCAAGAACGGGACCGGAAAGTCCGAAGACCCCAAGTACCACGACACCGATGACTTGAACATCTACGAAAACTTGTGAGTCTAAGAATGTGAACAACTACCGTCGCCACGAGAACGACTACTTCCCACGACAATCATGAACGGCTACACCGCTTGACCCGAACCGCTCCGGTAGCACACGCTTCGAAGGTATAACCCCGAGACGACCGCCCGTGAACGAATGAATGTGTGATGCATGAGATGCTTGTGCTTGCTCCGTGCTCAAATTGTCGGTGCACGTTGCCCCTCTTTTGCCTTGTCACCATCGTCGAGTCATGGGACACCAGAAATCCGGGAGCGCCCCACCATCTTTTGCACGCATCCACACACTTCTCCTTTGCATCGGTATCTCAATCGAGTTACCAGAACCGGAACGCTGCCGTGACACCGTTTTTGTTATCGTTGCCGTGGCACCCCTTTCCTTTCCAGCACGGTGACAAGTACTTCATAATGCTCTTGACAAACTTTTAATAAAAAATTGCATAAACTTGTTCATGTCATTCGCATCATGATAACAACAATTAAAATGTTTAAACTGTTGTTGCACCAAATTGATAAATGCATATGGGGATTTACCGAATTCGTTATTTGTTATGTCCGGCCCCATTTAAATTGTTTAGATGGTGTAGTTTTGTTATGCTTCACCTCTTACCATGTTTAACAACATTTAATATTGTTGGGTACATAAACGAGATCGAACTAAATAATTGGTGTGGTGTTCCGTCAATATGCAACTCGTTGCATATTGGGATACACTTAACTTGTAGTTTTGTTTGTGCCCTTTGCCATGTCATGTATATTTAAACCGGACACGCATCATACTTGGTTGTGCATCAAGCCATGTTTATGCTTGGTTGTTTACTATGTTGTTTGCTTCTTTTCGGTGTTGGTAACGTTGCGTTTGTGAGGACTCGTTCGTCTACGTCCGTTTGTCTTCTTCATGGACTCGTTCTTCTTCCTTGCGGGATCTCAGGCAAGATGACCATACCCTCGAAATCACTTCTATCTTTGCTTGCTAGATGCTCGCTCTTTTGCTATGCCTATGCCGCGATACCTACCACTTGCTTATCATGCCTCCTATATTGTTGAACCAAGCCTCTAACCCACCTTGTCCTAGCAAACCGTTGTTTGGCTATGTTACCGCTTTGCTCAGCCCCTCTTATAACGTTGTTAGTTGCAGGTGAAGATTGAAGCTTGTTCCATGTTTGGAACATGGATATTTTGTTGGGATATCACAATATCTCTTATTTAGTTAATGCATCTATATACTTGGTAAAGGGTGGAAGGCTCGGCCTTATGCCTGGTGTTTTGTTCCACTCTTGCCGCCCTAGTTTCCATCATATCGGTGCTATGTTCCCGGATTTTGCGTTCCTTTCGCGGTTGGGTTATAATGGGAACCCCTTGACAGTTCGCCTTGAATAACACTCCTCCAGCAAGGCCCAACCTTGGTTTTACCATTCACCACCTAGCCTTTTTCGCTTGGGTTAGGCCAGCCCAAGGGTCATCTTTATTTTAACCCCCCCGAGCCAGTGCTTGTCTAAGTGTTGGTCCGAAACAGAGCCACTTGCGGCGCCACCTCGGGGAAACTTGAGGGCTGGTTTTAGTTGTACGTAGTGTTCATCCGGTGTTGCCCTGAGAACGAGATATGTGCAGCTCCCATCAGGATGTCGGCGCATCGGGCGGTCTTGCTGGACTTGTTTTACCATTGTTGAGGATGTCTTGTAACCGGGATTCCGAGTCTGATCGGGTCTTCCCGTTAGAAGGAATATCCTTCGTTGACCGTGAGAGCTTGTGATGGGGTAAGTTGGGACACCCCTACAGGGTTATGAACTTTCGAAAGTCGTGCCCGCGATTATGGGCAGATGAGAATTTGTTAATGTCCGGTTGTAGAAAACCTGAAGTTGTCCTTAATTAAAATACATCAACCGCGCGTGTAACCGTGATGGTCTCTTTCCGGCGGAGTCCGGGAAGTGAACACGATGTTGGAGTTATGCTTGACGTAGGTTGTTCTAGGATCACTTATTGATCATAGTTTCTCGATCGTGCTTTGCCTTCTCTTCTCGCTCTCATTTGCATATGTTTAGCCACCAAATATGCTAGTCGCTTGCTGCAGCTCCACCTCATACCTTTTACCTTACCCATAAGCTTAAATAGTCTTGATCGCGAGGGTGTGAGATTGCTGAGTCTCCGTGACTCACAGATACTTCAAAAACCAGCTTGCAGGTGCCGTTGAACCGTGCAGATGACGCAACCAAGCTCAAGGAGGAGCCCAATGAAGATCTTGTCCTTCATGTTGTTTCGTTCCCAGTTGATCAGTAGTGGAGCCCAGTTGGGACGATCGGGGATCTGTGTAGTATTTAGGGTAGTCTTGTTTTTTTATTTTGGTTCCGTAGTCGCACCCTGATTGTATCTGGTTCATGTAATGCTTTATTCATGTAATTGTGTGACGTGGTGATTGTAAGCCAACTATGTATCTTTTTCCCTTATGTATTACATGGGTTGTGTGAAGATTACCTCACTTGCGACATTGCTTTCAATGCGGTTATGCCTCTAAGTCGTGCTTCGACACGTGGGAGATTAGCCGCATCGAGGGCGTTACAAAAACTAAGTAGTGGCAAAAAGAATCACCTAAAAATAATAATCCTAGCTCAATTTATAGAAGAATTACTAATCTGACTAAAACTAATATAAAACTATTTTTATAAACTTAAACATGGCCGAATCTAATTTCTACAAAAGCTACAAGAAATTTGTAAACTAACAAAAAAGAATCAACTAAAAATAATAAATAACCTAAAAGATACAGATTTTACAAGAACCGAACTATTCTGTTTTAAAAACAGAAGCAAAGAATAAAACTAAAACAACTAGGGCGCTAACGGGTCGAAACAGTGAGTGCTCTAAAATTAACTAACGCACGGGCGATCAATAGGTCACTGTGTCGATGGGCTAACAGAAAAAACCCCGATCGGTTTGGTCTAACTAAACCTAGTAACTAAACCAGAAACAAACCGTGAAATAAAACCGGTCTAATAAAAAAACCTACCCATTCGCTAACTCTAATCTACACCATAGGTTGCCGATCAAACGGTGGGTTGGGGTTCGGCGGCTTACCGCGACGGTCGACGGCGAGGAGGGCTCGGGTGTTGGTGGCGGTGGTGTTCCAGTGGTCTGGGGCGGCGGTGGCGAGGTCGGGGTGATGCGGCGGAGCAAGGCAGAGGCGATGGTGGAGTGGTTGGAGCTCGGGGACGGCGCAGACGTCGAGGCGTGGCGAAAACAGAGCCTTTGCTCTGCAGCTCCGGCGACGGGCAGTGATGCTCAAGGCGGCAGCTCCGGCGATCCCTGGACGGAGAGAGGATGTCAGGGAGGTGCGCGCGGTTGAGGGGTTTCGGCTAACAAGATTTGAGGGCAGGGAATCCTCACCGGAGTCGGAACAGAAGGCGGACTGCGCCGGTCGACGTCGAGATCCAAAGGAGGAGGGTGTGAGCTGTAGTGGGTTTTGGGCTAGGGTTTTAGGGGGATTCGGAAGAGGAGGGGTAGGGCTATTTATATGACATCAACTTGGAGCAGGGGGCGACTCGGGGTCGTGATCCCGAGGAATCCGGACGCGGCAGCGGCGTCGAACGCGCTCTGGCACGGCATAGCGTGGCGAGGGGGAAAGAGATGAGGTGGGGCCGGCGCGTCGGTGAGAGAGAGAGAGGGGGAAGGGTTCGGTCGTGCGCTGAGGTAGGCCGGCTTGGGATTGGGCTGGGCCGGTTGGCCTGGCTCGCGCGTGGGTCTTTCTCTCTCTTTTTTTTAAATAAAGGCAGAGAGAAAAAGTTAAACTAAGAGAAAACTCTAATATTTTTATATAGGACATATATATATATATATACATATATCAAAATTCTCAGGGGAATTAATCCTACAACGTGGACATTTTTCCAGAGGCAAAAACACAAACTAAAAAAACATTTTCTGCAACTCCAAATAAAAATTCAAATTTGAATTCAAACCTTCTGGCAATATTTTCTTCTGACATTTTTCTTTGGAGTGTCATGTTTACTCCTCTTATACTTTTTGCTCAAGTATTTGTCAGGGATCACTTTCAATTGCCAAGGTGAATCCAACTCAAACAACAACTCAAATGCCTCTGGAAAAAAAAATCCAAATGCCACACAATTCAAACAAAATGCATAGATGCTTAACTAATATTTGTAAAACATTTCAAATTGAAAATTTGGGATGTTACATGCTATTATCATGTACTACATCTAAACATCAAATCAGAATCAGTACTAAGTACTAGTGGCCGGTTTAGTACTCATGTGGAGGCGCTGGAAAACTTTGGTACACCAGTCAATTGGGGACAAACCTCCACGGTTTGGAGGAAGACACGGACAATCAAACAACGACCAAGACGAGGACACGGATGGATGGTTAGACTCGGGCTCTGCATGATCGCCGCCCCCGCCGTCTTGGCGTACCTCACCAGCGCGCTTCCTCGGTGGAGCAGCCTCCGCCAGTGGCTGCTGCCAGTTGCCTCTGCCCCTGCCACGGTCCGTTGAGCCGCCTTGCTACAGCGAGCCACCCCAGCTGAGGGCAGCCTGTGAACTGCCGCCTGGGCCCCGCTTCGGGTGTCACCTTCTGCCTCCGCCGTCGCTGGTTCACGCCTACAAGTCGCCATGACCTCGCGTCGCGCCTACACTGAGCCGCCAATCGCTGACGCTTGCTGCCTCGCTTTCCATTGATGCAGCGGATGACCCCGCTGCCCGGAGCCAACGGCCTCCTCCACCGCGAGCCCTTCTGCCGTTGAGCCGCCCCGGTCACGATTTTGTTTCTACAGCTTCGTGGTGAGCCGCTGAGCCGCCATTGCTGCTTTGACTCGCTACGCCTCCACTGATCCCGTGAATCGCGACGAGCTGCCCGGCGAAAGCCTCTGCTTCACCGGGAGTTTTTCACGGCCGTGCTACAACCACTACTTCGCCGCGCCCCGCTGCACCATGCCAACCCGCCGGCTCGGCCTCCGCTTCCTTCTGAGCCGCCGTGGTAATAATGAGTCACCCCTGCGGGGGGGGTGTTAAGCCACAGGGGCCTCATGGAGCCGTGCCTGTCGCGTGTTCAGCTGCCCCGGTGGCTCGCCTCCACTGAGACGCTCGCCTCCATTGAGACGCTGGCCTGTACTATAATTCCGCAGGAAGGGTACCAGGCTACCAAACAAAATTACCAGGGCCTGTGTTTGACGAAAGGTGATGGATGTTGCAAGTACTAGTGCATTTTCACTAAGTGCATTATAACAAAGGATCATATATTGTCCGAATATATCAGGTGACATCTATCCAGTTTACTTTTTATCAGTACCTGTTAATTTTTTGTGAAAACAACCACTTTGCCCTGTAGTGTTGCTATACGCAGGTACATTATTCCTTACACAAGTGTTGATATACCGTGGATATGGAGCATGCGCCAACATCATTTTTATTGGTGTTCGTTTATGTCGCGCAACTTCATGGACACACGTGTAAGCCGCTGGCCCTGCGGTATGGTCTATATTAATGCACCAGCCGACTCGTCCGTCCGCGACGCCTTACAATGCCATGGACGATTTGCCCGTCCGCCCAGCGGGCGACTGACACATTTGCGCCGGCTTATAATGTGATGGACAACTTGCCCGTCCACCCAGCTTACCGCATCTGCGATTGACTCGCCCGACTGCGTCGGCTTACAACGCCTCGGCCGACTCATCTGTCTGCTCCCACGGCCGACTCGGCCATGATTGATTTCAGCTTCACTATGGTGACCATCAACTCCGCAGTGGATAATTTCTTGTTTAACATATCAGGTGAAATCCATCCAGTATATTTTTATATTATATATTTCTTTTCTTTAAAAGAGCAATTACTCTGGCTTGCAAGTTCTCCAATGCAGGACAAGTTATATAATTGAGCTATTGACTGACTCATACGGGTTTATATCACGGTCAAATATGGAGGATCTCAAGACAACTCCTCGAGTCGCCTTGAGACTCGGGGGCTACGATGACATGACTCAGTAAATGATTGTCAATTTAAAGAAGATTCAAGAACTCCGGATCATTGGAGGGAAAAATAACCTGGCCCCGAAGGCTACTGCCTTACTGGCAAATATTTAAAGGCCGTCAGAAAATTTCCGGCTTAAAAAGAAGGGTTCTGGTTCAAAATCCGGTTCAAGGGAAATTTGTCTCCCACAAAGCGTTGAAGCTCTCAATATCTGGTTTAAAATTTCGGCTCAAGGTAAACCTGTCTCCCACAAAGCTTTGAAGCTCTCAATATCTGGTTCAAAATCCCGGTTCAAGAAGAATTTATCTCTCGCAAAGCTCGAGTTCTCAGGAAAAATTAAAAGGACCAAAGAGAGTCTTGCAAGGCACAACTCAAACATAGGTACCTTGCTTCAAAAGACCATTGGGGGCTAATTGTATCTGAATCTAGCTTAACCCCTTTTGGGTCCGACTTTGATTATATTCGAATAAGAGTCGTTAAAAAACTCTCAAGGTCATTTGGGGGCTTCCTGTTCAAACATAGGTCGTATTCGAACCAAAGAGAACATGGGTGTCAGTACCCTCTTGATCGGCGCAATGCCAAACACACTAGGGGCCTTCTTGATCGTATTCGAATCATAGCTTAACCCCTTTTGGGTCCGACTTTGATCGTATTTGAATCAGAGTCGTTAAAAAACTCTCTAGGTCATTTGGGGGCTTCCTGTTCAAACATAGGTCGTATTCGAACCAAAGAGAACATAGTTATCGGTACCCTCTTGATTGATGCAACGCCAAAGCCACTGGGGGATACATGATCGTATTCGAATCCTAGCTTAACCCCTTTGGTCCAGTTTACTGATCATATTCGAATCAGAAGCCTCAAATTTTTCTCTCTGTTTGACTTAAGTTTTTGAAAACAGTCTTTTAGGTTTGTCTTGAGACTTTTTGCTCATATCTGAAGCATATATTTGTGGTTTCGGTTAACCCGGCTTGACTTTGGATGATAAGTCGCCATCATATGACAATCATAAACATTTGGAAGTTTTGGCTTCTAAAGATTGGGTTATCACCCTTACTGCACAGGTACCCTAAACTGGCAGTACGATTCAATATCACAGGAACCGGTTTTCCAAACCAGATTATATTATTCAAATCTTTACTAGCCAACATAGCTGGATTTTTATTATGGTTATCAATAGCCAATATTATGATGGAGGTCTTCAAAGTCGCTTCGGCGCAATGGTTATTATTTTATTAATGGACATGATTTATTTTTACAATGGAGGGAATAGTCCTGAGTCGCTGCAGGCTTACGACCTGACACTTGGGGGCTACATTATTCAAATTGAGATTACATCAAATATGCAAGTCCCATGTCACTACCAGCATGCACCATGACACTTGGGGGCTAATGTAAAGTCATTTTTTGATCAACTTATTGAAGACCCGACTCATCCCATTGTAATGAGCCGGCCCTTGGGGCTACCAATTGCTCCTGTCAAAAATTCAAGGTACACAAACCTTAAATCCATTATATTGAAAGGTCCACTACTCAGTTGGAAGAGTACAAAGCTCTTAACCTTATGGACGTGGGTTCGGGCCCCACGGAGAGGATTATATCATGTGAAGTTATTTTCAATGAAGTATATATAAAGTCCCAGCTCAATATTATCTTACTAAGCCGACCCTTGGGGGGTACACGTTGCTGTTCAAATCTACATCATCATATTTAAAGTCCCTGCTCATTATTGCATAATGACCCGGCCCTTGGGGGCTACACTGGTTGAAGTTTTCATGAGTATAAGGCAATTACAAGTCCCAGGCTGCTGCAAGCATGACAACCCGGCACTTGGGGGCTACATATATGGAATATTTAGTCTTTACTAGTAACTGAGATGAACAACACGAATTTCTTCAAAGTGGTTATTTATATTGAAGAAAGTCTTAAGTCGTCACTTTGCTCTGCTCAAGACTTGGGGGCTACAGGTAATACAGATATAAGGGAGAAATATTTTCAAATCTCAGTTTTGAGCAAACCAGACCGACCCAGCGTCACCAACCATAATGAACCGGCTTGGCAATAATCATGACCCGAAATTATTAGTTTTTATAATTCGGCGATTTTGGAAATCATAGCTCGGCAAGTTCTACATTTTCAAGCTGGCTGATTATCATTTGAATATTTGAAGACCAATATTTTTGTCAAGTCAGAGCATTGAAGGCCGAGTCAAATGGATTCTTTATTTACAATATTTCTTCTACAAGCAAATTGATTATGTAGCTGGTCTATTGACCCGGACTGTCCAGAAGAAGGAAATGACAAGGACTTAAGGATGATCAGGTGCCGGCTTGCAAGAATTTTTAACCCGGAGCACAACCTGTCAAATTTGTTCTTGTGTTTATTTTGTAGGATCAGTTTAACATGGATAAATCCAAATTAAACTGGGGGCTAATGTTGGGGATATACCCCGCGGTGTAACCCCGGCCGGATGTATGACCCGCCAAGCATTGCAACTCACTAGTGACCCGGCGAGCGAGTCACATGGACGACAAGGCCCAAGGCCCAGTAGGCCGGTTTGTATGATGGTGGGCCGGCTTATGAGGAAGGCATAAGGAATATTCTCCTACAAAGGAAGCAAGACTAGGACTCCACTTTTAATAGAGTAATCCTAATCCTACTAGGACTAGTCATATAACCCGCCCCTTCAACATATATAAGGAGGGGCAGGGCTCCCCAAGAGGGACAAGCAAACAAGAAACAATCTCTAGGGCTAGACACAACTAAAGGGGAGCCGTCTTATGCGGCTTCTCCTTGATGAGTATAATGAGATCTAGCCACAAACAACATGTAGGGCTATTGCCGGATGCTGTTTCCCAAGGCCCGAAGCTGTCTAAATCCTTATCTTGTGTGTTGATTCGTCCCGCGTCTCTCGTCCCGATCAACCCCTCTCCAGATACCACATAGATGCGTTGTCCTCACGACTAAGTCCTCACACTAGGACATCTGCCGTGAAGTTGCCACGACAGACTCAGATTTCTTAATCAAGCATCTTTTATTGATGGAAAGTCTCTCCATTCTTTTCTATCAATGTCCTTATCCGGTGATTCTTAGGTAGATACTAATGGAGCTTCAAGTTCATCATTCTTCATTCTTTTTCTTCTTTGATGGACTAAATTCAAGCCTTCAGTATTGATCACATTCCTTTCCTTGTTTCAAGTGCTTTACCATGCCGGTGCACCTCTTAATCATTCACCTCTCGCTTTTCATTTGTTCTGGAGTACTGAAGATATCTTAGGAGATTTATGTTTTCATTCCTAATCTGTTAAAGATATCTCGAGGTTGTTATCTCTTTTGAGCCATTTAATTCAACCGGCACAATCTCTCTTCAAAATCATTTCAACAGTGTTTCTCTTGAGTGGGCCCTAACCCATAGGTATTTTTCTAGGATCTTACCTGACTCTTCAAATTTTTCTGGAGCTATTCTCAAAATCATTTCAAAGTTTGACGTAAGAATGAGTTATCATCAGTCAAATGTCTTTCTCCAAGATCTTTCAAAGTCTTCTCATCATTGGTTCAACCTTTATAATTTTCATTACGGAGTGCCTCAACAATTCAGGGTGGTGTTTCTCGTCGTCATTCTCGAATTTTGAAGACCGAAGAGGAGTTCCTCTTAAATACTTACCCGTTCTTCCAAAGATGTGAAGTTCAAGCTTGATGCCATCCTCTCATAATTGTTTTCGATTGTGAAAATACTTTTCACCCATCTGGAGCAATTCAGGAGTCTTTTCAGTTTGATTCTCCGAAGGCCATCATTTCGGGTTTATTCATTCTCAGATTTTAGCTCTCATTCTCCAAATCATACTGGTGCATCGCTCAAGTATTCTCTAGTCAGTTCATGATCTCTTCGTTTCACTTGTATCTAAATTCTCTCAAGTATCTTCGTTCATTTTCCAATTCCTCCTGGGGATACGTTCGTTTTCTTCGCTCGCTCTTTTAATCCTTACGGTGGTTCGTCCAACATTCCTCTTCCGTCGTTATTGTATCAATGGATTCGTGCTTTCCAAATCCTATCGGTGGTTCATTGAAGACCTTTTCAAGTTTACGCTAGATCTCTCTCAATCCTTTCTACGAGAATAAGTTGTATGCAATCCATTGCTTGTCATCAATTTAAATTGGTGAAGGATACGCATAACGTAATTCTTATTATTCTTTCATCCAAGTGATCTAGTTTTCTCTTTCCAGAGTTGTTCATCATGTCACATTTCTCGGTTCAAGATGCTTCATCTTTTCTTTTCTAGAGTTCCAAGTTTTCCGCTTTATCTTATCGTGAAGCTCCATCTAAATCAGTGCAAGTCTTCACTTGGTGTTGTCAACTTCTCTTTCTTTGTATCATCCTTTTATTACCGAAGTTCTTCATGGAGGCTCTGCATGGTGGTTCGTCAAGTGTTTATTTCATTCTTCAATTGTTCTTCAAGTTTTCCCTCGAAGTTAAGTTCCACCAAGCTATACCCTAAAATAAACAGGGTGCTCAACACATGTTTTGTCTTGAGGAGTTCAAGCATTCTTCATCTTATATTCAAGTGCAATTCTTTCTACCTTATCTTTTGAGGTGGTGTTATGTCATTCTTGACAATTTCTTTCGTGTTTCATGATTCGCAAGTTGTTAAGAATGAGATATTTTAAACCCATCATTTTCTCTTCGTCCAGGAGATGCTTTGCAACCCATCAACCTCTTCATTGGAGTTATCTTGGGTTATATTACACCTAAAGCCTATCCTAAGGATGGTTGGGATTGTGGTGCTTATCAATGATCCAATCTTCTCCTTCCTATCTCGGTGAAGAAGTTTTTCATCTCTTCTTTGTTCCCGATCAATCATTCACTACTAGGGAAAAGGCTAGCAGCAGCGCGGGTTTTAGACCTATCAGTAGCGCGGGGTGGTGCGCTACTGATAAGGCGCTATAGCTAACGAATAGCAGTAGCGTGCCTCCACCCACGCTACGGCTAAATCGACTAAGTAGCAGGGAGTTCCAGGAGGAGCGCTGCTGGTAATTAGTAGTAGCGCTTCTCTCTGCCCGCGCTGCTACTATTATTTCATATTTTATTTTTTTACTTCATGTTGTATTCGTACACCTTTACACAAATTTTCATACAACAGGAATTTACAAATTGTTTTTACATCATAATGAGTTATTACATCACGGGGTGAAAGAACCGTGTGGACTAGTTTCAAGTGGACGGACATCCACTTGAAACTAATCCATGGTTCTTTCACCCAATGATATAATAAATATCATCATCATCATCATCATCATCATATCATTAACAACTTATCATCATCATCATCATCATATCATTGGTCACTAGTCGTAATCACAAGTACTCCTCACATCTTCAACTCTAACACATTGTATCACATAATAAACATATTGTACTTCATAGGACCTACTACATTCTCTTAGGACCTAGTATATTCTCTAAGGTAAAATAGCAAAAAACAAGATAGCCCCTCGCTCTCCATTATGGAGAATGCAGATTATCCTGTCTCCAATTCTTGCCTTTCGCTTAATGTTGCTTCCAAAAACCTCCTTACGAATGTCCAAACTTTTTTTCCACTCTTTGATTAGCATGTGTTCACCAGTTTCAAAATTTTGATATGCACAAGTGAGATCCGTAGGATGACCTGGCTATAGGTTCAGAACTTCAAGGCGACCATTGTAATACATCAGATGAGGCACACAATCCATCAGGATTTTCTGTTGAAAAACATAGTAATAACTTCGTAGTTAGCAATGATGTACTAGTTTTAGAAGTATGCAAAAGATGCATGGATGTCGTAATAGTAAAATATCTTACCAGGGTATCTCCATAGAAGTTATCATGGTTCAACACGTGCACTAGTGGCACGTATTCACCATAATTTGGAGGAGTTCGATAATAGGTATTGTAATTCTCAATAAAAGTACAATAAGCAATCAGATGATTTTTCTCCTTATAAGTTAATTCGGAGCCATCAGTGTAGTGGGTTTTGTCTACCATCTTCTGCACATTCTTTGAAGATTCAAAATAGGCTGTCAATGGAAATAAGCTGTCAACTATTTTGAAATAAACAATATAAATTAGTTAATAACTATGTTTGAGAAACTCACATTGCGGTAGAATCGGAAGCGTATCAACAAGGACCCAAATGTCCATATTGTCTTGCTCGATATCAGGATCACCAAGATCCATGCATCCATGCTGACAATCATACCCTCATAAAAACCATACATTTTGCAAAGTGCTTCCCAATTTTGGCAACCAAAATGGGTTACGCTCTGAGAATTGTACAGATTTACTTCAAAATCAATATCATGATGGGTCCTTAGGTGTATTTTCTTTGTTTGAAAATTTTCATGGTCTTCAAAACCCATCCTCTCCAAGACATAGCGTCTTGCATGGCATGGGATAAGCTAGTCGAATTGTAAAAAATGAAAATTAAACGTTGAAATAGTTGAAGTCATGCTTAATTACGAAAAAACACTTGTCGTTGTTGCGTACCATTTCAACATCGAAGGTCTCCTCGAGCTTAATGCTGAAGCGCCGATCTTCATCCAGCTGAACGAACCTGTCGCACATACCTCGATCATCGTGGCACCAACTGCACTCCCCCGGGAGACTGTCGTCGTCCGAGTACGACATTTCCTACGTTCATAATTCAAAGATTAAACTTGTACATATTCTAGCACAAGTCATGCCATAATTCACGGAAAAATCTGGCATGACCTTTGCTAAAAAAGGACATATCGAGCGCCTGAAATTTGTCGGAACGGAAATTAATCAACACTCCGGCAAAACATAGGCCACTCGAAGGTGTAACCAAAACATGAAATAATTACTTAAACTAAAAAATAACACCAAATATGGCATGTTCAACTAGTTCTATTAATTCAACTAGTTCTTACTAAATATAAACTTAGTATAAAAAGAAAAAAACTAGTTCTTTCTAAAAATGAAGTAGTTCAACTAGTTATTAATTTACTTACTATACTAGTTCAACTAAAACTTAACTAGTTCAACTAAAACTAAACTAGTTCTATTAATTCAACTAGTTCTTACTAAATATAAACTTACTATAAATAGAAAGAAACTAGCACATCTACTACTACTAATTAACATCTAACTACTACATCTACTACTAATTAACATGTACTACTGCTGATTATACAATTAGTTTACCATCACTACTAGTAATTAATATCCACTACTTCTAAAAATCATTATCTATGAACCCTAAATTAACATCTACTACTACTAAAATCATCTACTAACTAAGCAAAGAGAGAGGGGGTTGGGGAGGGGTGGGGGGCTTACAGAGGGAGAGACGATGGCGGTGAGGTGCTCGACGACGGAGGGGCGGTGAGGGCGGGCTCGGGATCGGGAGGGCGGCGGTCCTGGGCGGCGGGCTCGGTCGAGGGCGGTGGCGGTGAGGTCGAGGGCGGCGACAGTGTGGTCGAGAGCGGCGGCGGTGAGGTTGACGGCGGGCGGCGGCGGCGGCGGCGGTGAGGGCGTAAGCGCGCTCGGGCTCGGGCGGCGGTGACAGGGAGTAGGGGAACAGGTCGGTGGGGGGGGGAAAGGAGGACTTAGCGAAATTTTGATGCGGGGGGTGGTTAACTCGAACTAGCAGTAGCGCACGTACAGAAAACGCGCTATAGCTAACTTATCTACAGCGCGTTTTGGGGAAAACCGCTACTGCTAATGGAAGCAGTTATTTCTTTTGTTTAGTAAAAACATCAAAAATATACACTGGTCATCATTGATCTTTTTGTGTATAATCTAAATAGTCAACATGAATCCTCACTGTACCTGTATAGGCACAGGCGAGGATTCATATTGCAACCACAAATCATACACATATAGTTCAATGAAGACCAAGTGCTCGAGATAGGTTGAGAAGCAACATATTTAAGGTGGTAAACACCTTGTTCGCTTAGCAGTATGGGACTAAACTTAATTAGTTGCGGTCATACTTAGCAGTAGCGAGTTTTGAGCAAAACCGCTGCTACTAAGTTCTTTAGCAGTAGCGCGTCCACGGGAAGGGCGCTACTACTATATCTAGCCTGGAGGCAACACCGTGGCAATTATAGTATTAGCGCTCTTTTCACCTAGAGCGCTACTGCTACTCAGTCATTAGCATCGCTCTTTTCTAAAGCTCGTTGCTGCTAATTAGCAGTAGCGTCTGTTTTTAGACCGCGCTGCTGCTAAGATTCTGTGTATAAGGTTTTCCCTAGTAGTGATTGTTTTCGGTGGCAGAATTTCACCTCAGTTTTGAGATGTTTTCCATAAGCCACTACAAGCTTATTCATTTCGTTGTTGGTTTGCCAACAACTCCGTTTTAACCTTCTTGGAAGGGTGCTTTCTTAGTTCATTGGTGGCAGAAGTTGACTTTTGCTTCTCCATTATGTTATCCCAATGATCTATATTCTATTCTTTATTTCGGAGGCATTATGATGTTGCTCTCTTCACTCATCATCTCGAATTGTGAGGATCATGTTCTTTTCATGCCTTCCATTTCCAACTGGAGTGTCGTGCCCTCTTTTCAAGTTCTTCCCATTTTGTCAAGTTTTGCCTCCCTTCTCAACCAGAGTGCTGTCTGAAATCTTTCTTACCCCCTCCCTTGTGCCATTTTTTTCAATAGTTCTGGAGGCAGTGTGTTCATGATTTCATCAAGTATCCTCTCATCTTGTCAAGTTTATGTTCTATTCCTTCCATTTACAGTTGGAGTGCTGTCCAAATTATATCATTCTTATTCCTTCTCTATATTATTTTAACTGGACTATTGTGGATATCATTCCTCTTCTAACCGGAGTCTCATCCAAGTGCTTTCATTTTTCTAAGTTCACATTCTATGCCTTCCATTTACAATCTGAGTGTTGTCGTCATTGCTCTTTATCGTTCCTGGTACATCTCGTTTCAACCAGAGTGCTTGCATGTACTTCTTGTCCATTGTAACACTTTTCTTATGTCTTTCAACCTACAAGGTTATTGTAATGTTCCTTGTTCCTCTTTCCTAACGAAGTGTTTTCAACTTCATTCATCCCTGTTGTATTCCTTCTTTGAATCTGTTCAACCTCTCAAGGTTCGTGGTTTCACTCGTTTGTCAAAGAAGCAACTTTGTTTTACCTCGTACTCTTCCGCTTCTCTCCGGTGCCATCCTAGATCTCGGGACGAGATCCTCTTGTAGTGGTGGAGTGTTGTGACGCCCCGAGTCCAATGCACCTGGTGTCTTCCAGTTATTCGCTGTTGTTGCCTTGTCACTCGCTTGCATGTTGCATCTTGCCATGTTTACGTGATGGTTGTTTACCATGTTGTTTGCTCCTTTCCGGTGTTGCTTCTTCTTCTTAGTTCCGGTGTCGGGACCCCGATCCTAAGTCACACCGATCTAGCATGTAACACTACACATCACTTTGCGGCCTCACGCACGGTATTCCCATGGGTGCCACCTTACCTGGCCCGGGACCGTTTGCGCCTTTTGACTCACGTATATGATAGTGTCGCTAGCATCCATATGACAGAGAACCCGGGCCGACATGACTAGTCGTGAACCCAAAGTGGCACTAACTTACAGGGACAGACATACATGAATCAACCACAAGCATGTCGGTCAACAGCGTATGAATCCGGGCTGTAGCACTGGGCTAACAGGACTCCAGGAACCCGGGCTGTAGCAGGCTAGGCAGGACTCCGGATGTCACCGCGTGACATTTCCCCGAAGGGACAGACACAGTAAGGAAGTGAATCACATGCCAGCCAGTCGAGTGTTCCAGAGCAGTAGTGCTGGGCTAGCAGGATTCCGGTGAACCGGGCTGTAGCGGACTACTATGGCACATGGAAGCACAAGACTACATTTCCCCATAAGAGAGGCTATCAGAGGTAAACAACTAGGTTGTTGGATCCCACACATAGCAATACATGTTACAGGTACGCATAACATGCAAGTATGTGCTGTACATCATGGCATCACAACATAACTCAAGCTCATATAGATAAAGGCCCAGAAGAGCCACGTAGCATTCAATACAAACAGGGGTCCCATGACCCATCATTCAGAGCATACAAGCAACGGAAGCATTACATGTCTGAGTACAGACAACTACAAAAAGGAAAAGACTTAGAAGCCTTACTAAACACGACCCTCCCAAGGGTACAAGATCGTAGCTGGGATACAAGCTACTCGTCGAAGCCACTAGTGTAACCAACTGCAAAACATAACTAAGCAAATGTGAGTAGAAAGGTACTCAGCAAGTCTTACATCAGAACTATCTACATATGCAACATTATCAACAAAGGGGGTGGTGGGGTTTAACAGCAGCAAGCTAGCTTTGACTCAGTGGCTAACCTATACTACGAGTATCAGAAACTTCTTTGAGGTGAGAAGACGCAGACGAGTCCACATATTCACCATATCAATACTCCACTATGGGCCCGTTCCCGTCTCCCTACGAGAAGGCCATCCATAGCACTCACGCTTATCTTGCAGATTTTAGAGTATCCACTTCAAATTGTCTATGTACTACATAAGTCCTCCAAGTTTCCATATCCGAGGAAAACGGCTATCCGAATAGATAATATTGACCCTGCAGGGGTGTACTTCGTCACACATGCTCTCGCCACTTATAGCCCTGTACATGTCATGTACCTCGGTAACCTTCAAGCGGAAACCGGGCGAGGGTGTCGGCCACGACCTGACTAACCACACAAGTCTCTCATCCAGGTTTATCGCCTATTCGGGTTCCATCCGCAAGGAGATCCGGCCGGGGTGTCGCTCACGGCCCCAAACGATGTGTGTAGGGTTCCCAAGCCCACCATCCGGGTGCCACTTGGTACACCGTGCCATGGTGCCTACTCTGTCCCAAGCCCGTCCCGTCAGACACCACCTGGTAGACAAGTAGCACTACCTACAAATGCCAGAATCTAGTTGCAACTCCTGGACAGAGATCAAGCGGATTAATAAGCCGAGAGGGGCCGGATAACCGGAACCCAATGTGTGGTAGTAACTTGACTTGGATAACATACACAGAACTCAGTGCTTAAGGACGGTTCCAATGAGACAACCCACCATGTACTCCTACATGGCCTCTCATCGCTACCTTTACCAAAACGTGTTCACACACTTCGCTTTTACCGGTAGGACATGTTCACCACTCCGATTCATTCCCGATGAATCAGACCTGACACAACTCTAAGCATAGCTGGCATAAAGAAAACAAGCATGGATGAGCAGGCACATCAAGGCTCAAGCAACTCCTACTCATGCTAGTGGGTTTCAACTATTTGCTGTGGCAATGACAGGTCATGCAGAGGAATGGGTTCAGCTACCGCAGCAGAAAGTAGCAGTTTGAATCGTTGTTGTCCTAATGCAGTAAAAGGAGCAGGAGCGAGAGAGTGGGATTTATCAAGATGCTCAAGGGGGTTTGCTTGCCTAATAGATTCACGAAGAAGCACTGCTCCTCAGACAGGTACTCGGGACACCTTCCGGAGTAGAACCTATCGAGAGGGGACGGTGCCAACAATCAATAAACAACCATATGCAACAATATGATGCATGAAAATGACATTTCAAAGATGCTATGATTTGCCCTAATGCATCTAGCATCAATTTGGTTGAAGTCCATATGTACCAAGGGTTCATATGCAGACCCCAAATTAAGTATATAACATGCCATTATTACGTTTTCACTTATACAGCAAGTATAAGTTGGTTTTTCATGCATGAAATTGGCATAAATGGATTCCTTGCATTTTTCTGATAATTTTTCATATATAATTTATTTGATTTGGAGTTACGGTTGAATTACTATGAATTTTAGAAGTTTTAACTATTTTCTAGAATTTCCTGATTTAAATTAATTCCAGAAATCAATTATTACATCAGCTCTACCTCAGCATGACGTAAGCGAGTCAACGGGACTGACAGGTCAAACCTGACCAGTGGGTCCCACTGGTCAGTGACCCAGTCAACTAACTAAGTTAGTTAGTCCTAACTAACTGGGCAGGGCCCACTAGTCAGTGACTGTAGTAGCTAACCTAGTTAGTTAACTAGCGTTAACTATAGTAGTTAGTCGGGTGGGGCCTGCAGGTTAGTGAGAGAGAGGAGGGAGGTCAACTGGGCTGTGGGGGTCAACCCACACCGGTCAAAAGTCAGCGGTCGCCGGCGTTTAGCCGCCGGCGAGTCCAGACGCGGCGGAGCGCGTCGGGATCGCTCTACAGACCACGGTTTGGAGCGTGGTTGGGTCCTATGGAGAGCTGGGGCTGAGCCGCGTGTGTGGGTGGTGGAGCTGGACCAAATGGTCACCGGAATCGACGCCGGCGACGAGGTTTGTGGCGGCTGTGGTTCAGCCATCGATGAAAACGGAGCTACGGGGCACTAGGGAAGGAGATGGTGAGTGTATCATGCTCCTATGGTTGCGCTGAGCGTGCTAATGAGCTCGGACGCGAGCGACTGTAGCTGTGGCCGCGGCGGCGCCATGGCCGGCGGTGATGAGCTTCGGGCTTGACGGATATGACGACTACAGCGGCCGTACAGGAAAAAGGAGAGGGGGAATCGGTCCAGGGGCTCATGGGGATCACGCAGGGAAGGTCAGCGAGCTCGGGGAAGCACGGACGACGGCGAATCGCCGACGGTGATCGACGGCACCCGAGGTGGAAGACGAGCTCGAAGGCATCACCACGGTGCTCCTGGGTTCGGGATCTTCCACGTGGAGGAGCTGTGCGTCGTCACGGAGCTTTTGGACACGGGGAAGGGGCGAGAAGACCACGGTGCTCACGGTGGCAGCGAACGGCGGCGACGGACCCGTTCGGGCGTGCTACAGAGAGAGAGAGCAGGGGAAGGGAGAGTGAGCTGCGAGAGAGGGAGAGGAAAGAGGGGCTTCGAGGCGTCTCCAGGCGCGGGATTGGGTTTACGGGGAGCGCGACACGGCGAAGCAGGAGGTGGCGCGGTCGGCTGCGTGCGCTGGCTGCCAGTGGGCACAAGGTTGAAGACAACCTTGCCCCTGGTGGGCTGGGCCACTGCTGGGCCGTGGTGGGGCGCCAGGTAAGTCAGGTAAATCCTTTCCTGTTTTCTTTTTCTATTTCTGACATTTGTTTTGTATCCAAAAGAAATGTTAAAACATTTCCATAAATGCTGAAAATAATTGTGGCATCTAGATATAATATTCCAGAGGCCCTCACCAATTCCCAACATTTTTGGAGCCATTAAAATATTTATATAATTTAAACAGCCGCAAATCAAATATTTATGCATTGATTCAAAAATCCAAATGAGTAGCAAAAATGTGCATCACCTCTGGTTGTTGTTCCCAACATTAACCAAAGGGCATGGACATTTTTGAAAAGCATTTTGGGTTCATTGGAAATCCATTTTAAATTTGAACCTATTTGAATTGCTTTGGTGCTAGGGTTTGCAACTTCCCCATTTCAGTTTCATTTGAAATATAACCATGATGCACAA
This sequence comes from Triticum monococcum, assembly GCA_034509565.1. Taxonomy (NCBI): domain Eukaryota; kingdom Viridiplantae; phylum Streptophyta; class Magnoliopsida; order Poales; family Poaceae; genus Triticum; species Triticum monococcum. The sequence continues at coordinate 209,787,234 of CM067847.1, read as the reverse complement.
GCAAGCCGAGGATCATACCAGAACTAGGGATGTGACAGCTCGCCCCCACTCGAAAAAATCTTGTCCTGAGATTCAGGAGTTGGCGGAAAGAAAGCGGGGTACTCAAGTCGAAGACGATCTTCTCGCTCCCAAGTAGCTTCTCTCTCGGCATGATGAGACCACTGAACCTTGAGAAACTTGATGTTATGACGTTGAGTGACACGCTGTGCTTGATCCAGAATGCGAACGGGGTACTCTCGATAAGTGAGGTTATCTTGAAGATCAAGCGTTTCGTGGTCCACTCCGCGGATGGGATCCAAGAAGCAACGCCTGAGTTGAGAGACATGGAAGACATCATGAACTCGAGAAAGATGTGGGGGTTGTTCCAACTGGTAGGCAACCTCTCCTCGTTTAGCGAGAATGCGAAAAGGACCAATGTAGCGAGGAGCCAACTTGCCCTTGATACCGAAACGATGGGTACCCTTCAAAGGGGTAACCCGAAGGTAAGCCTTGTCGCCAACTTCATAAGCCACTTCCTTATGACGACGGTCATACTGGCTCTTTTGACGAGATTGGGCTGTTTTCAAATTCTCACGAATGATGCGAACTTGCTCTTCTGCCTCCTGGATCATATCCGGTCCAAAGAATTGTCTTTCACCGGTTTCTGACCAGTTCAAAGGTGTTCAACATCTTCGTCCATACAGAATCTCGAAGGGTGCTTTCTTAAGACTAGATTGGTAGCTATTGTTATAAGCAAACTCGGCAAAGGGAAGGCATTTCTCCCAATCCATACCGAATGAGATAACGCAAGCTCTAAGCATGTCTTCGAGGATTTGGTTGACCCTTTCCACCTGACCACTTGACCGAGGGTGGAAAGCAGTACTAAAAGAAAGATGGGTGCCCATGGCAGTTTGGAAACTTTCCCAGAAATGAGAGGTGAAAAGACTGCCATGGTCTGAATTGATCTCTAGTGGAACACCATGGAGTGACACTATCCGGGAGATATATAAGTCAGCGAGCTGACTAGCAGTGATACTCTCTCGAACAGGTAGGAAGTGAGCCACTTTGGAGAGACGATCAATGACTACGAAGATAGCATTATTTCCTTTCTTGGTCCTGGGAAAGCCGGTGATGAAGTCCATACTAACTTTGTCCCATTTCCACTCGGGAATAGCTAAAGGTTGAAGGGTGCCAGCAGGTCTTTGATGCTCTGCCTTAACGCGTCGACAAACGTCACAGTTGGCAATATACTGAGCGATTTCTCTCTTCATCCTAGTCCACCAGAACCTCTGGCGTAGGTCCTGATACATCTTTGTACTACCGGGATGAATCATGAGAGGGGATTCATGGGCCTCCTTAAGGATCAGTTGCTGCATCTGTTGACATTTGGGAACCACCAAACGGTTACCAAAGTAAACGACACCTTGTTCATCCATAGAGAAACAGTTGGCAACTCCCTTGGAAATATTCTTCTTGATCTGGGAGATTCCCGTATCATGCTTCTGATCCTCTATGATCTGATTCGTAAGGGTAGGTTTCGCCACCAAGGTAGAAAGGAAACCATGAGGAGCTATGTGAAGGTTAAGCTTACGGAATTCCTCATGGAGGGGTGGTTGACAATGTTGCAACATGAGGTTGTTGCAATAGGATTTATGACTTAAAGCATCAGCCATGACATTGGCTTTGCCTGGGGTGTAGGTGATTCCTAAGTCGTAATCCGAGATCAACTCCAACCAACGTCTCTGTCTGAGATTCAGATCCGGTTGGGTGAAGATATATTTGAGACTCTGATGGCCAGTGTAGATTTCGCAACGGTTACCAAGAAGGTAATGTCGCCAAGTCTTAAGTGCATAGACTACGGCTGCAAGCTCCAGATAATGTGTAGGATAATTTTCCTCATGTGGATGCAACTGTCGAGATGCATAGGAAATCACATGATGATCCTGCATAAGAATGCAACCTAGTCCTTGATGCGAAGCGTCGCAATAGATAACAAAGTCTTTAGTGAAATCCGGTGGCACGAGTATGGGCGCAGAAGTCAGGCGTCTTTTCAGTTCCTGAAAACTGTGCTCACACTGCGGGGTCCACTCAAACTTTTTATCTTTCTTGAGAAGTTCCGTGAGAGGTTTGGCCACTTTGGAGAAGTTTTCAACGAAGCGGCGACAATAACTGGCTAGACCAAGGAAACTCCAAACTTGTTTGACCGTTTCGGGTGGAGTCCAATCAAGAACGGCTTTAACTCTCTCGAGATTGACAACAATGCCCTTACCAGAGATCACGTGGCCTAGATAGGTCACTTCTGGCAACCAAAATTCACACTTGGAGAACTTGGCATAAAGGCGATGCTCTCTGAGTTTTTCTAACACAAGCCTAAGATGTTCGGCATGCTCTTCCTCGTTCTTCGAGTAAATAAGAATATCATCGAGATAAACCATGACGAACTTATCTAAGTACTCCATAAAGATCGAGTTCATCAAGCGGGATAAAGTAGCTGGAGCATTTGTTAGGCCGAAAGACATCACGGTGTACTCGTATTGACCATAACGAGTGACAAAGGCCGTTTTGGGGATGTCCCCGTTTCTGATCTTGATTTGGTGGTAGCCTAACCTCAAATCCATCTTGGAAAAGACTGAGGATCCAGCGAGCTGATCATACAGGTCGTTGATCCTGGGGAGCGGATACTTGTTCTTTATCGTGACCAAATTAACGGGACGATAATCTACAACCATCCGATCCGTACCATCCTTCTTCTTGACGAAGAGGACAGGACAAGCCCAAGGAGAAGAACTGGGACGGATGAAACCCTTTTGCAAGGACTCATCAAGTTGTTTCTTAAGCTCGGCAAACTCCAAAGGTGCCATCTTGTATGGTCTCCTAGAGATTGGAACAGTTCCTGGGATAAGTTTTATGACAAACTCTACATCTCTGTCAGGTGGGACACCTGGCAGTTCTTCTGGAAAGACATCCGTGAAGTCACAGACTACCGGAATATCTTCAAGGTCTGGAAGAGGGCTGGCATTAAGAGAATAAAGTTGGCGCCTTGCAACTCTAGTAGAGACAGTGACTATTATGCCAGATGGATGTGTAAGTTGAACAGATCTGGTGTAACAATCGATCTTGGCATGATGAGCTGTCATCCAGTCCATACCCAAGATGATGTTAATATCTGCGGACTTGAGAGATATCAAAGAAGCAAGGAATACCAGTCTGTCAACAAGGATTTCATTACCATGGCTTACCTTGGAGGTTTGCCATTTGGAACCAGGAGTCTGTATTATTAGTGGAGTTGGCATATCACAAAATGACATATCGTGCAACCGAGTGTATCCTTCGGATATGAAGGAGTGGGATGCTCCAGTATCGAACAGAACTGAAGCTGGGTGACAATTGACAAGAAGCGTACCCAGTACGACGTCGGGATCATCTTGAACTTCTGAAGTTGAGACATGGTGCACATATGCTCATTCAATGGAGGCTGGCTTGGTATTGATCATCTTGACTGATGTCTTTTCACGGCCAGCAGACCTCTCAGATTGGGGTGGAGTATAACCGGACTGAAGGCAGTCGCGTGCATAGTGCCCTGGTTCTCTACAGGTGAAGCAAGTTCCTAAGGTAGGACATGGACCTACATTGGCAAGTTGTCCACTACTAGGCCTGGGTGGAGCACGTTGCTGAGTTGGGTGAGGCACCACATAGGATGGCCTCGGTGCATATCGAGGTGGAAGAGACGAGTTCGGAATCCAAATCCGTCGCTTCTGAGAGCCAGAGCGGGAGGAAGAACCCAGATCACGGTTGTGCTTACGAGACTCCTCGTAAGTGAGTTGAGCTGTCTCTGCATTAATGGCCTTATTCACAAGAGCCTGGAAAGTATCGCAATGATGCAGGTGGAGATCACGACGCAACTTAGGGTTGAGACCCTTTCGGAACCTAGCCTGCTTCTTAGCGTCCGTGGACTCTTCTTCCGTAGCATAGCGGGCGAGGCTTCCAAACTCTCTACTGTAAACATCAACAGGCAGCTTACCCTGGGTGAAACTACAGAACTCTTCCCTCTTGCGGTCAATGAGAGCCTGAGGAATGTGGTGCTCATGAAAAGCCTCGGTGAAATCCCTCCAGGTAGGAATCTGACCAGCTGGAAGCATAGCCTCATAGCTCTGCCACCAAATACTAGCAGGACCTTCCAGGAGATGGGTAGCATAGGTGACCTTGTCACCTTCAGCTATGTTCGCAGAAAGCATCTTGTGAGTGATGCTCCGGAGCCAGTCATCTGCATCGAGTGGCTTAATGGGGTGATGGAAGGTGGGTGGTTTCAGACCAATGAAGTCGGTGATGGAAACCAACTTCTTACGCTGATGTGCAGTGTTCTCCTCAATCTGTGCTAGCAAGCGGTTAGTCTCATGCTTGTTCCTCTCGGATGCTAACAAGAACTCTGCCATCAAAGGCTGGTCAGGAGGATCCTCGTCCCTACCATCTCCGTGGTTCTTGCTATGAGCAACCGAACCTCGGTTAGCAGACGACATCCTGGCACAGAAACCAAGGAAACAAGGATGGAATTAGCATCGACATAGGGATGCAGAATGTAATGCAAAAGCATTAGAAACTCTTGAAATCCTAGGACAATTTCGGCAGCATAACGGCTGTAAATGCTCAAAAGGGATTTTGAGACATTCATCAAAGGAATAGCATGATCAATCAGCATCATAATATCAAGGTTTTGGGTCAAACTGAGGACACACGGAAGTAGTAGAACTGTACGGTGACACAACCCAACAATCCTAAGACTTTACGGTTTAGTTACACGTCATCCTGAGAGATAGAGGAGAAGCCTAGGCCTTAACCCTCGTAGAAAAGAAGAGGCTGACTCAAAAAGAATGACATGAGGTAAAGGAGTAAGAAGAGCCTTACGTTCCCTTCCACAATCAATTCCCTTATGTAACTAAAGCATTTCTAGACTCAACTTCGACCAGTTTGGCTTGGTAATCCTACAGTCAGTCAGGCTCTGATACCAATGCTGTCGGGACCCCGATCCTAAGTCACACCGATCTAGCATGTAACACTTCACATCACTTTGCGGCCTCACGCACGGTATTCCCACGGGTGCCACCTTACCTGGCCCGGGACCGTTTGTGCCTTTTGACTCACGTATATGATAGTGTCGCTAGCATCCATATGACAGAGAACCCGGGCCAACATGACTAGTCGTGAACCCAAAGTGGCACTAACTTACAGGGACAGGCATACATGAATCAACCACGAGCATGTCGGTCAACAACGTATGAATCCGGGCTGTAGCACTGGGCTAACAGGACTCCGGGAACCCGGGCTGTAGCAGGCTAGGCAGGACTCCGGATGTCACCGCGTGACATTTCCCCGAAGGGACAGACACAGTAACGAAGTGAATCACATGCCGGCCAGTCGAGTGTTCCGGAGCAGTAGTGCTGGGCTAGCAGGACTCCGGTGAACCGGGCTGTAGTGGACTACTATGGCACATGGAAGCACAAGACTACATTTCCCCATAAGAGAGGCTATCAGAGGTAAACAACTAGGTTGTCGGATCCCACACATAGCAATACACGTTACACGTACGCATAACATGCAAGTATGTGCTATACATCATGGCATCACAACATAACTCAAACTCATATAGATAAAGGCCCAGAAGAGCCACGTAGCATTCAATACAAACAGGGGTCTCATGACCCATCATTCAGAGCATACAAGCAATGGAAGCATTACATGTCTGGGTACAGACAACTACAAAAAGGAAAAGACTAAGAAGCCTGACTAAACACGACCCTCCCAAGGGTACAAGATCGTAGCTGGGATACAAGCTACTCGTTGAAGCCACTAGTGTAACCAACTGCAAAACATAAATAAGCAAACGTGAGTACAATGGTACTCAGCAAGTCTTACATCAGAACTATCTACATATGCAACATCAACAACAAAGGGGGTGGTGGGGTTTAACAGCAGCAAGCCAGCTTTGACTCAGCGGCTAACCTATACTATGAGTATCAGAAACTTCTTTGAGGTGAGAAGATGCACACGAGTCCACATATTCACCATATCAATACTCCACTATGGGCCCGTTCCCGTCTCCCTACGAGAAGGCCATCCATAGCACTCACGCTTATTGTAACGCCCCAGATATAACTTTCCCAATTTGTACTCCAACTCTTGCCGTTTCCGGCGTTAAGTTATATTTATTTCTCGGGTTCGGGTCTTTGTCTCCGTGTGTTGTTTTCATTTTCATGCATCTCATATCATGTCATCATGTGCATTGCATTTGCATACATGTTCATCTCATGCATTCGAGCATTTTCCCCGTTGTCCGTTTTGCATTCCGGCGCTTCGTTCTCCTCCGGTGGTCAATTCTTGCTTTCTTCGTGTGTGGGGATTAAACATTTCCGGATTGGACCGAGACTTGCCATGCGGCCTTGGTTTACTACCGGTAGACCGCCTGTCAAGTTTCGTACCATTTGGACTTCGTTTGATACTCCAACGGTTAACCGAGGGACCGAAAAGGCCTCGTGTGTGTTGCAGCCCAACACCCCTCCAATTTGGCCCAAAACCCACCAAACTCTGCTCCATGTTCTAGAGCGTTCGATCACGATCGCGTGGCCGAAAACCGCACCTCATTTGGACTCTCCTAGCTCCCTCTATGCCTATATATACCCCCCCGTTTTTCGGATCTTCCCCTACCTCCGAACCCTAAAAAAAATCTCCTCCCGCCGACGGACACGTCCGCGTCGAGCCGGACGCGTCCGGATCCACCGCCGCCGCCACTTGTCGCCGCGCCATTCGCCCGCGCCCCAGCCCCACTTCGCCGCCGCCTCCAGCCAGCGGGGCCCGGGACGGGCCCTCCCCGGCCCACGCGCACCCCGCGCCTTCCCGCGGGCAGCGCCGCCCGACCCCGCCGTCTCGCCCATCTCCGGTGGCCGGGGCTCCCACGCCGCCGCCGTGCGCCATAGCCGGCTGGAGCCCCTCGCCGACCCCGCCGCCTCAACGCCGCCGTCTTGCCGCCACCGGCCGGCTCCGCCGCCCCATCCGCCGGCCTCCTCCCCCGTCGTCGCCGGTGCACAGGAGCACGACTCCAGCGAGCTCGGGTCCGGTCAACCTCGGGAGTCGCGCCATGAATAGTAATTTCAGATCTGAGATCTGGAATTTTGAGGGTTGACTTCTCCTCCCGAAACCCTAATTTTCGAGCAATCTTTGACCTGCCATATCTTTGCATCCGTAGCTCCGTTTTGGAGATATAGTATATCAAAATGTTCGCCTCGACATGTACATCATTTCATTCCATTGCATCATTTTCATTTGAGTTCATCTTGATGCCTGAAATGCTGCTAGAAGGAGGCTTCGTGAGTTAATTGTCAGATCTGCTAGTTCATCTTAGCCTTTTGTCATTTTTGCCATGATTATTGTGTGCATGCTATGCGTGTGAGTCCTTCATATGATTTGTTAAGCATTTTGTCTTTTTTCCAAAGGTGCAACCCATGCATTTTTAGGATGTGTGTGGTGACTTGTGCAAGCTTGCAAAGTGAGGCACTTGGTAGATCTGTTTTCAGGGACTTAGTGGATTTCACTAAGTCTGGGATTATCTAGTTCGTGATGCCATTTGTTCAGCTTCTTTCCTAGTGATCCGTGCCTCTTTTGAGGATGATCAGTAAGGGAGTTTTGTTAATCATGTTATGCTCTATCCATCCATGTCCTTGTTTGCATATGTGGAGTACTCTAGCTCGAATCAATCGAGCTCTACTTTTGCTTCGTGGTAAATCTGGGCAGATCATCAACTTGTTTGCGATTTTGTCGATGCTATTGTTATTGATCCGTGCATGCTATGCCATTGTTCTTGCCATGTCTAGTTAGCATTTTGTGTCTTATTTATGGATATATGCTTGCCTTGCCATGACTTGCACCGTAGTGAGTGCATCGAGCTCGTTTACATGCCTTCGTGAGTTAAATTCCAGCATGTCTCAGTTTTCACTAAGTCTAAAAACTGATTGTGCGTGAGCTATGTTCGTGTGCTTGTTAGTATGTTTTGTGATCCCTTTTGGCCCCAGGTCACTTTAGGACTTTTGATAAGATTGTTGAGTAGCTCCATGCCATGTTCTTACTTTTCATAATCAGGTCATGTATCATGTTATTTTGCTGCTCCGAAGAGAGCTTCGTGATCTGAAATTCCAGACTAGTGTTAATTTCACTAAGTCTGAAATCTGTTTTGCATTTGCGTTTTTGCCATGCTTGTTTGAACCTAATAATGGATGAATTTGGCCATGGCTCAGTGCTAGTGTTTTGTTAAGCATCTTGTGGGCATCCCTGCCATGTATCTTGTTCTCATGTTTGGTGGCTGTAGCATGTTCATTTCGTTGCATTTAGATGCCTACTTGCTGTAAATCGCAGACCGGTGTCATATCTTAAAACGCTTGCCATTTCCAAACCGTAACTCCGATTCCAATGATCTTTATATAGTTTTCAAGCGATTTCATCCCCTCTATCCAGTGGAACACTTGGTTTTCCAAGTTGAGGCCAGGTTCATGCATTTCCTGTCACGTCTTGCATTTTGCATCCCGCATAGCATATCATCATTGCATCTTATTGTTGAAGTTTGCACGTGGTTGATTGTATTCTTGTTGCTTGTTTGTGTTGTTTGGGTAGAGCCGGGAGACGAGTTCGCTAACGAGGAGCCCGTTGAGTTTGCTTTTGAGGATCCAGTCAACTCTGACAACTGTACAGGCAAGATGATCACACCCTCGAAATCAGTACTATCTTTTCTATGCTAGTTTGCTCACTCTTTTGCTATGCCAATGCTACGATGCCTCCCACTTGCTTGTCAGCCTCCCAATTGCCATGTAAAACCTCTAACCCACTATTGTCCTAGCAAACCGTTGATTGGCTATGTTACCGCTTTGCTCAACCCCTCTTATAGCGTTGTTAGTTGCAGGTGAAGATTGGAGCCGTTCCTTGTTGGAACATTTATTTACTTGTTGGGATATCATTATATTGCCATGTTATCTTAATGTATCTATATACTTGGTAAAGGGTGGAAGGCTCGGCCTCTCGCCTAGTGTTTTGTTCCACTCTTGCCGCCCTAGTTTCCGTCATATCGGTGTTATGTTCCCGGATTGTTGCGTCCCATACGCGGTTGGGCTATAATGGGAACCCCTTGATAGTTCGCCTTGATTAAAGCTTTTCCAGCAATGCCCAACTTTAGTTTTACCATTTGCCACCTAGCCTCTTTTTCCCTTGGGTTTCCGGAGCCCGAGGGTCATCTTATTTTAACCCCCCCGGGCCAGTGCACCTCTGAGTGTTGGTCCAACTGTCAGCTGCCGGTGGCCACCAGGGCAACTCTGGGCTGGCCTACCTGCACCTAGAACAATCTGAGTGTGCCCTGAGAAAGAGATATGTGCAGCTCCTATCAGGATTTGTTGGCACATTCGGGCGGTGTTGCTGGTCTTGTTTTAACCTGTCGAATCGTCTTGTTGTACCGAGATATCGAGTCTGATCGGTGTGTCTTGGGTGGAGGTCTATTCCTTCGTTGACCGTGAGAGCTTGTTATGGGCTAAGTTGGGACCCCCCTGTAGGGATTGATCTTTCGAAAGACGTGCCCGCGGTTATGGGCAGATGGGAATTTGTTAATGTCCGGTTGTAGATAACTTGAACCTTAATTAACTAAAATGAATCAACTGAGTGCGTTGCCGTGATGGCCTCTTCTCGGCGGAGTCCGGGAAGTGGACACGGTGTTGGAGTAATGTCTGCGCAGGTTGCTCTCTAGTTTCTCGCTCGTGCTTTGCCTCCTCTTCTCGCTCTCTTTTGCGAATAAGTTAGCCACCATATATGCTAGTCGCTTGCTGCAGCTCCACTCATACTTACCCCCATCCTACCTATTTAAGCTTAAATAGTCTTGATCGCGAGGGTGCGAGATTGCTGAGTCCCTGTGGCTCACAGATTACTATTACACCAGATGCAGGGACAGATGATACAGCTCCAGATGGAGCGCTTGAGCTCAAGTGGGAGTACGATGAGGATTATCAGCGTTACTATGTGTCTTTTCCTGATGATCAGTAGTGGTGCCCAGTTGGGGTGATCGGGACCTATGTCGCTTGTTGGGTTGTCTTTTATTTTGGCGCCGTAGTCAGGCCATGAGTGTTTGGATGATGTATGTTATTTATGCACTTTGATGTGACGTGGCAAGTGTAAGCCAACTATTGTATCTCCCCTTTTATTATATATATTACATGGGATGTTGTGATGATTGCCTAACTTGCGACATTGCTTTCAATGCGGTTATGTCTCTAAGTCGTGCCTCGACATGTGGGAGCTATAGCCGCATCGAGGGCGTTACAAGTTGGTAATCAGAGCCTTCCCCGACCTTAGGAGCCCTCATTGCTTGATCGTTTTTAGCGGCCGAGTTGTGTCTAGAAAAATGTTTTGAGTCATTTAGGAATTATATATCGGAGAGCTTAGGAATTCTTTTTACTTCCCAGTCTCCTCATCGCTCTAGTAAGGCATCCTGACGTAGAGTTTTGACTCTTCTCTTCTCAAATTTCACAAAAAAATTTAGGATCACGCGAGTATCTTGGATTTGTTCCGATGGCTTATGATGAGAACACTGTCTTGGTGCCTCCTGTCAGGGGTTTAGTGGAAGTGTCCCGGGGAGTTGAGCTCTGAGGTGTTGTCATCATAATTTTATCGTTGCAATTCTGAAATACTTGAGATATATTCGCCGACATCGAAAATCTCCTTTATGCAGTTCGTTGGTGAGATAACCTCGACGCCACCCAGTACTGGGGTGGGAGTTCGGGAGTATCGCCATAACTTGTATAATGGATGCTTTTCGAAGGTTGAGGTAGATGGTTTCCGAAGGTTTCTTGGTTATGTGTTGAAGGATGGATACAGCTGGGTGTAGGTATTGCTAGTTTGGGTGAGATATTATGCTTCCCCTGTATCCCCAACACCTGATTGCATAACCGGAAAGTTTCGGGAGTTTCATAGGTGGGAATTCAAGTAGCTCTTAGGATATCTTTTCCGACAGATGTATGATACGAAATTGGGGTTCGACGTCTAGTGGTTCGCCTATTCACGGTCGATTTTACAGTGGTCTCATTGTGTCTTAAAGAGTCCTTGGCTTTGCTGACTCGGGGACGCTTCGTATGTCATGTGCACTGCCTTGTACATGATGGTGCTGTACGATCGAGCCCATGTAGGTCCCACCACGAAAACTTCGGACGAAATCTCTATCATATGTTTGTTCCGGCTTATTCCGCAAGCCAATCCTTGGTTTTATTTTGAGTTGCTTCGAAGTCATATGTTGATTCCATCCCTTGTTGATTACCTCTTCTACCTAATTCTACGTGGCTTCGCAATTTAGGGATATGTGACCACTTAAAGAGAAGTGCATTCATTCATTTTGTTCGGATGTGAAGACTTTATGTTGCAATTTTCATTCAGTTGGATTCAGCTTCAATATTTGTCTATCTATGTGCTAATGGTGGTCAACCTCTTCAGGATGGCTCCTCCAACACGCACGACTCCGAATCCTGATCCGCCACCACCTCCACCTCCTCCGGAGGCTTGGCAAGCTGTGATGGCCGCAACCAATGCAAATACACAGTTGATCATGCAAATCCTCCAAGAGCGCAATCAAGGCAGTCAAGGGAATCAAGGCAACAATCAGAACCATTTTGCTACGCTGAACCAGTTCCTTGCAAATGGTCCAAACACATTCAGCAATTGTGTTGAGGCAACCGATGCTGATGATTGGCTAGTGGATACGGGCAAGCATTTTGAATGCAGCAACGTCAGGCCTGAAGATTTCGTCAAGTTTGCTTCCTTCCAACTCAAAGATCAGGCTGCAGAGTGGTTCCAGCAGTACAAGGATTCCAGAGGTGGACGTTTGATCACTTGGGATGATTTCCGTCGAGATTTCCGAGCTCATCACATCCCTCAGAGTGTGACTGGAAGCAAACGTGAGGAGTTCCGCAATCTGAAGCAAGGCTCTTTGTCTGTCTATGACTACAACAAGTTGTTCCAGAAGCTCGCCCGCTTTGCCAAGCAGGACGTACCTGATGAGAAGAGCATGATATACCAGTTCAGTGGTGGTCTCCGTGAAGAAATTCAGCTCGCTCTTGTCCTTTTTGAGCCGTTGAGGTACGATGAGTTCTACAACATGGCACTGAAGCAAGAGGCTGCTCAGTTGAGGTGTGATGCTTCCAGGAAGCGAGTCGGAGACACTATGCCTTCTTCCTCTACTCAAGTGGCCAAGCAGCAGAAGTATTGGCTTCCTCCTCCTCCGTTCCGTCAGCCGTATCAGCAGAAGAGCAAAGGTGGCAGTGGTTCTTCCCACCCACCCAACCCAGGCTTTCAGAACAAGACTTCGTCTCAAGCTCCAAGATAGAGTGCTCCGTACCACCGTCCGCTTTCAGAGGTCACGTGCAACAAGTGCCAACAGAAGGGTCACTACGCCAACAAGTGTTTCAACCAGAGGCGTCTTCCTCCTCCTCCTCCTGTCAGATCGGCAAGTACAGCGGTGGTCAAGCATAACCCCAAGTCCACCAAGGTTAACTTGATGAACGCAGCTCAGGCAGAGGATTCTTCGGATGTCATCATGGGTAACCTTCCTGTTAATGATATTCTTGCAAAAGTTCTTTTCGATATGGGTGCTTCGCATTGTTTCATCTCGAGGCCATTTACATCTAGGCATGAATTGGTTTCACAAGTTCTGCCTAGTCCATTAGCAGTTGTTTCTCCTGGTAAGCGCATGCAGGATAACTCCATCGTTCCGGATGTTACTATCACCTTGGGTGACTACAAGTTTCTGGCTTCTAGAACGGTTCTTGGTGATTCGGATATCGATCTTATTCTCGGGATGAACTGGCTCTCTAAGCACAAGGCTCAGCTCGATTGTGCAGCCAGGCAGATTCAACTGACTCATTCGTCTGAGGATGTAATTGTCTTTGCCACTCGGGATGATACAATCCGGTTGTTTTCTCTCAATGAGAAGGGTGAATTGGATGCTATTTCGCAGATTCCAGTCGTTTGTGAGTATCAAGACGTCTTCCCAGAAGAACTCCCAGGAATGCCTCCGCACTGGCCCGTTGAATTTGTTATTGAACTTGAGCCCGGTACGGAACCTGTGTGCAAGCGTCCTTACAAGCTCGGACCTGAAGAGTTGAAGGAGCTGAAGAAATAACTCGATATTCAAGAAAGAATGGGTCTCATTCGGCCTAGTTCTTCTCCGTGGGGTTGTGGTGTTCTTTTTGTGAAGAAGAAGGATGGAACGGACCGACTTTGTGTTGATTACTGTCCATTGAACAAGAAGACCATCAAGAACAAATACCCACTTCCCAACATCAATGAGCTGTTCGAACAACTCAAGGGTGCCCAAGTATTCTCCAAGCTTGATCTCCGTATGGGTTATCATCAGATTCGAATCCATGAGCAAGATATTCCCAAGACGACTTTCAGGACAAGCTATGGGTCATATGAATATGGGTCATATGAATATATTGTCATGTCTTTTGGCCTTGCCAACGCTCCTCCGACGTTCTCTCGCATGATGAACTTCATCTTCAACCCCTACACCAATGACTTCATTTTGGTCTATCTCGACGACATTCTGGTTTTCTCCAAGAACAAGGAAGATCATGCCAAGCACTTGCGTTTGGTTCTTGACAAGCTCAGGGAACATCAGTTCTACGCCAAGTTCTCCAAGTGTGAATTTTGGCACGTTGAGGTTCTTTATCTTGGTCATATCATCTCTGCCAAGGGCATTGTCGTGAATCCTGAGAAGGTGTCTGCAATTGTGAATTGGGAACCTCCTCAGAACATGAAGCAACTCCATAGCTTCCTCGGTCTCGCAAGCTACTGCCGAAGATTCGTTGAAAACTTTTCTAAGATCGCGAAGCCTCTCTCAAATCTTCTTCAGAAGCACGTCAAGTACGTTTGGTCCCCGGAGTGTGATATTGCTTTCAACACTTTGAAAGAGAAGTTGATCACTGCTCCAGTTCTGACTCCGCCTGATGAATCCAAGCCGTACGAGGTCTTTTGTGATGCCTCTCTCCAAGGTCTCGGTGCTGTACTGATGCAAGAGAAGAAAGTTGTTGCTTATACCTCTCGCCAGTTGAAGCCTAATGAGAAGAACTACCCCACTCATGATCTCAAGTTGGCGGTAGTTGTGCATGCTTTGTTGACTTGGAGACATCTTCTATTGGGAAGAAAAGTGGATATTTTCACTGATCACAAGAGTCTCAAGAACATCTTCACTCAGCCTAATCTCAACCTCAGGCAAGCTCGTTGGGTCGAAATGATTCAAGAGTACAATCTGAGTATCGAGTATACTCCAGGCAAGGCCAATGTGATTGCTGACGCTTTGAGCAGGAAAGCATATTGCAACAATCTGATTCTGAAGCCTTATCAACCCGAGCTTTGTGAAGCTTTCCGCAAACTTAATCTGCAAATTGTTCCTCAAGGTTTCCTCGCCAACCTTCAAGTCTCTCCTACCTTGGAAGACCAGATTCGCCAAGCCCAGCTTCTTGATGCTATGGTGAAAAAGGTGAAGATTGGTATCGCAAAGAGTCAGTCCAAGTACAAGTGCTACCGCCTTGATGACAAGGACACTCTCTTCTTCGAGGATCGAATTGTGGTACCCAAAGGTGAACTTCATAAAGTGATCATGAACGAGGCTCACAACTCTCTCCTCTCCATCCACCCTGGGAGCACGAAGATGTATCAGGATCTGAAGCAAACTTATTGGTGGACTCGAATGAAGCGCGAGATTGCTCAATTCGTGAATGAATGTGATGTCTGCAGAAGAGTGAAGGCAGAACACCAAAGGCCAGCAGGTCTCCTCCAACCTCTTGCCATTCCAGAATGGAAGTTTGACCACATTGAAATGGACTTCATGACTGGGTTTCCAAAGTCCAAGCGTGGCAATGATGCAATATCTGTTGTCATCGACAAGCTCACCAAAGTGGCTCATTTTCTGCCTATCAAAGAGTCAATCACTGCAGCTCAATTGGCGGAACTCTACACCTCTCGAATTGTCTCTCTGCATGGTATTCCTCAAGTGATATCTTCAGACCGTGGCAGCATCTTTACGTCCAAGTTTTGGGATTCTTTTCATAAGGCCATGGGCACCAACATCCGCTTCAGCACAGCTTTCCATCCTCAAACAAGTGGTCAAGTCGAGCGTGTCAACCAGATTCTTGAAGATATGCTCAGGGCTTGTGTGATCTCCTTTGGCATGAAGTGGGAGGACTGTCTTCCTTATGCTGAATTCTCATACAACAACAGTTTTCAAGCAAGTTTGGGCAAGGCCCCATTTGAAATTCTGTATGGTAGGAAATGTCGTACCCCTCTCAACTGGTCTGAAACCGGTGAACGTCAGCTGCTGGGTAATGACTTAATCACAGAGGCAGAAGAAATGTGCAAGGTCATTCGTGATAACCTCAAAGCAGTCCAATCCAACCAGAAGAGCTACTATGATAGTAAGCACCGCGATTTGGCTTTCGAGATCGGAGATCATGCTTACCTACGCGTCTCTCCTATGAAAGGGACTCGTCGCTTCGGTATCAAAGGGAAGCTTGCACCTAGATACGTGGGACCTTTCAAGATTGTCAGCAAGAGAGGCGACCTCGCCTATCAACTCGAGCTTCCGTCAAACTTTGCAAATGTTCATGATGTGTTCCATGTCTCTCAACTCCGAAAGTGCTTCAAGACGCCTGAACGCACCGTCAACTTCGAGGACATTGAGCTCCAAGAAGATCTCTCCTATCGTGAGCACCCAGTTGCAATCCTTGAAGAGACTGAACGCAGGACTCGCAACAAGTCAATCAAATTTCTCAAAGTCAAGTGGTCATACCATTCCGACCGTGAAGCTACCTGGGAACGCGAGGATCACCTCCGTTCTGAGTACCCGGAGTTCTTTTAGTCCTAGATCTCGGGACGAGATCTTTTCGTAGTGGTGGAGTGTTGTAATGCCCCAGATATAACATTCCCAATTTGTACTCCAACTCTTGCCATTTCCGGCGTTAAGTTATATTTATTTCTCGGGTTCGGGTCTTGGTCTCCGTGTGTTGTTTTCATTTTCATGCATCTCATATCATGTCATCATGTGCATTGCATTTGCATACATGTTCATCTCATGCATTCGAGCATTTTCCCCGTTGTCCTTTTTGCATTCCGGCGCTTCGTTCTCCTCCGGTGGTCAATTCTAGCTTTCTTTCGTGTGTGGGGATTAAACATTTCCGGATTGGACCGAGACTTGCCATGCGGCCTTGGTTTACTACCGGTAGACCGCCTGTCAAGTTTCGTACCATTTGGACTTCGTTTGATACTCCAACGGTTAACCGAGGGACCGAAAAGGCCTCGTGTGTGTTGCAGCCCAACACCCCTCCAATTTGGCCCAAAACCCACCAAACTCTGCTCCATGTTCTAGAGCGTTCGATCACGATCGCGTGGCCGAAAACCGCACCTCATTTGGACTCTCCTAGCTCCCTCTATGCCTATATATACCCCCCCGTTTTTCGGATCTTCCCCTACCTCCGAACCCTAAAAAAATCTCCTCCCGCCGACGGACACGTACGCGTCGAGCCAGAAGCGTCCGGATCCACCGCCGGCGCCACTTGTCGCCGCGCCATTCGCCCGTGCCCCAGCCCCACTTCGCCGCCGCCTCCAGCCCGCGGGGCCCGGGACGGGCCCTCCCCGGCCCACGCACACCCCGCGCCTTCCCCTGGGCAGCGCCGCCCGACCCTGCCGTCTCGCCCATCTCCGGTGGCCGGGGCTCCCGTGCCGCCGGCGCGCGCCATAGCCGGCTGGAGATCCTCGCCGACACCGCCGCCTCCACGCCGCCAACTCGCCGCCACCGGCTGGCTCCGCCGCCCCATCCGCCGGCCTCCTCCCCCGTCGTCGCCGGTGCATAGGAGCATGACTCCGGTGAGCTCGGGTCCGGTCAACCTCAGGAGTCGCGCCGTGAACAGTAATTTCAGATCTGAGATCTGGAATTTTGAGGGTTGACTTCTCCTCCCGAAACCCTAATTTTCGAGCAATCTTTGACCTGCCATATCTTTGCATCCGTAGCTCCGTTTTGGAAATATGGTATATCGAAATGTTCGCCTCGACATGTACATCATTTCATTCCATTGCATCATTTTCATTTGAGTTCATCTTGATGCCCGAAATGCTGCTAGAAGGAGGCTTCGTGAGTTAATTGTCAGATCTCCTAGTTCATCTTAGCCTTTTGTCATTTTTGCCATGATTATTGTGTGCATGCTATGCCTGTGAGTCTTTCATATGATTTGTTAAGCATTTTGTCTTCTTTCCAGAGGTGCAACCCATGCATTTTTAGGATGTGTGTGGTGACTTGTGCAAGCTTGCAAAGTGAGGCACTTGGTAGATCTGTTTTTAGGGACTTGGTGGATTTCACTGTCTGGGTTTATCTAGTTCGTGATGCCATATGTTCTGCTTGTTTCCTAGTGATCCGTGCCTCTTTTGAGGATGATCAGTAAGGGAGTTTTGTTAATCATGTTATGCTCTATCCATCCATGTCCTTGTTTGCATATGTGGAGTACTATAGCTCGAGTCAATCGAGCTCTACTTTTGCTTCGTGGTAAATCTGGGCAGATCGTCAACTTGTTTGCGATTTTGCCGATGCTATTGTTATTGATCCGTGCATGCTATGCCATTGTTCTTGCCATGTCTAGTTAGAATTTTGTGTCTTCTTTATGGATATATGCTTGCCTTGCCATGACTTGCACCGTAGTGAGTGCATCGAGCTCGTTTACATGCCTTCGTGAGTTAAATTCCAGCATGTCTCAGTTTTCACTAAGTCTGAAAACTGATTGTGCGTGAGCTATGTTCGTGTGCTTGTTAGTATGTTTTGTGATCCCTTTTGGCCCAGGTCACTTTGGGACTTCTGATAAGATCGTTGAGTAGCTCCATGCCATATTCTTACTTTTCATAATCAGGTCATGTATCATGTTATTTTGCTGCTCCGAAGAGAGCTTCGTGATCTGAAATTCCAGACTAGTGTTAATTTCACTAAGTCTGAAATCTGTTTTGCATTTGCGTTTTTGCCATGCTTGTTTGAACCTCATAATGGATGAATTTGGCCGTGGCTCAGTGCTAGTGTTTTGTTAAGCATCTTGTGGGCATCCCTGCCATGTATCTTGTTCTCATGTTTGGTGGCTGTAGCATGTTCATTTCGTTGCATTTAGATGCCTACTTGCTGTAAATCACAGACCGGTGTTATATCTTAAAACTCTTGCCATTTCCAAACCGTAACTCCGATTCCAATGATCTTTATATAGTTTTCAAGCGATTTCATCCCCTCTATCCAGTGGAACACTCGCTTTTACAAGTTGAGGCCAGGTTCATGCATTGCCTGTCACGTCTTGCATTTTGCATCCCGCATCGCATCCCGCATAGCATATCATCATTGCATCTTATTGTTGAAGTTTGCACGTGGTTGATTGTATTATTGTTGCTTGTTTGTGTTGTTTGGGTAGAGCCAGGAGACGAGTTCGCTAATGAGGAGCCCGTTGAGTTTTCTTTTGAGGATCTAGTCAACTCTGACAACTGTACAGGCAAGATAATCACACCCTCGAAATCAGTACTATCTTTGCTATGCTAGTTTGCTCGCTCTTTTGCTATGCCAATGCTACGATGCCTACCACTTGCTTGTCAGCCTCCCAATTGCCATGTCAAACCTATAACCCACCATTGTCCTAGCCAACCGTTGATTGGCTATGTTACCGCTTTGCTTAGCCCCTCTTATAGCGTTGTTAGTTGCAGGTGAAGATTGGAGCCGTTCCTTGTTGGAACATTTATTTACTTGTTGGGATATCATTATATTGCCATGTTATCTTAATGTATCTATATACTTGGTAAAGGGTGGAAGGCTCGGCCTCTCGCCTAGTGTTTTGTTCCAGTCTTGCTGCCCTAGTTTCCGTCATATCGGTGTTATGTTCCCGGATTGTTGCGTCCCTTACGCGGTTGGGCTATAATGGGAACCCCTTGATAGTTCACCTTGATTAAAGCTTTTCCAGCAATGCCCAACTTTGGTTTTACCACTTGCCACCTAGCCTCTTTTTCCCTTGGGTTTCCGGAGCCCGAGGGTCATCTTATTTTAACCCCACCCCCCCGGGCCAGTGCTCCTCTGAGTGTTGGTCCAACTGCCAGCTGCCGGTGGCCACCAGGGGCAACTCTGGGCTGGCCTACCCGCACCTAGGATAATCTGAGTGTGCCCTGAAAAAGAGATATGTGCAGCTCCTATCGGGATTTGTCGGCACATTCGGACGGTGTTGCTGGTCTTGTTTGACCTGTCGAATCGTCTTGTTGTACCGAGATACCGAGTCTGATCGGTGTGTCTTGGGTGGAGGTCTATTCCTTCGTTGACCATGAGAGCTTGTTATGGGCTAAGTTGGGACCCCCCTTGCAGGGATTGATCTTTCGAAAGCCGTGCCCGCGGTTATGGGCAGATGGGAATTTGTTAATGTCCGGTTGTAGATAACTTGAACCTTAATTAACTAAAATGAATCAACTGAGTGCGTTGCCGTGATGGCCTCTTCTCGGCGGAGTCCGGGAAGTGGACACGGTGTTGGAGTAATGTCTGCGCAGGTTGCTCTCTAGTTTCTCGCTCGTGCTTTGCCTCCTCTTCTCGCTCTCTTTTGCGAATAAGTTAGCCACCATATATGCTAGTCGCTTGCTGCAGCTCCACTCATACTTACCCCCATCCTACCTATTTAAGCTTAAATAGTCTTGATCGTGAGGGTGCGAGATTGCTGAGTCCCTGTGGCTCACAGATTACTATTACACCAGATGCAGGGACAGATGATACAGCTCCAGATGGCGTGCTTGAGCTCAAGTGGGAGTACGACGAGGATTCTCAGCGTTACTATGTGTCTTTTCCTGATGATCAGTAGTGGTGCCCAGTTGGGGTGATCGGGACCTATGTCGCTTGTTGGGTTGTCTTTTATTTTGGCGCCATAGTCGGGCCATGAGTGTTTGGATGATGTATGTTATTCATGCACTTTGATGTGACGTGGCGAGTGTAAGCCAACTATTGTATCTCCCCTTTTATTATATATATTACATGGGATGTTGTGATGATTGCCTAACTTGCGACATTGCTTACAATGCGGTTATGTCTCTAAGTCGTGCCTCGACACGTGGGAGCTATAGCCGCATCGAGGGCGTTACACTTATCTTGCGGATTTTAGAGTATCCACTTCAAATTGTCTATGTACTACATAAGTCCTCCAAGTTTCCATATCCGAGGAAAACGGCTATTCGAATAGTTAATATTGACCCTGCACGGGTGTACTTCGTCACACACGCTCTCGCCACTTATAGCCCTGTACACATCATCTACCTCGGCAACCTTCAAGCGGAAACCGGGCGAGGGTGTCGGCCACGACCTGACTAACCACACAAGTCTCTCATCCAGGTTTATCGCCTATTCGGGTTCCATCCGCAAGGAGATCCGGCCGGGGTGTCGCTCACGGCCCCAAACGATGTGTGCAGGGTTCCCAAGCCCACCATCCGGGTGCCACTTGGTACACCGTGCCACGGTGCCTATTCTGTCCCAAGCCCGTCCCATCGGACACCACCTGGTAGACAAGTAGCACTACCTACAAATGCCAGAATCTAGTTGCAACTCCTGGACAGAGATCAAGCGGATTAATAAGCCGAGAGGGGCCGAATAACCGGAACCCAATGTGTGGTAGTAACTGGACTTGGATAACATACACAGAACTCAGTGCTTAAGGACGGTTCCAATGAGACAACCCACCATGTACTCCTACATGGCCTCTCATCGCTACCTTTACCAAAACGTGTTCACACACTTCGCTTTTACTGGTAGGACATATTCACCACTCGGATTCATTCCCGATGAATCAGACCTGACACAACTCTAAGCATAGCTGGCGTAAAGAAAACAAGCATGGATGAGCAGGCACATCAAGGCTCAAGCAACGCCTACTCACGCTAGTGGGTTTCTACTATTTACTGTGGCAATGACAGGTCATGCAGAGGAATGGGTTCAGCTACCGCAGCAGAAAGTAGCAGTTTGAATCGTTGTTGTCCTAATGCAGTAAAAGGAGCAGGAGCGAGAGAGTGGGATTTATCAAGATGCTCAAGGGGGTTTGCTTGCCTAATAGATTCACGAAGAAGCACTGCTCCTCAGACAGGTACTCGGGACACCTTCCGGAGTAGAACCTATCGAGAGGGGATGGTGCCGACAATCAATAAACAACCATATGCAACAATATGATGCATGAAAATGACATTTCAAAGATGCTATGATTTGCCCTAATGCATCTAGCATCAATTTGGTTGAAGTCCATATGTACCAAGGGTTCATATGCAGACCCCAAATTAAGTATATAACATGCCATTATTACGTTTTCACTTATACAACAAGTATAAGTTGGTTTTTCATGCATGAAACTGGCATAAATGGATTCCTTGCATTTTTCTGATAATTTTTCATATATAATTTATTTGATTTCGAGTTATGGTTGAATTACTATGAATTTTAGAAGTTTTAACTATTTTCTGGAATTTCTTGATTTAAATTAATTCCAGAAATCAATTATTATATCAGCTCTACGTCAGCATGACGTAAGCGAGTCAACGGGGCTGACTAGGTCAAACCTGACCAGTGGGTCCCACTGGTCAGTGACCCAGTCAACTAACTAAGTTAGTAAGTCCTAACTAACTGGGCAGGGCCCACTAGTACTGTAGTAGCTAACCTAGTTAGTTAACTAGCGTTAACTATAGTAGTTAGTCGGGAGGGGCCCGCAGGTCAGTGAGAGAGAGGGAGGAGGTCAACTGGGCTGTGGGGGCCAACCCACGCCGGTCAAAAGTCAGCGGTGGCCGGCGTTTAGCCGCCGGCAAGTCTAGACGCGGCGGAGCGCGTCGGGATCGCGCTACAGACCACGGTTTGGAGCGTGGTTGGGTCCTATGGAGAGCTGGGGCTGAGCCACGTGTGTGGGTGGTGGAGCTGGACCAAATGGTCGCCGGAATCGACGCCGGTGACGAGATTTGCGGCGGCCGTGGTTCGGCCATCGATGAAAACAGAGCTACGAAGCACTAGGGGAGGAGATGGTGAGTGCATCGTGCTCCTATGGTTGCGCTGAGCGCGCTGATGAGCTCGGATGCGAGCGACTACAGCTGTGGCCGCGACGGCGCCATGGCCGGCGGTGATGAGCTTCGGGCTCGACGGATATGATGACTACAGCGGCCGTACAGGAAAAAGGAGAGGGCGAATCGGTTCAGGGGCTCACGGGATCACACAGGGATGGTCAACGAGCTCGGGGAAGCACGGACGGCGGCGAATCGCCGGCGGTGATCGGCGGCACCCAAGGTGGAAGACGAGCTCGAAGGTGTCACCATGGTGCTCCTGGGTTCGGGATCTTCCGCGTGGAGGAGCTGTGCGTCGTCACGGAGCTTTTGGACACGAGGAAGGGGCGAGAAGACCACGGTGCTCACGATGGCAGCGAACGGCGGCGACGGACCCGTTCGGGCGTGCTACAGAGAGAGAGAGCAGGGGAAGGGAGAGTGAGCTGCGAGAGAGGGAGAGGAGAGAGGGGCTTCGAGGCGTCTCCAGGCATGGGATTGGGTTGACGGGGAGCGCGACACAGCGAAGCAGGAGGTGGCGCGGTCGGCTGCGTGCGCTGGCTGCCAGTGGGCACAAGGTTGAAGACAACCTTGCCCCTGGTGGGCTGGGCCACTGCTGGGCCGTGGTGGGGCGCCAGGTAAGTCAGGTAAATCCTTTCCTATTTTCTTTTTCTATTTCTGACATTTGTTTTGTATCCAAAAGAAATATTAAAACATTTCCATAAATGCTGAAAATAATTGTGGCATCTAGATATAATATTCCATAGGCCCTCACCAATTCCCAACATTTTTGGATCCATTAAAATATTTATATAATTTAAACAGCTCCAAATCAAATATTTATGCATTGATTCAAAAATCCAAATGAGTAGCAAAAATGTGCATCACCTCTGGTTGTTGTTCCCAACATTAACCAAAGGGCATGAACATTTTTGAAAAGCATTTTGGGTTCATTGGAAATCCATTTTAAATTTGAACCTATTTGAATTGCTTTGGTGCTAGGGTTTGCAACTTCCCCATTTCAATTTCATTTGAAATATAACCATGATGCACAAGCAAGCCTAGGATCATACCAGAACTAGGGATGTGACATCCGGTAACATTGCGTTTGTGAGGATCCGTTCGACTACGTCCGTTTGTCTTCTTCATGGAATCGTTCATCTTCCATGCGGGATTTCAGGCAAGATGACCATTACCCTCGATATCACTTCTATCTTTGCTTGCTAGTTGATCGCTCTATTGCTATGTCGCGCTACCTACCACTTGTTTATCATGCCTCCCATATTGCCATGTCAAGCCTCTAACCCAGCTTCCTAGCAAACCGTTGTTTGGCTATGTTACGCTTTTGCTCAACCCCTCTTATTGCATTGCTAGTTGCAGGTGCCTTGCAGGTTGTTCCATGTTGGAACATGGATTTGTTGGGATATCACATTATCTCTTCTTTTAATTAATGCACCTATATACTTGGTAAAGGGTGGAAGGCTCGGCCTTATGCATGGTGTTTTGTTCCACTCTTGCCGCCTAAGTTTCTGTCATACCGGTGTAATGTTCCTTGATTTTGTGTTCCTAACGCGGTTGGGGTTATGGGACCCCCTTGACAGTTCGTTTTGAATAAAACTCCTCCAGCAAGGCCCAACCTTGGTTTTACTTTTGCCTAACAACCTAAGCCTTTTTCCCTTGGGAGTCACAATCCCGAGGGTCATCTTTATTTTAACCCCCCGGGCTAGTGCTCCTCTGAGTGTTGGTCTGAACTGGGTGATGTCCGACGCCCCCTGGGCAACCAGGGTCTATGCTAACCAGACATCTTGCCCATCTGGTGTGCCTTGAGAACGAGATATGTGCAGCTCCTATTGGGATTTGTCGGCACATTCGGGCGGTCTTGCTGGTCTTGTTTTACCATTGTCGAAATGTCTTGTAACCGGAATTCCGAGTCTGATCGGGTTGTTCCGGGAGAAGGAATATCCTTCATTGATCGTGAGAGCTTGTGATGGGCTAAGTTGGGACACCCCTGCAGGGTATAAACTTTCGAGAGCCATGCCGGTTAAGTGGCAGATGGGAATTTGTTAATATCCGGTTGTAGAGAACTTGACACTTGACTTAATTAAAATGAATCAACCGCGTGTGTAGCCGTGATGGTCTCTTATCGGTAGAGTCCGGGAAGTGAACACGGTTTGGGTTATGATTGAACGTAAGTAGTTTCAGGATCACTTCTTGATCGCTTCTAGTCTTTCGACCGTTGCGTAGCTTCTCATCTTACTCTTATTTGTGTATGTTAGCCACCATATTTGCTTAGCGCTTGCTGTAGCTCCACCTCATTACCTTATCTTATCCATAAGCTTAAATAGTCTTGATCTCACGGGTTTTGAGATTGCTGAGTCCTCGTGACTCACAGATACTACCAAAACAGTTGCAGGTGCCGACGATACAAGTGCAGGTGACGCAACCGAGCTCAAGTGGGAGCTCGATGAAGATCTTGGTCGTTGTTTATGTGTCTTTCCGGATGATCACTAGTGGTGCCCAGTTGGGACGATCGGGGACCTAGCATTTGGGGTTTATCTTCCTTTTCATTTGGTTTTGACCGTAGCAGATCTATGAGTGTATTTTAGATGATGTATGAATTTATTTAAGTATTGTGTGAAGTGGTGATTGTAAGCCAACTCTCTTTATCCCTTTCTTATTCAGTACATGGGATTGTGTGAAGATTACCCCTCTTACCATAAAAACCACCATGCGGTTATGCCTCTAAGTCGTGCCTTGACACATGGGAGATATAGCCGCATCGTGGGTGTTACACGTATTGCCCTAGGTTATAACTGTATCATGATGAATATCATCCAACAAGTCACCGATACAATGCCTACGAATTTACCTTATATTGTTCTTGCTAAGTTACTACTGCTATCATCACTGTTAAATTTGTTACAAAACTATTGTATCACTATTACCGTCACCGTTACTATTGATACTATTATCAAAACTATCGTATTACTATGCTAATTATCACTTTGCTGCAGACAATTAATCTCCAGGTGTGGTTGAATTGAAAACTTAGCTGCTAATACCTTCAAATATTCTTTGGCTCCCCTTGTGTCGAATCTATAAATTTGGGTTGAATACTCTACCCTCAAAAACTGTTGCGATCCCCTATACTTGTGGGTTATCAAGACCTTTTCCTGGCGCCGTTGCCGGGGAACATAACTATATTTGTTGAGTCACTTGGGATTATTATCATATTAACACTATGAAGAATCTGAAGGATGCTAAGACTAAGATATTTCCCTCAAATACGAGGGGAGGTAAGGAACTGCCATCCAGTTCTGCTTTAGATTCACCTTCTGTTATAAGTAAACTTGCAACACCACCACATGCTATTAATTCTAATATTTCACAAGTTATTGATGATGCTAGTTCTGCTATTGATAATGCTTATGATTATGCTAGTACCTTGCTTGATAATGATGATGTGCCACTTGGTGAATTTCTTGATAAAAAATTGCTAGAGTGATACAACATGATGTTGTTGAATCTGATGATGTGCTTGAAACTGAATCTCCTGAAACACCTGCTAGAACCAGTCCTCCTAGATATGAATAGCCTAAGGTACCAAAGGTTATGTTATGAGTGAGGATACAACTAGAGATATTCTTGCTTGCCGAGATATAGATGATCTAGAGAAATTATTATGCAAGTATAAAGAAAAATCTCTGAATGCTAGAATGAAATGTGATCCTAAGTTTGCTACTTCACCTATCTTTATTGATGATAAGGATTATGAATTCTCTGCGGACCCAAAGTTAACAACTTTGGTTGAATCTGATCCTTTCCATGGTTATGAAACTGAAACTGTTGTGGCGCATCTTACTAAGTTGAATGACATAGCCACCCTTTTTACCCATGATGAGAAAACTCGCTATTACTATATTCTCAAATTATTCACGTTCTCATTAAAGGGTGATGCTAAAGCTTGGTACAATACTCTTGCTCCTGGTTGTGTGCGTAGTCCCCAGGATATGATTTATTACTTCTCTGAAAAATATTTTCCTGCTCATAAGAAACAAGCTGCCTTCTAGAAAATATTTAACTTTGTTCAAAATAAAGAAGAGAGTCTCCCACAAGCTTGGGGGAGGCTTTGCCAGTTACTTAATGCTTTTTCCAGATCATCCTCTTAAGAAAAATGAAATACTTGATATCTTGTATAATGGACTAACCGATGCTTCTAGGGACTTCCTAGTTGTGCTGGTTGTGTTTTCAGGGAACGAACTCTGGGACAAGCTAAGAATTATTGAATAACATATTGAAAAATTATGATGATTGGACTCTTCTTGTACCACCGCCTAAGACCACTCCAAAGAAGAGGGGTATATTATATCTCAGTCCCGAAGATATGCAAGATGCAAAGAAATCTATGAAGGAAAAGGTATTAAAGCTGAGGATGTTAAAAAGTTACCTCCTATTAAAGAAATACACGGGCTTAATACACCACCACATCCTAAGGTGGTAGTGATAAATTCTCTTATGAAGTTCGATGATAATGACAATCCTCACAATATGCATCCTAGCCAATGCCTTTATGAGTTTGAAAATTATATTAGAAAACAAGATTACTTCAATGCAAATGTTATGAAACAATTGAAATACAATTATGATATGATTGCTTGCTTGAGTGACTTGTTATTTAGAGTATCAAATGATGTTAGAGGTGTTGGAAAGCATGCTTCTATGGTTCAAACTCAGTTAGAACAAGTTGCTAAATCTCAAAGAGAACTGCTTGATGAAATGAATAATAATATGCATGACTTTGCTGTTAGAGTTGCAACTAGAGGAGGTAAAATGACTCAGGAATCACTTTATCCTGAGGGACACCCAAAAAGAATTGAACAAGATTCACAAAGAGCTAACACTAGTGCACCTGGTCCTTCTAGAAAGAAAAAGAAAAATGATAGGACTTTGCATGCCTCTAGTGAACCTGAAATAGAAAAACCTCATGACAATGATAATGAAACTTCTATCTCTGATGCTGAAACTCAGTCTGGTAATGAACACGCACCTAGTGATAATGAAAAAGATAATGCTAATGTTCATGAAGACTCCCAACCAAATAATTAAGAACTAGACAATGATGTTGAGGTAGAACCACCTGTTGATCTTGATAACCCACAACCTAAGAATAAAAGGTATGACAAAAGCGACTGCATTGCTAGAAAACACGGTGAAGAAAGAGAACCGTGGGTTAAGAAACCTATGCCTTTTCCACCTAAGTCAACTAAAAAGAATGATGATGAAGAATTTGAGCGCTTTGCTGAAATGCTGAGGCCAGTCTTTTTGCATACTCGCTTGGCTGATATCTTAAAAATGCCTCCTTATGCAAAGTATATGGAAGACATCATCACTAATAAGAGAAAAATGTCGGAAGCTGAAATCTCCACTATGCTTGCTAATTATACTTTTAAAGATGGAGTACCTAAAAATCTTGGAGATCCGGGAATACCAACTATACCTTGCTCCATCAAAAAGAATTATGTGAAAACTGCTTTGTGTGATTTTGGAGCTGGTGTTAGTGTTATGCCTTTCTTTTTATATAAAAGACTTGATTTGAATAAACTCACACCTACTGATATATCTTTGCAAATGGCTGATAAATCGACTGCCATACCTATCGGTATTTGTGAGGATGTGCCCATTGTTGTTGCTAATGTTACTATTTTGACTGACTTTGTTATACTTGAGATGCCCGAGGACGACAACATGTCAATTATCCTTGGTAGAACCTTCTTGAATACTGCAGGGGCTGTTATTGATTGCAATAAAAGCAAGATCACTTTTCATATCAATGGTAAAGAGCATACGGTGCACTTTCCGAAGAAACAATTCCAAGTGAACGGTATTAATGTTATTGAAAAATCTCCGACAATCACTATTGGAAGTTTTAAAATACCTCTACCTACTGTCAAAAAGAAATATGAAATGCTTATTGTTGGGGGCATTCATATCCCCATTGAGGTAACTTAGTGATTTACGAAAGTTCTTCGGTTTCATGCTAATCGAAAGTGGTTGTTAATAAGACTTGATCAACCTTATTAATGGATCATTTTTGAACGGTATGAAGTTGATGAATTTAGTAAGCACTACCTTTTGTCCCTACTTTTTATTTTCTGTTTTTATTAGTTAAATAAAATAAAATGCCATGTTATGTCTGTTTTCTGAATTTCCCATGAAATAAAAAATGACCCAAAAATAAAAGTTCTCAAAATGCCCTGAAAATTTAACACGATTTTTTCTGAATATTTCTGAATTTTTGGTGCAAATAACATCAGAGCGAGGTGCGCCAGGTGGGCAGAACCCACCTGGGCGTGCCAGGACCCCCTGGCGCGCCCTGGTGGGTTGTGGTACCCATGTGGGCCCCCCTCACTTATCTCTTCACACCACATCATCACTTACCTCCAGAAAAAAAATCTCCATTGCTCTCTTTCCCGTGTTCTTGCTCTCAAACCTGCGGATTTCGATCTCTTTGCTCGCAGCTCCGTTTCTAAAACTGCTTCAGGGGATTGTTGCTTGGTATGTGGCTCCCCCATTTGTCCAATTAGTTTTTGTTTTAGTGGTTTATATTTTGAATGATTAGCTACTCTTGGTGCTGTTGTAGATGTGCTTGCATGTTGAATTCTTAGTGTTCTAAGAAGTTTGAATGCTTGCTACGGCCTCTATATATCTCTACGAGTAGTTGGTATCATTTTTGTGAAGTTTTGTTGAAATTTTTTTGTGGGCTAATAAATTTCAGAATTTTGTTCATAGGAAAACTATGAATATCTTTAGGAAGTTTGGCTCTAAGAATAACTCCAAGGGTGTTATTGGGGAGTCATCTGATAGTGATCTCCACCCTCGGAGGTTGGCGGACGTACGGCCGTGTGAATGGCCGCAAACCCCATTCCTGGAAGAGGCTGGAATCCTTAAGGAGTTCGCACAACATGCTGCCAATGCCGGCCACACCCACTTCATCGCAGATGAGTGTGAACTGCACCAAATCCTCACAAATATCTTTGTTCAAAGCTTTACTTTCTTTCCTAGGAAAAATCCTCCTAAAGTGAGCTTTGATTTATATGCTGAAAACCATCAGATACCACTTACTGAATTTTGTGACATAGGCATGATCCCCTCTGATGGGAGCTTAGCCGAGCCTAGGCCGGCTGAGTTTGAGGTCTTTTATCGTACTTTGACAGTGGGAGATGAGAGATGGGTGTCAGCTATCACTGCCGCTAGCTTGCATTTTCCTGTTGTTCATTACTTTGCTCTTTTCATTGCAAAATGCTTTCTTGATAGGGAGAAGGTGGGTGCGCTCTGCTCACCAGACCTTGCTGTTTTGCGTCGTGCAATAGAGGGCGACAACACTTATATCTTAGGAGCTATTGTGGCTCGTCGCCTCCACCTTAATAAATCCAAGGGTAAAATTCATGGTGGGATTTATGCTACTCGTTTGGCGGCTCACTCCGAGGTCGAGATATGCCCTCATGATTACCCTCTGACCAAGGTTTACCTAGACCGTGCTGCCATGGATCACCACCATTTTAATGATGATAAATCTCCTGGCATTCCTATTCCTTATAACCTGGTTTTTAGCATTGAAACACGTGATATTATTCCACTGCCTGCTCCTGTTTTGTTGGATTCTGGTCCCAGGGGCGGATATATGATTATGCCTGCAGACAACATCACCTACTAGAACTCTCAGGCTGCTGCAGAGGCAGTGGAGGAGGCTACGCAATGGGATCAGTGGATGCCCACTCCTCAGTACCCCAACTACTATCCAGGCTACTGATTGATTACCAAGTTAGGCCAAAAGCCTAAGTTTGGGGGAGTACGTGTTTCTCACCGACATTACATTCATGTTCACTTATTCATCTTGTCGGTGTTCACACTTTTTCATTGTATCATCCGTGCTTAGATTTATTTTTTCTTGCTTTCTTCTCGTGTGTGTGAAAAACTTTAGAAAACCCCCAAAAATTAGTTGTAGCTAGTTTACTTTCTCTGCATGCTTAGTAGTAATATTAAAAAGAAAACCCAAAAAGATTTCCTTGTTCTTCTTTTGCTTGTTGGGAGCTTTCCTGTGTAAATAGTTTTTCTCATTTTTGCTTTTTCCGTTTATTTGCTTGTTCAAGAAAGCCAAAAACTCCAAAAATATTTCAGTGTGTTTCTCTGGATTTCTTTTCCTTTTATTCGAGTTGTACCAAGGAGAAGACCATGATGAAAATGTTGAGTGGCTCTCATATGAATAAGTGTTGAACTAATAAAGAGCACATTTTACCTTGTCTTCTCCTGTTGAATAAATTGTTTGCAAATTCCAGCTTAGTCCATGGCACTCCTGCACTATTATTATTTTCATATCATTCCGTCGTGCAAGTGAAAGGCAATAATGACGACATTCGATGAACTGGTCGTGGCAGAGAGAAACTGGTATGAACTCGACTTGTTCTGTTTGTGAAAATATGTTTAACCT
This sequence comes from Triticum monococcum, assembly GCA_034509565.1. Taxonomy (NCBI): domain Eukaryota; kingdom Viridiplantae; phylum Streptophyta; class Magnoliopsida; order Poales; family Poaceae; genus Triticum; species Triticum monococcum. The sequence continues at coordinate 209,756,648 of CM067847.1, read as the reverse complement.
AGTATCCATGATTCAGCCCATTATAATTAAACATGTTTGCATTGACAATTAGAGATTATAGTTTCTCATGCCATGCATAAGTAGCTGGGAGTGGATAATGATTTATCTTGGATATCAACATTGCGTTAAAATGACGGTGATGTAGTAAGATGATATGGTACCCTCCTCTGAATGTTCGAGTAGCTTGACTTGGCACATGTTCATGCATGTAGTTGAATCAAAACCAACATAGTCTCTATGATACTTATGTTCATGGTGTTCATATCCTACTCATGCTAGTGTCCAATGTTACTTATGCATAATGCATGATCATTATCGTTGTTGCTCTCTAGCTGGCCGCTTCTCAATCTAATTGCTAGCCTTCGCCTGCACTAAGTGGGGATTCTGCTTGTACATGAAAAACCTTGAACCCAAAGTTATTCCAAATGAGTCCACCATACCTACCTATATGTGGTATTACCCTGCTGTCCTAAGTAAATTTGCATGTGCCACCTCTAAAAACTTATAAAAAATATCCATTTTGTGTGTCTGGATCGTTCATGGAACGACAGGAGGTAGTCGGTATCTTCCCTGCTAAGCGGGTTATTCTCAGGTCGAGTGTTTATTCACTCGCCATCGCACGAGAAAAAGGTGGTAATAGGGATGCCCAGTCCCAAACTGCAAAATACAAAAGAGTTGATCGCTTGAATAATCAAACAAAAACTCCCAATGGAGTCAAAACCTTTACTTTTTATCGCTTGGGAACCACCACTAGCTTGTTTAGCATGGGAGATATTGATAACTGATGGCCGTGAAGTAAATGAGAAGGGTGCATGTCTCAAAATATCATTTATCTTTGTTTTAAAACTTGATCTCTGGCACCTCTGCAAATCACTACTTCCCTCTGCGAAGGGACTATCCATTTACTTTTATGTTGTGTCATCACCTTCTAAAACAAGCGCTAGAACCTGAGAGCACAGCTGTCATGACTTATGCATTGTGTGTAGCTAATGTTGGGTGCATCACGACTGGATCTTTTCTACAATGAATTACAATGTTTAGTCGCTGCTTGGACTTTGCAGGTGCTCTGCATTTACGTTTTGTGGTCTCAAAAAGGGCTAGCGAGATACCACTATTGTATTATATCATGGTTGTTTTGACAACGTGTTGCCATTTGAGATGTCTTATTATTGCTCGCGAGCTGATTGTGTCATTGATATGAGTTAATATAATCTTTAAGAGTTATTGTCGGCCCGGTTAGTTATAATGTTGGTTGAAAACATGGGTGCTATTTAAGCTTATTTATGCAAACAAGAGCAAAAGAGTTCGTAAAAGTTTTTCTTTTTCACTTTTGGTTTATCAACTGAATTGCTTGAGGACAAGCAAAGGTTTAAGCTCGGGGGAGTTGATTCGTCTCCAACGTATCAACTTTTCCTAACGCTTTTTGTCTTGTTTTGGACTCTAATTTGCATGATCTGAATGAAACTAACCCCGGACTGATGCTGTTTTTAGCAGAAGTACCATGGTGTTGTTTTTGTGCAGAAATAAAAGTTCTCGGAATGGAATGAAACTTTGCGAGGATTTTTTATATAATATAAGTAGTGGCACACACATGTAGCGTGCAGCTTGCAGTGCATGCACACGCACTGGCACAGACTCAAGTCACACGCTGGCCTCTATTGCCGCAAGTTCGTGTAGTACCTCGCCTATTGTTTGCCGTTCCCGTTGTTGACCCTACTGTCGGTCCTATGTCCGGCATATATCGTAGTAGGGGTCCTAAGCTAGGCGTCTTGGAGCGATGGTAACATGGACACATGATTTTACCCAGGTTCGGGCTCTCTTGAGGAGATAATACCCTACGTCCTGCTTTTGATTGTATTGGTATGAGGATAGTACATAGTACAGGTATCTACCACGAGATTGTAGTAATGAATATGAGATGTCCTATTTTCTAGCCCGGCCTCGGTTTATATAACACACCAAAGGCCTAGGGTTTAGAGGAGTCCTTGTCTTGGGCTCCAAGTCTTGTGGAATCCTCCTTGTATGCGGCATGGGTTGCCCGAAGTGTCCCATAAGTGAACATCCATGGGGGTCCTCGGCTCGATCCAGCTAGTCGGGAGACAACATGGTGAGTACCCCTAGTAGAGGACACCATCAGTAGCCCCCTGAACCGGTCCTCACGTTGGGGACACTCCTTAATTCTTCTGAACTGTTCTTCATCTTCGGTCGTCGGTCTTGAAAACTGGTTCAACAAATATTCTCATTTCGATCTTGAGGATAGCCGAAGTGAATCCGAAGAGTCTACACATCGGGTATCCGAGGAGACACTTTAAGTTTTTGGCCTTTAGTAATGCCTTGTTATTTTTTACGCCACACCTCGGGTTTGAAGTTTTTCCTATGCGGTAGTGTCCTCCTGTGTTCGAGCTCCAATGCCGGACTGCATTCGAGATATCTTTTGCATCCGAGCACCAACGCCGGACCGCTTCCGAGCTCCAACACCGGAATGTATCCAAGCTCCAATGCCGGACTGTATCTGAAGTGTCATAGATTACCTTGGTCTTGAAAAAGTTACAAGGGTAGAACCGAGCTTAATGCCGGAGATGCCTTTTATGGAGCCAACCACTTGCAACCGAGCTTTATGCCGGACTATTTCCGAGGTATCTTTTGCAGTCGAGCACCAACGCCAAACTGTATGCGGGCTCCAATGTCGGATTGTATCCGAGGTGGTGCACCTCCTCGGCCATGGGCTGATTTATATGAATTTAATTCTGATTTGTGCAATGTATTCTCTACCGAGATGTATAGCTAGTAGCCCTCTAGGTGCATGTTGGCCTAATATCTGGGATGCACCTGAAGGATAAAATCAAACCGCTGACCCCAGTAGCCCCTGAGACTCTGGCCGATTCATGAAATCGGCCTAAGGATCAATTCCTAGCTCGGCAGCATACTCAGGAATAGAAACGCGGTGTAATATATTAGAGGACATAGTGATCGACAAACGGGCCCTTGAGAGAGGGTTTCGAGAAGTCACTATAATATATTAGCTTGATGCCGGATAAGTCCTAGATGGTACCTATTGTTGTTCGAAGACGCGTTTGCCCATAGTTCGGTCAAGCCGAACACTGAGCACTTTGAGTTTTCTATATTGAATAGGCAATGCAGTAGCCCCCGAGACACTGGTCGGGTGGCAACACTAGATCAGAGGATCAATGTGCCCCATTAATATTAGTAAATGATAAGTCCGAAGCCCAGTAGCCCCAAGCCTTAATGTGGGCACGGGTGGCCAAATTAAGGATCGATATTCGGAGTAAAATCACAAATTATGTGTAATGATTCTACGTATCCACGTACTTACATTATTAATGCTCGGATTCCCATTGTACAAAACTTTGTTGACCGACCATCGGCTTCAACCTCCTCGGCCAGTATCCGGGGAGTGTTTGTCGCACTTTATAAAGCCTTTATGAGGGCAAATATTTATGACAAACAAGGTAATCCGGCCATACGGTTTTATAAACAAAGGTATGCGGAGAGAATGTTATATTACTATAATGTAAAAAACATCTTCCAAAGAAAATAGTCCCGCTATCGGTTCCTTTCTTTGGGTTGTCATGCTGACCATGATCATGAAACCTCACCTCCGATCAATGCGGTAGAAAAATATTGAGGATTTAGTTTGGGCAAAGTTCCCGAACTATGTGCTCTTTACTGAACCTAAATTTTCACTTCCATCGTTGCCGACCAATTATATCCTTTAAGATCGTTAGCTTTCGGCTTCACCCAGTCTGAGGTACTAACTCGGATGACCCGGTAGTAACAATCACAGAGGTGCTCCCTTTACCGCCTAGCCGAACAATCGGGAAAGTAGGGGTATGCACAGGAGCCAGGCAACCCAGCTTGGCCAAAATCTTAAGTCAAATTGATGCATATTTATTGCTTTATAATGATAATTACGGAAGGCGGCACTTGTATACTGAATACAAACACCGATGATATATGTTTATTTTGACTCCGTTGCGACTGTTTATCAGTTGAAAGTGGCCCATCCTCGGCTTCTACCGCTTTGTAGATACTACGCAGGGTGTTTCCGCAGTAATAAGACAAACCTTAGCTGACGTCTTGGTGCCTGGAGGCAGTTGTGTTAGCGGAAACAAGGCAATCATATATGCGGGCTTTATAACTTTCACTTAGTCATAGGAGCTTTAAACTAGGGAAGCTAGCTACGAGCCCCCGGTTAGTGTTCGGCACCGACCAAAGTCTAGCCATTAACACTTCGACCAATGGTATAGAAGGCCCATCATTTTACACACGGTATTCGGTATCGATCTATAGTTTGACACCGTCATCAGATCGCTGACCAGTTTATGCCCATTGTGACATTTAGTTTTTAGCTTTCTCCACTGAGGTGCTTAACCATTCGAGCTGGAAGCACAATCGCAGTGGTTCTCCCTTTGCACACCTAGCCTAACAAAGCGAAACATAGGAGGCAAGCATAGGAGCCAGGCAACCCAACTATTGATCGAAGACACAATTCGAAACCGATGCATATATAGTAATATCCGAGAGTGTTTTTGCCGAATTTCTAAAAGTGTCCGGCATTGCACTGCGAGAATTATGCTGGAAACACAAAAATAGTTTAAAAGTGCCATAGGCTTGGAAAACCAAAAACTTTAGTAAAAACTTTACGCCCGAACTATATCAGGTCATTTGGTGCCAATCCGAAAATTGGTCTTATTTTTGTGCTTCTGTCGTGCATTAATATGACACATCCGATCTCAAGACTTCAAGCGGGTCAGCTTACGGCTGCAACCTCCTATCTCGAAGGCGGAGTACTGCTTGTTAGGCCAGCTTAGCGAACTAAATTCGAGCGGCATTAGAGAGAAAACATGCTATCCGACTATTGACCACACACTAGAGTCGAGAAAGGAGTGGTAGAAAAAGACTTTGCAACGACTAGGAAGAAAACAATTATTATAGGATGGCTCGTACAAATTTAAGAGCCCCCATTTAACTTGGGTCAAGGAAGTGTTTTTAACAAATAACATTATTAACAAACTAAGTTTTTTGTTTAACATAAATATAAAGTTTGGTCGAACCGAACGAGAATTAAAAAAAACTGAGCATGGAAGTGACTTAGCTGGTTAATGAGCTCGTTGTCGATGCGCAGCCCGAGCTTATGGCGGGACAAGGTCCCAGCCCCCAAGCTGGTCCCGAGGTGGTGGAGCAAAGAGCTCGGCATTACGAAATGGTGACGTAGCATGACCAATGTGGTGAGGTGGAACCCCCAGTCCGACCGAGGTGACGGAGTAGGCCGACAGTATGACGCCGAAGTCCCTGGCATGGTTTAATGAAGTGATAATGAAACCACCGGTCCAGTCGAGGTGGCATGGTACGTCAGTACGCCGAGGTGACATCGCTACCAAACTCGGATCATTTACATGTGCACAGAAAATAGTGCAAGCCGAAGATAATAGTAATAATAATAAATAAATAAAAATTCATTGCATAATTAATAATTTATGCAAAGCGAGTAATAAAAGAAATATGACCCGTGTGCCGAACACTCGATGAGGTAGAGCTCTCCCAGTGATGCCGAAATCCCCGAGGCAACCGAACATGTCGGTATGGCAATTCGACCAACAAGGTGATCACGCGAGCCGATTTATGCCGATTGGGACGACGACGTCGGCTTGCCGAAGTGACCCGTGACACAATCGAAGTCGATTACCTACACGTGTAAAATAGTGCAGTTCAAAAGATAATAATATATATATTTATATATATATAAAATCCTCGCATAATTAATTTACGCAAACTAATTTTTAAAGAGATGTGGCCTAGCGTTGAAGCCAGTGTCGATGCGGGGCGTCGGCGTGGCAAAGCCTGAATTCGCAGGGCAGTCCTAGTTCCGATGTTGCCTTCGCGGAATTGTGGACAGGAAAATGACCAAAGCATCACCCAACCATCGTTAATGCGGCCAGCATTTGACAGTCCTGTGTATAGAGGATGGAACAAACCAGAGTAATATTCCTCGAGAAAAATAAGCCTATGTAAGCAAAAAATTAATAGGAATAACAGCACCTGGTTTATTTGTTGTAGCAATCCAAAGAGACACACACAAGCATTCATGGATTTGCATCTAGTAATACTACTAGTGCCAGCGCTAGCTTGATGTTCTGTGTGCGTGCTCGACTGGGACGCGGCGAAGCGAAGCCCCCTGGTCCAGCTAACGTGATGAAGCTAGTCGGTTGGTGACGCCGAAGTCTCCGGAGTAGGTTGATGAATAGATGGCGAAGCTCACGGTCCAGCCGAGGTGATGGAGCATGCCGGTAAGGTGACATTGCAGCCACCGTGCTAGCCGAGGTGTTGAAGCGGCTTGGTGTGGCATGCATCGGTTTGAAGAAGCTACTGCTTGTCCATGCCTACGCTAGTCATAACTTGTGACGCGGTCAATGCCGGATTGATGAAGTGACTGAGCGGCGATGTCGGCACGCCAGACCCGTGCAATCCGTGGGGCGACGGTTTTGGTGATGATTTAGCTTTCGCGATGCCGAACTCTCGTTCGGCTTGCCGAGCTGATGATCTGATAAGGTTAGGCTCAGCTCGATGAAGCGAGGATCTATCTAGCGTAGGTCGGCAGACGTGGGGCTGGTTTGACACCGGCACGACGGTGAAGATTACCTCTGAAAAGGAGCAAAATTTGTGAGCATGTGTTCGGAACCAAAACACAATACGCTAGAAAGAGATTCTTCCAAAAAGGTTGTCCAATATCCCATTCATGAAAAAAGATGAACTCAGGTCGGATTTGTATTTGTGCTGAAAACAGATCCGAAAAGTGATGCACTAATCGGAAGGTTCCCGGAGTTTTAACGGTCGGATCGAGCTGAAATTTTGAGAGGTGATAGATAGGGAAATTACACAGAAGAGGAACAGTTGGATCTTTCGAATAACCTCCGAGCTAGGCTCTGGAGACCACGCCATAAACTCATCCAGATTCCCGTCCAGACTCGACACGCCTCTGGTATATCATAGATCACCGGAGATTCCTCCATTGGATGGCGAAGAAATTTTACAGGGTCGTTGTATACTCAATTTTGTATAATTCCACCAAAGGGTTCGTTAAATCAACTCCCGAGGAGATGGTGGCAGCGAAAACAAGTCAGCTGTATAGAAAAAGTGTGTGATCGCACGAGGGCAATGTTGACAATGAGCCCCCAGGCTCCATGGACGACTTTTTCATGGTCTCGGTTGAGATTTGAGATGATGATGATGAAAGTATCCATCTGAACTTGATGATCCGACGTGGAGCACGGTCCTCGGTCCAGCTGAGGGACCAGTCGAGCTGGCGACAAAGATGCCGACATCGACCATAAAGCTCGGATCCGATGCGTAGATCGCGCCGGAGACGATCTAAATTCCCATCGCACCATGGCGACTGCTAGCAGGCTCTCAATGAAAGCTCCAATGTCAGTCCTATATCTGACATATCTCGTAGTAGGGGTCCTAAGCTAGGCGTCTTGGAGCGATGGTAACATGGACACATGATTTTACCCAGGTTCAGGCTCTCTTGAAGAGATACTACCCTACATCGTGCTTTTGATTGTATTGATATGAGGATAGTACATAGTACATGTATCTACCACGAGATTTTACTAATAAATATGAGATTTCCTATTGACTAGCCTGGCCTCGGTTTATATAACACACCAGAGGCCTAGGGTTTAGTAGAGTCCTTGTCTTGGGCGCCAAGTCTTGTGGAATCCTCCTAGTATGCACCATGGGCTGCCCGAAGTGGCCCATAAGTGAACCACCATGGTGGTGCTCGGTCCTATCCAGTTGGTCGAGAGATGACGTGGTGATTACCCCTAGTCCAGAACACTGTCACCTACCACCTGAGGTCGTTGGCCTGTTGCTCTACCACTACGCCAAGTCCGAGCTCTTGCTGCTTGTGGCGCAACGCATACGATCTCCATCTGCGTAAGATGACATGGCCATCAATGATGATTATGATGACACCCACACAAGGTTGCTCTACTCGCCTTGTGCGCATGATTGCCGTGCGGCTGCCGAAGTACGACCCTGCGGCCTCAACTTCATCGCCAGTCGCCAGTGTGGGCATGCTGTGTGCAGTGTGTGTGTCTGCCCACTGTGTGCTAGTGTGCGAGCCTCAATGCTGGTAGTTGATGTCTTCACACTCTCTCACCCTCTCCAAATCAAAACAAGACTTCGTTGGCATCTCTCTCTCCCCTCACTGCTGGTCAAAGAGCCGGCAGGATCCACCCGCCGGGAAGGGAAAGAGGCTTAACACTGTCGCCATCGGTGAGGGAGGGAATCCACTACCGGCGCAGCTGTTCTCTTTCACCTAGCGGTGGCGCAGGAGGGCCTCCGACCCCTTCTTCCTCGCCGCCGTACATAGTGTGGGAAGAACGGCCACCGTTCACCCACCAAACCACACCGCAAGAACCTTAAGGTATAATTTACTTATTCCACATGCATTGCTTTAGCTGCATGTGTGCTTTTTCCGCTTCTGCACTCGAATCTAGGTCTTGGATCAAACAGGAAAGTCTTGATAACCCACAAGTATAGGGGATCAATTGTAGCCTCTTTCGATAACTAAGAGTGTCGAACCCAACGAGGAGCTAAAGGTAGAACAAACATTCCCTCAAGTTGTATTGACCACCGATACAACTCTACGCACGCTTAACGTTCGCTTTACCTAGGACAAGTATGAAACTAGAAGTACTTTGTAGATGTTTTTGGATAGGTTTGCAAGAATATAAAGAGCACGTAAATAAAAACTAGGGGCTGTTTTAGGTAACGAAGTAATAAAGTTAGTATAGCGAGTGTGGAAAAGTTGTGGTAGGAGTTGTGAAATTGTCCCTAAGAAATTGACTACTTTACTAGACCAATAGCAAGTTTTATGTGGGAGAGGCCACTGCTAGCATGTCATCCCCGACTTGAAATTCTATGCACTTATGATTAGAACTATTAGCAAGCATCCTCAACTACTAGCGTTCATTAAGGTAAAACCCAACCATAGCATTAAGATATATTGGTCCCCCTTCAATCCCGTATGCATCAATTTCTATGCTAGGTTGAAGCTTCTGTCACTCTTGCTCTCCAATACATAGTCCTATCAACATACAACTAACCCTATTGTGTGATCCACGCGTGCGCTCATATGATGGGCACCAAAGGACATGAACATAACCACAAGAAAATTAAATCAATGATAGCAATTCACCAATTACCGATAGGACAACAAAAATCTACTCAGACATCATAGGATGGCAACACATAATTGGATAATAATATGAAGCATAAAGCACCATGTTCAAGTAGAGGGTGCAGCGGGTTGTGGGAGAGTGGACCGCTGTAGATAGATGGGGGAAGATGATGAATATGTTGGTGAAGATGACGGAGGTGTTGGTGTAGATCGTCGTCACACGGTGATGGCCCCGGCGGCGTTCCGGCGCCAGCGGGAGAGAGGGGGAGAGAGCCACCCCCTTCTTCTTCTTCTTCCTTGACCTTCTCCCTAGATGGGAGAAGGGTTTCCCCTCTGGTCCATGGCCTCCATGGAGGCGGAGGGGCGAGAGCCCCCCCCCCCCCCGAGATTGGATCTGTCTCTCTCTGTTTCTGTGTTTCGGATTCTGCCCTTTCACCGTTTCCTAAATTCCCGGAGATCCGTAACTCCGATTGGGCTAAATTTTGACACGATTTTTATCTGAATATTGGCTTTCTTGCGGCGAAAGAAGGGCACCAACCACCTTACGGGGTGGCCATGAGGGCCCAGGGCACGCCCCCTCCCTCATGGCCCCCTCAGGCATCGTCTCGCGTTGATTCTTCTTCCCAAAAATCATATATATTCCAAAAGAAATCTCCATCAGTTTTTATCCCATTTGACTCGTTTGATATTGATTTTCTATGAAACAAAAAACATGCAACAAACAGGAACTGGCATTGGGCACTGGATCAATATGGTAGTCCCAAAAATAGTATAAAAAGTTGCCGAAAGTATATGAAAGTTGTATAATATTGGCATGGAACAATAAAAAATTATAGATATGACGGAGACGTATCAGCATCCCCAAGCTTAATTCCTGCTTGTCCTCGAGTAGGTAAATGATAAAAAAGATAATTTTTGATGTGGAATGCTACCTAGCATAATCTTGATCATGTAATCTAGTCATGGCATGAATATTAAGACACGAGTGATTCAAAGCAATAGTCTATCATTTGACATTAAGACAATAATACTTCAAGCATACTAATAAAGCAATCATGTCTTTTCAAAATAACATGGTCAAAGAAAGTTATCCCTGCAAAATCATATGGTCTGGCTATACTCTATCTTCACCACACAAAATATTCAAATCATGCACAACCCCGATGACAAGCCAAGCAATTGTTTCATACTTTTGATGTTCTCAAACCTTTCCAACTTTCACGCAATACATGAGGCTGAGCCATGGACATAGCACTATGGGTGGAATAGAATATGATGGTGGAGGTTGTGTATAGAAGACAAAAAGGAGAAAGTCTCACATCGACGCGGCTAATCAACGGGCTATGGAGATGCCCATCAATTGATGTCAATGTGAGGAATAGGGATTGCCATGCAACGGATGCACTAAGAGCTATAAGTGTATGAAAGCTCAAGCTGGAAAATAAGTGGGTGTGCATCCAACTTGCTTGCTCATGAAGACCTCGGGCATTTGAGGAAGCCCATCATCGGAATATACAAGCCAAGTTCTATAATGAAAATTCCCACTAGTATATGAAAGTGATAACTCAAGAGACTCTCTATATGAAGAACATGGTGCTACTCTGAAGCTCAAGTGTGGTAAAAGGATAGTAACATTGCCCCTTCTCTCTTTTCTCTCATTTTATTTTTATTTTTGTCTCCTTTTTCTCTTTTTTTTTTCTTTTTTTAGGCTTCTTTGGCCTCTCTCTCTCTCTCTCTCTTTTGGGGCTTCTTTGGCCACTTTTATTTTGATAACCTCACATGGGACAATGTTCTAATAATGATGATCATCACACTTTTATTTACTTACAACTCAATATTACAACTCGATAATAGAACAAAATATGACTATATGAATGCCTCCGGTGGTGTACCGGGATGTGCAATGATGTAGCGTAGCAATGGCATCAAAAAACGGACAAGCCATGAAAACACCATGCTAGCTATCTTACAATCATGCAAAGCAATATGCCAATAAATGCTCAAGTCATGTATCTCGGAATGGCTATGGAAATGCCATAATAGGTAGGTACGGTGGCTGTTTTGAGGAATATATAAGGAGGCTTATGTGTGACAGAGCGTATTGTATCATGGGGTTTGGATGCACCGGCGAAGTTTGCACCAACTCTCGAGGTGAGAAAGGGCAATGCACGGTACCGAAGAGGCTAGCAATGATGGAAGGGTGAGAGTGCGTATAATACATGGACTCAACATTAGTCACAAAGAACTCACATACTTATTGAAGAAATCTATTAGCTATCGAAACAAAGTACTATGCGCATGCTCCTAGGGGGATATATTGGTTGGAAAAGACCATCGCTCGTCCGGGACCGCCACTCATAAGGAAGACAATCAATAAATACTTCATACTCCAACTTCGTTACATAACGGTTCACCATACGTGCATGCTACGGGAATCACAAACTTCAACACAAGTATTTCTACAATGCACAACTATCCACTAGCATGACTCTAATATCACCATCTTTATATCGCAAAACTATTGCAAGGAATCAAACATATCATATTCAGTGATCTACAAGTTTTATGTAGGATTTTATGACTAACCATGTGAATGACCAATTCCTGTCATCGCTCCAAATAGATATAAGTGAAGCAAGAGAGTTTAATTCTTTCTACAAAAGATATGCCCACACTCTAAAAAATATAAGTGAACCAAAAGAGCATTCTATAAATGGCGGTTTTCAATGTGAAGAGAAAGAGGCAATCCAAACTTCAAATGATATAAGTGAAGCACATGAAGCATTCTATAAAGCCATACTCAAAAGATATAAGTGAAGTGCAATGAGCATTCTATAAATCAACCATGGACTATCTCATACCAGCATGTTTCATCAAAGAAAAGTTAAAACTAAATGCAAAAGACGCTCCAAGATTTATGCATATCATGTGACGAATAAAAATATAGCTCCAAGTAAAATTACCGATGATCGTTAGAAGAAAGAGGGGATGCCTTCCGGGGCATCCCCAAGCTTGGTTGATTGGGAGTCCTTGAATATTTCCTTGGGGTGCCTCGGGCATCCCAAAACTTAGGCTCTTGCCACTCCTTATTCCTTCATCCATCGTGATCTCTCCCAAAACTTGAAAACTTCAATCACACAAAACTTAACAAAATGTTCGGTAAGATCCGTTAGTATAATAAAGCAAATCACTACTCTAAGTACTGTTGCAAACCAATTCATATTTTGTTTTTGCATTGTAGCTAAAGTGATATATATTTTCCATGGCTTAATCCATTGATAGAAATCGATAGTTTCATCAAAACAAGCAAACTATCCATCAAAAACAGAATCTGTCTTAAACAGGACAGTCTGCAGTAATATGAACATTCAACATACTTATAGTACTTGAAAAATTCTGAAATAATTAGTAAACATAAAAAAATGTATATAAAGACAGTGCAAAAAGTTTCAGAACCTTTTGACGCTCCAGTAAAAAATGTAAAATCGCGCACTACAGCCAAAGTTTGTGTTCTGCACCGCACAAACCAACAAGCAATGTAAACATCCTAAAGGCAAATCTTATAATATAATGGAATTGTACAAGAGGATAATTATTTTTGTTGATAAGTTTCTGTAATCAAGATTCACAAAGTTTCCGTGAGCATGAACAAAGTTCAAGGAGCTCCCCCACTTCAACAATGCTTGTCTCTCTCACTTTCACATTCCTTTTTGAAAAGTTTTGGGTTCCCCTCTTTATTTTTTGTTTTTAAACTATATAAAGCACCCAACAGAAATAAATGACTGTCTAAAACTTCCGGGTTGTCTCCCTGGCAGCACTTGCTTTAAAGCCATTAAGCTAGGCATAAGGTGATCAAGTAATGAATCCACCGGAATCGATCCCAAGGTATATCAAAACCAATTTTAATTAACAATTATTTGTGATTTAGTAGTGAGCACAAAGTAACATATATCATGTAATGACGAAGTCTAACTCTCTTCCTATGCATTGGAATGTCATAAAAGAACAAGTCATGCACACATAGTAAAGGCCAATGCATAGTATAAACAGTTTCTTGCAATTTTATCATACTGGGCAAAATGATTTAGTAGTGAGCAGCAAGCACATGCATATTATATCTATCAAAATCATCATGTGTAGTAGTAAAATGCAACCCATCAATATAATCCTTAATAAGGGCAAACTTCTTCAATATAGTGCAGTCGGGAGAATTCAAATAGATAATAAGACTATCATTCGTGGATGCAATAGCAACAATTTCATGTTTAACATAAGGATCTATAGCAAGTTCATCTCCATAAGCATAATTCATATTGGCATCTTGGCCACAAGCATAGCAAGCATCATCAAAAAGGGATGTTTCAAAAGAATCAACGGGGTCATAACAATCATCCTTCGGTAAGAACGGAGGAACATTAAACAATGTATGACTTGAAGAGTTACTCTCATTAGAAGGTGGGCACGGGTAACTAATTCACTCTTCCTCCTTTTGTTCTTCGCTCTCCTCATCATCTTTTTCACCCAATGAGCTCCCAGTTTCATCAATTTCTTTTTCCATAGACTCATGCAAAATATTAGTCTCTTCTCAGACAGCGGAGACTTACACGATAAATTCATCAATATCATAATTGTATTTATAATTCTCATAGCAATATTTAAGGATAGCTAATTTTCAGGTCTATAAACTAAATCATCAAAATCTTCAAACTCTTTAAACAAAGATTCAATTTCATAAGCACCCATAAAAGCAATGAATTCTTCTATTTGTTCCACATCATAATAATCATATATACCATTAGCATAAGAAGCTAAGGTTCATCATCATTAAATTCACATGAAAAAGGAAGGTGTGGAGCCTTCAGCCTAGAGCAACAAGTATAATCATATCTCAAGCATAGTTGCCGAGCATACCAATGCAACATATAAAGTGAAAGAAGGGCACCAACCGCTGAGATTGGATCTGTCTCTCTGTCTCTCCCTGTTTCTGCGTTTCAGATTTTGCCGAGATTGGATTTCTCACGGCGAAAGAAGGGCACCAACCGCCTTATGGGGTGGCCACGAGGGCCTAGGGCACGACTGACCCCCTGGGCGCGCCCCCTGCCTCGTGGCCCCCTCGGGCATCGTCTCGCGTTGATTCTTCTTCCCAAAAATCACATATATTGCAAAAGAAATCTCCGTCAGTTTGTATCCCATTTGACTCCGTTTGATACGGATTTTCTGCGAAACAAAAAACATGCAACAAACAGGAACTGGCACTGGGCACTGGATCAATAAGTTAGTCCCAAAAATAGTATAAAAAGTTGCCAAAAGTATATGAAAGTTGTATAATATTAGCATGAAACAATCAAAAATTATAGATACGATGGAGATGTATCAGAAAGTAGTGGGTGGTTGTTTGTTCTTTGTTGCAACAGACTATGCATCACCCCTTTATACATCGGTAGATGCACATGGTGCTGGTGCATCCACTGTCCTGTGCAACTCTTTAGCTGTTGTTAATCTAAGGCCCTGTTTGGATAAAAAGTCCTAGGACTTTTTTAGTCCCAACTAAAAAGTCCCTAGTCCCTACCTGCTTGGTTCCAGGGACTAAACATGGACTAGAGGTTATTAAATGACATGCTAAAAGACCATGTTACCCCCAGTAATGAACTAATAGAGATAAGGTGCAATGCGGGCCAGGGGCAACTGTTGGAAAAAGTCCAAAAAGACTCTCCCTTAGGGTCTTCTTCCTTTAGCCCCAAATGCCCACTTTTAGTCCCTAAAAGTCCCTCCTGTTTGGTTTAGATGGGACTGAAAGGGACTTTTTTAGTGCCTACATCAAAAAGTCCATGTAAACAAACACCCTCTAATAATGTCGCTGGAGAATTGATGCAATGCCACAGTTAAAAGAAAATTACATGTTTAACGAATTTTATTGTTAATATAATCTCTCTGTTAATACTAGTAAAAATGCCCGTGCGTTGCAACGGGCTAAAAATATAGCAAAACATGCTCTATGTGACAATAAGTGCCATTTCTTATATCCAGTTCTGATAAACATCGGATATAAGTTTATAATATTATCACTTTTTGGAGTATGACGCATGGATGTAAATAATCCACCCTAACATCTTTCACCTTATTGAAGAGCAGTGGTACATGGAATAGTCTAGTAATATCTCTTACTTTTCAGAGAAAACAAATATTTCTTTGTTTCAAACTAATTATTCTTTTTGAAACTTTTAATCTTTTTCTTAGAATTGAAACATCTTTTGAAGATTAACATTTTATGGAACACATATTTTTAAAATAAGATTTTATTTGTTAAAAAAATTGGAACATTTTTGTCGGAGTGTTGTGCATTTAAAAGAAAAATTTGAACATATTTAAAACATGAATTTTTTTAAAGCAAGATGAATTTGAAACACTTTTTATCTTAAAAAAACACACACAAGCTCATTATCCGCAATAAAAAAGGATTGTTAGTATAAAGTTGGGAAAGTCTGTAACGCCCACGATGTGGCTATATCTCCCACGTGTCGAAGCACGACTTAGAGGCATAACTGCATTGTAAGCAATGTCGCAAGTGGAGTAATCTTCACACAACCCATGTACTAGATACGGAAAGAGATACATAGTTGGCTTACAATCGCCACGTCACATAATGCATATATAACATTGCATTCATCCAGATACAATCAAGGTCCGACTATGGAACCAAAATAAAGATAACCCCAAATGCAACAATGTCCCAGATCGCCCCAACTGGGCACCACTACTGATCATCTGGAAAGGAAACATAGTATTGTCGTGAGTCCTCATTGAACTCCCACTTGAGCTCAGTCGAATCTCTTGGAATGGCATCATTGGTACCTACATCTGGTTTTGGAGTAATCTGTGAGTCACAGGGACTCAGCAATCTCACACCCTCGCAATCAAGACTATTTAAGCTTAATGGTAGGTAAAAAGGGGTCTGAGGTGGACCTGCAGCAAGCACTAGCATATATGGTGGCTAACATACGCAAATGAGAGCGAGAAGAGAAGGCAAAGGCACGATCGATAAACTATGATCAAGAAGTGATCCTAGAACAACCTACGTTCAAGCATAACACGAGACCATGTTCTCTTCCCGGACTCTGCCAAAAAGACACCATCACGGCCACACACTCTGTTGATCCATTTTAATTAAGTTAAGTTTCAGGTTTTCAACAACCAGACATTAACAAATTCCCATCGGCCCATAACCGCGGACACGGCTTTCGAAAGTTCAAATCCCTGCAAGGGTGTCCCAACTTAGCCCATCACAAGCTCTCACGGTCAACGAAGGATATTCTTTCTCCCAAGACAATCCGATCAGGCTCGGAATCCCGGTTACAAGACATCTCGACAATGGTAAAACAAGTCCAGCAAAACCACCCGAATGTGCTGACAAATCCCGATAGGAGCTGCACATATCTCGTTCTCAGGGCACACCAGATAAGCAATCCGTACTACTAAAACCAACCCTCAGGTTTCTCCGAGGTGGCGCTGCAAGGGGCTCTAGTTTGGACCAACACTCAGAGGAGCACTGGCCCGGGGGTTTAAAATAAAGATGACCCTTGAGTCTGCGGAACCCAAGGGAAAAAGAGGCTAGGTGGCGAATGGTAAAACCAAGGTTGGGCTTTGCTGGAGGAGTTTTATTCAAGGCGAACTGTCAAGGGGTTCCCAATATAACCCAACCGTGTAAGGAACGCAAAAATCAAGGAACATACCACCGGTATGACGGAAACTAGGGCGGCAAGAGTGGAACAAAACACCAGGCATAAGGCCGAGCCTTCCACCCTTTACCAAGTATATAGATGCATTAAAATAGACAAGATATAATAGTGATATCCCAACAAATAAACATGTTCCAACAAGGAACAAACTCCAATCTTCACCTGCAACTAGCAATGCTATAAGAGGGGCTGAGCAAAGTGGTAACATAGCCAAACAACGGTTTGCTAGGACTAGGTGGGTCAGAGGTTTGACATGGCAATATGGGAGGCATGATAAGCAAGTGGTAGGTATCGTAGCATAGGCATAGCAAAAGAGCGAGCATCTAGCAAGCAAAGATAAGAGTGATTTCGAGGGTATGGTCATCTTGGCTGCAAAGTTCTCCGAGTTGACGTTAGCTTGATCCTCGTAAGTGTACTCAATGGGTTCCTCGATCACGTACTCATCTCCCGGCTATACCCAAGCAAGAACACAAGCAAAGGGAGACACAATCAACCACGGTGCAATGCGCAAGCAACATGATGCAAAACATGACATGATATGCGGGATGTGATATGCAATGCATATGCATGTTTCGGAAAGGAAAGATTGAACCTAGCCTCAACTTGGAAAACCAAGAGTGCCACTGGAAAGATGAGTTGATTTCGGTCGAAATCGATATAAAGATCACCGGAATCAGATGCACGTTTGCAAATGGCAAGCAAAACAATAATGGCGCAAAGCTGCGATTAACAGCACGAGGCCATCTAAATGCATCAAGAACAACATGCGACTGCATTCTAACATAACAACAAAGCACACGCTAGTGACCCACTCAAGATGCTTGACAAAAGATGAACACTGAGCTACAGCTAATTCACTCAAAAGCAGGTTCAAACAAGCATGTCAAAAGTGCAAAAGATATCAGGTTACAGACTTAGTGAAAATAACAACATGTCCGGAATTTAACATCAGGAAGCAATGTTTAGAGCCAGATAACAACATGCTACAGGAACATATTGTGGCAAATCAAGGCATGGAATGAAGCTACTCAAACCAGACAACAAAAGTCCCTTACTGGCCATGAGCCAAAAGGGATCAGAAAATACAATGGCAACCATGTGAACATAGCAACTTTCATTAACAGATTCAGACTTAGAAGAAAACTGGAACATGGCAAAACAGATTCACGTAGGCATGTATACGAGCTCGATGCACTCACCACAAGGAATTGCATGACAAACTAAGCATACACCCAGCAAGTAGACATGGCATAGAAGCTAAACATGGCAAGAACAACCTCATAGCATGCACGGATCAACTACAACAACCTCGGCAAAATTGCTTAACAAGTAACCAATCTACCAGGAACATTTTATAGCAAAAGTAGAGCTCGATTGAGTCATGCTAGGGTGCTCCATAATTGCAAACAAATACATGGATGGATAGAGCATAACAATATCTCAAAATGAGCCTTACTGAACATGCTCAAAAGAGGCATGGATCACTCTGTAGCAACATGAATACATGGCATAAAAATATTATCAGGGAAAAGACTTAGAAGATTTCTAAGTCCCTGAAATCAGCAACATCACGAGAGCTACTTTGCATGCTTGTGCTAGTCACGACAAAGATCACAAAAATACATGGCATACACCACTTTAAAGATGGCATGGCATACTTCAAAACACATGTAGGGCTCAAGATCATAGGAGGCACACATTAATCATGGCAAAAATGACAACTGTCCAATCTCTGCTAAGAATACTGAAACTAACATTGCATAGCAATCTTGCAACAGCATTTAGGGCATCAAGATGAACTCAAATGAACATGGTGCAATGGAATGAAATGAAGAGCTCGTCGAGACGAACAATTTGACATGCTACACGCCCAAAACGGAGCCACGGATGCATAGTTATGGCATGATGAAAAACGCTAAAAATTACTGAAATGGGGGCAAAAGTCAACCCTAGGGTTCCTTAGATCCAGATCGGGCACGCGGATCGAGGTTCGCTGGAATAGGGCTCGGGGTCACCGGACTTGCCGGATCTAGTCGGGAAGAAGAGGCCGGGGCGGCTCGCCGGAGAGGAGAAGGGAGGACGGGGCGGCGGACTCGGGGCCATCCTGGCCGCGGCGGACATCGGCGGCGAGCGGCGGAGGAGGTGCGGCGAGGTGGAGAGGCGGCGGTCGCAGGCGAGTGTCAGAGCGACGGAGGAGGCGAACGGTGGCGAGGCGGAGGGCGGCGCGGGTCGTCGGACGGCGGGGAGACGACCGGGCGGCGGCGGGGCGCCGGATGGGCCCCGGGGGCCCTCCTCGGGCCCAGGCGGGCCGTGGCGTGGGAGGCGGCGCGGTGAAGTGGGTGCCGGGCGGCGGCGAATGGCGGTGTGACACATGGCAGCGGCGGGGCGGTTCAGACACGTGCGGCCTGGCGGGATTTCGTCCGGCGGCGCGAGGAGAGGAAGAGGTTAGTGTTCATCCGTGATTTTCGGGGGGAGTTGCCTTTTTATAGGTAGAGGGAGCTAGGAGGCTCCAAATTGAGCACGGTTTGCGGCCACGCGATCGTGATCGAACGAACTAGATGATGGAGGGTGTTTAGGTGGGTTTTGGGCCACTTTGGAGAGGTGTTGGGCTGCAACACACACGAGGCCTTTTCGGTTCCTCGGTTAACCGTTGGAGTATCAAACGAAGTCCAAATGGCACGAAACTTGACAGGCGCTCTACCGGTAGTAAACCAAGGCCGCTTGGCAAGTCTCGGTCCAATCCGAGAACGTTTAACACCCGCTCACAAAAAGAGGTAAAAGGGGACACCGTAGGACATAGGAGCGCTGGAATGCAAGACGGACAACGGGGAAAATTCTCGGATGCATGAGACGAACACATATGCAAATGCGATGCACATGATGACATGATGAGAGATGCATGACAAAGACAAAAGCAACATGAAGAAAAAAACCCGACAACGAGGAAATATCATAACTTAGTTCCGAAAATGGCAAGAGTTGGAATACAAATATGGCAGGTTACATATGGGGCGTTGCAACACTCCACTACGAAAGGATCTCTTCCCAAGATCTAGGACTGGAAAAACTCCAGGTATTCGGAATGGAGGTGATCCTCGCGTTCCCAGGTGGCTTCACGGTCGGAATGATGTGACCACTTCACTTTTAGGAATTTGATAGACTTGTTGCGAGTCTTGCGCTCAGTTTCTTCAAAGATAGCAACGGGATGCTCACGATAAGACATGTCTTCTTGGAGATCAATCTCTTCAAAGTTGATTGTGCGGCCAGGAGTCTTGAAACACTTGCGGAGCTGAGACACGTGAAACACGTCGTGCACATTTGCAAAGTTGGATGGAAGCTCAAGTTGATAGGCGAGATCGCCTCTTTTGCCAATGATCTTGAAAGGACCCACGTATCTAGGGGCAAGCTTCCCTTTGATACCGAAGCAACGAGTACCTTTCATTGGAGAGACGCGGAGGTAGACATGGTCTCCGATCTTGAAAGCCAAGTCACGATGCTGGCTATCATAATAACTCTTCTGGCGCGATTGCGCGGCTTTGAGATTTTCACGAATGACTTTGCACATTTCTTCAGCCTCTGTGATCAAGTCATTGCCAAGAAGTTGGCGTTCACCAGTCTCTGACCAGGTAAGAGGAGTACGGCACTTCCTGCCATAGAGAATCTCGAATAGGGCCTTGCCCGAACTTGCTTGGAAGCTGTTGTTGTAGGAGAACTCGGCATATGGAAGACAATCTCCCCACTTCATGCCGAAAGAGATGACACAAGCCCGGAGCATATCTTCAAGAATTTGATTGACTCGCTCAACTTGGCCACTAGTTTGAGGATGAAAAGCTGTGATGAAGCGAATGTTGGTGCCCATGGCCTTCTGGAAGGAATCCCAGAACTTGGAGGTAAAGATGCTTCCATGATCTGAAGAAATCAACTGCGGAATGCCGTGCAGAGAGAAAATCCGGGAGGTATATAGTTCTGCGAACTGAGCTACTGTGATAGATTCTTTGATAGGAAGAAAATGAGCCACTTTGGTGAGCCTGTCGATGACAACGAAGATATCATCATTGCCACGCTTGGACATGGGAAATCCAGTCACGAAGTCCATGTCAATATGATCAAACTTCCATTCTGGAATGGCAAGAGGTTGGAGGAGACCAGCTAGTCGTTGGTGTTCTGCTTTCACTCTTCTTCAGACATCACATTCATTCACGAACTGAGCAATCTCGCGCTTCATTCGAGTCCACCAATACGACTGCTTGAGGTCATGGTACATCTTTGTACTTCTAGGGTGAATAGAGAGGAGTGAATTGTGAGCTTCGTTCATAATGACTTTACGAAGGTCACCCTTAGGAACAACAATGCGATCCTCGAAGAATAGAGTATCCTTGTCATCAAGGCGATAGCACTTGTACTTGGGTTGACTCTTGGCAATCCCAATCTTCACCTTCTTCACCATAGCATCAAGAAGTTGAGCCTCACGAATATGATCTTCCAAAGTAGGAGAGACTTGGAGTTTGGCAAGGAATCCTTGAGGAACAACTTGGAGATTGAGTTTGCGGAAAGCTTCACAAAGCTCTAGTTGGTAGGGCTTGATAATCAAACTGTTGCAGTAAGCCTTCCTACTCAATGCGTGAGAAATTACATTGGCCTTGCCTGGAGTATATTCAATACTCGGATTATACTCTTGAATCATTTCGACCCAACGAGTCTGCCTGAGGTTGAGGTTGGGCTGAGTGAAGATGTACTTGAGACTCTTATGATCAGTGAAGATGTCCACTTTTCTTCCCAATAAGAGATGTCTCCATGTTAAAAGAGCATGGACAACTGCCGCCAACTCGAGGTTATGAGTGGGATAGTTCTTTTCGTTGGGCTTCAACTAGCGAGAGGTATATACCACAACTTTCTTCTCTTGCATCAACACTGCACCCAGATCTTGAAGGGAAGCATCACAGAAGACCTCGAACGGTTTGGATTCATCAGGAGGAGTCAGAACTGGAACAGTGACTAACTTCTCTTTGAGGGTGTTGAAAGCGATGTCACATTCAGGCGACAAAACATATTTCATATGCTTCTGGAGAGGTTGGAAAGAGGCTTCGTGATCTTAGAGAAGTTCTCAATGAACCTTCGACAATAGGTTGCGAGACCAAGGAAGCTGCGGAGTTGCTTCACGTTCTGAGGTGGTTCCCAATTCACAATTGCAGACACCTTCTCGGGATTTACAGCTATGCCCTTGGCAGAGATGATATGCCCAAGGTAGAGAACCTCATCGAACCAAAACTCGCACTTTGAAAACTTCACATAGAACTGATGTTCTCTGAGTTTATCCAGCACCAATCTCAAATGCTTGGCATGATCCTCCTTGTTCTTGGAAAAGACCAAAATGTCATCGAGGTAGACCAAGACGAAGTCATTTGTGTAGGAGTTAAAGATGAAGTTCATCATGCGAGAGAATGTTTGAGGAGCATTGACAAGGTCGAAAGACATGACAGTGTATTCATATGAACCATAGCTTGTTCTGAATGCTGTCTTGGGGATATCTTCTTCACGAATGCGAATCTGATGATAGCCCATACGGAGGTCAAGCTTGGAGAATAATTGAGCACCTTTGAGTTGTTCGAAAAGCTCATTGATGTTGGGAAGTGGGTACTTGTTCTTTATGGTCTTTTTGTTCAATGGATGGTAGTCGACACAAAGTCGGTCCGTTCCATCCTTCTTCTTGACAAAAAGAACACCACAGCCCCAAGGAGATGAACTTGGTCGGATGAGACCCATACGCTCTTGAATATCGAGTTGCTTCTTCAGCTCCTTCAACTCTTCAGGTCCAAGCTTGTAAGGACATTTGCAAAAAGGTTCCGTGCCAGGCTCAAGGTCGATGACAAATTCAAATGGCCGGTGAGGAGGCATTCCTGGAAGCTCTTCTGGAAAGACGTCTTGATATTCGCAAACGACTAGAATTTGAGAAATGGCATCCAGCTCGCCGTTCTCGTTGAGGGAAAACAGTCGGATGGTATCATCATGAGCGGCAAAGACGATTACATCCTCAGACGAATGTGTCAATTGAATCTGCCTGGCAGCACAATCAAGCTGAGCCTTGTGCTTAGAAAGCCAGTCCATTTCGAGGATAAGATCAATATCCGAGTCACCAAGAACATTAGGAGAAGACAGAAGCTTATAGTCGCCCAACGTGATAGAGACATCCGGAACAAAAACCCGAGAAGACACTTGTCGGGCTGGACAAACAATAGCCAAAGGTCTCGGCAAAACTTGAGTAACCAAATCATGCATAGCCACAAAAGGTCTTGAATTGAAAGAATGCGATGCACCAGTATCAAAAAGAACTCTTGCAGGAATATCATTAACAGGAAGGTTACCCATGATCACATCTGACGAGTCCTCTGCCTGAGCTACGTTCACCATGTTGACCTTTGCAAACTTGGGATTATGCTTGACCACTGCAGTGCTAGCAGATCTCACAGGAGGAGGAGGAAGACACCTCTGATTGAAGCATTTGTTGGCATAGTGACCCTTCTGCTGACACTTGTTGCACGTGACCTCCGAGAGCGGACGGTGATACGGAGCACTTGATCTTGGAGCATGAGACGAAGTCTTGTTTTGAAAGCCTGGGTTGGGTGGGTGGGAAAATCCATTGCCACCTTTGCTCTTCTGCTGATAAGGCTGACGGAACGGAGGAGGAGGCAACCAATACTTTTGCTGCTTAGTTGCCACTTGAGTTGAGGAAGAAGGAGTTGCATCTCTGACTCGCTTCTTAGAAGCATCACACTTGAGTTAAGTAGCCTCTTGTTTCACTGCCATATTGTAGAACTCATCGTACTTCTTCGGCTCAAAAAGCACGAGAGCTAGTTGGAGATCTTCTCTGAGGCCACCTCTGAACTGATAAATCATGCTCTTCTCGTCAGGGACGTCTTGCTTGAAGAAACGAGCGAGCTTCTAGAACATGATGTTATACTGGTAAACAGACAAGCTGCCTTGCATCAGATTTCGGAACTCATCACGCTTGCTCTCAACAACACTCTGAGCTTTGAAGTCTTGACGGAATTCATCCCAGGTAATCACACGACCTCCTCTGGAATCTTTGTATTGCTGATAACACTCTGCAGCTTGGTCTTTGAGTTGGAACGAGGAAAACTTGACAAAGTCCTCAGGCCTGACATTGCTGCACTCGAAATGCTTGTAGATATCCACAAGCCAATCATCAGTGTGTGTTGCCTCGACACAGTTACTGAAGGTCTTTGGCTGGTTTGCGAGGAACTGGTTGAGTGTAGCAAACTGATTTTGATTGTTGCCATGGCCTTGATTTCCATGGTTGCGCTCTTGCAAGAGTTGCATAAGCATCTGCGTGCTGGCATTGGTAGCGGCCATCACAGCTTGCCATGCCTCCGGAGGTGGAGGTGGTGGCAGCGGATCCGGATTCAGACGCGTTGGAGGAGCCATCCTGAAGAGGGTGACATCCGTTAGCATCTTGACAAACATATATTCAAGCTGATTCAAAAAGGATCAAAATTGCAACATATAGTCTCAACATTCGAACAAGAATGAACGAATGCAATCCAAATTAAATGGTCACACTTCCATAAATTGAGAAGCCACTTAGATAGAAGTAGATGAATAAAACAACAAGGTACGAACATGAACAAATACTTGGTGAGGATTACCCAATCACAAACCAAATATCTGCGAAAGAAATACTAGAGCCACATGAATTCCCACCTATGAAACTCCTGAAATTTTCCTGGTTATGCAATCAGGTGTTGGGGATACAGGGGAAGCATAATATCTCACCCAAAGCTAGCAAATCCTACATCCAGCTGTATCCATCCTTCAACACATAACCAAGAAACCTTCAGAAATCATTTACCTCAACCTTCCAAAAGCATCCGTTATACGAGTTATGGCAATACTCCCGAACTCCCGCCCTAGTACTGGGTAGCGTCGAGGTTATCTCACCAACAACTGCATAAAAGAGATTTTTGATGTCGGCGAAACTCAGGTATTCCAGAGCTGCAACGATAAAATTGTGACTACAACACCTCGAAGCTCAACTCCCCGGGACATTGCCACAACCCCTAAATGTCAGGAGGCACCAAGAACAATGTTCTCGTCACAAAACCATCGGAACGATTCCATGATAGTGATCCTAATTTTTTTTAGTGAAATTTGAGAAGAGAAGAGTCAAAACTCTACGTCAGGATGCCTCACCAGAGCGACGAAGGGACTGAGGAGTAAAAAGAATCCTACTCTCCGATATATATAATCCTAAAAGACTCAAAACATTTTTCTAGACTCAACAACGCCAGCGATTCGATCAAGCAGGGGGCTCCTAAGTCAGGGAAGGCTCTGATTACCAAGTTGTAACACCCACGATGCGGCTATATCTCCCATGTGCCGAAGCACGACTTAGAGGCATAACTGCATTGTAAGCAATGTCGCAAGTGGGGTAATCTTCACACAACCCATCTACTGAATAAGAAAAGAGATACATAGTTGGCTTACAATCGCCACGTCACACAATGCATATATAACATTACATTCATTCAGATACAATCAAGGTCTGACTACGGAACCAAAATAAAGATAACCCCAAATGCAACAATGTCGCCGATCGCCCCAACTAGGCACCACTACTGGTCGTCTGGAAAGGAAACGCAGTATCATCCTGAGTCCTCATCGAACTCCCACTTGAGCTCAGTCGAATCTCGTGGAATGGCATCATCGGTCCCTGCATTTGGTTTTGGGGTAATCTGTGAGTCATGGGGACTCAGCAATCTCACACCCTCGCGATCAAGACTATTTAAGCTTAAGGGTAGGTAAAAAGGGGTCTGAGGTGGAGCTGCAACAAGCACTAGCATATATGGTGGCTAAGATACGCAAATGAGAGCGAGAAGAGAAGGCAGAGGCACGATCGATAAACTATGATCAAGAAGTGATCCTAGAACAACCTACGTTCAAGCATAACATGAGACCGTGTTCTCTTCCCGGACTCCGCCGAAAAGAGACCATCACGGCCACACACTCTGTTGATCCATTTTAATTAAGTTAAGTTTCAGGTTTTCTACAACCGGACATTAACAAATTCCCATCTACCCATAACCGCGGGCACGACTTTCGAAAGTTCAAATCCCTGCAGGGGTGTCCCAACTTAGCCCATCACAAGCTCTCACGATCAACGAAGGATATTCCTTCTCCCAAGACAATCCAATCAGGCTCGGAATCCCGGTTACAAGACATCTCGACAATGGTAAAACAAGTCCAGCAAAACCACCCGAATGTGCCGACAAATCCCGATAGGAGCTGCACATATCTCGTTCTCAGGGCACACTGTATAAGCAATCCGTACAACTAAAACCAACCCTCAGGTTTCCCCGAGGTGGAGCTGCAAGGGGCTCTAGTTTGGACCAACACTTAGAGGAGCACTGGCCCGGGGGTTTAAAATAAAGATGACCCTTGAGTCTGCGGAACCCAAGCGAAAAAGAGGCTAGGTGGCGAATGGTAAAACCAAGGTTGGGCTTTGTTGGAGGAGTTTTATTCAAGGCGAACTGTCAAGGGGTTCCCATTATAACCCAACCGTGTAAGGAACGCCAAAATCAAGGAACATAACACCGGTATGACAGAAACTAGGGCGGCAAGAGTGGAACAAAACACCAGGCATAAGGCCGAGCCTTCCACCCTTTACCAAGTATATATATGCATTGAAAT
The DNA here is from genome assembly GCA_034509565.1 of Triticum monococcum. Lineage (NCBI taxonomy): Eukaryota > Viridiplantae > Streptophyta > Magnoliopsida > Poales > Poaceae > Triticum > Triticum monococcum. Next base: position 209,730,002 of record CM067847.1, on the reverse strand, counting down.
AGACAAGATATAATAGTGATATCCCAACAAATAAACAAGTTCCAACAAGGAATAAACTCCAATCTTCCTGCAACTAGCAACGCTATAAGAGGGGCTGAGCAAAGCGGTAACATAGCCAAACAACGGTTTGCTAGGACTAGGTGGGTTAGAGGTTTGACATGGCAATATGGGAGGCATGATAAGCAATTGGTAGGTATCGTAGCATAGGCATAGCAAAAGAGCGAGCATCTAGCAAGCAAAGATAGAAGTGATTTCGAGGGTATGGTCATCTTGCCTGCAAAGTTCTCCGAGTTGACGTTAGCTTGATCCTCGTAAGTGTACTCAACGGGTTCCTCGACCATGTACTCGTTTCCCGGCTTTACCCAAGCAAGAACACAAGCAAAGGGAGACACAATCAACCATGGTGCAATGCGCAAGCAACATGATGCAAAACATGACATGATATGCGGGATGTGATATGCAATGCATATGCATGTTTCGGAAAGTAAAGATTGAACCTGGCCTCAACTTGGAAAACCAAGAGTGCCACTGGAAAGATGAGTTGATTTCGGTCGAAATCGATATAAAGATCACTGGAATCGGATGCATGGTTTGCAACTGGCTAGCAAAACAATAATGGCGCAAAGCTGCGATTAACAACACGAGGCCATCTAAATGCATCAAGAACAACAAGCTACTGCACTCTAACAAACAACAAAGCACATGGCAGTGATCCACTCAAGATGATTGACAAAAGATGAACACCGAGCTATGGCTAATTCACTCAAAAGCAGGTTCAAACAAGCATGGAAAAAGTGCAAAAGATATCAGGTTACAGACTTAGTGAAAATAACATGTCAGGAATTTTACATCAGGAAGCAATGTTTAGAGCAAGATAACAACATGCTACATGAACATATCATGGAAAATCAAGGCATGGAATGAAGCTACTCAAAGCATACAAAAAAAGTCCCTTACTGACCATGAGCCAAAAGGGATCAGAAAATACAATGGCAACCATGTGAACATAGCAACTTTCGTTAACAGATTCAGACTTAGAAGAAAACTGGAACATGGCAAAACAGATTCACGTAGGCATGTATACGAGCTCGATGCACTCACCACAAGGCATTGCATGCAAACTAAGCATACACCCAGCAAGTAGACATGGCATAGAAGCTAAACATGGCAAGAACAACCTCATAGCATGCACGGATCAACTACAACAACCTCGGCAAAATTGCTTAACAAGTAACCAATCTGCCAGGAACATTTTATAGCAAAAGTAGAGCTCGATTGAGTCATGCTAGGGTGCTCCATAATTGCAAACAAAGACATGGATAGATAGAGGATAACAATATCTCAAAATGACCTTTACTGAACATGCTCAAAAGAGGCATCGATCACTCTGTAGCAACATGAATACATGGCATAAAAATATTATCAGGGAAAAGACTTAGAAGATTTCTAAGTCCCTGAAATCAGCAACATCACGAGAGCTACTTTGCATGCTTGTGCTAGTCACCACAAAGATCACAAAAATACATGGCATACACCACTTTAAAGATGGCATGGCATACTTCAAAACACATGTAGGGCTCAAGATCATAGGAGGCACACATTAATCATGGCAAAAATGACAAATGTCCAATCTCTGCTAAGAATACTGAAACTAACATTGCATAGCACTCTTGCAACAGCATTTAGGGCATCAAGATGAACTCAAATGAACATGGTGCAATGGAATGAAATGAAGTGCTCGTCGAGACGAACAATTTGACATGCTACACGCCCAAAACGGAGCCACGGATGCAGAGTTATGGCATGATGAAAACGCTAAAAATTACTAAAACGAGGGCAAATGTCAACCCTAGGGTTCCTCAGATCCAGATCAGGCACGTGGATCGAGGTTCGCCAGAACAGTGCTCGGGGTTGCCGGACTTGCCGAATCTCGTCGGGAAGAAGAGGCCGGGGTGGCTCGCCAGAGAGGAGAAGGGACGACGGGGTGGCGGACTCGGGGCCGTCCTGGCCGCGGCGGACGTCGGCGCCGAGCAGGTCGTGGCGGCGGGTGGCGGAGGAGGTGCGGCGAGGCGGAGAGGCGGCGGTCGCCGGCGAGTGTCGGGGCGCCGGAGGAGGCGAACGGCGGCGAGGCGGAGGGCGGTGCGGGTTGTCGGACGACGGGGAGACGACCGGGCGGCGGCGGGGCGCCGGATGGGCCTCGGGGGCCCTCCTCGGGCCCAGGCGGGCCGCGGTGCGGGAGGCGGCGCGGTGAAGTGGGCGCGGGGCGCGGCGAATGGCGGTGCGACACGTGGCGGTGGCGGGGCGGTCCGGACAGGTCCGGCCCGGCGGGATTTCGTCCGGTGGCGCGAGGAAAGGGAGAGGTTAGGGTTCATCCGTGATTTTCGGGGGGAGTTACCTTTTTATAGGTAGAGGGAGCTAGGAGGTTCCAAATTGAGCACGGTTTGCGGCCATGCGATCGTGATCGAACGACCTAGATGATGGAGGGGGTTTAGGTGGGTTTTGGGCCACTTTGGAGAGGTGTTGGGCTGCAACACACACGAGGCCTTTTTGGTTCCTCGGTTAACTGTTGGAGTATCAAACGAAGTCCAAATGGCATGAAACTTGACAGGCGGTCTACTGGTAGTAAACCAAGGCCGCTTGGCAAGTCTTGGTCCAATCCGAGAACGTTTAATACACGCACATGAAAAGAGGTAAAAGGGGACACCGGAGGACATAGGAGCGCCGGAATGCAAAACGGACAACGGGGAAAATGCTCGGATGCATGAGACGAACACGTCTGCAAATGCGATGCACATGATGACATGATGAGAGATGCATGACAAAGACAAAACCAACACGAGGACAAAAACCCAACAACGAGGAAATATCATAACTTAGTGCCAGAAATGGCAACAGTTGGAATACAAATATGGCAGGTTACATATGGGGCGTTGCAAAGTCGTTTGTATGTCCTTTGGTGGCTCCTCCTTCATATTAACACTATCATCGGGTGGAAGAGGAATGATGTGAGTGTTTTTAGCGGGATTTGCAGACAGTGAAATTGTTGTATACTATTTGAGAGTTTAATAACTAATTCAAAAGTATTTTATTATAATTTCAAAAGATTTTCAATGCAAATAATTTTATTTCGGATGGAAGGGTGCTAGTGCATTGAAGTGGGATTGTTTATATACATTATTTGTCAATATTCAAAAACAAACATGTTTTTACTATTTTGATTTTTTTAGAATATGTTGGTTGCTTGGTTTGCAAGAATATATTTCATTCCTTTTCTTTTGCACTATTTGAACTTGGCCCGAAAACCGAACCACACGCACTCCCTGTCATCACCATAAAAATGAAAGCTTTTCTGGTAGGTGCTCATTTAGGATTTTTTTTGCAATGGGTAGCACAGTACAAGTACAAGACAATTGTATGTTTAGTGAAGGTTTTTGTTCATTTCCTATGAACTTTTATTTTCGAGATCACAGTCACATGAATATCAGCACATGGCTTACTAAGTTGAAACTGTTACTATCAGAGTGTAAAGCGGTACGGTCAAATAATCACAGTGGATCAATGTGAGGAGGTGACACCTAGAAGATAACCATTTGTTGGAATGCCAAGAACAATCGCACATAAATCCAAATAATTCGGTCCATCCAGCAGCTTCCAGCAACAAGGATTGATTTTAAAAAAGCAATAGGCAGTAAATCCCCATCGAGCCACACAACATGTCCCTTATCCACATAGCATCTCCATTCCTCCGCCTCCATCTTCCTCCTGCTACCTCACACCACCAAGCGCTGCTCCTCCTCCTCTTCTCTATCTAGCGCGCCCACACACAGCTTGGCGTAGCCCCGCCGCAGCGACCACCGCCGGATCCTCCCCTCCGTGCATCCCCCACCTTCGCATGCCGGCGGATCGCCATGGCGGGCCAACCTGTTCGAGGCCGCAGTCGCTGCCCCCCACACCACCCACCTAGCACACAACAGTGCCCATGAACGGCTTGGCGTTGCCTGATACGTCTCCATCGTATCTACTTTTCCAAACACTTTTGCCCTTGTTTTGAACTCTAACTTGCATGATTTGAATGGAACTAACCCGGACTGACACTGTTTTCAGCAGAATTGCCATGGTGTTATTTTTGTGCAGAAATAAAAGTTCTCGGAATGACCTGAAAATCAATGGAGATTATTTTTGTAATATATAAAAAAGACTGGAAGAAAGATCCACGTCAGGGGGCCCACACCCTGTCCACGAGGGTGGGGGCGCGCCCCCTGCCTCGTGGCCCCCCTGACGCTCCACCGACCTCAACTCCAACTCCATATATTCGTGTTCGGGGAGAAAAAATCAAAGAGAAGGATTCATCACGTTTTACAATACGGAGCTGCCGCCAAGCCCTAAACTCTCTCGGGAGGGCTGGTCTGGTCCGTTTTGGGCTCTGGAGAGGGGAATCCATCGCCATTGTCATCATCAACCTTCCTCCATCACCAATTTCATGATGCTCACCGCCGTGCGTGAGTAATTCCATCGTAGGCTTGCTCGACGGTGATGGGTTGGATGAGATTTATCATGTAATCTAGTTAGTTTTGTTAGGGTTTGATACCTAGTATCCACTATGTTCTGAGATTGATGTTGCTATGACTTTGCTATGCTTAATGCTTGTCACTAGGGCCCGAGTGCCATGATTTCAGATCTGAACCTATTATGTTTTTATGAATATATGTGAGTTCTTGATCCTATCTTGCAAGTCTATAGTCACCTATTATGTGTTATGATCCGTTAACCCCGAAGTGACAATAATCGGGATACTTACCAGTGATGACCGTAGTTTGAGGAGTTCATGTATTCACTATGTGTTAATGCTTTGGTCCGGTAATCTACTAAAAGGAGGCCTTAACATCCCTTAGTTTCCAATAGGACCCCGCTGCCACGGGAGGGTAGGACAAAAGATGTCATGCAAGTTCTTTTCCATAAGCACGTATGACTATATTCGGAATACATGGCTACATTACATTGATGAACTGGAGCTAGTTCTGTGTCACCCTATGTTATGACTGTTACATGATCGATCGCATCCGGCATAATTCTCCATCACCGATCCAATGCCTACGAGCTTTTCCTATATGGTTCTTCGCTTATTTACTTTTCCGTTGCTATTGTCATAATCACTACAAAACCCAAAAATATTACTTTTTGCTATCGTTACCACTACTATCATATTACTTTGCTACTAAACACTTTGCTGCAAATATTAAGTTTCCAGCTGTGGTTGAATTGACAACTCAGCTGCTAATACTTGAGAATATTCTTTGGCTCCCTTTGTGTCGAATCAATAAATTTGGGTTGAATACTCTACCCTCGAAAACTGTTGCGATCCCCTATACTTGTGGGTTGTCATCGCCCCGCCCCCAGTTCCCCATCCTACCATCGCCTGGTCGTGCTCCCTACAATAGCCGCCTGTGCTGCGCCGACTATGCGCTCCTCCTCTACTTGAGCGCGCTGTCGCGGGGTCGTGTCTGCCCTGGGCCAGGAGAGGACGTCGGGGCCAGTGAGGGCGGTGTCAGGCACGCCGCCACTTCCGCCTGCCTGCCCCACCGCCTCCGTTATTCCCCACACCGTTTCCCCTCCTACTCCCCTACTCCAACCACTGCAAGTGACCATGGCGGGTTACACGCGCGCGCGCTGGATCCCCCGTTCCCCTGCTCCACCACCAGAAATTCCACGGCGGCGAACAAGACGGCCTTCGGCCGCTCGGCTCACCACGCCGCCAAGATCCTCTAGCCCCATGCTCCACCACCACCAGTGGTCATGGCGGGCTACACACCCGCGTGATGGATCCCCTGCTCCCTGCTCCAACACCGCCAGTGGCCACCCGCGCGCCACCGGGAGTCCCACGGTAGCGGCCATGGTGACCTCTATAGACGAGCGGGCTCCGACCGCTCGGGTTTGCCACCGCTCCAGCACCGACCGATGGGCGGCCATGGCCATATGCTCATGCTCGGCCGTCTCCACCAGTTGACGTACTAACTCTGATTTTTTGTTCTGCATGTGTTGACCTCGGACCCTTTTTTGTGTATCTTCAGATGTGCTCTCTCTCCTCTCTTTTCTTTGATTTGTTCGTGTCCTTCATAATAGGAGGCTAGGCTCCGCCAAGGACTCGCCAGCGTCTAGACCCCCTCCACGCCATCCCCATCTCACCGGAGACCTACACCAAGTCCCATCTAGTGTCCACCCTTCGGCCCCGCCCCGCATCTCTACAGCTCGAGCGCTTCAGCCGCCTCGCACCCGAAGCAGAGGAGAGGGGCTCCCTGCCACAAGCCTTCCTTGGCTCCTGCGGCGTGGACGGGGGCGGAGAACGCAAATGGATAAGCGGCGGCGGTGCCCGGTGGTGAAGTAGTCTTAACATTAAGGATCATGGGTAGAATTGTAACTAATGCATGGTTGTTTTTGTAAAAGTGAAACATTTTTCCAGAGTGCCACTAAAATAGGGATTGCAGGTTGATTTCTTGTAAACCGAGGGGCTTTTATGCAAAATCGCTAGCAAAGACGGACAACCAGAAACCCGATTTTCTTTATTATTAGGTAAAGATGAATCAATGCCACCGTTTGAGAAATGCTAATGTCTTGCTTTCTTTCATATTTAGATAAGTTAGATGTTTCTTTTTGTTGGCTTCTTTGTCATCCACCGTTATTGTCCACTAGTTGTTTCCTTTGCACCTTTGTGTAAACAGGATTATCTACTTCACCTCGTTGCTGTTGTGACCTTTTGTTGCACTGCACAAAACACTTTTGTTTTAAGAGTGTTTTGTGCAGTTCAACCAAAATGTCACACCAACAATGTTGCTTGATTTCTTGATCTTAGTGGAACTGCGCAAGAGCAGATCTAAATTCCTATCCGTGTTGGCAAATTTGGTTCAGATCTTCTTCTTGTGAGTTGTTTGAATTCCGCATCATGAGAGGTCAGTACTAGCCTTCTTTCACATGATTGTGCAGTGTGCTTTCATATGTTATGCTACTTCCACGGTAATGTTGCTTGATTTTAGTGAACTGCATAAATGAAGACAAGACTTCCAATCTGTATGTGCACCGTAATATCCCGTTAAGGTAAGATAAGTATATTTCACAACTGTCGGCCTGTATTTTGTCACTTTCATTAGAAAATTAATGTCGTTGTGTACTATACTTGTGCTCTTTAATTGACATGCCAAATCTTACGTTAAAGGCGAAGCTTATCTGTTACTGAACTAAGTGATGAAGGGGAAGAACAAGGGGAAGAAAAACAAAAATCAACTCCCGGTGTTGTAATCAAGCACTAGAACTGTGATGACATAAGTAATGATATAATTTTGCATCTTAACTTATTGGTATGGCTGGAACGAGCAATTGTTTTGTCACAAATTTAATGCCACTCTTAATGTAATATGTAATTATCTCTACTTATCCAAACAGGGATCTTCTTCGAAGATAGCATATATTTTAGTGGAACTGCACAAGAAGATGTTGGAAACATTAAACTAATCAAAGAGTATATAGTAACACTACTAGGAAAAAGGCTACTAGCAGCGCAGGTACCCGCGCTACTAGTATCGCGCTACAACTAATAGTTAGTAGTAGCGTGGGCTAGACCTGCGCTACTACTAACTTTGTTAATATTAGCGTGTGCCAACCACGCTACTGCTATTATGTACACGCGCTACTACTAATGAAATAGTAGTAGCGTGGGTAAACAACCAACGCTACTAGTATCCTATATACTAGTAGCGCTCAGTTTGCTCCCCACGCTACTACTAACTTATTAGGAATTAAAAAAATAAACCAGTACACATCACTATAAATACAAGATTTTTAATAAACCAGCATTAGAACACATCCAGCAAGAGCATACATAATTGACATGGACACCGAAGCCAATAAATGAGCCAAAACCCCATCATTATGCATTGGTACTCATGATTGACCACTTCAAAGAACATGCAAGTATGTATGTCACTAACAATTGCAAACATAAGTTTCTTTTTACTACAGTTGTTGTATCTACTATCACACAGTTCCTCATTCTACCTGTTCTCACTCCAATAATAAGAAAAATGAAAAGGAAAAATAGAGATAATCTGCCGCAATTGCACTTCGGTGTCATGGATTCAGTCTGCCGCTTCAACATCTCATTATCCTGTAGCAATGGAAATTTGCCCCCAAATTACCTTTTACAACTCTTCAAATCTCTTCGTTGAAGCGGACAATGAGGACTTAACCTACAAACAAAGATTGTCCCATAAGCATTGCAGACTTCAATCATGGGAGAATATAAGAGTGTACAAGGCATATACATAAGCAAATAGCATCTTCAGTTTAGCAGAAGGATCTTACTAGTTCATACTACTAAATTTACATAAACTGAATCTTACTAGCTCAATCAGAATACTATGGTTTCTACAAAACTGTACTTTTGAATACTGTGAGGTGTTTGCCTAAACCAACAACAGTAGTTTCATAAACACTTGTATTCCTGATAGAGTGTTTTTTTAAGTTTTTTTAAAAAGAGGTCCAGACTAAGAATGATAACCTGAAAATTGACCAATATCATAGCTCTCAGAAACGTGAATGCAGAGGACTAAGGAAAATAAATGATTTATGCTATACATCTCCATACACATGCAAAGTTGCAATCATAAGAGTAATATTTGGCATGGCAAAGTTTGTGTCTCGTGATGGGATGGCAGACGCAATTGGCTAGAAGCACATAATAACTAACATTAGCATGAGCAAGGAGCAATCTATATCGGTACTGAACTACTGATACTGTTTGTCAAGCTAAAAAGCACAGAAGTCATTGATTCTACTGGATCTCTTTTTTGGACTTACGACTACACATACACAGGGAAACAATGACAAGACTGGATTGTTTAAAAAAAAGGAAGAGGATGATTAAGTGGTTTTACTTAAGATCAACAACATGTCAAACAAATCACTCTACCAAGGGTACAACTATGAGGTAGGTTGCACCAAACTCTCATCGGAGAGAGGAATAAAAAACGAGAGAGAGAGAGAGAGAGAGAGAGAGAGAGAGAGAGAGAGAGAGATGACCTTCTATCGTGTGGGCAGTAGCAGGGTCGGAGCAGCCACTCGCCTCGTCGTCCTCCTCTGACAGCAGCAGATTTCTGCTTGACAAGCAGATAGCAGCACAAAACGCAGGCATCAGGTGGCGTCAAGCACATGGCTGCATGTATAACAAAAGGAAAGGCAACTCTCTTCATTTTTCAGTTTCTAAAGTAAATACAAAATGATTATGAAATCTTAGGCATAACCAAAGGAAAGCAGATTCGCAAAATCACTTCAACTTGCTTATACTACACATACAGAGTCCATTTTTTTTACTGTTAATATTGATGTTATAACATGTTCAGTTACAAAGATGCAAACTGCACTAGTGATTTCAAAATTTGCCACCAGCGTGAGTTGAGTTGAGTTGCTAATTAACGAACGACAAGCACAATGCATATACAAGGTAAATTTTGCAAATACAGGTGGCCAACGTAATTTATTCGGTCTGAAACTTGAGGTGCTGCAAAGTATTGTGCTTCATTTGTTCAAGAATACAGGTAAGTTGGATAATTACTTGCCGTGGTGCAGCAAGCAGCTGGAAATTCAGAAATGGAATGAGCAGCCAAAGGTCGAGTAATGTGTGTTTAATGTGTTAACCTTGACGACCTGTTTGATGTCTTAAATCAAGATTCAGGTTCTGGCCTGTCTTATTTGAGAAGCACAATTCAAAAATTCCAACTGACCTGCATCTGCATGGTTGCTTCGTGACATGAAGTGTTGTTGTTCAGTACTGAACACTGGCAGACTCTATTCATCTTTACTGTTTTCCTCACCCTGCAGTTGCAAACAAAACCAATCCATGTACAGCTATTTATTGGGGTAAAATTAGTTGTAACTGGGTTGGCACCCAGGAGAAATCCCACCCAAACGTAGTTTAGTTAGTACCATGAGGTTCATGAAACTGAAGAGCGGGATCCCCGAATGGCTGAAGCGTCGATGCATGCATACCAAATAGCGGAGCTGGTGAACCGGGGCTCGCCTTGGTCCTGGGGCCAACAAATCCTCGGCCTCGTTGAAGCCGCGCTGGGGTCGTTGCCCCTTCGCCGGCCCACTCGCCCCCGCTCTCTCTCCGTCCCCGTCGGCAGGCGGCGAAGACCCACGGGAGCATAGGCCCCGGGATGCGTCGGCGCAGCGGCCACCAGGGACGTAGGCCGCGACAGGCACGATGCGATGGTAGCGGCTCTGCCCATGGCAGTGGCAGCTGGTGAGGTGGGGAGCGCCGGCGGTGGGGTTGGGGGAGAGGAGGTGGGGGGCGCCGGCGGTGGGGTTGGGGGAGAGGAGGTCGTCGGCTGTGACGGGGTTGGTTGGGGGAATCGTGGGGAGTGGAGGAGAGGCGACGCGAATGGGGGAGAGAAAGGCGGAGGAGGGGTGAGAGGCGGAGGTGGCGGTGGCAAGGAGATTACCACTTGGTAGTAGCGATGGGTTTATACCACACGCTAACCCAACACTACTATTATGATACGTTTTGGGTGCACGGTGAAGACCACCTAGGCCTTATATAATCGGAAATGCTTAGGAAGGTGTTTAGAAAAATAAACCGGATTTTTCTGAAGCACCGGTGTCTATTTTTATAGGAGAGACGTTCTATACAAATAAGCACCGATGTCTAAAAAAAGTCTGGTTTATTTCTCCAAGCACCTCCCATTATACAAGGCCTTAGTAGTAGCGTGGGGTTTATAACCCACGCTACTACTATCAACTTAGTAGTAGCGTGGGTTTATAACCCGCGCTAGTACTAAGGCTGGTCCCGAGGGGCATGATGGAAAACACTTAGTAATAACGAGGGTTATAAACTCGCGTTACTACTATCAACTTAGTAGTAGTGGGGATATAAACCCGCGCTACTAGTAAGTAGCAGTAGCGAGGGGTATAAACACACGCTACTAGTAAGCATCTGCCTATAAGCTTTTCCCTAGTAGTGTAAGCATGGCAATCACAGTATATAACAATAGGTGGTTCCGGAGAAGTGCTTCATCTGTATGCTCTACACAATAAGCCTCCTGACAAAGGTTGGTACTCGCCCATGGATTTCATCCATATGATTGAGCTTTGTCATCTCTATTGGTGTTGTGCTACTGTTTAGATACTGTTATGAGAAAGTGGTATTGTCCTTGAGAAGTGCTTAGTCTGTGTTATTTTAAATATTTCCTTTCCTTTTTTTTCGAGCAAACAGGGATGCTAGCATTTAGTTGTCCTCTTGTCTTTGCACAACAGGATCATCCTCCTCTGAATAAGAATATGGAGTACGTGAAGTGCCTAGTTCCAATAATTCCAGGATAAAAAGCCAAGCCTCTCTTCCTAAGAAGGGAGAAGCTGAGATGGTTACATTATTGCCCACAAGAACAAACTAACTTCAGCTCAGAAGGACTCACGGTACTCCATCTTTGTTACTGTGATGGCAAATACAATGTCGTGTTAGGATTCCTTCCGGCGAGTTCCATTTTTAAATGTGTGCTCTGCATGGATCATGTAGGTTGCCTATTTAAACTGTCAATTCATAGTACAGTCTGCTTTATACTAATCACTTTTTTAGTATTTGTGCAAACAGTGGTGCTCAGCTTAATTTCAATGGGAACAACACAAAATGTTCATGAATACATCGAATCATTCATTTCCACCACAAGAAAAGAGGTGCTGATATGTTCAAGGCGTTGCAACTGTCGAATTCAGGGTTCTGCAAACCCTTGAGAGGTTTGAACACTGGGGTGGGTGCTAAGAACTCTCCCCTCTCAGTCTGCCTGCTCGATGATTTCATGGCCTAGTTCTACGAACCCAAGGGACAAGAGACACGGCGGTTTATCCTGGTTCGGGCCACCTTGCGGTGTAATACCCTACTTCAGCTTTGTGGTGGATTGCCTCGAGGGGCTGAGGATGAACTAGTACAATGGTGGAACAGCCTCAGGAGGTGAGGTGTTCTTGAGCTCGATGAGCTGGTGGATGAGAGGATGATCTGAATGATCCCCCTTTCTATGGTGGTGGCTAAGTCCTATTTATAATGGCCTTGGTCCTCTTCCCAAATGTAAGGCGGGAAGGGATCCCACAACGGCCAAATTTGAAGGGTGACAACTAGTACAAGCTATCCTGACAAAAGTAGTCTTTGCCTGCAAAAGGCTCTGGTGGTCACGCTGCGGTGGGCTCCGCGATGACCTCTGTCCTGTCGTCCTGGTGGTCTTGGTCTTGTTGCACCAATATGGAAACCTTTGCTTGATTCCTCGGGACTCCGCGCCTGCGCTTGCCTCCTTGGCACCAAAGGGGAAACTAGTACAGTACACCCGCTGGTGCCCGCCTGGCCTTGGTCGTCATGGCTCACGTCATGTGAACCTCGTGAGGTGCACCTTGCCTTGATATCTCCGCTCCTTGGGAGCTAGCCTAGCGAGGCTGCCCCCTGGGAGGTCTTGGTGTCGTCCGCCTCACGAGGCTTGGCCCCTCGCAAGGGTCTTGAGTTGTCGTTGCTGAAGCTGGGCTGTACTAGGCTGCTGACGGAGCCACGCCGTGGGCCGCAAGCAGGCAAGTGTGGGTACCCCCATTCCTAGGACGTCGGCAGTAGCCCCCGGGCCCAAGGCGCGCTCGAACTTGGCTTCGAGGTGAAGCCAAAGGGCATGGGCGGAGCGTCGCGGGCCCCAACCGCCTGCAGCCTCGGTCGACGCGCGGCGATTAATGGGACGTGGGCACCTCCGCTTCCCCATGCTGCCTTGGCAACGGTTTGACTTGACGAGACTCTATTGCATGCAGAGAAAAACCATCAGTACGTGCGACCGTGGAGGCCGGCGGTTGGCCTCCTCTTGGCTATAAATGAGGGGAGGGGCGGAGCCCCCTTTCCTCATCTCTGTCTTCTCACAATCCGCTTCTTCTTTGTCTTCCTTGTCTGTCCATCTTCCTATAGCTCCCATGGCGCCTATCAGGAGGTTCTCTTTGGCGGAAAAGGGAAAGGCCCCTCGGGAGGAGCCTGAACCACTTCCGCCGAAGAAAAGGTTCAGTCGCCCTCACGATGCCGGGGAGAGACAGGAGGTGTCACTGTCCTGGTACAAGCGGCCACCGCCTGGCTTCCCATTCCCCCAGTACGCCCGAGCACAGGGCCCGGGAGAGGGCCGCAGCGCCCAGCACCACACGGGCCACGACCACGGTGGCCAGGCTGAGGCTGCGCGGCCGGCCGACGCGTGAACCCACGTTGAGGGTACCTCACGTGAGATCATGATATGGGCGGCAATGCCGCCGCACACTTGGATCTAGTTCTCGCGGTTCTTCGCCGAGGAGATGCCGCTGAGGGGGCCGCTTGAGTTGTGGCTGCAGCACGTCGAGTGCTGCAGCCTAGCCACGAGGGAGGAAGTCAAGGCCATCCCTCCGGGCGGCATCGTCATGACCCAAGGATGGGGCGAGGTTGCCGCGCCTACCACGCGGACGGGGCCCTCGCCATCCACTTTTAATTACGATGGCACTTCCACGCTGTTCTTCAAGGTCTTTGATGAGGAAGGCCACCGCCTAGAGTGCTTCCCTGGGGCAGCCGCCAGCATGGCGCGGCAGCAGGCGCTGAGCCTGCTTCCGGTCCTACCGACAACTCCTCCATGAGCAGCGACGAATCCTAGGAGTCCAGCGACTCTCCCGAGCCTAGCGAGTCTCCGGAGTCAAGCGACGACGGCTACATGCCACCGAGCTCTCGCCGTGTCCGGAGAGCGGCGGCGGCATCCGCTTGACATCGACGGTGATCTGGATGGGGTTAGCATTGGCCTCACATGGCCCACTGTTGATGATGGCATCAACGGTATGGCCCATAGTCAGGGCTCCTTGAAGTTTTTCTTCTTTTGTTCCCTGCGAGGAATCGAGGCAAACCCTGCGGGGCATGTAAAAAACCTTGTAACGATTTTTCTCTAAAGTTTATTAATCCGAGTATAAGGTTGCGGCTGTGTGTCAAGCTTCGGCATTGTTCCCCCTTTTTCGTTCTTGCGGTAGCTTAGCGCTCTACACCGGCAGGTCCTAGTCCACAGGAAGGCTTCAGCTGTCGTTGGTATGCCAGATCGCGATGCCGTGGTCAAGGCCAGGAGGTGAGCGGCCCGAGGTCTGGTAACAGCTCCTGAGGCGCGATGCTCAAGAGGTCCCCTTTGGCGTGCAAGCAGCTCCCTGGAGGCCGAAAAGGGAAGTAGCCACTATTGCAGGATGGTCCAAACGCGACACTACGATCAGAGACCCTTCGACGAAACTGTGTGCGATGCCATAATCACAAATGGTGGTGTAAAAGAACCGTAAAAAAGGTGCAAAACATTTGCGATGGCGGAGCTATCAAACACGGTTCAGATTTTAGTTGCATGTGTGATGCAGGGCATACGGTTCAGCTCAATGAACTTTTTGCGATGAGGCGGAACAAAAGAAACGGGTAGCCTGATGAAGGTGTGTGCGATATAGAGCATACGGTTCACCCGGATGAACTTTTTGTGATTAGGCAACACAAAGGAAACGGTCAGCCAGATCAAGGTGTGTGTGATACGCGGCAAACATGTCCGTAATCAGAAATGTGTGCGAAGACCAATAATAACACAGACGATTGCTGCTAATAAGCCGTGTGATTTGCTCTGTCTACAGTAGAATAACATGTATGTATATATATATATATATAACTGAAATAAACATCCAATTACATAAGTGACTATACAGATCATTCACACACACCTCAATAAACAATTGTGTGCATTCTAAAGTAGGAGAAACGATCGTCTAGTCATCTACTTCTTGTGACGCTCCTGCCACTGCTATGTGGCTCGATCCCTCGTCTGGGTCAGGAAGAAGACAGTTCCTCATGCCAACGATCCGCCTGTACATCTCGTAGATTGTGTACGCATCCATGGCCGCGTACTTGACATGTTGTTCATCCAGTCTCTTATGCCACACACTGTGCCAGGTGTTCCTGTCCTTAATTCTCTCATTCTCCATATTCATGTAGTAGGGGTCGATGATGGCCGAGGCGAGGTCAACTAGGGTGTTAAGTTTGTTTTTTTGCTGCCCCAGACCTTGTAGTGGCTTTGGATGTTGACAAGATTCTTGCATTTCAATTCCAAAACCTTGAGTGCTTTTAGATCGTTGGTGGTGTCCACCGTAGCGAAACTGTAGTCGGAGCTGCTGATAAACCTGGAGAAATGCTCGGAAGGCCTTGTGGCAAGGTGGTAGTGGTAGACGAGGACGTCATGTCCCACGCACAACTGGGCAACGACAATCTTTTGATCGTGCCTGGCATGACCGATGGTGCACTCGAGGTCGAAGCTGACCACTCAGTACTTGTCCTCGGCAAGGAACTGCTCCATAGTTTGGATGGAGCTCTCCACCGAGACCGGATCATTCATGTACAACACCGAGAGGGCCTTCCCCCTCATGTGGGTGTCCACTACGTGATGCATGGTGAACTGCCCGCCGTTGTCGTCGTCGGTCGCTGGGAGCGTCATTGGAGCCACGGAGAGCGCCATTGGAACCACTGTATGTCCTCTATCTATGTGTCCTTGTGGGTGTGCTAATTGTGTCGTGTGAGATGAGAGATGAAGGTAAACAGCCACAAGAATAAAAGGGGGCCAGGCGGCGTGGATTCTCGGCGCGTCCGCATGGCAGTTTTTGCAGCGGGTAACTGCATCATCGCGCCGCGCCCGGCGCAACCGCTTGCACACGAACATGTGTGATCATGCGCTGGCTCCAAACACTGGCAGTACGCGTGGAGGGACGAGGGAAGTGCACCCGGAGGGACGCGAGAGTAGATCGCGCACGGCGGGGCGCGAGCAGAGCGTGCCGCGGCCACATGAACCGCAAGAAACCACACACATAGAGCAGTTGAACAGGTAGGAAATGGGCGCCTACAAGCCGGCTGACAGTTGCGTCGCTGCGTAGAGAGCGGCCGTGTGCTACCACCTCCGTCTAGTCTATAGCCTCCTTTATATTCTGTGCCATACTTTGCCCTCAAATTTAACCAACAAAATATTAATGCATGTTTTAAAAATTATATAATTGGAAACTATGTTCAAATACAAATCCAACTATATAATCTTTGGCGACAGACATTCGTATTTTATTAGTTAAATCATACTTATAAACCAGGACGGTGGTATAGTAGGTAATTGCAAACGTTTTTTTATTAACCATATGTGTATGTGGCCTTTCGTCCTCCTCTCGCATGTCTTGTCACCCCGCTGCCGCACACAGCTTACAACGCAAGCTTGCGCAGCGCGCGGGGGCGTTCTTTTGGCCAAACGATGGTGCCAATGAACCGCCGGAGAGCCCGTTACCGTGCAATCTCGCAGGTTCCCACGCAAGCTTCCCGCCCAACTCGGTGAAATCCCCCAAAATCACAATGCTTACCGGCCTGCTATAAAAACCCTCACGGCCGGCGAATCTCGCGTCGCATTTTCCACTCCCTCCATGTAGCTTATCTCGTCTGCTTCTCCCACAATCTCCAATGGCACCAGTCCGTCGTCGTCACTTAGCCACTCCGCCGTCATCAGAGGACAGCTCCAGCTGGGAGGCTACATCGCGGCGGCGGCGCAGTCCCCGGCGTAGTGTAGTGCATGCGGCGTCCCTATTGGGTGTGCGCGGAACACCCACCACACGCCCCGCCACCAGTGCCTGTCTATAGCTATTGCCGGCCGTTGTTGCCGCCGCACCACCGTTGAAAGCCAGGGCCATCACACGCTCTGCCGCCGCGGCCCGAAGGCGGGAGGTGGCCGTCATGGCGTCCACCCCACTGCCGACCACTATGGCCATCACCCGCTCCGCCATCGCGACCCAAAAGCGAGAGGTCGTGGTCGTGGCCGCTACCCCATCGTCGGCCACCGTGGCCGCCAGCCCATCGTTGACTGTCGGGGTCATCACCAGCTCCGCCACCGCCGCCCGAAGGAGGGAGGCGGAGGTGGATGCCCGCACGTGTGTCAGCGACCATGCACGCTACACCGAGTTCCTGCGGGAGGAGGAGGAGTGCCTCGTCGAGCATGCAAAGAGCCTTACCACTACCGTGGTCGCGGCACACGCCCTCTCAGAGGCGAGGAATCAGGAGATCTACGAGGAGAACCACCGCCTCGAGAGGGGTCGTCTGGAGCGGCAGAGGGCATTCGAGGTGAGCGTCACTGAAGCTGCAACAGCGACAGGCACCATATTGCGGTTGCCCAGCTCGTCGGTAGGCTCCTCCTCCTCTGCCTCTTACTGAGCGCGCTCGGTAGAGGAGAGGCAGCCGAAAGTAGTACAAAGCCCCTCCGCATTAGTAGTAGTAGTATTTCGGGGCTATTTTGTTCAGTTCATCTGACTATAGATGTGGTGGAACTGTACAACGTACTTAAAATTAGCTAGTATATATAGTTGAACTAGCTAGTTCAGTACGTGGTTGGAAAAAATTGGGGAAAAGTTTGGATGGTCCAGTTGTCGAGTTGAACTGTTTGTATAAATTAAGAACGACTGCTTAATCTATGAATGAACTGTATGCTTAATTATTGAATTGTAGTTGCAAAAATTAGATAGTGCTAGTGATTTTTAGCTTCATATTTTGACAAATCACAATGTTACAAGGTGTCGGTGTACAAAAGTAGGGGCTCTCCTTTTGCACCCCTTAACTTGTGCACGGGCAGTCAGAGCCGTGCCCACGACCACACTAAGAAGGGCAGGGAAGGGATGCCAGAGCAACGCCAAGACCAGAGACGCAAAGAGAGCAAGAGGGCGAGGTGGACTCCCCCGGCAAGACTCTTGTCGGGGTGGCTTCCGCAGCCTCGGCAAGATCCTTCCCGGGGCAGCTTGCCTGACGCCAGCAGAGCGCGCCACCCTTGAGCCTAAGGGGTTCCTACGCCATATTGGAACTGAGGCTCAGGAGGCACCTCCGTGGTGGCATGCAGATCTTTGTAGAGATCATAGACACGCAAGATGAGATTGAAGCCAGAAGACGACGACCCTTGGCGATATCCTTGCCAAGGAATCCACGAGACCCCCGGCAAGATCCTTGCCGAGGACAACCGCGGTGCCGCAGCGAGACCCTTGTCGGGCCCTCAGCAAGACCCTTGTCGGGCCCTTGGCAAGACCCTTGCCGAGGACGCCCGCGAGGACGCAGCCATGCCCGCGTCCGCCAAGACTCCACCGCCGCTCCCATACAGCTGCCAGCTCAACCAGCTGAGCAGGCATCTACGTGGGAGTGCGCGGCCTCTACACCAACTCAGCAAGCACCTGCGTGGTGGAATGCAGATCTTCATGAAGGCTCCACCACCACGCCAGCCCAGCGGCCAGCCAACGTGGCGCTACAACGCCTTGTCAGCTTGGACGCGCGTTGGAGCCACGCGAGGTGACGACAGCTGGGACGAGCTTCTTTGCCGTCCCTAATAAAGCAAGAGGGGCATATCGGTAGTGCATTAAATGCGTTTATCTAATGATGCCAGGGGATAGACTCAGCCCATGTACACCTTTCCACCTCTTGTGTGCCACTGTGGCAACCCCTTTTGTCTATAAAAGGAGGCCCGAGGCGTACTGGAGAGGGATTCAGATCTCTTGGACTAGACAGCCACTGCAGCTAGTTCAAGAACACAAGAACACCTCAGTACACATCAAAGCGGGACTAGGGTTTTATGCATTTCCGCGGCCCGAACCTGGGTAAAGGATTTGTGTGCTGACCGCCAGACCCACTCTTCGCACAACCCCGTGCCCGCCAACCGTAGAAGGGATTCCAGTGACCCCATAGGTGTCGTTTCCCACCGACACAAGGATTGACAAATCTTACCAAATTGTTTGTACGTGGTTGCACACGGGTCATCCAAAACAACCATTTGGATTGAAGGGATGCACAAATCCTGCGCTGCTCTCAAGTTGCATACGGGTGTTCTATCTAAAACGTTTGCGATCAAGAGCAGCAGAAATCCTGCTCGGCACATTTTTATTTGGCTTCCTGGGGAAGCTCTCGGTTTGCATACGGGTGTTCTAAGTAAAATGTTTGCGATGATTGTTTTATATTTAGAAAGCAAACTAAACTGTGGCCTCGGTGCCATTAATGGAGAGGATGCGAGCAAAGAGGGAGGCCATGGAAGTCAAATGGCTCGCTTCCCAGTGAGCCTGTGCAGCGTACAGCTCACATGCTTCCCGGCGAGCCTACGCATTCGAGGACAGCTTGCACGCCTCTCGGTTAGCCTGCACACCGGACGGCGCTCACACGCCTCATGTTAAGTCAAGGCCAAGCAGTTGTCCGCACGACACCTCCTACAGCCATTAAAACCAAGACACGTGGCGTCACATGAATGGTTAACAGAATGCACACAGTTTGAATTATACAAACATTTGAGATATTAAAGTGGCAGCTATTTTTTCAAAATGCCTTCATTGGCTGTCATTATTCGAGTGCACCTTCTCTCAAAATGGACATGAAAAATACCACAGCATGTCGGGTGCCATTCCATGATAGCATGCCAAGTTTTATGAATTTCAGACGAGTTTTGGATTTACTAGAATTTGAAAACCAGGCATCTCAATGTTTTGCCGGCAATCAATGGTGCCCTGGTGTTTGAAATTCATTCCCATTCTTGCATGGGACCTAAGCATGCACCCAAAGACACAAATTTGATTTTGCAACCAATTTACATGCACTGGAGCATGTGCATGTAGTTCAAATTTGAATTATGCACATAAATGCATCGAAAACTCAGTTAATGCATAAAAATGTCCAAACGAACCCCAAAAATCACAAAAATTGACACAACACTCTTGTTGTTCTATGTTGACACGAGAAATTTTTTGGAAGAAAAAAGAGGCAGTGGATATCGTTTCGTCCCAAAAGGTGGGACCTTACCTACCGAAACCATGATGCTTGTTGTGAGAAGCTCTGGTTTGTGAGAAGCATATACCCAAACCCGCCCCAAACGGGACAAAAATTTAATCATGGCATGTTGATGCCACTCCATGAAAGCATGCCAAGTTTCTTGAAGTTTAGACGAGTTTTGGATTTACGAGAATTTAAAAATGAGGCATATCTATGTTTTGCCGGCAATCAACGGTGCCTTGGTGTTTGAAATTCATTCCCATTTCTTGCATGGGACCTAAGCATGCACCCAAGGACATAGATTTGATTTCTCAACCAATTTATATGCAATGGAGCATGTGCATGTAGTTCAAATTTGAATTATGCACATAAATGGATTGAAAACTCAGTTAATGCATAAAAATATCCAAACGAACCCCGAAAAATCAAAAAAAATTCACACAACACTCCTGTTGTTCTATGTTGGCACGAGAAAAAAATTTGAAAGCAATAAGAGGCAATGGATATCATTTCGTCCTAAAAGGTGGGACGGTCCCTACCAAAAACCATCATGCTTGTTGTTATAAGCTCCGGTTTGTGAGAAGCATATACCCAAACCTGTCCCAAATGGGACAAAAATTTTACCACGGCATGTTGAATGCCGCTCCATGATAGCATGCCAAGTTTCATGAATTTCAGACGGGTTTTGGATTTACTAGAATTTAAAAACCAGGCATCTCAATGTTTTGTCGGCAAGCAACGGTGCCCCGGTGTTTGAAATTCATTCCCATTTCTTGCATGGGACCTGAGCATGCACCCAAGAACACATATTTGATTTTTCAACCAATTTATATGCAATGGAGCATGTGCATGTAGTTCAAATTTGAATTATACACATAAATGCATTTAAAACTCAGTTAATGCATAAAAATATCCAAATGAACCCCGAAAAATCACAAAAGTTGACACAACACTCCTGTTTTTCTATGTTGTCATGAGAAAAAAATTTGGAAGCAATAAGAGGCAGTGGATATCGTTTCGTCCCCAAAGCTGGGACGTTCCCTACGAAAACCATGATGCTTGTTGTGAGAAGCTCTGGTTTGTGAGAAGCATATACCCAAATAGGACAAAATTTTTAGCACAGCATGTTGATGCCGCTCCATGAAAGTATGCCAGGTTTCATGAATTTCAGACGAGTTTTGGATTTACTAGAATTTAAAAACCAGGCATCTCAATGTTTTGCCGACAATCAATGGCGCCCTGGAGTTTGAAATTCATTCCCATTTCTTGCATGGGACCTAAGCATGCACCCAAGGACACATATTTGGTTTTTCAACCAATTTATATGCACTGGAGCATGTGCATGTAGTTCAAATTTGAATTATGCACATAAATGCATCGAAAACTCAGTTAATGCATAAAAATGTCCAAACAAACCCCAAAAATCACAAAAATTGACAGAACACTCTTGTTGTTCTATGTTGACACGAGAAATTTTTTGAAAGAAAAAAGAGGCAGTGGATATCGTTTCGCCCCAAAAGGCGGGACGTTCCCTACCGAAACCATGATGCTTGTTGTGAGAAGCTCTGGTTTGTGAGAAGCATATACCCAAACCCGCCCCAAACGGGACAAAATTTTTACCACGGCATGTTGATGCCACTCCATGAAAGCATGCCAAGTTTATTGAATTTTAGACGAGTTTTGGATTTATGAGAATTTAAAAATGAGGCATGTCAATGTTTTGCCGGCAATCAACGATGCCTTGGTGTTTGAAATTCATTCCCATTTCTTGCATGGGACCTAAGCATGCACCCAAGGACATAGATTCGATTTCTAAACCAATTTATATGCAATGGAGCATGTGCATGTAGTTCAAATTTGAATTATGCACATAAATGCATTGAAAACTCAGTTAATGCATACAAATGTCCAAACGAACCCCGAAAAATCAAAAAAAATTCACACAACACTCCTGTTGTTCTATGTTGACACGAGAAAAAAATTTGAAAGCAATAAGAGGCAATGGATATCATTTCGTCCCCAAAGGTGGGACGGTCCCTACCAAAAACCATCATGCTTGTTGTTAGAAGCTCCGGTTTGTGAGAAGCATATACCCAAACCTGCCCCAAATGGGACAAATTTTTTACCACGGCATGTTGAATGCCGCTCCATGATAGCATGCCAAGTTTCATGAATTTCAGACGGGTTTTGGATATACTAGAATTTAAAAACAAGGCATCTCAATGTTTTGTCGGCAAGGAACGGTGCCCGGGTGTTTGAAATTCATTCCCATTTCTTGCATGGGACCTAAGCATGCACCCAAGGACACATATTTGATTTTTCAACCAATTTATATGCACTAGATCATGTGCATGTAGTTCAAATTTGAATTATGCACATAAATGCATTGAAAACTCAGTTAATGCAAAAAACTGTCCAAATGAACCCCGAAAAATCACAAAAATTCACACAACACTCCTGTTGTTCTATGTTGTCATGAGAAAAAATTTGAAAGCAATAAGAGGCAATGGATATCGTTTCATCCCCAAAGGTGGGACGTTCCCTACCGAAAACCATCATGCTTGTTGTGATAAGCATATACCCAAACCTGCCCCAAATGGGACAAATTTTTTACCACGGCCTGTTGATGCCGCTCCATGATAGCATGTCAAGTTTCATGAATTTTAGATGGTTCTTGGGTTTACTAGAAGTTAAAAACCAGGCATCTCAATGTTTTGCCGGGAATCAACGGTGCCCTGGTGTTTGAAATTCATTCCCATTTCTTGCATGGGACCTAAGCATGCACCCAAGGACACAGATTTGATTTTTCATCCAATTTATATGCACTGGAGCATGTGCATGTAGTTCAAATTTGAATTATGCACATAAATGTATTGAAAAGTCAGTTAATGCATAAAAATATCCAAACAAACCCCGAAAAATCACAAAACTTTGCACAGCACTCCTGTTGTTCTATGTTGACACGAGAAAAAAAATTAAAAGCAATAAGAGGCAATGGATATCATTTCGTCCCCAAAGGTGGGACGTTCCCTCCCGAAAACCATCATGCTTGTTGTGAGAAGCTCCGGTTTGTGAGAAGCATATACCCAAACAGGACAAAAATTTTAGCACAGCATGTTGATGCCGCTCCATGAACGTATGCTAGGTTTCATGAATTTCAGACGAGTTTTGGATTTATTAGAATTTAAAAACCAGGCATCTCAATGTTTTGCCGACAATCAACGGCGCCCTGGAGTTTGAAATTCATTCCCATTTCTTGCATGGGACCTAAGCATGCACCCAAGGACACATATTTGTTTTTTCAACCAATTTATATGCACTGGAGCATGTGCATGTAGTTCAAATTTGAATTATGCACATAAATGCATCGAAAACTCAGTTAATGCATAAAAATGTCCAAACAAACCCTAAAAATCACAAAAATTGACACAACACTCTTGTTGTTCTATGTTGACACGAGAAATTTTTTAAAAGAAAAAAGAGGCAGTGGATATCGTTTCGCCCCAAAAGGCGGGACATTCCCTACCGAAACCATGATGCTTGTTGTGAGAAGCTCTGGTTTGTGAGAAGCATATACCCAAACCCGCCCCAAACGGGACAAATTTTTTACCACGGCATGTTGATGCCACTCCATGAAAGCATGCCAAGTTTCTTGAATTTCAGACGAGTTTTGGATTTACAAGAATTTAAAAATGAGGCATCTCAATGTTTTGCCGGCAATCAACGATGCCTTGGTGTTTGAAATTCATTCCCATTTGTTGCACGGGACCTAAGCATGCACCCAAGGACATAGATTTGATTTCTCAACCAATTTATATGCAATGGAGCATGTGCATGTAGTTCAAATTTGAATTATGCACATAAATGCATTGAAAACTCAGTTAATGCATACAAATGTCCAAACGAACCCCGAAAAATCAAAAAAATTCACACAACACTCCTGTTGTTCTATGTTGACACGAGAAAAAAATTTGAAAGCAATAAGAGGCAATGGATATCATTTCGTCCCCAAAGGTGGGATGGTCCCTACCAAAAACCATCATGCTTGTTGTTAGAAGCTCCGGTTTGTGAGAAGCATATACCCAAACCTGCCCCAAATGGGACAAATTTTTTACCACGGCATGTTGAATGCCGCTCCATGATAGCATGCCAAGTTTCATGAATTTCAGACGGGTTTTGGATATACTAGAATTTAAAAACCAGGCATCTCAATGTTTTGTCGGCAAGGAACGGTGCCCCGGTGTTTGAAATTCATTCCCATTTCTTGCATGGGACCTAAGCATGCACCCAAGGACACATATTTGATTTTTCAACCAATTATGCAATGGAGCATGTGCATGTAGTTCAAATTTGAATTATACACATAAATGCATTGAAAATTCAGTTAATGCATAAAAATATCGAAATGAACCCCGAAAAATCACAAAAGTTGACACAACACTCCTGTTGTTCTATGTTGTCATGAGAAAGAAATTTGGAAGCAATAAGAGGCAGTGGATATCGTTTCGTCCCCAAAGGTGGGACGTTCCCTACGGAAACCATGATGCTTGTTGTGAGAAGCTCTGGTTTGTGAGAAGCATATACCCAAACAGGACAAATTTTTTAGCACAGCATGTTGATGCCACTCCATGAAAGCATGCCAAGTTTCATGAATTTCAGACAAGTTTTGGATTTACTAGAATTTTAAAACCAAGCATCTTAATGTTTTGCCGACAATCAACGGCGCCCTGGAGTTTGAAATTCATTCCAATTTCTTGCATGGGACATAAGCATGCACCCAAGGACACATATTTGATTTTTCAACCAATTTATATGCACTGGAGCATGTGCATGTAGTTCAAATTTGAATTATGCACATAAATGCATTGAAAACTTAGTTAATGCAAAAAAAAAGTCCAAACGAACCCCGAAAAATCACAAAAATTCACACAACACTCCTGTTGTTCTATGTTGTCATGAGAAAAAAAATTGAAAGCAATAAGAGGCAATGGATATCATTTCGTCCCCAAAGGTGGGACGTTCCCTACCGAAAACCATCATGCTTGTTGTGAGAAGCATATACCCAAACCTGCTCCAAATGGGACAAATTTTTTACCACGGCCTGTTGATGCCGCTCCATGATAGCATGTCAAGTTTCATGAATTTTAGATGGTTCTTGGGTTTACTAGAATTTAAAAACCAGGCATCTCAATGTTTTGCCGGGAATCAACGGTGCCCTGGTGTTTGAAATTCATTCCCATTTCTTGCATGGGACCTAAGCATGCACCCAAGGACACAGATATGATTTTTCATCCAATTTATATGCACTGGAGCATGTGCATGTAGTTCAAATTTGAATTATGCACATAAATGCATTGAAAAGTCAGTTAATGCATAAAAATATCCAAACAAACCCCGAAAAATCACAAAACTTCGCACAACACTCTTGTTGTTCTATGTTGACACGAGAAGAAAAATTAAAAGCAATAAGAGGCAATGGATATCATTTCGTCCCCAAAGGTGGGACGTTCCCTCTTGAAAACCATCATGATTGTTGTGAGAAGCTCCGGTTTGTGAGGAGCATATACCCAAACCTGCCCCAAATGGGAGAAAAAAAATTTACCACGACATGTTGATGCCGCTCCATGATAGCATGCCAAGTTTCATGAATTTCAGAATGGTTTTGGATTTACTAGAATTTAAAAACCAGGCATCTCAATGTTTTGTCAGCAATCAACGGTGCCCTGGTGTTTGAAATTCATTCCCATTTCTTGCATGGGACCTAAGCATGCACCCAAGGACACAGATTTGATTTTTCAACCAATTTACATGCACTGGAGCATGTGCATGTAGTCCAAGTTTGAATTATGCACATAAATACATTGAAAACTCAGTTAATGCATGAAAATATCCAAACAAACCTCAAAAAATCTCAAAAAATTGACACAACACTCCTGTTGTTCTATGTTGACACGAGAATTTTTTTGGAAGCAATAAGAGGCAGTGGATATCGTTTCGTCCCCAAAGGTGGGACATTCCCTACCGAAACCATGATGCTTGTTGTGAGAAGCTCTGGTTTGTGAGAAGCATATACCCAAACCTGCCCCAAACAGGACAAATTTGTTAGCACGACATGTTGATGCCGCTCCATGAAAGCATACCAAGTTTCATGAATTTCAGACAAGTTTTGGATTTACTAAAATTTAAAAACCATGCATCTCAATGTTTTGCCGACAATCAACGGTGCCCTGGTGTTTGAAATTCATTCCCATTTCTTGCATGGGACCTAACCATGCACCCAAGGACACATATTTGATTTTTCAACCAATTTATATGCACTGGAGCATGTGCATGTAGTTCAAATTTGAATTATGCACATAAATGCATTGAAAACCCAGTTAATGCAAACAAATTTCCAAGCGAACCCCGAAAAATCATAAAAATTCACACAACACTCCTGTTGTTCTATGTTGACACGAGAAAAAAATTTGAAAGCAATAAGAGGCAATGGATATCGTTTCGTCCCCAAAGGTGGGACGTTCCCTACCGAAAACCATCATGCTTGTTGTGAGAAGCTCCGGTTTGTGAGAAGCATATACCCAAACGTGGCCCAAATGGGACAATTTTTTTACCACGGCATGTTGATGCCGCTCCATGATAGCATGCCAAGTTTCATGAATTTTAGATGGGTTTTGGATTTACTAGAATTTAAAAACCTGGCATCTCAATGTTTTGCCAGCAATCAATGGTGCCCTGGTGTTTGAAATTCATTCCCATTTCTTGCATGGGACCTAAGCATCCACCCAAGGATACAGATTTGATTTTTCATCCAATTTATATGCACTGCAGCATGTGCATGTAGTTCAAATTGGAATTATGCACATAAATGCATTGAAAACTCAGTTAATGCATAAAAATATCCAAACGAACCCCGAAAAATCACAAAAAATCACACAACACTCCTGTTGTTCGATGCGGACACGAGAAAATTTTGAAAGTAACAAGAGGCAGTGGATATCGTTTCATCCCCAAAGGTGGGATGTTCCCTACCGAAAACCATCATGCTTGTCGTGGGAAGCTCCGGATTGTGAGAAGCATATACCCAAAGCTGCCCCAAATGGAACAAAATTTTTACCACGGCATGTTGATGCTGCTCCATGATAGCAAGCCAAGTTTCATGAATTTCTGAGGGCTTTTGGATTTACTAGAATTTAAAATTGAGGCATCTCAATGTTTTTCCGGCAATCAACAGTGCCCTGGTTTTTGAAATTCATTCGCATTTCTTGCATGGGACCTAAGCATGCACGCAATGACACAAATTTGATTTTCAACCAATTTATATGCACTGGAGCATGTGCATGTAGTTCAAGTTTGAATTATGCACCTGAAATGGCTAGAAAACCAATTTAAATGTATAAAATGTTCAATCGAACCCTGAATAATTCCAATTCTTTTACGACACACATATAGTTGCATGTTCACTCCAGATAAAAGGTCTAGCAATTCAATCACAGTCCATTGCCGCTGTGACCCCATTATGTAATTCAAATCAAGATGAAAAATCTAGTAGATTGCACGCAGCTTATTATCAGCAACTGTGTGAGATGCAGCACAAAAATATCCTGGAGCACCATCGGTGTATAGTACGCCTATGGCTTATGCGAGAAGGTGCGTTGGCTACAGTCCACAGCCGGTGTTTCAAGCACACTAGCTCACTCCCCAAATATTATTTCATTATTCAATCGTCACCGATGAAAGATGGGCACGTGGACCCACGTCATGAGGGCAACTTCGGTAGCCCACTCCGGCGAGAGCGCGGCTGCAGCCGCCATCCATGTGCTAACAAGGTGCATGAGCGCGGCCGCAGTCTGCAACCGTGCGGCGAAGGCAGCCCAAACGGGTTGCTTCTCAGGTTGCGATAGCAACATCTGCCTTGGGGATAACAACTGGCGAGAGCGGCATAACAACTGTCCTTTCCATAGTGGCGGCCTTAGCCTTGATGGAGGCCGCCCATGACCATGTCGAGGCCGCCCACGCCCAGCTCCTGGCGGTCACCGCACAAATCAAACAAAGCTTCTCCGACAACGGTCGGCAACCCACGGCCGAAGAGCTGGCAATCGCCGAGAGCATTCGAGCAGCCGTCCGTTCCTCCGCCACATACCTTGCAACGATGGAGCCCGTCCAAGCCCATATCACATCCGTCCACGCCCAACTCATGGCAGCCTTTTCCGAAGAGATGGCGGTCGCAGATGGCGAGATGCTTGCCGAGGATGGTGTGATGGATGCCATGGAGCCCCTTCCCCAGGAGAACGTCGGGCGCAAGCTGGACATGGAGGCGGCAGCGGAGATCGACGAGCACCAACCATGGTATTGCTCTTTGTTTTATTTAACTAAGAGCAACGGTCTTTAATTTGTTAGAGTAATGTTTAGGTCAGCTAGCTCTGTTTTATTGCTGAACTTGCTCGATTAAGAAGTGTAGGTGTGCTGTAATCTCCTTTGTATACCCAAATTATGCAATGACGTGGATGACCACTGTAACCATGGAAATTCGAACCAAAACTTTTGACGTTCAAACTCATCACACATGGGTGAAGCTATCTGAATTGTTTGTGATGTACACATATCATACACAGTTCTGAATAAGGGACCGTGTCTGATGACACTTTGCGCACCAGTTTTTTGGCTGAAGCAATTCCAAATTTTCGGCTTCCGCGGAAATATCTACCTCCCCGCCCCCTCCCCATTACCAAAAGCTACATTTCTCCTCTTTCCGCCTTCCTTTCCAAGTTGAAACCTTCACTCCTTGCTTCCAGCGCCGCCTCCTCGTCGGCGACCCTCCTTTACGCTGCTCGGCCTCGTCTATCCAGGCAGGTAATCCAGACCCGACCCCCATCCTCCTGCTCCTTCCACACCCCACATGCCCCGACCACCAGCGCGAGCACGACACCTCGCACCCAAATCACCGACCCCTCCACCAAATAAGCCCCGCCCTAAGCCATGGTGCATGCAGTATAGCTAGGATCTCAAGGAGCATTTGGCAGCGAAGAAGCAAATCGCGGCCGCACGCACGGATGAGGTCGTGATGGCTGCCATTCTTGCCAACCCCCAGATCTTGGAGGAGCACCTTGCCATTTGCTAGCTACGCTGGTTAAGCATGCTCGGTTTACCCATTGCGTGTGCTGCTCCTGCCTTTCCTTCACAAATTCTAGTGAATTGTGCTATCTAATTTTACCATGCAATATGTTGCTCTAGTGTAAATGTCCTATATGTCCTGCAGTGTGGTGCTCACTTATTAACTGTTTTGTTAATTAGTTGTCCTCTTCAGTTAACTATTTGGTTCAATTCTGCAAATGTGATTTTCAATTATTTAGGATGCAATTTTGTATTGTCTTCCATGTGAGAAATAAATCGAATTTATATTTACAAAATACATGAGAAATGAATACAATTGCTATATTTCCAAGTTGTCAAGCATGCTTGGTTTGGTTATACATTGTGCAATGTGGTACTCAGTTAACATTTGGTTCATTTGTGTAGTGGTGTTTAGTTAACTATTTGGTTCAATTCTGTAATGCGATGTTCAATAGTTGTGGGTGCATTCTGTTATTGTATACCATGTGAGGAATAAATTGAATTTGGCTGTAGTAAATACATGAGAAACAAATACAATTGCTACAATTGGTTGTAGTTAACTGTTTGTTTAACTGTCTAATCTTCTATTAGTAGTATGTTATATTGTGCAATGTGGTGCTTAGTTAATGTTTGGTTCATTTGTTGTGGTGTTTAGTTAACTGCTTGGTTCAATTCTGCAATGCGATGTCCAATTGTCGTGGGTAGAATTTTGTATTGTTGTGCATGTGAGGAATAAATCGAATTTGGCTGCACTTAATACATGAGAAATATATACAAGTGAAATATTTCCTAGTTCTTAATCATGCTTGGTTTGGGTAAATGGGTTTTCCGTGTGGCTTGAATTAATCTGGTGAATCTGCAATGTGCTTATTTTTCATCAACATATTTTACTGATAGTATGCGAATCCTTACTTAACCTGATGACTAACTACCTTATATGTATTGCAGGGAAACAATTGGAAGCACCAAGGTTAACACGTGCATGGTCCATTCTCTAATAGCACATTATTGTGCAATTGCAGGAACCATTCTAATATTTGGTTTTTAACAATTTGGTCTTGCACATGTAGGTCCTGCTGTCAGAGGTTTTGACCCACTGTTCGACCCTTTTTGCATATGGGGAAATGAGTTGTCCATGAATATCAATCAAATCAAGAAACTCAAAAAGATTGTTAGGACAAAGAAATTAGCGACAAAAAAGAACAAGATCCTTGTCTGCACAATGAAGAAGACATCAGTTCACTACAAGATGGTACTAACTATTATACCTTGCCTTTTTTATTCCTTTGCCCCATTTCCAATATAGAGAAGATATTTATGCACATCCTTGTTTTCAGGCCTTTCTAAAGCAGTTCACTGATGATTACCTCTCAAACCACCTCTATGGTTAGGAGGCGAGGAAGGTATTCATACAACACCCACGGTTCAATATTGAAGTGTTCCTAAAGAGGACGATTGACGGACGGTCAATCATCCACAGGCACTGGCCTAAAGTTGCAAAGACCTTCAACATGAATGAAGGCTCAATATTCACCTTCCGCTTCAGCAGTTTTCCAGATGAGATGCATCTATCTATATACCATCTATGATGCTAATTTCGAAAGGTTCTACATGTTGCTTGTGGAACTTGCTGCTGGTGCAGTTGTGTATTGCGGTAGCTAAGTGCTAAAGCTATATCATTTTGTACTCTGATGTATGTCAATTATGAAATTCTTCTTCCTTAATATGGAAATGAAATATATTGTGTGCTTAATATGAAATGTCCATTAGATTAATAAATGGATTATGAATAATCGATAATTAGCCTGTTAGTTGGGTTTTTCTATTGCAAACAGTTATTGAAAAAATACCGTGGGCGATGACCTTAGGGAACGCACACAATTTCTAGGAATAAACTGTGTTGGATCAATGAACAATCACACACGACTTTCTCTTGAAAACTGTTTGCGTTAGGCCACCTTGCGCAAACGTTTACCACATAAAAATTCTGTGTGATGGAGAGCCTTTGCCACACAGTTTCTTCTATAGGCCGTGAGTGATACATTCAATAACGCAAATGATTTAACAGGAAAAAATGTTTGTGATGTACGTGTGAACGGAAACGGTTTCCTTGGAGCGACTATGCGGGATGTACATACGAACGTAAAACGTTTGGCGGGGACTGACTGTGTGGGATGTACTTGCGTCCGGAAACAATTTCGCCATATAATTGTATTTTTTTATCTCTACTGTACTTATTTCCATATTTGAGCACTCGTCGGTCGCACACGATCTCATTTTGCCGAGCGTGTGTGCCAGGAGGGCATATCCCCAATGGTTTCTGGGTCGTGTGGGAAGGACCCCCCTATCGCCCACAGTCACTTGGCGACGGTCCCAAATGCCTTCGCGGAAAGGGGTTAAAAACCGTTTGTTTAGGACTGACGCGCATGAGTGAGCGTTGCCGCAGCGAGTTTATGAGAGTGGAGAACATCAGAAGGTGAGATTCACATCGTCATGCACGGGTGACTTATCTTTTGGCAAGCCTGAGGTGGTTCCTTTGTGTGACACCCAATTTTCGCTTTAGCGGTGCTGATACTAGGTAGGGCCCACACCGGCCTCCCCTTTCCTCGCTCATCTAAATGCTCTGCGTCCTCGGGTCCCGACCCACGAGCGAGGCTCAGCCCCCACTGGTATGCCAGGTCGCGATGTCGTAGTCAAGGCCAAGGGGTGAGGGCTGGAGAGTCAGTAGGAGCTCCTGAGTCGCGATGCTCAGGAGCCCCCCTTTAACGCGCAAGCGAATCATGTAAAAAAGGGGGCGGCCGGCGGGGCCGCATGTAGTTAAGCTATAGAGATTCGTGCTGGTTAGTCTGAGAGGAGAATATATCTCATAACTGTGTTTTGCTGTCCTACCACTGATCTTTACGCAAGAAGATGAAGGCACTGAGGATCTGGTGAGGTGACGTGCGTGGAGCGGGCCTCAAGCCAGAGCTCGATCTCTTAGCTTTGTCAGCATTGCAGGGACGGACCCAAGCACAAATGCCATGCCAGCATGTGTAGCCCCCGTTGAGGGATGAGCAGTCGGCTGGTCAGCAATGCGGGAAGCCGCAAAGGGCAACAAGCAAGCAGGTGATAACATAAATCATTTCATGGAAGGAGACAACACTAGCTTTGATAGATGCCAAATGGCACATGCCGTAGGGACAGACCCACGCGGCCTGGGGATGATGCTACCCGAGGGGCGCCCCCAACAAAGCAAATTAAAGATGCAAAAGGATACATGTCGCAGGGACCGGCCCATGCGACCTGGGGATAATGCAGCCCGTGGGGCGCCCCCAACTGAATAAACTGGAAAATGTCACCTGGCTCCATCGCTAAAGAGATGTTGGAGTAGCTGAAGATGGGTGCCGAAGAAGTCGCTCCTCACGAGCTGCCTAGGTCCTGAACCTTAGGAGGCTCTGAAGGCTCGGGAGGCTCGTGAAGAACCATCGCCATCTCTGCCAGGACCGCGTGGTGCCTGGCCTCCTGAGCTGCCATGATGCTCCGTAGGCGATGCTAGAATGTAACGGCCGCACTCGTCAGGCCAAAGGGCATGCAAACGTAGCTGTGAGGTGGGCCCTCACACTGACCAATGTGCGATGGCCAGAAGAGCTCCTGGGATGCGGCCCTGTTGATCCCTAAAATGTTGATGCAGGCACGCAGCTCGTTGTCCTTACGAGGACAAGGAGGTGCGCCGGGTGGTGGGCGGTGGTCGCCGCGCATGGCTCTCGCCTCTAGAAGCTCCTCGGTCGCCTGGGTGATGAACTCCTGAGCACCTGGCATCCCATGCCCTGTGCCCTCGTGAGGGAAGCGTGCGATGAAGCATGCCTCCATGTGGTGCCCGAGCACCTCCCTCGTGACATTGGCTAAGTCAGAGGCCCTCCAGAAGAGAGCTCCCAAGCCTAGCCCGAGGAGGGCGCCGGGTGCGCCTTCCTATGCGAGAGAGGGAGGCGCCCCATCCGTGGGCACAGGTCCTGAGGTGGTGCCACTGGAGACACCGCTCTATTGAGGCTCTTGGTGGAGCAACTGCTTCTTCTTGGGAACAGCCTCAGTAGGCTAGATAGCACCTTCGTTGTCTGGGTCTTCATCTGTTGCGGTCTGGTAGGCGCGCTCAAGGGAGCACACCGTGTCCTTCTCCTCGCAGGTGATCGTGTGTATGTCGCGGTTCCCTTGCATCTTGAGGACATTGTAGTCATGATGGGTCACCGCCATGAACTTGGCCAGGGCTAGGTATCCAAAGATGGGATTGTACGGCAGGTGGATGTTGGCGACGTCGAAGTCAATGAGCTCGGTGTGGTAGTTGTCGCGTTGGCCGAAGGTGATAGGGAGGCGGATTTGCCCTATCGGGGTGGTGGAGCCGTCGGTCACTCCTGAGAAGGGCTTGGTGGGATGTAGCTGATCATATGGTACTTGCAGGCAGTCGAACGTCTCGATGGAAAGAACATTGAGCCCCACATGAACTCCTGAGAAGGGCTTGGTGGGATGAGGGTCTTGGTGGCAAGGACATTGCTGATGACGGGCGAGCAAAGCATTGAGAGGGCGCCAGCAGTTGCCGCGCACTTGAGCTGGTCAGATGAGCTGAAGGTGATGGTGCACTTGGACCACCTGAGCGGTCGTGTGGCCTCGAGCCTCGAGAGGGCCGCGTTGACCTCGCGAGTGAACTGCTTGAAGATGCGCTGTGAGGCTAGGGCCTGGGCGCCGCCCAAGATGCAGGCGATGGCGCATGGCTCCTGGAAGCCCCCAGCCCCCTCCTCCTGGTGGTGGTCGTCGTTCCTTCTTGGTGGCGGTGGCAGCGGAGGGAGGCCAGCGTTGCCCTGAGGATGGTCCTCACGAGGTTGATCTCTCCAGGCTCCCTCACGAGGCTGGCCCTGCCAGCGGTCCTCACGAGGCAGATCTCGCCACTCCCGGCGGGGGCCGCGGTCGTCCCAGCGTCCTCCACTTCAAGCTCCTCCGCGGCCGTAGCCACGATCATTGCGCTTAGGGCGTCGACCGAGGCGCCCATCGCGTATGGCCCTGAGCTCCTGACAGTCATTGGTGTTGTGGTTGTGTACGTTGTGGATGTTGGGGAACGTAGCAGAAATTCAAAATTTTCCTACGTATCACCAAGATCTATCTATGGAGAGACCAGCAACGAGGGGAAGGAGAGTGCATCTACATACCCTTGTAGATCGCTAAGTGGAAGCGTTCAAGAGAACGGGGTTGATGGAGTCGTACTCGTCGTGATTCAAATCACCGGAGATCCTAGTGCCGAACGGACGACACCTCCGCGTTCAACACACGTACAGCCCGGTGACGTCTCCCATGCCTTGATCCAGCAAGGAAAGAGGGAGAGGTTGAGGAAGACTCCATCCAGCAGCAGCACAACGGTGTGGTGATGGTGGAGGAGCGTGGTGCTACAGCAGGGCTTCGCCGAGCACCGCAAGAGACGAGGAGAAAGAGAGGGAGGGCTGCACCAACAGGGAGAGATCAGATCGCGTGTATTGGGCAGCCCCTAGGCCTCATATATATAGGGGAAGGGGAGGAGGGTGCGCCCCCTCTAGGGTTCCCACCCCTAGAGGGGCGGCAGCCCTAGATGGGTCTTGGGGTGGCGGCCAAGAGGGGGAGAAGGGGGGCGCCCCCTAGGGTGGGCCTTAGGGCCCATCTAAGCCTAGGGTTTCCCCTTCTCCTCCTTTGCTGCGCCTTGGGCCTTGTGGGAGGCGCACCAGCCCACTCAGGGGCTGGTCCCTCACCACTCTTGGCCCACGCAAGCCTCCGGGACTGGTGGCCCCACTTGGTGGACCCCCGGGACCCTCCCGGTGGTCCCGGTACATTACCGATAAACCCCGAAACTTTTCCGGTGACCAAAACAGGACTTCCCATATATAAATCTTTACCTCCGGACCATTCCGGAACTCCTCGTGACGTCCAGGATCTCATCCGGGACTCCGAACAACATTCGGTAACCACATACAAACTTCCTTTATAACCCTAGCGTCATTGAACCTTAAGTGTGTAGACCCTACGGGTTCGGGAACCATGCAGACATGACCGAGACGCTCTCCGGTCAATAACCAACAGCGGGATCTGGATACCCATGTTGGCTCCCACATGTTCCACGATGATCTCGTCGGATGAACCACGATGTCAAGGACTTAATCAATCCCGTATGCAATTCCCTTTATCTATCGGTACGATACTTGCCCGAGATTCGATCGTCGGTATCCCGATACCTTGTTCAATATCATTACCGGCAAGTCTCTTTACTCGTTCCGTAACACATCATCCCGTGATCAACTCCTTGACCACATTGTGCACATTATGATGATGTCCTACCGAGTGGGCCCAGAGATACCGCTCCATCACACGGAGTGACAAATCCCAGTCTCGATTCGTGCGAACCCAACAAACACTTTCGGAGATACCCGTAGTGCACCTTTATAGTCACCCAGTTACGTTGTGATGTTTGGCACACCCAAAGCATTCCTACGGTATCCGGGAGTTGCACAATCTCATGGTCTAAGGAAATTATACTTGACATTAGAAAAGCTTTAGCATACGAACTACACGATCTAGTGTTATGCTTAGGATTGGGTCTTGTCCATCACATCATTCTCCTAATGATGTGATCCCGTTATCAACGACATCCAATGTCCATGGTCAGGAAACCGTAACCATCTATTGATCAATGAGCTAGTCAACTAGAGGCTTACTAGGGACATGGTGTTGTCTATGTATCCACACATGTATCTGAGTTTCCTATCAATACAATTATAGCATGGATAATAAACGATTATCATGAACAAGGAAATATAATAATAACTTATTTATTATTGCCTCTAGTGCATATTTCCAACAGTCTCCCACTTGCACTAGAGTCAATAATCTAGTTCACATCGCCATGTGATTAACACTCACAGATCACATCGCCATGTAACCAACATCCAAAGAGTTTACTAGATTCAATAATCTAGTTCACATCACTATGTGATTAGCACTCAATGAGTTCTGGGTTTGATCATGTTGCTTGTGTGAGAGGTTTTAGTCAATGGGTTTGAACCTTTCAGATCCGTGTGTGCTTTACAAATCTCTATGTCATCTCCTAGATGCAGCTACCACGCTCTATTTGGAGCTATTCCATATAACTGTTCTACTATACGAATCCAGTTTACTACTTAGAATAATCTGGATTAGTGTCAAAGTTTGCATCGGCGTAACCCTTTACGACGAACTCTTTTACCACCTCCATAATCAAGAAGTTCCTTAGTCCACTAGTTACTAAGGATAACTTTGACCGCTGTCCTGTGATCCATTCTTGGATCACTCTTGTACCCCTTGACTGACTCATGGCAAGGCATATTTCAGGTGCGGTACACAGCATAGCATACTGTAGAGCCTATGTCTTAAGCATAGGGGACGACTTTCGTCCTTTCTCTCTATTTTGCCGTGGTCGAGCTTTAAGTCTTAACTTCATACCCTACAACTTAGGCAAGAACTCCTTCTTTGACTGATCCATCTTGAACACCTTCAAGATCATGTCAAGGTATGTGCTCATTTGAAAGTACCATTAAGCGTTTTGATCTATCCTTATAGATCTTGATGCTCAATGTTCAAGTAGCTTAATCCAGGCTTTCCATTGAAAAACACTTTCCAAATAACCCTATATGCTTTCCAGAAATTCTACATCATTTCTGATCAACAATATGTCAACAACATATATTCATTAGAAATTCTATAGTGCTCCCACTCACTTCTTTGGAAATACAAGTTTCTCATAAACTTTGTATACACCCAAAACTTCTTTGATCATCATCAAAGCATACATTCCAGCTCCGAGATGCTCACTCTAGTCCTTAGAAGGATTGCTGGAGCTTTGCATACTTATTAGCATCTTTTAGGATTGACGAAACTTTCCGGTTGTATCACATACAACCTTTCCTCAAGAAAATCGTCGAGGAAACAATGTTTTGACATCCTATCTGCAAGATTTCATAAATAGTGCAGTAATCGCTAATATAATTCCCACAGATTCTTAGCATCGCTACGAGTGAGAAAGTCTCATCGTAGTCAACTCCTTGAACTTGTCGAGAAACTTCTTAACGACAAGTCAAGCTTTCTTAATGGTGACATTTACCATCGTTGTCCGTCTTCCTTTTAAAATCCATCTGTACTCAACAGCCTTACGACCATCGAGCTGTTCTGCCAAAGTTTACACTTTGTTTTCATACATGGATCCTCTCTCGGATTATATGGCCTCGAGCCATTTATCGTAATCCGGGCCCAGCATCGCTTCTCCATAGCTTGTAGGTTCATTGTTGTCTAGCAACATGACTTCTAAGACAGGATTACGTACCACTCTGAAGTAGTACGCATCCTTGTCATCCTACGAGGTTTGGTAGTGTCTTGATCTGAAGTTTCATGATCACTATCATAAGCTTCCACTTCAATTGGTGTAGGTGCCACAGGAACAACTTCTTGTGCCCTGCCACACACTAGTTGAAGAGACGGTTCAATAACCTAATCAAGTCTCCACCATCCTCCCACTCAATTCTTTCGAGAGAAACTTTTCCTCGAGAAAGGACCCGATTCTAGAAACAATCCCTTATTGCTTTCGGAATTAAGACAGGAGGTATACCCAACTGTTTTGGGTGTCCTATGAAGATGCATTTATCCGCTTTGGGTTCGAGCTTATCAGCCTGAAACCTTTTCACATAGGCGTTGCAGCCCCAAACTTTTAAGAAATGACAGTTTAGGTTTCTTTAAACCATAGTTCATACGATGTCATCTCATCGGAATTACGTGGTGCCCTAAAGTGAATGTGGTTGTCTCTAATGCCTAACCCATAAACTATCATGGTAATTCGATAAGAGACATCATGGTATGCATCATATCCGATAGGGTGCAGTTATGATGTACGGGCACACCATCACACCATGGTGTTCCTGGCTGTATTGGTTGTGAAACAATTTCCACAATGTCTTAATTCTGTGCCAAACTCGTAATTCAGATATTCATCTCTACGATCATATCATAGACATTTTATCCTCTTGTCACGACGATGTTTCAACTTCACCCTGAAATTACTTGAACCTTTCAATAATTCAGACTCGTGATTCATCAAGTAAATATACTCAATATCTACTCAAATCATCTGTGAAGTAAGAACATAACGATATCCACTACACGCCTCAGCACTCATTGGACTGCACACATAAAAAATGTATTACTTCCAACAAGTTGCTTTCTAGTTCCATTTTACTAAAACCGAGGCTTTCAGTCATCTTGCCCATGTGGTATGATTTGCATGTCTTAAGTGATTCAAAATCAAGTGAGTCCAAACGGTCCATTTGCATGGAGTTTCTTCATGCATATACACCAATAGACATGGTTCGCATGCCTCAAACTTTTCAAAAACGAGTGAGTCCAAAGATCCATCAACATGGAGCTTCTTCATGCGTTTAATACCGATATGACTTAAGTGGCAGTGCCACAAGTAGGTGGTACTATCATTACTATCTTATATCTTTTGGCATGAACATGTGTATCACTACGATCGAGATTCAATGAACCATTCATTTTAGGTGTAAGACCATTGAAGGTATTATTCAAATAAACAGAGTAACCATTATTCTCCTTAAATGAATAACTGTATTGCGATAGTCATAATCCAATCATGTCTATGCTCAACGCAAACACCAAATAACAATTATTTAGGTTTAACACCAATCTCGATGGTAGAGGGAGCGTGTGATGCTTGATCATATCAATATTGGAAACACTTCCAACACATATCGTCAGCTCACCTTTAGCTAGTCTCCGTTTATTCCGTAGCTTTTATTTCGAGTTACTAACACTTAGCAACAGAACCGGTATCTAATACCCTGGTGCTACTAGGAGTACTAGTAAAGTACACATCAACACAATGTATATCCAATATACTTCTATCGACCTTACAAGCCTTCTCATCTACCAAGTATCTAGGGTAATTCTGCTCCAGTGGCTGTTCCCCTTATTATAGAAGCACTTAGTCTTGGGTTTGGGTTCAACCTTGGGTTTCTTCACTAGAGCAGCAGATGAATTGCCGTTTCATGAAGTATCCCCTCTTGCCCTTGCCCTTCTTGAAACTAGTGGTTTCACCAACCATCAACAATTGATGCTCCTTCTTGATTTCTACTTTTGTGGTGTCAAACATCGCGAATATCTCAAGGATCATTATATATGTTCCTGATATATTATAGTTCATCACGAAGCTCTAGCAGCTTGGTGGTAATGACTTCGGAGAACTATCACTATTTCATCTGGAAGATCAACTCCCACTTGATTCAAGCGATTGTTGTACTCAGACAATCTGAGCACAAGCTCAACAATTGAGCTTTTCTCCCTTAGTTTGTAGGCTAAGAAAATCGTCGGAGGTCTTATACCTCTTGACGTGGGCACGAGCCTGAAATCTCAATTTCAGCCCTCAAAACATCTCATATGTTTCGCGACATTTCAAAACGTCTTCGGTGCCTCAACTCTAAACCGTTTAACTAAACTATCACGTAGTTATCAAAACGTGTATGTCAGATGTTCGCAACATCCATAGACGACGTTCGAGGTTCAGCACACTGAGCGGTGCATTAAGGACATAAGCCTTCTATGAAGCAATGAGGACAATCCTCAGTTTATGGACCTAGTCCGCATAGTTGCTACTATCAACTTTCAACTAAATTTTCTCTAGGAACATATCTAAACAGTAGAACTGAAGCGCGAGCTACGACATAATTTGCGAAGACCTTTTGACTATGTTCAGGATAATTAAGTTCATCTTATGAACTCCCACTCAGATAGACATCCCTCTAGTCATCTAAGTGATTACATGATCCGAGTCAACTAGGCCGTGTCCGATCATCACGTGAGATGGACTAGTCAACGTCGGTGAACATCTTCATGTTGATCGTATCTTCTATACGACTCATGCTCGACCTTTCGGTCTTCTGTGTTCCAAGGCCATGTCTGTACACATGCTAGGCTCGTCAAGTCAACCTAAGTGTTTCGCGTGTGTAAATCTGTCTTACACCCATTGGATGTGAACGTTAGAATCTATCACACCCGCTCATCACGTGGTGCTTCGAAACAACGAACTGTCGCAACGGTGCACAGTTAGGGGGAACACTTTCTTGAAATTTTAATGAGGGATCATCTTATTTACTACCGTCGTTCTAAGCAAATAAGATGTATAAACATGATAAACATCACATGCAATCAAATAGTGACATGATATGGCCAATATCATATTGCTCCTTTTGATCTCCATCTTCGGGGCTCCATGATCATCATTGTCACCGGCATGACACCATGATCTCCATCATCATGATCTCCATAATCGTGTCTTCATGAAGTTGTCTCGCCAACTATTACTTCTACTACTACAGCTAACGGTTAGCAATAAAGTAAAGTAATTACATGACGTTTATGTTGACACACAGGTCATAAATAAATTAAGACAACTCCTATGGCTCCTGCCGGTTGTCATACTCATCGACATGCAAGTCGTGATTCCTATTACAAGAACATGATCAATCTCATACATCACATATATCATTCATCACATCCTTTTGGCCATATCACATCACATAGCATACCCTGCAAAAAAAAGTTAGACGTCCTCTAATTGTTGTTTGCATGTTTTACGTGGCTGCTATGGGTTTCTAGCAAGAACGTTTCTTACCTACGCAAAAACCACAACGTGATATGCCAATTGCTATTTACCCTTCATAAGGACCCTTTTCATCGAATCTGATCCGACTAAAGTGGGAGAGACAGACACCCGCCAGCCACCTTATGCAACTAGTGCATGTTTGTCGGTGGAACCGGTCTCACGTAAGCGTACGTGTAAGGTTGGTCCGGGCCGCTTCATCCCACAATGCCGCCGAATCAAGATTGGACTAGTAACGGTAAGCATATTGAACAAAATCAACGCCCACAACTACTTTGTGTTCTACTCGTGCATAGAATCTACGCAATAGACCTAGCTCATGATGCCACTGTTGGGGAACGTAGCAGAAATTCAAAATTTTCCTACGTATCACCAAGATCTATCTATGGAGAGACCAGCAACGAGGGGAAGGAGAGTGCATCTACATACCCTTGTAGATCGCTAAGCGGAAGCGTTCAAGAGAACGGGGTTGATGGAGTCGTACTCGTCGTGATTCAAATCACCGGAGATCCTAGTGCCGAACGGACGACACCTCCGCGTTCAACACACGTACAGCCCGGTGACGTCCCCCATGCCTTGATCCAGCAAGGAGAGAGGGAGAGGTTGAGGAAGACTCCATCCAGCAGTAGCACAACGGCGTGGTGATGGTGGAGGAGCGTGGTGCTCCAGCAGGGCTTCGCCGAGCACCGCAAGAGACGAGGAGAAAGAGAGGGAGGGCTGCACCAACAGGGAGAGATCAGATCGCGTGTATTGGGCAGCCCCTAGGCCTCATATATATAGGGGAAGGGGAGGAGGGTGCGCCCCCTCTAGGGTTCCCACCCCTAGATGGGTCTTGGGGTGGCGGCCAAGAGGGGGAAAAGGGGGGCGCCCCCTAGGGTGGGCCTTAGGGCCCATCTAAGCCTAGGGTTTCCCCTTCTCCTCCTTTGCTGCGCCTTGGGCCTTGTGGGAGGCGCACCAGCCCACTCAGGAGCTGGTCCCTCACCACTCTTGGCCCACGCAAGCCTCCGGGACTGGTGGCCCCACTTGGTGGACCCCCGGGACCCTCCCGGTGGTCCCGGTACGTTACCGATAAACCCCGAAACTTTTCCGGTGACCAAAACAGGACTTCCCATATATAAATCTTTACCTCCGGACCATTCCGGAACTCCTCGTGACGTCCAGGATCTCATCCCGGACTCCGAACAACATTCGGTAACCACATACAAACTTCCTTTATAACCCTAGCGTCATCGAACCTTAAGTGTGTAGACCCTACGGGTTCGGGAACCATGCAGACATGACCGAGACGCTCTCCGGTCAATAACCAACAGCGGGATCTGGATACCCATGTTGGCTCCCACATGTTCCATGATGATCTCGTCGGATGAACCACGATGTCAAGGACTTAATCAATCCCGTATGCAATTCCCTTTATCTATCGGTACGATACTTGCCCGAGATTCGATCGTCGGTATCCCGATACCTTGTTCAATATCATTACCAGCAAGTCTCTTTACTCGTTCCGTAACACATCATCCCGTGATCAACTCCTTGACCACATTGTGCACATTATGATGATGTCCTACCGAGTGGGCCCAGAGATACCGCTCCGTCACACGGAGTGACAAATCCCAGTCTCAATTCGTGCCAACCCAACAAACACTTTCGGAGATACCCGTAGTGCACCTTTATAGTCACCCAGTTACGTTGTGATGTTTGGCACACCCAAAGCATTCCTACGGTATCCGGGAGTTGCACAATCTCATGGTCTAAGGAAATGATACTTGACATTAGAAAAGCTTTAGCATACGAACTACACGATCTAGTGCTATGCTTAGGATTGGGTCTTGTCCATCACATCATTCTCCTAATGATGTGATCCCGTTATCAACGACATCCAATGTCCATGGTCAGGAAACCGTAACCACCTATTGATCAACGAGCTAGTCAACTAGAGGCTTACTAGGGACATGGTGTTGTCTATGTATCCACACATGTATATGAGTTTCCTATCAATACAATTATAGCATGGATAATAAACGATTATCATGAACAAGGAAATATAATAATAACTTATTTATTATTGCCTCTAGTGCATATTTCCAACAGTGGAAGACGCAGAATGGCCGACTGCCCTTGGACGAATCTGGGTGCTCGCAGCCACGCTTCATCTCTGGTTCATCCGCGAGCACGGCCGCCCCTTTGCGCTTCACGTCCTTGGCCTTGGCCTTTTTGTCTTTTGGGTCAGCCGCTGGGAGCTCGAGGAGGGAGAGGCGCCCTTCCTGAGCTCTCACGCACTTGGTTGCTATGTTGAACATCTCTAGAGCCATGCGCATGTCCTCATGGATAGCGAGCTCCTACTTCATCTTGACATCACAGACGCCATCGGAGAACGCCGAAATGATGGCCTTGTGCGAAACCTTGGGGATCTTGAGGCAAACGCTGTTGAAGCGCTGGATGTACTTCTGCAGGATATCCCCTGGCTGCTGCTTGATGCGCCGCAGGTCACCCACGACAGGCGGGCGGTCGCAAGTGCCCTGGAAGTTGGAGATGAAACGCTCGTGCATCTTGCCACAGGAGGAGATCGATCCCGCGAGCAGGTTCAGGAGCCACGAGCGTGCGCCATCCTTGAGAGCCATGGGAAACCAGTTCGCCATGACCTTCTCGTTGCCATTGGCCGCCTCGATGCTCATCTCGTAGAGCTGCAGGAACTCCGCAAGGTCGGGGGTTCCGTCGTAGCACGAAGGCAGGTTGGGCTTGAACTTGCCCAGCCAGACGATGCTGCGTAGCTCGGGAGTGAGGCTGGGTAGCCCGTGGTAGTCACGGGAGCCTGTCGTGGAGGTGGAGCCTGGTCTTGGTGCTCTCACACCGCCACCACACGCGGCGCGCAATCTTGACGCGATGGTGCAGGGAGCGCTAGAGCACCTTCTTGCGGCCGGTGGACCTTCTGGCAGCTTTCTTCTCCGTGCGCGGGCGCCCTGTGCGGCGGGTCATGCCATGGGGCCACGCGTCTTGGACCGAGGGCGACGTCCTGATGGGTGATAACCCACAAGTATAGGGGATCACAACAGTTTTCGAGGGTAGAGTATTCAACCCAAATTTATACATTCAACACAAGGGGACCCAAAGAATTTTTGAAGGTATTAGCAGCTGAGTTGTCAATTGAACCACACCTAGAGATTAATTATCTGCAGCAAGTAATGAGTAGAAAAGTAATATGATAGTTTTGATAGTAGTGGCAGTGGCAATAGTAACTGTAACAGTGATAGCAGTAATTTTGTAGCAAGTGTAAGAGTGATGATAGCAGTAGTACTTAGCAGAAACAATATGGAAAAATTCATTGGCATTGGATCGGTGACTTGTTAGATGATATTCATCATGTGACAGTTATAACCTAGGGCGATACGGCACAAGCTGTTGTTCATCTTTATAATGTAGGCATGTATTCCGTAAGTAGTCATACATGCTTTATTAAAAGAACTTGCATGACATCTTTTGTCCTACCCTCCCGTGGCAACGGGGTCCATATTGGAAACTAAGGGATATTAAGGCCTCCTTCTAATAGAGAACTGGAACAAAGCATTAACACATAGTGAATACATGAACTCCTCAAACTACAGTAATCACCGAAAGAAGTCCCGGTTATTTTCACTCCGGGGTTACCGGATCATAACACGTAGTAGGTGACTATAACTTGCAAGATTGGATCTAGAACAGGAATATAATGGTGAGAACATAAACAATTCAGATCTGAAATCATGCCATCGGGCCCAAATTGACAAGCATTAAGCATGGAAAAGTCATAGAAACATCAATCTAAGAACATAGTGGATACTAGGGATCAAGCCCTAACAAAACTAACTCGATTACATGATGAATCTCATCCAACTCCTCACCGACCAGCGAGCCTACGAAGGAATTACTCACTCCCAGTGGGGAGCATCATGGAATTAGCGATGGAGAAGGGTTGGTGATGACGAAGAATGAAGATACCCCTCTCCAGAGCCCCAAACGGACTCCAG
Source organism: Triticum monococcum (assembly GCA_034509565.1). Taxonomy (NCBI): domain Eukaryota; kingdom Viridiplantae; phylum Streptophyta; class Magnoliopsida; order Poales; family Poaceae; genus Triticum; species Triticum monococcum. The sequence goes on along the minus strand of CM067847.1, from coordinate 209,685,367 downwards.
ATCTGCCCTCCCGAGGAAGAACAGGGCTTGGTGGTGGCTCCGTCCTCTGGATCGCGATAATTCTTTCACCCTGATTTTTTTCTCTGAAAATAGGATTTTATAGCGTTGGTTTCAGGGTCTGCGGGGCCACCAGGTGGGGACAACCCACCTTGGTGCGCTAGGAGAGTGGGAGCGCCCTGGTGGGTTGTGCCCACCCAGGGGCCCCTCTCTGGTAGGTCTTGGCTCCAGAAATTCTTATATATTATGTAAAAATTCCTCGCAAAGTTTCGTTCCATTTCAAGAACTTTTATTTTTGCACCAAAAACACCATGGTAGTTCTGCTGAAAACAACGCCAGTCCGGGGTTAGTTTCATTCAAATCATGCAAATTAGAGTCCAAAACAAGAGGAAAGCGTTAGGAAAAGTAGATATGTTGGAGACGTATCAACTCCCCCAAGCTTAAACCTTTGCTTGTCCTCAAGCAATTCAGTTGATAAACTGAAAGTGAAAAAGAAAAACTTTTATGAACTCTTTTGCTCTTGTTTGCATAAATAAGCTTAAACAACACCCAGGTTTTCAGCCAACATTATAACTAACCATGTCGTCAATAACTCTTCAAGATTATAATAGCTCATATCAATGACATAATCAACTACCAAGCAATAATAAGATATCTCAAACGGCAACACGTTGTCAAAGCAACCATGATATAATATGACAATAGTGTGGTATCTCGCTAGCCCTTTCTGAGACCGCAAAACATAAATGCAGAGCACCTCCAAAGTCCAAGCAACGACTAAACATTGTAATTCCTGGTAGAAAAGATCCAGTCATGATGCACCCAACATTAGCTACACACAATGCATAAGTCATGACAGCTACGCTCTCTCAGTTTCTAGCGCTTGTTTTAGAGGGTGATGACACAGCATAAAAGTAAATAGAAAGTCCCTTCGCAGAGGGAAGCAGTGATTTGCAGAGGTGCCAGAGCTCAAGTTTTTAAAACAGAGATAAATGATATTTTGCGACATGCACCCTTCTCATTCACTTCATTATCATCAGTTATCAATATCTCCCATGCTAAATAGGCTAGTGGCGGTTCCCAAGAGATAAAAGTAAAGGTTTTGACTCCATTGGGAGTTTTAGTTTGATTATTTGAGCGATTAACTCTTCGTTTTGTTTTGCAGTTTGGGACTGGGAATCCCTATTACCACCCTTTTCTCGTGCGATGGAGAGCAAATGAACACTCGATCTGAGAATAACCCGCTCAGCATGGAAGATATCGACCACCTCCTGTCGTTCCATGAACGATCCATGCACACAAAACAGATAATTTTTTAGAAGTTTTTAGAGGTGGCACATTGTAATGCCCAAGATGCGGCAATATCTCCCACGTGTCGAGGCGTGACTTAGAGCATAACCGCATTTTGGTTTTGTCGCAAGAAGGGTCATCTTCACACAATCCCATGTACAAGAACAAGGATAAATAAATAGTTGGCTAACAATCGCCACGTCACACAATGATCAAATAACTCATACATCATTCACAGTTCACACATAGTCCGACTACGAACGGATCCAAATGAAAGAAGACAACCCCAAATGCTAAATCACGATCGTCCCAACTGGGCTCCACTACTGATCATCCAGAAAAGACACATAGTAACGGCCAAGGTCCTCGTCGAACTCCCACTTGAGTTCGGTGGCATCACCTGCACTGGTATCATCGGCACCTGCAACTATTTTGGTAGTATCTGTGAGTCACGAGGACTCAACAATCTCAAAACCCGCGAGATCAAGACTATTTAAGCTTATGGGTAGGATGTGGTTATGAGGTGGAGTTGCAGCAATCGCTAAGAAAATATGGTGGCTAACATACGAGTACAAGAGTAAGATGAGAAACTACGCAACGGTAGTAAACTAGAAATGATCAAGAAGTGATCCTGAACTACTTACGTTCAGACATAACCCAACCGCGTTCACTTCCCGGACTCCACCGAAAAGAGACCATCACAGTTACACACGCGGTTGATGCATTTTAATTAAGTCAAGTGTCATGTTCTCTACAACCGGATGTTAACAAATTCCCATCTGCCACATAACCGCATGCACGGCTCTCAAAAATTTATACCCTGCAGGGGTGTCCCAACTTATCCCATCACAAGCTCTCACGATCAACTAAGGATATTCCTTCTCCCAGAATCACCCGATCAGTCTCGGAATCCCGGTTACAAGACATTTCGACAATGGTAAAACAAGACCAGCAAGACCGTCCGATGTGCCGACAAATCCCGATAGGAGTCGCACGTATCTTGTTCTCAGGGCACACCGGATGGGACAAGCTACGAGTAAAACGAACCCTCAAGTTTCCCCTAGGTGGCCCCGCAGGCTGTTCGGTTCGGACCAACACTCAGAGGAGCACTGGCCCGGGGGGGGGGGGGGGGGGTTGAATTAAGATAATCCTCGGGTTAATTACTCCCTAGGAAAATTTGAGTTGTTATTAGGCAAATGGTAAACCCAAGGTTGGGCCTTGCTGGAGGAGTTTTATTCAAAGTGAACTGTCAAGGGGGTCCCATAACCCCAACCGTGTAAGGACCGCAAAATCAAGGAACATAACACCAAGAGTGGCAAGAGTGGAACAAAACACCAAGCAAAAGGCCAAGCCTTCCACCCTTTGCCAAGTATATAGATGCATTAATTAAATAAGAGATATTGTGATATCCCAACATATCCATGTTCAAACATGGAACAACCTGGAAGGCACTTGCAACTAGCAACGCTATAAGAGGGGCTGAGCAAAAGCGGTAACATAGCCAAACATCGGTTTGCTAGGAAGGTGGGTTAGAGGCTTGACATGGGAATATAGGTGTTGGGGAACGCAGTAATTTCAAAAAAATTTCCTACGCACACGCAAGATCATGGTGATGCACAGCAACGAGAGGGGAGAGTGTTGTCTATGTACCAACGCAGACCGACTGCGGAAGCGATCTCACAACGTAGAGGAAGTAGTCGTACGTCTTCTTCCCGATCCGACCGATCCAAGCACCGTTACTCCGGCACCTCCGAGTTCTTAGCACACGTTCAGCTCGATGACGTTCCTCTGGCTCCGATCCAGCAAAGCGTCGAGGAAGAGTTCCGTCAGCACGACGGCGTGATGACGATCTTGATGTACTACCGATGCAGGGCTTCGCCTAAGCACTACAACGGTACGATCGAGGTGGAATTTGGTGGCAGGGGGCACCGCACACGGCTAAGGAACGATCTCAAGGATCAAGTTGTGTGTCTATGGGGTGCCCCCTGCCCCCGTATATAAAGGTTGGAGGAGGGGGGCTGGCCGGCCAAGAGAGAGGAGGCGCAGGGGGAGTCCTACTCCCATCGGGAGTAGGACTCCTCCCCTCCAATCCTATTCCAACTAGGACTCTTGGGGGGGAAAGGAGAGAGAGGGGGCCGGCCCACCTTTCCTAGTCCTACTAGGACCTGGGGAAGGGGGGGGCGCCGGCTAGGCTGTGGGCTGCCTCTTCTCTCTTTTCCACTAAAGCCCAATAGGCCCATTAGCCTCCCGGGGGGTTCCGGTAACCCTCCCGGTATTCCGGTAAAATCCCGATTTCACCCGGAACACTTCCTATGTCCAAACATAGGCTTCCAATATATCAATCTTTACGTCTCGACCATTTTGAGACTCCTCGTCATGTCCGTGATCTCATCCGGGACTCCGAACAACCTTCGGTACATCAAAATGCATAAACTCATAATAACTGTCATCGTAACGTTAAGCGTGCGGACCCTACGGTTCGAGAACAATGTAGACATGACCGAGACACGTCTCCGGTCAATAACCAATAGCGGGACCTGGATGCCCATATTGGCTCCTACATATTCTACGAAGATCTTTATCGGTCAGACCGCATAACAACATACGTTGTTCCCTTTGTCATCGGTATGTTACTTGCCCGAGATTCGATCGTCGGTATCCAATACCTAGTTCAATCTCGTTACCGGCAAGTCTCTTTACTCGTTCCGTAATACATCATCTCACAACTAACATATTAGTTGCAGTGCTTGCAAGGCTTATGTGATGTGCATTACCGAGAGGGCCCAGAGATACCTCTCCGACAATCGGAGTGACAAACCCTAATCTCGAAATACGCCAGCCCAACATCTACCATTGGAGACACCTGTAGTACTCCTTTATAATCACCCAGTTACGTTGTGACGTTTGGTAGTACCCAAAGTGTTCCTCCGGTAAACGGGAGTTGCATAATCTCATAGTTATAGGAACATGTATAAGTCATGAAGAAAGCAATAGCAACATACTAAACGATCGAGTGCTAAGCTAATGGAATGGGTCATGTCAATCAGATCATTCTACTAATGATGTGACCTCGTTAATCAAATAACAACTCCTTGTTCATGGTTAGGAAACATAACCATCTTTGATTAACGAGCTAGTCAAGTAGAGGCATACTAGTGACACTCTGTTGGTCTATGTATTCACACATGTATTATGTTTTTGGTTAATACAATTCTAGCAGGAATAATAAACATTTATCATGATATAAGGAAATAAATAATAACTTTATTATTGCCTCTAGGGCATATTTCCTTCAGTCTCCCACTTGCACTAGAGTCAATAATCTAGATTACACAGTAATGATTCTAACACCCATGGAGCCTTGGTGCTGATCATGTTTTGCTCGTGGAAGAGGCTTAGTCAACGGGTCTGCAACATTCAGATCCGTATGTATCTTGCAAATCTCTATGTCTCCCACCTGGACTAAATCCCGGATGGAGTTGAAGCGTCTCTTGATGTGTTTGGTCCTCTTGTGAAATCTGGATTCCTTTGCCAAGGCAATTGCACCAGTATTGTCACAGAAGATTTTCATTGGACCCGATGCACTAGGTATGACACCTAGATCGGATATGAACTCCTTCATCCAGACTCCTTCGTTTGCTGCTTCCGAAGCAGCTATGTACTCCGCTTCACATGTAGATCCCGCTACGATGCTTTGTTTAGAACTGCACCAACTGACAGCTCCACCGTTTAAAGTAAACACGTATCCGGTTTGCGATTTAGAATCGTCCGGATCAGTGTCAAAGCTTGCATCAACGTAACCTCTTACGGTGAGCTCTTTGTCACCTCCATATACGAGAAACATATCCTTAGTCCTTTTCAGGTATTTCAGGATGTTCTTGACCGCTGTCCAGTGATCCATTCCAGGATTACTTTGGTACCTCCCTGCTAAACTTATAGCAAGGCACACATCAGGTCTGGTACACAGCATTGCATACATGATAGAGCCTATGGCTGAAGCATAGGGAACATCTTTCATTTTCTCTCTATCTTCTGCAGTGGTCGGGCATTGAGTCTTACTCAATTTCACACCTTGTAGCACAGGCAAGAACCCTTTCTTTGCTTGATCCATCTTGAACTTCTTCAAAATTTTGTCAAGGTATGTGCATTGTGAAAGTCCAATTAAGCGTTTTGATCTATCTCTATAGATCTTTATGCCTAATATGTATGCAGCTTCCCCGAGGTCTTTCATCGAAAAACTTTTATTCAAATATCCCTTTATGCTATCCAGAAATTCTATATCATTTCCAATTAGCAATATGTCATCCACATATAATATCAGAAATGCTACAGAGCTCCCACTCACTTTCTTGTAAATACAGGCTTCTCCAAAAGTCTGTATAAAGCCAAATGCTTTGATCACACTATCAAAGCGTTTATTCCAACTCCGAGATGCTTGCACCAGTCCATAAATGGTTCGCTAGAGTTTGCATACTTTGTTAGCTCCTTTTGGATCGACAAAACCTTCTGGTTGTACCATATACAACTCTTCTTCCAGAAATCCATTCAGGAATGCAGTTTTGACATCCATCTGCCATATTTCATAATCATAAAATGCGGCAATTGCTAACATAATTCTGACGGACTTAAGCATCGCTACGGGTGAGAAGGTCTCATCATAGTCAACCCCTTGAACTTGTCGAAAACCTTTTGCGACAAGTCGAGCTTTATAAACAGTAACATTACCGTCAGCGTCAGTCTTTTTCTTGAAGATCCATTTATTCTCAATTGCTTGCCGATCATCGGGCAAGTCAACCAAAGTCCATACTTTGTTCTCATACATGGATCCCATCTCAGATTTCATGGCCTCAAGCCACTTTGCGGAATCTGGGCTCACCATCGCTTCTTCATAGTTCGTAGGTTCATCATGATCTAGCATCATGACTTCCAGAACAGGATTACCGTACCACTCTGGTGCGGATCTTACTCTGGTTGATCTACGTGGTTCAGTAGAATCTTGATCTGAAGCTTCATGATCATCATCATTAGCTTCCTCACTGATTGGCATAGGTGTCGCAGAAACAGTTTTCTGTGATGTACTATTTTCCAATAAGGGAGCAGGTACAGTTACCTCGTCAAGTTCTACTTTCCTCCCACTCACTTCTTTCGAGAGAAACTCCTTCTCTAGAAATGATCCATTCTTAGCAACGAATGTCTTGCCTTCGGATCTGTGATAGAAGGTATACCCAACAGTTTCCTTTGGGTATCCTATGAAGACACATTTCTCCGCTTTGGGTTCGAGTTTATCAGGTTGAAGCTTTTTCACATAAGCATCGCAGCCCCAAACTTTAAGAAACGACAACTTTGGTTTCTTGCCAAACCATAGTTCATAAGGCGTCGTCTCAACGGATTTTGATGGTGCCCTATTTAACGTGAATGCGGCCGTCTCTAAAGCATAACCCCAAAACGATAGCGGTAAATCAGTAAGAGACATCATAGATTGCACCATATCTAGTAAAGTACGATTACGACGTTCGGACACACCATTACGCTGTGGTGTTCCGGGTGGCGTGAGTTGCGAAACTATTCCACAATTTTTCAAATGTATACCAAACTCGTAACTCAAATATTCTCCTCCACGATCAGATCGTAGAAATTTTATTTTCTTGTTACGATGATTTTCAACTTAACTCTGAAATTCCTTGAACTTTTCAAATGTTTCAGACTTATGTTTTATTAAGTAGATATACCCATATCTGCTTAAATCATCTGTGAAGGTGAGAAAATAACGATATCCGCCGCGAGCCTCAATATTCATCGGACCACATACATCGGTATGTATGATTTCCAACAAATCTGTTGCTCTCTCCATAGTACCGGAGAACGGTGTTTTAGTCATCTTGCCTATGAGGCACGGTTCGCAAGTACCAAGTGATTCATAATCAAGTGATTCCAAAAGCCCATCAGTATGGAGTTTCTTCATGCGCTTTACACCGATATGACCTAAACGGCAGTGCCACAAATAAGTTGCACTATCATTATTAACTTTGCATCTTTTGGCTTCTACATTATGAATATGTGTATTACTATCTTCGAGATTCAACAAGAATAGACCACTCTTCAAAAGTGCATGACCATAAAAGATATTATCCATATAAATAGAACAACCATTATTCTCTGATTTAAATGAATAACCGTCTCGCATTAAACAAGATCCAGATATAATGTTCATGCTCAACGCTGGCACCAAATAACAATTATTTAGGTCTAATATTAATCCCGAAGGTAGATGTAGAGGTAGCGTGCCGACCGCGATCACATCGACTTTGGAACCGTTTCCCACGCGCATCGTCACCTCGTCCTTTGCTAGTGTCCGCTTATTCCGTAGTCCCTGTTTCGAGTTGCAAATATTAGCAACAGAACCAGTATCAAATACCCAGGTGCTACTGCGAGCTCTAGTAAGGTACACATCAATAACATGTATATCACATATACCTTTGCTCACTTTGCCATCCTTCTTATCCGCCAAATACTTGGGGCAGTTCCGCTTCCAGTGACCAGTCTGCTTGCAGTAGAAGCACTCAGTTTCAGGCTTAGGTCCAGACTTGGGTTTCTTCTCCTGAGCAGCAACTTGCTTGCTGTTCTTCTTGAAGTTTCCCTTCTTCTTCCCTTTACCCTTTTTCTTGAAACTAGTGGTCTTGCTAACCATCAACACTTGATGCTCCTTTTTGATTTCTACCTCCGCAGCTTTCAGCATTGCGAAGAGCTCGGGAATAGTCTTGTTCATCCCTTGCATATTATAGTTCATCACGAAGCTCTTGTAGCTTGGTGGTAGTGATTGGAGAATTCTGTCAATGACGCAATCATCTGGAAGATTAACTCCCATCTGAATCAAGTGATTATTATACCCAGACATTTTGAGTATATGCTCACTGACAGAACTGTTCTCCTCCATCTTACAGCTATAGAACTTATTGGAGACTTCATATCTCTCATTTCGGGCATTTGCTTGAAATATTAACTTCAACTCCTTGAACATCTCATATGCTCCATGACGTTCAAAACGTCGTTGAAGTCCCGATTCTAAGCCGTAAAGCATGGCACACTGAACTATCGAGTAGTCATCAGCTTTGCTCTGCCAGACGTTCATAACATCTGGCGTTGCTCCAGCAGCAGGCCTGTCACCCAGCGGTGCTTCCAAGACGTAATTCTTCTCTGCAGCAATGAGGATAATCCTCAGGTTACGGACCCAGTCCGTGTAATTGCTACCATCATCTTTCAACTTTGCTTTCTCAAGGAACGCATTAAAATTCAACGGAACAATAGCACGAGCCATCTATCTACAAGCAACATAAACAAGCAAGATACTATCAGGTACTAAGTTCATGATAAGTTTAAGTTCAGTTAATCAAATTACTTAGGAACTCCCACTTAGATAGACATCCCTCTAATCCTCTAAGTGATCACGTGATCCAAATCAACTAAACCATAACCGATCATCACGTGAGATGGAGTAGTTTTCAATGGTGAACATCGTCATGTTGATCATATCTACTATATGATTCACGCTTGACCTTTCGGTCTCTGTGTTCCGAGGCCATATCTGCATATGCTAGGCTCGTCAAGCATAACCTGAGTATTCTGCGTGTGCAAAACTGGCTTGCACCCGTTGTAGATGGACGTAGAGCTTATCACACCCGATCATCACGTGGTGTCTGGGCACGACGAACTTTGGCAACGGTGCATACTCAGGGAGAACACTTCTTGATAATTTAGTGAGAGATCATCTTATAATGCTACCGTCAATCAAAGCAAGATAAGATGCATAAAAGGATAAACATCACATGCAATCAATATAAGTGATATGATATGGCCATCATCATCTTGTGCTTGTGATCTCCATCTCCGAAGCACCGTCATGATCACCATCGTCACCGGCGCGACACCTTGATCTCCATCGTAGCATCGTTGTCGTCTCGCCAATCTTATGCTTTCACGACTATTACTACCGTTTAGTAATCTAGTAAAGCATTACATCGCGATTGCATTGCATACAATAAAGCGACAACCATATGGCTCCTGCCAGTTGCCGATAACTCGGTTACAAAACATGATCATCTCATACAATAAAATCAGCATCATGTCTTGACCATATCACATCACAACATACCCTGCAAAAACAAGTTAGACGTCCTCTACTTTGTTGTTGCAAGTTTTACGTGGCTGCTACGGGCTTAAGTAAGAACACATCTCACCTACGCATCAAAACCACAACGATAGTTCTTCAAATAGACTCCGTTTTAACCTTCTCAAGGACCGGGCGTAGTCACACTTGGTTCAACTAAAGTTGGAGAGACAGTCTTCCGCAAGCCATCTATGTGCAAAGCACGTCGAGGGAACCGGTCTCGCGTAAGAGTACGCGTAAGGTTGGTCCGGATCGTCTCAACCAACAATACCGCCGAACCAAAGTATGACATGCTGGTAGGCAGTATGACTTGTATCGCCCACAACTCACTTGTGTTCTACTCGTGCATATAACATCAAACCATAAAACCTAGGCTCGGATGCCACTGTTGGGGAACGCAGTAATTTCAAAAAAAATTCCTACGCACACGCAAGATCATGGTGATGCACAGCAACGAGAGGGGAGAGTGTTGTCTATGTACCAACGCAGACCGACTGCGGAAGCAATCTCACAACGTAGAGGAAGTAGTCGTACGTCTTCTTCCCGATCCGACCGATCCAAGCACCGTTACTCCGGCACCTCCGAGTTCTTAGCACACGTTCAGCTCGATGACGTTCCTCTGGCTCCGATCCAGCAAAGCGTCGAGGAAGATTTCCGTCAGCACGACGGCGTGATGACGATCTTGATGTACTACCGACGCAGGGCTTCGCTTAAGCACTACAACGGTACGATCGAGGTGGAATTTGGTGGCAGGGGGCACCGCACACGGCTAAGGAACGATCTCAAGGATCAAGTTGTGTGTCTATGGGGTGCCCCCTGCCCCCGTATATAAAGGTTGGAGGAGGGGGGCTGGCCGGCCAAGAGAGAGGAGGCGCAGGGGGAGTCCTACTCCCACCGGGAGTAGGACTCCTCCCCTCCAATCCTATTCCAACTAGGACTCTTGGGGGGGAAAGGAGAGAGAGGGGGCCGGCCCACCTTTCCTAGTCCTACTAGGACTTGGGGAAGGGGGGGAGGCGCCGGCTAGGCTGTGGGCTGCCTCTTCTCTCTTTTCCACTAAAGCCCAATAGGCCCATTAGCCTCCCGGGGGGTTCCGGTAACCCTCCAGGTATTCCGGTAAAATCCCGATTTCACTCGGAACACTTCCTATGTCCAAACATAGGCTTCCAATATATCAATCTTTACGTCTCGACCATTTCGAGACTCCTCGTCATGTCCGTGATCTCATCCGGGACTCCGAACAACCTTCGGTACATCAAAATGCATAAACTCATAATAACTGTCATCGTAACGTTAAGCGTGCGGACCCTACGGTTCGAGAACAATGTAGACATGACCGAGACACGTCTCCGGTCAATAACCAATAGCGGGACCTGGATGCCCATATTGGCTCCTACATATTCTACGAAGATCTTTATCGGTCAGACCGCATAACAACATACGTTGTTCCCTTTGTCATCGGTATGTTACTTGCCCGAGATTCGATCGTCGGTATCCAATACCTAGTTCAATCTCGTTACCGGCAAGTCTCTTTACTCGTTCCGTAATACATCATCTCACAACTAACATATTAGTTGCAGTGCTTGCAAGGCTTATGTGATGTGCATTACCGAGAGGGCCCAGAGATACCTCTCCGACAATCGGAGTGACAAACCCTAATCTCGAAATACGCCAGCCCAACATCTACCATTGGAGACACCTGTAGTACTCCTTTATAATCACCCAGTTACGTTGTGACGTTTGGTAGTACCCAAAGTGTTCCTCCGGTAAACGGGAGTTGCATAATCTCATAGTTATAGGAACATGTATAAGTCATGAAGAAAGCAATAGCAACATACTAAACGATCGGGTGCTAAGCTAATGGAATGGGTCATGTCAATCAGATCATTCTACTTATGATGTGACCTCGTTAATCAAATAACAACTCCTTGTTCATGGTTAGGAAACATAACCATCTTTGATTAACGAGCTAGTCAAGTAGAGGCATACTAGTGACACTCTGTTGGTCTATGTATTCACACATGTATTATGTTTCCGGTTAATACAATTCTAGCATGAATAATAAACATTTATCATGATATAAGGAAATAAATAATAACTTTATTATTGCCTCTAGGGCATATTTCCTTCAATAGGAGGCATGATAAACAAGTGGTAGGTAGTGCAACATAGCGATAGAATGAACAAGTAGCACGCAAAGATAGAAGTGATATCGAGGGTAATGATCATCTTGCCAACAAAGTTCCTAGGGTTGTCGAAAGCTTGCTCTTCGTAAACATACTCAACAGGATCCTCGTTCATGAATCCGTTCCCCGGCTCTACCAAAAGCAAGAACACAACCAACGGAACAACAATCAATCATGGTGCAATGCACAAGCAAGATGATGCAAGACATGGCATGGAATGTAAGATATGATGTGCAATGCATAAGGGTACTCCGGAAGGGAAAGGATGATCATGGCATCAACTTGGCAAACCAAGCATGCCACTAGAAATATGGAGTGATTTCGGTCGAAATCGATATATGGATCACCGGAAACGGATGCACGGTTTGCAAATGACGAGCAAAACAAGAACGATGCAAAACTGCACTTAACAACATCATAACACTAAAAATGCATCAAGAAACTATGCTACAACACTCCAAAAAAGCAACAAAGCACATGGCAGTTAAGTACATGTGAAGCTCTACAAGTCATGAACACTGAGCTCCTTATAGAACTCACTAGAACAAGCCTAAAACAGCATGGCAAAAATGCAAATAACAATCAGGTTACAGACTTGGTGAAAATACTAAACATGGCACAAACAACATCAGGTAGCAATGTTTAGAGCTAGTAAATTACATGCTACATGATTATAACATGGCAAACAAGAGCATGGAATGCTAGTACTAAAGGCAATGAACAAAACTCCCTTACGGAACTTTAGTCAAAGACGCACAGAAAATATGGTAGCATCAATGCAAACATGGCAAGTGAAATGAACAGTTTCAGACTCTGTAGAAAAACACAGCATGGCAAAAACAGATTCATGATAGCAACTTTGCAAGCTCATGCCACTCAGCACAAAGCATTTCATGGCATAAAAAGGTAACCAACATTAAGTAGACACAATTATGAAGCTAAACATGGCAAGAGCAAGTTCATAGGGTTCATGGATCACTAGCAAAACACACGACAAAAATGAACTTCCTGTTAACAAACTGACAACAACAATATTTAGCAAAAGTAGCATGGTAATGACAAGCTGCACTACCCCATAATTACAACGAGAGGCATGAATGGATAGATCATAACCATGTCTTCAAAATACTCTTACTGAACTTCAGCAAAATATGCATGGATCTACTTGTGGCAACAAGTCAACATAGCAACATAATGTAATAGGAAAAGACTTAGTAGAAATACTTCGGGACTTAGAGGAATTTTACCCCATGAGATCTAGGGTTCCTCTGCACGCGAACTGAGGTGGTGGCGGATCTCGCCGGAGTTGAGGGAGGCGGCGGCCGGAGCTCGCGGGGGAGGTCACTGGCGAGGTGGGGGGGGGCAGATCTGGCGACAGGCGGCGCCAGCGAGGATGAGTGGTGGAGGCGGCGCGGGCGCACGCGTTGACCAGGCGGCGCTACGGTGCGGCAGAGCGACGACGGCGACTGGGCGGCGGTGGCGTCGGGGCGCGCGAAGAGGCGGCGGACGGTGCCTGGCGACGACGGCACGCGCGGGCCTGGCGGGCCGGCCACGCTGGGAGCGGGCGGAGGCTACATGGCGCGCTATGATTGGTGCGGGCGGTGGCGCGGATGTGGCAGCGGCTAGGGTTTGATCCTCAAATTTCGAGGGAGAGGGTCTTTTTATAGGTAGAGGGAGCTAGGAGAGTCCAAATGAGGTGCGGTTTTCGCTCGCATGATCGTATCTAACGACGTAGAGCATGGAGGGGGTTTAGATGGGCTAGTGGGCTGTTGTGGAGGGGTGCTGGGCTGCAAAGAGAGAGGGGTTTTTGCGGTTACCCGGTTTACCGTTGGGGCATTAAACGACCTCCAAATGGAACGAAATTTGACAGATGGACTACCGGTGATGTACCAAGGCCACTCGACAAACCTCGGCCCATTACGAGAACGTTTTTCTCCCGCTCACGAAACAAGATCTGAGAGGTGCAACGGGTGCATGTGTGTGTGTCGGATTTTGAAACGGACAATAGGGAAAATGACCGGATGCATGAGATGAACAAGGATGCAAATGAGATGCACATGATGACATGACATGAAATGCATGACATGAACAAAATGCAAAAACGAGGGCAAAACCCCAACCACGAAGCGTATAACATATCGCATAGCAGGAAATGGCAAGAGTTGGAGTTACAATTATGGAATGCTACCTAACATATTTATCAATGTAATCTTCTTTATTGTGGCAAGAATATTCAGATCCATAAGATTCAAGATAAAAGTTTAATATTGACATAAAAATAATAATACTTCAAGCATACTAACTAAGCAATTATGTCTTCTCAAAATAACATGGCCAAAGAAAGTTCAACCCTACAAAATCATATAGTTTGGCTATGCTTCATTTTCATCACACAAAAATGCTCCCATCATGCACAACCCCGATGACAAGCCAAGCAATTGTTTCATACTTTAGTAATCTCAAAAAAATTCAACTTTCACGCAATACATGAGCGTGAGCCATGGACATAGCACTATGGGTGGAATAGAATATGATGACGGAGGTTGTGTGGAGAAGACAAAAAAGGATAAATACTCACATTGACGTGGCTAATCAACGGGCTATGGAGATAACCCATCAATTGATGTCAATGCGAGGAGTAGGGATTGTCATGCAACGGATGCACTAGAGCTATAAATGTATGAAAGCTCAACAAAAGAAACTAAGTGGGTGTGCATCCAACTTTCTTGATCACGAAGACCTAGGACATTTGAGGAAGCCCATTGTTGGAATATACAAGCCAAGTTCTATAATGAAAAATTCCCACTAGTATATGAAAGTGACAAAACAAGAGACTCTATCATAAAGATCATGGTGCTACTTTGAAGCACAAGTGTGGAAAACATGATAGTAGCATTGTCCCTTTTTATTTCTTTTTTGGGCCTTTTTATTTGTCCTTTCCCTTTTTTGGGACAATGCTCTATTAATGATGATCATCACACTTCTATTTATTTACAACTCAAAGATTACAACTCGATACTAGAACAAAGTATGACTCTATATGAATGCCTCCGGCGGTGTACCGGGATGGGCAATGAATCAAGAGTGACATGTATGATAAATTATGCGTGGTGGCTTTGTCACAAATACGATGTCAACTCCATGATCATGCAAAGCAATATTACAATGATGAAGCGTGTCATAAATGAAACAGTGGAAAGTTGCATGGCAATATATCTCGGAATGGCTATGGACATGACATAATAGGTAGGTATGGTGGCTATTTTGAGGAAGATATAAGGAGGCTTATTTGTGATAGAGCGTATCATATCATGGGGTTTGGATGCACCGGCGAAGTTTGCACCAACTCTCGAGGTGAGAAAGGGCAATGCACTGTACCGAAGAGGCTAGCAATGATGGAAGGGTGAGAGTGCGTATAATCCATGGACTCAACATTACTCATAAAGAACTCACATACTTATTGCAAAAATCTACAAGTCATCAAAAACCAAGAACTACGTGCATGCTCCTAGGGGGATAGATTGGTAGGAAAAGACCATCGCTCATCCTCGACCGCCACTCATAAGGAAGACAATCAAAGAAACACCACATGCTTCAAATTTGTCACATAACGGTTACCATAAGTGCATGCTACGGGACTTGCAAACCTCAACACAAGTATTTCTAAAATTCACAATTACTCAACTAGCACAACTCTAATGTCACCATATGGTGGCTGTTTTGAGGAAGGTATATGGTGGGTGTATGATACCAGCGAAAGGTGCGCGGTATTAGAGAGGCTAGCAATGGTGGAAGGGTGAGAGTGCGTATAATCCATGGACTCAGCATTAGTCATAAAGAACTCACATACTTATTGCAAAATTCTATTAGTTATCGAAACGAAGTACTACGCGCATGATCCTAGGGGGATAGATTGGTAGCAAAAGATCATCGCTCGTCCCCGACCGCCACTCATAAGGAAGACAATCAATAAATAAATCATGCTTCGACTTCATCACATAACGGTTCACCATACGTGCATGCTACGGGAATCACAAACTTTAACACAAGTATCTCTCAAATTCACAACTACTCAACTAGCATGACTCTAATATCACCATCTTCATATCTCAAAACAATCATCAAGTATCAAACTTCTCATAGTATTCAATGCACTTATATGGAAGTTTTTATTATACCCATCTTGGATGCCTATCATATTAGGACTAGTTTCATAACCAAAGCAAATTACCATTCTGTTTAGGACTCTCAAAATTATATAAGTGAAGCATGAGAGTTCAATAATTTCTATAGAATAAAACCACCGCCATGCTCTAAAAGGATATAAGTGAAGCACTAGAGCAAACGTCAAACTACTCCAAAAGATATAAGTGAAGATCAATGAGTAGTTGAATAATTATGCAGCTATGTGAAGACTCTCTAACATTTAAGAATTTCAGATCTTGGTATTTTATTCAAACAGCAAGCAAAACAAAAGAAAATAAAATGAAGCTCCAAGCAAAACACATACCACGTGGTGAATAAAAATATAGCTCCAAGTAAAGTTATCAATGAACAAAGACGAAAGAGGGGATGCCATCCGGGGCAGCCCCAAGCTTAGGCTCTTGGTTGTCCTTGAATATTACCTTGGAGTGCCTTGGGCATCCCCAAGCTTAGGCTCTTGCCACTCCTTATTCCATAGTCCATCAATCTTTACTCAAAACTTGAAAACTTCACAACACAAAACTTAACAGAAAACTCGTAAGCTCCGTTAGTATAAGAAAATAAATCACCACTTTTGGTAATGTTTTGAACTCATTATAAATTCATATTGGTGTAATATATACTGTATTACAGCTTCTCTATGGTTCGTACCCTCCATTACTACTCATAGATTCATCAAAATAAGCAAACAACACAATGAAAACAGAATCTGTCAAAACAGAACAGTCTGTAGTAATCTGGATCAAACGTATACTTCTGGAACCCCAAAAATTCTAAAATAAATTTCTGGACCTGAATAATTTGTCTATTAATCATCTGCAAAAAGAATCAACCTAATCTCACTCTCCAGTAAAAAAATGGAAGCTAATCTCGTGAGCGCAAAAGTTTCTATTTTTTACAGCAAGATCGCAAAGACTTTCCCCAAGTCTTCCCAAAGGTTCTACTTGGCACAAACACTAATTAAAATCATAAAACCACATCTAAACAGAGTCTAGATAAATTATTTATTACTAAATAGGAAAAAAATCAAGGAAATAAAATAAAATCGGGTTGCCTCCCAACAAGCGCTATCGTTTAACGCCCCTAGCTAGGCATGATGATTTCAATGATGCTCACATAAAAGATAAGAATTGAAATATAAAGAGAGCATCACGAATAATATGACTAGCACATTTAAGTCTAACCCACTTCCTATGCATAGGTATTTTGTGAGCAAACAACTTGTGGGAACAATAATCAACTAGCATAGGAGGGAAAACAAGCATAACTTCAAAACCTTAAGCACATAGAGAGGAAACTTGATATTATTGCAATTCCTACAAGCATATGTTCCTCCCTCATAATAATTTTCAGCAGCATCTGAATGAATTCAACAATATAACTATCACATAAAGCATTCCTTTCATGATCTACAAGTATGCAAAGTTGACACTCTTCCAAAATAGTGGGATTAGCATTAACTAAAGTCATGACCTCTCCAAACCCACTTTCATAATTATCACAATAAGATTAAACACCCTCCAAAATAGTGGGATCATTACTTCCTAAAGTTGACACTCTTCCAAACCCACTTACATCAATATAATCATCATAAATAGGAGGCATGGTATCATCAAAATAAATTTGCTCATCAAAACTTGGGGGACAAAAAATATCATCTTCATCAAACATAGCATCCCCAAGCTTGTGGATTTGCATATCATTAGCATCATGGATGTTCAAAGAATTCATACTAACAACATTACAATCATGCTCATCATTCAAAGATTTAGTGCCAAACATTCTAATGCATTCTTCTTCTAACACTGTGGCACAATTATCAGAATCTTTATTTTCATGAAAGACATTAAAAAGATGAAGCATATGACGTATCCTCAAATCCATTTTTAATTTTCTTTTATAAACTAAACTAGTGATAAAACAAGAAACTAAAAGATTCGATTGCAAGATCTAAAGATATACCTTCAAGCGCTAACCTTCCCGGCAACGGCGCCAGAAAAGAGCTTGATGTCTACTAAACAACCTTCTTCTTGTAGACGTTGTTGGGCCTCCAAGTGCAGAGGTTTGCAGGACAATAGCAAATTTCCCTCAACTGGATGACCTAAGGTTTATCAATCCGTGGGAGGCATAGGATGAAGATGGTCTCTCTCAAACAACCCTGCAACCAAATAGCAAAGAGTCTCTTGTGTCCCCAACACACCCAATACAATGGTAAATTGTATAGGTGCACTAGTTCGGCGAAGAGATGGTGATACAAGTGCAATATGGATGGTAGATATAGGTTTTTGTAATCTAAAAATATAAAAACAACAAGGTAAATAATGATAAAAGTGAGCACAAACGGTAATGCAATGTGTTGAAACAAGGCCTAGGGTTCATACTTTCACTAGTGCAAGTTCTCTCAACAATAATTACATAATTGGATCATATAACAATCCCTCAACATGCAACAAAGAGTCACTCCAAAGTCACTAATGGCGGAGAACAAACGAAGAGATTATGGTAGGGTACGAACCCACCTCAAAGTTATTCTTTCCGATCAATCTATTCAAGAGTTCGTACTAGAATAACACCTAAAGACACAAATCAACCAAAACCCTAGTGTCACGTAGATACTCCAATGCCACCTGAAGTATTCGTGGGTATGATTATACGATATGCATCACACTATCTCAGATTCGTCTATTCAACCAACACAAAGAACTTCAAAGAGTGCCCCAAAGATTCTACCAGAGAGTCAAGACGAAAACGTGTCCCAACCCCTATGCATAAGTTCACAAGGTCACGGAACTCGCAAGTTGATCACCAAAACATACATCAAGTGGATCACGTGATATCCCATTGTCACCACAGATAAGTGCATGCAAGACATACATCAAGTGTTCTCAAATCCTTAAAAACTCAATCTGATAAGATAACTTCAAATGGAAAACTCAATTCATCATAAGATAGTAGAAGGGGAGAAACATCATAAGATCCAAATATAATAGCAAAGCTCGCGATACATCAAGATCGTGCCGACTCAAGAACACGAGAGAGAGATATCAAACACATAGCTACTGGTACATACCCTCAGCCCCGAGGGTGAACTACTTCCTCCTCGTCATGTAGAGCACCGGGATGATGAAGATGGCCACCAGAGAGGGATTCCCCCCTCCGGCAGGGTGCCAGAACGGGTCTAGATTGGTTTTCGGTGGCTACGGAGGCTTCTGGCGGAGGAACTCCTGATCTAGTTTATTTTTTTGGAGGTTTTGGGTTATATAAGAGGTGTTGGAGTCAGGAACAAGTCAGGGGGGGTCTCCGGCTGTCCACGAGGCAGGGGGCGCGCCTAGGGGGGTGCGTGCAACCCCACCCTTGTGGGCAGCCTGAGACTATTCTGGCCTAATTCTTTTACTTCCTGGCCTTCTTCTGGTCCAAAAATAAGTTCCATGAAGTTTCAGGTCAATTGGACTCCATTTGGTTTTCCTTTTCTGCGATACTCAAAAACAACAAAAAAACAAAAACTGGCACTGGGCTCTAGGTTAATAGGTTAGTCCCAAAAATCATATAAAATAGCATATAAATGCATATAAAACATCCAAGGTTGATAATATAATAGCATGGAACAATCAAAAATTATAGATATGTTGGAGTCGTATCAATCATCCGGAAAAGACACGTAGTAACGACCAAGGTCCTCGTCGAACTCCCACTTGAGTTCGCTGGCATCACCTGCACTGGTATCATCTGCACTTGCAACTGTTTTGGTAGTATCTGTGAGTCACGAAGACTCAGCAATCTCAAAACCCGCGAGATCAAGACTATTTAAGCTTATGGGTAGGATGTGGTTATGAGGTGGAGTTGGAGCAATCGCTAAGAAAATATGGTGGCTAACATACGAGTACAAGAGTAAGATGAGAAACTATGCAATGGTCGTAAACTAGAAATGATCAAGAAGTGATCCTGAACTACTTACGTTCATACATAACCCAACCATTTTCACTTCTCGGACTTCACCGAAAAGAGACCATCACGGTTACACACGTGGTCGATGCATTTTAATTAAGTCAACTGTCAAGTTCTCTACAACCGGATATTAAAAAATTCCCATCTGCCACATAACCGTGGGCATGGCTCTTGAAAGTTTCTATCCTGCATTGGTGTCCCAACTTAGCCCATCGCAAGCTCTCACAATCAACGAAGGATATTCCTTCTCCCGGAATCACCCGACTAGTCTCGGAATCCCGGTTACAAGACATTTCGGCAATGGTAAAACAAGATCAACAAGACCGCCCGATGTGCCGACAAATCCCGAGAGGAGTCGAACATATCTCGTTCTCAGGGTAGACCGGATGTGACAAGCTATGAGTAAAACTAACCCTCAAGTTTCCCCATGGTGGCCCCGTAGGCTGCCCGGTTCGGACCAACACTCAGAGGAGCACTGGCCCGGGGGGGGGGGTTGAATTAAGATAATCCTCGGGTTAATTACTACCTTGGAAAATTTTAGTTGTTATTAGGCAAATGGTAAAACCAAGGTTGGGCCTTGCTGGAGGAGTTTTATTCAAATCGAACTGTCAAGGGGGTCCCATAACCCCAACCGCGTAAGGAACGCAGAATCAAGGAACATAACACTGGTATGACGGAAACTAGGGCAGCAAGAGTGGAACAAAACACCGAGCAAAAGGCCAGGCCTTCCACCTTTTGCCAAGTATATAGATGCATTAATTAAATAAGAGATATTGTGATATCCCAACATATTCATGTTCCAACATGGAACAACCTGCAAAGCACCAGCAACTAGCAATGCTATAAGAGGGGCTGAGCAAAAGCGGTAACATAGCCAAACAACGGTTTGATAGGAAGGTGGGTTAGAGGCTTGACATGGCAATATGGGAGGCATGATAAACAAGTGGTAGGTAGCGCAACATAGCAATAGAACAAACAACTAGCAAGCAAAGATATGAGTGATATCGAGGGTAATGATCATATTGCCTGCAAAGTTCTCAGGGTTGTCGAAAGCTTGCTCCTTGTAAACGTACTCAACAGGATCCTCATTCACAAACCCGTCTCCTGGCTCTACCCAAAGCAAGAACACAAGCAACGGAACAACAATCAATCATGGTGCAATGCACAAGCAACATGATGCAAGACATGGCATGGAATGCAAGATATGATGTGCAATGCATAAGAGTACTCCGGAAGGGAAAGTATGACCATGGCATCAACTTGGCAAACCAAGCATGCCACTGGAAAGATGGAGTGATTTCGGTCGAAATTGATATAAGGATCACCGGAAACGGACGCACGGTTTGCAAATGACGAGCAAAACAAGAATGATGCAAAACTACGCTTAACAGCATCATAGCACTTAAAATGCATCAAGAAACTATGCTACAACACTCCAACAAAGCAACAAAGCACATGGCAGTGAAGTACAGGTGAAGCTCTACAAGTCATGAACACTGAGCTCCTGCTAGAACTCACTAGAACAAGCCTAAAACAGCATGGCAAAAATGCAAATGACAATCAGGTTACAGACTTGGTGAAAATACTAAACATGGCATAAACAACATCAGGTAGCAATATTTACAGCTAGTAAACTACATGCTACAGGATCATAACATGGCGAACAAGAGCATGGCATGCTAGTACTAAATGCAATGAACAAAACTCCCTTACTGAACTTTAGTCAAAGATGCCAAGAAAAGATGTTAGCATCAATGCAAACATGGAAAGTGATATGAACAGTTTTAGACTTAGTAGAAAAACATAGCATGGCAAAAACAGATTCATGGTAGCAACTTTGCAAGCTCATGCCACTCACCATAAAGCATTTCATGGCATAACAAGGTAAACAACATTAAGTAGAGACAATTATGAAGCTAAAGATGGCAAGAGCAAGTTCATAGGGTGCATGGAACACTAGCAGAACACATGAAAAAAATGAACTTCCTGTTAACAAACTGACATCAACAATATTTAGCAAAAGTAGAGCATGGTAATAACAAGCTACACTACCCCATAATTACAACTGGAGGCATGAATGGATAGAGCATAACCATATCTTCAAAACACTCTTACTGAACTTCTCCAAAATATGCATGGATCTACTTGTGGCAACAAGTCAACATAGCATAAACTAAGAGTCCAAAAACAACAACATCATGTAGCCTACTTTGCATGCTTGTGCTAGTCACCATAGGGCTCATAAAAAATACAAGGCTTGCACACTGTAAATATGGCATGAAGGTGCTCCCAAAACATGTAGACTTGATGCTCGAAGGATGCACACACAAAATGCTACGAAAATGACAAATCAACAAATTATGATGGATTCCAGCAGACAGAATCATTTAGCACTTATGCAACAAAGATTAAGGAAACAATATGGAAAGTAACATGCATGCAAATGACACTAACATGAAGAGCATCACAAGACGAACATTGCGGCATATCATATGCGCAAATCGGAGCTACGAGCATGGAGATATGGCAGGTCAAACTGGTGCACATGAGGTAGAAATATTTCAAGACTAAGAGGAATTTTACCCCACGAGATCGAGGGTTCCTCGGCACGCAAACCGAGGCAGCATCGGATCTCGCCGGAGTTGAGGGAGGCGGCGACCGGAGCTCGCGGGGGAGGTCGCCGACGAGGTGGGGGGCCGGATCCAGCGATGGGTGGCGCGGGCGCGCGCGTTGAACGGACGGCGGGGCGGCATTGCAGTGCGGTGGAGCGGCGTCGGTGACCGGGCGGCGGTGTCGGGGCGCGCGAGGAGGCGGCAGATGGCTCCTGGCAGCGGCGGCGCATGCGGACCGGGAGGGCCCCGCACGGGCCTGGTGGGCCGGCGGCGGTGGGAGCGGGAGGAGACCACGTGGCGTGCTACGATTGGTGCGGGCGGCAGCGGCGGACGCATCCGGCAAGGACGGACGTGTCCGGCGGCGCGGAGGAGGTGGTGGCTAGGGTTTGATCCACAAATTTCGGGGGAGAGGGTCTATTTATAGGTAGTGGAGCTAGGAGAGTCCAAATGAGGTGCGGTTTTCACCCACACGATCATGATCCAACGACGGAGAGCATGGAGGGGGTTTAGATGGGCTAGTGGGCCGTTGTGGAGGGGTGCTACGCTGCAAAGAGAGATGGGTTTTTGCGGTTACCCGGTTAACCGTTGGGGCATCAAATGACCTCCAAATGGAACAAAATTTGACAGGCGGCCTGCCGGTGATGTACCAAGGCCACTCGACAAACCGCGGCCAATTCGGAGAATGTTTTTCTCACGCTCACGAAACAAGATCTGAGAGGTTCAATGGGTGCATGTGTGAGTGTCGGATTTTGAAACGGACAACGGGGAAAATGACCGGATCGATGAGACGAACACAGGTGCAAATGAGATGCACATGATGACATGAGATGAAATGCATGACATGAAAAAAATGCAAAAACAAGGGCAAAAACCCAACCACGAAGGGTATAACATATCACATAGCCAGAAATGGCAAGATTTGGAGTTACAATTATGGAATGTTACATCTGGGGTGTTACACACACGGAAATTTTCTTAGGACAGCAAGGTAATACCGCATATAGGTAGGTATGGTGGACTAATCTGGAATAACTTTGGGTTCAGGGTTTTTGATGTACAAGCAGAATCCCCACTTAGTACATGTGAAGGCTAGCAATTAGATTGAGAAGCGGACAACTAGAGAGCAACAACGATCATGATCATGCATTATGCATAAGTAACATTGGACACTAGCATGAGTAGGATATGAACACCATGAACATAAATATCATAGATGCTATGTTCGTTTTGATTCAACTACATGCATGAACATGTGCCAAGTCAAGCCACTCGAACATTCAGAGGAGGATACCATATCATCATACCGCATCACAATCATTTAATGCAATATTGATATGCAAGATAAATCATTATCCACTCCCAGCTACACATGCATGGCATGAGAAACTATAATCTCTAATTGTCATTGCAAACATGTTCAATCATAATGGGATGAATCATGGATACTAGGTTAAACATATTTACACAAACAAAACAAGTTGAATTCATACCAGTTTCTCTCTGCCACGGCCAGTTCATCGAATATCATCATTATTGCCTTTCGCTTGCACGACCGAACGATATGAAAATAATAATAGTGCAAGAGTGCCATGGACTAAACTGGAATATGCAAACATTTTATTCAACAGGAGAAGACAAGGTAAAATGTGCTCTTTATAAGTTCAACAATTATTCATATGAGAGCCACTCAACATTTTCATAGTGGTCTTCTCCTTGGTACAATTCGAATAAAAGAAGGAAAAGAAATTCAAAGAAACACTGTGAAATATTTTTGGAGTTTTTGGTTTTCTTGAGCAAGCAAATAAGAGAGAAAAGCAAAAACGAGAAAAACTATTTACACGGGGAAGCTCCCAACAAGCAAAAGAAGAACATGGAAATCTTTTTGGGTTTTCTTTTTAATAGTATAGCTAAGAATGCATGGAAAGTAAACTAGCTACAACTAATTTTTTTGGGGGTTTCTAAAGTTTTTCAAACACACAAGAAGAAAGAAAGAAAAATAAATCCAAGCATGGATGATACAATGAAAAAGTGTGGACATCGACAGATGAAAATAAATGGACATGAATGTAATGTCGGTGAGAAACACGTACTCCCCCAAGCTTAGGCTTTTGGCCTAACTTGGTAATCGACCAGAAGCCTGGATAGTAGTTGGGGTATTGAGGAGCGGGCATCCACTGATCCCATTGTTGAGGCTCCTCATCTGCCTCTGGGACAGCCTGAGTGTTCTGGTAGGCGATGATGTCTGCAGGCATAATCCTATATCCACCCCTGGCAACAGAATCAAACAAAGAAGGAGCAGGCAATGGAATAATATCATGAGTGATGACGCTGAAAACCAGGTTATATGGAACAGGGATGTTAGGAGACTCTTTATCAGTGAAATGGTGGTGATCCATGGCTGCGCGGTCTAGGTAAACTTTGGTCAGAGGGTAATCATGATGGCGTATCTCAAAATTATAGTGAGCTGCCAAACGAGTAGCAAAAATCCAACCATGCATTTTAATCGTGGATTTATTAACGTGGAGGCGACGAGCCACAATAGCTCCCAAGCTATAAGTATTGTCGCCCTCCAATGCACGACGTAAAACAAC
Organism: Triticum monococcum; assembly: GCA_034509565.1. NCBI lineage: Eukaryota > Viridiplantae > Streptophyta > Magnoliopsida > Poales > Poaceae > Triticum > Triticum monococcum. The sequence goes on along the minus strand of CM067847.1, from coordinate 209,660,382 downwards.
AAAGTCTGGTGCGTTGAGCGCACCCACTTTTTCCCTGGCAAGCAAACACTTAGCGATAAATAAAGCAAAATAATGCACTACAGGAAATTGTATGCTAGTGGCAGTGAAGGCTGACACCCCTCTCTCATCTCCCACTGTCAAAGTGTGATAAAAATGGTCAAACTTTGCCAGCCTAGGCTCGGCTAAGCTCCCATCAGAAGAGATCATGCAAATGTCATGAAATTCAGTAAGTGGTATCTGATGGTTTTCAGCATATAAATCAAAGGTAACTTCAAGAGGATTTTTCCTAGGTAGGAAAGTAAAGCTCTGAACCAAAATGTTTGTGAGGATTTGGTGCTGTTCACACTCATCTGCAATGAAGTCGGTGAGGCTGGCATTCGTAGCATATTGCATGAACTCCTGAAGGATTCCACCCTCTTCCAGGAATGGGGTGTGCAGCCATTCGCACGGCCGTACCTCCGCCAACCTCCAAGGATGGAGATCACTATCAGATGGCTCCCCAATAACACCTTTGGAGTTCTTCTTGGAGCCAAAATTTCTAAATAAATTCATGGTTTTCCTATGAACAAAATTCTAAAATTTATTAGCCCACAAAATTTTCTCAATAAAACTTCACAAGAATGATACCAACTACTCATAGGGATACATAGAGGCCGTAGCAAGCATTCAAACTACTTAGAACACTAAGAATTTTACAAGCATGCACATCTACAACAACACCAAGAGTAGCTAATTATTCAAAATATAAACCACTAAAACAAAAACTAATTGGACAAACGGTGGAGTCACATACCAAGCAACAATCCCCCGAAACCGTTTCGGAAACGGAGCTTCGAGCAAAGAGATTGAAATCTGTGGGTTTGAGCTCAAGAACACGGGAGAGAGCAATGGATATTTTTTTCTGGAGGTAATTGATGATGTGGTGTAAAGAGATAAGTGAGAGGGCCCACGTGGGGACCACAACCCACTAGGGCGCGCCCGGGGGTGCTGGCGCGCCCAGGTGGGTTGTGCCCACCTGGTGCACCTCCCTCTGATGTTTATTGCACCAAAAATTCTTAAATATTCAGAAATTCGTATTAAATTTTCAGGGCATTCTGAGAACTTTTATTTTTGGGTCATTTTTTATTGCACGGGAAAATCAGAAACAGACAAAACATGGCATTTTATTTTATTTAACTAATAAAAACAAAGAATAAAAAGTAGGGACAAAAAGTAGTGCTTACTAAATTCATCAACTTCATACCGTTCAAAAATGATCCATTAATAAGGTTGATCAGGTCTTACTAGCAACCACTTTCGATTAGCATGAAACCGAAGAACTTTCGTAAATCACTAAGTTACATCAATGAGGATATGCATGTCCCCAACAATAAGCATTTCATATTTCTTTTTGACTGTAGGTAGAGGTATTTGAAAACTTCCAATAGTGATTGTCGGAGATTTTTCAGTAACATTTATACCATTCACTTGGAATTGTTTCTTCGGAAAGTGCACCATATTCTCATTACCATTAATATGAAAAGTGACCTTGCTTTTATTGCAATCAATAACAGCCCCTGCAGTATTCAAGAAGGGTCTACCAAGGATAATCGACATATTGTCGTCCTCGGGCATCTCAAGTATAATAAAGTCAGTCAAAATAGTAACATTAGCAACAACAACGGGCACATCCTCACAGATACTGATAGGTATGGCAGTTTATTTGTCAGCCATTTGCAAAGATATTCCAGTAGGTGTAAGTTTATTCAGATCAAGTCTTTTATATAAAGAGAAAGGCATAACACTAACACTAGCTCCTAAGTCACACAAAGCAGTTTTCACATAATTCTTTTTGATAGAGAAAGTTATAGTTGCTATTCCCGGATCTTCAAGTTTTTTAGGTACTCCATCTTTAAAAGTGTAATTAGCAAGCATAGTGGAGATTTCAGCTTTCGGTATTTTTCTCTTATTTGTGATGATGTCTTTCATATACTTTGCGTAAGGAGGCATTTTCAGGATATTAGTCAAGCGAGTACGCAAAAAGACTAGCCTCAGCATTTCAGCAAATCATTCAAATTCCTCATCATCATTGTTTTTAGTTGACTTAGGTGGAAAAGGCATAGGTCTTTGAACCCACGGTTCTCTTTCTTTACCATGTTTTCTAGCAACAAACTCTCTTTAGTCATATGTTTTATTCTTAGGTTGTGGGTTATGAAGATCAACATATGGTTCCATCTCAACACCATTGTCTGGTTCTTTATTATTTTGTTGAGAGTCTTCATGAACATCAACATCATCTTTTTCATTATCACTAGTTGAGTGTTCATTACCAGAGTTAGTTTCAGCATCTGAGATAGAAACTTCATTAGTATTGTTAGGTTTTTTTCTATTTCAGGTTCACTAGGAGCATGCAAAGTCCTATCATTGTTTCTTCTTCTTTTTCTTTTTAGAAGAACTAGGTGCACTAGTGTTAGCTCTCTGTGAGTATTTCTCAATTCTCTTTGGGTGTCCCTCGGGATAAAGTGGTTCCTGAGTCATTTTACCTCCTCTAGTTGCAACTATAACAGCAAAGTCATGCATATTATTATTCATTTCATCAGGCAACTATCTTTGAGATTTAGCAACTTGTTCTAACTGTGTTTGAACCATAGAAGCATGCTTCCCAACACCTCTAACATCATTTTAAATTCTAAATAACAATTCACTCAAGCGAGCAATCATATTAGAATCGTATTTCAACTATTTCATAACATTTGCATTGAAGTGATCTTGTTTTCTAATGTAGTTTTCAAACTTATAAAGGCACTGGCTAGGATGCATATTGTGAGGATTATCATTATCATTGAACTTCATAAGAGAATTTACCTCTACCAACTTAGGCAGTGGTGGTGTATTAAGCCCATGTATTTCTTCAATAGGAGGTAAATTTTTAACATCCTAAGCTTTAATACCTTTTTCCTTCATAGATTTCTTTGCCTCTTGCATATCTTCAGGATTGAGACATAATATAACCCTCTTCTTTAAAGTAGGTTTAGGCGGTGGTTCAGGAATAGTCCGATCATCATAATTTTTCAATATGTTATTCAATAATTCTTCAGCTTGTCCAACAGTTCGTTCACCGAAAACACAACTAGCACAACTATCTAGGAAGTCCCTAGTAGCATCGGTTAGTCCATTATAGAAGATATCAAGTATTTCTTTTTTCTTAAGTGGATGATCAGGCAAAGCATTAAGTAATTGGCAAAGCCTCCCCCAAGCTTGTGGGAGACTCTCTTCTTTGATTTGCACAAAGTTAAATATTTCCTGCAAGGGAGCTTGTTTCTTATGAGCGGGAAAATACTTTTCAGAGAAGTAATAAATCATATCCAGGGGACTACGCACACAACCAGGAGCAAGAGTATTGTACCACGCTTTAGCATCACCCTTTAATGAGAAAGGAAATAATTTGAGAATAAAGTAGTAGCGAGCTTTCTCATCATGAGTAAAAAGGGTGGCTATATCATTCAACTTAGTAAGATGTGCCACAATAGTTTCAGTTTCATAACCATGGAAAGTATCAGATTCAACCAAACTAATTAACTCTGGGTCGACAGAGAATTCATAATCCTTATCATTAATAAATATAGGTGAAGTAGCAAACTTAGGATCACATTTTATTCTAGCATTCAAAGAATGTTCTTTATACTTGTGTAGTAATTTCTCTAGATCATCTCTATCATTACAAGCAAGAATATCTCTAGTTGTTTCTGAAGGAAATATGCCCTAGAGGCAATAATAAAGTTATTATTTATTTCCTTATATCATGATAAATGTTTATTATTCATGCTAGAATTGTATTAACCGGAAACATAATACATGTGTGAATACATAGAACAACAGAGTGTCACTAGTATGCCTCTACTTGACTAGCTCGTTAATCAAAGATGGTTATGTTTTCTAACCATGAACAAAGAGTTGTTATTTGATTAACGAGGTCACATCATTAGTTGAATGATCTGATTGACATGACCCATTTCATTAGCTTAGCACCCGATCGTTTAGTATGTTGCTATTGCTTTCTTCATGACTTATACATGTTCCTGTGACTATGAGATTATGCAACTCCCGTTTGCCGGAGGAACACTTTGGGTACTACCAAACGTCACAACGTAACTGGGTGATTATAAAGGAGTACTACAGGTGGCTCCAAAGGTAGATGTTGGGTTGGCGTATTTCGAGATTAGGATTTGCCACTCCGATTGTCGGAGAGGTATCTCTAGGCCCTCTCGGTAATGCACATCACTTAAGCCTTGCAAGCATTGCAACTAATGAGTTAGTTGCGGGATGATGTATTACGGAACGAGTAAAGAGACTTGCCGGTAACGAGATTGAACTAGGTATTGGATACCGACGATCGAATCCCGGGCAAGTAACATACCGATGACAAAGGGAACAACGTATGTTGTTATGCGGTCTGACCGATAAAGATCTTCGTAGAATATGTAGGAGCCAATATGGGCATCCAGGTCCCGCTATTGGTTATTGACCGGAGACGTGTCTCGGTCATGTCTACATTGTTCTCGAACCGTAGGGTCCGCACGCTTAAGGTTTCGATGACAGTTGTATTATGAGTTTATGAGTTTTGATGTACCGAAGGAGTTCGGAGTCCCGGATGAGATCGGGGACATGACGAGGAGTCTCGAAATGGTCGAGACGTAAAGATCGATATATTGGACGACTATATTCGGACATCGGAAAGGTTCCGAGTGATTCGGGTATTTTTCGGAGTACCGGGTAGTTACGGGAGAGGTAATGGGCCTTGATGGGCTTTAGTGGGAAGAGGAAAAGGCTGCTGCGCCCCCCCTCCCCTTTGGTCCGAATTGGACTAGGGAAAAGGGGGACGGCCACCTCTCCTTCTCCTCCTATTCCTTCTCCCTTCCTCCCCTTTTGGTGGACTCCTACTAGGACTTGGAGTCCTAGTAGGACTCCCTATCCTGGCCGCACCTTTGCCTTGGCCGGCCTCCTCCTCCTCCATCCTTTATATACAGGGGCAAGGGGCACCCCATAGACACACAAGTTGATCCTTGAGATCGTTCCTTAGCCGTGTGCGGTGCCCCCTGCCACCAAATTCCACCTCGATCATACCGTTGTAGTGCTTAGGCGAAGCCCTGCGTCGGTACTACATCAAGATCGTCACCACGCCGTCGTGCTGACGGAACTCTTCCTCGACGCTTTGCTGGATCGGAGCCCGAGGATCGTCATCGAGCTGAACGTGTGCTAAGAACTCGGAGGTGCCAGATTAACGGTGCTTGGATCGGTCGGATCGGGAAGACGTACGACTACTTCCTCTATGTTGTGTGATCGCTTCCGCAGTCGGTCTGCGTTGGTACGTAGACAACACTCTCCCCTCTTGTTGCTATGCATCACCATGATCTTGCGTGTGCGTAGGAATGTTTTTGAAATTACTACGTTCCCCAACAGTGGCATCCGAGCCTAGGTTTTATGGTTTGATGTTATTTGCACGAGTAGAACACAAGTGAGTTGTGGGCGATACAAGTCATACTGCCTACCAGCATGTCATACTTTGGTTCAGCGGTATTGTTGGACGAGACGACCTGGACCAACCTTACGCGTACGCTTACGCGAGACCGGTTCCCTCGACGTGCTTTGCACATAGATGGCTTGCGGGCGACTGTCTCTCCAACTTTAGTTGAACCGAGTGTGGCTACGCCCGGTCCTTGAGAAGGTTAAAACGGAGTCTATTTGACAAACTATCGTTGTGGTTTTGATGCGTAGGTGAGATGAGTTCTTGCTTAAGCCCGTAGCAGCCACGTAAAACTTGCAACAACAAAGTAGAGGACGTCTAACTTGTTTTTGCAGGGCATGTTGTGATGTGATATGGTCAAGACATGATGCTGATTTTATTGTATGAGATGATCATGTTTTGTAACCAAGTTATCGGCAACTGGCAGGAGCCATATGGTTGTCGCTTTATTGTATGCAATGCAATCGCGATGTAATGCTTTACTTTATTACTAAGCGGTAGTGATAGTCGTGGAAGCATAAGATTGGCGAGACGACAACGATGCTACGATGGAGATCAAGGTGTCGAGCCGGTGACGATGGTGATCATGACAGTGCTTCGGAGATGGAGATCACAAGCACAAGATGATGATGGCCATATCATATCACTTATATTGATTGCATGTGATTTTTATCCTTTTATGCATCTTATCTTGCTTTGATTGACGGTAGCATTATAAGATGATCTCTCACTAAATTATCAAGAAGTGTTCTCCCTGAGTATGCACCGTTGCCAAAGTTCGTCGTGCCTAGACACCACGTGATGATCGGGTGTGATAAGCTCTACGTCCATCTACAATGGGTGCAAGCCAGTTTTGCACACGCAGAATACTCAGGTTAAACTTGACGAGCCTAGCATATGCAGATATGGCCTCGGAACACAGAGACCGAAAGGTCGAGCGTGAATCATATAGTAGATATGATCAACATGACGATGTTCACCATTGAAAACTACTCCATCTCACGTGATGATCGGACATGGTTTAGTTGATTTGGATCACGTGATCACTTAGAGGATTAGAGGGATGTCTATCTAAGTGGGAGTTCCTAAGTAATTTGATTAACTGAACTTAAACTTATCATGAACTTAGTCCTGGTAGTATTTTGCAAATTATGTTGTAGATCAATAGCTCGTGTTGTTGCTTCCCTGTGTTTATTTTGATATGTTCCTAGAGAAAATTGTGTTGAAAGATGTTAGTAGCAATGATGCGGATTGGATCCGTGATCTGAGGTTTATCCTCATTGCTGCACAGAAGAATTATGTCCTTGATGCACCACTAGGTGACAGACCTATTGCAGGAGCAGATGTAGACGTTATAAACATTTGGCTAGCTCAATATGATGACTACTTGATAGTTTAAGTGCACCATGCTTAATGGCTTAGAATCGGGACTTCAAAGACGTTTTGAACGTCATGGACCATATGAGATGTTCCAGGAGTTGAAGTTAATATTTCAAGCAAATACCCGAGTTGAGAGATATGAAGTCTCCAACAAGTTCTATAGCTAAAAGATGGAGGAGAATCGCTCAACTAGTGAGCATGTGCTCAGATTGTCTGGGTACTACAATCGCTTGAATCAAGTGGGAGTTAATCTTCCAGATAAGATAGTGATTGACAGAATTCTCTAGTCACCATCACCAAGTTAGTAGAACTTCGTGATGAACTATAGTATGCAAGGGATGACGAAAACGACTCCCGAGCTGTTCATGATGATGAAATCGATGAAGGTAGAAATCAAGAAAGAACATCAAGTGTTGATGGTTGACAAGATCACTTGTTTCAAGAAAAGGGCAAAAGGAAAGAAGGGGAACTTCAAGAAGAACAACAAGCAAGTTGCTGCTCAAGTGAAGAAGCCCAAGTCTGGTCCTAAGCCTGAGACTAAGTGCTTCTACTGCAAAGGGACTGGTCACTGGAAGCAGAACTACCCCAAGTATTTGGCGGATAAGAAGGATGGCAAAGTGAACATAAGTATATTTGATATACATGTTATTGATGTGTACTTTACTAGTGTTTATAGCAACCCCTCAGTATTTGATGCTAGTTCAGTTGCTAAGAGTAGTAACTCGAAACGGGAGTTGCAGAATGAACAGAGACTAGTTAAGGGTGAAGTGACGATGTGTATTGGAAGTGGTTCCAAGATTGATATGATCATCATCGCACATTCCCTATACTTTCGGGATTAGTGTTGAACTTAAATAAGTGTTATTTGGTGTTTGTGTTGAGCATAAATATGATTTGATCATGTTTATTGCAATACGGTTATTCATTTAAGTAAGAGAATAAATTGTTGTTCTGTTTACATGAATAAAACCTAATATGGTTACACACCCAATGAAAATAGTTCGTTGGATCTCGATCATAGTGATACACATAATCATAAATATTGAAACCAAAAGATGCAAAGTTAATAATGATAGTGCAACTTATTTGTAGCACTGCCGTTTAGGTCATATTGGTGTAAAGCGCATGAAGAAACTCCATGCTGATGGGATTTTGGAATCACTTGATTATGAATCACTTGATGCTTGCGAACCATGCCTTATGGGCAAGATGACTAAAACGCCGTTCTCCGGAACAATGAAGCAAGCAACAGATTTGTTGGAAATCATACATACTGATGTATGTGGTCCGATGAATATTAAGGCTTATAGCAGGTATCATTATTTTCTGACCTTCACAAGATGATTTGAGCAGATATGGGGATATCTACTTCATGAAATAGAAGTCTGATACATTTGAAAGGTTCATGAAATTTCAGAGTGAAGTGGAAAATCATCGTAACAAGAAAATAAAGTTTCTACGATCTGATCGTGGAAAAGAGTATTTGAGTTACGAGTTTGGTCTTCAGCTAAAACAATGTGAAATAGTTTCACTACTCATGCCACCTGGAACACCACAGCATAGTGGTGTGTCCGAATGTCATAACCGTACTTTATTGGATATAGTGCAATCTATGATGTTTCTTACCGATTTACCACTATCATTTTTGGGGTCATGCATTAGAGACAGCTGCATTCACGTTAAAAAAAGGGCACCATCTATATCCGTCGAGACGACGCCTTATGAACTATGGTTTGGCAAGAAACCAAAGTTGTCGTTTCTTAAAGTTTGGGGTTGCGATGCTTATATGAAAAAGTTTCATCCTGATAAGCTCAAACTCAAATCGGAGAAGTGCGTCTTCATAGGATATCCAAAGGAAACTATTGGATACACCTTCTATCACAGATCCGAAGGCAAGACTTTTGTTGCTAAAATTCGGAAACTTTCTAGAGAAGGAGTTTCTCTCGAAAGAAGTGAGTGGGAGGAAAGTAGAACTTGACGAGGTAACTGTACCTGCTCCCTTATTGGAAAATAGTACATCACAGAAAACTGTTTCTGCGACACCTATACCAATTAGTGAGGAAGCTAATGATGATGATCATGGAACTTCAGGACAAGATACTACTGAACCACGTAGATCAGCCAGAGTGAGATCCGCACCAGAGTGGTACGGTAATCCAATTCTGGAAGTCATGCTACTAGATCATGATGAACCTACGAACTATGAAGAAGCGATGGTGAGCCCAGATTCCGCAAAGTGGCTTGAGGCCATGAAATCTGAGATGGGATCCATGTATGAGAACAAAGTATGGACTTTGGTTGACTTGCCCGATGATCGGCAAGCAATTGAGAATAAATGGATCTTTAAGAGGAAGACGGACGCTGATAGTAGTGTTACTATCTACAAAGCTAGAATTATCGCAAAAAGTTTTCGACAAGTTCAAGGTGTTGACTACGATGAGAGCTTCTCACTCGTATCTATGCTTGAGTCTGTCCGAATCATGTTAGTAATTGCCGCATTTTATGAAATCTGGCAAACGGATAAACAAAACTGCATTCCTTAATGGGTTTATTAAAGAAGAGTTGTATATGATGCAACCAGAAGGTTTTGTCAATCCAAAAGGTGCTAACAAAATGTGCAAGCTCCAGCGATCCATCTGTGGACTGGTGCAAGCATCTCGGAATTGGAATATACGCTTTGATGAGTTGATCAAAGCATATAGTTTTATACAGACTTGCGGTGAAGCCTGTATTTACAAGAAAGTGAGTGGGAGCACTACAACATTTCTGATAAGTATATGTGAATGACATATTGTTGGTCGGAAATAATGTAGAATTATTCTGTAAAGCATAAAGGAGTGTTTGAAAGGAGTTTTTCAAAGAAAGACTTCGGTGAAGCTGCTTACATATTGAGCTTCAAGATCTATAGAGATAGCTCAAGACGCTTGATAAGTTTTTTCAATGAGTACATACCTTGACAAGATTTTGAAGTAGTTCAAAATGGAGCAGTCAAAGAAAGAGTTCTTGCCTGTATTATAAGGTGTGAAGTTGAGTAAGACTCAAAGCCCGACCACGGCAGAAGATAGAAAGAGAATGAACATCATTCCCTATGCCTTGGCCATAGGTTCTATAAAGTATGTCGTGCTGTATACCAGATCTATTGTATACCCTGCACTGATTTGGCAAGGGAGTACAATAGTGATCTAGGAGTAGATCACTGGACAGTGGTCAGAATTATCCTTAGTGAAATAAGGATATGTTTCTCGATTATGGACGTGACAAAAGGTTCGTCGTAAAGGGTTACGCCGATGCAAGTTTTGACACTAATCTAGATGACTCTAAGTCTCAATCTGGATATATATTGAAAGTGGGAGCAATTAGCTAGAGTAGCTCCATGCAGAGCATTGTTGACATAGAAATTTGCAAAATACTTACGGATCTGAATGTGACAGACCCGTTGACTAAAATTATCACACAAGCAAAACATGATCACACCTTAGTACTCTTTGGGTGTTAATCACATAGATATGTGAACTAGATTACTGACTCTAGTAAAACCTTTGAGTGTTGGTCACATGACGATGTGAACTATAGGTGTTAATCACATGGTGATGTGAACTATTGCTGTTAAATCACATGGCGATGTGAACTAGATTATTGACTCTAGTGCAAGTGGGAGACTGAAGGAAATATGCCCTAGAGGCAATAATAAAGTTATTATTTATTTCCTTATATCATGATAAATGTTTATTATTCATGCTAGAATTGTATTAACCGGAAACATAATACATGTGTGAATACATAGAACAACAGAGTGTCACTAGTATGCCTCTACTTGACTAGCTCGTTAATCAAAGATGGTTATGTTTCCTAACCATGAACAAAGAGTTTTTATTTGATTAACGAGGTCACATCATTAGTTGAATGATCTGATTGACATGACCCATTTCATTAGCTTAGCACCCGATCGTTTAGTATGTTGCTATTGCTTTCTTCATGACTTATACATGTTCCTGTGACTATGAGATTATGCAACTCCCGTTTGCCGGAGGAACACTTTGGGTACTACCAAACGTCACAACGTAACTGGGTGATTATAAAGGAGTACTACAGGTGGCTCCAAAGGTAGATGTTGGGTTGGCGTATTTCGAGATTAGGATTTGTCACTCCGATTGTCGGAGAGGTATCTCTAGGCCCTCTCGGTAATGCACATCACTTAAGCCTTGCAAGCATTGCAACTAATGAGTTAGTTGCGGGATGATGTATTACGGAACGAGTAAAGAGACTTGCCGGTAACGAGATTGAACTAGGTATTGGATACCGACGATCGAATCCCGGGCAAGTAACATACCGATGACAAAGGGAACAACGTATGTTGTTATGCGGTCTGACCGATAAAGATCTTCGTAGAATATGTAGGAGCCAATATGGGCATCCAGGTCCCGCTATTGGTTATTGACCGGAGACGTCTCTCGGTCATGTCTACATTGTTCTCGAACCGTAGGGTCCGCACGCTTAAGGTTTCGATGACAGTTGTATTATGAGTTTATGAGTTTTGATGTACCGAAGGAGTTCGGAGTCCCGGATGAGATCGGGGACATGACGAGGAGTCTCGAAATGGTCGAGACGTAAAGATCGATATATTGGACGACTATATTCGGACATCGGAAAGGTTCCGAGTGATTCGGGTATTTTTCGGAGTACCGGGTAGTTACGGGAGAGGTAATGGGCCTTGATGGGCTTTAGTGGGAAGAGGAAAAGGCTGCTGCGCCCCCCCTCCCCTTTGGTCCGAATTGGACTAGGGAAAAGGGGGCCGGCCACCTCTCCTTCTCCTCCTATTCCTTCTCCCTTCCTCCCCTTTTGGTGGACTCCTACTAGGACTCCCTATCCTGGCCGCACCTTTGCCTTGGCCGGCCTCCTCCTCCTCCATCCTTTATATACAGGGGCAGGGGGCACCCCATAGACACACAAGTTGATCCTTGAGATCGTTCCTTAGCCGTGTGCGGTGCCCCCTGCCACCAAATTCCACCTCGATCATACCGTTGTAGTGCTTAGGCGAAGCCCTGCGTCGGTAGTACATCAAGATCGTCACCACGCCGTCGTGCTGACGGAACTCTTCCTCGACGCTTTGCTGGATCGGAGCCTGAGGATCGTCATCGAGCTGAACGTGTGCTAAGAACTCGGAGGTGCCGGAGTAACGGTGCTTGGATCGGTCGGATCGGGAAGACGTACGACTACTTCCTCTACGTTGTGTGATCGCTTCCGCAGTCGGTCTGCGTTGGTACGTAGACAACACTCTCCCCTCTCGTTGCTATGCATCACCATGATCTTGCGTGTGCGTAGGAATTTTTTTGAAATTACTACGTTCCCCAACAGTTTTTTACTAATAACATAACCTTCCGGTACCTTAGGCAATTCATATCTAGGAGGGCTAGTTCTAGCAGGTGTTTCAGGAGTTTCAGTTTCAAGCTCATCATCAGATTCAACAACATCATGTTGTATTACTCTAGCAATTTGTTCATCAAGAAATTCACCAAGTGGCACATCATCATTAACAAGCAAAGTACTAGCATCATCATAAACATCATTCATAGTAGAAGTAGCATCATCAATAACTTGCGACATATTGGAATTGATAACATGTGGTGGTGTTGCAAGTTAACTCATAACAGAAGGTGAATCTAAAGCAGAACTGGATGGCAGTTCCTTACCTCCCCTCGTCTTTGAGGGAAATATCTTAGTCTTAGGATCCTTCAGATTCTTCATAGTGACAATATGATAATAATCCCAAATGACTCAACAAATATAGCTATGCTACCCAGCAACGACGCCAGAAAAAGGTCTTGATAACCCACAAGTATAGGGGATCGCAACATATTTCGAGGTAGTGTATTCAACTCAAATTTATAGATTCGACACAAGGGGAGCCAAAGAATATTTGAAGGTATTAGCAGCTGAGTTGTCAATTCAACCACACCTGGAGATTAATTATCTGTAGCAAGCAATCAGTAGCAAAGTAATATGATAGTTTTGATAGTAGTGGCGGTAGCAATAGTAACAACAACAGTGATAGCAGTAATTTTGTAGCAAGTGTAACAGTGATGATAGCAGTAGTACTTAGCAGAAACATTATGTAAAATTCGTAGGCATTGGATTGGTGACTTTTTGGATGATATTCATCATGTGATAGTTATAACCTAGGGCGATACGGCACTAGCTCTAGTTCATCGATATAATGTAGGCATGTATTATGTAAATAGTCATACGTGCTATATTAAAAGAACTTGCATGACATCTTTTGTCCTACCCTCCCATGGCAGCGGGGTCCATATTGGAAACTAAGGGATATTAAGGCCTCCTTTTAATAGAGAACCAGAACAAAGCATTAACACATAGTGAATACATGAGCTCCTCAAACTACAGTAATCACCAGAAGAAGTCCCGGTTATTGTCACTCGGGGGTTACCGGATCATAACATGTATTAGGTGACTATAACTTGCAAGATCGGATCTAGAACATGAATATAATGGAGATAACATAAACGGTTCAGATCTGAAATCATGGCACCCGGGCCCAATGTGACAAGCATTAAGCATGGCAAAGTCATAGGAATATCAATCTAAGAACATAGTGGATACTAGGGATCAAGCCCTAACAAAACTAACTCGATTCCATGATTAATCTCATCCAATTCCTCACTGACCAGCGAGCCTATGAAGGAATTACTCACTCCCGGTGGGGAGCATCATGGCATTGGCGATGGAGAAGGGTTGGTGATGACGGAGAACTAAGATCCCCCTCTCCGGAGTCCCAAACGGACTCCAGATCTACCCTCCTGAGGAAGAATAGGGCTTGGCGGCGGCTCCGTCTTGTGGATCATGATAATTCTTTCTCCTTGATTTTTTTTCTTTGAAAATAGGATTTTATAGCATCGGTTTCAGGGTCTGCAGGGCCACCAGGTAGGGACAACTCACCTGGGCGCGCTAGGAGAGGGGGGCGCGCCCTGGTGGGTTGTGCCCACCTTGGGGCCCCTCTCCGGTAGGTCTTGGCTCCATAAATTCTATATATTATATAAAAATTCCTCGCAAAGTTTCGTTCCATTCTGAGAAGTTTTAGTTCTGCACAAAAACAACACCATGGTAGTTCTGCCGAAAACAGTGTCAGTCCCGGGTTAGTTTCATTCAAATCATGCAAATTAGAGTCCAAAACAAGAGGAAAGTGTTAGGAAAAGTAGATACGTTGGATACGTATCAACGGGGAGGTGGCGGAGGTGCTCCATGGTCTACGTCGCCCTTCAGCGGACGGTAGGCGAGGCAGCGAGAGGGATGGTGCAGGGGACCCCCCAGCCACGCTGACAAGCTCGGCGATACTGTCCAGCCAGTCCTCATAGAAGTCATCGACGGGGTGGTAACGCAGGAGCTCGCGTGCCATGAGCAGCACAGCCTGCGCGTCCGCCGGCCCGCGACAAGCGTGAGACGATGAGCCAGCCAGAGTCAGCGACGGGGTGGTGGTGCATCCATCTCGCCTCATGGAGGGGTGCTACGAGGAGGCTTGCTGCTCATGCCCCGCTAAGCCGGTGGCGGCATTGGTGGCAGGTGATGGAGAACGACGGGGAGGTATGCCAACAGGCAATGTCTGGGCAGCATGAGCGGCAAGAGCGGCCCGATGCTCGACATGGGCTGGACGAGCATCAGCCATGGAGGCGGTGGAGCGGCGGCGGGTCGATCGACGGAAGAGAGGCTTCAACGCATCCTTACCTGGCGCGCCAAATGTCAGATTCAGGGTTCGGTAGACCCTTGAGAGGTTCAAACACTGGGGTGCATGCGAAGAACTCTCCCCTCTCCATCTGCCTGCTCGATGATTCCACGACCTAGCTCGACGAACCCAAGGGACAAGAGACACAACGGTTTATCCTAGTTCGGTCCACCTTGCGGTGTAATACCCTACTCCAGCTTTGTGGTGGATTGCCTCGAGGGGCTGAGGAAGAACTAGTACAGTGGTGGAACAGCCTCAGGAGGTGAGGTGTTCTTGAGCTCGATGAGCTGGTGGATGAGAGGATGATCTGAATGATCCCCCTTTCTATGGTGGTGGCTAAGTCCTATTTATAGTGGCCTTGGTCCTCTTCCCAAATGTAAGGCGGGAAGGGATCCCACAACGGCCAAATTTGAAGGGGGACAACTAGTACAAGCTATCCTGACAAAAGTAGTCTTCACCTACAAAAGGCTCTAGTGGTGATGCTGCGGTGGGCTCCGCGATGACCTCCGTCATGTCGTCCTAGCGGTCTTGGTCTTGTTACACCAAGATTGAAACCTTTGCTTGATTGCTCGGGACTCCGTGCATGCGCTTGCCTCCTTGGCACCAAAGGGGAAACTGGTACACTGCGCCCGCTGGCGCCTGCCTAGCCTTAGTCGTCATGTGAACCTCGCAAGGTGCATCTTGCCTTGATATCTCCGCTCGTTAGGAGCCAGCCTAGCGAGGCCGCCCCCAGGGAGGTCTTGGTGTCGTCCGCCTCACGAGCATTGGCCCCTCGCGAGGTTCTTGAGCTATCATTGCTGAAGTTGGGTCGTACCAGGCCACTAACGGAGCCACGCCATGGGCTGCAGGCAGGCAAGTCTGGGTACCCCCGTTCCCAAGACGCCAACAACAACATATAAAGGCAAAAACATACGAGATACGCGTGAATTTGGTTGATTTTTGTGGAATTACAGAAAAAGAACAGCTGATTTATTTAGCATGAGGTGCCATGTTAGTGTCCAAACTGATGGCAAACCTTTCCCATTCCACAATCGTAGGCATTTGATATTTTGGAATGGGAAAACCTTGTCAAAGTTTGCTGATTGATGTACGCAAAACAACACACATTTGACACTTTGGAATGGGACAACCTTATCAAATTTTGCTCATTGATGTTAGCAAGAAGACATGCGTTTGATATTTTTGAATGGGACGCCCTTTGCTATCAGCAGCATCGATCGATTTTTCGTTATTCTATAGTTGTGAAGTAAATATTTTCTCTAACATGTGAATCGCTAATATGCATAATCATCGATTGTTTTGAATGTTCCCTATGAATTGCCAGGCATGTGTGTTTGATTGCAATGTACATGAATGCTAAAAAGCTGCTCAAACTCTTTGTACTCCCTCTGTTCCTTTTTTCTTCGCATATTAGTTTTCTTTCAAGTCAGTTGATTTTACATTGTGAATGTTCATACCTTTTTCCATAAGATTGGTCAAAGTAGAGATACTTTGACTTCACACAAAACTTATATGCAGACTAAAAAGGACCGGAGGGAGTAGCAAATGAGGTGATCACCCTGGGAACAATGCTAGTACGTATTATTTTGCACATTCATCCAATGCCAGTGATACAAGAATTCGAACTAATCGAACTAAATTCATTCATACACGGTCCGATTTCATATAAACATGCAGGATTTCATTACATTTCATACATTCTTCAACTAAAAAGGGGTGCGCTGAAGGTATAATTAATTAACCGAAGCTACCCACCCATGTCCGGCTGAGACGAATAGAAGCTTCTTCTCCAGCGCAGCTCTCTGACTCCACGTCACCGCCAAGAAGCTAATCGGCCGTCAATGGTCAACCCGCCTAGCTTGGCTTCAACTGGAGGGTAGCAGCGGTGGCCTTACTTGGACCAAAGAAGCGGCGACCTACCGTGTTCTACTCTTCCTTGTTTTTTGTGTGGCACGGCCTCGTTGGCAGCGGGGCGGGGCCTCGGCGGAGACGGCGATGTCCTCTCACTGGTACGCGTCGGTCCTAAACAAACGGTTTTTAACCCCTTTCCGCAACGGCATTTGGAACCGCCGCCCAGTGAGTGTGGGCGATAGGGGGTCCTTCCCACACGACCCAGAAACCGTCGAGGATAGAACCTCCTGGGACCCAGGCTGGGGCCGTGTGCGATCGGGCGAGGCATCGAAACCTAATCATTTCCGTAGGTATGTACATCCCACACGGTAATCCGAGAAAATCATTTCTGTAGGTATGTACATCCCACACGGTGAATCCTGGAAAAACATTTCCATTCGTATGTATATCACACATAGTCAATCCAAGAAATACGTTTCTGTTCTTATGTACATCCCGCACAGTCAATCTAGGGAAAATGTTTCCATTCGTATGTACATCCCACACAATTTTATGTATACGCTCGTGTATGAAAGGTGTAACTATCACATACGCTCTGCCTTGGTTAACTATTTGCTTTCATTAACTACATCACACATGATTTTATGTAGAAAACTGTGTGGCTTTGGGCTATCCATCACAAGCGCTTTTACTGCCAAAACCGTTTGCAAAGTTCCATGACCGTTTGTTCTCTTTTTATTTTTGCCTGTAATTTATTATTATAATTGGAAATTTTGAAATATGAAACATGCAATTCAAATTCTCAGCACAATGGTTCAACAATGAATCCTTATATAAAATTGCCAGTACAATATGTTCAGTAATTACAGGATTAGGCAGTAATTAACTATGATGAACCACAGTATTTAAAGGCGGTAAAGGTGAAGATACAAGTGTAAATTATTTTGACTGCCCACGGTGTTGAAGAAGCGGAATGCCCATAATGTGCCTTCCTGCATGCCATAGGCACGAACCACTTTTGTCCAACCCCTTGTGACGATCGTCCGCCCATCCTTCACCACCTTCAGGAAGACTTCTAGAGCATTATCATGGTAGCATGAATTATATACTTTAACCTTAGTTGCCTCCACTCCGGTCATGTAGTTTGCAAGGTAATCATCAGTAAATAGCTTCGGAAACCACTGAAAAGAGAAAAATATCAGATACTGAGGTCTAATAGAGTAACTTATTGTGGGCAGGGGGAAAAGGAAACACATTATTTACCATCGTAAAGTTCACTGTTGTCTTCGACAAAGTGTAAATAAAGAGCTTAATTCCAATCACCCGTTTCTTTCTCCTAACAATCTTTCTTAGTTTCCCCACTTGACGCTTGTTCCCGAATATCTCATCGGCCCATACGCAAAAGGGATCGAAGCGTGGATTAGTACCGCTCATATATGTACCTACAAGCAACCAGTAAATGTTAGAAGCTAAACTGAGGATTGCATAAATGATGTAAAATATAACTACCTATGTTCCTAAGTACAAGTATTTGCTTTAGAGATTTCAATATGAACTACATACGGATGTATATAGAATAATAGATATAGTTTAGATTAGAATCTAGATTCACTCATTTTGCTACTTATGTAGTCTATATTGGAATCTCTAAAAATACTTATATTTAGGGATAGATGGTGTATAAGACATGGGATGCAGCTAACCTCGACGGCAAACAACAACATCGCCCATTGTAGCCCTGTGTAAGTACATGGAAAGCCAATGTTAACTACAACATGGTTAACATCCACCAAAAATAGCAAATGGTAACAAAACGGCACCATATTTAGTGATATCTTCATTTCGAAAGAGTAGCACGGTAGCAAAGGGACGGACTAAAAAATGGATACAACCGTTAATTGCAACAGGCTTAACAACGTCCTAATTCATGTTTTGTAAGCTTGTAGCCATTGAAATACAACTCTTTAAAAATGGATACAATTGTTAATTGCAATAGGCTTAATGGCCATTGAAACTGGTACTGATAAAAATGCAATTGGCAGAGTTAAACATCAGATGGCAGGTGCAGCCAGAGCAGATAATGGCCCAGTTGTCTATAAAAAGGTAGGGAAAGTAGCTAAAACGTGTTAGCATGTTTACTACAACATGCTTAATACATTGAAAGTACAAAACATAGCCATTGATTGCAACTGGTATTGGTAAGATTGAACTGGTGGGTACATACTTGGTAAGTCCTGAGAGGTAGTTGCTGGGGCACTTCATCTTGGCCAGACCCCGCCCAAAGTCAGCAGCGGCGAAGGCGAGCTATCCCTCCAAGTCAAAGTGTGGATCAGTGCCACTGACATGTGTACCTATAGGCAACCAGTAAATGGTAGAAGTTAAACTGCAATTGCACAAATGATGTGAAATATTGTAATACATGGGATGTAGCTAACCTCAACGGCAAACAACAGCATCGGCCATTATGACCCTGCATAAGTACATGGACAAGCATGTTAAGTACAACAGGGTTAGCATCCACCAAAAATAGCAAATGGGCAGCATCTCTAGTATATCTTCATTGCGGAGAGTAGCATGGTAGCAAATGGACAGACTAAAAAATGGATACAACTGTTAATTGCAATAGGCTTAACAGCATCCCAAGTCATGTTTTGTAAGTTTGTAGCCATTGAAATACAACTGTTTCAAAAATGGATTCAACTGTTAATTTCAACAGGCTTAATAGACATTGAAACTGGTACTGATAAAAATGCAATTGGCATAGTTAAACATCACAAGGTAGGTGCTGCCAAAGCAGAGAATGGCCCAGATGTCTATAAAAGGTAGGGAAAGTAGCACAAACGTGTTAGGCATGTTTACTAGAACATGCTTAATACATCGACCATACATAACATAGCCATTAACTGCAACTGGTATTGGTAAGAATGAACTGGAGAGTACATACTTGGTAAGTCCTGACAGGTAGTTGCTGGGGCACTTCATCTTGGCCAGAGCTCGCCCAAAGTCAGTGACGGCAGAGGCGAGCTGTTCCTCTGGGTCGAAGCGTGGATCAGTGCCACTGACATGTGTATCTATAGACAACCAATAAATGGTAGAAGTTAAACTGCAATTGCACAAATTATGTGAAATACTATAAGACATGGGATGCAGGTCACCTCGATGGCAGACAAAAGCATCAGCCGTTATGACCCTGCATAAGTACATGGATAGGCATGTTAAGTACAACACGGTTAGCATCCACTAAAAATACAAATGGGCAACATCTCTAGTGATATCCCGAGTCATGTATTGTAAGTTTCTTGCTGGTATTAGTGAAATTAAGCTGGGCACGGTAATATTTGAACATCGCACGGTGTGCAGTACTGAAATAAACAAGGCACAAACATGCTTAATATATCAACCGTACAAATCATAGCGTTGCAAGGGGTATTGGTAAGATTTAGCTGGTCAAATCTTACATGTTACGTCCTAGGGGGGGGGGGTAGTCGCTGGGGACTTCATTTGGGCCAGAGCCTGCACCATGTCGTCGTCGGCGGCGGAGGCGAGGTGTTCCTCCGGGTCAATACGCACGGAGGCCATCGCGCCATGGATCGCCATCAGCTCCTGGTAGGGGGGGATTTGGAGGCATGAGGATGTTTCGTAGGTGCCATTTAAGCAATCAAGCCGGGGACGTGATAGAGATCGGTGGGTTACCTGACTGGATCTAAGAGCAGAACATAGATGTGGTTGCGGCGGCAGTTTGAGATGTCGGTAGAGGGAGGCACGAGCGAGGGGGGATACTGAGAGGAAGGGGATGTGGTTGGAGGAATAAATTCTGAAACCGCGCGCCTAATGAAAATTTTGGTGCAAAATTTGAAACATGGGCGGGGGAAACACAGAACGCAGACGAAGCGCGTAAAATACTCGTGTGTGAGAAAAAAGAAAGTTGGCATATCCAGTCTCCAAAAAAATGTACACGTGTACTTGATTTTTCTTGGTGAATGGTACGCCTGGTTTATTAGGAAACATCACACAGGTAACTGACTTATGGGTCATTAACTCAAAATAACGCAGGCGGGTACGACATAGAAACCGTGTGCTTTGCGATCTTCTAATGATTAACGCCAAAAAATGCACACGGGCACACATGCTAATCAACGCTCAAAGCCATCAAAGGATGCTCTTACCGACATTGTACGTTAATACTACAAACATAAAGTACTACTGGTAATTTGCTCTAATACTACAAACTTAAACTACTTCTCGCATGCTGCCATCAGGGCCTGCTAGCCAAACACCGGCTGTAGGTGTCAAAACCGGCAGATCTCGGGTAGGGGGTCCCGAACTGTGCGTCTAGGCCGGATGGTAACATGAGGCAGGGGACACAATGTTTTACCCAGGTTCGGGCCCTCTTGATGGAGGTAAAACCCTACGTCCTGCTTGATTAATATTGATGATATGGCTAGTACAAGAGTAGATCTACCACGAGATCAAAGAGGCTAAACCCTAGAAGCTAGCCTATGGTATGATTGTATGTTGTCCTACGGACTAAAATCCTCCGGTTTATATAGACACAGGAGAGGGTTAGGGTTACACAAGGTCAGTTAGAAAGGAGGAGATATCCATATCCGTATTGCCTAGCTTGCCTTCCACACCAAGTAGAGTCCTATCCAGACAGGAGACGAAGTCTTCAATATTGTATCTTCATAGTCTAACAGTCCGGCCAAAGGAAATAATCCGGCTGTCCGGAGACCCCCTAATCCAGGACTCCCTCAATAGCCCCTGAACCAGGCTTCAATGACGATGAGTCTGACGCGCAGTATTGTCTTCGGCATTGCAAGGCAGGTTCCTCCTTCGAATACATCACAGAAGAATTTGAATATGAGGATAGTGTCCGACCCTGCAACATAAGTTCCACATACTTCCGTAGAGAGAATAATATTTCCGCAAATCTAATTTGCTGACTTGTTTTGACAGTATGACGTTATGTCATGGCCCGCTAATTATTCGAACCGTTTCCTTTAACTAGCCCCGCACATAACACGAGGCAGTTTTTCGACACGTCTTGTCAAAGCAGAGATCGTGTCCCCTTATTATGTGATTCTCATCAATACGGGAGTGGGTAACCCAACTGCGCCATCTATTACGGCGCTTGGGGGGATAAGCGAGTTTTACCAGGCAAGTGGGGACGCTTAGTTTCGTCCGCCCATATAAAGGGATAAGGATTCACCTTTCTATCCACGCCTTCTTCATCCTTTGCTCATCCGTTTTCGCACACTCGCGCTCTAGAGCCCAAGTCCGCACTCCCCACCTCAACCTTCTCCAACAATGCCCGGAGCGGGAGGCAGGTGGATGGTCTCCTCCGTCACGGATGGAGACATCAAGAAGCTGAGGAGCGCCGGATACCTGCTCGACGATATCGCGCACCGGCTCCCAGATGAGGGGCAGCCCATCCCCACCCCGAGGCCCCATGAGAGGGTAGTGTTCCTCACCCATTTCCTCCGCGGACTGGGGTTCCCTCTCCACCCATTCGTCCGGGGGCTCATGTTCTATTACGGCCTGGATTTCCATGATCTGGCCCCGAACTTCATCCTCAACATCTCGGCATTATCGTTGTGTGCGAGGCCTTCCTCCGCATCAAGCCCCACTTCAGCTTATGGTTGAAGGTTTCAATGTCAAGCCGAAGGTTGTGGGCGGCTGCCAGGTGGAGTGCGGAGGCGCCATGGTGGGCAAGATGCCCAACGTAATATGGCTCGAGGGCTCCTTTGTGGAAACCATAAAGGGGTGGCAATCGGGGTGGTTCTACATTACCAAGCCGCGCGACCCTGCATGGGCAGCGGCCCCCCGAGTTCCGATCTGGCATCCCCACGCGGCTCACCTCCTGGAAAGAGAAGGGCCTGTCCTGGGGTAGTTCGGGAGAGCAGACCGGACTCCAAACATGTATTCAAAACATGGTGAACAAGAAGCTCAAACTCGTCAACGTGGTCCAGGTCATGCTCCACCGCCGGATCCTCCCATGCCAACAACGGGAGTTCGACCTGGCGCAACACCGAACTCTGAACAGGCTCTTCGACACAACTCACGAAGATGCCTGGAGGGTGATGTTCAAAAGCGCCGAGGTCCCCCCTCCCATTACCGAGGATCGCGTATTCAGCGCGAAGCGCCAAGCCAGTGCAGTAAGCTGCTTTACCTTTCACGGGATACTTATTTTTTATAGATTGAACCATGCGGGATCTAAACTCACGTACCTTTGACAGGACTGGCAGGAGATGGCCGGACAGATTGACTGTCCGGCTCCTTTGCCCGAAGGCCCAACAGACGCTCTTTTGGCGAAGATGCTGACTCCGGCTCCTTATACGGTGCCGGAGAAGACCAAGAAGGCCAAGGGAACCCGAAAGAGTTCCCAACACCAGGCGTCGTCGGACTCACTGTCCGATGACTCTGCGGCACACTCCTCCCCCGAAGACGAGGAAGAAGAAGAAGATTCTCCCCCTCCGTCTGGGGGAGATAAGAAAAGGAAGGCCGCCCCAACTGGGGGGGGGGGGGGCGAAGGGTCCAAGAAGGGAAGGACTCTCCTTCCGGACAGTTCCAGCGCCGCCGACGAAGGCGAAGCCGAGTGGTTGCCCAAGGCCAAGCCCCTGGGGAGATTGTAAGTATTCAGATACCAGAGTAACTCATATCATTCCTTTGTCGCACTGCTTTCCCTAACGCCAAACATAATTATGCAGGCTGCTACGAGCTAGTATCGATGTATCATCGGATGGCTCCCTGGGCTCGTTGGACATGGATAGCGATCCAGTCCCGACCGCCACCTCCCCTCATCCTGCCGACGACGCTGAGGTGCTATCTCAAGAGGCACCGGATCGAGGGGAGATAGTCCCGAAGGCGCCTCAAGGCGACCTTCCGGACTCCGAGAGCCGAGGGGACACGGCCCTGAGAGCTCCGAGTTTGGCCCTCAGCCGAACACCGCGCCAGAACCTCCAGTGGTTCTGGGCTTGGGCAAGCGGCCTCCTTCTAAGAGGGGCAAGACGCCTATGCCGGTGACCTCTGTCCATCCAGAGGCGCCGGACAATCTGCTGGAAGCGCTTTGCAGCGCTTCCATCGACGAGGAGCACCATACTATTATGAGTGCGGTGGTCCAGAAGGTTCAGTCCACCAAGAGCGGGTTGACTGAAGCCTGTGCCAGCCTTCTAATAGGCTTTGAGGTAAGTGTTTTAAAATGTAGTAGAAATATTACCGCATAGACAATAGCCCCTAATGCTTTGTTCGGTGTTCACAAAGAAAAGCTGAACATAGGATCAAATAATATCACAGGAGTCTAATATAAGTATGTCAATATGCATATGCAGGCTTCGCTGCTGGCGTCCTCCGCACTGACTGCGGAGGTCGCCGTACTGAAGCAGGACCACGAGGGGTCCAGGAAAGGGCTCGGTCTTGTCGAGAGGCAGCTTGAGGAGAACAAGGATAAGTAATACCCTATCTATAGATATGTATATATAAAAGAAGATGCGATTGCAAAATGACAGGATCATCGTATATTCGCAGGGGCCACGACCGAGGTGGCGACCCTGAAGCAAGCGCTAACCAAGGCCGAAGATAACGTGGCCAAGGAGCGCACCGAGCGAGAGAAGCACGAGGCTCGGGTGGCCGAGGTGTAGCAAGAGCTCTAGGCTCTCGTGGTGAAGCACGAGGCGTTGGAGCTTGACTCAAAGATGTGCGAGTCTGAGCTTGCCGCGGCCCTTGAGAGCGCAAAAGTGCCAAGTGCGAAGCCCAAAGGGCCCTCCAGGAGATTGACGCAATGAAGAAGATAGCGGCGGGCAAGGCTTTCTATATGCAAAGCAAACATGTAAAAGTAAATTACCGATTACTTACCCGAATCCGGAGCTCTCCAGGAGCGTTCATAGATTTGCCACGCAGTGTGTCCGATGCCGCACAATTTTACCAGGCCGAGGATGGAAGCTCAACGGAGAAGCTGTTCTGGTCTCAGTATGCTGAGGCCGAACACCCGGTGCCAATGAGCGACCAGCTGAAGCAGATGGTCGAGCTACATAAGGCGGCCGATCAGGCCATGAAGGGCTTTATAGTCTGGCTGTGGCCTGGCGACGCCCTTCCGAACAGCTTCTTCGGCCTGGTGAGGTGGCTTGTGGATGCCTGCCCGCGGCTGGAGGTCGTCAAGTGATCTGTCTGCATTGAGGGTGCACACCGGGCTTTCGCCCGTGTGAAATTGCAGTGGGTCAAGCTAGACACCGTGGAGCTGATCAAGGAGGGGCCGCCGGAGGGCAAGGAGCACCGCCACCCCGAGATGTACTACGAGGGTGTTCTGCCGAGTGCCCGTCTCATAGCGGACGAGTGTTCAAAATATGTAATATTTGAGTGAGACTTGCTTGTTTTATCCTGTATATATGAAAACTTGTTTCATATGCGCTATGCAACACTTGTTTGAATTTAAAATATTACCTTGTGTTTGGTTGTTTATCCAATCTGAGAGATGGCTACTCCTCGGCTCCTGCCCCCATGCCACGAGTGCTGGGGTGTTCGGGATAAACCTGAGCACTCTTGTTCCCATGTTTGGGTCCTTCGAGGGAGGTGCTCAGCACAGCGAAAAAGGCAACCAGACTATTAATGCTTTATCACTCTCACTTAGCCATAGAATTCTATAATTTTAAATTTCGGCGAACCCCTGGTATTCGGAAGGCCAAATTTGGGGCGTGATACACGCCTTTAAGCTGGACAGATCGAATGTCCGGCTCCTTTGCCCGAAGGCCCAACAGACGCTCTTTTGGCGAAGATGCTGACTCCGGCTCCTTATACGGTGCCGGAGAAGACCAAGAAGGCCAAGGGAACCCGAAAGAGTTCCCAACACCAGGCGTCGTCGGACTCACTGTCCGATGACTCTGCGGCACACTCCTCCCCCGAAGACGAGGAAGAAGAAGAAGATTCTCCCCCTCCGTCTGGGGGAGATAAGAAAAGGAAGGCCGCCCCAACTGGGGGGGGGGCGAAGGGTCCAAGAAGGGAAGGACTCTCCTTCCGGACAGTTCCAGCGCCGCCGACGAAGGCGAAGACGAGTGGTTGCCCAGGGCCAAGCCCCTGGGGAGATTGTAAGTATTCAGATACCAAAGTAACTCATATCATTCCTTTGTCGCACTGCTTTCCCTAACGCCAAACATAATTATGCAGGCTGCCACGAGCTAGTATCGATGTATCATCGGACGGCTCCCTGGGCTCGTTGGACATGGATAGCGATCCAGTCCCGACCGCCACCTCCCCTCATCCTGCCGACGACGCTGAGGTGCTATCTCAAGAGGCACCGGATCGAGGGGAGATAGTCCCGAAGGCGCCTCAAGGCGACCTTCCGGACTCCGAGAGCCGAGGGGACACGGCCCTGAGAGCTCCGAGTTTGGCCCTCAGCCGAACACCGCGCCAGAACCTCCAGTGGTTCTGGGCTCGGGCAAGCGGCCTCCTTCTAAGAGGGGCAAGACGCCTATGCCGGTGACCTCTGTCCATCCAGAGGCGCCGAACAATATGCTGGAAGCGCTTCGCAGCGCTTCCATCGACGAGGAGCACCATACTATTATGAGTGCGGTGGTCCAGAAGGTTCAGTCCACCAAGAGCGGGTTGACTGAAGCCTGTGCCAGCCTTCTAACAGGCTTTGAGGTAAGTGTTTTAAAATGTAGTAGAAATATTACCGCATAGACAATAGCCCCTAATGCTTTGTTCGGTGTTCACAAAGAAAAGCTGAACATAGGATCAAATAATATCGCAGGAGTCTAATATAAGTATGTCAATATGCATATGCAGGCTTCGCTGCTGGCGTCCTCCGCACTGACTGCGGAAGTCGCCGTACTGAAGCAGGACCACGAGGGGTCCAAGAAAGGGCTCGGTCTTGTCGAGAGGCAGCTCGAGGAGAACAAGGATAAGTAATACCCTATCTATAGATATGTATATATAAAAGAAGATGCGATTGCAAAATGACAGGATCATCGTATATTCGCAGGGGCCACGACCAAGGTGGCGACCCTGAAGCAAGCACTAACCAAGGCCGAAGATAACGTGGCCAAGGAGCGCACCGAACGAGAGAAGCACGAGGCTCGGGTGGGTGAGGTGTAGCAAGAGCTCTAGGCTCTCGTGGTGAAGCACGAGGCGTTGGAGCTTGACTCAAAGATGTGGGAGTCTGAGCTTGCCGCGGCCCTTGAGAGCGCAAAAGTGCCAAGGCCGAAGCCCAAAGGGCCCTCCAGGAGATTGACACAATGAAGAAGATAGCGGCGGGCAAGGCTTTCTATATGCAAAGCAAACATGTAAAAGCAAATTACCGATTACTTACCCGAATCCGGAGCTCTCCAGGAGCGTTCATAGATTTGCCACACAGCGTGTCCGATGCCGCACAATTTTACCAGGCCGAGGATGGAAGCTCAACGGAGAAGCTGTTCTGGTCTCAGTATGCTGAGGCCGAACACCCGGTGCCAATGAGCGACCAGCTGAAGCAGATGGTCGAGCTACATAAGGCGGCCGATCAGGCCATGAAGGGCTTTATAATCTGGCTGTGGCCTGGCGACGCCCTTCCGAACAGCTTCTTCGGCCTGGTGAGGCGGCTTGTGGATGCCTGCCCACGGCTGGAGGTCGTCAAGTGATCTGTCTGCATTGAGGGTGCACGCCGGGCTTTCGCCCGTGTGAAATTGCAGTGGGTCAAGCTAGACACCGTGAAGCTGATCAAGGAGGGGCCACCGGAGGGCAAGGAGCACCGCCACCCCGAGATGTACTACGAGGGTGTTCTGCCGAGTGCCCGTCTCATAGCGGACGAGTGTTCAAAATATGTAATATTTGAGTGAGACTTGCTTGTTTTATCCTGTATTTATGAAAACTTGTTTCATATGCGCTATGCAACACTTGTTTGAATTTAAAATATTACCTTGTGTTTGGTTGTTTATCCAATCTGAGAGATGGCTAGTCCTCGGCTTCTGCTCCCATGCCACGAGTGCTGGGGTGTTCGGGATAAACCTGAGCACTCTTGTTCCCATGTTTGGGTCCTTCGAGGGAGGTGCTCAGCACAGCGAACAAGGCAACCGGACTAATAATGCTTTATCACTCTCACTTAGCCATAGAATTCTATAATTTTAAATTTCGGTGAAGCCCCTGGTATTCGGAAGGCCAAATTTGGGGCGTGATACACGCCTTTAAGCCGGACAGATCGACTGTCCGGCTCCTTTGCCCGAAGGCCCAACAGACGCTCTTTTGGCGAAGATGCTGACTCCGGCTCCTTATACGTTGCCGGAGAAGACCAAGAAGGCCAAGGGAACCCGAAAGAGTTCCCAACACCAGGCGTCGTCGGACTCACTGTCCGATGACTCTGCGGCACACTCCTCCCCCGAAGACGAGGAAGAAGAAGAAGATTCTCCCCCTCCGTCTGGGGGAGATAAGAAAAGGAAGGCCGCCCCAACTGGGGGGGGGGGGGCGAAGGGTCCAAGAAGGGAAGGACTCTCCTTCCGGACAGTTCCAGCGCCGCCGACGAAGGCGAAGACGAGTGGTTTCCCAGGGCCAAGCCCCTGGGGAGATTGTAAGTATTCAGATACCAGAGTAACTCATATCATTCCTTTGTCGCACTGCTTTCCCTAGCGCCAAACATAATTATGCAGGCTGCCACGAGCTAGTATCGATGTATCATCGGACGGCTCCCTGGGCTCGTTGGACATGGATAGCGATCCAGTCCCGACCGCCACCTCCCCTCATCCTGCCGACGACGCTGAGGTGCTATCTTAAGAGGCACCGGATCGAGGGGAGATAGTCCCGAAGGCGCCTCAAGGCGACCTTCCAGACTCCGAGAGCCGAGGGGACACGGCCCTGAGAGCTCCGAGTTTGGCCCTCAGCCGAACACCGCGCCAGAACCTCCAGTGGTTCTGGGCTCGGGAAAGCGGCCTCCTTCTAAAAGGGGCAAGACGCCTATGCCGGTGACCTCTGTCCATCCAGAGGCACCGGACAATCTGCTGGAAGCGCTTCGCAGCGCTTCCATCGACGAGGAGCACCATACTATTATGAGTGCGGTGGTCCAGAAGGTTCAGTCCACCAAGAGCGGGTTGACTGAAGCCTGTGCCAGCCTTCTAACAGGCTTTGAGGTAAGTGTTTTAAAATGTAGTAGAAATATTACCACATAGACAATAGCCCCTAATGCTTTGTTCGGTGTTCACAAAGAAAAGCTGAACATAGGATCAAATAATATCGCAGGAGTCTAATATAAGTATGTCAATATGCATATGCAGGCTTCGCTGCTGGCGTCCTCCGCACTGACTGCGGAGGTCGCCGTACTGAAGCAGGACCACGAGGGGTCCAGGAAAGGGCTCGGTCTTGTCGAGAGGCAGCTCGAGGAGAACAAGGATAAGTAATACCCTATCTATAGATATGTATATATAAAAGAACATGCGATTGCAAAATGACAGGATCATCGTATATTCGCAGGGGCCACGACCGAGGTGGCGACCCTGAAGCAAGCGCTAACCAAGGCCGAAGATAACGTGGCCAAGGAGCGCACCGAGCGAGAGAAGCACGAGGCTCGGGTGGGCGAGGTGTAGCAAGAGCTCTAGGCTCTCGTGGTGAAGCACGAGGCGTTGGAGCTTGACTCAAAGATGTGGGAGTCTGAGCTTGCCGCGGCCCTTGAGAGTGCAAAAGTGCCAAGGCCGAAGCCCAAAGGGCCCTCCAGGAGATTGACGCAATGAAGAAGATAGCGGCGGGCAAGGCTTTCTATATGCAAAGCAAACATGTAAAAGTAAATTACCGATTACTTACCCGAATCCGGAGCTCTCCAGGAGCGTTCATAGATTTGCCACACAGCGTGTCCGATGCCGCACAATTTTACCAGGCCGAGGATGGAAGCTCAACGGAGAAGCTGTTCTGGTCTCAGTATGCTGAGGCCGAACACCCGGTGCCAATGAGCGACCAGCTGAAGCAGATGGTCGAGCTACATAAGGCGGCCGATCAGGCCATGAAGGGCTTTATAGTGTGGCTGTGGCCTGGCGACGCCCTTCCAAACAGCTTCTTCGGCCTGGTGAGGCGGCTTGTGGATGCCTGCCCACGGCTGGAGGTCGTCAAGTGATCTGTCTGCATTGAGGGTGCACGCCGGGCTTTCGCCCGTGTGAAATTGCAGTGGGTCAAGCTAGACACCGTGAAGCTGATCAAGGAGGGGCCACCGGAGGGCAAGGCGCACCGCCACCCCGAGATGTACTACGAGGGTGTTCTGCCGAGTGCCCGTCTCATAGCGGACGAGTGTTCAAAATATGTAATATTTGAGTGAGACTTGCTTGTTTTATCCTGTATTTATGAAAACTTGTTTCATATGCGCTATGCAACACTTGTTTGAATTTAAAATATTACCTTGTGTTTGGTTGTTTATCCAATCTGAGAGATGGCTAGTCCTCGGCTTCTGCCCCCATGCCACGAGTGCTGGGGTGTTCGGGATAAACCTGAGCACTCTTGTTCCCATGTTTGGGTCCTTCGAGGGAGGTGCTCAGCACAGCGAACAAGGCAACCGGACTAATAATGCTTTATCACTCTCACTTAGCCATAGAATTCTATAATTTTAAATTTCGACGAAGCCCCTGGTATTCGGAAGGCCAAATTTGGGGCGTGATACACGCCTTTAAGCCGGACAGATCGACTGTCCGGCTCCTTTGCCCGAAGGCCCAACAGACGCTCTTTTGGCGAAGATGCTGACTCCGGCTCCTTATACGGTGCCGGAGAAGACCAAGAAGGCCAAGGGAACCCGAAAGAGTTCCCAACACCAGGCGTCGTCGGACTCACTGTCCGATGACTCTGCGGCACACTCCTCCCCCGAAGACGAGGAAGAAGAAGAAGATTCTCCCCCTCCGTCTGGGGGAGATAAGAAAAGGAAGGCCGCCCCAACTGGGGGGGGGGGGGGCGAAGGGTCCAAGAAGGGAAGGACTCTCCTTCCGGACAGTTCCAGCGCCGCCGACGAAGGCGAAGACGAGTGGTTTCCCAGGGCCAAGCCCCTGGGGAGATTGTAAGTATTCAGATACCAGAGTAACTCATATCATTCCTTTGTCGCACTGCTTTCCCTAACGCCAAACATAATTATGCAGGCTGCCACGAGCTAGTATCGATGTATCATCGGACGGCTCCCTGGGCTCGTTGGACATGGATAGCGATCCAGTCCCGACCGCCACCTCCCCTCATCCTACCGACGACGCTGAGGTGCTATCTTAAGAGGCACCGGATCGAGGGGAGATAGTCCCGAAGGCGCCTCAAGGCGACCTTCCGGACTCCGAGAGCCGAGGGGACACGGCCCTGAGAGCTCCGAGTTTGGCCCTCAGCCGAACACCGCGCCAGAACCTCCAGTGGTTCTGGGCTCGGGCAAGCGGCCTCCTTCTAAGAGGGGCAAGACGCCTATGCCGGTGACCTCTGTCCATCCAGAGGCACCGGACAATCTGCTGGAAGGGCTTCGCAGCGCTTCCATCGACGAGGAGCACCATACTATTATGAGTGCGGTGGTCCAGAAGGTTCAGTCCACCAAGAGCGGGTTGACTGAAGCCTGTGCCAGCCTTCTAACAGGCTTTGAGGTAAGTGTTTTAAAATGTAGTAGAAATATTACCGCATAGACAATAGCCCCTAATGCTTTGTTCGGTGTTCACAAAGAAAAGCTGAACATAGGATCAAATAATATCACAGGAGTCTAATATAAGTATGTCAATATGCATATGCAGGCTTCGCTGCTGGCGTCCTCCGCACTGACTGCGGAGGTCGCCGTACTGAAGCAGGACCACGAGGGGTCCAGGAAAGGGCTCGGTCTTTTCGAGAGGCAGCTCGAGGAGAACAAGGATAAGTAATACCCTATCTATAGATATGTATATATAAAAGAACATGCGATTGCAAAATGACAGGATCATCGTATATTCGCAGGGGCCACGACCGAGGTGGCGACCCTGAAGCAAGCGCTAACCAAGGCCGAAGATAACGTGGCCAAGGAGCGCACCGAGCGAGAGAAGCACGAGGCTCGGGTGGGCGAGGTGTAGCAAGAGCTCTAGGCTCTCGTGGTGAAGCACGAGGCGTTGGAGCTTGACTCAAAGATGTGGGAGTCTGAGCTTGCCGCGGCCCTTGAGAGCGCAAAAGTGCCAAGGCCGAAGCCCAAAGGGCCGTCCAGGAGATTGACGCAATGAAGAAGATAGCGGCGGGCAAGGCTTTCTATATGCAAAGCAAACATGTAAAAGTAAATTACCGATTACTTACCCGAATCCGGAGCTCTCCAGGAGCGTTCATAGATTTGCCACACAGCGTGTCCGATGCCGCACAATTTTACCAGGCCGAGGATGGAAGCTCAACGGAGAAGCTGTTCTGGTCTCAGTATGCTGAGGCCGAACACCCGGTGCCAATGAGCGACCAGCTGAAGCAGATGGTCGAGCTACATAAGGCGGCCGATCAGGCCATGAAGGGCTTTATAGTGTGGCTGTGGCCTGGCGACGCCCTTCCAAACAGCTTCTTCGGCCTGGTGAGGCGGCTTGTGGATGCCTGCCCACGGCTGGAGGTCGTCAAGTGATCTGTCTGCATTGAGGGTGCACGCCGGGCTTTCGCCCATGTGAAATTGCAGTGGGTCAAGCTAGACACCGTGAAGCTGATCAAGGAGGGGCCACCGGAGGGCAAGGAGCACCGCCACCCCGAGATGTACTACAAGGGTGTTCTGCCGAGTGCCCGTCTCATAGCGGACGAGTGTTCAAAATATGTAATATTTGAGTGAGACTTGCTTGTTTTATCCTGTATTTATGAAAACTTGTTTCATATGCGCTATGCAACACTTGTTTGAATTTAAAATATTACCTTGTGTTTGGTTGTTTATCCAATCTGAGAGATGGCTAGTCCTCGGCTTCTGCCCCCATGCCACGAGTGCTGGGGTGTTCGGGATAAACCTGAGCACTCTTGTTCCCATGTTTGGGTCCTTCGAGGGAGGTGCTCAGCACAGCGAACAAGGCAACCGGACTAATAATGCTTTATCACTCTCACTTAGCCATAGAATTCTATAATTTTAAATTTCGACGAAGCCCCTGGTATTCGGAAGGCCAAATTTGGGGCGTGATACACGCCTTTAAGCCGGACAGATCGACTGTCCGGCTCCTTTGCCCGAAGGCCCAACAGACGCTCTTTTGGCGAAGATGCTGACTCCGGCTCCTTATATGGTGCCGGAGAAGACCAAGAAGGCCAAGGGAACCCGAAAGAGTTCCCAACACCAGGCGTCGTCAGACTCACTGTCCGATGACTCTGCGGCACACTCCTCCCCCGAAGACGAGGAAGAAGAAGAAGATTCTCCCCCTCCGTCTGGGGGAGATAAGAAAAGGAAGGCCGCCCCAACTGGGGGGGGGGGGGGGGCGAAGGGTCCAAGAAGGGAAGGACTCTCCTTCCGGACAGTTCCAGCGCCGCCGACGAAGGCGAAGACGAGTGGTTTCCCAGGGCCAAGCCCCTGGGGAGATTGTAAGTATTCAGATACCAGAGTAACTCATATCATTCCTTTGTCGCACTGCTTTCCCTAACGCCAAACATAATTATGCAGGCTGCCACGAGCTAGTATCGATGTATCATCGGACGGCTCCCTGGGCTCGTTGGACATGGATAGCGATCCAGTCCCGACCGCCACCTCCCCTCATCCTGCCGACGACGCTGAGGTGCTATCTTAAGAGGCACCGGATCGAGGGGAGATAGTCCCGAAGGCGCCTCAAGGCGACCTTCCGGACTCCGAGAGCCGAGGGGACACGGCCCTGAGAGCTCCGAGTTTGGCCCTCAGCCGAACACCGCGCCAGAACCTCTAGTGGTTCTGGGCTCGGGCAAGCGGCCTCCTTCTAAGAGGGGCAAGACGCCTATGCCGGTGACCTCTGTCCATCCAGAGGCACCGGACAATCTGCTGGAAGCGCTTCGCAGCGCTTCCATCGACGAGGAGCACCATACTATTTGAGTGCGGTGGTCCAGAAGGTTCAGTCCACCAAGAGCGGGTTGACTGAAGCCTGTGCCAGCCTTCTAACAGGCTTTGAGGTAAGTGTTTTAAAATGTAGTACAAATATTACCGCATAGACAATAGCCCCTAATGCTTTGTTCGGTGTTCACAAAGAAAAGCTGAACATAGGATCAAATAATATCGCAGGAGTCTAATATAAGTATGTCAATATGCATATGCAGGCTTCGCTGCTGGCGTCCTCCGCACTGACTGCGGAGGTCGCCGTACTGAGGCAGGACCACGAGGGGTCCAGGAAAGGGCTCGGTCTTGTCGAGAGGCAGCTCGAGGAGAACAAGGATAAGTAATACCCTATCTATAGATATGTATATATAAAAGAACATGCGATTGCAAAATGACAGGATCATCGTATATTCGCAGGGGCCACGACCGAGGTGGCGACCCTGAAGCAAGCGCTAACCAAGGCCGAAGATAACGTGGCCAAGGAGCGCACCGAGCGAGAGAAGCACGAGGCTCGGGTGGGCGAGGTGTAGCAAGAGCTCTAGGCTCTCGTGGTGAAGCACGAGGCGTTGGAGCTTGACTCAAAGATGTGGGAGTCTGAGCTTGCCGCGGCCCTTGAGAGCGCAAAAGTGCCAAGGCCGAAGCCCAAAGGGCCCTCCAGGAGATTGACGCAATGAAGAAGATAGCGGCGGGCAAGGCTTTCTATATGCAAAGCAAACATGTAAAAGTAAATTACCGATTACTTACCCGAATCCGGAGCTCTCCAGGAGCGTTCATAGATTTGCCATGCAGCGTGTCTGATGCCGCACAATTTTACCAGGCTGAGGATGGAAGCTCAACGGAGAAGCTATTCTGGTCTCAGTATGCTGAGGCCGAACACCCGGTGCCAATGAGCGACCAGCTGAAGCAGATGGTCGAGCTACATAAGGCGGCCGATCAGGCCATGAAGGGCTTTATAGTCTGGCTTTGGCCTGGCGACGCCCTTCCGAACAGCTTCTTCGGCCTGGTGAGGCGGCTTGTGGATGCCTGCCCACGGCTGGAGGTCGTCAAGTGATCTGTCTGCATTGAGGGTGCACGCCGGGCTTTCGCCCATGTGAAATTGCAGTGGGTCAAGCTAGACACCGTGAAGCTGATCAAGGAGGGTCCGCCGGAGGGCAAGGAGCACCGCCACCCCGAGATGTACTTCGAGGGTGTTCTGCCGGGTGCCCGTCTCATAGCGGACGAGTGTTCAAAATATGTAATATTTGAGTGAGACTTGCTTGTTTTATCCTGTATTTATGAAAACTTGTTTCATATGCGCTATGCAACACTTGTTTGAATTTAAAATATTACCTTGTGTTTGGTTGTTTATCCAATCTGAGAGATGGCTAGTCCTCATCTTCTGCCCCCATGCCACGAGTGCTGGGGTGTTCGGGATAAACCTGAGCACTCTTGCTCCCATGTTTGGGTCCTTCGAGGGAGGTGCTCAGCACAGCGAACAAGGCAACCGGACTAATAATGCTTTATCACTCTCAATTAGCCATAGAATTCTATAATTTTAAATTTCGGCGAAGCCCCTGGTATTCGGAAGGCCAAATTTGGGGCGTGATACACGCCTTTAAGCCGGACAGATCGACTGTCTGGCTCCTTTGCCCGAAGGCCCAACAGACGCTCTTTTGGTGAAGATGCTGACTCCGACTCCTTATACGGTGCCGGAGAAGACCAAGAAGGCCAAGGGAACCCGAAAGAGTTCCCAACACCAGGCGTCGTCGGACTCACTGTCCGATGACTCTGCGGCACACTCCTCCTCCAAAGACGAGGAAGAAGAAGAAGATTCTCCCTCTCCGTCTGGGGGAGATAAGAAAAGGAAGGCCGCCCCAACTGGGGGGGGGGGGGCGAAGGGTCCAAGAAGCGAAGGACTCTCCTTCCGGACAGTTCCAGCGCCGCCGATGAAGGCGAAGACGAGTGGTTGCCCAGGGCCAAGCCCCTGGGGAGATTGTAAGTATTCAGATACCAGAGTAACTCATATCATTCCTTTGTCGCACTGCTTTCCCTAACGCCAAACATAATTATGCAGGCTGCCACGAGCTAGTATCGATGTATCATCGGACGGCTCCCTGGGCTCGTTGGACATGGATAGCGATCCAGTCCCGACCGCCACCTCCCCTCATCCTGCCGATGACGCTGAGGTGCTATCTCAAGAGGCACCGGATCGAGGGGAGATAGTCCCGAAGGCGCCTCAAGGCGACCTTCCGGACTCCGAGAGCCGAGGGGACACGGCCCTGAGAGCTCCGAGTTTGGCCCTCGGCCGAATACCGCGCGAGAACCTCCAGTGGTTCTGGGCTCGGGCAAGCGGCCTCCTTCTAAGAGGGGCAAGACGCCTATGCCGGTGACCTCTGTCCATCCAGAGGCACCGGACAATCTGCTGGAAGCGCTTCGCAGCGCTTCCATCGACGAGGAGCACCATACTATTATGAGTGCGGTGGTCCAGAAGGTTCAGTCCACCAAGAGCGGGTTGACTGAAGCCTGTGCCAGCCTTCTAACAGGCTTTGAGGTAAGTGTTTTAAAATGTAGTAGAAATATTACCGCATAGACAATAGCCCCTAATGCTTTGTTCGGTGTTCACAAAGAAAAGCTGAACATAGGATCAAATAATATCGTAGGAGTCTAATATAAGTATGTCAATATGCATATGCAGGCTTCGCTGCTGGCGTCCTCCGCACTAACTGCGGAGGTTGCCGTACTGAAGCAGGACCACAAGGGGTCCAGGAAAGGGCTCGGTCTTGTCGAGAGGCAGCTCGAGGAGAACAAGGATAAGTAATACCCTATCTATAGATATGTATATATAAAAGAAGATGCGATTGCAAAATGACAGGATCATCGTATATTCGCAGGGGCCACGACCGAGGTGGCGACCCTAAAGCAAGCGCTAACCAAGGCCGAAGATAACGTGGCCAAGGAGCGCACCGAGTGAGAGAAGCACGAGGCTCGGGTGGGCGAGGTGTAGCAAGAGCTCTAGGCTCTCGTGGTGAAGCACGAGGCGTTGGAGCTTGACTCAAAGATGTGGGAGTCTGAGCTTGCCGCGGCCCTTGAGAGCGCAAAAGTGCCAAGGCCGAAGCCCAAAGGGCCCTCCAGGAGATTGACGCAATGAAGAAGATAGCGGCGGGCAAGGCTTTCTATATGCAAAGCAAACATGTAAAAGTAAATTACCGATTACTTACCCGAATCCGGAGCTCTCCAGTAGCGTTCATAGATTTGCCACGCAGCGTGTCCGATGCCGCACAATTTTACCAGGCCGAGGATGGAAGCTCAACGGAGAAGCTGTTCTGGTCTCAGTATGCTGAGGCCAAACACCTGGTGCCAATGAGCGACCAGCTGAAGCAGATGGTCGAGCTACATAAGGCGGCCGATCAGGCCATGAAGGGCTTTATAGTCTGGCTGTGGCCTGGCGACGCCCTTCCGAACAGCTTCTTCGGCCTGGTGAGGCGGCTTGTGGATGCCTTCCCGCGGCTGGAGGTCGTCAAGTGATCTGTCTGCATTGAGGGTGCATGCCGGGCTTTCGCCCATGTGAAATTGCAGTGGGTCAAGCTAGACACCGTGAAGCTGATCAAGGAGGGTCCGCCGGAGGGCAAGGAGCACCGCCACCCCGAGATGTACTACGAGGGTGTTCTGCCGGGTGCCCGTCTCATAGCGGACGAGTGTTCAAAATATGTAATATTTGAGTGAGACTTGCTTGTTTTATCCTGTATTTATGAAAACTTGTTTCATATGCGCTATGCAACACTTGTTTGAATTTGAAATATTACCTTGTGTTTGGTTGTTTATCCAATCTGAGAGATGGCTAGTCCTCGGCTTCTGCCCCCATGCCACGAGTGCTGGGGTGTTCGGGATAAACCTGAGCACTCTTGTTCCCATGTTTGGGTCCTTCGAGGGAGGTGCACAGCACAGCGAAGAAGGCACCCAGACTAATAATGCTTTATCACTCTCACTTAGCCATAGAATTCTATAATTTTAAATTTCGGCGAAGCCCCTGGTATTCGGAAGGCCAAATTTGGGGCGTGATACACGCCTTTAAGCCGGACAGATCGACTGTCCGGCTCCTTTGCCCGAAGGCCCAACAGACGCTCTTTTGGCGAAGATGCTGACTCCGGCTCCTTATACGGTGCCGGAGAAGACCAAGAAGGCCAAGGGAACCCGAAAGAGTTCCCAACACCAGGCGTCGTCGGACTCACTGTCCGATGACTCTGCGGCACACTCCTCCCCCAAAGACGAGGAAGAAGAAGAAGATTCTCCCCCTTCGTCTGGGGGAGATAAGAAAAGGAAGGCCGCCCCAACTGGGGGGGGGGGCGAAGGGTCCAAGAAGGGAAGGACTCTCCTTCCGGACAGTTCCAGCGCCGCCGACGAAGGCGAAGACGAGTGGTTGCCCAGGGCCAAGCCCCTGGGGAGATTGTAAGTATTCAGATACCAGAGTAACTCATATCATTCCTTTGTCGCACTGCTTTCCCTAACGCCAAACATAATTATGCAGGCTGCCACGAGCTAGTATCGATGTATCATCGGACGGCTCACTGGGCTCGTTGGACATGGATAGCGATCCAGTCCCGACCGCCACCTCCCCTCATCCTGCCGACGACGCTGAGGTGCTATCTCAAGAGGCACCGGATCAAGGGGAGATAGTCCCGAAGGCGCCTCAAGGCGACCTTCCGGACTCCGAGAGCCGAGGGGACACGGCCCTGAGAGCTCCGAGTTTGGCCCTCAGCCGAACACCGCGCCAGAACCTCCAGTGGTTCTAGGCTCGGGCAAGCGGCCTCCTTCTAAGAGGGGCAAGACGCCTATGCCGGTGACCTCTGTCCATCCAGAGGCGCCGGCCAATCTGCTGGAAGCGCTTCGCAGCGCTTCCATCGACGAGGAGCACCATACTATTATGAGTGCGGTGGTCCAGAAGGTTCAGTCCACCAAGAGCGGGTTGACTGAAGCCTGTGCCAGCCTTCTAACAGGCTTTGAGGTAAGTGTTTTAAAATGTGGTAGAAATATTACCGCATAGACAATAGCCCCTAATGCTTTGTTCGGTGTTCACAAAGAAAAGCTGAACATAGGATCAAATAATATCGCAGGAGTCTAATATAAGTATGTCAATATGCATATGCAGGCTTCGCTGCTGGCGTCCTCCGCACTGACTGCGGAGGTCGCCGTACTGAAGCAGGACCACGAGGGGTCCAGGAAAGGGCTCGGTCTTGTCGAGAGGCAGCTCGAGGAGAACAAGGATAAGTAATACCCTATCTATAGATATGTATATATAAAAGAAGATGCGATTGCAAAAAGACAGGATCATCGTATATTCGCAGGGGCCACGACCGAGGTGGCGACCCTGAAGCAAGCGCTAACCAAGGCCGAAGATAACGTGGCCAAGGAGCGCACCGAGCCAGAGAAGCACGAGGCTCGGGTGGGCGAGGTGTAGCAAGAGCTCTAGGCTCTCGTGGTGAAGCACGAGGCGTTGGAGCTTGACTCAAAGATGTGGGAGTCTGAGCTTGCCGCGGCCCTTGAGAGCGCAAAAGTGCCAAGGCCGAAGCCCAAAGGGCCCTCCAGGAGATTGACGCAATGAAGAAGATAGCGGCGGGCAAGGCTTTCTATATGCAAAGCAAACATGTAAAAGTAAATTACCGATTACTTACCCGAATCCGGAGCTCTCCAGGAGCGTTCATAGATTTGCCACGCAGCATGTCCGATGCCGCACAATTTTACCAGGCCGAGGATGGAAGCTCAACGGAGAAGCTGTTCTGGTCTCAGTATGCTGAGGCCGAACACCCGGTGCCAATGAGCGACCAGCTGAAGCAGATGGTCGAGCTACATAAGGCGGCCGATCAGGCCATGAAGGGCTTTATAGTCTGGCTGTGGCCTGGCGACGCCCTTCCGAACAGCTTCTTCGGCCTGGTGAGGCGGCTTGTGGATGCCTGCCCGCGGCTGGAGGTCGTCAAGTGATCTGTCTGCATTGAGGGTGCACGCCGGGCTTTCGCCCGTGTGAAATTGCAGTGGGTCAAGCTAGACACCGTGAAGCTGATCAAGGAGGGGCCACCGGAGGGCAAGGAGCACCGCCACCCCGAGATGTACTACGAGGGTGTTCTGCCGGGTGCCCGTCTCATAGCGGACGAGTGTTCAAAATATGTAATATTTGAGTGAGACTTGCTTGTTTTATCCTGTATTTATGAAAACTTGTTTCATATGCGCTATGCAACACTTGTTTGAATTTAAAATATTACCTTGTGTTTGGTTGTTTATCCAATCTGAGAGATGGCTAGTCCTCGGCTTCTGCCCCCATGCCACGAGTGCTGGGGTGTTCGGGATAAACCTGAGCACTCTTGTTCCCATGTGTGGGTCCTTCGAGGGAGGTGCTCAGCACAGCGAACAAGGCAACCGGACTAATAATGCTTTATCACTCTCACTTAGCCATAGAATTCTATAATTTTAAATTTCGGCGAAGCCCCTGGTATTCGGAAGGCCAAATTTGGGGTGTGATACACGCCTTTAAGCCGGACAGATCGACTGTCCGGCTCCTTTGCCAGAAGGCCCAACAGACGCTCTTTTGGCGAAGATGCTGACTCCGGATCCTTATACGGTGCCGGAGAAGACCAAGAAGGCCAAGGGAACCCGAAAGAGTTCCCAACACCAGGCGTCGTCGGACTCACTGTCCGATGACTCTGCGGCACACTCCTCCCCCGAAGACGAGGAAGAAGAAGAAGATTCTCCCCCTCCGTCTGGGGGAGATAAGAAAAGGAAGGCCGCCCCAACTGGGGGGGCGGGCGAAGGGTCCAAGAAGGGAAGGACTCTCCTTCCGGACAGTTCCAGCGCCGCCGACGAAGGCGAAGACGAGTGGTTGCCCAGGGCCAAGCCCCTGGGGAGATTGTAAGTATTCAGATACCAGAGTAACTCATATCATTCCTTTGTCGCACTGCTTTCCCTAACGCCAAACATAATTATGCAGGCTGCCACGAGCTAGTATCGATGTATCATCGGACGGCTCCCTGGGCTCGTTGGACATGGATAGCGATCCAGTCCCGACCGCCACCTCCCCTCATCCTGCCGACGACGCTGAGGTGCTATCTCAAGAGGCACCGGATCGAGGGGAGATAGTCCCGAAGGCGCCTCAAGGCGACCTTCCGGACTCCGAGAGCCGAGGGGACACGGCCCTGAGAGCTCCGAGTTTGGCCCTCAGCCGAACACCGCGCCAGAACCTCAAGTGGTTCTAGGCTCGGGCAAGCGGCCTCCTTCTAAGAGGGGCAAGACGCCTATGCCGGTGACCTCTGTCCATCCAGAGGCGCCGGACAATCTGCTGGAAGCGCTTCGCAGCGCTTCCATCGACGAGGAGCACCATACTATTATGAGTGCGGTGGTCCAGAAGGTTCAGTCCACCAAGAGCGGGTTGACTGAAGCCTGTGCCAGCCTTCTAACAGGCATTGAGGTAAGTGTTTTAAAA
Organism: Triticum monococcum; assembly: GCA_034509565.1. Lineage (NCBI taxonomy): Eukaryota > Viridiplantae > Streptophyta > Magnoliopsida > Poales > Poaceae > Triticum > Triticum monococcum. The sequence continues at coordinate 209,619,548 of CM067847.1, read as the reverse complement.
TGTAGTAGAAATATTACCGCATAGACAATAGCCCCTAATGCTTTGTTCGGTGTTCACAAAGAAAAGCTGAACATAGGATCAAATAATATCGCAGCAGTCTAATATAAGTATGTCAATATGCATATGCAGGCTTCGCTGCTGGCGTCCTCCGCACTGACTGCGGAGGTCGCCGTACTGAAGCAGGACCACGAGGGGTCCAGGAAAGGGCTCGGTCTTGTCGAGAGGCAGCTCGAGGAGAACAAGGATAAGTAATACCTGATCTATAGATATGTATATATAAAAGAAGATGCGATTGCAAAAAGACAGGATCATCGTATATTCGCAGGGGCCACGACCGAGGTGGCGACCCTGAAGCAAGCGCTAACCAAGGCCGAAGATAACGTGGCCAAGGAGCGCACCGAGCCAGAGAAGCACGAGGCTCGGGTGGGCGAGGTGTAGCAAGAGCTCTAGGCTCTCGTGGTGAAGCACGAGGCGTTGGAGCTTGACTCAAAGATGTGGGAGTCTGAGCTTGCCGCGGCCCTTGAGAGCGCAAAAGTGCCAAGGCCGAAGCCCAAAGGGCCGTCCAGGAGATTGACGCAATGAAGAAGATAGCGGCGGGCAAGGCTTTCTATATGCAAAGCAAACATGTAAAAGTAAATTACCGATTACTTACCCGAATCCGGAGCTCTCCAGGAGCGTTCATAGATTTGCCACGCGGCGTGTCCGATGCCGCACAATTTTACCAGGCCGAGGATGGAAGCTCAACGGAGAAGCTGTTCTGGTCTCAGTATGCTGAGGCCGAACACCCGGTGCTAATGAGCGACCAGCTGAAGCAGATGGTCGAGCTACATAAGGCGGCCGATCAGGCCATGAAGGGCTTTATAGTCTGGCTGTGGCCTGGCGACGCCCTTCCGAACAGCTTCTTCGGCCTGGTGAGGCAGCTTGTGGATGCCTGCCCGCGGCTGGAGGTCGTCAAGTGATCTGTCTGCATTGAGGGTGCACGCCGGGCTTTCGCCCGTGTGAAATTGCAGTGGGTCAAGCTAGACACCGTGAAGGTGATCAAGGAGGGGCCGCCGGAGGGCAAGGAGCACCGCCACCCCGAGATGTACTACGAGGGTGTTCTGCCAGGTGCCCGTCTCATAGCGGACGAGTGTTCAAAATATGTAATATTTGAGTGAGACTTGCTTGTTTTATCCTGTATTTATGAAAACTTGTTTCATATGCGCTATGCAACACTTGTTTGAATTTAAAATATTACCTTGTGTTTGGTTGTTTATCCAATCTGAGAGAAGGCTTGTCCTCGGCTTCTGCCCCCATGCCACGAGTGCTGGGGTGTTCGGGATAAACCTGAGTACTCTTGTTCCCATGTTTGGGTCCTTCGAGGGAGGTGCTCAGCACAGCGAACAAGGCAACCGGACTAATAATGCTTTATCACTCTCACTTAGCCATAGAATTCTATAATTTTAAATTTCGGCGAAGCCCCTGGTATTCGGAAGGCCAAATTTGGGGCGTGATACACGCCTTTAAGCCGGACAGATCGACTGTCCGGCTCCTTTGCCCGAAGGCCCAACAGACGCTCTTTTGGTGAAGATGCTGACTCCGGCTCCTTATACGGTGCCGGAGAAGACCAAGAAGGCCAAGGGAACCCGAAAGAGATCCCAACACCAGGCGTCGTCGGACTCACTGTCCGATGACTCTGCGGCACACTCCTCCCCCGAAGACGAGGAAGAAGAAGAAGATTCTCCCCCTCCGTCTGGGGGAGATAAGAAAAGGAAGGCCGCCCCAACTGGGGGGGGGGCGAAGGGTCCAAGAAGGGAAGGACTCTCCTTCCGGACAGTTCCAGCGCCGCCGACGAAGGCGAAGACGAGTGGTTGCCCAGGGCCAAGCCCCTGGGGAGATTGTAAGTATTCAGATACCAGAGTAACTCATATCATTCCTTTGTCGCACTGCTTTCCCTAACGCCAAACATAATTATGCAGGCTGCCACGAGCTAGTATCGATGTATCATCGGACGGCTCCCTGGGCTCGTTGGACATGGATAGCGATCCAGTCCCGACCGCCAACTCCCCTCATCCTGCCGACGACGCTGAGGTGCTATCTCAAGAGGCACCGGATCGAGGGGAGATAGTCCCGAAGGCGCCTCAAGGCGACCTTCCGGACTCCGAGAGCCGAGGGGACACGGCCCTTGAGAGCTCTGAGTTCGGCCCTTAGCCGAACACCGCGCCAGAACCTCCAGTGGTTCTGGGCTCGGGCAAGCGGCCTCCTTCTAAGAGGGGCAAGACGCCTATGCCGGTGACCTCTGTCCATCCAGAGGCGCCGGACAATCTGCTGGAAGCGCTTCGCAGCGCTTCCTTCGAAGAGGAGCACCATACTATTATGAGTGCGGTGGTCCAGAAGGTTCAGTCCACCAAGAGCGGGTTGACTGAAGCCTGTGCCAGCCTTCTAACAGGCTTTGAGGTAAGTGTTTTAAAATGTAGTAGAAATATTACCGCATAGACAATAGCCCCTAATGCTTTGTTCGGTGTTCACAAAGAAAAGCTGAACATAGGATCAAATAATATCGCAGGAGTCTAATATAAGTATGTCAATATGCATATGCAGGCTTCGCTGCTGGCGTCCTCCGCACTAACTGCGGAGGTCGCCGTACTGAAGCAGGACCACGAGGGGTCCAGGAAAGACCTCGGTCTTGTCGAGAGGCAGCTCGAGGAGAACAAGGATAAGTAATACCCTATCTATAGATATGTATATATAAAAGAAGATGCGATTGCAAAATGACAGGATCATCGTATATTCGCAGGGGCCACGACCGAGGTGGCGACCCTGAAGCAAGCGCTAACCAAGGCCGAAGATAACGTGGCCAAGGAGCACACCGAGCGAGAGAAGCACGAGGCTCGGGTGGGCGAGGTGTAGCAAGAGCTCTAGGCTGTCGTGGTGAAGCACGAGGCGTTGGAGCTTGACTCAAAGATGTGGGAGTCTGAGCTTGCCGCGGCCCTTGAGAGCGCAAAAGTGCCAAGGCCGAAGCCCAAAGGGCCCTCCAGGAGATTGACGCAATGAAGAAGATAGCGGTGGGCAAGGCTTTCTATATGCGAAGCAAACATGTAAAAGTAAATTACCGATTACTTACCCGAATCCGGAGCTCTCCAGGAGCGTTCATAGATTTGCCACGCAACGTGTCCGATGCCGCACAATTTTACCAGGCCGAGGATGGAAGCTCAACGGAGAAGCTATTCTGGTCTCAGTATGCTGAGGCCGAACACCCGGTGCCAATGAGCGACCAGCTGAAGCAGATGGTCGAGCTACATAAGGCGGCCGATCAGGCCATGAAGGGCTTTATAGTCTGGCTGTGGCCTGGCGACGCCCTTCCGAACAGCTTCTTCGGCCTGGTGAGGCGGCTTGTGGATGCCTGCCCGCGGCTGGAGGTCGTCAAGTGATCTGTCTGCATTGAGGGTGCACGCCATGCTTTCGCCTGTGTGAAATTGCAGTGGGTCAAGCTAGACACCGTGAAGCTGATCAAGGAGGGGCCGCCGGAGGGCAAGGAGCACCGCCACCCCGAGATGTACTACAAGGGTGTTCTGCCGGGTGCCCGTCTCATAGCGGACGAGTGTTCAAAATATGTAATATTTGAGTGAGACTTGCTTGTTTTATCCTGTATTTATGAAAACTTGTTTCATATGCGCTATGCAACACTTGTTTGAATTTAAAATATTACCTTGTGTTTGGTTGTTTATCCAATCTGAGAGATGGCTAGTCCTCGGCTTCTGCCCCCATGCCACGAGTGCTGGGGTGTTTGGGATAAACCTGAGTACTCTTGTTCCCATGTTTGGGTCCTTCGAGGGAGGTGCTCAGCACAGCGAACAAGGCAACCGGACTAATAATGCTTTATCACTCTCACTTAGCCATAGAATTCTATAATTTTAAATTTCGGCGAAGCCCCTGGTATTCGGAAGGCCAAATTTGGGGCGTGATACACGCCTTTAAGCCGGACAGATCGACTGTCCGGCTCCTTTGCCCGAAGGCCCAACAGACGCTCTTTTGGTGAAGATGCTGACTCCGGCTCCTTATACGGTGCCGGAGAAGACCAAGAAGGCCAAAGGAACCCGAAAGAGTTCCCAACACCAGGCGTCGTCGGACTCACTGTCCGATGACTCTGCGGCACACTCCTCCCCCGAAGACGAGGAAGAAGAAGAAGATTCTCCCCCTCCGTCTGGGGGAGATAAGAAAAGAAAGGCCGCCCCAACTGGGGGGGGCGAAGGGTCCAAGAAGGGAAGGACTCTCCTTCCGGACAGTTCCAGCGCCGCCGACGAAGGCGAAGACGAGTGGTTGCCCAGGGCCAAGCCCCTGGGGAGATTGTAAGTATTCAGATACCAGAGTAACTCATATCATTCCTTTGTCGCACTGCTTTCCCTAACGCCAAACATAATTATGCAGGCTGCCACGAGCTAGTATCGATGTATCATCGGACGGCTCCCTGGGCTCATTGGACATGGATAGCGATCCAGTCCCGACTGCCACCTCCCCTCATCCTGCCGACGACGCCGAGGTGCTATCTCAAGAGGCACCGGATCGAGGGGAGATAGTCCCGAAGGCGCCTCAAGGCGACCTTCCGGACTCCGAGAGCCGAGGGGACACGGCCCTTGAGAACTCTGAGTTCGGCCCTCAGCCGAACACCGCGCCAGAACCTCCAGTGGTTCTGGGCTCGGGCAAGCGGCCTCCTTCTAAGAGGGGCAAGACGCCTATGCCGGTGACCTCTGTCCATCCAGAGGCGCCGGACAATCTGCTGGAAGCGCTTCGCAGCGCTTCCTTCGACGAGGAGCACCATACTATTATGAGTGCGGTGGTCCAGAAGGTTCAGTCCACCAAGAGCGGGTTAACTGAAGCCTTTGCCAGCCTTCTAACAGGCTTTGAGGTAAGTGTTTTAAAATGTAGTAGAAATATTACCGCATAGACAATAGCCCCTAATGCTTTGTTCGGTGTTCACAAAGAAAAGCTGAACATAGGATCAAATAATATCGCAGGAGTCTAATATAAGTATGTCAATATGCATATGCAGGCTTCGCTGCTGGCGTCCTCCGCACTGACTGCGGAGGTCGCCGTACTGAAGCAGGACCACGAGGGGTCCAGGAAAGACCTCAGTCTTGTCGAGAGGCAGCTCGAGGAGAACAAGGATAAGTAATACCCTATCTATAGATATGTATATATAAAAGAAGATGCGATTGCAAAATGACAGGATCATCGTATATTCGCAGGGGCCACGACCGAGGTGGCGACCCTGAAGCAAGCGCTAACCAAGGCCGAAGATAACGTGGCAAAGGAGCACACCGAGCGAGAGAAGCACGAGGCTCGGGTGGGCGAGGTGTAGCAAGAGCTCTAGGCTGTTGTGGTGAAGCACGAGGCGTTGGAGCTTGACTCAAAGATGTGGGAGTCTGAGCTTGCCGCGGCCCTTGAGAGCGCAAAAGTGCCAAGGCCGAAGCCCAAAGGGCCCTCCAGGAGATTGACGCAATGAAGAAGATAGCGGTGGGCAAGGCTTTCTATATGCAAAGCAAACATGTAAAAGTAAATTACCGATTACTTACCCGAATCCGGAGCTCTCCAGGAGCGTTCATAGATTTGCCAGGCAGCGTGTCCGATGCCGCACAATTTTACCAGGCCGAGGATGGAAGCTCAACGAAGAAGCTGCTCTGGTCTTAGTATGCTGAGGCCGAACACCCGGTGCCAATGAGCGACCAGCTGAAGCAGATGGTCGAGCTACATAAGGCGGCCGATCAGGCCATGAAGGGCTTTATAGTCTGGCTGTGGCCTGGCGACGCCCTTCCGAACAGCTTCTTCGGCCTGGTGAGGCAGCTTGTGGATGCCTGCCCGCGGCTGGAGGTCGTCAAGTGATCTGTCTGCATTGAGGGTGCACGCCGGGCTTTCGCCCGTGTGAAATTGCAGTGGGTCAAGCTAGACACCGTGAAGCTGATCAAGGAGGGGCCGCCGGAGGGCAAGGAGCACCGCCACCCCGAGATGTACTACGAGGGTGTTCTGCCGGGTGCCCGTCTCATAGCGGACGAGTGTTCAAAATATGTAATATTTGAGTGAGACTTGCTTGTTTTATCCTGTATTTATGAAAACTTGTTTCATATGCGCTATGCAACGCTTGTTTGAATTTAAAATATTACCTTGTGTTTGGCTGTTTATCCAATCTGAGAGATGGCTAGTCCTCGGCTTCTGCCCCCATGCCACGAGTGCTGGGGTGTTCGGGATAAACCTGAGCACTCTTGTTCCCATGTTTGGGTCCTTCGAGGGAGGTGCTCAGCACAGCGAACAAGGCAACCGGACTAATAATGCTTTATCACTCTCACTTAGCCATAGAATTCTATAATTTTAAATTTCGGCGAAGCCCCTGGTATTCGGAAGGCCAAATTTGGGGCGTGATACACGCCTTTAAGCCGGACAGGGCCGGCCCCTCGCTCCAAGCGGCATAAGTCTTTAGGGACTCGAAAACCTCGCCGAACAGCGACCAGTTTCTCGCCTTATCATGACAGTCAGTTTTAGCTTTCTCTACTGAGGTGCTGAACCCAGCAGAACCGGGGCACAATCGCAGTAGTTCTCCTAGCGCTACCTTAGCCGATAGAGCGGAACGTAAGGTACCAAAACATAGGAGCGGGGAAAACCCAACATTTGACCAAAGATATGATTCAGAGCTGATGCATATAATGCTATAAGTTCGGGGTGCCGCACTTGTGAAAGTGTTCGGATTTTTCACACCATATTGTGGGGTACGTAAGGCCCTGGTGTATTGGCTGTACCAAAGTGTACGGTTGCAAGGCATCATTAATGAACACATAGATATATATATATATAACAAGAATGCAATAATAGTCGTAATGTCATGCATTGTTTATTCAAAAAAATGCGTTAAAGCAGAGTGATATATATAGTGTGATAAGCAAAGAGTAGGACTATGTCCCTTCCAAGGGCAAGCTGAGGAATGATATTGAATCGAATATTTCGCTCGTTACGGTAATCCACCTGGGAATTCCGTGGTATGACGTAGCTGTCTGCCTCCTTGGTTGCTGCATCATGTGTTCGGCAATAGTGCTGCCGGACAGTGTTTCCAGAGATTAAGGTCCTGAAAAAAAAGAAAAATAACCAAACGGGAAGCCCCTAGTGCAGTTTAAGCCACGTCTTGGGGCTTGCCGCAGTTGTGCCCCCCTCCCCACCTGTGCCCATGGTATTTTTAATGCGTAATTATGTACGCGTGGCATGAGTTTCACCGTTGGGCTGGGATTGGGGTGGCTGCTGTATTGCTACGTGAGCTCAGATCGCGCCAGGCAGTCTATTTGCCGATTGCTCCGAGGGCGCTTGAAGGTGTCCAAGCTTTGAAGCGCCAAACTGGTTGATTTCCTTGAGAGGCTACTTTGCGCTTCTGCTGCGAGGGCCACGATGTGCTCCTCTGTTCGGAGAGAGCGCTCCGTGTTTCCATTGACTGTAATAACTCCGTGAGGTCCTGGCATCTTGAGCTTGAGGTATGCATAATGCGGTACCGCATTGAATCTAGCAAATGCGGTTCGCCCGAGCAGCGTGTGATAACCACTGCGTAATGGGACTATATCGAAGATTAACTCTTTGCTTCGGAAGTTATCCGGGGATCCGAAGACCACTTCCAGTGTAATTGAGCCTGGGCAATGGGCCTCTACACCTGGAATGACGCCTTTAAAGGTCGTTTTCGTGGGTTTGTTCCTTGAGGGGTCTATAGCCATTTTGCGCACTTTGTCCTGATAAAGCATGTTCAGGCTGCTGCTGCCATCCATAAGGACTCGAGTGAGGTGAAATCCGTCAATGATTGGGTCTAGGACCAGTGCGGCGAATCTGCCATGACGGATACTAGTGGGGTGGTCCCTGTGATCGAAGGTGATCGGACTGGAGGACCAAGGATTGAACTTTGGGGCGACTGGCTCCAATGCATATATGTCTCTGAGCCCACGCTTCCGCTCCCTCTTGGGGATGTGGGTTGCGTATATCATGTTCACCATCCGCACTTGCGGGGGAAACCTCTTCTGTCCCCCGGTGTGCGGCTGCCCGGGCTCCTCCTCGTCATCGCTATGTGGCCCCTTGTCCTTGTTTTCAGCAATTAACTTGCCGGCCTGCTTGAACACCCAACAATCCCTGTTGGTGTGATTGGCTGGCTTGTCAGGGGTTCCGTGTATTTGACACGAGCGATCGTGTATACGGTAAAAGCTGGATGGACCCGGTGTACTTTGTTTGAATGGCTTTTTCCGCTGACCGGGTTTAGAGCCTTTGAATCCGGCATTGACTGCCGTATCCTCGGTATTTTCGCTGTTAATGCGGCGCTTATGTTTGTTGCGCAACGTGACCTGCTATTGCCGTCCTTGGTATCGGAGGTACCATGGTTCTTTGATATGTTATTACTGCGAGCCAGCCAGCTGTCTTCTCCCGCACAAAAGCGGATCATGAGCGTCGTGAGAGCTGCCATAGATTTCGGCTTTTCCTGACCAAGGTGCCGGGCTAGCCACTCGTCTGGATAGTCGATGATTTGATTTTTCTTTGTAAGGAACCGAGTCCAGAATTTCCTGGCCGACTCTTCTGGCTGCTGAATTATGTGGCTCAAGTCATCAGCGTCTGGTGGTCGCACATAAGTGCCCTGAAAGTTGTCGAGGAATGCGGCTTCCAGATCTTCCCAACAGCTAATGGAGTCCGCTGGCAAGCTGTTAAGCCAATGCCGCGCTGGTCCTCTGAGCCTTAGTGGGAAGTATTTGATGGCGTGTAAGTCATCACCGTGGGCCATGTGGATATGGAGGAGGAAATCCTCGATCCATACTGCGGGATCTGTTGTGCCGTCGTATGATTCAATATTTACAGGTTTGAAACCTTCTGGGAATTGATGATCCATTACTTTGTATGTGAAGCATAAGGGGTGTGCGGTGCCTCTGTATTGGGCTATATCGCGACGCAGCTCGAATGGGTCTTGGCCGCTGTGTTCAGCCCGGCCGGATTTGCTTTTACTGTGTCCGGCGTGACGCCTATCGTCTCGTAGAGTTGTGCACCCTTGTGATCCGTTGATCGATCTTGCATGCTTTGCTTTGTCCTCCAATATGTCCCGCAGGTCTGGCGTATCTCCCCATGCCTTTTTATTTGAATGGCGTCGGGGTGGAGGCTGAGTTTTTGGCTGGAATGCCTCTCTATCGCAGCCACGAGGTGGCCGATCAGCCGTATCATACGCTTCTTCCTCCAGTCGGGGTAGTAACCTGCACTTTGGGTAATTCTTGGAGGGGCGCTCGAGTTTATATTCCTCGACCGCGAGGACTTCAGTCCATCTGTCAGCTAGCAGATCTTGATCAGCTTGAAGCTGCTGCTGCTTTTTCTTCATGCTATTTGCCGTAGCCATAAGCCGGCGCTTGAAGCGCTCTTGTTCGACGGGATCCTTTGGTACAGCGAATTCATCGTCGCCGAGGCTTGCCTCATCTTCGAAGGGGGGCATGTAATTGTCATCCTCCTCCTCTCCATCTGCCGCTCTCTCAGGAGGGCTGGCTCCTCCATCCTCCTGCTCTAAATCTTGCTGGAGGGGATTGTTGTTGTCTTCGGCACTATCCGGAGTGTTATTATCTCCTGTGCCAGTATCACCACTTTTGCATTGGCGGGACTTAGAGCGGCGCTGCTAACGTCGGCGCTTGGGTTGCTTCTTGGAGGGGTCATCCTCCATTATGTCGTCGCCATTGCCTTCTTTGGGTGTATCCACCATGTATATGTCATATGACGAGGTGGCTTTCCAGTGCCCTATAGGCGCTGGTTCATGTTCGTCTCCTACATCGTCGTCCATACCGTCGATGTCTTCGGAGTCGAAGTCGAGCATGTCGGTTAAATCATCGACAGTGGCTACGAAGTGGGTGGTGGGTGGGCGTCGAATTTCTTCATCGTCCGCATCCCAATCCTATTGGCTATAGTCCGGCCAGGGCTCTCCTAACAAAGAGAGAGACTTTAGTGAATTCAGAATGTCGCCGAAGGGCGAGTGATGAAAGATATCCGCGGCGGTGAATTCCATGGTCGGCGCCCAATCGGATTCGATTGGCAGGGGCACGGACGGTTCGGAGTCTGGAAAAGAGTCCGACACCATGGAGTCACGGGCTTCGCAGAGGATTAGGCTGGAGTTCGGCTCGATCGCCGTTGAGACTGCAGCCCTTGAGGCGCTGTCTAGCCACCCGTCCTCGATTGGCGCAGTTGGCTCCGAGCTAAGTGTCAGAGCTGATGCGGGCGCGGCCTCTGGGGTACTGTTCAGCGGCAGAGCTAGGTCATACCCATCGTGATAGTGCAGCGCGCCCGGCTGTGGCTCGAATCCGTCGAAGATCAAGTCTCTGCGGATGTCGGCCGTGTAGTTCAAACTTCCAAATCTGACCTGATGGCCAGGCGCGTAGCTTTCAATCTGCTCCAGATGGCCAAGCGAATCAGCCCGCAGTGCAAAGCCGCCGAACACGAAGATCTATCCGGGGAGAAAGGTCTCACCCTGGACCGCATCGTTGTTGATGATCGGAGGAGCCATTGGTCCTAAAGGTGACGATACAGAGGAACTCTCAATGAAAGCACCAATGTCGGTGTCAAAACCGGCGGATCTCGGGTAGGGGGTCCCGAACTGTGCGTCTAGGCCGGATGGTAACAGGAGGCAGGGGACACAATGTTTTATCCAGGTTCGGGCCCTCTTGACGGAGGTAAAACCCTATGTCCTGCTTGATTAATAATGATGATATGGGTAGTACAAGAGTAGTTCTACCACAAGATCAGAGAGGCTAAACCCTAGAAGCTAGCCTATGGTATGATTGTATGTTGTCCTACGGACTAAAACCCTCCAGTTTATATAGACACCGGAGAGGGTTAGGGTTACACAAGGTTGGTTACAAAGGAGGAGATATCCATATCCGTATTGCCTAGCTTGCCTTCCACGCCAAGTAGAGTCCTATCCGGACACGAGACAAAGTCTTCAATCTTGTATCTTCATAGTCTAACAGTCCAGCCAAAGGATATAATCCGGCTGTCCGGAGACCCCCTAATATAGGACTCCATCACCGCCATTCTCCTTCCCGGCCTTGTAGGCGGCGGCCCACCATGCTTCGATCTTCGCCAAGCTCTCCTCACCATGGCGTGCGGCCTCTTTTTTCTTCCGGCGGCGGGACTCTCTTTTCTTGACTGCTTTTTGCCTTTTCCGCTCCTTCTGTGCGGCTTTGGCCGCCTCTAGATCCACCACCCATTCGGCCATGCTAGCCTCAAAGTCCGCCCATGTAACTGTCTGGCCGCCGGCAGCAATGAACACGGCGCAATAAGATGCCATCGCTCCCTTACCATGTGCGCGGTCATGGGCGGTGAGGAACGCGGCGCAGCGGGATGCCATCGCTTCCTTACCAGTTACTGTGCGCCGCAGTGCCATGGCCGACGTCTAGAGAGACCTTTGGGATGGAGGGGCCGGGCAGCCGTACAGTGCGGTGGTATTCAAGAACTCAATGACAAACAACAACATAAATTTGGCTTCCCTTCCAATTTTGCTCGTTCATTATCGCACATGGTTCATCTCCGTCGCTTCTGGAAACGCGTGCGCTGAGCCTATTGTGTGTTGCGTTATGATTGGCCGGAGCCCCGGCCACGGGGATCGCGCGTGTGCACCATAGGATGCGTCGCGATCGAACATCAATCCACGTCCCTCACATCACACCCGTGCACCTGTAGCTGGATTGGATTTATATGTGCTAAATGCCTAGAAAATGCACATAATCCCCTAAATATGTTAAATGAGCCCGGAAAAATGCCAAATTTGAACACGGTGATTTGCAGGGTGTATGTTCGTTGTAGAAAAAAAAACTCCAGGGCAAAGAACAAAGAAAATTTGGATTACCCTTCAATTTTGGGGATTTCCCTCTCGAAAGCATGGAACTTCCTCGGTGATGGTTCAATTTATGAAGGGCGTGCAGGATGACTTAAGCCAAACCTTCTTAAATGTTTACCAGGGCATGGTGAGGTCATACCATGGCACCATAGGAGGTGTCATATTTTTTAAGCATTTATTTTACTTTTTCTATAGTTGCACACCCAACAAACAAACATTTATGGTTGACTATTGCCACACATTTCATCGAAATATCTGTCCATTCCTTGTAAAAGGCATGAAGGAATTTACTAAATGGCCCGAGCATGGTTTTCTAGGTTGTTCTTGTGGACCCTTTCATCCATCGATTGTTTGAACTTGAATTATGCGCATTAACCCCTAGGAAATGCACATAATCCCCTAAATATGGCAAATGAACCCGGAAAAGTGCCAAATTTGAAAACTGTGATTTGCAGGTTGTATGTTCATCGTAGAAAAAAACTCATGGACAAAGGACAAAAGGAAATTTGGAGCCCCCCCTTCAATCTTGGTGATTTCCCCTCGAGACCATGAAACTTCCTCTGTGATGGTTCGATTTATGAAAGGCGCGCATCACGACACAAGGAAAATATTCTCCAATTTTTACCAGGGCATGGTGAGGCCATACCATGGCACCATGCCAAGCGTCATGTTTCTGAACCATGTGTTTCATTTTTTGTATAGTTGTTAACCGAGTAAATGACGCATTTATGTTTGACTAGTGCCACACATTTCCTTGAAATATCTGATCGTTCCTTGTAAAAGGGATGAGAATATACTAAATAACACGAGCATGGTTTCCCAGACCGTTCTTGTGCACCTTTTCATGCACCGATTGTTCGAATTTGAATTATGTCCATTAATGTCTAGAAAATGCACATAATCCCCTAACTATGGTAAATGAGTTTGGGAAAATGTCAAATTTGAACACATTGCATTTGAGGCGGTATGTTGATCGTTGGAAAAAAACTGAATGACAAACTAGGACAGAAATTTGTATTTCCCTTCAATCTTGGGGATTTCCCACTCGAAAGCATGGAACTTCCTTGGTGATGGTTCGATTTATGAAGGGCATGCCTGACGATATAAGCCAAACCTTCTCAAATTTTTACCAGGGCATGGTGAGGTCATACCATGGCAGCATGCCAGGCGTCATGTTTTTAAGCATTTATTTCATTTTTCTATAGTTGAAAACCCAACAAACAAACATTTGTGGTTGACTATTGCCACACATTTCATCGAAATATCTATCCATTATTCCTTGTAAAAGGAATGAGAATTTACTAAATGGCACGAGCATGCATGGTTTCCCAGGCCGTTCTTGTGGGCCATTTCATGCACTGACTGTTTGAACTTGAATTATGTGCATTAATGCCTAGGAAATGCACATAATTCCCTAAATATGGCAAATGAACCCAGAAAAGTGCCAAATTTGAACACGGTGATTTGCAGGTTGTATGTTCATCATAGAAACTCGTTGACAAAGGACAAAGGAAATTTGGACCCCCCCCTTCAATCTTGGTGATTTCCCCCTTGAAACCATGAAACTTCCTTGGTGATGGTTCGTTTTATGAAAGGCGTGCATGACGACATTTTTTACCAGGGCACGGTGAGGTCATACCATGGCACCACACCAGGCGTCATGTTTTTCCAAGCATGTATTTTATTTTTGTATAGTTGTTAACCCAGTAAACGATGCGTTTATGGTTGACAATTGCCACACATTTCCTTGAAATATCTACCCATTCCTTGTAAAAGGCATGAGAATGTACTAAATAGCACGAGCATGGTTTTCCAGACCGTTCTTGTGCACCTTTTCATGCACCGATTGTTCGAATTTGAATTATGTGCATAATTAATGCCTAGAAAATGCACATAATCCCCTAAATATGGTAAATGAGCTCGAAAAAATGCCAAATTTGAACACGTTGCATTTGAGGTGGTATGTTGATCGTTGGAAAAAAATTGAATGACATACTAGGATGAAAATTTGGATTCCCCTTCAATCTTGGTGATTTCCCTCTTGAAAGCATTGAACTTCCTCGGGGATGGTTTGATATATGAAGGGCGTGCATGATGACATAAATCAAACCTTCTTAGCTTTTAACCAGGGCACGGTGAGGCCATACCATGGCACCGTGCCAGCCATCATGTTTTTCAAGCACATATTTCATTGTTCTATAGTTGATAACCCAATAACTGACGCGTTTGTGGTTGACTATTGCCACGTATTCCATTGAAATATCTGCCCATTCCTTGTAAAAGGCTTGAGAAATTACTAAACACCATGATTTTGGTTTTTTCAGACCGTTCTTGTACACCCTTTCATGCACCCATTGTTTGAATTTCAATTACGTGCTTTAATGCCTACAAAATGCACATAATCCCCTAAATATTGTAAATGAACACAGAAAAGTGTCAAATTTGCACACGGTGATTATCACGGTTTATGTTCATCATAGAAAAAAACTCATGGATGAAGGACAAAGCAAATTTGGATTCCCATTCAATCTCAGTGATTTACTATCGCACACGATTCATCTCCGTCGCCTCTGCGAACCGTGTGTGTTCACTCACACATGCAAAAGGAAAAGAAAACCCTCGCCCACTTCGTCCCCACTCTCTCGACGTGGACTCCTCCGCAACTCTGCACCCTAAGCTCCACGACTATTGGCGGCGAGCGTTGGTCGTGCTCCAAATGACACCGGATTTCACCTCCACCGCTTTCCGCCGCGTATCTGCACCGACATTCTAGACTCTGGTCGACTAGGATTTTCTATGGGATTGGGCCGGGGAATTTTCTCATGGAGAAGGTAATCAACTTTATTGGTGAAATATTCACTCATCTCTTATCGCAGTCCGTCTGTCACTGTTAATCAACCGGCGGAAATCGTCGTGGAATCATTTTTGTTCTAGCTGATTCGTGGGTGTTCATTCATGTGTCCACAGTGCGAGCACAAATCGGGCAACCGTCATCGTGGCCAGTTGGAAATGAAGTTCTATCTCACCATTTCGAATGACTTCAGGGAGCGCTCGGCATGTTCAATTCCAACCTACCACGGCCGGCATGGCCTAAATTTGTGAACATATACCGTCTGTTGCTACATTATCTATATATTTGCATCAAATCTTTGTTACACTATCTATTTTTAATTCTATATTTTTGTACTTTGGTTTCATCTATATATATATATAGATCTGTTCTATCAGTTACTCCCATATTTGCATCTTGCTCTGTTATTTCAATATATGTAATTTACGATCTTAATTTTCATTTCAAGCAGTACATCCCTTGCTTTGCAAGAACAGGAGTAGAAGGAAATCTTGGGCTTTACTTTGCTGACGACTCCTAGGATGTCATATTGACAATGCAGCACGGATTTATAATGACGGTTAGTGTAAAACTTCATAAAGATGGTCACTCCTATTTTAATGCGTACCTTTGGAGAAAAATGTCTAAGTGTTATGAACTGAAAACTGGCAATAAAATTCTAGTGCGCGCACCACAGCCTGGTCTAATTAACATGGATGTTTACTTCCCCAACGTCATCAGCTGATCAAAGTCTAATTGAGGTTAGTGTCCTTTCAACTTTCTCCTTGCTGTCGTATTAGTATTTAAGCAACCAATTGATCACTATTTAAGCAACCAATTGTCATATCATATTCTGACTCCGTTCCTAGGCAGTAACAAATTCTATTTACCAATTTATGCGCACTATATATTCTTCTGCCATGTTCTGAATAAATAATACCTTTCTGTATTTTAAGCAGGATATGTTGGATGCATAGTGAACGATCGGTATGTTACTAGGTGTACCAAATTTCATTGGAAGGACTTGAAGCATGTCATAAACTTTGTTGATAATCTGACAGAGATAGCACAGCGTATGAACGCTAGATTTTGGATGGGATTAATTAGACCTATGGTGCACACATTGAATAAGACCAATTATGTGCACAAAACGCTGGTAAAAAGTCTTATTTTAATGTTGATGCTCATAAACTATATATATCTTCAACGATATGTTACAATTGTTTTTTATTCTACATGTCAACAAAAATTTCCCCTGTAGTAGTTCCTGGATCGATTTCCCGGCGTGGTCGAATTACACTTGTGCCCGCTAATAATGCCAAAGTGATTGCAAGGTATTGCATTTCCTGCAGAAATGGAACCATTCAAATTAACAAGTTCTCGCTTCTCATGGCAATGCCTCCATATTGGAAAATTGGAGACACTGTTCTACTCATGATCTACCAAGGCACAGGAGGGCTATTCCTTTTCATTAACGAGATGCTGAGTCGCCGTGATCAAGCTGCTTCCAGTGGATAGTTGTGGTTGTTGGCCCTCAGCCTCTTAAAATGTGCTAGCTGTTACTATATATGTTAAGTATGTAGATATGGACCATATGGTTGTTGGCCCTTATCCTCTTAAAATGTGATAGTTGTTACTATGTTAAGTATGTAGATATTGACCATATGGTTGTCAAAACCCTGTTACGAAGATCCTCCTTTTGTCGAATAGTGTAACCACTATATATATGTTACTCAAATGTTGTTACCCAAGTTCATAAATTTTCATGGAAAGTATTAGTATCGTACACAGTTCATTGAGTTTAAGCGTGTGCCCGATGACCAGAAGGCATTTGCATATTAACTGTCCATATTGCAAATTCACACACATGTAAACATAAGGAAACGTATGTGTAACATGAAGGAAATATGCCCTAGAGGCAATAATAAAGTTATTATTTATTTCCTTATATCATGATAAATGTTTATTATTCATGCTAGAATTGTATTAACCGGAAACATAATACATGTGTGAATAAATAGACAAACAGAGTGTCACTAGTATGCCTCTACTAGACTAGCTCGTTAATCAAAGATGGTTATGTTTCCTAACCATGAACAAAGAGTTGTTATTTGATTAACGAGGTCACATCATTAGTTGAATGATCTGATTGACATGATCCATTCCATTAGCTTAGCACCCGATCGTTTAGTATGTTGCTATTGCTTTTCTTCATGACTTATACATGTTCCTATAACTATGAGATTATGCAACTCCCGTTTACCAGAGGAACACTTTGGGTACTACCAAACGTCACAACGTAACTGGGTGATTATAAAGGAGTACTACAGGTGTCTCCAATGGTAGATGTTGGGTTGGCGTATTTCGAGATTAGGGTTTGTCACTCCGATTGTCGGAGAGGTATCTCTGGGCTCTCTCGGTAATACACATCACATAAGCCTTGCAAGCATAATAACTAAGATGTTAGTTATGAGATGATGTATTACGGAACGAGTAAAGAGACTTGCCAGTAACGAGATTGAACTAGGTATTGGATACCGACGATCGAATCTCGGGCAAGTAACATACCTATGACAAAGGGAACAACGTATGTTGTTATGCGGTCTGACCGATAAAGCTCTTCGTAGAATATGTAGGATCCAATATGGGCATCCAGGTCCCGCTATTGGTTATTGACCGGAGACGTGTCTCGGTCATGTCTACATTGTTCTCGAACCGTAGGGTCCGCACGCTTAACGTTACGATGACAGTTATTATGAGTTTATGCATTTTGATGTACCGAAGGTTGTTCGGAGTCCCGGATGTGATCACGGACATGACGAGGAGTCTTGAAATGGTCGAGACGTAAAGATTGATATATTGGAAGCCTATGTTTGGACATCGGAAGTGTTCCGGGTGAAATCGGGATTTTACCAGATTACCGGGAGGGTTACCGGAACCCCCCCGGGAGCCAAATGGGCCAACATGGGCCTTAGTGGAAAGGTGAGAGGGCAGCCCACATAGGGCTGCGCCTCCCCCCTCTCCCTAGTCCTATTAGGACTAGGAGAGGGGCCGGCCACCTCTCTCTCTCTCTCCCCTTTAAAGGATTCCTAGTTGGACTAGGATTGGAGGGGGAGTCCTACTCCCGATAGGAGTAGGACTCCTCCTGCGCCTCCCTCTCTTTGGCCGGCCAGCCCCCCTCCCTCCAACCTTTATATACGGGGGCAGGGGACACCCCAAGACACACAAGTTGATCATTGTTGATCGTTCCTTAGCCGTGTGCGGTGCCCCCTGCCACCAAATTCCACCTCGGTCATATCGTTGTAGAGCTTAGGCGAAGCCCTGCGTCGGTAGTACATCAAGATTGTCACCACGCCGTTGTGCTGACGGAACTCTTCCTCGATGCTTTGCTGGATCGGAGCCCGAGGATCGTCATCGAGCTGAACGTGTGCTAAGAACTCGGAGGTGCCGGAGTAATGGTGCTTGGATCGGTCGGATCGGGAAGAAGACGTACGACTACTTCCTCTACGTTGTGAGATCGCTTCCGCAGTCGGTCTGCGTTGGTACGTAGACAATACTCTCCCCCTCGTTGCTATGCATCACCATGATCTTGCGTGTGCGTAGGAAAATTTTCGAAATTACTACGTTCCCCAACATAACATACTAATCATTGCACATGAGTACTCGCCGATGCATCGTGTGCGATACTCCGCCACCGCAAGCAACTAGTTTGCATTTTTCAAAGTTTTTTGTACACACACAATCGCACACGAAGTAACTGCATTGACCGTCTGTGTTGTAATTTCTCATCGCAAACAGTTCATCTGAGTCGGTTGTTTTCCACGTATCACACACATCTTGTTTACATGACTCGATTGTGTTCTTTTGCTCATCGCAAACAGTTCATCCATGTGAACTGTATGTCGCATATCACACAAATCTTGTTAAGTTGAACCATTTTTGTTGTGTTCCCTAATCGAAAACAGTTCATCTGAGTTAACCGTATGCTGTATATCGCACACACATTGATATGGCTGCCCATTTCTGTTGTTCCACCTCATCACAAATAGTTCGAATGGATTAACCATGTGCCCTGCATCGCACACACATTGTTATGGCTGCCCGTTTCTGTTGTTCTGCCACATCGCAGACAGTGTGAATGGATTAACCGTGTCTCCTGCATCGCACACGCAACTAAAATCTGAACCGTGTTTGATGGCTCCGCCATTGCAAACGTTTTGCATATTTTTTACCGTTTTTTACACCACTGTTTGTGATTATTGCATCACACACAGTTTCGAGAAAGGGTCTCTGATCGTAGTGTCGCATTAGTAGTATCCTGCAGTAGTTTCTGTCTCGTTGTTGGCGGGGTGGCGCCTCGGAGGAGCGAGGGAAATCCTTCCTGTCGGCATTCTGGGAACAAGGGTCCCCAAACTTGCCTGCCTGCGACCCGCTGCGTGGCTAAGCCAGCAGGCCGTACGACCCGTCTTCATCAACAAGGCATCCAAGACCCTTGCGAGGGGCCAAGCCTCGCGAGGCGGACCACACAAGACCTCCTCTGGAGCAGCCTAGTCAGGTAGGCTCATGAGGAGCAGAGATATCAAGGCAGGGCGAACCTCATGAGGCTCTCGTGACGTGAGCCATGACGATTGACACCAGGCGGGCGCTAGCGTGCGTAGCGTCCTTGTTTCCTCTTTGGTGCTAAGGAAACCAGCGCAGGCGAGGAGTACTGATGCATCAGACAAAGGTTTCCATTTTGGTGCAACAAGACCAAGACCAGAAGGATGGCAAGACGAAGGTCATCGTGGAGCCCAAGACGGCGTCACCACCAGAGCATTTGGCAGGCGAAGACCACTTTTGTCAAGATAGCCTGTACTAGCTGCCCCCCTTCAAATGTGCCCGCCATTGTTGGATCCCTTCCCGCTCAAGATTTGGGAAGAGGACCAGGGCCGCTATAAGTAGGACTAGCCACCACCATGGGCAAAGGGAGACATCTTAGATCACTCTCACCCACACTAGTGAGCCAAGCACAAGAACGCCTCAACCTCAGGGGCTGTTCTTCCCATTGTATTGTTCATCATCAGCCCGAGAGGCAATCCACCACCACCACACTGCAGTAGGGTATTACACCACAACGGTGGCCCGAACCAGTATAAATCTTGTGTCTTTCTGTGTTGCGAGTTCGTCGAGTTCGTCCGTGAGATCTTAGCGAGTTAGGGCGTAGATCGGTGGGAGGAAAAGACTTCGCGCGCACCCCAGTGTTCGAACCTTAAGGGTTTGCCAGAACCCCACATCCGACATTTGGCACGCCAGGTAGGGGTGCGCCGTAGCCTTCCTTCCATCAGTTCGTAGCTCCGTCGCTCTATCGTCTCCATGGCGGACGCTTACCGTGCTCGTGCTGAGCGTCAGGCTGGCCTCACCGCCCGCGTTGCTAAGACGGCTCCCATCGGCAGGCTACCATGTCGTTCTCCGTCTCACGCTGCCAATGCTGCCACCGGCCTGGTGGGGAATGAGCAATAAGCATCTTCGTTGCATCCTTCGGTGCGGCAGGACGGCCGCACCGCCACTCCATCCCTGGCCCCAGCTGGTTCTTCGTCTCGTGCACACCACGCTCCCATGGAGGTGCGGGCCGCACTCCTTGCTGCAAATGAGCTCCTGCGCTACCGTCCAGTCGACGACCTCTACGAGGAGTGGCTTGACCGCGTCGCCGAGCTCGTTCGTGCCGCTGGGGGCTCCCCGGCGCCGTCCCTCTCTCGGCCTCACCGTCAGCCAGCCACGGGCGACGAGGCCCGAGGCGCGCCTCCACCACCCCAGCCCAAACATGGTGCCTTGGCACCAAGGCGTGCAGCCCCGCAGTGCGATCCGCCATGCCCGGTGCCCGCGCGCGAAGAGAGAAGCTGCCAAGAAATCCCACGGGCGCGAGAAGCTACACCCGCACTTCCCGCGCCGCCTCGCCAAGATCATGCGCCGCTTGCTGCGGCGCCGCGCGGACCTCGACAAGACCAAGCTCCACCTCCAAGGCGGGCCCCAGTAACCATGGCCGGCTGCCGCGCCTTGACCCCCGAGCTGCGCAGCGTCGCCTGGCCAGGCAAGTTCAAGCCGGACCTGCCTCCTCGCTACGACTGCACCGCCAACCCTGCGGAGTTCCTGCAGCTCTACGAGCTGAGCATTGAAGCAGCCAACAGCGACGAGAAAGTCATGGCGAACTGGTTTCCCGTGGCTCTCAAGGATGGGGCCCGCACCTGGCTCCTGAACCTACAGCACGGCTCGATCTCCTGGGACGAGATGCGCGACCGCTTCGTCGCCAACTTCTAGGGCACTCGCGACCGCCCGCCGGCCGTGACTGACCTGCACCGCATCAAGCAACAACCAGGGGAGACCCTCCATAAGTACATCCAGCTCTTCAACAGCACCCGCCTCAAGATCCCAAAGGCACGGATGAGGCCATCATCTCCGCGTTCTCCAACAGCGTCTGTGACGTCAAGTTGAAGGAAGAGCTCGCTATCCACGAGGAGCTCTAAACGTCTCACGAGCTGTTCAACCTGGCGACCAAGTGCGCAAGAGCTGAGGAGGGGCGCCTTTCCCTCCTTGAGCTGCCAGCCGCAGGCACAGAGGAGAAGCAAGCCAAGGCCAAGGACGTGAAGCGCAAGGAAGCGGTAGTGCTAGCTGCGGAGCCCGACACCAAACGGGGCAAAGATCTGCCCGACTCATCCAAGAACAGCCGACCGTTCTGCACCTTCCACAACCTGAACACCCACAATACCAGCGACTGCCAAGAGCTCTGAGCCCTATGCGAGGGACGCTACGGTCGACGCCCCGAGTGCGGCGACCGGGGCTACGACCATGGAGGAGGACGAGGAGGCAGACGCTGGGACGACCGTGGCCCGCACTACGAATGGCGCGACAGACCTCGTGAGGACTGCTGGCAGGACCATCCTTGTGAGGGCCCCTGGAGGGACCAGCCTCATGAGGATCGCCCCCAAGGCAACACCGGTCTTCCTCCACTGCCGCCACCAAGAAGGAACGACGACCATCACTAGGATGAGGGAGCTGGGGGCTTCCAAGAGCCGCATGCAATCGCCTGCATCTTGGGCGACGCCCAGGCCCCAGCCTCTCAATGCATCTTTAAACGGTTCGCTCGCGAGGTGAACGCGGCACTCCCCAAGCTTGAGGCCGCGCGCCCGCTCAAGTGGTCCCAGTGCGCCATCACTTTCGACTCGGCAGATCAGCTCAAGTGCGCGGCCACCACCGGCGTCCGCCCGATGTTGTGTTCCCTAGTCATCAGCAATGTGCAGGTTACAAAGACCCTCGTCGACGGCGGTGCAGGGCTCAACGTCTTGTGTGTCGACACCTTCGACAACCTCCAAGTGCCATATGAGAAGCTCCAGCCTACCAAACCTTTCCCAGGAGTGACAGACGGTCCACCACACTGATAGGGCAGGTCCGCCTTCCTGTCACCTTCGGCACACGCGACAACTACCGCACCGAGCTCATCGACTTCGACGTCGCGCACATCCGCCTGCCGTACAATGCCATCCTTGGGTATTCGGCCCTGGCAAAGTTCATGGTGGTCACCCACCACGGCTACAACGTCCTCAAGATGCCTGGAAGTGGTGGGGTTATCACGGCCCCATGTGAAGAAAGGGATGCGGTGTGCTCCCTCGAGCACACCTTCCAAGCTGCAGCAATCGACGACCCCAACAGCAGAAGTGAGGACCCTCCGGAGGCCATCCCCAAGAAGAAGAAGTTGCGCCGCGCAGGACCTCAGGAGGATGGCATCGCGGCACGAGCCTCGTCAGGATTAGCGTCCATCCCGGGGGCGCCTCCCTCAATCGCATAGGAAGGCGCGCCCAGCGCCCTCCTCGGGCAGGGCTTGGGGGCTCTCTTTTGGAGGGCCTCAGGCCTTGCCAACCTCACGAGGGAGGCGCTTGGGCACCACTTGGAGGCGTGCTACACGGCAAGTTTTCCTCAGGAGAACATAGGGCAAGGGGTTCCCACCACTCAGGAGTTCATCGCCGAGACCACACAGGAACTGCAAGACGCAAGAGCCATGCACGGCGATAGCCGCTCACAAGGCGCGACTCACCACCCAGGCGAGGGTGCTGAGATGCGTGTCTACATCGATGTCCCAGGGCTCAACAGGGCTGCGTCTCAGGAGCGATTCTGGCCTTCACGTGTGGGCCATTGCGAGGGCCCGCCACACAGTTTGCATGCCCCTAGGCTTGCCGAGCGTGGCGTCGGTCTATCAGCGCACCATGCGGCGCGACCTGGCGGCTCAAGAGGCTAGGTACTGCGCCGTCCTAGAGGGAATGGATACGACCTTCAGGGAGCCTCCTGAGCCCTCAGAGCCTCCCGAGGCTCAGGGCTCCGGTGGCTCATGAGGAGTCCTTTCTTTGACACACGCCTTCAGCTGCACCAACTCTGCTTCGTCTACAGAACCAGGTGACATCCTCCAAGCTCGTTAGGCTGGGAGCGCCCCTTGGGCTGCATTATTCCCAGGCCGTGTTGGTCCGTCCCTATGGCATGTATCCCATTTTCTTACGTCTTTAGCTTACCTTGTTGGGGCGCCCCTCGGGCTGCATCATCCCCAAGCCGCTTGGGCCGGACCCAGTGGCATGTATCTTCCTGCATTTCCCCAAGCTGATTTGTCTTCCCTACTTAACCTGCCTACGGATATCACCTGCTCGATCATCGCCTCCCACGGGGCCTCCTCACAGGCACGGCGCTGGTGCATGGGTCCATCCGTGCCACGTCGACAAATCTAAGCGGTCGAGCTCTGGCTCGCGGCACGCCCCGTGCATGTCACCTCACGAGGCCCTTAGTGCCTTCACTTCATCTGGACCAACCAGCGGCAGGCTGACGGCTGTTGTCGGTGTCAAAACCGGCGGATCTCGGGTAGGGGGTCCCGAACTGTGCGTCTAGGCCAGATGGTAACAGGAGGCAGGGGACACAATGTTTTATCCAGGTTCGGGCCCTCTTGACGGAGGTAAAACCCTACGTCATGCTTGATTAATAATGATGATGTGGGTAGTACAAGAGTAGTTCTACCACGAGATCAGAGAGGCTAAACCCTAGAAGCTAGCTTATGGTATGATTGTTGTTGTCCTATGGACTAAACCCTCCGGTTTAGATAGACACCGGAGGGGGCTAGAGTTACATAGAGTCGGTTACAAGGGAGGAGATCTACATATCTGTATTGCCAAGCTTGCCTTCCACGCCAAGGAGAGTCCCGTCCAGACACGGGACGAAGTCTTCAATCTTGTATCTTCATAGTCCAACACTCCGGCCAAAGGATATAGTCCGGCTGTCCGGAGACCCCCTAATCCAGGACTCCCTCAGTAGCCCCTGAACCAGGTTTCAATGACGATGAGTCCGACGTGCAGATTTGTCTTCGGCATTGCAAGGCGGGTTCCTCCTCCGAATACTCCATAGAAGATTTTGAACACAAGGATAGTGTCCGGCTCTGCAAAACAAGTTCCACATACCACCGTAGAGAGAATAATATTTCCACAAATGTAATCTGCTATCACATTCGACAACATGACATCATACCACGGCCCGGTCATTATTCGCACCATTTTTCTCGACCAGCTACTGCACATATCACGAGGTGGTTTCCTTGGCACGTCTTGTTGAAGCAGAGATTGTATCCCCTTATCACGGAATTCTCATCAATACGGATATGGGTAAACCAACCGCGCCATCAATTATGACGCTTGGGGAATAAGAGGTTTTACCAGGTAAGTGGGGAGGCGCATCGCCTCTTCCGCTCTTATAAAGAGCCAAGGATTCACTCTTTTCACCCATGTCTTCTTCCCGATTCATTCCCTTCTGCTCAGGCTCCAGCGCCCAAGTGTTCACCTTCTCTGCCCACAAAAGGTCTTCCAAAGATGTCCGGATCCAGAGCAGCAGGCAAATGGATGGCCTCTATCGTCCGAGAGAAGGATATCAAAAAGCTTTGGGAGGGCGGGTATCTGGCCAAGAAAATCAGCCACCGTCTCCCGACGGTGGGACAAATCGTCCCCACTCCGGAACACCACGAGAGGGTTGTATTCCTCCCTCACTTTGTCTGCGGGCTAGGGTTTCCCCTCCACCCGTTCGTTCGTGGCATCATGTATTATTATGGGATCGATCTTCATGATTTGTCCCCTAATTCTTTCCTCAACATCTTGACATTTTGTCGAGTGGTAGGTGCAACATATGCCAACGGGTGGCTTATCATTGTGGGAGCCAATAGAACATCGCCGGTGCCTGGAAACGGGATAAGGCGAAGACATGCACGCCGGCGAATCTTACCCAGCTTCAGGGCTCTCCGGGGAGATAACACCCCTACTGCTGCTCTGCGGGGTCTCCGCATGGTGACTAAATGAACAAGTAGCTACACAATGCTCCCTGAGCTGTTCGGGTGGGAGGAGGAAGAAGGGCACAGCTTGCTTCTTCTCCTTGTGTGGTGTCTAAGTCTATCTAGAGAGTTCAACCCTTTGCATGGGTGCACCGGGGGTTTATATAGGCCTACCCCCCGGGGGTACAATGGTAATCCAGTTGGGCGCGGGGCCCAGCTGTCTGTGGCTGTGTTCGCCGGCTTCTGCGCCGGCTGCTGGGGCCCGGCGACTAGTGGGTCCCGCCAGCTGCCGGCTCCTTGGTCGACAGGCAGGCCCCACTGTCCAGGGCCTGGTTGGTGGCTGGTTACTGTTGCTCCGTACTGTTGACGCAGGCTTGGTCGGGGTAAGCGTGGCTACGGTACCGCCGCCCTGGCGGGCGATTATTGTAGCCCCGCAGTATCTTGTCTCCTTAATGGGCGTCTCCTTTGAGGAGGATGGCGAGCCGGCTGTGGGGGGCCGGCTCCCCATCAGGCCGACTTGGGGGGAGGTGCGGCCGCCTTCGGTATCTCTCTACCCGAAGGGGCCCACCGCCTCGGGGGCCACGCGGGTGGCCCGTCGTGGACGGCGATGGGGCCGCCGTGGCAACAGTGCCGCGCCGGACGGGTCGTGGCTACCCGTACGGCGCACTGTACCAGGCGTGCCCCGGGTTTTAGGGGTGGCAGGCTCCACTGTAGCCATGCCCTGCTTCATCATCGCGGGGTGGATGCGTGCTTTGCGGGTATGGCCTTGACCGCTTTATGGGAGCCGGCCTCTTGGAGTCGGCCTCGTTGTAGCCGGCTTCTCTCAGTCGGCCCTCCCACAACTTTCTTCATGAGGGTAAAGGGCGGGCCGCCCCCGAAGCCGGTCTAGAAGATAGCCGGCAAGGGGGGAGGCGGCCCCAGGTCTTGAGTCCTCTTGAGAGCCGGACGGGCTCGTGATTTTTTCCGATGGGCCAGGGGAAGCCGGCTAGGCTACCCATGGCTATTTACTCCGACAGTAGTCCCCGAAGCTAAGCGAGCTTCGCGGCGGACAGAGGGACGAGAAGCTTGGTCAGCTTCATACCCTGAGGAGCCGACCTCGCCGTTGTAGGCCGACTTCGGAGAACTTTCTTGTTTATTAATATGACCGTGGTTGATGTGCGGGCTGCCCGCGGGTCCCACGACGGGCCACGTGGCGGAGAAGTCCTGCCGTCGCAGGCCCGGGCCCGCCACTCCTTGGCCTCGTCCCGGGCGCAGATCTTCTGTGGCCTAAGGGGACCGCTCGCCTTCCCGCAATCGTTTCTTCGTGTCTTTAGTGCGTAATAAACGCGGGGCGTGGGGGAAGTGGGCACGATCGATCCCCACGACCCCCACGCTGCGCCTCCTTGGCTCCGGCGCACAAGCCTACAAGTAGGAGGGGGAGGGGGAGAGACAAAGGCTTGCTTGCTCCCCCGCTCCCCGTCCCTCCTTGTTCTCCTTTCCTTTCTTCTTCCTCTCGCGCCCGGCGTAACTTCCCGTCGCAGCTTCCCCACGCCTCCATGTCCATGGCGCTGTCGAGCTCGTGGGACGGCTCCAACGTCCATGACGAGCACATAGAGTTCCTTCGCCGGACCCGGCGCCTGCCCGCCGCCAACCTCGTGCAGGCTCGTCTGGCGCCGGAGGCGGAAATCTCGCCGGCGCCGGAGGAAGGCGAGTGGGTCATCTTCCGCGCGCACTTCCTCCGTGGCTTCGGCCTGCCGGCGAGTGGGTTCATGCGTTCCTTCCTCGACTTCTACCACCTCCAGCCGCATCACCTCACGCCCAACACGGTGATGCTGCTGTCGGCCTTCGTCGCCCTCTGCGAAGGCTTCTTGGGAGTGCTGCCCACACTGGAGCTTTGAGCGGAGCTCTTCCAGAACAAGCTCGGCACCGTCATCGCCGGCGTGCCCGCCCCCTGCGGGGCCTTCATCGTGATGAAGAGGTCAGGCGAGAACAACCCCTTCCAGCATATCCCTTTAATCCAATCGGTGAAGCTCTGGCAAAAATCATACTTCTACGTCAAGAACATCGCCCCACAAGGAGACCACGTTAATCTGCCGGCTTATGTAGCCGGCCCGCCGGCTGGGAGGCAGCCGTCCTGGGGCTTCAGATCCAAGTCCTTGTCACCGGCTGGGAACGCCGCCATCGCCCGGCTTCGGGTAATGATCCAGTCGGAAGGCCTGCACGGAGCCGACTTGGTGGCCGCCTTCGTCGAGCGCCGGATCCTCCCCCTTCAGAGCCGGCCCCACATGCTGAGCCAGATGAGCAGCCGCTTCGACCCGTGCCGGCTGAGCACATGGGACATGCCCCATGCCGAAGTCGCGCTTATGGTAAACTACATCGCCAACCTTAAGCTCGCCGACGACTGGCAATACGGCAAGGCGTCGTACTCTCGCGCCCATCCACCGCCTGTGGTAAGCCTTTCTTTCTATCTTCTTTCTGTCATCAGCCGGCTTTATACCTGCCGGCCTCTGACTAGGTGGTTCCTTCTTATCAGAACCAGCCGGGGTGGCAGGAGTCGAACGCCAGCCGGGGTGGCAGGAGTCGAACGCCGGTATGCCCCCGACCGTGTGGCAGATGACGTTGACGACCCGGATCTGGGGGCGGCCGCCATGGAGGACGCCGCCACGGGGGACGTCGCCGAGCCCGGAGGCGCGGGGCTCTCGGCCAGTTTTGACGACTGGCCGGATGATGCCGATGTCGAAGAAGTCCCGCGCCGCCAGCCGGCCGCCGACCGCCACAGCGCGGGTCGTCCGCCGCGCCGGCTGCCGGTGGCGGGACGTCGAAACGCTGGGCCGCGCTTCCTCTCTTCGGCAGCCGGCCGAAGAAGACGAGGGCCTCGCCGCGGCAACGAAGCGGGACGAGGCGGCGGCGAAGGCGGCCCGCTTCCGAAAGATGGTGAAGCAGCCTCAGGCGGTTTTGTCGTAAGTTTTCGGCCGCTTGCGTGTTTACTTTTCATTGTTTTCTTTTGTTCTAACCCTCCACCATTTTCTGAGTAGGGCGCCGCTCTCCCTTGAGCGGGGCCCAGGCGGCTCTATGGTTGGGCCGGGTGCTGGATCTTCAGGGCCCCGCCGAGTGGACCCCCGCGCCGACCTTGCGGAAGCCACGGAGCGGAACGCCTGTGAAGCGCGAGAGGAGAGGGAGGCGGTGGAGCGGGAGGCCACCCGGGCAGCGAAGGAGCGGGCCGACGCGGCAGCCGAGACTCCGACGGAGCGGGCGACCGCGGAAACGGAGGCGGAAAGCACGCGTAGCCGGCCTCCGCTGCTCGCCATCCCCCTCTGCACCGTGGACCCGGACATCCCGCTGCCCATGGTAGAGTAGATCACCCCGGATCAGCCGCCGGTGCAGAGGGAGGAGCTCTTCGAGGTCTTCGCGGAGAGGACGCTGCCGGCAGCGCCAACCAGAGCGGGCGAAGGCGGCCAGTCGTCGGCGGCGCTGGAGGAGCCGGCCCGGGGCGCGCCCGAGGCCGGAGCCGGTCTTGAGATTCAGCTGGCGGCGACCCAGCGCGCCGGAAGGAACACGGCCCCGCCGGACACGCGCCAAGCCGCGGGTGCCAACCAGTCGGCAGAAGCCTTGTAGGCGGCCAGTTCTGCCACGTCCGGGTGGACTCCCAGCGGAGGAAGTGGCAAGTTGAACGTGGCGGCCCAAGGGGTTCGGAGCCGGCTGCAGGCTCAGGCAGCCCTCCTATAGCAATTTACTCAGGAGTTCTTGTCGAGGCGGTCTGCAATCCGGGTATGTTTTTTACTTCTCGACCGCTCTGGTCCTCTGATTTTTTCTATGGGGGCGCGCTAGCGCACCCACTGGGTGTAGTCCCCGTGATCCGGGCCGACTGCAGCGCAGTCGGGTCGGATCTTTCTCGACGACTATCTTAACTCTGTTTCTGTCTGATCCTTAGGATTATCACAACTCTCGTGCTGCCGCCTTCAACTCCCAGGCTCAGGAGCTGGGCCGGAGGACCGATGACATGGCCCGCAGCCATCATAAGTACCTTGCTCTTATCTGTTTCTTGTGGGGGCGCGACAGCGCACCCACTGGGTGTAGTCCCCGAGATTCAGGCCGACTGCTGAGCAGTCGGGTCGGATCTTTCTTGACGACCTTTCCATTGCTGACTTTTTCTCTTTGTCTTTTGCTCATGCAGAGGCCAACACCGACCTGCGGAGGGAGCTTGGCGAGGCGCAGACCACGCTTCGCGCCAAGGACGCCGAGTACGCCGACTTGGTCCGGGAGCGCGACTGCCTGGTCAAGAAGTTGGCCGACCAGGAGGAGAGCCACAAGGCGGCCCTGCAGAAGGCGCAGGACAGCGAGGCCGCCCTGACGGCGGAGTTCGAGACCAAGGAGGCGAACTGGGCCGAGATGCGTCAGGCGCTGGAGGAAGGTTTCGGCCGAATCAAAGATCTGATCGATGGTAAGCCACTTTTCTTGCCCTCCCTCAATCTGCTGGCCGCCTGGAGTTTTATTCTGACTTGTGCTTGTTACTTTGCACAGATTACTTTCCCGGCCACTCCGTCCTCGCCACCCAAGCCATCGAGGCCCATCGCGAGGCGCGCCGTCAGGCTGGAGTTGTCATTGCGCCGGATGCAAATCGAACACTGGCGCAGCAGCTCATTGCCGTCCAAGCGCGACTGCAGCCGGCCCATCAGATGCTCCGCCGGCTCCAACATGCCGGGGCGCAGGTGCTGGCCGCGCTCTGGCCCGGCCAGATGATCCCCCGCACCCCAAGCCGGACTGCCGACTGGCTACAAGTCGCAGTCGACCGCTTTGAGGCTTAGAAGGCGTCGGCAGCCCGTCTCGGAGCCGGGCGTGCGTTGGAGTTCGTCCGCGCATGGTACCCAGGTCTAAGCTTGGACCAGCTGCGGACTTGGCGGCTGGAGGCCGACGCGGAGCTAGAGGAGGTACGGCCGGCTATCGCCCAGCACGCCTCGACGATCGCCGAGTGCACCGACACCAGCGTCTTCGCGCCGAAACTTAATGACAACAGCGTCGCCCAGCCGGAGGAGTGGTTCGGGCTGAACCCGGCGGAGGGCGAGGACTCGGCTGAGGAGATCGCCTCCAGTGACGAGGGCGAGGATGACGACGAGGAGGGTGAAGATGCCGAGCTGGCCAGTGGAACGACCGACCGTCCTCAAGCCGACCGTGCCTCCAGAACGAGTCGCGTGGAAGCGCGCCCTCTGCCGGAGGCGGTGATCATGCCGAGGTTGGTCAGCCGGCTGCTCCTTCAGCCAGCGCGACCGTCTCCACCGCCCAGCCCGACTCGTCAGCGGCCCCGCCGGCTTGATCTGTCGTCCTTGTAGTTCCGGCTTTTGTCTTTTCGAACAACTTTAGGTTTTCGCAACTCCACCCACTAGGGGTGTATCAAACTATGTTGTATGCTGGCCTCTCTGGAGGTCCTTTGTGTAAATATTATTGTATGCATGTTTCGGTTTCCATTCGAGTGCACTTTTTATCCTTAGGCTTTTTCCTTTGCCGCCTTCCCTCTTTGGGAAGGCAAGTACTCGAGCTTTCTTGGATTTGAAGCGAACTGAATGCAAGCCGGCCGGCCGGCTACTCTGGTAGTCGGTCGGCGGTAGGCGGCAAGCCAGCTTTTGTTATATAAATCCGTTAGTCCCTAGCCGTTTTTCGTGTGCACACCCTTTCCGGCTTATGACTCTTGCCAGCCGGGCAGCCGGTTCTTCGAACTGCGATTTTGGCAAGAGCCAAGTCTGGGTGTCGGCACATTACTTGTCTGACTGCGGGTAGGATTCCTAATATAACTCCAGTCGGCTAGTCCCCGGGCCGACTCGTCGAACCCGGTGCCGGATGAAATAAATAAATGAACAGGCGATATCATACGCATGATAACTTTCATTCATAAAATAAAAGATGGCAGTCCCCGAGTCCTCCTCGGGGAGCCTATTGTCTCATACTTAATACAAAAGTAGACGTGATACATACTGCATTTCAACTGTAAAATTTTCGAAGGAGATTGGCGTTCCATGGTCGTTCCGACTCCTTGCCGGAGTCGTCTCTCTTGCGTGCCTTCGGCTTCTGCGCGTCGATGAGGTAGTACGAATCGTTACCTAGAGCTCTGCTGATGACGAAGGGGCCTTCCCAGGGGGTTGTGAGCTTGTGCTGGCCGGCTGTTCGCTGGATCACCCGGAGCACAAGGTCGCCCTCCTGGAAGGATCTTGGCCTGACCTTCCGGCTGTGGTAGCGGCGCAAACCCTGTTGGTAGATGGCAGACCAGCTGAGGGCTAACAGCCGGCCTTCTTCCAGCAGGTCGGCGCCGTCTTCTTGTGCTTCTTTGGCCTCCGCTTCCGTGTACATGGTTACCCGAGGCGAGTCGAACTCAATGTCTGTTGGGATGACTGCCTCGGCACCATATACAAGGAAGAAAGGAGTGAAGCCGGTTGATCTGTTTGGGGTAGTACGCAGACTCCATAGGATAGCCGACAGCTCGTCGAGCCAACAGCCGGCTGAACGCTCCAGAGGTACGACCAGTCGGGGCTTGATGCCGGACAGGATGAGGCCGTTTGCTCGCTCTACTTGGTCGTTTGACTGCGGGTGGGCGACGGACGCAAGGTCCAGCCGGATACCTTGTGTAGCGCAGAATCGTGCCAAGGCACCTTTGGCAAAATTTGTGCCGTTGTCGGTGATGACGCTGCGCGGTACGCCGTACCGGGTTGTTATATCTGCAATGAAAGTCACCGCAGTCGGCCCATTCAGCTTCTTGATCGGCTTTGCCTCGATCCACTTGGTAAATTTGTCCACAACGACGAGCAAATGCGTCATGCCGCCGCGCGCCGTCTTGAATGGGCCAACCATATCCAGTCCCCAGACGGCAAAGGGCCACGTGAGGGGAATGGTCTTGAGTGCGAAGCCGGCATGTGTTGCTTGGGACTGAAAAGCTGGCAGCCTTTGCAGTGTTTGACTAGCTCTTTGGCGTCGTCCAAAGCAGTCGGCCAGAAGAAACCGTGGCGGAAGGCCTTGGCGACAAGTGATCTTGAGGCGGCGTGGTGGCCGCACTCTCCTTGGTATATATCTCTGAGGATTGCAATGCCTTTCTCCTGCTCGTCGCATCACTATAAGACTCCGGTGACACTGCGCTTGACAAGTTCTCTGTTGACGATTGTGTATGCTCCGGCTCGTCGTTGGACTTGTCTCGCTTCTGTTTCGTCAGCCGGCAGATCTTGGTTCACCAAGAAGTTGAGGATGGATTGCGCCCATGATGGAGCTACAACTTCCCCTGCCGCCAATGTGGCTAGAGCCACCAGGGTGGGCGGGCTGGGTGATGAAGTGCTGGAGTCGGCCGCCGCTTGCTGCACTGAAGAAGTCCCCGGGCCGGCCACCGCCGCCCTCAGGCCGGCTACCGCAGTCCTCGAGCCGGGTGCGGCAGTCCCCGAGCCGGCTACTGCAGCCCCCGAGCTGAGTACTGAAGTCCCCGGGCCGACTGCTTGATTCTTCGAGCCGGACCCGGCCCCATCGGGGTTAGGCGGCACGAAGATGGAGTCGGATTCCGGAGACGGCTTGATGGACGCCTTGAGGAGGCGTTGTAGGGCGACGCCGGTTGGGATTGCTTGCTGCATGGAGCCTATTCGGGCCAGGGCATCTGCTGGCTCATTGTCGGCTCACGGTACGTGGAGGAATTCGCATCCAGCAAAGTACCCACTGATTTGCTGCACTAGGAAGCGGTAGCTTGCCATGTTTGCGTCCTTGGCGTCCCAGTCGCCAGATGATTGCTGAACCACCAAATCCGAGTCGCCATAACACAGGATCCGGCAGATGCCGAGTTCCTTGGCAAGCCGGAGCCCATGTATGAGCGCCTCGTACTCGGCTACATTGTTGGAGGCGGCGAAGTGGACCTGCAGCGTGTATCTGAGCTTGTCGCCCTTAGGGGAGGTAAGGACGACGCCGGCTCCCAAGCCGGTGCGCATCTTGGATCCGTCGAAGTGCATGCGCCAATGGGTGGAGTCGGGAGCTGGCGGTAAGTACTGGGTCTCGGCCCTGTCGACAAGGAAGTCGGCCAGTGCTTGTGACTTGATGGCGGTGCGGGGTTGGTAGAAGATCGTGTATGAGGCTAGCTCAATGGCCCACTTAGCCACCCGGCCGATGCATCCCGGCTGCCTATGATCTCGGCCAGCGGGGCAGTGCATACGACCGTGATGGGATGTTCTTGAAAGTACGGCTTCAGCTTCTTGGCGGTGAAGTACACATCGTAGCACATCTTCTGGTAGTGCGGGTAGTTCTGCTTTGAGGCGGACAGCACCTCACTCAAATAATAGACCGGCCTCTGGACCGGCTGGGTTCGGCCTTCTTCGGGGCGCTGGACTACAATGACGTTGCTGACCACCCGGCTAGTAGCGGCAATATAAAGGAGCATGGGCTCCTTCTCAGTTGGCACCGCCAGGACGGGCGGCGTGGCTAGCATTTTCTTCAGCTCGTGGAAAGCTTGGTCGGCCTGGTCATTCCACTCGAAGTGAGTGCTTTTCTTCATGAGGCGGTAGAGAGGGAGAGCTTTCTCTCCAAGCCGGCTGATGAAGCGGTTCAAAGAGGCCAGGCACCCGGTGAACTTCTGGATCTCTCGAAGCTTGGTTGGGACCGCCATCCTCTCGATGGCCTTGATCTTCACTGGGTTGCACTCGATGCCGCGTTCGGAGACTAGAAAGCCTAGGAGCTGGCCGGCTGGCACTCCGAACACGCATTTCTCGGGGTTGAGCTTGATTCGGAACCGGCGCAGGTTCTCGAATGTCTCTTTCAGGTCTTCCAGCAGAGTGCCGCGCTTCTCCGTGTTCACCACGATATTGTCTATGTAGACGTGGGCATTTTTGCCGTGTTGCGTGGGGAGGCACTTCTGCATGCAACGCTGAAAGGTGGCGTCGGCATCCCTCAAGCCGAACGTCATGGTCAGGTAGCAGAAGGCTCTGAATGGCGTGATGAAGGCGTTCTTCAGCCGGTCATCCGGGTTCAGTTTTATCTGGTGGTATCCTGAATAAGCATCCAAAAAACTCAACAGCTCGCATCCGGCTGTGGAGTCTATCACTTGGTCAATTCTGGGCAGGGCGAAGGGATCTTTGGGGCAGGCTTTGTTGAGGCTTGTGTAATCTATACACATGCGCCACTTGTTATTCTTTTTCAGCACGAGAACCGGGTTCGCGAGCCACTCTGGGAAGAAAACTTCCATGATGAAGCCGGCTGCAAGAAGCTGGGCTATCTCCTCCCCTACGATCCTTCTCTTCTCCTCTGATAGTCAGCGGAGAGGCTGCTTGACTGGTTTTGCGTCCTCCCGTACATGTAATTTGTTCTCGGCGAAATCCTTCGGAACACCCGGCATGTCCTTGGGGGACCACGCAAAGATATCCCGATTCTCATGGAGGAAATCGACGAGCTCGCCTTCCTATTTGCCGTATAGGCTTTCCCCAATGACGGCAAACCTTTCGGGGTGCTCGGGGTTGAGCTGTTTTTCTTGGTTTTCTTGGCCGGCTGGAAAGATCCTTGGGCATCATACTCCTTGGAGTCGGCGGGCTGGTTTAGCTGCTTGCTGGCCAGGGCCACGACCCTGTCCAGCGTCTTCTTTTCTTCGGCAATCACGAGGGATTCGGCCAGCCGGCTGCTGGCCGCGGCGCAGTCGGCGGACTTCTTGTAGTCGCCGGTGATGGTGATGACGCCCTTGGAGCTTGGTATCTTCATCTTGAGGTATGCGTAGTGGGGGACCGCCATGAACTTGGCCAAGGCGGGTCGGCCAAGCAAGGCGTGGTAAAGGCTCTCCAGGTCCACCACCTCGAACCAGATTGCTTCCCAACAGAAATGATCCTTGCCCCCAAAGAGTACATCGATCTTGATCTTGCCGATGGGGGCGCAGGACAAACCGGGTACGATGCCGTGAAACACCGTTCGAGTTGGCACAAGTTGTTTCGCCCTGACACCCAACTTCTCCATGGTGTCGCGGTACAGGATGTTGATGCTGCTTCCACCGTCGATCAGCACGTGGGAGAAGCGGGCGGCGCACGTGTCCGTCGCGAGGGTGGCCTCCAGGACCAAAGCGTAGGAGCCGGGGGACGGCATCACCTCTGGGTGGTCGTCCCGGCTCCAGCTGATGGATTTCTCCGACCAATGCATGTGGCCGGCTGGGTTGGCGGCGGCCACATTGACTTCTTGATGCTCTCGGCGCTTGATGCGCCGGTCTTCGGGTTGGCTCGTAAAGACGACGTAAGATGCTCGCTCGTCGGGGAACTCGTCCTGCACGGCGTCGACCGCGGCCCGAGCAGCCTTGGGCGGCGGAGCCGGAGGCGGCGGGCCGGCAGGCGGAGTCGGCGTGAGCCCTTCGCCCTTGGAGATTCGGGCGAGCCAGTTAGACTTTCGAGTTGTATGATTGGACGGCTTCGCGCCGCTATGGAACTTGCACGGGGCGTCAAGAGTTTGTTCGTAGGAGAAGGCCGGCTGCCAAGCCGGCCGGCCGCCCTTGGGCTTCTTGGGCGCGGGCCGCCCCTCAGGCGGCGCATCTTCGACCGTGGCCACCTGCCGGCTAGCGGGAGGCGGCGCAGGGCCTTTGCGCTTCTGATCGTTCTGGTGTTGGCGTCGGCCGGAATCTCCAGTCGGTGCTTGGGGCGCCGGATTGAGCACTTTCCCGGATGCGTCCACCCGGAGCTCGGTCTTCATCGAGGAGTCGGCGGTGGCGTACTTGTCGGCGATGTTCAGGAGCTCGTCGAGGGTAGTCGGCTCGTTGCAAAGGAGCTTGTGCTTGAGGAGGGTGCCCTCTCGGCACCCGGCAGTGAAGTATTCGATGGCTTGCACCTCGTGCACCCCTTCGCAAGAATTGCGGAGCTCGGCCCAACGCGTGAGGTAGTCGCGGGTGGACTTGACTGGGCCCTGTACGCACAGGGAGAGCTGTCCGGGCTTGGGAGCCCGCTTGTAGGTGCTGGTGAAGTTGCGGACGAAGGCTTCGGTGAAATCTACCCAGCTGTTGATGCTGAGAGGCTTGAGGCTGTTAAGCCAAGTCTATGCCGTGCCTTGCAGCATGAGGGGCACGTACTTCACGGCAACGCGCCGGTTGCCGTTGGCGATGGCGATGCTGACGGCTGTGGAGTAGTCGGTCAGCCAGTCTTCCGGCTTCACCGAGCCGTTGTACTTGGGCATGTCTCTCAGGAGCGAGAACCCTTTGGGGAAGGGCTCGTCGCGGATGCGGGGTCCAAAACAGGGCAGGCCGACATCATCTTCTTCTTCTAGCGCCAGGGATCTGGCCAGGTGGTCGATCCGGTGGCGGGCGTCATTTTCGCCGACTCCTTCACGGCGACCTAGCCGGCCGCTGAGAGTCGGGTGCGCCACTGGAGGCGGGGTGGGGTATCTCTCTCCACGAGTTCGAGGCGGAGGCGGGGTGCCCCGCCACTCCATGGCTCGGGGACGGCCGTCCACGTCTCCCTCGATGGAGATTCGGGTCCGGTTTCGGCTGGAAGCCGGCTCTTTCTCGCGCCGCGCGCGGGTGTTGCTCGTAGTCGGCGACCGGGAAGTCGCGCCGTGATCGCGGCGCGGGGGAGGGCTCCCCGCGTAGGCGTCGGCTTCATGCCGCTGAGGGCCGCGTCAATTAGTTGTTGTATGCGCCGCGTCATGTGGGGGAGGTCTTCGGCCTCCAAGCCGTCCAGCTCGTCTATGGCCGCCTGGGCGGCGCGCAGGTTCTCGAGCGGAGTGGCGTAGACCGGGCGATCGACTCCGGTACTTCATCGTCGGCATCTGCCGGGAGGGGGACGGACAAGTCGTGGGCCGCCGCACGCGGGGCATCGTGGGCGCCCTCATCGGCTGGGCCACCATGGCCGATAACCATCACCGCAGTGGTGACAGTATCGCAATCGCCGGCCGGAGGGAGTGGGTCGTTGTAGATCGCGACGTTGGTGGGGAAGGTGTCGTAGGATGCCGTGTCGGAGTCGACAGGCATCGGGCCGGTGGAGCCAACCGACTCCAAGTCGGCAGCAGGCTCGCTGGAGATGTGGAGCTGGCCAAGGAGATCGGCGAGGTGGTCGGTGCCTGCATCAGAGGCAAGCTCGTTGGAGATGCGGGCTTTGTCGAAGAGATCGGCGAGGCCGCTCGCCGCGCAGATATCGGTAACGCCTTGCAGCGCGTCGTGGCAAGCGCCATCGGGCGAGTCGGGCTGGCTACGCTCGCGAGGGAGGAAAAGGGTTCCCGTCCAGAACAGGTCTCCCGACGACGGTGCACCTGGCCCCACGGTGGGCGCCAAATGTCGAGTGGTAGGTGCGACATATGCCAACGGGTGGGTTATCATTGTGGGAGCCAATAGAACATCGCCGGTGCCTGGAAACGGGATAAGGCGAAGACATGCACGCCGGCGAGTCTTACCCAGCTTCAGGGCTCTCCGGGGAGATAACACCCCTACTGCTACTCTGCGGGGTCTCCGCATGGTGACTAAATGAACTAGTAGCTACACAATGCTCCTTGAGCTGTTCGGGTGGGAGGAGGAAGAAGGGCACAGCTTGCTTCTTCTCCTCGTGTGGTGTCTAAGTCTATCTAGAGAGTTCAACCCTTTGCATGGGTCCACCGGGGGGTTTATATAGGCCTACCCCCCGGGGGTACAATGGTAATCCACCTGGGCGCGGGGCCCAGCTGTCTGTGGCTATGTTCGCCGGCTTCTGCGCCGGCTGCTGTGGCCCGCCGACTGGTGGGTCCCGCCGGCTGCCGGCTCCTTGGTCGATAGGCAGGCCCCACTGTCCAGGGCCTGGTTGGTGGCTGGTTACTGTTGCTCTGTACTGTTGACGCAGGCTTGGTCGGGGTAAGCGTGGCTACAGTACCGCCGCCCTGGCGGGCGATT
Source organism: Triticum monococcum (assembly GCA_034509565.1). Classification (NCBI taxonomy): domain Eukaryota; kingdom Viridiplantae; phylum Streptophyta; class Magnoliopsida; order Poales; family Poaceae; genus Triticum; species Triticum monococcum. Next base: position 209,581,744 of record CM067847.1, on the reverse strand, counting down.
ACTGTAGCCCCGCAGTATCTTGTCTCCTTAATGGGCGTCTCCTTCGAGGAGGATGGCGAGCCGGCTGTGGGGGGCCGGCTCCCCATCAGGCCGACTTGGGGGGAGGTGCAGCCGCCTTCAGTATCTCTCTGCCTGAAGGGGCCCACCGCCTCGGGGCCATGCGGGTGGCCCGTCGTGGACGGCGTCGGGGCCGCCGTGGCAACAGTGCCGCGCCGGACGGGTCGTGGCTACCCGTACGGCGCACTGTACCAGGCGTGCCCCGGGTTTTAGGGGTGGCAGGCTCCACTGTAGCCACGCCCTGCTTCATCATCGCGGGGTGGACGCGTGCTTTGCGGGTACGGCCTTGACCGCTTTATGGGAGCCGGCCTCTTGGAGTCGGTCTCGTTGCAGCCGGCTTCTCTCAGTCGGCCCTCCCACAACTTTCCTCATGAGGGTAAAGGGCGGGCCGCCCCCGAAGCCGGCCTAGAAGATAGCCGGCAAGGGGGGAGGCGGCCCCAGGTCTTGAGTCCTCTTGAGAGCCGGACGGGCTCGTGATTTTTTCCGATGGGCCAGGGGAAGCCAGCTAGGCTACCCATGGCTATTTACTTCGACACATTTATTGTCATGTGCGAGGCTTTTCTCCGCATTTTGCCGCACTTCGGTTTATGGCTGAAGGTTTTTAATGTGAAGCCCAAGGTGGTGGACGGCGAGCACGCCGAGTGCGGGGGCGCTATGGTGAGCAAGATGCCCAACGTCATATGGCCAACATGAACCTTTAATGATTCTTTCAAGGAGTGGCAACAGAAGTGGTTTTACATCACTGAGCCGTGCGGCAAGGAATGGGCCGCCTCTCCCGAGTTTCGATCCGGCGCCCCTCTGCGGCTTACATCCTGGGTTAAGAAAGGCCTGGACTGGTCCTCGTCCAATGAACTGTCGGTGCTCCAAACGCGCGTTAAAGATACGGGAGATAAGAACATTGAACTTGTCAAAGTAGTCCAGGTGATGTTAGTCCGCCGGATACTGCCTTGTCAACACCGGTCTTGCAATCTATGGGAATTCGATCCAGCCAGGCACCAAACCTTGCGAGGGTTCTTCGGCTCCTCGCACAAGGACATTTGGAAGGTGCTTTTCAAGTCCAGCAAATCATGGCCGGACTCCGCCGAGGACCGAGGGTACCAACTGTCCTGCCCTGCAAGTTCGGTGAGTTTACCAAACTTTTCTATCCGCATCACCCAAAGGAAGTGCTTCACACGTGTTTATTCAACTCTCCCAGGGCTGGACAAAGAAGGCGTAGCGGATCCATTATCCGGCCCCGCTGCCCGAAGACCCAGCCATCCCACTTCTGATGAAGATGCTGGTCCCCGCACCTTACAAGGTGCCGAAGCAGACGGCCGAGAAGGAGGCCAAAAAGACCCGGGGCGGCCTTCATCGCCGCGGCACTTCGGACACAATCACGAAGGCTCTGATGCCCATTCTGCCTCCGAAGAGGATGGAGAGGAGGAAGATGAATCCCCTGTGGGGGGAAGAAGGAAAAGGACGGCCTCCGCACCCTTGGAGGCCGAACTGCCCAAAAGGGGAAAGGCTCCTTGAGGGAGTCCTGGATTAGGGGGTGTCCGGATGGCCGGACTATACCTTCAGCCGGACTCCTGGACTATGAAGATACAAGGTTGAAGACTCCGTCCCGTGTCCGGATGGAACTTTCCTTGGCGTGGAAGGCAAGCTTGGCGGTACGGATATGAAGATCTCCTACCATTGTAACCAACTCTATGTAACCCTAACCCTACCCCGTGTCTATATAAACCGGAGGGTTTTAGTCCGTAGGACAACATACACGTCAACAATCATACCATAGGCTAGCTTCTAGGGTTTAGCCTCCTCGATCTCGTGGTAGATCTACTCTTGTACTACCCATATCATCAATATTAATCAAGCAGGACGTAGGGTTTTACCTTCATCGAGAGGGACCGAACCTGGGTAAAACTTCGTGTCCCTTGCCTCCTATTACCATCCAGCCTAGACGCACAGTTCGGGACGCCCTACCCGAGATCCGCAGGTTTTGACACCGACATTGGTGCTTTCATTGAGAGTTCCTCTGTGTCGTCGCCGTCAGGCTCGATGGCTCCTACGATCATCAATAGCGATGCAGTCCAGGGTGAGACCTTCCTCCCCGGACAGATCTTCGTCTTCGGCGGCTTCGCACTGCGGGCCAATTCACTTGGCCGTCTGGAGCAGATCGAAAGCTACGCCCCTAGCCGTCAGGTCAGATTTGGAAGTTTAAACTACATGGCTGACATCCGCGGAGACTTGATCTTCGACGGATTCGAGCCACTGCCGAGCGCGCCACTTTGTCACGACAAGCATGATTTAACTCTGCCGCCGAACAGTGCCCTGGAGGCCGCACCCGCGTCAGCTCCGACCCCTAATTCGGAGCCGACTGCGCCAATCGAGGATGGGCGGTTGGACACCACCTCAGGGGCTGCGACCCTAACGGCGATTGAGCCGAACACCAGCCCCGTACTCTGCGAGACTCATGACTCCAGGGAGCCGGACTCCTCTCCGGACTCCGAACCCTCCGCGCCCCTACCGATGGAATCCGATTGGGCGCCGATCATGGAGTTCACTGCCGCGGACATCTTTTAGCACTCGCCTTTCGGCGACATCCTGAAGTCACTTAAGTCTCTCTGGTTATCAGGAGAGCCCAGGCCGGACTACGGTCAGCAAGGTTGGGGTACGGACGATGAAGAAATTCAAATCCCACCCACCACCCACTTTATAGGCACTGTCGACGACTTAGCCGACATGCTCGACTTCGACTCCGAGGACATCGACGGTATGCACGCCGATGAAGGAGATGATGAAGAACCAGCGCCTACTAGGCCCTGGAAAGCCACCTCGTCGTATGACATATACATGGTGGACACCCCAAAAGAGGGAGATGGAGACGGAACAGCAGAGGATGACCCCTCCAAGAAACAGCCTAAGCGCCGGCGTCAGCGGCACCGCTCAAAATCCTGCCAAAACAAACAAGGTGATTCCAGCATGGGAGATAATAATACTCTGGAAAGCGTCGAAGAAAACCCCCTCCAGTAAGATTTAGCAGCGGAGGACGGAGAAACCACCCCTCATGAGAGAGCGGCAAACAGAGAGGTCAAGGATGATAATTATATGCCTCCCTCCGAAGATGAGGCAAGCCTCGACGATGACGAATTCGTCGTGCCAGAGGATCCCGTCGAGCAAAAGCGTTTCCAACGCAAGCTTATGGCCACGGCAAGAAGCCTCAAGAAAAAACAGCAACAACTCAGAGCTGATCAAGATTTGCTAGTCGACAGATGGACTGAAGTCCTTGCGGCCGAAGAGCATAAACTCGAACGCCCCTCCAAGAGCTACCCAAAGCGTAGGTTGCTACCCCAATTAGCGGAGGAAGCACTTGATGCGGCCAACCGGCCACCTCGTGGTCGCGACAGAGAGGCCTCTCGGCCCTCCACTCAAGCCGCACCCATACCAAGGCACGGGAATATACGCCGGACTTACGAGACATGTTGGAGGACAAGGCAAGGCAAACAAGATCGATCTACGGATCGCGTGGGCGCCCCACGGCTCGAGACGGAAACCGTCACGCCGGCCACAAATTCGGCAGGGCCGAACACAGTAGACAAGGCTCACTGGAGCTAAGTCATGATATAGCCCAGTACAGAGGCGCCACACACCCACTCTGCTTTACAGATGAAATAATGGATCATCAAATCCCCGAGGGTAGCAAACCCGTAAACATCGAATCATATGATGGCACAACAGACCCTGCGGTATGGATCGAGGATTATCTCCTTCATATCCACATGGCCCGCGGCGATGATTTCCACGCCATCAAATACCTCCCACTCAAGCTTAAAGGACCAGCTCGGCATTGGCTTAACAGCTTGCCAACAGGATCAATGAGTTGTTGGGAGGACCTGGAAGCCGCATTCCTCGAGAATTTCCAGGGCACTTACGTGCGCCCCCCAGACGCCGATGACCTAAGTCACGTAATTCAGCAAGCAGAGGAATCGGCCAGGCAATTCTGGACACGGTTCCTAACAAAGAAAAATCAAATAGTCGACTGTCCGGACGCTGAGGCCCTAGCAGCCTTCAAGCACAATATTCGTGACGAGTGGCTGGCCTGGCACCTTGGACAGGAAAAGCCGAAATCTATGGCAGCACTCACGACACTCATGACCCGCTTTTGCGCGGGAGAAGACAGCTGGCTTGCTCGTAGCGACAATATGACCAAGAACCCTGGTAATTCGGACACCAGGGACAGTAGTGGCAGGTCGCGTCCCAACAAGCAGAAGCGCCGCATTTACGGCCACAATGCTGAGGATACGGCAGTTAATGCCGGATTCAGAGGCTCTAAATCCGGTCAGCGGAAAAAACCATTCAAAAGGAATCCTAGGGGCCCGTCTAGTTTGGATGGGATACTCGACCGCTCGTGCCAGATACATGGCACCCCCGAAAAGCCAGCCAATCACACCAACAGGGATTGTTGGGTGTTCAAGCAGGAAGGAAAGTCAAATGCCGAAAACAAAGATAAGGGGCTGCATAGCGATGACGACGAGGAGCCCCGGCCGCCGAACAACAGTGGACAGAAGGGTTTTCCCCCACAAGTGCAGACGGTGAACATGATATACGCAACCCACATCCTCAAAAGGGAGCGGAAGCGCGTGTCAAGGGACGTATACGCGGTAGAGCCAGTCGCCCCAAAGTTCAACCCATGGTCCTCCTGCCCGATCACCTTTGATCGAAGGGACTACCCCACTAGCATCCGTCATGGCGGATTCGCCGCATTGGTTCTAGACCCAATTATTGACGGATTTCATCTCACTAGAGTCCTTATGGACGGCGGCAGCAGCCTGAACTTGCTTTACCAGGATACAGTGCAGAAAATGGGCATAGATCCCTCGAGGATTAAGCCCATCAAAACGACCTTTAAAGGCGTAATACCATGTGTAGAGGCCAACTGTACAGGCTCAGTCACACTTGAAGTGGTCTTCGGATCTCCGGATAATTTCCGAAGCGAGGAGTTAATCTTCGACATAGTCCCGTTTCGCAGTGGTTATCACGCACTGCTCGGGCAAACCGCATTCGCTAAGTTCAATGCGGTACCGCATTACGCATACCTTAAGCTCAAGATGCCAGGCCCTCGAGGAGTAATTACGGTCAATGGAAACACCGAACGCTCCCTCCGAACGGAGGAGCACATGGCGGCCCTTGCAGCGGAAGTACAAAGCAGCCTCTCCAGGCAGTTCTCCAGTCCGGCCACTAAACGACCGGACACCGTCATGCGCGCCCGGAGAAACCTACAACAAGACCGCCTGGCATGATCCGAGCAGGCGTAGCGATGCGGCCCCAACCCCAACCCTCGCAAAAAGGCGACGCCAGTACTTCGCGTATATAACTACGCTCTAAAGATAGCATGGGACTCCATCCTTCGAAAGGCCTGTTCAGCAGCTCAATTGCCACATAAACGATGCAAGAACCAGGGAAGTAGACAAGCCACGCCACATTACGGAACTCCCAGGTGGTCTCTATCACGAGAAGTATACCTGTTTCGCATATTATTCCGCAGCCTGCCCCTGGAGCGGACATGTTAGATAGTCCAACCTTTTGCATATCGCATTATTTGTATCGTTCTTCTTTGATCATAGCCCTCCTTAATAAACAATGCATAGCTTTTGTCTATTTTTGGATTACTCTTTTTCATATATATGTTCCTTAACGACATGTTGCACCCGTACACGTTGGTACGGCTAAAATACGCCAGGGGCTTTAGTACCCCTCAATATGGTGTGAGAAGTCCGAACACTTTAACAGGTGCGACACCCCGAACTTATAGCATTATATGCATCGGCTCCGAATCATGTCTTGGGTCAATAGTTGGGTTTGCCCGGCTCCTATGTTTTGGTGCCTTACGTTCTGCTATATAGGCTAAGGTAGCACTAGGAGAACCACTGCGCTTGTGCCCCGGTTGATCTGGGTTGAGCACCTCAGTGGAGAAAGCTAAAACTGACTATCATGATGAAGCGAGAGCTGGTCGCTGTTCGAGAGGTTTTTCGAGTCCCTAACGACTTATGCCACTTAGGGCGAGGAGACGGCTCTGTCCGGCCAAGGCGTGGATAGCGCCCCGAACTCGGTCTTCCGAATACCAGGGGCTTCGCCGAAATTTAAAATTATAGAATTCTATGGCTAAGTGAGAGTGTTCACGCATTATAGTCTGATTGCCTTGTTCATTGGGCTGAGCACCTCCCTCGAAGGACCCAAACATGGGAAAAGGAGCGCTCAGGTTTATCCTCGAACACCCCAGCACTAGCGGCATGGGGGCAGAAGCCGACGACTTGCCATCTCTCAGAATTGATAAACAGCCGCACAGAAGGTAATATTTTAAATTCAAACGGCATTGCTTAGCGCATATGAACAAGTTTTCAGCGCACAGGACAAAACGAGCAAGTTTTACTCAAAAATTACATCCATAGAACATTCATCCGCCACAAGGCGGGCACCCTTCAGAACATCCTTATAGTAATTCTCGGGCTTGTGATGCTCTTTCCCCGGCGGTGGCCCGTCCTTCACAAGCTTCTCAGCATCCAGCTTGCCCCAGTGCACCTTAGCACGGGCAAGGGCCCTACGGGCACCTTCAATGCAGACGGAGCGCTTGATGACTTCGAGCCTTGGACAGGCCTCCACCAGCCGCCGCACCAGCCCGAAATAGCTCCCAGGCTGAGCCTCTCCAGGCCACAGCTGAACTATGAGGCGCTTCATGGCCTGTTCGGCCGCCTGGTGGAGCTCGACTAGTTTCTTCAGCTGGTCGCTCAGGGGCACGGGGTGTCTGGCCTCAGCGTACTGAGACCAGAACACCTTCTCCGTCGAGCTGCCCTCCTCGGCTCGATAGAATGCGGCGGCATCGGACACACTCCCGGGAAGATGTGCGAACGCTCCTGGAGAGCTACGGATTCGGGTAAGTAACAAGTAACTCACGTTTATGTGTTTGCTTCGCATAAAGAATGCCTTACCCGCCGCTATCTTCTTCACCTCATCCAACTCCTGGAGGGTCTTCTGGGATTCAGCCTTGGAAGACTTGGCATTTTCAATAGCCACCGTGAGCTCGGACGCTCCTGTCTTTGAGTCAAGCTCCAAACTCTCATGTTTTTCCATGAGAGCCTGGAGCTCTTGCCGCACCTTGCCAACCTCGGCCTCATACTTCTCCCGCTCGGTGCGCTCCGAGGATGCCCTCTTCTCGGCCTCGTCCAGCGCCTGCTTAAGGGTCGCCACCTCAGACGTGGCCCCTACAATAGCCACGATAGTCCTGTCATTCTTTGCAATTACACCTCTTTTATATATATATTTAAACAAGGTATTTCTTACCTTCATTGTCCTCGAGCTGCTTCTTGGCACGCCCGAGCTCTTGCTCGGACCGCTTGAGGTTCTGCTTTAGCGCGTCCACTTTCGCAGTCAGTGTGGCGGACGCAAGCAGAGAAGCCTGCATACGCATATTGACTCCTTTTTGTTAGACTCCTGCGAATTTTAATTGATCCTTTATTTGGCTTTTCTTCCCGAACGCCAAACAAGAGCATCAGGGGCTACTGTCTATGCGGTAATATTATTTACACATTATTTACTTACCTCAAAGCCTGTTAACAGGCTAGTACAAGCTTCAGTCAGTTCGCTCTTGGTGGACTGAACCTTCTGGATCACCGCACTCATAATAGTGCGGTGCCCCTTGTCGATGGAGGCGCCTTGGAGCGCCTCCAACATATTGTCCGGCGCCTCTGGTTGGACGGAGCTCATCGGCACGGCGGGCTTGCTCCTCTTGGAAGGAGGTCGCCCACCGGACTCTGGAACCTTTGAAGGTTCCGGAGCGGTGTCCGGCCTAGGGCCGGACTTGGAGCCCTGGGGGGTTTCATCCCCTTTACTCCTGGAGTCCGGAGGTCGCCTTGCGGCGCCTCCAAGACCACCTCCCCCCGGCTTGGAACCTGTTGGGACAACACTTCGGGGTCGTCCGTAGGGTGGGGGGAGGAAGCCGTCGGAAGCGAGTTCACATCCGACGAGTCCAGTGAGCCGCTTGATGACGCATCGAGCCGGTCTTTGGGTGGGCTGCATAAACATATTCGACGTAAGGGAAAGTTGTGTAGTAAATGAATACTATGAATTACTCTGGTATCCGGATACTTACGATTTGGCCAGGGGCTTGGCCCTGGGTGCCCACTCCTCTCCACCATCATCGACGTCGGTGGAATAGTCCGGAGGAAGGGTTTTCCCCTTCTTGGACCCTTCGGCCTCCCCAGTTGGGGCGGCCTTCCTTTTCTTCCCTTCCCCTGCTGGAGGGGGAGGGGTCTCTTCTTCCTCCTCCTCGTCTTCACGGGAGGAGTGCGTCTTGGATTAGTCGGATGATGAATCCGACACCTCCGGACAGCGGGCACTCTTTCGAGTCCCCGTGGCCTTCTTCTTGACCTTCTTCTCCGGCACCACATAGGGTGCCAGAACCAGCAGCTTCGCCAATTGAGCGTCCGCTGGGCCTTCGGGCAAAGGAGCCGGACAGTTGCTCTGTCCGGACATCACCTGCCAATCCTGTCAAAGGAAAGGGAGCTTAGATCCCGCATGGAGTCAAACTATGAAACACTGATACCCTGTAAAAGGAAAAACAGCTTATCGCAAGAGCGTGACGCTACGCACTGAATCTGCGATCCTCAGTAGCGGATGCGGGAGCCACGACGCCCTTGAAAATCACCTTCTAGGCATCTTCGTACGTCATGTCGAAGAGCCTGCTCAAAGTTTGGTGCTGCGCCGGGTCGAACTCCCACAGGTTGAAAGCCCGTTGTTGGCACGGGAGGATCAAGCGGATGAGCATAACCTGGACTACATTGACAAGTGTGAGCTTCTTGTCCACCAGGGTTTTGATGCATGTTTGGAGTCCAGTCAGCTCTCCTTTTTTACCCCACGACAAGCCCGTCTCTTTCCAGGACGTGAGCCACGTTGGGGGTCCAGACCGGAACTCGGGGGGTGCGACCCATTCGGCGTCGCGCGGCTCGGTGATGTAAAACCACCCCGATTGCCACCCCTTCAGGGTCTCCACAAAGGAGCCCTCGAGCCAGAGGACGCTGGCCATCTTGCGCACCATGGCGCCTCCGCACTCCGCCTGGCTACCACGCACCACCTTTAGCTTGACGTTGAAAGTCTTGAGCCATATGACGTTGAAAGTCTTGAGCCATAGGCCACGAACACGACGATAAACGCCGAGATGTTGAGGACGAAGTTCGGGGCCAGATCATGGAAATCCAGGCCGTAGTAGAACATGAGCCCCCGGAAGAATGGGTGGAGAGGGAAGCCCAGTCCGCGGAGGAAATGGGGGAGGAACACCACCCTCTCATGGGGCCTAGGGGTGGGGATGAGCTGCCCCTTTTCGGGGAGCCGATACGCGATGTCGTTAGACAAGTATCCGGCCTTCCTCAGCTTTTTGATATGTCCCTCCGTGACGGAGGAGACCATCCACTGGCCTCCCGCTCCGGACATGGCTGGAGAAGGTTGAGGTGAGGAGTGCGGACTTGGGCGCTGGAGCTCGAGTGCGCAAGAATGGATAGGCGAAGGAGGAAGAAGGCGTAGGTGAAAAGGTGGATCTTTATCCCCTTATATGGGTGGACGCAGCTACATGTCCCCACCAGCCTGATAAAACTTGCTTATCTCCAAGTGCCGTAATCAATGGCGCGGTTGGGTTACCCACGCCCGTATTGATGAGAATCCCGGAATAAGGGGACACGATCTCTGCTTTAACAAGACGTGCCAAGGAAACCGCCTCGCATAACGCACTGAGATGGGACAGTAAAACGGTTCGAATAAAAGCTTGGCCGTGGTGTGGTGTCACACTACGGAATACGTCAGCAGATTAGATTTGTGTAAATATTATTCTCTCTATGGCAATATGTGGAAACTTATTTTCCAGAGCTGGACACTATCTTTGTGTTCGAAATCTTCTATGAAGTACTTGGAGGAGGACCCGCCTTGCAATGCCGAAGACAATATGCACGCCGGACTCGTCGTCATTGAAGCCTGGTTCAGGGGCTACTGAGGGAGTCCTGGATTAGGGGGTGTCCGGGTGGCCGGACTATACCTTCAGCCGGACTCCTGGACTATGAAGATACAAGATAGAAGACTCCGTCCCATGTCCGGAAGGAACTTTCCTTGGCGTGGAAGGCAAGCTTGGCGATATGGATATGAAGATCTCCTACCATTGTAACCGACCCTATGTAACCCTAACCCTACCCGGTGTCTATATAAACCAGAGGGTTTTAGTCCGTAGGACAACATACACATCAACAATCATACCATAGGCTAGCTTCTAGGGTTTAGCCTCCTCGATCTTGTGGTAGATCTACTCTTGTACTACCCATATCATCAATATTAATCAAGCAGGACGTAGGGTTTTACCTCCATCGAGAGGGCCCGAACCTGGGTAAAACTTCATGTCCCTTGCCTCCTGTTACCATCCAGCCTAGACGCACAGTTCAGGACCCCCTACCCGAGATCCGCCGGTTTTGACACCGACACTCCTCTTCTGGAGGAGTCCACCGCCGCCGCCGATAGCGGCCCAGCATGGGATCCCAGGGCCTAGCCCCTGGTGAACTCGTAAGTGTATAATATCCGAGTACATTTAAGCGTCCGGACTCATCATGGCTTAGTATTTTAACCTAAGCCCTATTTTTGTAGTCCGATGAGGTCCCGTACCAAACAATCCTCATCAGAGGACCTGCTGAGCTCAAATGCTATGGAAAGCGGGACGCCCTCAAAGGCCCCTTCCTCCAAACAGGTTCATAACACCGAGGCTTCGTCCAAGAAGGACCCCGGCCAAGGAGGAAAGGAAGAAACCATGAAGGCAGCGCCTGGAGGTCAAACCGCAAGGGGCGGACACGTGGGGGAAAAGATTCCAATGGGGTCTGAGGGCAGGGGCGATCCTGAGTTCGGCTCCCCTCCTGATGCGATTCCAGAGGCCTATACGGCTCTAGAATCAAGAAGGCAGCATCCTTTGGATGGAGGGGGTGTGCCTATTCCGCCAGCGACCTCTGTCCATCCAGAAGTGTCAGATGCTTTGTTGGTGGCATTGGAAGACGCCTCCATCGTTGATGAACACCGTGCCCTTGTGGGTGCGGTGATTGAGAAGATTCAGTCAACTGAGAGTGGACTGAACGAAGCCTGTATTTGCCTTATAAGAGGCTTTGAGGTATGTTTTATGAGTTGTCGAAGAGTGTCATAGTATAGATAGTAGCCCCCGATACACTATTTGGTGAAAGAAAGAACCAGACAGGGGATCGAATTGATGATCGTAGGAAAACTCATTGAATGACATTGATTTCTCTTCTGTTTCAAGCAGGTACCTGTAGCGGTTGCTGCCTCTCGTACCGTGGAGATCTCCGGACTGAATCAAAGTCTGGCGTGGGCCATAGAAGAACTTGGCCAATTGAAAATGCAGTTGAGGGATAAATAAGGTATGCACAAGCACTTGCACGCATTTATTGTGAAATAAATGTTCAGTATGAAATAAGACGCATAATTTGTGCTAGGGGTTATGACCGAAGTCGAGGCCCTCAAAAGGGCCATTGCCGAGGCCGAGAAAAAGGCAGCCACAAGCGGACTCTTCGTGAGAAACACGAGGCCAGAGTTATTGAAGCTGAGCAGGAGCTGCAAGAGGCCGTAAGTAAATGTGAGACCTTGGAGCAGAGTTTAATGAAGAAAGAGTCTGAACTCACCAAGATCGCGGCAGGTAATGCTTTTCCCATGTAAAGCAAGTATTGGAAGGGAAAACTATGTTTCTGATTTTGAATCCAGATTTCTCAGGTGTATTTGCCGAGCTACCTTGTAGCATATCAGATGCCGCCCAATTCTTTCGAGCCGAAGAAAGGAACACCGTGGATAAGCTCTTCTGGTCGCAGTATTTGGCGCCGAATTATCCGGTGCCTTTTGCCGATCAACTGAAACAGCTGATCGAACTGCATAAGGCGGCGGAACTAGCCATGAAAGATATGGTTATCCGGCTATGGCCTACCGAGCCGATTCCAAGCAGCTACTTCGGGCTCGTGAGGCGGCTTGTAAGCGCTTGCCCTCGACTTGATGTCATCAAGCGGTCAGTTTGTATAGAAGGAGTGTGAATAGCCTTCGCCCGCGCAAAGGTGCACTTGGGGAAGATGGATGCTGAAAAGCTGGTGACCGGAGGACCGCCAGAGGGGAAGGAGCGCCGCAAGCCCGAATTATATTATAAGAGTGTCCTGAAAGGGTCCTACCTTGCAGCGGAGCTATGCACCAAGGACGTTATATTTCCATGAATGACAATCATGTTGTCCTTTGTAATGTTTGAACAAGGTCGTTTATATGTCACCTGTTATATAAAAGTTTACCCTCCTGTGCGGCCGTTTTTATGTTAAACCTGATAGTCGACCAGTCGTCGGCTTCTGCCCCCACGTAAGAAGTACGGGGGTGTTCGGGATAAACCTGAGCACTCTTTATCCCAGTTTTGGGTCCTTCAAAGGAGGTGCTCAGCACAACGAACCAGGCAATCGGACTATAGGGCTTTATCACTCTCACTTAGCCATAGGAGCTTTAGTATGGTCGGCGCAACCCCTTGTGTTCGGAAGATCGTACTAGGGGCTCTATAAGCGCCTGATCGGAGAAAAACCTATCCATCACACGCTGCATTGGTTATGGCATTATGCGGGAGAAATCCTTAAAGATTTTGTAACAGCTCGAATAGCTGACCAGCTCTCGCCGTATCATGACAGTCCGTTTTCGGGTTTCTCTACTAAGGTGCTCATCCGGAAGAACCGGGACACAATCGCAGTTGTTCTCCCAGTGCTACCTTAGCCGATATAGCGGAACGTAAGGTACCAAAACATGGGAGCCAGTCAAACCCAACTATTGACCCAAGACATGATTCGGAGCTGATGCATATAATGCTATACGTTCGGGGTGCCGAACTTCCATGAAGGTGTTCGGACTTTTATTGTCGTGTTATGGAAAAAATGAAGCCCCTGGCATATTTAAGGCATATCGCTGTGTACGGATGCCACTTGAGAAAATGATTTCAATAAGAAATAATCAGCAGGTAAAAGTCATATAAATCCACATGTTGTATTGGAATGATACGTCTATGCGTATGGGTACAAGTAATGTGATAAAAAAGAGGTTGTGATAGCAGAACCTATTGTGACCAGGGGGAAGAGGTTGAGTGCAGATCTATAATATAGTCGGACGGTCACTGTGGGGAATGTCTAAGGATTCCCTAACGCGTTCAAGCTGCCTCGGTGCAAAGGTAAACCTGCGAAGGAAATATAAGAAATGTTTACATGTCGAAGGGCGGTTGAACCGCTGAGTTCGGCCTGTCATGGCCTTCTCCGGAGTGTTTAGTTGAACTCTGGGCGAGCCAGAGTATCCTTCCGCGAAGTGGTTCAGAGCCCCTTCACGGTGTCCGGGAGCCTGGACGTCGACTCGAGGTTCGGCTGCAAGGTGCTGCTCATTGTTTCTGCTGCTAAGGCAGTGGTGTATTTTTTGGTGCTGAAGGAAGGTTCGGCCTTGCCATGAACCGAGATGACGCCGCGTGGACCAGGCATCTTGAGCTTACGGTAGGCATAACGTGGCACCGCATTGAATCGAGCGAACGCGGTTCGCCCAAGCAGTGCTTGATAGTCACTCGTATGATGCCTCTAAAAGTGGCTTTAGTGGGTTTGGTCGCTGAATGATCGATGCCCATCTTGTGCAGTGTCCTGGTAAAGCAGATTTAAACTGCTACCTCCGTCCATAAGGACTCGAGTGAGGTGGAACCCGTCTACTATTGGGTCGAGGATTAGTGCAGCCGGATTTCCCTGATTGGCGTTAACCGGACAATATGTGCGGTTGAAGGTGATCGGCCCTAGTTTGTATTGTGGGACGGCTAGTTCTGTTGAGTCGCCATCCCTAAGGGTGCATATCTTGTCTGAGTTGGCAATTTGGGTGGTATTTACCACATTCACCGATTCAATATGGGGGGGGGGACTTTTGCCCTCCTGTGTTCGGTGATCTGGGATCTTAGTCGCTATTGTCGCTTTGAGACCCCTCTTCGTCTTTGGCGCCTGCCATGCCGGCTTGTTTGAAGACCCAGCATTCTCTGTTGGTATGGGTGGCTGGCATTTCTGGGGTGCCATGAATTTGACATTGGCGATCGAGTATGCGGTCCAGACTGGATGGACTCAGATTTTTATTTTTGGGTGGCCCTTTCGGCTGACCGGACTTTGAGCCCCTAAAGCCGGCATTAACTGACGTATTTTCGGCGTTTTCACCATATTTGCGGCGCTTGTGTTTGTTGTGTCGTGGTTTGCCATTGCTATCCCTGGCTTCTGATATGCTAGGTTTGCTTGTTGTATTGGTACTACGAGCCAACCAGCTATCTTCGCCCGCACAAAAGCGGGTCATAAGTGTCATGAGGGCTGCCATAGATTTTGGCTTCTCTTGGCCGAGGTGCCGGGCAAGCCATTCGTCACGGATATTATGCTTAAATGCCGCTAAGGCCTCTGCATCTAGGCAGTCAACAATTTGGTTCTTCTTGGTTAGGAACCTGGTCCAGAATTTTCTGGCCGATTCCCCTGGCTGCTGAGTTATATGACTTAAATCGTCAGCGTCCGGCGGTCGCACATAAGTGCCCTGGAAATTGTCCAGGAATGCCTCTGCCAGGTTCTCCCAACTTCCGATGGAGTTTGCCGGCAAGCTATTGAGCCAATGTTGAGCCGGCCCTTTGAGTTTTAGCGGGAGATATTTGATGCCATCTGGGTCATCCCCGTGGGCCATGTGAATGTGGAGGAATAAGTCTTCTATTCATATCGCGGGGTCTGTGGTACCATCGTATGATTCAATGTTTATGGGTTTAAACCCTTCTAGGAATTCGTGTTCCATTACTTCATCAGTGAAGCATAAGGGGTGTGCGGCACCTCTGTGCCAGTCTATACCACGACACGGTTTGTACGAGTCTTGTCTACCGTGTTCGGCTCGGCCAGATTTGCTTTGAGTGTATCCGGTGTGACGATCATCGTCGCTTGGTGGTGCGCGCCCCCGTGATCCATAGATCGATCTTGCATGTTTTTCCTTGTTTTCCAATATGTCTCGCAGGTCCCGTGTGTTGCCCCGGGCCTTGCTATTTTTGTTTGATTGGCGGCAGGGTGCGGGCTAGACTTCGGGCTGAAATGCCTCTCTGTCTCGGCCATGAGGTGGCCCGTCAGCCGCATCATACGCTGCTGATGTAGGTTTCAAAGCTTCATTTTCCAGGTGAGGTGGCAACCTGTGCTTTGGATAACTCTTGGTTGGGCGCTCGGGTTCGTATTCCCGGCTGCCAGGACTTCGGTCCATCTATCTGCTAGCAAATCTTGATCAGCTCAAAGTTGTTGTTGCTTTTTCTTCAAGCTATTCGCTGTGGCCATAAGCCGGCGCTTGAAGCGCTCCTGCTCGACGGGATCCTCAGGCACGATAAATCCATACCGCCGATGTCTTCGGAGTCGAAGTTGAGCATGTCGGTTAAATCATCGACAGTGGCTACTAATTGGGTGGTGGGTGGGGAGCGAATTTCTTCGTCGTTCGCATCCCATTCTAGCTGGGCATAGTTTGGCCAAGGATCTCTTGACAAGGAGAGAGACCTTAATGAATTTAGCACATCGCCGAAAGGTGAGTGCTGAAAGATATCCGCGGAGGTGAACTCCATGATCGGCGCCCAATCGGATTCGATAGGCATGGATGCAGGCGGCTCGGAGTCGGTGGCCGGAGACGAATCCAGTGGTTCGGCAACACGGCTTTTGTAAGAGGTGAAGTCAGTATCCGGCTCCATCGCCACTGAGAGTGCAGCCTCCATGGCGGGGTCTATCCCCCCATCCTCGGATGGCGCAATTTGCTCCGGATTGAAGGCCGGAGTGGTCGCAGGTGTGATCTCCCGAATATTGTCCGACGGCAGAGTTATGTCATGCTCATCGTGATTGTGTGGCGCACCTGAGAAGGGCTCGAATCCGTCGAAGATCAAGTCTCCACGGATGTCGGCAGTGTAGTTTAAGTTTCCGAACCTGACCTGATGGCCAGGGGTGTAGCTCTCGATCTACTCCAGATGGCCAAGCAAGTTGGCCTATAGTGCGAAGCTGCCGAATACGAAGATCTGCCCAAGGAGGAAAACCTCACCCTGGACCGCATTGTCACCGATGATCGAAGGAGCCATAAAGCCTTATGGTGACGGCACAGTGGAATTCTCAATGAAAGCACCAATGTCGGTGTCAAAACCAGTGGATCTCGGGTAGGGGGTCCCGAACTGTGCGTCTAAGGCGGATGGTAACAGGAGGTGGGGGACACGATGTTTACCCAGGTTCGGGCCCTCTCGATGGAGGTAATACCCTACGTCCTACTTGATTGATCTTGATGATATGAGTATTACAAGAGTTGATCTACCACGAGATCATTGATGCTAAACCCTAGAAGATAGCCTATGGTATGATTGTTGTTGTCCTACGGCCTAAACCCTCCGGTTTATATAGACACCGGAGGGGGCTAGGGTTACACAGAGTCGGTTACAAGGGAGGAGATCTACATATCTGTATTGCCAAGCTTGCCTTCCACGCCAAGGAGAGTCCCATCCGGACACGGGATGAAGTCTTCAATCTTGTATCTTCGTAGTCCAACACTTCGGCCCAAGGATATAGTCCGGCTGTCCGGAGACCCCCTAATCCAGGACTCCCTCAGTTGTAATGGCAAACCATGTTCTTCTTGTGCCTGTTCACAGGGACCCCGCGGGGAGGATAGCAGGCGGCACTACGAGTCTCCTTTTCTCTCATGGAATTCGCTTGCGCATTAAAAGGTGGGCTCCTGAGCATCACGACTCAGGAGCTCTTACTAGCTCTCTAGCCCTCACCCCCTGGCCTTGACCACGGCATCGCAAACTGGCATACCAGCGGCGGCTGAGCTCGCTCGAGGGCCGAGACCTAAGGACGCAGAGCACTAAGGAGAGCATGGGAGGAGGGAAACTTATATGGGCCGGCCTGGCTATGTCGCACAAGTTGGCGCGCAGCCCCAGCGCGGCGTCAGGAATCGCCACAAAGTTCACAAGATAAGTCTCGCCCTCGGATCGGTTAAATGTCTGGGCCTTATGGATACTCATGCCTTGCCGCTATCCCGTTGCGGCCACGTCAACTCCCTTCCTTCCCTTACCATGGCCGCTTGAGCGCTAAGGGGGACCTCCTCAGCATCGTGCCTCAGCGGATCTTACGGGACCTTGGGTCGCACACCTCCTGGACTTGACCACAGCACGCGACCTGCCATACCAGCGATGGCTGTAGCCTGCCTGGGGACCGGGACCTTTCGGCGTAGAGCAACAAGCTATCGCGAGGAACGAAAGGGAGGGACCGAGCCTTAACGGGACACGCGTTCATCAAATCTTCATAACAGGGAACAAAAGCAAAAAAGACATTACAGACCCTTACATGCCCCCACGGGGCGCTTCGTGATTCTTCGCAGGAAACAAAAGCTAAAACTAAGGAGGGCCCTATCTACACCCCCACCCAGTGGCAGATGCCATCATCAACAGTGGGCCATGGGAGGCCGGCGCCGACCCCATCCAGATCAGTGGCAGCGACGGCCGGATGCGGCAGCACTGCTCCGAGCGCGGCGAGAGCTCGGGGGCAAATAGCTATCATGGCTCGTCTCCGGAGTCTCGTAGAGCTCAGGAGAGCTGCTGGACTCCCAAGGGCTGCTGCTCCTGGAGTGGTCACGAGCGGAGCGTGCATCAGCCTCGCGCTCATCTCCGGAGCAGCATTCCAGCCGGCGGCCATCGGCATCAAAGGCCTTGAAGAAGAGCGTGGAGACGCTGTCATATTCAAGATGGATCACGAGGGCGCCCCTTGCGTGGCAGACCCGCGCTATCTCGCCCCACCCGCGAGTCATGAAGATCTTGCCGGTGGGGACCGCTTCGATCTCCGCTCCCGTCGCCAGAGCGCCGCAGTCAGCGTGCTGCAACCAGAGCTCGAGAGCCCCCCTCGGCGGCATCACGTCGGAGAAGAACCACGGGAAGCGGATCCAAGAGCTTGGGGGCATCGGTGCCCACAGAACCAGCTCGCGCGAGGAGTCCGCGGCGTGGATTCCTGGGGTGGCAGCGCGTGTCGCCGTGGCGCGGCGACCCCGAGCACAACGCCGGCTGCGCTGCTCATTGCTCCGCCTTCCTGAGTCCTCGGCTTGGGTGTACAGGGGCAGCGCATACCCTGGGGGACGCCGCTCACACCAAGGCCTCATCACCACCTGCATCGCCGCTTCTTCACAGCGATGGATCCACCTCTTCTTCGGCGAAAGTTGCTCGGGGGGACTTCCCCTTTTCTTCGGCGGAGAACCTTCTGATAGGCACCATTGGTGTTAGTAACGAAGCGAGGGAAAAGAAGCTAGCAGTGGAGCCAGGAGGAAGAAGCAAGCGAGCAAGGAAGAGATGGGCAACGGGGGATCCGCCCCTCCCCATTTATAGCAAGAGAAGGCCAACCGGTACCTCCCACGATCGCATGTAATGATGGTTTTCCTTGCATGTCGTAAGGACTCATCAAGTAATGTGGTTGCCGAGTCAGCATGGGGAAGCGGAGATGCCCACATCCAATCAACCACCACGCATCATGAGCCTGCGGGGCAGGGCATCAGCGAAGCCAGCGGTGTCCTCTGCCTTGTTGTTGGCACCGTCGGGCCTCGGCTGTAGCGCCCAAGATGCGGTTATATCCCAATCACGTGATGAATTCATTATTGGGGCACAACTGCATTTCGAGCGCATAGCAAGGTGGATATCAGTACAACATACCATCTACTAAAGAGATTACAATACAAGATAAAGGCTTACACTCGCTGTCGGTGTCAAAATCGGCGGATCTCGGGTAGGGTGTCCCGAACTGTGCGTCTAGGATCGATGGTAATAGGAGACAGGGGACATGATGTTTACCCAGGTTTGGGCCCTCTCTATGGAGGTAATACCCTACTTCCTGCTTGATTGATCTTGATGAATATGAGTATTACAAGAGTTGATCTACCACGAGATCGTAATGACTAAACCCTAAAACTCTAGCCTATGGTTATGAGTATATATGGTGTCCTTTCTAGACTACCCCCTTCGGTTTATATAGACACCGGGGCAGTCTAGGGTTTGCATGGAGTCGGTTACATAAGAAGGAATCTTCGATCGGTAAGCTTGCCTTCCACGCTAAGTAGAGTCCAATCCAGACACGAGGCAGTCTTCGGCCTTCATGTCTTCACAGCCCATCAGTCCGGCCCAAAGGATAATAGGCCGGACGTCCGAGGACCCCTTAGTCCAGGACTCCCTCAGTAGCCCTCGAACCACTCTTCAATAACGAGGTGCTCGGCACACATACTGTCTTCGGCATTGCAAGGCGGGTTCTCCCTTCGATGATCTCCAAGTATGTATTCGGCCATTGATCCAATGTCACCTCTTTGGCTTCCGCGCGTTGAATAGTCTTTGTCCTCCACGTGTCGAGTGAATGAGGGATGTCAGGGTATTTTTTGCGAATAACACCCCTTCATGCAAGGAAGAGCGCCTATTTAAAGAGATTGGACCCCAGATCCATTCAACACTACGCAGAAGAAATCCCCAGAGACTGCTTTAGGAGAAACCATTCCGGCATGGCTAATGCTCCCAGCTCCTCCGCTCGTCCCGGCCCAGCGAAAGGCGAGTGGGAGAGGTGTTCCGTGTCTCATAGCCATTTGACAAAGTTGCAAATGCAGGGATTCCTTCCCCATGCAGATCTAGTCCCTGTTCGATCGGGGCTAGCTTCCTTCAATGAGGGGACTCAGGCAGAGGACTTCCCCAATCCGTCCGGGGGGAGCGAGTGTGCTTTGTCCCCTACCTGCTAAGAGGTGTCGGATTTCCAATCCATCTGTTCCTCCGACGGCTTCTGGAATATTACGGCCTCCAGCTGCACAACTTCACTCTGGCCTCTATTCTGGACATTGCGGGTTATGTCGCTTTATGTGAAATTTTCCTGGGCGTCGAGGCTCACTTCGAGTTGTGGAGGAAGTTGTTTTGTCTCGTCCCGCGCAATCACGAAGGGTCAATATTTGAAGTGGGTGGAGCCGAAGTGTGGCGGGTCGCCGATACCGGATATCCATCCGGCACACCAAGGAAGGCACCTGATGAATGGCCTTCCGAATGGTTTTATATAGAGGACATTGCGCTTCCTAACCCGATTCGAAAGGGTCTTCCTAAATTTTCTCGTGTCCCGCTGAAGAAACGCCACAGTTGGCATCCCCGGAGTCTTGAAGAGGAAGACGGCGCGGAGGTTCGTTAGCTGATGAGCAGGATAAGAGAGCTCACTCAGTCCGGACTCACAGTAATCGAGGTTATGGCGATTTCCATAGCGCGAGGGGTTCAACTGCTCCAATACAGAGGGCTTCCCATGTGGCACTATAATGGGGAGGACGACGCTTCTCGCTGCGGTCGGAAATGTCCGGATATCCCTGCCGCTTTGGCTTAGATATTAGCCGAACTGTTCAAAGGGGGGGGGAGGAATTTCTCCGCATCAAATGTAGAGACAGGTACTCTATGTATAACGCTCCCACCTGGGTAAGGCCCGACCCCTCCGTTTTTTACTTCTTCCATCTCCAAATTGCTTTTGATAAACTTCTAGCTTGTTTGTTTATGACAACACTGGCAAAAGGTCACCGAGGGATTTTATAGTCCCGCCCCACAGCCGGAGGACCACAACCGGGAGCTAGATCCCGGGTTCGAAGAGGACACGGATATATTTGTGGTGCTTGCGGAGGGAGTGTTCTACCAGACCAGCTACGACGGCACAGAAGTGGCCATTACCGCAAACTATCCAGGCCTTCTTCCTACTTCTCGGGTAAATAATTAAGAAATCACCTTCTCTAAAAGAGTGCTCTTACTTCGTCTCACCCATCGCACCGTATCGTGCTTCACAGGGGAGACGTTCGGCGGCTTCGAAGAGATCGGCTCCCGCGCCGGACAATCCTTCCAAGAGGAAAGCAAATGAAGACACGACCGCGCCTTCACCGAAGAGGTATGAATTCTCCAACCTACCCCTAAGCAGTCACGTCCAACCGTGACCTTCCCGTTTTCCATTTGTCAGGAGGAAGGCGCGCCGGACTGTATTCGGGGGTCCGAGTGGCCGTACTCCCCACAGCCAGGATTCAAATCCCGCCATGAAGATGGGGGCTGATGCAGGGGTGACACCGGATTGTCCTCCAGCCGAGGATTTGGACGATGTATCGGTCACCAACTCAGAAGTGGAGAGTGCTATGAATCATCGGCACCGCCAGGCCATTTTACAAGATCCCGGCTTTTCGGAAGAGTCGTTTAACGCCTTCAACGTAGCCAATGCATACATCCGGGCTGCTCAAGATGGGATTAGCAGGGCCGCAAAGCAACATCTGAAAGATGTGCAGGTAAATTTGCTTTGTCTGACTATGACAACCATATGCCAATAGCCCCCGAGACTTAAAGGAGTTGAATCAACTAATTTAAGGGTCAATGTACAACTAGGTTCTTACGGAGAAGAATACCCAGCTGGCTCAGGAACTAGAAAAGTGTCAGCGCCAGCTGCTTGCTGCTAACGCCGAACTGGAGAAATACAAAGCATCTCCAGGTAATATTTTCCTCCATCGAAAATTCATAAGGCTACACCGATAGTGTGAATCTGGGTTCTAATTTTTGCGTTGGGTTGTTTAGACTAAGTACGAAAGCAGCTGGACGCCGCTCGAAGCAAAGAACACGGAGCCAAAAAGCTGCTAGCAGCGGGCGAGCATGTGTTGACAAAGGTCGTTGAAAAGAAAAAGAAACTCCAGGATTCGAACATCAACCTAGGCAAAGAACTTAAAGATGTGCGAGCGCAGCTAGCCGACTCTGTGAAGGAGAACAATAAGTTCTGAGGCGGCATATTCAGTATGTAGCCGCTTTTATCTTACAACAGTTTGGAGGTAGCGGTAGCTGATATAGCTGTAATTGCAGGTTTTTGATGAACCGCCCCGAAGAGGAAGTGTCCGGATCATCAAATGATCTTTGGCAGGAGCTGTCGCAGTTGCACAAGCAAGCTCGGCAGGCTATGCGGAGTGTAGCCAAGGATTTATGGCCACCCGACTCCCCTCCAGGAAGCATGGAGAAGCTGGTAGAGCTGTTCGAGGGAGCGTGGTGGCGTATCTAGCTGTGGAAGATATCTGCCTGCCGAGAGGGTGCGCGAGAGGCCTGGGCCATGGTGAAGACGCACTATACCAAGCTGGATCCGAATGACATGGCTCGTGTCGGGCCGGTGGGGCTGAATGGGGAAGAAATTCCCGTTAGTATAGTATATGACCAAGTAGAGGAGGCCGCCAAATATTCTCAACAGGATTGTAAGTTAGACTGCATGTTGGAAGGTCTAGAGGAAGAGGTGTTCGAGTCCAAGTGACTGTGTACTTTTCCTCATCTAGCTGAATTGTATATCATTTGTCATGGCAGACCTTTTTGCTTCAACCTCCGGACTCTAAGGTGTGGCGTGTTTCCGAATACCGTCGCGGTCGAATAGGCCAGGGTATGCTTGGAAAACTAGGCGTAGGGGTCATAGTTGCTTGAACAGACAAGTTGTATCCGGCTAGCTATGTTATATTACATGGATATCGTAAGAAACATCTTCCAGGGAGAATTGTTCTGTTAAGGGTTCCTTTCCCTGGGTTTGCATGCATTTAATGTACATGTCGGGATTGTGATGCGAGCACCATAGTTCATATAACTTTTGGGGGTGCACAATGGAGTTAGTTTAGAAAACATCTTTAATTCACCGACCGAATATTCCCTTAAGAACGCTAGCTTTTGGCTTCACCCAGTCTGAGGTACACATCCGGATGACCTGACAGTAACAATCGCAGAGGTGCTCCCTTTATGCCCTAGCAGGACTACCGGGAACGTAGGGTATAAGCACAGGAGCCAGGCAACCCAGGTTGGCCAAAACTTAAGTCATATCGATGCATATAGTGGCGAAGAAAAGGTACATATGGAAAAACTCATATGTGAGGAGCTTGATGCTCAAGGAATGATAAGAACTTCTGTCGGAGAAGCCCCCAGGTACAAGTGGCGTACATGTTTGAAGATGTATGTGCCAATGGTGTGAGGTCTAGCCGCACTAAAGCTTTAAAGCGAGAAAGTAGAAAGTACTCGGAGAAGAGAAAAAAGAAAAAAAACAATGGAAACTATAGGGGAGGTGGAGACGAACAAGGGATTTAGCGCTAGGCGTAGAATCTCCAGAGTCTGGCCGCATTCCAGGGGTTCGGCTCAAGGCGATTGTCTGATGCATCGCGAAGACGGTACGCTCCTCCGATGAGAACTTCGTTAATTATGAAGGGACCCTCCCATTTGGGCTTGAGTTTCTCCTTTTTCTTCTCCGGGAGCTGTAGAACGAGTTCGCCAATGTTGTAAGTCTTGGCCCATACTTCTTTGCTTTGATATCTTCGAGCCTGCTGTTGGTAAATTGCTGAGCGGGCTTTTGCGACATCGCGTTCCTCCTCCAGGGCATCTAGGCTGTCATGCCGATCAAGCTCGGCTTCTCTCTCCTCGTACATATGCACTCTAGGTGAGTCGTGAATAATATCACAGGGCAGTACAGCCTCTGCACCATACACCATGAAGAAAGGTGTGTACCCGGTAGTACAGTTGGGCGTGTTCCGTAGCCCCTAGAGAACGGAGTCGAGCTCCTCAACCCTGTGCTTGTCTGATTCTTTTAAAGACCGCACTAGTCTGGGTTTGATGCCACTAATAATAAGACCGTTGGCGCATTCGACTTGACTGTTGGTTTGTGGGTGGTAGACGGAGGTGTAATCTAGTTTAATGCCCAGATTAGTACACCAGGTTTTTACCTCGTCGACTGTGAAATTGGAGCCGTTGTCAGTGATGATGCTGCGTGGGACACCATAACGGTGCACAACATCAGATATGAAGTCTATCACTGGGCTGGACTCGTCCGTTTTGACCGGTTTAGCCTCTACCCACTTAGTGAATTTGTCCACCATAACCAGAAGATATTTTTTCTTATGGCTCCCCCCTTTAAGGGGTCCAACCATGTCAAGTCCCCAGACTGTGAAAGGCCAAGTGATGGGGATTGTTTGTAGGGCGGTGGGGGCATATGCCTTTGATTGGCAAAGAGTTGGCATCCGACGCAATGTTCGACAAGGTCCTGTGCATCCGCTCGGGCCGTCGGCTAATAAAACCCTACACGGAAAGCCTTGCTAACAAGGGCCCGAGCTGCGGCGTGGTGTCCGCCGAGTCCGGCGTGAATTTCAGCCAAGAGCTGCCGCCCCTCTTCCTCAGATATCCATTTTCCATCATGCTTTTATATCGATATTTATTGCATTATGGGCTGTTACTACACATTATGTCCCAATACTTATGCCTATTCTCTCTTATTTTACAAGGTTTACATAAAGAGGGAGAATGCCGGTAGCTGGGATTATGGGCTGGAAAAGGAGCAAATATTAGAGACCTATTCTGCACAGCTCCAAAAGTCCTAAAACTTCATGGAAGTTATTTCCAGAATATATAAAAAATATTGAGCGCAAGAACTACCAGAGGGGGGCACTCACCAGCCACGAGGGTGGGAGGTGCGCCCTACCCCCCTAGGCGTGCCCTCCTGCCTCGTGGGCCCCCTGGTGGCCCTCCGATGCCCATCTTCTGCTATATGGTGTCTTTCGTTGAGGAAAAAATCATAAGCAAGCTTTCGGGACAAGACTCCGCCGCCACGAGGCAGAACCTTGGCGGAACCAATCTAGGGCTCTGGCGGAGCTATTCTGCCGGGGACACTTCCCTCTGGGAGGGGGAAATCATCGCCATCGTCATCACCAATGCTCCTCTCATCGGGAGGGGGCCAATCTCCATCAACATCTTCACCAGAACCATCTCCTCTCAAACCCAAGTTCATCTCTTGTATCCAATTCTTGTCTCTAAGTTTGGGATTGGTACGTGTAGGTTGCTAGTAGTGTTGATTACTCCTCGTAGTTGATGCTAGTTGGTTTATTTGGTGGAAGACCATATGTTCAGATCCTATATGCATATTAATACCCCTCTGATTATGAACATGAATATGCTTTGTGAGTAGTTACGTTTGTTCCTGAGGACATGGGATAAGTCTTTCTATTAGTAGTCATGTGAATTTGGTATTCGTTCGATATTTTTATGAGATGTATGTTGTCTCTCCTCTAATGGTGTTAGGTGAACGTCGACTACAAGACACTTCACCATTATTTGGGCCTAGAGGAAGGCATTGGGAAGTAATAAGTAGATGATGGGTTGCTAGAGTGACAGAAGCTTGAACCCTAGTTTATGCGTTGCTTCGTAAGGAACTGATTTGGATCCATATGTTTCATGCTATGGTTAGGTTTACCTTAATACTTCTTTTGTAGTTGCGGATGCTTGCAATAGGAGTTAATCATAAGTGGGATCCTTATCCAAGTAAGGACATCACCCAAGCACCGGTCCACCCACATATCAAATTATCAAAGTACCGTACATGAATCATATGAACGCGATGAAAACTAGCTTGACGTTGTAACACCCCAGATATGATTTACCCAATATGTAATCCAACTCTTGCCGTTTCCGGCGTTAAGTTATTTTATTTTCTCGGGTTCGGGTCTTTGTCTCCGTGTGTTGTTATCGTTGTCATGCATCTCATATCATGTCATCATGTGCATTGCATTTGCATATGTGTTCATCTCATGCATTCGATCATTTTCCCCGTTGTCCGTTTTGCATTCCGGCACTTCGTTCTCCTCCGGTGGTCATTTCTACCTTTCTTTCGTGTGTGGGGATTAAACATTTACGGATTGGACCGAGACATGCCAAGCGGCCTTGGTTTACTACCGGTAGACCGCCTGTCAAGTTTCGTACTATTTGGACTTCGTTTGATGCTCCAACGGTTAACCGAGAGACCGAAAAGGCCTCGTGTGTGTTGCAGCCCAACACCCCTCCAATTTGGCCCAAAACCCACCAAAACCCTCTCCATCATCTAGAGCGTTCGATCACGATCACGTGGCCGAAAACCGCACCTCATTTGGACACTCCTAGCTCCTCCTATGCCTATATATAGACCCCCTCCTCCAAATTCGCGGATCCCCTCTCCCAAACCTTAGGTCCATCTACATCCGCCGCCGCCGGACAAAACCCCAGCCGGCAGACACGTCCGGTCCACCCCGCCGCTGCCACGTGCGCCGCGCCACTCGCCCGCCGCTCAGCCCCACATCGTCGGCCCGGGAGGCCCAGGAGGGGCCCCCGAGGGCCGTTGCTGCCGCCTGCGCGCGCCGCCCTCCTTCCCCGACGCCATTGCCCGCTCCGCCCCGCTCCCTCGCCGGTGTTGAGCCGGCCGCCGCGCCCGCCATTACCGGCCGCCGTGCCTCTCCTCGCGTCCTCGCCGCAGCTGCTTCGTCGGCGCCGCCGCGGTGCCCGAGACGCCCGAGGGCCGCGCCGCCATTCTTCTCGCCGGATCCGGCCTCCCCCGCGCCGGAGCGGCGCCTCTCCCTTGCCGGAGTAGAAGACCCTCGCCGGTGAACTTCGGATCCGCTGCCCCCGCTACAGTGTTTTTCGCCAGATCAAGATCCAGCTACAGTAAACCCTAGGTCGATTTCGCCTAAGTCACTTTTCTGCATATTTTTTTTCATGTTCATCATGCCATAACTCCTCATCCGTAACTCCGTTTTGGGCATATAGCATATCAAAATGTTCGTCTCAGAGAGTACATCATTTCATTCCATTGCATCATTTTCATTTGAGTTCATATTGATGCCCGAAATGCTGTTAGAAGAGTGCTACTTGAGATAATTGTCAGATCTGCTGCTCCATTTAGATATTTGTCATTTTTGCCATGATTATTGTGTGCATGATATGCCCATGAGCTCTACATATGTTTTGTTAAGGGTTTTTCCATCTTTCCAGAGATGCAACCGATGTATTTTTTTTGATGTGTGTGGTGACTAGCACAAGCTTGCAAAGTGAGGCACTTGGTAATGCTGATTTCAAGGACTTAGCAATTCCACTAAGTCCTTGATCTATTTATCTCATATGGCCATATGTTCATGTTGCTTCCTAGTGATCCGTGCCTCTTTTGAGGATGATCAGTAAGGATGTTTTGTTAATATTTTAGTGCTCTATCCATCCATGTCTTTGTTTGCAATTATGGAGCACCCTAGCTTGAGTCAATCGAGCTCTACTTTCCTACTTCGTGAATCTGGGCAGATTGTCTACTTGTTAGCAATTTTGCCGAGGATGTTGTAGTTGATCCGTGCATGCTTTGTTATTGTTCTTGCCATGGCTAGCTTGCATTTTGTGTATTCTTGATGGATGTATGCTTAGCTTGTCATGACTTGCTCTGTAGTGAGTGCATCGAGCTCGTAAACATGCCTACTTGATATCTGTTTTCAGCATGCTCCAGTTTTCACTAAGTCTGAGAACTGATTATGTTTTTGCCATGTTCACATGCTTGCAAATGTATTTTCTGATCCCTTTTGGCTCAAGGTCACTAAGGGACTTTTGTTAAGCTCTTTGAGTAGCTCTATGACATGCCTTACTTTGCCATGTTCAGGTCCTGTAGCATGTAGTTTTGTTGCTCCGAAGAGTGCTATCTGATCTGAAATTCCAGACAAGTGTTAATTTCACTAAGTCTGAAATCTGTTTGCCAAATGCATTTTTGCCATGCTTGTTTGAACCTGTTAATGGATGAATTGGCTGTAGCTCAGTGCTAGACTTTTGTTAAGCATCTTGAGTGCATCCCTGCCATGTATTTTGTTGCCATGTTTGGGTGTTGTAGCATGTTCATCTTGTTGCATTTAGATGGCTACTTGCTGTAAACCGCAGACCGGTATCATATTTGAATCGCTTGCCATCTGCAAACCGTAACTCCGATTCCGGTGATCTTTATATCGTTTTCAAGCGATTTCATCTCATCTTTCCAGTGGCACACTTGGTTTTCCAAGTTGAGGCCAGTTTCATGCATTCCTTGTCAAATCTTGCATATGCATCACATATCGCATCCCGTATAGCATACCATGTTTGCATCATATTGTTTGATCCTTGCACGTGGTTGATTGTGTCCTTGTTGCTTGTTTGTCTTGTTTGGGTAGAGCCGGGAGATGAGTTCGCTAACGAGGAGCCTGTTGAGTTTGCTTTCGAGGATCCAGTCAACTCTGACAACTTTGCAGGCAAGATGATCATACCCTCGAAATCACTACTATCTTTGCTTTGCTAGATGCTCACTCTTTTGCTATGCCATGCTACGATGCCTACCACTTGCTTTCAAGCCGCCCAAATTGCCATGTCAAACCTCTAACCCACCATGTCCTAGCAAACCGTTGATTGGCTATGTTACCGCTTTGCTCAGCCCCTCTTATAGCGTTTTTAGTTGCAGGTGAAGATTGGAGACCGTTCCTTGTTGGAACACTATTTACTTGTTGGGATATCACTATATTGCCATGTTGTCTTAATGCATCTATATACTTGGTAAAGGGTGGAAGGCTCGGCCTCTCGCCTAGTGTTTTGTTCCACTCTTGCCGCCCTAGTTTCCGTCATATCGGTGTTATGTTCCCGGATTTTGCGTTCCTTATGCGGTTGGGTTATAATGGGAACCCCTTGATAGTTCGCCTTGATTAAAGCTTTTCCAGCAATGCCCAACCTGGGTTTTACCATTTGCCGCCTAGCCTCTTTTTCCCTTGGGTTTCCGGAGCCCGAGGGTCATCTTATTTAAACCCCTCGGGCCAGTGCTCCTCTGAGTGTTGGTCCAACTCATCAGCCGCCGGTGGCTACTATGGGCAACTCTCGGCTCGCCTACCGGAAGTTTAGACAATCTAAGTGTGCCCTGAGAAAGAGATATGTGCAGCTCCTATTGGGATTTGTCGGCACATTCGGGCGGTGTTGCTGGATTTGTTTTAACCTGTCGAAGTGTCTTGAAGAACCGAGGTATCGAGTCTGATCGGAACATCTCGGGAGGAGGTCTATTGCTTTGTTGACCGTGAGAGCTTGTCATGGGATAAGTTGGGACTCCCCTGCAGGGATTTGAACTTTCGAAAGCCGTGCCCGCGGTTATGGGCAGATGGGAATTTGTTAATGTCCGGTTGTAGATAACTTGAACCTTAACTTAATTAAAATGAATCAACTGTGTGAGTTACCGTGATGGCCTCTTCTCGGCGGAGTCCGGGAAGTGGACACGGTGTTGGAGTATGCTTGCGCAGGTTGTTCTCTAGATTACTCGTTCGCGCTTTGCCCTCTCTTCTCGCTCTCTTTTGCGAACAGGATAGCCACCATACATGCTAGTCGCTTGCTGTAGCTCCACATATATTTACCTTGCCTTACCTATTAAGCTTAAATAGTCTTGATCGCGAGGGTGCGAGATTGCTGAGTCCCTGTGGCTCACAGATTACTATTACACCAGATGCAGGGCCTAACGACACCGTTCCAGATGGCGCGCTTGAGCTCAAGTGGGAGTTCGACGAGGACTCTCAGCGATATTATGTTTCTTTTCTTGAAGATAAGTAGTGGTGCCCAGTTGGGGTGATAGGGACCATGTCGCATGTTGGATTATCTTTTATTTTGGCGCCGTAGTCGGGCCTTGAGTGTTTGAATGTTGTAATGCTAATTATGTACTTGATTGACATGGCGAGTGTAAGCCAACTATGTTATCTCCCCTTTTATTATCTATAATACATGGGATGTTGTGAAGATTGCCTAACTTGCGACATATGCCTTCAATGCGATTATGCCTCTAAGTCGTGCCTCGACACGTGGGAGATATAGTCGCATCGAGGGTGTTACAAGTTGGTACCAGAGCCTTCCCCGACCTTAGGAGCCCCCACTGATTGATCGTTTTTAGCAGCCGAGTTGTGTCTAGAAAAATGTTTTGAGTCATTTAGGAATTATATATCGAAGAGTTTAGGAATTCTTTTTACTTCCCAGTCTCCTCATCGCTCTGGTAAGGCATCCTGACGTAGAGTTTTGACTATTCTCTTCTCAAATTTCACTAAAAAAAATTTAGGATCACGCGGGTATCTTGGAATCGTTCCGATGGTTTTGTGACGAGAACATTGTCTTGGTGCCTCCTGTCAGGGGTTTTGTGGAAGTGTCCCGGGGAGTTGAGCTCTGAGGTGTTGTCGTCATAATTTTATCGTTGCAGTTCTGGAATACCTGAGTTTAGTACGCCGACATCGACAATCTCTTTTATGCAGTTCGTTGGTGAGATAACCTCGACGCCACCCAGTACTGGAGCGGGAGTTCGGGAGTATCGCCATAACTTGTATAACGGATGCTTTTCGAAAGTTGAGGTAGATGGTTTTCGAAGTTTTCTTGGTTATGTGTTGAAGGATGGATACAGCTGGATGTAGGATTTGATAGATTTGGGTGAGATATTATGCTTCCCCTGTATCCCCAACACCTGATTGCATAACCGGAAAGGTTCGGGAGTTTCATAGGTGGGAATTCTTGTAGCTCTAGTTCTTCTTCCACGGATATTTGGTTTGAGATTAGGATTTCTTACCGAGTATTCGTTCTTGATCCGTACCTTGTTGATTTATTTCTCTACCTAAATTCTAAGTGGCTTCTCAATTTATGGATATGTGACCATTTCAAGAGGAATGCATTCGTTCATTTTGTTCGGATGTGAAGACTATATGTTGCAATTTTCATTCTGTTGGATTCAGCTTCAATATTTGTCTATCAATGTGCTAATGGATGTCATCCTCTTCAGGATGGCTCGTCCAACACGCACGACTCCAAATCCAGATCCGCCACCACCTCCACCTCCTCCGGAGGCATGGCAAGCTGTGATGGCCGCAACCAATGCAAACACGCAGTTGATCATGCAAATTCTTCAAGAGCGCAATCAAGCGAACCAAGGTAACCAAGGGAACCAAGGCAACAATCAGAATCACTTTGCTACACTCAACCAGTTCCTTGCTAACGGGCCAAAGACTTTCAACAATTGTGTTGAGGCAACTGATGCTGACGATTGGCTCGTGGATCTATGCAAGCATTTCGAGTGCAGTAACGTCAGGCCTGAGGACTTTGTCAAGTTCGCTTCCTTCCAACTCAAAGACCAAGCCGCTGAGTGGTTCCAGTAGTACAAGGATTCCAGAGGAGGACGTGTGATTACTTGGGATGAATTTCGTCAAGATTTCAGAGCTCATCATATCCCTCAGAGCGTGGTTGAAAGCAAGCGTGAGGAATTCCGCAACCTGAAGCAAGGCTCTTTGTCTGTCTATGACTACAACAAGTTGTTCCAGAAGCTCGCCCACTTTGCCAAGCAGGACATCCCTGATGAGAAGAGCATGATATACCAGTTCAGGGGTGGTCTCAGAGAAGAAATCCAGCTAGCTCTTGTTCTCTTTGAGCCCTTGAGGTATGATGAGTTCTACAACATGGCACTGAAGGAAGAGGCCGCTCAACTGAGATGTGATGCTTCCAAGAAGCGAGTCAGAGATGCTACTCCTTCTTCCTCTACTCAAGTGGCCAAGTAGCAAAAGTATTGGCTTCCTCCTCCTCCATTTCGTCAGCCGTATCAGAAGAGCAAAGGTGGCAGTGGTTCTTCCCACCCACCCAACCCTGGCTTTCAGAACAAGACTTCGTCTCAAGCTCCAAGATCGAGTGCTCCGTATCACCATCCGCTTTCAGAGGTCACGTGCAACAAGTGCCAACAGAAGGGTCACTATGCCAACAAGTGTTTCAACCAGAGGCGTCTTCCTCCTCCTCCTGTCAGATCGGCAAGTACAGCTGTGGTCAAGCATAACCCCAAGTACGCCAAGGTCAATATGGTGAATGCAGCTCAGGAAGAGGATTTATCAGATGTCATCATGGGTAACCTTCCTGTTAACGATGTTCCCGCAAAACTTCTTTTTGACACTGGTGCATCGCATTGTTTTATCTCGAGACCTTTTGCATCTAAGCATGGGTGGTTTTCTCATGTTATGCATAAGCCATTAGCAGTTGTCTCTCTGGGTAGATGCTTGCTTGCGAACTATGAAGTTCCGGATATTTCTATCTCGATGGGTGATTTCAAGTTTCTGGCTTCTCCAATGATCCTTGGTAACTCAGATATTGATCTTATTCTCGGGATGGATTGGCTTTCTAAGCACACGGCTCAGCTTGATTGTGCAGCCAGGAAGATTCAATTAAATCATTTGTCTGAGGATGTAATTGTCTTTGCCGCTCGGGATAATACTATCCGTCTGTTTTCTCTCAATGAGAAGGGTGAACTGGATGCTATCTCGCAGATTCTAGTCGTTTGCGAATATCAAGGCGTCTTTCCAGAAGAGCTTCCAGCAATGCCTCTGCACCGGCCAGTTGAATTCGTCATCGATCTTGAGCCTGGCACGGAACCAGTGTGCAAGCGTCCTTACAAGCTCGGGCCTAAAGAGTTGAAGGAGCTGAAGAAGCAACTCGATATTCAAGAGAGAATGGGTCTCATCCGGCCTAGTTCTTCTCTGTGGGGTTGTGGTGTTCTTTTTGTGAAGAAGAAGGATGGAACGGACCGACTTTGTGTTGATTACCGTCCATTGAACAAGAAGACCATCAAGAACAAATACCCACTTCCCAACATCAACGAGCTGTTCGAACAACTCAAAGGTGCCCAAGTATTCTCCAAGCTTGATCTCCGTATGGGTTATCATCAGATTCGAATCCGTGAGCAAGATATTCCCAAGACGGCTTTCAGGACAAGCTATGGTTCATATGAATACACTGTCATGTCTTTTGGCCTCGTCAACGCTCCTCCGACTTTCTCTCGCATGATGAACTTCATCTTCAACGCCTACACCAATGACTTCATTTTGGTCTATCTCGACGACATTCTGGTTTTCTCGAAGAACAAGGAATATCATGCCAAGCACTTGCGTTTGGTACTCGATAAGCTGAGGGAACACTAGTTCTACGCCAAGTTCTCCAAGTGCGAATTTTGGCTCAATGAGGTTCTTTATCTTGGTCATATCATCTCTGCCAAGGGCATCGCGGTGAATCCTGAGAAGGTGTCTGCAATTGTGAATTGGGAACCTCCTCAGAACGTGAAGCAACTCCGTAGCTTCCTCGGTCTCGCAAGCTACTGCCAAATATTCATTGAAAACTTTTCTAAGATCGCGAAGCCTCTCTCAAATCTTCTCCAGAAGCACGTCAAGTACGTTTGGTCTCCGGAGTGTGACATTGCTTTCAACACTTTGAAAGAGAAATTGATCACTGCTCCAGTTCTGACTCCGCCTGATGAATCCAAGCCGTACGAGGTCTTTTGTGATGCCTCTCTCCAAGGTCTCGGTGCAGTGTTGATGCAAGAGAAGAAATTTGTGGCTTATACCTCTCGCCAGTTGAAGCCCAATGAGAAGAACTACCCCACTCATGATCTCGAGTTGGTGGTAGTTGTGCATGCTCTTTTGACTTGGAGACATCTCTTATTGGGGAGAAAAGTGGACATTTTCACTGATCACAAGAGTCTCAAGTACATCTTCACTCAGCCTAATCTCAACCTCAGGCAAAATCGATGGGTCGAAATGATTCAAGAGTATAATCCGATTATCGAGTATACTCCAGGCAAGGCCAATGTGATTGCTGACGCATTGAGTAGGAAGGCTTACTGCAACAGTCTTATTCTCAAGCCTTATCAACCCGAGCTTTGTGAAGCTTTCCGCAAACTTAATCTGCAAGTTGTTCCTCAAGGTTTCCTCGCCAACCTTCAAGTCTCTCCTACCTTGGAAGACCAGGTTTGCCAAGCTCAACTTCCTGATGCTATGGTGAAGAAGGTGAAGATTGGGATTGCCAAGAGTCAACCCAAGTACAAGTGCTACCGCCTTGATGACAAGGATAATCTCTTCTTCGAGGATCGTATTGTTGTGCCCAAAGGTGACCTTCGTAAAGTGATCACGAACGAGGCTCACAATTCTCTCCTCTCCATCCACCCTGGGAGCACGAAGATGTATCAGGACCTCAAGCAGGCTTATTGGTGGACTCGAATGAAGCGCGAGATTGCTCAATTCGTGAATGAGTGTGATGTCTGCAGAAGAGTGATGGCAGAACACCAAAGGCCAGCGGGTCTCCTCCAACCTCTTGCCATTCCAGAATGGAAGTTTGACCACATTGAGATGGACTTCGTGACTGGGTTTCCAAAGTCCAAGCGTGGCAATGATGCTATATTCGTTGTCATCGACAAACTCACTAAAGTGTCTCACTTTCTGCCTATCAAAGAGTCAATCACTGCAGCTCAATTGGCAGAACTCTATATCTCTTGAATTGTCTCTCTACACGGTATTCCACAAGTGATCTCTTCAGACCGTGGCAGCATCTTTACCTCCAAGTTTTGGGATTCTTTTCAGAAGGACATGGGCACCAACATCCGCTTCAGCACAACTTTCCATCCTCAAACTAGCGGTCAAGTCGAGAGATTCTTGAAGATATGCTCAGGGCTTGTGTGATCTCCTTTGGCATGAAGTGGGAGGATTGTCTTCCTTATGCTGAATTCTCCTACAACAACAATTTTCAAGCAAGTTCGGGCAAGGCCCCATTTGAAATTCTGTATGGCAGGAAGTGCCGTACCCCTCTCAACTGGTCTGAAACCAGTGAACGTCAGCTTTTGAGAAATGACTTAATCACAGAGGCAGAGGAAATGTGCAAAGTCATTCGAGATAACCTCAAAGCAGCCCAATCTCGCCAGAAGAGCTACTATGATAGTAAGCACCACGATTTGGCTTTCGAGATCGGAGATCATGTTTACCTCCGCGTCTCTCCTATGAAAGGTACTCGCCGCTTCGGTATCAAAGGGAAGCTTGCCCCTAGATACGTCGGACCTTTCAAGATCGTCAGCAAGACAGGCGATCTCGCCTATCAACTCGAGCTTCCTTCAAACTTTGCAAATGTTCATGATGTGTTCCATGTCTCATAGCTTCGAAAGTGCTTCAAGACTCCTGACCGCACCGTCAACTTCGAGGACATTGAGCTCCAAGAAGATCTCTCCTATCGTGAGCACCCCGTTGCTATTCTTGAAGAGACTGAACACAAGACTCGCAACAAGTCAATCAAATTCCTCAAAGTCAAGTGGTCACACCATTCCGACCGTGAAGCTACCTGGGAACGCGAGGATCACCTCCGTTCTGAGTACCCGGCGTTCTTTCAGTCCTAGATCTCGGGACGAGATCCCTTCGTAGTGGTGGAGTGTTGTAACACCCCGGATATGATTTACCCAATATGTAATCCAACTCTTGCCGTTTCCGGCGTTAAGTTATTTTATTTTCTCGGGTTCGGGTCTTTGTCTCCATGTGTTGTTATCGTTGTCATGCATCTCATATCATGTCATCATGTGCATTGCATTTGCATACGTGTTCATCTCATGCATTCGAGCATTTTCCCCATTGTCCGTTTTGCATTCCGGCGCTTCGTTCTCCTCCGGTGGTCATTTCTACCTTTCTTTCGTGTGTGGGGATTAAACATTTCCGGATTGGACCGAGACTTGCCAAGCGGCCTTGGTTTACTACTGGTGGACCGCCTGTCAACTTTCGTACCATTTGGACTTCGTTTGATGCTCCAATGGTTAACCGAGGGACCGAAAAGGCATCGTGTGTGTTGCAGCCCAACACCCCTCCAATTTGGCCCAAAACCCACCAAAACCCTCTCCATCATCTAGAGCGTTCAATCACGATCGCGTGGCCGAAAACCGCACCTCATTTGGACACTCCTAGCTCCTCCTATGCCTATATATAGACCCCCTCCTCCAAATTCGTGGATCCCCTCTCCCAAACCCTAGATCCATCTTCATCCGCCGCCGCCGGACAAAACCCCAGCCGGCGGACATGTCCGGTCCGCCCCGTCGCTGCCACATGGCGCCGCGCCACTCGCCCGCCGCTCCGCCCCACATCGTCGGCCCGGGAGGCCCAGGAGGGGCCCCCGAGGCCCGTTGCTGCCGCCCGCGAGCGCCGCCCTCCTTCCCCGACGCCGTCGCCCGCTCCGCCCCGCTCCCTCGCCGGTGTTGCACCGGCCGCCGTGCCCGCCATTACCGGCCGCCGCGCCTCTCCTCGCGTCCTCGCCACAGCTACTTCACCGGCGCCGCCGCGGCGCCCGAGACGCCCGAGGGCCGTGCCGCCATTCTTCTCGCCAGATCCGGCCTCCCCCGCACCGGAGCGGCGCCTCTCCCTCGCCGGAGTAGAAGACCCTCGCCGGTGAACTTCGGATCCGCCGCCGCTGCTACAGTGTTTTTCGCCAGATCCAGATCCAGCTACAGTAAACCCTAGGTCGATTTCGCCTAAGTCCCTTTTCTGCATATTTTTTTTGCCATGTTCAACATGCCATAACTCCTCATCCGTAACTCCATTTTGGGCATATAGCATATCAAAATGTTCGTCTCAGAGAGTACATCATTTCATTCCATTGCATCATTTTCATTTGAGTTCATCTTGATGCCCGAAATGCTGTTAGAAGAGTGCTACTTGAGATAATTGTCAGATCTGCTGCTCCATTTAGATATTTGTCATTTTTTCCATGATTATCGTGTGCATGATATGCCCATGAGCTCTACATATGTTTTGTTAAGGGTTTTGCCATTTTTCTAGAGGTGCAACCCATGTATTTTTGTGATGTGTGTGGTGACTAGCACAAGCTTGCAAAGTGAGGCACTTGGTAATGCTGATTTCAGGGACTTAGCAATTCCACTAAGTCCTTGATCTATTTATCTCATTTGGCCATATGTTCATGTTGCTTCCTAGTGATCCGTGCCTCTTTTGAGGATGATCAGTAAGGATGTTTTGTTAATATTTTAGTTCTCTATCCATCCATGTCTTTGTTTGCAATTATGGAGCACCCTAGCTTGAGTCAATCGAGCTCTACTTTGCTACTTCGTGAATCTGGGCAGATTGTCTACTTGTTAGCAATTTTGCCGAGGATGCTGTAGTTGATCCGTGCATGCTTTGTTATTGTTCTTGCCAGGTCTAGCTTGCATTTTGTGTATTCTTGATGGATGTATGCTTAGCTTGTCATGACTTGCTCTGTAGTGAGTGCATCGAGCTCGTAAACATGCCTACTTGATATATGTTTTCAGCATGCTCCAGTTTTCACTACGTCTGAGAACTGATTATGTTTTTGCCATGTTCACATGCTTGCAAATGTATTTTCTGATCCTTTTGGCTCAAGGTCACTACGGGACTTTTGTTAAGCTCTTTGAGTAGCTCTATGCCATGCTTTACTTTGCCATGTTCAGGTCCTGTAGCATGTAGTTTTGTTGCTCCGAAGAGTGCTATCTGATCTGAAATTCCAGACAAGTGTTAATTTCACTAAGTCTGAAATCTGTTTGCCAAATGCATTTTTGCCATGCTTGTTTGAACCTGTTAATGGATGAATTGGCCATAGCTCAGTGCTAGACTTTTGTTAAGCATCTTGAGTGCATCCCTGCCATGTATTTTTTTGCCATGTTTGGGTGTTGTAGCATGTTCATCTTGTTGCATTTAGATGGCTACTTGCTGTAAACCGCAGACCAGTGTCATATTTGACTCGCTTGCCATCTCCAAACCGTAACTCCGATTCCGGTGATCTTTATATTGTTTTCAAGCGATTTCA
Source organism: Triticum monococcum (assembly GCA_034509565.1). NCBI lineage: Eukaryota > Viridiplantae > Streptophyta > Magnoliopsida > Poales > Poaceae > Triticum > Triticum monococcum. The sequence continues at coordinate 209,544,177 of CM067847.1, read as the reverse complement.
TCTCATCTTTCCAGTGGCACACTTGGTTTTCCAAGTTGAGGACAGGTTCATGCATTCCTTGTCAAATCTTGCATATGCATCACATATCGCATCCCGCATAGCATACCATGTTTGCATCATATTGTGTGATCCTTGCACGTGGTTGATTGTGTCCTTGTTGCTTGTTTTTCTTGTTTGGGTAGAGCCGGGAGACGAGTTCGCTAACAAGGAGCCCGTTGAGTTTGCTTTCGAGGATCCAGTCAACTCTGACAACTTTGCAGGCAAGATGATCGTACCCTCGAAATCACTACTATCTTTGCTTTGCTAGATGCTCACTCTTTTGCTATGCCATGCTACGATGCCTACCACTTGCTTTCAAGCCTCCCAAATTGCCATGTCAAACCTCTAACTCACCATGTCCTAGCAAACCGTTGATTGGCTATGTTACCGCTTTGCTCAGCCCCTCTTATAGCGTTGCTAGTTGCAGGTGAAGATTGGAGACCGTTCCTTGTTGGAACACTATTTACTTGTTGGGATATCACTATATTGCCATGTTATCTTAATGCATCTATATACTTGGTAAAGGGTGGAAGGCTCGGCCTCTCGCCTAGTGTTTTGTTCCACTCTTGCCGCCCTAGTTTCCATCATATCGGTGTTATGTTCCCAGATTTTGCGTTCCTTATGCGGTTGGGTTATAATGGGAACCCCTTGATAGTTCGCCTTGATTAAAGCTTTTCCAGCAATGCCCAACCTTGGTTTTAATATTTTCCACCTAGCCTCTTTTTCCCTTGGGTTTCCGGAGCCCGAGGGTCATCTTATTTAACCCCCCCCCCCCCGTGCCAGTGCTCCGATGAGTGTTGGTCCAACTCGTCAGCCGCTGGTGGCTACCAGGGGCAACTCTGGGTTGGCCTACCGGAAGTTTAGACAATCTGAGTGTGCCCTGAGAAAGAGATATGTGCAGCTCCTATTGGGATTTGTCGGCACATTCGGGCGGTGTTGCTGGATTTGTTTTAACCTGTCGAAGTGTCTTGAAGAACCGAGGTACCGAGTCTGATCGAAACGTCTCGGGAGGAGGTCTATTCCTTCGTTGACCGTGAGAGCTTGTCCTGGGCTAAGTTGGGACTCCCCTGCAGGGATTTGAACTTTCGAAAGCCGTGCCCGCGGTTATGGGCAGATGGGAATTTGTTAATGTCCGATTGTAGATAACTTGAACCTTAACTTTATTAAAATGAATCAACTGTGTGAGTTACCGTGATGGCCTCTTCTCGGCGGAGTCCGGGAAGTGGACACGGTGTTGGAGTAATGCTTGCGCGGGTTGTTCTCTAGATTACTCGTTTGCGCTTTTCCCTCTCTTCTCGCTCTCTTTTGGGAATAGGATAGCCACCATACATGCTAGTCGGTTGCTGCAGCTCCACATATATTTACCTTGCCTTACCTATTAAGCTTAAATAGTCTTGATCGCGAGGGTGCGAGATTGCTGAGTCCCTGTGGCTCACAGATTACTATTACACCAGATGCAGGGCCTGACGATACTGTTCCAGATGGCGCGCTTGAGCTCAAGTGGGAGTTTGACGAGGACTCTCAGCGATATTATGTTTCTTTTCCTGATGATCAGTAGTGGTGCCCAGTTGGGGTGATCGGGACCGTGTCGCATGTTGGGTTATCTTTTATTTTGGCGCCATAGTCGGGCCTTGAGTGTTTGAATGTTGTAATGCTAATTATGTACTTGATTGACGTGGCGAGTGTAAGCCAACTATGTTATCTCCCATTTTATTATCTATAATACATGGGATGTTGTGAAGATTGCCTAACTTGCGACATATGCCTTCAATGCGATTATGCCTCTAAGTCGTGCCTCGACACGTGGGAGATATAGTCGCATCGAGGGTGTTACAAGTTGGTATCAGAGCCTTCCCCGACATTAGGAGCCCCCACTGATTGATCGTTTTTAGCAGCCGAGTTGTGTCTAGAAAAATGTTTTGAGCCATTTAGGAATTATATATCGGAGAGTTTAGGAATTCTTTTTACTTCCCAGTCTCCTCATCGCTCTGGTAAGGCATCCTGACGTAGAGTTTTGACTCTTCTCTTCTCAAATTTCACTAAAAAAATTAGGATCACGCGGGTATCTTGGAATCGTTTTGATGGTTTTGTGACAAGCACATTGTCTTGGTGCCTCCTGTCAGGTGTTTTGTGGAAGTGTCCCAGGGAGTTGAGCTCCGAGGTGTTGTTGTCATAATTTTATCGTTGCAGTTCTAGAATACCTGAGTTTAGTACGCCGACATCGAAAATCTCTTTTATGTAGTTCGTTGGTGAGATAACCTCGACGCCACCCAGTACTAGGGTGGGAGTTCGGGAGTATCGCCATAAGTTGTATAACGGATGCTTTTCGAAAGTTGAGGTAGATGGTTTCCGTAGTTTTCTTGGTTATGTGTTGAAGGATGGATATAGCTGGATGTAGGATTTGTTAGATTTGGGTGAGATATTATGCTTCCCTGTATCCCCAACACCTGATTGCATAACCGGAAAGGTTTGGGTGTTTCATAGGTGGGAATTGTTGTAGCTCTAGTTCTTCTTCCATGGATATTTGGTTTGAGATTGGGATTTCTTACCGAGTATTCGTTCTTGATCCGTACCTTGTTGATTTATTTCTCTACCTAAATTCTAAGTGGCTTCTCAATTTATGGATATGTGACCATTTCAAGAGGAATGCATTCGTTCATTTTGTTCGGATGTGAAGACTATATGTTGCAATTTTCATTCCGTTGGATTCAGCTTCAATATTTGTCTATCAATGTGCTAATGGATGTCAACCTCTTCAGGATGGCTCCTCCAACACGCACGGCTCCAAATCCTGATCCGCCACCACCTCCACCTCCTCTGGAGGCATGGAAAGCTGTGATGGCCGCAACCAATGCAAACACGTAGTTGATCATGCAAATTCTTCAAGAGCGCAATCAAGCGAACCAAGGCAACCAAGGGAACCAAAGCAACAATCAAAATCACTTTGCTACACTCAACCAGTTCCTTGCTAACGGGCCAAAGACTTTCAGCAATTGTGTTGAGGCAACTGATGCTGACGATTGGCTCGTGGATCTATGCAAGCATTTTGAGTGCAGTAACGCCAGGCCTGAGGACTTTGTCAAGTTCGCTTCCTTCCAACTCAAAGACCAAGCCGTAGAGTGGTTCCAGCAGTACAAGGATTCCAGAGGAGGACGTGTGATTACTTGGGATGAATTTCGTCAAGATTTCAGAGCTCATCATATCCCTCAGAGCGTGGTTGAAAGCAAGCGTGAGGAATTCCGCAACCTGAAGCAAGGCTCTTTGTCTGTCTATGACTACAACAAGTTGTTCCAGAAGCTCGCCCACTTTGCCAAGCAGGACGTCCCTGATGAGAAGAGCATTATATACCAGTTCAGGGGTGGTCTCAGAGAAGAAATCCAGCTAGCTCTTGTTATCTTTGAGCCCTTGAGGTACGACGAGTTCTACAACATGGCACTGAAGCAAGAGGCCGCTCAACTGAGATGTGATGATTCCAAGAAGCGAGTCAGAGATGCTACTCCTTCTTCCTCTACTCAAGTGGCCAAGCAGTAGAAGTATTGGCTTCCTCCTCCTCTGTTTCGTCAGCCGTATCAGAAGAGCAAAGGTGGCAGTGGTTCTTCCCACCCACCCAACCCTGGCTTTCAGAACAAGACTTCGTCTCAAGCTCCAAGATCGAGTGCTCCGTATCACCGTCCGCTTTCAGAGGTCACGTGCAACAAGTGCCAACAGAAGGGTCACTATGCCAACAAGTGTTTCAACCAGAGGCGTCTTCCTCCTCCTCCTCCTGTCAGATCGGCAAGTACAGCTGTGGTCAAGCATAACCCCAAGTACGCCAAGGTCAATATGGTGAATGCAGCTCAGGCAGAGGATTCATCAGATGTCATCATGGGTAACCTTCCTGTTAACGATGTTCTCACAAAAGTTCTTTTTGATACTGGTGCATCGCATTGTTTTATCTCGAGACCTTTTGCATCTAAGCATGGGTGGTTTTCTCAAGTTATGCATAAGCCATTAGCAGTTGTCTCTACGGGTAGATGCTTGCTTGCTAACTACGAAGTTCCGGATATTTCTATCTCGATGGGTGATTTCAAGTTTCTGGCTTCTCCAATGATCCTTGGTAACTCGGATATTGATCTTATTCTCGGAATGGATTGGCTTTCTAGGCATAAGGCTCAGCTTGATTGTGCAGCAGGCAGATTAAATTGACTCATTCGTCTAAGGATGTAATTGTCTTTGCCGCTCGGGATAATACTATCAATCTGTTTTCTCTCAATGAGAAGGGTGAACTGGATGCTATCTCGCAGATTCCAGTCGTTTGCGAATATCAAGACGTCTTTCCAGAAGAGCTTCCAAGAATGCCTCCGCATCGGCCAGTTGAATTCGTCATCGATCTTGAGCCTGGCATGGAACCAGTGTGCAAGCGTCCTTACAAGCTCGGACCTGAAGAGTTGAAGGAGCTGAAGAAGCAACTCGATATTCAAGAAAGAATGGGTCTCATCCGGCCTAGTTCTTCTCCGTGGGGTTGTGGTCTTCTTTTTGTGAAGAAGAAGGATGGAACGGACCGACTTTGTGTTGATTACCGTCCATTGAACAAGAAGACCATCAAGAACAAATACCCACTTCCCAACATCAATGAGCTGTTCGAACAACTCAAAGGTGCCCAAGTAGTCTCCAAGCTTGATCTCCGTATGGGTTATCATCAGATTCGAATCCATGAGCAAGATATTCCCAAGACGGCTTTCAGGGCAAGCTATGGTTCATATGAAGACACTGTCATGTATTTTGGCCTCGTCAACGCTCCTCTGACTTTCTCTCGCATGATAAACTTATCTTCAACGCCTACACCAATGACTTTGTTTTGGTCTATCTCGACGACATTCTGGTTTTCTCGAAGAACAAGGAATATCATGCCAAGCACTTGCGTTTGGTACTCGATAAGCTGAGGGAACACTAGTTCTACGCCAAGTTCTCCAAGTGCGAATTTTGGCTCAATGAGGTTCTTTATCTTGGTCATATCATCTCTGCCAAGGGCATCGCGGTGAATCCTGAGAAGGTGTCTGCAATTGTGAATTGGGAACCTCCTCAGAACGTGAAGCAACTCCGTAGCTTCCTCGGTCTCGCAAGCTACTGCCGAATATTCATTGAAAACTTTTCTAAGATCGCGAAGCCTCTCTCAAATCTTCTCCAGAAGCACGTCAAGTACGTTTGGTCTCCGGAGTGTGACATTGCTTTCAACACTTTGAAAGAGAAATTGATCACTGCTCCAGTTCTGACTCCGCCTGATGAATCCAAGCCGTACGAGGTCTTTTGTGATGCCTCTCTCCAAGGTCTCGGTGCAGTGTTGATGCAAGAGAAGAAAGTTGTGGCTTATACCTCTCGCCAGTTGAAGCCCAATGAGAAGAACTACCCCACTCATGATCTCGAGTTGGCGGCAGTTGTGCATGCTCTTTTGACTTGGAGACATCTCCTATTGGGGAGAAAAGTGGACATTTTCACTAATCACAAGAGTCTCAAGTACATCTTCACTCAGCCTAATCTCAACCTCAGGCAAACTTGATGGGTCGAAATGATTCAAGAGTATAATCCGAGTATCGAGTATACTCCAGGCAAGGCCAATGTGATTGCTGACGCATTGAGCAGGAAGGCTTACTGCAACAGTCTTATTCTCAAGCCTTATCAACCCGAGCTTTGTGAAGCTTTCCGCAAACTTAATCTGCAAGTTGTTCCTCAAGGTTTCCTCGCCAACCTTCAAGTCTCTCCTACCTTGGAAGACCAGGTTCGCCAAGCTCAACTTCTTGATGCTATGGTGAAGAAGGTGAAGATTGGGATTGCCAAGAGTCAACCCAAGTACAAGTGCTACCGCCTTGATGACAAGGATACTCTCTTCTTCGAGGATCATATTGTTGTGCCCACAGGTGACCTTCGTAAAGTGATCATGAACGAGGCTCACAATTCTCTCCTCTCCATCCACCCTGGGAGCACGAAGATGTATCAGGACCTCAAGCAGGCTTATTGGTGGACTCGAATGAAGCGCGAGATTGCTCAATTCGTGAATGAGTGCGATGTCTGCAGAAGAGTGAAAGCAGAACACCAAAGGCCAGCGGGTCTCCTCCAACTTCTTGCCATTCCAGAATGGAAGTTTGACCACATTGAGATGGACTTCGTGACTGGGTTTCCAAAGTCCAAGCGTGGCAATGATGCTATATTCGTTGTCATCGACAAACTCACTAAAGTGGCTCACATTCTGCTTATCAAAGAGTCAATCACTGCAGCTCAATTGGCGGAACTCTATACCTCTCGAATTGTCTCTCTGCACGGTATTCCACAAGTGATCTCTTCAGACCGTGGCAGCATCTTTACCTCCAAGTTTTGGGATTCTTTTCAGAAGGCCATGGGCAGCAACATCCGCTTTAGCACAACTTTCCATCCTCAAACTAGCGGTCAAGTCGAGCGTGTCAACCAGATTCTTGAAGATATGCTCAGGGCTTGTGTGATCTCCTTTGGCATGAAGTGGGAGGATTGTCTTCCTTATGCTGAATTCTCCCACAACAACAATTTTCAAGCAAGTTCGGGCAAGGCCCCATTTGAAATTCTGTATGGCAGGAAGTGTCGTACCCCTCTCAACTGGTCTGAAACCAGTGAACGTCAGCTTTTGGGAAATGACTTAATCACAGAGGCAGAGGAAATGTGCAAAGTCATTCGAGATAACCTCAAAGCAGCCCAATCCCGCCAGAAGAGCTACTATGATAGTAAGCACCACGATTTGGCTTTCGAGATCGGAGATCATGTTTACCTCCGCGTCTCTCCTATGAAAGGTACTCGCCGCTTCGGTATCAAAGGGAAGCTTGCCCCTAGATACGTCGGACCTTTCAAGATCGTCAGCAAGAGAGGCAATCTCGCCTATCAACTCGAGCTTCCTTCAAACTTTGCAAATGTTCATGATGTGTTCCATGTCTCACAGCTTCGAAAGTGCTTCAAGACTCCTGACCGCACCGTCAACTTCGAGGACATTGAGCTCCAAGAAGATCTCTCCTATCGTTAGCACCCCATTGCTATTCTTGAAGAGACTGAACGCAAGACTCGCAACAAGTCAATCAAATTCCTCAAAGTCAAGTGGTCACACCATTCCGACCATGAAGCTACCTGGGAACGCGAGGATCACCTCCGTTCTGAGTACCTGGCGTTCTTTCAGTCCTAGATCTCAGGACGAGATTCTTTCGTAGTGGTGGAGTGTTGTAACACCCCAAATGATTTACCCAATATGTAATCCAACTCTTGCCGTTTCCAGCGTTAAGTTATTTTATTTTCTCGGGTTCGGGTCTTTGTCTCCGTGTGTTGTTATCGTTGTCATGCATCTCATATCATGTCATCATGTGCATTGCATTTGCATACGTGTTCATCTCATGCATTCGAGCATTTTCCCCGTTGTCCGTTTTGCATTCCGGCGCTTCGTTCTCCTCCGGTGGTCATTTCTACCTTTCTTTTGTGTGTGGGGATTAAACATTTCCGGATTGGACCGAGACTTGCCAAGCGGCCTTGGTTTACTACCGGTAGACCGCCTGTCAACTTTCATACCATTTGGACTTCGTTTGATGCTCCAATGGTTAACCGAGGGACCGAAAAGGCCTCGTGTGTGTTGCAGCCCAACACCCCTCCAATTTGGCCCAAAACTCACCAAAACCCCCTCCATCATCTAGAGCGTTCGATCACGATCGCGTGGCCGAAAACCGCACCTCATTTGGACACTCCTAGCTCCTCCTATGCCTATATATAGACCCCCTCCTCCAAACTCGCGGATCCCCTCTCCCAAACCCTAGATCCATCTTCATCCGCCGCTGCCGGACAAAACCCCAGCCGGCGGACACGTCCGGTCCACCCCGCCGCTGCCACGTGGCGCCGCGCCACTCGCCCGCCGCTCCGCCCCACATCGTCGGCCCGGGAGGCCCAGGAGGGGCCCCCGACGCCCGTTGCCGCCACCCGCGCGCACCGCCCTCCTTCCCCGACGCTGTCGCCCGCTCTGCCCCGCTCCCTCGCCGGCATTGCGCCGGCCGCCGCGCCTGCCATTGCCGTCCACCGCGCCTCTCCTCGCGTCCTCGCCGCAGCTGCTTCGCCGGCGTCGCCGCGGCGCCCGAGACGCCCGAGGGCCGCGCCGCCATTCTTCTCGCCGGATCCGGCCTCCCCCGCGCCGGAGCGGCGCCTCTCCCTTGCCGGAGTAGAAGACCCTCGCCGGTGAACTTCGGATCCGCCGCCGCCGCTACAGTGTTTTTTGCCAGATCCAGATCCAGCTACAGTAAACCCTAGGTCGATTTCTCCTAAGTCCCTTTTTTTGCATATTTTTTTGCCATGTTCATCGTGCCATAACTCCTCATCCGTAACACCATTTTGGGCATATAGCATATCAAAATGTTCGCCTCAGAGAGTACATCATTTCATTCCATTGCATCATTTTCATTTGAGTTCATCTTGATGCCCGAAATGCTGTTAGAAGAGTGCTACTTGAGATAATTGTCAGATCTGCTGCTCCATTTAGATATTTGTCATTTTTGCCATGATTATTGTGTGCATGATATGCCCATGAGCTCTACATATGTTTTGTTAAGGGTTTTGCCGTCTTTCCAAAGGTGCAACCCATGTATTTTTGTGATGTGTGTGGTGACTAGCACAAGCTTGCAAAGTGAGGCACTTGGTAATGCTGATTTCAGGGACTTAGCAATTCCACTAAGTCCTTGATCTGTTTATCTCATATGGCCATATGTTCATGTTTCTTCCTAGTGATCCATGCCTCTTTTGAGGATGATCAGTAAGGATGTTTTGTTAATATTTTAGTGCTCTATCCATCCATGTCTTTGTTTTCAATTATGGAGCACCCTATCTTGAGTCAATCGAGCTCTACTTTGCTACTTCGTGAATCTGGGCAGATTGTCTACTTGTTAGCAATTTTGCCGAGGATGTTGTAGTTGATCCGTGCATGCTTTGTTATTGTTCTTGCCATGTCTAGCTTGCATTTTGTGTATTCTTGATGGATGTATGCTTAGCTTTTCATGACTTGCTCTGTAGTGAGTGCATCAAGCTCGTAAACATGCCTACTTGATATATGTTTTCAGCATGCTCCAGTTTTCACTAAATCTGAGAACTAATTATATTTTTGCCATGTTCACATGCTGGCAAATGTATTTTCTGCTCCCTTTTGGCTCAAGGTCACTAAGGGACTTTTGTTAAGCTCTTTGAGTAGCTCCATGCCATGCTTTACTTTGCCATGTTCAGGTCCTGTAGCATGTAGTTTTGTTGCTCCGAAGAGTGCTATCTGATCTGAAATTCCAGACAAGTGTTAATTTCACTAAGTCTGAAATCTGTTTGCCAAATGCATTTTTGCCATGCTTGTTTGAACCTGTTAATGGACGAATTGGCCGTAGCTCAGTGCTAGACTTTTGTTAAGCATCTTGAATGCATCCCTGCCATGTATTTTTTTGCCATGTTTGGGTGCTGTAGCATGTTCATCTTGTTGCATTTAGATGGCTACTTGCTGTAAACCGCAGACCGGTGTCATATTAGAATCGCTTGCCATCTCCAAACCGTAACTCTGATTCCGGTGATCTTTATATCGTTTTCAAGCAATTTCATCTCATCTTTCTAGTGGCACACTTGGTTTTCCAAGTTGAGGTCAGGTTCATGCATTCCTTGTCAAATCTTGCATATGCATCACATATTGCATCCCGCATAGCATACCATGTTTGCATCATATTATTTGATCCTTTGCACGTGGTTGATTGTGTCCTTGTTGCTTGTTTGTCTTGTTTGGGTAGATCCGGGAGACGAGTTTGCTAACGAGGAGCCCGTTGAGTTTGCTTTTGAGGATCCAGTCAACTCTGACAACTTTGCAGGCAAGATGATCATACCCTCGAAATCACTACTATCTTTGCTTTGCTAGATGCTCGCTCTTTTGCTATGCCATGCTACGATGCCTACCACTTGCTTTCAAGCCTCCCAAATTGCCATGTCAAACCTCTAACCCACCATGTCCTAGCAAACCATTGATTGGCTATGTTACCGCTTTGCTCAGCCCCTCTTATAGCGTTGCTAGTTGCAGGTGAAGATTGGAGACCGTTCCTTGTTGGAACACTATTTACTTGTTGGGATATCACTATATTGCCTTGTTATCTTAATGCAGCTATATACTTGGTAAAGGGTGGAAGGCTCGGCCTCTCGCCTAGTGTTTTGTTCCACTCTTGCCGCCCTAGTTTCCGTCATATCGGTGTTATGTTCCCGGATTTTGCGTTCCTTACGTGGTTGGGTTATAATGGGAACCCCTTGATAGTTCGCCTTGATTAAAGCTTTTCCAGCAATGCCCAACCTTGGTTTTACCATTTTCCACCTAGCCTCTTTTTCCCTTGGGTTTCTGGAGCCCGAGGGTCATCTTATTTAAACCCCCCCCCCCCCCCCCCCCGGGGCCAGTGCTCCTCTGAGTGTTGGTCCAACTCGTCAGCCGCCGGTGGCTACCATGGGAAGCTCTAGGCTGGCCTACCGGAAGTTTAGACAATCTGAGTGTGCCCTGAGAAAGAGATATGTGCAGCTCCTATCGGGATTTGTCTGCACATTCGGGCGGTGTTGCCGGATTTGTTTTAACCTGTCAAAGTGTCTTGAAGAACCGAGGTACCGAGTCTGATCGGAACGTCTCAGGAGGAGGTCTATTCCTTCGTTGACCGTGAGAGCTTGTCATGGGATAAGTTGGGACTCCCCTGCAGGGATTTGAAATTTTGAAAGCCGTGCCCGTGGTTATGGGCAGATGGGAATTTGTTAATGTCCGGTTGTAGATAACTTGAACCTTAACTTAATTAAAATGAATCAACTGTGTGAGTTACCATGATGGCCTCTTCTCGGTGGAGTCCGGGAAGTGGACACGGTGTTGGAGTAATGCTTGCGCAGGTTGTTCTCTAGATTACTCGTTCGCGCTTTGCCCTCTCTTCTCGCTCTCTTTTGCGAACAGGATAGCCACCATACATGCTAGTCGCTTGCTGTAGCTCCACATATATTTACCTTGCCTTACCTATTAAGCTTAAATAGTCTTGATTGCGAGGGTGCGAGATTGCTGAGTCCCCGTGGCTCACAGATTACTATTACACCAGATGCAGGGCCCAACAACACCGTTCCAGATGGCGCGCTTGAGCTCAAGTGGGAGTTCGACGAGGACTCTCAGCGATATTATGTTTCTTTTCCTGATGATCAGTAGTGGTGCCCAGTTGGGGTGATCGGGACCGTGTCGCATGTTGGGTTATCTTTTATTTTGGCGCCGTAGTCGGGCCTTGAGTGTTTGAATGTTGTAATGCTAATTATGTACTTGATTGACGTGGCGAGTGTAAGCCAACTATGTTATCTCCCCTTTTATTGTCTATAATACATGGGATGTTGTGAAGATTGCCTAACTTGCGACATATGCCTTCAATGCGATTATGCCTCTAAGTCATGCCTCGACACGTGGGAGATATAGTCGCATCAAGGGTGTTACAGACGTTAATTCCCATGTGTCCTCGGGAGCGCTTTCTTCTATATAAGAGTTTGTCCAGGCTTGTCCTTTGCTACAAAAAGGATTGGGCCACTTTTCTGCACTTTATTTACTTTTGTTACTTGTTGCTCGTTACAAATTATCTTATCACAAAACTATCTATTACCTATAATTTCAGTGCTTGCAGAGAATACCTTGCTGAAAACCGCTTATCATTTCCTTCTGCTCCTCGTTGGGTTCGACACTCTTACTTATTGAAAGGACTATGATAGATCCCCTATACTTGTGGGTCATCAATACATCGTTGGAGGACTCCGGTGGCGCTTTTCTTGTAGAGTTCTCCATCATGAACCTTGTAGGCCTTCGAGCGCCGGACAATGCAGCGGGCCTTATTCTGGTCCTCGGGAAGCTCCTTCCTATTAATGTAGGCCACGAAGGGCTCGGTCCATGGGGCAATGACTGCCATGATGAGATGCGCTGATGGTGTTATGTCGATGTTTCTAGGATCTGGGGTTATGTTTGGGTCCGGACTAGCGTTGCCTTTTTCCCCCTACCACAACACGGATGGCTTAAAGAGCCTTTCCAGGAAGATATTAGGTGGGACGGGGTCGCACTTAGCGCCAATACGAGCAAGAACGTCCGCCACTTGATTACTTTCTCGAGCCACATGATGGAACTCGAGCCCCTCGAACCGGGCCGACATTTTTATGACTGCATTATGATACGCTGCCATCTTCAGATCTTTAGCATCGAAATCTCCATTTATTTGAGATATTGCAAGGTTTGAGTCCCGACACACTTCTAGGTGTTGTTTGTCCATGGAGACAGCCATCCGGAGACCATGCAATAAGGCCTCGTATTCGGCTACATTATTGGAGTCGGTGTATAGTATTTGGAGAACGTACTAGACGGTGTCTTCGGTAGAGGACGTTAATACGACACCCGCTCCTAACCCTGCCAACATTTTGGAGCCATCGAACTGCATGACCCAATTGGAGTATGTGCCCTACTCTTTAGGGAGTTCGGCCTCTGTCCATTCAGCGATGAAGTTGGCCAGTAATTGGGATTTGATAGCTCGACGTGGTTTGTATGTAATGTCAAATGGCAGGAGCTCAATGGCCCATTTGGCAATCCGGCCCGTATCATCGCGGTTATTTATAATTTTGTTGAGTGGCACTTCGGAGGCCACCGTGATCGAACACTCCTGGAAGTATTGACGGAGCTTCCGGGATGCCATGAAGACCGCATATGCTATTTTTTGATAATCAGGGTACCAGGATTTGCATGGTGTAAGGACAGCAGATACTAGCAGATACGGCGCTCACCACCTGATGTGTTGCCGATATGTATAATAACATCGGTTCACCAGAGTTTGGTTCGGCCAGGATTGGATTGCTCGCAAGAAGGGTTTTTATTTCTTCCACTCCGGCTGTTGCCACGTCCGTCCACTCGAAGTGGTCGGTTCGCCGTAGAAGGCGATAGAGAGGCAGTGCCTTTTCTCCTAATCTGGAGATAAAGCGGCTTAGAGCTACCACGCAACCTGCCAGTTTTTGAACTTGCTTAAGGTCTATTGGCTTAGCCAATTGTGACAAAGCTCGGATTTTGGCTGGGTTTGCTTCGATTTCTCTTTTGGAAACGATAAAGCCCAGCAGGTTTCCGGCGGGGACGCCGAAGACACACTTTTCCGGGTTGAGCTTAATGTCATACGCCCTGAGGTTGTCGAATGTAAGACGTAAGTCGTCTATTAGTGTTTCCATGTGCCTGCTTTTGAAGACAACATCATCAACGTAAGCCTCTACTGTTTTGCCAATCTATTTCTCCAGGCATGTTTGAATCATGCGTTGATATGTGGCACCGGCGTTCTTGAGCCCGAAGGGCATGGTATTGAAGCAGAATGGCCTGTATGGGGTAATAAATGCTGTTGCAGCTTGATCGGATTCCTTCATTTTGATTTGATGGTATCCGGAGTATGCATCGAGGAAACATAGTGAGTCGTGTCCTGCGATGGCGTCAATAATTTGATTAATGTGGGGGAGGGGGAAGGGATCCTTGGGGCATGCTTTGTTGAGGTGTTTGAAATTGACGCACAGGCGCTAGGATTTGTCCTTCTTTGGTACCATCACCAGGATTTGTCCTTCTTTGGAATGGATGAGTTTGGCCAGCTCCTCCCCCATGGCTTGTCTCTTGGGTTCGGAAAAGCGCCGCAGTGCTTGCTTAACTGGTTTAAACCCCTTTAATATATTGAGGCTATGTTCGGCCATCTTGCGTGGGATCCCTGGCATATCCGAAGGGTGCCAGGTAAATATGTCCCAGTTTTCATGCAGGAATTCTCGTAGTGCGGCGTCAACTGTTGGGTTTAGTTGAGCTCTGAGGGATGCCATCTTCTTGGGGTCTATTGGGTGTACCTGGAATTTGGTTATTTCTTCTGCCGGTTTATACGAGGTGGATTTGGAGCATTTGTCGAGGATCACATCGTCCTTGTCCACTGTGGAGATTAGTGCAGTTAATTCTTCGGCCGCGAGGGCTTCGGATAGTGCCTCCAGGGCCAGTGATGCGGTTTTGTTTTCAGCGCGAAGTGCTATGTCCGGATCACTGACAAGAGTGATTATACCATTTGGTCCGGGCATTTTGAGCTTCATATATCCGTAGTGAGGTATAGCTTGGAAGCGTGTAAAAGCATCCCGCCCCAACAGGGCATGATATCCGCTGCTGAAAGGGACCACTTGGAAGGTTATTTCTTCGGACCGATAGTTCTCCGGCGATCCGAATACCACGTCAAGTGTGATTTTTCCCGTGCACCGCGCCTCCCGACTAGGAATAATTCCCCGGAAGGTTGTGTTACTTTGTTTGATGCGGCTCCTGTCTATTTCCATTTTATGGAGTGTGTCCTCGTAAATGAGATTTAGTCCGCTGCCGCCGTCCATGAGGACCTTGGTGAGTCAAAACCCATCCACGATGGTGCTGAGGACTAACGCGGCTGGTGCTCGTGCTGCTCTGTACTTTGGTTCGTCATCGGCGTTGAATGTTATTGGTGTGTCGTTCCATGGGTTTATTACAACAATTTGGTAGACTTCGTTGAGGTTGCGAAGTGCCCTTTTGTGCTTGTTATTTGAAGCGAATGTCTCGAAGACTGTCAATACTCTTGGGTCGTCATCTTCTGGGGGGTGTTGTTTCGGGGTGTCCTTGATAAGGATGTCCTCGCCGCTCTTGGCTACATGTCGTAGTATCCAACATGCTCTAAGGATGTGGGTTGCTACGATATCTGTTGGTGTATGTATTTTGCATGGGCCGTCGAGCCACCCTTCCAAAACGGTGCCATGCCGTATTGTGGCTTTGTGTTTTTTGACTCTTGGACTGGTCGTGCCCCGAGGGTACGCTTTTTTCGCTTGTAGGGGAAGTTGGGTTGGGGCTAGTAGTTCCCAGCGAACTGCCCGAGTTTCCCATGCGCTTTCCAACGCGCAGTATTTTTGTATGATTGTTGCTAAGTCAGCAAATTTGAGTATGCGGCATCGATTGATGGCGTTGAGGATTCCTTTGTCCGCACAGTTTTTGCAGAACGTTGATATTGCGTCCTCGTCACGACAATCTTTTACCTTGTTCTTAACAAGGAGGAATCTGGCCCAAAAGTGGTGGATCTTTTCCTGAGGTTGCTTCTTTATGCTCATGAGAGCCTCTATGTCCGGGTGGGTGGGTGGAATTAAATCCAAACCCTGACCTAACCGGTTGTCCAGAGTCCGACGACCTTCCGGACTAGACAGTCCGGGTCCCGGAATATCTTCTGATTGTTTGGAGCCATTGTACAATGCTATGTTCGGAGGGTTGGTTGCGTCCTTTCGCGGGTGAGTATCCGACTCTTTATGAATGGCGACCCAAACATAGTCTGTCTTCGATATAGAAGAAGACTCGCCGTCTTGCTCCAGGACTGCCGCGATCTGGTGGGTGACAAGTGGAGCTTTGGTTTCTCCCTGATCGGTTTTAGGCCCGATCTGATCGTAATCTGTGGCGATTCCCAAAGCAGCGATGCAATCTAGGAGCTCGTTTAAGGACGAAAACTCGACAAGATCCATCTGCTTGGAGTGCTCGGAGTTGATGCGAAGGGGATTTTTGATGGCCCGAGAGGTCATCGTCGGCTCTGCAGCCGAACGGGCGATCATAGTAAAATCGCCCAGCCAGAGGGTTTGGCCCGGGGCCAAAACTACCCCTGCGGTAAGGTTGTATTTAACGACAAGGCGAGCCATCGAGGCTTTCATCGATGGCACCATGGAACTCTCAATGAAAGCACCAATGTCGGTGTCAAAACCGGCGGATCTCGGATAGGGGGTCCCGAACTGTGCGTCTAGGATCGATGGTAACATGAGATAGGGGACACGATGTTTACCCAGGTTCGGGCCCTCTCTATGGAGGTAATACCCTACTTCCTGCTTGATTGATCTTGATGAATATGAGTATTACAAGAGTTGATCTACCACGAGATCGTAATGACTAAACCCTAGAAGTCTAGCCTATGGTTATGAGTATATATGGCGTCCTTTCCGGACTACCCCCTTTGGTTTATATAGACACCGGGGGGTCTAGCATTTACATGGAGTCGCTTACATAAGAAGGAATCTTTGATCTATAAGCTTGCCTTCCACGCTAAGTAGAGTCCAATCCGGACACGATGCAGTCTTCGGCCTTCATGTCTTCACAGCCCATCAGTCCGGCCCAAAGGATAATAGGCCGGACGCCCGAGGACCCCTTAGTCCAGGACTCCCTCACTCGCCACAAGCTACATGATGAATACATGAATACATCAATACATAGCAATCATCATACAGAAGAGTAGGATCCACCTACGGATGAAATCAAATGGAAAAGGAGAACAACATCGACCCTACTAATCCCAGGCTCCCCGACCCGGAACCTAACCCTTGTTTGAAGAAGAAGAAGAACTCCAAAAGCAAGCACGCATCACTCTCACATCAATGCATCGCATAACCTGCACCTGCAACTGTTATTGGAGCAATCTGTGAGCCACGAGGAATCAGCAATCCCATCATCGTGGGTATCAAGACTAGCAAAGCTTAAAGGGTAGGAAAGGGTAAGTGGTGAGGTTGCAGCAAGCGGCTAAGCATTGTATGATGGCTAACTTACGAGTACAAGAGTAAGATGAGAAGCTACACAAACAGTCACAAACTAATAATGAACAATAAGTGATCCTGAGCTACTTACGTTCGAACATAACCCCACCGTGTTCTCTTCTCGACTCACTCGAAAAGAGACCGTCATGGTTACGCACGCGGTTTGTGTATTTTATTTCGGGTCTGGTGTCAAGTTCTCTACAACCAAACATTAAAAAATTCCCATCTTCCACATAATCATGGGCACAACTCTCGAAAGTTTAAACCTGGCAGGGTGTCCCAACTTAGCCCATGACAAGCTCACGATCCGCGGAGATGATCCTCCATCTCGGGACCTTCCGATCAGAGTCGAAATCCCGGTGCACAAGACATTTCTACAATGGTAAAACAAGTCCAGCAAGACGTCCCGACATGCTGACACCCTGATAGTAGCCGCTCGTATCTCGTCTCACGCCACGATCGGATGGGTCAAGCTACGAGTAAAACAAGATCCTCGGGTTCCCCTATGGTGGCCCTGCAGGTTGGACATTTGGGACCAACACCATCAGCACTGGCCCCCCTGTATTATGCTGAAAAGAATCCTCGGGGACGCGACCCCCTATGCTAATTAACTAATTATCAGGTTTAGTTATTATGTTGGGCAAATGGTAAAACCAATGTTGGGCCTTGCTGGAAGAGTTTTATTCAAAGCGAACTGTCAAGAGGGGCCCATAAAACCTCATCGTGTTAGGGACGCAAAATCAATGGACATAAAACTGGTATGACGAAAACTAAGGCGGTAAGAGTGGAACAAAACACCAGGAAAAAGGTCGAGCCTTCCACCCTTTACCAAGTATATTGATGCATTAATTAAATAAGAGATATCGTGATATCCCATGATACCCATGTCCCAACATGGAACAACCTGCAACTGCACCTGCAACTAGAAACACTATAGGAGGGGTTGAGCAAAGCGGTAACATAGCCAAGCAATGGTTTTCTAGGATGGTGGAAAAGGTTAGACGCTATTTCATGGCATACTGGGAGGCTTGACAAACCAGTGGTAGGTAGCGCGACATAGTGATAGCATCGGGACAACTAGCAAAGCAAAGATAGTTGTGAGATCCAAGGTGACGACCATCTTGCCTGAAATCCCGCTAGGTAGAAGATCAAATCCATGAATTAGACAAACCAACATAGTCGAATGAATCCTCACAATTGCAACGTCACGGGAACTATCGAGAAGAAGCACAACCGGAAAGAAGCAAACAACATGATAGACAACCATCACATAAACATGGCATGATGCACAACCAAGTATGATGCATGTTCGGTTTAAATATGCATGGCATGGCAAAGTGCAACAAACAATATTGCAAATTAAGTGGAGCACAATATACAACAAGTTGGATATTAACGAAACACCACATTCAAATATTTAGTTCACTCTCGTTTAAGCTACTCGATAATATTAAATGTTGTTAAACATGGCAAGAGATGAAGCATAATTAAACTACCTATCTAGGCAACATTAAATGAGGTCGGAAAGAACAAACAACAATTCCGGTAAATCCCCACATGTCATTTAGCAATTTAATGCAAACGAAAATTTTAAACATCTTAAATGTTGTTATCATGATGCAGATGACATGCTTGAGTTATATGCAATTAATGAAGATGTTGACATATTAAGATATGGAGCATTTGGTCACAATGGCGGAACGAAAGGGGTGCCACGACAACGACAACGGAAATGGTGCCACGGCAACATTTCGATGATCCGACCACTCATCAAGTTGTCGGTACAAAAGAAAGTGTGGATGAACGGAACATGCAAAAGATGGTGGGGTGATCCCGGTTACCGGGTTCCCACGGGTCAACGACATGGCAAACAAGGAGGAACATGCAATGACAACTCGACACGGTGCAAACACGAGCATCTCATGCATCGCAAACATTCGTTCTCGGAAAGTCATCACGGCGGTTATACCTCCAAAGTGTGCGGTTTGGAGCGGGTCGAGTTCGGAGCGGTGTAGAGAAAGTAGACGTTCTCGGAGCGGTCATAGTGGAAGTAGTGGTACACGTTCGTTTTCGGAGAGGTACTTGAAGAATCCAACGTCTTTGGGGCGACGGTAGTGGTACACACGATGTCGGGGTACTTGTCGGTCCGGTCTTGGCGGTGTAGATGTACACGTTGTCGGGGTACTTGTCGCATCACCGGGTGTAGTCGTACACGGTCGAAGCGGAACTTGGCGTATCCATGTACTTGGCAGTCTCTGTCTTCACGGAGATGCAACAGAACAACGACAGTCTAGTGAAGTGAGACCCCGGGTCTACCGAGGCTTGGTATGAACCAAACAAAGCAGCACAACGTCTGGGTCTTGGCAATCAATGAAGAGGGCCGGTCATACCTTGGTCTTGCGAGCAGCGAGGGAAGGAGCAGGGGCTCGCTGGGCTACGCTAGACGCTGCAACTACGGTGGCTTGCAGGGAGACCGGCGCCATGGATGGAGTCCAGAGCTCAAGGACGAGTTGGTGGCTGGCACGGAGCTCTACAGCGGCGGGCGCATGCGTGCAGAAAGGTGGCATCAGCGTGAGCTCGCCCATGGTGTGGTGGCTGCTGTAAAGTGGAGTTGTAGATGAGGATGGAGAAGGGGCCCGCCGGCAGGCGAGGCAAGGAGGCGCAGGCGTCGTGGCGGCACCATGGCCGGCGGGAGCAGCAGCAAGCTCGGTGGGGCCTGGGCACCGACGAGGAGACATGGGAGGCAACGGGGTCCAGCGGGTCACTTGGGTGACCGGCCTGCGGGGTCGGGTCCGAGCGGCGGCGAGGGGCGAAGTTGTCGACGGCGGCCTTGGCGCGACAGAAGTGGAGCTGAGGAGGGGGCAGAGCAGAGGAGGTTGGCGGGTGGAGCTCGAGGCAGTGGCAGCGCGCGAGGTGGATCTCCTCTGGGTGGTGGCGCAAGGGAGATCGGCGGGGAGGCATGTGCGAGGTGGATCGGGGGGAGCGGTGCTCTCGCTCCTCTCTGGCGGCGTGAGTAGGGGAACGAGCGAGAGGGGGTCGGTCGGCCTAGGGTTAAGGGCGTCGGCTAGGCCTCTGGTTAACATTGGGCCGGCTGGGCTGGATGAGGCTGCTACTCCTCCCTCTTTCCTTAATTCTCCTTAACAGAAAATAGCGAGAAAGAAAAAGGAGAGGAAAGAAAAGAACAAGTACGAGAAATAATTTGGCGAAGGGGCTAATTTTCCTAGACCCACAAAAATGTGCATGTTCACAGAAAAATAGAAGTGGCAAGATTGCAAGAATTAAATTCGAACTCATTTGAATTAATTCAAATGGGTTTGAGCTAGGGTAGGTTTTCGAAGTGCCCGAAAATATTGAGACTTTAGGAGGAGCCCCAATAAAAGAGATCAGAATTGTTGTAAAAGTTTGAGGCAAGGAATTGAGATAGAAACTGCATGGAACTTAAACTGCAGTTGTGTTATGGTGATTCCAAAGTTAATGGAATATTTTAATATCGCTCCCTAAGAATATTGACAGACTTTTGTATGTTGTAAAGAGAAATCACCATGTGCATTTACCCCGATTTTAATGGACCAAAGATCCATGCAATTTATTTAGCTGAGTTTGAAAAGGGGGTGCAAGATGACATGATTCAATGCACATGATGCAAATATGAATGCAACGAACAAAACAAATCACACGATGAATCTTGGAATCCATGGAAGGCATCTGGAGCGTCGGTCTTGGGGCATCAGAACTCTGCTCCACTTACAAGAGATCTCGACCCGCGATCTAAGGATGGCACTAGGGAGAAACGGAAGAGGAAGAGGTAAAACAAAGTTGATTCTTAGACAAACGAGTGAAACCAATGAACCTTGAGTGGTTGAAAAGTTGAAAGAAAGAACACAACAGAGTTGAACACAATTGAGAGCACTCCGGTAGAAAAGAGAAACAAGGAACACCATGTGAACCTTGGAGGTTGCAAAGCTATGAATGATGAGCACAATGGACAAGAAGGAATTGAAACCACTCTGGTTGAAATGAGATAAACAAGGAACAAGGAAGAAAAAATTCGGACACTACTCTGATTGAAAAGAGATGCAAGACTTGATAAGATGAAAATAAATTGAGCAGAGGACACAATATTCCTGCTAAACGGATAAGCAAGGAAAAGAACATGATATCTAAAAATGAGATGATGGGGCGAAGAGAGTAATGTCACAATGCCTCCGGGACAAATGTAAGATTGGAATCAAAAGAACCGAGAAGAAAACATCATCTTCTACCTCAAATGAATTTGAAAGAGCATCCTTAGGAGAAGGGTCGAACGGAGTTGTTGGAGAACCAACAGTGAAAAGAGTAAGCTTGTTGTGGGCTTATGGAAAACATCTCAAAATTTGAGGTGAAATTCTACCACTAACGAAAAAAATGATTGACTGAGATGAATGAAGAAATGAACACTTCTTTCTCTGAGAGGACAGGAGAAAACTTGAATCATTGATGAGCACCGCAAATAATAACATTCCCAATGGAAGGCTTTAGGTAAACTCTATACGAAGATAACCTCCAAAGAAAAAAATAGATGCGTTGAAACAACTCATGAATGAAGAGAAAATGATGGTTTAAATATCCCATTCTTGTGAATCAAGAATGATATACTACCACCTCGAAAGCGAAGCGAGAACAATTGCACTTCAGAATGCAAGATGAAGAATGCTTGAGCTCCTCCAACAAGAATCTTGGGGAACACTTCGAGAAGGAATAAAATCCTTGATGAACCACAATGAAGAAACTCTCGAAGAACTCTGGTGGTCGCAAAGAAAGGAAGCTTGAAAAGAATACGATGAATCCTTGCATTGATTAGATGGAGCTTCACGATAATATAACCGAGAAAACTTGGAACTCCAGAAAAAGAAAGATGAACAATTGAAACCAAGAATTTTGATGAACCTCTGGAATAAGGAATTGAATTTACTCGATGAAACAAGACTAAGAATTACATTATGCTTATCCTTCATAAATTAAAATTACGACCAATGGATTTGGCATACTACTCATTCTTTTTGAAAGGGGTTAAGGAGAGATATAGCGCAAACTTGGGAATGTCTTGAACGAACCACTGGTAGGGATTGAAAAACAATGTAGCAAAGGAACGAATCACCAGGAAGAATTAGAAAACGAACAAAGATACTAGGGGAAATTTAGATACAAGAGAATGAAGAGATCATGATCTGACTAGGGAATACTTGAGCGATGCACTGGTGTGATTTGGGGAACGAGAGATGAACGTTGAGAACGAATAAACCCTAAATGATGGCCTTCATACAAATAAAATGGAAAGAACTCATGAAATGCTTCGGATGGGTATGAAAGGAATTCTCATGTCTAGAAATGATTTGTGAGGATGGCATGAAGCTAGTACCATGAATCCTCAAGAGAACGAACCAAGATTTAGGAAGAAAACTTTTTTCGGTCTTCAAATGTTGAAAATGATGATCAGGACCACCATGATAATTGATGTGACACTCCGGAAGAATGAAAAGCGAAGAGGTTGAGACAACGGTGAAAAATGTTTTTAAGTCGATATTGGAGAAGGAATATGACTAATAATAATTCATTCTTACGTCAAACTTTGAAAAAGAATTTAAGAATAACTGAGGAAAATTTAAAAGAGTCAGGTAAGATCCTAGGAAAAGACCTGTGGGTTAGGGCCCACTCAAAAGACAACACTGTTGAACAATTTTAAAGGAGAGATTGCACCAATTGAATTAAATGGATTGAATGAGATCATAATCTCCAAATAGCTTGAACGAATTGAGAATGGAAACGCAAATCTTTGGAGATATCTTGAACACTCTGGAGCAAATGAATAGCAAGAGGTGAATGATGGAGAGGTGCGCCCGTATGGAAAGCTTTTGAAACGAGGAAAGGGATATGATCAACACTGAAAGCTTGAACTTAGTCCACATGAGAAGAAAAAAAACAAGAACGAAGGATGATAAACTGGAAGCTTCCTTAGCATCTTCATGATAAATCACCGTCTAAGAACATTTAAGGAAAGAATGAAAATAACTTCACATCAATAAAATGGATACTTGATTGAGAATTTTGATTTCTTGAAGAAGAAGGGTGGGAGGGTGGAAATACAAAGACTACTTAGGACGGATGGAATGGACACCATGGATAAAACTTAGAATCGATCTTGTAAATGTTGAAATGATCGGATCCACTTGAAGGGAAGCACATCGGTTGGAAAAGAATTGTCATGACAATCTCGATGATCAAGAAGAATTAGCACTCCCACAGAAATATGAGAACACCGCTTAGGAAAAGGTATGGAGTCAACACTTGACATTGAAGCAACTCAAATACCACAACTCAAAACAAAACAAGAGATTAGCTTACGGAATAAGCTGGAAACAAATACATAAACCCTCATGCATTTGTTGGAAAGATAAACCTAGGTAACTACTTGAATCCCCACCTATGAACTCCCGAAATTCTCTGGTTATGCAATCTGGTGTTGGGGATATAGGGAGGCACAAATATCTCACACAACTAATAAATCCTACACTCCAACTGTATCCATCCGTCAGAACATAACCAAGAAAACCTCAAAAAATGTGTACCTCAGACCTTTGAAAACATCCGATATACTAGATGTGGCAATACATCTGATCGTTCTCCCTAGTACTAGGTGTCGTCAAACTACTCTCACCACAAAGAGTATAGAAGTATATTTTATGTTGGTGTCCTCTGGTATTCGGAACTGAGACGATAAGCACTATGAAAAAAACACCTTGGAGCTCGACTCCTCGGGACACTGCCACAACCCCTAAATGTCAGGAGGCACCAAGATAGAATTCCTGTCATAATGATATCGGACCGATTCCACAATACCCACGTGCTCCTAAAAATATTGAGTGAAAAAGAGGAGAGTGAAGTCAAAACATCTACGTCAGGAGTCCTCACCGGAGCGACAAGGGGGGTAAGGAGTAAAAGAAGTTCTACTCTCCGATATATAACTAGACTCAAAATAGTTGTTTTCTAGACTCAACAACGGCGGCGGTTCGATCAATCAAGGAGACTCCTAAGGTCGGTAAGGCTCTGATACCAACTTGTAGCGCCCAAGTTGCGATTCAATCCCAATCAGGTGATGAATTCATGATTGGGGTACAACTGCATTTCGAGCGCATAGCAAGGTGGATATCATTACAACATACCATGAACTGAATAGATGAGAATACAAGATAATGTCTTACACTCGCCACAAGCTACATCGTGAATACATCAATACATCAATACATAGCAATCATCATACAGAAGAGCAGGATCTGAATACGGATGAAATCAAATGAAAAAGAAAAACGATATCCACACTACTAATCCCAGGCTCCTCGAGCCGGAACCTAACCCTTGATCGAAGAAGAAGAACTCCAAAAGCATGCACGCATCGCTCTCATGTCAACACTTCGCATAACCTGCACCTGCAACTGCTGTTGTACTAATCTGTGAGCCACGAGGACTCAACAATCCCATTACCATGGGTATCAAGACTAGCGAACCTTAAAGGGTAGGAACGGGTAAGTGGTGAGGTTGCAGCAAGCGGCTAAGCATTGTATGGTGGCTAACTTACGAGTACAAGAGTAAGATGAGAAACTACGCAAACGGTCGCAAACTAATAATGATCAATAAGTGATCCTGGACAACTTACATTCAAACATAACCCCACCAAGTTCTCTTCTCGGCTCACTCAAAAAGAGACTGTCATGGTTACGCACACGGTTGGTGTATTTGATGTCGGGTCTGGTGTCAAGTTCTCTACAACCGGTGTCGGTGTCAAAACCGGCGGATCCTGGGTAGGGGGTCCCGAACTGTGCGTCTAGGCCGGATGGTAACATGAGGCAGGGGACACAATGTTTTACCCAGGTTCGGGCCCTCTTGATGGAGGTAAAACCCTACGTCATGCTTGATTAATATTGATGATATGGGTAGTACAAGAGTAGATCTACCATGAGATCAGAGATGCTAAACCCTAGAAGCTAGCCTATGGTATGATTGTATGTTGTCCTACGGACTAAAACCCTCCGATTTATATAGACACTGGAGAGGGTTAGGGTTACACAAGGTCGATTACAAAGGAGGAGATATCCATATCCGTACTGCATAGCTTGCCTTCCACGCCAAGTAGAGTCCTATCTGGACACGAGACGAAGTCTTCAATCTTGTATCTTCATAGTCTAACGGTCCGGCCAAAGGATATAATCCGGCTGTCCGGAAACCCCCTAATCCAGGACTCCCTTAGTAGCCCCTAAACCAGGCTTCAATGACGATGAGTCCGGCGCATAGTATTGTCTTCGGCATTGCAAGGCGGGTTCCTCCTCCGAATATATCACAGAAGAATTTGAATACGAGGACAGTGTCCGACCCTGCAACATAAGTTCCACATACTTCCGTAGAGAGAATAATATTTCTAAAAATCTAATTTGCTAACTTGTTTTGACAGTAAGACATTATGTCTTGGCCCGGTGATCATTCGAACCGTTTCCTTTAACTAGCCCCACACATAACGCAAGGCAGTTTTTCGACACGTCTTGTCAAAGCAGAGATCGTGTCCCCTTATTACGGGATTCTCATCAATACGGGCGTGGGTAACCCAACCGTGCCATTGATTATGGCGCTTGGGGGATAAGCGAGTTTTACCAGGCAAGTGGGGACGCTTAGTTTCGTCCGCCCATATAAAGGGATAAGGATTCACCTTTCTATCCACGCATTCTTCCTCTTTTGCTCATCCGTTTTCACACACTCGAGCTCTAGCGCCCAAGTCTGCAATTCCCACCTCAACCTTCTCCAACCATGTTCGGAGCGGGAGGCAGGTGGATGGTCTTCTCCATCACGGATGGAGACATCAAGAAGCCGAGGAGAGCTGGATACCTGCCCGACGACATCGCGCTCCGGCTCCCAGATGAGGGGCAGCTCATCCCCACCCCCAGGCCCCATGAGAGGGTAGTTTTCCTCACCTATTTCCTCCGCAGACTGGGATTCCCTCTCCACCCATTCGTCTGGGGGCTCATGTTCTATTACGGCCTGGATTTCCACGATCTGGCCCCAAACTTCATCCTCAACATCTCGGCGTTTATCGTTGTGTGCGAGGCCTTCCTCCGCATCAAGCCCCACTTCGGCTTATGGTTGAAGACCTTCAATGTCAAGCCGAAGGTTGTGGGCGGCCGCCAGGCGGAGTGCGGAGGCGCCATGGTGGGCAAGATGCCCAACGTAACATGGCTCGAGGGCTCCTTTGTGGAAACCATAAAGGGGTGGCAATCGGGGTGGTTCTACATCACCGAGCCGCGCGACCCTGCATGGGCAGCGGCCCCCGAGTTCCGATCTGGCATCCCCACGCGGCTCACCTCCTGGAAAGAGAAGGGCCTGTCCTGGGGTAGTTCGGGAGAGCTGACTGGACTCCAAACATGTATTCAAAACATGGTGAACAAGAAGCTCAAACTCATCAACGTGGTCCAGGTCATGCTCCACCGCCGGATCCTCCCGTGCCAACAACGGGAGTTCAACTTGTGGGAGTTCGACCCGGCGCAACACCAAACTCTGAACAAGCTCTTCGACACAACTCACGAAGATGCCTGGAGGGTGCTGTTCAAAAGCGTCGAGGTCCCCCCTCCCATTACTAAGGATCGCGGATTCAGCGCGAAGCGCCAAGCCAGTGTGGTAAGCTGCTTTACCTTTCACAAGATACTTATTTTTTTATAGATTGACTCCATGCGGGATCTAAACTCCCGTACCTTTAACAAGACTGGCAGGAGACGGCCGGACAGATCGACTGTCCAAGTCCTTTGCCCAAAGGCCCAGCAGACGCTCTTCTGGCGAAGATGTTGACTCCGGCTCCTTATACGGTGCCGGAGAAGACCAAGAAGGCCAAGGGAACCCGAAATAGTTCTCGACGCCAGGCGTCGTCAGACTCACCGTCTGATGACTCTGCAGCGCACTCCTCCCCCGAAGACGAGGAAGAAGAAGAAGATGCTCCCCCTCCGGCTGGGGGAGATAAGAAAAGGAAGGCCGCCCCAACTTGGGGGCCGAAGGTTCCAAGAAGGGAAGGACTCTCCTTCCAGACAGTTCCACCGCCGCCGACGAAGGCGGAGACGAGTGGTTGCCCAGGGCCAAGCCCCTGGGGAGATCATAAGTATTCGGATACTAGAGTAACTCATAGCATTCCTTTGTCGCACTGCTTTCCCTAACGCTGAACATAATTATGCAGGCCGCCACGAGCCAGTATCGATGTATCATCGGACGGTTCCCTGGCTCATCGGACATGGATAGCGATCCAGTCCCGACCGCCACCTCCCCTCATCCTGCCGATGATGCCGAGGTGCTATCTCAAGAGGCACCGGATCGAGGGGAGATAGTCCCGGAGGAGCCCCAAGGCGACCTTCCGGAGTCCGGGAGCCGAGGGGACAGGGCCCCTGAGAGCTCCGAGTTTGGCCCTCAGCCGAACACCGCCCCGGAACCTCCAGTGGTTCCGGGCTCAGGCAGGCGGCGTCCTTCTAAGAGGGGCAAGATGCCTGTGCCGGTGACCTCTGTCCATCCAGAGGCGCCGGACAATCTGCTGGAAGCGCTTCGCAGCGCTTCCATCAACGAGGAGCACCGTACTATTATGAGTGCGGTGGTCCAGAAGGTTCAGTCCGCCAAGAGCGGGTTGACTGAAGCCAGTGCCAGCCTTCTAACAGGCTTTGAGGTAAGTGTTTTAAAATGTAGTAGAAATATTACCACATAGATAGTAGCCCCTGATGCTTTGTTCGGTGTTCACAAAGAAAAGCCGAACAGAGGATCAAATAATATCACATGAGTCTAATATAAGTATGTCAATATGCATATGCAGGCTTTGCTGCTGGCGTCCACCACACTGACTACGGAGGTCACCGTACTGAAGCAGGACCTCGAGGGGTCCAGGAAAGAGCTCGGCCTTGTCAAGAGGCAGCTCGAGGAGAACAAGGCTAAGTAATACCCTGTCTATAGATATGTATATATAAAATAAGATGCGATTGCAAAATGACAGGATCATTGTATATTCGCCAGGGGCCATGACCGAGGTGGCGACCCTAAAGCAAGCGCTAACCAAGGCTGAAGATAACGCGGCCAAGGAGCGCACCGAGCGAGAGAAGCACGAGGCTCGGGTGGGCGAGGTGCAGCAAGAGCTCCAGGCTCTCATGGTGAAGCACGAGGCATTGGAGCTTGACTCAAAGACGCGGGAGTCTGAGCTTGCCGCGTCCCTTGAGAGCGCAAAAAGTGCCAAGGCCGAAGCCCAAAGGGCCCTCCAGGAGATCGACGCAATGAAGAAGATAGCGGCGGGTAAGGCTTTCTATATGCAAAGCAAGCATGTAAAAGTAAATTACCGATTACTTACCCGAATCCGGAGCTCTCCAGGAGCATTCGTAGATTTGCCCTGCAGCGTGTCCGATGCCGCACAATTTTACCAGGCCGAGGATGGAAGCTCAACGGAGAAGCTGTTCCGGTCTCAGTATGCTGAGGCCGAACACCCGGTGCCAATGAGCGACCAGCTGAAGCAGATGGTCGAGCTACATAAGGCGGCCGATCAAGCCATGAAGGACTTTATAGTCCGGCTATGGCCTAGCGACGCCCTTCCGAACAGCTTCTTCGGCCTGGTGAGGTGGCTTGTGGATGCCTACCCGCGGCAGGAGGTCGTCAAGCGATCTGTCTGCATTGACGGTGCACGCTGGGCTTTCGCCCGTGTGAAATTGCAGTGGGTCTAGCTAGACGTCGTGAAGCTGATCAAGGAGGAGCCGCCGGAGGGCAAGGAGCACCGCCACCCCGAGATGTACTACGAGGGTGTTCTGTCGGGTGCCCGTCTCATAGCGGACGAGTGTTCAAAAGATGTAATATTTGAGTGAGACTTGCTCATTTTATCTTGTATTTATGAACACTTGTTTCATATGTGCTATGCAACGCTTGTTTGAATTTAAAATATTACCTTCTATTTGGCTGTTTATCCAATCTGAGAGATGGCTAGTCCTCGGCTTCTGCCCCCATGCCACGAGTGCTGGGGTGTTCGGGATAAACCTGAGCACTCTTGTTCCCATGTTTGGGTCCTTCGAGGGAGGTGCTCAGTACAACGAACAAGGCAACCGGACTAATAATGCTTTATCACTCTCACTTAGCCATAGAATTCTATAATTTTAAATTTCGGCGAAGCCCCTGGTATTCGGAAGGCCGAATTTGGGGCGCGATACACGCCTTTAAGCCGGACAGGGCCGGCCCCTCGCTCTAAGCGGCATAAGTATTTAGGGACTCGAAAACCTCGCCGAACAGCGACCAGTCTCTCGCCTTATCATGGCAGTCAGTTTTAGCTTTCTCTACTGAGGTGTTGAACCCAGCAGAACCGGGGCACAATCGTAGTAGTTCTCCTAGCGCTACCTTAGCCGATAGAGCGGAACGTAAGGCACCAAAACATAGGAGCCGGGCAAACCCAACATTTGACCAAAGACATGATTCGGAGCTGATGCATATAATGCTATAAGTTCGGGGTGCCGCACTTGTGAAAGTGTTCGGACTTTTCACACCGTATTGTGGGGTACGTAAGCCCCTGGTGTATTGGCCATACCAAAGTGTACGGTTGCAAGGCATCATTAATGAACACACACACACACACACACACATATATATATATATATATAACAAGAATGCAATAATAGTCGTAATGTCATGCATTGTTTATTCAAAAAATTGCGTTAAAGCAGAGTGATACACAGATAGTGTGATAAGCAAAGAGTAGGACTATGTCCCTTCCAAGGGCAAGTTGAGGAATGATATTAAATCGAATATTTCGCTCGTTACTGTAATCCACCTGGGAATTCCGTGGTATGACGTAGTTGTCTGCCTCCTTGGTTGCTGCATCATGTGTTTGGCAGTAGTGCTGCCGGACAGTGTTTCCAGAGATTAAGGTCCTGAAAAAAAATAACCAAACGGGAAGCCCCTAGTGCGGTTTAAGCTGCGTCTTGGGGCGTGCCATAGTTGTGCCCCCTCCCCACCTATGCCCATGGTATTTTTAATGCGTAATTATGTACGCGTGGCACGAGTTTCGCCGTTGGGCTGGGATTGGGGTGGCCGTCGTATTGCTACGCGAACTCAGATTGCGCCAGGCAGTCTATTTGCTGATTGCTCCGAGCACGCTTGAAGGTGTCCGGGCTTTGAAGTGCCGAACTGGTTGATTGCCTTGAGAGGCTGCTTTGCGCTTCTGCTGCGAGGGTCGCGGTGTGCTCCTCTGTTCGGAGAAAGCGCTCTATGTTTCCATTGACTGTAATAACTCCGCGAGGTCCTGGCATCTTGAGCTTGAGGTATGCATAATGTGGTACCGCATTGAATCTAGCAAATGCGGTTCGCCCGAGCAGCGCGTGATAACCACTGCGGAAAGGGACTATATCGAAGATTAACTCTTTGCTTCACAAGTTATCCGGGGATCCGAAGACCACTTCTAGTGTAATTGAGCCTGTGCAATGGGCCTCTACACCTGGAATGACTCCTTTAAAGGTCGTTTTTGTGGGTTTGATCCTTGAGGGGTCTATACCCATTTTGCGCACTGTGTCCTAATAAAGCAGGTTCAGGCTGCTGGCGCCATCCATAAGGACTCGGGTGAGGTGAAATCCTTCAATGATTGGGTCTAGGACCAGGGCAACGGATCCGCCATGGCGGATACTAGTGGGGTGGTCCCTGCGATCGAAGGTGATCGGACAGGAGGACCAAGGGTTGAACTTTGGGGCGACTGGCTCCAACGCATATATGTCCCTGAGCGCACGCTTCCGCTCCCTCTTGGGGATGTGGGTTGCGTATATCATGTTCACCGTCCGCACTTGCGGGGGAAACCTCTTCTGTCCTCCGGTGTGCGGCTGCCGGGGCTCCTCCTCGTCATTACTATGCGGCCCCTTGTCCTTGTTTTCGGCAATTAACTTGCCGGCCTGCTTGAACACCCAACGATCCCTGTTGGTGTGATTGGCTGGCTTGTCTGGGGTGCCGTGTATTTGACACGAGCGATCGAGTATACGGTCCAAGCTGGACGAACCGGGCGTACTTTGTTTGAATGGCTTTTTCCGCTGACCGGATTTAGAGCCTTTGAATCCAGCATTGACTGCCCTATCCTCAGTATTTTCGCTGTTAATGTGGCACTTATGTTTGTTGTGACGTGACCTTCTATTGCCATCCTTGGTATCGGAGGTACCATGGTTCTTTGATATGTTATTACTGCGAGCCAGCCAGCTGTCTTCTCCCGCACAAAAGCGGGTCATGAGCATCGTGAGAGCTGGCATAGATTTCGGCTTTTCCTGACCAAGGTGCCGGGCTAGCCACTCGTCTCAGATGTTGTGTTTGAAAGCCGCTAAGGCCTCTCCATCCAGACAGTCGACGATTTGATTTTTCTTTGTAAGGAACAGAGTCCAGAGTTGCCTGGCCGACTCTTCTGGCTGCTGAATTATGTGGCTCAAGTCATCGCCGTCTGGTGGTCACACATAAGTGCCCTGAAAGTTGTCGAGGAATGCGGCTTCCAGATCTTCCCAACAACTAATGGAGTCCGCTGGCAAGCTGTTAAGCCAATGCCGCACTGGTCCTTTGAGCTTTAGTGGGAGGTATTTGATGGCGTGTAAGTCATCACCGCGAGCCATGTGGATGTGGAGGAGGAAATCCTCAATCCATACCGCGGGATCTGTTGTGCCGTCGTATGATTCAATATTTACAGGTTTGAAACCTTTTGGGAATTGATGATCCATTACTTCGTCTGTGAAGCATAAGGGGTGTGCGGTGCCTCTATATTGGGCTATATCGCGACGCAGCTCGAATGGGTCTTGGCCGCTGTGTTCGGCCCGGCCAGATTTGCTTTTACTGTATCCGGCATGATGTTTATCGTCTCGCAGAGTTGTGCACCCTCGTGATCCGTATATCGATATTGCATGCTTTGCTTTGTCCTCCAATATGTCTCGCAGGTCTGGCGTATCTCCCCATGCCTTTTTATTTGAATGGCGTCGGGGTGGAGGCTGAGCTTTTGGCTGGAATGCCTCTCTATTGCGGCCACGAGGTGGCCGATCAGCCGTATCATACGCTTCTTCCTCCAGTCGGGGTAGTAACCTGCACTTTGGGTAATTCTTGGAGGGGCGCTCGAGTTTATATTCCTCGGCCGCGAGGACTTCAGTCCATCTGTCAGCTAGCAGATCTTGATCAGCTTGAAGCTGCTGCTGCTTTTTCTTCAGGCTATTTGCCGTGGCCATAAGCCGGCGCTTGAAGCGCTCTTGTTCGACGGGATCCTGTGGTACGGCGAATTCATCGTCACCGAGGCTTGCCTCGTCTTCGGAGGGGGGCATGTAATTGTCATCCTCCTCCTCTCCATCTGCCGCTCTCTCAGGAGGGTTGGCTCCTCCATCCTCCTGCTCTAAATCTTGCTGGAGGGGATTGTTGTTGTCTTTGGCACTATACGGAGTGTTATTATCTCCTGTGCCGGTATCACCACTTTTGCTTTGGTGGGACTTAGAGCGGCACCGCTGACGTCGGCGCTTGGGTTGCTTCTTGGAGGGGTCATCCTCCGTTATCTCGTCGCCATTGCCTTCTTTGGGTGTATCCACCATGTATATGTCATATGACGAGGTGGCTTTCCAGTTCCCTATAGGCGCTGGTTCATGTTCGTCTCCTACATCGTCGTCCATACCGTCGATGTCTTCGGAGTTGAAGTCGAGCATGTCGGTTAAATCATCGACAGTGGCTACGAAGTGGGTGGTGGGTGGGCGTCGAATTTCTTCGTCGTCCGCATCCCAATCATGTTGGCCATAGTCCGGCCAGGGCTCTCCTGACAAGGAGAGAGACTTTACTGAATTCAGAATGTTGCCGAAGGGCGACTACTGAAAGATATCCGCGGCGGTGAATTCCATGGTCGGCGCCCAATCGGATTCGATTGGCAGGGGCGCGGATGGTTCGGAGTCCGGAAAAGAGTCCGGCACCTTGGAGTCACGGGCTTCGCAGAGGATTAGGCTGGAGTTCGGCTCGATCGCCGTTGAGACTACAGCCCCTGAGGCGGTGTCTAGCCACCCATCCTAGATTGGCGCAGTTGGCTCCGAGCTAAGGGTCGGAGCTGATGCGGGCACGGCCTCTGGGTTATTGTTCAGTGGCAGAGCTAGGTCATACCCATCGTGACAGTGCAGCACGCCCGGCTATGGCTCGAATCCGTCAAAGATCTAGTCTCCGCGGATGTCAGCCCGTAGTTCAAACTTCCAAATCTGACCTGATGGCCAGGGGCGTAGCTTTCAATCTGCTCCAGATGGCCAAGCGAATCAGCCCGCAGTGCAAAGCCGCCGAACACGAAGATCTGTCCGGGGAGAAAGGTCTCACCCTGGACCGCATCGTTGTTAATGATCGGAGGAGCCATCGGGCCTAAAGGTGAAGACACAGAGGAACTCCTTATGAAAGCACCAATGTCGGTGTCAAAACCGACAGATCTCGAATTGGGGGTCCCGAACTATGCGTCTAGGCCGGATGGTAACAGGAGGCAGGGGGCACAATGTTTTACCCAGGTTCGGGCCCTCTTGATGGAGGTAAAACCCTATGTCCTGCTTGATTAATATTGATGATATGGGTAGTACAAGAGTAGATCTACCACGAGATCAGAGAGGCTAAACCCTAGAAGCTAGCCTATGGTATGATTGTATGTTGTCCTATGGACTAAAACCCTCCAGTTTATATAGACACCGGAGAGGGTTAGGGTTACACAAGGTCGGTTACAAAGGAGGAGATATCCATATCCGTATTGCCTAGCTTGCCTTCCATGCGAACTAGAGTCCTATCCGGACACGATACGAAGTCTTCAATCTTGTATCTTCATAGTCTAACAGTCCGGCCAAAGGATATAATCTGGCTGTCCGGAGACCCCCTGATCCAGGAATCCCTCAACCGGACATCAAAAAATTCCCATCTGCCACATAACCGCGGGCATGACTCTTGAAAGTTTAAACCCTGCAGGGGTGTCCCAACTTAGCACATGACAAGCTCACGATCCGCGGAGACAATCCTCCATCTCGGGACCCTCCGATCAGACTCGGAATCTCGATGCCCAAGACATTTCAACAATGGTAAAACAACTCCAGCAAAATCTCCCAGCGTGCCGACACCCTGATAGTAGCCACGCATATCTCGTCTTAGGCCACGATCGGATGGGTCAAGCTATGAGTAAAACCAGATCCTCAGGTTCCCCCGTGGTGGCCCTGCAGGTTGCCCGTTTGGGACCAACACTGCCCCCCCTGTATTATGTGGAAAAGAATCCTCGGGGACGCGACCTCCTATGCTAATTAATTAATTATCAGGTTAAGTAATTATGTTGTGACAATGGTAAAACCAATGTTGGGCCTTGCTGGAAGAGTTTTATTCAAAGCGAAGTGTCAAGAGGGACCCATAAACCCTCATCGTGTTAGGGACGCAAAATCAAAGAACATAACACTGGTATGACGGAAACTAAGGTGGCAAGAGTGGAACAAAACACCAGGCAAAAGGCCGAGCCTTCCACCCTTTACCAAGTATATAGATGCATTAATTAAATAAGAGATATTGTTATATCCCATGATATCCATGTACCAACATGGAACAACTTGCAACTGCACCTGCAACTAGCAATGCTATAGGAGGGTTGAGCAAAGGGTAACATAGCCAAGCAACGGTTTGCTAGGATGGTGGAAAGATTAGAGGTTGTTTCATGGCATATTGGGAGGCTTGACAAACAAGTGGTAGGTAGCGCAACATAGTGATAGCATCGGGACAACTAGCAAAGCAAAGATGGTACTGAGATCCAAGGTGACGGTCATCTTGCCTGAAATCCCACTAGGAAGAAGATCGAATCCATGAAGTAGACGAACGAACGTAGTCGAACGAATCCTCACAATCACAACGTCATAGGAACTATCGAGAAGAAGCACAACCGGAAAGAAGCAATCAACATCATAAACAACCATCACATAAACAAGGCGTGATGCATGTCCGGTTTAAATATTTATGCATGGCCTGGCAAAGTGCAATAAACAATACTACAAATTAAGTGGAGCTCAATATTCAACAAGTTGCATAGTGACAAAACACCACATTCAAATATTTAGTTCACTCTCATTTAAGCTACTCAACAATATTAAATCTTTTTAAACATGGCAAGAGATGAAGCATAATTAAACTACCTATCTAGGCAAGATTAAGTGAGGCCAAAAACAACAAACAACAATTCTGGTAAATCCCCACATGTCGTTTAGCAATTTAATGCAAACGACAATGTTAAACATCTTAAATGTTGTTATCATGATGCTGATGACATACTTGAGTTATATGCAAGTTAATGAAGATGTTGACATATTAAGATATAGAGCATTTGGTCACCATGGCGGAACGAAAGGGGTGCCATGGCGACGACGACGGAAATGGTGCCACGGCAACATTCCGGTGATCCGACCTCTCGTCGAGATGTCGGTGCAAAAGAAAGTGTGGATGAACGAAACATGCAAAAGATGGTGGGGTGATCCCAGTTATCGGGTTCCCACGGATTGACGGCATGGCAAACAAGGAGAAACGTGCAATGGCAACTTGGACACGGTGCAAACACGAGCATCTCATGAATCGCAAACATTCATTCTCGGAAAGTCATCTCGACGGTTATACCTCCAAAGCATGCGGTTCAAAGTGGGTCGAGTTCGGGGCGGTGTAGAGGAAGTAGACGTTCTCGGAACGGTCGTAGTGGAAGCAGTGGTACACGTTCGTTTTAGGAGAGGTACTTGAAGAATCCAATGTCTTCGAGGCGACGGTGGTGGTACACGCGGCGTTGGGGTACTTGTGGGTCTGGTCTTGGCGGTGTAGATGTACACATTGTCGGGGTACTTGTCTCATCACCGGGTGTAGCCGTACACGTTCGAAGCGGAACTTGGCATATCCATGTACTTGCAAGTCTCTGTCTTCATAGAGATGCAACAGAACAACGACGGTCAAGTGAAGTGAGACCCCGGGTCTACCGAGGCTTGGGATGAACCAAACGAAGCAGCTTAACATCTAGGTCTTGGCGGTCAATGAAGAGGGGCGGTCACGCCTCAGTCTTGCGGGCAGTGGGGGAAGCAGCGGGGGCTCGCTGGGCCACGCTGGAGGCTTGCAACTTCAGCGGCTTGCAGGGAGACCGGCGCCATGGATGGAGTCCGGAGCTCGAGGACAAGTTGGTAGCTGGTGCGGAGCTCTACAATGTCGGCGGGAGCTCTCCCATGGTGTGGTGGCTGCAGCAAAGAGGAGCTGCAGAGGAGGCCAGAGAAGGGGCTCGCTGGCAGGCGAGGCAAGGAGGCACAGGCGTCGTGGCGGCACCATGGCCGACGGGAGCAGCAGCAAGCTCGGCGGGGCCTGGGAGTCGGGTCACTCCGGCGACCGGCCCACAGGGTTGGGTGTGAGCAGCGGCGAGGGGCAAAGTTGTCAGCGGCGGCCTTGGCGCGACAAAGGTGGACTTGAGAAGGGGCCAGAGCAGAGGAGGTTGGCGGGCAGAGCTCGAGGCAAGGGCATGATACGTCTCCAACATATCTATAATATTTGATTGCTCCATGCTATATTATCTTCTGTTTTGGACATGATTGGGCTTTATTATACACTTTTATATTGTTTTTGGGACTAACCTACTAACCGGAGGCCCAGCCCAGAATTGCTGTTTTTTTGCCTATTTTAGGTTTTCGAACAAAAGGAATATTAAACGGAGTCCAAACGAAATGAATCCTTCGGGAATGTGATTTTTGGAACGAGCAAGATCCAGGAGACTTGGACCCTACATCAAGCAACCAACAGGGAAGCCACGAGGTAGGGGGCGCGCCTAACCCCCCCCCCCCCCAGGCGCACCCTCCACCCTCGTGGGCCCCCTGTTACTCCACCGACATACTCCTTCCTCCTATATATACCTACGTACCCCCAAACGATCAGATACGGCGCCCAAACCCTAATTTCACCGCTGTAACTTTCTATATCCACATGATCCCACCTTGGGGGCTGTTCCGGAGCTCCGCCGGAGGGGGCATCGATCACGGGGGGCTTCTACATCAAAACCATAGCCCTTCCGATGAAGTGTGAGTAGTTTGCCTCAGACCTTCAGGTCCATAGTTATTAGCTAGATGGCTTCTTCTCACTTTTTGGATCTCAATACAAAGTTCTCCCCCTCTCTTCTGGAGATCTATTCGATGTAATCTTCTTTTGCGGTGTGTTTGTTGAGACCGATGAATTGTGGGTTTATGATCAAGTTTATCTATGAACAATATTTGAATCTTCTCTGAATTCTTTTATGTATGATTGGTTATCTTTGCAAGTCTCTTTGAATTATTAGTTTGGTTTGGCCTACTAGATTGATCTTTCTTGCAATTAGAGAAGTGCTTAGCTTTGGGTTCAATCTTGCGGTGTCCTTTCCCAGTGGCAGTAGGG
This sequence comes from Triticum monococcum, assembly GCA_034509565.1. Taxonomy (NCBI): domain Eukaryota; kingdom Viridiplantae; phylum Streptophyta; class Magnoliopsida; order Poales; family Poaceae; genus Triticum; species Triticum monococcum. The sequence goes on along the minus strand of CM067847.1, from coordinate 209,507,097 downwards.
GAAGCAAGGCACGTATTGTATTTTTGCCATCGAGGATAACAAGATGGGTTTTTTTTATCATATTGCATGAATTTATCCCTCTACATCATGTCATCTTGCTTAAGGTGTTACTCTGTTCTTATGAACTTAATACTCTAGATGCATGCTGGACAGCGGTCGATGTGTGGAGTAATAGTAGTAGATGAAGGCAGGAGTCGGTCTACTTGTCTCGGATGTGATGCCTATATACATAATCATACCTAGATATTCTCATAAGTATGCTCAATTCTGTCAATTGCTCAATAGTAATTTGTTCACCCACCGTAAAATACTTATGCTCTTGAGAGAAGCCACTAGTGAAACCTATGGCCCCCGGGTCTATCTTCATCATATTAATCTTCCAACACTTAGTTATTTACTTTGCTTTTATTTTACTTTGCATCTTTATCATAAAAATACCAGAAATATTATATTATCATATCTATCATATCTCACTCTCGTAAGTGACCATGTAGGGATTAACAACCCCTTATCGCGTTGGTTGCGACGATTTATTTGTTTTGTGCAGGTGCGAGGGACTCGCACGTAGCCTCCTACTGGATTGATACCTTGGTTCTCAAAAGCTGAGGGAAATACTTACGCTACTTTGCTGCATCACCCTTTCCTCTTCAAGGGAAAACCAACGCAGTGCTCAAGAGGTAGCAAGAAGGATTTCTGGCGCCGTTGCCGGGGAGGTCTACGCAAAAGTCAACATACCAAGTACCCATCACAAACCCTTATCTCCCGCATTACATAATTTTCCATTTGCCTCTCGTTTTCCTCTCCCCCACTTCACCCTTGCCGTTTTATTCACCCTCTCTCTCTATCCTCCCTCTCTTTCTCTATTTGCCTCCTTTTGCCCGTTCCTTATTTGCTTGTGTGTTGGATTGCTTTCTTGTCACGATGGCTCAAGATAACACTAAATTGTGTGACTTTACCAATACCAACAACAATGATTTTATTAGCACTCGATTGCTCCTCTTACCGATGCTGAATCTTGTGAAATTAATGCTACCTTGCTGAATCTTTTCATGAAAGATCCGTTTTCCGGCCTTCTTAGTGAAGATGCCGCTACCCATCTAAATAGCTTTGTTGATTTGTGTGATATGCAAAAGAAGAAAGATGTGGACAATGATATTGTTAAATTGAAGCTATTTCCTTTTTCGCTTAGAGATCATGCTAAAGCTTGGTTTTCGTCTTTGCCTAAAAATAGTATTGATTCTTGGAATAAGTGCAAAGATGCTTTTATCTCTAAGTATTTTCCTCCCGCTAAGATCATCTCTCTTAGAAACGATATTATGAATTTTAAGCAACTTGATCATGAACATGTTGCACAAGCTTGGGAGAGGATGAAATTAATGATAAGTAATTGCCCAACACATGGTTTGAATTTGTGGATGATTATACAAAAAAATTATGCCGGATTGAATTTTGCTTCTAGAAATCTTTTAGATTCGGCCGCGGGAGGCACTTTTATGGAAATCACTTTAGGAGAAGCTACTAAACTCCTAGATAATATTATGGTTAATTATTCTCAATGGCACACTGAAAGATCTACTAATAAGAAAGTGCATGCGATAGAAGAAATTAATGTTTTGAGTGGAAAGATGGATGAACTTATGAAATTATTTGCTAATAAAAGTGTTTCTTTTGATCCTAATGATATGCCTTTGTCTACTTTGATTGAGAATAATAATGAATCTATGGATGTGAATTTTGTTGGTAGGAATAATTTTGGTAACAACGTGTATAGAGGAAACTTTAACCCTAGGCCTTATCCTAGCAATTCCTCTAATAATTATGGTAATTACTACAACAATTCTTATGGAAATTATAATAAGATTCCCTATGATTTTGAATCTAATAGTAAATAATTTATTACTTCGCAAAAGAATTTCAATGCTTTGATTGAAGAGAAATTGCTTAAGATTGATGAGTTGGCTAGGAACGTTGATAGAATTTCTCTTGATGTTGATTCTTTGAAACTTAGATCTATTCCACCTAAGCATGATATCAATGAGTCTCTCAAAGCCATGAGAATTTCCATTGATGAGTGCAAAGAAAGAACCGCTAGGATGCGTGCTAAGAAAGATTGCTTTATAAAAGTGTGTTCTTCTAGTTTCCATGAAAATAAAGATGAAGATCTAAAAGTTATTGATGTCTCCCCTATTAAATCTTTGTTTTGCAATATGAATCTTGATAATGATGGGACTGAATATGACCCACCTTTACCTAGAAGATGTTCCAAAAATTCGGAGTTTTTAGATCTTGATGCTAAATTTGACAAAAGTGGGATTGAAGAGATCAAAACTCTAGATGTTAATGAACCTACTATTTTGGATTTCAAGGAATTTAATTATGATAGCTGCTCTTTGATAGATTGTATTTCCTTGTTGCAATCCGTGCTAAATTCCTCTCATGTTTATAGTCAAAATAAAGCTTTTACCAAACATATCGTTGATGCTTTGATGCAATCTTATGAAGAAAAACTTGAGTTGGAAGTTTCTATCCCTAGAAAACTTTATGATGAGTGGGAACCTACTATTAAAATTAAAATTAAAGATCATGAATGCTATGCTTTGTGTGATTTGGGTGCTAGTGCTTCCACAATTACAAAGACTTTGTGTGATTTGTTAGGTTTCCGTGATTTTGATGATTGCTCTTTAAACTTGCATGATTCCACTATTTAGAAACCTATGGGAAGAATTAATGATGTTCTTACTGTTGCAAATAGGAACTATGTGCCCGTAGATTTTATTGTTCTTGACATAGATTGCAATCCTTCATGTCCTATTATTCTCGGTAGACCTTTCCTTAGAACGATTGGTGCAATTATTGATATGAAGGAAGGGAATATTAGATTACAATTTCCGTTAAGGAAAGGCATGGAACACTTCCATAGAAATAAAATTGAATTACCTTATGAATCTATTATTATATCCACTTATGGATTGCCTACCAAAGATGGCAATACCTAGATCTATCATTGCTTTTTATGCCTAGCTAGGGGCGTTGAACGATAGCGCTTGTTGGGAGGCAACCCAATTTTATTTTTATTCCTTGCTTTTTGATCCTGTTTAGTAATAAATAATTTATCTATCCTCTGTTTTGGTTGTGTTTTTTGTGTTTAATTAGTGTTTGTGCCAAGTAGAACTGTTGGGAAGACTTAGGGAAAGTCTTGTTAATCTTGCTGTAAAAAACAGAAAACTTGAGCGCTCACGAGAACTGCTGCCATTTTTATTTGGAAAGTTATATTTAGTTAATTCTTTTCGCAGATCATTAATAGATAAATTCCTCACGTTCAGCAATTTATTTTAGAATTTTTGGGCTTCCAGATCTTAGGCTAGCTACAGATTACTACAGACTATTCTGTTTTTTAAAGATTCTGTTTTTCGTGTGTTGTTTGCTTATTTTGATGAATCTATGGCTAGTAAAATAGTTTATATACCATAGAGAAGTTGGAATACATTAGGTTTAACACCAATATAAATAAAGAATGAGTTCATTGCAGTACCTTTAAGTGGTCTTTTGTTTTATTTCGCTAACGGAGCTCACGAGATTTTCTACTTTAAGTTTTGTGTTATGAAGTTTTCAAGTTTTGGGTAAGGATTTGATGTATTATGGAACATGGAGTGGCAAGAGCCTAAGCTTGGGGCTTTCCATGGCACCCCCAAGATAATCTAAGGACACCAAAAAGCCAAAGCTTGGGGATGCCTCGGAAGGCACCCCCTCTTTCGTCTACTTCCATTGGTAACTTTACTTGGAGCTATATTTTTATTCACCACATGATAGGTGTTTTGCTTGGAGCGTCTTGTATGATTTGAGTCTTTGCTTTTTAGTTTAGCACAATCATCTTTGATGTACACACCTTTTGAGAGAGACACACATGATTCAGAAATTATTAGAATACTCTATGTGCTTCACTTATATCTTTTGAGTTATATAGTTTTGCTCTAGTACTTCACTTATATCTTTTAGAGCACGGTGGTGGATTTGTTTTATAGAAATTATTGATCTCTCATGCTTCACTTAGATTATTTTGAGAGTCTTAAATAGCATGGTAATTTTCTTAAATAATTCTAATATGCAAGGTATTCAAGATTAGTAAAAAACTTTCTTATGAGTGTTTTGGATACTAAGAGAAGTTGGATGCTTGATGATTGTTTTGAGATATGGAGGTAGTGATATTAAAGTCGTGCTAGTTGAGTAGTTGTGAATTTGAGAAATACTTGTGTTGAAGTTCGCAAGTCCCATAGCATGCACATATGGTAAACGTTATGTAACAAATTTGAAACATGAGGTGTTCTTTGATTGTCCTCCTTATGAGTGGCGGTCGGGGATGAGCGATGGTCTTTTCCTACCAATCTATCCGCCTAGGAGCATGCGTGTAGTGCTTGGTTTTTGATCACTTGTAGATTTTTGCAATAATTATGTGAGTTCTTTATGACTAATGTTGAGTCCATGGATTATACGCACTCTTACCTTTCCATCATTGCTAGCCTCTTCGGTACCGTGCATTGCCCTTTCTCACATTGAGAGTTGGCGCAAACTTCGCCGGTGCATCCAAACCCCGTGATATGATATGCTCTTTCACACATAAATCTCCTTATATCTTCCTCAAAACAGCCACCATACCTACCTATTATGGCATTTCCATAGCCATTCCGAGATATATTTCCATGCAACTTTCCACCATCCCGTTTATCATGACATGTTCATCATTGTCATATTGTTTAGCATGATCATGTAGTTGACATAGTATTCGTGGCAAAGCCATCATTCATAATTCTTTCATACATGTCACTCTTGGTTCATTGCATATCCCGGTACACCGCCGGAGGCATTCATATAGAGTCATACCTTGTTCTAGTATCGAGTTGTAATCATTGAGTTGTAAATAAATAGAAGTGTGATAATCATCATTTAATAGAGCATTCTCCCAATAAAAAAGGAGAAAGGCCAAATAAAAAAAGGAAAGGCCCAAAAAAAGAGAAATGAAAAGGGACAATGCTACTATCTTTTTTTCCACACTTGTGCTTCAAAGTAGCACCATGGTCTTCATGATAGAGAGTCTCTTGTTTTGTCACTTTCATATACTAGTTGGAATTTTTTCATTATAGAACTTGGCTTGTATATTCCAACAATGGGCCTCGTCAAGTGCCCTAGGTCTTCATGAGCAAGCAAGTTGGATGCACACCCACTAGTTTCTTTTGTTGAGCTTTCATTCATTTATAGCTCTAGTGCATCCGTTGCATGGCAATCCCTACTCCTTGCATTAACATCAATCGATGGGCATCTCCATAGCCCATTGATTAGCCTCGTTGATGTGAGACTTTCTCCTTTTTTGTCTTCTCCACATAACCCCCATCATTACACTCTATTCCACCCATAGTGCTATATCCATGGCTCACGCTCATGTATTGCGTGAAGGTTTATAAAGTTTGAGATGACGAAAGTATGAAATAATTGCTTGGCTTGTCATCGGGGTTGTGCATGATGAGGGCATTCTTGTGTGACGAAAATGGAGCATGACTAAACTATATGATTTTGCAGGGATGAACTTTCTTTGGCCATGTTATTTTGAGAAGACATAATTTCTTAGTTAGTATGCGTGAAGTATTATTATTTCTATGTCAATATTAAACTTTTATCTTGAATCTTTCAGATCTGAACATTCATGCCACAATTAAGAACAATTACATTGAAATTATGCCTAGTAGCATTCCACATCAAAAATTCTGTTTTTATCATTTACCTACTCGAGGGCGAGCAGGAATTAAGCTTGGGGATGCTTGATACGTCTCCAACGTATCTATAATTTTTTATTGCTCCATGCTATATTATCTTCTGCTTTGGACATTATTGGGCTTTATTATACACTTTTACATTATATTTGGGACTAACCTACTAACCGGAGGCCCAGCCCAGAATTGCTGTTTTTTGCCTATTTTAGGGTTTCGAAGAAAAGGAATATCAAACGGAGTCCAAACGGAATGAAACCTTCGGGAACGTGATTTTTGGAACAAACAAGATCCAGGAGACTTGGACCCTACATCAAGCAACCAATAGGTATGCCACGAGGTAGGGGGCGCGCCTACCCCCCCCCCCCCAGGCGTGCCCTCCACCCTCGTGGGCCCCCTGTTGCTCCACCGACATACTCCTTCCTCCTATATATACCTACGTACCCCCAAACGATCAGATACGGAGCCAAAACCTTAATTCCATCGCCGTAACTTTCTATATCCACAAGATCCCATCTTGGGGCCTGTTCCGGAGCTCCGTCGGAGGGGGCATCGATCACGGAGGGCTTCTACATCAACACTATAGAACTTCTGATGAAGTGTGAGTAGTTTACCTCAGACCTTCGGGTCCATAGTTATTAGCTAGATGGCTTATTCTCTCTTTTCGGATCTCAATACAAAGTTCTCCCCCTCTCTTGTGGAGATCTATTCGATGTAATCTTATTTTGCGGTGTGTTTGTTGAGACCGATGAATTGTGGGTTTATGATCAAGTTTATCTATGAACAATATTTGAATCTTCTCTGAATTCTTTTATGTATGATTGGTTATCTTTGCAAGTCTCTTCGTATTATCAGTTTGGTTTGGCCTACTAGATTGATCTTTCTTGCAATGGGAGAAGTGCTTAGCTTTGGGTTCAATCTTATGGTGTCCTTTCCCATTGACAGTAGGGGCAGCAAGGTGCGTATTGTATTGTTTCCATCGAGGATAACAAGATGGGTTTTCTATCATATTGCATGAATTTATCCCTCTACATCATGTCATCTTGCTTAAGGCGTTACTCTGTTCTTATGAACTTAATACTCTAGATGCATGCTGGATAGCGGTCGATGTGTGGAGTAATAGTAGTAGATGCAGGCAGGAGTCGGTCTACTTGTCTCGGACGTGATGCCTATATACATGATCATACCTAGATATTCTCATAATATGCTCAATTTTGTCAATTGCTCAACAGTAATTTGTTCACCCACCGTAAAATACTTATGCTCTTGAGAGAAGCCACTGGTGAAACCTATGGCCCCCGGGTCAATCTTCATCATATTAATCTTCCAACACTTAGTTATTTACTTTGCTTTTATTTTACTTCGCATCTTTATCATGAAAATACCAAAAATATTATATTATCATATCTATCAGATCTCACCCTTGTAAGTGACCGTGTAGGGATTCACAACCCCTTATCGTGTTGGTTGTGAGGATTTATTTGTTTTGTGCAAGTGCGAGGGACTCGCGTGTAGCCTCGTACTAGATTGATACCTTGGTTCTCAAAAACTGAGGGAAATACTTATGCTACTTTGTTGCATCACCCTTTCGTCTTCAAGGGAAAACCAACGCAGTGCTCAAGAGGTAGCAGGGCAGCGCACGAGGTGGATCTCCTCTGGGTGGCTGCGCACAGGAGATCGGCGAAGAGGCATGGGTGAGGTGCATCCGGAGGAGCGGGGCTCTCGCTCCTCCCTGGCGGCGTGAGTAGGGGAACGAGGGATAGGGGGTCGAGCAAGTGGGATGGCGGTGCTGGAGGAAGGGACCGAGGTAAAGAGAGGGGGGTCAATCGGCCTAGGGTTAAGGGCGCTGGCTGGGCCTCTGGATGACATTGGGCCAGTAGGGCTGGATGAGGCTGCTACTCCTCCCTCTTTCCTTAATTCTCCTTAAAATAAAATAGCAAGAAAGAAAAAGGAGAGGAAAGAAAAGAACAGGTACGAGAATGAATTTGGCGAAGGGGCTAATTTTCCTGGACCCACGAAAATGTGCATGTTCACGGAAAAATAGAAGTGGCAAGATTGCTGGAATTAAATTCAAACTCATTTGAATTAATTCAAAAGGGTTTGAGCTAGGACTAGGTTTTTGAAGTGCCCGAAAATATTGAGACTTTACGAGGAGTCTCAATAAAAGAGATAAAAATTGTTTGCAAAGTTTGAGGCAAGGATTTGAGATAGAAAATGCATGGAACTTAAACTGCACGTGTGTTATGGTGATTCCATAGTTAATGGAATATTTTTAATATAGCTCCCTAATAATATTGGGAGACTTTTATATGTTGTAAAGAGAAATCACCATGTGCATTTCCCTCGATTTAAATGGACCGAAGCTCCATTCAATTTATTTAGCTGAGTTTTAGAAAGGGGTGCAAGATGACATGATGCAACGCACATGATGCAAAGATGAATGCAACGAACAAAACAAATCACACGACGAATCTTGAAATCCATGGAAGGAATCTGGAGCGCCGGTCTTGGGGCATCACATCGGCGGAGTAGGGCCTCGTCGACGCCAGCGGAGCAGGGACTCGTCGGATCCGACATTGTCCTATGCCTCGTCCTCGATCTCGCCAAATAGCGCCTCGCCCGATTCATCGCCTTCTTTGTAGGCGGCCGCAGCCTCCGCCACCCGCATGCGGTACTGCCAGCGCTCGATGCGACTCTCGCGGGCGGAGCTGTACGAATCGAGCAACGCCTCTTGCTCCGCCCGCTCCGCGATGATCTGGTCCTCCTCCTGCAAGTGCTCCTAGAGAAGATGGTGGTTGGAGGCGGCGTTGGCCTGCGCCTCCTGGAACTACTCCTGATGCTTCTGCCTCACCGTGTCCATGTATTGGGCACGAGCCTCGCCGATGGTCATGGTGCAATGCATCGACGAGGATGGCGCGGACGAGGGGGTTGGCGCTGGATTGTCGACTACCATGTTCTCCATTGGGACGTCGTCGTCCTCCGGCTGCCTGCCGGCCAGCCAGTCGGCAACAATGGCTGCCATCTCCTTGTGGTCCATCGTCCGCTCGTCCCGAAGAGCGCTGGAGCGCGAGGAAGCCATGGTGGGCAGTAGTGGTGTGGATAGGAGAAAGGGAACGGAGGTGGATGACTTTGTCTATGGCCGGTGCAGCAGTTTATATAGAAATGGTGGGCGGCAGAGGGACGGACGTGTGGCGCCAGAGTAGCCGCCTCAGTATCCGCGTATCATTAATGTGGGCGGCAGATGGATAGACGGACGACACTTGTGTCGTTTCAATGTGGAGCAATCGCCTGCACCGGGAAGCGGCGTGAGCGGCACTGACCGTTTCGGGCGGAAAGCGCGCGCGGACGAGGGAGGCGGTCAGGGCGGGCCAGGGCGGTCAGACTCGTGCTTGGTAGCGGGTCGGTCCAGCAGCCATACATGTCGTGTTCATGCCGATAATCAGGCGATGGACGTTGCTTCGGACTCGGAGCCGGCGCTACTGTCCAAGCCGGTTCATGTCGTGTTCACCATAGAGAAGGTGCGGCCGCACTTTGATGCCCTAATGGCGGAAGAGCTACCAGTGTAGGAGGACTTGTGCTACAACCTCCGTCTCCTCAATGAGCACTGGCAAACAAGCGAACAACTATGCCATCACGGACATGTGGCCCTATGATCCTCGCTTCCTGACTGAGCAGCGGGCGCTGTATCAGACCATCCATAGGGCTCGGGAAGACCTCTCCGTCGTCCTTTGAGTTCTTGCGCTTGCCGTGGTGCCGCCGTCTCGCATTGTCAACATGGTGAACGAACATGAGGAATGAGGATATGACTTTACTTGGACAGGATGACAGTGGGGACCCACCAAGGCCATAGCCGCACGTACGCAAGTGCCTCCTTATTATATACAACTATAATTTTTTTGCTTCATCCTGGTTTCCTGACATCATGGCCCCACACCATTGTCAACCTATGTAGTCAATAAACGAGAGAATTGCACAACGAGCAGCCGACAGCTGGGACCAAGAAGCTCGAGCAGTATTTGTGTTTTTGAGTTTTTCTTGAGCGATGTTTTTGTTGTTCAGAGGAGAGCAGGGTATTAACTAGGCGGGCTGTGGCCCGTCTAGCCAAGGACAGATATCCAGCTATTAATTTTTTTCAAGCTGAAAATGGCTAGCCCAGCTATAATTTTTTTTTGAGGAATACCTAGGCAAGGTCAACTTCTTATTCTCCGCCTCGCTGGGCTGCAAATCTTTCCTAGGAGGGATGCATTAGGCTTAACCAGAAAATGGGCTTGATGAAATAATAAATGGGATGTAATTATAAAAGTTGGGCAGTAACTATAAAAAATGCACAAAACACGTAATTAGTTTTTAAAAAATTATTTTTGGATTTTGAAATTTTTAATTTTATTAATTGTTGCGCGCGCAATATTTCTTTGGAGTTTTTTGTGATACAAATTTATTTCGAAATTATTTTTAATCTGACTAGAAATTTCGGGATAAAAATATTTCGGATCCCATCTAATGTGTGAAATTTTATTGAACTCTGTTTTGAGCGGTTGGTTGAAATTATTAATCATTGTCCTAACTAGAAAATGGGTTGTACTTTTAACAAACTATAAATGGGCTGTAGTAAATTCCATTAGAATTCAAAAATGGGATGTACATTCTTACAAATCGCAAATGGGCTATATGTTCTCTGCCACACACTTGTGGGCCTACAAAGTTGACGCGTCCCCTCAAAACAAAAACTAAGTTGATGCGTATGCAAGGCTTTGTCAACTTATAGTCAAGACACGGTTCTAGCAGCAGTGGCTGTTGGATGTCCATCCAATGGATGTCGTGCTTATTCTTCAATCTCGGATATTCTTGCTTCAGCCGGCCAAAAAATAATTCCTCCCCCTGACATCTAGGACGCACCGTTTCGGAGGCTAGCCTGTGGGCCTACTAAGTTGACGTGTACCATGGGCCTTGTCAGCTTAGTCAATATAAATGATTCTAGCTGTAGTGACCATACGATGTCCATCCAACGGCCGCCATGCTTCTTCAACCTCTGTTCTTCTTGCTCCAGCCGCCCAAACCAGCGCCCGTCGTGCCGCCTGCTCTTGCCTTCGCGTTTGGCTGTGCTTCCACCGCTGGCCATGCCATCCCTCTGTACTCACCCACACCTCCTATTATTCTCCGGCAACGACAACCTCAGACCCGAGCCGAAGCAGTCAACCCACATACTCCCCTCCGCGTGGGCATCCACTGCCGCGTCTTCCCCGCCGCCGTGTCGTTCCCTTCCTAGGCCTCGCCGTCGTCCACCACCTTGGTGCTCTCGGCGCGGCGTGGTCAACGTGGTCAACGGAGGACAGCCATCAGAAGAGGACTTTAGGCGGTGAGGCTGACAGCTGGATCCACCAGCTACATCTTCGAACACAAGGAAGTGCCTCCTTATTACTCGCAAAATAAAAATGATTCCTTCCCCTGACAGCTGGGACCGAGGAGCTATATCTTTGCATGCAAGGAAGTGCGTCCTTATCCTCCCTGACCGCTGGGAACAACCCAGTCAAAGCGTACATAGCGTTATCTATTTGGTCGTGAATGTGTACGTACATACTGGTCGATCAGTCGCTCTGCAAGTATGAACCATGGCCGAGTAAGTAGCGGCATGTGTCATTGTAGAGCACCCGACATAGCAGTTCACGCAGTCGTGTCTAAGTCTTGTACATGTACGTATGGCCATAGGGCAAAAAATATGACCACGTACATACATACAGGCGGGGTCTCGAGCACGTACGCGCGCATATATATACGGACGGCCAGGGCTTGTGTACATGGAGAGGCAACAGGCGGCAGCAACGGCGTCATGTTCATCGGGCAGCGAACTTGCTGGGTCGGAACAGAGAAACAACGTCATGTTCATCGGGAGGCAACCGAGTAGGTCGGAATGCGTCGTGTTCATTGGGAGTCAACCGGCTTGGACGGAACAGCCGATCGAAACAAGGCCTGGTGTACCGCAGAACAGAGGAAACGACCTTGTGTTCGACCGGCCACAGTCGAAATGGGATCCTGTTCATTGGGAGGGTCTGGCATACCGCAAAACAGAGGAGCAGACTTCTACTGGACCTCCTACGGATGAAACGGGGTCCTGTTGATCGGGAGGGGTGTGGTGTACCACAAAACGGAGGAAACAGACTTGTGTTGGAGTGCTATGGTCGAAACGGGGGTCCTGTTCATTGGGAGGGGTGTGGCGTATCGCAAAACAAGACTCCACGGGATACTGTTCATCTCCACCATCGACGGCCTCCAGCCTCCCCGGGCAACTGTTCATCCACCGTCGACCTCGTCCAGCCTCCACCTGCGACTGTTCATCCACGGGCTCTTGTTCATCCAGCCTCCACTGCTCCTCCACCGGATACTGTTCAACCAACCCTCTCCACAGGGTCCTGTTCAACCACCCCTCCACGGGCTACTGTTCATCCAGCCCTCCACCGGCTATTGTTCAACCAGCACTCCACGGGGTCCTGTTCATTCAGCCCTCCATAGGGTCCTATTCATCCATTCCTCCACGGGGTTCTGTTCATCCATCCCCTACTGGCTCGGTCGATCGGGGTCCTGTTCATCCAACCCCCCCCCCCCACCGGGAACTGTTCATCCACCCCCAATAACGCTCATTGTTCATCAATGGAAGGAGGCAGTAGGGTTCAATCAGCTCTAGTTAGCAGGAGTAATGAAGGAATCGCTCGATCGGGTTCAGTTAACAACCAGATCGATCGATCGCTCGGGTTCAGTAGGCGAACGCCTCACTTGGGTTCAGTTAGAGCCCAACGCCTTGCACCCACGCGCGTACATGTACGAGACAAACGCGCATCGCTCGGCCCCCGACCACCCACCATAACCGGGAACTCCCTGATATTTTCCTCGCCCTCGCTTCTACCATGCTTTTTCCCGTCATGGATGGCCCAAAGAATGTCATGCAGCTGCGTCTTCGGCCCGCCCAGGATGAAAGACCATTTTCTGTCATATTTTTTGTCATAGAAGTAGGAGCTCACCACATCTATGATGATACCAGGTTTTGTCACAATTATTGTCATAGAAGTGTCATAGGCATGATAGGGAAAAAATTGGCCCAAAATGTCACGGATGTGTCTTTTTTTGTAGTGCCTCCACCCCTTCTCTATTCAAGAGAGAGCCATCAGAACCTGCCTACACTTCCACTACTCATTTTCTGAGAGAGAACCACCTACACATGTGTTGAGACCAAGACATTCCAATCCAACCACAAGAATCTTGGTTTCTAGCCATCCCCAAGTTGATTTCCACTCAAATCATCTTTCCACCATAGCCAAATTTGTGTGAGAGAGTTGAGTGCTGGGGAGACTATCATTTGAAGCACAAGAGCAAGGAGTTCATCGTCAACACACCATCTATTACCTTTTGGAGAGTGGTGTCTCCTAGATTGGTTAGGTGTCACTTGGGAGCCTCAGACAAGATTGTGGAGTTGAACCAAGGAGTTTGTAAGGGCAAGGATATCGCCTACTTCGTCAAGATCTACCCGAGTGAGGCAAGTCCTTCGTGGGTGATGTCCATGGTGGGATAGACTAGGTTGCTTATTCATGGACCCTTCATGGGTGGAGCCCTCCGTGGAGTTGCGCAGCCGTTACCCTTCGTGGGTTGAAGTCTCCATCAACTTGGACGTACGATAGCACCACCTATCGGAACCATGCCAAAACTCTCTATGTCTACATTTCGTTTGCCTTATCCAAACCCTTCCCTTTACCTTCATATGTAATGTTTTACTTTCCGCTGCTACACTCTTAGAATTGCATGTGTAGGTTGATTGCATGACTTGTACTAAGTTGCTAAAATCTGCCAAGACATAAAATTGGGAAAAGGCTAGATTTTTATTTGGTCAAGTAGTCTAATCACCCCCCTCTCGACCTACTTTCGATCCTACAACCGATCTCCCAGTGGGTTGCCTAGGTCCATGCCATTCGGGCAAATCAGACTGCTCGCATCACCCTGAGAAGCCCCCACAGCAAGCCACCAGGCGCGCGGTCCACCCCTCATGGGCGTACTAGCTAGGACGGCCGAGCATAAGGGCTCGCCAGTGAGAGCACCTAACGCCGCCCAATGACGTTGGCCCTGGACAATCCACCGGTCATGGACTTGTCGGGTCACCGGCTCTCTCCGCCTGTGAGCAGCACACGGAGGCGGCTACTCCACCTTCTATTATACGAGAAGTGACTTAAATGTATTATTTCAATACCCTAAGGTGAGAGTCATAACACGAGAAGTTTTCTAAGTGAAGCACTTAGATTCTTCACAGGACACAAAGGCATGAAATTTTAAGGAATGATGAGTGGAGGAGGGAGGTGATCGAAGGGAGATTCCTCGTCATAAAAATCCTTCAAATGTCCATGAAACCATCTGATACAAACAGGAAGCAATGTTCAGAGTCATGCCACTTTGAATCTTTTTGAACCTTATGCCACTTCGAATGTTTCTGCTACATTGCTAACTCTCCCAAGTTGGACTCCCTGAATTGGTAATATCACCTAGTTTTCTTAACCCATTTACTACTCCCAAATCTTAACTCATAAGAAATTGAACTTTAGCTACTCATAAGGTACTACATTAAATGTTTACTAATGTTATTTCATCTATTCCATCGGCTCTTTATCTTTTTGTGCAGTAGTTATCTTATTTCTCTAAATATAAATGAAAATTTATTTCGTTCCTCGCATTCCCTATTTAGGGCTACCAGGAACCTCTTTAAAATCATCCACTTGGCCTATACGTAGCACATAGATCTCGAATAAACTTATAGTTAGTAAACTAGCAAAGGTCTTTCGTTGAAGCTCGCATAAAATTCATGGCAACCGGCTCCCATGGATCATGGCGGTCCAACGAGACACCAATGATACCAAGCCCAGTATACACTTGCTCCTTCTGCCCTAGGACCTTCACAAACCTCCAAGCTCGTGGTGGACATATGACAAAACATCGTCAAGAGGTCCTAGAGAATAGGAGGAAGCATGAAGAATACATGACCAAAAAGGCCAAGGAGTTCTCGATGGAGCCACTATCACCAAACACGGCTTATTGGAGAAGGTATCGCAAGGGTAAGGAGAAGCCTGAAGAGATTATATTTTTTCCAATACAAATGTCCAGGGAGTTATCTGAAGATGATGGTGGATCAAGCAATGTCCCCATGCCATATGGGAGTGTGGCAACTAATACCTCTATGATGTTGACCGTGGAAGAGAAGGAGATAGGAGATGAAGAGGAGAACCTGAACATTGATCTTACCTTGAAGTTGTGATTTGATTCATCGCTATGAGTTTGCTGATATTGGGCGAGGCTCTATGTTCCATTTCACTCTTTGCTGGAAGAATTTGATGTATTAGTTAGTTTGAACAATCTATTTTGTTCTTAAAGCATTTTTGTTATCAACAAGTTTGATTTAGTTATGTAAAACACACCATATCATGCTATCATTTTTATCGTTGTACGAAATACTTCTTATCAACATTCGTAGTTTGGTGAATAAATTCATATAATGGTGAGTCTGTTCGCAACATTAAATGTATCACAAATATCTTGCATAGCATTTCAGATTTTTGTTTGATATCTTGAACAAATCATAAAAGAATGAGTAAGTTTGTTGTAATAAATCTAGGCCTAGATGGAATCGACTGAACGGATGGGAAACTAATCAAACCTTGCATCATATAGTCACTAATGCAATAATTACCTAGTTAAATACAAAATTATCTCCATTAAAAATGCATAATTACTCTCTTCAAATTCCAGCAACGATTGCCATTTGCATCCTTTCGGTGTTTCAAACATCATCAAATACTTTCAAACACCATCAAATCCTTTCAGTGATACATACATATATATAATAGCCATTCTATTAATGTTCATAAAATATTATTCGGTTAATGTCTTTGAACTGTCCCCGCTCAAGTAGCTAAACTGCATACGACCAAATGTCTAGGTCAAGCATTTTTTTCTAAACAAGGCGTGTAATATACCATTAAAAATTTGAGCACAAGAAGATAAATTCTCATATACATCATTCTTGCAAATTGGTCATAGTTGAAAAGCAGTCTAAAAAGGCGATTTTTTCCATATTAAAAACCTGAAATGAAATTTTGATCGCATTTTCAAACCACTTATTGGTATGACACAAATGATGTGGTGCTGGAAATCTGCTACAAGCATGCCCCTTTAGAAACATTTCTCCAGTTCCATACAGTTTAAAGATATTTGAAAAGTGGTGGATTTTTTACCAAAAATACAAGACATATTTTGCTCTAACTTTGAAACGGCTTGTCAAAATTTAGCAAATAATGTTTCATGAAATATCTATGGAAAATGCAAAACTTTTTTCTATATATCCTTTTTTCAAATTTCTTATAGTTTAAAATAAAATATGAGAATATGGGAATTCTTTTCAAATGCGGAACCTTTAAAGGTTTCTCAGATGGGGCAAATGATATACGTTGGAAAATATTAAAAATGCTAAAGTTTTTATGTTACGTATTTTGTCAGATTCATAATTGCTAAATTCAAATTTTGAATATGGAAACATGGATCGTGTTGTTTCTCCGTCTCCTAACAGAATAGATGAATAGAAGAGTGTGTGGGCTTGAACTGAGGGATTTTAATAGTCTGGACTTCACTCTATTATTAGATTCTATATTTTCTCGTAACTTTTCAAACATCTATCATAACTAAGAAAATGATATACAATTAGACAACTATTGAAAAGGGCCAACCTTTTCATGTGAAACATTTCACCAAATTCACCAGGTTTATAAGAAGTTTTGAATATGGTAAAATTCATTAGTAACCTTTTGTTTTTCTGAACCTCCCAATTCAGAGGGAGCATCTATTTCACATTGAAAGTGCAACTAATCCCCGGGTGGTTTTGGTAATTCATAACAACATATAACTCATTGAACTAATATACATTCAAGTTTAATATTGCAGAAAGTTCAATGAATGGCATGGCATGGACTAGACATGTGGACCCCTCAAAGTGCTGAGGACACACATTGGCAAAAGCTCAAGACTCTTCATTTCTATTTTAGTGATCCAAGATCACATTGAGTCCATAGAAAAACCAATAGTATTAAAAGGGGATGAGGTGTTTCTTAATGGTCTACTTGCTCAAAATGCTCAGTGATATTACTCCAAATCCCTCAACCACTTTCTCATCCCAAATATGTCCAAAACTCAAATTCAAACTTGGCCCCACCAAATTATCCTATCCAGTGCTACTGAGTTCATATGACATAGCCACTGCTAGAAACCCTAATAGTTTGGTTGCACCGATACGGATCTCGGTCTCACCAAGATGGCCTTGCAAACTCTCTGTTGCTTGTTGCAATTATTTCGGTCTCACCGAAATGTGCAATCGGTCTCACCGAGTTTGCTTGACATCTTCTCTGTTGTCCTATTGCCTCACTTTGGTCTCACCGAGTTGATGCAATCGGTCCCACCGAGTTGATGTTTGCCCTAAGCCCTAGCACATCGGTCCCACTGAGTTGTTCCAGTTGGTCCCGCCAAGATTCCTAACATTCACATTTTGAAATGAATCAGTCTCACCGAGTTCTTCTATTCGGTCTGACCGAGTTGGATCAAATGTGTGTAACGGTTGGATTTTGTGTGGAGGCTATATATACCCCTCCACCCCCTTCTCCATATGTGACAGAGCCATCAGAACATGCCTACACTTCCAGCATACATTTTCTGAGAGAGAACCACCTACTCATGTGTTGAGATCCAGATATTCCAATCCTACCACAAGAATCTTGATTTCTAGCCTTCCCCAAGTGTTGGGATACACAAATAGGGGTGTATGTTTCCCCTGACATGTGCACGGACGACGGGCCTCCGGTCCAACAAGATGGCAACATCCAAGACAAAGGCCAAGCCAGAGAAATAGCCCTTTGAGAAATCAAATGGTGGATCAAGAAGACCAAGACCAACTAAAGGAGCAATATACCACCAAGGAAGAACCTCCCTTGCTGGGTAGGCAAGCCTGGCGGGGTCGTGGTTGCCCCGAAGACAAGTCTCAAGACTGCCTCAGAAAGCTTACCGGGGATGCTGAGGACAAATTACCCCACCAAGGCTCCACCGCTCCACCTCACAACAACGCAAGTCACTGATCGATGCGGTGTCGAGCCCCCAAGTGACTAAGTGGTTGTTATTTGGCACGTGGCAGCCACGTCCGAAGGAAATAACCTCCAAATGACACCCATCCATGGACGTGTCATGCAGGCAGGCGAGAAGGTGGCCGAACGGTACGGCAAGGCTTGCCGGGCTACACTATGATGTGACACTAAGCGATGCATTTAATGCACCTTATCCTGTCCGCAGAGTTAGGTATGATAGCACTGTTTGCTATCTAATCAGTACACAATGACTAATTTGCCATTATAGTGACCCCTTGACCTACAAAAGGAGGATTGTGGCAACCTTAGAAAGGATTCAGACCCTTGTACACTCAGACGCACGTACCTGCTCTCGCCCCGAGGCAACGTTGCTGGGCTAGGGCGACGCGTCTCCACCACAGTCCTCTCATCAATTCACCAAAGCAGGAGTAGGGCTTTATGCCTCACAGCGGCCTGAACTGAGTAAAAACTACCTGTGTGATCGCTGTCGTGCTGCTCCACGCCCTCCGCTCTCTATGCAATGTGCTCTTCCCCCCTGCCGAACCACAAGGGGCCAATGGTCCCATAGGTGGTCGTGTTTTCC
This sequence comes from Triticum monococcum, assembly GCA_034509565.1. Taxonomy (NCBI): domain Eukaryota; kingdom Viridiplantae; phylum Streptophyta; class Magnoliopsida; order Poales; family Poaceae; genus Triticum; species Triticum monococcum. The sequence goes on along the minus strand of CM067847.1, from coordinate 209,488,603 downwards.
CACGACATCTTTGGCATGCCACGTAGGGGGAGCGCTTACGCGAACCCAAGAGCATAAGTAGCGCATCATTTTCATCATCGTTCTCTCCATCGACGACTTCATCATCCATGACGCCTAAGAAAAGGCGGGGAATGGTGGGACGGGAGGGAACCCTGTCCAATCTCCATCATGTCTCCCACCGCGGCTGCAGCGGCGGCGGGAACCAGGAATGATGGCGGCATGACAATCCCAAACGGTTTAGGCAGCATGGTCGCCATGCAAGCCTCGTTCAGGAAAAGGAGCAAGGTGTACGGTACAAGGTTTCTCTGTCTTCCACTCTCACTTATCAACGATCGAGCTACTCTGGGTTTAGCATCATCAATGTCGATGAGCCCGCGCGATACTCGGTCCAGCATTTACCCTGCTTTGGGAAATCCTGTGTAGAGCGCCGGTGTGAATCCGTTGATTGATGCCCTGGCAAGGCCGTCCACATTGGCGTGATTTTTGTGCCACCTATCGTCAGATTGTTTAAAAAATGTAAACAGGAGGATAGGGAATCCGACCGTGCCTTACATCGCGCCCTACTAATATGTCTCCGTCGTATCTATAATTTGTTATTGTTCCATGCCAATATTATTCAACTTTCATATACTTTTGGCAACTCTTTATACTATTTTTGGGACTAACATATTGATCCAGTGCCCAGTGCCAGTTCTTGTTTGTTGCATATTTGATGTTTCGCAGAAACCCCTTATCAAACGGAATCCAAACGGGATAAAAACGGACGGAGAATATTTTTGGAATATTTGGAGAATTCCGGAAGAAAAATGCACGCGAGACGGTGCCTGAGGGAGGCACGAGGTAGGGGGCATGCCCCTGACCCTCGTGGGCTCCTCGTAAGGCGGTTGATGCCCTTCTTCGGCCGCAAGAAAGCTAATTTTTGGAGAGAGAGAAATCACGGCGAATTTTTCAGTCCAATCGGAGTTACAGATCTCAATATATATACAAAACGGTGAAAGGGCAGAAGAAGGGAACACAGAAATAGAGAGAGACAGAGAGACAAATACAATCTCAGAGGGGCTCTCGCCCCTCCCACACCATGGAGACCAAGGACCAGAGGGGAAACCCTTCTCCCATCTAGGGAGGAGGTCAAGGAAGAAGAAGAAGAAGAAGAAGAAGAAGAAGAAGAAGAAGAAGAAGAAGAAGAAGAAGAAGAAGAAGAAGAAGAAGAAGAAGGAGGAGGAGGAGGAGGAGGAGGGGGGGGCTCTATCCCCCTCGCTTCCGGTGGCGCCTGTGTGCCACCGGGGGCCATCATCATCACCGCAATCTTCACCGACAACTTCACCACCATCATCACCAACTCTTCCCCCCTCTATGCAGCGGTGTAACCCCTCTTTTACCCGCTGTAATCTCTACTTAAACATGGTGCTCAATGCTATATATTATTTCCCAATGATGTATGGCTATCCTATGATGTTTGAGTAGATTCGTTTTGTCCAATGGGTTAATTGATGATTGTGATTGGTTTGAGTTGCATGTTTTATTATTGGTGTTGTCCTATGGTGCTCTTCGTGTCACGCAAGCGTGAGGGATTCCCACTATAGGGTTTGCAATATGTTTATGATTTGCTTATGGTGGGTGGCGTGAGTGACAAAAGCACAGACCCGAGTAAGTAGGTTGTTTGCGTATGGGATAAAGAGGACTTGATACTTTAATGCTATGGTTGTGTTTTACCTTAATGATCTTTAGTAGTTGCGAATGCTTCTAGAGTTCCAATCATAAGTGCATATGATCCAAGTAGAGAAAGCATGTTAGCTTATGCCTCTCCCTCATATAAAATTGCAATAATGATTACCGGTCTAGTTATCGATTGCCTAGGGACAAATAACTTTCTCGTAAGAAAAAGCTCTCTACTAAAACTAACTTAGTTGTGTCTTTATCTAAACAGCCCCTACTTTTTATTTACGCACTCTTTATTATCTTGCAAACCTATCCAACAACTCCTACAAAGTACTTCTAGTTTCATAATTGTTCTAGGTAAAGCGAACATCAAGCATGCGTAGAGTTGTATCAGTGGTCGATAGAACTTGAGGGAATATTTATTCTACCTTTAGCTCCTCGTTGGGTTCGACACTCTTACTTATCGAAAGAGGCTACAATTGATCCCCTATACTTTTGGGTTATCAAGACCTTTTTCTGGCGCTGTTGCCGGGGAGCAATAGCGTGGGGTGAATATTCTCGTGTGTGCTTGTTTGCTTTATCACTAAGTAATTTTTATTTGTTGTTCTTAGTTGTTCTTTATCTTTAGTTATGGATATGGAACACGAAATACGAAAAAATAGGTGTATCTGCTACTCATGGAGATGGGGAACCTCCTAAAACCCTCGATGCTCATTATGTGAAAGATATTATGTACTACTTCGATAATCCTGAGAAAACCCCATTCAATTATGTTATGGGAGACATGTTGGATCAATGTGAATACTTTAGGGATTATCGCTTGACTCAAAAAGGGAAACTATTATGGGATCAAATTCATATGTTGCATTGGTATGCTCGACAACTTTGCTTGAGATATGATTATACTTGTTGCTCTAGGATGAAGGCTCCACACCTTCCCTTTTCATGCAAATTTAATGATGACAAAACCTTGGCTTCCTATGCTAATGGTATATATGATTGCTATGATGTGGAACAAATAGAATAATTTGTTGCTTTTATGGGTGCTTATGAAATTGAATCTTTGTTTAAAGAGTGTGAAAATTTTGATGATTCAGTTTATAGACCTGAAAATTTAGCTATCCTTAAACATTGCTATGAGAATTATGAATTCAATGCCGATATTGATGCATTTATTGGGAAAGTCTCCACTGTCCAAGAAGAGACTAATATTTTGCAGGAATCTTTGGAAGAAGATTGATGAAACTGTGAGCTCATTGGATGAAAAAGATGATGAGGAGAACGAAGAACAAAAGGAGGAAGAGCGGATTAGCTACCCGTGCCCACCTTCTAATGAGAGTAACTCTTCAACTCATACATTGTTTAATTTCCCTTCGTGCTTACCGAAGGATGATTGCTATGATGACTGTTATGATCCCGTTGATTCTATTGAAATATCCCTTTTTGATGATGCTTGCTATGCTTGTGGCCAAGATGCCAATATAAATTATGCACATGGAGATGAACTTGCTATAGTTCCTTATGTTAAACATGAAATTGTTGCTATTGCACCCACGCACGATAGTCCTATTATCTTCTTGAATTCTCCCGACTACACTATATCGAAGAAGTTTACCCTTATTAAGGATTATATTGATGGGTTGCTTTTTACTATTACACATGATGATTTTGATGAATATAATATGCATGTGCTTGCTTATCCTACTTGCAATTATTATGAGAGAGGAACTATATCTCCACCTCTCTATGTTTCCAATACGATAAAATTGCAAGAAACTGTTTATACTATGCATTGGCCTTTACTATGTGTGCATAAATTGTTCTTTTATGACATGCCGATGCATAGGAAGAGAGTTAGACTTCTTTGTTGCATGATATATGTTACTTTGTGCTCACTACTAAATTACAAATCATTGTTGATTCAAATTGGCTTTGATATACCTTGGGATCCGGGTGGATCCATTACTTGAGCACTATATGCCTAGCTTAATGGCTTTAAAGAAAGCGCTGCCAGGGAGACAACCCGAACGTTTTAGAGAGTCATTTATTTCTGTTGAGGTCTTTTATATAGTTTAAAAACAAAAAAAATAAAGAGGGGAACCTAAAACTTTTTCAAAAAAAGAAAAGTGAAAGTGAGATAGACGAGAATTGTGAAAGTGGGGGACGTCCTTGAACTTTGTTCATGCCCATGGAAACTTTGTGAATCTTAATTACAGAAAAATTTCAAAAAAAATAATTATCCCCTTGTACAATTCCATTGTATCATAAAAATAATGTGCCAAGGTTTGCCTTTAGGATGTTTACTTTGCTTGTTGGTTTGTACGGTGCAGGACAGAAACTTTGGCTGTAGCGCGTGATTTTACCTTTTTTATTGGAACGTCAAATGTTTCTGATTCTTTTTGCACTGTCTTTCTATACAAATTTTTTATTTTTCCTAATTTTGGTACAATTTTTGGAGTACCAGAGGTATGGTGAATGTTCAGATTATTACAGACTGTTCTGTTTTAGACAGATTCTGTTTTTGATGCATAGTTTGCTTGTTTTGATGAAACTATCGAATTATATCAGTGGATTAAGCCATGGAAAAGTTATTCTACAGTATATATAATGCAAAAACAAAATATGAATTGGTTTTCAACAGTACTTAGAGTAGTGATTTGCTTTATTATACTAACGGATCTTACCAAGTTTTCTGTTGAAGTTTTGTGTGGATGAAGTGTTCGATGATCGAGAAGGTCCCGATGTGAGGAGAAGGAAGAGAGGCAAGAGCTCAAGCTTGGGGATGCCCGAGGCACCCCAAGTAAATATTCAAGGAGACTCAAGCGTCTAAGCTTGGGGATACCCCGAAAGGCAACCCCTCTTTCTTCAACAAATATCGGTATGTTTTCGGATTCGTTTCATTCATGTGATATGTGTAAATCTTGGAGCGTATTTTGCATTTACTTTTCATTTTTTATTTTATGCAACATGCTGGTATGAGATAGTCCTTGGTTGATTTATAGAATTCTCATTGCACTTCATTTATATCTTTTGAGTATGGCTTTATAGAATGCTTCATGTACTTCACTTATATCATTTGAAGTTTGGATTGCCTGTTTCTCTTTACATAGAAAACCGCCATTTGTAGAATGCTATTTTGCTTCACTTATATTCGTTAGAGCATGGGCATATCTTTTGTAGAAAGAATTGAACTCTTGTGCTTCACTTATATCTATTTAGAGAGATGACAGGAACTGGTCATTCACATGGTTAGTCATAAAATCCTACATAAAACTTGTAGATCACTCAATATGATATGTTTGATTCCTTGCAATAGTTTTGCGATATAAAGATGGTGATATTAGAGTCATGCTAGTGGGTAGTTGTGGATTGTAGAAATACTTGTGTTGAGGTTTGTGATTCCCGTAGCATGCACGTATGGTGAACCGTTATGTAACGAAGTCGGAGCATGAGGTATTTATTGATTGTCTTCCTTATGAGTGGCGGTCGGGGATGAGCGATGGTATTTTCCTACCAATCTATCCCCCTAGGGGCATGCATAGTAGTACTTTGCTTCGAGGGCTGATAAACTGTTGCAATAAGTATGTGAGTTCTTTATGACTAATGTTGAGTCCATGGATTATACGCACTCTCACCCTTCCATCACTGCTAGCCTCTTCGATACCGTGCATTGCCCTTTCTCACCTCGAGAGTTGGTCAAACTTCGCTGGTAAATCCAAAACCCGTGATATGATACGCTCTGTCACACATAAGCCTCCTTATATCTTTCTCAAAATAGCCACCATACCTACCTATTATGGCATTTCCATAGCCATTCCAAGATATATTGCCATGCAGCTTCCATCATCATCATATACATGACTTGAGAATTCATTGTCATATTGCTTTGCATGATCGTAAGATAGCTAGCATGATGTTTTCATGGCTTGTCCCTTTTTTGATGTCATTGCTACACTAGATCATTGCACATCCCAGTACACCGTCGAACGCATTCATATATAGTCATATCTTTATTCTAGTATCGAGTTGTAATATTGAGTTGTAAGTAAATAAAAGTGTGATGATCATCATTATTAGAGCATTGCCCCATCAAAAAAAGAGGCCAAAGAAGCCTAAATAAAAAAGGGGGGCCAAAGAAGCCCGTAAAAAAAGAAAAAAGAAAAAGAAAAAAGAAAAAGGGGCAATGTTACTATCCTTTTACCACACTTGTGCTTCAAAGTAGCACCATGTTCTTCATATAGAGAGTCTCTTGAGTTATCACTTTCATATACTAGTGGGAATTTTCATTATAGAACTTGGCTTGTATATTCCGATGATGGGCTTCCTCAAATGCCCGAGGTCTTCATGAGCAAGCAAGTTGCATGCACACCCACTTAGTTTCAGTTGAGCTTTCATACACTTATAGCTCTAGTGCATCCATTGCATGGCAATCCCTACTCCTCACATTGACATCAATTGATGGGCATCTCCATAGCCCGTTGATTAGCCGCGTTGATGTGAGACTTTCTCCCTTTTTGTCTTCTCCACACAACCTCCACCATCATATTCTATTCCACCTATATTGCTATGTCCATGGCTCACGCTCATGTATTGCATGAGGGTTGAAAAAGCTGAAGCGCGTTAAAAAGTATGAACCAATTGCTCGGCTTGTCATCAGGGTTGTGCATGATGTGAATATTTTGTGTGGTGAAGATGGAGCATAGCTAGACTATATGATTTTGTAGGGATAACTTTCTTTGGCCATGTTATTTTGAAAAGACATGATTGCTTTATTAGTAGGCTTGAAGTATTATTGTTTTTATGTCAAATGATAGACTATTGCTTTGAATCACTCGTATCTTAATATTCATGCCATGATTAGAAACATGATCAAGATTATGCTAGGTAGCATTCCACATCAAAAATTATCTTTTTTATCATTTACCTACTCGAGGACGAGCAAGAATTAAGCTTGGGGATGTTGATACGTCTCCGTCGTATCTATAATTTTTGATTGTTCTATGCCAATATTATTCAACTTCCATATACTTTTGGCAACTTTTTATACTATTTTTGGGACTAAGATATTGATCCAGTGCCCAGTGCTAGTTCCTATTTGTTGCATGTTTTATGTTTCACAGAAACCCCATATCAAAAGGAATCCAAACGGGATAAAAATGGACGAAGAATATTTTTGGAATATTTGGAGAATTCCGGAAGAAAAATCCACACGAGATGGTGCCCGAGGGAGGCACGAGGCAGGGGGCGCTCCCCCTGGGCGCGCCCCTGACCCTCGTGGGCTCCCCGTAAGGCGGTTGATGCCCTTCTTTGGCCGCAAGAAAGCTAATTTTTGGAAGAAAAAAATCACGGCGAAGATTTCAGTCCAATCGGAGTTACGGATCTCCATATATAAACGAAACGATGAAAGGGCAGAAGAAGGGAATGCAGAAACAGAGAGAGACAGAGAGACATATCCAATCTCGGAGGGGCTCTCGCCCCTCCCACGCCATGGAGACCAAGGACCAAAGGGGAAACCCTTCTCCCATCTAGGGAGGAGGTCAAGGAAGAAGAAGAAGGAGGGGGGCTCTCTCCCCCTCGCTTCCGGTGGCGCCGGAGTGCCACCGGGGGCTATCATCATCACCACAATCTTCACCAACAACTTCACCGCCATCATCACCAACTCTTCCCCCCTCTATGCAGCAGTGTAACCCCTCTTTTACCCGCTGTAATCTCTACTTAAACATGGTGCTCAACACTATATATTATTTCCCAATGATGTATGGCTATCCTATGATGTTTGAGTAGATCTGTTTTGTCCAATGGGTTAATTGATGATCGTGATTGGTTTGAGTTGCATGTTTTATTATTGGTGTTGTCCTATGGTGCTCTCCATGTCGTGCAAGCGTGAGGGATTCCTACTTTAGGGTTTGCAATATGTTCATGATTTGCTTATGGTGGGTGGCATGAGTGACAGAAGCACATATCCGAGTAAGTAGGTTGTTTGTGTATGGGATAAAGAGGACTTGCTACTTTAAAGCTATGGTTGGGTTTTACCTTAATGATATTTAGTAGTTGCGGATGCTTGCGAGAGTTCCAATCATAAGTGCATATGATCCAAGTAGAGAAAGTATGTTAGCTTATGCCTCTCCCTCATATAAAATTGCAATAATGATTACCGGTATAGTTATCGATTGCCTAGGGACAAATAACTTTCTCGTAACAAAAAGCTCTCTACTAAAACTAACTTAGTTGTGTCTTTATATAAATAGCCCCTAATTATTATTTACGCACTCTTTATTATCTTGCAAACCTATCCAATAACTCCTACAAAGTACTTCTAGTTTCATACTTGTTCTAGGTAAAGCGAGCGTCAAGCGTGCGTAGAGTTGTATTGGTGGTCGATAGAACTTGAGGGAATATTTGTTCTACCTTTAGCTCCTCATTGGGTTCGACTCTCTTACTTATCGAAAGAGGCTACAATTGATCCCCTATACTTGTGGATTGTCACCTACCGCCCACTAGATACGTATGATTCCTCCCGGCACCCGCCGGGAGCCGGAAAGCAACATGCATGGCGCCATACTTCCCGAAGCATGCGAACCCGACGAGCGGCCGCACCTGAAGGGAGTGGAAGGAATTGAGGATGAAAGCTAAGTCCACGCAATCTTACTCCATTATAGACCTAGAATTTGCATTTTCTTATCCCTTGGATACCCAAGGTGTTCGTATGAGGAAAACTTTTGTGTGATGGCACCTTACTAGTCTTTGTGTCCGCCCTCGCTCTGTTCCGAGCCCTGCTCACATAATGGGTGGCCGCGTCGAAAACTACCAAGGAAAACTTGTCAGGACACATCCTCGCCAGAATGAACGCTAAGGGCCTGACCCTTACAACAATTGTAGCAGTGTGATACCGGTAGGCACCAACAAATACGCAAGGAGACTAGCAATACAGACGCCCAGGGTGAACACAAGAGGGATAAACATGCAGTTGAAATAAAGTAAAGACATCAGTTCCACACAAGCATAAGCAGTACAATGTCTAAACACGGGACATGCATTATGTTTTATTATAGGACATCCAAAGCGACAAGAAACATTCAAGGTCATGCCAGGCGGGGTCGCGAGGCCCTGGGGACAGCAAGGACCTTGTCAGTGAAAGTAGTGGTCCTCGGCAGCGGAAACGTCCCGGCCCTCCAGTGGGTTCCTGAAGCCATCGGCGAGGTCGAGGTCTGGGTGGCGGTAGGCGATGTTACTCAGGACCATGAAGAGGGCGTTGCAGGAAAGCTTCCATGATTCACTTGCAAAACCATCAGCCCTTCCTCCTTCATGTATCTTTAGAATTTTGATTAACTCGTTGAAGAAGAGCCCCAACTTGACGCTGGGGACCTCATGCATGTTGGCCGAGAAGACTGACCCCTCCATGCCCATCGCTGTAGTTTGGGCAGTAAGGTGCTCGGCGATATCAATCAAGCTTTTGATCCAAAGGTCGACCTGCCCAGAGTGGTTCACCAGCATGACCTCTACATCTTTTCGAAGGAGCCTTGCGGTATCCAGTTCCTTCATCACCTGCTTCTCGTGGACCTCGCCAGACTCGATCAAGCTCTCCAAGGTGCCAACCCTGGCCTTCATGTCTTCAGTGGTGCTATTGGCAGTCTCAAGGTTTTGACTCTTGGAGGAGAGTTAAGATTGCACCTCCTCTAGAAGGGTCTCTACTTTCTGCACATCCTCCTGGAGGTTCACAACTTCCTTGGTGCTTCTGGCAAGCTCTTCTATCAATTTGGCCACCTGTTTTTCGAGATCAGCCTTCGCAGTGGATGCAGTGGCAAGGCCGTTAGCAAGCTTCTTTAGTTGGGCGGCAGAGTCAGCGGTAAGAGCATACAGGGCTACCTTGTGCTTGTCCTCCAGCTCCTTGGCATGTAGCTGGACAAGGGCTTCTAGTTCATCATCCTTGGTGCGGAGGGTGGCCTCGAGGTTTCCCTCCCGGGAAGAGATACTCTACTCCCTGGTATCCAAAAGTGTGGTGCGCTCCGGCAGGCGGGCCTCCCGGGCAATGATGTCCTCCCTTGCCATGGAGATCGTCTCTTGCTGCGTTATAAGGAACTAGAACTTCTTGCCGTGCCACTCGCACAACTCGCTACCCTTGCCCCTCAACTTCTGGTCCACCTTGTTGGCGGACTTGCGCAGCTCCTTAAGTAGCTGCTATTTCTGGTTGTGCCAATTCTGCTTCGCCTTAACGCCTGCCGCCATGGACTCCAGGAAAGAAAAGTCCATGGCAATGGCGACAGCGTCATCTGCCTCTTCAACCTCCTGGTACAACGACGCCAAGATACGTTGGATCTCTCCATCGAATTCTGTGCTTGTCGACACTAACGAACCAGGGGTTTCGAGCCCAGGCTGCGCAAGCACCAGTGCTAATTGACTCGAAGCTAGCGGCAGGGCCCCGCCAAAGTGCCAAATGAAGGAAGGGGGTCCATAGTTTGGAGGGGGTTTCTCTTCAACCAATACCCCCGATCCTGACGCGCTACCGGGGGTTTTATCTGATTCCTTCGAGAGCTCCTGGGTACCCCCGGCAACATGCTCCTACCCCTCCGTGGCAGCAAAATTGGTGGCTTCCACCACGGCATCCTTCCCTATGCTGGCCACCTCTTCCAGCAGTTCAGGCTCTTCAATCAGAGGGGCTGCAGGCAGAGTCAACAAACAATGATAAGGGTGCAGAATTACTGGCAAGCTAGTGACATTGAGTGAGATGGTAAGAGAAGCAGAACACAAAAGAGCAAATGGATTATCCGGAGATGCCTGCCATGGTGGAGCTTCGGTTTCCCCGGTAATGTCAGTTGTCGGTCCATGGCCACCATCCCCTCCCTCGGTAACAATGGCATCGTCTTGGGTAGACCCACCCATGGAAACCTTTGCCGGGGACCCATCGACTCAATCGGCGGGCAGAGTGGGCCCCTCTTGGAGGGGCTCGCCCTGAGTGGTCTCCCCTCCTCCTTTGGCTGAGGAGATGGGGAGTTCTCCCGCGTCACCTCTTGCGGGAGGAGTCAGTCCTATGATTTTGAGTTGGGAGCTGGGCTGGGGTTTGATGTCGATTCATTCCTGCTGCTCCCCGCCAAGCCCCCATTCTCTATGGACTTTGGCGGCTCCACGTGCCTGAGCCGCTTGGTCCGGTGGATGAGGGTCTCACCTTCCTCCTCCTCCTCCCTAGAGAGGACAGCAAGCAGGATCAGTCAGCAAAATAGGTGAACATATGGAAAATGCGGCAAGGAAAGGAGATGTGTTCTTTCTTATTCTTCATCGATACGCATGGAGCTAAGCTCAGCTCCATGGTCATGGAGGGTGTTGTGTTCCTCTTCAGGGTCGGGGGAGCAGAGCTTCCCGGCAACTCCAAGCCCTGCCGAAGTGCAGGGGGCTCTGATGAGGATGAGCTATCCGAGAAGCTCGAGCCTGACTAGGAGCTGGAGTCGACTCCTTGGCTGCCAGTTGCTTGACCGGAGGGGTCTTGGCCTCGGAAAGGCAAGAGGACTGCCGGCGCACCGTGTCTGTCGTGCTACCCTAGGAGGTAGTCTTCTTTACCTTCTTGGCGGCCGTCTCAGGATCGGGGACCGCTACTCCCCGGCTGGCCACCCGCCTGCGAGGGCACTGGTCCAAGATTGGCTAGGGGACTTGAGGGCCTGCCGCAAGCCACTCCTCCCCAGCCTGTTCCGCTTCCTCAGCTCCGTCCTCTTCCCAGGCTCTGTTGCTAGTGTATAAAGCCTCAATCTCGGTAGGATCATCCACGGCGGGGTCGTCCCTGGCAGGCTCGCCCTTGGCGTGATTATCCCCGATAGCCTCCTCTATGGCATGCGCCTCACCTCTGCCATGACAGGAGCCTTCGTCCTCAGCCTCCTCCTCCTCCGCTTTCCCGATATTCCCCTTTGCAGCGGCCCAGAGAGCCTTGTCCTCCTCGATCTGCCTCTTGATGAACACCTCCTCCATCATGGGGGTGCGCTTTTACATATTGGTCTCCACCCTGGTAGCCCTTTCCACTAGGCTGGAGGACCACGCAAGCTCTTCGTTAAGCTCAGATAACTGCCAGTCACCCGAAACTCCATGAGCGTTGCAATCAGGCATCCATTTCAGAATTTGGTCCTAGGCGGAATTGATGTTCAGCAGGATGACGCCTGCCGGCAACTTAAACGGCCCAAGGCTGCCGAATAGTTGTTTGCACAGCCAAGTGTGGTCATAGACTGACAGATTGTTGGTTAGGCCAGGGTACAACCTCAACCTTTCTAGAGCATCTCCGTACTGTCAAGAAAACATGTCCCTCTTCTGCAGTGGCATGATGCGGCGTCGGAGGAAGTCAGCCCCCACATGCCTGATGGTTAGCCCGGCAGCCTTTGGCTAGATAATCCTGTTTATTGCCGGGCAGAGCCTATTGTCGGTAAGGCCAAATTCCCTCCATTCGTTGCCTCGCACAATGCACTATATCCACGCCTGGCAAAAATCCGGGGCCTCTTTGTCCTTGATCCAGCACCAGTCTGCCCTCCACTTCTCCCATCTGCCATGCTGCTGCCTGGTGACGTAATCCCAATTTTCCCTAGCCACCCGAGGAATCTAGCTTATGTTCCCGAAACAGTGGGCTTTGTTCTCCACCCGTGGAACGAAATAATGCTTGAAAAGCTCTACATTGGGGGCGACTCCAAAAAAGTTCTTGCACAAATGGGCGAAAACCTCCATGCACGCCATTGCATTCGGCGTGAAGTCCAGGAGATGGAATCCATAGATCATCATCATCGCTTCAAAGAAATCCGAAAAGGGGGACAGAGGCCGCAGATGAAGTACATGCAAAAGAATCGATGCGAATTAAGCGAATCCTTTTTCCCCTCACCTAGAACCTTGGGTGCACCATGCCCCTTTGGGACATCCCTCCCCCACAGATATCCATACCTCACTTTTAGTATGTCGCCATCCAGATTCGGTGGGAAGAAGACCACGTCTCCCCTTCGCTTCTTGTCCAGCACTACAAAAAAAAGACACATCCATGACATTTTGGGCCGAACGAATTTTTTTTTGTCATACTTATGATAGTTCTATGACAATAATTGTGACAAAACCCGGTATCATTGCAGATGCGGTGGGCTCCTACTTCTATGAAAAAATCATGATAGAAAATGGGCTTTTCGTCTTGGGCGGGCCGAAGACGCAGCTACGTGACATTCTTTGGGCCGTCCATGATGGAGAAAACCATGGTAGAAGCGAGGGCGAGGAAAATATCGGGGAGTTCCTGGTTACGGTGGGTGGTCGGGGCCGAGTGATGCTTGTTTCTCTCATACATATGTACGCGCGTGTGTGTGAGGCGTTGGGCTCTAACTGAAGCTGAGCAATTGCACTGCAGGCTACGCGTTACTGAACCCGAGCGATCGATCGATCCCTTACTGTTAACTGAACCCAAGTGATTCCTTCGCTACTACTGCTAACTGAAGTCGATCGATACTACCTCTGGATGAACAGTGAGCGTTGTTGGGGGGTTTGGATGAACAGTTCCCGGTGGGGGTTGGATGAACAGGAACCCATGGTAGTAGAGGTTGTTGCCGCTGGATGAACAGTACCCCGATCGATCGAGCCGGTGGATGAACAGGACCCCGTGGAGGGCTGGATGAATAGGACCCTGTGGAGGGCTGGTTGAACAGTAGCCGATGGAGGGCTAGTTGAACAGTAGCCGATGGAGGGCTGGTTGAACAGTAGCCGGTGGAGGGCTGGATGAACAGTAGCCGGTGGAGGGTTGGATGAATAGTAGCCCGTGGATGAACAGTCGTAGGTGGAGGCTGGAGGAGGTGGACAGTGAGTGAACAGTAGCCCGTGGAGGCTGGAGGAGGTCGACGGTGGAGATGATCAGTACCCCGTGGAGTCCCGTTTTGCGGTACGCCACACCCCTCCCGATGAACAGGACCCCCGTTTCAACAGTGGTGCTCCAACACAAGTCCGTTTCCTCTGTTTTGCGGTACCCCACACCCCTCCCGGTCAACAGGACCATGTTTCGACCATAGGAGGTCCGTTTCCTCCATTTTAAGGTATGCCAGACCCCTCCCGATGAACAGGATCCCGTTTCCACCGTGGCCGGTTGAACACAAGGCCGTTTCCTCCATTCTGCGGTACACCAGGCCTCGTTTCCATCGCCTATTCCGTCCAAGCCTGTTGGCTCCCGACGAACACGACGACGCATTCTGTTCCGACCCAGCTGGTTGGCTCCCCATGAACACGACGATGATGCAGTTTCTCCGTTCCGACCCAGCCACAGCCATGTACATGAGCCATGGCCATACATACGCGTGAGTAGGCATTCAAAACCATACCCGTATGTACGTACGTGGCCGTATTTTATTTCTTGCACCCTAGCCGCTGTATGTACATGTACATGCTACATGCGCGCCTCTACTATGACACGTGCCCTTCCTTACACGGCCACGGTTCATCGCTGCAGCCTGCAGACAGACCGATCGACCAATATGTACGTACACGTTCACGACTAGAATGACAACGCTACGTACGCTTTGACCAGGTGGATCCCGACTGTCAGGCACTTCCTTGTGTGCGAAGATGTAGCTGGTGGGTCCCTGCAGTCAGGGGGCAAATCGTTTTTTGCCCGTAATATGGATGCACTTCCTTGCGTGTGAAGATGTAGCTGCTGGGTCCCAGCAGTCAGGAGGCAAATCATTTTTTCCTGTAATATGGACGCACTTCCTTGCGTGCGAAGATGTAGCTGGTGGGCCCGAGCAGTCAGGGGGGAAACGTTTTTTTGTGAAATACGGTGGCCCGTCTGGTGGGTCCTGCTGTCAGGTGGGGGAATAATTATTTTCCACGTTATAAGGAGGCACTTCCTTGCAGCGACCGTGGACCCAGCTGTCAGCCTCTCCACGTATAGTACTCTTCCGATGGAAGTCGGTCATTGACCACACTGACCACGCCTCACCGAGAGCACCAAGGCGATGGACGATGGCGAGGCCTAGGAAGGGGACGACGCGGAGCCAGGGAAGACGCGGCAGTGGATGCCCACGCAAAGAGGAGTACGAGGGTTCACTGGTTCAGCCGTGGTGTGAGGATGCCGTCGCCGCAGGGCCTGGCTAGCGGTGGCAGTAGTAGGGGTGCTGTGAGGCCTCCGCGGCAGCACAGCCGACCATGGGAGGCAGGAGCAGGCGGCACGACCGGCGCTGCTTTGGGAGGTTGGAGCAAGAAGACCAGAGGTTGAAGAAACACGAAGGCCGTTGGATGGACATCATACGTTCACTATAGCTAGAATCATTTATATTAACTAAGTTGACAAAGCCCTCGATACGCATCAACTTAGTAGGCCCACAGGTCAACCTCCGAAATGGTGCACCCAGATGTCAGGGGGAGGAATCATTTTTTGGGTGGTTGAAGCTAGAATATCTGAGATTGAAGAAGAAGCACGACATCCGTTGGATGGACATCCAACGACCACTGTTGCTAGAACCGTGTGTTGACAATAAGTTGATAAAACCTTGCATACGCCTCAACTTATTTTATTTTTGAGGGGACGCGTCAACTTAGTAAGCCCACAAGTGTGTGGCAGAGAACTTATAGCCCATTTGAGATTTGTAAGAATGTACAACCCATTTTTGAATTCTAATGGGATTTACTACATCCCATTTATAGTTTGTTAAAAGTACAACCCATTTTCTAGCTAGGACAACGATTAATAATTTCAACCAAACGTTCAAAACAGAATTCAATAAAATTTCCCACATTTTGGTGGGATCCTAAATATTTTTATCCCAAAATTTCTAGTCGGATTAAATACAATTTCAATATAAATTTATCTTACGTAAAAATCCAACGAAACATTGTGTGCGCAACAATTAATGAAATTAAAATTTACAAAATCCAAAAATAGTATTTTATAAACTAATTACGTGTTTGGTGCATTTTTTATAGTTACAGCCCAGTTTTCATAATTATGTCCCATTTATTATTTCTTAAAGCCCATTTTCTTGTTAATCCTAATGCATCCCTCCTAGGAAAGATTTCAGCCTAGCGGGGCGGAGAATAACAAGTTGACCTTGCCTGGTTATTCATCAAAAAAAGTATAGCTGGGCTAGCCATTTTTAGTTTGAAAAAAATTAATATCTTGGCTGGATATCTGGCTTGGGCTAGACAGGCCACAACCCACTAAGTTAATACCCTGCTCTGCTCTGAATAACAATGAAAACATCGCTCAAGAAAAACACAAATACTGCTCGAGCTGCTTGGTCCCAGCTGTCGGCCGCTCCTTGTGCAATTCTCTCGTTTATTGACTACATAGTTGACAATGGTGTGGGACTGTGATGTCAGGAAACTAGGAGGAAGCAAAAAAAATATAGTTGTACAAAATAAGGAGGCACTTCGTACGTACGACTATGGCCCTAGTGGGTCCCTACTATCATCCAATCAAAAACAAAGTCATCTCCTGAATCCTCATGTTCGTTGACCATGTTGACAATGCTCGATGTGACGGCGAGTGCAACAACTCAAAGGACGACGGAGAGGGCCTCGCGGGCCCTACGGATGGTCTGATACAGCCCCCGCTGCTCATTCAGGAAGCCAGGATCATCGGACACCAATGAGCACGTTCAAGAGACTGAGACGGCATGAAACAATAAGGCCGCGCTTGGGAGCTCTGGGTTATTTCACACCTGTATTAAGATACAAGTGTAATTTACTCGTCATCGGAAACAACGCGTAAAAATACAGGCATAATGAAACCGAGGGCCCGAGGTCTGTAACAAAAACCGCCGAGTTACACGTGTAATTCGAGAGACCAGTGTATATTTTACTAGTCAAAATCGACCAACCAAACGCTTCGCCCGAGACCATCTGCTTTTATTTACAAGCATCAGTTTTACAAGCGGTTTTGGTTCGAAAACGATGATCCAATCATGGCCTGAGATGATGAGTTGGTTGGAAGATCATATGGTTTCACCTCTAACCTACCCGAGTTGTCGTATAGGCTATGAATGAAACATAAGACCATGAACTTCTTAAGCACAGAAACACCAGAAGAGGATGATATTCTTAATATGCAAATCACAGGCATTAGCTCAACATGCAAACCAATATGAAGCATTATTCTCACGAGGCATGGTGAACTGCTTGTGATGCCGCATGCCACATCATTCCAAGCTCAACTTTGCAATCAAACTCATAGGGCCTGGCATTACATAGACAACATTCAGAACAAACTCTTAAAATACCTTACATAAGTCAACATTCATGTGACTATGCATATCAGCAGAGTAATTATTAACTTCTGAAATGAAGACAAGAATAGGAAAAAACAATCGACGTTGCTCACAGCAAAGGGCGTCCCACTCAAAATTATCAAATGCATGTCTTCTGGCTAACATCAATGAGTAAAATTTGACAAGGTTTTCCAATTCCAATATATTAAACTAATGTCTTCTCGCTAACATCAATGATTAACTTTGACAAGCTTTTCCCATTCAAAATATGTAATGCCTATGATTGTGGAACGGGCAGGGTTTGTCATCAGTTTGTTATTTGATAATCCAGTGGCTCTAGGTGACGACTGTCAGATTTCGGGTTCCGGCAGACCCTTGAGGTTCGAACACTGGGGTGCACGCGGAGATTTCACCTCCTACCTACTTGCACCCCTCCGCCTTGCTAGGATCAAACTAAGGAAAGAACAACACAAGAGACACATGGTTTATACTGGTTCGGGCCACCGTTGTGGTGTAATACCCTACTCCAGTGTGTGGTGTGGTGGATTGCCTCTTGGGCTGATAATGATGAACAATACAAGGAAGAACAGCCTCGCGAGGGTCTGTTCTTGGCTGGGGCGATGAACTGCTAGGAGGAGCTCAGTCACCCTTCTCTCTCTCTCTACCTGATCTTCTTTATCCTTCGATCCCTCTCTTTCCTTCCAACCCCCTCTTGCTCTGTGGGTGGCTGGTCCAATTTATAGTGGCCCTGGTCCTCTTCCCAAATATCGAGTGGGAAGGGAGCCAACAATGGTGGGCTAATTTGAAGGGGGATAGCTAGTACTAGCTACCCTGACAAAAGTAGTCTTCGTCTGCACAAAGCTCTGGTGATGACGCTGTCTCGGGCTCCACGATGACCTCCATCTTGTAGTCCTCATGGTCTTGGTCTCGTTGCACCGAAATGGCAACCTTTGCCTGATGCCTCGGTACTCCGCGGCTGCGCTTTCCCCCTTTGCACCAAAGAGGAAAGGAGGACACTACGCGGGCTGGCACCCGCCTGGCGCCCTCGGTCGTCATGGCTTGCGTCACGGGCACCTCGTGATGTACCCCACCTTGATCTCTCCGCCTCCTCGAGAGCCAGCCTAAGGAAGCTCCGCGTTGTCCGCCCAACGAGGCTTGGCCCCTCGCAAGGGTCTTGGGTTTGTGTTGGTGAAGATGGGCCGCGCTGCCCCCCCCTTTGAGCCACGCCGCAGGCCGCAGACAGGCAAGTCTGGGGACCCCCGTTCCTAGAAGGCCGACAATAGCCCCCGGGCCCAAGGCGCGCCCGGACTTGGCCGTGCAGGGAGGCGGAAGGGCAAGAGCGAAGCGCCGCGGGCCCTAACAGTCCGCGGCCTTGGGCGCCGCGTGGCGGTTGATTGGACGTGGGCATCTCCACTTCCTCATGGCGCCTCGGCAACCGCACGGATTGGACAAGTCCCTGCATGCAAAGTGGGTCATGATTACCTGCAATCGTGGAGGTCGGCGGTTGGCCTTCGCCGGCCATAAGTACGGAACAGCGCGCACCCTTCCAGACCATCCCTCCTTGCTCCTCCTTCTTCCCGATCCTTGCTCCGTCTTGCTGCGATGGCTCCGATCTGCCGGTTCTCGACGGTAGAGAAGGGAAAGGCTCCCTGAGAGGAACCAGACCCACTCCCACTGAAGAAACGGCTCGCCCCCCGTGGCCCGGACGAGGGGGCCCTTCAGGTGGTGTCGAGGCCTTGGTGCGAGCGGGCGCCGCCGGGGTTCCCGCTTCCATTGTACGCCCATGTCGAGGGCCCTGAAGGAGCTGATGCTGACCGCCACGGGCGGCACCACCGTCGGCGCCGGCGGGTCACGAAGGTGTGGGTCGTCCCCCCTGGGGTCCACACCGAGGGCTCCTCCCGAGAGTTCATGCTTCACGTCGCCATTCCTCTTTAGTCTTGGATCCGCCTTCCTCCCTTCTTCGCCTCCATCATCCCGCAGGGGGAGCCCCTGGAGCTCTGGCTGCAGCACGCCGGCTGCAGCACCCTCGCGACCGAGGCAGAGGTCGCGGTCGTTGCCCCGGGCGAGGTCTTCATGACTCGGGGCTGGAGAGAGATCGCCCGGGTTTGCAGGGTAAGGGGCATCTTCGCGGTCCACTTGGATTACGACGGTGCTTCGGTGATGCTCTTCAAGGTCTTCGATGCGAGCGGGTGCCGGCTGGAGTGCTGCTTCGAGGAAGGTGGCCAGGACCCTGCCACGACGAGGACTGGGCCCGCCAACCGCTCCCTTAGAGGCTCCTCAGGTGGTGGAGGCGTCGGAGGTTCCAGTGACTCCGGCGAGCTCTTCGCGACTCCGGAGACGAGCGACGACAGCTACGAGCCCCCGAGCCGGCGCCGCTCCTGGAGCAGGGCGGGCTCGTCAGGCCGCCGCCGACTCTGATCTGGATGGGATTGGCGTCGGTGCTTGACGGCCCACTGTTGATGATGGCGTCTTTTGCAGGGACGCGCGTAGGTTGTGTCCCTTCAGGATCTGTTCCCTGCTAGGAATCAAAAACGCGTCCCGTGGGGGCTTGTAAGGTGCCTGTGATCCTGTTTTGTTAATATAACCCTTGTCGTAGAATTGCGTGAGTTGCTCATTCCGTCTTAGCTCAGTCCTCCCTTTCAAACCTCATGAGGGATTGATGCTCTGCGCCGACAGGTCCCAGTCCCAAGGCGGCTTCAGCCGTCGCTGGTATGCCAGGTCGCGATGCCGTGGTCAAGGCCAGGAGGTGAGCGACCCGGAGTCCGGTAAGAGCCCCTGAGTCGCAATGCTCAGGAGGTCCCCTTTGGCGCCCAAGCAGCCATCGTTTGGTGAGAAAGGAGAGCGGCGTCGCTAACACGGGATAGCATTAGGTGCGGGGATGGTGCCACGGTAGCTGGCGCTTCCGGGTGATGACTTATCTCGAGGATCAGGGCCGCTCTCTGGTGTGTCGCTGAGTCCGTGCATCGGCAGGCGCGAGGTTGCTCGGCGAGGTCCTCGTGTGTCTCTTCCCTCTCGCCTTTGCTCCCCTTTCTGCTCTACGTCCTCGAGTCCCGGCCCTCGAGCGAGTCTCAGCCATCGCTGGTATGCCAGGTCACGATGCCGTGGCCACGGCCAGAGGGTGAGGGCTGGAGAGCCAGTAGGAGCCCTGAGTCGTGATGCTCAGGCACCCCCCCCTTTAACGTGCAAGCGGTTCGCGCGGACGAGAGCGAAGGAGACACCGCAAGGGCCTCGCCTGACGCAGCTCCTTCAGGAGGTCCTGCAGGCCCATCATAGAAAAAACAAGGGGTTGCCATGACAATTGACAGTCAGCCGTTGGTTGCTTCCGAGGGGTAGTGAGGCACTGAAGGCTTGACGAGGTGACGCTATGCGGGGCTGCTGCGGCCAGAGCTCGGCCATCCAGGTTTGTCGGCGCTGCAGGGACGGACCCATGCGCAAGCGTCGTGCCGTTTGGGAGCAGCTCCGTTAGTTGGCGTCAGCTGAGCAGGCAACTAGGTAAAACACATTAGCCGCGAAGGAGTGGATTCGTTCAAGTAGATGCTGGGAATGCGGACATCACTGGGTCAGGCCCGAGCGACCTGAGGGGTCATGCAGCCCGAGGGGCGCCCCCAACAAGGTAAGCTAACAACATGGAATAAAAAAGGGATACACGCCGCAGGGACGGACCCACGCGGCTTGGGAATAATGCAGCCCTGGGGGGGCGCTCCTAGCTGGAAATAAAACTCGAAAGATGTCACCTGATGATGTTGAGGACGAAGGAGCGTCGATGTAGCAGGCTCGGTGGGCTGCGGGGGCCGATCCTCACGAGCCCCCAGGCCTAGGGGCCTCGAGAGGCTCCGGAGGCGCTGGCGGCTCCTCGCGGTCCATCTCCATCCCTGCCAGGGCTGTGGAACGCCTGGCCACTCGTGCCTCCGTGATGCCCCTCATGAGGCGCTGGTACGTGTCAGCCGCGTTCGGCAGGCCGTAAGGCATGCGAACGTAGCTGTGGGGTGGGCCTCCGCAGCGCCCCACTCGTGAGGGCCAGAGGCGCTCCAGAGAGGCGACTCGGTTGAGCCCTGGTATGTCGATGCAGACGCGCAGCCCACCATCCTCGCCTGGATGGGGAGCCACTGCTGGTAGCCGGCGGCCGCCTTTCATGACTCTTGACTCCTGTAGCTCCTGAATGGCCTTGCTGACGAACTCCTGAGGGTCTGGATCTCCTTGACTTGCTCCTTCTTGAGGGAAACATGCTTCGAAACACGCCTCCATGTGGTGCCCAAGCGCCTCCCTCGTGACCCTAGCTAGGTCGGTGGCTCTCCAGGGGAGAGCCCCCGAGCCCTGCCTGAGGAGGGTGCCGGGCGCGCTTTCCTATGCGATGGAAGGAGGTTCCCCCTGGGCAGGCGCGGGCCCAGAGGGGCCTGCCTCCTGAGTGGTCGGGCCGGACGATATCTTCTTCTTCTTAGGGGCGGTCTTGGGAGGCCTCCTGCTTCCACGATCCGGGTCTTCCAGTGACGCAGCCTGAAAGGCTCGTTCCAGGGAACACACCGCGTCCTTCTCTTCACAGGGCACCGTGATGACTCCGCCGCTTCCTGGCATCTTGAGGATGTTGTAGCCGTGGTGAGTTACGGCCATGAACTTGGCCAGCGCTGGGTACCCAAGGATGGCGTTGTACGGCAGGCAAATGTGAGCGACGTCGAAGTCGATGAGCTCAGTGCGGTAGTTGTCGCGTGCCCCGAAGGTGACAGGGAGGCGGACCTGCCCAATCGGGACTGTGGAGCCGTTGATGATATCGGAGAAAGGCTTGGTTGGCTGAAGCTGGTTGTAGGGCACTTGGAGGTTGTTGAATGTTTCCACGGATAGGACGTTGAGCCCTGCCCCGCCATCGATGAGGGTCTTGGTGACCACCACGTTGCTGATGATTGGGGAACAAAGCATCGGGAGGACTCCGGCTGTAGCCGCACACTTGAGCTGATCTGCTGAGCTGAATGTGATGGCGCATGCCGACCACCTGAGAGGGCGCGTGGCTTCGAGCCTGGGGAGGACTGCGTTCACTTTGCAAGCGAACTGCTTGAAGATGCGCTGAGAGGCTAGGGCTTGTGCCCCGCCCAGGATGCAGGCGATCGCGCGCGGCTCCTGGAAGCCCCCAGCCCCTTCGTCCTGGTGGCGGTCCTCGTTTCTCCTTGGCTGCGGCGGCAGCAGTGGGAGGCCTGTGTTGCCTTGTGGGCGATCCTCGTGAGGCTGATCCCTCCAGTCTCCCTCGCGAGGCTGATCCCTCCAGCCTCCCTCGCGAGGCGGGTCTTGTCAGTGATCCTCACGAGGTTGATCGCGCCACCCTTGGCGCGGGCCACGGTCTTCCCAGCGTCCTGCGTTCCTTCCTCCTCCTCGACCATAGCCCCGGTCACCGCGGTCAGGGCGACGGCCGATCCTTCCTTCTCGCACGGCTCGGAGCTCTTGACATCCGTTGGTGTTATGGGTGTGGAGGTCGTGGTACACACAGTACCGGCTGCCCTTGGAAGGTTCGGGCTGATCTCTTCCCCGCTTGGTGTCTGGTTCGGCCGCGAGCACGGTAGCCCCCTTGCGCTTCACATCCTTGGCCTTGGGCTTCTTCTCTTCTGGGTGTGCGGCAGGCAGCTCAAGGAGGGAGAGACGCCCTTCCTCGGCCCTGGCGCACTTGGTTGCCAGGTTGAACAGCTCCAAGGAAGTGCACAGGTCTTCATGCATTGCCAGCTCCTCCTTCATCTTGACATCGCGCACGCCATTGGAGAAGGCCGAGATGATGGCCTCCTCAGTCACCTTGGGAATCTTGAGGCGTGCGTTGTTGAAGCGCTGGATGTACTTCTGCAGGGTCTCCCCGGGTTGTTGCTTGATGCGGCACATGTCGCTCACGGCGGGTGGCCGGTCGCGAGTGCCTTGGAAGTTGGCGATGAAGCGGGTGCGCATCTCGTCCCAGGAGGAGATTGTGCCTGGAGCCAGGTTCAGGAGACAGGTGCAGGCCCCGTCCTTGAGCGCCATGGGGAACCAGTTCACCATGACCTTCTCGTTTCCGTTGGCAGCTTCGATGCCCAGCTCGTAGAGCTGGAGGAACTCCGCAGGGTCAGCCGTGCCGTCATAGCAAGGAGGCAAGTCCGGCTTGAACTTGCCGGGCCACGCGACGCTGCGTAGCTCGGCGGTGAAGGCGCGGCAGCCTGCTGTGGCCACGGGAGGCCTTGGATGACGGGGAGCTTGGTCTTGCATGCCCCCACGCGCTGCAGCTAGGAGCAGCGCGGGGTCTTGACGCGCGGGAGCAGGAGCATGGTCGCGACGTGTTGGAGCAGGGAGCGCCCGGGCAGCTTCTTGCGGGCGAGGGACTTCTTGACAGCTCTGCTCTTGCCGCGCTGGCACCTGACGGAGTGGGTTCCGCCCAGGGGCCACGCTCCTTGGAGCCATGGCGCCGTCCTGAGGAGGAGGCGGTTGGGGCGCCGCCGGAGCTTCATCGCCCGCGCGGGGCGGGGTGCGGTGCAGCGGAACGGACGGCGCAGGAGAGCCCCCTGCGGCGCGGACGAGCTCAGTGACGCGGTCGAGCCATCCTTCGTAGACGTCGTCGACGGGACGGTAGCGCAGGAGCTCATTTGCCGTGACGAGTGCAGCCCGAGCCTCCATGGGCGCGCGGAGCGCGCGGGACGAAGAACCAGCTGGGGTGAGCGAGGGAGTTGCGGTGCGGCCGTCTTGCCGCACGGACAGATGTTGGGACGATGCTTGCTGCTCATCCCCCGCCGGGCCGGTGGCGGCGTTGATGGCAGGTGACGGGGAACGGCGAGGACGCCCGCCGATGGGGGCCGTCTGGGCGATGCGGGAAGCGAGTGCGGCCCAGCACTCGGCGCGGGCCCGACGAGCATCAGACATGGGCGTGATGGTCGGAGGAGAACAGGGTGGTGGAAGACGAATCCCGGCGCACCCCTACCTGGCGCGCCAAATGTCGGATTTCGGGTTCCGGCAGACCCTTGAGGTTCGAACACTGGGGTGCGCGCGAAGATTTTGCCTCCTACCTACCTGCACCCCTCCGCCTTGCTAGGATCTAAACTAAGGAAAGAACAACATAAGAGACACAGGGTTTATACTGGTTCGGGCCACCGTTGTGGTGTAATACCCTACTCCAGTGTGTGGTGTGGTGGATTGCCTCTTGGGCTGATGATGATGAACAGTACAAGGAAGAACAGCCTCGCGAGGGTCTGTTCTTGGCTGGGGCGATGAACTGCTAGGAGGAGCTTAGTCACCCTTCTCTCTCTCTACCTGATCTTCTTTATCCTTCGATCCCTCTCTTTCCTTCCAACCCCCTCTTGCTCTGTGGGTGGCTGGTCCTATTTATAGTGGCCCTGGTCCTCTTCCCAAATATCGAGCAGGAAGGGAGCCAACAATGGCGGGCTAATTTGAAGGGGGACAGCTAGTACTAGCTACCCTGACAAAAGTAGTCTTCGCATGCACAAAGCTCTGGTGATGACGCCGTCTCGGGCTCCACGATGACCTCCGTCTTGTAGTCCTCATGGTCTTGGTCTCGTTGCACCGAAATGGCAACCTTTACCTAATGCCTCGGTACTCCGCGGCTGCGCTTGCCCCCTTTGCACCAAAAAGGAAAGGAGGACACTGTGTGGGCTGGCACCTGCCTGGCGCCCTCAGTCGTCATGGCTTGCGTCATGGGCACCTCGTGAGGTACCCCGCCTTGATCTCTCCGCCTCCTCGAGAGCCAGCCTGACAAGGCCGTGCCTGAGGAAGCTCCGCATCGTCCGCCCCGCGAGGCTTGGCCCCTCGCGAGGGTCTTGGGTTTGTGTTGGTGAAGATGGGCCACGCTGCCCCCCCCTTTGAGCCACGCCGCAGGCCGCAGACAGGCAAGTCTGGGGACCCCCGTTCCCAGAACGCCGACAACGACGAATGATTAGAGAACCATTCGATGTATTGTGCATTATATAGTATTATGGAGGACATGAACCATCTAAACATTCTGTGCAGTTCCACTAAAATCAAGCTGACATCCATGTGGATTTCGTATTTATATGCTGCAAGAAAACAAAGACACATCAGCACACACATGAATATTGGCCCTAGTGTCAACCCACCAATCGGTGGACTAACAAACTGAAAGTACGGTAAACAGATTACCATACCCAGATGCCCCATCATTGTTGCTTAGAATGACATTGACAGACTTGGAGTCATGTCATGGCTTCTTGTACTTGTTTGGGCACTTTTTGCCCAGTGCACTCCACGTGTTGTAGAGTTGCCTATGCTCTTTGCAGACTAGTCATGTCACCAGCGTCTACTAATACTCTGTAAAGCTTCTCGATC
The DNA here is from genome assembly GCA_034509565.1 of Triticum monococcum. NCBI lineage: Eukaryota > Viridiplantae > Streptophyta > Magnoliopsida > Poales > Poaceae > Triticum > Triticum monococcum. The sequence goes on along the minus strand of CM067847.1, from coordinate 209,463,455 downwards.
ATTCCTTCTGTAATGTTGTGCAAACAGTGACTGCTTCTTTCTGCAAAGTGGTAAAACCAACTGGACCCACTAATGCAGCAGTTTGCCTTAGACACATTGGCTCCTTTTGTGCAGTTCAACTAAAATCAAAGTCAGAATAAAACCGAGCTTTAATTTTGTTATCCCTGTAAGCAACAATAGGTATAAGGGAAACAATTACTGAGAAATAACGGTTGATGACTTGTACTCCCAGAAGAAAAACATCTACTGATCTACCTTATCTTAATGGGAAACAAAGCAGGAGAGTAGCAATTCTCCATCAGTCTGATTCATTCATATTAACTAAGACATTATCTTAACAATGCCATGTTTCAACATGTATAAAGAATGACAAAGCAGAAAAGTACCATTCCTAAAACAATGCGACTGAGTCATTTTAACCGAGACATTATCTTAAAAATACCTTGGTTAAACATGTAGAAAGAACTACAAAGCAAGATAGTACCATTTGTAAAACATTGTAACTGATATATAATAACAGAGACATTATCTGAACAATTCATTTCTTAAACATGTACTCCGGCCGATCCCTGGCAGAAATGGTACTCCCGCCGATCCCAAACAAGTGTTGCAGTTTTGAACTAAGATTCAGTAGTTAATTTTGAGGAAAGTCGGTACTGAAAGTCAGTACTAACCTTTCAAGACTAAAATTTGAAACAACTCATGAGGAAGACCTAAAAGAGATCTCAACACATATATGGAAATTTGGTCTACAATAGCAACAAGTTGAATAGATATCCCTGTTTTAACAGAGGCGAAAAAGGAATCAATTACTGGCCAATAAAGGAGGATGAAACATGCGGCCACAAATATGGTAATCCTGCCAATCCCTAACAAGTGTTGCAGTTTTGAACTAAGATTCAGTAGTTAATTCTGAGAGTGGCATTGCTTAATTTTACCAGTGGCATTAGATTAACAAAAAGCATAAATAGTTCCAGGGAGAGTGGGTGCAACAACACCATGTGCTTCCATCTACTTATAAAGGGGGTGATGCAGAGTTTTGTTGTAACAAAGAAACAAGCATCATGTCTGGGTTGGAACAATTTTTGCCCACTCAATGGTAAAAGACAGCAGTTCAATAGCTTCAATTCAGCATTTATCCAAAACAGTACCAATACAAGTAGCACAACATCTCAAAGCACACTGCAGCAGCATGTGGATGAAAGTCGGTACTGACCTTTCTTGACCAAGATTTGAAACAACTCGCGTGGAGGACTTGAAAGAAATCCCAACACATATATGAAAATCCATGATCTCCTTTTGTGCAATTCCGCCAAAATTAAGCAAAGTCGTCAGTGTGTCATTCAAGTTGAACTGCACAAAACATTCTTAAAACATAAGTGTTTCACGTAGCGAAGCAAAATGTCGCAATAGCAACAAGTTGAATAGATATCCCTGTTTTAACAGAGGCAAAAAGGGAATCAATTACTGGCAAAATAAAGGAGGATGAAACATGCAGCCACAAAAATAGTAATTCCACCAATCCCTAACAAGTGTTGCAGTTTGGAACTAAGATTCAGTAGTTAATTCTGAGAGTGGCATTGCTTAATTTTACCAGCGGCATTAGATTAACAAAAAGCATAAACAGTTCTAGGGGAGAGTGGGTGCAACAACACCATGTTCTTTCATCTACTTATAAAGGGGTGATGCACATTTTGTTGTAACAAAGCAACAAGCATCATGTCTGGGTTGGTACCATTTTTGTTCACTACTTAATGGGAAAAGAGAGCAACACAATATCCTCAATTCAACATTTATTTAAAACAGTACCAATACAAGTAGCACAGCATCTCAAAGCACACTGCACAATCATGTGGATGAAGGCTTGTACTGACCTTTCATGAGACAACCAACATAAAATACGAATCTACCAACACGAGTAGGAAATCCAATCTCGTTCTGTGCAGTTGCACTGAAATCAAGCAAAGTTGCCGGTGTGACATTTAAGTTTGCTATAGCAACAAGCTGAATAGATATCCCTGTTTTAATAGAGGCAAAAAAGGAAACAATTACTGACCAATAAAGGAGGATGAAACATGCGGCCACAAAAAGAAGCATCTACCTTATCTTGATGGAAAACAAAGTATAGGACGGTAGCATTTCTAAAACGGTTGCATTGATTCATATTAAAAGAAAATTCTCTTAAAATAGTTCAGTAGTTAATTCTAAGAGTGGCATTGCTTAATTTTACCAGCGGCATTAGATTAAGAAAAAGCATAAATAGTTCCAGGGGAGAGTGGGTGCAACAACACCATGTGCTTCCATCTACTTATAAAGGGGGTGATGCAGCGTTTGTTGTAACAAAGCAACAAGCATCATGTTTGGGTTGGTACCTTTTTTGTTCACTACTTAATGGGAAAAGAGAGCAATACAATAGCTTCAATTCAACGATAAAACGGTTCCAATACAAGTAGCACAACATCTCAAAACACACTGCACGATCATGTGGATGAAGGCAAGTACCAATCTGTCATGACGCACAAGAGATCACCTACGAATCTGCCAACACGAATAGGAAATCCAATATCGTTTTGTGCAGTTGCACTGAAATCAAGCAAAGTCACCGGTGTGACGTTTAAGTTTGCTATAGCAACAGGTTGAATAGATATCCCTGTTTTAATAGAGGCAAAAAAGGAAACATTTATTGGATAATAAAGGAGGATGAAACAAACAACGACAAAAAGAAGCATCTAACAAAACAAAGTAGGACAGTAGCATTTCTAAAAAGGTTGCATTGATTCATATGAACAGAGACATTCTCTTAAAACAACATTCGTTAAAAATTTAATTTACTTTTAACAGTGGCATTGCTTCAATTTTCCAGCAAAATTCTTAGATTAACACCAGCAAAATAGTTGTATGGGACATGGGACATGGGACATGCCAGCACCATGTGCATCCACGTGTATAAATGGGTGATGTAGAGTATGGAGCCAAGCAGCATATCTACGTTGGTCCCATATTTGTTCTCTTTGAACCTTTTTCCTATGTGAGGGCAGCAAATATAGTCCTGCACAAACTACGTGACCCCATAGTTTCTTTCCCTTTTCAACACAGAGATTGGTTCCTTATAGATGTGTGTACTGGGTTACCCAATTTTTCCCTTTTCGACCAACAAAGCGGCTGGATAGCCAATCTATACTACTTTCCCTCCCTCCTTTCCTCATTGAACCACGTCCTAGATTCATGCTCCACCCCACTGCACCCTTCTTTCCTCTTTGAACCAAGACCTAGATTCGACTACAGAATCGAAAAAGATCTGCATGCAGCTAGAGCAATGACGGTTTCAAAGAAACTTATACCTTAGGGTCATTGGGATGTGGCAAGGCATGCGGTGGGAGGCCGGATCTGCCCACACTATGTACGATAGCGAGGAAGAAGGGGCCGGTGGCCCTCCCGCACAGGCGCTAGGTGAAAGAGAATAGCACAGCCGGTAGTGGATTGCCTCCCTCGCTGGAAGGCGTTAGAGTGAACGCTGCACCTCCTCCCCTTCCCGGTGTGATAGGATCTGGACGCCTCCTTCACCAGCTGTGAGGGGGAGAGAGAGACAGAGGCCAACACAGTCTTGTTTAGATCTGGTGAAGAGGGTGACTGGGTAGACTGTGAATATAGCAAACCCTAGCAAAGGAACGCTGAGCCTCTAGCGTGTGTGTGTGTGTGTATGTAGTGCGGCAAGAGTGTGGAGAGTGCAAACTCTAGCGAACAAGCGCTGAGGCTCCAGCTTATATAGTACTACACATATACTGTAGTACGGACTGAGCTCCGGTGCCTTAACTGCACCTGCTTTTGGTTGTATGACAGGTGGGCCAGCCACATTTTGGGCCCACCTATCATAAACCCAAAGGCAGGTGTGTGCAAATAAATAATTTTAATTTCAATTATCGGAAAGGTTTGAGAGTATGTACAGTTTGCCCTCTCTCAATAATTATGGTTTGTTGTGTTCGGCCTAAACTTGGTCAAACTTTACAAAGTTTGACTTCAGTAAAATCTAATATGCGGAGTAAACAAAAATGGAGGGCTACTACGTCCATTCGGGTTTTTAGTCCACACCATTTTTTTAATCAAAGTTAATAGCTGGACAAATAAAATTACAGGGGAACTGAAGACAAAGTTGTGAGAAGGCTTAGAAATCAATACAAAACTTATGCTCTTAGTACCAACGTCGATCCTCCTTCGAGGAAACATTTGGTTCATAGCCAATTGTGTGATAAAATTGCACCAACGTGAAAGATGACAGCGTCTCCAATGCAACCAAGCAAAGAGCACTGATGGAAGACAGCTTGTTTTTCGTCGAAAATCGATATGCTTCACTAGCTGACGCAACCATGAGGCGCAATCATGAGCATCGATAGTTCACCATGGTGATGCATCATCCATATGGCGTCAAGTTTGGGTGAGGCACCTATGAAGTTCAACAAATCCTCACTTTGGTGTGTTTCTTCTCATTAATCAAGCTCGAGGAAGGAAGAACCACGTGGCAGAGGACAGTGAGGCGGAACAACAATGGCCATCCAATTTTGTGCAGATCCATGAAAATTGAGGAAGACATTGATACGTCCATTTTGCATCATGCTTTTATAACAATATTTATTGCATTATGGGCTGTTATTTCACATTATGTCACAATACTTATGGCTATTCTCTCTTATTTTACAAGGTTTACATAAGGAGGGAGAATGCCGGCAGCTGGAATTCTGGGCTGGAAAAGGAGCAAATATTAGAGACCTATTCTGCACAACTCCAAAAGTCCTGAAACTCCACGGAACACCTTATAATAAAGAATGAAAAATCCTTGCCAAAGATGAAGATCAGGGGGCCCACACCCTTCTCACGAGGGTGGGGGCGCCCCCCCCCCCCATAGGGCGCGCCCCTGCCTCGTGGGCCCCCTGGTGGCTCTCCGATGACCATCTTCTCCTATATGAAGTCTTTCGTCGAGAAAAAAAAGAAGCAACCTTTCGGGACGAAACTCCGCCGCCACGAGGCGGAACCTTGGAGGATCCAACCTAGAGCTCCGGCAGAGCAGTTCTGCCGGGGAAACTTCCCTCCCGAAGGGGGAAATCATCGCCATCGTCATCACCAACGCTCCTCTCATCAGGAGAGGGCAATCTCCATCAACATCTTCATCAGCACCATCTCATCTCAAAACCCTAGTTCATCTCTTGTATCCAATTCTTGCCTCCAAGTCCGAGATTGGTGATAGTAGGTTGCTAGTAGTGTTAATTACTCCTTGTAGTTGATGCTAGTTGGTTTAATTGGTGGACGATCATATGTTCACATCCTATATGCATATTAATACCCCTCTGACTATGAACATGTTTATGCTTTGTGAGTAGTTACGTTTGTTCCTGAGGACAAGGGAGAAGTCTTGCAATTAGTAGTCATGTGAATTTGGTATTCGTTCGATATTTTGATAAGATGTATGTTGTCTAGCCTCTAGTGGTGTTATGTGAATGTCAACTACATAACACTTCACCATTATTTGGGCCTAGAGAAAGGCATTGGGAAGTTATAGGTAGATGATGGGTTGCTAGAGTGACAGAAGCTTAAACCCTAGTTTATGCATTGCTTCATAAGGGGTTGATTTGGATCCATATGTTTCATGCTATGGTTAGGTTTACCTTAATACTTTTGTTGTAGTTGCGGATGCTTGCAATAGAGGTTAATCATAAGTGTGATGCTTGTTCAAGTAAGAACAGCACCAAAGCACCAGTTCCACCCACATATCAAATTATCAAAGTACCGAACGCAAATCATATGAACATGATGAAAACTAGCTTGACGATATTCCCATGTGTCCTTGGGAGCGCTTTTCCCTATATAAGAGTTTGTCCAGGCTTGTCCTTTGCTACAAAAAGGATTGCGCCACCTTGCTGCACTTTATTTACTTTTGTTACTTGTTGCTCGTTACAAATTATCTAATTACCAAACTATCTGTTACCACTTATTTCAGTACTTGCAAAGAATACCTTGCTGAAAACCGTTTATCATTTCCTTCTGCTCCTCGTTGGTTTCGACACTCTTACTTATCTAAAGGACTACGATAGATCCCCTATACTTGTGGGTCATCAAGACTCTTTTCTGGCGCCGTTGCCGGGGAGTGAAGCGCCTTTGGTAGGTGGAATTTGGTAAGGAAAAATTTATATAGTGTGCTGAAATTTACTGTCACTTGTTACTATGGAAAGTAATCCTCTGAGGGGCTTGTTCGGGGTATCTTCACCCCGACCAGTAGAGCAAAGAGTTGCTCCTCAACCTACTGAACCTATTGAAAATGAAATTCCTTATGAGTATCCTTCGAGTATAATAGAAAAATTGCTAGCTAATCCTTTTACAGGAGATGGAACAAAGCATCCTGATGAACACCTAATATATGTGGATGAAGTTTGTGGATTATTTAAGCTTGCAGGTGATACGTCTCCAACGTATCTATAATTTTTGATTGCTCCATGCTATATTATCTACTGTTTTGGACTATATTGGGCTTTATTTTCCACTTTTATATTATTTTTGGGACTAACCTATTAACCGGAGGCCCGGTCCAGAATTGTTGTTTTTCCCTATTTCAGTGTTTCAACGAAACGGAATATCAAACGGAGTCCAAACGGAATAAAACCTTCGGGAACGTGATTTTCTCACCGAACGTGATCCAGGAGACTTGGACCCTACGCCAAGGCATCAGAGAGGCGGTCACGAGGGTGCCCCCCCCAGGGCGCGCCCCCTTCCTCATGGGCCCCTTGGTGCTCCACCGACGTACTCCTTCCTCCTATATATACCTACGTACCCCCAAACGAATAGACACGGAGCCAAAAACCTAATTCCACCGCCGCAACTTTCTGTATCCATGAGATCCCATCTTGGGGCATGTTCCGAAGCTCCGCCGAAGAGGGCCGTCATCACGGAGGGCTTCTACATCATCATAGCCTCTCCGATGACGTGTGAGTAGTTTACCTCAGACCTTCGGGTCCATAGTTAGTTGCTAGATGGCTTCTTCTCTCTTTTTGGATCTCAATACAAAGTTCTCCCCCTCTCTTGTGGAGATCTATTCGATGTAATCTTCTTTTTGCGGTGTGTTTGTTGAGACCGATGAATTGTGGGTTTATGATCAAGTATATCTATGAATAATATTTGAATCTTCTCTGAATTCTTTTATGTATGATTGGTTATCTTTGCAAGTCTCTTTGAATTATCCATTTGGTTTGGCCAACTAGATTGGTAGTTCTTGCCATGGGAGAAGTGCTTAGCTTTGGGTTCGATCTTGCGGTGTCCTTTCCCAGTGACAGAAGGGGAAGCAAGGCACGTATTGTATCATTGCCATCAAGGATAACAAGATGGGGTTTATATCATATTGCGTGAATTTATCTCTCTACATCGTGTCATCTTGCTTAAGGCCTTACTCTGTTTTTAACTTAATACTCTAGATGCATGCTGGATAGCGGTCGATGAGTGGAGTAATAGTAGTAGATGCAGAATTGTTTCGGTCTACTTGTCATGGACGTGATTCCTATATACATGATCATGCCTAGATATTCTCATAACTATGCTCAATTCTGTCAATTGCTCAACAATAATTTGTTCACCCACCATAGAATACTTATGCTCTTGAGAGAAGCCACTAGTGAAATCTATGGCCCCCGGGTCTATTCTCATCATATCAATCTCCATCACTTTAATCTTGCTTTGCTTTTTTACTTTGCCTTTACTTTTCACTTTGCATCTCTATACCAAAAATACCAAAAAAATATTATATCTATCAGATCTCACTCTCGTAAGTGACCGTGAAGGGATTGACAACCCCTAATCGCGTTGGTTGCGATTAGCTATCGTTTTGTGCAGGTACGAGGGACTTGAGCGTGGCCTCCTACTGGATTGATACCTTGGTTCTCAAAAAATGAGGGCAATACTTACGCTACTCTGCTGCATCATCCCTTCCTCTTCGGGGAAAACCAACGCAAGCTCAAGAGGTAGCAAGAAGGATTTCTGGCGCCGTTGCCGGGGAGTCTACGCAAAAAGTCAACATACCAAGTACCCATCACAATCCCTATCTCTCGCATTACATTATTTGCCATTTGCCTCTCGTTTTCCTATCCCCCACTTCATCCTTGACGTTTTATTCGCTCTCTCTCTCTCTCTCTCTCTCTCTCTCTCTCTCTCTCTATCCTCCCTCTCTATTTGCCTCTTTTCCCTCGCCATGTTAGAACCAAAAAGAGTTGGGGTTCTCTCCCAAGTTCTAGTGCTTTAGACAATCCTGCTATCTTATCTAAACTCATAAATCGGAATGCTATAGAACAACTTGCCGGAGTTATCAATGAGAACCTTAGTAATTTTGATGAAGATGATTCTGGAATTTTTCATTACTTACTTGATGAATCTTTGAAAGATGCTTGGGATAGGCTGTTAAGGATCCGGGCTAGCTATGTACCCCAATATCAAATTGAGGTTTACTTAAAAATCTTTTATGTTGGGCTACCCGCTTCGTTCAAACAAGTTTTAGATTCTATTTTCAAAGGGGGTTCCCTTGAAGGGGACCCCATAGACACCTATGAGAGGATGAAAACTATATTTGGGCACCCCATTAATGAGAAAGCTAAAATCACATCTCTCTTGCTTTCTTACCAAAACAAATTTATTAAAGAGATAAAAGCTAGCCTAGATGCCAATTTCCGCAACATTCCTAATCTTTCTTCTACCATTAATTGGCATTTACTTTGTAAAAATAGAAATATTAATTCCGTAGATAACAAGTTTGCTCTCTTTCTCTCTAAGAATGGCAATACCTAGATCTATCCTCGCTTTTATGCCTAGCTAGGGGCGTTAAACGATAGCGCTTGTTGGGAGGCAACCCAATTTTATTTTTATTCCTTGCTTTTTGCTCCTGCTTAGTAATAAATAAATTATTTAGCCTCTGTTTTGGTTTTGTTTTTTGTGTTAAATTAGTGTTTGTGCCAAGTAGAACCGTTGGGAAGACTTGGGGAAAGTCTTATTGAACTCGCTGTAAAAAACAGAAACTTTAGCGCTCACGAGAACAGCTGTCATTTTTATTTTAAGAGTGCTATTTAGTTAATTCTTTTTTCATATGATTAATAGATAAATTCCTCACGTCAAGAAGTTTATTTTAGAATTTTTGGGGTTCCAGATCTTGCGCTAGCTACAGATTACTACAGACTGTTCTGTTTTTAACAGATTCTGTTTTTCGTGTGTTGTTTGCTTATTTTGATGAATCTATGGTTAGTAAAATAGTTTATAATCCATAGAGAAGTTGGAATACAGTAGGTTTAACACAAATATAAATAAAGAATGAGTTCATTACAGTACCTTGAAGTGGTCTTTTGTTTTCTTTCACTAACGGAGCTCACGAGTTTTCTACTTTAAGTTTTGTGTTGTGAAGTTTTCAAGTTTTGGGTGAATTCTTGTGATGGATTATGGAACAAGGAGTGGCAAGAGCCTAAGCATGGGGATGCCCATGGAACCCCCAAGATAATCCAAGGACACCAAAAAGTCAAAGCTTGGGGCTGCCCCGGAAGGCATCCCCTCTTTCGTCCACTTCCATCGGTAATTTACTTGGAGCTATATTTTTATTCACCGACATGATATGTGTTTTGCTTGGAGCGTCTTGTATTATTTTTGTCTTTGTGTTTTAGTATGACACAATCATCCTTGATGTAAACACCTTTTGAGAAAGCCATACATGAATTAAAATTTGATAGAATACTCTATGTGCTTCACCTATATCTTTTGAGCTAAGTAGTTTTGCTCTATGTGCTTCACTTATATCTTTTCAGCATTATAGTTTTGCTCTATGTGCTTCACTTATATCTTTTGAGAATTATAATTTTGATCTATGTGCTTCACTTAGATCTTTTAGAGCACGGTGGTGAATTTGTTTTAAAGAAACTATTGATCTCTCATGCTTCACTTAAATTATTTTGAGAGTCTCTTAATAGCATGGTAATTTGCTTAATAATAATATGCTTGGTATTCAAGATTTGTGAAACTTTCTTTTGAGTGTGTTGAATACTAAGAAAAGATTGAAACATGATAATTGTTTTGAGATATGGAGGTGATAATATTAAAGTCATGCTAGTTGAGTAGTTGTGAATTTAAAGAATACTTGTGTTAAAGTTTGTGATTCCCGTAGCATGCACGTATGGTGAACCTTTATGTGATGAAGTCGGAGCATGATTTATTTATTGATTGTCTTCCTTATGAGTGGCGGTCGGGGACGAGCAATGGTATTTTCCTACCAATCTATCCCCCTAGGAGCATGCGCGTAATACTTTGCTTTGATAACTTCTAGATTTTTGCAATAAGTATATGAGTTCTTTATGACTAATGATGAGTCCATGGATTATACACACTCTCACCCTTCCACCTTTGCTAGCCTCTCTAATACCGCGCACTTTTCGCCGGTATCATACACCTACCATATACCTTCCTCAAAACAGCCACCATACCTACCTATTATGGCATTTCCATAGCCATTCCGAGATATATTGCCATGCAACTTTCCACCGTTCCGTTTATTATGACACACTCCATCATTGTCATATTGCATATCCCGGTACACCGCCGGAGGCATTCATATAGAGTCATATTTTTTCTAAGTATAGAGTTCTAATTGCTGAGTTGTAAGAAAAATAAAAGTGTGATGATCATCATTATTAGAGCATTGTCCCAGTGAGGAAAGAATGATGGAGACTATGATTCCTCCATAAGTCGGGATGAGACTCCAAACGAAAAATAAAAAAGGAGGCCAAAGAAGCCCAAATAAAAAGAGGCCATAAAAAGGAGAAAAGGCCCAAATAATAAAAAATGAGAGAAAAAGAGAGAAGGGACAATGTTACTATCCTTTTACCACACTTGTGCTTCAAAGTAGCACCATGATCTTCATAGTAGAGAGTCTCTCATGTTATCACTTTCATATACTAGTGGGAATTTTACATTATAGAACTTGGCTTGTATATTCGATGATGGGCTTCCTCAAATTGCCCTAGGTCTTCATGAGAAAGCAAGTTGGATGCACACCCACTTAGTTTCTTTTTGAGCTTTCATATGCTTATAGCTCTAGTGTATCCGTTGCATGGCAATCCCTACTCACTCACGTTGATATCTATTGATGGGCATCTCCATAGCCCGTTGATATGCCTAGTTGATGTGAGACTATCTTCTCCTTTTTGTCTTCTCCACAACCACCATTCTATTCCACCTATAGTGTTATATCCATGGCTCACGCTCATGTATTGCATGAAGATTGAAAAGGTTAGAGTATAAAACAATTGCTTGGCTTGTCATCGGGGTTGTGCATGATTTAAATACTTTGTGTGGTGAAGATAGAGCATAGCCAGACTATATGATTTTGTAGGGATAACTTTCTTTGGCCATGTTATTTTGAGAAGACATAATTGCTTTGTTAGTATGATTGAAGTATTATTATTTTTATGTCAATATAAACTTTTGTCTTGAATCTTTCGAATCTGAATATTCATATCACAATTAAGAAGATTTGCATTGAAATTATGCCAAGTAGCACTCCGCATAAAAATGCTCTGTTTATCATTTACCTACTCGAGGACGAGCAGGAATTAAGCTTGGGGATGCCTGATACGTCTCCAACGTATCTATAATTTTTGATTGCTCCATGATATATTATCTACTGTTTTGGACTATATTGGGCTTTATTTTCCACTTTTATATTATTTTTGGGACTAACCTATTAACCGAGTCCCAGCCCAGATTGTTGTTTTTTTGCCTATTTCAGTGTTTCGAAGAAACGGAATATCAAACGGAGTCCAAACGGAATAAAAACTTCAGGAACGTGATTTTCTCACCGAACGTGATCCAAGAGACTTGGACCCTACGCCAAGGCGTCAGAGAGGCGGTCACGAGGGTGGGGGCGCCCCCCCCCCCCCTAGGGCGCGCCCCCTGCCTCATGGGCCCCTCGGTGCTCCGCCGACGTACTCCTTCCTCCTATATATACCTACGTACCCCCAAACGAACAAATACGGAGCCAAAAACCTAATCCACCACCGCAACATTCTGTATCCACAAGATCCCATCTTGGGGCCTGTTCCGGAGCTCCGCCGGAGAGGGTCGTCATCACGGAGGGCTTCTACATCATCATAGCCTCTCCGATGAAGTGTGAGTAGTTTACCTCAGACCTTCGGGTCCATAGTTAGTAGCTAGATGGCTTCTTCTCTCTTTTTGGATCTCAATACAAAGTTCTCCCCCTCTCTTGTGGAGATCTATTCGATGTAATCTTCTTTTTGCGGTGTGTTTGTTGAGATCGATGAATTGTGGGTTCATGATCAACTCTATCTATGAATAATATTTGAATCTTCTCTGAATTCTTTTATGTATGATTGGTTATCTTTGCAAGTCTCTTCGAATTATCTGTTTGGTTTGGCCAACTAGATTGGTAGTTCTTGCCATGGGAGAAGTGCTTAGCTTTGGGTTCGATCTTGCGGTGTCCTTTCCCAGTGACAGAAGGGGCAGCAAGGCATGTATTGTATCATTGCCATCGAGGATAACAAGATGGGGTTTATTTCATATTGCATGAATTTATCTCTCTACATCATGTCATCTTGCTTAAGGCGTTACTCTGTTTTTAGCTTAATACTCTAGATGCATGCTGGATAGCGGTCGATGAGTGGAGTGATAGTAGTAGATGCAGAATCGTTTCGGTATACTTGTCACGGACGTGATGCCTATATACATGATAATTCCTAGATATTCTCATAACTATGCTCAATTATGTCAATTGCTCAACAGTAATTTGTTCACCCACCGTAGAATACTTATGCTCTTGAGAGAAGCCACTAATGAAACCTATGGCCCCCGGGTCTATTGTCATCATATCAATCTCCATCACTTTAATCTTGCTTTGCTTTTTACTTTGCCTTTACTTTTCACTTTGCATCTCTATACCAAAAATACCAAAAATATTATATCTATCAGATCTCACTCTCGTAAGTGACCGTGAAGGGATTGACAACCCCTAATCGCGTTGGTTGCGAGTAGCTATTGTTTTGTGCAGGTACGAGGGACTTTAGCGTGGCCTCCTACTGGATTGATACCTTGGTTCTCAAAAACTAAGGGAAATACTTACGCTACTCTGCTGCATCATCCCTTCCTCTTCGGGGAAAACCAACGCAAGCTCAAGAGGTAGCAGCAGGTATTCCTGATGATGTTGCTAAGAAGAAGTTCTTCCCTTTATCTTTGAAGGGAGACGCATTGACATGGTATAGGCTATGTGATGATATGGGATCATGGAACTATAGAAGATTGAAATTGATCAAAAGTATTACCCTATGCATCTTGTTCACCGTGATAGCAATTATATATATAATTTTTGGCCTCACGAAGGAGAAAGCATCGCTCAAGCTTGGGGGAGGCTTAAATCAATGTTATATTCATGCCCCAATCATGAGCTTCCAAGAGAAACAATTCTTCAAAAAAAAATATGCTCGGCTTTCTGATAACAATCGCACCATGCTTGATACTTCTTGTGCTGGCTCTTTTATGATGAAGACTATTGAATTCAAATGGGATTTATTGGAAAGAATTAAACGCAACTCTGAAGATTGGGACCTCGACAATGGTAAGGAGTCAGGTATGACACCTAAGTTTCATTGTGTTAAATCTTTTATGGATACCGATATTTTCCGTAAGTTTAGCACTAAATATGGACTTGATTCTGAGATAGTAGCTTCTTTTTGTGAATATTTTGCTACTTATGTTAATCTCCCTAAGGAGAAGTGGTTTAAATATCATCCTCTCATAGAAGTAAAAGTAGCTGCACCTATTAAAGTTGAAGAAAAGAATGTCACTTATAATAATCCTATTGTTCCTACTTGTTATGTTGAGAACCCACCTTTCCCTGTTAGGATAAAGGATAATGCTAAAGCTTCAACTATGGTTCGTAAAAGCAATATTATACACCTCCTGGGCAAGTTAAAGTTGAACCTAATATTGCTATTGTTAAAGAGCTCTTGTCTGATAATATTGATGGGCATGTTATTCAGTTCGGCGGTGAAACTGCTAGAATTGCTAAACCTTGTGCTAAAGATAAACAGACCTGTGGTAGGCGTGCCTGTTATTTCTATTAAAATAGGAGATCATTGTTATCATGGCTTATGTGATATGGGTGCTAGTGCTAGTGTTATACCTTATGACTTGTATAAAGAAATCAAGCATGAAATTGCACCTGCTGAGTTAGAAGATATTGATGTCACAATTAAACTTGCTGATAGAGATACTATTTCAGCAATGGGAATTGATAGAGATGTTGAAGTCTTGTGCGGGAAAACTAAATATCCTGCTGATTTTCTTGTTCTTAGTTCTCCACAAGATAGCTTTTGTCCCATTATATTTGGTAGACCCTTCTTGAATACAGTTAATGCTAGGATAGACTATGAAAAGAATGTTATTACTATTGGCTTGGATGATATGACTCATGAGTTTAATTTCTCTAAATTTAGTAAACAACACCGTGAAGAAGAGTTTCCTAGTAAGGATGAAATTATTGGTCTTGCTTCTATTGTCGTACCTCCTAATGATCCTTTAGAACAATATTTGCTAGACCATGAGAATGATATGTTTATGAATGAAAGAAGGGAAATAGATGAAGTATTCTTTAAACAAGAACCTATGCTAAAACACAATTTGCATGTTGAAATCCTAGGGGATACTCCTCCACCTAAGGGTGATCCCGTGTTTGAGCTTAAACCGTTGCCCGATAATCTTAAATATGCTTATCTTGATGAAAAGAAGATATATCATGTTATTATTAGTGCTAACCTTTCAGAGCATGAAGAAGAAAGATTATTGAAAACTCTGAAGAAGCACCATGCTGCTATTGGATATACTCTTTATGATCTTAAAGGCATTAGTCCCACTCTATGTCAACATAAAATAAATTTGGAAGAAGACGCCAAACCAGTTCGTGATCCTCAACGACGTCTGAATCCTAAAATGAAAGAAGTGGTAAGAAAAGAAATACTAAAGCTTCTAGAGGCAGGTATAATTTATCCCATTGCTGATAGTCAGTGGGTAAGTCTTGTTCATTGTGTCCCTAAGAAGGGAGGTATTACTGTTGTTCCTAACGATAAAGATGAATTGATTCCACAAAGAATTATTATAGGTTATAGGATGGTAATTGATTTCCGCAAATTAAACAAGGCTACTAAGAAAGATCATTACCCCTTACCTTTTATCGATCAAATGCTAGAAAGATTATGCAAACATACACGTTACTGCTTTCTAGATGGTTATTCTGGTTTCTCTCAAATACCTGTGTCGGCTAAAGATCAATCAAAGACTACTTTTACATGTCCTTTTGGTACTTTTTCTTATAGACGTATGCCTTTTGGTTTATGTAATGCACCTGCTACCTTTCAAAGATGCATGATGGCTATATTCTATGACTTTTGTGAAAAGATTTGTGAGGTTTTCATGGACGACTTTTCCGTCTATGGATCTTCTTTTGATGATTGCTTGAGCAATCTTGATCGAGTTTTGCAGAGATGTGAAGAAACTAATCTTGTCTTGAATTGGGAAAAGTGCCACTTTATGGTTAATGAGGGTATTGTCTTGGGGCATAAAGTTTCTGAAAGAGGTATTGAAGTTGATAAAGCCAAGGTTGATGCTATTGAAAAGATGCCATGTCCCAAGGACATCAAAGGTATAAGAAGTTTCCTTGGTCACACCGGATTTTATAGGAGGTTCATCAAGGACTTCTCGAAAATTTCTCGGCCTCTGACTAATTTATTACAAAAATATATACCATTTGTCTTTGATGATGATTGTGTAGAAGCATTTGAAATACTTAAGAAAGCATTAGTCTCTGCACCTATTGTTCAGCCACCTGATTGGAATTTACCCTTTGAAATTATGTGTGATGCTAGCGATTATGCTGTAGGTGCTGTTCTAGGGCAAAGAGTTGATAAGAAATTAAATGTTATCCATTATGCTAGTAAGAATCTAGATAATGCTCAAAGAAATTATGCTACTACTGAAAAAGAACTTTTAGCAGTTGTATTTGCTTGTGATAAGTTCAGACCTTATATTGTTGATTCTAAAGTAACTATCCACACTGATCATGCTGCTATTAAATATCTTATGGAGAAGAAAGATGCTAAACCTAGACTTATTAGATGGGTTCTCTTGCTACAATAATTTGATTTGCATATTGTTGATAGAAAAGGAGCTGAGAACCCCGTTGCAGACAACTTATCTAGGTTAGAGAATGTTCTTGATGACCCACTACCTATTGATGATAGCTTTCCTAATGAACAATTAAATGTCATAAGTACTTCTCGTAGTACCCCTAGGTATGCTGATTATGCTAATTACATAGTTGCTAAATTTATACCACCTAGTTTCACATAGCAACAAAAGAAAAAGTTCTTCTATGATTTGAGACATTACTTTTGGGATGACCCACATCTTTATAAAGAAGGAGTAGATGGTGTTATTAGACGTTGCGTACCTAAGCATGAACAGGAACGGATCCTACGCAAGTGTCACTCCGAAACTTATGGAGGACACCACACGGGAGATAGAACTGCACATAAGGTATTGCAGCAATCCGGTTTTTATTGGCCTACTCTCTTCAAGGATGCCCGTAAGTTTGTCCTTTCTTATGATGAATGTCAAAGAAATGGTAATATTAGTAGACGTCTAGAAATGCCTATGAATTATTCACTTGTTATTGAACCGTTTGATGTTTGGGGCTTTGATTATATGGGACCTTTTCCTGCCTCTAATGGATATACACATATTTTAGTTGTTATTGATTACATTACTAAGTGGGTAGAAGCTATTCCAACCAGTAGTGATGATCATAATACTTCTATTAAAACGCTTAAAGAAGTTATTTTTCCGAGGTTTTGAGTCCCTAGATATTTAATGACTGATAGTGGTTCACATTTTATTCATGGTGCTTTCCGTAAAATGCTTGCTAAATATGACGTCAATCATAGAATTGCATCTCCGTATCACCCACAGTCTAGTGGTCAAGTAGAATTGAGTAATAGAGAACTCAAATTAATTTTGCAAAAGACTGTCAATAGGTCTAGAAAGAATTGGTCCAAGAAACTTGATGATGCATTATGGGCCTATAGAACTGCATATAAAAATCCTATGGGTATGTCTCCGTATAAAATGGTATATGGAAAAGCATGTCACTTACCTCTCGAACTAGAACATAAGGCATATTGGGCTATTAAAGAGCTCAACTATGATTTCAAACTTGTCGGTGAAAAGAGGTTATTTGATATTAGCTCACTTGATGAATGGAGAACCCAAGCTTATGAAAATGCCAAGTTGTTTAAAGAAAAGGTTAAAAGATGGCATGAGAAAAGGATACAAAAGTGTGAGTTTAATGTAGGTGATTATGTATTGCTATACAACTCTCGTTTAAGATTTTTTGCAGGGAAACTTCTCTCTAAATGGGAAGGCCCCTATGTTACCGAGGAGGTCTATCGTTCCGGTGCCATAAAAATCAACAACTTCGAAGGCACAAATCCGAAGGTGGTAAACGGTCAAAGAATCAAACATTATATCTCAGGTAATCCCATAAATGTTGAAACCAATATTATTGAAACCGTAACCCCGGAGGAATACATAAGGGACACTTTCCAGAACGTTTCAGACTCCGAAAAGGAATAGGTATGTGGTACGGTAAGTAAACCGACCCCAAAACAATTTTAAGGCAATATTTCTCCGTTTTGGAATATTTAGAAAAATAGAAAATTAAGTAGCAGTCCGGGAAGGACACGAGGGCCTCATGAGGGTGGAGGGCACGCCCTACCCCCCGGGCACGCCCCCCTACCTCGTGAGCACCTCGTGTGCCTTCCGGACTCTGTTTTCTTGCACGATACATATTTTGGTCAATAAAAATTCATTATATAATCTCCCGGGGGTTTTGACTCTCGTATCACGCAAAAATCTCCTGTCTTTGTTTCGAGCTGTTTTCTGTCAGGGTTTTCAAGGCCAGGCACTATGTCGTCTCCCTCCTCCTCCAATCATGAGGGCAATGATGCTTGGCTAATGAAGATAGAGCTGAAGAGAGAAGAACCTATGGAGATCAATAAGGATGAAGGGATCAAGAAGTCCGTGGAGGACCAAGTTCTAGCAATAGAAGACACCCTTCAACTGGATCATAATCTTCTTACCCCTGCAGAAATTGAAGCTTTCAAGATGATTGAGTTGGCTCGTATACAAAATAAGTATCTCACACGTGAAAATATTTTGTTGAAGGAGCATATCATCGCACTTAAGGGCATTATCCGCAAGTTAGAAGACCTTCTACGCTCGATGTGCGACTATCCATCATCAACAACACCTCCACCTTCTTCATCAACCAAGGAGATATAATAACATGGGTATGGGCACTCCCCTTGGCAACTGCCAAGCTTGGGGAAGTGCCCCGGTATCGTATCACCATCACTTTCAATCTTTACCGTTTTCCTTAGTTCGATATTATTAGTAGTATTTTGATCTAGTAGAATAAAGTTTATGGCATGATCTAGTTGTGAGTTTTGCTTTATTATCCTTCTATGTAATCAAGTCTGTGAGCTATATAATAAAGATTAGTATTGAGTCAAGGGCTTGATTATTTTGCCATGATCCTAAGTGAATAAAAGAAAGGAGAAAGAAATAAAAAGAAACAAAGAGATCCTATGGATCTCATGGAGAGTAATGAGCTCACATAGAAAAGTATGATGAATAAAAGTTGTTGAGAGTTGACAAGCATAGTTTTGGTCATCATTGCAATTAATAGGAAGTAATAAAGAAAGAGAGGTCTTCAAATATAGATATACTATCTTGGACATCTTTTATGATTGTGAGCACTCATTAAAATATGACATGCTAAAGAGTTGACATTGGACAAGGAAGACAACGTAATGGGTTATGTTTTATTACATCTGAGATAAATTATATTGTCTTGGATCCTCCAACATGTTGAGCTTGCCTTTCCCCCTCATGCTAGCCAAATTCTCAGCACCAAGTAGAGATACTACTTGTGCTTCCAAATACCCTTAAACCAGTTTTTCCATGAGAGTCCACCATATCTACCTATGGATTGAATAAGATCCTTCAAGTAAGTTGTCATCGATGCAAAGCAATAAAAATTGCTCTCTAAATATGTATGATTGATTAGTGTGGGAGAAATAAGCTTTATACGATCTTGTGATGTGGAAGTAATAAAAGCGACGGACTGCATAATAAAGGTTCATATCACAAGGGGCAATATAAAGTGACGTTCTTTCGCATTTAGATTTTGTGCATCCAACCATAAAAGCGCATGGCAACCTCTGCTTCCCTCTACGAAGGGCCTATCTTTTATCATTATCTTCTACCTTATGCAAGAGTCATGGTGATTTTCACCCTTCCTTTTTCCACTTTATCCTTTGGCAAGCACAGTATGTTGGAAAGATCCTGGTATATATGGCTAATTGGATGTGAGTTTTCATGAACTATTACTGTTGACATTACGCTTGAGGTAAAATGTTGGGAGGCAAAACTATAAGCCCCTATCTTTCTCTGTGTCCGATTAAAACTCCATACCCACAAGTATTGCATCAGTGTCAGCAGTTGTGAAAGATTATATGATAGTTGGGTATGTGGACTTGCTGAAAAGCTCTTATACATTGACTCTTTCCTATGTTATGATAAATTGCAATTGCTTTAATGACCGAGATTATAGTTTGTTAGTTTTCAATGAAGTTTACGATTCATACTTGATATTGTGATTGAATTATTACTCTAGCATTAGAGATCATCTGACAAAAATTATATAAGTTGGTGTTATAAGAATGATCATGATGCCCTCATGTCTGTATTTTATTTTTATCGACACCTTCATCTCTAAACATGTGGACATATTTTTCGATTTGGGCTTTTCACTTGAGGACAAGCGAGGTCTAAGCTTGGGGGAGTTGATACGTCCATTTTGCATCATGCTTTTATACCAATATTTATTGCATTATGGGTTGTTATTTCACATTATTTCACAATACTTATGGCTATTCTCTCTTATTTTACAAGGTTTACATAAGGAGGGAGAATGCCGGCAGCTGGAATTCTGGGCTGGAAAAGGAGAAAATATTAGAGACCTATTCTGCACAACTCCAAAAGTCCTGAAACTCCACGGAACACCTTATAATAAATAATGAAAAATCCTCGCCAAAGATGAAGACCGGGGGGCCCACACCCTTCTCACGAGGGTGGGGGGGCGCCCCCCTAGGGCACGCCCCCTGCCTCATGGGCCCCCTGGTGGCTCTCCAATGACCATCTTCTCCTATATGAAGTCTTTCGTCAAGAAAAAAATAAGAAGCAACCTTTCAGGACGAAACTCCGCCGCCATGAGGCGGAACCTTGGTGGATCCAATCTAGAGCTCCGGCAGAGCAGTTCTGCCGGAGAAACTTCCCTCCCGAGGGGGAAATCATCGCCATCGTCATCACCAACGCTCCTCTCATCGGGAGAGGGCAATATCCATCAACATCTTCATCAGCACCATCTCATCTCAAAACCCTAGTTCATCTCTTGTATCCAAGTCCGGGATTGGTGCTAGTAGGTTGCTAGTAGTGTTAATTACTCCTTGTAGTTGATGCTAGTTGGTTTAATTGGTGGAAGATCATATGTTCAGATCCTATATGCATATTAATACCCCTCTGATTATGAACATGTTTATGCTTTGTGAGTAGTTACGTTTTTTCCTGAGGACAAGGGAGAAGTCTTGCTATTAGTAGTCATGTGAATTTGGTATTCGTTCGATATTTTGATAAGATGTATGTTGTCTAGCCTTTAGTGGTGTTATGTGAACGTCGACTACATAACACTTCATCATTATTTGGGCCTAGAGGAAGGCATTGGGAAGTAATAAGTAGATGATGGGTTGCTAGAGTGACAGAATCTTAAACCCTAGTTTATGCGTTGCTTCGTAAGGGGCTGATTTGGATCCATATGTTTCATGCTATGGTTAGGTTTACCTTAATACTTTTGTTGTAGTTGCGGATGCTTGCATAAGTGGGATGCTTGTTCAAGTAAGAACAACACCCAAGCACTGGTCCACCCACATATCAAATTATCAAAGGACCGAACGCGAATCATATGAACGTGATGAACACTAGCTTGACGATATTCCCATGTGTCCTCGGAAGCACTTTTCCTTATATAAGAGTTTGTCCAGGCTTGTCCTTTGCTACAAAAAGGATTGGGACACCTTGCTGCACTTTATTTACTTTTCTTACTTGTTGCTCGTTACAAATTATCTCATTACAAAACTATATGTTACCACTTATTTCAGTACTTGCAGAGAATACCTTGCTGAAAACCGTTTATCATTTCCTTCTGCTCCTTGTTGGGTTCGACACTCTTACTTATCGAAAGGACTACGATCGATCCCCTATACTTGTGGGTCATCAGACATGCCCGGGTATGGAGATACGCATCACTGTTTGCAAAAATATAAAAAAGGGATATAGTGTTGTTACTTTGTTTTGGCAATGGTACAAGATTAACAACGACATCTCAATTGTCAATAAGAATTAATGAAAAGTACACCAACAAACAGAAGCATCATGCTTATCTTGATGGGAACTAAACCAGGATACCCGAGAAAAAAAGCATTTCTTCATTTAACCAGTGATAGTATTAGATTAGCAACAGCAATAGGAGCATATGGGCAATGACCGCACCCACCATGTACTTTTTGTCGAAACAACATGTATACCTCCACCGAGGCATAAATCAGGACAACTTTTCGAGTGGCATTTCCTCTATAATAGTAGGTGATGTTGGACCAGCCGACGAACCCTAGCTACTATACATGGGGAGCTGGGGAGTAGTTGCATAGAAGAAAACCTACATGCAGCAACCTGGGGAGCTGGACCAGTACACGAAGTTATACCTTAGGTGGGCGAGATGTCGCTTAGGCGGGCGGGCGGGATCTGCCTACACAACGGCAGCGAACAAGGATGCGGAGGACCTTCGTCCGCGCCAGCGCTGGCTCCGAGAGGACGGTGCGCATCGGCTTCCTCCATCGCCGATGGTGACAATGTCAACGTTGCACCTCTTCACCTCCCGCAGCGGATGGGATTCGGCCGGATCTGTGACCACCGGTGAGGAGAGAGATAGAGTGGACACTGTCATGTTGTTTTGATATGAAGAGGGTGAGAGAGCAAGATGCGAGAAACCCTATCAAACAAGAGGCTATCTATCTATCTATCTATACTAATTACAGACTTCCTAGAAATTGCACCGTTAATTAGAAATTACGAGCCGTAGATCTGAGATGGGACCAAGTTACTACGGTGCAGATTAATTTTTGTTAAAAAAATGACAAACCTTTCAGCCAGATTAGTACGTCCAAAAATAAATACACTACAAAGCCCAACAACTTTGAAGCCCAAAACTCTTACGCATGTAGTCTCTCTCAATCTCTCAATCTCTCACGTCTCTCTTTCTATCTCAGGTCTCTCTTTGCCTCAAAAAAAAAAATCTAATGTCTCTCTTCCTCCCCACATGAAAAACGGATCAGGCCATCGCTCCCGTAGGTCTCCTTCGGACGCCGCGGTTCCCAACCGCAGCAGCATCCAGCATCCCCAATCGCCGCTCTTCCTAATCCTCTTTCTTTGTGAGTCTTATCTTTGGGACGTTTCTCCCTTCGGTCTTTCATCCATGCTGGAATCGATCTGAAAAAACTAGGTACGACACTACGACACGATCCAATCCATCCTCTACTACCTCTACTACTGTTAGGTATATGGTTCGATCCATTATCCACCGCTGCCTGTGATTCAGATTTTAACTTCTGGCCATGCAGTAATCCAATATATATTCTCAGGACGGAATCTGTCCAATATGGTTGATGCATCGGAGGAGGTGTACCATGTACCACAACAGTTTCAAGCAGATTGTGCTGATCATCCCTGCATCCAGTTAGCACGCAAGTAACTCGGTATCCTTGAATTTCCTGATTTGGATAATTTCTACTCCTAAAATTTATCTCTAATACTCTGTCCAGAAGGTTGGTGCTAGCTCTGCAATTTTGAAAGGCTGATTTACGGAAAGTGTGTGTCCACGTAAACTTGGATTTGTGGTGATTATGTAAGGCTGATGAGCATGATGGATGATATAGCCTGATTTATTTCCATCCGCTATGAGGCACTTGAGCCGGGCCGATGCCTACGCCATAATCCGAGCTGCTTAGTGTGTACCTCTCAATGCCACAGCCGGAACAACCATGGCCACGTACCTGTTGAGGACAACCTCTCCACGACTCCAATGTTTTATTATGATCTCGCAACTAGGCATACAATAGACCGTGAAGTGTGGCATCAAGAACCTCAGCACGCTGCAGGAGAAGACCATGAAGATCAGCAAGGAAGTGGTAGGTGGTGTGCTTCAATCTCTTCTACGAGGTTTGTACTGTTGATTGATTTTTTCTGTTATCTCATGTCATCTCTGTGAGTGTTCTATTGCAGTTGCATGTGTCATAAAGGTTGGTCAAGAAAGTGTGAGACTGCTGCTACTTAAAGGTCAGCGTGGCCTGCAACCACAACAAGACACCCGCCATGCATGTTCCTTGCAAGCAGCAGCAGCATGACTTTGCCGTCAATAACATAACAAGGACCAAATCGATCACCGTCTACATGTGTTACTACTCTCAGCAGAGTGGAATAAATGTTTGTAAAGTAACCTTTTCTCTGGCCGGTTCAAATCATCCCTCCTCCGTTTAGTCGTTTACCTGTTGGACGTGCTCGCCATGTGTTTAAGATAATGTTTAGAGAAATTGCTACACATGTGTTATTTTCTTTTCAGATGATTCCCGTGATTTATACTTTTACATGTAAAAAATTATGTATACATACATACATATATATATATATAAGCAACGAATATATCCTTTGAATCAATGCACAAGGTCCTGAATTTAATTTAGGATACGGTGAAATACATAGTATATTATCCAACAGTAGGTACTGTTGCGCATATCGATATCTTTTCTATACATGCTATATGTTATGCAGATTTTACTGCTGCAAGTAAATTATTGTATAGATTCGGTGTACTGATTAAGTACCAGTACCTTTTGTGTTGTATGCAGGTTAAAAAATTTGTGTACTGGCCATTGTTTTCTTATAGACCCTCATCTCTCAAATTTTCTGCTACAAATTTGGTGCAGGTAAGTCCATAGTTCTGTGGATACGACATCGGCATGTCCAGAATTATGGGTTTACATTTTAGTTTTATTTCTTGCCAACTTACATGAGAAAACAGTAGAAAGGTCAGTTCATTTTCCCCTGTTATGCATGGATATGATACCTTCTCACGTTCTACTCCTAAATAGTTAGTGGTTTGGTCCCCTTTTCATGGTTCCCAGGTTCGTGCTTCTCTTCATCATCTATCTCTTATCAAGTTCTAGGCGTAAACCTATCAAATTTTATATCTAACAAGTGTTATTGCTTTGCTACCAAGGTTGTTCTGACCGTGTCTTGGCCTTGACTTAGATGAAAAAGAGTCAGTTCTTTGGTGTCATGCCTAGCTACAGTTGGTTGTTTTGTAAGTTGCAAGGTATCTCATAAGGCACATGAACAGATATCCATGGTATTAATTTGGATCTCCATGCCGCAGGGTAGAAAGGACAGAAAGGAGCAGCAGGATAGCCGGTCCAATATTGAGCAGATTCTATCTTGGGGATCACTACCTCGGTGCAAGAATCCTCTTCCCCACGCCTCCTGATTTGGTCATGGCGGTTAAGAGGTATAATACTATAATCATGCCCGATTGGATAAGAATCCTATGTTTCATGCAATTTCTTTGAGTTGATTTCCTCTGCAGAAGAATTTACGTGCAGGCTGTCCTCACTAGGAGGGAAATTTGATCATGTGTGCTGTCAGTAGGTCTTCCAGAACTAATAGTTTTTTGTATAAAAAATCAGGAGCTTCAACCGATTCGCTTGCATGGCAAGCGACTAGCTCTAGCAAGATGGGTTCTATTTCAATTACAGCTTAGAGATAACGTTTTCTGGAACTAAACGCTTATGTTATTTGGATTGCCGTAGACAGATGATTAGGTTGTCTCTTTAGTTTTTTTCAAGTTATATAAGCGCCTATTGAATAGTTCTTTGCGTCGGACCCTTAGTGTATGTAGCTGTTTTTTTTCATATTGGCATTTAAGCACCTATATACAAGCACTCTGCATATTAGAGATGGTCTAACATGATGTAGTTTTACTGTTGCAATGAAATAAATGAGAAAATAGCCGTTGTTCGGCAGGAAACCTGGAGTCAGCATCTAGCACCCTGCATTGCAAACCATCGGTTTGTGGTCACTTTGGTATCCCGGTGGTGAAAATTGGAGCATATATACTCTACAGCCAATCAAATCATTTATAAGTATGACATGAACCATAGAAAGGTAACTGAATTTGATCCGACTTTGGTTTAGGTCCAAATATAACAACCTTACATTGGTAAGCGCATTCGAAATTGTGAACTAAAATTATGCTTAACATGAGAGGAAATCAAGTTTTTTGCTACGGTATGGTTAACAGTAGCAGCATATCAAGTATAACAGTGGACTGCACTATTGTTTGTTCACCGTGTTGTTCTTCTTTAGTTAAAGATTTTCTGAACATTGATACCTATCTCTTAATAGCACTCGCCTAAACACTTTTTTCTTCATCTAAAAGTGTTACATTTTTTACATAACAGCATCTTGACGCGGCCAAACAGTTCAGCAATTATATTGTAATCGTGATTGCATATGTAGCTCTTTTGTTTCCACCCCGAAATGTCATTAAACTTAATTTAAATTTCAGTTCGATCTGAAGAGGTTATGCCCTTTCACTTAGTATCGACCAGCATTGGTTCTCAATGTTTATGCATCATTAGTTTCATAAGATACCAGAATGCATGTGTGGAGAGAATATTAGTTCATTTGTTAAAAACAACTGTTGTACTGTTCCTAAATTTTGTTAGATTAACTGGTCCGCTACATTCATAGAATGCTAGACTTGAACTATTTATAGATTCCCTTTCTTTGCGCACTTTTAGTCCTACAAGAAGTTCTTTGTTACTACAAATAATTGATTTATTCCTCATATAGATATCCTCCTGAAAGATATTGATAGCGGGAGAAAGAAATTTTATGTCAGATAGCTATTGCTCATTCCACATTTTACCACTTTTCATTTCGTGGCCTTCCTTCAAACACATAAACTTGATGCAGTCTGTAGGCACTGTATGCTGATCTCACATTTCTCTTTTCATTTCTTGGTCTGCATGAATTTTACTGGTATAGTGCATATTCGTGATAGTAACTCTTAGCATTGAGGAAACACAAAGAGTCATTTTGTATGTACAATCTGTAATTTACATGCCTAAAACCACAAAACCAGAATACAAATATATGGCATCAATATAGGGAGAATGCAGATAACACTTACAGATTCAATTTTTTTGTTCACGGAAATAAGGGTTGGACTAGCGGTAGTAAGATCTTCGAGAGGCTTTCGAAACCCCACGGAAAATAGCAAGTAATCTTCCCATGATAAACAAAATCCTAATACTCTCCAAACACACAAAGTTAGCATTTTGTATATCCTAGAGTCAACCACATTTGAAATTATTCACTCCTGTTTCATGCAATTTTTACAAATGCGAAATAAATCAAGACCTTTTTTCTAAAGCTTCTAAAAAGTATACTTACATTATCGAATGGCTATAATTCCTTTGTATGTGTACCGTAATATATAGGTACATGGAAAATTGTGACATGCCTGCAATAACATGTGATATTTATTTATGTTTGCCCTGCAATAAAACTATTTAGTAAATTCTAAGCCATCAAGAACTAATAATAGTATAATAATATTGTTAACTAAACATATACAAAGTAAATATTCATAATATGATAGCCGTGCAAATGCACGGGTTGGTGACTAGTATATACAATGGAGTAAAAAAATCTCTTCATAGCAGTGGTTTTAAATAGAATACGCGGGTTCCTGAGAAAAGAAACTAAAACTGGCGGACAATTTTTTAATGCACCAAGAAAGAAAAGTCGATCAAAAACACGCCCTCGCTTCCAGGTTGCGAGATTCGTCGCTCCCACACGCATAGACATAGACATGCATCTGAGGATGGCTGGGTAAAACTGAATATGGATGGTTCCTTCTTGCCAGGGAACGGAACTGCTGGTACATGCATGATACTAGGGATCATGGGGGTGCTATAATTTTCTCTTCATGTAGAAGCTTGTGTTATTGCGCGAACGCATTGGAAGCAGAATTGTTGGCCATCAAAGAAGGTTTGTCGCTTGCATTGCAGTGGAGTAATCTTTTTTTACCCACACACCGTTATATTCATATAATAAAGAACATGGGGAGTCTAAGCTCCAAATATCAATATCGAGATCAACTGCCTTGAAGCTACAAATATGGTGAGGATTAGGAATGAAGATCTTGATAGATCTCGGTTTGGTTTTTTGGCGCGTGAGATTAGATCGCTAATGGCACTCCAAAATACATGTATTGCTCATGTTCGACGAAACAACAACATTGTAAGTCATACTTTAGCTCATTATGGTAGGACTAGTGGTCGTATCGCTATTTTGCTAGGTTCAGGCCCTGATGGCATTGTCGAACTTTGTAACCCCGAGTGTAGCCTGGCTACGTGAGTAATAAAAGTTTGTTCCCACAAAAAAACAAAAATACATAGACATGCATATCCGTGTTTACGTAAAATTCCATTCCATCTCCATCTCCAATCATATTTGTCCAACTGGCACATTATTTATGTTGTTAATTATATACGCAGCAATATTAACATACAACATCTCTTGTTTGCGGGTGTCCGGACTGCTGCCGCGCCCGCTCCTGACCAACCCGAACCTTCTTCATCACCTACTCGCGCTTCCCGCCCGAAACGGTCAGTGCCGCATTCATGCCCGGCCAGAGCGGACGCGACCTCTCTCTGGCACCGGCATTGAAGCGGCGCATCGGCCGAGAGAGCGTGGCCCGTGCCGCTTCCCGGTGCACGCGACTGCTCCGTGTTCAAAGGTCGCAATAGCCAGCCACAACATGCATGTAAAAAGTTCTTGGGAGTCCGTGCTACAGCTAGCTGTCCTCCCCCAACTCGTCAATCTCTTCCAGTAGTGCTAGTACTCCATGGCGCGATCCATCGACAAGCAGGCGGGAAAGTTATCGTATACTCGGTTTGCGGTGAGTGGCATGTCGAGCGACCATGTGGGGTCGAGCCGTGGAGGAGGGTGAGACACGAACACGACAGACGTGATTTAAACGTTGGTTTTGCTCTATGGTGTGATCCAACGAAACGAAACGTTGATTTCTCTCTGTTTCCATTTTTCTCTAGAAAAACAGAAAGTTTCCACTCCATTTTCGTTCCTACTTCAAGGTTGCCCCGTTACAACATTCCATTAAATACAAAGGAAAACTAACATGCTGGGATCATTACAACTTAAACCCTAAACCCTAAACAGGATTTAATTTCCTGGCTAGATAGAACATGTCGAAGGAAAGACGGCTGGCACCCTCGGATCATATGATGCTTTTGTGCAGTTCCACTAAAATCGAGGTGAGCAACCCTGATGGCAAAGATATTGAAGAAGTGTGATTAGAATAATAGTACTGGCACTAGTTCATGAGACATCAACTCATCACAAATAGAAGCCGGTAGAAGTAAAGAAAGATCGACATGGAGATGGAGCTATGTGGGGAGCTGCGGTAGTGGAGCAAGCCGGCTCCAAAAGGAAGATGTAGTACCTGGGACGTCGGGCTGTAGCTAGAAGGGAGGTTGGGACGCGGCATCATCCCATATCGCAGGGACCCCCGAGTGGGACGCACCGACTGTGGGTTTTCTCCCTCGCCGATGTCGACCGCGTCTACGCAGAACATTGTTCCCTTCTCCCCAGCGGCGGGATCAGGACGGATACGTGACCAGCGGTGTGGCCATCGTCGTTCTATGCTTGTGAAGAGAGCAACTCAAGCAATCAGGCTTGTAGCTTAGGCTCCTGCTAGTGTATATAACTATATGTAGTGGTTTTCTTTTTCTCTCCATATCAACCATTTTATATTGTGTACGTGTCATTGAAGAGTGAAATGATGGTTGCTTCTTCCGACTAACTTACTGTGTGATTTGACTGCTCCTTAGTGGCCCCTACACGTACTCCCCCTACGTGTATGACCGTTCCTGAGTCTCACGTGTACTTATCTCTATTTTCTTGCATGACACGTGAGTAGACATGATGGGCATAGAGGAATTTTGTTACTGCACATTGTTACGTAGTACTGTACTATTAGTACCTACTCCCTCCTTCCGGTTTACTACTGGTACTCCCTCCGTCCTGGCTTAATGGTCCTCTTTATACTCAATTCATGGGCACGTTTTCCTCAAGAAATTGTCTTTACCAACGTATTAATATCGGGAATGCATGCGTGAACAACGAATGATTAAACCTTGCATGCAACATTTTGACAAAGCATTGACTTATGAACATGTGAATGTAAGGAACTACAACCTCATGCATGCATGCAACAGTCACACGTACTCATGGACGCAAAAACACGCACGATGCCCTAATGCATGCATGTCCGAGCACACGACGGAACACACACGGTCACGCTCAAGTGCTCAACCTACACGTGCATGCGCACACATACTCAGCCAGATTGAGCTAGTGACCATATAAACACCGGAAAATGTATATATTGAGCGCAATGTGCGTATTATGAAGTCCGCTGATCGTATTTTTACAAATATATAGTGACGGACAGTGTATTTATCTCGTTTGAAATTAAGCCATATTAACCGGAAAGGAGGTAGTATGGACTAGCATTACTTTGCTGTGTCCCGTCAACTTGTCGAACAAGGAGAAGCTTCCGCGCGGTGGCTTGCAGGACAAGGAGAAACTTTGGACTAATGCAAGCTCTCCCTCGCTCAGGCGGTGGACGTGTAACAGTTAATTCGGTGTCAGATTGCCAGGAGCATACACTATACTAGTACTAGTATTATTGTTCGACTTCTCGAGGAGGCGAACAGCTAAGCGCAAAGTTTACTAGTACTAGTACTACTACTATAGAGGTATGTACTATACTATACTAGGAACCAGATGGAGGAGCGTCTGCACTCTTATTATATTATAAAAATGTGATAAAGCAATCTTCAACACATTTGGTTCTCTTTGAGGGTTCTCGCATGTGATAATGGAAGTTGATTGCATGGAACACACGCCACAATTCTGTTGGGGAACGTAGTAATTTCAAAATTTTCCTACGCACACATAGAGGATCATGGTGATGCATAGCAACGAGAGGGGAGAGTGTGTCTACGTACCCTCGTAGACCGAAAGCGGAAGCGTTAGCACAACGCGGTTGATGTAGTCGTACGTCTTCACAATCCGACCGATCCAAGTACCGAACACACGGCACCTCCGAGTTCAGCACACGTTCAGCTAAATGACGTCCCATGAACTCCGATCCAGCAGAGCTTCACAGGAGAGTTTTGTCAGCACGACGGCGTGATGACGGTGATGATGATGCTACCGACGTAGGGCTTCGCCTAAGCACCGCTACGATATAATCGAGGTGGATTATGATGGAGGGGGGCACCGCACACCGCTGGAATAGATCAATAGATCCACTTGTGTCTAGAGGTCCCCCTGCCCCCGTATATAAAGAAGCAAGGGGGAGGCCGGCCGGCCCCTGTAGGCGCGCCAGGAGGAGGAATCCTCCTCCTAGTAGGAGTAGGATTCCCCTCTTTCCTACTCCTACTAGGAGGGGGAAAGGAAGGGGGAGAAGGAGAAGGAAAGGGGGGCGCCACCCCCCTCTCCTAGTCCAATTCGGACCAGAGGGGGAGGGCGCGCGGCCTGCCCTAGGCCAGCCCTCTCTCTCTCTCCACTAAGGCCCATAAGGCCCACTATTTCTCCTAGGGGCTCCGGTAACCCTCCGGCACTCCGGTTTTCTCCGAAACCATCCGGAACACTTCCGGTGTCCGAATATAGTCGTCCAATATATCGATCTTTACGTCTTGACCATTTCGAGACTCTTCGTCCTATCCGTGGTCATATCTGGGACTCCGAACTACCTTCTATACATCAAAACACCAAAACTCATAATACCGATCGTCACCAAACTTTAAGCGTGCGGACCCTACGGGTTCGAGAACTATGTAGACATGACCGAGACACATCTCTGGTCAATAACCAACAACGGAACCTGGATGTTCATATTGGCTCCCACATATTCTACTAATATCTTTATCGGTCAAACCGCATAACAACATACGTTGTTCCCTTTGTCATCGGTATGTTACTTGCCCGAGATTCGATCATCGGTATCTCAATACCTAATTCAATCTCGTTACCGGCAAGTCTCTTTACTCGTTCCATAATACATCATCCCGCAACTGACTCATTAGTTACAATACTTGCAAGGCTTATAGTGATGTGCATTACCGAGTGGGCCCCGAGATACCTCTCCGACAATCGGAGTGACAAATCCTAATCTTGATTTATGCCAACTCAACAAGTACCATCGGAGACACCTGTAGAGCACATTTATAATCACCCAGTTACGTTGTGACGTTTGGTAGCACACAAAGTGTTCCTCCGGTAATCGGGAGTTGCGTAATCTCATAGTCATAGGAACATGTATAAGTCATGAAGAAAGCAATAGCAGAAAACTAAACGATCAAGTGCTAAGCTAACGGAATGGGTCAAGTCAATCACATCATTCTCTAATGATGTGATCCCATTAATCAAATGACAACTCATGTCTATGGTTAGGAAACATAACCATCATTGATTCAACGAGCTAGTCAAGTAGAGGTATACTAGTGACACTTTGTTTGTCTATGTATTCACACATGTACTAAGTTTCCGGTTAATACAATTTTAGCATGAATAATAAACATTTATCATGATATAAGGAAATATAAATAACAACTTTATTATTGCCTCTAGGGCATATTTCCTTCAGTCTCCCACTTGCACTAGAGTCAATAATCTAGTTCACATCGTCATGTGATTTAACATCAATAGTTCACATCTTTATGTGATTAGTTCACATCTCCATGTGACTAACACCCAAAGGGTTTACTAGAGTCAGTAGTCTAGTTCACATCACTATGTGATTAACACCCAAAGAGTGATCATGTTTTGCTTGTGAGAAATTTAGTCAACGGGTCTGCCACATTCAGAACCGTATGTATTTTGCAAATTTCTATGTCTACAATGCTCTCCACAGAGCTACTCTAGCTAATTGCTCCCACTTTCAATATGTATCCAGATCGAGACTTAGAGTCATCTAGATCGATGTAAAAAGCTTGCATCGACGTAACTCTTTACGACGAACTCTTTTATCACCTCCATAATCAAGAAATATTTCCTTAGTCCTCTAAGGATAATTTTTGACCGTTGTCCAGTGATATACTCCTTGATCACTATTGTACTCCCTTGACATAATCATGCTAAGGTATACAATAGGACTGGTAAACAACATAGCATGCTTTATAGAAGCTATAACTGAGGCATAGGGAATGACTTTTCATTCCCTTTCTATTTTCTGCTGTGGTCGGGTTTTGAGTCTTTACTCAACTTCACACCTTGCAACATAGGCAAGAACTCCTTCTTTGACTGTTCCATTTTGAACTACTTCAAAATCTTGTCAAGGTATGTACTCATTGAAAATATATCGAGTGTCTTGATCTATCTCTATAGATCTTGATGCTCAATATGTAAGTAGCTTCACCGAGGTCTTTCTTTGAAAAACTCTTTTCAAACACTCCTTTATGCTTCCCAGAAAATTCTACATTATTTCCGATCAACAATATGCCATCCACATATACTTATCAGAAATGTTGTAGTGCTCCCACTCACTTCTTGTAAATACAGGCTTCACAGCAAGTCTGTATAAAACCATATTCTTTGATCACTTTACCAAAGCATATTCTGGTTGACCTACGAAGTTCAGTAGTTACTTGATCTGAAGTTTCATAATCATCATCATTAGCTTCCTCACTAATTGGTGTAGAGGTCACTAGAACTGATTTTTGTGATGAACTATTTTCCAATTTGGGAGAAGGTACAATTACCTTATCAAGTTCTACATTCCTCCCACTCACTCCTTCGAGAGAAACTTCTTCTCTAGAAAGGATTCACTCTTAGCAACAAAGATATTGTCTTTCGGATCTCTGATAGAAGGTGTACCCAATAGTTTCTTTTGGGTATCCTATGAAGACGCACTTTTTCGATTTAGGTTTGTGCTTATGTGGCTGAAACTTTTTCAATGTAAGCATCACAACCCCAAACTTTAAGAAATGGCATCTTTGGTTTCTTGCCAAACCATAGTTCACACGGTGTCATCTCAACGGATTAGACGGTGCCCTTTATAATGTGAATGTAGTTGTCTCTAATGCATAACCCCAAAACGGTAGTGGCAAATCCGTAAGAGACATCATAGATTGCACTATATCCAATAAAGTACGGTTATGACGTTTGGACACACCATTATATTGTGGTGTTCCAGGTGGCATGAATTTGTGAAACTATTCCACATTGTTTTAATTGAAGACCAAACTCGTAACTCAAATATTCGTCTCCGCGATCAGGTCGTAGAAACTTTATTTTCTTGTTATGATGATTTTCCACTTCACTCTGAAATTCTTTGAACGTTTCAAATGTGTCAGACTTATATTTCATCAAGTAGATATACCCATATCTGCTCAAATCATCTGTGAAGCTCAGAAAATAACGATACCCACCGCGAGCCTCAACACTTATCGGATCGCATACATCACTATGTATTAATTCCAATAAGCCAGTTGCTTGCTCCATTGTTCCGGAGGACGGAGTCTTAGTCATCTTGCCCATGAGGCATGGTTCGCAAGCATCAACTGATTCATAATCAAGTGGTTCCAAAAGCCCATCAACATGGAGTTTCTTCATGCGCTTTACACCAATATGACCCAAACGGCAGTGCCACAAATAAGTTGCACTATCATTATTAACTTTGCATCTTTTGGCTTCAATATTATGAATATGTGTATCCCTAGGATCGAGATCAGCAAACCAATTTCATTGGGTGTATAACCATAGAAGGTTTTATTCATGTAAACAAAACAACAATTATCCTCTAACTTAAATGAATAATAGTATTACAATAAACATGATCAAATCATATTCATGCTCAACGCAAACACCAAATAACATTTATTTAGGTTCAACACTAATCCCGAAGGTAAAGTGAGTGTGCAATGATGATCATATATCAATCTTGGAACTACTTCCAACACACATCGTCACTTCACCCTTAACTAGTTTCTGTTCATTCTGCAACTCCCGTTTCAAGTTAGTACTCTTAGCAACTGAACTAGTATCAAATACCAAAGGGTTTCTATAACACTAGTAAAGTACACATCAATAACATGTATATGAAATATACCTTTGTTCATTTTGCCATCCTTCTTATCTGCCAAGTATCTAGGCGCAGTTCTGCTTCCAGTGACCAGTCCCTTTGCATTAGAAGCACTTAGTCTCAGGCTTAGGTCTAGACTTGGGCTTCTTCTCTTGAGAAGCAACTTGCTTGCCGTTTTTTTGAAGTTCCCCTTCTTCCCTTTGCCCTTTTCATGAAACTAGTGGTCTTGTGAACCATCAACACTTGATGTTTTTCTTGATTTCTACCTTCGTTGATTTCAGCATCACGAAGAGCTTGGGAATCGTTTCCGTTATCCCTTGCATATTATAGTTCATCACGAAGTTCTAGTAACTTGGTGGTAGTGACTAGAGAACTCTGTCAATCACTATCTTATCTGGAAGATTAAATCCCACTTGATTCAAGTGATTGTAGTACTCAGACATTCTGAGCACATGCTCACTAGCTGAGCTATTCTCCTCCATCTTGTAGGCAAAGTACTGTCAGAGGTCTCATACCTCTCAACACGGGCATGAGTATGAAATACAAATTTCAACTCTTAGAACATCTTATATGTTCCGTAGCGTTCAAAATGTTTTTGAAGTCCCGGTTCTAAGCCGTAAAGCATGGTGCACTAAACTATTAAGTAGTCATCATACCGAGCTTTGTCAAACGTTCATAATGTGTGCATCTGCTCCTGCAATAGGTCTGTCACCTAGCGTTGCATCAAGGACATAATTCTTCTGTGCAGCAATGAGGATAATCCTCAGATCACGGATCCAATCTGCATCATTGCTACTAACATCTTTTAGCTTTATTTTCTCTAGGAACATATCAAAAATAAATGGGGAGCTACATCACAAGCTATTGATCTACAACATAGATATGCAAATACTATCAGGACTAAGTTCATGATAAATTAAATTTAAATTTAATCATATTACTTAAGAACTCCCACTTAGATAGACATCCCTCTAGTCATCTAAATGATTACGTGATCCAAATCAACTAAACCATGTCCGATCATCACGTGAGATGGAGTAGTTTTCATTGGTGAACATCACTATGTTGATCATATCTACTATATGATTCACGCTCGACCTTTCGGTATCCAGTGTTCCGAGGCTATATCTGGATATGCTAGGCTGGTCAAGTTTAACCTGAGTATTCTGCATGTGCAAAACTGGCTTGCACCCGTTGTATGTGAACGTAGAGCTTATCACACCCGATCATCACGTGGTGTCTCACCATGAAAAACTGTTGCAACAGTGCGTACTCAGGGCGAACACTTATACCTTGAAATTTAGTGAGAGGTCATCTTATAATGCTACCACTGAACTAAGAAAAATAAGATGCATAAAGGATAAACATCACATGCAATCAAAATATGTGACATGATATGGCCATGATCGTCTTGCACTTTTGATCTCCATCTCCAAAGAACTGTCATGATCTTCATTGTTACCGACATGAGACCATGATCTCCATCATCTTGATATTTTATCAACGTGTCGTCACATGGTCGTCTCACCAGCTATTGCTTTTGCAACTATTGCTATCGCATAGCGATAAAGTAAAGAAATTACATGGCACTTGCATCTTATGCAATAAAGAGACAACCATAAGGCTTCTGCCGGTTGCCGTTAAGTTCAACAAAACATGATCATCTTATACAACAACTTATATCTCATCACGTCTTGACCATATCACATCACAACATGCCCTGCAAAAACAAGTTAGACGTCCTCTACTTTGTTTGTTGCAAGTTTTATGTGGCTGCTACGGGCTGAGCAAGAACCGTTCTTACCTACGCATCAAAACCACAACGATATTTCGTCAAGTTAGTGATGTTTTAACCTTCAACAAGGATTGGGCGTATCCACACTCGATTCAACTAAAGTTGGAGAAACTGACACCCGCCAGCCACCTGTGTGCGAAGCACATCAGTAGAACCAGTCTCACGTAAGCGTACTTGAAATGTCGGTCCGGGCCGCTTCATCCAACAATACCGTCGAAACCAAAGTATGACATGCTGGTAAGTAGTATGACTTGTATCGCCCACAACTCACTTGTGTTCTACTCGTGCATATAACATCTACGCATAAACCTGGCTCGGATGCCACTGTTGGGGAACGTAGTAATTTGAAAATTTTCCTACGCACACACACATGATCATGGTGATGCATAGCAACAAGAGGGGAGAGTGTGTCTACGTACCCTCGTAGACCAAAAGAGTAAGCGTTAGCACAACGCGGTTGATGTAGTCGTACGTCTTGATGATCTGACCAATCCAAGTACCAAACACATGGCACCTCCGAGTTCAGCTCGATGACGTCCCACAAACTCCGATCCAACAGAGCTTCACGGGAGAGTTTCGTCGGCAGGACGGCGTGATGACGGTGATGATGATGCTACTGACGCAGGGCTTCGCCTAAGCACCGCTACGATATAATCGAGGTGGATTATGGTGGAGGGGGCACCGCACACGGCTGGAATAGATCAATAGATCAACTTGTGTCTAGAGGTGCCCCTTGCCCCCGTATATAAAGGAGCAAGGGGGAGGCCAGCCGGCCCCTGTAGGCGCGCCAGGAGGAGGAATCCGCCTCCTAGTAGGAGTAGGATTCCCCTCTTTCCTACTCCTACTAGGAGGGGGAAATGAAGGGGGGGGAGGGAGAGGGAGAAGGAAAGGGGGGCGCCGCCCCCCTATCCTAGTCCAATTCGGACCAGAGGGGGAGGGGCGCGCGGCCTGCCCTAGGCCAGCCCTCTCTCTCTCTCCACTAAGGCCCATAAGGCCCACTATTTCTCCGGGGGGGGGGGGGGGTTCCGGTAACCCTCTGACACTCAGGTTTTCTCCGAAACCATCCGGAACACTTCCGGTGTCCGAATATAGTCGTCCAATATATCGATCTTTACTTCTCGACTATTTCGAGACTCCTCGTCATGTCCGTTATCATTTCTGGGACTCCGAACTACCTTCGGTACATCAAAACACAAAAGCTCATAATACCGAACGTCACCAAACTTTAAGCGTGCGGACCCTACAGGTTCGAGAACTATGTAGACATGACCGAGACACATCTCTGGTCAATAACCAACAGCGGAACCTGGATGTTCATATTGGCTCCCACATATTCTACGAAGATCTTTATCGGTCAAACCGCATAACAACATACGTTATTCCCTTTGTCATCGGTATGTTACTTGCCCGAGATTCGATCGTCGGTATCTCAATGCCTAGTTCAATCTCGTTACCGGCAAGTCTCTTTACTCGTTCTGTAATACATCATTCCGCAACTAAATCATTAGTTACAATACTTGCAAGGCTTATAGTGACGTGCATTATTGAGTGGGCCCCGAGATACCTCTTCGACAATCGGAGTGACAAATCCTAATCTTGATTTATGCCAACTCAATAAGTACCATCGGAGACACCTGTAGAGCACCTTTATAATCACCCAGTTACGTTGTGACGTTTGGTAGCACACAAAGTGTTCCTCTGGTAATTGGGAGTTGCATAATCTCATAGTCATAGGAACGTGTATAAGTCATGAAGAAAGCAATAGCATAAAAGTAAACGATCAAGTGCTAAGCTAACGGAATGGGTCAAGTCAATCACATCATTCTCTAATGATGTGATCCCGTTAATCAAATGACAACTCATGTCTATGGTTAGGAAACATAACCATCATTGATTCAACGAGCTAGTCAAGTAGAGGCATACTAGTGACACTTTGTTTGTCTATATATTCACACATGTACTAAGTTTCCAGTTAATACAATTCTAGCATGAATAATAAACATTTATCATGATATAAGGAAATATAAATAACAACTTTATTATTGCCTCTAGGGCATATTTCCTTCAAATTCTCGCTTAATTCTGGCTCAGATCCTTTTACAAATAGGAGCGCTCGGTAATATTTCCTCTTTTTTGTTATTCAGCATGTAAACAGGTCAGCAAACCTTGCGGCTCATCTTTGTGTGAACCATGCTTGTTGCACTTTGAATGTGGCCGAGAGCTGGCTTGATGAAACACCTCGTTTCCTTCTTCTTTTTGCGGGGTACCTTGCTTCCTAGTGACCAGTCTCTTGGCTGATCGTCCTAAGAATGCTTATATATATGAATAAAGCTCTCTCATTTACCAGCAAAACAGATTAAGCCATATTAACCGGAAAGGAGGGAGTATGGACTAGCACTACTTTTTGGTGTGTCCCGTCAACCCGTGGAATGAGGAGAAGCTTGCAGGACAAGGTGGAGCTTGCTTATGCCTTTTGACTAATGCAACCTACCCTCGCCCAGGCGATGGACATGCAACAGTTCATTCAGTGTCAGATTGACATAGGCATACACTGTAGTACCCAACATGTGGAGTACCATCATTGTTCGACTTCACGAAGTGGCGAAGAGCCAAGCGTAAGGTTTATAGTTGTATGAGTAGTACTACTACTAGAACCGTATGGTGGAGCGTTTGTACTCTTATTTTTATTTTAATCTCTGATAAAGTACACATTTATTCGGGAGAAGGGCGAAAAATGGCAGCCCAATGGTAGTGTTCAAAAACATCGAACATGTAATGATGATATCGATCAACCATGCTTGAACATATCTTGGCCTCCGTGCGAGCCCGTCTGTGTGTTCTCGCTCCTCGTCTCTCTCAAGGAATGGCGGGTTGGCCATTTTGCCGTCAATTGAGATTGGTTTGCTCACACTCCGATCCCACATGTCAGTGATATGCCAAGAGGAAGTGCATTGACCGACTGGCCATACACGTACTTGGTTTTGCACCTTCAGGCCGTGATTGGAATGGTTGTATACTTGTATTTCAATACAGAGGTGTATAACTTACACCTGTAAGTTACTGGCCACTGTGCAAATTCCAGCCGCTATGCAAATGTCAGATGTTGTACACGGTCATGCTAAACATATAGAGAAAAAGAGAAGAGTTTTGCGCGGCAATACAATGTCATGCAGACATCGCTCCATGGTGGGTTCAAGGGCAACCCCCCCCCCCCCTCTCTCCAGATTGTGATCCGGAGGAAGATATTTGTTTTGAGGCGGATTCAGAAGTAGCTGACCACTCCTATTTACCCCCAAGGTGTTTGCTCTAATTTGGCATGATGATGTTAGTCATATCATGCATATGTTGCCTTACAGTGCCTACTTTCGACATCATATATGCCATCACACTGGTGCGCGTCGGTCCTAAACAAACGGTTTAAAACCCCTTTCCGCGAAGGCATCTGGAACCGTCGCCAAGTGAGTGTGGGCGATAGGGGGGTCCTTCCCACACGACCTAGAAACCGTCGGTGATATGCCCTCCTGGCACACACGTTCGGCACAAATGAGGTCATGTGCGACCAACGAGCGCTCAAATACGGAAATACATACAGTAGAGCTAAAAAAAATACAATTATACAGCCAAATTGTTTCCGGTCGCAAGTACATCCCACACAGTCAGTCCCCGCTAAACGTTTCCGTTCGTATGTACATCCCACACAGTCGCTCCAAGGAAAACGTTTCCATTCACAGATACATCACACACAATTTTTCCCGTTAAATCATTTGTGATAGCGTTGCCATTGCACACGATATTAATAATTTTATCATTTACATTATTGAATGCATCACATATGGTGCATAGAAAGAAACTGTGTGGCAAAGGTTGTCCGTCACTCACACTTTTTGTGTGATAAACGTTTGTTCAAGGTGGTCTAATGCATATAGTTTTCAAGAGAAAGTCGTGTGTGCAGTGGAGATTTATCGCACATGTAGTGGATCCTAAGAACTTTTCTGATCTCCACGTATATCGCAGACGTTTCGCTTTCACAAACTGTGTGCAGTGTAATCCCTATTTAATCCATAATTAATCCCTAATTTAAAAATCACATGTTATGAATTTGAAAGTAGGAAATCACTTATTTCATATCCAACCATGTTTATTACAAATATATGTTCAACCACAAATCCATAATTCAATGCACAGGTACTTATACTGAAGAACTATAGAAGCACCAAGTAAAGAATGATGAACCACAGTTGTACTAAAGACTGTAAATAGAGAGGCGAAAAACATTCTGGTTGCTCGAGAAGGTGAAGCGGAATGCACATATTGTGCCGTCCTCCATGCGTAAGGCGCGCACGACTCTAGGCCAACCCCTTGTGATGGCTGCCCGTCCATCCTGCATTATCTTCATTAGGACTTCTTGATGCTCATTGTAGTCTAGATGAAATAGTTTAACCTTCATTGCGTGTCCACCAATCATGTACTTTGCAAGGTAATCTTGAGTGAACTGCTTCGGGAACCACTAGGAACGAAAAAGATTCAGACATTGTTGTCTAACAACTCATTATAGGCACTAAAAAGAGAAGGCTACAGAGTTTGTAGTTACCATCCTGCAGCTCATTGTTGTGTTGGATAGAGCATAAACAAATAATTTGCTTGCCACCATTCGTCTATTTTTGCTAATAATCATTATCAGTTTCCTCACTCGATGCTTGTTCATCAATATCTCATTGCCCCATACGCAAAAAGGGTCGAT
Organism: Triticum monococcum; assembly: GCA_034509565.1. NCBI lineage: Eukaryota > Viridiplantae > Streptophyta > Magnoliopsida > Poales > Poaceae > Triticum > Triticum monococcum. The sequence goes on along the minus strand of CM067847.1, from coordinate 209,422,445 downwards.
GTGTGTATCCTTGCCAAGGGCATATGTACCTACAAGCAACAAGTCAATATTAGAAGCTAACTAGTGTCCAGGACTGGATCTATATGCACTACATTATGGCACGGCGTGGGAGTACAAGCCGAGGGATGAAGCTAACCTCGGCGGAAAATGGTGGCCACTCCCATTGTTGTCCTACATAAGTAGTGGAAAGCCATGGTAAGTACAACAATCTTAACATCAAACAAATATAGCAAAGGTAAACAACATCATCTCCAAATGATGGTTTGAATGTGTTGGTTTCAGCATGTTATTAAAGCAGATATAAAATGGAAGGCAATGTTACCGACAGCAGGCTTGATAGCCATTAAATATTGCAATTCAAATTGGTATTGTTGAAAATGAATAGAACGTCGGTAATGCTTAAACATCACACTGGATAAATGTGTAAAACTGGAAATAAAGGCATGTGTTAACTACACCAGGAATAACTGAAAACAAATATAGCCATTCAAACTGGTATTGATGTAGTCGAGCGGCACAGTTCTGACTTGCACATAATGAACCACACATTGTGAATGACTGGAATAAACAAGGCATAAATGACTAGTATAACAACCAAATATAACCATAGAAAACTGGACAGAGTCTCACTGTAACCAACCTAACAAGAAAATACAGATAAACATGGCATTTGCTTGAAAACTGGACAAATGCTCACTGCAACCAACCTAACAAGCAGATAAAGATAAACAAGGCATCTGCTTGATAACTGGAGAAATGCTAATAAAAAGTAACCTAACAACCAAATACAGATAAACAAGGCATCTGCTTGATAATTGGATAAATGCTAAAAAAAGCAACCTATCAACCAAATACAGATAAACAAGGCATCTGCTTGATAACTGGACAAATACTCACTGCAACCAAACTAAGAACCAAATACAGATAAACAAGGCATCTGCTCGATAACTGAAAAATGCTCACTCCAACCAACCTAACAACCAAATACAGATAAACAAGGCATCTACTCACTATAAACAACCAAATATAGCCATTCGTGAAACTAAAGTGGACAATTCATACTTAAACATCACATAGACCTATTGAACAATACATTTTTGCATAACTGAAATAATTAAACATGGCATAGTTAAAGCATCGCACGGCAAATGCTACTACAACAAAGGGTACGGGTTGGCAAGCTAGAAAAGGTAATATTTGCTGATAGAATGTTGCCTCACATTTCATGGACGGGATACTTCCAGTTGGAAGAGCACAGACCCATGGTGCGCTCTCTGATGTCACAAATGGGCTGTTTCACCTTGGAAGAACCTTCGTGGGTGCCCTCCTCGTGGTCGTGGTCGATGAGATCTGACTTGGCAATTGAGGATCCCAAGTCACCGCCGTAGAATGTGTCCTTCAGAAGGGACAAAATGGGCTCGATGGCATATAAAGCTCACAAATCCTTGACCGCTTGGCGGAGGAGATCAGCGGCAGGGCCGTCGAAGAGATCGACGACCGTTGAACCAGAGGGTTGGGGATGGACCACTTAACCTGTGACATGGCCCGTGTGAAGCCGTCGGTGTGGACGAGCTTGATGTCATAGCCAAGTTTCTCGAGATACAGTAATATGCTAGCCCGCTGACTTGAAGCCTTCGTCATGGCAACGTAGTCAACGTCTTCTCCGGCTTCCGCACCGACGTGTTGCTCCAGGATTGACAGGTCGGGGCGAACGGCGGCCACCTCGCCAACCTCCACTGGAGAGGCCATAATAAACCTCTTCTTGGCCGAACGCTCGTCAGGCTCCCCGGGATACGTGGTCAAGCTTACGCTGCGACATTCTGGAGCAGGGGATACGGATCTGGCGGGGAGGGACACCGCAGGCCTCATCTAAAAAATTAGGGGAGTGGGGCGACGGTATGGGAATCGCTAGATAACCTGAAATTTATTATCTAAGCTAGGAGGAATGGGCAGACCGGCAGGGTTTGCGGCGGCGCCGGCAGCGGCCGCGAGCTAGTTTTCGAAGGGGGGAGGGGGCGGTTGGGGGACTGTGGGAGGGGGGATGGTGTTTGAGGATACGCCGCGGCTACTGAAAATTTTAGTAATGGTGGGTGGAGATGGTGGTGGTCGAGGGAGGCGACGGTTCAAATGCCTCAGCTGCTAAAACTTTACTATAAGGCCGGTGCTGGAGGAGTGTGGGCGATAGTTGAAGTACGGCGGCTACAAAAATTTAGGTAAAGGAATTGATGCGGGGCGGGAGTGCCCAAGATTGCGCATGGTCCAATAACAATATACGTGTATGATAATAAGCAAAAGTGGCGCGGATCCGCCGATTTTTGCAATGCTCAAGGCGGGTAGTTTGTTTTTTATATTTCTAGCTAGCTGGTCTATCGCACACGGTTCGTCCTAATTTTCAAATAAACTTACCCGCCTTTAGCTTCCACAGGTGGTGGTTTTACAACGCACTTGCATCATACACGGTTAAGCCAGTACCTCCACCCTTTGCTCGCACTTGCGCGGTCGTGGTGATTTCAGCGCACTTGCATCGCACACGGTTGAGCCAGTACCTCGACCTTAATTTGCTCGCGCTTGTGCGGTCGTGGTGATTCACATAGGAATTGTATCGAACACGATTTAGATATTATACCCTGTGTCCATTGAGGATCATCAGAGTCTTTGCAGCAAAATATAACGTTAGAGAGGGTTAAAAGACAGCCACACCAGCATGTGGCCCAAATATATATGAGTGAAAAGGGTGGTATGTGATGTTCAAAATTCCAATCCACAACTTTGACCCCGCAGGCCCACGGTTGGGCGCGTCATTGAAGATCGATGAGAGGGGCCAGAATTCAAGAACCACCTGGAAGTGGCCAAATATATGTAACAATATTGGGGGTGTTTAAAACTTTAAATACACAATGCATACTTTGGTGGCACCTGCCTCGCAAACCCGAAAGCACCCCAACAACGACCTAGCTAGGATATATATAATGAGATAATGTCGTACCTAGCTAGGATGCTTGGCCCACCACCTCCCACTTCGTGTCAGTGGGGCGGATGCACGTAATGATCGATACTTTGGTCATACATGCATGTCGACATGACCTACCATAAGACGGACCAATGAATCTTTTGTTTGGTCAAATGACAGTTGTTGTTGTCGATAAACCGCTTGGGCCAATAGATTGAACCATCATAAACATCGCACGAGAGGGACCACAATATAGAATAATGTACAATTTAGATGTGGTGCCTACCTCTCGATACAGACAACAACCATGAAGGCAAGGTAGTTAAGGATGAGATATGTACGCAGGGTTTGATGTAGGTCGAACCCAGCAATCCAAGCATCTGGGAGCGAATCCTAACAATGCATGAGCTCGAGTTTTGGTTGACCGACATTTGACGATGACCGTCCCTAACATGAACTAGGAGGAATCCATTCATGGCAAACACATACCCCTCATTATGGGTCAAAGGGATGATATATATACACTCGGGGAGCCCACATATATCCGTGTCATCACAAAAAACCGCACAAGGGAGACATGGTCGATCAGAAGACCCCATATACACTGCATGTGGCCTGAAAATATGTATGGGTATGATGGTGTATGATGTTTTTAAATCCCAAATGCACAAGTTCGATGGGCCATGCCAAGTACATTACAAACCAAACACCGTACCCGACTCCAAGCCTAGTTCAATACCTACGATGCCAGTTTCCCAACTTCGAGGCAGCAGCGAGGGGGGGGGGTCGTCCCACGCATGCGCTCAAACTTTATTTTGTCTAGCATGGGACACATCTATACACACACACACACACACACATCTATACACATATATAGTGTGTGAATAACTATGAAAGTTGCTCGTTGGATGAAGCCAATTCGACGGTACATAGATGGCAAATCCGAGCACTACTGGTCGTTGGATATCATCTATATTCCACTAGATTCTGCCACATGTACAATCTAGAAGACTCCATGGTTGAACATAAGCATAATGCACAAACCTCTAAACACAAGCACTTCTCCTTTGTTCTCTAGAATCTTCCATATCATAATTGCCCAAACTTTTTTTCTAAATGAATTGTCACTATTTGTTTTTACCTTTACAATGCACAATTCCATGAATCTTAAAATAGTTTTTTTACAAAACTAACTGATTTTGGATGAGATGAACTATAAGAATTAAACGAACATCTACATCATGCATATCTGGGAGAAGAAGAGGCGGGAAACCGATGAGAGGAGTGGTGAGAAACGGTAACCTGTTTTGAGTGAAAACCTAGTAGAGAAGGAAGTGTGAGCTACATAACGCATGCGCACAGTGCTTACCCATCTACTACATGTGCTGTCGAAAGGGCTCAGGGTTGCCATTCGATCTGGGAGCATCTAACGGTGCACACGTATGATCCGTGGGGTTTGGGTTCTGGCCAGTGAGAATGCAGGACTCAGATCGCACGCGCAAGGGGGGGATATCATACGAAAACCAACATTCGGTGGAAACCGGTGAAGACCACGAGAAAAAGACGTTTTGAAGTTTCAAAAAAATGCTGGATGTGAAGACGATGATGTTTTATTGGCTCACAAAATTTTAAGTTGAAACACATTAAGAGATGTGAGCTATGAAAAAGACAAAATCAGTGTTGAATAGTGGCGAATACTAATGTCATTATTTAAGGCGAAATTTGTCTTTTTCATAGCTCACATATCATAATATTTTTCAACTTGAAATTTTGTATCGCAATAAAAACATCACCTTCTTAACATCCCACATTTTTTTCAGATTTTTATGGAACTTTAAAATATGGTTTTCATTGAATATCGGCTTTCGTGAGTGTACCGTGTGCTATTTGAAAACATTTCGTGAGAAGAATCTCGGTTTTTAAATCCCTGTAAATCCAAAATTAAGTTGAAAATCGTGAAACCTGCCATGGTATCATGACATCGCACTTATTTGTCGAGGAATTGTTTTCGTCCATTTTGGCGCAAGTTTTATTATAAGCCTCTTACAAACCGGAGCTTCTCTCAAAGAAGCCTCGTGGTTCTGATAGGGAAATGTGTCCCCCTTGTGGGCGAAACATAATCACTGCCTCTTTTCACTTTGTATTTTCTTCTACGGGGAACATGGAACCATAGGATATCCGTGCTGAAATTTAAACTTATTCAGGGTTCGTTTGGCCTTTTTATACACTAATTGAGTTTCCTAGGCATTTAATGTCCATGATTCAAATCTGAACTACAAATACATGCTCCAGTTGTAACACCCCAATAATTAAGCTACAGTAAACCCTGACAAATGATGCCAAGTCACCTTTTTTTATTAAGCTTAATCGACTCTTATTGAAAACCAGTTCAAATTCAAATTCAGATGCAACTTGAAAATTTAAATGTTTCAAAAGGTAAAATAAAAATGTAGGTTGGGCTGCAAATATTCACTACCAAATTTCCGTATAAGAATTAACATTTTTAAAAATATACAAGTGCCACTAAACACTTTAAAACTGACTCATAAGCTTTTATTGAAACAATCTAATTTAAATAAATTTGTAAACTATCCAAAAATATTTGACACTTGTTGGAATAGCCCAAAATATTGCCTAGAATTTATGTGATAGTTTGCACAATGAACTAAAATCATTTAGTACCTAAACTAAATACAAAACAATAGTAGCTAAGAAAAAAAAGAAAAGGGGAACTTACTAATAAAAAGAAAAGAAACCTAATCTACTGGGCCCCTTGGCCCATTTAGCAAAACAGCCCCAGCCCACGCGCATCTCCTTCAACCTACCGCTATAGGAGGCAGGGGAGGCCGTGGCAGCCATCCCACGGCCATGGGTGCGCCCGGCCAGGTGCCGGCCATCCCGCGGCCCTCCCTGGCGGTTAAGTCCGACGCCCGCGACCCCTGGCAAACCCTAACGCCCATCCCCCTCATCTCCCTTCCCGCCTCTCGATTTCGTCCGCACCCTAGACTACAGTTGCCGCTGCCTTCTCGATCCCGTGGCCACCGGCCTCACCTCGTCGCGCCAAGACGTCCATGAGCTCCTCCATCCTCTTCTCCTTCGCCCTCCCTAAGGGCTCGAGCTAGGAGGGCTGGTACGCTCGGCATCGAGCTCATCTTCGTCGGTACATCGCCGGTGTCCGATGTCGTTTGCCGCGGCTTCGGTCCACCTCCGGCCTCCCCGACCACATCTTCGAGCTCGCGGTGAGCTCCTCCTCCGATTCCCCCCATTCCCGGCTTCGATCCGTGCCCCCGCGCGTCGTTGCTCGCCGAGGCCGAAGCTTCACGTTCATGTCACCTGTGTGTACTAATGTAGTTGCAGCCTCGCGCTCCTCTGCGCGGTGCCCACGTACGCCAATGGCCGCCCCGCGCATGCCCCCGTCCGGGCACCGCACGCGCGACACACATCCGCCCGCGCCCTGCCTCCTTGAAGCCTCGCCCCGCGCACCACGTCAGCCGCGCCCCTGCGTGCATTGGTCCTGCCCTCTGGATGCGACCGCCTGCGCGTGGCAGCGCTCCCCTGGCCTCGCCTCCGTGTACCGCGGCGCGCCCGTAGCCTCCCTTGCCCACGCTCGCCCGCAGCCGCTGCTGGCCGCTGCTACTTTTGCGGCTGCTCAGCCGCCGCTATTGCTGAAGCCCGCCATCGCCTACTGATGTTGTTGCGTTGCCGCTGCTGCTTTGCTGTCCTGCTACCGCTGCTTGTTACTGCTGCCACTGCTTGTTACTGCTGCCGCGACCGGTCGAACTCGTCGCTGTTGCCGCGACCGGCCAAACTCGCCGTTGCTCGTCGGCCCACGGCCTTCTGTGCACGCTCGTCGGGATGGGCTTCGTCCATGGGCCGGCCAGGCATGCTATCACACGAGCATCCAATGCTCACGGACATGCCACGCGCGCTCCTGTGTGTGCCTGAGCCAACCAAGCTTTGGATTAGTGCTAGGATTTGTTTAGTGTTTGGGTAGGATTAGATTAGGTATTTTAATTACTTAGTTAGCTTGTTGTGCGGCTGACACGTTGGCCCTCCTTTTTAATCAAATGTTAAATAAGATTAAAAGGTTCTGTGTGTATGACAAGCGGGGCCATAGTCATTATTCATCGGTTGACCAGTCAAAATATTGACCGGGTCAACCCAGTCCCTGACCCCACATGTCATGCACATTCACACATTGCTGGTTACACTCCTGTGTACCTATAGCAAATCTAGAAAATGTTTAAATCTTTGAAAATTCATATAGAGTAATCTATAAATTACACTCCTGTGTACCTATAGCAAATCTAGAAAATGTTTAAATCTTTGAAAATTCATATAGAGTAATCTATAAATCAGATGAAAAAACTTTGTACATGAAAGTTGCTCAGAACGACGAGACGAATCCGAATACACGGCCTGTTCGCACACCACACATCCCTAGCTTAGCGAACACACAACTTTCCACCTCCGGTCTGTCTGTCCGAAAATGTGAAATACCAGGAATACTTTCCTGGATGTTTCCCCCCTTCGCCGGTAGCACCTAGTACTGCGTTAAGTCACCCCTAGCACCGCGTATTGCCATGTTGTGCTTTGTGATGCTTTGATTGCTCTGTTATTTATTGTGTTCCCCCTTCGTTACTTCTTTCTGGTAGACCTCGAGACCGCGGTTGATCCAGTGATTGACTACTTCGCCTTCGAGGGTTCGTGTCTGTTTGCAGAGCAACCAGGCCAGCCCCCCCCCCCCCTGATCACCACATATCGCCTATTCCTTTTCTCTACTACTTGCATTAGAGTAGTGTAGCATGTTACTGTTTTCGGTTAATCCTATTCTGCTGCATGGCCTGTCATTGTTGCTACAACTGTTACCCTTACATGCAATCCTAAATGCTTAGTATAGGATGCTAGTATTCCATCAGTGGCCCTACATTCTTGTCCGTCTGCCATGCTATACTATCGGGTCGTGATCGCTCGGGAGGTGATCACGGATATATACATACTACACTTTTATATATGATACATGTGGTGACAAAAGTCGGGTCAGCTCGTAGAGTACCCGCAAGTGATTCCGATGTGGGGGGGATGAAAGGACATGTGGCTCCATCCAGGTAGTGGTGTGCCTGAGTTCCCGACGGCCCCCAGTTGTTACTTTGTGGCGGAGCGACAGGGCAAGTTGAGACCACCTAGGAAAGAAGTGGGCCTAGTCCTGGTCGGCGTCCGCGGTTACTTCAATTAACACGCTTAACGAGATCTTGGTACTTGATCTGAGTCTGGCCAATGGCCTGTACGCACTAACCAACTACGTGGGAACAGTTATGGGCACTCGACGTCGTGGTTTCAGCCGAAGCCTTCTTGACGTCAACGACTGAGCGGCGTGCGCCGGATTGGACCGTAATCCTGCTCTTTTATTAAGGGGGATGGGTCTGCTTCCGTCCGCCATGCAACGTGCAGGTGTGCAATGGGTGATGGGACCCGACCCCTGCGCCATAGGATTTAGACTGGCGTGCTGACCTCGCTGTTGTGCCTAGGTGGGGCTCCGACGTGTTGATCCTCCAAGGCTGGGCATGACCTAGGAAAGTGTGTCCGGCCAAAGGGGATCTAGTGTGTTGGGAAATTTGGTGCACCCCTGCAGGAAAGTTTATCTATTCGAATAGTCATGTCCCTCGGTAAAAGGACGACCTAGAGTTGTACCTCGACCTTATGACAACTAGAACCGGATACTTAATAAGACACAACCTTTCAAGTGCCAGATACAACCGGTGATTGCTCTCTCACAGGGCGACGAGGAGCGGATTGTGGGGTAGGATTATGCTATGCGATGCTACTTGGTTAACTTACCATCTACTCTCTCCTATATGCTTCAAGATGGAGGCTGTCAGAAGCGTAGTCTTCGATAGGACTAGCTATCCCCTTTTGTTCTGGCATTCTGCAGTTCAGTCCACAAATACTACCCATTTCATTGATATCAATGCATATGTAGTGTAGATCCTTACTTGCGAGTACTTTGGATGAGTACTCACGGTTGCTTTCCTACTTCTTTTCCCCTTTTCCCGGTCACTGCGATCATATGATGGATTCCAGGAGCCAGGGGATCCCGGGGATGATTCTACGTGGAGTTCGACTTCGAGGAGTAGTTAGGAGGTCCTAGGTAGGAGGCCTTGCCTTTTCGACCGTTGCTACTTTTGTGCTAGCCTTCTTAAGTCAAACTTGTTTAACCTATGTATGTACTTAGATATTGTTGCTTCCGCTGCCTCTTGTGTCTTCGAGCATTTGTATTCGAGCCTTCGAGGCCCCTGGCTTGTCATATAAAGCTTGTAGTACGGTCAAATCCAGGGCATCACACCAGTTCACCAAAATGGCTAGAAAAATTATACATGTGTCCTTGGGTGCATGTTTAGGTCCCATGCCAGGAATGGGAATGAATTACAACCGTACTGGTGTCATGGCTCGTACTCAAACATTTCAAATCTCGGTTTTTAAGTCCCCATAAATCCTAAACTCACCAGAAAGTCATCAAAGGTGGCATGGTGTCGTGTCATGGCACATATATGTCATGGTAAAAACATTGTCCAATTTGGGCCAAGCTTTATTACAAACCTCTTACAAAATCTGGAGCTTCTCTCAAAGAAGCCTCGTGGTTCTGATAGGGAAATGTGTTCCCCTAGTGGGCGAAACGTAATCACTGCCTCTTTTCGCCTTGTATTTTCTTCCACGCGCAACATGGAACCACAGGACATCTGTGCTGAAATTTAAATTTATTCAGGGTTCGTTTGGCCTTTTTATACACTAATTGAGTTTTCTAGGCATTTAATGTCCATAATTCAAATCTGAACTACAAATACATGCTCCAGTTCACCAAAATGGCTAGAAAAATTATACATGTGTCCTTCGGTGCATGTTTAGGTCTCATACCAGGAATGGGAATGAATTACAACCGTACCGGTGTCCTGGCTCTTCCTCAAACATTTCGAATCTCGATTTTTAAGTCCCCATAAATACTAAACTCACCAGAAAGTCATCAAAGGTGGCAAGGTGTCATGTCATGGCACATATATGTCATGATAAAAACATTGTCAATTTGGGCCAAGCTTTATTACAAACCTCTTACAAACCGGAGCCTGTCGCAAGAACCCTCGTGGTTTCGATAGGGAAACGTGTCCCCTTGTGGGCCAAACGTTTGTCACGCCCTCTTCTAGCCTCGTATTTTCTTCTACAGGCGACATGGAACAACTGGAGATCCATGCTGAACTTTGAAATTATTCAGGGTTCATTTGACCTTTTTTGTTCATTAATTGAGTTTTCTTGGCATTTAATGTCCATCATTCAAATCCGAACTACAAATACATGCTCCAGTGCACTAAAATGTCTAGAAAAAACGTACATGTTTCCTTGGGGTGCATGTTTAGGTCCCATGGAACGAATGGGAACGAATTCAACCGTCTCGTCGTCCTAGCCTGGCCACAAACATTGCAAATCTCGGTTTTTAAATGTCTATAAATGCAAAACTCACCAGGAAATCATGAAACTTGGTATGGTGTCGCTACATGGTATATATAATTGTCCAATTTGGGCGAAGCTATATTACAAGCCTTTTACAAAACGGTGCCTGTCGCAACCCTCGTGGTTCCGGTAGGGAAACATGCCCCTCTTGTGGACGAAACGATAATAGATGCCTCTTCTCGCCTTGAACTTTATTTTCTACAAGCAACACAGAATAACAGGAGTGTCGGGCTGAAATTTGAAACTATTCAGGGTTCGTTTGGCCATTCTATATATATTACTAATTACTAAGTTTTCTATGCATTTAATGTAGTCCATAATTCAAATTTGAACAACAACCACATGCTCCAATGAAGCAAAATGGGTGGGAAATCGTACATGTGTCATTGGGTGCATGTTTAGGTCTCGTTTGAGGAATGAGAATGAATTACAAACTTGTCGTCGTCCTGAAACAATGAGAATCTCGGTTTTTAAATCCCAGTAAATAAAAAAGTCACCCCAAAAACATGAAACTTGGCATGGTTTCATGGCATGGCTCATATATGCCGTGGTAAGAAAAATCGTCCAGTTTGAGAAGAGGTGCACACATTAGTAGCCAACGAAGTCCTTTTGAAAAAAAAAGCTACCACGTTAATATCGCAATCGGTTGTATTATATTTACCGTGTCGAAATTTAATCATACTCGGTGGCATGCGTGCAGCTGTTTGATTAGACGGGACGAGCACGAGAACTACGCCGTGCAACTTCGATAGGATGCGTGCGAGCAGTCCGTCGCGTAGGCTCAACGAGACGCGTGCATCGTGTCCACCTCGCAGGCTCGACGGGACAGGTGCGAGCAGCAAGGCCGCCCATGCTCACCGGGAAGCGAGCTCTTTAACCTCCATGCACCAGCCGCCGCCCGCCTTGCTCACAACTTCTTCATTAATGGGTTAATTAAAGCACCTGGACGGAGGGTGTTTGCTTGTGATCCCATGGCAGCATTTGCTTTGTTCGTGTTCTCAACTAGTATTCCGCCCTAATTTAAATTGCCACATAGGGCAACGGATAATACGACCACAAATAAAATGGCAACGGATAATACGATGACAAATTTACAATGGCGCACATAATAATTGTCTTACATATTCCGGATAATTTAAAATGGCACATGTGGCAAAGCCCGGAAGACACGGGGCAAGAGAAGAAGGAAATTGCAGACAACGATCTGGGTTGCTACTTCTCTACTCGTCGATGGATCGCCGGACGGAGAAATCCTCCAGCTCCGTCTTCAATTCCTCACGACTTTGCTTGAAAGCAGCCACGGATTCCTCCACCTCGTGCTCGCGCTTGATCCGAAGCTTCCTCAAGACACCCATCAGTTCCTCGACGATCGCTTTCAGCGTCATCTCCGAGGCACTGCTCTGCTCATGCACCATGCATCTTCCATCTGGCGGCCTCCTCCTCCTTCTCGGCGACCAACTTGAGGAGCTTCGCATTGTCATCCATGAGTTGCCTGACGAGGCCGGTCGCCTTGTCAATCGAGGCATCACTGATCTAGAGCAGCTTCATCAAGCCGTCGACCAACTCCAGCTGCGTAGTGACGCCAGTGAGAATGTCGTCGTCACCGGCGAAGGACTTCAGGAACACCGGCTCGTCGCGATGGCCGACGCTGCGAATGCGCTTGTGAGAGCCCTCGCGTGCCTGTGAGAGCTCGTTCGAGGGCTCCGTGGCGCGCCTGGACATCTCTACTGCGGTTGCGGCTTTGTGGTGGGACCTTTCTAGTGCTTCCGGTCACTCCTCCTACCTGGTTATATGTCCACCCTAAACTCCTCCTACCGGTCATGGTGGAACGACTTGACAGAGAAAACCAGTTTTGTGGGTAATGAGGAGAGGAACTGTGATGTAATTTTCGAGTGGGTAGTTTTTATAGCCCGGTGCTAAGTGTGAACACATATTAGTTTGAGAGTTGTGAACAGATTTGCAATTACTTATTGCGTTGTAATCGGCAATGTGACGAGAAACAAGGTCAAAATTTATTGATGGAAGAAGGTTGACCACGTGGTTGCTCGCCATTGAGGCGGCCGCGGCGCGCTCCGCTCTGGCGTCCATGCGCGCGCTCTGCTCACCGTTGAGGCAAAGTTACAATGGCAACTGTTAATAATTCTTAATAATTATCTTACATATCTAGGATAATTTAAAATACCAAATGTGGCAAGGCCTAGAACACTCACGCCCTACATATGCATACAATTATAATAAAATATAAGCTAAAAGGCTGAGCGGACGGCCTTCCAACAATGGTCTTCTAGGACTCCATGATCAGCATAGCAACCTTGCGGCCGTGTACTCGCAGGCGCATGTGTAACTTACTAATCATCACACACGAGTACTCGCAGACGCATCGTGTGCGATACTCCTAGCCACCCCAATCAACTAGTTTGCATTTTTCAAAGTTTTTTGTACACACAAAATCGCACACGGACTAACTATATTAACCATGTGGGTTCTAAATTCTCATCGCAAATAGTTCACCTGAGTCGGCTGTTTGCCACGTATCACACACATCTTGTTAAGTTGAACCGTTTCTATTGCGTTTGCTAATCGAAAACAGTTTGTCCGAGTGCTATATTACACACACCTTGATGTGGCTAACCGTTTATGTTGCACTCCCTAATAGCAAATGGTTCATCGGAGCGAACTGTATGTCGTATATCGCACACACATTGATATGGCTGCCCGTTTTTGTTGTTCTGCCTCATCGCAAACAGTTCGAACGGGTTAACCGTGTGGCCTGAATCGCACACGCCACTAAAATCTGAACCGTGTTTGACGCATCCTCCATCGCAAACGTTTTGCACCTTTTTTGACGGTTTTCATACACCATCGTTTGCGATTAGTACATTGCACACAGTTTCTCGAAGGGTCTCTGATCGTAGTGCCACGTTAGCAGCATCCTGCAGTAGTGGCTGCTTAGTTTAGACATGTTCTGTAATGCCACCTGTTTAGTTTAGATATCATATATGAGAATTATGCAGTCTCGTGTCTTCTAGCCAGGGATAATATATGTCAAATGTGTAATGCCATTCTGTTTAATTAGGCATCATATATTTGAATGATATCTAGCCCATCCTTTTCTTCATCAAATTTCCTTTTGTCGACAATGTTTGTACATTAAACTACTTTTCATGTGAATCAGGCATTTGAGTTGGTGATGGAAAATCTGGAGTGAAAACAAGGCCTTCAGAGCAGACAGTGCTACCTGTCAAAGCAGATCTCTTGCTGGGTCCCGATAGCTCCTCAGAGATGGATTCAGAGACAGATGACCAGTCCTAGTCCCCCACTGAGGTGCATGCTCTAACATGGCACAGTTCTACTGCTCATATCATGCATATGGTGTCTTGCATTGCATAGTTTAGACATCATATACACAATATTCAACACCATGTTCTCAGTTCAGACATCATATATGCGAATGCCCTTCGCTTAGCATATAAATCACAAATGTGAATTAAATCATGCGATCCTGGTTACTTAGATAACATGTACGTGAATTATGTCATGCGATCTTATTTAGTTAGTCATCATATCTTTGAATTATCTTATGCTATGCTATCCAGTTTAGATAGACACCATATATGTGAAATTATGTCATGCTATCCGTTTTAGTTAAACAATATACATGCCAATTATTTAATGTTAATGCCCTCTTTTTTCCACAATATCTATTGCATCTATCTCTCATACAATATCTGTACATTCAATTACATTTCCTGTTTATCAGCCATTTGAATTGGAGTGGGTGATGGCAGTATCTAGTGGAGTAAAAACACGGTCTTGAAATAAAACAGTGCTACCTCTTGGTGGAGATAGCACCCAATGGTACATGCATGAGAACTAGCCCTACCACACATAACCCAGACTCTCCCAGATTTTACCCCTACTGTGATGGACAGAGAACCAGCTTTACCCAATCTAACCCCAACCCAAGCAGATAGTAACCCAGTTCATGTTGACACAACACCATCTTCACCAGAGAGCTCCCAAACAAGAGCAGGTAGTAAGGCAGCTCCAGTGCCCAAAGCGCCACTACTACCATGGCGAACCCCAACTCCACCAGTTAGTACACCTATTCCTATGGAGGAAGCACAACCGGCCATTCATAGTTTAGCATCTATCGCATTTGATGTTGTTAAATCCTATGTGTGTATCTTCCCATCATGGAAATCTTATACTAAAGATGAAGAAAAATGCAAGTTGCAGGTGTTTGTCCAGGAGTTATGTGTATGTAATATTATTCATGGCAATTACTTTGCTTTGTCCCATACATTCTACCTCCATGATGGTTATAATACAGCAAAATTTCCCATTTTTCTCTATAGAGAAAGACCGATTTGGAAACTTAGCATGAAGTAACATGTGATAATACCTCTGCTATCTTCAAGAATGCTTGGTGGCAGTATCGAAATTACCTGAAGAAAACATACTTCACCGGTAAAGAAACTTATCAAATTCCCTTACGTTCTCCTGAGACACATTTACTGGACGATGACTAGGAACGCCTTGTTCTTTACTGGTCCCGAACCAAGAATGTGGTAAGGTCTGTGAGCTCATTTTATTTTAAGTACTATATGCTTGCGTCTTATTGTACTCTGTTCATGTAGAACAAGTGCTTAAACCTGAAGAACAACTATTCTCATTTAAGATTCCATTGCTATCGTGCATACTGCTTTGCTCTTGTATCACTGTATTTACTCATACAAACTTAATTTTAAATTGAACTATCCAATGGAAACTCCAATGTCACAACAGGTATGTTTAAGCATGTTTCTTTAACAGGTTTGCTCTTATAAATATCTTTGTTGATTTCAATTTCAATTGTGTATACATTTGACTTCTCATATCATGCACATTACTAGCATCATAACATGGCCAATAGTGTTGTTGTACATGTAGACCTGTAGTACTCATCTGAAATCTTGTTGTGCCGTTTAGTTTCCCACGCTCTGTATTCTTTCAGTGCTGCTTTCTCTTGAACTGATATGATTTGAACCGTGTCTCTATTTTGATTTGGCAAGAATGCAGTGACCATAGGACATAGATATATGTTTGTTTGATGCTTTTATAATGTACTACTTGGCAATAGAAGACTTGGTAGTTTAATCTTGTCCACCTTACTAATGAACTGGTTCACCGAAATGAGTTTCATATACTAGTACATGATAAACCTGTTATGTGTCTGCTTGTTTCTTTTTTTAGAATGCTGACAGAATTGGGGAAGAGTGCCTTATTAAGCAATGATAATGGAACTAATGCAGATAAGGTTCAGGATCGTGAGACATCCTTGTTGGTCTCCAACAAAGCTGATAAAACAACTAAGGAAAACTATCTTGAAGATAGTGAGGCAACCCCAAAGTCCTGTCTTGGTTTACTGTTCGAGTTACCGACCACTACCGCTTGCACAAGATATTCAAACTCACTGTCTGAATCAGTTCGGTTTCTTGAGTCTCAACTACAAGCTGAAGGACATCGATCAGCTGTGCTGTGATAAGAAGTGGAAGGATTGCGGAAGTCCCTGGAGCATTCAAATGCATACTTTCTAGTGCAACAACAAGCATTGGAGGATTTTAGCGCCAAACAGGACAAAGCTAATAAGCTTGCTAAGCTTATTGCCAGCATGGTGGATACCCAGGATAACATTTCTTGAGCTCTTCCGAAGTTGTTTCAGTTATGGACTTGTTTTGCTGCTGTGTTTATTTGTACTGGTGGCCAATTTTGATGGCTAGTGTATCTAATATTGTAACGATCTGACCTCAAATAGTCAAATCTATGTGCATACGTGTCATCCCTGGATCGGTAATGATGACTGATACGTCTCCAATGTATCTATAATTTTTTATTGCTCCATGCTATATTATCTACTATTTTAGGCAATATTGGGCTTTATTATCCACTTTTATATTCCTTTTGGGACTAACCTATTAACCGGAGGCCCAGCCCAGATTTGCTGTTTTATGCCTATTTCAGTGTTTCGAAGAAAAGGAATATCAAACGGAGTCGAAACGGAACGAAATCAACTGGAGAAGTTATTTTTGGAAGGAAATCTACCGGATAGACTTGGACCCTACGTCAGAAGATGAAGGAGGTGCTCACGAGGGTAGGGGGCGCGCCCACCCCCCTGGGGTGCGCCCCCTTCCTCGTGCCCCCCCCTTGGTCCACCGACGTACCTCCTGCACCCATATATACCTACGTAACCTAAAACTTCCAGAACAAAGATTAGATCGGGAGTTCCGCCGCCAGAAACCTTCATAGCCACTGAAAACCAATCTAGACCCGTTCCGGCACCCTGCCGGAGGGGGCAATCCTTCTCCGGTGGCCATCTTCATCATCCCGGTGCTCTCCATGACGAGGAGGGAGTAGTTATCCCTCGGGGCTGAGGGTATGTACCAGTAGCTATGTGTTTGATCTCTCTCTCTCTCTCTCTCTCGTGTTCTTGATTTGGCACGATCTTGATGTATCGCGAGCTTTGCTATTATAGTTGGATCTTATGTTTCTCCTCCCCCTCTTCTCTCTTGTAATGCATTGAGTTTCCCCTTTGAAGCAATCTTATCGGATTGAGTCTTTAAAGATTTGAGAACACTTGATGTATGTCTTGCCGTGCGTATCTATGGTGACAATGGGATATCACGTGATTCACTTGATGTATGTTTTGTTGATCAACTTGCGGGTTCCGCCCATGAACCTATGCATAGGGGTTGGCACACGTTTTTGTCGTGATTCTCCGGTAGAACTTTGGGGCACTCTTTGAGGTCCTTTGTGTTGGTTGAATAGATGAATCTGAGATTGTGTGATGCATATCGTATAATCATACCCACGGATACTTGAGGTCACATTGGAGTATCTAGGTGACATTAGGGTTTTGGTTGATTTGTGTCTTAAGATGTTATTCTAGTACGAACTCTAGGGCTGTTTGTGACACTTATAGGAATAGCCCAACGGATTGATTGGAAAGAATAACTTTGAGGTGGTTTCGTACCCTACCATAATCTCTTTGTTTGTTCTCCACTGTTAGTGACTTTGGAGTGACTCTTTGTTGCATGTTGAGGGATAGTTATATGATCCAATTATGTTATTATTATTGAGAGGACTTACACTAGTGAAAGTATGAACCCTAGGCCTTGTTTACTATCACTGCAATACCGTTTACGCTCACTTTTATCATTCGTTACCTTGCTGTTTTTATAATTTCAGATTACAAATACCTTTATCTACTATCCATATTGCACTTGTATCACCATCTATTCGCCGAACTAGTGCACCTATACAATTTACCATTGTGCTGGGTGTGTTGGGGACACAAGAGACTCTCTGTTATTTGGTTGCAATGTTGCTTGAGAAAGACCATCTTCATCCTACGTCTCCCACGGATTGATAAACCTTAGGTCATCCACTTGAGGGAAATTTGCTACTGTCCTACAAACCTCTGCACTTGGAGGCCCAACAACGTCTACAAGAAGAAGGTTGTGTAGTAGACATCAGTGACACACACAATACTTGAAGGATTTTTAACAGAGTGCAATCACCCACTTATTACATCGAATGTCTCAAAAGAGAACTTATCTTTCCCTAATAATAAAGCACGGATTGATTCCGTGGATTCACTGTCACAATACGCTTTCTTCCCGTGAATTTACGCTTTCAGTTTAAATTTGAAACATATATGTGAGGTGGTACTAATAATTCAGGAAACCACGCGGTGCTTTCGTCGGGTTCACCGTCACGGACTCTTCATTACGGACTTTTTATTGTTCGCCTGCGCCTGGGCTGCCTGTTAGTTGGGCCTCTGCCACCGAAGAGGTACATTGCCAGGTCCGACTCCATCTCCAATACTCCATCGCTATTATTCCTATAAAAAATAAATCTTCATCGCTATTTGCTGATCTCCTTCCTCGCTACTCCGTATCACGATCACGCTGCGGTGTCGGGACGGTCCCGATCTCCTTCATATTTATATTTGATGAAGTCCTTCCTCTTTTGATCCAGAAACATCGTCTTTCGTCCAATCCTTCCTGCGCCCATCGCCTTCTCCGACACAAACCATCGTGAAGCATGCACACGACCATGGCGAGATTGGCAGGGACTCCTTTGGCCTTCGACAGGTCGATGCATAGGCACATAAAAAAGATTCTAGACTCCCTGGATCGAAGCACCAACTCAATTCAGCGATATGGGGTGCGCCCCGCGTCATCGTCTTTGGTGGTGTTCTACCGTGGCGGGCATGAAACCCTAAATCTGCCAACAACTTTGTTGAAGATGGGAGCAACATCGGCGCCGTGTTGATCGAAGTTGAAGCAATGGCGGCGACAGGAACAATCTAACGGGAGCAGGCTACCTTCATGTGGGGTGCGGGCGTGCGGCCCTGCGTCGTCGTCGTTGGTCGTGTTCTAACTGTGGCAGGCGCCGTATCATTATTCTTGCCACCAGTGTTGCAACGAGTCTCCTCGGTGCATGTGTTGCATGCCGCCGTCATGGACTTGAATAACTAGAGCTTTTGTAGAAGGAGTGGGACGTTGGCCGCTCGAGGCGGCAGTGATCAGGGTTGGCCGCTCGAGGCCGTGATCAGGGAAGAGAACGAGGAGGAGGTTGCGGAGGATAGGGCGGAGGGGAAGACAGCGAGAGGCCATGATCCGTCGCAGAGATTGTGCGTCACGTCGGGTAGGCACCGTTCCTGGTGCAGTCTTCGCCTCCGGCACGCAGCCGCCTCCTGCTACACCACGCCCCTGCCGCCGCGCGCTGCCGGCCCATCCCCTCGTTGCCCCACCCAATGGCGATTTGAAGAGGGCGACGCTACTACTGCTGGCCAACGCCATATGCGAGGAGCGGTGATGGGCGATGGACGCTGCTTGAGCATGGTGGTGGTTATCGCAAGAAACAGGACGACGAAAGCCTGGTGGTGGTTACCTCCAGAACAAGGACAATGGAAACCAGCGGCGTCGCTGGTCCGCGTGGAGATGACGACGCCCACTGGAGGACCTCGACCCGCCGCCAAATCAAGCCTAGCATCGATCTGGCCGCTGCTCCTGCACATCTCCAGCTTGTGTTCCTCCACGGGGCCGATCCTCGTGAATGTGGTGGCCCGAGCCCCGTCCACCTTGGTCCTCCTTCACCGTAGCAGGATGTGACCTCCCTGGAGCAGCGGGTTAGGCGCACCGTCAGAGGGGGAGAAAATCTTGTTAACTATAGAAACGATGCGTGAACAGTCGGGGAACTGAAGCGCGCAGAGAAGGGGTTCAATTGTCTATTTGTTTTTTCCTTTCTCTGTCATCTCAGCTAGAAGGTGTTGGAAATATGCCCTAGAGGCAATAATAAAAGCATTATTATTATATTTCCTTGTTCATGATAATTGTCTTTATTCATGCTATAATTGTGTTATCCGGAAATCGTAATACATGTGTGAATAACAGACACCAACATGTCCCTAGTAAGCCTCTAGTTGACTAGCTCGTTGATCAACAGATAGTCATGGTTTCCTGACTATGGACATTGGATGTCATTGATAACGAGATCACATCATTAGGAGAATGATGTGATGGACAAGACCCAAATCCTAAACATAGCATAAAGATCGTATAGTTCGTTTGCTAGAGTTTTTCCAATGTCAATTATCTTTTCCTTAGACCATGAGATCATGTAACTCCCGGATACCGTAGGAGTGCTTTGGGTGTACCAAACGTCACAACATAACTGGGTGACTATAAAGGTAGACTACGGGTATCTCCGAAAGTGTCTGTTGGGTTGACATGGATCAAGACTGGGATTTGTCACTCCGTATGACTGAGAGGTATCACTGGGCCCACTCGGTAATGCATCATCATAATGAGCTCAAAGTGACCAAGTGTCTGGTCACGGGATCATGCATTACGGTACGAGTAAAGTGACTTGCCAGTAATGAGATTGAACGAGGTATTGGGATACCGACGATCGAATCTCGGGCAAGTAACATATCGATTGACAAAGGGAATTGCATACGGGGTTGATTGAATCCTCGACATCGTGGTTCATCCGATGAGATCATCGTGGAGCATGTGGGAGCCAACATGGGTATCCAGATCCCGCTGTTGGTTATTGACCGGAGAGTCGTCTCGGTCATGTCTACATGTCTCCCGAACCCGTAGGGTCTACACACTTAAGGTTCGGTGACGCTAGGGTTGTGAAGATATGTATATGCAGTAACCCGAATGTTGTTCGGAGTCCCGGATGAGATCCCGGACGTCACGAGGAGTTCCGGAATGGTCCGGAGGTAAAGAATTATATATAGGAAGTGCTATTTCGGCCATCGGGACAAGTTTCGGGGTCACCGGTATTGTACCGGGACCACCGGAAGGGTCCCGGGGGTCCACCGGGTGGGGCCACCTATCCCGGAGGGCCCCATGGGCTGAAGTGGGAAGGGACCCAGCCCAAAGTGGGCTGGGGCGCCACTCCCCTAGGGCCCATGCGGCTAGGGTTGAGGGGAAACCCTAAAGGGGGCGCCCCTTGCTTGGGGGGCAAGCCCCCACCCCTTGGCCGCCGCCCCCCTAGGAGATCCCATCTCCTAGGGCCGGCGCCCCCCTAGCACCCCTATATATAGTGGGGGAGAGGAGGGACTTGAGAGACCAGCCCTTGGCGCCTCCCTCTCTCCCTGTTACATCTCTCTCTCGTAGTATAGGCGGAGCCCTGCTACTGTGACGCCCTGCATCCACCACCACGCCGTCGTGCTGCTGGATCTTCATCAACCTCTCCTTCCCCCTTGCCGGATCAAGAAGAAGGAGACGTCATCCGCTCCGTACGTGTGTTGAACGCGGAGGTGTCGTCCGTTCGGCGCTTGGTCATCGGTGATTTGGATCACGTCGTGTTCGACTACTTCATCCCCGTTCTTTGAACGCTTCCGCTCGCGATCTACAAAGGTATGTAGATGCATCCGATGACTCGTTGCTAGATGAACTCATAGATGGATCTTGGTGAAACCGTAGGAAAATTTTTGTTTTCTGCAACGTTCCCCAACAGAAGGGTGTTGTAGCGGTAACTAAGGCATGCATGGTCTGAAACTTGCGCAGGGGGCGGCCTAACGGCACAATATACAAGCTTGATGAGTCTCAGGTCGGCGGTGGCCTGAGAGCCTGGTGTGTGTGGTCTGCTGATGGTGCTTGGGCGGCGGTGATTGAACAAAGCATCTCCTCATGTCATCGTCCTCCTCTTTGTCATCTTATATCACTGAGTTTTTTGGCTGCATGCGCAGGTGTTTGATGCAGGAACAGTAACGAGCATCCACCAGGAGGAGCAAGAACCAGCGAGAGCTAGCATTGCTAGCTAAGCTAGCTACTAGGATGCCCCCTCTCTCTCTCTCATACACATGGTTTTGCAATGGCCAATAATCCATAGTTGGGTGCCTTCTTTCTCCCCAACTTTGGTTACTTGGGACAGCTTGTGGCCAACTGCAGTTTAGAAGAATCAGTACTAGAATTGTCTTCTGAATGTTAAAGCCGAATGTGGTAGAAAACTATAATGATAATTGATTTGTTTCCATGTCTAGCTTTTTGTACTCAGCCTTGGGAGAGAAGGTACCTCATGGTACAACATTGACATATGTGCCGGAATATTTGGGAGTAGCTTGAGCCTCCTATTCTCCCTACAGACCCAGAATTCAGAAGATTAATGGGATTTTGCTTCAGAAAGTAAAAGATCAATGTACTGAATACCGATGCATTTCAACTTTCATTGTGTTTTAACAAAAGACTATTTTCTGATGTTCGAGGGACCAAGGTTTATTGACCTAGAGGTGTGTAACCTTGCACTATCTCTGGTTCTAAATAAATGGTGTTCTTTTGTACTTTGTGAAGAAGCATTGCATGCAAGACAGAAGACACCATCAAAAAAGCAGCTTACAAAGAGCAGCTTGAAAGTTCGAACTGATGTACATAATGAAATTAGAGTTCTAACAATACATATGTGCAAGAGTGTAGTTCACTTGGAGCTTGTGAGTGATGGGAGACCTTCCACACAAAAAAGGGTGCAAACGCTGTAAAACTTCATGAGGTAATTTAGTCATTCAGTTCTGTTAGTACATTTATGCATGCGCAAATACAAAAAATGTAAGGTCAACGTACACTTGTTTATGATGTATTTTTTGTTACATCGTTTCATTAATGATATTTTGGTGCGGGGAATAAAAATCATATGCGTATGTAGCTCACATCCATTGATCAATTTACTGAAAGTTGAATGTATAATCAAAAAAATGAGTTAGTTGTAGACATGTAAAGTTATGAATATATTTTTATTAAACCTAGAACTTGGCAAATCTTATTTTTTATGCCATGTGATGTTGTAATAGGAGAGGACTAGACGCTATTCTCTCCGATAATGGATTATTTCCAAGAATGGATCTTTGTACTTTTGAGTAATTTCAAACAATTGTTTTGCTACTTGTAAATTCGTTTGAGGGGCATGCGCAGAACAGTTGTTTGGGTGTTAATCTATTTTTTAGGTTGCCAAGAACATGTTTATTTATCTTGTCGATACTCACACCGACCCCAAGAAGTCTATCTATGTAACATCCCCAAAATTGGGTTACCAATTTTTGTGCTATTATTCCTTCCTGGCACTCATCTTCAAAATATTTCTCCTAAGTTTGTTGGATGACTCTGAGATTTCTTGTCATTACAACCTTTCAAAACCTTGCTCATGTCTTTTTCAGTGGGCAAGACCTCATTTGCATCATCTCAAGCCCTCTCAAACCCTAATTCCAATTTTTTGGAATTTGGATATGCCCTTTTGTGCTTACAAAGGAGCCATCATTTTCCTTGATCTGTTGATCATTCCAATTGTTCCTAGAGACCATTCTACCTTTCTGAACCTTGGGTATGCAAAAATATTGCGAAGTCCCATGCAATATTTTTGGAATTGTGATTTATTCCTTTTCTTGCTTTTCTGAGGAATAAAATCCAAAGGCATAGCTAGCCATCTCCTAAATTCATGAGAATTGGTGGAGTTGATACTTATGCCTGATCCAAGCTCTGGCAAATATGTGGGCCATAATTAAATAAGGAAAATTGCCTTTTCCTATTTAATGCCAATATTGCATTTGTGCCATTTCCCAAAGGAACTACTATTTTTATAGCAGGGAAAATTCCAACATAATATGTGGAGGTTGTCCTTGCTATATAATCATTATTCCCATCCTTATCTCATGTTCCACAGATCAAAAATTTGGCACATGATCCAATGCAAGTTTCTACCTTCTCTAAAATTTTGCAAAGGAAGTGCTTTATTCCTAATTCCAATGGAGCTGCAGTTTGGCAGGATGATTAACATGGACAAATAACCCATGGATGCCAAATATGAGCCCGATCCATTCATCCTAGCTCCCTATGCTATTTTTCAATGTTTCTGACCAGAATGCAACTTTATGAAGGAAGTACCTTCATAGACTTTCCAAATGGGATGAAACTTTTCCATCCTCTCAAGTATCTCAAATTGTTATCCTCCTCCCAAATTAAGTTCATTTCATTGAACTATGTGATCACAGGAGCAAATCTTGGTTTCTGTCCAATTTTTCCGTTTGTGAAGCAAGTGCATTTTATCTTGCTCCATTATGGCTAAAAATATCCCCAGGGATTCTCATATCCATATAACCTATCTCCACAAGATTTTGGCTCATTTCATCTAGCCAATTGCCCTTAGGATTTCTCTGAAGCTTTTGGACAGAAATGATAGCTGTGAAGAAAGTACCATTTTGGTACGTCCATTTGGTATGAACTTTTTACAGCATCATGGTATGTCCAAATCATCAGGCTTTGACAAGTTTTAGCTTACTCCCTCACTCCTAGTGAGTTCTCCTTCATGATTTAAATTCTGGGTCAGATTTGGCAGTTGTATAACAACTATGCTAAATACTTGACCAAATGACCTCAAAATTACCCGGACCGTAGTCCTTGTTACCCTAGGCCTACCAGACATCCAATTTACCTTTTACCCTCTCTGGTTTAATCTCTAGAGTGTGGCCAAGATTGCAATAGCAAACTTGTGGAGCTTGCTTTACTGAGCTGAGTTTGTCTCTGCCTGTTTCTTTACCGTAGTAACACTCCATCTACGAAGTACTATGCCGTGGACATGAGATTACCTCAGTAAAAACTCCAGAGCGTGCTTTGTACATGGTGACCAAGGGCAATGCCAGCCAAAACGGTGGTCTAGCCACTGTTCGAGTCGGCATCGTTGCTCTGACTGCCTCTGACCTCGCCATTAATGCCCAATAGTTCCCCCTCGCTGTCCTCTTCCCTCTGGACCTTTGGCCCCCTTCGTTTTCTTCTCCGGCGAGCCATGCCAACGACCGGAATAGTGCGCTCCTGTGCATCATCGCCTTCCTCCCCGATGTCCTCTTCCTCCGTTCGTCTCCGAGCGCTGCTCGTCTCTGTGAGCCTCTGCGCCGCGTCCACTTCCCTCCTCGTCGGCTTCCAGCGCCTTCCCCGTGATTGCTGCGGCCGGCAGAGCCTCGGCCGGACGTGCTCGACGATGCCCGGCTCGGGTGCGTCTACCTCGGCTATTTATAGCCGGTCCACGACCCTCCCCGAGCAAGCCAGCTCTCTCAAACCCCTTCCCCCTCTCTCCAGAGCACTCCAGTGCCCGCGCCCTACCACATCCCTCGCTGGAGCCCGGCAATTTATTCGGAGTTCGTCCATGACGTCTGTGCCAAACCCCTCTCTCCGGCTGTCCCCTGCCCTCTCCGAGCCCATGGATGGACGCGCCACTCTTCGGCGGTCCTCCCTGACTCGCTGCCCGTCCTTTTTCCTCCATCGGAGCCACCCAACCACCGACCCCATCGCCCTCTGTTTCTGGCCGCCGCAGACCTCCACGACCCCGGCGCTACAGGCTACCCGAGTCCCTCCAAGGCTACCTACGCGCGCGGCATGGAGTGGCGGAGCCGCCGCGTGCGCCGCCTAGCCCTCTGTGCCACCAGCCGCCGGCTCCGACGGGAGCCGCGACGCTCCTCTGCCTCGGTGTCGCGATGGAGAAGAAGGACCTGGTAGGGGAGAGAGAAGACGTCGTGGGCCCCTCCTGTCATGGTCTCAGTCCTAACGAGGCGGGCCCCATGCCTTTGTCCCCGACCCCACCTGGCAGCGACCCAGTCACCCGGCCCCGCCGCTGCTGTGTTGATCGGTCCTGCCAGCGTGGATAAGTGGCGGCACCCCTCCCGCGAATCCATTTCCCTGCGTGGAAAGCGTATTCGAGGTTAGAACATTTCCCATTTCAGAAAGCGTATTTTTCCTCTTCTTTGGCCGGGAATACTTTTCCTTCTCTGGAAGACGTGTTTTCAGAAAAGACACGTTCTGTTTAAGCTATCAGGGACCTGTTTGTAGAAGTATTTTTACAGACTAGTCCCTGAGCTTTAAACGTCTGTATCTTTTTACCCGAAACTCCGAATGAGGTCATTCCAACGCTCATGTTCGCTGTTCGTCGAGCTCTTTCTGTTAGTCTCATTTTCATAATGTTTGCACATTCTGAAAATGACCATTTTACCCATGCCCGTAAATAGCCCCCTCCGAGAGAGAACTGTTTTCGGCAAATCTTTCTGTGGTCGTTCCACACTTCTTCCCAGAGTATTTGTCAACCCCAGGCAAGCCAACCTCTTATCATGAACCCCGAACTTGCGTGTTGACTTTGCTTGCACCTTGTGTGTGTGTAGTTGCAATTGTTTCTTATCGTTTTCGTCTGTAGTTATTCCGTTATGCTTTTCATGCATGCTTGTGTTTTCATGATATCTTTGCCATGCTAATTAGAATGTTGTTATTGCCATGTCACTACTCTACTTTATTTGTATGTTGTCATTATAAAATGTTATGAGGATTTTAATGCATCGTCGATATGCTATTACTTGGTATTGTCATGTTCTTTATGCTATAATCGTGCACTCAAGAAGTTCAATATTTTTCTCATGCATTTGTATGCTTCATGCTCATTGTTGCATTCATGTTCATGATGGTGGAGAAGGAATTAAAATGACTTAATAATAACAAACCTCCTCCGTCATCGATGGGATCGAGTCATAGTGCCACCAAATGGAACTTTCTCAGTGCAACCACATTTGCCTTATGGGAAGGCCTTGATGCGATCTATTGTCGTGCCTCTCGCCGGTGCCTCCAGCTAGGGAAGGATATGGGCATGCTTACCCTGATCAGATAGGCGGAAATAACCTTGTGTGCCCGTTGTTGAGATTTTTGGTACCGGTCCCCGTGAGGGACATTTTGGCCACCCAGGACTAGCCCAATTGGGAGTGGGTCGGAGTGGCCGGGAGAGTGTCATGGCAGTAGGTCGGTTTCGTCGGAATGCCGTTGGTCCACCCGAATGGGATGACGAGGCCATGGGTTCCGTGGTGTGTGTACGGTGTGCTACCTCTGCAGAGTGTATATAAAGTCTATCGATAGCAACACAGTTCGTAGTAGGTCCCACTATCATGTCTGGGTCGAAATGGAGGATAAACCTGAAATAATTAAGTTGGTATATAAATATGTGATAACAAGAATATGGTGACTTGGACTATGAGATAGTCATGAGAAGTCATGACAATGTTTTGATATGATCACAAGATGAGGTCTCGGTGAGTGTTGGAGACCAAGTGTTGGTCATGGTTGTGATCGCCGGAAAGATCACCGTTGGAGACCAAGTGTTGGTCATGGTTGTGATCGCCGGAAAGATCACCGTTTGAGACCCAGTGTTGGTCATGGTTGTGATCGCCGGAAAGGTCACCGTTCGATTGCGAGGCAACCCGTTGGTAAGAGAGTCCGAGGGACTCGATGCACAAGTTTGGTTGCTTTGCATGAGCAATATATCATTATTTGCATTTAAAGAACCATGATAGAACATAAGATGGTTGCATAAAGTTAACATGCTATGTCAGCATTGGATATATTCGGTAGTTTATTTTCAGCATAGTTTCATGATGCCATGCCATGCTTTGATTTATATGTTAAATTATGCGATGATTGGATGATATGTTATGTTTCGCTATTACCTTGTTAGAAGCATGTATTGTTATGCCATGATTACTACCATGTAGTAGATGCTATGATATTGTTCATGCCTAGTTGATCTTTATCATGCCATGTTTAGTAATTGATCTGAGATAAGTTGTTGCATGCGCTTGGTTCTTGCCTTGTCTTCGGTTTTTTTGGATGCTATATAATTGGTTGTCTTGCAAGTACATTCAATGTACTAACCTAGCGTGTCATGACAGTTTTGTAGGTCATACCCGAATTGTTCGTTTGTTCCATCGTGCTAGGCCGTACCCTTGCCAGTCCTGTGAGTTGTGGAGCCCAGCCAGAGTTGTTATGCCGCCCAACCAATACTTACGCCGCCATTTTAAATAAGCTTCCACTGCCATTTAAATAGTCGTAGGGCTATGCCAGATGATTGTATTCATCAATGATGTAAGCTTATGCACATGTATTTGATGAATATTATTGTACCTGGAATGCTGTATTATGGACCTGTCGTGCGTCAGGTGTTATCCTGGGCTAACGTGTGAAGGCCCCCTGCTCCATGCGAATCGGGGTGCCACAGGACATGGTATCAGAGCAGCCAGGCTGGCATAGGTTATCCTAGCATTAGATCACCGCTACCATTAAACCGTAATCACGCTAAGGGATTTGACTCATCCGTGGCATCCAGCATGGCCACTGTTAATCAACAGGTGGCGCAGTCGGGACTGACACGTCCTCACCCCACTGCCCCCGCCTAGTTATCCGTGGAGCAACTAGCAACCACATCCTTTCTGGTCGGCCACACCGCTTGCCCTTCGCCATTAAGGGAAAGGGGCCACACCATGCGGGCATGTCCTGCATAGCTGCTTATAAAAGCCCCCTTTCCGTTAGCCGTATCGCTCACTCCTCATTCAGCCATGTCCCTGCAGAGAAGCCTAGCTAGTAACACTTCAGTCGTGGCTAGCACCCTCAAAACTACCAAGTTTCACAGCCGCACAAGCGCCGTCAACCATGCTGGCCTTCCACCCCTTCTTGCTGAGATGCTCACCCAAGCCTTTGGCTATGATGCTAGCCCCGACTATCTGGTGTTCCAGTCAACACCCGTTCCTCACCTTCATCGCTATGATGCAAGGGTGCCCATCAACCCCGGTCCCGCAGCAGATGGCCAGCCGTTGGTTTTAGAGGGTAGAGCCATGCCTACCACTGATTTGGCCATTCAGGCCGCTGCCGTGGAGGCAATCTTATACCTCCGAACCAAGTTCCCGCAAGTGGCAGATTGAAGGGAGTTCTGTTTCTTCCCCATTGCTACAACGTCAGGAATTCAACTATCCCCCTCTATCCAAGGGAATGACCCCGCAATCGCTCGCCTGGTGCAGTATATCATTGCCCAGGGAATGATGATTTCAAAGATGCTTGCCGAATTCAGAACCTTGGACAACGATGCGGTGCGAGTCGTCAAGGAAGCTTACCGTGAGGCTCGTAAGTTCGCATCTCAAGTGCTTCGCCCAACGCTATCCGAGCCAGTGCTACCCTCTCAGCCAGTGTTGTGGCCTCGGACAAACATCATTACCCTCGACAAGGCTCTTTTCCGGATCCACCAGCAACATATGCTTGGATCAATTTCAGCCACACCCCCAGTAGCCGAACCCCAACCCATAGTGATCTCGGATGATGAAGATGGAGATTGGCTCAGTCTTTGTCCTCCCAGAGAGCGCTAGCAAGGCAAGTCCTCTGCATGACCTCAATCAAGTAGTGAGATGAGCAGTCTGTCGGTTCATCCCCGGTATGAGGATAGAGCTATATATCCTGGTATGAGTTGTTTCGCGTAGAGCATTCGTGCTTTGTTGCATGCTGGTACTGTTTTGATCCGTATGCTGTGTGCTATGTATGTTTTTGTGCGTTTGTTTTTGTGTTGTTTTTGCTTGTCTCTCTGTCAAGCAGAAATGTTTGACGTGATTGACACAGTGTGTGCTAACAAGATTTTAATCAGTAGAGCACATACACTAAAAACAACATTGACTCATCCCGAGTCTTTAATAAAATGCGCGCTGGTTTAGGTATATATATACCAGGATTATATATATATACCCACTAGCATTAAAACACCTTAGAATGGTTTTTCTGTTGTGTTTTTCTTTGCATGATTATTGTCTCTGTCTGTATGTTAGATTACTGCATAATACACGCATACCCTGTTCACCCACGAGCACCTTCGGGCAGTACTCGGGGGAATGCAAAGTCACATATCCCTATCTATCTGTGCATACACCGGATGACGAATTCTCAAACCCAGAACCTCGTAGAGGCATTTCCGCCTGGAAATTCCTCGTCTCTAATTCTTTCTCCCGATTTCATTTCTAGGGGAAACACTACCCACTTTATTTCATCCGAACCAGTACAACTACCCCGATACAGATTTCAACTCCGATCCCACCTCGACACCTACTTTTCGTGGAGCAATCCGCGAAAATTTTCCCGTACCCCAATGTGCTTTCGGAGCTGGCGCAACCACCTCTCCTGCACCTGGACCCCACCCCCACCATCTTCTGTGCCTTGCGTGGTGCAGGCAAGTCGCCACCCTGCTCCACCGCTGCACGCGATTACTCTACCGGCGCAAAGCGACGGAGGATCAAGCATGGCGGAGGACCACGCAGTGCACCATATTCTCCCGTGTCTCGAGCACCCGCACCCAGCCACGCGTTCTCCTGAGCCCGATCATTCCTGATGAGTATCAGCAGGAGGATCGACGAGCCGATGAGCATTCCCAGCAGCGCCGCGAGGAACAACTGCAGCACCGCCAAGAACATTTCTTCGCCAAAGGAGCTCGGCTCAATCTCGTCCAAACCAAAGAGGTAGTAGAGCGGCATTGCGTTTGTGCGTTGGAGGAGAGCCGCGCTGCCATTTTTATAGCCCAACCCCGGTGTACGGTGAGCGAGGTCCAGGAGAACTGCTCGTCGCTCGATCACCAACGTCCAGGAGGCGAATCCGCGAGTAGTGCCGACAAGGTGATGGCCCGTGACGTGAGTGCTCGCTGCACCAGCGCCGTGCACGCCGCGCACTACGACACTAGGGTCCTCATCGCCCTAGAAGCTAGGTGCGCATTGCGCTACGCCGCACGCGGAGCAGCGGCGAAGAAGAAGCAGCAAGCTGGAGGTAGAAGAAGGAGGCTGCTAGTGGGCCCTGGACCCACATGTCAGCAGGTGAAACCATTGTTCATTGGGGTGCATCCAGTATTTTTCGGGAGTATGATCTCGAGTGCCCCTAGCGATGGATATATCCAAGTTTTCCATATCCATTCCCGGGTGTACCAATTATCGGTGCCCCTTTCTCGTTTGAATTTAACCAAAGGGGTTAAAAATTAACCCCAGGTTTTCTCCCAAAATGATTATTCTTTTATTTGTGTTGTAACCCTAGGAATCTCGAGGACGAGATTCTTTTTAAGGGGGGAAGAGTTGTAACACCCCCAAAATTGGGTTACCAATTTTTGTGCTGTTATTCCTTCCTGGCACTCATCTTCAAAATCTTTCTCCTAAGTTTGTTGGATGACTCTGAGATTTCTTGTCATTTCAACCTTTCAAAACCTTGCTCATGTCTTTTTCAGTGGGCAAGACCTCATTTGCATCATCTCAAACCCTCTCAAACCCTAATTCCAAAATTTTGGAATTTGGATATGCCCTTTTGTGCTTACAAAGGAGCCATCATTTTCCTTGATCTGTTGATCATTCCAATTGTTCCCAGAGACCATTCCACCTTTCTAAACCTTGGATATGCAAAAATATTGCTAAGTCCCATGCAATATTTTTGGAATTGTGATTTATTCCTTTTCTTGCTTTTCTGAGGAATAAAATCCAAAGGCATAGCTAGCCATCTCCTAAATTCATGAGAATTGGTGGAGTTGATACTTATGCCTAGTCCAAGCTCTGGCAAATATATTGGCCATAATTAAATAAGGAAAATTGCCTTTTCCTATTTAATGCCAATATTGCATTTCTGCCATTTCCCAAAGGAACTACTATTTTCATAGCAGGGAAAATTCCCACATAAATTGTGGAGCTTGTCCTTGCTATATAATCACTATTCCCATCCTTATCTCATGTTCCACAAATAAAAAATTCGGCACATGATCCAATGCAAGTTTCTGCCTTGTCTGAAATTTTGCAAAGGAAGTGCTTTATTCCTAATTTCAATGGAGCTGCAATTTGGCAGGATGGTTAACATGGATAAGTAACCCATGCATGCCAAATATGAGCCCAATCCATTCATACTAGCTCCCTGTGCTATTTTTCAAAGTTTCTGACCAGAATGCAACTTTGTGAAGTAAGTACCTTCATAGAGTTTCCAAATGGGATGAAACTTTTGCATCCTCTCAAGTATATCAAATCATTAGCCTCCACCCAAATTCAGTTCATTTCATTGAACTATGTGATCACAGGAGCAATTCTTGATTACTGTCCAATTTTTCAGTTTGTGAGGCAAGTGCATTTTATCTTGCTCCATTATGGCTGAAAATAATCCCAGGGATTCTCATGTCCATATAACCTATCTCCACAAGATGTTGGTTCATTTCATCTAGCCAATTTCCCTCACGATTTCTCTGAAGTTTTTGGACAGAAATGATAGCTGTGAAGGAAGTACCATTTTGGTAAGTCCATTTGGTATGAACTTTTTACAGCGTCATGGTATGTCCAAATCGTCAGGCTTTGACAAGTTTTAGCTTAATCCCTCACTCCTAGTGAGTGCTCCTTCATGATTAAATTTCTGGGTCAGATTTGGCAGTTGTACAACAACTATGCTAAATACTTGACCAAATGACCTCAAAATTACCCGGACCGTAGTCCTTGTTACCCTAAGCCTACTAGAAATACAATTTACCTTTTACCCTCTCTGGTTTAATCTCTAGAGTGTGGCCAAGTTTGCAACAACAAACTTGTGGAGCTTGGTTTACTCGGCTCAGTTTGTCTCTGCCCATTTCTTTACCGTAGTAACACTCCATCTATGAAGTACTACGCGGTAGACATGAGATTACCTCAGTAAAAACTCCAGAGACTGCTTTGTCCATGGTGACCACGGGCAATGCCAGCCAAAACGGTGGTCTAGCCACTGTTCGAGTCGGCGTCGCTGCTCCGACTGACTTTGACCTCGCCATTAATGCCCAACAGTTCCCCCTCGCCGTCCTCTTCCCTCTGGACCTCCGGCCCCCTTCGTTTTCTTCTCCGGCGAGCCATGCGAACGACCGGAATAATGTGCTCCTGTGCATCGTCGCCTTCCTCCCCGATGTCCTCTTCCTCCGTTCATCTCCGAGCACTGCTCGTCTCCGTGAGCCTCTACGCTGCGTCCACTTCCCTCCTCGTCGGCTTCCCGCGCCTTCCCCGTGACAGCTGCGGTCGGCAGAGCCTTGGCCGGATGCGCTCGGCGATGCCCGGCTCGGGTGCCTCTGCCTCGGCTATTTATAGCCCATCAGCGACCCTCCCTGAGCAAGCCAGCTCTCTCAAACCCCTTCCCCCTCTCTCCAGAGCACTCCAGTACCTGAGCCCTACCACATCCCTCGCGGAGCCCGACAATTTAGCCGAAGTTCGTCCACGGCCTCCGCGCCAAACCCCTCGCTCCAGCCGTCCCCTGCCCTGTCCGAGCCCATGGATGGACGCGCCACTCTTCGGCGGTCCTCCCTGACGGCCGCCCATCCTTTTTCCTCCACCGGAGCCACCCAACCACCGACCCCATCGCCCTCTGTCTCTAGCCGCCGCGGACCTCCATGACCCCGGCGCTACAGGCTGCCCCGAGCCCCTCCAAGGCTACCTACAGGCGCGGCATGGAGTGGCGGAGCCGCCGCACGCGTCACCTAGCCCTCCCGTGCCGCCAGCCGCCGGCTCCGACGGGATCCACGACGCTCCTCTACCTCGATGTCGCGATGGAGAAGAACGACCAGGCGGGGGAGAGAGAAGACGTCGTGGGCCCCTCTTGTCATGGTCTCAGTGCTGACGAGGTAGGCCCCGCGCCTTTGTCCCCGACCCTACCTGGCAGCGACCAAGTCGCCCGTCCCTGCCGCTGCTGTGTCGACCGGTCCTGGCAGCGTGCATAAGTGGCGGCGCCCCTGCCGCGAATCCATTTCACTGCGTGGAAAGCGTATTCGAGGTTAGAACAAATCCCATTTCAGAAAGCGTATTTTTCCTCTTCTTCGGCCGGGAATACATTTCCTTCTCTAGAAGACGTATTTTCAGAAAAGTCACGTTCTGTTTAAGCTATCAGGGACCTGTTTGTAGAAGTATGTTTATAGACTAGTCCCTGAGCTTTAAACGTCCATATCTTTTTACCCGTAACTCCGAATGAGGTGATTCCAACGCTCACGTTCTCTGTTCGTCGAGCTCTTTCTGTTGGTATCACTTTCATAATGTTTGCACATTCTGAAAACAAGCATTTTACCCTTGCCCGTAAATAGCCCCCTCCGAGAGAGAACTGTTTCCGGCAAATCTTTCCGCGATCGTTCCACACTTCTTCCCGGAGTATTTGTCGACCCCAGGCAAGCCAACCTCTTATCATGAGCCCTGAACTTGCATGTTGACTTTGCTTGCACCTTGTGTGTGTAGTTGCAATTGTTTCTTATCGTTTACGTCTGTAGTTATTCCGTTATGCTTTTCATGCATGCTTGTGTTTTCATGATATCTTTGCCATGCTAATTAGAATGTTGTTATTGCCATGTCACTACTCTACTTTATTTTCATGTCATCGTTATAAAATGTTATGAGGATTTTAATGCACCATCGATATGATATTACTTGGTATTGTCATGTTCATTATGCTATAGTTGTGCACTTGAGAAGTTCACTATTTTGTTCATGCATTTGTATGCTTCATGCTCATTGTTGCATTCATGTTCATGATGGTGGAGAAGGAATTAAAATGACTTAATAATAACAAACCTCCTCCGTCATCGATGGGATCGAGTCATAGTGCCACCAAATCGAACTTTCTCAGTGCAACCATGTTTGCCTTATGGGAAGGCCTTAATGCGATCTATTGTCGTGCCTCTCGCCGGTGCCTCCAGCTAGGGAAGGTTATGGGCATGCTTACCGTGATCAGGTAGGCGGACATAACCTTGTGTGCCTGTTGTTGAGATTTTTGGTACCGGTCCCCGTGAGGGACGTTTTGGCCACGACGGTGGTCGTCGTGTCTTTGGTAGACACGGGGCCACCCAGGACTAGCCCAGTTGGGAGTGGGTCGGAGTGGCCGGGAGAGTGTCATGGAAGTAGGTCGGTTTTGTCGGAATGTCGTTGGTCCACCTGAATGGGACGACGAGGCCATGCGTTCCGTGGTGTGGGTACAGTGTGCTACCTCTGCAGAGTGTATATAAAGTCTATCGATAGCAACACAGTTCATAGTAGGTCCCACTATTAGGTCTTGGTCGAAATGGATGATAAACCTGAAATAATTATGTTGGTACATAAATATGTGATAACAAGAATATGGTGACTTCGACTATGAGATAGTCGTGAGAAGTCATGACAATGTTTTGATATGATCACGAGACGAGGTCTTGGTGAGTGTTGGAGACCAACTTTTGGTCATGGCTGTGATTGCCGGAAAGATCACCGTTGGAGACCAAGTGTTGGTCATGGTTGTGATCGCTGGAAAGATCATCGTTTGAGACCCAGTGTTGGTCATGGTTGTGATCGCCGGAAAGATCACCGTTCGATTGCGAGGCAACCCGTTGGTAAGAGAGTCCGAGGGACTCGGTGCACAAGTTTGGTTGCTTTGCATGAGCAATATATCATTATTTGCATTTAAAGAACCATGATAGAACAGAAGATGGTTGCATAAAGTTAACATGCTATGGCTGCATTGGATATATTCGGTAGTTTATTTTCAGCATAGTTTCATGATGCCATGCCATCCTTTGATTTATATGTTAAATTATGCCATGATTGGATGATATGTTATGTTTTGCTATTACCCTGTTAGAAGCATGTTTTGTTATGCCATGGTTACTGCCATGTAATAGATGCTAAGATATTGGTCATGCTTAGTTGATCTTTATCATGCCATGTTTAGTAATTGATGTGAGATAAGTTGTTGCATGCGCCTGGTTCTTGCCTTGTCTTCTGCTTGTTTGGATGCTATATAATTGGTTGTCTTGCAAGTACATTCAATGTACTGACCTGGCGTGTCATGCCAGTTTTGTAGGTCGTACCCGAATTGTTCGTTTGTTTCGTCGTGCTAGGCCGTACCCTTGCTAGTCCTGTGAGTTCTGGAGCCCAGCCAGAGTTGTTATGCTGCCCAACCAAGACTTCCGCCACCATTTTAAATAAGCTTCCGCTGCCATTTAAATAGCCGTAGGGCTATGCCAGATGATTGTATTCATCAATGATGTAAGCTTATGCACATGTATTTGATGAATATTATTGTACCTGGAATGCTGTATTATGGATCTGTCGTGCGTCAGTTGTTATCCTGGGCTGACGTGCGAAGGCCCCCTGCTCCATGCGGATCGGGGTGCCACAATCTACGCAGGCATGGGTGATACAGATAGGGCGGAGTAGGAATTATGTGCGAGAAAGAGACACCATCTATCACCGGTCGATCTGGTCCGTGACATCAAATGTTGGCATGCGCAGGGCAGTGCTGTTCGGAGGAAGCAACCTAGCAAGTGCATTGGTGATCAGTCAATACATCTATTTGGCTACACGAATATACATTTCCCTACTACAATTCCTTCTAGCATGCAGAAACAGATGTGCTTGGTGGCATGTGATTTTTTTCGCCCGTTGCAATGCATTGGCATTTGTAGTAGTTACAATAATATGGCTTAAGGCCATCTAAATACGATAACAACGGAAGGCCTGGAAGATAAAGTGAGTCCATCAACTCCAATGGCATAGCTGAGTGCACGAAAAATGACCTAGCGCACCTTACTCTTCGTTTCAAAAGTCTACAACATGATATGTTGCAGCCCAAAACGGGTCAGCACATGGAATATGCTGGCAAGATAACACAATAGAGCAATGAACAAGTAAATGCTATCACTACATGCATATATGGCTGGTGGAGGCTCTATGGTTATAATGTTTTTTGCGAAAAGCCAATTTTTTCCTACAACAAAGGACTATATTTTATTTAACTATCATGGTAGTTGTTAAACATTGAGAATGTTAACCCCATCTCAATCCCAATTAAACAATGATTAACGACCCAACAAAATTAATTTAGAGTGTTGAGATCAACATGATAATCCAAGAACCAGATACTCAAGATGTCCATAACCGGGGACACGGCTAACCATGATTAGTTTGTACACTCTGCAGAGGTTTGCGCACTTTTCCACACAAGACTCGATCTCCTCTGTTGGATTTCTCACACTACAGGGTGTTTGAGAAACGGATGACCGACACACAGTCTTTCAGAAACATTAACTCTTTACTCTGGGTGGACAGTTACACCTACTTTACCCTACATCTTTTCCAGCCCACCACTGAAAGAGGTCATGTAACATACTCAACTATGTTAGAGCCCATAATAGCTTGTGGCTGCACACGGAAATTTCTAGCATGAATAATCTTATGATCCCTTTGAGTCTGGGTGGCGAACCAAAAGACAACACTGGTATATCCCTAGGTGCCTGCAAACCATCCACCCAGATGTATATTTAAGTAGCCACCTTAAGTTAACCATTAATTAACAATCTCACATCTGTCATGGATCACTCAAACCAAACCACGTCTACGAGCATAGCACGACAACCTAAGCATAATGTAGAAGTAACTCCAAGGGTTTGATAATAAAAGGGCAATAGGTTATACCTCATCATCTACTTCCCAAACCCACATGTTAAAGGATCCTACTCATGCAATGTTTGAGGATTGTAGCTAATGCATAAAAAACTGGGTAATAAAGGGGTATGATCAAAGTGTTACTTGCCTTGGTGACGATCTGCAAACCCTAGAGACTCGTAGTAGCACGCTTCGCACTCCGGGTGTTCTATCGCAAACAAACAATAGCATACATAAGCACTCAAGCATAGATACACGGGTAAAACTCAAATAAAAAGATCAAATCTGTCAACTAAAGAGCTTCAATTTGCACAAAGAATGGATCAAATCGGAGCTACGAAACTGAAACTACGATCAAAAGAACTTCGAATTCAAATGTGCTTGAAACCAAATTTTAATTTGTCAAAACCATCTTCAAGTTGTTTAACTGGAAAGAGAGGCTCGAGACGAAGATTTTGGCATTGGTTTCACTAGATTTGGACTAACGGTTAAAAAGTTGTGAGCGTTTGAAGATCAGGGCTAAATGCCATAAAAATAATCATGGATAGATCCCTGGCTGAAAATAAATGGAAAAAGAAAAAATCTATCAGACGAATGTCCGCTAACAGAAACGAATGGGCGAATTCGTTTGTTAAAATGAACGAATGATCGAATGTTCGCAAAGTAACCTAACCGAAGAGAAAAACCAAGAAAACTGGCTGATCTAAAAAACTTAGCTAGGGTTTACTAATCCGAACGGTTTTACACCTAAAACCGAAAAAAGACCGGTGGTCGACGAGGTCAACGCCGGCGGCGAACTCCGGCGGGCAGCGGCGTCGGCGCGGGGCAGCGGGTGGCGGTGAGGCGAGGCAGAGGAGCCGCGCGGCGTGGGGCAGTGGCAAGCGGCGGCGGCGCGGGCGGCGAGGCTGCGACGGCGGGGACCGGCTTGCGGCGGTGGTGGTGCGGGTCGGGGAGAGGCGGCGGGGGCGGGCGACATATATAGGTGTGGCGGCTAATTTGGGGAGGGGCCCGGCCTCGGGAGGCGTGTCGGCGGCGGCGGCGCTTGGGACTCTGGTCCCGAGCTGGAGCGGGAGGCGGCGGCGCGCTGGGCTTCGGCCCGCTCGGCTGGGCCGTTGGCCCAGTCGGGTAACGCATATTTTAAAAAATAAATTCCACCGAAAAGGAAAAATCCTAAATAAATATTAAAAAAATCTAAAAATGCCAAAAACAATTTTCACTGTCTAAATAAAAAATTTAGAACAAAGTGAACATTTTCTCGGCCTAAAAATGCAATTTTGAAAAATGCATGTTTTTCTAATTCAAATAAAATAACAAACAAAATCCAAATAAATTATTTATTTGATTTTAACATTTTCCTCCAATATTTATTTTATTTTGGAGAAGTCATTTTATCTCCTCTCTTTTATTTTTTTATATTAAAATATTTTGGAGAGAAAAATAATTAAAACCAAAAGGATCCTCTTTTCAATTTTGAGAAAATTCAAATATGAAAATAGGGAAATCCCCAACTCTCTCCGTGGGTCCTTGAGTTGCTTAGGATTTCAAGGATCAAAACCAAAATTCAATAAAATATGATATGCAATATGATGACCTATGTATAACATTCCAAATTGAAAAGTTGGGATGTTACAAACCTACCCACCTTAAGATGAATCACGCCCTTGAGATTCGGGTTGGCTAGAAAATAGGTGTGTGTGGTCTTTGCGTAGGTCTTCCTCTCGTTCCAGGTGGCTTCATATCCTTGGTATGGTGGCTCCACTGATCGTTGCAAAACTTGATAACGTTGTTGCGTGTGGCTCGGCTGGCAAACTCGGGAATCTTGACTGGTTTCTCCTCGTATGTCAAATCACTATCTCACTGAATTTCTTCCAGGGGCACTGTATCTCTAAGAGGAATATCGGCCATCTCTGCATGGCACTTGTTCAACTGGGAAACGTGAGACACATCACGAACTCCTGACAATCCTTCGGGTAACTCCAACTTGTAGGCCACTTCTCCCATACATTCCAAAACTCGGTATGGTCCTACAAATCTTGGGGCTAACTTTCCCTTAACTCCAAAATGTTTAACTCCTCGCAGAGGTGACACTCGAAGATATGCTCTGTCTCCGATTTTATAGACTACCTCCTTGCGTTTTGAGTCTGCATAACTCTTCTGTCTGGACTGAGCTACCTTCAGTCTATCTCGAATCAACTTGACCTTCTCTTCTGATTCTTTGATCAAATCTGGTCCAAACAACTGCCGGTCTCCAACTTCATCCCACATTAACGGTGTCTTGCACCTCCTTCCATACAGGGCTTAAAAAGGTGCCATCTTCAAACTAGCTTGGTAACTATTGTTGTATGAGAACTCTGCGTAAGGCAAATTATCATCCCAACTACATCCATAATCTAGAGCACAAGCTCTCAACATGTCCTCCAGACTCCGGTTGACTCTCTCGGTCTGTCCATCTGTCTGTGGATGAAAGGCTATACTAAACTCTAGCCTGGTACCCAAAGTCTGGTGCAACTGATGCCAAAACTTTGAAGTAAACTGGGTCCCTCTATCCGATACGATGGTCCTCGGAACTCCATGCAGACATACGATCCTGGTGTTGGTATCAAAACCGGCGGATCTCGGGTAGGGGGTCCTGAACTGTGCATCTAAGGTCGATGGTAACAGGAGACAGGGGACACAGTGTTTTACCCAGGTTCGGGCCCTCTCTATGGAGGTAATACCCTACGTCCTGCTTGATTGATCTTGATGAATATGAGTGTTACAAGAGTTGATCTACCACGAGATCGTAATGGGTAAACCCTAGAGGTCTAGCTTGTGTGGTTATGATAATGAGTCTCCCCCTCTGGACTAAGTCCTCCGGTTTATATAGACACCGGGAGGATCTAGGGTTACACAAGGTCGGTTACAAAGAAAGGAATCTACATATTCGGTCGCCAAGCTTGCCTTCCACGCCAAGGAGAGTTCTATCCGGACACGGGTGCAGTCTTCGGTCTTCGTATCTTCACAACCCATCAGTCCGGCCCATGGCTAGCAGGCCAGACGCCCGAGGACCCCTCAGTC
This sequence comes from Triticum monococcum, assembly GCA_034509565.1. Taxonomy (NCBI): domain Eukaryota; kingdom Viridiplantae; phylum Streptophyta; class Magnoliopsida; order Poales; family Poaceae; genus Triticum; species Triticum monococcum. The sequence continues at coordinate 209,382,189 of CM067847.1, read as the reverse complement.
CAGGACTCCCTCAGTAGCCCCTGAACCTGGCTTCAATGACAACGTATCCGGTGCATAGATCTATCTTCGGCATTGCAAGGTGGGTTCCTCCCTCCGAACTCCAAGATAATCTTCGAACGTATTTGAACGTGTCCGGACCTGTAACACAACACCACACACAACCGTAGAGAGAATATAATTGTAACACCCCGGGTGTCGCTACAGTAAACTCCTGTTAATGGTGCCATGTCATCATAATTAATTTTTACTAATCATCACTTTGTTCCACACCGACCTCAAATTCAAATTTAAAAGACAAGTAAAATTATTATTTTCCTCAAACCATAAAACAAAAATGTTTGCTGGGTTGCTAAAATTCACTAACTAATTTTCATATTGAAACCAACTTCGTTTGCATCATAAATAAATCCTTAGGAAATTAATAAATGGGATATCAACTAATAACTTGACCGTCTCATTTTCTAAAAATGTTTAAACTTTCCAAATGACCCCAAACTTTGTGTGCTAGCTCCTAATAATACGCAGTATTTATGTGTCACTTTTCATAAATAACACCATTCTTTTGGCAACTATTTAAAATAGAAAACAGATGAAGTAAATAAAACAGTATAAAAAACAAAGAATAGAGAAGGACCTAATCTACTGAGTATTGAGGCCCATATAGCAAAATGGAAGGCCCAGCCCACATCCCCCACTTGTCTCCCTCCTCTCGCTACAGGAGACAGGCTGGGGATCGTGGCGGCCATCCCATGGTGCCCCGGCCTCGTGGCGGCCATCCCCGACCCATCTTGTGGATAAGAACATCGCCAGGGACCCCCTCCCTCGACCTCCAAAACCCTAGCCCCGAAATTTCCCCTCCCCCTCTCGCGCTTCTCCTCTGGCCTTCGTCCCCCGAGCTTGTGGTCGCCGCCACCTCGTCGATGTCGCGGCCACTGGCCTCCTCTCGTCACGCCAAGAAGTCCAGAAGCTCCGCCATCGCCGTCTCCTTCACCCTCTCCGAAGGGTTCAAGCTAGGAGGCCCTGTACGCTCGCCATCACCGTCGTCTCCGCCCACGGCTGCTGCATCTCGCCGTCGAGCTCGTCGCGTTTGGACGTCCCCGGGCTCTCTAACCGCTCCCACGAGCTTTGTGGTGAGCTAGTCTACCGATTCCCCCGTTCTTTGATGTGCGACATCAAAACTTCTAGCAACCCTATTGCTTTGAAGTTAATGGTCGGTATTTCATTCTTAGACCATTGGTTATCGGATCACCATTCTAACACTGATCATGCTACCTAAGCCCATAATTCGGGTGCCCCTTTCAAAACTGTGTATGTTTTCCTCCAGTATACCTCATTATATCATTTGATGTGACAAATGTTATCTCCTTGTTCACATAAGTCTAGAAATCCATTTTTTGAAAATCTCAATGAATTGTCACCAACTCCAGCAGGCACCTCCTCATCCTCTCCTTGGTTTAATGATGAACTCATGATTCAGAACTTGCTTCCATAGTTCATTTCCCAAGAATCTTACAATGTCATCTCGTCAATTTGTGTTGCACCTTTTCTTCTCGGGCATCCCGAGTCTGAGATATCCTGACACCAATCAGATCTAGATCTCGGTCAGATATGATGGTTGGAACATATTTCTAAGAGTTATGACAATTGTCTTTATATGACCTAGTAAGGTGGTGCCATCCTAGCACATCTGGCCAGGGGCCCTATTTTTATAGTTTCCTTTTCACAAGGCTATCCATTCTTTCATGAGGAAAATGTAAGACTTATTCTACAAGTCATTCCTGATGAATCCTTCGTGTATCCAAGGTCTGACCTTTGCTTGAAGACCTTGTCAATGCCATCTCTTAGCATGTCTGAGATACTCCAATTCTCAACAAGAACATTTGAAGCCCAAAGTTAAATGTTTCTTGCTCAATTATCCAAACACCGTTGTATGGGTAATGTCATGAAATTTCTCTCCCCTTACCTAAAGGGTTTTCTACATTATATGAAGGAAATATGCCCTAGAGGCAATAATAAAGTTATTATTTATTTCCTTATATCATGATAAATGTTTATTATTCATGCTAGAATTGTATTAACCGGAAACATAATACATGTGTGAATACATAGACAAACAGAGTGTCACTAGTATGCCTCTACTTGACTAGCTCGTTAATCAAAGATGGTTAAGTTTCCTAACCATGAACAATGTGTTGTTATTTGATTAACGAGGTCACATCATTAGTTAAATAATCTGATTGACATGACCCATTTCATTAGCTTAGCACCCGATCATTTAGTATGTTGCTATTGCTTTCTTCATGACTTATACATGTTCCTATGACTATGAGATTATGCAACTCCCATTTGCCGGAGGAACACTTTGGGTACTACCAAACGTCACAACGTAACTGGGTGATTATAAAGGAGTACTACAGGTGTCTCCAATGGTAGATGTTGGGTTGGCGTATTTCGAGATTAGGGTTTGTCACTCCGATTGTCGGAGAGGTATCTCTGGGCCCTCTCGGTAATACACATCACATAAGCCTTGCAAGCATTATAACTAAGATGTTAGTTGTGAGATGATGTATTACGGAACGAGTAAAGAGACTTGCCAGTAACGAGATTGAACTAGGTATTGGATACCGACGATTGAATCTCGGGCAAGTAACATACCGATGACAAAGGGAACAACGTATGTTGTTATGTGGTCTGACCGATAAAGATCTTCGTAGAATATGTAGGAGCCAATATGGGCATCCAGGTCCCGCTATTGGTTATTGACCGGAGACGTGTCTCGGTCATGTCTACATTGTTCCCGAACCGTAGGGTCCGCACGCTTAACGTTACGATGACAGTTATTATGAGTTTATGCATTTTGATGTACCGAAGGTTGTTCGGAGTCCCGGATGTGATCACGGACATGAACAGGAGTCTCGAAATGGCCGAGACATAAAAATTGATATATTGGAAGCCTATGTTTGGACATCGGAAGTGATCCGGGTGAAATCGGGATTTTACCGGAATACCGGGAGGGTTACCGGAACCCCCCGGGAGCTAGATGGGCCATAATGGGCCTTAGTGGAAAAGAGAAGGGGCTGACCTAGATGGGCTGCGCGCCTCCCCCTTCCCCTAGTCCTATTAGGACTAGGAAAGGGTGGCCGGCCACCTCCTCCTCTTTTCCCCTCCGAGGAATCCTAGTTGGACTAGGATTGGAGGGAGAATCCTACTCCCAGTGGGAGTAGGACTCTCCTGCGCCTCCCTCCTTGGCCGGCCAGCCCCTCCCCCTTGGATCCTTTATATACGGGGGCAGGGGGCACCTCTAGACACACAAGTTGATCCTTGAGATCGTTCCTTAGCCGTGTGCGGTGCCCCCTGCCACCAAATTCCACCTCGATCATACCGTTGTAGTGCTTAGGCGAAGCCCTGCGTCGGTAGTACATCAAGATCGTCACCACGCCGTCGTGCTGACGGAACTCCTCCCCGAAGCTTTGCTGGATCGGAGCCCGGGGATCGTCATCGAGCTGAACGTGTGCTAAGAACTCGGAGGTGCCGGAGTAACGGTGCTTGGATCGGTCGGATCGGGAAGAAGACGTACGACTACTTCCTCTACGTTGTGTCAACACTTCCGTTGCGATCTACAAGGGTACGTAGATCAGACTCTCCCCCTCGTTGCTATGCATCACCATGATCTTGCGTGTGCGTAGGAAAATTTTGAAATTACTACGTTCCCCAACGGTGGTATCAGAGCCTAGGTTTTATGGTTTGATGTTATTTGCACGAGTAGAACACAAGTGAGTTGTGGGCGATACAAGTCATATTGCCTACCAGCATGTCATACTTTGGTTCGGCGGTATTGTTGGACGAGACGACCCGGACCAACCTTACGCGTACGCTTACGCGAGACCGGTTCCCTCGACGTGCTTTGCACATAGATGGCTTGCGGGCGACTGTCTCTCCAACTTTAGTTGAACCGAGTATGGCTACGCCCGGTCCTTGAGAAGGTTAAAACGGAGTCTATTTGACAAACTATCGTTGTGGTTTTGATGCGTAGGTGAGATGAGTTCTTGCTTAAGCCCGTAGCAGCCACGTAAAACTTGCAACAACAAAGTAGAGGACGTCTAACTTGTTTTTGCAGGGCATGTTGTGATTCGATATGGTCAAGGCATGATGCTGATTTTATTGTATGAGATGATCATGTTTTGTAACCAAGTTATCGGCAACTGGCAGGAGCCATATGGTTGTCGCTTTATTGTATGCAATGCAATCGCGATGTAATGCTTTACTTTATTGCTAAGCGGTAGTGATAGTCGTGGAAGCATAAGATTGGCGAGACGACAACGATGCTATGATGGAGATCAAGGTGTCGCGCCGGTGACGATGGTGATCATGACGGTGCTTCGGAGATGGAGATCACAAGCACAAGATGATGATGGCCATATCATATCACTTATATTGATTGCATGTGATGTTTATCTTTTATGCATCTTATCTTGCTTTGATTGATGGTAGCATTATAAGATGATCTCTCACTAAATTATCAAGAAGTGTTCTCCCTGAGTATGCACCGTTGCGAAAGTTCTTCGTGCTGAGACACCACGTGATGATCGGGTGTGATAGGCTCTACGTTCAAATACAACGGGTGCAAAACAGTTGCACACGCGGAATACTCAGGTTATACTTGACGAGCCAAGCATATACAGATATGGCCTCGGAACACGGAGACCGAAAGGTCGAGCGTGAATCATATAGTAGATATGATCAACATAATGATGTTCACCGATGAAACTACTCCATCTCACATGATGATCGGACATGGTTTAGTTGATTTGGATCACGTGATCACTTAGAGGATTAGAGGGATGTCTATCTAAGTGGGAGTTCTTAAGTAATATGATTAATTGAACTTAAATTTATCATGAACTTAGTACCTGATAGTATCTTGCTTGTTTATGTTGATTGTAGATAGATGGCTCGTGCTGTTGTTCCGTTGAATTTTAATGCGTTCCTTGAGAAAGCAAAGTTGAAAGATGATGGTAGCAATTACACGGACTGGGTCCGTAACTTGAGGATTATCCTCATTGCTGCACAGAAGAATTACGTCCTGGAAGCACCGCTGGGTGCCAGGCCTGCTGCTGGAGCAACACCAGATGTTATGAACATCTGGCAGAGCAAAGATGATGACTACTCGATAGTTCAGTGTGCCATGCTTTACGGCTTAGAATCGGGACTTCAACGACGTTTTGAACGTCATGGAGCATATGAGATGTTCCAGGAGTTGAAGTTAATATTTCAAGCAAATGCCCGGATTGAGAGATATGAAGTCTCCAATAAGTTCTATAGTTGTAAGATGGAGGAGAACAGTTCTGTCAGTGAGCATATACTCAAAATGTCTGGGTATAACAATCACTTGATTCAGATGGGAGTTAATCTTCCAGATGATTGCGTCATTGACAGAATTCTCCAATCACTGCCACCAAGCTACAAGAGCTTCGTGATGAACTATAATATGCAAGGGATGAACAAGACTATTCCCGAGCTCTTCGCAATGTTGAAAGCTGCGGAGGTAGAAATCAAGAAGGAGCATCAAGTGTTGATGGTTAACAAAACCACTAGTTTCAAGAAAAAGGGCAAAGGGAAGAAGAAGGGGAACTTCAAGAAGAACGGCAAGCAAGTTGCTGCTCAGGAGAAGAAACCCAAGTCTGGACCTAAGCCTGAAACTGAGTGCTTCTACTGCAAGCAGACTGGTCACTGGAAGCGGAACTGCCCCAAGTATTTGGCGGATAAGAAGGATGGTAAGGTGAACAAAGGTATATGTGATATACATGTTATTGATGTGTACCTTACTAATGCACGCAGTAGCACCTGGGTATTTGATACTGGTTTTGTTGCTAATATTTGCAACTCGAAACAGGGACTACGGATTAAGCGAAGATTAGCTAAGGACGAGGTGACGATGCGCGTGGGAAACGGTTCCAAAGTCGATGTGATCGCGGTCGGCACGCTACCTCTACATCTACCTTCGGGATTAATATTAGACCTAAATAATTGTTATTTGGTGCCAGCGTTGAGCATGAACATTATATCTGGATCTTGTTTAATGCGAGACGGTTATTCATTTAAATCGGAGAATAATGGTTGTTCTATTTATATGAGTAATATCTTTTATGGTCATGCACCCTTGAAGAGTGGTCTATTCTTGTTAAATCTCGATAGTAGTGATACACATATTCATAATGTAGAAGCCAAAAGATGCAGAGTTGATAATGATAGTGCAACTTATTTGTGGCACTGCCGTTTAGGTCATATCGGTATAAAGCGCATGAAGAAACTCCATACTGATGGACTTTTGGAACCACTTGATTATGAATCACTTGGTACTTGCGAACCGTGCCTCATGGGCAAGATGACTAAAACACCGTTCTCCGGTACTATGGAGAGAGCAACAGATTTATTGGAAATCATACATACCGATGTATGTGGTCCGATGAATATTGAGGCTCGTGGCGGATATCATTATTTTCTCACCTTCACAGATGATTTAAGCAGATATGGGTATGTCTACTTGATGAAACACAAGTCTGAAACATTTGAAAAGTTCAAGGAATTTCAGAGTGAAGTTGAAAATCATCGTAACAAGAAAATAAAGTTTCTACGATCTGATCGTGGAGGAGAATATTTGAGTTACGAATTTGGTATACATTTGAAAAATTGTGGAATAGTTTCGCAACTCACGCCACCCGGAACACCACAGCGTAATGGTGTGTCCGAACGTCGTAATCGTACTTTACTAGATATGGTACGATCTATGATGTCTCTTACTGATTTACCGCTATCGTTTTGGGGATACGCTTTAGAGACGGCCGCATTCACATTAAATAGGGCACCATCAAAATCCGTTGAGACGATGCCTTATGAACTGTGGTTTGGCAAGAAACCAAAGTTGTCGTTTCTTAAAGTTTGGGGTTGCGATGCTTATGTGAAAAAGCTTCAACTTGATAAGCTCGAACCCAAATCGGAGAAATGTGTCTTCATAGGATATCCAAAGGAAACTATTGGATACACCTTCTATCATAGATCCGAAGGCAAGACTTTTGTTGCTAAATTCGGAAACTTTCTTGAGAAGGAGTTTCTCTCGAAAGAAGTGAGTGGGAGGAAAGTAGAACTTGACGAGGTAACTGTACCCGCTCCCTTATTAGAAAGTAGTACATCACAGAAAACTATTTCTGCGACACCTACACCAATAAGTGAGGAAGTCGATGATAATGATCATGAAACTTCAGAACAAGATACTACTGAACCTCGTAGATCAACCAGAGCAAGATCCGCGCCAGAGTGGTACGGTAATCCAGTTCTGGAAGTCATGCTACTAGATCATGATGAACCTACGAACTATGAAGAAGCGATGGTGAGCCCAGATTCCGCAAAGTGGCTTGAGGCCATGAAATCTGAGATGGGATCCATGTATGAGAACAAAGTATGGACTTTGGTTGACTTGCCCGATGATCGGCAAGCAATTGATAATAAATGGATCTTCAAGAAAAAGACTGACGCTGACGGTAATGTTACTGTCTATAAAGCTCGACTTGTTGCAAAAGGTTTTCGACAAGTTCAAGGGGTTGACTATGATGAGACATTCTCACCCGTAGCGATGCTTAAGTCTGTCAGAATCATGTTAGCAATTGCCGCATTTTATGATTATGAAATTTGGCAGATGGATGTCAAAACTGCATTCCTGAATGGATTTCTGGAAGAAGAGTTGTATATGATGCAACCGGAAGGTTTTGTCGATCCAAAGGGAGCTAACAAAGTGTGCAAACTCCAGCGATCCATTTATGGACTGGTGCAAGCATCTCGGAGTTGGAATAAACGCTTTGATAGTGTGATCAAAGCATTTGGCTTTATACATACTTTTGGAGAAGCCTGTATTTACAAGAAAGTGAGTGGGAGCTCTGTAGCATTTCTGATATTATATGTGGATGACATATTGCTGATTGGAAATGATATAGAATTTCTGGATAGCATAAAGGGATACTTGAATAAGAGTTTTTCAATGAAAGACCTCGGTGAAGCTGCTTACATATTGGGCATTAAGATCTATAGAGATAGATCAAGACGCTTAATTGGACTTTCACAAAGCACATACCTTGACAAGATTTTGAAGAAGTTCAAAATGGATCAAGCAAAGAAAGGGTTCTTGCCTGTGTTACAAGGTGTAAAGTTGAGTCAGACTCAATGCCCGACCACTGCAGAAGATAGAGAGAAAATGAAAGATGTTCCCTATGCTTCAGCCATAGGCTCTATCATGTATGCGATGCTGTGTACCAGACCTGATGTGTGCCTTGCTATAAGTTTAGCAGGGAGGTACCAAAGTAATCCAGGAGTGGATCACTGGACAACGGTCAAGAACATCCTGAAATACCTGAAAAGGACTAAGGATATGTTTCTCGTATATGGATGTGACAAAGAGCTCACCGTAAGAGGTTACGTTGATGCAAGCTTTGACACTGATCCGGACGATTCTAAATCGCAAACCGGATACGTGTTTACTATAAACAGTGGAGCTGTCAGTTGGTGCAGTTCTAAACAAAGCGTCGTAGCGGGATCTACATGTGAAGCGGAGTACATAGCTGCTTCGGAAGCAGCGAACGAAGGAGTCTGGATGAAGGAGTTCATATCCGATCTAGGTGTCATACCTAGTGCATCGGGTCCAATGAAAATATTTTGTGACAATACTGGTGCAATTGCTTTGGCAAAGGAATCCAGATTTCACAAAAGGACCAAACACATCAAGAGACGCTTCAATTCCATCCGGGATCTAGTCCAGGTGGGAGACATAGAGATTTGCAAGATACATACAGATCTAAATGTTGCAGACCCGTTGACTAAGCCTCTTCCACGAGCAAAACATGATCAGCACCAAGGCTCCATGGGTGTTAGAATCATTACTGTGTAATCTAGATTATTGACTCTAGTGCAAGTGGGAGACTGAAGGAAATATGCCCTAGAGGCAATAATAAAGTTATTATTTATTTCCTTATATCATGATAAATGTTTATTATTCATGCTAGAATTGTATTAACCGGAAACATAATACATGTGTGAATACATAGACAAACAGAGTGTCACTAGTATGCCTCTACTTGACTAGCTCGTTAATCAAAGATGGTTAAGTTTCCTAACCATGAACAATGTGTTGTTATTTGATTAACGAGGTCACATCATTAGTTGAATAATCTGATTGACATGACCCATTTCATTAGCTTAGCACCCGATCGTTTAGTATGTTGCTATTGCTTTCTTCATGACTTATACATGTTCCTATGACTATGAGATTATGCAACTCCCGTTTGCCGGAGGAACACTTTGGGTACTACCAAACGTCACAACGTAACTGGGTGATTATAAAGGAGTACTACAGGTGTCTCCAATGGTAGATGTTGGGTTGGCGTATTTCGAGATTAGGGTTTGTCACTCCGATTGTCGGAGAGGTATCTCTGAGCCCTCTCGGTAATACACATCACATAAGCCTTGCAAGCATTATAACTAAGATGTTAGTTGTGAGATGATGTATTACGGAACGAGTAAAGAGACTTGCCAGTAACGAGATTGAACTAGGTATTGGATACCGACGATCGAATCTCGGGCAAGTAACATACCAATGACAAAGGGAACAACGTATGTTGTTATGCGGTCTGACCGATAAAGATCTTCGTAGAATATGTAGGAGCCAATATGGGCATCCAGGTCCCGCTATTGGTTATTGACCGGAGACGTGTCTCGGTCATGTCTACATTGTTCCCGAACCGTAGGGTCCGCACGCTTAACGTTACGATGACAGTTATTATGAGTTTATGCATTTTGATGTACCGAAGGTTGTTCGGAGTCCCGGATGTGATCACGGACATGACGAGGAGTCTCAAAATGGTCGAGACATAAAAATTGATATATTGGAAGCCTATGTTTGGACATCGGAAGTGATCCGGGTGAAATCGGGATTTTACCGGAATACCGGGAGGGTTACCGAACCCCCCGGGAGCTAGATGGGCCATAATGGGCCTTAGTGGAAAAGAGAAGGGGCTGCCCTAGATGGGCTGCGCGCCTCCCCCTTCCCCTAGTCCTATTAGGACTAGGAAAGGGTGGCCGGCCACCTCCTCCTCTTTCCCCCTCCGAGGAATCCTAGTTGGACTAGGATTGGAGGGGGAATCCTACTCCCAGTGGGAGTAGGACTCTCCTGCGCCTCCCTCCTTGGCCGGCCAGCCCCTCCCCCTTGGATCCTTTATATACGGGGGCAGGGGGCACCTCTAGACACACAAGTTGATCCTTGAGATCGTTCCTTAGCCGTGTGCGGTGCCTCCTGCCACCAAATTCCACCTCGATCATACCGTTGTAGTGCTTAGGCGAAGCCCTGCGTCGGTAGTACATCAAGATCGTCACCACGCCGTCGTGCTGACGGAACTCCTCCCCGAAGCTTTGCTGGATCGGAGCCCGGGGATCGTCATCGAGCTGAACGTGTGCTAAGAACTCGGAGGTGCCGGAGTAACGGTGCTTGGATCGGTCGGATTGGGAAGAAGACGTACGACTACTTCGTCTACGTTGTGTCAACGCTTCCATTGCGATCTACAAGGGTACGTAGATCAGACTCTCCCCCTCGTTGCTATGCATCACCATGATCTTGCGTGTGCGTAGGAAAATTTTGAAATTACTACGTTCCCCAACATTATATCCTATCACAGATATCATGCTCTGCTTGTGCTTGGAAAGGATATACCCCTGGAATATGTGTTCAAACACATTTTCCTTTCCATTGTTCTGTTTAATCTGATAGTCACATTTTCCTTTCCATTGTTTTGTTTAACCTTTCTTGTGATCTATATATGGTCTAAGCAATAATATTCTCCCGCTTGTGTAAACACCTCGGTGTACAATTCTGTTAGCAAGACCCTGTTACCATTGTTGATGACATTCCGGTAGCCGCCGATGGACGAGAACTTTGCCTATTGGTCTGCCTCGTTCAACGAGCGGGAAAATAGTTCTCTTCGTCCCTCGCCCTTGGTACCGATGTCGTTGCTGATATAACTGACAGGCTATCCTCTGACATGCCTTGCTTACATGATCGTTCAAGACGTCACCGCCCTTCCTACTTTTAACCTACATGGTGGGCCCATAATGCACAGTTCCATAGGATCGAAACCTGACTCTCCTGTACATCCCTGCTTCAAAGTTATCCCTTACGCTTGGCTTCGTAGGTAATTCGTGAGCCACCTTCCTAGTGATTAATTCTGGTATTAAACACAATACTTATTCTCATTTCTTTAAACCCCTTTCGTGCCCTGTAACAGGCATCGAACGGTTGCCTACCTGCTTGAAACTTCTTGTGGTACCTTCTTACTTTGCTCTCGATATTTTCTTAAGTTTCAGTTCGAGAGTTACTTTCCACCACCTTCCCCGATGTTAGCTACCAGATAGTCAACCTTGCAGAGGTCCGTTCTCCCAAAATAACCCCGCTTTATTCTACCATAAGTACGATGAAGTTCCCGAAGGAAGAATGTCGGCTTCATCATGGTGACCTGAAGCAGAGAAATTAAGACATCAATGTATTGGATCAACCTCTCCGAGAAGAGTAACGAAGACCGAGAACCCTCGCTAGAATTTCGTAACCAGAACTTCCCCCCTTACTCCCCTCTTAAATCTCGGGACGAGATTTCTTGTAGTGGAGGAGATTTGTAACACCCCGGGTGTCACCCTACAGTAAACTCCTGTTAATGGTGCCATGTCATCATAATTAATTTTTACTAATCATCACTTCGTTCCACACCGACCTCAAATTCAAATTTAAAAGACAAGTCAAATTATTATTTTCCTCAAACCATAACACAAAAATGTTCGCTGGGTTGCTAAAATTCACTAACTAATTTTCATATTGAAACCAACTTCGTTTGCATCATAAATAAATCCTTAGGAAATTAATAAATGGGATATCAACTAATAACTTGACCGTCTCATTTTCTAAAAATGTTTAAACTTTCCAAATGACCCCAAACTTTGTGTGCTAGCTCCTAATAATACGCAGTATTTATGTGTCACTTTTCATAAATAAAACCATTCTTTTGGCAACTATTTAAAATAGAAAACAGATGAAGTAAATAAAATAGTATAAAAAATAAAGAATAGAGAAGGACCTAATCTACTGAGTATTGAGGCCCATATAGCAAAATGGAAGGCCCAGCCCACATCCCCCACTTGTCTCCCTCCTCTCGCTACAGGAGACAGGCTGGGGATCGTGGTGGCCATCCCATGGCGCCCCGGCCTCGTGGCGGCCATCCCCGACCCATCTTGTGGATAAGAACATCGCCAGGGACCCCTCCCTCGACCTCCGAAACCCTAGCGCCGAAATTTCCCCTCCCCCTCTCGCGCTTCTCCTCTGGCCTTCGTCGCCCGAGCTTGTGGTCGCCGCCACCTCGTCGATGTCGCGGCCACCGGCCTCCTCTCGTCACGCCAAGAAGTCCAGAAGCTCCGCCATCGCCGTCTCCTTCACCCTCTCAGAAGGGTTCGAGATGGGAGGCCCCGTACGCTCGCCATCACCGTCGTCTCCGCCCACGGCTGCTGCATCTCGTCGTCGAGCTCGTCGCGTCTGGACCTCCTCGGGCTCTCTAACCGCGCCCACGAGCTTTGTGGTGAGCTAGTCTACCGATTCCCCCGTTCTTCACTTTGATCCATTCGTTTGCGGTTGTCCCCGTGCTTGTTTGTGGTTGCCATGGCCGGAGCCTGAGCTCCTGTGTACGCACGCGCTGGCCATATCCCTTGCTGCGCTCTGCCTACATCAGGGCTATGCCCTACTCGCCCTCACTGTGTGCGTCGCCCGCGCCCCTGCTCGTGCTTCGGCTGCGCCCGTGCCGCTGCTCCTAGCTGCTGTTCTGCTCTGCTGCCGATGCTGCTCCGTTTAGTTGTTGTGCTAGCTACTGATGCTTTTCCTCCACCGTTGGTCACTGCTGCTATTGCCGCCCTTTGCTACTGCCGTGGTTGATCTGCTAGCTGCCGCTCGTTTGCTGCTGCTGCTCATTTTACTGCAGCTGCTCGCTGCTCAGGCGCTAGCCTCGCATGTGGCTGTGGCCATGGCTGAGCGCCCATGTGATGTGTGTGTGTGCACAGCCGTGGGCTGGTTGTGCCTCTGGCCGACCGTGTGCAATTAGTTTAGAGGCTAAGTAGTAGTTTGGTTAGGTACTAGCCATATGACATGTGGACCCCCCCCATTTAATTAAGCTACTTTGTTTTATTTATTAGGTATAGCCTATGACAGGTGGACCATCACCTCTCCTTTTGACCAGTCAAATTGACTTGGTCAATTCGGATTAAATCAATTTAAAATAAAACCAGAAATTCTAAAATATTGTTAAAACTTTAGAAAACCATATAAAATAAACCGTAACTCAGATGGAAAAACTTTGTACATGAAAATTGCTCAGAACGGCGAGACGAATCCGGATACGCAGCCCGTTCGTCAGTCACGCATCCCTAGCATACCGAACACGCAACTTTCCCTTTCCGGTTCATCTGTCCGAAAACGCGAAACACTGGGGATATTTTCCCGGGTGTTTCCCCCTTTCACCGGTATCACCTCTTACCGCGTTAGGGCATCCCTAGCACCGCTACTTGTCATGTCATGCATCGCTATGCATCTGTTTGCTTAATATTTATTATTTCTTCCCCCTCTCCTCTCGCTAGACACCAAGACCGACGCCGCTGCTACCCAATACGACTATGATGTTGATGACCCCTCTCTCTTGCCAGAGCAACTAGGCAAGCCCCCCCCCCCTTGATCACCAGATATCGCCTACTCTCCTCTATACTGCTTGCATTAGAGTAGTGTAGCATGTTACTGCTTTCCGTTAATCCTATCCTGATGCATAGCCTGTCCTTGCTACTACTGTTGTTACCTTTACCTGCAATCCTAATGCTTAGTATAGGATGCTAGTTTATCATCAGTGGCCATACATTCTTGTCCGTCTGCCATGCTATACTATCGGGCCGTGATCACTCGGGAGGTGATCACGGGTATATACTATATACTTTATACATGATACATGTGATGACTAAAGTCGGGTTGGCTCGAGGAGTACTCGCGGTTGATTCACGAATTGGGGGCTGGAAGGACATACTTTCCCGACAACCCTCTGTGTGGATCTTTGTGGCGAAGCGACAGGGCAGGTTGAGACCACCTAGGAGAGAGGTGGGCCTGGCCTTAGTCGGCGTTCGCGGTTATTTCAAGATAACACGTTTAACGATATCTTGGTATTTGATCTGAGTCTGGCCACTGGCCTATACGCACTAACCATCTACGCGGGGACAGTTATGGGCACTCGACGTCATGGTATCAGCCGAAGCCTTCGTGACGTCAGCGACTGAGCGGCGCGCGCCGGATTGGACTGGAACGCCTGCTAGGCTAGGTCTGCTTCCGACCGCCCTCGCAACGTGCAGGTGGCAATGGGCGATGGGCCCAGACCCCTGCGCCATAGGATTTATACCAGCGTGCTGACCTCTTTGTTGTGCCTAGGTAGGGTTGTGACGTGTTGATCTTCCAAGGCCGGGCATGACCTAGGAAAGTATGTCCGGCCAAATGGGATCGAGCGTGTTGGGTTATGTGGTGCACCCCTGCAGGGAAGTTAATCTATTCGAATAGCCGTGATCTTCGGTAACTGGACGACTTGGAGTTGTACCTTGACCTTATGACAACTAGAACCGGATACTTAATAAAACGCACCCTTCCAAGTGCCAGATACAACCGGTGGTCGCTCTCTCACAGGGCGACGAGGGGAGGATCATCGATTAGGATTATGCTATGCGATGTTACTTGGTGAACTTACCATCTACTCTCTTCTCCTGCTGCAAGATGGAGGTTACCAGAAGCGTAGTCTTCGATAGAACTAGCTATCCCCCTCTTATTCCGGCATTCTACAGTTTAGTCCACATATGATAGCCTTTTTCATTTGATACCAATGCATACATATGTAGTGTAGCTCCTTGCTTGCGGGTACTTTGGATGAGTACTCACGGTTGCTTTGCTCCCCCTTTTCCCCCTTTCTATACTCGATTGCTGCGACCAGACGTTGGAGCCCAGGAGCCAGACGCCACCGTCGATGAAGACTACTACTACTCGGGAGGTGCCTACTACTACGTGCAGCCCGCTGACGACGACCGGGAATAGTTTAGGAGGATCCCAGGCAGGAGGCCTGCGCCTCTTTCGATCTGTATCCCAGTTTGTGCTAGCCTTCTTAAGGAAAACTTGTTTAACTTATGTCTGTACTCAGATATTGTTGCTTCCGCTGACTCGTGTATGATCGAGCTCTTGTATTCGAGCCCTCGAGGCCCCTGGCTTGTAATATGATGCTTGTATGACTTATTTTATTTGTAGAGTTGTGTTGTGATATCTTCCCGTGAGTCCCTGATCTTGATCGTACACGTTTGCGTGTATGATTAGTGTACGATTGAATCGGGGGCGTCACAATAATATTCCACGAGTGCAATCCGCTGACAACTTTTTTACAACATGACATCACGTCTGCCCGGTCACTATATCGAACCGTTTTGTCTGCCATCCCGTGTTTTGAGATGCGACTTCCATTGGCACGTCTTGTCAAAGCAGAGATCGTGTCCCCTTATTGCAGGATCCTCATCAATACGGGCGTGGGTAACCCAACTGTGCCGTTTATAAATCCCTCGGGAGTAGGCGAATTTCAAGGTGAGTGGGGAAGCGTTCCATATTCACTGCCTTTATAAGGAGATAAGAATCCCTTTTCTTCACCCACGCCTTCCCTCTCCCTCTGCCTTTTCCACTCTTGAGCTCCAGCGCCCAAGTTCTCATCTGTTTCCCACTAAAGCAGGCACTCAACCATGTACGGATCCGGAGGTCAAGGCAAGTGGATGTCCTCCTCCGTCAAGGAGGAGGATATCGTTGAGCTTCGAGCGGCCGGGTATCTAGCGAAGGGAATCGCCCACCGCCTTGCAGCCCAGGGAAAAATCGTTCCCACGCCGAAGACCAACGAGAGGGTAGTATTCATCCTTCATTTCCTCCGTGGGTTAGGTTTTCCACTCCACCCCTTCGTCCGCGGGCTGATGTTCTACTACGAGATAGACTTCCACGACCTATCCCCGAACTCCTTTCTCAATATCTCGGCGTTCATCATCGTGTGTGAAGCCTTCCTCCGCATCCAACCCCACTTCAGGTTGTGGCTCAAAATCTTCAATGTGAAGCCGAAGGTGGTGGATGGCCAGCACGCGGAGTGCGGAGGCGCCATGGTGAGCAAGCTGGCCAACGTCTCCTGGCCAAACGACACTTTCATGGAGTCTGTCAAGGAATGACAGAAACTATGGTTCTACATTACAGAACCCCGCGATGCCACCTGGGCCGTGGTTGCCGAATTCAACCCCGGAGCTCCCATGCGACTCACCTCCTGGGTTGAGAAGAGCCCGAATTGGTGTTCATCAGACGAGCTGACAGCGCTGCAAACGCGCATTGAAAGCATGGTGGACAAGGATATCAAACTTGTCGATGTAATCCAGGTGATGCTAGTTCGCCGAATTCTCCCCTACCAAGGCCGAAGTCACTCTCTATGGGAGTTTAATCTAAAGAAGCACCAAACCCTAGAGAGGCTCTTCGAAACAACCCACAAAGATGCCTGGAAGTTTCTCTTCATGGGCAACGAGACACCGCAGGCCACAACCTCGGACTGCGGGTACAATATTAATTGCTCCGCCAGCAAGGTAAATCTTTACCGCAACCTTTACTTGCTTGTTTCAAGGATGATATCTAAGCTTTTATTATCATGGCTTCTTTAGGAAGGGATGGCGAAGGCGAAGCGGATCCAATGTTCGGCTCCGCTGCCTGAAGAACCGGTCATCCCGCGTTTAGCGAAGATGCTGGTGCCGACGCCCTATAAGGCGCCAGAGAAGAAGGCCACAGGGAAGGCCAAGGGGGTCCGGAGTGGCCTCCATCGCAAGGGCGCTTCGGACGCGACGTCCGAAGACAAGACACGCTCCTCCGCCGCCGAAGACGACGCCGATGAGGAGGAGGAGGAGAACAACCGTCCCCCTGATGAGTGGAGGAAGAAGATGGCGACTTCCACAAATCTGGAGGTGGAGACGTCGAAGAAAGGGAAGAGCTTCCTTGCGCATAACTCCGCGTGGGACGTCGACAGCAGTCCGGAGAGACGCCTCCGCACTAAGCCTCGGGCCGCATCGTAAGTGCTAAAACTTATATCTGCCCATAAACCAAATCTTTCCTCTTCGTTGTATTGATATAATTAGTTATGCTATTATAGTCCAGCCCATGACAGCTCCCAGCGATCCTCATCGCGAGGTTCGCTGGACTCAAAGGCGATGGCCAGCGATTCACCGCAGGCCGCTCACTCCCCCAAGGCCAAGGACGATGAGGAGGTGCTGTCCCGAAAGACTGTTTGATACGTCTCCAACGTACCTATAATTTTTTATTGTTCCATGCTACTATATTATCAACCTTGGATGTTTTATATGCATCTATACGCTATTTTATATGATTTTTGGGACTAACCTATTAACCTAGAGCCCGGTGCCAGTTTATGTTTTTCCCTTGTTTTTAACTATCACAGAAAAGGAAAGTCAAACGGAGTCCAATTGACCTGAAACTTCACGGAGATCATTTTTGGACCAGAAGAAGCCCACGGAGTACCGAAGGTGGGCTAGAAGAGTCCCGAGGCCACCACAAGGGTGGGGGCGCGCCGCCCTGCCTCATGGCTGCCTCGTGCCCCCCCGTCCGACTTCTTTCGACTATATATATATCTATATTCCCTAGAAACATCGAGGAACATAATAGATCGGGTGTTCCGCTGCCAGAAGCCTCTGTAGCCACCGAAAACCAATCTAGACCCGTTCCGGCACCCTGTCGGAGGGGGAATCCCTCTCCGGTGGCCATCTTCATCATCCCGTCGCTCTCCATGACAAGGAGGGAGTAGTTCTCCCTTGGGGCTGAGGGTATGTACCACTAGCTATGTGTTTGATCTCTCTCTCTCTCTCTCTCTCTCTCGTGTTCTTGAGGTGGTACGATCGATGTTTCTCCCCCTCTAATCTCTTGTGATGAATTGAGTTTTCCCTTTGAAGTTATCTTATCGGATTGAGTCTTTAAGGATTTGAGAACACTTGATGTATGTCTTGCACGTGCTTATCTGTGGTGACAATGGGATATCATGTGATACACTTGATGTATGCTTTGGTGATCAACTTGCGAGTTCTGTGACCTCGTGAACTTATGCATAGGGGTTGGCACACATTTTCGTCTTGACTCTCCGGTAGAAACTTCGGGGCACTCTTTGAAGTTCTTTGTGTTGGTTGAATAGATGAATCTGAGATCGTGTGATGCATATCGTATAATCATACCCACGGATACTTGAGGTGACATTGGAGTATCTAGGTGACATTAGGGTTTTGGTTGATTTGTATCTTAAGGTGTTATTCTAGTACGAACTCTATATAGATTAAACGGAAAGAATATCTTCATGTTATTTTACTACGGACTCTTGAATAGATCGATCAGAAAGGGTAACTTTGAGGTAGTTTCGTACCCTACCATAATCTCTTCGTTTGTTATCCACTATTAGTGACTTTGGAGTGACTCTTTGTTGCATGTTGAGGGATAGTTATATGATCCAATTATGTTATTATTGTTGAGAGAACTTGCACTAGTGAAAGTATGAACCCTAGGCCTTGTTTTAATGCATTGCAATACCGTCTGTGCTCACTTTTACCATTAGTTACCATTCTGTTTTTATATTTTCACATTACAAAAACCTATATCTACCATCCAGATTGCACTTGTATCATCATCTCTTCGCCGAACTAGTGCACCTATACAATATAGCATTGTATTGGGTGTGTTGGGAACACAAGAGACTCTTTGTTATTTGGTTGCAGGGTTGCTTAAGAGAGACCATCTTCAACTTATGCCTCCCACGGATTGATAAACCTTAGGTCATCCACTTGAGGGAAATTTGCTACTATCCTACAAACCTCTGCACTTGGAGGCCCAACAACGTCTACAAGAAGAAGGTTGTGTAGTAGACATCAAGCTCTTTTCTGGCACCGTTGCCGGGGAGGTTAGCGCTTGAAGGTATATCTTTAGATCTTGCAATCGAATCTTTTTGTTTCTAGTTTTAGCACTAGTTTAGTTTATAAAAGAAAACTACAAAAAAAATGGAATTGAGTTTGCCTCATACGCTTCATCTTTTTAATATCTTTCATGAGAATGATGGAAAGGAAAATTATGCTTAAATGCCAGAAGAAGAAGTCTATAAAATGTTTGGCACTAGATCTATGAATGATGAGCATGATTGCAATGTTGTTAGTATGAACACCGTGAATATCCATAGTACTAATGATGATTGCACTAGTTATGATGAAAATATCTCTTATAAGCATGCCAATTTTTGTGGAGTGCATAGAGTTTGCAAGTACATACCAAATAGGGAAAAATAGATTTTGCAAGAGGAATAAGTATTTGGAAACTAAATGGTTGCAAGAAAGGCTAAGTGTTAGTGCTGAAAATTTAAAATATCTTAGCCATACTTGTGAACTTTGCAATGAACGTGGTCATTTAAATATCAAATGCAAATTGTTTCATGATCGAATCATGTCCAAAAATTGTGATGACTTGATTTCCCTTGCACATCATAATGAACTTAGTTTGCTTCTGGGATATGAAGAAATGAAACGTCAAACTAAGCTTATTCCAGAATATAACCTCAAGAAATTCCTCGATATTGATCTAGAGGAAATTTATATGTATTGTGCAGTAAATTGCATTGAAAATCCTTATATTGCCAATTACATAAAGAAAAGAAAACAAATAGAGGATGAAGAGAATACTAATTAAAGGGAAGAGACTTCCCAATATCCTCCTATTATTTCTTATGATGAATCAGGTAACGAGGAGGAGCCTCCTATTCAACCAATCTCATTAATCAGGAGATCCAAAAAGAGGATTAAACCCACACATGATGTGAAGAAGAAAAAGAAAAGATGGAGAAGCAAAGTTAGAAAGGTATCTCTCCCAAATGATGTTGCTCCTATTACTCATTGTGATGATGATAATTGCCATACTATTGGTGACATCCATACTATTAATGATGAGAGTGATTATGCTTATGATATGAAAAGGCCCAAGCTTGGGTATTCTATGTTTGATGAAGATGATGTTTTTGAGAATATATTTGTTGCAATTAATGTTTGTCCCAAGCTTGGGGATGCTATGTTTAATGAAGATGATATTTTTAGTCTCCCAAGATTTGATATGCAAATTTATAATGATGATAGCATGCCTCCTAGTTATGATGATTATATTGATGAAAGTGGATTTGGAGAGGTCATGACTTTATTTAGTGATGATTTCACTATCTTGAAAGAGGTTTCAATTGATTATGATGAGAACAAAGTTGCTACTTATGATGATTATTGTGATGACACTAATGCTATAAAAAGTAGTGATGATTATATTTATAAAACTTGTCATGACTATGATTACCCTTTTTCTGAATATTACTCTTTTAATGTGGAAACAATTTGTAGTATTCGAGTTTCTTATGATACTCCAACTATTCCGAATGAGAAGAATTTTGCTTGTGTGGAGAGTAATAAAATTTCTATGCTTGTGGCTTATGAAAAGAATGCTTTCTGTGATAATTATATTGTTGAATTCATTCATGATGCTACTTAAAATTATTATGAGGGAGGAATATATGCTTGTAAGTATTGCAATAATATCAAGTTTCCTCTCTACGTGCTTAAAGTTTTGAAGTTATGCTTGTTTTGCCCTCCTATGCTAGTTGATTATTGTTCCCATAAGTTGTTTGCTCACAAAATCCCTATGCAAAGGAATAGGGTTAGACTTAAATGTGCTAGTCGTATTCTTCATGATGCTCTCTTTATGTTTCAATTCTTATCTTTTATGTGAGCATCATTGAAATCATCATGCCTAGCTAGGGGCGTTAAACGATAGCGCTTGTTGGGAGGCAACCCAATTTTATTTTAGCTCCTTGCTTTTTGCTCCTATTTATTAATAAATAATTCATCTAGCCTCTGGTTAGATGTGGTTTTATGCTTTTAATTAGTGTTTGTGCCAAGTAAAGCCTTTAGGATCTACTTAGGGAAAGTCTTGTTGATCTTGCTGTAAAAACAGAAAGTATGCGCTCACGTGAATAATTTTCATTTCTTACCAGAGAGCAATAAAATTCCAATTACAATTGAAGTAGATTAATAAACAAATTACCTAGGACTTCCTAATTTCTCAGGATTTTTGGAGTTACAGAAGTATACGGAACCTATAGATTACTACAGACTGTTCTGTTTTTGACAGATTATGTTCTCTATGTGTTGTTTGCTTATTTTGATAAATCTATGAGTAGTATCGGAGGGTATGAACCATAGAGAAGTTGGAATAAAGTAGATATTACACTAATATGAATTTAGAATGAGTTCACAATAGTACCTAAGTGCTGATTTATTTTCTTATACTAACGGAGCTTACGAGTTTTCTGTTAAGTTTTGTGTTATGAAGTTTTCAAGTTTTGGGTAAAGATTCGATGGACTATGGAATAAGGAGTAGCAAGAGCCTAAGCTTGGGGATGCCCAAGGCACCCCAAGGTAATATTCAAGGACAAGCAAAAGCCTAAGCTTGGGGATGCCCCGGAAGGCATCCCCTCTTTCGTCTTCGTTCATCGGTAACTTTACTTGGAGCTATATTTTTATTTACCACATGATATGTGTTTTGCTTGGAGCATCATTTTATTTTATTTAGTTTTTCTTGCTGTCTGAATAAAATACCAAGATCTGAAACTCTTAAATGTTAGAGAGTCTTCACATAGTTGCATAATTATTCGACTACTCATTTATCTTCACTTATATCTTTCGGAGTAGTTTGTCATTTTCTCTAGTGCTTCACTTATATCTTTTTAGAGCACGGCGGTGGTTTTATTTTGAAAAAATAGATGAACTCTCATGCTTCACTCATATTATTTTGAGAGTCTTTAGAACAGCATGGTAGTTTGCTTTGGTTATGAATTTAGTCCTAATATGATGGGCATCCAAGAGGGATATAATAAAAACTTTCATATAAAGTGCATTGAATACTATGAGAAGTTTGATGCTTGATAATTGTTTTGAGATATGAAGATGGTGATACTAGAGTCATGCTAGTTGAGTAGTTGTGAATTTGAGAGATACTTGTGTTGAAGTTTGTGATTCCCGTAGCATGCACGTATGGTGAACCGTTATGTGATGAAGTCGGAGCATGATTTATTTATTGATTGTCTTCCTTATGAGTGGCGGTCGGGGACGAGCGATGGTCTTTTCCTACCAATCTATCCCCCTAGGAGCATGCGCGTAGTACTTTGTTTCAATGACTAATAGATTTTTGCAATAAGTATGTGAGTTCTTTATGACTAATGTTGAGTCCATGGATTATACACACTCTCACCCTTCCACCATTGCTAGCCTCTCTAGTACCGCGCAACTTTCGCCGGTACCATAAAACCACCATATATCTTCCTCAAAACAGCCACCATACCTACCTATTATGTCCTTTCCATAGCCATTCCGAGATATATTGCCATGCAACTTTCCATCGTTCCGTTATTATGACACGCTTCATCATTGTCATATTGCTTTGCATGATCATGTAGTTGACATCGTATTTGTGGCAAAGCCACAGTTCATAATTCTTTCATACATGTCACTCATGAGTCATTGCACATCCCGGTACACTGCCGAAGGCATTCATATAGAGTCATATTTTGTTCCAAGTATCGAGTTGTAATTCTCGAGTTGTTAGTAAATAAAAGTGTGATGATCATCATTATTAGAGCATTGTCCCAGTGAGGAAAGGATGATGGAGACTATGATTCCCCCACAAGTCGGGATGAGAATCCGAACGAAAAAAAGAGAGGCCATAAAAAAGAGAAAAGGCCCAATTAGAAAAAAGAAAAAAGGAAAAAAATGAAATGAGAGAAAAAGAGATAAGGGGCAACGTTACTATCCTTTTACCACACATGTGCTTCATAGTAGCACCATGATCTTCATGATAGAGAGTCTCCTATGTTGTCACTTTCATATACTAGTGGGAATTTTTCATTATAGAACTTGGCTTGTATATTCCAATGATGGGCTTCCTCAAAATGCCCTAGGTCTTCGTGATCAAGCAAATTGAATGCACACCAACTTAGTTTGCTTTTGAGCTTTCATACACTTATAGCTCTAGAGCATCCGTTGCATGGCAATCCCTACACACTCACATTGATATCTATTGATGGGCATCTCCATAGCCCGTTGATATGCCTAGTTGATGTGAGACTATCCTCTCCTTTTTGTCTTCTCCACAACCACCCTTCCATTCCACCTATAGTGCTATATCCCTGGCTCACGCTCATGTATTGCGTGAAGATTGAAAATTTTTGAGAACATCAAAAGTATGAAACAATTGCTTGGCTTGTCATCGGGGTTGTGCATGATTTAAATATTTTGTGTGGTGAAGATAGAGCATAGCCAGACTATATGATTTTCTAGGGATAGCTTTCTTTGGCAATGTTATTTTGAGAAGACATGCTTGCTTTGTTAGTATGCTTGAAGTATTATTGTTTTCATGTCAATATTAAACTTTTGTCTTGAATCTTATGGATCTGAATATTCATGCCACAATAAAGAAGATTACATGGATAAAAATGTTAGGTAGCATTCCACATCAAAAATTCTGTTTTTATCATTTACCTACTCGAGGACGAGCAGGAATTAAGCTTGGGGATGCTGATACGTCTCGAACGTATCTATAATTTTTGATTGTTCCATGCTATTATATTATCAACCTTGGATGTTTTATATGCATTTATATGCTATTTTCTATGAATTTTGGGAGTAACCTATTAACCTAGAGCCCAGTGCCAGTTTCTGTTTTTCCTTGTTTTTAACTATCGCAGAAAAGGAAAATCAAATGGAGTCCAATTGACCTGAAACTTCACGGAGATAAGTTTTGGACCAGAAGAAGCCCACGGAGTACCGGAGGTGGGCCAGAAGAGTCCCGGGGCCACCACGAGGGTGGGGGGCGTGCCCTACCCCCTGGGCGCGCCCCCTTCCTCGTGGCCCCCCTGACCGACTTCTTTCGCCTATATATATGCATATACCCTAGAAACATAGAGGAACATAATAGATCGGGAGTTCCGCCGCCAGAAGCCTCCGTAGCCACCGAAAACCAATCTAGACCCGTTCCGGCACCCTGCTGGAGGGGGAATCCCTCTCCGGTGGCCATCTTCATCATCCCGGCGCTCTGCATGACGAGGAGGGAGTAGTTCTCCCTCGGGGCTGAGGGTATGTACCAGTAGCTATGTGTTTGATCTCTCTCTCTCTCTCTCTCTCTCGTGTTCTTGAGGTGCTACGATCTTAATGTATCGCGAGCTTTGCTATTATATTTGGATCTTATGATGTTTCTCCCCCTCTACTCTCTTGTGATGAATTGAGTTTTCCCTTTGAAGTTATCTTGTCGGATTGAGTCTTTAAGGATTTGAGAACACTTGATGTATGTCTTGCACGTGCTTATTTGTGGTGACAATGGGATATCATGTGATCCTCTTGATGTATGTTTTGGTGATCAACTTGGGAGTTCCATGACCTCGTGAACTTATGCATAGGGGTTGGCACACGTTTTCGTCTTGACTCTCTGGTAGAAACTTTGGGGCACTCTTTGAAGTTATTTGTGTTGGTTTAATAGATGAATCCGAGGTTGTGTGATGCATATCGTATAATCATACCCACGGATACTTGAGGTGACATTGGAGTACCTAGGTGACATTACGGTTTTGGTTGATTTGTGTCTTAAGGTGTTATTCTAGTACGAACTCTATGATAGATTGAACGGATAGAATAGCTTCGTGTTATTTTACTACGGACTCTTGAATAGATCGATCAGAAAGGATAACTTTGAGGTGGTTCCATATCCTACCATAATCTCTTCGTTTGTTCTCCGCTATTAGTGACTTTGGCGTGACTCTTTGTTGCATGTTGAGGGATTGTTATATGATCCAATTATGTTATTATTGTTGAGAGAACTTGCACTAGTGAAAGTATGAGCCCTAGGCCTTGTTTTAACGCATTGCAATCCCGTCTGTGCTCACTTTTATCATTAGTTACCTTGTTGTTTTTATATTTTCATATTACAAAAACCTATACCTACCATCCATATTGCACTTGTATCATCATCTCTTCACCTAACTAGTGCACCTATACAATTTACCATTGTATTGGGTGTGTTGGGGACACAAGAGACTCTTTGTTATTTGGTTGCAGGGTTGTTTGAGAGAGACCATCTTCAACCTACGCCTCCCACGGATTGATAAACCTTAGGTCATCCACTTGAGGGAAATTAGCTACTGTCCTACAAACCTCTGCACTTGGAGGCCCAACAACGTCTACAAGAAGAAGGTTGTGTAGTAGACATCACTGTTCCAGGCGGGGGAGAGGCTCAGGAGGCGCCAGCAGGCGAAACCCCCGTCGCTGGACACCAGGGGGAATCAATCCCCATGGAAACTGGTGGGGAGGGCCGTATCCAGTTCTGCCCTCAGCCGGACTCAATTCCGGAGACCGATGCGGCCCCGGAATCCGGCACGCAGCCTTCTTCGAAAGAAGGGGGGATGCCTATTCCGTCGGTGACCCCTGTCCAACTAGGGGCACCGGACAATCTGATGGAAGTGCTGCGAGGCGCTTCCATTGTGGATAAGATCGATGTCCTTATGGGCACTGTAATTGAAAGGGTTTAGTCCGCCAAGAGCGGACTAACCGAAGCCTGTAGCAGCCTGCTGACAAGTTTTGAGGTAAGCGACGCAAAAAAGAGAAAACCCCAATGTAGACAGTAGCCCCTGAGACACTGTCCGGTGTTCGGAAAGAAAAAGCCAGACACAGGATCAATCTCCTATTGCAGGAAACTATCTAAATTTTTCTGAAATGTGAACATAGCCGTCGCTATTGGCTGCAGCCTCGCATACTACCGAAGTCTCCGGACTAAAGCAGAAACTGGCGGAGGCCGAGGTGGAGCTGGGCCTGGTGCAGAGGCAGTTCTAGGAAAAACAAGGTAAGTAATAACCTGTTATGTATTCGAAAAAAGGTAAAATGATATGCAGTGACCGAAATGCCATGATGTCTACAGAGGCGACGACCGAGATTGAGGCCCTGAAAAAGGCCCTGGCCGAAGCCGAAGGGAAGGCTGTCAAGGAGCAGGCCGCTCGGAAGAAAGCTCAAGGCCCGGGTCAACGATGTCCAACAGGAGCTCGAGGACGCGGTGAAGAAGTGCGAGGCCCTGGAGCGTGATGCGTCGTTTCAAGAGATCGAACTCGCCAAGGCTCGTCAGAATGCGGAGGCAGTCCGGAATGAGGCCCAGGGCACCCTCCAGGAGATCTAGGAGGCCAGGAAGATCACGGTGGGTAAGGCATTCAATATGCAAAGCAAAAATGTGAAGGTGAAATAGTGTTTACTAACACGGATTCGGAGTTCTCCGGGGGCTTTTACTAATCTGCTACGCAGTGTGGCTGACGCCGCAGAGTTCTTCCGGGCCGAAGAAGGGAGCTCCATGGAGAAGCTATTCTGGTCGCAATATCTTGCACCAGTACATCCAGTGCCCTTCAGCGATCAGCTAAAACAGTTGGTCGAGCTGCATAGGGTGGCCGAACTGGCCATCAAGGATTTAATAATCTGGTTGTGGCCAGCCGAAGCTATACCCGGCAGTTACTTCGGCCTCGTGAGGTGACTCGTGGGTGCCTGCCCTCGGTTGGACGTCGTCAAGCGGTCCGTCTGCATCGAGGGCGCACGTCTAGCCTTCTCCTATTGCAAGGTCTGGTGGGCGAAGCTGGACGCTGTCAAATTAGCGACCGAGGGGCCGTCGGAGGGCAAGGAGCACCGCACACCCGAGCGATACTTCGGCGATGTCTTAGAGGGGTCCCGCATTGTTGTGGATCATTGTGCGAAAGACACTATCTTTGAACGAATGTATTCAAGCTCCCTCTACCTTGTATGATAAAACAAAGTGATTGTGCAATATAATGCTTGTTATGTTTTTAAATTTTTACTTCCTGTGCGGTCGTGTTGTATGAAATCTGAGGGTTAACCAGTCGTCGGTTTCTACCACCACATAGGTAGTACGGGGGTGTTCGAGATGGAATCTAAACAATCTTGATCCAAGTAGATGGTCCTTGAAGGAGTTGTTTAGCGCAACGAACCAGGCAACCAGACTATGCGGCTGTAACGCCCTCACTTAGGCATATGAGTTTGACAATAAAAACATGGGTGCAGCCCCTAGTATCCGAACTAGAGCGCTATAAGCGTCTGATCGGG
This sequence comes from Triticum monococcum, assembly GCA_034509565.1. NCBI lineage: Eukaryota > Viridiplantae > Streptophyta > Magnoliopsida > Poales > Poaceae > Triticum > Triticum monococcum. The sequence goes on along the minus strand of CM067847.1, from coordinate 209,354,820 downwards.
AAGTACCAATCCTTCGCGTAGTGCGGAAGAAATCTCCAATGATTTGTAACCTCCGAACAGCTGACCGGCTCTCGCCGCATCATGACAGTCAGTTTTTGGCTTTCTCTACTGAGGTGCTCCTTTGGATAAACCAAGGCACAATCGCAGTAGTTCTCCCTTTACTACCTTAGCTGATATAGCGGAACGTAAGGTAGCAGGCACAGGAGCCGGGCAACCCAACTCTTGACCAAAGACATGATTCGGAGCCAATGCATATAATGCTAAATTTTGGGTGCCAAACTATACTTATAAAAAGTGTTCGGACTTTTGTTGCCGTAAGGTGGGGTGCTATGATGCCCCTGGCAAACATCAAACGTACCAAAGTGTAAGGGTGCTACCTGATAGGGTTATCCACAGGGGAGCTAAGAGAAAAGAGAGAGAGAAAACAGAAAAAGGTAAAAAGCTGGGGTCCTAAAGTTCCAGCCGCAAACTATTTTCATTGTAATTTAATTAGTACATCATGGCGCATTGATAGAAGTAGTGCGATAAGCAACATGCTATTTGACATGCCGAAACCAAGGGAGAGCTGCATGTGGGTCCTAAAAAACAGGTAGAGTTATCGTTAACGGAATCACCTAAAAAGTCCCCCATATGTCTGCGTTTCTCGCCATCTTGGTGTGTTTATCCTTCAAGAGGACTGATGACCAGACCACCAGATGGGGCCTGTGGGATTGAGACCTGAAAAGGGAAACAAGTAAAAGTGAAAGTATGTGTGTATCCGATGTCAGTTGAGCTGTACTATGGACCACAAGCTAGCTATGCCTCCGTCGATGCCCATGGGATTTTGAGTGCGTAGTTATGTACGCGCAACACGAATGCCACCACTTGATCGGGACTGAGATGGAGGCCGGATTGCTAGTTGAGCTCCTGACGAGCCGAGCTCTCCTACTGCAGAGTAGTTTGGACCCTCTTAACAGTGTCCGTGGGCTCGGCATCCGAATTAAGGTTCTGCTTGAGAAGGCCGCTCTGTACTTCTGCTGCTAAGGCAGCTGTGTGCTCTTCTGTGCGGAGGGACCGTTCCATATTTCCATTGACTGTTATGATGCCGCGTGGACCGGGCATCTTGAGCTTGAGGTAAGCATAGTGTGGTACTGCGTTGAATCGAGCAAACGTAGTTCGTCCAAGCAGTGCATGATAGCCGTTGCAGAAGGGGGCGATATCGAAGATTAACTCCTCGCTTCAGAAGTTGTCTGGAGATCCGAAGACAACCTCTAGTGTGATTGAGCCCGTATAGCGGGCCTCTACACCTGGTATTACTCCTTTGAAGGAAGTCCTGGTGGGCTTGATCCGTGATGGGTTGATACCCATTTTTCACACTGTATCCTGATAGAGAAGATTGGGGCTGCTACCTCCGTCCATAAGGACGCGAGTTAGGTGGAACCCATCAATTATTCGGTCTAGGACCAGTGCGGCTGAGCCACTGTGATGGATACTAGTCGGATGATCCCAGCGATCAAAGGTGATCGGCCATGACGACCATGGATTAAATTTTGGGGCGACTAGCTCTATCACGTAGACGTCCCTGAGCGCAAGCTTGCGCTCCCTCTTAGGGATGTGGGTCTCGTATATCATGTTCACCATTTTGACCTGAGGGGGAAACTTCTTCTGTCCCCCTGTGTTCGGTTGCCGGGGATCTTCATCATCGTCCTTGCTTTGCGATCCCTTTTCCCTGTTCTCGGTGTTTAACTTGTCGGCCTGTTTAAAAACCCAGCAATCTCTATTTGTATGATTGGGTGGTTTGTCTGGGGTGCCATGATTCTGGAACGGATGATCAAGTATGTGGTCCAAACTAGATGGGCCTGAATTGTTCTTTTGGAACGGCTTCTTCCACTGACCGGACTTAGAGCCACTGAATCCGGCATTGACCGCCGTATCCTCGGTGTTGTCACTGTTGTTTCGTCGCTTGTATCTGTTGCGTTGAGATTTGTCTTTGTTATTTTTAACTTCAGGGGTACCGGCGTCTCTTGCATTGTTTTTGCGACAAGCCAAACAACTGTCCTCGCCCGCACAAAAGCGGGTCATGAGTGTTGTGAGGGCCGCCATGGATTTTGGCTTTTCTTGGCTGAGGTGGTGAGCGAGCCATTTGTCGCGGATGTTGTGTTTGAAGCTGCTAGGGCTTAGGCATCCGGACAATCGATGATTTGGTTCTTTTTCGTTAAGAACCAAGTCCAAAATTTCCTGGCGGACTCTTTGGGCTGTTGAACTATATGGCTTAAGTGATCAGCGTCCGGAGGTCGAACATATGTACCTTGGAAGTTATCGAGGAAGGCCTCTTCCAAGTCCTCCCAGCTGCCAATGGAATTTTAGGCAAACTGTTGAGCCAATGCCGAGCTGGCCCCTTGAGTTTTAAAGAGAGGTATTTGATGGCGTGGAGGTCATCGCCGCGTGGCATATGAATGTGGGGAATGAAGTCTTCGATCCACACCGCAGGGTCCGTGGTTCCATCGTATGATTCTATATTCACGGGTTTGAACCCTTCTGGGAATTCATGATCCATGACCTCATCAGTGAAGCAATGAGGCTATGCGGCACCTCTATATCATGCCATGTCGCGACGTAACTCTGATGGAGTCCATCTACGGTTTTCAGCCCACGCATGACTAAGTTTGTCACGTCCGAATAGGTGGCCGTCGTCGCATGTCGGGGCACGTCCTCGCGATCCGTAGATTGATCTGGTATGTCCTGCTTTATTGTTCAGGTTTTGCAGGAGGTCATATGTATAGCCGTGGGCTAATTTACCTCAACCTGTGCGATGAGGCGGGGCGGGCTGTTGTTCGGCATGAGTTGCTGTTTTGTCCCAACCACGTGGTGGTCGGTCAGCCGCATTGTATGATGGGGGTATGTATTCCGGCGCCTCCTCGTCAAACTGAGGTAGCAATTTGCACTTTGGGTAGCTTTTGGTTGGGCGCTTGAGGCCGTATTCTTCGGCTGCTAGGACATCGGTCCATTTATCATTGAGCAGATCTTGGTCAGCTTGAAGCTGATGTTGCTTCTTTTTCAGGCTCCTTGCAGTGGCTATTAGCTGGTGTTTGAAGTGCTCCTGCTCAAGAGGTTCCTCAGGCATGATGAAATCGTCGGTGCCGAGGCTCACCTCATCCTTAGAGAGCGGAAGATAACTTCCGTCCTCTGAGTCTTCGTGCGTGGCCTATTTACCAGGGCTAACCTGCCCATCTTCCCGTTCATCTTGTTCATTAGCTGTTTCAACGGGCTGGGGTCTTCGTTGTCTTCGGTACCTTCTGGAGTGTTATCTTCTCCTGTGCCGGTGTTGCTGTCTTTATTGCGGTGTGACTTAGAGCGGTGCCGCTGATGCCGGCGCTTGGATTGTATTTCAGAAGGTTTATCCTCAGCTGGATCTTCCTTGTCATCGTTGTTGTTCTCCTTTGGTGCATCCACCATGTATACATCATACGAGGAAGTGGCCGTCCAGCGTCTGGTGAACGGCGGATTCTAGGCCTCTTCTTCTCCGGCATCGTCGTTCATACCGTCGATGTCCTCGGAGTCGTAATCAAGTGTGTCGGTCAAATCCTCGACCGTGGCTATGAAGTGGGTGGTGGGTGGGAAGCAACATTCTCCACCGTCTGCCCCTAGATCGGACCGGATAGAGTCCGACTGTGAGTCCTTCATCAAGGACAGGTTTTTTAATGAGTTTAGCATGTCGCCCAAAGGCGAGTGCTGGAAGATGTCTGCGACACTGAATTCAAAGATCGATAAATGATCAAGTTCGGTGTCTGCGGGCTCACATGGTTCGGAACTTACGGACAGAGACGAGTACGGAGTTCCGTTGGCACAGGCATCGTGTGAGATCAAGTCTATGTGCGGCTCCAACGTCGGGGAATCTGTGGCCTCCATGGCGGGGTTGAGCTTCCCGTCCTTAGATGGCGTAGTCTGCTCCGGATCTAAGGCCAGAGCGGTTACGGGAGCTATCTCATGGGTGCACTCCGATGACAGATTTAGGCCATGTCTCTCAGGGTGACCAGGAGTGGTAGCCGCGGTCTCGAATCTAGAGAAGATCAAGTCTCCACGGATGTCTGCAACGTAGTTCAAGCTCCCAAAGCTGACCTGATGGCCAGGGGTGTAGCTTTCGATCTGCTCCGGATGGCCAAACAAATTGGCCCACAGTGCGAAGCCGCCGAACACAAAGATTTGTCCGGGGAGGAAATTTCTCCTTGGACAGCGTCGTTATTGACGATTGAAGGGGCCATCAAACCTTTTGGCGACATCATAGTGGAACTCTCAATGAAAGCACCAATGTCGGTGTCAAAACCGGTGGATCTCGGGTTGGGGGTCCCGAACTGTGCATCTAAGGTCGATGGTAACATGAGACAGGGGACACGGTGTTTTACCCAGGTTCGGGCCCTCTCTATGGAGGTAATACCCTATGTCCTGCTTGATTGATCTTGATGAATATGAGTGTTACAAGAGTTGATCTTCCACGAGATCATAATGGCTAAACCCTAGAAGTCTAGCTTGTAGGGTTATGATAATGAGTCTCCCCCTCCGGACTAAGTCCTCCGGTTTATATAGACACCGAGAGGATCTAGGGTTACACAACGTCGGTTAAAAAGAAAGGAATCTACATATTCGGTCGCCAAGCTTGCCTTCCACACCAAGGAGAGTCCTATACGGACACGGGTGCAGTCTTCAGTCTTCGTATCTTCATAGCCCATCAGTCCGGCCCATGGCTAGCAGGTCTGACGCCTGAGGACCCCTTAGTCCAGGACTCCCTCACCTGGTCATATATATCTTGGCCAAATTTGCACTCGTATAGGTGGTTTTCACTGGGATAAAGTGAGCCACTTTGGTCAAATGATCCACTACTACCCAGATAGAATCATGTCCTGATCGGGTCCTGGGTAATCAGGTGATGAAATCCATGCCAAGCTTGCCCCACTTCCATTCGGGTATCGGCATAGGCTACAGTAATCCTGCTGGCTTGTGATGTTCTGCCTTCACTCTCTGACATACATCACATACAGCTACATACCCGGTAATATCCTTCTTCATACCAGTCCACCAGAAACGCTCTTTCAAATCTAAATACATCTTGGTGTTTCCGGGGTGTATCGAGTATGGCGAGTCATGAGCTTCCTTAAGTATTAACTTCCTGATCTCTGCATTATTGGGTACATAAACACGGTCCTCAAACCATAAGGTGTCATGCTCATCCTCACGAAAACCCTTGGCATTTCCTTTGCTCATCTTCTCCTTGATCTCTGCAATTTCCTTATCATCCTTCCGAGCTTCTCAAATCTTTCCCAATAATGTTGACTGAACCTCCATTGCTGCGACAAAACCTCTAGGGACTATCTCCAAACGAAGCTCCCTGAAATTTTCAACTAACTCTAGCGGAAATCCCCCACTTACAAGGGTATTGGCATAACTCTTTTGGCTCAAAGCGTCTGCTACGACATTGGCCTTGCCTGGATGATAGTGCAACCTCATATCATAATCTTTTATAAGCTCCAACCATCACCTTTGCCTGAGATTCAGCTCCTTCTGTGTGAAAATGTACTTCAAACTCTTATGATCTGTGTACACATCACATCGATTTCCAATAAGAAAATGTCTCCAAGTCTTGAGTGCATGCACTACGGCTGCTAATTCCAAATCATGCGTGGCATAATTCAACTCATGCGGTCGAAGCTGATGTGAGGCATAGGAAACCACTCTTCCATCTTGCATAAGTACACCTCCAAGTCCTAAGCGAGAAGCGTCTTAATACACTTGGAAATCCTTACATATATCTGGTAGAATCAACACTGGGCTGTGACCAAACGTTTCTTCAACTCCTGAAAACTTGCCTCACATTCATCTGCCCATTTGAACTTGGTGTCCTTCTTCAACAATTCCGTCATAGGCTTCGCAATCTTAGAAAAATTCTCAATGAATCTCCAATAGTATCCCGCGAGTCCTAGAAAACCGTAGATCTCTCCTACTGAGGTGGGTGCTAGGCAATTAGTGACTGACTGAACCTTGGTGGGGTCTATTGCTATACCTTCTCCTGATATAACATGTCCAAGGAATCCAACTTCCTTCAACCAAAACTCACATTTGCTAAACTTGGCATACAACTAATGTTCCCTGAGCTTCTCGAGAAATAAATGCAAATGCTCCTTCTGCTCCTCTTCATTCTTCAAGTACACCAAGATATCATCAATGAACACCACGACAAACTTATCAAGAACTCCATGAACACCTTATTCATCATACTCATGAAATAGGATGGGGCATTAGTCAATCCAAATGACATGACCGTGTACTCATATAGCCCGTACCTTGTGGTGAAGGCTGTCTTAGGTATATACTATTCTCGGATCTTCAGCTGGTGGTATCCTGATCGTAGATCAATCTTGGAGAATAGTTTAGCTCCTTGCAGCTGGTCGAACAAATCATTGATCATCGGAAGTGGGTACTTGTTCTTGATCGTTACTTCATTCAATGCACGATAATCAACAACCATTCTCAAAGATCCATCCTTCTTCTCAACCAGGAGCACTGGGGCTCCCCATGGTGAGGAACTTTGTCGAATGTAACCTTTCTCCAATAACTTCTTAATCTGCTTCTTAATCTCCTCCAAATCATTTGCGGGAATCTGGTATGGTCTCTTCGATATTGGTCCAGTGCATGGCAACAGCTCTATCAAAAACTCAATGTCTCGATCCGGCGGCATTCCTAGTAGTTCCTCTGGAAACACATCCGGGTAATCCTTCACTACAGGCACTTCCTCCTGAACAACTCGTGAGAGGGAATTTACTTGGGTCCTCCTAGGCGCATGCCTAGATACATACTTAATCCTTTTTCCCTCCGGGGTGATGAGCAGAATTGACTTTCTGGCGCAATCGATGTTGCCTCCATACATCGATAGCCAATCCATTCCTAGTATCACATCCAATCCTTATGACTCCAGAATTATTAAGTCTGAGGGGAAAACATGCCTACCTATGGTCAATGGCACCTGAAAACATCCTTGGCTTGCCATATACTCAGCTCCTTGCGAGCTTACTAACATAGGTGTCCTAAGAACTATAGTGGGCAACTTATACTTATCTACAAATACCCTTGATATGTATGAATGCGATGCACCAGTATCAAAAAGAACGATTGGAGTACATGTCTTAACCAAAAACTTACCTATAACTGCATCTGGCTGCTCTTCAACCTCCTCCACGTTCACGTGGTTCACTTGTCCCCTGTTGAAAGGGTTGGGCTTCTTCCTAGAGCTTCCATTGACATTTCCTTTCTTTGTTTCAAAACACTCATTGGCATAGTGTCCAGTCTTCCCGCATTTGAAACAAGTAATGTGACTTTGGTCCTTCTAGGTGGGTGTGGCTAGGTTAGAGCAGTTCTGATTGCTACCTGCTCCATTCCCATTTCCATTCTTGGAGCCAATGTGGTTATGCGAGCTTCCTCCATTGTGCGTGTGGCCTCCATGGTTATGGGTATATCCTCCTGAGTTTGGGGTAAAATGAGGCTTATGCCGAGCTCCTGAATTGTACTTCCCATGTCCATACTTCCTTTTGCGGCTCTCAATCTGCTGCTGCTTCCCTTCAATCATAAGAGCCTGGTCTACCAACTCCTAGTAGTTATTAAATGTTGCCACCATTAACTGCATACTCATCTCATCATTCAACCCTTCCATAAACTTCTCCTGCTTCGCGGCATGTGTGGCCACATCATCTGGGGCATAGCGGGCTAACTTACTGAACTCATCCTCATATTGCCTGATACGTCTCCAACATATCTATAATTTATGAAGTATTCATGCTATTATATTATCCATCTTAGATGTTTTATATGCATTTATATGCTATTTATATGATTTTTGGGACTAACCTATTAACCTAGAGCCCAGTGCCAGTTTCTGTTTTCCCCTTGTTTTTGAGTATTGCGGAAAAGGAATACAAAACGGAGTCTAATTGAGGTGCCAATTTTGATGATTTTTTATGGACCAAAAGAAGCCCCCAGAGTGAAAGAGTTGGGCCAGAAGAGTCCAGAGCCTTCCACGAGGGTGGGGGGCGCGCCCCACCCCCTGGGCGTGGGCCCCTATCTCATGGATGACTCGGAAACCCCACTGAAGTGAAACCGCTGCCAAAAATTCCTATTTATATAGAAACCCCAGAAAATAACCTAGATCAGAAGTTCCGCCACCGCAAGCCTCTATAGCCACGAGAAATCAATCTAGGCCCTCTGTGGCACCCTGTCGGAGGGGGGCATCATCACTGGAGGCTATGGGGGAGGATCCCAGAGGGGCCATCATCGTCATGAAGGCCAACGACCAGAGGGAGAACCTCTACCCATCCAGGGGGAGGCCATGGAGGAGGAAGCACAAGGGGGAGAACCTCTCCTCCTCTCTCTCGGTGGCGCCGGAGTACCATCGGGAGGGGAATCATCGCCGCGGTGATCGTCTTCATCAACATCACCATCCTCATCTCTTTTACACGGTCCACTCTCCTGCACCCCGCTGTAATCCCTACTTGAACATGGTGCATGATGCCACATATTATGATCCAATGATGTGTTGCCATCCTATTATGTCTTGACTAGATATCCTTTGTCTTCGGGTTGATTGATGATCTAGATTGGTACGAGTTGTATGTTTTATTTTGGTGTTGTCCTATTGTGCCCTCCGTGTCGCACAGGCGTGAGGGAATTCTCGCTGTAGGGTGTTGCAATACGTTCATTATTCGCTTATAGTGGGTTTCTTGAGTGACAGAAGCATAAACCCGAGTAAGGGGGTTGTTGCGTATGGGATAAAGGGGACTTGATGCTTTAATGCTATGGTTGGGTTTTACCTTAATGATCTTCAGTAGTTGCGGATGCTTGCTAGAGTTCCAATCATAAGTGCATATGATACAAGAAGAGAAAGTATGTTAGCTTATGCCTCTCCCTCATATGAAATTGCAATGACGACTATCGGTCTTGTTAACAAATGCCTAGGAAAATTCCGCACACCGACCCATCATTATTCCACACTCACTATTTATAATATTTAGTAATATATTCTAACTTTATGATAACATAACCTACTTTTATATTTTAGCTCTCCGACACCATGCAAGGTTATTGTCTTCATGCCCACAACGTACTTTTATTGCCCGTTTCTAGTCGGAAGCAAACGTTCATTGTACGTAGAGTCGTATCAGTGGCAGATAGGACTTGAGAGAATATTGATCTTACCTTTAGATCCTTGTGGGTTTGACACTCCATACTTATCACTTCCACCATTGGGAATTGCTATGATGGTTCCCTACACTTGGGGATTATCAAGCTCTTTTCTGGCGCCGTTGCCGGGGAGCAATAGCGTGGGGTTGATATTCTCGTGTCTGATTGTTTGCTTTCTTCACTAAGTATATTTTGGTTTTCCTTTTTTTGTTTCTATTTAGTTGTGGGTGAAACATACAAATAAAATTTTAAAGAATGAAAATGCAAAAAGAATTTACTTGCCTCTCATGCCTAATTTTTTTTCAATAAGTGAAGTGATTGGAAGATTATGCACTGAAGAAATGAGGGTCGACCTTGAGCACTTGTGTTCATGCTCATGGAAACAATGTAAATTTTTTCCTGGAAGCTTCTCTAAAAATAATTATCCCCTTGTATATATCCATTGTATTATAAAAATAATGTGCCAAGCTTCGGTTTTAGGATGATTAGATTGCTTGTTTATTATGTTCAGTACAAAAACTGAAACTTTTGCTGTAGCGCGTGATTTTACATTTTTTTACTGGAAAGTCTAATGGGTCTGAATTTTTTTGCGAACCTCCACCATTGTGTGTGTGGCCTCCATGGTTATGGGTATATCCTCCTGAGTTCGGGGTAAAATGATGCTTCTGCCGAGCTCCTGAATTGTACTTCCCTTGTCCATACTTCCTTTTGCGGCTCTCAATCTGCTGCTGCTTCCCTTCAATCATAAGAGCCTTCTCTACCAACTCCTGGTAGTTATTAAATGTCGCCACCATTAACTGTATACTCATCTCATCATTCAACCCTTCCATAAACTTCTCCTGCTTCGCGGCATCTGTGGCCACATCATCTGGGGCATAGCGGGCTAACTTACTGAACTCATCCATGTGCTGCCTGATACGTACGTCTCCAACGTATCTATAATTTATGAAGTAATAATGCTATTATATTATCCATCTTAGATGTTTTATATGCATTTATATGCTATTTATATGATTTTTGGAACTAACGTATTAACCTAGAGCCCCGTGCCAGCTTCTGTTTTTCCCTTCTTTTTGAATATTGCAGAAAAGGAACTCCATACGGAGTCCAATTGACGTGCCAATTTTTGATGGTTTTTTATGGACAAAAAGAAGCCCCCGGAGTGAAAGAGTTGGGCCAGAAGAGTCCAGAGCTGTCCAAGAGGGTGGGGGGCGCGCCCCACCCCCTGGGCGTGGGCCCCTATCTCGTGGATGACTCGGAGACCCCCCCTGACGTGAAACCGATGCCAAAAATTCCTATAAATACAGAAACCCCAGAAAATAACCTCGGTCGGAAGTTCCGCCGCCGCAAGCCTCTGTAGCCACGAGAAATCAATCTAGGCCCTCTTTGGCACCCTGCTGGAGGGGCCATCATCACCGGAGGCTATGGGGGAGGATCCCGGAGGGGCCATCATTGTCATGAAGGCCAAGGACCAGAGGGAGAACCTCTCCCCATCCAAGGGAGGCCATGGAGGAGGAAGCACAAGGGGGAGAATCTCTCCTCCTCTCTCTCGGTGGCGCCGGAGTGCCATCGGGAGGGGAATCATCGCCGCGGTGATCGTCTTACTCAACATCACCATCCTCATCTTTTTTACGCGGTCCAGTCTCCTGCACCCCGCTATAATCCCTACTTGAACATGTTGCTTTATGCCACATATTTTGATCCAATGATGTGTTGCCATCCTATGATGTTTTGACTAGATATCCTTTGTCTTTGGTTTGATTGATGATATAGATTGGTACGAGTTGTATGTTTTATTTTGGTGCTGTCCTATTGTGCCCTTTGTGTCGCACAAGCGTGAGGGAATTCTCATTGTAGGGTGTTGTAATACGTTCATTATTCGCTTATAGTGGGTTGCTTGAGTGACAGAAGCATAAAAACCCGAGTAAGGAGGTTGTTGCGTATGGGATAAAGGGGACTTGATGCTTTAATGCTATGTTTGGGTTTTACCTTAATGATCTTTAGTAGTTGCGGATGCTTGCTAGAGTTCCAATCATAAGTGCATATGATACAAGAAGAGAAAGTATGTTAGCTTATGCCTCTTGTCGGTGTCAAAACCGGCGGATCTCGGGTAGGGGGTCCCGAACTGTGCGTCTAGGCCGGATGGTAACAGGAGACAAGGGACACGAAGTTTTACCCAGGTTCGGGCCCTCTTGATGGAGGTAAAACCCTACGTCCTGCTTGATTAATATTGATGATATGGGTAGTACAAGAGTAGATCTACCACGAGATCGAGGAGGCTAAACCCTAGAAGCTAGCCTATGTTATGATTGTTTATGTGTACGTTGTCCTACGGACTAAAACCCTCCAGTTTATATAGACATCGGATAGGGTTAGGGTTACATAGAGTCGGTTACAATGGTAGGAGATCTGCATATCCATATCGCCAAGCTTGCCTTCCACGCCAAGGAAAGTCCCTCTCGGACACGGGACGAAGTCTTCAATCTTGTATCTTCATAGTCCAGGAGTCCGGCTGAAGGTATAGTCCGGTCATCTAGACACCCCCTAATCCAGGACTCCCTCAGTAGCCCCTGCACCAGGCTTCAATGACGACGAGTCCGACGCGCAGATTGTCTTCGGCATTGCATGGCGGGTTCTCCTCCAAGTACTTCATAGAAGATTTTGAACACGAAGATAGTGTCTGGCTCTGCAAAATAAGTTTCCACATATTGCCATAGAGAGAATAATATTTACACAAATATAATCTGCTGACGTATTCCGTAGTGCGGCATCACACCACGGCCAAGCTTTTATTCGAACCGTTTTACTGTCCCATCTTAGCACGTTATGCGAGGCGGTTTCCTTGGCACGTCTTGTTAAAGCAGAGATCGTGTCCCCTTATTCCGGGATTCTCATCAATACGGGCGTGGGTAACCCAACCATGCCACTGATTACGATGCTTGGGAGATAAGCGAGTTTTACTAGGCTGATGGGGACGCGTAGTCGCATCCACCCATATAAGGGGATAAGGATCCATCTTTTCACCTACGCCTTCTTCCTCCTTTGCCTATCCATTTTCGCGCACTCGAGCTCCAGCGCCCGAGTCCGTATTCCCCATCTCAACCTTCTCCAGCTATGTCCGGAGCGGGAGGCAAGTGGATGGCCTCCTCCATTACGGAGGGGCACATCAAAAAACTAAGGAAGGCCGGATACCTGTCTAACGACATTGCGCACTGGCTTCCCGAAGAGGGGCAGCTCATCCCCACCCGTAGGCCACATGAGAGGGTGGTGTTCCTCCCCCATTTCCTCCGCGGACTGGGTTTCCCTCTCCATCCATTTGTCCGGGGGCTCATGTTCTACTATGGCCTGGATTTCCACGATCTGGCCCCGAATTTTGTCCTCAACATCTCAGTGCTTATCGTCGTGTGCGAGGCTTTCCTCCGCATCCGCCCCCATTTCGGCCTATGGCTCAAGACTTTCAACGTCAAGCCGGAGGTGGTGCGCGGCAACCAGGCGGAGTGCGGAGGCGCCATGGTGGGAAAGATGCCCAACGTCTTATGGCTTGAGGGCTCCTTCGTGGAGACCCTGAAAGGGTGGCAATCGGGGTGGTTTTTCATCACCGAGCCGCGCGACCCTAAGTGGGTTGCAGCCCCCGAGTTCCGGTCCGGACCCCCAACGCAGCTCACGTCCTGGAATGAGACGGGCCTGTCGTGGGGCAGCAAAAAGGAGGTGACCGGACTGCAAACATGCATCCAATCCCTGGTGGACAAGCAGCTCAGGCTCGTCAACGTAGTCCAGGTTATGCTCATCTGCCTGAGCCTCCCGTGTCAACAATGGGCCTTCAATCTGTGGGAGTTCAATCCGGCGCAGCACCGAACTCTGAGAAGGCTCTTTGACACGACGTACGAAGATGCCTGGAAGGTGCTTTTCAAGGGCGCCGAGGCTCCCGCATCCGCTACCGAGGATCGCGGATTCAGCGCGCAGCGTCACGCTAGCGCAGTATGTTTTTTTGTACCTTTTATAGGGCACTAGTTTTTCATAGTTTAACTCTGTGCGGGATTTAAGCTCCCTTACCTTTGACAGGATTGGCAGGTGAAGTCCAGACGGATCGACTGTCCGGCACCTTTGCCAGAAGACCCAGCCGATGCCCACTTGGTGAAGCTGCTAGTTCCGGCACCCTATGTGGTGCCGGAGAAGAAGGTCAAGAAGAAGGCCACGGGGACTTGAAAGAGTGCCCGACGCCCGGAGGTGTCGGATTCATCATCCGACGAATCCAAGACGCACTCCTCCCACGAAGACAAGGAGGAGGAAGAAGAGTCCTCTCCCCCTCTAGTGGGGGAAGGGAAGAAAAGGAAGGCCGCCCCAACTGGGGAGGCTGAAGGGTCCAAGAAGGGGAAAACCCTTCCTCCGGACCGCTCCACCGACACCGACGGCGGCGGAGAGGAGTGGTAGCCCAGGGCCAAGCCCCTGGCAAAATCGTGAGTATCCGGATACCAGAGTAATTCATAGTATTCGTTTATTGCACAGCTTTCCCTCACATCGAATATGTTTATGCAGCCCACCCAAAGACCGGCTCGACGCGTTGTCGAGCGGCTCACTGGACTCGTTGGATGTGAATTCGCTTCCGACGGCTTCCTCCCCCCGCCCTACGGACGACACCGAAGTGTTGTCCCAACAGGTTCCAAGCCGGGAGGAGGTGGTCCTGGAGGCGCCGCAAGGCGACCTCCCGGACTCCAAGAGTAAAGGGGATGAAACCCCCCAGGGCTCCAAGTCTGGTTCTAGGCCAGATACTGCTCCGGAACCTTGAAAGGTTCCAGAGTCCGGCGGGCGACCTCCTTCCAAGAGGAGCCAACCCACTATACCGGCGACCCCCGTCCAACTGGAGGCGCCGGACAATCTGTTGGAGGCGCTCCAAGGTGCCTCCATCGACGAGGGGCACCGCACTATTATGAGTGCGGTGATCCAGAAGGTTCAGTCCGCCAAGAGCGGACCGACTGAAGCTTGTACTAGCCTTTTAACAGGCTTTGAGGTAAGTAAAGAAAGTGTAAATAATATTACCGCATAGACAGTAGCCCCTGATGCTCTGTTTGGCGTTCGGGAAGAAAAGCCGAAGAGAGGATCAAATAAAATTCGCAGGAGTCTAACAAAATGAGTCAATATGCGTATGCAGGCTTCTTTGCTTGCGCCCGCCGCACTGACTGTGGAAGTGGACACGCTAAAGCAGAACCTCGAGCGGTCCGAGCAAGAGCTCGGGCGTGCCAAGAAGCAGCTCAAGGAGGAGGAAGGTAAGAAATACCTTGTTTATATATATATATATATATATATATATATATATATATATAAGGTGCAATTGCAAAAAATGACAGTATTATCGTGGCTATTGTAGGGGCCACGTCTGAGGTGGCGACCCTTAAGCAAGCGCTGGACAAGGCCGGGAAGAGGGCGGCCACGGAGCGCACCGAGCGGTAGAAGTGTGAGGCCGAGGTTGGCAAGGTGCGGCAAGAGCTCCAGGCTCTCATGGAAAAACATGAGAGTTTGGAGCTTGACTCAAAGACGCGAGCGTCCGAGCTCGCGGTGGCTATTGAAAATGCGAAGTCTGCCAAGGCCGAATCCCAGAAGACCCTCCAGGAGTTGGATGAGGTGAAGAAGATAGCGGCGGGTAAGGCATTCTTTATGCAAAGCAAACACATAAACGTGAGTTACTTGTTACTTACCCGAATCCGGAGCTCTCCAGGAGAGTTCGCAGATCTTCCCCGGAGTGTATCCGATGCCGCCGCATTCTATCGAGCCGAGGAGGGCAGCTCGACGGAGAAGGTGTTCTGGTCTCAGTATGCTGAGGCTGGACACCCCGTGCCTCTGAGTGACTAGCTGAAGCAACTGGTCGAGCTCCACAAGGCAGCCGAATAGGCCATGAAGGGCCTCATAGTTCGGCTGTGGCCTGGAGAGGCTCAACCTGGGAGCTATTTCGGGCTGGTGCGGCGGCTGGTGGAGGCCTGTCCAAGGCTCGAAGTCATCAAGTGCTCCGTTTGCATTGAAGGTGCCCGTAGGGCCCTTGCCCGTGCTAAGGTGCACTGGGCCAAGCTGGATGCTAAGAAGCTTGTGAAGGACGGGCCACCCGCGGGGAAAGAGCATCGCAAGCCCGAAAATTATTATAAGGATGTTCTGAAGGGTGCCTGCCTTGTGGCGGATGAGTGTTCCAGATATGTAATTTTGAGTAAAACTGGCTCGTTTTGTCCTGTGCGCTGAAAACTTGTTCATATGCGCTAAGCAATGCTGTTTGAATTTAAAATATTACCTTCTGTGCGGCTGTTTATCAATTCCGAGAGATGGCAAGTCATCGGCTTCTGCCCTCGTGCCGCTAGTGCTGGGGTGTTCGGGGATAAACCTGAGCGCTCTTTTTCCCATGTTTGGGTCCTTCGAGGGAGGCGCTCAGCCCAACGAACAAGGCAATCGGACTATAATGCGTGAACACTCTCACTTAGCCACAGAATTCTATAATTTTAAATTTTGGCAAAGCCCCTGGTATTCAGAAGACCGAGTTCGGGGCGCTATCCACGCCTTGGCCGGACAGAGCCGGCTCCTCGCTCTAAGCGGCATAAGTCGTTAGGGACTCGAAAAACCTCTTGAACAGCGACTAGCTCTCGCTTCATCATGACAGTCAGTTTTAGCTTTCTCCACTGAGGTGCTCAACCCAGCTCAACCGGGGCACAATCGCAGTGGTTCTCCTAGTGCTACCTTAGCCGATATAGCGGAACGTAAGGCACCAAACCAAAGGAGCCGGGAAAACCCAACTATTGACCCAAGACATGATTCGGAGCCGATGCATATAATGCTATAAGTTCGGGGTGCCGCACTTGTTAAAGTGTTCGGACTTCTCACACCATATTGAGCGGTACTAAAGCCCCTGGCGTATTTTGGCCGTACCAACATGTACGGGTGCAACATGTCATTAAGGAACATATATAAAGAAAAAGGTAATGCAAAAATAGACGAAAGCTATGCATTGTTTATTAAAAAGGTGTGCGATCAAGGCAGAACGATACAAGTAATGTGATAAGTGGAAGGGTGGACTAGTTAACATGTCCGTTCCATGGGCAAGCTGCAGAATAGTATGCGGAACGGGTATACTGCTCATGATAGAGACCACCTGGGAGTTCCGTAATGCGGCATGGCTTGTCTGCTTCCCTGGTTCTTGCATCGTTTGTGCGGCAATTGAACTACCGAACGGGCCTTCCGAAGGATAAAGTCCTGAAAGTAAGAGAAAATTAAAAAATCGGCAGCCCCTGGTACGGTTTAAGCCGTGTTTTGGGCGTGCCGTGATGGTGCCCCTCCCCCTGTGCCCATGGTATCTCTAGAGCGTAGTTATGTACGCGAAGTACTGGCGTCGCCTTTTTGCGAGGATTGGGGTTGGGGCCGCATTGCTACTTCTGCTCGGATCGTGCCAGGCGGTCTTGTTGTAGGTTACTCCGGGCGCGCTTGACGGTGTCCGGTCGTTTAGTGGCTGGACTGGAGAACTACCTGGAGAGGCTACTTTGTACTTCCGCCGCAAGGGCCACCGTGTGCTCCTCCGTTCGGAGGGAGCGTTCGGTGTTTCCATTGACCGTGATTATTCCTCGAGGGCCTGGCATCTTGAGCTTAAGGTATGCGTAATGCGATACTGCATTGAACTTAGCGAATGCGGTTCGCCCGAGCAGTGCGTGATAACCACTGCCAAACGGGACTATGTCGAAGATTAACTCCTCGCTTCGGAAATTATCCGGAGATCCGAAGACCACTTCAAGTGTGATTGAGCCTGTATAGTTGGCCTCTACACCTGGTATTACGCCTTTAAAGGTCGTTTTGGTGGGCTTAATCCTCGAGGGATCTATGCCCATTTTCCACACTGTATCCTGGTAAAGCAGGTTCAGGCTGCTGCCGCCGTTCATAAGGACTCTAGTGAGATGAAATCCGCCAATAATTGGGTCTAGAACCAATGCAGCGAATCCGCCATGACGGATGCTAGTGGGATGGTCCCTTCGATCAAAGGTGATCGGGCAGGAGGACCATGGGTTGAACTTTGGGGCAACTAGCTCTACCGCGTATACGTCCCTTAATGCGCGCTTCCGCTCCCTTTTGGGGATGTGGGTTGCGTATATCATGTTCACCATCCGCACTTGTGGGGGAAAACCCTTCTGTCCATTGTTGTTCGGCGGCCGGGGCTCCTCGTCGTCATCGCTATGGAGCCCCTTGTCTTCATTTTCGGCGTTTAACTTGCCTGCCTGCTTGAACACCCAACAATCCCTGTTGGTGTGATTGGCTGGCTTTTCGGGGGTGCCATGTATCTGGCACGAGCGGTCGAGTATTCGGTCCAAACTGGACGGGCCCCTAGGATTCCTTTTGAATGCCTTTTTCCGCTGACCGGATTTAGAGCCTCTGAATCCGGCATTAACTGCCATATCCTTAGCATTGTTGCCATTAATGCGGCGCTTCTGCTTGTTGTGACGCGACCTGCCACTACTGTCCCTGGTGTTCGAATTACCAGGGTTCTTGGTCATATTGTTGCTATGAGCAAGCCAGCTGTCTTCTCCCGCGCAAAAGTGGGTCATGAGTGTCGTTAGTGCTGCCATAGATTTCGGCTTTTCCTGTGCAAGGTGCCGGGCCAGCCACTCGTCACGGATATTGTGCTTGAAGGCCGCTAGGGCCTCAGCGTCCAGACAGTCGACTATTTGATTTTTCTTTGTTAGGAACCGTGTCCAGAATTGCCTAGCCGATTCCTCTGGCTGCTGAATTACGTGACTTAGGTCATCGGCGTCTGGGGGTCGCACATAAGTGCCCTGGAAATTGTCGAGGAATGCGGCTTCCAGGTCCTCCCAACAACTGATTGATCCTGTTGGCAAGCTGTTAAGCCAATGCCGAGCTGGTCCTTTAAGCTTGAGTGGGAGGTATTTGATGGCGTGGAAATCATCGCCGCAGGCCATGTGGATATGAAGGAGATAATCCTCGATCCATACCGCAGGATCTGTTGTGCCATCATACGATTCGATGTTTATGGGTTTGAAACCCTCGGGGATTTGATAATCCATTATTTCGTCTGTAAAGCAGAGTGGGTGCGTGGCGCCTCTGTACTGGGCTATATCATGACGTAGCTCCAATGAGCCTTGTCTACTGTGTTCGGCCCCGCCGAATTTGTGGCCGGCGTGACGGTTACCGTCTCGAGCCATGGGGCGCCCACGCGATCCGTAGATCGATCTTGTTTGCCTTGCCTTGTCCTCCAACATGTCTCGTAAGTCCGGCGCATATTCCCGTGCCTTGGTACGGGGTGCGGCTTGAGTGGAGGGCCGAGAGGCCTCTCTGTCGCGACCACGAGGTGGTCGGTCGGCCGCATCAAGTGCTTCCTCCTCTAATCGGGGTAGCAACCTGCGCTTTGGGTAGCTCTTGGAGGGGCGTTCGAGTTTATGCTCTTCGGCCGCAAGGACTTCAGTCCATCTGTCGACTAGCAAATGTTGATCAGCTCTAAGCTGTTGCTGTTTTTTCTTGAGGCTTCTTGCCGTGGCCATAAGCCTGCGTTGAAAACACTCTTGCTCGACGGGATCCTCTGGCACGACGAATTCGTCATCGTCGAGGCTTGCCTAGTCTTCGGAGGAAGGCATATAATTATCGTCCTCGACCTCTCTGTCTGCCGCTCTCTCGTGAGGGCTGGTTTCTCCATCCTCCTGTGCTAAATCTTGCTTGAGGGGGTTTTCTTCGGCGCTTTCCGGAGTATTATTATCTCCCGTGCTGGAATCACCTTGTTTGTTTTGGCGGGATTTTGAGCGGCGCCGCTGACGCTGGCGCTTAGGCTGTTTCTTGGAGGGGTCATCCTCCGTTGTTCCATCACCATCTCCCTATTTTGGGGTGTCCACCATGTATATGTCATACGACGAGGTGGCTTTCCAAGGCCTAGTAGGCGCTGGTTCTTCATCATCGGCGTCCATACCGTCGATGTCTTCGGAGTCGAAGTCGAGCATGTCGGTTAAGTCATCGACAGTGGCTACGAAGTGGGTGGTGGGTGGGCTTTGAATTTCTTCATCGGCCGTATCCCAACCTTGCTGACCGTAGTCCGGCCAGGGCTCTCCTTATAAAGAGAGAGACTTCAGGATATCGCCGAGAGGCGAGTGCTGAAAGATGTCCGCGGCAGTGAACTCCATGATCGGCGCCCAATCGGATTCGATCGACAGGGGCACGGAGGGTTCGGAGTCCGGAGAGGAGTCCGGCTCCTTGGAGTCACGAGTCTCGTAGAGTACGGGGCTGGTGTTCGGCTCAATCGCCGTTGGGGTCGCGGCCCTCGAGGTGGCGTCCAACCGCCCATCCTCGATCGGCGCAGTTGGCTCCGAATTAGGGATCGGAGCTGACGCGGGTGCGGCCTCCAGGGCACTGTCCGGCGGCAGAGCTAAATCATGCTCGTCATGAAGGAGTGGCGCGCTCGGCAGTGGCTCGAATCCGTCGAAGATCAAGTCTCCGCGGATGTCAGCCGTGTAGTTTAAACTTCCGAATCTGACCTGACGGCCAGGGGCGTAGCTTTCGATCTGCTCCAGACGGCCAAGTGAATTGGCCCGTAGTGCGAAGCCGCCGAAGACAAAGATCTATCCGAGGAGGAAGGTCTCACCCTGGACTGCATCGTTATTAATGATCATAGGAGCCATCGAGCATGACGGCAACGACACAGAGGAACTCTCAATGAAAGCACCAATGTCGGTGTCAAAACCGGCGGATCTCGGGTAGGGTGTCCCGAACTGTGCATCTAGGCCAGATGGTAACAGGAGACAAGGGACACGAAGTTTTACCCAGGTTCGGGCCCTCTCGATGGAGGTAAAACCCTACGTCCTGCTTGATTAATATTGATGATATGGGTAGTACAAGAGTAGATCTACCACGAGATCGAGGAGGCTAAACCCTAGAAGCTAGCCTATGGTATGATTGTTTATGTGTACATTGTCCTACAGACTAAAACCTTCTGGTTTATATAGACATCGGATAGGGTTAGGGTTACATAGAGTCGGTTACAATGGTAGGAGATCTGCATATCCGTATCGCCAAGCTTGCTTTCCACGCCAAGGAAAGTCCCTCCAGGACACGGGACGAAGTCTTCAATTTTGTATCCTCATAGTCCAGGAGTCCGGCTGAAGGTATAGTCCGGCCATCCGGACACCCCCTAATCCAGGACTCCCTCACCTCTCCCTCATATGAAATTGCAATGACGACTATCGGTCTTGTTAACAAATGCCTAGGAAAATTCCGCACACCGACCCATCATTATTCCACACTCGCTATTTATAATATTTAGTAATATATTCTAACTTTATGATAACAGAACCTACTTTTATATTTTAGCTCTCTGATACCATGCAAGGTTATCGTCTTCATGCCCACAACGCACTTTTATTTCTCGTTTCTAGTCGAAAGCAAACGTTCATTGTACGTACAGTCGTATCAGTGGTTGATAGGACTTGAGAGAATATTGATCTTACCTTTAGCTCCTTGTGGGTTCGACATTCCATACTTATCACTTCCACCATTGGGAATTGCTACGATGATTCCCTGCACTTGGGGATTATCAAGCTCTTTTCTGGCGCCGTTGTCGGGGAGCAATAGCGTGGGGTTGATATTCTCGTGTGTGATTGTTTGCTTTCTTCACTAAGTAGATTTTGTTTTTCCCTTTGTTGTTTCTATTTACTTGTGGGTGAAACATACAAATAAAATTTTAATGAATGAAAATACAAAAATAATGTACTTGCCTCTCATGCCTAAAAAGTTTTTCAATAAGAGAAGTGATTGGAAGATTATGCATTGAAGAACTGAGGGTCGACCTTGAGCACTTGTGTTCATGCTCATGGAAAAAATGTAAAAAATTTCATGGAAGCTTCTATTAAAATAATTACCCCCTTGTATATATCCATTGTATTATAAAAATAATGTGCCAAGCTTCGGTTCTAGGATGATTAGATTGCTTGTTTATTATGTTTAGTACAAAAACAGAAACTTTGGCTGTAGCGCGTGATTTTACATTTTTTTACTGGAAAGTCAAACGGGTCTGAAACTTTTTGCACATTACTTCTGTATAATTTTTTAAATTTTCATATTTTATTAGAAGTTTTTGGAATTACAGAAGTTTACTAAACTTCCAGATTACTACAGACTGTCCTGTTTTTGACAGATTCTGTTTTCTACGAGTTGTTATCTTATTTGGATGAATCTATGGGTAGTATCGGGGGGTATGAACCATGGTGAAGTTGGAATACAGTAGATATAGTTCTAATATAAAATAGGAATAAGTTTCCAACAGTACCTAAAGGTAGTGATTTGCTTTATTACACTAACGAATCTCACAAAGTTTTCGTTAAAGTTTTGTGTGGATGAAGTGTTCGAAGATTGAGGAGCTATCAATATGAGAAGAATAAAGAGAGGCAAGAGCTCAAGCTTGGGTATTCCCAAGGCACCCCAAGTAAATATTTCAAGGATACTCAAGCTTCTAAGCTTGGGGATGCCCCGGTTGGCATCCCATCTTTCTTCTTCAACAATTATTGGTATACCTTGGTTTTTGTTTTGATCACATAATTTGTGTCCTTTGTGTTTTTGTTTTTCCTTTAAGAACCATGCTAGTATAAGATAGCCATTTATTGTTTTATAGAATACTTCATGTTCTTCACTTATATCCTTTAAGTATGATCTTATAGAATTTCTCTTTGTGCTTCACTTAATCGTTTTGAGTATGGTTTTATAGAATGCTTCGTGTGCTTCACTTATATATTTTGAGCTTGGATATTGGTTAGTCTATATTAATTGTAGAATGCTCCATGAAATTCACTTATATTTTTTCCTGGAAGCTTCTTTGAAAATAATTATCCCCTTGTATATATCCATTGTATTATAAAAATAATGTGCCAAGCTTCGGTTTTAGGATGATTAGATTGCTTGTTTATTATGTTCAGTACAAAAACAGAAACTTTTGCTGTAGCGCGTGATTTTACATTTTTTACTGGAAAGTCAAATGGGTATGCAAATTTTTGCACATTACTTATATATAAATTGTGTAAATTTTCATATATTTTTTTAGATTTTTTGTGATTACAGAAGTTTACTAAACTTCCAGATTACTACAAACTGTCCTGTTTTTGACAGATTCTGTTTTCTACGAGTTGTTCGCTTATTTTGATGAATCTATGGGTTGTATCTGGGGGTATGAACCATGGTGAAGTTGGAATACAGTAGATATAGTTCTAATATGAAATGGGAATAAGTTTGCAACAATACCTACAGGTAGTGATTTGCTTTATTACACTAACAGATCTCACAAAGTTTTTGTTTAAGTTTTGTGTGGATGAAGTGTTCGAGGATCGAGGAGCTATAAATATGAGAAGAATAATGAGAGGCAAGATCTCAAGCTTGGGGATGCCCAAGGCACCCCAAGTAAATATTTCAAGGATACTTAAGCATCTAAGCTTGGGGATGCCCCGGTTGGTATTTGATACGTCCATTTTGCATCATGCTTTTACATCGATATTTATTGCATTATGGGTTGTTATTAAACATTATGTCACAACACTTATGCCTATTCTCTCTTATTTTACAAGGTTTACACGAAGAGGGGGAACGTAGGCAGCTGGAATTCTAGGCTGGAAAAGGAGCAAATATTAGAGACCTATTCTGTACAACTCCAAAAGTCCTGACACTTCATGGGTGAAAGAAGTACCAGAGGGGGGCCACCCACCGTCCACGAGGGTGGGGGCGCGCCCCCTGGTAGCCCTCTGATGCCCATCTTTGGCTATATGGAGTCTTTCATCGAGGAAAAAAATCATAAGCTAGTTCACGAGACGAAACTCCGCCGCCACGAGGCGGAACCTTGGCAGAACCAATCTAGGACTCTGGTGGAGCTATTCAGCTGGGGAAACTTCCCTCCGGGAGGGGGAAATCATCACCATCGTCATCACCAACGATCCTCCCATCAGGAGGGGGGCAATCTCCATCAACATCTTCACCAGTACAATCTCATCTCAAACCCTAGTTCATCTTTTGTATCCAATCTTTGTACCAAAGCCTCAGATTGGGTCATGTGGGTTGCTAGTAGTGTTGATTACTTGTTGGAGTTGATGCTAGTTAGTTTATTTGGTGGAAGATCATATGTTCATATCCATTATGCATATTAATACCCCTCTGATTATGAACATGAATATGATTTGTGATTAGTTAGGTTTGTTCCCGAGGACATGTGAGAAGTCTTGCTATAAGTAGTCATGTGAATTTGGTATTCGTTCGATATTTTGATGAGATGTATGTTGTCATCCCTCTAGTGGTGTCATGTGAACATCGACTACATGACACTTCACCATTGTTTGGGCCTAGAGGGAGGCATTGGGAAGTAATAAGTAGATGATGGGTTGCTATTGTGACAGAAGCTTAAACCCTAGTTTATGTGTTACTTCGTAAGGGGATGATTTGGATCCATATGTTTCATGCTATGGTTAGGTTTACCTTAATACTTCTATTATAGTTGCGGATGCTTGCAATAGGGGTTAATCATAAGTGGGATGCTTGTCCAAGTAAGGACAGTACCCAAGCACCAGTCCACCCACATATCAAATTATCAAAGTACCGAACGCGAATCATATGAACGTGATGAAAACTAGCTTGCGGATAATTCCCATGTGTCCTCGGGAGCTCCTTCTATTATATAATAGTTTGTCCTGGCTTGTCCTTTGGTACAAAAAGGATTGGGACATATTGCTGCACGTTATTTACTTTCATTACTTGTTACCTGTTACGAATTACCTTATCACAAAACTATCTGTTACCGATAGTTTCAGTGCTTGCAGAGAATACCTTGCTGAAAACTGCTTATCATTTCCTTCCGCTCCTCATTGGGTTCGACACTCTTACTTATCGAAAAGGCTACGATAGATCCCCTACACTTGTGGGTCATCAAGACTCTTTTCTGGCACCGTTTTCGGGGAGTGAAGCGCCTTTGGTAGCTGGAATTTGGTAAGGAAAAATTTATATAGTGTGCTGAAATTTACTGTCACTTGTTACTATGGAACATAATCCTTTGAGGGGCTTGTTCGGGGTATCTTCACCCCGACCAGTAGATCAAAGAGTTGCCCCTCAACCTACTGAACCCACTGAAAATGTTTACTTTGAAATTCCTTCGGGTATGATAGAGAAACTACTAGCTAATCCTTTCACAGGTGATGGAACATTGCATCCCAATTTGCACCTAATCTATGTGGATGAAGTTTGTGGATTATTTAAGCTTGCAAGTATGCCTGAAGATGTTATCAAGAAGAAGGTCTTCCCTTTAACTTTGAAGGGAAAGGCATTGACATGGTTTAGGCTATGTGATGATATGGGATCATGGAAGTACAACCGATTGACATTGGAATTTCATCAGAAGTTTTATCCTATGCACCTTGTTCATCGTGATCGTAATTATATATATAATTTTTGGCCTCACGAATGAGAAAGCATCGCTCAAGCTTGGGGGAGGCTTAAGTCAATGTTATATTCATGGCCCAATCATGAGCTCTCAAGAGAAATTATTATTCAAAATTTTTATGCTCGGCTTTCTCTCGATAATCGCTCCATGCCCGATACTTCTTGTACTGGTTCTTTTATGATGAAGACTATTGAATTCAAATGCGATTTATTGGAAAGAATTAAACACAACTCTGAAGATTGGGACCTCGACGAAGGTAAGGACTCAGGTATAACACCTAAGTTTGATTGTGTTAAATCTTTTATGGATACCGATGCTTTCCGTGAATTTAGCACTAAATATGGACTTGACTCTGAGATAGTAGCTTCTTTCTGTGAATCCTTTGCTACTCATGTTGATCTCCCTAAGGAGAAGTGGTTTAAATATAATCCTCCCATTGAAGTAAAAGTAGTTGCACCTATTAAAGTTGAAGAAAAGACTATCACTTATAATGATCATGTTGTTCCCACTACTTATATTGAGAAACCACCTTTCCCTGTTAGAATAAAGAATCACGCTAAAGCTTCAACTGTGGTTCGTAAAAGTAATAATAGAACACCTACTCCCTCTGAGCAAATAAAAGTTGAACCTATTGTTGCTATGGTTAAAGATCTCTTGGCCGATAATATTGATGGGCATGTTATTTACTTCTTTAATGAAGCTATGATACATCTCCGTCGTATCTATAATTTTTGATTGTTCCATGCCAATATTCTACAACTTTCATATACTTTTGGCAACTTTTTATACTATTTTTGGGACTAACATATTGATCCAGTGCCCAGTGACAGTTCCTATTTGTTGCGTGTTTTTTTCCGCAGAATATCCACATCAAACAGAGTCCAAACAGGATAAAAGCTAACGAAGATTTTTTTGGAATATATATGATTTTTGGGAAGAAAAATCCACGCGAGACGGTGCCCGAGGTGGCCACAAGGCAGGGGGTGCGCCTGCCCCTGGTCGCGCCCCTGACCCTCGTGGGCCACCCGTAAGGCAGTTGATGCCCTTCTTTTGCCGCAAGAAAGCTAATATCTGGATAGATATCGTGTTAAAATTTCAGCCCAATCGGAGTTACGGATCTCCGGGAATATAAGAAACGGTGAAAGGGAAGAATCTGGGAACGCAGAAACAAAGAGAGACAGAGAGACAGATCCAATCTCGGAGGGGCTCTCGCCCCTCCCGTGCCATGGAGGCCATGGACCAGAGGGGAAACCCTTCTCCCATCTAGGGAAGAGGTCAAGGAAGAAGAAGAAGGAGGGGGGCTCTCCCCCCTCGCTTCCGGTGGCACTGAAGTGCCACCGAGGGCCATCATCATCACCACGATCTACACCAACACCTCCGCTATCTTCACCAACATCTCCATCACCTCCCCCCTCTATCTACAGCGGTCCACTCTCCCGCAACCCATTGTACCCACTAATTGAACATGGTGCTTTCTGCTTCATATTATTATCCAATGATGTGTTGTCATCCTATGATGTCTGAGTAGATTTTCGTTGTCCTATCGGTGGGTGATGAATTGCTACAATTGATTTAATTTTCTTGTGGTTATGTTGCTGTCCTTTGGTGCCCATGATATGATTGCACGCGTGGATCACACCCTAGGGTTAGTTGTATGTTGATAGGACTATGTATTGGAGGGCAAGAGTGACAGAAGCTTCAACCTAGCATAGAAATTGATGCATACGGGATTGAAGGGGGACCAATATACCTTAATGCTATGGTTGGTTTTTTCCTTAATGAACATTAGTAGTTGCAGATGCTTGCTAATAGTTCCAATCATAAGTGCATAGAATTCCAAGTCGGGGATGACATGCTAGCAGTGGCCTCTCCCACATAATACTTGCTATTGGTCTAGTAAAGTAGTCAATTGCTTAGGGGCAATTTTGCAACTCCTACCACCACTTTTCCACACTCGCTATATTTACTTTATTGTTTCTTTATCTAAACAGCCCCTACTTTTTGTTTACGTACTCTTTATTATCTTGCAAACCTATCCAACAACATCTACAAAGTACTTCTAGTTTCATACTTGTTCTAGGTAAAGCGAACGTCAAGCGTGCATAGAGTTGTATCGGTGGTCGATAGAACTTGAAGGAATATTTGTTCTACCTTTAGCTCCTCGTTGGGTTCGACACTCTTACTTATCAAAAACTGTTGCAATCCCCTATACTTGTGGGTTATCAAGACCTTTTTCTGGCGCCGTTGCCGGGGAGCAATAGCGTGGGGTGAATATTCTCGTGTGTGCTTGTTTGCTTTATCACTAAGTAATTTTTATTTGCTGTTCTTAGTTGTTCTCTATCTTTAGTTATGGATATGGAACACGAAATACCAAAAAAATTAGGTCTACTTGCTACTCATGGAGATGGGGAACCTCCTAAAACCCTCGATGCTGGTTATGTGAAAAATATTATGTACTACTTTAATAATCCTGAGAAAACCCCATTCAATTATGTAATGGGAGTAACCTTGGATCAACGCGAATACTTTAGGGATTACCGCTTGACACAAAAAGGGAAACTATTATGGGATCAAATTCAGATACTGAATTGGTATGCTAGGCAACTATGCTTGAGATATGATTATACTTGTTGCTCTAAGCTGAAGGCTCCACACCTTCCCTTTTCATGTGAATTTAATGATAATGAAACCTTAGCTTCTTATGCTAATGGTATATATGATTACTATGATGTGGAACAAATAGAAGAATTTGTTGCTTTTAAGGGTGCTTATGAGATTGAATCTTTGTTTGAAAAGCATGCAGCTTATGATGATGATGTTTATAGGCCTGAAAATTTAGCTATCTTAAAACATTGCTATGATAATTAATGCACTTATGGAGAAAGTCTCTGCTGTTCAAGAAGAGACTAATATTTTGCAGGAGTCTATGGAAGAAGAAATTGATGGAACTGTGAGCTCATTGGATGAAAAAGATGAGGAGGAGAGAGAAGGACAAAAGGAGGAAGAGCGGATTAGCTACCCGTGCCCACCTTATAATGAGAGTAACTCTTCAAATCATACATTATTTAATTTCCCTTCGTTCTTACCAGAGGATGATTGCTATGATGATTGTTATGATCCCGTTGATTCTTTTGAAATATCCCTTTTTGATGATGCTTGCTATGTTTGTGGCCAAGATGCCAATATGAATTATGCTTATGGAGATGAGCTTGCTATAGTTCCTTATATTAAACATGAAATTGTTGCTATTGCACCCACACATGATAGTCCTATTATCTTTTTGAATTCTCCAAACTACACTATATCGGAGAGGTTTTCTCTTATTAAGGAATATATTGATGGGTTGCCTTTTACCGTTGCACATGATGATTTTGATGAATATAATATGCATGTGCTTGCTGCTCCTACTTGCAATTATTATGAGAGAGGAACAATATCTCTACCTCTCTATGTTTCCAGTATGATAAAATTGCAAGAAACTGTTTATACTATGCATTGGCCTTTACTATGTGTGCATGAATTGTTCTTTTATGACATGCCGATGCATAGGAAGAGAGTTATACTTCGTTGTTGCATGATATATGTTACTTTGTGCTCACCACTAAATTACAAATCATTGTTAATTAAAATTGGCTTTGATATACCTTGGGATCCAGGTGGATCCATTACTTGAGCACTATATGCCTAGCTTAATGGCTTTAAAGGAAGTTGTCGGTGTCAAAATCGGCGCATCTCGGGTAGGGGGTCCCGAACTATGCGTCTAAAGCGGATGGTAATAGGAGGCAGGGGACACGATGTTTTACCCAGGTTTGGGCCCTCTTGATAGATGTAAAACCCTACGTCATGCTTGATTGTTCTTGATGATATGAGTATTACAAGAGTAGATCTACCACGAGATCAGAGATGCTAAACCCTAGAAGCTAGCCTATGGTATGATTGTATGTTGTCCTACGGACTAAAACCCACCAGTTTATATAGACACCGGAGGGGGCTAGGTACAAAGGAGGAGATATCCATATCCATATTGCCTAGCTTGCCTTCCACGCCAAGTAGAGTCCCATCCGGACATGGGACGAAGTCTTCATGTTGTATCTTCATAGTCCAACAGTCCGACAAAGGATATACTCCGCCTGTTCGGAGACCCCCTAATCCAGGATTCCCTCTGTAGCCCCCGAACCAGGCTTCAATGACATCAGGTCCGGCACGCAGTATTGTCTTCGGCTTTGCAAGGCGGGTTCTTCTCAAATTTTGAATGTTTGTCAAGCAGTGTTCGGACCCATAAATGTTCGACTTCTTGGTTTCTACGCCCAATAATGGCTATCCTCCACGCGTGGAATGAATACGAGGAGCCAGGGAGTTTTTAAATTCACCCCTAGCCAGAGAAATAAATCGTCTATTAAAGGGATGGGGATTCTTAGATCCAATCCATACCATCCTCCCATAGCGACAATCCATCGGAGCGCGCTTCGGAAAAATCCATTCCAATATGTCCGACCACCGCAGCTCCTCCTCCCGCCCCCGTAGCCCTAAGCCCGGTGATTGGGAGAGATGTTCCGTCCCACATAGTCGATTAGTCGAATTACAGACTCAGGGATTCCTCCCTCCAGTGTATATGGTTCCCGTCCGAGCCGGGCTCGCCACCTACAATGGCGGGGAGCAAGCGGAGAGCTTCCCCAGCCCCTCTACGGGGGAGCAGGTGTGCCTTGTTCCCTACTTATTAATGGGACTCAGATTTCCAATTCATCCGTTCCTCCGCGGGCTCCTGGAGCTTTATGGCCTCCAACTGCATAATTTCACCCCTGCATCCGTATTATACATCGCCGGCTACGTTGCCCTTTGCGAGTTATTCCTGGGCTGTGAGGCTCATTTTGAGCTGTGGAAGAGGTTATTTTGCCTCGTCCCTCGCACACAGAAGGGGTCACTTTATCAAGTGGGCGGAGCCGAAATATGGCGCATTGCCGAAACCGGGTACCTGTCCGGTACTCCGAAGAAGATGTCCGAAGACGGGCCTTCAGAATGGTTTTATATGGAGGACGTCCCTCTTCCGGACCTGTTCGGCGGGGTCTTCCTGAGTTCAACACTGCTCCTGTGAAGAAACGCCGAAGCTGGCGCCCACGGAGCCCCCAGGAGGAAGACAACGACGAAGTCCTTTACCTGATGAACCAGATTAATGCGCTGGCTCAATCAGGATTGACAGTAATCGAAGTTATGTCAATATGCATAATGCGGGCAGTGCAGCCGCTTCAATATCGAGGGAACCCCCTGTGGTGTTTTAACGGGGAATACGATGCCACCCATTGCGGGCGTAAGGGACCGGACTCTGATGCTGCTTTAGCAAAAATTCTGTCCGAGTTGTTCAAGGGAGAGGAAGAGGAGATCATCCGCATCAAGCCACGGGATGGATTCTCCATGTATAACCCTCGAAGCTGGGTGAGTTATATCTCCTTACTCCCATTCTTCCCACATTTTTTGTCATAGGTACTTACCTTGCCATTTTACGGCAGGAACTGTGAAAAGCTGTAAGGGAGGTCAACAGCCCATCTCCACAACCAGAGGACCCTGACCGGTCCCTCGGTCCAGGACTCAAAGAAGATCCGGACATATTCGTGGAGCTGGTAGACAGGCAGTTCTATCAATTGAGCTGTGATGACGCCATGGTGGCCATTACGGCCGACTATCCCGGACAGCTCCCTGCATCGCACGTAAGAAAAACCAAAATCCCAACTCCAAAAACTAGGATCCCCTTTTAGACACTTCACCTACCATATAAATATGGCGTTTTACAGGGAAGGCATTCGGGACGCCGTGCCGAACCCGCACCAACCCGCCAACAAGAGGCATCGAGGCCGGGTAGGCCAAAAAGGAAGGCGGCCAGGACAGAGATGCCGGCGCAGATGTATGACAAAAAACCCCGCTCCATGGTTGTCGTATTTCTCAAAATGTAATGACGTCCATGTTTCTTTAACAAAAAAAACGCTCGCCGGAATATGTCCGGAGAGGCTGCCGATCATGCTTCCACCAGTCGGGCTCCAGGGCCGGCCATAGAGGCGGAAGCCGACATGGGGCGGACGCCGGATACTCCTCCTATAGAGGATGCAGATAGACTGTGCGCTACAAATTCAGAAGTGGAGAGCGCCATGAATCATAGGCGTCGCTGGGCCGTACTCCGTGACGCTTGCTTCTCACCAGAGGCATTTGATGCCTTCAATTCTGGAGACGCGTACCTCCGTGCTGGTCAAAATGGTCTAGCCAGAGCCACGGACCAGTATGTAAAGGATGTACGGGTAAGTAAATCTGACGATTATATGTATCAGTAGCCCCTTAGACTTGAAACAGTTGACGCAACTGATTTAAGGATCAATATTTGTGCAGGTTCTTACTAAGAAGAATTCCCAACTGCCTCAAGAGCTGGATGAGTGCAAGACCCAGCTGGAAGCCGCTGTTGCCGCATTGAAGGAGTCCACAAAGGGTCCCCCTGGCAACTCTTTTGTCTATTGCAAAGAATATCAGTACCAGGTAGTATGCGACGTACATGCACACCTAACAATAGATGTCGCAGGTGGCCCCGGAGTGAATCCGGAGGCCGTGGAGGCGGATACGACACCTGATGATCGACAGTGAAACGCTGGCGAGCGCATGCTGACGCAAGTCAGGCAGGAGAAAAACGATCTCCAAGATGCCAATATCCGGTTGGGCATGGAACTGAAGGATGTCCGAGCCCAGCTTGCGGAATCCGTGAAGGAGAATAAACGGCTTCAGCGCGGCATTTTTAGTAAGTGATTGAACGAAATTTTTAAAGGAGTTGGACGAAGAAGCCTGCTAACAGCATTATATCTGCAGGTATGCTGACGGGTCGTCCCACCGAGGAGATGCCTGGGTCCTCGAGTGATCTTCTGCCAGAGCTCTCACAACTGCACGAACAAGTTCGGCAGGTGATGGAGAGTATTGCCCAAGCCTCGTGGCCGTCCGCATCCCCACCAGGAGGCATGGGGGACCTTATAGAGAAGCTGAAGGGAGCACGGCGGCGCTTCCGGTTATGGAAGATATCGGCCTGTCGACAGGGTGCATGGGAAGCCTGGGCTATATGTGGTGAAGACACGATACACCAAGGCTGACCCAAACCACATGGCCGAGGTCGGACCTGTGGGGCCCGACGGGAAAGAAATCCCTGTTAGTTTAGTGTATGATGAAGTAGAGTTAGCCGCAAAGTATTCGCAACAGGATTGTAGGCTAGACAGCATGTTGGATGGTATAGAAGAAGAATTTAATCAGTCTTAGTGACTGTGTACTTCAAGTGACATATGTAATGTCCCTAGCCGGATTGTAAATCATTTGTCATGGTGGACCTTTTCGCTTCGACCTCTGGACCCGATAGTCCGGAGTGTACACGAATACCCACTCGGTTATATAAAAACCGGGGTATGCATGGAAACCAGGCGTACGGGTCATAAGTGCTTGAACAGACAAGTACCCAACTAGCTATGTTATATTACATGGGTAGTAAGAAACATATTCCAGGCAGAATAGTTCCGTTAAGGGTTCCTTTCCCTGGGTACGCATGCCCTAATGTGCATGTCCAGGCCGCGAGTCGCAGGTTAAAAACATCTGGGGTCGTGTAGTGATTTAAATGAAAGTCATCTTTTATTCACCGACCGAATATTCCCTTAAGAATGCTAGCTTTCGGCTTCACCGAGGCTGAGGTACACATCCGGCTGACCCGGTAGTAACAATCACAGAGGTGCTCCCCTTATGCCCTAGTCGAATTAATGAGGACGTAGGGCATAAACACAAGAGCCAGACAACCCATCTTGGCCAAAACTTAAGTCATATCGATGCATATAATGGCGAAAAAGGTACATGCGGAAGGATGACACATGTGCGGGGCATGAAGCCCGGAAAAATAATTAGATTAAGCTTCTGTATAGGAAGCCCCCAGGTATATTGAGCGCGGTTAGCGCGTCAAGATTGTGTAACCAAGACACAGGTTTAGCCCTTTAGGGCTTTGAAAAGAAAAGAGAGAAAGAAAGAGGAAAAACAGATGTGCAAAAAATTCATGGAGGTAAGGAGACGAACATAGAGTCCAGCGCTAGGCGTAGAATCTTCGTAGTCTGGCTGCGTTCCATGGGTTTGGCTCGAGTCGATTATTCGATGCATCCCGCAAACGGTACGCTCCACCGGTCAGAACCTAGTCGATAATGAAGGGACCTTCCCATTTGGGCTTGAGCTTGTTCTTTTTCTTCTCCGGCAGGCGCAGAACTAGTTCACCAATGTTATAGGTTTTGGCCCGCACTTCTCTGCTTTGATACCTTCGAGCCTATTGTTGATAGAATGCGGAATGAGCTTTTGCCACGTCGCACTCCTCCTCCAGGGCATCCAAACTGTCCTGCCGATCGAGCTCGGCCTCTCTTTCTTCGTACATGCGCACTCGAGGTGAGTCATGGATTATGTCGCAAGGCAGTACCCCCTCAGTGCCGCACACCATAAAAAATGGTGTGTATCCAGTAGTGCGATTCAGCGTGGTCCGCAGCCCCCATAGTATGGAGTCGAGCTCCTCTACCCAATGGGTGTCTGATTCCTTTAAGGACCGGACTAATCTGGGTTTAATACCACTCATGATAAGACCATTCGCGCATTTGACTTGACCGTTAGTTTGCGGATGATAGACAGAAGCATAATCGAGCTTGATGCCCATGTTGCTGCACCAAAGTTGCACCTCATCGGCTGTAAAGTTTGTGCCGTTGTCATTGATGATGCTATGGGGAACGCCATAATGGTGTACAACCCCATATATGAAGTCTATCACCGGTATGGATTCAGCCGTTTTGACAGGTTTGGCCTCTATCCATTTGGTGAATTTGTCCACCATGACCAGTAAGTATTTTCTCTTATGGGTTCCCCCTTTGAGGGGTCCGACCATATCGAGCCCCCAGACCGTGAAGGGCCAAGTAATGGGGATGGTTTGGAGGGCCGTAGGTGGCATGTGGCTTTGGTTTGCAAAAAGCTAGCAACCAACACAATGTTGAACCAGATGCTGTGCATTTGCCCGGGCCGTCGGCCAATAAAAACCTGTATGGACGGCCTTACTTACAAGGGCCCGGGCTACTGCGTGGTGGCCGCCGAGTCCGGCATGGATTTCTGCCAACAGCTTCCACCCTTCCTCTTCGGAGATGCACCTTTGAAGGACTCCGGTTGTGCTTTTCTTATAAAGCTCTCCCTCATGGACCTTGTAGGCTTTAGATCGCCGCACTATGCAGCGAGCCTCATTTTGGTCCTCGGGTAATTCCTGTCTAGTTAGGTAGGCCAGGAATGGTTCTGTCCATGGGGTGATGACGGCCATTATCACGTGGGCTGAAGGTGTTATTTCGGTGGCAGAGCCTCCGATTGTGTCAGAGTATTCGGTATCTGGGGTTGTGGCCGGGTCCGGACTAATTTTGCCGGTGTCCCCTTCCCATACCACGGATGGTTTAAACAGTCTTTCCAGGAAGATGTTTGGTGGGACAGGGTCGTGTTTAGCACCGATACGAGCTAGGATGTCCGCTGCTTGGTTGTTTTCTCAAGCCACGTGGTGGAATTCCAGCCCCTCGAACCGAGCTGACGTTTTGAGGACGGCGTTGCGATATGCCGCCATTTTAGGATCCTTGGCATCAAAGTCTCCATTTATTTGGGATATTGCGAGGTTCGAGTCCCCACGCACCTCTAGGCATTGGATGCCCATGGAGACCACCATCCGGAGGCCGTGTAGTAGGGCCTCGTATTCGGCTGCGTTATTGGAGTCCATATATAGTATTTGGAGCACGTATTGCACTGTGTCTCTGGTGGGGGACATCAGGACAACGCCAGCCCCTAGACCAGCCAGCATATTAGAGCCGTCAAAGTGCATGATCCAATTGGAGTATGCGCCCTACTCTTTAGGGAGTTCGGCTTCTGTCCATTCGGCTACGAAGTCGGCCAGTACTTGCGACTTAATGGCTCGTCGTGGCTTATATGTTATGTCGAACGGGAGGAGCTCAATAGCCCATTTGGCAATCCGGCCCGTGGCATCACGGTTGTTTATTATGAGTGGTACTTCGGATGCCATCGTGATCGAACACTCTTGAAAGTAGTGTCGTAATTTCCGGGATGCGATAAACACCGCGTATGCCATATTTTGGTAATGTGGGTACCGTGATTTGCATGGAGTGAGGATGGTGGATACATAATATACCGGCTTTTGAAGCGGGAATTTATGTCTGTCCGTCTCTCGTTCGACGATGAGCACTGCGCTTACAACTTGGTGAGTTGCCGCTATATATAATAGCATTGGTTCGCCAACAGTTGGCGCGGCCAGGATTGGGTTGGCGGCCAGGATGGCTTTCATTTCTTCCAGTCCGGCCATGGCTGCGTCCGTCCACTCGAACTGTTCGGTGTGCCTAAGAAGGCGATAAAGGGGAAGTGCCTTTTCTCCTAATCGGGAGATAAAGCGGCTTAAAGCCTCCATGCATCCAGTCAATTTCTGGATTTGCTTGAGGTCACTTGGGGGAGCCAACTGTGACAGAGCTCGTATTTTAGCCAGATTTGCTTCAATTCCTCTACTGGAGACGATGAAGCCCAGGAGCTTTCCGGCAGGAACGCCAAAGACGCATTTTTCCGGATTGAGCTTAATGTCCTATGTTCGGAGATTGGTGAACGTGAGCCTCAAGTCGTCTATTAAAGAGTGGACGTGTCTAGTTTTAATGACCACGTCGTCTATGTATGCCTCCATAGTCTTGCCGATCTGCTTTTCCAGACATGTCTGGATCATGCGCTGATATGTTGCGCCGGCGTTTTTGAGCCCAAAGGGCATTGTGTTAAAGAAGAAGGGGCCGTATGGTGTTATAAATGCTTTTGCGGCTTGATCAAACTCCGCCATCTTAATCTGGTGGTAACCGGAGTACGCGTTGAGTAAGCACAGTGATTCGTGTCCTGCAGTAGTGTCGATGATTTGATCGATGCGAGGGAGTGGGAAGGGATGCTTTGGGCAAGCCTTGTTAAGGTCTTTGAAGTCGACACATAGGCGCCAGGATTTGTCCTTTTTGGTACCATCACCAGGTTTGCTAGCCAATCCGGATGTTTTATTTCTTTAATGAATCTGGCTTCCAGTAGCTTGGCCAGCTCCTCTCCCATGGCTTGTCGCTTAGGTTCAGAGAAACACCGAAGAGTCTTCTTGACCGGCTTGAATCCTTTTAGAATATTAAGGCTATGCTCGGCCAATCTTCGTGGGATTCCTGGCATGTATGAAGGATGCTAGGCGAATATGTCCCAATTCTCCCGCAGAAACTCCCGTAGTGCGGCGTCTACAACAGGGTCTAACTGTGCCCCAATGGATGCTATTTTTGTAGGGTCCATTGGATGGACTTGGAATTTAACTATTTCGTCCGCTGGTTTAAAGAAGGTGGACTTGGATCTTTTGTCTAGTATCACGTCGTCCCTGTCCACCGTGGAGCGCAGCGCTATTAACTCCTCTGCCACAAGGGCTTTGGATAATGCCTCGAGGGCTAGTGTGGCTATTTTGTTCTCGGCGCGGAGTGCTATGTCCGGATCACTAGCTAGAGTGATAGTTCCCTTGGGTCTGGGCATTTTGAGCTTCATGTACCCGTAATGGGGTATGGCTTGAAAAATCGTGAATGCCTCCCACCCTAGAAGGGCGTGGTATCCGCTACTGAACGGGGCCACTTGGAATGTAATTTCTTCAGACCTGTAATTTTCTGGAGTGCCGAATACCACATCAAGTGTGATTTTCCCAGCGCAACGTGCCTCCCGACTAGGGATGATTCCTCGGAAGGTCGTACTGCTTTGTTCAATACGGTTGCGGTCTATGTCCATTTTTGGAGAGTTTCCTCATAGATGAGGTTTAATCCGCTGCCGCCATCCATGAGCACCTTAGTGAGCCGAAAGCCGTCCACAATTGGGCTGAGGACCAAAGCGGCTGGTGCTCGGGCTGTTCGGAATTTAGGTTCGTCACCGGCGTTGAAGGTGATGGCCGTGTTGCTCCATGGATTTATTGCTGCCACGTGGCAGACTTCGGCAAGGTCGCGGAGTGCTCGCTTACGCTTATTTTTTGAGGGGAAGGTCTCGAAGACTATTAATACTGTGTTGTTTTCCGTGGGGAGGTGCTCTGAGGTATTTTGGGTGAGAACATCCTCGTCACTTTTGGCCAACTGCCGGAGTACCCAACATGTTCTAAGGCTATGTGTTGATATGGTATCCACTGTACTATGGATTTTGCAGGGCCCGTTGAGCCATCCCTCCAATACGGTTCCACACCCTGTAGTGGGCTTTTGCTTCTTTGTAATTGAGTCGGGCGACTTATAAGAATGCGCCCTTTTAGTTCGGACTGGGGGTTTTCTCAGAGCCGGATTGTCCCAAAATTGCGTTTGGGTTTTCCAGGCACTTTCCATCGCACAGTATTTCCATACTATGTCCGCCAAGTCAGCGAAGTGTGTTACGTCACGGTTACTTATGGCGTTGAGGACTCCCTTGTCCGTGCAATTGCTGCAAAAGAGCGAAATTGCGTCTTCCTCGCGACAGTCCTTGACCTTGTTCATTACAAGGAGGAATCTAGCCCAATAGTGATGTACTGTCTCTTGGGGCGCTTGCTTAGTGTGGGAAAGATAGTTTGTATCTGGGTGGGTGGGTGGATTTAAGTCCAGACCCAATCTGTGATCCTGGGGCAGGGGATTTTCCGATCTTGGAAGTTCGGGCTCCAGGATATTGGCCTGCGGATTCGACATGCGGCCTGATTATGGATTCAGGGTTAGGGCGGCATCCCCCCGCGAGCGCGTATCCTGTTCGGAGAGCTCGGGAATCCGTACATAGTTCGTCCTCAAGATAGAGGGAGAATCTCCGCATTGCTCCTCCACCACCGCTATTTGATGGGTGACCGGCGGAGAGTTAATCTCCCTTTGGTCAGGTTTAAGCCCAATCCGATCGTAGTCCGTAGTGACTCCCAGAGCGGCGATGCGATCCAAGAGCTCGTTCAAAGAGGAGAGCTCCATTGGATCCATCTGCTCGGCAAATTTTGAGCCGATTGGAGGCTATTTTCGATGACCCGAGAGGTCATCGTTGGCGCAACGGCCGAGCAGGCGGTCATGACGAAGCCGCCAAGTCGGAGAGTTTGGCCTATAGCCAGGGCTCCCCCAGAGGTGATGTTGTCCTTGACAACGAGGTGAGCCATCTTTCTTATGATGACGACACAGTGGAACTCTCAATGAAAGCACCAATATCGGTCTCAAAACCGGCGGATCTTGGGTAGGGGGTCCCAAACTGTGCGTCAAACGCGGATGGTAACAGGAGCCAGGGGACACGATGTTTTACCCAGGTTCGGGCCCTCTTGACAGAGGTAAAACCCTACGTCCTGCTTCATTGTTCTTGATGATATGAGTATTACAAGAATAGATCTAGCTACCACGAGATCAGAGAGGCTAAACCCTAGAAGCTAGCCTATGGTATGATTGTATGTTGTCCTACGGACTAAAACCCTCCAGTTTATATAGACACCGGAGGGGGCTAGGGTTACACAAGGTCGGTTACAAAGGAGGGATATCCATATCTGTATTGCCTATCTTTCCTTCCACGCCAAGTAGAGTCCCAACCGAACACGGGACGAAGTCTTCAATCTTGTATCTTCATAGTCCAACAGTCCGGCAAAGGATATAGTCCGGCTGTCCGGAGACCCCCTAATCTAGGACTCCCTCAAAAGCGCTGCCAGGGAGACAACCCGGAAGTTTTAGAGAGTAATTTATTTCTGTTGAGTTCTTTCATATAGTTTAAAAACAACAAAAATAAAGATGGGAACCCAAAACTTTTTCAAAAAGGAAAGCGAAAGTGAGAAAGACAAGCATTGTTGAAGTGGGAGCTAGCCTTGAACTTTGTTCATACTCACGGAAACTTTGTGAATCTTGATTACAGAAACTTTTCAATAAAAATAATTATCCCCTTGTACAATTCCATTGTATTATAAAAATAATGTGCCAAGGTTTGCCTTTAGGATGTTTACATTTGCTTGATGGTTTGTACGGTGCAGGACAGAAACTTTGGCTGTAGTGCGCGATTTGACATTTTTTGCTGGAACGTCGAATAGTTCTGATTCTTTTTGCACTGTCTTGCTATACAAATTTTTTATTTTTCCTTATTTTTGTAGAATTTTTCAAGTATCATAAGTATGGTGAATGTTCTGATTCTTACAGACTGTTCTGTTTTAGACAGATTCTGTTTTTGATGCATAGTTTGCTTGTTTTGATGAAACTATCGATTTATATCGGTGGATTAAGCCATGGAAAAGTTATATTACAGTAGACACAATGCAAAAACAAAATATTAATTGGTTTTCAACAGTACTTAGAGTAGTGATTTGCTTTATTATACTAACAGATCTTACCGAGTTTTCTGTTGAAGTTTTGTGTGGATGAAGTGTTCGATGATCGAGAAGGTCTTGATGTCAGAAGAAGGAAGAGAGGCAAGAGCTCAAGCTTGGGGATGCCTGAGGCACCCCAAGTAAATATTCAAGGAGACTCAAGCATCTAAGCTTGGGGATGCCCCGGAAGGCATCCCCTCTTTGTTCAACAAGTATCGGTATGTTTTCGGATTCGTTTCGTTCATGCGATATGTGCAATCTTGGAGCGTCTTTTGCATTTAGTTTTCATCTTTATTTTATGCACCATGATGGTATGAGATAGTCCTTGGTTGATTTATAGAATGCTCATTTCACTTCACTTGTATCTTTTGAGTATGGCTTTATAGAATGCTTCGTGTGCTTCACTTATATCATTTGAAGTATGGATTGCCGGTTTCTCTTTACATAGACAACCGCCATTTGTAGAATGCTCTTTTGCTTCACTTATATTTGTTAGAGCGTGGGCATACCTTTTTTTAGAAAGAATTAAAATCTCTTGCTTCACTTATATCTATTTAGAGAGATGACAGGAACTGGTCATTCACATGGTTAGTCATAAAATCCTACATAAAACTTGTAGATCACTGAATACGATATGTTTGATTCCTTGCAATAGTTTTGCAACATAAAGAAGGTGATATTAGAGTCATGCTAGTGGGTAGTTGTGGATTGTAGAAATACCTGTGTTGAGGTTTGTGATTCCCGTAGCATGCACGTATGGTGAACCGTTACGTAATGAAGTCGGAGCATGATTTATTTATTGATTGTCTTCCTTATGAGTGGCGGTCGGGAACGAGCGATGGTCTTTTCCTACCAATCTATCCCCCTAGGAGCATGCGTGTAGTAGTTTGTTTTGATGACTAATAGATTTTTGCAATAAGTATGTGAGTTCTTTATGACTAATGTTGAGTCCATGGATTATACGCACTCTCACCCTTCCACCATTGCTAGCCTCTCTAGTACCGCGCAACTTTCACCGGTACCATAAACCCACCATATACCTTCCTCAAAACAGCCACCATACCTACCTATCATGGCATTTCCATAGCCATTTCGAGATATATTTCCATGCAACTTCCATCATCATCATATACATGACTTGAGCATCATTGTCATATTGCTTTGCATGATCGTAAGATAGCTAGCATGATGTTTTCATGGCTTGTCCGTTTTTTGATGTCATTGCTACGCTAGATCATTGCACATCCCGGTACACCGCCGGAGGCATTCATATAGAGTCATATCTTTGTTCTAGTATCGAGTTGTAATATCGAGTTGTAAGTAAATAAAAGTGTGATGATCATCATTATTAGAGCATTGCCACCGTGAGGAAAGGATCATGGAGACTATGATTCCCCCATAAGTCGGGATGATACTCCGAACTTTACAAAAAAATAAAATAGGCCAAAGAAGCCCAAATAAAAAATGAGGCCAAAGAAGCCCACCAAAAAAATAAAAAATAAGAAACAAAAAAATGAGAGAAAAAGAGAGAAGGGGCAATGTTACTATCCTTCTACCACACTTGTGCTTCAAAGTAGCACCATGTTCTTCATATAGAGAGTCTCTTGAGTTATCACTTTCATATACTAGTAGGAATTTTGATTATAGAACTTGGCTTGTATATTCCGATGATGGGCTTCCTCAAATGCCCGAGGTCTTCATGAGCAAGCAAGTTGGATGCACACCCACTTAGTTTCAGTTGGAGCTTTCATACACTTATAGCTCTAGTGCATCCGTTGCATGGCAATCCCTACTCACTCACATTTATATCTATTGATGGGCATCTCCATATCCCGTTGATACACCTAGTTGATGTGAGACTATCTTCTCCTTTTTGTCTTCTCCGCCATCATATTCTATTCCACCTATAGTGCTATGTCCATGGCTCACGCTCATGTATTGCGTGAAAGTTGAAAAGGTTTGAGAACATTAAAAGTATGAAACAATTGCTTGGCTTGTCATCAGGGTTGTGCATGATGTGAATATTTTGTGTGGTGAAGATGGAGCATAGCCAGACTATATGATTTGGAAGGGATAACTTTCTTTGGCCATGTTATTTTGAAAAGACATGATTGCTTTATTAGTAGGCTTGAAGTATTATTGTTTTTATGTCAAATGATATACTATTGCTTTGAATCACTCGTGTCTTAATATTCATGCCATTATTAGATTACATGATCAAGATTAAGCTAGGTAGCATCCCACATCAAAAATTATTTTTTTATCATTTACCTAATTGAGGACGAGCAGGAACTAAACTTGGGGATGTTGATACGT
Organism: Triticum monococcum; assembly: GCA_034509565.1. Taxonomy (NCBI): domain Eukaryota; kingdom Viridiplantae; phylum Streptophyta; class Magnoliopsida; order Poales; family Poaceae; genus Triticum; species Triticum monococcum. Next base: position 209,313,508 of record CM067847.1, on the reverse strand, counting down.
CTCCGTCGTATCTATAATTTTTTTATTGTTCCATGCCAATATTCTACAACTTTCATATACTTTTGGCAACTTTTTATACTATTTTTGGGACTAACATATTGATCCAGTGCCCAGTGCCAGTTCTTGTTTGTTGCATGTTTTTTGTTTCGCAGAATATCCATATCAAACAGAGTCCAAACGGGATAAAAACTGACGGAGATTTTTTTGGAATATATATGATTTTTGGGAAGAAAAATCCACGTGAGACGGTGCCCGAGGTGTCCATGAGGCAGGGGGCGCGCCTGCCCCCTAGGCACGCCCCAGACCCTCGTGGGCCACCCGTAAAGCGGTTGATGACCTTCTTTCGCTGAAAGAAAGCTAATATCTGGATAGAGATCGTGTTAAAATTTCAGCCCAATTGGAGTTACGGATCTCCGGGAATATAGGAAACGGTGAAAGGGAAGAATCTGGGAACGCAGAAACAGAGAGAGACAGAGAGACAGATCCAATCTCGGAGGGGCTCTCACCACTCCCGTGCCATGGAGGCCATGGACCAGAGGGGAAACCCTTCTCCCATCTAGGGAGGAGGTCAAGGAAGAAGAAGAACGAGGGGGCTCTCCCCCCTCGCTTCCAGTGGCACCGGAGTGCCACCGGGGGCCATCATCATCACCGCGATCTACACCAACACCTCCGCCATCTTCACCAACATCTCCATCACCTTCCCCCCTCTATCTATAGAGGTCCACTCTCCCGCAACCCGCTGTACCCTCTACTTGAACATGGTGCTTTCTGCTTCATATTATTATCCAATGATGTGTTGCCATCGTATGATGTCTGAGTAGATTTTCGTTGTTCTATCGGTGGTTGATGAATTGCTATGATTGATTTAATTTGCTTGTGGCTATGTTGCTGTCCTTTGGTGCCCATCATATGATTGCATGCGTGGATCACACCCTAGGGTTAGTTGTATGTTGATAGGACTATGTATTGGAGGGCAAGAGTGACAGAAGCTTCAACCTAGCATAGAAATTGATGCATACGGGATTGAAGGGGGACCAATATACCTTAATGCTATGGTTGGGTTTTACCTTAATGAACATTAGTAGTTGCGGATGCTTGCTAATAGTTCCAATCATAAGTGCATAGAATTCCAAGTCAGGGATGACATGCTAGCAGTGGCCTCTCCCACATAATACTTGCTATCAGTCTAGTAAAGTAGTCAATTGCTTAGGGGCAATTTTGCAACTCCTACCACCACTTTTCCACACCCGCTATATTTACTTTATTGTTTCTTTATCTAAATAGCCCCTACTTTTTATTTACGTACTCTTTATTGTCTTGCAAACCTACCCAACAACACCTACAAAGTACTTCTAGTTTCATACTTGTTCTAGGTAAAGCGAACGTCAAGCGTGCGTAGAGTTGTATCGGTGGTCGATAAAACTTGAGGGAATATTTGTTCTACCTTTAGCTCCTCGTTGCGTTCGACACTCTTACTTATCGAAAACTGTTGCGATCCCCTGTACTTGTGGGTTATCAAGCTACTAGAATTGCTAGACCTGATACTAAAAATAAACATAGACTAGTTGTAGGCATGCCTATTATTTTTGTTAAGATAGGAGATCACTGTTTTCATGGCTTATGTGATATGTGTAATGCCCTCGATGCGGCTATATCTCCTACGTGTCGAAGCATGACTTAGAGGCATAACAGCATTGAAAGCAATGTCACAAGTAAGGTAATCTTCACAACAACCCATGTAAATAGATAATAGGGGAAAAGGTACATAGTTGGCTTACACTCGCCATGTCACACAAATACATGAATAACATTACAATCATCCAATTCACTCATGGTCCGACTACGGTACCAAAATAAAATATCAACCCCAACATGCGACACGGTCCCCGATCGCCCCAACTGGGCACCTCTACTGATCATCTGGGAAAGACACATAATAAAACGACGAGAGTCTTCATCGAACTCCCACTTGAGCTCAGGCGCATCGTCCGGAACGGTATCATCAGTCCCTGCATCTGGTTTGGAAGTAATCTGTGAGTCATAGTGACTCGGCAATCTCCCACCCTCGCGATCAAGACTATTTAAGCTTATAGGTAAAGGCAAGGTAATATGTGGAGCTGCAGCAAGCGACTAGCATATATGGTGGCTAACCTGTTCGCAAAAGAGAGCGAGAAGACAAGGCAAAGCACGAACGAAGAACTATGATCAAGAAGTGATCCTATAACAACCTACGTCAAGCATTACTCCAACACCGTGTTCACTTCCCGGACTCCACCGAGAAGAGACCATCACGGTTACACACGCGGTTGATTCGTTTTAATTAAATTAAGTTTCATGTTATCTACAACCGGACATTAACAAATTCCCATCTGCCCATAACCGCGGGCACCGCTTTTGAAAGTTCAAATCCATGTAGGGGTGTCCCAACTTAGCCCATCACAAGCTCTCACGGTCAACGAAGGATATTCCTTCTCCCGAGACATTCCGCACAGACTCGGCATCCCGGTTTTACAAGACATCCTCGACAATGGTAAAACTAAACCAGCAACACCACCCAGATGTGCTGACAAATCCCGATAGGAGCTGCACATATCTCGTTCTCAGGGCACACCGGATGAGCAAGACGTCGGGTAGGCCAGCCCAGAGTTACCCCTGGTAGCCCCGGACATCGCTCAGTTGGACCAACACTTAGAGAAGCACTGGCCCCGGGGGGGGGGGGTTAAAATACAGATGACCCTTGAGTCCGCGAAACCCAAGGGAAAAAGGCTAGGTGGCGAATGGTAAAACCAATGTTGGGCATTGCTGGAAGAGTTTTATTCAAGGCGAACTGTGAAGGGGTTCCCATTATAAACCAACCACGTAAGGAACGCAAAATCCGGGAACATAACACCGATATGACGGAAACTAGGGCGGCAAGAGTGGAACCAAACACTAGGAAAAAGGCCGAGCCTTCCACCCTTTACCAAGTATATAGGTGCATTAAGATAACAAGATAATATAGTGATATCCCAACAATAAACAATGTTCCAATAAGGAACGATCTCCAAACTTCACCTGCAACTAGCAACGCTATAAGAGGGGCTGAGCAAAGTGGTAACATACAATCAACGGTTTGCTAGGACATGGTGGGTTAGAGGTTTGACATGGCAATATGGGATGCATGATAAGCAAGTGGTAGGTATCGTAGCATAGGCATAGCAAAAGAGCGAGCATCTAGCAAGCAAAGATAGAAGTGATTTCGAGGGTATGATCATCTTGCCTGCAAAGTTGTCAGAGTTGACTTGATCCTCGTACGCAAACTCAACAGGCTCCTTGTTAGCAAACTCGTCTCTCGGCTCTACCCAAACAAGACAAACAAGCAAAAGGAACACAATCAACCACGTGCAATGCTCAAACAACATGATGCGAACATGGTATGCTATGCGGGATGCGATATGTGATGCATATGCAAGATTTGACAAGGAATGATTGAACCTGGCCTCAACTTGGAAATCCAAGAGTGCCACTGGAAAGGTGAGGTGATTTCGGTTGAAATCGATATAAAGATCACCGGAATCGGATGCACGGTTTGGAAAATGGCAGGCAAAACAAATATGGCACCGGTCATCGATAATCAGCAAGTAGCCATCTAAATGCATCAAGATAAATATGCTACAACACTCAAACATGACAACAAAATACATGGCAGTGATCCATTCATGATGCTTGACAAAAGATGAACACTGAGCTACGGCGAATTCATCCATTAACAGGTTCAAACAAGCATGGCAAAAGTGCAAATGATAACAGGTTTCAGACTTAGTGAAATTAACACAAGTCTGAAATTTAACATCAGTAGCACACTTTAGAGCATGAAAACTACAAGATACAGGAACTTAACATGGCAAAGCAAGGCATGGCATGAAGCTACTCAAAGCACTTAACAAAAGTCCCTTAGTGACCTTGAGCCAAAAGGGATCAGAAAATACAATTGCAAGCATGTGAACATGGCAAAAACATAAACAGATCTCAGACTTAGTGAAAAGCAGGAGCATGCAAAACAGTTAACGAGTAGGCATGTTTACGAGCTCGAGGCACTCACTACAGAGCATGGCATGACAAACTAAGCATACACCCATCAAGAATACATGTCATAGACGCTAGACATGGCAATAACAACAACATAGCATGAACGGATCAATAGCAACATCCTCGGCAAAATCGCTAACAAGTCAACAATCTGCCAGGATTCATGAAATAGCAAAAGTAGACCTCAATTGACTCAAGATAGGGTGCTCCATAAATGCAAACAAAGACATGGGTGGATAGAGCAACACAATGTTAAAAAATCATCCTTACTGATAATCCGCAAAAGAGGCACGGATCACTAGGAAACAACATGAACATATGGCATAAAGACAAAATCAGGAAAAGGACTTGGAGAAATTCTAAGTCCCTGAAATCAGCATTACCGAATACGCAACTTTGCAAGCTTGTGCTAGTCACCACACATATCACAAAAATACATGGTAAGCACCTTCGTAAAGATGGCATGGCATATAACAAAACTCATGTAGAGCTCAGGAGCATATCATGCACACATTAATCATGGCAAAAATGACAAATATCTATTTGATGAAACAGATCTGGCAATTTTATCACATAGCCCTCTTCCAATAGCATTTCGGGCATCAAGATGAGCTCAAATGAAAATGATGCAATGAGATAAAATGTTGTACTCTTTGAGACGAAAATTTTGATATGCTACACGCGCAAATTGGAGCTACGGATGCGGAGTTACGACATCACGAGGATTGCAAAAATTCTAGGGTTAGTAGGAAAAAGTCAACCGTGGAGATGTCACAGATCTGGATCTGGCGCGGGTTACGATGTTCGCCGGAATTGGAGCTCGGGTCGCCGGACTTGGGGAGCTCCTGCGCGGCATTGTGGAGGAAGGGTCCGGCTCCGACGCCGGTTGGTGGCGCGGCCGAGGTGGCGGGGACGATGGCGCAGCTTGCCGGAGCGTCGGGACGCCGCGACGATGTCGGCGAGGCAGGGGGCGGCGAGGTGACGATGGAGCCCGCGGTGGCTAGCGATGGCGGGTGCGGTGGCGCAAGGTGAAATCCGGCGAAGGCAGGCGCCGGCTCGGGGAAGAAGAAACGGGCGCGGGCGGCGCTCAGCTCAGGCCGGGGAGGGCCGCGCGCGGGCCAGGCGGGCCGGCGCGGGCGAGGCGGCGATGCAGTCCCGCCCGGGATAGGTGGCGATGGCGGATTGGTTCGGCGGAGCGGGCAGACACGTCCGCTGCCCGGATTTTTGTCTGGCGGCGGCGGGTGGAGTTTTCTAGGGTTAGGGTGGAAGAAGACCCGGGATTTTTGGAGGAAGAGCTATTTATAGGCATAGAGGGAGCTAGGAAGCTCCAAATGGAGTGCGGTTTTCGGCCACGCGATCGTGATCGAACGCTCTAGACGATAGGAGGAGTTTAGGTGGGTTTTGGGCCAAATTGGAAGGGTGTTGGGCTGCAACACACATGAGGCCTTCTCGGTCCCTCGGTTAACCGTTGGAGTATCAAACGAAGTCCAAATGGCACGAAACTTGACAGGCGGTCTACCGGTAGTAGAACAAGGCCGGTTGGCAAATCTTGGTCCAATCCGGAAATGTTTAACCCCCACACATGAAAAGAGGTAGAGAGGGGCACCGGAGGAGATAGGAGCGCCGGAATGCAAAACGGACAACGGGGAAAATGCTCGGATGCATGAGACGAACACGTATGCAAATGCAATGCACATGATGACATGATATGAGATGCTTGACAAAGACAACAACACACGAAGACAAAAATCCAAACCCGAGGAAATAAAATAACTTAGTGCCGGAAACAGCAAGAGTTGGGATACATATAAGGTAAATTACATCCGGGGTGTTACAACACTCCACCACTATGAAAGGATCTCGTCCCGAGATCTAGGACTGGAAAAACGCCGGGTACTCAGAACGAAGGTGATCCTCGCGTTCCCAGGTAGCTTCACGGTTGGAATGGTGTGACCACTTGACTTTGAGGAATTTGATTGACTTATTGCGAGTCTTGCATTCAGTCTCTTCAAGAATAGCAACTGGGTGCTCACGATAAGAGAGGTCTTCTTGGAGATCAATGTCTTCGAAGTTGACGGGGCGGTCAGGGGTCTTGAAGCACTTGCGGAGCTGAGAGACATGGAACATGTCGTGCACATTTGCAAAGTTTGAAGGAAGCTCAAGTTGATAGGCGAGATCGCCTCTCTTGCTAACGATCTTGAAAGGGCCCACGTATCTAGGGGCAAGCTTCCCTTTGATACCGAAGCGACAAGTACCTTTCATTGGAGAGACGCGGAGGTAAACATGGTCTCCGATCTCGAAAGCCAAATCACGATGCTTACTATCATAGTAGCTCTTCTGCGCGATTGCGCTGCTTTGAGGTTATCACGAATGACTTTGCACATTTCCTCTGCCTCTGTGATCAAGTTATTTCCAAGAAGTTGACGTTCACCGGTCGCTGACCAGTTAAGAGGAGTACGACACTTCCTGCCATAGAGAATTTCAAATGGGGCCTTGCCCGAACTTGCTTGAAAACTGTTTTTGTAGGAGAACTCGGCATATGGAAGACAATCTTACCACTTCATGCTGAAAGAGATAACGCAAGCCCTGAGCATATCTTTGAGAATCTGATTGGCACGCTCGACTTGAAAGCTAGTTTGAGGATGAAAAGCTGTGCTGAAACGGATGTTGGTGCCCATGGCCTTCTGAAAAGAATCCCAAAACTTGGAGGTAAAGATGCTGCCACGGTCTGAAGAGATCAACTGTGGAATGCCATGCAGAGAGACAATCCGAGAGGTATACAGCTCCGCCAATTGAGCTGCAGTGATGGACTCTTTGATAGGCAGAAAATGAGCCACTTTAGTGAGTTTGTCGATGACAACGAATATAGCATCATTGCCACGCTTGGACTTTGGAAATCCCGTCATGAAGTCCATCTCAATGTGGTCAAACTTCCATTCTGGAATGGCAAGAGGTTGGAGGAGACCAGCTGGTCGTTGGTGTTCTGCCTTCACTCTTCTGCAGACATCACATTCATTCACGAACCGAGCAATCTCGCGCTGCATTCGAGTCCACCAATAAGCCTGCTTGAGGTCCTCGTACATCTTAGTACTCCCAGGGTGGATAGAGAGGAGTGAATTGTGAGCCTCATTCATAATGACTTTACGAAGGTCACCTTTAGGCACAACAATGCGATCCTCGAAGAAGAGAGTATCCTTGTCATCAAGGCGATATCACTTGTACTTGGGTTGACTCTTGGGAATCCCAATCTTCACCTTCTTCACCATAGCATCAAGAAGTTGAGCCTCGCGAATCTGATCTTCCAAAGTAGGAGAGACTTGAAGGTTGGCGAGGAAACCTTGAGGAACAACTTGCAGATTGAGTTTGCAGAAAGCTTCACATAGCTCGGGTTGATAAGGCATGAGAATCAGACTGTTGCAGTAAGCCTTCCTGCTCAATGCATCAGCAATTACATTGGCCTTGCCTGGAGTATATTCGATGCTCGGATTATACTCTTGAATCATTTCGACCCAACGAGTCTGCCTGAGGTTGAGATTAGGCTGAGTGAAGATGTACTTGAGACTCTCGTGGTCAGTGAAGATGTCCACTTTTCTTCCCAATAAGAGATGTCTCCAAGTCAAAAGAGCATACACAACTGCCGCCAACTCAAGGTCATGGGTGGGGTAGTTCTTCTCGTTGGGCTTCAACTGGCGAGAGGTATAAGCCACAACTTTCTTCTCTTACATCAACACTGCACCAAGACCTTGAAGAGAGGCATCGCAGAAGACCTCGAACGGTTTGGATTCATCAGGAGGAGTCAGAACTGGAGCAGTGACTAATTTCTCTTTCAAAGTGTTGAAAGCGATGTCACATTCCAGAGACCAAACGTACTTCACGTGTTTCTGGAGAAGGTTGGAAAGCGGCTTCGCGATCTTTGAAAAGTTCTCAATGAACCTTCGACAAATAGCTTGCGAGACCAAGGAAGCTGCGGAGTTGCTTCACGTTCTGAGGTGGCTCCCAATTCACAATTGCAGACACCTTCTCAGGATTCACCACTATGCCCTTGGCAGAGATGATATGCCCAAGATAGAGAACCTCATCGAGCCAAAACTCGCACTTTGAAAACTTGGCGTAGAACTGATGCCCTCTGAGCTTATCGAGCACCAAACGCAAGTGCTTGGCATGATCTTCCTTGTTCTTGGAAAAGACGAAAATGTCATCGAGGTAGACCAAGACGAAGTCATTTGTGTAGGGGTTGAAGATGAAGTTCATCATGCAAGAGAAAGTCGATGGAGCGTTGACGAGGCCAAAAGACATGACAGTGTATTCATATGAACCATAGCTTGTTATGAATGCTATCTTGGGGATATCTTGCTCACGAATTCGAATCTGGTGATAGCCCATACGGAGATCAAGCTTGGAGAATCCTTGAGCACCTTTGAGTTGTTCAAACAGCTCGTTGATGTTGGGAAGTGGGTACTTGTTCTTTATAGTCTTCTTATTCAATGGACGGTAGTCAACACAAAGTCGGTCCGTTCCATCCTTCTTCTTCACAAAAAGAACTCCACAACCCCACGAAGAAGAACTAGGTCGGATGAGACCCATTCGCTCTTGAATATCGAGTTGCTTCTTCAGCTCCTTCAACTCTTCAGGTCCAAGCTTGTAAGGACGTTTGCAAACAGGTTCCGTGCCAGGCTCAAGGTCGATGACGAATTCAACTGGCCGGTGCGGAGGCATTCCTGGAAGCTCTTCTAGAAAGACGTCTTGGTATTTGCAAACGACTGGAATTTGAGAGATGACATCCAGTTCACCCTTCTCATTGAGAGAAAACAGACGGATTGTATCATCACGAGCGGCAAAGACAATTACATCCTCAGACGAATGAGTCAATTAAATCTGCCTGGCAGCACAATCAAGCTGAGCCTTGTGCTTAGAAAGCCAATCCATACCAAGAATAAGATCAATATCCGAGTTACCAAGGACCATTGGAGAAGAAAGAAACTTGTAATCGCCCAATGTGATAGTAACATCCGGAGCCATCATTTTGGTGTTCATGAACAAACCCGGAGAAGAAACCGCTATCGACTTAGGCAAATCAACAGTATGCACATCATGCATGGATGCAAAAGGCTTAGATAAAAATGACAAAGATGCACCAGTATCAAAAAGAACTCTTGCGGGAATGTCATTAACAGGAAGGTTACCCATAATCACATCTGGCGAGTCCTCTGCCTGAGCTGCGTTCAACAAGTTGACCTTAGCAGACTTGGGGTTATGCTTGACCACACCTGTACTTGCCGATCTCACAGGAGGAGGAGGAGGGAGACACCTCTGATTTAAGCATTTGTTGGCATAGTGACCCTTCTGTTGGCACTTGTTGCACGTGACCTCTGAGAGTGGACGGTGATATGGAGCACTTGATCTTGGAGCTTGAGACGAAGTCTTGTTCTGAAAGCCAGGGTTGGGTGGCTGGGAAGATCCACTGCCACCTTTGCTCTTCTGCTGATAAGGCTGACGGAACGGAGGAGGAGGAAGCCAATACTTTTGCTGCTTAGCCACTTGAGCTGAGGAAGGAGTAGCATCTCTGACTCGCTTCTTGGAAGCATCGCACTTCAGTTGAGCAGTCTCTTGCTTCATTGCCATGTTGTAAAACTCATCGTACCTCTTGGGCTCAAAGAGGACAAGAGCTAGCTGGATTTCTTCTCTGAGACCACCCCTGAACTGGTATATCATGCTCTTCTCGTCAGGGACGTCTTGCTTAGCAAAACAGGCGAGCTTCTGAAACATCTTGTTGTACTCGTAGACAGACATAGAGCCTTGCTTCAGGTTGCGGAATTCCTCACGCTTGCTTTCAACCACGCTCTGAGGAATATGATGAGCTTTGAAATCTTGACGGAATTCATCCCAGGTAATCACACGGCCTCCTCTGGAATCTTTGTACTGCTGAAACCATTCTGCAGCTTGGTCTTTGAGTTGGAAGGAAGCGAACTTGACAAAGTCCTCAGGCCTGACGTTACTGCACTCGAAATGCTTGCATATGTCCACGAGCCAATCATTAGTGTCTGTTGCCTCAACACAATTGCTGAAGGTCTTTGGCTGGTTAGCAAGGAACTGGTTGAGTGTAGCAAAGTGATTCTGATTGTTGCCTTGGCCCCGGTTCCCTTGATTGCGCTCTTGAAGAAGTTGCATGATCAGCTGCGTGGTTGCATTGGTAGCGGCCATCACAGCTTGCCATGCCTCCGGAGGTGGAGGTGGTGGTGGAGGATCAGGATTCGGAGTCGTGCGCGTTGGAGGAGCCATCCTGAAGAGGTTGACATCCATTAGCACATTGACAGACAAATTTCGAAGCTGAATCAAACGGGTTGAAATTGCAACATATAGTCTTCACATCCGAACAAAATGAACGAATGCATTCCAATTGAAATGGTCACATATCCATAAATTAGAAGCCACTTAGAATTGAGGTAGAAGAAAAAATAACAAGGTACGGAACAAGAATGAATACTCGGTAAGGATCACCCAATCTCAAACCAAATATCCGTGGAAGAAGAACTAGAGCTACAAGAACTCCCACCTATGAAACTCCCGAACCTTTCCGGTTATGCAATCAGGTGTTGGGGATACAGGGGAAGCATAATATCTCACCCAAATCTAGCAAACCTGTAGGATCGAAAGTATGTCTAGAGGGGGGGGGGGTGATTAGACTACTTGACCAAATAAAAACTTAACCTTTTCCCAATTTTAGTTCTTGGCAGATTTTAGCTATTTTAGGACAAGTCAAGCAATCATCACACAATTCAAGCAAGCATGCAAACAGTATATTGGCAGCGGAAAGTAAAGCATGCAACTTGCAAGAATGTAAAGGGAAGGGTTTGGAGAATTCAAACGCAATTGGAGACACGGATGTTTTTCCCGTGGTTCGGATAGGTGGTGCTATCCTACATCCACGTTGATGGAGACTTCAACCCATGAAGGGTAACGGTCGCGCGAGTCCACGAAGGGCTCCACCCACGAAGGGTCCACGAAGTAGCAACCTTGTCTATCCCACCATGGCCATCGCCCACGAAGGACTTGCCTCACTAGCGGTAGATCTTCATGAAGTAGGCGATCTCCTTGCCCTTACAAACTCCTTGGTTCAACTCCACAATCTTGTCGGAGGCTCCCAAGTGACACCTGGCCAATCTAGGAGACACCACTCTCCAAGAAGTAACAAATGGTGTGTTGATGATGAACTCCTTGCTCTTGTGCTTCAAATGATAGTCTCCCCAACACTCAACTCTCTCTCATAGGATTTGGATCTGGTGGAAAGAATATTTGAGTGGAAAGCAACTTGGGGAAGGCTAGAGATCAAGATTCATATGGTAGGAATGGAATATCTTGGTCTCAACACATGAGTAGGTGGTTCTCTCTCAGAACATATGAGTTGGAAGTGTAGATGTGTTCTGATGTCTCTCTCCATGAATGAAGAGGAGGTGGAGGGGTATATATAGCCTCCACACAAAATCCAACCGTTACACACAGTTTTCCAATCTCGGTGGGACCGAATCAACAAACTCGGTCGGACCGAAAAGGTAAACCTAGTGACCGTTAGAGATTTTCGGTGGGACTGACATGGAACTCGGTAGGACCGATTTTGTTAGGGTTAGGGCATAACATAATCTCGGTGAGACCGATTACACAAACTCGGTGAGACTGATTTGGTAATTAGCTAACCAGAGAGTTGGTCAGGCAAACTCGATGGGACCGATTTGCTCTTTCGGTGGGACCGAAAAGTTACAAAAAGGTAACGGAGAGTTTACATTGCAATCTCGGTGGGACCGATTCGCTCTTTCGGTGAGACCGAAAAGTTGCGAAAGGGAAACAGAGAGTTTGCAATCCCATCTCGGTGAGACCGAGATCCCTATCGGTAGAACCGAATTGGTAGGGTTTGGCAGTGGCTTATGACAAGTGAAACTCGGTGGCGCCGGATAGGAAGAATCGGTAGGACCGAGTTTGGCTTAGGGTTTAGGTCATATGTGGATATGGGAAAGTAGTTGAGGGTTTTGGAGCATATCACTAAGCACATGAAGCAAGAGGCTCATTAAGCAACACCTCATCCCTCCTTGATAGTATTGGCTTTTCCTAAAGACTCAATGAGATCTTGGATCACTAAAATATAAAATGAAGAGTCTTGAGCTTTTGAGCTTGAGCCAATCCTTTGTCCTTAGCATTTTGAGGGTTCCACTTTCACCATCCATGCCATGCCAATCATGGAGCTTTCCTAAAATAATCATCTTGGAATAGCATTAGCTCAATGAGCTATATGTTGTTATGAATTACCAAAACCACCTATGGATAGTTGCACTTTCAATCTCCCCCTTTTCGGTAATTGATGACAACATATAGATCAAAGCTTCGACAAATGATAATAAGAGTGAATTACATCGTCGCTTTGAGAAGTATGTGATAAGTAAGAGCTCCCCCTAAATTTGTGCATATTTAAGATTTGCTTTGGACTGCAAATGCACAAAGAGTTAGAGTCATGGGTTACTCTTCCATGTGACATACATCTTGGTGGAGCGCTTAAAATGGTAAGAATGAAATACATGCACTCATCACCAAGAAAAGTGAATGATCACATAAGATAGATAAGATAATAGCATTCACCAAGCATTAAGTGTAGCTTATGATCAAACACATGATCATTAATGTCTCACAAGCATATCAAAGTATCTCGACCAAAAGCAAACAATGTTCGAAAAACCACCAAAGTAAAGCAAGAGAGAAAAAACAACACTCTCTCTCTCTCGAAGCCTATGATCTATACATTTTCTCCCCCTTTGGCAACAAGTTACCAAAAAGTTCCTAGAAAATGCATAGTGCTAAATCGACACTCAGGCTTGATCTTCAGGTGGTGGTGGAGTTCGGATCACTCCAAGGACGAAGGCTTCCGTAGACGCGGTTGGAGTTGAAGTTGAAGTTGATGCTGGAGCAGGTGGGGCTGGTGCTGCGGCTGGAGCTGAGGTGGTTGCTCTTGTGTCAGGAACTGGCACTGCAGACGACCTCGGACCTCGTGGCACTCTGGCAAAGGCATCAGTGGTTGTCTTCCCTTTCCTCTCCCGCATGTCATCTTGGAGCTGCTCCACTGCAGTCTGAATCTCTGTCACCTTGATATCCAAGTCATAGAACTTCTGTTCTACGATTCTCTCTAGGCTTGCCTGGTTCTGAGTTAGGGTGGCTAGTCCTTTCTCAATCCGCAGGGTGGATGCAATCAAGTAACTGAGCTGCTCTTTCTTGGTCTTCAAGAAGTAATCAAATGCCTCCTCTTCAGTTGGCATCTTGGCAGCTTTCTCCTTTATTGCCTTCTCCTTCTTGGCTTGTGCATGGGCTAAAGATGGTTCATCTCTGGTCATCACAACTTGGTTGTCCTCGAACTCTGGATAGATAGGCAAATGTTCCTTGTCCAACAAGTATGTGTCTGTGCCCATTCTTGAGTTAATCAACATCTGGATCTGAGGGGCATATCCACAACTCCTCTTCTGATCTGCTGCAGTCCTCTTGATAGTCTCTACCATGAGGCTCATGACCTTGAATTTCTGAGGCACATCAAAGATATGTAGCAAATTAATGGCATGACCTCTGATCATCGTGTGATCTCCAGACTTGGGCAAAAGTGTGTGCCTAAGAATCCAGTTGATGGTTGGCAGCCCTGACAGAAGATAATGCACTGAGCCAAACTTGAACGTATCAAGTGCTTCATTTGGAATCTCCTTGTACATGTTTGACATTGAGTTATGATCCATCTTCTTCTTGGAATAGACATCCAAGTCATCTTCATGCTCTTCTGGGGCATTGATCAGCTGAGCCCATTCAGCAACTGTAGATTGGTACCTCGTACCTTCTGACATCCAAATAATCTTTCCATCTAGATAAAAATGTGCTGTGGAGTAGAACTGCATGATAAGCTCCTCATTCCACTTTGTGAGCTTCTGCCCAACAAAGTCTGCTACTCCACATGCCTTGAAGCTGTCCTGCACTCCAGGGTAGTGCTCTTCATTCTCCTTGATATATTCCCAGTTGACCCATCTCATATCACAAACTATGGGCTTCTTATCTAGTAGCACTGTCTCATAGAAATCTTGTTGTTCCTTGGTGTGAAACCTGTAGTCAACAGCAGTCCTCCTCCTGATAGCATAGGGATCTGCTTCTCTCCACTTCCTCAGCCCCGAGTCTCTTCTGAGCTTCATATCCTCAGCCACAGGATGAGCATCATTGTGGTCTGGGATCTTGGGCTTGAGCTTTCTCAGAACATGCTCTTCATCATCTTCTTCAACAATAGTCTCAGGCACTGGGGCCTTGTTCTTCTCAGTTGCAGGTATGCTCCTTGTATTCCTCTTTGGTTTTGGCTTTGGAGCTGGCTTGGCCTTGGAAGCAGTTGCTCCTGATCTTATGGCATCACCCATCAGCTTGGGTGCCTTAGGTGCTGGTGCAGCAACCTCTTCTTCCTCTTCCTCTTCTTCCATGATGGAAGCCTTTCCAAGCACTTTGGCTACGGCCTTCTTGACCCTTTCCTTACTTTTCTTTCCTTCTGCAGCAGCTGGCTCTATCGGAGTGGGCTTCACAGGAATCTGAGTTGAGGCTCTGGCCTTTGGCATAGGCTGCCTGCCTGCTGGCCTTTTGACCTTCATCCCTGGCTTTATGTTCTATGCTGGGCCATATTCTTTCTTGAGCACAGTTCTCTTTGATGTGGCTTCCTCTTCCTCTGCCACATAATCTTCATCCTCAGAATCTGAAGTTCTCTTCTTCCTCTGTCTGGTGGCAGCTTTTGGCAGGTTGCTAGGGGTGCTCCTGCTGCCATCATTTGAAGAACTTGAGGGACTAGTGCCCTCATTCATTTGCACTTGCTGCTCTGACAAATTCTGGCTATCACTTTGGTCTGACATGATGAACAACCTGACTGCTGACCCTGTGAACAGTTTATAGATGAGGTAGAGTGGATGAGCATCACAAAATGCAGAGATTTTTGCAAAAGAATGATTCAAAAACTTAGTTTTAGTTTTCCATAGAAAGCATTTCGGATCTACCGATTTTTAAACTCGGTGACACCGAAGCAGTTTTTGGAACCTAAACTAGTGAACTCGGTCAGACCGAGTCACAGTTCGGTGGCACCGAGACTGCTAGGGTTTCACAAAGTTCCAAAATTGGTCACACCGATTAGTAATACTCGGTCAGACCGAGTCTCACTTGTGCAATGGCATAAGCCAAATCGGTGGGACCGAGTTTTTCAACTCGGTGGGTCCGAGATGGTTTCGGCAGAAACCTAACCCTAAAATTTTCGAATCAAACCTAATCTACGAGTTCATTGACTGGATAGAAGTTTACCAATCGTGGCAAGAATCATTATGATCACAATGTGCTAGGAATCGGATTGGGGAATAGCACAAAGATCGAGTCCATACCCTAGTTCGGCGGAGACTCGCTACGGCGGCAACGGCGGGGTTGATTCACGTTGACGGCGACGGAGACCAGCGACTGGAGGCGGCTGGCGGCGAGGAGACAATCCGGAGAACACATTGGCAGAGCGAGCTATCGCGCGGGCGAAGGGGTTCGGAGAAATTTCCAAATTTTTTCCCGTGACTATATATAGCCCGACCCTGTCGGTGTGACCGAGTGGAACAACTCGGTGGCACCGAGATGCAAAACTGTATTCAGTTATTGCAACTCGGTGTGACCGAATGGTTCAAATCGGTTGCACCGAGATCGAAAACATAGATCAACTTAATGATCTCGATAAGACCGAAAGTGGGGTATCGGTCAGACCGAGAGTCACAAAGAGGTTTTGGAAGTTTAAGTCTATGACGAATCGGGGACTCCGAGTGCTCCTCACACAGAGTGGTTCGAATCTGACTTGATCAAATTTTGTGATGTAGCATGAATAGAGTTTGAGACGAGAAAATCATAGATAGCTAGAGGAGGTTCTTAGGCATTCTTGTCCATCCACTTGGCAAAAGGAAATAAAACTAAACAGTCAAAACAACAAGTGGATGTCCTCGAATGAGTAAAATATGCAACCAACATGCTCACACAATAAGATGGCAATTGAAATATGTGACAAAGCATGCACAACCAATTCTAGCATCTATCAAGCAATTTGCGATGACTATGTCATCTATATATGAGTATATTGACTTAGGAGTCAAGTGAGAACACTTGATCATAGGTCATACTCATCGTTTAAGCTCAAGTGGGGTTACCACTTTTACATAAAGCATTGTTGTGTTCACATCCTTAGAGTTGCTTTAGCTCAAGTCTTAGAGTAAAGCTCCCCCTAGATGTGATATCCCCCCTAAGAGGGATGAACTAACCTTGGGTTTTGTTGATGATGACTTCATGTAGATGTTGAAGATGTGGATGCTCAATGTTGATGTAGATCACTTGGAGCTATCCATTTGAGTGAATTGCACTTTCAATACCTACATGGGTTAGTCCCACAAGGAACAAACAAGGATATCCATAGACATAGAGTGATGCACACACAAGATGATGTCCATGAATACTTTTAGGTTACCTTGTCCCTTGTCTTACCAACAAGAGGGTTTGTGACTCCTTGAACTAGTGCAAGTTGTGGAAGTTGATTGCACTTGTTCTTGCCAAAATGATAAGAGTGAAGTATGTTGGCGGAGTCACCCTCAAGAACTCTCTAGTTCTTCTTCTTTTGGATCCACACCATCTTGATGGAAATCCTTGGAGTTGTAGTCGTACTTGATGAAGTGGAACTTGAAGTAGCCTTGGGAATCCACTTGACTAAGGTCTTAGGAGCTTCTTCAAATGCATCAATTTCCTCTTGAAGCTTGTCCTTGCCTTTTTGCTTGTAGTCTTGTAGTAGAAGATCATCTTGAGCTTGTGTCCCCTTGAAGGAAGTATCATACTTATCTTGTTGAGGAACAAACTTTGTCTTGGGGTATTGATCTTCTTCCCACTCAACTCCATTGGCATTGAACTTTCGTTCAAAACCAACACCTTGATTCTTCCAGTGCATTCCTTGCTTGCGCACAATTTCCTCGAATTGCTTACTCCCGACAAGGCTTTCGTACACTCCTTTCTCTATAATTCCCTTCAATAAGCTATTTTCTTGCTCAAGTGTAACTTGGCTAAGAGAATCATTAGTGGAATCAAGTGAACTACTAGAAGCAACAATATTGGATTTAGCATGATCATTGTTACTACTAGAGGAAGAATCTTTCTTGTTCTTGTTACTAGACTTGACTTGAGGCATGTAAGTGGATAAGAGTAAACGCTTGGCAATGTAAGAAGAACTTTTCTTGTAGAGATCATTATTGATTGCCTTTAAAAACTCATGCTCTTGCTCAAGACTGAGCTTTTCAAAGCGTAACTTCTCATGAGTTCTTAAAAGTTCTTGATGATCTTCGAAGATAGTTTCATGAGCTAACTTAAGAGTGTTTAGTTCTTTAGTTAGAGCCTCAATCTTCTCCTAATCATTGTCATTCGTTTTAGCATGATTAATTGATGTTTCATCATAGTATTCATCACTAGAGTTGTCAACAAGTAAATCATCATCACCTAACAAGTCATCTTCATCACTATTAAAATCAACATACTCGGGGTGTGTTACCTTAGGACCTTTGGGCATGAAGCATCTTCCAATTCCTTCATTTGGTGAGTCAAATATGTCGTAGGAGTTGGTTGACACAAGTGCTAGACCGGCAACACCTTCATCTTGAGTATATTCAGAGTCGGAGTGATAACTTCTCTCGGAGTGGCTGTCGGAGTCGGAGCCAGATACCCATTCACCAAAATGAGCTTGATGTCTTTGTTTTGTGTAGCTCCTTGATGATTTTTCCTTCCTTTCCGAATCCTTGCTTCTCTGTGAGTATCTTCGTCCATAACGATCATCTCTACTCCTTCTCTCTCTTGGTGGTGATTCTTCTCTTTTGCTTCTTCTTTTTGGAGAGTCTTCTCTTCTCTTGTAGGGAGTCGTACACTCATTGGAATAGTGTTCGGGTCTTCCACAATTATAGCAGTTTCACTCTCGACTAGAAGATCTTTTGTCATTGTAGGACCTTGACTTGGAGCTTCTACTCTTGTAGAACTTGTTGAAGTTCTTCACCATTAAGCTCAATTCTTCATTGAAGTTTTGTTTCTCACTTGATGATGTAGGGGCTTCACATGAGGCTTTGTAGGCACCACTAGATTTGTTGTGAAGTTCCTCTTTATCCTTAAGTGACATCTCATGAGCAACAATTCTTCCAATTACCTCCGTTGGCTTGAGGTCTTTGTAATTGGGAATCATTTGGATCAATGTGCACACGATATCATATTTTCCATCCAAGGCTCTTAGAATCTTCTTGATGATGAATCTATCGGTCATCTCTTCACTTCCTAAGCCGGCAATCTCATTTGTGATGAGAGCAAGCCTAGAGTACATTTCAGCGACACCTTCACCATCCTTCATTTTGAACTTGTCAATTTGACTTTGAAGCACATCCAATTTGGATTCCTTGACGGAGTCGGTACCTTCGTGCATATCAATCAAAGTGTCCCAAATTTCCTTTGCATTCTCAAGACGGCTGATTTTGTTGAATTCTTCGGGGCACAATCCGTTGAAGAGAATATCACAAGCTTGAGCATTGTATTGCAACATCTTCAACTCATCCGCGGTAGCTTCACGGTTTGGTTCTCTCCCATCAAAGAAGTCACCTTGCAAACCAACACACACAATAGCCCAAACGGCGGGGTTATGTCCAAGAATATGCATTTCATTTTATGCTTCCAACTAGCAAAATTAGTACCATCAAAGTAAGGACCTCTACGGTGATAATTTCCCTCGCTAGACGCCATACTCTCCTAGGTTGTGAAACCAAGGCTATGACCACCAAAAGATATGGAAATCAAAGCAAATGGAGACCAAAGCTCTGATACCACTTGTAGGATCGAAAGTATGTCTAGAGGGGGGTGATTAGACTACTTGACCAAATAAAAACTTAACCTTTTCCCAATTTTAGTTCTTGGCAGATTTTAGCTATTTTAGGACAAGTCAAGCAATCATCACACAATTCAAGCAAGCATGCAAAGAGTATATTGGCAGCGGAAAGTAAAGCATGCAACTTGCAAGAATGTAAAGGGAAGGGTTTGGAGAATTCAAACGCAATTGGAGACACGGATGTTTTTCCCGTGGTTCGGATAGGTGGTGCTATCCTACATCCACGTTGATGGAGACTTCAACCCACGAAGGGTAACGGTCGCGCGAGTCCACGGAGGGCTCCACCCACGAAGGGTCCATGAAGTAGCAACCTTGTCTATCCCACCATGGCCATCGCCCACGAAGGACTTGCCTCCCTAGCGGTAGATCTTCATGAAGTAGGCGATCTCCTTGCCCTTACAAACTCCTTGGTTCAACTCCACAATCTTGTCGGAGGCTCCCAAGTGACACCTAGCCAATCTAGGAGACACCACTCTCCAAGAAGTAACAAATGGTGTGTTGATGATGAACTCCTTGCTCTTGTGCTTCAAATGATAGTCTCCCCAACACTCAACTCTCTCTCATAGGATTTGGATCTGGTGGAAAGAAGATTTGAGTGGAAAGCAACTTGGGGAAGGCTAGAGATCAAGATTCATATGGTAGGAATGGAATATCTTGGTTTCAACACATGAGTAGGTGGTTCTCTCTCAGAACATATGAGTTGGAAGTGTAGATGTGTTCTGATGGCTCTCTCCACGAATGAAGAGGAGGTGGAGGGGTATATATAGCCTCCACACAAAATCCAACCATTACACACAGTTTTCCAATCTCGGTGGGACCGAATCAACAAACTCGGTCGGACTGAAAAGGTAAACCTAGTGACCGTTAGAGATTTTCGGTGGGACTGACATGCAACTCGATAGGACCGATTTTGTTAGGATTAGGGCATAACGTAATCTCGGTGAGACCGATTACACAAACTCGGTGAGACCGATTTTGGTAATTAGCTAACCAGAGAGTTGGTCACGCAAACTAGGTGGGACCGATTTGCTCTTTCGGTGGGACCGAAAAGTTACAAAAAGGAAACAGAGAGTTTACATTGCAATCTCGGTGGGACCGATTCGCTCTTTCGGTGAGACCGAAAAGTTATGAAAGGGAAACAGAGAGTTTGCAATCCCATCTCGGTGAGACTGAGATCCCTATCGATAGAACCGAATTGCTAGGGTTTGGCAGTGGCTTATGACAAGTGAAACTCGGTGGCACCGGATAGGAAGAATCGGTAGGACCGAGTTTGGCTTAGGTTTTAGGTCATATGTGGATATGGGAAAGTAGTTGAGGGTTTTGGAGCATATCACTAAGCACATGAAGCAAGAGGCTCATTAAGCAACACCTCATCCCTCCTTGATAGTATTGGCTTTTCCTAAAGACTCAATGTGATCTTGGATCACTAAAATATAAAATGAAGAGTCTTGAGATTTTGAGCTTGAGCCAATCCTTTGTCCTTAGCATTTTGAGGGTTCCACTTTCACCATCCATGCCATGCCAATCATTGAGCTTTCCTGAAACAATCATCTTGGAATAGCATTATCTCAATGAGCTATATGTTGTTATGAATTACCGAAACCACCTAGGGATAGTTGCACTTTCAAAACCCTACATCCAGCTGTATCCATCCTTCAACACATAACCGAGAAAAACTTTGGAAATCATTTACCTCAACCTTCGAAAAGCATCCGTTATACGAGTTATGGCAATACTCCCGAACTGCCGCCCCAGTACTGGGTGCCGTCAAGGTTATCTCACCAACAACTGCATAAAAGATATTTTCGATGTCGGCGAAACTCAGGTATTCCAGAATCTCAATATAAAATTGTGAAGACAACACCTCGGTGCTCAACTCCCCGGGACACTGCCACAACCCCTAAATGACAGGAGGCACCAAGAACAATGTTCTCACAAATCGATCGGAACGATTCCAAGATACCCGTGTGATCCTAATTTTTTTTTGTGAAATTTGAGAAGAGAAGAGTAAAAACTCTACGTCAGGATGCCTTACCAGAGCGATGAAGGGACTGGGGAGTAAAAAGAATTCCTAAATTCTCCGATATATATAATCCTAAATGACTCAAAACAATTTTCTAGACTCAACAACACCAACGATTCGATCAAGCAGGGGGGATCCTAAGGTCAGGGAAGGCTCTGATTACCAACTTGTAACGCCCTCGACGCGGCTATATCTCCTACGTGTCGAAGCACGATTTAGAGGCATAACCGCATTGAAAGCAATGTCGCAAGTAAGGTAATCTTCACAACAACCCATGTAAATAGATAATAGGGGAAAAGGTACATACTTGCCTTACACTCGCCATGTCACACAAATACATGAATAACATTACAATAATCCAATTCACTCATGGTCCGACTATGGTACCAAAATAAAAGATCAACCCCAACATGCTACACGGTCCCCGATCGCCCCAACTGGGCACCTCTACTGATCATCTGGGAAAGACACATAATAACGACGAGAGTCTTCATCGAACTCCCACTTGAGGTCAAGCGCATCGTCTGGAACGGTATCATCGGTCCCTGCATCTAGTTTGGAAGTAATCTGTGATTCACGGGGACTCAGCAATCTCGCACCCTCGCGATCAAGACTATTTAAGCTTATAGGTAAAGGCAAGGTAATATGTGGAGCTGCAACAAGCGACTAGCATATATGGTGGCTAACCTGTTCGCAAAAGAGAGCGGGAAGAGAAGGCAAAGCACGAACGAAGAACTATGATCAAGAAGTGATCCTATAACAACCTACGTCAAGCATCACTCCAACACCGTGTTCACTTCCTGGACTCCGCCGAGAAGAGACCATCACGGTTACACACGCGGTTGGTTCGTTTTAATTAAATTAAGTTTCATGTTATCTACAACCGGACATTAACAAATTCCCATCTGCCCATAACCGTGGGCACGGCTTTAGAAAGTTCAAATCCCTGCAGGGGTGTCCCAACTTAGCCCATCACAAGCTCTCACAGTCAACGAAGGATATTCCT
The DNA here is from genome assembly GCA_034509565.1 of Triticum monococcum. Taxonomy (NCBI): domain Eukaryota; kingdom Viridiplantae; phylum Streptophyta; class Magnoliopsida; order Poales; family Poaceae; genus Triticum; species Triticum monococcum. The sequence continues at coordinate 209,291,452 of CM067847.1, read as the reverse complement.
TCTCCCGAGACATTCTGATCAGACTCGACATCCCGGTTTTACAAGACATCCTCGACAATGGTAAAACTAAACCAGCAACACCACCCAGATGTGCCGACAAATCCCGATAGGAGCTGCACATATCTCGTTCTCAGGGCACATCGGATGAGCAAGACGTCGGGTAGGCCAGCCCAGAGTTTCCCCTGGTAGCCCCGGACATCGCTCAGTTGGACCAACACTTATAGAAGCACTGGCCCGGGGGGTGAAAATAAAGATGACCCTTGAGTCCGCGAAACCCAAGGGAAAAAGGCTAGGTGGCGAATGGTAAAACCAATGTTGGGCATTGCTGGAAGAGTTTTATTAAAGGCGAACTATGAAGGGGTTCCCATTATAACCCAACTGCGTAAGGAACGCAAAATCCGGGAACATAACACCGATATGACGGAAACTAGGGCGGCAAGAGTGGAACAAAACACTAGGAAAAAGGCCGAGCCTTCCACCCTTTACCAAGTATATAGGTGCATTAAGATAACAAGATAATATAGTGATATCCCAACAATAAACAATGTTCCAATAAGGAACGATCTCCAATCTTCACCTGCAACTAGCAACGCTATAAGAGGGGCTGAGCAAAGTGGTAACATACAATCAATGGTTTGCTAGGACATGGTGGGTTAGAGGTTTGACATGGCAATATGGGATGCATGATAAGCAAGTGGTAGGTATCGTAGCATAGGCATAGCAAAAGAGCGAGCATCTAGCAAGCAAAGATAGAAGTGATTTCGAGGGTATGATCATCTTGCCTGCAAAGTTGTCAGAGTTGACTTGATCCTCGTACGCAAACTCAACAGGCTCCTCGTTAGCAAACTCGTCTCTCGGCTCTACCCAAACAAGACAAACAAGCAAAAGGAACACAATCAACCACATGCAATGCTCAAACAACATGATGCGAACATGGTATGCTATGCGGGATGCGATATGTGATGCATATGCAAGATTTGACAAGGAATGATTGAACTTGGCCTCAACTTGGAAATCCAAGAGTGCCACTGGAAAGGTGAGGTGATTTCGGTTGAAATCGATATAAATATCACCGGAATCGGATGCACGGCTTGGAAATGGCAAGCAAAACAAATATGGCACTGGTCTGCGATAATCAGCAAGTAGCCATCTAAATGCATCAAGATAAATATGCTACAGCACTCAAACATGACAACAAAATACATGGCAGGGATCCATTCATGATGCTTGACAAAAGATGAACACTGAGCTACGGAGAATTCATCCATTAACAGGTTCAGACAAGCATGGCAAAAGTGCAAATGTTAACAGGTTTCAGACTTAGTGAAATTAACACATGTTTGGAATTTAACATCAGGTAGCACACTTTAGAGCATGAAAACTACAAGCTATAGGAACTTAACATGGCAAATCAAGGCATGGAATGAAGCTACTCAAAGCACTTAACAAAAGTCCCTTAGTGACCTTGAGCCAAAAGGGATCAGAAAATACAATTGCAAGCATGTGAACATGGCAAAAACATAAACAGATCTCAGACTTAGTGAAAAACTCGAGCATGCAAAACAGTTAACGAGTAGGCATGTTTACGAGCTCGACGCACTCACTACAGAGCATGGCATGACAAACTAAGCATACACCCATCAAGAATACATGGCATAGACGCTAGACATGGCAAGAACAACAACATAGCATGAACGGATCAATAGCAACATCCTCGACACAATCGCTAACAAGTCAACAATCTGCCAGGATTCACGAAATAGCAAAAGTAGAGCTCGATTGACTCAAGATAGGGTGCTCCATAAATGCAAAAAAATACATGGATGGATAGAGCAACACAATGTTAACAAATCATCCTTACTGATCATCCTAAAAAGAGGCACGGATCACTAGGAAACAACATGAACATATGGCATAAAGACAAAATCAGGACAAGGACTTAGAGAAATTCTAAGTCCCTGTTATCAGCATTACCGAATACGCTACTTTGCAAGCTTGTGCTAGTCACCACACATATCACAAAAATACATGGTAAGCACCTCTGTAAATATGGCATGACATATAACAAAACTCATGTAGAGCTCAGGAGCATATGATGCACACATTAATCATGGCAAAAATGACAAATATCTATTTGATGAAACAGATCTGGCAATTTTATCACATAGCCCTCTTCCAACAGCATTTCGGGCATCAAGATGAGCTCAAATGAAAATGATGCAATTAGATGAAATTATGTACTCTTTGAGACGAACATTTTGATATGCTACACGCGTAAATTGGAGCTACGGATACGGAGTTACGACATGACAAAGATTGCAAAAATTCTTGGGTTAGTAGGAAAAAGTCAACCATGGAGATGTCCCAGATCTGGATCGGGCGCGGGTTACGATGTTCGCCGGAATTGGAGCTCGGGTCGCCAGAATTGGGGAGCTCTGGCGCGGCGTTGTGGAGGAAGGGCGCGGCTCCGACGCCGGTTGGTGGCGCGGACGAGGTGGCGGGGACGGTGGCGCGGCTTGCCGGAGCGTCGGGACACCGCGGCGACGTCAGCGAGGCAGGGGGCGGTGAGGTGACGATGGAGCCCGCAGTAGCCGGCGATGGCGGGCACGGCAGCGCGAGGTGAAATCCGGCGAAGGCAGGCACCGGCTCGGGGAAGAAGAAACGGGCGCGGGCGGCGCTCGGCTCGGGCCGGGGAGGGCCGCGCGCGGGCCAAGCGGGCCTACGCGGGCGAGGCGGCGATGCTATCCCGCCCGGGACAGGTGGCTATGGTGGATTGGTCCGGCGGAGCGGGCGGACAAGTCCGCTGCCCAGATTTTTGTCCGGTGGCGGCGGGTGGAGTTTTCTAGGGTTAGGGTGGAAGAAGACCCGGGATTTTTGGAGGAAGAGCTATTTATAGGCATAGAGGGAGCTAGGAAGCTCCAAATGGAGTGTGGTTTTCGGTCACGCGATTGTGATCGAACGCTCTAGACGATAGGAGGGGTTTAGGTGGGTTTTGGGCCAAATTGGAAGGGTGTTGGGCTGCAACACACACGAGGCCTTCTCGGTCCCTCGGTTAACCGTTGGAGTATCAAACAAAGTCCAAATGGCACGAAACTTGATAGGCGGTCTACCGGTAGTAAACCAAGGCTGCTTGGCAAATCTCGGTCCAATCCGGAAATGTTTAACCCCCACACATGAAAAGAGGTAAAGAGGGGCACCGGAGGAGATAGGAGCGCCGGAATGCGAAATGGACAACGGGGAAAATGCTTGGATGCATGAGACGAACACGTATGCAAATGCAATGCACTTGATGACATGATATGAGATGCATGACAAAGACCACAACGCACGAAGATAAAAACCCGAACCCGAGGAAATAAAATAACTTAGTGCCGGAAACGACAAGAGTTGGGATACATATAAGGTAAATTACATCCGGGGTGTTACAATATGGGTGCTAGTGCAAGTGCAATACCTCATTCATTATATAAAGAAATTATTCATGACATTGCACCTGCTGAGATAGAGGAAATTGATGTTACAATTAAGCTTGCCAATAGAAATACTATTTCACCAGTTGGGATTGTTAGAGATGTTGAAGTCTTGTGTGGAAAAGTTAAATATCCTGCTGATTTTCTTGTTCTTGGTTCCCCACAAGATAACTTTTGTCCCATTATATTTGGTAGACCCTTCTTTAATACTGTTAATGCTAAGATAGACTGCAATAAGGATATTGTTTTTGTTGGTTTAGGGGATATGTCTCATGAATTTAATTTTGGTAAATTTCATAGACAACCCCATGATAAAGAATTGCCTAGTAAAGATGAAATTATTGGTCTTGCTTCTATTGTTGTCCCTCCTAATGATCCTTTAGAACAATATTTGCTTGACCATGAAATGATATGTTTATGAATGAAAGAAGGGAAATAGATGAAGTACTCTTTAAACAGGGACCTATTTTGAAACACAACTTGCCTGTTGAAATCCTTGGGGATCCTCCTCCACCCATGGGTGATTCCGTGTTTGAGCTTAAACCTTTACCTGATACTCTTAAATATGCTTATATTGATGAGAAACAGATATATCATGTTATTATTAGTGCTAACCATTCAGAGCATGAAGAAAAGAAATTATTGAAAACTCTGAAGAATCACTGTGCTGCTATTGGATGTACTCTTGACGATCTTAAGGGCATTAGTCCCACTCTATGCTAGCACAAAATAAAATTGGAGAAAAAGACGTGAAACCGGTTGTTGATCACCAACGATGGTTAAATCCTAAGATGAAAGAAGTGGTAAGAAAATAAATACTAAAGCTTCTGGAGGCAGGTATAATTTATCCCAGTGCTGGTAGCCAGTGGGTAAGTCCTGTACATTGTGTCCCTAAGAAGGGAGGTATTACTGTTGTTCCTAATGATAAAGATGAATTGATCCCACAAAGAATGGTTACAGGTTATAGAATGGTAATTGATTTCCGCAAATTAAATAAAGCTACTAGAAAGGATCATTACCCCTTACCTTTTATTGATCAAATGCTAGAAACATTATCCAAACATACACAATTTTGCTTTCTAGATGGTTATTCTGGTTTCTCTCAAATACCTGTGTCAAAAGAGGATCAAGAAAAGACAACTTTTACCTGCCCTTTCGGTACCTTTGCTTATAGACGTATGCCTTTTGATTTATGCAATGCACCTGCTACTTTTCAAAGATGTATGACTGCTATATTCTCTGACTTCCGTGAAAAGATTGTTGAGGTTTTCATGGATGACTTCTCCATTTACATAACTTCTTTTGATGATTGCTTAAGCAACCTTGATCAAGTTTTGCAGAGATGTGAAGAAACTAACCTTTTCTTGAATTGGGAGAAGTGCCAATTTATGGTTAATGAAGGTTTTGTCTTGGGGCATAAAATTTCTAAAAGAAATATTGAAGTTGATAAAGCTAAAGTTGATGCTATTGAAAAGATGCCGTGCCCTAAAGACATCAAAGGTATAAGAAGTTTCCTTGGTCACGCTAGTTTTTTATAGGAGGTTCATTAAGGACTTCTCTAAAATTTCTAGGCCTCTGACTAATCTCTTACAAAAATATATTCCTTTTGTTTTTGATGATGACTGTGTAGAAGCATTTGAAATACTTAAGAAAGCCTTGATTTCTGCAGCTATTGTTCAGCCTCCTGATTGGAATTTACCATTTGAAATCATGTGTGATGCTAGTGATTATGCTGTACGGGCTGTTCTAGGACAAAGAGTTGATAAGAAATTAAATTTTATTCAATATGCTAGTAAAACTCTAGACAGTGCTCAAAGAAATTATGCTACTACTGAAAAGGAATTCTTAGCAGTTGTGTTTGCTTGTGATATGTTCAGACCTTATATTGTTGATTCTAAAGTAATTGTTCACACTGATCATGCTGCTATTGAATATCTTATGGAAAAGAAAGATGCTAAACCTAGACTTATTAGATGGGTTCTCTTGGTACAAGAATTTGATTTGCATATTATTGATAGAAACGGAGCTGAGAACCCCGTTGCAGACAACTTGTCTAGGTTAGAGAATGTTCTTGATGACCCACTACCTATTGATGATAGCTTTCCTGATGAACAATTGGCTGTCATAAATGCTTCTTGTACTGCTCCATGGTATGCTGATTATGCTAATTATATTGTTGCTAAGTTTATGCCACCTAGTTTCACATACCAGCAAATGAAAAAGTTCTTCTATGATTTAAGACATTACTTCTGGGATGACCCACATCTTCATAAAGAAGGAGTAGACGGTGTTATTAGACGTTGTGTACCTGAGCATGAACAGGAACAGATCCTACGCAAGTGTCACTCTGAGGCTTATGGAGGACACCACACTGGAGATAGAACTGCACATAAGGTATTGCAATCCGGTTTTTTATTGGCCTACTCTCTTCAAGGATGCACGTCGGTTTGTCTTGTCTTGTGATGAATGTCAGAGAATTGGTAATATTAGTAGACGTCCAGAAATGCCTATGAATTATTCACTTGTTATTGAACCATTAGATGTTTGGGGCTTTGATTATATGGGACTGTTTCCTTCCTCTAATGGGTACACACATAGTTTAGTTGCTTTTGATTACATTACTAAGTGGGTAGAGGCTATTCCAACTAGTAGTGCTGATCATAACACCTCCATTAAGATGCTTAAAGAAGTTATTTTTCCGAGTTTTGGAGTCCCTAGATATTTAATGACTGATGGTGCTTCACATTTTATTCATGGTGCCTTTCGTAAAATGCTTGCTAAGTATGATGTTAACCATATAATTGCATCTCCTTATCATCCACAGTCGAGTGGTCAAGTAGAATTGAGTAATAGAGAGCTTAAATTAATCTTGCAAAAAACTGTTAATAGAGCTAGGAAGAATTGGTCCAAGAAACTTGATGATGCATTATGGGCCTATAGAACCGCATACAGAAATCCTATGGGTATGTCTCCGTATAAGATGGTTTATGGTAAAGCTTGTCACTTACCTCTCGAACTAGAACATAAGGCATATTGGGCCATTAAAGAGCTCAATTATGATTTCAAACTTGCCGGTGAGAAGAGGCTTTTTGACATTAGCTCACTTGATGAATGCAGAACCTAGGCCTATGAGAATGCCAAACTGTTTAAAGAAAATGTTAAAGGATGGCATGACAAAAGGATACAAAAACGTGAGTTTAATGTAGGTGATTATGTATTGTTATACAACTCTCGTTTAAGATTTTTTGCAAGCAAACTCCTCTCTAAATGGGAAGGTCCTTACGTCATCGAGGAGGTCTACCGTTCCGGTGCCATAAAAATCAACAACTTTGAAGGCACTAATCCGAGGGTGGTGAATGGTCAAAGAATCAAACATTATATCTCAGGTAATTCTATAAATGTTGAAACTAATGTTATTGAAACTGTAACCCCAGAGGAATACATAAGGGACACTTTCCAGAATGTTTCAGACTCCGAAAAGGAAGAGGTATGAGGTACGGTAGGTAAACCAACTCCAAAACAGTTCTAATGGCAATTTTTCTCCGTTTTGGAATATTTATGAAAATAGAAAAATAAGAAGTAGTACGGGAAGGACACGAGGCTTCCATGAGGGTGGAGGGTGCTCCCTACCCCCTGGGCGCGCCCCCTGCCTCGTGGGCACCTCGTGTGCCTTCCAGACTCCGTTTTCTTGCATGATTCTTCTTTTGGTCGGTAAAAATTCATTATATAATCTCCCGAAGGTTTTGACCACCGTATCATGCAAACATCCTCTGATTTTGTTTTGAGTTGTTTCTGCTGTAGATTTAGAGCAAGATGTCTTCTCAAGAGTCAGTCAGGGAGAGTCAGGTGTCTCATCCGACACCGGGGCCAAGAGCAAACAACAATGCTGATCACTTTGGGCCATCAACTGAGGAAGAGATGGAGGCTGACTTGAAAAGGATAAATGCCATGGAGGAGGATGAAGAAGTTACTTCTCGTTTCTGAGATGGACTAACGACGGGGGAACTACAGAGCTCAGCTAATCCAAACTCGGTCATCCCTTCCAATGTTAGATTTCTTTATTATGAAAATATGAAAAAGAGTGTTACTTGTTCTCCCGTAGCTATGCAACATCCTTGGGGTGAAAGGAGCTTTAGCCATCACGGGCAAGCTCCATAAGGAAATAATGGACCTCAAGCAGCTAGTCGATAAGCTTGAGGAAGAGAATCGTATCCTGAAGGGCATCATCACCAAGAATATCACATCACCACTCCCGAAGAAGGAGACATAAACACATGGGTATGGGCACTCCCCTTGGCAACTGCCAAGCTTGGGGGAGTGCCCCGGTATCGTATCACCATCACTTTTATCTTTACCGTTTTTCTTAGTTTGATCCTTTTGGTTATATCTTGATCTAGTAGAATAAAGTTTTAGTATGATCTAGTTTTGAGTTTTGCTTTATGATCCCTCTATGTAATCGAGTCCGTGAGCTATATATAATAAAGATTAGTGTTGAGTCAAGGGCTTGGTTATCTTGCTATGAGTTTGAGGGAATAAAATAAAAGAGAAAGATAAAAAGAACTAAAGAGATCATATGGATCTTATCGAGAGTAATGACTTCACATATAAAGAGTATGCCGAATAAAAATTGTTGAGAGTTGACAAGCATAGTTTTGGTCATCGTTGCAATTAATAGGAAGTAATAAAGAAAGAGAGGTTTCACATATAAATATACTATCTTGGACATCTTTTATGATTGTGAGCACTCATTAAAATATGAGATGCTAAAGAGTTGAGGTCGGGCAAGGAAGACAACGCAATGGGTTATGTTTTCTTACATCTGAAATAAATTATATTGTTTTGGATCATCCAACATGTTGAGCTTGCCTTTCCCTCTCATGCTAGCCAAATTCTTTGCACCAAGTAGAGATACTACTTGTGCTTCCAAATATCCTTAACCCAGTTTTTCCATGAGAGTCCACCATATCTACCTATGGATTGAGTAAGATCCTTCAAGTAAGTTGTCATTGTTGCAAGCAATAAAAAATGCTCTATAAATATGTATGATTTATTAGTGTGGAGAAAATAAGCTTTATACGATCTTGTGATGTGGAAGAAATAAAAGCGATGGACTGCATAATAAAGGTCCATATCACAAGTGGCAATATATAGTGATGTTCTTTTGCATTAAGATTTTGTGCATCCAGCCATGAAAGCACATCACAACCTCTGCTTCCCTCTACGAAGGGCCTATCTTTTATTCTTGTCTATTACCTTATATAAGAGTCATGGTGATCTTCACCTTTCCTTTTTACATTTTATCCTTTGGCAAGCACAACGTGTTGGAAAGATTCGGATATATATAGCTAATTGGACATGAGTTTTCATGAATTATTATTGTTGACATTACCCTTGAGGTAAAAAGTTGGGAGGCAAAACTATAAGCCCCTATCTTTCTCTGTGTATGGCTAAAACTTCCTACCCATAAATATTGCGTGAGTGTTAGCAATTGTGAAAGACTAAATGATAGTTGAGTATGTGGACTTGCTAAAAAGCTCTTATATTAACTCTTTCTGATGTTATGATAAATTGCAATTGCTTCAATGACTGAGAATATAGTTTGTTGGTTCTCAATGAAGTTTCTGATTCATACTAGAAATTGTGATTGAATTATTACTTTAGCATAACATATCATATGAAAAAATATATATATATATGTTGCTGTTATACTAATGATCATGATGCCCTCATGTCCGTATTTTAGTTTATTGACACCTCTATCTCTAAACATGTGTACATATTTTTCGATTTCGGCTTTCGCTTGAGGACAAGCGAAGTCTAAGCTTGGGGGAGTTGATACGTCCATTTTGCAGCATGCTTTTATATCGATATTTATTGCATTATGGGCAGTTATTACACATTATGTCACAACACTTATGCCTATTCTCTCTTATTTTACAAGGTTTACATGAAGAGGGGGAATGCTCGTAGCTGGAATTCTGGGCTGGAAAAGGAGCAAATATTAGAGACCTATTATGCACAACTACAAAAGTGCTGAAACTTCACGACAACACGTTTCAGAATATATAAAAAATATTGGGCGAAAGAAGTACCAAAGGGGGGCCACCCACCGTCCACGAGGCACTGGGGCGCGCCCATGGGGGTAGGGCGCGCCCCCCACCCTCGTGGGCCCCCTGGTGGCCCTCTGATGCCTATCTTTGGCTATATGGAATCTTTTATCGAGGAAAAAATCGTAAGCTAGCTCATGAGACGAAATTCCACCACCATGAGGCGGAGCCTTGGCGGAACCAATCTAGGGCTCCAAGGGAGCTGTTCTCCCGGGGAAAATTCCCTCCGAGAGGGGGAAATCATCACCATCGTCATCACCAACGATCCTCTCATCGGGATGGGGTCAGTATCCATCAACACCTTCACCAGCACCATCTTATCTCAAACCCTAGTTCATCTCTTATATCCAATCTTTGTCCCAAAGCCTCAGATTGGGACCCGTGGGTTGCTAGTAGTGTTGATTACTCCTTGTAGTTGATGCTACTTGGTTTATTTGGTGGAAGATCATCTGTTCAGATCCATTATGCATATTAATACCCCTCTTATTATGAACATGAATATGATTTGTGAGTAGTTACGTTTTTCCCGAGGACATGGGAGAAGTCTTGCTATAAGTAGTCATGTGAATTTGGTATTCGTTCGATATTTTGATGAGATGTATGTTGTCATCCCTCTAGTGGTGTCATGTGAACGTCGACTACATGACACTTCACCATTGTTTGGGCCTAAAGGGAGGCATTGGGAAGTAATAAGTAGATGATGGGTCTAGAGTGACAGAAGCTTAAACCCTACTTGATGTGTTGCTTTGTAAGGGGATGATTTGGATCCATATGTTTCATGCTATGGTTAGGTTTACCTTAATACTTATGTTGTAGTTGCGAATGCTTGCAATAGGGGTTAATCATAAGTGGGATGCTTGTCCAAGTAAGTACAGTACCCAAGCACCGGTCCACCCACATATCAAATTATCAAAGTACTGAACGTGAATCATATGAACGTGATGAAAACTAGCTTGACGATAATTCCCATGTGTCCTCGGGAGCTCTTTCTATTATATAAGAGTTTGTCCAGGCTTGTCCTTTGCTACAAAAAGGATTGAGCCATCTTTCTGCACCTTATTTACTTCCGTTACTTGTTATCCGTTACAAATTACCTTATCACAAAACTATCTGTTACCGATAATTTCAGTGCTTGCAGAGAATACCTTGTTGAAACCGCTTATCATTTCCTTCTGCTCCTCGTTAGGTTTGACACTCTTACTTATCGAAAAGGCTATGATAGATACCCTACACTTGTGGGTCATCAGCATCCCATCTTTCTTATTTAACAATTATGGGTATACCTCGGTTTTTGTTTTGATCACATAATTTGTGTCCTTTGTGTTTTTGTTTTTCCTTTAAGAACCATGCTAGTATGAGATAGCCATTTATTGATTTATATAATACTTCATGTGCTTCACTTATATCTTTTAAGTATGATCTTATAGAATTGCTCTGTGTGCTTGACTTAAACCTTTTGAGTATGGCTTTATAGATTGCTTCATGTGCTGCACTTATATATTTTGAGCTTGGATATTGGTTAGTCTATATTAATTGTAGAATGCTCGATGAACTTCACTTATATCTTTTGGAGTATGAATAATACTATCATCTAAAGTGGATTTATAAGAAGTTTGCTCCAACTATTCCAAATGAAAAGAATTTTGCTTAGGTGGAGAGTAGTAAAATTTCTATGCTCGTAGATCATGAAAAGAATGCTTTATGTGATGGTTATATTGTTGAACTCATTTATGATGCTACTGAAAATTATTATGAGGGAGGAATAAATGTTTGTAGGAGTTACAATAATATCAAGTTTCCTCTCTATATGCTTAAAGTTTTGAAGTTATACTTGTTTTTCCTTCCTATGCTAGTTGATTCTTGTTCCTATAAATTATGTGCTCACAACATCCCTAGGCATAGGAAGTGGGTTAGATTTAAATGTGCTAGTCATACTATTCATTATTCTCTATTTATGTTTCAATTCTTATCTTTTATGTGAGCATCATTGAAATCATCATGCCTAGCTAAAAGGCATTAAAGAAAAGCGCTTGTTGGGAGACAACCCAATATTTACCCTTACTTGGGTGAAAGTTAATGTGATCTCGCTGTAAAAAACAGACACTTTGCGCTCACGATTTTAGCTACCATTTGTTACAGAAGAGTGCTTTTGTGCTGATTATCTTTGCCGAAGATTAATAGACAAATTCCTCACGTCCAAAAATTTATTTCATAATTTTTTGAGTAGCATAAGTATGGTTGCTGTTCAGATCATTAGAGACTGTTCTGTTTCTGACAGATTCTATTTTCATTGCATATTTGTTTGTTTTCTAGTTTCTATAGCTTATATTTCTCAATATAAATTGTAGGAATGATATGGTACAATAGGCATTGTGTGAGAACAATTATGAACCTTGTCTTTGATAGTACCAAAGTGAATGGTTTACTCTTTATCACACTAACCTATCTCACGAAGTTCCGTTAAGTTTTGTTTGATTGAAGTTTTCAAGATTTGGGTGAGATATCGATATGAGGAGAATAAGGAGTGGAAAGAGCCTAAGCTTGGGGATGCCCAAGGCACCCGAAGGTAATATTCAAGGAAGACTCAAGCGCCTAAGCTTGGGGATGCCCCGGAAGGCATCCCCTCTTTCGTCTTCAAAATTATCGGTATACCTTACTCGGAGCTATATTTTTATTTGTCACATGATATGTGTTTTGCTTGGAGCATATTTCAATTTCACTTTCTGTTTGAATAAAATCATTGGATCTGAAATCTTGAATAAAGAAGAATCCTCCCATCGCTAGTTAATTATTTGACTACTCAGTGTTCTTCACTTATATCTTCTTGGAGTAGTTTGTCATTTACTCACGTGCTTCACATATATCCTATGAGTAAATGGTTGAATGAATTGAATATCATAAATCTGAATTTATATACGTTTCATGTGCTTACAACATGGGGAGTAATGACTTCACACATAATAAGTATAGGTAGTAAATTTATTGGAAGTTAGCAAACGCAGAATTGGTCACTTGAACAATTCATGAAAGAATATTGAAGGAAGAGAGATTTCACATATAAATATACTATCTTGGACATCTTTTGCAATTGTGAGCACTCATTAAAATATGACATGCTAAAAGGTTGATTTGGACAAGTGATACGTCTCCAACGTATCTATAATTTTTGATTTCTCCATTCTATATTATCTACTGTTTTGGACATTATTGGGCTTTATTATCCACTATTATATTATTTTTGGGACTAACCTATTAACCGGAGGCCCAGCCCAGAATTGATGTTTTTTGCCTGTTTTAGGGTTTTGAAGAAAAGGAATATCAAACAGAGTCCAAACGGAATGAAACCTTCGGTAACATGATCTTCTCATCGAATATAACTCAGGAGACTTGGACCCTACGTCAAGACACGTAACAGGAGGCCACGAGGTAGGGGGGCGCGCCTACCCCCCCACCCCACCACCAGGCGCGCCCCCACCCTCGTGAGCCCCCTGTTGCTCCACCGACGTACTTCTTCCTCCTATATATATCCATGTACCCCCAAACGATCAGGGAAGGAGCCAAAACCCTAATTCCATCGCCATAACTTTCTGTATCAACGAGATCCCATCTTGGGGCCTGTTCCGGAGCTTCGCCGGAGGGGGCATCGATCACGGAGGACTTCTTCATCAGCACCATAGCCCCTCCGATGAAGTGTGAGTAGTTTACCTCAGACCTATGGGTCCATAGTTAGTAGCTAGATGGCTTCTTCTCTCTTTTTGGATCTCAATACAATGTTCTTTCCCTCTCTTGTGGAGATCTATTCGATGTAATCTTCTTTTTGCGGTGTGTTTGTTGAGACCGATGAATTGTGGGTTTATGATCAAGTCTATCTACGAATAATATTTGAATCTTCTCTAAATTCTTTTATGTATGATTGGTTATCTTTGCAAGTCTCTTCGAATTATCAGTTTGGTTTGGCCTACTAGATTGATCTTTCTTGCAATTGGAGAAGTGCTTAGCTTTGGGTTCATTCCTGCGATGTCCTTTCCCAGTGACAGTAAGGGCAACAAGGCACGTATTGTATTGTTGCCATCGAGGATAACAAGATGGGGTTTTCTTCATATTGCATGAGTCTATCCCTCTACATCATGTTATCTTGCTTAAGGCGTTACTCTGTTTTAACTTAATACTCTAGATGCATGCTGGATAGCGGTCGATGAGTGGAGTAATAGTAGTAGATGCAGGCAGGAGTCGGTCTACTTGTCTAGGACGTGATGCCTATATACATGATCATAATTAGATATTCTCATAACTATGCTCAATTATGTCAATTGCTCAACAGTAATTTGTTCACCCACCGTAAAATACTTATGCTCTCCAGAGAAGCCACTAGTGAAACCTATGGCCCTCGGGTCTATCTTTATCATATCAATCTCCTACTACTTAGTTATTTACTTTGCATCTTTATGATAAAAACATTATCTTATCATATATACCAGATCTCACTCTCGCAAGTGGCCCTATAGGGATTGACAACCCCTATTCGCGTTGGTTTTGAGGATTTATTTGTTTTGTGCAGGTGCGAGGGACTCGCGCGTAGCCTCCTACTAGATTGATACCTTGGTTCTCAAAAACTAAGGGAAATACTTACGCTAATTTGCTGCATCATCCCTTCCTCTTCAGGGAAAACAAACGCAGTGCTAAAAGAGGTAGCAAGAAGGAATTCTGGCGCCGTTGCCGGGGAGGTCTACGCAAAAGTTAACATACCAAGTACCCATCACATACCCTTATCTCCCGCATTACATTATTTACCATTTGCCTCTTGTTTTCCTCTCCCCCACTTCACCCTTGCTGTTTTATTTGCCATCTCTCTCTCTATCCTCCCTCTATTTGCCTCCTTTGGTCCGTTTGCTTTTTGTTTGCTTGTGTGTTAGTTTGCTTGCTTGTCACGATGGCTCAAGATAATACTAAATTGTGTGACTTCACCAATACCAACAACAATGATTTTATTAGCACCCTGATTGCTCCTCTTACCGATGCTGAATCTTGTGAAATTAATGCTGCTTTGCTGAATCTTGTTATGAAAGATCCGTTCTCCGGCCTTCCTAGTGAAGATGCCGCTACCCATCTAAATAGCTTCGTTGATTTGTGTGACATGCAAAAGAAGAAAGATGTGTATAATGATATTGTTAAATTGAAGCTATTTCCTTTTTCGCTTAGAGATCGTGCTAAAGCTTGATTTTCGTCTTTGCCTCAATATAGTATTGATTCATGGAACAAGTGCAAAGATGCTTTTATCTCTAAGTATTTTCCTCCTGCTAAGATCATCTCTCTTAGAAACGATATTATGAATTTTAAGCAACTTGATCATGAACATGTTGCACAAGCTTGGGAGAGAATGGAATTAATGATACGTAATTGCCCTTCTCATGGTTTAAATTTGTGGATGATTATACAAATTTTTTATGCCGGATTGAATTTTGCTTCCAGAAATCTTTTAGATTAGGCCGCGGGGGGCACTTTTATGGAAATCACTTTAGGAGAAGCTACTAAACTCCTAGATAATATTATGGTTAATTAATGTTTTTAGTGGAAAGATGGATGTTTTGAGTGGAAAGGTGCATGCGATAGAAGAAATTAATGTTTTGAGTGGAAAGATGGATGAACTTATGAGATTATTTGCTAATAAGAGTGTTTCTTCTGATCCTAATGATATGCCCTTGTCTACTTTGATTGAGAATAATAATGAATCTATGGATGTGAATTTTGTTGGTAGGAACAATTTTGGTAATAACGCGTATAGGGGAAATTTCAATCCTAGGCCTTATCCTAGTAGTCCCTCTAATAATTATGGTAATTCCTTCAACAATTCTCATGGAAATTATAATAAGATGCCCTCTGATTTTGATTCTAATATTAAAGAATTTTTTACTTCGCAAAAGAATTTAAATGCTATGATTGAAGAAAAATTGCTTAAGATTGATGATTTGGCTAGGAACGTTGATAGAATTGCTCTTGATGTTGATTCTTTGAAACTTAGATCTATTCCACCTAAGCATGATATCAATGAGTCTCTCAATGCCATGAGAATTTGCATTGATGAGTGCAAAGAAAGAACTGCTAGGATGTGTGCTAAGAAATATGCCTTTATAAAAGCGTGTTCTTCTAGTTCCTATGAAAATAATGATGAAGATCTAAAAGTTATTGATGTGTCCCCTATTAAATCTTTGTTTTGAAATATGAATCTTGATAATTATGGGACTTAATATGATCCAACATTACCTAGAAGGCGTTCCAAGAATTCTGAATCTTTTGATCTAGATGCTAAATTTGATAAAAGTGGGATTGAAGAAATTAAAACCCTAGATTTTGCTAAACCCACTATTATGGATTTCAAGGAATTTAACTATGAAAATTTCTCTTTGATTTATTGTATTTCCTTGTTGCAATCTATGCTAAATTCTCCTCACGCTTATAGTCAAATAAAGCGTTTACTAAACATATTGTTGATGCCTTGATGCAATCTTATGAAGAAAAACTTGAATTGGAAGTTTCTATCCCTAGAAAACTTTATGATGAGTGGGAACCAACTATTAAAATTAAAATTAAAGATCATGAATGCTATGCTTTATGTGATTTGGGTGCTAGTGTTTCCACGATTCCAAAGACTTTGTGTGATTTGTTAGGTTTCCGTGATTTTGATGATTGCTCTCTAAACTTGCACCTTGCGCATTCCACTATTAAGAAACCTATGGGAACAATTAATGATGTTCTTATTGTTGCAAATAGGAATTATGTGACCATAGATTTTTTTGTTCTTGACATAGATTGCAATCCTTCATGTCCTATTATTCTTGGTAGACCTTTCCTTAGAACGATTGGTGCAATTATTGATATGAAGGAAGGAAATATTAGATTCCAATTTCCATTAAGGAAAGTCATGGAACACTTTCCTAGAAAGAAAATTAAATTATCTTATGAATCTATTATGAGAGCCACTTATGGATTGCCTACCAAAGATGGCAATACCTAGATCCATTCTTGCTTGTTATGCCTAGCTAGGGGCGTTAAACGATAGCGCTTGTTGCTCCTGTTTAGTAATAAATAAATTATCTAGCCTCTGTTTCGGTTGTGTTTTTTGTGTTTAATTAGTGTTTGTGCCAAGTAGAACCATTGGGAAGACTTGGGGAAAGTCTTGTTGGACTTCCTGTAAAAAACAGAAACTTTAGCGGTTACGAGAATTGCTGTCATTTTTATTTGGAACGTGATAATTAGTTAATTCTTTTTGCAGATTATTAATAGATAAATTACTCACGTCCAGCAATTTATTTTAGAATTGTTGGGGTTCCAGATCTTGCGCTAGATACAGATTACTACGGACTGTTCTGTTTTTGACAGATTCTGTTTTTCGTGTGTTGTTTGCTTATTTTGATGAATCTATGGCTAGTAAAATAGTTTATGTACCATAGAGAAGTTGGAATACAGTAGGTATAATAAACATATAAATAAATAATGAGTTAATTACAGTAACTTGAAGTGGTCTTTTGTTTTCTTTCGCTAACGGAGCTCACAAGATTTTCTACTTTAAGTTTTGTGTTGTGAAGTTTTCAAGTTTTGGGTAAAGATTTGATGGATTATGGAACAAGGAGTGGCAAGAGCCTAAGCTTGGGGATGCCCATGGTTCCCCCAAGATAATCTAAGGACACCTAAAAGCTAAAGCTTGGGGATTCCCCGGAAGGCATCCCCTCTTTCGTCTACTTCTATCGATAACTTTACTTGGAGCTATATTTTTATTTACCACATGATATGTGTTTTGCTTGGACCGTCTTGTATTATTTGATTCTTTGCTTGTTAGTTTACCACAATCATACTTTCTGTACACACCTTTTGAGAGAGCCATACATGATTTGGAATTTTTTAGAATACTCTATGTGCTTCGCTTATATCTTTTGAGTTATATAATTTTGCTCTAGTGCTTCACTTATATTTTTTAGAGCACGGTGGTGGATTTGTTTTATAGAAACTATTGATATCTCATGCTTCACTTAGATTATTTTGAGAGTCTTAATAGCATGGTAATCTTCTTAAAATCCTAATATGCTTGGTATGCAAGATTAATAATAAAACTTTCTTATGAGTGTGTTGAATACTAAGAGAAGTTTGATGCTTGAAGATTGTTTTGAGACATGGAGGTAATAATATCAAAGTCGTGCTAGTTGAGTAGTTGTGAAATTGAGAAATACTTGTGTTGAGGTTTGCAAGTCCCGTAGCATGCACATATGGTAAACGTTATGCAACAAATTTGAAACATGAGGTGTTATTTGATTGTCTTCCTTATGAGTGGTGGTCGGGGACGAGCGATGGTCTTTTCCTACCAATCTATCCCCGTAGGAGCATGCGCGTAGTACCAAGGTTTTTGATGACTTGTAGATTTTTGCAATAAGTATGTGAGTTCTTTATGACTAATGCTGAGTCCATGGATTATACGCACTGTCACCCTTCCATCCTTGCTAGCCTCTTCGGTATCGTGCATTTCCCTTTCTCACATTGAGAGTTGGCGCAAACTTCGCCGGTGCATCCAAACCCCGTGATATGATACGCTCTTTCACACATAAACCTCCTTATATCTTCCTCAAAACAGCCACCATACCTACCTATTATGGCATTTCCATAGCCATTCCGAGATATATTGCCATGCAACTTTCCATCATTCCGTTCATCATGACACATTCATCATTATCATATTGCTTAGCATGGTCATGTAGTTGACATAGTATTTGTGGCAAAGCCACCATTCATAATTCTTTCATACATGTCACTCTTGGTCCATTGCATATCCTGGTACACCGCCGGAGGCATTCATATATAGTCATCTTTGTTGTAGTATCGAGTTGTAATCATTGAGTTGTAAATAAATAGAAGTGTGATGATCATCATTTTCTAGAGCATTGTCCCAAGTGAGGAATATATAAAAAAGAGAAAGGCCATAAAAATAGAAAATAAAAGGCCCAAAAAAAGAGAAAGGCCATAAAAAAAGAAAAGGCCCAAAAATAGAAAAGAAAAAAATGAGAGAAAAAGAGAGAAGGGACAATGTCACTATCCTTTGCCACACTTGTGCTTCAAAGTAGCACCATGATCTTCATAGTAGAGAGTCTCTCATGTTATCACTTTCATATACTAGTGGGAATTTTTCATTATAGAACTTGGCTTGTATATTCCAACAATGGGCCTCCTCAAGTGCCCTAGGTCTTCGTGAGCAAGCAAGTTGGATGCACACCCACTAGTTTCTTTTGTTGAGCTTTCATACATTTATAGCTCTAGTGCATCCGTTGCATGGCAATCCCAAATCCTTGCATTAACATCAATCGGTGGGCATCTCCATAGCCCATTGATTAGCCTCGTTGATGTAAGACTTCCTCCTTTTTTGTCTTCTCCACATAACCCCCCTCATTATATTCTATTCCACCTATAGTGCTATGTCCATGGCACGCGCTCATATATTGCGTGAAAGTTCATAGGTTTGAGATTACTAAAGTATGAAACAATTGCTTGGCTTGTCATCGGGGTTGTACATGATGATAGCATTCTTGTGTGACGAAAATGAAACATGACTAAACCATACGATTTTGTAGGGATGAACTTTCTTTGGCCATGTTATTTTGAGAAGACATAATTGCTTAGTTAGTATGCTTGAAGTATTATCATTTTTATGTCAATATGAACTTTTTCTTGAATCTTTCGGATCTGAATATTCATACCACAATTAAGAAGAATTACATTAAAATTATGCCAAGTAGCACTCTGCATCAAAAATTCTGTATTTATCATTTACCTACTCGAGGACGAGCAGGAATTAAGCTTGGGGATGCTTGATACGTCTCCAACGTATCTATAATTTTTGATTGCTCCATGCTATATTATCTACTATTTTGGACATTATTTGGATTTATTATCCACTTTTATTTTATTTTTGGGACTAACCTATTAACCGGAGGCCCAGCCCATAATTGTTGTTTTTTTTGCCTGTTTTAGGGTTTCGAAGAAAAGGAATATCAAATGGAGTCCAAACAGAATGAAACCTTGGGGAACGTGATTTTCTCATCGAATACAACTCAGGAGACTTGGATTGTATGTCAAGACACGTAACAGGAGGCCACAAGGAAGGGGGCGCGCCTACCCCCCAGGCGCGCCCTCCACCCTCGTGGACCCCCTGTTGCTCCACCGACGTACTTCTTCCTCCTATATATATCCACGTACCCCCAAACGATCAGGGAAGGAGCCAAAACCCTAATTCCACCGTCATAACTTTCTGTATCCACGAGATCCCATCTTGGGGCCTGTTTCGGAGCTCCGCCGGAGGGGGCATCGACCACGGAGGGCTTCTTCATCAACACCATAGCCCCTCCGATGAAGTGTGAGTAGTTTACCTCAGAACTACGGGTCCATAGTTAGTAGCTAGATGGCTTCTTCTCTCTTTTTGGATCTCAATGCAATGTTCTCCCCCTCTCTTGTGGAGATCTATTCGATGTAATCTTCTTTTTGCAGTGTGTTTGTTGAGAACGATGAATTGTGGGTTTATGATCAAGTCTATCTACGAATAATATTTGAATCTTCTTTGAATTCTTTTATGTATGATTGGTTATCTTTGCAAGTCTCTTCGAATTATCAGTTTGGTTTAGCCTACTATATTGATCTTTCTTGCAATGGGAGAAGTGCTTAGCTTTGGGGTCAATCTTGCGGTGTCCTTTCCCGGTGATAGTAAGGGCAGCAAGGCACATATTGTATTGTTGCCATCGAGGATAACAAGATGGGGTTTTCTTCATATTGCATGAGTCTATCCCTCTACATCATGTCATCTTGCTTAAGGCGTTACTCTGTTTTTAACTTAATACTCTAGATGCATGCTGGATAGCGGTCGATGAGTGGAGTAATAGTAGTAGATGCAGGCAGGAGTCGGTCTACTTGTCTCAGACGTGATGCCTATATACATGATCATACCTAGATATTCTCATAACTATGCTCAATTCTGTCGATTACTCAACAATAATTTGTTCACCCACCGTAGAATACTTATGCTCACGAGAGAAGCCACTAGTGAAACCTATGGCCCCTGGGTCTATCTTTAACATATCAATCTCCTACTACTTAGTTATTTACTTTGCCTTTATTTTACTTTGCATCTTTATCATAAAAATACCAGAAATATTATCTTATCATATCTACCAGATCTCACTCTCGTAAGTGGCCCTATAGGGATTGGCAACCCCTATTTGCATTGATTGCGAGGATTTATTTTTTTTGTGCAGGTGCGAGGGACTCGCGCGTAGCCTCCTACTGGATTGATACCTTGGTTCTCAAAAACAGAGGGAAATACTTACACTACTTTGCTGCATCATCCCTTCCTCTTCAGGGAAAACCAACGCAGTGCTAAAAGAGGTAGCAACAAGGAAGACAACTTAATGGGTTATGTTTTCCTATATCTGAAATGTTAAATTGTCTTGGATAATCCAACATGTTGAGCTTGCCTTTCCATCTCATGCTAGCCAAATTCTTTGCACCAAGTAGAAATACTACTTGTGCTTCCAAACATTCCTGAAACCAGTTTTGCCATGAGAGTCCACCATACCTACCTATGGATTGTGTAAGATCCTTCAAGTAAGTTGTCATCGGTGCATGCAATAAAAATTTCTCTTTAAATATATATGATCTATTAGTGTGAAGAAAATAAGCTTTATACGAACTTGTGATAGGGAAGAAATAAAAGCGACAGACTACATAATAAAGGTCTTTATCACAAGAGGCAATATAAAGTGATGTTCTTTTGCATTAAGATTTTGTGCATTCAACCATAAAAGCTAATGACAACCTCTGCTTCCCTCTGTGAAGGGCCTATCTTTTACGTGTACCTTCTACCCTTATACAAGAGTCACGGTGATCATCACCTTTCCTTTTTACACTTTTTCCTTTGGCAACCACTTTGTGTTGGAGCGATCCGGATATATATATATATATCCACTTGGATGCAGGTTTTCATAAATTATTATTGTTGACATTACCCTTGAGGTAAAAGGTCGGGAGGCGAAACTATAAGCCCATATCTTTCTCTGTGTCCGATTAAAACTTTGAACCCATAAATATCACGTGAGTGTTAGCAATTGTGAAAGATTAAATGATAGTTGAGTATGTGGAGTTTCCTTAACCAAAGCTCTAAGATAGAACCTTCCCAAAAATAAGATGAATTGCAATTGTTTGATGACTAAGAGCATGGTTTGTTAGTTTTCAAGAAAGTTTATGATCCATACTTTAACATGTGAATAACTTGTTACTTGATCATGAGAAGTTTTATGAGTTGAGCTACTGTTATGATATATAATGATGCTAGAAAAAATGATTGGAACTATCATTGATCAAACTCATGCGCTTGCTAGCAAGCACACTTCATAAATTATTTCTTTTATCATTTACCTACTCGAGGACGAGCAGGAATTAAGCTTGGGGATGCTGATACGTCTCCAACATATCTATAATTTATGAAGTATTCATGCTATTATATTATCCATCTTATATGTTTTATATGCATTTATATGATATTTTATATGATTTTTGGGACTACCTATTAACCTAGAGCCCAGTGCCAGTTTTCTGTTTTTCCCTTGTTTTTGAGTATTGCAGAAAAGGAATACCAAACGGAGTGCAATTGACGTGCCAATTTTTGATGATTTTTTATGGACCAAAAGAAGCCCCCGGAGTAAAAGAGTTGGGCCAGAAGAGTCTAGAGTCGTCCATGAGGGTGGGGGACGTGCCCCACCCTACTAGGCATGGGCCCCTATCTCGTGGATGACTCGGAGACCCCCCTGACATGAAACCGACGCCAACAATTCCTATAAATACAGAAATCACCAGAAAATAACCTAGATCAGTAGTTCCATTGCCGCAAGCCTCTGTAGCCATGAGAAATAAATCTAGGCCCTCTCTAGCACCCTGCCGGAGGGGGCCATCATCACCGGAGGCTATGGGGGAGGATCCTGAAGGGGCCATCATCGTCATGAAGGCCAAGGACCAGAGGGAGAACCTCTCCCCATCCAGGGGGAGGACATGGAGGAGGAAGCACAAGGGGGAGAACCTCTCCTCCTCTCTATCGGTGGCGCCGGAGTGCCATCGGGAGGGGAATCATCGCCACGGTGATCGTCTTCATCAACATCACCATCATCATCACCATCCTCATCTCTTTTACACGGTCCACTCTCCCGCACCCCGCTGTAATCCCTACTTGAACATGGTGCTTTATGCCACATATTATGATGCAATGATGTGTTGCCCTCCTATGATGTTTTGAGTAGATATCCTTTGTCTTTGGGTTGATTGATGATCTAGATTGGTACGAGCTGTATGTTTTATTATGGTGCTTTCCTATTGTGCCCTCCGTGTCGAACAAGCGTGAGGGAATTCTCGCTGTCGCGTCTTGCAATACGTTCATTATTCGCTTATAGTGGGTTGCTTGAGTGACAGAACCATAAACCCGAGTAAGGGGGTTGTTGCTTATGGGATAAAGGGGACTTGATGCTTTAATGATATGGTTGGGTTTTACCTTAATGATATTTATTAGTTGCGGATTCTTGCTAGAGTTCCAATCATAAGTGCATATGATCCAAGAAGAGGAAGTATGTTATCTTATGCCTCTCCCTCATATGAAATTGCAATTACGACTATCGGTCTTGTTAACAATTGCCTAGGACAATTCCGCACATCGACCCATCATTATTCCACACTTACTATTTGTTATATTTAGTAATATATTCGAACTTTATGATAACAACACCTACTTTTATATTTTAGCTCTCCGATACCATGCAAGGTTATCCTCTTCATGCCCACAACGTAGTTTTATTTCTCGTTTCTAGTCGGAAGCAAACGTTCGGTGTACATAAAGTCGTATCTGTGGCAGATAGGACTTGAGAGAATATTGATCTTATCTTTAGCTCCTTGTGGGTTCGACACTCCATACTTAGCACTTCCACCATCGGGAATTGCTACGATGATTCCTTGCACTTGGGATTATCAAGCTCTTTTCTGGCGCTGTTGCCGGAGAGCAATAGCGTGGGATTGATATTCTCGTGTGTGCTTGTTTGCTTTCTTCACTAAGTAGATTTTGCTTTCCTTTTTTTTGTTTCTGTTTAGTTTTGGGTGAAACATACAAATAAAATTTTAAATAATGAAAATACAAAAAGAATTTACTTGCCTCTCATGCCTAAAAAGTTTGTCAATAAGAGAAGTGATTGGAAGATTATGCATTGAAGAAATGAGGGTCGACCTTGAGCACTTGTGTTCATGCTCATGGAAAAAATGTAAAAAAATTCATGGAAGCTTCTATGACAATAATTATCCCCTTGTATATATCCATTGTATTATAAAAATAATGTGCCAAGCTTCGGTTTTAGGATGATTAGATTGCTTGTTTATTATGTTCAGTACAAAAACAGAAACTTTGGCTGTAGCGCGTGATTTTACATTTTTTTACTGGAAGGTCAAATGGGTTGTCGGGGGTTGCTGATCCCTCGCCCACCTATGGGGATCGGCGGACCGAGCCCCTTTTGGTTCGGCGGGGGGGGGGGGGGTGGATGCACAAAGAGCAGATCGAGGCGAAACACACGAGCGAGACGATCGGTTTACCCAGGTTCGGGCCGCACGGATGCGTAAAACCCTACTCCTGCTTTGGTGGTTGTATTGAGTTCTTGCTCGGGAGCGGCGAGTGCTACAGTACACTCAAGCAGCTGGCGAGGCCGAGCGTGAGAATGGCTATCCTCCCCTCCCTCTGTTGCGCATGGGCCTCCTTTTATATGTCTAAGGGGTCACCAACACGTGGCAACAGAGGTGAGGGTAAAAATGTAAATGGGGTGGTAGCTGGTGCCACCGCCTGCTACAGTTGTATCCTACCTAACCCTGACGGCAGGGGACAAAGGCATTAAATGCCTGTCTGTGTCGCTTAGACGGGGCGGAAAGGGACCGTCAGGGGCGCCACCGTTTGCCACGATGGCTCCTTCTCAGCGCCTGCTTGCCACCGCATGCCCCTGGCTGCACAGCCTCCCGCCACGTACGCCAGGAATGGTCCTAGGGCGACACGTTCGTGGGTGAGCTGGAGCATGGGCTGCGGGGTAGTAGCTTGCCGCGGCAAGTGCCTTGCCGCGGATTGTTGTCTGGTCGCGCCCGGGAGCTTGTCGCTCACCGGGCCTTGTCGGGGCGCGCAGTGCACCGCAGCGAGCTTCTTGAGATGCTTTGGTTGGCCTTCCCGGGAAGCTCCTCTTGCCGGGGCCTCGTCTCCTTCCCGGCAAGCTCCTCTTGCCGGGGCCTTGCCTCCTTCTCGGCAAGCTCCTCTTGCGCCTTGTCTCCTTCCCGGCAAGCTCCTCTCGCCGAGGCCTTGTTTTGCTCTTGGATACTTTGTTCTTGAGTGGCCCCAAAGGGACCACGGAGGGTTTGGCGGTCGCCCGGCAAGCCTTGCCGCGGGTCGCTGCGACTACCCGTGCACAAGTTCGGGATACTAAGGTACCCCTACTTTAGTACACCGACAGGAGCCCCCGGGCCTGGGCCATACACGGTGCTGAGCGCTGTTGGGCCAGGCCCAAAACAGTGCACGGGCACGCGCGGCCTAGGGCACGCCATAACCCACTCCGCACCCACCGCGCACTCCCCAAACGGCACGCGTCGAACGCGGCGCCGTGCGTGACGTGGGCGGTGTGCGCGGGGCTGCGCCCCCACGCGCATGCGTCACGTCGCGGTAAAAGGGGACGGTTGGCGTGCCCCTCCCCGTAAACGGAGGGAGGCGTGGAGGCGTGGTGGGCGGAATCGTGGGTAGGTGTTTATTCGCGACGGCGAAACGTCCCTCCTCCCCTCCCTCTTTATAAGCAGAGGAAACAGGGGTTCGGCGCCATCTGCCCGTTGCTGCTTCCAATCTCAAAACCTCCGCCGCTCCCTGTCTTCTCAGAGCAACAAGAGAGCGGCGCCCTGCTCCCCCATTACCACTAGCGCCACCACCACCGTCGGCCTCCTCCACCACCTTCGCCATGGCTCCGAAGGGCGACAAGGGGAAGGCAGTGAAGTCGACCAAGGCGCAGCGGCTCGCGGTGATGCGGAGGGAGCGAGCCATCTTCCCCCCAAGCTCGACGCGAAGGCATTGCGGGAGCACTATTACCTGTTCTGGTCGGCGGAGACGCGAGCTCACCCGCGGACTAGGGTGCTCCCGGCTGCAGCCCACACGAAGGCTCCGGACGGGTACCCTTTCTTTGCTGTGTTCTTCTACTGCGGGCTCTGCCCGCCCTTTTCCGACTTCTTCTGCGATATTATGAACACATATGGCTTCTACCTCCTTGATTTCACCCCCAACGCCGTCCTCACCATGGCAGTTTTCGCACACCTTTGCGAAAACTTTGTCGGAGTCCACCCTAGTGTAGCTCTCTTCCGCCATTTCTTTATCCCTCGGGTAGAGAGAGGTGAGACTCTGTCCGGCGGAATCGCCTGGGTCTCAAGAGCCGGCAAGAAGGAATCTTATCTGGAGGGGGAGTTCCGCGACAAGTGGGAGGAGTGGAGAGCAGATTGGTGCTGGATTATCGAGGAGAGCCCGCAGCCATTCAACGTCCGGCGCCAAGCAGCAGCAGTGTGCGGCAATGACTGGAGTGACTTGGCCCCGGAAGACAGCAAGCTGACGATTGCCGTCACCAGGATCCAGCGCCTTAGGCTTGCCGGACTCACCGTAGGTGCTGTTGGAGCGGACTTTCTTCGCCGCCGCATTGCCCCTCTGCAGGAACGGGGAAGGCCTACCTGGGAGTTCAAGAACACGGCGGACATTATGAGGCTGCGCCCAGGCCTCAACTATAATTTCACTGTCCTCGAGCACACTAGCAGGCTGCAGGAGCTCTTCAAATACGATTCGGACCACTCCGAAGTCTTCAGTCTGCCGCAGGGCGTCGTCCCTTTGTGCAACAACTCTGCGCTCGATCGCATCCGGGCGATGATGCCGTTGTGCGACTCGCACGGAATCGAGCCAATTTGGCAAGAGCCCGCAGACGAGGTCGTGCAGTAGTTCTTTGACGACCTGGTGGAAGTGCCAATCCGCGCCGACGAGAGGGACGGCCTCATCCGCGACACCACCGAGGCGCAACTGGCGTACATAGCCACCAGGTTGGAAGAGGCAGCGGCAGCCGCAGTGGCAGGCGAATTTGGGTTTACTCTGGAGGAAGCGGCGGCAGAAGAGGCAAAAACTCGTGCCGAGCAAGAGGAGTTCCTCGGCAAGAAAGAGCTCACCCGGCAAGAGGAACTTGCCGGCAAGGAAGATCTTGCCGGGGGCAGCGCCGAGCCGAGCGAGTCTGTCGGGGATGCGAGCGACTCGCTGGAGATCGACTCTTCCTCCACTTCGTCTTCCGACAGCCCGCCGCCGGCTGCGCCTCCGTCTCCGCCAAGAAGGCGTCTCCGCAAGGTCGGGGATGTAGCGAGGCGGCAGGCGGGCCAGCAGTCGCCGCGCCGCACGACGCGCTCCACCGCGGCAAGCACTGCCACCGCGGGAGCGCCCCACGCTGCCGCCGCAACCGGAGCGGGATCTTCCTGGGCTGCCGCCTCTGCTCCTGCCAAGCGACCAAGGGAGCCTACCCCTCCTCCTTCACGCGCCAGACGCGGGCCGGATTTTGACTTCTCCGCGTTTAGCTCCGACGAGGAAGAGGAAGAGGAGTAAGTTCTTCTTATTGTACTTGTAATTCTTTGTTCTTCGCTGTTCTTTGTCTTGCCTTGTTCCTCACTTGCCCTCCTCTGCATCTCTTCCTTTTCAGGACTCTAGCGCAGAGGGGGACGAAGAGGGCCAGGGTGCCGGTGATCGTCATCGAGGACGAACCAACTGCGTCGACAGGGGACGTGCCTGAGACGAACCCGTCGGACCCGGCGGCTGATCTTCAGAGCGGCCCCCAGCATAAGCGTCTTGTTCACTTCCCACTGTTAGGCGCGTACGAAGATCCTTACTGTGCTGATACTTGTTTGTTGACTTGTGCAGGAGCAGAGCGGCCTCACCAGGGGAGTCCGGAGACCGCCCCTGAAGCGCCAAGGGAGAGTCCTCTGACGAGGGAGAGGTCTCCGGCAAGGGAGAGCTCTCCGGCGAGGGAGGAGGCTCCGAGAAGGGAGGAGCCCCCGGCAAGGGAAGGGACTCCGGCAAGGGAGGAGACTCTAGCAAGGGAGGAGGCTCCGACAAGGGAGGAGCCCCCGGCTCCGCAAGGATCTCCGGCAAAGGACCGCACCAGCGATCCCTCGGCGACGGAGACCACAGCGGCAGGCCCTGGCACAGGTAACTTCCTTGCTTCCAAAACTCCCCTTTTCTCCTTCGGCTTCTTGATCTTCCTCTTGGATTTTGCTCGAATTTTGCTTGAATCTTCTCCCCTCTTCCGGCCATCAGATCCATCTGCTGCAGAGCCGATGGAGACGGAAGTCGCCGCCGAGGAAGCAGCCGGCGCCGGCGGGGAGGCTGCCAGGGCTGCCGCCGCGGAGGCGGGCGGGGAGTCTGGCGGTCGTACTGACGACCCAGAGGCCACAGGAGGCCAGGCGCTGCTCCAACCACTGACTCCCCCGCCGCTGCCGCCGCGGCAGGCTCCGAAGAGCCCCAGCCTGGCATCTACCTGAAGGCCGGCGAGAACATCTTCATCAGCCTCCCCTGGGCGTCAAGCTCCAGGGCGCCGATCGAGGGGGAGACGCTGGACGGAGAGGTGCTTGCCTCTGCCGGGCTGAAGCTGGTTGACGCGCCAAGCAGAAGCAGCGGCGATCCTGAAGAGGAGCGCCTGCTGCGGAAGCTAGTGGCGCTCTACCGCACCCGTCAGGCCAAGCTGGAGTCCCGCGAAGCGCTCGTGGCAAAGGCTGGCGCTGAACCCGAGAAGCGCGCAGAAGAGCTCCGAGGGGCCCATCAGGAAGCTCTCCGCTCCCTGGCAAAGGAGCGGGAGCAACTCGCCGAGGCGCAGCAGGCCTTCCTCCTTGAGAAGGCCGACGTCGAAGAGCGCCAACGGATTGTCGCGGAGAAGTTGTCTTCGCAGGAGGGTGACTTGGCGCAGCGGAAGGTCAACCTCAACGGCCACGAGAAGGAACTTGCCGCGCGCGAGCGGGCAGTTGGCGGAGCCGTCAAGCAGGCCGAAGACGCTGCCGCAGCTGCCGAGGCCGCCAAGGCCGAGCTGGGGCTGAAGGTGACGCAGCTGGAAGTGGACCTCAAAGCGAGCGGCGACGAGCTTGCCGCGCTCAAGCTCGAGCGTGAGAGGGACGCCAACAGCTATTCGGAGCTACAGGCCCTCCTCACTGAGAGAGGCAAGGAGCTCGACGCCGCCAGGGCTTCAAATGCTGATCTTGAAGTGAAGCTGGTGGCTCTGACCGAATCTCTGGACAGCGCCAAGAAGCAGGAGACGGCCCTGAAGGAGGAGGTCAAGGCCGGCAAGGTGCTGCTGGCGAAGGCCGCCGCCGCCCGGAAGACTTTGTCGGAGGATATGGAGCGCTGGATGGAGGGTCTGGTGGACGTTGCCGCGGATGTCGACAAGGAGCTGGCGCAGTTGGGGATGGTGGATCTCGGGTACTCCTCCAACGAGAACCTCCAACCCAGCGCCAAGCTCACTTTGTTCTTCAAAGACGTGGCGACGGCGCTCCAGCGAATCCGGGAGCAGTTCCCGAAGCAGCTTGCCGACGAGTCGCGCAAGATCTGCGCGGGAGCTCTCTAGAAGGTGCTGATGAAGGTGGCCTTCCGCAACCCAGGCCTCCGCCTCAACAACGTCCTCCGAAGCCTGCCGCCAGATGCTGATCAGGAGGAGCTCAAGGCCCTTGTCGCACCTATCATGGACAAGGTGAGCGGGATCAGGAGGGTCGAAGGCGACCGTGTAGACGAGGCCGTTTATCTCCTTCTTTCCTTGTCGCTGTCAATCATGTTATGAAAAACAGTCTGTTAGAGCTGCGACAAGTTATTCTGTAATATACTCTATCCTTGATTAGTAATTGCTATGTTATTTCCTTTACTTGCTTCCTCCACTTGTATGCTTTTACCCTACGCTTTTAGGGAACTTGCCGGTGCGGGCACCTTTGCCGCGAGCGCTGAGTGCGGATCATCAGCAGCGGAACTCTAGCAGCCTGCCGGCGGTGCTGTAACCGACAGGAAACCTCGTCGCGGAGCTAGTCGCAGCTTACTTAAGTCGTTGAGCGGACTCGAAACAACAGTAAGGCAACTAGCTACGAGTTGGTTCCCTGCCGGCGGTGCTGCAACCGACAAGAAACCTTGTCGCAGAGCTAGTCGCAGCTCCCTTAAGTTGTTGAGCGGATTCGAAACAACAGTAAGGGGGCGACTAGGTACGAGTTGGTTCCTCCGCGCACAGGTTTTCCATACAAGGGATGATCGCAAGAAGGAAGATAACTCTATAAATTTAATTGCTATGTTATTTCCTTTACTTGACCCCTTCCTTTGTATGTTTTTACCCTGCGCATATAGGGAACTTGCCGACGCGGGCACGCTTGCCGCGAGTGCTGAGTGCGGAATGTCAGCGATCTGCGGGCGGTGCTGCGGTCGACAAGAAACCTCGTCGCGGAGCTAGTTGCAGCTCACTTAAGTTGTTGAGCGGACTCGAAACAACAGTAAGGGCGCAACTAGCTACGAGTCGGCTCCTCCGCGCCCAGGTTTCCCATACAAAGTACGGGCGTTCAAGGAAAATAACTTAAAAACTCAAAGGAAGTCTGATTGCTCATACTTTGGCACTTATCTTTTTCTGTTGCTTGCCTTCCCGGGGGTATGTGCTGAGCACATAATCTTTATGCACGGGGTCTGCGCCCGGCTTTGTACAAAGGATTACATGCAACAGCGGCAAGACTTGTACAAATGGGTGGTTGCCGGACGGGGTCCGACAACCGCGCCTCACGGGCAAAGCTTGCGAAGATGCGCAATATTCCAGGAGTTGCTCACTGGTACGCCATCTTCGGTCCCAAGGCGGACAACGCCAAGCCTAGCGACTCGCTTCACCCGGTAAGGGCCTTCCCACTTCGGCATCAACTTGTTGGAAATCTTGGCGGACTGATGACGCCAAAGAAACAAGGTCGCCTTCCTCGAAACTTTGGGAGTTAACTTTGCGGCTATGGTAGCGGCGCAAAGCTTGCTGGTAGCGAGTGGCTCGCACAACAGCCTGAAGATGATCTTCCTCGAGGAGCAGCGCGTCATATTGCCGCAGCTGCTCTTGCTCAAGCTTGTCATAAGCGAGCACTCAAGGTGACCCGTATACGAGTTCCGTGGGGATAACTGCCTCCGCTCCATAGGCTAGAGCGAAGGGTGTCTGGCCAGTGGCTCGATTTGTTGTCATTCTGATCGACCAAAGAACCACCGGCAGCTCGGCGCCAAAGCCTCTGCCAGAGAGGCGGGCGGCGGCGGCGAATGGTGCGAGGAACGAGATGTTCTCGGACTTCTAACTGCGCTAGAAGGAGCAACATCTCGTCCGAGCGACCGTGCCAAACTAGCGCCAGCATGTTGGCGTGCATGCTGGTCTTGAGCACTCCGAGATCCGCCAGCTTGATCTTGGCCCAGCAGACGTATGGTACCGTGGGTACCATGACGCTGCTGGTCCCGCGCCTCATGGGACGGGCGTGGTGCGTGTACGGACGCCGAGGTCTTGGAGTGCGCGCGGTCATTGTGGGAGGCGACCGCGCCGCCGACGTGCGGCACAGCCTGGTCCTTGGACCTGGCGGCGCCACAAGTCTCCCCGTCAAGGCCCGCTCTTCCGTTGGCGCCTGCTCCACCAGCCATCGGCTCCGGCGATGGCGGGCTCGGCGCAGACGGAGCGGCTACCTCCGAAGCCTTCTTCTTCAGCGGCATGTTGATGAAGACGATGAAGATTCGGCTCGTGCGAACGCCGGATCAGGTTCGCACAACCTCGAAGCGCCCCCTACCTGGCACGCCAAAGATGTCGGGGGTTGCCGATCCCTCGCACACCTATGGGGATCGGCGGACCGAGCCCCTTTTGGTTCGGCAGGGGGGCGGTGGATGCACAAAGAGCAGATCGAGGCGAAACACACGAGTGAGACGATCGGTTTACCCAGGTTCGGGCCGCATGGATGCATAAAACCCTACTCCTGCTTTGGTGGTTGTATTGAGTTCTTGCTCGGGAGCAGCGAGTGCTACAGTACACTCAAGCAGCTGGCGAGGCCGAGCGTGAGAATGGCTATCCTCCCCTCCCTCTGTTGCGCATGGGCCTCCTTTTATATGTCTAAGGGGTCACCGACACGTGGCAACAGAGGTGAGGGTAAAAATGTAAAAGGGGTGGTAGCTGGTGCCACCGCCTGCTACAGTTGTATCCTACCTAACCCTGACGGCAGGGTACAAAGGCATTAAATGCCTGTCTGTGTCGCTTAGACGGGGCGGAAAGGGACCGTCAGGGGCGCCACCGTTTGCCACGATGGCTCCTTGTCAGTGCCTGCTTGCCACCGCATGCCCCCGGCTGCACAGCCTCCCGCCACGTACGCCATGAATGGTCCCAGGGCAACACGTTGGTGGGTGAGCTGGAGCGCGGGCTGCGGGGTAGTAGCTTGCCGTGGCAAGCGCCTTGCCGCGGATTGTTGTCTTGTCGCGCCCGGGAGCTTGTCGCTCACCGGGCCTTGTCGGGGCGCGCAGTGCGCCGCAGCGAGCTTCTTGAGATGCTTTGGTAGGCCTTCCCGGCAAGCTCCTCTTGCCCGGGCCTCGTCTCCTTCCCGGCAAGCTCCTCTTGCCGGGGCCTTGCCTCCTTCCCGGCAAGCTCCTCTTGCCGGGGCCTTGCCTCCTTCCCGGCAAGCTCCTCTTGCCGGGGCCTTGTCTCCTTCCCGGCAAGCTCCTCTTGCCGAGGCCTTTGTTTGCTCTTGGATACTTTGTTCTTGACTGGCCCCAAAGGGACCACGGAGGGTCTTGGCGGTCGCCCGGCAAGCCTTGCCGTGGGTCGCTGCGACTGCCCGTGCACAAGTTCGGGATACTAAGGTACCCCTACTTTAGTACACCGACATGGGTCTGAAACTTTTTGCACATTACTTCTGTATAAATTGTTTAAATTTTCGTATTTTACTAGAAGTTTTCGTAATTACAGAAGTTTACTAAACTGCCAGATTACTACAGACTGTCCTGTTTTTGACAGATTCTATTTTCTATGAGTTGTTCGCTTATTTTGATGAATCTGTGGGTAGTATTAGGGGCTATGAACCATGGTGAAGTTGGAATACAATATATATAGTTCTAATATTAAATAGGAATAAGTTTGCAATAGTACCTAAAGGTAGTGATTTGCTTTATTACACTAACGGATCTCACAAAGTTTTTGTTAAAGTTTTGTGTGGATGAAGTGTTTGAAGATCGAGGAGCTATCAATATGAGAAGAATAAAGAGAGGCAAGATCTCAATCTTGGGCATTCCCAAGGCATCCCAAGTAAATATTTCAAGGATACTCAAGCATCTAAGCTTCGGGATGCCCCGGTTGGCATCCCATCTTTCTTCTTCAACAATTATCGATATACCTTGGTTTTTGTTTTGATCACATAATTTGTGTCCTTTGTGTTTTAGTTTTTCCTTTAAGAACCATGCTAGTATAAGAGAGACATTTATTGTTTTATAGAATACTTCATGTTCTTCACTTATATCTTTTAAGTATGATCTTATAGAATTGCTCTTTGTGCTTCACTTAATCCTTTTGAGTATGGTTTTATAGAATGCTTCGTGTGCTTCACTTATATATTTTGAGCTTGGATATTGGTTAGTCTATATTAATTTTAGAATGCTCCATGAACTTCACTTATAGCTTTTGGAGTATGAATAATACTATCATCTAAAGTGGATTTAGAAGAAGTTTGCTCCCACTATTCCGAATGAGGAGAATTTTGCTTATGTGTAGAGTAGTAAAATTATAATGCTCGTAGATCATGAAAAGAATGCTTTATGAGATGGTTATATTGTTGAACTCATTTATGATGCTACTGAAAATTATTATGAGGGAGGAATACATGTTTGTAGGAGTTACAATAATATCAAGTTTCCTCTCTATATGCCTAAAGTTTTGAAGTTATACTTGTTTTTCCTTCCTATGCTAGTTGATTCTTGTTCCTATAAATTATGTGCTCACAAAATACCTAGGAATAGGAAGTGGGTTAGATTTAAATGTGCTAGTCATACTCTTCATGATGCTCTCTTTATGTTTCAATTCTTATCTTTTATGTAAGCATCATTGAAATCATCATGCCTAGCTAAAAGGCATTAAAGAAAAGCGCTTGCTGGGAGACAACCCAATATTTACCCTTACTATTTTTGTGTGTTCTCATGATTAAGATACTTTAGTAATCTTGTTTTATAGCTTTTGTTTCAATAAAGTGCCATGTACGACCTTTGGGAAGACTTGGGTGAAAGTTAATGTGATCTTGCTGTAAAAAACAGAAACTTTGCGCTCACGAGTTTAGCTGCCATTTTTGATAGAAGAGCGCTTTGGTGCTGATTATTTTTGAATAAGTTTAATAGACAAATTAATCAGGTCCACCAATTTATTTCATAATTTTTTGAGTAGCAGATGTATGGTTGCTGTTCAGATCATTACAGAATGTTCTGTTTCTGACAGATTCTGGTTTCGTTGCATAGTTTGCCTGTTTCCTAGGTTCTATGGCTTATATTTCTCAATATAAATTGTAGAAATGATATGGTACAGTAGGCATTGTGTGAGAACAATTATGAACCTTGTCTTTGACAGTACAAAGTGAATGGTTTACTCTTTATCATACTAACCTATCTCACGAAGTTCCGTTAAGTTTTGTGTGATTGAAGTTTTCAAGCTTTGGGTGAGATATCGATACGAGGAGAATAAGGAGTGGAAATACCCTAAGCATGGGGATTCCCAATGCACCCCAAGGTAATATTCAAGGAAGACTCAAGCGCCTAAGCTTGGGGATGCCCCGGAAGGGATCCCCTCTTTCGTCTTCAAAACTATCGGTATACCTTACTCGGAGCTATATTTTTATTCGTCACATGATATGTGTTATGCTTGGAGTATATTTTCAATTTTACTTGATGTTTGAATAAATTCATTGGATCTGAAATCTTGAATAAAGAAGAATCCTCCCATCGCTAGTTAATTATTTGACTACTCAGTGTTCTTCACTTATATCTTTTTGGAGTAGTTTGTCATTTACTCACGTGCTTCACATATATCCTATGAGTAAATGTTTGAATGAATTGAATATCATAAATCTGAATTTATATACGTTTCACATGCTTACAACTTGGGGAGTAATGACATCACACATAAAAAGTATAAGAAGTAAACTTATTAGAAGTTAGCAAACACAGAATTGGTCACTTGAACAATTCATGAAAGAATATTGAAGGAAGAGAGATTTCACATATAAATATACTATCCTGGACATCTTTTGCAATTGTGAGCACTCATTAAAATATGACATGCTAAAAGGTTGATGTTGGGCAAGGAAGAAAACTTAATGGTTTATGTTTTCCTATATCCGAAATATTATATTGTCTTGGATCATCCAACATGTTGAGCTTGCCTTTCCCTCTCATGCTAGCCAAATTCTTTGCACCAAGTAGAAATACTACTTGTGCTTCCAGACATTCCTTAAACCAGTTTAGCAATGAGAGTCCACCATACCTACTTATGGATTGATTAAGATCCTTCAAGTAAGTTGTCATCGGTGCATGCAATAAAAATTGCTCTTTAAATATGTATGATCTATTAGTGCGAAGAAAATAAGCTTTATACGAACTTGTGATAGGGAAGATATAAAAGCGATAGACTGCATAATAAAGGTCTTTACTAAAAGAGCATTAAGATTTTGTGCATTCAACCATAAAAAGCGCATGACAACCTCTGCTTCCCTCTGTGAAGGGCCTATCTTTTACTTTTACCTTCTACCCTTATACAAGAGTGACGGTGATTATCACCTTTCCTTTTCATACCTTTTCCTTTGGCAAGCACTTTCTGTTGGAGCGATCCAGGTATATATATCCACTTGGATGTAGGTTTTCATAAATTATTACTGTTGACATTACCCTTGAGGTAAAAGGTTGGGAGGCGAAACTATAAGCCCCTATCTTTCTCCGTGTCCATTTAAAACTCCATAAATATTGCGTGATTATTAGCAATTGTGAAAGATTAAATGATAGTTGAGTATGTGGAGTTTGCTGAACCAAAGATCTTACAAAGACCCTTCCCGAAGATAAGATGAGCTGCAATTGTTTGATGACTAAGAGCATGGTTTGTTAGTTTTCAAGAAAGTTTATGATCTATACTTTAACATGTGAATATCTTATTACTTGATCATGAGAAGTTTTATGAGTTGAGCTTCTGTTATGATATATAATGATGCTAGAAAAAGTGATTGGAACTATCATTGATCAAATTCATGCACTTGCTAGCATTCACACTTCATAAATTATTTCTTTTATCATTTACCTACTCGAGGACGAGCAGGAATTAAGCTTGGGGATGCTGATACGTATCCAACGTATCTATAATTTATGAAGTATTCATGCTATTATATTATCCATCTTAGATGTTTTATATGCATTTATATGCTATTTTATATGATTTTTGTGACTAACCTATTAACCTAGAGCCCAGTGCCAGTTTCGGTTTTCCCCTTGTTTTTGAGTATTGCAGAAAAGGAATACCAAATGGAGTCCAATTGATGTGCCAATTTTTGATGATTTTTTATGGACCAACAGAAGCCCCCGGAGTAAAAGAGTTGGGACAGAAGAGTCCAGAGCCATCCACGAGGGTGGGGGCGTGCCCCACCCCCCTGGGCATGGGCCCCTATCTTGTGGACGACTCGGAGACCCCCCTGACGTGAAACCGACGGCAAAAATTTCTATAAATACAGAAACCCCCAAAAAATAACCTAGATCGAAAGTTCCGCCACCGCAAGCCTCTGTAGCCACAAGAAATCAATCTAGGCCCTCTCTGGCACCCTATCGGAAGGGGCCATCACCACCGGAGGCTATGTGGGATGATCCCAGAGGGGCCATTGAAAGTGCAACTATCCCTAGGTGGTTTTGGTAATTCCTAACAACATATAGCTCATTGAGCTAATGCTATTTCAAGATTAATATCTCAGGAAAGCTCAATGATTGGCATGGTATGTATGAGAAAAGTGGACCACTCAAAATGCTAAGGACAAAGGATTGGCTCAAGCTCAAAGCTTAAGACTCTACATTTTCTATTTTAGTGATCCAAGATCACATTGAGTCTAGAGGAAAAGCCAATACTATCAAGGAGGGATGCAGTGTTGCTTAATGAGGTTCTTGCTCAAAATGCTTAGTGATATGCTCCAAAACCCTCAACTACTTTCTCACATCCACATATGACCTAAACCAAAAGTCAAACTCGGCCCCACCGATTCTTCTTATCCGGCGCCACCGAGTTTCAAATGTCATAGCCACTGCCACAAACCCTAGGCAAATCGGTCTCACCGATAGGGATCTCGGTCTCACCGAGATGGGGTTCTAATCTCTATGTTTCCCTTCGTAACATTTCGGTCTCACCGAGATGAGCGATCGGTCCCATCGAGATTGCTATGTAAACTCTCTGTTTTCCCTTCGTAACGTTTCGGTCTCACCGAAATGAGCGATCGGTCCCACCGAGTTTACCTGACCAACTCTCTGGTTAGCTTATTACCAAAATCGGTCTCACTGAGTTTGTGTAATCGGTCTCAACGAGATTACGTTATGCCCTAACCCTAATCATATCGGTCCTACCAAGTTGCATGTCGGTCCCACCGAAAACCCTAACGGTCACTAGCTTTGCTAAATGGTCTGACCGAGTTTAATAATTCGGTCCCACCGAGTTTGCAAAGTTATGTGTAACGGTTAGATTTTGTGTGGAGGCTATATATGGCCCTCCACCTCCTCTTCATTCGTGGAGAGAGCCATCAGAACAAACCTACACTTCCAACCTATATTTTTTGAGAGAGAACCACCTACACTTGTGTTGAGACCAAGATATTCCATTCCTACCATATGAATCTTGATCTCTAGCCTTCCCCAAGTTGCTTTGCACTCAAATCTTCTTTCCGCCAAATCCATATCCTGTGAGAGAGAGTTGAGTGTTGGGGAGACTATCATTTGAAGCACAAGAGCAAGGAGTTCATCATCAACACACCATTTGTTACTTCTTGGAGAGTGGTGTCTCCTAGATTGGCTAGGTGTCACTTGGGAGCGTCCGACAAGATTGTGGAGTTGAACCAAGGTGTTAGTAAGGGCAAGGAGATCGCCTACTTCATGAAGATCTGTTGCTAGTGAGGCAAGTCCTTCGTCGGTGATGGCCATGGTGGGATAGACAAGGTTGCTTCTTCGTGGACCCTTCGTGGGTGGAGCCCTCCATGGACCCATGCAACCATTACCCTTCGTGGGTTGAAGTCTCCATCAACATGGATGTACGATAGCACCACCTATCGGAACCACGACAAAAACATCCGTGTCTCCAATTGCGTTTGAATCCTCCAAACCCTTCCCTTTACATTCTTGCAAGTTACATGCTTTACTTTCCGCTGCTCATATACTCTATGCATGCTTGCTTGAATTGTGTTAAGATTGCTTGACTTGTTCAAAGTTGCTAAAATCTGCCAAGAACTAAAATTGGGAAAAGGCTAGATTTTTTTTGGGCAAGTAGTCTAATCACCCCCCTCTAGACATACTTTCGATCCTACACCCATCATCAC
The DNA here is from genome assembly GCA_034509565.1 of Triticum monococcum. NCBI lineage: Eukaryota > Viridiplantae > Streptophyta > Magnoliopsida > Poales > Poaceae > Triticum > Triticum monococcum. The sequence goes on along the minus strand of CM067847.1, from coordinate 209,253,189 downwards.
CATGAAGGCCAAGCACCAGAGGGAGAACCTCTCCCCATCCATGGGGAGGCCATGGAGGAGGAAGCACAAGGGGGAGAACGTCTCCTCCTCACTCTCGGTGGCGCCGGAGTGCCATCGGGAGGGGAATCATCACCGCGGTGATCGTCTTCATCAACATCACCATCCTCATCTCTTTTACGCAGTCCACTCTCCCGCAAACTGCTGTAATCCCTACTTGAACATGGTGCTTTATGCCACAAATTATGATCCAATGATGTGGTGCCATCCTATGATGTTTTGAGTAGATATCCTTTGTCTTTGGGTTGTTGATCATCTAGATTGGTACGAGTTGTATGTTTTATTTTGGTGCTGTCCTATTGTGCCCTCTGTGTCGCGCAAGCATGAGGGAATTCTCGTTATACAGTGTTGCAATACATTCATTATTCGCTTATAGTGGGTTGCTTGAGTGAGAGATTCATAAACCCGAGTAAGGGGGTTGTTGCGTATGAGATAAAGGGGACTTGATGTTTTAATGCTATGCACTACTAGAATCAGCTACTTTGCCATCTGCCAGTTCTTTGCCGTCCGCTAGCGGACGACAAAGAAGCTCTTTGCCATCAGCTTCCAAAAAGCAGACGGCAAAGAACTGGCTGATGGCAAAGACCATGTTTGCCATCAGCCAGTTCTTTGCCGTCCGCTAGTGGACGGTAAAGAATCTTTGCCGTCGGCTAGCGGACGGCAAAGAGGGAGGGGCCCCACTGACGAGCTGCAAAAAAAACCTAACGGGCCCCCTCTTTGTCGTCCGCTAGCGGACGGCAAAGAGCAAGAAGGCGGACGACAAAGGGTGGCGGACGACAAAGAGGAGGGCCCCACGTAACGTTAACGGGGCCGCGCCCCACACCCCCCCTCTCTCTCTTTCTCTCCCACCTCTCGCCAGCCCCATCACACCACCCGCCGCCGCCGCCCCAGCGCCCCCCGCCCCGTCGCCAAACATCACCCCGCCGCCGCCCCGGCGCCCCCCCGCCCCGCCGCCCTGCCGTCTGGGCGCCGCCACGCCCTGGCGCCCGGCACCTCCGCGCCCCGCCGCCCCGGCCCGGCCCGGCGCCGCCGCCCCGCTCCTCCGCCGCCCCAGGCCGCCCCGCCCCGCTCATCCGCCGCCCCAGGCCGCACCGCCCCCTCCTCCACCCTGCAGGTGAGTCTCTCCTTCCTTTTTTTCCTTTTTTCTATTTTTTAGTTTTAGGTTTATGTTTAGTTTAGATTTAGTTTTAGTTTTAGGAATAGTTTATGTTTATAGGTTTAGTTTTAGTTTAGTTTTAGGTTTAGATTTAGTTTTTTTCTTTTTCTGTTTTTTTAGTTTTAGGTTTAGGTTTAGTTTAGTTTTAGGAAAGAAGAAAAAGAGAAAAAGAGGAGATCAGGAGAAGAAGAAGAAGAAGAGGAGGAGGAGAAGAAAAAAGAAGAAGAGGAAGAAGAAGAAGAAGAAAAAAGAGGAGAGGAGGAGAAGAAGAAGAGGAAAAAGGAACGGATGAAGAAGAAGAAGAAGAAGAAGAAGAAGAAGAAGAAGAAGAAGAAGAAGAAGAAGAAGAAGAAGAAGAAGAAGAAGAAGAAGAAGAAGATGAAGAAGAAGAAGAAGATGAAGAAGAAGAAGAAGAAGAAGAAGAAGGAAAAAAAGGAAGAAAAGGAAAAAGAGGAAGAAGAAGAAAAGGAAAAAAAAACCCGACCCGACACGGTACCCAGACCCCGACCCAGCACCCCGACACGTACGACACCCCGACCCCGAGACCCCGACCCCGACCCCGAGACCCCGACCCCGACACCCCGACTCCGACCCCGACCCCGACCCCGACACCCCGAGCCTGACCCCGACACCCCGACCCCCCAAGCCTGACCCGACACCCCGACCCCGACCCCGACACCCCGACCCCGACCCGACACGGTACCCAGACCCCGACCCGCACCCCGACACGAGACCCCGACCCCGAGACCCCGACCCCGACACCGACCCCGACACCCCGACCCCGACACCCCGACCCCGACCCCGACACCGACACCCCGACCCCCCAAGCCTGACCCGACACCTCGACCCCGACCCCGACACCCCGACCCCGACCCGACACGGTACCCAGACCCCGACCCGGCACCCCGACACGACAACCCGAGACCCCGACCCCGACACCCCGACCCCGACCCCGACACCCCAACCCCCCAAGCCTGACCCGACACCCCGACACCAACCCCGACACCCCGACCCCCCGAGCCTGACCCGACACCCCGACCCCGAGCCTTACCCGACACCCTGACCCTGACACCACATCCCGACCCCGAAACAACACCCCGACACCGACACGGCACTACCCCAACATCGACACGACACCCCGAAACAGCACCCCGACCCCGACACGGCACCCCGACATCGACATGACACCCCGACCACCGACACCTCCCGAAAAGGTGTTCTTTGGCCTTCCAGAGGCCGACGGGGTCATATATTTGTGAATTATTAGTTAGGTCATATATTTTTCGATTTAGTTATGAAAAACATCATATATAATTGTGTTGATCGTGTAGTTTTAAATGTGTAGTTGTTTCATCGCTGCGAGTTTTGGTGTTCGACGACCTCGCCGTGCGTTTGACGAGCTCTGCCCCTTCGTTCATGGGTGAGCACAAATGACAAGTCCTCCTCCCCCATTAATTATTTGATCTATTCCGATGAAACTTGATAGCTAGCTATATATGTGTCTTGAATCATCAGTATGCGTAACCAATATGTGTCTCCCATTCGAAAGCGTCATAGTTATAAATATGCATGCATTTGCATATTTATAACCTTGATTCTTTCGAATTGTCCAACGCTATCCATGGACAGCCCGAGTATGTGTAGATTGGGTTCGTTTTCCCATATGCTTTGCTCCGGATCCGACGCATTTATTTCGTCAGTGCCTCCCCTGTTGTTCTCCGGGTACACATCCTCTCTGTTTATTGCAGAGACGTGTATAAGGAGAACAGCGGGGAGGTGCTGCCGAAATTTTGCGTCGGATCCGGAGCATAGCATGGGAAAATAAACCCAAGCTACACATACACGGGTGGGATTAGGACCTATCATTACCTATTAGAGTGTAGGTTGCATGGACGTAATAAAATTGACAAAGTAGATCAACTGATGAATATATACATGGTGAATTACATATATAATTGTTGTGTGTCCAGTAGCTCTGAAAGTCAAGATGAGTGACCGTGCTTGGATGTATACCGGTCACACTGGTCAGAACAAATGGAGCGCTGAATGGTTCACAAAAACTAAGGGGTTTGTGCAAGCCGCATTTACAAATGGCCAAAAGAAAACCTGGTGCCCCTGTTTCCGGTGCGGCAATTGGGAAAAGAAGACAGAGGCTGAAATGGGCAAACACCTGCAGAAGAGTGGTTTTACGCCCGATTATACAGTGTGGACATTTCATGGTGAGTCTGCCCAACGTGACCGAGCTGAGGTGGATCGTCGTCGCACCGACGAGCATGGTACCGGGATGGAAAACATGGTGCAAGGCTATGATGATGCTCGGGATTCGGATGAGGAGATGGAGGAATCTGCAAAGGCCTTCAATGAAATGTTGGAGTCTTCGAAACGTCTGCTCCACGAGCACACTGAGCTTTGTCAGTTGGATGCCATCTCACAAGTAATGGCTCTGAAGGCTCAGTTCAACTTGGGCAGAGAATGCTATGACGCAATTATGACAGTATTTGGATGCTTTCTACCCAAAGGCCATGTAATGCCTGCAAACCTGTACCAGTCGGACAAAATCCTCCGTGCACTGAAGATGCCCTATGAGAAGATACATGCCTGTGAGAATGGATGTGCCTTATTTAAGCTTGACTATGCGGACTTGAACTATTGTCCCATTTGGAAGTCTTCCAGGTATATTGTGGTAGACAACGGTATGGGTGAGAAGACACAGACCAAAATCCCCGTTAGTGTTCTTCGGTATATGCCAATCGTACCAAGACTTCAACGTCTTTTCATGGTCGAAGAGATGGCCAGACAGATGACATGGCACAAAACAGGCAAAAGAACCGAACTAGATGCAGATGGGAATCTGATGATGGTACACACATCGGATGGTGTTGCGTGGAAAAAGTTTGATGAATTACATGCTGACAAAGCGGCAGATCCGAGGCATCCTCGAGTCGGCATCAGCACGGATGGGTTCAGTGTGTTTGGTATGACGGCAGCCCAATACAGTTGTTGGCCCGTATTTGTCTTTCCACTCAATCTCCCCCCGGACAGATTATGCAAAGAAAGAACATTTTCCTGACGTTGATAATTCCAGGACCCAACTATCCGGGCAAAAATATGAATGTGTACATGCAGCCGCTTAAGGACGAATTGCAAGAAGCTTGGGATAATGGGTTCAAGACATACGACGCCTTTAGCAAACGGAACTTCATAATGCGTGTCTGGTACATGTACTCGACGCATGACTTGCCGGCCTATGCGCTATTCGTTGGCTGGTGTGTGCATGGAAGGTTCCCGTGCCCCACATGCAAGGGAGCTCTTGAGTTTCGTTGGCTTCAGGCCTGTCGCAAGTTTTCTTGCTTCGACATGCATAGACAGTTCCTGGATCCTCGCCATAAGTTCAGGAAAGACAAGAAGAACTTCATCAGGGGTAGAGTTGTCAAAAACTCTGCACCACCTGCATTGACAGGCCAACAGACCTGGATCAGTTAAACGCTCTCGAGCCAGATCCACAACGTCCAGGGTACTTCAAGGGGTATAATACTAAGCACGCGTGGACTCACAAAGCATGGTTATGGGATCTGCCTTACTTCAAAGACGTCCTTTGCCCACACAACATCGACGTGATGCACACTGAGAAGAATATCGCCGAGGCACTTTTTGGTACATTGTTCGGCATAGATGGGAAGTCAAAGGATAATACTAAGGCTAGAGTCGATCTGGAGGCGCTATGTGATAGGCCGTTACAAAACATGAAAGAACCGAAAGGAAAGCAGAACTGGACGAAGCCAAAGGCATGGTTCAATCTTGGAAGGCCAGCTATGACGGAAATTCTCTTGTGGGTGCAACAGCAGTTGATGTTCCCCGATGGGTATGCAGCGAATCTAAAGAGGGGAGCAAATCTTGATAAACTGAAGATATTTGGTCTCAAGAGTCATGATTGGCACATATGGATTGAGCGGGAATGCCGGTGATGTTGCATGGCTTCATCCCTGAGGATTAATGGCTAGTACTAGCAGAACTCAGCTATTTCTTCCGTGTTCTTTGTGCGAAAGAACTATCGCCTGGCGTGCTAGAAGAAATGGAAGAGTTGGCGCCGGAGTTGATCTGCAAGTTAGAGAAGATCTTTCCACCGGGCTTCTTTAATCCAATGCAGCATTTGATTTTGCATCTCCCGACCGAGGCAAGATTGGGGGGCCCGTGCAAAATCGTTGGTGCTACCCAACTGAGAGGATGCAGAAGACGCTTCGAGAAAAATGTAAAAATAAACGTAGAATTGAAGCATCGATGGCTGAGGCATTCATAACAGAGGAGGCGGCAAACTTCGTAACAGCGCACTACGAAGCCAAAAATCGTCATTTGCATAATCCGAAGCCTCGGTACAATGCTGACGAGCCTAAAAAGGGTGGATCCAACCTCAGCCTATTCAAAGGGAATCTCGCACCAGCTAGTGTTTCACATCCAGTATCTTTGGATAACGAAGAATGGCGGACCATTTCGTTGTATATCTTCAACAACCTGATAGAAGTGCGGCCATACATCGAGTAAGTTCTCGGTACATTGTTTCACAACTTCTATTTCCTTTGAACTACTCTTATTCCTGGATATGTCATATAGTCGATACGTCACCATATTCTCGTATGGAGCGCAGATCCAAAAGGATTCCATCGAAGAGTATGAGCTTCTCGCAAAGCAAGGAGGTGGCTATCCCGGTTTCATCTCTTGGTTCAAACAAACGGTAATTTCTATTAGACAATTTCATTTCATTCGCTAATTTGTGCATAATGCAACAATCCTTTCATATTAAACTTGTAGGCTAATTCAGAGTCTATGGACGCCGAATTGAGACAAGTCGCTAATGGTTTTGACTATAAGGTCCGTTCATTTGACAAGTACGACATCAACGGGTATCGCTTTCGTACCTATGGGAAAGAGCTATCTATGGCCGACCGAAAGTCAACAAATTGTTGTGTATCTGCTATCGGCGAAGGAGGTACCGAGTATTATGGGAGTGTTGAAGCAATTTATGAACTTTTGTTCTATAGTGAAAACCCACCGAATGTCGTAGTCTTCAAATGTTATTGGTTTCAGCCGAAGGAGACTAGAAGGACTCATGAACATGTAGGGCTAGTTGAAATCAACCAAAGCACTCATTTAGATGTTCCTGATGTCTATATTATGGCTCAACAGGCGACCCAAGTATTCTATCTACCGTGGGCCTGCCAAACTAATCCAAATCTGAAAGGTTGGGATGTCGTTTATGAAGTGCCACCACGTGCTAGACTTTCTCCCCCAAACGAAGAGGATTATGAACCTCACATTAACCCAGACACATATGAAGGAGAATTCTTCCAAGAGACACGTCTTTCCAAAAAGTGTTTCAAGAACCGCTATACTTCACCCCAAAACATTGAAGTAGACAGCGACAATGAATCCGACATCACCCCAGAGGAGGAACAAGAAGAGCCGGAACAAGAAGAGGTTACTGCTGCGGATGACCTGTCAATGCTTGACCGATTACGTCAAGGTGGCCTTGCACATGTTGATGCCAATGAACCCTATGAGCCCGTCATTGATTATAGTGATGATGATGATTATGCATTTATTGATGATACTGATCGAGATTATTAGTGGTGTCAGGTATTACATTTTTTTATGTTGTACTTGATGATGATACACTTAAGTGATACACATATTATTATTCATGTCGGTCTTTTTTTATGTTGTACTAATTTCGTTTACTGTTTGTCATGGCAGGTGTTGAAAGATGGTGGGCGTTGGTCGGGAGCGTGGTCTGAGGTCTTCCATTCCAGACGCACCTCTCCGCCGAGCGTTGCTGGACAGTATGTCCACACCGCCGGGCCCTTCTTCGTCGACCGCGGTGCCCAACAGGGGACGAGGTAGGAAGAGAGGAGGTGGGGCACGTGGTCGTGGGAGAGGAGGTAGGGTGACTGCTACGACGCCTTCCTTGCCCCCACCCCCAGCCGTTTCACCCGAGCACGTGACTGCTAGGGTGGACTCATCCGAGGAGGAGGCTACACGGACTCCGGTCCACGAGCCTCGGGTCCACGGGTCTTGGGCCCACGAGCCTCGGGTCGACTGGCCTTCGGCCCACGAGAGTTCGGCCCACGTGACCCCGGAGGAGCACACGTCCGGATGGGGTACCTGGCCGGATCAGCCCGAGGAGCCGAGTGGCCATGCTGATGATGGCGGGGAGCCGACTGATCCTGAGGAGGAGGGGGGCACCGTCTACCAGCGTGGTGCTACACGGCTCCCGTCCTTGCCGGTGACCCGCGAGCAGAGGTGGTTGATTTTCCCTGATGGGGAGAGGTACATAAGTGCATTTAATATTTTTGTACCTTGTGCATTCACGTTTTTTCAAATAACTAATGCGTTGGCCTTGTCATGCTGTAGGGGTTGGGACCACCATCATAGTGTCTGTCGGCCCAACTCCGTCCTTGGAGTTCTTTGCCGGCAAAACTTCCCGGGGTTTGTCACGTTGCCTGGTGAGGGTCGGCTTCCAGAGCTTGGATTGAGCTGGGAGCACTATGTGGCTGCCCCGGCCCCGCCGGATGAGATTATCGACGGTGTCGTGTGCGACACGAGGGCAGACATGGTGATCAGAAAGTTCTGGGTAATTTCTCCTTTACACATTTAAAAATCTTCAACTAGCTAGTTATTAATTGTACTAATCAATATTGTCTCATTTGATTGCAGACATTCTACAGGTGTGAGGAGGGATACGAGGAGGACGCGGCACATGTTATCGAGAACGTCTGCAAGCGCCTACTCTAGAACTTATGGCACGAGGCTCGGGTGCAGGCTGTTCGAGACTACTACGCCTTGCGTGGTATCAAGAAGACCAAGCCGGCGTGCCGCGATAAGTTCCTGAGTAAGGAGCAGTACATGAAGGTAATTCTTAAGGCCTTCTCTACTTAAGTTCCTTAATTTAGTAATTCTTAGCCGTAGCGCTCAAGTTTCTATTTGCTAACTTAGGCGCCTCCGAGATGGTGTGCGGATCGGATGGATTGCTGGGAGGTGTTGGTCGATGAGTGGCGCTCAAAACAATGGCTAGCCCTCCACAACGAGGCCAAGGACAAAGGTGCCCAAATGGAAGGTGTGCCACACCATCAAGGCAGCTCCAACTTATATCAGTTCGGGCGCAACTGGGTATGTGGTTTGCTTCATGATTCATGCAATTCATTCATCATGCTAGCTTGAGCCCTTTAATTACTAATTTTCATTGTTTCTCTCTTTCAGGAACGCTACAATAAGGCGGATAAGGTGCCAGAGGTGTACGACCTGTATGCCATGGCCCACACTGCCTCTTTCAAGAAAGTCAAGGCTTTCTCTCAGTCTGACCTCGATGATGCAAACAACTTCACCAACATCTCCTCCCACAACAAGCTCATGAGATATAGAGATGAGGGGAAGGCGAGGAAAGGGGAGGACTTTAACCCGAGCCAGGGTCCCATTGATCCAGAGCTGTTGATGATATCTGGTGGCGGGAGGTCCCATGGCTCCATAGCCATTGGAGATGGACTTATCCGTTGTCCTAGCACTCTCCCGAAGATCAAGGCGCGCCAGTCGAGCTCCGCTCCTGAGATAAGGCCTCGTGAACAGCCAGTGCAACTCACCATCAAGGTTAGTTATACGTACTCAGTTATCTTTCTCCATTACATTGTGTGCGCTTCCATCAATGATTACAAATGGTCATGTGAGTGGTGTTGCAGGCTGCTATACAGAGTGAGAGAGATAGAACGGAGAAACTTCTGGCAGAGGCGGCGGAGAGGCAGCGGGAGTTGGAGGAGAGGACGGCAAAGATGATGGAGGAGGAGAGGGCACGGAATGACATGTAGGCAAGGGCCATGTACGAGCTCCTTGTGGTAAGTTTCTTCTACAGATTAGCCAAAACATTCATGTAGTGTTTGTCTCATTACTAGCTAGTATGACTGAGTCGTCAAAACCAAATGTGTAGTCTGTGTGCGAGAAGACAGGTCAGACCGCTCCGCCGATGCTAGTGATTGCTCCTGGGACCACGGTGAGTTTTATTTGAATGGACATTACTTGCTAGTCTTAACATTTGAGTGTCATCATGCTAACAAGACATTGGAAATGATCTTTGGTGCAGCGTAACTCCAGACAAGCATCGCACGATCCTTCTCCAGCTATCGACACGAGCCACCCCACTCCTACACCTCCTGGATATTGGTAAGTTTATCTAGTGTTTTGCTTAACACATGCATAAAGACCTAGACTTAGCTTTATTTCCTCCAATGCTTACCATAATGACCTAGACTTAGCTTCTTCTCCTCCAAAATGACTTAATAAGCTTACTGACCTCAAAAACCATCCATTTTACCTATGTTAGCTCTAAAACGATCTGTACTTAGCTTACTTATGTCAAAAATTGCATAATTAGCTTAGTTAGCTCATAGACGATCCATTTTACCTAAGTTAGCTCTAGAATGACCCATTTTACCTAGGTTAGCTTATAAATGATCCAGTTCATCCAAGTTAGCTCAAAAATGACCCATTTTACCTAGATTAGCTCCTAAATGATCCATTTTACCTACGTTAGCTTTAAAATGAACCATTTCACCTAGGTTAACTCCAAAATGACCCATGTTACCTAGGTTATCTCATAAACGATCCATTTCAACTAATTTAGCTCATAAACGGTCCATTTCACCAAGTTAGCTAAAAAACGAAACATTTCACCTAAATTAGCTCTTAAATGATCCATTTCACCTAAGTTAGCTCAAAAAGATCCATTTCAACTAAATTAGCTCATAAATGATCCATTTCACCTAAGTTAGCTCAAAAACGATCCATTTCAACTAAGTTAGCTCATAAATGATCCATTTCACCTAAGTTAGCTAAAAACGATCCATTTCACCTTAGTTACCTCAAAAACGATCCATTTGACCTTACTTAGCTCATAAACGACCCATTTCACCTAAGTTAGCTCATAAATGATCCATTTCACCTTAGCTAGCTCATAAACGACCCATTTCAACTAAGTTAGCTCATAAATGATCCATTTCACCTTAGCTAGCTCATAAACGACCCATTTCAACTTAGTTAGCTCATATATGATCCATTTCACGTAAGTTAGCTCATAAATGACATACTCTTCTTGTTCTAGTCTTCTTCTTGTTCTAGTCTTCTTCTTGTTCTACTCTTCTTGTTCTAACTTTCTTATTTTTCATTTTGCAGATTTCATTCACTTGATGAAAGCTTGCATAGATGGAGTGCTCCTTATCCCTTTCTCTGTTTCTTTTGTATTGTTGAACTATGCATGTATCGTTGGATGAAACTATTGTAATATATATGGTTGGATGCCTCTATGTTGAACTTCTTATGTATGATGGAACTATGCATGTAATATATATGGTTGGATGATGAAGTTATGTGTTGGATATCTTATATGTTTGCTCTGTAATGGCCTTTTGAAATATATCTATATATGTCATATATATTTGTGATGAACATTGTTGGATTTAATAAAAAACAGATAAAAGAGCCAATATGCAGGCTCTTTGCCATCCGCCACCGACGACAACCTGCTCTTTGCCGTCTGCCGCGGACGGCAAAGAAGCCACGTGGCATCCAGCTGTGCTTCCTGGGAGCTGACCCATTTGGTCAGTTTGCCTACAGTGGCAGACGGCAAAGTCTTTGCCATCAGTGGCAGACGGCAAGGAACCTGCCATGTAGTGACGTGTAGATGACATCATACGGCTGACGGCAAAGACACTAGAAATTTTACCGTCAGCGGCGGATGGCAAAGGCCTGCCGTTAGCCACTTAACGGACTGACAGCGCAATTATTGCCGTCCGCTCTCTTTGCCATCCGCCGCGCTCTCTTTGCCGTCCGCCGTAGACAGCAAAGACTTTGCCATCAGTAGCAGACGGCAAAGAAACTGTTTATCGAGGCCTACTTTGCCGGAGCCTTTTGCCGTCCGCGGCTGACGGCAAAGCTCTTTGCCGTCCGCCGTTCATGCCTTTGCCGTCCGCCATGGCGGACGGCAAAGTAGCTAATTCCTGTAGTGATGGTTGGGTTTTACCTTAATGATCTTTAGTAGTTGCGGATGCTTGCTAGAGTTCCAATCATAAGTGCATATGATCCAAGCAGAGAAAGTATGTTAGCTTATGCCTCTCCCTCATACGAAATTGCAATGACGACTATCGGTATTCCGCACACCAACCCATCATTATTCCACACTCGCTATTTATAATATTTAGTAATATATTCTAACTTTATGATAACAACACCTACTTTTATATTTTAGCTCTTCGATACCATGCAAGGTTATCCTCTTCATGCCCACAACATAGTTTTATTTCTCGTTTCTAGTTGGAAGCAAACGTTCGGTGTACGTAGAGTCGTATCAGTGGCAGATAGGACGTGAGAGAATATTGATCTTACCTTTAGCTCCTTGTTGGTTCGACACTCCATACTTAGCACTTCCACCATTGGGAATTGCTACAATGATTCCCTGCACTTGGGGATTATCACTACCCCACAGTACGGTTCCCCTGGCATAAGTTGCGAAACTCACGCTTCTTCATGCTTATAGCTCTAGTTGAGACATGTGCAGTGTGAAATGCTTGCTGAAACTGCTCCCAAGTGACGTTGGCTATGGGGAAAGTGGCTGTGTAATTCTCCCACCATGAGGCTGCGGGTCCATCCAATTGATGTGCGGCAAAACGCACCTTCTCTGCATCTATGCAACATGTGGTGGTCAACTCCCTTCCAATCCTATGGAGCCAGTCATCAACAACTAGCTCAGTGCTACTAGAAAACACCGGCGGTTGCAACCTCAGAAAACGAGCTAAGTTGTCAACTGAGGTGGTGTCAGTGGGTTGTTGTTGCCTTGGTTCTAGACTAGCAACTGCATCAGGGTATTCTGCTATTGAATCAATTGAGTGAGCTCCGGTGGGAAGACAAATCCAGGGTCACGTCTCGGAGGCATCTGATGGGTTTAGAGGGGAGAGATTAGAATAGAGTGAGGTCTAGTGAGAAAACACTACCCATATGCACATGAGACAAACACATTCATATCACACCAATCAATTCAAACAAGGGCATACAATCGATCTAACTATTGTTACAAAAGTGTTCGGACTACTACTATATACATGGGGAAATACTACTGATAATATGGTGGTCCTCTAGAAATTTTGATCGATGGAAGACTCCATGATATCCGCTCCAGCTTCGTCTTCGTAGTCATCATCACTACAGTCGGGGTCGGCGTCGGTGTCGTCGATGATGATGTAGTCCTTGGGATGGTCGTCATCTCCTCCTGGCGCGGGGTCTCCCATGAATACTCCTAGCTTCCTTGTCAGGTCGTCATTCTTCTCCACTAGTATCGTGATTTCCTCCTCGGATCCATCATGTGTAGACTTGAGTTAATCTTCAAGCTCCATGTTCCTAGTCATCAACTTCTTCAGATCTATCATGCTTGCGCACATCTGGTTCTCCTGGCGACGAATGTGCCGGTTTAACTCCTGGATGAAAGCTGCAATGGACCTGTCCCTCTTGGTGCTGATCATCTCCCATTGCTCATCTCGGCGACCACATATCTGGTAAATGGTGTCCTTAAGATCCTTGTGATAAACTTCGCCGATGTGTCCCATGGCAATGTGGGCGGCCATGCTCTTTCCTAGACTCCAGGTTGGTGCATCAAAGGAAAACTCTATGGGCTCAGTAACTGGGATGAATGTCCTTCCTGGTACTTGAAATCGAATCATCCCACGCCCCTCTTCTGGTAAAGTGGAAGTGTAGGTCCTGGTGAAACTTGGTATTTCGATATTCAGGTACCTAGTGGCTTCCTTCAGGTGTCGTTCAAAAGGTGTGTCTTCATCCGGTTGTGCAAACTTGTTTCTTGAGTCCGCCATCCTATAGAGTGGAAAATGGAGAGGAGTCAGAAATGAGTAGAGAAGAGTGACCTATGGCTTATCTTAATGGTCGTGTCCTACATTCAGCGTGTGCTCTGATACTATCTTGTAGTGATCTGACATCAAATAGTCAAATCTCTGTGCATGCGTGTCATCTCTAGATCGGTAATACTAACACACACAGTACTTGAAGGATTTATAACAGAGTGCAATCACACACTTATTAGATCGAATGTCTCAAAAGAGAACTTATTGCAATAATATGGCTTAAGGCCATCTAAATACGATAACAACGGAAGGCTTGGAAGATAAAGTGAGTCCATCAAGTCCAACGGCATAGTTGAGTGCACAACAAATGACATAGCTCACCTTACTCTTCGTCTGAAAAGTCTGCAACATCGTATGTTGCAGCCCGAAATGGGTCAGCACATGGAATATGCTGGCAAGATAACACAATAGAGCAATGAACAAGTAAATGCTATCACTACATGCATATATGGCTGGTGGAGACTCTATCGTTATAATGTTTTTGGCGAAAAGCCAATTTTTTCCTACAACAAAGGAATATATTTTATTTAACTATCATGGTAGTTGTTAAACATTGAGAATGGTAACCCCATCTCAATCCCAATTAAACAATGATTAACAACCCAAGAAAATTAATTTAGTGTCTTGAGATCAATATGATAATCCAAGAACCAGATACTCAAGATGTCCATAACCGGGGACACGGCTAACCATGATTAGTGTGTATAATCTGCAGAGGTTTGCACACTTTTCCCCACAAGACTCGATCTCCTCCGTTGGATTTCTCGCACTACAGGGTGTTTCAGAAACGGATGACCGAAACACAGTCTTTTAGAAACATTAAAGAGAGTCTTTTAGAAACATTAACTCTTTACTCTGGGTGGGCAGTTACACCCACTTTCCCCTGCATCTGCTAGCCCACCACTGAAAGAGGTCATGTAACATACTCATCTATGCTAGAGCCCATAATAGCTTGTGGATGCACACAGAAGTTTCTAGCATGAATAATCTTATGATCCCTTTGAGCCTGGGTGGCGAACCAAAAGACAACACTGGTATATCCCCAGGTGCCTGCAACCAATCCACCTACATGTGTATTTACATAGCCACCTTAAGTTAACCATTAAGTAACAATCTCACATCTGTCATGGATCACTCAAACCAAACCATGTCTACGAGCATAGCACGGCAACCTAAGCATAACGTAGAAGTAACTCCCAAGGGTTTGATAATAAAAGGGCAATAGGTTCTACCTCATCATCTACTTCCCAAACCCACATGTTAAAGGATCCTACTCATGGAATGTTTGAGGATTGTAGCTAATGCATAAAAAAATTGGGTATTAAAGGGGTATGATCAAAGTGTTACTTGCCTTGCTGACGATCTGCAAATCCTAGAGACTCATAGTGGCACGCTTCACACTCTGGGTGTTCTATCGCAAACAAACAATAGCATACCTAAGCACTCAAGCATAGATGCACTGGTAAAACTCAAATAAAAAGATCAAATATGAAAGTTCAACTGAAGAGCTTCGATTTGCAAAAAGAATCGATCAAATCGGAGCTACGAAACTGAAACTACAAACAAAAGAACTTTGAATTCAAATCTTCTTGAAACCAAATTTTAATTTATCAAAACCATGTTCAAGTTATTTAACCTAAAAGAGGGGCTCGAGACAAAGATTTTGGCGTTGGTTTAACTAGATTTGGACAAAGGGTTAAAAAGTTGTGAGGGCTTGAAGATCAAGGCTAATCTGCGATAAAAATAATCGAGGATAGGTCCCTGGCCGAAAATAAACGGAAAAAGAAAAAATCTATCGGACGAACGTCAGCTAACAGAAACGAACGGGTGAATTCGTTAGAATGAACGAACGAACGAATGTTTGCAAAATAACCTAACCGAAGAGAAAAACCAAGAAAACAGGCGGATCTAAAAAAACGGAGCTAGGGTTTTAGAAAAACCGAACGGTTTTATTCCTAAAACCGAAAAAAGATCGGTGGTCGACGAGCTCAACGGCGGCGGCCAACTCCGGCGGGCAGCGGCGTCGGCGTGGGGTAGCGGGCGGCGGCGGCGAGGCGACGCGGCGGAGCAGTGCGGCGCGGGGAAGCGGCGAGCGGCGGCGGGGTGGCACGACACGGATGGCGAGGCTGCAGCGGCGGGGCGTGGCTTGCGGCGACGGTGGTGGTGGTGCGGGTCGGGGAGAGGCGGCGTGGGCGGGCAACATTTATAGGTGGGGGCGGCTAATTTGGGGAGGGGGCTGTCTCGGCGTTCTGGGCACGGGGGTCCCCAGACTTGCCTGCCTGTGGCCTGCGGTGTGGCTCAAAAGGGGGCCCAGCACGGCCCATCTTCACCAGCACAAATCCAAGACCCTCGCGAGGGGCCAAGCCTCGCGGGGCGGACGACGCGAAGCTTCCTCAGGCACGGCCTTGACAGGATGGCTCACGAGGAGGCGGAGAGATCAAGGCGGGGTACCTCACGAGCTGCCCATGACACAAGCCATGATGAATCAGGGCGCTAGGCGGGTGCCAGCCCGCACAGCGTCCTCCTTTCCTCTTTGGTGCAAAGGGGGCAAGCACAGCCGCGGAGTACCGAGGCATCAGGCAAAGGTTGCTATTTCGATGCAACGAGACCAAGACCAGGAGGACTACGAGATGGAGGTCACCGTGGAGCCCAAGATGGCATCATCACCAGAGCTTTGCGCAGGCGAAGACTACTTTTGTCAGGATAGCTGATACTTGCTGTCCCCCTTCAAATTAGCCCGCCATTGTTGGCTCCCTTCCTGCTCGATATTTGGGAAGAGGACCAGGGCCTCTATAAATAGGAACGGCCGCCCACCTAGCAAGGGGGACAAGGGTTCGGTTGGAAGCAGAGAGAGAGAGAGAGAGAGAGAGAGAGAGAGAGAGAGAAAGGTGACTGAACTCCTCCCAGCAGTTCATCGCCCCAGCCAAGAACAGACCCTCGCGAGGCTGTTCTTCCTTGTATTGTTCATCATCATCAGCCCAAGAGGCAATCCACACACCACACACTGGAGTACGGTATTACACCACAACGGTGGCCCGAACCAGTATAAACCCTGTGTCTCTTGTGTTGTTCTTTCGATAGCTTAGATCCTAGCATGGCGGAGGGGTGCAGGTAGGTAGGAGGCAAAATCTCCGTGCGCACCCCAGTGTTCGAACCTCAAGGGTCTGCCGGAACCCGAAATCCGACATTTGGCACGCCAGGTAGGGGTGCGCCGGAATCCACCTTCTACCGCTTCGTGCCCTGTCGCGTCGTCATCACCATGCCCGGCAACCAGGAGGGCAACCCAGATCCATGGGCGGCATGACCCGCCCGCGCAGAGCCACTCGCCTCGGGCGACCCCGCGCCCCAGGCAGCTCGTGGTCCACAGGGCGCTGTGGGCCATGGGCGACGCGGACAGGCTTCGACAGCTCTCACACCGCGGCAGGCGCGGTCGGCAGCAAGGGCCTCAAATCACGCTGCGACCACGACACCGTACACCCGCCGGGAGCAGGCGAACTCGAGGGCCGCGCTCACGGTGGCCCGGGAGCTGCTGCAGTGCAGGCTGCTGGAGGGCGGCCGTGATGTGCTGCTGGAGCGGGTGGCAGAGCTCCTGCGCTTCGCCGCCTCGGGGGCTCACCCCTTCTGCATCCGGCTCCCTTCTCCAACCCAGGGCGGCCCGCACGGGGGCTTCGCGCGCGCCCGTGGGCTCCAAGGCTACTCCAACACCAGCGAGGCTGTCAGCATCGGACCGGCGGCGGCGCTGCCCCCGCTCCTCGTCCGCGAAGAAGAAGGACTCGACACAACCCGCGGCCCTAGTGGACAGCCGCGCTGCCACCCCACGGTAGGCGCGTCAGGCAGGACCGTGTGGCACGCAGAGCACTATGGCGTGGCCTTCGGGATGACGGCGCCAGAAGAATACGTGCCCCTCATGATGGACCAAGGACACCCACACGAGGGCGAAGAAGGCTCGCTCCTCAGCCCAAGCTGGGGGGACGAGGCGCCAGAAGCTGAGCCCTTCCAGGAGTCCCAGGACGGTCCCACTGGGCACGCTGGAGGCAACAATTATCGGGGACCACTAATTCTTCAGCAGGCATACGCTAACCATGGATCGCAGGAGGTGCAGGTTGCTACAGCGAGCAGCTGCCCCGCTCCCATAGTCTCCTCCCACTTGGGAGGAGGGCGCAGGGGGCTGAAGGAGAGGGGCAGGGATTCGACATCACCACCGCGGTGTTCGGAGCAAGGTGTCCTCAGGAGGTAGGCCCTCCGCTGGGGAGGTGCCTTAGAGGACCCGTGGTCGTCGGGGGAACCGCTGGCGACCGCTCTACACCATCGGCGGTGTCCTGGTTTCCGGTCGTCGTTGATGGCACTAGAGTGTGGTGCAAGGCGGGGCCCTCATCTGGCGATATGAAGCAAGGCCGGTACCTGTGAAGAAGGCCCAGTGCCTGTGAAGCTCGCCGCCCCGTGACACTCTCACGTAATAATGAGTGGGGCTGTACACGCCCCGGAGTCTCAGGGGTGCCGGCCTCAGGCCCTGGGGCTCCCTCCCATGCCTAGTGGCAGCACTTAGCTCCGCACTGGTGAGAAGACGTCCAAGACTAGACTAGGTGCCAGACGCGGCCTTTTGTTTGCTTTTGTTACTCTTCCCTTTGGTTGTCGCTTTCCCCCGCTGGATTCAAGTTGGATTCGAATTTGAGATTTGCATGTGTTCAGGGAAGGGGTGCTTAGTCTCGTTCGAGCAATTTCTCACGTTTTGATTACCACTTCGCCTCAGCTGCCTCCCCTCGTGAGCCCCTCGCGAGCCAGGTCAGGCCTAGCTTGCGCGCAGCCCAGACTGCCGCCGCCGCGTCCTCTCAGGAGGGCATTTTACTGCAGATCCAACGGATTCAATTAGGAAACACTCAGGGCACCACAGCCTCCTGTGAGCTACCGAGGTCCAGCACGGGACAAAGGTAAACTAGCCGACCAGCGCGTCGCTTAAGCCAACCAGTTGGCGCGGGCGCATGGGCGATGTAGCTTCTACTGATATGATAAACACAAGTTTTACATGAGGGGCTCCCCCTCCAAAATGCTCTCACAGCTATCAGGCCAAAACCTGAGTTCTATTCATGCAGGGTAAGGAAGCAGGAACAATGCACAATCAGTCGGATGAATCCCCCAATGCGCCCTCAGGAGCACCACCAGAGCCGTTGCTGGCGTCGCTGAACTCGCCATCGCTGTCTGCGTTGCCGCCAGCGGCGTCAGGGCCGTCCATCATGCCGCCCTCGTCGGCCGCCACGATCACGTCGTCGTTGTCCGAGGCGAAGGCCCTCACAAGAGCATCCGCATTGTCTTCCACCCAGTGCGCCAGCTCGCCTCGGACGGCCTGGGGGGCTGGGGCGAGGGCAGCGTCAAAATCAAAGTGGGGATCCATGTTCCGGAGGTGGCTGAAGACGCGAGAAAAGGCGCGCCTGAGCAGGGCGCGGCTCCTCTCCTCCACCAACCTGTCAGCCCTGATCGACCACGCCTCCAGCTGTGTCACCACATCAGTGAAGAACCAAAGATTGCCCGCGTAGTTGACTGCGTGCGGCTCGCCGACGGCCTCTTTGCAGATGTTGCCCAAGGCCGCGTTGGCTCTCTCCCGGAGCATGGAGAGCATGGGGCCGTGCTCATGCTCCAGGAGCCGCCGCTGACGTATCTCGTCTGCATTCTGGCACGCGACGGCCTCAGCCTCCTCCACCCGCTAGCGAAGAAGGAGCACCTCAGCTTGGGAGGTGGTTAACTCACCTTGCGCCACCTCAAGGGCGGCCCGGGAAGCATCGGCCCGCCGCGTCACCTCCTCCAGCTTGGCCCTCAAGGCGGCAGTCCTGCCTTCAACTTCGGCCCGGATCAACCCCAGCTTCTCTTCGAACTCGTGCTCGAGGTTCAAATGCGCCATCGCCACTCGACGTCCGACCTCCTCCAGGATGCGGGCTTCCTGTGCGGCAACATCACCCTCCGCCTGCGTCACCAAGCGCTCCCTCATCTCTAGACACTCGTACTCATGGGTACCTTCGGCGGCTTCCAATGTCAGCGCCTCCTCATGCTTCTGGAGCTCTGCCGAGTCACCGGAGGCCACCTTCATCGACGCGAGGGCTGCCTCGCGCAGCTCCACTTGCTCCTCCAGCGAGTGGCACCAGGCCAAAAGCTCCCGAGCCCGCTCCTCCGCAGCCGTTCGCCGCTGGTCAGCTTCCCGAGCCTCCTCAGTGGCCCGAGATCGGGCCTCCCGAGAGGCCACCAACGACACCTTGGCCTCTGCTTCATCAAGATCGCGCTAATGGCGCGCAAGGGCGACGGCGCCCTCCAGCTCGCGCCTCTCCACAGCCAGGCGCAGGCCCTCGGCCTCAAGGCGCGCGTCTTCGTCAGCAAGCTCCTCACCAAGCAGGCTCACTGTGTTAGTCGCCCTTCGAAGGAATCCCTGGCGGAGAGCGCGACGCTCCCGAGCACGCTCGAGCACGTCTTTCACACCATCATATGCCCCAAGCAAGCACCGGGGGCTGCGAGTCAGCACTCCCCCTCTGGGCTGGGGGCTGGGGCCCTCGCGACGGCCGGGCACGCCGCATCAGAAGCCCGGCCTGGGCCAGCCCGTCCTCAGGAGAAGAGCGCAGGAAGCACCTCAGCCAATCGCAGTCCACGACCAGGCGAGAAGCCCATGGCAGGCTGGCTATGCCACGTGAAGACCTGCGAAGAAGGATCACGAGGTGCGCGGGGCCACGATACGCCTCGGGATGGTTCGCCTCTTCGATCCCCCTCACCACAAGGGCTCCGCTGCTCGGAGCGCTCGAGGATGGTGGAGGGGGCGAAGCCAAGGGGGACGGCTCCTCAGCTGTCTCCGCAAGCTCGGCTGGAAGGGGCCTGCGAAGCAAGGGTCAGTAAGAGCAACAGAAGGATCGGGAGCTGGGAAAGGAGAAGGCTTACTCATCAGTGGCGAAGTACTTCCTGCGCATCAGCAGGCGACAAGGGTAATCGTCGCCTAGGGCCTCCCTTCTCTTCCGGAGAGCCCCAAAGTCCACGCGGAAGTGGCCCAAGAGTTGGGCGCATGGATCAACCTGTGACGAAGACGGAGCGTCAAGGCGATCTGCGGCAGGGGCGCCTGCTTGACGTATGCTGCCAATCGCCTCCCCTAGTGAAGCAGCTGGAGCCTCAGGGGCCCTAGTCACAGGCGCAGAGGGCAGCTGTTTGTCACCCTCAGCCTCAGCGGCATGGGCCCCAATAACTGCTTCCTCGTGAGTCTCGCCCGGCGCTGTCACCGCGCCGGGAGCCCCCTCGGCCTCTGGCGCCTCATGCCTCCCCACTCCGCCGCTTGAGGAAGAGTCGCCGTGGCCGACTGGAAGGGCAGTCACCACCACTGGGTTCTCGCGAGGTCCCTGGAGGCCGGCGGGGCGCGGCCCCCACTCATCAAAGACAGGCATCTGCTTCACAAAGTCGCCCCTGCTCTGGCAGAGGTACAACAAGGCCCCTCCCTGCCGGATGCTGCCGGGGTTGGGGTCCCCAGCCAGGGTCAAGAGCGCCGTCCTCAGCACCTCAGGAGCCAGGTCCTCTTCCTGGAGCCTCATATGATCCTCGCACCCACGGAAGGCGCACATCCGGCAAGAGTGGCATTGAAGAGGAGCAACGCGGCATAGCAGGAACTCCTTCACCACCTTGGGCGCTGTCACGCCAAGCGACCTCAAGAGCGCGAAGCGGTGCCAGACGAAGACGAGCCGGGGGCTCTCAAGCGTCTCCTGGCCCCAGCCCGAATTGGGGACAGCAGGCGAGGTCGGCTCCGATAGCAGGGGGCTGGGTACCCCTGCGTCCACATACAGCCACTGCTCGCGGAACCCAACCGCGGGTAGGGGGAGCTTGAAGTCAATCCCAGAGGCCGCAGTCTCAGACGCGGCAATGAAGCTCACACACGCCCAACATTGGGTAGGGTCGACAAGATGCCACAAGAATAAGTGGCGCAGCAAGGCAACCGAAGGAGGGATGCCCACCATAGCTTCGCAAACGAAGGCGAAGACCGAAAGGAGGGTGATGGATTTAGGACTCAGATGCATCATGTGGATCTGGTAGTGGGAAAGCACGGCGTTGAAGAAATCAGAAAAGGGAGGAACCAGACCCGCCCACAGGGCGTCGGCAAGACACGGGACTTCGGTGGCTATCCTGTCGATGGAGAAGTGGGACGCGGGCCAGGCCATCGTCCTCACGCATTCATTGAAGAAGGTGGCCAGAGCCAAGCTGACCTTGCCCAAGCCCTCGGCGGGGGCCGCCAACGGCGGCGGGCAAGGCGGAGACATGGGTTTCTTCCCTCTCCCCTTGTTCGTCGGAGCCATGGCGATGGGAAGGGGGGGAAGGTTCGAAGATCAGGTTGAAAACAGAAGCCGGAGTTCGAGCGGAGGAAGGACGGAGGGCACTTGAGCAACAGAAAAGGGAACGGCTGCGTACGACTACGGGTCCGCCTAGCATGGCGCAAAATAAGGAGGGCGTGGGGGAACAGTGCCGCCCACGTCCAATCAACTGCCATGCGACGTCTAAGGCCGCAGGCTGTTAGGGCCCACGGCGCTTCGCTCTTGCCCTTCCGCCTCCCTGCACGGCCAAGTCCGGGCGCGCCTTGGACCCGGGGGCTACTGTCGGCGTTCTGGGAACGGGGGACCCCAAACTTGCCTGCCTGCGGGCTGCGGCATGGCTCAAAAGGGGGCCCAGCACGGCCCATCTTAACCAGGACAAACCCAAGACCCTCGCGAGGGGCCAAGCCTCATGGGGCGGACGACGGGGAGCTTCCTCAGGCACGGCCTCGTCAGGCTGGCTCACGAGGAGGCGGAGAGATCAAGGCGGGGTACCTCACGAGGTGCCCATGAAGCAATCCATGACGACTCAGGGCGCCAGGCGGGTGCCAGCCCGCGCAGCGTCCTCCTTTCCTCTTTGGTGCAAAGGGGGCAAGCGCAGCCGCGGAGTACCGAGGGATCAGGCAAAGGTTGCCATTTCGGTGCAACGAGACCAAGACCAGGAGGACTACGAGACGGAGGTCACCGTGGATCCCAAGACGGCGTCATCACCAGAGCTTTGCGTAGGCGAAGACTACTTTTGTCAGGATAGCTGATACTTGCTGTCCCCCTTCAAATTAGCCTGCCATTGTTGGCTCCCTTCCCGCTCGATATTTGGGAAGAGGACCAGGGCCTCTATAAATAGGACTGGCCGCCCACCTAGCAAGGGGGACGAGAGTTCAGTTGGAAGCAGAGAGAGAGAGAGAGAGAGAAAGGTGACTGAACTCCTCCCAGCAGTTCATCGCCCCAGCCAAGAACAGACCCTTGCGAGGCTGTTCTTCCTTGTATTGTTCATCATCATCAGCCCAAGAGGCAATCCACACACCACACACTGGAGTAGGGTATTACACCACAACGGTGGCCCGAACCAGTATAAACCATGTGTCTCTTGTGTTGTTCTTTCGATAGCTTAGATCCTAGCATGGCGGAGGGGTGCAGGTAGGTAGGAGGAGAAATCTCCGTGCGCACCCCAGTGTTCGAACCTCAAGGCTCTGCCGGAACCCGAAATCCGACAGGTTGGCCTCGGGAGGCGTGTCCCTGGCGGACTCGGCGGCGGCAGCGCTCGGGACTCCGATCCCGAGCCGGAGCGGGAGGCGTTGGCGTGCTGGGCTTCAGCCCACTTGGCTCAGCCACTGGCCGAGTCGTGCGACGCGTTTTTTCTAAAATAAAAAATAAATTCCGCCGAAAAGGAAAAATCCTATATAAATATAAAAAAGTTCTAAAAATGCCAGAAACAATTTTTGCCGTCTAAATAAAATATTTAAAACAAAGTGAACATTTTCTTGGACTAAAAATGCAATTTTGAAAAATGCATGTTTTTCTAATTAAAATAAAATAACAAATAAAATCCAAACAAATTATTTATTTGATTTTAACATTTTTCCTCCAATATTTCTTTTATTTTGGAGAAGTCATTTCATCTCCTCTCTTTTATTTTTTTTGTATTAAAATATTTCGGAGAGAAAAATAATTCAAACCAAAAGGGTCCTCTTTTCAATTTTGAGAAAATTCAAATATGAAAATAGGAAAATCCCCAACTCTCTCCGTGGGTCATTGAGTTGCTTAGGATTTCAAGGATCAAAACCGAAATGCAATAAAATATGACATGCAATATGATGACCTATGTATAACATTCCAAATTGAAAATTCGGGATGTTACAAATATGCTACTTTGTTTTCTATGTTTGCACTGGTGGCGAACTTTGATGCCCAGTGGATGTAATATGTGTAATAGCTGTAATAGACTAGCGTTAGTTGCTCGCTTATTTATTTCCTTATTGTCTTCTTTAGTTGTTTGCTTGTAGTCACTGCAGTTCTTTTTCCGCGTTTTTTAGTGGCCACAATAACCTAGTTTTGGTAACTAGGCCACAATAATCATGGCAACACATGGACTGTTGTAAACATGGGCGTCCTGCAGGCCGCAGGATCCGTGGGCCTTCTACGGGCCATAGGATCCATGGGCCTTTTACGGGCCGTAGGATCCATGGACTTTCTACGGGCCCTAGGATCCATGGGCCTTCTACGGGCCGTAGGATCCATTGGTCTTCAACGGGCCATAGGATCCATGGGCCTTCTATGGGGCGTATAATCATTTCGCCAAACATGGGTCGTACTATTCGTGGACCATAACAGGCCGTTAATAGGCCATATTTGATAACGCTATGAAAACAGCCCAACGGGTTAACAGGCCGAACGTAACCATGGGTTGTATTTGGCCCACAAATGGAACAGGCCAGTAACGGACCGTATCTAACCGAATTCTAAAAATGAGCCCAAGAATAAATGGGCCCTTAGAAGGCCAAAAGATAACACGGGCTAGAAACGGCCGACAAAATAATTGGCCGTCAATGGGTATAAAGCGATACACTGTTCATTATGGGCCAGTTGCATCTCGGGCCTTTAATGGTCTGAGAGTTATAAAGGGCCTCATATGGGCGGAAACACATCATGGGCCATACATGGGCCGGAAGTTACAACAGGCTGGAATCATATTGGATGGCCCAGATGAAGCTAATGGGCTTAATTCCGATAGGCCGTAACGGGCCGGTAGTAAGCAGGTCGTAAATGGGCTATATACAAACAGCCCGTTAACATGCTTTCCGTGGGCCGGCCCGTTACCTTTTGACCAAGTCAAATGGGCCGGCCTTTTCACCGGAATGGGCCTATGGGGCCGTGCCATGTGTCGACGTACCATAGGAGCCTCCTGTCCAATGAGTGGATGACATCTTTCCGAACGTTTAGCTGACACGTGTTTACTTCGGCCAATGAGAATTTGACACGTGGAAAATTTCCATTGGTTCGGGCTATTAACGGGTTATTGGATCCAAAACCGGACCGGATAGCTTAATGGCGTCCCATTACGGTAGATGCCACGTGCCGGTCACCCTTGACGAAAGCACTTCTATGACGCGCAATTTATTGTCATGGAAGTGGACACTTCCGTGATGATAATTTTGGTAATGTCATGGAACACTTCTATGACAGCACAGGTATGACTATCTTGATTCTTTCATAAATTTGTCATGTATGTACATGCATGAACGTGACCTACTATGACAAACACGTATCATCACGGAAGTGTCTTTTTTTTGTAGTGCAGCTCTGCCGCTCTCTTCTTGCTCCCCTCCGCGGCCACCTCCTTCGTGGCGATCGTCCGCTTCCCCTTGGGGCGGCGGTTTTCTTCCCTATATTCTCAAGCTATAGCGAGGATGGTGGGAGGAAACTAGATGGGGACCGGAAGCAAATATAGGCGAGGAGGGGGAACAGTTGCTTGGCTTGCGGAAGAAGATGGAGGAGGGGCGAGGCAGATGATGAATGAGTAGTGCCCCTTCACGTTTTCTCTTTTAAGGGGAAAAGACATAGGGGAGGGCGTGACTCTTCAAAAATTTACAGTTTTACATTAACTACTGCAGTCCCATGACCCCACGACCCGCGGTAATTACGTGAAGTGGACACTGGATTGACTGATCGTCATGACAAACCGCTACGCGCACAGCGTTCCTTTGACACGTGTCCATGCACTATTTGGGGCCTAACCCAACATTCCCAGTGACACGTATGGCTCAGGCCCAGGGGCTTCTATCGGGGTACAAAAACTGGGGTGTATGTTTCCCCTGACTTGTGCACGAATGATGGGCCTCCAGTCCAACAAAATTTGAACATCCAAGATAAGGCCAAACTAGAGAAATAGCCATTTGATAAATCAAAGGACGGATCAAGAAGACCAAGACTAAACAAAGGAGCAAGATACCACCAAGGAACAACCTCCCATGCCAGGTAGGCGAGCCTGGCGGGGTCGAGGTAGCCCCGAAGACATGTCTCAAGACTGCCCCGGCAAGCTTGCCGGGGACGCCAAGGGCAGATTACTGATACGTCTCCAACGTATCTATAATTTATGAAATATTCATGCTATTTTATTATCATTATTGGGTGTTTTACAATCATTTTATCACAACTTTATATCATTTTTCAGGACTAACCTATTGACCCAGTGCCCAGTGCCAGTTGCTGTTTTTGCTTGCTTTTTACATCGTAGGAAATCAATATTAAACAGAGTCCAAACACCGTTAAACTTTTTGGAGAATTTTTATGGAATAGAACACCCAAGATGGGCCAGAGCACCACCTGGGGGGTGATCCAAAGGGGGCACAACTCACCAGGGCGCGCCTGGGGGCCCAGGCACGCCTAGGTGGGTTGTGCCTACCACGGTGGCCTCCTGCACCCCTCTTTACCCTATAAATTCACAAATATTCCAAAAACCATAGCGGTTAACCTAGATCAGAATTTTCATTGCCGCAAGGCTCTGTAGCCACCATAAACCAATCTAGACCCTTTCTGGCACCCTACCGGAGGGGCGAATCCTCTCCGGTGGCCATCTACATCATCCCGGCGGCCACCACGATGAGGAGGGAGTAGCCCACCCTCGGGGCTGAGGGTTTCTACCAGTAGCTATGTGTTTAATCTCTCTCTCTCTCTCATGTTCTGGAGATGTCACAATCTTGATGTATCGCGGGCTTTGTTAATATAGTCGGATCATATGGTGTTTTCCCCTCTATATCTTGTTGTGATGAATTGAGTTTTCCCCTTTGAGATTTCGTTGTTATCGGATTGAATACTTTTATGGATTTGAGAGCACTTGATATATGTCTTGCATATGAATACTCGTGGTGACAATGGGGTATCGTATTGATTCACTTGATATATGTTTTGGTACTCAACTCGCGGATTCCCGAGGTGACATTGGGGTAATCTACGCATAGGGGTTGATGCACGTTCTTGTCTTTGTTTCTCCCATAGAAATCTTGGGGCACTTCTTGAAGTTCTTCGTGTTGTATTAATTATTATGAATCTGAATTTGCTTTGGTGTTATTTTAGTACAAACTATTGGTTAGATCAATGAGAAAGAATATCTTCGTGTTATTTTAGTATGAACTCTAGTATAGATTGATCGGAAAGAATAGCTTTGAGGTGGTTTCTTACCCTGCAAACAATTGTGTCTTATGTTCTCCACTAGATAGGAATTTTGGAGTGATTTTTCGTTGCATGTTGATGGACGGTTATATGATCCAATTATGTTAGCATTGTTGAGAGGTTGCACTAGTGAAAGTACGGACCCTAGGCCTCATTTTCAAGCATTGCAATACCGTTTTTGTGCCCGTTTTCTATTTTCTACCTTGCTGATTTTATTTATTCAGATTATAAAAATATATTTATACCATCCATATTACACTTTTATCACCATCTTTTCGCCGAACTAGTGCACCTATTCAATTTTCCATTGTATTGGGTGTGTTGGGACACAAGAGATTTCTTATATTCGATTATAGGGTTGTTTCAGAGAGACCATCTTCATCCTACACCTCCCACGGATTGATAAACCTTAGGTCATCCAGTTGAGGGAAAATTGCTACTGTCCTACAAAACTCTGCGCATGGAGGCCAAACACGCGTCTATAAGAATAAAGTTGCGTAGTAGACATCAAGCTCTTTTCTGGCGCCGTTGCTGGGGAAGCTAAGTAAGCGGCATTCACATCCCGTCAACGAAGCTCTTTTCTGGCGCCGTTGCCAGGGAGGTGAGTGCATGAAGGTGTATCTTTAGATCTTGCAATCGAATCTTTTTGTTTCTTGTTTTATCACTACATTGGTTTATAAAAGAAAACTACATAAAAATGGAAGTGATCTTGCATCATATTATTGATCATCTTTATAATATCTTTCTTGAAAATGATGGTTCGGAAAATTGTGCTCAATTGTTAGAAGAAGAAGTCAATAAAATGTTTGGCACAAAATATTTGAATGATGAGCATGATTGCAATGTTGTTAGTATGAATTCTTTGAATATCAAAAATGCCAATGATGATTGCATAAGTCATCATAAAAATGTTTCTTATAAGCATGTCAATTTTTGTATAGTGCATAAAGTTTGTGAAGATGTGCCTTATAGGGAAGATAGATTTTGCAAGAAGCAGAAACATGACTGAACCAATTCTTTGCTCAAAGTGATAGATGAATTTGCTGCAAAATTATGTTCTCTTTGTCCTATTACTTGTGAACTTTGCAATAAGGTTAGTCATCTTAATTTCCATTGCAAGCTTTTTCATGATCGAATCGTGTCCAAATATTGCAATAACTTGATCACCCTTGAACTTCATAGTGAGCTTTGTCTATTTTGGGGGAGTGAAGAATTAACACATAAAAAATAGTTGGTTTGAAGTGTTCATTCCCACGGATGACATTGAAACCAAACTAAAGAATATCTATATGTTTTGCATGGTAAATTGCAATGAGAATGCTTATATTGCCAACTATAGAAAGATGGGAAACCCAATAGAATATAAAAGGAATACCAATGAAAGGGTAAAGATTTCCACTTTCCCTCCTATCGTCACTCATGATGAAATAGGTAACGCGGAGGAGCTTCCTATCCAATCAATCTCTTCAAGAAGAAGCTTGAACAAATTAATTAAACTCACACATGATGTGGTGAAGAAGAAGAAAGAATAGAGGTAAAAAGGTATCTCTCCCAAATAGTGTTGCTCCTATTATTGTTGTGCCCCATGAAAATGAATTAAAAATAATTGTGGAGGATAACGCACTTGATGATGATATTGCTTCTATGTCTTATGGCACAATGTCCGAGAGCACTATTGATGATGCTTTTGTTATGCCCATTACTTGTTGTGATGATTATGATTGGGAAGATAATTATACTTCTTATAATCTTGGAAATATTTTTGGCACCAACTTGGGAAGTTATGATGATAACAATTGTTATACCGTTGGTGCTATTCATACTATTAATGATGAGAGTGATTATGCTTATAATATGCCAAGCCACAAGCTTGGGGATGCTATGTTTGATGATAATGACATGTTTGAGAATTTATTTGTTGCAATTAATGTTTGTCCCAAGCTTGGGGATGCTATGATGATAACAATCTTTTTAATCCCCTTACTTTGAATGATCAAATTTGCTATGATGATTGCATGCCTCCCACTTATGATGATTATTGTGATGATACTTATGTTATAAAAAAGTAGTGATAATTATTGTCATAATTTTGAATATCCTTTTACTGAACATTACTCTTTTAATGTGGGAACAATTTATAGTATTCGAGTTTCCTATGATACTCCCACTATTATGAATGAGAATAAAATTACGTATATGGAGAGTAATAAATTTTCTATGCTTTTGGATCATGAAAAGAATGCTTTATGTGATTGTTATATTGATGAATCTATTCATGATGCTATTGAAAATTATTATGAGAGAGGAACTTATGATTCATGATGCTCTCTTTATGTTTCAGTTTTTATCTTTTATGCAAGCATCATTGAAATCACCATGCCTAGCTAAAAGGCATTAAAGAAAAGTGCTTGTTGGGAGACAACCCAACACTTTTACCTACTGTTTTTGTGTGGTCACATGATTAGGCTACTTTAGAAATCATGTTTTATTACTTTTGTTTCAATAAAGTGCCAAGTAAGATCTTTGGGATGGCTTACTGTGATAGTTGATTTGATTTTGCTAAAAAACAGAAACTTTGGCGCTCAGGAAAACAATTCCCATTTTTAACAGAAGCTGATAAATTATGATCCTTTTTGTAGAATATCAATAGAAAAATTTCCCAGGTTTTCCTATTTTTCAGGATTTTTGGAGTAGCAGAAGTATGGTCGGAGTACAAATAACTATAGACTGGTTTGTTTTTGACAGATTCTGTTTTCAATGCATAGTTTGCTTGTTTTCTAGTTTCCATGGCTTATATTTCTCAATATAAATTGTGGAAATTTTATGCTAAAGTAGGAATTGTGTGGAAACAATTATGAATCTTGTCTTTTAGAGTACCAAAGTGAAATGGTTTGCTCTTTATCATACTAACCTATCTCATGAAGTTGCATTAAGTTTTGTGTGATTGAAGATTTCAAGGTTTGGGTGAGATGTCGATATGAGGGGAATAAGGAGTGACAAGACCCTAAGATTTGGGATGCCCAAGGCACCCCAAGGTAATATTCAAGGAAGATCCAAGCAACTAATCTTGGGGATGCCCCGGAAGGCATCCCCGCTTTCGTCTCCAACATTATTGGTAACCTCACTTGGGGCTATGTTTTCGCTCGTCACATGATATGTGCTTTGCTTGGAGAATCATTTTATTTTTGTAGGATTTGCTTGATGTTATTTACAATGATATTTTGCATCTTTCTTTTCAATAAAAAATATCAAGTATAGACTTTGTCATGCTTATCTTGCAACTATATGAGTTGCTGTTTCAAAACAGAAAGTTTATTGATGTTGCAAAAATTCCCTAGAAAAGTTAGAATGTGATAAAATGTTGAAACTTTTTTCACAAGAAGCTCTGATAAATTTTCTACAGCGTGTTAAATTGTCATAAGATTTGGAGTTAAATAAGTATTGATACTCTTGCATTTTTTACAGACTGTACTGGTTTGGCAGATTGCTGTTAGGTTTGCATTGTTTGCATATGTTTGCTTGTTTAATGATTCTATTTGAGGATAGGAGTGTTAAATACGGAGAGCAATTTAGTGAACAATGTTCAATAATAATTTTAGTGATTTGCTATAGTAGAGAAAGATAAGGTTTTTTGCATTGGTTTATACTAACTTATCTCACGAGTCCTTGTTGAGTTTTGTGTGGATGAAGCTTTTGGGATTTAGGAAAACCGTGATATGAGAAGAATTAATGAGACACGAAAGCTCAAGCTTGGGGATACCCAAGGAATCCCAAGATAATATTTCAAGAAGTATCAAGCATCTAAGCTTGGGGATGCCCCGGTAGGCATCCCACCTTTCTTCTTCAACAATTATCGATTAGTATCGGTTGAGCCTAAGTTTTGCTTCTTCACATGATGTGTGCTATTCTTGGAATGTCATTTTATTTTATTTTTTATTGCTGTTTTAATAAAGTACTTAGATTTGAAAGTTTTTAAATAAGAGATTGTCCTCTAATAGATACTGAGGGAGTCCTGGACTAAGGGGTCCTCGGGTATCTGGCCTATTAGACATGGGCCGGACTGATGGGCTGTGAAGATACAAAGACCGAAGACTCTACCCGTGTCCGGATGGGACTCTCCTTGACGTGGAAGGCAAGCTTGGCGTCCGAATATGAAGATTCCTTTCTCCGTAACCGACCTTATGTAACCCTAGATCCCTCCGGTGTCTACATAAACCGGAGGGCTAGGTCCAGACAGATATGTCCTCATAATCATAGTCCGATCGGCTAGACTTTTAGGGTTTAGCCATTACGATCTCGTGGTAGATCAACTCTTGTAATACTCATATTCATCAAGATCAATCAAGCAGGAAGTAGGGTATTACCTCCATAGAGAGGGCCCGAACCTGCGTAAACATTGTGTCCCTTGTCTCCTGTTACCATCAACCGTAGACGCACAGTTCGGGACCCCCTACCCGACATCCGCCGATTTTGACACCGACATTGGTGCTCTCATTGAGAGTTCCGCCGTGACGTCGAAATATAGGATCGATGGCTCGCCTTGTTCTCAAGGACAACTTCACCTCCAGAGGAGCACTGGCCCCAGGCCAAACCCTCCGACTGGGCGGCTTCATCATGACCGCCCACTCGGCCGTTAAGCCGATGATGACTTCTCGGGTCATCGAAAATCCCCTCCATGTTGACTCCAAATACTCCAAGCAGATGGATCCGGCAGAGCTGTCTTCTTTAAACGAGTTCCTACATCGTATTGCCACCCTGGGGGTCGCCACAGACTATGATCAGATTGGGCTTAAACCCGACCAGAGAGAAATTAAAACTCCGCCGATCACCCATCAAATAGCGGTAGTAGAGGAGCAAGACAACAACTCTTCCTCTATATTGAGGACGAACTACGTTCGGATCTCCGAGCTTGAAGAGCCGGACACCTACCTGCGGAAAGACATGCCTTGTCCTCCGAACATAGAATCGGACGAGAAACACAAAAAATCAGCTGACATCCCGGAGCCCGAACTACTAAGGTCGGAAGTTCTTCAAACTCCGGATCCTAAACTGGGTCAGGGTTCAGATTTCAAACCACCCACCCACCCAGATATAAGCGCTCTCATGGGCATAAGACAACAGTCTCAGGAAACGGTCCACCACTTTTGAGCTAGATTCCTCCTTGTCAAAGATAGGATTGAAGATTGCCGCGATGAAGACGCGATCTCAGTGTTTCGCAACAATTGCACGGATGAAGGAATCCTCAATGCCATCAACCGTCATCGCATATCATGCTTCGCAGACTTGGCAATCATAGTATACAAGTACCGCGCAATGGAAAACGGTTGGAAAACTCAGGCAGCTCGCTGGGAACCGCCGGTTTCCACCCAACACCTCGTTCAGGTGAAAAGGACGGACCCTCGGGGAACACCCGACCCAATGGTAAAGAATATAAGCCCGTTACGGGACACGAAACCGTTCTGGAGGGATGGCTCGATGGACCATGCAAGTTACACGCAAAACCAGATACTATATCAACGCACAGCCTTAGAGCATGTTGGATACTCCTGCAGGTGGCCAAGAGCGGTGAGGATATCCTCACCAAAAACAACCTAGAGCAATATCCCCAAGAAAATGGTGACCTCAGAGTATTGACGGTCTTCGAGACTTTCGCTTCAAACAGTAAGCGCAAAAGGGCACTTCGCGACCTCGCTGAAGTCTACCAAATCACAGTTGGTGAAGCTACGTACCTAGGGTAGGGTCATGGGCCTGACCTAGACACCTCCCCTAGGACACCATCTTAAAACCAGAAGCATTCGAGGGATAGCATCATCCACTCGACTACAAGCCGTTCCACTCGGAAGATCCAAAGTAACTCGACCACAACAATTATCACTCGACGGCAGAAGATCTAAAGTCACTCTGCAGGGCAACGGTCGGACATTTATTTCATAGACTTAATAGGCACTTATATCTCTTAATTGCTAGCGTTACCAGTAAAGCCTCTTTTTTAATGTACTTTAAGCCCTTTGTAACGTGACTGGTTGGGGTCCTGGCGGTCTCTATATAAGCCACCCCCTCCACTGGCACAAGGGTCCGCACCCTCTGTAAACTCACACATACACATAATCCAATCGACCGCCTCCGGGCACTGAGACGTAGGGCTGTTACTTCCTCCGCGAAGGGTCTAAACTCGTAAACTCTTGTGTACAACTTCGCCATAGCTAGGATCTTGCCTCATCATACCTACCCCCATTCTACTATCAGTCTTAGATCCACGACAACAGCAACAAACCCTTGGAACGACATGGCCATAACTTTCAATGCCGATGACGAACCAAAATTCAGGATAGCCCGGGCACCAGCCGCTTTGGTCCGCAGTCCGATCATGGACGACTTCTGGCTCACCAAGGTTCTCATGGATGGCGGTAGCGGACTAAACCTCATTTATGAGGATACGCTCAGTAAAATGGAAATAGACAGGAGCCGCATCGAGCAAAGTAGCACGACCATCCGAGGAATTATTCCTAGTCGGGAGGCGCGATGCGTGGGAAAAATCACACTTGACGTGCTATTCGGCACAACGGAGAACTATCGGACTAAAGAATTAACCTTCCAAGTGTCCCCTTTCAACAGTGGATATCACGCCCTATTGGGGCGAGATGCATTTACATGCTTCCAAGCTATACCTCACTACGGGTATATGAAGCTCAAGATGC
The DNA here is from genome assembly GCA_034509565.1 of Triticum monococcum. Lineage (NCBI taxonomy): Eukaryota > Viridiplantae > Streptophyta > Magnoliopsida > Poales > Poaceae > Triticum > Triticum monococcum. The sequence continues at coordinate 209,219,849 of CM067847.1, read as the reverse complement.
CTGGGCCCAATGGCACAATCACTCTCGCCAGTGATCCGGACATAGCACTCCGCGCCGAAAATAAAACTGCATCCCTAGCCCTTGAGGCATTATGTGAAGCCCTAGGGGCCGAAGAATTAACTGCATTACGCTCCACGGTGGATAAGGACGATGTAATCCTGGAAAAATGACCCAAATCCACCTCCTTCAAACCAGCAGAAGAAATAGTCAAATTCCAAGTCCATCGAACAGACCCCAAGAAAGTAGCATCTATCGGGGCACAACTAGACCCAACGATCGACACCGCGCTACGAGATTTCCTACGCGAGAACTACGATATATTCGCCTGGCACCCCTCGGATATGCCAGGAATCCCACGTAGATTGGCCGAACACAGCCTTCAATATATTGAAGGGATATAAACCGGTCAAGCACACACTACGGCGCTTTTCTGAACCCAAACATCAAGCCAAAACGTGAGGAGCTAGCCAAGCTAATCGAGTCTGGATTCATTAGAGAAATAAAACACCCCGACTGGCTAGCAAACTTGGTGATGGTGCCAAAGAAGGATAAATCCTGGTGCCTGTGCGTCGGTTTCAAAGACCTCAATAAGGCCTGCACTAAGGATCCCTTCCCCCTCCCTCGCATCGACCAGATCATTGATGCCACCGTAGGACATGACTCACTGTGCTTCCTCGATGCATATTCCGGATACCTTGAAATCAAAATGAAGGAGTCCGATCAAGCCGCGACGACATTCATTCCCCATACGGGCCATTCTGCTTCAACACGATGCCCTTCGGGCTCAAAAACACCGGGGCCACCTACCAACGCATGATTCAAACATGCCTGGAGAAACAGATCGGCAAGACAGTTGAAGCATATGTGGACGACGTCGTCATTAAAACTAGGCACATCGATTAACTAATAGACGATTTACGTCCCACATTTGACAACCTTCGTGCATATGACATCAAGCTTAATCCGGGAAAGTGTGTTTTCGGCGTCCCTGCTAGAAAGCAGCTGGGCTTCATCATTTCTAATAGAGGAATTGAAGCAAATCCGGCCAAAATCCATGCTTCGTCACAACTGGCCGCGCCAACGGACCTTAAGCAGTTCCAAAAACACGCAGGATGCGTGGCAGCTCTAGGCCACTTTATCTCCAGATTGGGAGAAAGGCATTGCTAGTATCGCCTCCTCCGGCACACCAACCACGTCGAGTGGACGGATGTGGCAACCGTCGGACTGGAAGAAATAAAAACCCTTCTTGTGAGCAACCCAATCCTTGCCGCGCCGAACGTCGACGAACCCATGTTATTATACATATCGGAAACACGCCAGGTGTTGAGCGACGTGCTCGTCGTTGAGCGAGAGCAGGACGGACACAAATTCCTGCTTCAGAAGCCGGTATACTACGTATCCACTGTCCTCACACCATGTAAATCCTGGTACCCTCATTACCAAAAGATAGCATATGCGGTCTTCATGGCATCCCGGAAGCTACGACACTACTTCCAAGAATGTTCTATCATGGTGGCTTCCGAAGTACCACTCAATGACATAATAAACAACCGCGATGCTACGGGCCGGATAGCCAAATGGGCCATTGAGATCCTTCCATTCCACATAACATACAAACCACGTCGAGCCATCAAATCCCAAGTACTGGCGCACTTCGTCACCGAATGGACAAAGGCCGAACTCCCTAAAGAGTACGACACATATTCCAACTGGGTTATCTATTTTGATGGTTCCAAAATGCTGGAAGGATTAGGAGCAGGCGTCGTTTTAACGTCCCCCACTGGAGACGTAGTCCAGTACGTGCTCCAAATATTATACACAAACTCCAATAACGCAGCCAAATACGAGGCCTTATTGCATGGTCTCTAGATGGCTGTCTCCATGGGCATACAATGCCTGGAAGTGCGCGGGAACTCAAACCTCGCAATATCTCAAATAAATGGAGATTTTGATGCCAAAGATCCAAAGATGACGGCTTATGGCAACACCATCCTAAAAATGTCGGCTCTGTTCGACGGTCTTGAGTTTCATCACGTGGCTCGAGAAAGTAATCAAGCGGCAGACGTCCTTGCTCGCATCGGCGCTAAGCGTGACCTTGTCCCACCTAACATCTTTCTGGAAAGGGTTTTTAAGCCGTCCATGTTGTGGCATGGGGAGAGCGGCAACACCAGTCCGGATCCGAACATAACCCCAGATTCCGAACACAACGATATCATCGGGGGCTCAACCACCGAAATAACACCACCGGCGCATCTCAGCATGGCAGTCATTGCCCTATGGACCGAATCCTTCTTGGCCTACCTTAATAGGAGAGAACTCCCGGAGGATAAGAATGAGGCTCGCCGCATTGTCCGGCATTCGACAGCCTACAAGGTTCACGACGGAGAGCTCTACAAGAAAAGCGCTACCGGAGTTCTTCAAAGATGTATCTCCGAGGAAGAGTGGCGACAGCTCTTGGCTGAAATTCATGCAGGTCTCGGCGGTCACCTCACCGCAGCTCGGACCCTTGTTCTGGGAAATGTTGCGTCGGATGCCATCTCTTCGCCAACCAAAGGGCATATGCCCCCACCGCTCTACAAACAATCCCTATCACTTGGCCTTTCGCAGTCTGGGGGCTCGATATGGTCGGACCCTTTAAAGGAGAAAGCCATAAGAGAAAGTATCTGCTGGTCATGGTGGATAAATTCACTAAGTGGATAGAGGCCAAACCAGTTAAAATAGCCAAGGTGGGTCCAGTGATAGAATTCATATCCGGTGTGGTGCACTGTTATGGTGTTCCATACAGCATCATCACCGATAATGGCTCCAATTTCACAGCCGATGAGGTGAAAACTTGGTGTGCTAATCTGGGCATTAAGCTTGATTACGCCTCTGTCTATCACTCGCGAACAAACGGTCAAGTCGAATGGGCCAATGGTCTTATTATGAGCGGCATCAAATCCATACTAGTGCGGTCTTTGAGAGAATCAGACAAGCACTGGGTTGAGGAGCTTGACTCCGTACTCTGGGGGCTGCGGACCACGCCCAACCGCACTACTGGATATACACCTTTCTTCATGGTGTATGGCGCGGATGCTGTGTTGCCCTGCGATATTATTCATGACTCACCTCGAGTGCGCATGTACGAAGAGAGCGAGCCGAGCTTGATCGGCAGGACAGCCTAGATGCCCTGGAGGAAGAGCACGATGTTGCAAAAGCCCGTTCCACATTTTATCAACAACAGGCCCGCAGATATCCAAGCAGAGATGTACAGGCCAAGACTTATAATGTTGGCGAACTCATTCTACACTTGCCGGAGAAGAAAAAGGACAAACTCAAGCCCAAGTGGGAAGGTCCCTTCATCATTGATGAAGTTATCACTGGTGGAGCGTACCGCCTGCGTGCTGCATCAGACAATCGCCTAGAGCCAAACCCCTGGAACGCTGCCATACTCCAAAGATTCTATGCCTAGCGCCGAACTATTTGTTCGTCTCCTTCTCCCTATTGTTTCCTTTATTTTTTCCTCTTTTTCTGTTCTTCCTTTTTTTTCTTTTTCTAATCCTTAAATATTTCGCATGACTAAACCATGCACCTGTGAGGTACACATCCTCGAACATGTACGTCCATTATACCTGGGAGCTTCCCAGACAAAAGCTTATTCTTATTTTCAGAGCATCAAGCTCATCACACACGATTCTTTCTAGTAAACTGTTTGTGGTATACCTGATTTTTTCATTATGTTTTGAAAGAAAAAATGGTGTTACGGAGGGAAAGCATGGTGTTTGAATTGCTAGAGCATTTACATACAGTGAGCATGCAACTAGTACATGAGTGTCGTGTTTAAATTTCGAATTATTCCGGGTTCGTTTGGCATTTTTATGCATTAATTGAGTTTCTGGGCTTTAATGCGCATAATTCAAATTTGAACTACAAGCACATGCTCCAGTGCACCAAAGTTTGTTGAAAAATCACATGTGTGTCTTTGGCTGAATTTATGGGTCCCCGTCCGCGGGGCGATGCACTTTTGCGCGTGCGTCCGCGGCGTCCTTCTTCGGCAACCATCGACCCAATATCGGTCGGTTCCTATGGTGTCCTCATCCCTCGCCACTCGCCGGCACAAGCGTTCCGGTAGGTTGTGGCTACAACGGTGGGTGAGGCATATGGTGGCCCGCCAGTCGGCCACCTCACATGTCGCGGCAATCGAGCCCGATGAAACTCTCTATGGCTTGTTCGACTGGCTCTGTCGAGACTGCATCCGAATGCGATAGCAGCGACCCTGCGGTAGAAGTCTTGATGGTCGACGGACCACCTGGCTTCCCTCGCAATGACGGTGGCAATCATGGCGGCGATCCGTCGCGCGTTCATGAAGAGTACCGCCTCGAGCCTCTTTCTTCGCAGCGGAGGGAAGAGCTTCGCCGTCGCAACATGGATGCACTTCTGTTAGTGTCAAAACCGGCGGATCTCGGGTAGGGTGTCCCGAACTATGCGTCTAAGGCGGATGATAACAAGAGGCAGGGGACACGATGTTTACCCAGGTTCGGGCCCTCTTGATGGAGGTAATACCCTACGTCCTGCTTCATTGTTCTTGATGATATGAGTATTACAAGAGTTGATCTACCACGAGATCAAAGAGGCTAAACCTTAGAAGCTAGCCTATGGTATGATTGTATGTTGTCCTATGGACTAAAACCCTCCGGTTTATATAGGCACTGGAAGGGGCTATGGTTACACAAGGTCGGTTACAAAGGAGGAGATATACGTATCTGTATTGCCTAGCTTTCCTTCCACGCCAAGTAGAGTCCCATCCGGACACGGGACGAAGTCTTCAATATCGTATCTTCATAGTCCAACAGTCCGGCCAAAGGATATAGTCCGGCTGTCTGGAGACCCCCTAATCTAGGACTCCCTCAGTAGCCCCTGAACCAGGCTTCAATGACGATGAGTCCGGCGCGCAGTGTTGTCTTCGGCATTGCAAGGCTGGTTCCTCCTCCGAATACGCCATGGAAGAGTTTGAATACAAAGATAGTGTCCGACCCTGCAAAATAAGTTCCACATACCACCGTAGAGAGAATAATATTTCCACAAATCTAATCTGTTGACACGTTTTGACAGCATGACATCACTCCATGGCCCGGTTTTTATTTGAACCGCTTTTCTTAACCAGCTCCGCACATATCGCGAGGCGGTTTTCTTGACATGTCTTGTCAAAGCAGAGATCGTGTTCCCCTTATCACAGGATTCTCATCAATACGGACGTGGGTAACCGAACCGCACCATCAATTACGGTGCCTGGGGAATAAGCGGTTTTGCCAGGCAAGTGGGGAGACACATCGCCTCTTCCGCCCTTATAAAGGGACAAAGATTTACTTTTTTCACCCACGCCTTCTTCCTCCTCACTTACCCATTCCTGCACACTCGAGCTCTAGCGCCCAAGCTCGCGTTCTTCTTCTCAAACCACTCCAAGCATGTCCAGAGCAGGAGGCAAGTCGATGGTCTACTCCATCACGGAGGAGAACATCAATAAGTTACAGGAAGCCGGATACCTGGCTGCGGATATCGCGCACCGGCTGCCAAATGCGGGGTAGATCGTCCCAACACCCGAACCCCATGAGAGGGTAGTTTTTCTTACCCATTTTGTCCGCGGACTGGGATTTCCTCTCCACTCGTTTGTCCGCGGGCTCATGTTCTACTATGGGCTGGATTTTCATGATCTGGCTCCCAACTTCATCCTCAACATCTCGGCGTTTATCATCGTGTGCGAGGCCTTCCTCCGCATCAGGCCCCACTTCGGCCTATGGCTGAAAACCTTCAATGTCAAACCGAAGGTGGTGGGCGGCCAACAAGCGGAGTGCGGAGGCTCCATGGTGGGCAATATGCACTACAAAAAAAATACACTTCCGTGATGATATGTGTTTGTCACAGTAGGTCGCTTTTTTTGTCATGCATGTACATCCATGACAAATTTTATGACAGAATCAAGATAGTCATACCTGTGCTATCGTAGAAGTGTTCCATGACATTACCAAAATTATCATCACGAAAGTGTCCACTTCCATGACAATAAAGCGCGCGTCATAGAAGTGCTTTCGTCAAGGGTGACCAACACATGGCATCCACCGTAACGAAACGCCGTTAAGCTATCGGGTCGGGTTTTGGATCTGATAACGTGTTAACAGCCCCGACCAATGGGGATTTTCCATGTGTAAAATCATCATTGGCTAGAGTAAACATGTGTCGGCTCATCGTTGGGACAGATGTCATCCACTCACTGGACAGAAGGTGCCTATGATACGTCGACACGTGGCACAACCCAACAGTGGCCCATTCCTGCGAAAAGGCCGGCCCATTTGACTTGGTCAAAAGCTGGCGGGTCGGCCCATGGAAAGCCTGTTAACGGCCTGTTCGCATATAGCCCATTTACAGCTTGCTAATCCAAGGCCCGTTATGCCCTATCCGAATTAGGCCCAGTAGCGTCATCTGGGCCATCCAATATGATTCTAGCCCATTTTCACTTCTGGCCCATGTATAGCCCATGTCGTCTTTCGGCCCATATGAGGCCCTTTGTAACTCTTGGCCCATTAGCGGCCCGTGCTGAAACTGGCCCGTAATGAACAGTGTATTACTTTACACCCATTAACGGCCTGTGGTGAAACTGGCCTGTAATGAACAGTGTATCACTTTATACCCATTAACAGCCCGTTATTCCATTGGGCCGTTTCCAGCCCAAGTTAACTTTCGGCCTTCTGAGGGCCCATTTATTCTTGGGCTCATTTGCATCATTCGGTTACTTACGGCCCGTTACTGTCATTTTCTGTTTGCGGATCGTTAGTGTGTTGGGCCATTTTCATAGCATCACCAAATACGGCCTATTAACGGCCCGTTATGGTCAGCCCATAAAACGTACGATTTCCATTAAAGGCCCATCTACGGCCCATTAAAGGCCCGTACAAGACCCATAAATGAGCCGGCGGCCCATGGATCCTACGAGACGTACAAGGCCCATGGATCCTACGAGATGTAGAAGGCCCATGGATCCTACGAGACGTAGAAGGCCCATGGATCCTACGAGACGTAGAAGGCCCATGGATCTGACGGCCCGTGAAGGGCCATGGTCGGGCGAATTGGCCCTAGTTTGAACGATATAGCATATTCAAAGAATTATCCTACTCAATACTATCACCTCTAAAAAGCCTACACTATTACAACAAAGAGATCAAGGCATAGAAAGGTAGAATAATCCTACACTATACAATAAAGAAATTACAGCCGATTATACCCACTGGGCATTATGGTTCGGCATAGGTGATAATAAAGCATACATAAACAGCAAATTTCATACACTGGGCAAATATAGCTCATACATCATGGACGCGCATCAACTTAACTCCATTTGAACTATAATCTCTTCAGAAAATAGGATTGGCCGGATTCAGATAGCACAAATTTCAGTCTACAAAATCTCCAATTCCTTCATGGTTACCTCAGTGTCTTGTTTCATTTTTTTGACTCCTGCATCTAATACGTACATGTCCAGTCTCAACTTGTTGATTATACGTTGACAATCATGTACACGTTGTCTTGCCACCTCTAGTTGATGCTCGAGAACATCAACGCATTCCAATTCCAATCCATAATCATTCGGTAATGGCCATGCCGCACTGCTCGCAGATCTTTGTGTTGACGTCACTTCATCCTGAAATGTTTCTATAAGTACACATGACTAGGGCAAAAATATAGTTACAACAGTGAAGCGAACAAGACACTATTTTGTACTACATGGCAAAACAGGACTAACAATAATGTTACACGTCACTTTCAAAAAAAAGTTACACGTCATGAAGCATAAGCAGGTGATATTTTAAAAATTATAAAAAAGATAGTCTGTGCAGCCTGCATACAAAAATCCCTCTTAGCTCACTAGAGGAGCATGATGTTGGGGCCCAATCGAAAACACAGACAAGTTACAAATTTAGACAGCACGTTGCGTATAAGTAAGCAAGTAGTTGGCCATTCTGTGCCTCAATTAAAGTCTTATGGAGCATAATGAACAGCAGAGGGTTTCATACAAACATACTACAGCAGGCAAAACTATGCAATCATTAGCGTAGTATAAACTAGATTGTGAGCCTCATGCAATAATAGTTGGTTAATAGACTTCAAAACTTCAGGCACACTTCGGCAGAGTAATTAAATGGTAAGGCCTTCAATTATGTCAACTAATAGTGATACAAGTACCGAACATCAGGCATGATTATTTGGGCATCTCATTAACTGAGGACAAATAAAGCAATTGAAAAGAGAAAATTAACTATGCCTAAAACAAACAAGGAATTGAACTATTGAGTTGCATACAGTGACTTACCTTAGCAGGTTGAAGAGGCTCAGTGCAGCTCCTACTTCTCTTGCAAGGCTCCTTCCTAACATCTTGTACTTCGAAATCCTCAATCTTATCTTCACCCCCTCTGCAAGGTGACACAAACTAGTTACTTGTCTCCTTGGAAGATAAATATGCATACTTTCGAGTCTGTGAACACAAAAGAATGAGATTATAACAAAACAACACCACATAATGAAACATGCCGCATCTCTTGCACTTGCACAATATGAAATGAGCATTTACTATGTCTGCACTATGTAAAAACTAGGCATACCTTCGAACTGGATCTCCAGGTACTCTTGGAGAGCCTACTGTATTGTACAACCAAACCTTTATGTCACCTATGAGTTAGACAAGGCCCCACTACAGCAACCCTTAGTGTTTAAATCGTTGACAAGCTCTGTTAGAGTGTTATGTCAAGAACAGCAAGTAATCAAAGCAAACAGTCCTAGTATGGCTGGCTGATGCAAACAAGCAATTGAACAGATGTGTGAGCAAATCTTACATATCAAGAAAAGAAGCAAAGAAGGAGGCTTAAAGACCATCACTTGACTGACCAGATTTAAGGGGCATTTAAACATCATGTGCAACGTATGAACTAACATAAACATTGCATATTCCAGATTCTACAATGGAATGCACATGTATTAGGTTATGCCATGTATGATGATGCCTAAATGTACAGATAGCAGGCAGGAGTGATTCATCATTGCACGCACAATTGAACTGCAGGTTAAGGGCCAGTTCGATTCCGCCTTTTCAGGGCATATTGTCAAAATAAGCCACAAAAGATGTAAAGAAGTATTTTTTGAGTTATGGGCTTGGGCTTAACTAATTTTGCTTTGTTGGGGGGTGTTTCGGGTAGAACCTCACTAAAAATTGAAGGGAAGGGGAATAGTGAAATGACTCTGTTGTCTGCCTATATTACACTCAAAATGCAACTGCTGGCGCCTGTGTCACACCTGACCCTCAAGTAAAAACAAACACGCAAGCATTCATTTCCCTGCCTACTTGCATCTCCTCTCCCCTTTCCACTATACGATGAATTGCTATGAGCTGCTTCTGCTGCTGATATATGATGCATTGCTATGAGATGCTCCTACTGCTGCTATATGATGAATTGCTATGAGCTGCTGCTGCTGTATGATGAGTTTCTATGAGCTACTGCTGCTATATGATGCATTGCTATGAGCTGCTGCTGCTGCTATATGATGAGTTGCTAGAAGCTGCTCTTGCTGCTGCTATATGATGAGTTGCTACAAGCTGCTCCTGCTGCTGCTATATGATGAATTGCTATGAGCTGCTCCTGCTGCTACTATATGATGAATTGCTATGAGCTGCTCCTGCTGCTGCTATATGATGAATTGCTATGAGCTGCTGGTGGTATATAATGAATTGCAGACTGCTGCTGTTGTGATGAGTTGCTATGAGCTGCTGCTGCTATATGATGCTTTAGGTGGTGCTGCTATACTATAATAACCAGCCACTTGGACCATCGAATTTGAATAAATAATTGTTCTTAATTTAAATGTGGGTCATGCGTTCTTCGTTTAAATTAAGCAATGGGATCTGTATGGAAAACATTGACCAAAGTAGATTGTGCCAAGTAGATGGTATATTTGTATTTGCATTTTGAGAAAATAGTGATGGTCTGTTTTCCTATCATATTAATTACTGCACTGGGTTCAATTTGTGATGTTTGCATGTCAAATTAATTTCCATATGGGCAGCAAAATGAAAAAAAATAATGCAATCTAGACTTTCCACTGATCAGACCAAAGATAAGCTGAAAACGCAATGAAAAGAACTGGTTGGCTTATTACATGGAGCTTATATTCACAGGTGCTTATTTTCTTAGGATAACTCATAATAAATGTCCCTAAGAAACTTGGCTAATAGAACTGGCATACAAATAACATGTCACGATGATTGCAATGGAGGAGTGACGTACCATGTCACACTGTATAGGCTCACCGCTGCCTCTCCTTTTTTGCGATGTTCCATGAAATTGCCACATACATCTTGTACTTTTTCATTGTGTAACCCTATCTGCAAGTTGACACGGCTAATTTCAGACATCTCTACATGATACTACATTGCATATCCCTTGCGCATATTTAAACCACCAATTAACGATTGTGTGTGTACCATAAACTAGCCATGGCTCTGTATGCTGGACTAGCAGGCACTCTAAGGGAGCCTAATGTAGTGCACTGGAATTCCTACATGCCACCTACGATTTTGTGTAATGTACTGCCCCTGTTCCTAAATATATGTATTTGTAGAAATTCTAGTATGGACCACATATAGATGTATATATATGCATTTTCGAGTGTAGATTCACTCATTTTGCTCCATATGTAGCCTATAGTGGAATCTCCAGAAAGACTTATATTTAGGAACGGAGGTACGAGGTAGTATCATGTATGACATCTACATATCTAATTTAGCAGCCAGTAGTAGAAATCATTGTCTACACGAAGGGATTACTGGTCGAAAATCCTAGCAAAGCACGCTGGCAGGCACAGAACAATACAAGAGAGAGAGAGAGACGTGCTTACAAGATCATAGCAATGCCTCAGTCCAGGATCTTGGTTGGCCAAGCTGTTAGATCCAGAAGAAACATCGTCCTTGTAGTCTTTGCCAGCTGCATAACAGGTAACAATGACCGGTTAGTATATTTGAAGTACATCGGGCAGGTGATGCTGGACGGGTTTAAAGGTGACAAGTACCTAGGCCGTGGCGGGTGCTTGGCATCTCTCCAGACTATGGGAATCAGGTTAGAAACATCGAGGGTGATGATGTTGCGCTGGCTGTCGGGGTCCTGTAAGGAGATCTAGAACCGTCGAGTAGGGTGTTTGTGGAGCGGCTTCGGTAGGGTGGACTACGGTGTGGGCAAAGAGGATCTATGGCCGTGGACGAGGGCGTAGGTGAAGCTGCTCCGGTGGTTGGGTTAAGGATGGTGTCGACGATGCGGATCTGCGGCTGTGGACGGGGCGTCAGAAGCTGCTCCGGTGGTTGGGTTAAGGGTGGTGTCGACGATGCGGATCTGCGGCCATGGATGGGGCGTCAGAAGCTGCTCCAGTAGGTTGGATGAGGGTGTGAGGAAGCAGATCTGAGGCCGTGGACTTGTGAGTTGGCAAAGCGGCCCTGGTAGGGTTGAGAATGATATAGGCGAAGCTACTCTGATAGGGTTGAGGAAGGTGTCGACGAAGAGGATCAGAGGCCATCGACGGGGGCGTCGGTGGGGTGGCTCCGGGGGGTGTGGATGAAGCGTCTCCGGTGGGGAGTACGAATGAGCCGCTGCAGATGCGCGACGGTTGACGAGAGTACCGACGAAGCAGATCCGGCATCGTGGACAAGGCTGGCACTGAATGGGCTGTGGTACAGTGGTGGATGAGCAGTCTACTTGTTTCTAGGGGAGGTGGGAGGGGTAGATGCGGCCGCAGAAGCAGATCCGACAAGGTGGACGCCGCTGGCAGTGAATGGGCTATGGTACGCCGATGGATGAGCAGTCTAGGGTTTTGAGAGGGGAGGGGAGAAAGGGCGATGAAGTACGGACGGCGTGATGTAAGATGCTCTAGTGCTGTGGAGTTAGTCGTTTTTGCGGGAGGGGGAGAGGAAATGGGGGTGCCGTGTAGTGGGGGAACCGGAAGTTACCAAAGCAGCCTCGACCTATCATGTAGATGAGGGCGGTATTGTAACTATTGGTCTCCGTGCACCAAGGACAAAAGGGGGATTTCACATGCTAAAGACTAAGGTGGCGGAAATTTTAGAAGGAGGCGGGAGATTTTGCCGCCCGCGGGATCGTTCGTATCCAGCTTCAACTAATTTTGGACCGTGCTAGCGGGAAGGTCATGCTAGACTGTGTACACGGGGCACGCGTCAGCAGTGAATAACTGGTGTGAAGTCCACCCTAGAAAAAATACAATAACTCGGGATGATGCACCAATAACTTGGACGTTCACACGAGCGCGCCCAATCGTACGGGTGTAGTGGCGCGTTCACAAAAAAGGGATCAAACGCTCAGCCTATGCATTTCTCGTGTAAATAGATAATTTAGTGCCATTGGTTATTTACTTTAAACATAATGCATTGACGTGTTAGTGTAGAGGCGCACAAAAAGAAATGGATATTGTAGTCAGCTACTTAAAAGTGTTACCTCATATGATTACATAGCCTCCATTTCATAAATTGCGTACCCGTTGAATTCATATATGAATATTACATATATTACTTCAAAATAGAAACTTAAATCATCCAAGACTAATGAAGTTGAATGCAAGAGTAATAATGGTGCATGTTCATGATAGCTACATTGGTTGTTTGAAGAAACATCACTATAACTTTGGCATGCACAACTAAAAAGGCTTATTTAAATAGAAAAAATGTGATATGTGAGTGTCCAATCTTTATAGCATTGAATCGATATTGTACCTTTGGCCACGATACAAAGTAGATATTGACTTATGTTCAAGCGATGCACGTCCACGATCGCTAGACAGTGATACATGAATGAATTGTGCAATCTCTCTCACACGCATACATATCTCATTTCCCTGTGGGCATCAGAATCACACACGCGCACTTCATGTATTTCTCTCCCTCCGTCAGGGTTAAATTCGTCTTTCTACCCCGTCCTACAAGTCTCTCACACAGAAACACACACGCTCTCTATGTCTAACACGCCCACCCCTTTAATTCCGCCCACCCACAGCCACTAATGTCTCTCACACATATGGTATCTACCTATCCGTTAATATAGCTAGATATGTGTCACACAAACTTCTTCTCCCTACTAGCAAGATGCCCATGCGTTGCACGGAACATCAAGATGCATTTGTAGGAGAAGTTTATCTTGTGGGAGAAAAGGATGAAAGAGGGAATGCCTTATTTGCAAATGCGGAGAGGGGTGTGGGTATCTTTTTGCAAAATTGCCATAGTTTCCTTCCTGTCCGTCGGATATAAATTGGATGGCCTATATTGCAGGATGGCAGGAACACCATCATCACCAACTCTATTTTTTATAAGAGTAGAGATATGTGAGTGTCACTGCCCCCCCCCCACACAGACACCCACACTTCCCAACACCAAAGGAGTAGGATGACACCTCGATCTTGATACTAATCTATCGAATGGCTTCTCTCTCAAACATACACACACACACACTACCCGACACTGAAGGAGCTAGTAGGGTGGCACATCGATCTTGATAATAATCTATCTACTCCTCTTTCAAACACACACACACACACACACACACACACACACACACTAGTTGTGCCTCTGTGCCTACCGCGCACACTCTCGATACGTCTTTCTCTCCCTCCCTCCAATAATGACAGCAGAAGGGTGACAACTCGATCTGATCATAATCTGTCAATTGGTTTCTCTCTCAAACATTGTGTCTCGGTGCCTCACTCGGTAGCCCCCTCGATATGTAGACTTCTTGCGCGCGCACAGCTGTAGTGACGATGACGCTGAACCCAGTGTGCCTTGTTTTTACTGGCCTCATGTGATAGTTTTCACCCTGTTTTCTGTTAATTAACAAGGCAACCTTTTCCTATGTTACTACTAGTGAATCTGAAATCATTCGGGGTAGACATAAAATATATCACATGAACCCAATTATCGCAGCAACTATTTTAAAAGAAATAAGCTAGCTGCCCGTGCATTGCACAGAACATCAAGATGCATTTGTATGAGTAGTTTATCTTGTGAGAGAAAAGGTTGAACGAGGGAAGGCCTTATTTGCGAACGTGGAGAGACGTGTGGGTATATTTTTGCAAAATTGCCATAGTTTCTTTCCTATCCGTTAGATATAAATCCGACGGCCTATATTGCAGGATGGCACGCACACCATCATCACCAACTCTGTTTTCTACTCCCTCCGTCCGAAAATACTTGTCATCAAAATGGATAAAAAGAGATGTATCTAAAACTAACATACGTCTAGATACATTTCCTTTTATCCATTTTGATGACAAGTATTTCTGGACGGAGGGAGTATTTGTCTTTTTAGAGATTTCAACAAGTGACTATGACCGGACCTTACCAACATACTGAAAAAAGTAGTCCATAATTTTGATGTTACCCTCTTTTCTTGGCGGTGCAGTGCCATCTGGATACCTCATAAATAAATAAAGTACTACATGATACTAATATATGATACCTGGCGCAGGAGTACTAAGTATTATTAATACAGTTTTGCTAGAACTCATCTAGATGATATATAATTTGGTCTCATTCATCTTTTATAGCCATTGGATGTGATGCTATATAAGATGCGTGTGTGCTGACGTGGGTTGTATTTGTTCTTGTGCAACGAACTGACCACTACATGTCATGTTTGATAGTCTCAAGTCATTAAAAGCATACAAGCCCCACCTCTCTTCTTGGTTGATTCCTCTATTTATGTCAAAAAATAAGAAACAACGTGAGAGTTAATGCACCACGCCTATGTGTTTACTACATATTTGGTTTTCGTAAGATGACTTAATACTCACCTAGACGGAGGGAGTATTCGATTTGACAGTGGGCGGCGCAGTTCCCGATACGGCTTTAATGCAGACGAGGGAGGGAGTAGCTGTTCCCGATATGTTGAACGGCCAATGCATCCTTCTTCAATTAATGCATGAGGGAAGTAATGGGAGGAGGTCTGGGAAAAGAGGCTGCATGATGTGAATGCAATGCAGTTTGCCCTCATTGCTCTCATATAAAGGCGCCCCTCCATTCCAATGCATCTACCACATCGTATGCACCTAAGAATTTGCCTAAGCACCTACACTAAGCGCAAAAGAGCTCACTCCAGACCCATGGTGGCGATGCTCGTGAGAGGCCAGTGATGTCTACTACACAACCTTCTTCTTGTAGACGTTGTTGGGACTCCAAGTGCAGAGGTTTGTAGGATAGTAGCAAATTTCCCTCAAGTGGATGACCTAAGGTTTATCAATCCGTAGGAGGCGTAGGATGAAGATGGTCTCTCTCAATCAACCCTGCAACCAAATAACAAAGAGTCTCTTGTGTCCCCAACACACCCAATAAAATGGTAAATTGTATAGGTGCACTAGTTCGGCGAAGAGATGGTGATACAAGTGGTATATGGATAGTAGATAAAGGTATTTGTAATATGAAATTATAAAAACAAAAAGGTAAATAATGGTAAAAGTGAGCGTAAATGGTATTGCAATGTGTGGAAATAAGGCCTAGGGGTCATACTTTCACTAGTGCAAGTCCTATCAACAATACTAACATAATTGGATCATAAAACTATCCCTCAACATGCAACAAAGAATCACTCCAAAGTCACTAATAGCGGAGAACAAACGAGGAGATTATGGTAGGGTACGAAACCACCTCAAAGTTATTCTTTCCAATCAACCCGTTGGGCTATTCCTATAAGTGTCACAAATAGCCCTAGAGTTCGTACTAGAATAACACCTTAAGACACAAATCAATCAAAACCCTAATGTCCCCTAGATACTCCAATGTCACCTCAAATATCAGTGCGTAGGATTATACGATATGCGTCACACAATCTCAGATTCATCTATTCAACCAACACAATGGACCTCAGAGAGTGCCCCAAAGTTCCTACCGGAGAATCACGACGAAAACGTATGCCAACCCCTATGCATAGGTTCATGGGCAGAACCCGCAAGTTGATCACCAAAACATACATCAAGTGAATCACGTGATATCCCATTGTCACCATAGCACTTTTTCAATCTTCACGCAATACATCAGCGTGAGCCATGGACATAGCACTATAGGTGGAATAGAATGGTGGTTGTGGAGAAGACAAAAAGGAGAAGATAGTCTCACATCAACTAGGCGTATCAACGGGCTATGGAGATGCCCATCAATAGATATCAATGTGAGTGAGTAGGGATTGCCATGCAACGGATGCACTAGAGCTATAAATGTATGAAAGCTCAACAAAAGAAACTAGTGGGTGTGCATCCAACTCGCTTGCTCATGAAGACCTAGGGCATTTTGAGGAAGCCTATCATTGGAATATACAAGCCAATTTCTATAATGAAAAATTCCCACTAGTATATGAAAGTGACAACATAGGAGACTCTCTATCATGAAGATCATGGTGCTACTTTGAAGAACAAGTGTGGTAAAAGGATAGTAGCATTGTCCCTTCTCTCTTTTTCTCTTATTTTTTATTTTTTTATTTGGGCCTTCTCTTTTTTTATCGCCTCTTTTATCTTTTTTTATTTGGGCTTCATTGGCCTCTTTTATTTATTTACTTTTGTCCGGAGTCTCATCCCGACTTATGGGGGAATCATAGTCTCCATCATCCTTTCCTCACTGGGACAATGCTCTAATAATGATGATCATCACACTTTTATTTACTTACAACTCAAGAATTACAACTCGATACTTAGAACAAGAAATGACTCTATATTAATGCCTCCGGCGGTGTACCAGGATGTGCAATGACTCATGAGTGACATGTATGGAAGAATTATGAATGGTGGCTTTGCCACAAATATGATGTCAACTACATGATCATGCAAAGCAATATGACAATGATGAAGCGTGTCATAATAATGGGACGATGGAAAGTTGCATGGCAATATATCTCGGAATGGCTATGGAAATGCCATAATAGGTAGGTATGGTGGCTGTTTTGAGGAAGGTATATGGTGGGTTTATGGTACCGGCGAAAGTTGCGCGGTACTAGAGAGGCTAGCAATGGTGGAAGGGTGAGAGTGTGTATAATCCATGGACTCAACATTAGTCATAAAGAACTCACATACTTATTGCAAAAATTTATTAGTCATCGAAACAATGTACTACGCGCATGCTCCTAGGGGGATAGATTGGTAGGAAAAGACCATCGCTTGTCCCCGACCGCCACTCATAAGGAAGACAATCAATAAATAAATCATGCTCTGACTTCATCACATAACGGTTCACCATACGTGCATGCTACGGGAATCACAAACTTCAACACAAGTATTTCTCAAATTCACAACTACTCAACTAGCATGACTCTAATATCACCATCTTCATATCTCAAAACAATTATCAAGTATCAAACTTCTCATAGTATTCAACACACTCATAAGAGAATTTTATTATTCTTATTGTATACCTAGCATATTAGGATTATTTAAGCAAATTACCATGCTATTAAGACTCTCAAAATAATATAAGTGAATTATGAGAGTTCATCTATTTCTTCAAAATAAAACTACCACCATGCTCTAAAAGATATAAGTGAAGATCAATGAGTAGTTGAATAATTATGAAACTATGTGAAGACTCTCTAACATTTAAGAATTTCAGATCTTGGTATTTTATTCAAACAGAAAGCAAAGAAAAATAAAATGACATTCTAAGAATGGCAAACATCATGTGAACAAGCAAAAAACTTAGGATCAACCGATACTAACCGATAGTTGTTGAAGAAGAAAGGTGGGATGCAAACCGCAACATCCCCAAGCTTAGACACTTGAGACTTCTTAAAATATTATCTTGGGGTGACTTGGGCATCCCCAAGCTTGAGCTTTTGTGTCTCCTTAATTCCTCTCATATCACGGTCTCCCTAAATCTCAAAAGCTTCATCCACACAAAACTCAACAAGGACTCGTGAGATAAGTTAGTATAAACCATTGCAAAAACCTTATCATACTCTACTGTATAAAATCACTAAAATTATTATTCAACATTTCATACTAAATGCCTCTGCATATTTAATAGTCCTATCCTCAAATGGAATCATTAAAGAAGCAAACATATGCAAACAATGCAAACATAACAGCAATCTGCCTAAACAGGATAGTCTGTAAAGAATGCTGCAACATCCATACTTCCCTAGCTCCAAAAATTATGAAAGAAAATTCCCACTGTAATAAATTTATCAGATCTTAATATGCAAAATGTTTCAACATTTTATCACATTCTAAATTTTCTAGGGAATTATTGCAACAGCGGTAAACTTTCTGTTTTCAAACAGCAACATGTATACTTGTAACACAGGCATAGTAAAGGCTATCAATGCCACTTTTATTGAAATAAAAGATGCAAAACATTGTTATAAATAACATAAAGAAAATACTAACAAAATAAATTGATGCTCCAAGCAAAACACATATCATGTGGTGAACAAAAATATAGCTCCAAGTAAAGTTACCGATGAATGAAGACGAAAGAGGGGATGCCTTCCGGGGCATCCCCAAGCTTAGGCTCTTGGCTATCCTTGAATATTACCTTGGAGTACCTTGGGCATCCCCAAGCTTAGGCTCTTTCCACTCTTTATTCCATAGTCCATCGAATCCTTACCCAAAACTTGAAAACTTCACAACACAAAACTTAACAGAAAACTCGTAAGCTCCGTTAGTATAAGAAAATAAATCACCACTTCAAGGTACTGTAGTGAACTCATTCTTTATTTATATTGGTGTTAAACCTACTGTATTCCAACTTCTCTATGGTTTATAAACTATTTTACTAGCCATAGATTCATCAAAATAAGTAAACAACACATGAAAAACAGAATCTGTCAGAAACAGAACAGTCTGTAGTAATCTGGATCAAACGTATACTTCTGGAACTCATAAAATTCTCAAATAAATTGCTGGACCTGAGGAATTTATCTATTAATCATTTTCAAAAAGAATTAACTAAATATCACTCTCCAAATAAAAATGGAAGTAATTCTCGTGAGCGCTAAGTTTCTGTTTTTTACAGCATGATCATAAAGACTTCACCCAAGTCTTCCCAAAGGTTCTACTTGGCACAAACACTAATTAAAAGCATAAAACCACATATAAACACAGGCTATATGAATTATTTATTACTAAACAGGAACAAAAAGCAAGGAATAAAAATAAAGTTGGGTTGCCTCCCAACAAGCGCTATCGTTTAACGCCCCTAGCTAGGCATGATGATTTCAATGATGCTCACATAAAAGATAAGAATGGAAACATAAAGAGAGCATCTTGAAGAATATGACTAGCACATTTAAGTCTAACATACTTCCTATGCATAGGGATTTTGTGAGCAAACAACTTATGGGAAAAATAATCAACTAGCATAGGAAGGCAAAACAAGCATAACTTCAAAACTTTAAGCACATAGAGAGGAAACTTGGTATTATTGCAATTCCTACAACCATATATTCCTCCCTCATAATAATTTTCAGTAGCATCATGAATGAATTCAACAATATAACTATCACATAAAGCATTCTTTTCATGATCTATAAGCATAGAAAATTTGCTACTCTCCACATAAGCAAAATTCTTCTCATTTGGAATAGTGGGAGTATCATAAGAGACTCGAATACTATAAATTGTTTCCACATTAAAAGAGTAATGTTCCTAAAATGGGTAACCATAATCATGACAAGTTTTATAAATATAATCAATACTTTTTATAGCATAAGTATCATCATAATAATCATCATAGGTAGGAGGCATGCTGTCATCATTATAAATTTGCATATCAAAACTTGGGAGACTAAAAATATCATATTCATTAAGCATAGCATCCCCAAGCTTGGGACAAACATTAATTGCAGCAAATATATTATCAAATATGTCATCCTCATCAAACATAGCTTCCCCAAGCTTGGGCCTTTTCATATCATCTATACCTATACTAATTACGGACTCCCTAGAAATTCTCACGTTAATCAGTAATTAGGAGCCGTCAATCTGGTGGGGCCGAGTTTTTATGGTGTAGATCAATCCTATAGATTTCCATGTTAACAGAAAAATGAACACGCACTCTACCTCTCTCTCTCTCTCTCCCAATCTCTTACGACTCCCCTCTCCCAATATCTCCTCAGGTCAACAAAAGAAATAAAACACTACCGATCTAAAAAATAGAAATCATGCAGAAAAAAAAACAAAGGAAACAAACACATCTAATTGTAACCTCTTGCCTCCAATTGATTCGTTACTGATTCATGCAGGTCTTCACGTCCTCATCTTCCTTCCTAAGCGTTGTGGCCAACCAACTTTTCAATTTAACAGTAATGGATCGCGGCCATGGATCTATCTCTAGATCACCCCACAACAAGATGTGCAGCGGGTTCTAATTCCCGGAGGATGGCCACCGTAATTGATGTATTTTGAATCCGGCAAGAATCAATGGGCTCTTCAATTGTAGGTTTTCTTATATCAATCTCGCATCTATGTACTTGATCCTTCTAGCCAATTTATTCTCAAACTCAGATTTGACTGTGCTCTCCATGTGATTTGTGGACTATCTGCAGTCCAATTCCCCGTGAGATTTGATTTCATCCTCCTCCTGTCTCCTCTCCAGGCTTCATGGGGCAGTGCATCTAAAACGATCCGACCAACTTCTCCCCGGTCTCCATCCTCTTCACCCGTGCAATTCTCTACTGCCCCAACCATGCATGCTACGTTGCTGCCTATTCAACCATAGCACTGTGGGCATGCAGCAGGCTAGCATAGCCTAGGGTGTGGCACTGTTGCAGCGAGCAGCCGGCTGATGCCTGGCAGCAGCAAGCTGCACGGCTCGAACAGCTCCGTCACCCTACATGGTCGAAAATTACGTTTGCAAGAGTAGCCGTTGGTCTACTCAGCTCTATTTCATTATTTGTTCTTTGATGTAGATAATCTATCTACAACTCCTCAGTCACTTTTCTCTGTTTTCAATAGAAGAGTAAAAACTCCCCATGTTCTCCTTCTTTGTACGTTGGACGGTCTCTTCCCATGCTAAATCAGATTCATCCGATAGGTCGCATTGTATCTATAGGATCACTGATTTCTATTTGTTCTACCCTAGCTCCACGTTCATCTACTGCTTCAGAGGTCACCCCTAACGAGGGCTCCGTCGCGCATGTCGTGCTATTGGCTGAGGTCTCCGTCACCTCTTCCTTGTGTTGTCTATAACCTCATTCCGCAACTCTCCATCAACTCTTCATGCCCTGTCACTTCTCTCCGTAGCCAGCACAGGTCAACAATGTTCACGGCAACCAAGAGGTATGTATGTCTTGATTGGTAAGAATTTCATGTTTCGTGCACTTTTGTTGAGTTAGTTTCCTATATTGTCTCGATTGAGGCTGGTCTGAACATGCCTATAGCCTACCCCTATGATTGGTTGGGGCACATTAGATGCCTTTGTGTTTGAGAAAAAATTGCATGCAGGCTAACCTCCCAAACAGAAATTTGGTCATACGTGGTGTCCTTAGGTCTGTAAGAAATTATACTTATGTGTAGAACTAATAGGATGTAGTTTGTCGTTGCACTAAAATACATGATTCAGTAGTCGTTTTTGGGCATGAGTGCATGACACTTGCAGTAAATATCTAGAATCTCTGCACCGGAAACCATACATCTGTGAAATCTAGCATGTTCCAGTGGTGAAAATAGGATCATATAATCTTAAGCGAATCAAGTCATCCCTGCATTGTACAGATAAACAATAGAAAGAGAACTCTGTCTGATCTGTTTTCTTTTTAGCTCAAGATATAGAAACTATACATTCAGAATGAAAATATTATATCTTATATCCTAGGGCTTATGTTTGTTTTTAACAATTAGTTTGGTGCAGCTGTGTAGCTCACTTGCAGCATATATTGTTGCCCCTACCGGTTACTCTAGGACCAGGAATCTCCTGTCGACCAAGAACACCCTGTCGAATACTTGCTGGTTGCAGAACTTGCACATGTAAGTAGCAAGGCTTGATCCAAGAATTAGTTGATGGCCGATGCTTTTTTCACAAGCAACAGGTACATTTACGCAAGCCGGCTGTGCAAGCAGGCAGGTGGATTGATTTCATTGTCAGGAAGGAGCCTCGGCAGCAAACCTATACAGCAGCCAGGTGACTGTTCGCTATCGGTGTTCTGTAAATTCTACCGTTTCGTGTTTTCTTTCCTTTTGGTTACTTCCAGATTTTCCAAAGGTCCAATATGTATGTGACGTACATTGATCCTTTGTATAGATCTAGAAGAAAACCTGAAAGAAATTTCTATCTTTTCTAAATATCTCCATTGGATTTAATGTTATGTTCTATTCAATTAACAGAGATTTAGATGATAATTTGCATGCATCGCGAAGTTAGATTTTGATTCATTATATGTACTCTTTAGAATACAAATGATTATTTTCAGTAATTTAGCTCTGAAGTGATGTATTTAAATAAAATAATTCATACAAGAGGTGTACTTCATTATTTTTTATATATAGATGCATTACTTCGATGCAAAATAACTACGACACACATACTATATTCATTGGTTTACGTTTTGCCTGCTGCATTGAGATATTGTAGGCTCCGGGCCGCACCAAGAATAATCACATTGCTCAACAACCCTTAGTATTTTGGGCTATTAGTATCTACTGCCTGTTTCTCCACTTGGGTTTTTTCTTAGTTTTTACTAGCTTTGTCATCACTTAAGCAGATGAACTGTACCAGTCTGCGCAGCTTATCCAATAACAGTATACACAAGGATATGGAGAATTGTCATCACTTTGAATACAAAGGTACTGTTAGCATATACTCTTCATGTCAACATGTCAAAGTATATTTGTAAGCAATGGTAGCACCAGATGTATATGCGTCACCGAGCAAGGAGTTGGGCAGTAGCCTCCGATGGTTTAAGATGTGCTCTTAACTTTTTAGTCTTATGAAACATTGACATGCTATGCTTCCACTTGATTTTCACCTTTTGCAAACATGTAGTGCACGTTCATAAATCAAGAGCCTATCCTTTTGCCTTGAGGTACTATTTCTATTTGCAGTTGTTGCATGTATTACATCCTTTCTTAATAAGATGTTCAAATAAACAGGATGTGACTCTATCTTGCATATTATAATAGTTTTTCATAACATTTCATAGCTCTGTATGATACCACTATCCTAACAAATAAGGGAATCATCTTACAAGGTAAATGTCTACGTGCTAGACGTAAAATGCTATTTGATGCTAAAGCTAACATGTTCAGCTACACCTTCTGCACGTTTGCTTCGATTATTATCTGGTATGTCACTTGCTATTTTTGTATTTGCTGATAATTATCATGTTTTCTTTGTCATTTAATTTTAATTTTCCATTTTCGCTTACAGAACTGTTTGGGTTTGCCAAAATATAATTAGGTAGATGTTTTTTTGTCAATTGATCTGACTATAGGTATATTCGCTTATGTAACTTACAAACTCATTGTCGCGTTCTATATGTGGTGTACTACTTTGTAAGGCGATGGTTTGTAATGTTGATGCATTGCTAATGTACTTATTTACATTTTGTTTCAGAGATGGCCTTTTCTAATTTTGTTTTGATAGTTTAATAATACCTTTTGTGGATCTTTTACTTCAAGATAATAACCAGTCAAACTTCTTGAAACTCATAAGTATCTAGAGATTGTAATTACCTAATTTAGTTATTGAAATATTCTTAAACATTTTAAATTCATGAGGTTGTATCCGCTATGGACATTTACATGCTATGGTCGCATATTTATCTTTTTAGTTACATTGATATAAACTAATGTCTCCTTCACTTTCTGTAGATCCTTTTGCTTATATTTGATATATGCTTCAGATGGTAAACAAATGAACATGTGGAGTCACCCGATAATTTCACTATCATGACGATTCTACTCTTTTTGGCGAATTTTTTATAGGAGATTTGTGATTTCTAACTCATGGAGTTCGGTAAAGATCATAGTGCCCTTTATGTTAAGGCTTTTGCAATACACTGGAGAGTCCAATTCCTTGTCAATATATTTATGTTACTTTGCAACAGTAGATGATAATGTATTTCTTATGACATCTTTTAGCATGACACGTGAATATTTTATGTAGTATACATCCGAAACTAGATTATTTTTTTAGAGTTTCATCTGCGATTAACTTATTCCTTCTCTCAGATAACCTATTAGAGACATTTTCCAAACAATAAGCACATGCTTAATCATTTCAATACTAATGATTTATAGGTGATTTTCTGCATTTTATATATTATTATC
Source organism: Triticum monococcum (assembly GCA_034509565.1). Classification (NCBI taxonomy): domain Eukaryota; kingdom Viridiplantae; phylum Streptophyta; class Magnoliopsida; order Poales; family Poaceae; genus Triticum; species Triticum monococcum. The sequence continues at coordinate 209,195,534 of CM067847.1, read as the reverse complement.
AATACATAAATAATGTTGTATCCAATGCATTCTTAATATCTTGATATCTTCCCAAAATGACTAGCCCATGCGGATGCACGGGTTGACGACTAGTAAGCATAATCACTCTCATCATTAATGGTATGGATAACACCAATGGTATAGCAATTATAATATTCTTCCAAGCAAGTGCCAAAAAGATTTTCAAGATCATAAGGAGTATCATTATCTTCCCAATCATAATCATCACAACAAGCAATAGGCATAACGAGATCATCATCAAGTGTATCATCTTCATTTTCATGCGGCACAACAATAATAGGAGCAACTTTATATGGGAGAGATACCTTTTACCTCTCTTCCTTTTTCTTTTCTTCTTCTTCACCACATCATGTGTGGGTTCAATCCTCTTTTTGGAGCTCCTTATTAATGAGATTGGTTGAATAGAAGGCTCCTCCTCGTTACCTGATTCATCATAAGAAATAATAGGAGGATATTGGGAAGTCTCTTCCCTTTCATTAGTATTTTCTTCATCCTCTATTTCTTTTCTTTTCTTTATGTAATTGGCAATATAAGGATTTTCAATGCAATTCACCACATAATACATATAAATTTCTTGTAGATCAATATCGAGGAATTTCTCAAGGTTATATTCTGGAATATGCCTAGTTTGATGTTTCATTTCTTCATAACCCAAAAGCAAACTAAGTTCGTTATAATGTGCAAGGGAAATCAAGTCATCACAATTTATGGACACGATTTGATGATGAAACAATTTGCATTTGATATTTAAAAGACCATGTTCATTGCAAAGTTCACAAGTACGGTAAAGATATTTTAAATTTTCAGCACTCACATTTAGCCTTTCTTGCAACCATTTAGTTTCTAGTACTTATGCCTCTTGCAATATCTATCTTCCCTATTTGGTGTGTACTTACAAACCTAATGCACTCCACAAAAATTGACATGTTTATAGGAGGCATTTTCATCATCACTAGTGCAATCATCATTAGTATCATGGATATTCAAAGAATTCGTACTAACAACATTGCAATCATGCTCATCATTCAAAGATTTGGTGCCAAACATTTTAATGCATTCTTCTTCTAACACTTTGGCACAATTTTCCTTTCCATCATACTCACGAAAGATATTAAAAAGATGAAGCGTATGAGACAAACTCAATTCCATTTTTTATAGTTTTCTTTTATAAACTAAACTAGTGATAAAACAAGAAAGTAAAAGACTCGATTGCAAGATCTAAAGATATACCTTCAAGCGCTAACCTCCCCGGCAACGGCGCCAGAAAAGAGCTTGATGTCTACTACACAACCTTCTTCTTGTAGACGTTGTTGGGCCTCCAAGTGCAGAGGTTTGTAGGACAGTAGCAAATTTCCCTCAAGTGGATGGCCTAAGGTTTATCAATCTGTAGGAGGTGTAGGATGAAGATGGTCTCTCTCAAGCAACCCTGCAACCAAATAACAAAGAGTCTTGTGTGTGTCCCCAACACACCCAATACAATGGTAAATTGTATAGGTGCACTAGTTCGGCGAAGAGATGGTGATACAAGTGGTATATGGAAAGTAGATAAAGGTATTTGTAATCTGAAATTATAAAAACAGCATGGTAACTAATGATAAAAGTGAGCGTAAATGGTATTGCAATGTGTGGAAATAAGGCCTAGGGTTCATACTTTTACTAGTGCAAGTCCTCTCAACAATACTAACATAATTGGATCACAAAACTATCCCTCAACATGCAACAAAGAGTCACTCCAAAGTCACTAATAGCGGAGAACAAACGAAGAGATTATGGTAGGGTACGAGACCACCTCAAAGTTATTCTTTCCAATCAATCCATTGGGCTATTCCTATAAGTGTCACAAACAGCCCTAGAGTTCGTACAGAATAACACCTTAAGACACAAATCAATCAAAACCCTAATGTCACCTAGATACTCCAATGTCACCTCAAGTATCAGTGGGTAAGATTATACGATATGCGTCACACAATCTTAGATTCATCTATTCAACCAACACAATGGACCTCAAAGAGTGCCCCAAAGTTCCTACCGGAGAATCACGACGAAAACATGTGCCAACCCCTATGCATAGGTTCATGGGCAGAACCCGCAAGTTGATCACCAAAACATACATCAAGTGAATCACGTGATATCCCATTGTCACCATAGATACGCACGGCAGGACATACATCAAGTGTTCTCAAATCTTTAAAGACTCAATCCGATAAGATTACTTCAAAGGGGAAACTCAATTCATTACAAGAGAGAAGAGGGGGAGGAGAAACATAAGATCCAACTATAATAGCAAAGCTCGCGATACATCAAGATCGTGCCAAATCAAGAACACGAGAGAGAGAGAGAGAGATCAAACACATAACTACTGGTACATACCCTCAGCCCCGAGGGAGAACTACTCCCTCCTCATCATGGAGAGCACCGGGATGATGAAGATGGCCACCTGAGAGGGATTGCCCCCTCCGGCAGGGTGCCGTAACGGGTCTAGATTGGCTTTCGGTGGCTACGGTGGCTTCTGTTGGCAGAACTCCTGATCTAATGTGCTCTCGGATGTTTTTAGGGTATATGGAGATATATAAGCGGAAGAAGTATGTCAGGGGGGCCACGAGGGGCTCACGAGGGTGGAGGGCGCACCCAGGGGGTTGGGCACGCCCCCCTGCCTCGTGACCTCCTCGCAGATCCCCCGACATGCACTCCAAGTCTTCTGGGCTTCTTTCCTTCCAAAAATGAGTTCTGTGAAGTTTGAGGTCAATTGGACTCCGTTTGATTTTCCTTTTCTTCGAAACCCTAAAACAGGGTAAAAAACAGAAACTGGCACTGGGCTCTGGGTTAATAGGTTAGTCCCAAAAATGATATAAAGTGTATAATAAAGCCCATAAACATTCAAAATAGTAAATAATATAGCATGGAGCAATCAAAAATTATAGATACGTTGGAGACGTATCAGCCAGCGGCTGCGGCAGATGGTCCACGACGCCGGCATGCGGCATGGCGCCGAGGATTGTCTCCAGACGGTGTTGGAGACCGGCTGGTGGATGGCCGCCTTCGACGCCAACTACGACTCTCAGTTGGACCAGATGATCGTTGCCACCAACAACAAGTTCACCGTCCTCAAGAAGCTCGCAGACGACATCGCCATACTCCTCTAGCCCGCGCGCCCGGGCTCCTCATTGCCTGCCACCCTAATCGGCCTCCATGGCCGGAACCTCTTTCAAGCACTAGTGGCCCTACGACTGCCCGCCGACGCCATGAAGAATGTCCACCTGGAGGTCGCGCTCGCCGCGAGGCGCCTCGCCCTACAAGAATTCGTCGACCTACACATCCACATGTACGAGGAAATCGTGTACATAGGTATCTACAAGGCCAGTGAGGATGCTACGACATTGGCCTTCCTTAACCGGCTGGAAGCCTTGGATGCCTTTGCTGAGAAGCACCTCGACCTCGCCACAAAAGCCGCCGCTCCTTAGCCGCCGGCCGGTGGCCCGGCGCACTAAGTTGAGGAGGAGGAGGTCGTACATTCGTGGATTCATATTTCTTCTTGCCTTCTGTAACCACCACTGTGATCGCATCATCGTGGCCTTAATTCTTATTGTGCTGTTGCATTCTCGTTCCAGTCAATACCGACATGTGCGATCCCTTTGCTTAATTATATGCATCACTGTAACTAGTACTCCATCCGTCAATTTATAAGTTGTGCTTACCTTTTCCATCAACTTCGTGCAACGTGCGGGCATCTTGCTAGAAACACTAGAATATGTCTATATAATCCGTATGTGATAGTCCATTTTAAATCTCAAAAAAGACAAATATTTAGGTACGGAGCGAGTAATATATTAGGAGTATATCAAAACAATAGTGATTTATTTCAAGTTTTTGAACAAATACTACTTTTCTACTACTTTGGATCCGTCGCAACGCACGAGCACATTGCTGGTAAAAGGAAAAGGCCTGCCGCGTTTGCGTCGCACCCCCACATGCCCGGGAATCGGGAGTACAACACGGCCCGCCCGGCACGACACATGGCTTAGGGATGGCGTGTTGCCTAGCATTTTCACTTTCATGTGGGACCGCCGTTGAGCAAACCGACACCCCGCGTGCCGCCGGGTTGGAAAAAAGAAACGAGGGGAAGATCTAGCTGTAGCACAGAAGCCAAGAAATTTGGTGTCAGACGGGGCTCGTTGATAGAGTAGGAACATTCCGTACTAGTACTACTCCTACTAGTACCAAGTTTGTACTCCTAATACTATATTACTAGTACTACCACTATACAACTAGTAGGTACGTGCACGGCACAACATCGTAGGAACAAAAAACAGGAAGATCTTGTTTTGGGTGATTTATCTTTTTTTCAATCAACGTAGTATGAATAATATGATGTAGGGGGCACCCATGAAGCTTATGTGGCTTGGTTGCATGGCTACAGAAGGTTAGAGAAAAATAAATAGATAATGTGTTTAGAGTGCACTCCACTAAATAGATATATATACTTTGGATCCATTGCAACGGACCGGCACATCTATATCTATACCCCCTATATAGTGTGTGAAAAACTTTGAAAGTTGGTCATTGGATGAAGCCAATCCGACGGTACAAAGATGGAAAATCCGAGCACTACTGGCCGTTGGATATCATCCACCAGATTCTGCCACATGTATAATCTAGAAGACTCCATGGTTGAACTTAATTCATGACTAACGGCCTCTTTGATTCATAGGATTGCAGAAACACGGGAATAGGAAAAAAGTAGGATTGGAATGGCATGTTCATTGGATCCCCATAGGATTTGAGTTTGTTTGATTGTGTCACATGAAAAACAAAGGATTTCTTTCAAGAGGTTGGAGTGCATGTTAGAATTCCTGTGAAACATAGTACAAATGAATCCTTAGGAAAATATTCTACATGATTCAATCCTACGAATCAAACGACCAACGTAGGAAAAATTCCTAAGGATTCTAATCCTTCAAAGATCCTATGAAAATCCTTTGAATCAAACAGACCCTAACTTTGCCACAACTAAGCTTAGGCAAAGTTATTAGTTCTTCAAAACGAGAGAAACAAGTTGGCAAGCCTAAGGGAATCTTGCTACATTTTTTGTGTGTATATCATGTGGGGCCTTAGTGTGAATTTCCTAAGGTGTGGCTTGAATCAAACACTCGCCTAAGTTAATCAAACTTGCCTAACCTTACATTCCACTAGATTTTGCCACATGTTAGAATCCGGAAAGCTCCACATGTAGAAGCATAATGCACAAACCACCAGAATCTCATGCGTGCAATGCACGTGTACCTTACTAGTACTAGTTGGTAGTAGTAAGAAACAAATTCCAGTTTTGGCACGAGCTCGTACTGCGGGAGCACCACAAGGCCTGCCGCAGGAGTTACATTTCCCTCTCGGGGCCCACGGGACCGAACTTCAGTGGCTTAGTGGTAGAAACAAGAAACGTGATGGTCGTCGTGGTTCAACTTCCATGGACAAGTTGTCATGTCTGCTGACACATGTATATCAAAACTAGAGTGTTTATATTTCAAGCATGTGAACAAGTATTATTCTACTACTTTGGATCCATTGCAACGCACGGGCCAGCACATTGGTAGTAGTAGTGTCTATCTCTATCTCTAGAGGCCTTCCCTCGTTCATCCTTTTCTCTCACAAGATAAACTACTCACACAAATGCATCTTGATGTTCCGTGGAATGCACGAGGATGTTTCCTTGGGGGTCTCTCCAGCGCGGCATGGCCGTAGTTACAAGTTGACGCCCCTTGAGATGCCGACGTTGAGGGGCACTCGGATTTCCTCCAATGAGCAGGTAAGATGAGTTTGATCACGTAGTAAATGCATTCTAGAGACTACTTCCGTGTCCATTTCCTAATTCTCCCCTGCCCACTGTTTCATAGGTTAGGCTCGGTGCGAGTGGAGATTGGCTTGCATATGTATGGGAGGGCACCAACATCAATTTGCACAACATTTACAACGGTGAAACCGTTCCCGTAGAACCTTTGTCCAACATTGGGATCGGCCATGCAACGGGCCATCGCATGAATTGGTATGATGGAACCACGGTGAGATTGAATAAGATAGCACGAACCTTGCACATGGCGGTCAAAGGCGGACCATGCTATCTGCGGCCGATTTGTTGCCGTACGAGTAGGAATACGCTGTGCTCCTTTCTAATGTAGCGACCAGACCTCAAACAGTCTGATCTCTATGCTCCGGTGTCATCCCTGGATCAGTAATGCTGACACCACATAGTACTTGGAGGATTTATAGCAGAGTAGCAATCACACACTTATTACATCGAATGTCTCAAAAGAGAACTGATTACAATAAATATGGCTTAAGGCCATCTAATAACGATAACAGCGGAAGGCTTGGAAGATAAGTGAGTCCATCAACTCCAACGGCATCACTGAGTATAGAACCACGACCTAAAAACTCCTTAATCGTCGTCTGAAAAGTCTACAACATTAACATTGCAGCCCGAAAACGGGTCAGGACATGGAATATGCTGGCAAGGTAACACATAGAGAGTAATGGAATGAAACAGCTATACTATATGCATATTTGGCTGGTGGAAAGCTCTATCATTACAGTTTTTTGCGTAAAGCCCATTTTGCCCTACTTCAAACGAATAAATTTATTTAACTATCATGGTGGTTGTTAAAACATTGAGAATGGTTGATAGCATTCTCAATCCCAATTAAGCATCATCATTAAACAAACCCAACAAAATTAATTTAGAGTAACATGTTGAGATTCACATCATAATCCAAGTACTAGATACTCAAGATGTCCATAACCGGGGACACGGCTAACCATGATTAGTTTATTACACTCTGCAGATGTTTGCGCACTTTTCCCCACAAGACTCGATCGCCTCCGTTTGGTTTCTCGCACTACATGGTGTTTGAGAAAACGGATGACCGAGACATAGTCTTTCAGAAGCGCTAGCACCTTACGATTGGGTAGACCGTACCACCTACATCCCCTACATTTGCTAGTCTACCACTGTAATAGTTCGCACAACTTAGTCAACTATGCTAGAGCCCATAATAGCTTGTGGCTGCACACGGAAGTTTCTAGTATGAATAGTCTCATGATCCCTTTGAGCCTGGGTGGCGGTCCAAAAGAAAACAGGTGCCTCAATCCACCCAGATGTGTGTTTAAGTTGGCACCTTAGATAAGCCATTAATTATCAATCTCACATCTGTCATGGATATCACTCACCCAATCCACGTCTACTAGCATAGCATGGCATAATAAGCAAACGTAGAAGTAACTCCCAAAGGTTTGATAATAAACAGGTAATAGGTACTACCTCATCTACTTCCCATCCCACAATTTAATTAGATCCTAATCATGCAATGTGTGAGGATTGATCTAATGCAATAAAACTGGGTAGTAGAAAAGGTATGATCAAAGTGTTACTTGCCTTGCTGATGATCCGAGAAACCTAACGATTCAAAATAACAGGCGGCGCACTCCGGGTACTCTATCGCGGACAAACAAACAAGCATACAATAAGTACTCATCCAATGCACAGGTAAAACTCAAATAAGAGATTTAACCAGAAGGTTCAACTTAAGAACTCCGGTTGGCAAAAAGAATCAAATCGAACGAAGCAAGGAAAGTCAAACGGCGAAAGAAAACAACTTCGTCCTAGTAATCTGGATCTAAGTCAAATACTGCAGTAGCAAAAACTTGTTTAAGTTGATTATTCGGATAGAGGGTTTCGAGACGAAACTCCAGGCGCTTGAATCGCCTGATTCCAATAAACGAGCGAAAAGTTATACTAAAACGAAAATCGGATGAGAAATCGCGATCAGAAAATAACCGCGGAAAATCCGACAAAAAAGAAAAACGTCGAATGGATTAATCTGAAAAAAATAATAATAAAAAAACCGACGAAAACCGTTCGGTTTTTTTTAAAAAAAACCGACACGGATTTCGAGTCGGCGGCGAACCTCGGGCGGCGCGCTGCTCCGGCGGCGGTGGATCGGGCGCGGGGCTGGTGTGGGCTGGGGCTCGGGTGCTGCGCTATATAAAGGCGCCCCCGGGCGGAGTTCCGCTCGGGCACGGCCCAAGGTCGGTTTCGTTTTTTTACGCTTGGAAAAAAAATAAAAAGAAATACTAAACGGACTCCCAAAATCCCGAAATAAATTTTCCCGGGCTTCTAAAATCAAGCCCGACAAAGTGAACATTTATTTGGGCCCTAAATGCAATTTTGAAAAACGCGTATTTTTCCTAAATTCAAATAAAAATATCGAAAAACTCCGAAATAAATCTTATTTGATTTTATTATTAAATCCTCAATATTTCTATATTTTGGGAAAGTCATTTTAGTCCCTCTTTCATATTTTTGTAATAGAAATAATCGATGATAAAATAAATAAAATCAAATGATCCTATTCTCAAAATTTGAGAAAACTCAAATATGAAAATAACGAAATCCCCAACTCTCTCCGTGGGTCCTTGAGTTGCTTAGAATTTTCTAGGATCAAAACCCAAAAGCAAATAAAATATGATATGCATGATGATCTAATGTATAACATTCCAAATTGAAAATTTGGGATGTTACATCTAACCGCATCTTCGCGGTGACAAACCAGGGGACTTATTTTGTATGGGACACATCCTACGATATACTCCCTCTCTCCCAGTTTATTTGTTTTGAATCTTTTCGTTTTATAAGTTTCAAATTCAAATTTGGAGCTCCCCATCACATGTTGAGATTACAATGTCCATTAAATCATTGCGTGCATGTATAGTAAAGAAACAAATCTCGAGTTTGGCACGAGTTCGTGCTGCGGGAGCACCACAAGCCCTGGCGCAGGAGTTACATTTCCCTCTCAGGGCCGTCGGGACTGAGCTTCAGCGCCTTAGTACACCTACCTTTGAGTAAATAACATGTGGACGCGATAGGTGACTAGTCCACATGTAATGCTCCCATAGGGAGAGGGGCAGTGGGGCCAAGATGGGTGAGCCGCAGGTCGGGGGACGTGTGGTTTCATGGGTTCGAGCGACGTCGTGGGAATCGCGGGTGGCAGTGGCAGAAACTTGATGCTCGCCGCATTTTAGGTGGCCCACATGTCATGCACACAAAGGCAGAGGGGCGGTGCGGCCGAGAGGGGTGAGGCGCACGTCGGGGGGCGTGGTGCCGTGGGTTGGAGAGGCGTTGTGGGAATCGCGAGATGAAACGTGATGGCCGATGCTTTTTTCACAAGCAACAGGTACATTTACGCAAGCCGGCTGTGCAAGCAGGCAGGTGGATTGATTTCATTGTCAGGAAGGAGCCTCGGCAGCAAACCTATACAGCAGCCAGGTGACTGTTCGCTATCGGTGTTCTGTAAATTCTACCGTTTCGTGTTTTCTTTCCTTTTGGTTACTTCCAGATTTTCCAAAGGTCCAATATGTATGTGACGTACATTGATCCTTTGTATAGATCTAGAAGAAAACCTGAAAGAAATTTCTATCTTTTCTAAATATCTCCATTGGATTTAATGTTATGTTCTATTCAATTAACAGAGATTTAGATGATAATTTGCATGCATCGCGAAGTTAGATTTTGATTCATTATATGTACTCTTTAGAATACAAATGATTATTTTCAGTAATTTAGCTCTGAAGTGATATATTTAAATAAAATAATTCATACAAGAGGTGTACTTCATTATTTTTTATATATAGATGCATTACTTCGATGCAAAATAACTACGACACACATACTATATTCATTGGTTTACGTTTTGCCTGCTGCATTGAGATATTGTAGGCTCCGGGCCGCACCAAGAATAATCACATTGCTCAACAACCCTTAGTATTTTGGGCTATTAGTATCTACTGACTGTTTCTCCACTTGGGTTTTTTCTTAGTTTTTACTAGCTTTGTCATCACTTAAGCAGATGAACTGTACCAGTCTGCGCAGCTTATCCAATAACAGTATACACAAGGATATGGAGAATTGTCATCACTTTGAATACAAAGGTACTGTTAGCATATACTCTTCATGTCAACATGTCAAAGTATATTTGTAAGCAATGGTAGCACCAGATGTATATGTGTCACCGAGCAAGGAGTTGGGCAGTAGCCTCCGATGGTTTAAGATGTGCTCTTAACTTTTTAGTCTTATGAAACATTGACATGCTATGCTTCCACTTGATTTTCACCTTTTGCAAACATGTAGTGCACGTTCATAAATCAAGAGCCTATCCTTTTGCCTTGAGGTACTATTTCTATTTGCAGTTGTTGCATGTATTACATCCTTTCTTAATAAGATGTTCAAATAAACAGGATGTGACTCTATCTTGCATATTATAATAGTTTTTCATAACATTTCATAGCTCTGTATGATACCACTATCCTAACAAATAAGGGAATCATCTTACAAGGTAAATGTCTACGTGCTAGACGTAAAATGCTATTTGATGCTAAAGCTAACATGTTCAGCTACACCTTCTGCATGTTTGCTTCGATTATTATCTGGTATGTCACTTGCTATTTTTGTATTTGCCGACAATTATCATGTTTTCTTTGTCATTTAATTTTAATTTTCCATTTTCGCTTACAGAACTGTTTGGGTTTGCCAAAATATAATTAGGTAGATGTTTTTTTGTCAATTGATCTGACTATAGGTATATTCGCTTATGTAACTTACAAACTCATTGTCGCGTTCTATATGTGGTGTACTACTTTGTAAGGCGATGGTTTGTAATGTTGATGCATTGCTAATGTACTTATTTACATTTTGTTTCAGAGATGGCCTTTTCTAATTTTGTTTTGATAGTTTAATAATACCTTTTGTGGATCTTTTACTTCAAGATAATAACCAGTCAAACTTCTTGAAACTCATAAGTATCTAGAGATTGTAATTACCTAATTTAGTTATTGAAATATTTTTAAACATTTTAAATTCATGAGGTTGTATCCGCTATGGACATTTACATGCTATGGTCGCATATTTATCTTTTTAGTTACATTGATATAAACTAATGTCTCCTTCACTTTCTGTAGATCCTTTTGCTTATATTTGATATATGCTTCAGATGGTAAACAAATGAACATGTGGAGTTACCCGATAATTTCACTATCATGACGATTCTACTCTTTTTGGCGAATTTTTTATAGGAGATTTGTGATTTCTAACTCATGGAGTTCGGTAAAGATCATAGTGCCCTTTATGTTAAGGCTTTTGCAATACACTGGAGAGTCCAATTCTTTGTCAATATATTTATGTTACTTTGCAACAGTAGATGATAATGTATTTCTTATGACATCTTTTAGCATGACACGTGAATATTTTACGTAGTATACATCCGAAACTAGATTATTTTTTAGAGTTTCATCTGCGATTAACTTATTCCTTCTCTCAGATAAGCTATTAGAGACATTTTCCAAACAATAAGCACATGCTTAATCATTTCAATACTAATGATTTATAGGTGATTTTCTGCATTTTATATATTATTATCAATACATAAATAATGTTGTATCCAATGCATTCTTAATATCTTGATATCTTCCCAAAATGACTAGCCCATGCGGATGCACGGGTTGACGACTAGTAAGCATAATCACTCTCATCATTAATGGTATGGATAGCACCAATGGTATAGCAATTATAATATTCTTCCAAGCAAGTGCCAAAAAGATTTTCAAGATCATAAGGAGTATCATTATCTTCCCAATCATAATCATCACAACAAGCAATAGGCATAACGAGATCATCATCAAGTGTATCATCTTCATTTTCATGCGGCACAACAATAATAGGAGCAACTTTATATGGGAGAGATACCTTTTACCTCTCTTCCTTTTTCTTTTCTTCTTCTTCACCACATCATGTGTGGGTTCAATCCTCTTTTTGGAGCTCCTTATTAATGAGATTGGTTGAATAGAAGGCTCCTCCTCGTTACCTGATTCATCATAAGAAATAATAGGAGGATATTGGGAAGTCTCTTCCCTTTCATTAGTATTTTCTTCATCCTCTATTTCTTTTCTTTTCTTTATGTAATTGGCAATATAAGGATTTTCAATGCAATTCACCACATAATACATATAAATTTCTTGTAGATCAATATCGAGGAATTTCTCAAGGTTATATTCTGGAATATGCCTAGTTTGATGTTTCATTTCTTCATAACCCAAAAGCAAACTAAGTTCGTTATAATGTGCAAGGGAAATCAAGTCATCACAATTTATGGACACGATTTGATGATGAAACAATTTGCATTTGATATTTAAAAGACCATGTTCATTGCAAAGTTCACAAGTACGGTAAAGATATTTTAAATTTTCAGCACTCACATTTAGCCTTTCTTGCAACCATTTAGTTTCTAGTACTTATGCCTCTTGCAATATCTATCTTCCCTATTTGGTGTGTACTTACAAACCTAATGCACTCCACAAAAATTGACATGTTTATAGGAGGCATTTTCATCATCACTAGTGCAATCATCATTAGTATCATGGATATTCAAAGAATTCGTACTAACAACATTGCAATCATGCTCATCATTCAAAGATTTGGTGCCAAACATTTTAATGCATTCTTCTTCTAACACTTTGGCACAATTTTCCTTTCCATCATACTCACGAAAGATATTAAAAAGATGAAGCGTATGAGACAAACTCAATTCCATTTTTTATAGTTTTCTTTTATAAACTAAACTAGTGATAAAACAAGAAAGTAAAAGACTCGATTGCAAGATCTAAAGATATACCTTCAAGCGCTAACCTCCCCGGCAACGGCGCCAGAAAAGAGCTTGATGTCTACTACACAACCTTCTTCTTGTAGACGTTGTTGGGCCTCCAAGTGCAGAGGTTTGTAGGACAGTAGCAAATTTCCCTCAAGTGGATGGCCTAAGGTTTATCAATCTGTAGGAGGTGTAGGATGAAGATGGTCTCTCTCAAGCAACCCTGCAACCAAATAACAAAGAGTCTTGTGTGTGTCCCCAACACACCCAATACAATGGTAAATTGTATAGGTGCACTAGTTCGGCGAAGAGATGGTGATACAAGTGGTATATGGAAAGTAGATAAAGGTATTTGTAATCTGAAATTATAAAAACAGCATGGTAACTAATGATAAAAGTGAGCGTAAATGGTATTGCAATGTGTGGAAATAAGGCCTAGGGTTCATACTTTTACTAGTGCAAGTCCTCTCAACAATACTAACATAATTGGATCACAAAACTATCCCTCAACATGCAACAAAGAGTCACTCCAAAGTCACTAATAGCGGAGAACAAACGAAGAGATTATGGTAGGGTACGAGACCACCTCAAAGTTATTCTTTCCAATCAATCCATTGGGCTATTCCTATAAGTGTCACAAACAGCCCTAGAGTTCGTACAGAATAACACCTTAAGACACAAATCAATAAAAACCCTAATGTCACCTAGATACTCCAATGTCACCTCAAGTATCAGTGGGTAAGATTATACGATATGCGTCACACAATCTTAGATTCATCTATTCAACCAACACAATGGACCTCAAAGAGTGCCCCAAAGTTCCTACCGGAGAATCACGACGAAAACATGTGCCAACCCCTATGCATAGGTTCATGGGCAGAACCCGCAAGTTGATCACCAAAACATACATCAAGTGAATCACGTGATATCCCATTGTCACCATAGATACGCACGGCAGGACATACATCAAGTGTTCTCAAATCTTTAAAGACTCAATCCGATAAGATTACTTCAAAGGGGAAACTCAATTCATTACAAGAGAGAAGAGGGGGAGGAGAAACATAAGATCCAACTATAATAGCAAAGCTCGCGATACATCAAGATCGTGCCAAATCAAGAACACGAGAGAGAGAGAGAGATCAAACACATAACTACTGGTACATACCCTCAGCCCCGAGGGAGAACTACTCCCTCCTCATCATGGAGAGCACCGGGATGATGAAGATGGCCACCTGAGAGGGATTGCCCCCTCCGGCAGGGTGCCGTAACGGGTCTAGATTGGCTTTCGGTGGCTACGGTGGCTTCTGTTGGCAGAACTCCTGATCTAATGTGCTCTCGGATGTTTTTAGGGTGTATGGAGATATATAAGCGGAAGAAGTATGTCAGGGGGGCCACGAGGGGCTCACGAGGGTGGAGGGCGCACCCAGGGGGTTGGGCACGCCCCCCTGCCTCGTGACCTCCTCGCAGATCCCCCGACATGCACTCCAAGTCTTCTGGGCTTCTTTCCTTCCAAAAATGAGTTCTGTGAAGTTTGAGGTCAATTGGACTCCGTTTGATTTTCCTTTTCTTCGAAACCCTAAAACAGGGTAAAAAACAGAAACTGGCACTGGGCTCTGGGTTAATAGGTTAGTCCCAAAAATGATATAAAGTGTATAATAAAGCCCATAAACATTCAAAACAGTAAATAATATAGCATGGAGCAATCAAAAATTATAGATACGTTGGAGACGTATCAGCCAGCGGCTGCGGCAGATGGTCCACGACGCCGGCATGCGGCATGGCGCTGAGGATTGTCTCCAGACGGTGTTGGAGACCGGCTGGTGGATGGCCGCCTTCGACGCCAACTACGACTCTCAGTTGGACCAGATGATCGTTGCCACCAACAACAAGTTCACCGTCCTCACGAAGCTCGCAGACGACATCGCCATACTCCTCTAGCCCGCGCGCCCGGGCTCCTCATTGCCTGCCACCCTAATCGGCCTCCATGGCCGGAACCTCTTTCAAGCACTAGTGGCCCTACGACTGCCCGCCGACGCCATGAAGAATGTCCACCTGGAGGTCGCGCTCGCCGCGAGGCGCCTCGCCCTACAAGATTTCGTCGACCTACACATCCACATGTACGAGGAAATCGTGTACATAGGTATCTACAAGGCCAGTGAGGATGCTACGACATTGGCCTTCCTTAACCGGCTGGAAGCCTTGGATGCCTTTGCTGAGAAGCACCTCGACCTCGCCACAAAAGCCGCCGCTCCTTAGCCGCCGGCCGGTGGCCCGGCGCACTAAGTTGAGGAGGAGGAGGTCGTACGTTCGTGGATTCATATTTCTTCTTGCCTTCTGTAACCACCACTGTGATCGCATCATCGTGGCCTTAATTCTTATTGTGCTGTTGCATTCTCGTTCCAGTCAATACCGACATGTGCGATCCCTTTGCTTAATTATATGCATCACTGTAACTAGTACTCCATCCGTCAATTTATAAGTTGTGCTTACCTTTTCCATCAACTTCGTGCAACGTGCGGGCATCTTGCTAGAAACACTAGAATATGTCTATATAATCCGTATGTGATAGTCCATTTTAAATCTCAAAAAAGACAAATATTTAGGTACGGAGCGAGTAATATATTAGGAGTATATCAAAACAATAGTGATTTATTTCAAGTTTTTGAACAAATACTACTTTTCTACTACTTTGGATCCGTCGCAACGCACGAGCACATTGCTGGTAAAAGGAAAAGGCCTGCCGCGTTTGCGTCGCACCCCCACATGCCCGGGAATCGGGAGTACAACACGGCCCGCCCGGCACGACACATGGCTTAGGGATGGCGTGTTGCCTAGCATTTTCACTTTCATGTGGGACCGCCGTTGAGCAAACCGACACCCCGCGTGCCGTCGGGTTGGAAAAAAGAAACAAGGGGAAGATCTAGCTGTAGCACAGAAGCCAAGAAATTTGGTGTCAGACGGGGCTCGTTGATAGAGTAGGAACATTCCGTACTAGTACTACTCCTACTAGTACCAAGTTTGTACTCCTAATACTATATTACTAGTACTACCACTATACAACTAGTAGGTACGTGCACGGCACAACATCGTAGGAACAAAAAACAGGAAGATCTTGTTTTGGGTGATTTATCTTTTTTTCAATCAACGTAGTATGAATAATATGATGTAGGGGGCACCCATGAAGCTTATGTGGCTTGGTTGCATGGCTACAGAAGGTTAGAGAAAAATAAATAGATAATGTGTTTAGAGTGCACTCCACTAAATAGATATATATACTTTGGATCCATTGCAACGGACCGGCACATCTATATCTATACCCCCTATATAGTGTGTGAAAAACTTTGAAAGTTGGTCATTGGATGAAGCCAATCCGACGGTACAAAGATGGAAAATCCGAGCACTACTGGCCGTTGGATATCATCCACCAGATTCTGCCACATGTATAATCTAGAAGACTCCATGGTTGAACTTAATTCATGACTAACGGCCTCTTTGATTCATAGGATTGCAGAAACACGGGAATAGGAAAAAAGTAGGATTGGAATGGCATGTTCATTGGATCCCCATAGGATTTGAGTTTGTTTGATTGTGTCACATGAAAAACAAAGGATTTCTTTCAAGAGGTTGGAGTGCATGTTAGAATTCCTGTGAAACATAGTACAAATGAATCCTTAGGAAAATATTCTACATGATTCAATCCTACGAATCAAACGACCAACGTAGGAAAAATTCCTAAGGATTCTAATCCTTCAAAGATCCTATGAAAATCCTTTGAATCAAACAGACCCTAACTTTGCCACAACTAAGCTTAGGCAAAGTTATTAGTTCTTCAAAACGAGAGAAACAAGTTGGCAAGCCTAAGGGAATCTTGCTACATTTTTTGTGTGTATATCATGTGGGGCCTTAGTGTGAATTTCCTAAGGTGTGGCTTGAATCAAACACTCGCCTAAGTTAATCAAACTTGCCTAACCTTACATTCCACTAGATTTTGCCACATGTTAGAATCCGGAAAGCTCCACATGTAGAAGCATAATGCACAAACCACCAGAATCTCATGCGTGCAATGCACGTGTACCTTACTAGTACTAGTTGGTAGTAGTAAGAAACAAATTCTAGTTTTGGCACGAGCTCGTACTGCGGGAGCACCACAAGGCCTGCCGCAGGAGTTACATTTCCCTCTCGGGGCCCACGGGACCGAACTTCAGTGGCTTAGTGGTAGAAACAAGAAACGTGATGGTCGTCGTGGTTCAACTTCCATGGACAAGTTGTCATGTCTGCTGACACATGTATATCAAAACTAGAGTGTTTATATTTCAAGCATGTGAACAAGTATTATTCTACTACTTTGGATCCATTGCAACGCACGGGCCAGCACATTGGTAGTAGTAGTGTCTATCTCTATCTCTAGAGGCCTTCCCTCGTTCATCCTTTTCTCTCACAAGATAAACTACTCACACAAATGCATCTTGATGTTCCGTGGAATGCACGAGGATGTTTCCTTGGGGGTCTCTCCAGCGCGGCATGGCCGTAGTTACAAGTTGACGCCCCTTGAGATGCCGACGTTGAGGGGCACTCGGATTTCCTCCAATGAGCAGGTAAGATGAGTTTGATCACGTAGTAAATGCATTCTAGAGACTACTTCCGTGTCCATTTCCTAATTCTCCCCTGCCCACTGTTTCATAGGTTAGGCTCGGTGCGAGTGGAGATTGGCTTGCATATGTATGGGAGGGCACCAACATCAATTTGCACAACATTTACAACGGTGAAACCGTTCCCGTAGAACCTTTGTCCAACATTGGGATCGGCCATGCAACGGGCCATTGCATGAATTGGTATGATGGAACCACGGTGAGATTGAATAAGATAGCACGAACCTTGCACATGGCGGTCAAAGGCGGACCATGCTATCTGCGGCCGATTTGTTGCCGTACGAGTAGGAAGACGCTGTGCTCCTTTCTAATGTAGCGACCAGACCTCAAACAGTCTGATCTCTGTGCTCCGGTGTCATCCCTGGATCAGTAATGCTGACACCACATAGTACTTGGAGGATTTATAGCAGAGTAGCAATCACACACTTATTACATCGAATGTCTCAAAAGAGAACTGATTACAATAAATATGGCTTAAGGCCATCTAATAACGATAACAGCGGAAGGCTTGGAAGATAAGTGAGTCCATCAACTCCAACGGCATCACTGAGTATAGAACCACGACCTAAAAACTCCTTAATCGTCGTCTGAAAAGTCTACAACATTAACATTGCAGCCCGAAAACGGGTCAGGACATGGAATATGCTGGCAAGGTAACACATAGAGAGTAATGGAATGAAACAGCTATACTATATGCATATTTGGCTGGTGGAAAGCTCTATCATTACAGTTTTTTGCGTAAAGCCCATTTTGCCCTACTTCAAACGAATAAATTTATTTAACTATCATGGTGGTTGTTAAAACATTGAGAATGGTTGATAGCATTCTCAATCCCAATTAAGCATCATCATTAAACAAACCCAACAAAATTAATTTAGAGTAACATGTTGAGATTCACATCATAATCCAAGTACTAGATACTCAAGATGTCCATAACCGGGGACACGGCTAACCATGATTAGTTTATTACACTCTGCAGATGTTTGCGCACTTTTCCCCACAAGACTCGATCGCCTCCGTTTGGTTTCTCGCACTACATGGTGTTTGAGAAAACGGATGACCGAGACATAGTCTTTCAGAAGCGCTAGCACCTTACGATTGGGTAGACCGTACCACCTACATCCCCTACATCTGCTAGTCTACCACTGTAATAGTTCGCACAACTTAGTCAACTATGCTAGAGCCCATAATAGCTTGTGGCTGCACACGGAAGTTTCTAGTATGAATAGTCTCATGATCCCTTTGAGCCTGGGTGGCGGTCCAAAAGAAAACAGGTGCCTCAATCCACCCAGATGTGTGTTTAAGTTGGCACCTTAGATAAGCCATTAATTATCAATCTCACATCTGTCATGTATATCACTCACCCAATCCACGTCTACTAGCATAGCATGGCATAATAAGCAAACGTAGAAGTAACTCCCAAAGGTTTGATAATAAACAGGTAATAGGTACTACCTCATCTACTTCCCATCCCACAATTTAATTAGATCCTAATCATGCAATGTGTGAGGATTGATCTAATGCAATAAAACTGGGTAGTAGAAAAGGTATGATCAAAGTGTTACTTGCCTTGCTGATGATCCGAGAAACCTAACGATTCAAAATAACAGGCGGCGCACTCCGGGTACTCTATCGCGGACAAACAAACAAGCATACAATAAGTACTCATCCAATGCACAGGTAAAACTCAAATAAGAGATTTAACCAGAAGGTTCAACTTAAGAACTCCGGTTGGCAAAAAGAATCAAATCGAATGAAGCAAGGAAAGTCAAACGACGAAAGAAAACAACTTCGTCCTAGTAATCTGGATCTAAGTCAAATTCTACAGTAGCAAAAACTTGTTTAAGTTGATTATTCGGATAGAGGGTTTCGAGACGAAACTCCAGGCGCTTGAATCGCCTGATTCCGATAAACGAGCGAAAAGTTATACTAAAACGAAAATCGGATCAGAAATCGCAATCAGAAAATAACCGCGGAAAATCCGACAAAAAAGAAAAACGTCGAACGGATTAATCTGAAAAAAATAATAATAAAAAAACCGAAAATAAAACCGACGAAAACCGTTCGGTTTTTTTTAAAAAAAACCGACAAGGATTTCGAGTCGGCGGCGAATCTCGGGCGGCGCGCTGCTCCGGCGGCGGTGGATCGGGCGCGGGGCTGGTGTGGGCTGGGGCTCGGGTGCTGCGCTATATAAAGGCGCCCCCGGGCGGAGTTCCGCTCGGGCACGGCCCAAGGTCGGTTTCGTTTTTTTACGCTTGGAAAAAAATAAAAAGAAATACTAAACGGACTCCCAAAATCCCGAAATAAATTTTCCCGGGCTTCTAAAATCAAGCCCGACAAAGTGAACATTTATTTGGGCCCTAAATGCAATTTTGAAAAACGCGTATTTTTCCTAAATTCAAATAAAAATATCGAAAAACTCCGAAATAAATCTTATTTGATTTTATTATTAAATCCTCAATATTTCTATATTTTGGGAAAGTCATTTTAGTCCCTCTTTCATATTTTTGTAATAGAAATAATCGATGATAAAATAAATAAAATCAAATGATCCTATTCTCAAAATTTGAGAAAACTCAAATATGAAAATAACGAAATCCCCAACTCTCTCCGTGGGTCCTTGAGTTGCTTAGAATTTTCTAGGATCAAAACCCAAAAGCAAATAAAATATGATATGCATGATGATCTAATGTATAACATTCCAAATTGAAAATTTGGGATGTTACATCTAACCGCATCTTCGCGGTGACAAACCAGGGGACTTATTTTGTATGGGACACATCCTACGATATACTCCCTCTCTCCCAGTTTATTTGTTTTGAATCTTTTCGTTTTATAAGTTTCAAATTCAAATTTGGAGCTCCCCATCACATGTTGAGATTACAATGTCCATTAAATCATTGCGTGCATGTATAGTAAAGAAACAAATCTCGAGTTTGGCACGAGTTCGTGCTGCGGGAGCACCACAAGCCCTGGCGCAGGAGTTACATTTCCCTCTCAGGGCCGTCGGGACTGAGCTTCAGCGCCTTACTACACCTACCTTTGAGTAAATAACATGTGGACGCGATAGGTGACTAGTCCACATGTAATGCTCCCATAGGGAGAGGGGCAGTGGGGCCAAGATGGGTGAGCCGCAGGTCGGGGGACGTGTGGTTTCATGGGTTCGAGCGACGTCGTGGGAATCGCGGGTGGCAGTGGCAGAAACTTGATGCTCGCCGCATTTTAGGTGGCCCACATGTCATGCACACAAAGGCAGAGGGGCGGTGCGGCCGAGAGGGGTGACGCGCACGTCGGGGGGCGTGGTGCCGTGGGTTGGAGAGGCCTTGTGGGAATCGCGAGATGAAACGTGATGGTCGTCGTAGTTGAACTTCCATGGACAAACTGGCATGTCTACGGACACATGCACTGCATACCGATCACTAGAAGGAGTAGCAGAGAAGGCTATATATGCGGATAAATAGTTCCTTATAGTCAAGCGGACCCACGCTACTACTCTGTTCCAAAGACATGCACACCATCGAAATAGTCCATCTATATCAATATACACCGAGAGGGAATAATTTTTTTTACAAGAGAGGAAATAGTTCATCCATCCATAATGCCCTCCTGCTGGTGCAGCCTTTTCTTCTTCTTCTTCTTCTTCTTCTTCTTCTTCTTCTTCTTCTTCTTCTTCTTCTTCTTCTTCTTCTTCTTCTTCTTCTCATTATCTATGGGAGACAGCTTCACAACAAGCTCTTTGGACCTTGCAGCTATCTCGAAACTCACACGGGCATCGAGGGCAGCATATTTTATCTGCTCGTACGTCAAGGGATAATTCTCCCATCCAGACGACCTTAATGCCACCGTCTCGTCACCCTTTTGAAGATTTGTACCGAGCACAAAATTTGCTACGTCGAATAGGGATGGTGTCTGTTTATCACGAACTTCTACAGGAATTTTGATTCTGGTTTGTAGGTCAGTGATGCTATTCAAATCAAGGTTGTACGGCTCCAGCTTCTGTTTGTCCCCTTCGATGGCTGCCCCACAGAAGTATATGTCCTCTCGAGACAAGAAATCGTGAAGCTCACCTGGTATGGAGGGCGAGTGTATGATGTGGTACACCAAAACATCATCTTCGAGGCACAGCTGAAGGACGGTGGCGCGCTGGATCTTCCCAGGGGCATGCTCCGTATACTCTGCGTCGAGATCGATGACCCTCGTCTCTACCTTTTCGAGGGAGTTGGATACATTGTTGATCCACTGCCGAACAACCCTTGTGTGGACGGTGACAGTGGCAACTATGCGCATCGAGCCTTCGACGAGGACATGTTGGATGCTCAAAACCTGCATCTCGATCTCTATCGCCATTTGGAACCGCTGGAACGGAGGGCTATGGTTTGGAGAATTAGGATTAGATGGCTAGTCTAACTGAAGTAGTAGATGATTATTTAAAGCGGTTAAAACAATGTGAATGTAGTGGGGTTTGGATGCAAATGAAGACAAAGGGGAGGTGAAGAAGCCGAGGAGAATCGGTTCCCGATGGAGAAGTAAATGGGAGAAGTGGCGTGCAGGCAGTTGATTAGACGGCTAGGTAGACTAAACGAAAAGGCTATGAGGGTAGACTAATGAGTCATACCTGTTCGTGTACGCGCCCATCCTTCCTGATAGGTGGGACCTATGCAAAGAGATAAAAAATGTGTCGTAGCTTTTTTGAGCGCGTGAGTGGGAGACACAACTGTTGGGGAGCGTAGTAATTTCAAATTTTTTCCTACACACACGCAAGATCATGGTGATGCATAGCAACGAGGGGGAGAGTCTAATCTACGTACCCTTGTAGATTGCAATGGAAGCGTTGACACAACGTAGAGGAAGTAGTCGTACGTCTTCTTCCCGAGCCGACCGATCCAAGCACCGTTACTCCGGCACCTCCGAGTTCTTGGCACACGTACAGCTCGATGACGATCCCCGGGCTCCGATCCAGCAAAGCTTCGGGGAGGAGTTCCGCTAGCACGACGGCGTGATGACGATCTTGATGTTCTACCGACGCAGGGGTTCGCCTAAGCACTACAACGATATGATCGAGGTGGAATATGGTGGCAGGGGGCACCGCACACGGCTAAGGAACGATCACGTGGATCAACTTGTGTCTTGGGGTGCCCCCTGCCCCCGTATATAAAGGAGCAAGGGGAGGAGGCCGGCCGGCCAGGTGTGGCGCGCCAAGGAGGAGTCCTCCTCCTAGTAGGAGTAGGACTCCTACTAGGAGGGGGAAAGAGGTGGAGTGGGAGAAGGAAAGGGGGGGTGCCGCCCCCCTCCCCTAGTCCAATTCGGACCAGGGAGGAGGTGGCGCGCGGCCCACCTCTGGCAGCCCTTCTCTCTCTCCACTAAAGCCCATAAGGCCCATAACTTCTCCCGGTAGGGTTCCGGTAACCCTCCGGCTCTCCAATTTTCTTCGAAATCACCCGGAACTCTTCCGGTGTCCGAATATAGTCATCCAATATATCAATCTTTATGTCTCGACCATTTCGAGACTCCTCGTCATGTCCGTGATCACATCCGGGACTCTGAACTAACTTCGGTACATCAAAATGCATAAACTCATAATAACTGTCATCGTAACGTTAAGCGTGCGGACCCTACGGTTCGAGAACAATGTAGACATGACTGAGACACATCTCCGGCCAATAACCAATAGCGGGACCTGGATGCCCATATTGGATCCTACATATTCTACGAAGATCTTTATCGGACAGACCGCATAACAACATACGTTGTTCCCTTTGTCATCGGTATTTTACTTGCCCGAGATTCGATCGTCGGTATCCAATACCTAGTTCAATCTCGTTACCGGCAAGTCTCTTTACTCGTTCCGTAATACATCATCTCGCAACTCACTCATTAGTCACAATGCTTGCAAGGCTTATGTGATGTGCATTACCGAGAGGGCCCAGAGATACCTCTCCGACAATCGGAGTGACAAATCCTAATCTCGAAATACGCCAACCCAACATCTACCTTTGGAGACACCTGTAGTACTCCTTTATAATCACCCAGTTACGTTGTGACGTTTGGTAGTACCCAAAGTGTTCCTCCGGTAAACGGGAGTTGCATAATCTCATAGTCATAGGAACATGTATAAGTCATGAAGAATAGCAACAGCAACATACTAAACGATCGGGTGCTAAGCTAATGAAATGGGTCATGTCAATCAGATCATTCAACTAATGATGTGACCTTGTTCATCAAATAACAAGACCTTGTTCATGGTTAGGAAACATAACCATCTTTGATTAACGAGCTAGTCAAGTAGAGGCATACTAGTGACACGAAGTTTGTCTATGTATTCACACATGTATTATGTTTCCGGTTAATACAATTCTAGCATGAATAATAAACATTTATCATGATATAAGGAAATAAATAATAACTTTATTATTGCCTCTAGGGCATATTTCCTTCAGTCTCCCACTTGCACTAGAGTCAATAATCTAGATTACACAGTAATGATTCTAACACCCATGGAGCCTTGGTGCTGATCATGTTTTGCTCGTGGAAGAGGCTTAGTCAACGGGTCTGCAACATTCAGATCCGTATGTATCTTGCAAATCTCTATGTCTCCCACCTGGACTAGATCCCGGATGGAATTGAAGCGTCTCTTGATGTGCTTGGTCCTCTTGTGAAATCTAGATTCCTTTGCCAAGGCAATTGCACCAGTATTGTCACAAAAGATTTTCATTGGACCCGATGCATTAGGTATGACACCTAGATCGGATATGAACTCCTTTATCCAGACTCCTTCGTTCGCTGCTTCCGAAGCAGCTATGTACTCCGCTTCACATGTAGATCCCGCTACGACGCTTTGTTTAGAACTGCACCAACTGACAGCTCCACCGTTTAATGTAAACCCGTATCCGGTCTGCGATTTAGAATCGTCCGGATCAGTGTCAAAGCTTGCATCAATGTAACCTCTTACGGTGAGCTCTTTGTCACCTCCATATACGAGAAACATATCCTTTTCAGGTATTTCAGGATGTTCTTGACCGCTGTCCAGTGATCCATTCCTGGATTACTTTGGTACCTCCCTGCTAAACTTATAGCAAGGCACACATCAGGTCTGGTACACAGCATTGCATACATGATAGAGCCTATGGCTGAAGCATAGGGAACATCTTTCATTTTCTCTCTATCTTCTGCAGTGGTCGGGCATTGAGTCTGACTCAACTTCACACCTTGTAACACAGGCAAGAACCCTTTCTTTGCTTGATCCATTTTGAACTTTTTCAAAATTTTGTCAAGGTATGTGCTTTGTGAAAGTCCAATTAAGCGTCTCGATCTATCTTTATAGATCTTAATGCCCAATATGTAAGAAGCTTCACCGAGGTATTTCATTGAAAAACTCTTATTCAAGTATCCCTTTATGCTATCCAAAAATTCTATATCATTTCCAATCAGCAATATGTCATCCACATATAATATCAGAAATGCTACAGAGCTCCCACTCACTTTCTTGTAAATATAGGCTTCTCCAAAAGTCTGTATAAAACCAAATGCTTTGATCACACTATCAAAGCGTTTATTCCAACTCCGAGATGCTTGCACCAGTCCATAAATGGATCGCTGGAGCTTGCACACTTTGTTAGCTCCCTTTGGATCGACAAAACCTTCCGGTTGCATCATATACAACTCTTCTTTCCAGAAATCCATTCAGGAATGCAGTTTTGACATCCATCTGCCATATTTCATAATCATAAAATGCGGCAATTGCTAACATGATTCGGACAGACTTAAGCATCGCTACGGGTGAGAAGGTCTCATCGTAGTCAACCCCTTGAACTTGTCGAAAACCTTTTGCAACAAGTCGAGCTTTATAGACAGTAACATTACCATCAGCATCATTCTTTTTCTTGAAGATCCATTTATTCTCAATTGCTTGCCGATCATCGGGCAAGTCAACCAAAGTCCATACTTTGTTCTCATACATGGATCCCATCTCAGATTTCATGGCTTCAAGCTACTTTGCGGAATCTGGGCTCACCATCGCTTCTTCATAGTTCATAGGTTCATCATGATCTAGCAGCATGACTTCCAGAACTGGATTACCGTACCACTCTGGTGCGGATCTTGCTCTGGTTGATCTACGAGGTTCAGTAGTATCTTGTTCTGAAGTTTCATGATCATCATCATTAGCTTCCTCACTTATTGGTGTAGGTGTTGCAGAAACAGTTTCCTGTAATGTACTACTTTCCAATAAGGGAGCGGGTACAGTTACCTCGTCAAGTTCTACTTTCCTCCCACTCACTTCTTTCAAGAGAAACTCCTTCTCAAGAAAGTTTCCGAATTTAGCAACAAAAGTCTTGCCTTCGGATCTGTGATAGAAGGTGTATCCAATAGTTTCCTTTGGATATCCTATGAAGACACATTTCTCCGATTTGGGTTCGAGCTTATCAGGTTGAAGCTTTTTCACATAAGCATCGCAGCCCCAAACTTTCAGAAACGACAACTTTGGTTTCTTGCCAAACCATAGTTCATAAGGCGTCGTCTCAATGGATTTTGATGGTGCCCTATTTAATGTGAATGCGGCCGTCTCTAGAGCGTATCCCCAAAACGATAGCGGTAAATCAGTAATAGACATCATAGATTGCACCATATCTAGTAAAGTACGATTACGAAGTTCGGACACACCATTACGCTGTGGTGTTCCGGGTGGCGTGAGTTGCGAAACTATTCCACAATTTTTCAAATGTACACCAAACTCGTAAATCAAATATTCTCCTCCACGATCAGATTGTAGAAACTTTATTTTCTTGTTACGATGATTTTCAACTTCACTCTGAAATTCTTTGAACTTTTCAAATGTTTCAGACTTATGTTTCATTAAGTAGATATACCCATATCTGCTTAAATCATCTGTTAAGGTGAGAAAATAACGATATCCGCCACGAGCCTCAATATTCATCGGACCGCATACATCTGTATGTATGACTTCCAACAAATCTGTTGCTCTCTGCATAGTACCGGAGAATGGTGTTTTAGTCATCTTGCCCATGAGGCACGGTTCACAAGTACCAAGTGATTCATAATCAAGTGGTTCCAAAAGTCCATCAGTATGGAGTTTCTTCATGCGCTTTACACCGATATGACCTAAACGGCAGTGCCACAAATAAGTTGCACTATCATTATCAACTCTGCATCTTTTGGCTTCTACATTATGAATATGTGTATCACTACTATCAAGATTTAACAAGAATAGACCACTCTTCAAGGGTGCATGACCATAAAAGATATTACTCATATAAATAGAACAACCATTATTCTCTGATTTAAATGAATAATCGTCTCGCATTAAACAAGATCCAGATATAATGTTCATGCTCAACGCTGGCACCAAATAACAATTATTTAGGTCTAATATTAATCCCGAAGGTAGATGTAGAGGTAGCGTGCCGACCGCGATCACATCGACTTTGGAACCGTTTCCCACGCGCATCGTCACCTCGTCCTTAGCCAATCTTCGCTTAATCCGTAGTCCCTGTTTCGAGTTGCAAATATTAGCAACAGAACCAGTATCAAATACCCAGGTGCTACTGCGAGCATTAGTAAGGTACACATCAATAACATGTATATCACATATACCTTTGTTCACCTTGCCATCCTTTTTATCCGCCAAATACTTGGGGCAGTTCCGCTTCCAGTGACCAATTTGCTTGCAGTAGAAGCACTCAGTTTCAGGCTTAGGCCCAGACTTGGGTTTCTTCTCCTGAGCAGCAACTTGCTTGCCGTTCTTCTCGAAGTTCCCCTTCTTCTTCCCTTTGCCCTTTTTCTTGAAACTAGTGGTTTTGTTAACCATCAACACTTGATGCTCCTTTTTGATTTCTACCTCCGCAGCTTTCAGCATTGCGAAGAGATCGGGAATAGTCTTGTTCATCCCTTGCATATTATAGTTCATCACGAAACTCTTGTAGCTTGGTGGCAGTGATTGGAGAATTCTGTCAATGACACAATCATCTGGAAGATTAACTCCCAATTGAATCAAGTGATTATTATACCCAGACATTTTGAGTATATGCTCACTGACAGAACTGTTCTCTTCCTTCTTGCAGCTATAGAACTTATTGGAGACTTCATATCTCTCAATCTATGCATTTTCTTGAAATATTAACTTCAACTCCTGAAACATCTCATATGCTCCATGACGTTCAAAATGTCGTTGAAGTCCCGATTCTAAGCCGTAAAGCATGGCACACTGAACTATCGAGTAGTCATCAGCTTTGCTCTGCCAGACGTTCATAACATCTGATGTTGCTCCAGCAGCAGGCCTGGCACCCAGCGGTGCTTCCAGGACGTAATTCTTCTGTGCAGCAATGAGGATAATCCTCAAGTTACGGACCCAGTCCGTGTAATTGCTACCATCATCTTTCAACTTTGCTTTCTCAAGGAACGCATTAAAATTCAACGGAACAACAGCACGAGCCATCTATCTACAATCAACATAAACAAGCAAGATACTATCAGGTACTAAGTTCATGATAAATTTAAGTTCAATTAATCATATTACTTAAGAACTCCCACTTAGATAGTCATCCCTCTAATCTTCTAAGTGATCATGTGATCCAAATCAACTAAACCATGTCTGATCATCACGTGAGATGGAGTAGTTTCATCGGTGAACATCATTATGTTGATCATATCTACTATATGATTCACGCTCGACCTTTCGGTCTCCGTGTTCCGAGGCCATATCTGTATATGCTTGGCTCGTCAAGTATAACCTGAGTATTCCGCGTGTGCAACTGTTTTGCACCCGTTGTATTTGAACGTAGAGCCTATCACACCCGATCATCACGTGGTGTCTCAGCACGAAGAACTTTCGCAATGGTGCATACTCAGAGAGAACACTTCTTGATAATTTAGTGAGAGATCATCTTATAATGCTACCGTCAATCAAAGCAAGATAAGATGCATAAAAAGATAAACATCACATGCAATCAATATAAGTGATATGATATGGCCATCATCATCTTGTGCTTGTGATCTCCATCTCCGAAGCACCGTCATGATCACCATCATCACCGGCGCGACACCTTGATCTCCATCGTAGCATCGTTGTCGTCTCGCCAATCTTATGCTTCCACGACTATCGCTACTGTTTAGTGATAAAGTAAAGCATTACATCGCGATTGCATTGCATACAATAAAGCGACAACCATATGGCTCCTGCCAGTTGCCGATAACTCAGTTACAAAACATGATCATTCATACAATAAAATTTAGCATCATGTCTTGACCATATCACATCACAACATGCCCTGCAAAAACAAGTTAGACGTCCTCTACTTTGTTGTTGCAAGTTTTACGTGGCTGCTACGGGCTTAAGCAAGAACCAATCTTACCTACGCATCAAAACCACAATGATAGTTTGTCAAATAGACTCCGTTTTAACCTTCTCAAGGACCGGGCGTAGCCATACTCGGTTCAACTAAAGTTGGAGAGACAGTCGCCCGCAAGCCATCTATGTGCAAAGCACGTCGAGGGAACCGGTCTCGCGTAAGCGTACGCGTAAGGTTGGTCCGGGTCGTCTCGTCCAACAATACCGTTGAACCAAAGTATGACATGCTGGTAGGCAGTATGACTTGTATCGCCCACAACTCACTTGTGTTCTACTCGTGCATATAACATCAAACCATAAAACCTAGGCTCGGATGCCACTGTTGGGGAACATAGTAATTTCAAAAA
Organism: Triticum monococcum; assembly: GCA_034509565.1. NCBI lineage: Eukaryota > Viridiplantae > Streptophyta > Magnoliopsida > Poales > Poaceae > Triticum > Triticum monococcum. Next base: position 209,166,472 of record CM067847.1, on the reverse strand, counting down.
ATTTCCTACGCACACGCAAGATCATGGTGATGCATAGCAACGAGGGGGAGAGTTTGATCTATGTACCCTTGTAGATTGCAACGGAAGCGTTGACACAATGTAGAGGAAGTAGTCGTACGTCTTCTTCCCGATCCGACCGATCCAAGCACCGTTACTCCGGCACCTCCGAGTTCTTAGCACATGTACAGCTCGATGACGATCCCCGGGCTCTGATCCAGCAAAGCTTCGGGGAGGAGTTCCGTCAGCACGACGGCGTGATGACGATCTTGATGTTCTACCGACGCAGGGCTTCGCCTAAGCACTACAACGATATGATCGAGGTGGAATATGGTGGCAGGGGGCACCGCACACGGCTAAGGAACGATCACGTGGATCAACTTGTGTCTTGGGGTGCCCCCTACCCCCGTATATAAAGGATCAAGGGGAGGAGGCCGGCCGGCTAGGTGTGGCGCGCCAAGGAGGAGTCCTCCTCCTAGTAGGAGTAGGACTCCTACTAGGAGGGGGAAAGAGGTGGAGTGGGAGAAGGAAGGGGGGGGGGGCGCCCCCCTCCCCTAGTCCAATTCGGACCAGGGAGGAGGTGGCGCGCGGCCCACCTCTGGCAGCCCTTCTCTCTCTCCACTAAAGCCCATAAGGCCCATAACTTCTCCCGGTAGGGTTCCGGTAACCCTCCGGCTCTCCGGTTTTCTCTGAAATCACCCGGAACACTTCCGGTGTCCGAATATAGTCATCCAATATATCAATCTTTATGTCTCGACCATTTCGAGACTCCTCGTCATGTCCGTGATCACATCCGGGACTCCGAACTAACTTCGGTACATCAAAATGCATAAACTCATAATAACTGTTTAAGGAATACTCCCTCCGTTTAGGTGATTATAAGTCACCTTATGAAAATCAGGTTTTCCCAAAACCTTTAGGCGTGCAGCATTAACTTCCTGCTCAATCCCCTCCCAACCTCGTTAGCCAGCGTTCTCTTCCTCTGCTGCCGCGTTCTACCTTTCCATTTTTCCTCTTCTCAAGTGTGGAATGATCTGCATGCCGTCCTTGATGCACCAGAACGACCACTGCATGCATCGCGGCAGAGCGTTGATTGGGCATGCACGAGAATTTGGTTCTGCTCGCAATATGGATGCTACCTGAACGATGAAGTGAACAGGCATGCTAGCACGGGAGACCTATTTACGCTATACAATACTGGAGTACTCATGTACCTACTACTACTACTACTACTACTACATGTACATATACAATATAGTAGTAGTAGTAGTAGTAGTAGTAGTAGTAGTAGTAGTAGTAGTAGTAGTAGTAGTAGTACAACTGTGGTACACTTGATGGTCAAAATACTATTCATCCGGTCCTCACAGTGAAGTGACAACACCCTGCGCCTGACACTGATCCATGCGGTGTGTTCGGGTTACCAAAGTCAGCCTCACCCTGTGCACAGTGCAGTCTATCACCGCCGCTGTACAACACATTGGCGCCTCGCCTCGTCTCCCTCTCTGCTCCCATAGAACCTCTCCATCTCCATCTCCTTCTCTGTCTCCATCTCACTGTGCCCCCATGTATCGTCGCCTCACTCGCCTCCCCCAGTACCACTATTCCCTTGCTAGCCGCTCCAGCACCGACATCCTTCTCCCCCGTAAATCATGCCCCCTTCCAAACTCCACCATGGCCGAACGCGAACTGCGCAGCATCCATATGAGCCGCGATTGGAGCAATCTCCCAGTGACATCCTCGACCTCTGTTGTTCGTGTATGGATATGTTGAGCGCCCTGTGGCTGGCTGCATGCTCAAGGGACATGCACACGGCCATCGTCGAAGCAAGGCCTAAGCTTTTCAAGACACCCTGCTTGCTGCTATATGGTCTTGCGAGATTGGCTCACCATGATACGGAGGCGTGCATGATGCCCCTCGAATTCAATCCGATCTCCATTAGCCGAAACTTCTTTGTAGGTATGTAGTGGGTCACCGTACATCATTTCCCTCGACATCGATCCAATCACCATCGCCTGAAACTTCTTGGAAGGTATGTACTGGGTCGGCATGAACTCCCACTGGATGGCTATCTTCAGAGAAGACGGAAAAAAGTTTGTGCTCGTGAACTTCCAGACCTCCCATGAGATTATCCTTCCTCCGTTGGATTATATAGAGTATTACCATCGCGGTCCAAGTCATCTAGATTACTACGTCAGTTGGATGGACCTTGTTTTGCAGAAGATTGTAATCTTCCAAGTGCCAACACGACATGCGAATTATGTAGACTTCAAGCTAATTGCCTTGTTCGACCGCGGACTCGCCTATCTTTACGTCGGTGCCTTCATTAGCTGGAGACAACTCGGCTCGCAGTGGATCATCGTCAAAGCTGATACACACTTCTGTGATGCTATTGAACACAATGACATCATCTACGCGATCGACAAAGTAGATGGCACCACGTATTGCTGGGACGGTGCATGTAAGTTGTTTCCTCTCATGTTAATGATGACGCCATGACACTGTTTGAACTTTTTGTGATGATTGGCATGTCTTTGTTTGAGCAGAATTTGAGTAGAACTATGGCAATGTATTAGAGACACCGTAAATCAGCTATATTTGGAATGAGTTAATTCATGCGATTGTGACCATGTCATTACAACCAATTTGTACCCTGAATACTCAAACGGTTAGGAATATATGGATATTATCCTTATTTTACAGTAATCTATATACTACTACTAAATATCCTCACAAAATTTTTGCCCACAGAACACAAGTATATAACAATGCATGGTCTATTAGTTACCTTGAAGAATTTGTTTGTGAGGACAGAACATGATTACATAACATGCATGACATGGTAGTTTCCTGTGAAGAATCGATTGCGAGATAACATACGTATAACCATGCATGGCACTTCTACATTTTCGAACCCAGTATACATTTCCCTATATTTTCCTCCCAGTTCCAACAGGGACATATCAATGTTGTTTCTTGCATTATCCTACTCATACTCTGAACAATGCTGATCTTACATTAACAATGCCCATCCTTTTTGGTATGATGCAGTGTCCCTACAGTTACTGCCCTTTGTAATCACACCACTTTGCCAAAAACAGGGAAGCACAACTGGTTCCTCGCTCGATCAGACGACGGCAAAAGACTAATGATCATTCGGACACATGAGCCAGAAAAGTTATATTGCAAAAACCCCAGTATATACAAGCACCGTGTAATACGTGAGTATCTGGACAATGGCTATTACGTCTATGAGCAGGATACCAGCTTGTTAGGTCCTTTAGGATTTTTTAGTTGGAGGCGGGTAAACAACCTTGGTTCACACTCTCTGTTTCTCGGACTTGATTATCTGATTAACCAGGAGATCACTGTTGGCAAGGACCTTGATGGTAGAGAGGCTCTGTTTGCTATGGAAAACTGTGTCTACACGGTGAGCCCTAGGAGTTCGGGAGCAAACTCCCCTTATTGTCAATGATACAGCCTGCAGCCAAAAGAAGGTGAGAATGACAAAGGCATCCAGATTAACTTTGATCCTTGGATGTCTCAATTACGACAGGCAGTGATGTGGTTCGAGCCTTCAGGTTGATAGGTAATTGGGCTGTTGCATCGAAAGGGTGGAGTACTGGTGTCTCCGGATCACTGGTCGCTGAAGCGGGGCTGCAAATTATGATGGTGTTGGATCATCTCTTCGAATGACTTTGTTGTCTTTGCTGCTGGTCCTGGATGGGTAGTTCTTTCTTTTGTTCTGCATATTCCTTGTCATTTGGTCATCCTCGTCTATGTCACTCTTACTATGTAATAGTTACTTCTGTTTAGAATGTCATTCTCATCTGGATCACGAGAGTCTGAGCGCTGCAGATGGGTGCGTTTTGGTGGTGTAGCAAGACTTCTTATGAACTATCATGTCTTGTTGTTTATGTTTGTAGTAGTCACTAGTTAGTGTTTGAATGTTGTATATATCGTTGTTTCGAACTGTTTATTGTCTCGAACTACTGGTGGGCTAAATGAGGGCATCACCATTCTCTAGTGTTCAGAGTATATCTCCTTTTTTCAAGTTATATAATTTGAGCTAAGTGTATTTTCGATGATGTACACTTATTTGGGCCAGTGAGGTGTCGTTGAATATGGGCCGAGTAGTAACGCAATGCCAAACATGTCAATTATAACTCTCAGGCCGGGCTCTCAAAAGATCCTGAAAAAAAGGTCGAGCTCTCCAAAAAAGAATGAATAAGGACTCTTAGGCCGACATGTGGGCGCCACCGGTGTTTTCGTGCGCTTGCGCGCCGAGAGCATATTGGCGCGTGCCCAAAATTCATGCTACCTTTTCATCCGCAGTCTCCCGCCCCTCCCCCACCTCTGGGATCTCGATTCCTACTCCAGTTCCCCCAAATCCCCCTCCTATACTCCCTATACTCAAGCGCACTATCATGTCACCGGTCAACGCGGATCTCCAAGCCGGAGATCCTGAGGTCCGTCCTGCCTTTGGTCGCTGCGTGCTGTCGCTCAACAGTGGCATGGTGGCGCTTGGCGACCAGTCTACCGGCAAAGTGCTGATGGTAACCATCAATGGCGATCGGCCTCCCGTCTCGCCGGATGACCTTGTCAAAGCTCTTGGCATTGCGCACGGCATCCAAATAAGTGACTTGCTCGTCGAAGTCTGTCCGCCACCGGCTGATTTCTTTGTCAGGTTCCGGACAACTTTCAACTCCAGTCGTGTGTTCGAATCTTCCCGGCGTTTGTTCTGCGATGGCGCGCTGGTGAGCTTTGATCGGTGGCACCCAGGATGTGGCTTGGTGCCCTCTGAGCTTGAGTTTTAACAAAGGTTACCTTCCATGGCATGCCTCGACGTGCTTGGAACAACGAGTCCATGAACGAGCTTATCAACGACCTTGGAGGTGAGCTCGTAAGTATGTTTGTTCCTCCAGACAGCTGGGCTCTGACGGTTATGGCATGGATGAAGAAGCCATCCACCATACCGAAGGTGATTGCTGTTGAGATACCGGTGCAGGAACCGGGGTTGTACTATTCGTCGCCACCAAGGCCGCCGCGGACCACGTTAGGGATGTACCTGTATCGAGTGTTCGTGCATGTCGAAGAAGTGGTCAATCCATCAATCATAGTCCTGATGTCACCGCTGGTGCCAGGGTCCGTCGACAATGTCCATTACAGGAGTCAACGTCATACTTTCCCCGTGTTTCTCAGAACGATGGATGGCACATGGCCTACTCCATCGCACGGCGGAGGCCACTACTTCTTTGGGAGAAGAGGCAGGGCTGGCTGCCTGGATGTGCTCTAATTTGAGGTAACAACTGAATCTTGTCAGATACTAGTTCAATCCGAGCTATGGGTGTGAAGCACTGATATGCCAGTACATTTGATTGTGACCTGTTCTAATTTTGTACCTGAACTTTTTTAGAAAGGGTTGTACGTCAACTTAATGTGCTAGGAGAACTTATTGTGTTATCTGTCTATTTTCTTTGCACAACATTCAAGATATTATTGATAAAGACGATTGTGACCTGTCCTAATTCTGTGCTAGGAGAACTTATTGATAAAGACGATGAACCGTTATGTACGACTTCGTTGGTTTCAACATAGCCCTTCCCGTAGCGATCCACTGCTTGCATCCTGATTGTGCCGCATGCGTGAAATTTTTGTATGCAAGTTCAGTGTGCTATGATGTTCTATATGATTGTGTCAACTATATAAGTTTTTACTGAGCATTAGCAAGGCATATGGCTGAAAGATGTATTTACGAGCATCGGCCGATGGGTCTCTCTCTCTCTATCTCTCTCTCTCACACACACACGCGCGCACACGCACAAGTGGGACCCGTTGAATTATTTATTTGCTTGTGACAACTTTTAATTAGGTTCCACTGTAATCTAACTTTTTTCTTAAGTTATTAATTGAGCTCAATGACTTCAAAAAGTTGTACAAAGGCCTTGTTTGGGCCTTTCCAGCGTCGCTGAATGTGGACCGAGTAACCATGTTAGGTTGTACTGTACTACACATGCCTTTTTTGCTATTTTTCTTACATAATACATTTTTTATTAATTTTCATAAATATTATGCTGGGTAATTTTTTTTCAAAAATAATACACCCTCCGCCCGCTGCAGGCCGACTGGGCCTAGTCGGCCCACAGCAGGCCGATTGGATTCCAGTCGGCCTACAGCTGGCCGACTGGCCCCTATCGGCCCACTGTGGGCCGACTAGAGCTAATTGGCTCGCTGTGGGCTAATTTTTTTTGCAAAAGTGTTAATCATGTATTTAAAAAAATGTGTATTGTGACCTCCTCCACTCGTTGTGGGCCCACTGTTGACTAAAAAATATGTTTTAAAAAGTGTTAATCATGTATTTAAAAATTGTTAAATGTGTGTATAAAAAATGTTCCTTATCTATACAAATTTTTTAATGTGTGTATAAAAAATAGCTTTTTTTCAACATCAGCAATGCAACTGGGTCGACAGTTGTACACAATATTCGGGTCAACTTGTTATTCTCCGCCCCGCTGGGCTGCAAACTTTCCTAGGAGGTATGCATTAGGCTTAACAAGAAAATGGACTTTAAGAAATAATAAATGGGATGTAATTATAATAACTGGACAGTTACTATGCACCAAACACGTAATTTGTTTGAAAAACATATTATTTTTGGAATTTGATATTATTTAATTTCATTACTTGTTGCACGCGCAATATTTCGTTGGATTTTAATGTACTACAACTTTATTTTGAAATTATATTTAACCTAACTAGAAATTTCGGATACAAATATTTTGGATCCCATCAAAATGTGGGAATTTTTTTGAATTCTGTTTGAGCGGTTCTTTGAAATTATTAATCGTTGTCCTAGATAGAAGTTGGGCTGTACTTTTAACAAACTGTAAATGGGCTGTAGTAAATTCCATTAGAATTAAAAAATGGGCTATACATTGTTACAAATCGCAAATGGGCTATATGTTCTATGCCAAATCCGAGTTGTGGGCTACTAAGTTAACGCGTACCAAGGGCTTTGTCAACTTAGTCAATATAAACGATTCTAGCTGCAGTGATCGTACAATGTCCATCCAACGGCCGTAGTGCTTCTTCAACCTCTGGTCTTCTTGCTCCAACCGCCCAAAGCAGCGCCGGTCATGTCACGTGCTCCTGCCTCCCGTGGCCGGCTGTGATGCCGCGGAGGCCTCACCGCCCCGTACTACTCCCACCGCTGGCCAGGCCATCCGTCTACTCACCCACACCCCCTGTTATTCTGCGGCAACGGCAGCCTCACACCGCAACCGAACCAGTGAACCCTCGTACTCCTCTCCGTGCGGGCTTCCACTTCTGCGTGTTCCCCGGCTCCGCGTCGTCCCCTTGCTAGGCCTCGCCGTCGTCTAGACCACCGCCCTGGTGCTCTCGGCGCGGCGTGGTCAACGTGGTCAACGACCGACTTCCATCGGAAGAGTACTGTACGTGGAGAGGCTGACAGCTGGGTCCACGGCAGCCGCAAGGAAGTGCCTCCTTAATAAGCGCAAAATAATTATTCCTCCACCTGACAGCGGGGACCCACCGGACGGGCCACCGTATTTCGCAAAAAAATGATTCGCCCCATGACTACTAGGACCCACGAGCTACATCTTCGCACGCAAGGAAGTGCGTCCAGAAAAAAAATGATTCTCCCTTGACTGCTGGGACCCACCAGGCCCCCGACTGCTGGGACCCACCAGCTACATCTTTGCATGCAAGGAAGTGTGTTCGGGTAAAAAAACAAAACGATTCGCCCCCTGACTGCTGGGACCCACCAGCTACATCTTCGCAGGCAGGGAAGTGCCTGACAGCCGGGACCCACCTGGTCAAAGCGTACGTAGCGTTGTCATTCTGGTCGCGAACGTGTACGTACATACTGGTCGATGTAGAGGCGTGCACGTGTCGTAGTAGAGGTGCACACGTAGCATGTGCACGTACATACAACGGTTAGGGTGCAAGAAAGAAAATACGGCCACGTATGTGTACATACGGGCGGGGTCTCGAACGCCTACTCGTGCATATGTACAGCTAGGGCTCATGTACATGGCTGGGTCGGAATAGAGAAACAACATCGTCGTCGTGTTCATGGGGAGGCAACGGAATTTGTCATGTTCATGGGGAGGCAACGGAATGTGTCGTGTTCATTGGGAGGGCTTGGACGGAACAGACAATTGAAACGAGGCCTAGCGTACCACAGAACAGAGGAAACGGCCTTGTGTTCGACCGGCCATGTTCGAAACGGGATCCTGTTCATCGGGAGGGGTCTGGCGTACCGCAAAACGGAGGAAATGGACCTCCTACGGTCAAAATGGGGGTCCTATTGATCGGGAGGGGTGTGGCGTACCGCAAAACGGGACTCCACGGGATACTGTTCATCTCCACCGTCGACCCCCTCCAGCCTCCACGAGCTACTGTTCATCCACCATCGATCTCCTCCAGCCTCCACCTGTCACCGTTCATCCATGAGCTCCTGTTCATCGAGCCTCCACCTCGTGCTACTCCACCGGCTACTGTTCAACCAGCCCTCTCCACGGGCTCCTGTTCAACCAACCCTCCACGGGCTACTTGTCGGGACCCCGATTCTAAGTCACGCCGATATAGCATGTAACACCTCATATCACTTTGCGGCCTCACGCATGGTATTCCCACGGGTGTCGCCTTACCATGGCCCGGGACCGTTTGCGCCTTTGGCTCACGTATATGATAGTATCGCTTGCATCCATATGACAGAGAATCCGGGCCGACATGACTAGTCGTGAACCCAAAGTGGCACTGACTTATAGGGACGTGCATACATGAAACAACATCGAGCATGTCGGTCATCAGCGTGTGAATCCGGGCTGTAGCAACTGGGCTACAGGACTCCGGGCTGTAGCAGGCTAACAGGACTCCGGAAGTCACCGCGTGACATTTGTTTGATTTAAAAACAATACCAAACTAATTTATCTACTTATGCTAATTTTTGTAGGAGCTAGTGATATTATTCCAGAGCTCCTCATCAACTAGCATAATTTTTGGACATATATAAAGTATATAACACTTATATATCCAATGCAAATAAGTATTGCATTAATTCCAAATAGCAAAAATAAATATTTATGTGCTCAATAAAATACTGGTTTGAATTTTACCTCTGACCAATATTTTCAGGGAGCAACATGAACATTTTCTTGGACCCTTTTGGAGCAATTTTTATCTGGGTCATTTCCAGAAATGATTTCTGAGGGTTTCACAATCCCCAATTCAAATATAAAATAAATTTAAACATGATGCTCACAAAAAGGCTAGCCTAGGTCATACCAGAACTAGGGATGTGACAACTCGCCCCCACTCGAAAGAATCTCGTCCCGAGATTCAGAAGTCGGCGGAAAGAAAGCGGGGTACTCAAGTCGAAGACGTTCTTCTTGCTCCCAGGTAGCTTCTCTCTCGGAATGATGAGACCACTGAACCTTGAGAAACTTGATGTTATGACGTCGAGTGACACGCTCTGCTTGATCCAGAATGCGGATGGGGTACTCTCGATAAGTGAGGTTATCTTGGAGATCAAGCGTTTCATGGTCCACTCTGCGAATGGGATCCGAGAAGCAACGCTTGAGTTGAGAGACGTGGAAGACATCATGAACTCGAGAAACGATGTGGGGGTAGTTCCAACTGGTAGGCAACCTCTCCTTGTTTAGCGAGAATTAGAAAGGGACCAATATAACGAGGACCCAACTTGCCCTTGATACCGAATCGATGGGTACCCTTTAAAGGGGTAACCCGACGGTAAGCTTTGTCGCCAACTTCATAAGCCACTTCCTTATGACGACGGTCATACTGGCTCTTTTGACGAGATTGGGCTGTTTTCAAATTCAAACAAATGACGCGAACTTGTTCTTCTGCCTCCTGGATCATATCCAGTCCAAAGAATTGTCTTTCGCCAGTTTCTGACCAGTTCAAAGGTGTTCGACATCTTCGTCTATACAGAACCTCAAAAGGAGCTTTCTTGAGGCTGGATTGGTAGCTATTGTTATAAGAAAACTCGGCAAAGGGAAGACACTTCTCCCAATCCATACCGAATGAGATAACACAAGCTCTAAGCATGTCTTAGAGAATTTGGTTGACCCGTTCCACCTGATCACTTGATTGAGGGTGGAAAGCGGTACTAAAGGAAAGATGGGTGCCCATGGCAGTTTGGAAACTCTCCCAGAAATGATAAGTGAAAATACTACCACGGTCTGAATTGATCTCTAGTGGAACACCATGAAGTGACACTATTCGAGAAATATATAAGTCAGCGAGCAGACTAGCAGTGATACTCTCTCGAACAGGTAGGAAGTGAGCCACTTTGGAAAGACGATCAATGACTAAGAAGATAGCATTATTCCCTCTCTTGGTCCTGGGAAAGCCGGTGATGAAGTCCACACCAACTTTATCCTATTTCCACTCAGGAATAGCTAAAGGCTGAAGGGTGCCAGCAGGCCTTTGTTGCTCTTCCTTAACGCAATGACAAACGTCATAGTTAGCAATGAACTGAGAGATTTCTCTCTTCATCCTAGTCCACCAGAACCTCTGGCATAGGTCCTGATACATCTTAGTACTACCGGGATGAATCGTGAGAGGAGATTCATGAGCCTCCTTAAGGATCAGTTGCCGAAGATGTTGATTCTTGGGAACTACCGAGCGGTTCTCAAAGAAAACAACACCTCGATCATCCATAGAGAAACATCCACCAACGCCCTTCTTAATGTTTCTCTTGATGTGGGAAATTCCCGTATCCTGCTTCTGAGCAGAGATGATCTGATCCACAAGGGTAGGTTTCGCCACCAAGGTAGAAAGGAATCCGTGGGGAGCAATGTGAAGGTTAAGATTACATAATTACTCATGGAGAAGTGGTTGGCCCTGCTGCAACATGAGATTGTTGCAATAGGACTTACGACTCAGCGCATCAGCCATGACATTCCCCTTGCCTGGGTGTAGGTAATCCCTAAGTCGTAATCTGAAATCAACTCCAACCAATGTCTTTGCCTAAGGTTCAAATCTGGTTGGGTGAAGATATACTTGAGACTCTGGTGATCGGTGTAAATCTCGCAACGCTTACCAAGAAGGTAATGTCGCCGGGTCTTAAGTGCATAGACTACGGCTGCAAGCTCGAGATCATGCGTAGGCTAATTCTCCTCATGTGGATGCAACTGTCGAGATGCATAGGCAATCACATGGCGATCTTGCATAAGAATGCAACCTAGTCCCTGTGTGAGGCGTCGCAGTAGATAACAAAGTCTTTAGGGAAATCTAGTGGCATAAGTATAGGAGCAGAAGTCAGGTGTCTTTTCAGTTCCTGGAAACTATACTCACACTGTGGGGAGCACTCAAACTTTTTATCTTTCTTGAGAAGTTCCGTGAGAGGTTTGGCCACTTTGGAGAAGTTCTCAACGAAGTGGTGACAATAACTGGCTAGACCAAGGAAACTCCTAACTTGTTTAACTGTTTCAGGTGGAGTCCAATAAAGAACGGCTTGAACTCTCTCGGGATTGACAACAATGCCCTTACCAGAGATCACGTGGCCGATATAGGTCACTTCTGGTAACCAAAATTCGCACTTGGAGAACTTGGCATAAAGGCGGTGCTCTTTGAGTTTTTCTAGCACAAGTCTAAGATGTTCGGCATGCTCTTCATCGTTCTTCGAGTAAATAAGGATATCATCGAGGTAAACCATGACAAACTTATCTAAGTACTCCATGAAGATCGAGTTCATCAAGCGGGAGAAAGTAGCTGGAGCATTGGTTAGACCAAAGGACATGACGGTGTACTCGTACTGGCCATAGCGAGTGACGAAAGCCGTCTTAGGAATGTCCCCATTTCTGATCTTGATTTGGTGGTAGCCTAACCTCAGATCCATCTTGGAAAACACTGAGGATCCAACGAGTTGATCATATAGATCGTTGATCCTGGGGAGCAGATACTTGTTCTTTATCGTGACCAAATTAACGGGACGATAATCTACAACTATCCGGTCCATACCATCCTTCTTCTTGACGAAGAGGACGGGGCATGCCCAGGGAGAAGAACTAGGACCGATGAAACCCTTTTTCAAGGATTCATCGAGTTATTTCTTAAGCTCAGCTAGCTCTAAGGGTGCCATCTTGTAAGGTCTCGTAGAGATTGGAGTGGTTCCTGGGATAAGATCTATGACAAACTCTACATCTCTGTCAGGTGGAATACCTGGCAGTTCCTCTGGAAAGACATCCGGAAAGTCACAGACTACCAGGATATCTTCAAGGTCTGGAAGAGGGCTGGCATTAGGAGAATAGAGTTGGCGCTTTGCAACTCTAGTGGAGACAGTGACTATCTTGCGAGATGGGTGTGTAAGCTGAACAGACCTTGTGTAACAATCAATCTTGGCATAATGAGCTTTCATCCAGTCCATACCCGAGATGATGTTAATATCTGTAGACTTGAGGGCTATAAGTGATGCAAGGAATACAAGTCTGTCAACAAGGATTTCATTACCATGGCTTACACTAGAAGTTTGCCATTTGGATCAAGGAGTTTGAATGACTAGTGGAGAGGGCATATCACACAATGAAATTTTGTGCAAGTTAGCATGGCTTTCAGAAATGAAGGAGTGAGATGCTCCAGTGTCGAACAGAACCGAGGCTGGATGACAATTGACAAGGAGTGTACCAAGAACGACATCCGGATCATCATGAGCATCTTTAGCTGAGACGTGATGCACACATCCACGTTCAGTGGGAGCTGACTTGACGCTAATCATCTTGTGTGATGGCTTACCATGAAGAACAGACTCCTCGGGCTGGGGTGGAGCATAGTTGGCTTGAGAGCAGTCACGTGCATAGTGTCCTGGCTCTCCACATGTGAAGCAAGTCCCTGAAGTAGGACGTGGACCCGCATTAACAAGCGGTCTACCAATAGGCCTGGGAGGAGCATATGGTTGAGCTGGGTGAGGCGCCACATAAGAGGGCCTCGGTGAATATCCGGTGGAAGAGCGGAGTTTGGGACCCAAGTTCGGCGCTTCTAAGAACTAGAACTGGAGGAAGAACCCAAATCACGGGTTTGCTTATGAGACTCCTCTTTAGTGAGCTGAGCTGTCTCTGTGTTAATGGCCTTGTTCACAAGAGCCTAGAATGTATTGCAATGATGCAAGTGGAGATCACGACGCAACTTGGTATTGAGACCCTTTCGGAATCTAGCCTGCTTCTTGGCATCTGTGGACACTTCTTCTGTAGCATAGCGGGTGAGGTTCTCAAACTCTCTACTGTAAACATCAACAACCATCTTACCCTGGGTGAAACTACAGAACTCTTCTCTCTTGCGGTCAATGAGAGCCTGAGGAAGGTGATGCTCGCGAAAAGCCTCAGTGAAATCTCTCCAGGTGGGTATCTGGCCAGCTGGATGCATAGCCTCATAGTCCTGCCACCAAAGACTAGAAGGACCTTCCAGGTGATAAGCAGCATACGTGACCTTGTCACCTTCAGCTACGTTCGCAGAATGCAGCTTGATAGTGATACTATGGAGCCAGTCATCTGCATCGAGTGGCTCAATGGAATGATGGAAGGTGTGTGGTTTCAGACCAATGAAATCATGGATGGTCACTGACTCTTTGCACTGGGGTGCGGTGTTCTCCTCGATACGTGCTAACAAGCGGTTAGACTCATGCTTGTTCCTCTCCATCTCTAACATGAACTCTGCAAACGAAGACTGGTCGGGAGGATCCTCATCCCTACCATCTCCATGGTTCCGACTACGAGCAACAGAACTTCGGTTAACCGGCAACATCCTGAAGAACGGAACCAAGGAAAAAACAAGGATGGATTCAACATCAACTATAGGATGCAGAAGGTAGCACAAGAAATTAGTATCTCCCGAACTCCTAGGACAATTCTGACAGCATAACGGCAGTAAAATGCTTAAAATGAGACATTCTCCAAAAGACGGGGTAGCACCAAACTCAACATCATCACTCAAGGTTCTGAGATATTACTAAACAGGCTACACCGGAGGTACTCGAACTGGGATATGACTCAGATCAACCAATCCTTAGAGACTACGGAGTAGTAACATGTGATCATGATAGACAGAAGAAAAAGCCTAGTTCCTTAACCCCGTAGGAAAGATAGGATGACTCAGATCAGAGGGGCATGAGATATAAGGAGTAAAAAGAGCCTTACGGTCCCTTCCACAATCAATTCCCTTACATAACTAAAGAATTTCTAGACTCAACTTCGACCATGTTGGCTTGGAAATCCTACAGGCAGTTAGGCTCTGATACCAAAGTTGCCGGGACCTCGATTCTAAGTCACACCGATCTAGCATGTAACACCTCATATCACTTTGTGGCCTCACGCACGGTATACCCACGGGTGTCGCCTTACCATGGCCTGAGACCATTTGCGCCTTTTGGCTCACGTATATGATAGTATCGCTAGCAGCCATATGACAGAGAACCCGGGCCGACATGACTATTCATGAACTCAAAGTGGCACTGACTTACAGGGACATGCATACATGAAACAACATCGAGCATGTCGGTCATCAGCGTGTGAATCCGGGCTATAGCAACTGGGCTAACAGGAGTCCGGGAATCTGGGCTGTAGTAGGCTAACAGGAATCCGGAAGTCACCGCGTGACATTTGTTTGATTTAAAAACAATACCAAACTAATTTATCTACTTACGCTAATTTTTGTAGGAGCTAGTGATATTATTCGAGAGCTCCTCATCAACTAGCATAATTTTTGGACATATATAAAGTATATTACACTTATATATCCAATGCCAATAAGTATTGCATTAATTCCAAATGGCCAAAATAAATATTTATGAGCTTAATAAAATATTGGTTTGAATTTTACCTCTGACCAATATTTTCAGGGAGCAACATGAACATTTTCTTGGACCCTTTTGGAGCAATTTTTATCAGGGTTATTTCCAGAAATGATTTCTGAGGGTTTCACAATCCCCAATTCAAATTTAAAATAAATTAAAACACGATGCTCACAAAATGGCTAGCCTAGGTCATACCAGAACTAGGGATGTGACACTACTGTTCATCCTGCCCTCCACCGTCTACTGTTCATCCTGCCCTCCACAAGGTGGTCCTGTTCATCCAGCCCTCCACGGGGTCCTGTTCATCCAGCCCCAACCGGCTCGATCGATCAGGCTCTTGTTCATCCAGAGGCAACACCACGGGGTCCTGTTCATCCACCCCCACCAGGAACTGTTCATCCAACCCCCCCGGCAACGCTCACTGTTCATCCAGAGGCAGCATCGATGGGCTTCAGTTAGCAGCAGTAGCGAAGGAATCGCTCGATCGGGTTCAGTTAACAGCCATCGATCGATTGCTCGGGTTCAGTAATGCGTAGCCTGCAGTGCAATCACTCGGGTTCAGTTAGAGCTAATGCCTCACACACACGCGCGTACGTGTACGAGAGAAACGCGCATTGCTCGGCCCCCGACCTCCCACTGTAACCGGGAACTCCCCGAAATTTTCCTCCCCCTTGCTTCTACCACAGTTTCTTCCGTCATGGATGGCCCAAAGAATGTCATACAGCTGCGCCTCCGGCCGGCCCAGGATGAAAAGCCCATTTTCTGTCATGATTTTTTGTCATAGAAGTAGGAGCGCACCACATCTATGATGATACCGTGTTTTGTCACAATTATCGTCATAGAAGTGTCATATGTATGACAGAAAAAAATTTCGTTCGGCCCAAAATGTCACGGATGTGTCTTTTTTTTGTAGTGATGCCTACTGTCACCTGGCTCGAGGGCACCCATGTGGATACCATAAACGGGTGGCAATCGGGGTGGTTCTACATCACCGAGCCGCACGACTCTAACTGGGTGGCGGCCCCCAAATTTCGATCCGGAATCCCCACGTGGCTCACCTCCTGGAAAAAGAAGGGCCTGTCCTGGGGTTCTTCGGTAGAGCTGACCGGACTCCATACCTGCATCCAGAACATGACGAACAAGAAAATCAAACTTGTCAACGTGGTCCAGGTTATGCTCTTCCGCCGGATCCTTCTGTGTCAACGACAGGCATTTATTTTGTGGGAGTTTGACTCGGCCAAGCACCATACGCTGCGAGAGCTCTACCACATGACGCACAAGGACGTCTGGAGGGTGCTGTTCAAGAGCGTCGAGATTCCTCCCTCCCTCACCGAGGACCGCGGACTCAGCGCAAAGCGCCGTGCCAATTCGGTAGGCTTTTATATCTCTCTGGGTATTTATTTGCCCCGGTTTAGTTATGTGTTGGATCTAAGCTTCCATGCCATTAACAAGGCTGGATAGAGACAGCAGAGTAGCTTGATTGTCTAGCCCCCCTCCCTGAAGATCCTGGAGGCGCTCTTCTAACGAAGATGCTGACTCCGGCACCTTACGAGAAGGCCAAGAAGAAGGCCACGGGGACCCGAAAGGGTCTCCGGCGCAAGGTTATATCGGACTCATCGTCCGATGACTCCGATGCGCACTCCTCCCATGAAAACGAGGAGGAGGAGGAGAAAAGTCCCCCCCCCCTAGCCGGGGGAGACAAGAAAAGGATGGCTGACCCATCCGGGGAGGCCGAAGGGTCCAAGAAGGGAAGGACCCGCCCTCCGGACTGTGCCACGATGGCCACCGAGAGCGGTGACGAGTGGCTACCCAGGGACAAGCCCCTGGCGAAGTCGTAAATGTCCGGACACCATGGTATGTTTTATTGTACTGCCTTTCCTCATGCCGAACATGATTATGCAGTCCGTCCCGAGCTCATCTCAATGTACCCTCGTCGAGCGGCTCTTTGGACTCGTTGGATATGAACAGCTGTTCTCCTCGGACCGCTTCCACCCCTCGCCCTACGGACAACGCCGAGGTGTTGTCTCAAAAGGCACCGAGCCAAGGGGATGTGATCCTGGGGGCGCCTCGCGGCGACAACCCAGACCCTGGGTACCAAGGGAGCGAGGCTCCTACGGGCTTCGAGATCGGGCCCCAGCCGGACACTGCGGCGGAAACTCCGATGGTTCCGGACTCCGGCAGGTGGTCCCCCATTAAGGGGGGCCAACCATCCGTGCCGGTGTCCTCTATCCAACCAGAGGCACTGGACAACTTGCTGGAAGCGCTTCACAGTGCTTCCATCGGTGAAGAGCACCGCACTATTATGAGTGCTGTGATCGAGAAGGTTCAGTCCGCCAAAAACGGACTGATCAAAGCTTGCGCCAGCCTCCTAACAGGCTTTGAGGTAAGAAATCAAAATATAAGAAAATATTTCCGCATAGATAGTAGCCCTGATGCTCTGTTCGGTGTTCGCGCACTAATGCCGAAAGAGGATCAAATGATAACTCAGGAGTCTAATTAGAGTATGTCTATGTGTATGTGCAGGCTTCACTGCTGGCCGCTGCCACACATACTGCGGAGGTCTCTGTGCTGAAGCAGGCCCTGAAGCAGTCCGAGGACGAGCTCGACCTTACCAAGAGGCAGCTCGAAGAGAGCAAAGGTAAGATATACCCCTGTCTATATAGTTAAAAAGAAGTTCGGGTGTAAAGTAATAGGATCATCATGAATTTGTCAGGGGCCACGACTGAGGTGGAGACCCTGAGGAAGGCGTTGTCCGAGGCCGAAGACAAAGCGGCCAAAGAACGCATGGAACGGGAGAAACAAGAAGCCCGAGTAGGCGAGGTGCAGCAAGAGCTCGAGGCTCTCGCCAAAAAGTACAAGTCCTTGGAGCTTGACTCCAAGACGCGAGAGTCCGAGTTCGCGCAGGCGCTTGAAAGCGTCCGGAGCGCCAAAGCCGAAGCCCACAAGGCCCTCCAGGTGATTGATGAGGTGAAGAAGGTAGCGGCGGGTAAGGCATTCAATATGCAAAGCAAGCATGTGAAGGAGACTTTCATTTTTCTTACCCGAGTTCGGAGCTCTCCAGGAGCGTTTGCAGATCTTCCCCACAGTGTACTGGATGCCGCGGAGTTTTACCGGGCTGAGGACGGGAGCTCAATGGAGAAGTTGTTCTGGTCTCAGTATACTAGGACCGAACACCCCATGTCCTTGAGCGACCACCTGAAGTAGTTGGTCGAACTTCACAAGGCGGCCGAACAGGCCATGAGGGGCTTTATAGTCCGGATGTGGCCTGGCGAGCCCCTGTCCGGCAGCTACTTCGGCCAGGTGAGGTGGCTTGTGGAAGCCTGCCCACGACTTGAAGTCATCAAGCGGTCCGTCTGCATCGAGGGTGCACGCAGGGCTTTTGCCTGGGCGAAGGTGCACTGGGCGAAGGTGGACGCCGTGAAGCTGGCGAGGGAGGGGCCGCCGGAGGGCAAGGAGCATCGCTGCCTCGAGAATTACTATTAAAGTGTCCTGAAGGGTTCCCGCTTAGTGGCGGATGAGTATGCCAAGGATGTAATTTTTGAATGAACATGCCCATGTGATCCTGTAATATGAAACGAGTTCTTTTGCGCCATGCGACACTTTCTTAATTTAAAATATTACCCTCTGTGTGGCCATTTATAAAATCTGAGAGTTGGCCAGTCGTCGGCTTCTATCCCCATGTAACTAGTACTGGGGTGTTCGGGATAAACCTGAACACTCTTTACCCCAATTTTGGGTCCTTCCAGGGAGGTGTTCAGTGCAACAAACCAGGCAATCAGACTATAATGCTTTATCACTCTCACTTAGCCATAGAAGTCTACGATTTTAAATTTTTGGCGAAGCCCCTGGTATTCGGAGGGCCGAATTTGGAGGGCTATACACGCCTAAGCCGGACAAGGCCAACTCCTCGACCAAAGCGGAAAAAGTCTTTAAGGACTTGAGACCTCTCGAACAGCGACCAGTCTCTCGCCATATCATGACACTCAGTTTTTGGCTGTCTCTACTGAGGTGCTCGTCCGGAAGAACCTGGACACAATCGCAGTAGTTCTCCCACCGCTACCTTACCCGATATAGCAGAACGTAAGGTACCAAAGTATGGGAGCCGGGCGACCCAACATTTGACCAAAGACATGATTCGGAGCTGATGCATATAATGCTATAAGTTCGGGGTGCCGCACTGTCGAAAGTGTCCGAACTTCTTGCGTCGTATTATGGGGTAAACGAGGACCCCTGGCGTACTGGTCGTACCCGAATGTGCGGGTGCGGATTTTCATAAATGGACATATAAGAGAAAGAGAAAAACTTAAATAATGCAATGACAGATTAATGATATGCATTGTTATTCAAAATGTCCTATCCCAGGGCAAGCTACGCATAAATAGTGAAAAGCGGGTATATCAAGTATTACTAGAGACCACCTGGCGGTTCCCGTGTTCATCTTAGCTTCTTGCCACCTTGGTTGTTGCTTCCGGAATGTCTCCGGCAATCGTACTGTCGGAAGGGCTTCCAAAGAGTTAGGCCCCGAAAGAGAAAAGGAATGTCAAAGGTATACAACCCTTAGTGTGGTTAAGCCACAATGCGGGGCGTGTCCTAATTGTGCCCCCGCCTATGTCCATGGTATTTTCAATGCGTAGTTATGTACGCATGGCACGGATTTCGTCGCTTCATTGGGACTGGGACGGGGGCCGGATTGCTAGGCGAGCTCTGATTGTGCCAAGCGATCCTGTTGCAGCTTGTTCTAGACTCGCTTGAAGGTGTTCGGGGGTTGTGATGCCAAATGAGTGGTCTGCCTGAACAGGCTGCTTTGTGCCTCTGCTGCAAGGGCCCCAGTGTGCTCTTCCATATGGAGCGAGCATTCTGTGTTTGCATTTACTCTTATGACCCTACGAGGTCCTGGCATCTTGAGCTTGAGGTACGGGTAATGTGGCACTGCATTGAATTTTGCAAGTGTTGTCTGTCCGAGCAGTGCACGATAGCCACTGCCAAACGGGACGATGTCGAAGATTAAGTCTTCGCTTCAGAAGTTATCCGGTGATCCAAAGACCACTTCCAGTGTGATTGAGCCTGTGCAATGGGCCTCTACACCTAGGATGACGCCTTTAAAGGTGGTTTGGCTGGGTTTGATCCTTGAGGGATCGATACCCATTTTTCACACTGTATCTTGATAAAGCAGGTCCAGGATGCTGTTGCCGTCCATAAGGACTCGGGTGAGGTGAAATCTATCAATGATGGGGTCTAGGACCAGTGCGGCAGATCCGCCATGACGGATGCTAGTGGGGTGGTCCCTGCGATCGAAGGTGATCGGACAAGCAGACCATGGGTTGAACTTTGCGGCGACAGGCTCCATCACATAGACGTCCCTTAGTGCACGCTTCCGCTCCCTCTTGGGAATGTGGGTTGCGTATATCATGTTCACCATCTTCACTTGAGGGGGAAACCCCTTCTGTCCTCCTGTGTTCGGCGATTGGGGCTCCTCCTCGTCATCGCTATGCAGCCCCTTGTCCTTGTTCTTGGCATTTAACTTGCCGGCCTGCTTGAACACCCTGCATTTTTTGTTGGTGTGATTAGCTGGCTTGTCGGGGGTGCCGTGGATTTTGACACGAGCGATCCAGACTGGACGGAGCCGGAGTATTTCTTTTAAATGGATTTTCCACTGACCGTATCTAGAGCCTCTGAATCCGGCGTTGACTGTCGTATCTTCGGTGTTATCGCCGTTATTGCGGCGCTTTGGTCTATTACGACGCTGCCAACTCTTAACATCTTTGGTATCCGGGTTATCCGGATTCCTTGATGTGTTGTTGCTGCGAGCTAGCCAATTGTCCTCGCCCGTGCAAAAGCGGGTCATGAGTGTCGTGAGGGCTGCCATAGATTTCTGCTTCTCCTGGCCGAGGTGGTGGGTGAGCCACTCATCGTGGATGTTGTGCTTGAATGCCGCTAGGGCCTCTGCATCCGGATAGTCTACAGTTTGATTTTTCTTAGTCAGGAACCATGTCCAGAATTGTCTGGCCGATTCCCCTGGCTGTTGGGTTATGTGGCTCAAGTCATTAGCATCCGGTGGCCGCACATAAGTGCCCTGGAACTTGTCAAGAAATGCATCTTCCAGATCCTCCCAACTGCCGATGGAATCTGCTGGCAAGCTATTCAGCCAATGCCGAGCTGGTCCTTTGAGTTTTAGTGGGAGGTACTTGATGGCATGTAGATCATCACCGCGAGCCA
The DNA here is from genome assembly GCA_034509565.1 of Triticum monococcum. NCBI lineage: Eukaryota > Viridiplantae > Streptophyta > Magnoliopsida > Poales > Poaceae > Triticum > Triticum monococcum. The sequence continues at coordinate 209,145,429 of CM067847.1, read as the reverse complement.
TGTGGATGTGAAGGAGGAAATCCTCAATCCATACAGCGGGATCTGTTGTGCCATCGTATGATTCGGTATTTATAGGTTTGAAACCCTCCAGGAATTCATGATTCATAACATCATCAGTGAAGCATAGGGGGTGTGCGGCACCTCTGTGCCAGGCTATATCCCGACGTAGTTCGTATGAGTCTTGTCTGTTGTATTCGACCCGGCCGGATTTACTCTTGGTGTATCCGACGTGACGACCATCGTCCCGTGTGGGCGCACGTGCCCGTGTCCCGTATATTGACCTTGCGATTTTTTCCTTACTGTCCAAGATGTCTCGCAGGTCCTCTGTGTTGCCCCGGGCCTCAGTATTTTTGACTGAGTACGACAGGGTGTGGTCTGAACTTTAGACTGAAATGCCTCTCTGGCACAGCCACGTATTGGCCCGTCAGCCGTGCTACCTCTTGAGCACATCGTTGGTTTTCCCCGAAGAGTAAGGGATGATGCAGCAAAGTAGTGTAAGTATTTCCCTCAGTTTTTGAGAACCAAGGTACCAATCCTGTAGGAGGCTACGCGCGAGTCCCTTGTACCTGCACAAAACAAATAAATCCTCGCAACCAACACAAATAGGGTTTGTCAATCCCTATAAGGACACTTACGAGAGTGAGATCTGATAGATATGATAAGATAATATTTTTGGCATTTTTATGAGAAAGATGCATAGTAAAATAAAGGCAAAGTAAATAGCAAAGGAAATAACTAAGTAGTAGGAGATCAATATGATGAAGATAGACCCGGGGGCCATAGGTTTCACTAGTGGCTTCTCTCGAGAGCATAAGTATTCTACGGTGGGTGAACAAATTACTATTGTGCAATTGACAAAATTGAGCATAGTTATGAGAATATCTAGGTATGATCATGTATATAGGCATCACGTCCGAGACAAGTAGACCGACTCATGCCTGCATCGACTACTATTACTCCACTCATCGACCGCTATCCAGCAATCATCTAGAGTATTAAGTTAAAAACAGAGTAACGCCTTAAGCAAGATGACATGATGTAGAGGGATAGACTCATGCAATATGAAGAAAACCCCATCTTGTTATCCTCGATGGCAACAATACAATACGTGCCTTGCTGCCCCTACTGTCACTGGGAAAGGACACCGCAAGATTGAACCCAAAGCTAAGCACTTCTCCCATTGCAAGAAAGATCAATCTAGTAGGCCAAACCAAACTGATAATTCGAAGAGACTTGCAAAGATAACCAATCATACATAAAAGAATTCAGAGAAGATTCATATATTATTCATAGATAGACTTGATCATAAACCCACAATTCATTGGTCTCAACAAACACACCACAAAAAGAAGATTACATTGAATAGTTCTCCACAAGAGAGGGGGAGAACATTGTATTGAGATCCAAAAAGAGAGAAGAAGCCATCTAGCTACTAACTATGGACCCGTAGGTCTAAGGTAAACTACTCAGACTTCATCGGAGAGGCTATGGTTTTGATGTAGAAGCCCTCCGTGATTAATGCCCCTCCGGCGGAGCTCCGGAACAGGCCCCAAGATGGGATCTCGTGGATACAGAAAGTTGCGGTAGTGGAATTAGGTTTTTGGCTCCGTATCTGTTCGTTTGGGGGTACGTAGGTATATATAGGAGGAAGGAGTACATCAGAGGAGCAACAGGGGGCCCACGAGGGTGGAGGGCGCGCCTGGTGGGGGTGGGCGTGCCCCCTACCTCGTGGCCTCCTCTTTTCTTTCTTGACATAGGGTCGAAGTCTCCCGGGTCTTGTTCATTGAGAAAATCACGTTCCCGAAGGTTTCATTCCGTTTGGACTCCGTTTGATATTCCTTTTCTTCGAAACCCTAAAACAGGCAAAAAACAGCTATTCTGGGCTGGGCCTCCGGTTAATAGGTTAGTCCCAAAAATAATATAAATGTGGATAATAAAGCCCAATAATGTCCAAAACAGTAGATAATGTAGCATGGAGCAATAAAAAATTATAGATATGTTGGAGACGTATCAAGCATCCCCAAGCTTAATTCCTGCTCGTCCTCGAGTAGGTAAATGATAAAAACAGAATTTTTTTGATGCGGAGTGCTACTTGGGATAATTTTAATGTAATTCTTCTTAATTGTGGTATGAATATTCAGATCCGAAAGATTCTAGATAAAAATAATAATACTTCAAGCATACTAACAAAGCAATTATGTCTTCTCAAAATAACATGGCCAAAGAAAGTTATCCCTACAAAATCATATAGTCTGTCTATGCTCTATCTTCACCACACAAAATATTTAAATCATGCACAACCCTGATGACAAGCCAAGCAATTGTTTCATACTTTTGACATTCTCAAAACTTTTTCAATCTTCACACAATACATGAGCATGAGCCATGGATATAGCACTATAGGTGGAATAGAGTGGTGGTTGTGGAGAAGACAAAAAGGAGAAGATAGTCTCACATCAACTAGGCGTATCAACGGGCTATGGAGATGCCCATCAATAGATATCAATGTGACTGAGTAGGGATTGCCATGCAACGTATGCACTAGAGCTATAAGTATATGAAAGCTCAAAAAGAAACTAAGTGGGTGTGCATCCAACTTTCTTGCTCATGAAGACCTAGGGCATTTTGAGGAAGCCCATCATTGGAATATACAAGCCAAGTTCTATAATGAAAAATTCCCACTAGTATATGAAAGTGATAACACGAGAGACTCTCTACTATCAAGATCATGGTGCTACTTTGAAGCACAAGTGTGGTAAAAGGATACTAACATTGTCCCTTCTCTCTTTTTCTCTCATTTTTTATTTGGGCCTTTTCTCTTTTTTATGGCCTCTTTTCTTTCTCTTTTTTTTCTTCGTCCGGTGTCTCATCCCAACTTGTCTGGGAATCATAATCTCCATCATCCTTTCCTCACTGGGACAATGCTCTAATAATGATGAGCATCACACTTCTATTTTTCTTACAACTCAACAATTACAACTCGATACTTAGAACAAAATATGACTCTATATGAATGCCTCTAGCGGTGTGCCAGAATATGCAATGAATCAAGAGTGACACGTATGAAAGAATTATGAATGGTTGCTTTGCCACAAATATGTTGTCAACTACATGATCATGCTAAGCAATATGACAATGATGGAGTGTGTCATAATAAATGGAACGGTGGAAAGTTGCATGGAAATATATCCCGGAATGGCTATGGAAATGCCATAATAGGTAGGTATGGTGGCTGTTTTGAGGAAGGTATATGGTGGGTGTATGATACCGACGAAAGGTGCACGGTATTAGAGAGGCTAGCAAAGGTGGAAGGGTGAGAGTGCGTATAATCCATGGACTCAACATTAGTCATAAAGAACTCATATACTTATTGCAAAAATCTACAAGTTATCAAAGCAAAGTATTACGCGCATGCTCCTAGGGGGATAGATTGGTAGGAAAAGACCATCGCTCATCCCCGACCGCCACTCATAAGGAAGACAATCAATAAACAAATCATGCTCCGACTTCATCACATAATGGTTCACCATACATGCATGCTACGGGAATCACAAACTTCAACACAAGTATTTCTAAAATTCAAAACTACTCAACTAGCATATTAAGATTATCAAGTATCAAACTTATCATAGTATTCAACACACTCATAAGAAAGTTTTATTATTAATCTTATATACCAAGCATATTAAGATTTTAAGCAAATTACCATGCTATTTAAGACTCTCAAAATAATCTAAGTGAAGCATGAGAGATCAATAGTTTCTACAAAACAAATCCACCATCGTGCTCTAAAAGATATAAGTGAAGTACTAGAGCAAAATTATATAACTCAAAAGATATAAGCGAAGCACATAGAGTATTGTTACAAATTTCAAATCATGCATGTCTCTCTCAAAAGGTGTGGACAGAAAGGATGATTGTGGCAAACTAACAAGCAAAGACTCAAATAATACAAGACGCTCCAAGCAAAACACATATCATGTGGCGAATAAAAATATAGCTCCAAGTAAAGTTACCTATAGAAGTAGACAAGAGGGGATGCCTTCCGGGGCATCCCCAAGCTTTGGATTTTAGGTGTCCTTAGATTATCTTGAGGGTGCCATGGGCATCCCCAAGCTTATGCTCTTGCCACTCCTTGTTCCATAATCTATCAAATCTTTACCCAAAACTTGAAAACTTCACAACACAAAACTTAAAGTAGAAAATCTCGTGAGCTCCGTTAGCGAAAGAAAATAAAAGACCAATTTAAGGTACTGTAATGAACTCATTATTTATTTATATTGGTGTTATACCTACTGTATTCCAACTTCTCTATGGTTTATAAACTATTTTACTAGCCACAGATTCATCAAAATAAGCAAACAACACACGAAAAACAGAATCTGTCAAAAACAGAACAGTCTGTAGTAATCTGTAGCTAGCGCAAGATCTGGAACCCAAAAAATTCTAAAATAAACTGCTGTACGTGAGGAATTTATCTATTAATCATCTGCAAAAAGAATTAACTAAATATCACTTTCCAAATAAAAATTACAGCAGTTCTCGTGAGTGCTAAAGTTTCTGTTTTTTTACAGCAGGTTCAACAAGACTTTCCCCAACTCTTCCCAACGGTTCTACTTGGCACAAACACTAATTAAACACAAAAAACACAACCAAAACAGAGGCTAGATAAATTATTTATTACTAAATAGAAGCAAAAATCAAGGAATAAAAATAAAATTGGGTTGCCTCCCAACAAGCACTATCGTTTAACACCCCTAGCTAGGCATAACAAGCAAGAATAGATCTAGGTATTGCCATCTTTGGTAGGCAATCCATCAGTGGCTCTCATAATAGATTCATAAGGTAATTTAATTTTCTTTCTAGGAAAGTGTTCCATGCCTTTCCTTAATGGAAATTGGAATCTAATATTTCCTTCCTTCATATCAATAATTGCACCAATCGTTCTACGGAAAGGTCTACCAAGAATAATAGGACATGAAGGATTGCAATCTATGTCAAGAACAATAAAATCTATGGGCACATAATTCCAATTTGGAACAATAAGAACATCATTAATTCTTCCCATAGGTTTCTTAATAGTGGAATCTGCAAGGTGCAAGTTTAGAGAGCAATCATCAAAATCACGAAAACCTTACAAATCACACAAAGTCTGTGGAATCATGGAAACACTAGCACCCAAATCACATAAAGCATAGAATTCATGATCTCTAATTTTAATTTTAATAGTTGGTTCCCACTCATCATAAATTTTTCTAGGGATAGAAACTTCCCATTCAAGTTTTTCTTCATAAGTTTGCATCAAGGCATCAACGATATGTTTAGTAAACGCTTTATTTTGACTATAAGCGTGAGTTGAATTTAGCACAAATTGTAACAAGGAAATACAATAAATCAAAGAGAAATTTTCATAGTTAAATTCCTTGAAATCCATAATAGTGGGTTTAGAAACATCTAGGGTTTTAATTTCTTCAATCCCACCTTTATCAAATTTAGCATCAAGATCAACAAATTCCGAATTCTTGGAACACCTTATAGGTAAAGGTGGATCATATTCAGTCCCATCATTATCAAGATTCATATTGCAAAACAAAGATTTAATAGGGGACACATCAATAACTTTTAGATCTTCATCTTTATTTGCATAACAACTAGAAGAACACGCTCTTATAAAGGCATCTTTCTTAGCACGCATCCTAGCGGTTCTTTCTTTGCACTCATCAATGGAAATTCTCATGGCTTTGAGAGACTCATTTATATCATGCTTAGGTGGAATAGATCTAAGTTTCAAAGAATCAACATCAAGATCAATTCTATCAACGTTCCTAGCCAAATCATCAAGCTTAAGCAATTTTTCTTCAATCATATCATTAAAATTCTTTTGCGAAGTAATAAATTCTTTAATATTAGATTCAAAATCAGAGGGCATCTTATTATAATTTCCATAAGAATTGTTGTAGGAATTACCATAATTATTACAGGAATTACTAGGATAAAGCCTAGGGTTAAAATGTCCTCTATACGCGTTGTTACCAAAATTGTTCCTACCAACAAAATTCACATCCATAGATTCATTATTATTCTCGATCAAAGTAGACAAGGGCATATCATTAGGATCAGAAGAAACACTCTTATTAGCAAATAATTTCATAAGTTCATCCATCTTTCCACTCAAAACATTAATTTCTTCTATCGCATGCACCTTTTTATTAGTAGATCTTTCAGTATGCCATTGAGAATAATTAACCATAATATTATCTAGGAGTTTAGTAGATTCTCCTAAAGTGATTTCCATAAAAGTGCCTCCTGTGGCCGAATCTAAAAGATTTCTAGAAGCTAAATTCAATCCAGCATAATTTTTTTTGTATAATCATCCACAAATTTAAACCATGCATAGGGCAATTACGTATTATTAATTTCATTCTCTCCCAAGCTTGTGCAACATGTTCATGATCAAGTTGCTTAAAATTCATAATATCGTTTCTAAGGGAGATGATCTTAGCGGGAGGAAAATATTTAGAGATAAAATCATCTTTGCACTTGTTCCATGAATCAATACTATTTTTAGGCAAAGAGGAAAACCAAGCTTTAGCACGATCTCTAAGCGAAAAGGGAAATAGCTTCAATTTAACAATATCATTAGCCACATCTTTCTTCTTTTTCATGTCACACAAATCAACGAAGCTATTTAGATGGGTAGCGGCATCTTCACTAGGAAGGTCGGAAAATGGATCTTTCATGACAAGATTCAGCAAAGCAGTATTAATTTCACAAGATTCAGCATCGGTAAGAGGAGCAATCGGAGTGCTAATAAAATCATTATTGTTGGTATTGGTGAAGTCACACAATTTAGTATTATCTTGAGCCATCGTGACAAGCAAGCAAACTAACACACAAGCAAACAAAAAGCAAGCGGGCAAAAAGAGGCAAATAGAGAGGGAGAGGGACGATAGAGAGAGAGGGCAAATAAAATGGCAAGGGTGAAGTGGGGGAGAGGAAAACGAGAGGCAAATGGAAAATAATGTAATGCGGGAGATAAGGGTATGTGATGGGTACTTGGAATGTTGACTTTTGCGTAGACCTCCCCGGCAATGGCGCTAGAAATCCTTCTTGCTACCTCTTGAGCACTGCATTGATTTTCCCCGAAGAGGAAGGGATGATGCAGCAAAGTAGCATAAGTATTTCCCTCAATTTTTGAGAACCAAGGTATCAATCCAGTAGGAGGCTACGCGCGAGTCCCTCGTACCTGCACAAAACAAATAAATCCTCGCAACCAACACAAATATGGGTTGTCAATCCCTATAAGGCCACTTAGAGTGAGATCTGATAGATATGATAAGATAATATTTTTTCTATTTTTATGATAAAGATGCAAAGTAAAATAAAGGCAAAGTAAATAACAAAGGAAATAACTAAGTAGTAGGAGATCAATATGATGAAGATAGACCCGGGGGGCATAGGTTTCACTAGTGGCTTCTCTCGAGAGCATACGTATTCTACGGTGGGTGAAAAAATTACTGTTGAGCAATTGATAGAATTGAGCATAGTTATGAGAATATCTAGGTATGATCATGTATATAGGCATCACGTCTGAGACAAGTAGACCAACTCCTGCCTGCATCTACTACTATTACTCCACTCATCGACCGCTATCCAGCATGCATCTAGAGTATTAAGTTAAAAACAGAGTAACACCTTAAGCAAGATGACATGATGTAGAGGGATAGACTCATGCAATATGAAGAAAACCCCATCTTGTTATCCTCGATGGCAACAATACAATATGTGCCTTGCTGCCCTTACTATCACCGGGAAGGGACACCGCAAGATTGAACCCAAAGCTAAGCACTTCTCCCATTGCAAGAAAGATCAATCTAGTTGGCCAAACCAAACTGATAATTCGAAGATACTTGCAAAGATTACCAATCATACATAAAAGAATTCAAAGAAGATTCAAATATTATTCATAGATAGACTTGATCATAAACCCACAATTCATCGGTCTCAACAAACACACCGCGAAAAGAAGATTAAATCGAATAGTTCTCCACAAGAGAGGGGGAGAACATTGTATTGAGATCCAAAAAGAGAGAAGAAGCCATATAGCTACTAACTATGGACCCGTAGGTCTGAGGTAAACTACTCACACTTCATTAGAGTGGCTATGGTGTTGATGTAGAAGCCCTCCATGATTGATGCCCCCTCCGGTGGAGCTCCGGAATAGGCCCCAAGATGGGATCTCGTGGATACAGAAAGTTGCGGCGGTGGAATTAGGTTTTTGGCTCCGTATCTGATCCTTTGGGGGTACGTAGGTATATATAGGAGGAAGAAGTACGTTGGTGGAGCAACAGGGGGGCCATGAGGGTGGAGGGCACGCCTGTTGGGGGTGGGCGCGCCCCCCTACCTCATGGCCTCCACTTTTATTTCTTGATGTAGGGTCCATGTCTCCCGGGTCTTGTTCGTTGAGAAAATCACGTTCCCGAAGGTTTCATTCCGTTTGGACTCCGTTTGATATTCCTTTTCTTCGAAACCCTAAAACAGGCAAAAAAACAACAACTCTGGGTTGGGCCTCCTGTTAATAGGTTAGTCCCAAAAATAATATAAAAGTGGATAATAAAGCCCAATAATGTCCAAAAAAGTAGATAATATAGCATGGAGCAATAAAAAATTATAGATACGTTGGAGACGTATCAAGCCGCATCGTACACAGGTGAATGAGGTTTCAATATTTCCTCCTCTAGGTGAGGTAGCAACCTGCGTTTTGGGTAACTCCTGGACGAGCGCTCGAGTTCATGCTCCTCGGCCGCAAGGACTTCGGTCCACCAGTCTGCTAGCAAGTCTTGATCAGCTTGAAGCTGTTGCTGTTTTTTCTTCAGGCTATTTGCCATGGCCATAAGTTGGCGCTTGAAGCGCTCTTGCTCGACGGCTCCTCAGGCACGATAAACTCGTCGCCGCCGAGGCTCGCCTCGGCTTCGGAGAGAGGCATGTAATTGTCCTCCTCCGGTTCTCCATCTGCTGCCTGCTCTAGAGGGCTAGCTTGTTCGTCCTCTAGCTCTACCACGTGTTGGAGGGGATTGTTGTTGTCTTTGGTGCTATCCGGAGTGTTATTATCTCCTGTGCCGGTATCACTGCTCTTGCTGTGGCGGGACTTAGAGCGGCGCCGCTGACGTCGGCGCTTGGGCTGCTTCTTGGAGGGGTCATCCTCCGCTATCTCGTCGGCATTGCCTTCCTTGGGGGTGTCCACCATGTATATATCATATGATCAGGTGGCGGTCCAGCGCCCTGAGGGCGGTGGTTCCTGTTCGTCTCCGGCTTCGTCGTCCATACAGTCGAAGTCTTCGGAGCTGTAACACCCCGTATGTAACTTGCCATATTTGTATTCCAACTCTTGCCATTTCTGGCATTAAGTTATGTTATTTCCTTGTTGTCAGGTTTTATTCGTCGTGTTGCTTTTGTCTTTGTCATACATCCCATATCATGTCATCATGTGCATCACATTTGCATACGTGTTCGTCTCATGCATCCGAGCATTTTCTCCGTTGTCCGTTTTGCATTCCGGCGATCCTATGTCCTCCGGTGTCCCTTTCTACCTCTTTTCGTGTGCGGGTGTTAAACGTTTTCGGATTGGACCGAGACTTGTCATGCGGCCTTGGTTTACTACTGGTAGACCGCCTGTCCAGTTTTGTGTCATTTGGTCTTCGTTTGGTACTCCAACGGTTAACCGAGGGACCGAAAAGGCCTCTTGTGTGTTGCAGCCCAACACCCCTCCAAAGTGGCCCAAAACCCCCTCCATCATCTAGGCCGTTCGACCACGATCGCGTGGCCAAAAACCATGCTCAATTTGGAGCCTCCTAGCTCCCTCTACCTATATATAGGTCTCTTCCCCGAAATTCTGGGTCCATTCACACCCTAACCCTAGCCCCGCTCCACTCCGCGCGACCGGACACGTCCGCCACCACCATACAAAGCCGCCGTCACGCCCAATCAGGACGTGCCACGTGGCACCGCCCAGTCTCCTCCGCCGCCAGCCTGCGAGGCTCGGGGCGGGCCCTCCCCGGCCCGCGTCTTCCGCCGCACGCGCCGGCCTGCCTCTCCGCCCGGCGCCGCCCCGCTCCGGTTACCGGGCCCTCAACTCCGGCGCCGCGCCCGCGGTTGCCATCGCCACCTCGCCGCCGGGCGCTCCGGTGCTCCGGCGAGCTCCTCCACTGGCCTCCTCCGTCCGGCGACCAATCCTTCCTCTCCCCCAAGCACCGGCATTGTCCCCGGCGAATAGTGACTCCGGCCAGTGAACCTCGGTTTCTGCATCGCTACAGTGCCCGATCTGGATCTAGATCCAGATTCGAATCGGTTGACCTAATTTTGCCTTAATCTCGGTACTTTTAGCACATTTTCGCATGTCATAACTCTGCATCCGTGGCTCCGTTTCGGGCGTGTAGCATAGAAATGTTCGTCTCGACGAGTACTTCATTTCATCTAGTTGCATCATGTTCATTTGAGCTCATCTTGATGCCCTAAATGATGTTGGAAGAGTGCTAGTTTCTGTTAGTTTCAGATTCTTATCAGTAATTGGACATTTGTCATTTTTGCCATGATTGATGTGTGCCTCCTACGAACTTGAGCTCTGCATGTGTTTTGAAGTATGCCATGCCATCTTTACAGGGGTGTATGCCATGTATTTGTGGTGACTAGCACAAGCATGCAAAGTAGCCCTCTCAATGTTGCTGATTTCAGGGACTTAGAAAAATTCTAAGTCATTGCCCTATTTATATTTTTATGCCATGTATTCATGTTGCTACCGAGTGATCCGTGCCTCTTTTGAGCATGATCAGTAAGGATGTTTTGTAGATGTTGTGGTGCTCTATCCATCCATGTCTTTGTTTGCAATTATGGAGCACCCTAGCTTGAGTCCATCGAGATCTACTTTTGCTATAAAATGTTCTTGGTAGAATGTTTACGTGTTAAGCTTTTTTTGCCGAGCTTGTTGTAGTTGATCCATGCATGCTATGTTGTTGTTCTCGCCATGTTTAGCTTCTATGCCATGTCTACTTGCTGGGTGTATGCTTAGTTTGTTATGCAATGCCTTGTGGTGAGTGCATCGAGCTCGTAAACATGCCTACTTAATGTCTGTTTTGCCATGTTCCAGTTTTCTACTAAGTCTGAATCTGTTAACGATAATTGCTATGTTCACATGGTTGCCATTGTGTTTTCTGATCCCTTTTGGCTTATGGTAGTAAGGGACTTTTGTTGTATGCTTTGAGTAGTTTCATGCCATGCCTTGCTTTGCCATGATATGTTCCCGTAGCATGTTGTTACCTTGCTCTAAACATTGCTTCCTGATGTTAAATTCCTGACATGCTGTTTATTTCACTAAGTCTGTAACCTGATATCTTTTGCTCTTTTGTCATGCTTGTTTGAACCTGCTATTGAGTGAATTAGCCGTAGCTCAGTGTTCATCTTTTGTGAAGCATCTTGAGTAGATACCTGCCATGTATTTTGTTGCTATGTTAGAGTGCTGTAGCATGTTGTTCTTGATGCATTTAGGTGGCCTCGTGCTATTAATCGCAGATTGGTGCCATATTTGTTTCGCTTGTCATTTCCAAACCGTGCATCCGATTCCGGTGATCTTTATATCGATTTCGACCGAAATCAACTCCTCTTTACAGTGGCACTCTTGGTTTTCCAAGTTGAGGACAGGTTCAATCATTCCTTTCCAAAGCATGCATATGCATCACATATCGCATCCCGCATATCATACCATGTTTTGCATCATGTTGCTTGTGCATTGCACGTGGTTGATTGTCTCTCCCTTTGCTTGTGTTCTTGCTTTGGGTAGAGCTGGGAGATGAGTACATGATCGAGGAGCCCGTTGAGTACGTTTACGAGGATCAAGCTAACGTAAACTCGGAGAACTTTGCAGGCAAGATGACCATACCCTCGAAATCACTCCTATCTTTGCTTGCTAGATGCTTGCTCTTTTGCTATGCCTATGCTACGATACCTACCACTGGCTTATCATGCCTCCCATATTGCCATGTCAAGCTTTTAACCGACCTTGTCCTAGCAAACCGTTGTTTGGCTATGTTACCACTTTGCTTAGCCCCTCTTATAGTGTTGCTAGTTGGAGGTGAAGGTTGGAGTTTGTTCCTTGTTGGAACATGTTTATTGTTGGGATATCATTATTATATCTTGTCTACTTTAATGCACCTATATACTTGGTAAAGGGTGGAAGGCTCGGCCTTATGCCTGGTGTTTTGTTCCACTCTTGCCGCCCTAGTTTCCGTCATACCGGTGTTATGTTCCTTGATTTTGTGTTCCTTACACGGATGGGTTATAATGGGAACCCCTTGACAGTTCTCCTTGAATAAAACTCTTCCAGCAATGCCCAACCTTGGTTTTACCATTTGCCACCTAGCCCTTTTTCCCTTGGGTTTTGTGGACTCAAGGGTCATCTTTATTTTAAACCCCCCTAGGCCAGTGCTCCTCTGAGTGTTGGTCCGAAATGGGAAGACTGCGGGGCCACCTCGGGGCATCTCGAGGGTTGGTTTTACTCGTAGCTTGACCTATCCAGTGTGCCCTGAGAACGAGATATGTGGGACTCCTTTCGGGATTTGTCGGCACATTGGGTGGCTTTGCTGGTTTAGTTTTACCATTGTCGAGATGTCTTGTAACCGGGATTCCGAGTCTGATCGGATTGTCTTGGGAGAAGGAATATCCTTCGTTAGCCTTTGAGAGCTTGTGATGGGCTAAGTTGGGACTCCCCTACAGGGATTTGAACTTTCGAAAGCCGTGCCCGCGGTTATGGGCAGATGGGAATTTGTTAATGTATGGTTGTAGAAAACCTGAAACTTAACTTAATTAAAATGAATCAACAGAGTGTGTAGCCGTGATGGTCTCTTTCCGGCAGAGTCCGGGAAGTGAACACGGTGTTCAGGTTATATTTGAACGTAGGTTGTTCTAGGATCACTTCTTGATCATAGTTGTTCGAGCGTGCCTTTGCTTTCTCTTCTCGCTCTCTTTTGCGTATGTTAGCCACCATATATGCTAGTCGCTTGCAGCAGCTCCACATCATACATTTACCCTTCCTATAAGCTTAAATAGTCTTGATCGCGACGGTGTGAGATTGCTGAGTCCCCGTGACTCACATATTACTTCCAAAACCAGATGCAGGGACCGATGATACCACTCTGGGTGATTCGACTGAGCTCAAGTGGGAGTTCGATGAGGACTCAGGACGATACTACGTTTCTTTTCTAGACGATCAGTAGTGGAGCCCAGTTGGGGCGATCGGGGGCTTTGTCGCTTTTGGGGTTATCTTTATTTTGGTTCCGTAGTCGGACCTTGATTGTATCTGGATGTATGTAATGATATTTATGCTATTGTGTGATGTGGCGATTGTAAGCCAACTATGTACCTTTTTCCCTTATTCATTACATGGGTTATTGTGAAGATTACCTCACTTGCGACATTGCTTTCAATGCGGTTATGCCTCTAAGTCGTGCTTCGACATGTGGGAGATATAGCCGCATCGAGGGCGTTACAAGTTGGTAATCAGAGCCTTCCCTGACGTTAGGAGCCCCCTTCTTGATCGAAGCGCTAGCGTTGTTGAGTCTAGAAAAATGTTTAGAGTCATTTAGGATTATATATATCGGAGAGTAGGATTCTTTTTACTCCTCAGTCCCTTGGTCGCTCTGGTGAGGCATCCTGACATAGAGTTTTGACTCTTCTCTTCTCAAATTTCACTAAAAAAATTTAGGATCACGCGGGTATCTTGGAATCGTTCTGATGGTTTTGTGACGAGAACATTGTTCTTGGTGCCTCCTAACATTTAGGGGTTGTGGCAGTGTCCCGGGGAGTTGAGCTCCGAGGTGTTGTCGTCACAATTTTATCGTTGCAATTCTGGAATACCTGAGTTTTGCCTACATCGAAAATCTCTTTTATGCAGTTGTTGGTGAGATAACCTCGACGCCACCCAGTACTGGGGCAGGAGTTCGGGAGTATCGCCATAACTCGTATAACAGATGCTTTTCGAAGGTTGAGGTAAATGATTTCCGAAGGTTTCTTGGTTATGTGTTGAAGGATGGATACAACTTGATGTAGGATTTGCTAGCTTTGGGTGAGATATTATGCTTCCCCTGTATTCCCAACACCTGATTGCATAACCGGAAATGTTCGGGAGTTTCATAGGTGGGAATTCATGTAGCTCTAGAATTTCTTCCGCAAATATTTGGTTTGTGATTGGGTAATCCTCACCAAGTATTTGTTCTTGTCCATACCTTGTTGTTTTATTCTTCTACCTCTATCTAAGTGGCTTCTCAATTTATGGAAGTGTGACCATTTCAATTGGAATGCATTCGTTCATTTTGTTCGGATGTTAAGACTATATGTTGCAATTTCGATCCATTTGATTCAGCTTGAATATATGTCTGTCAAGATGCTAACGGATGTCACCCTCTTCAGGATGGCTCCTCCTACGCGTTCGAATCCTGATCCGCCACCACCACCTCCACCTCCGGAGGCATGGTAAGCTGTGATGGCTTCTACCAATGCTAACACGCAGCTAATCATGCAACTCTTGCAAGAGCGCAACCAAGGGAATCAAGGCCATGGCAATAATCAGAATCAGTTTGCTACACTCAACCAGTTCCTTGCAAACCAGCCAAAGTCCTTCAGTAACTGTCGAGGCAACAGACGCTGATGATTGGCTCGTGGATATATGCAAGCATTTTGAGTGCGGCAACCTCAGGCCTGAGGTCTTTGTCAAGTTCGCTTCGTTCCAACTAAAAGACCAAGCTGCAGAATGGTCTCAACAATACAAAGATTCCAGAGGAGGTCGTGTGATTACCTGGGATGAATTCCGTCAAGACTTCAAAGCTCACCACATTCCTCAGAGTGTTGTTGAGAGCAAGCGTGAGGAATTCCGCAACCTGAAGCAAGGCAGCTTGTCTGTTTACCAGTATAACATCATGTTCCAGAAGCTCGCTCGTTTCGCCAAGCAAGACGTCCTTGACGAGAAGAGCATGATTTATCAGATCAGAGGTGGCCTCAGAGAAGATCTTCAACTAGCTCTTGTGCTCTTTGAGCCACAGAAGTACGATGAGTTTTACAACATGATAGTGAAACAAGAGGCTGCTCAACTCAAGTGCGATGCTTCCAAGAAGTGAGTCAGGGATGCAACTTCTTCTTCCTCAACTCAAGTGGCAACTAAGCAGCAAAAGTATTGGTTGCCTCCTCCGCCTCTGTTCCGTCAGCCTTATCAGCAGAAGAGCAAAGGTGGCAATGGATCTTCCCACCCACCCAACCCAGGCTTTCAGAACAAGACTTCGTCTCATGCTCCAAGATCAAGTGCTCCATATCACCGTCCGCTCTCGGAGGTCACTTGCAACAAGTGTCAGCAGAAGGGTCACTATGCCAACAAATGCTTCAATCAGAGGCGTCTTCCTCCTCCTCCTCATGTGAGATCTGCTAGCACTGTAGTGGTCAAGCATAATCCCAAGCATGCCAAGGTCAACTTGATGAACGCAGCTCAGGTAGAGGACTCGTCAGATGTGATCATGGGTAACCTTCCTGTTAACGACGTTCCTGCAAAAGTCCTTTTTGATACTGGTGCATCGCATTGTTTCATGTCAAAGCCATTTTTCGCCAAGAATGAACTGGCTTCTTCTCATTTGGGCAAATCAATGGATATCGTTTCTCTAGGTAAACATTTGAGTGCCAGTTTGGTGGTTCCAGATGTTACTATCACGTTGGGAGACTATAAGTTTATGTCTTCTCCAATGGTCCTTGATAACTCGGATATCGATCTTATTCTCGGAATGGATTGGCTTTCTAAGCACAAGGCTCAGCTTGATTGTGCTGCCAGGCAGATTCAATTGACACATTCGTCTGAGGATGTAATCGTCTTTGCCGCAAGGGATGATACCATCCGACTGTTTTCTCTCAATGAGAAGGGCGAGCTGGATGCCATCTCTTAGATTCCAGTCGTTTGTGAATATCAAGACGTCTTTCCAGAAGAGCTTCCAGGAATGCCTCTGCACCGGCCAGTTGAATTCGTCATCGATCTTGAGCCTGGCACGGAACCTGTTTGCAAACGTCCTTACAAGCTTGGACCTCAAGAGTTGAAGGAGCTGAAGAAACAACTCAATATTCAAGAGCGTATGGGTCTCATCCGACCAAGTTCTTCTCCGTGGGGTTGTGGTGTTGTTTTTGTCAAGAAGAAGGATGGAACGGACCGACTTTGTGTCGACTACCGTCCATTGAACAAGAAGACCATAAAGAACAAGTACCCACTTCCCAACATCAACGAGCTGTTTGAACAACTCAAAGGTGCTCAAGTTTTCTCCAAGCTTGATCTTCGTATGGGCTATCATCAGATTCACATTCGTGAACAAGATATCCCCAAGACAGCATTCCGAACAAGCTATGGTTCATATGAATACACTGTCATGTCTTTCGGCCTTGTCAATGCTCCGCCAACATTCTCTCGCATGATGAACTTCATCTTCAACGCCTACACAAATGACTTCATCTTGGTCTACATCGATGACATTTTGGTCTTTTCCAAGAACAAAGAGGATCATGCCAAGCAATTCCGTTTGGTGCTGGATAAACTCAGAGAACATCAGTTCTATGCGAAGTTTTCAAAGTGTGAGTTTTGGCTCGATGAGGTTCCCTACCTTGGACATATCATTTCTGCCAAGGGCATAACTGTGAATCCCGAGAAGGTGTCTGCAATTGTCAATTGGGAACCACCTCAGAATGTAAAGCAACTCCGCAACTTCCTTGGGCTCGCAAGCTATTGTCGAAGGTTCGTTGAGAATTTCTCTAAGATCGTGAAGCCTCTTTCCAACCTTCTCCAGAAGCATGTGAAGTACATCTGGTCGCCTGAATGTGACATTGCTTTCAACACCCTGAAAGAGAAGTTAGTCACTGCTCCAGTTCTGACTCCTCCTGATGAATCCAAACCGTTCAAGGTCTTCTGTAATGCTTCCCTTCAAGGTCTTGGTGCAGTGTTGATGCAAGAGAAGAAAGTTGTGGCCTATACCTCTCGCTAGTTGAAGCCCAACGAAAAGAACTACCCCACTCACAACCTCGAGTTGGCGGTAGTTGTCCATGCTCTTTTAACATGGAGACATCTCTTATTAGGAAGGAAAGTGGACATCTTCACTAACCACAAGAGTCTCAAGTACATCTTCACTCAGCCAAACCTCAACCTCAGGCAGACTCGTTGGGTCAAAATGATTCAAGAGTATAATCCGAGTATCGAATATACTCCAGGAAAGGCCAATGTAATTGCTGACGCATTGAGCAGGAAGGCTTACTGCAACATTCTGATTATCAAGCCTTACCAACCAGAGCTTTGTGAAGCTTTCCGCAAACTCAATCTGCAAGTTGTTCCTCAAGGATTTCTGTCCAACCTCCATGTTTCTCCTACTTTGGAAGATCAGATTCGCGAGGTTCAACTTCTTGATGCTATGGTGAAGAAGGTGAAGATTGGGATTGCCAAGAGTCAACCCAAGTAGAAGTACTATCGTCTTGGTGACAAGGATACTCTATTCTTCGAGGATCGCATTGTTGTGCCTAAAGGTGACCTTCGTAAAGTCATTATGAACGAGGCTCACAATTCACTCCTCTCTATCCACCCTGGAAGTACAAAGATGTACCATGACCTCAAGCAGTCGTATTGGTGGACTCGAATGAAGCGCGAGATTGCTTAGTTCGTGAATGAATGTGATGTCTGCAGAAGAGTGAAAGTAGAACACCAACGACCAGCTGGTCTCCTCCAACCTCTTGCCATTCCAGAATGGAAGTTTGACCACATTGAGATGGACTTCGTGACTGGATTTCCCAAGTCCAAGCATGGCAATGATGCTATCTTCGTTGTCATCGACAAGCTCACTAAAGTGGCTCATTTTCTTCCTATCAAAGAATCTATCACAGCAGCTCAGTTGGCAGAGCTATATACCTCCAGGATTGTCTCTCTGCATGGCATTTCGCGGTTGATATCTTCAGATCGTGGCAGTATCTTTACCTCCAAGTTCTGGGATTCTTTTCAGAAGGCCATGGGCACCAACATTCGCTTCAGCACAGCTTTGAAGATATGCTCGGGGCATGTGTCATCTCTTTCGGTATGAATTGGGAAGATTGTCTTCCATATGCCGAGTTCTCCTAGAACAACAGCTTCCAAGCGAGTTCGAGCAAGGCCCCATTCGAGATTCTCTATGGCAGGAAGTGCCGTACTCCTCTTAACTAGTCAGAAACTAGTGAACGCCAACTCCTTGGCAATGACTTGATCACAGAGGCAGAAGAAATGTGCAAAGTCATTCGTGATAATCTCAAAGCCGCGCAATCACGCCAGAAGAGTTACTATGATAGCAAGCATCGTGGCTTGGCTTTCGAGATCGGAGACCATGTCTACCTCCACGTCTCTCCAATGAAAGGTACTCGTCGCTTCGGTATCAAAGGGAAGCTTGCCCCGAGATACATGGGTCCTTTCAAGATCATGGGCAAAATAGGCGATCTCGCCTATCAACTTGAGCTTCCATCCAACTTTGCAAACGTGCACGACGTGTTTAACGTGTCTCAACTCCGCAAGTGTTTTGAGACTCCTGACCGCACCTTCAACTTCGAAGAGATTGATCTCTAGGAAGACTTGTCTTATCATGAGCACCCCGTTTCTATTCTTGAAGAAACTGAGCGCAAGACCCACAACAAGTCTATCAAATTCCTCAAAGTCAAGTGGTCACATCATTCCGACCATGAAGCCACCTGGGAACGCGAGGATCACCTCCGTTTTGAGTACCCGGAGTTTTTGCAGTCCTAGATCTCGGGACGAGATCCTTTCGTAGTGGTGGAGTGTTGTAACACCCCGTATGTAACATGCCATATTTGTATTCCAACTCTTGCCATTTCCGGCACTAAGTTATGTTATTTCCTTGTTGTCGGGTTTTTTTTCGTTGTGTTGCTTTTGTCTTTGTCATGCATCTCATATCATGTCATCATGTGCATCGCATTTGCATACGTGGTCGTCTCATGCATCCGAGCATTTTCCCCGTTGTCCGTTTTACATTCCGGCGCTCCTATGTCCTCCGGTGTCCCTTTCTACCTCTTCTCATGTGCGGGTGTTAAACGTTTTTGGATTGGACGAGACTTGTCATGCGGTCTTGGTTTACTACCGGTAGACTGCCTGTCAAGTTTCGTGTCATTTGGTCTTCGTTTGGTACTCCAACGGTTAACCGAGGGACCGAAAAGGCCTCGTGTGTGTTGCAGCCCAACACCCCTCCAAAGTGGACCAAAACCCACCTAAACCCCCTCCATCATCTAGGCCTTTCGATCACGATCGCGTGGCCGAAAACCATGCTCAATTTGGAGCCTCCTAGCTCCCTCTACCTATATATATAGGTCTCTTCCCCGAAATTCCGGGTCCATTAGCACCCTAACCCTAGCCCCGCTCCTCTCCACGTGGCCGGACACGTCCGCCGCCGCTGGACAAAGCCGCCACCGCCCCCGCGCCCAATCAGGACGTGCCATGTGGTACCGCCCGGCCTCATCCGCCGCCAGCCCGCGAGGCCTGGGGCGGGCCCTCCCCGGCCCGTGTCGTCTTCCGCCCGCGCCCGCGCGAGAGAGCCGCGACCGTGCCCGCGCCGGCCTGCCTCTCCACCCAGCGCCGCCGCGCGCCATCACCGACGCCGCCCCGCTCCAGTGACCGTGCCCTCAACTCCGGCGCCGCGCCCGCAGTCGCCATCGCCACCTCGCCGCCCGGCGCTCCGGGAAGCTCCTCCGCCAGCCTCCTCCGTCCCGCGACCACTCCTTCCTCTCCCCCGAGCTCCGGCGTCGTCCCCGGCGAACAGTGACACCGGCCACCGAACCTCGGTTTCTGGATCGCTATAGTGCCCGATCTGGATCCAGATCCAGATTCGAATCGGTTGACCTAATTTTTCCCTAATCTCGGTATTTTTAGCATTTTTTCGCATGTCATAACTTTGCATCCGTGTCTCCGTTTCGGGCGTGTAGCATATTGAAATGTTCGTCTCGACGAGTAATTCATTTCATCTCATTGCATCATGTTCATTTGAGCTCATCTTGATGGCATAAATGCTGTTGGAAGAGTGCTAGTTTCTGTTAGTTTCAGATTCTTATCCGTAATTGGACATTTGTCATTTTTGCCATGAGTGATGTGTGCCTCCTATGAAGTTGAGCTCTACATGTGTTTTGAAGTATGCCATGCCATCTTTACAGGGGTGTATGCCATGTACTTTTGTGATCTCTGTGCTGACTAGCACAAGCATGCAAAGTAGCCCTCTCAATGTTGCTGATTTCAGGGACTTAGAAAAATTCTAAGTCATTGCCCTGTTTATATTTTTATGCCATGTATTCATGTTGCTACCGAGTGATCCGTGCCTCTTTTGAGCATGATCAGTAAGGATGTTTTGTAGATATTGTGGTGCTCTATCCATCCATGTCTTTGTTTGCAATTATGGAGCACCATAGCTTGAGTCAATCGAGCTCTACTTTTGCTATAAAATGTTCCTGGCAGAATGTTTACGTGTTAAGAATTTTTGCCGAGCCTGTTGTAGTTGATCCATGCATGCTATGTTTTTGTTCTTGCCATGTTTAGCTTCTATGCCATGTCTACTTGCTGGGTGTATGCATAGTTTGTCATGCAATGCCTTGTGGTGAGTGTATCGAGCTCGTAAACATGCCTACTTAATGTCTGTTTTGCCATGTTCCAGTTTTCTGCTAAGTCTGAATCTGTTAACGATAATTGCTATGTTCACATGGTTGCCATTGTGTTTTCTGATCCCTTTTGGCTTATGGTCAGTAAGGGACTTTTGTTGTATGCTTTGAGCAGCTTCATGCCATGCCTTGCTTTGCCATGATATGTTCCTGTAGCATGTTGTTACCTTGCTCTAAACATTGCTTCGTGATGTTAAATTCCTAACATGCTATTTATTACACTAAGTCTGTAACCTGATATCTTTTGCTCTTTTTCCATGCTTGTTTGAACCTGCTATTGAGTGAATTAGTCGTAGCTCAGTGTTCATCTTTTGTCAAGCATCTTGAGTGCATCCCTGCCATGTATTTTGTTGCTATGTTAGAGTGATGTAGCATGTTGTTCTTGATACATTTTGGTGGCCTCGTGCTGTTAATCGCAGATCGGTGCCATATTTGTTTTGCTTGTCATTTCCAAACCGTGCATCCGATTCCGATGATCTTTATATCAATTCCGACCGAAATCAACTCCTCTTTCAAGTGGAATTCTTGGTTTTCCATGTTGAGGCCAGGTTCAATCATTCCTTTCTGAAGCATGCATATGCATCGCATATCACATCTCGCATATCATACCATGTTTTGCATCACGTTGCTTGTGCATTGCACGTGGTTGGTTGTGTCTCCCTTTGCTTGTGTTCTTGCTTTGGGTAGAGCCGGGAGACGAGTACGTGATCGATGAGCCCATTGAGTACATTTACGAGGATCAACCTAACGTCAACTCGGAGAACTTTGCAGGCAAGATGACCATACCCTCGAAATCACTTCTATCTTTGCTTGCTAGATGCTCGCTCTTTTGCTATGCCTATGCTACGATACCTACCACTTGCTTATCATGCCTCCCATATTGCCATGTCAAGCCTCTAACCCACCTTGTCCTAGCAAACCGTTGTTTGGCTATGTTACCGCTTTGCTCAGCCCCTCTTATAGCGTTGCTAGTTGCAGGTGAAGATTGGAGTTTGTTCCTTGTTGGAACATGTTTATTGTTGGGATATCATTATTATATCCTATCTACTTTAATGAACCTATATACTTGGTAAAGGGTGGAAGGCTCAGCCTTATGCCTGGTGTTTTGTTCCACTCTTGCCGCCCTAGTTTCCGTCATACCGGTGTTATGTTCCTTGATTTTGTGTTCCTTACATGGTTGGGTTGTTATGGGAACTCCTTGACAGTTCACCTTGAATAAAACTCTTCCAGCAATGCCCAACCTTGGTTTTACCATTTGCCACCTAGCCCTTTTTCCCTTGGGTGTCGCGGACTCGAGTGTCATCTTTATTTTAAACCCCCTGGGCCAGTGCTCCTCCGAGTGTTGGTCTCTTTTACATAGGCACATTAGACCAAATAGAAATATCGTGCCAAATTTTGGAATTATTCCGGGTTCGTTTGGCCTCCTTTATACATTAATTGAGTTTCTGGGCATTTAATGTGCATAATTCAAATTTGAACTACAAGCACATGCTCCAGTGCACCAAAGTTGGTTGAAAAATCACATGTGTGTCCTTTGGTGAATTTCTAGGTCCCATGCAAGAAATGGGAACGGAATTTAAACATCTGGGCGTCGTGGCTCGGCCGGAAAGATTCAGAAACTTGGTTTTTTAATTCTTGTAAATCCAAAACACGCCTGAACATCATGAAACTTGGCATGGTGTCATGACATGGCACCAACATGCCGTGGTAACTTTTTTGGCCGAATTGGGACAAGCTTTCGTGTAAGCTTCTTGCAAACCGTAGCTTCCCTCAACAAGGCTCATGGTTCCAAGAGGGAACGTGTCACCTCCGTGTGCGAAACGACATACAGATTAGACCAAATAGAAGTATCATGCTAAATTTTGGAATTATTTTCGGTTCGTTTGGCCTTTTATACATTAATTTAGTTTCTGGGCATTTAATGGGCATATTTCAAATTTGAATTACAAGCACATACTCCAGTGCACCAAAGTTGGTTGCAAAATCACATGTGTCCTTGGAGTGAATTTCTCGGTCCCGTGCAAGAAATGGGAATGAAATTCAAACATCTGGGCCTCATGCCTCGGGCGTAAAGATTGAGAAACTTGGTTTTTTAATTCCTGTAAATCCAAAACACGCCTGAAAATCCTGAAACTTGGCACGGTGTCATGACATGGCTCCAACATGCTGCGGTAATTTTTTCGGCCAAATTGGGACAAGATATGGTGTAAGATTCTTGCAAACTGGAGCTTCGCTCAAGAAGGCTCGTGGTTCCGAGAGGGAACATGTCACCGCTGTGTGCGAAACGACATACGTACACTGCCTTTTCCCGCCTTAAATTTTTTACACATGCAGATCAGACCAAATAGAAGTATCGTGCTAAAATTTGGAATTATTCCGGGTTCATTTGGCCTTTTTATACATTAATTGAGTTTCTGGGCATTTAATGTGCACAATTCAAATTTGAACTACAAGCACATGCTCTGGTGCACCAAAGTTGGTTGAAAAATTACATGTGTGTCCTTGGGTGAATTTCTAGATCCCATGCAATAAATGGGAATGAAATTCAAACAACTGGGCGTCGTGGCTTCGCCAGAAAGATTGAGAAACTAGGTATTTTAATTCTTGTAAATCCAAAACACGCCTGAAAATCATGAAACTTGGCATGGTGTCATGACATGGCACCAACATGACGTGGTAACTTTTTTGGCTGAATTGGGACAAGCTTTGGTGTAAGCTTCTTGCAAACCAAAGCTTCCCTCAAGAAGGCTCATGGTTCCGAGAGGGAACGTGTCACCTCCGTGAGCGAAACGACATACGTACACTGCCTTCTCCCGCCATCATTTTTTACACAGGCAGATTAGACCAAATAGAAGTATGTTGCTAAATTTTGGAATTATTTTGGGTTCGTTTGGCCTTTTTCTACATTAATTGAGTTTTTGGGTATTTAATGTGCATAATTCAAATTTGAACTACAAGCACATGCTCCAGTGCACCAAAGTCGGTTGAAAAATCATATGTGTGTCCTTGGGGTGAATTTCTAGGTCCCATTCAAGAAATGGGAATGAAATACAAACATGTGGGCCTCGTGCCTCGGGCGTTAAGATTGATAAACTTGGTTTTTTAATTCCTGTAAATCCAAAACACGCCTGAAAATCCTGAAACTTGGCACGGTGTCATGACATGGCACCAACATGCTGCGGTAATTTTTTTGCAAAATTGAGACAAGCTTTGGTGTATGATTCTTGCAAACCGGAGCTTCGCTCAAGAAGGCTCGTGGTTCCGAGAGGGAACGTGTCACCACCGTGTGCGAAACGACATACGTACACTGCCTTTTCCCGCCTTAATTTTTTTACACAGGCAGATTAGACCAAATAGAAGTATCATGCTAAATTTTGGAATTATTTCGGGTTTGTTTGGCCTTTTTTATACATTAATTGAGTTTTTGGGCATTTAATGTGCATAATTCAAATTTGATCTACAAGCACATGCTCCAGTGCACCAAAGTTGGTTGAAAAATTACATGTTTGTCCTTGGGTGAATTTCTAGGTCCCACGCAAGAAATGGGAATGAAATTCAAACATCTGGGTGTCGTGGCTCAGCCGGAAAGATTGAGAAACATGGTTTTTTAATTTTTGTAAATCCAAAACATGCCTGAAAATCATGAAACTTGGCATGGTGTCATGACATGGCACCAACATGCCGCGGTAACTTTTTTTGGCTGAGTTGGGACAAGCTTTGGTGTAAGATTCTTGCAAACCGAAGCTTTCCTCAAGAAGGCTCGTGGTTCCGAGAGGGAACGTGTCACCTCTATGTGCGAAACGACATACGTACACTGCCATCTCCCGCCATTATTTTTTTACACAGGCATATTAGATCAAATAGAAGTATCGTGCTAAATTTTGGAATTATTCCGGGTTCGTTTAGCCTTTTTTATACATTAGTTGAGTTTCTAGGCATTTAATGTGCATACTTCAAATTTGAACTACAAGCACATGCTCTAGTGCACAAAAGTTGGTTAAAACTTACATGTGTGTCCGTGGGGTGAATTTCAAGGTCCCATGCAATAAATGGGAATGAAATTCAAACATCTGGGTGTTGTTCCTCAGGCGTAAAGATTGAGAAACTTGGTTCTATAATAACTGTAAATCCAAAACACACCTGAAAATCATGAAACTTGGCATGGTGTCATGACATGGCACCAACATGCTGCGGTAATTTTTTTGGCCAAATTGGGACAAGGTTTGGTATAAGATTCTTGCAAACTGGAGCTTCCCTCAAGAAGGCTCGTGGTTCTGAGAGGGAACGTGCCACCTCTGTGTGTGAAACGACATACGTACACTGCCTTCTCCCGCCTTAATTGTTTTACACAGGAAGATTAGACCAAATAGAAGTATCGTGCTAAATTTTGGAATTATTCCGGGTTTGTTTGGCCTTTTTATACATTAATTGAGTTTCTGGGCATTTAATGTGCATAATTCAAATTTGAACTACAAGCACAGGCTATAGTGCACCAAAGTTGGTTGAAAAATCACATGTGTGTCCTTGGGTGAATTTCTAGGTCCCATGCAAGAAATCAAAATGAAATTCAGACATCTGGGTGTCGTGGCTCGGCCGGAAAGATTGACAAACTTGGTTTTTTTTATTCCTGTAAATCCAGAACACGCCTAAAAATCATGAAACTAGGCATGGTGTTATGACATGGCACCAACATGTTGTGTGTCGGGGATATACCCCGCAATGTAACCCACCGGATGTACGACCCGACTGGAGCGTGGCGACTCACGGGTAACCCTCCTGATCTTGGCGACTCATTAGTAACCCGACGGGGAGGGTCACACGGACTTCAACACCCAAGGCCCAGAAGGCTGGCTCATATTATAGTGGGTCAGCTTAAGAGGAAAGACATAAGGAATATTATCATATAAAGGAAGCAAGACTAGGACTCCACTTGTAATAAGAGTAAGCCTAATCCTACTAGGACTAGTCATGTAAACCGCCCCTTCAACATATATAAGGAGCGGCAGGGCACCCCAAGGGGGACAGGAAATAATCGCTAAGGCTAGACACAACAAAAGGGGAGCCGACTTATGCGGCGACTCCCTCATGAGCATAATGAGACCTAGCCACAAACAGCATGTAGGGCTATTACCAGATGATGTTCCCGGGGCCCGAAGCTGTCTAAATCCTTGTCTTGTGTGTTGATCCGCCTCGCGTCTCTCATCCCAATCAACCCTCTCAAGCTACCACATAGATGTGTTGGCCTCACGACTAAGTTCTCACACTAGGACATCTGCCGTGACAAATCCACGACAGTTCGCGCCCACCGTGGGGCCTATGCACGGTGGTGTTGAGTTCTTGGAGGAATCTTTCCTAGGGGTCGAGAAGTTCATAATTTGCCAGATGAGGAAGATCCGTTTGCAGAGAATCTACATCAGCTTTGAGTTCATCGGTTCTGGTTCATAGTTTGTGAGATTTAAGGTTCAAAAAAATTGAGGTTGCGAGATGTTTGCTGCCGTCATCACCAAGACCGTTTGGATACCCTGCAAGTCCAGAGGCCATCATTCGAAGGTACTATTTACTCCAGGCGGAGATCAAAGACATGTCAACTGCTCCCGTCAAGATCAATCAAGTAGTACTGCTATTCATCGGGAAGCCACGATGGTGTCGGATCCGTATGTGTGCAACAAGACGCAAAAGTCAAAACTCAACACGATTCGGACGATTTGTTCAAATCGGCCACGAGCGGGAAAAGGACCCAGACATGAACACGGACTCGGACGGTTTTGTGGCACCAGCCTCGCCCTGAGCCATCGTACGTTGTGATAGGATAAGGCAAGACTATGAAGAAATTTTTGAGGTGGAGCAATTTGTCAGTCAACTGGGTTGTTCTGCACCAATACTACCAATCCTTGAAGCAGTACACACACGAGTACCGGAGTATCATCTGAGGTCTTGTCGGATTTGTTTCCAGCTTCTAGTTCAGTTTTTTCTATCATCAATTGGCACTAAAGACTTTGCTAGAGGAGACTTGGCATCCACTCCGACGTAGGACTAAGGAAGAATAAAGAAAAGGGGATCACGTGATGAAGGATCCAATCTGGACTGACAGATAGTAATTCTAGTAGTTAAAAGATCAACCAAGGAATCAAACTACCACACGGATCCCAAGATGAATGATGAAGTTTTTTCAAAGTTAATAGTGAAGTTTTTTCCTCCGCTCCACGGTGAGCCGCCGCTCTAAGCAGCCCTTTTTAGACCAGCCAGGCCTCTGCTTTGTTGAGCTGCTGTGGCCAGTACCCGTTGAGACCAGTTGTCGAGCCGTCTTCATCATTGCGCTTCCCCAAGTCGCTGTTGCTTCTCTTCATTGTTATCAACACCAGCCCGACGTCCACATCAGGCCAACCCTGAGCCGTCGTTCTTTGCCTCTGCTGTGTTGAGCCGCCTCTGCTTTGTTGAGCCACCGGGGCCGCTTTGAGCTGCCTCTGCCGTGTTGAGCTGCCGGGGCTATATTAAGTCACCAGTCTGTCTGAGCCGCTTCTATCACGTTGAACGAATCATCTGTCGTCTAGACGAATCAGGTGATATCTCTCTAAATATATTTTATTAGCACATATTGTTTTTAACAAACAAAAATTACTATCGCTTGCGATATTTTGATGCAGGACAATTGTTCACTGCAAGAGCGGTGGTTGTGTCATGGGTATATAGCTCGCCCACCATTATCATGCATCTAAGCATGCCATCAAGCTCGACGAATATATGTGCAAGTCTCTGCTTTTGCAGCCCAATTTATATCAACATGACGTGGCTGACTCATCCATCCGAGCCGGCTTACAACACCGTGGCCGACTCATCTGTCTATATCGCCTCTGATGTTGCGGTCGTCTTTGCCGTTTGTCTCTCGCGGCCTGGTCTACATGAACACACCAGGTCGTACATGTCTGCATGATATGTTTATTGAGTATGAGCAAGTCATTGCTCGGGTAGCCCGGTTTTTCTTTCAACAATCTGGAGGCAAATTATCATATGTTACCAGCCGCTGTCTGCACTGGATGGCTCAATGGGCAGGCACACGAGTCGCCGCCACTACAGTTTGGTTAACTTCGAACAGCCAGTTGGAAGGAACCATTAGCCGAGTTGCTGACGCGGCTCATACGAGATCATTTATAACCCACCGCAGTCACCTCAACCTACTA
Organism: Triticum monococcum; assembly: GCA_034509565.1. Classification (NCBI taxonomy): domain Eukaryota; kingdom Viridiplantae; phylum Streptophyta; class Magnoliopsida; order Poales; family Poaceae; genus Triticum; species Triticum monococcum. Next base: position 209,117,518 of record CM067847.1, on the reverse strand, counting down.
TGGATTCACATTGCGCTATAAACACCAATGATATACACCCTATGCTATGGTCAAATATGAAGAATCTCAAGCCAACTCCTTGAGTCCTCTTGAGACTCGGGGGCTACGATGACATGACTCAGTAAATGTTGCCAGTTTGAGCAGATTCAAGAACTCCGGGTCATTGGAGGGAAGATAACCCGGTCCCGGAGGCTACCGCCATATTGGTAAGAATTTAAAGGCCGTCAGAAAAATTCTGGCTTAAAAAGAAGGATTCCGGTTTAAAATCCGGCTCAAGGGAAAGCTGTCTCCCACAAAGCTTTGAAGCTCTTAATATCCGGTTTACAATCCGGCTCAAGGATAATCTATCTCCCACAAAGCTCTGAAGATCTCAATATCCGGTTCACAATCTGGCTCAAGGATAATCTATCTCCGACAAAGGTTTGAAGCTTTCAAATCTGCTTTTCAAATTCTGGTTCAGAAATAAGTTATTTCTCGCAAGTTCGAGTTCTCAGAAAAATTAAAGGTTGCCAAAGAGAACTTACTTCCATGATGCACGGTTCAAACATGCGTATCCTGCCTTATAGGCTTATCTTATTATGGTCACATGGGGGCTTCCTGTTCATTGAGCGAAGCTACGATTACCCTTTGATCCAGCTTATACGCCATATTTACAAAACACTTGGGGGCTTACTACCCAGGTTAAAAGGACCAAAGATAGTCTGTTGCAAAAGCACAACTCAAACATAGGTACCCCTTGAGCACTGCTCAAAATATTGCTTGGGGGCTCTTTTGTTGTAAAGAACAATGAGGCTGCAACCTTGTGATAGGCTATAAAAGCCAGTCTTGGATGCCAGGTGTATTCACCTAAAACCCCTGGTTGTCCTGCCTGTATGATAGATGCTTCTCCATCAGGTAATCCTGATTGACCCGTCGAAATCTTAACATTCAATCTTTTAAACAAGACCTTGAACTCGTTAAGGTTAAAACGCTGGTTTGTCATGTGAGGGAACGGTTTATGGAAAGCAAGGAGAAGCTCAGGCTGATAAAGCCGCCTTCCTTGACACATGGATAAATCAGCCTGTGATGCACGATGATACTCTGATCCCGCGTACTCCTGATAAGTCTATCTTTAAATAAGGACTAAACTTATCTGGGTTAAAATGTCGATTGGGTAATGTGAGTGCCGGCTCACGAAAAGCACGTACCTTCCAGTGGCTAATGCTAGTTTCATTGAAGAAGATATTTTGGCTTGGTGGCCTATGAAAGCCTTGGATTTTTTTGTTGTTTGATTTGAACGTCTTTTTGAGATTTTTTCTTGTGATATAGTAATACATAGTTGAAAACCAATAAGGCCTATAATGCCTTCTGAGTCATATATGACATTAACCGGTGTTCATTAACCCGGCTTGGTCTTCAACTATAAGTTGCCAGTATGCAATAAGATAACATTCGGGTGTTTATTTGCCCGGTCTGGCTTTGGACGTTAAATCACCAGTATATATTTGGATTGCGCCATTGGAATCATGCGCTTATAAATCATTGGGTTATATTGTTCACATCTTTAATAGCCAACATGGCTGGATTTTTATTATGGTTATCAATAACCAATATTATGATTGATGTTTTCAAAGTCGCTTCAGCGCAATGGGTATTATTTTATCAATGGATATAATTTATTTTACAATGGAAGGAATAGTCCCGAGTCGCTGCAAGCTTACGAGCCGGCACTTGGGGGCTACATTATTCAAGTCGAGATAACATCAAATATTCAAGTCTCATGTCGCTGCAAGCATGCACCACGACACTTGGGGGCTAATGCAAGGACATTTTTACTTGCCTTATTGAAGACCCGACTCATCATAATGAGCCGGCCCTTGGGGGCTACCAATTGCTCCTATAAAAAATTTAAGGTGCACAAGCTTTAATCCATTATATTGAAAGGTCCATTGCTTAGCTGGTAGAGTACAAAGCTCTTGACCTTGTGAACGTGGGTTCAAGCCCCATGGTGGGGGTTACATCATATGAAGTTATTTTCAACGAAGTATATATACAAAGTCCCAAATCAGTATTATCTTACTGAGCCGGCCCTTGGAGGCTACACATTGCTGTTCAAGTCTACATGACCATATCTGTAAAGTCCCTGCTCATTATTGCATAATGACCCGGCCCTTGGCGGCTACACTGGTTTGAAGTTTTTAGGAGCATAAAGCAATTACAAGTCCCAGGTTGCTGCAAGCATGACAACCCGGCACTTGGGGGCTACATGAGTGGAATATTCAGTTTATGACTAATGATTGAGATGAAAAACCCGGATTTCTTGAAGGTTGCAACACTTATATTGGAGCAAGTCTTAAGCCATCACTATGTTCTCCACTTAATACTTGGGGGCTACATATATTATGCATATAAAGGAGGAATGTCTTCAAATTATCAGTTTTGAGCAAATCAGGAAGATCACTTACATGACCCGGTGTCAACAACAATTATGACCCGGCATCGTCTGTTTCATAACCCCGGCAACTTTGGTAATGATAAACCGACAAGTTTTACATCTTCAAGCCAGCTAAATGTCATATGACTATTTCAAGACCAATATTTTTTAAGCCGGTGCTTTGGAAGCCGGTTCAAGTGGATTATTTCTTACAATATTTCTCTACAAGAGACCAATGTCAGCAAGTTGACTCTGAAGCTGACCTACTAACCCAGATTTTTCAAAAGAAGTATCTGGATTTTTCACATTAACAAAGTTGAAACATATCTGCTAAGGGAGATTTGCTATGAGATCATGGACATGTATATATCAACAAGGAAGTGACAAGGACTAAACGATGATCAGGTGTCGGCTTACAAAATATTTAACCTGGAGAACAACCTGTCAAATTTTTTCTTGTGTTTATATTGCAGATCAGTTTAACATGGATAAATCCAAGCTAAACTCGGGGCTAATGTCAGGGATATACCCCGCAGTGTAACCTGCCGGCTGTATGACCCGGCTGGAGCGTGGCGACTCACGGGTAACCCGCCTGATCTTGGCGACTCATTAGTAACCCAGTGGGAGGGTCACACGAACGACAAGGCCCAAGACCCAGAAGGCTGGCTCATATTATGGTGGGCCGGCTTAAGAGGAAAGACATAAGGAATATTATCCTACAAAGGAAGCAAGACTAGGACTACACTTGTAATAAGAGTAATCCTAATCCTACTAGGACTAGTCATGTAACCCGCCCCTTCAACATATATAAGGAGGGGCAGTGCACCCCAAGGGGGACAGGAAATAATCGCTAAGGCTAGACACAACAAAATGGGAGCCGGCTTATGCGGCGACTCCCTCATGAGCATAATGAGACCTAGCCACAAACTACATGTAGGGCTATTACCGGATGATGTTCCCCGGGGCCAGAAGTTGTCTAAATCCTTGTCTTGTGTGTTGATCCGCCTTGCGCCTCTCATGCCAATCAACCCCTCTCAAGCTACCACATAGATGCGTTGGCCTCACGACTAAGTCCTCACACTAGGACATATACCGTGACAAATCCACGACACCATGGTAATTTTACTGTTTGATTTACGAAGGTGCACACATTAACAATCAACAAAGTCATTTTGGAACAAGTGATGTCACGTTACAAATCAGAAACACAAGTATTATTGAAACCGTGGGCGTTCTACTTACCAATTACGTGCCGCCATGCGTCCCCTTTTTTATTGGCTAGGAGGTGCTGTGCGGGGTAGCTATTTGAGTACGGGAGGTGTGCGATCAGACACTGCGTGCTCATTGGGAGGAGAGACCTTTGACCTCTAACCGCCACTCACCTCCCTCTCAACGTCTGCATTAATGGCGCTCGAGCCACTGTTCTATGGCGTGGCTATATGTCTCACTGGACTGAGATTTAAGAGAGAAAACTGAAAATCTAAAAAGAAAGTTTTGCACGGGTCATGATGTAAGATCTGATTAACCTATATAGCATCGACTGTGACTTATAGCAAACATGATGAATATAAGGACGATGACAGTGGATAATAATTGTCTTACATATTTACGAACATAATTTTAAAAATCCATGTGCGGCAATGCCCGCTGATCTGGCTCGCTGATCTCTACTTTCTTGATGCATTGCTGCAGGCCGTGGGAACTAGTCTCCGCGGCGACTGGTGTTGAGCTCTTTCTTTTCCTCAATATGCTGCTTGAGAGCATCCCCGGATTCCTCCACCAGCCTTCTGCACTGGATGCGCAGCATGGCATTCTCGTCCATAAGTTTCTCGATGATGACGGCGGTCCTCTTCAACAAGGCAGTGGTCTCCTCCTACTGCTCCGCACTTCTAACAATCTTTGCCCTCAGCAGGTCGCGCTCAGCCAGGAGCTTTGCATTGCTCTTATTTAGTTGTCGGATGACGCCGATAGCCTATTAAAAAGAGGCTTTCATGTCATCCTGCAACCTCGCCCAGCCGAAGATCTGATCCATCTAGCTATGGACGATCGCATCCATGCGCCTATAAGAGTCCTCGCTTGCCCGCAAGACATTTTCCCAGGCCGCCACGGTGCGGGAGGACATCTCTGCTCCATTTGCGGCGTGGCGTGACATCTCTTCTGCTTCCGCAGCATGGCTAGACCAGTCTGCTGCATCGATGGTGCGGCAGGACCTCCGTGCTGCTTTGGCGGTGCAGCGAGACCTCTGTGCTACTACTACCACGCGGCGGGACATGCCGGCTGCGTTCGCGGTGAGGCGGGACGTCTCTCGTGCTTCCGCTTCCATGCTCGCATCTCCCTGATGGCAATCTCTCGACCCAGAACTCACGCTGGCCATGTCAGACGCAAGGGAACGATGATGAATGACTTGTGTTGTTTTTGTGGATGAGGAGTTGAGGAGGAATGTGCAGTCATCTTGCAGTAGTAGTATTTATAACCGAGTACTAATATGCTCCTAAGTGGGAAACTGTTTAGGTTTCGATCGGTGTGAACAGGTTTGCAATTTGGAATGTGACGGGACGCATGCTCAAAATTTATTGACGGTTATAAGTGTGGCACTATTCCCGGAAGGCATAATGTGGGCACATACACATTCTCGGCTGCGTACATGGCGTTTCCACCATAGGGTGGACCGCAAATAGGCAATGTCAGCACACGTCTTGTTCCAAAAACTATGCGCGCTTGTTATTACCATCGCGCATGCTTCTTTTAATTAGAATGTGTGTGCCCGTCTAGTGCACACACGTTGATCTGTCTAACTGTTTTAGTTTGTTGTAGCTAACTGCAAACAATTCATCTGTGTGAAGTGTATGCCATCAATCGCAGACGCTTTGAGTTGGCTGACCCGTTTCTGTTCCGTTGCCTAATCGCAAACAGTTAATCCTTCTAAAGCGTATGCCCTCAATAGTACACACCTTTTTCTAGCTGCCTGTTTTTATTGTTCCTCCTCATCACAAACTGTTCATCTGAGTGAACTGTATGCTGTATATCGCACACGCCTTCATCTGGCTGCCCGTTTCTTTTGTTCTGCCTCATCGCAAACATCTCATTGAACTGAACTGTATGCCCTGCATCACACACGCAACTAAAATCTAAGCCGTGTTTGATGGCTCTGCCATCGCAAACCTTTCACACCTTTTTTGACGATTCTTTTACACCATCGTTTGCAATTATTGCATCGCACACAATTTCGTCGAAGGGTCTCTGATCATAGTGTCGCGTTAGCAGCATCCTGCAATAGTGCATGGTCAAGTGGGTTCCCAAGACTATGTCAAGTTCTAGTTCATCCAGTATGACTACAACTCCAAGGATTCCCATCAAGTTGATGTGGATCCCAAAGAAGAAGAACTAGAGTGTTCTTGAGGGTTAATCCACCAACATACTTCACTCATATTCATTTTGGCAAGGACATGTGTAACCAACTTTAATATCTTGCACTAGTTCAAGGAGTCACAAATCCTCGTGTTGGTAAGACAAGGGATAAGGTAACCTAATGCTTTCATCGACATCATCATATGTGTGTTCCACTCTATGTCTGTAGATATCCTTGTGTGTTTCTTGTGGGACTAACCCGTGTCGGTATTGAAAGTGCAACACTCCAATGGATTGCTCCCAATGATCTACATCAACATTGAGCATCCACATCTTCAACATCTACATGAAGTCATCATCGACAAAACCCAAGGTTAGTTCATCCCTCTTAGGGGGGGTAACAAATCTAGGGGAGCTTTACTCTAAGAATTGAGCTAAAGCAACTCTAATGGTGTGAACACAACAATGTTTTATATAAAAGTGGTAACCCCACTTGTGCTTAAATGTGGCACCCCAATCCTCATGGAGCAGGGGCCTTCGCACGTCAGCCCAGGATAACACCTGACGCATGACAGGTCCATAATACAACATTCCAGGTACAAGAATATGCATCCAATACATGTATAGCAGAGTATAGCATTGATGAATACAATTGTCTGGCATAGCCCTAAGGCTATTAAATGACAGCGGAAGTCTGATAGAATGGCAACGGAAGTCTTGATTTGGCAGCATAACAACTCTGGCTGGGCTCCACAACTCACAGGATTGGCAAAGTTATGGCCTAGCACGACGGATCAAGCGAACAACTCGGGTACGACCTACAAAACTGGCATGACACGCCAGGTCAGTACATTGAATGTACTGGCAAGACAACCAAATACATAGCATCCAAACAAGCAGGAGACAAAGCAAGAACCAAGTGCATGCAACAGCCTTTCGCATAACAAGCTACTAAACATGGCATGATAGCGGTCAACTGAGCATGAACAATATTATAGCATCCACTAACATGGCAATGACATGGCATATCAAAACATTATTATAACATGGTATTAGCAAAACATCACATATCATCTCGATCATGGCATGATTTAACATATAAATCAAAACATGGCATGGCATCATGAAACTATGCTGGAAATGAACTATAAATCATATCCAATGTAGACATAGCATGATAATTTTATGCAATCATCACTGTTCTGCCTTGGTTTTTAAATACAACATATTACTTATGCAATGCAACCAAACTTATGCACCGAGTCCCTCGGACTCTCTTACCATCGGGTTGCCTCGCAACCGAACGGTGATGTTTTCGGCGATCACAACCATGACCAACACTTGGTCTCCAATGCTTACCAAGAACTCGTCTTATGATCATAACAAAACATCATCGTGACTACTCATGACTATATCATAGTCCAAGTCACCATATTTTTGTTATCACATCTTTATTTACCAACTTAATTATTTCAGGTTTATCCTCCATTTCGACCAAGACCTGATAGTGGGACCTACTATGAACTGTTGCTATCGATAGACTTAATATAGACTCTGCAGAGGCAGCACAGTGTACCCACACCACGGAACCCATGGCCTCGCACTCCCACTCGGGTGGACCAACGGCATTCCGACGAAACCGACCTACTTCGATGACACTCTCCTGGCCACTCCGGCCCACTCCCAATTGGGCTAGTCCTGGGTGGCCCCGTGTCTACCAAAGACACACCGACCACCGTCGTGGCCAAAACGTCCCTCACGGGGACCGGTACCAAAAATTTAATAGCGGGCACACAAGGTTATGTCTGCCTACCTGATCAGGGTAAGCATGCCCATAACCTTCCCTAGTGGGAGGCACCGGCGAGAGGCACGATACTAGCTCACATTAAGGCCTTCCCGCAAAGGCAAATGTGGGTGTACTGGAAAAGTTTGATTTGGCGGCACTATGCCTCGATCCCATCAATGATGGGGGTTGCTATTCTTAAGTCATTTTAATAACTTCTCCATCATCATGAGCATATTTAACATGAATGCAACAATGAGCATGCATCATACAAATGCATGGCAAAATATCGAACTTCTCAAGTGCACAACTATAGCATAAAGAACATGGCAATACCAAGTAAGAGCATATCAACGGTGCATTACAATCCTCATAACATTTTATAATGATTACATGCACATAAAGTAGAGTAGTGACATGGCATTATCAATAACAACATTTTAATTAGCATGGCAAAAAAATATCATGAAAACGCAAGCATGCATGACAGGCACAAAGGAATAACTGTAGATGAAAACGATATGAAACAACTGCAACTACAAACACAAAGTGCAAGCAAAGTCAACATGCAAGTTCTGGGCTCATGATAAGAGGTTGGCTTGCCTGGGAGTCGAGGAATACTCCGGGAAAAAGTGGGAAACGATCACGGAAAGATTTGCCGGAAAAAGATCTCTCTCAAAGGGGGCTGTTTACGGGCAAGGGAAAAATGGTCATTTTCACTTTGTAAAAATATTATGGAAATCATATCAACGGAATGGGCTCGACGAAATGAAGATGTGGGCTTTGGAATCACCTGATTTGGAGTTACGGGTAAAAAGATATGGACGTTTAAAGCTCAGGGACTAGTCTGTAAGAATACTTCTACAAACAGGTCCCTGGTAGTTTAAACAGAACGTGTCTTTTCTGAAAATACGTTTTCCAGAGAGGGAAACGTATTCCTGGCCGAAGGAGAGGAGAAATACGCCTTCTGAGATTGAAAGCGTATTTTCCAGAAATATGTTTTCGCGTGGGGAAAGCGGCTTCGCGGCAGTGGCGCCGCCACTTATCCACGCTGGCAGGACCGATAAACACGGCAGAGGCAAGGCCGGGCGCCTGGATCGCTGCCAGGTGGGGTCGGGGAAAGGCGCGGGCCCGCCTGGCCAGGTCAACGCCTCCTCCTGGCCGTCTCCTTCTTCTCCCCGACGCGGCATAGAAGAGGCGAAGCCAGGCGCGTCGCCGGCGATGGACCGGCCGGCTCCGGCCACCACGACCAGGGCGAAGACAGCGGCGGGCTCAAGGAGGGACACCACTTCCATCTTGAGGGGAAACGAATGCCGGGGAAGTCCATAGCCGTGGCGAGCATGGCGAGAGAGAGCTCCGCGGCGGCGGCAGTGGCTCTAGGGGCGAGGCCACAGGGCACTCCTTGGCTTCTACGCCCAATAATGGCCGTCTTCCACGTGTCAAACGAATACGAAAAGTCAGGGTGTTTTTACATTTACACCCCTAGCCGCGTGAATGAGCCACCTATTTAAGGGGACGAGAATTTAGATCCAAACCACACCTTATCCCCTCCGCGAGTATTCATCAAAGCGTATCCGACAGAGGTCCATTCTATCATGGCCGGCCGCCGTAGCTCCTCCTCTCGCCCTTCCAGCCCTCGGCCTAGAGATTGGGAGAGATGCTCCATCCCGCACAGCGAGCTAGTGACGGTCCAGACCAAGGGATTTCTCCCCCAGCCTATATGGTCCCGGTTCGAGCCGGACATGCCACCTATAATGGCAGAGCGCAAGCGGAGAGCGCCCCCAATCCCTCCGAAGGAGAGCGGGTATGCCTTGTCCCTTACTTAATAAGAGGGCTCGGATTTCCAATTCATCTGTTTCTTTGGAGGCTCCTGGAGTTCTATGGCCTCCAGCTGCACAACCTCACGCCTGCCTCCATATTGCATATCGCGGGCTTCGTAGCCTTTTGCGAGCTGTTTTTGGGCTGCGAGGCTCATTTCACGCTGTGGAAAAGGCTATTTTGCCATGTGCCCCGTTCTCAGAAGGGGTCAATATATCAAGTGGGCAAAGCCGAAGTGTGGCGCATCGTCGGGACCGGATATCTATCCGGAACCCCAGAGAAGGCGTCCGAGGACTGGCCTTCGGAATGGTTTTATATAGAGGACATCCCGCTGCCGGATCCTGTCCGGATCGGCCTCCCTGAGTTCGACAGTGCTCCCCTAAAGAAGCGCCTAAGCTGGCGTCCACGGAGCCCTCAGAGGGAAAGTGACAAGGACGTTCTTTACCTGATGGGCCGGATAAGATTGTTAGCTCAGTCCGGACTGACCATGATCGGGGTCATGGCCGCATGCATCATGCGAGGGGTGCAGCCACTTCAGTATAGAGGCCACCCCATGTGGGACTTCAACGGGGAGGACGACGCCACCCGCCACGCCTGTAAGGGGCCGGATTTGGCTTCCGCTCTAATAAAGATCTTGTCCGCTTTGTATAAGGGAGAAGAGGAGGAATTTCTCCGCGTCAACCCACAGGGTGGATTTTCTATGTACAATCCCCCAAGTTGGGTAAGTGGACACTTTTACTTGCCCATCCATTTTATATTCCCATCATTAAATATTCAGTCTAACGACTTCAACACAGGAAATGCGCCAAGCTGTTAAACAAATAAACAGCCCTCCTCCACAACCCGAGAATCCGGGACGGTCCCTCGACCCGGCCTCTCAAGAGGATCCGGACTTATTTGTGGAGCTGATTGATGGGGTGTTTCATCAATTGAGCAAGGACAACACCTTGGTGGCCATTACGGCCAATTACCCAGGGCTACTCCCAGCCTCACAGGTAACTAAGACCGAAGTCCCAACACTTTGAAGAGGGATCTATCCTCGCGTGTTTTCGATTGCCGTATGACAACCGTGTTTTGCAGGGGAGGTCCTTGAGACGGGAGGCCGAGCCTGCGGCGACTAGCCAACGAGGGGCGGCAAGGCCCCGCGGGCTGAAAAGAAGTGCGGTCCGGACTAAGACGCCGGCGCAAAGGTATAGCGCGCCATCTTATTCCCAGGTGTTATTCCTTCAAGGCATATTAACGCTCATGCTCTCTTCAGGACGGAGAGACCTCGCCGGACTATATCCGGAGAGGTTGCCAATCGCGCCTCCACCAGCCAGGCTCCAAAGCCTGGTCCGGAAGCGGAGGCGAACACAAGGCGCGCATCGGACGCTCCTCCGACAAAGGATGCAGACAGGTTTTCTGCCACCAATTCCGAGGTGGAGAGTGCCATGAACCACAGGCGCCGCCGGACAGTTCTTCGCGATGCTTGTTTCTCCCAGAGGCATTGGATGCCTTCAATTCGGGAGATGTGTACCTCAGTGCCACTCAAAATGGTCTAGCCAGAGCCACGTAGCAATATGTAAAATACATACGGGTAAGAAAATTTTGGTAATTATATATATACCAGTAGCCCCCGAGACTTGAAACAGTTAGAATAACTGATTTAAGGATCATTTGTTATGCAGGTTCTTACAGAAAAGAATACCCTACTGTCCCAGGAGCTGGAAGAGTGCAAAGCCCAACTTGAGGCCGCACTAGCCGCGGCAGGGGAGCCCAAGGAGACCCCCTCTGGTAATATACGCTTCGAAAGATAAGTATTTTGCGAAGTGCGGCGTGGGTGCATATCTGACAAATGAAATTGCAGATGGCGCCGGATTAAATCCGGAAGAGCAACAACCCCTAGGCCAGCTGAAGGCTGGTGAGAGCGTGATGACAAAGGTGAGGCGGGAGAAGAATGGTCTCCAAGATGCCAACACCAAGCTGGGCATTGAACTGAAGGATGTTCGTGCCTAGCTGTTGGACTCCGTTAAGGAGAATCAACGGCTTCGACGCGGCATATTTAGTAAGTGCTTAAACGAACTTTGAAAAAAGAGTTCGGCGAGGAAGTCGACTAACAGAGTAATGTCTGTAGGTATGCTAACAGGTCGTCCTGCAGAGGAAATGCCCAGTTCTACGGGTGACCTTCTTCCTGAGCTCTCACAACTACACAAGCGAGTTTGGCAGGTGATGCAATGCGTCGCCCAGGCCTTTTGGCCATCCGTCTCCATGCCCGAAGGCCTTGGAGAGCTTGTAGAGAAGCTGAAGAGAGTGCGGCGGCGCTTCCGTTGGTGGAAGATGTCGGCCTGCCATCGAGACGCCAGGGAGGCCTGGACCATGGTGAAGACGCGGTACACGAAGGCTGACCCAAACCACATGGCCGAGGTCGGACCCGTGGGGCCCGATGGGAAGGAGATCCCTGTGAGCTTAGTATACGACCAAGTAGAATTGGCCGCAAAGTATTCCCAACAGGACTGTAAACTAGACAGCCTGTTAGATGGTATTGAAGAGGAATACAATCAGTCAGATTGACTATGTAAGTTTAATTGACATGTGTAATTCCCTCTAGCCGGATCGTAGATTGTTTGTCATGGCTGACCTTTTCGCTTCAACCTCGGGACCTGATGGTCCGGAGTGTGTCCGAATACCCTCGCGGTTATATAAGAATCGGGGTATGCATGGAGACCAGGCATAGGGGTCATTAGTGCCTGAACAGACAAGTGCCCAACTAGTTATGTTATATTACATGGTTAGTAAGAAACATCTTCCAGGGAGAATAGTTCCGTTAGGGGTTCCTTTCCCTGGGAGGCATGCCCTAAAGTGCATGTCCATTCTACGAAAAGAGACGCAGGAAAAACAGCTGGGGGCGTATAGATAAATAAGTGAAAAAAAGATAATCTTTAGTTCACTGACCGAATATTCCCTTAAGAACGCTAGCTTTCAGCTTCACCCAATCTAAGGTACACATCCGGCTGACCCGGTAGTAACAATCGCAGAGGTGCTCCCTTACCGCCTAGCTGAACAATCGGGAACGTAGGGGTAACCACAGGAGCTAGGCAACCCAGCTTGGCCAAAACTTAAGTCATATCGATGCATATAATGGTGAATAAAAGGTACATGCGGAAGTGTGACACATGTGTTGGGCATGAAGCCCGTATAAATAAGCTTCTGTTTAAAGAAGCCCCCAGGTTTAATGAGCGCGGATAGCGCGCCACTTTATGGGCCTTTAAATGCTATAAGAGAGAGGGAGGGGAGAAGGAGAGAAATGTAATACAGAAAGTATATAAAAAATGGACAGAGGAAGGAGACGAACACAGAGTCTGGCGCTAGGCATAGAATCTTCGGAGACGGGCTGCGTTCCATGGGTTCGGCTCGAGTTGGTTATCCGATGCATCTCGCAGGCGGTACGCTCCGCCAGTAAGGACTTGGTCAATTATGAAGGGACCTTCCCACTTGGGCTTGAATTTGTCCTTTTTCTTGTCCGGCAGGCGTAGAACTAATTCGCCAACGTTGTAATTTTTGGCCCGTACTTCTCTGCTTTGGTATCTTCGAGGCTGCTGTTGATAGAATGCGGAACGGGCTTTTGCCACGTCACGCTCTTCCTCCAAGGCGTACAAACTGTCCTGCCGATCGAGCTCGGCTTCTCTTTCTTCGTACATGCGCACTCAAGGTGAGTCATGAATTATGTCGCAAGGCAAAACTGCCTCTGCGCCGTACACCATGAAGAATGGTGTGTATCCGGTGGTGTGATTCGGCGTGGTCCGCAGCCCCCAAAGTATGGAGTCGAGCTCCTCTACCCAGTGCGTATTAGATTCCTTAAGGGACCGCACTAATCTGGGTTTGATGCCGCTCATGATAAGACCATTTGCACGTTTGACCTGGCCGTTAGTTTGTGGGTGATAGACGGAAGCATAATTGAGCTTGATGCCTATGTTTTTGCACCAGAGTTTTACCTCGTCGGCCGTAAAGTTCGTGCCGTTATCAGTGATGATGCTGTGGGGGACGCCGTAATAGTGTACAACCCCGGATATAAAGTCTATCACCGGTCCGGATTCGGCCATCTTAACAGGCTTGGCTTCTATCCATTTGGTGAACTTAACCACCATGACCAGTAAGTTTTTTTCTTGTGGGTTCCGCCTTTAAGGGGTCCAACCATGTCAAGCCCCCAGACCGCGAAAGGCCAAGTGATGGGGATAGTTTGGAGGGCGGTGGGTGGCATATGGTTTTGGTTTGCGAAGAGTTGGCAACCGACGCATTGTTGGACTAAGTCCTGGGCGTCTGCTCGGGCCGTCGGCCAATAAAAGCCTGTACGGAAGGCCTTGCTTACAAGGGACCGAGCTGCAGCGTGATGATCGCCGAGTCCGGCATGAATTTCAGCCAGGAGGTTCCGCCCTTCCTCTTTGGAGATGCACCTTTGAAGGACTCCGGTAGTGCTTTTCTTATAAAGCTCTCCCTCATGGACTTTATAGGCTTTAGATCACCGCACTATACAATGTGCCTCATTTTGGTCCTCGGGGAGTTCCTGCCTAGTAAGGTAGGCGAGGAATGGTTCTGTCCATAGGGCATTGACGGCCATTATTACGTGGGCTGAAGGTGTTATTTCATTGGCAGAGCCTCCAATTATGTCAGAGTGTTCGGTGTCGGGTAGTGCGGTTGGGTCCAGGCTGCTATTGCCGGGTTCCCCTTCCCATACTACGGATGGCTGGAACAGCCTTTCCAAGAAGATGTTGGGGGGGGGACTACATCACGTTTTGCACCGATGTGTGCCAGGACATCTGCCGCCTGATTATTTTCCCGGGCTATATGGTGAAATTCGAGCCCTTCGAACCGAGCTCACATTTTTAGGACGGCGTTGCGATAAGCTGCCATTTTTGGATCCTTGGCATCAAAGTCTCCATTTATTTGGGATATTGCGAGGTTCGAGTCCCCGTGCACCTCTAGGCGTTGAATGCCCATGGATACTGCCATCCAGAGACCATGTAAAAGGGCCTCATATTCGGCCGCATTGTTGGAGTCTGTGTGCATTATCTGGAGTATGTATTGAACTGTGCCTCCTGTGGGGGACGTCAAAACAACACCAGCCCCTAGACCGGCCAACATTTTGGAGCCATCGAAGTGCATGACCCAGTTTGAATATGTGCCGTAATCTTTAGGGAGTTCGACCTCCGTCCATTCTGCGACGAAGTCGGCCAAAACTTGCGACTTGATAGCTCGCCGTGGCTTGTAAGTTATGTCGAACGGGAGGAGCTCAATGGCCCATTTTGCAATCCGGCCTATCGCGTCGCGGTTGTTTATAATATCGTTAAGTGGCACTTCCGAGGCTACTGTTATTGAACACTCTTGAAAGTAGTGTCGCAGCTTCCGGGATGCCATAAATACCGCATACGCAATCTTTTGATAATGCGGGTACCGTGATTTGCACGGAATAAGGACAGTGGACACATAGTAGACCGGCTTTTGAAGGGGGAATTTGTGTCCGTCCGTTTCTCGTTCGACGACGAGCACTGCGCTTACGACCTGATGGGTTGCTGCAATGTATAATAGCATTGGTTCGCTAATGTTTGGCGCGGCCAGGACTGGGTTTGTTGCCAAGATGGCTTTTATTTCGTCGAGTCCAGCCGTGGCTGCATCCGTCCACTCGAAGTGTTCGGTGCGCCGAAGGAGGCGGCAAAGGGGTAGGGCCTTTTCTCCCAAGCGGGAGATAAAGCGGCTTAGAGCCGCCACGCATCCGGTTAATTTTTGTATTTGTTTGAGGTCCTTCGAGATATCCAATTGTGACAGAGCTCGGATCTTGGATGGATTTGCTTCAATTCCTCTACTGGATACAATGAAGCCCAAGAGCTTTCCGGCTGGAACGCCGAAAATGCATTTTTCCGGGTTGAGCTTGATGTCGTATGTTCGGAGGTTACCGAATGTTAGCCTCAAGTCGTCTACTAGAGATTCGACATGTCTTGTTTTAACGACCACATCATCTACGTATGCCTCCACTGTTTTGCCGATCTGGTTTGCCAGACATGTCTGAATCGTGCGCTGATATGTTGCGTCGGCGTTTTTGAGCCCGAATGGCATTGTGTTGAAGCAGAATGGGATGTATGGTGTGATGAATGCCATTGCGGCTTGGTCTGACTCTGCCATCTTTATTTGATGGTAGCCGGAGTATGCGTTGAGGAAACACAATGAATCGTGTCCTGCGGTAGCGTCGATAATTTGACCGATGCGGGGGAGGGGGAAGGGACCCTTTGGGCAAGCCTTGTTAAGGTCTTGAAAATCAACGCACAGGCGCCAGGATTTGTCCTTCTTTGGTACCATCACCAGGTTTGCTAGCCAGTCCGGGTGTTTTATATCTTTGATGAATCTGGCCTCCAATAACTTGGCTAGTTCCTCTCCAATGGCCTGTCTCTTAGGTTCGGAAAAACACCTAAGAGCCTGTTTGACTGGCTTGAATCCTTTTAGGATATTGAAGCTGTGTTCGGCCAGCCTGCGTGGGATTCCTGGCATGTCTGAAGGGTGCCAGGCGAAAATGTCCCAGTTCTCTCGTAGGAACTCTCGTAGTGCAGCTTCTACATCAGGGTTTAACTGTGCCCCGATGGAAGCTGTTTTATTGGGGTCCGTTGGATGGACCTGGAATTTGACTATTTCGTCCGCCGGTTTAAAGGAGGTGGACTTGGATCTTTTGTCGAGTATCACATCGTCCCTATTCACCGTGGAGCGCAGCGCAGTCAGTTCCTCAGCCGCTAGGGCTTCGGATAGCGCCTCGAGGGCCAGTGCGGCTTTCTTCTTTTCGGCGCGGAGTGCTATGTCCGGATCGCTAGCGAGAGTGATGATTCCGTTAGGCCCGGGCATCTTGAGCTTCATGTACCCGTAATGGGGTATTGCTTGGAAGATTATAAACGCTTCCCGCCCTAGCAGAGCGTGGTATCCGCTGCTGAACGGGGCCACTTGGAACATGACCTCTGAGGACCTGTAATTATCCGGCGTGCCGAACACCACATCTAGTGTGATTTTTCCTGTACAGCGCGCTTCCCGATAGGGGATTATTCCTCTAAAGGTTGTGCTGCTTCGCTCAATGCGGTTCCAGTCTATTTCCATTTTTTGAAGGGTTTCCTCATAAATGAGGTTCAATCCGTTGCCGCCATCCATGAGTACCTTGGACTGAGGACCAATGCGGCTGGTGCTCGGGCTGTTCGGAATTTTGGTTCATCACTGGTGCTAAAAGTAATAGCCGTGTCACTCCATGGGTTTATTGTTGCTACTTGGTAGACTTCGGCAAGGCCGCGGAGTGTTCTTTTTCGCATATTATTTGATGCGAAAGTCTCGAAGACTGTTAATACCGTACTAGTGTCTCTGGGGTGGCTTTCTGTGGCTTCTGGAATTGGAAGATCTTCGCCAATTTTTGCCACCTGCCGGAGTATCCAACATGCTCTAAGGCTGTGAGTTGGTGTGGCGCACTTTGCACTGTGAATTTTACAGGGTCAATTAAGCCATCCTTCCAGTACGGTTCCATGCCCTGTAGAGGGCTTTTGCTTTTTGGTATTGAACCCGAGTGTCTGGCGATGATGCACCCTTTTATTTCGGATTGGGTTTGTATTCAGGGCCGGATTGTCCCAAAATTTTATTTCGGTTTTCCAGGCGCTTTCCGTCGCACAGTACTTTCGTACTATGGACGCCACGTCAGCGAAGAGTGTAATATCACGGCGACTTATGGCGTTGAGGATTCCCTTGTCCGTGGAATTATTGCAGAAGAATGAAACCGCGTCTTCCTCGCGACAGTCCTTTATCCTGTTCATAACCAGGAGGAATCTGGCCCAGTAATGATGTACTGTTTCTTCGGGCTCTTGCCTAATTTGGGATAGATCGCTTATCTATGGGTGGGTGGGTGGAATCAAATCCGAAACCTCACCCATTCTAAGACCCAGAGGCCAAGGAGTTTCCGAACTCGGAAGTTTGGATTCTTGGATGCTTTCCAATGAATTTAGCCCTTCGCCTGACTTTAAGTTCAGGTCTTGAGTGATGCCCCCCCTCCGCGGGTATCCAGCTTGGAGGGACCGGGAATCTGGACATAGCTAGTCCTTAAGATAGATGAAGGGTCACCGCACTGTCCCTCTACCACGGCAACGTGATGGGTGACCTGGGGAGCGTTAATCTCTCTCAGATCGGGTTTAGGCCCAATCTGGTCATAATCCGTAGCGACTCCCAGGGCGGCGATGCGATCCAAGAGCCTGTATAGGGAAGAGAGCTCCATTGGATGTAGCTGCTCGGCGAATTCCGAGCTGACATGAAGATTGGTTTCGATGACCCGAGAGGTCATCGTCGGTGCAGCAGCCGAACAGGCGGTCATAAGGAAACCACCTAGCCGTAGAGTTTGGCCGACAGCCAAAGCTCCCTTAGCAACGGTGCCATCTTTAAAGACGGGATGAGGCATCCTTCCTGATGGCGACGTCACAGAGGAACTCTCAATTAAAGCACCAATGTCGGTGTCAAAACCGGCGGATCTCAGGTAGGGGTCCCGAACTGTGCGTCTAGGCGGATGGTAACAGGAGACAAGGGACACGATGTTTTTACCCAGGTTCGGGCCCTCTCGATGGAGGTAAAACCCTACTCCTGCTTGATTAATATTGATGATATGGGTAGTACAAGAGTAGATCTACCACGAGATCAAGGAGGCTAAACCCTAGAAGCTAGCCTATGGTATGCTTGTTGTTCCTACGGACTAAAACCCTCCAGTTTATATAGACATCGGAGAGGGCTAGGGTTACACATAGTCGGTTACAATGGTAGGAGATCTACATATCCGTATTGCCAAGCTTGCCTTCCATGCCACGGGATGAAGTCTTCAATCTTGTATCTTCATAGCCCAGGATTCCGGCCGAAGGTATAGTCCGGCTATCCGGACACCCCCTAATCCAGGACTCCCTCAGAGAGGCTCCGAGGCGAGGGGGGGAGAGCCGCGGGTGGTTGGGGGCTGCGAAGGAGCTTGGGGCTTGCTTATATAGCCGTGGGGAGGGCTCGAGGAGGTGGCACGCGGCAGGCGACATGTTCGTGTGCCGGTGAGGGGCGCAACATCGGCAGGCGTCCAAAGCTCACGGGAGTGGCGGGAAGGCGACAAGGGGGGAAATGGACGAGCAGAAGAGGCTCACGGAGTCGGGCAAGGCTCGAGGACAAGAGGAGGAAGCGGACACCGGCGAGGAAGAGGACGAGCTCATGGGCACGCACTCCTCAATTGTTGGCATGGCTCGCCGGAGAAAAAAAACAAGGGGGTCAGAGGTCCAAAGGAAGAGGACGGCAAGGGCGAACTATTGGGCATTAATGGGGAGGCCAGAGACGGTCGGAGCAGCATTGCCGACGACAATAGTGGCTAGACCACCGTTTTGGCTGGCTGCCCTCGTAGTCACCACTGGCATGGCGTGCTCTGGGGTTTTACTGAGGTAAGTTCATTTCTACCACGTAGTCCTGCCAGCGTAGAGTATTACCAAGGCAAGGAAACGGGCAGAGACAAACTGAGCTGAGTAAACCGAGCTCCACAAGTTTGTTGTTGCAAACATGGCCACACAGCAGAGGTTAAACAATAGAGGGTAAAAGGTAAAGAGGTTGTCTGGGAGGCTTACGGTAGAAAGGACTACGGTCCTGGGAGTTTTGAGGTAAATTGGACAACTATTTACCATAGTTGCTGTACGGCCACCAAATCTGACCCAGAAACTGAATCATGATGAAGCGCTCACTAGGAGTGATGGATTGGGCTATAACTTGGCAAAGCCTGATTATTTGAACATACCATGATGTTGTAACAATTTCATACCAAATGGACTCACCAAAATGGTACTTCCTTCACAGCTATCATTTCTGTCCAAAAATTTCAGATAAATCCTCAGGGCAATTGGCTACATGAAATGAGCCCAAATCTTGTGGAGATAGGTTATATAGATAGGAGAGGGCCTGGGAAAATTATCAGCCATAATGGAGCAAGATAAAATACACTTGCTTCACAAACTGAAATGTGGACAGAAACAAAGAATTGCTCCCGTGTTCACATAGTTCAATGGAATGGCATGAATCTTGGAGGAGTGTGATAATATTATCATTAGAGACTGAGGGTATAGTTTCAGCTCATTTTGATCATCTGTGAGGGTACTTCCTTCACAGACAAGCAAATCTGAACAGAAACTTGATAAAATTGCCAAGGAAGATTGGATAGATGGATTGAGCTGAGTTTTGGTATCCAGAGGTTATTTGTTATTGTTAATAACCCTGCCAAATTTGAGCTTAAATGGACCAAGTGTTCAAGCACTTCCTTTGCAAAAAATTCAGACAGGGCAGAAACTTGCATTGGATCATGTGCTCAAATTATAATCTTTGGAGCATGGGTTTGGATGTAAAGTGTGATGATATGGCAAGTACAAGCTCCACACATTATTTGGGAATTTTCCTTGCTATAAAAATGGTAGTTCCTTTGGAAACTGACAGAAATGCAATATTGGCTTAAAATAAGAAAAGGCAATTTTACTTATTTAACTATGGCCGATATCTTTGCCAAAGCTTGGATTAGGCATAAGTATCAACTCCACCAATTCTCATGAATTTAGGAGATGGCTAGCTATGCCTTTGGATTTTATTCCTCAGAAAGTCAAGAAAAGGAATAAATCATAATTCAAAAATATTGCATTGGACTTAGCAATATTTTTGCATATCCAAGGTTCAGAAAGTTAGGAGGATCTCTGGGAAGAATTGGGAGGATCAACAGATAAAAGGAAATGATAGCTCCTTTGTAATCACAAAGGGCACATTCAAATTCCAAAAATTTGGAATTAAGGTTTAAGAGGGTCTGAGCTGATCCAAATGAGGTCTTTCCCACTAAAAAATGCATGAGCAAGGTTTTGAAAGGTTGGAAATGACAAAATTTCTCAGAGTCATCCAACAAACTCAGGAGAAAATTTTGAAAATGAGTGCCAGGAGAGAATAACAGCACAAAAATTGATAACCAAAGTTTATAAAGTACAAGTACATAAACATAAGTTTGTCCTTCTCAATTTCAGTCTTTAGTTGTACAACCCAGTTCCTTATTCGTACCATGTAAATTAAACTAAACATACCAAGTTATCCTCTTTAGAACTATGTGTATGCTTGTGTTCTTGATCTGTAATCCAGTGGTGTGGTGAAACTACCAACAACCGCACAATGACATATCCTTCTATGTCTCAACTATGAACAATGCCATATTATATTAATGTTATTTAAATCAAGTCTCTTCATTTACCAATCTGAAATGTTATAAATTGACAGTACACTCACCATTCATGCTTATACGTTGTTTAGAACTACATCTATGATTGTGTTCTTGATCTATAATCCAGTGGTCTGGTGAAGCTGGCCTCTCCTGCACAATGCCATTTCCTGCCGTCTTAACTATGAACAATGCCTATTATGTTAATGCCATTTTAAGCCATGTCTCTTTATTTCTGACAAAGAAATGAGATGAATTGACAGCGCTGATGCTTATACGTGCAAAACCTATTATCTACCTACTTGTTTCTCTCTCAAGGTGACAACACTGCTGCTAGGAAGAACTGCTACAATGATAGTGAGACGAACCCATTGTTTGTCCCTCTAACACATATTCCAGAGGAGAAGGCAACACATCTTGAGGGTAGGGATACAACAACGAAGTCACATCTTGATATAGTGTTAAACTAACTCAGTGACACAAGCTCGATGAAGTCGTCGCCTGAATCTGTTCGATTTCTTCAGTCTGAAAATCAAGCAGAAATACATGCTTCCGCTCAAATCCGACTAGAACTCCAATATCTATGCAAGATTAACCGTAAGTACATGACATTTATTGATGCTATGAAGCTTAAGTTGGTGGATATGAGCATCGAAGAAGCACAGTCTCATCAGGTTGCTAAGCTGCTTGCGCTGCAGCTCCTGGGCCGGGCTAACCTTTCTTGAACTGTGTTGAAGTATTGTCGGTTTTGTCTATTATTTTGTCCTCCTATTAACTTCTCACTGGTGGCAACATGCCCAGTTTATGTAATCTGCTGTCTGGTTGCCCTTTATTATCACTCACGGCGAACTTTGATGCCTAGGGGATGTAATATGCTGTAATTTGTTTGTTGTATAGTCTAGGTTTACTCTTCGTCACGATGTTGTAATTTATTTGTTGTTTCTACTATCGTTGCTCTGAGAAAAGGTTGTAATCTTCGATCGGTGCACAATGAGCCAGTAGGTTAGGTTTATAAAATAATAATTTCTGTACTAAAACTGGCCGGTCGCCAATCGCTAGTACGGGCCAAACCGTGGGCCTACAATTATATTGGTCCATTAGTTTGGTCTAGTCTTAATCTAGCCCACTATTAGTTTCGGGCCTTTAAAAGGCCGAGTAAACCGCTTGCTTTAATTGGGCCCAAAAATTAAAGGGATAATTAGATTTATGCCCCTAGTTGTGTCCCACTCGTCTGTTTTACCCCTAATTCCCAAAAGTCACCGGTTCTGTCCAAGTCACTTTGCTCCTCTTATGCTTTTGCCCTTTGACCGTTTGATCGTCAGTTTGAAAACTTCATAACTAATTCATACTGAATCAGAAAAATGCAAATAAGATACCAAAATGTTCAGAAAAACATCACCTATATGTCAGTGTCATTTGCATTCATGAAAAAAGTGTTGGAAAGTGCACATCCGAGTATTAGCTCTTTTGATACCATCATTAATAGTGAACTCTAAAAAAATTCAAAAAAAATCAAAAAAAATATGGTGGCAAAGAACAACAAATGTTCTAAGTGATTGCCAAGTTTCATTAGGGAACGATATCATGGAAGTTGTGGCAAAAAAATAATCTATTTTGGAGTGCTGATTGTTTTTTTTTTGCCGCGGCACCCACGAATGTTATTCCTTGATGAAACTTGGCAGGCACTTAAAACATTTGTCATTCTTTGCCACCAATTTTTTTAAATATTTTTGAAATTTTTTAGATTTTACTATTCATGGTGCTAGCATAAGAGCTAAAACTCGGATGGGCACTTTCCAACACTTTTTTAATGAATGCAAGTGACACTGACATATAGGTGATGTTTTCTTGAACATTTTGGTATCTTATTTGCGTTTTTCTGATTTAGTATGAATTAGTTATGAAATTTTCAAACTGATGGTCAAACAGTCAAAGGGCAAAAGCATAATAGGAGCAAAGTGACTTGGACAGAACCAGTGACTGTTGGGAATTAGGGGTGAAACAGACGAGTGGGACACAACTAGGGGCATAAATCTAATTATCCCAAAATTAAATAGGCTTTTAATAGATTGAGAACTATACTCAGCCCTAATTGTGGCGAACAAATCACGGGCTGACAGCGTGCTGTAATATAAATCGGCCCATTATTGGCCCATTTGGGTGACGGACCATTAACAGGGTGAAATGTTTTTGGGCCTTGGCTGACCCAATTACATGACGCGTGGGAAGCAGGCCGGATGTATAACGGGCCTTAATTAGGCCGAACACTCTCAAGGGCCTTTAATCTATCCAGGAAGACTATGGGTCGTTAAGAGGCCGAAAGTAACTACATACCATAATTAGGCCCAAGTGCAACTCGGGCCTTTAAATGGCCAAAAGTGAAACCAGGCTGAAAGAGGCCCATATGTAGACAGGGCCGTTGAGAGGCCGAAACTAGTATCGGGACGAACTGTTAAACGGGCCATTAAGAGGCCACGAGCAAATCAGGCCGCCAATGTGCCTAATGGCATAGTAGCTGTTAAAAGGGCAGTATCTGTTATCGGCCGTAATTTGGCCCAAGAAATAAAAGTCAGTTAACATGACGGATCAGGTGTGAACCATAATTAGGCCCAAACTATTGCAGGTTATTAGGCTGTTAACGGGTCGACATGGGCCGTAAACTGGCCCAGAATATTGCAGTCATTTAATGTCCCGTATCTAATGTGGGCTATAATTTGGTCCAGAAAATGTTAGGTTGTTAACGGGACGACCCATTAGATCTGACAAAATCTTGTGGGCTTGTTCTTGGAACAGCTTTTAGACCTATATGGGCCTCTATTGGGCCATCCTACGTGTCAATGTTTCATTGGCAATTAGTGTCAAATGGACGGTTGACATCTGTCCCAACGCTGAGCCGACACGTGGTTCATCGGCGAATGAGAATTTTACACGTGGAAAATCGCCATTGGTCCAGGCTGTTAACGAGTTATCAGATCCAAACCGGAGCCCGATAGCTTAACGGCGACCCGTTAGGGTGGATGCCACGTGTCAATCACCCTTGACGAAAGAACTTCTATGATGCGTGGTTTATCGTCATGGAAGTGGACACTTTCGTGATGATAATTTTGGTAATGTCATGGAACACTTCTACAACAGCACATGTATGACTATCTTGATTCTGTCATAAAATCATCATGGATGTACTTGCATGACAGAAAACGTGACCTACTATGAAAAACACATATCATCACAGAAGTGTATTTTTTGTAGTGCTTTCACCATGCAATCTGTAACCAGAGAAACTGATGACACTTTGCTCGCTAGTTTTTCTGTTTACCGAGCCAAAAAATTTGTCTTCCACGGAAATACCTACCCCCTCCTCCTAACCAAAAGCCACATTACCTCTGTTTCTACCTTCCTTTCCTAGTTCAAACCTTCACTTCTTGCAACCCCGCCTCCTTGCCGGCGATGCTCCTTCCCACTACTCGGCCTTGTCGATCTAGGTAGGTAATCCATACTCGACCCCCATCCTCCTCCTCCTTCTGCATCCCACATCTCACGACCATCGGTGCAGCTCCTTCCCCCAAAATCACTGACCCATCCTCCAAATAAGCGCCGCCCTAAGCCATGGTGCACGTAGTATAGCTAGGAGCTCAAGGAGCATTTGGCAACAGAGAAAAAAATCATAGCCGCACTCACGGATGAGGTTGCAATGGCTGCCATTCGTGCCGACCCCCAGATCATGGAGGAGCACCTCAGTGTCGAGGTCACCATCACCGCCTCATGCGCCGCCGACACCACGCGGTTGGCTACTTTAAACGACAGTTCATGGCATTTAATTGAGGCCACCGTCAGTGCCTTCGACAAAGACTACGTGGTTTTTCCTCAGCGTGCCCGTGCTTACATCAACTCGAGTGCCAGCAGGTTGGTACCCAGAGCGGCTCAGGAAACTCACCACTGCAATGAGGGCACCCATGATGTTGAGGCCTTGCTCTCTTCCAAGTCCAAGGAGCCAATCGCCATGGATGTCTCTGGCGATGAGGTGTAGCTTGTCTTATTAGGTCACTATAAGGACCTATGTTCAGCTAGCTCGCTATGTCGGTTAAGCATGTTCGGTTTACATATTGCTTGTGCTGCTCCTGCCTTTCCTTAACAAATTCTAGTGAACTATCCTATGTATTGTTACCATGCAATCTGACCCTCTTGTATATATGTTATATATGTTGTACAATGTTGCACTCACTTATTAACTATTTTGTTAATTTGTTCTCGTGTTCAGTTAACTGTTTGGTTCAATTCTGCAATGTGATGTTCAATTCTTGTGGGTGCAATTTTGTAGTGTCTTGCATATGAGAAATAAATCGAATTCGGCTATACAAAATACATGAGAAACAAATACAATTTTTATATTTACAAGTTGTTAAGCATGCTTGGTCTGATCAATAGTCTGATCTTCTTGTATGTTATATATATATATTGTGCAATGTGGTGCTCAGTTAATGTTTGGTTTATTTGTTGTGTTGTTTAGTTAACTGTTTGGATCAATTCTGCAATGCGATGTTCAATGTTGTGGGTGCCATTTTTTATTGTCTTCCATGTGAAAAATAAATTTAATTTGTTTGTACGAAATACATGAGAAACAAATACAATTGCTATATTTCCAAATTGTTAAGCATGCTTGGTTTGGTTAAGTGGCTGATCTTCTAGTATGTTATATATTGTGCAATATGGTGCTCAGTTAATGTTTGGTTCATTTGTTGTGGTGTTTAGTTAACTGTTTTGTTTAATTCTACAATACGATGTTCAATTGTTGTGGGTACAATTTTGTATAGCATCTGAGAAATAAATCAAATTGGTTGTACTAAATACGTGAGAAACATATGCAATTGCTATATTTCCTAGTTCTTAATCATGCTTGGTTTGGATAAATGGCTTTTCCATGTGGCTCAAATTAATCTACTGAATTTGCAATGTGTTTATTTTTCATCAACAAATCTTACTGATAGTGTGTCAAGCATCACTTAACCTTATCAATAACTACCTTATATGTGTTGCAGGGAAACAATGGGAAGCACTGAAGTTTACAATCGGGGTTTGCACATGCATTGTCCTTTGTATAATAGCACATTATTGTGCAATTGCATGAACCATTCTAATATTTAGGTTTTTAACAATTTGGCCTTGCACATCTAGGTCTTGTTGTCAGAGGTTTTAACCCACTGTTCGACCCATGTTGCATATGGGGAAATGATTTGTTCATAAATATCAGTCAATTCAAGAAACTCAGAAACATTGTTTAGATAAAGAAACTAACAACGAAAAACAACATGATGTTTTCCTACACAATTAAGAAGACATCAGTAAACTATAGGATGGTACTAACTCTTATACCTAGTCTTCTTATTCCTTTCTCCCATTTCCAAATTTAGAGAAGATATTTATGCATTTTTCCAGGCCTTTCCAAAGCACTTCACTAGTATGATTACCTCTAAAACCACATGTATGGTCAGGAGGCAAGGAAGGTATTCATACAACACCCATGGTACAATATTGAAGTCTTCCTCAAGAGGATGAAGGATGGGTGGTCAATTAACCAAAGGAACTGGCCTAAAGTTGTGTAGCGACCAAACCTCAACCGGTCTGATCTCTGTGCTCCGGTGTCACCCCTGGATCAGTAATGCTGACACCACACAGTACTTCGAAGGATTTATAGCAGAGTGGCAATCACACACTTATTAAATCGATGTCTCCGAAGAGAACTTATTACAATAATATGGCTTAAGGCCATCTAGTGTCGATAACAGCGGAAGACTTGGAAGATAAATGGGTCCATCAACTCCAACGGCATCACTGAGTATAGAACCATGACCTAAAACACCTCAATCGTCGTCTGAAAAGTCTGCAGCATTAACGTTGCAGCCCGAAACGGGTCAGCACATGGAATATGCTAGCAAGGTAACACATAGAGAATAATGGAATGAAACAGCTATACTATATGCATATTTGGCTGGTGGAAAGCTCTATGGTTACTGTTTTGCGTAAAGCCAATTTTTCCCTACTGCAAAGGAATAAATTTATTTAACTATCATGGTGGTTGTTAAACATTGAGAATGGTTGACAGCATCCTCAATCCCAATTAAAAGTGAACAATTAAAACCCAACAATATTAATTAGAAGTAACATGTTGAGATTCACATGATATTCAAGTACTAGATACTCAAGATTGTCCATAACCGGGGACACGGCTAATCATGATTAGTTTGTTACACTCTGCAGAGGTTTGCACACTTTTCCCCACAAGACTCGATCGCCTCCGTTTGTTTTCTCGCATTACATGGTGTTTGAGAAACGGATGACCGAGACACAGTCTTTCAGAAGCGCTAGCACCTTACGACGGAGTAGACCGTACCACCTACAACCCCTACATCTGCTAGTCTAGCCCTATAAGAGTTCGCACGACTTAGTCAACTATGCCAGAGCCCATAATCGCTTGTGGCTGCACACGTAAGTATTTAGCATGAAAGATCTTATGATCCCTTTGAGCCTGGGTGGCGGTCCAAAATAAAAACAGGCAAGTCCTGATAGACATCAGGTGCCTCAATCCACCCAGATGTGTGTTTAAGTTGCCACCTTAGATAAACCATTAAAATTATCAATCTCACATCTGTCATGGATATCACTCACCCAATCCACGTCTACTAGCATAGCATGGCATAATAAGCAAACGTAGAAGTAACTCCGAAGGTTTCATAGTAACAGGTAATAGGTACTACCTCACCTACTTCTCATCCCACAATATAATTAGATCCTAATCATGCAATGTGTGAGGATTGATCTAATGCAATAAAACTGGGTTGTAGAAAAGGTATGATCAAAGTGTTACTTGCCTTGCTGATGATCCGCGAGTCCAAGAGATTCGAAGTAACAAGCGGCGCAATCCGGGTAATCTATCGCAGACAAACAACAAGGATACAATAAGTACTCATCTAATGCACAGGTAAAACTCGAACAAGAGATCGAACCAGAAAGTTCAACTTAAGAACTCCGGTTGAGAAGAAAGAAAAGAACCGAACAAAGAAACCGAAAACAAACGGCAGAAAACAACTCGGTTCTAGCAAGTTGAAACTAGGTCAAATTTTACCATAGCAAAAACTTAGTTAAAGTTGATTAGACGGAATGGCGGTTTCGATACGAAACACCAGGCGCTTGAATCACCTGATTCCGATAAACGAGCGAGAAGATAGACTAGAAAGACGATCGGATCTGGGATCACGATCGCGGAATAAATCCGACGAGAAGAAAAAGAAGAACGGTTGAACGAACGGACATTTGTTAACCTAGAAGAAATCCTGTGATCACGTTCGTTAGGACGAACGGTCTGGTGAACGAACTCGGGCAACTAAATCGGAGAAGAAAACGAATCCGATCTAGGGTTTCGGAAAAGAAAACTGATCGTAAAACCGATCTAGAAAACCGGAACGGTTTAGCGAAGAAAAATGAATCGGAAAAGAAGAATCGGAACGATTAGAAGAAAACTATCCGATGAGAAGAATAGATGTAGCGCGGGGCTACCTCCGGTGAAGTCTCCGGCGAGGAACTCCGGCGGCGTGGGCGTAGGGCGGCGGCAAGGTGCGGCGGCGTCACGGGTGTGGGGGTGCGGTGGTGGGGTGCGGCGGCGCGGGTGTGGGGTGCGGTGCGGCGGTGATGGGGTGGTGCGGCGCGGGTGGTGCGGCACTAGGGCGCGGTGCGTGACGCAGGGCGCGGTGTGCTTGGGGCTTTGGGGCCTTGGATTTGATTTGTTCAGAGGGGGGGCTGTGTGGGTATTTATATTGGGGAGGGGAGGGGTTTACTTGGTGTAGGGGTCAAGGAAATAGACTAGGATTAGGAATAGAAAAGAGGAAAGGGATCTAGAAAAAAAAACGAACGTAGACGAATCCTACTAGGAATCAAAAGCAACGGCGGCTCCCTGGCCTCCTGCGCCTGGGCGTGGGGCGGCGCTAGCGATGGCCTTGGCCTCCTGGCCGGCGGCTGGCTCGGTGGTGGCTTGGGCCTTAGGCCCAAGTTGCTGGATCTCTATTTTTTTTAAACGGTTCCGCGCTCGAAAAAAAACAAAAAGAGATCTAAACGAACTCCAAATCTAATAAAGTAAATTTTCCCCGACTCCTAAAAATGAGTCGAACAAAATGAACTTTTCTACGGGCCTAAAATGCAATTTTTTAAAACGCGCATTTTTCCCTATCCAAATAAAAGGCAAATAAACTCCGATGAAAACAATGATCCTCTTTTCAAAATTTGAGAAGACTCAAATATGAAAGGGACGAAATCTCCAACTCTCTCCGAGGGTCCTTGAGTTGCGTGAAATTTCTTGGATCGGCAAAATGCAAGAAAATATGATATGCATGATGATCTATGTGTATAACATTCCAAATTGAAAATTTGGGATGTTACAAACCTACCCCCCTTAAGATGAATCTCGCCCTCGAGATTCGGGTTGGCTAGAAAATAGGTGAGGGTGGTCCTTGAGCAAATCTTCTTCTCTCTCCCAGGTGGCTTCATCCTCTGAGTGGTGGTTCCACTGAACTTTGCAAAACTTGATAACCTCGCTGCGGGTAACTCTGCTGGCATACTCGAGAATCTTGACTGGTTCCTCTTCATACGTCAAGTCGTCCTTCAACTGAATCGCTTCCAGCGGCACTGTATCTCTTAACGGTACCTTTGCCATCTCGGCGTGACACTTCTTCAGCTGAGAAACATCGAATACGTCATGAACTCCTGACAGTCCCTCTGGTAATTCCAACTTATACGCGACTTCTCCCATATGTTCCAAGATCTTATATGGTCCAACGAAATGCGGTGCTAATTTTCCCTTAACTCCAAAGCGCTTAACTCCTCGAAGTGGGGATACTCGGAGATACACTCTGTCTCCGGTTTCGTAAACTGTCTCCTTGCATTTAGAATCTGCGTAGCTCTTCTGCCTAGACTGGGCTACCTTGAGCCTATCGCGAATCAACTTAACTTTCCGTTTAGACTCCTTAATCAAATCTGGTCCAAAGAACTGACGGT
The DNA here is from genome assembly GCA_034509565.1 of Triticum monococcum. NCBI lineage: Eukaryota > Viridiplantae > Streptophyta > Magnoliopsida > Poales > Poaceae > Triticum > Triticum monococcum. Next base: position 209,087,878 of record CM067847.1, on the reverse strand, counting down.
CTCCAACTTCGTCCCATGACAATGGTGTCCTGCACCTCCTTCCGTACAAAGCTTTGAAAGGTGCCATCTTCAAACTGGTTTGGTAACTGTTGTTATACGAAAACTCCGCATACGGCAAGTTATCGTCCCAACTAGATCCATAATCTAGTGCACAAGCTCTCAGCATATCTTCCAAAATCTGATTGACTCTCTCGGTCTGTCCATCTGTCTGTGGATGAAAAGCGGTGCTGAACTCTAGCCTGGTTCCCAAAGATTCATGCAACTGATTCCAAAACTTTGAGGTAAATTGGGTTCCTCTGTCTGATACAATACTCCTTGGAACTCCATGCAAACAAATGATCCTAGTCATGTATATCTTTGCCAACTTAGCACTGGTGTAAGTGGTTTTAACTGGAATGAAATGTGCTACCTTCGTCAAACGATCAACTACTACCCATATCGAGTCATATCCTGCTTTAGTACTGGGTATTCCTGTGATAAAATCCATACCTATCTTATCCCACTTCCATTCGGGTATCGGCAAAGGCTGCAACAATCCGGCTAGCTTCTGATGCTCTGCCTTTACTCTATGACACACGTCACAAACTGCTACATAGGCTGCAATATCCTTCTTCATTCTGGTCCACCAGAACGTCTCCTTAAAATCCAAATACATCTTGGTATTTCCTGGGTGAATCGAATATGGTGAATCATGTGCCTCTTGCAAAATCAACTTCCTGATCTCTGGATCATTTGGCACATAAACACGGTCCTCAAACCATAGGGTATCGTGCTCATCCTCACGAAATCCCTTTTCCTTTGCTTAGTTTCTCCTTTATAGCAGCAATCTCCTTGTCAGATTTCTGAGCTTCTCTGATTCTATCCATCAATGTTGACTGAATCTCCAATGCTGCCACATAGCCTTTCGGAACTATCTCTAAACATAGTTCACGAAGGTTTTCTGCTAACTCCTTTGGTATACTTCCCGTCATTATCATATTGACATGGCTCTTGCGGCTCAATGCGTCATCTACTACATTAGCTTTACCGGGATGGTAATGCAATCTCATATCATAATCCTTGATGAGTTCCAACCATCTCCTTTGTCTGAGGTTCAACTCCTTCTGCGTGAAAATGTACTTCAAACTCTTGTGATCCGTGTACACCTCACAATGATTTCCAATGAGGAAATGTCTCCATGTCTTCAATGCATGCACTACGGCTGCTAACTCCAAATCATGGGTAGCGTAATTCATCTCATGAGGTTTCAGTTGTCGTGAAGCATACGAAACAACTCTCCCTTCCTGCATAAGCACTGCTCCAAGTCCTCGATGTGAAGCGTCGCAATACAGCTCATAATCCTTGGTCTGATCTGGTAAAATCAACACTGGTGAGGTAACCAATCGTTTCTTCAACTCCTGGAAACTAGCCTCACACTCCTCAGTCCATTTGAACTTAGTATCCTTCTTTAACAACTCCGTCATAGGTTTCGCAATCTTTGAAAAATTCTCAATGAATCTCCGGTAGTATCCTGCGAGTCCAAGAAAACTCCGGATTTCCCCAACTGTCGTTGGTGCTTCCCATTTGGTTACGGTCTCAACCTTTGCGGGGTCAACTACTATCCCTTCTCCGGTTATAACATGTCCAAGAAATCCTACTTCCTTCAACCAAAACTCACATTTGCTAAATTTGGCATATAACTGATGTTCCCTTAGTTTCTCCAATACCAAACGCAAATGTTCCTTATGCTCTTCTTCATTCTTCGAATAAACCAGGATATCATCAATGAACACTACGACGAACTTATCTAAAAACTCCATAAACACTTTGTTCATCATGTTCATAAAATAGGCAGGCGCGTTAGTCAATCCAAATGACATAACGGTATACTCATACAATCCATATCTCGTGGTGAATGCTGTCTTAGGTATGTCCTGCTCTCGAATCATCAACTGGTGGTACCCTGATCGCAAATCGATCTTGGAAAACACTTTAGCTCCTTGCAAACGATCAAACATATCATTTATCATTGGCAGTGGGTACTTATTCTTGATGGTTACTTCATTCAATCCACGGTAATCAACAACCATCCTTAATGATCCATCCTTCTTCTCCACTAGAAGTACGGGTGATCCCCAAGGCGAAGAACTTGGGCGAATGTAACCTTTCTCCAACAACTCCTTAATCTGATTCTTAATTTCCACCAAATCCTTTGCTGGCATCTGGTATGGTCTCTTTGATATTGGGCCTGTACCCGGCAACAACTCAATCAGAAATTCAATGTCTCTATCCGGTGGCATGCCTGGCAACTCCTCCGGAAATACATCAGGAAAATCCTTTACCACTGGTACTTCCTCCTGCACGACTCCTGTCAGGCAATTTACTTGTGTCCTCTTTGGCACATGCCGGGATACATACTTGATCCTTCTTCCTTCTGGCCTTGTAAGCAAAATTGACTTACTAGCGCATTCAATATTCCCTTCATACAGTGATAACCAATCCATGCCTAATATCACATCCAATCCTTGAGATTCCAATACTATTAGGTCTGAGGGAAAAACATAGTTACCAATCCTTAATGGTAACCGATCACACCATTGTCTAGCCATAAACTCCGCTCCTGGTGAGCTTACTAACATGGGTGACCTAAGGGCTTGGGTTCGCAGGTTATATTTATCCACAAATCCCCTTGATATGTATGAATGCGATGCACCAGTATCGAAAAGAACGAGTGCGGTAAATGACTTAACCAGAAACTTACCGATCACCGCATCAGGCTGATCTTCAATCTCCTCCACGCTAACATGGTTCACCTGTCCCCTATTGAAAGGGTTCGGCTTCTTCCCTGAGCTTCCATTGCCCTTTCCATTCTGGCCTTCAAGACATTCATTGGCATAATGTCCGGTCTTGGAACACTTGAAACAGGTGACGTGACTCAGGTCTCTCTTGGATGGGGTTGAAGGGGTGGTCCGGTTCTGGCCGTTGCTTCCTCCATTCCCATTACCATTTTTGTGGCCATTGTGGTTGTGCGTACTACTTCCTCCATGGGTATGCTGGAACTGATCCCATGTGACAGTGTCAACTGGGAAAGTGGCTGTGAAATTCTCCCACCATGCTCCCACGGGTCCTTCTAACTGATGTGTGGCAAACTTCACTTTCTCACCATCCGTGCATCCTGCAGTGGTCAACTCCCTTCCTATCTTGCAGAGCCAATCGTCTGCTACTATCGGCTCGGTGCTACTGGAAAACACCAGTGGATTTAGCCGAAGGAAACGGGCTAAGTGGTCGACAGGGGGGGTGGTGGTGGTGGGTTGTTGTTGTTGTTCTGCTGATTCTGAACTAACATCTACATCAATTGATTTTGCTGCTGGATCAATTGAGTGAGCTCCGGTGGAAATCCAGTGTCACGTCTCGGAGGCATCTGAGGGTTTAGAAGAGAAGAGATATAAGAATAGAATGAGGTCTAAAGAGAAAACACTACCCCAAATGCACATGAGCAAATTCACACAAAATCACTTCATTCAATCAAACAAGGGCTTACAATCGATCTAGATATCGCAAAAGTGCTCGAACTATAGTGTTTACATGGGGGGAATCCTACTAATATTTGGTGGTCTTCTAGAAATTTGAACCGACGGAAGACTCCATGATGTCCGCTCCAGCTTCGTCTTCAAAGTCGGGTTCACTTGGATCCGAATCGGTGTCGTCGATGATGATGTAGTTATCCAGACATGCGACGTACTCGTCTTCCTCCTTGGATGCTAACTTTCTCTTGAGTTCTTCAATCTCTTGCTTAAGATCGACGTTGTGTCTTGCTAGAGCTACGATCTCGTCCATGTAGTCCTTGCGTGTAGCCTTCAGTTCTCCTTCTAGCTCGATGATCCTTGTTTTTGCATTCTTCAACTCCATCATATCATTGCACATCTGGTTCTCGTGGCGTCAAATGTGTTGGTTTAACTCCTGGATAAAAGCTGCAATGGATCTATCCTTCTTGGTGCTGACTAAATCCCATTGTTCATCTCGGCGTCCGCAAATCTGGTAGATAGTGTCCTTGAGGTCTTCTTGATAAACTTCTCCAATGCGTCCTATGGTGATATGGGCTACCATGCTCCTTCCTAGACTCCAGGTGGGTGCATTGAAAACACTATCTATGGGCTTCGTGATTGGCGCGAATGTCCTTCCCGGAACGTGAGCTTGAATCTTCCAGTGCTCCTCTTTAGGCAAAGTGGCGTTGAAGGTTCCCGTGAAGCTTGGTAATCCAATGTTCAGGTGCTTGGTGACTTCCTTCAAGTGGAATCCAAAAGGTGTGCCTTCATCCGGTTGAGCGTACTTAATCTTCACGTCCTTCATCCTAAAGAGTAGAAAAGATGAGGAGTTAGAAAATAAGGACAGAATAGTGATCTATGGCTTTAACTTAGTGGTCGTGTGTCGGGGTAAATAGCCATGGGTAGCCCAGCCGGCTTCACCTGGCCCCTCAGAAAAAATTATGAGCCCATCCGGCTCATAAGGAGACTCAAGACCTGGGCCGCCTCCCCCGTAGCCGACTACCATCCTAGCCGGCTTCGGGGGCGGCCCGCCCTTTACCCCCATGAAGAAAGCTATGGAGGGCCGGCTACGGCAGGGCCGGCTACGACAAGGCCGGCTACTGCCGGGCCGGCTCCGATAAAGCAGTCAACGCCGTACCCGCAATGTACGCGTCCACTCCGCGATGATGAAGCGGGGCGTGGCTACAGTGGAGCCTGCCACCCCCAAAACCCGGAGCACGCCTGGTACAGCGCGTCGTGCGGGAAGCTGCGGCCCGCCCGGCGTGGCACTGTAGCCATGGCGGCTCTGACGCCGTCCACGACGGGCCGCCAGCGTGGCCCCCGAGGCGGTGGGCCCCTTCGGGCAGAGAGATGCCGAAGGCGGCCGCACAGCCTCTCAAGCCAGCGAGACAGAGGGCCGGCTTCATGTAGCCGGCCTGCCGCCCTCCTCGAAGGAGACGCCCATTAAGGAGACAAGATGCGGCGGGGCTATAGTGATCGCCCGCCAGGGCGGCGTTACTGTAGCCACGCTTACCCCGACCAAGCCTGCGTCAACGACATGGAGAAACAGTAACCAGCTGCCGACCAGGCCCTGGCCAGTGGCGCCGGCCTGCCGACCCAGGAGCCGGCAGCCGGCGGAACCCACCAGCCGGCGGGCCCCAGAAGCCGGCGGAAAAGCCGGCGAGCATAGTCACAGACAGCTGGGCCCCGTTCCCAGTCGGATTACCATTATACCCCCGGGGGGTAGGCCTATATAAACCCCCCGGTGCACCCATGCAAAGGGTTGGACTCTCATTCTAGACCTAGACACATACAAGGAGAGGAAGCAAGCTGAGCTGAGCCCTTCTTCCTCCTTCCACCCAAAACAGCTCAAGGAGCATTGTAGCTACTTGTCCACTTAGTAACCATGTGGAGACCCTGCAGAGCAGCAGTAGGGGTGTTATCTCCCCGGAGAGCCCTGAAGCTGGGTAAGATTCGCCGGCGTGCATGTCTTCGCCTCATCCCGTTTCCAGGCACCGGCGATGTTCTATTGGCCCCCGCAATGATAAGCCACGCGTTGGCATATGTCGCTCCTACCACTCGACATTTGGCGCCCACCGTGGGGCCAAGTGCACCGTCGTCCGGAGACCTGTTCTGGACGGGAACCCTTTTCCTTCCTCACGAGCGTAGCCAGCCTAGCTCGCCCGATGGCGCTTGCCGCGATGCGCTGCATGGCGTCACCGACGTCTGCGCAGCTGGCGACCTCGCCAACCTCTTCGACAAGGCCCGCATCTCCGACGAGCTTGCCTCCGATGCGGGCACAGATCACCTCGCCAACCTCCTCAGCCAGCTCCACATCTCCAGCGAGCCCGCTGCGGATTTGGAGTCGGTTTGCTCCACCGACTTGATGCCCATCGACTCCGACGCGGCGTCCTGCGATACCTTCCCCACCATCGTCACGGTCTACGACGACCCGCTCCCTCCGGCTGGCGATTGCGATTCTGACGCCCCCGAGGTGATGGTTATCGGCCTCGACGGCCCGACTGACGAGGGCGCCCGCGACACCCCACTCGCGGCTGCCCAAGACTTGTCCACCCCCCTTCCGGCTGACGCCAGCGACGAAGTTCTGGAGGCACGCCGCCTCGCCCTCCTCGCGGAGGGCCGGCGGCTGGCCTCCGTAAGACGCCTCACCGAGGCCTACCAGCGTGAAGCTGACCACGCCGCCTTCGGCACGCCGACTCCGGCTGGCCCTAGCCGGGCCGGCGTGGTCAGGAAACGCGGCGCCGTCATCGCCGACACGCTTGGAGTGGATCGCCCGGTCTACGCCACCCCGCTCGAGAACCTGCGCGCCGCCCAGGCAGCCGTAGACGAGCTGGACGGCTTGGAAGCCGAAGACCACCCCCACATGACGTGGCGCATCCAGCAACTAATCGATGCGGCCGCACGACGGCACGAAGCCAACGCCTGCGCGGGGAGCCCTCCCCCGCGCCGCGAACACGGCGCAACTTCCCGGTCGCCGACTACCAGCAATACCCGCGCGTGGCGCGAGAAAGAGCCGGCTTCCAGCCGAAGCCGGACCCAAATCTCCATCGAGCGAGACGCGGACGGCCGCCCCCGAGCCATGGAATGGCGGGGCACCCCGCCTCCGCCTCGAGCTCGCGGAGAGAGATATCCTACCCCGCCTCCAGTGGCTCACCCGACTCTCAGCGGCCGGCTTGGTCGCCGCGAGGGAATCGGCGAAAACGACGCCCGCCACCGGATCGACTGCGTGGCCCGATCCCTGGCGCTAGAAGAAGAAGACGATGTTGGCCCGCCTTGCTTTGGCCCCCGCATCCGCGACGAGCCCTTCCCCAAAGGGTTCTCGCTCCCAAGAGACACACCCAAGTACAACGGCTCGGTAAAGCCGGAAGATTGGCTGACCGACTACTCCACAGCCGTCAGCATCGCCAATGGCAACCGGCGCGTTGCCGTAAAGTACGTGCCCCTCATGCTGCAAGGCACGGCACGGACTTGGCTTAACAGCCTCAAGCCCTTCAGCATCAACAGCTGGGTGGATTTCACTGAAGCCTTCGTTCGCAACTTCACCAGCACCTACAAGCGGGCTCCCAAGCCCAGACAGCTCTCCCTGTGCGTCCAGGGCCCAGCCGAGTCCACTCGCGACTACCTCACGCGTTGGGCCGAGCTCCGCAATTCCTGCGAGGGGCTGCACGAGGTGCAAGCCATAGAATACTTCACCGCCGGGTGCCGAGAGGGCACCCTCCTCAAACACAAGCTTCTCTGCGATGAGCCGACTACCCTCGACGAGCTCCTGAACATTGCCGACAAGTACGCCACCGCCGACTCCTCAATGAAGACCGAGCTCCGGGTGGACGCATCTGAAAAAGTGCTCAATCCGGCGCCCCGGGCGCCGGCTGGAGACGGCGGCCGACGCCAACACCAGAATGATCAAAAGCGCAAGGGCCCTGCGCCGCCTCCCGCCAGCCGGCAGGTGGCCACGGTCGAAGACGCGCCGCCTGAAGGGCGGCCCGCACCCAAGAAGCCCAAGGGCGGCCGGCCGGCTTGGCAGCCGGCCTTCTCCTACGAGCAAACCCTTGATGCCCCGTGCAAGTTCCACAGTGGCGCGAAGCCGTCCAACCAGACGACCCGCAAATGCAACTGGCTCGCCCGAATCTCAAAGGGCGAAGGGCTCACGCCGACTCCGCCTGCCGGCCTACCGCCGCCGGCTCCACCGCCCAAAGCCGCCCGGCCCGCGGTCGACGCCGTGCAGGACGAGTTCCCCGATGAGCAAGCATCTTATGTTGTCTTCACGAGCCAGCCCGAAGACCGGCGCAGCAAGCGCCGAGAGCAACAAGAAGTCAATGTGGCTGCCACCAGCCCAGCCGGCCACATGCACTGGTCGGAGAAACCCATCAGTTGGAGCCGGGCCGACCACCCAGAGGTGATGCCATCCCCCGGCTCCTACGCATTGGTCCTGGAGGCCACCATTGCAACGGATACGCGCGCCGCACGCTTCACCCGCGTGCTGATCGACGGCGGAAGCAACATCAACATCCTGTACCGCGACACCATGGAGAAGCTGGCCGTCAAGGCAAAGCAACTTGCGCCGACTCGAACGGTGTTCCACGGCATCGTACCCGGTTTGTCCTGTGCCCCCATCGGCAAGATCAAGATCGATGTACTCTTTGGGGGCAAGGACCATTTCCGCCGGGAAGCAATCTGGTTCGAGGTGGTGGACCTGGAGAGCCCTTACCATGCCTTGCTTGGCCGACCCGCCTTGGCCAAGTTCATGGCGGTCCCCCACTATGCTTACCTCAAGATGAAGATACCGAGCTCCAAGGGTGTCATCACCATCGCCGGCGACTACAAGAAGTCCGCCGACTGCGCCGCGGCCAGCAGCCGGCTGGCCGAATCCCTCGTGATCGCTGCAGAGAAGAAGACGCTGGACCGGGTCGTGGCCCTGGCCAGCAAGCAGCTAAACCAACCTGCCGACTCCAAGGAGTATGATGCCCAAGGATCTTTCCAGCCGGCCAAGGAGACCAGGAAGATACAGCTCGACCCCGAGCACCCCGAGAGGTTTGCCATCATTGGGGCGAGCCTGGATAACAAATAGGAAGGCGAGCTCGTCGATTTCCTCCGTGAGAATCGGGATATCTTTGCATGGTCCCCCAAGGACATGCCGGGTGTTCCGAAGGATTTCACCGAGCACAAATTGCACGTGCGGGAGGATGCTAAACCAGTCAAGCAGCCCCTCCGCCGACTGTCAGAGGAGAAGAGAAGGATCATAGTGGAGGAGATAGCCCGGCTTCTTGTAGCCGGCTTCATCATGGAAGTTTTCTTCCCTGAGTGGCTCGCGAACCCGGTTCTCGTGCTGAAAAAGAATAACAAGTGGCGCATGTGTATAGATTACACAAGCCTCAACAAAGCCTGCCCAAAAGATCCCTTCGCTCTCCCCAGGATTGATCAAGTGATAGACTCCACAGCCGGATGCGAGCTGTTGAGATTTTTGGATGCCTACTCGGGATACCACCAGATCAAGCTGAACCCGGATGACCAACTGAAGACCGCCTTCATCACGCCGTTTGGAGCCTTCTGCTACCTGACTATGACGTTCGGCTTGAGGAATGCCGGCGCCACTTTTCAGCGTTGCATGCAGAAGTGCCTCCTCACGCAGCTCGGCAAGAATGCCCACGTTTACGTGGATGATGTTGTGGTGAAGACGGAGAAGCGTGGCACTCTGCTGGAAGACTTGAAGGAGACATTCGAGAACCTGCGCCGGTTCCGGATCAAGCTCAACCCGGAGAAATGCGTGTTCGGAGTGCCAGCCGGCCAGCTCCTAGGCTTTCTGGTCTCCGAACGCGGCATAGAGTGCAACCCTGTGAAGATCAAGGCCATCGAGAGGATGGCGGTCCCAACCAAGCTCAGAGAGATTCAGAAGTTCACCAGGTGCCTGGCCTCTCTGAACCGCTTCATCAGCCGGCTTGGAGAAAAAGCTCTCCCCCTCTACCGCCTCATGAAGAAGAGCACTCACTTTGAGTGGAATGACCAGGCCGACCAAGCTTTCCACGAGCTGAAGAAAATGCTGTCCACGCCGCCTGTCTTGGCGGCACCGACTGAGAAGGAGCCCATGCTCCTATATATTGCCGCCACTAGCCGGGTGGTCAGCACCGTCATTGTGGTCGAACGCCCCGAAGAAGGCCGAGCCCAGCCGGTCCAGAGGCCGGTTTATTACCTGAGCGAGGTGCTGTCCGCCTCAAAGCAAAATTACCCGCACTATCAGAAGATGTGCTATGGCGTGTACTTCGCCGCCAAGAAGCTGAAGCCGTACTTTCAGGAGCATCCCATCACGGTCGTATGCACTGCCCCGCTAGCCGAGATCATAGGCAGCTGAGATGCATCCGGCCGGGTGGCTAAATGGGCCATCGAGCTGGCCCCCTACACGATCTTCTACCAACCCCGCACCGCTATCAAGACGCAAGCGCTGGCTGACTTCCTCGTCGACTGGGCCGAGACCCAGTACTTACCACCAGCGCCCGACTCCACCCATTGGCGCATGCACTTTGACGGATAAAAGATGCGCACCGGCCTGGGAGCCGGCGTCGTCCTTACCTCTCCAAAGGGCGACAAGCTCAGATACACGCTGCAGATCCACTTCGCCGCCTCCAACAACGTAGCCGAGTACGAAGCACTCATACACGGGCTCCGGCTTGCCAAGGAACTTGGCATTCGCCAGATCCTGTGCTATGGCGACTCGGATTTGGTGGTGCAGCAGTCTTCTGGCGATTGGGACGCCAAGGACGCGAACATGGCGAGCTACCGCTTCCTAGTATAGCAAATCAGCGGATACTTTGACGGGTGTGAATTCCTTCATGTACCGCGAGCCGACAACGAGCCAGCAGATGCTTTGGCCCGAATAGGCTCCACGCGGCAAGCAATACCAGCCGGCGTCGCCCTACAGCGCCTCCTCAAGCCATCAATCAAGCCGTCTCCGGAATCTGACTCCATCTTCATGCCGCCTAACCCCGAGGAGGCCGGGTTCGGCTCGAAGAATCAAGCAGCCGGCCCGGGGACTTCAATATTTGGCTCGAGGACTGCAGTACCCGGCTCGGGGACTGCAGTACCCAGCTCGGGGACTGCCGCACCCGGCCCAGGGACTGTGGTAGCCGGCCCGGGGACTTCTTCAACACAGCAAGCGGCGGCCGACTCCAGCACTGCATTACCCAGCCCGCCCACCCTCGTGGCTGTGGCCACATTGGTGGCAGAGGAAGTCGCCGCCCCATCATGGGCCCAAACCATCCGCAACTTTTTGGTGAACCATGACCTGCCGGCTGACAAAAACGAAGCAAGACAAGTTCAGTGTCGGGCTGGAGCATACACAATCGTCAACAGAGAGCTTGTCAAGCGCAGCGCCACCGGAGTCTTGCAGCGATGCGTCGAGCAGGAGAAAGGCATCGCGATCCTCAGGGATATACACCAAGGAGAGTGAGGCCACCACGCCGCATCAAGATCACTTGTCGCGAAAGCCTTCCGCCAGGGTTTCTTCTGGCCGACTGCTTTGGACGACGCCAAGGAGCTAGTCAAACACTGCAAAGGCTGCCAGCTTTTTAGCTCGCAGCAACACATGCCGGCTTCAGCACTCAAGACCATTCCCATCACCTGGCCCTTCGCTGTCTGGGGATTGGATATGGTGGGCCCATTCAAGACGGCGCGCGGCGGCATGACACATTTGCTCGTCGCCGTCGACAAATTCACCAAGTGGATCGAGGCGAAGCCGATCAAGAAGCTGAATGGGCCGACTGCAGTGACTTTCATTGCAGATATAACAACCCGGTACGGCGTACCGCACAGCATCATCACCGACAATGGCACGAACTTTGCCAAAGGTGCCTTGGCATGGTTCTGCGCTGCGCAAGGTATCCGGCTGGACCTTGCGTCAGTCGCCCACCTGCAGTCAAACGGCCAAGTGGAGCGATCAAATGGCCTCATTTTGTCCGGCATCAAGCCTCGACTGGTCGTACCTCTGGAGCGTTCAGCCGGCTGCTGGCTCGATGAGCTGCCGGCTGTCCTATGGAGTCTGCGCACTACTCCCAATAGATCAACCGGCTTCACTCCCTTCTTCCTTGTATATGGTGCCGAGGCGGTCATCCCAACAGATATCGAGTTCGACTCGCCTCGGGTAACCATGTACACGGAAGCGGAAGCCAAAGAAGCACGAGAAGATGGCGTCGACCTACTGGAAGAGGCCCGGCTGTTAGCCCTCAGCCGGTCTGCCATCTACCAGCAGGGTTTGCGCCGCTACCATAGCCCGAGGGTCCGGCCAAGATCCTTCTAGGAGGGCGACCTTGTGCTCCGGCTGATCCAGCGAACAGCCGGCCAGCACAAGCTCGCAGCCCCCTGGGAAGGCCCCTTCATCATCAGCAGAGCCTTGGGCAACGACGCCTACTACCTCATCGACGCGCAGAAGCCGAAGGCACGCAAGAGAGACGACTCCGGCAAGGAGTCGGAGCGACCATGGAACGCAAATCTCCTTCGTAAGTTTTACAGTTAAAACGCAGTATGTATTATGCCCACTTTTGTATTAAGTACGAAACAGCAGGCCCCCCGAGAAAGACTCGGGGACTGCCACCCTTTATTTTATGAATGAAAGTTATCATGCGTATGATATTACCTATTCATTTATTTTATCCGGTACCGGGTCCGACGAGTCGGCCCGGGGACTGGCCGACTAGAGTTATATTAGGAGCCCTACCCATAGTCAGACAAGTAATGCGCCGACACCCAGGCTTGGCTCTTGCCGAAATCGCAGCTCGAAGAACCGACTGCCCGGCTAGCAAGAGCCACAAGCCGGAAAGGGTGCGCACATGAAAAACGGCTAGGGACCAAACAGGCTCGCATATATAACAAAAGTGGCTTGGCTCTTGCCGAAATCGCAGCTCGAAGAACCGACTGCCCGGCTAGCAAGAGCCACAAGCCGGAAAGGGTGCGCACATGAAAAACGGCTAGGGACCAAACAGGCTCGCATATATAACAAAAGTCGGCTGACTGCCTCATGCCGACCGACTACCAGAGTAGCCGGCCGGCCGGCTTACATTCAGTCTGCTTCAAATCCAAGAAAGCTCAAGTACTTGCCTTCCCAAAGAGGGAAGGCGGCAAAGGAAAGAGCCTAAGGACAAAAAAGTACACTTGAATGAACGCCAACACATGCATATATTAATATTTACACAAAAGGCCTCCAGAGAGGTCGACATCCAACATTGTTCGATACACCCCCAGTGGGTGGAATTGCAGAAACTTAAAATTGTCCAAAAAAGTAAAACAGGGACAAAAAGAACGGCAGATCAAGCCGGCGGGGCCGCAGACGAGCCGGGCTGGGCGGTGGAAGCAGTCGCGCCGGCTGGAGGAGCGGCCGGCTGGCCAACCTCGGCTTGATCATCGTCTCCGGCAGAGGGCACGCTCCCGCGTGGCTCGTTGCTGGAGGCACGGTCGGCTGGGGGACGGTCGGCCGTCTCACCAGTCGGCTCGGCGTCTTCGCCGTCCTCCTCCTCGTCGTCCTCGCCCTCGTCGCTGGAGGCGATCTCTTCGGCCGAGTCCTCGCTGTCCGCCGGGTTCAGCCCGAACCATTCCTCCGGCTGGGCGGCGCCATCGTCGTTGAGCTCCGGCGCGAAGAAGCTGGTGTCCGTGCACTCGGCGATCGCCGAGGCGCGTTGCGCGATCGCCGGCCGCACCTCCTCCAGCTCCGCGTCGGCTTCCGACCGCCACGTCCGCAGCTGGTCCAGGCTTAGCCCTGGGTACCACGTGCGGACGAACTCCAACGCGCGCCCGGCTCCAAGACGGGCCGCGGACGCCTTCCAGGCCTCGAAGCGGCCGACTGTGACTTTGAGCCAGTCGGCCGTCCGGCTTGGGGTGCGGGGAATTGTCTGGCCGGGCCAGAGCGCGGCCAGCATCGTCGCCCCGGCACATTGGAGCCGGCGGAGCAGCCGGTGGGCCAGCTGCAGCCGCGCCTGGACGGTGATGAGCTGCTCCGACAACGTCCGATTCGCGTCCGGCGGAATCACAACCCCGGCCTGACGGCGCTCCTTGCGGTAGGCTTCGATGGCTTGGGCGGCGAGGACGGATTGACCGGGAATGTACTCTGCGCAAGATAGCAAACACATGTCAAAACAAAGCCGCAGGCGGCCGGCGGATGGAAGAAGAGCAAGAAGGACGGCCTACCATCGATAAGATCCTCGATCCGGCCGAAGCCTTCTTCCAGCGCCTGGCGCGTCTCGGCCCAGCTCGCCTCCCTGGCCTCGAACTCCGCCTTCAGGGTAGCCTCGCCGTCCTACGCCTTTTGCAGGGCCGCCTTGTGGCTCTCCTCTTGGTCGGCCAGTTTCTTCGCCAGGCGGTCGCGCTCTTGAACCAAGTCAGCATACTCGGCGTCCTTGGCACGAAGAGCGGCCTGCACCTCGCCGAGTTCCCTCCGCAAGTCGGCGTTGGCCTCTGCATGAGCAAAAGATAAAGAGAAAAAGTCAGCAAAGGAAAAGTCGTCGAGTAAGATCTGACCCGACTGCGCTGCAGTCGGCCCGGATCTCGGGGACTACACCCAGTGGGTGCGCTGTCGTGCCCCCACGAGAAATAAATAAGGACAAAACACTTACGCCGGCTGTTGGCGAGGTCTTCGGTCCTCCGGCTCAGCTCCCGAGCCTGGGAGTTGAAGGCGGCAGCACGAGAATTATGATAATCCTAAGAGATCAGAAAGAACAGTCAAAGATAGTCGTCAAGTAAGATCCGACCCGACTGCGTTGCAGTCGGCCTGGATCTCGGGGACTACACCTAGTGGGTGCGCTAGCGCGCCCCCACGGAAAAAATTCGAAGGACCAGAATGGTCAATGAGTGAAGACTTACCCGGATTGCAGACCGCGTCGACAGAAACTCCTGAGTAAATTGCCTCAGGAGGCCGGCCTGTGCCTGCAGCCGGCTCCGAACCTCTTGAGCCGCGATATTCAGCTCGCCGCTCCTTCCGCTAGGAGTCCATCCGGATGTGGCGGAGCTGGCCGCCTCCAAGGCGTCTGCCGTCTGCTCAGCCCCCGCGGCTCGGCGCGTGTCCGGCGGGGCCGTGCCCCCTCCGGCCTGCCGGCCCGCCGCCAGCTCGATCTCAAGGCCGGCTCCGGCCTCGGGCGCGGCCCGGGCCGGCTCCTCCGGCACCGCCGATGATTGGCCGCCTTCGCCTGCTCCGGCTGGCGCTGCCGGCGACGTCCTCTCGACGGAAATCTCGAAGACTTCGTCCCTCTGCACCGGCGGCTGCTCGGGGATAATCTCCTCCGCCGTGGGCAGAGGGATGTCCGGATCCAAAGTTCGGAGGGGGATGGCGAGTAGCGGAGGCTGGCTACGCGCGCCTTCCGCCTCCGTCTCCGCGGCCGCCCGCTCCAACGGAGTCTCGGCCGCCACGCTCGCTCGCCCCGGCGCCGTCTGGGCGGCCTCCCGCTGCGCCGCCTCCTGCTCGGCCGCCTCCCTCTCTCGACGCGCCTCGCGAGCGTTGCGCTCCGTGGCTGCGTCAAGTTCCGCGCGGGGGTCCACTCGGCGGGACCCTGAGGATCCGGCACTCGGCCCGACCACAGAGCCGGCTGGGCCTCGCTCGAGGGAGAGCGGAGACCTGCTCAGAAAATCAGAGAAGCATTCAAGTAAAGGAAGACTTCAGAATAACAAGCACGTAGGCGGCTACTAGACTTACGCGGAAACTGAGGGGGGCTTCTTCACCGCCTTCCGGAAGCGGGCCGCCTTCGCCGCCGCCTCCTCGCTCTTCATGGCCGCGGCGGAGGCCTTCGGCTTCTTCGGCCGGCTTCCGAAGAGCGGGAGCGCGGCCCGGCGTTTCCCCTTTCCACCACCGGCAGTCGGCGCGGCAGACGAGCCCGCGCCGCGGCGGTCGGTTGCCGGCTGGTGGCGCGGGATCTCTTCGGCTTCGAAATCATCCGGCCAGTCATCGAAACTGGCCGAGAGCCCCGTGCCGCCGAGCTCGGTGGTGTTCCCCGTGGCGGCATCCTCCATGGCGACTGCGGAAAGGTCCGGGTCGTCGAGGTCATCCATCGTGCGGTCCGGGGCATACTCGCGATCGACTCCAGCCGCCCTGGCTGGCGGCGGGAGGAGAGGATTCTGATGAAGAAAAAAAAGAGAAGAGCCGCCTAGTCAGAAGCCGGCTGACTCAAGCCGGCAGACGACGAGAAGAAAGACTTACCACTGGCGGAGGATGGGCGCGGGAGTACGGCGCCTTGCCGAATTGCCACTCGTCAGTGAGCTTTAGGTTGGCGGTGTAGTTCGCCATCAGAGCCACCTCGGCATGGGGCATCTCCCATGTGCTCAGCCGGCAAGGGTCGAACCGGCCACTCATCTGGCACATCATGTGCGGCCGGCTTTGGAGGGGCAGAATCCGGCGCTCGACGAAGGCGGCTACCAGGTCGGATGCGTGCAGGCCTTCCGACTGGATCATCACCTGAAGCCGGACGATGGAGGCATTCCCAGCCGGAGACAAGGACTTCGACCTGTAGCCCCAGGACCGCCGCCTCCCAGCCGGCGGGCCGGCTACGTAAGCCGGCAGATTGACGTAATCGCCGTGCGGGGCGAAGTTCTTGACGTAGAAGTAGGATTTCTGCCAAAGCTTGACATACTGGATCAGAGGAATGTGGGGGAAGGGGTTGTCGTCGCTTTCCCTCTTCATCGCGATGAAGGCGCCGCAGGGAGCCGGCACGCCGTCGGAGACGGTGCCGAGCTTGTTCTGGAACAGCTCCGCCCAGAGCTCCAGCGTCGGCAGCACCCCCAAGAATCCTTCACAGAGCGAGACGAAGGCCGAGAGCTGCAGCACTGTGTTGGGCGTGATGTGGTGTGGTTGGAGGTTGTAGAATTCGAGGAAAGAGCGCATGAAGCTGCTCGCCGGGAAGCCGAAGCCATGGAGGAAGTGCGCGGGGAAGACGACACGCTCGCCTTCCTTCGGCGCCGGCGAGACCTCCTTCGTGGGTGCCAGACGCACCTGCACGAGGTTGGCGGCGGGCAGGCGCCGGGTCTGGCAGAGGAATTCAATATGGTCCTCGTGGACATTGGACCCGTCCCACGAGCTCGACAGAGCCAGAGACATGGTGGCGTGGGTGGGCTGCGGTGCAAAACTGCGTCGGGCGCGAGGAAGAAGAAGAAGAAGAGGAGGAGCAGGAGGGACGGGGAGCGGGGGAGCGAACGGGCCTGTGCCTCTCCCCCTCCCCCCTACTTGTAGGCGCGTGCACCAGAGCCGAGGAGGCGCGGCGTGGGGGATCGTGGGGATCGATCGTGCCCATCTCCCCCACGCCCGCGTTAATTGCGCGCCTTGATGACGCGAAGTAACGGCCGCGGGGAGGCGAGCAGTCCCCTCGGGCCACAGAAGATCTGCGCCCGGGCCGAGGCCAGGGAGTGGCAGGCCCGGGCCTGCGGCGGCGTCCCGTCGCGCGCGTGCGACGGCAGGACTTCCCCGCCACGTGGCTCGTCGTGGGGCCCGCGGCCAGCCCGCGGGTCAACCACTGCCACCTTGATAAACAAAAAGTGCTCCGGAGTCGGCTGCAACGACGAGGTCGGCCCCTCAGGGTATGAAGCCGGCCAAGCTTCCCATCCTTCCGTCCGCCGTGAAGCTCGCCCGGCTTCGGGGACTACTGTCGGGGTAAATAGCCATGGGTAGCCCAGCTGGCTTCACCTGGCCCCTCAGAAAAAATTATGAGCCCATCCGGCTCATAAGGAGACTCAAGACCTGGGCTGCTCCCCCCTAGCCGACTACCATCCTAGCCAGCTTCGGGGGCGGCCCGCCCTTTACCCCCATGAAGAAAGCTGTGGAGGGCCGGCTACGGCAGGGCCGGCTACGACAAGGCCGGCTACTGCCGGGCCGGCTCCGATAAAGCAGTCAACGCCGTACCCGCAATGTACGCGTCCACTCCGCGATGATGAAGCGGGGCATGGCTACAGTGGAGCGTGCCACCCCCAAAACTAGGAGCATGCCTGGTACAGCGCGTCGTGCGGGCAGCTGCGGCCCGCCCGGCGCGGCACTGTAGCCACGGCGGCTCTGACGCCGTCCACGACGGGCCGCCAGCGTGGCCCCCGAGGCGGTGGGCCCCTTCGGGCAGAGAGATGCCGAAGGCGGCCGCACCCCCTCTCAAGCCGGCGAGACAGAGGGCCGGCTTCACGTAGCCGGCCTGCCGCCCTCCTCGAAGGAGACGCCCATTAAGGAGATAAGATGCGGCGGGGCTACAGTGATCGCCCGCCAGGGCGGCGTTACTGTAGCCACGCTTACCCCGACCAAGCCTGCGTCAACGACATGGAGAAACAGTAACCAGCTGCCGACCAGGCCCTGGCCAGTGGGGCCGGCCTGCCGACCCAGGAGCCGGCAGCCGGCGGGACCCACCAGCCGGCGGGCCCCAGAAGCCGGCGGAGAAGCCGGCGAGCATAGTCACAGACAGCTGGGCCCCGCGCCCAGTCGGATTACCATTGTACCCCCAGGGGGTAGGCCTATATAAACCCCCCGGTGCACCCATGCAAAGGGTTGGACTCTCATTCTAGACCTAGACACATACAAGGAGAGGAAGCAAGCTGAGCTGAGCCCTTCTTCCTCCTTCCACCCAAAACAGCTCAAGGAGCATTGTAGCTACTTGTCCACTTTGTAACCATGCGGAGACCCCGCAGAGCAGCAGTAGGGGTGTTATCTCCCCGGAGAGCCCTGAAGCTGGGTAAGATTCGCCGGCGTGCATGTCTTCGCCTCATCCCGTTTCCAGGCACCGGTGATGTTCTATTGGCCCCCGCAATGATAAGCCACCCATTGGCATATGTCGCTCCTACCACCCAACATCGTGTCCTACAGTCAGCGTGTGCTCTGATACCATCTCTGCAGCGACCAAACCTCAACCGGTCTGATCTCTGTGCTCCGGTGTCATCCCTGGATCAATAATGCTGACACCACACAGTACTTCGAAGGATTTATAGCAGAGTGGCAATCACACACTTATTACATACATGTCTCTGAAGAGAACTTATTACAATAATATGGCTTAAGGCCATCTAGTGTCGATAACAGCGGAAGACTTGGAAGATAAATGGGTCCATCAACTCCAACGGCATCACTAAGTATAGAACCACGACCTAAAACACCTCAATCGTCGTCTGAAAAGTCTGCAACATTAACGTTGCAGCCCGAAACGGGTCAGCACATGGAATATGCTGGCAAGGTAACACATAGAGAATAATGGAATGAAACAGCTATACTATATGCATATTTGGCTGGTGGAAAGCTCTATGGTTACTGTTTTGCGTAAAGCCAATTTTTCCCTACTGCAAAGGAATAAATTTATTTAACTATCATTGTGGTTGTTAAACATTGAGAATGGTTGATAGCATCCTCAATCCCAATTAAAAGTGAACAATTAAAACCCAACAATATTAATTAGAAGTAACATGTTGAGATTCACATGATATTCAAGTACTAGATACTCAAGATTGTCCATAACCGGGGACACGGCTAATCATGATTAGTTTGTTACACTCTGCAAAGGTTTGCGCACTTTTCCCCACAAGACTTGATCGCCTCCGTTTGTTTTCTCGCACTACATGATGTTTGAGAAACGGATGACCGAGACATAGTCTTTCAGAAGCGCTAGCACCTTACGACGGAGTAGACCGTACCACCTACAACCCCTACATCTGCTAGTCTACCCCTATAAGAGTTCGCACGACTTAGTCAACTAGGTCAGAGCCCATAATGGCTTGTGGCTGCACACGTAAGTATTTAGCATGAAAGATCTTATGATCCCTTTGAGCCTGGGTGGCGGTCCAAAATAAAAATAGGCAAGTCCTGATAGACATCAGGTGCCTCAATCGACCCAGATGTGTGTTTAAGTTGCCACCTTAGATAAACCATTAAAATTATCAATCTCACATCTGTCATGGATATCACTCACCCAATCCACGTCTACTAGCATAGCATGGCATAATAAGCAAACGTAGAAGTAACTCCCAAGGTTTCATAGTAACAGGTAATAGGTACTGCCTCATCTACTTCCCATCCCACAATTTAATTAGATCCTAATCATGCAATGTGTGAGGATTGATCTAATGCAATAAAACTGGGTTGTAGAAAAGGTATGATCAAAGTGTTACTTGCCTTGCTGATGATCCGCGAGTCCTAGAGTTTCGAAGTAACAAGCGGCGCAATCTGGGTAATCTATCGCAGACAAACAACAAGCATACAATAAGTACTCATCTAATGCATAGGTAAAACTCGAACAAGAGATCGAACTAGAAAGTTCAACTTAAGAACTCCCGTTGAGAAGAAAGAAAAGAACCGAACAAAGAAACCGAAAACAAACGGCGGAAAACAACTCGGTTCTAGCAAGTTGAAACTAGGTCAAATTTTACCATAGCAAAAACATAGTTAAAGTTGATTAGACGGAACTCCAGGCGCTTGAATCACCTGATTCCGATAAACGAGCGAGAAGATAGACTAGAAATACGATCAGATCTGGGATCGCAATCGCGGAATAAATCCGACGAGAAGAAAAAGAAGAATGGTTGAACGAATGGACGTTCGTTAACCTAGAAGAAATCCGGTGATCACGTTCGTTAGGACGAACGGTCCGGTGAACGAACTCGGGCAACTAAATCGGAGAAGAAAACGAATCCGATCTAGGGTTTCAGAAAAGAAAACCGATCGTAAAACCGATCTAGAAAACCGGAACGGTTTAGCGAAGAAAAACGAATCAGAAAAGAAGAATCGGAACGATTAGAAGAAAGCGATCCGATGAGAAGAATAGATGTAGCGCGGGGCTACCTCCGGTGAAGTCTCCGGCGAGGAACTCCGGCGGCGTGGGCATAGGGCGGCGGCGGCGCGGGTGTGGGGGTGCGGTGGTGGGGTGCGGCGGCGCGGCGCGGCGGCGATGGGGTGGTGCGGTGCGGGTGGTGCGGCACTAGGGCGCGGTGCGTGACGCAGGGCGCGGTGTGCTTGGGACTTTGGGGCCTTGGATTTAATGTGTTCAGAGGGGGGTGTGTGGGTATTTCTATTGGGGAGGGGAGGGGTTTACTTGGTGTAGGGGTCAAGGAAATAGACTAGGATTAGGAATAGAAAAGAGGAAAGAGATCTAGAAAAAAAATGAACGTAGACGAATCCTACTAGGAATCAAAAGCAACGGCGGCTCCCTGGCCTCCTGCGCCTGGGCGTGGGGCGGCGCTAGCGATGGCCTTGGCCTCCTGGCCGGCGGTTGGCTCGGTGGTGGCTTGGGCCTTAGGCCCAAGTCGTTGGATCTCTATTTTTTTAAAACGGTTCCGCGCTCGAAAAAAAACAAAAAGAGATCTAAACAAACTCCAAATCTAATAAAGTAAATTTTCCCCGACTCCTAAAAATGAGTCGAACAAAATGAACTTTTCTCCGGGCCTAAAATGCAATTTTTTTAAAACGCGCATTTTTCCCTATCCAAATAAAAGGCAAATAAACTCCGACGAAACCAATGATCCTCTTTCCAAAATTTGAGAAGACTCAAATATGAAAGGGACGAAATCTCCAACTCTCTCCGAGGGTCCTTGAGTTGCGTGAAATTTCTTGGATCGGCAAAATGCAAGAAAATATGATATGCATGATGATCTATGTGTATAACATTCTAAATTGAAAATTTGGGATGTTACAAGTTGCAAGGATCTTCAATGTCATTGAAGGCTCAATATTCACCTTCCGCTTTAGTAGTTTACTAGATGAGATTCATCTGTCTATCTACCATCTATTATGCTAATTTCCAAAGGTTAAAGATGTTGCATGTGAAACTTGGTGCTAGTGCAGTTGTGTAATGGGGTAGGTAGATATATGCCTATATGGTGTAAATGAGTGCTGAAGCTATATGATGTTGTACTCTGATGTATTTCAATTACAAAATCTTGGTTCCGTAATACTAAAATGAAATATATTGTGTGCTTAATATGAAATGTTAATTGGATTAATAAATGGATTAATCATAATAGGCCAATTAGCTTGCTTAATGGGTTTTTCTATTGCAAATGGTTCTTGAGACAACACCATGGGCAATGACCTTAGACAACCCACACAATTTCAAGGAAGTAATCATGTTGGAGAAATGAACAATCACACACGACTTCCTCTAGAAAACTATTTGCATTAGGCCACCTGTGCCAAACGTTTTCCACATAAAAAGTGTGTGTGATGGACAGCCTATGCCACATAGTTTCTTCTAGGCACCGTGCGTGATGCATTCAATAACGCAAACAATAATTTTTTTAATACCATCTGCAAATGGCAACGCTATCACAGACGATTTGATAGGGAAAATTGTGTGTGTTGTACATGTGAACAAAAATGTTTGTCTAGGAATCGCCGTGTGGGATGTACATATGAACGGAAACATATTTCTTGGATTGACTCTGTGGGATAAACATACGAATGAAAAGGTATTCTTTGGATTCACTTTGTGGGATGTACATACAAATGGAAGAGTATGGCTTGGATTCACTATGTGAGATGTACTTACAAACGGAAATGATTGGACATGTATAATTGTCTGTGATGGCTCGCTCGATCGCACACGAGCTCTGTTTGTCCAGCGTGTGTGACCGGAGGGCCTATCCCTCATGGTTTCTGGGTCATGTGGGAAGGACCCCCCCTATCACACACACTGACAGGGCGACGGTTTAAACCTCCATCGTGGAAAGGGGGTAAAAACCATTTGTATAGGAGGGATCTACACTAGTGGAGGAATGTCGTGATGGGATGCGTGACCCAAGCAAGTGTGAGGTGGTTTTATGTTGTGGAATGCTTCTCCGATGGCATGTCGAGAATATGGTGGGAGTGGAGACGGGAATGTGGGAGGGAGAGGTGCACCAGGAGGTAGGGGAGACTTTGGCAAGGGGAATCGAGGACATAGTTGGGGCCGTGGAAGGGGTGCTGCATATACAGCAGAACCGAGGAACGAGGATGTGATGGATTATACCCAAGCTATTCCCAGAGATGATCTTGACAGGGAGAGATGAACACAAAATAGACTGATTGGAGATGATGTCTCAATAACTGTAAATGGTCAGCTTATCCCAACCTCGTGGGAAAAGTGGTTGGGACTTTTCTTTTGCTAGAGAATGGGCCAACGAGCAATGAGTAAGGATCCCCTGTTGTAGGTACGCAGGGAAAAGTACATGTTAAAATAAGAAGGCAGGGTACCATAAAAGAGGTAAATGACATGGATACAACTAGTGAGGTGGTCACCCATGAGGAAGACCACCGAGTCCAATGAGAACTTTCTACTGGAATTGTCGAGAGATTGGTGACCCCTCAACAGTTCGAGAGCTCAAGGATCTCATAAGGCGGTGTGCATCGGAGGTGGTTTGTCTGGTAGACACTAAGTTATCAAAACAAATAGTTAAAGGTATGACTAGAGTTTTGGGGTACGATGGTGGGTATGCAATGGGTACTAGTGGAAGAAGTGGCAGCCTAGCTATTTTTCAAAAGAGCCCGATCAGTATGAGGCTATTGAATTTTTCAAAATACCACATCCTTATGATTGTTTCAAAATCGAGTAAGGAGTAGAGACTGACGTTCTTCTATGGTGAGGCGCAAAGAAATTCGAGACAAAATACTTGGGAATTGACGCAAGAAGAAACATTGAAGAGGACATGAAGATGAATGCGTTAGTGATAATATGTCATACAATGGTTGCTGGATGTGATACACAATTACAAGTATAGCTAACTTGGAGATGGATTGTTGCGGTGATGGAGATGGTTGTGGATATGGAGATGAGATGGGAAATGGCGGCTAGGGTTGGTGAATGTCTTCTAGTGCGGAGATAGAGATTTCATTGATTGGCCTTCACGAATCTGTTATGAGTCCCTTTATAGAAGTTGCTGGGGTGGATGCCATAGTGTGGCTTACGCCTGGTATGAGCGCCGGTATGAGCACATGCACTTGTACCAGGGACCATCTTGCAATCTATTGGTGCTGGTGTGCCTCCCACTAGATCTCGCCTTTCTCCACTTCGCTTCCTTCCTTGTATATGATTTATTTTCTCCATAAATAGCCCTTTTTCTATTGAAACAAAATAACAAGAGGACTTCACGATCTCTTGCATTGATTAGTGATTAGTGGAAATATTGGAGGGAATATCTCAGATTTTATAAGATAACCTGATTTAAACAACCGTGAATCAGTATAAAAATAACACTTCATAACCCACATGGGCTTACCACTTCTTCAATGATGTACTCGAAGAATGTGCGTTTGACGTTGCTATTTGTGATAAGCGTTGGGATTTCCTCGAAGAAGAAGGGTCAAGTAGTATAGTAGCAGAAAGTGTTTCCCTTAGTTAAGAAACAAGGTTTATCAAACTAGTAGGATATTCGTGAAACAAATGTAAACGGTACCCGCACACACATGAAACATATACTTGCACCCAACGCATGCAAGAGGGTTGTCAATCCACTTGTACTTGTTAATTGGAAGGATTAATTATGATAGTGATAGATAGATAGATACATTGCAATACAAAATAAAAGATAATAAATTGCGGCAAGGTAATTAGGTTTTAGTAATATAAAGTGAATGGACCCAGGGGCCATAGCTTTCACTAGAGGCATCTCTCTCATGAGCGTAATAATGGTGGGCAAACAAATTACTGTATGGCATTTGATAGAAAAGCGCATAGTTATGACGTTATTCATGCCATGATCAATACATAGGAATTACGTCCATGACAAGTAGACCGAAATGATTCTACATCTACTATTATTACTCCAATCCTCGAGCGCTATCCAGCATGAATATTAAGGTATTAAGTTCATAACAAATAGAGTAATGCTTGGAGCATAATAACCTAATGTAGACAAAGTAAGACCAAATAATATGTTCAAACCACATCATTTTACCCTTGGTAGCAACGATGCAAATACGTGCCTCGCGGCCCCTTCTGTCACTGGGTGACGACACCGCAAGAATGAACCTACCACCAAGAACCTCCCCCACTGAAGATAAATCAATCTAATTGGCCAAACTAGATGGGTAGATCGGAGAGAAATGTAGGGCTATAGAAATCACAGATAAGAAATTTCAAAAAAGACTCAATTACTTTCAATGAATGGTCTAATCATACGCCCAAAATTCAATGGATCCTAGCAAACAAACCACAAAAGGATTACATCGAAGTAATCTCCAAAGATAACATTGTATTGAAAATCAAAGAGAGAGAGAGAGAGAGAGAGAGAGAGAGAGATCTAGCTACTGCTATGGACCCATTGGCCATGTGGGAAACTACTCACGCATCATCATGGAGGAGACAAGGTTGATGAAGATGGCCTCCTTGATTGATTGCCCCTCCGGCAGAGTATTGGCGGAGGCCTATAGATGGGATCGCAGAAGAACAGAGGCTTCAAGTGGTGATAAAATTGTTTTGGGTCTCGCTCTGGGGGTTTCATGATTGTAGGGAATTTATAGCATTGGAATTATGTCAGACAGACCTCCGAGGGGCCCACAAGCTCAGGTGGCACGCCCCTTAGGAGTGCGTCGTGTGAGGTTGTGGCCCACTCATAGAACTTCCGGCCTCCCCCCCCCCCGGAGGGGGGAGCTTCTATGGTCTCTTCTGGTCTAGAAAAAGCACCGTAAGGTTTCATCGTATTTGGACTTCGTTTGGTATGGTTTTTCTATGGAACAATAAAAGAGGCAAAACATGAACTAGTATTGGGCACTCAGTTAATAAGTTAGTTCCCAAAAATGATATGAAATTGCACATAAAGCATACAAGATTGATAATATAATAGCATGAAACAATCAAAAGTGATAGATAGACAGGAAACGTATCGCATGTCATATTTCAACATAACTAATTTTTTGTTTATTTTCTATTTGATATGTGACCAGACTTTGACTTTGACTGCATAACTTGTTTATGTTTTATCCAATTGAATTGATCCTTTTTTTCATTGGTTTTGTATTGAAATGATCTTTTCAATAGTGTGCTTGCTAGAATTTTCGTTGGTGTGTATGGAAAGGGTCCTGGTGATATGTAAGATTAAAGTGATTATTACTTTCTATTCTAAAATATTGTTGAAAAGAATATTTTTGCTGCTAAAAATATATTAAACTTGGGCCAGGCAATTATTGTAATTGCATACCATGTTGAGGATAGAAGCACATTGATGTTTGCATCATCCCTTTTCTTTGTTTGAGCATATCTTTTTGATATCGTTATATTAATGGATGTTAAACATTGTTGCAAAGTAGCTCCAAAGTCTGTAATACCTCATTTTTTGTCCTCCACCACCATATGTGTCACAGCCTCATGAAATGAATTATGGGGAAGCATGTATTTTACCATCACTTTCCTAAGTTCTAGCAAGTTGATGTTTTCTTCTATGTTCAGACAAGATAATTCTCCATAAATAATTTTTTGATAAAATAGGTTGTATGGATCACTTGATTCATAAGATGAGGGCCTTCTGTCCTTTTGGGAAGATACACTTTCTTCCAACATCGAAGAAAATAACAACATGAAAAAACATGGAACTATTAATTAATTGATAGTAGAGTGTACACAACAATTGTAGAACTTCTTTATTTGAGAACAAACAACGATACATCCACAAATTTTTATTAGAATATTTTTCCACGTCTAAGAAGTTTCCACAAAATTTACTAGTGCAATCTATAGCTTATTGATCTCATATTGCATCACAATTTGATTGCTGGGGTGCATCCTTATTAATCTCCACCTTGGTACACAACTAGCGAAACAAATGTAACTCCAGATCTAAGCCATCCGCTTGACTTTCCCCCATGTTACCTTGATCAACACCATCTGTTGCTAGCTTGCATCTACGATTGGCACCTTGCCGAATGTTTGATGCCATTATTAGTGACTTGAGCAAAGGTAGTGTCCTCTTTTGGGTGTGTTTATTACCAGAGCCCAACTGGAGTGTCAGATCAGTTTCTGTGCGTTTTGGTGTATTCGTCGACGACAAAGCATCAATGGGTGGAGCAACATTAACTCCATAGGATGGCATACTATAGATAGGGACAAAGGCTCTCCAGCCAAGCAGTGTGGATGTTGGCATGCTAGGAGATGGTGCTAGAGGCTCTAATGCAGGATGTCGAGTTGGATCCATCATCACTAGTGTCATGGTACTATGATGATGTAGCTCAAGGTATGGAATCGTCACCATCACTTGGTTGCTGGTTGGACGAACATACGGAACATACCTTATACCTAGTGGCAACACAGGGTTGCTCCTGGTTGAGATATGTTCCAGCGAACACCAAAAGTGGATGGCATCAACATTATGATGTTGGGGAACCCGTGGAGGGTTGCGAGGCAAGGCAACCCTGGCAGGAGCATCAGAGATCTGATTGGTGTGTCTGGCAACCGCCCTCTTCCGGAAGCTAGCCCGGGTGTGGGTGCTGTAGTGGCCAGCCATGGCCTGCTGGGTTGGGAATGTCTTGTTGCATTGGAAACACTTGAAGGAGGTGTGCTCTGGCTTGCCAGTGCGAGCAACCTCCTTCTTTTCCACCATACCTTCATTCCACATCGTGGAGGACAGGCGTGAGGATGACCCCATCATGCTAGTGTTGCAATGGAGGATAGCCTTCTGGGATAGACCATCTCTTGAACACATGGCTAGTAATTTGGTAGACGATGTTGGATTCTTATCGATGGCCTAGGAAGGTCCCTTCTTATAGGAAGTGGCTTGGGCAAGGAGCGCATGGGGTTGGTGATTGAGAAGCACACGTGTCATATGAAATGGCAATGGTGGTGCTGTGAAAAGTGGTTTGAGGCGAACATGCCCTATGTGTGTGTACACGTGTAAAGGTTGAGCTATAACGTACGCACGAATATTTTACCACGAAAATAATTGCTTATTGTTCATTGGGATCAATGATGAAGCCAATGGTGGGGGGATCCATGACCCCACCCCCACCCCAGATTGAGAAAATTCTATATACATATTATAAAGTTTCATGTAAATGCTAAATAATTTATGTTTGCCCCCCTAATGTTTGGTAAGTTGGGTTTTCCCCGTTCTATTGATTCGTGGCTCTGCTCTTGACTGAATAAAGAAGGACAATAATGAATGATTAATTACATACTAAATATAGCATGGCCTAAATCTTGTGTGGCACTATGGTACACAGATATGTTGGTGCAGATATGGTACATCCAAATTCACTAGTAGGATTTTGTAGAGTAAGGGTCGTGAATTTTTGCTAATACACCATTAGGTACAAAATTTAAGTATTTTAGCACCATAGTGACCCTCATACCCCTTTACTATTCCATTCTTGTGTATCACACGAAAAAACCAGTATCACTTATTTTGAACCATTAAATTCATATTGTTTTAACTGCCAATAGTGAATCAGATTTATGATCTATCTCCACTGTTGGCTTTCCCGCCACATATGTGTATGCTTAGATAAAAAGGCACATTAAAAGTGACCACCTATTTTTTATGGCATTCCCATTATATTGGTAGGAAAGTTACCATGTCGGAATTTAGGAAAAGATGCAATGAAAATTTCTTCACACACAAACATGTCAATGTGTACCCATGATGACCTGCAAGTGCGGAAGGTTTAGTTGTAGCTTTTTAGAAGTAAGAATATCAATCCCATTGGGAGCATATAAATTGGATTTATGTCCCTTGTGGTGACTTATGGAATTGTGGCGGTAAGTAATTAAAGACTCAAAGCAAATTAAGTACAGAAATAAATAGTAGTTTTGGGTAAAGCGCGAATGAGAAGTAAATAACATAAGAGAGCAGCAGAATGAGTAACACTTGGAACTAGCATGGGAGCAAGGAGTTCTTAGGGATTCTGGATTTCCCATTGGTATGTGTCTACCGTGAATTATGTAACGCCATAGTAGTAACTAGATACTTGAGCCACTCTTGAAACTTTAGCTTGGCGGATCTGTGTACATAATATGCTCTACTCTAGGAAGACTTCGTACCACACATGCCACCATCACAGTTTTCCCATGCAGGTTACTACTGCAGCTAACTTTTCCTTCTCAAACAACGGAGCTAAATTGAAACTATTGCGATCTACAACATAAGATTCACTTAGACATTTTATCACAATTAATTAGCACTAGTGTTTAAACAAATTTTAACATAAAGTGCACTCCCACTCAAATCAATATCTGTCATAATTCAAAGTGGCTGATTCAAGATCCTAATCTTGTTCACAACCATGGATGGTAGCATCACAGATGACGTGAACTTCAACCGGTGGGCAAATTTGCCAATCATATCTCCATATGACTCTTATTCATCTTTCGATTCTTTGTACTCCGAGCTCGGAACTTGTCTGCCAGAACTTCAAGATGAATGAGTGTTCCTTTTGTGAGGTCCTACCTTCACCCGCCTTACACTTCGTGATTCATTTGTACTCATGGTAGCATGTGGTACTCCAAAAAGCCACATGTTATAGACGGTTGATACACTAGGAGGAGCACCTTCTAACTTGGTATTTTATGTGAGAGACCACCCTAATAATTGATTACTGCGCAGTCAAAGGGTGCAAACAACAATGGGATAAACATCTCAGGAAATTCATAATAGCATAATATGGTATAACCCTGGGCACCAGGAAGTCTTCACGGTCCCCTTGAATCTCCAGTTGAAACATTGTCGTGGAAGCCGTTTCAAAAATGCTATCGTGGTGGAAATTTCATAAAACATTTCTGTCGTGAGCGTTTCAAAAACACCAATGTGGCACCAATTTCAGAAAACGCTGCCATGCCACGAAAATTTTAGCCCCTCCTCTTGCGCCCGGTACACCTTCTCCATGTTGGGGTCCTCTGTGTACACTGACCACCATCACCTGTAACTTGTAGGCTATCTCTGCATCTATTACATTAAAGTGTCAATCCCGTGGCTCCAGCTATCATGCAGTGACATGCAGGCCACTTAATGTTATAACATATAACCATCTTATACATAAACTCATTTTCATTACGAAGGATATACCGCATCATATGCAAACAGCAAAACTAAGTTAGACATCCTCTAATCGGTTCAACAAATTCTAATTACGTGGCTTCTAGGGTTTCTGGATAGCAGTAGCTACCTACGACCACCATCAAGGCAACAATTTTTGTTGCTAGATTAACTTTCGGGGTGTGTGAGGGAAGAGACTTAATTAAAAATCTCTAGCCCCACACTAAACGTCGCCAAACACACATGGCCAATAGAAGATTGTTCATCTTGATCGCCCCTTATGTTTGCAATGGTGCACTATTCTTGATTATGATGACGCCCAAAGAACTGTTAGAAGATCCTCGACACCGAGAGCCGATCAGTTGTCAGAACTTTACACAAAGCTACATCATGTCACTGCTACCTCTTGAGCACTGCGCTGGTTTTCTCTTGAATAGGGAAGGGTGCTGCAGCAAAGTAGCGTAAGTATTTCCGTCAATTTTTGAGAACCAAGGTATCAATCTAGTAGGAGGACACACGCAAGTCCCTCGTACCTACACAAACAAATAAGAACCTCAAAACCAACGCGATAAAGGGGTCGTCAAGCCCTTCACGGTCACTTACGAGAGTGAGATCTGATAGAGATAATAACAATAAGATAAATATTTTTGGTATTTTTATGATATAGGTTGAAAGTAAAGAGTGCAAAATAAAATAGATTGGAAACTTATATGATGGAAAATAGACCCGCGGGCCATAGGTTTCACTAGTGGCTTCTCTCAAGATGGCATAAGTATTATGGTGGGTGAACAAATTACTGTCGAGCAATTGATAGAAAAGCGAATAATTTTGAGAATATCTAGGCATGATGATGTATATAGGCATCACGTCCGTGACAAGTAGACCGACTCTTGCCTGCATCTACTACTATTACTCCACACATCGACCGCTATCCAGCATGCATCTAGAGTATTAAGTTCATAAGAAGAGAGTAACACATTAGGTAAGATGACATGATGTCGAGGGATAAACTCAAGCAATATGATATAAATCCCATCTTTTTATCCTCAAGGGCAACAATACAATACATGTCGTTTCCCTTTCTGTCACTGGGATCGAGCACCATAAGATTGAACCCAAAGCTAAGCACTTCTCCCATTGCAAGAAAGATCAATCTAGTAGGCCAAACCAAACTGATAATTCGATGAGACTTGCAAAGATAACCAATCATACATAAAAGATTTCATACAAGAATCAAATATTTTTCATAGATAGACTTGATCATAAACCCAAAATTCATCGGATCTCGACAAACACACCGCAAAAAGAGTTACATCGAACAGATCTCCACGAAGATCAAGGAGAACTTTGTATTGAGATTCAAATAGAGAGAAGAAGCCATCTAGCTAATAACTATGGACCCGAAGGTCTAAAGTAAACTACTCACACATCATCCTAGGGGCCATGGAGTTGATGTAGAGGCCCTCCGTGATCGTTGCCCCCTTCGTCGGAGCTCCGAAAAAGGCCCCAAGATGGGATCTCTTGGGTACAGAAGGTTGCGGCGGTGGAAATAGGGTTGTGTGGTGCTCCTGGATGTTTTCAGGGTATATGAGTATATATAGGAGGAAGTATCAGGTCGGTTGAGCCACAAGGGGCCCACAAGTGGGAAGGGCGCGCCCCCTGCCTCGTGGACTCCTCCTTCGTTTCTTGACATCCACTCCAAGTCCTCTGGATCACGTTTGTTCCAAAAATCACGTTCCCGAAGGTTACATTCCGTTTGGATTTCATTTGATATTCCTTTTCTGCGAAACACTGAAATAGGCAAAAAAACAACAATTTGCACTGGGCCTTGGGTAAGAGGTTAGTCCCAAAAATAATATAGAAGTGTAAAATAAAGCTCATTAACATCCAAAACATATAATATAATAGCATGGAACATTCAAAAATTATAGATACGTTGGAGACGTATCAAGCATCCCCAAGCTTAATTCCTGCTCGTCCTCGAGTAGGTAAATGGTAAAAACAGAATTTTTGATGTGCAATGCTACCTAACATAATTCTCATGTAATTCTCTTTATTGTGGCATGAATATTCAGATCCGGAAGATTCAAGACAACAGTCTAATATTGATATAAAAATAATAATACTTCAAGCATACTAACTAAGCAATTATGTCTTCTCAAAATAACATGGCAAAAGAATGTTCATCCCTAAAAATCATATAGTTTGGTCATGCTCCATTTTCGTCACACAAGAATGCTCTCATCATGCACAACCCCGATGACAAGCCAAGCAATTGTTTCACACTTTAGTAATCTCAAACTTTTTTCAACTTTCACGCAATACATGAGTGTGAGCCACTGATATAGCACTATGGGTGGAATAGAATATGATGATGGGGGTTGTGTGGAGGAGACAAAAAAGGAGAAAGTCTCACATCGACGCAGCTAATCAATGGGATAGGGAGATGCCCATAAATTGATGTCAATCCCAGGAGTAGGGATTGCCATGCAACGGATGCACTAGAGCTATAAATGTATGGAAGCTCAACAAAAGAAACTAAGTGGGTGTGCATCCAACTTGCTTGCTCACGAAGACCTAGGGCATTTGAGGAAGCCCATTGTTGGAATATACAAGCCAAGTTCTATAATGAAAAATTCCCACTAGTATATGAAAGTGACAAAACAAGAGACTCTCTATCATAAAGATCATGGTGCTACTTTGAAGCACAAGTGTGGAAAAAAGGATAGTAGCATTGCCCCTTTTTTGGCCTTTCTTTATTTGGCCTTTCTCTTTTTGGGGGACAATGCTCTATTAATGATGATCATCAAACTTCTATTTATTTACAACTCAATGATTACAACTCGATACTAGAACAAAGTATGACTCTATATAAATGCCTCTGGTGGTGTACCGGGAAGGGCAATGAATCAAGAGTGACATGTATGAAAAATTATGAATGGTGCCTTTGCCACAAATACGATGTCAGCTACATGATCATGCAAGGCAATATGACAATGATGATGTGTGTCATGATAAATGGAACGGTGGAAAGTTGCGTGGCAATATATCTCAGAATGGCTATGGAAATGCCATAATAGGTAGGTATGGTGGCTGTTTTGAGGAAGATATAAGGAGGTTTATGTGTGACAGAGCGTATCATGTCACGGGGTTTGGATGCACCGGCGAAGTTTGCACCAACTCTCAAGGTGAGAAAGAGCAATGCATGGTACCGAAGAGGCTAGCAATGATGGAAGGGTGAGAGTGCGTATAATCCATGGACTCTGTCGGTGTTCTGGGAACAGGGGTCCCCAGACTTGCCTGCCTGCGGCCTGCGGCGTGGCTCAAGTGGGGGCCCAGCGGCCCATCTTCATCAACATGAGGCTCAAGACCCTCGCGAGAGGCCAAGCCTCGCGAGGCGGACGACACGGCGCATCCTCAGGCACAGCCTCGTCAGGCTGGCTCACGAGGAGGCGGAGAGTTCAAGGCGGGGTACCTCGCGAGGTGCCCATGACGCAAGCCATGACGACATGGGGCATCAGGCGGGTGCCAGCGCGCGCAGCGTCCCTCTTTCCTCTTTGGTGCAAAGGGGGCAAGCATTTCCGTGGAGTATCGAGGCATCAGGCAAAGGTTGCCGCTTCGGTGCAACGAGACCAAGACCAGGAGGACTACGAGACGGAGGTCACCATGGAGCCCAGCACGGCGTCATCACCAGAGCCTTTGGCAGGCGAAGACTGCTTTTGTCAGGATAAATGTACTCGCTGTCCCCCTTCAAATTAGCCCGTCATTGTTGGATCCCTTCCCGCTCAATATTTGGGGAGAGGACCAGGGCCTCTATAAATAGGACTAGCCACCCACATAGCAAGGGGTTCGATTCCTGGCTGTTCGGTCCGGGATCTGAGAGAGAGAGAGAGGGTGACTGAACTCTTCATAGCAGTTCATCACCACAGCCAAGAACAGTCCCTCGCGAGGCTGTTCTTCCTTGTATTGTTCATCCTCACCAGCGCCAGGAGGCAATCCGTCCACCACACACTGGAGTAGGGTATTACACCACATCGGTGGCCCGAACCAGTATAAACCTTGTGTCTGTCGTGCAGCTCTTTTAGTAGTTTAGATCCCATCGAGACGGAGAGGTTGAAGGCGAGATTTCCGCGCGCACCCCAGTGTTCGAACCTTAAGGGTCTGCCGGAACCCGAAATCCGACATTTGGCGCACCAGGTAGGGGTGCGCCGGAATTCGTCTTCCACCGCTCCGCTCTCCTCCGACCGTCGCATCCATGTCGGACGCTCGTCGAGCCCGCGCCGAGTGCCGGGCCGCCATTGCTTCTCGCATCACCCAGACGGCCCCCGTCGGTGGGCGTCCTCATCGTTCCCCGTCGCCCGCCGTCAACGCCGCCACCGGCCCGGCGGGGGGCGAGCAGCAGGCATCGTCTCAGAACCCGTCCGTGCGGCAAGACGGTCGCACCGCCACTCCATCGCTCGCACCAGCTGGCTCTTCATCCCGCACGCTCCACGCACCCTTGGAGGGTCGAGCTGCGCTCCTCGCGGCAAACGTGTATGAAGAATGGCTCGACCGCGTCGCCGAGCTTGTCCGCGCCGCAGGGGGCTCTTCCGCGCCGTACGTCCCTCTGCACCGCACTCCGCCCGCACGGGCAACGAAGCTCCAGAGGCGCACCAGCCGCCTCCCCTCCAAGAAGATGCCGTGGCTCCAAGGCGACTGGCCCCTGGGCGGAACCCGCTCCGCCAGGCGCCATCGCAACAAGAGCGAAGCTGCCTAGAAATCCCTTGCCCGCAGGGGGCTGCTAGGGCGCTCCCTACTCCAGCACACCGCGACCCTGCTCCAGCTCCGGCACGTCAAGACCCCGCCCAGCTCCTAGCTGCAGCGCGTGGGGACCCTCAAGACCAAGCTCTCCACCAACCGAGGCCTTTTGTGGCCACCGCGGGCTGCCACGCCTACACACTAAGCTGCGCAGCGTCGCGTGGCCCGACAAGTTCAAGCCTGACCTGCCTCCTCGCTACGACGGCACAACTGACCCCACGGAATTCCTCCAGCTCTATGAGCTGGGTATCGAGGCTGCCGGTGGGGATGAAAAGGTCATGGCGAACTGGTTCCCCATGGCGCTCAAGGAAGGAGCTCGAACCTAGCTCCTGAATCTGGCTCCAGGCACAATCTCCTCCTGGGACCAGATGCGCGCCCGCTTCATCGCCAACTTCCAAGGTACTCGCGACCGGCTGCCTGCCGTGAGCGACATGCGCCGCATCAAGCAACAACCCGGAGAGACCCTGCAAAAGTACATCCAGCGCTTCCACAGCGCGCGCCTCAAGATCCCCAGGGTGTCAGTGGAGGCCATCATCTCCGCCTTCTCTAACGGCGTGCGTGACGTCAAGATGAAGGAGGAGCTAACGATGCACGAAGACCTCTACACCTCCCTGGAGCTGTTCAACTTGGCGAACAAGTGCGCCAGGGCTGAGGAGGGACGTCTCTCCCTCCTCGAGCTGCCTGCCGTGGACCCAGAAGAGAAGAAGCCCAAGGCCAAGGACGTGAAGCGCAAGGGGGCTGCCATGCTCGCAGCCGAACCAGACACCAAGCGGGGCAAGGATCTGCTCGAACCCTCCAGAGGCAGCCGGTACTGTGTGTACCATGACCTCCACACCCACAACACCAACGAGTGTCAAGAGCTCCGCGCCGTATGAGAAGGAAGGATAGGCCGTCGCCCTGACCGTGCTGACAGGGGCTATGGCCGAGGAGGAGGAAGAAACCCAGGGCGCTAGGAAGACCGCGGCCCGCGCCAGGGGTGGCGCGACCAGCCTCGCGAGGACCGCTGGCGGGACCTGCCTCGCGAGGGGGACTGGAGAGACCAGCCTCGTGAGGACCGCCCTCATGGCAACGCAGGCCTACCTCCGCTGCCGCCTCCACCAAGAAGGAATGAAGACCGCCATCAAGACGAGGGGGCTGGGGGCTTCCAGGAGCCACGCGCGATCGCCTGCATCCTGGGCGGAGCTCAAGCCCCAGCCTCCCAATGCATCTTCAAGCAGTTTGCCCCGCGAAGTGAATGCAGTTCTCCCCAAGCTCGAAGCAACGCGCCCCCTCAGGTGGTTGGCATGCCCCATCACGTTCAGCTTGGCAGACCAGCTCAAGTGCGCGGCCACTGCAGAAGTCCTCCCGATGCTCTGCTCCCAGTCATCAGCAACGTGCTGGTCACCAAGACCCTCATCGGTGGCGGGGCAGGGCTCAACGTCTTGTCCGTGGAAACATTCAACAACCTCCAAGTGCCCTATGACCAGCTTCAGCCAACCAAACCTTTCTCCGGGATCACCGACGGTTCCACAGTCCCGATCAGGCAGGTCCGCCGCCCTGTCACCTTCGGAGCCCGCAGCAACTACCGCACCGAGCTCATCGACTTCGACGTCGCCCACATCCGCCTGTCGTACAACGCCATCCTTGGGTACCCAGCGCTGGCCAAGTTCATGGCCATGACCCACCACGGCTACAACGTCCTCAAGATGCCAGGAAGTGGCGGCGTCATCACGGTGCCCTGTGAAGAGAGAGATGCAGTGTGTTCCCTGGAGCGAGCCTTTCAGGCCGCGTCGCTAGAAGACCCAGATCGCGGAAGCTGGAGGCTTCCTGAGGCCACCCCAAGAAGAAGAAGACGTCGTCAGGCTCAGCCCCTCAGGAGGAAGGTCCCTCAGGGCCCGTGCCCCCTTGGGAGGGCCCTCCATCCATCGCATAGGAAAGTGCGCCCGGCGCCCTCCTCAGGCAGGGCTCGGGGGCTCTCACCTGGAGGGCCACCGACCTAGCCAGGGTCGCGAGGGAGGCGCTTGGGCACCATGTGGAGGCGTGCTTCGCAGCACGTTTCCCTCGAGAGGGAGCCAGGCGAGGAAGATCAGACCAGCAAGAGTTCGTTGACGAGGCCATTCAAGAGCTGCAGGAGACAAGGATCATGAGAGGTTGCCGCCGCTTGCCAGCCGTGCCCCCACATCCAGGGGAGGATGGTGGGCTGCGCGTCTGCGTCGACGTACCAGGGCTCAATCAGATCACCACAACGGAGGGCCTCTGGCCCTCGCAAGTGGGGCGCTGCGGAGGTCCACCCCACAGCTATGTTCGCATGCCTTACGGCCTGCCGACCATGGCTGCGGCATACCAGCGCCTCATGAGGGGCATCGTGGAGGCTCAGGAAGACAGGCATTCCGCGGCCTTGGCGGAGACGGAGGCAGCTCGCGAGGAGTCACCAGCGCCTCCGGGGCCTCCCGAGGCCCCGGGGCCTGGGGGCTCATGAGGATCGGCTTCTGCAGCCCGCCAAGTCTGCTGCACCAACGCCACTACGCCGACGACATCCTCAGATTACATCTTTCAAGTTCCGCTCTTCGCTGGGAGCACCCTCCCAGGGTTGCATCACTCCCAAGCCGCGTGGGTCCGTCCCCGCGGCATGTATCTGCATTTACCTTTCCATCATTAGTTTGCCTTGGTTGGGGCGCCCCTCGGGCTGCATCATCCCCAAGCCATTCGGGCCAGACCCAGCGGCGTGTATCCCCCAAACGTTTGTTTCCAACTATGCATTGCCTATCACGCTTAGCTGCATGCTGCCCGTCCGCGGCATCTTCTCTTCCCATGTCGGCCACTTGCACGTTAAAGGGGGGGTGCCTGAGCATCGCGACTCAGGGCTCTTACTGGCTCTCCAGCCCTCACCCTCTGGCCTTGTCCATGGCATCGCGACCTGGCATACCAGCGACGGCTGAGACAAGCTCGAGGGCCGGGACCCGAGGATGTAGAGTACCGGCTTCTAACCAAATTTTGCAGGGACACATCTCAAGATACGGCCCAGTGCCGGGCGCAACCCGCCCAGAGGTAGGGCCTCGTGAGTCCCGCGCTGGCTCGTGGGTGCCCAGATACACCTCACCCAGCTCTACCATGCCAGTCACGTGTAAGGGCGGGGCTGTATACGCCCCGGGGGCTCCTCCCGGAGGGGAGCCCCCTCCCATGTACCAGTGGAAGCACCATGCTCCGCACTGGCTGACGACACTGCCGAGGAGCGGCTATGCCCATACACATACGGAAGCGCTATGCTCCGTGCTGGTGATAAACAACTGAGGGTGGCCTCCGGGCCGCGTTAACCTCAGGGAGCCAAGAGCTCAGTGGCTGGCCTCATCGTAATGCCTCCCCTCGGGAGTGCTGCGCGAGGGGGCTGGGCACGGGGGCTACGGCTGGGTCACGCCCAGACGTACGCCGCCCAGCCAGGCCCCTCGGGCCTGGTTCGCCGCGCGTCTCTCCCCGAGCAGAGCCAAGGTATGAAGGCCATTTGCGCGTCAAGGGGGACCCCTGGGCATCGCGACCCAGGGGCCTAACTGGTCCGTAGCCCCTCACTCCTTAGTTCCGAAAGGCTATGCTGGGTGAGGTACGCGCGGGATCGGGCTCTGCAGACGTAGAATGGAAAACACGGCTACATCACGCTTCCCTACTTGTTGTTCGAGCGCCAAAGGGGACTCCTGAGCATCGCGACTCAGGAGCCTAACTTGTCACGTGGCCCCTCACTCCTTTGGTCCCATCCTGGTTTCCGGTCGGGGCTGATGCTGGGTGAGGCATGCGCGGGGCCGGGCCCTGCCGGCATAGAACACAAGCAAGTAGGGAAGAAAAGCATAAAATCCAAGGAACTTAAAAGCAAATATTACAGTCCATACTGTCAATCTCAATGCAAAATGCAAGTTTAAATGCCTCCCCGAGGCGTGATGCATGTGCAGGAACCTAAAGAAGAGCAGGGATGGGACGGAGTCACTCGTCGGCGCTGGTTTCGCCTTGTGGAACGGCAGGGTCGGCAGCGCCTTGCTTCGGCCTGGTGCTGAAGGCCCGGAACTTCTCCAGCAGCGCCTCCGCGCGCCCCTTCACGGCTTCGACGGCGGCAACAGCACCCTCGCCGCTCACCGGTTCCAGCAGGGCGTCGAGGTCGGTGTTTGGATCGCAGAGGTAGACGTGGTCGAAGACCCGTGTCAGCGCGGCAGAAGACAGGACGTGCGCCTCGGCCTCGGCCGCGGGGCCGATGCCCAGGACGACGTCCCCAAGAGCCTTGACCAGGAAGGGAAGTAGCTTGGCGGGGCCATCCTCATCACCAGCTAGCGGGCTGTCCAGGCCGCTCTCGTAAAGCATCTTCAGCAAAGCGCGGGCGTCCTTCTCCATGTCCGCGAAGGCCACGCGATCTTCGGCGAGGACCTGAGCCTGGGCGTCCAGCTCGGCCTTCATCGCCTCCAGCTCTTGCTTCCACACGCCTAGACGCTCGCGGCGCTTCTCGAGCTTGGCCTCCGCGTCCTCGAGCACCGCCTCACGCGCCTTCACCCCCTTCTCCTGCTCTTGGCGAAGGCGAACCTCCTCTGCAAGTTGGCCCCGCAGGCCTTGCAGCTCGTCCTCCAGCGCCTTGCAGCGGTCACGGGCCTTGACCGCTTCCCCCAGGGCCGCGTCACGAGCAATCTTCGCCTCAAG
Source organism: Triticum monococcum (assembly GCA_034509565.1). Taxonomy (NCBI): domain Eukaryota; kingdom Viridiplantae; phylum Streptophyta; class Magnoliopsida; order Poales; family Poaceae; genus Triticum; species Triticum monococcum. The sequence goes on along the minus strand of CM067847.1, from coordinate 209,048,999 downwards.
GACGGCCCGCTTCTCCTCGTCGCAGGCCATCGAGGCCTGAACCAGCGCCGCCCAGATCGAAGCATCAAAGCGAATACACCCCGAAGCCAGTTCCAGATGCCCGGCCACCAGGCGAGGGTCGGCGCCGAGAAGGTCCTGACGCAGTCGGTCCAGTTCAGCAGCAGCATGCTCCAAGACGAAGGAAGAAGACGGAGGAGCCTCGACGTGCTCCAGGACGACAGGAGGAGCTGAGGGAGCAGTAGCCAGCAAAACGGGAGGAGAAGGTGGCAGCGGCAAGGCCGCCGAATCCCCTGCCAGCGTTCGCTGCGTCTCCCCAACCGTGGTAGTGGCGCTAGACGAGGACACTTCAGGAGTCACCTGGGCCACGGGGGCTGAGCTCGCCCCCGCCAGCATGGCCAGACCTCCTGAGGGCGACCGACCAGGAGAAGCCCGCGCACTGCAATCGCCCCCTTTCACAGGCGGGGGCGCTGCCGCGGATGGAGCCTCAGGAGCCCGCTTCGGTTTCTTCGCCGTGGGCGCCCGCCTACTCAAGAGAAGCAATCATCAAGCCTCGTCGGCAGAATGAGAAACAAGAGAACAAGGATCACTACTAGGAAAAGGCCTACTAATGGCGCACCTAATTTGGCCATTAATGGCGCATTAGTGGTGCGCCATTAGTAGCACGCCATTAGTATATTTTAGTAATGGCGCACCACGTGGTGCGCCATTAGTATAGTCCACGGTGCGGCATTAGTATGCCTCCCAGGGGGCCATGTATACCCAGGTGCTTTGGCATACTAATGGCGCACAACAACAGTATGCGCCATTAGTAACTTCGGCATACTAATGGCGCACTGTTTAATGATGCGCCATTAGTATCCTTTGGCACACTAATGGCGCACTATGATGTGATGCGCCATTAGTATGAATATTAGGTTTTTTTTTGTTTTTTAATTTTCTATTTTTTGCACAGGTAACAAAATGTATAATTGGACAAAATATAGACAGCACACATCAACAACAGATTCATCGAATAAAATAGAAGATTAGTCTCTGAATACAATTCATCATATTAGTCTCTGAATTGAAAAGACCGAACAAAGATAGAACATTATATTTCAAGTCTCGAGACCGCGAGTTTGTCTTCACATTACAAGTCGATATCGATCATCTAAACTACCATCACATAGAAGAGAGCTGCGGTCATCACGATGAGCATCATCACGATGAAACTCGTCTTCATCCGGTTCCTCCAACGCTCCCTCCCCTCTCCCGCTAGATAGCGGGCGTATCTAGATCCGGCCTCGGCCCTAGTGGTGTACCCTTTGTAACTGTTACCGGTGAATCGGTGAACCTGTCTCCGACACTCCTCCCAGTCGTTGTAGACTCCGGGAACCTTACCCTTGTACACGACATACCACGTCATCGCTATGCAGTAGCCAAACGAAACGTTAGTACCAATTCACAGACAATACATAAGCAACATATAAGTATGCAACAGAACGATCGGAAGAGAAAAGCAAAACATTAATAGCATCGATTACATCTAAGTTGAATGACTCTCCAACCCAAAGAGACATACTACAATTTCATTAAAGTTTAATTACAACATATGAGCCAATCGATGTTTCAGAACTAGACACAGCATCACTCTTTTCGACTCAACTCAAGGGACCGGAGCGTGGATGAAGCCGCCGTCTATCGTGGGAGTCATGAAACAACGGGCGTTGTCAGCCTGCATTTGTAGGATTGTGTCGATGTCACTGTTGGACGGTTGATTTTTGAGGTAGAACTGCCCCGAGGTACGAAGGACATCTTGATGGATGATTTCCGCAAACTCCGACTAGATGCGAAAGAATTCTTGTCTGATGTCCGCGTCCAGGATTGCCGACACGCTCGCGGCCCAATCTTTGAGTCTACTCGGTAGTAGAAGTTTATGATGGTCCCGTACGATCGCCCGCATGTGATGGATGGCGTAGTAGGCACCCTTCTGACCGCCAGTTGGCTGCTTGACGCAGCAGAACATCATATTGTGGGAGAAGACGTGCTTGCCGTACTTACGAATAGGCCTCGTGAAGGTTCCTCCAGATTTGACGTAGCCGGGGAGAACATCATCAAGAACCTTCTTGACATATGTGTAGTCTACGTTCGACTGACGGTCCGGGTCGAAATATGTGGCCATGGAATATTTGGGGCTTAGGAGGATGAGCGTGCAACGTGTGTCACTGCAGAAAACACGGAATGTTAAAATAAAAACGATCGAAATCTAAGAATTCATATGTTACGGGGCGGTTGAGGGGAGGACTTACTCGGGAAAGTAAGGCACGAGGAAGTTATCCTTATCTTGGTTTGCCAGAATGACGCCTTCGAGGTAAGAACTCGCGACTTGCCGGTCCCCAGCGCTGCCCAAGATCTTGGCATGCATGTAGAAGGGGTCGACTATCATGATGTCCGGGGTCTTGTCGCGAATGATCCGCATCTCCATACTCACCGAAAATAGCCGAACGAAGGTGTAGTGCAGCGGATGAAGGTTCAACATAGCGTGGATGTCATCAAACCGCAGGACGATCGTACCCCTGATGGAGTTATCCACAAAGCCCTTGCCCTCTGGCACCTTGGCCGCGAAAACCGGGTATGCCACATCCTTCTCTCCGAGACGCCGCTTCTCCAAAGAAAGAACACTGTCATGCAGACTCTGCATAGCACCGGTTGCAGCATCGAGCATATTTCTCGGTAGCATCGGCCTACCCGCCACATGCACCCTCCTCGAGATATCCTCAGGTGCAGGTGGCCCGTCCTGAGCATGGATCGTACTCGGTGCCGGCTGGCCCGCACCCTTGTTAGTCTTTCTTTTGCATGCCTTCTTCTTCTCCTGTAATGGGACCGAGTTCTGCTCACGGACCGCCTTCTGGAGTGTGTTGGGGCTGATAATATTTCGCTCCTCACCTATCTGAGGCTCGGTGAAGTCGGCAGCTGGAGGCGTCTCCTGAGAGCTGAACGCTAGATGATGCCTGTTGCAACTTGGCTTCTCCGTGGTACCAGCTAGATCGCGCACGTCTTTTGTTGGGTTGGGTTCTTGAGAAGGAGGCCCCATGAAGTCGCCACCGTACCCATGATCGGCAAAGTACTGATCGACGTTGGCAAATGTATCGTCGTCGTCCTCATTCTGATCCTGTGCCATATGCATGTTTGGATCCAGTGGCATAGGGATGTCCGGCACCGTTGCGGCGGTCTTGCCATGGGGCCGACTTGGCGCCGGCACGACTGGCGGTGTTGTCTTTGGGGTGGTGTCCCCCGCCCCCAAACGAATCTGGCTCTTCGGCCAAAGCAGGGGCCAGCTCAGGCAGGCGCTGAGGGTCATCACGTCATCATCGTCGGCCCTGACGGGTCGAATCGGAGGTAACAACTCGTCGCAGCCTGGCAGCACCCGAACCAGTTGAACCCTAAACAAGTTGGGTGGCATCTGGGTACCGTGGAACAAGGGGTTGCCCGGTTTAATGATTTTGCCCTTGGCGACATCGACCAACTCGTTGTTCACGAAGTGCAGGAGAGTGCACGGAACGTCGGCGGCGCCCTGCGAAAACATGTAGGGCGTCAGGGATGCCCAGTCAAAGGCAAGGAGATGAAGTCCTCGGACGAGAGAGGCTTAATTAGTTACCGTGATGATGGCGTCGAGCTCGGCTAATGTCGAGGCACCGCCAACGGCGGGCGTGCAGTTGACGGAGGGGCCGCTTGCTGCAGAGGTGCCGGCCGACGTACACCCGGGTGCATTAAGCTCCCGTGCCGGCGTCAGAGACACCAATGCCGCCTCCGTCGGAGACACCAATGGCCCCGCCATCGCGTTTGCGAGTTGCTGGACGTGAAGCTAGGAATCGGGGGCGGCCCCTGTTGGCCGCCCGCAATCCATGCACTAATCCCCTGGATCAAGGTAGGCACAATGGCGGTGATCGTCCTTCCGAGTTGTTGTTCCACTTGCTCTTGGACCATCTCTGGAATCCGCGCCACCTGTGCCCTGAGTTCTTGAACCTCATGCGCCTGGCTTTCTGAGCTGGTCTTTTTCTCCTTTCGCCCACCAGTGTTATAGTATGACGACCATTTTGTCGACAAGCCTTTGCCGGCCACACGACCAACTGACGTCGGCTTACTGAGCTTATCCTTGTTCTTCATTACATTCAACGCCCTATTTAGAGTGGTGTCCCAAGGGTTTCTCTTAGTCGACCCCACGCTACTGCTTTCAGTCGCCTGCGGAAGGAATGTGAACCATTTAGAAATTTGGCTTCATTAATTAGAATGCACCCATATGAAGCTAATTACGCGGGGGTGTATTCCTTACCAGAACAAGCTCAAGCTCCCTGGTCTTCGGATCCGCGGTAAGCTCCTTTGTTTTCGGGTACTTCTTGTACCGGGCCCTGACAAAGTTCCTGGTCTGCTTGTCACCGTATTTATCAAAGAGGGGCGGTAGGCCTTGCTCGGCACGGTCCGCATCCTCCTTGTCCCATATAGGCTCCGCCACTCTGTAACCTCCGGGACCGAGTGTGTGTTCCCCTAAGTTCAGCTCCCGCATTTCTTTCCCCCACTTACTTGAATCGGAGCTTGCGGTGCTCGAGCAATTGATCTTGAAGTCGTTGTAGTCATCTTCGGTGATCGAAGGATTTTTCTCCTTGATCTTCTCATAACTCTCACCTTTCTGGATCATTCTCTGCACATTGCTTTTCCAAGTACACAGGGCCGTGCTCATCTTCGTGAGGGCAGCATTGTTCACTTTATTCCCTTTAAGGCTTGTGTTTTCAAATTCAGCGGGGAACTTGTATCGTTCGTGCAGCTTCGTGAAGAGGAGGTTGCGCAAATTCCCTCGGTCAGGATGCCTGAGGTTCTCGGTGTTGATCGAGACGGTGCTCCGAAGAATGCATCCGAGCTGAAGCGAGTACCCCTTGACTATTCGTTCAGGCGTCGTTGGATTCCCGTCGGAGTCCACTTCAGTAACTTCCTCCTTGAGGGTGCGGAGCACGGTCGGGTGCTGGTCCTTCCGTTGCGTCTTCGGTTGGCTGCCATCTGTGCGTGTGCCGCCATCATCAGTGGTGGCATCCTCGGCGGCACCATCAGTGGTGGCATCAGTGGGGTCATCCTCGGCGGTACCATCAGTGGTCTCAGGATCGGTGGGGAAGGCGGCGGCCTCATACAAGTGAGGTTGTTCCTCCATCTCCTGGGACAGCTGCTAGAATGCCTTGACGCCCGAACCCCCAGCCTCATCGTTGTTGGCCATGTTTCTCTCTAAATAGGAACAAAGTTAGGTCAAAAAGTTGGTTATTGTCAATGAACAAGATCATGGTCTCATCATTTAGGTTTGTCGACACCGAGGCATCCTAAAAGCTAAGCTTTTATCATTGAGGGTTTTTTGACGCCGAGGCACCCTAAAAGCCTAAGCTTTCATCATTTCGGTTTTTATCGACACCGAGGCACCCTAAAAGCCATGCATTAGTCACAAGTACGACGGGGCACTTGATCCTACTTAATTAACTACTAAGATACCCCGGCCCATGCATTAGTCACAAGTACCCCATATGTCCTATTTTTAGCAAAGTCATGCTAAAATTCACGGAAAATTTCAGCATGACCTTTGCTGAAAATAGGACATATGGAGTACCCGAATTTGCCGGAACGGAAGTTAATCGACATTCCGGCAAACTCAAGGGTCTCTCGGGGTACCTGCAAAATCATTATCCAATGAAGGAATTGTGCCGCACACTGCTGCCTCACACTGCTGCCAAAATCATTATCGACATGCTGAACTTGTATTTCACTCTGCATAGCTGAACAGTCTAACAACCAGAAATTCTAGGGTATATTACACTGTAATTCTAGGGTATATTTCAGTGAGATGATCTAACACTGACAAAATAAAGGAAACACCTACTGAACCAATACAGGGCTAAAAACACATGGGGGTTACACTTAAAAACATCAAGTGAAAGGTTACATGTTCACTGCGAATTAATAGATGTGTGAGTTCCAGTGCCCATATATGAAAAATCTTGAGCAGCAAAGGGCATCATCATCAAAGTGAAATTCTTAAGCCCTACATAATTATGCAGCCCTGATCACACATGACATTACTGGATTTAGATCACAAACTGTCAATAAAAATGATGTACTGCTGCTTTCAGTTAATTCAAATTAGCTAAAACATTTTACTGTCAAATAGTGCTAATGTTTACTCTATGAAATAAACTACTCCTCCTCTCTTCTCTTCTTCAGTTAATTAGGATTAGTTTTAGAGGTAACTAACTGAAACTATTTATCATGTTGACAACAGTAGCATGTGGACCTATCATGGTGATTTCATATCAAAATAGAGGAGTACTCCTGTTCATTTGGAGAACTCATACAACAATTGTTATGCATCAAACTTGGGATCAACGGTAGCATGTGGCCTTATCATTCTGGTTTTTGGATGATTTAGTTAATCAAATTCCTCAATTGAGGAACACCTGGACTTGTCATTCCGGTCTTGGGATCAACAGTAGCATATGGACTTATCATTCTTGTTTCTGAATGATTTAGTTAATCAATTTGACATCAGTTGACCTGGTTTTTGGATCAATTACAGTTGCTGCTGCTGTGAATCAACTATACAAAGGGCCAAAATTACACTAATAATTATAGTTGCTGCTGCTGTGAATCAACCATGGAAATACACAGTAATTCCACTAAAAATGCCACTTGCAAATACAGAGCAAAAATCCACTAGAAGTACACTATAAACCCACTAACATTTACAGTGTAAATTCCACTAACAATTACAGTGTAAATTTCACTGAAAATGCACAGTAATTACACTAAAAGTACACTGTAAATACCACTTAAAACACACAAAAGAATTACACTGCTGGAGAGGGCGATTCCTCCATGATCTAGAGTTCTAGACACAAACATGGCTGGAGAAGCAAAAAAAATCACAGGTAACCAGTCAAAGAGGGGGAGAGGGGGAGAGGGGGAGAGGAGGAGGGGGAGCTCACGGGGGCCGGGGAGTGGGGCGCGGGGAGGATGTCGGGGACGAGGTCCGGGTGGTGGTGGTGCTCCGGCGACGGTGGTATGGATGGGGCGGCATCCGGTCGGCGGGGTCGCGTCGAGGCGGCGGGGCAGCGTCGAGGTGGCGGGGCAGCGGCATCGGGGCGGGGTCGAGGCGGTGTCGGGGCGGCGTCGGGGCGGCGTCGGGGCGGCGGGGCAGCGGCGTCGGGAGAGGAGAGGGGAAGGGGATCGAGGGCGAGGGCGAGGGAGAGAGAGGGGATAGGGAGGGGCCGGCCGGGGAGGGAATATGGATGGGGCCGGGCACAATACTAATGGCGCACCACCCCTCGGTGCGCCATAAGTACATCCATACTAATGGCGCACCTCACCGTGGTGCGCTATTAGTATTTTTTTATTTCTGCTCGAGCCAACAGGTTATCTTCCACCTGACCTGATAGACACCAAGTTGCCTCTAGTAGCTCGACTGGTCAGCAGCCAGTTCTCACACTAGGAGGTCCTGGGTTCGATTCCCAGGCTCCACAATTTTTTTATGCATTAAAATGCTGTTTGATACTTATTTGTGTTTAAATATGTTCAAACTTGTTTAAATCATACCAGTAAAAAGTTTTTTATAATACAGTAATAATTTTTTAAATAATATCATCAAACAGTAATGCCGGTGGAGCGGGGGAGGGTGTGCGGGGTGCGGGGGGTCAGCGGCGGCGGTTGAGTAGGGGAGGCGTGCGGGGGGTCGGCGGCAGTGGTTGAGTAAGGGAATCGAGGGTGCGGGGGGCCTGCGGCGGCGGCCGGTGGACCGGGGGGTGCTCGGCAGCGAGGAGGACCGGATCTGGCGAGGTGGGATAGCGATCGAGATGGAGGGGGATCGAGATCGAGTGTCCATGAGATTTAAAAATATTCATGATAGTTCAAAAAGTGCCCATGAAATACAATCGAGAAATGAAGGCTCCGATTTAAATACAATCGATCTTAGCTAGCTATCTGTTCACAATCTTCTTGCCCTTCTTTTTCGCAAATGGAGTTCTTCTGTGGAACGGACGTCTTTTAGGTAGGGTGGTCCTGCTTCTTCTTGTGGTGTATGCTGCTACTTCATCATCGTCGTCATGTTCGATCCTCGGGTCGCCGTACTTGTCGAAGTCTTGCTCATTGGCTACTCCATCCATTCCGATGATCTTCCCTTTGCCTCTCCTCACGACAACACGACTGGGCTTTGACGGGTCGGTAATGAAGAAGCATTGGTCCACTTGGGAAGCCAGTACCCATGGCTCATTTTTCGCGGTGACGTTTGCGCCCGCGGTCTTGGATTTGGCTTCGGGTATAACCATGGTGGTGAAATACCGGTCTTCTTTTAGGACGCTCTTGGCCCATCTGACACGGAACATCGGGACCTTCTCTCCAGCATAGCTCAGCTCCCAGATCTCCTCGATCCTTCCGTAGTATCTGTCCTTGTCGTTACCGGTGTAGGATTCCATCGTTACCCCGGAGTTCTGATAACCATCGCTCTTCATGTCCCTTGGCCTCGGTGTAGAATGTGTAGCCATTGATATCGTACGCCTCATAGGTCAGCAGGTTGTGCTCGGCGCCCTGTGACAAGGCGAATATGAGTTGTTCTTCCATGGAAGAATCCTCATGTAAATGGTACGACAGAAGCTTCTGCGTGAACCAACGCGTGAAACATGAGTTGTGCTCTTTGAGTATATCTCCGTCCGTCCTCTGTTGGCCTCGGTCATTGTACGTCTTCTTAATAAAGGTTTTTTGCTGTACCACCCAAGGATCGACCACGTCTATGTGTTGTAGCACGACTAGGTTTACTCTTTCAAAGTCGGCGAGTCGACCCTCGAAGTCGACATGCATTTCGCGATGACCCTCACGGTGACCCCATCCAGCGAGCCTGCCGAGGTGCCTGTTCACGGGCAGACCAACGGGGTTCTCGACGCCTAGATAATTCGTGCTGTAGGAGATGCACTCTTCGGTCAGAAAGCCCCTGGCTATGCTTCCCTCTAGACGTGACATGTTGCGAACGTATCCTTTGATGACACCATTCATACTTTCGAACGGCATCATGCTGTGCAGGAACGTCGGCCCGAGTTGGATGATATCGTCCATGATATGGACCAGCAGATGCACCATAACATCAAAGAATGCGGGCGGGAAGTACATCTCAAGCTCACATAGTATCACCACGATCTCTTCCTGTAGCCTTCTGAGTTGCCTCACGCCAACGGACTTCCGAGAGATGACGTCGAAAAAATTGCATAGGCCAAATAGGGTTTCACGGACGTGCGCATCCATGATCCCACGGATTGCAACTGGAAGTATCTGCGTCATCAGCACCTGACAGTCGTGAGACTTCATCCCGCTGAATTTCTGCTTCGCTGGGTCTAGGTATCTGCTTATCTTCCCCGCGTAACCGTAAGGAAGTTTTACTCCTACGAGGCAGGTGAAAAACTTCTCGATCTCCTCCTGACTTAGAGTGAAGCACGCGGGAGGGTAGTCATTTCTGGTCTTCTTGGCCTTCTTGCCTTTGCGACGACTTTCCGTGTCCTGCTTCGCCTCATCATCATCATCATCATCATGATCATCATATATAGTGTGAAGCTCCTGCCTGATGCCCATTGATTTCAAGTCTGCCCATGCTTTCGGCCCATCTTTGGTCCTCTCTGGCATGTTGAGCAGGGTACCAAGCAGACTCTCGCACATGTTCTTCGTGATATGCATGACATCAAGGCTGTGAGGCACACGGTGGATCTTCCAGTATGGCAAGTCCCAGAAAACAGACCTCGTTTTCCATACCTTCAGCAGCGGCTCTAGCGCTTTCGCTTTTTTCCCGGCTCTGACGCCTTTTGCTTCTTTCCTAGTAGTGGGCAGTCTTTCCAATTTTTCAACAGCTCGTCTATTTCCTCGCCGCTCCTCGTACGCGGGCGTCCTCAGGGTTCGGTTTCACCATCGAACAGATCCTTGCGTTTTCTCCACGGGTCATCGTCGCGAAGCCACCTTCGATGTCCCATGCACACGGTTTTCGAAGACCCGGGATCTCTATCTAGCTGGCGATACGTTGTGTCATCCATGCACCTGGCGCATCCAGAAAATCTGTGGACCCCCTGCCCCGCGATATATCCGTAACTGAGATAGTCGTGCACCGTCGTGAGCAGCGCGGCTCTCATAGGGAAATATTCTTTCTCTGCGGCGTCCCACGTATTGACTGGAGTTTTCCACAGCATGTCAAGCTCCTCTTTTAGCTGCCCCAGATACAGATTGATGTCGTTCCCTGGTTGTTTCGGTCCTTCAATTAGCATACTCATGTGAATGTACTTCCTCTTCATGCACAACCAGGGGGGAAGGTTGTACATCCACACAAACACAGGCCAGGTGCTATGTGTGCTTCTCTGGCTGCCAAACGGATTGACTCCATCGGTGCTCGCGCCCAGCACGATGTTCCTTGGATCGTTCCCAAATTCTGGGTCTTCGAAGTTCAACGCTTGCCACTGGCTCGCATCCTTAGGGTGACTCAGCATCTTGTCTTTTTTATCTATCTCCAAATCATTTGCGTCATCTTCTCGCTTCTTCTCCTCCCTATCCGCGTGCCAACGCAGGAGCTTTGCTACCTTAGGGTCCGCAAAATACCGCTGCAGACAAGGAGTGATCGGAAAGTACCACACCACTTTTTGAGGAGCTTTCTTCCTCTTCTTGTATCGAGTGACGCCGCACACCGAACATATGGTAGACTCTGCATGCTCGTCCCGATAAATGATGCAATTGTTCATGCACACATGGTATTTCACGTGCGGTAAATCCAGAGGACACACGATTTTCTTCGCCTCCTCCAAACTGGTCGGGCACTTGTTCCCCTTGGGAAGACGTTCGTGCCAGAATGACATGTTCTCGTCGAAGCATGCGTCGGTCATTTTGTGTTTTACCTTCATCTCCAGAGCCATGAGCGTTACTTTCAGGCGGGTATCCTCGGGCCTGCATCCTTCATACAATGGAGTGACCGCGTCTAACTCAAGTTGATCCATCTTGGCTTTCTCTCGGGCGGCAGCTCTTGCGTTATCCGTCTGCTTGAGAAGCAGCTCTTGAATATGAGGGTCCTGCACCCAGCCCATCGATGGTCCAGCGTCGTCTGCTCCGGCATCTTCCTCATCATCATGTCCTGCATCTTCTACATGATGACTATGTACAGCATCACCGTCGTGATCATCTCCTGGGGATTCTTTGTCTTCTCGCCCGCCCGAGCCGCGGTGGTTGTCTTGCTGCCCTTCCTCATTTCTTGCCCGGCCCCCATGAACGACTCCGTAGTCATCTTCATCACCTTGCCACCGATAGCCATCCATGAAACCACGCAAGAGCAGGTGGTCCCGCACCTGCCCGGATTCCGGGTCCGCAATAAGGCTCTTTAGCTTGCATCTTCGACACGGACATCTTATCTCCGTCTCGTTCTTTTGAAGCATCTCGGCCTTCGTGGACCTCAAAAACCTATTCACGATGCCTTCGGTCATCATGCGGACCATGGTCGCCTGCGGGGTAGAGCAAAACGATATTTTAGAACCAAGAAAACATTTGGCATGACTTCCCCTAAAAATAGGACCAAAAAGAATGCTTAATGCCAAAATTCTCGCCGAAACGGAAATGAATCAACATTCCGGCAAAATATTGGCAACTATCACATTTCAAATACCGGTACACCTCCAAACACAAACACATATGCAACACCACAAACATATGCAACACCACGAACATACATAGATCTAGCTAGGCCATAAAAAGTGCATATGTGCACATTGTTGTAGGGAGAAATACATAAATATAGCTTCCCCCATTACTTACCTATCAAAACAAGGTAATTTAACCACTTAAATTGAATGAATCTATGGTGGAAATGAGGTGAAAAAGAGGAGGCACCCGAGACAAGGAGGAGGTGGAGAGAATGAAGTGGGGAGAAAGTGAGTGTGGGTAGGAGAGGCTCCCCAAAATATCTTGTTGCTGCCCACTTACTAATGGCGCACCAACTCAAAATGCGCCATTAGTAATCTAGGTTACTAATGGCGCACCTTCTGGTGGTGCGCCATTATTAGTTTTGCAAAAAAAAATACTAATGGCGCACTGTCCCCCAGTGCGCCATTACTAGTTTGAACTAGTAATGGCGCACGGTGCGACAGTGCGCCATTAGTAGTTTTGCAAAAAAGGGAAAAAATATAATAAAAAAAACAACATTAGTGGCGCACTTTCCGACAGGTGCGCCATTACTAGTTACAACTAGTAATGGCGCACTTTGTCTGGATGCGCCATTAGTATGTTTGGACAGGCGCACTAGTTCCAACAAAAAAAAATTGATACTAATGGCGCACCCTGGGCCAGGTGCGCCATTAGTAGTTTCAACTCTAATGGCGTACCAGATGGTGGTGCGCCATTAGTATATACTAATGGCGCACCCCTTGTCAGGTGCGCCATTACTGTCAATCCCATCTATAGCCCTTTTTCTAGTAGTGGATCAAGCGCTTACGGGTCATCGCCGGTGAGCTCGGGCAGCTTTCGGCCTAACTTCAAGCCAAACAGCCGGCTGGAAGGGTCGACCTTGGGAGCAGAAGGCGCGGCAGCCGACTACCCCGGGGTAGGGGCAGGCCCGCAGGGGACCAGCCCGGTCCTGTCCTTCTTCGGGATCGGGGGCGAGCTCCCGCTACCCAGCACATCGTCATCATCATCATCATCATCATCATCATCGCTCGGCAATAGGCGGAGAGTGCGGGGCGAGCGCCGAGGGAGGGGAGCCCTCGACTCTCCGTTAGTCGCCCCGGAGTCGGGCCCCTATCCCCGCTCCTCTCCGTCCTCTTCCTCGCTGGAGTCACCGGAGAGCACGTCCACCAGTCCTTCAGAAGGCGCCACGGGCATGAGCCCGACCCCGTTGAAAACGGGCATGGACTTCACCACCTGCTCCCAGTCGCTGCGAAGGAACAAGGGCTCGGGAGCGCCCTCCAACTTTACCACCGTGCCCCCGACCAGAGATTGAAGAACCGCGTTCGCGTCCTCTTCGTCCGCGGGCCCGGGGCTCAGGTGAGGCCTCCACATCGGAGAAGAGTACTGCCGGAGTGGAGCCAGCTGCTGCTCCAAGAACTCCCTCAACAATGACGCACCAGTCAACTTCGTTGTCGCCATGTTAGCTAGCCTCAAGTCCGCATCCATCTTCTCCAATACCGGCTTCGCGCGGGGATCTGCGAGCTCCTCCCGGCACCAGTTACTGCCGCTCACGGCCTACTCCGTGGGCGGGATCAGCCGAGGGTGGACGCGCCCGGTGTCAACCAAGACCCACTTGCTCCGGAAGCCATCAGCCCTCTTCCCGGGACTCGAGATGGTAATGGTGCTGCCATGCGCGATGAAGCTCGCGCACGCGGAAGGAGAACTGCCAGTAGTCCGGAGGTAGAAGTAGTGGCGCAGCAAGGCCACCGAGGCTGCACCCCTACGTGGGCCTCGCAGTAGTAAGCGAAGATCGCCAGGAGAAGGACAGAGTTGGGGTGGAGATGCAGAGCCAGCAAGTTGTAATGGCGGAGGACGGAGAAGAAGAACTCGGAGAAGGGAGGCACCAAGCCCGCTGCGATGGCGCTCACAAAGAAAGGGTAATAGGTGCTCCCTCGACCTTCAGGGGAGGCGGAGCCGACCTTGAACACCTCCGTCCCGACGACGCCCTGCGCCGCCGCCATCCGGCACAGCCGGGCAAAGGTGGCCTTGGACACAGTCGACGGGTCCAAAGCGGGGGAATACCAAGCTTCGGCCGGAGGCTTGCGAGGCGCCATGGCTTCCTAGGTCGCGCAACCGGAGTAGATCTACAAGTTTGGAGGAAGAATGGGGAGGCGCAAGAAAGGGGATCTGAGCAGCAACCGGAGAAAGCAAGGGCGAAGTCTGGGAAGATGCCTCTGCTTTGCCAACCCGCGCGGTCGCTAAGGCACCCACGTCCAATCAACCGCCACGCGGCGTCCAAGGCCACAGGCTGTTGGGGCCCGCGGTGCTTCGCCCTTGCCCTTTCGCCTCTCGGCACGGCCAAGTCCATGTGCGCCTTGGGCCCGGGGGTCCCCAGACTTGCCTGCCTGCGGCCTGCGGCGTGGCTCAAGTGGGGGCCCAGCGCGGCCCAGCTTCATCAACACGAGGCTCAAGACCCTCGCGAGGGGCCAAGCCTCGCGAGGCGGACGACACGGCGCATCCTCAGGCACAGCCTCGTCAGGCTGGCTCGCGAGGAGGCAGAGAGTTCAAGGCGGGGTACCTCGCGAGGTGCCCATGACGCAAGCCATGACGACACGGGGCATCAGGCGGGTGCCAGCACGCGCAGCGTCCCTCTTTCCTCTTTGGTGCAAAGGGGGCAAGCGTATCCGCGGAGTACCGAGGCATCAGGCAAAGGTTGCCACTTCGGTGCAACGAGACCAAGACCAGGAGGACTACGAGACGGAGGTCACCATGGAGCCCAGCGCGGCGTCATCACCAGAGCCTTTGGCAGGCGAAGACTGCTTTTGTCAGGATAGATGTACTCGCTGTCCCCCTTCAAATTAGCCCGCCATTGTTGGATCCCTTCCCGCTCAATATTTGGGGAGAGGACCAGGGCCTCTGTAAATAGGACTAGCCACCCACATAGCAAGGGGTTCGATTCCTGGCTGTTCGGTCCGGGATCTGAGAGGGAGAGAGAGAGAGAGGGTGACTGAACTCTTCATAGCAGTTCATCACCACAGCCAAGAACAGTCCCTCGCGAGGCTGTTCTTCCTTGTATTGTTCATCCTCACCAGCCCCAGGAGGCAATCCATCCACCACACACTGGAGTAGGGTATTACACCACATCGGTGGCCCGAACCAGTATAAACCTTGTGTCTTTCGTGCAGCTCTTTTAGTAGTTTCGATCCCATCGAGACGGAGAGGTTGAAGGTGAGATTTCCGCGTGCACCCCAGTGTTCGAACCTTAAGGGTCTGCCGAAACCCGAAATCCGACAGACTCAACATTAGTCATGAAGAACTCACATACTTATTGCAAAAATCTACAAGTCATCAAAAACCAAGCATTACGCACATGCTCCTAGGGGGATAGATTGGTAAGAAAAGACCATCGCTCATCCCTGACTGCCACTTATAAGGAAGACAATCAAATAACACCTCATGTTTCAAATTTGTGACACAACGGTCACCATACGTGCATGCTACGGGACTTGCAAACTTCAACGCAAGTATTTCTCAAATTCACAACTACTCAACTAGCACACTCTAATATTACGACCTTTATATCTCAAAACAATTGTCAAGTATCAAACTTCTCCTAGTACTCAATGCACTTTTTATGAAAGTTTTTATTATACCGATCTTCGATGCCTATCATATTAGGACTAAATTAATAACCAAAGAAAATTACCATGCTATTCTAAGGGACTCTCAAAATAATATAAGTGAAGCATGATAGATCAATAATTTCTATAAATAAAACCACCACCGTGCTCTAAAAGATATAAGCGAAGCACTAGAGCAAAATTATCTAGCTCAAAAGGTATAACTGAACACATAGAGTATTCTAATAAATTCCAATTCATGTGTGTCTCTCCAAAAAGGTGTGTACAGCAAGGATGATTGTGGTAAACTAAAAAGCAAAGACTCAAATCATACAAGACGCTCCAAGCAAAACACATATCATGTGGCGAATAAAAATATAGCTCCAAGTAAAGTTACCGATGGACGAATACGAAGGAGGGGATGCCTTCCGGGGCATCCCCAAGCTTAGGATTTTGGTTGTCCTTGGATTTTACCTTGGGGTGCCTTGGGCATCCCCAAGCTTAGGCTCTTGCCTCTCCTTGTTCCATAATCCATCAAATCTTTACCCAAAACTTGAAAACTTCACAACACAAAACTTAAAACAGAATCTCGTGAGCTCCGCTAGTAAAAGAAAACAAACCACCACTTCAAGGTACTGTAATGAACTCATCACACTACAAAAAAATACACTTCCTTGATGATACATGTTTGTCACAGTAGGTCATGTTTTTTGTCATGCATGTACATCCATGACAAATTTATGACAGAATCAAGATAGTCGTACCTGTCCTGTCATAGAACTGTTCCATGACATTACCAATATTATCATCACGGAAGTGTCCACTTCCATGATGATAAATCGCGTGTCACAGAAGTGCTTTCGTCAAGGGTGACCGACATGTGGCATCCACCATAACGGAATGCCGTTAATCTATCGGGTCGGGTTTTGGATCCGATAACCCGTTAACAGCCCCGATCAATGGGGATTTTCCACGTGTAAAATCATCATTGGCTGGAGGAAACATGTGTCGGCTCATCGTTGGGACAGATGTCATCCACTCATTCGACAGAAGGCGCCTATGATACGTCGACACGTGGCACGGCTCAACAAAGGCCCATTCCTGTGAAAAGGCCGGCCCGTTTGACTTGGTCAAAAGGTGGCGGGTCGGCCCATGTAAATCCCGTTAACGACCAGTTTGCATATAGCCCATTTATAGCCCGCTAACCCAAGGCCCGTTACGCCCTATCCGAATTAGGTCCAGTAGCATCATCTAGGCCACCCAATATGATTCCATCCCGTTTTCACTTCTGGCCCATGTATGGCCCATGACGTCTTTCGGCCAATATGAGGCCCTATGTAACTCTTGGCCTATTAACGGCCCGTGGTGAAACTGGCCTGTAATGAATAGTGTATCACTTTACACCCATTAACAGCCCATGGTGAAAATGGCCCGTAATGAACAGTGTATCACTTTATACCCATTGACGGCCCGTTATTCCATTGGGCCGTTTCCAGCCCATGTTATCTTTCGGCCTTCTCAGAGCCCATTTATTCTTGGGCTCATTTCCAGCATTCGTTTACTTGTGGCCCATTACTGTCATTTTCTGCTTGTGGGCCAAATTCAGCCCGTGGTTATAGTCGGCCCATTTGTGGCCCGTTAATACGTTGGGCCGTTTTCATAGCACCATCAAATACGGCCTATTAACGATGGCCCGTTATGGTCGGCCCATGAACGGACGGTTCCAACTCTAGCCCGTTTACGGCCATAATGCGGCCTGTTATTGGCCCATGTTTGGCCAATTGATCATACTGCCCGTATAAGGCGCATTGATGATACAGCCTGTAGAAGGCCCATCGTTTCTACGGCCCATAGAAGGCCCACTGTTTCTACGGCCCGTAGAAGGCCCACTGTTTCTACGGCCCGTAGGAGGCCTAGTGTCACTACAGTAAATATTAGCCCATGGTTATTGTGGCCTAGTTTTAAAAAATAGGTTATTGCAGCCACTAGCAAACCGCGGAAAAAGAACTGCAATGATCACAAGCAAACAAATAAACAAGACAACAAGGAAATAAATAATCAAGCAACTTACACTAGGCTATCAAGGCTATCACACATATTACATCCACTGGGCATCAAAGTTCGCCACCAGTGCAAATAAATGCGCCGACAAAAGAATATACAAAACTGAGAGCACTTCAGAAGGCGCTAGGCCTGGCCAGGTCGGGCCCCCAAAACAGCTGAAGAAGCTGAGTAGACCTTAGTTGTGTCAACGATAGATGCATCAACACTAGATTTAAGGCATGATGGTGGTGGCACTCCTATGACATCTTCATTGCATCTTTGAATTCAAGTCGGACCTGAGCTGAAGCAAGCCTTTCCGCTTTAAGTTGAGACTGAAGAAGCCGAACTGATTGGGGTAGCGACTACACAGAGGTTGTCTCACACCTACTGGTGAGTAGCTTCAACACACTTTCTTCATCAAGACAGGATCTTAGGGTCATCTCGCTGTCCTCAAGATGGTTTGGCTCACTATCTTCCCTAAAGTTCTGCCTGGCGTAGGAGATACGAGTCTGAAAAAGAAACAAGGAGACACGTAACAGGTTTCACAATTATATAAGCAAATAAATGGATCTGTTCTACATAAGAAACATGTTTTTACAACTACAATTTGAAACTAGTAGTTGTTGCAAACATACAATTAGATGTAAACACCAAAGCAAACAACAGTGGAGGAAATGATGTCTATGCAAATCTATACTAGAACAAAGTTTGAAGGCTTGAGAATGATGAACTTACATTACATGTTAACACGGGCTGGACAGAGCCCTTCTCCACGTTGATGGAAGGATAATTCAATAAATTCCCCAAAGAAAATTCTTTATAAGCGTTGCCATTATTCTACATTTTGCAAAGAGTAAATATAGATCAAATAATATTGGAAGAAACAGAGGATAATGAAGCTCAGGTCCAGACTGATGATACATAATCAAATAGCAATTAATTAAGTATAGCGTTACAAGGCAAAAGGGAGAGAGGAACTGACAAGAGCAATGCAGAGCCCATTATTGTTTTGATATCGTATGATCCTTTGAGCAAGGATTCATCTGAAATTAGTTTTCATACAAGAGAGAAGGTAAGGCACAAGCAGAAATTTAGGAGTTCAAATTTTGAATTGATATCGTAGAAAGTACCTGACGCTGGGCTCCCAGCAGTTCTAATAGGGGTTTGGCCACTTGAGTAGGGGTAAAGTGTGGTACAGTTGGGCCTGTGTTTTCTGTGGCTGCTGATCTATCTGATTTAACAGGTATCACTACCTTTTCCAAATACATAGTTTGTACTCCTTGAAGATCTGCACTCACCCTCTTCCTTTTGGACATCAATTACGAAAGAACAACATTTTACTGGAAAAACAGTGTGACGACACATGGAATAGGTACAGAAAATGGATAGGTATGGCATATACTCATATATGATGCTTAAACTAAGAAGATGGTGTAACAAAGTAGAAGTAATGCAAGAGGTCAGATGCAAAATATGTGCGACCAATAAAACTTTGCAAAGTTAGAGCAAGCACCTCGATGGGTGAATAAGATAGGCCATCCTCCACCATGCCAAGTTTGTTAGCCAGTGGATCGTTCTACAATATTCCTCTCGTGCGCCCATTCTCATATTCATTTTGATAATGTTCAATATCTGACATGCATGAAAACATAAAAACAAGTGAGATTTTCTTTGTAATGCAGAAGTGATTCTAATCCAATACTACCTCCCTGTAAACCCCTTTGTGCTATCTCTGCAATTCTTTTAAAAGATGTGATGCATGCTGTAATTTGTTGTGTACATTAATATAATGTGGCCTACTACTCAAAATATGAGAGCTCCAGAAGTGATGACACTTCGCAGATGATAGCTTCAACATATAGTAAAGAAGAACAAGTTGACCTGGCCTGACAGATTGAAAATATACTAAGGGAGAACAACTCGACCTGACCAGTCGACCGCAAGAGAAGAGTATCATCTTAAAGAAGAGCAGAAGAGCAAGCAGATTGGAGATATTACAAGTCTTTCAATACAATGTCGGTTGGCCACCCATGATGAACAAGAGCGCACAGAGAAATACTATTCTTTCTGGTCTCTCCATATGTGGCTCACATGCTTCGAAACTAAAGTAGGAATATTTAGCTAACCAATTAAACATCTCTCAGTTTTACTAATATCAGATATGAATTTGTACAACTAAGCTTGTTTAGCTCGATGGGTGGAGCAGTGCTATTACGACATGAACCAAGTAGGCTGATTGTGGTCATCATAAAATGGGGAAAACATAAGCATGATGAGTACAATGTTGACCGTGGTAGTGGGATGGCATATCTGAATCTGCAAACCGCGCAAAGGGTAGTTAGCAACCGATGTTTGCTTTGAAATAACAACTAAGATTTGGTATGGACAAGAAAGTATGGTCAACAAGTGACAAAGAAATGCAATTATGCTGCCTCTCTATATGTCGCGACATGCATTTGGAAACTCAAGTGTGACCTTTAGCTAACCAATTAAATGTGTCGGTTAACTAATATCAGTATCATATCACAATCATATTTGAACAACTAAGCTTTAGAATTCTGAGTGTTGTGTTGTTTAGCTTGAAGGGTGGAGTAATGCTAATACGATAGAAAGCACCTACGTAGATCATAGTAGAGTAGATAAAAGGGGAAAACCCTAAGCATCAAGAGAAAAATCAAGAAAGTGGAACTAGCTGGACCAGTGGGTGGCACACATGCTTTTCGAAATGAATATAGGAACATTAGGTGACCAATTAAATGTTCTCTATTTTAGTGATATGAGCATCATATCAGATTCGTATTTCAACACATAAGCTTTGGGTTGAGGTCTTGAGGAGCAGTGCTAGCACGACACGAAGCACCTATGATGATGGTAGTGAATATAAAGGGGGGAACCATAAGCTTTACGAGTATAGTGCCCGTGCCATGGCGGATCTGAAGGTGCAAACCAGACAAAGCTACTTCGCAACCAATGTTTGCTTGCAACTAGCCACTACGATTTGGTACGGACAAGAAAAGTACAGTAAACAAATTATGATCTATTTTCTGGGTGAGATTAATAACTTAAGCACATATGGAAGAGTACCACCTCTCTTGCGACACCGTGTAGGCCCATGCTGATATGTTGAGGGTGCTGCGGGTGCGATGGCTGTCGGCGGCGGGGAAGAAGACTTTAGACGGCGGACGGCCGGGTTGGGGGATATATCCTGTTGCCGTGGACGAGGCAGTCGTTGGAGCGGCAACGGCAAGGTGGACGACGGCGCTGATGAAGCGAGAGGAGGTTATGAAAGCATCCTGGTCCAGCGTCGTGGATGAGAGACGTCCATCTCTTGAAGTGGAGGACGGGGTAGGGGTAGCGGCTCCGGCAAGGTGGAGGATGGGGTGGTGGACGGAGGAGGCTGGCCGCAGTGCGGAGGTTGTTGTGCCGCCGATGGTGTATGAATGGGGAAATGGAGGGGAGGGGCAGCTCAAACTTTGGGACGCGCTTCTCTGAAATGGGGGAAAGTTACGAACTTATCCCCTGTTTAAAATTTCGGACATCGCGTCGATTGGGGATAGGACGGTAATCTCGCATCTCCCAAATATTTGCCGGTAACTATTTCAGGCGAGGAGAGGGTGTTTTGCCGCTCACAGTTGGTGCCCACGGTGTATGAACGGGGCTGACAGGTAGGGCGGTTGTGTCACGTCTGATGGAAGTTATACATCTGCCCCTATTTAAAATATTAGCCTACATTGATTTCAGACGAGGAGAGTTTGTTTTGCCATCCACCGTGTATGAATGGGCAAATGGAGGAAGAGACACATGTCTTTCGGACGAGCTTGAATCAAATGTGTTTTGCCACCCACGTTTGGCGCCCACCGTGTCTGAATGGGCTGAGAGGCCATCGTGTCTTGTCTGATTGAAGTTACTAGTCTACCCCTATCGAAAGCAGTGTAAATCCGGTCGATAAGGATGTCAAGTGTCAGGGGTAGCCAGTAATTTCCATCTCGCAAACACTTGCTTCGGGCAGCCCACAAATTATAGTGCGTGTTTAGCCACTTCGTTCAAAACTTGGGAGAATTAGCATTCACGTTTGCCCTGGGACCTGGCAAACTAAATTCAAATCCAATTTGTATTCGATTATGAATATCCATAGATAATTATACATTTGTTATTTATTTCTTCAAAACCACAACAAAGATTTATTCCACCTTTATATATGATTATGATTTAGAAATGCCGTGATCTTCGAATTCAGTAGGTTTGATACACTCTGAGTCAAATAGTTATTTCATCCAATACAATATGCTCACATGAAAAAAAGTTCACCTTATGTCAATCATACAAGTACTGAGGATTACCTCGCCTAAAAAATTCGGATCATTACAACACATGTACAACATAGGGGGTCTTGCAACATAATCCATTCAGAGACATGACACAACATGCAAGTACAATAATCTAATGACAATTTGAACTGGTATCTAAAGAAGAACCGGGATTACCTTGGGCTTCAGATAGCAGAAACAGCAGGACCTCGTCCGTCTTCAAATGCAACATTCTTACTTCCTCCAATTCTTGGGTTGCTTGCATAATGCGTGCCGCTAATTCCGTAATTTCTAGCCTCAAGATAAAGATTACCTCATTCATGGCAGCCACACCATTTCTTTCTGCCTCTAGTAGAGCCTCAAGCACTATAATATCTATGCTCAGACTGCTCTCTAGCGGTGTTGCCTCTGAACTGCTACCATCTGGTAACATGGATGGTGCACTGCTTCCACAAATAGATTCTGGGTTTGTACATTGTGTCCTAGTGTGAACGGCATCCTGAAAGGTTTCCGCTGGTCATCAGTAAGAGATAGTTATTGTATGATCCAGGCAGTAAGCTTACATGGTAAACGACGGACGAATTATATTGCCGAGCATGGCAAACTATATTTAAATGGTTCGAAGCAGCATCAGCTAAAAAGAAAATTAAAATGGTAAGATGAAACTAGGGATGTAAGTGGCAAATAAACGACTTCCGCCAGTCCCATCTAGTTAGTTTTTGCTACCTCCCTAGTTCATTTTCCTCAAAAAACAAAAACTCTTTTGAACTATCATACCACTAATGGACTTTAATCGGGATTAAACGGGACCCAGTTGACATCCCTAGTTGAAAGGGGTGTACAACCACTATATTTAAGTTGCCAAGGCATCGAAGCAGTTGAAATAATCTGAGAAAGCACTTAATAGTGTGGCCTCATATAAACTACAAAGACAGTCTTGTGATGAAGTTGAGAGGAAAAGTTAAGGACTCAAATGAAATAGGCATGCATTTCTTTACGATAGTACAGTAGGCACTGCTGACATATTGGCCAACTCAGGTATAGCATAACAACAAATAAGCATTCGAATCAAGAAATACAACAAAATAGACAACTGAACTCTTTGTAATTCGGTAGGATTACACGTTGAGGGCACAAGCCAAGAAAGCAGCCCACTCGCATTACATTTCACATGTACTAAAACACACTGGCTTACCATATGTTGTTGTGAAGCCTAGCTGTTGTTGCAATGTTCTTTGAAGATATCGTCAGCATCCCGTGGTTGCAAATTTAGTTGTTGTAGTTTATTCTGCACCATCTATTTAGGTAAAATTAATTTTAATCACATGCACTGGTCCGAATTGATCATCAATGGTTCATCTAAACTAACGAAAGAAGGGTGTGTGCATACACGACAATATATCTGCTTCCCTCTATTTTATGCTTGTTCGAGGTACCAGCCCCAAAAGAACAAATATTTTGCTTGATGGGGTTGGCAGCTCCATAATTAATAGAAGCATCAAATTAGTCATGCAACTTGGGAAGATCAAGAACACACAAACTAGTAATGAATAGAGGCTCGGAGCAGTGATGTAATAGCTAGCATCAGAAAATGTAGGGTAAAACAAACAAAAAGCAGCGGAACCACATGCTAGTTTGCTGATGTGTAATTAAGCATAGAGAACATTAAGCAGTCTGATGGAAACAACAGGTGGCGTCAGAACAAAACCAAAGCATATTAACTATATGTGCACCGGTATGTAATTTAGCACATGTAACATGTTCACTGCCAGAAGTATTGCCCTATAGGTGCAAGAAGAATAACGCGTCTCATGAAAAACTGAATGATGCCCTGAAGAAATTCAAAGGTGCGGTGCTTATGCTAGGAAAGTGAACGTAGGCGCCAGCCGTTGGATAATAGTACCTGATTCTCGGCGGCATATGGGTATCATTGTCATACTTGATAGCTAAGGATCATCGATGGTGCTCGTGTTGCGGTTGAGTTTGGGCCGGCTGTCACCGTCGCTGAAGCGGCTCCGATGCTAGGGTTGCGGCGCCTGTCGACATACAAGAAAGCTCATCTATGGTAGGTGAACAGTTGCACGATAAAGTGAAAAATCGAAGGAGTACAAATCGAAATAACCTGATGAGGCTGCGGCATCGGTAAAGCATGGCCAGTGGACTTGAATATGGCGTCCGTGGAGCGGGTCCGGTGCAGCGGACGAAGGCTTCGGCGGGCGCGTTGTACAGTGCTTTCGGTGAGGCGGATCTGTTGCGGCGGACGAGGGCTTGTATGAAGGGCCAGCGAAGGGGCGGACGAGGGAGTCAGTGAAGGGCCTACGCTGTGGTGTACGAGGGCGCCGGTTAAGCAGATCCGGTGCGGTGGACCATGATGGCGGTCAAGGAGATCTGGAGCGGTGGACAAGCCTGTCGCTGAAGCGGCTCCGGTGAAGTGGTGAGTTGGCAGTTGGGGGTTCCAAGGTGCGGAAGGTAGATCCGGCGGGGTGTGAGGTCCACCGCTGCGGCGGAGGACTAGATTTTCCGGCTTGCCGTGGTTGGGGGGTCGGGGAGGGGAAGGGAGGGGGCAAAGAGGGGAAAACAATGGAGTTACCAAAGCAGCCCTTTTCCGTTCATGTGGCAGGGGTAAACAGGAATATCGTAGGGCCAAACTTTTGGGCGCGTGATATTTCGATGTGAGCGGGAAGTTTGAAAGCTTTTGGTGCCTAAAATTATAAGTATCCTACTCTCATACGGCCGACTATGATATCATGGCCGACAATTTGTTTGTTTTGCATGCAAAAAATGTGCAAGTTTTGAAAATCAATGTCACCAACTCGAAACTTAGATTGTCCATTCAATTCAAATATGGATCATTGAGCTACTACAAGCAAATACCATCATATGGTCCAATTCAAATGAAATTACAAATGTGTTTATCCTAAATATGATGACAAAAGCAAAAAATGTGTATGTGTATGAATAAAGTGGATGATTATAAAGTTTGAACATGCCCATATGTGTATATCTCTAGGTTTGATATACGAATTTGAAATCACGAAATCCCGGCTTAATAAATGTACCTCCGTTTAAATGAATTACAAACGCTAATGATGGAGTCCAATTCCAAAATTCCAATCTTAGGTTTGTAATTCTGGTACATCAAGGTATATCACGCATGTTCAAAAGTATCGTTATCTCATAGTACAAACTGTGAAACAAATTGATCAACCATGAGTGCACAATATCTCAGTTACACTAAAGTCCCTCAAATATAGACACCTCACTCTTTATCTGAAGTCAACCCCCCCACCACAACCACACACACACACACACACATAGAGAGAAGTCGTTCTCTCCCCCCAAACACCAACACACAAGCACATTAACACCCCTCTCTCTTGTAAAGTCCGGACCCCAACATAGGTCTCTGTCACTTTGTCTCTTGGGCATGCACACATCTCTTCCCTCACTCTCTAGGTCTCCCGCTATCTCTCTTACCCAAGCACACGCACTATGTAGAGTGTATATTTCCCATACACACAAAACGTCGCCCCCAAACGTCTATCTCACTAGTTATGTGGTTCTCACACACTCACCTCACACACCACCCCCACTACAAACAAGCACACTTTTTCTCCTTGTGCACCACTCTCCTCTTTCTATCTCTCCCACATGCAAAGCCGCCCCAGCTCCTTCCCTGTATACATATTTGTCGTGACTCTTTGCATAGCTCCCTAATGTATAATCGTTCTCGATTTCGCACATTGTTCTCTACACCATCTATTCTAGATCTCTCATGAAGTCCCTATCACACACACGATGACTCGCTTCCCTTGCGTCTCCGTTCATAGGCCAATTTCGAACAACTTCAACATTGTCTCCCTATCTATACACTATTTATGGACACAAACGACCCCTCTCGCCCCCTCTCTTCCTCCCTCTCTCTCTCTCTCTCTCCGTCGCTAGCTCTGTCTTTCTCTCGCTCTCACACCCCTCTCCCACACACACACTCGATATCTCTTCCAAGTAGTCTCCTCCCCCCGCCCGCACTTGTGCTATCTCGCTACTACACATGTCACACCATTCCCCCTTCCCTTATACTAGGTTCACATAATCAGTGGTCTCTCTACTCCACATACACTCTCTTCCTCTCACACACAAACGTGTGCACAAACACACACAGACACGCACAAACACCCATTTATCTGGATCCTCATCTCTCCTCATGTCCGCATGTGTATCTCACACACTCACTCTCTAATTATGCATATGTGTCTCCACGTTACACAACACAAAGCCCCATGTACATTTCTCTCTCTATCCTCCACACACATAGACACAAAGAATCTGTTATCATTGCCTCAGTCTCTAACATATCACACACGCACACTATCTCTCTCTCTCGCAAACACGCTCAACAAGGGTTTCCCCGTGAATAACTTACCGTCTATTCATCAACAGTCGTGGCAGTACGGCGAACACAAGACATGAAAAAGAAATAAATCTACACGTGCTTAGACCACCTAGTATGACTACTAGGACTAGAGCAAGCCAAAAAGCGCGCAACCGTTACCCCCTCCTTGTCGGCGATGGGAAAATCTTTGTTTTACACAGTTGAGAAGTCATTGTGCTAAGGCCCCACTTGCCGAGGTGTTGAATATAATGTAGATGCTAGTTTACGGAAGCAAGTATCAATAATACGTTTGTATCTCCATACTTATATTTCTTCTCTTATAAAAAACCGAGTTGGTGATGATGGTACGTGTGCCATCTTGCAATATAGACCATCTGATCTATATCTGACGGATGGAAATTAAACGAAAAGATACCGGCACCCCTCTCCACATTTGCAGACAAGGCCTTCCCTTGTTCATCCATATCTCCAACAAACCTCATTGTTGAGCAATTAAGAAAGGAAGCCTCTAGAACAAACTGGCCTGGTGGCCGATGCCGGCGTCGTCAATCCCCATGCCTCCGCTCAGTCCGACCACCAACCACCACCACACCCCACTCTTCTTCACCTTATCTCATATTTCTCGAGATATCTAGTTTTTACACATTGGATTACTCCCGCAAGGGTCAATCACAACAAGTGTTTTATAAAAAAATGCATCTTGATGTTCCGTGCAATGCACGGATCTTACTAGTACACCTACACAAGACTAAGTTGGTGATGCTAGTGTGTCTGCCATTCGTCGTTTCTGACCATTAGATCTACATCTAACGATTGTGCGGTAAGTTGTTGCCTTTTCTCACCAACATCCCACTTGTCTACCAATTTGCATAAAACCCATAATTAGTATCTTAAAACCAACCACTTCCTCCCCGACCTCACCAAAACAGCCCAAGGAATATATTCTAATTGAAACATAATATATCTCTAGTGACATATGTATATCAAAATTAGAGTGTTTTGTACCAAGTTTGTGAATAAGTATTATTCTAATTATGATTCGTTACAACGAACATGAACATTGCTAGTATTTCCAACCATGCCTTTTTCCCTAGTATTCCAGAGTTTCGAGTTTTCCATCAAGATATTAGTCAGTCATGGTTGATATTTACTTTCAATCATGTACACATATGCACTATGTAACTAGCCTTGCTTATTGGCTTCCAAAGCTTAACTTTCACTCCTACTTACAATATGTAGAGTATTTAACAAAAAACTACCACTTTCAACCATCCATAGGAAGAATATATTGTATAAAAAATAGGAAAAACATACCCAAAATTTCTTAATCCACGCAAAAAAACTACCTAGTACTCCTAACAAGGCAGCTTAAACCAACACATTTTGTTTGACCGTTGACAGGAGGGACCCACATCTGACCTTCTATCCTGTTATTCCCCCTCAAATCATTATTTTTCCTGAACATTACTTCAAACAGTATTGATGCGTGTTCGTCGGTGGTGCCGGTGATGAGCGAGTTGGCCGCCGCTCTGCCAGACGGGCCGGACGCCGCGCTGGCCTCCGCATGGGTTGGCAGGATGGCCCGAGCGTGACTCACGAGTGAGCAAGCGGCCAGGCTGGCCTTCGCTCGAGCCAGATGGCTGGCCTTAGCGCGGCGCGCGCAAGCAAGCCGCCGCGCTGCCGTGCCAATCTAGCTAGCAAACCTTTCAGACAAGCAGCTAGACGAAGCTATCTTGGCTAGCTAGCGGCCGTGAGCGCCAGACGGAGCTGGCATCCGGGCTGCCGCAACATGGGCCCCGCAGTGCCGGCGGTTTTGACCTCGCCTTCTGCCGGCGGCGGTAGCTGCGTCCCATGGCCGAGGATGACTAGGTGGACGGGCCGGAGGTAGGAGGTCACTCGAGGATTTTTTGTTGGTAAGAGCATGTACAATGGTTGATAAGGTAGTCTTATCTTAAGTCTGCCATGTATGCAAGTTGTAGTAGTTTCTTGGCATTTTAGGGGTTTCTTGTAACGAACAATGTATGTACTACTAGCGACAAAAGGCGATTCTAGGTTGCGTTGTACTCCAACTAGTACTACTAGTGGTCGCGGGAGTGTATACCTCGTTTTGTGGGTTCAATCCCGGCCGAACGCACGGCGGCCTTTTTTTTAAAGTAGTACTACTACACTTCGCTACGAGCCAATATTTTACATGGGTAGTTTGAGTTTGGAAGTCAAATGGATGTGCGCCCCCACAATCTGGGTGCACTGGATAGCCTAGTCACGTGAACGGGTTTTCCTTCCCAGCATCCCGTGGCTTGCGTGCTCGCCCTAGCCGCACCTCGGTTGTAGCTTCCTCGTCAGCTAGTAGCATATTTAAACTAGCGCCTCCCAATTAAGCCCGAGGAGCCAGAAAAGCCTGGTGGGGCATTGGGAACTATGCAATATGGCTCTGTACGTAAAGTGCTCTACTACTATACTCTGTAGCTTGTGGCATTGCACGCATGGACTTCACTCCATTATCGGCTCTACTATAAAAGAAATTCCTCTTGACGCGTTTTTTTTGAAACGAAGGAAAAAGCTTTGCTTCATCTCATTCATAAAGAAGGAACTACTAACAAAGTTCGACGAGATCCATTACACCTCCACAAATGGAAGCAAAAAGCCTAGTCACGCTGTATCAAATAACTCAAATGTTCTGCCCCCACAGTAATCGTCGCTGATAAACAAGCTGCTAGTGTGTGCGTGAGAGGAGCGGCTGAGTAGGCCAGCTACGTGAGAGGAGCGGCTGAATAGAGCACCGAGAGTACCCACTAGGCCACTACGCATGTGTACTTCCCCTGCATTGATAGTACAGCGATGGTTCTAGAGAATAGTAG
Source organism: Triticum monococcum (assembly GCA_034509565.1). Classification (NCBI taxonomy): domain Eukaryota; kingdom Viridiplantae; phylum Streptophyta; class Magnoliopsida; order Poales; family Poaceae; genus Triticum; species Triticum monococcum. The sequence continues at coordinate 209,020,102 of CM067847.1, read as the reverse complement.
TACCCTCCACTTCCAGCTGTAGCTCCTTGGCCCTGAGATTCGTGCACTATACTAGACTAGACTAGACTAGACTAGACTAGACTAGAAGTAAATTACATCGCACTACTAGTTGGGAAAAGTGGTACTAGTACTGCTACAGTACGAGTACATACTCCTCTGTCACATAATGTAAGACGTTTTTGACACTAGTTGGCGTGTACAAAAAATGGCAAAAACATAACCAAAATTTCTTAATCCACGCCAAAAACTACTACTTGGTGCCAAAAATTTCTTACTAGTGCTATTATTTACAATATAATGCAATCCCATAACGTTCCATAATCCATTTCTTTCAAATAAATCTCTTCTGGAGAGAAGATTGCTATCTCCACGCGAGCTTCTCATAGGCCAGCGCCACCGCATGCAGTCATGTGTGAGAGAGGGACACATCCATGGAGCATGCAGAGAGAGGAGAACGCGGGTGGACAACCAATGGGCTGCATGGGGCATTTATAGCTGCTAGCTCCTCCCATCCATGCGCCAGGGGTATTTCTGTCCAGAAAGCATGCAGCGAGCCCCTGCCTTGGTATCCGGGTCTGCTCTTATGCGCAGAGTAAAAAGAATCGGAGGGAGTACTAGTAGTAAATAATAGCCTCACCCCTTCGCTGAGGAACGATTTACAGTTGGAAGGGACGAGGCCCTGCAGTTACTACGCTCTTATCTCCTCCTCACCAGTTCCCCTTCCCCTGGAGAGAAGGCGGTTCGTCGCTACTCTCATGGATTCGCCAGGCGGTTCTCCTCCTTGTCGGGGTTAGGAGTCCTTGGATGATGATCCTGTGGGAGAAATCGCATGTCGCTCCGACATCCTCACCGCCGCAAGACTCGGTGCTTCCTGCACCAACTTTTTCAAGATGCTGCTTAAACAAGCTTGGGAAAAGGCCATGCTTGTTGGTCTTCCATGCGTCCTCGAGGAGAAGGTTCTTCTATGGTACAATCCTTCGAAAAGTCCACCGCTCCCTAGCCATGGTTGCACGTTGACTCCGCTAGAGTTGCCGACGTTGAGAGGTAGTCGGATTTTGCCCGATGAGCAGGTCAGTAATGGAGTTTGATCATGTAGTACTTAGTCATTCCATTTCCATCCCGTAATTTTTCCGCTGCCCGCCGTCTTATATATAGGTCTGGGTCGGTGCCAAGAAGATTAGCTTGCATACCTCCGGCCGGATACCACCATCATTTTGCACAACATCCACAGCAGTGCGGCCGTTCCGGTAGACCCCTTCTCCACCATTGGGATCGGCCTTCCGGACTGGATGGGCTTGAATACGTATGATGATGCCTACATGAGATTGAAGAAGATAGTAATTGCGGACCCGCCGACAAAGTGACGCGGCTACGATGGTTACTATCTCATCGCGCTGTTCGACATAAGGATCGCCATCAATGCAAGAGGCAGCAACGGCAGAGGCTGGCGCATGTTGGCGGTAGCAGATTTGTACCCCTACATGTTCGAAGACACCATGTGCCATCTAGGCCGCATCTTCACGGTGACAACCCAGGTACTTGTTTCATTTGGTTGCCATCCTACGATACGGGAGATTACAAATGAAATGCACAAACCATCATTTGTATCCCTAACGATACTCCATTATTTTGCAGGGACCAGTCATCCCCCGATCAAAATAAGATCGCCGATCCTGGATGTGCATTTGCATCCCCGATTCGGTCTAACCTGGAACCTTGTAGCTGACTTTGGCATATTGGGATCAACTATCTTAGCAGTCGTTACCCATGGTACCACTAATGTGCAACATGGTCACACAATCTACCACGACCGGACCGTCACCATCTACCCAGGTATTCCATTTTTTAACCCTCTCGCCTTCTCTTTCATTGTTGTACTAGTAGGAGTACTTTGTAGCTTGGAGGACGCGTATAGCTAGCTAGGCCCTTGAAGACTTGAACCCACTAGCTGCCACCATTTTTGTTTTTCCATGTCTTACTATCTCATCCATGTAGCCAAGAGTGGCTATATATAATAAGCCGGTTATTTTACTTCCTCTATACCAGAGTAGTACTATTTGCTGCACAGTATTACTGACCGCCATATTTGAGCACAACATTATTATGCATGGACCTTGACTATGTATGTCACCATGTGTCCAGATCTGGGATGCCGCGTGTACCAGATGAACGGCGCCGAGTTCGACCCCCGTGATGCTATGTGGGTGCCGAGGAACACTCTTGGAGAGTACTCGCTTTTCATCGGGGACAGCTACCCCATTGTGAAGCGGATGCCACCTTCCTTGCACGACATGAAAGGCCTGCCGTTCATGAAGCATGGTTGTGTCTTTAGTGTGCACTGCCCGATGAACGACATGCTGGGACACGCTATCCCTGATTTATGCCGCTTCAGCTTCGATGAGTCTCCATCGTGTGGAACCGGACTAGAAAGCTGCGACAATGATTCCCATTGCCCACCTCTATGGATCGTGCCATCCATGAAGAACACCTAGGACTGGAACCTGGAGGAGGACATGTAGCCCATCTATAATGTGTATGTGGAGTACGGTAATTGTGAACGATAGCATTGTGAATATATGTAGACTACTCGTGCACAAATTTATCACATGAATTGGGGATGAAGTTGTGTGGCATACTGGCATTTGTCCTTTAGAATTTATTACTAGTAAATGTGTTATGTGTACGTGCAACTTGTGTAGTTGTTGCACGGGCTCCAACAAGCTCTTTGAGGAAAAAGGTGGCACATCTTTGGATATACGTGATGTGGCGGCATCATACAGTAGCATCATTCGCTATAGTTGTAGTACACTCCTACTAGGACGACAACTCCTATAAAACCTTGCACTTGGCTCTTTGCCTCTTCGGGAGGTTCAAGAATTCGTACTCGTGTGAACCTTGCACTTGGCTCTTCGCCTCTTCGGAAGGTCCCACAATGATGATACTACAGTACAATATGCTTCTGGCAATCTGACACCGATTGAACTGCTACACGTCCACCGCAAGGGCGAGGGAGAGGGAGAGGGAGTGGGTGTTGTAGTCAAATCCCTCTCCTCGTCCTGCGAACCACCGTGCGCGTGGGCGAGGGAGAGGCATAGCAAGCAAGCTTCTCCTCGTTCGGCGAGTTGACGGGACACATCAAAGTAGTACTAGTAGTAGTAGTCCATACTGTGTCCTTTCCGATTAATATGTCTTAATTTGAAACGAGAAAAATACACTGGCGGTCAAACATATGTAACAATACGCTCTTTACGGTCACTATATATAGTTTTGCGGCGATTATACGATCACTAGCTCATCGTAGAGCACCGTATTGCACCCTACTGACCGGCCACATAGTCGACATGGCACTTTGTTGACTGGTTAAATTGTCACCTGGTTTCTGGGTCCCACCTGTCAGTTGGCAGAGCAAAGAAATCAGTTAAACAAAACTTTACGCAAGCGCGACACGAGTCCAACCCTTGTGCGCGAACCGCCCTGGCTGTGTATGTGAGTGCATGCACGTGTCCTCCCTTGGTCTTCCAACAAAGAGTGTACATCGGCTATAAAACAAAGAGTGTAGTACATTGTCGATGTACTAAAGTAGGGGTACCTTAGTATCCCGAACTTGTGCACGGGCAGTCGCAGCGACCCGCGGCAAGGCTTGCCGGGAGACCGCCAAAACCCTCCGTGGTTCCTTTGGAGCCATTCAAGAACAAAGTATCCAAGAGCAAAACAAGGCCTCGGCAAGAGGAGCTTGCCGGGAAGGGGACAAGACCCCGGCAAGAGGAGCTTGCCGGGAAGGAGACAAGGCCCCGGCAAGAGGAGCTTGCCGGGAAGGAGACAAGACCCCGGCAAGAGGAGCTTGCTGGGAAGACCAACCAGAGCATTTCAAGAAGATCGCTGCAGCGCGCTACGCACCCCGACAAGACCCGGTGAGCGACAAGCTCCCGGACGCGACAAGGCAACATCCGCGGCGAGGCGTTTGACGCGGCAAGCTACTACCCCGCAGCCCGCGCTCCAGCTCACCCACCAACGTGTCGCCCTGGGACCATTCCTGGCGTACGTGGCGGGAGGCTGTGCAGCCAGGGGCATGCGGTGGCAAGCAGGCGCTGACAAGGAGCCATCGTGGCAAACGGTGGCGCCCCTGACGGTCCCTTTCCGCCCCGTCTAAGCGACACAGACAGGCATTTAATGCCTTTGTCCCCTGCCGTCGGGTTAGGTAGGATACAACAGTTGTAGGCGGTGGAGCCAACTACCACCCCTTTTACGTTTTTACCCTCACCTCTGTTGCCACGTGTTGGTGACCCCTTAGACATATAAAAGGAGGCCCATGCGCAACAGAGAGGAGAGGACAACCATTCTCACGCTCGGCCTCACCAGCTGCTTGAGTGTACTGTAGCACTCGCCGCTCCCGAGCAAGAACTCAATACTACCACCAAAGCAGGAGTAGGGTTTTACGCATCCGTGCGGCCCGAACCTGGGTAAACCGATCGTCTCGCTCGTGCGTTCCTCCTCGATCTGCTCTTTGTGCATCCACCGCCCCCTGCCGAACCAAAAGGGGCTCGGTCCACCGATCCCCATAGGTGTGGGAGGGATCAGACACCCTCGACAGCGGCGGCATCTTCGGCCCGCTTGACGGCTCCGCCAACTGCCCGCTCGCGCGCGGCAAGTTCCTCCTTGTGGCCATCGAGGTTGACCTTCCGCTGTGCCAAGTCGCCCCCCTGCGAAGACAACTTCTCCGTGACAAGCCGTTGGCGCTCTTCGACGTCGGCCTTCTCGAGGAGGAAGGCCTGCTGCGCCACGGCGAGTTGCTCCCGCTCCTTTCCCAGGGAGCGGAGAGCTTCCTGGTGGGTGCCTCGGAGCTCTTCTACGCGCTTCTCGATGTCAGCGCCAGCCTTCGCCACGAGTGCTTCACGGGACTCCAGCTTGGCCTGCCGGGCGCGGTAGAGCGTCACTAACTTCCGTAGCAGGCGCTCCTCTTCAGGATCGCCGCCGCTGCTGCTTGGCGCATCAACCAGCTTCAGCCCGGCAGAGGCAAGCACCTCTCCGTCCAGCGTCTCCCCCTCGATCAGCGCCCTGGAGCGTGACGCCCAGGGGAGGCTGATGAAGATGTTCTCGTGGGCCTTCAGGTAAATGCCAGGCTAGGGCTCTTCGGAGCCCGCCGCAGCGGCAGCGGCGGAGGAGTCGGTGGTCGGAGCAGCGCCTGGCGCTCCTGTGGCCTCCGAGCCGACAGTACGACCACCAGACTCCCCGCCCACCTCCGCGGCGGCAGCCCTGGCGGCCTCGTCGCCGGCGCCGGCTGCTTCATCGGCGGCGACCTCCGTCTCCATCGGCTCTGCAGCAGATGGATCTGATGGCCGGAAGAGGGGAGAAGATTCAAGCAAAATTCGAGCAAAATCCAAGAGGAAGATCAAGAAGCCGAAGTAGCCAAGGGGAGTTTGGAAGCAAGGGAGTTACTTGTGCCAGGGCCTGCCGCAGAGGTCTCCGTCACCGGGGGATCGCTGGCGCGGTCCCTTGCCGGAGATCCTTGCCGTGCCGGGGGCTCCTCCCTTGCTGGAGCCTCCTCCTTCGCCGGGGGCTCCTCCCTTGCCGGAGTCTCCTCCCTCGCCAGGGGCTCCTCCCTTGCCGGAGACCTCTCCCCTGCCGGAGGACTCTCCCTTGGCACTTTGGGAGCGGTCTCCAGGCTCTCCTGGTGAGGCTGCTCTGCTCCTGCACGAGTCAACAAACAAGCATCAGCACAACAAGGATCTTCGTGCGCGCCCAACAGCGGGAAGTAAACAAGACGCTTACGCTGGGGGCTGCTCTGAAGATCAGCCGCCGGGTCCGACGAGTTCGTCTCGGACACATCCCCTGTTGACGCAGTGGGTTCGTCCTCGATGACGATCACCGGCACCTTGGCTCTCTTTGCCGCTCTCTAGGCAAGAGTCCTAAAAAGGAATGGATTCAGAGAAAGACAAGTGAGATACAAGACAAAGCAGCAAAGATTGAAGAATTGCAAGTACAAAAAGAAGAACTTACTCCTCCTCTTCTTCCTCGTCGGAGCTAACCGCGGAGAAGTCGAAATCCGGCCCGCGTCTGGCACGGGAAGTTGGAGGGGTAGGCTCCCTTGGTCGCTTGGCGGGAGCAGAGGCAGCAGCCCGGGAAGACCCCGCTCCAGTCGAAGCAGCGGCATGGGGCGCTCCCGCGGTGGCGGTGCTTTCCGCGGTGGAGCGCGTCGTGTGGCGCGGCGACTGCTGGCCGGCCTGCCGCCTTGCTACATCCCCGACCTTGCGGAGACGCCTTCTTGGCGGAGAAGGAGGCGCAGCTGGCGGCGGGCTATCGGAAGACGCAGTGGAGGAAGAGTTGATCTCCAGCGAGTCGCTCGCATCCCCGGCAGGCTCGCTCGGCTCAGCGCTGCCCCCGGCAAGATCTTCCTTGCCGGCAAGTTCCTCTTCCCGGGCAAGCTCTTTCTTGCGGAGGAACTCCTCTCGCTCGGCACGAGTTTTTGCCTCTTCTGCCGCCGCTTCCTCCAGAGTAAACCCAAATTCCCCTTCCGCTGCGGCTGCTGCTGCCTCTTCCAACCTGGTGGCTATGTACGCCAGCTCCGCCTCGGTGGTGTCGCGGATGAGGCCGTCCCTCTCGTCCACGCGGATTGGCACTTCCACCAGGTCGTCGAAGAACTGCTGCACGACCTCGTCTGCGGGCTCTTGCCAAGTTCGCTCGATTCTGTGCGAGTCGCACAACGGCATCATCGCCCGGATGCGGTCGAGCGCAGAGTTGTTGCACAAAGGGACGATGCCCTGCGGCAGCCTGAAGACTTCGGGGTGATCCGAATCGTATTTGAAGAGCTCCTGCAGCATGCTAGTGTGCTCGAGGACAGTGAAATTATAGTTGAGGCCTGGGCGCAGCCTCATAATGTCCGCCGCGTTCTTGAACTCCCAGGCAGGTCTTCCCCGTTCCTGCAGAGGGGCAATGCGGCGGCGAAGAAAGTCTGCGCCAATAGCACCTACGGTGAGTCCGGCAAGCCTAAGGCGCTAGATCCTGGTGACAGCAATCGTCAGCTTGCTGTCTTCCGGGGCCAAGTCACTCCAGTCATTGCCGCGCACTGCTGCTGCTTGGCGCCGGACGGTGAATGGCTGCGGGCTCTCTTCGATAATCTGGCACCAATCTGCTCTCCACTCCGCCCACTTGCCACGGAACTCCCCCTCCAGATAAGATTCCTTCTTGCCGGCTCTTGAGACCCAGGTGATTCCGCTGGACAGAGTCTCCCCTCTCTCTACCCGAGGGATAATGTGACGCCCGGGTAATTAAGCTACAGTTATCCTTTGCTAATGATGCCATGTCACCACTATTACTGTTACTAATCTCACGTTGATCCAAATCCGGTTCCAATTCAAATTCAAATAATAAGTGAAATTCTAAACTTCTCAAACATGAAAACTAAAATGATCATCATGTGGCAAATAATCCCTAACTTATTTTAGATGTTGGAACCAACCTTTTCCAAAATGTTTAAGTGCCTAAACAATATAAAAACAGGGGCTAAAACATCTATTAAATATTTTTAAATAATAAACAAATGTAAAACTAATTTATTTAGTGCCAAATTAATTATGAAAGTAGCCTAACTAATAATGCTAATTTAGGGACTGAGTTGATATATTATAAAACTACATATAAAGTAAATCTAAAAGAAACAGAAAATAGATAAACAGAAATAAAAGAAAAAGAAAATACAAAAGAGAAAACAAAGCAAATAAAAAAAGGGAAAACAGGACCCCCCCTCGCTGGGCCAAGTGGCCCAGCTGGCCTCAGCTGCCCGAGCGGGCCGGCTCCCCCCACGGCCCAGCCGCCCCCCACGCCTCCCTTATCCCCCCACTCCCACCGAACCCTAGCCCATACCCCCCCACTCCCCCCCCCCCGCTCGGTCCACTCCCTCCCGATCCGATCTGGATCGGGATCCCGTTGACACCGTCGCCGACCCCCGCGGCCACTACGCTGGAGCTGCCACCGTCGCCCTCCGCCTCGACCCTCCCCCCCCCACTCTCTCCTCGCGCCCCCTCCTCTCGGACCCGATCTGGATCGGGGGCAGGAGACCCCCATCGCCGAGCCCTCCGCCGCTCCGAGCCCTCCACCACTCGACCCCGACACCGGCGCCCGCTCCCAGCGCCGCCCCGCCGCCGCTGTGGCTCACGGCCTCGACGCAACGGGCCCCGTCACCCATCGCCACTCGCCGTCGCCTCGTCCTCGCCCCGCCGTCGTCGGACCACCCCAAGCTGCCGCGAGCCCACTGCCCCGCTCCCTACAACGCACCGTGAGCCGCCCCTCCTCTTTTCCCCGCGGTCACCGCCGCTCACGCGCCCGCGCCCGCTACCGCTCGGCCATGCCCTTGGCCACGGCTTCCACCCCGCGCGCGCTCCGGCCCCGCGCTCACCGCTGCCGTGCCGCGCCCTGGCCGCGCGCCGCTCCGCTTGGCTCGCCCGTCGCGCTCCGCCCCTTCGCTGCGGCCGCGCGCCCGATCCGTCCACGGCCAGTGCGCCGTCCTGCTCCCCTCGCCGCCCGCGAACGCGCTGACCTCGTCGTGCCGCCGCTGCCCGTCCCCTGCTTTCGGCCCAAGCCCGCGGCCTCGCCCTGTCACTCCCCCCCCCATTCCCTGCATCTATGGCTGCTCGTCGCGGTGGCCGCCGGCGCCCCGCTGCTCCTCCGCCGCCTGGCGCCCGCTACCGGTGCTCGCCCCTGCATCATCGCCCGTTCGGACTGGGCGCCAGCGCCTCTGCGCCCGCACGCCCGTAACCGCTACGCCCGATGCCCGCTAAGGCCCCCTGGGCCTATGACATGTAGGGCCCAGCCCCCAGAACGTTTAATAAAAAAAGGATTAAAAAAATAATAATAAATAATATAATTAATTAATTAATTAATTAATTAACCTAATTAATTATGATTAAATTAACTAATTATAATTAGATTAACCTAATCACTAATTAACCTAATTAATTGTTAGTTAATTAAAACAGTGTATGACAGGTGGGTCCCACTGGACCCACTGGACAGGTTGACCAAGTCAACCCTGTTGACTGATGATGTCAGCATGACATCATGCTGATGTCATTAATCTGTTTATCGAATTATTTTAGATAATTAATTAAATTCCAGAAATTAATAAAATCTTTAGAAAATCATATCTTTTAATCCGTAACTCGGATTAAAATAATTTCAACATGAAAGTTGCTCAGAACGACGAGACGATTCCGGATACGCAACCCGTTCGTCCGCCACACCTCCCTAACCTATCGAACTCGCAACTTTCCCCCTCCGGTCCTCTGCCCGAAAACGCAAAACACCGGGGATACTTTCCCGGATGTCATCCCCCTTCACCGGTATCACCTACTACTGCGTTAGGGCACCTCTAACGCCGTTACTTGTCATGTCATGCATCACTATGCATATGCTTGCTTAAATATTTATTGTTTCTCCCCCTCTTCTCTCGATAGACACCGAGACTGACGCCGCTGCTACCCAGTACGACTACGGAGTTGACGACCCCTCTCTCTTGCCAGAGCAACCAGGCAAGCCCCCCCTTTGATCACCAGATACCGCCTACTCTTCTCTATACTGCTTGCATTAGAGTAGTGTAGCATGTTACTGCTTCCCGTTAATCCTATACTGATGCATAGCCTGTCCTTGCTACTACTGTTGTTACCTTTACCTGCAAACCTAATACTTAGTATAGGATGCTAGCTTATCATCAGTGGCCCTACATTCTTGTCCGTCTGCCTTGCTATACTATCGGGCCGTGATCACTCGGGAGGTGATCACGGGTATACACTATATACTTTATACATGATACATGTGGTGACTAAAGACGGGTAGGCTCGTAGGAGCACCCGCGAGTGGATCTTTGAGGCGGAGCGACAGGGCAGGTTCCGACCACCTAGGAGAGAGGTGGGCCTGGCCCTGGTCGGCATTCGCGGACACTTAACACGCTTAACGAGATCTGGGTATTTGATCTGAGTCTGGCCATTTGGTCTATACGCACTAACCATCTACGCGGGAGTAGTTATGGGTATCCCGGCGTCGTGGTATCAGCCGAAGCCTTCGTGACGTCAGCGACTGAGTGGCGCGCGCCGGATTGGACTGGAAAGCCACTAGGCTAGGTCTGCTCTCGGCCGCGTACGCAACGTGCAGGTGTGCAAAGGGCGATGGGCCCAGACCCCTGCGCCATAGGATTTAGACCGGCGTGCTGACCTCTCTGTTGTGCCTAGGTAGGGCTGCGATGTGTTGATCTTCCGAGGCCGGGCATGACCCAAAAAAGTGTGTCCGGCCAAATGGGATCGAGCGTGTTGGGGTATGTGGTGCACCCCTGCAGGGAAGTTTATCTATTCGAATAGCCGTGTCCCTCGGTAAAAGGACGACCCGGAGTTGTATCTTGACCTTATGACAACTAGAACCGGATACTTAATAAAACACACCCTTCCAAGTGCCAGATACAATCGGTGATCGCTCTCTCACAGGGCGACGAGGAGAGGATCATCGGTTAGGATTATGCTATGCGATGCTACTTGGAGGACTTCAGTCTACTCTCTTCTACATGCTGCAAGACGGAGGCTGCCTGAAGCGTAGTCTTCGACAGGATTAGTTATCCCCCTCTTATTCCGGCTTTCTGCAGTTCAGTCCACATATAATAGCCTTATCCCAGTTGATACCAATGCATGCATATGTAGTATAGCTCCTTGCTTGCGAGTACTTTGGATGAGTACTCACGGTTGCTTTCCCCTTCTTTTCCCTCTATCCCTTCTACCTGGTTGTCGCAACCAGATGTGGGAGCCCAGGAGCCAGACGCCACCGTCGACGACGACTCCTACTACACCGGAGGTGCCTACTACTACGTGCTGCCCGCTGACGACGACCAGGAGTAGTTTAGGAGGATCCCAGGCAGGAGGCCTGCGCCTCTTTCGATCTGTATCCCAGTTTGTGCTAGCCTTCTTAAGGCAAACTTGTTTAACTTATGTCTGTACTCAGATATTGTTGCTTCCGCTGACTCGTCTATGATCGAGCTCTTGTATTCGAGCCCTCGAGGCCCCTGGCTTGTAATATGATGCTTGTATGACTTATTTTATTTGTAGAGTTGTGTTGTGATATCTTCCCGTGAGTCCCTGATCTTGATCATACACGTTTGCGTGTATGATTAGTGTATGATTAAATCGGGGGCGTCACAGATAAAGAAATGGCGGAAGAGAGCTACACTAGGGTGGACTCCGACAATGTTTTCGCAAAGGTGTGCGAAAACTGCCATGGTGAGGACGGCGTTGGGGGTGAAGTCAAGGAGGTAGAAGCCATATGTGTTCATAATATCACAGAAGAACTCGGAAAAGGGCGGGCAGAGCCCGCAGTAGAACAACACAGCAAAGAAAGGATACCCGTCCGGAGCCTTCGTGTGGGCTTCAGCCGGGAGCACCCTGGTCCGCGGGTGAGCTCGCGTCTCCGCCGACTAGAACAGGTAATACCGCTCCCGCAACGCCTTCGCGCCGAGCTTGGGGGGGAAGATGGCCCGCTCCTTCCGCATCGTCGCGAGCCGCTGCACCTCGGTCGACTTCACCGCTTTTCCCTTGTCGCCCTTTGGAGCCATGGCGAAGGTGGTGGAGGAGGCCGACGGTGGTAGTGGCGCTGGTGGTAATGGGGGGGAGCAGGGCGCTGCTCTCTTGTTGCTCTGAGAAGACGGGGAGCGGCGGAGGTTTTGAGATTGGAAGCAGCAACGGGCGGACGGCGCCGTACCCCTGTTTCCTCTGCTTATAAGGAGGGGAAGGGGGGCGGACGTTTCGCCACCACGAATAAACAACTACCCACGATTCCGCCCACCACGCCTCCACGCCTTCCTCCGTTTACGGGGAGGGGCGCGCCAACCGTCCCCTTTTACCGCGAAATGACGCATGCGCGTGGAGGCGCAGCCCCGCACACGCCGCCCACGTCACGCACGGCGCCGCGTTCGACGCGTGCCGTTTGGGGAGGGCGCGGTGGGTGCGGAGTGGGTTATGGCGTGACCCAGGCCGCGCGTGCCCATGCACTGTTTTGGGCCTGGCCCAACAGCGCTCGGCACCGTGTATGGCCCAGGCCCGGGGGCTCCTGTTGGTGTACTAAAGTAGGGGTACCTTAGTAGCCCAAACTTGTGCACGGGTAGTCGTAGCAACCTGCGGCAAGGCTTGCCGGGCGACCGCCAAAACCTCCGTGGTTCCTTTGGAGCCATTCAAGAACAAAGTATCCAAGAGCAAAACAAGGCGTCAGCAAGAGGAGCTTGCCGGGGAGGGGACAAGACCCCGGAAAGAGGAGCTTGCTGGGAAGGAGGCAAGGCCCCGGCAAGAGGAGCTTGCCGGGATGCAGACGAGACCCCGGCAAGAGGAGCTTGCCGGGAAGACCAACGAGAGCATTTCAAGAAGATCGCTGCGGCGCGCTACGCGCCCCGACAAGACCCGGTGAGCGACAAGCTCCCGGACGCGACAAGGCAACATCCGCGGCAAGGCGTTTGCCGCGGCAAGCTACTACCCCGTAGCCCGCGCTCTAGCTCACCCACCAACGTGTCGCCCTTGGACCATTCCTGGCGTACGTGGCGGGAGGCTATGCAGCCAGGGGCATGCGGTGGCAAGCAGGCGCTGACAAGGAGCCATCGTGGCAAACGGTGGCGCCCCTGACGGTCCCTTTCTGCCCCATCTAAGCGACACGGACAGGCATTTAATGCCTTTGTCCCCTGCCGTCAGGGTTAGGTAGGATACGACAGTTGTAGGCAGTGGAGCCAACTACCACCCCTTTTACGTTTTTACCCTCACCTCTGTTGCCACATGTCGGTGACCCCTTAGACATATAAAAGGAGGCCCATGCGCAACAGAGAGGAGAGGACAACCATTCTCACGCTCGGCCTCGCCAGCTGCTTGAGTGTACTGTAGCACTCGCCGCTCCCGAGCAAGAACTCAATACAACCACCAAAGCAGGAGTAGGGTTTTACGCATCCGTGCGGCCCGAACCTGGGTAAACCGATCGTCTCGCTCGTGTGTTTCGCCTCGATCTGCTCTTTGTGCATCCACCGCCCCCTGCCGAACCAAAAGGGGCTCGGTCTGCCGATCCCCATAGGTGTGAGAGGGATCAGACACCCCCGACATACATGATGTACATCTACACTTCCAATGCATTTAGCCTTTAATCTAAATCGATATTGATTGACTAATGCACCAACTTGTGCTATAGGTATAGGCTCCATGTCTATCCTTAATTACAGCATGCAACGGCCTTCATTTAATCTTCTAATCTCAATGGTCGCATGCACACATAAGTCTGCTACTTTTGGGCGTTAATTATGCCCTGGTCAATGTGTAAATCTCTAAATGTACAGTCTTTCACCGACGTAGGGAGTAGGTTAAGCACTTGAGCGTGAGCGTGTGTGTTGCGTTGTGTGATGTGTGCCGCATGGGTACGTGAGTGTTGCGTGCGTCCATGTGTACGTGTGAGTGTTGCATGTTGCATGCATCCATGCATGCATGGGGCTTACTCCCTCCCATTGACATGTTCATATTTCAAGCTTCCTATGTTCCCTCCATATGGTGATACTCCCTCTGTTCCGAAATACGGAGTATTTGTCTTTCTACAGATTTCAACAAGTGACTAGGTACGGAGCAAAATGAGTGAAGTGAGCGTAGAGGCATAGGGATACCATAGAAAGGAAGTCCTCGCGATCCATTATTCCCCATCTCGGTCAGAGAGAACTATTCAGCTAGTCTTCGCAGTGAAGTGACAATACATGTTGCAGCAGATGGGACACGTAATTAATAAGATGAACCAGCGTGTTGGTGTTACTAAATCATCCTTACCCAGTACTGCCATCTCTTCTTCTTCCTCCTCTCTTCCCCATCGTCGGCCGCACACCATTTACCCCCACTCACTGCTCGCCCGCCCGCGCCATCTTCCTTGGTAGCTCGCGCGTACCATATGCCCCCGCTCACTGCTCGGCCACATGAGGAGAAGCTTCTTAGCTCGCCCACCCGAATCCACTTCCCCGCAGGCTCGCAGGCACCGAAAACCCCAATGGCAGAACCGACTGACACGCAGAGCCGCGATTGGAATCCCCTCCCCGATGTTCCCTTGGAGCAGATCTGCAGTCGTATGGACCTACTCAGCATCGTCCGTCTGGCTGCATGCTCGGTGTCTTTGTACCGTCTACTCGTCTACAACCGGCCACCTATTTTCAAGACACCCTGCTTGCTGATGCCCGATCCTCGTAGGTGGCCCAGACACCGACTTGACGATCTTACGGAGGTCGCTGTGGTGCCCCTCAACATGCTACCACTACCCGTCCACCTGTCCTTAATGCGCGGCCACTACTGGGCGGGCATGAAGGCCAACTGGATCGTCCTCATCCACCACACCGGTAGTCCGTGGCATCTCATGGATATCTACACCCAGCGAGAGATCACCCTTCCATCGTTGGATACCGCCGCCATCGAGCCTCGCGGCCCACTGGACACTCCTCCCTACTACGAACGAGACGCGTCAAGCTTTTGGCTCGACCTCTGTTTGCAGAAAGTTGTAATCTGCGAAGTGCCCACACCATCAGAAGACTACATGGATTACAAGCTCATTGCCTTGTTCAACATGGGATTAGTCTATCTGGAATCCGGTCGCCATACATGGTTATGGCTCATCATCAACCCTATTGAGGCAACATTTCTGTCTGATGCTATAGTGCACGATGGCATCGTTTACGCGGTCGACACACAGATTGGCTGCCTATACTGGTGGAATCTATCATCGTGTAATTATTCTATCTCATCTCATCTTGACCTTATGAATACGACTGCCTGTTCATTTGTTATAAATTTAGAATGCATAGCATGTCTATAACCACATCATTGCTATATGTTCCTCTCATTTTCTAGATTTTTATGACCACACATGTTATTGTTAGAGTTGATATGAGAACAATTGGCATCTAATGATTGTTAGAATACATATTATGAGCATAACATCATGATTTCTATATGCTACTCTCATTTACAAGATTTTTATAACAACACATGTTATTGCTTAGAGTTGATATGAGAACAGTAGTAGTAAGTGCTATGGTAGAATATGAGTAGGCGCTGTCATAGCTGTTTTCCTCTCATTGTTACATGATGTTTGAACCATGACATATTGCTAGAACATGAAAGCCATTGGCTTATTTTTTAACTTGTGGTATGATTATGACCACGGCATTGCAATTCTCTGTCTATGATAGGTGTCACTGTTATAATAATCTTAATTCCACACATACTCTGTACATGATTGTTTATTTTTGTTCTTTTGGTCTCCAATTTGAATTGTTGCAGTAGACGCAAATATGCTGGCCTTCATGATTCCAGGACCTGGAATCATACCAGCCGATGGGTGGTGGTTTATCCCTCGTTCAGCTGACGGTGGTCATTTGATGCTCATTCGCACGTACCAAATTGACCAAACCATTACATCAACCCACATGCAGTACAATGTGTGGGGCGTTCGCGACATTGATGTCTATGGTTGCTTCGTGTTTGAGAAAGATCCCAACTCCATTGGGCCAGGTGTATTCAACTGGAGGCGGGTTTACAGCCTAGGCAACCACTGCTTGTTCCTTGGGCTCAATTATCCGATCATCCAACCAATCATCGATCATATCACCGGTGATGATTACTGTGCTATGCAACATCCATTCGCGAGGGGGGGCTATGTTTACACATCATACCATGGGTTTCATGAATCACCATATCCAGAGATTCGTCGACACAGCTTGTTGCCAGATATTCTTCAGTGTGTGAAAGGCATCAAGCTTCCATGCGATGGATGGATTTTGCAAACCCGACATGTGGCGATGTGGTTCATGCCAATAGCAAATATGCACAACATGATTCGTGCTGATATCTGGACTGAGCCATGTATTCTGCTGCTGTAGCACGACCCTCTTTTGTTGGATATTATGTACTGTTGTTAGTTCGAAGCACTCCTCTAGTTTGAAGGATATATATATATATATCAGTTAGGCTTCAAGTGCGTACTTGTTAGTTAAACCTATGTATAAATTGTGACACTAAGTACGACTAGTAAGTAGTACACTAGCAGTACTAGTATACGTCGGTCAAATTATTCATCATGTCCACACATTGAATTGACGTGACAACACGCTGCACGTGAGGTGACACAAGTATCCCGATGGCGTGTTCGGGTATTCTGGACTTCATATTTGGAGTACCACTTATCTGTCGAAATCTTTCATCATTCAGTTAAAACAGTCGACTGATCATACATTGAGTACCATATAACTGGAATTACCGATGCAAGTCGAAGAGGGATTGGCCGGTGCTGCCGGCTGGCGTCAAGTTCGATCCCACGAATCAGGAGCTGATCGAGCACCTTGAGGCCAAAGTGAGTCCTGACAGCATGAGATTTCAGTCTCTCATCGATTTGTTCATACCAACCATCCACAGCGAGCAGGCATATGCTACACCCAACCTGAGAAACTTCCAGGTAAGACACCGATCTGCCGTCTACTTGCACAAACATATTCCTTTGTTTATAGCTCTATTTTAACTTTTTAGACACAAACCTCATGAAGCAATTACAATTTGACAGTTAATAAAAACTGAAACAAGTGACTGCAACATGCCAAAGATGTTATGAAAATGCCAACTAGGTACATTAAAACATGTATTCCACAATACTGTAGGTATCACACTGAGTGGCCTAAGGAAGCATTTCTTCCAGCGCAATTCCAGGGCGTTCAAAAGGGGCACGTGGACGCGTCGCGAGATAAAGTCGGAGTGCGGCATGCACGCGATGTGGCACAAGACCGGCAATACCTTGCCGGTGATGGTCAACGGCCGACAGACGGGCAGCAAAAAAGGTTCTGGTGCTGCACACCAACAAGAACTTCGACCAGCAGAGGACCAACTGGGTGATGCACCAGTACCACCTCGAGGACCTGGAGCAAGAGAAGGAGCGGGAGCTGGTCCTCTGCAATATTTTCTACTAGACGAACACTTGGGCCAGGAGTAAAAAGATTATAAGTTAGTTTGGTATTGGTAGTTGTACTACCTTGTCGTCTGCAAGTTGGTATTGTTGTGGATCGACGTGGATATAAAGCTGAATCATGCCGAGGGTCGACGTGGATATAAAGCTGAATCATTTGTTTCAAAACGAATTTTCAGGCACCTGATTTTTATTTGATGGGTAGCATAAGCACCCGCCATTCGAATTCCCAGTTCTCCAATTTTTTCAAAACAAGTGCATGCACTTATTATCACGATAAAAAACAATATCCGTGATGCATCCCAGTTATCAGTCTGTACTTGCAGAATTCTCTCGTTTATTGAGCACGTATATTGTTTTTTCAGGTCGAGCAAGTTTCAACTGGGTTGTAGACTGCCCAGGGTTGGTTCTGTTTTTAACAGGCTCAGCCCATGACGACAAGGGGCACAAAGATCCAGTAGGTATCTACTGGTCTCTAGCCCGCCAACGTTAGTTATATTTTGTCTTACAACATCCGCAGGCAGTTTTTTTACTGAATCAAACACACAACCTAGTTCTATTTTCCTCTTGAAACGCATGTCCTACATCCGTTTTCTAATCTCTACCTATAGTTTTGCTAGTTCATATACACGTATCATTATATTGAAAACACATAAAATTCGCTTTTCATATTTACATCCTTATTTTTGTTGTTTTTCCCACTCAGCGTTGATTTTTCTACCACTGGTTTTCCCTTAAACCAACTCAATTGTCCCACGTCTTATTTGCTTACAAAAACAAAACAATTTTTTTTGGAAAATCAATAAGTTCTTAAAAAATGTTTATCATATCGGGATTACAACAGTTCGGACTCCACCGAAATATGCAAAATAATGTTGAACTTTTTGACCGTGGTCCTGGGCAGAAAATGGGCTGTAATAAATTACTTAAGAATTAGCGAATGGGCTGCAAATTATAAAAAATAGCAAATGGGCTATGTGTTGTCTGCCACAGATTTCGACGCTGACTTGTGGGCCTACTAAGTTCATGCATACACAAGGTTTCTCAAAAAAGAAACTTAGTCAACAATCGACTCTACCAGTGTTAGACCGTTAGATGTCAATCTAGCGGCAATCGTGTGTCTTCAGTCTCCGATCTTCCTACCCCTGCCGCCCAAACCAGCGCCGTCGGAACCGCCCGCGCCCGCCTCCCGTGGCAGGTAGTGCTGCCGGGAAGGCCTGATGGCCCCATCATACTCGCATCCCTGGCCTATCTATCCCTCTACACACCCACACCTCCTGTTATTTTCCGGTGATGGCAGCCGAACCAGTCAACCCTCCTACTCTCCACCGTGTGGGCAACCACTGCCGCGTCTTCCCCGGCTCCGTGTCCTTCCCTTCGTAGGCCTCGCCGTCGTCCACCGCCCTGTTGCTCTCGGCGTGGCTTGGTCAACGATGTCCATCCAACAATCGTAGCGCTTCTTCAACCTCTGGTCTTCTTGCCCTAGCCGCCCAAACAAGCGTCGGTCGTGCCGCATGCTCCTTCCTCCCGTGGCCGGCTGTGCTACCGCGGAGGCCTCACCGTCAAGGGACTACTCCCACCGCTGGCCAGGCCATCCCTCCACTCACCCACTCCCCCTGTTATTATGCGGCGACGGCAGCCTCACACCGCAGCCAAACCAGTGAACCCTCATACTCCTCTCAGCGTGGGCATCCATTGCCGCGTCTTCCCGGCTCCGCGTGGTCCCCTTCCTAGGCCTCACCGTCATCCACCGCCGTGGTGCTCTCGGCGCGGCGTGGTCCGTGTGTTGAACGACCAAGTTCCATCGGAAGAGTACTGTACGTGGAGAGGCTGGCAGCTGGGTCCACGGCAACCGCAAGGAAGTGCCTCCTTATTACGCGCAAAATAATTATTTTTCCACCTGACAGCAGGGACCCACCGGACGGGCCACCAGTATTTCCCGGAAAAAACGTTTCCCCCCCTAACTGTTGGGACCCACCGGACGGGCCACCGTATTTCGCGAAAAAACGTCCCCCCCGCTGTTAGCTCGGACCCACCAGAAGTGCCTCCCTATTACGCACAAAAATGAATACTCCCCCTGCTAGGTGGGACCCACCTTGGTGGGAGGCTAACTTGCGGGCTTACTAAGTTGACGGGGATGGAGGGCTTTGTCAACTTAGTCAATATGAACGATTCTAGCTCAAGTGACCGTACGATGTCCATCCAACGGCCGTAGTGCTTCTTCAACCTTTGGTCTTCTTGCTCCAGCCGCCCAAAGCAGCGCCGGTCGTGCCGCCTGCTCCTACCTCCCATGGCCGGTTGTGCTGCCGCGGAGGCCTCACCGCCCCCTACTATTCCCACCGCTCGCCAGGCCCTGCGGCAACGGCAGCCTCAAACCGCAGCCGAACCAGTGAACCCTCGTACTCCTCTCCGCGCGGGCTTCCACTTCCGCGTCTTCCCCGGCTCCGCGTCGTCCCCTTCCTAGGCCTCACCTTCATCCACCGCCGTGGTGCTCTCCGTGCGGCGTGGTCAACGTGGTCAAGGAACTACTTCCATCGGTAGAGTACTATACGTGGAGAGGGTGACAGCTGAGTCCACGGCCACAGCCCAGTTTTTTGTGATTTGCCAAGTAAGTCGCTTTGCCAGGCCTGTTGGGCTGCAAATCTTTCCAGATGAGGAGAGCTTTCATTCGGTTGGCCGAGAAAATGGCCCATCAGTAATGAGAAATGGGCTATACATTTTTAAAACACATCAAACTGGCAATTAGTTTCAAATATAATTTTTCCATTTTGAGATTTTAAATTACATTAATTTTTATGCGTGGAGAATTTGTTGGATTTTATATTGATATACATTTATTTTAAAAATCAGTTTGAATGTGAGTCGAAATTTCAAGATTAAAAATAGTTCGGACCGCACCGAAATATGCAAAATTTCCTATAATTTTTTAACCGTGGCCACAATATGGGCTGTAATGCTAACAAAAACAATATGGGCTCCAAAATAACCATAATAATTAGCAAATGGGCTGTAAATTATTAGAAATAATGGTAGATGGGATGTATGCTATTTTCCACAGATTTGAGGCTTTCCTAAAAAAGGTTGACGCACAAGAAGTGACTGTTGGATGGCCATCCAACGGCCGTCATGCTTCTTCAATCTCTGCTCTTCCTGCTCCAGTCACTCAAACAAGCGCCGGCGAGACTGCCTTCTCCCTCCTCCTCGTGGCCGGCTCTGCTGCCGCGTAGACCTCACTGCCCCACCGTACTCCCACTGCTAGCCTAGCCATCCCTCTACTCACCCACACCTGCTGTTATTCTCCGGCGATGGCAGACGAACCAGTAAACCCTTGTATAGTCGTACTCCCCTCCGCGTGGGAAACAACTGCCGAGTCTTGCCTGCCTCCGTGTCGTTCCCTTCCTAGGCCTCACCGTCGTCCTCCGCCCTGGTGCTCTTGGCACGGCTTGATCAACGTGGTCAATGACCTACATGCATCTAAAGTGGACTGTACATGGAGAGGCCGACAGCTGGGTCCACGGCTGCACGCAAGGAAATGCCTCCTTATTACGTGCAAAATAATGATTCCTCCACCTGACATCAGGGACCAACCGCAAGGGCCTCTGTATTTCGTGAAAAAAAACGTTACCACCGCTGACATCTCGGATCCACCAGCTATATCTTCACACGCAAGGAAGTGTCTCCTTATTAGGCACAAAAATAATGAATACTCCCCCTGTTAGCTGGGACCCAGTATAGTGGCAGGCTGATTTATGGGCCTACTAAGTTGACGGGGACGGAGGGCTTTGTCAACTTAGTCAATATGCACGATTCTAGCTCCAATGACCGTACGATGTCCATCCAACGGTCGTAGTGCTTCTTCAACCTCTGGTCTACTTGATCCAGCCGCTCAAACCAGTGCCGGTCGTGCCTCGTGTTCTTGCCTCCCGTGGACGGCTGCGATGCGGTGGAGGCCTCACCGCCCCCTACTACTCCCACCGCTGGCCAGGCCATCCCTCTACTCACCCACACCCCCTGTTATTCTGCGCCGATGGCAGCCTCACACCGCAGCGAAGAAGTGAACCCTTGTACTCCTCTACGTGTGGGCATCCACTGCCGCGTTGTCCCCTTTCCTAGGCCTCCCCATTGTCCACCGCCCTGGTGCTCTCGGCGCGGCGTGGTCAACGTGATCAAGGAACGGCTTCCATCGGACGTGGACTGTACGTGGAGAGGCTGACAGCTGGGTCCACGACCGCAGCAAGGAAGTGCTTCCTTATTACATGCGACATAATTATTCCTCCACCTGACAGCGGGGACCCATCGGACGGGCCACCGTATTTCATGAAAAAAAGTATGCCCTTGACTACTGGGACCCACCAGCTACATCTTCGCACGCAAGGAAGTGCGTCCGGGCAAAAAAAATTCGCCCCCTGACTGCTGGGACCCACCAGCTACATCTTCGCAGGCAAGGAAGTGCCTGACAGTCGGGACCCACTTGGTCGAAGTGTATGTAGCGTTGTCATTCTGGTCGCGAACGTGTACGTACATATATAGTGGTGGATGTAGAGGCGCGCACGTGTCGTAGTAGAGGCGCGTGCATGTCGTAGTAGAGGCGCGCATGTAGCATGTACACGTACGAATAGCGGCCAAGGTGCAAGAAAGAAAATACGGCCATCTATGTGTACATACGGGCGGGGTCTCGAATGCCTACTCGCGCATACATACGGCCAGGGCTTGTGTACATGGCTGGGTCGGAACGGAGAAACAGCGTCGTCCTCGTGTTCATGGGGAGGCAACGGAATGCGTCGTATTCATGGGGAGGCAACGGAATGCGTCGTGTTCATCGGGAGGCAATGAAACGCGTGGGAGCCAACTAGCCGGGTCAGAACGGAATGCATGGTCATGTTCATCGGGAGGGCTTGGATGGAACATGCGATGGAAACGAAGCCTGGCGTACCGCAAAATGGAGCAAACGGCCTTGTCTTCGACCGGCCATGTCCGAAGTGGGATCCTGTTCATCGGGAGGGGTCTGGCGTACCGCAAAACAGAGGAAACGGACCTCCTACGATCGAAACGGGGGTCCTGTTGATTGGGAGGGGTGTGCCGTACCGCAAAACGGTGGAAACGGGCCTCCTACTATCGAAATGGGGGTCCTGTTGGTAGGGAGGGGTGTGGCGTACCGCAAAACAGACGAAACGGACCTCCTATGGTCGAAACGGAGGTCCTGTTCATCGGGAGGGCATGGCGTACCGCAAAGTGGTACTCCACGAGATACTGTTCATCTCCACCGTCGACCTCCTCCGGCCTCCACGGGCTCCTGTTCATCCAGCCTCCACCGCGGGCTACTCCACCGGCTACTGTTCAACCACCCCTCCATGGGCACCCCTCCACCGTCTACTATTCATCCAGCCCTCCACACCACGGGTTCCTGTTCAACCACCCCTACACGGGCACCCCTCCACCGTCTACTATTCATCCAGCCCTCCACCACACCACGGGGTCCTGTTCATCCAGAGGCAACGCCACCGCTCACTGTTCACCCAACCCCCCTCCCCCCCCGCAACGCTCCCTGTTCATCCTAGAGGCAGCATCGATCGGCTTCAGTTAGCAGCAGTAGCGAAGGAATCGCTCGATCGGGTTCAGTTAACAGCCATCGATCGATCGCTCGGGTTCAGTAACGCGTAGCCTGCAGTGCAATCGCTCGGGTTCAGTTAGAGCCCAACGCCTCGCTCGGGTTCAGTTAGAGCCAACGCCTCACACACACGCGCGTACGTGTACGAGAGAAACGCGGATCGCTCGGCCCCCGACCTCCCACCACATCTATGTTGATACCGGGTTTTGTCACAATTATCGTCATAGAAGTGTCATATGCATGATAGAAAAAAAATTCGTTCGGCCCAAAATGTCACGGATGTGTCTTTTTTGTAGTATTATTTATTTATATTGGTGTTGAACCTACTGTATTCCAACTTTTCTATGGTCCAGAAACTTTATTACTAGCCATAGATTCATCAAAATAAGCAAACAACACACGAAAAACAGAATCTGTCAAAAACAGAACAGTCTATAGTAATCTGTAGGTTTCGAATACTTCTGGAACCCCAAAAATTCTAAAATAAATTTCTGGACGTGAGGAATTTATCTATTAATCATCTTAAAAAATAATTAACTAAATAACACTCTCTAGTAAAAAAAATGGCAGCAAATCTTGTGAGGGCTATAGTTTCTGTTTTTCACAGCAAGATCGCAAAGACTTTCCCCAAGTCTTCCCAATGTTCTACTTGGCACAAACACTAATTAAAAGCACAAAAACACATCTAAATAGAGGCTATATGAATTATTTATTACTAAACAGAACCAAAAATCAAGGAACAAAAATAAAATTCGGTTGCCTCCCAATAAGCGCTATCGTTTAACGCCCCTAGCTAGGCATAAAAGTAAGGATAGATCTAGGTATTGTCATCTTTGGTTTTGATTTTCTTAGCAGAGTCATGCTCGAATCCGGGAGGTTCCTTACACTTCCCTTCATATTTGGAAAATTTTAGATCTAAAGAATCCAACCTCTTATTGCAAAGGGTAATTAAAATATTCATGTGGTGAAGATTTCGGCTGACGCTCTTGAGTGGTTCAAGAGATTTTTGTAAAATTTTCGTTACTTCGCAAATCTTCTCAAAAACTTGTGTCTCTTCCTGGGTATTTTGTGGCCCTTTTGGTGGAGATTGTGTTCCCACTATTCCCTCTATGATTTCATCAGAAATACTAGGATCAATTTCGATAAAATTCCCATTGGCAACGCAATCCAAGAGTTGTTTATTTGACATATTCAGCCCAACATAAAAATTGCGAAGTAAAATTCGAAAATTCACCACTAGGGTGCAATTACGATAAGATTCCATCATCCTATACCAAGCAACTTTTAAATTTTATCCTTGTCTTTGTTTGAAGTGAAGAATTTCAAACTCGGGAGACAATGGGGTAGATAAGGGACTAGCCATGACGACACACAACGACACAAAAAGCAAGCAAAAAGAGATGAACTAGAAAAGAGAAGGGGAACGGAAAAAGAGGGCGAATAAAATGGCAAGGGTGAAGTGGGGGAGAGGAAAACGAGAGGCAAATGGCAAATAATGTAATGCGATGGATAAGAGTTTGTGATGGGTACTTGGTATGTCTTGACTTGTGCGTAGACTCCCCGGCAACGGTGCCAGAAATCCTTCTTGCTACCTCTTGAGCACTTCGTTGGTTTTCCCTTGAAGAGGAAAGGGTGCCGCAGCAAAGTAGCGTAAGTATTTCCCTCCATTTTTGAGAACCAAGGTATCAATCCAGTAGGAGGCCACACGCAAGCCCCTCGTACCTACACAAACAAATAAGAACCTCGTAACCAACGCGATAAAGGGGTTGTCAAGCCCTTCACGGTCACTTACGAGAGTGAGATCTCATAGAGATAATAATAATAAGATAAATATTTTTGGTATTTTATGATATATATATTTGAAAGTAAAGATTGCAAAATAAAATAGATTGGAAACTTATATGATGGAAAATAGACCCGGGGGCCATAGGTTTCACGAGTGGATTCTCTAAAGATAGCATAAGTATTATGGTGGGTGAACAAATTACTGTCGAGCAATTGATAGATAAGCGAATAATTATGAGAATATCTAGGCATGATCATGTATATAGGCATCACGTCCGTGACAAGTAGACCGACTCCTGCCTGCATCTACTACTATTACTCCACACATCGACCGCTATCCAGCATGCATCTAGAGTATTAGGTTTATAAGAACAGAGTAACACATTACTTAAGATGACATGATGTACAGGGATAAACTGAAGCAATATGATATAAACCCCATCTTTTTATCCTTGATGGCAACAATACAATACGTGTCATTTTCCTGTTTGTCACTGGGATCGAGCACAGTTAGATTGAACCCAAAGCTAAGCACTTCTCCCATTGCAAGAAAGATCAATCTAGTAGGCCAAGCCAAACTAATAATTAAAAGAGACTTGCAAAGATAACCAATCATGTATAAAAGATTTCAGAGAAGAATCAATTATTGTTCCTAGATAGACTTGATCATAAACCCACAATTCATCGGATCTCTACAAACACACCGCAAAAAGAGTTACATCGATTAGATGTCCAAGAAGATCGAGGAGAAATTTGTATTGAGATTCAAAGAGATAGAAGAAGCCATCTAGCAAATAACTATGGACCCGAAGGTCTGAAGTAAACTACTCACACATCATCAGAGGGGCCATGAAGTTGATCGTTGCCCCCTCCAGCGGAGCTCCGGAAAAGGCCCCAAGATGGGATCTCTTGGGTACAGAAGGTTGCGGCGGTGGAAATAGGGTTTCGTGGTGCTCCTGGATGTTTTCAGGGTATATGAGTATATATAGGAGGAAGAAGTAGGTCGGTTGAGCCACGAGGGGGGAGGGCGCGCCCAGGGGGTAGGCGTGCCCCCTGCCTCGTGGACTCCTTGTTCGTTTCTTGACGTCTACTCCAAGTCCTCTGGATCACGTTTGTTCCAAAAATCATGTTCCCGGAGGTTTCATTCCGTTTGGATTTCATTTGATATTCCTTTTCTGCGAAACACTGAAATAGGCAAAAAAACAGCAATTTGCATTGGGCCTTGGGTTCATAGGTTAGTCCCAAAAATAATATAAAAGTGTAAAATAAATCACATTAACATCCAAAACAGATAATATAATAGCATGGAACAATCAAAAATTATAGATACGTTGGAGACGTATCAGTCACCAATGAACTCAACCCGACACAACACTCGAGCGAAGCATAGAAGGAACTCAAACCCTCGCATTCACATGTGACCTAAATTGAAACCAGCATCTAGTCATAGAACCGCTCATGATGCCACTATTGGGAAACGTAGTAGGAAACAAAAAATTGCCCTACAGTCAACCAGGAACAATATGAAGATGCATAAATGGTTTGGATCGTGATTGTTATCGACTCTGAGTAGCAGCAAAAATAGACGAGTCAGTGTAGATTGTACTTGGAGTCCCTTGACCGTAATGAACGATCCCGTGACCCGCACATGAATAATCCCTCGAATGGAAGACCAAAAGCAGGGCCTCGCTACGAGTTGCAAGCATACGACCTTCACGATCTAGGATCGCTTTGCCGTCCAGATCTAATCCTCACCATATAATTAGGGGGAGGAGATTAGAACCACACTGTTCTTCTAATAATGAGGATTAGAGGAACTAGGTCAAGCTCTGATTGATCAACTAGGATCAGCTCGAAGTAGAAATAGAGAACTAGAGGAGCTCCAAAACTTGCGTATTTGAAAGTGCCCAAAAACTTGCGTATTGGAGGGGGGATGGGCGCCACAAGGGGGGAAGAACTCTCCTCTCCCTCCCCAATTCAGCCTCCCAAAGGGGGAACGGGGGGCACCTCCCCTATTTGGCCTTGGTGGCCTAATTATCCCTCCACCTCTTGGCATTTTAAAACTCATTGATATTATATTAAATATAAAATCATCCTAATAAATAGTAGAGCCTATTATTATTAATTTAACACCATCAGAATTTTTTTTCACCTATATGTTATTTATCGACAATAGCCGGTATTGCCTGATAAACTCCAAAACCCTTCGAGTGACCCCGAAACGCTTTCGGCTCCTCTCGAAACTATTCCGAATATTAATGAAACAACTCCAAAAATAAGTGCTCGATACTCTCATCCTACTAACACTCAGCAGACCATGATTGCCTTAAGCTTGTGACCTTGTAGGTTCAATAACACATAAACATGAACAAAACTCCATCATTCAATGACCGACAGCGGAACCGTGGACGTCCATGTTGATCCCTATGATTACATGAATGGCATTCGAGTGAGACTTTGGTTATCATGTGATGTGCCCTTTGCTTCATGATACTTTACAAAACCCTAGGTGAGATTTTTGGTTGATACATCTCCAATGTATCTATAATTTTTGATTGTTTCATGCTATTATATTATCAATCTTAGATGCTTTATATGATTTTTATACTATTTTATATCATTTTTGGGAACTAACCGACTAACCAGTGCCTAGTGCTATTTTCTGTTTTCTGGTAGTTTTTGGTTTTCCAGAAAATCAGTACCAAACGCAGTCCAAATGCTACGAAACTTTTTGATGATTTTTTTCTCGACATAAGAGAACCTAGAAGCTTCGAGAGGAGACCAGACGACAAACAAGGAGATGGCAAGGCAACAGGCGCGCTAGGGGGTGCACCCTATTATGTTGTGAGCCCCACGAGGCTCCGTATAACCTAATTCCACCTCTATAAATTCTCAAATATTGGGGAAAACTCAGTGAGCCACCCAAAAAACTTTTTCTGCCGCCGCAAGTTTCTCTTCTTCCGTGATCCCATCTGCAGGCCTTTTCCTATACTCTATCGAAGGGGGAACCAATCACAGAGGGCTCTACATTTGTTGGCTTCCGATGACGCGAGATTAGTTCACCACATACCTCTGGGTCCATACCTAGTAGCTAGATGGCTTGTTCTCTCTCTTTGATCTTCAATACAATGTTCTCCTTGGGGTTGCAGGAGCTCTATCCGATGTAATCTTCTTTTGCGGTGTGTTTGGTGGGATCCAATGAATTGTGGGTTTATGATCTGAATATTAATGAGAAGTAATTGAGTTTTTTCTAAACTTTATTCTGCATGATTGTTATAACTTTGTATTTATATCTGGCCTATCCATTTGGTTTGGCCAACTAGATTGATTTATCTTTAGTGGGAGAGGTGCTTTCTAATTGGTTCAATCTTGCGATGTTCTATATCCCAGTGACAGGAAGGGCCAAGACACGTATTTGTACTATTGTCATTAAGGATAAAATGACGAGGTTTATTCATACTGATTGGGTTTACTTTGTCTACATCATGTCATCTTGCTTAAGGTGTTACTCTGTTTTTATGAACTTAATACCATAGATGCATACTAAATAGTGGTCGATTGGTGGAGTAATAGTAGTACATGCAAGCAGGAGTCGGCCTACTTGTCTCGGTCATGATGCCTATATACATGATCATTGCCGTGAATACATCAGAACTATGCGCTTTCCTATCAATTGCCCAAAAGTAATTTGTTCACCCATGATGTTTTCTTGAACTACGTCGGTATTTCCCCAAAGAGGAAGGGATGATGCAGCACATCAATGGTAGGTATTCCCCTCAGTGATGAGACCAGGATTATTGAACTAGTAGGAGAACCACGCAACACTACGTGAACAGCACCTGCACACAAATAACAAATACTCGCAACCCGACATATTAAAGGGGTTGTCAATCCCTTTCGGGTAACGGCGCCAGAAATTGGCAAACGGACGTGAGAGAGTTCTAATAATTTGATAGATAGATCTCGCGGGAAAGCGAGATAAAATAAATAAGTAAAAATTGCAGCAAGGTATTTTTGTATTTTTGATTTAACAGATCTAAAAATAAAAGCAAATAAAAATAGATCGCAAAGGTAAATATGATAAAGAAGAGACCCGAGGGCCGTAGGTTTCACTAGTGGCTTCTCTCAAGAAAAATAGCAAACCGTGGGTAAACGAATTACTGTTGGGCAATTGATAAAACTTCAAATAATCATAATGATATCCAGGCAATGATCATTATATAGGCATCACGTCCAAGATTAGTATACTAACTCCTCCTACATCTAATACTATTACTCCACACATCGACCGCTATCCAGCATGCATCTAGTGTATTAAGTTCATGGGGAAACGAAGTAATGTAATAAGAATGATGACATGATGTAGACAATATCTATTTATGTAGAAATAGACCCCATCTTGTTATCCTTGATGGTAATGATACATACATGTCGGTTCCCCTTATGTCACTGGGATCAAGCACCGTAAGATCAAACTCATCACAAAGCACCTCTTCCCATTGCAAGATAAATAGATCAAGTTGGACATACAAAACTGAATATCGCAGAAGAAATGTGAGGCTATAAGAAATCATGCATATAAGAGATCAAAGAAGACTCAAATAACTTTCATGGATAAAAAGATAGATCTTATCATAAACTCAAAGTTCATCGGATCCCAACACACAACGCAAAAAGAGTTACATCATATGGATCTCCAAGAGAACATTGTATTGAGAATCAATGAGAGAGAGGAAGCCATCTAGCTACTAACTTTCTTGCCGCTACTAGTCTTATCTTGCTTCGACGGTATTGTTGGATGAAGCGGCCCGGACCAACCTTACACGTATGCTTACGTGAGACCGGTTCCACCGACAAACATGCACTAGTTGCATAAGGTGGCTGGCGGGTGACTGTCTCTCCTACTTTAGTTGGAGCGGATTCGATGAAAAGGGTCCTTATGAAGGGTAAATAGAAGTTGACAAATCACGTTGTGGCTTTCACGTAGGTAAGAAAACGTTCTTGCTAGAACCCTACTTCAGCCACGTAAAACTTGCAACAACAATTAGAGGACGTCTAACTTGTTTTTGCAGCAAGTGCTTTGTGATATGATATGGCCAAAGTTGTGATGAATGATGAATGATACATATGTGATGTATGAGATGTTCGTGCCATTGTAATAGGAATCACGACTTGCATGTCGATGTGTATGACAACCGGCAGGAGCCATAGGAGTTGTCTTTATTCTTTTATATGACCTACGTGTCATTGAGAAACGCAATGTAAATTACTTTACTTTATTGCTAAACACATTAGCCATAGTAGTAGAAATAATAGTTGGCGAGCAACTTCATGGAGACACGATGATGGAGATCATGATGATGGAGATCATGGTGTCATGCCGGTGACAAGATAATCATGGAGCCCCAAGATGGAGATCAAAGGAGCTATGTGATATTGGCCATATCATGTCACCATTATTATTTGATTGCATGTGATGTTTATCATGTTTTGCATCTGTTTTACTTAGAACGACGGTAGTGAATAAGATGATCCCTCATAATAATTTCAAGCAAGTGTTCCCCCTAACTGTGCATCGTTGTGACAGTTCGTTGCTTCAATGCACCACGTGATGATCGGGTGTTTCATTCAAATGTTCACATACAACGCGTGTAAGACAGATTTACACATGCAAACACTTAGGTTGACTTGACGAGCCTAGCATGTGTATAGACATGGCCTCGGAACACAGAAGACCAAAAGGTCGAGCATGAGTCGTATAGAAGATACGATCAACATGAAGATGTTCACCGACGTTGACTATTCCGTCTCACGTGATGATCGGACACGGCCTAGTTGACTCGGATCATGTTATACTTAGATGACTAGAAGAGGGATGTCTATCTAAGTGGGAGTTCATTGCATAATTTGATTAGATGAACTTAATTATCATGAACTTAGTCTAAAATCTTTAAAATATGTCTTGTAGATCAAATGGCCAACGTAGTCCTCAACTTCAACGCGTTCCTAGAGAAAACCAAGGTGAAAGACGATGGCAGCAACTACACGGACTGGGTCCGGAACCTGAGGATCATCCTCATAGCTGCCAAGAAAGATTATGTCCTACAAGCACCGCTAGGTGAGGCTCCCGTCCCATAGAACCAAGACGTGATGAACGCTTGGCAGACACGTGCTGATGACTACTCCCTCGTTCAGTGCGGCATGCTTTACAGTTTAGAGCCGGGGATCCAAAAGCGTTTTGAGAGATATGGAGCATATGAGATGTTCGGAGAGCTGAAAATGGTTTTTCAAGCTCATGCTCGGGTCGAGAGATATGAAGTCTCCGACAAATTCTTTAGCTGTAAGATGGAGGAAAATAGTTCTGTCAGTGAGCACATACTCACTATGTCTGGGTTACATAACCACTTGACTCAGCTTGGAGTTAATCTCCTGGATGATGCGGTCATTGACAGAATTCTCCAGTCGCTTCCACCAAGCTACAAGAGCTTTGTGATGAACTTCAATATGCAGGGGATGGAAAAGACCATTCCTGAGGTATTTGCAATGCTGAAATCAGCAGAGGTAGAAGTCAAGAAGGAACATCAAGTGTTGATGGTCAATAAAACCACTAAGTTCAAGAAGGGCAAGGGTAAAAAGAACTTCAAGAAGGACGGCAAGGGAGTTGCCGCGCCCGCCAAGCAAGCTGCCGGGAAGAAGCCAAAGAATGGACCCAAGCCCGAGACTGAGTGCTTTTATTGCAAGGGAAGCGGTCACTGGAAGCGGAACTGCTCCAAATACTTAGCGGACAAGAAGGCCGGCAAAACAAAAGGTATATGTGATATACATGTAATTGATGTGTACCTTACCAGTACCCGTAGTAGCTCTTGGGTATTTGATACCGGTGTAGTTGCTCACATTTGTAACTCAAAGCAGGGGCTGCGGAATAAGCGGAGACTGGCGAAGGACGAGGTGACGATGCACGTCGGGAATGGTTCCAAGGTCAATATGATCGCCGTCGGCACGTTACCTCTATATTCACCTTCGGGATTAGTTTTAAACCTTAATAATTGTTATTTAGTGCCAGCTTTGAGCATGAACATTGTACCGGGATCTCGTTTAATTCGAGATGGCTACTCATTTAAATCCGAGAATAATGGTTGTTCTATTTATATGAGAGATATGTTTTATGGTCATGCTCCTATGGTGAATGGTTTATTCTTAGTGAATCTCGAGCGTAATGCTACACATATTCATAGTGTGAGTACCAAAAGATGTAAGGTTGATAATGATAGTCCCACATACTTGTGGCACTGCCGCCTTGGTCACATAGGTGTCAAATGCATGAAGAAGCTCCATGCAGATGGACTTTTAGAGTCTCTTGATTATGAATCATTTGACACGTGCGAACCATGCCTCATGGGTAAACTCACCAAGACTCCATTCTCAGGAACAATGGAGCAAGCAACCAACTTATTGGAAATCATACATACTGATGTGTGCGGTCCAATGAGCATTGAGGCTCGCGGTGGCTATCATTATGTTCTCACCCTCACTGATGACTTGAGTAGATATGGGTATGTCTACTTAATGAAACACAAGTCTGAAACCTTTGAAAAGTTCAAGGAATTTTAGAGTGAGGTTGAGAATCAACGTGACAGGAAAATCAAGGTTCTACGATTAGATCGTGGAGGAGAATACTTGAGTCACGAATTTGGCACACACTTAAGAAAATGTGGAATAGTTTCACAACTCATGCCGCCTGGAACACCTCAGCGTAACGGTGTGTCCGAACGTCATAATCGCACTATATTAGATATGGTACGATCTATGATGTCTCTTACCGATTTACCACTATCTTTTTGGGGCTATGCTTTAGAGACTGCCGCATTCACTTTAAATAGGGCTCCATCGAAATCCGTTGAGATGACACCGTTTGAATTATGGTTTGGGAAGAAACCTAAGCTGTCGTTTCTAAAAGTTTGGGGATGCGATGCTTATGTCAAGAAACTTCAACCTGAAAAGCTCGAACCCAAGTCGGAAAAATGCGTCTTCATAGGATACCCTAAAGAAACTATTGGGTATACCTTCTACCTCAGATCCGAAGGCAAGATCTTTGTTGCCAGGAATGGATGCTTTCTAGAGAAGGATTTTCTCTCGAAAGAAGTAAGTGGGAGGAAAGTAGAACTTGATGAAGTGTTACCTCTTGAACCGGAAAATGGCGCAACTCAAGAAAATGCTCATGAGGTGCCTGCACCGACTAGAGAAGAAGTTAATGATGATGATCATGAAACTTCTGATCAAGTTGCTACTGAACTTCGAAGGTCCACAAGGACACGTTCCGCACCAGAGTGGTACGGCAACCCTGTCTTGGAAATCATGTTGTTAGACAATGGTGAACCTTCGAACTATGAAGAAGCGATGGCGGGCCCGGATTCCGACAAATGGCTAGAAGCCATGAAATCCGAGATAGGATCCATGTATGAAAACGAAGTGTGGACTTTGACTGACTTGCTCGTTGAACAGCGAGCCATAGAAAATAAATGGATTTTTAAGAAGAAGACAGACGCGGATGGTAATGTGACCATCTATAAAGCTCGGCTTGTCGCTAAGGGTTATCGACAAGTTCAAGGGGTTGACTACGATGAGACTTTCTCACTATGATAGCGAAGCTAAAGTCCGTCCGAATCATGTTAGCAATTGCCGCATTCTACGATTATGAGATATGGCAAATGGACGTCAAAACGATATTCCTTAATGGTTTCCTTAAGGAAGAATTGTATATGATGCCGCCGGAAGGTTTTGTCGATCCTAAGAATGCTGACAAGGTGTGCAAGCTCCAACGCTCGATTTATGGGCTAGTGCAAGCATCTCGGAGTTGGAACATTCGCTTTGATGAGATGATCAAAGCGTTTGGGTTTACGCAGACTTATGGAGAAGCCTGCGTTTACAAGAAAGTGAGTGGGAGCTCTGTAGCATTTCTCATACTATATGTAGATGACATACTTTTGATGGGAAATGATATAGAACTCTTGGACAGCATCAAGGCCTACTTGAATAAGAGTTTTTCAATGAAGGATCTTGGAGAAGCTACTTATATATTAGGCATCAAGATCTATAGAGATAGATCAAGATGCCTCATAGGTCTTTCACAAAGCACATACCTTGAGAAGATATTGAAGAAGTTCAATATGGATCAATCTAAGAAGGGGTTCTTGCCTGTGTTACAAGGTATGAAATTGAGCATAGCTCAATGTCCGACCACGGTAGAAGATATAGAAGAGATGAGTGTCATCCCCTATGCCTCAGCCGTAGGTTCTATTATGTATGTCATGCTATGTACCAGACCTGATGTAAACCTTGCCGTAAGTTTGGTAGGAAGGTACCAAAGTAATCCCGGCAAGGAACACTGGACAGCGGTCAAGAATATCCTGAAGTACCTGAAAAGGACTAAGGAAATGTTTCTCGTTTATGGAGGTGATGAAGAGCTCATCGTAAAGGGTTACGTCGACGCTAGCTTCGACACAGATCTGGATGACTCTAAGTCACAAACCGGATACGTGTATATTTTGAATGGTGGGGCAGTAAGCTGGTGAAGTTGCAAGCAGAGCGTCGTGGCGGGATCTACATGTGAAGTGGAGTACATGGCAGCCTCGGAGGCAGCACATGAAGCAATTTGGGTGAAGGAGTTCATCACTGACCTAGGAGTCATACCCAATGCGTCGGGGCCAATCAAACTCTTTTGTGACAACACTGGAGCTATTGCACTTGCCAAGGAGCCCAGGTTTCACAAGAAGACAAGGCACATCAAGCGTCGCTTCAACTTCATTCGTGAAAATGTTCAAGATGGAGACATAGATATTTGTAAAGTACATACGGACCTGAATGTAGCAAATCCGTTGACTAAACCTCTCCCTAGAGCAAAACATGATCAACACCAGAATTCCATGGGTGTTCGATTCATCACAATGTAACTAGATTATTGACTCTAGTGCAAGTGGGAGACTGTTGGAAATATGCCCTAGAGGCAATAATAAAAGCATTATTATTATATTTCCTTGTTCATGATAATTGTCTTTATTCATGCTATAATTGTGTTATCCGGAAATCATAATACATGTGTGAATAATAGACAACAATGTGTCCTTAGTAAGCCTCTAGTTGACTAGCTCGTTCGGATAGTCATGGTTTCCTGACTATGGACATTGGATGTCATTGATAACGAGATCACATCATTCAGAGAATGATGTGATGGACTAGACCCGATCCTAAACATAGCATAAAGATCGTATAGTTCGTTTGCTAGAGTTTTTCCAATGTCAAGTATCCTTTCCTTAGACCATGAGATCGTGTAACTCCCGGATACCGTAAGAGTTCTTTGGGTGTACCAAACGTCACAACGTAACTGGGTGACCATAAAGGTATACTACGGGTATCTCCAAAAGTGTTTGTTGGGTTGACACGGATCAAGACTGGGATTTGTCATTCCGTATGACGGAGAGGTATCACTGGGCCCACTCGGTAATGCATCATCATAATGAGCTCAAAGTGACCAAGTGTCTGGTCACGGGATCATGCATTACAGTACGAGTAAAGTGACTTGCCGGTAACGAGATTGAACGAGGTATTGGGATACCGACGATCGAATCTCGGGCAAGTAACATACCGATTGACAAAGGGAATTGTATACGGGGTTGCTTGAATCCTTGACATCGTGGTTCATCCGATGAGATCATCGTGGAGCATGTGGGAGCCAACATGGGTATCCAGATCCCGTTGTTGGTTATTGACCGGAGAGTCATCTCGGTCATGTCTGCCTGTCTCCCGAACCCGTAGGGTCTACACACTTAAGGTTCGGTGACGCTAGGGTTGTAGGGATATGTATATGCAGTAACCCGAATGTTGTTCGGAGTCCCGGATGAGATCCCGGACGTCACGAGGAGTTCCGGAATGGCCCGGAGGTAAAGAATTATATATAGGAAGTGCTGTTTCGACCATCGGGACTATTTTCGGGGTTATCGGTATTGTACTGGGACCACCGGAGGGGTCTCGGGGGTCCACAGGGTGGGGCCACCTGCCCCGTGGGGGCCACATGGGCTGTAGGGGGCGCACCTTGGCCTACATGGGCCAACGGCACCAGCCCCAAGGGCCCATGCGCCTAGGGTTTCCCAAAAGGGAAGAGTCCCACTTGTGGAAGGCACCCCTAGGTGCCTTGGGGGGGGAGGGAAACCTCCCCTTGGCCGCCGCCCCCCCTAGGAGATTGGATCTCCTAGGGCCGGCGCCCCCCCCCCCCCTTGGCCCTCCTATATATAGTGGGGGAGAGAGGGCTTTTCTCCCACGCCTTTGGTTGCCTCCCTCTCCCTCTCCAACACCTCCTCCTCCTCCATAGTGCTTGGCGAAGCCCTGACGGAGTTCTGCAGCTCCACCATCACCACGCCGTCGTGCTGCTGCTAGAGCCATCTTCCTCAACCTCTTCTTCCCTCTTGCTGGATCAAGAAGAAGGAGACGTTACGCTGACCGTACGTGTGTTGAACGCGTAGGTGCCGTCCGTTCGGCGCTAGGATCTCCGGTGATTTGAATCACGTCGTGTACGACTACTTCATTCACGTTCTTTGAACGCTTCCGCTCGCGATCTACAAAGTTATGTAGATGCATCCGATGACTCGTTGCTAGATGAACTCATAGATAGATCTTGGTGAAACCGTAGGAAATTTTTTGTTTTCTGCAACGTTCCCCAACACCTCTCATTTCCTAGATTTTTATGACCACACATGTTATTGTTAGAGTTGATATGAGAACAATTGGCATCTAATGATTGTTAGAATACATATTATGAGCATAACATCATGATTTCTATATGTTACTCTCATTTACAAGATTTTTATAACAACACATGTTATTGCTTAGAGTTGATATGAGAACAGTAGTAGTAAGTGCTATGGTAGAATATGAGTAGGCGCTGTCATAGCTGTTTTCCTCTCATTGTTACATGATGTTTGAACCATGACATATTGCTAGAATATGAAAGCCATTGGCTTATTTTTTAACTTGCGGTATGATTATGACCACGGCATTGCAATTCTCTGTCTATGATAGGTGTCACTGTTATAATAATCTTAATTCCACACATACTCTCTACATGATTGTTTATTTTTGTTCTTTTGGTCTCCAATTTGAATTGTTGCAGCAGACACAAATACGATGGCCTTCATGATTCCAGGACCTGGAATCATACCAGCCGATGGGTGGTGGTTTATCCCTCGTTCAGCTGACGACGGTCATTTGATGCTCATTCGAACGTACCAAATTGACCAAACAATTACATCAAACCACATGCAGTACAATGTGTGGGGCGTTCGTGACATTGATGGCTATGGATGCTTCCTGTTTGAGAAAGATCCCAACTCCATTGGGCCAGGCGTATTCAACTGGAGGTGGGTTTACAGCCTAGGCAACCACTCCTTGTTCCTCGGGCTCAATTATCCGATCATCCAACCAATCATCGATCATATCACTGGTGATGATTATTGTGCTATGCAACTTCCATTCGTGAGGGGGGGGGGGCTATGTTTACACATCATACCATGGGTTTCATGAATCACCATATCCAGAGATTCGTCGACACAGCTTGTTGCCAGATAATCTTCAGTGTGTGAAAGGCATCAAGCTTCCATGCGATGGATGGATTTTGCAAACCCGACATGTGGCGATGTGGTTCATGCCAACAGCAAATATGCACAACATGATTCGTGCTGATATCTGGACTGAGCCATGTATTCTGCTGCTGTAGCACGACCCTCTTTTGTTGGATATTATGTACTGTTGTTAGTTCGAAGCACTCCTCTAGTTTGAAGGATATATATATATATCAGTTAGGCTTCAAGTGCGTACTTGTTAGTTAAACCTATCTATAAATTGTGACACTAAGTACGACTAGTAAGTAGTACACTAGAAGTACTAGTATACGGCGGTCAAATTATTCATCATGTCCACACATTGAATTGACGTGACAACACGCTGCGCGTGAGGTGACACAAGTATCCCGGCGGCGTGTTCGGGTATTCTGCACTTCATATTTGGAGTACCACTTATCTGTCAAAATCTTTCATCATTCACTTAAAACAGTCGATTGATCATACATTGAGTACCATATAACTGGAATTACCGATGCAAGTCGAAGAAGGATTGGCCGGTGCTGCCGGCTGGCATCAAGTTCGATCCCATGAATCAGGAGCTGATCGAGCACCTTGAGGCCAAAGTCAGTGCTAACAGCACGAGATTTCAGTCTCTCATCGATTTGTTCATACCAACCATCCACAGCGAGCAGGCATATGCTACACCCAACCTGAGAAACTTCCAGGTAAGACACCGATCTGCCGTCTACTTGCACAAACATATTCCTTTGTTTATAGCTCTATTTTAACTTTTTAGACACAAACCTCATGAAGCAATTACAATTTGACAGTTAATAAAAACTGAAACAAGTGACTGCAACATGCCAAAGATGTTATGAAAATGCCAACTAGGTACATTAAAACCTGTATTCCACAATACTGTAGGTATCACACTGAGTGGCCTAAGGAAGCATTTCTTCCAGCGCAATTCCAAGGCGTTCAAAAGGGGCACGTGGACGCATCGCGAGATACAGTCGGAGTGCGGCATGCACGCGATGTGGCACAAGACCGGCAATAACTTGCCGGTGATGGTCAACGGCCGACAGACGGGCAGCAAAAAAGGTTCTGGTGCTGCACACCAACAAGAACTTCGACTAGCAGAGGACCAACTGGGTGATGCACCAGTACCACCTCGGGGACCTGGAGCAAGAGAAGGAGCGGGAGCTGGTCCTCTGCAAGATTTTCTACTAGATGAACACTAGCGCCAGGAGTAAAAAGATTATAAGTTAGTTTGGTATTGGTAGTTGTACTACCTTGTCGTCTGCAAGTTGGTATTGTTGTTAACGGTCTTTTGGTATGAACTTGCATTTGCTTCCAACCATCATGCCGAGGGTCGACGTGGATATAAAGCTAAATCATTTGTTTCAAAACGAATTTTCAGGCACCTGATTTTTATTTGATGGGTAGCATAAGCACCCGCCGTTCGAATTCCCAGTTCTCCAATTTTTTCGAAACAAGTGCATGCACTTATTATCATGATAAAAAACAATATCCGTGATGCATCCCAGTTATCAGTCTGTACTTGCAGAATTCTCTCGTTTATTGAGCACGTATATTGTTTTTTCAGGTCGAGCAAGTTTCAACTGGGTTGTAGACTGCCCAGGGTTGGTTTTGTTTTTAACAGGCCCAGCCCATGACGACAAGGGGCACAAAGATCCAGTAGGTATCTACTGGTCTCTAGCCTGCCAACATTAGTTATATTTTGTCTTACAACTTCCGCAGGTAGTTTTTTTACTGAATCAAACAGACAACCCAGTTCTATTTTCCTCTTGAAACGCATGTCCTACATCCGTTTTCTAATCTCTACCTATAGTTTTGCTAGTTCATATACACGTATCATTATATTGAAAACACATAAAATTCCCTTTTCATATTTACATCCTTATTTTTGTTGTTTTTCCCACTCAGCGCTAATTTTTTTACCACTGGTTTTCCCTTAAACCAACTCAATTGTCCCACATCTTATTTGCTTACAAAAACAAAACGATTTTTTGGAAAATCAATAAGTTCTTAAAAAATGTTTATCATTTTGGGATTACAACAGTTCAAACTCCACCGAAATATGCAAAATAAGGTTGAACTTTTTGACCGTGGTCCTGGGCAGAAAATGGGCTGTAATAAATTACTTAAGAATTAGCAAATGGGCTGCAAATTATAAAAAATAGCAAATGGGCTTTATGTTGTCTGCCACATATTTGGAGGCGGACTTGTGGGCCTACTAAGTTCATGTATACACAAGGTTTCTCAAAAAAGAAACTTAGTCAACAATCGACTCTACCAACGTTAGACCGTTAGATGTCAATCTAGCGGCAATCGTGCTTCTTCAGTCTCCGATCTTCCTACCCCTGCCGCCCAAACCAGCGCCGTCGGAACCGCCTGCGCCCGCCTCCCGTGGCCGGTAGTGCTGCTGGGAAGGCCTCATGGCCCCATCATACTCGCATCTCTGGTCTGTCTATCCCACTACACACCCACACCTCCTGTTATTTTTCGGCGATGGCAGCCGAACCAGTCAACCCTCGTACTCTCCACCGCATGGGCAACCACTGCTGTGTCTTCCCCGGCTCCGTGTCATTCCCTTCGTAGCCCTCGCCATCGTCCACCGCCCTGTTGCTCTCGGCGTGGCTTGGTCAACGATGTCCATCCAACGACCGTAGCGCTTCTTCAACCTCTGGTCTTCTTGCCCCAGCCGCCCAAAGAAGCGTCGGTCGTGCCGCATGCTCCTGCCTCCCGTGGCCGGCTGTGCTGCCGCGGAGGCCTCACCGTCCAGGGACTACTCCCACCGCTGGCCAGGCGATCCCTCCACTCACCCACTCCCCCTGTTATTATGCGGCGACGGCAGCCTCACACCGCAGCCAAACTAGTGAACCCTCGTACTCCTCTCCGCGTGGGCATCCATTGCCGCGTCTTCCCGGCTCCGCGTCGTCCCCTTCCTAGGCCTCACCGTCGTCCACCGCCGTGGTGCTCTCGGCGCGGCGTGGTCCGTGTGTTGAACGACCAAGTTCCATCGGAAGAGTACTGTACGTGGAGAGGCTGACAGCTGGGTCCATGGCAACCGCAAGGAAGTGCCTCCTTATTACGCGCAAAATAATTATTCTTCCACCTGACAGCAGGGACCCACCGGACGGGCCACTAGTATTTCGCGGAAAAAACGTTTCCCCACTAACTGTTGGGACCCACCGGACGGGCCACCGTATTTCACGAAAAAACGTTCCCCCCGCTGTTAGCTCGGACCCACCAGAAGTGCCTCCCTATTACGCACAAAAAATGAATACTCCCCCTGCTAGGTGGGACCCACCTTGGTGGGAGGCTGACTTGTGGGCTTACTAAGTTGACGGGGATGGAGGGCTTGGTCAACTTAGTCAATATGAACGATTCTAGCTCAAGTGACCGTACGATGTCCATCCAACGGCCATAGTGCTTCTTCAACCTTTGGTCTTCTTGCTCCAGCCGCCCAAAGCAGCGTCGGTCGTGCCGCCTGATCCTACCTCCCATGGCCGGCTGTGCTGCCGCGGAGGCCTCACCGCCCCCTACTATTCCCACCGCTGGCCACGCCCTGCGGCAACGGCAGCCTCAAACCGCAGCCGAACCAGTGAACCCTCGTACTCCTCTCCACGCGGGCTTCCACTTCCGCGTCTTCCCCGGCTCCGCGTCGTCGCCTTCCTAGGCCTCACCTTCGTGCACCGCCATCGTGCTCTCCATGCGGCGTGGTCAACGTGGTCAAGGAACTACTTCCATCGGTAGAGTACTATAAGTGGAGAGGGTGACAGCTGAGTCCACGGCCACAGCCCAGTTTTTTGTGATTTGCCAAGTAAGTCGCTTTGCCAGGCCTGTTGGGCTGCAAATCTTTCAAGACGAGGAGAGCTTTCATTCGGTTGGCTGGGAAAATGGCCCATCAGTAATGAGAAATGGGCTATACATTTTAAAACGCATCAAACCGGCAATTAGTTTCAAATATAATTTTTCCATTTCGAGATTTTAAATTACATTAATTTTTAT
Source organism: Triticum monococcum (assembly GCA_034509565.1). Classification (NCBI taxonomy): domain Eukaryota; kingdom Viridiplantae; phylum Streptophyta; class Magnoliopsida; order Poales; family Poaceae; genus Triticum; species Triticum monococcum. Next base: position 208,979,083 of record CM067847.1, on the reverse strand, counting down.
GCGTGGAGAATTTGTTGGATTTTATATCGATATACATTTATTTTTAAAATCAGTTTGAATGTGAGTCGAAATTTCCAGATTAAAAACAGTTCGGACCGCACCGAAATATGCAAAATTTCCTATAATTTTTTAACCGTGGCCACAATATGGGCTGTAATGCTAACAAAAAGAATATGGGCTCCAAAAAAACCTTAATAATTAGCAAATGGGCTGTAAATTATTAGAAATAATGGCAGATGGGATCTATGCTGTTTTCCACAGATTTGAGGCTTTCCTAAAAAAGGCTGATGCACAAGAAGTGACTGTTGGATGGCCATCCAACGGCCGTCGTGCTTCTTCAATCTCTGCTCTTCCTGCTCCAGTCGCTCAAACAAGCGCCCGCGAGACTGCCTTCTCCCTCCTCCCCGTGGCCGGCTCTGCTGCCGCGTAGGCCTCACTGCCCCACCGTACTCCCACCGCTGGCCTAGCCATCCCTCTACTCACCCACACCTGCTGTTATTCTCCGGCGATGGCAGACGAACCAGTAAACCCTTGTACAGTCGTACTCCCCTCCGCGTGGGAAACAACTGCCGAGTCTTCCCTACCTCCGTGTCGTTCCCTTCGTAGGCCTCACTGTCTTCCTCCGCCCTGGTGCTCTCGGCGCGGCTTGATCAACGTGGTCAACGACCTACATGCATCTAAAGTGGACTGTACGTGGAGAGGCCGATAGCTGGGTCCACGGCTGCACGCAAGGAAATGCCTCCTTATTACGTGCAAAATAATGATTCCTCCACCTGACATCAGGGACCAACCGAAAGGGCCTCTATATTTCGTGAAAAAAAAACGTTACCACCGCTGACATCTCGGATCCACCAGCTATATCTTCACACGCAAGGAAGTGCCTCCTTATTACGCACAAAAATAATGAATACTCCCCCTGTTAGCTGGGACCCAGTATAGTGGCAGGCTGATTTATGGGCCTACTAAGTTGACGGGGACGGAGGGCTTTGTCAACTTAGTCAATATGCACGATTCTAGCTCCAATGACCGTACGATGTCCATCCAACGGTCGTAGTGCTTCTTCAACCTCTGGTCTTCTTGATCCAGCCGCTCAAACCAGTGCCGGTCGTGCCTCGTGTTCCTACCTCCCGTGGCCGGCTGCAATGCGGTGGAGGCCTCACCACCCCCTACTACTCCCACCGCTGGCCAGGCCATCCCTCTACTCACCCACACCCCCTGTTATTCTGCGCTGATGGCAGCCTCACACCGCAGCGAAGAAGTGAACCCTTGTACTCCTCTACGTGTGGGCATCCACTGCCGTGTCGTCCCCTTTCCTAGGCCTCCCCATTGTCCACCGCCCTGGTGCTCTCGGCGCGGCATGGTCAACGTGATCAAGGAACGGCTTCCATCGGACGTGGACTGTACGTGGAGAGGCTGACAGCTGGGTCCACGGCCGCAGGAAGGAAGTGCCTCCTTATTACGTGCGAAATTATTATTCCTCCACCTAACAGCGGGGACCCACCGGACGGGCCACCGTATTTCATGAAAAAAAGTATGCCCCTGACTGCTGGGACCCACCAGCTACATCTTCGCACGCAAGGAAGTGCGTCCGGGCAAAAAAAAATTCGCCCCCTGACTGCTGGGACCCACCAGCTACATCTTCGCAGGCAAGGAAGTGCCTGACAGTCGGGACCCACTTGGTCGAAGAGTATGTAGCGTTGTCATTCTGGTCGCAAACGTGTATGTACATATATACTGGTGGATGTAGAGGCGCGCACGTGTCGTAGTAGAGGCGCGTACATGTCGTAGTAGAGGCGCGCACGTAGCATGTACTCGTACGAATAGCGTCCAAGGTGCAAGAAAGAAAATACGGCCATCTATGTGTACATACGGGCGGGGTCTCGAATGCCTACTCGCGCATACGTACGGCCAGGGCTTGTGTACATGGCTGGGTCGGAACGGAGAAATAGCGTCGTCCTCGTGTTCATGGGGAGGAAATGGAATGCGTCATGTTCATGGGGAGGCAACGGAATGCTCGTGTTCATCGGGAGGCAACAAAACGCGTGGGAGCCAACCAGCTGGGTCAGAATGGAATGCATGGTCGTGTTCATCAGGAGGGCTTGGATGGAACATGCGATGGAAACGAGGCCTGGCGTACCGCAAAATGGAGGAAACGGCCTTGTCTTCGACTGGCCATGTTCGAAGTGGGATCCTGTTCATCGGGAGGGGTCTGGCATACCGTAAAACAGAGGAAACGGACCTCCTACGGTCGAAACGGGGGTCCTGTTTATTGCGAGGGGTGTGCCGTACTGCAAAACGGTGGAAACGGGCCTCCTACTATCGAAATGGGGGTCCTGTTGGTAGGGAGGGGTGTGGCGTACCGCAAAACGGACGAAACGGACCTCCTACGGTCGAAACGGGGGTCCTGTTCATCGGGAGGGCGTGGCGTACCGAAAGTGGGACTCCACGAGATACTGTTCATCTCCACCATCGACCTCCTCCGGCCTCCACGGGCTCCTGTTCATCCAGCCTCCACCGCGGGCTACTCCACCGGCTACTGTTCAACCACCCCTCCATGGGCACCCCTCCACCGTCTACAGTTCATCCAGCCCTCCACACCACGGGTTCCTGTTCAACCACCCCTACACGGGCACCCCTCCACCCTCTACTATTCATCCAGCCCTCCACCACACCACGGGGTCCTGTTCATCCAGAGGCAACGCCACCGTTCACTGTTCACCCAACCCCCCTCCCCTTGCAACACTCACTGTTCATCCTAGAGGCAGCATCGATCGGCTTCAGTTAGCAGCAGTAGCGAAGGAATCGCTCGATCGGGTTCAGTTAACAGCCATCGACCGATCGCTCGGGTTCAGTAACGTGTAGCCTGTAGTGCAATCGCTCGGGTTCAGTTAGAGCCCAACGCCTCGCTCGGGTTCAGTTAGAGCCAACGCCTCGCACACACGCACGTACGTGTACGAGAGAAACGCGGATCGCTCGGCCCCCGACCTCCCACCATAACCGGGAACTCCCCGATATTTTCCTCCCCCTCGCTTCTACCACGGTTTTTTCCGTCATGGACGACCCAAAGAATGTCATGCAGCTGCGTCTCCGGCCCGCCCAGGACGAAAATCCCATTTTCTGTCATGATTTTCTGTCATAGAAGTAGGAGCCCACCACATCTATGTTGATACCGGGTTTTGTCACAATTATCGTCATAGAAGTGTCATATGCATGACAGAAAAAAAATTCGTTCGGCCCAAAATGTCACGGATGTGTCTTTTTTGTAGTATTATTTATTTATATTGGTGTTGAACCTACTGTATTCCAACTTTTCTGTGGTCCAGAAACTTTATTACTAGCCATAGATTCATCAAAATAAGCAAACAACACACGAAAAACAGAATCTGTCAAAAACAGAACAGTCTGTAGTAATCTGTAGGTTTCGAATACTTCTGGAACCCCAAAAATTCTAAAATAAATTTAGGGACAGGAGGAATTTATCTATTAATTATATTAAAAAATAATTAACTAAATAAAACTCTCCAGTAAAAAAATGGCAGCAAATCTCGTGAGGGCTATAGTTTCTGTTTTTCACCGCAAGATCGCAAAGACTTTCCCCAAGTCTTCCCAATGTTCTACTTGGCACAAACACTAATTAAAAGCATAAAAACACATCTAAATAGAGGCTATATGAATTAATTATTACTAAATAGAACCAAAAATTAAGGAACAAAAATAAAATTCGGTTCCCTCCCAATAAGCGCTATCGTTTAACGCCCCTAGCTAGGCATAAAAGTAAGGATAGATCTAGGTATTGTCATGTTTGGTTTTGATTTTCTTAGCAGAGTCATGCTCGAATCCAGGAGGTTCCTTACACTTCCCTTCATATTTGGAAATTTTTAGATCTAAAGAATCCAACCTCTAATTGCAAAGGGTAATTAAAATATTCATGTGGTGAAGATTTCGGCTGACGCTCTTGAGTGGTTCAAGAGATTTTTGTAAAATTTTCGTTACTTCGCAAATCTTCTCAAAAACTTGTGTCTCTTCCTGGGCATTATGTGGCCCTTTTGGTGGAGATAGTGTTCCCACTATTCCCTCTATGATTTCATCAGAAATACTAGGATCAATTTCGATAAAATTCCCATTGGCAACGCAATCCAAGAGTTGTCTATTTGACATATTCAGCCCAACATAAAAATTGCGAAGTAAAATTCGAAAATTCACCACTAGGGTGCAATTACGATAAGATTCCATCATCCTAAACCAAGCAACTTTTAAATTTTATCCTTGTCTTTGTTTGAAGTGAAGAACTTCAAACTCGGGAGACAATGGGGCAGATAAGGGACTAGCCATGACGACACACGACGACACAAAAAGCAAGCGAAAAGAGATGAACTAGAAAAGAGAAGGGGAACGGAAAAAGAGGGTGAATAAAATGGCAAGGGTGAAGTGGGGGAGAGGAAAACGAGAGGCAAATGGCAAATAATGTAATGCGATGGATAAGAGTTTGTGATGGGTACTTGGTATGTCTTGACTTGTGCGTAGACTCCCCGGCAACGGTGCTAGAAATCCTTCTTGCTACCTCTTGAGCACTTCGTTGGTTTTCCCTTGAAGAGGAAAGGGTGCCGCATCAAAGTAGCGTAAGTATTTCCCTCCATTTTTGAGAACCAAGGTATCAATCCAGTAGGAGGCCACACGCAAGTCCCTCGTACCTACACAAACAAATAAGAACCTCGCAACCAACGCGATAAAGGGGTTGTCAAGCCCTTCACGGTCACTTACGAGAGTGAGATCTCATAGAGATAATAATAATAAGATAAATATTTTTGGTATTTTATGATATATATATATATTGAAAGTAAATATTGCAAAATAAAATAGATTGGAAACTTATATGATGGAAAATAGACCCGGGGGCCATAGGTTTCACTAGTGGATTCTCTAAAGATAGCATAAGTATTATGGTGGATGAACAAATTACTGTCGAGCAATTGATAGATAAGCGAATAATTATGAGAATATCTAGGCATGATCATGTATATAGGCATCACGTCCGTGACAAGTAGACCGACTCCTGCCTGCATCTACTACTATTACTCCACACATCGACCGCTATCCAGCATGCATCTAGAGTATTAGGTTTATAAGAACAGAGTAACACATTACTTAAGATGACATGATGTACAGGGATAAACTGAAGCAATATGATATAAACCCCATCTTTTTATCCTTGATGGCAACAATACAATACGTGTCATTTTCCTGTTTGTCACTGGGATCGAGCACAGTTAGATTGAACCCAAAGCTAAGCACTTCTCCCATTGCAAGAAAGATCAATCTAGTAGGCCAAGCCAAACTGATAATTCAAGGAGACTTGCAAAGATAACCAATCATGCATAAAAGATTTCAGAGAAGAATCAATTATTGTTCCTAGATAGACTTGATCATAAACCCACAATTCATCGAATCTCTACAAACACACCGCAAAAAGAGTTACATCGAATAGATGTCCAAGAAGATCGAGGAGAAATTTGTATTGAGATTCAAAGAGATAGAAGAAGCCATCTAACTAATAACTATGGACCCGAAGGTCTGAAGTAAACTACTCACACATCATCAGAGGGGCCATGAAGTTGATCGTTGCCCCCTCCGGCGGAGCTCTGGAAAAGGCCCCAAGATGGGATCTCTTGGGTACAGAAGGTTGCGGCGGTGGAAATAGGGTTTCGTGGTGCTCCTGGATGTTTTCAGGGTATATGAGTATATATAGGATGAAGAAGTAGGTCGGTTGAGCCACGAGGGGGGAGGGCACGCCCAGGGGGGTAGGCGTGCCCCCTGCCTCGTGGACTCCTTGTTCGTTTCTTGACGTCTACTCCAAGTCCTTTGGATCACGTTTGTTCCAAAAATCATGTTCCTGGAGGTTTCATTCCGTTTGGATTTCATTTGATATTCCTTTTCTGCGAAACACTGAAATAGGAAAAAAAACAGCAATTTGCATTGGGCCTTGGGTTAATAGGTTAGTCCCAAAAATAATATAAAAGTGTAAAATAAATCCCATTAACATCCAAAACAGATAATATAATAGCATGGAACAATCAAAAATTATAGATACGTTGGAGACGTATCAGTCACCAATGAACTCAACCCGACACAACACTCGAGCGAAGCATAGAAGGAACTCAAACCCTCGCATTCACATGTGACCTAAATCGAAGCCAGCATCTAGTCATAGAACCGCTCATGATGCCACTGTTGGGAAACGTAGTAGAAAACAAAAAATTGCCCTACAGTCAACCAGGAACAATATGAAGATGCATAAATGGTTTGGATCGTGATTGTTATCAACTCTGAGTAGCAGCAAAAATAGACGAGTCAGTGTAGATTGTACTTGGAGTCCCTTGACCGTAATGAACGATCCCGTGACCCGCACATGAATAATCCCTTGAATGGAAGACCAAAAGCAGGGCCTCGCTACGAGTTGCAAGCATACGACCTTCACGATCTAGGATCGCTTTGCCGTCCAGATCTAATCCTCGCCATATAATTAGGGGGAGGAGATTAGAACCACACTGTTCTTCTAATAATGAGGATTAGAGGAACTAGGTCAAGCTCTGATTGATCAACTAGGATCAGCTCGAAGTAGAAATAGAGAACTAGAGGAGCTCCAAAACTTGCGTATTTGAAAGTGCCCAAAAACTTGCGTATTGGAGGGGGGATGGGTGCCACAAGGGGGGAAGGACTCTCCTCCCCCTCCCCAATTCAGCCTCGCAAAGGGGGAACGGGGGGCACCTCCCCTATTTGGCCTTGGTGGCCTAATTATCCCTCCACCTCTTGGCATTTTAAAACTCGTTGATATTATATTAAATATAAAATCATCCTAATAAATAGTAGAGCCTATTATTATTAATTTACCACCATCAGAATTTTTTTCACCTATATGTTATTTATCGACAATACCCGGTATTGCCTGATAAACTCCAAAACCCTTCGAGTGACCCCGAAACGCTTTCGGCTCCTCTCGAAACTATTCCGAATATTAATGAAACAACTCCAAAAATAAGTGCTCGATACTCTCATCCTACTAACACTCAGCAGATCATGATTGCCTTAAGCTTGTGACCTTGTAGGTTCAATAACACATAAACATGAACAAAACTCCATCATTCAATGACCGACAGCGGAATAGTGGACGTCCATGTTGATCCCTATGATTACATGAATGGCATTCGAGTGAGACTTTGGTTATCATGTGATGTGCCCTTTGCTTCATGATACTTTACAAAACCCTAGGTGAGATTTTTGGTTGATACATCTCCAATGTATCTATAATTTTTGATTGTTTCATGCTATTATATTATCAATCTTAGATGCTTTATATGATTTTTATACTATTTTATATCAGTTTTGGGAACTAACCGACTAACCTAGTGCCTAGTGCTATTTTCTGTTTTCTAGTAGTTTTTGGTTTTCCAGAAAATCAGTACCAAACGCAGTCCAAATGCTACGAAATTTTTTTGATGATTTTTTTCTCGACATAAGAGACCCTAGAAGCTTCGAGAGGAGACCAGACGACAAACAAGGAGATGGCAAGGCAACAGGCGCACTAGGGGGTGCACCCTATTATGTTGTGAGCCCCACGAGGCTCCGTATAACCTAATTCCACCTCTATAAATTCTCAAATATTGGGGAAAACTCAGTGAGCCACCCAAAAAACTTTTTCTACCGCCGCAAGTTTCTCTTCTTCCGTGATCCCATCTGCATGCCTTTTCCTATACTCTATCGGAGGGGGAACCAATCACAGAGGGCTCTACATTTGTTGGCTTCCGATGACGCGAGATTAGTTCACCACATACCTCTGGGTCCGTACCTAGTAGCTAGATGGCTTGTTCTCTCTCTTTGATCTTCAATACAATGTTCTCCTTGGGGTTTCAGGAGCTCTATCTGATGTAATCTTCTTTTGTGGTGTGTTTGTTGGGATCCAATGAATTGTGGGTTTATGATCTGAATATTCATGAGAAGTAATTGAGTTTTTTCTGAACTTTATTCTGCATGATTGTTATAACTTTGTATTTATATCCGGCCTATCCATTTGGTTTGGCCAACTAGATTGATTTATCTTCAGTGGGAGAGGTGCTTTCTAATTGGTTCAATCTTGCGATGTTCTATATCCCAGTGACAGGAAGGGACAAGACACGTATTTGTACTATTGTCATTAAGGATAAAATGACGAGGTTTATTCATACTGATTGGGTTTACTTTGTCTACATCATGTCATCTTGCTTAAGGGTTTACTCTGTTTTTATGAACTTAATACCATAGATGCATACTAAATAGTGGTCGATTGGTGGAGTAATAGTAGTACATGCAGGCAGGAGTCGGCCTACTTGTCTCGGTCATGATGCCTATATACATGATCATTGCCGTGAATACATCAGAACTATGCGCCTTCCTATCAATTGCCCAAAAGTAATTTGTTCACCCATGATGTTTTCTTGAACTACGTCGGTATTTCCCCAAAGAGGAAGGGATGATGCAGCACATCAATGGTAGGTATTCCCCTCAGTGATGAGACCAGGATTATTGAACCAGTAGGAGAACCACGCAACACTACGTGAACAGCACCTGCACACAAATAACAAATACTCGCAACCCAACATATTAAAGGGGTTGTCAATCCCTTTTGGGTAACGGCGCCAGAAATTGGCAAACGGGCGTGAGAGAGTTCTAATAATTTGATAGATAGATCTCGCGGGAACGCAAGATAAAATAAATAAGTAAAAATTGCAGCAAGGTATTTTTGTATTTTTGATTTAACAGATCTAAAACTAAAAGCAAATAAAAATAGATCGCAAAGGTAAATATGATAAAGAAGAGACCCGGGGGCCGTAGGTTTCACTTGTGGCTTCTCTCAAGAAAAATAGCAAACCGTGGGTAAACAAATTACTGTTGGGCAATTGATAAAACTTCAAATAATCATAATGATATCCAGGCAATGATCATTATATAGGAATCACATCAAAGATTAGTAGACTAACTCCTCCTACATCTAATACTATTACTCCACACATCGATCGCTATCCAGCATGCATCTAGTTATTAAGTTCATGGGGAAACGTAGTAATGCAATAAGAACGATGACATGATGTAGACAACATCTATTTATGTAGAAATAGACCCCATCTTGTTATCCTTGATGGTAATGATACATACATGCCGGTTCCCCTTATGTCACTAGGATCAAGCACCGTAAGATCAAACTCATCACAAAGCACCTCTTCCCATTGCAAGATAAATAGATCAAGTTGGACAAACAAAACTGAATATCGCAGAAGAAATGTGAGGCTATAAGAAATCATGCATATAAGAGATCAAAGAAGACTCAAATGACTTTCATGGATAAAAAGATAGATCTTATCATAAACTCAAAGTTCATCGGATCCCAACAAACACACGACAAAACGAGTTACATCATATGGATCTCCAAGAGACCATTGTATTGAGAATCAAACGACAGGGAGGAAGCCATCTAGCAACTAACTATGGACCCGTAGGTCTACAAAATACTACTCACGCATCATCGGAGAGGCACCAATGCACATGATGAACCCCTCTGTGATGGTGTCTAGATTGGATCTGGTGGTTATGGAACTTGCGCAGCTGGAATTGATTTTTGTTGACTCCCCTAGGGTTTCTGGAATATTGGGGTATTTATAGATCAAAGTGGCTGTTCGGGAGGCCACCGAGGTGGGCACAACCCACCAGGGCTCGCCCGGGCCTCCAGGCGCGCCCTGGTGTCTTATGCTCACCTTGGGCTCCCTCTTAGGTACTTCTTTTGGCCCACTGGATGTACTCTAGTCCAAAAAAATCCAGAAGAAGTTTCACTGTGTTTGGACTCAGTTTGATATTGATTTCATGCGATGTAAAAAACATGCGGAAAATAGCAACTGGCACTTGGCACTATGTCAATAGGTTAGTACCAAAAGATGATATAAAATGATTGTAAAACATCCAAGAATGATAATATAATAGCATGGAACAATCAAAAATTATAGATACATTGGAGACGTATCAACCCATCATAAGTTATGTGTTTGTGAGAGAAGCCTCTAGTGAAAACTATGGACCCCGGGTCTACTTTAACAATATTATAAAAACAAAATTCCTTTGCTGCAATTTATTTTCTTTTATTTTTTTTTGCATTTTATCTATCTACCACTCCAATATTTGATCCTTGCAAGTAACGAGTTCAAGGGGATTCACAACCCTCTTGCCTGAGTTGGGTGCAAGTATTTGCTTTTTGTGTGTGCAAGTGCTATTCACGAGGCTTTGCGTGATTCTCCTATTGGTTCTATAAACGTTGGTTCTCACTAAGGGAAATACTTATCTCTACTATAATGCATCTCCCCTCCTCTTTGGGGAAAATTCCAACGTAGCTCATAACTAGCAGAAAGAATTTTTGGCGCCGTTGCCGGGGAGACATCATCAAAACCAATCAAGTACCTTTACACAAACTATCATATAGTTGATCTAATTTTTATTTTCCTTTGCCTCTCGCTTTCATCTCCCCCACTTCTCATAAAAAATTGAAAACACAAAAAAATTGTTTGCTCGTTTGCTTGCTTGAAGTTGCTATCATGTTTTTTAATTTGAGAAAGTTATCTTTTATAGTTCTAGTGAGGATAGTGATAGTGAGTTTCTTGAGGAAGAAACTAAAATATTTGATCTTAACAATGATCCCCTTAATGATGAAGTTTCTCATGATGAAAATCCCACGGTCTTTAAAACCAAAACTTATCATGTGGGTAGTGGGAATATTATTGGGAAGCATATTATTCAGGAATTCTTCAACTGCATAGGAGTAATACCATTAATCAAATCATCTATTCTCGACAAAACCAATTGTTATATGGATGCTATTGCTATTCTTTTGCTTAAATTAGAAAGAAAATTCTAGCATATTCATCCATCCTTACAAAAGATATTCTTTGAACTTCCCAACATCCATAATCCTAGGGCTTAAAAGATTGCCACTATTATTATGGATGAATTTGACTACATAATTCGAGAAGCTAGAGACATCTTTGCTTTTTATAAAATAGATCTTAAGAATCCTCCAGTAGAAGAGACCCTTCATGATAAAGACACGATAGGTAGGTTAGAATCCAATGGTTATTTTGCTTATCATGAAAATATTAGAAAGAGAGTTCCTTATGCTCTAATAAAAACCTTATACCACAATACTTGTGATAAATTTGAGTGGATCACTAAGGGAGTTTATGAAGGATTCAGTGAAGAGTGGTTTGAAAGCATGGCTAGGGATCCAATTGATGACGAAATGCATGTTTATATGAGGATCTCTATGGTGATGATTCGGAGTTTGAAGTTATCCATGTTAAAATTACCAAACAAAGTACCTTGAACTATTTAAGCTCTCCCACTAGAAAAGTATAACATGAGAATAGGGAATTAATGAGACAATTTTTTGAAGATTTATTTAAAAATTATTTGAATATGAAGGATGGCAACACTTGAAATAATGCCATACGCCTAGCTAGGGGCATAAAACAATAACTTGTTGAGAGGCAACCCAATAGTTATCTTAGGATTTTTCACTTTTTATTTTCTATTTTGGTGTGTTGACACAATTATGCTATAGTTATGATTGTGTTTTTATGTTTTAGTTAGTGTTTGTGCCAAGTAAAGCCTTTGGGGTGATTTGGTTGATAGTTAATTTGATTCTCTGAAAAAACACAAACTTTTTCGCTCAGTCTAGGAATTTATTTAAATCACTGGGACGTCTTTTGACCTAAATGTTTTACACATGATTGACATACAAATTTCCCACATTTTCCTAATTTTTCAGAATTCTTAGTGCTATATGAGTATGATTTCTATTCAGATCATTACAGACTGCTCTATTTTAGACGATTCTGCTTTCATTGCATAGTTTGCTTGTTTTAATGATGCCATGGATTATATGGAGGGGTATAAGTCATGGAGAAGTTAGAATACCGTATGTATTATGCAAAAATAAAATATTAATGGGTTCATAATAGTACCTAAAGTTTTCTGTTGAGTTTTGTGTCATGAAGTTTTCAAGATTTGGGTGAGACAACAATGGATGAAGGAATATAGAGAGGCAAGGCCCTAAGCTTGGGGTTTCCCAAGGCACCCCAAGGTAATATGCAAGGAAGACCCAAGAGTCTAGGCTTGGGGATGCCCCGGATGGCATCCCCTATTGGTATGTCACATGGACCTTGGAGCATCTTCTACCATACTAGTTTTTGCTTTGCTTTCTTTTTAATTTGCCTCAATCATTGTTTTCTGGACACACCTTTTGAGAGGGACACACATTTATTCCTGATTTTTTTAGAATACTCCACTACTAGGGAAAACCTTATACACAGAAACTTACCAGTAGAGCGTGTTAAAATGAGGCGCTACTGCTACTCGACAGTTGCGCGTGGTCAGAAAGGGCGCTACTGCTATCCACTTAGTAGTAGCATGGTAGGAATAAAATGTGCTACTACTATAATTGCCACACCATTGCCGACATGCTAGGTATAGTAGTATCTCCATTCTACAAACCGCGCTACTGCTATCAAATTAGTAGTAGAGCGCTTTTAGGGTAAGGCACTACTGCTAAGTTTGAACTTGTCCACATGAGGGGCCTAGCTTAGCAGTAGCGAGTTTGTGAGAAGCGCGCTACTGCTAAGTATTTTAGCAGCAACGCGTTTTCTTTTCCCATGCTACTGCAAAAACTATTTTGACATAACCCCCCACGCGGGCTTCCCTCCTCTGCTTCCTCCCCCAATTCCCCACTCTCTTGTATCCCCCTCGTCACCTCCGCCAGAGCCCTTGCCCTCGCCCTCGCCGGAGCCCCTGCCATCGCTCTCCGCCGGAATCTGCCCTCGGCGCCTGTTCCTCCTCCTCCTCGACCTCAACCTCGCCACAGCCCCTACCCTCGCTCTTCGTCGTCGTCTTCCTCGTCCCCACCTCACCACCGTCTCCCCCGACCCCGCCTCGCCGCCGTCTCCCCCGACCCCGCCTCGTTACCGTCTTCCCCGACCCTGCCTCGCCGCGCACCGGTGCGGCCATCTCCCCCAACCCCATCTCTCTCTCCGCCCTTTGTAAGCACTCTCCCCTCCCCTCTTCTCTACTCTTTGCTCTCTCTCTCTCTCTCTCTCTCTCTCTCTGTTAGTATGAACCATAGCTATTTAGTGCTAGTTAGTACGAAACATAGGCTATTCTTAGTGCTAATTAGTTAATTACAATTAGTATGAACTCTATTCAATTAGGTAGTATGAACACTAGTTAAAAAACCTAGGACAGATTAGTGGCTATTTTTTAGTGGTAGTTAGTATGAACCCTAGGTTTCAAACTATTGTTATTTTTTAGTTAAAGCAATTGTTGCTATTTAAAAAAACTTCTTGCATTTTTCTTCAAGTTCTATATTTTTCTTCTTGTTATATGCAAATTTGAAGTGGACATGTGATATGTGGACATGTGATTTGGAGATGTCATATTTGGAATTTGGACATGTGATGTTTTGGACATGTTATACTTGGAAAATGATGATTATGTGCAGGGTAAATGATTCGAGCGGTTCTCAGGGGCCAGACATAAATGGTTCAAAAGTAGACAAGAAGCAGAAGCTAGTTACTTGAGGTTCACGGTAACACGAGAGAGGACTCATAACCGCTACCTCATGTACTGCATAGTTCCACTCTCACTCATATAGTGATAGCTCTTCTTGTCTATATCATTGTTTAGATGGATGACGATGTAGTTGCAAGTATTCGAGACATCTCATAACTTGTATTGCTATTTCGAGATGATGAGAAGAGACATCATTTTGTGTTGGATGATGATTATGGTGATGACATGATTAATTTGATGAGACTATTTGTATGTGTATAATATGATCAGATTTGTATGTGTATGATATGCTAGAGACTATTGCATAAAACACTAAACAAAATTCAGCAGCACAAAATATGGAGCAGAAAAAATCAGAAACTAATAACAGTAGCGCGGGGTATGGCTTTAGTAGCAGCGAGGTCTTAGCAGTACCGCCTTGTATACTAGGGCGCTATAGATATTAGCAGCATCGCGTTATTGCGATGATCGCTACTGCTATCCCTAGATAGCAGTAGCATGGGTCAACACGTGCTACAGCTAAGCGTTAGCTGTAGTGTCGTATCAGTAGCACGGCTCCCCGCGCTACTGATAAGCATTTTACGCGCTACTGCCAGGCTTTTCCCTAGTAGTGCTCTAGGTGCTTCACTTATATCTTTAGAGCTAGGCAGTTGTGATAGTGCTTCACCTATATCCTTATAGCACAACGGTGGTTATATTTTATAAAAATAGTTGCACTCTCATCACTGGTACAGCGAGGTGCTATACAAACGGTTTTTAACCCCTTTCCGCGACGGCATTTGGAACTGTCGCCAAGTGAGTGACTGCGATTGGGGGGTCCTTCCCACATGACCCAGAAACCATCGGGGATAGGCAGCCTTGATGCATAAAGTTGTCCCTATATAACCGTTTCTGATATCTCGAATATCCCAAACGTTTCATCCTTGCTACTCGTTTGTGCTCGCATAGCCATCGCAGTCGGAGTTTTGTTGTTTTACCTAAAACCAGGCACATTCCAAGCACATACCAAACTGGCTCTACGTTTACGATGCCTGACACATCTCAAATAGTTCATGAATGTAAACTGTGTACGATAGGTAGACAATCACACTCATTTAGTTTTCCCGCACCGTTTGTGATAGTGTCTGACATCACACACGCTTTGCAAACGGCAACTGTGTGCATTGTTACACACATTCCCTCCATGAACCGTGTCGGATTATGATGTATATCACACAGGTTGTGCTTTATAGACCATGTGCACTGTAATGACCTGCACACCATAATCTTACTCTAATTTAAATGCTGCTATTTAAATTGTACCTAATTTGAACTTGAAAGTAGGCTATAGCTCTATTCATATCCATCAGGTTCAAGCAACCAATGCATTATTCGATTCAAAGGTACATATGTTCAAGAATTACATCAGCACCAAATAAAGAATGATGAACCAGGGTTCTATACTTGTATTGTTACAGATGATAAAGAAAGAGGCGACAGACATTCTGGTTGCTGAACAAGGTGAAGCGGAATGGCCCTATTGTGCTCTCCTAGATGCAGAAGGCACACACGACTCTAGTCCAACCCCTTGTGATGGTCGACTGCCAGTCATGTAGTTTGAGACGTAATCTTGAGTAAACTGCTTCAGGATCCACTGCAAAGGAAAAAAGATTCAGACATTATCGTCTAACACAACACATTACGGGTAGTAAAAAGAAGGCTACAGCGTTCTTACTTACCATCTTGCAATTCACTTTTGTCTTGCATAAAGTGTAAACAAATAGTTCGATTGACATCTTTTGACCCATTTTAATAACAATCTTTATCAGCCTCACTTGATGCTGGCTCATGAATATCTCATTGCCCCATACGCAGAAAGGATCGAAGTGTGGATCTTTGGCAATGACATATGTACCTAAAAGCACCAAGTTAATATTAGAAGCTAAACAACAATTGCAAAATGATGTAGTACAACACTCCCTCCATCCCATTATATAATATTTTATTACATGTATATCTAGACATCATTAGAACATTAAGGTAACACTCTGTCTTGTTGCTATGTAGCCTGGGATTGCATATTTAGTCATTTAGTACAATGCATGTTGCTATGTAGCCTCAGATATATTAAATATGGCCCTAGTTAACCTACTGATAAATGGGTTACAAATATATTTAGTGAAATGTCCAATTCGGCGATTAATCCATTATCAGCCCCCAGGCTATATGGAACCAGCTACCGATATCCTGAACAGTGAGTACATACAAGAATGCGATGAAACTAACCTCGATGGAAAACAACATTGTTCTCAATATTGTCCTGTATAAAGCATGTTAAGCACAACAGGCTAAACATTAACCAAATATATCCATGGTAGACAACATAATCTACAAATGATAGCTTCAGTGTGCAGGTTTAAGCATGCTAATTAAGCAAAACAAGAAGTGGAAAGGTGTGTTAACTGCATCAGGCATAACATTTAAAAACAAGCAAATATTCGTTCAAACTGGTATTGTGCAGGTCTAAAGTACACTTGTTACTGTTAAAAATGAAAAGGCATGCTAACTGCAACATCCTTAACAACAACCATATATCGTAATTCATAGTGGTATTGTTGAAACTATTATTGATGAAATTGAACTACATGACAAATAGTTGCACATATAGATCACCACATTGTGAAGAACTGAAATAAACAAGGCATAAGGCCATCTCTAGCCAATCCTTTAAAAGTTAACGGACTAAAACCCTTAGTGGATATATATATATTATATATACTCCAGCAATTTTTGGCCGTTTCTAGTCGATCCCCTAAATTTAACGTTGTAAACTTCAATTTGATCAAGTTCAAAGCAGGTTCAACCGAAAGTAGCATGCATTCAAACATAAACATAGATAGTTTTTCATAACCAAACATAAAACATAAATTTAAACTAAGCTAAACTACTTTCGGTCAAAGTGGAGGTCGAGCCAATCCTTCCTCGTGAGGTACGGTGTGCCGCGAGCCGGGTATGGTGCCGTCGTCAGGGTCGTTGGGGAAGACACTCCTCCAATCGTCGATGTCGATCTCCTCGTCCTCGCCGCCCACCTCGATGCCCTCCACACCACCGTGCTCGCTGCCTTCGACCCCGTCATCAAAGGAGAGCACGATAACCTCACTGCCCTCCCCGCCGGCAAAGATCACCCGCTCCGCCTCCACGAGCTCCGGGTGCTGCCGGCGGAGCTCTTGCATGTAGGCCTTAGCGGCGGCCTCGGCCTCGAGCCGCTCCCATGCCTCGCGGTCCTCCCACGCCATAGCCGAGCTAACCACCACTAGCTCCAGCGAAACAAGCATACAAAAAAAGACACATCCGTGACATTTTGGGCCGAATGAATTTTTTCTGTCATACTTATGACACTTCTATGAAGATAATTGTGACAAAACCTGGTATCATCGTAGGTATGCTGGGGTCCTACTTCTATGGAAAAAAATCATGACAGAAAATGGGCATTTCGTCCTGGGCGGGCCGGAGACGCAGCTGCATGACATTCTTTGGGCCGTCCATGACAAAAAAACTATGGTAGAAGCGAGGGCGAGGAAAATATCGAGGAGTTCCCGGTTACGATGGGTGGTCGGGGGCCGAGTGATGCACGTTTCTCTCATACACGTACGTGCGTGGGTGCGAGGCATTGGGCTCCAACTGAACCCGAGTGAGGCATTCGCCTAACTGAACCCAAGCGACTGCACTGCAGGCTATGCATTACTGAACCTGAGCGATCGATCGATCCCTTACTGTTAACTGAACCCGAGCGATTCCTTCAATACTGCTGCTAACTTAAGCCGATCGATGCTGCCTCTGGATGAACAATGAGCATTGTTGGGGGTTTGGATGAATAGTTCTCGGTGGGGGGTTGGATGAACAGGACCCCGTGGTAGTAGAGGCCGTTGCCGCTGGATCAGCAGTGCCCCGATCGATCGAGCTGGTGGATGAACAGGACCCCGTGGAGGGCTGGATGAATAGGACCCCATGGAGGGCTGGTTGAATAGTAGCCGGTGGAGGGCTGGATGAACAGTAGCCCATGGAGGGGTGGTTGAACAGGACCCCGTGGAGAGGGCTGGTTGAACAGTAGCCGGTGGAGGAGCGTGCGGTGGAGGCTGGATGGACAGGAGCCCGTGGATGAACAGTCGCAGGTGGAGGTTGGAGGACGTCGACGATGGATGAACAGTAGCCCGTGCAGGCTGGAGGAGGTCGATGATGGACATGAACAGTATCCCGTGGAGTCCTGTTTTGCGGTACGCCACACCCCTCCCGATGAACAGGACCCCCGTCTCGACCGTAGCGCTCCAACACAAGTCCGTTACCTCCGTTTTGCGGTACGCCACACCCCTCCCAATCAACAGGACCCTGTTTCGACCGTTTTGCGGTACGCCAGACCCCTCCCGATGAACAAAATCCCGTTTTGACCGTGGCTAGTCGAACACAAGGCCGTTTCCTCCGTTCTGCGGTACGCCAGGCCTCGTTTCCATCGGCTGTTCCGTCCAAACTGGTTGGCTCCCGATGAACAGCACGCGTTCCGTTTCCTCCCCATGAACATGACCCATTCTGTTGCCTCCCCATGAACACGACGATGGCGCAGCTTATCCGTTCCGCCCAGCCATGTACATGAGGCATGGTCATATGTATGCGCAAGTAGGCGTTCGAGACCCCGCCCGTATGTACATATGTGGTCGTATTTTCTTTCCTGCACCCTGGCCGATGTACATACGTGCACATGCTATGTGCGCACCTCTACTACGACATGTGCGCGCCTCTACTACGACACGTGTGCGCCTCTACATTGACCAGTATGTACGTACACGTTCGCGACCAGAATGACAACACTATGTACGCTTTGACCAGGTGGGTCCCGATTGTCAGGCACTTCCTTGCATGCGAAGATGTAGCTGGTGGGTCCGAGCAGTCAGGGGGGAAACGTTTTTTTTCGCGAAATACGGTGGCCCGTCTGGTGGGTCCCTGCTATCAGGTGGAGGAATCATTATTTTCCACGTAATAAGGAGGCACTTCCTTGCTTCGGCCATGGACCCAGCTGTCAGCCTCTCCACGTACGGTACACATCCCATGGAAGTCGTTCCTTGACCACGTTGACCACGCCGTGCCGAGACCACCAGGGCGGTGGACGATGGTGATGCCTAGGAAGGGGATGACGTGGAGCTGGGGAAGACACGGCAGTGGCTGCCCACACGGAGAGGAGTACGAGGGTTCACTGGTTCGGCTGCGGTGTGAGGCTCCTGTCGCCGCAGAATAACAGGGGTTGTGGGTGAGTAGAGCGATAGACAGGCCAGTGGTGGGAGTTGTAGGGGGCGGTGAGGCCTCCGCGGCATCACAGCCGGCTATGGGAGGCAGGAGCACGCGGCACGACTGGCGCTACTTTGGGCGGCTGGAGCAAGAAGACCAAAGGTTGAAGAAGCACTAGGGCCATTTGATGGACATTGTACGGTCACTGGAGCTGGAATCATTCATATTGACTAAGTTGACAAAGCCCTCCGTCCCCGTCAACTTAGTAGGCCCACAAGTCAGCCTCCCACTATGGTGGGTCCCAGCTAGCAGGGGGTGTTCATTTTTTTGTGCGTAATAAGGAGGCACTTCCTTGCATGCGAAGATATAGCTGGTGGGTCCGACCTGTCAGTGGGGGGAACATTTTTTTCGTGAAATACAGAGGCCCTTCCGGTGGGTCCTAGCTGTCAGGTGGAGGCATCATTATTTTGCACATAATAAGGAGCCATTTCTTTGCGTGCGGCCGTGGACCCAGCTGTCAGCCTCTCCACGCACAGTCTACTTCCGATGGATGTCGTTCATTGACCATGTTGACCACTTTGCGTCATGCGCCTCCAAGGTGGTGGACGACGGCGAGGCCCCGACAGCAACGAGACGGAGATGAGATGACGTGGGAGTAGAGTTGCAGACGGAGAGGTGTACGAGATTTAACTGGTTCTGGTGCGGTGTGGTTCGGCAATCGGTGGAGAAGAACAGGAGGTGTGGTGGGATGGCCTGGCCAATGGTGGGGTAGCGCTTCACGGCGAAGCGTGCTAAGCAGAGCTCCTAGCAGCAGGAGGCAGGACCAGGTGGTCCCAGTGGCGCTGGAAGAAGAAGACGAGAGATTGAAGATGGATGCCAGTCATTGGATGTAAATCCAACGGCTAACAATGTTAGAATCATTTGTTGACTAAGTTGAAAATGACTTGCGTTGGCTTCGACCTAGTGGCCCACATTTCAGCCTCCAAAAATGTGGCACGTATTCAACCCATTTTTCAGAATTTGCAGTCAATTTGATCTCTTTTTTTAGAATTACAATCCATTTGTTGGGCTGGGTGAACAAATAATGTAGCGTTCATGTGGCTCATTTATTTTTTTCCTAAAAAATTACAAGCCATTTGCACTTTCTTGAAATACACAATTTTGCTGGGCTGATTCTAATTATAATGTTGGGTTGGGCGCAGCAATGTTATCAAAAAATAAACAGGCGATGAGCATTTTGTTATAAATAGATTTGAATAATAAGTGATTTATTATTACATTGATCCTTAAATCTTACCAAACTTTCATACACAATCACCAGGATTTTCGTTGCTAATAAAATCCAGGATTTTATTGTTAAGAAATTATTTTTTATAAGTTAATAAGATGTGGGATATTGTTTTCTTACATATGTAAGTATCTATTAAATATATGATGACAATAACAATAATATATAATAACATATAAAATAACTTAAATATATATGATATAGTTAGAAGGGAAACATAAGGGACCAGGCGTTCCTATTCTAATATAGAAAAATAGAACAGACCTGTACTTTTTCTTCAAAAAATTACATAAATTTGGCTGCTGATGTTTCAGGAAAAATAAAACCTCGGATGGGAGGTCCATAGGCCGGTCGATACATGACGACCGTCAAAAAAATATGAACCGGCATGTCGTGGGCTGCGCAAGTTAAAAAAGAAAGCCTAGACGGGGCATCCCAAAACCCAGCTGATACTTGCTGCCCGGTGATAATAAATGATACCTGCCAGCTCCTCGGCTTTGTTGTGAATTTATCTCATATAGTAACTATGTTGAACCACCTAAAAAATGTAACTATGTTGACAAACCCGTGGGCCCCAACATCAGTATAGCATTAGGAGGAAGTATTTTTTCGATGAGGCACTTGCTTGCGTACGGCAATAGACCTGGTGGGTCCCGACTGTCTGCCTCTCCACGTACAGTCCTCTCCATATTCCTTGCATTCAACATGTTCACAATGGCAGACAGCGGCATCGTGGCTAGCGCACAAAGGCACAGGAGGAGATCGGACCACCTGAGGGAGTGCCTTATTTGTAAAGAAAGTACTGAACTAGCCCAGTGGCCAAGTGACACTACCCGATAGCTGTTCCGCCCGGGTTCGATTCCACCTGATGCAGGGCAAATATCTCCAAATTTTTTGCCTCTGCCATTATTGACATTTGGGTCCCCATTTTCATCTATGCACACCACATCCAACACTTGCCAAAACATCGTCCCTCATTTTCTCTGTTTTTCGCACACTCGACATCGTGTGGGCATTTTGAAAATACCATACCTTTTTGACTGTGCATCATTTGAAGATGTGCTATGCATGAATGTTTCTCACCATGATGTTAACTAGTTGGTAGTTCCATTTTCGACCATGAATAAAACTTCCAACATGATGTTAACCCTTTTTGAAAAGGCCATGTTAATATAAATGCTCTGCCTGTGAAAGTTGCAGTTTCTTATCTGAAACTGAACTTGCAGTTTCTTCTCTGAGAATCACATTGTATGCACTTTTATACTCCTATGAAACTACATTTTCTTAAGTACTAAAAATAGTTCTCTAGAATTCATGAAATACTTCATATGCTCAATACTGCAAATTTGAAATTCAAAAGACATTCATATATGAAAGTACTCTCAAAATACACAACACAAAATACAATTCACAACTTGCAAATACTGACAACCCTAAGCTCCTCCTAACAATTCACAACCTGCCCGACTATTGGGCAGGCGGCAGTCCCCTCCTATTCTTCGACGGCAGACAGCCGCCCCGTGAGACGGTGTGAACAGCGACAGAGAGGATGGCGGGGATTCATCGTCAGGCCAACTACTTTTATCCTCTTGTAGTTGGGTTCGGTCGACAAAGACTCCACCGGCTAGCTCTGGCACGACACCCTCACAAACGGCACCTTGTAGATGCTCGATCCTTGAATCTCTGGTGGATGCTCCATATGGGATCAATACTCCCACCACCGCTTCCTCATGATCGCATTAGGTGAATCTGTTTGCTCCATGGCCCAAAGGAGAAACTCTATGTACTCTCACTCGACTCCCTTCGAGAGTATCGCCACCTTTTCGCTCTATTGCAGATATTTGTTATAAATATATTGGAATAATAAGTGATTTATTATTACATTGGTCCTTAAATCTTACCAAACTTTTGTACACAATCACCAGGATTTTCGTTGACATTTGGGTCCCCATTTTCATCTACGCACACCACATCCAACACTTGCCAAAACATCGTCCCTCATTTTCTCTGTTTTTCGCACACTCGACATCGTGTGGGCATTTTGAAAATAGCATACCTTTTTGACTGTGCATCATTTGAAGATGTGCTATGCATGAATGTTGATCAGCATGATGTTAACTGGCTGGTAGTTCCATTTTCGACCATGAATAAAACTTCCAACATGATGTTAACCCTGTTTGAAAAGGCCATGTTAATATAAATGCTCTGCCTGTGAAAGTTGTAGTTTCTTATCTGAAACTGAACTTGCAGTTTCTAGTTTGAGAATCACATTGTCTGCACTTTTATACTCCTATGAAACTACATTTTCTTAAGTGCTAAAAATAGATCTCTAGAATTCATAAAATATTTCATATGCTCAATACTGCAAATATGAAATTCAAAAGACATTCATATCTAAAAGTACTCTCAAAATACACAACACAAAATACAATTCACAACTTGCAAATACTGACAACCCTAAGCTCCTCCTAACAATTCACAACCTGCCCGACTATTGGGCAGGGGGCAGTCCCCTCCTATTCCTCGACGGCAGACAGTCGCCCCGTGAGACGGTGTGAACGGTGAGGGAGAGGATGGCGGGGAAGCATCGTCGGGACAACTACTTTTATCCTCTTGCAGTTGGGTTTGGTCGACAAAGACTCCACCGGCTAGCTCTGGCATGACACCCTCACAAACGGCACCCTGTAGATGCTCGATCCTTGAATCTCTGGTGGATGCTCCATATGGGATCGATACTCCCACCACTGCTCCCTCATGATCGCATTAGGTGAATCCGTTTGCTCCATGGCCCAAAGTAGCAGCTCTATGTACTCTCACTCGACTCCCTTTGAGAGTATCGCCACCTTTTCGCTCTATTGCAGATATTTGCCTGTGGATGTCGCCGTCGCCGCTAGTTCATAGGTTCACCGTCTACGATCCTCACGTATCGGTTGTACTCCTCCATTGATCAACTTCTCCACAACACCTTCAATCGCCGGCGGTGGTTTTTGAATGGAAGAGGAGAGGAGCAGCACTGGTTTTGAATTAGAATGGGAGACGAGTGACGTTGGTTTTGGATTTGAACAGGAGAGGAGGGGCGCTGGTTTTGAAATGGAAGAGGAGAGGAGCGGCGATGGATTTAGATTGGAACACGAGAGGAGCGGCGGTGGTTTAAGAGGAGAGGAGTGGCGCTGGTCTTGGAAGTATTTTTTTGTTTTGCGTATTCTGGGTCAAAGTTTAACCACGTACTGTATTTGACAAGCAAAATGTGAATGCATGTCACCAAAAATTGAATTGTTTGGTTTGTATCTAAATGTACTTCCAAATTATATTATTTTTGCAACATATAACATATACTTTATTTGTGAAAATCATGGTCAATTATGACCCAGAATAAAAGGGAGACTAGTAAATGTGGGGTCACTTTCTTAATTGAAGGGTAAATTGATTTTGATTTTGACCCAGTCACAGCGCGACGGCCCTCTCGTCCAATCCTAAATCGATGTCGCACGCTCCTTTCCCTCTTCTCCATTGCAAAACCACCTCCTCTCCTCTCCTCTCCACCATCTACATTCCAAAACCACCGCCTCGCATCTCCCTCTTCTCCATTGCAAAACCACCTCCTCTCCTCAGATGAGGATCCCCAGGCATAGCCCATCCTGCCATTGAGACACTGACACATGGGTCCCACCAAGCGTGGGGCCCAACTGTCAGCGACCAAAAGGCAGGGAAACCTCTCCTCTCCATCATCTCCATTCCAAAACCACCGTCTCGCCTCTCCCTCTTCTCCATTGCAAAACCACCCCTCTCCTCTCCATCATCTCCATTCCAAAAACCACCGTCTTGCCTCTCCCTCTTCTCTATTGCAAGACCACCATCTCTCCTCCCATCTTCCAAAGCTAGCATCGGACCACTCAGAAGGACATCTATGGAGAGGATGCAGCAGCTAATCAGGCAGATCACTGGTGGCGACTAGGCAAAATTAGCCTGGTTGAAGGATATCCTTACTTGGTTTGACAATGAGTGGGAGATTTCGAGGACGGTCAGGGCCATGTGGCAATGTATGCGAAAGAGCGAGATGGTGGCGATGAGGGCGGCAATGTACTCCTCGGTGACAGTCATGCCGCAGTCCTTCGAGTTCATCGAGTATCTTCTCTGGGCCACGGAGCAGATAGATTGGCCCAAGGAGAAAGTCAGGTGGAGGTGGTGGGCGTATAGGTCGAAGGTCGAGCACCCAGAGGATAACGAATCGATCGAGTGCACTGTGTCGTTCATGAGGGTGCAGAGCCAGCCGGAGCCACATGAGTATTCGTTCTACCACCGCAAGAGGAGGTTGGATGGCATGACGTCGCTTCCCCGCCGTTCTCCAAGGTTCCCTCAACGCTCGCCTCATTTCAACGGCATCGGCGGGGTTTACGGTAAGCTTCGCACTAACCTAATCTTCCATCTGCTCATGCTTACAATCAGTGTGACAGCAAATAAAAATCATGCTTACAATCAGTCTCCGAGTACTTCGCCAATCACCCTAAAATAGCTCTGGACAGTTGGGTCAAAGTTGTAACACTGTGTACAAATAAAGAAAAATAGATTGGTGCTTCTTTCAAAAAAGAGTACTCCCTAGAAAACTGCCAATATAAGCTACTAGTATTTTGTTTTGAAGTCTAAGCTACTAGTATTTGGTTAGAGGATTTGTTGTCGAGAAAGATCCATCCACAGTGAGCGCCACACATCCCACTAGTGGTGGTGGATGCCAATGCTTAGATGGAGCATGGTTGGTGTCGGTAATTTTTACTTGGCACCTCGCACTCTGCATATATGCCGGTTCCATCCGTACATTTGTGCAGTTCCACCAAAATGCAGCTGAATAACCCTGTTTGCACAGATAATGAAAAAGCGTCATTGCATTATAGTGGCACTACCTGATGAAACATACACAAATAAATAGAAGAAAATATTGCAATAGTATCATAGTATGCCATGTTGGAGGGCGAGATGGGCCCTGCGACGCCTCAAACGGTACGCCTCATACTGGAAATCAACCCAAGTCAAACCGATACACCTTTTGCTAGTGATGAACATCAATGTACAGCAGTAGTACAAGGAGTGGCCTTGAGACATTCCAATCTCTATTTTTGTGCAGATCAACTAAAATTAAAGCACCCCAGTTTGCAAAAATGCTTAAACATTAACAATGGGACTAGTTGATGAAACATATACTAAACAAAGAGAGGCACTTTCTTTATCTACATTGGAAATGAAATGATAGAGAGGACACTCGCTCTATTTTAACTATATTATTACTTCATTTATCAGTGGCACTAGGGTCGAGCAAGTGGCGAACGAGGTGTACCGTGCGTCGGAAGGATGGAGGCTGGGCGTGCTTAGACTAGGATGCTGAAGCTGGCTCTATCTCCCCCCTGATGTTTCTATTGTAGCATTTGGGTTGTAATCCAAACTTGGTCGAGCTGGTGCTGCGTCCCCTACCTGCCTAGCTTATGTGGCGAACTTGTCTCCTGGTAGTACTCAGTCCGGTCTAGTAGTAGTTGCATAACTGCCCGTTTACACTAAGATGTTGTCGGATAATGGTTCTCTATGGTAGGGTTTCTTTAATGAAATCAGAGGAAACCCCCTCTTTCAATATATAAAAAAATCATTGGCACTAGCGGTGCCAAAACATTGCCTCAAATTAATAGTGCCACTAGATTAAAGTGCAAAATAATAACATTACTACTTTATCATGGCAGTGCCAAAACAGTATCACAAGAGCAGACTCAACATGCAGGATCTTTGGCAAACGGTCAGACCAAAAACCCACATACCTCGTGATGGGAACCATATCTGCAGTCAACGCCATCGTAGAAGGGATGACACCAGTCACCAACATGGATGATTCAATTCATGGGACCTTTTGGTGCAGTTCACCTAAAATAAGCAATGTCCCATGATCTAGCAGCTTCTTCATTTTTTTTAAGAAAAGGGCTTCAGCCCCGGTTCCATTTCCATCAGAAAATGAAATCCACAGAGCTTCTTCTTCATTAGTTGCAATAAAATTGAGCAACGTCAAGGTTGGCTGTGAAGCTCCTGGAATTTTCAACTATATTTTTTTATCATTTGTGTAGTTCAACTAAGATCAAGCATGAAATGTATGTCTCTTTTTGCACAAAAAGGTGGAAAGGAGGGTGATAAACAAGTGATGAAACATACATCAAATGAAAAGAAGCATGCTCCTTATCTGAATGGCAATCCTACAAGGACAGTAGCAATTTCTAAAGCAGCAGCATTGCTAGATATTAGTGTGGGCATTAGGATTAACTATGACAACCGTTAAATACGACATTACTTTAATGGTGACATTGCTTCATTTTACCAACAACATTACATTAACAGCTGCTACAGAGTCAATATTTGTGCACGTGAGAGTAGGCAGACCAGGACAGTTGCATTTCAAACAAAAAGAAGCAACTTATCTTAATGGGAAATTTAGCAGGACATGAAAAAAGTGCCATTGATTCATATTATTGGAGGAATTACAGTGAAAACAACATTGGTTTAAGGTGTCCTTACTTTTAATAGTGCGACTGCTACATTTTACCAGTGGCATTACATAAGAGTGGCTCGGTGCAACAAACAACAGAACATGATATCTTGGTTGGTCCCATTTTTGTTCGGTGTAGCCACCGTATACTTTGTGAGGCTAGCAAATCTAGTCTGGACTTACTCTGTTGACTTGTCCCCCAGTCCCCACTTTCTTTCCTTTTTCAACCAATAGATCGGGTTTATATTAAGTTTGTACTATGTTTCCCTTTATTTCCATATTAGACCAAGAGACCAGTTGGATAACTAGTCTTTGCTACTTTTCGCCCCCATTATTTCCTCTTTCGACCAAGTCCTGGATTCAGGTAACAGATGTTCCCCCACCCCCACCCCACCCCATTTCTTCCTTGTTTGAACCAAGTAGTACTAGATTTGAGTGCATGAACTACTTTTACCTCTTAACAGTCAAAATTTAGGTGGCTTTCGAACAACTGATCGATCCTTTCTACGAGGGGGCCTGGGAAATAGTAAAAGATACAAATGGAGCGACGTCAGGAGCTCGAGAAGTAGAGCAAGGCCAGTTTAGAAGGAAGTTATACCTGAGAGTAGACGGGATGTCGCTAGGTGGGCGGCGGGTGGCCGGATCTGCCCACACTACCATAGCGAGGAAGTAGGGGTTGGAGGCCCTCCCTAGCCAGCGGTGCTTGGGAGAGAACGGCGAGGCACACTGATCGGGACGCACCGGCAGTGGGTAAGAGCCGTCGCCGAGGATGACCGCATGAATGTTGGACATTCTCACCCTCCCCGGCGGAGAGGATCCGACTGGATCTATGACTAGCGGTGAGAAGTGAGAGAGAGAGTGCGGCCACCGTTGTCGTGTTTAGATCTGGAGAGGACGAGACAATTTGAAGAGAGCAACACTAGCAAGCAAGTGCGAAGGCTCCTGCCTATATAGTGGAGTACTAGTTTTCTTTTGTCTACCAGAGCTGGCTTGACCTCATCAATGACTGTCGAGAAGTCTTCATGCACGTGCCCCGGAGGCGCAGTTGTCGTCATTTTGATCTGAAGCACCGGATTATAACATATAACACGAAAAAATGCCACATGAGAAGAAACCATAACCTCACTGCCCAAAGGAGACAACATGAATCCCGATGGACAAACTTGACAAGGATCAAAGACCAAACTAAAGATAAACTCGTAGAAAAGGGGTCCGTCGATAGATGTCCTAATTAACATAGCTGGCTTTACCTAGATGGCAACCGAGTAGTCTTCGTGCATGTGCCCCCGGTGACCAGTGCCTTGGAGGAACCCAGTTGTCCCTGTTTAACCCTCACAGTGATCCGAAGCACATGACACCTAATATTTCGAGATGACAAGAAACCCTTTTTTAGATTTCTCATCAGAACAACAGCCCTGTACAACACAGCTTGCACGATATGTAGACAATTGCCAATCCAGGCGTGTATGCTAGAGTCTGGTCACATGCATGGACGAACTGATCTTCTGTGTCATGCATGGATCGTCCAGGCACCAACGTTTGTAAAACACTTCTCTAGTACTATTGCTCGTCTCTCTCTTCTATTAACTCACCCAACTTGCGGGGCCAGGGAGTGTGCCTATGGTCCGTTCTCGATTGCGGTCCCACATGTGTATGCAAACGCAATATGACGCACGTTCCATTCGGAGAGCGGTGTGCCAGAACGACCGACCGACCATCTGGGGTGCCACGCGAACGTGATGGGCGTGCTATATACTCTGTACATGTGTAGCGTCATTTTCTTGAGGCTTTGCTCCATGGCGCAATCCATGGATACAATATTAGTATAGTGTACTATTTAAAAGTCGAGGGTGGGGCTTTTCCCGCGTGGTAGGTGGGGTAGTTCCGCCTAGTTGGTTCGACAGAGACGCGAGAAGATGAGGGAGTAGGCTGCTGCAAACGTAGGGTTGTGTGATTTTACAGTGAGTTACTGCTGGACAGGTGGGGCCCGTGATTTGACTTGCCATTTTATCATTTTAACTGCAGCGCTACGACCGGCGTGAGTCTCTCGATTTCTGACCACCTCCATGGTATACAGGTGCCTCTCCCAATGCTCCACCATGTAGAGGTTGGCTCTTGCATGAGAGCCCACTCCTCCACTTTTTACTTGCCTCTTTCCTCCACATATGCAAAAATGCCATGTAAGTGGGCTTATAGCCCACTATTGTACTTGCTCGTACAGGTGCTAAGCCTGCCACATAGGCATAAAGTATGATGTGGCAAGTTAATTACTCCTTCCATCTAGGTGTGCAAGTCATCTTACGAAAACCAAATAATCCCAAAACACTTAGGCGCGGTGCATTAACTTCTAGTGCATCATTTCTTGTTTCTTTACATATCAACCAATAAGAGATGTGGGGTGTGCATTTTTTTAATGACTTGAGACTTCCATTTCATTGGAAGAGGTCGCTCCTTGGCAAATGCAATAAATACTACGAAGAAAGAGATAGATAGAAGTAAAAAATACTCTTATAGCTAACCTTGTTGTATGAGTGCCTAAGTGATGACTATGTATGACATGCCAACATCAGATAGCCTAACGCACCGTGTTAAATCTCCAAGGGCGCGACCGCATGAGCGAGGCGACGGTCGTGGTAGGCGCGACCATGATACGGGCTGCTAGCATCCCTTGGATCTAAGATCTAACGGTCGCATGCTAAGTTGCTGAAAATTTGTAGAATAACCCTCCAGGATAGGATATTCACCCATAGGTCTAGAATCACGCCATGCAACTGTTCGATCTCAGATCCAAAGGCTCTCGTAAGCCAGTATCATGGGAGAATGGAAAGCTTCGTATCACCTATAATTTTCCCGACGCTTGTCATGACATTGTAAGCCATTTAATTGGGCGTCGAGTAGACATGACATCTAATTGGGCCCCCATAGTACTGTGCATGAATCCATTTATCCACCAGGCAAGCAACTACCCTGCCGTTCGCATGCCACACTCAACATTTTTACAAAAACTGCTGACACTTAGCTCCTACTCGTCCCCGGATGTCCTTTAACATTACGGCAGTTCGCTCCTAGTCATCTCGTCCTTTCACATTACGGCAGTTCCACTAATCCTAACCCTCCTCCCAAATCCCTGGCGTCCCAAATCTCCATGATCGGCAGTGAGTACAAGGTTAGAACCATCACCGGTGATGAGTTCGACGTCATCTACACATGTTCTTCTGCGACGGTGAAAGGATGCCTTGCTCGCTTCAGACACATGTTCGAAAACTCAAAGGATGAGTGGTTCGCTGGGCTAGATGTTGAGTACACCACAGTCCTGCAAAGCAAGAAGACTCTAAAGGAGGCAGAGAAGAAGAAGCCCACCGTGATCCAGGTTTGCGTGCATGACTTATGCTTGGTCTACCACATATGCCATGCCGACGTTGAGTGCTAGGATTTTAAGAACTTCCTCAAGGATGGCCGAGTCAAATTCGTTACTGTAGACTTTAGGAAAGATAGGGATGTCCTGGATCGGATAGGACTCGTTGTAGGCAACCCCTTCGACCTCCAAAAGAAAGGGCTGGTACCCTCCTGTGATCAGCCTTCAATGCTGACCCTGGCAGGAGCCATGGTTCATCCTTCGTACGGTACACTGAAGAAACCTCCGTTCAAGTTTCATCATGCATGGGAGTGGAACGTACTAGATATAGACCACATCCACTACACTGCAATGGATGGCTACCTTTGTTTCAATATCTACAAGGGTTGGATGAAGAGCAAGAGCCAAGTGTGCGGTTCAAGCAAAGAAGTATCGACCAAGAGGAAGAGGGACAAGGACGAAGTCGAGCACATGGACGAGGAGTCCAAGTAAGGTGGCAGTGTCGTTGCTCATGGTGGTTCTAATGTAGTGTCTACTGGATTAGTTGCATAGTTTAATTTCAGGTGTGCTTAGTTTTATTTGAGGGGTGTGTTGTGCTGAGCCCCCAGCAGAACTATGTTATATTGCTTCTTGTTACTTTAACTCTTCGGTACGTACATACTAGTATTTCTTATAGTTTGTCTTTTAGTTGGTATAGTACTACCACTCGTTTCTTCACATTATATACGTACAATATATATGGCCAAAATCATATAGCCAGCTGTTTAGTTGTTAAAGAATTTCAGGGTGCTTAGTTTTATTTGAGGGGTGTGTTGTGCTGGACACCATTATTGTGACTCAAATATCTTTGGCCATGTTATAATGACATAAATACTGATGGACCAACATTCCAGCTCTCCCTCTATCTCACTACAGTAAAATAAAGTGTGGGGCCTACTTGATCCCAACAACGTTCTTATTTTCCTATAAAATTATTCGCTTGGATAGTCCTGACAAGCGGGGCCACACTTGTCATTGTGAGAATCAGCTTATTTTTGTCATATAACATGGTTAACAGGTTTGACGTGAAAATAACAAAGTCTAATAGCATTTTTGAGCAAACATCTAACTTAACGATGGCATTTTTTAGATATCTAGTTGCATTTTTGAGAAGGCATCTCACGGATTGATGGCATTTTTGAGTAGTTGTAACTTCTAGTGGAGAAACTGAGTAGTGATACACAACTATTGGCATAAATAATAAGAACCCAAGAATTAAATAGGTATGCTAATTTCTTTAATATAATTTAGCACCACATTTAAGCACGTACTAGCCTTTTTAATAGTATTATATGCATAATTTGGCGACGAGCGCTCTCTATATGTACCACCTTTTTTCTTTCATTTCATCTTGTTAGTTTTGCTCCATGGCGCAATCCATCGATACTACTACTGTACAAAAGTATACATTTTTAAAAGGCCAGAGGGCGGGGCGGTCTAGCTTGGTCGGTTTCAAGAGAGGCGATGGCCTTTGTGATTTGATGGCTCATTACTGCTGGAAGGCGGGGCCTTGTGATTTGATTGCTCGTATAAATGTGCCGACGACCTAAGGAGGAGCAAAGAACTGTGCAGTATACTCAAGTTTTCCACTTGAGTAGTACGACGGAGGAGCATGAAACACAGCAGCCCAGTGCCATATGGCGATAAAAAATGATCTAATTTGCTAGTCATCTCATTGTTAGCATTGTTCTATTCATGCCTCGTAGAGAACATGACATGTGCGGCGAAACACCCGAAGCAAAAGAAGAAACACAAGAGCAAAAGAAGAAGGAAGATTATCACCCCCCAAAAAAGAAGGAAGACGCACACACAAGTCTGGGGCGTTACTCTCTACTACATGAAGGGTTGCTAACCGCGGAGTTGTAACTGCTTTTTCATCGCCTCCACGACCTCCATCTCATAGCAATATTTAAGTATGTCAAAATTTTCAGATTCGTAGTGTGTAATATCATACTTTTCAATCAAAGAAGCAACTTCATAAGCACCCTTAAAAGCAACAAATTCTTCAATTTGTTCGATATCGTAGTAACTATAAACACCCTTTGCATAAGAAGATAAGATTTCATTATCATTAAAATCACATAGGTAGGGGAGGTGTTTTTTAGGGTTCTTAGAGCAACAAGTAAAATCATAAATTTCACAA
This sequence comes from Triticum monococcum, assembly GCA_034509565.1. Classification (NCBI taxonomy): domain Eukaryota; kingdom Viridiplantae; phylum Streptophyta; class Magnoliopsida; order Poales; family Poaceae; genus Triticum; species Triticum monococcum. Next base: position 208,946,853 of record CM067847.1, on the reverse strand, counting down.
TGATTCCAAGCATAACACAGCAATCTGTTTATCTGATCCCATAAGAGTCTCCCTTTTTCAGACAAATGGTGACGCACAAAATGAGCATGCTCATCTAAATATTTCCCATCAAATAAGCTACTTGGGGTTTCAGCAAGAGCACATAAGGATCGAGGTGATCCAAGTAGAACACTTTATGTGGATCCATATCAATAGTTTTTTAGCAAGCAAAGATGCAAGCAAATAGAAAGCACATGGAAACACAAACAAAGATACATACGGGAAGAAGACGAAGAAAAGGCAAAGGTTTTCAAAAATCATTTTAGAAGTGGGGGAGAGGAAAACGAGAGGCAAATGGAAAATAATGTAATGCGAGGGGTAAGAGTTTGTGATCGGTACTTGGTATGTCTTGACTTGTGCGTAGATCTCCCTGGCAACGGCGCCAGAAATGGCTTGTTGACGGGAGATCAAATCTTGACTTAACTGGTTGCAACCTCCCCGACAACGGCGCCAGAAATCCTTCTTGCTACCTCTTGAGCACTGCGTTGGTTTTCCCTTCAAGAGGAAAGGGTGATGCAGCAAAGTAGCATAAGTATTTCCCTCAGTTTTTGAGAACCAAGGTATCAATCCAGTAGGAGACTACACGCAAGTCCCTCGTACCTACACAAACAAATAAGAACCTCGCAACCAACGCGATAAAGGGGTTGTCAATCCCTTCACGATCACTTATGAGAGTGAAATCTGATAGAGATAATAATAATGAAATAAATATTTTTGGTATTTTTATAATATAGATTGAAAGTAAAGATTGCAAAATAAAATAGATTGAAAACTTATATGATAAAAGATAGACTCGGGGACCATAGGTTTCACTAGTGGCTTCTCTCAAGATAGCATAAGTATTATGGTGGGTGAAAAAATTGCTGTCGAGCAATTGATAGAAAAGTGCATAATTATGATAATATCTATGCATGATCATGTATATAGGCATCACGTCCGTGACAAGTAGACCGAAACGATTTTGCATCTACTACTATTACTCCAAACATCAACCGCTATCCAGCATGCATCTAGAGTATTAAGTTAATAAGAACAGAGTAACGCATTAGGCAAGATGACATGATGTAGAGGGATAAACTCAAGCAATATGATATAAACCCCATCTTTTTATCCACGATGGCAACAATACAATACGTGCCTTGTTGCCCCTACTGTCACTGGGAAAGGACACCGCAAGATTGAACCCAAAGCTAAACACTTCTCCCATTGCAAGAAAGATCAATCTAGTAGGCCAAACCAAACTGATAATTCGAAGAGACTTGCAAAGATAACCAATCATACATAAAAGATTTTATAGAAGAATCAAATATTGTTCATAGATAAACATGATCATAAACCCACAATTCATCGGATCTCGATAAACACACCGCAAAAAGAGTTATATCAAATAGATCTCCAAGAAGATCGAGGAGAACATTGTATTGAGATCCAAAGAGAGAGAAGAAGCCATCTAGCTAATAACTATGGACCCAAAGGTCTGAGGTAAGCTACTCACACATCATTGGAGAGGCTATGGTGTTGATGTAGAAGCCCTCCGTGATTGATGCCCCCTCCGGCGGAGCTCCGGAAAAGGCCCCAAGATGGGATCTCTTGGGTACAGAAACTCGTGGCAGTGGAAATATGCTTTTGTGGTGCTCCTAGATGTTTTTGGGGTATGTGGACACATATAGGAGGAAGAAGTAGGTCGGTGGAGCCACGAGGGGCCAACGAGGGTGGAGGGCGTGCCCAGGGGGTAGGTGCGCCCCTGCCTCGTGGCCTCCTTGTTGGTTGCTTGACGTCCACTCCAAGTCCTCTGGATCACGTTTGTTCCAAAAATAACTCTCCCGAAGGTTTTATTCCGTTTGGATTCTGTTTGATATTCCTTTTCCGTGATACACTAAAATAGGCAAAAAAAACAGCAGTTTGTACTGGGCATTGGGCTAGTAGGTCTGTCCCAAAAATAATATAAAAGTGTATAAATAAGCCCATTTACATCCAAAATAGATAATATAATAGCATGGAACAATCATAAATTATAGATACGTTGGAGACGTATCACTAACCATGTGCCATAGACAACTCTTGGATTTTGCTGCCAAAGGGAGTTTTATTGAAGTTCATCCCAATATTGTGTATGAGATTACAGAGGGAATACTAGGAGTACTACCCCCACAAAAGGGAATCCATCATACTCAAGAGGGAACCCAAGTTTTTGAGAAAATATGTGAAGTAACAAAATTTTTGCAAAAATCTCTCAAAGCCCTTAAAAATGTTAGTGGGAACCTTCACCGCATGAATATGTTGATCACTCTTTGTAATAAGTGGTTGGATGCTCTAGATCTAAAGATCTCCGAGTATGAAGGGAAACGTAAGGAACCTCCCGGATCCGAGCATAACCCTATTAAAAAGATAAAAGATGGTAATACCTAGATCTATTCCTGTTTTATGCCTAGCTAGGGGCGTTATACAATAGCGCTTGTTGGGAGGCAACCCAATTTTATTTTTGTTCCATGCTTTTTGTTCCTATTTAGTAATAAATAAATCATCTATCCTCTGTTATGGTTGTGTTTTTTTATGTTTTATTTAGTGTTTGTGCCAAGTAAAGCCTTTAGGATCTTCTTGGGTGATTGTTGCTTGACCTTGCTGAAAAAATAGAAAGTATATGCTCACGAGAATAATTTTCATTTTTTTACCAGAGAGCAATAAAATACCAATTCCAACTGCATAGATCAATATACAAATTATTTAGGTCATCCTAATGTTTCAGAATTTTTGGAGTTACAGAAGTATTCGAAACCTCCAGATTGCTATAGATTGTTCTGTTTTTGACAGATTCTATTTTTCGTGTGTTGTTTTCTTATTTTGATGAATCTATGGCTAGTATCGGGGGGTATGAACCATAGAGAAGTTGGAATATAGTAGGTTTAACACCAATATAAATAAAGAATGAGTTCATTACAGTACCTTAAAGTGGTGATTTATTTTTTTATACTAACAGAGCTCATGAGATTTTCTATTAAAGTTTTGTGTTTTGAAGTTGTAGCGACCTGACCCGAATGGATCAAGTCTTTGTGCTTAAGTGTCATCCGTGGATCGGTATGCTAACACACACAATACTCGAGGATTTATAACAGAGGTAAATCACATGTATAAAGTAATGTAAATACTATTACCTCAATCCAAAATAGCGGAAGTAACAAGGTTGTGGATTCCCATCAACACCAACGGCAAAGTTGAGTGTAGAAATCGTAACCCTAATGTATCACTTACTCGTCATACGATATTCCTGGAACATGAGACGTTGCAGCTACAAAGGGTTAGTACATTGAATGTACTGGCAAATCCACACCATAGAGAATGATGAACAATGGCTATCACTACATGCATATATGGCTGGTGGAAAAGCTCTATGGTTATATGTTTTTGCGAAAAGCCAATTTTTTTCCTACTACAAAGGAATAAACTTTATTTAACTATCATGGTGGTTGTTGAACATTGAGAATGGTTGACAGCATTCTCAATCCCAATTAAATAACATCATTAAACCCAACAAAATTAATTTAAAGTAACATGATGAGATTCACATGATAATCCAGGTACTAGATACTCAAGATGTCCATAACCGGGGACACAGCTAATCATGATTAGTTTATACACTCTGCAGAGGTTTGCGCACTTTTCCCCACAAGACTCGATCGCCTCCGTTTGGTTTCTCGCACTACACGGTGTTTGAGAAGACGGATGACCGAGACAGTCTTTCAGAAGCGCTAGCACCTTATGATCGGGTAGACCGTACCACCAACATCCCCTACATCTTCTAGTCTACCACTGTAAGAGTTCGCACGACTTAGTCAACTATGCTAGAGCCCATAATAGCTTGTGGCTGCACACGGAAGTTTCTAGCATGAATAATCTCATGATCCCTTTGAGCCTGGGTGGCGGTCCATAAAAAACAGGTAATCCTGGTCTACCCAGGTGCCTCAATCCACCCAGATGTGTGTTTAAGTTGCCACCTTAAGTAAACCATTAATTAACAATCTAACATCTGTCATGAATACTCTCAGAACCCAATACACGTCTACGAGCATAGCATGGCAATATAAGCATAACGTAATAGTAACTCCCAAGGTTTGAATGCAGGGCAATAGGTTCCTACCTCATCAACGACTTCCCAATACCCACATGTTTTCAATCCTACTCATGCAATGTTTGAGGGTGAAACTAATGCATAAAAACTGGGTATGAAAGGGGATATGATCAAAGTGTGAACTTGCCTGCAATGTTGATGAAGATGATTCGCACTCAAAACTCTTGATAGATCTACTCGTCACACTCCGGTAAATCTATCGTAGGCAAGCAATAGTAACCACACATAAGTAATAACTCAAAAGATCAGAAAGAACGAAGAAGGCGATTCGGAAAACCTCAAAACCAAGCAAATAACTCTTGCAACATAAAAAAATTTCTAACAATACCAAAATTATGTGAATTTGGCCTTATTAGAATGTTTAGGTCAAGAGCTTCGATCTGCAAAAAGAATCAACTCAAACGGAGTTACGAAACTCAAGTTATGATCAAACGAAGTTTGAATTCAAATCTGTTCTAATTCAAATTTTAAACTTTTCAAAAACATGTTTAAGTTGTTTTACTGGATAGAGGAGATCATACCGAAGAAGTGGGTGTTGGTTTCGTTGAATTTGGACAAACGAGTAAAAAGCTATGGCTATTTGAAAAATCAGGGCCAAGCTATTTTGCTGAAGAAAAAAATAGCTACGGGCTAGGGTCTAATGTATAAATACGTAGACTAATTGATAATCTAAGTATTTTATCATATTAGTCTAAAAATAATAAACTACGGAGGTATAATGTAGCGACCAGACCTCAAACAGTCTGATCTCTGTGCTCCGGTGTCATCCCTGGATCAGTAATGCTGACACCACACAGTACTTCGAAGGATTTATAGCAGAGTGGCAATCACACATTTATTACATCGATGTCTCCGAAGAGAACTTATTACATAAATATGGCCTAAGGCCATCTAGTGTCGATAACAGCGGAAGACTTGGAAGATAAATGGGTCCATCAACTCCAACGGCATCACTGAGTATAGAACCACAACCTAAAAGCACCTTAATCGTCGTCTGAAAAGTCTGCAACATTAACGTTGCAGCCCGAAACGGGCCAGCACATGGAATATGCTGGCAAGGTAACACATAGAGAGTAATGGAATGAAACAGCTATACTATATGCATATTTGGCTGGTGGAAAGCTCTATGGTTACATTTTTGCGTAAAGCCAATTTTTCCCTACTGCAAAGGAATAAATTTATTTAACTATCATGGTGGTTGTTAAACATTGAGAATGGTTGACAGCATCCTCAATCCCAATTAAAAGTGAACAATTAAAACCCAACAATATTAATTTAGAAGTAACATGATGAGATTCACATGATATTCAAGTACTAGATACTCAAGATTGTCCATAACCGGGGACACGGCTAATCATGATTAGTTTATTACACTCTACAGAGGTTTGCGCACTTTTCCCCACAAGACTCGATCGCCTCCGTTGGTTTTCTCGCACTACTGGTGTTTGAGAAACGGATGACCGAGACGTAGTCTTTCAGAAGAGCTAGCACCTTACGATGGAGTAGACCGTACCACCTATAAACCCTACATCTGCTAGTCTACCCCTATAAGAGTTCGCACGACTTAGTCAACTATGCCAGAGCCCATATTGGCTTGTGGCTGCACACGTAGTATTTAGCATGAAAGATCTTATGATCCCTTTGAGCCTGGGTGGCGGTCCAAAATAAAACAGGCAAGTCTTGATAGACATCAGGTGCCTCAATCCACCCAGATGTGTGTTTAAGTTGCCACCTTAGATAAACCATTAAAATTATCAATCTCACATCTGTCATGGATATCACTCACCCAATCCACGTCTACTAGCATAGCATGGCATAATAAGCAAACGTAGAAGTAACTCCCAAAGGTTTCATAATAAACAGGTAATAGGTACTACCTCATCTACTTCCCATCCCACAATTTAATTAGATCCTAATCATGCAATGTGTGAGGATGGATCTAATGCAATAAAACTGGGTTGTAGAAAAAGTATGATCAAAGTGTTACTTGCCTTGCTGATGATCCGCGAGTCCTAGAGATTCGAAGTAACAAGCGGCGCAATCCGGGTAATCTATCGCAGACAAACAACAAGCATACAATAAGTACTCATCTAATGTACAGGTAAAACTCGAAAAAGAGATCGAACAAGAAAGTTCAACTTAAGAACTCTGGTTGCAAAGAAAGAAAAGAACCGAACAAAGAAACCGAAAACAAACGGCGGAAAACAACTTGGTTCTAGCAAGTTGAAACTAGGTTAAATTTTACCGTAGCAAAACTTAGTTAAAGTTGATTAGTCGGAACGGCGGTTTCGAAACGAAACTCCAGGCGCTTGAATCACCTGATTCTGATAAACGAGCGAGAAGATAAACTAGAATGAAGATCGGATCTAAGATCGCGATCGTGGAATAAATCCGACGAAAAGAAAAACGAAGAACGGTTGAACGAACGGACGTTCGTTAACCTAGAAGAAATCCGGTGATCACGTTCGTTAGGACGAACGGTCCGGCGAACGGTCTCGGGCAACTAAATCGGAAAAGAAAACGAATCCAATCTAGGGTTTCGGAGAAGAAAACCGATCGTAAAACCGATCTAGAAAACCGGAATGGTCTCGCGAAGAAAAACGAATCGGAAAAGAAGAATCGGAACGATTAGAAGAAAACGATCCGATGACAAGAATAGATGTAGCGCGGGGCTACCTCCGGTGAAATCTCCAGCGAGGAACTCCGGCGGCGTGGGCGTGGGCGGCGGCAAGGTGCGGCGGCCGCACGGGTGGTGCGGCGGTGGCGGCGATGGTGTGGGCAGCGCGGCGGCGGCTTAGGGCAGCGTGGGGTGTGGTGGAGCTCTAGGCTTGGGGCTTGGAGCTTTGGATTGATGTGTTTAGAGGGGGGGTGTGGGAGTATTTATATTGGGGAGGGGAGGAGAAAACTTGGGGTAGGGGTCAAGGAAATAGACTAGGAGTGGGAAAGAAAAGAAGGAAAAGAGATCTAAAAAAAAAACGAGAGTAGGATGAATCCTACTAGGACAAGGAAACGGCAGCGGCGGCCTCCTGCCTGGGGCGCGCGCGCGCTCGCTGGCCTGGGAGCCGGCCAGCTAGCTCGGTGGCTTGGGCCTTTGGCCCAAGTCGCTGGGATCCTTTTTTTTTAAAACGGTTCCGCACTCGGAAAAAAAACAGAACGAGATCTAAACGAACTCCAAATCTAATAAAGTAAATTTTCCCCGACTCCTAAAAATGAGTCGAACAAAATTAACTTTTCTCCGGGCCTAAAATGCAATTTTTTAAAACGCGCATTTTTCCCTATCCAACAAAAGACAAATAAAACTCCGACAAAACCAATGATCCTTTCTTCAAAATTTGAGAAGACCCAAATATGAAAAAGAAGAAATCTCCAACTCTCTCCGAGGGTCCTTGAGTTGCGTGAAATTTCTAGGATCGCCAAAAATGCAAGACAATATGATATGCATGATGATCTATGTATAACATTCCAAATTGAAAATTGGGATGTTACAAACCTACCCCCCTTAAGATGAATCTCGCCCTCGAGATTCGGGTTGGCTAGAAAATAGGTGAGGGTGGTCCTTGAGCAAATCTTCTTCTCTCTCCCAGGTGGCTTCATCCTCTGAGTGGTGGTTCCACTGAACTTTGCAAAACTTGATAACCTTGCTGCGGGTAACTCTGCTGGCAAACTCGAGCATCTTGACGGGTTTCCCTTCATACGTTAAGTCGTCCTTCAACTGAATCGCTTCAAGCGGCATGGTATCTCTTAACAGTACCTCCGCCATCTCGGCGTCACATTTCTTCAGCTGAGAAACATGGAATACGTCGTGAACTCCTGACAGTCCTTCTGGTAATTCCAACTTATACGCAACTTCTCCCATACGTTGCAAGATCTTATATGGTCCAACGAAACGCGGTGCTAACTTTCCCTTAACTCCAAAGCGCTTAACTCCTTGAAGTGGGGATACTCGGAGATACACTCTGTCTCCGGTTTCGTAAACTGTCTCCTTGCATTTAGAATTCTGCGTAGCTCTTCTGCCTGGACTGGGCTACCTTGAGCCTATCGCGAATCAACTTAACTTTCCGTTCAGACTCCTTAATCAAATCTGGTCCAAAGAACTGACGGTCTCCAACTTCGTCCCATGACATCGATGTCCTGCACCTCCTTCCGTACAAAGCTTCGAAAGGTGCCATCTTCAGACTGGTTTGGAAACTGTTGTTATACGAAAATTCCGCATACGACAAATTATCGTCCCAACTAGATCCATAATCTAGTGCACAAGCTCTCAGCATATCTTCCAAAATCTGATTGACTCTCTCGGTCTGTCCATCTGTCTGCGGATGAAAAGCGGTGCTGAACTCTAGCCTGGTTCCTAAAGTTTCATGCAACTGATTCCAAAACTTTGAGGTAAATTAGGTTCCCCTATCTGATACAATACTCCTTAGAACTCCATGCAAACAAATGATCCTAGTCATGTATATCTTGGCCAACTTAGCACTAGTGTAAGTGGTCTTAACTGGAATGAAATGTGCTACCTTCGTCAAACGATCAACTACTACCCATATCGAGTCATATCCTGCTTTCGTCCTAGGTAGTCCTGTGATAAAATCCATGCCTATCTTATCCCACTTCCATTCGGGTATCGGCAATGGTTGCAACAATCCGGCTGGCTTCTGATGTTCTGCCTTTACTCTATGACATACGTCACAAACTGCTACATATGCTGCAATATCCTTCTTCATTCCAGTCCACCAGAATGTCTCCTTCAAATCGAAATACATCTTGTTATTTCCTGGGTGAATCGAATATGTTGAATCGTGTGCCTCTTGCAAAATCAACTTACTGATCTCTGGGTCATTTGGCACGTAAACACGGTCCTCAAACCATAAGGTATCGTGCTCATCCTCACGAAATCCCTTTGCTTTTCCTTTGCTTAGTTTCTCCTTTATAGCAGCAATCTCCTTGTCAGATTTCTGAGCCTCTCTGATTTTATCCATCAATGTTGACTGAATCTCCAATGCTGCCACATAGCCTTTCGGAACTATCTCCAAACTTAGTTCACGAAGGTTTTCTGCTAACTCCTTTGGTATACTTCCCGTCATTATCGTATTGACGTGGTTCTTATGGCTCAATGCGTCAGCTACTACATTAGCTTTACCGGGATGGTAATGCAAGTTCATATCATAATCCTTGATGAGCTCCAACCATCTCCTTTGTCTGAGATTCAACTCCTTCTGCGTGAAAATGTACTTCAAACTCTTATGATCCGTGTACACCTCACAATGATTTCCAATGAGGAAATGTCTCCATGTCTTCAATGCATGCACTACGGCTGCTAACTCCAAATCATGTGTGGCATAATTCAACTCATGAGGTTTCAGTTGTCGTGAAGCATACGAAACAACTCTACCTTCCTGCATAAGCACTGCTCCAAGTCCTCGTCGTGAAGCGTCGCAATATACCTCATAATCCTTGGTCTCATCTGGCAAAATCAACACTAGTGAGGTAACCAAACGTTTCTTCAACTCCTGGAAACTAGTCTCACACTCCTCAGTCCAATTGAACTTGGTATCCTTCTTCAACAACTCCGTCATAGGCTTCGCAATCTTTGAAAAATTCTCAATGAATCTCCGATAGTATCCTGCGAGTCCAAGAAAACTCCGGATCTCTCTGACTGTCGTTGGTGCATCCCATTTGGTTAAAGTCTCAACCTTGGCGGGGTCAACTGCTGTAACATCCCAAATTTTCAATTTGGAATGTTATACACTAGATCATCATGCATATCATATTTTCTTGCATTTTGCCGATCCTAGAAATTTCACGCAACTCAAGGACCCTCGGAGAGAGTTGGAGATTTCGTTATTTTCATATTTGAGTCTTCTCAAATTTCGGAAAAAGGATCGTTGGATTTGTCGGAGTTTTATTTGCCTTTTTGGATAGGGAAAAATGCGCGTTTTAAAATTTTGGATTTTAGGCCCGGAGAAAAGTTCATTTTGTTCGACTCATTTTTAGGAGTCGGGGAAAATTTACTTTATTATATTTGGAGTTCGTTTAGATCTGTTTTTGTTTTTTTTCCGAGCGCGGAACCGTTTTAAAAAAAAGAGCTCCAGCGACTTGGGCCAAAGGCCCAAGCCACCGAACCGAGCCAGAGGCCAGCGCCTCAGCCGCACGCGCTCCTGGCAAGCCAGGGAGGCCTCCGCCGCCGCCATTTCCTTTTAGAGTCCTAGTAGGATTCATCTACTTTCGTTTTTTTTTCTAGATCTTTTCCCTCTTTTCTTTCCTATTCCTAGTCTAATTCTTTTCCCCTACCCCAAGTTTTCTCCCCCTCCCCAATATAAATACTCCCACACCCCCTCTAAATCATCATCAAATCCAAAGCCCCAAGCACCACCGCACCCATCACCCGCGCCGCGCCGCCCCTTGCCACGCCCGCGCCGCCGCTGCACCACCTGCGCCGCCGCCGCACCTTGCCGCCGCCCATGCCACGCCGCTGGAGTTCCTCGCCGGAGACTTCACCGGAGGTAGCCCCGCGCTACATCTATTCTTCTCATCGGATCGTTTTCTTCTAATCGTTCCAATTCTTTTTCTCCGATTCGTTTTTCTTCGCTAAACCATTCCGGTTTTCTAGATCGGTTTTACGATCGGTTTTCTTTTCCGAAAACCCTAGATCGGATTCGTTTTCTTTTCCGATTTAGTTACCCGAGATCGTTCGCCGGACCGTTCGTCCTAACGAAGGTGATCACCGGATTTCTTCTAGGTTAACGAACATCCGTTTGTTCAACCGTTCTTCTTTTTCTTCTCGCCGGATTTATTGCGTGATCGCGATCTCAGATCCGATCTTCTTTCTAGTCTATCTTCTCGCTCGTTTATCGGAATTAGGTGATTCAAGCGCCTGGAGTTTCGTTTCGAAACCGCCGTTCCGTCTAATCAACTTTAACTAAGTTTTTGCTATGGTAAAATTTGACCTAGTTTAAACTTACTAGAACCGAGTTGTTTTCCGCCGTTTGTTTTCGATTTCTTTGTTCGGTTCTTTTTTCTTTGCAACCGGAGTTCTTAAGTTGAACTATCTGGTTCGATATCTTGTTCGAGTTTTACCTATGCATTAGATGAGTACTTATTGTATGCTTGTTGTTTGTCTGCGATAGATTACCCGGATTGCGCCGCCTGTTACTTTGAATCTCTAGGACTCGCGGATCATCAGCAAGGCAAGTAACACGTTGATCATACCTTTTCTACAACCCAGTTTTATTGCATTAGATCCATCCTCACACATTGCATGATAAGGATCTAATTAAATTGTGGGATGGGAAGTAGATGAGGTAGTACCTATTACCTGTTACTATGAAACCTTTGGGAGTTACTTCTACGTTTGCTTATTATGCCATGCTATGCTAGTAGATGTGGATTGGGTGAGTGATATCCATGACAGATGTGAGATTGATAATTTTAATGGTTTATCTAAGGTGGCAACTTAAACACTCATCTGGGTGGATTGAGGCACCTGATGTCTATCAGGACTTGCCTGTTTTTTTGGACCACCACCCAGGCTCAAAGGGACCATAAGATCTTTCATGCTAAATACTTACGTGTGCAGCCACAAGCCATTATGGGCTCTGGCATAGTTGACTAAGTCATGCGAACTCTTACAGGGTGGACAAGCAGATGTAGGGGAAAGTAGGTGTACCGGTCTATCCAACGTAAGGTGCTAGCGCTTCTGAAAGACTGTGTCTCGGTCATCCGTTTCTCAAACACCAGTAGTGCGAGAAAACCAACGGAGGCGATCGAGTCTTGTGGGGAAAAGTGCGCAAACCTCTGCAGAGTGTAACAAACTAATCATGATTAGCCGTGTCCCCGGTTATGGACAATCTTGAGTATCTAGTACTTGAATATCATGTGAATCTCATCATGTTACTTCTAATTAATATTGTTGGGATTTAATCGTTCACTTTTAATTGGGATTGAGGATGCTGTCAACCATTCTCAATGTTTAACAACCACCATGATAGTTAAATAAATTTATTCCTTTGCAGTAGGGAAAAATTGGCTTTACGCAAAACAGTAACCATAGAGCTTTCCACCAGCCAAATATGCATATAGTATAGTTGTTTCATTCCATTATTCTCTATGTGTTACCTTGCCAGCATATTCCAAGTGCTGACCCGTTTCGGGCTGCAACGTTAATGTTGCAGACTTTTCAGACGACGATTAAGGTGCTTTTAGGTCGTGGTTCTATACTCAGTGATGCCGTTGGAGTTGATGGACCCATTTATCTTCCAAGTCTTCCGCTGTTATCGTCATTAGATGGCCTTAAGCCATATTATTGTAATAAGTTCTCTTTTGAGACGTCATTGTAATAAGTGTGTGATTGCCACTCTGCTATAAATCCTTCGAAGTACTGTGTGGTGTCAGCATTACTGATCCAGGGATGACACCGGAGCACAGAGATCAGACTGTTTGAGGTCTGGTCGCTACAGAGATGGTATCAGAGCACACGCTGACTATAGGAAACGACCACTAAGTTAAAGCCATAGATCACTATTCTCTCCTCATTTTCTAACTCCTCATCTTTTCTACTCCTTTAGGATGAAGGACGCAAAGATTAAGTACGCTCAACCGGATGAAGGCACACCTTTTGGATTTCACTTGAAGGAAGTCACCAAGCACCTAAACATTGGATTACCAAGTTTCACGGGAACCTTCAACACCACTTTACCTGAAGAGGAGCGCTGGAAGATTCAAGCTCACGTTCCGGGAAGGACATTCGTGCCAATCACGAAGCCCATAGATAGTGTTTTCAATGCACCAACTTGGAGTCTAGGAAGGAGCATGGCAGCCCACATCACCATAGGACGCATTGGAGAAGTTTATCAAGAAGACCTCAAGGACACTATCTACCAGATTTGCGGACGCCGAGATGAACAATGGGAGTTAGTCACCACCAAGAAGGATAAATCCATTGCAGCATTCATCCAGGAGTTAAACCAGCACATTCGACGCCACGAGAACCAGATGTGCAATGATATGATGGAGTTGAAGAATGCGAAGACAAGGATCATCGAGCTAGAAGGAGAACTGAAGGCTACACGCAAGGACTACATGGACGAGATCGTAGCTCTAGCAAGACACAACGTCGATCTTAAGCAAGAGATTGAAGAACTCAAGAGGGAGTTAGCATCCAGGAAGGAAGACATGTACGTCGCATGTCCAGACAACTACATCATCATCGAAGACACCGATCCGGATCCAACTGAACCCGAATTTGAGGACGAAGCTGGAGTGGATATCATGGAGTCTTCCACCGGTTCAAATTTCTAGATGACCACCAAATATTAGTAGTATTTCCCCCCCCATGTAAACACTATAGTTCGAGCACTTTTGCGATAGCTAGATCAATTGTAATCCCTTGCTTGATTGAATGAAGTGATTTTGTGTGAATTTGCTCATGTGCATTGGGGTAGTGTTTTCTCTTTAGACCTCATTCTATTCTTATTTCTCTTCTTTTCTAAACCCTCAGATGCCTCCGAGATGTGACAATGGATTTCCACCGGAGCTCACTCAGTTGATCCAGCAGCAGAATCAGTTGATGCAAATATTAGTTCAGAACCAGCAGAACAACAACAACAACAACAAGCCGCCACCACCACCCCCTGTTGACCACTTAGCCCGTTTCCTTAGGCTAAATCCGCCGGTGTTTTCTAGCAGCATCGAGACGATAGTAGCAGACGATTGGCTCCACAAGATAGGAAGGGAGTTGACCACAGCAGGATGCACGGACGGTGAGAAAGTGAAGTTTGCCGCACATCAGTTGGAAGGACCCGCGGCAGCATGGTGGGAGAATTTCACAGCCACTTTCCTAGTTGACACTGTCACATGGGATCAGTTCCAGCAAGCTTTCCGCACTGCACATGTTTCAGCAGGAGCTATGGCCATGAAGAAGCGTGAGTTTCGCAACTTGTGCCAAGGAGGAAGGACAGTTGGCCAGTATGTTGATGACTTTAGCAAGTTAGCATGTTATGCCCCAGATGACGTTGCTACGGATGCAGCTAAGCAGGAGAAGTTTCTGGAAGGGTTGAATGATGAGTTAAGCATGCAGTTGATGGTAGCGAGTTTCAGAAACTACCAGGAGTTGGTAGATCATGCCATCATGATTGAAGGGAAGCAGCAGCAGATTGAGAACCGCAAGAGGAAGTATGGACAGGGGAAGTATAACTCTGGAGCCCAACAGAAGCCCCATTTTACCTCTAAATCGGGATTTCAGTTTCAACATACCCATGGAGGAGGTAGTTCGCACAACCACAATGGCCACAAGAATGGTAATGGGAATGGAGGAAGCAACGGCCAGAACCGGATCACTCCATCAACCCCATCCAAGAGAGACCTGAGCCAAGTCACCTGTTTCAAGTTTTCCAAGACCGGACATTATGCAAATGAATGTCTTGAAGGCCAGAATGGAAATGGCAATGGAAGCTCAGGGAAGAAGCCGAACCCATTCAATAGGGGACAGGTGAACCACGTTAGCGTGGAGGAGGTTGAAGATCAGCCTGATGCGGTGATCGGTAAGTTTTTGGTTAAGTCATTTACCGCACTCATTGTTTTTGATACTGGTGCATCGCATTCATACATATCAAAGGGATTTGTGGAAAAATATAGCATGCCCACTAGGATTCTTAAAACACCTATGCTAGTAAGTTCGCCAGGAGCAGAGTACATGGCCAGTCAAGGATGTTTTCAAGTGCCATTAAGCATAGGAAGGCATGTTTTCCCAACAGATTTAATTATTCTGGAATCCCAAGGTTTGGATGTAATCCTCGGTATGGATTGGTTGTCGAAGTATGGAGGAAACATCAGTTGTGCTAGTAAGTCAATTTTGCTTACAACGCCGGAAGGAAGAAGGATCAAGTATGTATCCCGGCATGTGCCAAAGAGGACACAAGTAAATTGCCTGACAGGAGTCATGCAGGAGGAAGTACCAGTGGTAAAGGATTTTCCTGATGTATTTCCAGAAGAGTTGCCAGGCATGCCCCCGCATAGAGACATTGAGTTTTTGATTGAGTTGCCAGGCACTGGGCCAATATCAAAGAGACCATACCGGATGCCAGCAAAGGATTTGGTAGAAATTAAGAATTAGATTAAGGAGTTATTGGAGAAAGGTTACATTCACCCAAGTTCTTCGCCTTGGGGATCACCCGTACTTCTAGTGGAGAAGAAGGATGGATCATTAAGGATGGTTGTTGATTATCGAGGATTGAATGAAGTAACCATCAAGAACAAGTACCCACTGCCAATGATAAATGATTTGTTTGATCGTTTGCAAGGAGCTAAAGTGTTTTCCAAGATCGATTTGCGATCAGGGTACCACCAGTTGAAGATTCGAGAGCAGGACATACCTAAGACAGCATTCACCACAAGATATGGACTGTATGAGTATACCGTTATGTCATTTGGATTGACTAACGCGCCTGCCTATTTTATGAACATGATGAACAAAGTGTTTATGGAGTTTTTGGATAAGTTCGTCGTAGTGTTCATTGATGATATCCTAGTTTATTCGAAGAATGAAGAAGAGCATAAGGAACATTTGCGTTTGGTTTTGGAGAAACTAAGGGAACGTCAGTTATATGCCAAATTTAGCAAATGTGAGTTTTGGTTGAAGGAAATTGGATTTCTTGGACATGTTATATCCGGAGAAGGGATAGCAGTTGACCCCGTGAAGGTTGAGACCGTAACCAAATGGGAAGCACCAACGACAGTTAGAGAGATCCGGAGTTTTCTTGGACTCGCAGGATACTATCGGAGATTCATTGAGAACTTTTCAAAGATTGCGAAGCCTATGACGGAGTTGTTGAAGAAGGATACCAAGTTCAATTGGACTGAGGAGTGTGAGGCTAGTTTCTAGGAGTTGAAGAAACGATTGGTTACCTCACCAGTGTTGATTTTGCCAGATCAGACCAAGGATTATGAGGTGTATTGCGACGCTTCACGTCGAGGACTTGGAGCAGTGCTTATGCAGGAAGGTAGAGTTGTTTCGTATGCTTCACGACAACTGAAGCCTCATGAGTTGAATTATGCCACTCATGATTTGGAGTTAGTAGCCGTAGTGCATGCATTGAAGACATGGAGACATTTCCTCATTGGAAATCATTGTGAGGTGTACACGGATCACAAGAGTTTGAAGTACATTTTCACGCAGAAGGAGTTGAATCTTAGACAAAGGAGATGGTTGGAGCTCATCAAGGATTATGATATGAGATTGCATTACCATCCCGGTAAAGCTAATGTAGTAGCTGACGCATTGAGCCGCAAGAGCCATGTTAATACATTGATGACGGGAAGTATACCAAAGGAGCTAGCAGAAAACCTTCGTGAACTAAGTTTAGAGATAGTTCCGAAAGGCTATGTAGCAGCATTGGAGATTCAGTCAACCTTGATGGATAAAATCAGAGAAACTCAGAAATCTGACAAGGAGATTGCTTCTATAAAGGAGAAACTAAGCAAAGGAAAAGCAAAGGGATTTCGTGAGGATAAGCACGATACCCTATGGTTTGAGGACCGTGTTTATGTGCCAAATGACCCAGAGATCAGGAAGTTGATTTTGCAAGAGGCACACGATTCACCATATTTGATTCACCCAAGAAATACAAAGATGTATTTGGATTTGAAGGAGACATTCTGGTGGACCGGAATGAAGAAGGATATTGCAGCATATGTAGCAGTTTGTGACCTATGTCATAGAGTAAAGGCAGAGCATCAGAAGCCAGCCAGATTGTTGCAACCATTGCCGATACCCGAATGGAAGTGGGATAAGATAGGCATGGATTTTATGGCAGGACTACCCAGGACGAAAGCAGGATATGACTCGATATGGGTAGTAGTTGATCATTTGACGAAGGTGGCACATTTCATCCCAGTGAAGACCACTTACACCAGTGCTAAGTTGGCAAAGATATACATGACTAGGATCATTTGTTTGCATGGAGTTCCAAGGAGTATTGTATCAAACAGAGGAACCCAATTTACCTCAAAGTTTTGGAATCAGTTGCATGAAACTTTGGGAACCAGGCTAGAGTTCAGTACCGCTTTTCATCCGCAGACAGATGGACAGACCGAGAGAGTCAATCAGATTTTGGAAGATATGCTGAGAGCTTGTGCACTAGATTATGGATCTAGTTGGGACGATAATTTGCCGTATGCAGAGTTTTCTTATAACAACAGTTACCAAACCAGTTTGAAGATGGCACCTTTCGAAGCTTTGTACGGAAGGAGGTGCAGGACACCGTTGTCATGGGACGAAGTTGGAGATCGTCAGTTCTTTGGACCAGATTTGATTAAGGAGTCTGAACGGAAGGTTAAGTTGATACGCAATAGGCTCAAGGTAGCCCAGTCCAGGCAGAAGAGCTACGCAGATTCTAAATGCAAGGAGACAGTTTACGAAATCGGAGACAAGGTGTATCTCCGAGTATCCCCACTTCGAGGAGTTAAGCGCTTTGGAGTTAAGGGAAAGTTAGCACCGCGTTTCGTTGGACCATACAAGATTTTGAAACATATGGGAGAAGTCGCATACAAGTTGGAATTACCAGAGGGACTGTCAGGAGTTCATGATGTATTCCATGTTTCTCAGCTGAAGAAGTGTCACACCGAGATGGCGGAGGTACCGTTAATCGATACAGTACCGCTAGAAGCAATTCAGTTAAAGGACGACTTAACGTATGAAGAGAAACCCGTCAGGATTCTCGAGATTGCCAGCAGAGTTACCCGCAGCAAGGTTATCAAGTTTTGCAAAGTTCAGTGGAACCACCACTCAGAGGATGAAGCCTCCTGGGAGAGAGAAGAAGATTTGCTCAAGGACCACCCTCATCTATTTTCTAGCCAACCCGAATCTCGAGGGCGAGATTCATCTTAAGGGGGGTAGGTTTGTAACATCCCAAATTTTCAATTTGGAATGTTATACACTAGATCATCATGCATATCATATTTTCTTGCATTTTGCCGATCCTAGAAATTTCACGCAACTCAAGGACCCTCGAAGAGAGTTGGAGATTTCGTTATTTTCATATTTGAGTCATCTCAAATTTCGGAAAAAGGATCATTGGATTTGTCGGAGTTTTATTCGCCTTTGTTTTGGATAGGGAAAAATGCGCGTTTTAAAAATTTGCATTTTAGGCCCGGAGAAAAGTTCATTTTGTTCGACTCATTTTTAGGAGTCGGGGAAAATTTACTTTATTAGATTTGGAGTTCGTTTAGATCTGTTTTTGTTTTTTTCCGAGCGCGGAACTGTTTTAAAAAAAAGAGCTCCAGCGACTTGGGCCAAAGGCCCAAGCCACCGAACCGAGCCAGAGGCCAGCGCCTCAGCCGCGCGCGCGCCTGGCAAGCCAGGGAGGCCGCCGCCGCCGCCGTTTCCTTTTAGAGTCCTAGTAGGATTCATCTACTTTCGTTTTTTTCCAGATCTTTTCCCTCTTTTCTTTCCTATTCCTAGTCTAATTCTTGTCCCCCTACCCCAAGTTTTCTCCCCCTCCCCAATATAAATACTCCCACACCCCCTCTAAATCATCATCAAATCCAAGGCCCCAAGCACCACCGCACCCATCACCCGCGCCGTGCCGCCGCAGCACCACCCGCGCCGCCGCCTCACCTTGCCGCCGCCCACGCCACGCCGCCGAAGTTCCTCGCCGGAGACTTCACCGAAGGTAGCCCCGTGCTACATCTATTCTTCTCATCGGATTGTTTTCTTCTAATCGTTCCGATTCTTTTTCTCCGATTAGTTTTTCTTCGCTAAACCGTTCCGGTTTTCTAGATCGGTTTTCTTTTCTGACACCCTAGATCGGATTCGTTTTCTTTTCCAATTTAGTTACCTGAGATCGTTCGCCGGACCGTTCATCCTAACAAACGTGATCACCGGATTTCTTCTAGGTTAACGAACGTCCGTTCGTTCAACCGTTCTTCTTTTTCTTCTCGCCGGATTTATTCCGCGATCGCGATCTCAGATCCGATCTTCTTTCTAGTTTATCTTCTCGCTCGTTTATCGGAATCAGGTGATTCAAGCGCCTGGAGTTTCGTTTCGAAACCGCCGTTCCGTCTAATCAACTATAACTAAGCTTTTGCTACGGTAAAATTTGACCTAGTTTCAACTTGCTAGAACCGAGTTGTTTTCCGCCGTTTGTTTTTGGTTTCTTTGTTCGGTTCTTTTTTTTCTTTGCAACCGGAGTTCTTAAGTTGAACTATCTGGTTCGATCTCTTGTTCGAGTTTTACCTGTGCATTAGATGAGTACTTATTGTATGCTTGTTGTTTGTCTGTGATAGATTACCCGGATTGCGCCGCCTGTTACTTCGAATCTCTAGGACTCGCGGATCATCAGCGAGGCAAGTAACACTTTGATCATACCTTTTCTACAACCCAGTTTTATTGCATTAGATCCATCCTCACACATTGCATGATTAGGATCTAATTAAATTGTGGGATGGGAAGTAGATGAGGTAGTACCTATTACCTGTTACTATGAAACCTTTGGGAGTTACTTCTACGTTTGCTTATTATGCCATGCTATGCCGGTAGACGTGGATTGGGTGAGTGATATCCATGACAGATGTGAGATTGATAATTTTAATGGTTTATCTATGGTGGCAACTTAAACACACATCTGGGTGGATTGAGGCACCTGATGTCTATCAGGACTTGCCTGTTTTTTTTGGACCGCCACCCAGGCTCAAAGGGATCATAAGATCTTTCATGCTAAATACTTACGTGTGCAGCCACAAGCCATTATGGGCTCTGGCATAGTTGACTAAGTCGTGCGAACTCTTACAGGGTAGACTAGCAGATGTAGGGGAAAGTAGGTGTACCGGTCTATCCAACGTAAGGTCCTAGCGCTTCTGAAAGACTGTGTCTCGGTCATCCATTTCTCAAACACCAGTAGTGCGAGAAAACCAACGGAGGCGATCGAGTCTTGTGGGGAAAAGTGCGCAAACCTCTGCAGAGTGTAACAAACTAATCATGATTAGTCGTGTCCCCGATTATGGACAATCTTGAGTATGTAGTACTTGAATATCATGTGAATCTCTTCATGTTACTTCTAATTAATATTGTTGGGATTTAATTGTTCACTTTTAATTGGGATTGAGGATGCTGTCAACCATTCTCAATGTTTAACAACCACCATGATAGTTAAATAAATTTATTCCTTTGCAGTAGGGAAAAATTGGCTTTACGCAAAAGAGTAACCATAGAGCTTTCCACCAGCCAAATATGCATATAGTATAGTTGTTTCATTCCATTATTCTCTATGTGTTACCTTGCCAGCATATTCCAAGAGCTGACCCGTTCCGGGCTGCAACGTTAATGTTGCAGACTTTTCAGACGACGATTAAGGTGCTTTTAGGTCGTGGTTCTATACTCAGTGATGCCGTTGGAGTTGATGGACCCATTTGTCTTCCAAGTCTTCCGCTGTTATCGTCATTAGATGGCCTTAAGCCATATTATTGTAATAAGTTCTCTTTTGAGACATCGTTGTAATAAGTGTGTGATTGCCACTCTGCTATAAATCCTTCGAAGTACTGTGTGGTGTCAGCAATACTGATCCAGGGATGACACCGGAGCACAGAGATCAGACTGTTTGAGGTCTGGTCGCTACAACTGCTATCCCTTCTCCGTATATAACGTGTCCAAGGAATCCTACTTCCTTCAACCAAAACTCACATTTGCTAAATTTGGCATATAACTAATGTTCCCTTAGTTTCTCCAAAACCAAACGCAAATGTTCCTTGTGCTCTTCTTCATTCTTTGAATAAACCAGGATATCATCAATGAACACTACGATGAACTTATCCAAAAACTCCATAAACACTTTGTTCATCATGTTCATAAAATAGGCAGGTGCGTTAGTCAATCCAAATGACATAACGGTATACTCATACAGTCCATATCTCGTGGTGAAAGCTGTCTTAGGAATATCCTGTTCCCGGATCTTCAACTGGTGGTACCCTGATCGCAAATCGATCATGGAAAACACTTTAGCTCCTTGCAACCGATCAAACAGATCATTGATCATTGGCAGTGGGTACATGTTCTTGATGGTTACTTCGTTCAATCCACGATAATCGACAACCATCCTTAATGATCCATCCTTCTTCTCCACTAGAAGTACGGGTGATCCCCAAGGCGAAGAACTTGGGCGAATGTAACCTTTCTCCAATAACTCCTTAATCTGATTCTTAATTTCTACCAAATCCTTTGCTGGCATCCGGTATGGTCTCTTTTGATATTGGGCCTGCCCCTGGCAATAACTCAATCGAAAACTCAATGTCTCTATCCGGTGGCATGCCTATCAATTCTTCCGGAAATACATCAGGAAAATCCTTTACCATTGGTACTTCCTCCTGCACGACTCATGTCAGGCAATTTACTTGTGTCCTATTTGGCACATGCCGGGATACATACTTGATCCTTCTTCCTTCTGGCGTTGTAAGCAAAATTGACTTACTAGCACAATCGATGTTTCCTCCATACATCGACAACCAATCCATACCTAATATCACATCCAATCCTTGAGATTCCAGTACTATTAGGTCTGAGGGAAAAACATAGTTACCAATCCTTAATGGTAAATCTGGGGTCATGTCTCGGAGGCATTTGAGGGTTTAGAAAAGAAGAGATATAAGAATAGAATGAGGTCTAAAGAGAAAACACTACCCCAAATGCACATGAGCAAATTCACACAAAATCACTTCATTCAATCAAACAAGGGCATACAATCGATCTAGCTATTGCAAAAGTGCTCGAACTATAGTGTTTACATGGGGGGAAATACTACTAATATTTGGTGGTCATCTAGAAATTTGAACCGACAGAAGACTCCATGATGTCCGCTCCAGCTTCGTCGTCAAAGTCGGGTTCACTTGGATCCGAATAGGTGTCGTCGATGATGATGTAGTTATCTGGGCATGCGACGTACATGTCCTCCTCCTTGGATGCTAACTTCCTCTTGAGTTCTTCAATCTCTTGCTTGAGATCGCAGTTGTGCCTTGCTAGAGCTACGATCTCGTCCATGTAGTCCTTGCGTGTAGCCTTCAGTTCCCCTTCTAGCTCGATGATCCTTGTCTTCGCATTCTTCAACTCCATCATATCATTGCACATCTGGTTCTCGTGGCGTCGAATGTGCTGGTTTAACTCCTGGATAAAAGCTGCAATGGATTTATCCTTCTTGGTGCTGACTAACTCCCATTGTTCATCTCGGCGTCCGCAAATTTGGTAGATGGTGTTCTTGAGGTCTTCTTGATAAACTTCTCCAGTGCGTCCTATGGTGATACGGGCTGCCATGCTCCTTCCTAGACTCCAAGTTGGTGCATTGAAAACACTATCAATGGACTTCGTGATTGGCGCGAATGTCCTTCCCGGAACGTGAGCTTGAATCTTCCAGCGCTCCTCTTCAGGCAAAGTGGCGTTGAAGGTTCCCGTGATACTTGGTAATCCAATATTTAGGTACTTGGTGACTTCCTTCAAGTGAAATCCAAAAGGTGTGCCTTCATCCGGTTGAGCTTACTTAATCTTCGCGTCCTTCATCCTAAAGAGTAGAAAAGACGAGGAGTTAGTAAATGAGGAGAGAATAGTGATCTATGGCTTTAACTTAGTGGTCGTGTCCTACAGTCAGCGTGTGCTCTGATACCATCTCTGTAGCGACCAGACCTCAAATAGTCTGATCTCTGTGCTCCGATGTCATCCCTGGATCAGTAATGCTGACACCACACAGTACTTCGAAGGATTTATAGTAGAGTGGCAATCACACACTTATTACATCGATGTCTCCGAAGAGAACTTATTACATAAATATGGCCTAAGGCCATCTAGTGTCGATAACAGCAGAAGACTTGGAAGATAAATGGGTCCATCAACTCCAACGGCATCACTGAGTATAGAACCACGACCTAAGAGCACCTTAATCGTCGTCTGAAAAGTCTGCAACATTAACGTTGCAACCCGAAACGGGTCAGCACATGGAATATGCTGGCCAGGTTACACACAGAGAGTAATGGAATGAAACAGCTATACTATATGCATATTTGGCTGGTGGAAAGCTCTATGGTTACAGTTTTGCATAAAGCCAATTTTTCCCTACTGCAAAGGAATAAATTTATTTAACTATCATGGTGGTTGTTAAACATTGAGAATGGTTGACAGCATCCTCAATCCCAATTAAAAGTGAACAATTAAAACCCAACAATATTAATTTAGAAGTAACGTGATGAGATTCACATGATATTCAAGTACTAGATACTCAAGATTGTCCATAACCGGGGACATGGCTAATCATGATTAGTTTATTACACTCTGCAGAGGTTTGCGCACTTTTCCCCACAAGACTCGATCACCTCCGTTGGTGTTCTCGCACTACTGGTGTTTGAGAAACGGATGACCGAGACATAGTCTTTCAGAAGCGCTAGCACCTTACGACGGAGTAGACCGTACCTCCTATATCCCCTACATGTGCTAGTCTACCCCTATAAGAGTTCGCACGACTTAGTCAACTATGCCAGAGCCCATATTGGCTTGTGGCTGCACACATAAGTATTTAGCATGAAAGATCTTATGATCCCTTTGAGCCTGGGTGGCGGTCCAAAATAAAACAGGCAAGTCCTGATAGACATCAGGTGCCTCAATCCACCCAGATGTGTGTTTAAGTTGCCACCTTAGATAAACCATTAAAATTATCAATCTCACATCTGTCATGGATATCACTCACCCAATCCACGTCTACTAGCATAGCATGGCATAATAAGCAAACGTAGAAGTAACTCCCAAAGGTTTCATAATAAACAGGTAATAGGTACTACCTCATCTACTTCCCATCCCACAATTTAATTAGATCCTAATCATGCAATGTGTGAGGATGGATCTAATGCAACAAAACTGGGTTGTAGAAAAAGTATGATCAAATGTTACTTGCCTTGCTGATGATCCGCGAGTCCTAGAGATTCGAAGTAACAAGCGGCGCAATCAAGGTAATCTATCGCAGACAAACAACAAGCATACAATAAGAACTCATCTAATGCACAGGTAAAACTCGAACAAGAGGTCGAACCAGAAAGTTCAACTTAACAACTCCGGTTGCAAAGAAAGAAAAGAACCGAACAAAGAAACCGAAAACAAACGGCGGAAAACAACTCGGTTCTAGCAAGTTCAAACTAGGTCAAATATTACCGTAGTAAAACTCAGTTAAAATTGATTAGTCGGAACGGCGGTTTCGAAACGAAACTCCAGGCGCTTGAATCACCTGATTCCGATAAACGAGCGAGAAGATAAACTAGAACGAAGATCAGATCTGAGATCGTGATCGTGGAATAAATCCGACGAAAAGAAAAATGAAGAACGGTTGAACGAACGGACGTTCGTTAACCTAGAAGAAATCCAGTGATCACGTTCGTTAGGACGAACGGTCCGGCGAACGGTCTCGGGCAACTAAATCGGAAAAGAAAACGAATCCGATCTAGGGTTTCGGAGAAGAAAACCGATCGTAAAACCGATCTAGAAAACCGAAATGGTCTCGTGAAGAAAAACGAATTGGAAAAGAAGAATCGGAATGATTAGAAGAAATCGATCCGATGACAAGAATAGATGTGGCGCGGGGCTACCTCCGGTGAAGTCTCCGGCGAGGAACTCCGGCGGCGTGGGCGTGGGCGGCGGCAAGGTGAGGCGGCGGCGCGGGTGGTGCGGCGGCGGCGGCGATGGTGTGGGCGGCGCGGCGGCGGCTTAGGGCGGCGCGGGGTGTGGTGGAGCTCTAGGCTTGGGGCTTGGAGCTTTGGATAGGGGTCAAGGAAATAGACTAGGACTAGGAAAGAAAAGAGGGAAAAGAGATCTAGAAAAAAAAAACGAGAGTAGGACGAATCCTACTAGGACAAGGAAACGGCGGCGGCGGCCTCCTGCCTGGGGCGCGCGCGCGCTCGCTGGCCTGGGAGCCGGCAGGCTGGCTCGGTGGCTTGGGCCTGTGGCCCATGTCGCTGGGATCCTTTTTTTTAAAATGGTTCCACGCTCGGAAAAAAAACAGAATGAGATCTAAACGAACTCCAAATCTAATAAAGTAAATTTTCCCCGACTCCTAAAAATGAGTCGAACAAAATTAACTTTTCTCCGGGCCTAAAATGCAATTTTTTAAAACGCGCATTTTTCCCTATCCAACAAAAGGCAAGTAAAACTCCGACAAAACCAATGATCCTTTCTTCAAAATTTGAGAAGACCCAAATATGAAAAAGACGAAATCTCCAACTCTCTCCGAGGGTCCTTGAGTTGCGTGAAATTTCTAGGATCACCAAAAATGCAAGAAAATATGATATGCATGATGATCTATGTATAACATTCCAAATTGAAAATTTGGGATGTTACATATAAGAAGAAAAAAACAAAGAAAGATACCTTTATAAAGCAGAGAAAAGACAACTTTGTAGAAAGGAGACAATTTCCAAAAGTTGCGCCGGAGAGGAGAAATATATTTTTCTTAAATGAATCTAGTCAAACCAAAATATTGATTTAACCCGAATCGGATGATTTTTGGAGGCTCTATGGGTCTATATTTATTGGTGGAAAAGAGGCTTAAGGGTCAAAGGCTAGGCAATATGGGACTAAACATAGATGAAAATATACGAAACAGAGAAGAAAAGTGGCGGATGGGCCTAAAGGCCTTCGGCCAGCGGCCGCGCACGTTGCGGTGCAGTTTTTTTTTACAAAATTCGGCCTAAGAGAAAAAAATAAAAGGCTGGCTGGGCCTGGCCTATTTAAGAGAAAAACAATGAGGTGTCAGAAGCTACTATACTGCGCATGTAGGCGATAAATAAATATGGGCCGCACGTACAGTTTTAAAAAAAAATAGAAACAGAAGGAAAACCGAATAACAAAATAAAAAAATTATATAGGCATATGATATATCAAAATTTTCAGAAAAAGATTTTCTACGACATGAACATTTTTCTGGCATTAAATAAAATACACACATATTCTAATAATTCTAACAGTGCTCCTGCTCTAATAAGATCCAACAAAAATCATTTTAAAAATACCAAAATGAAATCAAATTTATTTCTCTCCAATTTTTTGTTGTAGGGAATCATGTTACCCTATTTTCCATGTATTTTATTTTTGGAGAAAAATGATTTGAATAAAATTCAAATAACTCCAAATTGAAAATAATTCCAAAAAGACTTTGAATTTAATCCTTTGAAACTCCCAACTCATATTTCATATAATTTGAAGAAGTCATTTTATCTCCTCTCGTGAAAATCATTGAGTTGCATAAAGTTTCAGAATTGGAAATATTTTCCAAATGAAATTCAAATATTTTCAAAACCCCTTATCATTTAAATAAATGGAAGAAGTCATGTCATCTTCTCTCCAGGGTTTCGTGGTGAAAAGAATTTGAATTCACGGAGATCAAAATGCAAAAGGTGAAAGTTTGGGAAAGTCATTTATTCCCTCTCATTTAACTTTCAAAAGGTTTCAAATTTCACTCAATCAATCACACAACAATCAAGCAACCAATCAAATATATCTATTAAATATAACATTCCAAAATTTGGAATTTTGGGATGTTACAAACCTACCATCCTTAAAAGGAATCTCGTCCTTGAGATTCGGAGAGGCTAGAAAGAAATAGGTTAGGGTTTGGGGGTCTTCTCAGAATTTCATCAATCGTCTCTAGGGTCTGGGGTGCTACCACCCTTAGAAACATCATTACAGTCCCATCAATACTCATATACTCCATCCTTATTCTTGACAGGGCCGGTCTTCTCAGATATTTAGTATAATTCCTTTCTCTGGGCTCTTCCGGTAACGGCATCACCTTTTCCTCAATTCTTTTGTCCTTTCATCTTGGTAAGGTTATTCCGAGATTGGGTCTTTTTAGCTGACGGGTCTGGCGCCAATACTAAACAAGTATCGATATCTCACGGTGGTCAACCATTTATGGTTTCTCCTGCAGGAAATCAGTCTGGTTGATCCTCACCGTATAACCTACGGTAGGCAAAAGCTGCCTTGTACAAGGGAAAATACTTATACCATTCTAAGGTTTAAACAAGGTTTTGATCGTCGGCGCTCTACTATAGGTAAGTCACTCAGATGTACCATCCCATATAGCAAGGCGAACAAAAAGAGTAAGTCGGTATGGTGATCAATCCATCCCGCACCCAAATCATTACCATGTATACAGTTTACCGAATCTCGCATTATAACACTCGGTCATCCTCACAAGTATTGCAGAATTTCTCTTGTCGATGAACTGGGTTCGAATAAATCCATGGATTCTGCAAGCCATACAATCATCTATCGTTCATTCACCACTCTCAGGTTTGCGTAAACTCCTATAAGATCGTCTATCGATAAACGTTGTATGTTCCTCTAGGGTTTTTCCTTCAGCAAGAATGTGCTTGCTTCTTGGCAGGTCCTGGGGTGTGACGCCCGGATAATTAGGCTACAGCAAAACTCTCCTAATGATGCCATGTCATCTTTGATTACTGTTGCTAAGCTTTCGTTAGTTCAAACCGATTCAAAATTCAAATAAAAAGATGGCAAACAACAAAAGCTATTTAAAAGTTGAAACAAAAATGTTCGGTGGGTGCCAAATATTGCACTCGTAATTATGGTGTAGAGGACACAATCTTACAAAATACCTAAATGCCCTAAACTAAATAAAACAGAAAAGGGAAAATAATAAAAAGGAAAGAAACTGCAAAACAGTAAAACTAAAACCAAAAAAAGGAGAGAAAGACCCCCCCGGGCCAGCAGACCCAACGGGCCGGCCCATTCGCCCAACAGGCCCAGCCGGCCAGCCACCCCCTCCCCTTATCCATTCCCGACCAAAACCCTAACCGGCCACCACCCACTTCCCCCCCCCCCCCACGACGCGCCCCCTTCTCCTCCGATCAACCTCGGATCGGGCTCGACGCCGCCGCCTCGCCCTCATCGCCGCCGAACGCCGTAGCCCCCCTTCCCTGCCTGGACATTGCCGGCGCCCTTCCCCACCGGCCTGCATCATCTTCGTCGCCGTCCCTGTCGACCACCCCGACACCCACTGCCCTAGACCCTACGTCTCTGGTGAGGCCACGGCCTCCGCGCCCCTCAACTCTCTCCCCCTCGCTCGCTCATCGCGTCGTGCCCGCGCCGTCTGCGCTCCGGCACGCCCGCGCCTCGCCGGCGCCCGCGCGCGGCCGCGCGACCACAGCAGCAGCCCCGCCGCTCCTCGCCGCATCGCGCACACGCCACACCAACCGCTGCTGCCGCTGCGCCTCCCTAGCGCCCGCTTCGCCACGGCCATCCCTCGCCGGCCACTGCGACCCCCTCCCCTGCTCGCGCCCCTGAGTGCTTCGCTGTGCTCTGTCGCTCGCACTGGCCTCCCCTGCCTCTGCTCCAGGCCGGGTTGCGCCTGAAGCACCCCATTGCCGGCCCGCGCCATGGCCCCGTACTCACCGCGCACCGCTGCGCTGTTGCCGCTGACCACCATGGCTTCGCCCCGGCGCGCGCCTCCTCCCCTGCTGCCTGCCCCGTGCCGTCGCCTGAACCGCGCCGCCTCCGCCCTGTCACGCCGCGCCCCTCCTGTCGCCTCACCTCCCGCCTCGGCTCTGCCGTGCCAGGCCGCGCCGGCGCTGCCCCTCGCTTGCTGCCGGCTCCCGCGCAGCAGCTGCGCCTGCTCGCCCCCCTCCGAGTCAGGCTGCAGCACGCCCAGCGCCCATTCGGGCGACAGCCGTCGCCCCAGCGCCCAAAACCCGTTAAGGCCCCCTGTGCCTATGACAGGGGGGCCCCACGACCAGAACATTTTTAACAAAAAAAGAAGATTTAAAAAATATAATAGATAAATAAATAAATAAAATATTAATTATTTAATTAATCAAAGAGTTAATTAACTTAATAATCCTGATTAGATTAACCTGATCACAAAGTTTAGTTAATTAATCTGTTAGGTTAGTTAACAGTCAATGACAACTCGGGCCCACATGCTAGTTTGACTCAGTCAACGCTCTGTTGACTGCTGACGTCATGCTGACGTCAGCGTATACTGTTCTGGATAATGTTGGATTAAAATAATTAAATATACTTTACACAGTTACATTACCTGTGGTACTGTTCGGAGTTGGGGGCTGAAGGGGCAGGTGGCTCCATCTCGGTAGAGGTGGGCCTGGGTTCCCGACGGCCCCTGACTGTTACTTTGTGGCGGAGCGACAGGGAAAGTTGAGACCACCTAGGAGAGAGGTGGGCCTGGCCCTGGTCGGCGTTCGCAGATACTTAACATGTTTAACAAGATCTTGGTATTTGATCTGAGTCTGGCTACTGGCCTATACGCACTAACCATCTACCCGGGGACAGTTGTGGGCACTCAACGTCGTGGTATCAGCCGAAGCCTTTGTGACGTCAGCGACTGAGCGGCGCGCGCCGGATTGGACTGGAACGCCTACTAGGCTAGGTCTGCTTCCGGCCGCCCTCGCAACTTGAAGTTGTGCAATGAGCGATGGGCCCAGACCCCTGCGCCATAGGATTTAGACCGGCGGGTGACCTCTCTGTTGTGCCTAGGTAGGGCTGCGACGTGTTCATCTTCCGAGGCCGGGCATGACCCAGGAAAGTGTGTCCGGCCAAATGGGATTGAGCGTGTTGGGTTATGTGGTGCACCCCTGCAGGGAAGTTAATCTATTCGAATAGCCGTGATCTTCGGTAACAGGACGACTTGGAGTTGTACCTTGACCTTATGACAACTAGAACCGGATACTTAATAAAACACACCCTTCCAAGTGCCAGATACAACCGGTGATCGCTCTCTCACATGGCGACGAGGGGAGGATCATCGGTTAGGATTATGCTATACGATGCTACTTGGAGGTCTTCAGTCTACTCTCTTCTACATGCTGCAATACGGAGGCTGCCAGAAGCGTAGTCTTCGAAAGGATTAGCTATCCCCCTCTTATTCTGGCTTTCTGCAGTTCAGTCCACCGATATGGTCCTTTACACATTTACCCATGCATATGTAGTGTAGCTCCTTGCTAGCGAGTACTTTAGATGAGTACTCACGGTTGCTTTCTCCCTCTTTTCCCCCTATCCCTTCTACCTGGTTATCGCAACCAGATGTTGGAGCCTAGGATCCAGACACCACCGTCGACGACGACCCCTACTACATCGGAGGTGCCTACTACTACGTGTTGCCCGCTGGCGACGACTAGCAGTAGTTAGGAGGATCCCACGCAGGAGGCCTGCGCCTCTTTCGATCTGTATCCCAGTTTGTGCTAGCCTTCTTAAGGCAGACTTGTTTAACTTATGTCTGTACTCAGATATTGTTGCTTCCGCTGACTCGTCTATGATCGAGCTCTTGTATTCGAGCCCTCGAGGCCCCTGGCTTGTAATATGATGCTTGTATGACTTATTTTATTTGTAGAGTTGTGTTGTGATATCTTCCTATGAGTCCCTGATCTTGATCGTACACGTTTGCGTGTATGATTAGTGTGCGATTGAATCAGGGGCGTCACAAGTTGGTATCAGAGCCGACTGTCTGTAGGAATCCCCCTTCCACACTCCTTGGCCGAAGTTGAGTCTAGACATTTCAAAAACTTTTACTAACATGGTTGTGTGCCTTACGGGCCCATGTCGCCATCTGGGTGGTATTAGGATCTTTTACTCCTCGAGCCTTACTCTGGGACTCTGAACTCTCTTCTATTCAGATTAAATGAATTTTTAAAAATCTAACTCTAGGATCTCGTTACCACTTCCTACCGGAGAACCCTTTCATTACGGATGATCTACTGCTTCAACAAAAGATTCTCACAATACTCTCCGATATTTTCTCGAGACCTTGTGCATGTTGCTTTGGCAATTCCCTACCACCGAAAAATCCCTATGGGTAAATACTTACACCAGTCATTCTTACTTTTATTCCCAGTTGTTCTTGTTATTACAAGATACCCCGAAATACTCGTCGTTGTTTCGATAATCCTTTGAGCTTACTGCCTTGTTGTTCTTTGTCACCTAAATACCCCTACGGATAATTCTCGCACTTGTTGGGTATCCGCTCATCCCCCAGTTGTTCATGTGTTTCACAATGGTCTTCGAAATACTATTCGATCCTCCAAAAATCCTTAGTAGCTTATTGCTCTGCAATACTTGTCTGATTGCATTATGGATGCTTTCCATATGTCTGGCAATATTCATTAGTATCCTTAGGCATCGTCTTTTTTGATCCTATTGATTCAACATGAGTGCGAATGCACGCAATCATCAGTTGATCCTTTTAAATTATCTTTCCGGCTCAGACGTTATTTTAAAACATGAGCTGGATCTCGACCAATCAAATTGCTGTCGATTGTACCCCTAAGGCTATTCAACTTATCCATCCCTAATCAGAGCATTGCTTCTAATCCCTTGACTTGGAATTGATAATTCCTTTGCATTTGAACTTTGAGTTAGTCAGTTGTTTCCATAAACTGATCTCCTTGTATTCCTTCTTCCTCGGGTTGAGTACCGATGCTCACATCAGACCCCTTGTGGACCACCAGATCCTTTGTTGGATTTTATCCGACAGATTCCTTCATATTCTTTAAGCTTGTGAGCCTTTCCTCGGATACATAATGCCTTTGGTAAATTGTATCATCTGCTTTCTCCAGCATGCTCTACTCTCGAGCTTGTGTTATTTATTCCTGAAATTGTGGTATATGCTCCTAAGATGCCTCGATGGGTTGAACCTATGCCTTCCATATTATGTGTGAACTCGAAAGTTTTCACGAGTCATAGTCGTCTGGTATTTTGCCAGATAATTCAAGCCTACAACTTCTTTGAAAAAGAGAAGTGAATGAAAGGTTATACACTGAAGAAGTGGGGGTCGACCTTGAACTTGTGTTCATGCCCATGGACACGATGTATATCCTATCATGGAAGCTTCTTGTAATAATAACTATCCCCTTGACATAATATCATTTGGTATCTGTGAATTGATCCTTGCAATCGTGGTTCCGACCATATGTTCTTCTTTGATCCCATTTCTCGGGCAAGTTTAAGCGCTTGTCTTCTGTAGAGCAATACCCCAGTCCAACCTCTACTTTGATCCGTCATCGAGTATTACCCCCTCTGGTATCTCGAGATTATCATGGAACTGCATAACTTCTTATGAGTTCTTCTTCAAGTATTATTTCTCACTGATTCCAAAATTTTCCCCGGATTCTGAGTTGTTAGACACTCAAGGACACCGATAGTGAATTGAGTCTGTACTCCGATTCAATAACTATAGGAAATTTTCATTGCTTACGAGTTTAATAATCCTTCAAGTCATTCCTAGCCCGGTTGGCTATATCATTATCGTGCTAAATTTTAACCGTGCTACCTAGTCCTGATTCCTGGGTGCACCCTTCTATCATTGTTCAGTTGTCTATGTTTCCCTCGAGCATACATCATTATATCATTTGATCCAACAAATGATATTTCCTTGTTCACCTAATTGTGGAAATCCATCCTTTGGAAATCTCAATGATTTGTTGCTGAGCCTATCAGCCACCTCCTCATCCTGTCCTTGGTTTACTGATGAACTCTTGTTCCAGAGCTCACTTCCATAGATCATTTTTGAGAATCTCACAATGTCATCTCGTCAAATTGTATTGCACCTTTTCTTCTCAGGCATCCTGAGTCTGAGGTATCCTGACACCAATCAAATCTGAATCTCAGTCAGATATGATGGTTGGAACATATTTCCAAGAGTTATAACGTTGGTCTTTGTATGACCCGATAAGGTGGTGTCATACCTAGCCCACCTGGCCGGAGGCCCTATTGTTATAGTTCTTCCTTTTAGCAATAGTGGCCATTCTTCCATGAGGAAATTGTAAGACTTATTCTATAAGTTGTTCCTGATGGGTCCTTTTTGTTTCCAAAGTCTGATCTTCACCTGTTGACCATGTCAATGCTATCTCGAAGCATATCTATGGTGCTCCGATTTTCAACAGGAACTTTTGAAGCCCAGTGCTAAATGTTTCCTGCTCAATTATCCAAACATCACTGTATGTGTAATGTCATGAAAATTCTCTCCCCTACCTAAAGAGTTTTCTACATTATATCCTGACATGGATATCATGCTCTGCTTGTCCTTGGGGAGGATATACCCTTGAAATATGTGTTTAAACACATTTTCCTTTCCATTGTCCTGTTAATCTGATGCTCAGATTTCCTTTACATTGGTTTGTTTAGCCTTTCCGGTGATCTATATGATCTAAGCAGCAATATTCTACTGCTTATGTAAACACATAGGTGCCCAACCGTGCCAGTAAGACCCTGTTACTATTGTTAATGATATTCCGGTAGCCACCGATGGACGAGAACTTTGCCTAATGGTCTGCCTCGTTCAACGAGCAGGAAAATGGTTCTCTTCGTCCCTCGCCCTTGGTACCGACGTTGTTGCCGACATAATCGACAGGCTACCCTTTGACATGCCTATCATGACCATGCAAGATGTCACCACTCCTCCTACTTTTATCCCACATGGTGGGCCCATAACCCACAGTTCTACAGGATCGAAACCTGACTCTCCTGTACACCACATGTTCCCGAGGTTGTTCCTCACGCTTGACTTAGTACGTAATTCACGGACCACCTGTCTAGTTATCTATTCTGGTATGAGACGCAATACCTATTCTCGTTGCCCTAAAACCCTTTCACCTTCTGATTAGGCATCGAACGATTGCCCATCCATTTGAAACTTCTCATGGTACCTTCTTACCCTGCTCTCATTATCTTCTTAAGTTTCAAATCGAGAGATACTTATGCTTCTTCCCTGAGTTAACCGTCTGATGCTCGATCTTGTTAGAATCAATCCCTATAGAATTTTCCCTTCTTACCCTTTCGTAAGTACGGTGAAGATCCTGAAGGAAGGACGAAAACTTCATCATGATGACGTGAAGCAGAGAAATGAAGACATCAACGCTATGGATCGACCACTTCGAGAAGAGCAATCTAGACCGAGAAGATTCGTTAGGATTTCGTACCCAGACCTTTCCCCCTTACTCCCCTCTTAAATCTCGGGACGAGATTTCTTGTAGTGGAGGAGAATTGTGACGCCCGGATAATTAGGCTACAGTAAAACTCTCCTAATGATGCCATGTCATCTTTGATTACTGTTGCTAAGCTTTCGTTAGTTCAAACCGATTCAAAATTCAATTAAAAAGATGGCAAACAACAAAAGCTATTTAAAAGTTGAAACAAAAATGTTCGGTGGGTGCCAAATATTGCACTGGTAATTATGGTGTAGAGGACACAATTTTACAAAATACCTAAATGTCCTAAACTAAATAAAACAGAAAAGGGAAAATAATAAAAAGGAAAGAAACTGCAAAACAGTAAAACTAAAACCAAAAAAAGGAGAGAAAGACCCCTCCCCCCCGGGCCAGCAGACCCAACGGGCCGGCCCATTCGCCCAACAGGCCCAGCCGGCCAGCCACCCCCTCCCCTTATCCATTCCCGACCAAAACCCTAACCGGCCACCACCCACTTCCCCCCCCCCCCCCACGACGCGCCCCCTTCTCCTCCGATCAACTTCGGATCGGGCACGATGCCGCCGCCTCGCCCTCATCGCCGCCGAACGCCGTCGCCCCCCTTCCCTGCCTGGACATTGCCGGCGCCCTTCCCCACCGGCCTGCATCATCTTCGCCGCCGTCCCTGTCGACCACCCCGACACCCACTGCCCTAGACCCTACGTCTCTGGTGAGGCCACGGCCTCCGCGCCCCTCAACTCTCTCCCCCTCGCTCGCTCATCGCGTCGTGCCCGCGCCGTCTGCGCTACGGCACGCCCGCGCCTCGCCGGCGCCCGCGCGCGGCCGCGCGACCACAGCAGCAGCCCCGCCGCTCCTCGCCGCATCGCGCACACGCCACACCAACCGCTGCTGCCGCTGCGCCTCCCTAGCGCCCGCTTCGCCGCGGCCATCCCTCGCCGGCCACCGCGACCCCCTCCCCTGCTCGCGCCCCTGAGTGCTTCGCTGTGCTCTGTTGCTCGCACTGGCCTCCCCTGCCTCTGCTCCAGGCCGGGTTGCGCCTGAAGCACCCCATTGCCGCCCCGCGCCATGGCCCCGTACTCACCGCGCACCGCAGCGCTGTTGCCGCTGACCACCATGGCTTCGCCCCGGCGCGCGCCTCCTCCCTTGCTGCCTGCCCCGCGCCGTCGCCTAAACCGCGCCGCCTCCGCCCTGTCACGCCGCGCCCCTCCTGTCGCCTCACCTCCCGCCTTGGCTCTGCCGTGCCAGGCCGCGCCGGTGCTGCCCCTCGCTTGCTGCCGGCTCTCGCGCAGCAGCTGCGCCTGCTCGCCCCCCTCTGAGTCAGGCGGCAGCACGCCCAGCGCCCATTCGGGTGACAGCCGTCGCCCCAGCGCCCAAAACCCGTTAAGGCCCCCTGTGCCTATGACAGGGGGGCCCCACGACCAGAACGTTTTTAACAAAAAAAGAAGATTTAAAAAAATATAATAGATAAATAAATAAATAAAATATTAATTATTTAATTAATCAAAGAGTTAATTAACTTAATAATCCTGATTAGATTAACCTGATCACTAAGTTTAGTTAATTAATCTGTTAGGTTAATTAATAGTCAATGACAACTCGGGCCCACATGCTAGTTTGACTCAGTCAACGCTCTGTTGACTGCTGACGTCATGCTGACGTCAGCGTATACTGTTCTGGATAATGTTGGATTAAAATAATTAAATAAATGCTAAAAATGATTTAAATCTTTTAAAATCAATATAAAATAAACCGTAGCTCGGATGAAAAAACTTTGTATATGAAAGTTGCTCAGAACGACGAGACGAACCCGGATACGTAGCCCGTTCATCCGCCACGCATCCCTAGCATAGCGAACACGCAACTTTCCCCCTCCGGTTCATCTGTCCGAAAACGTGAAACATCGGGAATACGTTCCCGTATGTTTTCCCCCTTCACCTGTACCACCTCGTACCGCGTTAGGGCATACCTAGCACCGTGCATTGCCACATTACGTTTTGTGTTACTTTGTTTGCTCTCTTATTTATTGTGTTCCCCCTCCATTACTTCTTTCTGGTAGACCCCGAGACCGCTGCTACCCAGTACGACTACGGTGTTGACGACCCCTCTCTCTTGCCAGAGCAACCAGGCAAGCCCCCCCTTTGATCACCAGATATCGCCTACTCTTCTCTATACTGCTTGCATTAGAGTAGTGAAGCATGTTACTGCTTTCCGTTATTCCTGTCCTGATGCATAGCCTGTCCTTGCTACTACTGTTGTTACCATTACCTACTATCCTACTGCTTAGTATAGGAAGCTAGTGTTCCATCAGTGGCCCTACACTCTTGTCCGTCTGCCATGCTATACTACTGGGCCGTGATCACTTCGGGGGGTGATCACGGGCATATACTATATACTTTACACAGTTACATTACCTGTGGTACTGTTCGGAGTTGGGGGCTGAAGGGGCAGGTGGCTCCATCTCGGTAGAGGTGGGCCTGGGTTCCCGACGGCCCTTGACTGTTACTTTGTGGCGGAGCGACAGGGCAAGTTGAGACCACCTAGGAAAGAGGTGGGCCTGGCCCTGGTCGGCGTTCGCAGATACTTAACATGTTTAACGAGATCTTGGTATTTGATCTGAGTCTGGCTACTGGCCTATACGCACTAACCATCTACCCGGGGACAGTTATGGGCACTCGACGTCGTGGTATCAGCCGAAGCCTTTGTGACGTCAGCGACTGAGCGGCGCGCGCCGGATTGGACTGGAACGCCTACTAGGCTAGGTCTGCTTCCGGCCGCCCTCGCAACTTGAAGTTGTGCAATGAGCGATGGGCCCAGACCCCTGCGCCATAGGATTTAGACCGGCGGGTGACCTCTCTGTTGTGCCTAGGTAGGGCTGCGACGTGTTCATCTTGGCAGGTTTGCGTAAATCTATCGTTCATTCACCACTCTCAGGTTTCTGCAAGCCAAACAATCATCTATCGTTCATTCACCACTCTCAGGTTTGTGTAAACTCCTATAAGATCGTCTATCGATAAACGTCGTATGTTCCTCTAGGGTTTTTCCTTCAGCAAGAATGTGCTTGCTTCTTGGCAGGTCCTGGGGTGTGACGCCCGGATAATTAGGCTACAACAAAACTCTCCTAATGATGCCATGTCATCTTTGATTACTGTTGCTAAGCTTTCGTTAGTTCAAACCGATTCAAAATTCAATTAAAAAGATGGCAAACAACAAAAGCTATTTAAAAGTTGAAACAAAAATGTCCGATGGGTGCCAAATATTGCACTGGTAATTATGGTGTAGAGGACATACTTTTACAAAATACCTAAATGCCCTAAACTAAATAAAACAGAAAAGGGAAAATAATAAAAAGGAAAGAAACTGCAAAACAGTAAAACTAAAATCAAAAAAAAGGAGAGAAAGACCCTCCCGGGCCAGCAGACCCAACGGGCCGGCCCATTCGCCCACCAGGCCCAGCCGGCCAGCCACCCCCTCCCCTTATCCATTCCCGACTGAAACCCTAACCGGCCACCACCCACTCCCCCCCCCATGACGCGCCCCCTTCTCCCCCGATCCAGATCGGATCGGGCTCGACGCCGCCGCCTCGCCCTCATCGCCGCCGAACGCCGTCGCCCCCCTTCCCCGCCTGGACCTCGCCGGCGCCCTTCCCCATCGGCCTGCATCATCTTCGCCGCCGTCCCCGTCGACCACCCCGACACCCACTGCCCTAGACCCTACGTCTCCGGTGAGGCCACGGCCTCCGCGCCCCTCCTCTCTCTCCCCCTCGCTCGCTCATCGCGTCGTGCCCGCGCCGTCTGCGCTCTGGCACGCCCGCGCCTCGCCGGCGCCCGCACGCGGCCGCGCGACCACAGCAGCAGCCCCGCCGCTCCTCGCCGCATCGCGCACACGCCACACCAACCGCTGTTGCCGCTGCGCCTCCCTAGCGCCCGCTTCGCCGCGGCCATCCCTCGCCGGCCACCGCGACCCCCTCCCCTGCTCGCACACCTGAGCGCTTCACTGTGCTCTGTCGCCCGCATTGGCCTCCCCTGCCTCTGCTCTAGGCCGGGTTGCGCCTGCAGCACCCCATTGCCGCCCCGCGCCGTGGCCCCGTACTCGCCGCGCACCGCAGCGCTGTTGCCGCTGACCACCACGGCTTCACCCCGGCGCGCGCCTCCTCCCCTGCTGCCTGCCCCGCGCCGTCGCCTGAACCGCGCCGCCTCCGCCCCGTCATGCCGCGCCCCTCCTGTCGCCTCGCCTCCCGCCTCAGCTCTATCGTGCCAGGCCGCGCCGACGCTGCCCCTCGCTTGCTGCCGGCTCCCGCGCAGCAGCTGCGCCTGCTCGCCCTCCTCCGAGTCGGGCGCCAGCACGCCCAGCGCCCGTTCGGGCGACAGCCGTCGCCCCTGCGCCCAAAACCCGTTAAGGCCCCCTGTGCCTATGACAGGGGGGCCCCACGACCAGAACGTTTTTAACAAAAAAAGAAGATTTAAAAAAATATAATAGATAAATAAATAATTAAAAATAATTAAAATATTAATTATTTAATTAATCAAAGAGTTAATTAACTTAATAATCCTGATTAGATTAACCTGATCACTAAGTTTAGTTAATTAATCTGTTAGGTTAGTTAACAGTCAATGACAACTAGGGCCCACACGCTAGTTTGACTCAGTCAATGCTCTGTTGACTGCTGACGTCATGCTGACTTCAGCGTATACTGTTCTGGATAATGTTGGATTAAAATAATTAAATAAATGCTAAAAATGATTTAAATCTTTTAAAATCAATATAAAATAAACCGTAGCTCGGATGAAAAAACTTTGTACATGAAAGTTGCTCAGAACGACGATACGAACCCGGATACGCAGCCCGTTCATCCGCCACGCATCCCTAGCATAGCGAACACGCAACTTTCCCCCTCCGGTTCATCTGTCTGAAAACGCGAAACATTGGGAATACGTTCCAGTATGTTTTCCCCCTTCACGGGTACCACCTCGTACCACGTTAGGGCATACCTAGCACCGCGCATTGCCACATTATATTTTGTGTTACTTTGTTTGCTCTGTTATTTATTGTGTTCCCCCTCCGTTACTTCTTTCCGGTAGACCCCGAGACGGTTGCTACCCAGTACGACTACGGTGTTGACGACCCCTCTCTCTTGCCAGAGCAACCAGGCAAGCCCCCCCTTTGATCACCAGATATCGCCTACTCTTCTCTATACTGCTTGCATTAGAGTACTGAAGCATGTTATCGCTTTCCGTTATTCCTATCCTGATGCATAGCCTGTCCTTGCTACTACTATTGTTACCATTACCTGCTATCCTACTGCTTAGTATAGGAAGCTAGTGTTCCATCAGTGGCCCTACACTCTTGTCCGTCTGCCATGTTATACTACTGGGCCGTCATCACTTCGGGAGGTGATCACGGGCATATACTATATACTTTACACAGTTACATTACCTGTGGTACTGTTCGGAGTTGGGGGCTGAAGGGGCAGGTGGCTCCATCCCGGTAGAGGTGGGCCTGGGTTCCCGACGGCCCCTGACTATTACTTTGTGGCGGAGCGACAGGGCAGGTTGAGACCACCTAGGAGAGAGGTGGGTCTGGCCCTGGTCGGCATTCGCGGATACTTCACACGTTTAACGAGTTCTTGGTATTTGATCTAAGTCTGGCTACTGGCCTATACGCACTAACCATCTACGCGGGGACAGTTATGGGCACTCGATGTCGTGGTATCAGCCGTAGCCTTCGTGACGTCAGCGACTGAGCGGCGCGCGCCGGATTGGACTGCAACGCCTACTAGGCTAGGTCTGCTTCCGGCCGCCCTCGCAACGTGCAGGTGTGCAATGGGCGATGGGCCCAGACCCCTGCGCCATAGGATTTAGACCGGCGTGCTGACCTCTCTGTTGTGCCTAGGTAGGGCTGCAACGTGTTGATCTTCCGAGGCCGGGCATGACCCAGGAAAGTGTGTCTGGCCAAATGGGATCGAGCGTGTTGGGTTATGTGGTGCACCCCTGCAGGGAAGTTAATCTATTCGAATAGCCGTGATCTTCGGTAACAGGACGACTTGGAGTTGTACCTTGACCTTATGACAACTAGAACCGGATACTTAATAAAAGACACCCTTCCAAGTGCCAGATACAACCGGTGCTCGCTCTCTCACAGGGCGACGAGGGGAGAATCATCGGTTAGGATTATGCTATACGATGCTACTTGGAGGTCTTCAGTCTACTCTCTTCTACATGCTGCAAGACGGAGGCTGCCAGAAGCGTAGTCTTCGAAAGGATTAGCTATCCCCCTCTTATTCTGGCTTTCTGCAGTTTAGTCCACCGATATGGTCCTTTACACATTTACCCATGCATATGTAGTGTAGCTCCTTGCTTGCTAGTACTTTGGATGAGTACTCACGGTTGCTTTCTCCCTCTTTTCCCCCTATCCCTTCTACCTGGTTGTCGCAACCAGATGTTGGAGCCCAGGATCCAGACGCCACTGTCGACGACGACTCCTACTACATCGGAGGTGCCTACTACTACGTGCTGCCCGCTGGCGACGACTAGCAGTAGTTAGGAGGATCCCAGGCAGGAGGCCTGCGCCTCTTTCGATCTGTATCCCAGTTTGTGCTAGCCTTCTTAAGGCAGACTTGTTTAACTTATGTCTATACTCAGATATTGTTGCTTCCGCTGACTCGTCTATGATCGAGCTCTTGTATTCGAGCCCTCGAGGCCCCTGGCTTGTAATATGATGCTTGTATGACTTATTTTATTTGTAGAGTTGTGTTGTGATATCTTCCCATGAGTCCCTGATCTTGATCATACACGTTTGCGTGTATGATTAGTGTATGATTGAATCGGGTGCATCACATGGGGCTTGTGGGTTATGGCCCATCTCATCACTTGTAGTCCTTGAACTTATCATCGGGCAACTGATCATTATTTCAACTTCCAACTTCCTAGTATTCTTAAATCCATCCAATTGTACTGTCTTCCTTCCTTCTATTGGCACCAAACTAGGACATGATTACTCAGATTCATCCTGGAATTTCCATTGATCCATATTTCCGACATCATACCTCCTTTATATCCAATAGTAATTTATGTCTTCATCCTCGTGGGATATCCCTCATACCGAGATAAAAACTTATACTTATGAAGTCCATATTCCACTTCGTGGAATATCAGTATCCTTTCCAGGGTCAAGCGTCCTTACAGGGGAATACTGGCTATCTCTGCATGGCACTTCTTCAACTGGGAAATGTGAAACACATCATGAACTCCTAACAGTCCTTTGGGTAACTCCAACTTGTTGGCCACTTCTCCCATACACTCCAAAACTCGGTATGGTCCTACAAATCTCGGGGCTAACTGTCCCTTAACTCCAAATCTTTTAACTCCTCGCAGAGGGGTCACACGAAGACATGCTCTATCTCCAACATAGACTACCTCCTTGCGTTTTTTAGTCTGCATAACTCTTCTGCCTGGACTGAGCTACCTTCAGTCTATCTCGAATCAACTTAACATTCTCTTCTGACTCCTTGATCACATTTGGTCCAAACAACTGACGGTCTCCAACTTCATCCCACATACTCTTGGGGTATCACTCATATCGAGACAAAACTCATATTCATTTTGTCCGAAATCCACTCAGTGGGGTATCCTTATCTTTTCCAGGGGTCAACGGTTCTTACAGGGTACTACCACCCTTAAAATGCACAAATCTTCCATAGACCATATTTCTCATATCCTTAGAAATGATCAAAATCTTTCTTCATAGAGTAACAACTCATAAAATCCATATCAGTACCAACGATGCTAACTTTATTCACTCTCAATTGATTACAATCTCCCGCTTTTCCATTACATGTCTCAACTCAACACCTCAATATAAAAGAAAATGTTCTCACTTCTACTACTCCATTTTCTTTTGTTGCAAACTCAACTATCTAGCACAAGTTTCCTTCTCCTTGGGGCATTCTCTAGCAAAGTGCCCTGCTCCATTACAACTAAAACATATTACTTCTGACAAGTATCGAGGTTTCCTTTTTTGGGTAACTGTTGAGGTAGTGCCCTGACTCCTTGCACCTGTAACAGGTGATATGACTCAGGTCCTTCCTGTAATCCAATCTGCTTCTCTTCCTGGACTTTTCCGTTCCAATCATGGATTCTATTTCTTGTGGGTCATACTCTACTTCCTCTATCGGGAATTCTACTAGATCCCCATTCAAAAAAATTTGGGAGATGTGTCCTTCTTCTCCACATGAATAGCATGACTTGGTGCAGGGTTTAATTGGTTCTTCTTTGGGTGTGTCCCCAACATCTTCCTTCATTACGGGTCCTTCTAAAATTTCCATAAGGGCTCCTTTCTTTACTTCTTTCTTCTGCTGTACGGTTCTTCGTACCATGGGGTAAATGTGACACTGAGTAGGATAGTGGGTAATCCCTTCACACAAGAAACAAGTAATCTGCCTAGTTGGGCATTCTTCAACTGGGTGACTTCCTTCACAATTTGGGCATTCATCCTTGTGTTCATTATGGGTGTGTCCTATTTCTCCACAAATCTTGCATGCACAAGGTTTCCTCATATCCTTTCTATAAGGCTTCAACTTTTGGGACACAAGGTGAGATCTTGGCAGAGTCAACTTAAATTCTTTCCAAGTGGTTACTCCTTGCCATCCATTGATGGTTTGGTACATCCTCCACCAAGTAGCAGCACCTCTTTCAAAGCACTGAAGAGCATGTTGGGTCATATCATGTCCAACTATAGGGTTATTCTCCATGTGATCCTCCATGTTCTGAATCCATTGGTCCGTCTCCAATTGACTCATCGGTCCAGAAAATATAAGCTCATCTTCATTCATCCTCTATTGGGTCCATGGGTTTGGGGGTGGGACAAGAGATATAGAGAGGGATGCACACAATACAAACAAAAGTTTTGAAAAGGCAGATTTTATTTGAGGCTGTCGGGAAAAACATCAAACAAATGACAGCTCACAAACGTCGCATCTAATGCAGGTATATAATAGGGGTTTGGTCTTCTAAAGGTCAATAAATCTTCAACGTCTCCAAACTCTTCAAGTCTTGTTCATGCCTCCAATGGCTTCTTCCGATCATGCTTGTCTTTCTCAAGTTCTTTTGTGAGGTCAACTCTGTTGACGTGAAGTCTCTCATGACGTCCTTTATTATTCTGGAGCTGCGTCCCAAACTTTTAGGTTTCATCATCCTTGGCATGAACCATGTCCTACTGTCCTTCAGTTCCTGACGAATCTCCGGTATCTCGAGGTTTTGCTCCTCCAGCTTGGCTACTTTCAGCTTCTGGGTCCCGTGTTCTTCATGAACTACTTTCTTGTCAAATACGGCTTCCTGCAGATCAACCCTAAACTTCTTGATGTATTACTCCAAATCTTGGTGATACACCAGCTAAGTTTAAAACTTCATCTTTTGCTGATTAGGTGTTCCATTAGCCCTTTGTCAACCAATCCTTCCAACGGAATGCATGCTTAACTTAGCACGGTGGAAATAGCATAAGCGGGCGATAACATCATGGATAGCTATGTTTTTGCTCTTGTCATTTCCATGAGCTATCTCTTCGTAGTTGATATCTCTTGCCTTAGGGTTTTCCTTGACAGAACTTTAAGTTTTTAACTCTCCAGGCTCCGGTCTTTGTCCGATACACCCTGATCTCGGGCATTGACAACTGCCATAATCTGTCAAGTTCCATAAGGGTAGCCTTCCTAGGTCATACAAATCTAGGGATTCTTCAGAACCTTCAATTCTACTTGTCTTCGGTCTTCAACCGTTGTAGTTTCCATTATTCAGATACACGGAAAATACTCTTCATTCCGAAGTGGTCTTAGTTGTCCGATATCTTATACTTCTTGGAGTGGTCTCATCTGTCGAATCTTTGAGTGGTCAAAAGGGGAAAGGGGTATAGTCTCACTAAAAAGGAATTTTTTGATAAGCTCAGAAGAGAAGAGAAGTAAAAGATATTTTGAAAATGAAGTTGTAGAGAAAATCTTTCCTATGGGCTTGCCAATTTCTAGGGTCACGTCCTACATTCAACATGTGCTCTGATACCATCTTGTAGCGACCTGACCCGAATGGATCAAGTCTCTGTGCTTAAGTGTCATCCCTGGATCGATATGCTGACACACACAGTACTCGAGGATTTATAACAGAGGTAAATCACATGTATAAAGTAACATAAATACTATTACCTCAATCCAAAATAGCGGAAGTAACAAGGTTGTGGATTCCCATCAACACCAACGGCAAAGTTGAGTG
Organism: Triticum monococcum; assembly: GCA_034509565.1. NCBI lineage: Eukaryota > Viridiplantae > Streptophyta > Magnoliopsida > Poales > Poaceae > Triticum > Triticum monococcum. Next base: position 208,902,483 of record CM067847.1, on the reverse strand, counting down.
TAGAAATCATAACCCTAACGTATCACTTACTCGTCGTACGATATTCCTGCAACATGAGACGTTGCAGCCACAAAGGGTCAGTACATTGAATGTACTGGCAAATCCACACCATAGAGAATGATGAACAATGGCTATCACTACATGCATATATGGCTGGTGGAAAAGCTCTATGGTTATAGGTTTTTGTGAAAAGCCAATTTTTTTCCTACTACAAAGGAATAAACTTTATTTAACTATCATGGTGGTTGTTGAGCATTGAGAATGGTTGACAGCATTCTCTATCCCAATTAAATAACATCATTAAACCCAACAAAATTAATTTAAAGTAACATGATGAGATTCACATGATAATCCAGGTACTAGATACTCAAGATGTCCATAACCGGGGACACAGCTAATCATGATTAGTTTATACACTCTGCAGAGGTTTGCGCATTTTTCCCCACAAGACTCGATCGCCTCCATTTGATTTCTCGAACTACACGGTGTTTGAGAAGACGGATGACCGAGACATAGTCTTTCAGAAGCGCTAGCACCTTATGATCGGGTAGACCGTACCACCTACATCCCCTACATCTGCTAGTCTACCACTGTAAGAGTTCGCACGACTTAGTCAACTATGCTAGAGCCCATAATAGCTTGTGGCTGCACACGGAAGTTTCTAGGATGAATAATCTCATGATCCCTTTGAGCCTGGGTGGCGGTCCATAAAAAAACAGGCAATCCTGGTCTACCCAGGTGCCTAGACATGCAATCCTAGAATAACCAGGTGCCTCAATCCACCCAGATGTGTGTTTAAGTTGCCACCTTAAGTAAACCATTAATTAACAATCTCACATCTGTCATGAATACTCTCAGTAACTCCCAAGGTTTGAATGCAGGGCAATAGGTTCCTACCTCATCAACTACTTCCCAATACCCACATGTTATCAATCCTACTCATGCAATGTTTGAGGGTGAAACTAATGCATAAAAACTGGGTATGAAAGGGGATATGATCAAAGTGTGAACTTGCCTGCAATGTTGATGAAGATGATTCGCACTCAAAACTCTTGATAGATCTACTCGTCACACTCCGGGCAATCTATCGTAGGCAAGCAATAGTAACCACACATAAGCAATCACTCAAAAGATCAGAAAGAACGAAGAAGGCGGTTCGGAAAACATCAAAACCAAGCAAATAAATCTTGCAACATAAAATAATTTCTAACAGTACCAAAATTATGTGAATTTGGCCTTATTAGAATTTTTAGGTCAAGAGCTTCGACTTGCAAAAAGAATCAACTCAAACGGAGTTACGAAACTCAAGTTATGATCAAACGAAGTTTGAATTCAAATCTGTTATAATTCAAATTTTAAACTTTTCAAAAACATGTTTAAGTTGTTTTACTGCATAGAGGAGATCATAACGAAAAAGTGGGCGTTGGTTTCGTTGGATTTGGACAAACGAGTAAAAAGTTATGGCTATTTGAAAAATCAGGGCTAAGCTGTTTTACGGAAGAAGAAAATAGCTACGGGCTAGGGTCTAATGTATAAATACGTAGACTAATTGATAATCTAATTATTTTATCATATTAGTCTAAAAATAATAAACTACGGAGGTATAAGAAGAAAAAAACAAAGAAAGATACCTTTATAAGGCAGAGAAAAGACAATTTTGGAGAAAGGAGACAATTTCCAAAAGTTGCGCCGGAGAGGAGAAATATATTTTTCTTAAATGAATCTAGTCAAACCAAAATATTGATTTAATCCGAATCGAATGATTTTTGGAGGCTCTATGGGTCTATATTTATTGTAGGAAAAGAGGCTTAGGGGTTAAAGGCTAGGCAATGTGGGACTAAACATAGAGGAAAATATACGAAACAGAGAAGAAAAGAGGCGGATGGGCCTAAATGCCTTCGGCCGGCTACGCGCTAAGGGAAAAAAAGAAAAGGCTGGCTGGGCCTGGCCTATTTAAGAGAAAAACAATGGGGCATCAGAAGCTACTATACTGCGCATGTAGGTGATAAATAAATATGGGCCGCACGTACAGTTTTTTTTTGAAAAAATAGAAACAGAAGGAAAACCGAATAACAAAAAAAAATTTATATAGGCATATTATATATCAAAATTTTCAGAAAAAGATTTTCTACGACATGAACATTTTTCTGGCATTAAATAAAATACACAAAAATTCTAATAATTCTAACAGTGCTCCTGCTCTAAGATCCAACAAAAATCATTTTAAAAATACCAAAATGAAATCAAATTTATTTCTCTCCAATTTTCTGTTGTAGGGAATCATGTTACCCTATTTTCCATGTATATTATTTGTGGAGAAAAATGATTTGAATAAAATCCAAATAACTCCAAATTGAAAAATAATTCCAAAAAGACTTTGAATTTGATCCTTTGAAACTCCCAACTCATATTTCATATAATTTGAAGAAGTCATTTCATCTCCTCTCGTGAAAATCATTGAGTTGCATAAAGTTTCAGAATTGGAAATATTTTCCAAATGAAATTCAAATATTTTCAACACCCCTTGTCATTTCAATAAATGGAAGAAGTCATGTCATCTTCTCTCCAGGGTTTCATGGTGAAAAGAATTTGAATTCACGGAGATCAAAATGCAAAAGGTGAAAGTTTGGGAAAGTCCTTTTATTCCCTCTCATTTAACTTTCAAAAGGTTTCGAATTTCACACAGTCAATCACACAACAATCAAGCAACCAATCAAATCTATCTATTAAATATAACATTCCAAAATTTAGAATTTTGGGATGTTACAGAAGTTTTCAAGTTTTTGGGTAAAGATTTAATGGATTTTGGAATAAGGAGTGGCAAGAGCCTAAGCTTGGGGATGCCCAAGGCACCCGAAGGTGAAATTCATGGACAACCAAAAGCCTAAGCTTGGGGATGCCCAAGGCACCCCAAGGTAAAATTCATGGACAACCAAAAGCCTAAGCTTGGGGATGCCCCAAAAGGCATCCCCTCTTTCGTCTTCGTCTATCAGTAACTTTACTTGAGGCTATATTTTTATTCACCACATGATATGTGTTTTGCTTGGAGTGTCTTGTAAGATTTGAGTCTTTGCTTTTTATTTTACCACAATCCTCCTTGTCGTGCACACCTTTTCGGAGAGACACACATGAATCGGAATTTATTAGAATACTCTATGTGCTTCACTTATACGTTTTGAGCGAGATAAATTTTGCTCTAGTGCTTCACTTATATCTTTTTAGAGCACGGTGGTGGTTTTATATTATAGAAATTATTGATCTCTCATGCTTCACTTATATTATTTTGAGAGTCTTTTAGAACAGCATGGTAATTTGCTTTGGCTATAAAATTAGTCCTAATATGATAGGCATCCAAGATGGGTATAATAAAAACATCCATATAGAGTGCATTGAGTACTATGAGATGTTTGATACTTGATGATTGTTTTGCGATATGAAGATGGTGATATTAGAGTCATGCTAGTTAAGTAATTGTGAAATTGAGAAATACTTGTGTTGAGGTTTGTAAGTCCCGTAGCATGCACGTATGGTAACCATTGTGTGACAAATTTGAAGCATGAGGTGTTCTTTGATTGCCTTCCTTATGAGTGGCGGTCGGGGACGAGCATGTCTCCATTTCTTTTAGAAATCCGGTATCGACAGTTGAGATTCGTAGGATGACCTAGCTGTATGTTCAAAACATTAAGGCTACCTTTATGATACATCACATGGGCCACACAATTCTCTGGGATTATCTGTTGAAAAACATAGTAATAAATTCATAGTTAGCATTGGTGTACTAGTTTTAGAAGTATGCAAAAGATGCACGGATGTCGTAATAGTAAAAAATCTTACCAGGGTATCTCCATGGTAGTTACCGTAGTTCAACACGTGCACTAGTGGCACGTATTGAACATAATGTTGAGGAGTTTGATTGTAGATATTGTAATTCTCAATATCAGTACAAAATCTGACCAGATGATTTTTCTCCTGATAAGTTAATTCGGAGCCATCGGTGTAGTGGGTTTTTTCTACCATATTCCGCACATTCTTTGAAGAATGAAAATAAACTGTCAATGGAAATAAGCTGTCAACTATTTTGGAATAAACAATATAAATTAGCTAATAACTATGTTTGAGAAACTCAGATAGCGGTAGAATTGGAGGCGTATCAACAAGGACCCAAATGTCCATATTGTCTTGCTCGATTTCAGGATCACCAAGATCCATGGTGATAAGCATACCCTCATCAAAACCATACATCTTGCAAAGTGCTTCCCATTTTTTGCAACCAAAATGGGTTACGCTCTCAGAATTGTACAACTTTACTTCAAAATCCACACCATGATGGGTCCTTAGGTGAATTTTCTTTGTTTCAAAACTTTCATGGTCTTCAAAACCCATCCTCTCCAAGACATAGTGTCTTGCATGGCATGGGATAAGCTAGTCGAATTGTAAAAGATGAAAAGTACACGTTGAAATATTTGAAGTCGTGCTTAATTACAAAAAATAACACTTGTCGTCGTTGCGTACCGTTTCAACATCGAAGGTCTCGTCCAGCTTAATGCTAAAGCGCCGATCTTCATCCAGGTGAGGCCTGTTGCATAGACCTCGGTTGTCGTGGCACCAGCCGCAGTCCCCCGAGAGACTTTCATCGTCCGAGTATGACATTTCCTATGTTCATAATGCAAATATAAAATGTCTACAATTAAATATATGTACTAAAAAACCTAAGTTAGATCATTATTATTCATCATGGGTTGACTATCGGTCTGTGTAGTCTTTTCTTGAAAACTCTCAACACGGAATGAAGGAGAAGCTACCCCCATATATGGTGGAGACTCGACGGACTTAAAGTCAACCAGAGGACTCATATTGACATGGAGATTTGGCTGGTCTCACCTCGAGGTCGGAAGGGGGTCGGTGACAGGGACGACGGCGCGGATGATGGAGGGGGCTCCTAGATTCCTATAAAAACAAAAACCCAATAAGCTATCAAGTAATCAAATGCATACGCCTTGCATAGCGCTCTCCAATTTTAGCATTCAAAGTAGGAGTACTTTTCCAATTTGAGAATTCAATAAGCAAAACCAAATCGTAAATTAAAGTAGTATTCAAATTAGCATGCATTCAATTATAAGCAAAACTACATCATCTCTTGCATCCGCACATCATTGAATATTATCACTAATACTCCTCGAATAATGTCATACATATAACATCGCTAATACAGCTAGAATCGTAGCACCCGGCGGGTATCGGCGCGAGCGGTGGACACCCAAAGAGAAGGAACCATCATAGGATCATAGGTCCAGTGAGATCCCTGAAGAACCTACCAGGTATTGTCGAACCTGCCCTCCAACGCAACCATGTAGCGACGGACGTGCTCGTCCTCCTAGCTGACACGATGACGTACCACCTCCGCGGTGTCCGGAAGCCTCGGCACCGTCACTGGCCCACGCGACCGCCACCAAACAAGGATCGGTTCAACGACGGGCTGGCTCCTCACCAACCTACGCCCCCCCGGAAGGTAGCACCTCCCAATACCAGCCCGGCGGAGCCCAGTCCCAGACATGCCCCCTATGATCAAGCCATCCTCCTCTGCCAAGTCGACGACGAGGATGCGGGATAGGCATCGTCAGCACCGATGCGGGAATAATTGCTTGAACTAAAAAATAAACTATTTCTATTAATGTTCTTGCTAAAAATAAACTACTTCTATAGTAAAATAAAGTAGTTTTATTAAATCAACTAGTTCAACTACTAAGCACTTACTATAAATAAAATAAAGTAGTACTTACTAAAAATAAACTACTTCTATATATAGTAAAATAAATTAGTTCTATTAAATCAACTAGTTCAACTACTAATTAAGCACTTACTATAAATAAAGTAGTTTTATTAAAGCAACTAGTTCAACTACTAATTAAGCATTTACTATAAATAAACTAGTTTAACTAGTTCAACTACTAATTAACCACCTCCGCGATGTCCGGAAGAAGAAGAAAAAGAGGAGAAGAAGAAAGGATTAATAGATGAGAAGATCGAAGAAAAAAAGGAAGAAGAAAAAAGGGGACAAGAAGAAAGGAATAGAGGAGAAGAAGAAAAAATAGAAAATATTCTATTTTTTCTTCTTCTCCTCTATTCCTTTCTTCTTCTCCTCTTTTTTCTTCTTCTTTTTTCCTCTTCTTATTTATTTCTCCTCTTTTTTTCCTCTTCTTCCTCTCCTCCTCTTCTCCTTCTTCTCCTTCTTCTCCTTCTTCCTCTCCTTCTTTTTCTTCTTCTTCTTCTTCTTTCTTCTTTCTTCTTCATCTTTTCATCCTTTTGCTTATTTTACTTTTTCCTCTACACTGACCTAAAATGCACTAACCCAAAATCGATATCTACTAACAACCTAAATAAAAAATTAATACATATATGAAAAAAAACATATATAAATAAAAAAATACTATGAACATTATATTCATACATACATAGCCACATCCATTCATCATATAGCTACCACATACATATATACATTATATATATATATATGAAAAAATGCAATGAACAAAAAAATAATACAAATTATATGGAAAAAATTAATGGCGGCGGCGGCTCACATCGAGGGCGGCCGACGAGGGTGATGGCGGGGGTGGCGGAGGGCGGCGGCGACGGCGGCGGGGGGTGGCGGGCGACGACGACGGTGACGGGGGGCAGCTCGGGGGCGGCGGAGGGTGATGGCGGCGGGGAGCGGAGGGCGACGACGACGGGCGATGGCGTGGGCAGCCTGGCGGCGTTGAGCTCGCGGCGTCGTCGGGCGGGGGGCAACTGGCGATGAAAACTGAAAATTTTCACAAGTGTTTCTTATATAGTCGAAGCATTGGTCCCGGTTAGTGGAACCAACCGGGACCAATGATACCCTTTAGTCTCGGTTGGTGACCCCAACCGAGACCAAAGGTCTCTTTTCAGCAGCCCAAAGGGCGGGAAGCAGAGGCCTTTGGTCCCGGTTGGTGGGACCAGCCAGGACTAAAGGGCGGAATTGGTACCGGTTTGTACCACAAACCGGTATCAATGCGCCCCTTTAGTCTCGGTTGGTGCCACCAACCGGGACCAAAGGCCTTGCACAGCGGCGTGGTGGTGGGAGTTAGTCCCACCTCGCTAGTTGAGAGGGGCGCGCAGTGGTTTATAAGCCCCACTGCCGCACCCTTCTCGAGCTCCTCTCCATTGCAGGCTTACGGGCCTAATTGTGACTGCTATGCCTGATGGGCCTACTAGGCCTTCTGCGGGCCTGAATCCTGGCCCATGGATGGGTTTCTAGTCATATTCTGGCCGTGGTGGCCCAGTAGGTGGCATATTTTTCCCCTGTTTTTTCGTTTCAGTTTTTGCTTTATTTATTTTGTTTTGTTTCTACTTACAACAAAAAAATTATTTATTTTATTTTATTTTGTTTCTAATTACTTATTTATTTTACTTTATGATAATTCCTTTTGCTATTAAAGTTTCTAACAAAAAAAGTTCTTTATGAAAATTCTTTTTGCTTTTAATGATTTTGAACAGAAAATACTTTGATAATTTTAGTTGCATCAATTTTATATAATTTTAGTTTCAATAATACTAGAGGTTGCTTATAATGTTTTGAATAGAAAATACTTTGATAATTTTAGTTTCATAAATTTTATTTATGTTATTAAAGTTTATTTTATTTTGTTTCTACTTGTATATTTTATTAAAGTTTATATTATTTCTAATTACTTATTTATTTTATTTTATGATAATTATTTTTGCTATTAAAGTTTGTAACAAAAAAGTTCTTTATGAAAATTCTGTGAACTCCTGACTTTTTGTGTGTTCAAAATGCGCCATTCAAAGCCACATCATCAATTTTCAACCCTTTCTGACTTGATTTGTTATTTTTCATGCATTTACCGATTATTTTGAGCTATAAGACCCTAAAATTGAAAAGCATTTCAAATGAACTCTGAAAAGGTTGAAAGTTGGCATGGTACCATCATTTCATCCACATAGCATGTGCAAGAAAGTTGAGAGGGTTACGGCAAAAACTAGATGCATTTCGTGTACAAAATAGACAATCTCTTTCGAAGTACCAGGATTTCATACGGAAACTTGTCTGTTACAACAGACATTTCAAATGAACTACAAAAGGTTGAAAGTTGGTATGGTATCATCATAATAGTTGTGGAGAGAAAGTCTTCAATTTTTCTTTGCTTGTGCCCTTTCCTTATTGCGCCATAACCATGGATAATCTTCATCATTTACCAGGATGCATGGGTCAACCTTGACTTTGAAGGGAGGAATTTCATGAAACTTTTCATAATCTTCGGACATGTCTGTCTTGCCCTCCACTCCCACGATGTCCCTTTTTCCTGAAAGAACTATGTGGCGCTTTGGCTCATCGTATGATGTATTCAGTTCCTTATCTTTTCTTTTTCCCGGTTTGGTAGACATGTCCTTCACATAGATAACCTATGCCACATCATTGGCTAGGACGAACAGTTCGTCAGTGTACCCAAGATTGTTCAGATCCACTATTGTCATTCTGTACTATGGGTCTACTTGTACCCCGCCTCCTGACAGATTGACCCATTTGCACTTAAACAAAGGGACCTTAAAATCATGTCCATAGTCAAGTTCCCATATGTCCATTATGTAACCATAATATGTGTCCTTTCCCCTCTCGGTTGCTGCATCAAAGCGGACACCGCTATTTGGTTGGTGCTCTTTTGATCTTGGGCGATCTTGTAAAATGTATTCCTATTTATCTCGTATCCTTTGTAAGTCAATACAGTTGAAGATGGTCCCCTGGACAACGAGTACAGCTCATCACAAACAGTGTTGTCACCTCTGAGATGTGTTTCCAACCAAGTGCTGAAAGTCCTGATGTGTTCACATGTAATCCAGTCGTCGCACTGCTCCGGGTGTTTGGAGCGCAGACTATTCTTGTGTTCATCGACATACAAGGTCACCAAGGTAGAGTTCTGTAGAACTGTGTAGTGTGCTTGAGACCAAGAGTATCCGTCCCTGCATATTATTGAGTCCCCTCCAAGCGTGCCTTTTCCAGTCAGTCTCCCCTCATACCGCGATTTAGGGAGACCTATCTTCTTAAGGCCGGGAATGAAGTCAACACAAAACCCAATGACATCCTCTGTTTGATAGCCCATGGAGATGCTTCCTTCTGGCCTAGCGCGGTTACGGACACATTTCTTTTGGACTCCCATGAACCTCTCAAAGGGGTACATATTGTGTAGAAATACGGGGCCCAGAATGACAATCTCGTCAACTAGATGAACTAGGACGTGCCTCATGATATTGAAGAAGGATGGTGGGAACACCAGCTCAAAACTGACAAGACATTGCACCACATCCTCCTTAGCCTTGGAATGATTTCTGGATTGATCACCTTTTGAGAGATTGCATTGAGGAATGCACATAGCTTCACAATGGATAATCAGACGTTTTCTGGTAGAAACCCCCTCAATGCAACCGAAAGCAGATGCGTCATAATCACGTGGCAGTCATGAGACTTTAGGTTCTAGAACTTTTCTCTGGCATATTTATTATTCCCTTTATATTCGATGAGAAGCCAGTCAGGACCTTCATACTAAGTAGGCATTCAAAGAAGATTTCCTTCTCTTCTTTGGTAAGAGCGTAGCTTGCAGGACCTTCATACTTCTTTGGAGGCATGCCGTCTTTTTCATGCAAACGTGGCAGGTCCTCCCGTGCCTCAGTTGTATCTTTTGTCTTCCCATACATGCCCAAGAAGCGTAGCAGGTTCACGCAAAGGTTCTTCATCACGTGCATCAGGTCGATCGAAGAGCGGACCTCTAGGTCTTTCCAGTAGGGTAGGTCCCAAAATATAGATTTCTTCTTCCACATGGGTGTGCGTCCCTCAGCGTCATTTGGAACAGCTAGTCCGCCGGGACCCTTTCCAAAGATTACGTGTAAATCATTGACCATAGCAACTATGTGATCACCGGTACGCATGGCGGGCTTCTTCCGGTGATCTGCCTCACCTTTGAAATGCTTGCCTTTCTTTCGACATTGATGGTTGGTCGGAAGAAATTGACGATGGCCTAGGTACACATTCTTCCTGCATTTGTCCAGGTATATATTTTCGGTGACAGCTAAACAATGCGTGCATGCGTGGTATCCCTTGTTTGTCTGTCCTAAAAGGTTACTGAGTTGCGGGCCAGGTGTTGTGATTGCTGCTCTGCTCCCTGAAAGGATTAGTGCCATTCGCGCTTAAACCAAACCATATGTTCCTTGGGTCACGTGCAAACTCAACCCAGTACTCTCTCTAGATTCTTCTCCACTGCGACCCGTCAGCGGGTGCTCTCAACTTCCCGTCTTTCTCACGGTCCTCACTGTGCCATCACATCAACTTGGCATGCTCTTCGTTTATGAACAGTCGTTTCAACCGTGGTATTATAGGAGCATACCACATCACCTTCGCAGGAACCCTCTTCCTGCGGGGCTCGCCGTCAACATCACCAGGGTCATCCCGTCTGATCTTATACCGCAATGCACCACATACCGGGCATGCGTTCAAATCCTCGTACGCACCACGGTAGAGGATGCAGTCATTAGGACATGCATGTATCTTCTGCACCTCCAATCCTAGAGGGCATACGACCTTCTTTGTTGCATACGTCCTATCAGGCAATTCGTTATCCTTTGGAAGCTTCTTCTTCAATATTTTAAGTAGCTTCTCAAATCCTTTGTCACGCACAGCATTCTCTGCCTTCCACTACAGTAATTCCAGTATGGTACCGAGCTTTGTGTTGCCATCTTCGCAATTGGGGTACAACCCTTTTTTGTGATCCTCTAACATGCGATCAAACTTCATCTTCTCCTTTTGACTTTCGCATTGCATCCTTGCATCGACAATGACCCGGCGAAGATCATCATCATCGGGCACATCGTCTGGTTCCTCTTGATCTTCAGTAGCTTCCCCCGTTGCAGCATCATCGGGCACATCGTCTGGTTGCTCTTGATCTTCAGCAGCTCCCTCCATTGCAGCATCACCGTATTCAGGGGGCACATAGTTGTCATCGTCCTCTTCTTCTTCGTTGTCTTCCATCATAACCCCTATTTCTCTGTGCTTCCTCCAAACATTATAGTGTGGAATGAAACCCTTATAAAGCAGGTGGGTGTCAAGGATTTTCCGGTTAGAGTAAGACTTCGTATTCCCACATATAGGGCATGGACAACACATAAAACCATTCTGCTTGTTTGCCTCAGCCACTTCGAGAAAATTATGCACACCCTTAATGTACTCGGAGATGTTTCTGTTACCATACATCCATTGCTGGTTCCTCTGCGTGCATTATATATAATTATGTGTGTCAAAAGTAAGAAAATCAGGCAAGTATCTATCTAAAGTGAGAAAATCAGACAAGTATCTATCTAAAGTAAAAATATCAGAAATAAGATAAGAACAAGATGCTCACCACGGTGGTGCCGGCGATGAGATCGGCGCGGGCGATCGACGGCGGCGAAGACGGGGACGGGGCGTGATGGACCGCTAAACCTAGACAAATCTCGGGAAAAATGGAACTCGGAGGTCGAGCTTCGAGAGGAGAAAACTTAACTAGCATGGCTCGGTCATTTCATCGAACACCTCATGTGCATAGGAGGTGAGAAAGAGCACCCGAATGCCCTTCCCTCGCCGGCCAGGAAAACAGAGCAGTGTGGACTACTCTGCTAGCCGGCGAGGGGGTATATATAGGCAACTCATTTGTCCCGGTTCATGGCTGTAACCGGGACTACAGGCCCCCCTTCTGTCCCGGTTCTAGGCACGAACCGGGACCAATGGCTATGGGCCAGGATCGAGGCCCATTGGTCCCGGTTCGTGCCTAGAACCGGGATAAATGGGTCCACATAAACCGGGACAAATGCCTCGGAGACACCTATGAGATTATGCAACTCCCGAATACCGGAGGAACACCTTGTGTGCTATCAAATGTCACAATGTAACTGGGCGATTATAAAGATGCTCTGTAGGTGTCTCCGATGGTGTTTGTTGAGTTGGCATAGATCAAGATTAGGATTTGTCTCTCCGTGTATCGGAGAGGTATCTCTGGGCCCTCTCGGTAATGCACATCACTATAAGCCTTGCAAGCATTGTGACTAATGGTTTAGTTGCGGGATGAAGCATTACGAAACGACTAAAGAGACTTGCCGGTAATGAGATTGAACTAGGTATGAGGATACCGACGATCGAATCTCGGGCAAGTAACATACCGATGACAAAAGGAACAACGTATGTTGTTATGCGGTTTGACCAATAAAGATCTTCGTCTAATATGTAGGAGCCAATATGAGCTTCCAGGTTCTGCTATTGGTTATTGACAGGAAATGAGTCTCGGTCATGTCTACATAGTTCTCGAACCTGTAGGGTCCGCACGCTTAACATTCTATGACGATTTGTATTATGAGTTATGTGATTTGATGTCCGAAGTTTGTTAGGAGTCCCGGATGAGATCGGGGACATGACGAGGAGTCCTGAAATGGTTGAGATGTAAAGATCGATATATTGTAAGGCTATATTCCTACATCGGAAAGGTTCCGAGTGATTCGGGTATTTTTTGGAGTACCGGAGAGTTACGAGAATTCGTATTGGGCCTTAATGGGCCATATGGGAAAGGAGAGAAAGGCCTCAAGGGTGGCCGCGCCCCTTCCCCATGGACTGGTCCGAATTGGACTAGGGAAAGGGGGCGCCCCCTTCCTTCCTTCTCCTTCTCCCTTACCTTTTTCCTATTCCATGTGGGAGGTGGAATCCTAGTAGGACTAGGGAGTCCTAGTAGGACTCCACACTTTGGGCGCGCCTTATGAGGGCTGGCCTCCTCCTCCCTCCATCCTTTATATACATGGCCAGGGGGCACCCCATAGACACACAAGTTGATCATTGATCTCTTAGCCGTGTGGGGTTCCCCCTCCACCATAATCCACCTCAGTCATATCGTTGCAGTGCTTAAGCGAAGCCCTGCATCGGTAGCTTCATCAACACCGTCATCACGCCGTCGTGCTGACGAAGCTCTCCCTCGACACTCTGCTAGATTGTGAGTTCGTGGGACGTCACCGAGCCGAACATGTGCAGATCGCGGAGGTGTCGTACTTTCGGTGCTAGGCTCGGTCGATTGTGAAGACGTACGACTACATCAACCGCGTTGTCATAACGCTTCCACTTACGGTCTACGAGGGTATGTGGACTACACTCTCCCCTCTCATTGCTATGCATCACCATGATCTTGTGTGTGCGTACGAATTTTTTTGAAATACTGCGTTCCCCAACAATCTCCATAGCCCGTTGATTAGCCGCGTCCATGTGAGACTTTCTCCTTTTTTGTATTCTCCACACAACTTCCATCATCATATTCTATTCCACCCATAGTGCTATGTCCATGGCTGGCGCTCATGTATTGCGTGAAAGTTGAAAAAGTTTGAGAATAATAAAGTATGAAACAATTGCTTGGCTTGTCATCGGGGTTGTGCATGATGGGAGTATTTTGTGTGACGAAAATGAAGCATGGCCAAACTATATGATTTTGTAGGGATGAGCTTTCTGTGGCTATGTTATTTTGAGAAGACATAATTGCTTGGTTAGTATGCTTGAAGTATTATTGTTTTTATGTCAATATGAAAAAAAATTGAATGTTTCGGATATGAATATTCATGCCACAATAAAGAAAATTACATTGAAAATTATGTTAGGTAGCATTCCACATCAAAAATTCTGTGTTTATCATTTACCTACTAGAGGACGAGCAGGAATTAAGCTTGGGGATGCTTCATACGTCTCCAACATATATATAATTTTTTATTGTTTCATGCTATTATATTATCCGTTTTTGATGTTTAATGGGCTTTATTATGCACTTTTATATTATTTTTGGGACTAACCTACTAACCAAAGGCCCAGTGCAACTAGTTGTTTTTTGGCCTATTTCAGTGTTTCATAGAAAAGGAATATCAAACGGAATCCAAACAGAACGAAACCTTCACGAGGATCTTTCTTGGAACAAACGCAACCCAAGAGACTTGGAATACAAGTCTGGAAGTCCGCGAAGCTTCCACGAGGCAAGGGGCGCGCCCAGGGGGGTAGGCGCGCCCCACCCTTGTGGGCCCCACGGAGCTCCACCGGCGTACTTCTTTCACCTATATATACACATGTACCCTAAAAACATCCAGGAAAGCCACAAACCACTTTTCCACCACTGTAACCTTCTGTACCCATGAGATCCCATCTTGGGGACTTTTCTGGCAATCTGCCGGAGGGGGATTCGATCATGGAGGGCTTCTACATCAACACCATAGGCTCTCCGATGATGTGTGAGTAGTTTACCACAGACCTTCGGGTCCATCGCTATTAGTTAGATGGCTTCTTCTCTCTCTTTGGTTCTCAATACAAAGTTCTCCTCGATGTTCTTGGAGATCTATTCGATGTAATACTCTTTTGCGGTGTGTTTGCCGAGATCCGATGAATTGTGGGTTTATGAATTTGATTATCTATGAATATTATTTGGTTCTTCTCTGAATTCTTATATGCATGATTTGATATCTTTGCAAGTCTCTTCGAATTATTGGTTTAGTTTGGCCTACTAGATTGATCTTTCTTGCAATGGGAGAAGTGCGTAGCTTTGGGTTCAATCTTGCGTTGTCCTTTCCCAGTGACAGTAGGGACAACAAGGCACGTATTGTATTGTTGCCATCAAGGATAAAAAGATGGGGTTTATATCATATTTCTTGAGTTTATCCCTCTACATCAGGCCATCTTGCCTAATGCGTTACTCCGTTCTTATGAACTTAATACTCTAGATGCATGCTGGATAGCGGTCGATGTGTGGAGTAATAGTAGCAGATGCAGAATCGTTTCGGTCTACTTAATGCGAATGTGATGCCTATATTCATGATCATTGCCTTAGATATCATCATAACTATGCGCTTTTCTATCAATTGCTCGGCAGTAATTTGTTCACCCACCATAATATATGCTATTATGAGAGAAGCCACTAGTGAAACCTATGCCCCCCAGGTCTACTTTACATCATATAAGTTTCCAATCTATAGTTCTAGTTTACTATTTATTTTGCAATCTTTATTTTCCAATCTATACAACAAAAATACCAAAAATATTGATCTTATTATCTTTATCAGATCTCACTTTTGCAAGTGGACGTGAAGGGATTGACAACCCCTTTATCACGTTGGTTGCAAGGTTCTTGATTGTTTGTGTAGGTACTAGGCGACTTGCATGTAGTCTCCTACTGGATTTATATCTTGGTTCTCAAAAACTGAGGGAAATACTTACGCTACTTTGCTGCATCACCCTTTCCTCTTCAAGGGAAAACCAACGCATGCTCAAGAGGTAGCAGGCAGCCCGCGGGATCCTTGCATCTAAGGGATTATCCATGGTAGGATCCTCCATGGCGGGATCCGGTGGGCGAGGCGGGGAGGCGAGCCTAGGCACTGGGAGAGCCCAACGAGGTTAAGATAAAGATAGTACTACTCCACTCTATCCATATTTAAATACAAAGGCCACCAATAGTAGCCCTGGCAAAAAATTGATCACGCTACCTGCGTCCTGGTTTATTGGCCCCCTTTTTTGTGCCACTTTTTATGAAATGCATAAATATTATGTTACTTACAAATATGGTCAAAAATTGGCACAAAATACAAAGGAGACAAACGGAAGTACTAGCAACCCATGATTTAACCACTCGCATGCGCACAGTGGAGTTGTAATGTCTTTCTTCCGCCCTCACGTCCACTCAATTTGCATGCACTGTATTAATTGACCATCAATGAAGTGAAGGATTTTACACACGTCAAATTATCACATGGGTTGGATCTTCGTACAAAAATGCATCCCCCCGTGTACCCACATGTGCATGCGAGGGAATGAGAGTGTGTGTGGCGTGCATGCACATCTTCGCTTCGTGCATGTACCGCCAGTGTGGCTCAGAGAGGACGAGTACATTCTTCTAGAACAAGCAGCGCGTCACTTTGCTCAATCCACACAAGGTGGTCGCGACAACGCCTCCACATGTGCCACGTGGCCTCATGAACTGTAAGAGAGACATTGTGTAGCATGCCATTGGAATTCTAATTTATGTGTTTTGCACATACTCGAAGTACTAGTAAGGTACACATGCATTGCATGCATCAGATTTGGCAACCAAATTATGAATAAATACCACGCTATAACATGTAAGCTCTGAGTCATATATGCCTGATGTAGACCTTCGTTTAATTCTTATATTTCGTCTTATTCAAAATAAATTAGTTTTTATAATAAAGCTCGGGCCTCTTTGATTCGTAGGATATCCAAAACGCGGGAATAGGAAAAACATGGGATTAGAGTGGAATGTCGTCTTGAATCTTATAGGATTGTGCGAGTGTTTGATTGTGCATAGAAAAAACGCAGGATTCTTTCAAAGTGGTTTGCGTGGATGGGATGTTTCCTATGAAATCTGGTGCAAATGAATCCTATGGAAAAATTCCTATGGTTTACAATCCTACGAATCAAACAACCAAGATAGGAAAAAATTCCTAAGGATTAGAATCCTCCAAAATTCCTTTGAGAATCCTTTGAATCAAAGAAGCCCTTAATCTATTTTATGATTCATGGAATTGTGCGTTGTAAAGCATAAAGTAAAAACAAATAATGGCAATTGAACTAGAAAAAAAAGTTTGGGCAGTTATGATACGGAAGATTCTACAACAAAGGAGAAGCACTTGTGTTTTGAGGTTTGTGCATTATGCTTAAGTTCAACCATGGAGTCTGGTAGATTGTACATGTGGCAAAATCCGGTGGGGGCTAGTAGATGGTGCGAGGGGCCAAGTGGAGGGAGACTATGAAGCAGTGCACAAGTGCGAGATCGATATTTAAAGAGAGGGGGCGAGAACGTGCGCTGTTCGCGCAGTGGCGGAGCCATGAAAAATAAATGAGCTAGGGGCCAAGCATTGCTAATCCTTTACGAGGAGGGCCAGTTCATCCACTTAAACCATTTTACCAGCAATTGTCTAATGATCACATTCATATTAATCTTGATATATAGTGATGTTAGGGGGCAGGGCCCTTGCTGCCCCCTGTCTTCGCCACGGTGCGCGCGTCTGAGAGATGAAGCGGAAGGCATGGATGATGAGAGGGGGACGTTGAATATATAATTAACGTGTATGTATTAGCTATGTAATCCTATATAGAGAGGTATAGATTGATCGATGTGGACTTGGGAAAGAGGGTGAGGCCTCACTAGATATATAGATTGATTGGTTTGTGTGGGAAACTGTGGAAGACCTAGCTATATATACAAATACATAGAGGAACATCGATCATTACGCATGCACGTGAGAGATAAAGAATGCCCGATATGATGGAGAGGGGGAGGTGTGTGTGACTGCATGCATGGGAGACCGGCCTGAAGAAAAAGATTGCATGTGTGCGATGGATAATGCCGACTGGTACTGTGTGTGAATGCATGCATGGGAGAAAGTTAGTGGTACAATTATAAAAGAGAAGACGACTGTGTGGGTGTAAAAGACTAGGTGAGGTCATAATCAATGTAAAGTTGAATTCAAATATTTGAATAAGAGATGATGGTGTTTGAAACCCATGCATGCATGAATATAACTGAGATATGCGTGGTGTGGTTTGGAAATGAGCATGTTGTACTATATACACATTGAACAAGGTCAGACTGATTTGAATTTGAGATATCGATGGCAGACATCGTTTGGCCACATTGCATCCGTGCATGAACAAACTATTCTAATTGGAGATGATGGGCGGCTTTCGCATCACATATCTATCCCTAATAATAAAGCATGGATTGACTCTGTCGGTTCACTGTCACAATACGCTTCTTCACGTGAATTTACGCTTTCAACACGTCTCTTTCCCTCGGGTTCACCATCACGCAATTTTTGCAGTAAGCCCTTGTGTTTTTCGGTAATTGAACCCGCAGTCACATCCGTAAGTGAAAAACGGTTCGCCATTGAAAAAATCTACCCGCCTCCTCCCGTGCTCCAAACCTCCACCGCGTCGCCTCGCTTTACATCGGCGGTAGCCGACTCAGTCATCCGCCTCGCCTTGCCTCGCGCCAGAGGCGGCCGGTCGACCTCCACCCCCTCACGGTGGGTGTGCACCATCTACCACCACCAACCCCGCTGCTCCCTCCTCTCCCCCATGATGATCTACAACCCTAATGCGCCGTTCCAGCGGGGGTCGCCGACGTCGAGGTTGCAAGGGCCTGGGCGGCTTGGGCGCACTACATGTGGAGGCATGCAGGGCGTGGGTCATCTGTTCGATCGAGAGCTTCTCCACCAGTTTTGGTTGGGTACCCCGCCATGGCTACGGGCTGCTTCTCCCTTATCATCCTGCGCTCCTCCTCCTCCACTTCAGGTATCCGGTCGTGGCTGAGGGCCGCCTCTCCCCTATCCATCCTTCCAATCTAGAGCACAGTTGAAGAGTCTGGTTGTGTGTGTGGCAAGGATGCCTGCTACCTCTTCAACATGCATTGGTTTTCCCTTGAAGAGGAAAGGGTGATGCAGCAAAGTAGCGTAAGTATTTCCCTCAATTTTGAGAACCAAGGTATCCATCCAGTAGGAGACTACACGCAAGTCCCTCGTACCTACACAAACAAACAAGAACCTCGCAACCAACGCAATAAAGGGGTTGTCAATCCCTTCATGGTCACTTACGAAAGTGAGATCTGATAGAGATAATAAGATAAATATTTTTGGTATTTTTTGTATAGATTGGAAATTAAAGATTGCAAAATAAAAGGAGGCAGAAATAGCAAGTAGATAGGAAAATAATATTGTGGAAGATAGACCCGCGGGCCATCGGTTTCACTAGTGGCTTCTCTCAAGATAGAAAATTCTACGATGGGTGAACAAATTACTGTCGAGCAATTGATAGAAAAGCGCATAGTTATGAGAATATCTAGGCATGATCATGTATATAGGCATCACGTCCGCGACAAGTAGACCGAAACGATTCTGGATCTACTACTATTACTCCACACATCGACCGTTATCTAGCAAGCATCTAGAGTATTTAGTTCATAAGAACAGAGTAACGCATTAGGCAAGATGACATGATGTAGAGGGATAAACTCAAGCAATATGATATAAACCCCATCTTTTTATCCTCGATGGCAACAATACAATACGTGCCTTGCTACCCCTGCTATCACTAGGAAAGGACACCACAAGATTAAACCCAAAGCTATGCTCTTCTCCCATTGCAAGAAAGATCAATCTAGTATGCCAAACCAAACTGATAATTCGTAGAGACTTGCAAAGATACTAAATCATGCATAAAAGAATTCAGAGAAGAATCAATATTGTTCATAGATAATCTTGATCATAAACCCACAATTCATCGGATCTCGACAAACACATCGCAAAAAGAATTAAATCAAATAGATCTCCAAGAGAATTGAGGAGAACTTTGTATTGAGATCCAAAGAGAGAGAAGAAGCCATCTAACTAATAACTATGGACCCGAAGGTCTATGGTAAACTACCCACACATCATCGGAGAGACTATGGTGTTGATGTAGAAGCCCTCCATGATCGACTCCCCTTCGGCGGAGCGCCGGAAAAGGCCCCAAGATGGGATCTCACGGGTACAGAAGGTTGCGGTGGTGGAAATAGGGTTTCATGGTGCTCCTGGATGTTTTCAGGGTATATGGGTATATATAGGAGGAAGAAGTAGGTCGGTGGAGCTGCGAGGGGCCCACGAGGGTGAGGGGAGCGTGTACCCCCTAGGCGCGCCCTCCTGCCTCTTGCCCTCCTCGCTTCTTTCTTGATGTCCACTCCAAGTCTCCTGGATCACGTTTGTTTCAAAAATAACTCCCCCAAAGGTTTCATTCCATCTGGATTCCGTTTGATATTCCTTTTCTGCGAAACACTGAAATAGGCAAAAAAACAATTTCCACTGGGCCTTTGGTTAGTAGGTTAGTCCCAAAAATAATATAAAAAGGTATATTAAAGCCCATTAAACATCCAAAACAGATAATATATTAGCATGGAACAATAAAAAATTATAGATACGTTGGATAGGTATCAAGCATCCCCAAGCTTAGTTCCTGCTCGTCCTCGAGTAGGTAAATGATAAAAACAGAATTTTTGATGTGGAATGCTGCCTAGCATAATTCTCAATGTAATTTTCTTTATTGTGGCATGAATGTTCAGATCCGAAAGATTCAAGACAAAAGTTTAATATTGACATAAAAATAATAATACTTCAAGCATACTAACAAAGCAATCATGTCTTCTCAAAATAACATGGCCAAAGAAAGTTATCCCTACAAAATCATATAGTCTGGCTATGCTCTATCTTCATCACACAAAGTATTTAATCATTCACAACCACAATGACAAACCAAGCAAGTGTTTCATACTTTTGATGTTCTCAAACTTTTTCAATCTTCACACAATATATGAGCATGAGCCATGGACATATCACTATATGTGGAATAGAATGGTGGTTGTGGAGAAGACAAAAAAAGGAGAAGATAGTCTCACATCAACTAGGCGTATCAACGGGCTATGGAGATGCCCATCAATAGATACCAATGTGAGTGAGTAGTGATTGCCATGCAACGGATGCACTAGAGCTATAAGTGTATGAAAGCTCAAAAAGGAACTAAGTGGGTGTGCATCCAACTCACTTGCTCACGAAGACCTAGGGCATTTTGAGGAAGATCATCATTGGAATATACAAGCCAAGTTCTGTAATTTAAAATTCCCACTAGTATATGAAAGTGACAACATAGGAGGCTCTCTATCATGAAGATCATGGTGCTACTTTGAAGCACAAGTGTGGTAAAAGGATAGTAACATTGTCCCTTCTCTCTTTTTCTCTCATTTTTTTAATTTTATTTTTTATTTGGGCCTTCTCTCCTTTTTTATGGCCTCTTTTTTTTTCCTTTTTTATTTTTTGTCCGGAGTCTCATCCTGACTTGTGGGGGAATCATAGTCCCCATCATCCTTTCCTCACTTGGGATAATGCTCTAATAATGATGATCATCACACTTTTATTTACTTACAACTCAAAAATTACAACTCAATACTAGATCAACATATGACTCTATGTGAATGCCTCCAGCGGTGTACCAGGATATGCAATGAATCAAGAGTGACATGTATGAAAAAATTATAAAGGTGGCTTTGCCACAAATACGATGTCAACTACATGATCATGCAAAACAATATGACAATGATGAAACATTTCATAACAAACGGAACAGTGGTTAGTTGCATGGCAATATATCTCGGAATGGCTATGGCAATGCCATAATTGGTAGGTATGGTGACTATTTTGAGGAAGGTATATGGTGGGTGTATGATACCAGTGAAAGGTGTGCAATATTAGAGAGGCTAGCAATGGTGGAAGGGTGAGAGTGTGTATAATCCATGGACTCAACATTAGTCATAAAGAACTCACATACTTATTGAAAAAATCTATTAGTTATCAAAACAAAGTACTACGCACATGCTCCTAGGGGGATAGATTGGTAGGAAAATACCATCGCTCGTTCCCGACCGCCACTCATAAGGAAGACAATCAATAAATAAATCATGCTCCGACTTCATCACATAACGGTTCACCATACGTGCATGCTACGGGAATCACAAACTTTAACACAAGTATCTCTCAAATTCACAACTACTCAACTAGCATGACTCTAATATCACCATCTTCATATCTCAAAAAATCATCAAGTATCAAACTTCTCATAGTATTAAATGCACTTTTTATGGTAGTTTTTATTATACCCATCTTGGATGCCTATCATATTAGGACTAATTTTATAACCAAAGCAAATTATGATGTTGTTCTAAAAGAATCTCAAAATAATATAAGTGAAGCATTAGAGATCAATAATTTCTATAAAATAAAACCACCACCGTGCTCTAAAAGTATATAAGTGAAGCACTAGAGCAAAATTATCTAGCTCAAAAGATATAAGTGAAGCACATAGAGTATTCTAATAAATTCCGATTCATGTGTGTCTCTCCAAAAGGTGTGTACAGCAAGGATGATTGTGGTAAACTAAAAGGCAAAGACTCAAATCATACAAGACGCTCCATGCAAAACACATATCATGTGGTGAATAAAAATATAGCCTCAAGTAAAGTTACCCATAGACGAAGACGAAAGAGGGGATGCCTTACGGGGCATCTCCAAGCTTAGGATTTTGGTTGTCCTTGAATTTTACCTTGGGGTGCCTTGGGAATTCCCAATATTAGGCTCTTGCCACTCCTTATTCCAAAATCCATCAAATCTTTACCCAAAACATGAAAACTTCACAACACAAAACTCAACAGAAAATCTCATGAGCTCCGTTAGTATAGGAAAACAAACCACCAGTTCAAGGTACTATAATGAACTCATTATTTATTTATATTGGTGTCAAACCTACTGTATTCCAACTTCTATATGGTTCATACCCCCAATAATAGCCATAGATGCATCAAAATAAGCAAACAACACACGAAAAACAGAATCTGTCAAAAACAGAACCGTCTGTAGTAATCTGTAGGTTTCGAATAATTCTGTAACCCCAAAAATTCTGAAAAAATTGGTGGACGTGAGGAATTTGTCTATTAATCATCTTCAAAAAGAATCAACCTAATCGCACTCTCCAGTAACAAAATGACAGCAAATCTCATGAGCGCTAAAGTTTTTGTTTTTTACAGCAAGATCGCAAAAGCTCCCCCCAAGTCTTCCCAAAGGTTCTACTTGGCACAAACACTAATTAAAAATATAAAAACACATCTAAACAGAAGCTAGAAGAATTATTTATTACTAAACAGTAACAAAAAACAAGAAACAAAAATAAAATTGGGCTGCCTCCCAACAAGCACTATCGTTTAACGCCCCTCTCTAGGCATAAAAACAAGAATAGATCTAGGTATTGCCTTGATAACAATAAGGTAAATCGCAAAAACTCATCTCATACTCCCTACATTCAGCAGAAAGCTTTCTTTGTGGCAAGAAAAATTAATCAAAAGGGTAAATTTAATGGGACAAAAGTGCCAGCGTTTTGGGAACGGGGGTCCCCAGACTTGCCTGCCTGCGGCCCACGGCGTGCATGGGCTGGCAGGTTCGTACAACCCACCTTCATCGACAAGACACTCAAGACCCTCGCGAGGGGCCAAGACTCGCGGGGCAGACGATGCAAGACCTCCTCAAGAGCGGCCTCGCTAGGCAGGCTCACGAGGGGTGGAGAGATCAAGGCAAGGTAAACCTCGTAAGGCCCACGTGACGTCAGCCATGACGATCAAGACCAGGCGGGTGCTAGCGCGCGCAGCATCCTTGTTTCCTCTTTGGTGCTAAGGGGGCAAGTGCAGGCGTGGAGTATCGAGGCATCAAGCAAATCTTTCCATATTCATGCAACAAGACCAAGACCAGAAGGACAGCAAGGCGGAGGTCACCATGGAGCCCAAGACGACGTCATCACCAGAGCCTTTTGCAGGCGAAGGCCACCTTTTGTCAGGATAGCTTGTACTAGCTGTCCCCTTTCGAATTGGCCTTTGTTGGCTCCCTTCCCGCTCATTATTTGGGGAGAGGACCAGGGCCTCTATAAATAGGACTAGACACCACCATAGAGAGGGAGAGGGATGTGATACGTCTCCAACGTATCTATAATTTTTGATTGTTCCATGCTATATTATGTCATGTTTTGGACATTATTGGGCTTTATTATACACTTTTATATTATTTTTGGGAATAACCTATTAACCGGAGTCCCAACCCAGAATTGTTGTTTTTTTCCTATTTTAGGGTTTCACAGAAAAAGAATATCAAACGGAGTCCAAACGGAATGAAACCTTCGTGAACGTGATTTTCAGTACGAACATGATCCAGAGGACTTGGACCCTACGTCAAGCAATCAACCGGGAAGGCACGAGGTAGGGGGGTGCATCTACCCCCCAGGCGCGCCCTCCACCCTTGTGGGGCCCACGTTGCTCCACTGACGTACTCCTTCCTCCTATATATACCTACGTACCCCCAAACTACCAGATACGGAGCCAAAACCCTAATTCTACCGCCGTAACTTTCTGTATCCATGAAATCCCATCTTGGGGCCTTTTCCGGAGCTCTACCGGAGGGGGTATCGATCACGGAGGGCCTCTACATCAACACCATAGCCTCTCCGATGAAGTGTGAGTAGTTCACTTTAGACCTACGGGTCCATAGTTATTAGCTAGATGACTTCTTCTCTCTTTTTGGATCTCAATACAAAGTTCTCCCCCTCTCTTGTGGAGATCTATTCGATCTAATCTTCTTTTCCGGTATGTTTGTTGAGATCGATGAATTGTGGGTTTATGATCAAGTTTATCTATGAACATTATTCGAATCTTCTCTGAATTCTTTTATGTATGATTGGTTTTCTTTGCAAGTCTCTTCGAATTATCAGTTTGGTTTGGCCTACTAGATTGATCTTTCTTGCAATGGGACAAGTGCTTAGCTTTGGGTTCAATCTTGCGGTGTCCTTTCCCAGTGATAGTAGGGGCAGCAAGGCACGTATTGTATTGTTGACATCGAGGATAATAAGATGGGTTTTATATCATATTGCATGAGTTTATCCCTCTACATCATGTCATTTTGCTTAAAGCGTTACTCTGTTCTCGTGAACTTAATACTCTAGATGCATGCTGGATAGTGGTCGATGTGTGGAGTAATAGTAGTAGATCCTGGCAGGAGTCGGTCTACTTGTCGTGGACGTGATGCCTATATACATGATCATACCTAGATATTCTCATAACTATGCTCAATTCTGTCAATTGCTCAACAGTAATTTGTTCACCCACTGTTGGGGATATGACTACTGGAGGTAAACCAGCTAGGAGTGGCCGGGTTAACTCCATAAATATAGAAGCCCATAAAGACATGAGGATGGTGGCGCTTTACGAAGGCCCAAGGCCCAAAGACGGGTTAAGGCATGTAGATGTAAACCGACTCTTTCATGTAACTTGTATTGTAAGTTAGAAGGAATAGAGACCGAGCCGGACACGTTTATGATCCGGCATTGGGACTCTGTAAACCGGCGGGCGTCAACTTATGTATATAAAGGGACGACCCGGCAGCGGTTTAGGGACAAGACGCAACAACTCGAGAGCCAGGCAAAGCGGATTCGCTCCCTAGTCATCGAAACCCTAGCAATACCAACACAACTAGACATAGGCTTTTACCTTCATCAAAGGGGCCGAACTAGTATAAAAATCCTCGTGTCCCTTGTCCGGTTTAACCCCTTAAAGCTAATCCATAGAGATGGCTCCACGACTAAGTTCTTCCACGAGGACATCTGCCGTGACAAACCCACTATAGTTGGCGCCCACCGTGGGGCTATCGCACGATGGTTTCGAGTTCTTGAAGGGTAGCTTCGACAGACTCAAGGGATACATTGTGGGCCGGATGATGAAGAGTCGTCGTGGCAAGCTCTACATCGACGACGCAGAATGGGGTCCCGAGGCCGGTTCAATCGAATACGGGTACCGGGTCCCCTTTGGTGGGATTCACGTCTTCATCGGCAAGATCGGCGAACCGGGCCCTGTGCCGGACACCTGCACCGACATCATCAAGACGGCTCAGCGTGCAAGCCCTGCCCAGGTTCAGCCTGCAGCAAGGCATATTTTCATAGGTGTCATCCATGGAGTGGAATATGAGGATGGACCGGCATCTCATCGGGAAACCATTGTATGTTCTGTTGATGAGTCTTCAACTGGAGAGACCGAGTCGCTATATAAGCTACAGGATGGCCGGATTAGTGGAGGTTCTGATGGCAACAGTATTTCGGACCCCCTTGATCTATCAAACCGGGTCGTTATCTTCATGGCCAGTACACAACCAGCGCAGCATTCGTCTACCGCCGCCGCAATGCTCTCTAGTTCAGCAACAGCGACACCAGCGGGAGCAGGGGGCTCTGCACCGCCTCCGGCTCAGGTTTTGTCTGATTTTTTCGACGCTTTGGCAACATTGATGGCAGCAGAAGTGGACGCCACGGCCCGAGATTAGCACAACACGGACATTGCAAAGGTAAAGGATCAGATAACTTAGGCTAAAGCGGACCTGGCAGCAGAGAATGCCAAGATGGCTACTGAACGGGCCGATTTGGAAGCTCAGGCCTACCGGCTTAGGCTGGATCAGAGTGCTTCAGATGATGTCATGAGAAGGAGATACCGGTCGCACCTCCCTCCGGGTTATGAGCCAAGAAATCTCTTCAACATGCCGGGAGCAGGAACCAGTAACCAGCCGGTCGGAAACTGGAATGAGGCACCAGGAATGGGAGTGCCGGTTCAGCCACGCATGATGAACCCCCCTTGTCAGAACAACATCGTGCCGTAGTACGTTCCGACACCTCCGGGGCATTACTCCAACCCGTTGGATAACATTGTGGCCGCTACTTCACGATTGGCAGCCCTCCCAATGGACGGCGAATCTGTCGGATTTTGGGTTTCGGCAGACCCTTGAGGTTCGAACACTGGGGTGCGCGCGGAGATTTCGCCTCCTACCTACCTGCACCCCTCCGCCTCGCTAAGATTTAGGCTATGGAAAGAACAACACAAGAGACACAGGGTTTATACTGGTTCGGGCCACCGTTGTGGTGTAATACCCTACTCCAGTGTGTGGTGTGTGGATTGCCTCTTGGGCTGATGATGATGAACAATACAAGGAAGAACAACCTCGCGAGGGTCTGTTCTTGGCTGGGGCGATGAACTGCTGGGAGGAGTTCAATCACCCTTCTCTCTCTCTCTGATTCGATCTTCTCTCGATCTGAACCTCTCGATCTCTAACCCCCACCCGAACCTCCAAAAAAACCCCTACCCTGTGGGTGGCTGGTCCTATTTATAGAGGCCCTGGTCCTCTTCACAAATATCGAGCGGGAAGGGAGCCAACAATGGCAGGAAAATTTGAAGGGGGACAGCTAGTACTAGCTATCCTAACAAAAGTAGTCTTCGCCTGCACAAAGCTCTGGTGGTGACGCTGTCTTGGGCTCCACGGTGACCTCCGTCTTGCAGTCCTCCTGGTCTTGGTCTTGTTGCACCGAAATGGCAACCTTTGCCTGATGCCTCGGTACTCCGCGGCTGCGCGTGCCCCCTTTGCACCAAAGAGGAAAGGAGGACACTGCGCGGCCTGGCGCCCTTGGTCGTCATGGCTTGCGTCACGGGCACCTCGTGAGGTACCCCGCCTTGATCTCTCCGCCTCCTCGCGAGCCAGCCTAGTGAGGCCGTGCCTGAAAAAGCTCTGTGTCGTCTTCCCCGCGAGGCTTGGCCCCTCGCGAGGGTCTTGGGTCTGTGTTGATGAAGATGGGCCGTGCTGGGCCCCCCTTTGAGCCACGTCGCAGGCTGCAGGCAGGCAAGTCTGGGGACCCCCGTTCCCAGAACGCCGACAGTAGCCCCCGGGCCCAGGGCGCGCCCGGACTTGGCCGTGCAGGGAGGTGGAAGGGCAAGAGCGAAGCGCCGCGGGCCCTAACAGCCTGCGGCCTTGGGCGCCACGTGGCGGTTGATTGGACGTGAGCGCCTTAGCAACCGCGCGAGTTGATAAAGGAGCGGCATCCGCCCAGACTTTGCTTTTTGCTTTCTCCGGTTGCTTCTTAGATCCCCTTTCTTGTGCCTCTCCTTCCTTCCTCCAAAATTTCCAGATCCACTCCGACCGCGTGACCTAGGAAGCCATGGCGCCTCGTCAGTCCCTGGCAGTAGCTTGGTACTCGTCTGCCTTGGACTCGCCGAACGTGTCGGAGGCGAGCCCCGCCCGGTTGCGCCGGATGGCGGCGGCGCAGGGCATCGACGGGGCGAAGGTCTTCAAGGCCGGCTCCGCCACCCCTGAGGGTCAAGGGAGCACCTTCTATCCATTCTTCATAAGCGCCATTGCTGCTGGCCTGGTGCATCCCTTCTCCGAGTTCTTCTTCTCTGTCCTCCACCATTATAAGCTACAGGCTCTGCATCTCCACCCCAACTCCGTCCTTCTCCTGGCGATCTTCGCCTATTACTGTGAGGCTCATGTAGGGGTGCAGCCCTCAGTGGCCTTGCTGCACCACTACTTCTACCTCCGGACCTCTCGTGGTCCAGCTTCCGGGTGCGCTAGCTTCATCGCATATGGTGGCGCCATTGCCATTTCGAACCCCGGGAAAAGGATTGAGGGCTTCAGGAGCAAGTGGGTCTTGGCGGATGCTGGGCACATCCACCCTCGGCTGATCTTGCCCACGGAGCAACCCATGAGCTCCAGCGATTGGGGTCGAGCGGAGCTCGAGGACCCCCGCGCGAAGCTGGTGTTGGAGAAGATGGACGCGGATCTGAGGCCAGCCAACATGGCAGCGGCGAAGCTGACTGGCGCGTCGCTGCTGAGGGAATTCCTGGAGCACCAGCTGGATCCTCTTCGGCAGTACTCACTACCGATGTGGAGGCCCCGTTCGAGCCCCGCGGCCTTGGCCGACGGAGATCTGGCTGCAGTCCTCCAATCCCTGGTCGGGGGCGATGTGGCGAGGTTGGAGGGTGCTCCTACGCCCTTGTTCCTCCGCGATGACTGGGAGTAGGTGGTGGAGTCCATGCCCGTCTTCAATAGGGACGGGCCCGTGCCCATGGAAACTCCTGGGGAATCGGTGGACGTGTCCTCTGACGACTCCAGCAAAGAGGAGGAAGGACGGGAGCAGGAAAAAGGTCCTGACTCCGAGGTGACGGACGGAGAGTCAAGGGCTCCCCTCCTCGGGCGCAGGTCCCGCATTCTCTGCCTCTCTCCGAGCGATGATGATAAGGATGATGACGAGCAGTACGGCGGGAGCTTTCCCCCGGTCCCGAAGAAGGACAGGACCGGTCTAATCTCTTGCGGGTCTGCCCCGGCCCCGAGGCGGACTACAGACGCGCCTTCCGCTTCCAAGCTTCCCGAGGTTGACCCTTCTAGCCGGCTTTCGGGCTTCAAATTTGGCCGAAGGCCGCTTGAGCTCACTGGCGACGTCCCATAAGTGCTTGATTCTTGTCTTTATTTCTTATTCTACTTCTGAGGCTTGACGTCTGCATCTCTTGGATAGGGTGGCGCCCGCAGCAAAGAAGCCGAAGGGAGCTCCTGAGGTTCCATCCGTGGCAGCGCCTCTGCCCGCGAAGGAGGGTGACCGCGACGCATGGGCTTCTCCTGCCCAGTCGTCCTTGCGAGGCCTGGCTGAGCCGGCTGGGGCGAGCTCAGCCCCCATGGCCCAACTGACTCCCGAGGTGTCTTTGTCTGCTGCCGCCACTACAGCCGTTGGGGCGCAGCAAACTCCGCCTCAGGATGCTGTGGTCGTGCTACCGCCTTCTCCTCCTACTCCACCGGATGCTGTCTCTCCGACTCCTTCTGCTGTCCTAGATCATGCTGCTGCTGAGCTGGACCGACTGCGGCAGGATCTTCTTGGTGCCGACCCTCGCTTGGTTGCCGAGCGCTTGGAGCTGGCTTCAGGATGGGTTCGCTCCGACGCTTCGATTTGGGCGGTGCTAGTCCAGGCCTCGACGGCTCGCGATGAGGAGAGGCAGGCCGTCCTTGAGGCGAAGGCTGCTCATGACGCGGCCCTAGGGGATGTGGTCGACGTCTGTGGTCGCTGCAAGGCGCTGGAGGACAAGCTGCAAGGCCTGCGGGACCAGCTCACGAAAGAGGTCCGCCTTCGCCAAGAGCAGAAAGAAGGCATGAAGGCTCGCGAGGCGGCCATCGAGGGCCGGGAGGCCAAGCTCAGGAAGCGCCGCGACCGCCTAGGCGCGCTGGAGCAGGAGTTGGGGGCGAGGAAGGCCGGGCTGGACGACAAGGCCCTGGTTCTTGCCGAGGACCGCGTGGCCTTCACGGAGATGGAGGCGAAGGCTCGCTCCTCGCTGAGGACGCTTTACGACAGCGGCCTGGAGAGCCCGCTGGCTAGCGCCGAGGACGGCCCCGCCAAGCTGCTTCCCTTCCTGGTTCGTGCTCTTGAAGATGTCGCCCTTGCCTTGGCCCCACGGCCGAGGCCGAGGCGCGTGTCCTGTCTTCTGCAGCCCTGACGCGGGTCCTCACCCACATCTACCTTTGCAATCCCAGCATCGACCTCGACAGCCTGCTGGAGCCAGTAAGCGGCGAGCGTGCCGCTGCCACTGCCGAGGCCGTGAAGGGTCACGTGGAGGCTCTGCTGGGGAAGTTCCGGGCCTTCAGCACCAAGCCGAAGCAATGCGCTGCCGACCCCGCTGCTCCATGAGGCGAACCCACTCCGCGCTGCTCCACCACCGACAAGTGACTCCGTTGTGGCTCCTGTCATGCCTTTAATTCCTGCACATGTATCATGCCTCGGGGAGGCGTTTAAACTTGCGTTTGGCATTGGGATAACAGTGTGGACTGTAATATTTGCTTTTGAATTCCTTGAGATTTGCGCTTTTCCTTCCTACTTGCTTATGTTCTACGCCGGCAGAGCCCGGCCTCGCGCATACCTCACTCAGCGTTAGTCCCGGCCGGAAACCAGGACGGGACCAAGGAGTGAGGGGCTACATGACAAGTTAGGCTCCTGAGTCGCAATGCTCAGGAGTCCCCCTTGGCGCACGAACAGCAAGTAGGGAGGTATGATGTGGGTGGATCTACCGTTCTACGTCTGCAGAGCCCGGCCCCGCGCATACCTCACCCAGCGTTAGTCCCGACCGGAAACCAGGATGGGACCAAGGAGTGAGGGGCTACATGACCGGTTAGGCTCTTGAGTCGCGATGCTCAGGAGTCCCCCTTGACGCTCAAACGGCCTTCGTACCTTGGCTCCGCTCGGGGAGAGGCGTGCGACGAACCAGGCCCGGGGGGCCTGGCTGGGCGGCGTGCGTCTGGGCGTGACCCAGGCGCAGCCCCCGTGCCCAGCCCCCTCGCGCGGCACTCCCGAGGGGAGGCGTTACGATGAGGCTAGACACTGAGCTCTGGGCTCCCTGAGGTTGATGCGGCCCGAGGGCCACCCTCTGTTGTTTATTACCAGCGCGGAGCATAGCGCTTCCATATGTGTACGGGCACAGCCGCTCCTCGGCAGTGTCGTCAGCCAGCGCGGAGCATGGTGCTTCCACTGGTACGTGGGAGGGGGGCCCTCCGGGAGGAGCCCCCGGGGCGTGTACAGCCCCGCCCTAACACGTGGCTGACACGGTAGGGCCTGGCGAGGTGTATCTGGGCACCCGTGAGCCAGCGTGGGACTCACGAGGCCCTACCTCTAGGCGGGTTGTGCCTGGCACTGGGCCTTATCTTGTGATGTGTCCCTGCAAATTTGGTTAGATGCCGGCACTCTACGTCCTCGGGTCCCGACCCTCAAGCTGGTCTCAGCCGTCGCTGGTATGCCAGGTCGCGATGCCGTGGACAAGGCCAGAGGGTGAGGGCTGGAGAGCCAGTAAGAGCCCTGAGTCGCGATGCTCAGGTACCCCCCCCCCCCCCCCGCCTTTAACGTGCAAGTGGTCGGCATGGAGAAGCAGAGGTGTCGTGGACCGGCATCAAATAATCAAGCATGGTGGGTCGAACGCATGACCGGAAACAAACGCAAAAGGGATACATGCCGCTGGGTCTGGCCCAAGCGACTTGGGGATGATGCAGCCTGAGGGGCGCCCCCAACAAGGTAAGCTAACAACATGAAATGAAAGGGATACATGCCACAGGGGTGGACCCACGCGGCCTGCGAATAATGCAGCCCTGGGGGCGCTCCTAGCTGGAAATGAAACTTGAAAGATGTCACCTGATGATGTTGAGGACGAAGGACTGTTGGTGTAGCAGGCTCGGTGGGCTGCGGAAGCCGATCCTCACGAGCCCCCAGGCCTAGGGGCCTCGGGAGGCTCCGGAGGCGTTGGTGGCTCCTCGCGGACCATCTCCATCTCCGCCAGGGCTGCGGAACGCCTGGCCTCTTGTGCCTCCATGATGCCCCTCATGAGGCGCTGGTACGTGGCAGCCGCGTTCGCCAAGCCATAAGGCATGCGAATGTAGCTGTGGGGTGGACCTCCGCAGCGCCCCACTCGTGAGGGCCAGAGGCGCTCCAAAGAGGCAACTCGATTGAGCCCTGGTATGTCGATGCAGACGCGCATCCCACCATCCTTGCCTGGATGGGGAGACACTGCTGGTAGGCGGCGGCCGCCTTTCATGACTCTTGACTTCTGTAGCTCCTGAATGGCCTTGCTGACGAACTCCTGAGGGTCTGGCTCTCCTTGCCTTACTCCTTCTTGAGGGAAATGTGCTTCGAAGCACGCCTCCATGTGGTGCCCAAGCGCCTCCCTCGTGACCCTAGCCAGGTCAGTGGCCCTCCAGGGGAGAGCCCCCAAGCCCTGCCTGAGGAGGGCACCGGGCGCGCTTTTCTATGCGATGGAAGGAGGTTCCCCCTGGGCAGGCGCGGGCCCAGAGGGGCCTGCCTCCTGAGGGGCCGGGCCGGACGATGTCTTCTTCTTCTTGGGAGCGGTCTCGGGAAGCCTCCTGCTTCCGCGATCCGGGTCTTCCAGTGACGCGGCCTGAAAGGCTCGTTCCAGGGAACACACCGCGTCCTTCTCTTCACAGGGCACCGTGATGACTCCGCCGCTTCCTGGCATCTTGAGGACGTTGTAGCCGTGGTGAGTCATGGCCATGAACTTGGCCAGCGCTGGGTACCCAAGGATGGCGTTGTACGGCAGGCGAATGTGAGCGACGTCGAAGTCGATGAGCTCGGTGTGGTAGTTGTCGCGTGCCCCGAAGGTGACAGGGAGGCGGACCTGCCCAATCGGGACCGTGGAGCCGTCGGTGACTACGGAGAAGGGCTTGGTTGGCTGAAGCTGGCTGTAGGGCACTTGGAGATTGTTGAATGTTTCCACGGACAGAACGTTGAGCCCTGCCCCGCCGTCGATGAGGGTCCTGGTGACCACCACGTTGCTGATGATTGGGGAACAAAGCATCGGGAGGACTCCGGCTGTAGCCGCACACTTGAGCTGATCTCTGAGCTGAACGTGATGGCGCACGCCGACCACCTGAGAGGGCGCGTGGCTTTGAGCTTGGGGATGACTGCATTCACTTCGCGGGCGAACTTCTTGAAGATGCGTTGAGAGGCTGGGGCTTGAGCCCCACCCAGGATGCAGGCGATCGCGTGCGGCTCCTGGAAGCCCCCAGCCCCCTCGTCCTGGTGGCGGTCCTCATTTCTCCTTGGCTGCAGCGGCAGCGGAGGGAGGCCTGCGTTACCTTGCGGGCGATCCTCGCGAGGCGGGTCTTGCCAGCGATCCTCGCGAGGTTGATCGCGCCACCCTTGGCGCGGGCCACGGTCTTCCCAGCGTCCTGCATTCCTTCCTCCTCCTCGACCGTAGCCCCGGTCACCGCGGTCGGGGCGACGGCCGATCCTTCCTTCTCGCACGGCTCGGAGCTCTTGACATTCGTTGGTGTTGTGGGTGTGGAGGTCGTGGTACACACAGACCGACTGCCCTTGGAAGGTTCGGGCTGATCTCTGCCCCGCTTGGTGTCTGGTTCTGCCGCGAGCATGACAGCCCCCTTGCGCTTCACATCCTTGGCCTTGGGCTTCTTCTCTTCTGGGTCTGTGGCAGGCAGCTCGAGGAGGGAGAGACGCAGGACGCACTTGGTTGCCAAGTTGAACAGCTCCAAGGAAGTGCACAGGTCTTCATGCATCGCCAGCTCCTCCTTCATCTTGACATCGCGCACGCCGTCGCAGAACGCTGAGATGATGGCCTCCTTAGTCACCTTGGGAATCTTGAGGCGTGCGTTGTTGAAGCGCTGGATGTACTTCTGCAGGGTCTCCCCGGGTTGTTGCTTGATGCGGCGAATGTCGCTCATGGCAGGTGGCCGGTCGCGAGTACCTTGGAAGTTGGCGATGAAGTGGGTGCGCATCTCGTCCCAGGAGGAGATCGTGCCTGGAGCCAGGTTCAGGAGCCAGGCGCGGGCCCCGTCCTTGAGCGCCATGGGAAACTAGTTTGCCATGACCTTCTCGTCTTCGTTAGCAGCTTCCATGCCCAGCTCATAGAGCTAGAGGAACTCCACAAGGTCGGCCGTGCCGTCGTAACGAGGAGGCAGGTCTTGCTTGAACTTGTCGGGCCATGCGACGCTGCGTAGCTCGGTGGTGAAGGCACGACAGCCTGCTGTGGCCACGGGAGGCCTTGGGTGACGGAGAGCTTGGTCTTGCATGTCCCCACGCGCTGCAGCTGGGAGCAGCGCGGGGTCTTGTCGTGCGGGAGCAGGAGCATGGTCGCGACGTGCTGGAGCAGGGAGCGCCCGGGCAGCTTCTTGCGGGTGAGGGACTTCTTGGCAGCTCTGCTCTTGCCGCGCTAGCACCTGACGGAGCGGGTTCTGCCCAGGGGCCATGCGCCTTGGAGCCATGGCACCTTCTTGAAGAGGAGGCGGCCGGGGGGCCGCCGGAGCCTCGTCGCCCGCGCGGGGTGGGGTGCAGTGCAGCGGAACGGATGGCGCAGGAGAGCCCCCTGCAGCACGGACGAGCTCAGCGACGCGGTCGAGCCATTCTTCGTAGACGTCGTCGACGGGACGGTAGCGCAGGAGCTCATTTGCCGCGATGGGCGCAGCTCGAGCCTCCATGGGTGCGCGGAGCGCGCGGGACGAAGAACCAGCTGGGGCGAGCGAGGGAGTAGCGGTGCGGCCGTCTTGCCGCACGGACGGATGCTGAGACGACGCTTGCTGCTCGTCCCCCACCGGACCGGTGGCGGCGTTGACGGCAGGTGACGAGGAACGGCAAGGATGCCCACCGACAGGAGCCGTCTGGGCGATGCGGGAAGCGAGAGCGGCCTGGCGCTCGGCGCGGGCCCGACGAGCGTCAGACATGGACGCGATGGTCGGAGGAGAATGGGGTGGTGGAAGACGAATTCCGGCGCACCCCTACCTGGCGCGCCAAATGTCGGATTTCGGGTTCCGACAGACCCTTGAGGTTCGAACACCGGGGTGCGTGTGGAGATTTCGCCTCCTACCTACCTGCACCCCTCCGCCTCACTAAGATTTAAGCTATGGAAAGAACAACACAAGAGACACAGGGTTTATACTGGTTCGGGCCACCGTTGTGGTGTAATACCCTACTCCAGTGTGTGGTGTGTGGATTGCCTCTTGGGCTGATGATGATGAACAATACAAGGAAGAACAGCCTCGCAAGGGTCTGTTCTTGGCTGGGGCGATGAACTGCTGGGAGGAGTTCTATCACCCTTCTCTCTCTCTGATTCGATCTTCTCTCGATCTGAACCTCTTGATCTCTAACCCCCACCTGAACCTGAACCTCCAAAAACCCCCTACCCTGTGGGTGGCTGGTCCTATTTATAGAGGCCCTGGTCCTCTTCCCAAATATCGAGCGGGAAGGGAGCCAACAATGGCGGGCAAATTTGAAGGGGGACAGCTAGTACTAGCTATCCTGACAAAAGTAGTCTTCGCCTGCACAAAGCTCTGGTGGTGACGCTGTCTTGGGCTCCACGGTGACCTCCGTCTTGCAGTCCTCCTGGTCTTGGTCTTGTTGCACCGAAATGGCAACCTTTGCCTGATGCCTCGGTATTCCGCGGCTGCGCTTGCCCCCTTTGCACCAAAGAGGAAAGGAGGACACTGCGTGGGCTGGCGCCCGCCTGGCGCCCTTGGTCGCCATGGCTTGCGACACGGGCACCTTGTGAGGTACCCCACCTTGATCTCTCCGCCTCCTCGCGAGCCAGCCTGGTGAGGTCGTGCCTGAAGAAGCTCCGTGTCGTCCGCCCCACGAGGCTTGGCCCCTCGCGAGGGTCTTGGGTCTGTGTTGATGAAGATGGGCCGTGCTGGGCCCCCCTTTGAGCCACACCGCAGGCCGCAGGCAGGCAAGTCTGGGGACCCCCGTTCCCAGAACACCGACAGAATCACCAGTGGTGATTGAGACACGACGGGCCAGGGAGCTCCTTCGGACAGCTTTAAACCAGAAGTAGGCTTATTCGCATAGTTGTGAAAGGATTCACTCCACCCCCCATCCGAGTTGGAGCTATAGCAGGCACGTTGAGGATGAACCGGCCGTGTCGAGTAGTGCATGTCACCATAACTCGCCATGAGGGCATAATCCGGTAGATGGTGGTGCTAATGCGCAGGATGGTAGATCATGGTCGTGCACATCGAGAAGCCGAGTTAGCAGCACAACATATGGCTCGTCAACTTACTTCGGTTTGCCCTACCGCTTCAGTGGAGCCAGGTGTGGTCTTCAGTTCTTTAGGGTGCTGTGTCTCACTGCCGCTTTGCGCAATGTACGGTTACCCAAGGACTTTAAAGGCCCTCGTAAGGTGCCCAATTACACCACCGATTTGCAACCAGAGTCATGGGTTGAAACTTATGAGATGGCAATGGAGATGCTGGATGTGGATGAAGCAGTGTTTGCTAAATACTTCACCATGATGTTGGAGGGGACAACTCGCACTTGGTTAAAGAGCTTACCGGCTAACTCTGTCGGGTCATGGGCCAAGTTAAAACACCGATTTATCCAGAATTTTAAAGATACTTGTAAGCAGCCTATGTCGATTGTGGACCTGGCCGCTTGTGTTCAAGAGGATGGGGAATCTACAACCTATTGGGTGAAGCGAGTTTCAGCTATCCTGCATTCGTCAAATCGCATCAACGCGGACACAAAGTTTTGACGTTGGAGGGCAATTGCCGGTTTCTGCCGTTAAAACTGAAGTTAGGAAGGCTCAAACGTCACTGCAACGACATGTCAATGCTCATGGCCGCTTTGGTGAAATATGCTGATTCAGATAGTACCAAAGACCCTGAGTTTGAGGACGACAAACCGGGGAAGGGGAAAAAGAACGGCAATACCAAAGGGTAGCAGCACAATCCGGCAGGTCATTGGAACAATGGTAAGCGCAAGGCAGACAACAGTTTGGACTTTGTGGCTAACACCAATGCTCAGGACAATGGTCAGCGCCGTAAGGGTAAACAGCCCTAGAGGGGCGGAGGGTCACGCCCCAATCTGGAGCTCCTGTTGAATCTACCTTGCCCAAAGCATGGATCGAAGGAAAGGCCAGCTTCACATCTTTGGAAGGATTGTTTTATCATGCGGGAGTTCAAGAATTCCAATATGTTTTAATATGTCAATGGCCCGCCCGGCGGTTTTGGAGGCGGTTTTCATGGGCCGGGTTATGGAGGTGGCAGCTCCGGTTCAGGATTCCAAGGCAATCAGACCGGACATGGTAATCAAGGTAATCAGGGAAATCAGGGAGGTTATAGCCATTAGGGGAATCAGTAGCATCAGTAGTCGGCTTATCAGAGCAATCTGAAGCAGTTGAATAGTGGGAAGTGTCATGTCTTCACCACTACCTTTTGCAAGTGTGATCAGAAGCTTCACAAGAGGGACGTGAACTCTGTTGAACCAGCAGTGCCTTAGTATTTTGCGCTGGTCAGCCAATTTTATGGAGTCGAGAGGATCACCTACCCTGGGTTGATAATCCGGGTCATCTGGCCTTAGTGGTGGCACCTCAAGTTGGGGGGTATAAGTTCACCAAGGTGCTTATGGACGGAGGAAGTAGTATCAATATCCTTTACTATGATACCTTCAGCCGTATGGGATTGACAGATAAGAATCTTAAACCATCAAACAGCATTTTTCAAGGTGTGGTACCTGGTAAGTCTGTGTAACCAGTGGACAAAATAGCCCTAGAGGTGGCTTTTGGAGATGATCATGACTCAAGGTCAGAAACATTGACTTTTGAGGTGGTGAAAATCAAGTGTCCATATCACGCCCTGTTTGGACGACCGGCTTATGCCAAGTTCATGGCGAGGTCGTGTTATGTTTATCGGTAGCTTAAGATGCCAGGTCATAAGGGGACCATCACAATACATGGGAGCAGGAAGATTGCTTTGGAATGTGAAGAAGGTGATGCGGGTTATGCTGAGTCGGTTTGTGCCACAGAGGAGCTGAAGTTTTATAAAGACAAGGTTGATCCGGCAGACATGACTTCTTTGAAAAAGCCAACTACGGAGCATGATCCGGTGTTGAAGTTTAAATCGGCCAAAGACACTAAGATGGTTGATTTTGGTCCCGGCGATTCATCCAAGCAGTTCAGCATCAGCGCTAACCTAGATCCCAAATAGGAAAACACACTCATCGAGTTCATCCGTGAGAACCGGGACATCTTTGCATGGAAGCCTTCTAACATGCCAGGTGTACCGAGGGAACTCTTTGAGCACACACTTATATAGATCCTAAGTTCGGTCAGGCAGTTTCTCCACCGCTTTAACGAAGAAAGGCATAGAGCTATTGGTGAGGAGGTAGCTAGGCTCTTGGCAGCAGGATTTATCGTGGAGGTTTTTTACCCTGAGTGGCTAGCTAATCCGGTGCTGGTTCTTTAGAAAGACAGCACTTGGCGTATCTGTGTGGACTACACAGATTTGAACAAGGCCTGTCTAGCAGATCCCTTTGCCCTCCCTCGTATTGATCAGATTATTGATGCTATGGCGGGTGGTGATCGTTTGTGCTTTCTGGATGCTTACTCCAGTTATCATCAGATCAAAATGGCAGTTAAGGACCATAAGAAAACGGCTTTTATAACTCCATTTGGAGCCTTCTGTTATGTCTCCATGCCCTTTGGACTCAAGAGTGCCCAGGTGACTTATCAGCGCTGTGTTCAGAATTGTCTGCATAAACAGATTGGGCGCAATGTTCATGCATATGTAGATGATATTGTGGTGAAGTCTAGGAAGGAGGAAACATTGATAGATGACTTGAGAGAGACTTTTGACAACCTCTGGGTCTACAAGATGATGCTTAATCCGGATAAATGTGTCTTTGGTGTTCCGGCAGGCAAACTCTTGGGTTTTCTGGTGTCTAATAGGGGCATTGAAGCTAATCCGGAAAAAATTCAGCTATCACGTCCCTGGCTAAACCGGCATGTATCAATGAAGTTCAGCGTTTAGCCGGCCGGATCGCGGCTTTGAGCCGATTTATCAGTCATCTTGGGGAGAAAGCTATCCCTTTATATCAGATGTTCAAGAAAATGGATGACTTTGTCTGGAGTGACGCGGCTGATAAAGCATTTGAGGATTTGAAGAGACAGTTAGCTAAACCGCCTGTCCTTGCAGCTCCGGTCGATAAAGAGCCTTTACTGCTATATGTGGCTGCTAATGCCCGGGCTGTCAGCATGGCTATTGTTGTGGAGTGCAAGGAGGCTGGAAAGGAGTATCCGGTTCAACGGCCGGTTTATTATATCAGTGAGGTGCTTATCGAATCAAAGCAGACATATCCGCATTGGCAGAAGCCGGTGTATGGAGTTTTTATGGCAAGCCGGAAGCTCAAGCACTATTTTCAGGGTCATCCTATCACAGTGGTTAGTTCAGCCCCTTTAGGAGATATCATCCAAAACAGAGAGGCGACTGGCCGGATTGCCAAGTGGGCTATTGAGCTTGGACCTCACGGGCTCAAGTATACACCTCGCACAACGATCAAATCTCAAGCACTCGTAGACTTCATCAATGATTGGACAGAGTTGCAGGCACCAGAGGAAAAGCCAGACAACACTTATTGGACTATTCACTTTGATGGATCCAAGCAATTGGAGGGCTCGGGGGCTGAATTCATATTAACTTCCCCACGAGGTGACAAGTTTTGTTATGTTCTTCGTTTAATGTTCCCTTGCACTAAAAATGCAGCTGAGTATGAAGCCTTACTCCATGGTCTTCGGATGGCTAAGGAGATGAACTTAAGCCGGGTTAAGTGCTTCGATGACTCAGACTTGGTGGCTCAACAGGTATCTGGCACTTGGGATTCTAAGGACCCACATATCGACGAGAGGTGGACATAGTGGCTGGTCATTTCAAGGGTTATCTGGTGGACCATATAGACCGGCGAAAGAATGAAGTGGCAGACGTTTTAAGTCGTCTAGGCTCTCAGCGTAAACCGGTGCCACCTAATGTTCTCCTCGACGTACTGCATAATCCGTCGGTCAAGATACCCACAGAGGAGGAGTTGGCTATTCCTGACCCAGAGGCCCAGTTGGTGGCGGCTTTGCATTTCATACCGGATTGGACAGTCCCATACCTGGCTTACATGAACCGGGGCGAGTTACCGAATGATGAAACCTTGGCCTGGCAGATAATCCGGCGATCCAAGTCAATGACCATTGTCAATGGGGAGTTACATTGTTACAGTGTGACAAGGGCAATTCAGCGTTGTGTGTCTCCTCAAGAAGGTTGTGAGATTTTGTGAGAAATCCATGAAGGGGATTGTGGTTACCACGCCGGATCAAAATCCTTGGTGGCTAAGGCTTTTGGTCACGACTTCTATTGGCTGACGGCTCATGTTGATGCTGAGGATTTAGTCAAAAGGTGTGACGGTTGTCAGAAATTTGCATGCCGGGCTCATGTTCCGGCTCAGGAGTTGAGAATGATCTCAATCACTTGACCGTTTTCAACTTGGGGGCTTGATATGGTTGGACCCTTTAAGAGATCCAAGGACAAAAAGACCCACCTATTAGTGGCAGTTGACAAGTTTACCAAGTGGGTAGAAGCAGAGCCAGTCAGTAAGTGTGATGCAGCCACGACAGTTCAATTCATCAAAAAGGCGATATTCCAGTTCAGTTTTCTAGACAGCATTATAACTGATAACGGTACTAATCTGTCCAATGGGGATATGGAGGAATTTTGTCAACGTGAGCACATCCGGCTTGATGTAGCGTCAGTGGCGCACCCACAGTCTAATGGTCAACCAGAGAGGGAAAATCAAGAAATTTTGACAGGTATCAAACCCTGGCTTATGGTCCCTTTAAAGCGGACGCCGGGTTGTTGGGTGGAGGAGTTACCTTCTGTGTTATGGAGTATCAACACCACACCAAACAAATCAACGGGTTACACACCTTTCTTCATGGTTTATGGGGCAGAGGCGGTTCTTCCCAGTGACATCCGTCATGACTCGCCCCGGGTAGCGGCTTACGTTGAAGCGGAGAATGAGAAAGCACGTCGGGACTCTCTAGACCTGTTAGATGAAGAGTGTGATTTAGCAGCAGCACGTTCGGCGATTTATCAACAAGATCTCTGATGTTATCACAGCCGCCGGGTTAAGACCAGAACTTTTCAAGAAGGAGATCTGGCGCTCCGGCTCATCCAGGATCAAACTGATATGCACAAGCTATCCCCACCTTGGGAAGGACCTTTTGTGGTCAGTAAAAACTTGCACAATGGGTCGTACTACCTTATCGATGTTCGGGAACACAAAGACTCACGCAAATCGGAGGAGGAGACTCAACGGCCATGAATATAGCTCTTCTTTGGCCTTACAAAGCGGAGTTCTATTAACCCGGCCTATAAAGCCACACAGATATGAAGGAAATCACTAGGGGGCTTGGTCGTATCCGAACCATAGCTACACCTCTTGATTGGTTTAAAACCAAAAAGGGAAATCACTAGGGGGCTTGGTTGTATTTACACCATAGCTACACCTTTTGATAGGCTTAAAGCCAAAAGGAAATTATGTGGAACCAAAGAGATTCTGTTGCATAAAGCGCAGCTCAAACATAGGTAACCATTGAGCATAGCTCAAATATTACTTGGGGGCTCCTTGCTTCTCAAAGAACAACGAGCTTGCACCTTTTTAATAGGCTAGCAAGACAGGCTTGGAAGCCAGGTGTATTCACCTAAAACCCTGGGTTATGCTGCCTCTTTAAGTAAGCCACTCCGTCCAGGTAAACCTGGTATGACCCATCGAACGTTTGACAAGTCAATCTCATAGACCCTGAACTTGTCAAAGTTAAAACGGTGATTGGTTAAATATTGAGGTCCATCTTAAAAGGCTTTGCTAAATGGTATAACTGAGCGGCCTGGCAACCCATGAAAAGCCTCGATTTAGGGCCTGGAAGCCCATGAAATGCCTTGCATATTTCTTTTGTCTTTTCTGTTTTTATAATCTTTCAAGGGATTTATGAATATTTTCTAATAAACCGGTGTTTAGTACAACCTGGCGTGACTTTCAATGCTTAGTTGTCAGTATATGATCAGTTTTAAACCGGCAGTACGTTGCTCAGGTCTGGTTTTGACTAGATGTCACTAGCATTATACGAACAAATCAGCGGCTGGTATAGCCCGGCTTGGTTTTTATATGAACCGGCAAGAGGGCAAGGAGTCATCAACACTCCGGATTGGTGTTTTTCAACCTTATTATATAAAACAGTTGGTCAGTCAACGAGGTATGTGATAGGTATCATCTATTTTTTCAAATCTTGGCTGTCCATCCAAGTTATGTATATATTTTTTGGGCATCATGACCCATCGAGTGGTAAACCACTAGGACACTTTCAAGTTCTTATATGCAGGAACACAAATCATAATGGACTATGAATAAATAGATCCCAAAGGTAGAACAAGTTTTCAGGTATCAAGCAAAACAAACATGCTCGATGGCATGGCAGATAAAGGTGTTCATGCTATCCTATTACAAGGCGCTTTAAACAGCCCAAATTGAATAATTGTTTTCAAAGAGTGGAAGACTGCAACTGGTAAACCGGCCACCAGTTTAGGATTCCTCATCGGGACGGCTTGACGATTGAGGGTCATCTTGCGCGGTCACATTCTCTTCATCCCTCTGTAGATGCTGGAAATCAATCATTGACCAATCGATTTCGGTTAACTCTTGAAAAGCGGCCTCTTCATGGATAAGATTGGAGGGGTCAATGTCAGGAGCGTAAGTATGCTTGCGGATTGGTGGCACAAGATCCTCAACATTATGGATCAACGCGAGCTGTCTTTTTCCCTCGGCATCATAAATTGGTTGAAAATGAGATAGATCTGTGTCCTCCGCCAGTTTGCTTGCTATCGGTCACATCTCCTTTGTCAGCCAATAGAGATCGTCATTATTGAAGTCTGAGCTGTCTTCTTTCACACCAGGATACCCTTTGATTATATCTGCCGGTTCAAGATCCGGAATCCATGTCTTGGCCCGAAGTAGCACAGTTAGCGCTCCTGATCTTGCGGCTGATCTCTTCAATTCGTTGATCCGGGCAGGTAGCATGGCCAGCTTTTCAATAGTTTCTTTTATCAGTGATGGCGAAGGCTTGTTATAAGCTGCAGTGCAAATAGCTCGCTGGGATCCAGAGAACAGCTGTTCTATCAAGGTGTAGGCCGCTTTAAGCTTCATCCGCATGTCAGAGCCCAGATGAGCAATGTGGGTCCCTGTCATGCTTGAGCATGAGTAAACTAGTCATTGATAGGATCTTATGAATTAGACAAACTGCATGAGAGGGTACTTACCAAACACAGCAGAAGTCATAGCGTCAATCTGTCGCTTTAAGCCGGTCAGTTCTTCAACCACCGGCTTCAGGTCTGCCTCTGCGTCATCAGCCTTTTTTGTTAAACCGGCCTTTTCCATCTCCCAGTTTGCATGCTCTTTGTTAAAGGATTCTTTCAGCTTCTCCATAGCTGCTAAGGCATTGGTCAGCTCTTCTTTGGCTTTGGAAGCCTCCGCTTGTTGCGATTTAACATTCTCTTGAAGGTCCGCGGTTTCAGCATCCTTCTTATTCGGCTCAGCCTACAAAGGTGAGATATATCATAAAAACAGGTTATGAAGTACCGAGCGTATAACAAGTTATGCACTTTGTACTTGGGGGCTAATGCCTATTTACTCTATCATCAATATATTTTTCACAAGTCTCAAGTACAATGCAAGAATTATCCTTAACACTTGGGGGCTAATGTACATCTGTTCAAAGTTGACGCATTGATTCAAGACCCGGTTTACCTTGGAAAGATAAACTGGCCCTTGGGGGCTACACCGATGAAAATTACAGGAATACAATGATAAAGTACTGGTTTGTTTCCAAATATCACTTGACATATGGAGGATCAGCATGCAAGGATTAAAGATATTACAAAGTCCCGGTTTATGATTAACATCATAAACCGGCCCTTGGGGGCTACTTGGGATAATACTTGTACTTTGGATTTAAGAAAGGAAAAGTGATGAAAATACCTCATAGCGTTCCTTCATCAGGTTCACCAAACTGGCTTCATAATCACGGTTTGAGTGTAGACGGTTTAGAAAACCGGAGTGGAGTTCTTGAGCGCTGAGATGGGTGTAGCTTGACAAGTCGGTGCTCCATTTGCCTTTTTCCATGGCAGCACGCTCTTCCTTGGCACTATGTTTGGCCAAAATTACAGGATGGCCAGGTGAGGTGTGGCCAATACTAGTAATGATAACTTCGCCTTCTTTGTTTCCAGCAGTCTTTGCTGGAGTTGATGGAGTGTCAGTAGCTTTCATCGGAGTAGAAGACCTGTCATCAGCCCGGATTGGATATGCCGGTTCATCATCAGGCGCAGCAGTGTCAACTTTTGGTTGTTCATCAATATTGTGGTCTTGAGGGGGTGGTTCATCAAAAGTAGCTTCAGGATTTGGACCCTGCGGTTCAACCGTTTGTTCTGGTTCAACCGTTTGCTCCGGTTCAAGAACCACCTAGTCTTCGGGCGGATTGTTCACACGAGCCTTTTTGCTATGTCTGGCTTTGGCTCTTAAACAGAAAAAGATGCGAAAGTTAAGCATAGTATATAAAGTATGGAAACATCAAAAGAGGGGGTTGAAGTACTTACCCAGCTACAGTTTTGAGAGGAGGAAGTTGGGTCGCTATTGACTCGCCAAAGGATGAAGGAGGTGTAACCTGATAATTCGAATCGGACAGATTAAGAGGTTGTCGGAAATAACCTGCCTTGGGATAAGAATTGTCAGAAGTGGGTGAGACCTCAGATCGGCGCTTTCGAACCGGGGTGTCAGGTAAACCGTCCGAAGTGACCTTTTAACCACTGTGCCGGGTTGTGCGGCGAGCCTCGTGCTGCTGCGTCTTCAAAATAAATGTTGGATCCAAGTGAGCAAGAGGATGAGAAAAGCTTACTTTTTGGACCGCTTGACGGATTTTTTTTGTTGGCATAGACTCTGAACCGGAGGAAAGGATAATTACCTCTACATCATCAGCT
Source organism: Triticum monococcum (assembly GCA_034509565.1). NCBI lineage: Eukaryota > Viridiplantae > Streptophyta > Magnoliopsida > Poales > Poaceae > Triticum > Triticum monococcum. The sequence goes on along the minus strand of CM067847.1, from coordinate 208,857,648 downwards.
CTGCTGCCCTCCACGTCCTCCTGATAAATATCGTTGTCAATGAGATGCATGAAAAGGGAACCAAGTGAATCAAGTTTTACCTCAACTTCCGGTTCATCCGGGTCGTCGTCCAGTTCCATACTGATGCGTTCAGGTGCTTTCTACTTTGTGGTTTTCTTGATGGCTTTGGTTTTAGGGTGGGCGGTTTTTGCCGCTTTCTCTTGAGGTTTCTTCTTCCAAAATGGATCATCACCCTGTTTAAGGGGTAAAAGAAGGGTATTCAAGGATTGTACAGTCTAAGGATATCAAGTGTAAAGCGGAGGAACAATACTCACAGCAGGCGGTTTGTTTTGCATGTAGAAAGGGTCTAAACTGGTTTGGCGACAGACAACTTCCGACTCGTTTAATATTTTCTTGATAGCTTCAGTAACTTCTTCATCTATTAGTTGGATATTGATATGACGTTGGGAGTCTTCTACTTCACCAGTATATTCGCACATTAAACCGGAACGGCAACTTAACGGCAAGATGCTCCAAGATATCCAACAACGGACAAAGTCTACACCTGTTAAACCGTTGGCCAAGAAGGCTCTCAGCTTGGCGAGTTGAGGTGCATACGGGGCCCGTTCCTGAGCACTTAGCCGCCGTGGAAGTGGATGAGTGTTGGGAAGCCAGTGGGCACGGTAACCCGGCAGAGGATTCTCGTTTTCAGGGGAGGTGTCTTTACAGTAGAACCAAGTTTGATTCCACTCTTTGGGGTGATTGTGTAGTTTGGCATGAGGAAATTCAACTTCTTTTCCTTTTTGAATGGAGACACCACTGAGTTCAGTATTGGGTCCGTCCACAAATTCAGTGCGTCGGTTCAGAAGGAAGAAATCCCGGAACAGTTCCACAGTTGGCTCTTCTTGGAGGTACGCTTCGTAGAAACCTGAAAGTTGCATATATTGGATACCGAGTTGGGTCCAATATCTTGAGGATGGAGTTGAAAACTGGCAAGCACATCTCGGAAAAACTTTGATCCGGGCGGTTTGAAACCACGGCCTATGTGATCAACAAACACCACTACCTCACCCTGCTTAGGGGTGGGAGGATTTTCCGGCCCAGGAACTCGCCAACGGATCTCATTCTTCTTTGGTAAAGTGTCGATCTTAACCATGCCACTTAGTTGCTCCTTAGTAACCCGGGAGGGAGCCCAGTTGCAGGAATAAAATTGCTTGGCCATTGCAAGTGAAAAGCTGGAAAGAAATACTAGTTTAACAATTCATTCATAGTGATGCATAAGGTGCAACCGAATAAAGGAATTCAAGTATGTAAGCTTGTTAAACCGGAGGATGATATAATTATGAATGACAAAACGATAAGTGGAAAAAGAGATATACACATATTATTAAACCAGAATATGACAACGGAAATCAAGGAGTTGCCGGTTTACAAGGGGACTAATGGTATGTGATAGATTGTTTTCTACAAAGGTGTAACGCCTCGGACACACCCGCCGGTGGTCATTACTTCTGGCGGGATCTAGACTGGCCCCACAGATCAATACTAGTCTTTTCTGCGCACTTTGTCCTCACTCGTGCGCACCCGGGAGCAACTTCCCGGTCGGTCACTCATCCTGACACTACTCCAAGCTGAGCACGCTTAACTTTGGAGTTCTGTCTGAATGGGCTCCCGGAAAAGAAGGAATTCCTTATTGATATGAGTAGTCTATCATCCCTAATAAGCCAGGCCATCACATACACCCCCACTCAGAGGAACCGACGTCCTCGTCGGGCCACAGGAACGTTCCCTCTTGGCACAAACGTCTGTGCTTCCAGTCCAGTACATGTGCCATGCCGTGTGCCACGACGGGTCACAAACGTCATGAACAACATGACCACGCACCTGTCCGCAACCATCCGTGTAACCGCGAGGGTCGGCTCTGATACCAACTTGTAATGCCTCGGACACACCCGCCGGTGGTCGTTACTCCTGGCAGGATCTAGACTGGCCCCACAGATCAATACTAGTCTTTTCTGCGCACTTTGTCCTCACTCGTGCGCACCCGGGAGCAACTTCCCGGTCGGTCACCCATCGTGACACTACTCCAAGCTGAGCATGCTTAACTTTGGAGTTCTGTCCGAATGGGCTCCCGGAAAAGAAGGAATTCCTTATCGATATGAGTAGTCTATCATCCCTAATAAGCCAGGCCATCACACTACAAAGGTAAACCACATATGTAATGAAGAAGATACAGATCTGAGGCAAGAACGACTAAGTAAGGTAAAACAGGTTTCACAAGATTACATGGAAATTTTGGATCTACCGTAAGACAGGAAAAGAAAAAAGATTTAGACCTAAAGGTTGGTCCCGAGGCAGTTCACAAAGGTCCAGATCAGTTTTTGTGCGCATAAGGGTTTGTTGTGATAGCAAAAGATAAGGAATGTTGTAGTTATTACACGGAATACATCAAGCTTGAGGTTTTTATCCATGGACTAAGGAGGAACAGGGAAGAACAGTGCAGGAGCTTCGATGAACTTCGATGAACAATGAAACCCTAGGTAGATCTATAGAGGAGGAAAGGGAAAGACTTACATCGGCTGTTGAAGCAGCGGAGGTACGCTACGGCTCTCTGGTGCAACCAGGTCGATGCAGCGGCCAACGGAGAGGCGGAAGCGAAGCTTGACGACGGCGGCGGCACTCGGGTGTAGGGGCGTCGCAAGGAGGAAGAAGAAGCGAAAGAGACGAAGGGGGAAAAGAGAATGACCCTTGGTCCTATTTATAAGGCGAACCGATAAGAGACAAGTGCGTGAATCAAGGAGCTTAAAATGGATAGTTAATAAGGATGTCGCCTAGATGGTTGGATATTCATTAATGAAGGGTATCTTCGGCTTCAACGAATAGATGACATCATGGCGGTTTACTACGGATCTAAAGGATGACATCACGACGGTTTACCAGATCCATACGAAGGTGCCAGGGCAAGTATTTTTCTAAGTATTGAAGATTGACATGAACAAGTTCAAATCAATCTGGGCCTAATGTTGGGGATATGACTACTGGAGGTAAACCAGCTAGGAGTGGCCAGGTTAACTACATAAATATAGAATCCCATAAAGACGTGAGGATGGTGGCGCTTTACGAAGGCCCAAGGCCCAAAGGCGGGTTAAGGCCTGCAGATGTAAACCGACTCTTTCATGTAACTTGTATTGTAAGTCAGAAGGAATAGAGACCGAGCCGGACACGTTTATGATCCGGCCTCGGGACTCTGTAAACCGGCGGGCATCAACCTCTATATATAAAGGGACGACCCGGCAGCGGTTTAGGGACAAGACACAACAACTCAAGAGCCAGGCAAAGCGGATTCGCTCCCTGGTCATCGAAACCCTAGCAATAGCAACACAACTAGACGTAGGCTTTTACCTTCATCGAAGGGGTCGAACTAGTATAAAAATCCTCGTGTCCCTTGTCCGGTTTAACCCTTGTAAGCTAACCCATAGCGATGGCTCCACGACTAAGTCCTTCCACGAGGACATCTGCCGTGACAAACCCACGACACCCACCATAATACTTATGCTCTCGAGAGAAGCCTCTAGTGAAACCTATGGCCCCTGGGTCTATTTTCCATCATGTTAATCTTCCAATACTTAGTTATTTCCTTTGCCATTTATTTTACTTGCATCTTTATTTATCTTTATCATAAAAAATACCAAAAATATTATCTTATCATATCTATCAGATCTCACTCTCGTAGGAGACCGTGAAGGGATTGACAACCCCTTTATCGCGTTGGTTGCGAGGAGTTTATTTGTTTGTGTAGGTGTGAGGGACTCGTGCGTGGCCTCCTACTGGATTGATACCTTGGTTCTCAAAAACTGAGGGAAATACTTACGCTACTCTACTGCATCACCCTTTCCTCTTCAAGGGAAAACCAACGCAGTGCTCAAGAGGTAGCAAAAAGGAAATCTGGCGCCGTTGCCGGGGAGTCTACGCAAAAGTCAACATACCAAGTACCGATCACAGACCCTTATCTCCTGCATTACATTATTTGCCATTTGCCTCTCGTTTTCCTCTCCCCCACTTCATCCTTGCCGTTTTATTCTCCCCCTCTCTCTCTCCATCCTCCCTCTCTTTCTCTATTCGCCTCTTTTTTCTCTTTCTTGTTTGCTTGTGTGTTGGATTGCTTGGTTGTCACGATGGCTCAAGATAATACCAAATTGTGTGACTTTACCAATACCAACAACAATGATTTTATTAGCACTCCGATTGCTCCTCATACCGATGCTGAACCTTGTCATGAAAGATCCGTTTTCCGGCCTTCCTAGTGAAGATGCCGCTACCCATCTAAACAACTTCGTTGATTTGTGTGATATGCAAAAGAAGAAAGACGTGGACAATGATATTGTTAAATTGAAGCTATTTCCTTTTTCGCTTAGAGATCGTGCTAAAGCTTGGTTTTCGTCCTTGCCTAAAAATAGTATTGATTCGTGGAGTAAGTGCAAAGATGCTTTTATCTCTAAGTATTTTCCTCCCGCTAAGATCATCTCTCTTAGAAACGATATTATGAATTTTAAGCAACTTGATCATGAACATGTTGCACAAGCTTGGGAGAGGATGAAATTGATGATACGCAATTGCCCTACACATGGTTTGAATTTGTGGATGATTATACAAAAAATTTATGCCGGATCGAATTTTGCTTCTAGAAATCTTTTAGATTCAGCCGCGGGAGGCACTTTTATGGAAATCACTTTAGGAGAAGCTACTAAACTCCTAGATAATATTATGGTTAATTATTCTCAATGGCACACTGAAAGATCTACTAATAAGAAAGTGCATGCGATAGAAGAAATTAATGTTTTGAGTGGTAAGATGGATGAACTTATGAAATTATTTGCTAATAAAAGTGTTTCTTCTAATCCTAATGATATGCCTTTGTCTACTTTGATTGAGAATAATAATGAATCTTTGGATGTGATTTTTTTTAAGGAATTGACAGTAGGAGATAACTCCCATTGTGTTTTTATATATCTATATAAATGGGGTGTTTACATAGACATATAAGTTGCATGACTCTGCTAATCATCTACTCCCCCTCCCCACAGACCAGGGAGGGGGGTGAAATACCAGCTCTCCACAGGAGGAGTCAGGTATGAAAAGAGATAGAAACTATCAACCTAGAGCAGTACAAAGATTAACAAATGAGCCTCTATGGGCCTCTTTGACTCTATGCTGGAGTTGACCTAGGTAATTTTTGAAGTGTGAGAACCAGGATCCAACAGTAGGGTCAACTCCACAAAAGTGTTTGTTATTCCTTTCCTTCCATAGGCTCCATCCAGCAGTGAGAAAATTTTCCATGAAAAATGTGTCATGCCGGGATTCTCTGTTCAACTTGAGGGCAGTGAGACGGTTAACAAAGGGGGTCCATTGAATACCAAGTTTGGTCCAGCATGTCCTGCTAAAATCACAGGTGAAGATCATATGGTCCACTGTTTCTTCGATTGGAAGCCTGCAGAGGAGACAGTCAAAATCATCTCCGATGTTAAAGTGCCTTCGCTTCAACATATTACGTGTGTTGAGTCTGTCGGGAAAAAAGCAGCCAGCCAAACACCTTCAACTTCATTGTACATTTTGATTTCCACAGGTGCTTGAACATGGGGTCGGTTAGGGAATCTCTAAAGGAATACGAATAGTAGTCCTTAGGTCTGAAAGTGGCCGCACCCCAAATATAGTGTCAAACATCAATAATCGATGTGGAATGGCAGATCTTGGTTAAGGTTAGCTGCACGTCACGTATTTATTCCAATGCGAGCGGTGACACAGGGAGGTGGAAGGTTTCATGCAGATCGTTGGAGGCCCAGAAGTCAGCAATTGAGATGTCTTCATCCAAAGTGAATGAGAAGGCACGCGGGTGAGAGTCATGAAGCACATCACGCGCCCACAGATCTTTCCAAACAAAGTGGTCGCACCATCCACCAACTGAACGCGAGATATGCCCCTGAAGATTGGTGTCAATTTTAGGATGTCGCGCCACCAGAAGGAGCCTGCAGGGTCCACAGCATGTGGTATTTTGTCGATGTAGAGATTGTCCCATAGCAGATTTACCCAGGGAACATCCATTTTGTTATAGAATTTGTGGAGGAATTTGAGGAGCAGGGCTTCATTATGGATTTTGATATTGATCACTCCTAGCCCAGCTTTAACTTTGGGTCGACAGACCTTGTCCCGGGCAGCAAGAGAAGAGCATTTGTCACCTTGCTCGGTTTTCTTAGTCCAGAGGCAACATCTTCTTATTTTGTCTAAGATTTCGAGAAGCTTGGGTGGAAATTTGAGTGTACACATGGCAAAAATAAGAAGTGACGTGACAGAGGCATTCAGCCAGGACAATCTGCCACCATAAGACATCATAGCAATCGTCGACGTTAAACGCCTTTCCAATCGGCAAACTAGGGGCATAAGGTCTTGGATTGTAGGTCTAGTTGTACCCAGGGGCAGACCAAGGTAGGTGAAAGGCATCGTGCCAACAACGCAGCCAAAAACCCTGGCTAGTGCGTTCGTTGAGGACGGTTCAAGGTTGATCGGAACCAAGGTAGATTTGTGAAAATTGAGCCTGAGGCCAATAGAGGTGGCGTAATCCGATAAGATCTCCTTGACCAAAGTAGTTTGACGGATGCATGCGGGTAGGAATAATTTTGGTAACAACACGTATAGAGGAAACTTTAATCCTAGGCCGTACCCTAGTAATTCCTTTAATAATTATGGTAATTCCTACAACAATTCTTATGGAAATTTTAATAAGATACCCTTTGATTTTGAATCTAATATTAAAGAACTTATTACCTCGCAAAAGAATTTCAATGCTTTGATTGAAGAAAAATTGCTTAAGATTGATGAGTTGGCTAGGAACATTGATAGAATTTCTCTTGATGTCGATTCTTTGAATCTTAGATCTATTCCTCCTAAGCATGATATCAATGAGTCTCTCAAAGCCATGATAATTTCCATTGATGAGTGCAAGGAAAGAACCGCTAGTATGCGTGCTAAAAAAGATTGCTTTATAAAAGCGTGTTCTTCTAGTTTCCATGATAATAAAGATGAAGATCTAAAAGTTATTGATGTGTCCCCTATTAAATCTTTGTTTTGCAATATAAATCTTGATAATGATGGGACTGAATATGATCCACCTTTATCTAGAAAGCGTTCCAAAAATTCGAAGTCTTTAGATCTTGATGCTAAAATTGTTAAAAATGGAATTGAAGAAGTCAAAACTTTAAATATTAGTGAACCTACTATTTTAGATTTCAAAGAATGTAATTATGATAATTGCTCTTTGATAGATTGTATTTCCTTGTTGCGAGGTGCGCACGGCAGGGTCTAGCGAATCGGGCCGACGCTGATCGCAATGTCGACCAGTCGCTACGTGTAAACTTTAGGACTAGGATATGTTTCTAAAAAATGTACTAGTATATAAAAAAGGTACACCTAAAAAATACTAGTAAAAAAAGGTCCCACTTGTACAAATTCTCAACAAATAAAAAAATTGCTACTTGTGTGTTACACTCCTAAAAGGGTATCTACTTGTACGTGTATTTTCATTTGAAATCCAACATTGTAGAAAATTAAGAAACTACTTGTAAACCATTTCTATTTTAATAATTTTATATAACTAGGTAAAAATATTAAGAAAACTTTTGTTCATGAATATTAAAAAGTGTTACACATATAAAAAATAAAAGAATATGTGCAGCAAAATATTCATCCTGTCTTTTAGTGTTGTTCATCGTATTTAAAAATCTTTATCATTTATTTTCAGAAATTTTCCTCGTTTTTTTCAAAACCATTTATCATGTATTTAGCAATAGTTCATTGTGTATTTAAAAAATGTTCTTGTCTATTTTCAACATATCTATATTGCATTTAAGTTAATTTTCAAAAAGTTTACAATAATGTATTTAAAAACATATTTTTGTGTATTTCAAAATACATCATCGTGTATTAAAAAACTTTTCACATATTATAGGGAAAAAAGTGCTACCATGACTTTACGATACTATCAGACTTTAAAATACTATCATGACTTTGGAAGTGTTCACATATTATAGGAATATTTTATCATCAAATATTTAGACGTGTTGATTGTGTATTTAAAAATACTATAATGACTTTGAAAATGTTCGTTGTATAGGTGTTTTTTTGTTTTAAAAAATGACCATTGTGTGTTCTAAAAATGTATATTATGTACTAATAAAAGTGTAATGTATAATTGAGTAATTTTCATATGTGTAAAATATATTTAAAAATGGAAAAGAAACATAGAAAAGGATAAAAAGAAAAACACAAAAGGAAAAGTTTAAAATTATATAAAAATACATAACCAATTAGAAAAAGGAAAAAATGTAAAATGAAGGGACAACCAGTAAACCAACCAAAAAACTAGACGTAACCACTTTGTTTGTGCGGAAACCATAATGGAAAATCAGATGATCTAGCACATAAAATCAAACACCCCAAAAAGAGAACTGGGGTTACTCCTTGGCCGGCGCACTATACGAGGTTCTGTTGGCAAGCGCGGCATAATGTGCGCAATAGGCGAGATATCACAGTAACATCAATTTTGACGTTTTGTACCATGTCGTCTGTTGTTGGGCCTCGACAGTGACTTCGGTCTCTCATTCTAATTTATTTGACGCCAAGGTCCGGTTTTCTCTGACCGTTTAGTTTGATGGTGACGATTGCAAGCGCAGGTTACATGGGATGATGCCCAACCGATGTTCCTTCAGTTTATTTATCTTGTTGCTAGCGACGTGTGGTTATTATGATCTTCAAAGCCTTGTGTGACAAGTGTCCCTTTTCTTTGTTGTCGGTTTAGTGCACCTCCATCGCTATCCCCTAGAACGGACATCGTATCCGTCCACGGCTGCATCCGTGAACAGTGGTACGGGAGGCAGCCATCTAACCCTAACCATCAAATGCCTGACTACATTTCTAACAAAATTTGAACAAATCTGACAAATTCAAATCATACGGTTTTCATTTAAACCGAACCAAGCCCGTGATTTTTTGACATATTTGATTAAACAAAAGCGGACATGTCATTTTTTTAACATATCGATATCATCGTTTGTGTGAATCTCGGGAAGTGAAGTTGCGAGTCACCAATCCTGGGGAATGGACGTGCCCGCATAGGAGATGGGCATCCGTCTCACATGCCCTACTCTTCCCCTACTGGAGCCCGTCGCCTGGCTATGGACGTCGCAATTGAGTTGAGGCCCATGATGGACATGGATGAGACGGCCTCGTGGTCATTGCGGCACGACGTGAATCACGCGAAGTCGCTGACGTAGGTAGTAGCTTTCCCATCCGCGGTTGCCTACTTCACCTCTGCATCCTCCTTTGTGAACATCTCCGCGATTAGGGTGCCATGCTCCTTTGCCATGATGCGTCCGTGCCATCGCTCACGGCGTATGTCGCGGGCCCTACGCATGGACTCTGCAACGCCATTGTTAATCCACAAAGGTTGTATTCTCCGCGGCCATGGCCACGACGACCTCACCGTTTGCCTCCTCGCAGTGGATCTAACATTTGCGAGCCGATGCTGCTTGAGGTGCCGCAAATTCTACCGTTCCTCTTACTACAACATCCAAACACATGGAGACCGACGGCGCATGCTCCTTCTCCTCTGTCATGACAATCTCGCAGTGCGCCTGCGCATGAGCCATGGTGAAGCCTGTAACCGGCGCGAGCATTAGCTGGTCGTCGGATGCCTTTCCATCGTTGGGTCATTGTGGCTCACCTCCGGCAAGCTCGCCGACAGTCTGACCTCTTTCTGTCCCACAGGGTCCTGGTAGCCGACCGCAAGGCGGACCAACTTGTGCCTTTGCTCCCTCGAGAGGCTCTCCCACAACACGCTAGAACTCGCCGTCATGGTGGAGGTCATGTACTGAAGAGGAACACAAGCGGGCATGGTGCAGTGCGGTGCGGATCGTGCCATGCAAGACCACGTGCAAATAGCGGGCACACGACCATTCCAAGCTCTGTATTGTTTCAATGCGGGCGTCAAAGTAGGTTTCTCGACCACCATGCATGTTTAATGCCAGTATGTGAACAGAAGGACACCCGACTTCAATGCCAGTATCGAAAAATGTCTGCCTATTTCCCATCCTTCTCAACTTCCCTCCACAATTTCTGAACCAACCAGAGCAATCATCACCAATCAAACAAAAAAAGACATCATGCACTACACGTGGCAGGATCAACGAATTTATTTTGCACCAACAAATATAGAGCGCCCAGCCTAAAAAGTTTGGATACGCGTGACGGGATCAGCGAAAATTCCAGCCACCGTATTAATCTAGGTGTAAAATCCCTAAGTTTTATCTCCACCTCAAACCCACGACCGCAACGCCGGTTCTCTCCCGCAGCCGCACCCTGGACTTGCACCGCCACTCCTATCTGACTCGCCACTGCTCACACCTCTATGGCCCGTCTCCTCGCCGGATCTAGCACCTGAGGTGCTTTTCCTCCCGTGCAGAGTACCGTCTACCCCCTTCTCTCCCCGTTGTTTTCTCACCGCTCTCTACCGGCCGCCGCCGGAGACGAAGAGGAAATCGGTAGGGAAGCCAGTCGCCACCTTTAACCTCACTGACTTCGTCGTTTCCATCCACCACCCTCCGTTTTCCTAGATCATGCTGCATGGACATGGTCAATGGCGGCGGGCCACGTCCGGTATGGAACGGTGTCAGATTTGGCTTCCCTCCGCATCGCCTCTTCAATGGTCCCCGGCAAGCAGTCCCACTGTCCGTTCCTTTTTTTGAATGAAGATGCTAGACGCGTCCGGCTTTAAATTAATAAAGCCACGAAGACAGCATCCAAATTTGCACAACACACATATCACACAACCAAAGTCTTAACAGGCCACACCGGCCACGCACATCACAACACATAGTTCGCAAGAGAGGCCCCAACCAAATCTAACTCATATGTTAGGCACCCAAAATAAAGCACAGAATTCGTTCAATTCACTTGACGGAGCCTCGGGATAATAGTCGCAATCTGCTCCATTGTGCTCTTCATAAGTTCAGCATCACATTGTTTCCCCAGTGGTGTCCAACTATGTAGAAGAAGATGGCATTTGAAAATAACATCAGTCGGGTTAGTCGGGAACTTATGCTCCATAGTCATTTTGTTTCGCACTGTCCATAAGGACCAAAGCAATGCACCCACGCAAATCCACAGGACCCTGGCCTTGGTACCCCTCTGCAATTGTAACAACGTTAACAGCTCGGTTCCCGATCTCGGGTTCCAATTCTGTTGGAGCACCTCACGCACCACGCTCCATGCAAAACGAGCAGGTGCGCATTGAAAAAGGGCATGGTTCGCATCCTCCAGCGATTCACAGACCACACAAGTCCCATTCGAGGGCCCGTCGCGTTTAGCCACGTTATCAGCCGTCGGAAGCCTATTGCGAAACATTTGCCAAAGGAAATTTTTTATCTTTAGCGGCACCCTAGCCTTCCAAAGACCCCTAGCAATATCTAAGGCGGGACCCTCCGTCAGCTTGTTATACATGGACTTAACCGAAAATTTACGAGACGCCGACAAGTCCTAGGTCACTACGTCAGCATCCTGGCTCCTGACGAGGTGACCCACTTGAGCCTGAAGCAAGTCCCAACTTGCCAGTTCTGCCGCGTTCAGCGGCCTCAGGAAATGAAATGCTGGCGGCGTCGAACGCAAGGCCTCTCCCACCAGAATATGCGTGTCCGCGACCACATAGTATAGCTGTGGGTACACCTGCCAGAGCGGCCTGTCTCCCAAGCACGCACCGAGCCAGAACCTGGTAGACATGCTGCTATTTACCTCGAATCTCGCCCCTAACGAGAACGCCGACCTAACTGCCTGGATCCCATTCCAAAACGGCGAGCCCGAGGCCTTGGCGTTAAACACATTCCCGTCCAGGAAATATTTTGCCCGAAGCAGGTCCGCCCATAGACCCGATTCGTTAGTTGCTAATTTCCACCACCATTTGGTAAGTAAGGACACATTCATAAGTTTGGAATTAGTGATCCCAAACCCACCATATTTCTTAGGGCGACACACAACAGCCCATTTCAACAAATGATATTTCTTTTTAGTCCCAGCCCCTTCCCAAAAGAATTTGGAGTGCGGGGTGTCGAACTTCCTGTGCACGCCATCTGCCAACAGGAACATACCCATCGTAAAAAGTGGGAGGGAGGACATACTAGAATTGGTAAGAATCAGTCTTGCTGCCGAAGACATGAATCGCCCTCGCCACGGACTAACCCTATTGGCAACTTTACCATACAGAGGCTCCCATTTGGAGATGGCAAGCTTCTTGTGCGAGATCGGCAGCCCCATGTACTTAATTGGGAAGCTCCCCAGCTTACAATTAAGTAGGTTAGCTATCCTCACTCTGTCGTGTTGCTCCATCGCCATCGTAATAACTTCACTCTTGTGGAAATTAATCTTAAGCCCCGATAAAATCTCAAAGGCTAGAAGGAGCAACTTGATAGATGCAATGATGTGTTCATCCGGTTGGAACAACAACATCGTATCATCGGCGTATTGCAAATGCGTCACCCCCCTGGGATGAGGTGAGGTACTAATCCTTTCACATGCCCCGCCCCTCGAGCCCTTGCCACCATCGCAGCAAGCGCATCCGCCACGAAGTTAAAGATCAACGGGGAGCTAGGGTATCCCTGATGGAGACCCCTTCTGTTTCGAAAGAATTTGCCCATCTCCCCATTGATCGTCACCGCAGTTTGCCCACAACTAACCAGGTGCATGATTCTATGAACAAAACCTGCATCAAAACCCTTTTGTGCAGCACCTCCTGCACGAACTCCCATTTCACGCGATCATAGGCTTTCTTGAAATCCAGCTTGAGCAAAACCCCTTTCCCTTTCGTACATTTGAGCTCATGCACGATCTCCGCAAGTGCAATTGGTCCCTCCAAAATATTGCGCCCCTTGATAAACCCAGTCTGGCTCCTACTTATCACCCTTTGAGCAATAGGGGCCAGCCGTACGGCGTATGCTTTGGCACACAATTTAAAAGGAACATTGATCAGCATGATAGGCCTAAACAACTTGATGCAATCCGCGCCCTTAACTTTGGGGATAAGACTAATCGCCCCGTAGTTTAGGCGGGCAAGGTCCACTTGGCCCAGCGCAAAGCCATTGATGATTGCGTGGAAAACATGTTTCAAGCACGGCCAGAATCTTTTGAAAAACTCCACCGGCCACCCATCGGGCCCAGGAACAGTACCCAATTTTATGGAGGCTAGCGCTCGATCAATCTCCTCTAGGAGAAATGACAGGCCCAGCCCTGCATTTTCTTCCTTGGACACCCGTTCGGAAGGATCCCACAGATCCTCCCGAAGGCAAAGACATTTCTCCTTGGTCGTCCCCAGCAGCCCGATGAAGAAGTCATGAATGTGGTTACGAATCGCAGCCTGGGTGACCAAAATCCTATCGTCGTGGTTAAGGCGCAGGATAGAACATTTGTGTTTTCTCCCATTAGCATGCGTGTGGAATATCCCGTATTTGCGCCGCCTTTAGTCACCCACTTGATGCCGCCTCTACGACGCCAATACTCCTCTTCGGCTCTCAATATACTGAGCACTTGATCTTCCAGCGAATATCTATGGGCCCACTCCTGCTCTAAGAAGGATCCCATGTCCGCCGCCAAGTCAAGCGTCGCAATCTCTTCCGTAAGCCTGGCGCGCTCCTTTTTGGATTCGCTGCCATAGTTCGCTCCCCAACCCCTAAGAAACACACGTAGCTTAGCCACGGCTATAGACCAAAACTCAGCTGGACCCCTTTGGGGGCCCATTTGAGACACTATAGCATCCCACCTCTCACGGACCATGGTCTTGAAGCCCTCTGCTTCGACCCAAGCCGTTTCAAAGTAAAACCTGCTACTACGACGGATCTGCTCCTCCCCTGAGGAAAAGATAAGTGGGATGTGATCAGAGCCAATCCTAGTCTCTACCACTAACGAGCACATTGGGAAAAGCGCTTCCCACTCCGGCATGAAAAATACTCTATCGAGAATAGACCTAACCGGGCGAAGCTGTTTGTTTGTCCATGTAAATCTTGTCCCTGCACGTGCTGCCCCTCGCAAAGAGGCCGCCGCAATCGCATTGTTGAAAAGTAACACCCTAGACCAGTCCACATTATCGTTGTTCTTGTCTGCGCCCGAGCGGATCAAGTTAAAATCACCCCCCACTATGACCGGGAGGTTGGCTGCCCATTTGGCCCCCACCATCGCAGAGACCTCAGCCAGGAAATTCACAGATTTTGAGTGGTCCGCAGGCCCGTAAACGCATATAACCACCCATATCAGGTTCGAAGCTTTGTGCCTAATCATAGCCATGATGCAAAATACACCAAACTCCCACAAGATTACATCACATACATCATTCTTACAACCCATGAGGAGGCCACCCGAATGCCCATAGGAAGGAACCCAGTGCCAATCGAAACTCTGAAGAGGATCTATCGCAAGTAAATCACGAAAAGTAAAATCGGCCTTGATGGTTTCCTGTAACGCAACAATGTCAATGCGCTCCTTGGCCATATACTCCCTAAGCTATGTGTGATGCCCTACGTACCCACAGCTATGAATGTTTCAAAATAAGAAAGTCGTTACAAAATCCGATTACGTAGGCGAACTCCTCGCGAGCTCACCACCTTGGGCACTCTCTTCCTTGCTGGAGCACGGCTGGAAGAGGGGATATCAGATACGTCCCTCGACTCTGCCTCCCCTTCGGGCCCAGGAATCACCAACTGCCCCCTAGACAGTTGTTCATCACATCCGATTCACGGCAACGAGCCGCCGCCTCGGCCAGGGCAGCTTGTGCCTCCTCACGAGCGCGTACTAACAGAATAATAACATCAGGGCTAGCCCCCTCCTCCACCCCACTATCATGTAGAATCGAAGCAAGATGCTCATCCAAAAAAGCGCTGAGAATTTTAAAATAGGGGGGCGGGGTTACCTGTCACGTCAAAGTTCTTGTTAGACGCCCGCAACTTCACGCTCTCCAGGGATGAGAGGTCTCTCGTCTTGGCCTTCGCCCTAGCGCTCGGCTCCCTCGTCGCCACCGGCGTGGCCTTGGAACGCTTGGCCTTGATGCCCACATCCCCCGCCGCCAGCTTCATCCCCAGCTCACCACGCAGGGTAGCTGCCACGTTTGGCATGGACTGGGCCACGCTCTTGGGCCTCGGCTTCCTGCCGACCGTCTTCTTCGGCGGCCTGCCCGCGCCCCGCGCGCCCCGCTTGCCCAGAGCTGGGGTAACTCCTTCAGCGATCAGCGTGTCGCCCCCACCATGCGCGGCCACTGGAGAGGAGGGAATTGAGGACCTCCCCCCACCAGCCCCTCGCCAGCAACAACCCCCGACACCAACGCAAGGTTGGAGCCAGCCACCGGAATCTGCAGCGGCAAGTTGGACCCGTACTCATCAAAAGCTCCCACCAGATCACGCGCTAGGCTAAGCCCGCTCACAGCAGTATCCTGAGTCGCCACCACCATCGCCCGCCCTTCCATCACCCCAAGCTTGACCCACGTTTTGGTGTCTATGGAAGTGTCTTGCATGCTATCGTCCAGCTCATCTTCCTGCCCCCCCCCATCACCACGTCCTGCCTCGCTTCCTGCCGCGTCTGCCCTGATGCTTGCCCAACATCCGCCTTGCCCTTGCCAGCACTAGGAGCCGTGGGATCAGGACCACTTGGTTTGGACGGTGGGGAAGGTTGGGGAGCCCCCGACCCCCCAGCACCATGACCCAGATCCACCAGCGCCCCTATGGTGGCTCGGACGCCCAATCTCTACCTTGATCTGATATCCTTCACTATTAAACCACACTTCCACCATTCCGTTCAGCTTCTCTGGTGACTTACACGCCAGTTTCATCCTCACCGGCCCCAACCGAATTAGAGAGAGTTCATCCACCACAATCGGCCGCCCCAACATCTTAAATCCTTCCTTGATCCTCTCCTCCCTACGGTGTTTTTGGGGAATGCCATGAAGCTTAACCCACACTTCCGGCATGGCCATCGGCTGCATCACCTCGTGTAGCCTGTCCCGCACCCTCGCGGTAATGTCATGAGAGGGAAGAAAAAGCTTTCCACTTTACTTGGCCATGTGCAGAAGATCAGCCGAGGGAAACACCACCAAAAAATCATCATCGCTAACCTGCGTAACCTTCCAGTCCCACTCACCTGTGACTATGTTCTTGAGCTCTTGTTGCAGAATACGCAGACTCAACTTGCCCGGATCCGCCGACAGGATCGCTGCATTTTCCACCTTCTGGTCGATAGGCCGCTCCTCCTCAGCGTCTTCGGCAAAGTCGAGGCAAAAGAAACCTTCTCCGAAAATCGCACTCCCCATGATCTGCAACTTGGCCGCCCTGCCGCGCGAAGGGCAATAGGCAGAAGCGTGCCCCTCCTACTTGCACAAGACACACAGGGGCTTAAAGATGCACTTGGATTGGTAGTGCCCAAGTCTACCGCACTTGAAACACTCCACATCCGGCACATCTTCCACCGGAATGGGCTCCCCTGCCGTTCCTTTAGCGGACGGAAGCGTCGCCACCGTGAGTGGCTCTGCCATCGCCCTATGATGCTGGGCAAGGGGGTCCCCATGCCCCCCTCCGCAGTAGGGGTGCTCCACCGTCTTGCGCTCCAGCCCCGACGATGCTGAGTGGCCTTCTTCCTGTTCTTCTTGTCTTCCTGCTGTTGGATCCATCTGCGCGCCTCGCGCCTCCTGAGCCTCGTGCGCCTCCCTCTCACCTTTGTTGTCGACACGACAACGCATCGCCCTCTTCGCCTTCTCGCGCAGATCCCGCTCCCTCTTGCGCTCCACCTCCAGATCCGCCACCTCCATCGGCCTCTTCTCCGCCCGCAGATCCCCCATCACCGCCGCCGCGTAGGAGATGAGAAGGGGAGAGAGTGGTGGAGCTCACTTGATGCGTCGAGCCAAGTGAGCCCAGCGCCGCACTTCTCGCTTTGCTATGGGAAACCCGAACCAGGGTTCCCGACTGCCCTTCCTGACCCATATATATCCAGGCGCAGGTCTAGTGGGAGGGC
This sequence comes from Triticum monococcum, assembly GCA_034509565.1. Taxonomy (NCBI): domain Eukaryota; kingdom Viridiplantae; phylum Streptophyta; class Magnoliopsida; order Poales; family Poaceae; genus Triticum; species Triticum monococcum. Next base: position 208,840,587 of record CM067847.1, on the reverse strand, counting down.
TGCTTGGTCCGGGCCTCGTGCCACCCTCGACGGGCCGAGCCGTGACACCCTCTGATATCCCCACCGCAATGGGCATCCCCGCGCTTCCTGGGTCCAAGGCATCCAATGTGGGCCCCGCCCCACACAAGCCCCGTCCGGCCCGCGGCCCAGAGCCGGGAACCCTAGGCCCCAGAGCCAGAGGCGCCCCTTCCCTGAGCCACTCCTGGAGAGGCACGACGAGGAGAGGGCTGGGCCAAGCACGGCCACTCCTGGTCACCCTCCGCCACCGGCGACACCCCCGCGCCTGCAAGCAAATCGACCGTCTTGGACTGGATAGCACCAGCCGCCGCCACTACAGCATACCCACTGGATGGCGATGATGGTCTCCACACCCGCGCTGCCAACGCCCGGTGGCCCTGCCTCCCGGCGCAAACCTTCGACGTTGGCACGACGCACCCGACCGCGCCGTTGCAACAAAAGCCACAAAGTCACCAATCGTTGGCCCCGCCGGCGTCGGCCTTCGGTCCTCCGCTTCCACCTCCTCCACTTCACTCTCCACCTCCGACTCCGACCCCGCGAGCGCCCAAAAGCGGCTATCCCATGGCCACGGCACCTCTCCCACCAACACCGCCAGAGCAGGGCCGGGAGGGCCACGCCCCGGCGAGCTCCCCGCGCCCCGTCGGACAAGCAGCCAGCCATCCGCCGGCGCCGAGCTCTCCGCCACGAGCGCGTCGCCCGCACGTTCGCCCGACCCAAACACCAACGACTTGCTCATTTCGAAACCTTCTCCAATCCCCCCACTGTCCGTTCGCCTCAGGTATCTCCCTTATTTGATTCCTCGTCCAGACCTAGCCTCCTCAGATTTCTGCTAGCTTTATAGATCTTCTTAATTGCCAACTAAATTACTACAAACAGGCATCCCTGCGACCTTGTTGTCTTCTACTCATCTGTCAACCCATTACTACCGATTCCAAGCAAGGTTGCTATTCAACTTCAGAGTGCGGCTGTTTTGGACACGGTGGTCGCTGGTCAGTACTATCTCACTGCTGGTAGTTTTCTCGTGATGTTTTTGCAGTTTCGATAAGGAGAGTGCTGTTGTCTCTAATGTGAATCTTGGTGACGGTCCGTTCATGATAGCAAGGACTAGCTGCCAACATGTTCAGCGTGACATTTCTCGTCAGCCTCAACCATGTTATGTTATCTAATCTGCTGTGTTATCCTTTGTGTCGTTGCCACTGGGCAACTCTCTCGCTCACGATCGAGAGATTCAGGTGCAGCTGAAGTTCAGAAAGGCACGAAGTGGTTTTTCGCAGCTAACTTGCTTGCAGTCTTTTCTGTTTTTCTCTCTTCTTATTCCCTGCGCAACAACGCCGCCCGATCCATGCGCCACGCCCGCTCTCGACGTGCCATCCCACGTCGAGCGGATCATGACCACGGGCGCGCTGCTACCGGCCCGCCGTGAACGGAGCACGACTCGGCCTCCTATCTTCTACGCAAAGGAAACAAATGTGACGCTATGCAAAGCTGTCACGTACAATGACATAACAGAAAGAAAAAACTAGGCTAAGTCCTTGATCATCATGACTCAAGTAAAACCTAACAAATCACCTCCTTACTTGCGTCGTCCGAGCTGCACCTCCTCGACGCCAATCCTCCTTTTCAGTTCCAAGAACTGAATTCTCCCCAGAGACTTGGTGAGCACGTCCGCGAGCTGATCTTCAGTGCCCACATAATTGATGTCGATCTTACCAGTCTCAACACAGTCTCGGATGAAATGATACCTCAAGTCAATATGCTTGCTGCGATCGTGATGCACCGGATTCTTGCTCAACGCGATCGCCGATTTGTTGTCCACCAGCAGCTTGACACTTTTCGTTTCAGTGCCCTGAATGTCAGCAATCAGCCGGCTCAGCCACACTGCCTGCATAGCTGCCGCCGCTGCTGCCACGTATTCTGCCTCGCAGGTGGACATAGCGATGATCTTCTGTCTCTGTGACGCCCAGGTAATCAGATTTCGCCCCAGAAAGAATACAGCTCCGCTTGTGCTTTTTCGATCGTCAAGATCACCACCATGATCGCTGTCGTTGTACCCTACAAGGTCTGGCTCATCCCCTCTGCCTCGCTGGTACTTGCATCCATGATGGATTGTACCACTGATGTAGCGCAACAGATGTCTCACCGCGGCCATGTGCTGAGCTGTTGGCGCCTCCATGTAGCGGCTGACAATCCCAACCGCGTAGGCAATGTCAGCCCGGGTGTTTGCTAGATAGCGCAGGCTGTCCACCACGCTCGTGTAGTAAGTCGCGTCCATAGCTGGGCTCCCGTCGCTCTTTGACAGCCGCAGGCGATTCTCCATCGGTGTCGAGCACGGCTTGCACCCTGTCATCCCTGTTTGCTCGAGGATCTTGCGGGCATAGCTGCTCTGACAGAGTGTAATGGCGTCGCCCTTCTGTTCGACCTCGATTCCGAGGTAGTAACTCAGAGGGTCGAGATCACTCATGCTGAAAGTGTGCTGCATCTCCGCCTTGAACTCTGCGATCTCACCGGCGTTGGCGCCCGTGATGATCAGATCATCCACATACACCCCCACAAGCAGGAGGGTGTCGCCGCTGCCGCGCTTGTACACAGCATGCTCAAGTGGGCTCCGCTCGAAGCCGAGCGCCGCGAGCGCACTGTCCAGCTTGATGTTCCAGGCCCGTGGTGCCTGGCGTAACCCATACAGCGCCTTGCGCAGCTTCAGGACACCTTGTGTGTTGCTGCTGTCGATGAACCCCTCTGGTTGCCGCACGTACACCTCTTCTGCAAGTTCTCCGTTGAGGAAGGCAGACTTCACGTCCATATGATGAACATGCCAGCTGCGGTGCGCGGCGAGCGCGACGAGCACGCGCACGGTCTCCATCCGCGCCACCGGCGCGAACACCTCCTCAAAATCAATCCCCTCTCTCTATGCATATCCCTTAGCAACCAAACGAGCTTTGTGCTTGATCACATTACCTTGAGGGTCTTTCTTGATCTTGAACACCCATTTCAACCCGATGGCCCGGTGTCCAGGAGGGAGCTCCGTCAACTCCCATGTCTCGTTGTCGTGGATGGCCCGCATCTCCTCTTCCATGGCTTTTCTCCAGCACCCCTCGCCAAGTGCGTCGTCGACGCTGTCGGGCTCCTCAGCAGCAAGCAGACACAGCCCGCTGTACTCGATCTCGACCGGCTCTGCGTGGTCGATCACTTCCTCCATCATGCGAAAACGGCGCGCCACCCCTTCTGTGTCGTGAGTCTCTCCTGTAGGAGGTGTCACGAACGGCACAGGAGTTGGCTCCGGCGTTCTTGGCTCGCTGGACGCTGACGGAGAGCACAGTGTCGCCGGGGGCGCGTCCGGAGCGCGGTCGCTGTCGCTGGTGAGTTCAGTGTTGTCGACGGTGTACTCGACAGTGAAGATAGCAGGTGCGCCCACGGGCACTGCCGCATCAGGTGCTGCTTCCCAGTTCCAAGGTCGGTCCTCATCAAAGATCACGTCGCGGGTGACATGCAGCTTGCGGGTCGCTGGGTCGTAGACGCGATATGCCTTGCTGCCGTCCTCGTACCCTATGAACACCATGGGCGCCGCGCGGTCTGACAGCTTGGTGACACCCGGACCGACTTTCTTCACGAAGGCGGTGCACCCAAAAGTGAGCAGGTAAGCCACATTCGGACGTCGACCGTGCCAAGCCTCGTATGGGGTGACGCCGTCTAGAGCACGCGTGGGCGCTCTGTTCAGGATATGCATAGCCGTCTTCACAGCTTCACCCCAGAACTCACCAGGCACATTCATGGCTTTGAGCAGACTGCGAGCGGTTTCAACCACTTTCTGGTTCCGGCGTTCCACGACGCCGTTCTGCTGTGGGGAGTACGGCGCCGTCGTGTACCTCTTGACCCCATTCTCATCGCAGTATGACTTGAAGGCGATGGAGTTGAACTCACCGCCCCGATCTGTTCTGAACGCCAGGAGCTACACGCCGCGCTCGCTCTCGGCAAGCGCCTTGATCTTGCGGAAAAACTTGAACGCCTCATCCTTTGTGTGCAGCATCTCCACCCACATGTAGCAGCTGTAGTCGTCGACGATGAGGAGAAAGTATCGGTTGCCGCTTGGTGTCACTGGCGTCACCGGACCGCACAAGTCACCGTGCACCAGCTCGAGGCCGCGCTCTGCGTGATACGAGGATGCGCGCGGAAACGGGGTGCGGTGCATCTTGGCCAGGGCGCACCCATCGCAGAGCTGATCCACCCGTGCGATCGGCGGCATGCCGACGACCATGCCCTTGTTGGAGAGGTCGTGGAGTGCCCTGAAGTGGAGGTGCCCGTAGCGTGCGTGCCACCGCCACGCCGCGTCGTCGACCTTGGCGAGGAGGCACACCGGCCCCGTGACATCAAGTTGTAGCGTGTACAGGCGGCTCCTGGAGCGGCTCACACGCGCTAGCAGCAGCCTCTCTTGGTCGAAGATGCTCATCACGCCGTCTTCGACCACCATCTTGCAGCCCACCTCGTCGAGCTGCCCGATGCTCACAATGCTGCTCTTCAGCTGGGGTATGAAGTACACCCCCGTCAGTGCACGATGCGACTTGTTTCTGCAGTTGAACACCACCGTTCCACGCCCACGGATGTCAACTGACGAGCCATCGCCGAACCTGACCGTGCCAGTCACCGTCTCATCGAGCGCGGAGAACACGGTCCGTTCGCCTGTCATGTGATTGCTCGCGCCCGTGTCCGGGTACCAGGCGTTGCACGCCGTCTGCACCGGGATCACGCTCTTCTCGTTGAGGAAGACGCGCTCGCGTGCTGGCTCGACGTGGATCTGGGCGAGTCCGCAACTCACCGCCATGAGCAGCGCAGACTGATCCTCCTGCGCCTGGTTGAGGTTGGCCTCTTCCTTGCGCTGCTGCTTGGGCTTGGTGCAATCCCGAGCCATGTGGCCCTGGATGCCGCAATTGTGGCAGTTGCCCTTGAAACGAGACCCGCCGCCCGACGCCCCTCGGCCACCGCCGGGCGCGCCATCTCCGGGCGTGCTGTCCCTGCCCTTTCCGCCACGTCCTCTGCCGCGGCCGCGACCGCCACCGCGGCCGCCGCCACGACCACCGCCGCGTGATGATCCCTCGCCCTGCTCGCGCTGCTTGTAGCGCGCCAGCCACTGCTCCTCAGTGAACAGCAGGTTTCCGCCAGCCTGTCTTGAGCCGCCGTGATCGAACCTCTCCTCGGCCGCTTTGAGGCGGCCTGTCAGATCCTCAATGCTCAACGTATCGAGATCAACAAGTGTTTCAATGGACAGGGCGATCTGCGAGTACCGTGGAGGCACTACACGCAAGAATTTCCTTACTGCCTTCTCCTCGGTGACCTTGTCGCCAAGGATGTTCAGGTTGGTGACCATGGAGCTGAGCCGCATCGCGAAATCGTCCATGGTCTCCCCGTCGCGAAACTCGATAGTCTCGAAGTCCCGCGCCAGCGACTGTGCCTTGGCTCCACGCACACGGTCGCTGCCGATGCGCATGGTGGCGATCGCATCCCACGCCGCCTTCGCCGACGGCTTGACGGCCAGCGTGCCCACCATCTCAGGTGGCACCGCTCCAAGGATGGCCTCTAGCGCCAAATGATCCTCGTGGAAGTCAACGTTGCCGTGCTTGACGGCGTCCCAATAGCCACGTGCCTCCAGCTTCACCTTCATCAGGAGCGACCAGTCGTTGTAGTTGGTCTTGGTCAGCATCGGCCAGTTCGCCGATCCGGACTCCCGGATCACCTTCTGCACCACCGGCGCCGCCAGCTCGCGCCCGCGCACCGTGCGGCTCCGGCCGCGCCTCAGGGGCGACCGTGACGGGGACCGCGACCGCGGCGGCGTCTTCGACCCGGAGCCGCCCGCCTTAGCTGCATCAGCCGGCGCCTTGCTGCCGGCCGCCTTGCCACCGGCCATGTCCGCAGGATGTAAACGGGGCTCTGATGCCACTTGTCGTTGACACTGGGCAACTCTCTCGCTCACGATCGAGAGATTCAGGTGCAGCTGAAGTTCAGAAAGGCACGAAGTGGTTTTTCGCCGCTAACTTGCTTGCAGTCTTTTCTGTTTTTCTCTCTTCTTATTCCCTGCGCAACAACGCCGCCCGATCCATGCGCCACGCCCGCTCTCGACGTGCCATCCCACGTCGAGCGGATCATGACCACGGGCGCGCTGCTACCGGCCCGCCGTGAACGGAGCACGACTCGGCCTCCTATCTTCTACGCAAAGGAAACAAATGTGACGCTATGCAAAGCTGTCACGTACAATGACATAACAGAAAGAAAAAACTAGGCTAAGTCCTTGATCATCACGACTCAAGTAAAACCTAACACTTTGCAGGGTATAGGAGGTGGGAGATCCATAAATCATAATGCTATTTGATCTAAGATCCTCCAAGTTCGGCCGAAGGAATCATTCAAGTTATTTTACGAATTATTTTCGAAGCAGCCCCCACTCCAGTGAGATGGCTGAATTTGTAGGCGCACCACCTGTTCCCTTTAAAAATACCAACCAATTATGTTCATACCAGGTTCTAGTAAGTAAGATCCACCAGTTTATGTTGTAGTTCCCATCTAGTCTGTCTCATTGACTTCTATGTGTCAAATCATAGCTAGCTACAAGGCGCAAGTATATTTGATTTATTTCTCTATGGTAGATGAAATATGTCAAAATACGTATGATTCTCCCAACTATGCTAGCAGTACTAGCCATGAGGGAATCCCCACCTAGTCTGATTGATTCCTAAATGTATTCCAGTCCAGTTTAGCATATTTTTAAGTAGTAGCTTTGTATTATCATTCAGAGCTGGCGGGTTACAAAACTACCTAGTTTACTATAGTAATAGCACTTCATTATAATGACAAACACAACATTGATACAAGTGCATGTTAATGGAGCATGGGCTATTATCTCCACATAAAGCAACGAAAGCTTATGATAAGATAGCATGATAAATCACCGAATGTGGAGTATAGTGCAAAAGCCAAGAGAAGAGTCCATTATAGTGAAGATGATGATGATGAGTTCATCGTAAAACTCAATCACCAATGATGTCAGATATCTAAAACTGAGCTTTAATCACTACTAGAAAAATGGCTGCTAGTGGCGCACTTGTTTTCGCTACTAATGGTGCACTATAGGTGCGCCACTAGCACCACACCATTAGATTTTTTTATTAATGGCGCACCACAGGTTCGTCATTAGTATAGCCCACGGTGCGCCATTAGTATCTGGTATACTAATGGCGCACCACGCAGGAGTGCGCCATTAATAGTAATTTTTTTCAATTTTTTTTAAATTTTTTTTAAAATTTTTTCTTAATCTCGGGTCACTATGGCTTAATCTCGGGTCAATATGCTTAACCCCAGCACCACCTCACTTCACAGGCACTTATTGATATATCTATCATATCAATCCTATTAAACCTTGCTGATGTCTAAGACTTAGTTCATGAGTATGATGAAATTTTGAAAAAATATTTCAAACTTCCCGGTCATATTACGTATCATATTTTGAAAAATAATTCAATTTTTTTCGAAACCAATTTTTTTTGTTAGTAAGTTTGAATTTTTTTGAATTTTTTGCCTCCAAATCTTAAAAGCGCCGTAACTTTTTTTGTTAGGTTTTTAGGGATTTTGAAAATGTTTAACGGGATTCCCCCAGTTAAGTTTGGATGTAACTTTTCAAGTAGATGATTTTTCATATAGAAAACTTTTTAATCCGAGTTCGTATGCAAAAGTTATGCCCATTTTACAAATTCTAGAGAGATTTTGCAAATAAAGTCGAAATTCATATTTGTAAATTTTCCCAAAAACTAGACCACATATCACATAGGAAACTTATTTTCTTTTATTTTTTTGACATTTCCATCAATTTCTTTTATTTTTTTTAAACTGAAAAGGCGGTCGGGGGGGGGGGGGGGAGGGGTGCATTCGGTGCAAGTTTTGGGCCAAGTTAGTAATGGCGCACCGTGGATGTGGTGCGCTATTACTAGTTAACTAGTAATGGCGCACCACACCCACGGTGCGCCATTACTAGTTTAAAAAAACAAATTCTGATTTTTTTTTGAAAAAAACTTAGTAATGGCGCACCAGTTGACAATGACGCACTGTCCACAGGTGCGCCATTACTAGTTTTGAAAAAATAAATAAAAGAAATTTGAAAAAAAATTGAATTTTTTTACTAGTGGCGCACCGTGGATGTGGTGCGCCATTAGTAGTTTAATTAGTAATGGAGCACTATCCACTGGTGCGCCATTACTAGTTTTGGAAAAAAATGAAAAAAAAATTGTTACTAATGGCGTACCGTGGATGTGGTGCGCCATTAGTATTTGGACACTAATGGCGCACCTACACATGGTGCGCCATTAGTATATAGTAATGGCGCACCACATGTCTGGTACACCATTAGTGGCCATATCATGTATAGCCCTTTTTTTACTAGTGAATTTCAGCCCACTTGCAACAACAACGAATATGTTGTCCTGACTATATATGTGTGTGCTACAGATCAGACAAAAAATAGACGGTACATCTTATGACGACCATACTCTTTCCATATACAACTTGATTAATCTCTTGGTTTGTCTTTAGGGGCCCAAGCTATGATTATCGAGGCAGAGTGATGCTTCCTTTTGAAGAAAATGGATCGTGGGGTCCTATTGGACAAACAGATCTTTGATGGCAATGATCTTGGTGATGTATGTGAGAAAGATAATGGCTTCTTTTGTTCTGGTTAGATATCTCGAGCCACTAAATTTATTTGTCATTTTCATTTGGATATGGTTCTCTTATCAGTATAGATAAAATTTCTTGATGGATATTATGAAAAGTAGTGTATTGTAAAATGTAGAATTTTAGGTAATATTTACATAAGCTACAGTCAGGAGAACATGGTTACTACTAAACTGTGGAATTTTGTTGCAATGATAGATGTTTTTCTGTAACTCATGCTTCCTTACCGATTTGTTTATGTCATTGTTGCAAATTCTAGCCTTATTCTTGTGATGGGATGATATGCAAGTCATCTTCCAAAAAGTTGGGATGGACAAGGACCAGAGCAACTCTAGCTACCTACAAGAAGTCAGGAGAAAAAGTGTTCAACAAATGTTCCTTTGATGAAGAGGAGAGTTGTACAATTATGTTTGGGAGTCAAGACCACTCATTTATTAATCTGTTTCTTAGTTTGTATTGATGCTACATGTTACATCAGTTGGTGATGTAGCTTTTGTGTTATTTTAGCTTATGGGGAATGTGAACTATGAACCGTGATGTGGAACTATGGCATCGATGTTTATAGACTAATCAATTGTGATGTGATGTGAAAATACCTGGTGTTGGATAGTTGACTTGGTCAATCAAAAATTAGCCTCCATGGAATCGGGCCAACTAATAATTGTAGAGAAAAATAATTTCAAAAAAAAAATTGCCACGGCCTCATAGAAATTTGGGCTGGATCAACTAGTATTGGCTCAATCACAATTTGGGCTGGGTCAACCAGTGGCCTCATAGAAATTTGGGCTGGATCAACTAGTATTGGCTCAATCGCAATTTGGGCTGGGTCAACCGACGACGTCATAGAAATTTGGGCTGGATCAACCAACATTGGGCTGGATGGCCATCATGTAGCAACAACGCATATGATGTGTTGTTAGGCGCTAACTCTATATGTTGCTATCCAGCAACGCTTCTTGACACTGTTTACCCTGAACTTGTTGTTGATGGCCACCGACAAGGCAAAATCCTCGGCTCCGGCTGCACGCTCGACTGCTTGGTTCGAGCCAGCCCTGAGCGCGTCCACCATCGTAGAAGAGAAGCACCTCGCCGCCGTGCTCCCGCTGATAGCGGGCGACAGCAATGAGGGAGAGAGAGGGCGCTCCGGGTCGGCTCCGCCAAGCCGGAAGCTTTGGGCGACACCTTTTACCCCTTCTTCAGCACAGCATCCTTGCTGGGTTGGTTCCCCCTGTCTCTAGTTTCTTCTATGCCATCCTTTGGCATTACAGGTTCCAAGCCCTCCATATTCATCCCAACTCCATCCTCCTCCTGTCGATCTATTCCTTTTACTGCGAGGCGTTCATGGGGGTGATGCCCTCCATTGCGCTATACCGCCACTTCTTCTACCTTCGGATAAGCGGCAACCACTGCTCGAGGTGGGCCAGCTTCATCGCGCCCAATGGAAGCAACGCTATCTCTTGGACCGTTAAGAAGGTGGAGGTCTTCCGGAACAAGTGGATCTTCATGGACGCCAAGCGCACCCACGCCTGGCTGGAGCTGCCGACTATGCCGCCAATGCCCCTAGAAGGGTGGGCTCACGAGAAGCTCACCGACCCCCAGGAAGAGATGTTGCTGGAGAGGATGACGACTGACCTAGAGGCGGAGGACCCGATGGCAGAGAAGCAGACAGGGGCCATGATCGTCAAGGAGTTGCTGACACAGTGCCTGGCTCTGCTCCAGGCGCACTTGCGCCCCTGTGGAGATTTAAGGGCGCGGAAGTCGACCTCCGGCTGCGCCCGGACAACTTGCCCGATGAGGAGCTGAGCAAGGTCATGCGCACCCTGCTCGGAAAGGACCAGGGTTGCCCCCCGGACTCCCATCTCCTGTTGTACTGCCACACTGATGGAGAGAAGGTGGTCGCTGCCTTTCCCACCTTCAACGAGTGTCGGCTCATGTCGCGGAAGCCTTCTCTTCCCCCCCATGGCTCCCCGATGCCAGTGTCCTCTGGCAATCTCGAGGAGGAGGAGAGGTCGGACTCGGAGGCGACCCTGGAGGGGTGGGGAGACCTCTCCCCCGCGGCAAACCGATTCCTCCGCGGACTTTCTGATGACGACGACATCGGTGAGCACCCAGTCAGGGAATCGCCGCTCCCCACCGGGGTCACCACGAGGTTCGCGCGCACTCCCGGAAGAGGTTGAGGCAGGGGATCCTAAAGAGGGACAGCTCGGCGCTGATTCCTCAACGCGGCGGCCCCACCTCACCACCGGCCGCCACCACCGCAGAGTCGACCGCGTGCCTGTCCGCCCCTAAGAGCGCGACAACGCCCGTGCTTGGGAAGCTTGAACTCCTAAGCAGGAAGAGGGAGTATATCACCGAGGATCAGTAAGTGTATCCCCTTGCCCTTGTTCTTTAATCTTCATGCAATACTCAATGTCTCCGTCTTGATGCCAGGCTGACACTGGTGGCGAAGAGGAAGGAGGACGCCAAAGCTGCCAAGGCCAAGTGACTTGTCATGGTCGCAATGACTCTGGTGCGGAAGGACGAGGGTGCCTCCCGTGTCCCTGCGACGTGGTCACCCTCCCGAGGCTCTAGAGCCCAGCCCCAGGAGAAGGCAGTCCCTGCGGCCGAGGCAACTCCGGAGGCGCTTGCCCTTAGCACGCCTGCTGAGGACCCAAAGGATCCAAAGCCCTTGGCCCCTTCTGCTGCTACCGCCTTGCCAGGCTTGACGCCGGCACCACTTCCTCCCCCCATCATCTTGCCCTTGGGCCGTGGTTCTTCTGCCGTGCCCGGTGCCCTGAAGGAGGCCTTCTCTGCGCTTGACCAGCTTCGAGACGACCTTCAGGGCCCCGACCAGCATAGGGTGTCAGGGCGCCTGGAATTGGTCTCGGGGTGGCTTCGGGCCGACTCGTCCGTTAGGGCAGCCTGGGCCCAGGACGTGACGGCCTCAGAGGAGGGCCAGAAGGTGGCCGCCCTGGCCACAACCACCCGCGACATGGCGTTGAAAGACGCCGAGGCCGCCGGGGAGCGCTGCCGCGTGGCGGAGGCCGAGCTGAAAACCCTTCGTGACGAGCAGGCCACCCGCACCTGCCAGCTCGAAGAGCAGGAGGAGAAGCTGAAGACCTGGGAAGCTGTGATTGCTGATCGTGACACCGACAAGGAGCAGGTAGCCTGTGAACATGCTTCGGAGCACGGCCGCCTGGACAAGCCGAAGGAGGAGGTGGAGGCGGCCCAGGCATCCCACGCCAGCGCAGAGCATGGTGCTTCCACTTGTATGTGGGTGGGGGCTCCCTCTGAGGGGAGACCCCGGGGCGTGTACAACCCGCCCTGACATGTGGCTTGCACGGTAGGGCTAGAGGAGGTGTGTACGGGCACTCATGAGCCAGCGCGGGACTCATGAGGCCCTACCTCAAGGTGGGTTGCGCCTAAATTTGTCTTGGAACACCGGTGGCAGTCCTGCGACATGGTCAGACAACCTGCGCCGAGTGAATCTCCTGAGGTTATTGCATGAGAAGGCCAAACTCCAATGAACCCAGGAGGTGATGTGAATGGGACCAGCCCACCAGACAGAGCTCAGCTGCTGGGTTTATCGACGCTGCAGGGATGGACCCGAGCATAGACGTCATGCCAGTCTTCTCATAGGGAGGTCCTGAAGAAAGACAACCAGCGTGTGGCTCCCAAGGTGACGAGGCATAGGGTCGCGTGCCCTCACTCATCCGCCCATGATTAGCTAACGCGAGGACAAGGCACGAAGGACCATGGGAGGTGACGTACATGGGAGCTGGCCCGCGAGCCGGAGCTCAGCCTCTTGGGTTCAGCGACGCTGTAGGGACAGACCCGAGCACACACGTCGTGCCAGTCCTTAATCATGAGGCAGTTGTGGGTGGGTTTGCAAGGGCGTACGATGTTCATGGCAATGAAGTACTGGACAGGCAGATGATAATCATAAAGCAACTCATGGAAGAAGGTAAAGCTAGTTCTGATAGATGCAGGAAGGATACACGCCGCAGGGACGGACCCATGCGGCTTGGGGATAATGCAGCCCGAGGGCGCCCCCAACTGAACAAACCAAAGAGATGTCACCTGGCACCGTTGCTGAAGAAGTGTTGGGGTAGGTGAAGATGCGTGCTGCCAAAGTCACTCCTCATGAGTCGCTCAGGCCCTGAACCTCGGGAGGCTCTGGAGACCTGGGGGCTCGCGAGGATTGATAACCCACAAGTGTAGGGGATCGCAACAGTTTTCAGGGGTAGAGTATTCAACCCAAATTTATTGATTCGACACAAGGGGAGCCAAAGAATATTCTCAAGTATTAGCAACTGAGTTGTCAATTAAACCACACCTGGAAACTTAGTATCTCCAACAAAGTGTTTAGTAGCAAAGTAATATGATAGTAGTGGTTAGCAATAGTAATATTTTTGGGTTTTATAGTGATTGTAACAGTAGGAACGGAAGAGTAAATAAGAGAAGAACAATATATGAAAAGCTCATAGGCAATGGATCAGTGATGGATAATTATGTCGGGTGTGATCAATCATGCAATGTTTATAAGATAGGGTGACACAAAACTAGCTCCAGTTCATCAATGTAATGTAGGCATGTATTCCGAATATAGCCGTATGTGCTTATGGAAAAGAACTTGCATGACATCTTTTGTCCTACACTCCCATGGCAGCGGGGTCCTATTGGAAACTAAGGGATATTAAGGCCTCCTTTTAATGGAGTACCAGACCAAAGCATTAACACATAGTGAATACATGAACTCCTCAAACTACGATCATCACCGGTAAGTATCCCGATTATTGTCACTTCGGGGTTAACGGATCATAGCACATAATAGGTGACTATAGACTTGCAAGATAGGATCACGAACTCACATATATTCATGAAAACATAATAGGTTCAGATCTGAAATCATGGCCCTTGGGCCCTAGTGACAAGCATTAAGCATAGCAAAGTCATAACAACATCAATCTCAGAACATAGTGGATACTAGGGATCAAACCCTAACAAAACTAACTCGATTACATTATAAATCTCATCCAACCCATCATCGTCCCACAAGGTCTACGATGGAATTACTCACGCACGGAGGTGAGCATCATGAAATTGGTGATGGAGGAAGGTTGGTGATGATGATGGCGACGGATTCCCCTCTTCGGAGCCCCGAACGGACTCTAGATCAGCCCTCCCATGAGAGTTTAGGGCTTGGCGACGGCTCTGTATCGTAAAACGTGATGAATCCTTCTCTCTAATTTTTCTCTCCCCGAACACGAATATATGGAGTTGGAGTTGAGGTTGGTGGAGCGTCAGGGGGCCCACGAGGCAGAGGGCACGCCCAGGGGGGTAGGCATGCCCCCCACCCTCGTGGACAGGGTGTAGGCCCCCTGACATGGATTCTTCTGCCAGTATTTTTTATATATTCCAAAAATAATCTCCATTGATTTTCAGGTCATTTCGAGAACTTTTATTTCTGCACAAAAATAACACCATGGCAATTCTACTGAAAACAGCGTCAGTCCGGGTTAGTTCTATTCAAATCATGCAAGTTAGAGTCCAAAACAAGGGCAGAAGTGTTTGGAAAAGTAGATACAACGGAGACGTATCAAGCATCCATCGCTGTCTCCGACATGATCACCAACTTCCTGGCCTCCTAAGATTCCAGGACGCTTCGCATGTGGCACTGATGCGCGACAACCCCGTTCAGCAAGCCGAAGGGCATGCGAACATAGTTGTGTGGGGGACCCTCGAACTGGCCAGCGCAGGACGACCAAAAGAGCTCCTGAGAAGCGACCCTGTTGAGCCTAGGGATGTTGACGTAGGCGTGCAGCTCACCGTCCTCGCTGGGGCAGGGAGCCGCATAGGGTGGTGGACGACAGTCGCCTCACATGGCTCTTGCCTCCTGAAGCTCCTCGGTTGCCTTGGTCATGAACTACCGAGCGCCTGGCGCATTGCGCCCTGCGCTTTCATCACAGAAGCGCGCGTTGAAACACGCTTCCAGGTGGTGCCCGAACACCTCCCTCGTGACATTGGTCAGATTGGAGGCACTCCATAGGAGAGCCCCCGATCCCAGCCTGAGAGGGGCGCCGGCGTGCCTTCCTATGCGAGAGTGGAAGGCGCCCCGTTAGTGGGCGCAGAGCTTGAGGCAGCAACGTCGGGCACCCTACCCTCCTGAGGTCCTTGGCAGAATAGCTACTTCTTCTTCTTAGGGACAGCCTCCGGAGGGTAGACAGCACCCTCGTTGCCTGGGTCCTCGACCTCCGCAGCTTGGTAGGCGCTCTCGAGGGAGCACACCACATCCTTTTCTTCGCAGGCGACCATGATGACGCCGCAGCTTCCTAGCATCTTGAGGACGTTGTAGCCATGGTGGGTCACAACCATGAACTTGGCCAAGGCCAGATAGCCAAGGATGGCGTCTTATGGGAGGTGAATGTGGGCGACTTTGAAGTCGATGAGCTCGCTGCGGTGGTTGTTGCGAGTACCGCAGGTGATAGGGAGGCGGATCTACCCTATCGGGGTGGTGGAGCCGTCGGTCACCCCTGAGAAAGGCTTGGTGGGCTGCAGCTGGTCGTAGGGCACCAGGAGTCGGTTGAACGTCTAGATGGAGAGGACATTGAGCCCTGCACCACCATTGATGACTGTCTTTGTGACGAGCATGTTACTGATGGTAGGTGAGGGAGTCCTGGACTAAGGGGCCCCCGGGCGTCCAGCCTGTTATCCATGGGCCGGACAGATGGGCTGTGAAGACATGAAGGCCGAAGACTATACATGTGTCCAGATTGGACTCCCCTTGGCGTGGAAGGCAAGTTTGGCGAACCGACTATGATGATTCCTTCTTATGTAACCGACTCAATGTAAACCCTAGATCCCCTCGGTGTCTATATAAACCGGAGGGGTTAGTCCAGAAAGGATATATTCATTACCATATTCATATAGGCTAGGCTTCTAGGGTTTAGCCATTACGATCTCGTGGTAGATAAACTCTTGTTACACTCATATTCATCAAGATCAATCAAGCAGGACATAGGGTATTACCTCCATAGAGAGGGCCCGAACCTAGGTAAACATCGTGTCCCCCGTCTCCTGTTACCATCGATCCTAGACGCATAGTTCGGGACCCCCTACCCGAGATCCGCCGGTTTTGACACCGACATTCGTGCTTTCACTGAGAGTTCCACTGTGCCGTCGACGAAAGGCTCGATGGCTCACCTTGTCCTTAAAGACAACATCACCTCCGGGGGAGCTCTGGCCCCAGGCCAAACCCTCCGGCTGGGCGGCTTTACTATGATCGCCCGTTCGGCTGTTGAGCCCGATGACCTCTCGGGCCATCGAAAACCCCCTTTGCATTAACTCCGAGCACTCCAAGCAGATGGATCCGACAAAGTTTTCATCTTTGAATGAACTCCTAGATCGCATCGCCGCTCTGGGAATCGCTACAGACTACGATCGGATCGGGCCTAAAACCGATCAAGGAGAAATCAAGGCCCCACCGGTCACCCACCAGATTGGGGTGGTCGTGGAGCAGGACGGCGAGTCTTCTTCTATATCGAAGACGGACTATGTTCAGATCACCGTTCAGGAAGAGTCGGATACTTACCCGTGAAAGGATGCGACCAACCCTCCGAACATAGCATCGGACGACGATCATAAACAATTAGAAGATATTCCGGAACCCAGACTATTAACCCCGGAAGGTCGTCAGACTCCGGATAATCGGTCAGGTCGGGGTTCGGATTTAATTCCACCCACCCACCCGGACATAGACGCTCTCATAAGCATAAAACAGCAGTCTAAGGAAACGGTCCACCACTTCTGGGCCAGATTCCTCCTTGTCAAGGACAAGGTAAAAGATTGCCGTGACGAGGACGCAATAAGAGCGTTATGCAACAATTGCGCAGACGAATTTATCCTCAACGCCATCAATCGCCGCCGCATACTGAAATTCGCTGACTTAGCAACCATCATACAAAAGTATAGCGCGATGGAGAGCGCCTGGAAAACTGAGGCAACTCGCTAGGAACCGTCGGTCCCAACTCAACCCCCCCTATAGGCGAAAAGGGCGCACCCTCATGGCACGACTGGTCCAATAGTCAAGAAACACAAAACCGCTATGCGGCACGGCACCGTTCTGGAGGAGTGGCTCGATGGCCCAGGCAAAATACATACAACACCAGATACCGTGGCAACCCACATCCTTAGAGCATGTTGGATACTACGACAGGTAGCCAAGAGCGGCAAGGACATCCTTATCAAGGACAACCCAGAATAGCATCCCCCAGAAGACGATAACTCAAGAGTATTGACGGTCTTTGAGACATTCGCTTCAACCAACAAGTGCAAAAGGGCCCTTCGCGAGCTCGCCGAAGTCTGCCAAGTTGCTACAATAAACCCCTAGAACGACACGGATATAACATTCAACGCCGGTGACGAACCAAAGTACAAAATAGTACGAGCGCCAGCCGCATTATTCCTCAGTCCCATCATGGACGGATTTTGACTTACCAAGGTCCTCATGGACGACGGCAGTGGACTAAACCTCACTTATGAGGACAAACTCCATAAAATGGAAATAGACAGGAGCCGCATCAAGCAAAGTAACACAACCTTCCGAGGAATTATTCCCAGTCAGGAGGCGCAGTGCGCGGGCAAAATCACACTTGACGTAGTATTCAGCACGCCGGAGAACTATCGGTCCGAAGAAATAACTTTCCAAGTGTCCCCTTTCAGTAGCGGATATCATGCCCTTTTGGGGCGGGATGCTTTTACACACTTCCAGGCCAAACCCCATTACAGGTATATGAAGCTCAAAATGCCCGGACCAAACGGTATAATCACTCTCACCAGTGATCCGGACATAGCACTCCGCGCTGAAAACAAAACCGCATCCCTGGCCCTGGAGGCGCTATCCGAAGCCCTCGCGGCCGAAGAATTAACCGCACTACGCTCCACGGTGGACATGGACGACATGATCCTCGACAAACGCCCTAAATCCACCTCCTCCAAACCAGCAGAAGAACTAGTCAAATTCCGGGTCCACTCAACGGACCCCGAGAATACAGCATCTCTCAGAGCTCAACTGAACCCAACAGTTGACACCGCACTACGAGAATTCCTGCGCGAAAACTGGGACATATTCGCCTGGCACCCTTCAGATATGCCAGGGATCCCATGCGAGCTGGCCGAACATAGCCTCAATATATTAAAGGGGTTTAAACCGGTTAAGCAAACACTACGACACTTTTCCGAACCCAAGTGACAAGCCATGGTGGAGGAGCTGGCCAAACTCATCGAGGCCGGATTCATCAGAGAAATCAAACATCCGGAGTGGCTGGCAAACCTGGTTATGGTACCAAAGAAGGACAAATCCTGGCGCCTGTGCGTCAATTTCAAAGACCTCAACAAGGCTTGCCCTATGCATCCCTTCCCCCTCCCCCGCATTGATCAAATCATTGACGCCACCGCAAGACACGACTCACTGTGTTTCCTCGATGCATATTCCGGATACCATCAAATCAAAATGAAGGAATCTGATCAAGCTGCAACAGCATTTATCACCCCATATGGGCCATTCTGCTTCAACACCATGCCCTTTGGGATCACGAATGCCGGCGCCACATACCAACGCATGATTCAAACATCCATGGAGAAACAGATCGGCAAAATAGTAGAAGCTTACATCGATGATGTCGTCATCAAAACCAGGCACATCGAAACACTAATAGACGACTTACGTCTTCCATTCGACAACCTCCGGGCCTATGACATTAAGCTCAACCCAGAAAAGTGTGTCTTCGGCTTCCCCACTGGAAAACTACTGGGCTTCATCATTTCCAATAGAGGAATCGAAGAAAACCCAGCCAAAATCCGAGCTTTGTCACAATTGGCTAAGCCAACAGACCTTAAACAAGCTCAAAAGCTTGCGGGTTGCGTAGCAGCTCTAAGCCGCTTTATCTCCAGATTGGGAGAAAAGGCACTGCCACTCTATCGCCTTCTACGGCGAACCAACCACTTACGGACGCGGCAACAGCCGGACTGGAGGAAATAAAAAACCCTTCTTGTGAGCAATCCAATCATGGCATCACCAAACGCCGGTGAACCGATGTTATTATACATATCGGCAACACATCAGGTGGTGAGCACCGTACTCGTTGTTGAACGAGAACAGGACGGACATAAATTCCTGCTTCAAAAGCCAGTATACTACGTATCTATTGTCCTTACACCATGCAAATCCAGGTACCCTCATTATCAAAAAATAGCATATGCGGTCTTCATGGCATCCCGAAAGGTCCGTCACTACTTCCAGGAGTGTTCGTGAAGGAAATATGCCCTAGAGGCAATAATAAAGTTATTATTTATTTCCTTATTTCATGATAAATGTTTATTATTCATGCTAGAATTGTATTAACCGGAAACATAATACATGTGTGAATACATAGACAAACAGAGTGTCACTAGTATGCCTCTACTTGACTAGCTCGTTAATCAAAGATGGTTATGTTTCCTAACCATGGACAAAGAGTTGTTATTTGATTAACGGGATCACATCATTAGGTGAATGATCTGATTGACATGACCCATTCCATTAGCTTAGCACCCGAGCGTTTAGTATGTTGCTATTGCTTTCTTCATGACTTATACATGTTCCTATGACTATGAGATTATGCAACTCCCGTTTGCCGGAGGAACACTTTGTGTGCTACCAAACGTCACAACGTAACTGGGTGATTATAAATGTGCTCTACAGGTGTCTCCAAAGGTACATGTTGGGTTGGCGTATTTCAAGATTAGGATTTGTCACTCCGATTGTCGGAGAGGTATCTCTGGGCCCTCTCGGTAATGCACATCACATAAGCCTTATGTCAGGGGTGCTAATCCCACGGACACCTATGGGACCGGTGGACCGAGCCCCTTTCGGTTCGGCAGGGGGCGAAGAGAGCACGAAGAGCAGATCGAGGCAAGGCGCACGAGCACGCGATCAATTTACCCAGGTTCGGGCCGCACGAATGCGTAAAACCCTACTCCTGCTTTGTGGTTGTATTGATTTCTTGCTCGGGAGCGCTGTGTGCTACAGTACACTCCAGTAGCTAACGAGACCGAGCATGAGAGTATTCTGTTGGCCGACCTCCTCTACGTTGCGCATGGGCCTCCTTTTATATGTTCAAGGGGTCACCGATAGGTGGCAATATAGATGAGGGTAAAAATGGATAAGGCATTGCGGTTGGCACCGCCGCCTACAACAGTGCATCATACCTAACCCTGACGGCAGGGGACAAGGGCATTAAATGCCTGTCTGCGTCGCCTAGATGGTGCAGAAAGGGACCGCCAGGGACGCCACTGCTTGCCACGATGGCAATCTTGTCAGCGCCGCTTGCCACCGTGTACCTCTGGCTACACAACTTCCCGCCACGTACGCTCTGGAAGGGTCCCAGAGCGACACGTTGGTGGATGTGCTGGAGCGCAGGTACAGAGTGGGGGCTTTCCGCGGCAAGCGCCTTGCCGCGGTTGTTGTCTTGTCGCGTCCGGGCGCTCGTCACTCACCGGGCCTTGCCGGGACGCATGGTGCACCGCGGCAAGTTCCTAGAGATGCCTTGGTTGGCCTTCCCGGCAAGCTCCTCTTGTCGGGGTCTTGTCTCCTTCCCGGCAAGCTCCTCTTGCCGGGGTCTTGGATACTTTGTTCTTGAATGGCTCCAAAGGAACCACGGAGGACCTTGGCGGTCACCCGGCAAGCCTTGCTGCGGGGCACTGCGACTGCCCGTGCACAAGTTCGGGATACTAGGGTACCCCTACTCTAGTACACCGACAGCGCGCCAAAGATGTCGGGGGTGCTAATCCCACGGGACACCTATGGGACCGGCGGACCGAGCCCCTTTCGGTTTGGCAGGGGCGGAGAGAGCACGAAGAGCAGATCGAGGCGAGGCGCACGAGGACGCGATCAGTTTACCCAGGTTCGTGCCGCACGGATGCGTAAAACCCTACTCCTTCTTTGTGGTTGTATTGATTTCTTGCTCGGGAGCGCTGTGTGCTACAGTACACTCCAGCAGCTAACGAGACCGAGCGTGAGAGTATTCTGTTGGCCGACCTCCTCTACGTTGCGCATGGGCCTCCTTTTATATGTTCAAGGGGTCACCGACAGGTGGCAACATAGATGAGGGTAAAATGGAAAAGGCATTGCGGTTGGCACCGCCGCCTACAACAGTGCATCATACCTAACCCTGACGGCAGGGGACAAGGGCATTAAATGCCTGTCTGCGTCGCCTAGACGGTGCAAAAAGGGACCGCCAGGGACGCCACTGCTTGCCATGATGGCAATCTTGTCAGCGCCGCTTGCCACCGTGTACCTCTGGCTGCACAGCTTCCCGCCACGTACGCTCTCGAAGGGTCCCAGAGCGACACGTTGGTGGATGTGCTGGAGCGCAGGTACAGAGTGGGGGCTTTCCGCGGCAAGCGCCTTGCCGCGGTTGTTGTCTTGTCGCGTCCGGGTGCTCGTCGCTCACCGGGCCTTGCCGGGATGCATGCTGCACCGCGCAAGTTCCTTGAGATGCCTTGGTTGGCCTTCCCGGCAAGCTCCTCTTGTCGGGGTCTTGTCTCCTTCCCGGCAAGAGGAGCTTGCCGGGGTCTTGGATACTTTGTTCTTGAATGGCTCCAAAGGAACCACGGAGGACCTTGGCGGTCACCCGGCAAGCCTTGCCGCGGGACGCTGCGACTGCCCGTGCACAAGTTCGGGATACTAGGGTACCCCTACTCTAGTACACCGACAGGAGCCCCCGGGCCTGGGCCATACACGGTGCCGAGCGCTGTTGGGCCAGGCCCAAAACATGGCATGGGCACGCGCGGCCTGGGTTATGCCGTATCTCACTCCGCATCCACCGCGCCCTCCCCGAACGGCACGCGTCAAACGCGGCGTCGTGGGAGAGATCGTGGGTGGTTTCTTTATTAGGAAAGGCGGAACGTCCGCTCCCTCCTCCTTTATAAGCAGGGAAAGCAGGGGTAGTGCGCCCCCTCGCCCCCTTTCCACTCCAATCTCAGAAGCCTCTGCCCCGCCTCCGTCTTCCCAAAGCAAAGAGAGGAGCGCCCTGCCCCCCATCACCACCAGCACCACCAACGCCGTCGACCCCCTCCACCACTTCTGCCATGGCTCTGAAAGCCGACAAGGGGAAGGCTGTGAAGTCGACCGAGGCGCAGCGGCTTGCGGCACTGCGGAAGGAGCGAGCAATCTTCCCCCCCAAGCTTGCCGCGAAGGAGCTAAGGGAGTACTACTGCCTCTTCTGGTTGACGGAGACGCGAGCACACCCGAGCACGAAGGTACTTCCAGCCACCGCTCATAAAATGGCTCCACACGGATATCCTTTCTTCGCCGTGTTCTTCTACTGCGGGCTCTGCCCGCCCTTCTCTGAATTCTTCTGCGACATCATGAACACCTACGGCCTCTGCCACCTTGATTTCACCCCCAATGCCGTTCTGACCATGGCAGTTTTCGCGCATCTTTGCGAAAACTTTGTCGGAGTCCACCCAAATGTAGCCCTTTTCCGCCACTTCTTTATGCCCCGAGTAGAGAGAGGAGAGCCCTTATCGGGCGGAATCGCCTGGATCTCGAGGGCCGGCAAGAAGGATTCTTATCTGGAGAGCGAGTTCCGCGGCAAGTGGGAGGAGTGGAGAGCAAATTGGTGCTGGATTGTCGAGGAGAACCGGCAGCCATTTACCGCCCGGCGCCAAGTAGCACCAGTACACGGCAGCGATTGGAGTGACGTGGCCCTGGAAGATGATAGGCTGAGGATTGCCGTCACCAGGATCCAATGCCTCAGGCTTGCCGGACTCACAGTAGGCGCTGTTGGCGCATATTTCCTTCGCCGCCGCATCGCCCCCCTGCAGGAACGGAGGAGGCCCGCCTGGGAGTTCAAGAATGCGGCAGATATCATGAGGCTACGTCCGGGCCTCAACTACAACTTCACTGTCCTGGAGCTCAACGCGATGCTCCAGGAGCTCTTCAAGTATGATCCTGATCATCCCGAAGTATTTAGGTTGCCGCAGGGCGTCGTTCCGCTGTGCAACAACTCTGCGCTTGACCGCATCCGGGCAATGATGCCGCTGTGCGACTCGCATTGACTTGTGCCAACTTGGCAAGAGCCTGCAGACGAGGTCGTGCAGGAATTCTTCGACAACTAGGTAGAAGTGCCGATCCACCCTGACGAGAAGAATGGCCTCACTCGCGACACCACTGATGCGGAGTTGAAGCGCATCGCCACCAGGCTGGAAGAGGCGGCGGCAGCCGCAGCGGCGGGCGAGTTTGGATTCACCTTGGAGGAGGCAGAGGCAGCAGAGGCGGCAAACCGTGCCGAGCGAGAGGAGCTTGCCGGCAAGAAAGAACTTGCCCGGCAAGAGGAGCTTGCCGGCAAGAAAGATCTTGCCGGGCGTGACGCCGAGCCGAGCGAGCCCGCCGAGGATACGAGTGGCTCGTTGGAGATCAACTCCTCTTCCTCCTCATCTTCAGACAGCTCGCCGCAAGCAGAGCCTCCATCTCCACCAAGAAGGCGTTTTCGCAAGGCCGAGGACGTAGCGAGGCGGCAGGCGAGTCGACAGTCGCCGCGCCGCGCGTCACGCTCCACCGCGGCAAGCACTATTGCCGCAGGAGCGCCTCACGCTGCTGCGGCAACTGGATCAGGGTCTTCCTGGACCACTGCTTCTGCTCCCGCCAAGCGGCCAAGGGAACCTACTCCTCCGCCTTCCCGCGCCGGACACGAGCCAGACTTCGACTTCTCCGCGTTCAGCTCCGACAAGGAAGAAGAAGAAGAAGAGTAAGATTCTCTTGTTGTACTTGCAGTTCTTCAATTCTTGCTGTTTTTGTCTTGCATCTCATTTGCTTCAATCTGAACCCATTCCTTCTTAGGACTCTGGCCCAGAGAGCGGCAAAGAGAGCCAAGGCCCCGGTGATTGTCATCGAGGACGAACCCACCGCGTCAGCAGGGGATGCACCAGAGACAACCTTGCCGGACCCGGCAACTGTTCTCCAGAGCAGCCCACAGCGTAAGTATCTTGTTTGCTTCCCGCTGTTGGGCGCGCATGGAGATTCTTTCTTTGCTGATATCTGATTGTTGACCTGTGCAGGAGCAGAGCAGCCCCACCAGGAGCGCCCGGAGGCCGCCCCCGAAACGCCAAGGGAGAGTTCTCCGGCAAGGGAGAGCTCTCCGGCAAGGGATAAGTCTCCGGCAAGGGAGGGTTCTCCGGCAAGGGACAACACCGGCGGTCCTCTGGCGGCGGAGACCACGACTGCAGAGCCTGCCACAGGTAATCTTCTTGCTTCAGAACTTCCCTTGGGTTCTTCTTCTTTTGATCTTCTTTTTTGGATATTTGCTTGACTCTTCTCCCCTTTTCCGGTTGTTCAGATCCATCTGCTGCAGAGCCAATGGAGACCGAAGTTGCCGCCGACGACGCCGTTGCCGCCGAGGAAGCAGCCAACGCTGACGAGCACGCCGGCGAAGAGGCCGCCAGGGCTGCCGCTGCAGAAGCAGGCGGGGGGTCTGGCAATCGCACTGACGACCTTGAGGCCGCAGGAGCGCGAGGCGCTGCACCGACCGCCGATCCCTCCGCCGCTGCCGCAGCGCCAGGCTCCGAAGAGCCCCAGCCTGGTGTCTAATTGAAGGCCGGCGACGACATCTTCATCAACCTCCCCAGGGCGTCAAGCTCCAGGGTGCCGGTCGAAGGAGAGATCTTCGACGGAGAAGTGCTCGCCTCCGCCGGGCTGGCGCTGGTTGACGCGCCAAGCAGCAGCAGCGGCGAGCCCGAGGAGGAGCGGCTGCTGCGGAAGCTGGTGTCACTCTACCGCGCCCGGCAGGCCAAGCTGGAATCCCGCGAGGCGCTTGTCGTGAAGGCGGGAGTCGACATTGAGAAGCGCGCGGAGGAGCTCTGGGGTGCCAATCAGGAAGCTCTCCGATCTTTGGCAGTGGAGCGGGCGCGACTTGCCGAGGAGCGGGAGGCCTTCCTCCTCGAGAAGGCCGAAGCCGAAGAGCAACAGCGGCTTGCCACTGAGAAGTTGTCGGTGCAGGAGGGCGAGCTGGTGCAGCGGAAGGTCAACCTCGACAGCCACGAGGAGGAGCTTGTCGCGCGCGAGCGAACAGTTGGCGGAGCCCTCAAACAAGCAGAAGACGATGCCGCAGCTGCCGAGGCCGCCAAGAAGGAGCTGGAGGCGAAGGTGGTGCAGCTGGAGGCGGATCTCAAGGCGAGCGGCGACGAGCTTGCCGCGCTCAAGCTTGAGCAGGAGAAGGACGCCAACAGCTACTCGGAGCTGCAGGCCCAACTCACCGAGAAGGGCAAGGAGCTTGACGCCGCCAAGGATTCTAATGCAGATCTCGAGTTGAAGCTGATCGCTTTGACCAAGACGCTGGACGGCGCCAAGGAGCAGGAGACGGCCCTGAAGGAGGAAGTCAAGGCCGGCAAGGCGCTGCTGGCGAGTGCCGCTGCCGCCCAGAGCACTTTCCGGGAGAATGTGGAGCACTGGACGGAGGGTCTCGTGGATGTTGCCGGAGACATCGACAGGGAGCTGGCGCAGCTAGGAATGGAGGATCTCGGGTATCCCTCTGACGAGAACCTCCAGCCCAGCGCCAAGCTCACCTTGTTCTACAAAGGCATGGCGACGGCCCTCCGGCGACTCCAGGAAAGGATCCCAAAGCAGCTGGCCGACGAGTCGCGCAAGATCTGCGCGGGAGATCTTCAGAAGGTGCTGGTGAAGGTGGCCTTCCGCAATCCGGGCCTCAACCTCACCAACGTCCTCAGGTCCTTGCCGCCGGATGCTGATCTGGAGGCGCTCAAGACCCTTGTCGCACCCATTGTGGACAAGGTGAGCGGGATCAAGAGGGTCGAGGGCGATCGCGTAGACTAGGCCGCCCGTCTTCTTCTTTTCTTGTCGCTGCTATTCATGTTATGAAAACAATCTGTTAGAGCTGCGACAAGCTATCTTGTAATATAAATTTATTTCGGGCAATGATTGCAATGTTATTTCCTCTACTTGATTCCTTCCTTTGTATGTTTTTGCCCTACGCTTTTAGGGAACTTGCCGGTGCAGGCACCTTGGCCGCGAGCGCTGAGTGCGGGACGTCAGCAGCCTGCTGGCGGTGCCGCTGCCGACAAGAAACCTTGTCGCAACTAGTCGCAGCTCACTTAAGTTGTTGAGCGGACTCGAAACAAAATAAGGGCGCAACTAGCTGCGAGTTGGTTCCTCCGCGCACAGGTTTTCCATACAAAGAACGGTCGTTCATGGAAGATAACTTAAAAATTTAAAAAAAATCTGATTGCTCAAACTTTGGCAACTTATCTTTTCTGTTGTTTGCTTCCCGGCAAGACGAAACTTTCTTGGACGACGCCTGGTTCATACCATCATCTTCTCCTTCCCCCCGACAAACTTGTGGGCGAGGAACCCTTCCTTTCCTTGAGAGAAGAAAGAAGGAGAAAATAAAAATATGGAGCCTTATGGCTCGTTGTTGCTTACCGGGTGTAAGTGCTGCACAAAGTGTCAGATAACACATGCAAAAAATAAAAAGCATGAAATCAACAAGATGTGCAGAGCACATAAGCTTTATGCATGGGATCTGCGCCCGGCTTTGTACAAAGGATTACATGCAACAGCGGCAAGACTTGTACAAAAGGTGGTTGCCGGAACGGGTTCCGGCAACCGCGCCCTACGGGTAAAACTTTCGAAGATGCTCAATATTCCAGGAGTTGCTCACTGGTATGCCATCTTCGGTCTCAAGGCGGACAGCGCCAGGCCTAGTGACTCATTTCACCCGGTAAGGGCCTTCCCACTTCAGCGTCAACTTGTTGGAATTCTTGGCAGACTGAACGCGCCAAAGAACAAGGTCGCCTTCCTCGAGACTTCTGGCGTTAACTTTGCGGCTATGGTAGCGGCGCAAAGCTTGCTGGTAGCTAGCAGCTCGCACAGCAGCCTGAAGACGGTCTTCCTCAAGGAGCAGCGCGTCATCTTGTCGCAGCTGCTCTTGCTCGAGCTCATCATAAGCGAGCAAACGAGGTGACCCGTATAGGAGTTCCGTGGGGAGAACTGCCTCTGCTCCATAGACTAGAACGAAAGGTGTCTGGCCAGTGGCTCGATTTGGCGTCGTCCTGATCGACCAAAGAACCACCGGCAGCTCCTCGATCCAGTTTCTTCCGCACCTGTGCAGCCTGTCGAAAGTCCTGGTCTTGAGCCCACGCAACACTTCAGCATTTGCCCTCTCCGCTTGACCGTTGCTTCTCGGATGAGCAACAGAAGCGAAGCAGACCTTGGCGCCAAGATCTTGGACGTACTGCATGAAGGTGCGGCTCCTAAATTGCGTACCATTGTCGGTGATTATCCTGTTAGGGATCCCGAAACGGCAAACAATCGACCTGAAGAACTTGACTGCTAACTGTGCTATCACCTTCCTCACTGGTTCCACTTCCGGCCACTTTGTGAACTTGTCGATTGCAACGTACAAGTACTCAAAGCCCCCGACTGCTTGGGGAAAGGGGCCGAGGATATCGAGCCCCCAGACCGAAAATGGCCAGGATAAAGGGATCGTCTGGAGAGCTTGAGCTGGCTGGTGTATCTGCTTGGAATGGAACTGGCACGCTTCACACTTGGTTACTTGTGCAGTTGCATCCTGGAGGGATGTTGGCCAGAAGAAACCTTGCCGGAATGCTTTGCCGACAAGTGCTCTTGCGCCAATGTGGTGACCACATATGCCTCCATGTATCTCTGCCAACAGCTTTTGTCCATCTTCCCTGGGAATACACTTCAATTTCACACCGTTGAGTCTTCTTCTGTACAGTGTGCTGTCGACAAACTGGTACATACTTGACTGCCGGGCTACTCTTTCCGCTTCTTCTTGCTCTTCGGGAAGTTCTCCTGTCTGAAGGAAACGGACAATCTGCTGTGCCCATGTTGGAGCTTGCGGCTCGACAACAAGGACTATAGGCATATCTGCTGCTGCGGGAACGTCCGCTTCTACGGCAAGAGCCTGCGGCTCTGCCGGAGCTTGACGTTCCCCGGCAAGCTTGCCGGAGCAAAACTTGTCGGGAGCGTCTGCTTCAACGGAACAAACCCTAGGGCTTGCCGGAGCAGACTGCTCCTCAGTGCTCTTGGTGTTGATCTTGGGGACCTTCTTGGCGGCGGCTCCGGGAAGCTCTGCCGGAAAATAGTCACCAGAAATCAACTTCCTCTTCTTGCTCTGTCCAGTCGATGGGGTTACGGACGGTCGAGTCAGCTTGAGCACAAAGATCCCTGGTTCCACAGATAACTTAAGTGCGGTGCACTTTGACAGGCCATCAGCAATGTCGTTCTTAGCTCTTGGAACATGCTCCATCTGCAGGCCGTCAAAGTGCTCTTCTAGATTTCTCACTTCGTCAACGTAGGCTTCCATCAACGGACTCTGATAACTCTTATTCACTTGGCGGACGACAAGCTGTGAGTCACCCCTGACAATGAGCTTCTTGATCCCAAGGTCTGCCGCGATCCTAAGACCGGCAAGCAAGCCTTCATACTCTGCAGTATTGTTTGTCACTTGCTCCTTGGGAAAGTGCATCTGGACTACGTACTTGAGGTGCTCTCCGGTGGGTGCGACAAGCAGCATGCTAGCGCCGGCGCCTTGCAGCGAGAAGGCACCGTCAAAGTACATGAGCCACTCTTTGCTTGTTTCCTTGACGGGGATGCTCGTCTCTGGAATTTCATCATCTGGTGTTGGTGTCCACTCTGCTATGAATTCTGCCAATGCTCTGCTTTGAATAGTTGAAGTACTCTCAAACTTGAGGCCAAAGCTTGACAGTTCCAGTGCCCACTCGACAATCCTACCTGTTGCTTCTGGATTCTGCAGTATCCTCTTCAACGGAAAGCGAGTAACAACTGTGATCTCATGTGCTTGTTAGTAATGGCGCAACTTTCTCGAGGCCATGAGAAGGCCGAAAAGCAATTTCTGCACACCAGAGTACCTTGACCTAGCCCCCTGCAGAAGGGAACTAACAAAGTAAACTGGGCGCTGCACCATTCTCTTCTGCATCTCCTTGTGCACCTGCGCAGACCCATCTTTGTCGGGACCAGAGCTTGTCGGGGAAGCCCCCTGCTTGTCGCTGGATGTGCTTGCCGCAGTTGCTGGCTCGTCATCTGCCTCCCTCTCTGCCACTAACGCAACACTAACCACTTGATTGGTTGCTGCTATGTATAACAACAACTTCTCTTGCGGCTTAGGTGCAACAAGTGTTGGAGTGGAGGACAGGTATCTCTTCAAGTCCTGCAGCGCAGCCTCCGCTTCCGGAGTCCATTTCATTGGACCTGCCTTTTTCAAAATTTTGAAAAACGGCAGGGCGCGCTCAGCAGACCGAGAGATAAACCTGCTGAGAGCAGCCACGCAACCGGCAAGTTTTCGTACATCCTTGACGCGCTTTGGTGCTTCGATCTGCTCAATGGCGTTGATCTTGTCGCTGCTATTCATGTTATGAAAACAATCTGTTAGAGCTGCCACCAGCTATCTTGTAATATAAATTTATTTCGGGCAATGATTGCAATGTTATTTCCTCTACTTGATTACTTCCTTTGTATGTTTTTGCCCTATGCTTTTAGGGAACTTGCCGATGCATGCACCTTGGCCGCGAGCGCTGAGTGCGGGACGTCAGCAGCCTGCTGGCGGTGCCGCTGCGGACAAGAAACCTTGTCGGAACTAGTCACAGCTCACTTAAGTTGTTGAGCGGACTCGAAACAAAATAAGGGCGCAACTAGCTGCGAGTTGGTTCCTCCGCGCACAGGTTTTCCATACAAAGAACGGTCGTTCAAGGAAGATAACTTAAAAATTTTAAAAAAATCTGATTGCTCAAACTTTGGCAACTTATCTTTTCTGTTGTTTGCTTCCCGGCAAGACGAAACTTAATTGGACGACGCCTGGTTCATACCATCATCTTCTCCTTCCCCCCAGCAAACTTGTGGGCGAGGAACCCTTCCTTTCCTTGAGAGAAGAAAGAAGGAGAAAATAAAAATATGGAGCCTTATGGCTCGTTGTTGCTTACCGGGTGTAAGTGCTGCACAAAGTGTTAGATAACACATGCAAAAAAATAAAAAGCATGAAATCGACAAGATGTGCGGAGCACATAAGCTTTATGCACGGGATCTGCGCCTGGCTTTGTACAAAGGATTACATGCAACAGCGGCAAGACTTGTACAAAAGGTGGTTGCCGGAACGGGTTCCGGCAACCGCGCCCTACGGTAAAACTTTCGAAGATGCTCAATATTCCAGGAGTTGCTCACTGGTATGCCATCTTCGGTCTCAAGGCGGACAACGCCAGGCCTAGTGACTCATTTCACCCGGTAAGGGCCTTCCCACTTTGGCGTCAACTTGTTGGAATTCTTGGCGGACGGACCGTGCCAAAGAACAAGGTCTCCTTCCTCGAGACTTCTGGCGTTAACTTTGCAGCTATGGTAGCGGCGCAAAGCTTGCTGGTAGCGAGCAGCTCGCACAGCAGCCTGAAGACGGTCTTCCTCAAGGAGCAGCGCGTCATCTTGTCACAGCTGCTCTTGCTCGAGCTCATCATAAGCGAGCACTCAAGGCGACCCGTATACGAGTTCCGTGGGGAGAACTGCCTCTGCTCCATAGACTAGAGCGAAAGGTGTCTGGCCAGTGGCTCGATTTGGCGTCGTCCTGATCGACCAAAGAACCACCGGCAGCTCCTCGATCCAGTTTCTTCCGCACCTGTGCAGCCTGTCGAAAGTCCTGGTCTTGAGCCCACGCAGCACTTCAGCATTTGCCCTCTTCGCTTGACCGTTGCTTCTCGGGTGAGCAACAGAAGCGAAGCAGACCTTGGCGCCAAGATCTTGGACGTACTGCATGAAGGTGCGGCTCGTAAATTGCGTACCGTTGTCGGTGATTATCCTGTTAGGGATCCCGAAACGGCAAACAATCGACCTGAAGAACTTGACTGCTGACTGTGCTGTCACCTTCCTCACTGGTTCCACTTCCGGCCACTTTGTGAACTTGTCGATTGCAACGTACAAGTACTCAAAGCCCCCGACTTTCGGGTAAAGGGGCCGAGGATATCGAGCCCCCAGACCGAAAATGGCCAGGATAAAGGGATCGTCTGGAGAGCTTGAGCTGGCTGGTGTATCTGCTTGGAATGGAACTGGCACGCTTCACACTTGGTTACTTGTGCAGTTGCATCCTGGAGGGATGTTGGCCAGAAGAAACCTTGCCGGAATGCTTTGCCGACAAGTGCTCTTGCGCCAATGTGGTGACCACATATGCCTCCATGTATCTCTGCCAACAGCTTTTGTCCATCTTCCCGGGGAATACACTTCAATTTCACACCGTTGAGTCTTCTTCTGTACAGTGTGCTGTCGACAAACTGGTACATACTTGACTGCCGGGCTACTCTTTCCGCTTCTTCTTGCTCTTCGGGAAGTTCTCCTGTCTGAAGGAAACGGACAATCTGTTGTGCCCATGTTCGAGCTTGCGGCTTGACAACAAGGACTAAAGGCATATCTGCTGCTGCGGGAACGTCCGCTTCTACGGCAAGAGCCTGCGGCTCTGCCAGAGCTTAACGTTCCCCGGCAAGCTTGCCGGAGCAAAACTTGTCGGGAGCGTCTGCTTCAACGGAACAAACCCTAGGGCTTGCCGGAGCAGACTGCTCCTCAGCGCTCTTGGTGTTGATCTTGGGGACATTCTTGGCGGCGGCTCTGGGAAGCTCTGCCGGAAAATAGTCACCAGAAATCAACTTCCTCTTCTTGCTCTGTCCAGTCGATGGGGTTACGGACGGTCGAGTCAGCTTGAGCACAAAGATCCCTGGTTCCACAGGTAACTTAAGTGCGGCGCACTTTGACAGGCCATCATCAATGTCGTTCTGAGCTCTTGGAACATGCTCCATCTGCAGGCTGTCAAAGTGCTCTTCTAGCTTTCTCACTTCGTCAACGTAGGCTTCCATCAACGGACTCTGATAACTCTTATTCACTTGGCGGACGACAAGCTGTGAGTCACCCCTGACAATGAGCTTCTTGATCCCAAGGTCTGCCGCGATCCTGAGACCGGCAAGCAAGCCTTCATACTCTGTAGTATTGTTTGTCGCTTGCTCCTTGGGAAAGTGCATCTGGACTACGTACTTGAGGTGCTCTCCGGTGGGTGCGACAAGCAGCACGCTAGCGCCAGCGCCTTGCAGCGAGAAGGCACCGTCAAAGTACATGAGCCACTCTTTGCTTGTTTCCTTGACGGGGATGCTCGTCTCTGGAATTTCTTCATCTGGTGTTGGCGTCCACTCTGCTATGAATTCTGCCAATGCTCTGCTTTGAATAGTTGAAGTACTCTCAAACTTGAGGCCAAAGCTTGACAGTTCTAGTGCCCACTCGACAATCCTGCCTGTTGCTTCTGGATTCTGCAGTATCCTCTTCAACGGAAAGCGAGTGACAACTGTGATCTCATGTGCTTGGAAGTAATGGCGCAGCTTTCTCGAGGCCATGAGAAGGCCGAAAAGCAATTTCTGCACACCAGAGTACCTTGACCTAGCCCCCTGCAGAAGGTAACTGACAAAGTAAACTGGGCGCTGCACCATTCTCTTCTGCATCTCCTCGTGCACCTGCGCATACCCATCTTTGTCGGGACCAGAGCTTGTCGGGGAAGCCCCCTGCTTGTCGCTGGATGTGCTTGCCGCGGTTGCTGGCTCGTCATTTGCCTCCCTCTCTGCCACTAACGCAGCACTAACCACTTGATTGGTTGCCGCTATGTATAGCAGCAACTTCTCTTGCGGCTTAGGTGCAACAAGTGTTGGAGTGGAGGACAGGTATCTCTTCAAGTCCTGCAGTGCAGCCTCCGCTTCCGGAGTCCATTTCATTGGACCTGCCTTTTTCAAAATTTTGAAAAACGGCAGGGCGCGCTCGGCAGACCGAGAGATAAACCTACTGAGAGCAGCCACGCAACCGGCAAGTTTTCGTACATCCTTGACGCGCTTTGGTGCTTCGATCTGCTCAATGGCCTTGATCTTGTCGGGATTGGCTTCGATTCCCCGCTGAGACACGAAGAACCCGAGAAGCTTGCCGGAGGGGACTCCGAACACACACTTCTCGGGGTTGAGCTTGAGGTTGATCTTGCGCAGATTTGCAAAGGTCTCGTCTAAATCTTGAATCAGAGTTGCCCTGTCCTTGCTCTTGACCACTATGTCGTCCATGTATGCTTCCACATTTCTGTGCATTTGTGGCTCAAGAGCGACATGGACTACTCTTGCAAATGTTGAACCAGCATTCTTTAAACCGAAAGGCATCCGTATGAAACAGTACGTGCCACATGGAGTAATGAATGCGGTTTTCTCCTCATCCTCTTCTGCCATGAAGATTTGATGGTATCCTGAGTAGGCGTCAAGAAACGAAAGCAAGTCACATCCGGCCGTGGAGTCAACAATCTGGTCAATGCGCGGCAAGGGAAATGGGTCTTTGGGACAAGCTTTATTAACATCATTAAAGTCGATACAAAGCCTCCATTTCCCGTTTGCCTTGCGCACGACTACAGGATTGGCCAACCACGTAGGATGGAGCACTCCTTTGACAAGGCCTGCTGCTTCCAATTTCTTGATCTCTTCTGCTATGAATTCTTGGCGCTCCACTGCTTGCTTCCTGACCTTCTGCTTGACGGGCCGCGCATGAGGACAAACGGCAAGATGGTGCTCAATTACTTTCCTGGGAACACCGGGGATGTCAGACGGTTGCCACGCGAACACGTCGACGTTCGCCCGCAGGAAAGCAATGAGCGCGCTTTCCTATTTAGGGTCCAGAGTGGCACTGATGGTGAAGGTACCACCAGTGCCGTCCTCCTTGGCGGACACTTTCTTGGTCTCTGGCGGAGCTGCCATTGCCTTCTTACACTTGCCGGTGGAGCTGGATGGTGCGTCCTCGACGGTAGCGCAGCACTCGGAAGAGGTGCGCTTGCCGGAGTGTGCATCAGAACTCTTGTCGGACTTGGTCTTCTTCTTCCCCCTGGGAGCTTTAGCGGCAAGTGACTTGCGATCCGTTGCGGCTGCTGCTTCCCGGTAGATCTTGTCAGCGCAGATAAGAGCATCCTTCTTGTCGCCGGGGACAGAGATGACGCTTATCGGGCCTGGCATCTTGAGCATGTTGTATGCGTAGTGAGAGGCTGCCATGAACTTGGCGAGTGCTGGACGACCGAGTATTCCATTGTAAGGCAATGGAAAATCGGCAACGTCAAAAGTGACCCTCTCAGTCCTGAAGTTCATCTCGCTGCCAAATGTTACCGGCAACGTGACCTTCCCTTTCGGCTTGCTCCTTCCCGGGTTAATTCCTTGGAATGTGCCGGACTCTTCAAGCTCGCTGTCAGGGATCTGGAGTTTCTGGAGTACAGCGGAGGAGATCAGGTTCAAGCCGGCCCCGCCGTCAACTAGCATCTTAGTGACCTCGAGGTTGCGGATAGTTGGTGAAACCAACAACGGGAAGCACCCGACCGCAGTTGTGCGATCAGGGTGGTCCTCAATATCAAAGATGATAGGCGTGCTGGACCATTTCAGAAGCTTGCGCGATTCGACAGGTGGTTCTGCCGCATTGACTTCCCACACCCACTGCTTGAGTTGGCGGTGGGAAGTATGCAGAGAAGCACCGCCATCAATGCACAAGACCTCTGTGGCTTTCTGGAACTCCTGCTCACTTGTCTCGACATCATCAATGTCTTTGTCATCGTCTTCATCCTTGTCGCGGCCGCGGCGAGGTCTGTCTCCTTGCCACTGCTTGGCCTTGCCGCGGCCTCCTCCCCGGCCGGCGCGCTTCTTGCCGGATTCTCCAGCGCCTCCTTGGGCCCTTTCCTTGTTGCGCCGCTCGTACTCAGCCTTTTGCTACAGGACAAGCTGTTCGACTTTCTTGCAGCTCTGGAGGTCATGGCCCTTGGTCCGGTGGATCTTGCAGTACTGCTTGTCGGTGCCGTCCTGCTTGTCAGCGACCGCCACAGCCTGGCAGTTGGTGCATGCGGCAATCTCCTTGCCGGAGCTACCAACTTTGGCTTTCTTGGCGCCACCTTCGTTGCCGGACTGCTCAACGACTAGTATCTCTTTGCCTTTCTTCTTCCTGTTGTTCTGCCGCTGGTTTTTCTTTGCCGGGGCAGCATCCTCGCTGTCAGATCCTCCTGCTCCTGTACTCTCTCCGGGGAGTTTCCTCCCTTCCTCAGCACGTGCACACTTGTCGGCCAGGGCATATAGCTCACTGACGTCTCTAATCCTGCACATCGCCATCTCCTCCCGCATCCTGCGGTTACGCACGTTTTGATGGAACACGCTGATGACCGCAATAGGGTGGATATCTGGGATGTTGCGTTGTACACGGCTGAATCTCTGAATGTACTTGCGCAGGGGCTCTCCTTCCTTCTGGGCGAGCAGGTGAAGGTCACTCTCTTGGACATGAGGTTTGTGGCCACCCGTAAAGGCGCCGACAAACTGATGGCATAGATCTGCCCAAGAGGATATGGATTTGTCCGGCAAGTGCATGAGCCAGGACCTGATGTCGGGCTTGAGCACCAGCGGGAAGTAGTTGGCAAGGACCTTGTCATCTCGCCCCCCGGCAGCTTGCACCGCGATGGTGTAGATGCTGAGGAACTCCAACGGGTGCGACTTGCCGTCGTACTTCTCTGGTACGTCTGGCTTGAAATTCTTCTGGCTGGGCCACTGGACTTGCCGCAGCTCACGGGTAAACGCAGGGCAACCTACCGCGTACGGCAAGTCGCCTGGTTCCCCTGGCGCATGCATGTCGACAGAGGGCCCAGCGCGCTGGTCTGATTGATGCCGCGCTTCTCTTCGGCGCTCGATGCGAGTACGAGCGTCTTCTTGCTGTCGTTCGTGAAGAACTTGGCGCTGGTCGCGACGAGTTCGCGGATCTGATGACGCGGTGGAGTCGATGTCATGGTGGATCCGGCGAGTCGGTGATCTTGGCCTTCGAGGCGGAGAGTGCACAGTGGTTGCACCCCCACCGGTCTTGTCGCCACCGGCTCGTGCCTGGCTGACTTGCCGCGGCAGCGAAGTACTCGGATGCCGTGGATTGTCGCTGTTGGCGAAGCCGATGAGACTCTGAATGGTGGCCCTCCAGTCGTCGATCTTGTCCGCCGCTGGAGGGTAGTCTAGGAGCAGTTGAGCTCGTGCCAAAGCTTCTGCTGGAGTGGCGGGCGGCGGTGGCGAACGGTGCGAGGAGCGAGATATGCTCGGACTTCTAACCATGTTAGAAGGAGCAGTATCTCATCCAGGCGACCGTGCCCCGCTCGCGCCAGCATGTTGGCGCACATGCTGATCTTGAACACTCCGAGATCCACCAGCTCGGTCTTGATCCAGCAAGCGTATGGTACCATGAGTATCATGACGCTGCCGGTCCCGCGCCTCCTGGGATGGGCGCGGTGCGTGTACGGACGCTGAGGTCTTGGAGTGCGCCCGGTCGTTGTGGGAGCCGACCGCGCCGCCGATGTGCAGCGCAGCCTTGACCTTGGACCTGGCAGCACCGTGAGCTCCCTCGTCGATGCTCGTTCTTCCGCCGGTGTCTACCCCACCAGACGTTTGCTCCGGCGATGGTGGGTTCGGCGCGGACGGAGCAGCCGCCTCCGAAGCCTTCTTCTTCGACGGCATGTCGATGAAGACAATGAAGATTTAGCTCGTGCGAACGCCGGATCAGGTTCACACAACCTCGACGCACCCCTACCTGGCGCGCCAAAGATGTCGGGGTGCTAATCCCACAGACACCTATGGGACTGGCGGACCGAGCCCCTTTTGGTTCGGCAGGGGGCGGAGAGAGCACGAAGAGCAGATCGAGGCGAGGCGCACGAGCACGCGATCAGTTTACCTAGGTTTGGGCCGCACGGATGCGTAAAACCCTACTCCTGCTTTGTGGTTGTATTGATTTCTTGCTCGGGAGCGCTGTGTGCTATAGTACACTCCAGCAGCTAACAAGACCGAGCGTGAGAGTATTCTGTTGGCCGACCTCCTCTATGTTGCGCATGGGCCTCCTTTTATATGTTCAAGGGGTCACCGACAGGTGGCAACATAGATGAGGGTAAAAATGGAAAAGGCATTGCGGTTGGCACTGCCGCCTACAACAGTGCATCATACCTAACCCTAATGGCAGGGGACAAGGGCATTAAATGCCTGTCCGCGTCGCCTAGACGGTGCAGAAAGGGACCGCCAGGGACGCCACTGCTTGCCATGATGGCAATCTTGTCAGCGCCGCTTGCCACCGTGTACCTCTGGCTGCACAGCTTCCCGCCACGTACGCTCTGGAAGGGTCCCAGAGCGACACGTTGGTGGATGTGCTGGAGTGCAGGTACAGAGTGGGGGCTTTCCGCGGCAAGCGCCTTGCCGCGGTTGTTGTCTTGTCGCGTCCGGGCGCTCGTCACTCACCTGGCCTTGCCGGGATGCATGCTGCACCGCGGCAAGTTCCTTGAGATGCCTTGGTTGGCCTTCCCTGCAAGCTCCTCTTGCCGGGGTCTTGTCTCCTTCTCGGCAAGCTCCTCTTACCGGGGTCTTGGATACGTTGTTCTTGAATGGCTCCAAAGGAACCACGGAGGACCTTGGCGGTCACCCGACAAGCCTTGCCGCGGGACGCTGCGACTGCCCGTGCACAAGTTCGGGATACTAGGGTACCCCTACTCTAGTACACCGACACCTTGCAAGCATTGCAACTAATGAGTTAGTTGCGAGATGATGTATTATGGAACGAGTAAAGAGACTTGCCGGTAACGATATTGAACAAGGTATAGAGATATCGACGATCGAATCTCGGGCAAGTAACATACCGATGACAAAGGGAACAACGTATGTTGTTATGAGGTCTGACCGATAAAGATCTTCGTAGAATATGTAGGAGCCAATATGAGCATCCACGTTTCGCTATTGGTTATTGACCAGAGACGTGTCTCGGTCATGTCTACATTGTTCTCGAACCCGTAGGGTCCGCACGCTTAAGGTTTCGATGACACTTATATTATGAGTTTATGAGTTTTGATGTACCGAAGGAGTTCGGAGTCCCGGATGAGATCGGGGACATGACGAGGAGTCTCGAAATGGGCGAGACATAAAGATTGATATATTGGAAGCCTATGTTTGGATATCGGAAAGTGTTCCGGGTGAAATCGGGATTTTACCAGAGTACCGGGAGGTTACCGGAAACCCCCGGGAGCTATATGGGCCTTAGTGGGCCTTAGTGGAAGAAGAGGAGAGGTGGCCAGGGCTGGGCCACGCGCCCCTCCCCCCTAGTCCGAATAGGACAAGGAGAGAGGGGGCCGACGCCCCCCTCCTTCTCTCTCCTTCTTTTCCCACCTCGCGAATCCTATTCCAACTAGGATTGGGGGAGAAGTCCTACTCCCGGAGGGAGTAGGACTCCTCCTGGCGTGCCCTATGATGGCTGGCCGGCCTCGCCCTCTTGAACCTTTATATACAGAGGCAGGGGCACCCCAGAGACACACAAGTTGATCCACGTGATCATATTCTTAGCCGTGTGCGGTGCCCCCTTCCACCATAGTCCTCGATAATATTGTAGCGGTGCTTAGGCGAAGCCCGGCGACAGTAGTACATCAAGATCTTCACCACGCCGTCGTGCTGACGGAACTCTTCCCCGACACTTTGCTGGATCGGAGTCCGGGGATCGTCATCGAGCTGAAAGTGTGCTAGAACTCGGAGGTGCCCTAGTTTCGGTGCTTGATCGGTCGGGCCATGGAGACGTACGACTACATCAACCAAACGCTTCTGTTGTCGATCTACAAGGGTACATAGATCACACTCTCCCCTCTCGTTGCTATCCATCACCATGATCTTGCGTGTGCGTAGGAATTTTTTTGAAATTACTACGTTCCCCAACAGTGGCATCCGAGCCTAGGTTTTATGCGTTGATGTTATATGCACGAGTAGAACACAAGTGAGTTGTGGGCGATGTAAGTCATACTGCTTACCAGCATGTCATACTTTGGTTCGGCGGTATTGTTGGATGAAGCGGCCCGGACCGACATTACGCGTACGCTTACGCGAGACTGGTTCTACCGCCGTGCTTTGCACACAGGTGGCTGCCTGGTGTCAGTTTCTCCAACTTTAGTTGAACCGAGTGTGGCTACGCCCGGTCCTTGCGAAGGTTAAAACAGCACCAACTTGACAAACTACCATTGTGGTTTTGATGCGTAGGTAAGATTGGTTCTTGCTTAAGCCCATAGCAGCCACGTAAAACTTGCAACAAACAAAGTAGAGGACGTCTAACTTGTTTTTGCAGGGCATGTTGTGATGTGATATGGTCAAGACGTGATGAGATATAAGTTGTTGTATGAGATGGTCATGTTTTGTGAAAGTTATTGGCAACTGGCAAACGCCTTATGGTCGTCTCTCTATTGCATAAGATGCAAGCGCCAAACAATTGCTTTACTTTATCGCTATGCGATAGCAATAGTTGCAAGAGCAATAGTTGGCGAGATGTCCACGTGACGACACATTGATATAGATCAAGATGATGGAGATCATGGTGTCATGCCGGTGACGATAGAGATCATGACGGTACTTTAGAGATGGAGATCAAAGGCACAAGATGATCATGGCCATATCATGTCACATATTTTTTGCATGTGATGTTTATCTTGTATATATCTTATTTTGCTTATTTCGACGGTAGCTTTATAAGATGATCTCTCACTAAATTTCAAGATAAAAGTGTTCTCCCTGAGTATGCACCGTTGCCAAAGTTCGTCGTGCCCAGACACCACGTGATGATCGGGTGTGATAAGCTCTACATCCATCTACAATGGGTGCAAGACAGTTTTGCACACGCGGAATACTCAGGTTAAACTTGACGAGCCTAGCATATGCAGATATGGCCTCGAAACACTGAGACCGAAAGGTCGAGCGTGAATCATATAGTAGATATGATCAACATAGTGATGTTCACCAATGAAACTGCTCCATCTCACGTGATGATCGGACATGGTTTAGCTGATTTGGATCACGTGATCACTTAGAGGATTAGAGGGATGTCTATCTAAGTGGGAGTTCTTAAGTAATATGATTAATTCAACTTAAATTTATCATGAACTTAGTCCTGGTAGTATTAGCATATCTATGTTGTAGATCAATAGCTCGCGTTGTTGCTTCCCTATGTTTGTTTTGATATGTTCCTAGAGAAAAACTATGTTGAAAGATGTTAGTAGCAATGATGCAGATTGGATCCATGATATGAGGTTTATCCTCATTGCTGCACAGAAAAATTATGTCCTTGATGCACCGCTAGGTGACAGACCTATTGCAGGAGCAGATGCAGACGTTATGAATGTTTGGCTAGCTCAATATGATGACTACTTGATAGTTTAGTGCACCATGCTTAACGGCTTAGAATCGGGACTTCAAAGACGTTTTGAATGTCATGGACCATATGAGATGTTCCAGGAGTTGAAGTTAATATTTCAAGAAAATACCCGAGCTGAGAGATATGATGTCTCCAACAAGTTCTATAGCTAAAAGACGGAGGAGAATCGCTCAACTAGTGAGCATGTGCTCAGATTGTCTGGGTACTACAATCACTTGAATCAAGTGGGAGTTAATCTTCCAGGTAAAATAGTGATTGACAGAATTCTCTAGTCACCATGACCAAGTTAGTAGAACTTCGTGATGAACTATGATATGCAAGGTATAACGGAAACAATTCCCAAGCTCTTCGTAATGCTGAAATTGACAAAGGTAGAAATCGAGAAAAACATCAAGTGTTGATGGTTGACAAGATCACTAGTCTCAAGAAAAGGGAAAAGGGAAAAAATGGGAACTTCAAGAAGAACGGCAAGCGAGTTGCTACTCAAGTGAAGAAACCCAAGTCTGGTCCTAAGCCTGAGACTAAGTGCTTCTACTGCAAAGGGATTGGTCACTAGAAGCGAAACTACACCAAGTATTTGGCGGATAAGAAGGATGGCAAAGTGAACAAAGGTATATTTGATATACAGATTATTGATGTGTATTTTACTAGTGTTCATAGCAACCCCTCGGTGTTTGATACTGGTTCAGTTGCTAAGAGTAGTAACTCGAAACGGGAGTTGAAGAATGAACAGAAACTAGTTAAGGGTGAAGTGACGATGTGTGTGGAAGTGGTTCCAAGATTGATATGATCATCATCGCACACTCCCTACACTTTCGGGATTAGTGTGGAACCTAAATAAGTGTTATTTGGTGTTGAGCATGAATATGATTTGATCATGTTTATTGCAATACGGTTATTCATTTAAGTCAGAGAATAATTGTTGTTCTGTTTACATGAATAAAACCTTCGGTGGTCATACACCCAATGAAAATAGTTCGTTGGATCTTGATCGCAGTGTTACACATATTCATAATATTTAAGCCAAAAGATGCAAAGTTAATAATGATAGTGCAACTTATTTGTGGCACTGCCATTTAGGTCATATCGGTGTAAAGCACATGAAGAAACTCCGTACTGATGGACTTTTGGAACCACTTGATTATGAATCACTTGGTGCTTGTGAACCATGCCTTATGGGCAAGATGACTAAAGACTCCGTTCTTCGGAACAATGGAGTGAGCAACAGATTTGATGGAAATCATACATATTGATGTATGTGGTCCGATGAATATTAAAGCTCGCGACAAGTATCATTATGTTCTAACCTTCACAGATGATTTGAGAAGATATGAGTATATCTACTTGATGAAAGACAAGTCTGAAACATTTGAAAAGTTCAAAGAATTTCAGAATGAAGTGGAGAATCATCGTAACAAAAATAAAAGTTTCTACGATATGATCGCAGAAGTAAAATATTTGAGTTACGAGTTTGGCCTTCAGTTAAAAACAATGTGAAATAGTTTCACTACTCACGCCACCTGGAACACCATAGTGTAATGGTGTGTCCGAGCGTCGTAACCGTACTTTATTGGATATAGTGCAATCTATGATGTCTCTTACCGATCTACCACTATCATTTTGGGGTTATGCATTAGAGACAGCTGCATTCACGTTAAAAAGGGCACCATCTAAATCCGTTGAGACGAGACAATCTGAATTATGGTTTGGCAAGAAACCAAAGTTGTCGTTTCTTAAAGTTTTGGGTTGTGATGCTTATGTGAAAAAGTTTCATCCTGATAAGCTCAAACCCAAATCAGAGAAATATGTGTTCATAGGATACCCAAAGGAGACTGTTGGGTACACCTTCTATCACATATCCGAAGGCAAGACATTCGTCCTTTCTAGAGAAGGAGTTTCTCTCGAAAGAAGTGAGTGGGAGGAAAGTAGAAAACTTGATAAGGTAATTGTACCTTCTCCCTTATTGGAAAGTACTTCATCACAGAAATCTATTCTTGTGACTACTACACCAATTAGTGAGGAAGCTAATGATGATGATCATGTAACTTCAGATCAAGTTACTATCGAATCTCGTAGGTAAACCAGAGTGAGATCCGCACCAGAGTGGTATGGTAATCTTGTTCTGGAAGTCATGTTACTAGACCATGACGAACTTGCGAACTATGAGGAAGCGATGATGAGCCCATATTCCGCGAAATGGTTTGAGGCCATGAAATCTGAGATATGATCCATGTATGAGAACAAAGTATGGACTTTGATGGATTTGCCCGATGATCGGCAAGCCATAGAAATAAATGGATCTTCAAGAGGAAGACAGACGCTGATAGTAGTGTTACTATCTACAAAGCTAGACTTGTCGAAAAAGGTTTTTGACAAAGGTCAAGGTGTTGACTACGACGAAATATTTCTCACTCGTAGCGATGCTTAAGTATGTCCGAATCATGTTAGCAATTGCCGCATTTTATGAAATCTGGCAAATGGATAAACAAAACTGCATTCCTTAATGGATTTCTTAAAGAAGAGTTGTATATGATGCAACCATTAGGTTTTGTCAATCCTAAAGGTGCTAACAAAATATGCAAGCTCCAGCGATTCATCTATGGACTGGTGCAAGCATCTCGGAGTTGGAATATACGCTTTGATAAGTTGATCAAAGCATATAGTTTTATACAGACTTGAAGTGAAGTCTGTATTTACAAGAAAGTGAGTGGGAGCACTACATCATTTATGATAAGTATATGTGAATGACATATTGTTGATCGGAAATAATGTAGAATTATTCTGCAAAGCATAAAGGAGTATTTGAAAGGAGTTTTTTAAAGAAAGACCTCGGTGAAGCTACTTACATATTGAGCATCAAGATCTATAGAGATAGATCAAAACGCTTGATAAGTTTTTTCAATGAGTACATACCTTGACAAGATTTTGAAGTAGTTCAAAATGGAACAGTCAAAGAAAGAGTTCTTGCCTGTGTTACAAGGTGTGAAATTGAGTAAGACTCAAAACACGACCACGACAGAAGATAGAAAGAGAATGAAAGTCATTCCCTATGCCTTGGCCATAGGTTCTATAAAGTATGCCATGCTGTGTACCAGATCTATTGTATACCCTACACTGATTTTTGAAAGGGAGTACAATAGTGACCTAGGAGTAGATCACTGGACAGCGGCCAAAATTATCCTTAGTGGAATAAGGATATGTTTCTCAATTATGGACGTGACAAAAAGGGTTCATCGTAAAGGGTTACGTCGATGCAAATTTTGACACTGATCTAGATGACTCTAAGTCTCAATCTGGATACATATTGAAAGTGGGAGCAATTAGCTAAGAGTAGCTCCGGGCAGAGCATTGTTGACATAGAAATTTGCAAAATACATACGGATCTGAATATGGCAGACCCGTTGACTAAACTTCTCTCACAAGCAAAACATGATCACACCTTAGTACTCTTTGGGTGTTAATTACATAAGCGATGTGAACTAGATTACTGAATCTAGTAAACTCTTTGGGTGTTGGTCACATGGCGATGTGAACTATGGGTGTTAATCACATGATGATGTGAACTATCGATGTTAATCACATGGTGATGTGATCTAGATTATTGACTCTAGTGCAAGTGGGAGATTGAAGGAAATATGCCCTAGAGGCAATAATAAAGTTATTATTTATTTCCTTATTTCATGATAAATGTTTCTTATTCATGCTAGAATTGTATTAACCGGAAACATAATACATGTGTGAATACATAGACAAACAGAGTGTCACTAGTATGCCTCTACTTGACTAGCTCGTTAATCAAAGATGGTTATGTTTCCTAACCATGGACAAAGAGTTGTTATTTGATTAACGGGATCACATCATTAGGTGAATGATCTGATTGACATGACCCATTCCATTAGCTTAGCACCCGATCGTTTAGTATGTTGCTATTGCTTTCTTCAAGACTTATACATGTTCTTATGACTATGAGATTATGCAACTCCCGTTTGCCAGAGGAACACTTTGTGTGATACCAAACATCACAACGTAACTGGGTGATTATAAAGGTGCTCTACAGGTGTCTCCAAAGGTACATGT
The DNA here is from genome assembly GCA_034509565.1 of Triticum monococcum. Taxonomy (NCBI): domain Eukaryota; kingdom Viridiplantae; phylum Streptophyta; class Magnoliopsida; order Poales; family Poaceae; genus Triticum; species Triticum monococcum. The sequence goes on along the minus strand of CM067847.1, from coordinate 208,796,510 downwards.
TGGGTTGGCGTATTTCGAGATTAGGATTTGTCACTCCGATTGTCGGAGAGGTATCTCTGGGCCCTCTCGGTAATGCACATCACATAAGCCTTGCAAGCATTGCAACTAATGAGTTAGTTGCGAGATGATGTATTACGAAACGAGTAAAGAGACTTGCCGGTAACGAGATTGAACTAGGTATTGAGATACAGACGATCGAATCTCGGGCAAGTAACATACCGATGACAAAGGGAACAACGTATGTTGTTATGCGGTCTGACCGATAAAGATCTTTGTAGAATATGTAGGAGCCAATATGAGCATCCAGGTTCCGCTATTGGTTATTGACCGGAGACGTGTCCCGGTCATGTCTACATTGTTCTCGAACCCATAGGGTCCGCACGCTTAAGCTTTCGATGACAGTTATATGATGAGTTTATCAGTTTTGATGTACCGAAGGAGTTTGGAGTCCCGGATGAGATCGGGGACATGACGAGGAGTCTTGAAATGGTCGAGACATAAAGATTGATTTATTGGAAGCCTATGTTTGGATATCGGAAAGTGTTCCGGGTGAAATCGGGATTTTACCGGAGTACCGGGAGGTTACCGGAACCTCCCGGGAGCTATATGGGCCTTAGTGGGCCTTAGTGGAAGAAGAGGAGAGGCGGCCAGGGCTGGGCCGCGCGCCCCTCCCCCCTAGTCCGAATAGGACAAGGAGATAGGGGGCCAGCACCCCCCTCCTTCTCTCTCCCTCTTTTCCCACCTCGCGAATCCTATTCCAACTAGGATTGGGGGAGAAGTCCTACTCCCGGAGGGAGTAGGACTCCTCCTGGCGCGCCCTATGATGGCCGTCCGGCGTCCCCCTCTTGAACCTTTATATACGGAGGCAGGGGCACCCCAGAGACACACAAGTTGATCCACGTGATCATATTCTTAGCCGTGTGCGGTGCCCCCTTCCGCCATAGTCCTCGATAATATTGTAGCGGTGCTTAGGCGAAGCCCCGCGACAGTAGTACATCAAGATCGTCACCACGCCGTCGTGCTGATGGAACTCTTCCCTGACACTTTGCTGGATCGGAGTCCGGGGATCGTCATCGAGCTGAACGTGTGCTAGAACTCGGAGGTGCCGTAGTTTCGGTGCTTGATCGGTCGGGCCGTGGAGACGTACGACTACATCAACCAAACACTTCCGTTGTCGATCTACAAGGGTACGTAGATCACACTCTCCCCTCTCGTTGCTATGCATCACCATGATCTTGTGTGTGCGTAGGAATTTTTTTGAAATTACTACGTTCCCCAACAGTTCGATCATGGTGGCCTCCGAAGTACCACTCAATCACATTATAAACAACCGCGATGCTACAGGCCGGATTGCCAAATGGGCCATTGAACTCCTCCCATTTGACATTACATATAAACCACGTCGAGCTATCAAATCCCAAGTACTGGCCGACTTCACCGCTGAATGGACAGAGGCCGAACTCCCTAAAGAGTATGGCACATATTCCAATTGGGTCATGTACTTCGACGGCTCCAAAATGCTGGCAGGGTTAGGAGTGGGCGTCGTTTTAACGTCCCCTACTGGAAACATCATCCAGTACGTTCTCCAAATACTATACACAAACTCCAATAACGCAGCCGAATATGAGGCCTTATCACATGGTCTCCGGATGGCTGTCTCCATGGGCATACAACGCCTGGAAGTACACGGGGACTCCAACCTTGCAATATCTCAAATAAATGGAGATTTCGAAGCTAAGATCCGAAGATGGAAGCGTATCATAACACAGTCATAAAAATGTTGGCCCGGTTCGAGGGGCTCGAGTTCCATCATGTGGCTCGAGAAAGTAATCAAGCGGCGGATGTTCTTGCTCGTATCAGCGCTAAGGGCGACCCCGTCCCACCTAATATCTTCCTGGAAAGGCTCTTTAAGCCATCCGTGGTGTGGCAGGGGGAAAACGGCAATACTAGTCCGAAACCAAACGTAATCCCATATCCCGGAAACACCGACGTCATCGGGGGCTCGGCCACCGAAATAACACCGTCGACGCATCTCATCATGGCAGTCATTGCCCCATGGACCGAACCCTTCCTGTCCTACCTTAACAGGAAAGAGCTTCCTGAGGACCAGAATGAGGCCTGCTGCATAGTCCGGCGTTCAGAGGCCTACAAGGTTCATGATGGAGAGCTCTACAGGAAAAGCGCCACCGGAGTCTTTCAACGATGTATATCCGAGGAAGAGGGGCGGCAGCTCTTGGCTTAAATTCATGCCGGACTCGGTGGTCACCACGCTGCAGCTCGGGCCCTTGTTAGCAAGGCCTTCCATACAGGGTTTGATTGGCCGACGGCCCGAGCAGATGCATAGGACCTTGCCCAACGTTGCGTCGGATGCAACTCTTTGCCCATCAAAGCCATATGCCCCCCACCGCCTTACAAAAAATCCCCATCACTTGGCCTTTTGTAGTTTGGGGACTCGATATGGTTGGACCCCTTAAAGGGGGAAGCCATAAGAAAAAATATTTGCTGATTATGGTGGACAAATTCACTAAGTGGATAGAGGCTAAGACGGTCAAAACGGCTGAGTCTGGCCCGATGATAGACTTCATATCCGGTGTTGTGCACCATTATGGTGTCCCACACAGCATCATCACGGACAACGGCTCCAATTTCACACCCGACGAGGTAAAAACATGGTGTACTAATCTGGGTATTAAACTCGATTATGCCTCCATCTACCACCCACAAACCAACGGTCAAGTCGAATGAGCCAACGGTCTTATTATGAGCGGCATCAAGCCCAGACTAGTGCGGTCTTTGAAAGAATCAGACAAGCACTGGGTTGAGGAGCTCGACTTCGTACTCTAGGGGCTGCGGACCACGCCCAACCGTACTACCGGATACACACCTTTCTTCATGGTGTATGGCGCAGAGGCCGTATTGCTCTGCGATATGATTAACGACTCACCTTGAGTGCGTATGTACGAAGAGAGAGAAGCCGAGCTTGATCGGCAGGACAGCCTAGATTCCCTGGAGGAGGAACGCGATGTCGCAAAAGCCTGTTCAGCATTTCATCAACAGCAGGCTCGAAGATATCAAAGTAGCGAAGTACGGGCCAAGACTTACAACATTGGCAAACTCGTTCTACGCCTGCCGGAGAAGAAAAAGAACAAACTCATGCCCAAATGGGAGGGTCCCTTCATAATTGACGAAGTTCTCACCAGAGGAGCATACCATCTTCGCGATGCATCAGACAATCGCCTCGAGCCGAACCCCTGGAACGTGGCCAGACTCCGAAGATTCTATGCCTAGCGCCAAACCCCTTGTTTGTTTCCTCCTCCCCTGTAGTTTCCATTATTTTTTCTCTCTTTTCCGATTACTTTCTTCTTTCTCGCTTTAAAGCTTTGGTACGGCTAGACCGCACACCATTGACACATACATCTTTAAATATATACACCACTCTACCTGGGGGCTTATTGGGCGGAGGTTCTTGTCGTTCCTTGAGCATTAAGCTCCTCGCATATGAGTTTTTCCATATGTACCTTTTCTTTGCCACTATATGCATCGATATGACTTAAGTTTTGGCCAAGCTGGATTGCGTGGCTCCTGTGCTTATGCCCTATGTTCACGTTAGTTCAGCTAGGGCATAAAGGGAGCACCTCCGCGATTGTTACTACTGGGTCATCCGGATGTGTACCTCAGCATGGGTGAAGCCAAAAGCTAGCATTCTTAAGGGAATATTCGGTCGGTGAATTAAAGATGTTTTTAAACTCACTCCATTGTGCACCCCCAGAAGTTATACAAATTCTGGTGCTCACATCACAATTCGGACATGTGCATTAAATGCCTGCACATCCAGGGAAAGGAACCCTTAACGGAATTGTTCTCTCTGGAAGATGTTTCTTACGATATCAATGTAATATAACATAGCTAGCTGGATACAACTTGTCTGTTCAAGCAACTATGACCCCTACTCCTAGACTTCCAAGCATACCCCGACCTATTCGGCCGCGATGGTATTCGGAAACACTCTGCACCTTCGGGTCCGGAGGTTGAACCGAAAAGGTCTGCCATGACAAATGATATACAATTCAGCTAGATGAGGAAAGTACACAGTCACTTGGACTCGAACACCTCTTCCTCTACACCTTCCAACATGCAGTCTAACTTACATCCTATTGGGAATATTTGGCGGCCACCTCTACTTGGTCATATACTAAACTAACGAGACTTTCTTCCCCATTTGACCCTAATGGTACAACCCGGGCCATGTGATTTGGATCCATCTTGGTATATCACATTTTCACAATGTCCCAGGCCTCTCGCGTGCCCTATCGGCAAGCCGATATCTTCCATAGTCGGATACGCCGCCCCGCTCCCTTGAACAGCTCGGATACGCCGCCCCGCTCCCTTGAACAGCTCTACAAGCTCCTCCATACTTCCTGGAGGGGAGGCTGTTGGAAATATGCCCTAGAGGCAATAATAAAAGCATTATTTTTATATTTCCTTGTTCATGATAATCGTCTTTATTCATGCTATAATTGTGTTATCTGGAAATCGTAATACATGTGTGAATAACAGACACCAACATGTCCCTAGTAAGCCTCTAGTTGACTAGCTCGTTGATCGACAGATAGTCATGGTTTCCTGACTATGGACATTGGATGTCATTGATAACGAGATCACATCATTAGGAGAATGATGTGATGGACAAGACCCAATCCTAAACATAGCATAAAGAACGTATAGTTCGTTTGCTAGAGTTTTTCCAATGTCAAGTATCTTTTCCTTAGACCATGAGATCGTGTAACTCCCGGATACCGTAGGAGTGCTTTGGGTATACCAAACGTCACAACGTAATTGGGTGACCATAAAGGTAGACTACGGGTATCTCCGAAAGTATCTGTTGGGTTGACACGGATCAAGATTGGGATTTGTCACTCCGTATGACGGAGAGGTATCACTGGGCCCACTCGGTAATGCATCATCATAATGAGCTCAAAGTGACCAAGTGTCTGGTCATGGGATCATGCATTACGGTACGAGTAAAGTGACTTGCCGGTAACGAGATTGAACGAGGTATTGGGATACCGATGATCGAATCTCGGGCAAGTAACATACTGATTGACAAAGGGAATTGTATACGGGGTTGCTTGAATCCTTGACTTCGTGGTTCATCCGATGAGATCATCGTGGAGCATGTGGGAGCCAACATGGGTATCCATATCCCGCCGTTGTTTATTGACCGGAGAGTCGTCTCGGTCATGTCTACATGTCTCCCGAACCCGTAGGGTCTACACACTTAAGGTTCGGTGACGCTAGGGTTGTAGGGATATGTATATGCAGTAACCCGAATGTTGTTCGGAGCCTCGGATGAGATCCCGGACGTCACGAGGAGTTTCGGAATGGTCCGTAGGTAAAGAATTATATATAGGAAGTGCTGTTTCGGCCATCGGGACAAGTTTCGGGGTCACCGGTATTGTACCGGGACCACCGGAAGGGTCCCGGGGGTCCACCGGGTGGGGCCACCTGCCCCCGGGGGCCACATGGGCTGTAGGGGGTGCGCCTTGGCCTACATGGGCCAAGGTCACCAGCCCCAATAGGCCCATGCGCCTAGGGTTTCAAAGGGGAAGAGTCCCACAAGGTGAAGGCACCCCCTAGGTGCCTTGGGGGGGGGGAATCCTCCCTTGGCCGGCACCCCCCCTAGGCCCCCTATATATAGTGAGGGAAGGAGGGCCTCTTGGACCACGCCTTTGGTTGCCTCCTTCTCCCTCTCCAACACCTCCTCCTCCTCCATAGTGCTTGGCGAAGCCCTAACGGAGTACTGCAGCTCCATCACCACCACGCCGTCGTGCTGCTGCTGGAGCCATCTTCCTCAACCTCTCCTCTCCCCTTGCTGGATCAAGAAGGAGGAGACGTCATCCGCTCCGTACGTGTGTTGAACGCGGAGGTGCCGTCCGTTCGACGCTTGGTCATCGGTGATTTGGATCACGTCGTGTACGACTACCTCATCCCCGTTCTTTGAACGCTTCCGCTCGCGATCTACAAAGGTATGTAGATGCATCCGATCACTCATTGCTAGATGAACTCATAGATGGATCTTGGTGAAACCGTAGGAAAATTTTTGTTTTCTGCAATGTTCCCCAACAGTGGCATCATGAGCTAGGTCTATGCGTAGTTCTTCTTGCGCGAGTAGAACACAATTTGTTGTGGGCGTAGATGTTGTCAACTTTCTTGCCGCTACTAGTCTTATCTTGCTTCAGCAATATTGTGGGATGAAGCGGCCCGGACCAACCTTACACGTACGCTTACGTGAGACCGGTTCCACCGACTAACATGCACTAGTTGCATAAGGTGGCTGGTGGGTGACTATCTCTCCTACTTTAGTTGGAGCGGATTCGATGAAAAGGGTCCTTATGAAGGGTAAATAGAAGTTGACAAATCACGTTGTGGCTTTCACGTAGGTAAGAAAAGGTTCTTGCTAGAACCCTATTTCAGCCACGTAAAACTTGCAACAACAATTAGAGGATGTCTAACTTGTTTTTGCAGCAAGTGCTTTGTGATATGATATGGCCAAAGTTGTGATGAATGATGAATGACATATATGTGATGTATGAGATGTTCATGCTATTGTAATAGGAATCACGACTTACATGTCGATGAGTATGATAACCGGCAGGAGCCATAGGAGTTGTCTTTATTTTTGTATGACCTACATGTCATTAAGAAACGCCATGTAAATTACTTTACTTTATAGCTAAACGCGTTAGCCATAGTAGTAGAAGTAATAGTTGGCGAGCAACTTCATGGAGACACGATGATGGAGATCATGATGATGGAGATCATGGTGTCAAGCCGGTGACAAGATGATCATGGAGCCCCAAGATAGAGATCAAAGGAGCTATGTGATATTGTCCATATCATGTCACTATTATTATTTGATTGCATGTGATGTTTATCATGTTTAGCATCTTGTTTACTTAGAATGACAGTAGTAAATAAGATGATCCCTCATAATAATTTCAAGAAAGTGTTCCCCCTAACTGTGCACCGTTGCGGCAGTTCGTTGTTTTGAAGCACCACGTGATGATCGGGTGTGATAGATTCTAACGTTCACATACAATGGGTGTAAGACAGATTTACACATGCAAACACTTAGGTTGACTTGATGAGCCTAGCATGTGTATAGACATGGCCTCGGAACACAGAAGACCGAAAGGTCGAGCATGAGTCGTATAGAAGATACGATCAACATGAAGATGTTCACCGACGTTGACTAGTCCGTCTCACGTGATGATCAGACACGGCCTAGTTGACTCGGATCATGTTATACTTAGATGACTAGAAGAGGGATGTCTATCTAAGTGGGAGTTCATTGAATAATTTGATTAGATGAACTTAATTATCATGAACTTAGTCTAAAATCTTTACAATATGTCTTGTAGATCAAATGGCCAACGTTGTCCTCAACTTCAACGCGTTCCTAGAGAAAACCAAGCTAAAAGACGATGGCAGCAACTATACGGACTGGGTCCGAAACCTGAGGATCATCCTCATAGCTGCCAAGAAAGATTATGTCCTACAAGCACCACTAGGTGATCCACCCGTCCCACAGAACCAAGACGTTATGAACGCTTGGCAGACATGTGCTGATGACTACTCCCTCGTTCTGTGCGGCATGCTTTACAGCTTAGAGCCGGGGCTCCAAAAGCGTTTTGAGAGACATGGAGCATATGAGATGTTCGAAGAGCTGAAAATGGTTTTTCAAGCTCATGCCTGGATCGAGAGATATGAAGTCTCCGACAAGTTTTTCAGCTGTAAGATGGAGGAAAATAGTTCTGTCAGTGAGCACATACTCACTATGTCTGGGTTACATAACCGCTTGACTCAGCTGGGAGTTAATCTCCCGGATGACGCGGTCATTGACAGAATCCTCCAGTCGCTTCCACCAAGCTACAAGAGCTTTGTGATGAACTTCAATATGCAGGGGATGGAAAATACCATTCCTGAGGTATTTGCAATGCTAAAATCAGCAGAGGTAGAAGTCAAGAAGGAACATCAAGTGTTGATGGTAAGTAAAACCACTAAGTTCAAGAAGGGCAAGGGTAAAAAGAACTTCAAGAAGGACGGCAAGGAAGTTGCCGCGCCTGGCAAGAAAGCTGCGGGGAAGAAGCCAAAGAATGGACCCAAGCCCGAGACTGAGTGCTTTTATTGCAAGGGAAGTGGTCACTGGAAGCGGGAACTGCCCCAAATACTTAGCGGACAAGAAGGTCGGCAAAACAAAAGGTATATATGATATACATGTAATTGATGTGTACCTTACCAGTACTCGTAGTAGCTCTTGGGTATTTGATACCGGTGCAGTTGCTCACATTTGTAACTCAAAGCAGGAGCTGCAGAATAAGCGGAGACTTGCGAAGGACGAGGTGACGATGCGCGTCGGGAATGGTTCCAAGGTCGATGTGATCGCCGTCGGCACGCTGCCTCTATATTTACCTATGGGATTAGTTTTAAACCTCAATAATTGTTATTTAGTGCCATCTTTGAGCATGAATATTGTACCAGGATCTCGTTTAATTCGAGATGGCTACTCATTTAAATCCGAGAATAATGGTTGTTCTATTTATATGAGAGATATGTTTTATGGTCATGCTCCTATGGTGAATGGTTTATTCTTAATGAATCTCGAGCGTAATACTACACATATTCATAGTGTGAGTACCAAAAGATATAAGGTTGATAATGATAGTCCCACATACTTGTGGCACTACCGCCTTGGTCACATAGGTGTCAAACGCATGAAGAAGCTCCATGCAGATGGACTTTTAGAGTCTCTTGATTACGAATCATTTGACACGTGCGAACCATGCCTCATGGGAAAAATGACCAAGACTCCGTTCTCAGGAACAATGGAGCGAGCAACCAACTTAGTGGAAATCATACATACTGATGTGTGCGGTCCAATGAGTGTTGAGGCTCGCGGTGGCTATCGTTATGTTCTCACCCTCACTGATGACTTGAGTAGATATGGGTATGTCTACTTAATGAAACACAAGTCTGAAAGCTTTGAAAAGTTCAAGGAATTTCAGAGTGAGGTTGAGAATCAACGTGACAGGAAAATCAAGTTTCTATTATAGTTTTCCCTTTCCCTGTATAGCTTTTCTTAGGGCTTTTCCCTTTCTTTCCCCTCTTCATCCTCACCTTGAGGATACCTTGTATTTATTTTGGCTTTATTAATAAAATGCTGTGGGGTGCAAGCCCTGCAGTCTTCATGGTCAAAAAAAACGAGAGGGGAGAGTGTTGTCTACGTACCCTCGTAGACCGGCAAGGGAAGCGTTGACACAACGTAGAGGAAGTAGTCGTATGTCTTCCCGATCCGATCGATCCAAGTACCGAACATACGGCACCTCTGAGTTCTGCGCACGTTCAACTCGGTGACGTCCATCGAGCTCCGATCCAGCCGAGTGTTGAGGGAGAGTTTTGTCAGCACAACGGCGTGATGATGGTGATGATGTTCTACCGACGCAGGGCTTCGCCTAAGCACCGCTATGATATGAACGAGGTGGAATATGGTGGAAGGGGGCACCGCACACGGCTAAGGAACGATCACGAAGATCAACTTGTGTGTCATGGGGTGCCCCCCTGCCCCCGTATATAAAGGAGGGAGGGAGGAGGTGTGGCCGGCCCCTAGGGGTGCGCCTGGAGTAGTCCTACTCTCTCCAGGAGTAGGACTCCCCCTCTTGCCTTGTTGGAGAAGGAAATGAGAAGGGGGGAAGAGGAAAGGGGGGCGCCGCCCCCCCTTCCTTGTCCTATTCGGACTAGGGGGCAGGGGGCGCGCGGCCTGCCCTGGCCGGCCCTCCTCTTCTCCCTTAGGGCCCATGTAGACCCATTAACCCCCAAGGGGGGGGGGGGTTCCGGTAACCCCCCGGTACTCCGGTAAAATCCCGATTTCACCCGGAACGATTCCGATATCCAAATATAGGCTTCCAATATATCAATCTTTATGTCTCGACCATTTCGAGACTCCTCGTCATGTCCGTGATCACATCCGGGACTCCGAACAACCTTCGGTACATCAAAAACAAAAAACCCTAATTACGATCGTCACCGAACTTTAAGCGTGCGAACCCTACGGGTTCGAGAACTATGTAGACATGACCAAGACATGTCTCCGGTCAATAACCAATAGCGGAACCTGGATGCTCATATTGGTTCCTACATATTCTACGAAGATCTCTATCGGTCAAACCGCATAACAACATACGTTGTTCCCTTTGTCATCGGTTTGTTACTTGCCCGAGATTCGATCGTTGGTATTCCAATACCTAGTTCAATCTCGTTACCAGCAAGTCTCTTTACTCATTCCGTAATACATTATCCCGCAACTAACTAATTAGTTGCAATGCCTGGAAGGCTTGAGTGATGTGTATTACCAAGAGGGCCCAGAGATACCTCTCCGAAAATCGGAGTGACAAATCCTAATCTCGAAATACGCCAACCCAACAAGTACCTTCGGAGACACTTGTAGAGCACCTTTATAATCACCCAGTTACGTTGTGACATTTGGTAGAACACAAAGTGTTCCTCCGGTAAATGGGAGTTGCATAATCTCATAGTCATAGGAACATGTATAAGTCATGAAGAAAGCAATAGCTAGAAACTAAACGATCAAGTGCTATGCTAACGGAATTGGTCAAGTCAATCACATCATTCTCTAATGATGTGACCCCGTTAATCAAATGACAACTCATGTCTATGGCTAGGAAACTTAACCATCTTTGATTCAACGAGCTAGTCAAGTAGAGGCCTACTAGTGACATATTGTTTGTCTATGTATTCACACATGTATTATGTTTCCGGTTAATACAATTCTAGCATGAATAATAAACATTTTGTCATAATATAAGGAAATAAATAATAACTTTATTATTGCCTCTAGGGCATATTTCCTTCAGTCTCCCACTTGCAGTAGAGTCAATAATCTAGTTCATATTGCCATGTGATTAACACCCATAGTTCACATCGTCATGTGACCATCACCCAAAAGGTTTACTAGAGTCAATAATCTAGTTCACATCGGTATGTGATTAATACCCAAAGAGTACTAAGGTGTGATCATGTTTTGCTTGTGAGGGAAGTTTAGTCAACGGGTCTGCCACATACAGATCCGTATGTATTTTGCAAATTTCTATGTCAACAATGCTCTGCACGGAGCTACTCTAGCTAATTTCTCCCACTTCCAATATGTATCCAGATTGATACTTTGAGTCATCTGGATCAGTGTCAAAACTTGCATCGACGTAACCCTTTATGACGAACCTTTTGTCACGTCCATAATCGAGAAACATATGCTTATTCCACTAAGGATAATTTTGACCAATGTCCAGTGATCTACTCCTAGATCACTATTGTACTAACTTGCCAAACTTAGGGCAGGGTATACAATAGGTCTGGTACATCGCATGGCATACTCTATAGAACCAAAGGCTGAGGCATAGGGAATGACTTTCATTCTCTCTCTATCCTCTACCGTGGTCGGGTTTTGAGTCTTACTCAACTTCACACCTTGTAACACGATTGTTCCATTTTGAACTACTTCAAAATCTTGTCAAGGTATGTAATCATTGAAAAACTTATCAAGTGTCTTGATCTATCTCTATAGATCTTGATGCTCAATATGTAAGCAGCTTCACCGAGGTCTTTCTTTGAAAAACTCCTTTCAAACATTCCTTTATGCTTTGCGGAATAATTCTACATTATCTCCGATCAATAATATGTCATTCACATATACTTATCAGGAATGTTGTAGTGCTCCAACTCACTTTCTTGTAAATACAGGCTTCACTGCAAGTCTGTATAAAACTATATGCTTTGATCAACTTATCAAAGCGTATATTCCAACTCCGAGATGCTTGCACCAGTCCATAGATGGATTGCTGGAGCTTGTATATTTTGTTAGTACCTTTAGGATTGACAAAACCTTCTGGTTGCATCATATACAACTCTTCTTTAATAAATCCATTAATGAATGCAATTTTGTTTATCCATTTGCCGATTTCATAAAATGCGGCAATTGCTAACATGATTCAGACAAACTTAAGCATAGATATGAGTGAGAAACTCTCATCGTAGTCAACACCTTGAACTTGTCGAAAATCTTTTTGTGACAATTCTAGCTTTCTAGATAGTAACACTACTATCAGCGTCCGTCTTCCTCTTGAAGATCCATTTAATCTCAATGGCTCACCAATCAATGGGCAAGTCAATCAAAGTCCATACTTTGTTCTTATACATGGATCCCATCTCAGATTTCATGGCCTTCATTTTGCGGAATCTGGGACCATCATCGCTTCCTCCCACTCAATTCTTTCGAGAGAAACTCCTTCTCTAGAAAGGATCCATGCTCAGCCATGAATATCTTGCCTTCGGATCTGTGATAGAAGGTGTACCCAACATTTTATTTTTGGGTATCCTATGAAGATGCACTTCTACGATTTGGGTTTGAGCTTATCAAGTTGAAACTTTTTCACATAAGCATTGCAACCTCAAACTTTAAGAAACGACAACTTAGGTTTCTTGCCAAACCATAGTTCATATGGTGTCGTCTCAACAGACTTAGATGGTGCCCTATTTAATGTCAATATAGCTGTCTCTAATGCATAACCCCAAAACTATAGCGGTAAATCGGTAAGAGACATCATAGATCGCACCATATCTAATAAGGTATGGTTACGACGTTCGGACACACCATTACAATGTGGTGTTCCAGGTGGCGTGAGTAGTGAAACTATTTCACATTGTTTTAACTGAAGACCAAACTAGTAACTCAAATATTTGTCTCTGCGATCAGATCGTAGAAACTTTGTTTTCTTGTCACGATGATTTTCCACTTCACTCTAAAGTTTTTGAACTTTTCAAATGTTTCAGACTTATGTTTCATCAAGTAGATATACCCATATGTGCTCAAATCATCTATGAAGGTCAGAAAATAACGATACCTGCCGTGAGCCTCAACATTTATCGGACTGCATACATCACTATGTATTATTTCTAACAAATCTGTTGCTCTCTCCATAGTACCGGAGAATGGCGTTTTAGTCATCTTGCCCATGAGGCACGGTTCGCAAGTACCAAGTGATTCATAATCAAGTTATTCCAAAAGTCCATTAGTATGGAGTTTCTTCATGCACTTTATACTGATATGACCTAAACAGTAGTGCCACAAATAAGTTGCACTATCATTATCAACTCTGCATCTTTTGGCTTCAACATTATGAATATGTGTATCACTACTATCGAGATTCATAAAAAATAGACCACTCTTCAAGGGTGCATGACCATAAAAGATATTACTTGTATAAATAGAACAACCATTATTCTCTGATTAAAATGAATAACCGTCTCACATCAAACAAGATCCAGATATAATGTTCATGCTCAACGCTGGCACCAAATAACAATTATTTAGGTCTAATACTAATCCCGAAGGTAGATGTAGAGGTAGCGTGCCGACTGCAATCACATCGACTTTGGAAACATTTCCCACGCGCATCGTCACCTCGTCCTTCGCTAGTGTTTGCTTAATCCATAGTTCCTGTTTCGAGTTGCAAAAGCAACAGAACCAGTATCAAATACCAATGTGCTACTGCGAGCTCTAGTAAGGTACACATCAATAACATGTATATCACATATACCTTTGTACACTTTGCGATCCTTCTTATCCGCCAAATACTTGGGGCAGTTCCGCTTCCAGTGACCAGTCCCTTTGCAGTAGAAGCACTTAGTCTCAGGCTTAGGACCAGACTTTGGCTTCTTCACTTGATCAACAACTTGCTTGCCGTTCTTCTTGAAGTTCCCTTTCTTTCCCTTTGCCCTTTTCTTGAAACTAGTGGTCTTGTTAATCATCAAAACTTGATGCTCATTCTTGATTTCTACTTTCATCGATTTCATCATCATGAAAAGCTCGGGAATCATTTTCATCATCCCTTGCATACTATAGTTCATAACGAAGTTCTACTAACTTGGTGATGGTGACTAGAGAATTCTGTCAATCACTATTTTATCTGGAAGATTAACTCCCACTTGATTCAAGCGATTGTAGTACCCTGAACACATGCTCACTGCTTGAGCTATTATCCTCCATCTTTTAGCTATAGAACTTGTTGAAGACATCATATATCTCAACTCGGGTATTTGCTTGAAATATTAACTTCAACTCCTAGAACATCCATATGATCCATGACGTTCAAAACGTCTTTGAAGTCCCGATTCTAGGCTGTTAAGCATGGTGCACTAAACTATCATGTAGTCATCATATTGAGCTAGCCAAACGTTCATGTTGTCTGCATCTGCTCCTGCAATAGGTCTGTCACCTAGCGGTGCATTAAGGACATAATTCTTCTGTGCAGCAATGAGGATAAACCTCAGATCACTGATCCAATCCGCATCATTGCTACTAACATCTTTCAACTTAGTTTTCTCTAGGAACATATCAAAAATAAAACAGGGGAGCTAAATGCGAGCTATTGATCTACAACATAGATATGCTAATACTACCAAGATTAAGTTCATGATAAATTTAAGTTCAATTAATCATATTACTTAAGAACTCCCACTTAGAAAGACATCCCTCTAATCTTCTAAGTGATCACGTGATCCAAATCAACTAAACCATAACCGATCATCACGTGAAATGGAGTAGTTTTCAATGGTGAACATCACTATGTTGATCATATCTACTATATGATTCATGCTCGACCTTTTAGTCTCAGTGTTCCGAGGCCATATCTGCATATGCTAGGCTCGTCAAGTTTAACCTGAGTATTCTGCGTGTGCAAAACTGGCTTGCACCCGTTGTAGATGGACGTAGAGCTTATCAAACCCGATCATCACGTGGTGTCTGGGCACGACGAAATTTGGCAACGGTGCATACTCGGGGAGAACACTTTTATCTTGAAATTTAGTGAGAATCATCTTATAATGCCACCGTCAATTAAAGCAAGATAAGATGCATAAAAGATAAACATCACATGCAATCAAAATATGTAACATGATATGGCCACCATCGTCTTGTGCCTTTGATCTCCATCTCCGAAACATCGTCATGATTTCCATCGTCACCAGCATGACACCATGATCTCCATCATCTTGATCTATATCAATGTGTCGTCACATGGTCGTCTCGCCAACTATTGCTCTTGCAACTATTGCTATCGCATAGCGATAATTGTAAAGCAATTATTTGGTGTTTGCATCTTATGCAATAAAGAGACAACCATAAGGCTTCTGCCAGTTGCCGATAACTTCAACAAAACATGATCATCTTATACAACAACTTATATCTCATCACATCTTAACCATATCACGTCACAACATGCCCTGCAAAAACAAGTTAGACGTCCTCTACTTTGTTGTTGCAAGTTTTACGTGGCTGCTACGGGCTGAGCAAGAACCGTTCTTACCTATGCATCGAAAACCACAACGATAGTTTGTCAAGTTAGTGTTGTTTTAACCTTCTCAAGGACCGGGCGTAGCCACACTCGGTTCAACTAAAGTTGGAGAAACTGACACCCGCTAGTCACCTCTGTGCATAGCACGACGGTAAAACTAGTCTCGCGTAAGCGTACGCATAATGTCGGTCCGGGCCGCTTCATCCAACAATACCGCCGAACCAAACTGTGACATGCTGGTAAGCAGTATGACTTATATCGCCCACAACTCACTTGTGTTCTACTCGTGCATATGACATCTACGCATAAAACCTGGCTCGGATGCCACTGTTGGTGAACGTAGTAATTTAAAAAAAATTCCTACGTACACGCAAGATCATGGTGATGCATAGCAACGAGAGGGGAGAGTGTTGTCTACGTACCCTCGTAGACTAGCAAGGGAAGCGTTGACACAACATAGAGCAAGTAGTCATACGTCTTCCCGATCCGACCGATCCAAGTACCGAACGTAAAGCACCTCCAAGTTCTGCACACGTTCAACTCGGTGACATCCCTCGAGCTCCGATCCAGCCGAGTGTTGAGGGAGAGTTTCGTCAGCATAATGGCGTGATGACGGTGATGATGTTCTACTGACGCAGGGCTTCGCCTAAGCACCGCGACGATATGACCGAGGTGAAATATGGTGGAAGGGGGCACCGCACACGGCAAAGGAACGATCACAAAGATCAACTTGTGTGTCATGGGGTGCCCCCCTAGCCCGTATATAAAGGAGGGAGGGGGAGGTGTGGCCGGCCCCTAGGGGTGTGCCTGGAGGAGTTCTACTCCCACCGGGAGTAGGACTCCCCCCTCTTGCCTTGTTGGAGAAGGAAAGGGGAAGGGGGAAAGAGGAAAGGGGGCGCCGCCCCCCCTTCCTTGTCCTATTCGCACTAAGGGGGGAGGGGGCGCGCGGCCTGCCCTGGCCGGCCCTCCTCTTCTTCCTTAGGGCCCATGTAGGCCCATTAACACCGGGGGGGGGGGGTTCCGGTAACCCCCCGGTACTCCGTCACCCGAAAAGATTCCGATATCCAAATATAGGCTTCCAATATATCGATCTTTATGTCTCGACCATTTTGAGACTCCTCGTCATGTCCGTGATCACATCCGGGACTCGGAACAACCTTCGGTACATCAAAACACAAAAAAACCCTAATTACGATCGTCACCGAAGTTTAAGCGTGCGGACCCTACGGGTTCGAGAACTATGTAGACATGACCAAGACACGTCTCCGGTCAATAACCAATAGCGGAACCTGGATGCTCATATTGGTTCCTACATATTCTACGAAGATCTTTATCGGTCAAACCGCATAACAACATACGTTGTTCCCTTTGTCATCGGTATGTTACTTGCCCGAGATTCGATCGTCAGTATTCCAATACCTAGTTCAATCTCGTTACCAGCAAGTCTCTTTACTCGTTCCGTAATACATCATCCCGCAACTAACTTATTAGTTGCAATGCTTGCAAGGCTTGAGTGATGTGTATTACCGAGAGGGCCCAGAGATACCAATCCGACAATCGGAGTGACAAATCCTAATCTCGAAATACGCCAACCCAACAAGTACCTTCGGAGACACCAATACAGCACCTTTATAATCACCCAGTTACGTTGTGACGTTTGGTAGCACACAAAGTGTTCCTTCGGTAAACGGGAGTTGCATAATCTCATAGTCATAGGAACATGTATAAGTCATGAATAAAGCAATAGCAACAAACTAAACGATCAAGTGCTATGCTAACGGAGTTGGTCAAGTTAATCACATCACTCTCTAATGATGTGACCCCGTTAATCAAATGACAACTCATGTCTATGGCTAGGAAACTTAACCATGTTTGATTCAACAAGCTGGTCAAGTAGAGGCCTACTAGTGACATATTGTTTGTCTATGTATTCACACATGTATTATGTTTCCTGTTAATACAATTCTAGCATGAATAATAAACATTTATCATGATATAAGGAAATAACTAATAACTTTATTATTGCCTCTAGGGCATATTTCCTTCAGTCTCCCACTTGCACTAGAGTCAATAATCTAGTTCACATCGCCATGTGATTAACACCCATAGTTCACATCGTCATGTGACCATCACCCAAAGGGTTTACTAGAGTCAATAATCCAGTTCACATCGCTATGTGATTAATACCCAAACAGTACTAAGGTGTGATCATGTTTTGCTTGTTAGGGAAGTTTAGTCAACGGTTCTGCCACATTCAGATCCGTATGTATTTTGCAAATTTCTATGTCAACAATGCTCTGCACGGAGCTACTCTAGCTAATTTCTCACACTTTCAATATGTATCCAGATTGAGACTTTGAGTCATCTGGATCAGTGTCAAAACTTGCATCGACGTAACCCTTTATGACGAACCTTTTGTCACCTCCATAATCGAGAAACCTATCCTTATTCCACTAAGGATAATTTTGACCAATGTCCAGTGATCTACTCCTAGATCACTATTGTACTAACTTGCCAAACTCAGGGAAGGGTATACAATAGGTCTGGTACATAGCATGGCATACTTTATAGAACCAAAGGCTGAGGCATAGGGAATGACTTTCATTCTCTCTCTATCTTCTGCTGTTGTCGGGTTTTGAGTCTTACTCAACTTCACACCTTGTAACACAGGCAATAACTCCTTCTTTGACTGTTCCATTTTGAACTACTTCAAAATCTTGTCAAGGTATGTACTCATTTAAAAACTTATCAAGCGTCTTGATCTATCTCTATAGATCTTGATGCTCAATATGTAAGCAGCTTCACCGAGGTCTTTCTTTGAAAAACTCCTTTCAAACATTCCTTTATGCTTTGAAGAATAATTCTACATTATCTCCGATCAACAATATGTCATTCACATATACTTATCAGAAATGTTGTACTACTCCCACTCACTTTCTTGTAAATACAAGCTTCACTACAAGTCTGTATAAAACTATATGTTTTGATCAACTTATCAAAGCGTATATTCCAACTCCGAGATGCTTGCACCAGTCCATAGATGGATTGCTGGAGCTTGCATATTTTGTTAGTACCTTTAGGATTGACAAAACCTTCAGGTTGCATCATATACAACTCTTCTTTAATAAATCCATTAAGGAATGCAGTTTTGTTTATCCATTTGCCAGATTTCATAAAATGCGGCAATTGCTAACATGATTCGGACAGACTTAAGCATAGATACGAGTGAGAAACTCTCATCGTAGTCCACACCTTGAACTTATCGAAAACCTTTTTGCGACAATTCTAGCTTTGTAGATAGTAACACTACTATCAGCGTCCGTCTTCCTCTTGAAGATCCATTTAATCTCAATGGCTCACCAATCAATGGGCAAGTCAATCAAAGTCCATACTTTGTTCTTATACATGGATCCCATCTCAGATTTCATGGCCTTAAACCATTTTGCGGAATCTGGGACCATCATCGCTTCCTCATAGTTCGTAGGTTCGTCATGGTCAAGTAACATGACCTCCAGAACAGGATTACCGTACCACTCTGGTGCGGATCTCACTCTGGTTTACCTACGAGGTTCGGTAGTAACTTGATCTGAAGTTACATGATCATCATCATTAGCTTCCTCACTAATTGGTATAGTAGTCACAGGAACAGATTTCTGTGATGAACTACTTTCCAATAAGGGAGCAGGTACAGTTACCTCATCAAGTTCTACTTTCCTCCCACTCACTTCTTTCTATAGAAACTCCTTCTCTAGAAAGGATCCATTCTCAGCAATGAATATCTTGCCTTCGGATCTGTGATATAAGGTGTACCCAACATTTTCTTTTGGGTATCCTATGAAGATGCACTTCTTCGATTTGGGTTTGAGCTTATCAGGTTGAAACTTTTTCACATAAGCATTGCAACCTCAAACATTAAGAAACGACAACTTAGGTTTCTTGCCAAACCATAGTTCATACAATGTCGTCTCAACGGATTTAGATGGTGCCCTATTTAATGTGAATATAGCTGTCTCTAATGCATAACCCCAAAACTATAGTGGTAAATCGGTAAGAGACATCATAGATCGCACCATATCTAATAAAGTATGATTACGACGTTCGGACACACCATTACACTGTGGTGTTCCAGGTGGCGTGAGTAGTGAAACTATTTCACATTGTTTTAACTGAAGACCAAACTTGTAACTCAAATATTTGTCTCTGCGATCAGATCGTATAAACTTTATTTTCTTGTCATGATGATTTTCCACTTCACTCTGAAGTTTTTGAAATTTTCAAATGTTTCAGACTTATGTTTCATCAAGTAGATATACCCTTATGTGATCAAATCATCTGTGAAGGTCAGAAAATAACGATACCCGCCGCGAGCCTCAACATTCATCGGACTGCATACATCAATATGTATTATTTCCAACAAATCTGCTGCTCTCTCCATAGTACCGGAGAATGGTGTTTTAGTCATCTTGCCCATGAGGCACGGTTCGCAAGTACCAAGTGATTCATAATCAAGTGGTTCTAAAAGTCCATCAGTATGGAGTTTCTTCATGCGCTTTATACCGATATGACCTAAACGGCAGTGCCACAAATAAGTTGCACTATCATTATCAACTCTGCATCTTTTGGCTTCAACATTATGAATATGTGTATCACTACTATTGAGATTCATAAAAAATAGACCACTCTTCAAGGGTGCATGACCATAAAAGATATTACTCGTATAAATAGAACAACCATTATTCCCTGATTTAAATGAATAACCGTCTCACATCAAACAAGATCCAGATATAATGTTCATGCTCAACACTGGCACCAAATAACAATTATTTAGGTCTAATACTAATCCCGAAGGTAGATGTAGAGGTAGCGTGCCGACTGCGATCACATCGACTTTGGAACCATTTCCCACGCGCATCGTCACCTCGTCCTTCGCCAGTGTTCGCTTAATCCGTAGTTCCTGTTTCGATTTGCAGATATTAGCAACAGAATCAGTATCAAATACCCATGTGCTACTGCGAGTTCTAGTAAGGTACACATCAATAACATGTATATCACATATACCCTTGTACACCTGGCCATCCTTCTTATCCGCCAAATACTTGGGGCAGTTCCGCTTCCAGTGACCAGTCCCTTTGCAGTAGAAGCACTTAGTCTCAGGCTTAGGACCAGACTTGGCCTTCTTCACTTGAGCATCAACTTGCTTGCCATTCTTCTTGAAGTTCCCTTTCTTTCCCTTTTCCCTTTTCTTGAAACTAGTGGTCTTGTTAATCATCAACACTTGATGCTCTTTCTTGATTTCTACTTTCATCGATTTCATCATCATGAAAAGCTCGGGAATTGTTTTCATCATCCCTTGCATACTATAGTTCATCACGAAGTTCTACTAACTTGGTGATGGTGACTAGAGAATTCTGTCAATCACTATTTTATCTGGAAGATTAACTCCCACTTGATTCAAGCAATTGTAGTACCCAGACAATTTGAACACATGCTCATTTCTTGAGCTATTCTCCTCCACCTTTTAGTTATAGAACTTGTTGGAGACTTCATATCTCTCAACACGGGTATTTGCTTGAAATATTAACTTCAACTCCTGGAACATCCATATGATCCATGACGTTCAAAACTTCAACTCGCTCTCCCCCGGATGGATTGGGGAAATCCTCTGCCTGAATCTCACTATCGAAGGAATCTAGCCCCGCTTGAACAGAAACTAGATCTGCGGGGGGAAGAAATCCCTGCGTCTGCAGCTTCGTCAATTGATTGTGGGATACAGAACACCTCTCCCACTGGCCTTTCTCTGGGCCGGAACGGGTGGAGGAGCTGGGGGTACTAGCCATGCTGGAATGGTTTCCCCTAAGCAGTTTCCAGGATTTCCTCGGCGTGGTGCTGAAAGGATGTAGGATCCAATCTCTTTAATAGGTGCTCTTGTTGGGGAACATAGTAATTTCAAAAAATTTCCTACGCACACGCAAGATCATGGTGATGCATAGCAATGAGAGGGGAGAGTGTTTTCTACGTACCCTCGTAGACCGGCAAGGGAAGCATTGACACAACGTAGAGGAAGTAGTCATACGTCTTCCCGATCCGACCGATCCAAGTACCGAACGTACGGCACCTCTGAGGTCTGCACACGTTCAACTCGGTGACGTCCCTCGAGCTCCGATCCAGCTGAGTGTTGAGGGAGAGTTTCGTCAACACAACGGCGTGATGACGGTGATGATGTTCTACCGACACAGGGCTTCGCCTAAGCACCGCTACAATATGAATGAGGTGGAATATGGTGGAAGGGGGCATCGCACACGGCTAAGGAACGATCACGAAGATCAACTTGTGTGTCATGGGGTGCCCCCTGCCCCCGTATATAAAGGAGGGAGGGAGGAGGTGTGGCCGGCCCCTAGGGGTGTGCATGGGGGAGTCCTACTCCCTTCGGGAGTAGGACTCCACACTCTTGCCTTGTTGGAGAAGGAAATGGTAAGGGGGAAAGAGGAAAGGGGGGCGTTGCCCCCCTTTCTTGTCCTATTCGGACTAGGGGGGAGGGGGCGCGTGGCCTGCCCTGGCCGGCCCTCCTCTTCTCCCTTAGGTCCCATGTAGGCCCATTAACCCCCAAGGGGGGGGGTTCCGGCAACCCCCCCAGTACTCCGGTAAAATCCTGATTTCACCCGGAACGATTCCGATATCCAAATATAGGCTTCCAATATATCAATCTTTATGTCTCGACCATTTCGAGACTCCTTGTCATGTCCGTGATCACATCTGGGACTCCGAACAACCTTCGGTACATCAAAACACAAAAAACCCTAATTATGATCGTCACCGAACTTTAAGCGTGTGGACCCTACGGGTTCGAGAACTATGTAGACATGACCGAGACACGTCTCCGGTCAATAACAAATAGCGGAACCTGGATGCTCATATTGGTTCCTACATATTCTACGAAGATCTTTATCGGTCAAGCCGCATAACAACATACATTGTTCCCTTTGTCATCGGTATGTTACTTGCCCGAGATTCGATCGTCGGTATTCCAATACCTAGTTCAATATCGTTACCGGCAAGTCTCTTTACTCGTTTGGTAATACATCATACTGCAACTAACTTATTAGTTGCAATGCTTGCAAGGCTTGAGTGATGTGTATTACCAAGAGGGCCCAGAGATACCTCTCCGACAATCAGAGTGACAAATCCTAATCTCGAAATACGCCAACCCAACAAGTACCTTCGGAGACACCTGTAGAGCACCTTTATAATCACCCAGTTACGTTGTGACGTTTGGTAGCACACAAAGTGTTCCTCCGGTAAACGGGAGTTGCATAATCTCATAGTCATAGGAACATGTATAAGTCATGAAGAAAGCAATAGCAACAAACTAAACGATCAAGTGCTATGCTAACGGAATTGGTCAAGTCAATCACATCATTCTCTAGTGATGTGACCCCGTTAATCAAATGACAACTCATGTGTATGGCTAGGAAACTTAACCATCTTTGATTCAACGAGCTAGTCAAGTAGAGGCCTACTAGTGACATATTGTTTGTCTATGTATGCACACATGTATTATGTTTCCGTTTAATACAATTCTAGCATGAATAATAAACATTTATCATGATATAAGGAAATAAATAATAACTTTATTATTGCCTCTAGGGCATATTTCCTTCAGCTCTTCCTTGCATGGACGGGGTGTTATCTGCAAAAATACCCTAATCTTCCACCTTTGCTTGACATGTGGAAGGCGAAGTTATTTAACTCATAGAAGCCAAGGGGAGCGACATTGGACCGACGGCCGAATACATCACTTGGAGATCATTAAAGGAGGAACACGTTTTGCAATGCCGAAGACAATTTGTGTGCCGAACACCTCGCTATTGAAGACTGGTTCGGGGGCTACTAAGGGAGTCCTAGACTAAGGGGTCCTCGGGCGCCCGACCTATTATCCATGGGCTTGACTGATGGGCTGTGAAGACATGAAGGCCGAGGACTGTACCTGTGTCCGGATTGGACTCTCCTTGGCGTGGAAGGCAAGTTTGGCCGACTCTGAAGATTCCTTCTTATGTAACCGACTCTATGTAAACCCTAGATTCCCTCAATGTCTATATAAACCGGAGGGGTTAGTCCGGAAAGGATATATTCATTACCATAGTCATACAGGCTAGGCTTCTAGGGTTTAGCCATTACGATCTCGTGGTAGATCAACTCTTGTAACACTCATATTCATCAAGATCAATCAAGCAGGACATAGGGTATTACCTCCATAGAGAGGGCCCGAACTTGGGTAAACATCATGTCCCCCTGATAACCCAGAAGTATAGGGGATCGCAACAATTTTCAAGGGTAGAGTATTCAACCCAAATTTATTGATTCGACACAAGGGGATCCAAAGAATATTCTCATGTATTAGCAGCTGAGTTGTCAATTCAAACACACCTGGAAACTTAGTATCTGCAGCAAAGTGTTTAGTAGCAAAGTAATATGATAATAGTGGTAATAGTAGCAAAAGGTAATGATAATAAAAGTAATGTTTTTGGTATTTTGTAGTGATGATAGCAATAGCAACGGAAAAGTAAATAAGCGAAGAACAATATATGGAAAGCTCGTAGGCAATGGATCGGTGATGGAGAATTATGCCGGATGCGGTTCATCATGTAACAATCATAACCTAGGGTGACACAGAACTAGCTCCAGTTCATCAATGAAATGTAGGCATGTATTCTGAATATAGTCATACATGCTTATGGAAAAGAACTTGCATGCCATCTTTTGTCCTACCCTCCCGTGGCAGCGGGGTCCTAATGGAAACTAAGGGATATTAAGGCCTCCTTTTAATAGAGTACCAGACCAAAGCATTAACACATAGTGAATACATGAACTCCTCAAACTACGGTCATCACTGGTAAGTATCCCGATTATTGTCACTTCGGGGTTAACGGATCATAACACATAATAGGTGACTATAGACTTGCAAGATAGGATCAAGAACTCTCATATATTGATGAAAACATAATAGGTTCAGATCTGAAATCATGGCACTCGGGCCCTAGTGACAAGCATTAAGCATAGAAAGTCATAGCAACATCAATCTTAGAACGTAGTGGATACTAGGGATCAAACCCTAACAAAACTAACTCGATTACATGATAAAACTCATCCAACCCATCACCGTCCAGCAAGCCTACGATGGAATTACTCACGCACGGCGGTGATCATCATGAAATTGGTGATGGAGGATGGTTGATGATGACGATGGCGACAGATTCCCCTCTTCAGAGCCCCAAACGGACTCCAGATCAGCCCTCCCGAGAGGTTTTAGGGCTTGGAGGCGGCTCTATATTGTAAAACGCGATGAATACTTCTCTCTGATTTTTTTCTCCCCAAAACCAAATATATAGAGTTGGAGTTGAGGTCGGAGGAGCTCCAGGGGGCCCACGAGGTAGGGGGCGCGCCCCCACACTCGTGGATAGGTGGTGGGCCCCTGGCCTTCATCTTTTGCAAGGATTTTTTTATTTCCAAAAAGTTGTTCCGTGAAGTTTCAGGTCATTCCGAGAACTTTTGTTTCTGCACATAAATAACACCATGGTAATTCTGCTGAAAACAACGTTAGTCCGGGTTAGTTCCACTCAAATCATGCAAGTTAGAGTCCAAAACAAGGGCAAAAGTGTTTCGAACAGTAGATATGACGGAGATGTATCACCCCTGTCTCCTGTTACCATCGATCCTAGACGCACAGTTCGGGACCCCCTACCCGAGATCCACCGGTTTTGACACCGATAGTAGGCGAGTAGAGCATTAGGAGAGCGCTGACACTTGAGCTAGTCGGAAGAGCTGAAGGTGATGGTTCACCTGGACCACCTAAGTGGGCGTGTTGCCTTGATCTTGGGGAGGGCTACGTTCACCTCACGAGCGAACTGCTTGAAGATGCGATGGGATGCTAGGGCCTAAGCGCCGCCTAGGATGCAAGCGACGACACGAGGCTCTTGGAAGCCCCCAGCCCCCTTGTCCTGGTGATGGTCGTCATTCCTTCATGGTGGTGGCGGCAGCGGGGAAAGGCCAGTGTTGCCCTGAGGGCGGTCCTCGTGAGGCCGATCTCTCCAGGCACCCTCACGAGGCTGGCCCTACCAGCGGTCCGCCCGAGGCTGGTCACGCCACTCCTGGCGAGGGTCGCGACTGTCCCAGCATCCTCCTCCACGGCCACCTCCGTGGCCATAGCCTCGATCATTGCACTCGGGGCGATGACTGAGGCACCCATCGCGGATGGCCCTGAGCTCCTAGCAGTCATTGGTGTTGTGGTTGTGCACATTGGGGAAGACGCAGAACGGGCATTGTCAGGACCCCGATTCCAAGTCACATCGATCTAGCCGGTAACACCTCATATCACTTTGCGGCCTCACGCACGGTATTCCCACGGGTGTCACCTTACCATGGCCCGGGATCGTTTGCACCTTTTGGCTCACGTATATGATGGTGTCGCTAGCATCCATATGACAGAGAACCCGAGCCGACATGGCTAGTCATGAACCCAAAGCGGCACTAACCTATGGGGATAGGCATACATGAATCACATCGAGCATGTCAGTCAACAGCGTGTGAATCCGGGCCATAGCACTGGGCTAACAGGACTCCGGGGAACCCGGGCTGTAGCAGGCTAGGAAGGACTCCGGAAGTCACCGCGTGACATTTCCCCGAAGGGACTGACATAGGAACGAATTGAAACACATGCCGGCCAGTCAAGTGTCCTGAGCAGTAGTGCTGGGCTAGCAGGACTCCGGTGAACCAGGCTGTAGCGGACTACTATGGCTCAAGCAGCACTAGACTACATTTCCCAATTAGAGAGGATGCCAAGGATAAACAACTAGATTGTCGGATCCCACACATACCAAGCATTTCCATCATACACACAATATGCTCGATATGTGTAAATACAACATGGCATCACAACAAAACTCTACAACTCAAGTACTTTATTTAAAGGCTCTGGAGAGCTATACATAACATGTTCATACAGGTAGGGGTCACAAGACCCAACACTCAAGTCATACAAGCATACAAGCACATCCGGAAGCAAATAACTCTGGGTACAGACACTAGAAAGAAAGAAGGCTTGTCGAAGCCTGACTATCTACATAGGGCTCTCCATGGCCAGAATCACCACCTGGGTGGCAAGTTACTCATCGACGTCGAGGTCTACGTAAAACCCATTGGAGGGGGCGGTGTTGTCGTCTGAAAACAGTAATTAAAGCAACATGAGTGCAAAGGTACTCAGCAAGTCTTATAACAAATCCTACTATACATGCTCATTCTCAAGAAGGTGGTGGAGTTATTGCAGCAAGCCAGCTTTGACTCTTGGCTAAGCTATCCTACGAGACACCACTGTAAAATAGTTTCCGCACACGAGTCCACTAATCACCAACACAAAACTCCACCGGGGATCCTCCCTCGTCATCCTACGAGAGGGCCATCCTTGGTACTCACACTTATCTTGAGTCTTTTAGTAGTAACCATTAACTTGTTTATGAACTGTATAGGAAACCAAGTAGTCCTTTACTGTGGACGCGGCTATTCGAATAGATGATGTTAACCCTGCAGGGGTGTACTTCTTCATACACGCTCTCACCACTTATCGTCATTTACACGACATGTACTCAGCAACCTTCAAGCGGAAGCCCAATGAGGGTGTCGGCCACGGCCTACGTAAACACTCAAGTCTCTAGTCCATGTTTATCACCTATCCACGTTCCATCCACAGGGAGTCCATCCGAGGTTTCCACATATGGCCCCGAACGATGTGAACAGGGTTCCCGAGGCACCAAACGGGTGACTCGGTACACCGTGCCACGGTGTATCTACCGCATCATAGCCCACCCTAGGGTCAGCGCTACGCACGGCCGCCAACACATAACCTACAAACACCAGAAACTAATTGCAACTCCTAGACAGAGTACTAGGGTGGTTAAGAAGCCGAGAGGGTCCATTGGTCTCGGGCCCAATGCATGGTAGTAACTGATTCTTGAATCACACATACAGATCTCAGTTCTTAGGGACGACCTCAATGAAACAACCCACCATGTACTCCTACATGGCCTCTCTTCAATACCTTTACCAAAACATGTTCAACACAACCCTCACATTACCGACGTAATCATTTCACTCTAGCCCATCACCCAGATGAACCAGACCTGACACAACTCTAAGCATAGCAGGCATAGCAAGGTAGGAAACACAAACATGGCTCAATCAACTCCTACACATGCTAGTGGGTTTTATCTAGTTACTGTGCAATGACAGGTCATGCAGAGGATAAGGGTTCAACTACCGCAGAACACAACAGTTTGAAACGTTGTTGTCTTAATGCAGTAAATGAGAGCAGAAGCGAGAACATGGATTGTATCGATATGATCAATGGGGCTGCTTGCCTGATGGAGTAGTAGTAGGGTACTGCCCTTCAGTTGGATACTCGGAGATATCCTCGGAGGCAGAACCTACCACAAAGGACACCACAGAACACAATCATCACATGGCAATATGCAACAATATGATGCATGCTATGACATGGCAATATGAGGTGTCCTGCCTAATGCAATGTGAAACAAGTTGGTTTGGGTCCATTTGAATCAAAGATTCAAATGGAAGCTTATGTTATTAAGCATTATAAGTGTATTATCTTATTTCACCTAAACAGCAAGGTTAAAGTGTTTTGTCATGCATGAAACCATTACAGATGGAAATATTGAATTTTTCGGATCAAATTTCATATATAAATCTTTGCATTTGGAGTTACATATTAAAAGTTATGAATTTCAGAAGTTTTGGTTATTTTCTGGAATTTCCTATATAAGAATAAATCCAAAAAAGGATTTACTGTGTCAGCCTGGCGTCAGTGTGACGTCAGCGGTCAACTAAGACGGTCCAGGTCAACCCTGACCTGTGGGTCCCGTCTGTCAGTGTCAACTAAACTAACTAAGTTTAGTTAGCGTTAAACTAATACAAACCTAATTTAGTTAGTGGCCTGGTCCCCACACGTCAGTGAGTCAGGGGGAAGTCAAACTGGGGTCAACCTGGGTCAAGCTCGCCGGAGTTGACCCGAGGCTCGTGGCCGACAAGGCCAGGGACGGCGGAGGGATGCGGGTTTCGTCCTCCGGCGACCAATTGGCCGGCGGAGGGCATCTACGTGACGTGGGCCCTTGTCCGCGTCGAGAGGTATAGGTGGTTGGGTCTGGGGTGGCCGGAGTCGTCGCCGGCGTCGACCTTGGTGGTCGCCGGAGCTCGGGTGAGCTCGGGGTCGTCGTTGTGACGGTCCTGGTGGCTCATGCGGGGCATGTACGTGCTCTACGCGGCGCGGGGAGGAAACTGTGCACGACGGCCGGACCATTAGATGGCTGGAGACTCGTCAGCAGCGAGCACAGGCGGCAGTGCGTGCGGGCAAACTCGAGGCGGCGCGTACGGTGCATGAGAGCTAGAACGGAGAGGGGGAGAAGGATCAGTGGCTCACTGTGAGTGCATGGGGAGCAAACGGCGAGCTCGAGGAAGAGCTAGAGCGGTCGAGGTAGCGAGGGGGATCTCCGGCGATGGAGGATCGGGACGAGCTCGGTGTAGCGTCTCCGGGGCGAGCGAGCGCTCGGGGATCGGTCGAGGCGAAGCAGTGGACGACGGCGAAGCTTGTTGGCACGGCGAGGCGACAAGTGGACGGCAGTGGCTGCGGGTTTCACGACAGCACGGGCACGGCTGCGTCGGCCATGGCATCGAGGGAGCAAGGGAGAGAGCAGGGGGAGTGTGAGGTGTCAGGCAGTCCGGGGCGACACCGAGGAGGCGTTCGCGGCGTCGAGGCGGTGGCCAGGCGAAGCAGACGAGCAAGGTGGTGGTGTGGCGAGCTCGAGCGCGTGCGCCGTGTCCCTCCTCTGTCTACCGGCAGAGGTAGGCGATGACTGGCATGTGCCAGCATAGTGCTGGTCCGACCAGTGGGCTGCCAGGTGGGCTGCGCCAGGTTAGTTCCTTTCTCTCTCTTTTTCTGTTTTTTATTTACTCTGTTATTTCTGTAACTTCAAGGCTTTATTAAAAATGCCAGGGCATTTCCAGAAATCATAAAACTAATCATGGCTACTGCTTAGAATATATCCAACAGTAAACATTTTAGTTTATGATTTTTTGAGCATTTAAAATATTTTATAGCATTTAAATGCCCAAATGCTAATACTATATGATTTAATCCAATAACCTTAAGATGTCCTAGAAAAGTGTGCACCATTTTGGTCAAAGGTTTTAACCCAAAACAAGAAGGGTGAACTTTTTAGAAGGGCATTTCAGGTTCATTGAATTTTTTTAGTAAACCCTAGTTGTTCCAGGGGGCTGGGGGTTCTGTCATCCCCATTTTATTTTTCTGGGAAATTAAACATGATGCAACACTCTAATGCATGAACTAGCTAGGGTGTGACAACTCACCCCCACTCAAAAGAATCTCGTCCCGAGATTTAGGATCCGTTGGGAAGAAGGTGGGGCACTCGAGTCGAACACGATCCTCCCTTTCCCAAGTGGCTTCCTTTTCGGAATGGTGTGACCATTGAACCTTGAGAAACTTGATGATATGGCATCGAGTGGTCCGCTCGGCTTGATCAAGGATACGAACGGGATATTCCTAATAAGAGAGATTATCTTGTAGATCAAGCGTTTCATGGACCACTCCACGGATAGGATCCGCGAAGCAACACCTGAGTTGAGAAACGTGGAAGACATCGTGAACTCTGGAAAGATGTGGAGGTAGTCCCAATTGGTAGGCAACTTCTCCTCGTTCGGTAAGAATGCGAAAGGGTCCAATGTAACGAGGAGCCAATTTGCCTTTGATACCGAATTGATCGGTTCCCTTTAACGGAGTGACCCGAAGGTAAGCCTTCTCGCCGACTTCATAAGTCATGAGCTTATGTTTATGGTCATCTTGGCTCTTTTAACGAGATTGGGTTGTTTTCAATTTCTCACGAATAACGCGAACCTGCTCTTCTGCTTCCTGAATCATATCTGGGCCAAAGAGTTGTCTTTCCATGGTTTCTGACCAATTAAGAGGCGTTCGACATTTTCGTCCATAGAGAACTTCGAAAGGAGCTTTGCCCAAGCTAGCTTGATAACTATTTTTATAAACAAACACCACGAATGGAAGGCATTTCACCCAATCCATTCCGAATGAGATGACCGAAGCTCAGAGCATATCCTCGAGGATTTGATTGATGCACTCTACTTGACCACTTGATTAGGGGTGGAAGGCGGTGCTAAAAGAGAGACGAGTTCCCATAGCATTTTGGAAACATTCCCAAAATCGGGAGGTGAAGAGACTCCCACGGTCTGAGTTAATTTCCAATTGGACACCATGAAGAGACACTATTCGGGAGATGTATAGGTCAGCTAGCTGGCTAGCGGTCATACTCTCATGAACAGGTAGAAAGTGGGTCACCTTGGAAATACGATCGATCACGGCGAAGATGGCATTATTCCCTCTCTTGGTCCTGGGAAATCCAGTAATGAAATCCATACTGATTTTATCCCATTTCCACTCAGGAATAGCCCAAGGTTGAAGGGTGCCAGCAGGCCGTTGATGCTCTGCTTTAACACGATGATAGACGTCGCAACTAGCAATGTATTGAGCAATTTCTCTCTTCCTCCGAGTCCACAAAAACCTCTGGCGTAGGTCTTGATACACTTTAGTACTACCGGGATGAATGGCGAGAGGGGATTCATGAGCTTCCTTAAGGATTAGCCGCCTCAGGTTTCGTGCTTTGGGAACCACTAAACAGTTTCCAAAGTATACGACACCTTGATCATCAATGCAGAAACAATTCGCGACTCCTTTCTTAATGTTTCTCTTAATACAGGAGATTCCCGGATGTACCTTCTGTGCCTTGATGATCTGATCCGTAAGGGTAGGTATCGTCACTGGGGTGGATAGGAATCCTTGAGGAACAATGTGAAGATTAAGCTTACGAAATTTGTCGGTGTAATGGGACACGGATACCCCGAAGACAGCGAGATGATATTTCAAGACATCGGGGCTAGCAAAGCCCCTCAGTCCGACTGCCCGGCCGGCTGCCGACTGCCGGCCGCCGACTACGCCAACCGGTCGGCTGCCGACTGCAGCCCGACCCGACATCGACGAGACAACTGTACCGCGGTGCCATCATCTAAAGTGTACCATGTCCCCTGGGTACTGATTTATAAAGTACCCCAGGGGACATGCATGACATGTGCCATGCCACTATGCCATGCCTACATGGCTTGGCATGTAAGCTACCCCAGGTAGCTTACATCCAACGCCACTACCCATGCCACTAGCTAGCTAGCTAGCTACATGCCTACATGGCTTACATCCTAAGCCAACTCCCACTATATATATGAGATCCATCCATCCATCCAGGGGGGATGGATCCTCTCATGTACACACACAAGCTAGCAAGCAAGCTAGCTATCCATCCATCCATCCATGCACATGAGCATATGTGCTCACGGCCATGAGTATGGCCAGCCACTAGCATGCCTAATACAGGCATATACAAAGCCAGATGCCTATGGCACTGAGCTTACATACAGCTCTAGGAGTGACTCTGTACCAGATATACCAGATATACTCAGACATGCAGGAGTAGGGGTGTTATCTCTCCGGAGAGCCCCGAACCTGGGTAAACCACCGCGTGCTACTCGCATACCCGCTCCTGGTCCTATCAGCTGCAGTCCTACCCACACACTAAGCCCTTGTGGCATCTGTCGACTCGCAAGCACCCCGTGAGAAATACCACGACAGTTGGCGCCCACCGTGGGGCGGTACTATGCTACCGCGCTGCTGCTGGTTTCACTGTCCGGGCGGGACTACTTTCGCCTCCGCCGCGGCGTCGCGCCGTCTCTCCAGTAGCGCTCGGGGGCTGGACATCGACCCGCCCCCGGAGCGGCCGCGAGGGTGGCGCGTCCTCGCCGTCGGCCTCTTCGTCTTCACCACGGCGACGCGTCCTCGCCGTCGGCCTCGCCTCCTCCACCACCACCGTCGCGACGCCGGCCGTCCATCCGCGCGTGGGCCGCGCGCGGGGCCTCGCCTCGGTCGGGTATTTCGCGTTCGCTCCCCTCCACACTTGTCTAGCTCTGGTTGTAGCACGCGGTCGCTCCTCCATACACGCTAGCTAGCAAGCTACTCAATCCCCATACCATGGTCGTACACTTCCTTGGCAATGGTCGGATACTGACCATGCGTTATTCAGATAACACCCAGACAATGCACTTTCTGCATCTCTCTTCGTGCATCTCCGCCTGCAGCTGGCCCAGCGCCCTCGCGCCTGCGCCCGTCGCCCGTAGCTGCCTGATCTGCCCCCGCGCGCCGCTGGCTTGCTGCTGCGGACGGTCCGGGACGCGTCCCTGCCGCCCCGATCGGCCTACGCACGGCCTCGCGGCCCTCTGCCTCCGCGCACGTCGCCGCGTCCTCCCTGCTCCGTAGTCCGCCGCCGCTCCACCGCGTGTGCAGCTGCGCGCCTGCCGGCTTCGCCCCGGCGCCGACTCCCCGGGCCGGCTCCGCCCGCCGCCGGCTGCCCCGGGCCGGCTCCGCCCGTCGCCGACGCCCCCGCCTCCGGCTCCTCGCATCGGCCCGGGCGCCCCGCGCCATCCGGCCCCGGCCTCCCTGCTCCGTAGTCCGCCGCCGCTCCACCGCGCGTGCAGCTACGCGCCTGCCGGCTTCGCCTCGGCGCCGACTCCTCGGCCTGGGCGCCCCGCGCCATCCGGCCCCGGCCGGCTCCCACTCCGCCCACGTCACGGCCGGCTCCGTCTCCGGCCGGCTCCACCTCTGTCCGGCTCCCCTTTGCCGTCCCACGCGCCTGAACCCGACGCACCCGGCCGTGTCCGCATCTCCTGCGCACGCTGGCCGCTCTCCGCCAACTGCTACGCGCATCTGGGCCTGCTCCAGCGCGTCCGGCTCCACAACGTCGCTTCCGCCTGGCCGGCCTGGCCGATTGCTGCCCCCCCGCCCGTGGCTGTCTGCCCCTGCACGGGCCGACTCCTCACCCGGCCGGCCTTGGCCGGCTACAGGCCCCCGCTTGCCCCGTGGCCGGCTTGCCGGGTCCGGCCACTCCCGCTGCGGCACGCGCCCACGCCCGGCTGGCTTCGGACCTCTCCGCCTGCCTTCCCCGTCAAACCGAACGGCCGACTCCGCCGCCTACCGTCTCCACTGCTTCGCCAGCAACCCGGACGGACAGCTCCACCTCCTGCCGGCCTCCTCCGCGCCGGCTTCGCGCCGCCCGGCGGCCGGCCCCCTCCGCCCGCGCCGCCTTGCCCTCGCGGTCCCGCCCCGGGCCTCCTGCGCGGCCGCGCGCCCCTACCGCGGCCGACTCCGCCGCCTGTCCGGCTCCTCCGCGCCGACTTCGCCACCGCGGCCGCCTCCGCCGCCTGCCGGCCTCCTCCGCACCGACTTCGCCCCCGCGGCCACCTCCGCCGCCTGCCGGCCTCATCCGGCTGCGCCACCCCCATCACTGACTCGAGGCGGCCGGCTCGCTGCCCCGCCTTCGTCTGGCCGGCTGCGCCGCGCCGGGTCCGGCCACCGCGCGCCTCCTCCGACTCCCCGCCTGCCTACTTCGCCCCGCGCCAGCTTCCGTGCAGCGCGGGCGCCGGCTGCGCCTCCCGAGCATCCCGCCTCCCCGCGCCCGGCCGGGCCGGCTCCGGGTGGCCGGCTCGCCGCCTCCGCCCGGTTGCGCCTCGCGCGCCCGGCTCGGTGCGCCCGCGACCCGCCCCCAACCGGATCCTCCACTCGGCCCCGCCTCGCCGCCACCCAGCCTGACCGGCTGCGGTTCCCGCCGAGAGCGCCCTGGCCGGATGTGCCCTGCGGGGTCCCGTCGTGGCCGCCTACTGAGAAAGAAGAAAAGTCATGCCGGCTAAAAAAAAGTTTGTGCGCTTCTGGCTGCCCAGAGCCGGGTAAAGAAAAGGCCGGATGCCCACGGCCGGCTGACTAAAAAAAATGTGTGTCCGACTACCAAATATGCGTCCGACCGCGGACTGCCTGGCCGGCTGCAAAGAGTCCGACTGCTATGTCGGGGTCCGCCTGCCCAGCCGCCTGAAAAAGAAAA
The DNA here is from genome assembly GCA_034509565.1 of Triticum monococcum. Classification (NCBI taxonomy): domain Eukaryota; kingdom Viridiplantae; phylum Streptophyta; class Magnoliopsida; order Poales; family Poaceae; genus Triticum; species Triticum monococcum. The sequence continues at coordinate 208,762,018 of CM067847.1, read as the reverse complement.
ACACAATGCAGTTGCCGGAAGATCCGGCCCGACTGCTCAGCAGTCGGCCCGAATCTCGGGGGCTACACCCAGCGGGTGCGCTGACGCGCCCCCGTGAGAGAAGAAGACAATGTAGTTGCCGGATGATCCGGCCCGACTGCTCAGCAGTCGGCCCGAATCTCGGGGGCTACACCCAGCGGGTGCGCTGACGCGCCCCCGCGAGAGAAGAAGACAAAGTAGTTGCCGGAAGATCCGGTCCGACTGCTCAGCAGTCGGCCCGAATCTCGGGGGCTACACCCAGCGGGTGCGCTGACGCGCCCCCGCGAGAGAAGAAGACAAAGTAGTTGCCGGAAGATCCAGCCCGACTGCTTAGTAGTCGGCCCGGATCTCGGGGGCTGCACCCAGCGGGTGCGCTGACGCGCCCCCGCGAGAGAAGAGAAGACAAAATAGCTGCCGGAAGACCCGGCCCGACTGCTCGGCAGTCGGCCCTACACCCAGCGGGTGCGCCGGCGCACTCCGCGAGCGCCGAGTCGCGCCGGCTATCTTCGACGACCGCGACTACACGAAAAACAATGTGAGCTCCTCACCCGCATATTTTTGCACTATGCAAGCACGGATAACCCCGAGCGTTGCTCGGGGGCTGCCTCCACATTTTATTACAGTAGCATCACTGTTTGCCCCGGTGCCAGCCAGAGTTGGCCCGGGGGCTGGCCGCTTGGCCTGAGACGTTAGTTCCCGCAGACGGCTTAGTACCGTGCGCGGTACCAAAGGCCCACTCTTAGTCACGGACCGCAGAGCGGCTGCCGACTAGCAAGAGTGAACGCTGGAGGCCACCCACGCGAAAAACGTCCGGGAAGAAAAACGTTCGGGCGACCCGACCGTTTTCCTTTTACAAGTATCTACTCGGCTGAATCTGCTCCCAGACTCTGAGTACTGTACACTCCACTTCGCGGCCCACTCTCAGCCACAGACCGCAGAGCGGCTGTTCGGCAAGCAAGAGCACAAGCCAAAAAGCGGAGGGAACACGAAAAAGATTAAGGGGGCTCGGACGAAACCGAGTCGGCACCCTCCACATAAAACTTGCAATGATAAAAGCAAGCATTCGATATATCCGCATGGACTAACTCTGTCCTTTTTTATGATTATTTTCATGAACATTTGCCAAAAACCCTCCGCCCAACTTTGCCAAGTTGCCCGGAGGCTCGGGGGCTACTGTCGGTGTAATGGGACACGGATACCCCGAAGACGGCGAGATGATATTTCAAGACATCGGGGCTAGCAAAGCCCCTCAGTCCGACTGCCCGGCCGGCTACCGACTGCCGGCCGCCGACTACGCCAACCGGTCGGCTGCCGACTGCAGCCCGACCCGACATCGACGAGACAACCGTACCGCGGTGCCATCATCTACAGTGTACCATGTCCCCTGGGTACTGATTTATAAAGTACCCCAGGGGACATGCATGACATGTGCCATGCCACTATGCCATGCCTACATGGCTTGGCATGTAATCTACCCCAGGTAGCTTACATCCAACGCCACTACCCATGCCACTAGCTAGCTAGCTAGCTACATGCCTACATGGCTTACATCCTAAGCCAACTCCCACTATATATATGAGATGCATCCATCCATCCAGGGGGGGTGGATCCTCTCATGTACCCACACAAGCTAGCAAGCAAGCTAGCTATCCATCCATCCATGCATGCACATGAGCATATGTGCTCACGGCCATGAGTATGGCCGGCCACTAGCATGCCTAATACAGGCATATACAAAGCCAGATGCCTATGGCACTGAGCTTACATACAGCTCTAGGAGCGACTCTGTACCAGATATACCAGATATACTCAGACATGCAGGAGTAGGGGTGTTATCTCTCCGGAGAGCCCCGAACCTGGGTAAACCACCGCGTGCTACTCGCATACCCGCTCCCGGTCCTATCAGCAGCAGTCCTACCCACACACTAAGCCCTTGTGGCATCTGTCGACTCGCAAGCACCCCGTGAGAAATACCACAACAAAATTCCTCATGGAGAAGTGGTTGACTTTGTTGTAACATCAGGTTGTTACAATAAGATTTACGACTTAGCGCATCAGCCATGACATTGGCCTTGCCCGAGGTGTAAGTTATTCCTAAGTCGTAATCCGAGATCAACTTGACCCAACGTCTTTGCCTGAGATTCAAATCCGGTTGGGTGACGATATATTTCAGACTTTGGTGATCAGTGAAGATCTCGCGACGATTACCGAGAAGGTAATGTCGCCAAGTTTTAAGTGCATGGACTACCGCTGCAAGCTCTAGATCATGTGTGGGATAGTTTTCCTCATGGGGGTGTAATTGCCGTGAAGCATAGGCAATTACCCGACGATCTTGCATGAGTATGCAACCTAGTCCTTGTCGCGAGGCGTCGCAATAGATAATATAGTCCTTGGAGAAATCTGGTGGTACCAGTACGGGAGCAGTTGTTAGGCGTCTTTTCAGTTCCTGAAAGCTGAACTCGCACAGTGGGGTCCACTCGAACTTTTATCTTTCTTGAGGAGTTCAGTTAGAGGTTTAGCAAGCTTGGAGAAATTCTCGACGAAGCGGCAACAATAGCTCGCTAAGCCATGGAAGCTCCGAACTTGCTTGACCGTTTCAGGTGGAGTCCAATCAAGGATGGCTTGAACTCGCTCGGGATTGACAGCAATACCTTTACCAGAGATTACATGGCCTAGATAGGTCACTTCTGGCAACCAAAATTCACACTTAGAGAATTTGGCATAAATGCGATGCTCTCGAAGTTTCATCAATACCAGCCTTAGATGTTCGGCATGTTCTTCCTCGCTCTTGGAGTAGATGAGTATATCATCGAGGTATACCACGAAGAATTTATCCAAATACTCCATGAAGACCGAGTTCATTAACTGAGAGAAAGTGGCTGGGGCATTGGTTAAACCGGAGGACATAACCGTGTACTCGTATTGGCCATAACGAGTAACAAAGGCCGTTTTGGGAATGTCCCTGTTTCTGATTTTGATTTGATGTAGCCCAACCTCAAATCCATCTTGGAAAAGACTAAGGATCCAGCGAGTTGATCATACAGATCGTTGATCCTAGGGAGCGGATACTTGTTCTTGATAGTGACCAAGTTGACAGGTCGGTAATCTACAACCATCTGATCCATTCCATCCTTCTTCTTGACGAAGAGGACGGGGCAAGCCCAAGGAGAGGAACTAGGACGGATGAAACCCTTTTTCAAGGACTCATCGAGTTGGTTCTTAAGCTCGGCTAGTTCTAAGGGTGCCATCTTATAGGGTCTCCTGGAAATTGGAATGGTTCCTGGAACAAGGTCTATCACAAACTCGACATCCCTGTCAGGTGGAACACCTGGCAGTTCTTCTGGAAAGACATCCAGGAAGTCTCGAACTACCGGAATATCTTCAAGGTCTGGAAGGGGGTTGGCATTTAGGGAGTAAAGCTGGTGCTTGGCCACTCGAGTTAAGACATTGACTGTCTTGCCCGATGGGTGAGTAAGTTGAACGGTTCTAGTGGCACAATCAATCTTAGCATAATGAGCTAACATCCAATCCATACCCAAGATGATGTTTATGTCTGAGGACTTGAGAGCTATTAAAGATGTAAGGAAGACAAGTCTATCAACAAGAATTTCATGCCCATGGCTTACTCTAGAAGTTTTCCATTTGGAACCCGGAGTTTGAATTACCATGGAAGTGGGCATGTCACAGAATGTCGTGTTATGCAATCGAGCATAGTTCTCAGATATGAATGAATGAGATGCTCCAGTATCGAAAAGAACAGATGCCGGATGGCAATTAACAAGGAGCGTACCAAGGACGACATTAGGATCATCATGAGCCTACTCGGCTGGGACATAGTTGACATGGCCACGTGCTATGGTGGCTGGCTTGGTGTAGAAGGTCTTTCCCGCTGGCTTACCACGACCAACAGACTTTCCAGACTGGTTGAGATTGTTGTTCTGGGGACACTCTTGACTGTAGTGACCCAGCTCTCCACACTTGTAACATGTCACAACATTGGGGCGTGGAGCAGCATTAGCAGCGGGGCCACCATAGGGCTTAGACGGTGCAAACTGCTGGTTGGGGTGAGGCGTCTCAAAGGATGGCCTCGGAATGAACCTGGGTGGCAGCGCTGTGCTTGGAAACCACACCGGCGCTTCTGAGATCCAGAGCTGGATAAAGAACCAAAATCACGAGAGTGCTTGCGTGAAGCGTCATAGTCAGACTGGCCTGTCTCAGCACTGATGGCTTTATTGACCAACTTCTGGAAGGAGGTGCACTTGTGCAGACGAAGATCGTGGCGAAGCTCGGAGATAAGTCCCTTGCGGAACCTCGCCTACTTCTTAGCGTCGATGGATACCTCTTCAGGAGCATATCGTGCCAGATTCCCAAATTCACGACTATATGCATCCACAGTCAGTCTGCCTTGGGTGAAATTGCAGAACTCTTCCCTCTTACGATCTATGAGACCTTCCGGGATGTGATGCTCACAGAAAGCCTCACTGAATTTACCCCAAGTAGTGATTTGGCCGACCGGGTGCATAGTCTCAAAGTTTTCCCACCAAAGGCTAGCAGGGCCTTCGAGGTGATAGGCAGCATAGGTAACCTTATCAGCTTTGGCTACGTTGGCAGAACGTAGCTTGTGGGTGATGCTGCGAAGCCAGCCATCCATGTCGAGGGCCTTGACGGAATGATTAAACTTTGGTGGGTACAACTTGATAAAGTCATTGATTGACACTAAGTCGTTTCGCTGTTGACGTGCAGTGTTCTGCTCAATCCGCTCCAGCAAGCGGTTGGTCTCACGCTTGTTTCTTTCTGCCTCCAGCATAACTTCGGCCAGAGAAGGCGGGTGAGGAAGATTTTCACCCCTAGCTGCACTGGCTTCCCCCTGCTCCGGGGCAGCAGGGTTGCTGCGGGTGTTGACCATCCTAGGAAAAACAAGACAACGGTTTAGACAAGGATGGCACAAACTTGGCAAGGAAGTGCAGAATGTAATGGATAACATGGAACGGTGAGTTGTTCATTGCACGACATGGTAATATAGAAACTGCCACATATATATACCATTGGTCATACACACCGTACATAGTTTAGTACAAGCCCAGGCTAGAGTACAACTACGGTGGAAGACATTACATCTCATCGGAGGAATTCGAAGCTCCTATACATTACTTCTCTACACCTCCGGAGCGTGATACACACCAAGTCGTATCCCACGACACATAGGACTGTGGCGAATACACCTATTACAGGACTAGTGAAACTACTACTAGCTCAGACGGCTCCGTAGTAATCCTCATAAAAGTCACCACCAAAGCCTTGAAGTGGAACATGATCATCTGGGAACAGACGGTCCTGCGGAGCCTGCGGACCATAGGGACTCAGATGTGGACTTGGTCCCATAGACGGTGGCAGACGGGGACCACGAGGAGGGGTGATGCCTCCTACATCACGCCACTCCATACAATCTGGCAATCCAGACCGCACAGGGTACAGGTCCCTCAGGTCCATGTATCCTGCCTGCACAGCAGGTGCAAACCGAGTCAATGTGGCCAAGTGATCAGAACGAGAGTGGAAAAGCTCCATACACAAGGACCGATTTTCGCGGTCCTTATCCTCGAGCATCTCGGCAGTGGTGCGGAGTAGTGACTCCTCATGTATAGAGTCATAGTACAAAGCCTGATAGTACCCCTGTGCTCCAGGAGTGAGGCTGGCATGTAGCGGAAATCGGTGTTCTGAAGCAAGGTGGTCCTGGCTCGAATGATAGTCATCATTGAGTAAGCTGCATCCTGCACAGACATCTCAATAGTGACCCCAAGTCCATAGGAGCAGTGAAGGGGCTCAGTGGCTCCAGGATAACAGGGATATATCCTGACGGTACGAAGGTACTAGCTCTGGTTGAAGTCTCAGAACTGCTCCTCGATGATATATTCCTTATACCATCGATAGCCTGTCTTGACCATCACTGGAACCAACATGGACGTGTGACCGGGTACATCGAGGCACTGGGTCAGATGAACCACTTGGTTCTGGGAACGGGTGGCCATCTGAAAGCACAGAATAATGCAAAGGAATTAGAATTTCCTAGGAGAAATCGGACAGCATAACGGCTGTAAATGCTCAGAAAAAGATTTGAGACATTCACAACAGTTTGCAAAACCACTCAACAACATCATATCAAGGTTCTGGTTCAACTGACAACATACTAAAAGTAGTAGAAACTGTACTGAGGCTTGTAACAACAATCCTATAAGCTACTACGGATTAGTAACACGTGAACCTGATAGAAGAAGAGAGCCTAGTCCTTAACCCACGTAGAATGAGAAGAGAATGACTCAGATCAGAGGGCATAAGGTAAAGGAGTAAAAGAGCCATACGTTCCCTCCCACAATCAATTCCCCTACATATAACTAAAGCATTTCTAGACTCAACATCGACCAGTTTGGCTCAACGAACCTACATGCAGTCCGGCTCTGATGCCAACACTGTCAGGACCCCGATTCCAAGTCACATCGATCTAGCCGGTAACACCTCATATCACTTTGCGGCCTCACACACGGTATTCCCACGGGTGTTGCCTTACCATGGCCCGGGACCGTTTGCGCCTTTTGGCTCACATATATGATAGTGTCTCTAGCATCCATATGACAGAGAACACGGGCCGACATGGCTAGTCATGAACCCAAAGTGGCACTAACCTATGGGGACAGGTATACATGAATCACATCAAGCATGTCGGTCAACAGCGTGTGAATCCGGGCTGTAGCACTGGTGTCGGTGTCAAAACCGGCGGATCTCGGGTAGGGGGTCCCGAACTGTCCGTCCAGGCCGGATGGTAACAGGAGGCAGGGGACACGAAGTTTTACCCAGTTTCGGGCCCTCTCGATGGAGGTAAAACCCTACGTCCTGCTTGATTAATATTCATGATGTGGGTAGTACAAGAGTTGATCTACCACGAGATCAGAGAGGCTAAACCCTAGAAGCTAGCCTATGGTATGATTGTTGATGTGTGTCTTGTGCTACGGACTAAAACCCTCCGGTTTATATAGACACCAGATAGGGTTAGGGTTACATAGAGTCGGTTACAATGGTAGGAGATCTGAATATGTGTATCGCAATTTGCCTTCCACGCCAAGGAAAGTCCCTTACGGACACGGGACGAAGTCTTCAATCTTCTATCTTCATAGTCCTGGAGTCCGGCTGAAGGTATAGTCTGGCCATCCAGACACCCCCTAATCCAGGACTCCCTCAGTAGCCCCCAAACTAGGCTTCAATGACAATGAGTCCGGCGCGCAGATTGTCTTCAGCATTGCAAGGCGGGTTCTCCTCCAAATTCCGTGTACCTGTTGAATAAAGTCTGGTTTCTTGTAGATGTTGCGCTCCTTGGCTTCCGCGCCCAATAACGGCCGCTCCCCACATGTCAAACGAATATGAAAGGTCTGGGTATTTTTACATTCACACCCCCAGCCACGTAAACAAGCTGACCTATTTAAGGAAATGAGGATTTAGATCCAAACCACACCTCCCCCTTCGTGAGTGTTCATCAGAGCGCATTCGACAAAGATCCATTCCACCATGGCCAGCCATCGCAACTCCTCCTCCCGCCCTTCTAGCCCTAAGCCCGGATATTGGGAAAGATGCTCCATCCCGCATAGCGAGTTAGTGATGCTCCAGACCAAGGGATTTCTCCCCCGGCCTATATGATCCCGGTTCGAGCCGGTCTTGCCGTTTACAATGGCGGAGAGCAAGCGGAGAGTGCCCCTAATCCCTCCAAAGGAGAGCGGGTGTGCCTCGTCCCTTATTTAATAAGGGGCCTTGGATTTCCAATCCATCCATTTCTCCAGGGGTTGCTGGAGTTCTATGGCCTCCAGCTACATCATCTCACGCCTGCCTCAGTACTGCATATTGCGGGCTTTGTAGCCCTCTGCGAGCTATTCTTGGGTGTTGAAGCTCATTTCGGACTGTGGAGGGAGCTATTTTGCCTCGTGCCCCGTTCCAAGAAGGGGTCTATGTATCAAGTGGGCGGAGCCGAAGAATGGTGCATCGCCGGGACCGGCTATCTGTCCGGAACCCCAAAGAAGGCGTCCGAAGACTGGCCCTCGGAATAGTTTTACATAGAAGACGTCCCGCTGCCGGATCCTGTCCGAATCGGCCTCCCTGAATTCAACAATGCTCCCTTAAAGAAGCGCATAAGATGGCGCCCACGGAGCCCTCAGAGGGAAAGTGACAGGGACGTTGTTTACCTGATGGGCCGGATAAGATTGTTAGTTCATTCCGGACTAACCATGATCGGGGTCATGGCCGCATGCATCATGCGAGGGGTGCAGCTGCTACACTATAGAGGCCACCCCATGTGGGATTTCAATGGGGAGGACGACACCACCCGCTACGGCCGTAAGGGGCCGGATTCGGCTGCGGCTCTAATAAAGACCCTGTCCGCTTTGTACAAGGGAGAAGAGGAGGATTTTCTCCGCGTTGACCCAAAGGGTAGATTTTCCATGTACAATCCTCCAAGCTGGATGAGTGATCACATTTTGCCCATCCGTTTTATATCCCCATTGTTAAATATTTAATCTTAGTGATTTCGACGTAGGAACTGCGCCAGGCTGTTAAAGAAATGAACAACCCTCCTCCACAACCCGAGGACCCAGGACGGTCCCTCAACCCGGACTCACAAGAGGATCCAGAGCTTTCGGTGGATCTGATTGATGGAGTGTTCAATCAATTGAGCAAGGACAACACCCTGGTGGCCATTATGGCTGATTATCCAGGGCTAATCCTGGCCTCCCAGAAACGGGAGGCCGAACCTGCGGCGACAAGCCAGCGAGGGGCCACAGGGCCCCGTGGGCAAAAAAGAGGTGCAGTCCAGACCGGGGCATCAGCGCAAAGGTATGGCGCAACCCCTTATCCCAGGTGACGTACCTTCAGGGCATATTAACACTAGAGCTCTCTTCAGGACAAAGAGACCTCGCCGAACTATATTCGGAGAGACTGCCAATCGCGCCTCCACCACCCAGGCTCCAAGGCCTGGCCCGGAAGCGGGGCCGAACACAAGGTGCGCACCGGACGCTCCTCCAACGGAGGATGTGGACAGGTTGTCTGCCACCAACTCTGAGGTGGAGAGTGCCATGAAGCACGGGCATCGCCGGATAGTTCTTCACAATGCGTGTTTCTCCCAAGAGGCATTAGATGCCTTTAAGTCGGGAGATGCGCACCTCCGTGCCGCTCAAAATGGTCTAACCAGAGCCACAGAGCAATATGTAAAAGACATACGAGTAAGAAAATTTTGGTAATTATATATACCAGTAGCCCCCGAGACTTGAAACAGTTAAGATAACTGATTTAAGGATCATTTTATGAAGGTTCGTACAAAAAGAATTCCCTACTGCCCAAGGAGCTGTAAGAGTGCCAAGCCCAACTTGAGGCCGCACTAGCCGCGGCAGGGGAGCCTAAGGAGGCCCCATCTGGTAATATACACTTCGAAAGATAAGTATTTTGTGAAGCACGGCTTTGGTGCGAATCTGACAAATGAAATTGCAGATGGCGCCGGATTAGATCCGGAAAGGCAACACCTCCTACGCCAGCTAAAGGCTGGTGAGAGGGTGCTGTTAAAGGTGATCGGGGAGAAGAACGATCTCCGAGATGCCAACACCAAGCTGGCGTCGAGCTGAAAGATGTTCGTGCCCAGCTGTCAGACTCCGTGAAGGAGAATCAGCGGCTTCGGTGCGACATATTTAGTAATTGCTTGAATGAACCTTTTGAAAGAATGTTCGGCGAGGAAGTCGACTAACAGAGCAATGTCTGTAGGTGTGCTAACAGGTTGTCCTGCAGAGGAGATGCTCGGTTCTATGGGTGACCTTCTTCCCGAGCTCTCGCAACTGCTCGGTCGAGTTTGGCAGGCGATGCGAGGCGTCGCCCAGGCCCTGTGGCCATCCGTCTCCATGCCCGAAGGTCTTGGAGAGCTTGTGGAGAAGCTAAAAGGAGCACGGCGGCGCTTCCGATTGTGGAAGATATCAGCCTGCCGTCAAGGCGCTAGGGAGGCCTGGGCCATGGTGAAGACGCGGTACGCAAAGGCTGACCCCAACCACACGGCCGAGGTCGGTCCTATAGGGCACGATGGGAAGGAGATCCCTGTAAGCTTAGTATATGGCCAAGTAGAGTTGGCCGCAAAGTATTCCCAGCAGGACTGTAAATTAGACAGCCTGTTAGATGGTATTGAAGAGGAATACGATCAGTCAAAATGACTATGTAATGTAATTAACATTTATGATGCCTTCTAGCCGGATTGTAGATCGTTTGTCATGGCCAACCTTTTCGCTTCAGCCTCGGGACCTGACGGTCCGGAGTGTGTCCGAATTCCCATGCGGTTATATAAGAACCGGGGAATGCATGGAGACCAGGCATAGGGGTCATTAGTGCGTGAACAGACAAGTGCCCGACTAGTTATGTTATATTACATGGTTAGTAAGAAACATCTTCTAGGGAGAATAGTTCCATTAGGGGTTCCTTTCCCTAGGAGGCATGCCCTAAAGTGCATGTCCATGCTGCGAAAAGAAACGCAGGAAAAACATATGGGGGCATATAGATATAAATAAAAAAGATCATCTTTAATTCCCGACCGAATATTCCCTTAAGAACGCTAGCTTTCGGCTTCACCCAGTTTGAGGTACACGTCCGGCTGACCCGACAGTAACAATCGCAGAGGTGCTCCCTTTACCACCTAGCCGAACAATCGGGAATGTAGGGGTAAGCACAGGAGCCAGGCAACCCAGCTTGGCCAAAACTTAAGTCATATTGATGCATATAATGGTGAATAAAAGGTACATGCGGAAGTGTGACACATGTGTTGGGCATGAATCCCGTATGAATAAGCTTCTGTTTAAAGAAGCCCCCAGGTTTAATGAGCGCGGATGGCGCGTCACTTTATGAGCCTTTAAGGGCTATAAGAGAGAGAGGGAAGAAGAAGAAGAGAAATGCAAGATAGAAAATATATAAAAAATTGACAGAGGAAGGAGACGAACATAGAGTCCGGCGCTAGGCATAGAATCTTCGGAGACGGGCTGCGTTCCATGGGTTCGGCTCGAGTCGGTTATCCAATGCATCTCGCAGGCGGTACGCTCCACCAGTCAGGACTTGGTCAATTATGAATTGACCTTCCCACTTGGGCTTGAGTTTGTCCTTTTTCTTGTCTGGTAGTTGTAGAACTAATTCGCCAATGTTGTAATTTTTGGCCCGTACTTCTCTGCCTTGGTATCTTCGAGCCTACTGTTGATAGAATGTGGAACGGGCTTTTGGCACGTCACGCTCCTCCTCCAATGCGTCTAAGCTGTCCTGCCGATCGAGCTCGGCTTCTCTTTCTTCGTACATGCGTACTCGAGGTGAGTCATGAATTATGTCACAGGGCAAAACTGCCTCTGCGCCGTACACCATAAAGAATGGTGTGTATCTGGTGGTGCGATTCGGCGTGGTCCGCAGCCCCGAGAGTATGGAGTTGAGCTCCTCTACCCAGTGCGTGTTAGATTCCTTGAGGGACCGCACTAATCTAGGTTTAATGCCGCTCATGATAAGACCATTTGCATGTTCGACCTGGCCGTTAGTTTGTGAGTGATAGATGGAAGCATAGTCGAGCTTGATACCCATGTTTTTGCACCAGAGTTTTACCTCGTCGGCCGTGAAGTTCGTGCCGTTGTCAGTGATGATGCTGTGGGGGACACCGTAACAGTGTACGACCCCGGATATGAAGTCTATCACTGGTCCAGATTCGGCCGTCTTAACAGGCTTGGCTTCTATCCATTTGGTGAATTTATCCACCATGACGAGTAAATATTTTTGCTTGTGGGTTCCGCCTTTAAGGTGTCCAACCATGTCAAGCCCCCAGACCGCGAAGGGCCAAGTAATGGGGATAGTTCGGAGGGCGGTGGGTGGCATATGGCTTTGGTTTGCAAAGAGTTGGCAAACGGTGCATCGTTGGACTAAGTCCTGAGCGTCTGCCCGGGCCGTCGGCCAATAAAAGCATGTACGGAAGGCCTTGCTTACCAGGGACCGAGCTGCAGCGTGATGACCGCCCAGTCCGGCGTGAATTTCAGCCAGGAGGTTCCGCCCCTCCTCTTCGGAGATGCACCTTTAAAGGACTCCGGTAATGCTTTTCTTATAAAGCTCTCCCTCATGGACTCTGTAGGCTTTGGATCGCCGCACTATGCAGCGTGCCTCATTTTGGTCCTCAGGGAGTTCCTGCCTAGTGAGGTAGGCGAGGAATGGTTCTGTCCACGGGGCGATGACAGCCATTATTACATGGGCTGAAGGTGTTATTTCATTGGCAGAGCCTTTGATTGTGTCAGAATTTTCGGTGTCGGGCAGTGCGGTTGGGTCCGGGGTGTTATTGTGCGGCTCCCCTTCCCATACTACGGATGTCTTGAACCGCCTTTCCAAGAAGATGTTGGGGGGGACTACATTGCGTTTTGCGCCGATGCGTGCCAGGACATCTGCCGCCTAATTGTTTTCCCGGGCTATATGGTGAAATTCAAGCCCCTTGAACCAAGCTGACATTTTTAGGACGGCGTTGCGGTAGGCTGCTATTTTTGGATCCTTGGCATCGAAGTCTCCATTTATTTGGGATATTGCGAGGTTCGAGTCCTCGTGCACCTCTAGGCGTTGAATGCCCATGGATACTGCCATCCAGAGACCATGTAAAAGGGCCTCATATACGGCTGCGTTGTTGGAGTCCGTGTACATAATCTGGAGTACGTATTGAACTGTGTCTCCAGTGGGGGACATCAAAACGACGCCAGCCCCCAGTCCGGCCAACATCTTGGAGCCATCGAAGTGCATGATCCAATTTGAATATGTGCCGTACTCTTTAGGGAGTTCGGCCTCCGTCCATTCTGCGACGAAGTCGGCCAAGACTTGCGACTTGATGGCTCACCGTGGCTTATAAGTTATGTCGAACAGGAGGAGCTCAATGGCCAATTTTGCAATCCGGCCCATTGCGTCATGGTCGTTTATAATATCGTTAAGTGGTACTTCCGAGGCTACTGTTATTGAACACTCTTGAAAGTAGTGTCGTAGCTTCCGGGATGCCATGAATACCGCGTACGCGATCTTTTGATAATGTGGGTACCGTGATTTGCAAGGAGTGAGGACAATGGACACATAATAGACCGGCTTTTGAAGGGGGGATCTGTGTCCGTCCGCTTCTCGTTCGATGACGAGCACTGCGCTTACAACCTGATGTGTTGCTGCAATGTATAATAGCATTGGTTCGCCAATATTTGGCGCGGCCAGGACTGGGTTTGTTGCGAGTATGGCTTTTATCTCCTCGAGTCCGGCCGTGGCTGCATCCGTCCATTCGAAGTGTTCGGTGCGCCGAAGGAGGCGGTAAAGGGGTAGGGCATTTTCTCCCAAGTGGGAGATAAAGCGGCTTAGAGCCGCCACGCATCCTGTTAACTTTTGTATTTGTTTGAGGTCCTTTGGGATATCCAGTTGCGATAGAGCTCGGATCTTGGCTGGATTTGCTTGGATTCCTCTACCGGACACAATGAAGCCTAAGAGCTTTCCGGCTGGAACGCCGAAAATGCATTTTTCCGGGTTGAGCTTGATGTCGTATGTTCGGAGGTTATCAAATGTGAGCCTCAAGTCGTCTACTAGAGATTCAACATGTCTTGTTTTGACAACCACATCATCTACATATGCCTCCACTGTTTTGCCGATCTGGCTTGCCAGACATGTCTGGATCATGCGCTGATATGTTGCGCCAGCGTTTTTGAGCCCGAAGGGCATTGTGTTGAAGAAGAATGGGCCGTATGGTGTGATAAATGCCATTGCAGATTGGTCAGATTCTGCCATCTTGATTTGATGGTAGCCTGAATATGCCTCGAGGAAACACAACGAATCGTGTCATGTGGTAGCATCGATAATTTGATCGATGTGGGGGAGGGGGAAGGGATCCTTTGGGCAAGCCTTGTTAAGGTCTTTAAAATCAACGCACAGGCGCCAGGATTTGTCCTTCTTCGGTACCATTACCAGGTTTGCTAGCCAGTCCGGATGTTTTATATCTCTGATGAATCCGGCCTCCAATAGCTTTGCTAGCTCCTCTTACATAGCGTGTCTCTTAGGTTCAGAGAAACGCCGAAGAGCCTGTTTGATAGGTTTGAATCCTGTTTGGATATTTAAGCTATGCTCGGCTAGCCTGTGTGGGATTCCTGGCATGTCTGAAGGGTGCCAGGCGAAAATGTCTCAGTTTTCTCGTAGGAACTCTCGCAGTGCGGCGTCTATATCAGGGTTTAACTGTGCCCCGATGGAAGCTGTTTTATTTGGGTCCGTTGGATGGACTTGGAATTTGACTATTTCATCTGCCGGTTTAATGGAGGTGGACTTGGATCTTTTGTCGAGTACCACATCGTCCCTATTCACCGTAGAGCGCAGCGCAGTCAGTTCCTTAGCCGCTAGGGCTTCGGATAGTGCCTCGAGGGCTAGTGCGGCTGCCTTGTTTTTGGCACGGAGTGCTATATCTGGATCACTAGCGACAGTGATGATTCCGTTAGGCCCAGGCATTTTGAGCTTCATGTACCCGTAATGGGGTATTGCTTGGAAGATTGTAAACGCTTCCCGCCCTAGCAGAGCGTGATAACCACTGCTGAACAGAGCCACATGGAACGTGATCTCCTCGGACCTGTAATTATCCGGCGTGCCGAACACCACATCTAGTGTGATTTTTCCTGTACAGCACGCTTCCCGACTGGGGATTATTCCTCTAAAGGTTGTGCTTCTTCGCTCAATGCGGTTCCAATCTATTTCCATTTTTTGAAGAGTTTCCTCGTAAATGAGATTCAATCCGCTGCCGCCGTCCATGAGTACGTTGGTAAGACGAAAGACGTCCACTATTGGGCTGAGGACCAATGCAGCTGGTCCTCGGGCTGTTCGGAATCTAGGTTCATCACTGGCGTTAAAGGTAATAGCCGTGTCACTCCATGGGTTTATTGTTGCTACTTGATAGACTTCGGCAAGGCTGTGGAGTGTCCTTTTTCGCATATTATTTGATGCGAAAGTCTCGAAGACTGTTAATATCATATGGGTGTCTCTGGGGTGGCTTTCTGTGGCCTCCGGAATTAGGAGGTTTTCGCCAATTTTGGCCACCTGCCGGAGTATCCAACATGCTCTAAGGCTATGAGTTGGTGTGGCGTCCTCTGTACTGTGAATTTTACAGGGTCCGTTAAGCCATCCTTCCAGTATGGTTCCATGCCCTATAGAGGGTTTTTGCTTTTTGGTATCTGAGCTGGGTGTCTGGTTATGCTACACCCTTTTATTTCGGACTGGGTTTGTATTTAGGGCCGGATTGTCCCAAAATTTTATTTTGGTTTTCCAGGCGGTTTCCATCGCACAATACTTTCGTACAATGGACGCCAAGTCAGTGAAGCATGTGATATCACGACAACTTATGGCGTTGAGTATTCCCTTGCCCGTGCAATTATTGCAGAAGATTAAGATTGCGTCTTCCTCGCGGCAGTCCCTTAGCCTGTTCTTAACTAGGAGGAATCTAGCCCAGTAATGATGTACTGTTTCGTCGGGCTCTTTCCTGATTTTGGATAGATCGCATATGTTTGGGTGGGTGGGGTTAAATCCGAAGCCTCACCCGGTCTGCGGCTCAGAGGCCGAGGAATTTCTGAACTCGAAAATTTGGATCCCTGGGTGTTGTCCAATGAATCCAGCCCGTCGCCTGACACTAAGTTCAGGTCTTGAGTGATATCCTCCCCTCCGCGGGTATCCGGCTTGGAGGGATCGGGAATCCGGACGTAGCGAGTCCTTAAGATAGACGAAGGGTCGCCGCACTGTCCCTCTACCACGGTAACATGATGGGTGACTTGGGGAGAGTTAATCTCTCTGTGATCGGTTTTAGGCCCAATCTGGTCGTAATCCGTAGCGACTCCCAGGGATCTAACTGCTCGGCGAGTTCCGAACTGACATGAAGATTGTTTTCGATGGCTCGAGAGGTCATCGTTGGCGTAGAAACCGAACAGGCGGTCATAAGAAAACCACCTAGCCGGAGGGTTTGGCCGACAACCAAAGCTCCCTTAGCAACGGTGCCGTCCTTAAAGACGGGGCGAGGCATCCTTCCTGACGGCGACGACACAGAGGAACTCTCAATGAAAGCACCAATGTCGGTGTCAAAACCGGCGGATCTCGGGTAGGGGTTCCCGAACTGTGCGTCCAGGCCGGATGGTAACAGGAGGCAGGGGACACGAAGTTTTACCCAGGTTCAGGCCCTCTCGATGGAGGTAAAACCCTACGTCCTGCTTGATTAATATTGATGATGTGGGTAGTACAAGAGTTGATCTACCATGAGATCAGAGTGGCTAAACCCTAGAAGCCAGCCTATGGTATGATTGTTGATGTGTGTCTTGTGCTATGGACTAAAACCCTCCGGTTTATATAGACACCGGATAGGGTTAGGGTTACATAGAGTCGGTCACAATGGTAGGAGATCTGAATATCCGTATCGCCAAGCTTGCCTTCCTCGCCAAGGAAAGTCCCTTCCAGACACGGGACAAAGTCTTCAATCTTGTATCTTCATAGTCCTGGAGTCCGGCTGAAGGTATAGTTCGGCCATCCGGACACCCCCTAATCCAGGACTCCCTCAACTAGGCTAACAGGACTCCGGGGAACCCGGGCTGTAGCAGGCTAGGAAGGACTCCAGAAGTCACCGCGTGACATTTCCCCGAAGGGAAAGACATAGGAACGAAGTGAAACACATGTCGGACAGTCAAGTGTCCTGAGTAGTAGTGCTGGGTTAGCAGGACTCCAGTGAACCGGGCTGTAGCGGACTACTATGGCTCAAGGAGCACTAGAGTACATTTCCCCATAAGAGAGGCTGCCAAGGATAAACAACTAGATTGTTGGATCCCACACATACCAAGCATTTCAATCATACACACAATATGCTCCATATGTGTAAATACAACATGGCATCACAACAAAACTCTACAACTCAAGTACTTTATTTAAAGGCTCCGGAGAGCCATACATAAGATGTTCATACAGGTAGGGGTCACAAGACCCGACACTCAAGTCATACAAGCATACAAGCACATGCGGAAGCAAATAACTCTGGGTACAGACACTAGAAAGAAAGAAGGCTTGTCGAAGCCTGACTATCTACATAGGGCTCTCCATGGCCAGAATCACCACCTGGGTGGCAACTTACTCATCGACGTGGAGGTCTACGTAAAACCCATTGGAGGGGGTGGTGTTGTCGTCTGAAAACAATAATTAAAGCAACATGAGTGCAAAGGTACTCAGCAAGTCTTACAACAGATCCTACTATACATGCTCATTCTCAAGAAGGTGGTGGAGTTATTGCAGCAAGCCAGCTTTGACTCTTGGCTAAGCTATCCTACGAGACACCACTTTTAAATAGTTTCTGCACACGAGTACACTAATCACAAACACAATACTCCACCGGGGATCCTCCCTCATCATCCTATGAGAGGGCCATCCTCGGTACTCACACTTATCTTGAGTCTTTTAGTAGTAACCATTAACTTGTCTATGAACTGTATAGGCAACCAAGTAGTCCTTTACCACGGACGCGGTTATTCGAATAGATGATGTTAACCCTGCAGGGGTGTACTTCTTCATAGAAGCTCTCACCAATTATCGTTGTTTACACGACATGTACTCGGCAACCTTCAAGTGGAAGCCCAACGAGGGTGTCGGCCACGGCCTACCTAAACACTCAAGTCTCTAGTTCAGGTTTATCGCCTATCCAGGTTCCATCCGCACGGAGTCTGGCTGAGGTTTCCACATACGGCCCTGAATGATGTGAACAGGGTTCCTGAGGCACCGAACGGGTGACTCGGTACACTGTGCCACGGTGTATCTACCGCATCATAGCCCACCCCTAGGGTCAGCGCTACGCACGGCTGCCAACACATAACCTACAAACACCAGAAACTAATTGCAACTCCTGGACAGAGTACTAGGGTGGTTAAGAAGCCGAGAGGGTCCATTGGTTTCGGGCCCAATGCATGGTAGTAACTGATTCTTGAATCACACATACAGATCTCAGTTCTTAGGGACGGCCTCAATGAAACAACCCACCATGTACTCCTACATGGCCTCTCATCGATACCTTTACCAAAACATGTTCAACACAACCCTCACATTACCGACGTAATCATTTCACTCTAGCCCATCACCTAGATGAACCAGACCTGACACAACTCTATGCATAGCAGGCATAGCAAGGTAGGAAACACATACATGGCTCAATCAACTCCTACACATGCTAGTGGGTTTCATCTAGGTACTGTGGCAATGACAGGTCATGCAGAGGATAAGGGTTCAACTTCCGCAGCACACAGCAGTTTGAAACGTTGTTGTCTTAATGCAGTATATGTGAGCAGAAGTGAGAACATGGGATTGTATCGATATGATCAATGGGGCTACTTGCCTGATGGAGTAGTAGTAGGGTACTGCCCTTCAGTTGGATACTTAGAGATATCCTCGGAGGCAGAACCTACTATGAAAGACAGCACAGAAAACAATCATCACATGGCAATAAGCAACAATATGATGCGTGCTATGACATGGCAATATGAGGTGTCCTGCCTAATGCAATGTGAAACAAGTTGGTTTGGGTCCATTTGAATCAAAGATTCAAATGGAAGCCTATGTTATTAAGCATTATAAGTGTATTATCTTGTTTCACCTAAATAGCAAGGTTAAAGTGTTTTGTCATGCATGAAACCATTACAGATGGAAAGATTGAATTTTTCTGATCAAATTTCATATATAAATCTTTGCATTTGGAGTTACAGATTAAAAGTTATGAATTTTAGAAGTTTTGGTTATTTTCTGGAATTGCCTATATAAGAATAAATCCAGAAAAGGATTTACTGCGTCAGCCTGGTGTCAGTGTGACTTCAGCGGTCAACTGAGACGGTCTAGGTCAACCCTGACATGTGGGTCCCGTCTGTCAGTGTCAACTAAACTAACTAAGTTTAGCCGAGTCAAACCCGCCGGAGTTGACCCGGGGCTCGTCGCCGACAAGGCCAAGGACGGCGGAGGGTTGCGGGTTTCCTCCTCCAGCGACCAATTGGCCGACGGACTGCATCTATGTGACGCGGGCACTCGTCCGCGTCGAGTGGTGTAGTTGGTTGGGCCTGGGTGGCCGGAGTCGACGCCGGTGTCGACCTTGGCTGTCGCTGGAGCTCGGGTGAGCTCGGGGTCGTCGTTGTGACGGTCGTGGTGGCTCATGCGGGGCATGTACGTGCTCTACGCGGCGCGGGGAGGAAACTGGGCACGATGGCCGGAGACTCGTCGGCGGCGAGCACAGGCGGCGGTGCGTGCGGGCGAACTTGAGGCGGCGCGTATGATGCATGAGAGCTAGAACGGAGAGGGGGAGAAGGATCAGTGGCTCACTATGAGTGCGGGGGAGCAAACGGGGAGCTCGGGGAAGACTTGGAGCGGTCGAGGTAGTGAGGGGGATCTCCGGTGATGGCGGATCGGGACAAGCTCGGTGCAGCGTCTCCGGGGCGAGCGAGCGCTCGGGGATCGGTCGAGGCGAAGCAGTGGACGATGGCGAAGCTTGTTGGCACGGTGAGGCGACGAGTGGATGGCGGTGGCTGCGGGTTTCACGACAGCGTGGGCGCGGCTGCATCGGCCATGGCGTCGAGGGAGCGTGGGAGAGAGCAGGGGGAGAGTGTGAGGTGTCGGGCAGTCCGGGGTGACAGCGACGAGGCGTTCGCGGCGTTGAGGTGGTGGCCAAGCGAAGCAGACGAGCAGGGTGGTGGCGTGGCGAGCTCGGGCGCGTGCGCCATGTCCCTCCTCTGTCTACTGGCAGAGGTAGGCGATGACTGGAACGGACCAGCACAGTGTTGGGCCGGCCAGTGGGCTGCGCCAGGTTAGTTCCTTTCTCTCTCTTTTTCTATTTTTTATTTATTTAGTTATTTCTGTAACTTCAGGGCTTTATTAAAAATGCCAGGGCATTTCCAAAAATCATAAAACTAATCATGGCTACTGCTTAGAATATATCCAACAGTAAACATTTTAGTTTATGATCATTTAAAATATTTTATAGCATTTAAATGCCCAAATGCAAATACTATATGAATTAATCCAATGACCTTAAGATGTCCTAGAGAAGTGTGCACCATTTTTGTCAAAGGTTTTAACCCAAAACAAAAAGGGTGAACTTTTTAGAAGGGCATTTCAGGTTCATTGAAAAAGTTTTTACTAAACCCTAGTTGTTCCAGGGGGGGTGCTGGGGGTTCTGTCAAACCCATTTCAGTTTTCTTGGAAATTAAACATGATGCGACACTCTAATGCACGAACTAGCTAGGGTGTGACAGGCATCTGCCCTTGGATGACTCCGGGTGGTCGCAGCTGCGCTCCATCTCTGGTTTGGCTGCGAGCACGGCCGCTCCCTTGCACTTGACGTCCTTGGCCCTGGTCTTTTGGCTCCGTGTCATGGAGCTCGAGAAGCGAGATCTGCCCCTCCTCAGCTCTCGCACACTTGGTTGCCATGTTGAACATCTCCAGAGCCATGCACAGGTCCTCGTGTATGGCGAGTTCCTCCTTCATCTTGACACCGTGGACGCCATCCGTGAATGCTGAGATAATGGCTTCATCCGACACGTTCGGGATCTTGAGGCGAACACTATTGAAGCACTGGATGTACTTCTACAAGGTCTCTCCTGGCTGTTTCTTGATACGCCGTAGGTTACCCGGCGCCGGTGGGCGGTCGCGAGTACCCTGGGGGTTGTCAACAAAACGCTCTCGCATCTCGTCCCAGGAGGAGATCGATCCTGCAGCGAGGTTCAGGAGCCACGAGCGCGCGCCGTGTTCGAGGGCCATGGGAAACTAGTTCACCATGACCTTTTCATCGTCGTTGGCCGCGTCGATGCTCAGCTCGTAGAGATATAGGAACTCAGCAGGGTCGGGGGTTCCATCATAGCGTGGAGGCAGGTCAGGATTGAAATTCCCGGGCTAGACAACGTTGCGTAGCTCCGGAGTGAACGCGCGGCACCCAGCTATGGTCACGTGGGCCCGCCGTGGAGGTGGAGCCTGATCCTAGTGGCGCGCGGTCTTGATGTGGTCACAGGTGGCGCGCGGTCTTGATGTGGCAGTGCTGCAAATGCACGCGCCTCTCCTTGCGGTCGCTGCACCACCTGGCAGCTTTCCTCGTCGCGCACCGGTGCCCTACAAGGCAGGTCTCGCCGTGGATCCTCGCCCCTAGACTCGATGACGGCGTCCTACCTGGGAGGTGGAGGAGGTGCTCCATGAGCCACGTCACCCGCGGCAGGTGGTGGGTGAGGCAGCGAGTGAGATGGCGCAAGATACTCTCCGGCGGGGCTGACGAGCTCGGCGATGCGGTCTAGCCAATCATCGTAGAGATCGTCGACGGGGCGGTAGTGCAGGAGCTCGCATGCCATGAGCAACACGGCCTGCGTGTTTGCCGGCCCGCAATGAGCATGAGATGACAAAGCAGCCAGAGTCAGCGATGGGGTGGCGGTGCGTCCATTGCCCCGCACGGAAGGATGCGGCGATGAAGCCTGCTGCTCATGGCCCACGGGGCCAGTGGCAGTGTACGACACTGGCGACAGGGGACGGCGAGGGCAGTCATTGCCCGCCGACGCTTTCTGAGCAACACGAGCGGTGAGGGCGGCCCGATGCTCAGCACGAGCTCGATGAGCGTCAACTGTGGGAGCGGTGGACTGGTGGCGAATCGACCGGTGAAAGAGAGGCTCCGATGCACCCCTACCTAGCATGCCAAATGTCGGATTTTGGGTTCCGCAAACCCTTGAGAGGTTCGGACTCTGGGGTGCGTGCAAAGAACTCGACCTCCCTTGTCTGCCTACTCGCCAATCCATAGGCCTAGCTCGATGAACTGGAAGGAAATGTGACACGCTAGTTTACCCAGGTTTAGGCCACCTTGCAGTGTAAAACCCTACTCCTGCTTTGTGGTGGATTGGCCTTGAGTGGCTGAGGATGAACTAGTATAGTGGGAGAACAACCTCGTGATGAGGAGTGTTCTTGAGCTCGAGGGAGCTGGTGAATGTGAGCGTGGAATAGATCATCCTTCCACTTCTACGGTGGTGGCTAGGCCCTATTTATAGTGGCCTTGGTCCTCTTCCCAAATGCAGGGCCGGAAAGGATCCCACAACGGCCAAATTTGAAGGGAGACAACTAGTACATGTTATCCTGACAAAGTAGTCTTCGCCTGCAAAAGCCTCTGGTCGTGACGCGGTGGTGGGCTTTGTGATGACCTCCATCCTACGGTCCTGGTGGTCTTGGTCTTGTTGCACCGGAATGTAAACCTTTGGTTGATTCCTCGGGACTCTACGCTGGTGCTTGCCTCCTTAGCACCAAAGAGGAAACTGGTACACTCCGCCCACTGGTGGCTGCCTGGCCTTGGTCGTCATGGCTCACGTCATCCGAACCACGCGAGGTGAGGCTCGAATCATGGCTCACGTCATCCGAACGTCCTGAGGTGGTCGTTCCCCGTGGAGGTCTTGGTGTCGTCCGCCTCGCGAAGCTTGGCCCCTCGTGAGGGTCTTGTGTCATTGATGCTGAAGTTGGGCCATACTAGGCCATTGGTGAGCCACGCCGTAGGCAGCATGTAGGCAAGTTTAGGTACCCCCGTTCCAAAAACACCGACACATGCCACTGAGGCGGGCTCCCACACGGGCATGGGCGCGGCGGCTGCAGGCAAATGCACAGGAACCGGCACTGCGATGGGTGGAGGGGGGTCCACGGGCATAGCCACTGGTGCGGGCACGTACACGAGATCACGTGGGTCCGTGGAGACCTCGCTGACGCTCGTGGCTTCCAGCTCTGCGATAGTGCTTGGCGACCACCCCGTCAATGTTGAGGGGATGGTCGCTAGCGCGGGCGCGGGGATGGGAGCTCGGGCAGGCGCAGGGGCAGCAACCGCCGTGCTAGCTCGTTCAGGGCCATGTCCATGAGGCCCCATTCCTCCTTAATTTTCTATCTCCTTCGGCTCAGAGTTGACTTCACCAAACTAGAAGACTAGGGGCAGATGATCCTTCTGAGCCATAACGTTGGTGGAGGTCTGCGGGAGGGGAATGTGAGGCGAACAATAAGGTCGCCCATATTAAACTGCAGCTCGGGCTCCATTAATGGAGAGGATGCGAGCAAGGCGGGTGGCCATGGAAGTCAAAGCGCTCGCTTCCCGGTGAGCCTATGCGTCGTGCAACTCACACGCTTCCTGATGAGCCTGCGCATTGGAGGACAACTTGCATGCCTGGAGGTTAGCCTGTGCTCGCACGCGCCCCGTTTAGTCAAGCAGCTGTCCACACGGCACCTCCTAGCCATTAAAAGAGTGACATGTGGTGTCACGTGAATGGTCAACATAACGCACACAATTTAAATTATACAAACTGTTTGAGATGTTAAAGTGGCAGCTATTTGTTTCAAAATACCTTTGTTGGCTGTTATTCAAGTGCGCCTTCTCTCAAAATGGACAAGAAAAATACCATAGCATGTCGGGGGCCATTCCATGATAGCATGCCAAGTTTCATGAATTTCAGACAAGTTTTTGGATTTACTAGAATTTAAAAACAAAGTATCTCAATGTTTTGCCAACAATCAAAAGTGCCCTGGTGTTTGAAAATCATTCCCATTTCTTGCATGTGACCTAAGCATGGACCCAAGGATACACATTTGACATATCAACCCATTTTTCTGCACTGGATCATGTGAATGTAGTTCAAATTTAAATTATGCACATAAAATGCCTGGAAAACTCAGTTCATGTATAAAAATGTCCAAATGAACCCCAAAATTGAAAATTTTAACACGACACTTCTATTGCTCTATGTTGCTACTAGGAAAAAAATTGAAAACAGGAGGAGGCAACGAATGTCATTTCATCAACCAAGGAGGCACATTCCCTACCGGAACCATGAGGCTTGTTGTCAGAAGCTTTGGTATGTGAGAAGCTTATACCCAAACCTGCCCCAAATGGGACAATTTTTTTACCACAGCATGTTGATACCATTCCATGATACCATGCCAAGTTTCATGAATTTTAGACGAGTTTTGGATTTACTAGAATTTGAAAACCATGTATATCAATGTTTGCGGCCGAGCGACGGTGGCAAGGTGTTTGACATTCATTCCCATTTGTTCCAAGGGACCTAAGCATGCAACCATGGACACAAATTTGATTCTTCAACCAATTTATATGCACTTGAATATGCACTTGATTTTTCAACCAATTTATACCCAAACAATTTGAAAGCAAGAAGAGGCAACGGATATCGTTTCGTCCACAAAGGTGGCACGTTCCCTACGGAAACCATCAGGCTTGTTGTGAGAAGCTCTGGTTTGCGAGAAGCTTAAACCCAAACCTGCCCCAAATGGGACCATATTTTTACCACGGCATGTTGATGTCATTCCACGATATCATGTCAAGTTTCATGAATTTCATACGAGTTTTCGATTTACTAAAATTTTAAAACCATGTATCTCAATGTTAGTGGCCAAGCGACAGTGTCAAGGTGTTTGACATTCATTCTCAATTCTTGCATGTGACCTAAACTTGCAACCAAGGACACACATTTGATTTTTCAACCTATTTTTATGTAGTGGAGCATGTGCATGTAGTTCAATTTGGAATTATGAACATAAATACCTATAAAACTCAGTTAACGTATAAAAATGTCCAAACGAACCCCAAAAAATTCCAAAATTTAACACGACACTCCTCTTGTTCTATGTTGACACTAGAAAAAAATAAAGCAAGAATAGGCGACGAATATCATTTTGTCCACAAAGGTGACACGTTTCCCTACCAAAACCATGATGCTTCTTGTGAGAAGCTCTGATTTGTCAGAGGCTTATACCATAACCTGCCGCAAATGGGACAATATTTTTTACCCCAGCTTGTTGATGCCATTCCATGATAGCATGACAAGGTTCATGAATTTCAGATGAGTTTTGGATTTACTAGAATTACAAAAGCATGTACCTCGATGTCTGCCTGAGAGCCACGGTGTCGTGGTGTTTGAAATACATCCCCATTTGTTCCATGAAACATTACCATCAACCCATGGACACATATATGATTTTACAACCCATTTTGGTGCACCGGAGCATGTGCATGTAGTTTAATTTTGAATTGTGCACCTGGAATGCCTATAAAACCAAGTAAATGTATAAAAATGTCCAAATGAGCCCTGAATAATTCCAATTTTTTTGGCGACACACCTATAGTTGCACGTTCACTTCAGATAAAAGTTCTAGAATTTCAAACACCCTACTTTGCCGCGGTGACCCCATTATGTAATTCAAATCAAGACAAAAAAATCAAGTAGATCGGACATAGTTTATTATCGCCAACCATGTGAGATGTAGTACAAAATATCTTCGAGCACCGTCGGAGTATAGTACGCCTATGGCTTACGCGAGAAGGTGCATCGGCTACAATCTAGAGCTGGTGTGTCAAGCACACTTGCTCACTCCCCAAATATCATTTCACTATTCAATCATTGTCGGTGAAAGATGGGGACATCGACCCGCGCCATGAGGACAACTTCGGCGGCCCACTCCGGTGAGAACGCGGCCGCAGCCGCCATGCGTGTGCTAACAAGCTGCATGAGCGCGGCGGCAATCTGCGACCGGGTCGGCCAAGGCAGCCCAAACGGACGCTATTGCTTCTTAGGTGGCGGCAACAACATCTGCCTCGGGGATAGCAACTGGCGAGAGCGGCATAGCAGATGTCGGATCCACAGCGGCGGACTTAGCCCTGATGAAGGCCGCCCACGACCATGTCGAGGCCGTCCACGCCCAACTCATGGTAGTCATCGCACAAATCGAATGAAGCTTCTCCGACAATGGTCGACAAACCATGGCCGAAGAGTTGGCAATCGCCGAGAGCGTTCGAGCAGCCGTTTGTTCCTCTGTGGCATTCCCTACCACGACGAAGCCCGTCCAAGCCCAGATAGCGGCCGCCCACGCCTAGCTCGTGGAAGCCTTTTCCAAAGAGATGGCAGATGCGGATGGCGAGATGCTTGCCGAGTATGGTGCGATGGATGCCATGGAGCCCCTTCCTAAGGAGATCATCGGGCGCAAGCTGGGTATGGAGGAGGCAACGGAGATCGACGAGCACCCGCCATAGTAGTACTATTCGGTTTGTTTAATTAAGAGTGTTGGTCTTTAATTTTTTTACAATAATTTTTAGGTCAGCTAGCTCCGTTTAATTGTTGAACTTGCTCGATTAAGAAGTGTGGGTGTGTTGTAGTCTCCTTTGTGTACCCAAATTATGCAATGACGTGGATGACCACTATAACCAGGGAAATTCGAACCAAAATTTTCACGTTCAAACTCATCACACAAGGGTTAAGCTATATGAATCGTTTGTGATGTTCACATATCGTACATAGTGCTGAATAAGGGACCGTGTCTGATGACACTTTGTGCGCCGATTTTTTCGGTGCACCAATTCAAAATTTTCGGCTTCCGTGGAAATATCTACCTCCCCGGCCCCTCCCCTTACCAAAAGACAAATTTCCCATGTTTCCGCCTTCCTTTCCAAGTTAAAACCTTCACTCCTTGCTTGCAGCGCTGCGTCCTCGCCGGTGACCCTCCTTCACGCTGCTTGGCGACCACCCCGTCAATGTTGAGGGGATGGTCGCTAGCGCGGGCGCGGGGATGGGAGCTCGGGCAGGCGCAGGGGCAGCAACCGCCGTGCTAGCTCGTTCAGGGCCATGTCCATGAGGCCCCATTCCTCCTTAATTTTCTATCTCCTTCGGCTCAGAGTTGACTTCACCAAACTAGAAGACTAGGGGCAGATGATCCTTCTGAGCCATAACGTTGGTGGAGGTCTGCGGGAGGGGAATGTGAGGCGAACAATAAGGTCGCCCATATTAAACTGCAGCTCGGGCTCCATTAATGGAGAGGATGCGAGCAAGGCGGGTGGCCATGGAAGTCAAAGCGCTCGCTTCCCGGTGAGCCTATGCGTCGTGCAACTCACACGCTTCCTGATGAGCCTGCGCATTGGAGGACAACTTGCATGCCTGGAGGTTAGCCTGTGCTCGCACGCGCCCCGTTTAGTCAAGCAGCTGTCCACACGGCACCTCCTAGCCATTAAAAGAGTGACATGTGGTGTCACGTGAATGGTCAACATAACGCACACAATTTAAATTATACAAACTGTTTGAGATGTTAAAGTGGCAGCTATTTGTTTCAAAATACCTTTGTTGGCTGTTATTCAAGTGCGCCTTCTCTCAAAATGGACAAGAAAAATACCATAGCATGTCGGGGGCCATTCCATGATAGCATGCCAAGTTTCATGAATTTCAGACAAGTTTTTGGATTTACTAGAATTTAAAAACAAAGTATCTCAATGTTTTGCCAACAATCAAAAGTGCCCTGGTGTTTGAAAATCATTCCCATTTCTTGCATGTGACCTAAGCATGGACCCAAGGATACACATTTGACATATCAACCCATTTTTCTGCACTGGATCATGTGAATGTAGTTCAAATTTAAATTATGCACATAAAATGCCTGGAAAACTCAGTTCATGTATAAAAATGTCCAAATGAACCCCAAAATTGAAAATTTTAACACGACACTTCTATTGCTCTATGTTGCTACTAGGAAAAAAATTGAAAACAGGAGGAGGCAACGAATGTCATTTCATCAACCAAGGAGGCACATTCCCTACCGGAACCATGAGGCTTGTTGTCAGAAGCTTTGGTATGTGAGAAGCTTATACCCAAACCTGCCCCAAATGGGACAATTTTTTTACCACAGCATGTTGATACCATTCCATGATACCATGCCAAGTTTCATGAATTTTAGACGAGTTTTGGATTTACTAGAATTTGAAAACCATGTATATCAATGTTTGCGGCCGAGCGACGGTGGCAAGGTGTTTGACATTCATTCCCATTTGTTCCAAGGGACCTAAGCATGCAACCATGGACACAAATTTGATTCTTCAACCAATTTATATGCACTTGAATATGCACTTGATTTTTCAACCAATTTATACCCAAACAATTTGAAAGCAAGAAGAGGCAACGGATATCGTTTCGTCCACAAAGGTGGCACGTTCCCTACGGAAACCATCAGGCTTGTTGTGAGAAGCTCTGGTTTGCGAGAAGCTTAAACCCAAACCTGCCCCAAATGGGACCATATTTTTACCACGGCATGTTGATGTCATTCCACGATATCATGTCAAGTTTCATGAATTTCATACGAGTTTTCGATTTACTAAAATTTTAAAACCATGTATCTCAATGTTAGTGGCCAAGCGACAGTGTCAAGGTGTTTGACATTCATTCTCAATTCTTGCATGTGACCTAAACTTGCAACCAAGGACACACATTTGATTTTTCAACCTATTTTTATGTAGTGGAGCATGTGCATGTAGTTCAATTTGGAATTATGAACATAAATACCTATAAAACTCAGTTAACGTATAAAAATGTCCAAACGAACCCCAAAAAATTCCAAAATTTAACACGACACTCCTCTTGTTCTATGTTGACACTAGAAAAAAATAAAGCAAGAATAGGCGACGAATATCATTTTGTCCACAAAGGTGACACGTTTCCCTACCAAAACCATGATGCTTCTTGTGAGAAGCTCTGATTTGTCAGAGGCTTATACCATAACCTGCCGCAAATGGGACAATATTTTTTACCCCAGCTTGTTGATGCCATTCCATGATAGCATGACAAGGTTCATGAATTTCAGATGAGTTTTGGATTTACTAGAATTACAAAAGCATGTACCTCGATGTCTGCCTGAGAGCCACGGTGTCGTGGTGTTTGAAATACATCCCCATTTGTTCCATGAAACATTACCATCAACCCATGGACACATATATGATTTTACAACCCATTTTGGTGCACCGGAGCATGTGCATGTAGTTTAATTTTGAATTGTGCACCTGGAATGCCTATAAAACCAAGTAAATGTATAAAAATGTCCAAATGAGCCCTGAATAATTCCAATTTTTTTGGCGACACACCTATAGTTGCACGTTCACTTCAGATAAAAGTTCTAGAATTTCAAACACCCTACTTTGCCGCGGTGACCCCATTATGTAATTCAAATCAAGACAAAAAAATCAAGTAGATCGGACATAGTTTATTATCGCCAACCATGTGAGATGTAGTACAAAATATCTTCGAGCACCGTCGGAGTATAGTACGCCTATGGCTTACGCGAGAAGGTGCATCGGCTACAATCTAGAGCTGGTGTGTCAAGCACACTTGCTCACTCCCCAAATATCATTTCACTATTCAATCATTGTCGGTGAAAGATGGGGACATCGACCCGCGCCATGAGGACAACTTCGGCGGCCCACTCCGGTGAGAACGCGGCCGCAGCCGCCATGCGTGTGCTAACAAGCTGCATGAGCGCGGCGGCAATCTGCGACCGGGTCGGCCAAGGCAGCCCAAACGGACGCTATTGCTTCTTAGGTGGCGGCAACAACATCTGCCTCGGGGATAGCAACTGGCGAGAGCGGCATAGCAGATGTCGGATCCACAGCGGCGGACTTAGCCCTGATGAAGGCCGCCCACGACCATGTCGAGGCCGTCCACGCCCAACTCATGGTAGTCATCGCACAAATCGAATGAAGCTTCTCCGACAATGGTCGACAAACCATGGCCGAAGAGTTGGCAATCGCCGAGAGCGTTCGAGCAGCCGTTTGTTCCTCTGTGGCATTCCCTACCACGACGAAGCCCGTCCAAGCCCAGATAGCGGCCGCCCACGCCTAGCTCGTGGAAGCCTTTTCCAAAGAGATGGCAGATGCGGATGGCGAGATGCTTGCCGAGTATGGTGCGATGGATGCCATGGAGCCCCTTCCTAAGGAGATCATCGGGCGCAAGCTGGGTATGGAGGAGGCAACGGAGATCGACGAGCACCCGCCATAGTAGTACTATTCGGTTTGTTTAATTAAGAGTGTTGGTCTTTAATTTTTTTACAATAATTTTTAGGTCAGCTAGCTCCGTTTAATTGTTGAACTTGCTCGATTAAGAAGTGTGGGTGTGTTGTAGTCTCCTTTGTGTACCCAAATTATGCAATGACGTGGATGACCACTATAACCAGGGAAATTCGAACCAAAATTTTCACGTTCAAACTCATCACACAAGGGTTAAGCTATATGAATCGTTTGTGATGTTCACATATCGTACATAGTGCTGAATAAGGGACCGTGTCTGATGACACTTTGTGCGCCGATTTTTTCGGTGCACCAATTCAAAATTTTCGGCTTCCGTGGAAATATCTACCTCCCCGGCCCCTCCCCTTACCAAAAGACAAATTTCCCATGTTTCCGCCTTCCTTTCCAAGTTAAAACCTTCACTCCTTGCTTGCAGCGCTGCGTCCTCGCCGGTGACCCTCCTTCACGCTGCTTGGCCTCGTCGATCCAGGCAGGTAATCCACACCCGACCCCCATCCTCCTCCTACTTCCACATCCCACATGCCCCGACCGCTGGCGTGACACGTTCCACCCAAATTACTGACCTCTCCCCCAAATAAGAGCCGCCCTAAGCCATGGTGCATGCAGTATAACCAGGAGCTCAAGGAGCATTTGGCAGCGGAGAAGCAAATCCCGGCCGCACGCGATGACGAGGTCGCGATGGGAGCCATTCGTGCCAACCCCTAGATCATGGAGGAGCACCTCACCATCAAGGCCACCGTTGACGCCCCGTGCGCTAATGCCACGACGTGGTTGGCTGCTTTAAATGACAGTTCGTGGCTTTTTCTCGAGGCCACCATCGATGCCTTCGACAAAGACTACAAGGTGTCTCAACTCGAGAGCCAGCATGTTGGTGCCCGGAGTAGCTCAGGCAACTCAGCACTATGACGAGGGAACCCACGATGTGGAGGCCTTGTGTAACACCCCGGATGTAACTTTCCATATTTGTAACTCCGACTCTTGCCATTTTCAACTTTATGATATGATATTCCCTTCATGGTTGGGTTTTTGTCTTTCATTTTGCATTTTATTCATGTCATGCATTTCATATCATGTCATCATGTGCATCGCATTTGCATTCGTGTTCGTCTCATGCATCCGAGCATTTTCCTCGTTGTCTGTTTGGCAATCCGACACTCCCACATGCACCCGGCGCACCCCTCTTCTCTCTTTTCATGTGTGGGAGTAAAACATTCTCGGAATGGGCCGAGATTTGTCGAGTGGCCTTGGTATATCACTAGTAGACCGCCTGTAAAATTTTGTTCCATTTGGAGGTTGTTTGATGCCCCAATGATTAACCGGGTAACCGCAAAAGCCTCTTTTGTGTTGCAGCCCAACACCCCTCCAAAACAGCCCAATAATACATCTGAACCACCTCCATGTTCTCCGCCGTTGGATCACGATTGTGTGGGCGAAAACCACACCTCATTTGGACTCTCCTAGCTCCCTCTACCTATAAATTAGTCTCCTCCCCCGAAATTTCGCGGTACAAACCCTAGCTTCTTCCTCCCCCCGCCGACGGACATGTCCACCCCGCCGCCGGACATGTCCGCACCGCCCCCTTAGCGAATCATGACGTGCCATGTGTCCCGCCGGCTCCTCCCACCGCCGCGGCCCGCTCGGCCCGCAGCCGGCCCACCTTGGGCACGACCAGGCCCACGTGGGCCGCCGCCCGCGCCTCCCCCGAGCTCCGCGGCCGACCACCGCCGCCGCTCGCCGTCTCCACCGCGTGCACGCCCGCTGCCGCCATCTCCGCCAGATCCGCACAGTCCCCGCCCACTGGCTTTCGCTTTGCGCGCCGTGCGCCATCCGCCGTCGTCGCCTCTCCGCCTCCTCACCGCATCGCCTTGCCGAAGCCGCGTCTCTCCGCCTCCGTGCCGCCCGCCGCCGTCTCGCCGGAGCCAGAGCTCACCGGAGCTCCTCGTCGCCGGATCCGAGGAAGGTGGACGAGATCCACCCGTTCCCCGATCCAAACGGCATAGCTCCTCCCCGGATCTCTCCATCCCGAACCGCTCTATCCAGTTTCCCGAGAGGTTGATTTTGACTAAGTCCTGAAATCCTTATATTTTCATGCCCTCTTTGACATGCTACATCTTGTTGCATCTAACACCAATTCATGCATATGATATGTCAAAATGTTAGCCTCGTGAAACTCTTCACGTTAGTAGCATTTGCATGCATGTTACTGTCCATTATGATTCCATTTTCCTCGTTGCAAGAGTGCTATAAAATGTTAACTGCTGGTTCTTAATAGAACATGGTGATTTGTTATTTTTGTTGCATTTGCTTTGTGCATCCTATGAGCATGAGGTCTACATGTGTTTTTAACTACATCATGCCATATTTACAGGGGTGCAAGTATTGTATTTTTGTAATCTATGTGGTGACTATCACGAGCATGCAAAATAGGCTCCGTGATGTTGCTGTTTTCAGGCACTTAGGATTTTGCCAAGTCTTTTCCTATTATATTTTGAGGCCATGTAAACTTATTGCTACCATGAGATCCATGCTTATTTTGAGATACTTCAGTAAGGATGTTTCGAACATGTAGTTATCCTCTATCCATTCATGCCTCTGGTTGCAATTATGGTGTACTCTAGATTGTTATTACCATGCTCTACTTTTGCTAAATATTGTTCCTCGTAGATTGTTAACATGTTAATCATTATTTCCATGTGCTTCTCTAGTGATACATGCATCCTATGAACTTGCTCTTGCCATGTTTAGCTTCATGAACATGTCTTCTCACTGTTGGTATGCTTTTGTTTTCATGTAATGCTTTGTGATGAGTGGCATGAGCTCGCAAAGTTGCTACCATGAATCTGTTTCTCCCATGTCCTAAGATTCCACTATCTGGAACTGTTAATAAAACTTACTATATTTACATGGGTTCCATCTTACCTACTATGCCTTTTAGGCTCATGTTCAGTAAGGGAGTTTTGTTCTATGAATTTATTAGAAGCATGCCATGCCTTTTTTCCATGATATTTTCCCGTAGCATGTTGTTTGCTTGCTCTAAATAGTGCTTCCTGATGTTGTTTTTGACATGTTAGTATTTTCACTAAGTCCGTGAAGCTGATATCTTTTGCACTTTTTCCATGCTTGTTTGAGCCTATTATAGTGTGATTTAGCCATAGATCAGTGTTCATTTTTTTGTCAAGCATCTCCTGTACATCACTGACATATGCTTTGTTGTTATGTTGGAGTGCAGTAGCTTAGTTTCTTGTTGCATTCTAAGTGCTATCATGATGTTAATCGCCGATTTGCGTCATTCTTGTGTTGCTTGTCATTTGCAAACCGTGCATCCATTTCTGGTGATCCTTATATCGGTTTCGACCGAAATCACCTCATCTTTCTAGTGGCATACTTGGTTTGCCAAGTTGATGCCTTGATCATTCTTTCCCTTCCGGGGCACGCATATGCATTGCATATCATATCTTGCATATCATGCCATGTATTGCATCATGTTGCTTGTGCATTGCACAGTGATTGATTTTGTTCCATTGCTTGTGCTCTTGCCTTGGGTAGAGCTGGGAGATGAGTACATGAACGAGGAACCTGTTGAGTACGCTAACAAGGATCAAGCTTTCGACAACTCTGAGAACATTGCAGGCAAGATAACCATACCCTCAATATCACTTCTATCTTTGCCTTGCTAGTTGTTCGTTCTATCGCCATGTCGCGCTACCTACCACTTGTTATATCATGCCTCCCATATTGCCATGTCAAGCCTCTAACCCACCTTCCTAGAAAATC
Source organism: Triticum monococcum (assembly GCA_034509565.1). NCBI lineage: Eukaryota > Viridiplantae > Streptophyta > Magnoliopsida > Poales > Poaceae > Triticum > Triticum monococcum. The sequence goes on along the minus strand of CM067847.1, from coordinate 208,728,306 downwards.
GTTGTTTGTCTATGTTGTCGCTTTTGCTCAACCCCTCTTATAGCGTTGCTAGTTGCAGGTGCAGTTGAAGTTTGTTCCATATTGGAACATGGATATGTTGGGATATCACATTATCTCTTATTTAATTAATGCATCTATATACTTGGTAAAGGGTGGAAGGCTCGGCCTTATGCCTGGTGTTTAGTTCCACTCTTGTTGCCTTAGTTTCTGTCATACCGGTGTTATGTTCCTTGATTTTGCGTTCCTTATGCGGTTGGGGTTATGGGACCCCCTTGACAGTTCGCTTTGAATAAAACTCCTCCAGCAAGGCCCAACCTTGGTTTTACATTTTCCTACCTAAGCCTTTTCCCTTGGGTTCTGCAGACTCCATGGTCATCTTTATTTTAACCCCCCACCCCCCCGGGGCCAGTGCTCCTCTGAGTGTTGGCCCAAACTAGAGCCGTTTGTAGCGCCACCTTGGGGAAACTTGAGGGCTGATTTTAGTTGTATGGGTTGCTCAGTCGGTGTGCCCTAAGAACGAGATATGTGCAACTCCTATCGGGATTTTTTGGCACATTCGGGCGGCTTTGCTGGTCTTGTTTTACGATTGTCAAAATGTCTTGTAACTGGGATTCCGAGACTGATCGGGTCTTTCCGGGAGAAGGAATATCCTTTGTTAACCGTGAGAGCTTTTCATGTGCTAAGTTGGGACACCCTTGCAGGGTACAAACTTTCGAGAGTCGTGCTCGCGGTTATGTGGCAGATGGGAATTTGTTAATATCCGATTGTAGAGAACTTGACACTTGACTTAATTAAAATGAATCAACCGCGTGTGTAGCCGTGATGGTATCTTTTCGGCGGAGTCCGGGAAGTGAACATGGTCTTGTGTTATGCTTCAACGTAAGTAGTTTCAGGATCACTTCTTGATCACTTCTAGCTTTGCGACCATTGCGTAGCTTCTCATCTTACTCTCATTTGGGTATGTTATCCACCATATTTGCTTAGCGCTTGCTGCAGCTCCACCTCATTACCTTATCGTACCCATAAGCTTAAATAGTCTTGATCTCATGGGTGTGAGATATGTGAGTCCTCGTGACTCACATATACTTCCAAATAGTTGCAGGTGCCGATGATACCAGTGCTGGTGATGCTACCGAACTCAAGTGGGAGTTCAACGAGGACCTTGGTCGTTACTATGTTTCGTTTCCTGATGATCAATAGTGGAGCCCAGTTGGGACGATCGGGGATCTAGCATTTGGGGTTGTCTCCTTTTATTTTGGTTTCGTAGTCGATCCTTTGATTGTACTCTGGATGATGTATGTTTAACTTGTTATTTGTGTGAAGTGGCTATTGTAAGCCAACTCTTTATCCCTTTCTTATTCAGTACATGGGATTGTGTGAAGATTACCCCCCTTGCGACAAAACCACCATGCGATTATGCCTCTAAGTCGTGCCTCGACACGTGGGAGATATAGTCGCATCGTCGGTGTCACACCTTGCCCTCTTCCATGTCCAAGGAGCTAATCATCATCGATATCTCCGACGATGAGGAGTAGCTTGTCTTATTAGCTCACTATAAGGACCTATGTTCAGTTTATTAGCTACGCTGGTTAAGCATGCTCGGTTTACCCGTTGCATTTGCTGCTCCTGCCTTTCCTTAACAAATTCTAGTGAATTGTCCTATCTACTTTTACCATGCAATCTGTTTCTCTAGTGTATATGTTTTGTATGTCATGCAATGTGGTGCTCACTTATTAACTGTTTGGTTAATTAGTTGTCGTGTTCGTTTAACTAATTGTTTCAATTCTGCAAATGAGATGTTCAATTCTTCAGGGTGCAATTTTGTATTGTCTTCCATGTGAGAAATAATTGAATTTATCTTCACAAAATACATGAGAAACAAATACAATTGCTATATTTCCAAGTTGTCAAGCATCCTTGGTTTGGTTATCTGTCTGATCTTCTAGTATGTTATATATTGTGCAATGTCGTGCTCAGTTAACATTTAGTTCATTTGTTGTGGTGTTTAGTTAACTGTTTGGTTCAATTATGAAATGCGATGTTCAATTGTTGTGGGTGCATTCTTTTATTGTATACCATGTGAGAAATAAATCGAATTTGGTTGTACTAAATACATGAGAAACAAATACAATTGCTATATTTCCAAGTTGTTAAGCATGCTTTGTTTGGTTAACTGTTTTATCTTCTATTAGGAGTATGTTATATTGTGCAATGTGGTGCTCGGTTAATGTTTGGTTCATTTGTTGTGGTGTTTAGTTAACTGCTTGGTTCAATTCTGCAATGCGATGTCCAATTGTCGTGGGTAGAATTTTGTATTATTGTGCATGTGAGTAATAAATCGAATTTGGCTGCACTTAATACATGAGAAACATATACAATTGCTATATTTCCTAGTTCTTAATCATGCTTGGTTTGGATAAATGGGTTTTCCATGTGGCTTGAATTAATTTGATGAATCTGCAATGTGCTTATTTTTCATCAACATACTTTACTGATAGTATGTGAACCCTCACTTAAGCTGATCACTAACTACCTTATATGTGTTGCAGGGAAACAATGGGAAGCACTGAGGTTTACAATCGAGGTTTGCACATGCATGGTCCTTTGTCTAATAGCACATTATTGTGCAATTGCATGAACCATTCTAATATTTAGATTTTTAACAATTTGGTCTTGCACATGTAGGTCCTGCTATTAGAGCTTTTGACCCACTGTTCGACCCTTTTTGCATATGGGGAAATGAGTTGTCCATTAATATCATTTAAGTTAAGAAACTCAGAAAGATTGTTAGGATAAAGAAATTAGCGACAAAAAACAACAAGATCTTTGTCTACACAATGAAGAAGTCATCAGTTCACTACAGGATGGTACTAACTATTATACCTTGGCTTTTTTATTCCTTTACCCCATTCCTATCTAGAGAAGATATTTATGCACATCCTTGTTTTCAGGCCATTCCAAAGCAGATCAATGATGATTACCTCTCAAACCACCTTTATGGTCAGTAGGCAAGGTAGGTATTCATACAACACCCATGGTTCAATATTGAAGTGTTCCTGAAGAGGACGAAGGATGGACGATCAATCATCCACGGGCATTGGCCTAAAGTTGCAAAGACCTTCAACATCAATGAAGGCCCAATATTTGCCTTCCGCTTCAGTAGTTTTCCAGATGAGATTCATATTTCTATGTACCGTCTATGATGCTAATTTCCAAAGGTTATATATGTTGTATGTGAAAATTGGTGCTGGCGCAGTTGTGTAATGGGGTAGCTGAGTGCTGAAGCTATATGATGTTATACTCTGATGTATTTCAATTATGAGATCATGCTTCCTTAATATGAAAATATAATATATTGTGTGCTTAATATGAAATGTCAATTAGATTCATAAATGCATTATTAATAATAGGACAATTAGCCCGCTAATTGCCAATTAGCCTGCTAATTTGGTTTTCTATTGCAAACGATTATTGAGAAAACACCATGGGCGATGACTTCACGCAACGCACACAGTTTCTAGGAATAAACCATGTTGGATAAATGAACAATCACACATGACATCCTCTTAAAAACTATTTGCGTTAGGCCACGCAAACGTTTACCACATGAAAAGTGTTTGTGATGGACAACCTATGCTACATAGTTTCTTCTACGCACCGTGTGTGATGCATTCAATAACGCAAATGATAAAATTGTTAATATCGTCTGCAATGGCAACAATATCACAAACGATTTAATGGGGGAAATTGTGTGTCATGTACCTGCGAACGGAGATGTTTTCCTTGGAGTGACTATGTGGGTTGTATATATGAACGGAAACTTACTTCTTGGGTTAACTGTGTGGGATGTACATACTAACGGAAACGTATTCCTTGAATTGACTATGTGGAATGTACATACGAAGGAAACGTTTAGCCGGGACCGGAAACGATTTGGCCTGTATAATTGTATTTTTAGCACAACTGTACATATAACCGTATTTGATCGCTCGTCCGTCACACACGACCTTATTTTGTCGAGCGTCTGTGCTAGGAGGGCCTATCCTCGATAGTTTCTGGGTCGTTTGGGAAGGACCCCCCTATCGCACACACTCACTCATCGACGGTTCCGAATGCCATCGCGGAAAGGGGTTAAAAACCGTTTGTATAGCACCTCGTTGAACCAGTGTCACATAACCACCATCGATATCAAACTTACCACCGAGAACATCACACGATCACCTTAGGATCAACCAAGCTCGGTATCAACAATACCATCATGATCATCACATGACCACAAGAAGCTCGATCTCTACCTGTGATCATCGCATGACCACATAAAGCTCAACCAACTTCTTTCCTCATCAAACCAGGGTTGTCTATTATTCATGGTTATTATTGTTGTGGACCCATAGTGTGACCTACTACAACTTGTGCCCATGAACGAGGGTGCGGCTATGGATAGATTATACAGTCTGTAGAGGTTAGTACATTGTACCCACGACACAGAATTCATGGCCTTGTGCTCCTATTCGGGTGGACCAATGACATTTCGACAAAATCAGTCTATTGCATGACACTCTCCCATCCACTCCGACAAACTCCCCTTTGGGCTATGTCATGGGTGGCCCCGGATGCTAACTAATGACATCTGCCACCTTCGTGGACGGCCACCATCGTGGCAAAACAAAACAAAAACAGACCCAAACGGGGACAATGAACTCAATACCAAACTTGGGCACATAAGGCTTAGGGCCGCCTACCTGATCAGGGTAGTGCACGCACATAACCTTCCCAAGTTGGAGGTAATACGTCTCCAACGTATCTATAATTTTTTATTGTTCCATGCTATTATATTATCAATTTTGGATGTTTAATGGGCTTTAATATGCTCTTTTATATTATTTTTGGGACTAACCTATTAACCGGAGCCCAGTGCCAATTTTTTTTTGGCTATTTCAGTGTTTCGCAGAAAAGGAATATCAAACAGAATCCAAACGGAACGACACCTTCGCGAGGGTCTTTCTTGGAACAAACGCAATCCAGGAGACTTGGAGTGGAAGTTAGAGACGCAATGAGGTGGGCACGAGGTAGGAGGGCACGCCCGAGGGGGTAGGCGCGCCCCCACCCTCGTGGGCCCCTCATAGCTCCACCGACGTACTTCTTTCGCCTATATATACTCTTATACCCTAAAAACATCCAGGGGAGCCACGAAACAACTTTTCCACCGCCGCAACCTTCTATACCCGTTGGATCCCATCTGGGGACCTTTTCTGGTGATCTGCCGGAGGGGGAATCGATCACGGAGGACTTCCACGTCAACACCATAGCCTCTCCAATGATGTGTGAGTAGTTTACCACCGATCTTCGGGTCCATAGTTATTAGCTAGATGACTTCTTCTCTCTCTTTGGTTCCCAATACAAAGTTCTCCTTGATGTTCTTGGAGATTGATACGTCTATTTTGCATCATGCTTTTATATCGATATCTATTGCATTATGGGCTGTTATTACACATTATGTCACAATACTTATGCCTATTCTCCCTTATTTTACAAGGTTTACATGAAGAGGTAAAATGCTGACAGCTAGGATTCTGGGCTGGAAAAGGAGCAAATATTAAAGACCTATTCTGCACAGCTCCACGAGTCCTGAAACTTCACGGAAGTTATTTCCAGAATATACAAAAACTATTGAGTGAAGAGAGTTCCAGAGGGGGGCCACATCCTGGCCACGAGGGTGGGGCGCGCCCCCTGCCTCGTGGGCTCCCTGGTGGCCCTTCGATGCCCATGTTCTGCTATATAAGGTCTTTCGTCCGAGAAAAAATCACGGGACGAAACTCCGCCGCCACGAGGCGGAACCTTGGCGAAACCAATCTAGGGCTCCGGCAGAGCTGTTCTGCCAGAGAAACTTCCCTTCGGGAGGGGGAAATCATCACCGTCGTCATCACCAATGATCCTCTCATCGGGAGGGGGCCAATCTTCATCAACATCTTCACCAGCACCATCTCTTCTCAAACCATAGTCCATCTCTTGTATCCAATCTTTGTATCCGAACTTCAGATTAGTACCTGTGGGTTGCTAGTAGTGTTGATTACTCCTTGTAGTTGATGCTAGTTGGTTTACTTGGTGGAAGATCATATGATCAGATCCATTATGCATATTAATACCCCTCTGATTATGAACATGAATATGCTTTGTGAGTAGTTATGTTTGTTCCTGAGGACATGGGAGAAGTCTTGCTATGAGTAGATATGTGAATTTGGTATTCGTTCGATATTTTGATAAGATGTATGTTGTGATCCCTCTAGTGGTGTCATGTGAACGTCGACTACATGACACTTCACCATTGTTTGGGCCTAGAGGGAGGCATTGGGAAGTGATAAGTAGATGATGGGTTGATAGAGTGACAGAAGCTTAAACAATAGTTTATGTGTTGCTTCGTAAGGGGCTGATTTGGATCCATATGTTTCATGCTATGGTTAGGTTTACCTTAATACTTCTATTGTAGTTGCCGATGCTTGCAATGGGGGTTAATCATTAGTGGGATGCTTTTCCAAGTAAGGATGTACCCAAGCACCGGTCCACCCACATATCAAATTATCAAAGTATCAAACGCGAATCATATGAACGTGATGAAAACTAGCTTGACGATAATTCCCATGTGTCCTCGGGAGCGCTTTCCTTCATATAAGAGTTTGTCCAGGCTTGTCCTTTGCTACAACAAGGATTGGGACATATTGCTGCACCTTATTTACTTTTATTGCTTGCTACTCGTTACAAATTACCTTATCACAAAACTATCTCTTACCGACAATTTCAATGCTTGTGAAGAATACCTTACTGAAAACTGCTTATCATTTCCTTCTGCTCCTCGTTGGGTTCGACACTCTTACTTATCGAGAAGGCAACGATAGATCCCCTACACTTGTGGGTCATCAAGACTCTTTTCTGGCGCCGTTGCCGGGGAGTGAAGCGCCTTTGGTAGGTGGAATTTGGTAACGAAAAATTTATATAGTGTGCTGAAATTTACTGTCACTTGTCACTATGGAACATAATCCTTCGAGGGGCTTGTTCGGGGTATCTTCACCCCGACCAGTAGAGCAAAGAGTTGCTCCTCAACCTACTGAACCTACGGAAAATGTTTACTTTGAAATTCCTTCAGGTATGATAGAGAAACTGCTGGCACTACAAAAAAATACACTTCCGTGATGATACGTGTTTGTCATAGTAGGTCGCATTTTCTGTCATGCATGTACATCCATGACAAATTTATGACAGAATCAAGATAGTCATACCTGTGCTGTCATAGAAGTATTTCATGACATTACCAAAATTATCATCATGGAAGTGTACACTTCCATGACGATAAATCGCGCGTCACATAAGTGCTTTCGTCAAGGGTGACCGACACATGGCATCCACCGTAACGGAACGCCGTTAAGCTATCGGGTCGGGTTTTGGATCCGATAACCCGTTAATAGCCCCGACCAATGGGGATTTTCCACGTGTAAAATCATCATTGGCTGGAGGAAACACGTGTCGGCTCATCGTTGGGACAGATATCAACCACTCATTGGACGGAAGGCGCCTATGATACGTCGACACATGGCACGACCCAACAGAGGCCCATTCTTGTGAAAAGGCCGGCCCGTTTGACTTGGTCAAAAGCTTGCGGGCTGGCCCATGGAAAGCCTCTTAACGGCCTGTTCGAATATAGCCCATTTACAGCCCGCTAACCAAAGGCCGGTTACACCCTATCTGAATTAGGCCCAGTAGCGTCATCTGGGCCATCCAATATGATTCCAGCCCGTTTTCACTTCTGGCCCATGTATGGCCCATGACGTCTTTCGGCCCATATGAGGCCCTATGTAACTCTTGGCCTACTAACGGCCCGTGGTGAAACTGGCCCGTAATGAACAGTGTATCACTTTACACCCATTAACAACCCTTGGTGAAACTGGCCCGTAATGAACAGTGTATCAATTTATACCCATTAACGGCCCCTTATTCCGTTGGGCCGTTTCCAACCCATGTTATCTTTCAGCCTTCTCAGAGCCCATTTATTCTTAGGCTCATTTCCAGCATTCGTTTACTTATGGCCCGTTACTGTCATTTTCTGCTTGTGGGCCAAATTCAGCCCGTGGTTACAGTCGGCCCGTTTGTGGTCCGTTAATACATTGGGCCGATTTCATAGCGTCATCAAATACGACCTATTAACGATGGCCCATTATGGTCGGCCCATGAACGGACGATTCCAACTCTAGCCCGTTTACGGCCATAATGCGGTCTGTTTGGCCCATGTTGGGCCAATCGATTATACGGCCCGTATAAGGCCCATTGATAATACGACCCGTAGAAGGCCCATTGTTTCTACGGCCCGTAGAAGGCCCATTGTTTCTACATCCCATAGAAGGCCCACTATTTCTACGGCCAGTAGGAGGCCCAGTGTCACTATAGTAAATATTAGCCCATGGTTATTGTGGCCTAGTTTTAGAAATTAGGTTATTGCAGCCACTAGCTAACCGCGGAAAAAGAACTACAATGACTACAAGCAAACAAATAAACAAGATAACAAGGAAATAAATAAGCAAGCAACTAACGCTAGGCTATCATGGCTATTACACATATTACATCCACTGGGCATCAAAGTTCGCCACCAGTGCAAATATAGAGAACAAAGCAGCATATCATATACACTGGTTGTCAAAGTTGGTGACCAGCGCAAATAAATGGCGCAGCAAAACAAATCCAGAACTGAAACCACTTCAAAAGATATCATGAAACAATATCCTAGGTACCCATAATGCTGGCAAGATGCTTAGCAAGCTTGTTAACTTTCTCTTGTTTGGCGCTTAAATCCTCCAGCGCTTGCTGTTGCACCAGAAAATATGCATCTGAATTCTGCAGGGACTTCCTCAGTCCTTCAGATTCCTGTCATAGCACATCTGATCGATGTCTTTTAACTTGAAATTGAGACTCAAGAAGACAAACTGATTCAGGCAGCGAGTTCGAAGAGCTTGTGCCAGCAGTAGTTGTTGGGGAACGTAGTAATTTCAAAAAAATTCCTACGCACACGCAAGATCATGGTGATGCATAGCAACGAGAGGGGAGAGTGTTGTCTACGTACCCTCGTAGACTGAAAGCGGAAGCGTTAGCACAACGCGGTTGATGTAGTCGTACGTCTTGACGATCCGACCGATCAAGTACCGAATGCACGACACCTCCGAGTTCAGCACACGTTCAGCCCGATGACGTCCCTCTAACTCCGATCCAGCCGAGTGTTGAGAGAGAGTTTCGTCAGCACGACGGCGTGGTGACGATGTTGATGTTCTACCGACGCAGGGCTTCGCCTAAGCACCGCTACAGTATTATCGAGGTGGACTATTGTGGAGGGGCACACCGCACACGGCTAAGAGACGATCAACTTGATCAACTTGTGTGTCTAGAGGTGCCCCCTGCCCCTGTATATAAAGGAGCAAGGGGGAGGCGGCCGGCCTATGAGGAGGGCGCGCCAAGGAGGGAGTCCTACTCCCATCGGGAGTAGGACTCCTCCTTTCCTTGTTGGAGTAGGAGTGAAGGAAAGAGGAGGAGATGGAGAAGGAAAAGGGGGCTGCACCCCTTGTCCAATTCGGACCAGAGGGGGGGCGCAGGCCTCCTTCCTTTTGGCATATCTCCTCTATTCCCGTATGGCCCAATAAGGCCCATATACTCCCCGCGAATTCCCGTAACTCTCCGGTACTCCAAAAAATACCCGAATCACTCGGAACTTTTCCGAAGTCCGAATATAGTCGTCCAATATATCGATCTTTACGTCCCGATGATTTCGAGACTCCTCATCATGTCCCCGATCTCATCCGGGACTCCGAACTCCTTCGGTACATCAAAACATATAAACTCATAATATAACTGTCATCGTAGTGTTAAGCGTGCGGACCCTACGGGTTCGAGAACTATGTAGACATGACCGAGACACGTCTCCGGTCAATAACCAATAGAGGAACCTGGATGCTCATATTGGCTCCTACGTATTCTACGAAGATCTTTATCGGTCAGACCACATAACAACATATGTTGTTCCCTTTGTCATCGGTATGTTACTTGCCCGAGATTCAATCATCGGCATCTCAATACCTAGCTCAATCTCGTTACCAGCAAGTCTCTTTAATCATTCCATAATACATCATCTTGCAACTAACTCATTAGTTGCAATGCTTGCAAGGCTTAGGTGATGTGCATTACCGAGAGGGCCCAGAGATACCTCTCCGACAATCGGAGTGACAAATCCTAATCTCAAAATACGCCAACCCAACAAGTACCTTTGGAGACACCTGTAGAGCACCTTTATAATCACCCAGTTACATTGTGACGTTTGGTAGCACACAAAGAGTTCCTCCGGTAAACGGGAGTTACATAATCTCATAGTCATAGGAACATGTATAAGTCATGAAGAAAGCAATAGCAACAAACTAAACGATCAAGTGCTAAGCAAACGGAATGGGTCAAGTCAATCACACCATTCTCTAATGATGTGACCCCGTTAATCAAATGACAAATCATGTCTATGGCTAGGAAACTTAACCATCTTTGATTCAACGAGCTAGTCAAGTAGATGCATACTAGTGACATATTGTTTGTCTATGTATTCACACATGTATTATGTTTCCGGTTAATACAATTCTAGCATGAATAATAAACATTTATCATGATATAAGGAAATAAATAATAACTTTATTATTGCCTCTAGGGAAATTTCCTTCAGTAGTGGCCAGTAACTCAAACACTACATCAAGACAAGACTTTTGGGTTCCCTCACTGTCGTCAAGATAGTTTTTATCAGCTTTCTTGGAGACCAACATGGATGTCTCATTATCTTGAACCTTATCTACATCACTTCCTTTACCATTGGATAACGCAGTACTGTTCTCCAATATTTTGTCCGCATTCCAAAAGAGAAACAAGCAGACACATCATATGTTTACCATGTTGTATATCAAACTCATTTTGGTAAATGAGTTCAGTAGTAAAGTGGACAGGATAATAGCATGAAACAAACATATATCTATGTACCATGGTCACTTTATGCTCTATATCATTCTAGTTTTTGTTGCCAAATCAAGATAGAGACACAGTTCAAATAATATTTGTTCAAGACAAAGCAGAATAGACAGAATATAAGTGTGGGTAACTATAGAGCAATAAAAACACTTGTAATGTGCATGACATGAGAACATAACTGTTTATTCAATTGAAACTGAAATCAACATAGAGCAGGTTACAACAGCAAACCAGTTAAAGAAACAGGTTTAAAACATACCTGTTGCGCCATTGGAGTTTCAATTCCATCCTTCAAATTTGAAAATAGTTGGTATGAGTAAATAGAGTCATGCAAGAGCAAAGGAGTGTGAACCATAGCTACAGAACCTGACCTGAGAACAAATCTTCTTCTCCTTTAAGCATTGAGTTGGGATTCAGAGTGGTGGTCCTCGTCCTTTGGGCACTGCAGTTCTCTTACTAACTTCTCGTGTTTGGGTGCTCTGTGGTGGAGATGGTGCTGTGTCAACTGGAACTGGGTTACTATCTGCCGGGGTTGGGGTTAGAAGGGGTGTAGCTGGTTCTCTGTCCAACTGGGTAGGGGTACAATCTGCGAGAGTCTAGGTTATGTGTGGTGGATCTGGTCCTTGGGCAAGTACAACCGTGGTTCTATCTACATCAACTGGTAGCACTATCTTTTCTGAAGACAATGTTGTTACTCCCTTAGATACTGCCATCACGCTCTCCAATTCAAATGGCTGATAAATAAGAAAAGTAATTGAAAGTATAGACATGATAGACAGGTGCAATGGATAGTGGGGAATAAAAGAGGGCATGAAATAATTCATATTTATGTTGTCTAACCAAACAGGATAGCATGACACAATTTCACCTATATGACGGCTAACTAAACAGGATAGCATGACACAATTTCACATTATGATGGCTAACTAAAAAAGATGGAAAGAGATAGTTCAAAATATGAGACTATGTAAACAGGATGACATGGCATAACTATATAATGTGTTTATTAAATAGGTGGGCATGCCATAATTCACATACATTCACGGATAGAATGCCATAATTCAAAATATGATGACTGTAAACACTAAACAGGATGAGATGATGTAACTATATGATGTCTTTATTAAATGGGTTGCCATGCCATAATTCAGATAGATCATCTGTATGTACTATGTAAACATGATGGCATGATATAATTCAAATATATGATTTATATAGTATGCAAGTAAGCAGATGGCAATCCATATATGATGTAAAAACTAAGCAATGCAAGACAACATGCATGACATGGGTAATATAACCCTGGCAAGTTTGAGCATAGACCTCAAGGGAAAATAGGACTGGTCATCAGTCTCTGAATCCTCCTCTGAGGAGCTCTCTGTAACCAGCAAGATGTCTGCTTCAGCAGGTAGCATTGTCTGCTCTGAATACATTGTTTTCTGTGACGCCCGGGTAATTAAGCTACAATGATCCTCTGCTAATGATGCCACGTCACCTCGTTTATAGTTGCTAATCTCCAGTTAGTTCGAAACCGATTCATATTCAAATTCAAAATTAGGCAAACAATAAAAGTTTTCAAATACTAAAACTAAAATGTTCGGAGTGAACCAAATAATGCGTAGGTAATTATGGTGGAGAAACCACATTTTTATAAAAGTTCTAAATGCATTTAAATAATTAAAACTGTAGGAAAAACAAATAAATAGATGTGTTGGTATTTTATAAAATACTAAACTATATTATTTGGGTGTTAAACCTTTTTGTGGCAGAGGTATAATTAGTGTTACTATTTAAGATACAACTTTTATGTTTTATAAAACTAGAATAAAATAAAAACAGTAAAAGAACAAAGAACAAAGAAAAAAAAAGGAAAAGAAAAGAGTACCCCTCCCCTTTCCGACTGGGCCTTGGCCCAGTTGGTCGTGTGGCCGAGTGGCCTGCCGGCCCACCCCCTGGCCTACTTAGGCCACCCCCACTCCCTCTCCTTATCCCTCCACCCGGTGAGACCCACTCCGCCACCGACACCACTCCCCCGAAAATATCTCCCCCTCCCTCTTCCCCCGATTGGATCGGGATCGAGAGGAGGAGGTCGCCCGACGCCGCCCCGCGCCCGGAGCTCACCTCGCCGGACCTCCCTCACTGGTCTGCTTCCACGCCATCGCCAGACCCCGCCGCCCTGCCTCGTCCCCGCAGCCCCTTCCTCGACTCCTCGCTCGACTCGATCTGGACGGCGCTCCGCTCCCAGCTCCGCCACGCGCTGCAGCCCGACGACCCCGCCGCCTGGATCGACGCCGCCTCGACCTCATCTCGTCCCCGCCGGCCTGCCTCCCCAACGCCGTCGTCGCCGTCTTCCTCCTCAACCCCCCGCTGCCCAGACCCTACCGGCCCCGTGAGCATCCCCGCGCCGGTCCTCCTCTCTTCCTCCCCGCGCACGCGCTCGAACCCGTGCCGCGCATCGCACCCCCTCGCCGCGGTGAGCGCCTCGTGCCCCTGTTGTCGTCCTACCGCGCGCCCGCCCACGCGGGGCCGCGCTTGCTGCCGCTCGCGGCTCCGGCCGGCCCGTGCTGGCCTCGCCTCCGCTCCTCTGCTTCCGCCGCGCGTGCGTCGTCCCGCTCGTTCGTTGCCGCCTACTCCCCTGAGCCGCAGGCGCCCGCGCTTGCTTTCCCGCTTCGCTCCGCCCCACCACTCGCGTCGGCCGCGCCTCGAACCTCCCCAGCTTGCGGCTGCTCCGCGCCACGCGCGCGCCATGTGCGCGCTCGCGCCTCCCCTCCCCCGCATATGCCCGCGCGCCGGCCCCGCAAGCCGCGCTCGGCCCGCCGCACGGCCCCCTCCGTCTCCGCGCCGTTCCGGCCGCCTGCCGGTGCCGTGGCCGCCGGCGCCCCGTGGCGCTGGGCTGCACCCGTTACGGCTGCGTCCAGGTGACCCGACGCCCGCACCCGCAACGCCCACACGCCCGCTAAGGCCCCTTCGGGCCACTGACCAGAGGGGCCCAGCCCACAGAACGTTTTGAAAGAAAATGAAAAATAAAATAAAATAAAATGAATTAATTAATTTAATAATTAATTAAATTAATTAATTAGTGAATTAATTAATTTAATTAATCTAATTAATTAGTTAAGTTTAATTAAACTGTAATTAGATTAACCTAAACCCTAATTAACCTAATTAGAGGATGACAGGTGGGTCCCCACTGGACCCACTGGTCAGGTTGACCAAGTCAACCCTGTTGACTGCTGATGTCAGCATGACATCATGCTGATGTCATTAATCTGTTTTTCGAATTAATTTAAACAATTAATTAAATTTCAGAAATTAATAAAATCTTTAGAAAATCATATCTTTTAATCCGTAACTCAGATTAAAATATTTTCAACATGAAAGTTGCTCAGAACGACGAGACGAACCCGGATACGCAGCCCGTTCGTCCGTCACGCATCCCTAGCATAGCAAACTCGCAACTTTCCCCCTCCGGTCCTCTGCCCGAAAACGCAAAACACCGGGGATACTTTCCCGGATGTCATCCCCCTTCCCCGGTATCACCTATTACCGCGTTAGGGCACCTCTAACGCCGTTACTTGTCAAGTCATGCATCACTATGCATATGCTTGCTTAAATATTTATTGTTTCTCCCCCCTCTTCTCTCGATAGACACCGAGACCGACGCCGCTGCTACCCAGTACGACTACGGAGTTGACGACCCCTCTCTCTTGCTAGAGCAACCAGGCAAGCCCCCCCCTTTGATCACCAGATATCGCCTACTCTCCTCTATACTGCTTGCATTAGAGTAGTGTAGCATGTTACTGTTTTCCGTTCATCCTATCTTGATGCATAGCCTGTCCTTGCTACTACTGTTGTTACCTTTACCTGCAATCCTAATGCTTAGTATAGGATGCTAGCTTATCATCCGTGGCCCTACATTCTTGTCCGTCTGCCATGCTATACTACTGGGCCGTGATCACTTCGGGAGGTGATCACGGGCATATACTATATACTTTACACAGTTACATTACCTGTGATACTGTTCGGAGATGGGGGCTGAAGGGGCAGGTGGCTCCATCCCGGTAGAGGTGGGCCTGGGTTCCCGACGGCCCCCGACTGTTACTTGAGGCGGAGCGACAGGGCAGGTTGAGACCACCTAGGAGAGGGGTGGGCCTGGCCCTGGTCGGCGTTCGCGGATACTTAACACGCTTAACGAGATCTGGGTATTTGATCTGAGTCTGGCCATTTGGTCTATACGCACTAACCATCTACGTGGGAGTAGTTATGGGTATCCCGGCGTCGTGGTATCAGCCGAAGCCTTCTTGACGTCAGCGACGGAGCGACGCGCGCTGGATTGGACTGGAACGCCACTAGGCTAGGTCTGCTTCCGGCCGCCCTCGCAACGTGCAGGTGTGCTAAGGGCGATGGGCCCAGACCCCTGGGCGCTTAGGTTTAGACCGGCGTGCTGACCTCTCTGTTGGTCTAGGTGGGGCTACGACGTGTTGATCTTCCGAGGCCGGGCATGACCCAGGAAAGTGTGTCCGGCCAAATGGGATCGAGCGTGTTGGGGTATGTGGTGCACCCCTGCAGGGAAGTTTATCTATTCGAATAGCCGTGTCCCTCGGTAAAAGGACGACCCGGAGTTGTACCTTGACCTTATGACAACTAGAACCGGATACTTAATAAAACACACCCTTCCAAGTGCCAGATACAACCGGTGATCGCTCTCTCACAGGGCGACGAGGGGAGGATCATCGGTTAGGATATTGCTATGCGATGCTACTTGGAGGACTTCAGTTTACCCTCTTCTACATGTTGCAAGACGGAGGCTGCCAGAAGCGTAGTCTTCGAAAGGATTAGTTATCACCCACTTATTCTGGCTTTCTGCAGTTCAGTCCACATATGATAGCCTTATTCCAGTTGATACCAATGCATACATATGTAGTATAGCTCCTTGCTTGCGAGTACTTTGGATGAGTACTCACGGTTGCTTTCTCCTTCTTTTCCCTCTATTCCTTCTACCTGGTTGTCGCAACCAGATGTTGGAGCCCAGGAGCCAGACGCCACCGTTGATGACGACTCCTACTACACCGGAGGTGCCTACTACTACGTGCTGCCCACTGACGACGACCAGGAGTAGTTTAGGAGGATCCCAGGCAGGAGGCCTGCGCCTCTTTCGATCTGTATCCCAGATTGTGCTAGCCTTCTTAAGGCAAACTTGTTTAACTTATGTCTGTACTCAGATATTGTTGCTTCCGCTGACTCGTCTATGATCGAGCTCTTCTATTCGAGCCTTCGAGGCCCCTGGCTTGTAATATGATGCTTGTATGACTATTTTTTTATTTGTAGAGTTGTGTTGTGATATCTTCCCGTGAGTCCCTAATCTTGATCGTACACATTTGCGTGTATGATTAGTGTACGATTAAATTGGGGGCGTCACAAGTTGGTATCAGAGCCGACTGCCTGTAGGAATCCCCTTCCACACTCCTTGGCCGAAGTTGAGTCTAGTCGATGGAAATTGTTTTACTAACTTGGCTGTGCGGCCCTTGGGCCCACGTCGCCATCGGGTGGTATTAGGATCTTTTACTCCTCGATCCTTACTCTGGGACTCTGAGCTCTCTTCTATTCGGGTTAAATGATTTTACTGAAAACAAAACTAACTTTAGGTTCTCGAAAGTACTTTCTCCCGGAGAGCCCCTCACCTAAGATGATCGCCTGCTGCACCTGAAGATTCCGAAGATACTCTTTTCCTCTCGAGACTTTGTGCCCATCACTTTTGCTATTCTCGACCACCGATAAATCCTTAGGGATAACTACTTACACTTGCCATTCATACGATCATCCCCCATTGATCTTGTTATTACAAGATACCCCGAAGTCTTCTCTATTGTTCCGAGAATACTTTGTGCCTACTGCCTAGCAGTTCCTTGCCACATGAATACCCCTTCAATTAAATCCTCGCACTTGTCGAGTATCCACTCATCCCCAGTTGTTCATGTGTTTCACAATGGTTTTTGAAATACTATTCGATCTTTCAAAAATCCCTAGTAGCTTATTGCTCTGCAATACCTGCCTGCTTGCATTATGGATGCTTTCCATATGTCTGGCAATATTCGTTAGTATCCTTAGGCATCGTCCTTTTGATCCTATTGATTCAACATGAGTGCGAATGCACGCAATCATCAGTTGATCCTTTTAAATTATCTTTCCGGCTCAGACGTTATTTTAAAACATGAGCTGGATCTCGACCAATCAAATTGCTGTCGATTGTACCCTTAAGGCTATTCAACTTATCCATCCCTGATCAGAGCATTGCTTCTGATCCCTTGTCTTGGAATTGATAATTCCTTTGCATTTGAGCCCTGAATTAGTCGGTTGTTTCTAAAGTCTGATCTCCTTGCATTGTTTCTCCCTCTGGTTGAGTACTGATGCTCGCACCAGATCCCTTGCAGATCACCAGATCATTTGCTGGATTTTATCCGACAGCGTCCGTCATATTCTATAAGTCTGTGAGCCTTTTCTCGGATACATAATACCTTTGGTAAATTGTATCCTCTGCTTTCTCAAACATGCTCTACTATCGAGCTAGTGTTATTTATTCTTGAAATTTGTGGTATATACTCCTAAGATGCCCTGATGGGTTGAACATATGCCTTCTCTAAACTGTGTGAACTCGAAAGTTTTCACGAGTCATACTCTTCTGGTATTTTGCTAGATAAAATTTCTATACTACAACTTCATCAAAAGCGAGAAGTAAAATGAAAGGTTATGCATGGAAGAATTGGGAGTCGACCTTGAGCCTTTGCGTTCATGCCCATGGACCCGATGTGAAACTTATCATCGAAGCTTCTTGTAAATGATATTAGTTCCCTTGGTATAAGTTCATCTTATATCTGGGATCCGGCCTTTTACAATCGTGGTTCCGACCATGTTCTCTTTTAAATACCATTTTCGATGCAAGTGTAAGCACTTGTCTCCTGTGGATCAGTACCTCGGTCCAACCTCTACTTTGATCCGTCTTCGAGGATTACCCCCCTGGTATCTCGAGATTATCTTGAAACTGCATAACTTCTTATGAGTTCTTCATCAAGTACTACATTCTCACTGATTACAGTTTTCATGGGCTCTGAGTTATTAAACACTCAAAGACACCGATAACTGAACCGAGTCTGCCCTATGGTTCAGCAACTCTTGATAATCTTCTTTAAGTTCGAGTTTGTACTCGATCATGTCATTCCTAGCCTGATCGGCTATATCATTATCGTGCTAAATTTTAACTGTGCTACCTGGTCCTTAATCCCGGAGCACAACTTTCGATGATGAGCTAAGCTTACGTCGATCTTCCTCGTCATACCAATTCACCTTGAACAACAAGCTTGATTTCAAGTTTGTGCCCTACCCATGGTTCCAATAACCTTCCGCTTCATCATTCCTTTGATTTGATGTTGTCACTGATTGATTACATCTTGAAATCTCTCGACCAATGTGCCGTGAAGATCATCAACCTTATGAGGTCTTCCTGGATATCAATTGAATTCATGATGAGAAATACCATCCTTGCCCCGATGAATTGTATTATCATCGGCCACTTTATTGCCTCCCCTCCAACACAAACTTATTCGTGTTTTGAGTTATACCTTGAGGTCCTTGCTATACAACATTTGTTCTTCTTTACCTTGGCATGTTATCACCTTTTATGTCAAGAATGTCGTGGTAATTTTACCACCTCTTGAGAATTCTTGATATAGTAATATCTCTCGCCTTATGCGATCATTTCTTGGTCTCCGTATTGTTTCTAACCGGAATACCGACTAATGGTCTGTGTTGTACAAATTCTAAACTTCTAGCAACCCTATTGCTTGAAGTTATTGTTCTATAGTTTCATTCTAAGCCTTTTGATTATTGAATCATCATTCAAACATTGATCGTGCTACCTAGTCCAGATTCCTAGTTGCACCCTTCTATCATTGTTCAGTTGTGTATGTTTCCCTCGAGCATACATCATTATGATATTTGATCCGACAGATGATATTTCCTTGTTCACATAATTGTGGAAATCAATCCTATGGAAATCGCGATGATTTGTTGCTGAGCCTGTCAGCCACCTCCTCATCCTCTCCTTGGTTTACTGATGACCTCTTGTTTCAGAGCTCACTTACATAGATCACTTCTGAGAATCTCACAATGTCATCTCGTCAAATTGTGTTGCACCTTTCTGCTCAGGCATCCTAAGTCTGAGGTATCGTGACACCAATCAGATCTGAATCTCGGTCAGATATGATGGTTGGAACTTATTTCCAAGAGTTATAATGTTGGTCTTTATATATGACCCGGTAAGGTTATGTCAGGCCTAGCACACCTGGCCTGAGGACCTATCGTTGTAGTATCTTTTTTTAGCAAGTTTAGCCATTCTTCCGTGAGGAAATTGTAAGACTTATTTCACAAGCTATTCCTGATGGATCCTTTGTGTTTCCAAAATCTGACCTTTGCTTGAATACCATGTCAATGCTTCTTGAAGCATGTTTGTGGTACTCCGATTTTCAATAAGAGCATTGAAAGCGCAATGCTAAGTTTTCTTTAACCATTATCCAAACACCGTTGTATGGGTACAGTCATGAAATTTCTCTCCCCTTACTTAAAGGGTTTTCTACATGATATCCTGCCACGGATATCATGCTCTGTTTGTCCTTGGGAAGGATATACCCCTGAAATGTGTGTTTAAACACATTTTCCTTTCCATTCTTCTGTTAAATCTGAGAATCACATTTTCCTTTCCATTGTTCTGTTTACCTTCTTGAGGTTTATATGATCTAAGCAGTAATACGTCACTGCTTTTATAAGCACCTCAGCGTACAACTCTGTCAGTAAGACCCTGTTACCATTGTTGATGACATTCCGGTAACCACCGATGAACGAGAACTTTGCCTATTGGTCCGCCTCGTTACAACGAGCAGGAAAATGGTTCTCTTCGTCCCTCGCCCTTGGTACCGACATTGTTGCCAACATAAATGATAGGCTACCCTCTGACATGTCTTGCTATCACGACCGTGCAAGATATCAACGCTTTACCTACTTTTAACCACATGGTGGGCCCATAACCCACAATTACACAGGATCGAAACCTGACCCTCCTATACACCCCCGGTTTCCAAATTTAATTCCTCGCACTTGGCCTCGTTTGTGATTCACGAGCCACCTTCCGAGAAATCATCGATTCTGGTATTAAGCACAATACCTATACCGTTGCCTTGTTTCAGGCAACGAAGATTGTCTATCCGTTTCAAACTTCTTATGGTACCTTCTTACTTTGCTCTCGATGTGTTTTAATTGTTCAACTCGAGAGATACTCTTATGATCATTCGTGGGATACCCCCTAAATGAATTTCCCTTATAACATTCAATTGTTGTAAAGCTGCCCCTTACCTATTCGTAAGTACGATGGAGTTCCTCGAAGAAAGGACGACAACTTCATCATGATGCATTGGAATAAAGAACTGAAGACATCAACGAAGGGAATTAACTTCTTCGAGAAGATCCGTTAGAATTTCGTAACTAAACCTTCCCCCCTTTCACTACCTCTTAAATCTCGGGACGAGATTTCTTGTAGTGGAGGAGAATTGTGACGCCCGGGTAATTAAGCTACAATGATCCTCTGCTAATGATGCCACGTCACCTCGTTTATAGTTGCTAATCTCCAGTTAGTTCGAAACCGATTCATATTCAAATTCAAAATTAGGCAAACAATAAAAGTTTTCAAATACTAAAACTAAAATGTTCGGAGTGAACCAAATAATGCGTAGGTAATTATGGTGGAGAAACCACATTTTTATAAAAGTTCTAAATGCATTTAAATAATTAAAACTGTAGGAAAAACAAATAAATAGATGTGTTGGTATTTTATAAAATACTAAACTATATTATTTGGGTGTTAAACCTTTTTGTGGCAGAGGTATAATTAGTGTTACTATTTAAGATACAACTTTTATGTTTTATAAAACTAGAATAAAATAAAAACAGTAAAAGAACAAAGAACAAAGAAAAAAAAAAGGAAAAGAAAAGAGTACCCCTCCCCTTTCCGACTGGGCCTTGGCCCAGTTGGTCGTGTGGCCGAGTGGCCTGCCGGCCCACCCCCTGGCCTACTTAGGCCACCCCCACTCCCTCTCCTTATCCCTCCACCCGGTGAGACCCACTCCGCCACCGACACCACTCCCCCGAAAATATCTCCCCCTCCCTCTTCCCCCGATTGGATCGGGATCGAGAGGAGGAGGTCGCCCGACGCCGCCCCGCGCCCGGAGCTCGCCTCGCCGGACCTCCCTCACTGGTCTGCTTCCACGCAATCGCCAGACCCCGCCGCCCTGCCTCGTCCCCGCAGCCCCTTCCTCGACTCCTCGCTCGACTCGATCTGGACGGCGCTCCGCTCCCAGCTCCGCCACGCGCTGCAGCCCGACGACCCCGCCGCCTGGATCGACGCCGCCTCGACCTCATCTCGTCCCCGCCGGCCTGCCTCCCCAACGCCGTCGTCGCCGTCTTCCTCCTCAACCCCCCGCTGCCCAGACCCTACCGGCCCCGTGAGCATCCCCGCGCCGGTCCTCCTCTCTTCCTCCCCGCGCACGCGCTCGAACCCGTGCCGCGCATCGCACCCCCTCGCCGCGGTGAGCGCCTCGTGCCCCTGTTGTCGTCCTACCGCGCGCCCGCCCACGCGGGGCCGCGCTTGCTGCCGCTCGCGGCTCCGGCCGGCCCGTGCTGGCCTCGCCTCCGCTCCTCTGCTTCCGCCGCGCGTGCGTCGTCCCGCTCGTTCGTTGCCGCCTACTCCCCTGAGCCGCAGGCGCCCGCGCTTGCTTTCCCGCTTCGCTCCGCCCCACCACTCGCGTCGGCCGCGCCTCGAACCTCCCCAGCTTGCGGCTGCTCCGCGCCACGCGCGCGCCATGTGCGCGCTCGCGCCTCCCCTCCCCCGCATATGCCCGCGCGCCGGCCCCGCAAGCCGCGCTCGGCCCGCCGCACGGCCCCCTCCGTCTCCGCGCCGTTCCGGCCGCCTGCCGGTGCCGTGGCCGCCGGCGCCCCGTGGCGCTGGGCTGCACCCGTTACGGCTGCGTCCAGGTGACCCGACGCCCGCACCCGCAACACCCACACGCCCGCTAAGGCCCCTTCGGGCCACTGACCAGAGGGGCCCAGCCCACAGAACGTTTTAAAAGAAAATGAAAAATAAAATAAAATAAAATGAATTAATTAATTTAATAATTAATTAAATTAATTAATTAGTGAATTAATTAATTTAATTAATCTAATTAATTAGTTAAGTTTAATTAAACTGTAATTAGATTAACCTAAACCCTAATTAACCTAATTAGAGGATGACAGGTGGGTCCCCACTGGACCCACTGGTCAGGTTGACCAAGTCAACCCTGTTGACTGCTGATGTCAGCATGACATCATGCTGATGTCATTAATCTGTTTTTCGAATTAATTTAAACAATTAATTAAATTTCAGAAATTAATAAAATCTTTAGAAAATCATATCTTTTAATCCGTATCTCAGATTAAAATATTTTCAACATGAAAGTTGCTCAGAACGACGAGACGAACCCGGATACGCAGCCCGTTCGTCCGTCACGCATCCCTAGCATAGCAAACTCGCAACTTTCCCCCTCCGGTCCTCTGCCCGAAAACGCAAAACACCGGGGATACTTTCCCGGATGTCATCCCCCTTCCCCGGTATCACCTATTACCGCGTTAGGGCACCTCTAACGCCGTTACTTGTCAAGTCATGCATCACTATGCATATGCTTGCTTAAATATTTATTGTTTCTCCCCCCTCTTCTCTCGATAGACACCGAGACCGACGCCGCTGCTACCCAGTACGACTACGGAGTTGACGACCCCTCTCTCTTGCCAGAGCAACCAGGCAAGCCCCCCCCTTTGATCACCAGATATCGCCTACTCTCCTCTATACTGCTTGCATTAGAGTAGTGTAGCATGTTACTGTTT
Organism: Triticum monococcum; assembly: GCA_034509565.1. NCBI lineage: Eukaryota > Viridiplantae > Streptophyta > Magnoliopsida > Poales > Poaceae > Triticum > Triticum monococcum. The sequence continues at coordinate 208,705,308 of CM067847.1, read as the reverse complement.
TCCGTTCATCCTATCTTGATGCATAGCCTGTCCTTGCTACTACTGTTGTTACCTTTACCTGCAATCCTAATGCTTAGTATAGGATGCTAGCTTATCATCAGTGGCCCTACATTCTTGTCCGTCTGCCATGCTATACTACTGGGCCGTGATCACTTCGGGAGGTGATCACGGGCATATACTATATACTTTACACAGTTACATTACCTGTGATACTGTTCGGAGATGGGGGCTGAAGGGGCAGGTGGCTCCATCCCGGTAGAGGTGGGCCTGGGTTCCCGACGGCCCCCGACTGTTACTTGAGGCGGAGCGACAGGGCAGGTTGAGACCACCTAGGAGAGGGGTGGGCCTGGCCCTGGTCGGCGTTCGCGGATACTTAACACGCTTAACGAGATCTGGGTATTTGATATGAGTCTGGCCATTTGGTCTATACGCACTAACCATCTACGTGGGAGTAGTTATGGGTATCCCGGCGTCGTGGTATCAGCCGAAGCCTTCTTGACGTCAGCGACGGAGCGACGCGCGCTGGATTGGACTGGAACGCCACTAGGCTAGGTCTGCTTCCGGCTGCCCTCGCAACGTGCAGGTGTGCTAAGGGCGATGGGCCCAGACCCCTGGGCGCTTAGGTTTAGACCGGCGTGCTGACCTCTCTGTTGGTCTAGGTGGGGCTACGACGTGTTGATCTTCCGAGGCCGGGCATGACCCAGGAAAGTGTGTCCGGCCAAATGGGATCGAGCGTGTTGGGGTATGTGGTGCACCCCTGCAGGGAAGTTTATCTATTCGAATAGCCGTGTCCCTCGGTAAAAGGACGACCCGGAGTTGTACCTTGACCTTATGACAACTAGAACCGGATACTTAATAAAACACACCCTTCCAAGTGCCAGATACAACCGGTGATCGCTCTCTCACAGGGCGACGAGGGGAGGATCATTGGTTAGGATATTGCTATGCGATGCTACTTGGAGGACTTCAGTTTACCCTCTTCTACATGTTGCAAGACGGAGGCTGCCAGAAGCGTAGTCTTCGAAAGGATTAGTTATCACCCTCTTATTCTGGCTTTCTGCAGTTCAGTCCACATATGATAGCCTTATTCCAGTTGATACCAATGCATACATATGTAGTATAGCTCCTTGCTTGCGAGTACTTTGGATGAGTACTCACGGTTGCTTTCTCCTTCTTTTCCCTCTATTCCTTCTACCTGGTTGTCGCAACCAGATGTTGGAGCCCAGGAGCCAGACGCCACCGTTGATGACGACTCCTACTACACCGGAGGTGCCTACTACTACGTGCTGCCCACTGACGACGACCAGGAGTAGTTTAGGAGGATCCCAGGCAGGAGGCCTGCGCCTCTTTCGATCTGTATCCCAGATTGTGCTAGCCTTCTTAAGGAAAACTTGTTTAACTTATGTCTGTACTCAGATATTGTTGCTTCCGCTGACTCGTCTATGATCGAGCTCTTCTATTCGAGCCTTCGAGGCCCCTGGCTTGTAATATGATGCTTGTATGACTATTTTTTTATTTGTAGAGTTGTGTTGTGATATCTTCCCGTGAGTCCCTGATCTTGATCGTACACATTTGCGTGTATGATTAGTGTACGATTAAATCGGGGGCGTCACATTTTCACTCCAGATACTTCCATCACCGCTTCAAATGGCTGATGCATAGGAAGAGTAGCTGAATATACAAACGTTGTCGACAAATGGAACACGTAATACAAAAAATGATAGCATGATATAATTCACATACATGATGACTGGCTAAATAGCATGGCATTGCATAATTCACATATATAATGCCTTTGCGACAAGATAGCATTGTATAATTCACATATATAATGTCTTGCAACCAGATGGCAATGCATAATTCACATATATGGTAATTAGACATTGAACAGGTGGCATTCACACAAAGCATGTCTAAACTAATCAAATGACATAGCAATGCCAGACACCATACGCACGATATGAGCAACATAACTCTGCCAAGTTAGAGCATACACCTCGGGGGGGGGGGAATAGGACTGGTCATCTGTCTATGAATCCTCCTTTGAGAAGCTATCCGTAACCAGCGAGATATGCGCTTCGTCAGATAGCATAGTCTGCTCTGAAGACCTTGTTTTCACTCCAGAATTTGCCATCACCATGTCAAATAGTTGATGCACATGAAGAGCAGTTGAATGTAATAACATTGTTGACAAATGCAATATGTAACGAAAAAAAAGGATGGCCTGATATAATTTACATATAAGATAACTAGCTAAGCAGGATGACATTGCAAAATTCACATATATGATGCCTGGCTAAACAAGATGGTGTTGCATAATTCACATAAACGATGAATAAACTAAACAGATGGCATTCGCACAAAGGATGTCTAAACTAAGCAGATGACATATTTGATGTATAAAGTAAGCAATGCAAGATACCATATGCATGATATAACCAACATCAGCATGCCAAGTTAGAGCGAATACCTTAGGGGGTAAATAGGAGTTGTCTTCTCCTTCTGAATCCCCCTCAGAACAGATATCTTCCTCTTGATTACAATCCGAAATGCGTGGAGGGGGGCTGCCTTTGCGCCTACCATGGAGCGATGTCTACATGAAATTTTATTGCCACGCAAGGCTCGTCTCTTTTGTTCTACATGTTCAGTTCATTTTTTACAATAACTGTCATGCATAGGAATAAAACATAGTGAGATTATGTAAGGAGTGCATGCAGAAATCCATAGTGATGGTAGCAACTTGTGGATAGACCCAAAACCAATAATAGCAGGCAGATAATGGCTTCAGTTAAGAAATACAAATAATGGCTTCTTTACTGTTTGTTTCCCACCCAACATGAAACTCATATTAGACACCGGAGATTAACCAGATAGTAGATAGATACTATTGATAGCAGCCCCGATATGTACCCCACAACCATTTAAAAACTCAAGTTTGACCATTAGTTTGGAGCTGACTCAGAGTCTAATCGGTGAACAGGATGATGAAGTAGCATGTAATATTAAGTGATGCATAACGTAAGCAGACACGAAAGAGTGCGACGTCTCTTGCGGACCCATGTAGTCCTCGAGGTCATCTGCTCGGTTGATGATGGTAGTGCAGTTTTCATGGCTACCAGCGGCGGGGAAGAAGATCTGAGGTGGCGAAAGACAGTCTGGTGGCCGAATCCCTGTTGTGCTAGACCCTTCTGTCGTTGGAGCAGCTGAGCTGGGGTGGACGACGATGCATCAGGAGCGGAATAGGATAGGAAATAGACAGGAATAGGATAGGAATGCACATGCAAAACAGAGAATTTAAAAACATAGGATTTCTGCCAATCTGGGTGTTTGATTCACAACAATTGGAAGATCACAGGATGCAAAGAAGCATGGTGAGATTAAGTCAAACCACAAGAAAATGCACGGTCATAATGCTATTATGCTACTATCTCTTAGTCTTGTGCTTCATGAATAGGAATTTGAAAAGGAGGACAAGTGAAAATTAAAATTCCTATGTTTTTTCTTTCAAGGAGACACTAAAGGAACAAATCCATGTGCTTAGTAGACAATATATATAACAGGTAGAGTAAAAAAGAGATGCAACAAGTGTACAACCTCTTTGGCGAAGCCATGTCGATCTCAGCATGATTGGGTTGGCCGGTGAGGATGCTCCAGCTGACTTGGCTGTCGGAGGAGGGGAAGAAGATCTTTGGCGTCTGGAGATGGAGCCCGAGGTACTGCTCCGCTGTGATGGAGGCTTTCGTCGTTGGAGCAGCTCCGGTGAGTTGTACGATGCCGAGGCTGAAGCAGGACAAGAGAGACAACGAACAACATTAAACTGAGTGGAATTCTAATAGCATCTCCAATACATGACGTAAAATACATAAACACAAAGTGCTATATGTAAAATACATCAGCCGCTCATCTCTGAACTTAACTGTTGAAACTAAATTTAACTGTCGAAACTGAATTTAACTGTCAAAACTGAACTTAACTGTCGAAACTGAATTTTGCTATCGAAAATGAATTTTGTTGTTGAAACTGAACGCACTAGCAAGGTGAGGCTACACGTCGGTCGACTGACTTTTTCATCTCTGATCAGTCGATTTTGCAGCCGTTGGATACGAAATCAAGGGCCTGTGGTTTGTCTTCAACCTCCCCCCCCCCTGAGCCAGCCAAACAGCAGCCCCCGCCGCCCGCGGCCGGCGGTGCGCCGCCCCGCCCACCCCGAAAACACTCCCCACCGCCGGTCCGCCGCCGCCCCTACCATCCCTCTAGCCCCCCCCCCCCCCGTGCCGAGCTTTTTCTCTGGCGATCCCCACGCTAACGCCCCGCCACCCCCGGCGACCACCACCCCCATCCTGAACCCTAAGATAGATAGTGGGGTACCTCTCCGGTGAGCCCCCTCCCCGCTGCGGCTGGTTCTTCCTTCACCCCGGCCGCATCGGAGTGAAGTGTAGCTAAATCGGATCAGCATTGCAAGCAAGAGCGAGAGTAGCAACGTGAGCAAGAGAAATAGCAAGAGCAGTCCAGGTAGGGGACTGAGAGAAAGAGCAGAGCAGCAGCGCGAGCGAGAGCTAAATCAGCAGCAGGTCCTACTGATGTGGACGTCGCCGCCGAGGGAGCGATGTCGTGGAGGAAGTGGCCGGCGACGCCGCCGTGGACGGAGCCACGCCATGTCGTGTCGGGACCGAGCGCCGGCAGCACCGTGAGATTGAATCAAGAAGAAAATGCGGCGATTAGTGTACAACCTCTTTGGTGGCGCCAATTAGGCCGCAGCTTCATCTGAGGAAACGGTGATGATGATGCTCTTCCGGTGGTGTAGGTGAAGACGGCAGTGTGGGAATGGAGGTCGCGCGAAAGACGAGGGGAACGTCAGGGCAGCTCCTTGGAGGTGGAGGACGGGGTGGCTGAACCGGCGGGACGATGAGATCAACGACGAATCCTCATCCGGTACGGTGGATGAGGGATGTCGAGGTGTTGCTGTGGACGACGTCGTCGGGGAAGAGGCTCCGGCTGGGTGGCGGACGGAGCAGCGTGTGGGGTTTTGTCGCGGGTTTTCGCGGCCTCGGTGTACGAATGGGTGGGAAGATGGGATGGCAGTGGGGAACCATGGCTTAGAGACGCGCTTGTCCGAAATGTGGGGTAAGTTACGAAAGTACCCCCACCGATTTGAGGCGGTTCTTTCGGTTCAGGTGTACCACTGGCATTTCGTGTGTCGGGATTTCATAGGAGGTGGGAGTTTTCACGCGCGTTGTAATTTCGGAAGAGCAAGGCGCGGGTTGAGATGGAGGGAGTTGTCGGAGCACAATGAGACAAAGATATATCTTAAATATTTCGGGATAACAAGGCGCGGGTTGAAATTTCCAGACAAGCCTAACATGTATTGTACCAAATCAATGCGCCCTACAAATGTCATTCAAAACTTTGAATTCATGTTATGTTCAATTAAAATATTTCGCTATGTGTATAATGCATGCAACCTACTACTCAAATGAACGTTTTAGTGCATTCCAAACGTATATACTACCGCTTCAATATGAACTAAATTTGAATTTGTTTCTCTATTTGAATAACATCTACAGTAATGATTGTTGTGAAGTCAAAGCATTTGAATTCGTTTCTCCGTTTTAATAAGATCTACAATCATCATTATTGTCAAGTTAAACCATCGTTTGTGTATTATCTTCACAGCACACCACATGATTAGTCTCGAGTTACATATGAACTATGTGTACTATATGAACTCGAACTAGATTTTTTTGAATCCACTTTATTTTGATTCCAAATCACATTACACTTCTAGTTCTAGCTAGATCTTCATAATCTAAACCATGTCTCATATGTATAATGTGTTTATCACATTATGTATGGTGCCCCGCCCCCTACGCCTACAAGTATTTAGATGTGAGTTGCAAACACCACACATTACCACAAATTCAAATAAAATGTGAGAATGTTTGATATATAGTATTGTTTAGATTGTTCGATATTAAGTTGTAAGCTGCAAACGCCACACATGATCACAAATTCAAATAAAATGTGAGATTGTTTGATTTATAGTATGGTTTAGATTGTTCGGCATTTAGCTGTGAGTTGCAAATGCCATGCATTATCACATTATGGTATAACATGTGCACAGCACGTGTATCACCGCTATATTCATGCATGCAATGTTTGAAACACTATGATCTCCTATTCAAATATATGAATCTGCTTTCATATCAAATTATGATCTTTGTTAGTCTCTTACACCCACGCAATCCTCTAACCTTTGTAGGTACCACTAACTTTCTCTCGTGCATGCACACGCCCTCCTCGCCCTCCCCCTCCCTCGGCATTCTATCCACCGGGCACATTCATTTTTTTCTTTAGGTCGTTCTCCCAGAGTCTCCACAACTCCTTTCCATCACACACCGATCGATAAACCTCTCCAGCGATGCCTGCCTACAACATACAAACACACCTTCAATCTCCCCCTTTATGTGTCCTTGCCTCATGTCTCTCATACGGTCAGACACACATGTAAACTCTCGCCCCTCTTTTCATCGCTCTCACAACCGCACACTCCTCCCCCCATCTAGATAGTAGTTGGGCCTCTCACACCACCTCCTAGCTCCATTCTCTCTGTCGATCCATCTCGCTGGGCCTTATTTGCCTCTAACAAATGGACGTACACCGACCGATCTCTCGCTATACATATAGCTAGCTAGGTCCTTATAACTCGTTTTTACCCACACATCAATCGATCTACCTCATTAGTTGTGTCTCTCCCTTCCTCCGACAAACAACAATTGATCTTCCGATCTAGTTGGGTTTGCTTACCAAACACATGGTTCCGCTTCATCATCCATGGATGCGTCCCGACAGATCTATCACGCACGGGCACACACAGAAACACATCCCCACTCTTATTGATAACATTGCAGTTCCACCCTCAGTTTGTCTAGTAGGCCTCTCCCACCATCTTCGAGAAGCAACTCCATCACCCATCCAGCACTCTACCCCTCTCCCTCCCTCTCCCTCCCTCTCTCTCTCCCCTCTCTCTCTCCCATCATATTTCCCATCCTTCAGTTATGTATGGATGTCGACCGATCTCCCTCAAGACATAGCTGGGTCTCTCCTTCTCAACACATACACGAGTCGTTCTACCTCTATAGTTAGGCCTCTGCCTACTCCTCCCACCACCCCCTCCCCCCACACACACCGATACATCGAGCGCTCTAGTCATGTCTCCCTGCCACCCACAAACTTGATGTGTGCCCTCTAATGTTCCGGTAGGCCAGTCGCCCTATATCTTTGACTTGTACACACACACAATTTCGATGGCTCTCTTCATCGATCTCGCACCCACCCACTTGATCCTCTCTTCGACTCTATCAATAGCTATGACCCCTCCCTCTCTTCTCGTGGATTGCCCGACCCTCTATGTATGATATGGATAGGCCTCCATTTCACACATATTGCATGCAAAATTTTGTTTGAGATGTCATCGACACATATTCCAACAAATAATTCACGAAATCAACCCCCCACCCCCACCCCAAAACAGAAAGCACTCACGAATGCGGTTTGTATCTCTCACACACACCCACGTAGGTGGGGGATGTGCACAAAGAGAAGAGGTGCATGCACGGTGCACGTACTCCTGTCTCTTTCCCAACCACACCCGCGCGGGTACACGGTGGAGCTCATTTCTGTATGAAAAAGGCAGTCCACGTGGTAATTTGGCACGTGTACTAGTTGTCCACTTGGTCGAGGGAGGATCGTCTACCATGGGTGAACAAACAAATTGCGACTTGACGTGTTATGTTAAAAAAAAGCGGCAATCCATGTGGGGCCAACCTTAGAGGCAAGGCTCTATACACTGGAGTACTTTTGATGTGTCCCGTCAACTCGCAGGATGAGGAGAAGCTTGCTTAGTACGCCGTCTCCTCCGCCCACGGGCGCGGTGGCTCGCAGGATGAGGTGAAACTTGCTTACTATGCCTTACGCCCGCTCCCTCGCCCATGCACACGGTGGCTCGCAGGACGAGGAGAAAAATTTACTACTCCCTCTGTTTACTCCTCGTCCCTACTACCTTGGTTATAGAGATTATATCATATTGTTTGGAATATATATGTCCTTTAGTAGATTTCAATATGAACTGCTAGTACATACTCCAAACATTGATGTATATAGACGTATTTTAGAGTGTAGATTCACTCATTTTGCTCCGTATGTAGCACTCTCCCTCGCCCCTCGACCCTCGCCCATGTGGTGGACGTGCAGCAATTCATTTGGTCTCATATAGCCAGAACGATATATACTGCACTACCATTATTGCTCGACTTCCCGAAGAGGCGAAGAGCCAATCGCAAGGTTAATATTTTGGAGATGCCAAGGGCAAGGTTATAAGAGAACGAGTAGTAGGTGCCGCGTCATTTATAAATAAAGTTTTTTTTCTTTAGTGGCACGTACGCAATATGATAGGTTCATATGGAGAGGAAAGGAAACCACCCCACTATATACATAGTCAGGACTGGCCGGCCTACACGGTTGCTTGCTGGGGTTGCTCTCTTCACACTCTCTCGCACAAAACGACTGTGGCCACATCTCTAACATCCCGACGGATCACGTCCGCTTGGGAAGGGGTGGATGCTTAGTGTAGATGCGGTGGCCATCGCCGACAGCGCAAACCCACTGTCGGCACGTCCCGATCAGGGGTCCTCGCCGTTCTCTCTCACAAAGCCAGTGAGGTTGCCTTCGTCCCTTGCTCACTGCCGCGACGTGGGCAGTTGCCGCCTCCCGCTGCCCTCCTCAAGGTTGAGCTACGTCCCTCAGGTACAACTCCTTTTACAGCCGGCTTGCACCACTGCTCCAGCTGCTCACATCACTCCCTGTGGATATTTCTCTACTTCTTTGCCCTGCACATACCTCTACTGGCTTCTACGTACTTTATTTGTGATGAGTTTATGTCTCATCAACTAGTCCCAGTAATCTTATTCAAATCACGCTTATTCAATTTCTTTGCCACAGGGATGCTCATCTCGATTTTGGTGAAACTGCACAAAATGATCCGATGGTCAAAAGGTTGCAAACTTCATTTATTAGGAAGCTCGAACGTTGCCAGCAAATTGAAGCCTGGTCAGGGTTCACGGTTCAAGGGCTAGGGACTGCATGGTCGTTTTTTTTCTTTAGCTGCCTCTAGTCCAAAATAAGTGTCAACTTTAGTAGTAGTACAACTTTGTACTAAAGTTTGCACAAAGTTGAGAAACTTATTTTGGAACGGAGGGAGTACATATTTGCTATGATCTGTCAATCAGTGAGATGCAATAGCATGCATGTTAGTCTCCTTTGTATTTGATGAAATGTTGCAACGGGCAACCTTGGATGCAAGATACGTGTAACAGAAGCGGGAAGCTTCATAGCATTGTACAAATTTATCCCGCTGATAAATTACAGTACGTACTATACTAGTACTTCCTCCGTTCCTAAATATAAGTCTTTGTAAAGATTTCACCATGAACCACATGCGGATGTATATAGATGCATTTTAAGTGTAGATTCATTCATTTTGTTCTGTATGTAGTGGAATCTCTACCAAGACTTATATCTACTAGTAATAGCTAGCCCCCACTACTAGGAATTCTCTATCATCCCCTTGAGCCACGTCATTAAAATTGATGTAGCCGTTAGATGAAGTAAATCAGTCCATAATAGTTGTCTGATCTTGACGTTGAGAGGCTCCGCACTAAGCCACATGCAAGCATGCAGAAATACCGTGCCACATGCATGTGAGTGGGTTTTAAATCACATCAACATGTCTGCATGCAAGCATGCACTGGTAGCATGCATGTAATTGAGCTTTTAAGTCCCATTAACATGTCAAAAAGAAAAATATAATCCCATTATGCAGTAGGAGTTGGCTGATATTTTTTCCTTACGTGGGATGATCTAAATGATGATGGGAGTTTATTTAGTTTGGCTACCACATTTGTCATGCGGTTATAGAGTTTTTTTTGTTCTATGAAATTGATAATTTTGCACAGAGAGATATACCGCTGTTCCGCGCCAACGCGCGGGGACTCATCTAGTAATATTTAGGGACGGGGAGAGTACTATGTAAAGAGTTAGGTGTCGCACGGTGATAGTGTGAGGTGGGCCATGTAATCACTGAGCCTGCGTGTTTTCACTGCTCTTGCACGCCTCCGCTATAAGAATGGAGAAAATTGTAATCTAGTAGTTGTATACCTCCTTCCGCCGAAAGCGTGGGACATCCAGCAGTCCTACAACCTGAGTAATAAAGACCAATGAGCCGTCAAATCACATAGACCCAGCAGTAAGTTGGACGGACGAAGCAACCATCACTCTTGCGCCAGTGAGAGGTCGCGTCCACTCTGCCAGTGCATGAATGCGGCACCGATTCTTTGGAGCGGTGCTGACCGTTTCGGGCGGGAAGCGCGCGCGGGCGATGGAGGGGCTTTGGGTGGCCTAGGCTAGTCAGGAGCGGGCGTGGCAGCTGTCCACATGTCCCTACCGGACACACCCGGAAACGAGAGGATGCACCGACTCTCGCGGCTAAAATTGTACACTACACAACATCTCTCTGTAGGAGTAGGTCGATCTGTCGCTCTCTCTAACACACACATGGTGTTAAACACACACACACACACGTGCGCGCGCGCACACACATGCACACACCTTGGTCCCGTTGCACCTTCTAACATGACTTATTACACCTAGACGGAGGGAGTAGTAAGTATACGACATACTGTGGCACACTGACTTAAGTCGAATACGAGTGCCCAAAATTTGTGTGCATGTTATAATAAGGATTCACTTAAAATAGTACGTGAGCGAACAGAGGGATCAATTGGACAGTGTTCTCGAGCAGTAGCGAGATGTGTGAGGTAAGATACACCGCTGGCGCTTTTAATTTTTCTTATTAATTTGTTTGTTTCACCCTCTGACTGGTGGGACCGAACGTACTACATGGAGAGAGGTAAGGTGACTAAGGCTGCATTATTTCTGCACCACTGTGGATAGTCTTACCACTAAAGCCACATGACACGATTATGATTGAAATCCCAATGACTCCCACACACACAAAAAAACACGGCATGCTTTTCACACGAATGCAGGAATGTATAAAAGGTTATTTCCCTCTCGTTGAACATGGTGGGAGGGTTGTGTAGCTGGTTAGCCTGTTCGCTCATCAAACTCGAGGTCTCGGGTTCGATAACTACACTTGAGCATAATTTGTGCCAGGAGGATTCTTTGACTGGTCAAAATGTTTTCTAGGGTTTGCATGCTTCACACTCTCTCTCCAGTATATATATACACGCTGGAGCCTCAACGCTAGTAGTTGCTCTCTTCACACTCTCTTGTCCTCTCCCGCTGGAGCCTCAGCGCTTGTAGTTGCTCTCTTCACACTCTCTCGCCCTCTCTAGATCTAAACAAGACTTCGCTGGCCTCTCTCTCCCCTCACTGCTGCTCAAAGAGCCGGCAGGATCCGTCCACCGGGAAGGGAAGGAGGCTTAACGCTGTCGGTGTCGGCGAGGGACTACCGGCGCAACTGTTCACTTTCCACCCAGCGGTGGCGCGGGAGGGCCTCCGACCCCTTCTTCTTCGCCGTCGTCCCGTCGCCCACCGAACCACGCCCCAAGAACCTTAAGGTATAATTTACTTACTCCACATGCATTGCTCTAGCTGTATGTATACCATGAATCTAGGACGTGGTTCAAAGAGGAAAGGAGTGGGGGAAAGTAGTGGGAAAAGTTGTATGTAGCATGAATCTAGGACGTGGTTCAAAGAGGAAATGAAGGGGCAAAGTTGTATAGCATTAATCTAGGACGTGGTTCAAAGAGGAAAGGAATGGGGGAAAGTTGTATCGCATAAATCTAGGACGTGGTTCAAAGAGGAAAGGAAGGGGTGAAAGTACTAGTTCAAAAAGGAAAGGAAGGGACAAGGCTGTAGAGTTTGAGCAGGACTAGATTTGCTGCGCTCACATAGGGAAAGGCGTCTAAAGATAACAAAACTAGGACCAACACAAATATGCTCCTTGGTTGTTTATTCTTTGTTGCAACAGACTGTGCATGACCACAGTACATCGATAGATGCACATGGTGCTGGTGCGTCCATTGTCCCGTGCAACTCATTAGCTGTTGTTAATCTAAGGCCCTGGTTGGTTAAAAACTCCCTAGTCCCTACCTGCTGGGTTCCAAGGACTAAACATGGACTAGAGGTTATTAAATGACATGCTAAAAGACCATGTTACCCCTAGTAATGAACTAATAGCGACAAGGTGCGATGCGTGGCAGGGGAAACTGTTGGAGAAGTCCCAAAAAGACTCCCTTGGGGTCTTCTTTCTTTAGTCCCAAATGCCCACTTTTAGTCCCTAAAGTCCCTCCTCTTTGGTTTAGATGGCACTGACACGGAGTTTTTTTAGTCCCTATACCAAAATGTCCCTGTAAACAAACACCCTCTAATAATGCCGCAGGAAAATTGATGCAATGCCACAGTTAAAAGCAAATTACATGTTTAACGAATTTTATTGTTAATATAATCTCTATGTTAATATTAATCAATGCCACCGTTTGGGAAATGCTACTGTCTTGCTTTCTTTCCCATTTAGATAAGGTAGATGCTTCTTTTTGTTGGCTTCTGTGTCATCCACCGTTATTGACAACTAATTGTTTCCTTTGCACCTCTGTGTAAACAGGGTTATCTGCTTCACCTCGTTGCCATTGTGACCTTTTGTTGCACTGGACAAAACACTTTTGTTTTAAGAGTGTTTTGTGCAGTTCAACCAAAATGTCACACCAACAACGTTGCTTGATTGCTTGATCTTAGTGGAACTGCGCAAGAGGAGATCTTACTTCCTATCCGTTAAGGCGAATTTGGTTCAGATCTTCTTCTTGTGAGTTGTTTGAATTCCGCATCATGAGAGGTCAGTACTAGCCTTCTTTCACATGATTCTGCAGTGTGCATTCATATGTTGTGCTACTTGTACGATAATGTTGCTTGATTTTAGTGAACTGCACAAATGGAGACAAGACTTCCAATCTGTATGTGCACCGTAATATCCCATTGAGGTAAGATAAGGATATTTCACAACTGCTGGCCTGTATTTTGCCACTTTCATTAGAAAATTAAGTTTAGTACTATACTTGTGCTCCCTAATTGACATGCCAAATCCTACATTGAAGGCGAAGCTTGTTTGTTATTGAACCAAGTGATGAAGGGGAAGAACAAGGGGAAGAAAAACAAAAATCAACTCCCGGTGCTGTAATGAAGCACTGGAACTGTGATGACACAAGTAATGATATAGTTTTGCATCTTAATTTATAGCTATGCCTAGAACGAGCAATTATTTTGCTACTGATTTGATGCCACTCTTAATGTAATATGTAATTATCTCTACTTGTGCAAACAGGGATCTTCTTTGAAGATACCATATATTTTAGTGGAACTGCACAAGAAGATGTTGGAAACATTAAACTAATCGAGGAGTATATAGTAAGCATGGCCACCACCGTAGATAGCAACAGATGGTTCCTGAGAATTGCTTCATCTGTATGCTCTACACAATAAGCCTCCTAACAAAGGTTGGTACTCGCCCGTTGATTTCATCCATATGATTGAGCTTTGTCATCTCTATTGGTGTTGTGCTACTGTTTAGATACTGTCATGAAAAAGTAGTATTGTCCTTGAGAAGCGTTTCATTTGTGCTGTTTTAAATATTTCCTTTCCTTTTTTTTGAGCAAATAGTGATGCTAGCATTTAGTAGTCCTCTTGTCTTTGCACAACAGGATCATCTTCCTCTGAAGAAGAATATGGAGTGCGTGAAGTGACTAGTTCCGATTATGCCAGGATGAAGAAGCCCTGTCTATCTTATCATCACAAGGAGCAGGTGAAGGATGGTTACATTACTCCCCACAAGACCAAACTAACTTTAGCTCAGAAGGACTGACAAAATCTCCATTTTTTTGCTGTGACAAATGTCCGAACTGATGGCAAACCCTGCCCATTCCACAATCGTAGGCATTTGATATTTTGGAATGGGACAACCTTGTCAAATTTTGCTCATTGATTTTAGCAAGACATGCGTTTGATATTTTCGAATGGGACGCCCTTTGCTGTCAGCAGCGTCGATCAATTTTTTCTTTATTCTTTAGTTGTGAAGTAAATATTGCCTCTAACATGTGAGTCGCTGAGATGCATAATCATCGATTGTTTTGAATATTCTCTATGAATTGTCAGGCCCGTGTGTTTGATTGCAATGTACAGAAATGCTAAAAGCTACTCATACTCTTTGTACTCCTTATGTTCCTTTTTACTTCGCACATTGTGAAGGTGCATACTTTTTTGTATAAGATTGGTCAAAGTAGAGATACTTTGACTGCAGACAAAACTTGTATGCAGACTAGAAAGGACCGGAGGGAGTACATGTGAAACTTCTGCAAACGAGGTGATCACCCTGGTAATAATGCTAGTACATATTGTTTTGCATGTTCATCCAATGCCAGTGATACAGGAATTCGAACTAATCGAAATAAATTCATTCATACACGGTCGGATTTCATATAAACATGCCAGATTTCATTACATTTCATACATTCTTCAACTAAAAAGTGGTGCGCTGGAGGTATAATTAATTAATCGAAGCTACCCACCTATGTCCCGCTGAGCCGAACAGAAGCTTCAGTGACTTAACTGCAGGTGCAGTTGCGTAACTGACATGTGGCCTGTTGGGCCCACGTGTCAGTCAGCCAACTGCACCAGCAGTTAAGTACAAGCAGCGTTATTCTCCAGCAGAACTCCCCGACTCCACATCGCCGCCAAGAAGCTAACCGGCCGTCAATGGTCAACCCGCCTAGCCTGGCTTCAACAGGAGGGTAGCAGCGGTGGCCTTACTTGGACCCGAGCGGTGGCGACCTACCGTGTTATACTCTTCCTTGTTTTCTGTTTGGCGCGGCTTCGTTGGCAGCGGGGCCTCGGCGGAGCCGGCGATGTCCTCTGTCTCGTTGCCGGCGGGCGGCGCCTCAGCGGAGCAGGGCCTCATCGACACCAGCGGAGCGGGGACTTGTCGGAGTCGGCATTGTCCTCTGCCTCGTCCTCGGTCTTGCCAAACAGTGCCTCGCCCGCTTCATCGCCCTCTTTGCTAGCCTCTTTGTAGGCGGCCGCAGCCTCCGCCACCCAAATGCGGTACCGCCAGCGCTCGAGGCGGCCCTTGCAGGTGGAGCGATACGAGTCGAGCAGCGCCTCTTGCTCCGCCCGCTCCGCGGTGATCTGCTCCAACGCCTATAGATGCTCCTGGAGGAGATGGTGGTTGTAGGCGGCGTCGGCCTGCGCCTCCCGGAACTGCTCCTGACGCATCTTCCTCATACTGTCCATATATTAGGCACGGGCCTCGCCGATGGTCATGGTGCAATGCACCGGCGAGGATGGCGCGGAGGAGGGGGTTGGCGCCGGATTGTCGACTACCATGTTCTCCATTATGACGTCGTCATCCTCCGGCTGCCTGCCGGTCGGCAGCAATGGCTGCCATATCCTTGTGGTCCGTCGTCCACCCGTCCCGAAGAGCGCTGGAGCGCGAGGAAGCCATGGTGGGCAGTAGTGGTGTGGACATGAGAAAGGGAACGGATGCGGATGACTGCGGCTATGGCCAGCGCAGCAGTTTATATAGCAATGGTGGGCGGGCGGAGGGACGGACGTGTGGCGCCGGAGTAGCCGCCTCGGCAACCACGTATCATTAATGTGGGCGGCAGATGGACGAATGGACGGCACTTGTGTCGTTTCAAGGCGGAGCAATCACCTGCACCGGGAAGCGGGGCGGGCGGCGCTGACTGTTTCCGGCGGAAAGTGCGTGTGGGTGAGGAGATGAATTTACTTGGAGAGGATGACAATGGGGACCCACCAGGTCCATAGCCTCACATACGCAAGTGCCTCCTTATTATATATATATATATATAACTATACTCCCTCCGTCTAGGTGAATAAGTCGTATTAGAAGGTGCATCACGACCTAGGTGCAAGCAGATTGGTGGAAAAGAAGAATATTTCTCAATTCTAAACACAACATTTAATCACAACAGTTAAGAGGATGCCTTATTAGCTACCCATGCAGGCCATCGTAATTCATAGCATGCAAAGCGCTTTTATTTCTTGCCTAATAACCGCATGGACGCGCTGCATGCATTGGTCCTTGCCCGAGCAAAAAAAGGGAGGAAAGGGGTTCCCACGGGAGACAATGAGGCAGAGGTGGAAGCGCTCACTGGAGTAATTTATTTTGCTTCCCCCTGGTTTCCTGACATCACGGTCCCACACCATTGTCAACCTATGTAGTAGTCAATAAACGAGAGAATTGCACAAGAAGCGGCCGACAGCTGGGACCAAGCAGCTCGAGCAGTATTTGTGTTTTTGAGGTGTGAGCACTGCAGAGTTTTTTGATGTTTAGCCTAGATATTAATTTTTCTCCTCTAAAATACAACAAAAACATCGCTGCAGGTATTAACTGGGCGGGTTGTAGCCCGTCTAGCCCAGGCCAGATATCCAGCCCAGATATTAATTTTTTTCAAGCTGAAAATCGCTAGCCCAGCTATACTTTTTTTAGGAATACCCAGGCAAGGTCAAGTTGTTATTCTCCGCCCCGCTGGGCAGCAAATCTTTCCTCGGAGGGATGCATTAGGCTTAACAAGAAAATGGGCTTTAAGAAATAATAAATGGGATGTAATTATAAAAACTGGGCAGTAACTAAAAAAATGCACCAAACACGTGATTACTTTATAAAATATTATTTTTGGATATTGAAAATTTTAATTTCATTAATTGTTGCGAGCGCAATGTTTCGTTGGATTTTTCCGTAATATAAATTTATATTGAAATTGTATTTAATCTGACTAGAAATTTCGGGATAAAAATATTTCGGATCCCGGGAAATTTTATTGAATTCTGTTTTGAACGGTTGGTTGAACGGGCTGTTCTTTTAACAAACTGTAAATGGGCTGTAGTAAATTCCATTAGAATTCAAAAATGGGCTACACATTCTTACAAATCTCAAATGGGCTATAAGTTCTCTGCCACACACTTCTGGCCTTACTAAGTTGACGCGTCCCTAAAAAAATAGAGTTGACGTGTATGCAAGGCTTTGTCAACTTATAGTCAACACACGGTTCTAGTAGCAGTGGCCGTTGGATGTCCATCCAACGGATGACGTGCTTCTTCTTCAATCTCGGATATTCTAGCTTCACCCGCCTAAAAAATTATTCCTCCCCCTGACATCTGGGGCGCACCGTTTTGGAAGCTGACCTGTGGGCCTACTAAGTTGACATACCAAGGGCTTTATCAACTTAGTCAATATAAACGATTCTAGCTGCAGTGACCGTACGATGTCCATCCAACAGCCGTAGTGCTTCTTCAACCTCTGGTCTTCTTGCTCCAGCCGCCCAAAGCAACGCCGGTCGTGCCGCCTGCTCCTGCCTCCCGTGGCCGACTGTGCTGCCGCAGAGGCCTCACCGCCCCCTACTATTCCCACCGCTGGCCAGGCCCTGCGGCGACAACAGCCTCACATCGCAGCCGAACGAGTGAACCCTCATACTCCTCTCTGTGTGGGCTTCCACTGCCGCGTCTTCACCTGCTCCGCGTCGTCCCCTTCCTAGGCCTCGCCGTCGTCCACCGCCCTGGTGCTCTCGTCACGGCGTGGTCAACGTGGTCAAGGAATGAGTTCCATCGGACGTGGACTGTACATGGAGAGGCTGACAGCTGGGTCCACGGCGGCAGCAAGGAAGTGCCTCCTTATTACGCGGAAAATAATGATTCCCCCACCTGACAGCAGGGACCCACCGGACGGGCCACTAGTATTTTGCAAAAAAAATCGTTTCCCCCTGACTGCTGAGACCCACTGGACGGGCCACCGTATTTCGCGAAAAAACGTTCCCCCCGCTGTCAGCTCGGACCCACCCGAAGTGCCTCCTTATTACGCACAAAAAAATAAATACTCCCCCGGCTAGCTGGGACCCACCTTGCTAGGAGGATGACTTGTGGGCCAACTAAGTTGATGGGGATGAAGGGCTTTGTCAACTTAGTCAATATGAACGATTCTAGCTCAAGTGACCGTACGATGTGCATCCCACGGCTGTAGTGCTTCTTCAACCTCTGGTCTTCTTGCTCCATCCGCCCAAAGCAGCGCCGGTCGTGCCGCATCCTCCTGCCTCCCGTGGCCGGCTGTGCTGCCGCAGAGGCCTCACCGCCCCCTACTATTCCCACCGCTGGCCAGGCCCTGCGGCGATGGCAGCCTCACACCGCAGCCAAAGCAGTGAACCCTCGTAGTCCTCTCCGCGCGGGCTTCCACTTCCGAATCGTCCCCTTCTTAGGCCTCGCCGTCGTCCACCGCCGTGGTGCTCTCCGCGCGGCATGGTCAACGTGGTCAAGGAACGACTTCCATCGGAAGAGTACTGTACGTGGAGTGGCTGACAGCTGTGTCCACGGCGACAGCCCAGTTTTTTTGTGATTTGTCAAGTAAGTTGCTTTGTCAGGCCTGTTGGGCTGCAAATCATTCAAGACGAGGAGAGCTTTCATTCGGCTAGCCGAGAAAATGGCCCATCAGCAATGAGAAATGGGTTGTACATTTTTAAAACACATCAAACCGGCAATTAGTTTCAAATATCTTTTTTTCATTTCAAGATTTTAAATTATATTAATTTTTATGCGTGGAGAATTTGTTGGATTTTATATTGATATACATTTATTTTTAAAATCAGTTTGAATGTGAGTCGAAATTTCGGGATTAAAAACAGTTCGGACCGCACCGAAATATGCAAAATTTCGTATAATTTTTTAACCGTTGCCACAATATGGGCTGTAATGCTAACAAAAAGAATATGGGCTCCAAAAAAACCTTAAGAATTAGCAAATGGGCTGTAAATTATTAGAAATAATGGCAGATGGGTTGTATGCTGTTTTCCACAGATTTGAGGCTTTCCTAAAAAAGGGTTTACGCACAAGAACTGGCTGTTGGATGTCCATCCATAGGCCGTCGTGCTTTTTCAATCTCTGCTCTTCCTACCCCAGCCGCTCAAACAAGCGCCGGCGGGACTGCCTGCTCCCTCCTCCTCGCGGCCGGCTGTGCTGCCGCGCAGGCCTCACCGCCCGACCGTACTCCCATCGCTGGTCTAGCCATCCCTCTACTCACCCACACATGCTGTTATTCTCCGGCGATGGCAGAAGAACCAGTAAACCCTCGTACAGTCGTACTCCCCTCTGCTTGGGAAACAACTGCCAAGTCTTCCCTGCCTCCGTGTCGTCCCCTTCCTAGGCCTCGCCGTCGTCCACTGCCCTGGTGCTCTCGGCGCGACGTGGTCAAGGAACGACTTCCATCAGACGTGGACTGTACGTGGAGAGGCTGACAGCTGGGTCCATGGTCGCAGCAAGGAAGTGCCTCCTTATTACGCGGAAAATAATGATTCCTCCACCTGACAGCTAGGACCCATCGGACGGGCCACTGTATTTTGTGAAAAAGACATTTCCCCTAGACTGCTGGGACCAACCAGCTACATCTTCGCACGCAAGGAAGTGCGTCCGGGCAAAAAAAACGATTCACCCCCTGACTACTGGGACCCACCAGCTACATCTTCGCAGGCAAGGAAGTGCCTGATAGTCAGGACCCACCCTGGCCTTGCGTTGTCATTTTGGTCGTGAACGTGTACGTACATACTGGTCGATGTAGCGGCGCGCACGTGTCGTAGTAGAGGTGCGCACGTAGCATGTACACGTACGTGCAGCGGCCAGGGTGCAAGAAAGAAAATACGGCCACGTATGTGTACATACGGGCGGGGTCTCGAACGCCTACTCGCGCATACGCACGGCCAGGGCTCGTGTACATGGCTGGGTCGGAACGGAGAAACAGCGTCATCGTCGTGTTCATGGGGAGGCAACGGAATGCGTCGTGTTCATGGGGAGGCAATGGAATGCGTCGTGTTCATGGGGAGGCAACCGAACGCGTGGGAGCCAACCGACTGGGTAGGAACAGAATGCATGGTCCTATTCATCGGGAGGGCT
The DNA here is from genome assembly GCA_034509565.1 of Triticum monococcum. Lineage (NCBI taxonomy): Eukaryota > Viridiplantae > Streptophyta > Magnoliopsida > Poales > Poaceae > Triticum > Triticum monococcum. The sequence goes on along the minus strand of CM067847.1, from coordinate 208,685,289 downwards.
TGGATGGAACAGGCGATGGAAACGAGGCCCGGCGTACCGCAAAACGGAGGAAACGACCTTGTGTTCAACCGTCCACGTTCGAAACGGGATCCTGTTCATCGGGAGGGGTCTGACATATCGCAAAACGGAGGAAATGGACCTCCTACGATCGAAACGGGGGTCCTGTTGATCGGGAGGGGTGTGGCATACCGCAAAACGGACGAAACAGACTTGTGTTGGAGCGCTACGGTCGAAACGGGGGTCCTGTTCATCGGGAGGGGCCAGGTGTGGCGTACCGCAAAACGGGACTCCACGGGATACTGCTCATTTCCACCATCGACCCCCTCTAGCCTCCACGAGCTACTGTTCATCCACCGTCGACCTCCTCCAGCCTCCACCTGCGACTGTTCATCCATGCGCTCCTATTCATCCAGCCTCCACCGCGCACTACTCCACCAGCTACTGTTCAACCAGCCCTCTCCACGGGCTCCTGTTCAACCACCCCTCCATGGGCTACTGTTCATCCTGCCCTCCACCGTCTACTGTTCATCCAGCCCTCCATGGGGTGGTCCTGTTCATCCAGCCCTCCACGGGGTCCTGTTCATCTAGCCCCAACCAGCTCGATCGATCGGGGTCCTCTTTATCCAGAGGCAACACCACGGGGTCCTGTTCATCCACCCCCACCGGGAACTGTTCATCCAACCCCCCCCCCCCAACGCTCACTGTTCATCCAAAGGCAGCATCGATTGGCTTCAGTTAGTAGCAGTAGCGAAGGAATCGCTCGATCGGGTTCAGTTAACAGCCATTAATCGATCACTCGGGTTCAGTAACGTGTAGCCTGCAGTGCAATCGCTCGGGTTCAGTTAGAGCCCAATGCCTTGCTCGGGTTCAGTTAGAGCCAACGCCTCGCACACACACGCATACATGTACGAGAGAAACGCACATCGCTCGGCACCCGACCTCGCACCATAACCGGGAACTCCCTGAAATTTTCCTCGCCCTCGCTTATACCACGGTTTTTTCCGTCATGGACGGCCAAAGAATGTCATGCAACTGCGTCTCCGGCCCGCCCAGGACGAAAAGCCCATTTTCTGTCATGATTTTTTGTCATAGAAATAGGAGCCCACCACATCTATGATGATACCGGGTTTTGTCACAATTATCATCATAGAAGTGTCATATGTATGACAGAAAAAAATTCGTTCAGCCCAAAATGTCACAGATGTGTCTTTTTTTGTAGTGTAGCTAATCCTTTTGCAGGAGATGGAACACTACATCCCGATTTACACCTAATCTACGTGAATGAAGTTTGTGGATTATTTAAGCTTGTAGGTATGCCCGAGGATGTTATCAAGAAGAAGGTCTTCCCTTTATCTTTGAAGGGATATGCATTGACATGGTATAGGCTATGTGATGATATGGGATCATGGGACTACAAGCGATTGAAATTGGAATTTCATCAGAAGTTTTATCCTATGAATCTTGTTCATCGTGATCGTAATTATATATACAAATTTAGGCCTCGCGAAGGAGAAAGCATCGCTCAAGCTTGGGGAGGCTTAAGTCAATGTTATATTCAGGCCCATGAGCTCTCAAGAGAAATGATTATTCAAAAATTTTATGCTCGGCTTTCTCTCAGTAATCGCTCCATGCTCGATACTTCTTGTACTTGATCTTTTATGATGAAGACTATTGAATTCAAATGGGATTTATTGGAAAGAATTAAACGCAACTCTGAAGATTGGGGCCTCGATGAAGGTAAGGAGTCAGGTATAACACCTAAGTTTGAGTGTGTTCAATCTTTTATGGATACCGATGCTTTCCGTGAATTTAGCACTAAATATGGACTTGACTCTGAGATAGTAGCTTCTTTTTGTGAATCCTTTGCTACTCATGTTGATCTCCCTAAGGAGAAGTGGTTTAAATACAATCCTCTCATTGAAGTAAAAGCAGTTGCACCTATTAAAGTTGAAGAAAAGACTATCACTTATGATGATCCTGTTGTTCCTGCTGCTTATACTGAGAAACCACCTTTCCCTGTTAGAATAAAGAATCATGCTAAAGCTTCAACTATGGTTAACAAAAGTAATATTAAGACACCTAAACCCCCTGAGCAAATTAAAGTTGAACCTATTATTGCTATGGTTAAAGATCTCTTGGCCGATAATATTATTGGGCATGTTATTTACTTCTGCAATGAAGCTGCTAGAATTGCTAGACTTGATGCTAAAAATAAACATAGACCTGTTGTAGGCATGCCTGTTATTTCTGTTAAAATAGGAGATCATTGCTATCATGGCTTATGTGATATGGCTGCTAGTGCAAGTGCAATACCTCATTCCTTATACCAAAAAATTATGCATGATATTGCACCTGCTGAGATAGAAGATATCAATGTTACTATTAAACTTGCCAATAGAGATACTATTTCACTGATTGGGATTGTTAGAGATGTTGAAGTCTTGTGTGGGAAAGTTAAATACCCTTCTGATTTTCTTGTTCTCGATTCCCCACAAGATGACTTTTGTCCCATTATATTTGGTAGACCCTTCTTGAATACTGTTAATGTTAAGATAGACTGCAATAAGGATATTGTTTCTGTTTCTTTAGGGGATATGTCTCATGAGTTTAATTTTGCTAAATTTTGTAGACAACCCCATGATAAAGAATTGACTAGTAAAGATGAAATTATTGGTCTTGCTTCTATTACTGTGCCTCCTACTGATCCTTTAGAACAATATTTGCTAGACCATGAAAATGATATGTTCATGAATGAAAGAAGGGAAATAGATGAAGTATTCTTTAAACGGGGACCTATTCTAATACACAACTCGCCTATTAAAATCCTAGGGGATCCTCCTCCACCCAAGGGTGATCCCGTGTTTGAGCTTAAACCATTGTCTGATACTCTTAAATATGCTTATCTTGATGAAAAGAAGATATATCCTGTTATTATTAGTGCTAACCATTCAGAGCATGAAGAAGAGAGATTATTGAAAACTCTGTAGAAGCATCGTGCTGCTATTGGATATACACTTGATGATCTTAAGGGCATTAGTCCCACTCTATGTCAACAAAAAAAAATTTGGAGAAAGACGCCGAACCAGTTATTGATCACCAACGACAGCTAAATCCTAAGATGAAAGAAGTGGTAAGAAAGGAAATATTAAAGCTCCTTGAGGCAGGTATAATTTATCCCATTGCTGATAGTCAGGGGGTAAGTCCTGTCCATTGTGTCCCTAAGAAGGGAGGTATTACTGTCATTCCTAATCATAAATATGAATTGATTCCGCAAAGAATTATTACAGGTTATAGGATGGTAATTGATTTATGCAAATTAAATAAAGCTACTAAAAAAGATCATTACCCTTTGCCTTTTATGGATCAAATGCTAGAAAGGTTATCCAAACATACACATTTTTGCTTTCTAGATGGTTATTCTGGTTGCTCTCAAATACATGTGTTAGTTGATGATCAAGAAAAGACTTATTTTGCTTGCCCTTTTGGTACCTTTGCTTATAGACGTATGCCTTTTGGTTTATGTAATGCACCTGCTACCTTTCAAAGATTCATGATGGCTATATTCTCTAACATTTTTGAAAAGATTTGTGAAGTTTTCATGGATGATTTCTCCGTTTATGGATCCTCTTTTGATGATTTCTTGAGCAACCTTGATCGAGTTTTGCAGAGATGTGAAGAAACTAACCTTGTCTTAAATTGGGAGAAGTGCCACTTTATGGTTAATGAAGGTATTGTCTTGGGGCATAAAATTTCTGAAAGAGGTATTGAAGTTGACAAAGCTAAAGTTGATGCTATCGAAAAGATGCCATGTCCCAAGGACATCAAAGGTATAAGAAGTTTCCTTGGTCATGCCGGTTTTTATAGGAGGTTCACTAAGGACTTGTCAAAAATTTCCCGGCCTCTAACTAACCTACTACAAAAAGATATTCCTTTTTTCTTTGATGATGATTGTGTAGAAGCATTTGAAATACTTAAGAAAGGTTTGATTTCAGCACCTATTGTTCAGCCACCTGATTGGAATTTACCCTTTGAAATTATGTGTGATGCTAGTGATTATGCTGTAGGGGCTATTCTAGGACAAAGAATTGATGAAAAATTAAATGTTATTTAATATGCTAGTAAAACTCTAGACAATGCCTAGAGAAATTATGCTACTTCTGAAAAAGAATTCTTAGCAGTTGTATTTGCTTGTGATAAGTTCACACCTTATATTGTTGATTCTAAAGTAACTATTCACACTGATCATGCTGCTATTAAATATCTTATGGAAAAGAAAGATGCTAAACCTAGACTTATTAGATGGGTTCTCCTGCTACAAGAATTTGATTTGCATATTATTGATAGAAAGGGAGCTGAGAACTCCGTTGCAGACAACTTGTCTAGGTTAGAGAATGTTCTTGATGACCCACTACCTATTGATGATAGCTTTCCCGTTGAACAATTAAATGTCATGAATGCTTCTCGTACTGCTCCATGGTATGTTGATTATGCTAATTACATAGTTGCTAAATTTATACCACCTAGTTTCACATACCAGCAAAAGAAAAAGTTCTTCTATGATTTTAGGCATTACTTCTGGGATAACCCACATTATTATAAAGAAGGAGTAGATGCTATTATTAGACGTTGTGTACCCAAGCATGAACAGGAACAGATCTTATGCAAGTTTCACTCCGAAGCTTATGGAGGACACCATGCTGGAGATAGAACTGCACATAAGGTATTGCAATCCAGTTTTTATTGGCCTACTCTCTTCAAGGATGCCCGCAAGTTGGTCTTATCTTGTGATGAATGTCAAAGAATTGGTAATATTAGTAGATGTCAAGAAATACCTATGAATTATTCACTTGTTATTGAACCATTTGATGTTTGAGGCTTCGACTATATGGGACCTTTTCCTTCCTCTAACGGGTATACACATATTTTAGTTGCTGTTTATTACGTTACTAAGTGGGTAGAAGTTATTCCAACTAGTAGTGATGATCATAAAACCTCTACTAAGATGCTTAAATAAGTTATTTTTCTGAGGTTTGGAGTCCCTAGATATTTAATGACTGATGGTGGTTCACATTTTATTCATGGTGCCTTTCGTAAAATGCTTGCTAAGTATGATGTTAATCATAGAATTGCATCTCCATATCATCCACAGTCTAGTGGTCAAGTAGAATCGAATAACCGAGAGCTCAAATTAATTTTGCAAAAGACTGTTAATAGATTTAGAAAGAATTGGTCCAAGAAACTTCACGATGCATTATGGGCTTATAGAACTGCATATAAAAATCCTATGGGTATGTCTCCGTATAAAATGGTTTATGGTAAAGCATGTCACTTACCTCTTGAATTAGAACATAAGGCATATTGGGCCATTAAAGAGCTCAACTATGACTTCAAACTTGCTGGTGAGAAGAGGTTATTTGACATTAGCTCACTTCATGAATGGAGAAACCAGGCTTACGAAAATGTCAAGTTGTTTAAAGAAAAAGTAAAGAGATGGTATGATAAAAGGATACAGAAACGTGAGTTTAACATAGGTGATTATGTATTGTTATACAACTCTTGTTTAAGATTTTTTGCAGGCAAACTTCTCTCTAAATGGGAAGGTCCTTACATTATCGAGGAGGTTTATCGTTCCAGTGCCATAAAAATCAACAACTTTGAAGGCGCAAGTCCGAAGGTGGTGAACGGTCAAAGAATCAAACATTATTGAAACCGTAACCTTGGAGGAATACATAAGGGACACTTTCCAAACGTTTCAGACTCCGAAAAGGAAAAGGTATGTGGTACGGTAAGTAAACCAACTTCAAAATAGTTCTAATGGCAAATTTTCTCCGTTTTGGAATATTTAAGAAAATAGGAAAATAAGAAGTAGACCGGAATGGACATGGGGCTTCCACGAGGGTGGAGGGAGTGCCCTACCCCCTGGGTGCGCCCCCTGCCTCATGGGCACCCCATGTGCTCTCCGGACTCTGTTTTCTTGCACGATACTTCTTTTGGTCGGTAAAAAATCATTATATAATCTCCCGAAGGTTTTGACCATCGTATCACGCAAATATCTCTTGTCTTTGTTTCAAGTTGTTTTTCTGACAGATCTAGGTCGCCATGTCGTATTCAAGTGCTCCCAAGGAAAAGTTCTTCGATGCGTGAGGGGTTGTTGCACATCCGCGATGTTGAGGGACCAAGGAGGACCGGAAGCACGGAGACAAGGCTCGAGGCATTGGAGCAACAAGTTTTCAAGTGTCAGGAGATGGTGGAGCGTGGACTCGACTCCAATCACATAATGATCATGGAGTTCACCAACAACCACAAGCTGGATGCCAAAGACATTGGGGAGGCCGTCTTCAAGCTGCACGAGAAAATCGAGCGCCTCCAAGCCCAGATCTATGACCTGCAAAACCAAAACTATGAGTATGAATGTAGATTCAAGAGGATGAGTTTGGCTACAGATTTGAGGATCCCGGAGACTCGATCATCCTTCTTGGGGGAGTGCCCCGGTATCGTATCACCATCACTTTTATCTTTACTGTTTTTCTTAGTTCGATCCTTTTGATAATATCTTGATCTAGTAGAATAAAGTTTTAGTATGATCTAGTTGTGAGTTTTGCTTTATGATCTTCTTATATAAATGAGTCTGTGAGCTATATATAATAAAGATTAGTGTAGAGCCAAGGGCTTGATTATTTTGCTATGATCTTGAGGGAATGAAATAAAAGAGAAGAAAAAAAAGAAATAAAGAGATCATATGGATCTTATGGAGAGTAATGAGCTCACATATAAAGAGTATGATGAATAAAAGTTTTTGAGAGTTGACAAACATAGTTTTGGTCATCGTTGCAATTAATAGGAAGTAATAAAGAAAGAGAGGTTCACATATAAATATACTATCTTGGACATATTTTGTGATTGTGAGCACTCATTAAGGTATGACATGCTAAAGAGTTGATGTTGGAAAAGGAATACAATGTAATGGGTTATGTTTTCTTACATCTGAGATAAATTATATTGTCATGGATCATCCAACATGTTGAGCTTGCTTTTCCCTCTCATGCTAGCCAATTTCGTTGCACCAAGTAGAGATACTACTTGTGCTTCCAAATATCCCTAAACCCGTTTTTGCCATGAGACTCCACCATATCTACCTATGGATTGAGTAAGATCCATCAAGTAAGTTGTCATCGGTGCAAGAAAAAAATTGCTCTCTAAGTATGTATGGCTTATTAATGTGGAGAAAATAAATTTTTTTCGATCTTGTGATATGGAAGAAATAAAAGCGACGGACTGCATAATAAAGGTCCATATCACAAGTGGGAATATAAAGAGTGATATTCTTTTGCATTAAGATTTCGCGCATCCAACCGTAAAAGCGCATGACAACCTCTGCTTCCCTCTGCGAAGGGCCTATCTTTTATTCTTGTCTTATACTTCATGCAAAGAGTCATGGTGACATTCACCTTTCCTTTTTACATTTTATCCTCTGGCAAGCACAATGTGTTGGAATGATCCAGATATATATAGCTAATTGGATGTGAGTTGTCATGAACTATTATTGTTGACATTACCCTTGAGGTAAAATGTTGGGAGGTAAAACAATAGGCCCCTATCTATCTCCGTGTTCGATTAAAACTTCATAACCATAAATATTGCGTGAGTGTTAGAAATTGTGAAAGACTAAATGATAGTTGAGTATGTGGACTTGCTAAAAAGATCTTATATTGACTCTTTCCTATGTTATGGTAAATTGCAATTGCCTCAATGACCGAGATTAGAGTTTGTTGGTTCTCAATGAAGTTTATGATTCATACTTGAAATTCTGATTGAATTGTAAATTTAGCATAAGAGATCATATGACAATATATATATATATATTGCTATTCTAAGAATGATCATGATGCCCTCATGTCCATATTTTATTTTTATCGGCACCTCTATCTCCAAACATGTGGACATATTTTTCGATTTCGGCTTTCGCTTGAGGACAAGCGAGGTCTAAGCTTGGGGGAGTTGATACGTCCATTATGCATCACACTTTTATATCGATATTTAGTGGATTATGGGATGATTACACATTATGTCACAATACTTATGCCTATTCTCCCTTATTTTACAAGGTTTAGATGAAGAGGGAGAATGCCGGCAGATGGGATTCTAGGCTGGAAAAGGAGTAAATATTAGAGACCTATTCTGCACAGCTCCAAAAGTCCTGAAACTTCACGAAAGTTATTTTCAGAATATATAAAAAATATTGAGCGAAGAAAGTTCCAGAGGGGGCCACACCCTGGCCACGAGGGTGGGGGGCGCGCCCTACCCCCCTGGGCGCGCCCCCTGCCTCGTGGGCTCCCCGGTGGCCCTCTGATGCCCATCTTCTGCTCTATGAGGTCTTTCGTCCGAGAAAAATCATAAGCAAGCTCACGTGACGCAACTCCGCCACCATGAGACGGAACCTTGGCGGAACCAATCTAGGGCTCCGGCAGAGCTATTCTGCTGGGGAAACATCCCTCCGGGAGGGGGAAATCATCACCATCGTCATCACCAACGATCCTCTCATCGGGAGGGGCCAATCTCCATCAACATCTTCACCAGCACCATCTCATCTCAAACCCTAGTTCATCTCTTGTATCCAATCTTTGTATCCAAACTTCAGATTGGTACCTGTGGGTTACTAGTAGTGTTGATTACTCCTTGTAGTTGATGCTAGTTGGTTTACTTGGTGGAAGATCATATGTTCAGATCCATTATGCATATTAATACCCCTCTGATTATGAACATGAATATGCTTTGTGAGTAGTTACGTTTGTTCCTGAGGTCATGGGAGAAGTCTTGCTATAAGTAGTCATGTGAATTTGGTATTCATTCGATATTTTGATAAGATGTATGTTGTCATCCCAGTAGTGGTGTCATGTGAACGTTGACTACATGACACTTCACCATTGTTTGGGCCCAGAGAGAGAGAGGCATTGGGAATTAATAAGTAGAAGATGGGTTGCTAGAGTGACAGAAGCTTAAACCCTAGTTTATGCGTTGCTTCGTAAGGGGCTGATTTGGATCCATATGTTTCATGCTATGGTTAGGTTTACCTTAATACTTCTATTGTAGTTGCAGATGCTTGCAATGGGGGTTAATCATAAGTGGGATGCTTGTCCAAGTAAGGACAGTACCGAAGCACCAGTCCACCCACATATCAAATTATCAAAGTAGCGAACGCGAATCATATGAACGTGATGAAAACTAGCTTGACGATAATTCCCATGTGTCCTCGGGAGCATTTTCCTTCATATAAGAGTTTGTCCAGGCTTGTCCTTTGCGACAAAAAGGATTGGGCCATCTTGCTACACCTTATTTACTTTTGTTGCTTGCTACTCATTACAAATTACCTTATCACAAAAGTATCTGTTACCGACAATTTCAGTGCTTGTAGAGAATACCTTACTGAAAACTACTTATCATTTCCTTCTGGTCCTCGTTGGGTTCGACACTCTTACTTATCGAAAAGGCTACGATAGATCCCCTATACTTCTGGGTCATCAGAGATCTATTCAAGCTAATATTCTATTGCGGTGTGTTTGCCGAGATTCGATGAATTGTGGATTTATGACCAAGTTTATCTATGAACAATATTTGGTTCTTCTCTGGATTCTTATATGCATGATTTGATATCTTTGCAAGTCTCTTCGAATTATCAGTTTAGTTTGGCTTACTAGATTGATTTTTCTTGCAATGGGAGAAGTGCTTAGCTTTGGGTTCAATCTTGCGGTGTCTTTTCCAAGTGACAGTAGGGGCAGCAAGGCACGTATTGTATTGTTGCCATCGAGGATAAAAAGATGGGGTTTATATCATACTGCTTGAGTTTATCCCTCTACATCATGTCATCTTGCCTAATGCGTTACTCTATTCTTATGAACGTAATACTCTAGATGCATGCTTGATAGCAGTCAATGTGTGGAGTAATAGTAGTAGATGCAGAATCGTTCCGGTCTACTTGACACGGACGTTATGCTTACATTCATGATCGTGCCTAGATATTCTCATAACTATGCACTCTTCTATCAATTGCTCGGCAGTAATTTGTTCACCCACGTAATACTTGCTATCATGAGAGAAGCCACTAGTGAAACCTATGGCCCCGGGTCTCTTCCTTATTATATTGCATCTCTTCATATTATCGCATCTCATTTACTATTCTGCAATATTTACTTCTCAATCTATACAACAAAAATACCAAACATATTTATCTTATTATCTTTATTAGATCTCACTTTTGCAAGTGGTCGTGAAGGGATTGACAACCCCTTTATGGCATCGGTTGCAAGGTTCTTGATTGTTTGTGCAGGTACTAGGCAACTTGCGTGTCATCTCCTACTGGATTGACACATTGGTTCTCAAAAATGAGGGAAATACTTACACTACTTCGCTGCATCACCATTTCCTCTTCAAGGGAAAACCAACGCATGCTCAAGAGGTAGCAAGAAGGATTTCTGGCACCGTTGCCAGGGAGATCTATGCCAAGTCAAGATATACCAAGTATCCGTCATAAACTCTTCTCCCTCGCATTACATTATTTTCCATTCGCCTCTCATTTCCTTCTCCCCCACTTCACCTTTGCTTTTTCTTCGCCCCTCTTCCATTCGATCTTTTGTTTCTTGTGTTATCATGTGCCTTCTTTTTTGCTTGCATCTTCGCTTGCTAAAATTTTATGGATCCTCCTCCACTTACAAATCTTTTTAAGTGATCCAATTATGATGAATCAATTTCTAGTGGGTTGTGTGCACTAGATTATCTTTATGAGGTTTTGCTTGAAATCCGTGAATCTGAAAATTGTGATGAAGTATGACAACCTACAAGTGTAGGGGATCGCAACAGTTTACGATGGTAGAGTATTCAATCCAAATTTATTGATTCAACACAAGGGGAGCCAAAGAACATTCTCAAGTATTAGCAACTTAGTTGTCAATTCAACTACACCTGGAAACTTAATATCTGCAACAAAGTGTTTAGTAGCAAAGTAAGATGATAGTAATGGTAATGGTAGCAAAAGTAATGTTTTTGGGTTTTATAGTGATTGTAACAGTAGCAACAGAAAAGTAAATAAGCGAAGAACATTATATGAAAAGCTCATAGGCAATGGATTAGTGATGGATAATTATGTCAGATGCGATCAATAATGCAATAGTTATAACATAGGGTGACACAGAACTAGCTCCAGTTCATGAATGTAATGTCGGCATGTATTCCAAATATAGTCATACGTACTTATGGAAAAGAACTTGCATGACATCTTTTGTCCTACCCTCCCGTGGCAGCGGGGTCCTATTGGAAACTAAGGGATATTAAGGCCTCCTTTTAATAGAGTACCGGACCAAAGCATCAACGCATAGTGAATACATGAACTTCTCAAACTACGATCATCACCGGTAAGTATCCCAATTATTGTCACTTCGGGGTTAACGGATCATAACACATAATATGTGGCTATAGACTTGCAAGATAGGATCAAGAACTCACATATATTTATGAAAACATAATAGGTTCAGATCTGAAAGCATGGCACTCGGGCCCTACTAACAAGCATTAAGCATAGCAAAGTCATAGAAACATCAATCTCAGAACATAGTGGATACTAGGGATCAAACTCTAAAAAAACTAACTCGATTACATGATAAATCTCATCCAACCCATCACTGTCTAGCAAGCCTACGATGGAATTACTCATGCACGGCGGTGAGCATCATGAAATTGGTGATGGAGGAAGGTTGATGATGACGATGGAGACGGGTTCCCCTCTCTGGAGCCCAGAACGAACTCCAGATCAGCCCTCCCAAGAGAGTTTAGGGCTTGGCGGCGGCTCCGTATCGTAAAACGTGATGGATCCTTCTCTCAGATTTTTTTTCTCCTTGAAAGAGAATATATGGAGTCAAGATGGACGTCGGTGGAGCATCAGGGGCCCACGAGGCAGGAGGCGCGCCCTGGGGGGGGGGGGGGGGGTAGGCGCGCCCCCACCCTCGTGGACAGGGTGTGGGCCCTGTGACGTGGATTCTTCTTCAAGTATTTTTTATATATTCCAAAAATAATCTCCGTTGATTTTCAGGTCATTCCGAGAACTTTTATTTCTGCACAAAAATAACAACATGGCAATTCTGCTGAAAACAACATCAGTCCGGGTAAGTTCCATTCAAATCATGCAAGTTAGAGTCCAAAAGAAGGGCAAAAGTGTTTGGAAAAGTAGATACGACGGAGACGTATCAACTCCCCCAAGCTTAAACCTTTGCTTGTCCTCAAGCAATTTAGTTGATAAACTGAAAGTGATAAAGAAAAACTTTTACAAACTCTATTTGCTCTTGTTGTTGCAAATATGTAAAGCCAGCATTCATGTTTTCAGCAAAGATTATGAACTAACCATCTTCACAATAACATTTAGGTCTCATGTTTACTCATATAAATGGCATAATCAACTAGCAAGCAATAATAATAAATCTGGGATGACAACACTTTCTTAAAACAATCAGAAATATGATATAACAAGATGATATCTCGCTAGCCCTTTATGAGATCGCAAAACATAAATGCAGAGCACCTTTCAAGATCAAGGACTGACTAGACATTGTAATTCATGGTAAAAGAGATCCAGTCAGGTCATACTCAATGTAAACTAACAATAATACATGCAAATGATAGTGGTGCTCTCCAACTGGTACTTTTTTAGTTAGACGATGATGACTCAACATAAAAGTAAATGGATAAGTGAGGGAGTTCTGGATTAAGGGGTCCTCGGATGTCCGGCCTGTTAGCCATGGGCCAGACTGATGGGTTGTGAAGATACGAAGACCGAAGACTGCACTCGTGTCCGGATGGGACTCTCCTCGCTATGGAAGGCAAGCTTGGTGACTCGATATGTAGATTCCTTTCTTTGTAATCGACCTTGTGTAACCCTAGATCCTCCCGGTGTCTATATAAACCGGAGGACTTAGTCCGGAAAGGGAGAGATACCCATTACCATAGTCATACAGGCTAGACTTCTAGGGTTTAGCCATTACGATCTCGTGGTAGATCAACTCTTGTAATACTCATATCCATCAAGATCAATCAAGTAGGAAGTAGGGTATTACCTCCATAGGGAGGGCCCAAACCTGGGTAAACATCGTGTCCCCTATCTCCTTTTACGATCGACCTTAGAAGCACAATTCGGGACCCCCTACCCGAGATCCACCGGTTTTGACACCGACATTGGTGCTTTCATTGAGAGTTCCACTGCACCGACATTGGGAAGTAATAAGTAGATGATGGGTTGCTAGAGTGACAGAAGCTTAAACCCTAGTTTATGTGTTGCTTCGTAAGGGGCTGATTTGGATCCATATGTTTCATGCTATGGTTAGGTTTACCTTAATACTTTTGTTGTAGTTGCGGAAGCTTGCAATAGAGGTTAATCATAAGTGGTATACTTATCCAAGTAAGGACAGTACCCAAGCACAGGTCCACCCACATACCAAATTATCAAAGTACCGAACGCAAATCATATGAACATGATGAAAACTAGCTTGACGATATTCCCATGTGTCCTCGGGGGCGCTTTACATCATATAAGAGTTTGTTCAGGCTTGTACTTTGCTACAAAAAGGATTGGGCCACCTTGCTGCACTTTATTTACTTTTGTCACTTGTTGCTCATTACAAATCATCCTATCACAAAACTATCTGTTACCTATTATTTCAGTGGTTGCAAAGAATACCTTGCTGAAAATCGCTTATCATTTCCTTATGCTCCTCGTTGGGTTTGACACTCTTACTTATCGAAAGGACTATGATAGATCCCCTATACTAGTGGGTCATGAAGGGACGTCTATGTGATAGAGTCAGTCACCCCAAAATTCAATCCATGGTCATCGTACCCGATCACTTTTGACCGACGTGATCATCCGACCAGTATCCGGCACGGAGGGTCGGTCGCACTAGTCCTAGGCCCAATCATCGATGGATTGCACCTAACGCGAGTCCTCATGGATGGTGGCAGCAGCCCCAATCTGGTCTATCAGGACACAGTATGCAAAATGGGCATTAACCCATCACAGATCAAACCCACAAGGACTACCTTTAAAGGAGTCATACCAGGCATAGATGCCTGCTATACGGGCTCAATCACACTAGAGGTTGTCTTCAGATCTCCAAACAACTTCCGAAGCGAGGAGTTAATCTTTGATATCGTCCCCTTTCGCAACGGCCATCACGCACTGCTCGGACGAACCGCATTCGCTCAATTCAATGCGGTACCTCACTATGCTTATCTCAAGCTCAAGATGCCCGGTCCACACGGCGTCATAACAATCAATGGAAATACAGAACGCTCCCACCATACCGAGGAGCACACAACGGCCTTAGCAGCAGAAATACAGCGCAGCCTTTTCCAGCAGAACCTTAGTTCAGCGGCCAAGCCCCCGAACACCATTAAAAGAGTCCGGACTATTTTGCAGCAAGACAACCCGGCTCCTCAAGAGCTTAACTAGAAATTTGGCCTCCGTCCCAGTCCCGATCAAACAATGGCATTCGTACCGCGCGCACGTAACTACGCACTCAAAATCCCATGGGTATCGACGGAGGCATAGCTAGCTCGCGATCCACAGTACGGCTCGACCGACCCTAGGATTCGCACACTTTTACTTTTCCTATTCATTTTAGGTTTTTCTCTTTTCAAGGTTTCTCCTGAGAACCCGTTTGTCGGACACACCAAGGAGGCAAGGAGCTTTGGCGTACAAGGGAATCCCCAGGTTTCTCCTGACAACCCATTTGTCGCACAGACCAAGGAGGCAAGGAGCTTTGGCGTACAAGGGAATCCCTAGGTGGTCTCTGCTAACGATTTCTCTACATGTTTTACATACCCGCAGGCAGCTCGCTCTTGGTCATGGCATGTTAAATAGCGTTACTTGCTTATCGCATTACTTGTACAAGTACGCCTCGATGTATTAATCGCATTACAAATGGTAAATATATGGTGGCATCAGCTTATTACTTAATTTTCCCTTTTTCTTACCTTTGTATCAATTAATCATTGCACACGTACACTCTGGTACATTTTACTTCACCAGGGGCTTTTGCGCCCCGCAGTACGGCAATAAAGTCCGAACACCTTTTTTCAGTGCAGTTTGGCACCCCGAACTTATAGCATTATATGCATCAGCTCCGAATCATGTCTTTCTCAATAGTTGGGTTGCCCGGCTCCTGTGCTTAATACCTTACGTTCCGCTATATCGACAAGGGTAGTAAAGGGAGAACTACTACGATTGTGTCCCGGTTCTTCCAGACGAGCTCCTCAGTAGAGAAAGCTGAAAACTTACTGTCATGATGCAGCGCGAGCTAGTCAGCTGTTCGAGAGGTTTCAAATCCTTAGAGATTTTTCCCGCTTTATGCGAGGGATCGATTTTTTATCCGATCAAGTGCATGTAGCGCCCCAAGTTCGACCTTCCGAATACCAGGGGCTTCGCCAAAATTCTCATTGTCAAACTCCTATGGCTAAGTGAGGGCGATAAAGGCCATATAGTCTCATTGCCTTGTTCGTTGTGCTAAACACCTCCTTTAAGGAGCAGAATATGGAGTAGAGAGTGTTTAGATTTATCCCGAACACCCCCGTACCATCTACATGGGGGCAGAAGCCGACGACTGGCCAACCCTCAGATTTCATAAGCGACCGCACAGGAGGTAAAATTTTAAAATCATAAGCATTATATTACCTAACATAATTGTTCCATATTACACGACAGGATAATATGAATGATTTCATGGGAATATAACATCCTTGGTACATTGCTCCGCCACAAGGCGGGATCCCTCCAGGAAACCATCAAAATATAACTCGGGTCGGCGGTGCTCCTTGCCCTCGGGCGACCCCTCGGTCATTAGCTTCTTGGCATCCATCTTTGCCCAGTGCGTCTTGACACGGGCAAAGGCCATCCATGCACCTTCGATACAGACCGACCGCTTTATAACCTCAAGCCATGGGCAGGCATCAACAAGCCGCTTCACAAGTCCGAAGTAGCTGCTGGGTATCGGCGTGGCAAGCCATAGTCGGACTATCAGCTCCTTCATGGCTAACTCGACCGCCTTGTGCAGCTCGATCAGCTGTTTCAGCTGATCGCTGAAGGACACCGGATGTTCGTGTAACATCCCGATTTTATTAAATTTGGATGTTAATAGAATCATTCAATGCATATCATATTTCTTTGCATTTTGGAGTTTTTTAAATTTTCAAATAATAGTTTTCCACTCGAGAAAAACAAATGAGAGGGGATAAGATGACTTCCTCAAAATACAAAAAAGAGTGGGAAATTTTATTTTGAATATTACTTTAAGTTTTGGAGTTATTGGTATTTATTTTATTTGCAAAAAGTGCATTAGTTACATTAGGAAAATTATTTTCAAAATGTTCTGTGCTTAAGTTAATGTTCATTAGGCTCTAAATATTATGTAGTTATTTTAGAAATTAATTTGGTGTTTGAATTAATTCAATTGAATTAGTTATGAGCACTTTAGTCTCCAGTTTAAAAAAACACACACACGCATGAAGCCTGGACCGAAACTGGGATCGGCCCAGGAGCGCCCGACCAGCCCAGCTGGCCATTTCGGCCCAAGGCCACCAACGCGCCCGAAACCTCCTGCACCGGGCGACCGTCCGTAGCCCCCCTCGCTCGCTAACGCCACCGCCACTGACTGGTGGGCCTCGCTCCACCTCATCTCCCCCAACCTCCCGTTTTCCCCGCTCGGGTGAGCTCGTCGCCGCGCTTCCGCAACCGCCGGGCGAGGCCATCGCGGATAATGCATATCCGCGGCACCCGCACGCCCTCCCCTCGCCTATAAATGCCCCAGGCTCCCCTCTGTCGACCTCGTCGTCCCGCTTCTCCCCACGCCGCCCATAGCCGCCGCTGTCGCCGTTTGCATCTCGCCGGAGCCGTGCTGCTCCATCGTTCCTTCCGTCGCCTGTAAGCCACCATGGCCTCCCCTTCTTCGTCAAATGGCTCCCCGCGATAAAACGAACCCGTTTGACACCTTTTCCTCCCCTAGGTTCCGTCGGAGACGCCGCATAATCAACGCCGGAGCCGCCGGAGTAACGAAGGCCGCCGTCTTTGCCCCGCCCCATTCGCACGCTGCCGACGCACCCCGACGCCACCATCAGGACGCCCAAGCCGCGCTGCACCTCCTTGTTTTCTTCCCCGACGCCGAGGACCACCGTAGCCGCCGCCCCCACCGTCATCGACGCCGCGCCGTCGTCTTCATCGTCGCCGGCCATCCCCACCACCCACTGTGAGCCACCACCCCACCCTCGCCATTTGATCTACCATGGACGGCCCAGATTAGATTAGGTCCTTTTTTTATTTTGCGAAGAGGTACGCGGTTAACCACGGTTCCCCTAGACCGTGCGGTTTATTTAAACCGAGCGTCGATCTTCTTTAATTAGCCACCACCGTTGTTTTTTCTTATTTGGCGCCCGTTCGCCATATAGTCTCGCAGCGGACGCTGCTCGGCCAGCCAGGAGCTGCCGCGTGGCCAGGGACTTGTTTGCAATAGTTCTTTTTCTGTTTAGTCCCTATTATTAGTAGATTAGTCCCTGATCTTAGATTAGCCATAACTTTTAAACTGTAGATCCAAACTCGATGAAACCAGCGGCAAATTCTTCGTATTGTTTAGATCTATCCAGTAGTATAGTTTTTGCAAACTTTTGTCAGATTCAAATTTGAATTTATTCAGATTCGAATTCGAATTTCAAATGGCCATATCTCCCAAACCGTAGCTCCGATTAAGTTGATTCCTTTTGCATGTTGTCACCGTAGCAAAGCCCTATCACCTGGACCTTTGTCACAATAATTTTCACACACTAGAATCTGCCCTTTAATATTTTACTAGTATGCCTAGTATGCACTATATTTCACATCACTCTTTGAACCATAGGCCTATGTTGTTTTGCACTTTGAGTATTTCTATAGTAGCTTAGTGTGTTGTATGTTCATTTGGTTTTTCCGAGACTTTTTGCTATGCATGTTCTTTTGGTTCTCTGGAATTTTTGCTTATGTTTGTTATTTTCTTTGCGATAGATTCCCCGGAGTGCGAAGCAGAATATTATCAGTCTTTAGAATTCAACCAGCAGTACCAAGGCAAGTTGCATCTTGATCATGTTTCATTACCTATGTTTTTATTATGCACTTAGTTCTTTGCGGTAGGACTACATGGTAGGAAACTGGTGCCGCATGACTTTGGCTTTCACCCAGTAGTTCATTGAGGTAGGTCTGAACCATATAACTTTGTCACCATCGTTTTACTTTATGTTGCTATGCTAAGTAGACGTGGATTGGGGAGTGATCATTGTAAAGTTTGAGTGACAATGTAGTAAATAGGACTTAAGTTAATTAATGAACTACCTGGGCGGAAACTTGTTGGAACGGTGGCGAAGTACAGTGGGGCACACATGGGAAATCCATGGTGGTGCACCACAAGTGGACCGTCTGCTCAGGCTCAAAGAGATCAATCGTATTCCCATGTCTAGAAGCTTATGTGTGCAGCCACAAGCCAATATGGGCTCTGGCCTAGTTGAGTAGTTAGTGTGACCCATTCCGGGATGGGCTAGTAGATGTAGAATGATTTAGGTGTACCGGCCTATCCGTGGGCTAAGGGGGAACATTTTCGAAAGGCTATGTCTCGATCTTCCAATCATGGAGGTGGTCGAGTCTTGTGGGAAAAAGTGCGCAACCTCTGCAGAGTTTCAACCTAATCGATTAGTCGTGTCCCCGGTTATGGACAACTTGAGCATCAAGTAGTGGAAATGTCGGGAGATCTCCTCACCTTTAAACTAAACAGTTGGGTTTTAAATGAAACTTGGGAACGGATGGAGTTGGGTTTGCCAACTCATCCTATGCAAATGTGTAGTAGTAGAATAACATCTTTTCTAATAGGGAAAAACTAGCTTTATGCAAAAACTAAACTTAGAGCTTTCCACCAGCCAAATTGCATGTAAAAGTAGGTTCATTACACTATGATGTGACTTGCCAGTACATTCGATGTACTGACCCTTTGGCTGTAACTTATCACGTTGCAGATATATCCGACGAGGATTAAGGTACGATAGGTCGATGTTCTACACTCAACCTTGCTCGTGGAGTTGGACTCATTTACTTCTTTGCTTCCGCAGTATTTGCTTATTGGCTCTATGCCCTATTTTGTAATTAATGTATTGCTCCGGGACTATCGATGTAATAAAGAGATGTGTGTTATTTCTGTTATGTCATCGAGTACTGTGTGTGCTAGCAAGTCGATCCAGGGACTAGCACGGTAAGCACGGGGACTTCGACTCTTACCGAGTCGGGTCGCTACAAGATGGTATCAGAGCACACGTTGACTGTAGGACGCGACCCCTAGAAATGGAGAAAAGCCATAGGATAAAAACTATATTTTTTTCATTTTCCATATATCCTTTGGTCTCGTACCTTCTCTGCTTCAATACTAATTTGTTCTCTTTTCAAAATGTAGATGTCGTCCGCCCTTGTTGAGTTTGAGCAGCCCGATGAGACCATGCCCTTTGGAAGGCAGCTGGTGAAGATCACGAAGCACCTGAAGATTGGGCTTCCCACATTCACTAGAACCTTCACAGCCACCCTACCCGAGGAGACATGTTAGAGGATCGATGCTCATATCCCCGGACACATCCTCGGAAACCGCACCAAGCCCATTTACTTCCATGTGGATACCGCAACATGGGGCTTGGGCAGCGGTATCGCTGCTCACATTGCTCTCGGACGCATTCGGGAGGTGTATGACGAAGACCTCAAGAGGACCTCCTTCGTGATGTATGGATGCCGCGACGCAAATGGAGATGTGGTGCGTACCCTGGAGGACGAGACAATAGCATCCCTTATCCAGGAAATGGAGGAGCACATTCGTATGATGGAGTTGGAGCTGTCCGACAACATGGTCATCATCAAGAACCTCATGACCTGCAAGGCCGAGCTAGAGGAGGAGCTCCAGGACGCTCGCATCGAGCACGAAGGAGAGCTGGACGCACTGCAGGAGAAGATGGACGACCTGAAGCTTGAGCTCGAGGAGGCCGAGGAGAAGCTGGATGAGGGAGAAAACATCCAGGAGGATCACTCGTTTGCTGCCTATGTCAGCCAGGAGAGGGACCAAAATGATGAGGTCGGAGATGACGACACGGAGAGTGATGCAAGGACACCCGATATTGACATGGTTGACTGGTCCTCATTTGATGAGAGTTAGATTTTATGCCACCATGAGAGTTTAGAAATTTGATTTCATTATCCGATTAGTCTATTTCATTTGTAAGCCCTTGTCAAATCTTGTGACATGGCTTACCTTAGGTTTGATTATTCATGTGAACCTCCTTGTTTGAAATTGAATTGGAGTGATTTGAAGTTTTATTGCTATCATTTGCATATTGGTAGTGTGTTTTACTCGCTAGGACTTGTTCTATTCTAACTCCTCATCCGGTCTGAAACCCATCAGATGCCTCCAAGACGTGACCCCGGATACAACTTTATGCCGGAGCTTACGCAATTGATCCAACAACAGAATGCCCTTATGCAGATGCTCATTCAGAACCAGAACCAGAACCAGAACAACAACAACAACAACAACAACCACCCACCGCCGCCACCCCCAGTTGACAGTCTTACCCTTTTTCTGAGGCTGAACCCACCCATGTTCTCCAGCAGCACGGAGCTGATCGTCGCAGATGACTGGCTCCGCAAGATAGGAAGGGAGCTGGCCATGGTAGGATGCAATGATGCGGAGAAGGTGAAGTTTCCTTCCCACCAGCTGGATGGACCGGCAGCTGCTTGGTGGGAGAACTACACCACCACATACCCCATGGAGAATGTGACTTGGGCTCAGTTCTAGCGGGTGTTCCGCACTTCTCATGTCTCAGCTCGAGCCATGAGTCTGAAGAAGAACGAGTTCCGCAGCTTGCGCCAGGGAGGACGCATGGTATATCAGTATGTTGGTGAGTTCAGTAAGTTGGCCCGTTACGCCCCAGAGGACGTGGCCACCGATGCAACCAAGCAGGAGAAGTTTCTGGCGGGACTGAATGATGAGTTGGGAGTTCAGTTGACTGTGGCAACATTTGCGGACTACCAGGAGCTGGTTGATAAGGCTACCATTCTTGAAGGCAAGCACCAGTAGATGGAGAATCGTAAGAGGAAGTACGGTCATGGGAATTATAACTCTATAGTTCAACAGAAACCCCGCTACAGCCTGTACTCAGGAAGTTCTAGATCAGGCACTAGCAAGTTTGGAGGGAATCACCATAACCATGGTTGCCACATTCATCATGGGGGAAATGGACACAACCACCATGGTCACAAGCAGGGCAATGGTAATGGAGGAAATGGCAATCAGCAGCATTTCAATTCTTCCACACCGATGAAGAAGGACCTGAGTCACATCACCTACTTCAAGTGCAAGAAGACAGGTCACTACTCCAATGAGTGCCCTGAGGCGCAGAATGGAAATGGAAATGGCAATGGGAATTCTGGAGGCAAGAAGCCCAATCCTTTCACTAAGGGACATGTGAAACATGTCAATGTGGAAGAGGTTTATGAGCAGCCTGACGCAGTGATTGGTAAGTTCTTGGTTAATTCATTTCCAGCACACATTCTTTTTGACACTGGTGCATCGCATTCATTCATATCAAGGGGATTTGAGAATAAACATAAGTTGCCTACCATAGCTCTTAAGTCATCCATTCTAGTGTGTTCCCCAGGAGCCGAGTCTATGGCTAGTCAGGGATGTTTCCAATTGCCTTTGAACATAGGGGGACATGTTTTTCCCACAGATATGATTATACTAGAATCGCAAGGGTTGGATGTAATCCTAGGGATGGATTGGATGTCCAAGTATGAGGGAAACATTGATTGTGCTAGTAGATCGATTTTTCTCACCACCCCAGAGAGGAAGAGGATCAAGTATGTCTCTAGGCTTAAGCCTAAGAGGACTCAGGTGAACTCTCTTACGTGAGTTGTCCAGGAAGAAGTACCAGCGGTGAAGGATTATCCCGATGTATCTCTGGATGAGTTAACGGGTATGCCGCCAGATTGGGAGATTGAGTTTTTGATTGAGTTGCTGCCAGGCACAGGGCCTATCTCCAAGAGGCCGTATGAATGCCTACTAATGATTTGGAGGAAGTCAAGAAACAGATTAAGGAGTTGCTAGAGAAAGGGTATATTCGCCCGAGTTCATCACCTTGGGGAGCCCCAGTACTTTTAGTGGAGAAGAAGGATGGAACCTTGAGAATGTGTGTGGATTACCGCTCTTTGAATAAGGTGACCATCAAGAACAAGTATCCCCTCCCGATGATCAATGACTTGTTTGACCAGCTAGAAGGAGCTAGTGTTTTCTCCAAGATCGATCTTCGATCGGGTTATCACCAATTGAAGATCCGTGAGAAGGATATACCCAAGACCGCTTTTACCACAAGGTATGGGCTTTATGAGTATACAGTCATGTCCTTTGGTTTGACTAACGCCCCTGCCTATTTTGTGAACATGATGAACAAAGTATTCATGGAGTTCTTGGATAAGTTTGTTGTGGTATTCATTGATGACATATTGGTTTTCTCCAAGAATGAGGAGGAACACGCTAAACATCTGCGCTTGGTTTTGGAGAAACTCAGAGAACATCAGCTTTATGCCAAGTTCAGCAAGTGTGAGTTTTGGCTCAAGGAAGTCGGATTCCTTGGACATGTTGTGTCAGGTGAAGGGATTGCAGTGGACCCTACCAAGGTAGAGTCAGACACCGAATGGAATGCACCCACCATAGTGGGCAAGATTCGTAGTTTCCTTGGACTTGCAGGATATTACCGAAGATTTATTGAAAATTTCTCCAAGATTGCAAGGCCCATAACAACGTTGTTGAAGAAGGACACCAAGTTCGTTTGGACTGAAGAGTGTGAAACCAGCTTTCAAGAGTTGAAGAAGCGTTTGGTTACAGCCCCAGTGCTAATCCTGCCTAATGTACACAAGGACTTTCAGGTGTATTGTGATGCTTCACGTCAGGGACTTGGAGGTGTTCCTATGAAAGAGGGAAAGGTTGTAGCTTATGCTTCACGACAGCTTCGACCTCATGAGTCGAACTATGCCACACATTATTTGGAGTTGGCAGCCGTAGTGCATGCATTCAAGACATGGAGACAATATCTTATTGGGAATCGTTGTGATGTTTACACGGATCACAAGAGTTTTAAGTATATCTTCACATAGAAGGAGTTGAATCTCAGGCAAAGGAGATGGTTGGAACTTATAAAGGATTATGACATGAGTCTGCATTATCATCCACGAAAAGCCAATGTTGTGGCAGATGCTTTGAGCCGTAAGAGTTATGTTAATACCCTTACTGCAGGAGGTTTACCTCAGGAGTTATGTGATGAGCTTAGAGACCTTCAATTGGAAATAGTTCCAAGAGGTTATGTTGCCGCACTCGAGGTGCAGTCCACCTTGTTGGGGAGAATCAGAGAAGCCCAGAAGTTGGACCAAGGTATTGCTGAGATGAAAGAAATGATGAGCAAAGGGAAATCAGAAGGGTTTCATGAGGATGAACATGGAACCATATGGTTTGAGCAATGGATTTGTGTACCCAATGACCCGGAGATCAGGAAGTTGATTCTTCAGGAGGCTCACGACTCACCATATTCGATACACCCAGGCAATACGAAGATGTATTTGGACTTGAAGGAATGTTTTTGGTGGGCCGGTATGAAGCGAGAAATTGCCGAGTATGTGGCAATATGTGATGTATGTCAGAGAGTAAAGGCAGAACATCAGAAACCAGCAGGATTACTTCAGCCGTTGCCGATACCTGATTGGAAATGGGATAAACTTGGTATGGACTTTATCACGGGGTTACCCAGGACCCGTTCAGGTTATGATTCCATTTGGGTGATAGTGGATCATTCGACCAAGGTTGCTCACTTCATTCCAGTGAAGACCACCTATACAAGTGCTAAGCTGGCAAAGATATATATGACCGGGATCGTATGTCTGCATGGAGTTACAAGGAGCATCATATCGGATAGAGGAACACAGTTTACCTCCAAGTTTTGGAAACAGTTACACGAAACTTTGGGTACCAGGCTAGAGTTCAGTACAGCCTTCCACCCACAGACTGATGGGCAGACAGAGAGAGTCAATCAGATTCTAGAGGGCATGTTGAGAGCGTGTGCGCTAGACCATGGGTCTAGTTGGGATGATAACTTACCCTACGCAGAGTTCTCGTACAACAACAGCTACCAAGACAGTTTGCAGATGGCCCCTTTTGAGGCAATGTATGGAAGAAAATGTAGGACACCTTTGATGTGGGATGGAGTTGGAGATCGCAAGTTGTTTGGACCTGATTTGATCAGGGATTATGAGGAGAAGGTCAAGTTGATTCGTGACAGACTTAAGATAGCACAGTCAAGGCAGAAAAGGTATGCCGATGCTAAACGCAAGGAAGTGATCTATGAAGTGGGAGATAGAGCATATCTTCGAGTGTCTCCACTTCGAGGTATTAAGAGATTTGGAGTCAAAGGAAAGTTAGCACCATGATTTGTGGGGCCATACAGAATTCTGGAACACAGAGGAGAGGTTGCATATCAGTTGGAATTACCAGAGGCTTTGTAAGGAGTTCATGATGTGTTTCATGTTTCCCAACCGAAGAGGTATCATGCAGAGATGGCGGACATTCCTTTGAGAGATACAGTGCCACTGGAGGCAATTCAGTTGGAGAATGATCTGACTTATGAGGAGAATCCTATTAAGATTCTTGAGACTGCACAGAGAATCACTTGTACCAAGATCATCAAGTTCTGCAAGGTTCAGTGGAGTCACCATACCGAGGAGGAAGCCACTTGGGAACAAGAGGAAGATCTTAGGCAGGACCATCCGCACCTTTTTGCTGGCCAACCCGAATCTCGAGGACGAGATTCATCTTAAGGGGGGTAGGTTCGTAACATCCTGATTTTATTAAATTTGTATGTGAATAGAATCATTCAATGCATATCATATTTCTTTGCATTTTGGAGTTTTTGAAATATTCAAATAATAGTTTTCCACTCGAGAAAAACAAATGAGAGGGGATACGATGACTTCCTCAAAATATAAAAAAGAGTGGGAAATTTTATTTTGAATATTACTTTAAGTTTTGGATTTGATTGGTATTTATTTTATTTGCAAAAAGTGCATTAGTTGCATTAGGAAAATTATTTTCAAAATGTTCGGCCCAGGAGCGCCCGACCAGCCCAGCTGGCCATTTTGGCCCAAGGCCGCCCGCGCGCCCGAAACCTCCCGCATCGGGCGACCGTCCGTAGCCCCCCTCGCTCGCTAACGCCGCCATCACTGAGTGGTGGGCCCCACTCCACCTCATCTCCCCCAACCTCCCGTTTTCCCTGCTCGGGTGAGCTCGCCGTCGCGCTTCCGCAACCGCCGGGCGAGGCCCCCGCGTATAATGCATATCCGCGGCACCCGCACGCCCTCCCCTCGCCTATAAATGCCCCGGGCTCCCCTCTGTCGACCTCGCCGTCCCGCTTCTCCCCACGCCGCCCATAGCCGCCGATGTCGCCATTTGCATCTCGCCGGAGCCGCGCCGCTCCGTCGTCCCTTCCATCGCCTGTAAGCCACCATGGCATCCCCTTCTTCGTCAAATGGCTCCCTGCGGCAAAATGCACCCGTTTGACAGCTTTCCTCCCCTAGGTTCCGTCGGAGACGCCGCACCATCAACGCTGGAGCCGCTGGAGCACCGAAGGCCGCCGTCTTCGCCCCGCCCCTTTCGGACGCCGCCGACGCACGCCGATGCCACCATCCGGACGCCCAAGCCACGCCGCACCTCCCCGTCTTCTTCCCCGACGTCAAGGACCACCGCAGCCGCCGCCCCCTTCATCACCGACGCCGCCCCACCGTCTTCATCATTGCCGGCCATCACCACCACCCACTGTGAGCCACCACCCCACCCTCGCCGTTTGGTCTACCATGGCCGGCCCAGATTAGATTAGGTCCATCTTTTTTATTTTGTGAAGAGGTACGCGGTTAACTGCGGTTCCCTTAGACCGTGCGGTTTATTTAAACCGAGCGTCGGTTTTCTTTAATTAGCCACCACTGTTGTTTTTTCTAATTTGGTGGCCGTTCGCCGTATAGTCTCCGCAGCGGACGCTGCTCGGCCAGCCAGGAGCTGCCGCGTGGCCAGGGACTTGTTTGCGATAGTTTTTTTTGTTTAGTCCCTATAATTAGCAAATTAGTCCCTTATCTTGGATTAGCCATAACTTTTAAACCGTAGATCCAAACTCGATGAAACCAGCGGCAAATTCTTTGTATTGTTTAGATCTATCCAGTAGTATAGTTTTTGCAAACTTTTGTCAGATTCAAATTTGAATTTATTCAGATTCGAATTCGAATTTCAAATGGCCATATCTCCCAAACCGTAGCTCCGATTAAGTTGATTCCTTTTGCATGCTGTCACCGTAGCAAAGCCCTATCACCTGGACCTTTGTCACAATAATTTTCACACACTAGAATCTGCCCTTTAATATTTTACTAGTATGCCTAGTATGCACTATATTTCACATCACTCTTTGAACCATAGGCCTATGTTGTTTTGCACTTTGAGTATTTCTGTAGTAGCTTAGTGTGTTGTATGTTCATTTGGTTTTTCCGAGACTTTTTGCTATGCATGTTCTTTTGGTTCTCTTGAATGTTTGCTTATGTTTGTTATCTTCTTTGTGATAGATTCCTCGGAGTGCGAAGAAGAATATTATCAGTCTTTAGAATTCAACCAGCAGTACCAAGGCAAGTTGCATCTTGATCATGTTTCATTACCTATGTTTTTATTATGCACTTAGTTCTTTGCGGTAGGACTACATGGTAGGAAACTGGTGCCGCATGACTTTGCCTTTCACCCAGTAGTTCATTGAGGTAGGTCTGAACCATATAACTTTGTCACCATCGTTTTACTTTATGTTGCTATGCTAAGTAGACGTGGATTGGGGAGTGATCATTGTAAAGTTTGAGTGACAATGTAGTAAATAGGACTTAAGTTAATTAATGAACTACCTGGGCGGAAACTTGTTGGAATGGTGGTGAAGTACAGTGGGGCACACATGGGAAATCCATGGTGGTGCTCCACTAGTGGACCGTTTGCTCAGGCTCGAAGAGATCAACCGTATTCCCATATCTAGAAGCTTACGTGTGCAGCCACAAGCCAATATGGGCTCTGGCCTAGTTGAGTAGTTACTGTGACCCATTCCGGGATGGGCTAGTAGATGTAGAATGATGTAGGTGTACCGGCCTATCCGTGGGCTAAGGGGGAAAATTTTCTAAAGGCTATGTCTCGATCTTCCGATCATGGAGGTGGTCGAGTCTTGTGGGAAAAAGTGCGCAACCTCTGCAGAGTTTCAACCTAATCGATTAGCCGTGTCCCCGGTTATGGACAACTTGAGCATCTAGTAGTGGAAATGTCGGGAGATCTCCTCACCTTTAAATTAAACAGTTGGGTTTTAAATGAAACTTGGGAACGGATGGAGTTCGGTTTGCCAACTCATCCCATGCAAATGTGTAGTAGTAGAATAACATCTTTTCTAATAGGGAAAAACTAGCTTTATGCAAAAACTAAGCTTAGAGCTTTCCACCAGCTAAATTGCATGTAAAAGTAGGTTCATTACACTATGATGTGACTTGCCAGTACATTCAATGTACTGACCCATTTGGCTACAACTTATCATGTTGTAGATATATCCGACGAGGATTAAGGTGCGATAGGTCGATATTCTACACTCAACCTTGCTCGTGGAGTTGGACTCATTTACTTCTTTGCTTCCGCAGTATTTGCTTATTGGCTCTATGCCCTATTTTGTAATAAATGTATTGCTCCTGGACTATCGATGTAATAAAGAGATGTGTGTTATTTCTGTTATTTCATCGAGTACTGTGTGTGCTAGCAAGTCGATCTAGGGACTAGCATGGTAAGCACAGACACTTCGACTCTTACCGAGTCGGGTCGCTACAGTTCGGGTCTAAGATATTGAGACCAGAACAGCTGCTCTGTAGAACTCCCTTCTTCGGCTTGATAGAACTCGGCAGCGTCTGATACGCTGCGCGGCAAATCTGTAAACGCCCCTGGAGAGCTCCAAATCCGGGTAAGTAAAAGGAACACTTCCTTCATAGATTTTGTTGGAGATATTACTACTGGACATAAACCGGCCAGGAGAGGCCGGATTATCCCCATGATGATTATCTTATTTGAAGCCCATGAAGACATGAATGATGGCGCTTCATGAAGGCCCAAGGCCCGAAGGCGGGTTAAGGCTTGTAGACATAAACTGATATTGATGTATACTTGTATGATAAGATAGGAGTAGAGACCGAGTCGGAGACGTTTATGATCCGGCCTCGGGACTCTGTAAACCGGCAGGCATCGACCTATGTATATAAAGGGACGACCCGGCGGCGGTTTAGGGACAAGACACAACAACTCGAGAGCCAGGCAAAACGGATTCGCTACCTGGTCAACGAAACCCTAAGCAATTCCATCACAACTAGAGTAGGCTTTTACCTTCATCATAAGGGGCCAAACCAGTATAAACTCTCGCGTCCTTTGTCCTCTTTAAACCCCTTTAAGCTAACACGTAGCGATGGCTCCATGACTAAGTCCTTTCACGAGGACATCTTCCATAACAAAACCTCGACAGTTGGCGCCCACCATGGGGCTATCGCATGATGGTTTCGAGTTCTTGAAGGGCAGCTTCGAAGGACTCAAGGGATACGCTATGGGCCGGATGACTAAAGGTCGTCGCGGCAGGCTCTACATCGACGATGCAGGATGGAGTCCCGAGGCCGGCTCAATTGAGTATGGGTACCGGGTCCCCTTTGGTTGAATTCACATCTTCATCGACAAGATCGGCGAACCGGACCCTGAGCCGGACATCTGCACCGACATCATCGAGACGGCTCAGCGTGCAAGCTATGCCCATGTTCAGCCCACCATAAAGCATGTCTTCATAGGTGTCATCCATGGAGCGAAATATGAGGATAGATCGACATCTGGTAGCGAAACCGTTGGCTGCTCTGATGACTAGTCTTCAACCGGAGAGACCGAGTCATTGTACCAGCTGCAGGATGGCCGGATTAGTGGAGGTTCCGATGTGAACAGTATTCCGGACCCCCTTGATCTACCAAGCCGGGTCGCGATCTTCATGGCCGGTACACAATCAGCGTAGAACTCTTCTACCGCTGCGGCAATGATCTCCGGTTCAGCAACAACAACACCAGCGGGAGAAGGGGGCTCTGCGCCGCCTCCGGCTCAGGTTTTGTCCGATTTGTTTGACGCTTTGGCAACGTTGCTGGCAGTAGAGGTGGACACGGCAAACCAGGATCATCACAACGCAGAGATTGCAAAGGTGAAGGATTAGATAACTCAAGCTAAAGTGGACCTGGCGGTGGAGAACACCAGGATGGCTACAGAACAGGCCGAGTTAGAGGCTCAGGCCTACCGGCTTATGCTGGATCGAAGTGCGTCAGATGATGTCATGAGAAGAAGATACCTGTCGCACCTCCTGCTGGTTTTTGAGGCAAGAAATCTCTTTAACATGCTAGGAGCAGGCACCAGCAACCAACCAGTGATAAACCGGGCAGAGGCGCCTGGGACCGGGGCACTGGTTCAGCCTTGTGCAGTGGATCTGCTGCCTCAGCCTCGTCAGAACGATATCCCATCATGGCACATCTCAACGCCTTGGTAGCGGTTGAAACACGATGGGCTAGGGAGCTCCTTCAGATGGGCTTGACTCAGCAGCAGGCTTATTCATATAGCCGCGAAAGGATTCATTCAACTCCCCGCCCAAGCCGAAGCTACAACAGGCATATCAATGAATCGGCCATATCAAGCAGTGCGCAGAATTGTAATCTGCCCCGTGGCAATAACCCGATGGGTGGCAATGCTCAGGATGTAGTGGATCACGCTAGGGCACGTCGAGAAGCCGAGTTAGCGGCACAACACGAAGCTCCGATTCATCAAATTATGCCGGTTCGTCAGTTCACTCCAGTTCGGCCAACAACATCGGTGGAACCAGGGGTTACCTCCAGTTCTTTGGGAGTGTCATGTCTTGTCCCAGCACTGCGGAACGTACGGTTACCCTGGGATTTCAAAGGCCCACGTAAGGTGCCAAATTACACCGCCGATTTATCCCCTGAGTCATGGGTGGAGAGCTATGAGATGGCAATGGACATGATGGATGTGGACAAAGAGGCGTGTGCCAAATACTTTACCATGATGTTGGAGGGAACAGCTCGCACATGGTTGAAAAATCTGCCATCCAACTCTATTGGATCGTGGGCCGAGTAAAGGGCCCGGTTTATCCAGAACTTCAAAGATACGTGCAAGCAGCCCATGTCCATCATGGATTTAGCTGCCTGTGTCCAGGAGGAAGGAGAATCAACAACTCACTAGGTGTGCTGGGTTTCGGAGATTTTGCAATCATCAGACCGCATCAACGCTGACACAACCGTTTTAACATTGGAAGGCAATTGCCGGTTTGCACCTTTGAAGCTGAAATTGGGACGGCTCAAACGCCATTGCAATGACATGGGAACACTTATGGCGGCTCTGGTGAAATATGCCGACTCCGATAGTACCAAAGACCCCGAGTCTGAGGATGACAAGATAGGGAAGGGAAAAAGAGTGGTAGCACCAAGGGGCAGCAACATAACCCAGCGGGTCATGGGAAAAATGGTAAACGCAAGGCAGATAATAGCATGGACTTTGTGGCTAACACCAACAGCCAGGATAATGGTCAGCGGCGTAAGGATAAACCACCCCAGCGGTGTGGAGGGTCAGGCCCCAATCTGGAGCGCCTGTTAAACCAGCCTTGCCCAAAGCACGGATCAAAGGAGAGGCCAGCTACGCATCTTTGGAAGGATTGCTTCATCATGAAGGAGTTCAAAAATTCAAATATTTTTCAATATGACAATGGACCGCCCGGCGGTTCAGGAGGCGGTTTCCATGTGCCGGGTTATGGTGGTGGTAGTTCCGGTTCAGGATTCTAGGGCAACCAAACCGGACATGGCAATCAGAGCAGCTAGGGCAACCAGGGAGGTTACAACCATCAGGGGAATCAACAGCAACAGCAATCGGGTTATCAGAGCAATCCAAGGTAGTTGAACAGTGGGCAGTATCATGTCTTCACCACTAGCTTAGGTAAGCGCGATCAGAAGCTTCATAAAAGAGTCGTGAACTCCGTTGAACCGGCGGTACCTTGTTATCTGTGCTGGTCTGAACAGCCCATCCTGTGGAGTCGAGAGGATCATCCACCCCGGGTTGACAATCTGGGTCATCTGGCTTTAGTGGTGGCACCTCAGGTTGGGGGGTATAAATTTACCAAGGTGCTTATGGATGGAGGATGCAGTATCAATATCCATTACTATGAAACCTTTCGTCGCATGGGGTTAATAGATAAGAATCTTAAACCGTCGAACACTATGTTTCATGGGGTAGTGCCTGGTAAATCGGCATACCCAGTTGGCAAGGTAGCTCTGGAAGTTGCTTTTGGAGACGATCATGATTCAAGATCAGAGGTGTTGACTTTTGAAGTGGTGAAAATCAAGAGTCCATATCATGCCCTGTTTGAATGGCCGGCTTATGCTAATTTCATGGCAAGGCCCTAGTATGTTTATCTGCAGCTCAAGATGCTGGGTCATAAGGGGACCATCACGATGCATGGGAGCCGGAAGATTGCCTTGGAATGTGAAGAGGGTGATGCAGCTTATGCTGAGTCAGTTTGTGCCACAAAGGAGCTGAAATTTTATAAGGACAATGTTGATCAGGCAGATATGACTTCTTTGAAAAAGCCAACTACTGAGCATGATCCGGTCCTGAAATTTAAATCGGTTGAGGAGACTAAGCTAGTTGACTTTGTTCCTAGCGATTCATCAAAGCAGTTCAGCATCAGCGCTAACCTGGATCCGAAATAGGAAAACGCGCTCATCAAGTTCATCCGTGAGAACCGGGACATCTTTGCATGGAAGCCGTCTGACATGCCAGGTGTACCGACGGAACTCGCTGAGCACACCATCAATATAGATCCTAAGTTTAAACTGGTTAGGCAATTTCTTCACCGCTTCAACGAAGAAAGGCGTAAAGCTATTGGCGAGGAGGTAGCCCGGCTTTTGGCAGCATGGTCTATTGTGGAGGTCTTTCACCCTGAGTGGCTAGCTAATCTGGTGCTGGTACTTAAGAAAAATGGCACTTGGCGTATGTGTGTGGATTACACAGACTTAAACAATGCCTGTCCAGCTGACCCCTTTGCTCTCCATCGTATCGATCAAATTATTGATGCTATAGCAGGTTGTGACCATTTGTGCTTTCTGGATGCTTATTCCGGTTATCATCAGATCAAAGTGGCAGTTCAGGACCAGTAGAAGACTGCTTTTATAACTCCCTTTGGAGCCTTCTGCTATGTATCTATGCCTTTCGGGCTCAAGAGTGCCAAAGCAACTTATTAGCGCTGCGTCCAAAATTGTCTGCATAAACAGATTGGGCGCAATGTACATCCATATGTCGATGATATTGTGGTGAAGTCCAGAAAGGAGTAGACATTTATAGGTGACTTGAAGGAAACTTTTGATAACCTCCGGGTTTATAAGATGATGCTTAATCTGGCTAAATGTGTCTTTGGTGTACCGTCAGGTAAGCTTTTGGGTTTTCTGGTGTCTAACAGGGGTATTGATGCTAATCCGGAGAAGATCACGGCTATCACATCTCTGGCTAAACCGGCATGCATTAATGATGTTCAACGTTTGGCGGGACAGATTGCAGCCTTAAGCCGGTTTATCAGTCGCCTTGGAGAGAATGCTATCCCTTTGTATCAAATGCTAAAGAAAACGGATCACTTCGTCTGGTGTGATGTTGCTGATGAAGCACTTGAGGATCTGAAGAGACAGTTAGCTAAGCCACCTGTCCTTGCGGCTCCGGTTGATAAGGAGCCCTTATTACTATATGTGGTTGCTAATGCCCGAGTTGTTAGTGTGGCTATTGTTGTGGAGCGCAAGGAGGCTGGGAAAGAGTATCCGGTTCAACGGCCAGTTTATTATATCAGCGAGGTGCTTATTGAGTCCAAACAGAGATACCCACATTGGCAGAAGCTAGTGTATGGGGTTTTTATGGCAAGCCGGAAGCTCAAGCATTATTTCCAGGGTCATCCTATCACAATGGTCAGTTCAGCCCCCTTGGGAGATATCATCCAAAACAGAGAAGCAATTGGCCGGATTGCTAAATGGGCTATTAAGCTTGGACCTCACGGGCTAAAGTATACGCCTCGCACATCAATCAAATCCCAAGCACTTGTGGACTTCATCAATGATTGGACAGAGTCGCAAGCACCAGAGGAAAAGCCAGACAACACTTATTGGACTATTCATTTTGATGGGTCCAGGCAATTGGAGGGCTCGGGGGCTGGAGTCATATTAACTTCCCGATGAGGTGATAAGTTTTGTTATGTTCTCTATTTAATGTTCCCTTGTACTAATAATGCAGCTGAGTACGAGGCCTTGCTCCATGGTCTTCGGATCGCTAAGGAAATGAATTTAAGTAGGGTTAAGTGCTTTGGTGACTCAGACCTGGTGGCTCAGCAGGTATCTGGCACTTGGGATTCCAAAGATCCACTCATGGCAGCATATAGATGATAGGTGGATGAAGTGGCTGGTCATTTCAAGGGTTATCAAGTTGACCATATAGACCGGTGAAAGAGTGAAGCAGCAGATGCTTTAAGTCTCTTAGGTTCTCAACGTAAACCGGTGCCACCCAATACCTTTCTAGATGTGTTGCATAATCCGTCAGTCAAGATACCTACGGAGGAGGATTTGGCTGTCCCTGACCCCGAGGCTCAATTGGCGGCGGCTCTTCATGTTATTTCGGATTGGACGGTCTCGTACCTGGCATACATGAACCGGGCCGAGTTACCAGAAGATGAAACCTTGGCCCGGCACATAATCCGGCGATCCAAGTTTGTGACCATTGTCAATGGGGAGCTACATCATTGCAGTGTCACAGGAGCATTTCAGTGTTGTGTATCTCCTCAAGAAGGTCGTGAGATTTTGTGTGAGATCCACGAAGGAGATTGTGGTCACCATGCTGGTTCAAAATCTTGGGTGGCTAAGGCTTTTCTTCATGCTTCTATTGGTTGACGGCTCATGCTGATGTTGAGGATTTGGTAAGGAGGTGTGACGGTTGTCAGAAATTTGCACGCCATGCTCATGTTTCGGCCCATTAATTAAGAATGATTCCAATAACTTGGCCATTTGCATCTTGGGGGCTCGATATGGTTGGACCTTTTAAGAGGTCCAAGGACAAGAAGACCCACCTGCTGGTGGCAGTTGATAAGTTTACCAAGTGGTAGAGGCAGAGCCAGTTAGTAAGTGTGATGCGGCCACGGCGGTTTAATTCATCAAAAAGGTGATATTCCGGTTTGGTTTTCCACACAGCATTATGACTGATAATGGTACTAATCTGTCCAAAGGTGCTATGGAAGAATTTTGTCAACATGAGCACATCCGGATTGATATGTCATCAGTGGCTCACCCCCAATCTAATGGTCAGGCAGAAAGGGTCAATCAAGACATTTTGAGAGGTATCAAACCCCGGCTTATGGTTCCTTTAAAGCGGACGTCGGGTTGTTGGGTGGAGGAGTTACCTTCCGTGTTATGGAGTATCAACACCACACCAAACAGATCTACGGGTTACATGCCTTTCTTCATGGTTTATGGAGCAGAGGCAGTCTCCCTAGTGACATACGTCATGACTCACCCCGTGTGGCGGCTTATGTTGAAGCTCATAATGAAAAAGCACGTCAGGACTCATTGGACCTGTTAGATGAGGAGCGTGATCTTGCGGCGGCACGTTCGGCGATTTATCAACAAGATCTGTGACGTTATCACAGCTGGCGGGTTAAAACCAGAACTTTTCAAGAAGGCGATCTGGTGCTCCGGCTCATCTAGGATCAGACTGACATTCACAAGTTGTCCCCACCTTGGGAAAGGCCTTTTGTGGTCAGCAAAAATTTGCACAATGGATCATACTACCTTATCGATGTTTGAGAGCACAAGGACTCACGTAAATCGGAGGAGGAGACCCAGCGGCCGTGGAATATAGCTCATCTTCGGCCTTACTATACTTTAGCCATAGGCTCTTTTTATGTACATAATTATGATAATGTATATATTATGATCAATATAACAAACCGGGGCCTCAGCTAAAGCGGGGTCTATGTTGTTTTACATCAAGTATGTTTACATGGGGGCTTATGTTCATAAAGCGGAGTTCTACCGATTCGGCTTATCATGTCACACGTAAAAAATCACTAGGGGGCTTGGTCGTATCCGAAGCTTGGCTACACCTCTTGATCGGCTTCAAGCCAAAGGGAAATCACTAGGGGGCTTGGTTGTATTTGAACCATAGCTACACCTCTTGATAGGCTTAAGGCCAAAAGGAAATTATGTGGAGCCAAAGAGAGTGTTGCACTAGCACAACTCAAACATAGGCACCCACCAAGCATAGCTCAAATGTTGCTTGGGGGCTCTTTGCTTCTCAAAGAACAAAGAGTCTGCACCCTTGAAATAGGCTATCAAGCCAGGCTTGGAAGCCAGGTGTATTCACCTAAAACCCCGGGTTATCCTACCTCTTTAAGTAAGCCACTCTGTCCAGGTAAACCTGGTATTACCCATCGAATGTTTGACAAGTCAATCTCATAGACCTTGAACTTGTCAAAGTTAAAACGATGATTTGTTAAAGATTGAGGTCCATCTTAAAAGGCTTTGAAAAATGGTTTAACTCAGTGGCCTGGCAGCCCATGAAAAGCCTCGATTTAGGGCCTGGTAGCCCATGGAAAGCCTTGCATATTCTTCTTGTATTTTTTGCAAAGTGATTCTTCTCTTTTGATAAAATTCATAAGTGTTTTCTAATAAACCGGCGTTTATTACAACCCGGCGTGGCTTACAATGCTACATTGTTAGTACATGATCAGCTATAATCCGGCCTTTATTGTTCCGGTCTGGTTTTGATTACAAGTCACTAGTATTATATGGATAAAATTGGTGTTTATCATAACCCGGTACGGTTTTATCATAAACCGGCAAACCTGGAAGGAGTCATCTATACTCCAGATTAGTGTTATCACCCGTTTTATAATAACCATGGGTCACAATGAGGTAACAGTATTCTTTATTTTATATCTGGTTGTTTTTAAACAGCCTTGGCTTTACACCTAGGCTATATATTTGGGCATCATGACTCGTCTAGTGGTAAACCGCTAGGACCCTTTCAATCTCTTGTATGCAGGAACAAGTTAAAATACAGCCACTGCGTATTATGTATATAACAAAGATCCCAAAAGCATGGCGAGTTATCAGTATCAAGCAAAATAAGTATGCTCGAAGGCATAATAGACAAGTGTTTGAACTAGCCTATTACAAGGCGTTTTAATGCCCATACTGGATAATTGTTTCAGTAAGAATGGTAGGCTATGACAGACTAAACCGGCCTCCGGTTCAGGATTCATCACCAGGACGACTTGAAGATTGAGGGTCATCTTGAGTCGGTGCATCCTCCTCCTCTCTACCCATTGGCTGGAAATCAATCGTTGTCCAATCAATTCCAGATAAAGCTTGCAACATGGCTTCTTCACTTATAAGGGTGGAAGGATCAATGTCAGGGGCATAAGTGTGCTTACAAATTGGCGGAACAAGATCTTCTACATCATGTGTTGGCGCAGGATATCTTTCCTGATCAGCATCATAACCGGCTGGTAATGAGACAGATCCGTTTCATCCGCCAATTTGCTTGCTATGGGTCGCAGTTCCCTTGTCAGCCTTCGGAGATCATCATTGTTGAATTCTAAGCCGTCTTCCTTTACGCCGGGATAGCCTTGGCGAATATATGCCGGTTCAACATCTGGAATCCATGCCTTGGCCCGGATTAGCGCAGTCAGCGCGCCTGACCTTGCAGCTGATCTTTTAAGTTAATCCAACCGGGCAGGCAACATTGACAGCTTCTCGATGGTTTCTTTTATCAGCGTTGGAGGAGGCCGGTTATAAGCAGGAGTGCAAAAAGCACGTTGGGATCCGGAATATAGCTGCTCTATCAAAGTATAGGCAGCCTTCAGCTTCATCCGCATGTCAGAGCCCATACGGGTAATGCGGGTCCCTGTGACATTGCAAGCATCAGTAAACCGGTAATTGATACGGTAAAATGACTTGAAAAACATCAGTTGAGGACACTTACCAAATATAGCAGAGGTCATAGAATTTATTTGCCATTTTAAACCGGTAAGTTCTTCGACCACCGGTTTAAGGGCAGCTTCTGCGTCTTTGGCCCTCTTTGCTAAAGTGGCCTTTTCTGTCTCCCAATCTGCACGTTCCTTCTTAAAGGTTTCCTTGAGCTTCTCCACGGCTGTTAAGGCATTGGTCAGTTCTTCCTTGGCTTTAGAAGCCTCTGCTTGCTGAGATTTAATGTTCTCTTGAAGATCAGCAGTTTGGGCGTCCTTTTTGATCAGCTCAGCCTGTAAAGGAAATACATATCATCAATGGGCTGTATATATTTGAAGTACCAAGCGTATAACAAGTTATGCACTTTGCACTTGGGGGCTAATTCCTACTCGCTTCATTCTAGAAAATTATTTCAAGTCCCAAGTGTAATGCAAGCATTATTCTTGCCATTTGGGGCTAATGTACATCTGCTCAAAGTAACAGTGCTTAAAGTCCCGGTTCACCTTGGAAAGATAAACCAGCCCTTGGGGACTACACAGGCGAAAGTTACGAGATTACAATGCTAAAGTACTGATTCAATTTTGAAAGGATCAACCGACCCTTGGAGGATAAGTATGCAGAGTCGTGGTATTATGAAGTCCCGGTCTTTTATTACTATCATAAATCTACCCTTGGGAGCTACTGGAATTGGTACTTACGATTGGACTTAAGAGAGAAAAGGATTTGTAATTACCTCATAACGTTCCTTCATCAAGTTCACTAAACCGGCTTCGTAGTCACGGTTTGTGTACAGGCAGTTTAAAAAACCAGAATGGAGCTCCTGGGCATTGAGGTGCGCATAGATTGATAAATCAGTGTTCCATTTGCCTTTCTCCGTGGCAGCACGTTCTTCTTTGGCACTATGTTTTGCTAATGCAACAGGACGGCTAGGGGAGGTGTGGCCAACGCCAGTAATGATAACATCAACTTCCTTGTCACCAGCAGCCTTTACTGGAGTTGGTGGAATATCAGTAGCCTTAACCGGACTAGACGATCCATCATTAGTACAGA
The DNA here is from genome assembly GCA_034509565.1 of Triticum monococcum. Lineage (NCBI taxonomy): Eukaryota > Viridiplantae > Streptophyta > Magnoliopsida > Poales > Poaceae > Triticum > Triticum monococcum. The sequence goes on along the minus strand of CM067847.1, from coordinate 208,646,993 downwards.
CTGGACTTGCCGGTTTATCCGCTTGCATTGCGGTATCAACTTCTACTTGTTCATTAAAGACATGATCTAGAGGTGGCGGGTTATCAAGCGTGGCATCAGCATTTGCTCTTTCCGGTTCTAGAATTGTCTCCGGCTCAACAACCACATGGTCATCAGACAGTTTATCTACACGACCCTTCTTACTGGGTCTGGCCTTGGCTCTGAAAGAGAAAGATATACATATCAACATAGCACATAAGTATAAAGCATCAAAATAGAGAAGAGCCTAAGGCATTTACCCAGGGACGGCCTTGAGGGGTGGAAGCTGTGTGGCAGTTGACTCGCCGGATGATGAAGGTGGCGTTCCCTGATAATTCAAATCAGATGGATTAAGAGGCTGTCGGAAATAACCTGCCTTGGGATAAGAAGTATTGGAAGTATTTGAGACCTCAAATTAGCGCTTCCGAACCAGGGTATTTGGTAGACCGGTTGAGGTGATTACTTGGATGCTATGACGGGTTGTGCGCCGTGCTTCGTGTTGCTGCTTCTTCAAAAGAAAGTTTTGGTCCAAGTAAGCTAGGGTGTGAGAAAATCTTACTTTCCAAATTGCTTGACGGATTTTTTGTGTTGGCAGAGGGTCCGAACCGGAGGAAAGGATAATTACCTCAACGTAGTCAGCTTGGCTCCCCTTGGCGTCATCCTGATAAATATCATTGTCAATGAGGTGTATGAAAAGTGAACCAAGAGAATCAAGTTCTGTAACATCCCAAATTTTCAATTTGGAATGTTATAAATTAGATCATCATGCATATCATATTTTCTTGCATTTTGTCGATCCTAGAAATTTCACGCAACTCAAAGACCCTCGGAGAGAGTTGGAGATTTCGTCATTTTCATATTTGAGTCTTCTCAAATTTCGAAAAGAGGATCATTGGATTTGTCGGAGTTTATTTGCCTTTTATTTGGATAGGGAAAAATGTGCGTTTTCAAAAATTTGCATTTCAGGCTCGGAGAAAAGTTCATTTTGTTCGACTCATTTTTAGGAGTCGGGGAAAATTTACTTTATTAGTTTTGGAGTCCGGTAGAATTGCTTTTTCTGTGTTTTTCCGCGCGCAGAACCGTTTTTAAAAAAAATCCCGAGTGCCCTGGGCCAAAGGCCCAGCCGGCTGGGCCAGCGCCAGCGCCGCGCCGCGCGCGCCCAGGCCAGGGAGCCACCGCCGCTGCCCTTTTTGGAGTCCTAGTAGGACTTTAGTCCTACTCCGTTTTTTAGACCTTTCCTATTCCTACTCTAATTCTTGCCCCCTACCACAAGCAAACCCCTCCCCCTCACCTATATAAATACCCAAGCCCCCCTCTAAACCCACACCAAAACTCAAGCTCCCCAAGCCGCACCCCGCGCCGCGCCCCTTGCCCCGCGCCGCCCTGCATCACCCGCGCCGCCGCCCTTGTAGCGCCGCCGCCGCCGCCGCCGCCCTTGCTCGCCGCCGCCGGAGCCCCGTTTGCCGGAGACATCGCCGGAGGTACCGCGCCGCATCTTTTTTCTTTTCCTCGGATCGGTTGTCTTCTAAATCTTTCCGATTCTTTTCTTCTCTTCCGATTCGTTTTCTAGATCGGTTCTTCGTTTCGATTTCTTTTCCGAAACCCTAGATCGGATTCGTTCTCTTTTCCGATTTAGTTGCCTAGCGACCGTTCGCCGGACCGTTCGTCCTAATGAACGTGTTCACCGGATTCTTCTAGGTTAACGAACGTCCGTTCGTTTAACCGTTCTTTTTTCTTTTCATCGGATTTATTCCGCGATCGCGATCTCAGATCCAATCTTCTTTCTAGTCTATCTTCTCGCTCGTTTATCGGAATCAGGTGATTCAAGCGCCTGGAGTTTCGTTCTGAAACCGCCGTTCCAACTAATCAACTTAAACCAGTTTTTGCTACGGTAAAATTTGACCTAGTTTCAACTTGCTAGAACCGAGTTGTTTTTTCCGCCGTTTGTTTTCGGTTTCTTTGTTCGGTTCTTTCTTTCTCTCTTTGCAACCGGAGTTCTTAAGTTGAACTTTCTGCTTCGATCTCTTGTTCAAGTTTTACCTGTGCATTAGATCAGTACTTATTGTATGCTTGTTGTTTGTCTGTGATAGATTACCCGGATTGCGCCACCTGTTACTTCGAATCTCTAGGACTCGCGGATCATCAGCAAGGCAAGTAACACTTTGATCATACCTTTTCTAGAACCCAGTTTTATTGCATTAGATCCATCCTCACACATTGCATGATTAGGATCTAATTAAATTGTGGGATGGGAAGGAGATGAGGTAGTACCTAGTACCTATTTATCATGAAACCTTTGGGAGTTACTTCTACGTTTGCTTATTATGCCATGCTATGCTAGTAGACGCGGATTGGGTGAGTGATATACATGACAGATGTGAGATTGATAATTTTAATGGTTTATCTAAGGTGGCAACTTAAACACACATCTGGGTGGATTGAGGCACCTGATTTCTATCAGGACTTGCCTGTTTTATGTTGGACCGCCACCCAGGCTCAAAGGGATCATAAGATCTTTCATGCTAAATACTTACGTGTGCAGCCACAAGCCAATATGGGCTCTGGCATAGTTGACTAAGTCGTGCGAACTCTTATAGGGGTAGACTAGCAGATGTAGGGGATGTAGGTGGTACGGTCTACTCCATCGTAAGGTGCTAGCGCTTCTGAAAGACTGTGTCTCGGTCATCCATTTCTCAAACACCATGTAGTGCGAGAAATCCAACGGAGGCGATCGAGTCTTGTGGGGAAAAGTGCGCAAACCTCTGCAGAGTGTAACAAACTAATCATGATTAGCCGTGTCCCTGGTTATGGACAATCTTGAGTATCTAGTACTTGAATATCATGTGAATCTCATCATGTTACTTCTAATTAATATTGTTGGGTTTTAATTGTTCACTTTTAATTGGGATTGAGAATGCTGTCAACCATTCTCAATGTTTAAAAACCACCCTGATAGTTAAATAAATGTATTCCTTTGCAGTAGGGAAAAATTGGCTTTACGCAAAACTATAACCATAGAGCTTTCCACCAGCCAAATATGCATATAGTATAGCTGTTACATTCCATCATTCTCCATGTGTTACTTTGCCAGCATATTCCATGTGCTGACCCGTTTCGGGCTGCAACGTTAATGTTGCAGGCTTTTCAAATGACGATTAAGGTGTTTTTAGGTCGTGGTTCTATACTCAGTGATGCCGTTGGAGTTGATGAACCCATTTATCTTCCAAGTCTTCCGTTGTTATCGTTATTAGATGGCCTTAAGCCATATTTATGTAATAAGTTCTCTTTGAAGACATCGATGTAATAAGTGTGTGATTGCCACTCTGCTATAAATCCTTCGATGTACTGTGTGGTGTCAGCATTACTGATCCAGGGATGACACCAGAGCATAGTAGACTTGATCCATTCGGGTCGGGTCGCTACAGAGATGGTATCAGAGCACACGCTGACTGTAGGACACGACCACTAAGTTAAAGCCATAGATCACTATTCTCTCCTCATTTTCTAACTCCTCATCTTTTCTACTCTTTAGGATGAAGGACGCGAAGATTAAGTACGCTCAACCGGATGAAGGCACACCTTTTGGATTTCACTTGAAGGAAGTCACCAAGTACCTAAACATTGGATTACCAAGTTTCACGGGAACTTTCAACGCCACTTTGCCTGAAGAGGAGCGCTGGAAGATTCAAGCTCACGTTCCGGGAAGGACATTCACGCCAATCACAAAGCCCATAGATAGTGTTTTCAATGCACCAACTTGGAGTCTAGGAAGAAGCATGGCAGCCCATATCACCATAGGACGCATTGGAGAAGTTTATCAAGAAAACCTCAATGACACTATCTACCAGATTTGTGAATGCCGAGATGAACAATGGGAGTTAGTCACCACCAAGAAGGATAGATTCATTGCAGCATTCATCCAGGAGTTAAACCAGCACATTCGACGCCACGAGAACCAGATGTGCAATGGTATGATGGAGTTGAAGAATGCGAAGACAAGGATCATCGAGCTAGAAGGATAACTAAAGGCTACACGCAAGGACTACATGGACAAGATCGTAGCTCTAGCAAGACACAACGTTGATCTTAAGCAAGAGATTGAAGAACTCAAGAGGGAGTTAGCATCCAGGAAGGAAGACATGTACGTCGCATGTCCGGACAACTACATCATCATCGACGACACCGATTCCGATCCAAGTGAACCCGACTTTGAAGACGAAGCTGGAGCGGACATCATGGAGTCTTCCACCGGTTCAAATTTTAGATGACCACCAAATATTAGTAGTATTTCCCCCATGTAAACACTATAGTTCAAGCACTTTTGCGATAGCTAGATCGATTGTAAGCCCGTGTTTGATTGAATGAAGTGATTTTGTGTGAATTTGCTCATGTGCATTGGGGTAGTGTTTTCTCTTTAGACCTCATTCTCTTCTTATATCTCTTCTTTTCTAAAACCCTCAAATGCCTCCGAGATGTGACCCCAGATTTACCATTAAGGATTGGATGTGATATTAGGCATGGATTGGTTATCAAAGTATGAAGGGAATATTGAATGCGCTAGTAAGTCAATTTTGCTTACAACGCTGGAAGGAAGAAGGATCAAGTATGTATCCCGGCATGTGCCAAATAGGACACAAGTGAATTGCCTAATAGGAGTAGTGCAGGAGGAAGTACCTGTGGTAAAGGATTTTCCTGATGTATTTCCTGAAGAGTTGCCAGGCATGCCACCGGATAGAGACATTGAGTTTTTGATTGAGTTATTGCCAGGTACAGGCCCAATATCAAAGAGACCGTACCGGATGCCAGCAAAGGATTTGGTAGGAATTAAGAATCAGATTAAGGAGTTATTGGAGAAAGGTTACATTCGCCCAAGTTCTTCACCTTGGGGATCACCCGTACTTCTAGTGGAGAAGAAGGATGGATCATTACGGATGGTTGTTGATTACTGTGGATTAAATGAAGTAACCATCAAGAACAAGTACCCACTGCCAATGATCAATGATCTGTTTGATCGTTTGCAAGGAGCTAAAGTGTTTTCCAAGATTGATTTGCGATCAGGGTACCACTAGTTGAAGATTCGAGAGCAGGACATACCTAAGACAACTTTCACCACAAGATATGGATTGTATGAGTATACCGTTATGTCATTTGGATTGACTAACGCACCTGCCTACTTTATGAACATGATGAACAAAGTGTTTATGGAGTTTTTGGATAAGTTCGTCGTAGTGTTCATTGATGATATCCTGGTTTATTCGAAGAATGAAGAAGAGCATAAGGAACATTTGCATTTGGTTCTGGGGAAACTAAGGGAACATTAGTTATATGCCAAATTTAGCAAATGTGAGGTTTGGTTGAAGGAAGTAGGATTCCTCGGACACGTTATATCCGGAGAAGGGATAGCAGTTGACCCCGCAAAGGTTGAGACCGTAACCAAATGGGAAGCACCAACGACAGTTGGAGAGATCCGGAGTTTTCTTGGACTCACAGGATACTACCGGAGATTCATCTAGAACTTTTCAAATATTGCGAAGCCTATGACGGAGTTGTTGAAGAAGGATACTAAGTTCAATTGGACTGAGGAGTGTGAGGCTAGTTTCCAAGAGTTGAAGAAACGATTGGTTACCTCACCAGTGTTGATTTTGCCAGATCAGACCAAGGATTATGAGGTGTATTGTGATGCTTCACGTCGAGGACTTGGAGCAGTGCTTATGCAGGAAGGAAGAGTTGTTTCGTATGCTTCACGACAACTAAAGCCTCATGAGTTGAATTATGCCACGCATGATTTGGAGTTAGCAGCTGTAGTGCATGCATTAAAGATGTGGAGACATTTCCTCATTGGAAATCATTGTGAGGTGTACACGGATCACAAGAGTTTGAAGTACATTTTCACGCAGAAGGAGTTGAATCTCAGACAAAGGAGATGGTTGGAGCTCATCAAGGATTATGATATGAGATTGCATTACCATCCGGTAAAGCTAATGTAGTAGCTGACGCATTGAGCCGTAAGAGCCACGTCAATACGATAATGATGGAAGAAATACCCAAGGAGTTAGCAGAAAACCTTCGTGAACTAAGTTTAGAGATAGTTCCGCAAGGCTATGTAGTTGCATTGGAGATTCAGTCAACATTGATGGATAAAATCAGAGAAGCTCAGAAATCTGACAAGGAGATTGCTTCTATAAAGGAGAAACTAAGCAAGGGAAAAGCAAAGGGATTTCGTGAGGATGAGCACGATAGCCTATGGTTTGAGGACCGTGTTTATGTGCCAAATGACCCGGAGATCAGGAAGTTGATTTTGCAAGAGGCACATGATTCACCATATTCGATTCACCCAGGAAACACCAAGATGTATTTGGATTTGAAGGAAACATTCTGGTGGACCGGAATGAAGAAGGATATTGCAGCATATGTAGCAGTTTGTGACGTATGTCATAGAGTAAAGGCAGAACATCAGAAGCCAGTCGGATTGTTACAACCATTGCCGATACCCGAATGGAAGTGGGATAAGATAGGCATGGATTTTATCACAGGACTACCCAGGACGAAGGCAGGATATGATTTGATAAGGGTAGTAGTTGATCATTTCACGAAGGTAGCACATTTCATTCCAGTTAAGACCACTTACACTAGTGCTAAGTTGGCAAAGATATACATGACTAGGATCATTTGTTTGCATGGACTTCCAAGGAATATTGTATCAGACAGAGGAACCCAATTTACCTCAAAGTTTTGGAATCAGTTGCATGAAACTTTGGGAACCAGGCTAGAGTTCAGCACCGCTTTTCATCCGCAGACAGATGAACAGACCGAGAGAGTTAATCAGATTTTGGAAGATATGCTGAGAGCTTGTGCACTAGATTATGGATCTAGTTGGGACGATAACTTGCCATATGCAGAGTTTTCGTATAACAACAGTTACCAAACCAGTTTGAAGATGGCACCTTTCGAAGCTTTATACGGAAGGAGGTGCAGGACACCGTTGTCATGGGACGAAGTTGGAGACCGTCAGTTGTTTGGACCCGATTTGATTAAAGAGTCTGAACAGAAGGTGAAGTTGATTCGTGATAGGCTCAAGGTAGCCCAGTCCAGGTAGAAGACCTACGTAGATTCTAAACGCAAAGAGACAGTTTACGAAACCGGAGACAGAGTTTATCTCCGAGTATCCCCACTTCGAGGAGTTAAGCGCTTTGGAGTTAAGGGAAAATTAGCACCTCGTTTCGTTGGAACATATAAGATCTTGCAACGTATGGGAGAAGTCGCGTATAAGTTGGAATTACCAGAGGGACTGTCAGGAGTTCATGACATATTCCATGTTTCTCAGCTGAAGAAATGTCACGCCGAGATGGCGGAGGTACCGTTAAGAGATACAGTGCCGCTTGAAGCAATTCAGTTGAAGGATGATTTAACATATGAAGAGAAACCAGTCAAGATTCTCGAGTATGCCAGCAGAGTCACCCACAGTAAGGTTATCAAGTTTTGCAAAGTTCAGTGGAACCACCACTCAGAGGATGAAGCCACCTGGGAGAGAGAAGAAGATTTGCTCAAGGACCACCCTCACCTATTTTCTAGCCAACCCGAATCTCGAGGGCGAGATTCATCTTAAGGGGGGTAGGTTTGTAACATCCCAAATTTTCAATTTGGAATGTTATACATTATATCATCATGCATATCATATTTTCTTGCATTTTGTCGATCCTAGAAATTTCACGCAACTCAAGGACCCTCGGAGAGAGTTGGAGATTTCGTCATTTTCATATTTGAGTCTTCTCAAATTTCAAAAAGAGGATCATTGGATTTGTCGGAGTTTATTTGCCTTTTATTTGGATAGGGAAAAATGCGCGTTTTCAAAAATTTGCATTTTAGGCTCGGAGAAAAGTTCATTTTGTTCGACTCATTTTTAGGAGTCGGGGAAAATTTACTTTATTAGTTTTGGAGTCCGGTAGAATTGCTTTTTCTGTGTTTTTCCGCGCGCGGGACCGTTTTAAAAAAATCCCGGGCGCCCTGGGCCAAAGGCCTAGCCGGCCAGGCCAGCGCCAGCGCCAGCGCCGCGCCGCGCGTGCCCAGGCCAGGGAGCCGCCGCCGCTGCCCTTTTTGGAGTCCTAGTAGGACTTTAGTCCGACTCCGTTTTTTTAGATCTTTCGTATTCCTACTCTAATTCTTGCCCTCTACCCCAAGCAAACCCCTCCCCCTCACCTATATAAATACCCAAGCCCCCCCCCTCTAAACCAACACCAAAACCCAAGCTCCCCAAGCCGCACCCCGCGCCGCGCCCCTTGCCCCGCGCCGCCCTGCGTCACCTGCGCCGCCGCCCTTGTAGCGCCACCGCCGCCGCCCTTAGCCGCCGCCGCCCTTGCTCGCCGCCGCCGGAGCCCCGTTTGCCGGAGACCTCGCCGGAGGTACCGCGCCGCATCTTTTTTCTTTTCCTCGGATCGGTTTTCTTCTAAATCTTTCCGATTCTTTTCTTCTCCTCTGATTCGTTTTCTAGATCGGTTCTTCGTTTTGATTTCTTTTCCGAAACCCTAGATCGGATTCGTTCTCTTTTCCGATTTAGTTGCCTAGCGACCGTTCGCTGGACCGTTCATCCTAACGAACGTGATCACCGGATTCTTCTAGGTTAACGAACGTCCGTTCGTTTAACCGTTCTTTTTTCTTTTCGTCGGATTTATTCCGCGATCGCGATCTCAGATCCGATCTTCTTTCTAGTCTATCTTCTCGCTCGTTTATCGGAATCAGGTGATTCAAGCGCCTGGAGTTTCGTTTCGCAACCGCCGTTCCGACTAATCAACTTAAACTAGTTTTTGCTACGGTAAAATTTGACCTAGTTTCAACTTGCTAGAACCGAGTTGTTTTCTTCCGCCGTTTGTTTTTGGTTTCTTTGTTCGGTTCTTTCTTTCTCTCTTTGCAACCGGAGTTCTTAAGTTGAACTTTCTGGTTCGATCTCTTGTTCGAGTTTTACCTGTGCATTAGATGAGTACTTACTGTATGCTTGTTGTTTGTCTGCGATAGATTACCCAGATTGCGCCGCCTGTTACTTCGAATCTCTAGGACTCGCGGATCATCAGCAAGGCAAGTAACACTTTGATCATACCTTTTCTACAACCCAGTTTTATTGCATTAGATCCATCCTCACACATTGCATGATTAGGATCTAATTAAATTGTGGGATGGGAAGGAGATGAGGTAGTACCTATTACCTGTTTATCATGAAACCTTTGGGAGTTACTTCTACGTTTTCTTATTATGCCATGCTATGCTAGTAGACGTGGATTGGGTGAGTGATATCCATGACAGATGTGAGATTGATAATTTTAATGGTTTATCTAAGGTGGCAACTTAAACACAAATCTGGGTGGATTGAGGCACCTGATTTCTATCAGGACTTGCCTGTTTTATGTTGGACCGCCACCCAGGCTCAAAGGGATCATAAGATCTTTCATGCTAAATACTTACGTGTGCAGCCACAAGCCAATATGGGCTCTGGCATAGTTGACTAAGTCGTGCGAACTCTTATAGGGGTAGACTAGCAGATGTAGGGGATGTAGGTGGTACGGTCTACTCCATCGTAAGGTGCTAGCGCTTCTGAAAGACTGTGTCTCGGTCATCCATTTCTCAAACACCATGTAGTGCGAGAAATCCAACGGAGGCGATCGAGTCTTGTGGGGAAAAGTGCGCAAACCTCTGCAGAGTGTAACAAACTAATCATGATTAGCCGTGTCCCTGGTTATGGACAATCTTGAGTATCTAGTACTTGAATATCATGTGAATCTCATCATGTTACTTCTAATTAATATTGTTGGGTTTTAATTGTTCACTTTTAATTGGGATTGAGAATGCTGTCAACCATTCTCAATGTTTGAAAACCACCCTGATAGTTAAATAAATTTATTCATTTGCAGTAGGGAAAAATTGGCTTTACGCAAAACTGTAACCATAGAGCTTTCCACCAGCCAAATATGCATATAGTATAGCTATTACATTCCATCATTCTCTATGTGTTAGTTTGCCAGCATATTCCATATGCTGACCCGTTTCGGGCTGCAACGTTAATGTTGCAGACTTTTCAGACGACGATTAAGGTGTTTTTAGGTCGTGGTTCTATACTCAGTGATGCCGTTGGAGTTGATGGACCCATTTATCTTCCAAGTCTTCCGCTGTTATCGTTATTAGATGGCCTTAAGCCATATTTATGTAATAAGTTCTCTTCGGAGACATCGATGTAATAAGTGTGTGATTGCCACTCTGCTATAAATCCTTCGATGTACTGTGTGGTGTCAGCATTACTGATCTAGGGATGACACCGGAGCACAGTAGACTTGATCCATTCGGGTCGGGTCGCTACAAGTTCTACCTATGCATCCGGTTCATCAGGGTCGTCATCAAGATCTAAACCGATTGGTTCGGTTGCCTTCCTCTTGGCAGATTTCTTGACAGCCTTCGTTTTAAGACGAGGAGCTTTAACCGTTTTCTCCTTAGGTTTCTCTTTCCAAAATGGGTCATCACCCTATTTAAAAAGATGGGCAGAGGGTATTAAAAGTTGTACAATTCAAAAATATCAAGTATAAATCGGAAGCAAAACAATTCTTAAAACGGCCGGTTTGTTCTGTGTGTAAAAGGGACTTAGCCCGGTCTTGCTACAGACAACTTCCGTTTCATTCAGCATTTTCTTGACAGACTCGGTAACTTCATCATCTGTTAGCTGAATGTCAATATGACGTTGGGAGTCTTTTATGTCACCGGTATACTCGCACATTAAACCGGAGCGGCGTCTTAACAGCAGGATACTCAAGGATAGCCAGCAACGAACAAAGTCCACACCTGTTAAACCATTGGCCATGAAAGCTCTAAACTTGGCGAGTTCTAGTGCATACGAGGCCCGTTCCTTGGCATTTAGTCGTTGCGGAAGCGGATGAGTGTTGGTAAGCCGGTGAGCAAGGTAACCAGGCAGAGGGTTCTCATCTTCAGGAGAAGTGTTCTTGCGATAGAACCAAGTCTGATTCCAGTCCTTTGGGTGACTGTGAAGTTTGGCGTGAGGAAAGCTAACATCCTTCCTTTTCTGAATGGAGACGCCACCGAGTTCAGTATTGGGCCTGTCTACGAATTCAGTGCGACGGTTTAAGTGGAAGAAATCCCGGAACAGCTCGACAGTCGGCTCTTCTTGTAGATAGGCTTCACAAAACACTTGAAAGTTGCAGATATTAGATATAGAGTTGGGTCCAATGTCTTGAGGGTGGATCTGAAAGCTGGCAAGAACATCCCGGAAAAACTTGGATCCAGGCGGTTTAAAACCACAGCCCATATGATCGGCAAACAGTACTACTTCGCCATCTTTGGGGGTAGGAGGATTTTCTGGACCGGGAACTCGCCACTAGATTTCATTCTTCTTTGGTAAGGTGCCAATTTTGACACATTCATTCAGTTGCTCCTCAGTAACTCGGGAAGGGACCCAATTACAGGAATAGAATTGTTTGGCCATTGCAAGTGAAGAGCTGGAAAAGATTACTGCCGGTTTATGATTCAGAAATGACAAAGCATAAAGGGTAACAGGTTGATAAAAAAAGGAATTCAAGCATGTAGAATTGTTAAACCGAAGGAAGTTATACACCGCCTACGACAGAGCATTTATAAATGGTAAAGCAATGAGCGGTTTACAAGGGGACTAATGGCATATGAAAGATTACTTTCTACAAGGATAAACCGCCTACACAGAAAAGGAAGATACAGATCTAAGGCAAAAATGACTAAGTGAGGAAAAACAGGTTTCACAAGATTGCATTGGAATTTTGGATCTACCGTAAGTCAGGAAAAGAAAAAATATCTAGACCTAAAAAAGTTTGGTCCTAAGGCAGTTCACAAAAGGTCCAAATCAAGTTCTTATGTGTTTAAGGTTTGGTTTGATGGCGGAAATAAGAATTACCATAGCTACTGCATGGAACGCATCAAGCTTGAGGTTTACTATCTATGGACTGGCGAAGAACACCAAGAGAGCGCCACGAACCCGTATGAACCCTAAGTGGATCTACAGGGGAGAGAAGGGAAAGACTTACAGCGGCTGTTGAAGCAGTGGAGGTGCGCCGCGTCTCTCTGGTGCGATCAGGTTGATGCAGCGGCCGACGGTGAGGCAGAGGTGAAGCTCGACGATGGCGGCGGCGCTCGGGTGCACGGGCGTCATGAGGAAGGATAAGAGATGGAAAGGCAACAGAAATAAAAGGAAAGGGATCCCCCGCCCTATTTATAAGGACAAAGAGAAAAGAGACAGACGCGGGAATCGAGGAGCCCAAAAATGGATATATAACGAGTTGTCGTTTCAATTATTGGATGCTCGTTAATAAAAGGGTATATTTGGCTTTAAATGAATAGGTGACGTCACGGCGGTTTACTACCAATCTGGAGGATGACGTCACGGCGGTTTACAAGATCTACGCGAAGGTGCAAGGGGAGGAATTTCTCGAAGTGTTGAAAATTGACATGAACAGGTTCAAATCAATCTGGGCCTAATGTTGGAGATATTACTACAGGACATAAACCGTCCAGGAGAGGCCGGATTATCCCCATGATGATTATCTTATTTGAAGCCCATGAAGACATGAATGATGGCGCTTCATGAAGGCCCAAGGCCCGAAGGCTGGTTAAGGCTTGTAGACATAAACCCATATTGATATATACTTGTATGATAAGATAGGAGTAGAGACCGAGCCGGAGACGTTTATGATTTGGCCTCTGGACTCTGCAAACCGGCAGGCGTCGACCTATGTATATAAAGGGATGACCCGGCGCGGTTTAGGGACAAGACACAACAACTCGAGAGCCAGGCAAAGCGGATTTGCTCCCCGGTCATCAAAACCCTAGGCAATTCCATCACAACTGGAGTAGGCTTTTACCTTCATCGTAAGGGGCTGAACTAGTATAAACTCTCGCGTCCTTTGTCCGCTTGAAACCCCTTTAAGCTAACTCGTAGCGATGGCTCCACGACTAAGTCCTTTCACGAGGACATCTGCCGTGACAAAACCACGACAGATTTCCTTTGCATAATGAAATCCTTACCCACCGCGATCTTCTTGGCCTCTTGGATCTCCTGAAGGGTGCTCTGGGCCTCGGCTCGAGCCTCTTGTGCGCTTCGGCGGGCGTTCGCAAGTTCGGACGCTTGCGTCTTAGAATGACGCTCCAAGGACTCGTACTTCTTGACGGCGTCCTGGAGCTCTTGCTAGACCTCACCGACTCGGGCCTCATGCTTCTCGCACGCGGCGCATTCCTTGGCCGCTTTGTCCTCCGCCTCGGCTAATGCCTTCTTGAGGGCCGCCACCTCCGTCGTGGCCCCTAACAAAGTTCATGATGCCTTATCAGTATGAAACATTCATCCTTCCTAAAATATACGCGCATGTCACTGCATACCTTGGCTTTCCTCCAGCTGCCTCTTTACGAGGCCGAGCTCTTTGTTGGCCCACTCCAGGATCAGCTTCAAGACAGAGACCTCTGCAGTATGAGCGGCAGAAGCCAGCAGCGACTCCTGCTTATTCACGTAGACATCTTATATTAGACTCCTGCAAAAATTGTTTTGATCCTCTGTTCGGCTTTTTCTTTCCGAACACCGAACGGAGCATCAGGGACTACTGTCCACACCGTGATATTCTTTCTACAATTATTACCTCAAAGCCTGTTAAAAGGCTAGCGCAGGCCTCGGTCAGTCCGATTATGGCGGACTAAACCTTTTCGATCACCGTATCCATAAGGACACGGTGTTCATCCACAATGGAGGCGCCTTGCAGCGTTTCCAGCAGATTATCCGGTGCCTCTGGGTGGACAGAGGTCACCGGTGGAACAGGCACACTTCCTCCTGTTGAGGAAGGCCGTTCGCTGGACTCCGGAGCCGTGAAGATCTCTGGAATGGTGTCCGGCTGAGGGCCGAATGGAACTTGGCCCCCATCACCGGTCCCCATGCGGGCTTTTTCCCCCATGTGTCCGGCAGCCGAGGAGTCATCCTGGGGCGCCACCCTGACGATTTCCGGAATCTCCCCCTAGTTTGGGAAGGTCCTTTGGGACACCACCTCGTCATCACCCTTGGGCAAGACAGAGTGCGCGGGCGGCGGAGACATGCTAGCCATCTCCTTTGAGTCTAGTGAACCCTTTGTCGAGGATCGCGGGGAGCCATCGCGGGCCGGACTGTAATGGCATAATTTAAACATATTAATATTATAAACTAGAAAGGCCAGGTTTCGGGAGGTGCATAGGGTTTTTGGTACTTACGAGGCAGCCCGAGGCTTGGTCCGGGGCATTCGCTCTGGACTGCTATCGACATCCCATGTGGAGTTATCCGCAAAGGAGCCCTTCCCCCTCTTGGGCACCTTCGCCTCCAGATTCGTGGAGGCCCCCCTTTTCTTCCTTCCCCCTTGGGGGGAGCCGCCTTCTTCCTCCTCCACGCCATTGTCTTCGGTGGTCTAAGAGTCAGTCTGGTCTTCGGAGGACATGTCTGAAGCACCCTTTCGGCGAAGGCCACTCTTGGTCCCTTTGGTCGTCTTCTTGGCCTTCTTCTCCGGCACCTCATAAGGCGCCGGAAATAGCATCTTCGTCAGGAGTGGGGTTTCCTCATGTTCGGGTAGCGGAGCTGGACAATTAATCCACCCCGTTATGTTAGGAAGGCTTAGACTCCTCCCTCAAAATATGCCAGTAAAAGCTATGCCTTCAAAACATGAAAAAGCTTACCGAATTAGCTTGGCGCTTTGAGCTAAGCCCACGATCCTCGTTCATAGATGGCGGTGTATCACCGGCCTTGAAGAGCACTTTCCAGATGTCTTCGTGCGTCGTGTCGAAGAGCTCTAGCAGCGTCTGGTGCTTGGTCGGATCGAACTCCCACAAATAGTAGGTCCGGCGTCGGCACGGAAGGATCCAGCGGATGAGCATAACCTGATCACATTGACAAACTTGATCTTCTTGGTTATCATGTTCTGGACGCACATATGGAGCCCAGTCAGCTTGTTCGAAGATCCCCAGGTCAAGCCCTTCTCTTTCCAGGAGGTGAGCCTCATCGGAACTCCGGATCAGAATTCAGGGGCCACCGCCCAGTTGGTATCGCGTGGCTCGGTGATGTAGAACCACACCAATTGCCATCCCTTCACCGTCTCCACAAAGGAGCCTTCGAGCCAGGTCATATTGGGCATCTTGCCCACCATGGCCCCTCCGCACTCTGCTTGTTGGCCGCTCACCACCTTCGGCTTCACGTTGAAGGTCTTCAGCCATAGGCCAAAGTGAGGCGGGATACGGAGAAAGGCCTCGCACATGACTATAAATGCTGATATGTTGACAATGAAGTTGGGGGCTAGATCCTGGAAGTCCAGCCCGTACTAAAACATTAGTCCGCGGACAAATGGGTGGAGAGGTAATCCCAGACCGCGGATAAAATGCGCGAGGAACACCACCCTCTCATGAGGCTTGGGGGTAGGGACGATCTGTCCCTTGGCCGGGAGTCGGTGAACGATCTCCTTGGCCAGGTATCCGGCCTCTCGGAGCTCCTTGATATCTCTCTTCTTAATGGAGGAGGCCATCCACTTGCCCCCAGCTTCGGATCTGGACATGGTTGGAGTGCTTTCTCGGGCGGGGAAAACTAGAGCTTGGGCGCTGGAGCTCAAGGATGGATGGGCAGAGGAAGGAGAAGGCGTGGGTGAATGAGGACGAATCATTATCCCCTTATAAAGGCCGTGAATGTCAACCCCCCCCCACTCGCCCTAAAGCTCGCCTATTCCCGTGGTCTGTGTAAATGGCACGGTTGGGTTACCCATGACCGTATTGATGAGAATCCCGCAATAAGGGGACACGATCTCTGCTTTGACAAGACGTGCCAATGGTAACCGCGTCTCGTAACGTGGAGCAGTAGACAGAAAATGGTTCGAAATTATGACCGGACAGATGTGATGTCATGTTACAAAAAGTTGTCAGTGTATTGGATTCGTGAAATATTATATTCTCTCTACGGTTGTGTGGGGTGTGTGTGACAGGGCCGCATACTATCATCACGTCCGGAGACTATCTTGGAGTTTGGAAAGAAGGGAACCCGCCTTGCAATGTCGAAGACAAATCTGCGCACCGGACTCCTCGTCATTGAAGCCAGGTTTAGGGGCTACTGAGGAAGTCCTGGACTAAGGGGTCCTCGGACGTCCGGCCTGTTAGCCATGGGCCGGAATGGTGAGCTGTGAAGATACGAAGACCGAAGACTACACTCGTGTCCGGATGGGACTCTCCTTGGCGTGAAAGGCAAGCTTGGCGATCGGATATGTCGATTCCTTTCTTTGTAACCGACCTTGCATAACCCTAGATCCTCCCGGTGTCAATATAAACTGGAGGACTTAGTCCGGAAAGAGAGAGATACACATTACCATAGTCATACAGGCTAGGCTTCTAGGGTTTAGCCATTATGATCTCATGGTAGATCAACTCTTGTAATACTCATATCCATCAAGATCAATCAAGCAGGAAGTAGGGTATTACCTCCATAGAGAGGGCCCGAACCTGGGTAAACATCGTGTCCCCTGTCTCCTGTTACCATCTACCTTAGATGCACAGTTCGGGACGCCCTACCCGAGATCCGCCGGTTTTGACGCCGGCATTAAGCCCTTCACAGAAGGAAGCAGGGATTTGTAGAGGTGCCAGAGCTTGGTTTTGAAATATAGATGAATAATATTTTGAGCGGTATACTTTCATTGTCAACATAACAACCGAGAGATCTCGATATCTTCCATGCTACACACATTATAGGCGGTTCCCAAGCAGAATGGTAAAGTTTATACTCCCCCACCACCAACAAGCATCAATCCATGGCTTGCCCAAAACAATGGGTGCCTCCAACTAACAACAATCCTGGGGGAGTTTTGTTTGCAATTATTTTGATTTGATTTGAGCATGGGACTCGGCATCCTAGTGACCATCCATTTTCTCATGAGTGAGGAGTGGAGTCCACTCCTCTTGAGAATAACCCGCCTAGCATGGAGGATACAGACAACCCTAGTTGATACATGAGCCATTCGAGCATACAAAACAGAATGTTTATCTGAAGGTTTAGAGTTTGGCACATACAAATTAACTTGGAATGGTAGGTAGATACCGTATATAGGAAGGTCTGGTGGACTCATTTGGAATAACTTTGGGGTTTATGGAGTTGGATGCACAAGCAGTATTCCCGGTTAGGACAAGTCAGGGCTAGAAAGATACTGGGAAGCGACCAGCTAGAGAGCGACAACAGTCATGAACATGCATTAAAATTAATCAACACCGAATGCAAGCATGAGTAGGATATAATTCACCATGAACATAAATATCGTAGAGGCTATGTCGATTTTGCTTCAACTACATGCGTGAAGATGTGCCAAATCAAGCCACTCGAATCGTTCAAAGGAGGATACGACCCCATCATACCACATCACAACCATTTTAATGGCATGTTGTCACGGAAGGTAAACCATTATAAACTCCTATCAAATTAAGCATGGCATAAGCAACTATAATCTCTAATTTTCATTGAAAACATGTTTCATTCATAATAGGCTGAATTAGGAACGATGAACTAATCATATTTACAAAAACAAGAGAGGTCGAGTTCATACCAGCTTTTCTCATCTCAATCAATTCATCATATATCGTCATTATTGCCTTTCACTTGCACGACCGAATAGTGTGGATAATAATAATAGTGCACGTGCATTGGACTAAGCTGGAATCTCCAAGCATTCAATTCAAGGGAGAAGACAAGGTAATATGGGTTGTTTGTTAGATCAACAATAATGCATATGAGAGCCACTCAACATTTTCATCAAGGTCTTCTCCTCTCGACCCCCAAAGAACAAGAAAAGAAATAGAACTATTTACACGGGAAAGCTCCCAACAAGCAAAATAAGAACGAGAAATATTTTTGGGTTTTCTTTTTAATTACTACTACTACAGGCATGGAAAGTTAACTAGCTATAAGCTACAACTAATTTTTTGGTTTTTCTTAAGGTTTTTCAAACACACAAGAAGAAAGCTTAAAAAGGAATTAAACTAGCATGGATGATACAATGAAAAAGTATGAGTACCGACAATTGGCATTAGTGTGTGAACATGAATGTAATGTCGGTGAGAAATACATACTCCCCCAAGCTTAGGATTTTGACCTAGGTTGGTCTATGCCCATGGATCAAAACTGTAGCTGGGGCCGTAATGAGAAGGGTCCTCAGTTTGCCCCACTGGCTAGCGATCTCCTCCGGATTCCACTGATAAACAGACGGACGGTGAGGATCAGATGGTGGCTCCGGCTCTGCAGCTGACATCTAGCTCCGATAGGCATGAATGGCCTCCGGTAGAACAAGGTACATTCCTGAAAATATGTTGAACAAAGAGGGCGCAGGAAAGGTAATAAACTCACAATATTTTTGTGTTAAATATCAATTTATATTTGAGTATCTTATTCTTATCCTTAACAATAAACTCATGTGTTGCCATACTCTTATAACCTAGAACAATAGGAGGCAACAACTTTTCCTCTTTATCATAATACCTAATAGGTATGTTAAAGTGTGCAGCAAGGCGCGAGGCGGAGATGTCTCCGAGGACGGGGCCCTTAGTACGGTTCAGATTTAACCGTTTAGCAACAATAGCGCCTAAACTGAAATTAGTATCATGAAAGAAGGCATGGCGCAAAATAACAATATTAGGAGCACTATGGTTTCCACAGTTCCTGCGACCGATTAAGCATCTACTAGCAAATATTGAGAAGTAATGTAGAACAGGAAAATGTATGCTAGTGATTCTTGCATCGGAAAATTTCCTCGTTTCCCCTACAGCAATCATATCAATAAATCCCTCCACATCATTACAATGTGGTTCTTCTATGCTGCCCTCAAAGGGTATCAAACAGACCTGGCAAAAATCATAAAGTGACATCTCCTTATGCTCATCATATAAATAAAATTCCACCGAAGGTGGTGATCTCCTAGCATGGAAATGAAAATTTTGCACAAAGATATTGGTGAGTAAGAGATACTGTTCACGTTGGTCGTGGAGGAAGGCGGTGAGGCTTGCATTCTCAGCCAATTGAAATAAAATCTTCATAAATCCCAGCCTCTTTCAAGAACTCATCACATGGCCATTCACATGGCCGAACCTCCGCAGTATGAGGGAGATTATACTTGGGCTTCTTGTTCTCTTCACTTTTCTTATCCTTCGAGCTTCGGCTCGATGAGCCCCTCAAAAATCTCTTCATCTTTTTCTGAAAAATTCTGAAATTTTTAGTAACTTAAAATAAAAGTGAACCAAACTCAAAAAATTGATAGCAACTACTCCTACAAGTGCCTAGAGGTCATATCATGCATTAAAAATACTTTTGACCACATAGATTTGACATGCAAGCTCAAGAACAGGGTCACCTAAGCAGCAAAAATTTGCAATTAATAAAGCACTAGAACAAAAACTAATTGGACCATTGGAGGAGTCACATACCAAAGAACAATTCTCCAAATCAGTTTTGTAAATGGAGCTTCGAGCAAGGAGATCGAAAATGGCAGCAAGAGGGGCAAGAACTCGGGTTTGAGCTGGCTAGTGATTTTTTTTCGGAGCAAGACGAAGCATGTGGGTGCAAGGATAAGTGGAGGGGACCCACATGGGGTCCATCAGGCAGGGGGCACGCCCAGGGGGTAGGGCGCACCCTCGATCCTCGTGGGCACGTGGCTGCTCCCCCTGTTGTGTTCTCAGTGCCTAAAATTCTCAAATATTCTAGAAAAAATCATATTTCATTTTCAGGGAATTTGGAGAACATTTATTTTCGGGGTATTTTTTTATTGCAAGGATAATTCAGAAAACAGACAGAAAATACTATTTTTTTTCTTTATTTAATATAAATAACAGAATGTAAAAATAGGGTACACAGAGTTGTGTTTTCTTAATTCATCCATCTCATGCTCATCAAAAGGAATCCACTAACAAGGTTGATCAAGTCTTGTTAACAAACTCTTTTCGAATAACATGAAAACGGATACTTTTCGAATAACACTAGGTTACCTCAATGTTGATATGCATGTCCCCAACAATAAGAATATCATATTTCTTCTTGGCAGTAGGAAGAGGAAATTCAAAACCTCCAATAATAATCATTGAAATTTTTCCAATAGAATTGATACTGTGGACTTGAGGTTGTTTCCTCAAAAAGTGTATCGTATGCTCATTACCATTAACATGAAAAGTGACATTGCCTTTGTTGCAATCAATAACAGCCCCTGTAGTATTCAAAAAGGGCCTTCCAAGAATAATGGACATACTATCGTCCTCGGTAATATATGGAATAACAAAGTCCGTTAAGATAGTAACGTTTGCAACCACAACAGGCACATCCTCACAAATACCGACAGATATAGCAGTTGATCTATCGGCCATTTGCAAAGATATTCCAATAGGTGTCAACTTATTCAAATCAAGACTACAATATAAAGAGAGAGCCATAACACTAACACCGGCTCCAAGATCACATAAAGCAGTTTTAACATAGTTTCTTTTAATGGAGCATGGTATAGTTGGTACTCCTGGATCTCCAAGTTTCTTTGGTCTTCCACCTTTAAAAGTATAATTAGCAAGCATGGTGGAAATTTCAGCTTCCGGTATCTTTCTTTTATTAGTAACAACATCCTTCACGTACTTAGCATAAGGGTTCATTTTAAGCATATCAGTCAAACGCATACGCAAAAAGATAGGTCTAATCATTTCACCAAAGCGCTCCAAATCCTCATAATCCTTTTTCTTGGATGGTTTAGGAGGAAAAGGCATGTGTTTCTGAACCCATGGTTCTCTTTATTTACCGTGTTTCCTAGCAATGAAGTCTCTCTTATCATAATGCTGATTCTTTGATTGTGCGTTATAAAGATCAACAATAGGTTCAATCTCTACATCATTATCATTACTAGGTTGAGCATCAACATGAACATCATCATTAACATTATCACTAGGTTCATGTTCATTACCAGATTGTGTTTCAGCATCAGAAATAGAAATATAATTGGGATTCTGATGTGTGTTGACAACAGGTTCACTAGAAACATGCAAAGTCCTATCATTTTTCTTTTTCTTCCTCTTAGAAGGACTGGGTGCATCTATATTAGTTCTCTGAGAATCTTGCTCAATTCTCTAAGGATGGCCCTTAGGATACAAAGGTTCCTGAGTCATTTTACCTCCTCTAGTCATACTCTAACAGCATTATCATTCTTCTTCTTATTTAATTCATTGAGCAAATCATTCTGAGCCTTAAGTACTTGTTCTACTTGAGTGGTAACCATAGAAGCATGTTTACTAATAAGTTTAAGTTCACCTTTAAATCTAGACATATAATCACTCAAGTGTTCAAGCGTTTCAGCATTGTATTTCAATTGTCTACCAACATAAGCATTGAATTTTTCTTGTTTAACCATAAAGTCATCAAACTCATCCAAACATTGGATAGCAAACTTAGTAAATGGAATTTCACATTTACCAAATCTACGGAGAGAAGTTACCTTTACTACCTGTGTTGGGTTATCAAGACCATGTATTTCTTCAATAGGTGGTAAATTCTTAACATACTCAGCTTTAAAACCTTTTTATTTCATTGATTTCTTGGCCTCTTGCATATCTTCAGGACTGAGAAATAGAATACCCCTTTTCTTCGGAGTTGGCTTAGGAGTTGGTTCAGGAAGTGTCCAATTATTTTCATTAGTCAACATATTATTCAATAGCAATTCACCTTGATCAATAGTTCTTTCCCTGAAAACACAACCAGCACAACTATCCAGGTAGTCTCTGGAAGCATCGGTTAGTCCATTATAAAAGATATCAAGTATTTCATTTTTCTTAAGAGGATGATTAGGTAAAGCATTAATTAATCGGAGAAGCCTCCCCCAAGCTTGTGGGAGACTCTCCTCTTTGATTTGCACAAAATTATATATTTCCCTTAAAGCAGCTTGTTTCACATGAGCGGGGAAATATTTAGCAGAGAAGTAATAAATCATATCCCAGGGACTACGCACACAACCAGGATCAAGAGAATTAAACCATGTTTTAGCATCACCCTTTGATGAGAATGGAAACAACTTAAGGATAAAGTAATAGCGAGTTTTCTCATCAGTAGTGGACAAGGTGGCTATATCATTTAATTTAGTAAGATGTGCCACAACAGTTTCAGATTCATAGCCATAGAAAGGATCGACAGAGAAATCATAATCCTTATCAGTAATAAAGATAGGTGAAGTACAAAAGAAGGGTCATTTTTCATTCTAGCATTCAAAGATTTTTATTTAAGCTTAGCTAATAATTTCTTAAGATCAGATCTATCATTGCAATCTAAGAAGTCTCTAGCAATTTCTTCATCCATAACATAACCCTCAGGAACAACATGCAATTCATAACTAGGGGGAGAATCTTCATCATCACTTTCATCAATATTATCAGTTTCAATAATTTCATTCTCTCTAGCCCTAGCAAGTTGTTCATCAAGAAATTCACCTAGTGGCACAGTAGTATCAAGCATAGAAGTACTTTCATCATAGGTATCTTGCAAAGCAGAAGTGGCATCATCAATAACATGCGACCTATCAGAATCAATAGCATGTGTAGGTGTCGCAAGTTTACTCAAAAACAGAAGGTGAATCAACTGCAGAGCTAGATGGCAGTTCCTTACCTCCCCTTGTAGTTGAGGGAAAAATCTTGGTTCTTTGATCTTTCAAGTTCTTCATAATGATAAGCAGATATAAATCCCAAGTGACTCAAAGAATAGAGCTATGCTCCCCGGCAACAGCGCCAGAAAATAGTCTTGATAACCCACAAGTGTAGGGGATCACAACAGTTTTCGAGGGTAGAGTATTCACTACAAAAAAGACACATCCATGACATTTTGGGCCGAACGAAATTTTTTTCTGTCATATTTATGACACTTCTATGACGATAATTGTGACAAAACCCGGTATCATCATAGATGTGGTGGGCTCCTACTTATATGACAAAAAATCATGACAGAAAATGGGCTTTTAGTCCTGGGCGGGCCGGAGACGCAGCTGCATGACATTCTTTGGGCCGTCCATGACGGAAAAAATCGTGGTAGAAGCGAGGGCGAGGAAAATATTAGGGTGTTCCCGGTTACGGTGGGTGGTCGGGGCCGACCGATGCGCGTTTCTCTCGTACACGCACGCGCGTGGGTGCAAAGCGTTGGGCTCTAACTGAACCCAAGCGAGGCGTTGGGATCTAACTGAACCCGAGCGATTGCACTACAGTCTACGTGTTACTGAACCCGAGCGATCGATCGATGGCTCCTAACTGAACCAGCGATTCATTCGCTACTGCTGCTAACTGAAGATGATCGATGCTCCCTCTGGATGAACAGTGAGCATTGTCGGGGGGTTTGGACGAACAGTTCCCGGTGGGGGTGGATGAACAGGACCCCGTGGTGTTGCCTCTGGATGAACAGGACCCCGATCGATCGAGCCGGTTGGGGCTGGATGAACAGGACCCCGTGGAGGGCTGGATGAACAGGACCACCCCGTGGAGGGTTGGATGAACAGTAGACGATGGAGATCTAGATGAACAGTAGACCGTGGAGGGGTGGTTGAACAGGAGCCCATGGAGAGGGCTGGTTGAACAGTAGCCGGTGGAGTAGCGCGCAGGGGAGGCTGGTTGAACAGGAGCCTATGGATGAACAGTCGCAGGTGGAGGCTGGAGGAGGTCGACGGTGGATGAACGGTAGTCCATGGAGGCTAGAGGGGGTCGATGGTGGAGATGAACAGTATCTCATGGAGTCTTGTTTTGCGGTACGCGACACCCCTCCCGATGAACAGGACCCCCGTTTCGACCGTAGCGCTCCAACACAAGTCTGTTTCCTCCGTTTTGCGTTACGCCACAGCCCTCCCGATCAACAGGACCCCGTTTTGACTGTAGGAGGTCTGTTTCCTCCGTTTTGGGGTACGCCAAACCCCTCCCGATGAATAGGATCCCGTTTCAAATGTGGCTGGTCGAACACAAGGCCGTTTCCTCCGTTCTGCGGTACGCCAGGCCTTGTTCCCATCGGTTGTTCCGCCCGAGCCCTCCCGATGAACACGACAACGCATTCCGTTCCGACCCAGCCGGTTGGCTCACCATGAACACGACGACGACGCACTTTCTCCGTTCCGGCCCAACCATGTTCCGAGCCCTGGCCGTACGTATGCGCGAGTAGGCATTCGAGACCGCGCCCGTATGTACATACGTGGCTGTATTTTCTTTCTTCCACACTGGCTGATGTACATATACGTGTACATGCTACGTGCACGCCTCTACTATGACACGTGCATGCCTCTACATCGACTAGTATGTACGTACACGTTCGCGACCAGAATGACAACGCTACATATGCTTCGACCAGGTGGGTCCCGACTGTCAGGAACTTCCTTGTGCGCGAAGATGTAGCTGGTGGGTCCCAGCAGTCATGGGGGAGAATCATTTTTTTCCCCAGACGCACTTCCTTGCGTGCGAAGATGTAGCTGGTGGTTCCAGCAGTCAGGGGAAAATGTTTTGTTTGTGAAATACGATGGCCCGTCCGGTGGGTCCTCGCTATCAGGTGGACGAATAATTATTTTGTGCGTAATAAGGAGGCACTTCCTTGCTGCAGTCGTGGACCCAGCTGTCAGCCTCTCCACGTACAATCCAGGTCCGATGGAAGTCATTCCTTGACCACGTTGACCACGCCGCGCCGAGAGCACCAAGGCGGTGGACGGCGGTGAGGCCTAGGATGGGGACGACGTGGAGCCGGTGAAGACACGACAGTGGATGCCCACACGTAGAGGGGTATGAGGGTTCACTGGTTCGCTGCGGTGTGAGGCTGCCGTCGCCGCAGAATAACAGGGGGTGTGGGTGAGTAGAGGGATGGCCTGGCCAGCGGTGGGAGTCGTAGGGGGCGGCGAGGCCTCGGCCGCATCGCAGCCGGCCGCGAGAGGCAGGAGCATGAGGCACTACCGGCGCTGGTTTGGGCAGCTGGAGCAAGAAGACCAGAGGTTGAAGAAGCACTACGGCCGTTGGATGGACATCGTACGGTCACTCGAGCTAGAATCGTGCATATTGACTAAGTTGACAAAGCCCTCCGTCCCCGTCAACTTAGTAGGCCCACAAGTCAGCCTGCCACTATACTGGGTCCCAGCTAGCAGGGGGAGTATTCATTTTTTTGTGTGTAATAAGGAGGCACTTCCTTGCATGCGAAGATGTAGCTGGTGGGTCCCAGCAGTCACGGGGAAACATTTTTTTCGTGAAATATGATGGCCCATCCGGTGGGTCCCTGCTGTTAGGTGGAGGAATAATTATTTTGCGCATAATAAGGAGGCACTTCCTTGCGGCCATCGTGGAACCAGTTGTCAGCCTCTCCACGTATAGTACTCTTCCGATGGAAGTCGTTCCTTGACCACGTTGACCACGCCACGCCAAGAGCACCAGGTTGGTGAACGACGGCGAGGCCTAGGAAGGGGACGGCGTGGAGCCGGGGAAGACGCGGCAGTGGAAGCCCGCGCGGAGAGAAGTACGAGGGTTCACTGGTTCGGCTGCGGTGTGAGGCTGTCGCCGCCGCAGAATAACAGGGGGTGTGGGTGAGTGGAGGGATGGCCTGGCCAACGGTGGGAGTAGTAGGGGCAGTGAGGCCTCCGCAGTAGCACAACCGGCCACGGGAGGCAGGAGCAGGTGGCACGACCGGCGCTGCTTTGGGCGGCTGGAGCAAGAAGACCTGAGGTTGAAGAAGCACTACGGCCATTGGATGGACATCGTACGGTCACTACAGCTAGAATCGTTTATATTGACTACGTTGACAAAGGCCTTGGTATGGGTGAACTTAGTAGGCCCACATGTCATCCTCCGAAACGGTGCGCCCCAGATGTCAGGGCGAGGAATCATTTTTTGGGCGGCCAAAGCTAGAATATCCGATATTGAAGAAGAAGCACCTCATCCGTTGGATAAACATCCAACGGCCACAGCTACTAGAACCGTGTGGTGACTATAATAAGTTGCCAAAGCCTTGCATATGCATCAACTTCTTTTTTTAGGGGACGCGTCAACTTAGTAGGCCCACAAGTGTGTGGCAGAGAACTTATAGCCCATTTGCGATTTGTAAGAATGTACATCCCATTTTTGAATTCTAATGGAATTTACTACAGCCCATTTATAGTTTGTTAAAAGTACAGCCCATTTTCTAGCTAGGACAACGATTAATAATTTCAACCAACCATTCAAGATTTATTCAAAAAAAACAACCGTTCAAGACAGAATTCAATAAAATTTCCCACATTTTGATGGGATCCAGAATATTTTTATCCCGAAATTTCTAGTCAGATTAAATATAAATTTTTATTATGTAAGAATCCAAAGAAACATTGCATGCGCAACAATTAAAAATTAAGATTTTAAAAATCCATAAATTATATTTTATAAAATAATTTCGTGTTTGGTGCATTTTTTATAGTTACTGCCCAGTTTTTATAAATACATCCCATTTATTATTTTTAAAGCCCATTTTTCTGTTAAGCCTAATGCATCCCTCCTAGGAAAGATTTGCAGCCCAGCGGGGCGGAGAATAACAAGTTGACCTTGCCTGGGTATTCCTCAAAAAAATGTATAGCTGGGCTAGCAGTTTTCATCTTGAAAAAAATTTAATATCTGGGCTGGATATCTGTCCTGGGCTAGACGGGCCACAACATACCCAGTTATTACCCTGCTCTCCTCTGAACAACAACAAAAACAACGCCAAGAAAAACTATGCAGTGCTCATGCCTCAAAAACACAACTACTGCTTGAGCGGCTTGGTCCCAGCTGTCGGCCGCACCTTGTGCAATTCTCTTGTTTATATTGACTACATAGTGTAACGCCCTCGATGCGGCTATATCTCCTATGTGTCGAAGCACGACTTAGAGGCATAACCGCATTGAAAGCAATGTCGCAAGTAAGGTAATCTTCACAACAACCCATGTAAATAGATAATAAGGGGAAAGGTACATAGTTGGCTTACACTCGCCACATCACACAAAGTACATGAATAACATTACATCAACCAAACACTCATGGTCCGACTACGGTACCAAAATAAAAGATCAACCCCAACATGCGACATGGTCCCGATCGCCCCAACTGGGCACCACTACTGATCATCAGGGAAAGACACATAGTAACGGCATGAGTCTTCGTTGAACTCCCACTTAAGCTCAAGCGCATCATCTGGAACGGAGTCATCGGGCCCTGCATCTGGTTTGGAAGTAATCTGTGAGCCACGGGGACTCAGCAATCTCGCACCCTCATGATCAAGACTATTTAAGCTTATAGGTAAGGTAAGGTAATATGTGGAGCTGCAGCAAGCGACTAGCATATAGGGTGGCTAACCTGTTCGCAAAAGAGAGCAAGAAGAGAAAGGCAAAGCACGAACGAAGAACTAGAGAACAACCTACGGCAAACATTACTCCAACACCGTGGTCACCTCCCGGACTCCGCCGAGAAGAGACCATCATGGTTACACACACAGTTGATTCATTTTAATTAAGTTAAGGTTCAAGTTATCTACAACCGGACATTAACAAATTCCCATCTACCCATAACCGCGGGCACGGCTTTCGAAAGTTCAAATCCCTGCAGGGGAGTCCCAACTTAGCCCATCACAAGCTCTCACGGTCAACAAAGGATAAACCTTCTCTCGAGACATTCCGATCAGACTCGGTATCCCGGTTCTACAAGACAACTTCGACAAAGATAAAACAAATCCAGCAACACCGCCCGAATGTGCCGACAAATCCCGATAGGAGCTGCACATATCTCAATCTCAGGGCACACTCAGATGAGCTCTCCATACAACTAAAACCAAACCTCGAGTTTCCCCGAGGAGGCACTGCACAGGTCTCTAGTTTGGACCAACACTCAGAGGAGCACTGGCCCGGGGGGGTTTAAATAAGATGACCCTCGGGCTCCGAAAACCCAAGGGAAAAAGAGGCTAGGTGGCAAAAGGTAAACCCAAGGTTGGGCATTGCTGGAGGAGTTTTATTCAAGGCGAACTGTCAAGGGGTTTCCATTATCACCCAACCGCGTAAGGAACGCAAAATCTGGGAACTTAACACAGATATGACGGAAACTAGGGAGGCAAGAGTGGAACAAAACACTAGGTGAAAAGGCCGAGCCTTCCACCCTTTACCAAGTATATGGATGCATTAAGATAACAAGATAATATAATGATATCCCAATAATAAACAATGTTCCAACAAGGAACGATCTCCAATCTTCACCTGCAACTAGCAACGCTATAAGAGGGGCTGAGCAAAGCGGTAACATAGCCAATCAATGGTTTGCTAGGACATGGTGGGTTAGAGGTTTGACATGGCAATTTGGGAGCCATGATAAGAAAGTGGTAGGCATCGTAGCATAGGCATAGCAAAAGAGCGAGCATCTAGCAAAGCAAAGATAGAAGTGATTTCGAGGGTATGATCATCTTTCCTGCAAAGTTGTCAGAGTTGAATGGATCCTCAAAAGCAAACTCAATAGGCTCCTCGTTAGCAAACTCGTCTCCCGGCTCTACCCAAACAAGACAAACAAGCAAAAGGAGCACAATCAACCACGTGCACATGCTCGAACAACATGATGCAAACATGATATGCTATGCGGGATGCGATATGTGATGCATATGCAAGATTTGACAAGGAATGATTGAACCTGGCCTCAACTTGGAAATCCAAGAGTGCCACTGGAAAGGTTAGGTGATTTCGGTTGAAATCGATATAAAGATCATCGGAATCGGATGCACGGTTTGGAAATGGCAAGCAAAACAAATATGGCACCGGTCTGCGATAAACAGCAAGTAGCCATCTAAATGCATCAAGTTAAATATGCTACAGCACTCAAACATGGCAACAAAATACATGGCAGGGATCCACTCATAATGCTTGACAAAAGATGAACACTGAGCTACAGCCAATTCATCCATTAACAGGTTCCAACAAGCATGGCAAAATTGCAATTGATAAACAGGTTTCACACTTAGTGAAATTAACACAAGCCTGGAATTTTAGATCAGGTAGCACACTTTGGAGCATGAAAACTATATGCTACAGGAACTTAACATGGCAAATCAAGGCATGACATGGAGCTACTCAAAGAGCTTAACAAAAATCCCTTAGTGACCTTGAGCCAAAAGGGATCAGAAAATACAAATGCAAGCATGTGAACATGGCAAAAACATAATCAGATCTCAGACTTAGAGAAAAACTGGAGCATGCAAATCTGTTAACGAGTAGGCATGTTTACGAGCTCGATGCACTCACTACAGAGAAAGCCATGACAATCTAAGAATACACCCATCAAGAATACACATTATATAAGCTATACATGGCAAGAACAACAACATAGCATGCACGGATCAACAACAATATCCTCGGCAAAATCGCTAACAAGTAGACAATCTGCCAGGAATTAACAAAATAGCAAAAGTAGAGTGCGATTGACTCAAGCTAGGTTGCTCCATAATTGCAAACGGAGACATGGATGGATAGAGCACCACAATATTAACAAATCATCCTTAATGATCATCCTCAAAAGAGGCACGGATCACTAGGAAACAACATGAACATATGGCATATTGACAAAAACAGATCAATGACTTGGTGAAATTGCTAAGTCCCTGAAATCAGCATTAACGAATGCACCACTTTGCAAGCTTGTGCTAGTCATCACACATATCACAAAAATACATGGATAGCACTCTGTAAAGATGGAAAAGCATATAACAAAACACATGTAGAGCTCAGGAGCATATCATGCACACATTAATCATGGCAAAAATGACAAATAGCTATTTGATGCAGCAGATCTGACAATTAACACAAATAGCTCTCTTCCAACAGCATTTCTGGCATCAAGATGCGCTCAAATGAAGATGATGCAATGAGATGAAGTGATGTACTCTCTGAGGCGGACATTTTGATATGCTACACGCGCAAAACGGAGCTACGGTTGCAGAGTTACGACATGATGAAGTTGCATTGAAATACTAAGAGGAGAGGGAAAACTCAACCGAGGGAGATTAGGGTTTCCAGATCGGATCGGGCCGATACTGTAGCTGGCGCGCCTCCCGAGGATCAACGTCGTTGGAGCCAAGGTCGGAGGTCATCGGAGTCCTTCGGGGAGGAGGCCGGAGCTCGCCGGAGGAGCTGGCCAGCCAGATCTGGGCGAGGGGAAGGCGACGGCGGGCAGCGAGGGCGTCCGCGGCAGCCGGCGACAGGGGCGGTGGGGCGGCGCCGGAGTCCGGCCAGAGACGGCGTCGGGCGGCGAGGTGACGAACCGGGCGCGGGGAGGAAGACCCCGGGCGGCGACGGGTGGCGTTGGGCCTCGGGGGCCCAACCTGGGCCTCCAGGGCCGGCGGCGGCGACGAAGTGGGGCTGCGGCTCGGTCCAATGGGGGCGTGCCTCATGGCGGCGGGGGTGGAAGTCGGACACGTCCGGCCCGGTTCGGACGCGTCCGGCGGCGCGGGGAAGATGGATCTAGGGTTTAGGGGGAGGGGTGACCCGTGAATTTCGAAGGGGGTGCTATTTATAGACATAGGAGGAGCTAGGAGAGTCCAAATGAGGTGCGGTTTTCGGCCACGCGATCATGATCGAACGCTCTAGATGATGGAGAGGGTTTTGGTGGGTTTTGGGCCAAATTGGAGGGGTGTTGGGCTGCAACACACACGAGGCCTTCTCGGTCCCTCGGTTAACCGTTGGAGTATCAAACGAAGTCCAAATGGTATGAAACTTGACAGGCGGTCTACCGGTAGTGAACCAAAGCCGCTTGGCAAGTCTCGGTCCAATCCGGAAATGTTTAACACCCACACACGAAAAGAAGGTAGAAAGGACCACCGGAGGAGATAGGAGCGCCGGAATGCAAAACGGACAACGGGGAAAATGCTCGGATGCATGAGACGAACACGTATGCAAATGCAATGCACATGATGACATGATATGAGATGCATGACAACGACAACAACACACGGAGACAAAAACCCGAACCCGAGGAAATAAAATAACTTAGCGCCGGAAATGGAAAGAGTTGGAGTACATATTAGGTAAATTACATCCGGGGTGTTACAACACTCCACCACCACGAAAAGATCTCGTCCCGAGATCTAGGACTGGAAGAACGCCGGGTACTCAGAACGGAGGTGATCCTCACGTTCCCAGGTGGCTTCACGGTCGGAATGGTGTGACCACTTGACTTTAAGGAATTTGATTGACTTATTGCGAGTCTTGCTTTCAGTCTCTTCAAGATTAGCCACGGGGTGCTCACGATAAGAGAGATCTTCTTGGAGATCAATGTCTTCAAAGTTGACGGTGCGGTCATTAGTCTTGAAGCACTAGCGGAGCTGAGAGACATGGAACACGTCATGCACATTTGCAAAGTTTGAAGGAAGCTCGAGTTGATAGGCGAGATCACCTCTCTTGCTGACGATCTTGAAAGGACCCACATATCTAGGGGCAAGCTTCCCTTTGATACCGAAGCCACGAGTACCTTTCATTGGAGAGACGCGGAGGTAAACATTTTCTCCGATCTCGAAGGCCAAATCATGGTGCTTACTATCATAGTAGCTCTTCTGGCGCGATTGCGCTGCTTTGAGGTTATCACGAATGACTTTGCACATTTCCTCTACCTCTGAGATTAAGTCATTTCCAAGAAGTTGACGTTCACCGGTTTCAGACCAGTTGAGAGGGGTACGACACTTCCTGCCATACAGAATTTCGAATGGGGCCTTGCCCGAACTTGCTTGAAAACTGTTGTTGTAGAAGAATTCGGCATATGGAAGACAATCTTTCCACTTCATGCCGAAAGAGATCACACAAGCCCTGAGCATATCTTCAAGAATCTGATTGAAACGCTCGACTTGACCGCTAGTTTGAGGATGGAAAGCTGTGCTGAAGCGGATGTTGGTGCCCATGGCCTTCTGAAAAGAATCCCAAAACTTGGAGGTAAAGATGCTGCCACGGTCTGAAGAGATCACCTGTGGAATGCCGTGCAGCGAGACAATTCGAGAGGTATAAAGCTCCGCCAATTGAGTTGCAGTGATAGACTCTTTGATAGGCAGAAAGTGAGCCACTTTAGTGAGTTCGTCGATGACAACGAATATAGCATCATTGCCACGCTTGGACTTTGGAAACCCAGTCACGAAGTCCGTCTCAATGTGGTCAAACTTCCATTCTGGAATGACAAGAGGTTGGAGGAGACCAGCTGGCCTTTGGTGTTGTGCCTTCACTCTTCTGCAGACATCACACTCATTCACGAACTGAGCAATCTCGCGCTTCATTCGAGTCCACCCATAAGCCTGCTTGAGGTCCTGATACATCTTCATACTCCCAGGGTGGATGGAGAGGAGTGAATTGTGAGCCTCGTTCATGATAACTTTACAAAGGTCACCTTTGGGCACAACAATATGATCCTCGGAGAAGAGAGTATCCTTGTCATCAAGGCGGTAGCACTTGTACTTGGGTTGACTCTTGGCAATCCCAATCTTCACCTTCTTCACCATAGCTTCAAGAAGTTGAGCCTCGCGGATCTGCTCTTCCAAAGTAGGAGAGACTTGAAGGTTGGCGAGGAAACCTTGAGGAACAACTTGCAGATTGAGTTTGCGGAAAGCTTCACAAAGCTCGGGTTGGTAAGGCTTGATAATTAGACTATTGCAATAAGCCTTTCTGCTCAATGCGTCAGCAATCACATTGGCCTTGCCTGGAGTATACTCGATACTCGGATTATACTCTTGAATCATTTCGACCCAATGAGTCTGCCTGAGGTTGAGATTAGGCTGAGAGAAGATGTACTTGAGACTCTTGTGGTCAGTGAAGATGTCCACTTTTCTTCCAATAAGAGATGTCTCCAAGTCAAAAGAGCGTGCACAACTGCCGCCAACTCGAGGTCATGAGTGGGGTAGTTCTTCTCGTTGGCCTTCAATTGGTGAGAGGTATAAGCCACAACTTTCTTCTCTTGCATCAACACTGCACCAAGACCTTGGAGAGAGGCATCACAGAAGATCTCGAATGGTTTGGATTCATCAGGAGGAGTCAGAACTGGAGCAGTGACCAATTTCTCTTTCAAAGTATTGAAAGCGATGTCACACTTCGGAGACCAAACGTACTTGACGTGCTTCTGGAGAAGGTTTGAAAGAGCCTTCGCAATCTTTGAAAAGTTCTCAACGAACCTTCGACAGTAGCTCGCGAGACCGAGGAAGCTGCGGAGTTGCTTCATGTTCTGAGGTGGTTCCCAATTCACAATTGCAGACACCTTCTTAGGATTCACCGCAATGCCCTTGGCAGAGATGATATGCCCAATATAAAGAACCTCATCGAGCCAAAATTCGCACTTTGAGAACTTGGCGTAGAACTGATGTTCCCTGAGCTTATCGAGCACCAAACGCAAGTGCTTGGCATGATCTTCCTTGTTCTTCGAAAAGACCAGAATGTCATCGAGATAGACCAAAACGAAGTCATTTGTGTAGGCGTTGAATATGAAGTTCGTCATGCGAGAGAAAGTCGGAGGAGCGTTGACGAGGCCAAAAGACATGACAGTGTATTCATATGAACCATAGCTTGTTCTGAAAGCCGTTTTGGGAATATCTTGCTCACGGATTCGAATCTGGTGATAGCCCATACGGAGATCAAGCTTGGAGAATACTTGGGCACCTTTGAGTTGTTCGAACAGCTCGTTGATGTTGGGAAGTGGGTACTTGTTCTTGATAGTCTTCTTGTTCAATGGATGGTAGTCAACACAAAGTCCGTCCGTTCAATCCTTCTTCTTCACAAAAAGTAATCCACAACCCCATGGAGAAGAACTAGGTCTGATGAGACCCATTCGCTCTTGAATATCGAGTTGCTTCTTCAGCTCCTTCAACTCTTCAGGTCCGAGCTTGTAAGCACGCTTGCAAAGCGGTTCCGTGCCAGGCTCAAGATCGATGACGAATTCAACTGGCCGGTGTGGAGGCATTCCTGGAAGCTCTTCTGGAAAGACGTCTTGATATTCGGAAACTTCTGGAATTTGCGAGATGGCATCCAGTTCACCCTTCTCATTGAGTGAAAACAGACGGATGGTATCATCACGAGCGGCAAAGAAAATTACATCCTCGGACGAATGAGTCAATTGAATCTTCCTGGCCGCACAATCAAGATGCGCCTTGTGCTTAGAAAGCCAATCCATTCCGAGAATAAGATCAATATCCGAGTCGCCCAGAACAATAGGAGAAGCTAGAAATTTGTAGTCGCCCAACGTGATAGTAATATCTGGGACGCAGAAATTAGCTGTCATTTGCTTGCCTGGTGACACGATTTGACACGATTTGCAAAGAACTTTGTAGATACTAATAATCGCACTCATACTTTGATGCAAAAGGTTTGGAAATGAAACAATGCGATGCACCCGTGTCAAAAAGAACTCTTGCAGGAATATCGTTAACAGGAAGGTTACCCATGATGACATCTGACGAGTCCTCTGCCTGAGCTGCATTCACCATGTTGACCTTGGCGTACTTGGGGTTATGCTTGACCACAGCTGTACTTGCCGATCTCACAGGAGGAGGAGGAGGAGGGAGGCGCCTCTGATTGAAGCATTTGTTGGCATAGTGACCCTTCTGTTGACACTTGTTGCACGTGACCACTGAAAGCGGACGGTGATACGGAGCACTCGATCTTGGAGCTTGAGACGAAGTCTTGTTCTGAAAGCCAGGGTTGGGTGGGTGGGAAGATCCACTGCCACCTTTGCTCTTCTGTTGATACGGCTGACGGAACGGAGGAGGAGGAAGCCAATACTTCTGCTGCTTAGCACCTTGAGTAGAGGAAGAAGGAGTAGCATCTCTGACTCGCTTGTTGGAAGCATCGCACTTCGGTTGAGCAGCCTCTTGCTTCAATGCCATCTTGTAGAACTCATCGTACCTCAAGGGCTCAAAGAGAACAAGAGCTAGCTGGATTTCTTCTCTGTGACCACTCCTGAACTGGTATATCATGCTCTTCTCGTCAGGGACGTCCTGCTTAGCAAAGCGGGCGAGCTTCTAAAACAACTTGTTATAGTCATAGACAGACATAGAACCTTGCTTCAGGTTGCGGAATTCCTCACGCTTTCTTTCAACCACGCTCTGAGGAATATGATGAGCTTTGAAGTCTTGACGGAATTCATCCCAGGTAATCACACGGCCTCCTCTGGAATCTTTGTACTGCTGGAACCATTCTGCAGCTTGGTCTTTGAGTTGGAAGGAAGCGAACTTGACAAAGTCCTTAGGCCTGGCGTTACTGCACTCTAAATGCTTGCACAAGTCCACGAGCCAATCATCAGCATCAGTTGCCTCAACACAATTGCTGAAAGTCTTTGGCTGGTTAGCAAGGAACTGGTTGAGTGTGTAGCAAAGTGATTCTGATTGTTGCCCTGGTTGCCTTGGTTTGCTTGGTTGCGCTCTTGAAGAATTTGCATGATCAACTGCGTGTTTGCATTGGTAGCAGCCATCACAGCTTGCCATGCCTCCGGAGGAGGGGGTGGTGGTGGCGGATCAGGATTCAGAGTCATGCGCGTTGGAGGGGCCATCCTGAAGAGGTTGACATCCATTAGCACATTGACAGATAAAATTGAAGCTGAATCCAACGGGTAGAAATTGCAACATGTAGTCTTCACATCCGAACAAAAATAATGAATGCATTCCAATTGAAATGGTCACATATCCATAAATTGAGAAACCGCTTAGAATTTAGGTAGAGGAATAAAATAAACAAGGTATGGAACAAGAACGAATACATGGTAAGGATCACCCAATCTCAAACCAAATATCCATGGAAGAAGAACTAGAGCTACAAGAATTCCCACCTATGAAACTCCCGAACCTTTCCGGTTATGCAATCAGGTGTTGGGGATACAGGGGAAGCATAATATCTCACCCGAATCTAGCAAATCCTACATCCAGCTGTATCCATCCTTCAACACATAACCGAGAAAAAACTTCGGAAACCGTCTACCTCAACCTTCGAAAAGCATCCGTTATACAAGTTATGGAAATACTCCCGAACTCCCACCCCAGTACTGTGTGGCGTCGAGGTTATCTCACCAACAACTGCATAAAAGAGATTTTTGATGTCGGTGAACTAAACTCATGTATTCTAGAACTGCAACGATAAAATTGTGACGCGAACACCTCGGAGCTCAACTCCCCGGGACACTGCCACAACCCCTAAATGACAGGAGGCACCAAGAATGTTCTCGTCACAAATCGATCGGAACGATTCCAAGATACCCGCGTGATCCTAAATTTTTTTTGTGAAATTTGAGAAGAGAAGAGTCAAAACTCTACGTCAAGATGCCTTACCAGAACAATGAAGGGACTGGAGAGTAAAAAGAATTCCTAAACTCTCTGATATATAATTCCTAAATGACTCAAAACATTTTTCTAGACTCAACTTGTCCGCTAATTCGAAGCAGTAGGGCTCCTAAGGTTGGGGAAGGCTCTGATTACCAACTTGCAACGCCCTCGATGCGGCTATATCTCCTACGTGTCGAAGCATGACTTAGAGGCATAACCGCATTGAAAGCAATGTCGCAAGTAAGGTAATCTTCACAACAACCCATGTAAATAGATAATGAGGGGAAAGGTACATAGTTGGCTTACACTCGCCATGTCACACAAAGTACAAGAATAACATTACATCAACCAAACACTCATGGTCCGACTACGGTACCAAAATAAAAGATCAACCCCAACATGCGACATGGTCCCGATCGCCCCAACTAGGCACCACTACTGATCATCAGGGAAAGACACATGATAACGGTGTGAGTCTTCGTCGAACTCCCACTTGAGCTCAAGCGCATCATCTGGAACGGAGCCATCGGGCCCTACATCTAGTTTGGAAGTAATCTGTGAGCCACGGGGACTCAGCAATCTCGCACCCTCGCGATCAAGACTATTTAAGCTTATAGGTAAGGCAAGGTAATATGTGGAGCCGCAGCAAGCGACTAGCATATAGGGTGGCTAACCTGTTCGCAAAAGAGAGCGAGAAGAGAAAGGCAAAGCACGAACGAAGAACGAGAGAACAACCTACGGCAAACATTACTCCAACATCGTGTTCACCTCCCGGACTCCGCCGAGAAGAGACCATCACGGTTACACACACAGTTGATTCATTTTAATTAAGTTAAGGTTCAAGTTATCTACAACTGGACATTAACAAATTCCCAAATGCCCATAACGCGGGAACGGCTTTCGAAAGTTCAAATCCCTGCAGGGGAGTCCCAACTTAGCCCATCACAAGCTCTGACGGTCAATGAAGGATAAACCTTCTCCCGAGACATTCCGATCAGACTCGCTATCCCGGTTCTACAAGACAACTTCGACAAAGATAAAACAAATCCAGCAACACCGCCCGAATGTGCCGACAAATCCCGATAGGAGCTGCACATATCTCGTTCTCAGGGCACACTCAGATGAGCTCTCCATACAACTAAAACCAAACCTCGAGTTTCCCCGAGGGGGCGCTGCACAGGACTCTAGTTTGGACCAACACTCGGAGGAGCACTGGCCCGGGGGGTTTAAATAAGATGACCCTCGGGCTCCGGAAACCCAAGGGAAAAAGAGGCTAGGTGGCAAAAGGTAAAACCAAGGTTGGGCATTACTGGAGGAGTTTTATTCAAGGCGAACTGTCAAGGGGTTCCCATTATCACCCAACCGCGTAAGGAACGCAAAATCCGGGAACGTAACACCGATATGACGGAAACTAGGGTGGCAAGAGTGGAACAAAACACTAGGCGAAAAGGCCGAGCCTTCCACCCTTTACCAAGTATATAGATGCAATAAGATAACAAGATAATATAATGTTATCCCAATAATAAACAATGTTCCAACAAGGAACGATCTCCAATCTTCACCTGCAACTACCAACGCTATAAGAGGGGCTGAGCAAAGCGGTAACATAGCCAATCAACGGTTTGCTAGGACATGGTGGGTTAGAGGTTTGACATGGCAATTTGGGAGGCATGATAAGAAAGTGGTAGGCATTGTAGCATAGGCATAGCAAAAGAGCGAGCATCTAGCAAAGCAAAGATAGAAGTGATTTCGAGGGTATGATCATCTTGCCTGCAAAGTTGTCAGAGTTGACTGGATCCTCGAAAGCAAACTCAACGGGCTCCTCATTAGCAAACTCGTCTCCCGGCTCTACCCAAACAAGACAAACAAGCAAAAGGAGCACAATCAACCACGTGCACATGCTCGAACAACATGATGCAAACATGATATGCTATGCGGGATGCGATATGTGATGCATATGCAAGATTTGACAAGGAATAATTGAACCTGGCCTCAACTTGGAAATCCAAGAGTGCCACTGGAAAAGTGAGGTGATTTCGGTTGAGATCGATATAAAGATCGTTGGAATCGGATGCACGGTTTGGAAATGGCAAGCAAAACAAATATGGCACCGGTCTGCGATAAACAGCAAGTAGCCATCTAAATGCAACAAGTTAAATATGCTACAGCACTCAAACATGGCAACAAAATACATGGCAGGGATCCACTCATAATGCTTGGCTAAAGATGAACTCTAAGCTACAGCCAATTCATCCATTAACAGGTTCCAACAAGCAAGGCAAAAGTGCAATTGATAAATAGGTTTCAGACTTAGTGAAATTAACACAAGCCTGGAATTTCAGATCAGGTAGCACACTTTGGAGCATGAAAACTATATGCTATAGGAACTTAACATGGCAAAGCAAGGCATGACATGGAGCTACTCAAAGAGCTTAACAAAAGTCCCTTAGTGACCTTGAGCCAAAAGCTATCAGAAAATACAAATGCAAGCATGTGAACATGGCAAAAACATAATCAGATCTCAGACTTAGAGAAAAACTGGAGCATGCAAATCTGTTAATGAATAGGCATGTTTACGAGCTCGATGCACTCACTACAGAGCAAGGCATGACAATCTAAGAATACACCCATCAATAATACACATTATATAAGCTAGACATGGCAAGAACAACAACATAGCATGCACGTATATACAACAACATCCTCGGCAAAATCGCTAACAAGTAGACAATCTGCCAGGAATTAACGAAATAGCAAAAGTAGAGCTCGATTGACTCAAGCTAGGGTGCTCCATAATTGCAAAAAGAGACATGCACGGATAGAGCACCACAATATTAACAAATCATCCTTACTGATCATCCTCAAAAGAGGCACGAATCACTAGGAAACAAACATGAACATATGGCATATTGATAAAAATAGATCAAGGACTTAGTGAAATTGCTAAGTCCCAGAAATCAGCATTAACGAATGCACCACTTTGCAAGCTTCTGATAGTCACCACACATATCACAAAAATACATGGATAGCACCTCTATAAAGATGGAAAAGCATATAACAACACACATGTAGAGCTCAGGAGCATATCATGCGCACATTAATCATGGAAAAAAAGACAAATAGCTATTTGATGCAGCAGATCTCACAATTAACTCAAATAGCTCTCTTCCAACAGCATTTCGGGCATCAAGATTAGCTCAAATGAAAATGATGCAATGAGATGAAATGATGTACTCTCTGATATGAACATTTTTATATGCTACACGCGCAAAACGGAGCTACGGTTGCAGAGTTACGACATGATAAAGTTGCATAAAATACTGATAGGTGAGGGAAAAGACAACCAAGGGAGATTAGGGTTTCCAGATCGGATCGGGTCGGTACTGTAGCTGGCGCGCCTCCCGAGGATCAATGTTGCCGGATCCGAGGTCGGAGGTCGCCGGAGTCCTTCGGGGAGGAGGCCGGAGCTCGCCGGAGGAGCTGGCCGGCCGGATCTGGGCGAGGGGAAGGCGATGGCGAGGCCGGTCGGCGCTGCGGCGGCGGGCGGCGAGGACGTCCGCGGCAGCCGGCGACAGGGGCGGCAGGGCGGCGCCGAAGTCTGGCCGGTGACGGTGCCGGGCGGCGAGGTGGCGGAACGGGCACGGGGAGGAAGACCCCGGGCGGCGGCGGGTGGTGTTGGGCCTTGGGGGCCCGACTTGGGCCTCCCGGGCCGGCGGCGGCGACGAAGTGGGGCTGCGGCTCGGGCCAATGGGGGGCGTGCCATG
Source organism: Triticum monococcum (assembly GCA_034509565.1). Taxonomy (NCBI): domain Eukaryota; kingdom Viridiplantae; phylum Streptophyta; class Magnoliopsida; order Poales; family Poaceae; genus Triticum; species Triticum monococcum. Next base: position 208,606,898 of record CM067847.1, on the reverse strand, counting down.
TGGCGGCGGGGTGGAAGTCGAACACGTCCGGCCCGGTTCGGACGCGTCCGGCGGCGCGGGGAAGATGGATCTAGGGTTTAGGAGGAGGGAGACCCGTGAATTTTGGAGGGGGTGCTATTTATAGACATAGGAGGAGCTACGAGAATCCAAATGAGGTGCGGTTTTCAGCCACGCGATCGTGATCGAATGCTCTAGATGATGGAGAGGATTTTGGTGGTTTTGGGCCAAATTGGAGGGGTGTTGGGCTGCAACACACACGAGGCCTTCTCGGTCCCTCGGTTAACCGTTGGAGTATCAAACTAGGTCCAAATGGTACGAAACTTGATAGGCGGTCTACCGGTAGTGAACCAAGGCCGCTTGGCAAGTCTTGGTCCAATCCAGAAATGTTTAATCCCCACACACGAAAATAAGGTAGAAAGGACCACCGGAGGAGATAGGAGCGCCGGAATGCAAAACGGACAACAGGGAAAATGCTCGGATGCATGAGATGAACACGTATGCAAATGCAATGCACATGATGACATGATATGAGATGCATGAAAACGACAACAACACACGGAGACAAAAACCCGAACCCGAGGAAATAAAATAACTTAGCGCCGGAAACGGCAAGAGTTGGAGTACATATTAGGTAAATTACATCCGGGGTGTTACACATAGGTTGACAATTGTGTGGGACCGTGATGTCAGGAAACCAGGAGGAAGCAAAAAAATATAGTTGTACATAATAAGGAGGCACTTGCGTACGTACGGCTATGGCCCTAGTGGGTCCCTACTGTCATCCAGGCAAAATAAAGTCATCTCCTGAATCCTCGTGTTCATTGACCATGTTAACAATGCTCGGCGCCACGGCGAGCGCAACAACTCGAAGGACGACGGAGAGGGCCTCGCGGGCCCTACGGATGGTCTCATACAGTGCCCGCTGCTCATTTAGGAAGCCAGGATCATCGGACACCTATGAGAACCTTTGAGAGACTGAGACGGCATGAAACGGTAAGGCCGCGCCTGGGAGCTCTGGTTTATTTCACACCTGTATTAAGATACAAGTGTAATTTACTCGTCATCGGAAACAACGCGTAAAATACAGGCGTAATGAAATCGAGGGCCCGAGGTCTGTAAGTAAAACCAGCAGGTTACGCGTGTAATTTGAGAGACCAGTGTATATTCTACTAGTTGAAATCGACCAACCAAGCGCTTCGCCCGAGACCATCTACTTTTATTTACAAGCGTCAGTTTTACAAGTGATTTTGGTTGGAAAACGACGATCCAATCACAACCTAAGAAGATGAGTTGGTCATAAGATCTTATGGTTTCATGTCAAACCTACCCGACTTGTCGTATAGGCTATGGATGAAACATAAGACGATGAACTTCTTAAGCACGGAAACAATAGAAGAGGATGACCTTCTTAACAAGCAAATCACTGGCATTAGATCGACATGCAAAAAATACGAAGCATTATTCTCAGGAGGCACGGTGAACAGCTCGTGATGCCGCATGCCACAACATTCCAAGCTCAACTTTGCAATCAAACACAAGGCCTGGCATAACATAGACAATATTCAGAACAAACTCTTAAAATATCTTACATAAGTCAACATTCATGTGACTATGCATCTCAGCAGAGTAAATATTTACTTCTGAACTGAAGATAGGCATATGAAAAAACAATCGACGTTGCTCACAGCAAAGGGCGTCCCACTCAAAAATATCAAATGCATGTCTTCTGGCTAACATCAATGAGCAAAAATTGACAAGGTTTTCCAATTCCAATATATTAAACTAATGTCAACTTTGACAAGCTTTTCCCATTCAAAATATGTAATGCCTATGATTGTGGAACGGGCAGGGTTTGTCATCAGTTTGTCATCTGATAGTCCGGTGGCTCAAGGTGACGACGAATGATTAGAGAACCATTCGATGTATTGTGCATGATGAAGTATTATGGAGGACAAGAACTATCTGAACATTTTGTGTAGTTCCACTAAAATCAAGCTGAGCATCCCTATGGATTTCGTATTTATATGCTACCAGAAAACAAAGAGACATCAGCACACACATGAATATTGGCCCCAGTGTCAACCCACCAATGGGTGGATTAACAAACTAAAAGTATGGTAAACAGATTACCATATCCAGATGCCCCATCATTGTTGCTTAGAGTGACATTGACAGACTTGGAGTCCTGTCCTGGCTTCTTGGTACTTGCTTGGGCACTTGTTTTCCCAGTGTTCCTTCGAACCACAAGTAAAGCAGCCATCTCTCTTTTTGTCTTTCTTCTTACCCTTCTTAATGGTCGACGCTAGCAACACCAATCAGAAATATAGTCCGGTGGCTCAAGGTGACGACAAATGATTAGAGAACCATTCAATGTATTGTACATGATGAAGTATTATGGAGGACACAAACCATCCGGACATTTTGTGCAGTTCCACTAAAATCAAGCTGAGCATCCCTGTGGATATCGTATTTATATGCTGCAAGAAAACAAAGACACAGCAGCACACACATGAATATTGTCCCTAGTGTCAACCCACCAATCGGTGAACTAACAAACTGAAAGTATGGTAAACAGATTACCATACCCAGATGCCCCATCATTGTTGTTTAGAATGACATTGACAGATTTGGAGTCCTATCCTGGCTTCCTGTACTTGTTTGGGCACTTTTTTCCCAGTGCACTCCACGTGTTGTAGAGTTTCCTATGCTCTCTGCAGACTAGTCATGTCACTAGCGTCTACTAATACACTGTAAAGCTTCTCAATTATTCCTTGTGTAATGTAGCGCAAACAGTGGCTGCTTCTTTCTGCAAGTGGTAAGACCAACTGGACCCACTAATGCAGCAGTTTGCCTTAGACACATTGGCTCCTTTTGTGTAGTTCAACTAAAATCAAAGTTGGAATAAAACCGAGCTTTAATTTTGATATCCCTGTAAGAAACAATAGGTATAAGGGAAACAATTACTGAGAAATAACTGTTGATGACTTGTACTCCCAGAAGAAAAACATCTACTAATCTACCTTATCTTATTGGGAAACAAAGCAGTAGAGTAGCAATTCTCAATCAGTGTGATTCATTCGTATTAACCGAGACATTATCTTAACAATTCATTGTTTCAACATGTATAAAGAACGACAAAGCAGAAAAGTATCATTCCTAAAACAATGCGAATGATTCATTTTAACAGAGACATTATCTTAACAATACCTTGGTTAAACATGTAGAGAGAACTACAAAGCATGATAGTACCATTTGTAAAACACTGTAACTGATATATAATAACAGAGACATTATCTCAACAATACATTTCTTAAACATGTACTCCGGCCGATCCCTAACAGAAATGGTACTCTCGCCGATCCCTAACACCATGTGCTTCCATCTACTTATAAAGGGGGTGATGCAGAGTTTGTTGTAACAAAGCAACAAGCATCATGTCTGGGTTGGTACCATTTTTTTCACTACTTAATCGGAAAAGATAGCAATACAATAGCTTGAATTCAACATTTATTTAAAACAGTACCAATACAAGTAGCACAACATCTCAAAACACACTACACGATCATGTGGATGGGACATGGGACATGCCAGCATCATGTGCATCCGCACGTATAAACGGGTGATGCAGAGTATGTAGCCAAGAAGCATATCTGCGTTGGTCCCATATTTGTTCTCTTTGAAACTTTTTCCTATGTGAGAGCAGAAAATCTAGTCCTGCACAAACTACCCGAGCCCCCAGTTTCTTTCCCTTTTCAACCAAGAGTTTCGTTCCTTACAGATGTGTGTACTAGGTTACCCCCCCCCTTTCCCTTTTCGACCAACAAAGCGGTTGGATAGTACTACTTTCCCTCCCTCCTTTCCTCATTGAACCACATCCTAGATTCATGCTCCACCCCACCACACCCTTCTTTCCTCTTTCAACCAAGACCTAGATTCGACTATAGAATCGAAAAAGATCTGCATGCAGCTAGACCAATGGCGGTTTCAAAGAAACTTATACCTTAGGGTCGTCTGGATGTGGCAAGGCGTGCGGCAGGAGGACGGATTTGCCCACACTACATACGACAACTAGGAAGAAGGGGTCGGTGGCCCTCCCGCACAGGCGCTGGGTGAAAGAGAAAAGCGCAGCCGACAGTGGATTGCCTCCCTCGCCGAAGGCAATAGAGTGAACTCTGCACCTCCTCCCATTCCCGGTGTGATGGGATCCGGACGCCTCCTTCGCCAGCTATGAGGGGGTGAGAGAGACAGAGGCCACAACACAGTCTTGTTTATATCTGGTGAAGAGGGTGAGAGACTGTGAATATAGCAAACCCTAGCAAAGGAATACTGAGCCTCCAGCGTGTATATATATATATATATATATGTATATATATATGTGTGTGTGTGTGTAGTGCGCCGAGAGTGTGGAGAGTGCAAACCCTAGCGAACAAGCGTTGAGGCTCCAGCTTATAAATATACTGTAGTATAGACTGAGCTCCGGTGCCTTAACTGCACCTGCTTTTGGTTGTATGACAGGTGGGCCAGCCACATTTTGGGCCCACCTGTCATAAACCCAAAGGTAGGTGCACTAAAGTTAATGAAGCTACGTCCATATAGTACTCATGTATACGGCTAATATATAGTGGAGTCGTTTTCTTATTCTCTCCATAACAATCGTTTTAAATTGTGGAAGTATGAAAGGGAACTCTTTATTTAACGTACCTGTGAAGAAAACAACTACTCCCTCTGTTCCTAAATATTTGTCTTTCTAGAGATTTCAACAAATGACTACATACAGAGCAAAATGAGTGAATCTACACTGTAAAAAATGTCTATATACATCCGTATGTGGTAGTCCATTTCAAACCACTTGAAAGACAAATATTTAGGAACGGAGGGAGTACTTCCGATGAACTAATGATCCACGCATCCTGGCCGCACTTCCTATCCTTCACGTCCCGTACACTACCCTCCCTTAAGTGAACAACCACACATGCGCGAAATTATCGAAAACGTGTGAGAGTGTGTACAAATAAAGAATTTTAATTTCAATTATCGAAAAGGTTTGAGAGTATGTACATTTTTCCCTCTCTAATAATTATGGTTTGTTGTGTTCAACCTAAACTTGGTCAAACTTTACAAAGTTTGACTTCAGTAAAATCTAATATGCGAAATAAATAAAAATGGAGGGCTACTACGTCCATCCGGATTTTTAGTCCACATCATTTTTTAATCAAAGTTAATAGCTAGACAAATAAAATTACAGGGGAGCTGGAGACAAAGTTGTGAGAAGGCTTAGAAATCAATACAAAACTTATGCTCTTAGTAACAACATCGATCTTTCTTCGAGGAAACATTTGGTTCATAGCCAATTGTGTGATAAAATTGCACCAATGTGAAAGACGCGTGCATCTCCAATGCAACCAAGGTGAACTGACGAAGGATATCATCTTTGTGGGTAACAAGCAAAGAGCATTGATGGAAGACAACTTCTTTTTCATTGAAAATCAATCAGCTTCACCAGCCGACGTAACCATGAGGCGCAACCATGAGCATCGATAGATCATCATGGTGATGCATCATCCATTTGGCATCAAGTTTGGGTGAGGCACCTATGAAGTTTGACAAATCCTCACTATGGTCTATTTCTTCTCAATAATCAAGCTCGAGGAAGGAAGAACCACGTGGCAGAGGATAGTGAGGCGGAACAACAATGGCCATCCAATTTTGTGCAGTTCCACTAAAACTGAGGAAGACATACCCGGGTATGGAAATACGCATCGCTGTTTCCAAAAAATATAAAAAGGGATATAGTGTTGTTACTTTGTTTTACAAGATTAACAATGACATCTCAATTGTCAAGAAGAATTATGAAAAGTACACCAACAAACAGAAGCATCATGATTATCTTGATGCGAACTAAACCAGGATACCCGAGAAAAAAAGCATTTTTTTCATTTAACCAGTGATAGTATTAGATTAGCAGCAACAATAGGAGCATATGGACAATGACCGCACAACCACCATGTACTTTTTGTTGAAACAACATGTATACCTCCACCGAGGCATAAATCAGGACAACTTTTTGAGTGGCATTTCCTCTATAATAGTAGGTGATGTTGGACCAGCCGATGAACCCTAGCTACTATACATGGGGAGCTAGGGAGTAGTCGCATAGAAGAAAACCCGCATGCAGCGACCTGGGGAGCTGGACGAGTACAAGAAGTTATACCTCAGGTGGGCGAGATGTCGCTTAGGTGGGCGGGTGGGATCTGCCCACACGACGGCAGCGAACAAGGGCGCGGAGGACCTTCGTCCGCGCCAGCGCCAGCTCCAAGAGGACGGTGCTTATCGGCTTCCTCCATCGCCGACGGCGACAACGTCAACGCTGCACCTCCTCACCTCCTGCAACGGACGGGATTCGGCCGGATCTGTGACCACCAGTGAGGAGAGAGACAGTGTGGACACTATCATCTTGTTTTGATATGGAGAGGGTAAGAGAGCGAGACGCGAGAAACTCTATCAAACAAGAGGCTATAATGGAGTAAAAAAATCTCTCCACAGCAGTGGTCTACGCGTGTTCCCGGAAAAAAGAAATGAAAACTGGCGGACAATTTTTTAACGTACCAAGAAAGAAAACTCAATCAAAAACACACCTCCGCTTCCTGGTCGCAAGAGTCGTCGCGCACACACACATAGACATAGACATGCATATCCATGTTTACGTAAAATTCCATTTCCATCTCCATCTCCAATCATATTTGTCCAACTGGCACATTATTTATGTTGTTAATTGTATATGCGGCAATATTAACATACAACATCTCTTGTTTGTGGGCATTCGGACCGCTGGCACGGCCACTGCTGACCAACCCGAACCCTCTTCATCACCCGTGCATGCTTCCCGCCTGAAACGGTCAGTGCAGCATTCATGCCCGGCCAGAGCGGACGCAATCTCTCGCTGGCGCCGGCATTGAAGCGGCGTGCTGGCCGGGAGAGCATCGCCCGCACCACTTCCTGGTGCACACGACTGCTCCGCGTTTAAAGGTCGCAATAGCCGGCCACAACATGCATGTAAAAAAGTTCTTGGGAGTCCATACTATAGCTAGCTGTCCTCCTCCAACTCGTCAATTTCTTCTAGTAGTACTAATACTCCATGGCGCGATCCATCGAGAAGCAGGTGGGGAAGTTATCGTATACTCGGTTCATGGCAAGTGGCATGCCGAGCGATTGTGTGGGGTCGAGCCGTGGAGTAAGGTGAGACACGGACGCGTCAGACGTGATTTAAAGAGCAATGCTACACGCATGAACAAGTTTTTACAGGATTCATGGGGTGGTTTAGCTGGCAGGTTTTCAATGGATAGAAATAAGGTAAGGGGCCCACTCCCACTTAAAATCAGGGGGGAGAAGATTAGTTGTGAATGACCCCGTAAAAGATCACTGTAAAACCACGTGAGTTTAGAATTTTTGTGATTTAAACGTTGGTTTTGCTCGATGGCGTGATCCAACGAAACGAAACGTTGGTTTCTCTCTGTTTCCATTTTTTCTCCGGAAAAACGAAAACTTTCCACTCCATTTTCATTCCTACTCCAAGGTTGCCCCGTTACAACATTCCATCAAATACAAAGGAAAACTAACACACATGCTGATGCATCTCAATGATTCATAGATCATAGCCAATATTTACTTCACAACTAAAGACAAATGTTGTGAGAGTGTGTACAAAAGAAAAACTACTGATGGGGTCACTATGACTTAAACCCTAAACCCTAAATAGGATTTAATTTCCTGGCCAGGTAGAACCTGTCGAAGGAAAGACGGCTAGCACCCTCAGATCATACGATGCTTTTGTGTAGTTCCACTAAAATCGAGCTGAGCATCCCTGATGGCAAAGATATTGAAGAAGTGTGATTAGAATAATAGTACTGGCACTAGTTCATGAGACATAAACTCATCACAAGTAGAAGCCGGTAGAAGTGGAGAAAGATCGACATGGAGATGGAGCTACGTGGGGAGCTTCGGCAGTGGAGCAAGCCAGCTCCAAAAGGAAGATGGACTACCTGGGACGTCGGGTTGTAGCTAGAAGGGCGGTTGGGACGCGGCATCGGCCCATACCATGGTGACCCCCGATTGGGACGCACCGACTGTGGATTTTCTCCCTTGCCGATGTCGACCGCGTCTACGCAGATCATTGTTTCCTTCCCCCAGCTGTGGGATCATGCCAGATATGTGACCAGCGGTGTGGCCACCGTCGTTCTATGCTTGTGAAGAGAGCAACCCAAGCAAGCAGGCTTGTAGCTTAGTTTCCTGCTAGTGTATATATAGTGGTTTTCTTTTTCTCTCCATATCAACCATTTTATATTGCGTACATGTCATTGAACACTACTAGGGAAAACCTTATACATAGAATCTTAGCAGCACCGCGGTCTAAAAATGGACGCTACTGCTAATTAGGTATAGCGATCTTCAGAAAACCGCGCTACTAATAGCATGGTAGCATTAGTGGTCTAGGTGAAACAAGCGCTACTACTATAATTGCCACGACGTTGCCCCCAGGCTAGATATAGTAGTAGCGCCCTTCCGAGGACGCACTACTGCTAAAGTACTTAGTAGCAACGTTTTTCTTCAAAACACGCGACTGCAAAGTATTGCACCTAATTAAGTTTAGTCCCATACTGCTAAGCGAACAAGGTGTCTACCACCTTAAATATGTTACTTCTCAAACTATCTCGAGCACCTGGTCTTCATTGAACTATATGTGTAGGATTTGTGGCTGCAATATGAATCTTCACCTGTGCCTATACAGGTACTATGAGGATTCATGTTGACTATTTAGATTCTACACAAAAAGATCAATGATGACCAATGTATATTTTTGAAGTTTAGACTTAGCAGTAGCGAGTTTTCAGGGCAAAGCGCTACTGATATTATAAAACAGAAAGGAATAGCTGTAGCGCGTTTCGCTTGACATGCTATAGCTAACTTAGCTATAGCGCATTCCGGCAAAACGCGTTGCTGCTAGTTTGACTTAATCCCCCGCGCGAATTTTGCTAAGTCCTTCCCCTCCACTTCCCCCTCTCCCCCAACTGGTCCATCGCCACCGTCGCCCTGCCACTCTCGACGTCACCGGCACCACCCTCAAACTCACCATCGCTGCTGCCCGCCGCACACCCTCGATGCCGCCTCCGCCCCCGACCTCGATGCCGCCCCCGACCCCGACATCGATGCGGCCCTCCGCCGCGCGCCCGAGCCCCGACCCCATCCTCGGCGCCGCCTGTCAGGCCCTCGCCGCAGTCACCGTAAGGCTCTGCCTCTCCTCTCCCCTACCCTCCTCTCTCTCTGCAATGGAAATTCATAGATGTGTTGATGTTGTGTTGATGTTCATATGAACCCTAGGTGTTCATATGAACCCTAGATTTGTTTAGGGAAGTAGGCATTTTTTAGCATTTAGGAAAAATGATTAGCAATTTTTTTAGGAAATTAGCTAGGGAAATTTTTTATGAAAATGCCTAAACAGTAATTTCATTCAAAAAACAAAAACCTGAATTGTTTTTCTTTCAAAAACTTGGTTAAACTAATTGTTGCTATGTAAACAAAAAACAAGATTGTTGTTATATGATATATGTCATTGATGTTCATTTGCAGATTCCATTATTGAAGTGGTTCGATTGTGCCCAAGTGGCTTCGTTGTTTCCAGGGAATGAAGTTGAGTGGCCTATGTTTTGCCGGAATCTTGATTCATTTCCGTTCCGGCAAATTTCAGATTCTCGATTTGTCCACTTTTTAGTTAAAGTTATGCCAAAATTTTCCATGAATTTCGGCATGACTTGTGCTACAAACTAGGACATTCCTGCAAAGCATAGGCCTTTTTTATGTCATTATTCATTTTATTAGGTATAGAATTAATTGACTAGATTTAATCGTAAGAACTAGTTGAACATGTCACAATAGTTAAACATATCACATTTGTTGAACTAGTTGAACATGTCGACGATGCCTATCCCGCATCCTCGTAGTCGAGTCAACGGAGGACACTTGCGTCACTAGATGGAGCATGTCCGGGACGGGGCTCCGCCGGGGTGGTACTGGGAGGCTCTACCTACCGGGGGCGCAGGTTGGTGAGGAGCCAGCCTGTCATTGACCCGAACCTTCTTTGGTGGCGGTCACGTGGGCCAGTGACGGTCCAGAGGCTCGAGGACCCCACGGAGGTGGTGCGTCACCGTGTCAGTGAGAAGGACGTGCACGTCCGTCGCTACCTGTTTGCATTGGAGCACATGTTCTCTAATACCTGGCAGGTTCTCCAGGGATCTCACTGGTGCTATGATCCTGTGATGGTTCCTTCACTTTGGGTGTCCACCGCCTGCGCCGATACCCGTCGTGCGCTAGGATTTTAGTTGTATTAGTGATGTTATATGTATGATACTATTTGGGATGTATTAGTGATAATATTCGACGATGTATGGACGCATGATATGATTTACTTTTGCTTATTGAATGCATGCTAATTTGAATACTTATTTATTTTACGATTTGGTTTTGCTTATTGAATGCTCATGTCAATATGAGTCCTATAAGATATTTTGAGTATCCTGGTAGTTGTCTTCGATCGACTTTCAATTAATGTTTCAACTATGAACATAGGAAATGTCTGACAACGAAAAGGATTTTGGTATTTACAAATACTACGAAGACGAGCGCGCCCTGTGTGATGGAATCTTCCTAGATGATGAAAGGCGCTTCAGCATCAAGCTGGACGTGAACTTCGAAGTGGATACAGTAAGTCACAACGACAAGTCTTTTTTCGTAATTAAGCATGACATCTGCTTCATTTGCTTCAACTTATAATTTAATTTTTTTTACTATTCTACTAGCGTATCCCCTGCCATGCAAGAGTTTTTGTCTTGGATAAGATAGGTTTCTGTCGTACTATGGAGGTAAAGAAAGTTTACTTGAAGACCGAGCATGGTTGTATTTTCCATGCAAAATTATACCACGCAGATGACTACACCTATTTTGGATGCAAAACTTGGTGAGCACTATGCAAGACTTATGCATTTGATCCTGATATGGTTATCACCTTTGATATTTGTCTGGAAGATGATATTGAAGGTAATATAGACATCTGTGTCGATGTGCAGATGCCTCCAGTTATACCATTATGTGAGTTTCTCAACCATATTTATGTCTTTGATATTGTTTATTCAAAAATAGTTGACAACTAATTTCTATTGTCAGCTTATTTCCGTTCAAGCAAACATGTCCAGCGCTTGGTAGACAGGACCTACTACTGTCCCGGGGTTGAACTAAACTATGAGGAGCTAAGTCATTATGTTTCATGGCTTGAGGATCTTGATATTGTCAAGACAAATGTTAGAACTGAAAACGTGCGACCAATAGTGTTCGTAATGAACTACGGTCACATCTATTTAGGAAAGATGGTAAGATTTTTACTATTTGTCCTCAGTGCATCTTTTGCATACATTATTTTTTAAGCTAAACTTCATTGCTAAGTATGTTACTATACGATGTTCTTCAACAGGGACTCCCGATGAATGTTGTGCCTCATGAGATCAAGGCTAAAGGTACCATGAGTATTGTTAGCTTACGGCCAAGATATCCTACAATGCACTTCAGTGCATTCAGGATTTCTAATAGCGAGCAATGCTTAATAGTGAAAGACTGGACCAAATTTGTGATGGAGGAGCGTAGAGAAGTACTAGGGGGCAGCAATCAGAAGCACAACCCACGATTAGGATACAGATTCATCTGCATGCTCCAACTTGATGAAGGAGCAGAGCTACACATGTTTTATGTTATTTTACTTGAGAGAAAGCAGCAGGAGTGATTAGGTAGCTAGAAATGAGTTTGAAGATGACGATGTGCTACACTATGACTATGATGATTAAATAGCAAGTGTTGGTGGTAATGACTATCATGATTATTATTAGCTAGTGTTGGTGGTGATTAGATAGCTACCGCATCTAGTGTTGGTGGTGATTAGCTAGCCAGAATGAGTTTGATCGGATGATGATGTGCTACTCTATGCCTTTGGTGATTAAATAAATATTGTTGGTGGTAATGACTACGATGATGATTAAATAGCTTGTGCTGACGGATTAGATTCAAGTGCAGGCAACATGTGGTGCACGTCGAAATTACTACTAGTCCAAACTAGGTCATGTTTGGATTAGTAGTATACTTTTGACATGCATCACATATTGCCTTCACTTGAACCTAATCCACCTTCATTTGACACACTGTTATGGACATAATGATATAAACCTCATAATTGGTATTGTACCAAAATTTGTATAACGGCGTATAAATACACTAAAAGTAAACAATGAAAAAAAGAATACTAGTAGCAATGGATAGTAAACACACTGCACCTAGCTAGATTAGCAGCAGCGCGGGAGAGAACAAGCGCTGCCCCTATGTGTCTTAGCAGTAGCGTGTGTTGCACGCGCTACTGCTAAGCAGTAGCTATAGCGCCTTATTAGTAGCGCGGCAGCCCGCACTACTAGTGGGCATTAAACCCGCGCTACTACTAGGGTTTTCCCTAGTAGTGGAAGAGTGAAATGATGGTTGCTTCTTCCGACTAACTTACTGTGTGATTTGACTACTCCTTTAGTGGCCCCTACACGTATTCCCCCTGCGTGTATGCAACAGTCACACGTACACACGGACGCAAAAACGCGTGCGACGCCCTGATGCATGCATGTCCGAGCACACGACGGAACACACACGGTCACGCTCAAGTGCTCAACCTACATGTGGATGCACACACATACTCAGACAGGGTGAGATAGTGACCGTATAAACACCAGAAATGTATTTATCTCGTTTGAAATTAAGCCATATTAACCGGAGAGGAGGCAGTATGGACTAGCATTACTTTGTTGTGTCCCATCAACTTGTCGAACAAGGAGAAGCTTGCAGGACGGGAGAAGCTTGCACGCGGTGGCTCACAGGACAAGGAGAAACTTTTGACTAATGCAAGCTCTCCCTCGCTCAGGCGGTGGACATGCAACAGTTAATTCGGTGTCAGATTGCCAGAAGCATACACTATACTAGTACTATTATTGTTCGACTTCCCGAAGAGGTGAACAGCCAAGCGCAAAGTTTACTAGTACTAGTACTACTACTATAGTCTATAGAGATATGTACTATACTAGTACTAGGAACCGGATGGAGGAGCGTCTGCACTCTTATTATATTTTTAAAATGTTATAAAGCTATCTTTAATACATTTGGTTCTCTTTGAGGGTTCTCGCATGTGATAATGGAAGTTGATTGCATGGAACACTCGCCACAATTCTCGCTTAATTCTAGCTCATATCCTGTTACAAATAGGAGCGCTCGGTAATATTTTCTCTTATTTTGTTATTCAGCATGTAAACAGGTCAGCAAACCTTGCGGCGTATCTTTGTGCGAATCGTGCTTGCTGCACTTTGAATGTGACCGAGAGCTGGCTTGATGAAACACCTCGCTTCCTACTTCTTTTTTTGTGGGGTACCTCGCTTCGTAGTGACCAGTGTCTTGGCTGATCGTCCTAAGAATGCTTATATATGAATAAAGCTCTCTCATTTACCCGCAAAAAAGATTAAGCCATATTAACCGGAAAGGAGGGAGTATGGACTAGCACTACTTTTTGGTGTGTCCCGTCAACTCGCAGAACGACTAGAAGCTTGCGGGACAAGGTGAAGCTCGCTTACGCCTTTTGACTAATGCAACCTACCCTCGCCCAGGCGGTGGACATGCATCAGTACATTCGGTGTCAGATTACCAGAGTGATACACTGTAGTACCGAAAATGTAGAGTACCATCATTGTTTGACTTCACGAAGAGGCGAAGAGCCAAGTGCAAGGTTTAGTAGTACGAGTAGTACTACTACTAGAACCACATGGTGGAGCGTTTGTACTCTTATTTTTTTAATCTTTGATAAAGTACATATTTATTCCGGAGAAGGGCGGAAAACGGCAGGCCAACATGTAATGATGATATCGATCAACCATGCTCGAATGTATCTTGGCCTCCGTGCGAGCCCGTCTGTGCATTCTCGCTCCCCGTCTCTCTCAAGGAATGGTGGGTTGGCCATTTTCCGTCAATTGAGATCGGTTTGCTCACACTCCGGTCCCACATGTCAGTGATATGCCAAGAGGAGGTGCGTTGACCGACTGGCCATACGCGTACATGGGTTTGCACCTTCATACTACACCTCCCTCCGTCACAGTTTATAGGGCGCGCTTCATTATGATGTATTTCTCTCAATGCATTTCCACCACGAGAGAGACTTTAGACGCATTTGGTTTAATGATGAATTAATTAGGGCGTGGTAACCGCAATCAAGTCCACAATTTTCTCTCGATGTACTACGGAGTGGAGTAAGTGCATGCATGTGTGTACCCGGGGTGGGAGCATTGCATGCATGTGTGTATGCATTATTTCCTCTAATAATAGACGTCGTGCTATAACTACCAATGCTATTTTTCAGGTCGGTAGCTAGTCGCCTTGGTCCCAGAGATTTTTTCTTTTTCTGAAGCGCGCTCTATAAACAGTGACAGATGGAGTAGTATGAGCGGATCAAAGAAGAGTGTATTGATGGTTGCTTCTTCTGAACAACTTACAGTAGGAAAGGTGGAGCTTATGATTTGACTGCTCACTGCTCACTATTAATGCGACGCCACGACCCGGCTGAGTCTCCCATGTGGCTATGCACTACCCCCTCGATTCTTAAATATACTCCAGACTATTTGTCTTTCTAGAGATTTCAACAAGTGACTACTCAAATATTTTTCTTTTTAGAGATTCAAATGGACTACTACATACAGATGTATATAGACATGTTTTAGAGTATAGATTCACTCATTTTGCTCCGTATGTAGTCCCTTGTTGAAATCTGTAACATTGCGACTCTCGGAATGTTGAAGGAAAAGTTTTCCAAAAATTAGGGCAAGAAAATTTTCATTGGTTTTATTTGTTAACAAAGCTTAAATTGGACTTTTATAATTTGGAGGATTTAACTTGAGCTAATGCCAACTTAAATTAAATTTGAGTTTTTTTCTTTTCTTTTAGTTGGGTTTTATTTCTCGTCTTCAGCATAGTTAAATATGTGTGTCTGCACTTTCTTCGATTTCTCAGTTTGTTTTATATTTATTTGAGCTTCTCTTCCTTTCCTAGATTCTCCTTTTAGGCAATTATATTTCCTTCTCTAGAAGGTTGTGGGTCGAATCTCCTAGCCCAACATCTCTTTATGTTCAATGTGTTAAGCCATTGTTTTTTTCATCTCCGATAGCCTGGGCCTAGCACATCTATGTTTTTTTCCTCTCTTCCTTCTCCCTCCCCCCCCTTCGATCCACTTGGCCCATCTCTCCAGCCAGCCGATGTTCCTTCTCCTTTTCTGTACGCTCACATGGTGCATGGTACATGAAGAGAAACAGCCAGCACTCATGCGTGACTGTTGCCTCCTGCACTCCTCCTTAATTCCCATCAATCCCATCCGTTTCCAAAACTAAAGTCTAGTATCCATATTGTGCGCATCCTGTTCTTCCTTCTCTCTGTTCGTTCCTAATGAAGAGAAGAGAAACGTACATAACAGAAACTTATAGATGAAGGAAGCCCCTCCACTAACTCCCTTAAATCTCCATCATTTCAGTTTTGAAGATATCTAGACATGCTCCACGATCTCCTCTTCCACCCCGCAGAAACTCATGTCCTCTCCCTTCTCCCTTCTTCCAAAACACATCCACGAAGTTCTGCTGCTCCATGAACACCAGTGCTTGTTCCTGGCGAGTTCAAGCATCTCCATCCATGCACTTGCGCCAGAAGGTTCGCCTCGATGTGGTGAATCCATTCAGGAAAGAAGGAACGCATTATATGGACCACACAAGAAGAATTTCACATGTGCGTTTACATTGTTCATCAAGTTCACCACACTGCTCCATCCAACTCAGTGAGCCTCTATCCAATTCCTCATGCACACCTTCTCAACATCACTCATAGTATCTCAGAGCATCTCCAGCCGTTGTGCCTCCCCAGGGACGTTTTTCGTCTGGCTGGGCCTGCGCCGGCGCAAATTTTAGGTCTGGGGGGGAAATTTTTTTCAGCCGTCTCCACCCCTAAGCATCTCTGCACCCTGACAAGGAGGACGTGTGGCGCACAGCGAGGAAGCGGCCGGGCCGGTGACGATGTCGAGGAGGCCCCGGAGCAGAGGAGGAGGTCCAGGTCGTCGTCCTTGTGCTGGAGCGACGCCATGAAGAAGAATAGGAGCAAGAGGTCCAGGCTCTCTGCCACGCTGCGGGAGCTCAGGCTGGCGGCCAAGGCAAGGGACAAGGAGGGGCTCCTTCAGATTTCTTATCATCGTACACCGCACCAGGGCAGCAGTCTTGGTGGCCGGCTGGCTGTAGAGCCCGACGCCGCCGTCCTCCATGATCTAGAAAGCGAGCGTGACGACGAGCTCCCCGCCCTTGGCCTTGTCGGCGAGTAGGAACGCCATTTGCCACTGCCGGGCGCGCTCCCCTTGCTGGCTCTTCTCCGTGGACTCCTTCACGAGGGCGCCCAAGTCCACCGTGCCCTGGTCAAGGCCCAGCTCCGGCGCGTCCACGGTGACCACGGACAGCAGAAACGGGCGGGGCTCGAACTTGAGCGCCCTCGTGCAACTCCTTCTTGCGCATGGCCACGGCGAGGCCCTGCGGAGAACGCGTGGTGTGCACGACTCGTTCTAGCTGGAGAGCACGCGTGGTGTGCTCGAACCGCCCTGGATCCGCGGCTGCACCACCGTGTGGTGCTCTTCGACCTCGTCTGCACGATGGCACGACGACGAGTAGGCGGCGAGCGGGGAGGCAGGTGCTCCGCCCGGCTACGAGCTCGGCCCCGGCCATGCACCACCCGGCCGCGAGCTCGCCCGGCCACGCTCCGCCCGGCCGCGAACTCGCCGGCCATGCTCCGCCCCGCCCGGCCTCGGAGTTGCTCGCCCCGTCCCGTCCACGCCCGGAGTCTATCGCCCTCGCGCCGTCCACGCCCGGCCACGAGCTCCGCCCCACTGGTGGAGAAGGACGACGGGAAGAGGCGTAGCTGGTGGAGAAGGAAGCTGTGGAGGAGGAGGACAGGGAGAGGCTGGATGAGATGGCGCTCCTCGCCAGCACCGCCGGCATCTTGCTCGTGGAGGAAGGCTTGAGGGAGGCGGGTGGCAGCCAGGCAAGCGGACTTCTCCATGGTCGATCTCGGGAGAGGGGAGAGGAAAAGAGAGGACAGAGGGTGAGGCCACGGGATGGGTCCCAGATGAAAAGAGAGGAGAAAGGGAGGTGGGAGGCTGAGGGTGGGCCAGCAGCGAGGAAAAGAAGTCGTCGGCATGCCCAGCTACCCCCCGGGGGGCTGGGTTCAGGGTGAGACTGCCGGTGCTGTTTTTCTTCAAATCCGGCGAAAAGTGACGCTTTGAGAGCGTGAGTGGGAGGATTTTTTGTCGCCGACACTAAAAAAGTGGCCTGGGGGGCGTTCCTGGGGGCGTGGGTGGAGATGCCCTCATGGACATCATTATTCAACATATCTCTGTTGTTACTCAAGCCGATGCATGAACGGATGCCATCGACATGTCCACATACTTTTTAGTCCCTTGGATGATTTTGTGTTCAACACATGAGTTGTTTCCCATGTCCTTAGTAACCCCGTGGTAGAGTTAGATTACTTGTTTGGTAATCATGTTTAGTGTTGATTTAATTATTTTTGTTTGGCCTAAATCCGAAAGTGTTTTGAGTTTGATGACTTTTCTTGTTAGTTTAATATATTTTTGTCTCGTTATGCCTAGGAGTCATCTTGAGTTATATTATAATTTTAGGAGTGTCTTGTGTTTTACTCAATTAAGTTGAATGTGCGTTTTATTTATTAAGTATAGTTTTGTATGGTTTTTTGTAGATAACTTCGTGCATCATGTAGTAGTGAGATACACCTTTGTGTTAGCTCTTATGTATTACTACCACGTGTAGTAGTTGATCGGTCAACTTTTCTTGTTAGTATGTTATTTTATTATGTTCGTGATACGCCTACAAGTGTATGCTATTCGTCTTATAATTTTAGTGCAACGTAGGACTTGCTAGATTTATTTCTTTCACCGATTATAGTTAAAAAATTGTTCCACATGTTATTTCAGATTGATATTTTTCTTTCTTGTGGTACATAGTTAAGATATGCATATGTACATGTTTTTGCAAATTATTACCATGCGTAGGTTTATGTAGAATTATAGTAACTTTGTGTGATTATGAAATACCTAATGTCTTGATTATTTTCATTTTTTGGGAATGAGGATATCTTATATATTGATTACATATTCATTTTAATCGTTGTTCCATGTTTGGTTGATTGGTTTGAAATCATGCCATGTCTACGATAGTTGTTTACATTTTTATTACGTGTTATTGCATAGTATTCCTTATGCAAGATGTCGAATGAAATACCTTATTGTTTGGATATGAGTACATTGTAGTTCATAGCATAGAATATTATTGGCTAGTTATTCCTTTTATTTTATAAATGTGTGTTATACAAGATTGCGTGGATAGATGCTTCATGAAATCATTTAGTTTTGTATTACTATATATAACTAGAGGTGTGACCCGCGCATTTGCGCGGCTAGATTATTTATGTTTTCATCCATTTATCTCTTCATTTGTAGTATATTAGATATTTAGACTTGATATACTGATTTCACAATATATACCTTACATAAAATTTATATTTCTGATTTAGTCACATGTATTATAGGTGCAAGATTTCTTTACTTGTATTTCTGGACTATATGGTTTGCCATTAAGATATGTTTTTATTTTTGAAGCCTACATTGCTAATTATAAATTAGTGAAACAATAGGATGTATTGGATTTTGTTCAACCGTTAAGGTATTATAAAGATGAAATTTACCCTTTTGTGATGAAACAACTCATCTATGGTTTTAGGTATAGGGATTTCAGTCTGGCTGTGATGGATGCACCATAGTATGCACTTAAAGATTACCATAGTGCAACAATTCAATATAAAGACCCGCATAGTTAATTTTCAAATTGTACTACTGGTTGTTTTTAAAAAGTTCAATATTAGTTCACATTGAATTGTTACACTTTGGTCATCTTCCCCTTTGCATCAACTTTACATGCGGGTCTAGCACCCTTTTTGTTTCACTATAGGTTGTGGAAAGTCCACCATGCTCGACCACAATATCTTTTGGACTCTTTCGTCATATATACTCACTTATTTCTTTTGGTAAAAATTTCATCGCTATACTTCCTCTTATTTGCTATAGGCCCATATGTATATAATTATTTTATTCACATAAGGTGCCTCTTTTCCGTGCTATAAGCCCATATGAAGTGTGTGTGGCCACAAATTGTTCTGTGAAGACAGAGTCTGACTGGATTTTTGTGCTAAAATTTGAAAATACATTTTTCGACTGTCAAAAAAAGCAATTCAGTACGTATATATGAACTATTCGAAATATCTTTAAATTTTGTCATGAGGGTATTCTAAAAAAAGCTGAAATCACTTTTGAAAATTTAGAAACATTGGTAATATGGTTTATTTAGGTTTTAAATCATTGCTGGAGCGCGAGCTCCAAATTTGTGCATGACTTGGTTCATATTTCTCCTACTCTATTTTTTTAGTTTTTAAACATAGAGTCTGTTCGTAACTGTGTGTGACCACTATGTCTTTTTGAAGACATAATCTGACTGAATTTTTGTAGCCCAGTTTTCTATAAAAAAGTGCAAATATTTTTTATATTGTCAACAAATTCCCAACCGATTCCACATGGTTATATGGAAGTATTCGACATATATATGTGTATACCAGTCCTATCACCTACAATGCTTGATTTCATGGCCAGCAACCCAAACTCTCCGACTGCTGAACCACTTCAAGAGCTGAATGAAGATCTACCTGTTGTATCTGCTATATCTTCCACTCCTGCTATCAACAAAAGGAAGAAAGTTAATGCTCCTCTTGATGTCAATGAACTGCGTCGCAGCCGACGCCTTGCTGGTCTGAGTGTGGGTTTCCAGAATGAAGCTGCTGCAAATAAGGCTAAGAAGATGAACAAGTGCAAGAAGAACCTGAACTTTGAATTTGAACATGAGATCAGGGACCCCACTGCATCACCTCCGCCAGAACTTCCACTTGACACCATTCAAGCCATCGCCACCAAGCAATGCCTGATCCCTCCTGAGGAGGTGTCTGAAGAGAAGCTGAGGGCCATAGTGGACCATGAATGAAGCAATAATTTACTATGATTGGTCTTGTTTTCCCAAGATCAATGCTGGCACTAGGCCATGTTTTTATTTCATTTGCTTATGGACTATATTTTCAGTTTTATTCAAGTACCAGGATTGTAAGGAGTTAGACTCCATATTTTGCTTCTGTCGATGGAACATCATATCTTATTTATATTATATTATAAGTTGTCTGAATGGTCAATGGAGTTATGATCAGTTAATCAGTGGCATAGTAGATTGTCAGAATTCCTGGTTGTCTCTTTACAATAACTGCTATGATTTATGTAAAGATAATTTGGATATGATTAAGTCATTTGAATATGAGCTCAACACCAACATATCAATGAGTAGAAATTGGAATATATTGAATTGGAATGTCAGAGGGATAAATTCCCAAACTAGATGGGATGATATAAGAGCCAAAATTGAAGAAAGCAACTATGGTATCATTTGTATACAAGAAACAAAGAGAGAGACATTTGATCACTCTTACATCAGAAATTTTTCCCCAAGGAGATTTAATCAGTTTGCTTATACACCATCAGTAGGTATCTTTGGGGGACTCATTACTATTTGGAATGGCAGCCTTTTCAATGGTATTGTTGTCGGTCAATCATCTTACCAAATTACTGTCAAGTTGTCATGGAGTCTCTCTGGTAACATTTTCATGTCAGTAACATATATGGACCCTGCCAAAATGATGACAGAAATGAATTCTTTGATTGGTTGAACAGTATTGATGCTTCACAAATGGATCATTGGATACTAGTAGGTGATTTCAATTTAATTAGAAGCCCTCATGACAGGAACAGACCTGGAGGTGATACAAATACTATGCTTATGTTTAACAGTTTGATTCAGCAATAGGATCTTGTGGAAATTCCAATCAAAGGAAGAAACTTCACCTAGTCTAACATGCAAGACACTCCACTATTGGAAAAACTGGATTGGATATTTACTTTTGCAAATTGGACCCTGACATTTCCAAATACCCTGGCACACCCACTAGCCAGAGTTACATCTGATCACATCCCAATTCACATTCAAATTGGTAGTGACATTCCAACATCTTCTATATTCGGATTTGAAAACTATTGGCTTGAATTTGATGGATTCTATGAGACCGTTATACAATGCTGGAACAGAAATCAACAACAGACAAACTCTGCTAAGGACATTGCTGCCAGATTCAAATGTCTCTGAATGGGGTTAAAAAACGGAGCAAAAACCTCTCAAAACTCAACACCAACATATCAGCATGCAACTATGTCTTGACTATGCTTGAAGGCATTGAGGATCAAAGGAATCTGAGTACTATAGAAGCAAATTTCAGAAATATCCTGAAGGATCACATCACCAAGCTATTGGAAGTCAAAAGAATATATTGGAAATCCAGATTCAAGATGAGGAGTGTGAAACTTGATGATGAAAACATTGATTTTTTTCATGCCATGGCTACCCAGAATTACAGTAAAAATTACATAACTACCATTAATGATGAAGATGGGAATCCTTTCAAAAATCATGATCACAAGGCTGCAATCATTTGGAAATCCTACAAGGAAAGGTTGGGGAAATCCATTGACCCCCCCTATGTTATTCAACCTTGAGGAACTTATTCAACCAAAAGACTTATCTGAACTTGAAGCGCCTTTTTCCATGGAAGAAATTGACCAGGTTATTAAAGACATTCACTCTGATAGAGCACCAGGGCCAGATGGTTTCAATGGACTTTTCCTGAAGAAATGTTGGGATATCATTAAACAAGACATTTACACTATGATCTGGGATTTTTTTGAAGGGAACAATGACATCCATAGTATTAACACTGCTTTCATTACACTCATTCCAAAGATTGCCAACCCACTTAACATGAATGATTTTAGGCCTATTTCCCTGGTCAGCCTCCCTCTCAAAATTATTACAAAGCTTATGGCCAATAGAGCTCAAAAAATCATCACCTCTGTCATTCATCAGAATCAATATGGATTCATCAAAGGGAGAAATATTCAGGATTGTTTGGGATTTGCATTTGAATATATTCACTTATGCCATCAGTCAAAAAAACCTATTATCATTCCCAAACTTGACTTTGAGAAAGAATTTGACAAGGTTGAATAGAAGCAATTATTGCCATGTTGACAGCCAAAGGTTTTGGACCCAGATGGATAAAATGGGTAAACATCATTTTACAAACTGCCTCAACATCTGTCCTTCTAAATGGAGTTGCTGGGAAAAAAATCATATGTAAAAGGGGAGTCAGACAAGGAGATCCTCACTCTCCACTTCTTTATATCATTGCTGCTGATCTCCTACAGTCAGTTATTAATGCTGCTTGGGCAAATGGTGAAATCTCTCTTCCCATCAATAAGGCATATGGAATGGATTACCCAATTATACAATATGCTGATGATACTTTAATGATCATCCCTGCTGATGATGACCAGCTCAATCACCTTAAATATCTCCTTAACCTCTTCAGCATGTCAACTGGTTTATTTGTCAATTTCAGTAAGTCCTCCATGATCCCAATTAATATGGACCAACAATCAGTCACCAGGCTGGCTGCCTCATTTGGATGCATTGTTGAAAGCCTTCCTTTTACATATTTGGGACTGCCTATGGGCACCACAAATCCATCTATTCAAGACCTCATCCCAGTTATCTCAAGAATTGACAGGAAACTCTCAGGGGTTGCTAGATTCATGAACCATTCTGGCAGACTTACTTATATAAACTCTGTTGTTGCTTCCATGCCAATATTTGCTATGTGCTCCCTTAAAGTGCATGTTACCATTCTGGATCATGTGGATAAATCTAGCAGGAACTTCCTTTCGTATGGAAATGAGATCAATAAAGGAGGCAAATGTCTGGCCAGCTGGGAGATGATTTGCAAACCCAAACAACAAGGAGGGCTTGGGGTTTTGAATTTGAGAGAACAAAATAAAGCACTCCTTATCAAGCACCTCTTCAAATTCTACAACAAGGTTGATGTCCCTTGGATTAAACTTATTTGGGAAGCCCACTACCATAATAATGAGGTCCCACACTCTAACAGAAACAAAGGCTCCTTTTGGTGGAAAGACTGCATGAAAATGTTTGACCTTTTCAAAGATATGACTACTTGTGACATCAAGTCTGGGAGCTCTTGTATGCTTTGGGAAGACAATTGGAATGGTGGCATTATGAAAATAAAGTTCCCTGAGCTACACTCTTTTAGTCAAAAAGAAAACATATCTATCAAAGAGGCCAAAGAATTGGATAATTATTACAGCTTATTTCAATTACCTTTATCCACCCAAGCCCACCAGCAGTTCCATTTGTTGTCAGATGATTTAAATAGTATCAGAAACATATATGATAAGGACACATGGCAGTTCAATTGGGGCAATAACAAGAACATTACAAAGAAGATCTATAGATATCTAATGAATGGTGAGGATGCAGCTGACACTTTCAAGTGGATATGGAAATCATGTTGTTTACCAAGACACAAATTCTTCTGCTGGTTAATGCTCAATGACAGAATAAATACATGTGATCTTCTGGTTCGAAAAAGCATGCATCTGGATTCCACTGTATGTGTATTATGCAACAATGATGACATGGAAGACAGGACTCATCTCCTCTTTACATGTCCATTTAGTCAAGGATTTTGGTGGAACATTGGCTTTGAATGGAATTCAGATCTCGACATCAACAACATGATTATTGATGCTAACTATAGATACAATATTGATCACTTTATGGAAATCATGATACTAGGATGCTAGAGCATATGGAATCAGAGAAATGGGATGATCTTTGAAGGAATACCATGCTCAATAAATGAATGCAAGAATGATTTTATCAGAAATTTCAAAATGACCATGTTAAGGGCTAGGCCTACTCTGAAAGAGGGCATGTCCTCTTGGATAGACAATATTTAATTTTTTTCATTATTTCCCTTTATTTTCTTATTGGATAACTCCACTTTGGTTGTCCCCCCATCAACCATTGATATGTACTTTGTTTCCTTCAATTATTAATGAAAATGACTCACAGCAGGGTTTTTGCCCTACTGTTCTTTGGTCAAAAAAATAAAGATGGAGATTCTTTTGAAACTTTTGAAACATGTTTGATATGATAAATTTTCAAAGAAGTTGACGTTAGCCCAAGCTCCAAAATTACATATGACTTGGCTCTTCTTTGCCTTGCTCCAATTTTTTTATCATAAAGTCTCACCATAATTGCGTGTTGTAGCCTGGGCTCTAGTGAGTCTGGTTTTAAAAAATCAAATACATTTTCTGACTTCAGAAAATTATTGAAAGTTATTCCACCTATACAGATATAATTGGCATATGTGTAAGTTTGTCGTTCGGAGATACCAAACTACAGTTTTAAATCTATTATTTTCACATTGTTTAATCATTGTAGTCCGAGCTCTAAATTTATGCGCAGCTTGATTATAATTCACACTATGGCTCTATAGAATTGTTGGCCACCAGCATGCTTACATCATTCAACATGTCAGACAACCTTCAGACGCGAACGGGTTGGCTCCTTTGTGTGACAGGGTTCAGTTTATTTAGGTGGTCAGTGTCCAGTTTTTTATGTTAGATTACCGTCCGCTGATCGGCTGGCCTGCTACGGAGTCCGCTCCAGAAGCAATGCATGTGTCCGTGTCATTTAGTGCATGCAAATCAATCATAGTGTCTTTGCATGTAGAAACGTGATGGGTTAGAGCTTTGTATTTCCTATTCTGTACACATGATTCAGACTACCTTTTGATATTGCATGTAATATTTTAGTTTTCTAATTTCAATCGTATTTGTTCTGTTTCTAGTCCTCTTCGCTTTGTAAAAGCATTACACGTGACAGTTCAATACGATGGTGCATATACATGTCAAATATGTGTTACGTAAAAACTCTCAAATCTCAGCCATTATTATTCTTATCAAACGGCCGAAATAATATTAGCACATGTGGACCGACGTGATGGCTCGTTTGACTTCTGTATTATGTATATAATAGATTTATTCTTGTGAAATAGAATTTAGTTTATTTCATCTTGGTAACTATCATGTGTCCATTTACATTTGTTTATTACCATGCCATGTTAGGACCTGCTCAATGTCCAATGCATGTTTTGATTGTATGCGTTATATGATTGCTACTTTATATTGTATGACCAATCATATGCTTAATATTTGCTTGGTAGAGGTACATGTTAGTAGTTTATGATCTCATATATTTTTATTAAGTATGATTCCTTCTTGCTTCAATATAGTGCCATGATGATGTGATTGTATAACTAGACTACATCGTGTGTGAGTGCGCGTGTGTGTGTGGGTATGTGTGTGTACCAATTCATGTATTAGAAGATCATGACTAGTGATGCATCTTATGTACCTGCAATTGTAGGTCGTACCAAATAGAAATTCATGTCATCTTTTTATTCCTGCTTCTATAATACATGTTGATTTGGTTGACGAGATGATCTAGTTGTTTACTTTCCCACATGCTTAGTATGCTTCCATGTGCTTATTTATCATAACTAGCATGGTATAGTGTTGTATGCTAACATCGTGTTTGCTCTTTAGGTTAGTTATTATCAACTAGGTAATCTCGCAGTTAGGAGTTGTATTCTATTAGTAGCATATTGTAGCATCTTGCGTGATGCCTCGCATCATGTCTGGTTTATTTTACTATTACATTTGTGATATGCTTAAGCCTATGGATCAAGTCATGCTAGTGATTTGTCTTGTCTTATTATGTTCCATATGCTATAGTTGAGTACTTAGACCCTTGTGTTTCTTATAGATGTTTAACTTAGTCTCATTTTAGTATTATGAATGTTTTAATACTTGTTGCTATGACTTATCATATGCTTGGGATGAGTCATATGTCATGTTAGTAGAGTTGTACTTTGATCACACACTAAGTGTGTGTATCATGCCTTGTTATTGTAAGCATGTGGTGATAATAGTATTGCTAGTGGTCATTGGTATTAGTTTTTCTTTATTATTAAGAGCATGTCCTAATTTAGTTCTTCTCTTGATAACGTTTATGTGTGATGCTTGTGTTATTACTTAAGACATCTGTATGATCCTATACTCACATGCCTTGTGCGAGATGTGTGTTATTATATTAAGTTGTTTAATTAGTTTCTACCATAGTATTGGTTTGTCTTTTATTATAGAAATGCTTACTAATAATTGTTATGGTTGTTGTTTAGTCTTTACTTGTTGTTAACCATTATAATCATTTGGATTCATCCAAATAATTACTTGTGGTTAATATTAATCTTAACCATATCATGTTTCTGATAGTTGTTCATCCATCTGTTCCATGTGTTGTATAGTTTCTTGTTAATTTTTTGACAAATGAATTGGTTTGATTTAATGGAGTGGACCCTATTTTATTTTAATAATGTTTTAGGTCTAGACCTAGATCAATTTAATTCATTTTATGGAATGATATTTGTTTGCTTAACTAGTATGGCTTATAATGTTGGTTTGGTTGTCATATAGTATATTTTCTTGCTAATAACCATTGTAAATATTTATATTCTATCTAAATATTTATTTTGGTTAAATTTTACCTTTATCATGCCATGATTATGATTGGTTTAGTATGCAAAGGACAGTTCCTTTTCATGTGTGTTGATGCCATTGTTTTTTTATATAGTTAGGTGAGATGTATAGTGGGTACTACTAGTGGTTATTACCATAGTGCGTATTAGAACGTTAGTATTGTTGGCAAGCCTTGATTATCCATCATCAATCTAAATCATGTCAATTCATCGAGTCCTCTACTTACATTCCAGTCATCTTATCTCCTTTTGGAATCTCCATCTTGATCAATATCTTGCTATCCATCCACTCTTCATTTGCTTTGGATGTTATTTGGATTTTCTATTGTTTTGGTATTTATATTTGTTTGTCTTTGCTAACGTTACGACGAGTAGGAAGTGGCGATGCTGGTCAAGGACAGAACAGGTTACTAAAGAACGACTCAACAATGAAGGCATGCCTTCTTCTTTGATCAAACTTATCCTATGGTTTACAAAATTGCATTGAGTTTTATTGAATTTTTTATGTGCATGCTATTTTAATTCTCGTAGCTAGCGTGTCGACTGACACATTACCTTGATCCGCTTGTCGCCTATTCATTTGACACTTGAGTAGAATTATAGTATTCCAATAGAGTAGAAATGCTTAGCCATGCTTATCACCCTATAGGTGCTTTGTTGAATGACCTCTGAGTCATTGACAGTTGAAACTTAACGCTGAGCTAGGCCAGTTGGCCCTTGTTGACCTTCTCTATCCTCTTCTACTCTGGGTGAAACTTACCATCTAAATACTGGTGCAGGTGACAGCTGAATCAAGGATCGAAGGAGCGATTGGCTGCCCTTTACGAGTTGAAAGGGACAATCAGTCGTCCATGCCGCATAAGGCCTAATGAGTCTTGGATTTGAAAATTGTGATAACAGTACAACCACATGCTATATGGGCACTGGCTTGGTCAAGTAAGCTACTCAGCCTTAGGTGTCGATGTTGCCGTACCGCAAATAGGATAGCTGCCTTGCGAGGAGTATCATCGGCACAGATGGGGGGACTGGTTTGAGGACGTACTCTCAGTTTCGTGCACCAGACCCGGTGGGCATGTCACATCTTTGGGGGATCTAGTCCAAAGACCTCGTCACAATCTCCCTGCCAATATATATACCAAATGGTGTACTATACCAGCGGCCACTGGTGGCATCAAGATGAGATTGTGTCATGTGGGTAAAGTGTACGACCTCTGCAGAGTGTAAAACTATTCGAATAGCCGTGTCCACGGTCATGGACAATAGATGAATCTTTCTTGACATACAGGACATGTCTTGCTTATTCCCTCTTTGCCCCTATTCTTGGAATCTAAGAAGAGTGTGAGTTGATCGAGGATCCTCACTTTGATGAAAGTTATTCTGGAGATAAAACATGTGTTCATCAAAAAACTGCTTTTATCAAATTGCTATGTTATTTCAAACAAAATTAGCTTTTATGCAAATGAGCCACACAGCCTTCCGTTGAAGCCACATGTAGCTATTAGGTCCTCTCCGAGGGAGGCATGTTGAGTACGTAATGTACTCATTGCAATAATTTTGTTGACAACAGAGTTCCATGAATTCGAAGGTGATGATTACGACCACTATGGCGATCCGTAGGAGTGAGGTCACGTGGACTACATCGACCGCCTGTGGCTGAGATGGAGTCCCTACGCATTGTACTTTCCGCTGTTTTTTGATTTTAATAAATATCATGAGACATTTCACTAGGTATGTATGGTGACAAATATACTACATTTAATGCTTTTACGTATTCTACAATGATACCATTTCACCATGTTGTCAATAATGATCCTGGGGTTGACAATTAAACACAGGAGGATCTGCAGGATGATTTCAGGTTCTCACAAAATCTCTAGAAAGACAAATATTTAGGAACGGTGGGAGTACACATATGAAGCAAAATGAGTGAATCTACACTCTAAAATATGCCCATTTGAAATTTGTAAAAGGACAAATATTTAGGAATGAAGGAGTATAATATTGTGCATGGCACATGGCCCCGGATGCCGAAGAGGCTTCTGACAATGATATCAAGCTTCTAGTATTTGTTTACATAATTGACGTACTATACAAATAATTTTCCAGCGACATGAAATTGTACAATGGTGTGAGCTTTCAGCTTTTGTTTCGTGTGTCTTGCCATCGGTGCTCTTTCGGAAACAACAAAAAAACTAACTTCCTTGCTAATGCATCTCAATTATTAGCCGATCGGAGCTAATATTTACATCACAACTGAAGACAAAGTTGTGAGAAGGTGTTAAATTGAAATTGATCCGTGCTTTCAATGTCAGCAATGTCCCCCCAGCTCTGTCTAAATCAACAAGGCATGTTGGGGAAAAAAACTAGTTGTCTGGAGCATGCAACATTCCGATCATTTTGTGTAGTTCCACTAGAACAGAGCTGGGCGTCCCTGTTCCAAAGATATTAAGTGTGATTACGATAATAGAGGACTATTGATGAAACAATAAACACACAAATAGAAGCCGGTCACCTTTGCAGTCTCTCTTAAGACTAACTAGTTGGAGAAGATTAGGCTCGGAGTTGGATGAGGAGGATAGAGCAAAACCAATCTCCCTTTGTGCAATCGCACTTAAATGTAGAGACGTTGCCCTGTGTGACATTTTAGTACAACTGCACAAAACACTCTTAAGAAAAAAGTGGTTTGTGCAGTTCACCAAAAGGTCGCAATAGCAACGTGGTGAAATGGATAGCCATGTTTGCAAAAAAAAGAGGTAGAAAGGAAATGATTACTGGCCAATAATAGTTGATGACACATGCGACGAAAAAAGAAGCATATTCCTTGTCCTAAGGGAAGATAACAACACGATTGTGTTTGTCTAAAACGTTGTGAGGACGATATCGCAATATGGAAAATACGCCGGACAAGCTACATTTTGGGCAAAGAACTATGGAAGATCCACATGCAGCGATGTGGGAAGACGGGCAGTGGAGCAAGGCCGGAGGGGATACCTGGAGGTTGTTGGGATGTAACTAGGTGAGCAGCGGCGGGCAGAATCTACCCATACTGCGTCAGCGAGTAGGTGGCATAGGCCCTACCACGCCGGAGCTTGGTCAGAGAGAATGACGTGTACCGCAGATCAGGAGGTGCTGCCTCGGCGCCATCGAACGGAGAAACGATGCACGTCCTCCCTTTCCGCCGGCGGATGGGATGTGATCGGACAAGTTACCAATGGTGAGAGAGAGAGAAGCCACCGCAGCCTTGTGTGAGCTACTCTGAAGAGAGACAAACCACGCAGACAGGCTCCATTGTATATAGTGGAGAGGACTACCTTTTTCTCCATAAAAATCATTTTATATTCTATGTACGTGCCATTGAGCGGTATAACTTTATTTAAAAATAACGCGTCAATGCATCAAGTCAAACTTTGTTTCATGCACGCATGGTACACGACCTCTGTAGGTAAACAACCGCTACACGCGTTCAAATTAGCACGTGGGCTGCCATTTTGTACAGAAATGAGCTCCACCGTGTACCCGCGCGGGTGTGGCTGGGCATGAAGCGTGAGTACGTGCACAGTGCACCTATTCTCTTCTTGTATACATACACCGCCTACATGGGGTTGTGTGAGAGAGATACAAACGTAGAGAGAGATATAGTGTGTGCGTTCATGAGAGTTTTTTTTTTTGGGGGTCAATCAAAAAATGTAACAGATGCAATTTGTGTGAAATAGAGCCCTGGATATATTATATATACTGGTATAAATATGCCCGTGCGTTGCTACGGGAGAAACAACCCTCGCACCCCTTCTGTGGAAAACAAATGATACTCAACTTAACTAAGTCTTACAATTACCGCACATAATAAGACATAAGTTTCCATCTTGTTCTGTTCACCTACACATGGGTCTGTTTTCAATCGAGCTCCGCTTCAGAATATAAATCTTCATCACCCCTTTCTTTGTCTAATTATCACCCCTTGCTCTGGTCACCAGCATTACATATCACATTAATCTTTAGCCAAGACAATTATACTCAAATGGTGGTTGACGACTTGATACTTTTTACACCGAATCTTCAGCAATATTGTTTTTTTCTACCTATCTTCAATAGAAAGGACAAGAGGAAAAAGAGAGAGAATGCATGCATTTGTTGCCTTAACTTAGGAAGGGAGTCTATTTCTAATCCTAAACGCTTGTTATATCATTGTATATTTTGAAAATCAGCCCAATCTTCTTTATAGTATGATCTTTGAGGCAGACTGCAAGTTCCAATACATAACATAATCAGTAACATTTAAAAAAACAACTTCCATCAATTTCCGTTGTAGCCGGGTGTGAATTTCTGTTTTCATGTTCTAATGCATAACCATTAGAAGCAAGTCTTAATAGCCCAGGTCTATGTTCCAGCAGAATAACATTTGTTAACCACAACTTAACATGCACGATAACATCAACCATCCTCCGTATAGTCTAGACCTGTCATATATGCAGAAACTGAAATAAATAGATAAAGTTTCCCCAGAGACAACTGATTAGTTCATACTCAAGAACTGGAAGCATGTTAGAAAGTCCGCTCTCTTGATTAGGCAGCCTAATCAAGATATATATATATATATATATATATATATATATATATATATATATATATATATGGATGTTGAGGATTTATCAAAGCGTACATTTGATGTGGTTAGAAATGGTATGTCAAATAAAGCAAACTACTCTAAAAGAGATGGATAGTTGTTATATTATTCAGCAGTAACATAAATGGATGCAGTTTTCAAGTTTTATGAGTTGTCACTAATCAGGTTTACCGTGAGCTAACACCTTGAAGCAAACATGAATCTTTAGAGCCACAATCAAAATTTTGCACAACTGAAATTAAAATACTGGTAAAACAATTATTACGACCATAAATATTTTGCCTAAACTGTTTGAATAGAGACAACCTATTCACTCAAGGATTCCGGGGAGCAAGATGCAAGGAAAAGGACTAAAATACTAGGGGCAATGTAAGTTCCAATGTAGAAAAACTTGCCATTTTCATAATCTTTGGTAAACACATATTGTACTCGAGCAATAAAATCATTTCTACATAATCGAAGGTTTGAATCTTCTCCATTATTAGATGAATATAAAAAAATTGTCAGTGTCAAAGAAGCAACTCCATGGACCCGTAAAATAATTGTAAGTAATGAATTCCATATAACAACAGAAAATTTGTACAACAATCTTTGTAAGTAAAAGATTTCATTTAATAATAGAAAATTTCTTCCACCAGGCAAGAACTGCTTGAACAAGCCCCTCCTCCTCAAGCTCTTAAAAGTTTGAAGTATTCATGTGCTTCATCTCAGCCAAATGCACTACTGTACTCCATTAACTCAAGCAAGGAGAGTATAAAAGAATATGTTCCATCAATGTTCTTCTAATTTGATGTAAATAAGAAATAATGTTAGAAGTACATCGGTCCTTGATTTTCTTGTCTTAGCTAGGGTAACTTGTAAGTTCTAATAGATGTATTGATGAACTAAAATAGATCAAGTTTGCCTTTTTCTGCCAGTTGGGGATCTATTGCTTCTGTATGTTATTGCATACAATTCAAAGGATGTAGAAATTGTGAACTTGAGACTGAGAAACCATTTAGTCGATTGGATATTGTTTGACACCGAACACGGATCGGGTACTTACCGCAATCTCTTGTAAGAGGGCTACTAACAACGAAGTGAGCGTAATGCAACATAAGATTTGTATGCATACAGTCTACTACAAATATATAATTCATGGATAGGACAGTACAACAAAGCAAAAGAAAGAAATGCCTGGAGCTAAATCTATCAGTTTTAGGCTTTTAGCACATAGTTTTTATTTGTTGTTCTCTAATCATCTATTACTACACCTTGTGTCTCCACAAACAACCAATTTCTGCTAAAATTGACAGTACAAAAGTAGAACAATGGCTTAGTCCAGAGGGGAGCTCAGGGGACTTTGGTGTGCCAGATTTGCAGCTACTACTCAAACTTTCTCTGGACCAGCATTTCCATCACAATCCACACTCTTTCCTTCCCCAAGAGAAAACGTAGAAGCTATTAAATAAGTTTAGTTGTGCTTTATATGCTTGGATACACACATCATGAAACTAGTATATACACCATACCATGCTACACATTATTTCTCCTTTATCCCTTTCATATTTTAAGCTTTAAAGAAATAGCCAATCAAAAGATATTGAAAATGTCAATACGTTGGTTGGAAAAAATTGCCAGAATATCTGCTAGTAGAAATAAAAACGACAGATACATAACTAAGCACAAAATAAATGGTAAGCCACTAAGCATGGATGTGATTTTCAACCAAGCCCAATAACGTGGCCTAAATTAAGCGAAAGAGCCTCTGTCAATACTACATTACCTCTTCAAGGAAACATTTCAGAGTATCCGACGTGATGAAAACAAATACTGCAACAGTCCAACTATGCTTTAAAAATGGAATCACGACTGACTCGATGAAAACATGTAAAGATAACTAATCAATACAATCATTTTTTCTTTCAGACTCAATAGGGAAATGAGTTAGCATAATGGAATCAGTAAGCAGCAACATGAAGAAGACCAAGTTTTACAGTAATTTAGAGCTCTCCACGATCTTAATTTTAAATATTATTCAACAAACAACTACAAGAAAATTAGGGAAACCATCGGCCACCCTTCAATCACCAATTGTGAACATGCAAACAATTCTTCAGCTCACATGCATAGACTGGGTCGAGAGGACACATGAACTTCAATGGTGAGGAGACAATCTACGTTACCCTAGATGAGAAGGCGGGTCATGGTGAGCAGGGCATGAACTGAAGGTTGCAGTGCTGCTACATGGTGCCCTCCATCAGGGCGAGGGGTGAGGAGATTAGCACAACTCAAACGAATTGTAACAGTATCATCATCTTAGCATCTTCAACCAATCGTGAAGGAAATATGCCCTAGAGGCAATAATAAAGTTATTATTTATTTCCTTATATCATGATAAATGTTTATTTTTCATGCTAGAATTGTATTAACCGGAAACATAATACATGTGTGAATACATAGACAAACAGAGTGTCACTAGTATGCCTCTACTTGACTAGCTCGTTAATCAAAGATGGTTATGTTTCCTAACCATGGACAAAGAGTTGTCATTTGATTAACGGGGTCACATCATTAGTTGAATGATCTGATTGACATGACCCATTCCATTAGCATAGCACCCGATCGTTTAGTATGTTGCTATTGATTTCTTCATTACTTATACATGTACCTATGACTATGAGATTATGTAACTCCCGTGTGCCGGAGGAACACTTTGTGTGCTACCAAACGTCACAACGTAACTGGGTGATTATAAAGGTGCTCTACAGGTGTCTTCAAAGGTACATGTTGGGTTGACATATTTCGAGATTAGGATTTGTCACTCCGATCGTCGGAGAGGTCTCTCTGGGCCCTCTCGGTAATGCACATCACTTAAGCCTTGCAACTAATGAGTTAGTTGCGGGATGATGTATTACGGAATGAGTAAAGAGACTTGCCGGTAACGAGATTGAACTAGGTATTGGATACTGACGATCGAATCTCGGGCAAGTAACATACCGATGACAAAGGGAACAACGTATGTTGTTATGCGGTCTGACCGATAAAGATCTTCGTGGAATATGTAGGAGCCAATATGGGCATCCAGGTACCGCTATTGGTTATTGACCGGAGACGTGTCTCGGCCATGTCTACATTGTTCTCGAACCCGTAGGGTCCGCACACTTAAGGTTTCGATGACAGTTATATTATGAGTTTATGAATTTTGATGTACCGAAGGAGTTCGGAGTCCCGGATGAGATCGGGGACATGACGAGGAGTCTCGAAATGGTCGAGACGTAAATATTGATATATTGGACGACTATATTCGGACATCGGAAAGGTTCCGAGTGATTCGGGTATTTTCGGAGGTACCGAGGAGTTACGGGAATACGAGGAAGAAGCAATGGGCCTTAATGGGCCTTAGTGGAAAGGAGCAGGAGGTGGCGCCCGCCCCTCCCAAGCCCAGTCCGAATTGGACAAGGGGTTTGGGGCGCGGCCCCTCTCTCCCTTCCATCCCCTCTTGCCCCCTTTCCCCCCTTCTCCTAGTTGGACTAGGAAAGGTGGAAACCTACTCCAACTAGGAGTAGGAATCCTACTCCTCCTTGGCGCGCCCACAAGGGCCGGCCGGCCTCCCCCTTGCTCCTTTATATACGGGGGCAGGGGCACCCCATAGACACACAAGTTGATCTTCGTGATCGTTCTCTTAGCCATGTGCGGTGCCCCCTTCCACCATAATCCTCGATAATATTATAGCGGTGCTTAGGCGAAGCCCTGCGACGGTAGAACATCAAGATCGTCACCACGCCGTCGTGCTGACGGAACTCTTCCCCGACACTTTGCTGGATCGGAGTCCGGGGATCGTCATCGAGCTGAACGTGTGCTAGAACTCGGAGGTGCCGTAGTTTCGGTGCTTGGATCGGTCGGATCGTGAAGACGTACGACTACATCAACCACGTTGATATAACGCTTCCGCTTTCGGTCTACGATGGTACGTGGACAACACTCTCCCCTCTCATTGCTATGCATCACCATGATCTTGCGTGTGCGTAGGAAATTTTTTGAAATTACTACGTTCCCCAATAGTGGCATCCGAGCCTAGGTTTTATGTGATGATGTTATATGCACGAGTAGAACACAAGTGAGTTGTGGGCGATATAAGTCTTACTGCTTACCAGCATGTCATACTTTGGTTCGGCGGTATTGTTGGATGAAGCGGCCCGGACCGACATTACGCGTACGCTTACGCGAGACTGGTTTTACCGCCGTGCTATGCACACAGGTGGCTGGTGGGTGTCAGTTTCTCCAACTTTAGTTGAACCGAGTGTGGCTACGCCCGGTCCTTGCGAAGGTTAAAACAGCACCAACTTGACAAACTATCGTTGTGGTTTTGATGCGTAGGTAAGATTGGTTCTTGCTTAAGCCTGTAGCAGCCACGTAAAACTTGCAACGACAAAGTAGAGGACGTCTAACTTGTTTTTGCAGGGCATGTTGTGATGTGATATGGTCAAGACATGATGCTAAGTTTTATTGTATGAGATGATCATGTTTTGTAACCAAGTTATCGGCAGCTGGCAGGAGCCATATGGTTGTCGCCTTATTGTATGCAATGCAATCGCGTTGTAATGCTTTACTTTATCACTAAACGGTAGCGATAGTCGTGGAAGCATAAGATTGGCGAGACGACAACGATGCTACGATGGAGATCAAGGTGTCGCGCCGGTGACGATGGTGATCATGACGGTGCTTCGGAGATGCAGATCACAAGCACAAGATGATGATGGCCATATCATATCACTTATATTGATTGCATGTGATGTTTATCTTTTATGCATCTTATCTTGCTTTGATTGACGGTAGCATTATAAGATGATCTCTCACTAAATTATCAAGATAAAAGTGTTCTCCCTGAGTATGCACCGTTGCCAAAGTTCGTCGTGCCCAGACACCACATGATGATCGGGTGTGATAAGCTCTACGTCCATCTACAACGGGTGCAAGCCAGTTTTGCACACGCAGAATACTCAGGTTAAACTTGACGAGCCTAGCATATGCAGATATGGCCTCGGAACACTGAGATCGAAAGATCGAGCGTGAATCATATAGTATATATGATCAACATAGCGATGTTCACCATTGAAAACTACTCCATTTCACGTGATGATCGGTTATGGTTTAGTTGATTTGGATCACGTGATCACTTAGAGGATTAGAGGGATGTCTATCTAAGTGGGAGTTCTTAAGTAATATGATTAATTGAACTTAAATTTATCATGAACTTAGTCCTGGTAGTATTTTGCAAATCATGTTGTAGATCAATAGCTCGCGTTGTTGCTTCCCTGTGTTTATTTTGATATGTTCCTAGAGAAAATTGTGTTAAAAGATGTTAGTAGAAATGATGCGGATTGGATCCGTGATCTGAGGTTTATCCTCATTGCTGCACAGAAAAATTATGTCCTTGATGCACCGCTAGGTGACAGACCTATTGCAGGAGCAGATGCAGACGTTATGAACGTTTGGCTAGCTCAATATGATGACTACTTGATAGTTTAGTGCACCATGCTTAACGGCTTAGAATCGGGACTTCAAAGACGTTTTGAACGTCATGGACCATATGAGATGTTCCAGGAGTTGAAGTTAATATTTCAAGCAAATACCCGAGTTGACAGATATGAAGTCTCCAACAAGTTCTATAGCTAAAAGATGGAGGAGAATCGCTCAACTAGTGAGCATATACTCAGATTGTCTAGGTCCTACAATCACTTGAATCAAGTGGGAGTTAATCTTCCAGATAAAATAAGTGATTAACAGAATTCTCTAGTCACCATCACCAAGTTAGTAGAACTTCGTGATGAACTATGATATGCAAGGGATAACGGAAACGATTCCCAAGCTCTTCGTAATGCTGAAATTGACGAAGGTAGAAATCGAGAAAAACATCAAGTGTTGATGGTAGACAAGACCACTAGTTTCAAGAAAAGGGCAGAGGGAAGAAGGGGAACTTCAAGAAGAACAGCAAGCAAGTTGCTGCTCAAGTGAAGAAGCCCAAGTCTGGTCCTAAGCCTGAGACTAAGTGCTTCTACTGCAAAGGGACTGGTCACTGGAAGCGGAACTACCCCAAGTGATTGGCGGATAAGAAGGATGGCAAAGTGAACATAAGTATATTTGATATACATGTTATTGATGTGTACTTTACTAGTGTTTATAGCAACCCCTCAGTATTTGATGCTAGTTCAGTTGCTAAGATTAGTAGCTCAAAACGGGAGTTGCAGAATAAACAGAGACTAGTTAAGGGTGAAGTGACGATGTGTGTTGGAAGTGGTTCCAAGATTGATATGATCATCATCGCACACTCCCTATAATTTTGGGATTAGTGTTGAACCTAAATAAGTGTTATTTGGTGTTTGCGTTGAGCATGAATATGATTTGATCATGTTTATTGCAATACGGTTATTCATTTAAGTTAGAGAATAATTGTTGTTCTGTTTACATGAATAAAACCTTATATGGTTACACACCCAATGAAAATGGTTCATTGGATCTCGATCGTAGTGATACACATATTCATAATATTGAAACCAAAAGATGCAAAGTTAATAATGATAGTGCAACTTATTTGTGGCACTGCCGTTTAGGTCATATCGGTGTAAAGCGCATGAAGAAACTCCATACCGATGGACTTTTGGAACCACTTGATTATGAATCACTTAGTACTTGCAAACCATGCCTCATGGGCAAGATGACTAAGACTCCGTTCTCCGGAACAATGGAGCAAGCAACAGATTTGTTGGAAATCATACATACTGATATATGTGGTCCGATGAATATCAAGGCTTGCAGCAGGTATCATTATTTTCTGACCTTCACAGATATGGGTATATCTACTTGATGAAACGTAAGTCTGAAACATTTGAAAAGTTCAAAGAATTTCAGAGTGAAGTGGAAAATCATCGTGACAAGAAAATAAGGTTTCTACGATCTGATCGCGGAGACAAATATTTGAGTTACGAGTTTGGTCTTCAATTAAAACAATGTGGAATAGTTTCACAAATTCGTGCCACCTGGAACACCACAGCATAAAGGTGTGTCCGAATGTCATAGCCGTACTTTATTAGATATAGTGCAAATCTATGATGTTTCTTACCGATTTACCAATATCGTTCTGGGATCATGCATTAGAGACAGCTGCATTCACATTAAAAAGGGGCACCATCTAAGTCCATTGAGACGACACTATCTGAACTGTGGTTTGGCAAGAAACCAAAGTTGTCGTTTCTTAAAGTTTGGGGTTGTGATGCTTATATGAAAAAGTTTCATCCTGATAAGCTCAAACCCCAATCGAAGAAATATGTCTTCATAGGATACCCAAAGGAGACTGTTCAGTACACCTTCTATCACAGATCCGAAGGCAAGACATTCGTTGCTGAGAATGGATACTTTCTAGAGAAGGAGTTTCTCTCGAAAGAAGTGAGTGGGAGGAAAGTAGAATTTGACGAGGTAACTGTACCTGCTCCCTTGTTGAAGAGTAATACATCACAGAAACCTGTTTCTATGACACCTACACCAATTAGTGAGGAAGCTAATGATAATGATCATGAAACTTCAGAACAAGATACTACTGAACCTCGTAGATCAACCAGAGTGAGATCCGCACCAGAGTGGTACGGCAATCCTGTTCTGGAAGTCATGCTACTAGATCATGATGAACCTACGAACTATGAAGAAGTGATGGTGAGCCCAGATTCCGCAAAATGGCTTGAGGCCATGAAATCTGAGATGAGATCCATGTAAGAGAACAAAGTATGGACTTTGATTGACTTGCCCAATGATCGGCGAGCCATTGAGATTAAATGGATCTTCAAGAGGAAGATGGACGATGATAGTAGTGTTACTATCTACAAAGCTAGAATTGTCGCAAAAGGTTTTCGACAAGTTCAAGGTGTTGACTACGATGAGAGTTTCTCACTCGTATCTATGCTTAAGTCTGTCCGAATCATGTTAGCAATTGCCGCATTTTATGAAATCTAGAAAATGGATAAACAAAACTGCATTC
The DNA here is from genome assembly GCA_034509565.1 of Triticum monococcum. Taxonomy (NCBI): domain Eukaryota; kingdom Viridiplantae; phylum Streptophyta; class Magnoliopsida; order Poales; family Poaceae; genus Triticum; species Triticum monococcum. The sequence continues at coordinate 208,567,452 of CM067847.1, read as the reverse complement.
CTTAATGGATTTATTAAAGAATAGTTGTATGTGATGCAACAAGATGGTTTTGTCAATCCTAAAGGTACTAACAAAATATGCAAGCTCCAGCGATCCATTTATGGACTGGTGCAAGCATCTCGGAGTTGGAATATACGCTTTGATAAGATGACCAAAGCATATAGTTTTATACAGACTTGCGGTGAAGCCTGTATTTACAAGAAAGTGAGTGGGAGCACTACAGCATTTCTGATAAGTATATGTGTATGACATATTGTTGATCGGAAATAATGTAGGATTATTCTACAAAGCATAAAGGAGTATTTGAAAGGAGTTTTTTAAAGAAAGACCTTGGTAAAGTTGCTTACATATTGAGTATCAAGATCTATAGAGATAGATCAAGACGCTTGATAAGTTTTTCAATGAGTACATACCTTGACAAGATTTTGAAGTAGTTCAAAATGGAACAGTTAAAGAAAGAGTTCTTTCCTGTGTTACAAGGTGTGAAATTGAGTAAGACTCAAAGCCCGACCACGGCAGAAGATAGAAAGAGAATGAAAGTCATTCCCTATGCCTCAGCCATAGGTTCTATAAAGTATGCCATGCTATGTACCAGATCTATTGTATACCCTACACTGATTTTGGCAAGGGAGTACAATAGTGATCTAGGAGTAGATCACTGGACATTGGTCAAAATTATCCTTAGTGGAATAAGGATATGTTTCTCGATTATGGAGGTGACAAAAAGGTTCGTCGTAAAGGGTTACATCGATGCAAATTTTGACACTGATCTAGATGACTCTAAGTCTCAATCTGGATACATATTGAAAGTGGGAGCAATTAGCTAGAGTAGCTCCGTGCAGAGCATTGTTGATATAGATATTTGCAAAATACTTACGGATCTGAATATGACAGACCCGTTGACTAAAATTATCTCACAAACAAAACATGATCACACCTTAGTACTCTTTGGGTGTTAATCACATAGAGATGTGAACTAGATTACTGACTCTAGTAAACCCTTTGAGTGTTGGTCACATGATGATGTGAACTATGGGTGTTAATCACATGATCATGTGAACTATTGTTGTTAAATCACATGGCGATGTGAACTAGATTATTGACTCTAGTGCAAGTGGGAGACTGAAGGAAATATGCCCTAGAGGCAATAATAAAGTTATTATTTATTTCCTTATATCATGATAAATGTTTATTTTCCATGCTAGAATTGTATTAACCGGAAACATAATACATGTGTGAATACATAGACAAACAGAGTGTCACTAGTATGCCTCTACTTGACTAGCTCATTAATCAAAGATGGTTATGTTTCCTAACCATGGACAAAGAGTTGTCATTTGATTAACGGGATCACATCATTAGTTGAATGATCTGATTGACATGACCCATTCCATTAGCTTAGCACCCAATCGTTTAGTATGTTGCTATTGCTTTCTTCATGACTTATACATGTTCCTATGACTATGAGATTATGTAACTCCCGTGTGCCGGAGGAACACTTTGTGTGCTACCAAACATCACAACGTAACTGGGTGATTATAAAGGTGCTCTACAGGTGTCTCCAAAGGTACATGTTGGGTTGACGTATTTCGAGATTAGGATTTGTCACTCCGATCGTCGGAGAGGTATCTCTGGGCCCTCTCGGTAATGCACATCACTTAAGCCTTGCAAGCATTGCAACTAATGAGTTAGTTGCGGGGTGATGTATTACGGAACGAGTAAAGAGACTTGCCGGTAACGAGATTGAACTAGGTATTGGATACCGACGATCGAATCTCGGGCAAGTAACATACCGATGACAAAGGGAACAACGTATGTTGTTATGCGTCTGACCGATAAAGATCTTCGTAGAATATGTAGGAGCCAATATGGGCATCCAGGTCCCGCTATTGGTTATTGACCGGAGACGTGTCTCGGTCATGTCTACATTGTTCTCGAACCCGTAGGGTCCGCACGCTTAAGGTTTCGATGACAGTTATATTATGAGTTTATGAGTTTTGATGTACCGAAGGAGTTCGGAGTCCTGGATGAGATTGGGGACATGACGAGGAGTCTCTAAATGGTCGAGACGTAAAGATCGATATATTGGACGACTATATTCCGACATCGGAAAGGTTCCGAGTGATTCGGGTATTTTCGGAGGTACCGGGGAGTTATGCTAATATGAGGAAGAAGAAATGGGCCTTAATGGGCCTTAGTGGAAAGGAGCAGGAGGTGGCGCGCGCCCCTCCCAAGCCTAGTCCAAATTGGACAAGGGGTTTGGGGCGCGGCCCCTCTCTCCCTTCCTTCCCCTCTTCCCCCCTTTCCCCCCTTCTCCTAGTTGGACTAGGAAAGGTGGAAACCTACTCCAACTAGGAGTAGGAATCCTAGTCCTCCTTGGCGCGCCCACAAGGGCCGGCCGGTCTCCCCCTTGCTCCTTTATATACGGGGGCAGGGGGCACCCCATAGACACACAAGTTGATCTTCGTGATCGTTCTCTTAGCCGTGTGCGGTGCCCCCTTCCACCATAATCCTCGATAATATTGTAGCGGTGCTTAGGTGAAGCCCTGCAACGGTAGAACATCAAGATCGTCACCACGCCGTCGTGCTGACGGAACTCTTCCCCGACACTTTGCTGGATCGGAGTCCGGGGATCGTCCTCGAGCTGAACGTGTGCTAGAACTCGGAGGTGCCGTAGTTTCGGCGCTTGGATCGGTCGGATCGTGAAGACGTACGACTACATCAACCGCGTTGATATAATGCTTCCGCTTTCAGTCTACGATGGTACGTGGACAACACTCTCCCCTCTTGTTGCTATGCATCACCATGATCTTGCGTGTGCGTAGGATTTTTTTTTGAAATTACTACGTTCCCCAACAAATCGAACACTAAAAAACAGAACCAAGTAAGAGAATCTTTATGACTCAATGTAATTAACAGAAAATAACATTAATATATAAGCAGCAAAATTATCTCCATTATTTGTTCTATGTAAGCTAAGCAACAACATCACACACATCCCAAAATTGCATCATTACGAATAGCTAGAGAATTAATTAAGAAGAACAAAAGAAGAAGACAACATCGCAGGCGCCAATGTCATTGTAATCTACCACCCACTGTGCATATGGACAGCAGCTTATGTGTGCCCCCTCCACTACCTCTTCAATGAGAAAACTGAAAATAGTCATGTACTCAGGTTTAGTCAGTAAGGAAATGGCAAGTAGAAAGCATACTGTGTCTGACTCATTATACATGTCTCTGAGTCTTTCAGCAATGTTAGAGCATTGATCCTTGTATCTTTCTTTAGCAACATTGAAATTCAGACTTGTGTATAAAGCAAGCCAATTATAGGATATAACATAACATCAGCTGAATAAATAAGCAGAATACAAAAATGAACTTTATAAGGAAAATTCAGTGTAACACATACTGTGTTTTATCTATCTGGCTATTTAAATAATCGTAGAACTTATATTTCTTTTGTAAAATATGTGTACCTGAAAATTAATATAATCAATTCATTGCATGTATATGAACACAAATTAAGACTACAACAAAAATATACCCCACACACGGCAAGCAAGCAGCATCACGCAGAAAGCAAGCCGTCCAGAGGGGCGCATGTGGTTGGCTCCTCTTGCTTGTCCAGATTAGACATGGCATGTGTCAGGAAGTGATGCAGGAGATTGGGAAGCATACCACGCGGAAAGGGGAGGTCGAGGGGTGGCACGTAGGTGGAGGTGAGCCGCTGGAGTGGGAAGCGACAACAGGGTGGCGGCGATGTTGGCCACGGGAGCTAGGCATACAGGTCCGACGGCTGGCCGAGCACGCAGGGAAGAAGCTGTTGGTGAAGAAACCGGCAGGGTTGGGGGAACCAATAAGAGGTCAAAGCAACAAGGAGGAGTCCCGGCAGCGCCATGGTAACAGGGGCGGCAGGAGCTGGCAACGGCTGTGGCGTCGAGTGTTGTCGGTGATGGAAGGCCACGGGGTGGGCACTTGGGGTAGGGCTAGCTGGTTGGCGTGCCGGATGAGTAGGCGGAGAAGAAGGGGCCGGCTGTGCGCGGTAGCGTGGCAGAGGGTGAAGGTGCGCCGACAGAGTTGGTGGCGAGGCGGCGGTCGGCGGCGCGCTGGAGGTGAGATGGTATCGGGAATTCAGAGGCAGGGGTGCCTTTTTTTCTTTTTTTCTCTCGCTCATACCGGTTCGGGATCAATGAGTTTTATCTGGATTGCGGGTTGATTTTTATAAAAGTCAAGGGTTGTTTTGCAAAACTGCCGCGACGGTGAACCCGGAGACTCAATCTGTGCTTTATTATTAGGGAGAGAGGAGAGATAGAGGGGGCGATCCACAAGAAGATAGTGGAGGTATCATCGGCTTGAGGTGTCCATAGAATCGAAGAGAGGGTTGATGTGTGTGTGCGCGTGTGCACGCGCGATCGATAAAGAGTGCCATCGAATTTGTGTGTGCCCACTTCAAAGATATAGAGTGGATGGCCTATTGGAACATGAGAGGGGACATGTGCAGTTTGTCTCTGTGGCATGGATACCTACCTACAGTGCTCGACTATCGGTGTGTGGTGGGGGGAGGGAGGCCTAATTAACTATAGAGGTACAATGGCTGGTATATGTGTGGAGGAGAGAGGCCTACCTCATGAATTAGGGGAGATCGATCTACCTCCTGTATTAAGGGAGATCGATCGGCATCCATGCATATGTGTAGGAGAGGAATAAGGTTGGGAGAGAGACAGAGCTAGAGTGTTGGAGGAGGTGGTACTGGAGTTGCTTCTAAAGAATGGTGGGATAGGCTTGCTAGACAACCGAAGGGCACACCTGTAATATCAATAAGAGAGGGGATGGCTGCCTGTCTGTGCACGTGCGTGTGAGAGACGGGTCAGGAGGCATGCATGAATGATGAGGGGGGATGATATGGCTGTGGTAAGCAGACGTAACTACATAGGAAGATCAATCATCCTTTGTCAGAGAAAGGAGAGACACAACTTGTGAGGTACGTCAATCGATGGGGGGAATAGTTAAAGTTGACCTAGGTATATGTTGGGAGACTGATCGGTATACATGCATGCGTGTGTTAGAAGCAAATGAGGCACAGGGAGAAGGATAGAGAGAGAGAGGGGTGCATCTAGGAGGTGGTGCGAGAGTCATACTATATCAAGGGGGAGGAGTGTGCGAGTACGAGATCGATGAATAGAGTGGTGGGAGTGAGGCATGGACGGTGATAAGAGAAGCGGGGAAGCTTGTGTTTGTGCTAGGCACACCTGGCTAGAGAGGCATATCGATCGATGTGTGCCGTAAAGAAGGAGCTGGGCCTACACACACCGTGGGTGAACGACCTAAAGTGAAAAGACGAATTTGCGCGATAGAGATAGAGAATGTTGAGGGAGGGCGAGAGGGATGCGGGCATGTGCATGCACGAGAGAAAGTTGGCACTAGCTACAAAGATAAGAGGATTGTGTGGGTGTAAAAGACGAATAGAGATCATACCTCATTATAAAAAGAGAATTCGGATATTTGAAGAATTTATCATAGTGTTTTAAACCGACGCATGTGTGAATATATATAACGGTGATACACATGGTGTGCTTATGAACATGTTATACTACATATAATATATTTTATCTCTACTCCTATAAAAAACGGAGTTGTTCATGATGGTGTGCCTGCCATCCTGGGGCTTGCCACCCCTTCTTTTATTCTTATTGTGTTTACAGTTTCTGTTTATTTGTTTTCATTTAGTTTTCTTTATTTTTAGTTTTAGTAAAATACTAAAGTGGCACCCAAATAGATGTTACAAATTATGCCACAGCCACAAACAACTTAGCACTGGAATAAAATAGTTTTGAAATTGTTTATCATTTTAAAAGCATTTAAATAATTACTATTGCTACTATTTTATTCATTTTAGAGTGTTTAAACATTTTATAAAGGTGTGGTTTCTTCACCATAATTACCTATGCCTTATTTGGCACAACCCGAACATTTTAGTTTTAATGTTTTAAACCTTTTATCGTTTGACTTTAATTTAAAGTTGAATTTGGATCGGTTCTGAACTAACGTGAGATTAGCAATAGTAATTGAGGTGACTGGCATCATTAGCAGAGGGTTACTGTAGCTTAATTATCTGGGCATCACAATTCTCCTCCACTAGAAGAAATCTCGTCCCGAGATTTAAGAGGTGGGATAAGGGGGAAAGGGTCTTGTTATGAAATTCTAATGAATCTCCTCGGTCTTGGATGCTCTTCTCGAAGAGGTCGATCCATTACGTTGATGTCTTCATTTCTCTGCTTCACGTCATCATGATGAAGTCGGCATCCTTTCTTCGGGAACTCCGTTGTACTTACAAAAGAATAAAGGGTGTGTATTCCGAGAGAACGGGCCTCTGCAAGGTTGACTATTTGGTTGATAACACCGGGGAAGGTGGCGGAAAGTAACTCTTGAATTGAAACTTAAGAGATCATCGAGAGCAAAGTAAGGAGGTATCATGGAAAGTTTCGAGCGGGTAGGCAATCGTTCGATGCCTGAAGCAGGGCGTGAAAGGGGTTCAAAGCAACGAGAATAGGTATTGTGTCTGATAACAGAATTGATAATCTGTCGGAAGGTGGCTCGTGAATTACATACGAGGTCATGCATGAGGAACAACCTTGGGAACAGGGGGTGTACAGGAGAGTCAGGTTTCGATCATGTGGAATTGTGGGTTAAAAGTAGGAAGACGGTGACGATTTGCACGATCATGTAAGCAAGTCACCCCAGAGGATAGCCTATCAGTTATGTAGGCAACAACATTGGTACCAAGGGCGAGGGATGAAGAGAACCATTCTCCTGCTCATTGAACGAGGTCGACCAATAGGCAAAGTTCTCATCCATCGGTGGTTACCGGAATGTCATCAACAATAGTAACAGGGTCTAATCGACATGATTGTAAACCTAGGTGTGTACATAAGAAGAGGAATATTACTCCTTAGATCATATAGATCACCAGAAAGGTTAAACAAAGCAATGGAAAGGAAATGGTGATCATCGGATAAAATAGGACAATGGAAAGGAAAACGTGTTTAAACACATTATTCAGGGGTATATCCTTCCTAAGGAAAAATAGAGCAAGATATACACAACATCATATAATGTAGAAAACCATCATATCTCATTGAGATTCAGAACTGATTGGTGTCAGGATACCTCAGACTCAGGATGCCTGAGAAGGAAAAAGGTGCAACACAAATTGACGAGATGGCATTATAAGATTCTCGGGAATTGAACTATGGAAGCGAGTTCTGAAAGAAGAGTTCATCATTAAACCAAGGAGAGGATGAGGAGATGGCTAATGGACTCAGCGAAAATTCATCAGGATTTCTAAAAGGATGGATTTCCAAAATTAGGTGAACAAGGAGATAACATTTGTCAGATCAAATGATATAATGATGTATGCTTGAAGAAAACATACACAATTAAACATTGGTTGAAAAGTGCACTCGAAAATCTGGACTAGGTAGCAATAGACTTAGAATGATGATTCAATAAGCAATAGACTTAGAATGAAGCTGTCGACCATTAACGTCAAAGCAATAGGGTTGCCAGAATTTTTGAATTCTACACATCATAGACCATTTGTCAGTATTCCGGTTAGAAATAACACGAGAAAGAAGGCGATGGTGAGAAGTATCACTATACCAAGAATTCTTAAGAGGTGGAGCAATCCTCACAACATCCTTGGCATGAAAGATAGTAATACTTCAAGGTAGAACATAATACAAGCTGAATAGCAAGTTGCATCCATGACATGAACAGGTTGTGATGAGAGGAAGGTAATGATGTTGCCGATGGTAACTCAAATTACCAAGGGACGAGGATGGCACTTATCATCATGAATTAGATTGATATCCTGGAAGGAGTCAAAATGTTGATGATGATCATGACACTTTTTTGTCGAGAGGCTCCACAGAAGCAATTGAACAGCGATTGCATCAAACAAAAGGAGTAATGCCGCGAAAGATTATTGGAACCATGGATACGACACCAACTTGGAATCAAGCTTGCTGTTCGAAGTGAAAGGATAAGACAAGGAAGATCGACATAAGCTTAGCTCATCGTCGAAAGTTGTGCTCCGGAAATAAGGATCAAGTAGCATAGTTAAAATCAGCATGATAATGATGTAGCCGATCAGGCTAGGAATGACTTGAAGGATTATTAAACTCATAATCAAAGAAGATTACATAGAGTTATCAAACTGGAGTGCAGAATCGGTTCACTTACCCGTGTTCTTGATCGACTAACAACTCAGAACCCATGAAAAATTGGAATCAGGGAGAAATAATAGCTGATGAAGAACTCATAAGATGCAACATAGTTCTTAGATATTCTCGGGATACTAGAGGATAATACTCGAAGGTAGATCAAAATAGTGGTTGGGCAGGTGTATTGATCTGCAGAAGGCAAGTACTTCACCTTGTCCGATAAATATAATCAAAGGAGAACAATCATGGTCGGAACCACGGATGCAAAGGACCAAACCCTAGATATAAGATGAACTTATACCAAGGGGACAATTAATTTTAAGGGAAGCTGCCATGATAAGATCTACATCATGTCCATGGGCATGAACACAAGGTCCAAGGTCGACTCCCACTTCTCCAATGCATGACCATGCATTCACTGCTCTATATAAAAAATGATATGAGTGTGAAAACCTACCTGGTGAACTACCAGAGGAGTATGATCCGTGAAAACTTTTGGGTTCTCACAGATTCTGGAAGGCATAGACTCAACCCATCGGGGTATCTTAGAAACATATACCACAAACTTCAGGAGTAAATTATACAAGCTCGAAAGCAGAGCGTGGTTGGCCAAATCAAAGATTAGGATTCAACAATGGCAATATGTATGAGGGAAAGAACTTCTCGAGGTTTTTGTATACGAAGGACACAGTCGGATGATATTTCAACATAGGATCTGAAGGTCCATAGCAGAGCAGATGTGAGTATCGGCACACAACCGGAGGAAGAAAGAATGCGAAGGCATTGGATTATAGAAGCAACTGACTAACTCAAGGCTCAAATGCAAAGGAATTATGATTTCCAATTCAAGGGATCAAAAGCAAACGCTTTGATTAAGGATGGATAAGTTGAGTAGGCTTAGGGGTACAATCGATGGCAATTTGATTGCTCGAGAACCAGCTCATGTTTAAAATGACGTTTAAGCCGGAAGGATGAATACTAGGATTCACATAAGGATTGCAAGAAATCGCAACATATTAAATCAACGGACTCAAAATGTTAATGACAATGGATGTCAATAAGATTACTAGATTTATGGGATTAACCATAATGTAAGTAAGCAAGAATTTCAAAAGTAATAGGCTGCTAAGGATTTTCAGAAGATCGAATGGTATTTTGAAGAATTTTGTGAAACACATGATCAATTGGGGATGAACAAATCCTCGATAAGTGCGAGGAATTATTTGCGGGTGTATTCATATGAAAAGGAGCTGCAAAGTTGTAGGCACAAAGGATTCTTGGAATATCAAAGAAATTTTCAGGGTATCAAGTAATAACAAGGGCAACAGGGAATGAAGGTATGAATGGCGCGTAAGTAGTTATCCATAAGGATTTATCGGTGGTCGAGAATTACAAACACTTGTCACGAATTCTCGAGAGAACATCAGAGAGTATCTTCAGAACCTTCGGGTGTAGCAAGTGATCATCTGTAATAAGGGGCTCTCCGGGAGGAAGTAGTTACGAGAACCTAGACTTAGAGTTAGTAAAATCATTTTAAACCGAATAGAACAGAGATCAGAATCCCAGGGTATAGATGAGAAATAAAAATCCTAATACCACCCAATGGCGACGTGGGCCCGTAAGCTACACATCCATGCTAGTAAAAGTTTTTCGGTGACTAGACTCAACTTCGGCCAAGGAGTGTGGAAGGTGGATTCCTACAGGCAATCGGCTCTGATACCAACTTGTGATGCCCCTGATTCAATTGTACACTAATCATACACGCAAACGTGTATGATCAAGATCGGGGACTCACGGGAAGATATCACAACACAACTCTAAAAATAAATTAAGACATACAAGCATCATATTACAAACCAGGGGCCTCGAGGGCTCGAATAAAAGAGCTCGATCATGGACGAGTCAGCGGAAGCAACAATATCTGAGTGCAGACATAAGTTAAACAAGTTGCCATAAGATAGCCAGCACAAACTGGAATACAGATCGAAAGAGGCACATGCCTCCTGCCTGGGATCCTCCTAAACTACTCCTGGTCATCGTCGGCGGTCTGCACATAGTAGTAGGCACCTCCAGTGTAGTAGGAGTCGTCGTCGGTGGCATCTGGCTCCTGGGCTCCAACATCTGGTTGCAACAACTGAGAAGAAGGAAAGGGGGAAAAGGGGGAGCAAAGCAACCGTGAGTACTCATCCACAGTACTCGCAAGCAAAGATCTACACTACATATGCATTGGTATCAATGAAATGGATAGTATATGTGGACTGAATTGCCGAATGCCAGAATAAGAGGGGGATAGCTAGTCCTATCGAAGACTACGCTTCTGGCAGCCTCCATCTTAACAGTAGAAGAGATTAGATGGTAAGTTAACCAAATATCATCGCATAGCATAAACTTACCCGACAATCCTCCCCTCGTCACCCTATGAGGGAGCGATCACCGGGTTGTATCTAGCACTGAAAAGGTTGTGTTTTATTAAGTATCCAGTTCTAGTTGTCATAAGGTCAAGGTACAACTCTGGGTCGTCCTTTTACCGAGGGACACGGCTATTCGAATAGATAAACTTCCGTGCAGGGGTGCACCACATAACCCAACACGCTCGATCCCTCTGGCCGGACACACTTTCCTGGGTCATGCCCGGCCTCGGAAGATCAACACGTGGCAGCCCTACCTAGGCACAAAAGAGAGGTCAGCACGCCGGTTAAAATCCTATGCGCACAAAGGTCTGGGCCCCTCGCCCATTGCACACCTGCACATTGCGAGGGCGGCCGGAAGCATACCTAGCCTCCCTAATACAAGAGCAGGCGTTCCAGTCCAATCCGGCACGCGCCGCTCATTCGCTGAAGTCAAGAAGGCTTCGGCTAATACCACGACGTCGAGTACCCATAACTATTCCTACGTAGTTGGTTAGTGTGTATAGGCCAGTAGCCAGACTTAGATCAACTACCAAGCTCTCGTTAAGCGTGTTAATTGATGTAACCACGGACGCCGACCAGGGCCAGGCCCACCTCTCACCTAGATGGTCTCAACCTGCCCTATCGCTCCGCCACAAAGGTCCACTCAGAGGGCTGTCAGGACAAACGTCCTTTCGGTCCCAATCCGTGAATCACTCGCGGGTACTCTACGAAATGACCCAACTTTAGTCACCACATGTATCAAATATAATATGTATGTAAGTACATACCCGTGATCAACTCCCGAGTCATCACGGCCCAGTAGTATAGCATGGCAGAGGGACAAGAATGTAGGGCCACTAATGGAATACTAGCATCCTCTACTAAGCATTTAGGATTGCAGGTAAAGGTAACAACAGTAGTAGCAAAGACAGGCTATGCATCAGAATAGGATTAACGAAAAGCAGTAACATCCTACACTACTCTAATGCAAGCAGTAGAGAGAAGAATAGGCGATATCAGGTTGATCAAAGGGGGGCTTGCCTGGTTGCTCTGGCAAGGAGGGGTCGTCAACAACGTAGTCGATCGGGGCACCAGCAACGGCATCAGTCTCGTAGTCTACCGGAGAGAAGAGGGTGAAGAAACAATGAATACAATTCAAACAGATGCATATCGATGCATGACATGACAAGTAACGGTGCCAGGTGTGCCCTAACGCAGTAGGAGGTGATACCGGCGAAGGGGGGAAACATCCGAAAAAGTACCCTGGTATTTCGCGTTTTTGGACAAATGAACCAGAGGGGGAAGTTGCGTGTTCGCTATGCTAGGTATGTGTGGCAGATGAATGGGCTACGTATCCGGATTCTTCTCATTGTTCTGAGAAACTTTCATGTACAAAGTTTTTACATCCGAGCTACGGTCTATTTATTATGATTTTTCCAAGTTTTAGTAATATTTTGGAATCATTTTAAATTCAGAATGAAATAGCTAAATGCTAGCTGCACCCAGCTCTTCGTTCAATGAAGTGTACCAGAGGCTGACAAGTGGGCCAGGGGGTCCCAGTTGACCAGTCAATGTTTGACTGGTCAACTGGGGGTGGGGCTCCCCTGTCATTGACTGATACATTAACCAACTAGTTAATTTAGTCTAACTAGGTTATTAGGGTAATAGATTTTAATTAGTTTAATTAAACCTAATTAATTAATTTTTATTTATTTATTATTTATTTATTTCTTTCTTTTTTTCTTTTTTTATAAAAACATTCTAGGGCGGGTCCCGCTTGTCATAGGGCCATGGAGCCTTAGTGGGTGTGGGGTTTACGGGCGTCGGGCGCAGGCGCAGCCCGAATGGGTGCTGCGGGCGTGACCGGCAGGGGCACACTCGACTGGGCATCGGCGACCATGGTAGGGCACCGGAGCAGAGGGAAGTCGGTGGCCTGGGGCAGCCTGGGTGGGCGCGGGCCGGCAGTGAGGGGACCGCAGCGGGGGGTGCTGTCGAATGGGCGACCGTGCATGCAGCGGGATGTAGGGGGGCGGCTCGGCACGCAAGGAGACGTGGTGAGCGAGGCATGCGCACGGCAGAGCGAAGCGGTGGCGATGCGAGGGCAGGGGCACCGCGAGCTGGACGGGGGCAAGCGGGCGCTGGCAGGGACCAGGGTTGCGGCATCGCGCATGCACGGACGGCGAGGGCGAGCGTGGGCGTGTAGGCGGGAGCAGCTCCGTGTGGCAGGCAAGGGAGGGCGCAGTGGAGCAGTAGTAGGGCCACGACGGCGCGTGGTCGCGGCCCGCGGCGGTTGCGTGCATGCACGATGGCGCGCGGAGCAGAGGCGGGCAGCGCGGCGGCGTGTGGTGTGCGGCAAGCGGAGCAGGGGACGGGGCGGGGAGCACACGGGGGGTGGGAAGGTCGACGCGGTCGTGGCGGGGGGACGGCGTGGGTGAGGCACAGGCAAGCGTGGCCGGAGCGTGAGCTCTCTCGCTCGGCCACGTTGATCAGCACAGGGAAGGGGGGAGGAAGTCGAGGCTCACCGGGCCCTGTAGTTGAGCGAGGTGGGCTCGGGGAGGAGTCGGGGAAGCGCTCGGGGAGACTAGCGGGTCGGAGAGGTGGTCAAAGGTGAGTAGACTGACGACGACGACGTGCGGCGGGGGTCGGGGCGGCCACGGATGGAGCGAGCGCGGAGCTCAGGGAAGACGACGTCGTGCACAAGGGAGAGGAAGGAGGTCGGGAGGTGCGGTGCCGGCGAGGTGGCGTTGCGCAGGAAGATGGAGGCGCGGTGGGGCGGTGATGGGCGGCGTCAGGGGCATTTCCCCCGATCTGAATCGGGGGAACAAAGCGACCAGACGGGATCGTGTGCGGGGGAATGTGGTGACTTGGGGGAGTAGGGTTTCTTGGGGTGGGGGATAAGGGAGGCTGGTTAGGCCAGGGGGAGCTGGGCCAGATGGCCCCGTTGTCCCGGGGCTTGCCACCCCTTCTTTCATTCTTATTTTCTTTTATAGTTTCTATTTATTTTTTTTCTTTTAGTTTTCTTTTATTTTTAGTTTTAGGAAAATACTAAAGTGGCACCAAATAGATGTTACAAATTATGCCACAGCCACAAACAACTTAGCACTGAAGTAAAATAGTTTTGAAATTATTTATCATTTTAAAAGCATTTGAATAATTACTATTGCTACTATTTTATTCATTTTAGAGTGTTTAAAATTTTATAAAGGTGTGGTTTCTCCACCATAATTACCTATGCATTATTTGGCACAATCCAAACATTTTAGTTTTAATATTTGCAAACTTTTATCGTTTGACTATAATTTAAAGTTGAATTTGGATTGGTTCTGAACTAACGCGAGATTAGCAACAGTAATCGAGGTGATGTGGCATCATTAGCAGAGGGTTACTATAGATTAATTATCCAGGCATCACAATTGTCCTCCACTACAAGAAATCTCGTCCCGAGAATTAAGAGGTGGAATAAGGGGAAAAGGGTTTGGTTACGAAATTCTAACGAATCTCCTCGTTCTTGGTTGCTCTTCTCGAAGATGTCAATGCATTACGTTGATGTCTTCATTTCTCTGCTTCATGTCATCATGATGAAGTCGGCATCCTTTCTTCGGGAACTCCATCGTACTTACGAAAGAATAAAGGGTGGGTATTCCGAGAGTACGGACCTCTGCAAGGTTGACTATCTGGTCGATAACATCGGGGAAGGTGGCGGAAAGTAACTCTCGAATTGAAAATTAAGAGATTCTCAAGAGAAAAGTAAGGAGGTATCATGGGAAGTTTCGAGTGGGTAGGCAATCGTTCAATGCCTGAAACAGGGCGTGAAAGGGGTTCAAAGCAACAGGAATAGGTATTGTGTCTGATAACAGAATTGATGATCTCTCGGAAGGTGGCTCACGAATTACATACGAGGCCATGCACGAGGAACAACCTTGGGAACAGGGGGTGTACAGGAGAGTCAAGTTTCGATCCTGTGGAACTGTGGGTTATGGGCCCACCATGTGGGTTAAAAGTAGGAAGACGGTGATGATTTGCACGATCATGAAAGCAAGGCATGCTAGATTATAGCCTGTCAGTTATGTCAGCGACAACATTGGTACCAAGGGTGAGGGACGAAGAGAACTATTCTCCTGCTCGTTGAACGAGGCGGACCAATAGGCAAAGTTCTCATCCATCGGTGGTTACCGGAATGTCATCAACAATAGTAACAGGGTCTTACCGACACGATTGTACACCTAGGTGTTTACATAAGCAGAAGAATATTACTTCTTAGATCATATAGATCACCAGAAAGGTAAAACAAAACAATGGAAAGGAAAAGGTGATCATCAGATTAAATAGAACAATGGAAAGGAAAATGTGTTTAAACACATTATTCAGGGGTATATCCTTCCTAAGGAAAAACAGAGCAAGATATATACGACATCATATAATGTAGAAAACCCTTTAGGAAAGGGGAAGAAATTTCATGACATTACCCATACAACGGTGTTTGGATAATTGATAATGAAAATTTAGAATTGTGCTTCAAATTCTCTTATTGATGGTAGGAGTACCACAGACATGCTTCGAGATATCATTGACATGGTCATCAAGTAAAGATCAGGCTATAGATACACAAAGGATCCATCAGGAACAACTTATAGAATAAGTTTTACAATTTCCTCAGGGAAGATTGGTTAGCCTTGCTAAAAAGGAAGAACTATAACATTAGGTCCTCCGGCCAGGTGACCTAGTCATGACATCACCTTATCAGGTCAAATAATAATGTTATAACTCTTGGAAATATGTTCCAACCATCATATCTGACCGAGATTCAGATCTGATTGGTGTCAGGATACCTCAGACTCAGGGTGCCTGAGAAGAACAAGGTGCAACACAAATTGACGAGATGGAATTATAAGTTTCTCGGGAATTGAACTATGGAAGTGAGTTTCGAAACAAGAGTTCATCATTAAACCAAGGAGATGTTGAGGAGATGGCTGATGTACTCAGCGACAATTCATCAAGGTTTGCAAAATTATGTGAACAAGGAGGTAACATTTGTCAGATCAAATGATATAATGATGTATGCTCGAAGAAAACATACACAATTAAACATTGGTTGAAAAGTGGACCCGAAAATCTGGACTAGGTAGCACGATCAATGTTTGAATGATGATTTAATAAGCAATAGACTTAGAATGAAGCTATCGGCCATTAACGTCAAAGCAATAGGATTGCTAGAATTTGGGAATTTTACACATCACAGACGTTAGAAACAAAACGAGAAAGAATGGCGATGGTGATAAGTATCACTATACCAAGAATTCTTAATAGGTGGAGCAATCCTCACAACATCCATGGCATGAAAGACAGTAATACTTCAAGGTAGAACATAATACAAGCTTAATAGCAAGTTGCATCCATAACATGAACAAGTTGTGATGAGAGGAAGGTAATGATGTTGCCGATGGTAACTCAAATTACCAAGGGACGAGGATGGCAGTTATCATCATGAATTAGATTGATATCCTGGAAGGAGTCAAAATATTGATGATGATCACGACAATTTTTTGTCGAGAGGCTCCACGAAGAAGCAATCGAACAACGACTGCATCAAACAAAAGGGCTAATGCAGCGAAAGATTATCGGAACCATGGATACAACACCATCTTGGAATCAAGCTTGCTATTCGAAGTGAAACAATAAGACAAGGAAGATCGACATAAGCTTAGCTCATCGTCGAAAGTTGTGCTCCGAGAATAAGGATCAGGTAGCACAGTTAAAATTAGCACGATAATGATGTAGACGATCAGGCTAGGAATGACTTGAAGGATTATTAAATCATAAGCAACGAAGATTACTTAGAGTTATCAAACTGGAGTGCAGAATCGGTTCACTTACTGGTGTTCTTGAGCGACTAACAACTCAGAACCCATGAAAAATTCGAATCAGTGAGAAATAATAGATGATAAGATGCAACACAGTTCTTAGATATTCTCGAGATACCAGAGGGTAATACTCGAAGGTAGATCAAAATAGTGGTTGGGCAGGTGTATTGATCTACAGAAGGCAAGTACTTAAACTTGTCCGAGAAATATAATCAAAGGAGAAGAATCATGGTCGCAACCACGGTTGCAAAGGACCAAACCACAGATATAAGATGAACTTATACCAAGGGGATAATTAATCTTAAGGGAAGCTGCCATGATAAGATCTACAACATGTCCATGGGCATGAACACAAGGTCCAAGGTCGACTCCCACTTCTCCAATGCATGACCATTCATTCACTGCTCTATACACTACTAGAAAAAGGGCTATAGATGGGATTGACACTAATGGCGCACCAGACAAGCGGTGCGCCATTAGTATATACTAATGGCACACCACCTTCTGATACGCCATTAGCGTTGAAACTACTAATGGCGCATCTAGCCCAGGGTGCGCCATTAGTATCAAAAAAAAAATTTTGAACTAGTGCGCCTGTCCAAACATACTAATGGCGCATCCAGACACAGTGCGCCATTACTAGTTGTAACTAGTAATGGCGCACCTGTCGGAAAGTGCGCCACTAATGTTATTTTTTTATTATATTTTTTATTCCTTTTTTTGCAAAACTACTAATGGCGCACTGTCCCACAGTGCGCCATTACTAGTTTAAACTAGTAATGGCGCACTGTGGGACAGTGCGCCATTAGTATTTTTTTTGCAAAACTACTAATGGCGCACCACCAGATGGTGCACCATTAGTAATCCCTCCCCTGCCTCGTCTCACCCGCGCCTGACCACCACCGCCCACCACTTTCCCGGCCGTGCTTGCCGTCCCCGGCCATGCTCGCTTCCCCCGCCGCACCCGTCCACCTCCCTCACCGTCCCCCCTCCGCCCGCGCCTGCGCCCTCACCGTCCCCCCTCCGCCCGCGCTCGCGCCCTCGCCGTCCCCCTCCCCCTGCGGCCCCGCCTGCGACAACCTCCCTCCCGAGCGCGACAGCTAGGGTTCCTAGCTGCTGCCGGCGCCCCCGCGCCCCCACGGCCCCCACCACCGCAGCTCCTCCATCACCGACGCCTCCACGACCTCGCCGTGGCCGCCAGCCTCCCCACGACCAACCGAGGCATCCCTTCGACGCCGCCGCTGCTGCCGACCCCGACACCAACCCCGACCCCGACCCCTCCGGCGACCGGCCGCGCCCGCCCAGGTAACTCTCCTCCTTCCTCCTTCCACCCTCTCCACCCTTCCTCCCGCTTGTCGCCTCCAAAATTGGCCATGACCCAGTGCACTTTAATTTGTTAAACACCTGCAGTAGTATACTTGACTGAATTTAAACACTTGCAGTAGTACTTTGACGAGTCTGCTTGATCAACTGAATTTAAACACTTACAGTCTTTCTACTGCTGCTTGATCAACTGGAGTACTCTAGTACTTGATCAGTAGCTGTTTTGGTGTAGCAAGTGCAGCAGTTGTAGTACTCCATTTGGTACTCCATCTGGAGACTTTAACTGGATCAGATTAGGTACTCCATTTGCTGTAGTACTCTAGTTAACTGAAACTAGTGACATCACTTGAAGCAACTTAAGTCTGAATAATCAAATTTATCATACACTATTACTTGAATAAAAGATTATGTGCTTGCAGTGGAGTGCATGCGTTTTGGAGTAGCATCAGTAGCTACTGTTACTTTTCCAAAAAAGGCTTGAAAAAGAGCAATAAAATCAGTTTTGATCACATCTCAGAAGTGCTGATAGAACATAAAGGAGAGACCATCATGGATAGGGGCACCATCCGAGTGTGAACCACAAACTGCCTTTTTAATCTCAACTTCATTTAAGGGAGCTTGAAGTAGCTCATTCTCCTCCATATTGATTTTCTTTTCATAGATAAGAATTCACCAGAGAGGAGAAACCTGGTCAGATTCAAAGTTGACAGAGGCCACTAAAAGAGCCAGATACAAGGCTACGATCATGGTTTTTCTCTTTTGATTTATGGAAGTATGAGGGGGTTTTGCCCCTTACTTATATCTCTATCTCTAGATCTCTGCTTAGATTCAACTTTGACATCTAAAATATCAACTTTGACATCTAAAATATCAATGGCTTTGGAACTTTTGGTGGGAGCATGCCAGGATGTAGCTAGCCACTAGGCCTTTGGAATCCTCTCGAAGCAACCACCATTTCTCAAACTTATGATTGCAAAACTGATTATGTGCATGATTTTTTCCAGCTAAAACTATTGATGATTTTTTGTTGGGTGACCTATTAGATCTGGAATGGAAGCTCACATAAGTTGAGCTGATTTTTTGTCCATATGAAAGCAGAGGACCATATGGTCTGTGGCCTTTTCATCCATATGAAAGTAGAGGCACATTGTGGTGCTAGTTTGCTGGCTTTTGTCTCCGACCGTCATGTCGTGATGATTTTGCAGGTACCCCGAGAGGCCCTTGAGTTTGCCGGAATGTCGATTAACTTCCATTCCGGCAAATTCGGGTACTCCATATGTCCTATTTTCAGCAAAGGTCATGCTGAAATTTTCCGTGAATTTTAGCATGACTTTGCTAAAAATAGGACATATGGGGTACTTGCGACTAATGCATGGGCCGGGGTATCTTAGTACTTAGTTAAGTAGGATCAACTGCCCCGCCATTCTTGCTGCATTAAACCATAGGTGGCAATAGAGCCAAGTGATTAGTGCCAAGTGATTAGGCCCAACCTAGGGTGCCTCGGCATCGATAAACCCTAAATGATGAAAACTTAACTTGGCTGCCCCGGATGCCTCGGTGTCGATGAGAACCTAAATGATGTACGCTTAGGCTTTTAGGGTGCCTCGGCGTCGAAACCCTAAATGATGAAAGCTTAGGCTTTTAGGGTGCCTCAGTGTCGACAAACCCTAAATGATGAGACCATGATCTTGTTCCTTGACAATAACCAACTTTTTGACCAAACTTTTTTCCAATTTAGAGCGAAACATGGCCCACAACGATGAGGCCGGTGGTTTGGGCGGCAAGCAATTCTGGGAGCTGTCCCAGGATATGTCGTCATCATCATCGGACGACGAAAGTCTCCCGGCGGAGTGCTACTGGTGCCATGACAATCGAGGTCTGTGCGACATGCCTCACCTGGACGATGATCGGCGCTTCAGCATTAAGCTCGAGGAGACCTTCGAAGTCGAAACGGTACACAACGACGACAAGTGTTATTTTCATAATTAAGCATTACTTCAACTATTTCAATGTGTAATTTTCATCTTTTACAATTCAAGTATAGCTTATCCCATGCCATGCAAGACGCTATGTCTTGGAGAGGATGGATTTTGAAGACCATGAAATTTCTGAAACAAAGAAAATTCACCTAAGGACTCATCACGATGTGGACTTTGAAGTAAATCTATATAATTCTAAGAGCGTAACCCATTTTGGTTGCAAAAATTGGGAAGCATTTTGCAAGATGTATGGTTTTGATGAGGGTATGCTTATCACCATGGATCTTGGTAATCCTGACATCAACCAAGACAATATGGACATTTGGGTCCTTTTTGATACGCCTCCAGTTCTACCGCTATGTGAGTTTCTCAAACATAGTTATTAGCTAATTTATATTGTTTATTTCAAAATAGTTGACAGCTTATTTTTATTGTTCAAAGAATGTGCGAGAGATGGTAGACAAAACCCACTACACCGATGGCTCCGAATTAACAACTTACAAGGAGAAAAATCATCTGGTCGGATTTTGTACTCACATTGAAAATTACATTATCCACAAACAAATTCCTCAACATTATGGTAAATACGTGCCACTAGTGCATGTGTTCAACTATGGTAACTACCATGGAGATACCCTGGTAAGATTTTTACTATTACGACATCCGTGCATCTTTTGCATACTTCTAAAACTAGTACATCATTGCTAACTATGAAGTTATTACTATGTTTTTCAACAGATAATCCCGGAGAATTGTGTGCCTCATATGATGTATCTGAAAGGTAGTGTTAATGTTTTGAACATACAGCCAGGTCATCCTATGAATCTCAACTGTCCATACCAGATTTCTAAAAGAAGTGGAGACATGAAAATCAAAGGATGGAAAAAATGTATGGACAGTCGTAAGGAGCTTCTTGGAAGCAAAAGGAAGCGAAGCGCAAGAATTGGAGACAGGATGTTCTCCATTCTCCATAATGGAGAGTCAGGGTCTATATTGTTTTATGCTATTTTAGCTTAAATAGGGTATTTAGGTCCTGCCTAATACTGATGATCATGTGCTGATGAATAATTAAGTAGGGTTGGTTCGAAGACTATCAAGATGATGATTGTATGACTTGTTATGAATAATGAGTAGAAGTTGTATAATGATGATTAGTAGGACTTGTTAGGATTAGTATTACTTCTGACAAACTCGATACTCGCGGTCTTGAGACTTGTAATGTTTTATCTTTGTTCGGTCTTTTCAATTCGGAGACTAATATGATGAATTGTATTCGGAGACTAATATGATGAATTGTATTCAGAGACTAATCTTCTATTGTATTCGATGAATCTGTTGTTGATGTGTGTTGTCTATATTTCGTCCAATTATACATTTTGTAACCTGTGCAAAAAACAGAAAATAAAAAAAAATAAAAAAAACCTAATATTCATACTAATGGCGCATCGCATCACAGTGCGCCATTAGTATGCCGAAGTTACTAATGGCGCATCTTGTTGTTGTGCGCCATTAGTATGCCAAAGCACCTGGGTATACATGGCCCCTGGGTGGCATACTAATGACGCATTATTGTATATACTAATGGCGCATCCTAGATGCGCCATTAGTATACCAGATACTAATGGCGCATCAGTGGTGCGCCATTAGTAAAATATACTAATGGCGTGCTACTAATGGCGCACCACTAATGCGCCATTAATGGCCAAATTAGGTGCGCCATTAGTAGGCCTTTTCCTAGTAGTGATATAAAAAATGATATGAGTGTGAAAACCTACCTGGTGAACTACCAAAGGAGTATGACCCATGAAAACTTTCGGGTTCACACAGATTCAGGAAGGCATAGATTCGACCCATCGGGGCACCTTAGAAACATATACCACAAACTTCAGGAGTAAATTATACAAGCTCGAAAGCAGAGCGTGGTTGGCCAAATCAGATATTAGGATTCAACAATGGCAATATGTATGAGGGAAAGAACTTCTTGAGGTTTTTGTATACGAAGGACGTTGTCGCATGATATTTGAACAAAGGATCCGACGATCCATAGCGGAGGTGATGTGAGCATCGGCACACAACCGGAGGAAGAAACAATGTGAAGGCATTGGATTATAGAAGCAACTGACTAATTCAAGGCTCAAATGCAAAGGAATTATGATTTCCAATTCAAGGGATCAGAAGCAAACGCTCTGATTAAGGATGGATAAGTTGAGTAGACTTAGGGGTACAATCGATGGCAATTTGATTGCTCGAGAACTAGCTCATGCTTAAAATGATGTTTGAGCTGGAAGGATGAATACTAGGATTCAAATAAGGATTGCAAGCAATCGCAACATATTAAATCAACTGACTCAAAATGTTAATGACAGTGGATGTCAATAAGATTACTAGACTTATGGGATTAACCATAATGTAAGTAAGCAAGAATTTCAAAAGTAATAGGCTACTGAGGATTTTCGGAAGATCAAATGGTATTTCGAAGACTTTTTTGAAACACATGATCAACTGGGGATGAACGAATCCTCGATAAGTGCGAGAAATTATTTGCAGGTGTATTCTTGCGGAAAAGAGTTGCAAAGCAGTAGGCACAAAGGATTCTCAGAATATCAAAGGAATTTTCAGGGTATCAAGTAATAACAAGGGCAGCTGGGAATGAAGGTATGAACGGCAAGCGTAAGTAGTTATCCATAAGGATTTATCGGTGGTCGAGAATTACAAACACTTGTCATGAAGTCTCGAGAGAACATCGGAGAGTATCATCAGAATCTCCGGGGGAAGCAGGTGATCATATGTAATAAGGGGCTCTCCGGGAGGAAGTAGTTACGAGAACCTAGAGTTAGAGTTAGTAAATTCATTTTAACACGAATAGAAGAGAGATCAGAGTCCCAGTGTATAGACGAGAAATAAAAGATCCTAATACCAACCAATGGCGACATGGGCCCATAAGCCACACAGCCATGTTAGTACAAGTTTTTAAGTGACTAGACTCGACTTCGGCCAAGGAGTGTGGAAGGGGGACTCCTACAGGCAGCCAGCTCTGATACCAGCTTGTGACGCCCCAGATTCAATTGTACACTAATCATACACGCAAACGTGTACGATCAAGACCATGGACTCACGGAAAGATATCACAACACAACTCTAAAAATAAAATAAGTCATACAAGCATCATATTACAAGCCAGGGGCCTCAAGGGCTCGAATACAAGAGCTCAATCATAGACGACTCAGTGGAAGCAACAATATCTGAGTGCAGACATAAGTTAAACAAGTTGGCATAAGATGGCTAGCACAAACTGGGTTATAAATCAAAAGAGGCATGATACGTCTCCAACGTATCTATAATTTTTTATTGTTACATGCTATTATATTATCTATTTTGGATGTTTAATGGGCTTTAGTATGTCCCACATGTAATTACTATGATAGAGGAAAATATGATTGTAGAAATTTTCATGTTACTAACTTACCTCTCGTTATGTTGTGATTGTTATTTTTTCTTTCCGCTTCCTTGCATATGCTAGTTTTTGCTTGCTATGATAATTTGTTTGCCTATAAGATACCTATGCATAGGAAGTATGTTATACTTAGATGTCTTTGTCACGTGTTTCATGATGCTTTCTTGGTGGTTCAATTCATGTCTTTAATGTGAGCATCATCGAAATTATCTATGCCTAGCTAGGGGCCTTAAATGATAGCGCTTGTTGGGAGGCAACCCAACTTTATTTTGTTCTTTACTTTTTGTATCTATTTAGTAATAAATAATTTATATAGCCTATGTTATGATTGTGTTTTTATGTTTTAATTAGTGTTTGTGCCAAGTAAAGCCTTTAGGATCTTCTTGGGTGATTGTTGTTTGATCTTGCTGATAAAAATAGAAAGTATGCACTCACTTTTTACAAGAGAGCGATAAAATACCAATTCCAACTACAGTAGATCAATATAAAAAATTTCCTGGCCGTCCAAATATTTCAGAATTTTGGGAGTTACAGAAGTATTCAAAACTTACAGATTGCTACACACTGTTCTGTTTTTGACAGATTCTGTTTTTCGCTTGTTGTTTGCTTATTTTGATGCATCTATGGATAATATCGGGGGGTATGAACCATAGAGAAGTTTGAATACAGTAGGTTTAACACCAATTGATATGTCTCCAACGTATCTATAATTTTTGATTGCTCCATGCTATATTATCTACTATTTTGAATGTTTACGGGCTTTATTATACACTTTTATATCATTTTTGGGACTAACCTATTAACCCAAAGCCCAGTGCCAGTTTTCTGTTTTTACCCTTTTTTAGGGTTTCGAAGAAAAGGAAAATCAAACGGAGTCCAATTGACCTGAAACTTCACGAAACTCATTTTTGGAAGGAAATAAGCCCAGAAGACTTGGAGTGCACGTCGGGGGACCTGGCCGGTGCTCTCCATGACGAGGAGGGAGTAGTTCTCCCTCGGGGCCGAAGGTATGTACCAGTAGCTATGTGTTTGATCTCTCTCTCTCTCTCTCATGTTCTTGATTTGGCACGATCTTGATGTATCGCGAGCTTTGCTATTATATTTGGATCCCATGATGTTTCTTCCCCCCTCTACTCTCTTGTAATGAATTGCGTTCCCCCTCTGAAGTAATCTTATCGGATTGAGTCTTTAAAGATTTGAGAACACTTGATGTATGTCTTGCCATGCATATCTGTGGTCACAATGGGATATCACGTGATTCACTTGATGTATGTTTTGGTGACCAACTTGCGGGTTCCGCCCATGAACCTATGCATAGGGGTTGGCACACGTTTTCGTCGTGATTCTCCGGTAGAACTTTGGGGCACTCTTTGAGGTCGTTTGTGTTGGTTGAATAGATGAATCTGAGATTGTGTGATGCATATCGGATAATCATACCCACGGATACTTGAGGTGACATTGGAGTATCTAGGTGACATTAGGGTTTTGATTGATTTGTGCCTTAAGGTGTTATTCTAGTACAAACTCTAGGGCTGTTTGTGACACTTATAGGAATAGCCCAACGGATTGATTGGAAAGAATAACTTTGAGGTGGTTTCGTACCCTACCATAATATCTTCGTTCGTTCTCCGCTATTAGTGACTTTGGAGTGACTCTTTGTTGGATGTTGAGGGATAGTTATGTGATCCAATTATGTTAGTATTGTTGAGGGAACTTACACTAGCGAAAGTATGAACCATAGGCCTTGTTTCCTAGCATTGCAATACCATTTAAGCTCACTTTTATCATTTGTTACCTTTCTGTTTTTATTATTTCAGATTACAAATACCTTTATCTACTACCCATATACCACTTGTTTCACCATCTCTTCGCCGAACTAGTGCACGTATACAATTTACCATTGTATTGGGTGTGTTCGGGACACAAGAGACTCTTTGTTATTTAGTTGCAGGGTTGCTTGAGAGAGACTCTCTTCATCCTACGCCTCCTACGGATTGATAAACCTTAGGTCATCCACTTGAGGGAAATTTGCTACTGTCCTACAAACCTCTGCACTTGGAGGCCCAACAACGTCTACAAGAAGAAGGTTGTGTAGTAGACATCAAGCTATTTTCTGGCGCCGTTGCCGGGGAGGTGAGTGCTTGAAGGTATATCTTAGATCTTGCAATCGAATCTTTTTGTTTCTTGTTTTAGCACTAGTTTAGTTTATAAAAGAAAACTAAAAAAATAATGGAATTGAGTGAAACTCCTATGCTTCACCTTTTTAATATCTTTCGTGAGTATGATGGAAAGGAAATTTATGCTCAAGTACTAGAAGAAGAAATCTATAAAATGTTTGGCACTAAATCTTTGAATGATGAGCATGATTGCAATGCTTTTAGTATGAATTCTTTGAATCCCATGATGCTAATGATGATTGCACTAGTTATGATGAAAATGCCTCCTATAAACATGTCAATTTTTGTGGAGTGCATGTTTGCAAGTACACACCAAATAGGGAAGATAGATATTGCAAGGGGCATAAGTACTTAGAAACCAAATTTTTGCAAGAAGAGCTAGATGAATGTGCTGAAAATTTAGGATATCTTACCCATACTTGCGAACTTTGCAATGAACATGGTCATTTAAATATAAAATGCAAATTGTTTCATGACCGTATCGTGTCCAAAAATTGTGATGACTTGATTTCCCTTGCACATCATAATGAACTTAGTTTTCTCTTGGGTTATGAAGAAATGAAACGTATAACTGAGGGTATTCCAAAATTTAATCTTGATAAAGTTCTTCATTTTGATCTAGAGAATATTTATATGTATTGTGCGGTGAATTGTATTGAAAATCCTTATATTGCCAACTACATAAAGAAAAGAAAACAAATAGAAGATGAAGAGAATACTAATGAAAGGGAAGAGACTTCCCAATATCCTCCTATTATTTCTTATGATGAATCAGGTAATGAGGAGGAGCCTCCTATTCAACCAATCTCATTAATAAGGAGCTCCAAAAAGAGGATTGAACCCACACATGATGTGGTGAAGAAGAAGAAAAGAAAAAGGAAGAGAGGTAAAAAGATATCTCTCCCAAATAATGCTGCTCCTATTACTATTGTGCCTCATGAAAATATAATTGTGGAAGATAATGATACTTCTTATGATCTTGAAGAATATAATAATTGCTATACTGTTGGTGCTATCCATACTATTAATTATGAGAGTGATTATGTTTATGATATGAAAAGGCCCAAGCTTGGGGATGCTATGTTTGAAGAAGATGATGTTTTTGAGAATATATTTGCTGCAATTAATGGTTGTCCCAATCTTGGGGATGCTATGCTTAATGAAGATGATATTTTTAGTCTCCCAAGTTTTGATATGCAAATTTATAATGATGATAGCATGCCCCCTACCTATGATTATTATTGTGATGATACTTATGCTATAAAAAGTAGTGATTATATTTATAAAACTTGTCATGATTATGGTTACCTATTTTCTGTACATTACTCTTTTAATGTGGAAACAATTAATAGTATTCAAGTCTCTTATGATACTCCCAGTATTCCGAATGAGAAGAATTTTGCTTATGTGGAGAGTAATAAAAATTCTATGCTTGTAGATCATGAAAAGAATGCTTTAGGTGCTGGTTATATTGTTGAATTAATTCATTATGCTAGTGAAAATTATTATGAGGGAGGAATATATATTTGTAGGAATTGCAATAATATCAAGTTTCCTCTCTATGTGCTTAAAGTTTTGAAGTTATGCTTGTTTTGCTCTCCTATGTTAGTTGATTATTGTTCCCACAAGTTGTTTGCTCACAAAATCCCTATGCATAGGAAGTAAGTTAGACTTAAATGTGCTAGTCATATTCTTCATGATGCTCTCTTTATGTTTCAATTATTATCTCTTATGTGAGCATCATTGAAATCATCATGCCTAGCTAGGGGCGTTAAACGATAGCGCTTGTTGGGAGGCAACCCAATTTTACTTTAATTCCATGCTTTTTGTTCCTTTTTAGTAATAAATAATTCATATAGCTTCTGTTTAGATGTGGTTTTATTCTTTTAATTAGTGTTTGTGCCAAGTAGAACCTTTGGGAAGACTTTGGGAAAGTCTTGTTGATCATGCTGTAAAAAACAGAAACTTTAGCGCTCACGAGAATTGCTGCCATTATTTTTTGGAAAGTGATATTTCGTTAATTATTTTTGAAGATGATTAATAGATACATTACTCAGGTCCAGAAATTTATTTGAGAATTTTATGAGTTCCAGAAGTATACGTTTGATCCAGATTACTACAGACTGTTCTGTTTTTGACAGATTCTGTTTTTCGTGTGTTGTTTGCTTATTTTGATGAATCTATGGCTAGTAAAAGAGTTTATAAACCATAGAGAAGTTGGAATACAGTAAGTTTAACACCAATATAAATAAATAATGAGTTCATTACAGTACCTTGAAGTGGTGATTTATTTTCTTATACTAACGGAGCTTACGAGTTTTCTGTTAAGTTTTGTGTTGTGAAGTTTTCAAGTTTTGGGTAAGGATTCGATGGACTATGGAATAAGGAGTGGCAAGAGCCTAAGCTTGGGGTTCCCAAGGCACCCCAAGGTAATATTCAAGGATAGCCAAGAGCCTAAACTTGGGGATGCCCCGGAAGGCATCCCCTCGTTCATCTTCGTTCGTCGGTAATTTTACTTGGAGCTATATTTTTATTCGCCACATGATATGTGTTTTGCTTGGAGCATCAATTTATTTTGTTAGTATTTGCTTGATGTTATTTATAAAAATGTTTTGCATCTTTTATTTCAATAAAAGTGGCATTTATATCCTTTACTATGCCTATGTTACAGGTATACATGTTGCTGTTTGAAAACAAAAAGTTTACCGATGTTGCAATAATTCCCTAGAAAAGTCAGAATGTGATAAAATGTCGAAACCTTTTGCATATTAAGATCTGATAAATTTAATACAGTGGGAATTTTCTTTCATAATTGTTTGAGCAAGGGAAGTATGGATGTTGCAGCATTCTTTACAGACTATCCTGTTTAGGCAGATTGCTGTTATGTTTGCATTTTTTGCACATGTTTGCTTCTTTAATGATTCTATTTGAGGATAGGACTATTAAATATGCAGAGGCATTTAGTATACAATGTTAAATAATAATTTTAGTGATTTTCTACAGTAGAGTATGATAAGGTTTTTGCAATGGTTTATACTAACTTATCTCACGAATCCTTGTTGAATTTTGTGTGGATGAAGCTTTTGAGATTTAGGGAGACCGTGATATGAGAGGAATTAAGGAGACAAAAAAGCTCAAGCTTGGGGATGCCCAAGGAACCCCAAGATAATATTTCAATAAGTCTCAAGCTTCTAAGCTTGGGGATGCCCCGGCTGGCATCCCACCTTTCTTCTACAACTACTATCGGTTAGTTTCGGTTGATCCTAAGTTTTTGCTTCGTCACATGATGTTTGCTATTCTTAGAATGTCATTTTATTTTGCTTTGCTTGCTGTTTGAATAAAATACCAAGATATGAAATTATTAAATATTAGAGAGTCTTCACATAGTTTCATAATTATTCAACTACTCATTGATCTTCACTTATATCCTTCGGAGTAGTTTGTCATTTGCTCTAGTGCTTCACTTATATCTTTTAGAGCATGGTGGTAGTTTTATTTTGAAGAAATAGATGAACTCTCATGCTTAACTTAGATTATTTTGAGAGTCTTAAATAGCATGGTAATTTGCTTAAAATCCTAATATGCTAGGTATTCAAGAATAATAAAATTCTCTTATGAGTGTGTTGAATACTATGAGAAGTTTGATACTTGATAATTGTTTTGAGATATGAGATGGTGATATTAGAGTCATGCTAGTTGAGTGGTTACGAATTTGAGAAATACTTGTGTTGAAGTTTGTGATTCCCGTAGCATGCACGTATGGTGAACCATTATGTGATGAAGTCGGAGCATGATTTATTTATTGATTGTCTTCCTTATGAGTGGTGGTCGGGGACGAGCGATGGTCTTTTCCTACCAATCTATCCCCCTAGGAGCATGCGCGTAGTACTTTGTTTTAATAACTAATAGATTTTTGCAATAACTATGTGACTTCTTTATGAATAATGTTGAGTCCATGGATTATACGCACTCTCACCCTTCCACCATTGCTAGCCTCTCTAGTACCGCGCAACTTTAGCCGGTACCATAAACCCACCATATACCTTCATCAAAACAGCCACAATACCTACCTATCATGGCATTTCCATAGCCATTCCGAGATATATTGCCATGCAACTTTCCACTGTTCTATTTATTATGACACACTGCATCATTGTCATATTGCTTTGCATGGTCATGTAGTTGACATCGTATTTGTGGCAAAGCCACCATTCATAATTCTTTCATACATGTCACTCATGCATCATTGCAGATCCTGGTACACCGCCGGAGGCATTCATATAGAGTCATATCTTGTTCTATGTATCGAGTTGTAATTCTTGAGTTGTAAGTAAATAAAAGTGTGATGATCATCATTATTAGAGCATTGTCCCAGTGAGGAAAGGATGATGGAGACTATGATTCCCCCATAAGTCGGGATGAGACTCCGGACGAAAATAAAATAAATAAAAGAGGCCAAAGAAGCCCAAATAAAAAAAGAAAAGGACAAAAGAGGCCATAAAAAAGAAGGCCCAAATAAAAATGAGAGAAAAAGAGAGAAGGGACAATGTTACTATCCTTTTACCACACTTGTGCTCCAAAGTAGCACCATGATCTTCATGATAGAGAGTCTCCTATGTTGTCACTTTCATATACTAGTGGGAATCTTTCATTATAGAACTTGGCTTGTATATTCCTATGATGGGCTTCCTCAAAATTCCCTAGGTCTTCGTGAGCAAGCGAGTTGGATGCACACCCACTAGTTTCTTTTGTTGAGCTTTCATACATTTATAGCTCTAGTGCATCCGTTGCATGGCAATCCATACTCACTCACATTGATATCTATTGATGGGCATCTCCATATCCCGTTGATACGCCTAGTTGATGTGAGACTATCTTCTCCTTTTTGTCTTCTCCACAACCACCATTCTATTCCACCTATAATGCTATGTCCATGGCTCACGCTCATGTATTGCGTGAAGATTGGAAAAGTTTGAGAACATCAAAAGTATGAAACAATTGCTTGGCTTGTCATCGGGGTTGTGCATGATTTAAATATGTTGTGTGGTGAAGATGGAGCATAGCCACACTATATGATTTTGTAGGGATAACTTTCTTTGGCCATGTTATTTTGAAGAGACATAATTGCTTAGTTAGTATGGTTGAAGTATTATTATTTTCATGTCAATACTAAACTTTTGTCTTGAATCTTATGGATCTGAATATTCATACCACAATTAAGAAGAATTACATTGAAATTATGCCAACTAGCATTCCACATCAAAACTTCTTTCTTTTATCATTTACCTACTCAAGGACGAGCAGGAATTAAGCTTGGGGTTGATGATGCGTCTCCAATGTATCTATAATTTTTGATTGCTCTATGCTATATTATATACTGTTTTGAATGTTTATGGGCTTTATTATACACTTTTATATCCTTTTTGGGACTAACCTATTAACCCAGAGCCCAGTGCTAGTTTCTGTTTTTACCCTGTTTTAGGGTTTCGAAGAAAAGGAAAATCAAACGAAGTCCAATTGACCTGAAACTTCACAGAACTCATTTTTGGAAGGAACAGAAGTCTTGGAGTGCACGTCGGGGGACCTACGAGGAGACCACGAGGCAGGGGGCACGCCCACCCCCCTGGGCGCGCCCTCCACCCTCGTGAGCCCCTCGTGGCCCCCCTGACGTACTTCTTCCGCCTATATATCTCCATATACCCTAAAAACATCTGTGGGCACAATAGATCGGGAGTTCCGCCGCCAGAAGCCTCCGTAGCCACCGAAAGCCAATCTAGACCCATTCCGGCACCCTACCGGAGGGAGAATCCCTCTCCGGTGGCCATCTTTATCATCCCGGTGCTCTCCATGACGAGGAGGGAGTAGTTCTCCCTCGGGGATGAGGGTATGTACCGGTAGCTATGTGTTTGATCTCTCTCTCTCTCTCGTGTTCTTGATTTGGCATGATCTTGATGTATCGCGAGCTCTGCTATTATATTTGGATCCTATGATGTTTCTTCCCCCTCTACTCTCTTGTAATGAATTGAGTTTCCCCTTTGAAGTAATCTTATCGGATTGAGTCTTTAAAGATTTGAGAACACTTGATGTATGTCTTGCCGTGCGTATCTGTGGTGACAATGGGATATCACATGATTCACTTGATGTATGTTTTGGTGACCAACTTGCGGGTTCTGCCCATGAACCTATGCATAGGGGTTGGTACACGTTTTCGTCGTGATTCTTCGGTAGAACTTTGGGGCACTCTTTGAGGTCCTTTGTGTTGGTTGAATAGATGAATCTGAGATTGTGTGATGCATATCGTATAATCATACCCAATGATACTTGAGGTGACATTGGAGTATCTAGGTGACATTAGGGTTTTGATTGATTTGTGTCTTAAGGTGTTATTCTATTACGAACTCTAGGGCTATTTGTGACACTTATAGGAGTAGCCCAACGGATTAATTGGAAAGAATAACTTTGAGGTGGTTTCGTACCCTACCATAATCTCTTCGTTCATTCTCCGCTATTAGTGACTTTGGAGTGACTCTTTGTTGCATGTTGAGGGATAGTTATGTGATCCAATTATCTTAGTATTGTTCAGGGAACTTACACTAGCGAAAGTATGAACCCTAGGCCTTGTTTCCTAGCATTGCAATACCATTTACGCTCACTTTTATCATTCATTACCTTGCTGTTTTTATTATTTCAGATTACAAATACCTTTATCTACTACCCATATACGACTTGTTTCACCATATCTTCGCCGAACTAGTGCACCTATACAATTTCCCATTGTATTGGGTGTGTTCGGGACACAAGAGACTCTTTGTTATTTGGTTGCAGGGTTGCTTGAGAGAGACCATCTTCATCCTACGCCTCCTACAGATTGATAAACCTTAGGTCATCCACTTGAGGGAAATTTGCTACTGTCCTACAAACCTCTGCACTTGGAGGCCCAACAACGTCTACAAGAAGAAGGTTGTGTAGTAGACATCACCAATATAAATAAAGAATGAGTTAATTACAGTACCTTAAAGTGGTGGTTTATTTTTTTATACTAACGGAGCTCACGAGATTTTCTGTTGAGTTTTGTGTTGTGAAGTTTTCAAGTTTTTGGGTAAAGATCTGTTGGATATTGGAACAAGGAGTGGAAAGAGCCTAAGCTTGGGGATACCCAAGGCACTCGAAGGTAAAATTCAAGGACAACCAAAAGCCTAAGCTTGGGGATGCCCTGGAAGGCATCCCCTCTTTCGTCTTCATCTATCGGTAACTTTACTTGAGGCTATATTTTTATTCACCACATGATATGTGGTTTGCTTGGAGCGTCTTGTATTATTTGAGTCTTTGCTTTTTAGTTTACCACAACTATCCTTGCTGTACAAACAATTTGGGAGAGACACGCATGAATCGGAATTTATTACAATACTCCATATGCTTCACTTATATCTTTTGAGCTATACAATTTTGTTCTAGTGCTTCACTTATATCTTTTTAGAGCACGGTGGTAGTTTTATTTTATAGAAATTATTGATCTCTCATGCTTCACTTATATTATTTTGAGAGTGTTTTAGAACAGCATGGTAATTTTCTTTGGTTATAAAACTAGTCCTAATATGATGGGCATCCAAGTTGGGTATAATAAAAACTTGCATATAAAGTGCGTTGACTAGTAGGAGAAGTTTGATACTTGATGATTGTTTTGAGGCATGAGGATGGTGATATTAGAGTCATGCTAGTTGAGTAATTGTGAATTTGAGGAATACTTGTGTGGAGGTTTGCAAGTCCCGTAGCATGCACATATGGTAACCGTTGTGTAACAAATTTGAAGCATGAGGTATTTCATTGATTGTCTTCCTTATGAATGGCGGTCAGCGACGAGCGATGGTCTTTTCCTACCATTCTATCCCCCTAGGAGCATGCGCGTAGTGCTTGGTTTTTGATGACCTGTAGATTTTTTCAATAAGTATGTGAGTTCTTTATGACTAATATTGAGTTCATGGATTATATGCACTCTCACCCTTCCACCATTACTAGCCTCTCTAGTACTGCGACAACTTTCGCCGGAACCATAAACCCACCATTTACCTTCCTCAAAACAGCCACCATACCTACCTATTATGGCATTTCCATAGCCATTCTGAGATATATTGCCATGCAACTTTCCACCGTTCCGTTTATTATGACAC
This sequence comes from Triticum monococcum, assembly GCA_034509565.1. Taxonomy (NCBI): domain Eukaryota; kingdom Viridiplantae; phylum Streptophyta; class Magnoliopsida; order Poales; family Poaceae; genus Triticum; species Triticum monococcum. The sequence goes on along the minus strand of CM067847.1, from coordinate 208,533,875 downwards.
GATCCATCATTGTCATATTGCCTTGCATGATCATGTAGTTGACATCGTATTTGTGGCAAAGCGATCGTTCATAATTTTTCATACATGTCACTCTTGATTCATTGCACATCCCGGTACAATGCCGGAGGCATGCATATAGAGTCATATTTTTGTTCTAAGTATCGAGTTGCAATCTTTGAGTTGTAAATAAATAGAAGTGTGATGATCGTCATTATTAGAGCATTGTCCCATGTGAGGAAAAAAAGGGAAAGGCCAAATAAAAAAAGAAGGCCCAAAAAAGAGAAAGAAAAAATGAGAGAAAAGGAGAGAAGGGACAATGCTACTATCCTTTTTCCACACTTATGCTTCAAAGTAGCACCATGATCTTCATGATAGAGAGTCTCTTATTTTATCACTTTCATATACTAGTAGGAAATTTTCATTATAGAACTTGGCTTGTATATTCCAACAATGGGCTTCCTCAAATGCCCTAGGTCTTCGTGAGCAAGCAAGTTGGATGCACACCCACTTAGTTTCTTTTGTTGAGCCTTCATACATTTATAGCTCTAGTGCATCCGTTGCATGACAATCCCTACTCAATGACATTGATATTTATTGATGGGCATCTCCATAGCCCATTGATATGCCTAGTTGATGTGAGACCATCTTCCTCCTTTTTGTCCTCTCCATAACTACCACTCTATTCCACCTATAGTGCTATGTCCATGGCTCGCGCTTATGTATTGCATGAAAGTTGAAAAGGTTTGAGATTGCTAAAGTATGAAACAATTGCTTGGCTTGTCATCGGGGTTTTGCATGATTTGAGTATTTTGTGTGACGAACATGGAGCATGACCAAACTATATGATTTTGTAGGGATGGGCTTCCTTTGGCCATGTTATTTTGAGAGAACATAATTACTTTGTTAGTATGCTTGAAGTATTATTATTTTTATGTCAATAAGATTTTTTCTTGAATCTTCTGGATCTGAACATTCTTGCCACAATAAATAAAATTACATTGATAAATATGTTAGGTAGCATTCCACATCAAAAAATCTGTTTTTATCATTTACCTACTCGAGGACGAGCAGGAATTAAGCTTGGTGATGCTTGATACATCTCCAACATATCTATAATTTTTGATTGTTCCATGTTATTATATTATGTATTTTGGATGTTTAATGGGCTTTAATATGCTCTTTTATATTATTTTTGGGACTAACCTATTAACCGGAGGCCTAGTGCCAGTTTCTGTTTTTTTTCCTATTTCAGTGTTTCGTAGAAAATGAATACCAAACGGAATGAAACCTTCGTGATGATCTTTCTTGGACCGAAAGCAAACAAGGAGACTTGAAGTCGAAGTCTGGAACTCCATGAGGCGGCCATGAGATAGGAGGCCGCGCCCAAGGGGGTAGGCGCGCCCCCACCCTCGTGGGCCCAACGGAGCTCCACCAACATACTTCTTTCGCCTATATATACTCTTATACCCTCAAAACATCAGGAGGAGCCACGATACCACTTTTCCACCGCCGCAACCTTCTGTACCTGTGAGATCCCATCTTGGGGCCTTTTCCGGCGATCTGCCGGTGGGGGAATCGATCACGGAGGGCTTCTACATCAACACCATAGCCTCTCCGATGAAGCGTGAGTAGTTTACCATAGACCTTCGGGTCCATAGTTATTAGCAAGATGGCTTCTTCTCTCTCTTTGATCTTCAATACAAAGTTCTCCTGAATGTTCTTGGAGATCTATTCGATGTTATACTCTTTTACGGTGTGTTTGCCAAGATCTGATGAATTGTGGGTTTATGAACTTTATTGTCTATGAATATTATTTGGTTCTTCTCTGAATTCTTATATGCATGATTTTATATCATTGCAACTCTCTTCGAATTATCGGTTTAGTTTGGCCTACTAGATTGATCTTTCTTGCAATGGGAGAAGTGCTTAGCTTTGGGTTCAATCTTGTAGTGTCCTTTCCCAATGACAGTAGGGGCAGCAAGCCACGTATTGTATTGTTGCCATTGAGGATAAAAAGATGGGGTTTATATCATATTGCTTGAGTTTATCCCTCTACATCATGTCATCTTGCTTAATGTGTTACTCTATTCTTATGAACTTAATACTCTAGATGCATGCTGGATAGCAGTCGATGTGTGGAGTAATAGTAGTAGATGCAGAATCGTTTCGATCTACTTGACACGGACGTGATGCCTATGTTCATGATCATTGCCTTAGATATCTTCATAACTATGCACTTTTCTATCAATTGCTCGGCAGTAATTTGTTCACCCACCATAATACATGCTATCATGAGAGAAGCTACTAGTGAAACCTATGGCCCCCCGGTCTCTTTCTTATTATATTGCATCTCTTTTATTATCGCATCTCGTTTACTATTTTGCAATATTTACTTTCCAATCTATACAACAAAATACCAAAAATATTTATCTTATTATCTCTATTAGATCTCACTTCCGCAAGTGACCGTGAAGGGATTGACAACGCCTTTATCACGTTGGTTGCGAGGTTCTTGATTGTTTGTGCAGGTACTAGGTGACTTGTGCATTGTCTCCTACTGGATTGATACCTTGGTTCTCAAAACGGAGGGAAATACTTACGCTATTTTACTGCATCACCCTTTCCTCTTCAAGGGAAAACCAACGCATGCTCAAGAGGTAGCAAGGCGCAGGCCTCCTGTCTGGGATCCTCCTAAACTAGTCATGGTCGTCGTTGGCGGTCTGCACGTAGTAGTAGGCACCTTCAGTGTAGTGAGAGTCGTCGTCGGTGGCATCTGGCTCCTGGGCTCCAACATCTGGTTGCGATAATCGGGAAGAAGGAAAGGGGAAAAGGAGGAGCAAAGCAACCGTGAGTACTCATCCAAAGTACTCGCAAGCCAGGATCTACACTACATATGCATTGGTATCAATGAAATGGATAGTATCTGTGGACTGAACTACAGAATGCCAGAATAAGAGGGGGATAGCTAGTCCTATCGAAGACTACGCTTCTGGCAGCCTCCATCTTAACAGTAGAAGAGAGTAGATGGTAAGTTAACCAAATATCATTGCATAGCATAAACCTACCCGGCAATCCTCCCCTCGTCGCCCTGTGAGAGAGCAATCACTGGGTTGTATCTGGCACTTAAAAGGGTGTGTTTTATTAAGTATCCTGTTCTAGCTGTCATAAGGTCAAGGTACAACTCCGGGTCATCCTTTTACCGAGGGACACAGCTATTCGAATAGATAAACTTCCCTGCAGGGGTGCACCACATAACCCAACACGCTCGATCCCTCTGGCCGGACACACTTTCCTGGGTCATGCCCGACCTTGGAAGATCAACACGTCGCAACCCTACCTAGGCACAACCAAGAGGTCAGCATGCCGGTCTAAATCCTATGCACGTAGGGGTCTGGGCCCATCGCCTACTGCACACCTACACGTTGCAAGGGCGGCCGGAAGTAGACCTAGCCTCCCTAATACAAGAGCAGGTGTTCCAGTCCTATCCATTGCATGCCGCTCAGTCGTTGACGTCAAGAAGGCTTTGGCTGATACCACAACGTCGAGTGCCCATAACTATTCCCGCATAGTTGGTTACAGCGTATAGGCCAGTGGCCAGACTCGGATCAAATACCAAGATCTCGTTAAGCGTGGTAATTAATGTAACCGCGGACGCCGACCAGGGCCAGGCCCACCTGTCGGTGTACTAAAGTAGGGGTACCTTAGTATCCCGAACTTGTGCATGGGCAGTCGCAGCAACCCGCGGCAAGGCTTGCCGGGCGACCGCCAAAACCCTCCGTGGTTCCTTTGGAGCCATTCAAGAACAATGTATCCAAGAGCAAAAACAAGACCTCGGCAAGAGGAGCTTGCCGGGAAGGAGACAAGACCCCGGCAAGAGGAGCCTGCTGGGAAGGAAACGAAGCCCCGGCAAGAGGAGCTTGCCGGGAAGGAGACGAGACCCCGGCAAGAGGAGCTTGCCGGGAAGACCAACCAAAGCATCTCAAGAAGCTCGCTGCGGCGCACCGCGCGCCCCGACAAGGCCCGGTGAGCGACAAGCTCCCGGACGCGACAAGACAACATCCGCTGCAAGGCGCTTGCCGCGACAAGCTACTACTCCGCAGCCTGCGCTCCAGCTCACCCACCAACGTGTCGCCCTAGGATCATTCCTGGCGTACGTGGCGGGAGGCTGTGCAGCTAGGGGCATGCGGTGGCAAGCAGGCGCTGACATGGAGCCATCGTGGCAAATGGTGGCGCCCCTGACGGTCCCTTTCCGCCCCGTCTAAGCGACACAGACAGGCATTTAATGCCTTTGTCCACTACCGTCAGGGTTAGGTAGGATGCGACTGTAGCAGGCGGTGGCTCCAACTACCACCCCTTTTACATTTTTACCCTCACCTCTGTTGCCACGTGTCGGTGACCCCTTAGACATATAAAAGGAGGCCCATGCGCAACAGAGAGGAGGAGAACCATTCTCACGCTCGGCCTTGCCAGCTGCTTGAGTGTACTGTAGCACTCGCCACTCCCGAGCAAGAACTCAATACAACCACCAAAGCAGGAGTAGGGTTTTACGCATCCGTGCGGCCCGAACCTGGGTAAAGCGATCGTCTCGCTCGTGCGTTCGCCTCGATCTGCTCTTTGTGCATCCACCGCCCCCTGCCGAACCAAAAGGGGCTCGGTCCGCCGATCCCCATAGGTGTGCGAGGGATCCGACACCCCCGACATCTTTGGCGCGCCAGGTAGGGGGTGCGCCGAGGTTGTGCGAACCTGATCCAGTGTTCGCGCGAGCCGAATCTTCATCGTCTTCATCAACATGCCGCCGAAGAAGAAGGCTTCAGAGGTAGCCGCTCCGTTCGCGCCAAGCCCGCCATCGCCAGAGCGGACGGCTGGTGGAGCAGGCACCGGCAGAAGAGCGGGCGCCGACGGGGAGACTCGTGGCGCTGCCAGGTCCAAGGACCAGGCTGCGCCACACGCCGGCGGCGCGGTCGCCTCCCACAACGACCGCGCGCACTCCAAGACCTCGGCGTCCGTACACGCACCGCGCCCGTCCCAAGAGCGCGGGACCAGCAGCGTCATGGTACCCACGGTACCATACGTCTGCTGGGCCAAGATCAAGCTGGCGGATCCCGAAGTGCTCAGGATCAGCATGCACGCCAACATGCTGGCGCGAGCGCGGCGCGGTCGCCTGGACGGGATGTTGCTCCTTCTAACGCAGTTAGGAGTCCGAGCATATCTCGCTCTTCGCACCGTTCGCTGCCGCCGCCCACCACTCCGGCGGAAGCGTTGGCGCGTGCCCAGCTGCTCCTAGACTACCCTCCAGCGCCAGAGAAGATTGATGACTGGAGGGCCACTATTCAGAGTCTCATCGGCTTCGCCAACAGCGACAACCCGCGGTAGCCGAGCGCATCACTGCCGCGGCAAGTCAGCCAGGCGCGAGCCGGTGGCGACAAGACCGGCGAGGGTGCAACCACTATGCACTCTCCGCCCCGAAGGCTAAGATCGCCGACTCACCGGATCCACCTCGACAGCTACTCCACCGCGTCATCAGATCCGCGAGCTCGTCTCGATCAACGCCAAGTTCTTCATGAGAGCCAGCAAGAAGACGCTCGAACACGCATCGAGCATCGAAGGGAAGCACGGCGTCAATCAGACCTGCGCGGTGGGCCCTCTATTGACGTGCATGCACCCGGAGAGCCAGGTAGCTTGCTGTACGCGGCAGGTTGTCCTGCGTTCACCCGTGAGCTGCGGCAAGTCCAGTGGCCCAACCAGAAGCATTTCAAGCCAGACATGCCGGAGAAGTACGACGGCAAGTCGCACCCGTCTGAGTTCCTCAGCATCTACACCATTGCGGTGCAAGCTGCCGGGGGGCGAGACGACAAGGTCCTTGCCAACTACTTCCCACTCGTGCTCAAGCCCGAAGTCAGATCCTGGCTCATGCACTTGCCAGACAACTCCATATCCTCGTGGGTGGATTTGTGCCATCAGTTTGTCGGCGCCTTTACAGGCGGCCACAAACCACATGGCCAAGAGAGTGACCTCCACCTGCTTGCCCAGAAGGAAGGAGAACCCCTGCGCAAGTATATCCAGAGATTCAGCCGCGTGCAGCGCAACATCCCAGACATCCACCCTGCCGCGGTTATCAGCGCGTTCCATCAGAACGTGCGCAATCGCAGGATGCGGGAGGAGATGGCGATGAGCAGGATCAGAGACGTCAGCGAGCTGTACGCCCTAGCTGACAAGTGTGCACGCGCTGAAGAAGGGAGGAAACTCCCCGGAGAGGATGCTGGAGCAGGGGGATCTGACAGTGAGGAAGCCGCCCCAGCAAGGAAAAACCGGAGGCGCAACAGGAAGAAGAGCGGCAAAGAGGTACTAGTCGTTGAGCAGTCCAGCGATGACGGCCCCGCCAATCAAGCCAAAGTTGGCAGCTCCGGCAAGGAGGTTGCCGCGTGCACCAACTGCCAGGCTGTGGCGGCCGCCGACAAGTAGGACGGCTCCGGCAAGCAGTACTGCAAGATTCACCGCACCAAGGGCCATGATCTCCAGAACTGCAAGAGGGTCGAGCAGCTTCTCCAGCAACAAAAAGCTGAGTACGAGCGGCGCAACAAGGAGAGAGCCCAAGGAGGCGGTGGAGAAGCCGATAAGAAGCGCGCTGGCCCGGGAGGAAGCCGCGGCAAGGCCAAGCAGTGGCAAGGAGACAGACCTCCCCGCGGCCGCGACAAGGACGAAGACGAAGACGACGACGAAGACATGGATGATGTAGAGAACAGCGAGCAGGAGTTTCAGAAGGCTACAGAAGTCTTGTGTGTTGACGGTGGTGCTTCTCTGCACACTTCCCACCGCCAACTCAAACAGTGGCCCCGGGAAGTTAATGCGGCAGAGCCACCTGTCGAATCACGCAAGCTTCTGAAGTGGTCCAGCACGCCTATCATCTTTGACATTGAGGACCACCCTGATCGCACAACTGCGGTCGGGTGCCTGCCATTGTTGGTTTCGCCAACAATCCGCAACCTCAAGATCACTAAGATGCTAGTTGGCGGCGGGGCCGGCCTAAATCTGATCTCCTCCGCTGTGCTCCAGAAACTCCAGATCTCGGACAGCGAGCTTGAAGAAACCGGTACATTCCAAGGAATTAACCCGGGAAGGAGTAAGCCGAAAGGGAAGGTCACGTTGCCGGTAACATTCGGCAGCGAGATCAACTTCAGGACTGAGAGGGTCACCTTCGACGTTGCCAATTTCCCATTGCCCTACAATGGGATACTTGGCCGTCCCGCACTCGCCAAATTCATGGCGGCCTCTCACTTTGAATACAACACGCTCAAGATGCCAGGCCCGATAAGCGTCATCACTGTCCCCGGCGACAAGAAGGATGCCCTTATCTGCGCCGACAAGATCTACCGGGAAGCTACTGCTACGACAGACCGCGAGGCACTTGCCGCTGAAGCTCCCGGAGGGGAGAAGACTAAGTCCGGCAAAAGCTCTGGTGCCCACTCCGGCAAGCACGCCTCTTTGGAGTGTCGTGCTGCCGTCGAGGACGCACCATCGAGCTCCACCGGCAAGAAGAAGACCAAGTCCGGCAAGTGCTCTGATGCCTACTCCGGCAAGCGCGCCTCTTCGGAGTGCTGCGCTGCTGTCGAGGATGCACCATCGAGCTCCACCGGCAAGAGTAAGAAGACGATGGCAGCTCCACCACTTACCAAGAAGGTGCCCGCCAAGGAGGACAACACTGGTGGTACCTTCACCATCAGTGCCACGCTTGACCCTAAATAGGAAAGCGCGCTCGTTACTTTCCTGCGGGCGAATGCCGACGTGTTTGCATGGCAGCTGTCTGACATCCCCAGTGTTCGCAGGAAGGTAATTGAGCACTATCTTGCCGTTTGTCCTCATGCGCGGCCCGTCAAGCAGAAAGTCCAGAAGCAGGCGGTGGAGCGCCAAGAATTCATAGCAGAAGAAATCAAGAAATTGGAAGCAGCAGGCCTTGTCAGAGGGGTGCTCCATCCAACATGGTTGGCTAATCCGGTCGTAGTGCGCAAGGCAAACGGGAAGTGGAGACTTTGTATTGACTTCACTGATGTTAATAAAGCTTGTCCCAAAGATCAATTTCCCTTACTGCGCATTGACCAGATTGTTGACTCCACAGCCGGATGTGAGTTGCTTTCATTTCTTGACGCATACTCCGGGTACCATCAGATCTTCATGGCAGAAGAGGATGAGGAGAAAACCGCATTCATTACTCCATGTGGCACGTACTGTTTTGTACGGATGCCTTTCGGATTAAAGAATGCTGGTTCAACATTTGCCAGAGTACTCCATATCGCTTTAAAGCCACAGATACACAGAAATGTAGAAGCTTACATGGATGATATAGTGGTCAAGAGCAAAGACAGGGCAACTCTGATCCAAGACTTAGAAGAGACTTTTGCAAATCTGCGCAAGATCAACCTCAAGCTCAACCTCGAGAAGTGTGTGTTTGGAGTCCCTTCCGGCAAGCTTCTCGGGTTCTTTGTGTCTCAGCGGGGAATCGAAGCCAACCCCGACAAGATCAGGGCCATTGAGCAGATCGAAGCACCAAAGCGCGTCAAGGATGTACGGGAGCTTGCCGGCTGCGTAGCTGCTCTTAGCAGGTTTATTTCTCGGTCTGCTGAGCGCGCCCTGCCCTTTTTCAAAATTCTGAAAAGGGCAGGTCCAATGAGATGGACTCCAGAAGTGGAGGCTGCGCTGCAAGACTTGAAGAGATACCTGTCCTCCACTCCAATACTTGTCGCACCTAAACCACAAGAGAAGTTGATGCTGTACATAGCGGCAACCAATCAAGTGGTTAGTGCTGCATTAGTAGCGGAAAGGGAGGCCGACGACGAGCCAGTGGCCGCGGCAAGCACATCCAGCGACAAGCAGGGGTTTCCCCGACAAGCTCTGGTCCCGACAAGCAAGGATCTGCGCAGATACAAGAGGAGATACAGAAGAAAATGGTACAGTGCCCAGTTTACTTTGTCAGCTCCCTTTTACAGGGGGCTAGGTCAAGCTACTCTGGTGTGAAGAAGCTGCTTTTCGGCCTTCTCATGGCCTCGAGAAAGCTGCGCCATTACTTCCAAGCACACGAGATCATAGTTGTCACTCGCTTTCCGCTGAAGAGGATATTGCAAAATCCAGAAGCAACAGGCAGGATTGTCGAGTGGGCACTGGAACTGTCAAGCTTTGGCCTCAAGTTTGAGAGTACATCAACAATCCAGAGCAGAGCATTGGCAGAGTTCATAGCGGAATGGACGCCAACTCCAGACAAAGAAATTCCAGAGACGAGCATGCCCGCCAAGGAAGCAAGCAAAGAGTGGCTCATGTACTTTGACGGTGCCTTCTCGCTGCAAGGCGCCGGTGCTGGTGTACTGCTTGTCGCACCCACCGGAGAGCACCTCAAGTACATAGTCTAGATGCACTTTCCCAAGGAGCAAGCGACAAACAATACTGCAGAGTATGAAGGCTTGCTTGCCGGTCTCAGGATCGCGGTAGAACTTGGGATTAAGAAGCTCATTGTCAGGGGTGACTCGCAACTTGTCGTCCGCCAAGTGAACAAGGATTACCAGAGTCCGTTGATGGAAGCTTACATTGATGAAGTGAGGAAGCTGGAAGAGTGCTTTGATGGCCTGCAAATGGAACATGTTCCAAGAGCTGAGAACGACATTGCCGATGGCCTGTCAAAGTGTGCGGCACTTAAGTTACCTGTGGAACAAGGGATCTTTGTGCTTAAGCTGACTCAGCCATCCGTAACACCATCAACTGGACAGAGCAAGAAGAGGAAGTTGATTTCTGGTGACTATCTTCCGGTAGAGCTCCCCGAAGCCGCCGCCAAGAAGGTCCCCAAGATCGACGCCAAGAGTGCTGAGGAGTAGTCTACTCCGGCAAACCCTAGGGTTTGCTCCGTTGCAGCAGACACTCCCGGCAAGCTCTGCTCCGGCAAGCTTGTCGGGGGATGTCAAGCTCCGGCAGAGGCGCAGGCTCTTGCCGTAGAAGCGGACGTTCCCGCAGCCGCAGATGTGCCTTTAGTCCTTGTTGTCGAGCCACAGGCTCCAACATGGGCGCAGCAGATTGTCCGTTTCCTCCAGACAGGAGAGCTTCCCGAGGAACCAGAAGAAGCGGAAAGAGTAGCCCGGCAGTCTAGTATGTACCAGTTTGTCGACAACACACTGTGCAGAAGAAGACTCAACGGTGTGAAATTGAAGTGTATTCCTCGGGAAGATGGACAGAAGCTGTTGGCAGAGATACATGTAGGCATATGTGGTCACCACATTGGCGCAAGAGCTCTTGTCGGAAAAGCATTCCGGCAAGGCTTCTTCTGGCCGACAGCCCTCCAGGATGCAACTGCACAAGTAACCAAGTGTGAAGCATGCCAGTTCCATTCCAAGCAGATACACCAGCCAGCTCAAGCTCTCCAGACGAACCCTTTATCCTGGCCATTTTTGGTCTGGGGGCTCGATATCCTCGGCCCCTTCCCCCAAGCTATCGGGGGCTTTGAGTACTTGTACGTTGCAATCGACAAGTTCACAAAGTGGCCGGAAGTGGAACCAGTGAGAAAGGTGACGGCACAGTCCGCAGTCAAGTTCTTCAGGTCAATTGTTTGCCGTTTCGGAATCCCTAACAGGATAATCACCGACAACGGTACACAATTTACGAGCCGCACCTTCATGCAGTACGTCCAAGATCTTGGCGCCAAGGTCTGCTTCGCTTCTGTTGCTCACCTGAGAAGCAACGGTCAAGCGGAGAGGGCAAATGCTGAAGTGTTGCGTGGGCTCAAGACCAGAACCTTCGACAGGCTGCACAAGCGCGGACGCAACTGGATCGAGGAGCTGCCAGTGGTTCTTTGGTCGATCAGAACGATGCCAAATCGAGCCACTGGACAGACACCCTTCGCTCTAGTCTATGGAGCGGAGGCAGTTATCCCCACGGAACTCGTATACGAGTCACCTCGAGTGCTCGCTTATGATGAGCTTGAGCAAGAGCGGCTGCGGCAAGATGACGCGCTGCTCCTCGAGGAAGATCGTCTTCAGGCTGCTGTGCGAGCCGCTCGCTACCAGCAAGCTTTGCGCCGCTATCATAGCAGCAAAGTTAACGCTAGAAGTCTCGAGGAAGGCGACCTTGTTCTTCGGCGCGTTCAGTCCGCCAAGAATTCCAACAAGTTGACGCCGAAATGGGAAGGCCCTTACCGGGTGAAACGAGTCACCAGGCCTGGCGCTGTCCGCCTGGAGACCGAAGATGGCGTACCAGTGAGCAACTCCTGGAATATCGAGCTTCTTCGTAAGTTTTACCCGTAAGGCGCAGTTGTCAGACCTTGTCCAGCAACCACCCTTTTGTACAAGTCTTGCCGCTGTTGCATGTAATCCTTTGTACAAAGCCAGGCGCAGACCCTGAGCACAAGTAAATGAAGCGCTGGCGCCCAGAGTTATAGCATGCATGCTAGGTCGAGACGAGTCCTCGGTTAGGGTTCGCATATCCTTGCCGGACCGCCTGAAGACGAAAAGGAGAAGAAGGACGTGCCGACATCCAAACCCCGGCAAGCCAGTGTTGCCGGGGGATGCAAGTACCAAGGTTCACCCACGGCAAGACAGAGTTGCCGGGGGCTGCAATCTCAGATAAGTCTTTCATCCCTCTTCATGCATTCTCTTATGGACTGGGAATACGAAACCTCGTTTCTTCCCGAAGCTACCGTGCTCCCTTAGCTCTGGGCCCTGGGGCCCCAGGGCCAAGTTTTGGTCATAGTCACGGCAGCAAAGGGGATGAAACGAGGGGCCGCACCCGCCTCGTCCCTGCCTCCGTCAAAGGCGTGAGAAAGGTCGAGCGGCGTGGGAAGACGGCAGGGCATGTTGCCGGGGAAGGAGTGTCTATCTGAAAGATACCAAGGATTTGCTCCTTGGCGTGGGTTCTACCCGCGAGACAAATGACCCGGCAAACATCCCCTTTTCATTAAAAACATTCCACACAGGTACAGTCTATAGAGAATGAAAAACATGAACGAGAGGATTACAAGTTTTAAATGCAACTAAGGCCCGAAGGCTTACAAATTAAAAAGATAAGATGCCCGTAATCCCTTTCTTGTCCCTCTCTTCAGGAGGTAGGTCAAGGAGGCGAGAAGGGCAAAAGGAGCGCCTAGGAGAACTACGGGTGCCAGAAGACACCCCCGACATCTTTGGCGCGGCTCCCATCCTCCCCTTCCGCTCTTTATAAAGGAGCGGGGTGGGGGATCGGCCGCCCCGCTCAGCGAATCAAGACACGAGGAGAGCAGGGAGCTGGGGCCGACCCACTCCCTCGACCCGTGACGGCCCGGTTTCCCACCTCCGCCGCCCGCGACCCCAAGTGCATCGGAGCCGCGTGGCTGGCGTGCAGAACCGAGGTGACGAATGAGGCGACCCCTCCCCACCCGATGATCGTGGGGAGTGGACACCTTGAAAACAGCCCACATTCTCTCCCACGATGCCGCGTTTGACGCGTGCCGTTTGGGGAGGGCGCGGCGGATGCGGAACGAGTTGTGGCATGACCTAGGCCGCGCATGCCCGTGCACTATCTTGGGCCTGGCCCAACAGCACTCGGCACCATGTATGGCCCAGGCCCGGGGGCTCCTGTCGGTGTACTAAAGTAGGGGTACCTTAGTATCACGAACTTGTGCACGGGCAGTCGCAGCGACCCGCGGCAAGGCTTGCCGGGCGACCGCCAGAACCCTCTGTGGTTCCTTTGGAGCCATTCAAGAACAAAGTATCCAAGAGCAAAAACAAGACCTCGGCAAGAGGAGCTTGCCGGGAAGGAGACAAGACCCCGGCAAGAGGAGCCTGCCGGGAAGGAAACGAGGCCCCGGCAAGAGGAGCTTGCCGGGAAGGAGACGAGACCCCGGCAAGAGGAGCTTGCCGGGAACACCAACCAAAGCATCTCAAGAAGCTCGCTGCGGCGCACCGCGCGCCCCGACAAGGCCCGGTGAGCGACAAGCTCCCGGACGCGACAAGACAACATCCGCGGCAAGGCGCTTGCCGCGACAAGCTACTACTCCGCAGCCTGCGCTCCAGCTCACCCACCAACGTGTCGCCCTGGGATCATTCCTGGCGTACGTGGCGGGAGGCTGTGCAGCCAGGGGCATGCGGTGGCAAGCAGGTGCTGACAAGGAGCCATCATGGCAAACGGTGGCGCCCCTGACGGTCCCTTTCCGCCCCGTCTAAGCGACACAGACAGGCATTTAATGCCTTTGTCCCCTGCCGTCAGGGTTAGGTAGGATGCGACTGTAGCAGGCGGTGGCTCCAACTACCACCCCTTTTACATTTTTACCCTCACCTCTGTTTCCACGTGTCGGTGACCCCTTAGACATATAAAAGGAGGCCCATGCGCAACAGAGAGGAGGAGAACCATTCTCACGCTCGGCCTCGCTAGCTGCTTGAGTGTACTGTAGCACTCGCCGCTCCTGAGCAAGAACTCAATACAACCACCAAAGCAGGAGTAGGGTTTTACGCATCCGTGCGGCCCGAACCTGGGTAAACCGATCGTCTCGCTCGTGCGTTCACCTCGATCTGCTCTTTGTGCATCCACCGCCCCCTGCCGAACCAAAAGGGGCTGGGTCCGCCAATCCCCATAGGTGTGCGAGGGATCAGACACCCCCGACACCACCTCTCACCTAGATGGTCTCAACATGCCCTGTCGCTCCACCACAAAGGTCCACTCAGAGGGCCGTCAGGACAAACGTCCTTTCGGTCCCAATTCGTGAATCACTCGTGGGTACTCTACGAGGCAACCCGACTTTAGTCACCACATGTATCATATATGATATGTATATAAGTATATACCCGTGATCAACTCCTGAGTGATTACGGGCCGGTAGTATAGCATGGCAGACGGACAAGAATGTAGGTCCACTGATGGAATACTAGCATCCTATACTAAGCATTTAGGATTGTAGGTAAAGGTAACAACAGTAGTAGCAAAGACAGGCCATGCATCAGAATAGCATTAATGGAAAGTAGTAACATGCTACACTACTCTAATGCAAGCAGTATAGAGAAGAATAGGCGATATCGGGTTGGTCAAAGGGGGGCTTGCCTGGTTGCTCTGGCAAGGAGGGGTCGTCAACAACGTAGTCGATCGGAGCGCCAGCAGTGGCGCCAGTCTCGTAGTCTACTGGAGAGAAGAGGGGGAAGAAACAATGAATACAGTGCAAACAAATGCATATCGATGCATGACATGACAAGTAACGGTGTCAGGTGTGCCCTAACGCAGTAGGAGGTGATACCGGCGAAGGGGGAAAACATCTGGAAAAGTATCCCCGATTTTCACGTTTTCGGACAGATGAACCGGAGGGGGGAAGTTGTGTGTTCTCTATGCTAGGAATGTGTGGCGAATGAACGGGCTACATATCCGGATTTGTCTCGTTGTTCTGAGCAACTTTCATGTACAAAGTTTTTTCATCCGAGCTATGGTTTATATATTATGATTTTTCCAACTTTTAGTAATATTCTAGAATCATTATTAATTCGGAATTAAATAGCTAAATGCTAGGTGCACCCAGCTCTGCATTCACTGAAGTGTACCAGAGTCTGACACGTGGGCCAGGGGGTCCTAATTGACCAGTCAACATTTGACTGGTCAAAAGGGGGTGGGGCTCCCCTGTCATTGACTGTTACATTAACCAACTACTTAATTTAGTATAACTAGGTTATTAGGGTAACAGATTTTAATTAGTTTAATTAAACCTAATTAATTAAGTTTATTTATTTATTAATTAATTAATTTTTATTAACTTATTATGTTTTATATCTTTTTTCTATTTTTATAAAAATGTTCTAGGGCAGCCCCGCTTGCCATAGGCCCATAGGGCCTTAGCGGGTGTGGGGTTTATGGGCGTCGGGCACAGGCGCAACCCGAATGGGCGCTGGGGGCGTGACCGGCATGGGCACACCCGACTGGGCGCCTGCAACCACGATAGGCCGCCGGAGCAGAGGGAGGCCGATGGCCTGGGGCGGCCTGGGTGGGCGCGGGCTTGCAGTGAGGGGAGCCGCAGTGGGGGGTGCGGTCAGATGGGCGACCGCGCGCGCAGCGGGATGCAGGGGGTGGCGCGGCATGCAAGGAGACACGGCTAGCGAGGCACGCGCATGGCAGAGCGATGCGATCGCGATGTGTGGGCAGGGGCAACGCGAGCTGGACGGGGCGAGCGGGCGCTAGCAGGGACCAGGGTCGCGGCGTCGCGCGTGCACAGACGGCGAGGGCGAGCGTGGGCGTATGGCGTGCAGACGGGAGCAGTGGCGCATGGCAGGCAAGGGAGGGCGCGGTGGAGCAGAAGTAGGGCCACAGCGGCGCGTGGTCGCGGCCCGCGGCGGTTGCGCGCGTGCATGATGGTGCGAGGAGCAGAGGCGGGCAGCGCGGCAGCGTGTGGTGTGTGGCAAGCGGTGCAGGGGACGGGGCGGGGAGCATAGGGGGGGTGGGAAGGTCGACACGGTTGCGGCGGGGGGCGCCGTGTGTGAGGCACAAGCGAGCATGGTCCGGGGCACGAGCTCTGTCGCTCGGCCATGGCGATCGGCAGAGGGAAGGGGGGAGGAAGTCGAGGCTCACCGAGCCCTGTAGTGAGTGAGGTGGGCTCGAGGAGGAGTCAGGGTAGCGCTCGGGGAGGCCGGCGGGTCGAAGAGGTGGCGGAAGGTGAGTAGACCGACGATGACAACTACGTGCGGTGGGGGTCGGGGCGCCAACGGATGGAGTGCGCGCGGAGCTCGGGGAAGATGACACGGTGCACGAGAGAGAGGAATGAGGTCGGGATGTGCGTTGCCGGCAAGGTGGCGTTGCGGAGGAGGACGGAGGCACGGTGGGGCGGCGATGGGCGGCATAGGGGCATTTCCCCAGATCTGGATCGGGGACACAGAGGGAGGAGAGGGGATCGTGTGCGGGGGAGTGGGGTGACTCGGGGGGATAGGGTTTCCTGGGGTGGGGGATTAAGGAGGCCGGTTGGGTGATACGTCTCCAACGTATCTATAATTTTTTTACTGCTCCATGCTATTATATTATCTATTTTGGATGTTAATGGGCTTTATTTTACGCTTCTATGTCATTTTTGGGACTAACCTACTAACCGGAGGCCCAGCCCAAATTGCTGTTTTTTGCCTATTTTAGGGTTTCAAAGAAAAGGAATATCAAATGGAGTCCAAACAGAATGAAACTTTTGGGAATGTGATTTTCTCAACAAACGTGATCTGGGAGACTTGGAGTGGCCATCAAGAAGCTAGGGAGGAAGGCACGAGGCAGGGGGCGTGCCTACCCACTGGGTGCCCACCCTCGTGGGGCCTCCGTTGCTACACCGACGTACTTCTTCCTCCTATATATATCCACATACCCCCCAAACATCCAGGAGCACCATGAAAACCTAATTCCACCGCCGCAACCTTCTGTACTCGAGAGATACCATCTCAGGGCCTTTTCCGGAGCTCCACCGATGGGGGCATTGATCACGGAGGGCCTCTACATCAACTCCATGGCCTCTCCGGTGATGTGTGAGTAGTTTACTTCAGACCTACGGGTCCATAGTTATTATCTAGATGGCTTCTTCTCTCTCTTTGGATCTCAATACAAAGTTCTCCTCGATTTTCTTGGAGATCTATTCGATGTAATCTTCTTTTGCGGTGTGTTTGTCGAGATCCTATGAATTGTGGGTTTATGATCCAGATTATCTATGAACAATATTTGATTCTCCTCTAAATTCTTTTATGTATGATTGGTTTATATTTGCAAGTCTCTTTGGAATTATCAGTTTGGTTTGGCCTACTAGATTGATCTTTCTTGCAATGGGAGAAGTGCTTAGCTTTGGGTTCAATCTTGCGGTGTTTGATCCCAGTGACAGAAAGGGAACCGATATGTATTGTTAATACGTCTCCAACGTATCTACTTTTCCAAACACTTTTGCCCTTGTTTTGGACTCTAACTTGCATGATTTGAATGGAACTAATCCGGACTGGCACTGTTTTTAGCAGAACTACCATGGTGTTATTTATGTGCAGGATCAAATGTTCTCGGAATGACCTGAAACTTTACGGAGACACTTTTCAGAAAATAAGAAAAATACTTGCCAAAGATGAAGGCCAGGGGGCCCACTGTCTTGCCACAAGGGTGGGGGGCGCGCCCCCTATCTCGTGGGCCCCCTGTTGCGTCTCCAACTCCAACTTCACCTCCATATATTGAGTTTCCATGAGAGAAAAATCATAGAGAAGAAATCATCGGGTTTTACGATACGGAGCCGCCGCCAAGCCCTAAAACCTCTCGGGAGGGTTGATCTGGAGTCCGTTCGGGGCTTCGGAGAGGGGAATCCGTCACCATCGTCATCATCAACCATCCTCCATCACCAATTTCATGATGCTCACCGTCGTGCGTGAGTAATTCCGTCGTAGGCTTGCTGGACGGTGATGGGTTGGATGGGATCTATCATGTAATCCAATTAGTTTTGTTAGGGTTTGATCCCTAGTGTCCACTATGTTCTGAGATTGATGTTGCTATGACTTTGCTATGCTTAATGCTTGTCACTAGGGCCCGAGTGCCATGATTTCAGATCTAAACCTATTATGTTTTCATCAATATATGAGTGTTCTTGATCCTATCTTGCAAGTCTATAGTCACCTATTATGTGTTATGATCTGTTAACCCCAAAGTGACAATAATCGGGATACTTACCGGTGATGACCGTAGTTTGAGGAGTTCATGTATTCACTATGTGTTAATGCTTTGTTCCGGTACTCTATTAAAAGGAGGCCTTAATATCCCTTAGTTTCCGTAAGGACCCCGCTGCCACGGGAGGGTAGGACAAAAGATGTCATGCAAGTTCTTTTCCATAAGCACGTATGACTATATTCGGAATACATGCCTACATTACATTGATGAGCTGGAGCTAGTTCTGTGTCACCCTAGGTTATAACTGTTACATGATGAACCGCATCCGGCATAATTCTCTATCACCAATCCATTGCCTACGAGCTTTCCATATATTGTGCTTCGCTTATTTACTTTTCCGTTGCTATTGCTATCATCACTACAAAATACCAAAAACATTGCTTTTACTACCGTTACCTTTTGTTAATTTCCCACTATTATCATATTACTTTGCTACTAAGCACTTTGCTGCAGATATTAAGTTTCCAGGTCTGGTTGAATTGACAACTCAGCTGCTAATACTTGAGAATATTCTTTGGCTCCCTTTGTGTCGAATCAATAAATTTGGGTTGAATACTCTACCCATGAAAACGGTTGTGATCCCCTATACTTGTGGGTTATGAAGACTATTTTCTGGCGCCGTTGCCGGGGAGCATAGCTCTATTCTTAGAGTCACTTGGGATATATATCTGCTTATCATTATGAAAAATTTGAGAGATCTAAAAACCAAGATCTACCCCTCAACTACGAGGGGAGGTAAGGAACTGTCATCTAGCTCTGCACTTGATTCACCTTCTATTTTGAGTAAGCTTGCGACACCTACACCTGCTTATGCTATTCGTTCTGATATGTCGCATGTTATTGATGATGCCACTTCTGCTATGCATGATACTTATGATGAAACTACCTCTATGCCTGATACTACTGTGCCACTTAGTGATTTTCTTGATGAACAACTTGCTAGGGCTAGAGAAATTGAAAATATTGAATCTGATGATACTGATGAAAGTGATGATGATGAACCACTTGCGATTCCTAAGGGTTATGTATTTGATCAAGATGCTTCTTTAGCTATTTTAGCTTGCAGAAATAGAACTGAACTTAAAAAATTATTAGCTAAATGGAGTAGGCAATCTCTAAATGATAGAATGAAACCTGACCCTGCTTTGGCTACTTCACCTATATTTGTTACTGATAAGGATTATGAATTCTCTGTTGATCCTGATATAATTACTTTGGTTGAATATGATCCTTTTCATGGTTATGAATCTGAAACTGTTGTGGCGCATCTTGCTAAATTGAATGATATAGCTACCCTGTTTACTAAAGATGAGACAACTCGTTACTCTTATATCATTAAAATATTTCCGTTCTCATTAAAGGGTGATGCTAAGATATGGTTTAATTCTCTTGATCCTGGTTGTGTGCGTAGTCCCCAGGATATGATTTATTACTTCTCTGCTAAGTATTTCCCTGCTCATAAGAAACAAGCTGCTTTAAGGGATATATATAATTTTGTGCAAATTGAAGAAGAGAGTCTCCCACAAGCTTGGGGGAGGCTTCTCCAATTACTTAATACTTTGCCTGAAATACTTGATATCTTTTATAATGGACTAACCGATGCCTCCAGAGATTACCTAGATAGTTGTGCTGGCTCTGTTTTCAGGGAAAGAACACCGGATGAAGCTGAAATTCTATTGAATAATAAGTTAACAAATGAAAATAATTGGACACCTCCAGAGCCAATTCCTGGGCCTATTACTAAACCAACTCCGAAGAAGAGGGGTATTATATTTCTCAGTCTTGAAGATATGCAAGAGGCAAAGAAATCTATGAAAGAAAAAGGTATTAAAGCTGAAGATGTTAAGAATTTACCTCCTATTGAAGAAATACATGGTCTTAATTTACCACCTATTAAAGAAACATATAATCTTAATCCATTACCTATTGAAGAAACTCATGGTCTTGATAACCCGACACAGGTAGTAAAGGTAAATTCTCTCTATAGATATGATAAAGCTGTAATCCCATTTACTAAAATTGCTAGCCCATGCTTAGATGAGTTTGATAAATTTATGGCTAAGCAAGAAGATTTTAATGCTTATTTTGGTAGACAATTGAAATACAATTCAAATATGCTTGGACACTTGGGTGATTATGTAGCTAATGTTAAAGGTGAACTTAAACTTATTAGTAAACATGCTTCTATGGTTACCACTCAAGTAGAACAAGTACTTAAATCTCAAAATTGTTTGCTCAATGAATTGAACAGCAAGAATAATGATAATGGTGTTAGAGTTATGACTAGAGGTGGTAGAATGACTCAGGAACCTTTGTATCCTGAAGGCCATCCTAAAAGAATTGAGCAAGATTCTCACAGAAATAATTTAGATGCACCTAGTTCTTCTAAAAAGAAGAAAAAGAAAAATCATAGGACTTTGCATGCTTCTAGTGATCCTATTGTTGAAACACCTGAGAATCCAAATAATATTTCTATTTCTGATGCTGAAACACAACCTGGTAATGAAACTGAAACTAATGATAATGTTAATAATAATGTTCATGATAATGCTCAACCTAGTAATGATAATGATATAGAAATTGAATCTGCTGTTGATCTTGATTACCCACAATCAAAGAATCAACGTTATGATAAGAAAGACTTTGTGCTAGGAAACATGGTAAATAAAGAGAGCCTTGGGTTCAGAAACCCATGCCCTTTCCTCCCAAACCATCCAAGAAAAAGGATGATGAGGATTTTGAGCGCTTTGCTGAAATGATTAGACCTATCTTTTTGCGTATGCGATTAACTGATATGCTCAAAACTAATCCTTATGCTAAGTACATGAAGATATTATTACAAATAAAAGAAAGATACCGGAAGATGAAATTTCCACCATGCTTGCTAATTATACTTTTAAGGGTGGAATACCAAAGAAACTTGGAGATCTAGGAGTACCCACTATACCATGCTCCATTAAAAGAAATTATGTTAAAACTGCTTTATGTGATCTTGGAGCCGGTGTTAGTGTTATGCCTCTCTCTATATATCGTAGACTTGATTTGAATAAGTTGACACCTACTGAAATATCTTTGCAAATGGCTGATAAATCAACTGCTATACATGTCGGTATTTGTGAGGTTGTGCCTGTTGTAGTTGCAAATGTTACTATTTTCACGGACTTTGTTATTCTTGATATTCCCGAGGACGATAGTATGTCTATTATTCTTGGAAGACCCTTTTTGAATACTGCAGGGGCTGTTATTGATTGCACTAAAGGAAATGTCACTTTTCATGTTAATGGTAATGAGCACACGGTACACTTTCTGAGGAAACAACCTCAAGTTCATAGTATCAACTCTATTGGAAAAATTCCATCGATTATATTTGGAGGTTTTGAATTTCCTCTTCCTACTGTCAAGAAGAAATATGATATTCTTATTATTGGGGAGGTGCATATCCCCGTTGAGGTAACATAGTGTTATTCGAAATTTCTCCGGTTCCATGTTATTCGGAATGAGTTCGTTAACAAGACTTGATCAACCTTGTTAGTGGATTCCTTTTGATGATCATGAGATGGATGAAACTAGAAGGCACAACCTTCTGTACCCCACTTTTACTTTCTGTTATTTATATTAAATAAAATAAAAATAAATATTTTTCTGTCTGTTATCTGATTATCCGTGCAATATAAAAATACCTAAAAAATAAAAGTTCTCCCAATGCCCTAAAAATTAAATATGATTTTTTCTAGAATATTTGAGGATTTATGGAACAAATAACACACCGGGGGGCCAACCACCTTGCCGCGAGGGTGGAGGGCGCGCCCCGTGCCTTGTGGGCCCACGGTGGCCCTCCTCCACTTATTCTTGCACCCACACACTTATTCTTCCTCCCCCAAACACGAATAACCAACTCAAACCCGAGTCCAAGCTCATTTTGTTGCCATTTTCAATCCCTTGCTCAAAGCACCTCTCACAAAACTGCTTGGGGAGATTTTTCCTTGGTATGTGACTCCCCCATTGGTCCAATTAGTTTTTGTTCTAGTGCTTTATTCATTGCAAATTTTTCCTGCTTAGGTGACCCTGTTCTTGAGCTTACATGTCAAATTTATATGGTCAAAAGTAGTTTTGATGCATGATATAGGCCCTAGGCACTTGTAGGAGTAGTTGCTATCAATATTATTGAGTTTGGTTTACTTTTATTTTGAAGTTACTAAAAAAATTCAGAATTTTTCAGAGGAAGAAAAATGCTTAGGAAAATGTTCCAAGGTGGTTCTTCAAAGAAGCAAGGACCCAAGCTTGCAATGCGTGATGCTGACGAAGAGCCACCAAGAGACGCTCCAGTGTGTCCTTGTGAGTGGCCTTCTCAAAATTTTATGGATCAAGCAGGAATAAAAGAAGAATTCAACACATATTTGCGTAACGCTGATCTCATGAGCTTCGAGGAAGAGAAGTGTGAAAGTGCGTTATATCGACTAGAGGGGGGGTGAATAGGCGATTTTTATGAAAGTCTTCAAAACATGGAAGTTTCGAAGACAAACGATAGAAATAAACCTATTAGCATGCAGCGGAAGTTAGACTACACTAGATAAACCATCGTCATGTATTCAATGAAGTGAAAGGACAATGACTAATAGCAGCTAGGTAGTAAGGATCAGGCAGGAAGATATTAAGAAGCCAAACAGATCGCACAGTCAATCAGTGAAGACAAAAGATAGTGCAAACATACAATGACTTCACACAGAGTAACAGTAAGTAAAGTGAAGGGAAGGATGAAACCAGTGACTCGTTGAAGACAAAGATTTGTTGGACCAGTTCTAGTTGCTGTGACAACTGTACGTCTGGTTAGGGCGGTTAGGTATTTAAACCAAAGGACACACAGTCCCGGACACCCAGTCCTGAACACGCAGCTCAGGACACCCAGTCCTCACCGTATTCCCCTTGAGCTAAGGTCACACAGACCTCACCCAATCACTCTGGTAAGTCTTCAAGGTAGACTCCCAAACATTCACAGACTTTGTTCACCGGCAATCCACAATGTCTCTAGGATGCTCAGAACGCGACGCCTAACCGGCTGGAGGATGCACAGTCGTCAAGTGTAATAAGTCTTCAGATCACTCAGACAAGAAGACTTAGGTGATGCCTAATTCTCTTTGGCTCTGGGTGGTTAGGGCTTCATCCTCGCAAGGAATTCTCTCTCAAAGGCTTTGAGGTGGGTTGCTCTCAAACGACAAAAGCCGTACTCTGAATCTGAGCAGCCAACCGTTTATGGTTGTAGGGGTGGGCTATTTAAAGCCACTAGGCAACCTGACCTGATTTGCCCGAAATGACCCTGGGTCACTAAGGAACTGACACGTGTTCCAACGGTCAGATTTCAAACTCACACGGCAACTTTACTTGGGCTACAAGCAAAGCTGACTTGTCCGACTCTGGACAAGATTTGCTCTCATAGTCTTCACTCGAAGACATAGCTTTTTGTTTAAGCATCACTTCAGTCATTCTTACTGGTTCTCTTGGACCCCACTTAACAGGACGGTGGTTCCTACGACTCAACACAGAAGAAAAAGAACTAGGAAAGATCTAAGTCTTCGAGCTCCATAGGCTTCATGCGGTGTCTTCTCTTGTCATAGTCTTCAATGTGAATATCTTCATATACCACTTTTGACATCAATTTCTTCATACATTTTTAGGGGTCATCTCTGGTGGGAAAACCGAATCAATGAGGGACTTCTACCTGTGTTATCCTGCAATTCTCACAAACACATTAGTCCCTCAACTAGGTTTGTCGTCAATACTCCAAAACCAACTAGGGGTGGCACTAGATGCACTTACAATCTCCCCCTTTTTGGTGATTGATGACAAACTAGTTGAAGTTTTCAACGGGGAATATAATGTGTGAAATTGTAAAGGATAAGGAATTGTCTTCATAAGTTGCAAGGGCTCCCCCTGAAGATGTGCATATAAGTAATTTGCTTTTGGAATGCAAATGCACATGGCAGGTTGTGCTTGTGGAGATCCACTTCAACTTATGATGACAATCCACTATGCATGTGAAAGTATGTGAAGATAATGAGATGCATAATGGAAAATGGACGTCTGCAAAATGATCTAAGTGCAGAATTTATCGTCGCACATGCGGAATTTATCATCGCAACACAAGGTAGCAAATAGGTAGCAGACGACCATCAAGTTTAAGTGTTACAACTCAAAGACCCAAATGTTTCAAAACGAGAGTTGTAAGCACGAAGCAAAATATAAAACACCCGCCCATATGGACCCGCTTGAAGACTATCAAACTCATATGCTTCTCCCCCTTTTGTCAGTGAGGACCAAAAAGGTTTCAAGACATAGAGCCTCTACTCGTTCCCATGAGGAGTAGGTGAAGCAGCAGGGTCGTTGATGGTGTTTGGCGGTGCAGACGAACTTGGAGCAGTGTCGACGTGTTCTGAAGGAGGCGGCAAAGAAGTAGCGTCGTCTTCATCCTCGATCACTCTGGCATTCACGGTTGTAGAAGACGAAGAGAACTCAGAGTCTTCAAGTGATGGAGTTCGTCGCAGCACAACCCTTCGAGGAGGTGTGGAGTCAAACTTGAAGCGCTCAGTGAAGCCATCCTCTTGCAGATCATCTTCAGAACACAGCAGCGTGAGCCCTTTCCATGTGCGTCGAGAGGTTTCATGAGCAACAAAGGCGTTCTTGGTGGCAAGATTGCGAATGCGATTAACATCCACCAAGAGGCTTTGCATTTGACACTTTAACCAGTCATGATGCCTATCCTATTTTTGATGAAGAGCCACCAGAAGCTCTCGGTCGTTGAGAACACGAGTGCGCTTCTTGGGTCGTTGAGCAATGGTGCTATCAGTGGCTTCAGTGAGAGCAGGATGCGGTGCACATGTAGTGCCAGCCAAAGGATACACACGTGTTACTGCTTCAACGCCTTCAACATTCTGAGTAAAACTTTGATGCTCTGCATTCTGAAGACTTAGAGGTTCCTTGGCAGGCTCAGGATATATGGCTTCAATAGACATATCCACATCAGGCAAAAAGATCCTATGATTGCGGGTAGATGGCTGATATGAGATAGTAGAGTGAAGTTTGATCAGCCGCATCACCCATGGGGCGTAGAACTTCAAACCAAACAGATCAGAGCCAGATGCAGCAAGTTGGCGAATGAAGAAATCCTGTGTATTGAAGCATTTTCCATGAAGAATATAGAAGACCAAGGTCTTCATTGCACCTTCCAGCTTGGCATGGGAGAATGTCCTTTGATTGGCCAGAGAGTTCGCCTTATGATGTGATAAATGGTCCTTGGCAAGATACTCAAGGTCTTCAATGAAGAACTCCGTGGGATAAGCAGCATCTTGGGGCAATGGCTTCATCATACTGAGCATCTGACTCATATTAGGTTCAGTCTTCTGAAAGATGCTCTCAACAGCTTCGCTGTGAAGCTGACAGCCATGCTCATAGAGATCGCCAGGAGTGGGCAAGCCAGTGAGCTCAATGATGTGAAAGAATTTGGCTTCGTGATGAACGTTTCCAGTCATCCACTCCAGGACCCAAGTCTTCAGATCTCTGTTATACCCGCGGATGTGAAGTGTGGCATAGAATTGGAGCAGCAACTCTTCATTCCAATGCTCTTGGTTAGTGACGAATGGTAGCAGCCCAACTTCTTTGAAGCAATCCAGAGCTTCTTCTAGACAGGGCAGACCAGCTATGGCTTCAGTGTCAAGGCGCTTGTGTGGGAAGATGCGACCTTGGTTGTAAAGAATGCATGAGTAATAGCTTCGTTGCTGATAGCTCCAGAACCGATCAGATGATATTCTTTCCCTTGAGTAGGGGTTCCTGGAGCTATTGAAGAATGTGTTGTCTGCTCTGAAGCCATTGATGTTGAAGGAGCCAGGTGCTGATGCAGGACCTGGGAACCTGGGCAATCTTGGGATTGGCTTATGGACCTGAGGCCTGTGCTCAACATGATAGTCGAATTGGGGATCGACAGCAGACGCAGGAACAGAAGCAGCGGGATCAGTGGCTTCGCTGACTTCTGGTGCTGTTGGGGGTGAGGGCTCCATATTAGCTTCAGCCATGACAGTGTCAGTGGCTTCAGTGGTGTTGGTGGTGGCAGCCTCAAGATTTTCAACCTCCACTTGACAAGCTGGAGGGTCGGTCACGAGCACGTTCTCCCCGAGAACCGCTTCTTGGTGGGGCAGGGGAGTAGCAGCTAGTGGGACTTCTCCTTCTTTAGCGGCTGATGTAGCCGGATTGTCTTCAGCATTTTTATCTTCAGAGACTTGAGGCCTTGGACCTTTGCGAAGCCTGCGCAACGCGGGCGACGCCTGTGGAGTTGGTGTTGGCTGGGCCTCAAGGTCTTCTTCCTCTTGTGGGCGATCCGCCCATGAAGCATCCTGTGCAATTGGCGTCAGTGGACGACCAATGCTGATGAGTTCGCTGTGCATTAGCACAGGCGATGATACCTGTTGGTGCTCTAGCTGAGGAAGGGATGCATCATCTTCAACACGGTCATGGTAACCAATGTCTTCAGCTTCATGAGCCTCTGTGAAAGCAGGCTCATGGACAGTCAGTTGATGTTCTTCTGGACTAGCATCGGGGTGAACCATGGAAATGGGTTCAACAATCAAAGGCTGTGTGGGAGCAGCCCGTTCCTTCTTGGTCTTTCTTTTCTTCTTAGCAGGGGCAGTAGCAGAGGCTTCAGAATGTTTTCTCTTCCTTGCTTCAGCCTTAGCAGTCCTAGTCTTCTTCAGTTCTGAAGCGGTTCACCTGGCCTTTGGCTTCGGGCTAGTCATGCTAGTTGGGAAGACTATGGGATCTGCTTCTTGCCTTGGTGCTTCAGGTTCGACCATAGCGGGCTTCTTCTTCTTCTTGGCAGCCATCCTGGGGTCGATGCCAGGACGCCCAAGGGCCTTGCGCTTCTCAGCCTCATTGTAGGCTTGCACACACCTATCAGCCAGGACTTTCATGTGCTCACGTGAACCCTGAGCTTCTGCATGTTTCTTTAGAAAGGCTTCTTTGAGCTTGTGCAGCATAATCTTTAAGTTCTTCACGTCTTGCACGCTGAGCTTGGCCATATGCTTCTTGAACTGAGCTTTCTCATAGTCAATCTTCTGCTTCAGTTCAACAACGCGCTGGGCGATGGCTAACTCTGAAGCAATGGCGCCATGGAAGGCGACACTGAGGCCAATGGGTAGTTGGAGATCTTCGAAGCTGATGTTTGGCGTGTCGAACCACTCATCAATGAAGTTGTGGATGATTGATACATCAAAGAGCGGCAGATTATTGAAGATTTCTGCTTCTTCTTTGCTCTTGATGAGTTGCTCAAGAGCATCATCGGCAAGATCTTCATCACTTGATAGATCAATGGTTTCATTGCGCAGAATGGCAACAGCAGTTAGCTCTTGGCCGGTGTGTGTCAGAGGCATCTTGACCTTCTGGGGCTTGGAGACGCGTGACAAGTCTTCAGACTGCACACGGTCTTCAGGAGGTGCAGTTGCCAGTGGCTTCGCCCTTGAGATTTTTGGTGAAGGGGCAGGCTTTGAAGCTTTGGGCTTCTTCAACTTCTTTGGCGCCGGCGCTGCATGCGCTTCATCTGATTCAGCATCAGCTGCAGGCTCATTCACGGCTGTCCCTTGAACCAAGATATGGGTGATGAGACCTGCAAGGTTGTAGAAAGGACCGATGACATTGGGTTCCGCATCGCGTGTGCCGTCAGCCCTTGGAGCAGAAGGAGCAGGGTTGAAGTCTAATCCAAAAGACTTCTTGTTCTGCTTCGCTAAGTTCTTGGCAAACTGGAAGTTGCGCTTGAACAGATTGTCGTCACGGCACCATAGTAGTGACGATGGGTGTGCATCTGCAGGCTGTGGCCCACGGACCATGCAGGGATAGAAGCCTTGTTCAATGGCTTCTTCTCTAGACCTGGGTTGAAGATTCTTGTATAGGATGTCTCCACACGGTCTCTTGATGGCATTTTTCTCAGCATATTCCTGGGTCACAAACCGGTATTTGGACCATTGTTCTGCCCAATATCTTCGAATCCATTGGATTCGGGTCTTGCGCTGATTATAATCCTCTACAGGGTCTTGTAAAGCTCTGAGAGGTCATCAGGCAAATCTCTTGATGTTCCCCCATGACGCTGTCTGCCACCCTTCCTTAATGATTTCTCTGCAGCCATGAACTTCAAACTGAAGGGCTTCAAAACGTTCAAAGGCTTCAAAGGTTTTCGCTTGCTGGACAAACAGGAACTGGCTTCGGGAGAATTTATATGATGCTGTAAGAATTCTGCAAATGAATGCAGACTATGAGAACCAAGGGATTCTCCCACGGACATGTGCCTGTGACAGCATTAAGGTGCGAGGGAAGGGGAAGAGGTCATACGCATTCTCAGAAGATTTTGAAGATAAATCAGTTTAGAAGACATTGACCTCATCGTGCAAAGACATTCACTCATAGATAAGGAGTTAGTTCCAGATTTGTACGAATCCAGAGATCAGTACAAGTGAGGAATCTAACTACTTGTGAAGCATAAGTGAATATACTAGGCATGTTATGAGATGCAGTATGAAAGAGATCCAACTTGTGTGAATAGAAACTTCTTGTGGTAGAAAGTGACAAAGCCATAGGATCAAAAGGGGTCGTTAAAAGAACTTTTATTTACCACACTGGGAACTGCTAGATGGAGTGGATGAGGAGGCCGAGAAGTTCGATCTTCCGTGCCCTAACTTGGCGACGGAGCACACCTACGGCGACGGCGGAGAGGACGATGTCCGCGGTCGGCGTGAAGATGGCGTCA
This sequence comes from Triticum monococcum, assembly GCA_034509565.1. NCBI lineage: Eukaryota > Viridiplantae > Streptophyta > Magnoliopsida > Poales > Poaceae > Triticum > Triticum monococcum. Next base: position 208,505,455 of record CM067847.1, on the reverse strand, counting down.
GAGAGGTTGCGGCAGTGAAGCACTTCGTCGCCGGCGTCGTCGAGGGCTAGCGGTGGCGCTAGGGTTCGTGCGAGAGTGGAAGAAGAGATAATGACCGCTGTGAAGGGTGTATTTATAGGTACAGGGGCGGCACTGCGTTATTACACAGGTGCCCCTGGCGATTCACATCTGGGGAAGACGTGGCCATCATGCAGTATATTGGGGTTTGTTCCACGTCCCACGCACGCCTGGATTGTCGGGTGGTCGTTCCTACTTCTCCATGTTTCATGTGGAGGAATGAGCATTGAAAAACGGACTTAATGTTTGTCTCTGTATCTTCTGCTGACAAGGACGCAGAGAAGACATTCGACAGTTTCAGTAGAATGCATATGATTTGGAGAGATAGAGTTTGAGATAGAGAGCACACAGAGGTTAGGGTCCGATCACATTCACTTAGATCAAAATATTCAACGAGAAGAGGACTGAACACTAGTATATATATATATATATATATAATCAACATAGTGAAGATTATCATGAAAACATGTTGAGATTGAAACCAAACCAAATGTGAAGACATAGCAAGGTAACGCCATGAGTGAAACACTTCAAATAGAACATTTGGTGGTGGCGTTACCCACTGTATAGGAAGTATTAGACCCAGACACGGCGCACAATTATCATGGCGCTCCGAAGTCAAATTCCACATTAATGTATTCACACTTAGAATGTATGTCTTCATTGATTTAAGATATACTTTACTTCGTGTGTTGCACATCTAAGTCATCAATATGCATAAGGGTTAGGATGTGTGCCTGATCACAGGACATTTGAGGATTCTAGGATATTTAGCTCACGCCGTAACTTGCAAAATCTCTTCTCATCCAAGGGCTTGGTGAAGATATCTGCCAATTGCTCTTCAGTGTTGACGTGTATGATATCAATGTCTTCCTTCACAACATGATCTCTGCGAAAGTGATGACGAATTTCAATGTGCTTTGTCTTCGAGTGCTGAACAAGGTTGTTGGCAATCTTGATGGCGCTTTCGTTGTCGCAGTAGAGTGGCACTTGCTTTAAATGAATGCCATAGTCCTTGAGGGTTTGCTTCATCCACAGAAGCTGAGCGCAGCAAGATCCAGCAGCAATGTATTCAGATTCAGCAGTGGAGAGAGATACACAGTTCTGCTTCTTTGAAGACCAACATACAAGTGATCGTCCCATAAAATGACATGTGCCTGATGTAGACTTGCGATCCACCTTGTCACCAGCATAATCAGCATCCGAGAATCCAACCAGATCAAACTCTGAGCCCTTTGGATACCATAATCCTAGAGTTGGGGTGTGAGCCAAATATCGAAGAATTCGCTTCACAGCTAAGTGATGCGACTCCTTTGGTGCCGCTTGAAATCGAGCACACATGCAAACACTAAGCATAATATCTGGCCTAGATGCACATAGATAAAGCAAAGAACCAATCATGGAGCGGTATACCTTTTGATCGAACTCTTTACCATTGTCGTCAAGACCCAGATGATGCTTGGCTGGCATTGGCGTCGTGAACCCTTTGCAGTCTTGCATACCGAACTTCTTAAGGCAATCTTTGAGATACTTTTCTTGAGATATGAAGATGCCATTGCGTTGCTGTCGTATTTGAAGACCGAGGAAGAACTTCAGCTCTCCCATCATGGACATCTGATATTGCTCTTGCATCATATATCCAAACTCTTCACTTTACTTCTGATTGGTGCAGCCGAAGATAATGTCATCCACATATATTTGGCACACAAATAGTTCACCATCATATGTCTTCGTGAAGAGAGTGGGGTCGAGGGAACCAGGTATGAAGCCTTTGCTCTTCAGGAAGTATTTGAGTGTGTCATACCAGGCCCGAGGGGCTTGTTTGAGGCCATATAGGGCCTTGTTGAGCTTGTATACCATATCAGGATGTTTCGGATCTTCAAAGCCGGGTGGTTGTGCAACATACACTTCTTCTTCAATCTTGCCATTGAGAAAGGCGCTCTTCACTTCCATTTGATAAAGAAGTATGTTGTGATGATTTGCATAGGCCAGCAGTATGCGTATGGCTTCAAGTCTAGCCACAGGAGCAAATGTTTCATCGAAGTCAATGCCTTCCACTTGAGTATATCCTTGAGCAACTAGACGAGCTTTGTTTCTGACAACTTGACCATGCTCATCTTGTTTGTTGCGGTATATCCATTTTGTGCCTATTATGTTGTGCTTCTGAGGATCAGGACGCTTAACCCGTTCCCATACATTATTCAGCTCAAACTGCTGAAGCTCTTCTTGCATAGCTTGAATCCATTAAGGTTCCATGAAGGCTTCTTCCACTTTCTTGGGTTCTGTTATTGAGACGAATGCGAAGTGCCCACAGAAATTTGCCAGCTGAGTTGCCCTTGATCGAGTGAGCAGACCAGGTGCATTGATGTTGTCAATTATTCTTTCAATCTGCACTTCATTGGCAACGCGAGGATGTACAAGGCGAAGATTTTGCTCTTGCTGATCATTGTCGTTGTTGGAGGGATTGTCTTTAGGTTGAGCATTGTCTTCAGGTTGATCTGGTGCGGAGATGATGAGTTCCTCTTCAGGATGAGCTCCAGAAGGTATGATTTCTCCAGTTCCCATTAGCTTGATTGATTCACTGGATGGAACTTCATCTAGCACATTTGGCAGGTGCTCTCTTTGTGAACCGTTAGTCTCATCGAACCGCACATCCACAGTTTCAACCACTTTATAATGAAAGAGGTTGAATACTCTGTAGGAGTGCGAATCCTTTCCATATCCAAGCATAAAACCCTCATGTGCTTTTGGGGCAAACTTTGAAGTGTGATGTGGGTCCTTGATCCAGCACCTTGCGCCAAATACTCTGAAGTAACTGACATTTGGCTTCTTGCCAGTGAGGAGCTCATACGATGTCTTGTTCAGAAGCTTGTGAAGATAAACACGACTGATTGTATGGCTTGCAGTATCAATGGCTCCAGGCCAGAATTTTCTTGGAGTCTTGTATTCATCTAGCATTATTCTGGCCATCTCAATGAGTGTTCTGTTCTTGCGTTCGACGATGCCATTCTGCTGTGGCGTGTACGGGGCTGAGAATTCATGTGTGATGCCCAAGGTATCAAGATATGTGTCAAGGCCAGTGTTCTTGAATTTAGTGCCATTGTCACTTCCGATGTGCTTTATCTTGGCGCCATAGTTGTTCATTACTCGATTGGCGAAGCGTCTGAAGACATCCTGCACTTCAGTCTTGTAAAGGATTATATGCACCCAAGTGTATCTAGAATAATCATCAACAATGACAAAGCCATAGAGACAAGCAGTAGTAGTAAGAGTTGAGTAATGAGTGGGACCGAAAACATCCATGTGAAGCAGCTCGAAGGGTTGAGTAGTAGTCATGATTGTCTTCGAGGGATGTTTGGCCCTCGTCATCTTTCCTGCTTCACAGGCACCGCATAAGTGATATTTCTTGAACTTGACGCCCTCAATGCCTATGACATGCTTCTTCTTTGCAAGGGTGTGGAGGTTTCTCATGCCAGCATGCCCAAGCCTCCGATGCCAGAGCCAACATTCTGAAGCTTTTGCTAGAAGACATACGGCAAGCTGTGGTCCTGCTGAGAAATCTACCATGTACAGATCATCTTTCCGATACCCTTCAAACACTAGAGACTTGTCAGATTCCATTAGAACAAGGCAACGATATTTTCCAAATATTACGATCATGTTCAAATCGCATAGCATTGAGACAGACATTAAGTTGAAGCCAAGGGATTCAACAAGCATGACTTTATCCATGTGTCGATCCTTTGAGATTGCAACTCTACCTAGACACAATACCTTACTTTTACCAGTGTCAGCAAATGTGATGTGGCTCTTGTCGGATGGACGTAAGGTTGAGTCCATCAGAAGGCTTCTTTTGCCAGTCATGTGATTTGTACACCCACTATCAATAATCCATTCTGTAGACGCTGGTGTCGTACCCTACAGTGCAGTTAGGGGGATAGGCTTCACGAAGAGCGTTGTGAAGCAAAAACATTTGACGAACCAGTGGCTTACGAAAGCTTAGATCCAGATTATGACTGATAGGGAGAGTAGCAAGCGATTCAGGAACAAAGTACATAGTAAGACCATTCGGGCATTTGATCTTGCGCCCTACAAGATGTTTAAGGTCCCCAGCGATAGCGTCAGAAGATTTTGGTTTTCTGCTGGAGACCTTTCCCTGCAAAAGAGAGTTAAGCCTTCTTAACCACCCATATCTTCAAGGGTGGCTTAGAAGCGATAAGTCTAAGTGCAACGTCTGAAAACTTTGGCTTTGGGGCTCTAGCAAAAAGTCTTGCAGGAGGACAATAATACTCATAAGAATAAGCAGAATAGTTTTTGGTCTTACGAACATGGCAGTTCGATGAACTGCGCTCATATTCATAGGCCTGGGTATGGTTTCCCTGCAAAACATTTGCATTAGTGCGACTCAGGTGAGTCCTCTGTCTGTATGAAGCCTTTGGGCCGTATGAAGCCTGTGGTCTGGGGTTTGTCTTCTTCATCTGTGGTGTCATTATGACATTCACAGGAAGATTTTCCAAACACCTTTTGGGCACCCAGATCTTCTTCATAGGTGGTCCATTCCTGCAGTTAGTACCAATGTACCTGGCAAACACTTCACCATTCTGATTCTTAAACAGTTTATAGTTTGCATCAAAGGATTCATCAATGACAATGGGGTTAGCACAAGTGAAGCCAGATAGACTGGATGGATCTGCTGAAGGTTCCTTTGCAGCAAACCATGTAGTTTTGGGATACTGCTCGGGTTTCCAGTCAGAGCCATCTGCATTCATTTTCCTTATGAACCCAACACCCTCTTTCCTCGGGTTTCGGTTCAGAATCTGCCTTTTGAGGACATCACATAGTGTCTGATGCCCTTTAAGACTTTTGTACATCCCTGTTTCAAGCAATGTCTTCAACCTAGCATTCTCATCAGCAATCGCAGTGGTATCCTCAGAAGAGGGGTTAGTTACCACATCAACAGTTGAAGATATTGCAACAGTAGCAGCAGTAGAACATTCAGCAACAGAAGTAGCATTATCACACTCAATGCATTTAAGACATGGTGGTTCAAATCCTTCCTGGGCGGAACTGATCTGTTCGGCGCGAAGTGACTCGTTTTCCTTTTGAAGATCTTCATGAGCCGCTCTCAATTTCTCAAGATCTTGCTTCCTTTGAAGATAATCATAGGAAAGCTTTTCATGATTTGTTGAGAGCGTTTCATGACGACTTTCAAGTTCCTCATACTTAACGTGAAGATTTTTTATGTCTTCAATTAAGGACTCAGATCGAGTCATTTCAGCGCCCAACAGATCATCGCTTTTGTCTAACAGTTTCTGAATATGTTCCATGGCTTTCTGTTGTTCAGTTGCAATTTTAGCAAGTGTTTTGTAGCTGGGTCTTGAGTCACAATCAGAGTCATCGTCACTAGATGTTTGATAGTGAGTAGTGCGTGTGTTTACCTTGGCACCGCATGCCATGAAGTAGTAGGTAGGAGCAGAGTCGTCCTTGTCATTTGCATCGGCGTCGGTGGTGAAGTCATTGTCTTCAGTGTTGAAGATGGACTTGGCAACGTATGCTGTAGCCAGACTTGCAACGCCAGAATCGGACTCCTCCTCAGACTCCACCTCCGCCTTCTCAGAAGCGGACTCCTCCTCTGAATCCATTTCCTTGCCAACAAACGCACGTGTCTTGCCAGATGAACTCTTCTTGTGTGATGAAGACTTTGAGGAAGACTTGGAAGAGGACTTTGAGTATTTCTTCTTCTTCTTGTCGTCAGAGTCATATTCCTTGCTCTTCTTCTTCTTTCTATTCTCATTGTCCCACTGCGGACACTCAGAGATGAAGTGGCCAGTTTTCTTGCACTTGTGACATGTTTTCTTCTTGTAGTCATGAGGAGAAGCTTCATCATTCCTTGAGCTTGATCGGGAAGACTTTCTGAAGCCTTTCTTCTTGGTGAATCTTTGGAACTTCTTTACAAGCATAGCAAGTTCCTTTCCAATGTCTTCAGGATCGTCAGAACTGCTGTCAGATTCTTCTTCGGATGAGGAGACAGCTTTTGCCTTCAGGGCACGAGTTCGCCCATAGTTTGGACCGTAGATATCTCTTTTCTCAGAAAGCTGAAACACATGTGTGTTGAGCCTCTCAAGTATGTCGGACGGATCGAGTGTCTTGAAATCAGGTCGTTCTTGAATCATCAGGGTTAGGGTGTCAAACAAACTGTCAAGTGATCTCAGTAGTGTCTTGACGACTTCATGCTTGGTGATCTCAGTGGCGCCGAGGGCTTGAAGCTCATTTGTGATATCAGTGAGTCGGTCAAACGTGAGCTGGACATTCTCATTGTCATTTCGCTTGAAGCGGTTGAAGAGGTTGTGAAGAACGCTGATTCTCTGATCTCTCTGGGTTGAGACGCCTTCGTTGACCTTGGAGAGCCAGTCCTAGACCAGCTTAGATGTTTCCAAAGCACTCACACGGCCATACTGTCCTTTGGTCAGATGACCACAGATAATATTCTTGGCAGTAGAGTCCAGTTGAACGAACTTTTTGACATCAGCAGCAGTGACAACTTCTCCAGCCTTGGGAACACCGTTCTTGACGACATACCATAGATCGACGTCAATGGCTTCAAGATGCATGCGCATCTTATTCTTCCAGTAGGGATATTCAGTTCCATCAAAGACGGGGCATGCAGCGGAGACTTTAATTATCCCTGCAGTCGACATAGCTAAAACTCCAGGTGGTTAAACCGAATCACACAGAACAAGGGAGCACCTTGCTCTGATACCAATTGAAACTGCGTTATATCGACTAGAGGGGGGTGAATAGGCGATTTTTATGAAAGTCTTCAAAACATGGAAGTTTCGAAGACAAACGATAGAAATAAACCTATTACCATGCAGCGGAAGTTAGACTACACTAGATAAACCATCGTCATGTATTCAATGAAGTGAAAGGACAATGAATAATAGCAGCTAGGTAGTAAGGATCAGGCAGGAAGATATTAAGAAGCCAAACAGATCGCACAGTCACTCAGTGAAGACAAAAGATAGTGCAAACATACAATGACTTCACACAGAGTAACAGTAAGTAAAGAGAAGGGAAGGATGAAACCAGTGACTCGTTGAAGACAAATATTTGTTGGACCAGTTCCAGTTGCTGTGACAACTGTACGTCTGGTTAGGGCGGCTAAGTATTTAAACCAAAGGACACACAGTCCCGAACACCCAGTCCTGAACACGCAGCTCAGGACACCCAGTCCTCACCGTATTCCCCTTGAGCTAAGGTCACACAGACCTCGCCCAATCACTCTGGTAAGTCTTCAAGGTAGACTCCCAAATCTTCACAGACTTTGTTCACCGACAATCCACAATGTCTCTTGGATGCTCAGAACGCGACGCCTAACCGGCTGGAGGATGCAAAGTCCTCAAGTGTAATAAGTCTTCAGATCACTCAGACAAGAAGACTTAGGTGATGCCTAATTCTCTTTGGCTCTGGGTGGTTAGGGCTTTATCCTCGCAAGGAATTCTCTCTCAAAGGCTTCGAGGTGGGTTGCTCTCAAACGACAAAAGCCGTACTCTGAATCTGAGCAGCCAACCGTTTATGGTTGTAGGGGGTGGGCTATTTATAGCCACTAGGCAACCCGACCTGATTTGTCCGAAATGACCCTGGGTCACTAAGGAACTGACGTGTTCCAACGGTCAGATTTCAAACTCACACGGCAACTTTACTTGGGCTACAAGCCAAGCTGACTTGTCCGACTCTGGACAAGATTTGCTCTCATAGTCTTCACTTGAAGACATAGGTTTTTGTTTAAGCATCACTTCAGTCATTCTAACTGGTTCTCTTGGAACCCACTTAACAGTACGGTGGTTCCTATGACTCAACACAGAAGAAAAAGTACTACGAAAGATCTAAGTCTTCGAGCTCCATAGGCTTCATGCGGTGTCTTCTCTTGTCATAGTCTTCAATGTGAATATCTTCATATACCACTTTTGACATCAATGTCTTCATACATTTTTAAGGGTCATCTCTGGTGGGAAAACCGAATCAATGAGGGACTTCTACCTGTGTTATCCTGCAATTCTCACAAACACATTAGTCCCTCAACTAGGTTTGTCGTCAATACTCCAAATTTTATGGATCAAGCGGGAATAAAAGAAGAATTCAACACATATTTGCGTAACGCTGATCTCATGAGCTTCGAGGAAGAGAAGTGCAGTCAGTATCATGAGCTCACTAGCTCCTTTGTGAGGCGGTTTGAATTTTCCACTTCACGTAATTCTCCAACTGTCCTGTTTGATCTTTATGATAAATCTTATACCATGGACTTAGAGGATTTTACCACTGCATGCAAACTTCCACAATGGGGTAGTATAACGGATCCTCGCAAATCTGAATTTAGAGATTTTCTTGCTAATATAACTGTGGGAGAATTTAGCGATATTACACAAGCTACCATGCGGAGCATTCACTTTCCCGCTATACATTATTTTGCTCTCTTCATAGGTAGATGCATAAATGGTAAAGATGAGGCATGTCACATGTGTGTCCCCGATCTTAGTATTCTTAGGAGTGCTGTGTTAGGAGACAAATCATATAATTTGGGATTTCCCACCATCTTGCCACGAGGGTGGGGGGGCGCCTGCCCCCCTAGGGGGTGCCCCCTACCTCGTGGGCCCCCTGTTGCGTCTCTGACTCCAACTCCACCTCCGTATATTGAGTTTCAATGAGAACAAAATCAGAGAGAAGAAATCATCGCATTTTACGATACAGAGCCGCCGCCAAGCCCTAAAACCTCTCGGGAGGGCTGATTTGGACTTCGTTCGGGGCTCCGGAGAGGGGAATCCGTCGCCATCGTCATCATCAACCATCCTCCATCACCAATTTCATGATGCTCACCGTTGTGCATGAGTAATTCCATCGTAGGCTTGCTGGACGGTGATGGGTTGGATGGGATCTATCATGTAATCGAGTTAGTTTTGTTAGGGTTTGATCCCTAGTGTCCACAATGTTCTAAGATTGATGTTGCTATGACTTTGCTATGCTTAATGCTTGTCACTAGGGCCCGCGTGCCATGATTTCAGATCAGAACCTATTATGTTTTCATCAATATATGAGTGTTCTTGATCCTATCTTGCAAGTCTATAGTCACCTATTATGTGTTATGATCCGTTAACCCCGAAGTGACAATAATCGGGATACTTACCGGTGATGATCGTAGTTTGAGGAGTTCATGTATTCACTATGTGTTAATGCTTTGTTCTGGTACTCTATTAAAAGGAGGCCTTAATATCCCTTAGTTTCTATAAAGACCCCGCTGCCACGGGAGGGTAGGACAAAAGAAGTCATGCAAGTTCTTTTCCATAAGCACGTATGACTATATTCGGAATACATGCCTACATTACATTGATGAACTGGAGCTAGTTCTATGTCACCCTAGGTTATGACTGTTACATGATGAACCGCATCCGGCATAATTCTCTATCACCGATCCATTTCCTACGAGCTTTCCATATATTGTGCTTCGCTTATTTACTTTTCCGTTGCTATTGCTATCATCACTACAAAATACCAAAAAAATTGCTTTTACTACCGTTACCTTTTGTTACCTTTACAACTATTATCATATTACTTTGCTACTAAACACTTTGCTGCAGATATTAAGTTTCCAGGCAGTGGTTGAATTCACAACTCAGCTGCTAATACTTGAGAATATTCTTTGGCTCCCCTTGTGTCGAATCAATAAATTTGGGTTGAATACTCTACCCTCGAAAACTGTTGCGATCCCCTATACTTGTGGGTTATCAATTGTATTGTTGCCATCGAGGATAAAAAGATGGGGTTTATATCATATTGCATGAGTTTATCCCTCTACTTCATGTCATCTTCCTTAAAGCATTACTCTGTTCTCTTGAACTTAATACTCTAGATGCATGCTTGATAGCGGTCGATGTGTGGATTAATAGTAGTAGATGCAGAATCATTTCGGTCTACTTGTCTCGGACGTGATGCCTATATACATGATCATACCTAGACATTCTCATAACTATGCTCAATTCTATCAATTGCTCGATAGTAATTCGTTTACCCACCATAATACTTATGCTCTTGAGAGAAGCCACTAGTGAAACCTATGGCCCCCGTGTCTATCTTTCATCATATTACTCTTCCAATACTTAGTTATTCCCTTTGCCATTTATTTTACTTTGCATCTTTATTTCTCTTTATCATACAAATACCAAAAATATTATCTTATCATATCTATCAGATCTCACTCTCGTAAGTGACCAAGAAGGGCTTGACAACCCCTTTATCGCGTTGGTTGCGAGGTTCTTATTTGTTTGTGTACGTGTGTGGGATTTGAGCATGATATCATACTGGATTGATACCTTGGTTGTCAAAAACTGAGGGAAATACTTACGCTGCTTTATTGCATCACCCTTTCCTCTTCAAGGGAAAACCAACGCAGTGCTCAAGAGGTAGCATTGGGCCAGGGGGAGCTGGGTCTGATGGCCCAGTTGGCCTGGGGCTTGCCACCCCTTCTTTTATTCTTATTTTCTTTTATAGTTTCTGTTTATTTGTTTTCTTTTATTTTTAGTTTTAGTAAAATACTAAAGTGGCACCCAAATAGATGTTACAAATTATGCCACAGCCACAAACAACTTAGCACTGAAACAAAATAGTTTTGAAATTGTTTATCATTTTAAAAGCATTTAAATAATTACTATTGCTACTATTTTATTTATTTTAGAGTGTTTAAACATTTTATAAAGCTGTGGTTTCTCCACCATAATTACCTATGCATTATTTGGCACAACCCAAACATTTTACTTTTATTGTTTGGAAAATTTTATCGTTTGACTTTAATTTAAAGTTGAATTTCGATCGGTTCTGAACTAATGTGAGATTAGCAACATTAATTGAGGTGACGCGGCATCATTAGCATAGGGTTACTGTAGCTTAATTATCCGGGCGTCACAGTTTACTCATGCACATGAGCATGGCAAAGTGATGATCATGAATATCACAAGTATTTTCATAACAGATGGTAATAGTTCATATGATCATATCATTATTACAAGCATACGAAAGTGATTGCAATGATGAAACCTGACCATAATAGCATTAACATTTAATCATATAGATACAACTGAACATGGGATAAGAATGAGCATGGATTCAGAAGCATAATCAAAGCATTCACAAATTAGTTAAATGAGCAAACAATTATTTTATCATTCAAGTGAAAACCATTGCGATTGCAAGGGCATCATGCAAATGGCTGTTATGGCCTTCCTGGGGTGAAGGATTCATCGGGAAGAAGTGCGATGAACTCACGGGAAAACTTACCGAAAAAGTTTCACTCTTGATGGAGCTGATTAGGGGCAAGGGCAAAATGGTCATTTTCATAATATCACAACATCATCGAAATGGTCCCAATAGAACGGGCTCGACGAATAGAGAACTTGGGCTTTTGAATCACCTGAATCGGAGTTACGGTTGCAGAGATGCGACCATTCATTCTTTAGGAAGAAAACAAATAAAAATATATTCATTTATGCACTTAACTGATGAACGCTTGTAATGTAAAGGTTTTGGCCGATAGTTAAAAATAGAAAGTGCCTTTCAGGAAATACACTTGCTGCATACGAAAAATGTATTCTTAGGCGATGTAGAAAGGAAGTACGCTTTCTAAAGAGGAAGGCATATTCATGGGAATACCCACTTACTAGCGCTGGCCTGATGGCTGGCTAACTTATGAGCGGGGCCTGCATTGACTCTCTTCCTCTCCCCAGGTTGTCTCCTTCCTCCCGACGCGGGGCAGAGGAGGGGACCGGACCACTCGGTCATGGCCAAAACTGGTGCTCCTCCCGTTGGTTGTGCCCATCAACAATTCCGCGAACTCACGGCTCTACACCGCACCCAGAGGTGGTCACCGAGGAGCGCTGGAGGGCTCGAAGAGGAGGCGGCCACAGGGACAGATAAGAAAGCCATGACAGGCGAGGATCTTCGAGGGCCGCGTAGGCAGTGCTCCTCCGCCGGAGATGGAGGCGACGGCGGCTCGGCAGGCTCCGGAGATGGTCAGGATGCAGAGGGGACCGAGGCCATGGGGAGGGATTGCAGAGGAGGCCGGGCGGCAATGGTGTCCATAGGAGAGGGGCTGATGGAACTCCGGGGCTTGGGGAGGGGGTTGTGGGTTGCGAGGGGTCTCGAAGACGTGCTGAAATATCGAGGGGAAGGCTCTCGAGGGCAGGGGAGGTGGCACCGAAGCTCTGAGAGCCACGACGACATGTCCGTGCACCGGGGAGGCCGCAAGCGAAGACAGTGGCTATGGGACGGGGACGAGAGGTGACTTAGCAGCGTGGGCGAGCTCGTGGCATGCCGTGGCGAGTTGGGCGGTCGGGGAGGGGCCTCCCGAGGGGTCCAGTGGCCAGAGCACCGTTTCTGCATGCAACACGCGCGCTCTACGCATGGTAATAGCATGAATGTGGCATTGCCATGAGCTCTGGTTGGCAAAAGCATGTCTTGGAGGTGGTGAAAGGTCACTGAAGTGATTCATGAGCTTTAGAAGAGATAAGGGAGCAAGCACTACACTGATTTGAGATGTCACTGATTTTGGAAGAAGGTGCTTGTTTTGTACTAGGGAAGGCTTACTAGGTGATCGATGCTGATCTTTTGCTGAGTGTGATCAAACACTAAGATGATCATCTATGCAAATCATCAGCTCAAATGGAAGGGTTTAACTAGCACTTGTTGTACAAAGTGCCAATGTGGACAGAAAATGGAAATGGAAGCTGAACTCACATGGACGATGGAATTAAGCTGAAATTGTGTGGAGGATGGTCATATGGGCACATGAAGACACTATAAAAAATTCATACCATTTGGATACACCAAAATGGTACTTGCTTCACAGTGGTCCTCTCTGGACAGAACTTAGGAAAAATATTGAGAACAATGGGCTAAATGAAATGACTCCAAATTTCATGGAGTGAGATTATATGGGTGGGTAGTAGAATGTCCCGGTAAATTTGTATTAATTATGGAGCAATACAAAATGTAGTTGCTTCACAACCTAAAAATATGACCAGAATCAAAGATTGGATGATGTGCTCAATGGATTGTTGGATGATGCTGAAACTTTTTGGAAAGTGGTGATTTGAGCATATTGAAGATGTGGCAAAATTTCAACTCATTTGGATAAGCTTAACTAGTACTTCCTTCACAAAGCTTCTCTTAGGATAGAAACTTTGGAAAATTCTGGAGGATGATTGGCTAGACAAACGAAGCTGAATTCTGTATGTCACAATGAACTGGATATGAAAGAATGCTCAAAAAGTTTGAGAGCAGTCAAGAGAAAATAAATAGCACTTCCTTCACAAAGTGCTACTCTGGACTGAATAGGAAAATGAATATTCCTGAATTATTTTTGAACTAGACAAGGAAGAGTTTTGGCATATCTGTGGAAGATATGACCCAAAGGATTTATGGTAATTTTGTGGGAATTAATGGCAAGGCAGAAATATAGGTTGCTTCACAACCTAGGGCAAATAGGATTATTCCTTTAATGGAAAAAGGAGTATTCCCAACAAATAAATATTAGGGTTGGGCTAAGATGAAAATGACATGGTCTTGGGAAAGATTTGAGAGTGACAAGCCACTTTGGAGAGGAAGAAGAGAAAATTCATCGTTTTTTATAATGTTACGGTAGATCATTGCACATCCTAGTACACTGCTAGAGGCATCCATATAGAGTCATACTATTCTAGCTATCGAGTTGTAAGTAAATAAAAGTGTGATGATCATCATTATTAGAGCATTGGCCCAGTGAGGAAAGGATGATGGAGACTATGATTCCCCCAAAAGTCGGGATGAGAAACCGGACAAAAAATAAAAATGAGAGAAAAAAGGAAATAAAAATGAGACAAAAGAGAGAAGGGGCAATGTTACTATCATTTTCCACACTTGTGCTTCAAAGTAGCACCATGTTTTTCATATAGAGAGTATCCTAAGTTGTCACTTTCAACTAGTGGGAATTTAACATTATAGAACTTGGCTTGTATATTCTGATGATGGGCTTCCTCAAATGCCCGAGTGCTTCATGAGCAAGTAAGTTGGATGCACACCCACTTAGTTTCCGTTGAGATTTCATACACTTATAGCTCTTAGTGCATCTGTTGCATGGAAATCCCTACTCCTCGCATTGATATCAATTGAGAGGGCATCTCCATAACCCATTGATTAGCCACATCAATGCAAGACTTTCTTCCTTTTTTGACTTCGCCTTATTGATCTCTATCATCGCATTCTATTCCACCTATAGTGCTATATCCACCACGCACGCTCATGTATTGTATGGGGTTAAAAATGTTGAAGTGCGTTAAAAAGTATGATCCAATTGCTTGGCTTGTCATCGGGGTTGTTCATGATTAATTCCTTATGCTAGGAAGACTAAGCATGACGGGCTATATGATTTTGTAGGGATAGCATTCTTTCACATTCTTTATTTTGAAAGGCATGATTGTTTGTTGGTATGCATGAGTATTGATGTATTTATATCAAATTATAGACTATTGCCTTGAATTACTCGTATCTCCATATTCATACCATGAAAAGATTACATGGTTAAAAATATGTTAGGTAGCATTTCACATCAAAATTTCTGTTCTTATCATTTACCTACTCGAGGACGAGCAGGAATTAAGCTTGGGGGTGCGGATACATCTCCAACGTATCTATAATTTTTTTTGTTTCATGCTATGATTTTATCAATCTTGGATACTTTATATGCATTTTTATACTATTTTATATGATTTTTGGGAACTCACCTACTAACCCAGTGCCTAGTGCCAGTTGTTATTTTTTGCTTGTTTTTTGTTTTCCAGAAAATCAGTACCAAACGGAGTCCAAACGCTACGAAACTTTTTGAAAAAAATTATCGACAAGAGAGACCCTAGAAGCTTTGGGAGGAAACCAGACCACGAACGAGGAGACAGCAAGGCAACAGGGCATGCCCTGTTACCTTGTGGGTCCCATGAGGCTCCGTCTAACTTAATTCCACCTCTATAAATTCTCGAATATTGGGAAAGCCACCTAAAACACTTTTTCCAGCACCGCAAACTTCTATTTTCCCGTGATCCCATCAGGAGACCTTCTCTGGTACTCTACCGGAGGGGGAACCGATCAAGGAGGGCTTCTACATCATCCTTGCTGCCTTCCGATGATGCATCAGTAGTTCGTCCCTATGGGTCCATAGCTAGTAACTAGATGGCTTCTTCTCTCTCTTTGAACTTCAATACAATGTTCTATTCGATCTTCTTGGAGTTCTATTCAATGTAATCTTATTTTGTGATGTGTTTGTTGGGATTCGATAAATTTTGGGTTTATGATCTGAATATTCATTGAAAGTAATTGAGTCTTTTCTGAACTTTATTATGCATGATAGCTATAGCTTTGTATTTCTCACTAATCTATCCATTTGGTTTGGCCAACTAGACTGATTTATCTTCAGTGGGCGAGGTTCTTTGTAATGGGTTCAATCTTGCGGTGTTCTATATCCTAGTGACAGAAAGGGACAAGACACGTATTTGTATTTTTGCCATTAAGGATAAAAGGACGATGTTTATTCATATTGATTGGGTTTACTTTGTCTCCATCATGTCATCTTGCTTAAGGTGTTACTCTATTTTTATGAACTTAATATCGTAGATGCAAGCTGGATAGCGGTCGATTGGTGGAGTAATAGTAGATGCAGGCAGGAGTCGGTCTACTTGTTTGGGACGTTGATGCCTATATAGATGAACATTTCCATGAGTACGTCATAACTATGTGCTTTTCTATGAATTGCCCAACATTAATTTGTTCACCCACCATATGCTATATGTTCCGGAGAGAAGCCTCTAGTGAAAACTATGTCCCTCAGTTCTACTTTAATCATATTATAAAAACCAAAATTTTGCTGAAAAATATTTCCTTTTATTTTGTTTTTCAATTTATCTATCTACCACTACCAGATTTGATCCTTGCAAGTAACGATTTCATGGGGATTGACAACCCTCTTGCCCGCTTTGGGTGCAAGTATTTGCTTTTGTGTGCGTAGGTGTTGTTCATGAGGCTTTGCGTGATTCTCCTATTAGTTCAATAAACATCGGTTCTCATTGAGGGAAATACTTATCTCTACTTTATTGCATCTCCCCTCCTTTTTGAGGAAAATCCCAACGTAGCTCACAAGTAGCATCGGTGTCCTCTTGAGTCATACGCATGCTCTCTATACCAGTCTACTCGTTGCCGGTTTTGTTCTTCTTTGTCGTTGACATGTTCCGACATCCCTGTGACATAGTAACGTGTGTCTGGTCAGACGATGATGGATGCCATCACACCGAGAGAGCCCGAAGAATATCTATCCATCGTCGGAGGAGCAAATTCCACTCTCGAGCTATCAAGTCCCTTGTCAAACTTTCCGGTGAACCTATAAGTTGTCGTTATATGATCACCGTGTTATGATGATGTTTGAGCAACCCCACTCATCACATAGTAAGAAGTGACTATGATACTCTCATGGTCTAAGGAACTTAAACACACGCTAATTGTGACGCCCCCGATTCAATCGTACACTAATCATACACGCAAACGTGTATGATCAAGATCAGGGACTCACGGAAAGATATCATAACACAACTCTAAAAATAAAAGAAGTCATACAAGCATCATATTACAAGCCAGGGGCCTCGAGGGCTCGAATTCAAGAGATCGACCATAGACGAGTCAGCAGAAGTCATAAATTAAACAAGTTGCCATAAGATGGCTAGCACAAACTGGGATACAGATCGAAAGAGGGACAAGCCTCCTACCTAGGATTCTCCTAAACTACTCCTGATCGTCGTCAGTGGCTTGCACGTAGTAGTAGGTGCCTCCCGTGTAGTAGGAGTCATCATCAACGGTGGCATCTGGCTCCTGGGCTCCAACATCTGGTCACAACAACCAGGTATAGAAAGGGGGAAAGGGGGAGCAAAGCAACCGTGAGTACTCATCCAAAGTACTCGCAAGCAAGGAACTACACTACATATGCATTGGTATCAATGAAAGGGGGTAGTATATGTGGACTGAACTGCAGAATGCTAGAATAAGAGGGGGATAACTAGTCCTACCAAAGACTACGCTTCTGGCAGCCTCCATCTTGAAGCAGTAGAAGAGAATAGATGGTAAGTTCACCAAGTATCATCGTATAGCATAATCCTACCCGGCGATCCTCCCCTTATCGCCCTGTGAGAGAGCGATCACCGGGTTGTATCTGGCACTTGAAAGGGTGTGTTTTATTAAGTATCCGGTTCTAGTTGTCATAAGGTCAAGGTACAACTTTGGGTCGTCCTTTTACCGATGGGCATGGCTATTCGAAAAGATAAACTTCCATACAGGGGTGCACCACATTTCCCAACATGCTCGATCCCCTTTGGCCGGACACACTTTCCTGAGTCATGCCCGACCTTGGAAGATCAACACGTCTTAGATCCACCTAGGCACAACAGAGATGTCAGCACGCCAGTCTAAATCCTATGCACGCAAGAGTCTCGGCCCATCACCCATTGCACACCTGCAGGTTCCGAACGCGGCCGGAAGCAGACCTAGCCTCCCTAATACAAGAGCAGGCGTTCCAGTCCAATACGGCGTGCGCCTCTCAGTCGCTGATGTCAAGAAGGCTTCAGCTGATACCACAACGTCGAGTGCCCAAAACTGTTCCCGCGTAGTTGGTTAGTGCATATAGGCCAGTGGCCAGACTCAGATCAAATACCAAGATCTCGTTAAGCGTGTTATTTTGAAGTAATCGTGGACGCCGACCAAGGCCAGGCCCACCTCTCTCCTAGGTTGTCTCAACCTGCCCTATTGCTCCGCCACAAAGGTTCACTCAGAGGATCATCAGGACAAACGTCCTTTCGGGCCCAATCCGCGAGTCACTCGTGGGCACTCTACGAGCCGACCCGACTTTAGTCGCCACAAATATCATATATTATGTATATAAGTATATACCCGTGATCACCTCCCTAGTGATCACGACCCGATAGTATAGCATGGCAGACGGACAAGAATGTAGGGCCACTGATGATAAACTTGTTGGCGAACGCAGTAATTTCAAAAAATTCCTACGCACACGCAAGATCATGGTGATGCATAGCAACGAGAGCGGAGAGTATTGTCTACGTACCCTCATAGACCGTAAGTGAAAGCATTATGACAACGCGGTTGATGTAGTCCTACGTCTTCACGATCGACCGATCTAGCACCGAAGGTACGACACCTCCGCGATCTGCACTCGTTCAGCTCAGTTACGTCCCGCGAACTCACGATCCAGTAGAGCTTCGAGGGAGAGCTTCGTCAGCAGGACGGCGTGATGATGGTGATGATGTTGCTACCGGAACAGGGCTTTGCCTAAGCACCGCTATGATATTACCGAGGTGGATTATGGTGGAGGGGGGCACCGCACACGGCTAAAGATCAGTGATCAACTCATATGTCTATCTGGTGCCCCCCTCCCCATATATAAAGGAGTGGAGGAGGGGGAGGGCCATCCCTCCTATGGCGCGCCCCATGGGGAGTCCTTGTAACATCCCAAATTTGCAATTTGGAATGTTATACATTATATCATCATTGCATATCATATTTTATTGAATTTTGGCTTGATCCTAGAAATTCTACACAACTCAAGGACCTACGGAGAGAGTTGGGGATTTCATTATTTTCAGATTCGAGTTTTCTAGAATTTTGAAAAGAGGATCGTTTGATTTTAATTATTTTCTCTTCGAATATTTCTTTCATAAAAATAAAAGAGGGAGGATAAAATGACTTCCCCAAAATAGAGAAATATCGAAGATTTAATATTAAAATCAAATAAGATTTTTATTCGGAGTTTTATCGCTATTTTATTTGAATTAGGAAAATATGCATTTTCAAAATTGCACTTTAGGCCCAAATAAATGTTCACCTTGTCCGGCTTATTTTTAGAGGACGGGGAAAATTTATTTCATGATATTTGGAGTCGGTTTAGTATTTATTTTCTTTCTTTTTCTGCATGTCGGAATTATTTTAAAAAAAGTGAACCGACTCCGGGCCCTACCCGAGCGGGACTCCGCCCGGGGGGGCCTTTTTAAGCCGCGCCGCCCAAGCCCACCGCAGCCCGTCCGCGCCGCCGCCACAAACCCTAACCCTAGCCCACCGACCGCGCCGCTGCCGCCGCCGCACCGAAGCCGCCCCGCCGTCGCCGGACCTCGCCTGACTCCGCCAGACCCGAGGTAGCCACCTCGGTTTTTGTGAGAAAACCGTTTGGTTTTTTTGAAACCCTAGATCCGTGTTTTAGATCCGGTTCGGTTTATTTTTCGGTTTAGTTATTTAACGAACGCCTGCTTTTTCGTTCATTTTAACAAACGGTTTTCACCGTTTAGCCGCAGACAGTGAACGTTCGTTCGTTAGCCTGTTCGTCAGTTTTTCTTTTTCTCGGATTTTCCGCGATTATTTTCGATCACGATTTCTGATCCGATTTTCGTTTTAGTATAACTTTTCGCTCGTTTATCGGAATCAGGGGATTCAAGCGCCTAGAGTTTCGTCTCAAAACCCTCTTTCCGTTTGACCAACTTGAACAAGATTTTGATACAGTAAAATTTGACCATAGAGTAATCGGATCTTGTTTCTTTCGTAGTTTGATTTTCGTTGCTCCGTTTGATTTGATTCTTTTTGCAAACTTGAGTTCTTAAGTTGTACTTTCTGGTTAGATCTCTTATTTGAGTTTTACCCGTGCGTCTTGTTTGATTGCTTCTTGTATGCTTGTTTGTTTGTGATAGAACACCCTGAGGGTGAAGCGTGCTACTACGAGTCTCTAGGTTTTGTGGATCATCAACAAGGCAGGTAACACTTTGATCATGTCCCTTTATCACCCAGTTTTTATGCATTAGTTTCAACCCTCAAACATTGCATGGTTAGGACTTGATAACATGTGGGATTGAGAAGTAGTTGATGAGGTAGAACCTATTGCCCTGTTATTATCAAACCCTTGGGAGTTACTTCTACGTATTGCTTATATTGCTATGCTATGCTCGTAGATGTGGATTGGGTTTGAGTGAAACCATGAAATATGTGACATTGTTAATTAATGGTTCATCTTAAGGTGGCAACTTTAATACACATTTGGGTGGATTGCTTGTCGGGCACCTGGAGAATCCAGTGTTGTCCTAGGATATCCCGGAGTACCCGTGTGATAATCCTAAGGCCCGCCACCCATGCTCAAAGGGAACTGAGATATTTCATGCTAGAAACTTCCATGTGCATCCACAAGCTATTATGGGCTCTAGCATAGTTGAGCAAGTTGCATGAAGCTCTTGAAGAGGTAGACTAGCAGATGTAGTGGGTTGTAGGTGATATAGTCTACCCAGAGTAGAGAGTTAATGCTTTTGAAATACTGTGTCTCGGCCATCCGTTTCTCAAATACCCTATAGTGCGAGAAATCCAATGGAGGAGATCGAGTCTTGTGGGGAAAAGTGCGCAAACCTCTGCAGAGTGTACAAACTAATCACGGTTAGCCGTGTCTCCGGTCGTGGACATCTTGAGTATCTAGTACTTGGATTATCATATGTATCTCATCACTCTAAATTAATATTGTTGGGTTGATAATTACTTTTAATTGGGATTGAGTTGGAGGAATCTTCTTAATGATGTTTCAACTACCATGATAGTTAAATAAAATCTATTCCTTTGTTCTAGGGAAAAATTGGCTTTTCACAAAATTTTAACCGTAGAGCTTTCCACCAGCCAAATATGGATATAGTGATAGCATTATTCTATTCTTGCCCTACCGTGTTATATTGCCAGCATATTCCATGTGCTGACCCGTTTTTGGGCTGCAATGTATTATGTTGCAGACTTTTCAGATGAGGAGTAAGGTTCGTTAGGTCGTTGCGGTGTGGCTCAGCTATGTCGTTGGAGTTGATGGACTCACTTTATCTTCCAAGCCTTCCACTGTTATCGTATTAGATGGCCTTAAGCCATATTTAGTGTAATAAGTTCTCTATTGAGACATTCGATGTAATAAGTGTGTGATTGCTACTCTGTTATAAATCCTTCGAGTACTGTGTGTGTCAGCATTACCGATCCAGGGATTACACTGAAGCACAGAGACTTGACCATTTGAGGTCGGGTCGCTACAAGATGGTATCAGAGCACACGCTGAGTGTAGGACACGGCCACTAAGCTAAAGCCCTAGATCACCACTCTCTTCTCATTTCTGACTCCTCTCCATTTTCTACTCTTTAGGATGGCGGACGCAAGGAACAAGTTTGCACAACCAGATGAAGAAGCACCTTTTGGACGACACTTGAAGGAAGTCACTAAGTACCTGAACATTGGAATACCAAGCTTCATCGAGACTTACAATGCCACTTTACCAGAAGAGGAGCGATGGATGATTCAAGTTCAAGTTCCAGGAAGGACATTCGCGCCAGTCACCAAACCCCTAGAGTTTTGCTTTGATGCACCAACCTGGAGTCTTGGAAAGAGTATGGCAGCTCACATCATCATGGGACGCACTGGAGAAGTTTACCATAAGGAGCTTAAGGATACTATCTCTATCAGATTTGTGGGCGCCGAGATGAGCAATGGGAGATGATCAGCACCAGGAAGGATAGATCAATCACAGATTTCATCTAAGAGTTAAACCAGCACATTCGTCGCCAGGAGAACCAGATGTGCGCATGCATGATAGATCTGAAGAAGGCGATGACCAGGATCACGGAACTGGAGGAAGAACTCAATGCTACTCGTGAAGATTATGAGGAGGAAATCATTGTACTAGTGGAGAAGAATGAAGATCTGGAAAGGAATCTAGGAGTATTCGTGGGAGACTCTGCACCAGGACGAGAAGACGATGAACCCAAAGAGATTCGTTCTGAGGACTACATCATCATCGACGACACCGACTTAGACCCCGATGATGACTATGAAGACGAAGCTGGAGCAGACATCATGGAGTCTTCGACCGATCAATATTTCCAGTAGACCACCACATCAGTAGTAGTATTCCACCATGTTAATAGTATAGTCCAAGCACTTTTGTAACGATAGTTAGATCGATTGTATGCCTTGGTTGATTGATTGAGTGATATGATTGTGTTTGTCTCATGTGCATATGGGTAGTGTTTTTCTCACTAGACCTCATTCTATTCTATTCTCTTCCCTCTAAACCCTCATATGCCTCTGAGACGTGACCCCGGATTTACTTTCCCACCGGAGCTCACTCAGTTGATCCAACAGCAGAATACACTGATGCAGTTGTTAGTTCAGAATCAAGGCAACAAAAACAACAACCCACCACCACCACCACCACCAGTTGTCAACTTAGCCCGCTTTCTGAGGCTGCAGCAGCCGGTGTTTTCCAGCAACACCGAGCCGATAATGGCAGATGATTGGCTCCGCAGGATTGGAAGGGAGTTAACCACTGCAGGTTGTATAGATGTTGAGAAGGTGCATTTTGCCGCACATCAGTTGGATGGACCAGCAGCCTCATGGTGGGAGAATTACTCAGTCACCTATCCTATAACCACTGTTACATGGGATCAGTTTCATCAAGCATTCCACATCGCCCATGTCTCAACGGGAGCTATGAGCATGAAGAAGCGTGAGCTTCCCAACTTGCGCCAAGGGAACTGTACTGTGGGGCAGTACATGGATGAATTTAGTAAGTTGTCTCGTTATGCCCCTGACGATGTGGCCACAGATGTCGCGAAGCAGGAGAGGTTTATGGAAGGGTTGAACGATGAGATGAGCATGCAGTTGATGGTGGCAACATTTAACAACTACCAGGAGTTGGTAGACACTGCTCTTATGATTGAGGGGAAGCAGCGGCAAATTGAAAGCCGCAAAAGGAAGTATGGACAAGGAAGGTACAACTCAGGAGCTCAGCAGAAGCCTCGTCTAACCCCGAACTCGGGAGGACTTGTTCATAACCATGGAGGTCATAATCACAATGGAGGAAGTTCGCATAACCACAATGGTTCCAAGAATGGGGATGGGAATGGAACAAGCAACAATCAGGCCCGCTCCACTCCAGCCACACCCGCCAAGAGAGAGCTAAGTCACATTACTTGCTTCAAGTGCGGGAAGACTGGACACTATGCCACAAAGTGCCCTAAAGCAAAGAATTGAAACGGTAATGGGAGTGCTAGGAAGAAGCCTAATCCATTCAACAAAGGACAAGTGAACCACATTAACATGGAGGAGGTTGAAGGGCAGCCAGACGCAGTTATCGGTAAGTTTTTGGTTAAGTCTTTTACCCCCCTTGTTCTTTTTGATACTGGTGCATCACATTCATACATATCAAGGGGATTCGTGGATAAGTTTAAACTATCAACCCAAACCCTTAGGACCCCTCTGTTAGTAAGTTCACCTGGAGCAGAGTATATGGCCAGCCGATGGTGCGACCAGATATCCCTAACCATTGGTAACCATGTTTTTCTGCCAGACCTAATAATTTTGGAGTCACAAGGATTGGATGTGATATTGGGCATGGACTTGATGTCAAAGTATGGAGGAAGCATTGACTGTGCTAGTAAATCAATTTGTCTCACCACCCTCGAGGGAAAAAGGATCAAGTGTGTATCTAGACATGCGCCTAGGAGGAGCCAAGTAAATACCCTCATGGGAGTTGTTCAGGAGGAAGTGCCTGTAGTGAAGGATTACCCATATGTTTTTCCAGAGGAGTTACCAGGCATGCCACCGGATCAAGATATCGAGTTTTTGATAGAGCTATTGCCAGGTACCGGGCCAATATCAAAGAGACCCTACCGGATGCCCACAAATGATCTGGAGGAGATTCAGAAGTAGATCAAGGAGTTATTGGAGAAAGGTTACATCCGACGGAGTTCATCACCATGGGGAGCCCTAGTGCTTTTGGTTGAGAAGAAGGATAAGTCTCTAAGGATGGTTGTTGATTATCGTGCATTGAATGAGGTGACGATCAAGAACAAATACCCACTACCAATGATCAATTATTTGTTTGACCAGTTGCAAGGAGCTAAGGTGTTTTCAAAGATTGATCTGCGATCAGGATATCACCAGCTGAAGATCCGGGAAAAGGATATACCTAAAACCGCATTTACCACAAGGTACGGGTTATATGAGTATACGGCCATGTCATTTGGACTGACTAACGCCCCAACCTATTTCATGAGCATGATGAACAAGGTGTTCATGGAATATTTGGATAAGTTTGTTGTGGTGTTCATTGATGATATAATGGTATACTCGAAGAATGAAGAGGAGCACAAAGAGCATTTGTGTTTAGTTCTCGAGAAACTCAGGGAACATCAGTTATATGCCAAGTTCAGCAAATGTGAGTTTTGGTTGAAAGAAGTTGGATTCCTTGGACATGTTAAATCAGGAGAAGGTATAGCAGTAGACCCCACCAAGGTACAGTTAGTCATTGAATGGTTGGCACCCACTTCAGTTAGCGAGATCCGCAGTTTTCTTGGACTCACAGGATACTACCGGAGATTCATTGAGAATTTTTCCAAGATTGTGAAGCCAATGACAAAGCTATTGAAGACGGATACGAAATTTAAATGGACAGAAGAATGTGAAGCGAGTTTTCAGGAGTTAAAGAAACGTCTGACCATAGCCCCAGTACTGGTTCTGCTGGATATACGCAAGGATTTCCAAGTGTATTGCGACGCCTCTCGCTTAGGACTTGGAGGAGTACTGATGCAGGGCGGAAGAGTTTTCTCGTATGCCTTGCGACAACTAAAACCGCATGAGTTAAATTATGCCACACGTGACTTGGAGTTGGCTGCCGTAGTGCATGCGTTGAAGACTTGGAGACATTATCTTATTGGAAACCATTGCGATGTATACACTGACCATAAGAGTTAAAAGTACATTTTCACACAGAAGGAGGTGAACCTTAGGCAAAGGAGATGGTTGGAGCTTATAAAGGATTATGACATGAAACTTCACTATCATCCAGGCAAGGCCAACGTCGTAGCAGATGCTTTGAGCCGGAAGAGTTATTCCAACACACTCATAAGTGCAGGATTGCCAAAGGAGTTTGCAGAGGATCTCAGGGAGCTTCGATTGGAGATTGTCCCTAGAGGTTTTGTTGCAACAATGGAAATTCAGTCTACATTGTTAGGAAAGATTCGAGAAGCTCAGAAGGATGACAAAGATATCGCCGAGATAAAAGAGAGAATGAGCAAAGGAAAGGCCAAAGGTTGTCGTGAGGATGAACACGACACCTTGTGGTTTGAGGACCGTGTTTATGTGCCCAATAACACAAAGATCAGGAAGTTAATACTTCAGGAGGCTCATGACTCACCATATTCAATTCACCCCAGAAACACCAAGATGTATGTGGATTTAAAGGAGCATTTCTGGTGGACTGGTATGAAGAAGGATATTGCCGAGTATGTAGCCGTATGTGATGTATGCCAGAGAGTGAAGGCAGAACATCGAAAGCTAGCCGGATTGTTACAACCTATGCCGATACCCGAATGGAAGTGGGATAAGCTTGACATGGATTTCATCATCGGATTGCCCAGGACCAAATCAGGATATGATTCTATATGGGTAGTAGTTGATCGCTTGACCAAAGTAGCTCACTTTATCCTAGTGAAAACCACCTATAGAAGTGCCAAGTTGGCAAAGATATACATGACCAGGATCGTATGTTTGCTTGGAGTTCCGAGAACAATTGTATCAGATAGAGGAACCCAGTTTACCTCAAAGTTTTGGAATCAGTTGCATGAAACTTTGGGAACCAGACTGGAGTTCAGTACAGCTTTTCACCCGCAAACAGATGGACAGACCGAGAGAGTCAACCAGATTCTGGAGGATATGTTGAGAGCTTGTGCACTAGATTATGGATCTAGTTGGGATGACAACTTGCCCTACGCAGAATTCTCATACAACAACAGTTACCAAGCCAGTTTGAAGATGGAACCTTTCGAAGCCTTGTATGGAAGGAGGTGCAGGACACTGTTGTTGTGGGATGAAGTTGGAGACCGTCAGTTGTTTGGACCAGATTTTATTAAGGAATCATAAGAGAAGGTTAAATTGATTAGATATAGACTGAAGGTAGCTCAGTCCCAACAGAAGAGTTATGCAAATTCAAAACGCACGAAGGTAGTCTATGAAATCGAAGACAGAGTGTATCTTAGGGTATCACCACTCCGAGGAGTTAAGTGCTTTGGAGTTAAAGGAAAGTTAGCACCATGCTTTGTGGGACCATACAGAGTTTTGGAACATATGGGAGAAGTTGCTTATAAGTTGGAATTACCCAAAGGATTGTCAGGAGTTCACGATGTGTTGCACGTTTCTCAGTTGAAGAAGTGCCATGCAGAGATGGCCGACATTCCTCTGAGAGATACAGTACCGCTGGAAGTGCTTCAGTTGGACAATGATTTGACCTATGAGGAGAAGCCAATCAGGATTCTCGAGTTTGCCAGTCGGGTTACCCGCAGCAAGGTTATTAAGTTTTGCAAAGTTGAGTGGAGCCACCATACCGAGGACGAAGCCACCTGGGAACGAGAGGAAGACCTACGCAAGGACCATCCACACCTATTTTCTAGCCAACCCGAATCTCGAGGGCGAGATTCATCTTAAGGGGGGTAGGTTTGTAACATCCCAAATTTTCAATTTGGAATGTTATACATTAGATCATCATTGCATATCATATTTTATTGCATTTTGGCTTGATCCTAGAAATTCTACGCAACTCAAGGACCTACGGAGAGAGTTGGGGATTTCATTATTTTCATATTCGAGTTTTCTCGAATTTTGAAAAGAGGATCATTTGATTTTAATTATTTTCTCTTCGAATATTTCTTTTATAAAAATAAAAGAGAGAGGATAAAATGACTTCCTCAAAATAGAGAAATATCAAAGATTTAATATAAAAATCAAATAAGATTTTTATTCAGAGTTTTATCGCTATTTTATTTGAATTAGGAAAAAATATGCGTTTTGCAAAATTGCATTTTAGGCCCAAATAAATGTTCACCTTGTCCGGCTTATTTTTAGAGGATGGGGAAAATTTATTTCCGGATTTTTGGAGTCGTTTAGTATTTCTTTTCTTTCTTTTTCTGCACGTCGGAATTATTTAAAAAAAGTGAACCAACTCCGGGCCGTACCCGAGCGGGAGTCCGCCGGGAGGGGGGCTTTTTAAGCCGCGCCGCCCAAGCCCAGCGCAGCCCGTCCGCGCCGTCGCCCCAAACCCTAACCCTAGCCCGCTGCCGCATCGGAACCGCCCCGCCGTCGCCGGACCTCGCCGGACAACACCGGACCCGAGGTAGCCGCCTTGGTTTTTGTGAGAAAACCGTTTGGTTTTTTTTGAAACCCTAGATCCGTTTTTTAGATCTGGTTCGGTTTATTTTTTCAGTCTAGTTATTTGGCGAACGCCCGCTCTTTCGTTTGTTTTAACGAACGGTTTTCACCATTTAGCAACGTTCGTTCGTTAGCCTGTTCATCAGTTTTCACCATTATTTTCGATCGCGATTTCTGATCCGATTTTCGTTTTAGTATAACTTTTCGATCGTTTATCAGAATCAGGCGGTTCAAGCGCATGGAGTTTCGTATCGAAACCCTCTGTCCGTTTGACCAACTTGAACAAGATTTTGATACAGCAAAATTTGACCTTAGTCTCGGATCTTGTTTCTTTTGCAGTTTGAGTTTCGTTGCTCCGTTTGATTTGATTCTTTTTGCAAACCGGAGTTCTTAAGTTGAACTTTATGGTTAGATCTCTTATTTGAGTTTTACCCATGCATCTTGTTTGATTGCTTATTGTATGCTTGTTTGTTTGCGATAGAACACCCGGAGTGTGAAGCGTGCTACTACGAGTCTCTAGGTTTTGCGGATCATCAACAAGGCAAGTAACACTTTGATCATATCCCTTTATCACCCAGTTTTTATGCATTAGTTTCAACCCTCAAACATTGCATGGTTACGACTTCATAACATGTGGGATTGGGAAGTAGTTGATGAGGTAGAACCTATTACCCTGTTATTATCAAACCCTTGGGAGTTACTTCTACGTATTGCTTATATTGCTATGCTATGCTCGTAGACATGGATTGGGTTTGAGTGAAACCATGAAAGATGTGAGATTGTTAATTATTAGTTCAACTTAAGGTGGCAACTTCAATACACATCTGGGTGGATTGCTTGTCGGGCACCTAGAGAATCCAGTGTTGTCCTGGGATATCCCGGAGTACCCGTGTGGTAATCCTAAGCTCCGCCACCCAGGCTCAAAGAGACCTGATATATTTCATGCTAGAAACTTCCGTGTGCAGCCACAAGCTATTATGTGTTCTAGCATAGTTGAGTAAGTTGTGTGAAAGCTCTTGAAGAAGTAGACTAGCAGATAAAGTGGGTTGTAGGTGATATAGTCTACCCAAAGTAGAGAGTTAATGCTTCTGAAAGACTGTGTCTCGGCCATCCGTTTCTCAAATACCCTGTAGTGCGAGAAATCCAACGGAGGAGATCGAGTCTTGTGGGGAAAAGTGCGCAAACCTCTGCAGAGTGTACAAACTAATCACGGTTAGCCGTGTCCCCGGTCGTGGACATCTTGAGTATCTAGTACTTGGATTATCATATGTATCTCATCACTCTAAATTAATATTGTTGGGTTGATAATTACTTTTAATTGGGATTGAGTTGGAGGAACCTTCTCAATGATGTTTCAACTACCATGATAGTTAAATAAAATCTATTCCTTTGTTCTAGGGAAAAATTGGCTTTTCGCAAAATTTTAACCGTAGAGCTTTCCACCAGCCAAATATGCGTATAGTGGTAGCATTATTATGTTCTTGCTCTACCGTGTTATATTGCCAGCATATTACATGTGCTGACCCGTTTTTGGGCTGCAACGTATTATGTTGCAGACTTTTTAGACAAGGAGTAAGGTTCATTAGGTCGTTGCTGTGCAGCTCAACTATGATGTTGGAGTTGATGGACTCACTTTATCATCCAAGCCTTCCGCTGTTATCGTATTAGATGGCCTTAAGCCATATTTAGTGTAATAAGTTCCCTATTGAGACATTTGATGTAATAAGTGTGTGATTTCTACTGTGTTATAAATCCTTCGAGTACTATGTGTGTCAGCATTACCGATCCATGGATGACACTGAAGCACAGAGACTTGACCGTTTGAGGTCGGGTTGCTACAGTCCTACACCCACCGGGAGTAGGATTCCCCCCCCCCCTTCCATGTATTAGGAGTAGGAGAAGGAAGGAGGAAAGAGGGAGAAGGAAAGGGGGGCGCCGCCCCCCTCCTAGTCCAATTTGGACCAGAGGGGGAGGGGGCACGCGGCCTACCCTAGAAGCACCTCCTCTCTTTCCATTAAGGCCCATAGGGCCCATTAAACTCCTCGGGGGATTCTGGTAACGCCCCGGTACTCTGGTATATGCCCGAACTTCACTCGGAACCCTTTCGATGTCCAAGCATAGTCGTCCAATATATTGATGTTTATGTCTCGACCATATCGAGACTCCTCGTCATGTCCGTGATCAAATCCGGGGCTCCGAACAACCTTCGGTACATCAAAACACATAAACTCATAACAGTGATCATCACCGAACGTTAAGCGTGCGGACCCTACGGGTTAGAGAACTATGTAGACATGACCGAGACATGTCTCCAGTCAATAACCAATAGCGTAACCTGGATGCTCATATTGGTTCCTACATATTCTACGAAGATCTTTATCGGTCAAACCGCATAATGATATACGTTGTTCCCTTTGTCATCGGTATGTTACTTGCCCGAGATTCAATTGTCGTATTCCTAGTTCAATCTCATTACCGGAAAGTCTCTTTACTTGTTCCGTAATGCATCATCCCGCAACTAACTCATTAGTCACAATGCTTGCAAGGCTTATAGTGATGTGCATTACCGAGAGGGCCCAGAGATACCTCTCCCGTACTCAGAGTGACAATTCCTAATCTCTATATATGCCAACTCAACAAACACCATTGGAGACACCTGTAGAGCACCTTTATAATCACCTAGTTATGTTGTGATGTTTTGTAGCACACAAAGTGTTCCTCCGGTATACGGGAGTTGCATGATCTCATAGTCATAGGAACATGTATAGTTATGGAGAAAGCAATAGCAACAAACTAAACGATCATCGTGCTAAGCTAATGGATGGGTAAAGTCAATCACATCATTCTCTCAGGATGTGATCCCATTAATCAAATGACAACTTATGTCTATGGTTAGGAAATGTAACCATCATTGATTCAACGAGCTAGTCAAGTAGAGGCAAACTAGTGACACTCTGTTTGTCTATGTATTCACACATGCACTAAGTTTCTGGTTAATACAATTCTAGCATGAATAATAAACATTTATCATGGTATAAGGAAATATAAATAACAACTTTATTATTGCCTCTAGGGCATATTTCCTTCAGTCTCCCACTTGCACTAGATTCAATAATCTAGTTCACATCGTCATGTGATTTAACACCAATAGTTCACATCTTTATGTGATTAGTTCACATCTCCATGTGACTAGTATCCAAAGGGTTTACTAGAGTCAATAATCTAGTTCACATCGCTATGTGATTAACACCCAAAGAGTGATCACGTTTTGCTTGTGAGAGAAGTTTAGTCTACGGGTCTGCAATGTAGCGACCCGACCTCAGGCGGTCAAGTCTCTATGTTCAGTGTCATCCCTGGATCCGTAATGCTGACACACACAGTACTTGAAGGATTTATAACAGAGTAGCAATCACACACCTATTACATCGAATGTCTCAAAAGAGAACTTATTACAATAAATATGGCTTAAGGCCATCCAAATAAGATAACAATGGAAGACTTGGAAGATAAAGTGAGTCCATCAACTCCAATGGCATAGCTGAGTGCATGAAAAACGACCTAGAGCATCTTACTCCTCATCCAAAAAGTCTGCAACATGATATGTTACAGCCCGAAAACGGTCCAGCACATGGAATATGCTGGCAATATAACACAATAGAGCAATGAATAGGTAAATGCTATCACTACATGCATATTTGGCTGGTGGAGGCTCTATGGGTATAATGTTTTTGCAAAAAGCCAATTTTTCCCTACAACAAAGGAATATACTTTATTTAACTATCATGGTGGTTGAAACATTGAGAATGGTACCCCCATCTCTATCCCAATTAAAAGTAATTATCAGCCCAACAAATTAATTTAGAGTGATGAGATCCACATGATAATCCAAGAACCAAATACTCAAATTGTCCATAACCAGGGACACGGCTAACCATGATTAGTTTGTACACTCTGCAGAGGTTTGTGCACTTTTCCCCACAAGACTTGATCTCCTCTGTTGGATTTCTCGCAGTACATGGTGTTTGAGAAACGGATGACTGAGACACAGTCTTTCAGAAGCATTAACTCTAACCCCGGGTAGACAGTACCAACCTACATCCCCTACATCTGCTAGCCTACCACTGGAAGAGGTCATGCAACCTACTCAATTATGCTAGAGCCCATAATAGCTTGTGGCTGCACACGGAAGTTTCTAGCATGGATAATCTTATGATCCCTTTGAGCCTGGGTGGCGGACCATAGGAGGATCACACGGTATAACCCCGGGATCTCCTAGGACTACACTGGTATAACCCCAGGTGCCCAAAACCAACAATCCACCCAGATGTGTATTAAAGTTGCCACCTTAGAATCGAACCATTAATTAAAAACTCACACCTGTCATGGATACACTCAAACCCAATCCACGTCTACTAGCATAGCATAGCAATATAAGCATAACGTAGAAGTAACTCCCAAGGGTTTGATAATGAAACACATAATAGGTTCTAAATCATCAACTACTTCCCAATACCCACATGTTAATCACATCCTAATCATGCAGTGTTTGAGGATTGTAACTAATGCTTAAAATAGGTATGAAAGAGTATCATCAATGTGTTACTTGCCTTGCTGACGATCTGTAAAACCTAGTGACTCATAGTAGCATGCTTCGCACTTCGGGTGTTCTATCGCAAACAAATAATAGCATACATAAGCAACCAAGCAAAGATGCACGGGGAAAACTCAAACAAGAAGATCTAACCAGAAATTTCAACTGAAGAACTCCGGTTTGCAAAAAGAATCAAATCAAACAAAGCAACGAAACTCAAATTGCGAAAGAAACAAGATTCGATTACTAATCTGGACAAGAGTCAAATTTTACAGTACCAAAATCTTCTTCAAGGTGTGTTAAACAGAAAGAGGTCTTTGAGACGAAGATCTAGGCACTTGTTTAACCTGATTTGGAAAAACGAGCGAAAAGATATACTAGTTCGAAGATTAGGGCAGAAATCACGATCGGAAATAATCGTGGAAAAACCCTAGAAAAAAAACTGATGAACAGGCTAACAAACGAACGTTCGCTGTCTCCAACTAACCAACGAACAACGTTCGTTAAAATGAACATACGGACGAACGTCCGCTAAATAAATAAACCGACAGAAAACTGAATGAACGGATCTATTTAAAAAAACTATATCTACGGTTTTCTAAAAAAACCAACGGTTTTCCCGAGAAAACCGGACGGCGGCGGCGGCTACCTCGGCGTCGGTGGGAACGGCGGCAGCGGGTGGCGGCTCCGGCGGCAGAGTCTCCGGCGGCGGCGGGCGGGGTCGGCGGCGGCGGGATCGGCAGCGGCGGGATCGGCGGCGACTGGAAGCGGCGCGGTGGGCAAAGGCTTCACGGTGTAGCGGCGGGAAGCGGCGCGGCGACGGGAGGCGCGGGCGGCGGCGGGCGGCGCTAGGGTTCGGGCGGGGCTAGCGGCTTCACCGGCCTTGGGCCTCGCCTAAAAAAGTCGGGTGGTGTCCTAGTCGGGCAGGGCCTGTTAGGTCGG
This sequence comes from Triticum monococcum, assembly GCA_034509565.1. Lineage (NCBI taxonomy): Eukaryota > Viridiplantae > Streptophyta > Magnoliopsida > Poales > Poaceae > Triticum > Triticum monococcum. The sequence goes on along the minus strand of CM067847.1, from coordinate 208,472,538 downwards.
TGCTCTCTCTTTTTTAAACCTGACGCAGAAAAATAAATAAAAGAAATACTAAACGGACTCCAAAAATCCTCAAATAAATTTCCACGGTCCTCTAATAATATTCTGGACAAAGTGAACATTTATTTGGGCCTCTAATGCAATTTTGAAAAACGCATATTTTTTTCCTAATTCAAATAAAATTGCAATAAAATCCAAATAAAATTTATTCATTTCATTTTAATATTTTTCCTCGAGTATTTCACTTATTTTTGGAGAAGTCATATTATCTCCTCTCATATATTTTAATATGAAATATTTCCGGAGAGAAAAATTATTAAAACCAAAATGATCCTTGCCTCAATATTTGATAAAATTCAAATATGAAGAACGTGAAATCCCCAACTCTCTTCGTGGTTCCTTGAGTTGCTTGGGATTTTCGAGGATCGCGAAACGAAATGCAATAAAATATGATATGCATGAATGACCTATGTATAACATTCCAAATTGAAAATTTGGGATGTTACAAACCTAACCCCTTAAGATGAGTCTCGTCCTCGAGATTCGGGTTGGCTAGAAAATAGGTGTGGGTGGTCCTTGCGAAGATCATTCTCTCTTTCACAAGTAGCTTCCCCTCGGTATCGTGGCTCCACTAAACTTGCAAAACTTGATAACCTTGCTGCGAGTAACTCGGCTAGCAATCTCGAGAATTTTGATAGGTTTCTCCTCGTATGTCAAATCACTATCCAACTGAATTGCTTCCAGGGGCACTCTCTCAGAGGAATATTGGCCATCTCTACATGGCACTTCTTCAACTGGGAAACGTGAAACACATCATGAACTCCTGACAGTCCTTCGGGTAACTCCAACTTGTAGGCAACCTCTCCCATGCATTCCAAAACACGGTACGGTCCTACAAATCTCGGGGCTAACTTTCCCTTGACCCCAAAACGTTTAACTCCTCGCATAGGTGACACTCGCAGATATGCTCTGTCTCCGATTTCATAGGCTACCTCCTTGAATTTTGAGTCTGTGTAACTCTCCTGTCGGGACTGAGCTACCTTCAGTCTATCTCGAATCAGCTTAACCTTCTCTTCAGACTCCTTAAGCAAATCTGGTCCAAACAACTGGCGGTCTCCAACTTCATCCCACATCAACGGTGTTCGGCATCTTCTTCCATATAGGACTTCGAACGGTGCCATCTTCAAACTGGCCTAGTAGCTGTTGTTGTATGAGAACTCCGCGTAGGGCAGGTTGTCATCCCAACTAGATCCATAATCTAGCGCACAAGCTCTCAACATGTCCTCCATAATTTGATTGACCCTCTCAGTTTGTCCATCTATCTGTGGTTGAAAAGCTATGCCGAACTCTAGCCTGGTACCCAAAGTCTGGTGCAGCTGGTGCCAAAACTTTGAAGTAAACTGTGTTCCTCTATCTGATACGATGGTCCTCGGAACTCCATGCAGACATACGATCCTGGTCATATATATCTTGGCCAACTTCGCACTTGTATAGGTGGTCTTCACTGGGATAAAGTGAGCGACTTTGGTCAAACGATCCACAACTACCCAGATAGAATCATATCCCGATCGGGTCCTGGGTAATCCGGTGATAAAATCCATGCCAAGTTTGTCCCACTTCCATTTGGGTATCGGCATAGGCTGCAGTAGTCCTGCTGGCTTCTGATGTCCTGCCTTCACTCTATGACATACATCACATATGGCTATATACTAGGCAATATCCTTCTTCATTCCAGTCCACCAGAAACGCTCCTTCAAATCCAAATACATCTTGGTGTTTCCGGGATGTATCGAGTATGGCGAGTTATGGGCTTCCTGAAGTACCAACTTCCCGATCTCTGCATTATCGGGCACATAAACACGGTCCTCGAATCACAAGGTGTCGTTCTCGTCCTCACGAAAACCTTTGGCTTTTCCTTCACTCATCTTCTCCTTTATTTCAGCAATTTCTTTGTCATCCTTCTGAGCTTCTCTAATCTTTTCCAACAATGTTGACTGAACCTCCAATGCTACAACGAAACCTCTAGGAACTATCTCCAGATGTAGCTCCCTAAGATCTTCTGCTAACTCCCTTGGCAGTCCTCATGTTACTACGGTATTGGCATAACCCTTCCGACTCAAAGCTTCTGCTACGACATTGGCCTTGCCTGGATGATAGTGCAACTTCATATCATAATCCTTTATGAGCTCCAACCATCTCCTTTGCATGAGGTTCAGCTCCTTCTAGGTAAAAATGTACTTCAAACTCTTGTGATCCGTGTACACATCACAACAGTTTCCAATAAGAAAATGTCTCCAGGTCTTGAGCACATGCACTACGGCTGCTAACTCCAAATCATGTGTAGCATAATTTAACTCATGTGGCCGAAGTTGTCTTGAAGCATATGAAACAACTCTTCCGTCTTGCATAAGTACTCCTCCAAGTCCTAAGCATGAGGCGTCGCAATACACTTGGAGATCTTTGTGTATACCCAGCAAGATTAGCACTGGGGTTGTAGTCAAACATTTCTTCAACTCCTGGAAAATTGCTTCACATTCCTCTATCCAGTGGAACTTGGTATCTTTCTTCAACAATGCCGTCATAGGCTTCGCAACCTTGGAGAAATTCTCAATAAATCTCTGGTAGTATCCCGCGAGTCCAAGAAAACTGCGGTTCTCTCCAACTGAGGTGGGTGCCAACCACTCGGTGACTGACTGGACCTTGGTAGGATCCACTGCTATATCTTCTCCTGATATAACATGTCCAAGAAATCCAACTTCCTTCAACCAGAACTCACATTTGCTGAACTTGGCATATAACTGATGCTCCCTGAGCTTCTCGAGAACCAAACGCAAATGCTCCTTGTGTTCCTCTTCATTCTTTGAGTATACTAAAATATCATCAATAAATGCCACAAAAAACTTATCCAAGAAATCCATGAACACCTTGTTCATCATACTCATGAAATTGGCAGGGGCGTTAGTCAGTCCAAATGACATAACTGTATACTCATATAACCCGTACCTTGTGGTGAATGCTATTTTTGGTATATCCTTTGCTCGAATCGTCAGCTGGTGATATCCTGATCGCAAATCGATCTTCAAAAACACTTTAGCTCCTTGTAGTTGGTCAAACAAATCATTGATCATCGGCAGTAGGTACTTGTTCTTGATCGTCACTTCATTCAACGCACGATAATCAACAACCATTCTCAATGATCCATCCTTCTTCTCAACCAAGAGCACTGGTGCTCCCCATGGTGATGAACTTCGTCGGATGTAACCTTTCTCCAACAACTCCTTAATCTGCTTCTTGATCTCTTCCAGATCATTTGCGGGCATCCGGTACAACCTCTTCGATATTGGTCCGGTGCCTAGCATTAGCTCTATCAAAAACTCAATATCTCGATCTGGTGGCATGCCTGGTAACTCCTTTGGAAATACATCGGGGTAATCCTTCACTACCGGCACTTCCTCCTGAAAACTCCTGAGAGAGAATTTATTTGAGTCCTCCTAGGCGCATGCCTAGATACACACTTGATCCTTTTTCCCTTCGGTGTGGTTAGTAGAATTGATCTACTAACACAGTCAATGTTCCCTCCATACTTCGATAACCAATCCATTCCTAGTATCACTTCCAATCCTTATGACTCCAAAATTACTAGGTCTGAGGGGAAAACATGGCTACCAATGGTTATGGGTATCCCATCACACCATCGGCTGGCCATGTACTCTGCATCGGGTGAGCTCACTAGCAAGGGTGTCCTAAGGACTAAGGTGGGTAACTTAAACTTGTCCACAAATCCCCTTGAAATGTATGAATGCGATGCACAGTATCAAATAAAACAAGGGCAATGTCGGGGGTTGGGTGCAACATATGCCAAAGGATGGCTTATCATGGTGGGAGCGAGTAGAACGTTGCCGGTGCTTGGAAACGGGATGAGGCGTAGACACGAACGCCGGCGTACTTTACCCGGGGCTCTCCTATGAGATAACACCCCTAGTCCTGCTTTCCGGGGCCTCCGCATGATCACTAACACACAAGGGGTACAATGGTGCTCCTCGAGCTGTTTGCTAGAGGTAGGGGAAGGAAAGGCTGGCCCTCTACTCCTCTAGGTCTAAGTCTAGTCCTAACCGGGTGGGAACCCTTTGCATGGGCGCCCTGGGGGTTTATATAGGCCTACCCCCAGGGGTACAATGGTAATCCAGTCGGGCGTAGGGCCCGGCTGTCAGTCTCTTTGTCCGCCGCTTCTCCGCCAGTTGCTGGGGCCCGCCACCTGGTGGGCCCTGCCGACTGGTCTGGTACGGGGCCGATAGGCCGCCTCCGCCTCTCTCGGGTCCTATCGGCTGCTGATCACTGTAGCTATGACACTAATGACGCAGGCTTGGTCAGGGGATCATGGCTACAGCCCTGCCGCCTGGCGGGCGATTACTGTAGCCACGCTGCGTCTCGTCTGGTTAATGGCGCGTGGGACCCGAGGAAAGGGCAGGCCAACTGCTGGGGGCCGACCTCCCTCGGGTCCGACTGGTGGGGCTCTAGCCGTCTTCCGGGCTCTCGCTGATTGGTGGGGCCCGTCGTCCTTGGGCCGTACCGACAGGCCGTCGTGGAAGCAGGGCTCCGCCTGCTTGTGGTGATGTTAGGAGTGGCGTGGCGCCAGTGCCGTGCCGGTTGGAGATCTCCACCGGTACGGTGCACTGTGGCCATGCCCATCCCTGGATTGGGGGGGATGGTCTATACTGTAGCCATCCCCTGTCTTGTCTTTCTGTATGAGGGCACGGGCTTCGTTGGCGCCACGGGCCGACTGCTAGGGGCCGGCTTCTCTAGAAACCGCCAACTAGGAGTCGGCTGGTCTTGAAGTCGGTCTCTGGAACTCGGCCGTCTACGGGCAGCCGGCTATTCCTTCAGCCGGCCACCAGAAGGCGGCACTTCATCTTGGTGCCTTGAGGGGCGCAGCCAGCCCTGATGTCTTGAGAGGTCCTGGGCCTCGGGTTAGCCTACCTGTGGCCCATTGCTCCGACAGTAGTCCCCGAAGCTCGTGAGGTGCCGCGGCTGAGCAGCCAAGGAGCCTCAACAGTTTTCTTCTCCGAGTGCCTAAGGTGGAGCTTCCTCCGACTTCTCCCGGGCTGACTGGCGGGAGTCGGCCACGCCTAGTCTGACTTATCCAAACTTCGAACGCGTCAGCGGGAACCCAGTGGCGTGCTAGCTAAGCCTCCAGGCCGCCACCCGTTGTGGTTATGTCACGTGGCGCCGAGCGGCCAGGCCAGTCTGCTAACCCACGCCGCGATGGGACACACCTGCGGGCAGGGCCCACCATTACCACGCCTCGGCGCGCGAGAGGATCCACTGCGGCCGAGGTGGGCGGTTGGGGTCCCCGCGGAGTTACTGCGCACAGTATTTTGCGCGATAAACGTGGGGGCGTGGGATCGTGGGCGCAGTAAATCCCACGATCGCCCCCCTCGGCTTCGCAACCCATAGGCCTATAAGTAGGGGGAGGAGGGGAGAGCGGCGGAGCACGCGTGTCCCTCCTCCCTATTCTTTCCTCCTTCCTCTCGCCGAAGTTCCCCCCAGCCACGTTGAGCGTCGTGGTGGTTCATCTCCGATGAGCTCATCTTCCAACCCCACGCCCCCCATGGCGTGCTCCGGAGCATGGGATGGCTCTGAGGTTCATGATGACCACATCGACTTCCTCCGCCAGACGCGGCGGCTCCCCATCGAGGACCACGTTAGGGTCCGCCTCGCGCCGAAGAGGGAAATTTCACCAGTGCCGAAGGAGGGCGAGCGGGTCATCTTCCACTCGCACTGCCTGCGCGGCCTCGGCCTGCCGGTGAGCAGCTTCTTCTGATCCTTCCTCGAGTTCTACGGTCTCCAGCCGCACCACCTCACCCCGAACACGGTTGTGCTGTTGTCCGCCTTCGTCACCTTGTGCGAGGGCTTCGTCAGCGTCCTCCCCACCATCGAGCTCTAGGGGGAGTTCTTCTACATCAAGCTCGGCACCCTCGTCGCGGGCGTGCCGGCTCAATGCGACGTGTTCATCGCGGTGCAGAGGCCAGCAGCCGAAAATCCGTTTGCTGACATCCCGCTGATCAAGTCGGTGAAGATGTGGCAGCGGTCGTATTTCTACGTGAAGAGCATCTTCACGGAGGGTGACTAGGTCAACTTGTCGGCTTACGAAGCCGGCCCGCCGGCTGGGAGGCGGCCCAACTGGTCGTATCGGGCCAAGACGTTGTCGCCCTCCGGAGCCGCCGCTATCGCGCGGCTCCAAGTGCTAACACAGTCGGAGGGCCTGACCGGGCCCGACTTGCTATCCGCCTTCGTGGCGTGCCGAGTGCTCCCACTACCAGATGAGAGGACGTCGGGACCCAAGTCGGCTGTGCACCAAGGAGATGCCTCACGCAGAGGTAGCTCACATGGTGAACTACCTTGCGAACTGCGAGCTCACGGAAGAGTGACGGTTTGGCAAGGAGCCATATTCACGCGCCAACCCCCCGCCTATTGTAAGTCATATGTCTTCTTTTTTGTCTCTTTGTTGCCGAGTTTGTGTTGTCTAGCTTGACCAATCGGCCTTTGAACAGAGTCCCCTCCTCCAGCCGGCAGCCGGCGCCGCGGGGCCAAAGCGCCAATTCCTCCCCGACCGGGCGGAGAGCGACATCGACGACCCCGATCTGGGGGCTGCAGCCTTGGAGGACGATGCCGAGGGAGGAGGCGGCGAAGTAGACGGCCCGAGGCTCGGAGCCAGCCTCAAGGACTGGCCTGATGATGACGCGGGGGAAGTCGCCCCACGCCACCAGCCAGGAGCCAGCAAGCCGGGCGCAAACTCGTCTGCTATGTTGGATGCCCAAGGCGGCGCAAAGAAGCACAGGGCTGCACCGAGCTTGTTCTATAGCCGGCCGAACAAGCCCCAGGGCTCGGCCGCGGCGACCAAGCGGGATGAAGCGGCCGCAAAGGCCATCCGCTTCCGCAAGGAGGTGAAGAAGCCGCAGCTGGTTTCCGCGTAAGTACCACCTTTATCTTGTACCTTCATTTTTTCCTTCTTGACTCTGTCTGAGTTTCTTCACTTTGTTTCCCTTGATCTAGGGCTCCGCTCTCTCTTGAGAAATCGGCCGCCGCCTCCATCATGGGGTCGGCGGAGACTTCCCCCACCACTCAGCGGATCGATCCGGCCGCCGACCTCCAGGAGGCGAGGGAGCGGAACGCGCGAGAAGTGCGCGAAGAGCATGAAGCCGCCCGCGTGGAGAAGGCAGAGGCCGAGAAGGCGGAGGCCGCCACCTTGAAGAAACTGGAGGAGGCCGAGGCTGCCGGCGCGGCGAAAAAGCAGGCTGAAGAAGCCGCGCGCCGCCAGTCGGTTATTTTCATCACTCCACTGAACTCTGCGCCGCTACCTCCAGAGTTCGTGGCGCAGACTGGGGAAACCGTGGGCGAGCACCCGGTCATGGAGAGGGACAGCGGCGACGTCGCCATGCCGGACATGAATGCGCCTCCACCGCCGCCGTCTGGGAGCATGCAAGGCGAGCAGCCGGCGGACCCGCCGGTGCCGCCGACTGAAAACAAGGTGGCGACGGGCCTGACTCTTGAGGTCGGCACACCGATGCATCGCCAACTTGCAAAGGCGGCCTCGGCGCCACACCCGCTGGTGACTGGCGCCGCGAGCTCCTCGATCCCGGACACGAGGCGACCAGCGTCGCGCCCCCAGGGTGGGTGCAGGTTGGCGGGATAGGCCCTCTGAACAAGCCAATGCTGGACGTTCAAGCAAAACTACGCGTCGAAGCCGACGCCATTAAGAACTGCAACAAGGCGTATCTGGTGTCGTGAGAGGCCATCCGGGTATGCTTCTTCTTTCTTCGTTTTTAACTCTTGTATTGCTTCGTGGGGGTGCGTCAGCGCACCCACTGGGTGTAGTCCCCGAGTTCCGGGCCGGCTGCTGTGCAGGCGGCACGGAACTTTACCTAGCAGGCTCTGAAAGCCAATATCATTGCTACAGGATTATCATAACTTCAGCGCGGTCGCCTACAACTCCAGGGTCCAGGAGTTGGATCAACGGGGTGCCGACTTGTCGGAGAGCCAGAGTAAGTCCTCTTATTTCTGCGCGGGTGCACGGGCGCACCTGCGGGCTGTAGTCCCCGAGATCCGGGCCGACTACTGATTAGTCGGGCCGGATCTTCCTGGCGACTGTTCTTGTTTCTGTTGATTTTGATGAGTCCTTTCTCCATGGGGGCGCGCTGGCGCACCCGCGGGCTGTAGTCCCCGAGATTCGGGCCGACTGCTGAGCAGTCGGGCCGGATCTCCCCGGCGACTCTAGCCTCTTCTCTGTTGGCAACTGATGCCTTCCCTTCTTCTTTTCTTCTGCAGAGGCTAACGCCATCCTTCAACAGCAAATGGGTGAAGCCAACGCCACGCTGCATGCCAAAGAGGCGGCTGCAGCAAGCTGGCTGAAGAACGTGACCGGTTGGCCACGCAGCTGGCGGAGCAGGCAGAGCTTCTCCAGAAGACCCAGAAGGAGGCAGAGGACAAGGAGGCGGGTCTTCTCGCCGAGTTCGAGATCGAACGCTCCACCTGGACCGACAAGGAGGCGATGCTGACGGCCGGATTTGGCGAAATCGAGGATTTGGTTGATGGTAGGCGACCTTCTTTACTCTTCTTTTAAGTCGCCGGCCTCTAGTTAAGCTAGCTTATTTCTCTTTGTTCTGACTCTTTTGCTTAATCCTGGCAGACTTCTTTCCAGGCCACTCTGGTGCCGCCAACCAGGCTATCGAGGCCGACCGCGAAGAACGAAGGGCGGGGGGTGAAGAGATCGCCAACAATGCCCCTCGCACCATTCGCGAGCAACTTCTCAACATCCAGGCCCGTCTTCGTCCAGCTCATGGGATGCTGTGCCGCCTTCAGCATGTCGGCACCCAGGCGATCACTACCTTGTGGCCTGACAGGCCGGCCCCGTGCACCCCCAGCCGGACTGCCGACTGGCTGGAGGTGGCGGCGTACCCTGGGCTAGATCTAGCCCAGTTGACCACATTCCGGCAGGAGGCCCAGGAGGAGCTGCTGGAGGTGGAGGGCGAACTCATCAAGTGGGCGGTGGCCATCGTCGAGTATACCGACACCAGCGTCTTCATCCCGGAGCCGGCTGAGGATGGCACCGAGGCACCGCTAGAGTGGTTTGGGCTAAACCCGGAGGATGGCGAAGACTCGATCGAGGTGATCGACTCCAGCGACGAGGGAGAAGATGAGGAGGAGGAGAGGAAGGCAAAGAGGAGGTGCCAAAGGTCGGAGCGGACGGCCATCCCCAACTCGATCGCGCCTCCAGCAATGAGCCACGCCCGAACAAGCCGGCTGCCGCTGAAGGGGACCAAGCGGGAACCGACCAGCCGGCTGCTAGACCAGCCGGCACCACCGACTCCACCACTCTGCCGAACCCGTCCACCGATCCCTAGGCTGCCACTTAACTTTTTATTTTTCCCTGTTTATTAGTCTCAACGAACTTTGTTAGCTTCGCACAATTCCACCCGTGGGGTGTACTTTGAAACTTATGTTGGATGTCGGCCAAGGGCCTTTGATGTGTAAATATTTTATCCGAGTTCTACTTTTCCTTGACTTCTACTCTTTAAGCTTTTTCCTTCGCCGCCTTCCCTTGGTTGTCGTCTTTCAAGTCAAATAGCCGCTCTGCGGACTGTGGCTGGGTCAAGTACTTAGCCACTTTGGGAAGGCAAGTACTTAGCCGGCTAGAGTTTCCTTGGCAAGTTAACTAGAAGCCGGCCAGCCGGTTGCTCGACAACCGGTTGGTGAGGTGAGAAGCCGGGTTGGACTATGTAAATGCCTTAAGTCCTTCACCATTTTTCATGTAGGCGCCCTTTTCACCTTGACTCCTACCGACCGAATAGCTGCTCAGCAAGCTGCGGCCTCTTGGTAGGAGAAAGCTAGGGTGCCGACACACTACTTGTCCGGCTGCAGGAAGCATTTCATAGTACAAGGCGGAAAGTCCCCGGGTCAACTGGTCGAACTCGATGCCAGAAAGATTAATGAAATGATACAAATCATAGACGTGACACTTGTTTTAAAGATAAAGAAGGGCAGTCCCCGAGCTCTACTCGGGGGACCCGGAGTCTTCGTACTTAATACAAAAGTCGACGTGATACATACTGTTTTCAACTATAAAACCTTTGAAGGAGATTCGCATTCCACGGACGCTCTGTCTCCCTGCCGGAGTCATCTCTTTTGCGTGCTCGAGGCTTCTGAGCATCGATGAGGTAGTAGGAGTCGTTACCCAACACCTTGCTGACGATGAAGGGGCCTTCCCAAGGTGTCGAGAGCTTGTGCTGGCCGGCTGTTCGCTGGATCAGTCGGAGCACAAGATCTCCCTCTTGGAAGGATCTTGGCTTGACCTTTCGGTTGTAGTATCGACGCAGACTCTGCTGGTAGATGCTGGACTGGCTGAGTGCCAGCAGCCGGCCCTCTTCCAGCAGGTCGATGCCATCTTGTCGTGCTTCTTATGCCTCCTCTTCAGTTTACATGGTGACTCGAGGGGAGTGGAATACTATGTCCGTCGGAATGATGGCTTCGGCGCCGTAGACGAGGAAGAATGGGTGAAGCCGGTTGACTTGTTCGGGGTTGTGCGCAGACTCCAGAGGACGGCCGACAGCTCATCGAGCTAGCAGTCGGCTGACCGCTCCAAAGGCTCGACCAATCGGGGCTTGATGCCAGACAAAATAAGGCCATTTGCTCGCTCCACCTGGTCATTTGATTGCGGATGAGCAACGGACGCTAGGTCCAGTCGGATGCCCTGCGTCGTGCAGAAACAGGCCAAGGCACCTTTGGCGAAGTTCGTGTCGTTGTCGGTGATGATGCTATGTGGTATGCCATACAGGACGGTGATGTCGGAGACGAAAGTCACAGCAGTCGGACCATTCAACTTCTTGATTGGTTTTGCTTCTATCCACTTGGTGAACTTGTCCACCGCGACAAGCAGATGAGTCAAGCCACCTCTTGCCATCTTGAATGGTCCCACCATGTCCAGGCCCCAGACGGCAAAGGGCCAGGCTATGGGAATAGTCTTGAGTGCAGAAGCCAGCTGATGAGGCTTTGAACGAAACATCTGGCACCCTTTGCATTTTTGGACCAAGCTCTTGGCGTCTTCCAGGGCAGTTGGCCAGAAAAAACCATGGCGGAAAGCCTTGGCGACAAGTGCTCTTGAAGCCGCATGGTGGCCACATTCGCCTTGATGGATGTCTTTGAGAATTGCTTGGCCTTGCTCTGGCTCCATGCAGCGCTGGTAGACACTAGTGACACTGCGCCTCGCAAACTCTCTGTTGACTATGGTGTATGCTACTGCCCAGCGTTGCAGTTCCCGGGCTGAGATCTCATCAGTCGGCAGCTGTTTGTTTACCAAAAAAATTGAGGATGGGTTGGGCCCATGAAGGTGTTGCAATCTCTTCGACTGCCAGGACTGCCACTTGTACGAGGGCGGCTAGGTTGGGAGGCGGCGGGTTGGAGTCAGATGCCGCTGCCGCTTGCTGAGTTGATGAACTCCCCGGGCCGATTGCTGCAGTCCCCGGACCAGGCTCTAAAGTCCCTGGACCGGGTGCAACTGCCGCGGCCCCCAACCCACCTGCCGGAAATCCCGTGTCGGCTGCTGGAGCTCTCAAGTCGGATCCGACTGCTTCAGGAGGAGCTAGCACGAAGATAGAATCCGACTCTGGCGATGGCTTGACAGACGGCTTGAGGAGGCGTTGTAGGGCGACACCGGTCGGTATTGCTTAATGGGTGGAGCCGATTCGTGCCAAGGCATCTGCTTGCTCATTGTCATTTCTTGGCACATGGAGAAACTCGCACCCCTTGAAATATCCACTGAGTTGCTGTACGAGGAAGTGGTAGCTCACCATGTTTGCATCTTTGGCATCCCAGTCGCCTGATGACTGCTGGACCACCAAGTCAGAGTCACCATAGCACAGGATCCAGTGAATGCCGAGCTCTTTGGCAAGCCGGAGCCCGTGAATGAGTGCCTCATATTCAGCGACGTTGTTGGAGGCGGCAAAATGGATTTGCAGCACATATCTGAGCTTGTCGCCTTTGGGAGAGGTGAGGATGATGTCGACTCCCAGACTGGTGCGCATCTTGGAACCATCAAATTGCATCCGCCAATGGGTGGAGTCGCGGGCACTAGTGGCAGGTACTGGGTCTCGGCCCAGTCAACGAGGAAGTCGGCCAGCGCTTGTGACTTGATGGCGGTGCGAAGCTGGTAGTAGATGGTGTAGGGGGCCAAATCGGTGGCCCATTTGACCACTCGGCCTGAAGCATCCCGACTTCCAATGATCTCGGCCAGTGGAGCTGTGCAGACCACAGTGATTAGGTGCTCTTGAAAATACGGCTTCAATTTCTTGGCGGCAAAGTGCACGCCGTAGCACATCTTCTGGTAGTGGGGGTGGTTTTCCTTAGAAGCTGACATCACTTCACTCAGGTAATACACCAGTCTCTGGACTGGTAGTGCCTTGCCTTCCTCATTGCGTTCTACCACCATGACTGTGTTGACTACTTGGCTGGTGGCGGCGATGTAGAGGAGCATGGGCTCCTTAGGAGTCGGAGCCGCCAGGACGGTCGGAGTAGTCAGCATCTTTTTGAGATGGAGAAAAGCTTCATCCGCCTTGTCGTTCCACTCGAAAAAAGTGGTCTTCTTCATGAGCTGGTATAGGGGAAGAGCCTTCTCTCCCAGCCGACTGATGAAACGGCTGATGGACACCAAACAGCCGGTGAACTTCTCACATCCACCAGTCGGGTGGGCACTTCCATCCTCTCGATGGCCTTGATCATCACAGGGTTGCACTCTATGCCGCGCTCTGAGACCAGGAATGCAAGAAGCTGGCCGGCTGGTACTCCGAAGACGCATTTCTCTGGGTTGAGCTTGATTTGAAATCGGTGCAGGTTCTCAAAGGTCTCCTTGGGGTCTTCCAGCAGCGTTCCATGCTTCTCCGTCTTCACCACAACATCGTCCACATAAACGTGGGCGTTTCTGCCGAGTTGTTTGAGGAGGCACTTCTGCATACAACGTTCAAACATGGCGCCGGCGTTCCTCAAGCCGAACATCATGGTCAAGTAGTAGAAGGCTCCAAATGGTGTGATGAAGGTGGTCTTCAGTCTGTCGACCAAGTTCAGCTTGATCTGGTGATACCCTGAGTATGCATCCAAGAAACTCAACAGCTCGCATCTGGCTGTGGAGTCTATCACTTGGTCAATTCTCGGCAAAGCAAACGGGTCTTTGGGGCAGGCTTTGTTGAGGCTGGTGTAATCAATACACTTGGGCCACTTCTTGTTTTTCTTCAGCACAAGGACCGGGTTGGCCAGCCACTCTAGAAAGAACACTTCCATGATGAAGCCGGCTGCCAGCAGCCGGGTTATCTCTTCTCCATGGTATCCTGATGCTGCTGCCGCCATCTATTAGAACTCGGGAAAAGCGAGCAGCTCGCCTATCAGTGGCAAAGGTGGCATCCATAACCAGGGCGTAGGAACCGAGATTAGGCATCACCACCGGGTGGTCGGCTCTGCTCCAGTTGATGGGCTTCTCGGACCAATGCATGAACTCGAGGGTCTCTGATACTACTGCATTCACTTCTTGCTGTCGTAGCCGTCTACTATGCTTGTCGTCAGCCACGCTGGTGAACACGACATAAGCTCTGTGCTCCTCAGGATACTCGTCTTGTATGGCTCCGACTGGTCGAACCACCGGCTGCTGGGGGGAGGAGGTGGCGGCTGCCCAGCAGGTGGAGGAGGCAGAAGGCCATCTCCCTTGGTGATCCTGGTGAGCCAATGGCACTTCCGAGTGGTGTGGTTTGACAGCTTCGCGCTACTGTGGAAGTTGCAGGGCGCGTCAAGAGTCTGCTCATACGAAAAAGCAGGTAGCCAATTGGACTTGTCGCCCTTCTGGCGCTTGGATGGAGGCTGCCCCTCCGACTGCTGGTCATTGACTGTCGCCACCTGCCGGCTTGTGGAAGCCGGCTGCATGGCCTTGCGCTTGTTGTCGCTTGGTTGTTGGCGCCGACTGGCGTCGCCAGCCGGGGTCCGGGGAGCCTGAGGGGCCACTTTGCCAAATGCATCAACTTGGATCTCTGCCTTCATGGAAGAGTCGGCCGTGGCATATTTATTGGCTATGATTAGCAGCTCGTCGAGGGTCGTCGGCTCGTCGCAGAGAAGTCGGTGCTTGAGGAGGGTGCCCTCCCGGCACCCAGTAGTGAAGTACTCGATCGCCTGCACCTCGTGCATGCCTTCGCAAGAGTTGTGGAGCTCGGCCCAGCGCGTGAGGTAGTCGCAAGTCGACTCACTGGGGCCTTGTACGCATAAGGAGAGCTGGCGAGGTTTGGGCGGCCGCTTGTACGTGCTGGTGAAGTTGCGGATAAAAGTTTTGGTGAAGTCGACCCAGTTGTTGATGCTGCGGGGCTTCAGGCTGTTCAGCCATGTCCAGGCTGTGCCCTGGAGCATGAGCGGGACGTACTTCATAGCAACGCGCTTGTTGCCGTTCGCGATGCTGACGGCTGTGGAGTAGTCGACCAGCCAGTCCTCCAGCTTCATGGAGCCGGTGTACTTGGGCGTATCTCTTGAGAGCGTGAACCCTTTGGGGAAGGGCTCGTCTCGAATGCGGGGGCCAAAACAAGGCGGACCCAGCTCATCTTCCTCTTCTAGCGCCAGAGATCGGTGGAGACGGTCGATCCGGAGGCGGGCATCGTTCTCTCCAACTCCCTCTCGGCGGCCAAGGCGGTCGCCGAGTGTTGGGTGTTCAACAGGCGGTGGGGAGACGCGCCTTTCCCTGTGAGGGGGAGGAGGCGGGCAGTCATCCCGTCATTCCACTGCTCTTGGGCGGCCGTCTTGGTCGTGCTCAATGGTGATGCGAGTCCGGCTGCGGCGGGCAGCCGTCTCCTTGTCTCTTCTTCCACGGATGCCACCAGTCGGCGTCCGAGATGTCGCGCCTTGATCTCTGCGGGGAGGCAGATCGTCGTTTTGCCGGTGTGGCGCCTCAGTACGGCAACCGGCCTCGTGCTGCTCAGCGGCTGCGTCGAGGAGTTGCTGGACGCGCTCTACCATCTGGCGACGCTCGTCGCCCTCGAACTTGTCCAACTCTTCTGCCGCCACCTGGGCAGCTCGGATATTTTCCGCAGGCAAGGCATAGACGGGGCGATCTACCCCGAACAGGCTGGCGATGGCCACGCCACGCTGCCGGACCGCGCCAAGGCGGGTGGGCCCACCAGGAGCTGGCGTGCCGCCCATAGCGCGGTCCATCTTGCGCTGGTAGGCCTCCGATAGGCGTCTCATGCTAGCCAGCTTCCTGGCACCCTTGATGTCAGATTTCGGGTTCTGACAGACCCTTGAGGTTCGAACACTGGGGTGCGTGTGGAGGTTTCGCCTTCTACCTACCTGCGCCCCACCGCCACGCTAAGATCTAAGCTATGGAAAGAACAGCACAAGAGACACGGAGTTTATACTGGTTCGGGCCACCGTTGTGGTGTAATACCCTACTCCAGTGTGTGGTGTGGTGGATTGCCTCTTGGGCTGATGATGATGAGCAATACAAGGAAGAACAGCCTCGCGAGGGTCTGTTCTTGGCTGGGGCGATGAACTGCTGGGAGGAGTTCAATCACCCCTTCTCTCTCTCTCTCTCTCTCTCTCTCTCTCTCTCTCTCTGTGTGTGTGTGTGTGTGTGAGTGTGTGTGTGTGTGTGATGCTACTCGATCCGATCCCAGCTTGTTTCTGGGTTGGCCGATTCTAGATCCCCTCTACCCTGGGGGTGGCTAGTCCTATTTATAGGCAAAGGCCCTGGGCCTCCTCCCAAATATTGAGTGGGAAGGGGGCCAACAATTGGCCATTTTGAAGGGGAACATCTGATACACTTATCCTAACTAAAGTTGGTCCCTGCCTGCCAAAGGCTCTAGCGGTGACGCTGGCTTGGGCTCCACAATGACTTCCTCACTGCCGTTGGGCTGGTCTTGGTCTCGTTGCACCGAAACGGGTGCCTTTGCTTGATGCTCTCGCCTGCGCTTGCTCCCTTTGCACCAAAGAGGAAAGGGGGACACTATGCGGGCTGGCGCCCGCCTGGCACCCTTGGTCGTCATGGCTTGCGTCACGGGCACCGCGTGAGGTACCCCACCTTGATCTCTCCGCCTCCTCGCGAGCCAGTCTGATGAGGCCGTGCCTGAGGAAGCTTCGTGTCGTCCGCCCTGCGAGGCTTAACCCCTCGCGAGGGTCTTGGGTCTGTGTTGATGAAGATGGGCTGTGCTGGGCCCCTCCTCGAGCCACGCCGCAGGCAGGCAAGTTTGGGGACCCCCATTCCCAGAACACCGACAGTAGCCCCCGGGCCCAAGGCGCGCCCGGACTTGGCCGTGCAGGGAGGCGAAAGGGCAAGAGCAAAGCGCTGCGGTTCCTAACAGCCTGCGGCCTTGGGCGCCGCGTGGCGGTTGATTGGATGTGGGCGTCTCCGCTTCCCCACGGCGCCTCGGCAACTGCACGGATTGGACAAGTCCCTGCATGCAAAGCGGTCATGATTACCTGTGATCGTGGGGGCCAACGGTTGGCCCTCGCCGGCTATAAGTACGGATCGGCGCGTGCCCTTCCAGCTCATCCCCCCTTGCTTCTCCTTCTTCTTCATGGCCCCATCGAGGAGGTTGTCACATCCCTAGTTTCTGGTGTTGCCTAGTGTTTCCATCTTGCTTGCATCATGTTTAATTTTTCTGAAAGTTGAATTGGGGAAAATGGAAAGCCCCAGAAGTCTTTTATAAAAATGATCAACACTACAAATTGTTTCAAATAAACCCAAGAAAATGTTCCTGTCAAGCTATAAAAATATTGTTGTGTGGCTTTGTATAAGTCCACTTAGTTGACACAACTATTTTCATGAAGTTTAAAATTGATTTAGTATTTTACTAAATCAGGAACAAATGTCAGAAACATAGAAAATAGAAACAAATAAAAAAAGGAAGGAGAGACTTACCTGACGCCCACTTACCTAGTAGCCCATCCGCAGCCCAACATTGTCTAGCCAGCAGCAGCCTAGCCCACCGCAGCCGCCGCCGTCTTCAACCTCCTGCCAGTAGGCAGGAGGGCGTGTGCCCGACGCGCGCGCGCACACGCCGGCCACCTCCTGCTTGCCTGCACGCCGCTGGATTCACCTGAGGGCGCCACACACACCTCCGTCGACCCTTTGCACCTCCTCCCTCCTCGCAGCTCTCTCCCCTCCCCTCGCTCTCCCGAAGCCGAGCGGAGCTCGTCGCCGTCGTACGCCGTAGACGCGGCCTCCGTGCTCCCCTCGCCTCCCCGACGTGTCCACGAGCATCGCCACGCCTCCCTCATCCTCTCCGTCCAGCCACGCCTCGTCAGAGGCCTTGCATCGACGCCCTCTTCATCATCTTCGTCGCCGGCCACCGGAGATGCCTCTCGCCGCCCCGCTCGCTCCGGTGCTTCCCCGAGCACGCCGAGGCCACCTCTGCATCCACCGTGAGCCCCTGCCCCTAACCCCCCTCCTCCATGCCTCGGCTGCGCCCCCTAGCCGCCATCTCCACCGGGCCCGAGCACTCTGCTCCGCCGGCGACGCCGTCGTCGTGGCCACAGCCACGTGGGCTCAAAACCGAGTGCATCACCGCATTTGCCACACTCCCAGGAGGCCGTAGCCCCTCTCCATGCCCCTGTTGTGCATCCCAGCGCCGAACCCGAGCACGCCCGAGCTCCGGCCGCCGCGGCCGAGCTCCCCGCCGTCGCCTCCGGCCGCCCCAGGACCGGCTGGCGCCACCATCCGACGCGCGCTGGTCTGGGCTCTCGAATGAGCCCAACCACGCTGCGAACGGGGCCCCAGAGCCCATTCCCGCTACCCTCTGCCGCGTCTGGTCATCGCCGGCGGCTAAACGCCGGTGGTTTAGCCCCGGTTGACAAGGGGTTTGACCTCCCCTGACATGTGGTCCCAGGCGCCTGCTTAATTAGTGATTAGGTTTAGTTAGTGTTAATTAACTTAGCTAATTAGATGAGCCACTAACATGCGGGCCTGCCCTGCTAATTACCCTAGAATTAGGACTAACAAAAATTAGTTAGTCTAATGACACTGACCAATGGGCCCCACTGGTCAGGTTTGACCTGGACCGTGCCCCGTTGACCTGCTGACGTCATGACGATGTCATGCTGACGCAGTAAATCACTTTCTGGATTTAGGTTTATTCAGAACATTCCAGAAAATTGCCTAAACTTCTAAAAATCATAGAAATTCAACCGTAACTCCAAATAAAATAAATTATATATGTAAAATTATCAGAAAAAATCAAGGAATCCATCTGTACCCTTTTCATGCATGTTTGAACAATGTTTGTCCTCTGTTTTGGACAAAACAAATACAGGGCATTTAAATAAACATATATGGCGTTGGAATTTGAATCTTGCATTCAAACCAACTTCATTTAAATCATAACTAGATGCATTAGCTCAATCACAGCATATTGCCATGTCATGATCATGCATCATATTGTCACATATGCATTGATTGTGTTCTTCTCTTTTGCCTGTGTTTGTCCCCCTTCAGTAGACGACGTTCCGACGATGTGTTCGATGACACCGATGAAGAGCTATTACTATCTTCAGAAGTGCCAGGCAAGCAAAACCCCCTTGTTCATTCCGATACAATCCCACTCTCTCGCTCCTGCTCTCTTTTAGTGCATTAGGACAACAACGATTCAACTGTTATATGTTGCGGTAGTTGAACCCCTTTCCTTTGCATGACCTGTCATTGCCACAGTAAATAGATGAAACCCACTAGCATGAGTAGGAGTTGTTTGAGCCCTGATGTGCCTACTCATTCATGCTTGTTTGTCATGCCTGCTATTGCATAGAGTCATGTTAGGTCTGGTTCATCGGGGATGAATCGGAGGTGTGTAAACATGTCCTACGGTGTGTGAGCTAAGTGTGTGAACACGATTTGGTAAAGGTAGCGGTGAGAGGCCATGTAGGAGTACATGGTGGGTTGCTCATTGAAACCGTTCTCAGGAACTGAGTTCTGTGTTTGTGATCCATGAAACAGCTACTACCACACTTTGGGCCCTGAAATATGACCCCGCTCGACTTACTGACCCCTCTCGTCCTCTGTCCAGGAGTTGCAACTAGTTTCTGGTGTTTATAGGATATGTATTGGCGGCCGTGCGTAGCGCTGACCCTACGGGTGGGCTATGATGTGGTAGATACACTGTGGCCGGGTATGTCGGGCGCCCGTTTGGCTTCTCGGGACCCTGTACACATCGTTTGGGGCCGTTGAGGACACCCCGGCCGGATCTCCTTGCGGATGGAACCCGAATAGGCGATAAACCTGGACTAGAGACTTGTGCGGTTAGTCAGGTCGTGGTCTACACCCACGTCGGCTTTCGCTTGAAGTCTGTCGAGCACATGTCGTGTGCAGACGCTAAGTGGTGGAAACATGTGTGACGAAGTACACCCCTGCAGGGTATAAAACTATTCGAATAGCCGCGTCCGCGGTAAAGGACTTCTGGGTTGCCTATAACAGTTCATAGACAAGTGAAAGTGGATACTCTAAAACTCGCAAGATAAGTGTGAGTGCTATGGATGGCCTTCTCGTAGGGAGACGGGAGCGGATCCATAGTGGTGTATTGAATGGTGAATATGTGGACTCGTGTGCGCAACCTCAAAGAGTTGCTTGCTGTCGTAGTTCGGGTTAGCCACTGAGTCAAAGCAGGCTTGCTGCAGTTAAACTCCACTACCCCTTGTTGATACCGATGCATATGTAGATAGTTCTGATGTAAGTCTTGCTGGGTACATTTGTACTCACGTTTGCCTATTTTATGTTTTGCAGAGAGATGTCAGTCTTGCTAGTAGTTCCGTGTGGACTTCGACGTTTAGCTTGATACCTCAGCTACGATCTTGTGCCCTCGGTAGGATCTGGTAGATAGTCAGGCTTCTCAGCCTTTTTCATTTGTAGATATCTGTACTTAGACATGTTAAGCTTCCGCATGTGCTTTGCATTGTATGCTATGATTGTTGGGTCATGAGACCCATGTCTGTAATATCTCGCTCCTCGGAGCCTAATGAATAAATACTTGAGTTGTAGAGTTATGTCATGATGCCATGTTGTATTTACACATATCGAGCGTATTGTGTGTATGATTGAAATGCTTGGTATGTGTGGGATCCGAAAATCTAGTTGTTTATCCTTGGCAGCCTCTCTTATGGGGAAATGTAGTCTAGTGCTTCCATGAGCCATAGTAGTCCGCTACAGCCTGGTTCACCAGAGTCCTGCTAGTCCAGCACTACTGTTCAGGACACTTGACTGGTCGGCATGTGTTTCACTTCGTTCCTGTGTCTGTCCCTTCAGGGAAATGTCACGCGGTGACATCCGGAGTCCTGCCTAGCCTACTACAGCCTGGGTTCCCAGAGTCCTGTTAGCCTGGTGCTATAGCCCGGATTCACACGCTGCTGACCGACATGCTCGATGTGATTCATGTATGCCTGTCTCCATAGGTTAGTGCCGCTTTGGGTTAACGACTAACCATGTCGGCCCGGGTTCTCTGTCATATGGATGCTAGCAACACTATCATATACGTGAGCCAAAAGGCGCAAACGGTCCCGGGCCATGGTAAGGCGACACCCGTGGGAATACCGTGCGTGAGGCCACAAAGTGATATGAGGTGTTACCGGCTAGATCGATGTGACTTGGAATCAGGGTCCTGACAGCTTTGGTATCAGAGCCTGACTGCCTGTAGGATTACCAAGCCAAACCGGTTGAAGTTGTTTCTAGAAATGCTTTAGTTATGTAGGGGAATTGATTGTGGAAGGGACGTAAGGCTCTTTTTACTCCTTACCTTATGTCCTTCTGATCTGAGTCAACCTCTTCTTTTCTACGAGGTTAAGAACTAGGCCTTCTCATCTATCTATCAAGATGACGTGTTACTAAACCGTCGTTGCCTAGGAATGTTGGGTTTAAGCCTCAGTTCCGTTCCTATTACTTCCGTATGTTGACAGTTGATATCACAACCTTGATATTGTGTTGTTGGGTGGTTATGCCACCATTTTGCAGGATGTCTCAAATCTTTTTGAGCATTTACAGTCGCTATGCTGTCTGAGTCATCCCAGGTTTCTAAGTAGTCTGATGCATTTGCAAACCCCTTCCTCTTGTTCCTGATGTCCATTTGGGCCAGATTAATCACAGGAATCGGTGAGTTGAGGTACTTTGTTGCCTCGACATATATGTTGGAGCTATTACTATGACCCTAGGTGTTTTAGGGAGTCACCTAGTGATCTAGCCATGTTTTGTATCCCCAGTGTGTGATTCTGGCCATTATTCTCGAAAGCATCCCGTGATGCCATGTAGTGGTAGGTATTCTATTCATGGGTTCCTGAACCCGAGATTCACCCTACTTACCTCATGTTGATAGTGTTTGATAGTTCCTTTACGATATTAGTAACCTTGCGACAGCCCTCGAGGTCCGTGGTATTTCTTCCTTCCAAATACCATGAACCGTTAAGGCAGAAGTTCTTTGAACCAAAATATCACAATCAGAGTACCCTTGAGGATTTCTCCATTCATAATTGTGATTCTGTCAGTTCTACCTTTCTGCATGGGTTATCCAGAAGAAACCTGTTGAACTTGATTCGACATACTAATCTATGCATCCACAACTCAGGAAGTTATATGTTCCTTTGAGTTGTCCCTCTTTAGTTGTGCATTCGGGTTATCGGTGCTTATTTTTCTCGTGGTCCGTCGAGCCGTTCTATTTCAGAATGACTAGGAGAAACAAACTCCAGTACCTCATCCATATCTAGGATTGGATCAAAGCAGTTGTATTCTGCAGATCAAAATGCCAATCCAGCTTTTGATTATGATCTACCCTGAAGTATTGCCCTCTTTATGTCAGGAATATCATAGGAATTGCACAACCTCCTATGAACTCTTGATATAGTGATACTTCTCGCCATCATCGTTCATTCCTCGGTCCCGCGCTGTCGCAACCGGAATGCCGACAAATGAATCGTGATGTGTGAAATCAATACTCCGAGCAACTCGTTGCTTGGTAGTAAATGGACAATTTCTCATTCTTGGCGTGTTGGTTATTGAACTACCATTCTAAGATTGATCATGCTACCTAGTCCATATTTCCGGGTGCACTCATAGACCAAGGAGTTAGGATTGTGACAATCCCTCGCTCCTTGATCATATCGTCTTGCCTTAAAAGCAAGATTGTTCTCGATCTTAATAACATATCGGTAGTTCGTGATTTTCCGAATATCTTCTCGGAAGTATTACCCGATTGTCACCTGACCGCTATGTTGAGTTCGTGATCATGTTGGTTTTCCTCCAAACCACCCATTCTCCAAGAATCTGTGTTGGATACCCTGAGCTAGTTGGTTAATCTAAACAACAACTTGGAGAGTTGGAAGATGAAAGCTTGTCCGACTTAGTTCATCACTAAGGGATATCCTTGTGTGTGTGTGTGTGTGTGTGTGTGTGTGTGTGTGTGTTGAAGAAAGATGATATCTTCATCGACTGATCCCCATGATCAGCTGTTGAATCTATTATCTTGTCCAAACCTTGATTTGAGTGTGGGCTATCATCAAATCAAATCAGAACCAACGATGTTCGTAATGTTGTCTTACTTACGGTTGTCCCTCGAGCATACACC
Source organism: Triticum monococcum (assembly GCA_034509565.1). Lineage (NCBI taxonomy): Eukaryota > Viridiplantae > Streptophyta > Magnoliopsida > Poales > Poaceae > Triticum > Triticum monococcum. Next base: position 208,449,934 of record CM067847.1, on the reverse strand, counting down.
ATTATATCTTTGGTATAACCAATACTATCACATTGTTCACATAGTGGTGGAAGTCCAGTGATATGGAAATTCTGATGAGTTGCTGTTGAGCCCATCAGCGGCATTTTGTCTCCTCCATGATTGTGTTGAACATCCAGCTAGTGTTGGAAACTTGTGTAAGCATTTTCTTCACGCCCCATTCATGAAGTATATGTTTGGATGAAAGAAGTGACTTCCTTTGATTCACGTGCATTTGATGTAAGTTGCCTCCGTGAATTCGGGAAAGTTTGTTTTGCTTCCTCTGGAATCATCCCAAGTCAGTCATGCATGTGCGAAGTACTCTATGGTCTGATAGACTGATCATCTTCATTCCATATGTATCCCTAGCACACCAAGCCACTGATTGACTTGTTCAGGGAGAAGAAGTTCTCCATAAGAGCTAATCATATGACTTATGCAAGGACTTCGATATCCTTGATGATGGTTCCCAACCAGGACTCGGTAGTGTTTCATTGTAAGACCACCATGTGGTCATGCTTGTCTGGGACAGCGTGTTCACATGTGTTAGCAGAACCAGCTCATGTTTTGGAGCTTACTACCATAGTCCATTTCCTGAGAATCTCGCAATGTCATCTCATCGATTTGTGTTGCAAACTTTCATTTCTTTCTAGCCTCGATGAGTCTGTAATATCCTGACACCAACCAGGTCTGAATCTCAGGCAGATGTGATGGTTGGGACGTTTTCCCAAGAGCTATAATATTGGTCTCTCTTTAACCCGGTAAAGTGGATGTTGTGGCCAACACACCCAGCCGGAAGACCTATTATTGTAGTATCTTGATTGAGTAAGTTGGCCACCTTCCCGTAAGGATTACGTAGGATTTACTCCAGTAGTTATTCCTTATGGATTCCTGAGCTCCCGGAGTCTGACATGCTACTTGATGTTCTAGATACCAAACCATTTCAATGAATGGGTTAGGCTAGCACATCAAGGAGAACATTAGAAGCGGAGCGCAAAATGTCTCTCGGTCGATCATCCAGATTTTTATCCCTTGGCCTCGCTAAGGTGAAATCTGAGAAAGTGTTATCTTTCTTTGCATCTGCATCTTCCACCGTTATTCATCATGGTAGCATGTTGTGTTGCTAGGATCCTTGACACGGATATTGGCAAAACCTTGATTAATACGGAAATGCTCAAGTTCTTGAGAGCACGCGTAAGCACTAGGATTATCGTCGGCATTAACTGGGATCCGTTCTCAGTTTCTTCGATTATGCCATAACCTTTCAAATAGTGGAATCTCTCTCTACTGTTGGGTTTCTCCCCAGTTACTAGAATCATTCCCAGCATTTGCATTTTGTTCCCAGCTTGCACCTCCCTTGTGTCATCCTACTACAGACTACCCTTCTCAGTAATTACTGATCAGGATCATCTTCAAAGTGGTCCTACCACAGGTCTATTTCCGATGATAAGCAAATCATCCATCGCGTTTTCTTCAACAAGGTAGTCCACATCATCCATTCTAGTATGAGTATGCCATTTCTTCAAGCTCCTTCACGCGATCGTTTGTGATTGCCTCAGGCTGGTGAGAAGAGTTTCAATGATCTTTGAATCAAAAGTAATTCTTTTTGCCACTTAAGGGAATATTTCTGCGAGTCACCTTCTTTAAGATGTCTCATTATGGTATCATGGCAATTATCTCCTCGCTACTTTGAAACCGTGCACCATCTTACTCCAACGTGGAATTGTTGCCTATCCAATTGAACCTTTGTAATTTACCACTTTCCATTGCTCCTGATGTGTGTGCTATGTCTCAACTCAAGAGATGTTCTTCCGTCTCATTCCGTGAGCTGATCTTGAGTGCTCGATCTTCGAGGAGATCGATTCCTGTAGGGTTTTCCTTTCTTTATGTCGTCATCATGTTGGATGGCTTCTCGGAGCAAGACGATCAGACACAGATGGTGATTGAATCAACGCCTTTATGAAGTGCAACCTGGATCGTGAAGATTATGTTAGTTTGTGTTCCCCCTTCATCTTACCCTACACTTGAATCTCGGGGCGAGATTCTTGTTTAGTAGGGGTGAGTTGTCACATCCCTAGCTTCTGGTGTTGCCTAGTGTTTCCATCTTGCTTGCATCATGTTTAATTTTTCTGAAAGTTGAATTGGGGAAAATGGAAAGCCTCAGAAGTCTTTTATAAAAATGATCAACACTACAAATTGTTTCAAATAAACCCAAGAAAATGTTCCTGTCAAGCTATAAAAATATTGTCAAGAGGTAAAACTCAAACCAATATTTTTGGAGTCTCAGAAATATTTATTTTGGGCATTTGGAATTAATTCAATAACTATTTGAATTGGATTTATATTTATTATATGTATAAATATATGTTCAGTAATTCTGAAAATTGTTGTGTGGCTTTGTATAAGTCCACTTAGTTGACACAACTATTTTCATGAAGTTTAAAATTGATTTAGTATTTTACTAAATCTGGAACAAATGTCAGAAAAATAGAAAACAGAAACAAATAAAAAAAGGAAGAAGAGACTTACCTGAGGCCCACTTACCTGGCAGCCCAACACTGTGCAGCCCAGCAGCAGCCTAGCCCACCGCAGCTGCCACCGTCTTCAACCTCCTGCCAGTAGGCAGGAGGGCGTGTGCCCGACGCGCGCGCGCACGCGCCAGCCACCTCCTACTTGCCTGCACGCCGCTGGATATATCCGAGGGCGCCACACACACCTCCCTCGACCCTTTGCACCTCCTCCCTCCTCGTAGCTCTCTCCCCTCCCCTCGCTCTCCCGAAGCCGAGCGGAGCTCGTCGCCGCCGTACGCCATAGACGCGGCCTCCGTGCTCCCCTCGCCTCACCGACGTGTCCACGAGCATCGCCACGCCTCCCTCGACCTCTCCGTCTAGCCACGCCTCGTCGGAGGCCTTGCATCGACGCCATCTTCATCGTCTTTGTCACCGGCCACCGGAGATGCCTCTTGCTGCCCCGCTCGCTCCGGTGCTTCCCCGAGCACGCCGAGGCCACCTCTGCATCCACTGTGAGCCCCTGCCCCTAACCCCCCTCCTCCACGCCTCGGTTGCGCCCCCTAGCCGCCATCTCCACCGGGCCCGAGGACTCTGCTCCGCCGGCGACACCGTCGTCGTGGCCACAGCCATGCGGGCTCAAAACCGAGTGCATCACCGCGTTTTCCACACTCCCAGGAGGCCGTAGCCCCTCTCCACGCCCCTGTTGTGCATCCCAGCGCCAAACCCGAGCACGCTCGAGCTCCGGCCGCCACGGCCGAGCTCCCCGCCGTCGCCTCCGGCCGCCCCAGGCCCGGCTGGCGCCGCCATCCGACGCGCGCTGGTTTGGGCTCTCGAACGAGCCCAACCACGCTGCGAACGGGGCCCCAGAGCCCATTCCCGCTGCCCTCCACCGCGTCTGGTCATCGCCGGCGGCTAATCGCCGGTGGTTTAGCCCCGGTTGACAAGGGGTTTGACCTCCCCTAACATGTGGGCCCAGGCGCCTGCTTAATTAGTGATTAGGTTTAGTTAGTGTTAATTAACTTAGCTAATTAGATGAGCCACTGACATGCGGGCCCGCCCTGCTAATTACCCTAGAATTAGGACTAACAAAAATTAGTTAGTCTAATGACACTGACCAGTGGGCCCCACTGGTCAGGTTTGACCTGGACCGTGCCCCGTTGACCTGCTGGCGTCATGACGATGTCATGCTGACGCAGTAAATCACTTTCTGGATTTAAGTTTATTCAGAACATTCCAAAAAATTGCCTAAACTTCTAAAAATCATAGCAATTCAACTGTAACTCCAAATAAAATAAATTATATATGTAAAATTATCAAAAAAAATTCAAGGAATCCATTTGTACCCTTTTCATGCATGTTTGAACAATGTTTGTCCTCTGTTTTGGACAAAACAAATACAGGGCATTTAAATAAAAATATATGGAGTTGGAATTTGAATCTTGTATTCAAACCAACTTCATTTAAATCATAACTAGATGCATTAGCTCAATCACAGCATATTGCCATGTCATGATCATGCATCATATTGTCGCATATGCATTGATTATGTTCTTCTCTTTTGCCGGTGTTTGTCCCCCTTCAGTAGACGACGTTCCGACGATGTGTTCGATGACACCGTGAAGAGCTATTACTATATTCAGAAGTGCCAGGCAAGCAAAACCCCCTTGTTCATTCCGATACAATCCCACTCTCTCGCTCCTGCTCTCTTTTACTGCATTAGGACAACAACGATTCAACTGTTATATGTCGCGGTTGTTGAACCCCTTTCCTCTACATGACCTATCATTGCCGCAGTAAATAGATGAAACCCACTAGCATGAGTATGAGTTGTTTGAGCCCTGATGTGCCTACTCATTCATGCTTGTTTGTCATGCCTGCTATTGCATAGAGTCGTGTCAGGTCTGGTTCATCGGGGATGAATTGGAGGTGTGTAAACATGTCCTACGGTGTGTGAGCTAAGTGTGTGAACACGATTTGGTAAAGGTAGCGGTGAGAGGCCATGTAGGAGTACATGGTGGGTTGTCTCATTGAAACCGTTCTCAGGAACTGAGTTCTGTGTTTGTGATCCATGAAACAACTACTACCACACTTTGGGCCCTGAAATATGACCCCGCTCGACTTACTGACCCCTCTCGTCCTCTGTCTAGGAGTTGCAACTAGTTTCTGGTGTTTATAGGATATGTGTTGGCGGCCGTGCGTAGCGCTGACCCTAGGGGTGGGCTATGATGTGGTAGATACACTGTGGTCAGGTATGTCGGGCGCCCGTTTGGCGTCTCGGGACCCTATACACATCGTTTGGGGTCGTTGAGGACAACCCGGCTGGATCTCCTTGCGGATGGAACCCGAATAGGCGATAAACCTGGACTAGAGACTTGTGCGGTTAGTCAGGTCGTGGTCTACACCCACGTCGGCTTTCGCTTGAAGTGTGCCGAGCACATGTCGTGTGCAGACGCTAAGTGGTGGAAACATGTGTGACGAAGTATACCCCTGCAGGGTATAAAACTATTCGAATAGCCACGTCCGCGGTAAAGGACTTCTGGGTTGCCTATAACAGTTCAGAGACAAGGGAAAGTGGATACTCTAAAACTCGCAAGATAAGTGTGAGTGCTATGGATGGCCTTCTCGTAGGGAGACGGGAGCGGATCCATAGTGGTGTATTGAATGGTGAATATGTGGACTCGTGTGCGCCACCTCAAAGAGTTGCTTGCTGTCGTAGTTCGGGTTAGCCACTGAGTCAAAGCTGGCTTGCTGCAATTAAACTCCACTACCCCTTGTTGATACCGATGCATATGTAGATAGTTCTGATGTAAGTCTTGCTGGGTACATTTGTACTCACGTTTGCCTATTTTATGTTTTGCAGAGAGACGTCAGTCTCGCTAGTAGTTCCGTGTGGACTTCGACGTTTAGCTTGATACCTCAGCTACGATCTTGTGCCCTCGGCAGGATCTGGTAGATAGTCAGGCTTCTCAGCCTTTTTCATTTGTAGATGTCTGTACTCAGACATGTTAAGCTTCCGCATGTGCTTTGCATTGTATGCTATGATTGTTGGGTCATGAGACCCATGTCTGTAATATCTCGCTCCTCGGAGCCTAATGAATAAATACTTGAGTTGTAGAGTTATGTTGTGATGCCATGTTGTATTTACACATATCGAGCATATTGTGTGTATGATTGAAATGCTTGGTATGTGTGGGATCCAACAATCTACTTGTTTATCCTTGGCAGCCTCTCTTATGGGGAAATGTAGTCTAGTGCTTCCATGAGCAATAGTAGTCCGCTACAGCCCGGTTCACCGGAGTCCTGCTAGCCCAGCACTACTACTCGGAACACTTGACTGGCCGGCATGTGTTTCACTTCGTTCCTGTGTCTGTCCCTTCGGGGAAATGTCACGCGGTGACATCCGGAGTCCTGCCTAGCCTGCTACAGCCCGGGTTCCCGGAGTCCTGTTAGCCCGGTGTTACAGCCCGGATTCACACGCTGCTGACCGACATGCTCGATGTGATTCATGTATGCCTGTCCCCATAGGTTAGTGCCGCTTTGGGTTAACGACTAGCCATGTCGGCCCGGGTTCTCTGTCATATGGATGCTAGCGACACTGTCATATACGTGAGCCAAAAGGCACAAACGGTCCCGGGCCATGGTATGGCGACACCCGTGGGAATACCGTGCGTGAGGCCACAAAGTGATATGAGGTGTTACCGGCTAGATCGATGTGACTTGGAATCGGGGTCCTGATAGAGGTTCTCGGCCACAGAAAAGGGGAAGGCTCGTCAGGTTGAGCCTGCCTCTCCCCCGCCAAAGCGCGGCCGAGGGCGCCCTCGCAAACATCCTGTGGCCACCACGGCAGCTCCCCGCGGCCATGGAGATGATTTCTAGCACGGTGACGGGCGGACTGCTGCGGACGGGGGCTGCACTTCGGTCGCGCGTTCCCCGAGGCCGCGCTTTTGCGCTGTAGAGCTGCTGCCGGAGTTCGTTGTGCGATCGGCAGAGCCGACTAGCACCCGGCTTCAACTTCCTGGCTTCCTCCTCAGCGAGCTCCCGGCCGGCGCCCCAGGCGGCCTCTGGCTTCAGGCAGACGGATGCTGCAGCCAGGCCTCATGGGCTTCACTAGAGGTCTCCGCAGCCGGGAGCCTGGCCTTGACCCGTGGTTGGCAGACGTTTAACCGCGCGCGTGGCCTGAGCCGTCGGTGCACCCTGCACTTCAAGTTTGACGGCGATGCCACCCACTATGTGAGGGTGTTTGGGGAAGATGGTCGCCGCGTAGGGTGCTGCCCTGAGGACGACGACCGCGGCCGGGAACCCAGCCCCGACGATGGTGGAGAGGACAGCGCTCGCGTGATTGGTGGCGCTCAGGGTTCCCCAAGCTTCACCGGTTCTTCTTCAGGCGGTGACTCTCCTAGCGGTAGCCTCGGTCAGCCTCCACGCCGTCGTACCTTCTTGGGAGGTGGTAGCTTGTCTGCCCGCCATCGCGCCTCGGTGAAGCGCGAGAGGGAGTCTGCCTGAGCCCCGGAGGCAGCACGAGTCTTCCCTGCAGGCCGGTGTGAGGCGAGCTGTGCTTGATATGTTCTTTCCTTTCCTTTTTCCTGCGTAAAAAGACAGTAGCGTGGAGCCCCGCGGGGGCGTGTTTGGGTTATCGCTATTAATCATCGCTTTGCTTCCGTTATCGTGCCTTCCGGCTACGTGCCCGCGCGTGGATAGTTCCCGGCCCCAGCCGTGGGGGGCGACCGACCCAGGCCTTGTGTTCGTGTCGCGGTGCCCGTGGGGCACGGACTGGAGGGGTGCTCCTGTAATGGACCTAGGTCGCGAAACCTTTGAACGACTAGGACAGGAACACTCGCGAGGGCGCTCAGCCGCCCCCCTCGCGAGGCCTTGCATAAGAGAAATTGAGGCAGGAGAGTGAAAAGTCGAAGAACCACAAGCCAAAGACGGCAACAGCTTCAATAAAACTTCGAATGAGAATGACCAAGCCAACTGCGGAAAGCAAATGAAAAAGCCGCGTCCGGCACCTAATCTAGTCTTCGACGTCTTCTCACCAGCGCAGAGCTAAGTGCTGCCACTGGGCGTGGGAGGGAGCCCCAGGGCCTGAGGCCGGCGCTCCTGAGACTCCGGGGCGTGTACAGCCCCAACTCATTATTACGTGAGAGTGTCACGGGCGGCGAGCTTCACAGGCGTTGGCCTTCTTCACAGTCTCTGGGCCTTTCTTGGGGGAAGCAGGCTTCACGGGCATTTGCCCTCTTCACAGGCTCCGGGCCCTTTCCAAAACGCGACAGCTTCACAGGCATTCGCCTTCTTCACAGGCTCTGGGCCTTTTCCAAAACGCGACAGCTTCACAGGCATTCGCCTTCGTCACAGGCTCTGGGCCTTTTCCAAAACACGACAGCTTCACAGTCATTCGCCTTCTTCACAGGCTATGGGCCTTTTCCAAAACGCGACAGCTTCACAGGCATTCGCCTTCTTCACAGGCTCTGGGCCTTTTCCAAAATGCGACAGCTTCACAGGCATTCGCCTTCTTCACAGGCTCTGGTCCTTTTTAGGGGTAGGACCTCCGAAGGTGCTGGATGTTCCATGCGTTCTGGACCGGCACCCCCTCCTGAGTCTCCAAGCGCGTGGAGCCGGGCCTGGAAACATGAACAACCTTGAACGGGCCCTCCCACATGGGAGAGAGCTTGTGCAGTCCCTCCCTGGAGAGAACCCGCCTAAGCACGAGGTCTCCTACCTCGAGAGTTCTGGGGTGGATGTTGCGGCAGTGATATCGTCGCAGTGCTTGTTGGTACCTCGCCGCTCGCAACCCGGCTTCTCGGCGACATTCCTCCCCCAGCACGAGGTCCATCCCCCGCATGGCATCCTGCTGCGCCTCGTCGAACGCCAGGACCCGCGCAGAGCAACGTCTGACCTTGTGAGGGAGGACCGCTTCGGCTCCGTAGACCAGGAAGAACGGGGTCTCTCCAGTCGGCTTGGTCACGGTTGCACGGATGGACCACAACACGGACTGAAGCTCGTCATACCAACCTCTGCCGCAGGCCTCCAGCTTCTTCTTGAACGTCCTGGTCTTGAGGCCCCTCAGGACCTCTGCGTTGGCTCGCTCGTCCTGGCCGTTGCTTCGGGGGTGCGCCACCGAAGCGTAGCATATCTGCGTTCCAAGGTTAGCATAGTATGTTTTGAAGAGGTTACTGGTGAACTGCGAACCGTTCTCTGTGATGATGTGGTTCGGCACCCCGAACCAGCTCACGATGCCCCTGATGAACTTGACCACGGAACCCGCGGGGATGGTGCGGACGGCCTCTACTTCAACCTACTTGGTGAACTTGTCCACGGCGATGTAGAGGTAGCGGTAGCCCTCTGGCGCCCGAGGAAACGGGCCCAGGATGTCCAGCCCCCAGACTGTGAATGGCCACGAAAGGGGTATAGTCTGCAGGCCTCCTGCCGGCTGATGGATCTGCTTGGCGTGGAACTGGCAGGCCTCACAAGCTTTCACCAGTTCGACGGCGTCATTGAGTGCGGTGGGCCAATAAAACCCACTGCGGAACACCTTGTCGACAAGGGTCCGTGATGATGAATGATGTCCACAGTCTCCACCGTGTATATCTTCCAGCACTTCCTTTCCTTGCTCCCTGGAGATGCAGCGCAGGGATACATCGTTTGGTCACTTCCGGTAGAGCTCTCCATCCTTGATGCAGTATGCCGTGGCCTGCCACGCCACACGCTCCGCTTCCTCCTCCTTCTCCGGCAGGGTCCCTTGTGTTAAGTAACTCTGGAGCTCCGTGATCCAGCACCCCTCCTGAGGTTCCATCGTCAGGAGCAGGCGTGCTCCTGAGGCCGGGCCACAGACCGGGGCTCCCAAGGCTGGTGGCTGGGGGAGCTCCTCCCAAGGCTGAGCCGTGTTTGACAATGACGGCAGGGCTGAGGGCTTGAAGAGCCGCTCCTTGAAGACGCCAGGCTCCTGAGGTAACCGCCTGGACGCCTGTTTGGCGATGTCGTCGGCCTCCTGATTGGTTCCACAGGGCACATGCTGCAACTCCAACCCCCAGAACTGCTTCTCCATCCTGCGGACCTCCGCAAGGTAGGCTTCCATGTTCTCATCTTTCGGCTCGTACACCTTGTTGGAGAAATTGACAAGGAGCTATGAATTGCCCTTGATGGTGAGGCGTTTCACCCCCAGGGCAGCTGCAGCCTTCAAGCCCGCTATTAAACCTTCATACTCCGCTATGTTGTTGGAGACCTTTTCACCTTGCTGGAAACAGAGCTGTACAATGTAGTAGAGCTTGTCCTGAGTAGGCGATATAAGCACCGCCCCAGCCCCAGCGCCATGCCTGGAGAATGCCCCATCAAAGTACATGACCCAGCCTTCTAGCGCCTCGCTTCCGGGGGAGAGGGACCGATCCTCGTCGGCCTTGAGGCCTGGTGCCTCCGTCCATTCTGCCACAAAATCCGCTAATGCTGCTCCCTTGATGACTCTGGTCGTGCTGAATTCGAGCTGAAATGCTTGCAGTTCTATGTTCCACTCAGCGACCCTTCCAGCTGAGTTAGGGCTCCTGAGCACTCTCTCCAGGGGGTATGACGAGACGACCTTGATGGGGTGACCCTGAAAATAGTGTCGCAGCTTACGCGAGGCCACCAGTAGCGCGAGGAGGAGCTTTTGAGGCATGGGCTACCGTGCCCTCGCGTCCCGCAACACCGTGCTGACGAAGTACACTGGGTGCTCAACGAGGTTGAGTGCATCAGTGCTGGTGGCGCCCTCCGGAGACCATGGCGCCTCCTGAGGCGATGAGGCCTCCTGAGGCTGGCCATCTGGGAGAGGGGCCTCTTCCGCCTCCGGTGCACTCCTCTGCGGCGGCTGATCCTCCTCAGTCACGGTGGCGGTTTCTGTGGGCCTTCCTTGTTCCTGTCTTGCCTTGTCCCAGGCTGCTGCTATGGTTTTGATTCGATGCTCCTCCCTAACCGCCACCAGGGCTGCGTTGGCGGAGTAGGGAGTGGCGGCGAGGTAAAGCACCAGGGGCTCTCGAGGGCGCGGAGCCACCATGACCGGAGGGCTGGTCAGATATCTCTTGAGATCTTGGAACGCCTTGTCGGCCTCTTCAGTCCATTCAAAGGGCCCCTTTTTCTTCATTAGCTGGAAGAAGGGCAGCGCTTGCTCCCCCAACTTGGAGATGAAGCGCCCTAGCGCGGTCACGTGCCCAGTGAGCTTCTGCATTTCTCTGAGGGTCTTTGGTGGGCTCATGTCCTCGACCGCCTTGACCTTTTCCGGGTTAGCCTCGATGCCTCGGTGGGACACGAGGAAACCCAAGAGCTTGCCCGAGGGGACTCCGAACACACACTTCTCAGGGTTGAGCCGCAGGTTCACTGCGTTGAGGCTCGTGAAGGTTTCCTCTAGGTCTTGTATCAGGGTCCTGGCCTCCCGAGACTTCGCCACAATGTCATCGACGTAAGCCTCAACATTATTCCCGAGCTGCGGGTCCAAGGTGATGTGCATCAGCCGCTGAAAGGTCGCCCCTGCGTTACGCAGCCTGAATGGCATGCATGTGTAGCAGTACACCCCACACGGGGTTAGGAAGGCTGTCTTTTTGACGTCTTCTAGCGCCATCTTGATCTGGTGATACCCAGAGAAGGCATCCAAGAAGCATAGCAGGTCGCATTCTGCGGTGGAATTGACGATCTGGTCGATGCGCGGGAGCGGGAACGGATCTTGCGGGCATGCCTTGTTGAGGTTGGTGAAGTCGACACACATGCGCTCCTTCCCTCCCTTCTTTGGCACAATGACAGCGTTGGCCAACCAATCCGGGTATCGGACCTCGCGAATGACCCCAGCGGCTTCTAGTTTGCGGGTCTCTTGGACGATGAAGGCCTGCTTTTCTGTGGACTGCCGCCATGCCTTCTGCTTCACAGGGCGCATGTTGGGGCACATGTTGAGGTGATGCTCGATTACGCTCCTAGGGATCCCCGCCAACTGGCCAGGCTCCTAAGCTAATACCTTCTTGTTTGCGCGCGGGAACCTGACCAGGGCCTCCTCCTGCTCAGGTTCGAGGTTGGCGCCTATGGTGAAAGTGGCGTCGGTGGACCCGTCCTCATCGACGGGTATCTGCTTGGTTTCTTCCTTGTCTTGGGTGAACAACTATTTCTTCTTGGCGGGTGCAGCCCCCTTGGGCTCGGGGGTCTTTGAGTCGGCGGGCTGTGCCGACGCCGCCATCTTGAAGGCGAGCTTGAGCACTCGCAGCGCATCTCCGGTGTCCCCGTGCATGGTTAGGACACCGCTGCTCCCGCGCATCCTCATGAGGTTGTACGCCGGGTGCGTCACGGCCATGAACTGGGCCAGCACTGGGTAGCCGAGGATGGCGTTGTAGGGGAGGCCAATGGGAGCGATGTCGAAGTCGACCAGCTCCATAAGGAAGTTGTTGTAGGTGCCGAAGCTTACTGGGAGCCGGATCTGTCCCAAGGAGCTGGATGATCCGCCCCCAACGCCTGAGAAGGGCCGGCTGGGTTGCAGCCGTTCCAGGGGTATGCAGAGGAGGTTGAAGGCCTCAACCGAGAGCACGCTAAGGCCTGCACCACCATCGATGAGAGTTCTGGTGACGGCCACCCGGCAGATGGTGGGGGTGCACAGCATGGGGAGCGCACCCGAGCAGGCCGAGTTGGAGGGGTGGTCCTCCGAGCTGAACGTCAGGACGGCCTTGGGTGCCTCCCGGTCCGTGAGAGCCCCCTGCCGCGTGGAAGCGGCGCTGACCCGGCGGATGAACGGCTTGACGTGGTGACTTGTAGGCGGCGCCTGCGAGCCGCCTAGGAGGGTTGCGACGACCGGGGGTGTTGGTGTAGCGTGGTGGGCGGGGAAGAGGCTGCGGAGCTCTTCCCAAGAGGCCATGGAGGCTGCCGGCAGGTGGAGCAGCCATGCGCGCGGAGCGCCGGTGAGGGCCATGGGGAGCCAGTTGACCATGACCCTATCGTCACCTCCAGCTTCGAGGATGGCCTCCTCGTACGCCAGCAAGAAAGCCAGCGGATCATTCGCGCCGCCGTAGCACGGCGGCGTCGTTGGTTTGAACGTGTCCGGCCACCGTACCCATTGCAGGGCTGGTGCTAGGGCTCGGAGCCCCCTGGCCCCCGTGCTGGCGCCGGCGGCCGGAGCGGGCGACGCGCTACTCATCGCGAGGCACGTCGTGGCGGTGGCGGAAGGGAAAACTCTGGTGCACCCCTACCTGGCGCGCCAAATGTCGTATTTCGGGTTACGACAAACCCTTGAGGTTCGAACACTGGGGTGCACGTGGAGGTTTCGCCTTCTACCTACCTGCGCCCCACCGCCACGCTAAGATCTAAGCTATGGAAAGAACAGCACAAGAGACACGGAGTTTATACTGGTTCAGGCCACCGTTGTGCTGTAATACCCAACTCCAGTGTGTGGTGTGGTGGATTGCCTCTTGGGCTCATGATGATGAGCAATACAAGGAAGAACACCCTCACGAGGGTCTGTTGAACTGCTGAGAGGAGTTCAATCACCCCTTCTCTCTCTCTCTCTGTATGATGCTACTCGATCCGATCCCAGCTTGTTTCTGGGTTGGCCGATTCTAGATCCCCTCTACCCTGGGGGTGGCTAGTCCTATTTATAGGCAAAGGCCCTGGGCCTCCTCCCAAATATTGAGCAGGAAGGGCGCCAACAATTGGCCATTTTGAAGGGGAACATCTGGTCCACTTATCCTGACTAAAGTTGGTCCTTGCCTACCAAAGGCTCTGGCGGTGACGCTGGCTTGGGCTCCACAATGACTTCGTCCCTGCCGTTGGGCTGGTCTTGGTCTCGTTGCACCGAAATGGGTGCCTTTGCTTGATGCTCTCGCCTGCGCTTGGTCCCTTTGCACCAAAGAGGAAAGGAGGACACTGCGCGGGCTAGCGCCCGCCTGGCACCCTTGGTCGTCATGGCTTGCGTCACGGGCACCGCGTGAGGTACCCCGCCTTGATCTCTCTGCCTCCTCGTGAGCCAGCCTGATGAGGCCGTGCCTGAGGAAGCTCCGTGTCGTCCGCCCCGCGAGGCTTGACCCCTCGGGAGGGTCTTGGGTCTATCTTGATGAAGATGGGTCGTGCTGGGCCCCTCCTCGAGCCACGCCGCAGGCCGCAGGCAAGCAAGTTTGGGGACCCCCGTTCCCAGAACACCGACACTTGACGAGTTGGATGCGGCGTGCTTCCAGCATCTCGGCGTCAGCGTCTTCTGGGATGGGCGCCGTCAAGTCTTGGAGTGACGCATCGAGCGGGTCATGAGCACCCCCGCCGGAGTGCTCGCTGTGGCCGACGACTAGCACTTCCGTGATGGCGCTTTCACCGCTCTTTGCGCGAGGAAGAGGCTCGTCGTAGACCACCACATGGGAGGGGAACGTATTGAGCGAAGATGTGTCGGAGTTGACCAACATCGGGTCGGTGGAGCCAACTGACTCCAAGTCAGCAGCAGGCTCGCTGGCGACGTGGAGTTAATCGAGGAGGCCCACGAGGCGGCCTTCGGGGGCACCAGTGCCCGTGTCGGACGCGGGCTCGTCAGAGAGGCTAATCTCGCCAACAAGATCGGCGAGGCAGCTCGTTGCGCAAGTGATCTCCGCACCGTGCAGCGCCTCGGCGCAGACGCCATCCGGCGTGCCGGGCTGGCTGCGCTCGCTAGGAAGGAACAGGGTTCCTGTCCAGAACAGGTCTCCGGGAGACGGTGCACCTCGCCCCATGGTGGGCGCCAAATGTCGGGGGTTGGGTGCGACATATGCCAAAGGATGGCTTATCATGGTGGGAGCGAGTACAACGTCGCCAGTGCGTGGAAACGGGATGAGGCGTAGACACGAACGCCGGCGTACTTTACCCAGGTCTGGGGCTCTCCTAGGAGATAACACCCCTAGTCCTGCTCTGCGGGGCCTCCGCATGATCACTAAGACACAAGTGGTACAATGGTGCTCCTCGAGCTGTTTGCTAGAGGTAGGAGAAGGCAAGGCTGGCCCTCTACTCCTCTAGGTCTAAGTCTAGTCCTAACCGGGTGGGAACCCTTTGCATGGGCACCCTGGGGGTTTATATAGGCCTACCCCCAGGGGTACAATGGTAATCCATCCATGCGTAGGGCCCGTCTGTCAGTCTCTTTGTCCGCCAGCTTCTCCGCCAGCTGCTGGGGCCCACCGCCTGGTGGGCCCCGCCGACTGGTCTAGTACGGGGCCGATAGGCCGCCTCCGCCGCTCTCGGGTCCTGTCGGCTGCTGATCACTGTGGTTGTGACACCAATGACGCAGGCTTGGTCAGGGGATCGTGGCTATAGCTCTGCCGCCTGGCGGGCAATTACTGTAGCCACTCTGTGTCTCATCTGGTTAATGGCGCGTGGGACCCAAGGAAAGGGCGGGCCGCCTGCTGGGGCCGACCTCCCTCGGGTCCGACTGGTGGGGCTCTAGCCGTCTTCCAGGCTCTCGCTAATTGGTGGGGCCCGTCGTCCTTGGGCCATACCGACAGGCCGTCATCGGAGCAGGGCTCCGCCAGATTGTGGTGATGTCAGGAGTGGTGTGGCGACAGTGCCGCGCCGGGCGGAGATCTCCGCCGGTACGGTGCACTGTGGCCACGCCCGTCCCTAGATCGGGGGGCGGGGGGATGTCTATACTGTAGCCATCCCCTCTCTTGTATTTCTTGATGAGGGCACGGGCTTCGTTGGCGCCACGGGCCGACTGCTAGAGGCCGGCTTCTCTAGAAGCCGCCAACTAGGAGTCGGGTGGTCTTGAAGTCGGTCTCTGGAACTCGGCCGTCTATGGGCAGCCAGCTATTCCTTCAGCCATCCACCAGAAGGCGGCTGAGGGAGTCCTGGATTAGGGGGTGTCCGGATGGCCGGACTATACCTTCGATCGGACTCCTGGACTATGAAGATACAAGATTGAAGACTTCGTCCCGTGTCCGGAAGGGACTTTCCTTGGCGTGGAAGGCAAGCTTGGCGATACGGATATGTAGATCGCCTACCATTGTAACCGACTCTGTGTAACCCTAGCCCTCTCCGGTGTCTATATAAACCGGAGAGTTTTAGTCCGTAGGACGAAGGACGATCATACCATAGGCTAGCTTCTAGGGTTTAGCCTCTCTGGTCTCATGGTAGATCTATGGTCTTCCTGCCCGATCACTTTTGATCGAAGGGACCACCCCACTAGCATCCGTCATGGCGAATTCGCCGCATTGGTTCTAGACCCAATTATTGACGGATTTCACCTCACTAGGGTCCTTATGGATGGCGGCAGCAGCCTGAACCTGCTTTATCAGGATACAGTGCGGAAAATGGGCATCGATCCCTCGAGGATTAAACCCACCGGAACGACCTTCAAAGGCATCATACCAGGTGTAGAAGCCAACTGTACAGGCTCAGTTACACTTGAAGTGGTCTTCGGATCTCCGGATAATTTTCGAAGCGAGGAGTTAATCTTCGACATAGTCCTGTTCCGCAGTGGCTATCACGCACTGCTCGGGCGAACCGCATTTGCCAAATTCAATGCGGTGCCGCACTACGCATACCTCAAGCTCAAGATGCCAGGCCCTCGAGGCGTCATCACGGTCAATGGAAACACCGAACGCTCTCTCCGAACGGAGGAGCATACGGCGGCTATCGCAGCGGAAGTACAAATCAGCCTCTCAAGGCAATTCTCTAGTCCAGCCATTAAACGTCCGGACACCATCAAGCGCGCCCGGAGTAACCTACACCAAGACCGCCCGGCACGTTCAGAGCAAGCGTAGCAATGCAGCCCCAACCCCAGCCCTCGCGAACTTGCGAAAACATTGCTGCGTGTACATAACTACGCTCTGGAAATACCATGGGCACAGGGGGATGGGCACCATCACGGCACGCCCGAAACGTGGCTTAAACCGCACTAGGGGCTGCCGATTTCTTAATTTTCTCTTATTTTCAGGACTCAATTCTTCGAAAGGCTTGTCCGGCAATACAATTGCCGCACAAACGATACAACCAGGGAAGCAGAAAGCTACGCCGCACTACGGAACTCTAAGGTGATCTCTATAACGAGCAGTATACCTGTTTCGCATAACATTCCGCAGCTCGCCCCTGGAAAGGACATATTTGATAGTCCCATCTTTTTCTTATCGCACTATTCGTATCGTTCTGCTTTAATAGCAGCTTTTTTAAAATAAACAATGCATAGCTTCCGTCTATTATTGCATTACCTTTTTTTACGAATATATGTTCATTAATGACATGTTGCACCCGTACACTTTGGTACGGACAATACGCCAAGGGCTTAAGTACCCCACAACAAGGTGTGAGAAGTTCGAACACTTTCACAAGTGCGGCACCCCGAACTTATAGCATTATATGCATCGGCTCCGAATCATGTCTTGGGTCAATAGTTGGGTTTGCCCAGCTCCTATGTTTTGGTACCTTACGTTACGTCATATCGGCTAAGGTAGCACTAGGAGAACTACTGCGATTGTGCCCCAGTTGACCTGGGCTAAGCACCTCAGTAGAGAAAGCTAAAACTGACTGTCATGATGAGGCGAGAGCTGGTCACTATTCGAGAGGTTTTCGAGTCCCTAAAGACTTATGCCGCCTAGAGCGAGGAGTCGGCTTTGTTCGGCCTAGGCATGGATAGCGCCCCGAACTCGGTCTTCCGAACACTAGGGGCTTCGCCGAAATTTAAAATTATAGAATTCTATGGCTAAGTGAGAGTGTTCAAGCACTATAGTCCGATTGCCTTGTTCGTTGTGTTGAGCGCCTCCCTCGAAGGACCCAAAAATGGGAAAAAGAGCGCTCATGTTTATCCCGAACACCCCAGCACTCGTGCCATGGGGGCAGAAGCCGACGACTCGCCATCTCTCAAATTTGATAAACGGCCGCACAGAAGGTAATATTTTAAATTCAAAAGGCATTGCTTAGCGCACATGAACAAGTTTTCAGCGCACAGGACAAAACGAGCGAGTTCACTGAAAAAATTATATTCATGGAACATTCATCCGCCACAAGGCGGGCACCCTTCAGAACGCCCTCATAATACACCTCGGGCTTGCGATGCTCCTTGCCCGGCGGTGGCCCATCCTTCACAAGCTTCTCAGCATCCAGCTTGCCCCAGTGCACCTTTGCACGGGCAAGCGCCCTACGGGCACCCTCGATGCATACGGAGCGCTTGATGACTTCGAGCCTTGGACAGGCCTCCACCAGCCCGAAGTAGCTCCCAGGCATGGCCTCTCCAGGCCACAGCCGGACTATGAGGCCCTTCATGGCCTGTTCGGCCACCTTATGGAGCTCGACCAACTGTTTCAGCTGGTCACTTAAGGGCACCGGGTGTTCGGCCTCAACATACTGAGACCAGAATACCTTCTCTGTCGAGCTTCCCTCCTCGGCGCGGTAGAAGGCGACAGCATCCGACACGCTACGGGGCAAGTCTGCGAATGCTCCTGGAGAGCTCCGGATTCGGGTAAGTGACAAGTAATTCATTTTTACGTGCTTGCTTTGCATAAAGAATGCCTTACCCGCCGCTATCTTTTTTACTGCCACAACCTCCTGGAGGACCTTCTGGGCTTTGGCCTTGGCAGACTTGGCATCTTCAATGGCCGCCGCGAGCTCAAACTCTCGCGTCTTCGAGTCAAGCTCCAAACTCTCATGTTTTTTCATGAGAGCCTGGAGCTCTTGCCGCACCTCGCCAACCTGCGTCTCATGCTTCTCCCGCTCGGTGCGCTCCGTGGCCGCCCTCTTTTCGGCCTCGGACAGCGCTTGCTTAAGGGTCGCCACCTCAGTTGTGGCCCCTACAATAGTCGCGTTAATCCTGTCACTTTTTGCAATTGCACCTTTCACATATTTCAATAAGGTATTTCTTACCTTCCTTCTCCTCGAGCTGCTGCTTGGCTAGGCCGAGCTCTTGCTCAGACTGCTCGAGGTTCTGCTTCAGCGTATCCACCTCCGCAGTCAGTGCGGCGGAGGCCAGCAGCGAAGCCTGCATACGCATATTGACTTGATTATGTTAGACTCCTGCGATTGTTAGATCCTCTATTCAGCTTTTCTTTCCAAACACCGAACAAAGCATCAGGGGCTACTGTCCATGCGGTAATATTTTTACATATTCTTTACTTACCTCAAAGCCTGTTAGAAGGCTGGCACAGGCTTCAGTCAGTCCGCTCTTGGCGGACTGAACCTTCTGGATCACCGCACTCATAATAGTGTGGTGCCCCTCATCGATGGAGGCGCCGTTAAGCGTCTCCAGCAAATTGTCTGGTGCCTCCGGTTGGACGGAGGTCACCGGCTCGGTAGGCTTTCTCCTCTAGGAATGAGGCTTCCTACCGGAGTCCGGAACCGTTGAAGGTTCCGGCGCTGTGTCCGGCTCAAGGCCAGACTTGGAGCCCTTGGGGGTTCTATCCCCTTTACGCCTGGAGTCCGGGAGGTTGCCTTGCGGCGCCTCCAGGACCACCTCATCCTGGCTTCGAACCTGTTGGGACGCCACCTCGGCGCCATCCGTAGGGTGGGGGAGGAAGCCGTCGGAAGCGAATTCACATCCGATGAATCCAGGGAGCCGCTCGACGACTCGTCGAGCCCGGCCTTGGGCGGACTGCACAATCATGTTTGACATAAGGAAAAGCTGTGCAATGGGGGAATACTATGAATCACTCGGGTATCCGGATACTTACGATCTCGCCAGGGGCTTGGACCTATGCGGCCACTCCTCTTTGCCGTCGTCGGCGTTGGTAGAGTAGTCCGGAGGAGGGGTCTTCCCCCTCTTGGACCCTTCGGCCTCCCTGGTTGGGGCGGCCTTGCTTTTCTTCCCTCCCCCCGCTGGAGGGGGAGAGGTCTCTTCTTCCTCCTCCTCGTCTTCATGGGAGGAGTGCGCCTTGGAGTCGTCGGATGGTGAATCCAACACCTCCTGGCGTCGGGCGCTCTTTTGAGTCCCCGTGGCCTTCTTCTTGGCCTTCTTCTCCGGCACCACGTAAGGTGCCGGAGCCAGCAGCTCCGCCAAGCGAGCGTCCGCTGGGCCTTCGGGCAAAGGAGCCGGACAGTTGATCTGTTCAGATGTCTCCTGCCAATCTTGTCAAAGGTAAGGGAACTTAGATCCCGCATGGAGTCACACTATGAAAAAGTAATACCCTGTAAAAGGTGAAAACAGCTTACCGCACGAGCGTGACGCTGCGTGCTGAATCCGCGATCCTCGATAGCGGACGCGGGGGCCTCGGCGCCCTTGAAAAGCACCTTCCAGGCATCTTCGTACGTCGTGTCGAAGAGCCTGCTCAGAGTTCGGTGCCGTGCCGGGTCAAATTCCCACAGGTTGAAAGCCCGTTGTTCACACGGAGGATCCGGTGGATGAGCATAACCTGGACTACGTTGACAAGTTTGAGATTCCTGTCCACCAGGGTTTGGACGCATGTTTGGAGTCCGGTCAGCTCTCCTTTTTTACCCCACGACAGGCCCGTCTCTTTCCAGGAGGCGAGCCACGTAGGGGGTCCGGATCCGAACTTGGGGGCTGCGAACCATTCAGGGTCGCGCGGCTCGTTGATGTAAAACCACCCCGACTGCCACCCCTTTAGGGACTCCGGAAGGAGCCCTCGAACCATAGGACGTTGGGCATCTTGCCCACCATGGCGCCTCCGCACTCTGCTTGGGTGCCGCGCACCACCTTCGGCTTGACATTGAAAGTCTTGAGCCATAGGTCGAAATGGGGGCGGATGCGGAAGAAAGCCTCGCACACGACGATAAACGCCGAGATGTTGAGGACAAAATTTGGGGCCAGATTGTGGAAATCCAGGCCATAGTAGAACATGAGCCCCCAGACAAATGGGTGGAGAGGGAAGCCCAGTCCGCGGAGGAAATGGGGGAGGAACACCACCCTCTCATGGGGCCCAGGGGTGGGGATGAGCTGCCCCTCTTCGGGAAGCCGGTGTGCAATGTCGTTAGACAAGTATCCGGCCTTCCTCAGTCTTTTGATGTGTCCCTCCGTGATCGGAGGAGACCATCCACTTGCCTCCCGCTCCGGACATGGCTGGAGAAGGTTGAGGTGGGGTGTGCGGACTTGGGCGATGGAGCTCCAGTGCGCGGAAATGGATAGGCAAAGGAGGAAGAAGGCATGGATGAAAAGGTGGATCCTTATCCCCTTATATGGGCGGACGCGACTATGCGCCCCCATCAGCCTGGTAAAACTCGCTTATCTCCCAAGCGTCGTAGTCAATGGCGTGGTTGGGTTACCCACACCCGTATTGATGAGAATCCCAGAATAAGGGGACACGATCTCTGCTTTAACAAGACGTGCCAAGGAAACCGCCTCGCTAAACGCACTGAGGTGGGACAGTAAAACAATTCGAATAAAGACTTGGCCATGGTGTGATGTCACGCTATGGAATATGTCAGCAGATTAGATTTGTGTAAATATTATTCTCTCTATGGCAATATGTGGAAACTTATTTTGCAGAGCCGGACACTATCTTTGTGTTCAAAATCTTCTATGAAGTACTTGGAGGAGGAACCCGCCTTGCAATGCCGAAGACAATCTGCGCGCCGGACTCATCGTCGTTGAAGCCTGGTTTTGGGGCTACTGAGGGAGTCCTGGATTAGGGGGTGTCCGGATGGCCGGACTATACCTTCGACCGGACTCCTGGACTATGAAGATACAAGATTGAAGACTTCGTCCCGTGTCTGGAAGGGACTTTCCTTGGCGTGGAAGGCAAGCTTGGTGATACGGATATGTAGATCTCCTACCATTGTAACCGACTCTGTGTAACCCTAGCCCTCTCCGGTGTCTATATAAACCGGAGAGTTTTAGTCCGTAGGACGAAGGACAATCATACCATAGGCTAGCTTCTAGGGTTTAGCCTCTCTGATCTCGTGGTAGATCTACTCTTGTACTACCCATATCATCAATATTAATCAAGCAGGACGTAGGGTTTTACCTCCATCAAGAGGGCCCAAACCTGGGTAAAACATCGTGTCCCCTGCCTCATGTTACCATCCGACCTAGACGCACAGTTTGGGACCCCCTACCCGAGATCCGCCGGTTTTGACACCGACAGCGGCACTTCATCTTGGTGCCTTGAGGGGCGCAGCCAGCCCTCCTGTCTTGAAAGGTCCTGGGCCTCGGGTTAGCCTACCCATGGCCCATTGCTCCGACAGGCGATAATTGACTTAACCAAAAACTTACGGATAACTGCATCAGGCTGCTCTTCAACCTCCTCCACGTTCACGTGGTTCACTTGTCTCCTGTTGAAAGGATTGGGCTTCTTCCCGGCGCTTCCATTGCCATTTCCGTTCTTCAATTCCGGACAATCATTAGCGTAGTGCCCAGTCTTCCCGCACTTGAAACAGGTAATGTGACTTTGATCCTTCTTGGCGGGTGTGGCTGGGTTAGAGTGGTTCCAGTTACTGCCTGCTCCATTCCCGTTTCCATTCTTGGGTCTGCTATGGTTATGCGAACTACCTCCATTGTGGGTGTGGCTCCATGGTTATGGGTCAATCCTCCCGAGTTCATGGTGAAATGAGGCTTCTGCTGAGCTCCAGAATTGTACTTTCCTTGTCCATACTTCCTCTTGCGGCACTCAATCTGCTGCTACTTCCCTTAAATCATTAGAGCCTTGTCTACCAGCTCCTGGTAGTTGTTAAATGTTGCCACCATCAACTGCATGCTCATCTCAACATTAAGCCCTAACATAAACTTCTCTTGCTTTGCGGCATCTGTAGCCACATCATCAGGGGAATAACGAGATAGCTTACTAAACTCATCTACGTACTGAGCCACAGTATGATTTCCCTGGTGCAAGTTGCAAAACTCACGCTTCTTCATGCTCATAGCTCCAGTTGAGACATGGGCTATGCAGAAAGCTTGCTGAAACTACTCCCATGTAACATTGGCTATGGGAAAAGTGGCTGTGTAATTCTCCCACCATGCAGCTGCGGTTCCATCCAATTAGTGCGCGGCAAAATGCACCTTCTCAGCATCTGTGCAACCGGCAGTGGTTAACTCCCTTACAATCCTACATAGCCAATCATCCGCAACTATGGGCTCGGTGCTACTGGAAAACACTGGCAGCTGTAACCTCAGAAAGCGGGCTAAGTTGTCAACTGGAGGTGGTGGCGGTGGGTTGTTATTGTTGTTGTTGCCCTGATTCTGAACTAGCAACTGCATTCTGCTGCTGGATCAACTGGGTGAGCTCCGATGGGAAAGCAAAACCGGGGTCACGTCTCGGAGGCATCTGATGGGTTTTAGAGGGGAGAGATTAGAATAGAATGAGGTCTAAGGAGAAAGCACTACCCATATGCACATGAGACAAACACAATCATATCATATCACTCAATCAATCAAGCAAGGGCATACAATCGATCTAACTATCATTACAGTGCTCGGACTATTCTATATACATGGGGAAACACTACTGATCATATTGTGGTCTACTAGAAATTTTGATCGGTGGAAGACTCCATGATATCTGCTCCAGCTTCATCTTCATAATCATCATCACTACCATCGGGGTCGGAGTCGGTGTCGTCGATGATGATGTAGTCTTCAGAACGAATTTCCTTGGGTTCATCGTCTTCTCCTCCTGGCGCGGGGTCTCCCATGAAAACTGCTAGCTTCCTTGTCATGTCGTCATTCTTCTCCACAAGTATCATCATTTCCTCCTCATATCCATCGCGTGTAGACTTAAGCTCCTCTTCTAGCTCTGTGATCCTGGTCATCTCCTTCTTCAAATCTATCATGCTTGCACACATCTGGTTCTCCTGGCGACGAATATGATGGTTTAACTCCTGGATGAATGCGGCAATGGACCTGTCCTTCCTGGTGCTAGCTATCTCCCATTGCTCATTTCCGCCCACATATCTGGTAGATAGTGTCCTTAAGCTCCTTGTGGTAAACTTTGCCGATGCGTTCTATGGCGATGTGGGCTGCCATGCTCTTGCCTAGACTCTAGGTTGGTGCGTCAAAGGAAAACTCTATGGGTTTAGTGACTGGCATGAATGTCCTTTCGGGTATTTGAACTCAAATCAACCAATGCTCCACTTCTGTTAAAGTGGCGGTGTAGGTCCCGGTGAAGCTTGGTACTCAGATGTTCAGGTACCTGGTGACTTCCTTCAAATGTCGTCCAAACGGGGTGTCTTCATCCGGCTGTGTAAACTTGTTCCTCGAGTCCGCCATCCTAAAGAGTAGAAAATGGAGAGGAGTCAGAAATGAGTAGAGAAGAGTGTCCTATGGCTCATCTTAGTGGTCGTGTCCTACATTCAAGGTGTGCTCCGATACCATCTTGTAGCGACCCGACCTCAGGCGGTCAAGTCTCTGTGTTCAGTATCATCCCTGGATCGGTAATGCTGACACATGCAGTACTTGAAGGATTTATAACAGAGTAGCAATCACACACTTATTACATCAAATGTCTCAAAATAGAACTTCTTACGATAAATATGGCTTAAGGCCATCTAAATAAGATAACAGCGGAAGACTTGGAAGATAAAGTGAGTCCATCAACTCCAACGGCATAGCTGAGTGGATGACAAACGACCTAGCGCATCTTACTCCTTGTCCAAAAGTCTGCAACATGATATGTTGCAGCCCGAAAACGGGTCAGCACATGGAATATGCTGGCCATATAACACAGTAGAGCAATGAATAGGTAAATGCTATTACTACATGCATATTCGGCTGGTGG
This sequence comes from Triticum monococcum, assembly GCA_034509565.1. Taxonomy (NCBI): domain Eukaryota; kingdom Viridiplantae; phylum Streptophyta; class Magnoliopsida; order Poales; family Poaceae; genus Triticum; species Triticum monococcum. The sequence goes on along the minus strand of CM067847.1, from coordinate 208,425,837 downwards.
AGGCTCTATGGGTATAATGTTTTTGCGAAAAGCCAATTTTTTCCTACAACAAAGTAATATACTTTATTTAACTATCATGGTGGTTGAAACATTGAGAATGGTACCCCCATCTCAATCCCAATTAAAAGTAATTATCAACCCAACAAATTAATTTAGAGTGGTGAGATCCATATGATAATCCAAGAAACAGATACTCAAGTTGTCCATAACCGGGGACACGGCTAACCATGATTAGTTTGTACACTCTGCAGAGGTTTGCGCACTTTCCCCCACAAGAATCGATCTTCTCCGTTGGATTTCTCGCACTACATGGTGTTTGACAAACCGATGACCGAGACACAGTCTTTCAGAAGCATTAACTCTAACCCCGGGTAGACAGTACCAACCTACATCCCCTACATCTGCTAGCCTACCACTGGAAGAGGTCATGCAACCTACTCAACTATGCTAGAGCCCATAATAGCTTGTGGCTGCACACGGAAGTTTCTAGCATGGATAATCTTATGATCCCTTTGAGCCTGGGTGGCGGACCATAGGAGGATCACACGGTATAACCCCGAGATCTCCTAGGACAACACAGGTATAACCCCAGGTGCCCAAAATCAACAATCCACCCAGATGTGTATTAAAGTTGCCACCTTAGAATTGAACCATTAATTAAACACTCACTTCTGCCATGGATACACTCAAACCCAATCCACGTCTACTAGCATAGCATAACAATATAAGCATAACGTAGAAGTAACTCCCAAGGGTTTGATAATGAAACAGTTAATAGGTTCTACCGCACCAACTACTTCCCAATACCCACATGTTAATCGCATCCTGATCATGCAGTGTTTGAGGATTGTAACTAATGCTTAAAAACTGGGTATGAAAGAGTATGATCAATGTGTTACTTGCCTTGTTGACGATCTGCAAAACCTAGTGACTCGTAGTAGCACGCTTCGCACTCCGGGTGTTCTATCGCAAACAAACAATAGCATACATAAGCAATCAAGCAAAAATGCATGGGGAAAACTCAAATAAGAAGATCTAACAAGAAATTTCAACTGAAGAACTCCGGTTTGCAAAAAGAATCAAATTAAACGGAGCAACGAAACTCAAACCGCGAAAGAAACAAGATCCGATTACTAATCTAGACTAGAGTCAAATTTTACTATACCAAAATCTTGTTCAAGTTGGTTAAACAGAAAGAGGACTTCGAGACGAAGATGTAGGCGCTTGTTTCGCTTGATTTGGATAAACGAGCGATAAGATATACTCGATCAAAGATTAGGGCAGAAATCGCGATAGGAAATAATCGCGGAAAAACCCTAGAAAAAACTGACGAACAGGCTAACGAACGAACTTTCGCTGTCTGCGACTAACCGACGAACAACGTTCGTTAAAACGAACATACAAACGAATGTCCACTAAATAAATAAACCGACGGAAAACTAAATGAACGGATCTATTTAAAAAACTAGATCTAGGGTTTTCTAAAAAAAACAACGGTTTTCCCGAGAAAACCGGACGGCGGCAGCGACTACCTTGGCATCGGCGGGATCGGCAGCGGCGGGCGGCGGCTTCGCGGCGCGGCGGTGTCGCGGCGGGAGGTGCTACCTCTTGAGCACTGCGTTGATTTTTCCCTGAACAGGAAGGGATGATGCAGCAGAGTAGCGTAAATATTTCCCTCAGTTTTGAGAACCAAGGTATTAATCCAGTAGGAGGCTGCGCGTGAGTCGCTCATACCTACACAAAACAAATAAATCCTCGCAACCAAGCCATAAGGGGTTGTCAATCCCTACACGACCACTTACGAGAGTGAGATCTGATAGATATGATAAGATAATATTTTTAGTATTTTTATGATAAAGATTCAAAGTAAAATAAAAGCAAAGTAAAAAAGAAAAGGAAATAACTACGTATTGGAAGATTAATATGATGAAGATAGACCCGGGGGCCATAGGTTTCACTAGTGGCTTCTCTCAAGAGCATAAGTATTCTACGGTGGGTGAACAAATTACTATTCAGCAATTGACAGAATTGAGCATAGTTATGAGAATATCTAGGGATGATCATGTATATAGGCATCACGTCCGAGACAAGTAGACCGACTCCGGCCTGCAGCTACTACTATTACTCCACTCATCGACCACTATCCAGCATGCATCTAGAGTATTAAGTCAATGAAAACAGAGTAATGCCTTAAGCAAGATGACATGATGTAGAGGGATAAACTCATGCAATATGATGAAAACCCCATCTTGTTATCCTTGATGGCAACAGTACAATACGTGCCTTGCTGCCCCTACTCTCACTAGGAAAGGGCACCGCAAGATTGAACCCAAAGCTAAGCACTTCTCCCACTGCAAGAAAGATCAATCTAGTAGGCCAAACCAAACTAATAATTCGAAGAGACTTGCAAAGACAACCAATCATACATAAAAGAATTCAGAGAAGATTCAACTATTGTTCATAGATAGACTTGATCATAAACCCACAAATCGGTCTCAACAAACACACCGCAAAAAGAAGATTACATCGAATAGATCTCCACAAGAGAGGGGGAGAACATTGTATTGAGATCCAAAAAGAGAGAAGAAGCCATCTAGCTAATAACTATGGACGCGTAGGTCTGAGGTGAACTACTCACACTTCATCGGAGAGGCTATGATGATGATGTAGAAGCCCTCATTGATGGATACCCCCTTCGGCGGAGCTCTGGAACAGGCCCCAAGATGGGACCTCGTGGATACAGAAAGTTGCGGCGGTGGAATTAGGGTTTTGGCTCTGTATCTGATTGTTTGGGGGTACGTAGGTATATATAGGAGGAAGGAGTACGTCGGTGGAGCAATAGGGGGCCCACAAGGGTGGAGGGCGCGCCTGGGGGGTAGGCGTGCCCCCCTACCTCGTGGCCTCATCTTTTGTGTCTTGGCGTAGGGTCCAAGTCTCCTGGATCATGTTCGGTGAGAAAATCACGTTCCCGAATGTTTCATTCCGCTTGGACTCCGTTTGATACTCCTTTTCTTCGAAACCCTAAAATAGGCAAAAAACAGCAATTCTGGGTTGGTCCTCCGGTTAATAGGTTAGTCCCAAAAATAATATAAAAGTGGATAATAAAGCCCAATAATGTCCAAAACAGTAGATAATATAGCATGGAGCAATCAAAAATTATAGATACGTTGGAGACGTATCAAGCATCCCCAAGCTTAATTCCTGCTCGTCCTCGACTAGGTAAATGATAAAAACAGAATTTTTGATGCGGAGTGCTACTTGGCATAATTTTAATGTAATTCTTCTTAATTGTGGTTTGAATATTCAGATCCGAAAGATTCAAGATAAAAGTTCATATTGACATAAAAATAATAATACTTCAAGCATACTAACTAAGCAATTATGTCCTCTCAAAATAACATGGCCAAAGAAAGTTCATCCCTACAAAATCATATAGTTTAGTCATGCTCCATTTTCGTCACACAAGAATGCTCTCATCATGCACAACCCCGATGACAAGCCAAGCAATTGTTTCATACTTTTAGTAATCTCAAACCTATAAACTTTCACGCAATATATGAGCGCGAGCCATGGATATAGCACTATGGGTGGAATAGAATATGATGATGGGGGTTATGTGGGGAAGACAGAAAAGGAGAAAGTCTCACATCAACGAGGCTAATCAACGGGCTATGGAGATGTCCATCGATTGATTTTAATGCAAGGAGTAGGGATTTCCATGAAATGGATGCACTAGAGCTATAAATGTATGAAAGCTCAACAAAAGAAACTAAGTGGGTGTGCATCCAACTTGCTTGCTCACGAAGACCTAGGGCACTTGAGGAGGCCCATTGTTGGAATATACAAGCCAAGTTCTATAATGAATGATTCCCACTAGTATATGAAAGTGACAAAACAAAAGACTCTATCATGAAGATTATGGTGCTACTTTGAAGCACAAGTGTGGAAAGGGATAGTAGCATTGTCCCTTCTTTATATTTTTTTAATTTGGCCTTTCTTTTTTCCTTTTTTTATTTGTCCTTTCTTTTCTTTTTTTTATTTGGGACAATGCTCTATGAATGATGATCATCACACTTCTATTTATTTACAACTCAATGATTACAACTCGATACTTAGAACATGATATGACTCTATATGAATGCCTCCGGCGGTGTACCGGGATATGCAATGAACCAAGAGTGACATGTATGAGAGAATTTTGAACGGTGGCTTTGCCACAAATACTATGTCAACTACATGATCATGCTAAGCAATATGACAATGATGGATGTGTCATGATGAAAGGAATGGTGGAAAGTTGCATGGCAATATATCTCGAAATGGCTATGGAAATGCCATAATAGGTAGGTATGGTGGCTGTTTTGAGGAAGATATAAGGAGGTTTATGTGTGAAAGAGCGTATCATATCATGGGGTTTGGATGCACCGACGAAGTTTGCACCAACCCTCAATGTGAGAAAGGGCAATGCACGGTACCGAAGAGGCTAGCAATGATGGAAGGGTGAGAGTGCGTATGATCCATGGACTCAACATTAGTCATAAAGAACTCACATAATTATTGCAAAAATCTACAAGTCATCAAAAACCAAAGCACTACACGCATGCTCCTAGGGGGATAGATTGGTAGGAAAAGACCATCGCTCGTCCCCGACCGCCACTCATAAGGAAGACAATCAAATAACACATCATGTTTCAAATTTGTTAGACGACGTTTACCATACGTGCATGCTATGGGACTTGCAAACTTCAACACAAGCATTTCTTAAATTCACAACTACTCAACTAGCACGACTTTGATATTATTACCTCCATATCTCAAAACAATTATCAAGCATCAAATTTCTCTTAGTATTCAAAACACTCATAAGAAAAAATTTATTCATCTTGAACACCAAGTGTCGGGGATATACCCCGCGGTATGACCCGGCTGGAATGTTAAACCGGCTGGGACTTGGTAAACCGGTGGATGGTAAACCGTCGGAGAGTTAAGACAGAGAGTCAAGACAGATGGCTAAGACAGACGGTAAACCGGCTGATGTTAAACCGACAGACAATGTTAAACCGGCAGACAATGTTAAACCGGCAAAACAATGTTGAACCGGCAGACCAATGTTAAACCGGCAGACGTTAAGAAGCCCAGGAAGGGAAGTCAAAATAGTTTAAGTTAAAGTCCGAGTTGGACTCCACATGTAACCCGCCCCTTCAACATATATATGGAGGGGCAGGGCACCCCAAGAGGGACAAGTTCCACAAGTTGGACAAGTTAGGTTTAGACAATAGCTCTCGAGATAGAGCACTCTTGTAACCGTGATCATCATCATCAATGTCAATGAAGCAGGATGTAGGCTTTTACCTCCACCGTGAGGGGCCGAACCTGGGTAAAACATCGTGTCTCTCGTCCCGCTCAACCTCTCTCAAGCTACCACATAGATGCGTTGGCCTCGTGACTAAGTCCTGACACTAAGGACATCTACCGTGACAATTCCACGACAGTTGGCGCCCACCATGGGGCTGGACGCACGGTGATGTTGAGTTCTTGGAGGGATTTTTTTAGGGTTCGAGAAATTCGCAATTTACGGATGAAGAACTGGCACGGAGCAACAGTTTTGGGACAGAGCTGCAGCCGGGTTAATTAAATTTGCTGGTCAGCTATGAAGCTTGGAAGTGCAGGTTTTTGAGTTCAAAAGGAGTTCAGGGTTACGTGTTGTATGGCAGACAAGCATGAACCGGCGATCCGTCGAATCCGGAAACGAGTTAAGATCTACTACAACAGCCGCCGTCTTCGTGGATTTGTTCAAGTCTGCCGTGCAATACCTCAGCGTTGTAGTCAAAGTCAACAAGAGGGTCCAATCAGCAGCATAAAAAAGGGGAAGGGAAAAATGACCCATGACTCAGAGACAGAGCAAGTCATGACCCGGACTCGACCGTCGTCTGCACCCACGTCCTCGCCTTGAGACGCCCGCCTCTGCTAAGAGCATGGTTAATAGAAGAGCCGGCAACGGGCTCTATACAAATGCCAGGTCACTTGTAGCCACCAAGAAAGAACTCTCGTATAATAAAGCTGGCTGTAGGCATTAGCTATAGTAATTAATGTCTACATGCATGGCAGAGAGAAAAATGCAATTGATTGGAGAGGAGGAAGCCGCGCTAGCTTTAAGCCCTTGCATGCAGTTTCTTTGTCTCGAGCCTTGCGCTGCAGCCGGCGACTCACGGAGCGCCCGCTCCCTTCTCTCTCCTGTATTCTCTTCCCTCCAGCTAGACTTTATCTGAGATGGAACGGCTTGTAGCCAGCTGACTAGGCGCTATTATACTTGCTCTAAGATAATGCGGCCTCCCATCACCTCCGAGTCAGCCCTACAGCTTTAAACCGTGTCTGAGTCGACCTCGCGCTCTGTGCTATAAATCGCCTCCGCTTTATCTTCGCCCATCCAGATTTCCTGGGCGTTCCACAACTCTGCTGGCCTCGGCCTTGAGCCGCTGTTGCAGGGTCGTCCCGGTCAGCTTCCTCAAACCGCCGCACTGCGAGTCACCGCTTTCACCGCAGGCCTGCCGGCGTGCCTCCGTTGACCGGTCCTGAGCTGCCTGCCGCCTCCATGGCCTGAAGCCACCTCTGCTTCTCTGATTAGCCATCTGACGCCATCTCCGAGTCACCACAAGCACTTCATGCCTCATCGAGCCGCCACCGTGGCTCGTTTCCACGCCGCTGCCGGGTTACCATCCGCCTGGCACCCACCTTTTCTGTTTTCAACTCGCCATCACACGCATGAGCTGAGCCGCCGCCGGGTCGATCTCCGGCCTTTGAGCCTCTCCGGATTAAATCACTGAACCACCGACAATGAGTTACCAGCTCTTTCTTCCACTGTGATGTAGCTGCTGCTGCCATTTTACGCCTCGTCAAGATGTTGACTTGGACCTACTTGGCCGTAGCCGCCGCCAGGTCTTGACTTGCTTTGCGCAAGTCGCCGACCACTTGACCCGCCATCAGTGGAAATCCAATCCGCCGACTTGGACCGGCCCTCCTACCTTGGTCGCCTTCGCCGGCTTTCACAGCCGTGTGCCAGCGCCTCACCTGCCACCGCTCTTCCAAGCTACAGTTGGGCCTCGCCTCCTCCAAACTGCTGCAGTGTTTTGCCTGCTCAAACCGCCGCCGGGCCTCAATGTTATGACCGCGACTCCGCCTCTGCTGGTGAACCGGCCTAAAACTACAGAGCCACCGCCCCCATCGCCATGCTTTAAACCGCCCTTGCTGTATCCGCGGGTGCATAGAGCCGGCCTACTGATTTTGGACACTGCCGCTGTTATGATTGAGCCGCCGTTGAGTCTCCTCCGCCTCACTGCCGGAGCAAGCAAGGCGCGCTAAGGTTTTCTACTGCCGGACACACTTCTTCAAACCGTTGTTGCCACGGTAAACCGCCGCGCCGACCGGCTTTGAGCCACCTGCCGCGCCGTATTGTTAACCCGCCTTGTTAACTCGCTACTGCTGCTCCCCGCGCGCCGGTTCACCACAGCTACGAGCTGATGCCATCCCCGCGCGCCTTCACCGGTTTGAGAGTCACCGACAGGCTGCCCCGGCCTCAAGTTGCCTCCGTTGTCGGGCTTCAGTGTATTTTCTTCAGGTTCAGCAACATCTGCACGTACATCGGCCAACTGCATATGAAACCAAGGAATTACTTCATGTACTATTGATTTTGTCAGCCGCGGCAGCTATCTTCTGAAGTTAATATAGATTTAATGACATGGCAATGTGTACAGTCTGCAATACTGACCATAAGATCTATTGCTGCTGTTAGCAGAGAGCAAGCATTTGATTATGCAGCCGTAGCGACTAAAGAAACTGATTTTGAAGATATGATTCAGTAGGAAAGGATTGGATCAGCTGCTGATTGGGAACAAATGGTCTGAGTGGTGTTGTTGTTGTTGCTGTCAAATTTGCGAGATCTGCTGAGGAGTTCACACGTGAGCCGACGGTCTTAAGGCTGAGTCAATCTTCCTAACAAGAAAATCCCAGCCAATGCAAAGTACTACTAAGGCTAATGCCAATTGATGAACGGGGAAAATATGCATGTAATATTGCACGTCAAGACATTTGTGCCCAAAGCAGAGATAAGAAAAAGCTCTATGGACTCGCCGAACAAAACAATCAGGTCAATTGACTCATGGACAAGGTATGATCCGGCCCTCGTGCACCGGCGTCGGAGGCGATGTATACATCTGCGTCGCCCGTGCCGGGTGTTTAAAGAACCGGCGAATAACCCGGAGGGTTTCTGCTCGAACCGCCGGGACCATATTGAGTTGCCGACCTTCTCAAACCGCCTCTGTCGCGTTGAACGGATCATCCGTTGTCCGAACAAAAAACATCAGGTGATATCCGTCCGGTTTGTTTTCATAGCACATATTAATTTTTGTGTGAACAATTACTTTGGCATGTGATTTTTTTTACGCAGGACAATTGTTCATTACAAATGAGGCGTTAAATTACGGGCACAGAGCACGCGCTAGCAACGTTCAGCACCGGCGTTTCGCCCGTGTCATACCACCGGGTGAATGAATGTGTGCAAGTCGCCGTCCATGTGGCCCGGTTTACATCAGCTTGCCGGGACCGCGCCCGTGATTAACTCGCCCATTCGTGCCGGTTTACGATGCGGAGGACAACTAGCCCGTCCGCACGGACCTATAATATTGCGGCTGACTCATCTGTCTGCTCCAACGGCGGATTCACCCATGATTTATTTCCACTTCACCATGGTGATCATCAACTCCGCGGTGGATAATTACTGGCCTGACGTATCAGGTGAAATTCATCCAGTATATTTTTATATTATGTATTGCTTTCTTTAAAAGAGCAATTACTCCGGCTTGCAAAGTTATCTAATGCAGGACCCTAAATCGCCATATTGGTGAAAATCTAAAGGCCGTCAAAAAATTTCCGGCTTAAGAAGAAGGATTCCGGTTTAAAAATCCGGCTCAAAGGAAAGTTGTCGCCCACAGAGCTTTGAAGCTCTCAATATCCGGTTCAAAATTCCGGTTCAAGAAGAATTTAACTCTTGCAAAAAATTAAAAGTTGCCGAGGAGGACCTGCTGCCATGATGCGCGGTTCAAACATGGGTAGCATGCCTTATTGGCTTATCATATTATTGATCACTTGGGGGCTTGGTTGTCGGTGTACTAAAGTAGGGATACTTTAGTATCCCGAACTTGTGCACGGGCAGTCGCAGCGACCCGCGGCAAGGCTTGTCGGGCAACCGCTAAGACCCTCCGTGGTTCTTTTGGAGCCATTCAAGAACAAAGTATCCAAGAGCAAAACAAGGCCTCGTCAAGAGGAGCTTGCCGGGAAGGAGACAAGACCCCGGCAAGAGGAGCTTGCCGGGAAGGAAACGAGGCCCCGGCAAGAGGAGCTTGCCGGGAAGGAGACGAGACCCCGGCAAGAGGAGCTTGCCGGGAAGACCAACCAGAGCATCTCAAGAAGCTCGCTGCGGCGCACTGCGCGCCCCGACAAGACCCGGTGAGCGACAAGCTCCCGGACGCGACAAGACAACATCCGCGGCAAGGCGCTTGCCGCGGCAAGCTACTACCCCGCAGCCCGCGCTCCAGCTCACCCACCAACGTGTCTCCCTGGGACTATTCCTGGCGTACGTGGCGGGAGGCTGTGCAGTCGGGGGCATGCGGTGGCAAGCAGGCGCTGACAAGGAGCCATCGTGGCAAACGGTGGCGCCCCTGACGGTCCCTTTCCGCCCCGTCTAAGCGACACAGACAGGCATTTAATGCCTTTGTCCCCTGCCGTCAGGGTTAGGTAGGATACGACTGTAGCAGGCGGTGGCTCCAACTACCACCCCTTTTACATTTTTATCCTCACCTCTGTTGCCACGTGTCGGTGACCCCTTAGACATATAAAAGGAGGCCCATGCGCAACAGAGAGGGGGGAGGACAGCCATTCTCACGCTCGGCCTCGCCAACTGCTTGAGTGTACTGTAGCACTCGCCGTTCCCGAGCAAGAACTCGATACAACCACCAAAGCAGGAGTAGGGTTTTACGCATCCGTGCGGCCCGAACCTGGGTAAACCGATCGTCTAGCTCATGTGTTTCGCCTCGATCTGCTCTTCGTGCATCCACCGCCCCCTGCCGAACCAAAAGGGGCTCGGTCCGCCGATCCCCATAGGTGTGCGAGGGATCAGACACCCCCGACATCTTTGGCGCGCCAGGTAGGGGGTGCGTCGAGGTTGTGCGAACCTGATCCGGCGTTCGCGCGAGCCAAATCTTCATCGTCTTCATCAACATGCCACCGAAGAAGAAGATTTCGGAGGCACCGGCTCCGTCTGCGCCGAGCCCACCATCGCCGGAGCGAACGGCTGGTGGAGTAGGCGCCGGCGGAAGAGCGGGCGCCGACGGGGAGACTCGTGGCGCTGCCAGGTCCAAGGACCAGGCTACGCCGCATGTCGGCGGCGCGGTCGCCTCCCACAACGACCGCGCGCACTCCAAGACCTCGGCGTCCGTACACGCACCGTGCCCGTCCCAGGAGGCGCGGGACCCGCAACGTCATGGTACCCACGGTACCATACGTCTGCTGGGCCAAGATCAAGCTGGCGGATCCCAGAGTGCTCAAGACCAGCATGCACGCCAACATGCTGGCGCGAGTTTGGCACGGTCGTTCGGACGAGATGTTGCTCCTTCTAGCGCAGTTAGAAGTCCGAGCACGTCTCGTTCCTCGCACCATTCGCCGCCGCCGCCCGCCTCTCTGGCAGAGGCTTTGGCGCCGAGCTGCCGGTGGTTCTTTGGTCGATCAGAATGACGCCAAATCGAGCCACTGGCCAGACACCCTTCGCTCTAGCCTATGGAGCGGAGGCAGTTATCCCCACGGAACTCGTACACGGGTCACCTCGAGTGCTCGCTTATGACGAGATTGAGCAAGAGCAGCTGTGGCAAGATGACGCGCTGCTCCTTGAGGAAGATCGTCTTCAGGCTGCTGTGCGAGCCACTCGCTACCAGCAAGTTTTGCGCCGCTACCATAGCCGCAAAGTTAACGCCCGAAGTTTCGAGGAAGGCGACCTTGTTTCTTTGGCGTGATCAGTCCGCCAAGATTTCCAACAAGTTGACGCCGAAGTGGGAAGGCCCTTACCGGGTGAAGCAAGTCGCTAGGCTTGGCGTTGTCCGCCTTGGGACCGAAGATGGCGTACCAGTGAGCAACTCCTGGAATATTGCGCATCTTCGCAAGCTTTTCCCGTGAGGCGCGGTTGTCGGACCCCGTCCGGCAACCACCCATTTGTACAAGTCTTGCAGCTGTTGCATGTAATCCTTCGTACAAAGCCGAGCGCAGACCCCGTGCATAAAGATTATGTGCTCAGCACATACCCCCGGGAAGGTAAGCAACAGAAAAAGATAAGTGCCAAAGTTTGAGCAATCAGACTTCCTTTGAGTTTTTAAGTTATTTTCCTTGAACGCCCGTACTTTGTATGGGAAACCTAGGCGCGGAGGAGCCGACTCGTAGCTAGTTGCGCCCTTACTGTTGTTTCGAGTCTGCTCAACAACTTAAGTGAGCTGCAACTAGCTTCGCGACGAGGTTTCTTGTCGGCCGCAGCACCGCCCGCAGATCGCTGACGTTCCGCACTCAGCACTCGCGGCAAGCGTGCCCGCGCCGGCAAGTTCCCTATATGCGCAGGGTAAAAACATACAAAGGAATGGGTCAAGTAAAGGAAATAACATAGCAATTAAATTTATAGAGTTATCTTCCTTCTTGCGATCGTCCCTTGTATGGAAAACCTGTGCGCGGAGGAACCAACTCGTACCTAGTCGCCCCCTTACTGTTGTTTCGAGTCCGCTCAACAACTTAAGGGAGCTGCGACTAGCTCTGCCACAAGGTTTCTTGTCGGTTGCGGCACCGCCGGCAGGGAACCAACTCGTAGCTAGTTGCCTTACTGTTGTTTCGAGTCCGCTCAACTACTTAAGTAAGCTGCGACTAGCTCCGCGGCGAGGTTTCCTGTCGGTTACAGCACCGCCGGCAGGCTGCTGGAGTTCCGCTGCTGATGCTCCGCACTCAGCGCTCGCGGCAAAGGTTCCCGCACCGGCAAGTTCCCTAAAAGCGTAGGGTAAAAGCATACAAGGGGAGGAAGCAAGTAAAGGAAATAACATAGCAATTGCTATCCAAGATAGAAGTATATTACAGAATAAGTTGTCGCAACTCTAACAGACTGTTTTTCATAACATGATTGACAGCGACAAGGAAAGAAGAAGATAAACGGCCTAGTCTACACGGTCGCCTTCGACCCTCCTGATCCCGCTCACCTTGTCCACGATAGGTGCGACAAGGGCCTTGAGCTCCTCCTGATCAGCATCTGGCGGCAGGCTTCGGAGGACGTTGTTGAGGCGGAGGCCTGGGTTGCGGAAGGCCACCTTCATCAGCACCTTCTGGAGAGCTCCCGCGCAGATCTTGCGCGACTCGTCAGCAAGCTGCTTTGGGAACTGCTCCCGGATTCGCTGGAGCGCCGTCGCCACGCCTTTGAAGAACAGAGTGAGCTTGGCGCTGGGTTGGAGGTTCTCGTCGGAGGAGTACCCGAGATCCACCATCCCCAACTGCGCCAGCTCCTTGTCGACATCCGCGGCGATGTCCACCAGACCCTCCGTCTAGCGCTCCATATCCTCCGCCAAAGTCTTCCGGGCGGCGGCGGCCTTCGCCAGCAGCACCTTGCCGGCCTTGACCTCCTCCTTCAGGGCCGTCTCCTGCTGCTTAGCGCCGTCCAGAGGTTCGGTCAGAGCCGCCAGCTTCACTTCAAGATCAGCATTTGAAGCCCTGGCGGCATCGAGCTCCTTGCCTCTCTCAGTGAGGAGGGCCTGTAGCTCCGAATACCTGTTGGCGTCCCTCTCACGCTCGAGCTTGAGCGTGGCAAGCTCGTCGCCGCTCGCTTTGAGGTCCACATCCAGCTGCGTCACCTTCAGCCCCAGCTCAGCCTTGGCGGCATCGGCAGCTGCGGCGGCGTCTTCGGCCCGCTTGACGGCTCCGCCAACTGCCCGCTCGCGCGCGGCAAGTTCCTCCTCGTGGCCGTCGAGGTTGACCTTCCGCTGCGCCAAGTCGCCTTCCTGCGAAGACAACTTCTCCGCGACAAGCCGTTGGCGCTCTTCGACGTCGGCCTTCTCGAGGAGGAAGGCCTGCTGCACCTCGGCGAGTCGCTCCCGCTCCTTTGCCAGGGAGCGGAGAGCTTCCTGATGGGCGCCTCGGAGCTCTTCTGCGCGTTTCTCGATGTCGGCGCCAGCCTTTGCCACGAGCGCTTCGCGGGACTCCAGCTTGGCCTGCCGGGTGCGGTAGAGCACCACTAGCTTCCGCAGCAGGCGCTCCTCTTCAGGATCGCCGCTGCTGCTGCTTGGCGCGTCAACCAGCTTCACCCCGGCAGAGGCAAGCACCTCTCCGTCCAGCGTCTCCCCCTCGATCGGCGCCCTGGAGCTTGACGCCCAGGGGAGGCTGATGAAGATGTTCTCGCCGGCCTTCAGGTAGATGCCAGGCTGGGGCTCTTCGGGGCCTGCCGCAGCGGCAGCGGCGGAGGAGTCGGTGGTCGGAGCAGCGCCTGGCGCTCCTGTGGCCTCCGGGTCGTCGGTACGACCGCCAGACTCCCCGCCCGCGTCCGCGGCGGCAGCCCTGGCGGCCTCCTTGTCGGCGCCGGCTGCTTCCTCGGCGGCGACCTCTGTCTCCATCGGCTCTGCGGCAGATGGATCTGATGGCCGAGAGAGGGGAGAAGATTCAAGCAAAATTCGAGCAAAATCTGAGAGGAGGATCAAGAAGCCAAAGAAGCCAAGGGGAATTTGGAAACAAGGAAGTTACCTGTGCCAGGGCCTACCGCTGTGGTCTCCGTCGCCGGGGTATCGCTGGCACGGTCCCTTGCCGGAGATCCTTGCCGTCCCGGGGGCTCCTCCCTTGCCGGAGTCTCCTCCCTCGCAGGGGGCTCCTCCCTTGCCGGAGCCCCTTCCCTGGCTGGGGGCTCCTCCCTTGTCGGAGCCTCCTCCCTCGCCGGAGAGCTCCCCCTTGCCGGAGACCTCTCCCTCGTCGGAGGACTCCCCCTTGGCGCTTCAGGAGCAGTCTCCAGGCTCCCCTGGTGAGGTTGTTCTGCTCCTGCACAAGTCAACAAACGAGTATCAGCATAGTAAGGATCTTCGTACGCGCCTAACAGCGGGAAGTGAACAAGACGCTTACGCTGGGGGCTGCTCTGAAGATCAGCCGCCGGGTCCGACGGGTTCGTCTTAGGCACGTCCCCTATTGACGCAGTAGGTTCGTCCTCGATGACGATCACTGGCACCCTGGCCCTCTTCGCCGCCCTCTGCGCCAGAGTCCTGAAAAGGAAGAGATGCAGAGGAAGGCAAGTGAGAAACAAGACAAGACAAAAACAGCGGAAATCAAAGAATTACAAGTACAATGGGGAGAACTTACTCCCCCTCTTCTTCCTCGTCGGAGCTAAACGCGGAGAAGTCGAAATCCGGCCCGCGGCTGGCGCAGGAAGGTGGAGGGGTAGGCTCCCTCGGCCGCTTGGCGGGAGCAGAGGCGGCAGACCGGGAAGATCCCGCTCCGGTTGCAGCGGCGACATGGGGCGCTCCCGCGGCAACAGTGCTTGCCGCGGTGGAGCGCGTCGTGCGGCGCGGCGACTGCTGGCCCGCCTGCCGCCTCGCTACATCCCCGGCCTTGCGGAGACGCCTTCTCGGTGGAGACGGAGGCGCGGCCGGCGGCGGGCTGTCGGAAGACGAAGTGGAGGAAGAGTCGATCTCCAGCGAGTCGCTCGCATCCCCTAGGCCGCGCGTGCCCGTGCACTGTTTTGGGCCTGGCCAAACAGCGCTCGGCACCGTGTATGGCCCAGACCCGGGGGCTCCTGTCGGTGTACTAAAGTAGGGGTACCTTAGTATCCCGAACTTGTCCACGGGCAGTCGCAGCGACCCGCGGCAAGGCTTGCCGGGCAACCGCCAAGACCCTCCGTGGTTCTTTTGGAGCCATTCAAGAACAAAGTATCCAAGAGCAAAACAAGGCCTCGGCAAGAGGAGCTTGCCGGGAAGCAGACAAGACCCCGGCAAGAGGAGCTTGCCGGCAAGGAAACGAGGCCCCGGCAAGAGGAGCTTGCCGGGAAGGAGACAAGACCCCGGCAAGAGGAGCTTGCCGGGAAGACCAACCAGAGCATCTCAAGAAGCTCGCTGCGGCGCACTGCGCGCCCCGACAAGACCCGGTGAGCGACAAGCTCCCGGACGCGATAAGACAACATCCGCAGCAAGGCGCTTGCCGCGGCAAGCTACTACCCTGCAGCCCGCGCTCCAGCTCACCCACCAATGTGTCGCCCTGGGACTATTCTCGGCGTACGTGGTGGGAGGCTGTGCAGCCGGGGACATGCGGTGGCAAGCAGGCGCTGACAAGGAGCCATCGTGGCAAACGGTGGCGCCCCTGACGGTCCCTTTCCGCCCCGTCTAAGCGACACAGACAGGCATTTAATGCCTTTGTCCCCTGCCATCAGGGTTAGGTAGGATACGACTGTAGCAGGTGGTGGCTCCAACTACCACCCCTTTTACATTTTTACCCTCACCTCTGTTGCCACGTGTCGGTGACCCCTTAGACATATAAAAGGAGGCCCATGCGCAACAGAGAGGGGGGAGGACAGCCATTCTCACGCTCGGCCTCGCCAGCTACTTGAGTGTACTGTAGCACTCGCCGCTCCCGAGCAAGAACTCAATACAACCACCAAAGCAGGTGTAGGGTTTTACGCATCCGTGTGGCCCGAACCTGGGTAAACCGATCGTCTAGCTCGTGTGTTTCGCCTCGATCTGCTCTTCGTGCATCCACCGCCCCCTGCCGAACCAAAAGGGGCTCGGTCCGCCGATCCCCATAGGTGTGCGAGGGATCAGACGCCCCCGACATTGGTCGTATTTGAACTATAGCTACATCTCTTGATCGGTGCAAGGCCACCAGAAAAATCACTAGGGGGCTTGGTCATATCTGAACCATAGCTTACACCTCTTGATCGGTTTGAAACCACAAAAGGGATATCACTAGGGGGCTTGGTCATATCTGAACCATAGCTACACCTCTTGATCGGTGTAAGGCCAACATGAATTCACTTCGGGGCCAAAGAGAGTGTTGCAAAAAAGCACAAACTCAAACATGGGCACCCACTGAGCACAGCTCAAAAAATTACTTGGGGGCTCTTTGTGCAAAGCAACAAAGAGTTTGAAAGGACCATTGTAATTGGCTATCAAGCCATGGCTTGGAAGCCTGGTGTATTCACCTAAAATCCTGGGTTAACCTGCCTTCATCAAGTAAGCCACTCCTGTCCAGGTAATCCTGGTATGACCCGCCGAACGTTTGACAAGTCAATCTTATATAGACCTTGAACTTGTCAAAGTTAAAACGACGATTGGTTAATTGGAGGCCCATCTTAAAAGGCTTTGTTAAATGGTTTAACTCAGCGGCCTGGCAGCCCATGAAAAGCCTCGATTTGGAGCCTGGCAGCTCGTAAAAAGCCTCGCATGTTCTTTTTGAGTTCTATTTGCCAAGTTTTTTCGCCTTTGTTGAGGTTCATAATATCTTCTGGTAAACCGGCGTCCTTGACCCGGCTTGGCTCTCAACTACAAGTTGTCACTACATGATCAGTTATAATCCGGCATTCATTAACCCGGTCTGGTTTTGACTAATAAGTCGCCAGTATTATAAGGAAAATCCGGTGTTTATTATATCCGGGTGCGGTTTATTACCATAATCTGGCAAATTAAGGAAGGAGTTCGCAATACTCAAGATTGGGGTTACCACCCTCACTACAAAAGTTGGTTAAACCAACAAGGTGATTCTATGTCACAGGTATCATCTATGTCATATTTGATTATCTTCAATTACAGCCTTGGTTATAAACCCTGGCTATATGTTTGGGCATTATGACCCGCCCGCCGGGTTATAAGAATTCCGGCTTACAATGAATGCGCATTAAGTTGCCATCGGCCAAGAGTTGCCGAGTATTTCAACTCCGGATTTGTTTATCAACTCGTAAGGTATTCAAATCTTTAATAGCCAACATGGCTGGATTTTTATTATGGTTATCAATAACCACTATTATGATTAAGGTTTTCAAAGTCGCTTTAGCACAATGGCTATTATTTTATCAATGGATATGATTTATTATACAATTGAAGGAATAGTCCCGAGTCGCTGCAGGCTTACGACCCGGCACTTAGGGGCTACATTATTCAAGTTGGGATTACATGAAATACACAAGTCTCATGTAGCTGCAAGCATGCACCATGACACTTGGGGGCTAATGCAAAGTCATTGTTTGCTCACTTATTTGAAGACCCGACTCATCACATCGCAATGAGCCGACCCTTGGGGGCTACTAATTGCTCCTGTCAACAATTCAAGGTACACAAATTTTCATCTATTATTGAAGGATCCACTGCTCAGTTGGTAAAGCACAAAGCTCTCAACCTTGTGGACGTGGGTTCAAGCCCCATGATGGGGGTTATATCATATAATGTTATGGAAGAATATATCAAGTCCCATCTCAATATTATCTTATTGAGCCGGCCCTTGGGGGCTACATATTGTTGCTCAAGTTTACATGATCATATTTACAACGTCTCTGCTCATTATTGCATAATAACCCGGCCCTTGGAGGTTAGCAATTTCAAGTCCCAGGTTGCTGCAAGCATGACAACCCGGCACTTGGGGGCTACATATGTGGAATACTCAGTTCTGACTGGTGATTGAAATGAACAACCTGGATTTCTTCAAGATTGTGACATTCATATTGAAGCAAGTTTTAAGCTATTGCTATGTTACCTTCTTAAGACTTGGGGGCTACAAGTGATAGGCATATAAGAGGTATATTTTCAAGCTTGATGTTAACTACAATTATGACCTGGTGCCATCAATATTTATAAACCGGTAATGATAAACCGGCAAGTTCAAGTCTTAAACCTGCACAGTTTTACATTCTCAAACCGGCAAGTTCTACATTCTTAAATCGGCTGCAGATCAGATGAGTATTTCAAAGGCCAATATTTTTGTTAAGCATTGGGAGCTGAAGTCAAAGGAATTATTCTTCACAATATTTATCCATGACAAACCAATGTCAGCAAATTGATTATGAAGCTGGTCTATTGACTCGGACTTTCTAGAAGGAAATGACAAGGATTTAAAGATGCTCAGGATCAGTTTAACATGGATAAATCCAAATTAAACTGGGGGCTAATGTCGGGGATATACCCCGCGGTATGACCCGGTTGGAATGTTAAACCGGCTGGGACTTGGTAAACTGGTGGATGGTAAACCGGCGGAGAGTTAAGACAGAGAGTCAAGACAGATGGCTAAGACAGACAATAAACCGGCTGGTGTTAAACCGGCAGACAATGTTAAACCGGCAGACAATGTTAAACCGGCAGACAATGTTAAACCAGCAGAACAATGTTAAACCGGCAGACCAATGTTAAACCGGCAGACGTTAAGAAGCCCAGGAAGGGAAGTCAAAATAGTTTAAGTTAAAGTCCGAGTTGGACTCCACATGTAACCCGCCCCTTCAACATATATAAGGAGGGGCAGGGCACCCCAAGAGGGACAAGTTCCACAAGTTGGACATGTTAGGTTTAGACAATAGCTCTCGAGATAGAGCACTCTTGTAATCGTGATCATCATCATCAATATCAATGAAGCAGGATGTAGGCTTTTACCTCCACCGTGAGGGGCCGAACCTGGGTAAAACATCGCGTCTCTCGTCCCGCTCAACCTCTCTCAAGCTACCACATAGATGCGTTGGCCTCGCGACTAAGTCCTGACACTAAGGACATCTGCCGTGACAATTCCACGACACCTAGCATATTAGGATTATTTAAGCAAATTACCATGCTATTTAAGACTCTAAAAATAATCTAAGTTAAGCATGAGAGATCAATAGTTTCTATAAAACAAATCCACCACCGTGCTCTAAAAGATATAAGTGAAGTACTGGAGCAAAACTATACAACTCAAATGGTATAAGTGAAGCACATAGAGTATTCTAACAAATTCCAAATCATGTATGGCTCTCTCAAAAGATGTGTACAGCAAGGATGATTATGGAAACTAAAAAGCAAAGACTCAAATCATACAAGACGCTCCAAGCAAAACACATATCATGTGGTGAATAAAAATATAGCTCCAAGTAAAGTTACCGATAGAAATAGACGAAAAGAGGGGATGCCTTCCGGGGCATCCCCAAGCTTTGGCTTTTAGGTGTCCTTAGATTATCTTGGGGTGCCATGGGCATCCCCAAGCTTAGGCTCTTGCCACTCCTTGTTCCATAATCCATCAAATCTTTACCCAAAACTTGAAAACTTCACAACACAAAACTCAAAGTAGAAAATCTCGTGAGCTCCGTCAGCGAAAGAAAACAAAAGACCACTTTAAGGTACTGTAATGAA
The DNA here is from genome assembly GCA_034509565.1 of Triticum monococcum. Taxonomy (NCBI): domain Eukaryota; kingdom Viridiplantae; phylum Streptophyta; class Magnoliopsida; order Poales; family Poaceae; genus Triticum; species Triticum monococcum. The sequence continues at coordinate 208,406,440 of CM067847.1, read as the reverse complement.
CTCATTATTTATTTATATTGGTGTTAAACCTACTGTATTCCAACTTCTCTATGGTTTATAAACTATTTTACTAGCCATAGATTCATCAAAATAAGCAAACAACACACGAAAAACAGAATCTGTGAAAAACAGAACAGTCTGTAGTAATCTGTAGCTAGCTCAAGATCTGGAACCCCAAAAATTCTAAAATAACTTTCTGGACGTGAGGAATTTATCTATTAATCATATGCAAAAATAATTAACTAAATATCACTTTCCAAATAAAAATGGCAGCAGTTCTCGTGAGCGCTAAAGTTTCTGTTTTTTACAGCAAGATATCAAGACTTTCTCCAAGTCTTCCCAATGGTTCTACTTGGCACAAGCACTAATTAAACACACAAAAACACAATTTAAACAGAGGCTAGATAAATTATTTATTACTAAACAGGAGCAAAAAGCAAGGAATAAAAATAAAATTGGGTTGCCTCCCAACAAGCGCTATCGTTTAATGCCCCTAGCTAGGCATAAAAAGCAAGGATAGATCTAGGTATTGCCATCTTTGGTTTTCAACTTTTTAGCAGAATCAAGCTCGAATCCGGGAGGTTCTTTATGTTTCCCTTCATATTCTTAAATTTTTAGATCTAACAAATCCAACCGCTTATTGCAAAGGGTAATCAACATATTCATGCGGTGGAGATTCCCGCTAACGCTTTTAAGAGGTTCAAGAGACTTCTGTAAAATCTTGGTTACTTCGCAAATTTTCTCAAAAACTTGCGTTTCCTCTTGGGTATGATGACGCCCCTTTTGTTGAGGTAGAGTTCCTACTATACATTCTATAATTTCATGCGCAATACTAGGATCAAGTTCAATAAAATTGCCTTTGGCAACGCAATCCAAAAGTTGTCTATGAGATATATTTAATCCAACATAGAAGTTGCGAAGCAAAATTCCAAAATTCACCTCGAGGGTACAATTACGATAATATTCCATCATTCTAAACCAAGCATCTTTTAGATTTTCCCCTTGCCTTTGTTTGAAGTGAAGAACCTCAAATTCAGGAGACAAAGGAGCAGATAAGGGACTAGCCATGACGACAAGCAAAGGGAAATGAGGCGAACGGAAAAATAGAGGGAGGATAGAGAGAGAGGGCGAATAAAACGGCAAGGTGAAGTGGGGGAGAGGAAAACGAGAGGCAAATGGCAAATAATGTAATGCGGGAGATAGGGATTGTGATGGGTACTTGGTATATTGACTTTTGCGTAGACTCCCCGGCAACGGCGCCAGAACTCCTTCTTGCTACCTCTTGAGCACTGCGTTGGTTTTTTCCCGAAGAGGAAGGGATGATGCAGCAGAGTAGCGTAATTATTTCCCTCAGTTTTGAGAACCAAGGTATCAATCCAGTAGGAGGCTACGCGTGAGTCCCTCGTACCTGCACAAAACAAATAAATCCTCGCAACCAACTCGATAAGGGGTTGTCAATCCCTACATGGCCACTTACGAGAGTGAGATCTGATAGATATGATAAGATAATATTTTTGGTATTTTTATGATAAAGATTCAAAGTAAAATAAAGGCAAAGTAAAAAAGCAAAAGAAATAACTAAGTATTGGAAGATTAATATGATGAAGATAGACCCGGGGGCCATAGGTTTCACTACTGGCTTCTCTCAAGAGCATAAGTATTCTACGGTGGGTGAACAAATTACTATTGAGCAATTGACAGAATTGAGCATAGTTATGAGAATATCTAGGCATGATCATGTATATAGGCATCACGTCCGAGACAAGTAGACCGACTCCTGCCTGCATCTACTACTATTACTCCACTCATTGACCGCTATCCAGCATGCATCTAGAGTATTAAGTTAATGAAAACAGAGTAATGCCTTAAGCAAGATGACATGATGTAGAGGGATAAACTCATGCAATATGATGAAAATCCATCTTGCTATCCTCGATGGCAACAATACAATACGTGCCTTGCTGCCCCTACTGTCACTGGGAAAGGACACAGCAAGATTGAACCCAAAGCTAAGCACTTCTCCCATTGCAAGAAAGATCAATCTAGTAGGCCAAACCAAATTGATAATTCGAAGAGACTTGCAAAGATAACCAATCATACATAAAAGAATTCAGAGAAGATTCAAATATTGTTCATAGATAGACTTGATCATAAACCCACAATTCATCTGTCTCAACAAACACATCGCAAAAAGAAGATTACATCGAATAAATCTCCACAAGAGAGGGGGAGAACATTGTATTGAGATCCAAAAAGAGAGAAGAAGCCATCTAGCTAATAACTATGGACCCATAGGTCTGAGGTGAACTACTCACACATCATCAGAGGGGCTATGGTGATGATGTAGAAGCCCTCCGTGATGGATACCCCCTCCGGCGAAGCTCCGGAACAGGCCCCAAGATGGGATCTCGTGGATACAGAAAGTTGCAGTGGTGGAATTAGGGTTTTGGCTCCGTATCTGATCATTTGGGGGTACACAGGTATATATAGGAGGAAGGAGTACGTCGGTGGAGCAACAGGGGGCCCACGAGGGTGGAGGGCGCGCCTGGGGGCGTAGGCGCACCCCCTACCTCGTGGCCTCCTCTTTTGTGTCTTGACGTAGGGTCCAAGTCTCCTGGATCATGTTCGGTGAGAAAAACACGTTCCCGAAGGTTTCTTTCCGTTTGGACTCCGTTTGATATTCCTTTTCTTTGAAACCCTAAAATAGGCAAAAAAAACAGCAATTCTGGGCTGGGCCTCCGGTTAATAGGTTAGTCCCAAAAATAATATAAAAGTGGATAATAAATCCCAATAATGTCCAAAACAGTAGATAATATAGCATGGAGCAATCAAAAATTATAGATACGTTGGAGACGTATCAGGAGGCGCTGGCGGCGGGAGGCGGCGCGGCGGCGTGCGGGCGACGGGAGGCGCTGGCAGCGGCGGGCAGCGCTAGGGTTCAGGTGGGGCTGGCGGCTTCGCGGGCCTCGGGCCTCACCTAAAAAAGCTGGCAGGGCGGTGTCCTAGTCGGGCACGGCTCGTTAGGTCGGTGCTCTCTTTTTTTTAAAACCTGATGCTGAGAAACAAATAAAATAAATACTAAACAGACTTCAAAAATCCTAGAATAAATTTTCACGGTCCTCTAATAATATTCCGGACAAAGTGAACATTTATTTGGGCCTCTAATGCAATTTGGAAAAATGCATATTTTTTTCCTAATTCAAATAAAATTGCAATAAAATCCAAATAAAATTCCAAATTGAAAATTTGGGATGTTACATGCAACATTCAGATCCGTATGTATTTTGTAAATTTCTATGTCTACAATGCTCTGCACGGAGCTACTCTAGCTAATTGCTCCCACTTTCAATATGTAACTAGATCGATGTAAAAAGCTTGCATCGACGTAACTCTTTACGAAGAACTCTTTTATCACCTCCATAACCGAGAAATATTTCCTTAGTCCTCTAAGGATAATTTTAACCGAAGTTCAATGATCTACTCCTAGATCACGATTGTACTCCCTTGCCAGAATCATGCTAAGGTATACAATAGGACAGGTACACAGCATAGCATACTTTATAGAACCTATGACTGAGGCATAGGGAATGACTCTTCATTCTCTTTCTATTTTCTGCTGTGGTCGGGTTTTGAGTCTTTACTCAACTTCACACCTTGCAACATAGGCAAGAACTCCTTCTTTGACTATTCCATTTTGAACTACTTCAAAATCTTGTCAAGGTATGTACTCATTGAAAAATCTTATCAAGCGTGTTGATCTATCTCTATAGATCTTGATGCTCAATGTGTAAGCAGCTTCACCGAGGTCTTTCTTTGAAAAATTCTTATTCAAGTATCCTTTTATGCTATCCAGAAATTCAGTATAATTTCCATCAACAATATGTCATCCACATATAATATCAGAAATGCTACAGAGCTCCCACTCACTTTCTTGTAAATACAGGCTTCTCCAAAAGTCTGTATAAAACTATATGCTTTGATCAACTCATCAAAGCATATATTCCAACTCTGAGATGCTTGCACTAGTCCATAGATGGATCGCTAGAGCTTGCACACTTTGTTAGCACCTTTAGGATTGACAAAACTTTCTTGTTGTATCATATACAACTATTCTTTAAGAAATCCATTAAGGAATGCAGTTTTCACATCCGTTTGCCAGATTTCAAAAAATGTGGCAATTGCTAACATGATTCGGACAGACCTAAGCATTGCAACGAGTGAGAAAATCTCATTGTAGTCAACACCTTGAACTTGTCGAAAACCTTTTTGCGACAATTTGAGCTTTGTAGATAGTAACACTACTATCAGCGTCCGTCTTCCTCTTGAAGATCCGTTTATTCTCAATGGCTCGCCAATCAATGGGCAAGTCAATCAAAGTCCATACTTTGTTCTTTATACATGGATTCCATCTCAGATTTCATGGCCTTAAGCCATTTCGCGGAATCTGGGCTCATCATCGCTTCCTCATAGTTCGTAGGTTCGTCATGGTCTAGTAACATGACTTCCAGAAAGGATTACCATACCACTCTAGTGCGGACCATACTCTATTTGACCTACGAGATTCGGTAGTAACTTGATCATGATCATCATCATTAGTTTCCTCACTTATTGGTGTAGGAATCACTGGAACTGATTTCAGTGATGAACTACTTTCCAATAAGGGAGAAGGTACAATTACCTTGTCAAGTTCTACTTTCCTCCCACTCACTTCTTTCGAGAGAAACTCCTTCTCTAGGAAGGATCCATTCTTAGCAACGAATATCATGCCTTCGGATCTGTGAGAGAAGGTGTACCCAACAGTCTCCTTTGGGTATCATATGAAGACACATTTTTCCGATTTGGGTTCGAGCTTATCAGGTTGAAGCTTTTTCACATAAGCATCGCAGCCCCAAACTTTAAGAAACGACAACTTGGGTTTCTTTCCAAACCATAGTTCATAAGTTGTCGTCTCGACGGATTTAGATGGTGCCCTATTTAATGTGAATGCAGCTGTCTCTAAAGTGTAACCCCAAAATGTAGTGGTAAATCAGTGAGAGACATCATAGATCGCACCATATCTAGTAAAGTATGATTACGACATTCGGACACACCATTACGCTGTGGTGTTCCAGGTGGCGTGAGTTGCGAAACTATTCCGCATTGTTTCAAATGAAGTCCAAACTCATAAGTCAAATATTCGCCTCCACGATCAGATCATAGAAACTTGATTTTCTTGTTACGATGATTTTCCACTTCACTATGAAATTCTTTGAACTTTTCAAATGTTTCAGACTTATGTTTCATTAAGTAGATATACCCATATCTGCTCAAATCATCTGTGAAGGTGAGAAAATAACGATATCCGCTGCGAGCTTCAATGTTCATTGGACCACACACATCAGTATGTATGACTTCCAATAACTATGTTGCTCGCTCCATTGTTCCGGAGAACGGAGTTTCAGTCATCTTGCCCATGAGGCATGGTTCGCAAGTACCAAGTGATTCATAATCAAGTGATTCCAGAAGTCCATCAGAATGGAGTTTCTTCATGCGCTTTACACCAATATGACCTAAACGGCAGTGCCACAAATAAGTTGCACTATCATTATCAACTCTGCATCTTCTGGTTTCAATACTATGAACATGTGTATCACTACTATCAAGATTTAGTAAAAATAGACCACTCATCAGGGGTGCATGACCATAAAAGATATTACTCATATAAATAGAACAACCATTATTCTCTGATTTAAATGAATAATTGTCTCGCATCAAACAAGATCCAAATATAATGTTCATGCTCAACGCTGGCACCAAAGAACAATTATTTAGGTCTAATACTAATCCCGAAGGTAAATGTAGAGGTAGTGTGCCGACGGCGATCACATCGACTTTGGGACCATTTCCCATGTGCATCGTCACCTCGTCCTTAGCCAATCTTCGCTTAATCCGTAGCCCCTGTTTCGAGTTGCAAATGTTTCGAGCATTAGTAAGGTACACATCAATAACATGTATATCAAATATACCTTTCACTTTGCCATCCTTCTTCTCCGCCAAATACTTGGGGCAGTTCTGCTTCCAGTGACCAGTTCCTTTGCAGTAGAAGCACTCAGTCTCAGGCTTAGGTCCAGACTTGGGTTTCTTCACTTGAGCATCAACTGGCTTGCTGTTCTTCTTGAAGTTCCCCTTCTTCCCTTTACCCTTTTTCTTGAAACTGGTGGTCTTGTTGACCATCAACACTTGATGCTCCTTCTTGATTTCTACCTCCGCGGCTTTTAGCATTGCGAAGAGCTCGGAAATCGTCTTATCCATCCCTTGCATATTATAGTTCATCATGAAGCTCTTGTAGCTTGGTGGCAGTGATTGAAGAACTCTGTCAATGACACTATCATCAGGAAGATTAACTCCCAGTTGAGTCAAGTGGTTGTGGTACCCAAACATTTTGAGTATATGTTCACTGACAGAACTATTCTCCTCCATCTTGCAGCTGTAGAACTTATTGGAGACTTCATATCTCTCAAACTGGGCATTTGCTTGAAATATTAACATCAACTCCTGGCACATCTCATATGCTCCATGACGTTCAAAACGTCATTGAAGTCCCAGTTCTAAGCCGTAAAGCATGGCACACTAAACTATCAAGTAGTCATCAGCTCTGCTCTGCCAGGTGTTCATAACATCTGGCGTTGCTCCTGCAGCAGGTTTGTCACCTAGCCGTGCTTCCAGGACGTAATTCTTCTATGCAGCAATGAGGATAATCCTCAAGTTACGGACCCAGTCCGTGTAGTTGCTACCATCATCTTTCAACTTAGCTTTCTCTAGGAACGCATTAAAATTCAACGGAACAACAGCACGGGCCATCTATCTACAACAACATAGACATGCAAAACACTATCAGGTACTAAGTTCATGATAAATTAAAGTTCAATTAATCAAATTACTTAAGAACTCCCACTAAGATAGACATCTCTCTATCATCTAAGTGATCACGTGAAACATATCAACTAAACCATGTCCGATCATCACGTGAGATGGAGTAGTTTTCAATGGTGAATATCACTATCTTGATCATATCTACTATATGATTCACGCTCGACCTTTCAGTCTGTAGTGTTCTGAGGTCATATCTGCATATGCTAGGCTCGTCAAGTTTAACCCGAGTATTCCGCGTGTGCAAAACTGGCTTGCACCCGTTGTGTGTGAACGTAGAGCTTATCACACTCGATCATCACGTGGTGTCTCGGCACGACGAACTGTAGCAACGGTGAATACTCAGGGAGAACACGTATACCTTGAAATTTAGTGAGAGATCATCTTATAATGCTACCGCCGAACTAAGCAAAATAAGATGCATAAAGGATAAACATCACATGCAATCAATATAAGTGATATGATATGGCCATCATCATCTTGTGCCTTTGATCTCCATCTCCAAAGCACCGTCATGATCACCATCGTCACCGGCTTGACACCTTGATCTCCATCGAAGCATCATTGTCGTCTCGCCAATTATTGCTTCTACGACTATCGCTATCGCATAGTGATAAAGTAAAGCAATTACATGGCGATTGCATTTCATACAATAAAGCGACAACCATATGGCTCCTGCCAGTTGCCGATAACTGTGTTACAAAACATGATCATCTCATACAATAAAAATTAGCATCATGTTTTGACCATATCACATCACAACATGCCCTACAAAAACAAGTTAGACATCCTCTACTTTGTTGTTGCAAGTTTTACATGGCTGCTGCGGGCTGAGCAAGAACCGTTTTTACCTATGCATCAAAAACCACAACGCGGTATAGTGATTACTTTTTGATCTTCAGAAAGAATCATGTTCATTGAATCGGATTCAACTAAAGCTGGAGAAACAGACACCCACTAGCCACCTGTGTGTGAAGCACGTCGGTAGAACCAGACTCGCGTAAGCGTACACGTAATGTCGGTCTGGGCTGCTTCATCCAACAATGACGTTGAATCAAGAAACAACTAGTGACGGCAAGCAATATGTATATACCCACGCCCACTACTCCTTTGTGTTCTACTCGTGCATATAACATCTACGCATAGACCTGGCACGGATGCCACTGTTGGGGAACGCAGTAATTTCAAAAAAATTCCTACGCACACGCAAGGTCATGGTGATGCATAGCAACGAGAGGGGAGAGTATCGTCTACGTACCCTCATAGACCGTAAGCGGAAGCGTTATGAAAACGCGGTTGATGTAGTCCTACGTCTTCACGATCGACCGATCTAGCACCGAACGTACGGCACCTCCGCGATCTGCACACGTTCAGCTCGGTGACGTCCCGCGAACTCACGATCCAGTAGAGCTTCGAGGAAGAGCTTCGTCAGCACGATGGCGTGATGACGGTGATGATGTTGCTACGGGAACAGGGCTTCGCCTAAGCACTTCTACGATATTACCGAGGTGGATTATGGTGGAGTGGGGCACCGCACACGGCTAAAGATCAATGATCAACTTATATGTCTATGGGGTGCCCCCCTCCTTGTATATAAAGAAGTGGAGGAGGGGGAGGGCCGGCCCTCCTATGGCGCGCCCCATGGGGAGTCCTACACCCATCGGGAGTAGGATTCCCCACTTTCCATGTAGTAGGAGTAGGAGAAGGAAGGAGGAAAGAGGGAGAAGGAAAGGGGGCGCCCCCCCCCCCTAGTCCAATTCAGACTAGAGGGTGAGGGGCGCGGCCTGCCCTGGCAGCCCCTCCTCTCTTTCCATTAAGGCCCATAAGGCCCATTAAACTCCCCGGGAGGTTCTGGTAACCCCTCGGTACTCTGGTATATGCCCGAACTTCACTCGGAACCCTTCCGATGTCCAAACATAGTCGTCCAATATATCGATCTTTATGTCTCGACCATTTCGAGACTCCTCGTCATGTTCGTGATCAAATTCGGGACTCCTAACTACCTTCGGTACATCAAAACACATAAACTCATAATACCAAACGTTAAGTGTGCGGACCCTACGGGTTCGAGAACTATGTAGACATGAACGAGACATGTCTCCGGTCAATAACCAATAGCGAAACCTGGATGCTCATATTGGTTCCTACATATTCTATGAAGATCTTTATCGGTCAAACCCCGTAACGATATACGTTGTTCCCTTTGTCATCGGCATGTTACTTGCCCGAGATTCAATCGTCGGTATACCTAGTTCAATATCATTACCGGCAAGTCTCTTTACTCATTCCGTAATGCATCATCCTACAACTAACTCATTAGTGACAATGCTTGCAAGGCTTATAGTGATGTGCATTATCGAGAGGGCCCAGAGATACCTCTCCGGTACTCAGAGTGACAATTCCTAATCTCGATCTATGCCAACTCAATAAACACCATTGGAGACACCTGTAGAGCACCTTTATAATCACCCAGTTATGTTGTGACGTTTGGTAGCACACAAAGTGTTCCTCCGGTATACGGGAGTTGCATGATCTCATAGTCATAGGAACAAGTATAGTTATGGATAAAGCAATAGCAACAAACTAAACGATCATCGTGCTAAGCTAACGGATGGGTCAAGTCAATCACATCATTCTCTAATGATGTGATCCCGTTAATCAAATGACAACTCATGTCGATGGTTAGGAAACATAACCATCATTGATTTAACGAGCTAGTCTAGTAGAGGCAAACTAGTGACACTCTGTTTGTCTATGTATTCACACATGTACTAAGTTTTCGGTTAATACAATTCTAGCATGAATAATAAACATTTATCATGATATAAGGAAATATAAATAAAAACTTTATTATTGCCTCTAGGGCATATTTCCTTCAAAACTAGCATCATATACTAAGCATTTAGGATTGCAGGTAAGGTATCAACAACTGTAGCAACAATGACGGGCTATGCAACATCATAGGATTAACCGAAAGCAGTAACAGCCGCCTGGTTGCTCTGTAGACAAAAATAGACCCTCGAGGTGAAGTAGTCGATCACTGGTTCAACCGCGGTCTCAGGGTCTACCGGAAAGATGTAACAGAGGGGGAACAAAATAAATAATAGAGCAATCAAAGCATCACAAAACATAACAAGGCGATACGCGGTGCTAGGTATGACCTAGCATAGTACTAAGTGATATCAGCGAAGGAGGGAAACATTCGGGAAAGTGTTCCCGGTGTTTCGCGTTTTTGGACAGACGGACCAGCGGGGGAAAGCTGCATGTTCTCTATGCTAGGGACGTGCGGTGGACGAACAGACTGCGTATCTGGATTCGTCTCGTCGTTCTAAGCAACTTTCATGTTCAAAGTATTTTTCATCCGGACTATGGATTATTTTATATGAATTTTTATAGATTTTAACAATTTCTGGAAATAACAGATTTAATTTAGTTCAAAAATGTTTATTGCGTCAGCATAACGTTAACGGTCACAGTTGACGTTGACCGGTCAAACTGACAAATGAGGCTCGTTCATCAATGACGGTTAACTAATTAACAATAGTTAGACTAATTAACACGTTAATTAAACATGGTTAATTAATTTAACTAAATGATTAGGTTAATTAAACATCATTAATTAATTAACTAATTGTTTTAATTATGATTATTATTATTTTAAATGTTCTAGGGGTGGGCCCCGGCTGTCATAGGCCTAGGGGCCGTAGCGGGCACGAGCGCGCGGGCTAACGGGCGTGGGGTGCCGGGGCGGAGCGAACCTGGGCAGCCAGGGGTAGAGCGCGGCAGCTCCAGCGGTGGACGGGGCAGGCGCAGGGTGCAGGGGCGCGCGGTAGCGGATGGCGCCGGCGAAGGGCGGTGGCGGTGCTAGGTAGTGGTTCGGCGGTGTTGGGCCGGAGTTAGGGCGGTCGGCAATGGCGGTAGCGCAGCATAGCAGCGACTACGGGCAGCGGCAAGGGAAGCACGAACGGCGAGCGGGGAGGGGGCGCGGTGACCAGCAGGCAGAGGTGGGCGACGCGCAGACGCAAGCAGCCTTGGTCGCAGGAGTAGCAGCAGCATGGGAAGTCGGAGCGGAACAGGGGTGGCCAACGACAGCAGCAGGCGGGCGCGAGGTCAGGCAGAGTGGGGGCGGGCAGCAGCCAGTGGTGCGGGTGCATGGCCAGGGGACGGCTAGTGCGTGAGGCTTGGAGTCTGGGGTGCGGCCGACACGCGCGGGCGAGGCCAGGGGCGGCTCGGTGAGCGCAAGGTCGTCGCGAGCTTCGGGTGCGAGCGGGACAGCGCCGAGCGACGTTGGGATCAACGGGGAAGGGGGAAACGGACATGGCTCACTGGGAGGAGGTCGGTGGAGAGCTCGGGACGGTCGGAGTGGCGTCGGAGAGGTGGGCCGACGCGGTGGTGGTGGTGGTCGAGGCGGATATTGACGACCGGCGAAGGAGAGGCGGGGACAAGGAGTCCGGCTGGGGAAAGTTGGGGAAGTGGCGAGCGACGGCGTCGGGGGCGGCTCCGGGGCGACGTGGCGGCGACAGGGTGGCGCCGATGCGATGGCGTCGGCGATGCATCAGGCTCGATCCAGATCGAGCGAGAGGGAGTCGGGGGGGAGTGGGGATCGTGCAGGAGGAGTGGGGGGTCGTGCGAGAGTTTTCGCCCCGACTAGCTAGGGTTAGAGCGTGGGTGGGGGCGGCTCGGCCAACTGGTTGGCCAGCTGGGCTGAGGCCCAGTTGGGCCTGGGGTTTTTGGCTTTTTTTTGTTTCTGGTTTATAGCTTTCTTTTTATCTATCTTCTTTTATTGTTTTCTTTTATGTTTATTTACTATAGTTTTATAAGACCTAATGTTAGTTCCTAATTTAGTATTTCTAATTATAGTACTACCACAATAACTATGACACCTAAACAAAATAGTCTAATAATTTATAATTTATAAAAGGCATTTAATAAATGGTTTAAGCCACGGTTTAATTTATTTTAGTGCATTTAATTATTTTATAGAAATGTGGTTTCTCCACCATTATTACCTATTAATTATTTGTCACATATAGAACATTTTATTTTTATTGTCTGAAAACTTTATTGTTTGACTTTATTTTAAATATGAATTTTGAATCGGTTTTGAACTAATGCGAGATTAACCACAGTAACTGTGGTGACGTGGCATCATTAGCAAAGGATTACTATAGCTTAATTATCCAGGTGTCTCAATTCTCCTCCATTACAGGAAATCTCGTCCCGAGATTTAGGAGGGGGAGTAAGGAGAAAGTTCTGGTTACGAAATTCTAACAGATCTTCTCGTTCTTGGTTGCTCTTCTCGAAGAGGTAGATCCATTATATTGATGTCTTCATTCCTCTGCTTCAGGTCATCATGATGAAGTCATCATCCTTTCTTTGGAAATTTTATCGTACTTACGAAAGGACAAGGGGTAACTCCGGAAGAACGGACCTTGCAAGGTTGACTATCTAGCAGATAACTCAGGGAATGTGGTAGAAAGTAACTCTCGAATAGATACTTAAGAAAATATCAAGAGTAAAGTAAGAAGGTACCATGAGAAGTTTCCAATGGGCAACCAATCGTTTGATGGCCTAATCAGAAGGTGAAAGGGGTTCAGAGCAACCAGAATAAGTATTGCATCTGATACTAGAATAGATCACTAGACAGGTGGCCCGTGAATTACATATGAAGACAAGCCCGAGGAATAACTTTGACAACAGGGTGTACAGGAGAGTCAGGTTTCGATCCCGTGGAACTATGGATTATGGGTCCACCATGTGGGTTAAAAGTAGGAAGGGCGATGACATCTTGCACGATCGTATAAGCAAGGCATGTCAGAGGATAGCCTATCAGTTATGTCGGCAACAACATCGGTACCAAGGGCGAGGGACGAAGAGAACCATTTTCCTTCTCGTTGAACGAGGCGGACCAATAGGCAAAGTTCTCATCCATTGGTGGTTACCAGAATGTCGTCAACAATAGTAACAAGGTCTTACCGACACGATTGTACACCTAGGTGTTTACATAAGCAGAAGAATATTACTGCTTAGATCATAAAGAACACCAGAAAGGCTAAACAAAACAATGGAAAGGAAAAGGTGATCTTCAAATTAAACAGAACAATGGAAAGGAAAATGTGTGTAAACACATATTTGGGGTGTATATCCTTCCCAAGGACAAACAGAGCATGATATCCATGACATGATATAACATAGAAAACCCTTTAGGAAAGGGGAGAGAAATTTCATGACATTACTCATACAACGGTGTTTGGATAATTGATAAAGAAAATTTAGCATTGTGCTTCAAATGTACTTATTGAAAACCAGAGTACCACAGACATGCTTCGAGATAGTATCAGCATGGTCTTCATGCAAAGGTCGGACTTTGGGTACACAAAGGATCCATCAGGAACAATTTCCTCATGGAAGAATGGATAACCTTGCTAAAAAGGAAACTATAACAATAGGTCCTCCGGCCAGGTGTGTTGGGCATGACATCACCTTATCAGGTTAAAGACCAATGTTATAGCTCTTGGGAATATGTTCCAACCATCTTATCTGACCGAGATTCAGATCTGATTGGTGTCATGATACCTCAGACTCGGGATGCCTGAGTAGAAAAAGGGTGCAACTCAAATTGACGAAATGACATTGTAAGATTCTCGGGAAATGAACTATGGAAGCGAGTTCCGAAACAAAGTTCATCATTAAACCAAGGAGAGAATGAGGAGGTGGCTGATGAACTCAGTGACAATTCATTGAGATTTCCAAAAGATGGATTTCCACCATTATGTGAACAAGGAGATAACATTTTTCATATCAAATGTTATAATGATGTATGCTTGAGGAAAAACATACACAATTAAACATTGGTTGAAAGGAGCGCCCGAAGTATGGGCTTAGGTAGGATGATCAATGTTAGAATGGTGATTCAAGAACCAATAGTCTAAAAATGAACGGTTGGCCATTAACTTAAAAGCAATAGGGTTGCTAGAAGTTTTGAATCCACACATCATAGTTCAATTGTTGGTATTCCGGTTACAGACAACACGAGGACCAAGAAATGAACGGAAATGGTGAGAAGTATTACTTGTATCAGGAATTCTTAACCGGTGATGAAATTCCCATGACATTCTTGACGTAAAAGATGGTAATACTCCAAGGTAGAACATAGCATAAGGTAGATAGAAGGGAACTCAAGGTACTACACAAAACATGAACAAGTTTGTGTTGGAGGGAGGGCAATAACGTCGTCGATGGTAATGCAAACCATCAGGGGGCAAGGATGGTATTCCTCATCAAGAATTCAATAGATATCTTGGAAGAGCTCAAAATGTTGATGATCACGACACATTTGTCGAGAGAGTTCATGAAGATATAATCGATCGGCGATGACATCAAGTCAAATGAATGATGAGGCGAAAGGTTATCGGAACCAAGGGCACGACGCAAACTCAAACTCCAGCTTGTTGTTCAAGTTGAAATGATATGACAAGGAAGATCGACGTAAGGTTAGCTCATTGTCCAAAATTGTACTCTGTGAAGAAGGACTAGGGAGCACAGTTCAAAATTAGTACAATAATGATATAGTCAATCAGGCTAGGAATGAAGTAATCAGGTACAAACTCGTAAGCAAAGAAGATTGCTAAGAATGGTTGAATCATAGAACGGACGCAATTCAGTTATCGGTGTACTCGGGTGACTAACCACTCAAAACCCAGGAAAAAATTGGAATCGGTGAGAATGTAGTACTTGATGAAGAAATCATAAGGAATTATGCGGTTCCGTGATAATCTCGAGATACCAGGGGGTAATACTCAAAGGTAGGGTAGAATAGAGGTTGGATAGGTGTATTGATCTACAGAAGACAAGTACTTCAACTTGTCTAAGAAATGGGATCAAAGAAGAACAATATGGTCGGAACCACGATCGCAAAGGACCAGTTCCCAGATATAAGATGAACTTACACCAAGGGGACAATTAATTTTAAGAGAAGCTTCCATGATATGATCTACATCGTGTCCATAGGCATGAACACAAAGTTCAAGGTTGACTCCCACTTCTCCAATGCATAATCTTTCATTCACTTCACATCTTCGCAGAAGTTATAGAGTTGAAAATTTATCCGACAAAACACCAGTAGAGTATGACCCATAGTAGTTTCCGGGTTCACACAAATTAGAAAAGGCATAGGTTCAACCCATCAGGGCCTCTTAGGAACATATACCACAAACATCAAGATTACATCTCCAGCTCGAAAGCAGAGCATGGTTGGCAGATTAGAGAGTAGGATTTACCAATGGCATTATGTATCAGGAAAAGAATTTCTCAATGTTTATGCATATGAAGGACACTGTCGGATGATAATTCAACAAAGGATCTGATGGTCCTTAAGGGATCTGATGTGAGCATCGGCACTCAATCAGAGGAAGAAGGAATGCAAAGGCATCGTATTATAGAAACAACTGACTAAATAAAACTCAAATGCAAAGGAATTATGATTTCCACATCAAAGGATCAGAAGCAAAACACTCTGATTAAGAATGGATAAGTTGAATAGACTTAGGGGTACAATCGATGTTGATTCCATTGGCTCAGAACCAGCTCATGTTCAAAATGACATCTGAGCCGGAAAGATAATTTAAAAGGATCAACCGATGATTGTGTGCATTTGCACTCATGTTGAATCAATAGGATCAAAATGACGGTGTCAAAGGAGACTAATCAATATTTCTAGACTTATGGAACGCAACCATAATGCAAGCAGACAAGTATTTATAGAGCAACAGCTGGCAGAGAATTACTGGAAGACCGGATAGTATATCAACATACATTGTGGATCATATGATCAACTAGTAATGACCAGTTCCTCGATAAGGGTGAAGAATTATTCATAGGGGTATTCATGCAGCAAGGAACTACGGGGTAGTAAGCATAAAGGATTCTTGGAACATCGGAGAGTATTTGAGGGCATCTTCTAATAACAAGAGCAACTGGGGTTGAAGGTATGAATGACAGATGTAGGTAGTTATCCATAAGGATTTATCGATGGTAGGGTTTGCAACGGTGAAGGGCACAAGGGCCTCGGGAAAACATCAGAGAGTAGCTTCGGAATCATCTGTTGTACCGAGCGGTCATTTCGAGTGAGGGGCTCTCCGGGAGGAAGTAGTTACAAGAACCTAGAGTTAGAGTTAGCAAAATCATTTAACCCGACTAGAAGAGAGATCAGAGTCCCAGAGTAAAGATCGAAGAGTAAAAGCTCCTAATACAACCCAATGGTGACGTGGGCCCGTAAGACACAGAGCCATGTTAGTAAAAGTTCGGAATGTCTAGACTCGACTTCGTCCAAGGAGTGTGGTAGGGGGATTCCTACAGGTAGTCGGCTCTGATACCAACTTGTGACGCCCCTGATTCAATCGTACACTAATCATACATGCAAACGTGTACGATCAAGATCAGGGACTCATGGAAAGATATCACAACACAACTCTAAAAATAAAAGGAGTCATACAAGCATCATATTACAAGCCAGGGGCCTCGAGGGCTCGAATACAAGAGCTCGATCATAGACGAGTCAGCGGAAGCAACAATATCTGAGTACAGACATAAGTTAAACAAGTTGACATAAGATGGCTAGCAGAAATTGGGATACAGATTGAAAGAGGAACATGCCTCTTGCCTGGGATCCTCCTAAACTACCCCTGATCGTCATCAGCGGCCTACACGTAGTAGTAGGCACCTCCAGTGTAGTAGGAGTCGCCGTCGACGGTGGCGTCTGGCTCCTGGGCACCAACATCTGGTCGCAACAACCAGGTATAGAAAGGGGGAAGGGGGAGCAAAGCAACTATGAGTACTCATCCAAAGTACTCGCAAGCAAGGAACTACACTACATATGCATTGGTATCAATGAAAGGGGGTAGTATATGTGGAGTGAACTGCAGAATGCCAGAATAAGAGTGGGGTAACTAGTCCTATCAAAGACTACGCTTCTGGTAGCCTCCATATTGAAGCAGTAGAAGAGAATAGATGGTAAGTTCAGCAAGTATCATTGTATAGCATAATCCTACCCGGCGATCATGCAAAGCAATATGACAATAAATGCTCAAGTCAAGTATATGATGATGATGGAAGTTGCATGGCAATATATCTCGGAATGGCTATGGAAATGCCATGATAGGTAAATATGGTGGCTATCTTGAGGAAGATATAAGGAGGTTTATGTGTGATAGAGCGTATCATATCACGGGGTTTGGATGCACCGGCGAAGTTTGCACCCAACTCTCGAGGTGAGAAAGGGCAATCCACGGTACCGAAGAGGCTAGCAATGATGGAAGGGTGAGAGTGCGTATAACCCATGGACTCACATTAGTCATAAAGAACTCATATACTTATTGCAAAATTTTATTAGCCATCGCTCATCCCCGACCGCCACTCATAAGGAAGACAATCAATAAATACTTCATGCTCCAACTTCGTTACATAACGATTCCCCATACGTGCATGCTACATGACTTGCAAACCTCAACACAAGTATTTTTCAATTTCACAATTACTCAACTAGCACGACTCTAATATCACCACCTTTATATCGCAAAACTATTGCAAGGAATCAAACATATCATATTCAGTGATCTACAAGTTTTATGTAGGATTTTATAACTAACCATGTGAATGACCAATTCCTGTCATCTCTCTAAATAGATATAAGTGAAGCAAGAGAGATTAATTCTTTCTACAAAAGATATGCCCACGCTCTAACAAATATAAGTGAAGCAAAAGAGCATTCTAAAAATGGCGGTTTTCTATGTGAAGAGAAACAGGCAATCCAACTTCAAATAATATAAGCGAAGCACATGAATCATTCTATAAAGCCGTGGTTCATAAATCAACCAAGGACTATCTCATACCAGCATGGTTCATAAAAGAAAAGTTAAAACTAAATGCAAAGATGCTCCAAGATTGCACATATCGCATGAACGAAACGAATCCGAAAACATACCGATACTTGTTGAAGAAAGATGGGATGCCTTCCGGGGCATCCCCAAGCTTAGACGCTTGAGTCTCCATGAATATTTACTTGGGGTGCCTCGGGCATCCCCAAGCTTGATCTCTTGCCTCTCTTCCTTCTTCTCACATCGAGACCTCCTCGATCTTCGAACACTTCATCCACACAAAACTCAACGGAAAACTCAGTAAGATCCGTTAGTTTAATAAAGCAAATCACTACTCTAAGTATTGTTGCAAAACAATTCGTATTTTGTTTTTTTTTTCATTGAATCTACTGTAATATAACTTTTCCATGGCTTAATTGACTGATATAAATCGATAGTTTCATCAAAACAAGCAAACTATGCATCAAAAACAGAATCTGTCTAAAACAGAACAGTCTGTAATAATCTGAACATTCACCATACCTCTGGTACTCCAAACATTCTACCAAAATTAGGAAAAATAAAAAATTTGTATAGAAAGACATTTCAAAAAGTTTCAGAACCGTTTGACGTTCCAGCAAAAAATGTAAAATCGCGCGCTACAGCCAAAGTTTCTTTCCTGCACCGTACAAACCAACAAGTAATCTAAAACATCCTAAAGGCAAACCTTGGCACATTATTTTTATTTTTAAATCATACAAAAGCACACAACAGAAATAAATGACTCTCTAAAACTTCCAGGTTGTCTCCCTGGCAGCGCTTTCTTTAAAGCCATTAGGCTGGGCATATAGTGCTCAAGTAATGGATCCACCCAGATCCCAAGGTATATCAAAGCCAATTTGAATCAACAATGATTTGTAATTTAGTAGTGAGCACAAAACAACATATATCAAGTAATGACAAAGTCTAACTCTCTTCCTATGCATCGGCGTGTCAGAAAAGAACAATTCATGCACATCAAGTAAACGCCAATACATAGCATAAGCAGTTTCTTGCAATTCTATCATGTTGGAAACATAGAGAGGTGGAGATATAGTTCCTCTCTCATAATAATTACAAGTAGAAGCAGCAAGAACATGCATATTATATTCATCAAAATCATCATGTGTAGTATTAAAACGCAACCCATCAATATAATCCTTAATATGGTTAAACTTCTCCGATATAGTGTAGTTGGGAGAATTCAAAAAGATAATAGGACTATCATGTGTGGGTGCAATAGCAACAATTTCATGTTTAACATAAGGAACTATAGCAAGTTTATCTCCATAAGCATAATTCATATTAGCATCTTGGCCACAAGCATAGCAAGCATCATCAAAAAGGGATATTTCAAGAGAATCAACGGGATCATAACAATCATCATAGCATTCATCCTTCGGTAAGCACGAAGGGAAATTAAACAATGTATTAGTTGAATAGTTACTCTCATTAGAAGGTGGGCACGGGTGATCAATCCTCTCTTCCTCCTTTTGTTCTTCGCTCTCCTCCTCATCTTTTTCATCCAATGAGCTCACAATGTCATTAATTTCTTCTTCCATAGATTCCTGCAAAATATTAATCTCTTCTAGGACAGCGGAGACTCTCTCAATAAAATCATCAATATCGGAATTGAATTCATAATTCTCATAGCAATATTGAAGGATAGCTAAATTTTCAGGTCTATAAACTGAATCATCAAAAATTTCACACTCTTTAAACAAAGATTCAATTTCATAAGCACCCATAAAAGCAACAAATTCTTCTATTTGTTCCACATCATAGTAATCATATATACCACTAGCATAAGAAGACAAGCATTTATCATCATTAAATTGGCATGAAAAGGGAAGGTGTGGAGCCTTCATCCTAGAGCAACAAGTATAATCATATCTCAAGCATAGTTCCCGAGCATACTAATGCAACATATGAATTTAATCCCATAATAGTTTCCCTTTTTTAGTCAAGTGATAATCCCTAAAGTATTCATGTTGATCCAACGTTTCTCCCCTTACATAATTGAATGGGGATTTCTCAGGATTATCAAAGTAGTACATAATATTTTTCACATAACCAGCATCAAGGGTTTTAGGAGGTTCCCCATCTCCATGAGTAGCAGGTACACCTAATTTTTTTGGTGTTTTGTGTTCCATATCCATAACTAAATATAGAGAACAACTTATAACAGCAAATAGAAGTTACTTAGTGATAAAGCAAACAAGCACACACGAGAATATTCACCCCACGCTATTGCTCCCCGGCAACGGCGCCAGAAAAAGGTCTTGATAAACCAAAAGTATAGGGGATCAATTGTAGCCTCTTTCAATAAGTAAGAGTGTCGAACCAACGAGGAGCTAAAGGTAGAAAAATATTCCCTCAAGTTCTATCGACCACCGATACAACTCTACGCACGCTTAACGTTCGCTTTACCTAGAACAACTATGAAACTAGAAGTACTTTGTAGGTGTTTTTGGATAGGTTTGCAAGATAATAAAGAGCACATAAATAAAAAGTAGGTGTTGTTTAGATAAAGAAACAATAAAGTTAGTATAGAGAGTGTGGAAAAGTGGTGGTAGGAGTTGCGAAATTGTCCCTAAGCAGTTGACTATGTTACTAGACCGATAGCAAGTTTTATGTGGGAGAGGCCACTGCTAGCATGTCATCCCTAGCTTGGAATTCTATGCACTTATGATTGGAACTATTAGCAAGCATCCGCAACTACTAACGTTCATTAAGGTAAAACCCAACCATAGCATTAAGATATATTGGTCCCCCTTCAATCCCGTATGCATCAATTTTTATGCTAGGTTGAAGTTTCGGTCACTCCTGCCCTCCAATACATAGTCCTATCAACATACAACTAACCCTATGGTGTGATCCACACGCGCGCTCATATGATGGGCACCAAAGGGCAGCAACATAACCACAAGAAAATTAAATCAATCATAGTAATTCATCAACCATCGATAGGGGAATGAAAATCTACTCAGACATCATAGGATGGCAACACATCATTGGATAATAATATGAAGCATAAAGCACCATGTTCAAGTAGAGGGTACAACGGGTTGCGGGAGAGTGGACCACTGTAGATAGAGGGGGGAAGGTGATGGAGATGTTTGTGAAGATGGTGGAGGTGTTGGTGTAGATTGCGGTGATGATGATGGCCCCCGGCAGCGTTCCCGCGCCATCGGAAGAGAGGGGGAGAGAGCCCCCCTCTTTCTTCTTCTTCCTTGACCTTCTCCCTAGGTGGGAGAAGGGTTTCCCCTATGGTCCATGGTCTCCATGGTTTGGGAGGGGCGAGAGCCCCTCCGAGATTGGATCTGTCTCTCTGTCTCCCTCTATTTCTGCGTTTTCAGATTCTGGCCTTTCACCGTTTCTTAAATCCCCGAAGATCCGTAACTCCGATTTTGCTGAAATTATAACATGATCTTTATCCGGATATTAGCTTTCTTGCAACGAAATAAGGGCACCAACTGCCTTACAGGGTGTCCACGAGGGCCCAGGATGCGCCCCTGCCTCGTGGCCCCCTCGGGCATCGTCTCGCGTTGATTTTTCTTCCCAAAAATCACATATATTCCAAAACAATCTCCGTCGGTTTTTATCCCGTTTGGACTCCGTTTGATATGGATTTACTGCGAAACAAAAAACATGCAACAAATAGGAACTGGCACTGGGCACTCGATCAATATGTTAGTCCCAAAAATATTATAAAAAGTTGCCAAAAGTATATGGAAGTTGTATAATATTGGCATGGAACAATCAAAAATTATAGATACGACGAAGACGTATCAGCATCCCCAAGCTTAATTCCTGCTCGTCCTCGAGTAGGTAAATGATAAAAAGATAATTTTTCATGTGGAATGCTACCTAGCATAATCTTGATCAAGTATCTAATCATGGCATGAATATTAAGACACGAGTGATTCAAAGCAATAGTCTATCATTTGACATTAAGACAATAATAGTTCAAGCATACTAACCAAGCAATTATGTCTTATCAAAATAACATAGCCAAAGAAAGTTCATCCCTACAAAATCATATAGTCTGGCTATGCTCTATCTTCACCACACAAAGCATTCAAATCATGCACAACCACGATGACAAGCCGAGCAATTGGTTCATACTTTTTAATGCGCTTCAGCCTTTTAAACCCTCACGCAATACATGAGCGCAAGCCATGAACATAGCACTATGGGTGGAATAGAATATGATGATGGAGGTTGTGTGGAGAAGACAAAAAGGAATAAAGTCTCACATCGACGCGGCTAATCAACGGCCTATGGAGATGCCCATCAATTGATGTCAATGCGAGGAGTAGGGATTGCCATGCAATGGATGCACTAGAGCTATAAGTGTATGAAAGCTCAAACTGAAAACTAAGTGGGTGTGCATCCAACTTGCTTGCTCATGAAGACCTCGGGCATTTGAGGAAGCCCATCATCGGAATATACAAGCCAAGTTCTATAATGAAAATTCCCACTAGTATATGAAAGTGATAACTCAAGAGACTCTCTATATGAGGAACATGGTGCTACTCTGAAGCACAAGTGTGGTAAAAGGATAGTAACATTGTCCCTTCTCTCTTTTTCTCTCATTTTTTTGGGCCTTCCTTTTTTTCTTTTTTTCTTTTTTCGTCTGGAGTCTCATCCCGACTTGTGGGGGAATTATAGTCTTGATCATCCTTTTCTCACTCGGACAATGCTCTAATAATGATGATCATCACACTTTTATTTACTTACAACTAAATATTACAACTCGATGCTAGAACAAAGGTATGACTCTATATGAATGCCTCCGGCGGTGTACCGGGATGTGTAATGATCTAGTGTAGCAATGACATCAAAAAACGGACAAGCCATGAAAACATCATGCTAGCTATCTTACGATCATGGAAAGCAATATGACAATAAATGCTCAAGTCATGTATATGATGATGATGGAAGTTGCATGGCAATATATCTCGGAATGGCTATGGAAATGCCATGATAGGTATGTATGGTGGCTCTTTTGAGGAAGATATAAGGAGGTTTATGTGTGATAGAGCGTATCGTATCACGGGGTTTGGATGCACCGGCGAAGTTTTCACCAACTCTCGAGGTGAGAAAGGGCAATGCATGGTACCGAAGAGGCTAGCAATGATGGAAGGGTGAGAGTGCGTATAACCCATGGACTCACATTAGTCGTAAAGAACTCATATACTTATTGCAAAAGTTTATTAGCACTTGAAGCAAAGTACTACTACGCATGCCCCTAGGGGGATAGATTGGTAGGATAAGACCATCGCTCGTCCCCGACCGCCACTCATAAGGAAGACAATCAATAAATACCTCAAGCTCCAACTTCATTACATAACGGTTCACCATACGTGCATGCTACGGGACTTGCAAACCTCAACACAAGTATTTCTCAATTTCACAATTACTCAACTAGCACGACTCTAATATCGCCACCTTTATATTGCAAAACTATTGCAAGCAATCAAACATATCATATTCAGTGATCTACAAGTTTTATGTAGGATTTTATGACTAACCGTGTGAATGACCAATTCATGTCATCTCTCTAAATAGATATAAGTGAAGCAAGAGAGTTTAATTATTTCTACAAAAGATATGCCCACGCTCTAACAAATATAAGTGAAGCAAAAGAGCATTCTACAAATGGAAGTTTTCTATGTGAAGAGAAACAGGCAATCCAAACTTCAAATAATATAAGCAAAGCACATGAAGCATTCTATAAAGCCATACTCAAAAGATTCAAGTGAAGTGCAATGAGCACTCTATAAATCAACCAAGGACTATCTCATACCAGCATGGTGCATAAAAGAAAAGTGAAAACTAAATGCAAAAGATGCTCCAAGATTGCACATATCGCATGAACGAAACGAATCCGAAAACATACTGATAATTGTTAAAGAAAGATGGGATGCCTTCCGGGGCATCCCCAAGCTTAGACACTTGAGTATCCTTGAATATTTACTTGGGGTGCCTCAGGCATCCCCAAGCTTGATCTCTTGCCTCTCTTCCTTCTTATCACATCGAGACCTCCTCGATCTTCGAACACTTCATCCACACAAAACTCAACAGAAAACTCGGTAAGATCCGTTAGTATAATAAAGCAAATCACTACTCTAAGTAATGTTGCAAACCAATTAATATTTTGTTTTTTTTGCATTGTATCTACTGTAATATAACTTTCCCATGGCTTAATCCACTGATATAAATCGATAGTTTCATCAAAACAAGCAATCTAGCATCAAAAACAGAATCTGTCTTAAACAGAACAGTCTGTAACAATCTGAACATTCACCATACCTCTGGTACTCCCAAATTTCTACAAAAATTAGGAAAATAAAAAATTGCATATAAAGACATTGCAAAAAGTTTCAGAACCGTTTGACATTCCAGCAAAAAATGTAAAATCACGCACTACAGCCAAAGTTTCTGTCCTACACCGTACAAACCAACAAGTAAGCTAAAACATCCTAAAGGCAAACCTTGGCACATTATTTTTATTTTTGAACCTCACAAAAGCACACAACATAAATAAATGACTCTCTTAAACTTCCGGGTTGTCCCCCTGGCGGCGCTTTCTTTAAAGCCATTAAGCTAGGCATATAGTGCTCAAGTAATGGATCCACCCGGATGCCAAGGTATATCAAAGCCAATTTGAATCAACAATGATTTGTAATTTAGTAGTGAGCACAAAGCAGCATATATCAAGTAATGACAAAGTCTAACTCTCTTCCTACGCATCGGCATGTCATAAAAGAACAATTCATGCACATCAAGTAAAGGCCAATACATACCATAAGCAGTTTCTTGCAATTCTATCATGTTGGAAACATAGAGAGGTGGAGATATAGTTCCTCTCTCATAATAATTGCAAGTAGGAGCAGCAAGCACATGCATATTATATTCATCAAAATCATCATGTGTAGTAGTAAAATGCAACCCACCAATATAATCCTTAATAAGGGTAAACTTCTCCAATATGGTGTAGTTGGGAGAATTCAGAAAGATAATAGGACTATCATGCGTGGGTGCAATAGCAACAATTTCATGTTTAACATAAGGAACTATAGCAAGTTCATCTCCATAAGCATAATTCATATTGGCATCTTGGCCACAAGCATAGCAAGCATCATCAAAAAGGGATATTTCAAGAGAATCAACGGGATCATAACAATCATCATAGCATTCATCCTTCGGTAAGCACGAAGGGAAATTAAACAATTTATGAGTTGAAGAGTTACTCTCATTAGAAGGTGGGCACAGGTGATCAATCCTCTCTTCCTCCTTTTGTTCTTTGCTCTCCTCCTTATCTTTTTCATCCAATGAGCTCACAATGTCATTAATTTCTTTTTCCATAGACTCCTGCAAAATATTAATCTCTTCTTCGACAATGGAGACTCTCTCAATAAAATCATCAATATTGGAATTGAATTCATAATTCTCATAGAAATATTGAAGGATAGCTAAATTTTCAGGTCTATAAGCTGAATCAGCAAAATTTTCACACTCTTTAAACAAAGGTTCAATTTCATAAGCACCCATAAAAGCAACAAATTCTTCTATTTGTTCCACATCATGGTAATCATATATACCTCTAGCATAAGAAGCCAAGGTTTTATCATCATTAAATTTGCATGAAAAGGGAAGGTGTGGAGCCTTCAGCCTAGAGCAACAAGTATAATCATATCTCAAGCATAGTTCCCAAGCATACCAATGCAACATATGAATTTGATCCCATAATAGTTTCCCTTTTTGAGTCAAGCGATAATCCCTAAAGTATTCAAGTTGATCCAACGTGTCTCCCATTACATAATTGAATGGTGTTTTCTCAGGATTATCAAAGTAGTACATAATATTTTTCACATAACCAGCATCGAGGGTTTTAGGAGGTTCCCCATCTCCATGAGTAGCATGTACACCTAATTTTTTTGCTATTTCGTGTTCCATATCCACAACTAAAGATAGAGAACAACTTAGAACAGCAATTAAAAGTTACTTAGTGATAAATCAAACAAGCACACACGAGAATATTCACCCCACGCTATTGCTCCCCGGCAACGCCGCCGGAAAAAGGTCTTGATAACCCAAAGTATAGGGGATCAATTGTAGCCTCTTTCGATAAGTAAGAGTGTCGAACCCAACAACGAGCTAAAGGTAGAACAAATATTCCCTCAAGTTCTATCGACAACCTATACAACTCTACGCACGCTTAACGTTCGCTTTACCTAGAACAAGTATGAAACTAGAAGTACTTTGTAGGTGTTTTTGGATAGGTTTGCAAGATAATAAAGAGCGCGTAAATAAAAAGTAGGGGCTTTTTAGATAAAGAAACAATAAAGTTAGTATACCGAGTGTGGAAAAGTGGTGGTAGGAGTTGCGAAATTGTCCCTAAGCAATTGACTATGTTACTAGACCGATAGCAAGTTTTAGGTGGGAGAGGCCAGTGCTAGCATGTCATCCCTGACTTGGAATTCTATGCACTTAATGTTGGAACTAGTAGCAAGAATCCGCAACTACTAACGTTCATTAAGGTAAAACCCAACCATAGCATTAAGATATATTGGTCCCCCTTCAATCCTGTATGCATCAATTTCTATGCTAAGTTGAAGTTTCTATCACTCTTGCCCTCCAATACATAGTCCTATCAACATACAACTAATCCTGTGGTGTGATCCACACACGCGCTCATATGATGGGCACCAAAGGACAGCAACATAACCACAAGCAAATTAAATCAATCATAGTAATTCATCAACTACCGATAGGACAACAAAAATCTACTCAGACATCATAGGATGGCAACACATCATTTGATAATAATATGAAGCATAAAGCACCATGTTCAAGTAGAGGGTACAGCGGGTTGCGGGAGAGTGGACCGATGTAGATAGAGGGGGTGATGGAGATGTTGGTGAAGATGGTAGAGGTGTTGGTGTAGATTGCGGTGATGATGATGGCCCCCGGTGGCGTTTCGGCGCCACCGGAAGCGAGGGGGAGAGAGCCCCCCTCTTTCTTCTTCTTCCTTGACCTTCTCCCTAGGTGGGAGAAGGGTTTCCCCTCTGGTCCATGGTCTCCATGGCGTGGGAGGGGCGAGAGCCCCTCCGAGATTGGATCTGTCTCTCTGTCTCTCTCTGTTTCCGCGTTTTCAGATTCTGGCCTTTCACCGTTTCTTAAATTCCCGGAGATACATAACTCCGATTTTGCAGAAATTTTAACACGATCTCTATCCGGATATTAGCTTTCCTTCAGCGAAAGGAGGGCACCAGCCGCCTTACGGGTTGGCCACGAGGGCCTAGGGCGCGCCTGACCCCCTGGGGCACGCCCCCCTACCTCGTGGCCCCCTCGGGCATCGTCTCACGTTGATTTTTCTTCCCAAAAATTACATATATTCCAAAAAGAATCTTCGTGAGTTTTTATCCCGTTTGGACTCCGTTTGATATGGATTTACTGCGAAACAAAAAATATGCAACAAACAGGAACTGGCACTGGGCACTGGATCAATATGTTCTCAAATATATTATAAGAAGTTGCCAAAAGTATATGGAAGTTGTATAATATTGGCATGGAACAATCAAAAATTATAGATACGACGGAAACGTATCAATATTCATCCAGCCGTCACAGAGTCTAGAACCACCAGATCCAATCTAGACACCATCTCGGATGGGGTTCACCACCTACATTGGTGCCTCTCCGATGATGCCTGGGTAGTTCTTTGTAGACCTTCGGGTCCGTAGTTAGTAACTAGATGGCTTCATCTCTCTCTCTCTCTCTCTCTCTCTTGATTCTCAATACAATGGCCTCTTGGAGATCCATATGATGTAACTCTTTTGCGGTGTTTTTGTTGGGATGGATGAACTTTGAGTTTATCATCAGATCTATCTTTTTATATCCATGAAAGTTATTTGAGTTTCTTTGATCTCTTATATGCATGATTGCTTATAGCCTCGTATTTCTTCTCCGATATTTGGGTTTTGTTTGGCCAACTTGATCTATTTATCTTGCAATGGGAAGAGATGCTTTGTAGTGGGTTCGATCTTACGGTGATCGATCCCATTGACAGAAAGGGAAATGACACGTATGTATCGTTGCTACTAAGGATAAAATGATGGGGTCTATCTCTACATAGATAGATCTTGTCTCCATCATTTCATCGTTCTTATTGCATTACTCTATTTCTCCATGAACTTAATACACTAGATGCATGTTGGCTAGCGGTCGATGTGTGGAGTAATAGTAGTAGATGCAGGCAAGAGTTGGTCTACTAATCTTGGTGAAAGGATCGATATGGTTGACTAGAGGGGGGTGAATAGGCAACTAACAATTTTTAACTTTTCTTTACCAAATTAAACTTTGCATCAAAGTAGGTTGTCTAGATGTGCAACTAGGTGAGCAACCTATATGATGCAACAACAACGAACATACATGCAAGCAAGAGAAGTAACACTAATAAGCTTGCACAAGTAAAGGTAAGAGATAACCAAGAGTGGACCCTATGAAGATGAGGATGTGTTATCGAAGTTCCTTCCTTTTGAAGGGAAGTACGTCTCCGTTAGAGCGGTGTGGAGGCACAATGCTCCCCAAGAAGCCACTAGGGCCACCATATTCTCCTCACTCCCTCACACAATGTGAGATACCGTGATTCCGCTATTGGTGCCCTTGGAGGCGGCGACTGGACCTTTACAAACAAGGTTGGGGCAAACTCCACAACTCAATCGGAGGCTCCCAACAACACCACGAAGCTTCACCACAATGGACTATGGCTCCGTGGTGACCTCAACCATCTAGGGTGCTCAAACACCCAAGAGTAACAAGATCCGCTAGGGATTAGTGGCGGAATCAAATATCTCTTGGTGGAAGTGTAGATCGGGGCCTCCTCAACTACTCAAGCAAATCAACAAGTTTGGTTGGCTAGAGAGAGAGAGATCGGGCGAAAATGGAGCTTGGAGCATTAATGGAGCTTTTGGGGGAAGAGGTAAGTCAACGAAGAAGAAGGGGACCCTCTTTTATAGTGGGGGGACAATCCAACCGTTACCCCACTAAACAGCCCCGCAGAGGGCGGTACTACCGCAATGGGCAGCGGTACTACCGCTCCCACATACTGTACTACCGCCCAGCCAGAGAGGGCTTGAAGATAGAGGAGGGACTGGCCCAGCGCGGTACTGCCGGACAGGCCCAACGCGGTACTGCCGGATAGGCCCAACGCGGTACTGCAGCGGTGGCAGGGCGGTACTACCGCTCTCGAGCGGTACTACTGCACCTACAACCGCTGCAAGTGCCGCTCAACCCGACACGAGAAATGCCCCCCTCGAGTCGAGGCGGTAGTGGCCCGGTACCGCAGCGGTACTGCCGCTGAGGACACACAAGCGGTACTACCGCTGGGCACCGTGGTACTACCGCTGGGGCTAAAGACTACCCAAACAGCAAGGAATAAGATCTCCAATGATGCGGGAAGTCCCAGAGGGTGTGAAACGAAAGTGTACGTGATGATTCCACCCTAGCCATACCAAAGCGGACCCCCTCTTGATAGTACGGTGACTCCTACGAAACTAATCCACCAACAAGAAACGAAAGAGCTACACCGTCTTGAAAAACACTCCGAGGGGAAAGAAATCGTCTCGAGCCAAAGGATGAATCTCTGAAATGCTCAAAGCACAAGGTTAGTCCGCAAATATGTTGTCATCAATCACCAAAACTACATCGAGAGAGATATGCCTTAACACTTGGACGTGATGCCTATATAATGATCATTGCCTGGATATCTTCATAATTATTTGAGGTTCTATCAATTGCCCAACAGTAATTTGTTTACCCATCGTTTGCTATTTTTCTCGAGAGAAGCCACTACTGAAACCTACGGCCCCGGGGTCTTCTTTCTCATATATTTGCCTTTGCGATCTTTTTTATTTGCTTTTATTTTTAGATCTATTAATCCCAAAACCCAAAAATACCTAGTTGCACTTTATTTTATTTGTGATCTATTTATTTAATCTATTACAACTTTCTCCCATCACGCACCAATTTTTGGCACCGTTACCCGAAAGGGATTGACAACCCCTTTAACACGTCGGGTTGCGAGGATTTGTTTTCTGTGTGCAAGGGTTGTTTACGTTGTGTTGCTTGGTTCTCCTACTGGTTCGATAACCTTGGTTTCATATCTGAGGGAAATACCTACCGCCGATGTGCTGGATCACCCCTTCCTCTTTGGGGAAATACTGACGTAGCTTCAAGCGACATCAAAAGGAATTTTTGGCGCTGTTGCCGAGGAGGATCTCCAACATATACCAGGTTCCTAATCACAAATATCATATCGTCGCAATTTACATTATTTGCCATTTGCCTCTCGTTTTCGTCTCCCCCACTTCACAAAAATTTGATGTTTTATTCGCCTCTCTTTTTTCGTTCGCCGTTTTTTTGCCGGATCTGTTTTTGAGTGCAATGTTGTTGTGTGGTCATCATGACTCAAGAGAACACCAAGTTATGTGATTTCTCAAATACCAACAAAAATGATTTTATCGGCACTCTGATTGCTCTTCCCGCCGCTAGTGCGGAGTCTTGTGATATTAATACTGCTTTGTTGAATCTTGTTATGAAAGACCAATATTTCGGTACTCCTAATGAGGATGACACATCCCATCTTAATACCTTCGTGGAATTATGCGATATGCGAAAGAAAAAATATGTGGACAATGATGTGGTCAAGATGAAATTATTTTTGTTTTCTTTGCGTGATTCTGCAAAAATTTGGTTATCTTCTTTGCCTCGCAATAGTATCGATTCTTGGAATAAGTGCAAAGATGCTTTTATCACTAAGTATTTTCCTCCCGCAAAAATTATTTCCCTTATAACCCATATCATGAATTTCAAGCAACTTGAACATGAGAATGTTTCACAATCTTGGGAAAGGATGAAAATGATGCTAAGGAATTGCCCAACTCATGGGTTAAACCTTTGGATGATCATACAAAAAATTTATGCGGGCTTGAATTTTGTTTCTCGTAATCTTTTAGATTCCGCCGCGGGTGGTACTTTTATGGAAATTACTTTGGGTGAAGCCACCAAATTGCTTGATAATATTATGGCAAATTATTCGAAGTGGCATACCGAAAGAGCTCCTACTAGTAAAAAAGTTAATTCGGTCGAAGAAATTTCTTCTTTGAGTGAAAAAGTTGATGCTCTTGTGAAAGTGGTTGCTAGTAGAAGTGCTCCTATTGATCTTAATGATATGCCTTTGTCTACTTTGATTGAGCAAAATAGTGATGCCATAGATGTGAATTTTACCTCTCGAAATAATTTCAACAACAATGCTTATAGATGTAATTTTAATCCTAGGCCTTTTCCTAGTAATTCCTCTAATAATTATGGTAATTCCTATGGAAATCAATCTTATAATAATAATAGGAACACCTCTAATCTTGAGAACAATATTAAAGAATTTATCAACACGCAAAAAGTTTTCAACATTTCCATAGAGGAAAAGTTGAGTAAGATTGATGATTTGTCTAGAAGTGTTGATAAATTGCTCATGATGTGGAAAATTTCAAGATAAAATTTTTTTGCCCCAGGTTGATGAATCAATTAAAGCTCTTTATATTTCTATGGATGAAAGTAAGAAAAGAACCGCTATGCTTAGAGCTAAAAGAGAATTTTTTTGAAAAGGTGTTTTCTAGTGATTTCTTTCGCAAAAGTGATGAAGATCTTAAAATGATTGGTGTTTATTCTATTGATTCCTTTTTTTGTAAAGTTAATATTGAAAAGGGGATTGGATGGGAGTCAACTTTAGGTAGAAGGCGTCCCAATATTTCGGAGGGTGAAAATCTTGTTGAAAAAATTGATGAAAGTGGGTTTGGAGAGGTCAAAACTTTAGCTACTGATGTACCCACTCTTTTGGATTACAAAGACTTTAATTATAATAGTTGCTCTTTGATTGATTGTATTTCTTTGTTGCAATCCATGATAAATTCACCCCATGCTTATGAACAAAATAAAGCTTTTACTAAACAAATTGTTGATGCTATGATGAAAGCTTTTGAAGAAAAATTGGAATCGGAAGTTTCAATTCCTAGAAAATTACATGATGAATGGGAACCTACTATCAAAGTCCAGATTAAAAATTATGAGTTTTTTTCTTTTTGTAAATTGGGTGCTAGTGTTTCTACAATTCCGAAATCTTTATGTGATGTGCTTGGTCTTACCAATCTTGAAGGGTGTTCTTTGAATTTGCACTTGGTGGATTCTACTATTAAAAAGCCTATAAGAATTAATGATGTTCTTATTCTTGCAAATAGGAATTATGTGCACATAGATTTTATTGTTTTTGATATTGATTGCAATCCGTCTTGTCCAATTATTCTTGGTAGACCGTTCTTACACACTATTGTTGCCGTGATTGATACGAAAGAAGGCAATATTAAGTTCCAGATTCCTTTAAGGAGGGCAGGGAACACTTTCCTAGAACTATAATTAAGCCACCTTATGAATCAACCATGAGGGCATCTTATGGATCTCGAACCAAAGATGACAAAACTTAGATCCTTGCTTCATGCCTAGTTAAGGGCGTAAAACTATAGCGCTTGTTGGGAGCCAACCCAATGAATAAAATTTATTTTTGCTTTTTGCTTCCTGTTCTTGAGTGTTAGGACAATTATTCTACTGTTATGATTGTGTTTATTGTGTTTTAATTAGTGTTTGTGCCAAGTAAAGCCTTTAGGATCTTCTTGGGTGATAGCTGTTTGATCTTGCTGAAAAGCATAAACTTTTGCGCTCACAAAAATAATTTTTATTTTTTACCAGAGAGCGATAAAATACTCATTCCACTTTCAGTAGATCAATATAAAAATTTCTCAGGTATTCCTTATTTTTCAGAATTTTTGGAGTTACAGAAGTATTCAAAATATTCAGATTGCTACAGACTGTTCTGTTTTGACATATTATGTTTTCTTTGTGTTGTGTGCTTATTTTGATGAATCTATTGTTTTCTTTGATGAGTTTTTGCCATTGAAAAGTTGCAATACAGTAGATATAATACAAAAACAAAACATTGATTGGTTTGATACAGTACTTATAGTATTGATTTATTATTTTCTTACACTAACAGATCTCATGAAGGTTTTGTTGAGTTTTGTGTGATTGAAGTTTTCAAGTTTTGGGTTATCTTACGATGGATGAAGGAAGGATGGAAGAGCCTAAGCTTGGGGATGCCCCGGCATCCCAAGCTATTATCCAAGAATGAGAAACCAACTAAGCTTGGGGATGCCCCCGAGTGGCATCCCCGCTTTCTTCCAACGATCATCGATATTTTACTCGAAACTATATTTTTATTTGTCACATACTATGTGTTTTGCTTGGAGCGTCTTGTATGATATGAGACTTTGCTTGTTTTATTTTTTGTTTTAAGTTATCAATCCTTTCTGGACACACCTATTTGAGAGATCCAAAATTATGTCATGACTTGTTAGAATTGCTCTCTATGCTTCACTTAAATTTTTTATGAGCAATGGACTTGCTCTAGTGCTTCACTTATATCTTTTTGAGCACGGTGTGCTTTAGTATTTTTGAAGAAATTCTCTCTTGTTTCACTTAGATTTATTTGAGAGTTAGTTAAATTTTCAAGAAATTCTCTCTTACTTCACTTAATTAATTTGAGAGAAAGAAAATTATTATGCTCATGATCTTCACTTATATTTGTTGGAGCTTGTCAAAAGCAATACATGAAAATTAGTCCCAAAGTGATAGATATCCAAGAAGGATATAATAAAAACTTTC
This sequence comes from Triticum monococcum, assembly GCA_034509565.1. NCBI lineage: Eukaryota > Viridiplantae > Streptophyta > Magnoliopsida > Poales > Poaceae > Triticum > Triticum monococcum. The sequence goes on along the minus strand of CM067847.1, from coordinate 208,372,856 downwards.
ATGAAGATCATTGGATGAAATAAACTTGATTCTTAGTAATAGTTTTGAGGTATGATGATGTGATATGTGAGTCATCTTGATGAGTAATTATGCTTTACTAAGAATACTGGTGTTAAGGTTTGTGATTCCCTATGCAAGTACGGAAGTCAATAGTCATGCAATGAAATTATATCCTACTTGTGGTCCATTATTTGGCGTTATTTATGTTTAATGCTTGCTTATGAGATTATTCGTTTCTTAGTTGGTCGCTTCCCAATCTTTTGCTAGCCTTCATTTTGCACTAAGTATGATCACTACTTGTGCATCCAAAAACCATTAACCCAGTTTTGCCATATGAGTCCACTATATCTACCTATATGCGGTATTCTTTGCCGTTCTAAGAAAATTTGCATGTGCCATCTCTAATTTTCAAAATAAACTTCTCTTTTCTGTATTTGTTTCAATCGCTGAGCGGTGAGGGGTGGCTAATATTTTCCATGCTAGATGTGTTATTCTCAAGATGAGTGCTTATTCACTTGTCATTGCACGAGAGTAAGGAAAAGGTATTAGGGATGCCCAATCCCGAAATGCAAAAAATGAATTTACTTTATGTTGTCAAATAATAAATTTCTTGGAAAGTGTTGGTATGGAGGGCACCCGTGGATACGGTTAGCCATGGAAAGTGAAAGTTATGGTGGAAAAAGGAATAAACTTTATTTTTTGTTTGGGAACCACGTATGATATATCTATGCATGGAAAGTATTGGGAACTCTAAGTTGTTTTCGTTGGTGGGATGGATACACCTCTCAAAATGTGTTTATCTCTATGTTTTTCGCTTTGAGCTATGGCACCTCTACAAATCTCTACTTCCCTCTGTGAAGGGCCTTTCTTTTACTTTATGCAAATTTTATTTTGAGTCTCCATCTTCTCTTATAAAAGCACAAACTAAGAGGCAATATGATCGTACTTAAGCATTGGGTGTAGCTAATATTCGAGTGTGTTTCATGAATGGATCAATGTTTGAGCATGATGGGCTAGGGATAACTTATTTTAGCGTTGGTATTTTGAAAGACATGGTTTCTTGTTGATATGCTTGAGTATCTAAATTATCATGTCAAAACTAGACTATTGCTTTGAACAACTAAAAGTCCCACTGTCCATGATATAAAGAAAAGAATATGATATGACATGATAGGCAGCATTCCACATCAAAAATTCTATTTTTATCACTTACCTACTCGAGGACGAGTAGGAGTTAAGCTTGGGGATGCTGATACGTCTCCAACGTATCTATAATTTTTTATTGTTCCATGCTGTTATATTATCAATCTTGGATGTTTTATAATCATTTAATAGTCATTTTATATCATTTTTTGGTACTAACCTATTCACATAGTGCCAAGTGCCAGTTCCTGTTTTTTCTGTGTTTTTACATCGTAGAAAATCAATATCACACGGAGTCAAAATGCCACAAAACTTTACAGAGATTTTTTATGGACCAGAACGAACATGTTGGGCCCTGGTTGCACCTGGGGATAGTCCGAGGAGGGGACAACCCACCAGGGCGCGCCAGGAGGCCCAGGCGTGCCCTAGTGGGTTGTGCCCAGCTCGGGTGCCCCCGGACCGCCTCTTTGATCTATAAATACCCAAAAACATCAAAACCCTAGGGGAGTCGACGAAATATCCATCCAGCCGCCGCAGAGTCCAGAATCACGAGATCCAATCTAGACACCATCTTGGATGGGGTTCACCACCTCCATTGGTGCCTCTCCGATGATGCGTGAGTAGTTCTTTGTAGACCTTCGGGTCCATAGTTAGTAGCTATATGGCTTCATCTCTTTCTCTCTCTCTCTCTCTCTCTCTCTCTCTATCTCTCTCTTGATTCCCAATACAATGGTCTCTTGGAGATCCATATGATGTAACTCTTTTGCGGTGTGTTTGTTGGGATCGATGAACTTTGAGTTTATGATCAAATCTATCTTTTTATATCCATGAAAGTTATTTGAGTTTCTTTGATGTCTTATATGCATGATTGCTTATAGCCTTGTATTTCTTCTCCGATATTTGGGTTTTGTTTGTCCAACTTGATCTATTTATCTTGCAATGGGAAGATGTGCTTTGTAGTGGGTTCGATCTTACGATGCTCGATCCTAGTGACAGAAAGGGAAACGACACGTATGTATCGTTGCTACTAAGGATAAAACGATGGGGTCTATCTCTACATAGATAGATCTTGTCTACATCATGTCATCGTATTGCATTACTCTGTTTCTCCATGAACTTAATACACTAGATGCATGCTGGATAGCGGTGGATGTAAGGAGTAATAGTAGTAGATGCAGGCAGGAGTCAGTCTACTAATCTTGGACGTGATGCCTATATAATGATCATTGCCTGGATATCGTCATAATTATTTGAGGTTCTATCAATTGTCCAACAGTAATTTGTTTACCCACTGTTTGCTATTTTTCTCGAGAGAAGCCACTAGTGCGAAACCTACGCCCCCCCGGGTCTTCTTTCTCATATATTTGCTTTTGCGATCTTTTTTATTTGCTTTTATTTTCAGATCTATTAATCCAAAAAACAAAAAATACTTTGCTGCACTTTATTTTATTTGCAATCTATTTATTTAATCTATTACAACTTTCTCCGTCACGCACCAATTTCTGGCACCGTTACCCGAAAGGGATTGACAACCCCTTTAACACGTCGGGTTGCGAGGATTTGTTATATGTGTGCAGGGGTTGTTTACGTTGTGTTGCTTGGTTCTCCTACTGGTTCGATAACCTTGGTTTCATATCTGAGGGAAATACCTACCGTCGACGTGCTGCATCATCCCTTGCTCTTTGGGGAAACACCGACGTAGCTTCAAGCGACATCATTATTGCATAGAATATAAACACTTGATTTTGAACATTAAAATACAATAATACAATATTATTGCCTCTAGGGCATATTTCCAACACAATACATATTTTATTTTATTTCATTTTTATTTATTTTCTTTTCCATGTCTTCATATTTATTTCTAGTTTTGCATAATAAATTTCTACAGTGAACTTTCTTCTTGTTCATTGGAATCCTCTTCGTTTGTATCTTTCTTTGCACGAACCTATAGGAATATTCACCACTAGCAAGTTTGAAATAAAGAGAATGTTGTGAAAAAGTGACTTGAGAAAAAAGCAAGCTGGGGGAAGAAGGTATAATATATTCATACTCAGTTTCTCGCAAGTTTAATTAAGATAACATTTTTGTTTGAGTGGTTGCAGTAAAGCTTCGTTCCTCATGTTAGTTGAATATAATTTAGTGATAATTCCCAACTTCAAATCTTATTAGTGAAACTTTGATGTAAACCATGGTTTTTGTTCCAAAATAAAAACAAATTAAAGAAACTCAGGGGCTCTTATTTTTTTAAGAGAACTAGCACTTAAGTAGTTCAACTCCATGCAACTGAATTTGATTGCTTGATGATACCTACTAATAAAGTTATTTAGAGGAATGAATATTTGAGGTTATCAAGGCTATGCCAAAAAATTGTGTTGTATTTTTACATGGCGCTTCAGTTTCTTGCGTGTGCCATGGTTCTGTCACTATATGTGTGTTCATGTGCGTAAATGTGGCTTCATCACCTTTCTTGATGTTATGCCAAGAACACCGCTAGCGAATGAATAATCCTTCATAGTTTTAACTTGGATTTCGTCTATGAGTTTGTTACCGTATGTAGTGGCAACACTACATTGAATATTATTTTGCTTTCTCTTAAATGTTTATGTATGTGGTAATAACCGAGTAAGGTCGCAAGAGCTCAAAAGAGACAATATATTGGTCCATAGTACTCAAAATGAAGCCACTATGAAATCCAATGCAGGATCATACTTTTAACATAACACTGTCACAAAAGTTTGAAGTTCTGGCGAATAACGATTGAAAGAAGTATTTGAGAGTCGTGATTTGGCAGTACTTGTGGGTGTCAATGAAATACTTGAGTACTATGTTTTCTTCTTTTCCAAAACTCCTTTGGTTGAATTTGTTTGCAAAAAGCTTGGAAGAAAATCCATTCTATTAAGAGAATAAAAATTATATGCTTGCTATTCACCTAGTTAAGTATGGAAGGTTTAACTTGAGAATTGTAACTAGTGATACGAGACTACATGTTGCTAGGCAGCGAGCTTAAGTGCAACCATTCAAATGAAAGTAGTCTCTTAACTAAGATTTCAAGATTTGTGAGGATGGAAATATTACACCTTCAAGATCTGGTAAATTTCTTTCTACTCAATCATCAAACTCCCTTTCGTTCTTCCTAATTTCTTAGTTCCTCGAGAAGGAGCAAATCTTAAGTTTGGGGGAGTTGATGGCTTGAAAATTTGTGACTTTTTATAAGGAGGTTTGACTTGGTTTTCATCAGGTTTATGTTATTTCTTAGTTATTCTAACACTAATCCTTCAGAAGAGAAGAAAACTCATTTACCATTACTTGATAGGAAAAAACATTTTTACAAGGAAACCAAGGAGGATTACTCCAAACCATGCCAAATGGAGCAACTTCCATGTTGGTAGTTTTACCATCAAGCGCACCAGAATGCAAGACGGTCACCCATGATCGTATTAGCGGTCGTACCAGATGCTAGGGGCTCCCCTTCATCTAGAGGAGCAACATTCATGAAGGGGAGCAACGCATCAGAGAGACCTAGTCGCCGCCACTTCATCTAGAAAAGAGGGAGAAGATATCCAGAGAAGAAGAACCACCGGAGAACCTTCTTGTTTTGTTCTTTCTCCTTCATCCTCAGTTCATTTCATCATCACCATTGTAAGAAGAATTCCAAGTTGTAAGATCAAGGTGTATAACTCTATTCAATCTCATGTCGAGATCAAAGACTTGTTGAATCATCCATCTTATTGTGGATCTTCACAGTATTATCGATATGGTTTTCATGGATTTATTCTCTATGATGGTTAGTTATTTTATTTCGATGTCTGACTAACTCCTCCTATGTGTGGGAGATGTAGGTGAATGGTAAGATTCATTTGTGCCTATCCTATATGTCGTTATTCATGTTTGTAGTCTTATGACTTGTCTAGTAAGTTGTTATATTGTGGTGAATGTTGTGCATGTTGTCCAGTTTAAGGACACATGCAACATGATCTAAAGAGCTACACAGGTAACACATATTGTTTAGGAAATCTCCATCCTCCGACATGACAGGTGGAGACATCTATGAGGACTGAAGACAATATGAGATAATGGTGATCCATTGAACTTGTTGCGTGGTTCCGATTTACCAACCTTAATTGTGGAGACAACCACATTGTGGCAACGTCGAAGGACGGCCATAGTGTGGAATAAAATCCGGCAAGGAGGAGTTCCATAACTTTTATGCAATCCGCCTACACAACAAGCAAATCAAATATTAAACCCATGATACAAGGTAACTCAAATTACCATTGAACCAATACACTTCAGGTATACCATGATCTGAAGTTTCTCCGCTCCTCTCTCTACTACAGGAAAACAGTTTTATTTCCAGTCTTAATTTATGTTCTTTATTTCCAAGTTGTTATTACTCTCGCTATAGCAATCTCATCAAATTTATTACTCTGGTTTATTTAACTCTTAGAACACTAGTAGCTTCTGCAGAATCACAAGCAGTTACTTCACATAAGAGTGGTGACAACTTGTGTGTGACATATGTGTTACTCATAAATACTCCTAATACAATACTATTTGGGATATTTAGAATAAGGTGCTACATTATTTTTGAAAATCTCGAAGAATTTTCAAATTCATGATTTTTTCAGTTTTCATGAACATTTCCAAATCCACTAACTATTTCGAATTCATGAATTTTTGAATCCATTAATATTTTATAAAATTCATAAAAGGGCAAACTAATGAAGTTTTCAATTTATGAATATTTCTCAAATTGATAAACTTATTTTAAAAGGCATGAACTTCTTTAAAAGTTTACGAAAATTTTCGATAGTTACAATTTTTTTGAAATTTGTGAACTTTTTTAAAGTTCATGAACATTTTTTCAAACTCATGAGTTCTTTCTAAATTTGCAAAATTATTTTCAAACTCATGATTTTTTAAATAAGAACAAGTTTTATTGAATTCATAAATGTGTTTCAATTCATGATTTTTTAATCTATAAAATAACGTAGCTAACTATTTCTCATGTGAGCCACACATAACAAGCAATGGGAGCACCATAATATTAGGCCGCAGCCTATTTGGTATGTGCGCGAACGCCATCGCCCAACTCAGCGCCTTAAGGAGCTACCTCAAAAAAGAAACGCAAATCCTATATGGCACCTTAAGCGCGGTTGCAATTCATTCTGCAAAGAGGCGCACACCTCCCCTCCCCCCTCCGCTCTAGGCCAGCCGATTTACCTTCTCTTTTTTGCTAAACCTCAAAATAAAGGTGCCGGCAAATAGGCCATCTTACCACTTGTGCATACTTACTTCTTTTTTCCTTTTATTTCTTTCTTCAGTTTGCAATTTTTTCTTTTCTCTGTTTCTATATTTTTTGTTTACTAAATTGCATAGATTTTTCAAATTCTTTAATATTTTTTCAAAATTTACAAAAAATAAAATATGTGGCCTTTTTTTAAAAATCAATGATGTTTTTTTAAACCCATGATTTTTTTAATTGGTGAACCTTTTTCAAAATCAATGAACGTTTTTTTCAAATTCGTGAACTTTTTCCTAAAATTCATGAACATTTTTCAAATTCGTGAACTTTTTTTCAAAACAAATGAACCTTTTCCGAAACCCATGCATTTGTTTCCAAATTCATCAACCGTTTTTCAAAATCAATGAACTGTTTTGCAAATTCATGAACTCCTTTCCACAATTGATGAACTTATTCTCAAAATAGGTGAACTTTTTTCAAAAATAAATTATTTTTTCAAAATTGATGAACTTTTAAAAAAATGTGAATTCTTGTTACAAAATTGATGAATTTTTTTCAAATTTAATGAACAAATTCATTATTTTTTTACAAAATCCATGAACTTTTTTGAATTCATCGCTTTTCATTTGTGAAAACCGAAAGTCAATTGTTTCATTAAACTAGTAGCTTGTTGTTTTTTCCCTTGAGTGAGCTACACAAGGTAAGACAGCGGCCCGAGCAAGCGACTCATGTACGCGAAATGGGTCGCGAGCTGCCTGAGAAAGCTACAGCCAGGCGCTTCATCAATTGCAGGTATTCAGGTGGCCCCAACGGCGCCTACTGTTAACCACCTTTTTTTTGCACATGACAGTTTGTTGCTTTTCAAGGCCAGTGTAGAGCGATCAGTTGCAGTGTCAATCCTACTAGATACGTATTGCAGTGCATCTGGACAAATGATTAATAATGAAAAATCATCAATTTTCTTCAGCAAAGGATGTCCGGGTCCATTGAGAGAAACTATCAAGAATAACCTGCATGTCCAGAATGAATCATCGAGTGACCGTTATCTGGGTATGCCTACTGATGTTGGCCACTCCGAAAACGGAACATTTAGATATTTGAGGGACCGCGTTTGGGAAAAGATAAAAGGTTCGATGGAGAAGCTTTTGTCAGCAGCGGGTAAAGAGGTTTTGATCAAGTCTGTAGCACATGCCATACCAGTTTATTCCATGTCATGTTTTAGACTGCCGAGAGGTCTATGCTAGGATATCACGTCAATTATCCGGCAAATCTGGTGGGGCAGCAAGCCAGGAAGGGAAGCCTAGTCGGGTGGCATGGGATATCATGATAAAACCAAAGCACCTGGGAGGCTTGGGCTTCCGTGATTTTGAGATTTTCAACTTGGCACTTCTTGCGCAACAAGCTTGGAGGACCATGACTGATGATTCATCTCTCAGCGTACGGATCCTCAAATCAGTATACTTCCTAGGATGCTCATTGTTGGAGGCGGAGCTTGGACCGCATCCATCTCAAATATGGAGGGCGATATTGGACGGTCGTGACATTTTGACACAAGGTATTGTATGGAGGATTGGAGATGGGGAGACTATGGATATATGGTCACATAATTGGATACCGAGAGATAACTACAAACGACCCATCACGTCTCTTATTCAGAACCCGCCTATAAAGGTAGCGCAACTGATTGGTACTACAACTGCTACATGGAATGAGGAGTTGGTCCGTTCTATTTTCATGCCTTTTTATGAAGTGGAAATCCTAAAAATACCGATGTGAACTCGAAGGGTGGCAGATTTTTGGGCTTGCATGAAGAGAATCGGAGCATATTCAGCGTACGATCTACCTACCGAATGATACTATGGATAAAACTCGCCCGTGAAGCTTGGTTACAAGAAGATGAAGGATCTTCGTATGTGCAGAATGAAAGCAACAAGTGGAGCACGATTTTGCATATTCAGGTACCCTCAAAACTGAAGTTATTTGTTTGGCGCCTTGCTAGACAGTCCATGCCCACCGGCGAGGTACTAAAGCACCGTAAAATGGCACAAGAGGATACATGTTCGCTTTGTGGGGCGACTGATACATGGAGGCATGCATTACTCACCTGCCCGATGTCGAGTAGCGTCTGGACCTTAGCGCCTGATGATCTTGTGCAGCATATGGTCGATCGACAAGAAGAGATTCCAAAGCATTGGTTGTTTGTATTACATGAAATCTTGTCGACAGACTTGTTCGTATGATTGGTTGTGACAGCATGGGCTATTTGGGGAGCAAGGAGAAAGGCGATTTATGAGGATATTTATCAATCTTCGTACTCTATTAATGGATTTATTTCTAGCTACCTGGGAGAGCTACAAGTTGTCAACAGAATAATCCCTAGTCCGGTTGTTGTTGCGGCTCCCATGTCAACTCAATGGTTAAGGCCACAGGCGGGTGTTGCAAAAGTGAATGTCGATGCTTCTGTATCTCGCCATGGCTATGGTGCAGTTGGGGCAATTTGCAGAGATCATGGCGGAGTCTTCATGGGAGCTTCGACACTATTTTTCAGGCACATAGCAGATCCACAGACTCTTGAAGCACTCGCGGTAAGGGAAGCCTTGGCACTCTCAGATGATCTGTATTTGCGGCGAATCCATCTGGCATCGGATTGTAAAGCGGTGGTCGAAGATATAAAGAAGGAGAACGCGGCTAGCTATGGAGCAATCATACATGAAATATTAGACCATTATGTGAATTTTGATTTTTGTAAATTTAGTCAGGAATTTAGGAGCTCAAACTATGAATCTCACAACTTAGCGAAGCATGCTCTTTCTCTCGAGGGTGGTCGCCATGTTTGGTTAGGACACCCTAAAGATCTTTCATCCATCCCTGTAAACATTATGACTAATTAATAAAAAGCTTCGTGAGGTTGTCTCAAAAAAACGTAAAGGGTCAAAACTCTCTCAAAAAAAAACTTAAAGTGCCAAATAGGAGGGGAACTCATATAGGGAGCTTCAGCGCCAGTTAGCGAACCCAACACCCACTGCATCGTTTGCATGGGTCTGGCCCAGCAATGCTCGCAGGCTCCCGCTCAATCACTGACTCCTCCATCACTCGTTTTTTCTCTTTCAGAAATTGCTACAGTATGTACTGATTTTCTTAGAGAAAAAACCGGTTTGCTACCGTATGTATTGCAGTTGTTAAAAAGGGGCTGGTTTTAAGTTCATGAATTTGAACAAAAAATGTCCATCCACTTTGAAAAGAAACTTCATCTATTTTTCTTAGAAGTTCATAGATTTTGAAGAAAAATTCAAAATTTTGAAAAAGTTCACAAAATTGAAAATATTACATTGCTTTTGAAAAAAGTTCATCTATTTAAAAAAATCTTAATTTTTCAGAAATAATTCATCGGTTTTGCCAAAAAAATCACAAGTTTGAAATAAGTTCATTGATTCAAAAATTCACAAATCTGAAAGGCATTCACGGATTTTGGAAAAGGTCATCGATTTTGAGGAAAAAAGTTCACAAATTTTAAAAATATCATCAATTTTGAAAAAAAATATGAATTCAAAGAAAGTTCTCGCATATAGAAAAAGAAAAGGAAAAAATAAAAAATAAAGATGAAAATAAAAGAAAAGGAAGAAAATGGAAAACCTGAACAAAACCTTTCCAAAAAAGGAAAAAGAAATGAAAAAAGAAGAAGAAAAGACGGAAAATCAATGAGCTTTGGTCGTTGTGTCCCACCGTGGCCGCATAGATCCTCATCATCGTACAGGACTATCCTGCTCGCGCTGTTCCTAATAGTGCATGTCGGCGCTTACGGCACCACGTCATAACAGGATCTTCGACTAAGGATTTGATTTTTAAGGTAAAAATGATGAGCCCTTGCACCAAGAATCGGACATGTTTGAACAGTTTGCCCAATTTTATTGTGAAATGCGTGATTGGCACACTCATTTAGATTTTCAAAATGACTTGGTTGAGCACGTGTGGACTCACATATGGAACCAATAGATGTATTGGTTCATTATGTTCATTCAAGACAATTTCGGTTTGGTTGTAAAACTACTTTATTAGAGGCAATTTCGATTGGTTGTAAAACTATTTTTATTTTTAGACAATTAATATTTGGGCGTGCAAACTTGTTTTGTACATTGAAATATGAATATATGGGCATTTTTTGTTGTGGCAGACAGGATGCAGCCAAAGGATGTGTCCGCACGCTGGGCGCACGGCCACCGCATCCCAGAAGAGGCCCGGACATGACCCCATTGTCCTACCCATGTTGGAAATATTAGCACTTTTATGATTAGACTAATCCACGAGTAAACAGTAAGCATGGCATAAAAGGTATGCATCTCATAGCTAAACCTAAGCATACTAGCACGTACCGACCATAGAAGTGAACCATCTATGAGAAGTACTTATATGGCTAGTACAAGTACGAGTAAACGAGGGATGAACAGATCATACCCTCTGGTTGGCCAGGCCAACGCGACGGCGGCAGCAGCTGCCTCAGCGTCGTCCGTGGCTTTCTTCTTGGCGGCGGCATCGTCGGCCATGGTGTCGATGCAGGGGAAGTAGTGGAAGTAGAGGCGGACGAAGTTGGGGACGGATCGGGAGCAGTCACATCGAGACGCTTCCCAAAAACCTTATTGCCGTTCTCTCGGGCAGAATCTCGAATGACAGGGTTCCGAAAACACCTACTCTCCCGACCAGCCGTGCACGTGGTCGTCGGGATGGGGTCGCCGGAGACAGCACAAAGTGAGGAACAGTAGATGACGGCTATGTTACGCGAGAGGGAGTGAGTGAACCGAACTAGGTCACTCCACTAGGCAGAGCCTTCTTATATAGTCCGTCGGGTAGGAAGTCGTGGGCCTGAGCGGAGCCCCATGACCGAGTCGACGTACTCCCGGGAAGGGAGTCGTCGTTCCCGGGAAGGGTCGCGGAGTCGACTGATACGTCTCCAACGTATCTATAATTTTTGATTGCTCCATGCTATATTATCTACTGTTTTGGACATTATTGGGCTTTATTATCCACTTTTATATTATTTTTGGGACCAAACTATTAACCGGAGGCCCAGCCCAGAATTGCAGTTTTTGCCTATTTTAGGGTTTCAAAGAAAAGGAATATCAAACGGAGTCCAAACGAAATGAAACCTTCGGGAACTTGATTTTCTCACCGAACATGATCCAGAGGACTTGGACCCTACATCAAGAAACAAAGGAGGAGGCCACGAGGTAGGGGGCGCGCTTACCCCCCAGGCGCGCCCTCCACCCTCGTGGGCCCCCTATTGCTCCACCGACGTACTCCTTCCTCCTATATATACCTACGTACCCCCAAACGATCAGATACGGAGCCAAAACCCTAATTCCACCGCCGCAACTTTCTGTATCCACGAGATCCCATCTTGGGGCCTGTTCCGGAGCTCCGCCGGAGGGGGTATCCATCACGGAGGGCTTCTACATCATCACCATAGCCCCTCCGATGAAGTGTGAGTAGTCCACCTCAGACCTATGGGTCCATAGTTATTAGCTAGATGGCTTCTTCTCTCTTTTTGAATCTCAATACAATATTCTCCCCCTCTCTTGTGGAGAACTATTCGATGTAATCTTCTTTTGCGGTGTGTTTGTTGAGACCGATGAATTGTGGGTTTATGATCAAGTCTATCTATGAACAATATTTGAATCTTCTCTGGATTCTTTTATGTATGATTGGTTATCTTTGCAAGTCTCTTCGAATTATCAGTTTTGTTTGGCCTACTAGATTGATCTTTCTTGCAATGGGAGAAATGCTTAGCTTTGGGTTCAATCTTGCGGTGTCCTTTCCCAGTGACAGTAGGGGCAGCAAGGCACGTATTGTATTGTTGCCATCGAGGACAACAAGATGGGGTTTTCTTCATATTGCATGAGTTTATCCCTCTACATCATGTCATCTTGCTTAAGGCGTTACTCTGTTTTCATGAACTTAATACTATAGATGCATGCTGGATAGCGGTCGATGAGTGGAGTAATAGTAGTAGATGCAGGCAGGAGTCAGTCTACTTGTCTCGGACGTGATGCCTATATACATGATCATGCCTAGATATTCTCATAACTATGCTCAATTCTGTCATTTTCTCAACAGTAATTCATTCACCCACCATAGAATACTTATGCTCTTGAGAGAAGCCACTAGTGAAACCTATGGCCCCCGGGTCTATCTTCATCATAATAATCTTCCAATACTTAGTTATTTACTTTGCTTTTTGACTTTGCTTTTATTTTACTTTGCATCTAAAAAATACCAAAAATATTATCTTATCATATCTATCAGATCTCACTCTCGTAAGTGGCCGTGTAGGGATTGACAACCCCTTATCACGTTGGTTGCGAGGATTTATTTATTTTGTGCAGGTATGAGGGACTCGCGCGTAGCCTTCTACTGGATTGATACCTTGGTTCTCAAAAACTGAGGGAAATACTTACGCTACTTTGCTGCATCACCCCTTCCTCTTCGGGGAAAACCAACGCAGTGCTCAAGAGGTAGCAAGAAGGATTTCTGGCGCCGTTGCCGGGGAGTCTACGCAAAAGTCAATATACCAAGTACACATCACAATCCTTATCTCCCGCATTACATTATTTGCCATTTGCCTCTCGTTTTCCTCTCCCCCACTTCACCCTTGCCATTTTATTTGCCCTCTCTTCTCGCTCGCTTTTCTTCTGTCATGTCTGAATCAAAAAGGGTTGGGGGTTCTCTCCAAAGTTTTAGTACTTTAGACAACCCTTCTATCCTCGCTAAGCTCATAAATAAATATACTATGGAAAAACCTACCGGAGTTATCAATGAGAATATTAATAATTTTGATGAAGATGATTCTGGAATTTTTCGTTATTTACTTGATGAATCTTTGAAAGATGCTTGGTATAGACTATTAAGGATCAGGGCTAACTATGTGCCTCAATACCAAATTGAAGTTTACTTAAAAAGCTTTTATATTGCCCTTCCTTCTTCTTTTAAGCATGTCTTACACTTTTTATTTGAAGAAGGTTTTCTTGAAGGGGATGTCGTAGACACTTATGAAAAAATGAAAACCATATTTGGGCACCCCATGAATGAGAAAGTTGAATCTACATCTCTTTTGCTCTCTTACCAAAACGAATCTATTAAAGAGATAAAGGCTAGCCTAGATACAAATTTCCGTAACATACTTAATCTTTCATCTACCATTAATAGCCATGTGCTCTATCAAAATAGATGGATTAATTCTATAGATAGCAAGTTTGCTCTTTTCTTTCCTAATACCAAAGATGGCAATACCTAGATCTATCCTTGCTTTTTTTATGCCTAGCCAGGGGCGTTAAACAATAGCGCTTGTTGGGAGGCAACCCAATTTCATTTTTATTCCTTGCTTTTTTCTCCGATTTAGTAATAAATAATTTATCTAGCCTCTGTTTAGGTTGTGTTTTTTGTGTTTAATTAGTGTTTGTGCCAAGTAGAACCATTGGGAAGACTTGGGAAAAGTCTTGATATCTTGCTGTAAAAAACAGAAACTTTAGCGCTCATGAGAACTGCTTCCATTTTTATTTGGAAGGTGATATTTAGTTAATTCTTTTTGCATATGCTTAATAGATAAATTACTCACGTACAGAAATTTATTTTAGAATTTTTGGGGTTCCAGATCTTGTGCTAGCTACAGATTACTACAGACTGTTGTGTTTTTGACAGATTCTGTTTTTCGTGTGTTGTTTGCTTATTTTGATGAATCTATGGCTAGTAAAATAGTTTATAAACCATAGAGAAGTTGGAATGCAGTAGGTTTAGCACCAATATAAATAGATAATGAGTTCATTACAGTACTTTGAAGTGGTCTTTTGTTTTCTTTCGCTAACGAAGCTCACGAGATTTTCTACTTTAAGTTTTGTGTTGTGAAGTTTTCAAGTTTTGGGTAAACATTTGATGGATTATGGAACAAGGAGTGGCAAGAGCCTAAGCTTGGGGATGCCCATGTCACCCCCAAGATAATCTAAGGACACCTAAAAGCCAAAGCTTGGGGATGCCCCGGAAGGCATCCCCTCTTTTCGTCTACCTCTATCGGTAACTTTACTTAGAGCTATATTTTATTCACCACATGATATGTGTTTTGTTTGGAGCGTCTTGTATGATTTGAGTCTTTGCTTTTTAGTTTACCACAATCATCCTTGCTGTACAAACCTTTTGATAGAGCCATACATGATTTGGAATTTGTTAGAATACTCTATGTGCTTCGCTTATATCATTTGAGTTATATAGTTTTGCTCTAGTACTTCACTTATATCTTTTAGAGCACGGTGGTGGATTTGTTTTATATAAACTATTGATCTCTCATGCTTCACTTAGATTATTTTGAGAGTCTTAAATAGCATGGTAATTTGCTTAAATAATCCTAATATGCTAGGTGTTCAAGATTAATAAAAAATTTCTTATGAGTGTTTTGAATACTAAGAGAAGTTTGATGCTTGATGATTGTTTTGAGATATAGAGGTAATAATATCAAAGTCGTGCTAGTTGAGTAGTTGTGAATTTGAGAGATGCTTGTGTTGAAGTTTGCAAGTCCCGTAGCATGCACATATGGTAAACATTATGTAACAAATTTGAAACATGAGGTGTTATTAGATTGGCTTCATTATGAGTGGTGGTCGGGGACGAGCGATGGTCTTTTCCTACCAATCTATCCCCCTAGGAGTATGCGCGTAGTGCTTGGTTTTTGATGACTTGTAGATTTTTGCAATAAGTATGTGAGTTCTTTATGACTAATGTTGAGTCCATGGATTATACGCACTTTCACCCTTCCATCATTGCTAGCCTCTTCGGTACCGTGCATTTCCCTTTCTCACATTGAGAGTTGGTGCAAACTTCGCTGGTGCATCTAAACCCCGTGATATGATATGCTCTTTCACACATAAACCTCCTTATATCTTCCTCAAAACAGCCACCATACCTACCTATTATGGCATTTCCATAGCCATTCCGAGATATATTGCCATGCAACTTTCCACCATTCTGTTTATCATGACATATTCATCATTGTCATATTGCTTAGCATGATCATGTAGTTGACATAGTATTTGTGGCAAAGCCACCATTCATAATTCTTTCATACATGTCACTCTTGGTTCATTGCATATCTCGGTACACCGCTGGACGCATTCATATAGAGTCATCTTTTGTTCTAATATCGAGTTGTAATCATTGAGTTGTAAATAAATAGAAGTGTGATGATCATCATTAATAGAGCATTGTCCCAAATAAAAAAAGATAAAGGCAAAAAAGGCCAAATAATATATATACATATATAAAGAAGGGACAATGCTACTATCCATTTTCCACACTTGTGCTTCAAAGTAGCACCATAATCTTCATGATAGAGAGTCTTTTGTTTTGTCACTTTCATATGCTAGTGGGAATTTTTCATTATAGAACTTGTCTTGTATATTCCAACAATGGGCCTCCTCAAGTGCCCTAGGTCTTCGTGAGAGAGAAAGTTGGATGCACACCCACTTAGTTTCTTTTGTTGAGCTTTCATACATTTATAGCTCTAGTGCATCTGTTGCATTGCAATCCCTACTCCTTGCATTAACATCAATCGATGGGCATCTCCATAGCCCATTGATTAGCCTCGTTGATGTGAGACTATCTCCTTTTTTGTCTTTTCCACATAACCCCCATCATCATATTCTATTCCACCCATAGTGCTATATCCATGGCTCGCGCTCATATATTGCGTGAAAGTTTATAGGTTTGAGATTACTAAAGTATGAAACAATTGCTTGGCCTGTCATCGGGGTTGTGCATGATGAGAGCATTCTTGTGTGACGAAAATGGAGCATGACTAAACTATATGATTTTGTAGGGATGAACTTTCTTTGGACATGTTATTTTGAGAGGACATAATTGCTTAGTTGGTATGCTTGAAGTATTATTATTTTTATGTCAATATGAACTTTTATCTTGAATCTTTCGGATCTGAATATTCATACCACAATTAAGAAGAATTACATTAAAATTATGCCAAGTAGCACTCCACATCAAAAATTCTGTTTTATCATTTACCTACTCGAGGACGAGCAGGAATTAAGCTAGGGGATGCTGGATACGTCTCCAACGTATCTATAATTTTTGATTGCTCCATGCTATATTATCTACTGTTTTGGACATTATTGGGCTTTATTATCCACTTTTATATTATTTTGGGACTAACCTATTAACCGGAGGCCCAGCCCAGAATTGTTGTTTTTTTGCCTATTTTAGGGTTTCGAAGAAAAAGAATATCAAACGGAGTCCAAATGGAATGAAACCTTCGGGAACATGATTTTCTCACCAAACATGATCCAGAGGACTTGGACCCTATGTCAAGAAACAAAGGAGGAGGCCACGAGGTAGGGGGTGCGCCAACCCCCGCCCCCCAGGCGCGCCCTCCACCCTCGTGGGCCCCCTGTTGCTCCACCGACGTACTCCTTCCTCCTAATATACCTACGCACCCCCAAATGATCAGATACGGAGCCAAAACCCTAATTCCACCGCCGCAACTTTCTGTATCCACGAGATCCCTTCTTGGGGCCTGATCCGGAGCTCCGCCGGAGGGGGTATCCATCACAGAGGGCTTCTACATCATCACCATAGCCCCTCTGATGAAGTGTGAGTAGTTCACCTCAGACCTACGGGTCCATAGTTATTAGCTAGATGGCTTATTCTCTCTTTTTGAATTGCAATACAATGTTCTCCCCTCTCTTGTGGAGAACTATTCGATGTAATCTTCTTTTTGCGGTGTGTTTGTTGAGACCGACGAATTGTGGGTTTATGATCAAGTCTATCTATGAACAATATTTGAATCTTCTCTGAATTCTTTTATGTATGATTGGTTATCTTTGCAAGTCTCTTCGAATTATCAGTTTGGTTTGGCCTACTAGATTGATCTTTCTTGCAATGGGAGAAGTGCTTAGCTTTGGGTTCAATCTTGCGGTGTCCTTTCCCAGTGACAGTAGGGGCAGCAAGGCAAGTATTGTATTGTTGCCATCAAGGATAACAAGATGGGGTTTTCTTCATATTGCATGAGTTTATCCCTCTACATCATGTCATCTTGCTTAAGGCGTTACTCTGTTTTCATGAACTTAATACTCTAGATGCATGCTGGATAGCGGTCGATGAGTGGAGTAATAGTAGTAGATGCAGGCAGGAGTCGGTCTACTTGTATCGGACGTGATGCCTATATACATGGTCATGCCTAGATATTCTCATAACGATGCTCAATTCTGTCAATTGCTCAACAGTAATTCGTTCACCCACCGTAGAATACTTATGCTCTTGAGAGAAGCCACTAGTGAAACCTATGGCCCCCGGGTCTATCTTCATCATAATAATCTTCCAATACTTAGTTATTTACTTTGCTTTTATTTTACTTTGCATCTAAAAATACCAAAAATATTATCTTATCATATCTATCAGATCTCACTCTCGTAAGTGGCCGTGTAGGGATTGACAACCCCTTATCGCGTTGGTTCCGAGGATTTATTTGTTTTGTGCAGGTACGAGGGACTCGCGCGTAGCCTCCTACTGGATTGATACCTTGGTTCTCAAAGACTGGGGGAAATACTTACGCTACTTTGCTGCATCATCCCTTCCTCTTCGGGGAAAACCAACGCAGTGCTCAAGAGGTAGCATCGACGAATCCCAACAACGCAAGTCAGCCCACAGTCCAACATCTCGGACAGTGGCCCACCTGTTAATGACTCGTTAATTAATCCCTGATTAATTAATTCGTTCCTAAGAGGCGAGGCGTGGCAAGGCGGGCGGCGGAGGAGGAGGAGCGCGCGTGTACCACTCCTCTTCCCAAGCTCCCAATGGCAAGTGGTAGAGCATCCCTTATAAAGGGGTCTCAACTCTCCTCAACTAGCAAGGTGGCACTAAACTTTCCACCACCTGCCATTTCATACATAGGCCTCAAGATTAATCAGGGATTAGTGTCTTATATGGGCCTAAGCCCATCCATAATCCAACAACCCCCCACCAGATCGCGAGGCACATAAGTTTGTCAATTGTTCCAAACAATGTTTGTTATACCAAGATTTTTAATGGAGACTGTGACCAGCAGTCGGGCTCCCATAGATGTGTTCCTCCAAAGAATGCTCTGTAGGTTAGCATCTTGTTTACATAAGCTTTGGAACATATTAAGACAAAAGTTAGCCTGCCTTACAGAATTGAGAGTATTACTGCATCTCCAACGGAGTGGGTTAATTAAGGACACTCTCCTCAGTTGACCGCTGGCTTGTTTTCTCGGGTCCTAATTCACGGGATCTCCGATCACATAGGTTGGGTTACCCCCGTGGAAACTTACGTGGGTCTCATACCCATCTCCCTCGATGCGTTTTCTATCACAATCTGTAATAGCCCTGTCGTAAAAGGGTCTGTCAGATTGTTAGACGTCTGGATATAATCCAACGCTATTACTCCGGAGTTTCTTGATTTTCTGACATATTCCAATCTTCTTCTTTTGTGCTTTGTGGATTTCATGTTGTCCTTTGAACTCTTAGCCTTGGCAATCACCGTTTGATTATCACAGTTCATAAGGACAGCCGACACTGATTTGTCAACCACCGGCAAATCCATCAAAAGCTCTCGAAGCCATTCTGCTTCGATGCATGATGTGTCTAATTCTATGAGTTCTGCTTCCATAGTCGATCTGGTTAAGATCGTCTGCTTGCAAGACTTCCAGAAAACAGCACCACCATCAAGTGTGAAGACATGTCCACTTGTGGCTTTCATCTCATCAGCATCAGATATCCAATTCGAATCACTATATCCCTCAAGTACCGTCGGGTACCCAGAATAGTGAATTCCATAGTTCGCAGTACCTTGCAAGTAACACATCACTCGCCCAATGCACATCTCCCGGATTGGAAACAAACCGGCTCAGTTTGCACACAGCAAATGAGATGTCAGGAAGAGTAGCACATGCTAGGTACATCAGTGAACCAACTACTTGAGAATATCTCAATTGATCAATAGTCGTGCCTTCGAACTTCTGAATTCGCATGCTAGGGTCATATGGTGTTGTAGAAGGTTTGCAGTCCGAATATCCAAAACAGCTCAAAATCTTCTCAACATAGTGGGATTGCAAAAGTGTAATTCCACCCTTAGAATTTCTCAATAGCTTGATGTTCAAGATAACATCAGCCACGCCTAGGTCTTTTATCTCAAAGTTATGAGATAGAAAAGCCTTGACCTCCTCAATGACCTTGAGGTGGGTCCCAAATATCAGTATGTCATCGACATAAAGACACAGTGTAACTCCTTCGCCCCCACCATAGCGATAGTATACACATTTGTCAGCTTCGTTCACAACAAAGCCAGCAGATGTCAGAGTAGTGTTGAACTTCTCATGCCATTGCTTAGGCGCTTGTTTCAGGCCATACAGAGATTTCACTAACTTGCACACCTTTCTTTTCTGACCATTTACTACAAAGCCATCTGGCTGTTGCATGTAAATTTCCTCGTCTAGCTCTCTGTTAAGTAAAGCCATCTTAATGTCCATCTAGTGGACAAGAAGACCATGCGAGGCAGCCAAAGCGAGTAACACTCGAATGGTTGTCAGTCTAGCCACATGTGAGTAAGTGTTGAAGAAATCCTCTTCTTCTTTCTGGGTATAACCCTTGGCCACAAGCCTAGCCTTGTACTTCTCAACAGTACCATCGGGCCTGAGCTTCTTCTTGAACACCCACTTACATCCCAATGGCTGACAACCATAAGATGATCAGTGATTTCCCATGTCCCGTTAGCCAAGATGGAATCCATCTCACTACGGACCACATCCTTCCAGTAGTCAGCATCAGGAGATGCATCAGCTTCTGAAATGGAACTGGGGGTGTCATCATCCACGAGGTACACGAGGAAATCATCACCAAAGGACTTTGTAGTACTTTGTCTCTTGCTCCTAACAGGAGCTTCCTCGTCATCCTCCGTGGAACTCTTATCACTTTTATGTTCATAATATTCCATCAGAATAGCAGGTTCAGGAGTCTCATCAGATTCTAGTCTAGAAGTGCTTTGCATATCTCTCATGGGGAAAATATCCTCAAAGAATGTAGCATCCCTAGACTCCATGATCGTACCGACCTTCACGTCGTGTACATCAGATTTCACCACTAGAAATCTATAGCCAACGCTATGCTTGGCATAGCCAAGAAAAATGCAGTCCACGGTCTTTGGTCCCAACTTGCGCTTTTTGGTTATCGGCACGTTAACTTTCGCCAAACAGCCCCAAGTGCGCAAGTAAAAGAGTGTAGTTCTTTTTCTTTTCCCATTGCTTATAGGGAGTAGTATCATTATCCTTTGTGGGAACTTTATTCACGACATGACATGATGTCAATACGGCCTCCCCCCACCATGCCTTGGATAAACCCAATGTATCTAACATGGCGTTAACCAAATCAGTTAGAGTACGGTTTTATCGTTCGGCTACCCCGTTTGACTGGGGTGAGTAGGGAGGCATCCTCTCATGAATAATACCATGTTCCGCACAGAATAAATCAAACTTTTTAGAAAAGTACTCTCCACCACGATTAGACCGAACTCGTTTTATTTTCTTCTCAAGTTGGTTCTCAACTTCTGCCCTATAGACTTTAAAGTAGTGTAGAGCCTCATCCTTAGTATTTAACAAATACACATAGCAAAATCTAGTGGAATCATCAATCAGACTCATGAAGTATTTCTTTCCACCTTTAGTCAACACATCATTCATCTCACAAAGATCAGAATGTATGAGCTCTAATGGTTCCAGGTGTCTCTCCTTCGCAAGCTTGTGAGGCTTACGAGGTTGCTTAGCCTGCACACACGCATGGCACTTAGAGCCTTTGGCTAAAGTGAAACTCGGGATTAAGTCCATCTTAGCTAGCCGCGTCATACAGCTGAAATTTTATGTGACAAAGACGTGAATGCCAAACCTCTGATTCGTTCACATTAGAATGAATTTGGTTCACGATTTTATTATAGAAATTCTCCAGGGAAAGGCGGAACAAACCACCACAATCATATCATTTTCCAACAAATAGTCCATACTGGGATACGACTACTTTGTTAGACTCAAATACTAACTTAAACCCTTCTTTACATAGAAGGGAGCCACTAACGAGATTCTTCTTGATGCCGGGGACATGCTGCACGTTTCTTCAGTTGCACGATCTTTCCCGAAGTAAACTTCAGATCTACCGTGCCAACATTATGAACCGAAGCATGCGCGCCATTCCTCATCAGGGCGGAACAATCTCGTGTGACCTGGTAAGAAGAAAACAAAGACACATCAGCACACACATGAATATTGGCTCCAGTGTCAACCCACCAATCGGTGGACTGACAAACTGAAAGTATGGTAAACATATTACCATACCCAGATGACGCACCATTGTTACTCAGAGCGACATTCACAGACTTGGAGTCCTGTGCTGGCTTCTTGTACTTGTTTGGACACTTGTTTGCCAATGTTCATCTGAAAATCAAGTAAAGCAGCCATCTCTCTTTTTGTCTTTCTTCTTACCCTTCTTCTTAAAGGTAGTATTCTGCTGGACAGAGTTCTTTCCCTTGAACTTGTGGAAGTTCTTCTGCACCACATTGGCTCTAGAAGAACCCTCTGCCCCTTTCACGTGTTAGTCCTTTGCTCGCAAGTTCTGCTCAACACTGAGATGATCGATGACATCCTCGACAGAGAATTCACGTCTCAAGTGCTTGAGATAAGTGGCAAATTTCCTGCAACTAGGAGGGAGTTTTGCAATAATGCAACCCGCGACAAACTTGTCCGGTAACTCACACTTTAGGAGCTCCAGCTCCTTAGCAATGCACTGTATCTCATGAGCCTGGTCCAATACAGAACAGTTATCAACCATCCTGTAATCATGGAACTGCTCCATGGCATACAACTCACTGCCAGCATCAGTTGCGTCGAATTTGACTTCGAGCGCATCCCACAAGTTTTTGGCAACCCCCATATGAATATATGCGTCAACAAACTTGTCTCCAATCACACTCAGAACTGCTCCCAAAAAGATTGTGATTGCCTCCCTAAACGTCTTCTCCTGTTTAGGAGCAATCGTTTCTGTGAGGGACACACCACCAACCAAGAACACGTCCATCGTTGTGAGCCACAAGGTGGTCCTAGTCTGCCAACACTTAAAATGTGTCCCAGTAAACTTTTCTGGTTTCAGAGTTGCAGCAAAGCCTTGAATCGAAAAGTGCCTAAAATAAAGTTTTTGGATTGTTGGAAATATTAGCACTTTTCTGATTAGACTAATCCACGAGTAAACGGTAAGCATGGCATAAAAGGTATGCATCTCATAGCTATACCTAAGCATACTAGCATGTACAAAACATAGAATCGAATCATCTATGAGCAGCACATATACGGCTAGTACAAGTACGAGTAAATGAGGGATGAACAGATCATACCCTCCGGTTGGACAGGCCAACACGGCGGCGGCGGCAGCCGCCTCGGCGTCGTCCGTGGCTTTCTTCTTGGCGGCGGCAGCCATGGTGTCGATGCAGGGGAAGTAGTGGAAGCAGAGGCGAATGGAGTTGGGGACAGACCGGGAGCAGTCGCGTCGAGACGCTCCCCAAAATCCTTATTGTCGTTCTCCCAGGAAGGATCTCGAACGACGGGGTTTCGGAGGCACATGCTCTCCCGACCAGCCATGCACGCGGTCGTCGGGATGGGGTCATCGGAGACAGCACAGAGTGAGGAACAGTAGATGACGGCTAGGTTACGCGAGAGGGAGTGAGTGAACCGAACTAGGTCACTCCACTGGGCAGAGCCTTCTTATATAGGCCATCAGGTAGGAAGTCGTGGGCCTGGGCGGAGGCCCACGACCGAGTCGACGTACTCCCGGGAGGGGTCGCACCACTACAAGAAATATGTCAACTTGTGACCACCAATATTGGTCACTGAATGGTCACAAATTTCCATTTGTGACCTTTTTGTGACCAAAAACATAAGGTCAAAAGCTGGCCGTCGTAAACTGACTATAGCGACCTTTCTTCTGGAATGGTCGCAAACGTTTATGACCAAAATAAGCCTATTGTTCTGTTTTGGTCACTAGCAACCTCCCCAGTCCACGTAGGCATCCAGCGTGGCAAGCTGATGTGGCACAAGATTCAGCCCGGTCCAATTCAGTTTTCTACATGGGCCTAGCCCATTAATTCAGCCTTTCTTTATTTTTTTTCTGTCAATATTTGGTCGACTTCATGGGCCTGGCCCAACATTGCAGCCTTTTTTATTATTGGGCCTTGGCCTTTTCGTCTAAATAATTATAATTTCCTTTTTTATTAAATGGGTCCACCAGTCAGATGGGTCCCAGTTGTCAGGTTTGGGTCTGGTAAGTGAGTCCCATCTATCAGGCTCATATTCTTCATATTTCAACTAATATTTAAATTGACAGACAAAAAGCGCACGTGATACTTCAAATAAGAGCAACCAGATCACATTGCCAATACATATGACCATGTGTAATACAGTACTTTACAAGCTCTACATGTGTAGCGAGCTCTACAAGTGTGATACAATACTGCTTTACAAGAAAATGACGACATGCCAGACTCGCTGGACGACCATAGTCAAGGCTGGGAACAAACAAAACGGCAACATGGCTTCCTCTGTCACCCTGTTACATGAATGAGAGAAGAATTAGAAAAACTGGGGCAAATATATTATGAACAGACCATTCAAGAAAATGACATTTATTTAGAATGATAACACAAATTGAGCTAGCTAGCACCATGCTTTTTGTTCTCCAACTAGTTAAAATGAGATACCCACTCATACAAGAAAACAGATACACAGTGGAAGAGATACCGAAACAGATACACAAGGTGAGATGTAGCAAGCAGATTCATCAAGTATATATCATGATGTGTATTCAACATATAGCTGTACCATTGCAAACCAAGAGATACCGAAACAGTGGAAGAGCAACAATTAATATTGTACTAGATTAGTCAGTAGGCTAATTTAATTGAGTGCAGCAACTTGGTTGCTGCTCAAACCTCCATCTTTAGTGTACAGATTATCAGGAAAGTATATATTTAACGAAATTTCACATAAATGCATATTTATGGACTGAATGTATGATAAAGCAACAGATTCAAACAACTTCAAATAGCTAGAGATGATGGTGTTCTTCTCTTACCATAGCGGCACAAGTGAGATGATGCCCGATTCGCCTTGCTTCTCCACAAGACTCGACCAGCAGCACACATCCTCAAAGGAACCAGCGGCACTGCTTGCTCCCTTGGCCCAGCTCCTTGCTGCGGAGGACGGCTGGGACTCAGATGCAGAGATCCCTGCGCACAGCATATTGTGTCAATGCTTGCAGCAACAGAAGGACCTCACATATAATAGAATTTGCAGCAAGTTCAAAAATATGTAATAGAACCGATATAGGTGTACGAAGCAATAGGTCAACTAGAGATTCATGTCTACAATTTTCTAAAGAGGAAAATAACAAGCGAGGATACATATTATATCTGTCAAAAGAAAGACCGATATCAATCAGACCCTTCAATTCTGAAGAACATGGTTTCAATTTGTTCTTTGCATATTACATCAGTAGTTCTGTTGCCAGGTTTCAGTCCCTTGCTCTCCCTACTATATAGATGGTCTAATCTGGTATGTAGGTACATGTGCATGCATCTTTTGCATGCCGGCAAACGGACTAAGAAAGCATGCTAACTAATTAACCAAAGTATAGATACCAACAAACCACCCAACAATTCTGTTTCCGCACCCACCATGTGATTCCGTTTTGGGCTGGACGAAGGGGAGTTGGGGTCACCTTCACCTTGGGTGGCTGGACAACAGCGTCGTGGATTTCGAGCTCCAGGTGGAAGAAGCACTTAACGGCGGCGACCGTGGTGGCTGGGTGCGCCCCTCCTGCTCCTCCTCCTCGAGGAGGACAAGGCCAGCGGCTACAAGAAATAATAAACATGTTAAAAGGACATTACCCTTTAATATGAGATGTAATAATAACATGTTTCCATTGAACTGACTATTGATAAAACTGAAGGGGAAGAAGACTTGTTGTCATCCTGATGATGAAAAAGGAATAATACATTCCAGAGGACACCTGAGCAATCATGAAAACTATTACATGTTTCTCCTGGTGTACTGAGAATGGAGAAGCGCTTAATTCGGAAAACTTATAGAAACTACTCATCATTCATGAACATACATCTGTAATCTTAATCTATGAAATTACTGCAGAAAGAACTACTGTAATGGACCATTCATGAACATACATCTGTAATCTTATTCTTTTGATCTTGTGTTGGAAAGAAAGAACTACTACAGATTCATAGTACAACGAAGGAACTGCTGTTGAACTGAAAATACTGCAGAACCAACACCAAACAGCTATTGCAACCTTAATTTGCATCTACACTAGCCCCTAATCGTGCAACAATTTACAGTAATTTGAGGAGTATTTGCTAGGATCATGATGACAATTTTAGATTAAATTGCAGTGTTTGTCATCCACAGTTGTATGGTTCTATCTAGGATTACATAAAAACAGAGAAAACAGGGAGCTACCCAGCATCCATGACTAGAGCTAGTAGTAGGAACACATGGTACAGTAGTAGAGCCACAACACAACTACTGTCAGCCGGCAAGGCATGCGTTGTGCTACCTACTCATGGTTCAAAGAGCCATCTCGCTGAACCTGAACTACCCATGTCTAGAGCATTCAGCTGACCCTAGGCCAAGCTACAAAGGGAGATGTACTTCACATGCTATTCTGGAACAACTAAGAATACTTCACATGCTATTCTGGAACAACTAAGAATACTTCACATGCTATTCTAAAGCAACTAAGAACAGTTCACATGCTATTCTGATACAACTAATAACAATTCACATGTTATTCCGATACAACTAATAATATTTCACGTTTCCCTCTATTCTTGAAGAAACAACCAATATGTTAGGAGTAGATTAATAGAACAAAAGTAGGCCTGATTTCTCAAAGAACTTTGTTCTGGAGATACAGCGCCTCCTTCTTCTGCTGGGTCTCTTTTGCTTCCTGGATTCATGAACACAGATAATAATCAATCAATGATGTTACTTTGTAGTATCATCAATCATTAAGAGTAAGTGCGATTGTGATTGGTAAAGAATAATAATTAAGAAGGATGGATAATGTCGTGCCTGCCAGTTAAGCGAGGTTGGATGTGTGCAGAAAGCAAAGCAGCATGCATGTGTAGCGAACGAGTAATAGAACCTCGATCCGCGTTTTTGACACAAACATCACGGTGCGGCGGAGGGAGTAAATAATTATTAGCAAGTTCAGGAAGCAGAAGTACATGTCGCAGTTAATAAATTGATAAAGGGATGAGCAAAAAAATCATGATGCTCAGATCAGCCAGAACAATATGATTTGCAAGCGGCAGTAGGTTGAGGTCAGGATAAACAAGTATGAGGATGATAAGCGAGTGATTTTGCTCTTATTTCTTCTACTACTTAGTACATTAGCTAATACAACAAGATAGAGACACATGCATGCTGCTGTTTTGATTGCCCAGAATTCGATCATCGCTGGCTAAATTCATGAGATGATTTGTGAAATGCCGTCCTGATTTTGGTTAAGATACCTCGGTGGAGAGGTGGCGGGAGCGCATGAGCCTCCTTGGCACGAGCCGGCGTCGCTCCTCCGCCTGCGCTCGCTGGAGCAGGGAGCCACCGAGCCTCCTCGCCGCGCATCGAACCGCCGCCATCGTCTCCGGCCTGCCAACATTTGCTTAGGGATTTGGAAGAAGAAAATGAAAAGGGGAGGAGATGATTGGGGGTCTGACCTTGATGGCATCAGGGTAGCAGTGAAGCTGCATTGTTCATGCCTTCGGGACAGGGGAGGAGGAAGACGTCCCGTCGATGGCGTCCCGGTGCTCAAGCAACGACGGTGTGTTGGATCTGCAAGGGAGACAAGATGAGGTGAGCAAGAGAGGGAGGGATGAGACGAGGACAAATGGAGGGACTCACCTGAGTCGCCGGAGCAACGCTGGAGCCACGCCGGCGAGGTGCTAGAATGCAAGAGGCAGATCTGGTCGGGGGAAAGGGAGCAACGGAGGCAGTGGAGCTCAGATCTGTCATGCATGGATCTGCTGCTGGAGGTGGAGGGAGGGAGGAAGAGAAGGGGTCGCCGGCAGTGGAGGAGGCCGGGGTTGGGGGAGGTCTGCGGCGGCGGCTGGGTTGGAGGGGATCGATCTAGAGAGGGGGAAGAGGTGGGTTGGAGGGGATCGATCTAGAGAGGGGGAAGAGGTGGGTTGGAGGGGATCGATCCAGAGAGGAGTCGTGGGGATCCATGCCATGTCGTCGCCGCGCGCGCCGGATCTCGCCGGAGGTCGCCGGAGGTGGCGGCAGCAAGGGAGTGGTGGAGCGCTAGGGTTCGGTTCGAGAGAGAGAGAGAGAGAGAGAGAGAGGAGGGCACGACGGGTTGGGTGGGGTTCGCGAGAGAGAGGGGGTTGCTGCGGTTGGTTGGATGGACCGACGGACGGATGGATGATGTATTGATGGACAGATGTTTGCCATGGCATCAATCTATGCCATGATTGGTTGCACCAATCAGAATTAAGCTTATGTAGTATTGTTTTATCCTTTTGTTTCTCTTATTTTTTTAACCTCTTATTACGGATAACATTCAACACTAAAAGAGGAGGTAGCCTGTGTTTCGGCCGCAGCAGAGAGGAGTTTTCATTTACTAAGGGAGTTTTCATTTTCTTTGCACGGAAAATTCATTTTCCATTTTTGACTGCCCGAAATGAGTTTTTTTTTGTGAAGGACCTCCCAAATAATTATTGCAAAATTGTACCAAATCATTTTTCTAAAATACTAGGCCATATCTAATGCACAATTGACCAAATGGTTGGGTGTAAAAAGATTTGATCCACCTCTCGTGAAAAAGACAAATTTCCACCGATTCAGCTGGAAGCGGGTCAAATTTGAACTGCAGCTGCCTCATAGTTTGCTCTTTATTTTTTTCCAAAAATCATTTCTAGGTACATAAGTATCTATTTAATCAGAGAAACACCAAAAAAATTCCAAGATTCAACCACTAGCTAGGAACGGTCATTCCCGCCGTTTTGACCGCATTTTGAAACAGGCTTAAAAAATTCAAAAAAATTCAAAAAATTGGGAAACCTTCGCATTGTGTCATTATATTTGGCCAAGTTCCCAGGAAAAATAACAAACTTGTAATACGGCAATTATTTTTAAAAAGTGTTCTCAGAAACAAGCTATCACGTGTGGAGATCAATGGCTTTCAAGCCAAATGATCAATCTTATGGCCACATTCATGGCATAGTTTGTTCAAATGATCTCATATTGTGCACAAGGGTGCATATTGGAATGGCAAACAATGTTGCCTAAGGAAGTTTTCATTTTCTCTGGACGAAAAAACCATTTTCCATTTTTCGAGTGCCCAAAAGGAGGTTTTTTTGTGAAGGACCTCCCAAATAATTATTGCAAAATTGGACCAAATCATTTTTATAAAATACTAGGCCATATTTAATGCACAATTGATCAAATGGTTGGGTGTAAAAAGATTTGATCCACCTCTCGTGAAAAAGACAAATTTCCGCCGATTCAGCTGGAAGCGGGTCAAATTTGAACTGCAGCTGCCTCATAGTTTTCTATTTATTTTTTCAAAAAATCATTTCTAGGTACATAAGTATATTTTTAATCAGAGAAACACCAACAAAATTCCAAGATTCAACCACTAGCTAGGAACGGTCATTCCCGCCGTTTTGGCCGCATTTTGAAACGGGCATAAAAAATTCAAAACAAATCAAAAAATTGGGAAACCTTCGCATTGTGTCATCATATGTGGCCAAGTTCCTAGGAAAAATAACAAAATTGTAATACGGCAATTTATTATAAAAAAGTGTTCTCAGAAACGAGCTATCATGTGTGGAGATCAATGGCTTTCAAGCCAAATGATCAATCTTATGGCCACATTCATGGCATAGTTTGTTCAAATGATCTCATATTGTGCATAATAGTGCATATTGGAATGGCAAACAATATTGTCTAAGGAAGTTTTCATTTTCGTTGGACGAAAAAACCATTTTCTATTTTTCGAGTGCCCGAAAGGAGGTTTTTTGTGAAGGACCTCCCAAATAATTGTTGCAAAATTGGACCAAATCATTTTTATAAAATACTAGGACATATTTAATGCACAATTGACAAAATGGTTGGGTGTAAAAAATTTTGATCCACCTCTCGTGAAAAGGACAAATTTCCGCCGATTCAGTTGGAAGCGGGTCAAATTTGAACTGCAGCTGCCTCATAGTTTGCTATTTATTTTTTCCAAAAATCATTTCTAGTTACATAAGGACCTATTTAATCATAAATACATGGTTTGGTCGCGATACGTCGAGGTTTGGGCGGTGGCCGAGGGCCCCAACTCTAGAGCGCGTAAACTCGCATGCCTGTCGCGTGGTCACCGCGTGACCGTAATGTTGCCATGTGTTCTGGGCGGCCTAGGCATGTCTAGTGGGTTGGGCACTTCCCAGGTTGGTGCTAGGAAGAAAATTACAATATAAGATTCTCACGAGGAGACCGATCGATGCCCAAACATGAATTAGCAGTCAAGTGTTTGATTAGCGGTACAGGAAATGCACATGGCCAATGGGCGTGAGTTTTGGCTGAGGATGATCATCTACTAAGGAGAATGTCTTCACAAATTTTTAGCTCAAAAGGAGGATCCTAGGTGGTACTTTCTTTGCAAAGTACCACGCTAGACAAAAATATGAATGTTGAAGCTGGGCTCAAAATAATGAATGGAGTGAGCTGAAATTTTGTGGAGGATGCTTATTTGGGCATAGGAAAGCATTGTAGAAAATTGATACCATTTGGACATGCCAAAGTAGTACTTCCTTCACAATGCTCTTCTATGGACAGAAACTTGGGAAAACTAGTGAGAGAGATTGGATGAATCAAATGAGCTCAAAATTGGTGTAGGTAAGTTACTTAGGTATGGTCATGCGCTGGTAAATTTTCAGATCATTTGGGTAAACCTAGCTAGTACTTACTTCACAAAGCTTCTCTCGAGGTAGAAACTTTGGAAATTTCCCGAGAAAGATTTACTAGGAAAATTGAGCTGAATATTACTATATGACAATGATTTGGGTATGGAAGAGTGCCCAAAAAGTTTGAGGGTAATAGGAGGGGTCTATATAACACTTGCTTTGCAACGTGCCAATTTGGCCATAAAATATAAATTAAACCTGGGCTCATATAGATGATTTGACTGAGCTGCAATTTGGAGGAGGGTGATAATTTGGGCATATGAAAGAACTGTATAAATTTCATGTCATTTAGAGATATAAAAAAGGTACTTCCTTCACAATGCTTCTAGGTGGACAAAAACTTTAGAAATTTGCCAAGGAAGATTTGCTAGGCAAATGGAGCTGAATTCTGTCATGCGGTAATGATTTGGATAGGAAAGAGTGCCCAAAAATTCCGAAGACAATCAAGAATATATAAATAGCACTTCCTTCATAAAGTGTTGTTGTGAACAGAATAGAAAAATGAATATTGTTGAATTAGTTTTGAACTAGGCAAGGAAGGATTTTTACATATTTGATGAAGATATGCCCCAAAGAATTTATGAGATTTTTTTTGGAATTTTGGAAATGATAGAAATATAGGTTGCTTCACAACCTAGGGCAAAAACTGCCACATGGACATGACACATAGTCAAAACGGATGAGATGACGCCTAGTCATCACAACCCACCATAATCTACAAGGCTATGACCATCTATATTGGTCATTAACAACTAGAAATAAGGCAGCGGACTAGCACTGTTTGCTTTGTGACCATTTCGTGTAAGGAAATTACGACCTTTCTGACCAAAATGGTCGCAATGGTTTAGGATTTGGAGCCCCCTGAACAGCTTTTGACCAATTGGTCTAAAATGGTCATAAATTTATGATCAATTCTTCGAGGGTCACTGACAGAAGGTCATAAGTTGACATATTTCTTGTAGTGCACACCCGCAAACGGAGTCGACGAATCCCGGCAACGCAAGTCAGCCCACAGTCCAACGTCTCGGACAGTGGCTCACCTGTTAGCGACTCGTTAATTAATCTTTGATTAATTAAGTCGTTTCTGAGAGGCAAAAATAAGCTCCGGCTCGGCTCATTCCCGCAACCCGCGGCGCGCGCGTGTCGTGACGAGGCGGGCGGCGGAGGAGAAGCGCGTGCGTACCACTCCCCTTCCCAAGCTCCCAATGACAAGTGGTAGAGCAGCCCCTATAAAGTGGTCTCAACTCTCCTCAACTAGCAAGGTGGGACTAAACTTCCCACCACCTGCCATCTCATGCATGGGCCTCAAGATTAACCAGGGATTAGTGTCTTATATGGGCCTAAGCCCATCCATAATCCAACAACCCAAACGGACGAAAACAAGCCAAAACGGACGTCCATCTGGGGTCGTTCGCTGGGGTTGGCCTAACGACCGATGCCGCCTCTCCGATAGAAAAATCGATAAATCCTACGGCAGTCTGGTCGGTCGACACTTTTTTTTTCCTTAAATGAGCTTTAAGAGCCCCGACCTCTGCATCAATCGATGCATACGTTTATCTTTATTTATTATTCAATATAAGTCTAACAAAAACATACATCAAGCCACCGGAAGCCATCACTCACATCTACAAAACTCAATAATGTATAATGCTCTCATTTCTCGTATCTAAAACCGATGCCGTCGTCGATCCATCCACATAACGTATCGAGACCCATAGCCGGTGCAGTAGACCTAATGCGTACACCACATGCACGTGTTTTAGCTGCCGCCATCATCATCGAATTGCTGACCCATCTTCAGGAGAGAGATCTGCATCATCCCTGCCAGTTTATCCATCCGTCGACGCCACCACGGGCCAAACGGCACCACCGCCCCACGCTCGTCCGTCCAGATGCGACGATTCTGGAAGGTCTGTCATGCGTAGCACCTGCCGACCAGGCATGATACAACGTAGCACCTATCGGCCAAACATGACTTGACATCTCCACCGAAAGCTCCGTGCAAGACGAAGTCGTTCCACCTCTGCCTCTGTCTTCCAGCTCTGCTCCACAAACGATGCTCCAAAACGACACCGCAATACCGCCATTGTCCGATCTGAAAAACCAGATCCTAAGATTTTCCCGAAGGAGCACGAGTGGGACGACAGTAATTACAATGATGTCTTCATCAAGGTAACGACGCAGAACGCCGCCATCGCCTACCATCGGCTCGGTTTTCACCGACAATCATGTCTTTCCGAGTCGCAGCCGAAACTAGATGGCGGATCTCGAGATCTGACCACCCAACTTCAGACCGACCACCCCGATGAAAGAGATAGCCACCACCGCCAGCGGCACCGTGCATCTTTTTGAAAGCGCGCCGTCTGCGCATGCGAGATATACAAGTCGTACCACCTAAGCATGTAAGGAGAGCAGGCGAGCCATTACGTGCACCAACACGCGTCCGAATACTAAGAGCAGGCACGAGCAAGGTGCCACGATTGCCTGCACCTGGCTGGCCTGCCTTGTGCCACGCACGGTCCTGCTGTTTGGGCCTTGAATGCACCCCTTTATATATGTACCACCTGTCATACATGTTACTACCTAAGCTACCGCGCGCGTCTATCAACAAGGTCGAGTGCAAGCGACAGCAGATCGAGTGGTCAGAGCAAACGGTGAGCGCGCGCTACGTGATTGGTGAAGGAAATGGCGACCATCAAAGCCAAGGTCCAGGACGCCGCCTCCTCCGCCAAGGCCGGCATCGATAAGGCGAAGGCCACCGCCGGCGAGAAGGTCCGTCCGCCGAGCTGAGTTGTTTCTTTTTAGATTGCCGGCCACACTACAGTCTACAGAGGTGTGTGCTAGCTGCGACTTCCGCTTATAGCTAACCTTGCCCGGACGATGTGCGTGCGCGCGCTGCTGCTGCAGGTAAAGAAGGCCACGACGACGGACCCGGGGAAGAAGCGCGAGGCGGAGGAGAAAAAGGAGGACCGCATGCACAAGGTTAACTCCGACGAGCGCGATGAGAAGGGGGACCACGCCGCCGAGAGGTCCGGGAGGCGCACCATCGTCACCGGCACCTAGTTAGCTTCTAGCTAGGCCCGACTACAGCATGTAGTAGTAGCGTAACCTCGGTTTTAAGCGAATCGAGGAATCAAAATAAGCGGCAGTCCGTCATAGAATGTGGTTCGATTCGATCCTTCATCTTCTAGGCTTATAAGAGGGTGTTTGTTTCAAGAGTCCTAGGACTTTTTTTAGTCCCAGGATTAATCAAAAAAGATTTTTCAATAGAGTTTTTTTCTAGTCTCTGTAGAAAAAGTTCCTCTCGTTTAGTTTTTAGGGACTTTTTAAAGATTTCTTCTAGTCTCTGGGACTTTTTAGTTCCTGAACCAAACACCCCCTAAATGTGATGCTTCGAAAAATGCGACCCGTCTACATCGTCCTCTACGATCATATATACTCGAACAATCTTTCACCACAGGTCTATTGTGATGATGTCTGCTTTATCTTTTCTTCTTTTCTTTTGCTAATGGATGATGATGTCTGCTTCATTGCCGACGGGCTACGTCCTGTAATCGATGAGACACTCAAAGACAGAGAAATTCCAACCGACCGGTGTTTGAAGTTTTTGGTCATTGTGTTGTGTTGGTGGTTGCAGGGATCAACACTCGTATAAAAAGTTTTTCAACCGAGTGGTGTTCGAAGTTTCTGTCAGGCGTTCGAAGTTTTTCGCCATTCTGTCAGTGGTTGCACGGATGAAGAAGGATTTTTCTGCAAATTTCCTTTGTTCGGAGCGTTTTCTGTACTCCCTTATGTGTAGAGAAATTACTCTTTCTGTTCCATAATATAAGAGCATTTTTGATACTATACTAGTGTAAAAAATGCTTTTATATTATAGAGCAGAGGAAGTACTATGTAAGGATGTGTTTAGTTAGAAGGAGATGTTAGAGTGGTTATGGGTATCCTCATCCAGCTGGTAGGGATAGTCAATTTTTTCTACTCTCTCCATTTCACAATGTAGTGTTTTTTTTATCTACGTGCTTTAATTTTGATTGTAAATTTAACTATCAAAATCGATTGCGGCGGGAGCAAAAATTATATCAGTGAATTCTGAATTTGTATTCAAAGAAGTTTTCAATTATATAATTTTTTCTTCCGCCGCAGTTGGTTAAATTTATGGTCAAAGTTGGACCTTGAAAAGCGCGAGCGCACTATATTTTAAAATGGAAGGAGTATTTGATTGAGGAATGATGTTAGCTCATCTTTTGTTTGATTTGAAGAATGAATCATGATTGGGATAGCCATGTTTCCATACTTTTTCTTAAAATACTTTCTTTCTCATCTTATCGCTGTCATCAACTGGGGCATACACAACTCCTGGATCCAAGCAGCTCGCCCACGCACAACACACACAACATGTACACCACGTCATAGGCTGTCCGTGTACACTGTATATATATGGTACAACATCGGCCGGCCGTATACACCGTATACAGGCAGTACAACATCGAACGCCCGTGTACACAGAGTATAGCCGCCAACGTACAGCCGTACAACATCGGTCGTCGTCCGCGTACACAGAGTACAGCAACGGCCGTACACCACGCCATAGGCTGCCCATGCACATAGCTCACTCACATCTCACGTACACGGACGCACGCATGCACGCGCAGCTCACTCACAACACATACACGGAAGCTCATGCACTGCTTTTGGGAGATCAGCGTCTCAGCGAGGGAAAAAGTACTGTTCGCGCGCGGGTGGATGTGCATGTCCGCGACATTTTCGCGTGCGAGCGGAGCCGGATTTTAGAGGTATATTCTCAGCATATGGCTATCCCTATCCTGTCTCATCCTAGCCTGTCCATAAACTAAACGACTGCTATTCAATAAAAAATTGCTATCCTTATTCCGTAGATGGCTATCCCGTGAACCCCGTGAACCAAACACACCCTGAGATAGCGTCATCGTCACCTTCTTCCCCGGGTTTTTCCTCCCCACGCCTCCCATCACTTTGGTTTTTTTAATCTCAAGACCGCACCCAACATAAATAGCAGATATTCACTTCGGTGCACAGCTCATCTACAACAACAACAAAAAATCTGCAACTAGTCCGTGCCAAATTTTAGCTTGTTCGGATACTAGAGAAGCTCATAAAAAAGAGAAAATCAATCAACAATAAATTTATTTACTTACGGCCTCAAAAAAATCCTTTTTTGCTGTGAGTTATTGAGATGTTCAAACTCCACGACATTTTGCACAGACTTCACGCACACAAGCATCTAGTGTCATAAAAAGGATTAATTTTCTTTTCTATTATTTTAACGAATTTATTGTTCACCTCAAGTGCAAATGCACCGAGAGCCAAAACGCCGCATCCCGTAAATAGAGCAACTTGAGAAACAATGCATTAACTCAATCGAGCAAAATAAAATAAATTCTTACCAAAATCTCAACATAATCAGAACTTTGTAAATGGGCAAGGATTATGTCGATGATTGCATGGGTGAAGAAGGATTTAGTCAAAGTTTATGATGCTTAGCTTTTATGAAAAACAATGTGGGCCCTATATTGTTGTAGGGAGACCAAACAGTATGGCTACATTTTTGCATTAATTTCTGAATAAAAACACTATGGCGCGTGCGGAGTAAAAAACAACTGAGGTAACTTTTTGTGTAAATTTCTGAATGGAAATAATATATATATGTCGTACGCAAGATAGAAAAACCATTACTGGAATGTTTATCGTTGGTTCGTCTGATTGAATTGTCATGATAAATTAAATTCTATGAAGTTCTAAAATATAGCAATCTATAGTGGAAGTTGTTTAGTTGTAGCATAGCAAAATGCACACCTTCACTCCATTTTTATGTGTAACTATAACATAGGAATAGGAAAAAAATCTATAAGGCTAAACACAAGTAAATTTAAGTGTATAGCTTAGAAATGGAAAATAATCTACAAAGTTAAACTCAATTAGAATTTCAGGGCGTCATTTATTAAAAAATTAGTAAGATATTTGAAGGATTTGGATTCTTATAAAATTTTCTTTCATCACTTGATTCATAATTCTTATGATTGGAATCCTTAGGATTTATTTAAACTTAATTTTGAAGGAAAATTTTCTATCCATTCAAACATCTTGGGACGATTCCTTTGTTTGTCATGTGCTATCAAACACTCTTATTATCAGAATTCTTGTATTTTTTTCACTCTATAGAATTCGGGATGATACACTTTAATCATGTATATTTCATATTCCAGCATTTTGAGCATCCTGCAAATTAAAGTCGCCCTTACTTTGAAATTACATGCAGATCATAGAATAATTCATATGGTTGTAGTGATGTTTCTCCTCAAAGCGATGCTTTATGCTACCTGGTAATAAAAATACAACAACAATAAAAGTTCTTCTTGTTCCCGAGTCTTTCCAATTGTCGGATTTAAGATAGCTAGCCGGGCTTGCCGACTGATTTATTTTTGACTCTTTGTTGAGAAACTCTATACAAGTTGACGGTTAATTATATTTTCTCAACTCAATACGGTGAATCTGGACGTGCTACCAGCTACATGGCTTCTTTGGATCGGCCATAACCGCTATCTTGATGGTAGCTTTCTCTAAACTATTTTTACTTTTAAATTTTATTGGTCTTGTATCCATTTATTTTTATTGCATATTTCATATTTATTTTTTCCTTTATTTGTTGATTTTCGTTATTACTTTATCCTTTTCTGTTTTATTTTAAACATTTTTCTAGTTTCTTATTTTCTATTTATTTATTTATTTATTTATAGTATTTATGTTTCATTTTTCATTAAGGTCATTGCAAGAACAACTTTTTGACATAGATGACAATGTTCTAAAATAATGAATATTTAATTTTCAAATAGATTAATTTTATACATATGTGAATAAATACTTGGATATTACTATTAAAATTTATTTTACCTATTACATTTTTTTGTGATTCTATGGAAAAGAGAAGTAGAAACAATTTATAATTGTATGATCAAAATAGAAACAATTTTTCCTTGACCTGTGAAAGTGATTTTAATATGATTTTGGATAACATTTAAATTTCTAAAAGATAGGAACATTTTTAAATGAACAAGCATATATGATGTCATATTGGTTTGGCTCATACATCCTCTCCTATCGCTGGCTACGAGCAGAATAGAAGAGCTCAAGTTGGAGACAAAGAAAAAATATGATTCCCCTTGCACTCTGAGAGTCAAGAGGATAATTAAATCCTAGCCATCAATCGGTCAAAGGGAAATTTATTTATATAAACATGGTAAGTATAACAAGAGTAAAATAAAACAGTGTAGCAGATTTAATATATATCCACACCTTCAAAATATAGATATTTTCCTATGCACTATGTATGGTTGATTCAGTGCATAGGATACACCACATACGTACATTTGTTTTCAAAAACATCATTATGTTTTTTTGCATTACCTGATATATATGTTTCTACAAAAGATATACTTACTTGGGAATTTTTATCACGAAAATCCTCAAACCTAAAAACAATATCCTGAAGGTATGCATTTGATAATATGTTAGTGTTAAAAACTGTAGAACTCCTGTTTTTACAAATACCATGAGTAATTAATGGTTAATTCATATTACGCCAAATAGTAAGTATATATATTCTCTTACAAAAGTGATAAATAAATATATTTTGTTAAAATACTCAATATACTTACATACATAAAAACACTAATAGTATATGATAAGTTGTGCATGCATCCTAGAAAAGGCAATATTTTCCAACTAAAAAGAGAACATTTCTATATGAAATTTGAAAATTATTAATAAACAATAATTAGCATGTGTCAAGTCTCACCAAATCAACTAATTACATGCATGTTCCATTTGTAACGAAAGAAAAAAAAAAGAAATAGGAATAATATTTACCAAATGGTATTATTAATAGTTTTTATATTTACTTCGGTGCTTTCATGATGCTATAATTTACTACCTTATATTACTGTTGACCCGCATTATCACTGTCCTACTATTACCACTTTCGCTGCTACCACTACTATTATTCAGAAACAGTACTTACAATTCCGTGTGAATATCACAAGTAACAGAACGATTCCTGCAAAATGCTCTTCATTGAGAGGGGGGGAGGAGGAGTCAGTTCCTTCTCACCCAAGAACTTTGCTACTAGCATGCGTGTCGACAAGTAGCATCTTTAGCTAGACGCGATGGAGAACATATTCGTAGTTCGACATATGCGTGCAGACGCGACTAGACAACGACTACATAGGAGCAACGTGTACGTTGCACCGGAAACCCCTCTTTTTGCATTTTTTTTCTTCTTTCTAATAATTGTTCATGCATGCCACCTCACGAGTCACGACAGTCGTCGTCACCAGCAAGATCAGGATAGAAAGAAGAAGAAAAGAACAGGAACATTCAACAACACCTGAGATTGAACATTTACATGACAACACATATGGAAGCAATAATCATCATACGATAAGTCCACCAGTTTAATTACTTGCATGACCTAGTTAAACAGACAGAATCGACCGCAACATACATCATGATATATTATTTCAATTCCGTAAGATAAGAACAACGACACTAGCAGCAGAGTCATCTCGTGCTCACCTGATCACCGGTCCCCGTGATTTCGACCCCGCGCCGCCACGGTTAGCACCGCGATTGAGCTGGTCGTTGGAGGCGGCAGTAGGGGCGTCGTCGTCTCCAGCCCGACGGGTGGTAAACAGCCGTGCCGGACCTTGCCTCGTCCAGTCCTCCACCAGCCGCGGATCTGCCGGTGGCTCATGCCCATGGCGAGGAGCACCGGCAGGAGCGTACCTTGGTGCAGGATGCGCCGGCCCGTTATCCATCTTCCAGTCTCTCGCATTTGCTTGCGCCGCCTGGGGCGCTCCGTTCTTGGTCTCGTCTCCCTGGTAAGACGATTCATAGGCTGGTTGTTTCCAGGGGTATGCAGAGTATGCTGCTGGATGGTCTTGCTCTGAAAATGCACGAGGATGCTGCGGCGACGGCGGGGATCGTTGGTGCCGCGGGGACGGCCCGTGATCATCGCGGCCGCCGCAGAGGAACGGGAGACACATCGATCGCCGAGGTAGGTCGTAGCTAGGCACTATCTACCTAGTGGTGATTGGGTTAAGCCTACGGGCTGGGAAGTGTGTGCTTAGAGCAAGCGAAATGATAGGCGAGACAAGAGAATGGCTTATGCAGGCTGAGCTCGTACGACTTAAGCTAACGAGAACCTGGGATGGGACCAGCGTATGAAGCAGCAGAAAGATGCCGGGCTGGGCACCAATTATGGGGAATCTATGCCCTCCGTGCTTGACAAAACAGCTCCCGTCCTATCCTATCAAGTAAATTTCAGGCGCCTCACTGTGGGACTCCGGGCAAGAGAGAGACCTGAGTGTTGACTCCGAGTCTCCGATGCTTCTTTTTTTGGTTGATGCAATTGGTTGGTGCGACCTGGTGTGCATGCAGTTTGTCAACTTCGTTCTTTTGCTCGCCAGCTGCTGTGCGTTACCATGATTGTTAAGGGCAAGGTTAACGAACGAGAGTGGATTTTCTACTCTCCCATGTACTACACCTGGGTGAACCAAAACAAAAAACAAAAAAACAACATCAAATGTGATCCAAAAAAATTAAAATTTTGCGACATCAAACATGATAAAATGTTTTAGATTCTTACAAAATTTCATCCACAAATAACATTCGAGGAGCTATCATCCAAAAAAACAAACCTATGTACGCAAAAAGTGCACAAAACATCGACCAATGTTTTTTGTGTTAATTTGATAGAATCAATGGCACTCGTGGATGAAGTTGTTCAGAGAAACCCAGTTGGAAGGTGATCCAGATTATGCCAAAACATGTTTTGCAATACATGATATATTGCTTTATGTGTGTTCT
Organism: Triticum monococcum; assembly: GCA_034509565.1. NCBI lineage: Eukaryota > Viridiplantae > Streptophyta > Magnoliopsida > Poales > Poaceae > Triticum > Triticum monococcum. Next base: position 208,332,508 of record CM067847.1, on the reverse strand, counting down.
GTAACACGTCATTATATTTTTTTTGAGGGAACTACGGCGGGCAAGGCCGGCCTGGACTCTATTAATTTTGGGGTTTTACAGAGAGAATGTACAAAGAAGGCGTGGGGGAGAGGGAGGGAAAATACAAAAGTAACTCTATGCTACATCTAGCCGGGACAACAGGATCCCCCAGTCGAGCAAAGTTTGCTTTCGAGTAGCTTTAACACACCTGCTGGACCAGAGAAAAATGTCTTGGGCAGCACGTCGCAGGACAAAACCTGCGGACTCATCTTCGTTTCTGAAGACTTTAGCGTTTCGTCTTTTCCATAAGCTCCAGAGGAGAGCCATAATAACTGTGTTGTGAACCTTGCAGCCAGGTTGAGGCCCCGGTAAATCTTCTATGGAGACGCACACGGCAGGGTTGATATTAAGAGAGTCGACCATCCACCAGACCTCGGAGGCAGCAGAACAGTGGAGAAGCATGTGGGCTGTCGATTCTATGGTAGGACAGAAAGGGCATAGGTCGGAATCCGTCAAGTTCCGTCGGAATCGACGCTTATTGGTGAACAATCTCCCACGGTGCGCAAGCCAGATAAACAACCTGCAACGGTTAGTCGCATAGTTCTTCCCCCAGATAAAATCTGCGAATAGATCCTCCGGTCTAGAAGAGAAAGCAGATTCATAAGCATAAGCAACAGACAAGGGCTTGTCATTGATCCTACATACTCTTTCATCCGGTGTGTGCGGCATTAGGATAACAGGGGCTAGCAGGTCACGCATGGATTGAAGTTCGCAAGAAGCAGCGTTGGACAAGCGCAGCTGAACCGAGAGACGTAGGTCCGCAGCAGAGAGCACAAACGCAACAGAGACATTAGGAATGGTGGTGTGAGAGAAGAGGCACGAAAAGCGGACATCGAGGATGACCGGGCCGATCCATAGGTCAAGCCAGAAAGCGGTAGAGATGCCGTTACCAAGTCTGACGTGGGTGATCGACCGAAAGAAGGAGAGGCCGAAAGTTAGGTCTTTCCAGACGTTGGTGTGCATTCTAGAGCAGTCCCCAATATAGTGGCCGCCCTCCCAACCGTAGGAGTTGGCAAGCCAGGATTCCCAAGAGCCATTAAGGGATTTGAGGAGAAGGCAAATGTTGTGAGTACGTAGGCAGCGGAAGCCTAGTCCTCCCTTGGCCAGAGGAGCGCAGACATCAGACCAAGCTACCTTGCATTGCCCTCCATTGACATGATCGTCCCCGGCCCAGAAGAAAGCACGACACCTCTTATCTATCTCTAGGATGGTACCCATATGGAGGAGCATAGCACTCATAGCGTATGTGGGGAGAGCCCGGATAACATATTTAACCAAGACCGCCCGACCTGCCGCGGACAGAAGGTGGCCACGCCAGCCTGCGAGCCGCTTGTCAACCTTAGCGATGAGAGGCTGAAAGTCCAATAGGCGAAGTTTGTGGCTGGACAGGGGAAGGCCGAATACTTTTGGGGGAAGGAGGCCACCAGGCAACCCAACATGTTGGCCATACGGGCGGCAGCGTGGGGATCGACATGGATCGGGGCGAATGTGCTTTTACCGTAGTTGATTTGGAGCCCAGTGGCTAGAGAGAAGTCGTGAAGTACAGACTTAAGGTTTGCGAGGTGGTTCTCGTCGGCCTTGAGGATAATTAGGGTATCGTCAACATACTGCAGAACGGGACAAGGGGAGTTGGGGATGATGGGATGCTGTAAGAGTCCGCGGGATGCGACATCGAGAATCATGCGTTGTAGGACATCGGCGAGGATTATGAAGAGGTAGGGGGATAAAGTCACCCTGCTGTTACTGTTGCTTGAGGTGCGTTACTGGGATGTTGTAACACGTCATTATATGTTGCTTGAGGCACATTACTATGAGTTCTTCACCCTTCATGAGTTTATGCTAACGCCTATGAACGATCTAGCAAAGATTTGGCTCGGATTTCGGCTATGACTACGTTACCGTTTGTAGTGGCAACACTATGGCGAATATTATTCTGCTTTCTTTAAAAGGTGCGTGTAAGTGTAAGTAAATAATATTGATTGATGCGCTTAAAAAACAATCCTTGGTCCATAGTATTCAACATAAGCCACAACGAAAAATGTTAGTTTTTCTTAATAAATACTCTAAGTTTTTGGCAACAAACATGTTCAATGTTCTACATACATGTAAAATTTTGTAGAGAAAAACATTCCTAATGCTCTAAAGCATGTTGGAGCGCTGATTTTTTTTTCTTTTTTGCCTGGATCTCCACGAATGTGATTTAATCACAACAATTTGCACACAGGAACACAACTAATCATTGTTTGCCGATTCTGTTTTTTTAAGTACTATTCATAGAGGATCGTTTGAGCTTGGGATTAGAAGAGCACTCTCAGCGCATCTACAGCCGGACACCTCAAACCCGCCTCATACGCTCGGACGAGCAACCCGGTCACTGTCCGGACACGTTTTTTGACCCAGATGGCCCCCTCAAACGGCCCTCAAACGCTCGGGCTGACCGGCACCTCTCATATCCAGCACAAATATGGGGCGGATATGGGGGGCGCCCGGGCGTGCCTGGGCAGGCCCGCCACGTCGGACCCGGCCGATGCTGGCCTACTTGATCCCACATAAATTCTTCCCAATCCGCTTGCCAGACCAAACCCTGGCCACTTCACTCCCCTCCCCTCCGCCACCCAATCTCGTCTCCGGCTCCTTCCGGTCGTCTCCGGCATGGTGGGCAGCGGATCCGAGTCCTTCACCTCCAGATCCGCCGACCCCGAGCTCATCCCACACGCCCCCGAGGAGGAGATGGTCGTCCAGCTTTGCTACCTGTTGAGCATGTGTTGGTTTTCCCTTGAAAAGGAAAGGGTGATGCAGCAAAGTAGCGTAAGTATTTCCCTCAGTTTTTGAGAAACAAGGTATCAATCCAGTAGGAGACAACGCACAAGTCACCTAGTACCTGCACAAACAATCAACAACCTTACAACCAACGTGATAAAGGGGTTGCCAATCCCTTCACGGTCACTCGTAAAAGTGAGATCTAATAAAGTTAGTAAGTAAATATTTTTGGTTGTATAGATTGGAAAATAAAGATTGCAAAATAGTAAATGAGATGTGATGAAAATAAAAGAGATGCGATATAATGAGAAAGAGACCTGGTGGCCAGGTTTCACTAGTGGCTTCTCTCAAGATAGCATGTATTACGGTGGATGAACAAATTATTGCCGAGCAATTGATAGAAAAGTGCATAGTTATGAAGATATCTAAGGCAATGGTCATGAATATATGCATCACGTCCGTGTCAAGTAGACCGAAACGATTCAACATCTACTACTATTACTCCACACATCGACCGCTATACAGCATGCATCTAGAGTATTAAGTTCATAAGAACAGAGTAACGCATTAAGCAAGATGACATGATGTAGAGGAATAAACTCAAGCAATATGATATAAACCCCATCTTTTTATCCTCGATGGCAACAATACAATATGTGCCTTGCTGCCCCTACAGTCACTGGGAAAGGACACCGCAAGATTGAACCCAAAGCTAAGCACTTCTCCCATTGCAAGAAAGATCAATCTAGTAGGCCAAACTAAACCGATAATTCGAAGAGACTTGCAAAGATATCAAATCATGCATATAAGAATTCAGAGAAGAACCAAATAATATTCATAGATAATCTTGTTCATAACTCCACAATTCATCGGATCTCTGCGAACACACCGCAAAAAAGTATTACATCGAATAGATCTCCAAGAACATCGAGGAGAACTTTGTATTGAGAATCAAAGAGAGAGAAGAAGCCATCTAGCTAATAACTATGGACCCGAAGGTTTGTGGTAAACTACTCACGCTTCATCGGAGAGGCAATGGTGTTGATGTAGAAGCCCTCCGTGATCGATTCCCCCTTCGGTAGATCGCTGGAAAAGGCCCCAAGATGGGATCTCACGGGTACAGAAGGTTGCGGCAGTGGAAAAATGGTTTCGTGGCTCCCCCTGATGTTTCTAGGGTATAATAGTATATATAGGCGAAAGAAGTACGTCGGTGGAGCTACGAGGGGCCCACGAGGATGGGGGGCGCGCCTACCCCCCTGGGGTGTCCTCCTGCCTCGTGGCGTTCCAGACTTCGACTCCAAGTCTTCTGGATTGCTTTCGGTCCAAGAAAGATCATCGCGAAGGTTTCATTCCGTTTGGACTCCGTTTGGTATTCCTTTTCTGCGAAACTCTAAAATAGGCAAAAAAACAGAAATTGGCACTGGGCCTCCGGTTAATAGGTTAGTCCCAAAAATAATATAAAAGAGCATATTAATGCCCATTAAATATCCAAAACAGATAATATAATAACATGGAACAATCAAAAATATAGATACGTTGGAGACGTATCAAGCATCCCCAAGCTTAATTCCTGCTCGTCCTTGAGTAGGTAAATGATAAAAACAGAATTTTTGATGTGGAATGCTACCTATCATAATTATCAATGTAATTTTCTTTATTGTGGCATTAATGTTCAGATCCGAAAGATTCAAAACAAAAGTTTAATATTGACATAAAAATAATAATACTTCAAGCATACTAATAAAACAATCATGTGTTCTTAAAATAACATGGCCAAAGAAAGCTATCCCTACAAAATCATATAGTCTGGCTATGCTCTATCTTCATCACACAAAATAATTAAATCATGCACAATCCCAATGACAAGCCAAGCAATTGTTTCATACTTTTGATGTTCTCAAACTTTTTCAATCTTCACGCAATACATGAGCATGAGCCATGGACATAGCACTGTAGGTGGAATAGAATGGTGATTGTGTATAAGACAAAAAGGAGAAGATAGTCTTACATCAACTAGGCATATCAACGGGCGATGGAGGTGCCCATCAAAAGATATCAATGTGAGTGAGTAGGGATTGCCATGCAACGGATGCACTAGAGCTATAACTGTATGAAAGCTCAAAAAGAAACTAAGTGGGTGTGCATACAACTCGCTTGCTCATGAAGACCTAGGGCATTTTGAGGAAGCCCATCATTGGAATATACAAGCCAAGTTCTATAATGAAAGATTCCCACTAGTATATGAAAGTGACAATATAGGAGACTCTCTTTCATGAAGATCATGGTGCTACTTTGAAGCACAAGTGTGGAAAAAGGATAGTAGCATTGCCCCTTCTCTCTTTTTCTCTCATTTTTTGGGCCTTTCTCTTTTTTTATGGCCTCTTTTTTTTGTCGGGAGTCTCATCCCGACTTGTGGGGGAATCATAGTCTCCATCATCCTTTCCTCTCATGAGACAATGCTCTAATAATGATAATCATCACACTTTTATTTACTTACAACTCAAGAATTACAACTCGATACTTAGAACAAAATATGACTCTATGTGAATGCCTCCGGCGGTGTACCGGGATGTGCAATGAATCAAGAGTGACATGTATGAAAGAATTATGAAGGTGGCTTTGCCACAAATACGATGTCAATAACATGATCATGCAAAGCAATATGACAATGATGAAGCGTGTCATAATAAACGGAATGGTGGAAAGATGCACGGCAATATATCTTGGAATGGCTATGGAAATGCCATAATAGGTAGGTATGGTGGCTGTTTTGACGAAGGTAAATGGTGGGTTTATGGTACCGGCGAAAGTTGTGCGGTACTAAAGAGGCTAGCAATGGTGGAAGGGTGCGAGTGCGTATAATCCATGGACTCAACATTAGTCATAAAGAACTCACATACTTATTGCAAAAATCTATTAGTTATCAAAACAAAGTACTACGCGCATGCTCCTAGGGGGATAGATTGGTAGGAAAAGACCATCGCTCGTCCCCGACCGCCACTCATAAGGAAGACAATCAAAAAATAAATCATGCTCCGACTTCATCACATAACGGTTCACCATACGTGCATGCTACGGGAATCACAAACTTTAACACAAGTATCTCTCAAATTCACAACTACTCAACTAGCATGACTCTAATATCACCATCTTCATATCTCAAAACAATCATAAGGAATCAAACTTCTCATAGTATTCAATGCACTTTATATGAAAGTTTTTATTATACCCATCTTGGATGCCCATCATATTAGGACTAATTTTATAGCCAAAGCAAATTACCATGTTGTTCTAAAAGACTCTTAAAATAATATAAGTGAAGCATGAGAGATCAATAATTTCTATAAAATAAAACCACCACCGTGCTCTAAAAAGATATAAGTGAAGCACTAGAGCAAAATTATCTAGCTCAAAAGATATAAGTGAAGCACATAGAGTATTCTAATAAATTCCGATTTATGCGTGTCTCTCCCAAAAGGTGTGTTCAGCAAGGATGATCGTGGTAAACTAAAAAGCAAAGACTCAAATCATACAAGACGCTCCAAGCAAAACACATATCATGTGGTGAATAAAAATATAGCCTCAAGTAAAGTTACCGATAGACGAAGACGAAAGAGGGGGTGCCTTCCGCGGCATCCCCAAGCTTAGGCTTTTGGTTGTCCTTGAATTTTACCTTGGGGTGCCTTGGGCATCCCCAAGCTTAGGATCTTGCCACTCCTCATTCCAAAATCCATCAAATCTTTACCCAAAAACTTGAAAACTTCACAACACAAAACTTCAACAGAAAATCTCATGAGCTCCGTTAGTATAAGAAAATAAACCACCACTTTAAGGTACTGTAATAAACTCATTCTTTATTTATATTGGTGTTAAAGCTACTGTATTCCAACTTCTCTATGGTTCATACCCCCAGATACTACTCATAGCTTCATCAAAATAAGCAAACAACACACGAAAAACAGAATCTGTCAAAAACAGAACAATATGTAGCAATCTGGAGATTTCGAATACTTCTGTAACTCCAAAAATTCTAAAATATTAGGACTACCAGGATAAAAAGTATATTGATCTACTGCAGTTGGAATTGGTATTTTATCGCGCTCTAGTAAAAATGATAATTATTTTTGTGAGCGCATACTTTCTATTTTTATCAGCAAGATCGAACAACAATCACCCAAGAAGATCCTAAAGGCTTACTTGCACAAACACTAATTAAAACATAAAAAACACAATCATAACAGAAGCTAGATGAATTATTTATTACTAAACAGGAACAAAAAGCAAAGAACAAAAATAAAATTGGGTTGCCTCCCAACAAGCGCTATTGTTTAACGCCCCTAGCTAGGCATTAATAATTTCAATGATGCTCACATGAAAGACAAGAGTTGAAGCACAAAGAGAGCATCATGATACACGTCACAAACACATCTAAGTCTAACATACTTCCCATGCATAGGCATCTTATAGGCAAACAAATTATCATAGCAAACAAAAACTAGCATATACAAGGAAACGGAAAGAAACAATAGCAATCTCAACATAACGAGAGGTAATTTAGTAACATGAAAATTTCTACAACCATATTTCCCTCTCTCATAATAATTACATGTGGGATCATATTCAAATTCAACAATATAACTATCACATAAAATATTCTCTTCATGATCCACATGCATGCAAAGTTGACACTTTTCCAAAATAATGGGATTATCATCAAATAAAGTCATGACCTCTCCAAGCCCACTTTTATCAAAAAATTCGTAAGATTGAACATTCTCCAAATATGTGGGATCTAAAGTTGACACTCTTCCAAACCCACTTTCAATATTGCAAACATTATTATCAATCTTATATTCATCATGGGGCTTAAATAAATTTTCAAGATCATAAGAAGAATCACCCCAATCATGCAACAAGTAGTGGACATAGCAAAACTAGCATCCCCAAGCTTAGGGTTTTGCATATTATTAGCACAATTGACATTCATAGAATTTATAATAACATTGTTGCAATTGTCGGCGTTCTGGGAACGGGGGTCTCCAGACTTGCCTGCCTGCGGCCTGCGGCATGGCTCGACTGGGGGCCCAACATGGCCCATCTTCATCAAGCACAAGACTCAAGACCCTCGCGAGGGGCCAAGCCTCGCGAGGCGGACGACACGGTGCATCCTCAGGCACAGCCTCCTCAGGCTGGCTCGCGAGGAGACGGAGATATCAAGGCGGGGTGCCTCGTGAGGTGCCCGTGACGTAAGTCATGACGACTCGAGGCACCAGGCGGGCGCCAGCGCGCGCAGCGTCCTTCTTTCCTCTTTGGTGCAAAGGGGACAAGCGTATCCGCGGAGTACCGAGGCATCAGGCAAAGGTTGCCACTTCGGTGCAACGAGACCAAGACCAGGAGGACTACGAGAAGGAGGTCACCATGGAGCCCAGCCCGGCGTCACCACCAGAGCCTTTGGCAGGCGAGGACTGCTTTTGTCAGGATAGACGTACTCGCTGTCCCCCTTCAAATTAGCCCGCCATTGTTGGATCCCTTCCCCCTCAATATTTGGGAAGAGTACCAGGGCCTCTATAAATAGGACTAGCCACCCACATAGCAAGGGGTTCGGTTCGATCGGTCGGTTCGCAGAGTTAGTTGGTCCAGCTAGCAAGTAGAGAGAGATAAAGAGAGAGAGAAGGGCGACTGAACTCCTCAGTTCACCGCCCCAGCCAAGAACTGACCCTCGCGAGGTGGTTCTTCCTTGTAGTGTTCATCATCACCAGCCCCCAAGAGGCAATCCATCCACCACACACTGGAGTAGGGTATTACACCACATCGGTGGCCCGAACCAGTATAAATCTTGTGTCTTTTGTGCAGTTCTTTCAGTAGTTTAGATCCCATCGAGACGGAGGGGTTGAAGGCGTAATCTCCGCGCGCACCCCAGTGTTCGAACCTTAAGGGTCTGCCGGAACCCAAAATCCGACATTTGGCGCGCCAGGTAGGGGTGCGCCGGAATTCGTCTTCCACCGCTCCGCTCGCCTCCGACCGTCGCATCCATGTCTGACGCTCGTCGGGCCCGCGCCGAGCGCCGGGCCGCCATCGCTTCCCGCATCGCCTAGACGGCCCCCGTCGGTGGGTGTCCTCGTCGTTCCCCATCGCCCGCCGTCTATGCCGCCACCGGCCCGGCGGGGGGCGAGCAGCAGGCATCGTCTCAGCACCCGCCCGCGCGACGGAGTGACTGCACCACGGCGCCGACGCCTCCGGTCGACGCGGCCCTCCTGGGCGGCTCGCAGGCACCGCCCACCTATCGCCACGTCAAGCCCTTTGCCCGCCGGGTTAGCACCGTCTCTGCACGGCAGGGGGCTCCCCCGGACCGGGCGGCGCCCGAGGTCGGCCTGACCTTCAGCTCGGCGGACCACCCCACCAACCCAGTCGGCTCTGGCGCGCTCCCGCTGCTGTGCACGCCCACTATCTGCCAGGTGGCCGTCACCAGGACCCTCGTTGACGGCGACGCGGGTCTCAGCATGCTTTCGGTCGAGACTTTCAGCCTCCTCCGCATACCTCGGGAGCGGCTACGACCCAGTCGATCCTTCTCAGGTGTCGGGGGCGGATCGTCCAACTCCCTGGGACATATCCGGCTCCCGGTAACCTTCGGCACCTACGACAACTTCCGCATGGAGATGGTCGACTTCGACATCGCCCCCGTCGGCCTCCCTTATAACGCCATCCTCGGCTACCTAGCTTTGGCTCAATTCATGGCCGCCACGCACCCGGCGTACAACCTCATGAAGATGCCCGGGAGCAGCGGTGCCCTCACCGTGCACAGGGACACCGGGGACGCCCTGCAAGTACTCAAACTCGCCTTCAAGACGGCGGCGCCAGCACGGCCCGTTAACGCGGAGACTCCTGAGCCCAAGGGGGCTGCGCCCGCCAAGAAGAAGCAGTTGTTCACCCAAGACAAAGAAGAAACCAAGCAGATGCCCGTCGATCAGGATGGGTCCTCCAGCGCCACTTTCACCATAGGAGCCAACCTAGAGCCTGAGCAGGAGGAGGCCTTGGTCAAGTTCCTGCGCTTGAATAAGAAGGTATTTGCTTGGGAGCCGGATCAGCTGGCGGGGATCCCCAGAAGTGTCATCGAGCACCACCTCAACGTATGCCCAAATGTACGCCCCGTGAAGCAGAAGGCCAGGCGGCAGTCCACGGAGAAGCAGGCTTTCATCGCCCAAGAGACCCGCAAGCTAGAGGCCGCAGGGGTCATTCGCGAGGTCCGATACCTGGACTGGTTGGCCAACCCTGTTGTTGTGCCCAAGAAGGGGGGGAAAGAACGCATGTGTGTCGACTTCACCAACCTCAACAAGGCATGCCCGCAAGATCCGTTCCCGCTCCCCCGCATCAACCAGATTGTCGATTCCACTGCGGAGTGCGACCTGCTATGCTTCCTGGACGCCTTCTCCGGGTATCACCAGATCAAGATGGCCATGGAAGACGTCGAGAAGACTGCTTTCTTGACCCCGTGCGGAGTATACTGCTATACATGCATGCCATTCGGGCTACGTAACGCAGGGGCAACCTTTCAGCGACTGATGCACATCACCTTGGGCCAGCAGCTCGGAAAGAATGTCGAAGCCTACGTTGATGACATAGTGGTAAAGTCTCGGGAGGCCAAGACCCTGATACAAGACCGGGAGGAGACCTTCGCGAGCCTCGACGCAGTAAACCTGCGGCTCAACCCAGAGAAATGTGTGTTTGGCGTCCCCTCGGGCAAGCTCTTGGGATTCCTCGTGTCCCATCGCAGCATCGAGGACAACCCCGAGAAGGTCAAAGCGGTCGAGGACATGAGTCCGCCAAAGACCCTCAGAGAAATGCAAAAGCTCACGGGGCGCGTGACCGCGCTAGGGCGCTTCATCTCCAAACTGGGGGAGCGAGTGCTGCCTTTCTTCCAGCTGATGAAGAAGAAAGGGGCCTTTGAGTGGACTGAAGAAGCAGACAAGGCGTTTCAAGATCTCAAGAGGTACCTGACCAGTCCCCCAGTCATGGTGGCTCCGCGCCCTCAGGAGCCCCTGCCGCTGTACCTCGCCGCCACACCCTACTCCGCCAGCGCAGCCCTGGTGGCGGTTAGGGAGGAACGCCAAGTCAAGGCCACAGCGGCAGCTCGGGGCAGGACAAAACAGGAACAAGGAAAGCCTGCAGGAGCTACAACCGCAGCTGAGGAGGGTCAGCAGCCAGGGAATGCACCGGGGGTAGGAGAGGCCACCCGACCATGTAGTCCACCTCTCGAGGCCACGACGCCTCGCGAGGCGCCCTCACCTCCCGAGGGCGCGGCAACCCCGGATGCTCCCAGCCTTGTCGAGCACCCAGTTTGCTTTGTTAGCACGGTGCTACGGGACGCGAGGGCACGGTACCCAATGCCTCAGAAGCTCCTCCTCGCGCTACTGATAGCCTCGTGCAAGCTGCGTCACTACTTCCAGGCTCATCCCATCAAAGTCGTCTCATCATACCCCCTGGAAAGGGTGCTCAGGAGCCCTAACTCAGCCGGAAGGGTATTGAGTGGAACATAGAGCTGCAGGCATTTCAGCTTGAATTCAGCACAACCAGGGTCATCAAAGGAGCAGCATTGGCGGATTTTGTGGCAGAATGGACAGAGGCACCAGGCCTCAGGGCTGATGAGGATCGGTCCCTCTTCCCGGGGAGCGAGGCGCCAGAAGGCTGGGTCATGCATTTTGATGGGGCGTTCTCCAGACATGGTGCTGGGGCTGGGGCGGTGCTTATATCGCCCACTCTAGACAAGCTCTACTACGCTGTACAGCTCTGCTTCCAGCAAGGTGAAAAGGTCTCCAACAACATAGCGGAATACGAGGGCTTAATAGCGGGCTTGAAGGCCGTGGCAGCCCTGGGGGTGAAACGCCTTACCATTAAGGGCGATTCGTAGCTCCTCGTGAATTTCTCCAACAAGGTGTACGAGCCGAAAGACGAGCACATGGAAGCTTACCTTGCGGAGGTCCGCAGGATGGAGAAGCAGTTCTGGGGGTTGGAGTTGCAGCACGTGCCCCGTGGCACCAATCAGGAGGCCGACGACATCGCCAAACGGGCGTCCAGGCGGTTGCCTCAGGAGCCTGGCGTCTTCGAGGAGCGGCTCTTCAAGCCCTCAGCCTTGCCGTCACTATCAAACACGGCTCAGCCTCGGGAGGAGCTCCCCCAGCCACCTGCCTCAGGAGCCCCGGTCTGTGGCCCGGCCTCAGGAGCACGCCTGCTCCTGACGATGGAACCTCAAGAGGGGTGCTAGATCATGGAGCTCCGAAGTTACTTGACACAAGGGACCATGCTGGAGAAGGAGGAGGAAGCGGAGCGGGTGGCGCGGCAGGCCACTGCGTACTGCATTAGTGACGGAGAACTCTACCGAAAGCGACCAAACGATGTACTTCTGCGTTGCATTTCCAGGGAGCAAGGAAAGGAGCTACTGGAGGACATACACGGCGGAGACTGCGGGCACCACTCATCATCGCGGACCCTCGTCGGCAAGGCGTTCCGCAGTGGGTTTTATTGGCCTACCGCACTCAATGACGCCGTCGAGCTGGTGAAAGCTTGTGAGGCCTGCCAGTTCCACGCCAAGCAAATCCATCAGTCGGCTGGAGGCCTGCAGACTATGCCCCTTTCATGGCCATTCGCAGTCTAGGGGCTGGACATCCTAGGCCCGTTTCCTCGAGCGCCAGGGGGCTACCGCTACCTCTACGTCGTCGTGGACAAGTTCACCAAGTGGGCTGAAGTGGAGGCCGTCCACACCATCCCCGCGGGCTCCGTGGTCAAGTTCATCAGGGGCATTGTGAGCCGGTTCGGGGTGCCGAACCGCATCATCACAGACAACGGTTCGTAGTTCACCAATAACCTTTTCAAAACATACTGTGCTAACCTTGGAACGCAGATATGCTACGCTTCAGTGGCGCACCCTCGAAGCAACGGCCAGGCCGAGCAAGCCAACGCAGAGGTCTTGAGAGGCCTCAAGACCAGGACGTTCAAGAAGAAGCTGGAGGCCTGCGGCCGAGGTTGGTACGACGAGCTTCAATCCGTGCTGTGGTCCATCCGCACCACCGCGACCAAGCCGACTGGAGAGACCCCATTCTTCCTGGTCTATGGAGCAGAGGCAGTCCTCCCTCACGAGCTCAGACGTTGCTCCGCGCGGGTCCTAGCGTTCGACGAGGCGCAGCAGGGTGCCATGCGGGGGACGGACCTCGTGTTGGGAGAGGAACGTCGCCGGGAGGCCACACTGCGGGCGGCGAGATATCAGCAAGCGCTGCGGCAATACCACTGCCGCAACATCTGCCCCACGACCCTCGAGGTAGGAGACCTCGTGCTCAGGCGGGTCCTCTCCAGGGGGGGATTGCACAAGCTCTCTCCCATGTGGGAGGGCCCGTTCAAGGTTGTTCATGTTTCCAGGCCCGGCTCCGCGCGCTTGGAGACTCAGGAGGGAGTGCCGGTCCAGAATGCGTGGAACATCCAGCACCTTCGGAGGTTCTACCCCTAGAAAAGGCCCGGAGCCTGTGAAGCAAGGCGAGTGCCTGTGAAGATCATCTCTTTTGGAAAGGCCCGGAGCCTGTGAAGCAAGGCGAGTGCCTGTGAAGATCATCTCTTTTGGAAAGGCCCGGAGCCTGTGAAGCAAGGCGAGTGCCTGTGAAGATCATCTCTTTTGGAAAGGCCCGGAGCCTGTGAAGCAAGGCGAGTGCCTGTGAAGATCATCTCTTTTAGAAAGGCCCGGAGCCTATGAAGCAAGGCGAGTGCCTGTGAAGATCATCTCTTTTGGAAAGGCCCGGAGCCTGTGAAGCAAGGCGAGTGCCTGTGAAGATCATCTCTTTTGGAAAGGCCCGGAGCCTGTGAAGCAAGGCGAGTGCCTGTGAAGATCATCTCCTTTGGAAAGGCCCGGAGCCTGTGAAGCAAGGCCAATGCCTGTGAAGCTCGCCGCCCCGTGACACTCTCACGTAATAATGAGTGGGGTTGTACACGCCCCGGAGTCTCAGGAGCGCCGGCCTCAGGCCCTGGGGCTCCCTCCCACGCCCAGTGGCAGAACTTAGCTCCGCGCTGGTGAGAAGACGTCGAAGACTAGATTAGGTGCCGAACGCGGCTTTTTCATTTGCTTTCCGCAGTTGACGTGTTTGTTTGCATTTGGAGTCTTATTGAAGTTATCGCTGTTGCTGATTTGTGGTTCATCGATTTTTACCCCTCGCTTTGGTTTCTCTCGTGAACAACCTCACGAGGGATGGCGCTCGGACGCCCTCACGAGGGTTTCTGCCCTATCCACAGGAGGGTTTCACGGCCCTGGCGCATTACAGGAGCACCCCTCCTAGTCCGTGCCCCTCGGGTACCGCGACGCGCACACAGGGCCTGGGTCGGTCGCCCCACTCCCCCGGCAGGGGTCGAAAGCTATCTACGCACAGGCGGGAGATCAAGAAGTACAGGAATGAGATCAAGGGACTTGTCCGACTCGCACGATCACCAAGGCATCGTGGGGAAGCAGAGACGCCATGTCCAATCAACCGCCATGTGGCGTCCAAGGCCGCAAGCTGTTAGGGCCCGCGGCGCTTCGCCCTTGCCCTTTCGCCTCTCGGCACGGCCAAGTCCATGCGCGCCTTGGGCCCGGGGGCTACTGTCGGCGTTCTGGGAACGGGGGTCCCCAGACTTGCCTGCCTGCGGCCTGCGGCGTGGCTCGAGTGGGGGCCCAACATGGCCCATCTTCATCAAGCACAAGACTCAAGACCCTCGCGAGGGGCCAAGCCTCGCGAGGCGGACGACACGGCGCATCCTCAGGCGCAGCCTCCTCAGGCTGGCTCGCGAGGATACAGAGATATCAAGGCGGGGTGCCTCGTGAGGTGCCCGTGACGTAAGCCATGACGACTCGAGGCACCAGGCGGGCGCCAGCGCGCGCAGCATCCTTCTTTCCTCTTTGGTGCAAAGGGGACAAGCGTATTTGCGGAGTACCGAGGCATCAGGCAAAGGTTGCCACTTCGGTGCAACGAGACCAAGACCAGGAGGACTACGAGACGGAGGTCACCATGGAGCCCAGCTCGGCGTCACCACCAGAGCCTTTGGCAGGCAAAGACTGCTTTTGTCAGGATAGACGTACTCGCTGTCCCCCTTCAAATTAGCCCGCCATTGTTGGATCCCTTCCCGCTCAATATTTCGGAAGAGGACCAGGGCCTCTTTAAATAGGACTAGCCACCCACATAGCAAGGGGTTCGGTTCGATCGGTCGGTTCGCAGAGTTAGTTGGTCCGGCTAGCAAGTAGAGAGAGATAAAGAGAGAGAGAAGGGCGACTGAAGTCCTCAGTTCACCGCCCCAGCCAAGAACTGACCCTCACGAGGCGGTTCTTCCTTATAGTGTTCATCATCACCAGCCCCCAAGAGGCAATCCATCCACCACACACTGGAGTAGGGTATTACACCACATCGGTGGCCCGAACCAGTATAAATCTTGTGTCTTTCGTGCAGTTCTTTCAGTAGTTTAGATCCCATCAAGACGGAGGGGTTGAAGGCGTAATCTCCGCGCGCACCCCAGTGTTCGAACCTTAAGGGTCTGCCGGAACCCGAAATCCGACAGCAATCATGCTTTTTATTCAAAGATCTATCATGAATCACTTCATAAAGTACTTCATCACAATTTTTAGATTCACGAATTTCAAGCAAAACTTCATAAATATAATCTAGTGCACTCAACTCACTAGCAATTGGTTCGACATAATTGGATCTCTTAAAAAGATTAGCAAGTGGATGAGGATCCATAAGTTTTCGTTCTGATTTGCAATAAAGACACAATTATACCAAGCAAACGAGCAAACAATCCAAGTAAGACATAAGGGCAAACGAAAAAGACGAACGAAAGAGGGGCGAAGAAAAGGAAAAGGTTTTTGAAAATCCTTTTAGAAGTGGGGGAGAGGAAAACGAGAGGCGAATGGCAAATAATGTAATGTGAGGGAGAAGAATTTTTGATGGGTACTTGGTATGTCTTGACTTGGCGTAGATCTCCCCAGCAACGGCGCCAGAAATCCTTCTTGCTACCTCTTGACCATGCGTTGGTTTTCCCTTGAAGAGGAAAGGGCGATGCTGCAAAGTAGCATAAGTACTTCCCTCAGTTTTTGAGAACCAAGGTATCAATCCAGTAGGAGACAACGCACAAGTCACCTAGTACCTGCACAAACAATCAAGAAAGTTGCAACCAACGCAATAAAGGGGTTGTCAATCCCTTCACGGTCACTCGCAAAAGTGAGATCTAATAAAGATAGTAAAGTAAATATTTTTGGTCTTTTTTGTTGTATATATTGGAAAATAAAGATAGCAAAATAGTAAACGAGATGCGATGAAAATAAAAGAGATGCAATATAATAAGAAAGAGACCCAGGGGCCATAGGTTTCACTAGTGGCTTCTCTCAAGATAGCATGTATTACGTTGGTGAACAAATTACTACCGAGCAATTGATAGAAAAGCGCATAGTTATGAAGATATCTAAGGCAATGATCATGAATATAGGCATCACGTCCGTGTCAAGTAGAGCGAAACGATTCTGCATCTACTACTATTACTCCACACATCGACCGCTATCCAGCATGCATCTAGAGTATTAAGTTCATAAGAACAGAGTAACGCATTAAGCAAGATGACATGATGTAGAGGGATAAACTCAAGCAATATGATATAAACCCCATCTTTTTATCCTCGATGGCAACAATACAATACGTGCCTTGCTGCGCTACTATCACATGGAAATGACACTGCAAGATTGAACCCAAAGCTAAGCACTTCTCCCATTGCAAGAAAGATTAATCTAGTAGGCCAAACTAAACCAATAATTAGAAGAGACTTGCAAAGATATCAAATCATGCATATAAGAATTCAGATAAGAACCAAATAATATTCATAGATAATCTTGTTCATAAATCCACAATTCATCGGATCTCGGCAAACACACCAGAAAAGAGCATTACATCGAATAGATCTCCAAGAACATCAAGGAGAACTTTGTATTGAGAATAAAAAGAGAGAGAAGAATCCATCTAGCTAATAACTATGGACCCGAAGATCTGTGGTAAACTACTCATGCTTCATCGGAGAGGCAATGGTGTTGATGTAGAAGCCCTTAGTGATCGATTCCCCCACCGGCAATCACCGGAAAAGGCCCCAAGATGGGATCTCACGGGTACAGAAGGTTGCAGTGGTGGAGAAGTGGTTTCGTGGCTCCCCCTGATATTTCTAGGGTATAAGAGTATATATAGGCGAAATAAGTACGTCGGTGGAGCTACGAGGGGCCCACGAGGGTGGGCGGTGTGCCTACCCCCCTAGGTGCGCCCTCCTGCCTCGTGGCCACCTCGTGGCCTCCTCGTGGCGTTCCAAACTTCGACTCCAGGTCTTCTAGATTTCTTTCGGTCCAAGAAAGATCATCGCGAAGGTTTCATTCCGTTTGGACTCTGTTTGATATTCCATTTCCGCGAAACTCTAAAATAGGCAAAAAAACAGAAATTGGCATTGGGCCTCCGGTTATTAGGTTAGTCCCAAAAATAATATAAAAGAATGTATTAAAGACCATTAAACATCCAAAATAGATAATATAATAGCATGGAACAATAAAAAATTATAGATATGTTGGAGACATATCAGGCTTGCGCTCCACCGTGCCCGGGAGGAGGCCCGCGCATAGCTGCGCTCGGACTCCATCCGTCGGGAATCCATTGCGTCCATCCAAATGGTGCATGGATCCGATGCTAGGCCAACTGTAGCTACCTCGCCGGAGGCCATGCGGTTCGTCTGGCGTCCGAACACACTGGGGGACGTGCAGCCCCTTCATTGGCGTCCCTTCATCTGATAGTAAGAGTTGCTAGTGCTCTTCCATTTGGCAACTGTTTGGTCATCCTTGACTCAGCCATGCCCCCCTTTGTCGTCCTCGTCTCCGATGCCGGTAAGAAACACTGCATGTCCCCTATGTTAGGTGTGTTGTTAGGCCGTTAGAAAAGGTGTAGGATCGACTTACCCATTGCTCAACGCACCCTCGATGTGGACTAGGTTATGGACGCACAGATGCGGCTGGTACTTCAGGCCGGAGCACTGATAGATGTGATTCAGGCATGGGTCATGTTCATGCACAAGATAGTTGTTCGTCATGCTGAGAGACCTGTAATAAAATATGCTCCAATGCTTATGCGGGAGCAGGAGAGGATCTCCAATCTGAACTACATATACAACTGCAAGGACACAGAGGCTCTGTGGATGCTTAGAATGAAAAGAGCACTATTCACCAGACTTGTTCAGACCTTCAGGACCAGTGAGCTGCTAGAAAGATAGCATCCACACCAGTGTGGATGCGCAAGTGGCCATGTTTCTTCATATTGTTGGCCATAACCAGAGGTTCCGGGTTATCCACAACACGTTCTGGAGGTCAATGGAGACCATCTCAAGGTACTTCAGCAAGTGTTGTATGATGTTGGGGAGCTCATAGGAGAGATTATCAAGTCACTGATAACGCACAAGTATAGGGGATCACAACAGTTTTCGAGGGTAGAGTATTCAATCCAAATTTATAGATTCGACACAAGGGGAGCCAAAGAATATTTGAAGGTATTAGCAGCTGAGTTGTCAATTCAACCACACCCAGAGATTAATTATCTGCAGCAACGTGATCATTAGCAAAGTAATATGATAGTATTGATAGTAGTGACAGTAACAATGGTAACAGTAACAGTGATATCAGTATTTTTGTAGCAAGTGCAGCAATATCGTTAGCAGTAGTAACTTAGCAAGAACAATATAAGATAAATTCGTAGGCATTGGATCGGTGATTTGTTGGATGATATTCATCGCGTGACTGAAGGAAATATGCCCTAGAGGCAATAATAAAGTTGTTATTTGTATTTCTTTATATCATGATAAATGTTTATTATTCATGCTAGAATTGTATTAACCGGGAACTTAGTACATGTGTGAATACATAGACAAACAAAGTGTCCCTAGTATGCCTCTACTTGAATAGCTCGTTAATCAAAGATGGTTAAGTTTCCTAGCCATAGACATGTGTTGTCATTTGATGAACAGGATCACATCATTAAAGAATGATATGATGGACAGGACCCATCCGTTAGCTTAGCACTACGATAGTTTAGTTTATTGCTATTGCTTTATTCATGACTTATACATGTTCCTATGACTATGAGATTATGCAACTCCCGAATACCGGAGGAACACCTTGTGTGCTATCAAACGTCACAACGTAACTGGGTGATTATAAAGATGCTCTATAGGTGTCTCCGATGGTGTTTGTTGAGTTGGCATAGATCGAGATTAGGATTTGTCACTCCGATTGTCAGAGAGGTATCTCTGGGCCCTCTCGGTAATGCACATCACTATAAGCCTTGCAAGCAATGTGACTAATGAGTTAGTTGCGGGATGATGCATTATGGAACGAGTAAAGAGACTTGTCGGTAACGAGATTTAACTAGGTATGATGATACCGACGATCGAAACTCGGGCAAGTAACATACCGATGACAAAGGGAACAACGTATGTTGTTATGCGGTTTGACCGATAAAGATCTTCATAGAATATGTAGGAACCAATATGAGCATCCAGGTTCCGCTATTGGTTATTGACCGGAGATGAGTCTCCATCATGTCTACATAGTCCTCGAACCCGTAGGGTCCGCACGCTTAATGCTCGATGATGATATGTATTGTGAGTTATGTGATTTGATATACCGAAGGTTGTTCGAAGTCCCGGATGTGATCACGGACATGACGAGGAGTCTCGAAATGGTCGAGACATAAAGATTGATATATTAGAAGGTTATGTTTGGACACCATAAAGGTTTCGGATAGGTTCGGGCATTTTCCGGAGTACCGAGGGGTTACCGGAACCCCCCGGGGGTTAATGGGCCTTCATGGGCCCTAGTGGAAGAGATGAGGAGGCGGCCAAGTGGAGGCGCCCCCCTCCCAAGCCCATTTTGAATTGGGGGGGATCGGCCCCCCTTTCCTTCTCTCCCTCTTCCTCTTTCCTTCCCCTCCTAGTTGGACTAGGAAAGGGGGGAACCTACTCCTACTAGGAGTAGGATTCCCCCCTTGGGGTGCGCCCCTTGAGGCCGGCCAACCTCCTCCTCCCCTCATTTATATACGGGGGAGGGGACACCCCATAGACACACAAGTTGATTTCTTAGCTGTGTGCGGTGCCCCCCTCCACATATTTCCACCTCGGTCATATTATCGTAGTGCTTAGGCGAAGCCCTGCGTCGGTAACTTCATCATCACCGTTACCGCGTCGTTGTGCTGATGAAACTCTCCCTCGGCCTCAGCTGGATCTAGAGTTCGAGGGACGTCACTGAGCTGAACGTGTGCAGATCGCAGAGGTGTCGTGCATTCGGTACTTGATCGGTTGGATCGCGAAGACGTTCGACTACATCAACTGTGTTACTAAACGCTTCCGCTTTCAGTCTACGAGGGTACATGGACACACTCTCCCTGCTCGTTGCTATGCTTCTCCTAGATACATCTTGCGTGATCGTAGGATTTTTTTTGAAATACTACGTTCCCCAACAGTGTCATCTGAGCCAGGTCTATGCATAGATGTTATATGCACGAGTAGAACACAAAGGAGTTGTGGGTGTGGGTATATACATATTGCTTGTCGTCACTAGTTGTTTCTTGATTCAGCGGTATTGTTGGATGAAGCGGCCCGGACCAACATTACATGAGACTGGTTCTACCGACGTGCTTTGCACACAGGTGGCTGGCGGGTGTCTGTTTCTCCAACTTTAGTTGAATCGTATTCAATGAACATGGTTCTTTCTGAAGGTCAAAAAGCAACCACTATACCACGTTGTGGTTTTTATGCCGTAGGTAAGAACGGTTCTTGCTAAGCCCGTAGCAGCCACGTAAAACTTGCAACAACAAAGTAGAGGACATCTAACTTGTTTTTGAAGGGCATGTTGTAATGTTATATGGTCAAGACGTGATAATATATAACTTGTTGTATGAGATGATCATGTTTTGTAACAGTTATCGGCAACTGGAAGGAGCTATATGGTTGTCGCTTTATTGTATGAAATGCAATCACCATGTAATTGCTTTACTTTATCACTAAGCGGTAGCGATAGTCATAGAAGCAATAATTGGTGAGACAACAATGATGCTTCGATGGTGATCAAGGTGTCAAGCCGGTGACGATGGTGATCATGACGGTGCTTTGGAGATGGAGATCAAAGGCACAAGATGATGATGGCCATATCATATCACTTATTTGATTGCATGTGATGTTTATCCTTTATGCATCTTATTTTGCTTAGTACGACGGTAGCATTATAAGATGATCTCTCACTAAATTTCAAGGTACAAGTGTTCTCCCTGAGTATGCACCGTTGCTACAATTCGTCGTGCCGAGACATCACGTGATGATCGGGTGTGATAAGCTCTACGTTCACATACAATGGGTGCAAGCCAGTTTTGCACACACAGAGTACTCGGGTTAAACTTGATGAGACTAGCATATGCAGATATGGCCTCAGAACACTGAGACCGAAAGGTCGAGCGTGAATCATATAGTAGATATGATCAACATAGTGATGTTCACCATTGAAAACTACTCCATCTCAAGTGATGATCGGACATGGTTTAGTTGATATGGATCACGTGATCACTTAGATGATTAGAGAGATGTCTATCTAATTGGGAGTTCTTAAGTAATATGATTAATTGAACTTTAATTTATCATGAACTTAGTACCTGATAGTATTTTGCATGTCTATGTTGTTGTAGATTAATGGCCCGTGCTACTGTTCCATTGAATTTTAATGTGTTCCTAGAGAAAGCTAAGTTGAAAGATGATGGTACGTAGCAACTACACGGCCTGGGTCCGTAACTTGAGGATTACCCTCATTGCTGCATAGAAGAATTACGTCCTGGAAGCACTGCTAGGTGCCAAACCCGCTACAGGTGCAACCCCAGATGTTATGAATGTCTGGCAGAGAAAAGCTGATGACTACTCGATAGTTCAGTGTGCCATGCTTTACGGCTTAGGACCGGGACTTCAACAATGTTTTGAACGTCATGGAGCATATGAGATGTTCTAGGAGTTGAAGTTAATATTTCAAGCAAATGCCCAAATTGAGAGATATGAAGTCTCCAATAAGTTCTACAGCTGCAAAATGGAGGAGAATAGTTCTGTCAGTGAGCATATACTCAGAATGTCTGGGTACCATAATCACTTGACTCAGCTAGGAGTTAATCTTCCGGTTGATAGTGTCATTGACAGAGTTCTTCAATCACTGCCACCAAGCTACAAAAGCTTCATGATGAACTATAATATGCAAGGGATGGATAAGACAATTCCCGAGGTCTTCGCAATGCTAAAGGCTGCGGAGGTAGAAATCAAGAAGGAGCATCAAGTGTTGATGGTCAATAAGACCACTAGTTCCAAGAAGAAGGGCAAATGGAAGAAGGGGAACTTCAAGAAGAACGGCAAGCAAGTTGCTGCTCAAGTGAAGAAGCCCAAGTCTGGACCTAAGCCGAAGACTGAGTGCTTCTACTGCAAAGGGAGTGGTCACTGGAAGCAGAACTGCCCCAAGTATTTGGCGGAAAAGAAGGATGGCAAAGTGAAAGGTATATTTGATATACATGTTATTGATGTGTACCTGACCAATGCTCGCAGTAGCGCCTGGGTATTCAATACTGGTTCTGTTGCTAATATTTGCAACTCGAAACAGGGGCTACGGATTAAGCAAAGATTGGCTAAGGACGAGGTGACGATGCGCGTGGGAAATGGTTCCAAAGTCAATGTGATCGCCGTCGGCACGCTACCTCTACATCTACCTTCGGGATTAGTTTTAGACCTAAATAATTGTTATTTGGTGCCAGCGTTAAGCATGAACATTATATCTGGATCTTGTTTGATGCGAGACACTTGTTCATTTAAATCAGAGAATAATGGTTGTTCTATTTGTATGAATAATATCTTTTATGGTCATGCACCCTTGATGAGTGGTCTATTTTTACTAAATCTTGATAGTACTGATACACATATTCATAGTATTGAAGCCAACAGATATAAGTTTAATAATGATAGTGCAACTTATTTGTGGCACTGCCATTTAGGTCATATTGGTGTAAAGTGCATGAAGAAACTCCATGCTGATGGGCTTTTGGAATCACTTGGTTATGAATCACTTGATGCTTGCGAACCATGCCTCATGGGCAAGATGACTAAAACTCCGTTCTCCGGAACAATGGACCGAGCAACAGACTTGTAGGAAATAATACATACTGATGTATGCGGTCCAATGAGTGTTGATGCTCGCCCGGGTATCGTTATTTTCTGACCTTCACAGATGATTTGAGAAGATATGGGTATATCTACTTGATGAAACATAAGTCTGAAAGATTTGAAAAGTTCAAAGAATTTCAGAGTGAAGTGGAAATCATCGTAACAAGAAAATAAAGTTTCTACGGTCTGATCGTGAAGGAGAATATTTGAGTTGCGAGTTTGGTCTTCATTTGAAACAATGCGGAATAGTTTCACAACTCACGCCACCCGAAACACCACAGCGTAATGGTGTGTATGAATGTCGTAATCGTACTTTATTAGATATGGTGCGATCTATGATGTCTCTTACTGATTTACCGCTATCGTTTTGGGGTTATGCTTTAGAGACGGCTGCATTCACATTAAATAGGGCACCATCTAAATCCGTTGAGATGACACCATATGAAATGTGGTTTGGAAAGAAACCCAAGTTGTCGTTTATTAAAGTTTGGGGCTGCGATGCTTATGTGAAAAGTTTCAACCTGATAAGCTCGAACCCAAATCGGATAAATGTGTCTTCATAGGATACCCAAAGGAGACTATTGGGTACACCTTCTATCACAGATCCGAACGCAAGATATTCGTTACTAAGAATGGATCCTTTCTAGAGAAGGAGTTTCTCTCGAAAGAAGTGAGTGGGAGGAAAGTAGAACTTGATGAGGTAACTGTACCTGCTCCCTTATTGGAAAGTAGTTCATCACAGAAATCAGTTCCAGTGATTCCTACACCAATTAGCGAGGAAGCTAATGATGATGATCATGAAACTTCTGATCAACTTACTACCGAACCTCGTAGGTCAACCAGAGTAAGATCCGCACCAGAGTGGTACAGTTATACTGTTCTGGAGGTCATGTTACTTGACCATGACGAACCTATGAACTATGAGGAAGCGATGATGAGCCCAGATTCTGTGAAATGGCTTGAGGCCATGAAATCTGAGATGGGATCCATGTATGAGAACAAAGTGTGGACTTTGGTTGACTTGCCCGATGATCGGCAAGCCACAGAGAATAAATGGATCTTCAAGAAGAAGACTGACGCTGACGGTAATGTTACCATCTACAAAGCTCGACTTGTTGCAAAAGGTTTTCAACAAGTTCAAGGAGTTGACTACGATGAGACCTTCTCACCCGTAGTGATGCTTAAGTCCCTCTGAATCATGTTAGTAATTGCCGCATTTTATGATTATGAAATTTGGCAAATGGATGTCAAAACTACATTCCTTAATGGATATCTTAATGAAGAGTTGTATATGATGCAACCAGAAGGTTTTGTTGATCCAAAATGTGCTAACAAAGTGTGTAAGCTCCAGCGATCCATTTATGGACTGGTGCAAGCATCTCGGAGTTGGAATATACGCTTTGATAGTGTGATCAAAGTATATGGTTTTATACAGATTTTTGGAGAAGCCTGTATTTACAAGAAAGTGAGTGGGAGCTCTGTAGAATTTCTGATATTATATGTGGATGCCATATTTTTGATCGGAAATGATACTGAATTTCTGAATAGCATAAAAGGATACTTGAATAATAATTTTTAAATGAAATACCTCGGTGAAGCCGCTTACATATTGGGCATCAAGATCTATAGAGATAGATCGAGACGCTTGATAAATTTTTCAATGAGTACATACCATGACAAGTTTTTGAAGTAGTTCAAAATGGAACAATCAAAGAAGGAGCTCTTTCCTGTGTTGCAAGGTGTGAAGTTGAGTAAAGACTCAAAACCCGACCACGGCAGAAAATAGAAAGATAATGAAAAGTCATTCCCTATGCCTCAGTCATAGGTTCTATAAAGTATGCTATGCTGTGTACCAGACCTATTGTATACCTTAGCATGATTTTGGTAAGGGAGTACAATAGTGATCTAGGAGTAGATCATTGGACATCGGTTAAAATTATCCTTAGAGGACTAAGGAAATATTTCTCGGTTATGGAGGTGATAAAGAGTTCGTCGTAAAGAGTTATGTCGACGCAAGCTTTTGACACTGATCTAGATGACTCTAAGCTTGATCTAGATACATATTGAAAGTGGAAGCAATTAGCTAGAGTAACTCCGTGCAGAGTATTGTAGACATAGAAATTTGCAAAATACATACGGATTTGAATGTTAAAGACCCATAGACTAAACTTCTCTCACAAGCAAAACATGATCACTCTCTGGGTGTTAATCACATAGCGATGTGAACTAGATTATTGACTCTAGTAAACCTTTTGGGTATTAGTCACATGAAGATGCGAACTAATCACATAAAGATGTGAACTATTGGTGTGAAATCTACATAACGATGTGAACTAGATTACCGACTCTAGTGCAAGTGGGAGATTGAAGGGAATATGCCCTAGAGGCAATAATAAAGTTGTTGTTTATATTTCCTTATATCATGATAAATGTTTATTATTCATGCTAGAATTGTATTAACCGGAAACTTAGTACATGTGTGAATACATAGACAAACAAAGTGTCCCTAGTATGCCTCTACTTGACTAGCTCGTTAATCAAAGATGGTTAAGTTTCCTAGCCATAGACATGTGTTGTCATTTGATTCTTTAGTTTATTTCTATTGCTTTCTTCATGAATTATATAGGTTCCTATGACTATGAGATTATGCAACTCCCGAATACCGGAGGAACACCTTGTGTGCTATCAAACGTCACAACGTAACTGGGTGATTATAAAGATGATCTACATGTTTTTCCGATGGTGTTTGTTGATAACCCACAAGTATAGGGGATCGCAATAGTTTTCAAGGGTAGAGTATTCAACCCAAATTTATTGATTCGACATAAGGGGAGCCAAAGAATATTCTCAAGTATTAACAGTTGAGTTGTCAATTCAACCGCACCTGAAAGACTTAATATCTGTAGCAAAGTATTTAGTAGAAAAGTAATATGGAAGTAACGATAACGGTGGCAAAAGTAACAGTTGATGGATAATTATGTCGGATGCGATTCCTAATGCAACAGTTATAACATAGGATGACACAGAACTAGCTCCAGTTCATCAATGTAACGCAGGCATGTATTCCGAATATAGTCATACATGCTTATGGAAAAGAACTTGCATGACATCTTTGTCCTACCCTCCCGTGGCAGCAGGGTCCTATTGGAAACTAAGGGATATTAAGGCCTCCTTTTAATAGAGTACCGGACCAAAGCATTAACACTTAGTGAATACATGAACTCCTCAAACTACGGTCATCACCAGGAGTGGTCCCAATTATTGTCACTTCGGGGTTACCGGATCATAACACATAGTAGGTGACTATTGACTTGCGAGATAGGATCAAGAAATCACATATATTCATGAAAACATAATAGGTTCAGATCTGAAATCATGGCACTCAGGCCCTAGTGACAAGAATTAAGCATAGCAAAGTCATAGCAACATCAATCTCAGAACATAATGGATACTAGGGATCGAACCCTAACAAAACTAGCCTACGATGGAATTACTCGCGCACGGCGGTGAGCACCATGAAATTGGTGATGGGGGAAGGTTGATGATGACGATGGCGACGGATTCCCCTCTCCGGAGCCCCGAACAGACTCCAGATCAGCCTTCCCAAGAGAGATTAGGGCTTGGCGGCGGCTCCGTATTGTAAAACTTGACGAATCCTTCTCTCTGATTTTTTTCTCCCCGAACGTGAATATATAGAGTTGGAGTTGATGTCGGTGGAGCCTCAGGGGGCCCATGAGACAGGGGGCGCGGGCGTGCCCCCCACCCTCATGGACAGGGTGTGGGCCCCCTGATGTTGATTCTTTCGCCATTATTTTTTATAAATTCCAAAAATATTCTTCATGAAGTTTCAGGTCATTCCGAGAACTTTTATTTCTGCACAAAAATAACACCATAGCGATTCTACTAAAAACAGCGTCAGTCCGGGTTAGTTCCATTCAAATCATGCAAGTTAGATTCCAAAACAAGGACGAAAGTGTTTGGAAAGGTAGATACGATGGAGACGTATCAACTCCCCCAAGCTTAAACTTTTGCTTGTCCTCAAGCAATTCAATTGACAAACTGAAAGTGATAAAGAAAAACTTTTACAAACCTGTTTGATCTTGTTGTTGTAAATATGTAAAGCCAGCACTCAAGTTTTTAGCAAAGATTGTGAACAAATCATATTCACAATAAAATTTAGGTCTCATGTTTACTCATATCAATGGCATAATCAACTAGCGAGCAATAATAGTAAATCTCGGATGACAACACTTTCTCAAAACAATCATAATATGATATAACAAGATGGTATCTCACTAGCCTTTTCTGAGACCGCAAAACATAAATGCAGAGCACCTTTGAAGATCAAGGACTGACTAAACATTGTAATTCATGGTAAAAGAGATCCATTCACAGTCATACCCAATGTAAACTAATAGTAATGCATGCACATGACAGCGGTGCTCTCCAACTGATGCCTTTTAATAAAAGGATGATGACTCAACATAAAAGTAAATAGATAGGTCCTTCGTAGAGGGAAGCAGGGATTTGTAGAGGTGCCACAGCTTGATTTTTGAAATAGAGATAAATAATATTTTGAGTGGTATACTTTCATTGTCAACATAACAACCAAGAGATCTCTATATCTTCCATGCTACACACATTATAGGTAGTTCCCAAACATAATGGTAAAGTTTATACTCCCACACGACCAACAAACATCAATCCATGGCTTGTCCGAAGCAACGGGTGCCTCCAACTAACAACAATCCTGGGGAGTTTTGTTTGCAATTATTTTAATTTAAGCATGGGACTGGGCATCCCGGTTACCAGCTATTTTCTCGTGAATGAGGAGCGGAGTCCACTCCTCGTGAGATTAACCCACATAGCATGGAAGATATAGACAGCCCCTAGTTGATACATGAGCTATTCGAGCATACAAAGCAGAATTTCATTTGAAGGTTTGGAGTTTGGCACATGCAAATTTACTTGGAATGGCAGGTAGATACCGCATATAGGAAGGTATGGTGGACTCATATGGAATAACTTTTGGGGTTTATGGAAGTGGATGCACAAGCAGTATTCCCACTTAGTACAAGTGAAGGCTAGAAAGAGACTGGGAAGTGACTAGCTAGAGAGCGACAACAGTCATGAACATGCATTAAAATTAATCAACACTGAGTGTAAGCATGAGTAGGATATAATTCACCATGAACATAAATATCGTGGAGACTATGTTGATTTTGTTTCAACTTCATGCGTGAATATGTGCCAAGTCATGCCACTCGAATCGTTCAAAGGAGGATACCACCCTATCATACCACATCACAACCATTTTAATAGCATGTTGGCATGCAAGGTAAACCATTATAAACTCCTAGATAATTAAGCATGGCATGAGCAACTATAATCTCTAATTGTCATTGCAAACATGTTTCATTCATAATAGGCTGAATCTGGAATGATGAACTAATCATATTTACAAAAACGAGATAAGTCGATTTCAAACCAGCTTTTCTCATCTCAATCAGTTCATCATATATCATCATTATTGCCTTTCACTTGCATGACCGAACGGTGTGGATAATAATAATAGTGCACGTGCATTGGACTAAGCTGGAATCTGCAAGCATTCAATACAAGGGAGAAGAAAAGGTAATATGGGCTCTTTGTTAAATCAACAATAATGCATATGAGAGCCACTCAACATTTTCATCATGGTCTTCTCCTCTCGACCCCCAAAGAAAAGAAAAGAAACAAAACTATTTACACGGGAAAGCTCCCAACAAGCAAAAGAAGAACGAGAAATATTTTTGGGTTTTCTTTTAATTACTACTACTACGGGCATGGGAAGTAAACTGGCTAAAAGCTACAACTAATTTTTTTTGGTTTTTATTAAGGTTTTCCAAACACACAAGAAGAAGGCTTAAAAAGAAAATAAACTAGCATGGATAGTATAGTGAAAAAGTATGAGCATCGACAACTGGAATGAGTGTGTGAACATGAATGTAATGTCGGTGAGAAATACGTACTCCCCCAAGCTTAAGCTTTTGACCTAAGTTGGTATATGGCCATGGCTCAAAGCTGCCCTCTCCGGTGTACGGAGGAGTGTCCTCTGGGTGCCACTGGTTGGCGATCTCCTCCGGATCCCACTTATAAATAGACCGACGATAAGGATCAAGTGGTGGCTCCGGCTCAAGCTCTGGAACTGGTGTCAGGCTCTAGTATGCATAAACGGCCTCCGGCAAAATGAGGTATGTGCCTGAAACTATGTTAAACAAAGAGGGCGCAGGCAAGGTAATAATCTCACAGTAGTTTTTATCAAATATCAATCTATACTTAAGCACCTTCTTCTTATCTTTAACAATAAAATCATGTGCTACCATACTCTTATAATCTAGAAAAATAGAGGGCAGCCACATTTCCTTTTTCTCATAATGCCTATTAGGTATCCTAAAGTGTGCAGCAAGGCGCAAAGCAAAGATGCCTCCGAAGATGGGGCCCTTTGTACGGTTCAGATTTAATCGTTTAGCAACAATAGCGCCTAAACTGAAAGTGGTATCAGGAAACAAAGGATGGCGCAAAATAACAATATTAGGAGCACTGAGATTTCCACTATTCCCGCGACCAATTAAGCATCTACTAGCAAATATTGCAGAGTAACGTAGAACAGGAAAATGTATGCTAGTAATTCTTGCATCAGAAACTTTCCTCGTTTCCCCTACAGCAATCGTATCAATAAATCCCTCCACATCATTACGATGTGGTTCCTCTATGCCGCCCGCAAAGGGTATCTTATAGACTTGACAAAAATCATATAGTGACATCTCCTTAACCTCATCATATAAGTGAAATTCCACTGAAGATGGTGATTTCTTAGCATGAAAGTAAAAAAATTGTACGAAAATATTAGTGAGTAGGAGATACTGTTCGCGCTGGTCGTGGAGAAAATCGATGAGGCCTGCATTCTCAGCCAAATAATAAAAGTCTTCATAAATCCCGGCTATTCTCAAGAGCTCATCACAAGGCCATTCGCATGGCCGAACCACTGAAGTGCGAGGGAGATTATATTTGGGCTTCTTATTCTCTTCACTTTGCTTATCCTTCGAGCTTTGGCTCGACGAGCCCCTCAACAATATCTTCATTACTTTCTTTCTTTGAAAAATGTATCAAATTTTTAGTAATTCAAAATAAAAGTGAATCAAACTCAACAAGATTGATAGCAACTACTCCCACAAGTGCCTTGAGGCCATATCATGCATTAAAACTACTTTTGACCACATAAATTTGACATGCAAGCTCAAGAACAGGGTCACCTAAGAAGCAAAAATTTGCATTAAATAAAGCACTAGCACAAAACCTAATTGGACCATTGGAGGAGTCACATACCGAAGAACAATCCCCCAAAGCAGTTTTGTGAATGGAGCTTTGAGCAAGGAGATCGAAAATGGCAGCAATGAGCTAGAACTTGGGTTTGAGCTGTGGGAGGATTTTTTTTCTCGAGGAAGACGAAGTGTGTGGGTGCTGGAATAAGTGGAGGGGGCCCACGTGGGGTCCACGAGGCAGGGGACGCGCCCTGGACCCTTGTGGCCAGGTGGTGTGGCCCCCTGGTGTGTTCTCAGTGCCAACAATTCTTAAATATTCTACAAAAAATCGTCTAAAATTTTCAGGGCATTTGGAGAACTTTTATTTTTGAGGTATTTTTTATTGAAAGGATAATTCAGAAAACAGACAGAAAGTAAGCTTTATTTAATCTAAATAACAGAAAGTAAAAAGAGGGTACAGAGAGTTGTGCTTTCTAACTTCATCCATCTCATGCTCATCAAAAGGAATCCACTAACAAGGTTGATCAAGTCTTGTTAACAAACTCTTTCCGAATAACATGAAATCGGAGAATTTTCGAATAACACTAAGTTACCTCAACGAGGATATGCACGTCCCCAACAATAAGAATATCATATTTCTTCTTGACAGTAGGAAGATGAAGGAAATATGCCCTAGAGGAAATAATAAAGTTGTTATTTATATTTCCTTATATCATGATAAATGTTTATTATTCATGCTAGAATTGTATTAACCGGAAACTTAGTACATGTGTGAATACATAGACAAAACAGTGTCCCTCGTATGCCTCTACTTGACTAGCTCGTTAATCAAAGATGGTTAAGTTTCCTAGCCATAGACATGTGTTGTCATTTGATGAACGAGATCACATCATTAGAGAATGATGTGATGGACAAGACCCATCCGTTAGCTTAGCACTATGATCGTTTAGTTTATTGCTATTGCTTTCTTCATGACTTATACATGTTCCTCAGACTATGAGATTATGCAACTCCTGAATACCGGAGGAATACCTTGTGTGCTATCAAACGTCACAACGTAATTGGGTGATTATAAAGGTGCTTTATAGGTGTCTCAGATGGTGTTTGTTGAGTTGGCATAGATCGAGATTAGGATTTGTCACTCCGATTGTCGGAGAGGTATCTCTGGGCCCTCTCAGTAATGCACATCACTATAAGCCTTGCAAGCAATGTGACTAATGAGTTAGTTGCGGGATGATGCATTACGGAATGAGTAAAGAGACTTGCCGGTAATGAGATTGAACTAGGTATTGAGATATCAACGATCGAATCTCGGGTAAGTAACATACCGATGACAAAGGGAACAACGTATGTTGTTCTGTGGTTTGACCGATAAAGATCTTCGTAGAATATGTAGGAGCCAATATGAGCATCCAGGTTCCGCTATTGGTTATTGTCCGGAGATGTGTCTCAGTCATGTCTACATAGTTCTTGAACCCCTAGGGTCCGCGCGCTTAACGTTCTGTGACGATTTGTATTATGAGTTATGTGATTTGATGACCGAAGTTTGTTCCGAGTCCCGGATGAGATTGGGGACATGACAAGGAGTCTCGAAATGGTCGAGACGTAAAGATTGATGTATTGGAAGGCTATATTTGGACATCGGAAAGGTTCCGAGTGATTCGGGTATTTTTTGGAGTACCGAAGAGTTACGGGAATTCGTATTGGGCCTTAATGGGCCATACGGGAAAGGAGAGAAAGGCCTCAAGGGTGGCCGTGCCCCTTCCCCATGGACTGGTCTGAATTGGACTAGGGAAAGGGGCACCCCTTCCTTCCTTCTCCTTCTCCCTTCCCTTTTTCCTATTCCATGTGGGAGGTGGAATCCTACTAGGACTAGGGAGTCCTAGTAGGACTCCACACTTGGGCGCGCCCTATGAGGGCCGGCCTCCTCCTCCCTCCATCCTTTATATACATGGCCAGGGGGCACCCCATAGACACACAAGTTGATCATTGATCTCTTAGCCGTGTGTGGTGCCCCCTCCACCATAATCCACCTCGGTCATATCATCGTAGTGCTTAGGCGAAGCCCTGCGACGGTAGCATCATCATCACCATCATCACGCCGTCGTGCTGGCGAAGCTCTCCCTCGACACTCAGCTGGATCGAGAGTTCGTGGGACGTCACCGAGCCGAATGTGTGCAGATCGCGGAGGTGCCGTACTTTCGGTACTAGGATCGGTCGATCGTGAAGACGCACAACTACATCAACCGCGTTGTCATAACGCTTCCGCTTACGGTCTACGAGGGTACGCGGACAACACTCTTCCCCTCTCGTTGCTATGCATCACCATGATCTTGCGTGTGCGTAGGAAATTATTTGAAATTACTGCGTTCCCCAACACTGGCATCTGAGCCAGGTTTATGCGTAGATGTTATATGCACAAGTAGAACACAAAGGAGTTGTGGGCGTGGGTATATACATATTGCTTGCCGTCACTAGTTGATTCTTGATTCAACGGCATTGTTGGGTGAAGCGGCTCAGACCGACATTACGCGTACGCTTACGCAAGACTGGTTCTACCGACGTGCTTCGCACACAGGTGGCTAGTGGGTGTCTATTTCTCCAACTTTAGTTGAATCGGATTCAATGAACAGGGTTCTTTCTGAAGATCAAAAAGCAATCACTATACCGCGTTGTGGTTTTTGATGCGTAGGTAAGAACGGTTCTTGCTCAGCCCGTAGCAGCCACGTAAAACTTGCAACAACAAAGTAGAGGACGTCTAACTTGTTTTTGAAGGACATGTTGTGATGTGATATGGTCAAGACATGATGCTAAATTTTATTGTATGAGATGATCATGTTTTGCAACATAGTTATCGGCAACTGGCAGGAGCCATATGGTTGTCGCTTTATTGTATGAAATGCAATCGCCATGTAATTGCTTTACTTTATCACTAAGCGGTAGTGATATTCGTAGAAGCAATAGTTGGCGAGACGACAACGATGCTTCGATGGAGATCAAGGTGTCAAGCCGGTGGCGATGGTGATCATGACGGTGCTTTGGAGAAGGAGATCAAAAGCACAAGATGATGATGGTCATATCATATCACTTATATTGATTGCATGTGATGTTTACCTTTATGCATCTTATTTTGCTTAGTTCGGCGGTAGCATTATAAGATGATCTCTCACTAAATTTCAAGGTATAATTGTTCTCCCTGAGTATGCACCATTGCTACAGTTCGTCGTGCCGAGACACCACATGATGATCGGGCATGATAAGCTCTATGTTCACATACAACGGGTGCAAGCCAGTTTTGCACACACAGAATACTCGGGTTAAACTTACCGAACCTAGCATATGCAGATATGGCCTCGGAACACTGATACTGAAAGGTCGAGCGTCAATCATATAGTAGATATGTTCAACATAGTGATGTTCACCATGGAAAAGTACTCCATCTCACGTGATGATCGGACATGGTTTAGTTGATATGGATCACGTGATCACTTAGATGATTAGAGAGATGTCTATGTAAGTGGGAGTTCTTAAGTAATATAATTAATTGAACTTTAAATTTATCATGAACTTAGTCCTGGTAGTATTAGCATATCTATGTTGTAGATCAATAGCTCGTGTTTAGCTCCCTGTTTTATTTTTGATATGTTCCTAGAGAAAACTAAGTTGAAAGATGTTAGTAGCAATGATGCGGATTGGATCCGTGATTGCTACCTCTTGAGCACTGCGTTGGTTTTCCCTTGAAGAGGAAAGGGTGATGCAGCACAGTAGCATAAGTATTTCCCTCAGTTTTTGAGAACCAAGGTATCAATCCAGTAGGAGGCCACACGCAAGTCCCTCGTACCTACACAATCAAATAAGAACCTCGCAACCAACGTGATAAAGAGGTTGTCAATCCCTTCACGGTCACTTACGAGAGTGAGATCTGATAGAGATAATAATGATAAGATAAATATTTTTGGTATTTTTATGATACAGATTGAAAGTAAAGATTGCAAAGTAAAATAGATTGGAAACTTATATGATGGAAAATAGACCCGGGGGCCATAGGTTTTACTAGTGGCTTCTCTCAAGATTGCATAAGTATTATGGTGGGTGAACGAATTACTGTCGAGCAATTGATAGAAAAGCGAATAATTATGAGAATATCTAGGCATGATCATTTATATAGGCATCACGTCCGTGACAAGTAGACCGACTCCTTCCTGCATCTACTACTATTACTCCACACATCGACCGCTATCCAGCATGCAGCTAGAGTATTAAGTTCATAAGAACAGAGTAACGCCTTAGGTAAGATGACATGATGTAGAGGGATAAACTCAAGCAATATGATATAAACCCCATCTTTTTATCCTCGATGGCAACAATACAATACGTATCGTTTCCCTTTCTATCATTGGGATCGAGCACCGCAAGATTGAACCCAAAGCTAAGCACTTCTCCCATTGCAAGAACGATCAATCTAGTAGGCCAAACCAAGCTGATAATTCGAAGAGACTTGCAAAGATAACCAATCATGCATAAAAGATTTCAGATAAGAATCAAATATTGTTCATAGATAGACTTGATCATAAACCCACAATTCATCGGATCTCGACAAACACACCGCAAAAAGAGTTACATCGAATAGATCTCCAAGAAGATTGAGGAGAACTTTGTATTGAGATCCAAAGAGAGAAGAAGAAGCCATGTAGCTAATAACTATGGACCCGAAGGTCTGAAGTAAACTACTCACACATCATCGAAGGGGCCATGGAGTTGATGTAGAGGCCCTCCATGATCAATGCCCCCTCCGGCGGAGCTGCGGAAAAGGCCCCAAGATGGGATCTCTTGGGTACAGAAGGTTGCGGTCGTGGAAATAGGGTTTCGTGGTGTTGTTGGATGTTTTCGGGGTATGTGAACATATATAGGAGCAAGAAGTAGGTCGATTGAGCCACGAGGGGGAGGGCGCGCCCAGGGGGTTGGTGCGCCCCCTGCCTCGTGGACGCCTCGTTTGTTTCTTGACGTCCACTCCAAGTCCTCTGGATCACGTTTGTTCCAAAAATCACGCTCCCGAAGGTTTCATTCCGTTTGGACTCCGTTTGATATTCCTTTTCTGCAAGACACTGAAATAGGCAAAAAATACAGCAATTTGCACTGGGCCTTGGGTTAATAGGTTAGTCCCCAAAATAATATAAAAGTGTGAAATAAAGCCCATTAACATCCAAAACAGATAATATAATAGCATGGAACAATCAAAAATTATAGATACGTTGCAGACGTATCAGCATCCCCAAGCTTAATTCCTGCTCGTCCTCGAGTAGGTAAATGATAAAAATAGAATTTTTGATGTGGAATGCTTTCTAGCATGTTCTTCAATGTATTTTTCTCTATTGTGGCATGAATGTTCAGATCCGAAAGATTCAAGATAAAAGTTCATTGTTGACAACTTGACATAAAAATAGTAATACTCTAAGTATGAAAATCTAGCAATTATGTCTTATCAAAATACCATAGTCAAAGAAAACTTATCCATACAATGTCATATAGTTTGGCCATGCTTCATTTTCGTCACACAAAATGCTCCCATCATGCACAGCCCTGATGACAAGCCAAGCAATTGTTTCATACTTAGCCTTTTCAAACTCTTTCAACTTTTACGCAATATATGAGCGCGAGCCATGGACATAGAATTATGGGTGGAATAGAATATGATGATTGAGGTTGTGTGAGAAGACAAAAAGGGAGAAAGTCTCACATTGACGCGGCTAATCAATGGGCTATGGAGAAGCCCACCGATTGATGTCAATGCAAGCAGTAGGGATTGCCATGCAATGGGTGTACTAGAGCTATAAATGTATGAAATCTCCTCAAAGAAACTAAGTGGGTGTGCATCCAACTTACTTGCTCACAAAGACCTAGGGAATTTGAGGAAGCCCATCATTTGAATATACAAGCCAAGTTCTATAATGAAAAATTCCCACTAGTATATGAAAGTGACAAAATAAGAGACTCTCTATCATGAAGATCATGGTGCTACTTTGAAGCACAGGTGTGGAAAAGGGATAGTAACATTGTCCCTTCTCTCTTTTTCTCTAATTTATTTTTATTTTTATTTGGGCCTTCTTTTCTTTTCTTTTTTATGGCCTCTTTTTATTATTATTACTTTTCGTCCGGAGTCTCATCCCGACTTGTGGGGAAATCATAGACTCCATCATCCTTTCCTCACATGGGACAATGCTCTAATGATGATCATCACACTTTTATTTACTTACAACTCAAGAATTACAACTCGATACTTAGAACAAAATATGACTCTATGTGAATGCCTCCGGCGGTGTACCGGTATTGTGATGAATCAAGAGTGACATGTATGAAAAATTAAGCATGGCGGCTTTGCCACAAATACGATGTCAACTACATGATCATGCAAAGCAATATGACAATGATGATGCGTGTCATAACAAATGGAATGATGGAAAGTTGCATGGCAATATATCTCAGAATGGCTATGGAAATGCCATAATAGGTAGGTATGATGGCTGTTTTGAGGAAGACGTAAGGAGGCTTATGTGTTATAGAGCGTATCATATCACGGGGTTTGGATGCACTGGCGAAGTTTGCACCAACTCCCAAGGTGAGAAAGGGCAATGCACGGTACCGAAGAGGCTAGCAATGATGGAAGGGTGAGAGTGCGTAATCCATGGACTCAACATTATACATAAAGAACTCACATACTTATTGCAAAAATCTACAAGTCATCAAAACCAAGCACTACGCGCATGCTCCTAGGGGGATAGATTGGTAGGAAAAGACCATCGCTCGTCCCCGACCGCCACTCATAAGGAAAGCAATCAAAGACCACCCCATGCTTCAAATTTGTCACACAACATTTACCATATGTGCATGCTACGGGACTTGCCAACTTCAACACAAGTATTCATCAATTTCACAATTACTCAACTAGCACACCTCTAATATTACCACCTTTATATCTCAAAACAACTATCGAGCATCCAACTTCTCTTAGCATTTAAAATTTATAACAAAAGTAAATTACCATGCTGTTCTAAAGGACTCTCAAAATGATATAAGTGAAGCATGAGAGATCAATTATTTCTATAAAATAAAACCACCGCCATGCTCTAAAAGATATAAGCGAAGTACTAGAGCAAAAATTATCCAACTCAAAAGATATAGGTGAAGCACATAGAGTATTCTAATAAATTCCAATTCATGTGTGTCTCTACCAAAAGGTGTGTACATCAAGGATGATTGTGGTAATCTAAAAATCAAAGACTCAAATCATACAAGACGCTCCAAGCAAAACACATATCATGTGGCGAATAAAAATATAGCTCCAAGTAAAGCTACCGATGGACGAAGACGAAAGAGGGGATGCCTTCAGGGGCATCCCCAAGCTTAGGCTTTTGGTTGTCCTTGGATTTTACCTTGGGGTGCCTTGGGAATCCCCAAGCTTAGGCTCTTGCTACTCCTTGTTCCATAATCCATCAAATCTTTACCCAAAACTTGAAAACTTCACAACACAAAACTTAAAGAAAAATCTCGTGAGCTCCGTTAGTAAAAGAAAACAAACCACCACTTCAAGGTACTGTAATGAACTCATTATTTATTTATATTGGTATTAAACCTACTTTATTCCAACTTCTCTATGGTTCATAAACTCTATTACTAGCCATAGATTCATCAAAATCAGCAAACAGCACACGAAAAACAGAATCTGTCAAAAACAGAACAGTCTGTAGTAATCTGTAGGTTTCGAATACTTATGAAACCCCAAAAATTCTAAAATAAATTTCTGGACGTGAGGAATCTATCTATTAATCATCTGCAAAAAGAATTAACTAAATAGCACTCTCTAGTAAACAATGGCAGCAAATCTCGTGAGCGCTAAAGTTTCTGTTTTTTACAGCAAGATCGCAAAGACTTTCCCCAAGTCTTCCCAAAGGTTCTACTTGGCAAAAACACTAATTAAAAGCATAAAACCACATCTAAACAGAGGATAGATGAATTATTTATTACTAAACATAATCAAAAAGCAAGAAACAAAAATAAAATTGGCTTGCCTCCCAACAAGCGCTATCGTTTAACACCCCTAGCTAGGCATAAAAGCAAGGATAGATCTAAGTATTATCATCTTTGGTAGGCAATTATTCAATAGAACACTTATAACCCTTAAGAGTTTCCTTATTTCTATTAATGATTAAGCTCCTAGGCAAGAAATCAAGAAAATCATTTGTAGCAAAAGGTTCCTTAATGATAGTGAAAAAGTTGGGGTGAACACTTATGGATTTGAGATCCGCATTTTCCTTAGTAGAAGTGTCACCCTTATTCTTAGGAACATACATTAGTTTGGCAACTTTGGTAGGAGGATTGGAAGTATTCCTTATGGTAGAAAAAGCGGACCCCAAGTTGGTAATAATACCCTCAAGTTTATCAATTCTAGTGGAATCTTGGTCAATTCTTTCATTAATTACACATTCTTTTTATTTAAAACTTTTCAGAGCAACTCCTACCTTAGATCCATATTGGGTAATTTGGTTATGGATCTTTTTGTCCAAATTCTCAATCAATTCAACAGTGGCAACTTTATTTTCAATGATATCGAGCCTTTGCATAACATGTTCCAAAGTTAACATAGTTCCATTAACCAAGATAGGTGGTGCGCCAAACAAATCTATCATAGCATTGTAAGAATCAAAAGTGTGGCTACCCAAGAAATTTCCTCCGGTAATGGTATCAATAATATATCTATTCCAAGGAATGATGCCTACATAAAAATTGCGAAGAAGAACGGAAGTAGATTGCTTCCTAGTAGATCTATTTTGCGCATTGCAAATTCTGAACCAAGCATCTTTTAGATTTTCTCCCTCCCTTTGTATATAATTAAGGACCTCATTCTCGGGAGATAAAGGAGTAGATAAAGAACTAGCCATAACGACGAAGCAAGTGAAAGAAAAGGCGAAAGGAAAAGAGGGCGAATAAAACAGAAAGGGTGAAGTGGGGGAGAGGAAAGCGAGAGGCAAATGGCAAATAATATAATGCGAGGGATAAGAGTTTGTGATGGGTACTTGGTATGTCTTGACTTGTGCGTAGACTCCCCAGCAACGGCGCCAAAAATCCTTCTTGCTACCTCTTGAGAACTGTGTTGGTTTTCCCTTAAAGAGGAAAGGGTGATGGAGCAAAGTAGCGTAAGTATTTCCCTTAGTTTTTTAGAACCAAGGTATCAATCTAGTAGGAGGCACGCAAGTCCCTCGTACCTACACAAACAAATAAGAACCTCGCAACCAACATGATAAAGAGGTTGTCAATCCCTTCACGGTCACTTATGAGAGTGAGATATGATAGAGATAATAATGATAAGATAAATATTTTTGGTATTTTTATGATATAGATTGAAAGTAAAGATTGCAAAGTAAAATAGATTGGAAACTTATATGATGGAAATTAGACCCGGGGGCCATAGGTTTCACTAGTGGATTCTCTCAAGATAGCATAAGTATTATGGTGGGTGAACGAATTACTGTCGAGCAATTGATAGAAAAGCGAATAATTATGAGAATATCTAGTCATGATCATGTATATAGGCATCACATCCGTGACAAGTAGACCGACTCCTGCCTGCATCTACTACTACTACTCCACACATCGACTGCTATCCAGCTGCATGCATCTAGAATATTAAGTTCATAAGAATAGAGTAACGCATTAGGTAAGATGACATGATGTAGAGGTATAAACTCAAGCAATATGATATAAACCCCATATTTTTATCCTCGATGGAAACAGTACAATATGTGTCGTTTCCCTTTCCATCACTGGGATCGAGCACCGCAAGATTGAACCCAAAGCTAAGCACTTCTCCCATTGCAAGAACGATCAATCTAGTAGGCCAAACCAAACTGATAATTCAAAGAGACTTGCAAAGATAACCAATCATGCATAAAAGATTTCAGAGAAGAATCTAATATTGTTCATAGATAGACTTGATCATGAACCCAGAATTCATCGGATCTTGACAAACACAACACAAAAATAGTTACATCAAATAGATCTCCAAGAAGATCGAAGAGAACTTTGTATTGAGATCCAAAGAGAGATAAAAAGCCATCTAGCTAATAACTATGGACCCGAAGGTCTGAAGTAAACTACTCACACATCATCGGAGGGGCCATGGAGTTGATGTAGAGGCCCTCCATGATCAATGCCCCCTTCGACGGAGCTCCGGAAGAGGCCCCAAGATGGGATCTCTTGGGTACAGAATGTTGCGGTGGTGGAAATAGGGTTTCGTGGTGCTCCTGGATGTTTTCGGGGTATGTGAACATATATAGGAGGAAGAAGTAGGTCGGTTGAGCCACGAGGGGCCCATGAAGGGGGAGGGCACGCCCCCTGCCTCGTGGACGCCTCGTTCGTTTATTGACGTCCACTCCAAGTCCTCTGGATCACATTTGTTCCAAAAATCACGTTCCCGAAGGTTTCATTCCGTTTGGACTCCGTTTGATATTCCATTTCTACGAAACACTGAAATAGGCAAAAAACAACAATTTGCACTGGGCCTTGGGTTAATAGGTTAGTCCCAAAAATAATATAATGTGTAAAATAAAGCCCATTAACATCCAAAACAGATAATATAATAGCATGGAACAATCAAAAATTATAGATACGTTGGAGACGTATCAGTGATATGAGGATTATCCTCATTACTGCACAGAAGAATTATGTCCTTGATGCACCGCTAGCTGACAGACCTATTGCAGGAGCAGATTCAGACGTTATGAACGTTTGGCAAGCTCGATATGATGACTACTTGATAGTTTAGTGCACCATGCTTTACGGCTTAGAATCGGGACTTCAAAGACGTTTTGAACGCCACAGAGCATATGATATGTTCCAAGAGTTAAAATTAGTATTTCAGACTCATGCCCATGTCGAAAGGTATGAGACCTTTGACAAGCACTTTGCCTACAAGATGGAGGAGATAGCTCAGCTAGTGAGCATGTGCTCAGTATGTCTGAGTACTACAATCACTTGAATCAAGTGGGAGGTAATCTTCCAGATAAGATAGTGATTAGCAGAGTTCTCTAGTCACTATCACCAAGTTACTAGAACTTCGTGATAAACTATAATATGCAAGGGATAACGGAAACGATTCCCAAGCTCTTCATGATGCTGAAATCGACGAAGGTAGAAATCAAGAAAAGCATCAAGTGTTGATGGTTGACAAGACCACTAGTTTTAAGAAAAGGGCAAAGGGAAGAAGGGGAACTTCAAGAAGAACGACAAGCAAGTTGCTGCTCAAGTGAAGAAGCCCAAGTCTGGACCGAAGCCTGAGACTAAGTGCTTCTATTGCAAAGGAAATGGTCACTGGAAGTGGAACTGCCCTAGATACTTGGCGGATAAGAAGGATGGCAAAGTGAACAAAAGTATATATTTGATATACATGTTATTGATGTGTACTTTACTAGTGTTTATAACAACACCTCAGTATTTGATATTGGTTCAGTTACTAAGAGTAGTAACTCGAAACGGGAGTTGCAAAATAAACAGAGACTAGTTAAGGGCGAGGTGATGATGTGAGTTGGAAGTGATTCCAAGGTTGATAAGATCACCATCGCACACTCCCTTTACCTTGGGGATTAGTGTTGAACCAAAAATAAATGTTATTTGGTGTTTGTGTAGAGCATAATATGATTGGATCATGTTTATTGCAATACGGTTATTCATTTAAGTCAAGGATAATTGTTATTCTGTTTACATGAATAAAACCTTCTGAGGTCATACACCCAAGGTGAATGGTTTATTGAATCGTGATCATAGTAATACACATATTCATAATATTGAAGCCAAAAGATGCAAAGTTAATAATGATAGGGCAACTTATATGTGGCACTGCCGTTTAGGTCATATTGGTGTAAAGCGCATGAAGAAACTCCATGCTGATGGGCTTTTGGAATCACTTGATTATGAATCATTTGATGCTTGCGAACCATGCCTCGTGGGCAAGATGACTAAAACTCCATTCTTCGGAACAATGGAGCAAGCAACTGACTTATTGGAAATAATACAAACTGGTGTATGCAATCTGATGAGTGTTGAGGCTCGCGGCGGGTAT
This sequence comes from Triticum monococcum, assembly GCA_034509565.1. Classification (NCBI taxonomy): domain Eukaryota; kingdom Viridiplantae; phylum Streptophyta; class Magnoliopsida; order Poales; family Poaceae; genus Triticum; species Triticum monococcum. The sequence continues at coordinate 208,290,019 of CM067847.1, read as the reverse complement.
CGTTATTTTCTGATCTTCACAGATGATTTGAGCAGATATGGGTATATCTACTTGATGAAACATAAGTCTGAAACATTTGAAAAGTTCAAAGAATTTCATAGTGAAGTAGAAAATCATCGTAACAAGAAAATAAAGTTTATGCGATCTGATCGTGGAGGAGAATATTTGACTTATGAGTTTGGTCTTCATTTGAAACAATGCGGAATAGTTTCGCAACTCACGCCACCTGGAACACCACAGCGTAATGGTGTGTCCGAACGACATAACCGTACTTTATTAGATATGGTGCGATCTATGATGTCTCTTACTGATTTATCACTATCGTTTTGGGGTTATGCATTAGAGACAGATGCATTCACGTTAAATAGGGCACCATCTAAATCTGTTGAGACAACACCATATGAACTATGGTTTAATAAAAACCTAAGCTGTCGTTTCTTAAAGTTTGGGGCTATGATGCTTATGTGAAAAAGTTTCAACCTGATAAGCTCGAATCCAAATCGGAGAAATGCGTCTTCATAGGATACCCAAAGGAAACTGTTGGGTACACCTTCTATCACAGATACGAAGGCAAGATATTCGTTGCTAAGAATGGGTCCTTTCTAGAGAACAAGTTTCTCTCGAAAGATGTGATTGGGAGGAATGTAAAACTTGATGAGGTAATTGTACCTTCTCTCGAATTGGAAAGTAGTTCATCATAAAAATCAGTTCTAGTGATTTCTACACCAATTAGTGAGGAAGTTAATGATGATGATCATGAAACTTCAGATCAAGTTACTACCGAACCTCGTAGGTCAACCAGAATACGTTCTGCACCAGAGTGGCACGGTAATCCTGTTCTGGAGGTCATGTTACTTGACCATGATGAACCTACGAACTATGAGGAAGCGATGATGAGCCCAGATTCCGCGAAATGGCTTGAAGCAGATGAGATCCATGTATTAGAACAAAGTATGGACTTTGATTGACTTGCCCGTTTATCGGTGAGCCATTAAGAATAAATGGATTTTCAAGAAGAAGACGGACACTGATAATAGTCTTACTATCTACAAAGCTCAAATTGTCGCAAAAGGTTTTCGACAAGTTCAAGATGTTGATTACGATGAGATTTTCTTACTCGTAGCGCTGCTTAAGTCTGTCTGAATCATGTTAGCAATTGCCACATTTTATGAAATCTGGCAAATGGACGTCAAAACTGCATTCCTTAATGGATTTCTTAAAGAAGAGTTGTATATGATACAACAATAAGGTTTTGTCAATCATAAAGGTGCTAACAAAGTGTGCAAGGTCCAGCGATCCATCTATGGATTGGTGCAAGCATCTCGGAGTTGGAATATATACTTTGATAATGTGATCAAAGCATATGGTTTTATACAGACTTGCGGTGAAGCCTGTATTTACAAGAAAGTGAGTGGGAGCACTACAGCATTTCTGATAAGTATATGTGAATGACATATTGTTGATCGGAAATAATGTAGAATTTTCTAGAAAGCATAAAGGAGTGTTCGAAAAGAGTTTTTCAAAGAAAGACCTCGATGAAGCTACTTACATAGTGTGCATCAATATCTATAGAGATATATCAAGACGCTTGATATATTTTCAATGAGTACATACCTTGACAAGATTATGAAGTAGTTCAAAATGGAAAAGTCAAAGAAGGAGTTCTTGCCTGTTTTGCAAGGTGTGAAGTTGAGTAAAGACTCAAAACCCGACCACGGCAAGAAATAGAAAGAGAATGAAAAGTCATTCGCTATGCCTCAGTCATAGGTTCTGTAAAGTATGCTATGCTGTGTACCAGACCTATTGTGTACCTCACCATAAGTTTGGCAAGAGGGTACAATAGTGATCCAGGAGTGGATCACTGGACAGCGGTCAAAAATATCCTTAGTGGAATAAGGTAATGTTTCTCGGTTATGGAGGTGACAAAGAGTTCGTCGTAAAGAGTTACATCGATGCAAGCTTTGACACCGATCTGGATGACTCTAAGTCTCAATCTAGATACATACCAAAAGTGGCAGCAATTAGCTAGAGTAGCTTCGTGCAAAGCATTGTAGACATAGAAAATTTGCAAAATACATACGGCTCTGAATGTGGCAAACCCGTTGACTAAATTTCTCTCACAAGCAAAACATGATCACACCTTAGTACTCTTTGGGTGTTAATCACATAGCGATGTGAACTAGATTATTGACTCTAGTAAAACCCTTTAGGTATTAGTAACATGGCGATGTGAACTAATTACATGGTGATGTGAACTATTGGTGTTGAATCACATGGCGATGTGAACTAGATTATTGACTCTAGTGCAAGTGGGAGACTAAAGGAAATATGCCCTAGAGCAATAATAAAGTTGTTATTTATATTTCCTTATATCATGATAAATGTTTATTATTCATGCTAGAATTGTATTAACCGGAAACTTAGCACATGTGTGAATACATAGACAAAACAAAGTGTCCCTAATATGCCTCTACTTGACTAGCTCATTAATCAAAGATGGTTAAGTTTCCTAGCCATAGACATGTGTTGTCATTCGATGAACGGGATCACATCATTAGAGAATGATGTGATGGACAAGACCCATCCGTTAACTTAGCACTATGATCGTTTAGTTTATTGCTATTTCTTTCTTCATGACTTACACATGTTCCTCAGACTATGAGATTATGCAACTCCTGAATACCGGAGGAACACGTTGTGTGCTATCAAACGTCACAACGTAAGTGGGTGATTATAAAGGTGCTCTATAGGTGTCTCCGATGGTGTTTTTTGAGTTGGCATAGATCGAGATTAGGATTTGCACTCCAATTGTCAGAGAGGTATCTCTGGGCCCTCTTAGTAATGCACATCACTATAAGCCTTGCAAGCAATGTGACTAATGAGTTAGTTGCGGGATGATGCATTACGGAGCGAGTAAAGAGACTTGCCAGTAACGAGATTGAACTAGGTATTGAGATATCAACGATCGAATCTCGGGCAAGTAACATACCGATGACAAAGGGAACAACGTATGTTGTTATGTGGTTTGACCGATAAAGATCTTCGTAGAATATGTAGGAGCCAATATGAGCATCCAGGTTCCACTATTGGTTATTGACCGGAGATGTGTCTCGGTCATGTCTACATAGTTCTTGAACCCGTAGGGTCTGCACGCTTAACGTTCTGTGATGATTTGTATTATGAGTTATGTGATTTGATGACTGCAGTTTGTTCGGAGTCTCGGATGATATCGGGGACATGACAAGGAGTCTCGAAATGGTCGAGACATAAAGATCGATATATTGGAAGGCTATATTCGGACATCGGAAAGGTTCCGAGTTATTCGGGTATTTTTTGGAGTACCGAAGAGTTACATGAATTCTTATTGGGCCTTAATGGGCCATACGGGAAAGGAGAGAAAGGCCTCAAGGGTGGCCGCGCATCTTCCCCATGGACTGGTCCGAATTGGACTAGGGAAAGGGGGCGCCCCCTTCCTTCCTTCTCCTTCTCCCTTCCCTTTTTCCTATTCCATGTGGGAGGTGGAATCCTACTAGGACTAGGGATTCCTAGTAGGACTCCACACTTGGGCGCGCCTTATGAGGGTCGGCCTCCTCCTCCCTCCATCCTTTATATATGTGGCCAGGGGGCACCCCATAGACACACAAGTTGATCATTGATCTCTTATCCATGTGCGGTGCCCCCCTCCACCATAATCCACCTCGCTCATATCATCGTAGTGCTTAGGCGAAGCCCTATGATTGTAGCATCATCATCACCGTCATCATGCCGTCGTGCTGACAAAGCTATCCCTCGACACTCAGCTGGATCGAGAGTTCATGGGACGTTACCCAGCCGAACGTGTGCAGATCGCGGAGGTGTCGTACTTTCGGTACTAGGATCGGTCGAGCGTGAAGACGTATGACTACAATAACCGCGTTGTCATAATGCTTTCGCTTACGGTCTATGAGGGTATGTGGACAACACTATTCCCCTCTCGTTGCTATGCATCACATGATATTGCGTGTGTGTGTAGGATTTTTTTTGAAATTACTGCGTTCCCCAACGAAAGAGGGAATTCAAAACCTCCAATAATAATCGTTGGAATTTTTCCAATAGAATTGATTCTGTGGACTTGAGGTTGTTTCCTCGGAAAGTGTACCGTATGCTCATTACCATTAACATGAAAAGTGTAACATCCCAAATTTCCAATTTGGAATGTTATGCATTAGATCATCATTGCATATCATATTTTATTGCATTTTGGTTGGATCCTAGAAATTCTACGCAACTCAAGGACCCACGGAGAGAGTTGGGGATTTCGTTATTTTCATATTTGAGTTTTCTCAAATTTTGAAAAGAGGATCGTTTGATTTTAATTATTTTCTCTTCGAATATTTATTTTATGAAAATAAAAAGAAATATTGGAGATTTAATATTAAAATCAAATAAGATTTTATTCGGAGTTTTTATCGCTATTTTATTTGAATTAGGAAAATTATGCGTTTTGCAAAATTGCATTAGAGGCCCAAATAAATGTTCACCTTGTCCGGTAGATTTTTAAAGGACGGGGAAAATTATTTTAGGATTTTTGGAGTCCGCTTAGTATTTATTTTATTCGTTTTTCTGAGCGGAATTATTTAAAAAAAGGGAACCGACCTACGGGCCATATCCGGCCGGACTACTCCCCAGGCCCCTCCTAATAAGCCGGCCCCCTGCCCCCGCAGCCCACCGCCGCCACCCAGCCCACCCGCGCCCCAAACCCTAGCATGCCGCCAGCCGCCGCCGCCTCCTGCCGCCGCGCCGCCGCCGCCGCCTGCCGGATCCCGTCGCCATTGACCGTCGTTGACCGGTCGGTTTTCTTCGGTTAAAATCCTGGTTTTTTATTTCTTGCCGTTTAATTCATTAGATCAGTTTTTTCATCCGTTTTTTATTTTGCGGACGTTCGTCTGTTCGTTGTTTAAACGAACGCCATTCACCCGTTAGTCACAGACAGCGAACATTCGTTCGTTAGCCTATTCGTCAATTTCTTTTCTCGAGTTTTTGACGATTATTTTTTATCGTGATTTCTGATCCGATTTTCGTTTTAGTTTATCTGTTTGCTCGTTTATCAGAATCAGGCGATTCAAGCGCCTAGATCTTCGTCTCGAAGCCCTCTTTCTGTTTAACCAACTTAAACAAGATTTTGCTACTGTAAAATTTGACTTCAGTCCAGATTAGTAAACGGATTTTGTTTCTTTCGTAGTTTGAGTTTCGTTGCTTCATTTGGTTTAATTCTTTTTGCAACCGGAGTTCTTAAGTTGAACTTTCCGGTTAGATCTCTTATTTGAGTTTTACCCATGCTTCTTGTTGAGTGCTTATTGTATGCTTGTTTGTTTGCGATAGAGTACCCGGAGTGCGAAGCGTGCTGCTACGAGTCTCTAGGTTTTGCGGATCATCAGCAAGGCAAGTAACACTTTGATCATACCTCTTTACTACCTAGTTTTATTGCATTAGATCAATCCTCAAGCACTTGCATGATTATGATCTGATTAAATTGTGGGTTTTGGGAAGTAGTTGAGGTAGTACTTGTGCACCTGTTTATTTTCAAACCTTGGGAGTTACTTCTACGTTGCTTATATTGCTATGCTATGCTCATAGACGTGGATTGGGTTTGAGAGTATTCATGACAGATGTGAGTTTGTTAACTAATGGTTCAACTTAAGGTGGCAACTTAAATACACATCTGGGTGGATAGCTTGTGGACACCTGGAGTACCCGGTATTGTCCTAGGATATCCCAGAGGACCCGTCTGATCATCTACGGCCCGCCACCCAGGCCCAAAGGGATCATAAGATTATTCATGCTAGAAACTTCCGTGTGCAGCCACAAGCTATTATGGGCTCTAGCATAGTTGAGTAAGTTGCATGAAGCTCTTGAAGAGGTAGACTAACAGATGTAGTGGGTTGTAGGTGGTATAGTCTACCCAGAGTAGAGAGTTAATGCTTCAGAAAGACTATGTCTCGAATCTCCAACCATGGATGTATTCGAGTCTTGTGGGGAAAAGTGTGCAAACCTCTGCAGGGTGTATAAACTAATCATGGTTAAACGTGTCCCTGGTTATGGACATCTTGAGTATCTGGTTCTTGGATTATCATGATTGATCTCATCACTCTTAATATAACTTGATTGGGTTTAATGATGATGTTTAATTGGGATTGAGTTGGAGGAACCTTCTCAATGTTTAACAACTACCATGATAGTTAAATAAATTTATTCCTTTGTTGTAGGAAAAAAATTGGCATTTCGCCAAAACATATTAACCTTACAGCCTCCACCAGGCATATATGCATGTAGTGATAGCAATTATTCTGTTCATATTTCTCTTGTGTTACTTTGCCAGCATATTCCATGTGCTGACCCGTTTTCGGGCTGCAACATTCATGTTGTAGACTTTTCAGACGACGAGTAAGGAGCCATAGGTCGTTGTCTTTCACTCAGTGATGCCGTTGGAGTTGATGGACTCACTTTATCTTCCAAGCTGTCCGTTGTTATCGATTTAGATGGCCTTAAGCCATATTTATTGCTTTAAGTTCTCTTTTGAGACATTCGATGTAATAAGTGTGTGATTGCTACTCTGTTATAAATCCTCAAGTACTGTGCGTGTCAGCATTACCGATCCAGGGATGGCACTGATGCACAGAGATCGGACTGTTTGAGGTCTGGTCGCTACAAGATGTTATCAAAGCACACGCTAACTGTACAACACAACCACTAAACTAAAAACCTAGATCACTACTCTCTTCTCATTTCTGACCCCTCTCTATTTTCTACTCTTTAGGATGGCGGATGCGATGAACAAGTTTGCACAACCGGATGAAGACACACCCTTTGGACGACACTTAAAGGAAGTCACTAGGTACGTGAACATCGGAATACCAAGCTTCACCGAGACCTACAAAGCCACTTTACCAGAAGAGGAGCGCTGGATGATCCAAGTTCAAGTTCCAGGAAGGACGTTCATGCCAGTCACTGAGCCCATAGAGTTTTCCTTTGATGCACCCACCTGGAGTCTAGGCAAGAGCATGGCAGCCCAGATCACCATGGAACGCATTGGAGAACTTTGCCACAAGGATCTCAAGGATACTATTTACCAGATTTGTGGGCGCCGAGATGATCAATGGGAGATGATCAGCTCTAGGAAGGATAGATCTAATGTAGCTTTCATCCAGGAGTTAAACCAGCACATTCGTCGCCAAGAGAACCAGATATGCGCATGCATGATAGATCTGAAGAAGGCAATTGTCGGATTCACGGATTCCGGCAGACCCTTAAGGTTCGAACACTGGGGTGCGCGCGGAAATCACGCCTTCTACCTCCCCGTCTCGCAAAGATCTAAACTTCTAAAGGAACTGCATGAGAGACACAAGATTTATACTGGTTCGGGCCACCGTTGTGGTGTAATACCCTACTCCAATGTGTGGTGGGTGGATTGCCTCTTGGGGCTGATGATGATGAACGATACAAGGAAGAATAGCCTCGCGAGGGTCTGTTCTTGGCTGGGGGGATGAACTGCTGGGAGGAGTTCAGTCACCCTTCTCTCTTTCTCTCTCTCTCTCTCTCTCTCTCTCTCTCTACTTGCGAAACGGACGAACCAACTCCGCGAACCGAACCCCTTGCTACGTGGGTGGCCGGTCCTATTTATAGGCAAAGGCCCTGGGCCTCTTCCCAAATATTGAGCGGGAAGGGCGCCAACAATTGGCCAATTCAAAGGGGGACATCTAGTACACTTATCCTGACTAAAGTTGGTCTTCGCCTGCGAAAGACCCTGCGGTGACACCGTGCTGGGCTCCATGGTGACCTCCGTCTCGTAGTCCGCTTGGTCCTGGTCTCGTTGCACCGAAATGGCAACCTTTGCCTGATGCCTCGGTACTCCGTGGCTGCGCTTGCCCCCTTTGCACCAAAGAGGAAAGAAGGACGCTACGCGCGCTGGCACCCGCCTGGCACCCTCGATCGTCATGGCTTGCGTCATGGGCACCTCGCAAGGTACCCCGCCTTGATTCCTCCGCCTCCTCGCGAGCCAGCCTGAGGAGGCTGCGCCTGGAGATGCACCGTGTCGTCTGCCCCGCGAGGCTTGGCCCCTCGTGAGGGTCTTGAGTCTTGTGTTGATGAAGATGGGCCATGCTGGGCCTCCTTTGAGCCAAGCCGCAGGCCGCAGGCAGGCAAGTCTGGGGACCCCCGTTCCCAGAACGCCGACAGTAGCCCCCGGGCCCAAGGCGCGCATGGGCTTGGCCGTGCCGAGAGGTGAAAGGGCAAGGGCGAAGCGCCACGGGCCCTAACAGCCCGCGGCCTTGGGCGCCGCGTGGCGGTTGATGGGACGTGGGCGGCACTGTTCCCCCCACGCCCCCTTATTCTGCGCCCTGCCAGGCGGACTTGTAGTTGCACACAGCCACTCCCCTTCCTGTTGCCTAAGTGTCCCCTGTTCTTCCTTCCTTCGCACGCCATCTCCCGCCTCCAATCCGATCTCGAATCTTCCCCCTCCTTCCCATCGCCATGGCTCCGACAAGGAAGGAGAGAGGGGAGAAACCCATGTATCCGTCTTGCGCGCCGCCATCGGTGGTCCCTGCCGCCGGCCAGTCGACCGTACTCAATCAAGAGTGCCTGGGCAGGGACAGCTTGGCCCTGGCCACCGTCTTCAATGAGTGCGGGAGGACGACGGCCTGGCCCGCATCCCACTTCTCCATCAACAGGATAGCAACCGAGGTCCCATGTTTCACCGACGCCTTGTGGGCGGGTCTGGTTCCCCCCTTCTTTGATTTCTTCAATGCTGTGCTCTCCCATTATCAGATCCACTTGATGCATCTAAGTCCTAAGTCCATCACCCTCCTTTCGGTCTTCGCCTTCGTTTGCGAAGCCATGGTGGGCATCCCTCCTTCAGTTGCCTTGCTGCGCCACTTCTTCTCGCTGCGTCTTGTCGACCCCTCCCAACGCTGGGCGTGTGCGAGCTTTGCTGCCGAGCTTGAGACCGAGGCCTCTAGAATTGACTTCAAACTCCCCTAGCCCGCGGTTGGGTTCCGCGAGCAGTGGTTGTACGTGGACGCAGGGGTGCCCAGCCCCCTGCTATCGGAGCCGACCTCGCCTGCTGTCCCCAATTCGGGTTGGGACCAGGAGACGCTCAAGAGCCCCCGGCTCATCTTTGTCTAGAGCCGCTTCGCGCTCCTGAAGAAGCTCGGCGTGACAGCGCCCAAAGTGGTGAAGGAGCTTCTGTTGTGTCGCGTCGCTCCCCTGCAGCGCCACTCTCGCTGAATGTGGGCCTTCCATGGGCGCGAGGATAACATGAGGCTCCAGGAAGAAGACCTGGCTCCCGCGGTGCTGAAGTCGACGCTCTTGACCTTGGCCGGGGACCTCAACCCTGGCAACGTCCGGCAGGGAGGGGCCTTGCTGTATCTCTGCCAGAGCAGGGCCGACTTCGTGAAGCAGATGCTTGTCTTTGATGAGTGGGGACTGCACCCCGCTGGCCTCCAGGGACCTCACGAGAATCCAATGGTGGTGACTGCCCTTCCAACCGGCCAAGGCGGCTCCTCCTCAAGTGGCGGAGCAGGGAGGCAGGAGACGCCGGAGGCCGAGGGGGCTCCTGAGGAGATGGCAGTGCCGGGTGAAGCTCGCGAGGGGACGGCTCCTGGGACCCGTGCTGCTGCAGCTGAAGATGGCAAGCAGCCGATCCTAGTGTCCAGGGCTGGGGCCTTCGAGCCCCCAGCCGCGTCTTCTGGCGAGGTGATGGGCGGCACGTGCCAGGCAGGCGCCCCTAACGCGGATCGCTCCGATGCTCCGTCCTCGCCACAGGTTGGCCCTTGCGATCTTCTCTTGGGTCGCTTCCGCGTGGACTTTGAGGCCCTCCGGAGGAAAAGGGAGGCCCTGGGTGACGACTTCCCTTATCGCGTGCTGAAGCGCAGGAAGTACTTCGCCACTGACGAGTAAGTCTCCTTCCTCTCTGGCTCCTGAATCTCTTGTTGCCTTTACTGATCTTTGCTCCGCAGGCCCCTTCCGGCCGAGCTCGCGGAGGTAGCAGAGGTTCCGCCTCCCTTGGCTTCACCCCCTCTACTGTCTTCAAATGCTCCCAGCAGCTCTGCCCTGGTGGTGAGGGCGTCTGAAGGGGTGGACCATCCCGAGGTGCACCGCGGCCCTTTATTCCCCGCGTTTTTCCTTCGTGGGCCCTCCCGGGGAATAGCCAGTCTGCCATGGGCTTCTCGTCTGATCGAGGATTGCGACTGGTTGAGGCGCCTCCTGAGCCCTTCATCTGGAGACGGTCTGGCCCTAGGCCGGGCTTCTGGTGCGACGCGCCCGGCCATCGCGAGGGCGCCAGCCCCCAGCCCCCTGCCCGGAGGACGAACGATGATTCACGGCCCCCGGCGCTTGCTTGGGGCAGATGATGGTGTGGAAGACGTTCTTGAGCGTGCACGGGAGCGCCGCGCTCGCCGCCAAGGGTTCCTTCGAAGAGCGACCGACGCGGTGAACTTGCTTGGGGAGGAGCTTGCTGATGAAGACGCGCGCCTGGAGGCAAAGGGCCTGCGCCTGGCTGCAGGGAGGCGCGAGCTGGAGGCCGCCATTGCCCTCGCGCGTCATCAGCGCGACCTTGACGATGAAGAGGCAAAGGCGTCGCTGGAGGCCTCTCGAGTGGTCCGATCCCAGGCCACCGAGGAGGCCCGGAGAGCTGACCAATGGCAAGAGGCAGCGGAGGAGCGGGCTCGCGAGCTCCTGGCCCGGTGCCACTCATTGGAGGAGCAAGCAGAGCTGCGTGAGTTGGCCCTTGCGTCGATGCGGGTGGCCTCTGGCGACCCAGCCGAGCTCCAGAGGCGCGAAGAAGTGTTGACGCTGGAAGCCGCTGAACGCACTCTCGAGTACGAGCGGCTGGAGACGAGGGAGCACCTAGTGACGCAAGCGGAAGACGATGTCGCTGCGCGGGAAGCGCGTGTCCTAGAGGAGGTTTGTCGTCGGGTGACGACGGCGCGCCAAGGCCTCGAGCGTGAGTTCGAGGGGAAGCTGGGGATGATCCGGGTCGAAGCCGAGGGCAGAACCGCAGCCCTGAGGGCCCAACGGGATGAGGCGATGCGAATGGCCGACGCCTCCCGGGCCGCCCTTGAGGCAGCGCAAAAGGAGCTGGCCGCCTCCCAGGCCGAGGTGCTCCGTCTTCGCCAGCGGATGGAAGAGGCTGAGGCCGTTGAGCGTCAGAATGCCGACGAAATACGCCAGCGGCGAGTCCTGGAGCACGCGCACGGCCCCATGCTCACCACGCTCAAGGTGAGGGCTAACGCAGCCTTGGGCAACATCTGCGAGGCAGCTGTCAGCGAGCCGCACACGATTAACTATGCCGGCAACCTGCAGTTCTTCACCGCCGTGGTAACGCAGCTGGAGGCTCGGTCGGTCAGGGCCGACAGGTTGGTGGAGGAGAGGAGCCGCGCCCTGCTTGGGCGCGCCTTTTCCCGTGTCTTCAGCCATCTCCAGAACATGGATCCCCACTTCGACTTCGACGCCGCCATCGCCCCAGTTCCCCAGGCCGTCCGAGGCGACCTGGCGGATTGGGTGGAAAACAACGTGGATGCTCTCGTCCGAGCCTTCACTTCAGATGACGACGACGTGGTCGTGGCTGCCGACGAAGGCGGTGTGGTGGATGGCCCCGACGCTGCTGGTGGTGGCGCAGACAATGAGGGCGAATTCAGTGATGCCAGCGACAGCTCGGGAGGCGCCCCCGAGGATGCGTTGGGGGATTTGTCAGACTAACCATGTACTTCTCCTGTCTTTTACCCTGCATGAATAGAACTCAGGTGTTTGGCCTGACGGTCGTGATCGCATTTTGGGAGGGGAAGCCCCTCATATAAAAACTTGTGTCCATCATACCAGTAGTAGTCAAATTGCATGCGTGCCTGACGGTGGGCTGGTTTACCTTTGCCTCATGCTGGCCCCGAGGCGGCCTGTAGGAGGGCGCGACGCCTTGGATGCTCTCTAGTTGGGTCCTCAGGATGTGAGATCGTTGTTGATGAAAAACTTCACAGGCGTTGGCCTTCTTCACAGGCTCTGGGCCTTCTCCTGAGCGTAATGACTTCACAGGCATTCGCCTTGCTTCACAGGCTCCGGGCCTTTTCCTAACGCAATAGCTTCACATGCACTCGCCTTGCTTCACAGGCTCTGGGCCTTTTCCTAACGCGATAGCTTCACAGGCACTCGCCTTGCTTCACAGGCTCTGGGCCTTTTCCTAACGCGATAGCTTCACAGGCACTCGCCTTGCTTCACAGGCTCTGGGCCTTTTCCTAACACGATAGCTTCACAGGCACTCGCCTTGCTTCACAGGCTCTGGGCCTTTTCCTAACGCGATAGCTTCACAGGCACTCGCCTTGCTTCACAGGCTCTGGGCCTTTTCAGGACGGGGCAACCTCCGCAGGCACCCAAAGATCCTCCCGAGGGGGAGCAACAGCAGCGATTCAGGTCGCGCACGAGCCAGGCCTGACCGGACTCGCGAGGGGCTCATGAGGGGAGGCAGCTGTGGTGAAGCGGTAACCAGAACGCGAGAAACGGCTCGAGCGAGAATAAGCACCCCTTCCCCGAACACACACAAATCTCAAATTCAAATTCAACTCAAATCCGGCGAGGGGAAAGCTACAGACAAAGGGAAAGGCAACGAAAAGCAGACAAAAAGCCGCGTCCGGCACCTAATCTAGTCTTGGACGTCTTCTCACCAGCGCGGAGCTAAGTGCTGTCCACTGGGCGTGGGAGGGAGCCCCAGGGCCTGAGGCCGGCACCCCTGAGACTCCGGGGCGTGTACAGCCCCACTCATTATTACGTGAGAGTATCACGGGGCGGCGAGCTTCACAGGCACTGGGCCTTCTTCACAGGTACTGGCCTTGCTTCATATCGCCAGACGAGGGCCCCGCCTTGCGCCACACTCTAGTGCCATCAGCAACGACCGGAACCCAGGACGCCGCCCGATGGGGTAGAGCGGTCGCTAGCGGTTCCCCCGACGACCATGGGTCCTCTGCCAGGGGCAGGCCCTGAGGCACCTCCCCCGCAAAGGGCCTACCTCCTGAGAACGCCTTGCTCCGAACGCCGCGGTGGTGATGTAGGATCCCGACCCCTCTCCTGCAGCCCCCTGCGCCCTCCTCCCGAGGGGTAGGAGACTGTAGGGACGGGGCAGCTGCTTGCCGCGGCGACCTGCACCTCCTGCGATCCATGGTTAGCATATACCTGCCCCTGAAGAGTTAGCGGTGCCCGACAATCGTTGCCTCCAGCGTGGCCAGCGGGTTCGCCCATGGGCTCCTGGAAGGGCTCAGCTTCCACCGCCTCGTCCCCCCAGCTTGGGCCAAGGAGCGAGCCTTGCCTGCTCTCGTGAGGGTGTCCTTGGTCCAGCATGAGGGGCATGTATTCCTCCGTCGCCGTCATCCCGAATTCCACGCCGTGATGCCCCGCATGCCACGCTGTCCCACCTGTCATGCCTACTGCGGGGTGGCAGCGCGGCCGCCCTCCGGGGCCACGGGTCGCGTCGAGTCCTTCTTCTTCGCGGGTCAGGGGCGGGGGCAGCGCCGCTGCCGGCCCGGTGCTGACAGCTTTGCTGGCGTCGGAGTAGCCTTGGAGTCCGCGGGCGCGTGCGGAGCCCCCGCGCGGGTCACCCTGGGCTTGAGATGGGAGCTGGGTGGAGAAGGGGTGAGCCCCCGAGGCGGCGAAGCCTAGGAGCTCCGCCACCCGCTCCAGCAGCACGTCGCGGCCGCCCTCAAGCAGTCTGCATCACAGCAGCTCCCGGGCCACCGTGAGCGCGGCCCTTGAATTCGCCTGCTCCCGGTGGGTGTACGGCATCGTGGTTGCGGCGTGGTTGCGGCGTGGTTGCGGCGCTCAATATTTGGGAAGAGGCCCAGGCCCTTGCCACCGACCGCACTTGCCACGGTGTGAGGGTTGCGGAGGCCTATCCGCGTCGCCCGCGGGCCGCAACGCCCTGCGGACCGCGTGCTACCTGCGGCGCGGGGTCGCCCGAGGCGGGCGGCTCCGCGCAGGTGGGCCACGCCGCCCATGGACCTAGGTTGCCCGCCTGGTCGCCGGACATGGTGATGACGATGCGACGGGAGGCGGAGCGGTAGGAAGGCAAATTCCGGCGCACCCCTACCTGGCGCGCCAAATGTCGGATTCACGGGTTCCAGCAGACCCTTAAGGTTCGAACACTGGGGTGCGCGCGGAAATCACGCCTTCTACCTCCCCGTCTCGCAAAGATCTAAACTTCTAAAGGAACTGCATGAGAGACACAAGATTTATACTGGTTCGGGCCACCGTTGTGGTGTAATACCCTACTCCAGTGTGTGGTGGGTGGATTGACTCTTGGGGCTGATGATGATGAACGATACAAGGAAGAACAGCCTCGCGAGGGTCTGTTCTTGGCTGGGGGGATGAACTGCTGGGAGGAGTTCAGTCACCCTTCTCTCTTTCTCTCTCTCTCTCTCTCTACTTGCGAACCGAACGAACCAACTCTGCGAACCGAACCCCTTGCTACGTGGGTGGCCGGTCCTATTTATAGGCAAAGGCCCTGGGCCTCTTCCCAAATATTGAGCGGGAAGGGCGCCAACAATTGGCCAATTCGAAGGGGAACATCTAGTACACTTATCCTGACTAAAGTTGGTCTTCGCCTGCGAAAGACCCTGCGGTGACGTCGTGCTGGGCTCCATGGTGACCTCTATCTCGTAGTCCTCTTGGTCCTGGTCTCGTTGCACCGAAATGGAAACCTTTGCCTGATGCCTCGGTACTCCGCGGTTGTGCTTGCCCCTTTGCACCAAAGAGGAAAGAAGGACGCTGCGCGCGTTGGCGCCCGCCTAGCACCCTCGATCGTCATGGCTTGCGTCATGGGCACCTCGCGAGGTACCCCGCCTTGATTCCTCCGCCTCCTCGCAAGCCAGCCTGAGGAGGCTGCGCCTGGAGATGCGTCGTGTCGTCCGCCCCGCGAGGCTTGGCCCCTCGCGAGGGTCTTGAGTCTTGTGTTGATGAAGATGGGCCATGCTGGGCCTCCTTTGAGCCACGCCGCAGGCCGGAGGCAGGCAAGTCTGGGGACCCCCGTTCCCAGAACGCCGACAGCAATGACAAGGATCACCGAGCTTGAAGAGGAACTCAAGGCTACTCGCGAAGATTATGAGGACGAAATCGTCATACTAGTGGAGAAGAATGATGACCTGATAAGGAAGCTGGGAGAATTCATGGGAGACCCCGCACCAGGAGGAGAAGATGACGACTCCACCTGCCCGGAGAACTACATCATCATCGACGACACCGACTCGGACCCCGACGATAGCGATGATGACTTTGTTGGTGAAACTAGAGCAGATATTATGGAGTCTTCTACCGAGCAATTTTTCTAGTCGACCACCATAACAGTAGTAGTATTCCTCCATGTATATAGTATAGTCTGAGCACTTTTGTAACGATAGTTGGATCGATTGTATGCCCTTGTTTGAATTGATTGAAGTGATATGATTGTGTTTGTCTCATGTGCATATGGGTAGTGTTTTCCCCCTAGACCCCATTCTACTCTGTGTTCTCATCTTTTTTAAACCCATCAGATGCCTTCGAGACACGACAATGGATTTGCTTTCCCACCGGAGCTCATCTAGTTGATCCAGCAGTGGAATGCTTTGATGCAGATTCTAGTCTAGAACCAGAATCAGGGGAACAACAACAATAACAACAACCCACCACCACCACCACCTGTTGATCACTTAGCCCGTTTTCTAAGGCTGAACCCGCCAGTGTTCTCCAGTAGCACCGAGCCGATAGTTGCAGATGATTGGCTCCACAAGATTGGAAGGGAGTTGACCACTGCAGGATGCACAGATGCGGAAAGAGTGCATTTTTCCTCACATCAGCTTGATGGACCCATAGTACCATGGTGGGAGAATTACACTATCACCTATCCCATCGACACTGTTGCATGGGACCAGTTTCAGCAGGCCTTTCGCACTGCCCATGTATCAGCAGGAGCTATGGCCATGAAGAAGCGTGAGTTTCGCAACTTACGCCAAGGAGGACACATCGTTGGCCAGTATGTGGATGACTTTAGCAAGCTAGCATGTTATGCTCCAGATGACGTTGCTACGGATGCAGCTAAACTGGAGAAGTTTCTGGAAGGACTAAATGATGAGCTGAGCATGCAGTTGATGGTAGCAACTTTTAATAACTACCAACAGTTGGTAGATAGAGCTCTCATGATTGAAGGGAAGCAGCAGTAGATTGACAACCGTAAGAGGAAGTATGGACACGGGAAGTATAATTCTGGAGCTCAGCAGAGACCCCGTTTTACCCCAAACTCGGGAGGACCCCTTCAACATAACCATGGAGGTTACAACCACAATGGAGGGATTTCGCACAACCATAGTGTCCCCAGGAATGGAAATGGAAATGGAGGAAGCAACGGCCAAAACCGTACCAACCCTGCAACGCCCGCCAAGAAGGATCTAAGTCACATTACTTGTTTCAAGTGCGGGAAGAATGGACATTATGCCACAGAATGTTCTGAAGAAAACAATGGAAATGGCAATGGAAGCTCTCGGAAGAAGCCCAACCCTTTCAACAGGAGACAAGTGAACCACATTAGCATGGAGGATATTGAAGCGCAACCCGATGCAGTAGTAGGTAAGTTTATGATTAAGTCATTTACTGCTATTGTTCTTTTTGATACTAGTGCATCGCATTCATACATATCAAGGGGATTTGTGGATAAGTTTAAACTGCCAACCCAAACCCTTAGGACACCCATGCTAGTAACCTCGCCAGGAGCAGAGTATATGGCTAGCCTTTGGTGTGATCGGTTACCATTAAGGATTGGTAACTACTTGTTTCCCTCGGACCTAATAGTATTGGAGTCACAAGGACTGGATGTAATATTAGGCATGGATTGGTTATCGAAGTATGAAGGGAACATTGACTGTGCCAGTAAGTCGATTTTGCTTACCACCCCAGAAGGAAGAAGGATCAAGTATGTATCCCGGCATGTGCCGAACAGGACTAAAGTAAATTCCTTATCAGGAGTTGTACAGGAGGAAGTACCAGTGGTGAAGGATTTCCCGGATGTATTTCCAGAAGAGTTGCCAGGCATGCCACCAGATAGAGACATTGAGTTTTTGATCGAACTTTTGCCAGGCACAGGGCCAATATCTAAGAGACCGTACAGGATGCCCGCAAAGGATTTAGAGAAAATTAAGAAGCAGATTAAGGAGTTACTGGATAAAGGATATATTCGCCCAAGCTCGTCACCTTAGGGATCACCAGTGCTTCTAGTGGAGAAGAAGGATGGATCGTTGAGGATGGTTGTTGACTATCGTGGATTGAATGAGGTGACGATCAAAAACAAGTACCCATTGCCGATGGTAAATGATTTGTTTCACCAGCTGCAAGGAGCTAAGGTGTTTCCAAGATCGATCTACGATCAGGGTACCACCAGCTAAAGATTCGAGAGAAGAATATACCTAAGACATCTTTTACCACAATGTACGGGCTATATGAGTATACCGTTATGTCATTTGGTCTGACTAACGCACCTGCCTATTTCATGAACATGATGAACAAGGTGTTTATGGAGTTTTTGGATAAGTTCGTCGTGGTGTTCATTGATGATATTTTGGTTTATTCCAAGAATGAAGAGGAGCATAAGGAGCATTTGCGTTTGGTACTTGGAAAGCTCAGAGAACACCAGCTATATGCCAAGTTCAGTAAGTGTGAGTTTTGGTTGAAGGAAGTTGGATTCCTCGGACATGTTATATCCGGAGAAGGAATAGCAGTAGACCCTACCAAGGTTGTCACTGTGACAAATTGGGAAGCACCCATGTCGGCTGGAGAGATCTGGAGTTTTCTTGGACTCGCAGGATACTACCGGAGGTTTATTGAGAATTTCTCAAAGATTGCAAAGCCCGTGACGGAGTTATTGAAGAAGGGCACCAAGTTCAAATGGATTGAGGAATGTGAGGCCAGTTTCTAGGAGTTGAAGAAATGTTCGGTTACAGCTCCAGTGTTGATTCTTCTAGATCAACTCAAGGATTACCAGGTGTATTGCGATGCTTCTCATCGAGGACTTGGAGCAGTGCTTATGCAGGAAGGAAGAGTTGTATCTTATGCCTCACGACAGCTTAAACCCCATGAGTTAAATTATGCTACCCATGATTTGGAGTTAGCAGCCGTAGTGAATGCGTTGAAGACATGGAGACATTTTCCCATCGGAAACCATTGTGAGGTGTACACGGATAACAAGAGTTTGAAGTATATCTTCACGCAGAAGGAGTTGAATCTCAGACAGAGGAGATGGTTGGAGCTCATTAAGGATTATAATATGAAGTTGCATTATCATCCCGGAAAGGCTAACGTAGTAGACGATGCGTTGAGCCGCAAGAGCCATATCAATACACTCATGACCGGAGAGTTACCCAAGGAGTTAGCAGAGGATCTTGGTGAGCTATGCTTGGAAATAGTTCCGAGAGGTTATGTAACAACATTGGAGATTCAGTCTACTTTGATGGATAAGATCAGAGAAGCTCAGAAGACGGACAAGGAGATTGCTGAGATAAAAGAGAGGATGAGTAAAGGAAAAGCTAAGGGATTTCGTGAGGATGAGCACGATACCCTATGGTTTGAGGAGCGTATATGTGCCTAATGATTCGGAGATCAGGAAGTTGATTCTGCAAGAGGCCCATGATTCGCCGTATTCGATTCACCCAGGAAATACCAAGATGTATCTGGATTTGAAGGATAGTTTCTGGTGGACCGGAATGAAGAAGGATATTGCGGAGTATGTAGCAGTTTGTGATGTATGTCAGAGAGTGAAGGCAGAACATCACAAGCCAGCTGGATTGCTACAGCCATTGCCGATACCCGAATGGAAGTGGGATAAACTAGGCATGGATTTTATCACGGGATTGCCCAGGACCCGTTCAGGCTATGACTCGATATGGGTTGTAGTCAATCATTTGACGAAGGTAGCTCATTTCATTCCATTCAAGACCACGTACACCAGTGCTAAGCTGGCAAAGATATGCATGAACAGGATCATATGTCTGCATGGAGTTCCGAGGACCATTGTATCAGATAGAGGAACCTAGTTTACCTCAAAGTTTTGAAATCATTTGCATGAGACTCTGGGAACCAGGCTAGAGTTCAGTACAGCCTTTCACCCGCAGACAGATGGACAGACTGATAGAGTCAATCAAATTTTGGAGGACATGTTGAGAGCTTGTGCGCTAGACTATGGATCTAGTTGGGACGACAATTTGCCTTACGCAGAGTTCTCTAACAACAACAGCTATCAAGCCAGTCTGAAGATGGCCCCTTTTGAAGCATTGTACGGAAGGAGGTGCAGGACACCATTGTTGTGGGATGAAGTTGGAGAACGGCAGTTATTTGGACCAGATTTGATTAAAGAGTCTGAAGAGAAGGTGACTCAAGGTAGCCCAGTCTAGGCAGAAGAGTTATGCGGATTCTAAATGCAAGGAGACAGTTCACGAAGTTGGAGATAGAGTGTATCTTCGTGTATCACCACTCCGAGGAGTGAAGCGCTTTGGAGTTAAGGGAATGTTAGCACCACGTTTTGTGGGACCATACCGTGTTTTGGAACGTATGGGAGAAGTTGCTTACAATTTGGAATTGCCCAAAGGATTGTCAAGAGTTCACGATGTGTTCCACGTTTCTCAGTTGAAGAAGTGCCACGCAGAGATGGCTGATATTCCCCTCAGAGATACAGTGCCACTGGAAGCGATTCAGCTGGATAGCGACTTGACCTACGAGGAGAAACCAGTCAAGATCCTTGATTTTGCCAGCCGAGTCACACGCAACAAGGTTATCAAGTTCTGTAAAGTTCAATGGAGCCACCATACTAAGGATGAAGCCACCTGGGAACGAGAGGAAGACCTACGGAAGGATCACCCTCACCTATTTTCTAGCCAACCCGAATCTCGAGGGCGAGATTCATCTTAAGGGGGGTAGGTTTGTAACATCCCAAATTTCCAATTTGGAATGTTATGCATTAGATCATCATTGCATATCATATTTTATAGCATTTTGGTTTGATCCTAGAAATTCTACACAACTCAAGGACCCACGGAGAGAGTTGGGGATTTCATTATTTTCATATTTAAGTTTTCTCAAATTTTGAAAAGAGGATCGTGTGATTTTAATTATTTTCTCTTCAAATATTTATTTTATGAAAATAAAAAGAGAGGGGATAAAATGACTTCCCCAAAATAAAGAAATATTGGAGATTTAATATTAAAATCAAATAAGATTTTATTCGGAGTTTTTATCGCTATTTTATTTGAATTAGGAAAAATATGTGTTTTTCAAAATTGCATTAGAGGCCCAAGTAAATGTTCACCTTGTCCGGTAGATTTTTAGAGGACGGGGAAAATTTATTTCAGGATTTTTGGAGTCCATTTAGTATTTATTTTATTCATTTTTCTGAGCGGAATTATTTAAAAAAAAGGAACCGACCTACGGGCCGTATCCGGCCCGGACTCCTCCCCAGGCCCCTCCTAATAAGCCAGCCCCCATGCCCCCGCAGCCCACCGCCACCACCCAGCCTACCTGCGCCCCAAACCCTAGTGCGCCGCCAGTTGCCGCCGCCTCCCGCCGCCGCCTGCCGTCGCCGGAGTCGCCGTCGCAGCCCGCCGGATCCCGTCACCGTTGACCGCCGTTGACCGGTCAGTTTTCTTCTGTTAAAATCCTGGTTTTTTATTTCTTCCAGTTTAATTCGTTAGATCGGTTTTTCCGTCAGTTTTTTTATTTTGCGGACGTTCGTCCGTTCGTTTGTTTAAACGAATGTCGTTCACCCGTTAGTCACAGACAGCGAACATTCGTTCGTTAGCCTATTCGTCAGTTTTTATTTTTCTTGCTTTTTTCGCGATTATTTTCGATCGCGATTTCTGATCCGATTTTTGTTTTAGTTTACCTTTTTGCTCGTTTATCGGAATCAGGCGATTCACGCGCCTAGATCTTCATCTCGAAGCCCTCTTTCTGTTTCACCATCTTAAACAAGATTTTGCTACTGTAAAATTTGACTTTAGTCCAGATTTGTAAACGGATTTTGTTTCTTTCGTTGTTTGAGTTTCGTTGCTTCGTTTGGTTTGATTCTTTTTGCAAACCGGATGTAACACCGCGAGACCGACGCGCCAGGTGTCTTCCAATTATTCGCTGTTGTTGCCTTGTCATTTGCTTGCGTGTTGCATTTCATCATGTCATCATGTGCATTGCATCATCATGTTTTTGAAACTTGCATTCGTCCGGGTCTCCCAGTTCCTTCCGTTGCCCGTTCTGAGCCCAGACACACTCGCACGCGCCCGCGGCACCTCTGAAATATTATTGTTATAAGTGGCTGGAAAATGTTCTCGGAATGGGATGAAAGTTCGCGTGCGGTGTTTTTTTGTTGTCAGTAGGCTGGCTGTCAATTTTCGTCGCATTCGGAGCTCGTTTGATAGCCCAACTGTTAAACTTATAGCGGCACTATAGCCGGTCACACGTCGGGCGTTTTCAATATCCGGAAACAGTCGTCGGGCCGCTCTGCCTCTCTCTCTCTCTCTCTTCTCAGCCCACGGCCTCTCCACAGCCCACCTAGCCCACCTACTTATCCCCTCTGCCCCGGACCGTCGGATCGAGATCCGATGCCTGAATACGGATGAAAACCCCTCCTAACCCCCCTTTCCTTTTTAAACCTCCCCCTTGCCATTTTGGGCAGCAGCTAACCCCCTCCTCGAATTCAGTGCCCCAAATCATCAGCCGCCGCCACCTCCCACCTTCTCCTCATAATCCGGCGCCGGTCACCTCCTCTCCGCCACTTGGCATCGTCCCATAGGCCAAGCCGCTGCCAGTTGTCGTGCGTAGCCAATCGGGAGCCTCCACACGTCCTCCCCACGCCCCACTTCGCCGCGGCCCGCCCGAGCCCGCGCGGAGCCCGTCCCGGGCCGAGATGGGCCCGAGCTGCCGCCGCCCTCGCGTCCGAGCTCCCCGTGCGGGAGAGATCCTGATCCAGCAGCGCCCGCGTCTCCCACTCGACCCCGCCGCCGCCTCGCGCTCGCCGGAGTTCTCCGGCCACCGGAGCCGCCACCGGCGACCCCAGCAGGCATGCCCCGACGCCACCGTGCCACCTCTCCCTCTCTTTCTCGCTTCCTCTACTCTCCCTATCTCCCTCACTAACCTCTCTCTCTCTCCCTTTGCCATGGATGCTTGGAGCGTCGCCCGCTGCCGCATCTAGCTTCCAGATCCGGTGCCTAGGTGGCCGGATCTGCGCGCCTCTAGCCCTGCCTCGTCCGTTCCGTCGCTGGAGTTCGAGCTCCGCCGCAGCAAGCCACGCCGCTGGCCCCTCTGCTCGTGCGGGTGCGAGACGAGGATGAACGCCTCCAGCGCCGTTGACCGCGGCCCTCGCCCGCGTGGGCCACGCCTTCCCCGCGACCCAGCCAGCGCCCGGCCTGCCCACCTCCTCCCAACGAGCCGGGCCAAGGCCCATGGTGAGAAGCTCCCCAGCCCAAGGTGCATTAGATTCGGCCCAGAGTCTATTTTTTTAGACTCTGTGACTTGTCTATTATTCCAGGATTTACTTGTTTTGCAGAAAAGTCCCTAGAGTTCATGCATATAATAACTCACAAGCCGTGCATCGGTTTAAAAAGTTTTATATATGAAAAATGCTTAGAATTATGTGTAGATTAATAATATGCCACTTTCATGCATGTTAAAAATGTTTAAACTTGTTGTTTGCTTTATTTTGCTATATTGCCATGCTAAAATGCTTTAATTCATAACTTAATAACCGTAGCTCCATTTTTATTAAACTTTATATGTAAATGGGGTAGAAAAATGCCAAGTTTAACATGGTGGCATTACTTTTCATGTTTAATAACTCTAAAATTGTGTATAGGGCAGAACAGTACCAACCTTAAAATATGCACATGGGGATTTTCCGGAATTGTTGTTTGTTGTTCCGGCCTCATTTAAACTTGTCTAGATAGGTAGTTTTCTTATGCTTCACCTCTTGCCATGTTAATCAACATTTAATATTGTTGGGCTCATAAACGAGAGAGAACTAAATAAGTAAAGTGGTGCTTTGTCAATATGCATCCCGTTGCATATTGAGCTCCACTTAATTTGTAGTATTGTTTGTGCACTTTGCCATGCCATGCCTCTTTAAATCGGACATGCATCATACTTGGTTGTGCATCATGCCATGCTTATGTGATGGTTGTTTACTATGTTGTTTGCTTCTTTCCGGGTTGCTTCTCTCGTTAGCTTCGGTTTCGTTCTGGAGTTGTGAGGATCCGTTCGACTATGTCCGTTTGTCTTCTTCATGGTTCGTTCTTCTTCCTTGCGGGATTTCAGGCAAGATGACCATACCCTTGAAATCACTTCTATCTTTGCTTGCTAGTTATTCATTCTATCGCTATGTCGCACTACCTACCAGTTGTTGTCCATGCCTCCCATATTGCCATGTGAAGCCTCTAACCCACCTTCCTAGCAAACCGTTGTTTGGCTATGTTACCGCTTTTGCTCAGCCCCTCTTATAGCGTTGCTAGTTGCAGGTGAAGTTGAAGTTTGTTCCATGTTGAAACATGGATATGTTGGGATATCACAATATCTCTTATTTAAATAATGCATCTATATACTTGGTAAATGGTGGAAGGCTCGGCCTTATGCCTGGTGTTTTGTTCCACTCTTGCCGCCCTAGTTTCCGTCATACTGGTGTTATGTTCCTTGATTTTGCGTTCCTTACGCGGTTGGGGTTATGGGACCCCCTTGACAGTTCGCTTTGAATAAAACTCCTCCAGCAAGGCCCAACCTTGGTTTTACATTTGCCTCACCTAAGCCGTTACCTTGGGTTTCCGGTGCCCGAGGGTCATCTTATTTTAACCCCCCCCCCCCCCCGGTCAGTGCTCCTCTGAGTGTTGATCCAAACTAAAGCTTGGGGATGCCCATGGCACCCCCAAGATAATCTAAGGACACCTAAAAGCCAAAGCTTGGGGATGCCCCGGAAGGCATCCCCTCTTTCGTCTACTTCTATCGGTAACTTTACTTGGAGCTATATTTTTATTCGCCACATGATATGTGTTTTGCTTGGAGCGTCTTGTATTACTTGAGTCTTTGCTTTTTAGTTTACCACAATCATCCTTGCTGTACACACCTTTTGAGAGAGCCATACTTGATTTGGAATTTGTTAGAATACTCTATGTGCTTCGCTTATATCTTATGAGTTATATAGTTTTGCTCTAGTACTTCACTTATATCTTTTAGAGCACGATGGTGGATTTGTTTTATAGAAACTATTGATCTCTCATGATTCACTTAGATTATTTTGAGAGTCTTAATAGCATGGTAATTTTCTTAAAATCCTAATATGCTAGCTATTCAAAGTTAGTAAAATTTTCTTAAGAGTGTTCTGAATACTAAGAGAAGTTTGATGCTTGATGATTGTTTTGAGATATGGAGGTAATAATATCAAAGTCGTGCTAGTTGAGTAGTTGTGAAATTGAGAAATACTTGTGTTGAAGTTTGCAAGTCCCATAGCATGCACGTATGGTAAACGTTATGCAACAAATTTGAAACATGAGGTGTTATTTCATTGTCTTCCTTATGAGTGGCGGTCGGGGACGAGCGGTGGTCTTTTCCTACCAATCTATCCCCCTAGGAGCATGCGCGTAGTACCAAGGTTTTTGATGACTTGTAGATTTTTGCAATAAGTATGTGAGTTCTTTATGACTAATGTTGAGTCCATGGATTATACGCACTCTCACCCTTCCATCCTTGCTAGCCTCTTCGGTACCGTGCATTGCCCTTTCTCACATTGAGAGTTGGCGCAAACTTTGCCGGTGCATCCAAACCCCGTGATATGATACGCTCTTTCACACATAAACATCCTCATATCTTCCTCAAAACAGCCACCATACCTACCTATTATGGCATTTCCATAGCCATTCCAAGATATATTGCCATGCAACTTTCCATCATTCCGTTCATCATGACACATTCATTATTGTCATATTGCTTAGCATGATCATGTAGTTGACATAGTATTTTGTGGCAAAGCCACCGTTCATAATTCTTTCATACATGTCACTCTTGGTCCATTGCATATCCCGGTACACCGCCGGAGGCATTCATATAGAGTCATCTTTGTTCTAGTATCGAGTTGTAATCATTGAGTTGTAAATAAATAGAAGTGTGATGATCATCATTTTCTAGAGCATTGTCCCAAGTGAGGAATTAAAAAAAGAAAGGCCATAAAAAAAGGAGAAGGCCCAAAAAAAAGAAAAATGAGAGAAAAAGAGAGAAGGGACAATGGTACTATCCTTTGCCACACTTGTGCTTCAAAGTAGCACCATAATCTTCATGATAGAGAGTCTCTTGTTTTGTCACTTTCATATACTAGTGGGAATTCTCATTATAGAACTTGGCTTGTATATTCCAACAATGGGCCTCCTCAAGTGCCCTAGGTCTTCATGAGCAAGCAAGTTGGATGCACACCCACTAGTTTCTTTTGTTGAGCTTTCATACATTTATAGCTCTAGTGCATCCGTTGCATGGCAATCCCTACTCCTTGCATTAATATCAATCGGTGGGCATCTCCATAGCCCATTGATTAGCCTCGTTGATGTGAGACTTTCTCCGTTTTTGTCTTCTCCACATAACCCCCCTCATTATATTCTATTCCTCCCATAGTGCTATGTCCATGGCTCACGCTCATATATTGCGTGAAAGTTTATAGGTTTGAGATTACTAAAGTATGAAACAATTGCTTGGCTTGTCATCGGGGTTGTGCATGATGAGATCATTCATGTGTGACGAAAATGAAACATGACTAAACTATATGATTTTGTAGGGATGAACTTTCTTTGGCCATGTTATTTTGAGAAGACATAATTGCTTAGTTAGTATGCTTGAAGTATTATTATTTTTATGTCAATATGAACTTTTGTCTTGAATCTTTCAGATCTGAATATTCATACCACAATTGAGAAGAATTACATTAAAATTATGCCAAGTAGCACTCCGCATCAAAAATTCTGTTTTTATCATTTACCTACTCGAGGACGAGCATGAATTAAGCTTGGGGATGCTTGATACGTCTCCAACATATCCCTAATTTTTGATTGCTCCATGCTATATTATCTACTGCTTTGGACATTATTGGGCTTTATTATCCACTTTTATATTATTTTTGGGACTAAGCTATTAACCGGAGGCCCAGCCCAGAATTGTTGTTTTTGCTTGTTTTAGGGTTTCAAAGAAAAGGAATATCAAACGGAGTCCAAACAGAATGAAAACTTCGGGAACGTGATTTTCTCAACGAAGAAGACCCGAGAGACTTGGACCCTACGTCAAGAAATAAAAGAGGAGGCCACAATGTAGGGGGTGCGCCTACCTCCCCCAGGCGCGCCCTCCACCCTCGTGGGCCCCCTGTTGCTCCACCGACGTACTCTTCCTCCTATATATACCTACATACCCCCAAACGATCAGATACGAAGCCAAAACCCTAATTCCACCGCCGCAACTTTCTGTACCCACGAGATCCCATCTTGGGGCCTGTTCCGGAGCTCCGCCGGAGGGGGCATCGATCATGGAGGGCTTCTACATCAACACCATAGCCCCTCCGATGAAGTGTGAGTAGTTTACCTTAGACCTACAGGTCCATAGTTAGTAGCTAGATGGCTTCTTCTCTCTTTTTGGATCTCAATACAATGTTCTCCCCCTCTCTTATGGAGAACCATTCGATGTAATCTTCTTTTTGTTGTGTGTTTGTTGAGACCAATGAATTGTGGGTTTATGATCAAGTCTATCTATGAACAATATTTGAATCTTCTCTAAATTCTTTTATGTATGATTGGTTATATTTGCAAGTCTCTTCGAATTATCAGTTTGGTTTGGCCTACTAGATTGATCTTTCTTGCAATGGGAGAAGTGCTTAGCTTTGGGTTCAATCTTGCGGTGTCCTTTCCCAGTGATAGTAGGGGCAGTGAGGCACGTATTGTATTGTTGCCATCGAGGATAACAAGATGGGGTTTTCTTCATATTGCATGAGTCTATCCCTCTACATCATGTCATCTTGCTTAAGGTGTTACTCTGTTTTTAACTTAATACTCTAGATGCATGCTGGATAGCGGTCGATGAGTGGAGTAATAGTAGTAGATGCAGGCAGGAGTCGGTCTACTTTGTCTCGGATGTGATGCCTATATACATGATCATACCTAGATATTCTCATAACTATGATCAATTATGTCAATTGCTCAACAGTAATTTGTTCACCTACCGTAGAATACTTATGCTCTCGAGAGAAGCCACTAGTGAAACCTATGGCCCTCGTGTCTATTTTCATCATATTAATCTCCTACTACTTAGTTATTTCCTTTGCTATTTACTTTGCCTTTATTTTACTTTGCATCTTTTATCATAAAAATACCAAAAAAATTATCTTATCATATCTATCAGATCTCACTCTCGTAAGTGGACTTATAGGGATTGACAACCCCTATTTGCGTTGGTTGCGAGGATTTATTTGTTTTGTGTAGGTACGAGGGACTCGCGCGTAGCCTCCTACTGGATTGATACCTTGGTTCTCAAAAACTGAGGGAAATACTTACGCTACTTTGCTGCATCATCCCTTCCTCTTCGGGTAAAACCAACGCAGTGCTCAACAGGTAGCAATGGTCTCTTTTCAGCGGAGTCCGGGAAGTGAACACGGTTCTTGTGTTATGGTTGTGCGTAAGTAGTTTCAGGATCACTTCTTGATCACCTCTAGCTTACGACCGTGCGTTGCTTCTCTTCTCGCTCTCATCTGCGTATGTTAGCCACCATATATGCTAGTGCTTGAGCTCCACCTCACTACCCTTTCCCTACCCATAAGCTTAAATAGTCTTGATCTCGCGGGTGTGAGATTGCTGAGTCCTCATGACTCACAGATACTTCCAAACAGTTGTAGGTGCCGACGATACCAGTGCAGGTGACGCACCCAGCTCAAGTGGGAGCTTCGATGAAGATCTTGATGTTCTTTTTGTGTCTTTTCTGGTTGATCAGTAGTGGAGCCCAGTTGGGACGATCCGGGATCTAGCATTTGGGGTTGTTTTCTTTTATTTTGGTTCCGTAGTCGGACCTTTGATTGTACTTTGGATGATGTATGTTTAACTTGTATTTGTGTGAAGTGGCGATTGTAAGCCAACTCTTTATCCCTTTCTTATTCAGTACATGGGATGTGTGAAGATTACCCCTCTTGCGACAAGCCTACCATGCGGCTATGCCTCTAAGTCGTGCCCCGACATGTGGGAGATATAGCCGCATTGTGGGTGTAACACCGGATTTCTTAAGTTGAACTTTCTGGTTAGATCTCTTATTTGAGTTTTACCCGTGCTTCTAGTTGAGTGCTTATTGTATGCTTGTTTGTTTGCGATAGAGTACCCGGAGTGCGAAGCGTGCTACTACGAGTCTCTAGGTTTTGCGGATCATCAGCAAGGCAAGTAACACTTTGATCATACCTCTTTACTACCCAGTTTTATTGCATTAGATCAATCCTCAAGCACTTGCATGATTAGGATCTGATTAAATTGTGGGTTTTGGGAAGTAGTTGAGGTAGTACCTATGCACCTCTTTATTTTCAAACCTTGGGAGTTACTTCTACATTGCTTATATTGCTACGCTATGCTCGTAGACGTGGATTGGGTTTGAGAGTATTCATGACAGATGTGAGTTTGTTAACTAATGGTTCAACTTAAGGTGGCAACTTAAATACACATCTGGGTGGATTGCTTGTGGACACCTGGAGTACCCAGTGTTGTCCTAGGATATCCCGGAGGACCCGTGTGATCATCCTACAGCCCGCCACCCAGGCTCAAAGGGATCATAAGATTATTCATGCTAGAAACTTCCATATGCAGCCACAAGCTATTATGGGCTCTAGCATAGTTGAGTAAGTTGTGTGAAGCTCTTGAAGAGGTAGACTAGCAGATGTAGTGGGTTGTAGGTGGTATAGTCTACCCAGAGTATAGAGTTAATGCTTCAGAAAGACTGTGTCTCGAATCTCCGAACATGGGTGTATTCGAGTCTTGTGGGGAAAAGTGTGCAAACCTCTATAGAGTGTATAAACTAATCATGGTTAGCCGTGTCCCCGGTTATGGACATCTTGAGTATCTGGTTCTTGGATTATCATGATTGATCTCATCACTCTTAATATAACTTGATTGGGTTTAATGATGATGTTTAATTGGGATTGAGTTGGAGGAACCTTCTCAATGTTTAACAACTACCATGATAGTTAAATAAATTTATTCCTTTGTTGTAGGGAAAAATTGGCTTTTCGCAAAAACATATTAACCTTACAGCCTCCACCAGCCATATATGCATGTACTGATAGCAATTATTCTGTTCATATTTCTCTTGTGTTACTTTGCCAGCATATTCCATGTGTTGACACGTTTTCGGGCTGCAACGTTCATGTTGCAGACTTTTCAGATGACGAGTAAGGAGCCATAGGTTGTTTTCTTTCACTCAGTGATGCCGTTGGAGTTGATGGACTCACTTTATCTTCCAAGCCTTCCGCTTTTATCGATTTAGATAGCCTTAAGCCATATTTATTGCTTTAAGTTCTCTTTTGAGACATTCGATGTAATAAGTGTGTGATTGCTACTCTGTTATAAATCCTCAAGTACTGTGCGCGTCAGCATTACCGATCCAGGAATGACACTGATGCACAAAGATCGGACTGTTTGAGGTCTGGTCGCTACAAGAAGTGACATTGCCTTTATAGCAATCAATAACAGCCCCTGCAGTATTCAAAAAGGGTCTACCAAGAATAATAGACATACTATCGTCCTTGGGAATATCAAGAATAACAAAGTCCGTTAAAATAGTAATGTTTTCAACCATAACAGGTACATCCTCACAAATACAGACAGGTATAGTAGTTGATTTATCGGCCATTTGCAAAGATATTTCAGTAGGTGTCAGCTTATTCAAATCAACTCTACGATATAAAGAGAGAGGTATAACACTAACACCGGCTCCAAGATCACATAAAGATGTTTTAACATAGTTTCTTTTAATGGAGCATGGTATAGTTGGTACTTCGGGATCTCCTAGTTTCTTTTATATTCCACCTTTAAAAGTATAATTAGCAAGCATGGTGGAAATTTCAGCTTCCGGTATCTTTCTTTTATTTGTGACAATATCTTTCATATACTTAGCATAAGAATTCATTTTAAGCATATTAGTCAAATGCATACGCAAAAAGATAGGTCTAATCATTTCAGGAAAGCGCTCAAAATCCTCATCATCCTTTTTCTTGGATGGTTTAGGAGGAAAAGGCATAGGTTTTTGAACCCATGGTTCTCTTTCTTTACCATGCTTCCTAGCAAAAAAGTCTCTTATCATAACGTTGATTCTTTGATTGTGGGTTATCAAGATCAATAACAGGTTCAATCTCTACATCATTGTTATTGCTAGGTTGAGCATCAACATGAACATCATCATTAACATTATCACTAGGTTCATGTTCATTTCCAGATTGTGTTTCAGCATCGGAAATAGAAATATCATTGGGATTCTCAGGTGTGTCAACAACAGGTTCACTAGAAGCATGCAAAGTCCTATCATATTTCTTTTTCTTCTTTGAAGAAGAACTAGGTGCATCCACATTAATTCTCTGAGAATCTTGCTCAATTCTCTTAGGGTGGCCCTCAGGATACAAAGGTTCCTGAGCCATTTTACCCCCTCTAGTTACAACTCTAATAGCATTATCATTTTTCTTATTATCTAATTCATTGAGCAAATCATTCTGAGCTTTAAATACATGTTCTACTTGAGTGGTAACCATAGAAGCATGTTTACTAATAAGTTTAAGTTCACCTTTAACTCTAGACATATAATCACTCAAGTGTTCAATCATATAAGCATTACGTTTCAATTTTCTACCAACATAGGCATTGAAGTTTTCTTGTTTAACAATAAAATTATCAAACTCATCCAAGCATTGGGTAGCAGACTTATTACGAGGAATATCATCTTCATCAAATCTATAGAGAGAATTTACCTTTACTACCTATGACGGGTTATCAAGACCATGAATTTCTTCAATAGGTGGTAAATTCTTAACATCTTCAACTTTAATACCCTTTTCTTTCATAGATTTCTTTGTCTCTTGCATATCTTCAGGACTGAGAAATAGAATACCCCTTTTCTTCGGAGTTGGCTTAGGAATTGGTCCAGGAAGTGTCCAATTATTATCATTACTCAACATATTATTCAATAGCAATTCAGCTTGATCAACAATTCTTTCCCTAAAAACACAACCAGCACAACTATCCAGGTGGTCTCTGGAAGCATCGTTTAGTCCATTATAAAAGATATCAAGTATTTCATTTTTCTTGAGAGGATGATCAGGCAAAGCATTAAGTAATCGGAGAAGCCTCACCCAAACTTGTGGGAGACTCTCTTCTTCAATTTGCACAAAATTATATATTTCCCTTAAGGCAGCTTGTTTCTTATGAGCGGGGAAATATTTAGGAGAGAAGTAATAAATCATATCCTGGGGACTACACACACAACCGGGATCAAGAGAATTAAACCATATTTTAGCATCACCCTTTAATGAGAACGGAAATAACTTAAGGATATAGTAGTAACGAATTTTTTCCTCATTAGTGAACAGGGTGGCTATATCATGTAATTTAGTAAGATGTGCCACAACAGTTTTAGATTCATAGCCATAAAAAGGATCAGATTCAACCAAAGTAATTAACTCAGGATCGACAGAGAAATCATAATCCTTATTAGAAATACAGATAGGTGAAGTAGCAAAAGTAGGGTCATATTTCATTCTAGCATTCAAAGATTTTTCTTTCAGCTTAGCTAACAGTTTCTTAAGATCATATCTATTATTGCAAGCTACAAGATCTCTAGTAGTTTCTTCATCCATAACATAACCCTCAGGCACAACAGGTAATTCATATCTAGGGGGAGAATCTTCATCATCACTTTCATCAATACTATCAGTTTCAATAATTTCATTCTCTCTAACCCTAGCAAGTTGTTCATCAAGAAATTCGCCTAATGGCATAGTATTATCAAGCATAGAAGTAGTTTCATCATAAGCATCATGCATAG
The DNA here is from genome assembly GCA_034509565.1 of Triticum monococcum. Classification (NCBI taxonomy): domain Eukaryota; kingdom Viridiplantae; phylum Streptophyta; class Magnoliopsida; order Poales; family Poaceae; genus Triticum; species Triticum monococcum. The sequence continues at coordinate 208,257,934 of CM067847.1, read as the reverse complement.
AAGAAGTGGCATCATCGATAACATGCGACATATCAGAATGAATAGAAGGAGTAGATGTCGCAAGTTTACTCATAACAGAAGATGAATCAAGTGCAGAGCTAGATGGCAGTTCCTTACCTCCCCTCATAGTTGAGGGAAAAATCTTGGTTCTTTCATCTTTCAAGTTCCTCATAGTGATCAACAGATATAAATCCCAAGTGACTCAAAGAATAGAGCTATGCTCCCCGGCAACGGCGCCAGAAAATAGTCTTGATAACCCACAAGTATAGGGGATCGCAACAGTTTTTGAGGGTAGAGTATTCAACCCAAATTTATTGATTCGACACAAGGGGAGCCAAAGAATATTCTCAAGTATTAACAGCTGAGTTTTCAATTCAACCGCACCTGAAAGACTTAATATCTGCAGCAAAGTATTTAGTAGCAAAGTAATATGGAAGTAATGGTAACGGTGACAAAAGTAACAGTAGTAGTTTTGTAGTGATTGTAACAGTGGCAACGGAAAAGTAACTAAGCAAAGATCAATATGTGAAAAGCTCATAGGCAATGGATCAGTGATGGATAATTATGTCAGATGTGATTCCTCATGCAACAGTTATAACATAGGGTGACACAGAACTAGCTCCAGTTCATCAATGTAGCGTAGGCATGTATTCCGAATATAGTCATACGTGCTTATGGAAAAGAACTTGCATGACATCTTTTGTCCTACCCTCCCGTGGCAGCGGGGTCCTATTGGAAACTAAGAGATATTAAGGCCTCCTTTTAATAAAGTACCGGACCAAAGCATTAAAACTCAGTGAATACATGAACTCCTCAAACTACGCTCATCATCGGGAGTGGTCCTGATTATTGTCACTTCGGGGTTACCGGATCATAACACATAGTAGGTGACCATTGACTTGCAAGATAGGATCAAGAACTCACATATATTCATGAAAACATAATAGGTTCAGATCTGAAATCATGGCACTCGGGCCATAGTGACAAGCATTAAGCATAGCAAAGTCATAGCAACATCAATCTCACAACATAATGGATACTATGGATCAAACCCTAACAAAACTAACTCGATTACATGATAAATCTCATCCAACCCATCACTGTCCAGCAAGCCTACGATGGAATTACTCACGCACGACGGTGAGCATCATGAAATTGGTGATGGAGGAAGGTTGATGATGACGATGGCGTCGGATTCCCCTCTCCGGAGCCCCGAACGGACTCCAGACCAGCCCCCGGGAGAGATTAGGGCTTGGCGGCGGCTCCGTATCGTAAAATGCAATGAATCCTTCTCTCTGATTTTTTTTCTCCCCGAATGTGAATATATAGAGTTGGAGTTGATGTCGGTGGAGTCTCAGGGGGCCCACAAGACAAGGGGCGCGCCCCGGGGGTGTGTGTGATAACCCGCAAGTATAGGGGATCACAGCAGTTTTCAAGGGTAAAGTATTCAACCCAAATTTATTGATTCAACACAAGGGGAGCCAAAGAATACTCTCAAGTATTAGCAGCTGAGTTGTCAATTCAACCACACCTGGAAACTTAATATCCGCAACAAAGTGTTTAGTAGCAAAGTAATATGATAGTAGTGGTAACGGTAGCAAAAGGTAACAGTAGTAAAAGTAATGTTTTTGGTGTTTTGTAGTGATGATAGCAATAGCAGCGGAAATTAAATAAGCGAAGAACAATACATGGAAAGCTCGTAGGCAATGGATCGGTGATAGAGAATTATGCCGGATGCGGTTCATCATGTAACAGTCATAACCTAGGGTGACACAGAACTAGCTCCAGTTCATTGATGTAATGTAGGCATGTATTCCGAACATAGTCATACGTGCTTATGGAAAAGAACTTGCATGACATCTTTTGTCCTACCCTCCCGTGGCAGCGGGGTCCTTACGGAAACTAAGGGATATTAAGGCCTCCTTTTAATAGAGTACTGGAACAAAGCATTAACACATAGTGAATACATGAACTCCTCAAACTACGGTCATCACCGGTAAGTATCCCGATTATTGTCACTTCAGTGTTAACGGATCATAACACATAATAGGTGACTATAGACTTGCAAGATAGGATCAAGAACACTCATATATTGATGAAAACATAATAGGTTCAGATCTAAAATCATGGCACTCGGGCCCTAGTGAGAAGCATTAAGCATAGCAAAGTCATAGCAACATCAATCTCAGAACATAGTCGATACTAGGGATCAAACCCTAACAAAACTAACTCAATTACATGATAGATCCCATCCAACCCATCACCGTCCAGCAAGCCTACGATGGAATTACTCATGCACGGCGGTGAGCATCATGAAATTGGTGATGGAGGATGGTTGATGATGACAATGGCGACGAATTCCCCTCTCCGGAGCCCCGAACGGACTCCAGATTAGCCCTCCCGAGAGGTTTTAGGGCTTGGCGGCGGCTCCGTATCGTAAAACGCGATGAATTCTTCTCTCTGATTTTTCTCTCCCCTAAACACAATATATAGAGTTGGAGTTGGAGTCGGGGAGGCAACAGGGGGCCCACGAGGTAGGGGCGCGCCCCCACCCTCATGGAGAGGTGGTGGCCCCCCTGGCCTTCATCTTTTGCAGGTATTTTTTATATTTTCCAAAAAGTTGCTCCATGAAGTTTCAGGTCATTCCGAGAACGTTTGTTTCTGCACATAAATAACACCATGGTAATTCTGCTGAAAACAGCATCAACCCGGGTTAGTTCCATTCAAATCATGCAAGTTAGAGTCCAAAACAAGGGCAAAAGTGTTTGGCAAAGTAGATACGACGGAGACGTATCAGTGTGCCCCCCACCCTCGTGGACAGGGTGTGGGCCCATTGATGTTGATTCTTTCGCCAATATTTTTTTATAAATTCTAAAAATATTCTTCGTGAAGTTTCAGGTCATTCCGAGAACTTTTATTTCTGCACAAAAATAACACCATAGCGATTCTGCCAAAAACAGCGTTAGTCCGGGTTAGTTCCATTCACATCATGCAAGTTAGAGTCCAAAACAGGGTCAAAAGTGTTTGTAAAAGTAGATACGATGGAGACGTATCATATGTTGAGTTGGCATAGATCTATATTAGGATTTGTCACTCTGATTGTCGGAGAGGTATCTCTGGGCCCTCTCGGTAATGCACATCACTATAAGCCTTGCAGGCAATGTGACTAATGAGTTTGTTGCAGGATGATGCATTACAGAACGAGTAAAGAGACTTGCCGGTAATGATATTGAACTAGGTATGATGATACCGACGATCGAATCTCGGGCAAGTAACATACCGATGACAAAGGGAACAACGTATGTTGTTATGCGGTTTGGCCGGTAAAGATCTTCGTAGAATATGTAGGAACCAATATGAGCATCCAGGTTCCGCTATTGGTTATTGACCCGAGATGAGTCTTGGTCGTGTCTACATAGTTCTCGAACCCGTAGGGTCCACACGCTTAACGTTCGATCACGATATGTATTGTGAGTTATGTGATTTGATGTACCGAAGGTTGTTCGGAGTCCCGGATGTGATCACGGACATGACGAGGAGTCTCTAAATGGTGGAGACATAAAGATTAATACATTGGAAGGTTATGTTTGGACACTGGAAATGTTTCAGATAGGTTCGAGCATTTTACGGAGTACCGGGGGGTTACCAGAACCCCTCGGGGGGTTAATGGGCCTTCATGGGCCCTAGTGGAAGAGAGGAGGAGGCGGCCAAGTGGAGGCGCGCGTGTGACGCCCCGAGACCGACGCTCCAGAAGACTTCCATATATTTCGTGATCACCATGTGTTTCATTTTGCTTGCTCTATTTATTTTGTATCGCATCATGTCATTTCATTTTTTAAACTCAACTAAATTAATTGCATAGATTTTTGATCTATTTAAATTAAGGGAATTCACATGGTGACTTCTCTCTATAACATATCCTCCCAATATTAGGGAGCTATATCAAATATTCCATTGATTTGGAATTAACCATAACACGCGTGCAAAAATAACCCCATGCCTTTTCTGCTTCGAGTTGATCCCCAAACCTTGCCGACAATTCCATCTCCATTTATTGAGGCTCCTCCAAAAGTCTCAACATTTTTGAACACTTCTCAAACCCGTCCTAGTTCAAACCATTTGGATTAAATTCAAAGGAATTTGAATTTAATCTTTCATTCATGCCCACTCCTATTTTTCTTGGATCAAGCTCCTTTTTGTGAGTCCAAGAAAATAAATCCCATGCTCAAATTATTTTCCCTAACTTTCTCTTTCCTTTTCTTCTCGCTAATACATTTCTGCTAAAGAATAAAAGGGAGGGAGAGAGAGCTTGCGCCCGCTGGTCTCCTGGGCCTCCAAACCTCCCGCGTCGGCCCACCTAGGCCACCCGCACCCAGGCCGGCCCAACCACCCCCTCCTAACCCTAGGCATCGACCCCCTCCTCTCGTTCTCTCCCTCTGCCCGTCGTCGTCTGCTCGATCCCCATCTCCCTATGCTCGATCCCCTCTCCCTCTTCCTCGGTCACTCGTCTCCCTCTCCTCCCTCGCACCACCACCATGCTCAGTAGAGGAGCTCCTGCGCCCGATCCATGGCCTCTCCCTTCCTCCTTGTCGCCTGACTCTCTTCCTGCACCCGTCGCCTGCCTCTCTTCCTGCACCCGTCGTCGCCACCCCAAGTCGCTCCCTTGCCTTCCCTCGTCGTCCCGACCAGCAGCAGGTCGCCGGAGACCTCGCCGTCCTACCTCCTAGTTTGCCATCGCCGCCGCCCGTTCGTCGCCTCCGCCGCAAGAGCCTCGTGCCCGACCCCTCGCCGAGGCCATGGATGCTCGCGGCCCCGCCTTATGCATCGACCACCATTGCCGTGGCCGCTCCGTGCTTCTCCACCATCCGACGTCGCCGCCAGCGTGCTCCGCCAGGATCCGGTGGATCTCGGCTTCCCCTGCGGCTCTGCCGCCCTGCCATGTTCTCGGAGCCGCGGCGCCCTGCTTGCGTCGAGCTGCTACATCTGCCGCTGCAGTCCCGCTTTGCTCATTGACTAATTCAACCCTCCGCGTGGGCCCCGCATTGCCTCTGCCAGCCCCGTGGTGCTGCTTGCATCCGCCAAACTCCTTTGTCCCGATTTGTCGCCTCAGCCTACATGCACATGTGATGCTTGTTGCTGTTTGAGCCGATGTCCGCCAAGTTCGACTACGTTTTGCTGCCCGGGTCGAGACCGCCAAGTACCATGACGAACCGTGAAGTCCCATAAGGGCATCTCCAGCCATTCGGCCCCCCAGGGCGCCTAAATAGAGCGGTCTGGGGGCGTGCCGGCGCTAGTTCGGCCCCTGGGGCGACCTAGCGCCCAGTCACGCCCCCACGCGCCGGCCCCAGGATGCAGGAAATTTAAACTTGGTCGTTCCCGCTCACAAAAGACGTCGCAAATCCGGCGATTGGACATAGTCTGCGTTACAAAAAACAAGGCTCGCGTGCGCAATGATTCACTCGGCGGGGTCGGCTCCAGGCGTTGGCGGAGTCGGCGTGCGTGGGCTCGGCGGTGTCGGAGCTGCTTTGGTGCTGGGCTGTGTCGGCGCGGCTTCGGCACTGCTGGGCGGCGACGTAGAGGCGTCGTTTGGGATTGGCGTCCGGGTGGTCGTGGGCGTCGTCGGCGTTGCCGTCGGCAGCTCGTTCAGGATGAGGCCGCGCTGCACCAGGTACCACGCCTTGAGCTTCTCGTCGTTGCTCTGGAGCATGTCCACCCTGCTCATCAGAAAGGCCATGTCGGTGTTCCTCTTCGCGGCGACGTTCATCTGGAGCAGGTCGAGTTTGATGGCGTTGTTCTTCATCAGCGACGACCACCGCGCCTCGGTCTTCTCTTCGCGCAGGACGGCCCGAGCCTGCGCGTCGGCGAGGCAATGCTCGATGGACTCCTGCACTCGCGCGGTTGCCGCGTCGACGTTTTTCCCCTTCTTCGCCAACTTGTGGCCGTCCGGCCGCCCCTCTGACGCGCTCGGAGTCGGCGCGTCCGGCTTGTATGTCTCCTTGGCCTTGTCGAGGGCACGCCGGACTTCCGCCCACTTCTCGCACTTGTCAATGCGCTTGTAGACGTGGAGGTGCTTGAAGTCGGCGTCTTGGTTGTCGCCCCGATACATGGCGAACATACGCAGCAGCTGATCCTCAACGCTGGCGCCGCTCTTCGGGCGAGCCGCGACCTCCTCGACGATTCCATGCCATTTGTTGCACACCAACTGGACACGGCCCCAATGGTTCGCCATCGCCTTGGAGCCGCGCTGCATGTACACGCCTTTGAATTAGGGGTCGACGAGCTTCCGTTCGTCGAACTCGGCCTTGATGCAGTCCCAGTACGTCTCCAAGCTCTGGTTCACGCCGGTGGTCGGGTCGAGGCAGACGACTTTCCATGCTTCGGCGAGGCATTCCTCCTTCTTGGACGTCCACTTGATGCGCGGTTCGCCTGACCTGGCCGCCCGCTTCTTCTTCTTCTGGCGCCTCTTCGTCGGAACAGGAGCCGGCTCATCCTCCTCCTTCTCCTCCTCCTCCTCATTGGGTTCCTGCGCGTCCTCGACGTAGCCGAGCTCGGCCTCCATGTCGCCGCTGAGATCCACTACCTCATCCTGGGTGGCGAACCCGGGAGAGACGGCGACCGCGGTCGATCCTGTCGCGATGATGTCGTCCATGTTGGCTCCCATGTCGTCGGCGTCGCCGAGGTGTGAGAAGGGCAGAGGTCCACGGTAGAGATGGGGCGTCGGCGTGGATGGGTAGGAGGCGGGCGGCGAGTAGTTGTATGGAGGGTACTGCACGCCGACGAAGGCGAGCGAGGGTGTGCGCGTAGCGGGGTGACCATGAGGGAAGATCACGTTCGGGTTGAACCCACCATGCGCGTCACCGTCGGCGTAGCCGGGCGACGATGAACCCCATGGAGATCCGGCACCTTGCTGTCCCCAGGGCGCGTACTAGGCGTGGCTGACGACGGGTGGATTCATCCCCGCCTGGTCGATCGATGAGGAAGACGCCGCCAAGCGTGCCGCGTTGTCGCGGGCCTTCTTGGCGATGGCTCTGTTCCGCCTGTCGGCGGTGACTGCTTCGCGCCGCTGGACTTCCACCCTCCACTCGGCGTTCGGCATGCCCGGCGGCTTCGATGGCGGCGCCCTCGGCTTCCTCTGCTTCGGCTGGACCACGGCGCCAGTCGCGTTTGCCGCCGTGCGCGGCATGGTGTACTTCTTTGGCGGCATGGCGGCGACTAGAAGGCGAGTGGGAGGGGGTTTGGCGGGAGGAAGGGGGAGAATGGCAGGAGGAAGGCGAGCGAGCGGGAGAGATGCGAGGGAAAAGCGTCAACAAACGGCGGGAAAATGCCCTCGGATCGCTTCCAGGGCGGGCCCACGCGCCTTTTTCGCTTGCGCCAGCTCCCCAAGTGCCCCCCAGGGCGCCGGGTTCGGCCTGGGTCCGCCGGCACCAGTTTTGGCCTGAGACGGCGAAAAACGGCCTTCTGGGGGCGCGACTGGGGCCTTTTTTTGGCGCCGGCGTGGCAAAATCGCCTGGGGAGGCCCTGTTGGGGGCGCGGCTGGAGATGCCCTAAGATATCTAGTACCGCGACGACCCCAGACACTGGATTCGTCAAGTTCCTCCTCGACTACTCGTGTACGACTATGTGGTTGCACCAAGTACCCTCGGATACACCAAGTTCAACTAGCGTCGCAAGAACGAGACGACGAGAGTCCGAAGACCCCAAATACCATGACAATTGATGCATAGTACCACTACCCTCATTGTGTACAACTACCATCGACCCCAAGTTACTCGGATTCGTCAAGTTCCTATCCGAAACGAACATGTACCACTTCCATCGCCGGGGACCGACAGTACCACTACTAAACACTGCACCCGTGTACGACTACTTCCACTACGAACTCGATCCGCTTCAAAATGCATGCTTCGAAGGTATAACGCCGAGACGACCACCCGTAAACCGTATGCATGTGATGTGTGTATGGGATGGTTGCATGTATCTGTTGCTCGCCGTGCATGATGTATCGCTTGCGCGTTACCCGTTTCCGAGCCATCGACACATGGGAACCCGGTAACCGGGAGAACCCCACTATTCATCGCATAACACGCTCCCATCACACTTTTTTTGGCATCGGCATTTCAATCGAGTTGCTGGAACTGGAATGTTGACGTGGCACCATTTCCATTGTCATTGCCGTGGCACCCCTTTCGTTTCCGCCACAATGACAAATGCTTCATAACATGCTCATGTAACATTTTCATAAAATTGCATAAAACTTGTACATGTCATCTGCATCATGATAATAACATTTAAAATGTTTAAAATTGTTGTTTGCATTAAATTGCTAAATGCATATGGGGATTTTTCGGAATTATTGTTGTTGTTTCCGGCCTCATTTAAAATGCCTAAATGTGTAGTTTACTTATGCTTCACCTCTTGCCATGTTAACCAACATTTAATATTGTTGAGTGCCTAACCGGGAGTGAACTAAATAATCGAATATGGTGTTTTGTCATCATGCATCTTGTTACATGTTGAGCTCCACTTAACTTGTAGTTTTGTTTGTGCACTTTGCCATGCCATGCATATTTAAACCGGACATGCATCATCCTTGGTTGTGCATCATGCCATGTTTATGCTTGTGTGTTTACCATGTTGCTTCTTTCTTTCCGGTTTGCTTCTCTCGTTAGCTTCGGTTTCGTTCCGGAGTTGTGAGGATTCGTTCGACTATGTCCGTTTGCCTTTTTCATGGACTCGTTCTTCTTCCTTGCGGGATCTCAGGCAAGATGACCATACCCTCGATATCACTTCTATCTTTGCTTGCTAGTTGTTCGCTCTATCGCCATGTCGCGCTACCTACCACTTGTTATATCAAGCCTCCCATATTGCCATGTCAAGCCTCTAACTCACCTTCCTGGCAAACCGTTGTTTGGCTATGTGTCGGAGTAATCGACCACGGGTACCCCGAGGACGGCAAGACAATATTTCAAGACATCGGGGCTAGCAAAGCCCCTCAGTCTGACTGTCCGGCCGCTCCTGCCGGCTGCCTACTGCGCCAACCAGCCGGCTGCTGACTGCGCCAACCAGCCAGCTGCCGACTGCAACCCGACCTGACACCGACAAGACCCCGACATGGCGGCCATACCGCGGACGAGACGGCTGTACCTCATGTCATCATGTATAGTGTCACTTGTCCCCTAGCACTATTTATGAAGTGACCCAGGGGACAAGCATGACACCCCATCATGCCCCCTTGTTCCCATGCCACTACCTAGCTTACTTCCTAAGCTACCCACATAGCTTACATATCAAGCTAGCTCCACACTATATATATGGGCTCACATCCATCCATCCAGGGAGGATGAATTCCCTCATGCATGCATACATGCCACTCACGGTGGAGCACTCTCATGCTCACTTGCTAGCTAGCTCATACACCCATATAAGACATATGCAAAACCAGATGCCTATGGCACTAAGCTCAGATACAGCTCCAGGAGCAACTCTATACCAGATAGTTATACCAGATATACTCAGACATGCAGGAGTAGGGGTGTTATCTCTCCGGGGAGCCCCGAACCTGGGTAAACTAGCGCGTGCTACTCGCATACCCGCTCCCGGTCCTATCAGCAGCAGTCTTACCCTCACACTAAGCCCTTGTGGCATCTGTCGACTCGCAAGCCCCCCGTGAGAAATACCACGATAGTTGGCGCCCACCATGGGGCGGTACTACTACTACGCTACCACGTTGCTGCTAGTTTCGCAGTCCGGGCGGGACCATCTTCATCATCTCCGCCGCGGCGTCGTGCCGTCTATCCGGTAACGCTCGGGGGCTCGACTTCGACCCGCCCCCGGAGCGGCCGTGCGGGACGGCGCGTCCTCGCCATCGGCCTCGCCATCTTCGTCAGCACCGGCACGGCGTCGCCGCCGTCTCTCCGGTGGCGCTCGGGGTCCCGACATCGACACGACCCCGGGGCGGCTGCGCGTGACGGCGCGTCCTCGCCGTCGGTCTCAGCATCAAGCGCCTTCTCCACGCCCGCGTGCGCTGCTACTCGCCTGCCTTTTTTGTTCGCCATACACGTCCCAGATGCAGGCCATACATTGCACGTACACTGCTTGGCTACTACTCATACTCAAGTTAGATACAAGCCAGATATTGCTCATACTCTACCAATACATCAGTCAGGAAACAGAGACTAAGCTCGCCGCACACTAATACACAAGAAAGCTCGTGTTGATTCGATGCCAACCACCGCGCGGGCACTGCTCTGCCTTGCGCCCGAGCTCCTCCCTGCTCGTGGACGCCTGCATCTCCATGGTGTTGCGGACCCGCCGCTGCTCCCGTCGGCCTCGCACGCTATGCCTCGCCTCCGCTGACTCGCGCCCGAGGGCCTTGTTCGATGCCGCTTCTGCCATCCCCCGCGGCCGGGCTCTCCGCCCCGCGCCATCCGGCCTCCGTCGCTCCCTGCCGGGTCCCCCCGGCTCGGCCGGCTCCCGAGCACCGCCACTTCCGCACCGGCTCCGCCCCTGCCGAGACGCCTCGCCCGCCCACCAGCTTTCGTGAGCCGGCTTCGCCTCACCTCGGCCGCCTTCGCGCCGACCTGGCCCCCGTTCCGGGCTGCCTCCTCGCGGCCGCGCCGGCTCCTCCCGCAACCCGGCTCCGCCTCCGGCCGCCTCCCTGCCCCGGCTTGCCACCTACGACCTCGCCCGCGCCCGAGAGCTCCGTGCCCGCTCGCCTCCTCGCCTAGCCGGCTTCCCGCACGCTGGCTGGCTGGTTCGTCGCCACACCCGCCTGCCCCTGCTGGCCCGCTGCCGGGTCGCCGCCAGCCGGCTCCGCACACGTGCGCGGGTTCCCCCTTCGGCCGGCTGCGCTGGCGGAAAAGAAAGAAAGGAAGGAAAAGAGGGCCGGCTGATAAAGTCAAAGGCCGGGTGCTAGATGCCGGCTAAAAAAAGAAGAAGAAGGGTGGAGGTTCCGGCTCTGCAAACTGCAGTCCAGCGGAGTGCTCTGGTCAACAGCCCGCGTTGCCGCTCGGCCGGCTGTTTCGTCTGCCCGCTTCGCTGCCTGGCCGACCGACGAGCTGGTCCGGCTGCGCGCAGCCGGCTGACGAGAAAAAGAGAGAAGACAAAGTAGTTGCCGGGAGATCCGGCCCGACTGCTCAGCAGTCGGCCCAAATCTCGGGGGCTACACCCAGCGGGTGCCCTGACGCGCTCCCGCGAAGATGAAGACAAAGTAGTTGCCGGGAGATCCGTCCCGACTGCTCAGCAGTCGGCCCGAATCTCGGGGGCTACACCCAGCGGGTGCGCTGACGCGCCCCCGCGAAGAAGAAGACAAAGTAGTTGCCGGGAGATCCGGCCCGACTGCTCAGCAGTCGACCCAGATCTCGGGGGCTACACCCAGCGGGTGCGCTGACACGCCCCCGCGAAGAAGAAGACAAAGTAGTTGCCGGGAGATCCGGCCCGACTGCTCAGCAGTCGGCCCAGATCTCAAGGGCTACACCCAGCGGGTGCGCTGACGCTCCCCCGTGAAGAAGAAGACAAAGTAGTTGCCGAGAGATCCGTCCCGACTGCTCAGCAGTCGGCCCAGATCTCGGGGGCTACACCCAGCGGGTGCGCTAACGCGCCCTCGCGAAGAAGAAGGCAAAGTAGTTGCCAGGAGATCCGGCCCGACTGCTCAGCAGCCGGCCCGGAGGCTCGAAGGCTTCATCCAGCAGGTGCGCCGACGCGCTCCGCAAGCGTCGAGTCGCGTCGGCTGTCTTCGACGACCGCGACTACACGAAAATCAACGTGAGCTCCTCACCCGCATATTTTTTGCACCACGCAAGTATGGATAACCATGAGCGATGCTCGGGGGCTGTCTCTGCATTTTATTACAGTAGCATCACTGTTCGCCCCGACGCCAGCCAGAGTTGGCCCGGGGGCTGGTCGCTTGGCGTGAGACGTTAGTTCCCGCAGACGGCTTAGTACCGTGCGCGTACCAAAGGCTCACTCTTAGTCACAGACCGCAGAGCGGCTGTCCGACTAGCAAGAGTGAACGCTGGAGGCCACCCATGCGAAAAACGCCCGGGAAGAAAAACGTTCGGGCGACCCGACCGTTTCCTTTACAAGTATCTACTCGGTTGAATCTGCTCCCAGACTCCGAGTACTGTACACTCCACTTCGCAGCCCACTCTTAGCCACAGACCGCAGAGCGGCTGTCCGGCAAGCAAGAGCACAAACCAAAAAGCGGAGGGAACACGAAAAAGATTAAGGAGGCTCGGACGAAAGCGAGTCGGCACCCTCCGCATAAAACTTGCAATGATAAAAGCAAACATTTGATATATCCGCATGGACTAACTTTGTCTTTTTTCATGATCATTTCCATGAACACTCGCCAAAAAACCTCCGCCCAACTTTGCCAAGTTGCCCAGAGGCTTGGGGGCTACTATCGGAGTAATCGACCACGGGTACCCCGAGGACGGCAAGACAATATTTCAAGACATCGGGGCTAGCAAAGCCCCTCAGGCCGACTGTCCGACCGCTCCTGTCGGCTGCCGACTGCGCCAACCAGCCGGCTGCCGACTGCGCCAACCAGCCGGTTGCCGACTGCGCCAACCAGCCGGTTGCCGACTGCGCCAACCAGCCGGCTGCCGACTGCAACCCGACCCGACACCGACAAGACCCCGACGTGGCGACCATACCGCGGACGAGACGGATGTACCTCATGTCATCATGTATAGTGTCACTTGTCCCCTAGCACTATTTATGAAGTGACCCAGGGGACAAGCATGACACCCCATCATGCCCCCTTGTTCCCATGCCACTACCTAGCTTACTTCCTAAGCTACCCACATAGCTTAGATATCAAGCTAGCTCCACACTATATATATGGGCTCACATCCATCCATCCAGGGAGGATGAATTCCCTCACGCATGCATACATGCCACTCACGGTGGAGCACTCTCATGCCCACTTGCTAGCTAGCTCATACACCCATATAAGACATATGCAAAGCCAGATGCCTATGGCACTAAGCTCAGATACAGCTCCAGGAGCAACTCTGTACCAGATAGATATACCAGATATACTCAGACATGCAGGAGTAGGGGTGTTATCTCTCCGGGGAGCCCCGAACCTAGGTAAACTAGCGCGTGCTACTCGCATACCCGCTCCCGGTCCTATCAGCAGCAGTCTTACCCTCACACTAAGCCCTTGTGGCATCTGTCGACTCGCAAGCCCCCCGCGAGAAATACCACGACACTATGTTACCGCTTTTGCTCAGCCCCTCTTATAGCGTTGCTAGTTGCAGGTGAAGTTGAAGTTTGTTCCATGTTGGAACATGGATATGTTGGGATATCACAATATCTCTTATTTTAATTTAATGCATCTATATACTTGGTAAATGGTGGAAGGCTCGGCCTTATGCCTGGTGTTTTGTTCCACTCTTGCCGCCCTAGTTTCCGTCATACCGGTGTTATGTTCCTTGATTTTGTGTTCCTTATACGGTTGGGGTTATGGGACCCCCTTGACAATTCCCTTTGAATAAAACTCCTCCAGCAAGGCCCAAACTTGGTTTTACATTTGCCTCACCTAAGCCGTTACCTTGGGTTTCTGGTGCCCGAGGGTCATCTTATTTTAACCCCCCGGGGCCAGTGCTCCTCTGAGTGTTGGTCCAAACTAAAGCCCTTTGCAGCGCCACCTCAGGGGAACTTGAGGGCTGGTTTTAGTTGTACAAATTGCTCATCCGGTGTGCCCTGAGAACGAGATGTTCGGGAACGTAGCAGAAATTCAAAATTTTCCTACGTGTCACCAAGATCTATCTATGGAGAAACCAGCAACGAAGGGAAGGAGAGTGCATCTACATACCCTTGTAGATCGCTAAGCGGAAGCGTTCAAGTGAACGGGGTTGATGGAGTCGTTCTCGTCGTGATCCAAATCACCGATGATCCTAGTGCTGAACGGACGACACCTCCGTGTTCAACACACGTACAGCCCGGTGACGTCTCCCATGCCTTGATCCAGCAAGGAGAGAGGGAGAGGTTGAGGAAGACTCCATCCAGCAGCACCACGACGGCGTGGTGGTGGTGGAGGAGCGTGGCAATCCTGCAGGGCTTCGCCAAGCACCACGGGAGAGGAGAATGACTTGGGAGAGGGGGAGGGCTGCGCCAGAACATAGGTGCAGCTGCCCTCCCACCCCTACATATATATATAGGGGCAAGGGAGAGGGGGGCCGGCCCCCTCAGATCCCATCTGAGGAGGGGCGGCGGCCAAGGGGGGTTGCCTTGCCCCCCAAGGCAAGGGGGGGCGCCCCCTTTTAGGGTTCCCCCAAAACCCTAGGCGCATGGGCCCTAGGGGGGAGGCGCCCAGCCCACTAAGGGGCTGGTCCCTCTCCACATACAACCCATAGGGCCCTCCGGGGCAGGTGGACCCTCCCGGTTGACCCCCGGAACCCCTTCGGTGGTCCTGATACAATACCGGCAACCCCCCGAATTATTCCGGTGACCGTATGATGACTTCCCATATATAAATCTTTACCTCCAGGCCATTCCGGAACTCCTCGTGACGTCCAGGATCTCATCTGGGACTCCGAACAACATTCAGTAACCACATACAAACTTCCTTTATAACCCTAGCGTCATCGATCCTTAAGTGTGTAGACCCTACGGGTTCGGGAAGCATGCAGACATGACCGAGACGTTCTCCGGTCAATAACCAACAGCGGGATCTGGATACCCATGTTGGATCCCACATGTTCCACGATGATCTCATCGGATGAACCATGATGTCAAGGACTTAATCAATCCCGTATACAATTCCCTTTGTCTAGCGGTATTGTACTTGCCCAAGATTCGATCATCAGTATCCCGATACCTTGTTCAATCTCATTACTGGCAAGTCTCTTTTACTCGTTCCGTAACACATCATCCTGTGATCAACTCCTTGGTCACATTGTGCACATTATGATGATGTCCTACCGAGTGGGCCCAGAGATACCTCTCCATTTACACGGAGTGACAAATCCCAGTCTCGATTCGTGCCAACCCAACAGACACTTTCGGAGATACCTGTAGTGTACCTTTATAGACACCCAGTTACGTTGTGACGTTTGGCACACCCAAAGCACTCCTACGGTATCCGGGAGTTGCACAATCTCATGGTCTAAGGAAATGATACTTGACATTAGAAAAGCTTTAGCATACGAACTACATGATCTTGTGCTAGGCTTAGGATTGGGTCTTGTCCATCACATCATTCTCCTAATGATGTGATCCCGTTATCAATGACATCCAATGTCCATGGTCAGGAAACCGTAACCATCTATTGATCAACGAGCTAGTCAACTAGAGGCTTACTAGGGACATGGTGTTGTCTATCCACACATGTATCTGAGTTTCCTATCAATACAATTCTAGCATGGATAATAAACAATTATCATGAACAAGGAAATATGATAATAACTAATTTATTATTGCCTCTAGGGCATATTTCCAACAGTCTCCCACTTGCACTAGAGTCAATAATCTAGTTCACATCGCTATGTGATTAACACTCAAGGTCACATCCCCATGTGACTAACACCCAAGAGTTCTGGGTTTGATCATGTCATGCTTGTGAGAGAGGTTTTAGTCAACGGGTCTGCAACATTCAGATCCATATGTACTTCGCAAATTTCTATGTCATCTTGTAGATGCAGCTACCACGTTCTATTTGGAGCTACTCCAAATAACTGTTCTACTATACGAATCCAGTTTACTACTCAGAATAATCTGGATTAGTGTCAAAGTTTGCATCGGCGTAACCCTTTACGATGAACTCTTTTACCACCTCCATAATCGAGAAAATTCCTTAGTCCACTAGTTACTAAGGATAACTTTGACCGCTGTCCTGTGATCCATTCTTGGATCACTCTTGTACCCCTTGACTGACTCATGGCAAGGCACACTTCAGGTGCGGTACACAGCGTAGCATACTGTAGAGCCTATGTCTTAAGCATAGGGGACGACCTTCATCCTTTCTCTCTATTATGCCGCGGTCAGGTTTCGAGTCTTACTCAATGTTCACACCTTATAACACAGCCAAGAACTCCTTCTTTGCCGATCCATTTTGAACTCCTTCAAAATCTTGTCACGGTATGTATTCATTTGAAAGTACTATTAAGCGTTTTGATCTATCCTTATAGATCTAAATGCTCAATACTCAAGTAGCCTAATCCAGGTTTTCCATTGAAAAACACTTTTCAAATAACTCTGTTTCCAGAAAATCTACATCATTCCCGATCAACAATATGTTAACAACATATACTCATCGGAAATTCTATAGTGCTCCCACTCACTTCTTTGGAAATACAAGTTTCTCATAAACTTTGTATAAACCCAAAAATTCTTTGATCATCATCAAAACATGCATTCCAACTCCGAGATGCTCACTCCAGTCCTTAGAAGGATTGCTGGAGCTTTGCATACTTATTAGCATCTTTCAGGATTGACAAAACCTTCCGGTTGTATCACATACAACCTTTCCTCAAGAAAATCGTTGAGGAAACAATGTTTTGACATCCTATCTGCAAGATTTCATAAATAATGCAGTAATCACTAATATAATTCCAACAGACTCTTAGCATCGCTACGAGTGAGAAAGTCTCATCGTAGTCAACTCCTTGAACTTGTCGGAAAACATCTTAACAACAAGTCGAGCTTTCTTAATGGTGATACTTACCATCATTGTCCGTCTTCCTTTTAAAATCCATATGTACCTAACAGCCTTACGACCATCAAGTAGTTCTTCCAAAGTCTACACTTTGTTTTCATATATGGATCCTCTCTCGGATTATATGGCCTCGAGCCATTTTGGAATCCAGGCCCACCATCGCTTCTCCATAGCTTGTAGGTTCATTGTTGTCTAGCAACATGACTTCCAAGACAGGATTACGTACCACTCTGAAGTAGTACGCACCCATGTCATCCCACGAGGTTTGGTAGTGACTTGATCTGAAGTTTCATGATCACTATCATAAGCTTCCACTTCAATTGGTGTAGGTGCCACAGGAACAACTCCCTATGCCCTGCCACACGCTAGTTGAAGAGACGGTTCAATAACCTCATCAAGTCTCCATCATCCTCCCACTCAATTCTTTCGAGAGAAACTTTTTCTCGAGAAAGGACCCGATTCTAGAAACAATCCCTTATTGCTTTCGGATCTGAGACAGGAGGTATACCCAACTGTTTTGGGTGTCCTATGAAGATGCATTTATCCGCTTTGGGTTCGAGCTTATCAGCCTGAAACTTTTTCACATAAGCGTTGCAGCCCCAAACTTTTAATAAATGACAGCTTAGATTTCTCTCAACCATAGTTCATATGGTGTCATCTCATCGGAATTGCGTGGTGCCCTATTTAAAGTGAATGTGGTTGTCTCTAATGCCTAACCCATAAACTATCGTGGTAATTCGATAAGAGACATCATGGTATGCATCATATCCAATAGGGTGCAGTTATGATGTTCGGACACACCATCACACTATGGTGTTCCAGGCTGTATTAGTTGTGAAACAAGTTCCACAATGTCTTAATTCTGTGCCAAACTCGTAATTCAGATATTTATCTCTATGATCATATCATAGATCTTTTATCCTCTTCTCACGACGATCTTTCAACTTCACCCTGAAATTACTTGAACCTTTCAATAATTCAGACTCGTGATTCATCAAGTAAATATACTCAACATCTACTCAAATCATCTGTGAAGTAAGAACATAACGATATCCACTACACGCCTCAGCACTCATTGGACTGCACACATCAAAATGTATTACTTCCAACAAGTTGCTTTCTAGTTCCATTTTACTGAAAACGAGGCTTTCAGTCATCTTGCCCATGTGGTATGATTTGCATGTCTCAAGTGATTCAAAATCAAGCGAGTCCAAACGTTCCATCTTACTGGAGTTTCTTCATGCGTATACACCAACAGACATGGTTCACATGTCTCAAACTTTTCAAAACGAGTGAGCTCAAAGATCCATCAACATGGAGCTTTTTCATGCATTTTATACCGATATGACTTACGTGGCAGTGCCACAAGTAGGTGGTACTATCATTACTATCTTATATCTTTTGGCATGAACATGTGTATCACTACGATCGAGATTCAATAAACCATTCATTTTAGGCGCAAGACCATCGAAGGTATTATTCAAATAAACAGAGTAACCATTATTCTCCTTAAATGAATAACCGTATTGCGATAGACATAATCCAATCATGTCTATGCTCAACGCAAACACCAATCTTGATGGTAGAGGGAGCGTGCGATGCTTGATTACATCAAGCTTGGAAAAACTTCCAACACATATTGCCAGCTCACCTTTAGCTAGTCTCCGTTTACTCCGCAGCCTTTTATTTTGAGTTTACTAACATTTAGCAACCGAACCGGTATCTAATACCATGGTGCTACTAGGAGTACTAGTAAAGTACACATTAACACAATGTATATCCAATATACTTCTATCGACCTTGCCAGCCTTCTCATCTACCAAGTATCTAGGGTAATTCTGCTCCAGTGGTTGTTCCTCTTATTACAGAAGCACTTAGTCTCGGGTTTGGGTTCAACTTTGGGTTTCTTCACTAGAGCAGCAGCTGATTTGCCGTTTCATGAAGTATCCCTTCTTGCCCTTGCCCTTCTTGAAACTAGTGGTTTCACCAACCATCAACAATTGATGCTCCTTCTTGATTTCTACTTTTGTGGTGTCAAACATCGCGAATATCTCAAGGATCCTCATATATGTCCCTGATATATTATAGTTCATCACGAAGCTCTAGCAGCTTGGTGGTAATGACTTCGGAGAAACATCACTATCTCATCTGGAAGATCAACTCCCACTCGATTCAAATGATTGTTGTACTCAGACAACCTGAGCACAAGCTCAACAATTGAGCTTTTCTCCCTTAGTTTGCAGGCTAAGAAAATCGTCGGAGGTCTTATACCTCTTGACATGGGCACGAGCCTGAAATTCCAATTTCAGCCCTCGAAACATCTCATATGTTTCGCGACGTTTCAAAACCGTCTTCGGTGCCTCAACTCTAAACCGTTTAACTGAACTATCACGTAGTTATCAAAACGTGTATGTCAGATGTTCGCAACATCTACAGACGACGTTCGAGGTTCAGCGCACTGAGCGGTGCATTAAGGACATAAGCCTTCTATGAAGCAGTGAGGACAATTCTCAGTTTACGGACCTAGTCCGCATAATTGCTACTATCAACTTTCAACTAAATTTTCTCTAGGAACATATCTAAACAGTAGAACTGAAGCGCGAGCTACGACATAATTTGCGAAGACCTTTTGACTATGTTCAGGATAATTAAGTTCATCTTATGAACTCCCACTCAGATAGACATCCCTCTAGTCATCTAAGTGATTACATGATCCGAGTCAACTAGGCCGTGTCCGATCATCACGTGAGACAGACTAGTCAACATCGGTGAACATCTTCATGTTGATCGTATCTACCATACGACTCATGCTCAACCTTTCGGTCTCTTGTGTTTCGAGGCCATGTCTGTACATGCTAGGCTCGTCAAGTCAACCTAAGTGTTTCGCATGTGTTTCGAGGCCATGTCTGTACATGCTAGGCTCGTCAACACCCATTGTATTCGAACGTAAGAATCTATCACACCCGATCATCACGTGGTGCTTCGAAACGACGAACTTTCGCAACGGTGCACAGTTAGGGGGAACACTTTCTTGAAATTTTAATGAGGGATCATCTTATTTACTACCGTCGTTTTAAGCAAATAAGACGTATAAACATGATAAACATCACATGCAATCAAATAGTGACATGATATGGCCATCATCACTTTGCTCCTTTTGATCTCCATCTTCGGGGCTCCATGATCATCATCGTCACCGGCATGACAC
Source organism: Triticum monococcum (assembly GCA_034509565.1). NCBI lineage: Eukaryota > Viridiplantae > Streptophyta > Magnoliopsida > Poales > Poaceae > Triticum > Triticum monococcum. Next base: position 208,238,063 of record CM067847.1, on the reverse strand, counting down.
CATGATCTCCATCATCGTGTCTTTATGAAGTTGTCTCGCCAACTATTACTTCTACTACTATAGCTAACGGTTAGCAATAAAGTAAAGTAATTACATGGCATTGTTCAATGACACGCAGGTCATATAATAAATAAAGACAACTCCTATGGCTCCTGCCGGTTGTCATACTAATCGACATGCAAGTCGTGATTCCTATTACAAGAACATGATCAATCTCATACATCACATATCATTCATCACATTCTTCTTGGCCATATCACATCACATAGCATACCCTACAAAAACAAGTTAGACGTCCTCTAATTGTTGTTTGCATGTTTTACGTGGCTGCTATGGGTTTCTAGCAAGAATGTTTCTTACCTACGCAAAAACCACAACGTGATATGCCAATTGCTATTTACCCTTCATAAGGACCCTTTTCATCGAATCCGATCCGACTAAAGTGGGAGAGACAGACACCCGCTAGCCACCTTATGCAACTAGTGCATGTCAGTCGGTGGAACCAGTCTCACGTAAGAGTACGTGTAAGGTCGGTCCGGGCCGCTTCATCCCACAATGCCGCCGAATCAAGATTGGACTAGTAACAGTAAGCATATTGAACAAAATCAACGCCCACAACTACTTTGTGTTCTACTCGTGCATAGAATCTACGCAATAGACCTAGCTCATGATGCCACTGTTGGGGAATGTAGCAGAAATTCAAAATTTTCCTACGTGTCACCAAGATCTATCTATGGAGAAACCAGCAACGAAGGGAAGGAGAGTGCATCTACATACCCTTGTAGATCGCTAAGCGGAAGCGTTCAAGTGAACGGGGTTGATGGAGTCGTACTCGTCGTGATCCAAATCACCGATGATCCTAGTGCCGAACGGACGGCACCTCCGTGTTCAACACACATACAGCCCGGTGACGTCTCCCATGCCTTGATCCAGCAAGGAGAGAGGGAGAGGTTGAGGAAGACTCCATCCAGCAGCACCACAACGGCGTGGTGGTGGTGGAGGAGCGTGGCAATCCTGCAGGGCTTCGCCAAGCACCACGGGAGAGGAGAAGGACTTGGGAGAGGGGGAGGCTGCGCCAGAACATAGGTGCGGCTGCCCTCCCACCCCCCACATATATATAGGGGCAAGGGAGAGGGGGCCCGGCCCCCTCAGATCCCATCTGAGGAGGGGCGGCGGCCAAGGGGGTTGCCTTGCCCCCCAAGGCAAGGGGGGGGGGCGCCCCCTTTTAGGGTTCCCCCAAAACCCTAGGCGCATGGGCCCTAGGGGGGAGGCGCCCAGCCCACTAAGGGGCTGGTCCCTCTCCACATACAGCCCATAGGGCCCTCCGGGGCAGGTGGACCCTCCCGGTGGACCCCCGGAACCCCTTCGGTGGTCCCAGTACAATACCGGCAACCCCCCGAATTATTCCGGTGACCGTATAATGACTTCCCATATATAAATCTTTACCTCCGGACCATTCCGGAACTCCTCGTGACGTCCGGGATCTCATCCGAGACTCCGAACAATATTCGGTAACCACATACAAACTTCCTTTATAACCCTAGTGTCATCTAACCTTAAATGTGTAGACCCTACGGGTTCGGGAAGCATGCAGACATGACCGAGACGTTCTCCGGTCAATAACCAACAGCGGGATCTGGATACCCATGTTGGATCCCACATGTTCCACGATGATCTCATCGGATGAACCACAATGTCAAGGACTTAATCAATCCCGTATACAATTCCCTTTGTCTAGCGGTATTGTACTTGCCCGAGATTCGATCGTCGGTATCCCGATACCTTGTTCAATCTCGTTACCGGCAAGTCTCTTTTACTCGTTCCGTAACACATCATCCTGTGATCAACTCCTTGGTCACATTGTGCACATTATGATGATGTCCTACCGAGTGGGCCCAGAGATACCTCTCCGTTTACACGGAGTGACAAATCCCAGTCTCGATTCGTGCCAACCCAACAGACACTTTCGGAGATACCTGTAGTGTACCTTTATAGCCACCCAGTTACGTTGTGACGTTTGGCACACCCAAAGCACTCCTACGGTATCCGGGAGTTGCACAATCTCATTGTCTAAGGAAATGATACTTGACATTAGAAAAGCTTTAGCATACGAACTACATGATCTTGTGCTAGGCTTAGGATTGGGTCTTGTCCATCACATCATTCTCCTAATGATGTGATCCCGTTATCAACGACATCCAATGTCCATGGTCAGGAAACCGTAACCATCTATTGATCAATGAGCTAGTCAACTAGAGGCTTACTAGGGACATGGTGTTGTCTATCCACACATGTATCTGAGTTTCCTATCAATACAATTCTAGCATGGATAATAAACGATTATCATGAACAAGGAAATATGATAATAACTAATTTATTATTGCCTCTAGGGCATATTTCCAACACGAGATATGTGCAACTCCTATCGGGATTTGTCGGCACATTCGGGCGGTCTTGCTAGTCTTGTTTTACCATTGTCGAAATGTCTTGTAACCGGGGTTTCGAGACTGATTGGGTCTTCCCGGGAGAAGGAATATCCTTCGTTGATCATGAGATCTTGTGATGGGCTAAGTTAGGACACCCATGCAGGGTTTAAACTTTCGAAAGCCGTGGCCGCGGTTATGTGGCAGATAGGAATTTGTTAATGTTCGGTTGTAGAGAACTTGACACTTAACTTAATTAAAATACATCAACCGCGTGTGTAGCCGTGATGGTCTCTTCTCGGCGGAGTCCGGGAAGTGACCACGGTCTTGTGTTATGCTTGAACGTAAGTAGTTTCAGGATCACTTCTAGCTTCTCGACCATTGCGTTGCTTCTCTTCTCGCTCTTATTTGCGTATGTTTGCCACCATATTTGCTTAGCGTTTGCTGCAGCTCCACCTCATTACCTTATCCTACCCATAAGCTTAAATAGTCTTGATCTCGTGGATGTGAGATTGCTGAGTCCTCATGACTCACAGATACTTCCAAACAGTTGCAGGTGCCGATGATACCAGTGCAGGTGACGCAACCGAGCTCAAGTGGGAGCTCGATGAAGATCTTGGTCGTTGTTATGTGTCTTTTCCGGACGATCAGTAGTGGTGCCCAGTTGGGACGATCGGGGATCTAGCATTTGGGGTTGTCTTCTTTTATTTTGGTTCTGTAGTCGGACCTTGATTGTACTCTGGATGATGTATGTTTAACTTGTTATTTGTGTGAAGCGGCGATTGTAAGCCAACTCTTTATCCCTTTCTTATTCAGTACATGGGATTGTGTGAAGATTACCCCTCTTGCGACAAAACCACCATGCGGTTATGCCTCCAAGTCGTGCCTCGACACGTGGGAGATATAGCCGCATCGTGGGTGTTACAACGCCCCCAAGCCCAATCCGAATTGGGGGGGGGGGGGCTTTCCTTCTCTCCCTCTTCCTCTTTCCTTCCCCTCGTAGTTGGACTAGGAAAGGGGGAAACCTACTCCTAGTAGGAGTAGGATTCCCCCCCTTGGGGCGCGCCCCTTGAGGCCGGCCGACCCCCTCCTCCCCTCCTTTATATACGGGGGAGGGGGCACCCCATAGAAACACAAGTTGATTTCTTAACCGTGTGTGGTGCCCCCCTCCGCAGATTTCCACCTCAGTCATATTGTCGTAGTGCTTAGGCGAAGCCCTGCGTCCATAACTTCATCATCACCGTCACCACACCATTGTGCTGACGAAACTCTCCCTTGGCCTCAGCTGGATCTAGAGTTCGAGGGACGTTACCGAGCTGAACGTGTGCAGATCGTGAAGGTGCTGTGCATTTGGTACTTGATCGGTTGGATCGCGAAGACGTTCGACTACATCAACCGCGTTACTAAATGCTTCCGCTTTCGGTCTACGAGGGTACGTGGACACACTCTGCCCGCTCGTTGCTATGCTTCTCCTAGATACATCTTGCGTGATCATAGGATTTTTTTGAAATACTACGTTCCCCAACAGTGACAGTCATAACCTAGGGAGATACGACACTAGCTCCAGTTCATAAATATAATGTAGGCATGTATTCCGTAAATAGTCATACGTGCTTATGGAAAGAACTTGCATGGCATCTTTTGTCCTACCCTCCCGTGGCAGCGGGGTCCAAATGAAAAGTAAGGGATGTTAATGCCTCCTTTTAATAGAGAACCGAAAGAAAGCATTAACACGCGGTGAATACATGAACTCCTCAAACTACGGTCATCATCGGGAGTGGTCCCGACTATTGTCACTCCGGGGTTGCCGGATCATAACACGTAGTAGGTGACTATAACTTGCAAGATCGGATCTAGAACATGGATATAATGGTGATAGCATAAACGGTTCAGATCTGAAATCATGGCACACGGGCCCAAAGTGACAAGCATTAAGCATGGCAAAGTCATAGCAACATCATTCTCATAACATAGTGGATGCTAGGGATCAAGCCCTAACAAAACTAACTAGATTACATGATGAATCTCATCCAACTCCTCACCGACCAGCGAGCCTACAAAGGAATTACTCACTTCTGGTGGGGAGCATTATGGAATTGGCGATGGAGAAGGGTTGGTGATGATGAAGAACGAAGATCCCCCTCTCCGGAGCCCCAACGGACTCTAGATCTGGCCTCTCGATGTAGAAGAGGAGGTGATGGCGGATCCATCTCGTGGATCACGATAATTCTTTCTCCCTGATTTTTTCTGAAAAAATAGGATTTTATAGCGTCGATTTCAAGGTCTGCGGGGCCACCAGGTGGGGACACCCACCTGGGCGCGCCTGGGGGGGGGGGCAGGCACGTCCTGGTGGGTTGTGCCCATCCTGGTGCCCCCCCCCCTCAGGTGACTCTTGGCTCCAGGAATTATCTTTTCTTGTCTAAAATTCCTCACAAAGTTTCGTTCCATTCCGAGAACTTTTATTTCTGCACAAAAACAACACCATGGTAGTTCTGCCGAAAACAACGTCAGTCCGGGGTTAGTTTCATTCAAATCATGCAAATTAGAGTCCAAAACAAGAGGAAAAGCGTTAGAAACAGTAGATACGTTGGAGACGTATCAGTCACCAACTGGTCGAACTCCTACCAAGATTCGCACAAGCCCAAGATGGTATCCATACTTCAAGGTGAGCACTTTAGTATGTAGTTCATTGCTTGATATGCTTGGATAGTTCAAGGTGAGAACTAACACGATCTTGTATTACAATTTCAGGATTGTATTCTGGCAATAGATGGTACTCATGTCACTGCTAGAGTGCCGAGGCCACAAGCTGCAACATTCAGGGGGAGGAAGCACTACACAAGCCAGAATGTGCTTGCTGCTGTTGACTTTAATCTAAAGTTCACCTATGTGCTGGCTGGCTAGGAAGGGTCGGCACATGATGCTAACATACTTAGTGACAACATCAGTCACCTTGATGGCATCAACATCCCTGATGGCAAGTTCTACCTAGGAGATGTTGGCTATGCATGTCGGTCAGGTGTTCTTCCACCCTTCAGGAAAACCAGGTACCATCTGAATGAGTTCTTTGGCAGGAACTACCTGTTGTTCAATCTCAGACACTCCAGCCTTAGAGTAACGATTGATAGGGCATTTGGAGCTCTCAAGAACAGGTTCAAGATCCTGGACCAGAAGCCATTCCACCCTTACCCTACCCAGGTTAAGCTTGTTATTGCATGTTGCAGTCTACATAAACTGGATCTTGCAATGGGGTGTTGATGAACTGGTGCCTGAGGAGGAAGAGGTGACACCTGACGATCTTGACCCCAGTGGCCATGGTGTTGAGGCATTTGACAGCGAATCCTGGAAGAACAAAAGGCTAGAGTGGGCACAGGAAATGTGGGATAACAAAGGTCAGGCAAGGATATGAAGAAGAAGAGCAAGAGCAACAATATAGGAGGAGGAAGAGCAACGAAACAATGAGTCCTGTGTGTGCCTAATGGGATGCAGCCAACCAAACGATGGATCAAAATTAGTTCTTTCATGCAGCTAACCTATATGCAGGCAACCAAACTATGTGTAGATGGTGGTTCATAGGCTGTTTTTGCTCAGTCAGACCCGATTGAGAAGTGTATGCAGACACGCCAAAATCAGTGCGGGCAACCAAATGCATCCCAAGTTTTGCCCTGCTCCACCGATGCAGGGTTGATGACGACGGTGTTCCTTCTGCTCTCCGGTGTTTGTAGTCATCATCAGATGGTCCAAAAATCTAGATTTATTTTATTATTCCATTCATCTCATAATATAAGAGCGTTTTATTGTCACAAATCAATAATGAATAGATAAGAGCATCTATAACCGGACCTCTCAAACCCGCCTCATACGCCCGGGCACGATTTTTTAACCCAGACGGGCCCCTCAAACGGCCCTCAAACGCCCGAGCTGATCGGCACTCCCCATATCCAACCGAAATATGGGGCGAATATGGGGGTGCCCGGGCATGCCCGCCACGTCGGACCCGGCAACCCGACCCCACCCCAAATTGCACCAATCCCTCCCCCGAGCTGTCAGATCCATTAGCTCTCTCCTCTCTTCTTCCTCCTCCACGCCGTCTGGCTTGAGCTCCGCCGTCGGATTTTGTTAGGTAAATGATGGATTCCGATGCTTTGTCGGACGAGGAGTATGGACCGGTGGAGCTTGACCAAATGATTCAAGATGAGTTCTTCGATTCGTCGGATTCGTACCAATAAGTGGCCATGATCATGCTCATGAGCATGCAAGAGGAAATGGACCAGCAAGTGGAGCATATTCTCAACTTCAAGGACTCAATCAAAGTGAGAAGAGTGATCAACCGGGACAGGGTGTCCAGAGCAAAGCTACTGCACAATGACTACTTTGCTCCCACACCTACTTTCCCGGATCATCCATGGTTCCGTCGCCGTTTTCTCATGCGAAAACCATTGTTTTTTGCGCATTGTGGAGGGAGTGGAGACACATGACGACTACTTCAAGCTGAGAAGGGATTGCTGCGGCCAACTCTCTTTCTCGGCCAAACAAAAGTGCACGGCTGCTCTGAGGATGCTTGTACTTGGTACTGCTGCAGACGCCGTTGGTGAGATGGTTAGGATGTGCGAGAGCACGTGCCTCAAGACTACTATCAAATTTGCTCGCGCCGTGGTTGAGGTGCTTGGACCGGAGTATCTCAGAGAACCAAATACGCAGGACACGAAGAAGTTGTTGGCTATTGGAGAGGCAAGGGCGTTTCCAGGAATGCTCGGATCAATTGATTGCATGCATTGTCAATGGAAAAACTGCCCCAAAGGTCTGCGTGGAATGTATCAAGGTCACACCAGAGAGGTCACCATCATACTAGAAGCGATGGCATCACATGACTTATGGATTTGGCATGCTTTCTTTGGAATGCCCGGTTCTCACAACGACATCAATGTGCTTCAACGATCTCCGATGTTCAGGAGGCTCTGCAATGGGGAATCACCGTCGTGCAACTACACCGTCAATGGCCTGGACTACAAACATGGGGTACTATCTTGCCGATGGTATCTATCCTCAGTGGGCGGCGTCTGTGAAGACCATGTCCGAGTCGCGTGGCAATAAACAGAGCCACTTTGCAACAATGCATGAAGCGGCTAGGAAGAATGTTGAGAGGGCATTTGGTGTGCTTCAAGCTCGCTAGGGAATTGTGCGGAGCGTTACAATGATGTGAGAATCGGAAACTTTGTGGACCGCTGATGACATGTTGTGTTATTCTGCATAATATGATTGTCAAGGATGAGGGTGATGGTGTAGTCCAAACCCATAATTTCGAAGCATCCGGAGAACAAGTTGAAATTCCGAAAGATCAAGATGCGGCTCAGCTTATGAACTTTCTGGAGATGCATCAGAATCTCCAAAATCAAGCAGGTGCACACATGGCTACTCAATGATCTTGTGGAGCACATGTGGATCAACAATGGCAAACAAGAAGGCAATGCTTGAGTTTGGCACTTCAAATAGAATTTATGTAAATGCTATGTATGCTTGAACGACCATTTCGTTTTTTTCTTCTTTGTTCGGCTTTCACAAGCAAGATACCTTGACCAACAATTGCTACTTACGTGCGACATTGTGTTGCATGACCGACGTGCATGTATTTGCATGGGTCAGAGAGTCCGGATTTGAGATATGTGGATGCACGAAAGGAAATATAAGGGCCCGTCTGGATGCGCCCGCTAGCGTGCTTGGACGCGTCCATAGACATTTGAGGGGCTGGATTTGCCAAGTCCGGTTTGTAGATGCTCTAAGGGCATGTACAATGCATAGCCTCAAGGTGATGCCTCGCATGTCATGTAGGATCGGATATGACGTAAAGTAGGTTTGGATAGAGAAGCGGGATCCTCTCCAGGAGGCGGGTGCTTGAAGAGAAAAAATGTGGTCCGGTGACAAAAGCTGAAAAGGTTAAGTGAAAAGTAGAGATGCATGTGTACTAGAGTCTTTATTTTTTTATTTCTTAATGAGGCCCATTAGTGATAGTTTGCATTGGAGAGCAAAAATTAATGTAGATGCCTTAAGAGCAACTCCAACGGGCCGACCCAAACGAACGTCGATTTCGTTCGCTTGTTGTCCGTTTGGGTCGGCCAGACGGACACGGATGCCCGCTTCCGCATTTGGGTCGACACCTGTGCCCAACACTGGCCTGCGACCCATTTAGACGGCGCCAAAAAAAATGAACGCATGCATATTTTAAAAAAGAGAAACTACATTAATTAAACATTAAAGCCGGCCACGAAGGCCGGCGAGAGTCCACGCGTCCACATTTGTATTTAAAAAAACAGCCTAAACTACGAGGCGGCGCGCTGCCCTAGGTGTCGTCGTCGTCGTTCTCGGGGTCCGTGAGGTCGATGAGCGTCGGCGCCGGCCCGGCCCAGGCGAACACCGTGTTCCAGAGCGCTGCCATGTCGGGCTGTGCGGGCGCAGGCAGTGCCGGAGCGAGGGGCTGTGCGGCCGCCTGTGCAGCCGCGGCCTGGCGCGCCTCCTTCTCGGCCTCGCACGCCTCCTCCTCGAGGTCGCGCTCGAGCATCTCCTCGTACTCGCCTTGCCGGCGCTTCTCTGCCAGCCGGCGCTGGCGCCACATCTCGAGGTAGGCCTGCTCCTGCGCCGGCGTCGCCCCCAGCCATGGCGCGGACACCCACTCGCGCACCACTCCATTTCAGGAGAAGTGCGCGATGGGCTCGGGCTCGGGCTCCGGCTGCGGCTCCGGCTTGATGGGGGACGGCGGGGCCACCGGCGGCACCACGCTGTCGTCCGCCGCGGAGAGGGCAAGGGCCTGCGCCATTGCCGCCTCGTAGCGGGCCTCCTCTTCCGCCTCCGCCGCCTCCGCTCTGCGCCGTTCGTCCTCTTCACTCTCACGATAGACGGCCGCAAGGGCCGCCTGGTAGGCGTCCTCCGCCGCCTGGTCCTCCTCGCGGACGACCAGCGGCGTTGGCCTCCGGTCGACCTCGCGCACGCCCCGGCGCCTCGCCTCCTCGTGCTCGAAGGCGAACCACCTCGCCCAGTTGGGAGAGTCAGTTGCGTAGACGGAGTCGCGGAGCTGCTCCGTCGTCAGCAGCGCCCACCGGCGCCGCACCTCCTCCGTGTGAGCACGAGCCGACCGCGCCGCCGCAGGCACTGGGATCCTATCTGGATCCAGATGCCAGTCGTACGGCAGCGTCACGCCGGGATACGGCAGCGGCTGGCGGTTCTGCCAGTGCCACTCCGCCTGGTGCACTGGCACGTTGACGCGCTGCCTCTGCCGGCGAGGCGCCGACGGGGATGGGAGAAACTCGGAGGGGAAAGGGGTAGCGGGGGACTTGCCCTTGGCCTTGCTGCCGCTGGCGCCGGAGAAGAGGCCCATCGTCGCTGTGCTTGCGGTGGCTAGGGTTTGCCGGCGACGAGGGAGCAAGGGTGTGCAGATGGGGACGGCGAGTTTGGATGAGGACGGCCCCGCCGCACGGTTGGCTTAAAAAAGGACGAGCGCCGTCGCTGACGCGTGGGCCCGTCGTAATAAATTAAGCTGACCGCGTGGGCAGTGGGTAGTTGGACGGCCGCCATGTGGGGACGCGGCGGACAGCGAGAAGGCGCGCGAAACGTCCGTTCGACGTCCGCGTCGACGCATTTGGGGCGCAAATTTGGACCTCAAATGCGTCGACGGGGACACGACGCGGACGTGATTTGAGTTTGGGTCGGCGCGTTGGGCCGCCACTTTTGTCCGCGCCGACCCAAACGGACGCAGGCGGACGAGATGGGTCGGTCTTTTGGAGTTGCTCTAAATTAACCATTGTACATGCCCTAAGTTTCTTGAAAAAGTTTATCTCCACGTGATCAGACCACGTAAGCATGGCCAAGCGCACGTGTCCGTGCGTCCACGACCCACACCACCCAAAGAAGCCGGCCCGCCGGGCCAGCCTCCAACAAATCGCACCGTTCAACCAGGACCGCTCGCTCCTCCCACCCACCACCCCAGAGTCCCACACCCACACCAGGCCACGCACGCCGCCCTACCACAACGCGCGGGGCGACACGCCCGCACAGGATTGGCCCGGACGGAGAGAGAGGGACAGAAAAAAAAAGGGCGCCGCACGCAGCACGCAGGCGCCATGCCCCCTCAGTTGCGCTTCCCCACCGTCCTCCCGAACCTATACCCCCACCTCCTCCTCCCCCGCTCCCTCCCCTCTCGCCGTCTCCGCCTGCCGCCGCCCCCGACCCCGCGCCACCCGCTCCGCCGCCTGCTCTTCCGAGGCATGGCCTCCTCCGCCACCGGCGAGGCCGCACCGGCCGCCGGGACAAGCGGCGCCGGAGAGGCCTCCGCCCGCCCGCGGCGCGCGCTTGAGGAGCTCGCGTGGGACGAGACCTTCGTCCGCGAGCTGCCCGGCGACCCGCGATCCGACAACATCCCCCGCCAGGTTCGCCCCCTCCCTAGCTCCCTCCCTGCTTGCCTGGCTGCTTGCTCCTAGTTTTGCCACGCGGTTGGCGTAGCACCTAGGTTAATTTCTTGCTGAGTATTTATCCCCGAGGTTTGGTGTTGCAGGTGCTGCACGCTTGTTACACCAAGGTGTCTCCCTCGGCGCCCGTGGAGAACCCTAAGCTCGTGGCGTGGTCCGAATCCGTAGCTGACCTCCTCGATCTGGATCACAAAGAGTGAGTTGCATATCCCAGCACCCAGCTACTCACTAGCTTTCTGGCTATGATTTCCATCGCTCTTGAGAGCATTGTGGCACCCCCCTTTTGTTGAGCGCTAACTGGTTATTGAGATGTGTTGAAGAAAAAATTATAAATGCGTGTAATTTGCGTTGAAATTGTGAACTCAACGCTACTCTTGGTAGCTGACAACCTACAAATGATCCAGTGAGTGAGCACACCGGACTGACTAGTAAGATTGTCTGTTAACTCCGGTGCACTAAAGGTGATAGTTTCGATAGGAATTTTTAAACATAAGAGTTAATTCCTATCCAGAATTAGGGTACCGAAGTCCTAAATTCACTAAAGGGTATCATGTAAAAGATCTGTATTGTTTATGATTTATGAAGCAAAAGGTGGACTTGCTACTTAAGTCAAAGAGGTTTTTTCATTTATTCAGACATATATTCGCCCCCACCCCCTGTTTTTTTCCTCAAAGTTCACCACTAGGATTTTTTTTGCAAACAAAATGGTTATCGATCAGATATTTACCAAAATGTCCTAAAAGGTAACATGTAAAAGATCTGTATTGTTTACGATTTATGAAGCAAATGGTGGTCAAAGGGCTGTATCCATTCATTCACACCTATATTAACTCCACCCCAACCGGTCTGTTTCTTTTTTGAAATTCGTCACTACTTCTGGGGAACAAAATGGTTCTCGATCAGATATTTAACTCAGTCACCAGATCGTTAACTAGTAGTTGAACAGAGCCATATGTTGTCAAAGAATCCAGCTGTTCGCGTGAATGAAGGCATATAAAAAACTCTGGGTAGTTCCACATGAAACCTTACATTTTTGTCTCTTCTGCAATTGCCATGAAACATTTGTTATTTCTATTGTCCGACAAACAGTTATTTTTTTCGTTCTCATGAAAAATGCTAAGCCGAGGGTTAGGCCATGTCGTGTGCTGCTTTGTTTGCTAATACTGGTATATGTTTATGCTGCAAAAAGTTGGGCCATGAAAAATGCTGATACTGGTTCTGACAATATGCTCTGGTTAAATGATTCCTTGACGAAAACAAGTTAAAATTGTCTTTACTTCAAATGATTCCTAGACGAAAACAAGTGAAAATGGTCTCAATAAAGGATAAAATCAAGTTGAGTGATAATATCTATGGGCCACCTTCAACCAGTTATCATCATGTCTTTCTGCTCAGAAGTGTGTTCATATTTTAAGAGGTAAAAGCACAAGGTGTCCAGAAACTTGCTCGCCCTGTGATGATTTGGTCCACAATCTTGCACAAGTCGACTCCGCCACCCACAAGCCAATCCTAAGCCGACATGTTGTCTAGCTCGATGTATACCTTTGCATGATCCCCCTTCCAAATGTATTTTTTTTCAACTATGTATACGAAGCGTTCTGGTCCAGCCCATCACGTATGTGTAGGGATGAAAACAGAGCGGAAACGGACGGATCTGGGTGCTACCGCATTTGTTTTCATATTTTTCTGCGGAAGCAGAAATGAATACAGAAACAGATACTACCGGAAACAAACACGGAGCGAACCCCCCCCCCCCCCCCCCCCCCCCCCCGAACCATAGGGGAAAACACAAGCAAACCAACATATTTAATCAATTGTTAACATGACCACCAAATATTATGATGGTTATATTATACGATATGCATTTGTGCATATTTTATTCAACTTTGGCAACACAAACACATTTGTGATAATCAGAAGGACAAGCTCCAGATGTAAAGAAAAGCACAATATCTCAGGTCACCCTCTTACAAGTAAAACACATTGTAACATCACAAAATAATTAGTGAAGCTGATTTTTTGGCCCGGTCTCAATTGTGGTCACAATCAGGGCTAGCTTCGTTGCATGCTATTAGAAATTGAGCCACACAGGGGCCATTCTACTCATTGTTTAATTATGTGATGTTTGATGGTTGGGCTACAGAACAGCCATAGGCCCATAGTAGAAACAGAAAATTCCATATTCACAGAAACGGAAAGTTCCATACCGGAAAACGCCGTTCAGTTTTTGTTTCCGTTTCCGCATAAAAAAGTCAGTTTCCATTTTTGTTTCCATATTTCCTCTCCATTTCCATTTTTCTGCCGGAAAAGCGGAAAAGCTTCTGCTCCGTTTTCATCCCTACGTGCATAGCGCTCGACTGATTTTTGTGTATGTGCAGCTTCTCGTGCATGTAGCTCTCTCGGTCAAAACTCTCCACGAGAGCTCGCGATCAGCTAAAACAGATTACAGATTGATAGACTATATAATAGCCAAATGCATGTGTAGTACCTTTTAAGTTTTTCTCTCTCAATTTTTGTTGATGTACAAGAAGCAACTTCCTTCGGTGCTTACACACATGTTCATGCCTGACTTGGGAGTTGACTAGGACTAGGAAACCTAATTCTTATACTCCTTCCGACTTAAAAAAGAAGGCCTATAAAGTCAAACAGTGTAAAATCTAACCAAATTTATAGAAAACAATCAACAATTATAATACCCAATTGGTATCATTAAATGCATAATAAAATATATTTTTATATTATACATACCAAATTTTGTAGTTATTGATAGTTCTTCCTACAAGCTTTTTCAAAATTTGCACCGTTTGACTTCTGACAAAATTTATATACCTTCTTTTTAGATTCCGGGGAGTAGGACTTATCCCTACAGCCCTTACTTCTAATCATATATTCCTATACGAACTCTAGCACTAAGCATTCAAGTCTCATGCTCGTCTCTTATTTTCCCAAATTCAACGTCATCTCACCGTGACTTTCCTCCATGGAAATTTGGCCCCCTGTTGATTGCGTGTCACACAGCGAAGCTCCGCTACTGGTTAGTTTATCATTAATTTCAAGAATGTATATCAGGCGACTTATTTTCTGAATAGATAATATTTTCTTAAAGAAAAATATATATAGTGGATGGAAATACTTCAAACACCAGCCCAACCGTTTGGAGCTAGTACAAAAGTACACAGTAGACAATCAAATATGGCACATAGTTAAAAATATCTACAATACTGTTCAGAGAGACTGAAAATTCCAATCAGGCATATACACATTGAAGCCACGTGGCAAAATAAATAAATAAATTGAATCCTAGTTCCACGAGGAGTTACCACATTAAGCAAGAGCTCCTTTTTTTTGCGGACAATTCAGAGCTTTATTAAACAAGAGCTCTTGCATGGAAGCATAGACGTGACCTTCGTACTTATACCTATACGTTACGTACGAGCCGGCCCAGCATGCATGCAGACCGTGAGTTGCAGCATGGTATTATGTATAGTATATAAAAAGTGTATCTGTACATATGACAAATGAATTGATTTGGTGCAGTGGTTTGCTAGCTTGTACGACCAGGGCGAGGGCGCGGTTCGAATCCTGCCTGCCACTAATTTTTTTCTCCGAATTCTTCTCGCTGTGTAGACAGCTGGGCCCTCGTAGCCCGTGCATAAATTCTGGACACAGCAGGGTGTTTTCTGCAGTGCCACATGTCGGCTTAGGATTGGCTTTGTTTTTTTTACACCTGGGATGTAAGTTTGTGGTGGTGGAGTCAACTTTTACAAGTTTATGGACCAAACAATCACAGACCGCGCAAGTCTCTGCCCCCCGGGGCCTTTACCTCATATTTTAACTCCCTGCCCAATGGCATCCATTTCTCATAACATTTTTTTTTGCATCCTTGCTGATATTGGACATAGAAAAATCACAAAAATAACAATTATCCTTTATTTGTTTTCAGGTTTGAAAGGCCTGATTTTCCTCGGTTCTTCTCAGGAGAAACTCCGTTGGTGGGAAGGTGCGTGATGCCTGTGCTTAATATCTTGCTAACTGGTTTTGTCAGAATATATAATACTCCTACTGAACAACCACCTGCAGTGTGCCCTATGCCCAGTGTTATGGTGGACACCAGTTTGGTTCATGGGCTGGTCAGTTGGGGGATGGACGAGCAATAACTCTCGGAGAGGTTCTCAATTCTCGAGGTGAGAGGTGGGAGTTGCAGCTCAAGGGTGCTGGAAAGACTCCTTACAGCCGATTTGCAGATGGCCTCGCTGTCCTGCGCAGCAGCGTCCGTGAATTCTTATGCAGTGAAGCTATGCATGGTCTAGGCATTCCTACAACTCGTGCTCTTTGTCTAGTTGAAACTGGCAAATCTGTTGTGCGAGATATGTTCTATGAGTATGTCATGATATCTTCAGTTTCTAATCAACATTTTTCTGGATCTGCCTTTGCTTTTAGTTTCCCTTCCTATTTGAATGATTCGTAGTTGCTGCTTTGAGATGGTTCAGCTCTTATACTAGTAGCTATATAATCCGTATGAACATATAATTAGTACTATCACACTGCCGTCTAAAATTCCATGTTCCTTTTGTTTGCCTACTAATGGTTTCCTTATCTAATAATAATTACTTTATTTACTTATCCTGACTTACGTGGGCCTATTATTTTGAAGCGCCAAATTTCCTAATGTTGATTTATTATCATCCATGTGAAATTCCCTGGGGTATTCCAAAGCAGCCTCTGGGAACTATGATAAGTTACTTAATTGCTACTCTGCAAATGTAGCCAGGCAAAGCATGTTGCACACGGTACCTGGGTGTTTACTCGTCCAGTATTTATTGATCTAAAATATAGGAATCTGAATCATTTTGCCATGATTTATCTCTTGAAGATTTCAGTACTACATATTGACATTCCCTTGTGTCGTTGAATAATTTGTTTTTTCTAATATGCCAGTGGTAATGCAAAAGAGGAGCCAGGTGCAATTGTTTGCCGTGTAGCACCATCGTTTTTACGTTTTGGTTCATACCAGTTACATGCTACAAGGGGCAAAGAAGACCTTGAAATTGTTCGTCGTTTGGCAGACTACACAATACGTCATCACTACCCACATCTTGAAAATATTAAAAAGAGTGAAGGTTTATCTTTTGAGGCAGCTATAGGAGACTCTCCAGCAATAGATCTTACTTCCAACAAATATGCTGGTAAATTTCCTTTTATGTCATTTTCTTTGAATGTAGACATTGATCTTGTGAATAACTAACTTATATCTCCTTGCAAATAACAGCCTGGGCAGTTGAGGTTGCAGAGCGTACTGCTTACTTGATAGCCAGGTGGCAAGGTGTTGGTTTCACCCATGGTGTGCTTAACACTGATAATATGAGTGTGTTGGGCCTAACTATTGATTATGGACCCTTTGGTTTCTTAGATGCTTTTGATCCTAGCTTTACTCCGAATACAACTGATCTCCCAGGTAAGAGGTACTGTTTTGCAAATCAACCTGATGTTGGTTTGTGGAATATTGCCCAGTTCACTGGGCCATTGTCGGCTGCGGATCTTATCAGCAAGGATGAAGCAAATTATGTAATGGAGAGGTATTTATTCTTCCAAAATCTATACTGGTCATCTGCAATTTTAACTACATTTATTGTAGCTTTTTGATATGTTCTATATTGTAGGTATGGGACAAAGTTCATGGATGAATATCAATCTATAATGACAAAGAAACTTGGTCTGTCAAAATATAACAAGCAGCTTATTAGCAAGCTGCTGAACAACTTGGCTGTTGATAAAGTTGACTATACAAATTTTTTCCGTCTTCTTTCGAATGTCAAAGCAGATCGTGACATCCCAGAAACTGAGCTACTTGTTCCAATAAAAGCTGCACTCCTGGATATTGGGAAAGAAAGAAAGGAAGCATGGATTAGTTGGGTACAAACATATATTGAGGAGGTATGTTTTTTTGTATATATAAAATTGTTCTCTTTCCCGAATTGCTCGGATAGTAATATTTAACATGACATAGTATATCAATGATTATATTGCCATTTTTTTGGGCTATTTTCTCAGCCCTAGTCATTTTATGAAGTTGGAGATTTTTTTTCTTTTATTCTTTGAGAACAAGCTGGGATACTCTTGGAAACAAAAGCAGCATTGCATTTGCATAGTTTGGGAATCTCATCATGTACTCGTCTTTTATAATAACTCGTGCATTGTAAATTAAGTGTCATCGGCATGGCAGAAGTTCTAAGATGCAGTTATTCCCTACCTCCTGTTGCCACAATGTTTTCCTGTAATGAACCCCCTCTTTAGGTTACTGACTGTTGTTCCACCCACCATTTGATAAGTCTGTGCGAGTATTTGGTTTTGGACCTCAAGTCATGCCTTATAGTTGGATCTTTTAAATCACAACACTGTTAAAAATCTAAACAACTTCAATCTAATGATATGTTGATGCTTTGTGAAGCTGGTGGCTAGTGGTGTCTCCGATGAAGAAAGGAAAGCCACAATGAACCGTGTCAACCCAAAGTATGTTCTTCGGAACTATCTCTGCCAGACAGCGATTGACGCAGCTGATCTAGGTGATTACGAGGAAGTTCGCCGGCTATTGAAAGTTATGGAACATCCATATGATGAGCAGCCGGGAATGGAGAAATACGCCCGCTTGCCACCGGCCTGGGCATACAGGCCTGGGGTGTGCATGCTATCCTGCTCGTCATGAGCCACATCCAGCTATGACCAATATACAGTGTTGTATACTTTTTTGGTTGTATAGGAGGTTTACCCTGTAATATGTAGTGTTCCGAGCGCCGCATTGTTTTATTACTGTGGCGCGATGTCCGAAACTTAGTCATGTTGTTTGTTGCCTTGACTTTGAGTAGCAGAATGTTCAGCCGTTCAGGAGCAGTTGGGAAATGAAGCGCTCCATACCTAAAGTTTCTGAGACGGTAATGTTATCAGTGGAAAACCCTTGTGTTGGATACTATGGGCTGTTGATCTGGTTGCATCTGGAAACATGGGAGGTTGTATGTTGACGTTGTTTATCGCTGTTACAATGTGCGTAATTCTACTGTTGAGCCGCTTTCTTGCATGCTTTAAAGAGCCACGGAGGATCGTACCGCAAACAGGTGGATCTACACCGGATGGTTGGCATACATGAATATCTGTACTAGCCTCCTTTCTAGTCACTATTGCAATGGAATGATACGCCATCCGAAACAGGTATGCTCACTTTCCAAATTTATTGTAAGTGTCATAGACAGTTGCTAAAAGCTCTCTCAACATAAAGATAAATTGCATCTGTGCTGAACAATGGACAAACTCTTCTACAAGATGAGACACTGCATCACTAATTATTTGCTAAGTATCTTTGTTTTCCGCCAGAGTAATAGCCAACGTGTAGGCGACTATCAGACATGTAGCCAACATGTGGGAGACATATGATGTCCTTGTCCCAATCTTTCTTAGTTTGCAAGTAACCATGTTTGTCATCATTTACTTTAAGACCGCGTCATTCTTGACAAGAATCTATATCCAGTTATGCAAGGTTGGAGAAAATCATTTAATTTTAGACTCCAACAAAGAATGCCATCTGATCTTGTAGTAAGCTTTTTGAAAATCAGTTTTCTTATTGGATGATGGAAGTTGAATTATTTTTCTCTGCTTTGAATCTTACCTTCCTTTATATGCATTTAGTGTAGAGTGTGCGATGTGATATGCTCTGTCCGCACAACATCTATGCTCTATCTCCAGAAGAACAACGCACACGCACACGCATGATTGCATAACCAAATTAAACATGCAGTTATGTTATATCACAAATACCATAAATACTGCAAGGTTCAAATTCCAGCATTACAAGACCCAAATTCAAAGATTACCAGGTACAAACTGTGCATGATTCTGTGCAAGGGGTGGGAGGTGATCCATCTAAGGGGATAGGTAATTAAAAGGTTGGACTCTTGGAGGTATAGGAGTGCGATATGTGAAGTGATTTTCTAAGTTTCTTACAGGTAATCATGTTTGGGGAGGGGGTGTTTTCTGCTCATTGGGGAGGGGGTGTTTTCTGCTCATTGGGGAGGGGGTGTTTTCTCTGAGCAGGAGGGGTGGCTTTGAGGATTAACTTCTCAAATTTTAGGGGGTTAAAATTTTAAGGGGAAGAATTAGTTGGTGCTAACTCCTAAACAAAACCATTTTTTGGAAGTTAAATCATTTTGGGGAAGGTCCGGAGATGCTCTAAGGGCATCTTCAATGCAGATCCTCAAATCGGCCCATAATGTTTCGACTAGAGACAGTCTAAACACTTTTAGCCCTCCAACACGGATCACCAAATCGCGCTGGATACACACATTTTTGTGTGTTGGAGGGGGGGGGGGGGGGGGGGGGGAGCTCTGGGGAGTTTGGATATTTGCCATGTTGTACTCCGACACCCTAGACCCACCCTAAAAACTCTCTTCCTCTCTAGAACCTCCACATTTACACCAGCTTCACCAACCGTTCTCCTATCCGCATTCATGCCAACGCACCGCCCGAGAAGGCTACTCCGATTGCCCGCATTGACCTTTGCCTGCTCTGGCTATTTAAAGTTGGACGACCACCTCCCAAAACTCACCTCCGAGCCCATCCTCCCACCCCTCCGCAACCGTCTGAGCCCTCCTAGTACCCATCCGACGTGCACCGTAGCCATGGCCAATAACAAAGTCACATGGTACAAAGATATCAACACTGGAGTGTCATGCCGAAATTGTGACGGAGGTCTGCGCCAGGCCCACATTGAGGTGAGCCAACCTACGAGCTCTCCGGAGTCGGGCTCAGGAGAGGAGGATATGGAGGAAGAGGCACATCAGATGACCTCTTCACCATACAACATGCGGACAAGGAGCTCAACCAGACACTTTTGGAGGAGCACTGTGAGATGGTGGCTGAACTGGAGGCGGAGCTCGCATATGTTGTAGTCGTGGCGAATCTCCTCACAAACTTGGACGTTGTCGACGAGAACCGAGCGGTGCTTGCGTCCATGCAGAGCGCCGCACATGATTGACCGCGTGAGCCGCCAACTTTGCATCAATGACATGCGGCGGGAAATGACTCTTCAAGAAGCTCAAGGTTAAGGATGACGAGGCGTCGGAGCCAACGAGCCACAAAGTGGTTCCGGCTGGTTGTTGCGGGCAGCCAACAACGACGATGTCGGCGGCTTTGACATGGGGGTCATCGGCCTCACCTCCAACGAGGAGGAGTATAGTAGGATGTTTAGAGCAGTTTTTAGAGTGAAACTAGTCTAAAAATCTATGAATAAAATCGATGCCCGCCTTGTTTGATGGCTAGGATCGGATTATCTCTGCCCGGCCGGCTGTCAGTGGACACGTTCGGATGTGTTCGTGGACATTTGATGACACCCGTTTGGTGGACCGCGTTGGAGACGCTCTAAGTTCAATGAAATGTTACAAACGTAACTCCTTCTCCCCACGTTCCTCTTTCTCTCCTTGGAAAGGCGATTTGGGCGGCGACCATTCTGCCCGCATCTCCGTCGGCGCGACCGTGGGTTCTCTGCCTCTCCGGCAGTCGCTCCGGCGACGGGAGAGGGAGGGGACCCCGACGCTGCTTCTCCGATAAGTAGTAGTTAGTCTGGGTTTCGGTTTTCGCAAAGGCGTTGCAGCGGTGGCGGGATCTACGCCGCATCAGAATAAATTGGCCCTGTTTCATCCCTATCCCGACATTCTTTCAATCGATGATGCTAGGAATCAGGTAGCCTCTTCTTCTCGTCATGCTCCGGATCTGGCGATTTTAGGTTGTGTCGGCTGGTGTTTCTCGTCACCCATGGTGACGGTGACGGCGACAGCCATGAATAGAGTGTGCAGAGGATTTGAAGCGGGATGTACGGATAGCAGTGTGACGTTCATCTTCACCGATCGCATTGGTTGAAGTCGACGACGTCCGGATCAGGCGGACATGAGGATGATCCTTGGCCGACGTGCCACAAAGACTCGGCTCCGTCGTCGGGTGCGGCGGGTCGTTTCATCGGCTCAAAAATCAGATTTGTTTGCGACGGTGTTCTTCCTGATCCAGGTGTGGTGGCAGTTTCCATCACTCTTCGGCAAAGCTACGGCCGCGATGGAGTCTGTTTGGAGACGATGGTTAGGCAAGGCGCATGAATCTCCATTGATTGTGCTGTTACATTATTTCTTGATTTGGGATCCTTTGTGCAAATCTTAAGGTCTTATGTCTCTCTGCTTTCCTGTAAGGGTGTCTACGTATGTATTTTGTGTACCAAATTTGTTCAATGAATACATAGTGCTGCTTCTAATTTTTTTTTAAAAAAAGCTCAATGAAATGTTAACTTGATCACGCGATAACTGTCCCGTACAAATAACAGAGATTGTCAGAGGCAACTTCCTCCACACCATCATCATGCAAAGAGTTTATACAGATCATATGGATGCATTCACAACAGTGGCCGCTAGTTAAGCTTTACACATTACAAAGGTTGCCGGCCGGAGAGCCGACGTTGTTGTACAGTTCCTGCACGCACGGACGTACGCGCGCAGAGCCAGCGTGGCAAGGCAATCAACCAATCTATCGATTCAGAAACATGAATGAAAAGTTGAAAACCATGCGCTCCAGCTCCTCGATCTCCTCTCAGCCCGGTCGGCTCCGTTCAAGGGCCGTAGATATTTCTGGGGATGACGATGTCGCCGATGTTGTTGTGCCACGGGTCCGCGAGGTGCGTGGCCAGGTTCTCCAGCGGGCCGGTGCCGGGGTACGCCGACTGCTGCACGCAGAACCCCACGAACGCCAGCATCGCCAGCCGCCCTGCAATGCATCCCCCACGTACGAACGCGTCAGTTCGTTCTCCCATGATTTTTCATTCAACAACGGGGTGTATGGTGGGAGTGGGACGTACCGTTCTTGATCTCCTTGAGCTTGAGCTCCTCGAACTTGGCGGGGTCCTTGGAGAAGCCGAGCGGGTCGAAGGCGCCGCCGGGGTACTTCTTCTTCTCCGGGTCCTTCTCCATGGTGCGCTGCTGCTCCGCGAAGGCGATGGCCAGGAACTCGATCGCCAGGATGGTCGGCAGGTTGCCCCACGGCACCGGGTTGCCCAGGTACGTCGCCTGCCCGTCGGGGAGCGCCGCCCACTCCTGCGCCTTCACCCAGTTGCCCAGCCCCAGCGCCTCCGGCACCAGCACCCCAGGCTGCACGTCGTCCATGCCACAACCCATGTTATTACTACCAGCGAACAACTCAACGATGGCTGCTGTGGTGCAGAGGAGGAGGAGGAGGACGTACCACGCAGAGCATGGCCCAGCGGCAGTGGTAGATCTCGGACTCCTTGAACCGCTCGAAGTTCTCCGGCACGGTGGCGAGGCCCAGGGGGTCGAACCCGAAGTCTCTGCACGGAGAAGAAATTGCCAGTCAGATTGATGCCGATTGCTTGGTCACTGCTTGATCGGCTACTAGCTAGCTAGCTGCTTAGTCACCCTGGCGAGGAGCCGTCGAGGTGGGCGGGGCGGGGCTGGCCGGGGAACCACTCGGCGGACATGGTGACGCGGCCGGAGGTGGTGGCGTAGGCGCAGAACGGCAGCCCGGAGCGGCCGGACCTGGACGAAGGCGCCAGCAGGCTCGGCACGCCCACGGCGCTGCAGCTCCTCAGCCCGCTCGACGACGCCATCGCCATTGTTGTTCCCTCGATGCTGGCTGCTCCTTGCTGCGGTGAGACAACAACAAGAAGAAGAACAGGCGTGCGCTCTGAGAGGACAAGGGAATCTGAGGCTGCTAATAAGAGCACGAGCGGCCGGAGACGGAGCGGGATGGGGATATCCAAATGCCGCCGGCCATTGGCTGCAATATCCGCATGCGCACGAGCCATTGGGCCACGTAGGATCGTGGTATCTTCGACTGTGCTACGTGGCGTCCCCTGCGTTCTCTGATCGCTATCCTACGTGGCATCCCCCCCCGGCTCCCGTGGTCCACATATCCATGTCTTCGAGGTATGGAAAATCTGATGCTAGCTCAATGTAGGTAACTTCTATCCACCAAATCCAGATGAGATGAGTAGGCACAAATGTTTTCTTTCTCAACTTTATCTGCTAAAATTTCCATGCAACGGTGGTGTTCATTCATTTTTTCGATTTTTGAAAAATAAAATCATGTTTTGAATGATGAACAGAAGTGGGCCATGTTAATCTTAAAACTAACACAATCTGAAATACAAAGGAGAATGCAAACGCGTGGGAATCTTTGCACTGCCCAACGGTCGTAATAAGCGGGAGTATATAGACCTAACAGCGTGTTTGGTTCAGGGGAATTAGAGATGGGGAATGGGAGTTGAGGGGTAAGAAGATTAAAAATTCACTGTTTGATTAGAGGGAATGGGAGTTTAAGTGGGAAGGGGACTGAGAGTTAGGGAAGCCAATTCCCACCGATTTCTTCCCAGGGGTACCCTGTTAATTCGTGAGGAGAGTTTTATCCCACGCCAATTCCCATCATATGCCAAACAAAGGAATGGGAGTAAAAATCTACTTCCCATGCCTAATCCCTTCATAAACACCCTTGTGCAAACTCCCATTCCCTTGCCCAAGTGTTTACCAAACAGGCTGTAAGAGCCAACTTGAATATCCCCGAACTGTACTATAGTTTTCTTCTCGGTGTTTTTGTCTTTGTTATATTATAGTAAGGATGATTTCTGAACTTAGAGAAGTCTCCTCTCCAAATTGAAGAGAGACTTCTTTCTTCTTGCAGTCGATCTTTGCACCTACAGTATTAAGAATGATCTCCGAAATATAATTGGACAAAAGTCATCTTCAGATATATCCATAACAATTAAATCTGAGAATGGTTTCATACTTAAACCATACTTGAACCATACCCGTACATGTATCTCTCAAAACCACACTTGAACCATATCCGTTTAATGCCATTTTCAACCCAACCAAAACCAGACCCTCTATTTTTTCCACCCAAACCAATTTAAACCCAATATACATAACCGTGGGTTTAAACCCAATACATAACTATGGGTTTGCTTCAATGTATATATGATTGCACAAATCGACATGTTAAGAAGCAAATGACATAGAAAAGGCATAAGTGCATCTACAACAGTTTGGGAACAAATTTATCATTGATATACGGTCAACACACAACAAGAGTCAAAAAGACAATGCCCACGACTGAAAAGCTCACTGGCAAGTGTATTAAAACCAATTGCTTAGCTAAAGCACAAGCAAACATATTTGATTTGCATGTGGTGTTTCCCCATAATACAGAATTACATAGTGCATGGCAGCATGTACGCGGATCAAAGACACTCGTTGTCGATGCGTCCTTGCTTATCGCACATAATCAATGCCCAGAAACCGGTTTGGACTCATAGTTTATAGCCGTTAATAACCAAATTGTTTAAGCCCATAACCAACTATACCCAAATTGGTTTCTTCACATACCCAAACCAAAACCTAACTAAAAAGGATTCAGCCCAATAAAACCTGAACCAATCAAATCCAAAGTAAGAACCGAACCGTTTCACCCGGTTTTTTAATAACCATTCTCAGGTTTAATAACAATAAGATCAATAGGGTAGACAAAGTGCGAAGGATGACATGAACGCCGAGAAGAACACCGCATGGTGTGTTCCGAATGTCCTGCGCCCTAATTTACTGGTCATCTCGGTCAGTTGGAGTTTACTAGAATAGGTATCATCTTGTGTTTTCCTGCAAATGGTGTAAGGTATAACATTGATAGAAGAGCCAATGTCACGAAAATCATAATAGAACATACTACCGAAGGAGCAGGGTAACACTGGTTTACCTGTATCCCGTCCATTGATGCTTCCCTTGACTAAAGATGTTGTCTCCTTTTCCATCTCTATTACCTTATCAATCCTACGAGCATCGTAACATAGTTCTTTTCTAGTCTGGCACACTTGGTTATGGTGTATTTTTCTACCTTTTCCTATATTGCTCCTGATGGAAATATGCCCTAGAGGCAATAATAAAATGGTTATTATTATATTTCCTTAATCATGATAAAGGTTTATTATTCATGCTAGAATTGTATTGACCGGAAACTTAAATACATGTGTGGATATATAAACAAATACCGTGTCCCTAGTGAGTCTCTACTAGACTAGCTCGTTGATCAAAGATGGTTAAGGTTTCCTAACCATAGACATGCGTTGTCATTTGATAACGGGATCACATCATTAGGAGAATGATGTGATGGACAAGACCCATCTGTTAGCTTAGCATATTGATCGTACAGTTTATTGCTATTGCTTTCTTGATGGCAAATACATATTTCTTCGACTATGAGATTATGCAACTCCCGGATATTGGAGGAATAATATGTGTGCTGTCAAACGTCACAACGTAACTGGATGATCATAAAGATGCTCTACTGGTATCTCCTAAGGTGTTTGTTGAGTTGGCATAGATCAAGATTAGGATTTGTCACTCCGAGTATTGGAGAGGTATCTCTGGGCCCTCTCGGTAATACACATCATAAGCTTGCAAGAAAATGACTAAGGAGTTAGTTACGAGGTGATGTATTACAGACCAGCCCACTAGGGGGCTGGTGCTCCCCTCTACATGGCTGGTCGACCCTAGGGTAAGGAAAGGGGAGGGGTGGCCCCTCCCGCCTTTCCCTCCTCAGGAGAGAAAGGAAGGGGGGGGGGATGTGATGCCCCCGATTCAATCGTACACTAATCATACACGCAAACGTGTACGATCAAGATCAGGGACTCATGGGAAGATATCACAACACAACTCTAAAAATAAAATAAGTCATACAAGCATCATGATACAAGCCAGGGGCATCGTGGGCTCGAATACAAGTGCTCGATCATAGACGGGTCAGCGGAAGCAACAATATCTGAGTACAGGCATAAGTTAAACAAGTTTCCATAAGATGGCTAGCACAAACTGGGATATAGATCCAAAGAGACGTAGGCCTCCTGCCTGGGATCCTCCTAAACTACTCCTGGTCGTCGTCGGTGGTCTGCACGTAGTAGTAGGCACCTCCGGTGTAATATGAGTCGTCGTCGACGGTGGCGTCTGACTCCTGGGCTCCAACATCTGGTTGCGACAACCGAGAAGAAAGGAAAGGGGGGAGCAAAGCAACCGTGAGTACTCATCCAAAGTACTCGCAATCAAGAATCTACACTACATATGCATTGGTATCAATGAAATCGGTAGTATATGTGGACTGGTGGGGATATGATTACTGGAGGTAAACCGGCTAGGAGTGGCCAGGTTAGCTCCATGAAGATAGAAGCTCATGAAGACATAAGGATGGTGGCGCTTTACGAAGGCCCAAGGCCCATAGGCGGGTTAAGGCCTGTAGATGTAAACCGACTCTTTCATGTAACTTGTATTGTAAGTTAAAGGAATATAGACCGAGCCAGACACGTTTATGATTCGGCCTCGGGACTCTGTAAACTGGCGGGTGTCAACCTATGTATATAAAGGGATGACCCGGCCGTGGTTTAGGGACAACAGACAACTACTCGAGAACCAGGCAAAGCGGATTCACTCCCTAGTCATCGAAACCCTAGCAATACCAATCACAACTAGACGTAAGCTTTTACCTTCATCGAAGGGGCCGAACTAGTATAAAATCCCTCGTGTCCCCTTGTCCGGTGTAACCCCTTTAAGCTAACCCATAGCGATGGCTCCACGACTAAGTCCTTTCACAAGGACATCTGCCGTGACAAACCCACGACAGTTGGCGCCCACCGTGGGGCCGTCGCACGATGGTTTCGAGTTCTTGAAGGGCAGCTTTGATGGACTCAGGGGATACACTGCGGGCCAGATGATGAAGAGTCGTCCCGGCAAGCTCTACATC
Organism: Triticum monococcum; assembly: GCA_034509565.1. Taxonomy (NCBI): domain Eukaryota; kingdom Viridiplantae; phylum Streptophyta; class Magnoliopsida; order Poales; family Poaceae; genus Triticum; species Triticum monococcum. Next base: position 208,211,365 of record CM067847.1, on the reverse strand, counting down.
GACGACGCCGGATGGGGTCCCGAGGCCGGTTCAATCGAATACGGGTACGAGGTCCCCTTTGGTGGGATTGACGTCTTCATCGACAAGATCGGCGAACCGGGCCCTGAGCCGGATATCTGCACCGACATCATCGAGATGGCTCAGCGCGCAAGCCCTTCCCCAGTTCAGCCTGCAGCAAGGCATGTTTTTGTAGGTGTCATCCACGGAGCGGAATATGAGGATGGGCCAACATCTGATGGAGAAACCGTTGTTTGTTCTGATGACGAGTCTTCAACTGGAGAGACCGAATCGCTGTATCAGTTGCAGGATGGCAAGATTAGCGGAGGTACCGATGGCAACAGTATTCCGGACCCCCTCGATCTGCGAAACCGGGTCGCAATCTTCATGGCCGGTACACAATCAGTGCACCACTCATCAACCGCCACGGCGATGCTCTCCGGTTCAACGACAACAATGCCAGCGGGAGCAGGGGGCATTACTCCAACCCGTTGGACAACATTGTGGCCGCCGCTTCATGATTGGTAGCCCTCCCAACCGACGGCGAGTCACCAGTTGCGATTAAGGCACGACGGGCCAGGGAGCTCCTTTAAACAACTTTAAACCAGTAGCAGGCTTATTCGCATAGTCGCGAGAGGATTCATTCCACCCCCTGCCCGAGATGGAGCTACAACAGGCACGTTGAGGATGAACCAGCCGTATCAAGCCGTGCACGTCGCCGTAACTCACTGCGAGGGTACAACCCGACAGGTGGAGGTGCTAATGCGCAAGATGTGGTGGATCACGGTTGTGCGCGTCGAGAGGCCGAGTTAGCAGCTCTGCATGCAGCTTGTCAACCTACTCCGGTTCACCGTACCGCTTCGGTGGAACCAGGTGTGGTCTTCAGTTCCTTAGGGGTGTCGTGTCTCACCCCCGCTTTGCGCAATGTATGACTGCCTAAGGATTTTAAGGGCCCTCGTAAGGTGCCCAATTACACCGCCGATTTACAAGCAGAGTCATGGGTCGAAAGTTATGAGATGGCAATGGAGATGTTGGATGTGGATGAAGCGGTGTGTGCTAAATACTTCACCATGATGTTGGAGGGGACAGCTCGTACTTGGTTAAAGAGCTTACCAGTTAACTCCGTCGGATCATGGGCCGAGTTAAAACACCGGTTTATCCAGAATTTTAAGGATACTTGTAAGCAGCCTATGTCGATTGTGGACCTGGCCGCTTGTGTCCAAGAGGACGGGGAGTCTACAACCCATTGGGTGAAGCGGGTCTCAACCATTCTGCATTCATCGGATCGCATCAATGCGGACACAGCAGTGTTAATGTTGGAGGGCAATTGCCGGTTTCTACCGTTTAAATAGAAGTTAGGAAGGCTCAAACGTCACTGCAATGATATGGCAACGCTTATGGCCGCTTTGGTTAAATATGCCTATTTAGATAATACCAAAGACCCTGAGTCAGAAGAGGACAAACCGGGGAAAGGGAAGAAGAACGGCAACACCAAGGGACAGCAACATAACCCGGCAGGTAATGGGAACAATGGTAAGCGCAAGGCAGACAATAGTTTGGACTTTGTGGCTAACACCAATGCTCAGGATAACGGTCAGCATCGTAAGGGTAAACAACCCCAGAGGGGCGGAGGTTCAGGCCCCAATCTGGAGCGCCTGTTAAATCAACCTTGTCCAAAGCATGGATCAAAGGAGAGGCCAGCTTCACATCTTTGAAAGGATTGTTATATCATGCGAGAATTCAAGAATTCCAATATGTTCCAGTACGATAATGGCCCCCCGGCGGTTCAGGAGGTGGTTTTCACGGGCCGAGTTATGGAGGTGGCAGCTCCGGTTCAAGATTTCAGGGCAACCAAACCGGACATAGCAATCAAGGGAACCAGGGCAACCAGGGAGGTTATAACCATCAGGGGAATCAGCAGCAGTAGCAGTCAGGTTATCAGAGCAATCCGAAGCAGTTAAATAGTGGGCAGTATCATGTCTTCACCACTAGCTTGTGCAGGCGTGATCAGAAGCTTCACAAGAGGGCCGTGAACTCTGTTAAACCAGTTGTGCCTCAGTATTTGCGCTGGTCTGAGCAACCCATTTTATGGAGTATAGAGGATCACCCACCCCAGGTTGACAATCCGGGTCATTTGGCCTTAGTGGTGGCACCTCAAGTTGGGGGGGGGGTATAAGTTCACCAAGGTGCTCATGGATGGGGGAATCAGTATCAATATTCTATACTATGATACCTTCCGTCGTATGGGGTTGACAGATAAGAATCTTAAACCGTGGAACACCGTTTTTCATGGTGTGGTGCCCGATAAATCTGCATATCCAGTGGGTAAGATAGCCCTAGAGGTGGCCTTTGGCGATGATCATGATTCATGGTCAGAAATATTGACTTTTGAGGTGGTGAAAATCAAGAGTCTGTATCACGCTCTGTTCGGGCGACCGGCTTATGCCAAGTTCATGGCGAGGCCGTGTTATGTTTATCAGCAGCTTAAGATACCAGGTCATAAGGGGACCAACACAGTACATGGGAGCAGGAAGATTGCTTTGGGATGTGAGGAATGTGATGCGGCTTACGCTGAGTCGGTTTGTGCCACGGAAGAGCTGACGTTTTACAAAGACAAGGTTGATCCGGCAGACATGACTTCTTTGAAAAAGCCAACTACAGAGCATGATACGGCGTTGAAGTTTAAATCGGCCACAGACACTAAGATGGTTGATTTTGTTCCTGGCGATTCATCCAAGCAGTTCAGCATCAGCGCTAACCTATATCCCAAATAGGAAAGCGCGCTCATCGAGTTCATCCGTGAGAACCGGGACATCTTTGAATGGAAGCCTTTTGACATGCCAGGTGTACCGAGGGAACTCGCTGATCACACACTTAATATTGATCCTAAGTTTAAACCGGTCAGACAGTTTCTCCGCCGTTTCAACGAAGAAAGGCGCAAGGCTATTGGTGAAGAGGTAGCTCGGTTGTTGGCCGCCGGGTTTATCGTGGAGGTCTTTCACCCGGAGTGGTTGGCTAATCCGGTGCTGGTTCTCAAGAAAAATGGCACTTGGCGTATGTGTGTGGATTACACAGACTTGAACAAGGCTTGCCCAGCAGATCCCTTTGCCCTTCCTCGTATTGATCAGATTATTGATGCTACGGCGGGTTGTGACCGTTTGTGATTTTTTGGATGCTTATTCTGGTTATCATTAGATCAAAATGGCAGTTAAGGACCAGGAGAAGACAACTTTTATAACTCCCTTTGGAGCCTTCTGCTATGTCTCGATGCCCTTTGGGCTCAAGAGTGCCCAGGCGACTTATCAACGCTGTGTTCAGAATTGTCTTCATAAGCAGATTGGGCACAATGTTCATGCATATGTGGATGATATTGTGATAAAGTCCAGGAAAGAGGAAACATTGATAGATGACCTGAGAGAAACCTTTGACAACCTCCGGGTTTACAAGATGATGCTCAATCCGGACAAATGTGTCTTTGGTGTCCTGGCAGGCAAACTCTTGGGCTTTCTGGTATCAAACAGGGGCATTGAGGCTAATCCAGAAAAAATTTCAGCAATCACGTCTTTGGCTAAACCGGCGTGTATCAATGACGTTCAACATTTAGCCGGCCGGATTGCGGCTCTAAGCCGGTTTATCAGTCGTCTCGGGGAGAAAGCTATCCCTTTATACCAGATGTTAAAGAAAACGGATGACTTTGTCTGGAGCAATGCGACTGATAAAGCGTTTGAGGATCTGAAGAGGCAGTTAGCTGAACCGCTCGTGCTTGCAGCTCCGATCGATAAAGAGCCTTTACTGCTGTATGTGGCTGCGAATGCCAGGGCTGTTAGTGTGGCTATTGTTGTGGAGTGCAAGGAGGCTGGAAAGAAATATCCGGTTCAACGACTGGTTTATTATATCAGTGAGGTGCTTATCGAATCAAAGCAGAGGTATCCACATTGGCAGAAGATGGTGTATGGGGTGTTTATGGCAAGCCGGAAGCTCAAACATTACTTTCAGGGTCATCCTATCACAGTGGCCAGTTCCACCCCTCTGGGAGATATCATTCAAAACAGAGAAGCCACTGGCCGGATTGCCAAGTGGGCTATTGAGCTTGGACCTCACGGGCTCAAGTATACACCTCGCACATCAATCAAATCTCAAGCACTTGTGGACTTCATCAATGATTGGACAGAGTTGCAGGCACCAGAGGAAAAGCCGGATAACACGTATTGGACTATTCACTTTGATGGGTCCAGGCAATTGGAGGGCTCGGGGGCTGGAGTTATATTAACTTCCCCACGAGGTGACAAATTTTGTTATGTTCTTCGCTTAATGTTCCCTTGTACTAACAATGCAGCTGAGTACGAGGCCTTACTCCACGGTCTTCGGATGGCTAATGAGACGAACTTAAGCCGGGTTAAGTGCTTCGGTGACTTGGACCTGGTGGCTCAACAGGTATCTGGCACTTGGGATTCTAAGGACCCACTCATGGCTGTGTATCGACGAGAGGTGGGCATAGTGGCTGGTCATTTCAAGGGTTATCAAGTTGACCATATAGACCGGAGAAAGAATGAAGCGGCGAACGCTTTAAGTCGCCTTGGCTCTCAGCGTAAACCGGTCCCACCCAATGTTTTCCTCGACGTCCTACACAATCCGTCGGTTAAGATACCAACAGAGGAGTTGGCTATTCCTGACTCGGAGGCCCAATTGGTGGCAGCTCTGCATGTTATACCAGACTGGACAGTCCCATACTTGGATTACATGAACCGGGGCGAGTTACCTGAGGATGAAACCTTGGCCCGGCAGATAATCCGGCGTTCCAAGTCAATGACCATAATCAATGGGGAGTTACATCGTTACAGTGTCACAGGGGCAATTCAGCGTTGTGTATCTCCTCAAGAGGGTTGTGAGATTTTGCGAGAAATCCACGAAGGAGATTGTGGTCACCACGCCGGTTAAAAATCCTTGGTGGCTAAGGCTTTTCGTCATGGTTTCTATTGGTTGACAGCCCATGCTGATGCTGAGGATTTAGTCAAAAGGTGTGACAGTTGTCAAAAATTTGCACGCCGCGCTCATGTTCCAGCTCAGGAGTTGAGGATGATTCCAATAACTTGGCCATTTGCGACTTGGGGGCTTGATATGGTTGGACCCTTTAAGAGATCCAAGGACAAAAAGACCCACCTATTAGTGGCAGTGGACAAGTTCACCAAGTGGGTGGAGGCAGAGCCAGTCAGTAAGTGTGATGCAGCCACGGCGGTTCAATTCATCAAAAAGGTGATATTTTGGTTTGGTTTTCCACACAGTATTATAACTGACAATGGTACTAATCTGTCAAAGGGTGAGATGGAGGAATTTTGCCAATGAGAGCACATCCGGCTTGATGTAGCATCAGTAGCTCACCCCCAGTCTAATGGTCAAGCAGAGAGGGCAAATCAAGAAATTTTGAGAGGTATTAAACCCTGGCTTATGGTTCCTTTAAAGCGGACACCGGGTTGTTGGGTGGAGGAGTTACCTTTTGTGTTATGGAGCATCAAAACCACACCTAACAGACCGTGTGGCGGCTTATGTTGAAGCTGACAATGAGAAGGCACGTCAGGATTCACTGGACCTGTTAGATGAGGAGCGTGATCTTGTAGCAGCACGTTCGGCGATTTATCAACAAGATCTCTGACGTTATCACAGCCGCCGGGTTAAGACCAGAACTTTTCAAGAGGGCGATCTGGTGCTCCGGCTCATCCAGGATCAGACTGATATGGACAAGTTATCCCCACCTTGGGAAGGACCTTTTGTGGTCAGCAAAAATCTGCACAACGGGTCATACTACCTCATTGATGTTCGAGAGCACAAAGACTCACGTAAATCGGAGGAGGAGACCAAGCGGCCGTGGAATATAGCTCTTCTTCGGCCTTACTATACTTGAGCCACAAGCTCTTCTTATGTACATACTTATGCCAATGTATATATTATATAATAAACCGAAGCCTCGAATAAAGCGGGGTCTCTGTTCTTTTTACATCATGTGTGAGCCTACAGGAGCTTCTACTGACAAAGCAGTGTTTTATTAACCCGGCCTATGCGGCCACACAGATATAAAGAAATCACTAGGGGGCTTGGTCATATCCGAACCGTAGCTACACCTCTTGATAGGCTTCAAGCCAAAAGGAAATTATGTGGAACCAAAGAGAGTCTGTTGCATTAAGCACAGCTCAAACATAGGTAACCACTGAGCACATCTCAAATATTACCTGGGGGCTCCTTGCTCCTCAAAGAACAATGAGCTTGCACCCTTGTAATAGGCTATCAAGCCAGGCTTGGAAGCCAGGTGTATTCACCTAAAACCCCGGGTTATCCTGCCTCTTTAAGTAAGCCACTCCGTCCAGGTAAACCTGGTATGACCCATCAAACGTTTGACAAGTCAATCCCATGGACCCTGAACTTGTCAAAGTTAAAACGGTGATTGGTTAAATATTGAGGTCCATCTTAGAAGGCTTTGCAAAATGGTTTAACTCAGCGGCCTGGTAGCCCATGAAAAGCCTTGCATATTTCTTGTCTTTACTGTTTTTTATGATAAGGGATTTATGAATATTTTCTGATAAACCGGTGTTCATTACAACCCGGCATGACTTTTAATGCTTAGTTGTCAGTACATGATCAGTTTTAAATCGGTAGTATATTCTTCTGGTCTGGTTTTTTGACTAGATATCACCAGCATTATGCAGCTATTATAGCCCAATATGGTGTCACACCCTAGCTAGTTCAAGCATTAGAATGTGCATCATGTTTAAATTCCTCTTAAATTTGAATTGGGGAAGGCAGAAACCCCCAACACCCCCTGGAAACAACTAGGGTTTACTAAAATTATTTTTAATGAACCTGAAATACCCTTCTAAAATGTTCACCCTCTTTGTCTTGGGTTAGAACCTCTGGCAAAATTGGTGCACAATTTTCTAGGTCAACAGAAGGTCATTGAATTAAATCATAAGTATTTGAATTTGGGCATTTAAATGCTATAAAATAATTTAAATGCTCAAATAATTCTGGAAATAAATGTTTGCTGTTGGAAATAATCTAAACAGAGCCCACAATTATTTTCAGGATTTTTGGAAACGTTTTAGTATTTTAATTAAAGCCCAACAGTTGCAGTTAAATAGAAAAACAAAAACAAATCAAGAAAAAAAGAGAGGGAGAAGCCCACCTGGGCCTTACCTGTGCTGGCCAGCTCACCTGGCTCGGCCCAGCTGACTGGCTTCGCTAGTCATCGTCCTCCTCCCGCCAGAAGGACGCGGAGCACGTGGCCGGCGCCCGCGGCCACACGCCGGCCACCTCCTGCTTCTGCCGACGCCCTGGAGACGTCCAGGGAATGCCACGCGACCCCCACGTTCCCCTTTCATCCTCTCTCACTCTCCCCCTCGTCTCCCTCACTCTCTCCCGCGATGGCCGAGCGCGAACCTCGACGCCGATCGCCGTAGTTGCCACCAGATCCACTCCCTCGCCCCTCCGACGAGCCCAATAGCTCCGCCTCGTCGCCCTGGACCTCTCCGCCGACCCACGCGACTCCAAACGCCGCCGAACACCGTCTTTGCCCTCGTCTTCAACCTCGGGCACCCGAGCCGTCTCCGGTCGATTCGCCGTCGCCAGGACCTCCCCGAGCTTGCTGACCCCCTCTCCGACCCCGCTGTGAGCTCCTCTTCCTTTTCCCCTAGCTCCCGTGCTCGCTTGGCCTCTGTAGCCGCGATTTCCACCGCACCCGAGAGCTCCCCGCCGCCGGCCATGGCGCCGTCGTGGCCAGAGCCACAGTGGCTCGAAGCCAAGCTCGCCGTTGTGCTCAGTGCAGCACCAGGAGCCCGTAGCCGCCACCAGCTCTTCCTCCCATGCACCGTAGCGTCGAAACCAACCCCGTTCGAACTCCGGCCGCCGCCACGAGCTCGATTCCGGCGAGCTCGCTCCACCCCAGCTCCTCCCACTTGCCCCACTAGATGCGCACGAGCCCCAGCTACGCGTAGCACGTCTCCGCCGTCGATTTGGTCACCGGAGGACCAAATCCGAAGCCCTCCGCCGTCTCGGCCTCCCCGGCGACTCAACGCCGGCGGGATTAGCCTCGCTGACCAAGGGTTTGACCCCAGTTTGACTCCCCTGAGTCAATGACAAGTGGGTCCCCCTCTGCTAAGTAAATCAAATTAGTTTTAACTAAAAATAATTAGTTTAATTAACTACTGACATGCGGGACCCACTAGTCAGGTTTGACCTGGACGTCCCCGTTGACCACTGACGTCACCCTGACGTAATGCTGACCAGTAATTAAATTACTGGAATTATTCTTATACAGGAAATTCCAGAAAATGTTTAAAACTTCTAAAAATCATAGAAAATCAACCATAGCTCCAAATGCAAAGATTTATATATGAAAAATGATCAGAAAAATTCAATCTATCCATCTGTAATGGTTTCATGCATGACAAAACAAGTTTACCCTGCTGTTTAAGCAGATTAAGGTAATGCACTAATAAGGCCATGTTTAATGAGCTAGTATTTGAATCTTTGATTCAAATGAGTTCATTCCCTTCTGTTTTAGCTTACATTAGGCCAAGACACATTCATATTTCCATGTCATAGCATGCATCATATTGTTGCATATCATCATGTGTTGATTGTGTTCCGATGTGTTCTTCGTGGTAGGTTCTGCCTCCGAGGATATTCACGAGTATCCAACTGAAGGGCAGTATCCCACTACCACTCTATCAGGCAAGCAACCCATTGATCATTCCGATACAAACCCATGTGCTACGGTAGTTGAACCCTTATCCTTTGCATGACCTGTCATTGCCACAGTAACTAGATGAAACCCACTAGCATGTGTGGGAGTTGATTGAGCCATGTATGTGATTCCTACCTTGCTATGCCTACTATGCTTAGAGTTGTGTCAGGTCTGGTTCATCTGGGTGATGGGCTAGAGTGATATGATTATGTCGGTAATATGAGGAATGTGTTGAACATGTTTTGGTAAAGGTATCGATGAGAGGCCATGTAGGAGTACATGGTGGGTTGTTTCATTCAGGTCGTCCCTAAGAACTGAGATCTGTATGTGTGATTTAAGATTCAGCTACTACCATGCATTGGGATCCTTAATTGACCCTCTCGGCTTCTTAAATACCTTAGTACTCTGTCCAGGAGTTGCAAATAGTTTCTGGTGTTGTAGGTTATGTGTTGGCGGCCGTGCGTAGCACTGACCCTAGGGGTGGGCTATGTTGCGGTAGATACACCGTGGCACGGTGTACCGAGTCACCCGTTTGGTGTCTCGGGAACCCTGTTCACATCGTTCGGGGCCGTATGTGGAAACCTCGGCCGGACTCCCTGCGGATGGAACCTGGATAGGCGATAAACCTGGACTAGAGACTTAGGTGTTTAGGTAGGTCGTGGCCGACACCCTTGCCGGGCTTCCGCTTGAAGGTTGCCGAGTACATGTCGTGTAAACGGCGGTAAGTGGTGAAAGCGTGTATGACGAAGTACACCCTGCAGGGTATAAAACTATTCGAATAGCCGCGTTCGCGGTAAAGGACTACTTGGTTGCCTATACAGTTCATAGACAAGTTAATGGATACTACTAAAAGACTCAAGATAAGTGTGAGTACCGAGGATGGCCCTCTCGTAGGATGACGAGGGAGGATCCCCGGTGGAGTATTGTGTTGGTGAGTAGTGGACTCGTGTGCGAAAGCTATTTTACTAGTGAAGTTCCATAGGATAGCTTAGCCAAGAGTCAAAGCTGGCTTGCTGCATTAACCCCACCACCTTCTTGAGAATGAGCATGTATAGTAGGTTCTGATGTAAGACTTGCTGAGTACCTTGTACTCATGTTTGCTTATTTATTGTTTTCAGACGACAACACTGCCCCTCCAATGGGTTTTATGTAGACCTTGATGTCGACGAGTGACTAGCCACCCAGGTGGTGATCCTGGCCATGGAGGGCCCTATGTAGATAGACAGGCTTCGAGAAGCCTTCTTTCTTTCTAGTGTCTGTACTTAGACCGGTTGCTTCCGCATGTGCTTGTATGATTGTATGACTTGAGTGTCGGGTCATGTGACCCCTATCTGTATGAACATGTTATGTATGGCTCTCTGGAGCCTTTAAATAAAGTACTTGAGTTGTAGAGTTTTGTTGTGATGCCATGTTGTATGTACTCATATCGGGCATATTGTGTGTATGATTGAAATGCTTGGTATGAGTGGGATCCGACAATCTAGTTGTTTATCCTTGGCAGCCTTTCTTATGGGGAAATGTAGTCTAGTGTTCCTCGAGCCATAGTAGTCTGCTACAGCCCGGTTCACCGGAGTCCTGCTATCCCAGCACTACTGCTTAGGACACTTGACTGGCCGGCATGTGATTCACTTCGTTCCTATGTCTGTCCCTTCGGGGAAATGTCACGCGGTGACTTCCGGAGTCCTGCCTAGCCTGCTACAGCCCGGGTTCCCTGGAGTCCTGTTAGCCCAGTGCTACAGCCCGGAATCACTCGCTGATGACCGACATGCTCGATGTGATTCATGTATGCCTGTCTCCATAGGTCTGTGCCGCTTTGGGTTCACGACTGGCCATGTCGGCCCGGGTTCTCTGTCATATGGATGCTAGCGACACTATCATATACGTGAGCCAAAAGGCGCAAACGGTCCCGGGCCATGGTAAGGCGACACCCATGGGATATCGTGCGTGAGGCCGCAAAGTGATATGAGGTGTTACCGGCTAGATCGATGTGGCTTGGAATCGGGGTCCTGACAGCGTTGGCATCAGAACCGGACTGCCTGTAGGTTCGTTGAGCCAAACTGGTCGATGTCGAGTCTAGAAATGCTTTAGTTATATGTAGGAGAATTGATTGTGGGAGGGAACGTAAGGCTCTTTTACTCCTTTACCCCATGCCTCTGATCTGAGTCATTCTCTTCTCATTCAACGTGGGTTAAGGACTAGGCTCTCTTCTTCTATCAGGTTCACATGTTACTAATCCGCAGTAGCTTATAGGATTGTTGTTACAAGCCCCAGTTCAGTTTCTACTATTTCTAGTATGTTGCTAATTGGATCAGAACCTTGATATGATGTTGTTGAGTGGTATTGTGAACTATTGTGGATGTCTCAAATCTTTTTCTGAGCATTTACAACTGTTATGCTGTCCAATTTTCCCTAGAAATTCTGATGTCTTTGCATTGTGGTTGTGCTTTCAGATGGCCAACCATGCTCAAAACCAAGTGGTTCGCCTGACCCGGTGCCTCGACGTGCCCGGTCATACTGCTATGTTAGTCTGGGTAATGATCGAGACGGGTTACCATTGGTATCCCGAATACACTGTCGAAGAGTAGTTCCGCGACTTTAATCAAAGCCAGTATTTCTGCACCGTCAGGATATTTCCTTCTTATCCTGGATCTACCGAGCCCCTTCACTGTTCCTATGGACTCGGGGTTACTGTTGAGATGGCTGTGCAGGATGCTGCCTATTCCATGATGACCATCATGCGAGTCCGGACTGGCCTGCTTCGGAACACCGACTTCCGTTACATGCCAGCTTCACTTCCGGGAGCGCCAGGGTATCTTCAGGCTATCTATGCTGACTCCACTCAGGAGGACTCATTAACTCGTACCACTGCTGAGATGCTCGAAGATAAGGACCGAGAGAATCGGGCCTTGAGGTTGGAGCTTTTCAATACCCGTGCTGATCATTGGGTCACATTGACTCGGTTTGCACCTGCGGTGCAAGATGGATGTATGGATACAAGGGATCTATATCCTGTGAGATCTGCTTTGCCAGACATGGTGGATTGGCGTGATGTGGGAGGCATCAGCCCACCCCGTGGTCCCCGCAGGCCACCGTTTGTTGGTCCAAGACCTCATCCTAGCCCCTATGGTCCACAGGCTCCTCAGGACCGTCTGTTTCCGGATGGTCACGTTGAACTTCCAGGCTATGGAGGTGACTTCTATGAGGACTACTACGGAGCTGTCTGAGTTAGTAGTAGTACCACTAGTATTGTAGTAGTTGTATTTCCACCGTCCTGCGTGACTTGTGGAATATGACTTTGTGTGTAATCAATTCCGGAGGTGTAGACAAATAATGTATAGGAGCTTGGAATGCCTCCGATGAGATGTAACGTCTTTCATCATAGTTGTACTGTAGCCTCGGCTTGTACTAAACTATGTATGATGTGTATGACCGTTGGTATATATATGGCAGTTTCATATTACCATGACATATGGATGAACATCTCTGCATTCCGTGTTATCCATTACATTATGCACTTCCTTGCTAAGTTTGAGCCATTCTTGTCTAAACCGTTGTCTTGTTTTCTCCTAGGATGGTCAACACCCGCAGCAACCCCGCTGCCCCAGAGCAGGGGGAAGCTAGTGCAGCTAGAGGTGAAAATCTGCCTCACCCGCCTTCTCTGGCCGAAGTAATGCTGGAGGCGGAAAGAAACAAGCGTGAGACCAACCGCCTGCTGGAGCGGATTGAGCAGAACACTGCACGCCACCCGCGAAATGACTTGGTGTCAATTAATGACTTTATCAAGCTGTACTCACCAAAGTTTAACCATTCCGTTGAACCCCTCGACGCGGATGACTGGCTTCGCAGCATCACCCACAAGCTACGTTCTGCCAACGTAGCCGAAGCCGACAAGGTTACTTATGCTGCCTACCATCTCAAAGGCCCTGCTAGCCTTTGGTGGGAGAACTTCGAAGCTATGCGCCCGGTCGGCCAAATCACTACTTGGGCTGAATTCAGTGAGGCTTTCCGTGAGCATCACATTCCGGAAGGTCTCATGGATCGCAAGAGGGAGGAGTTCTGCAACTTCACCCAAGGAAGACTGACTGTGGATGCTTATAGTCATGAATTTGGGAATCCGGTACGCTATGCTCCCGAAGAGGTATCTACTGACGCTAAGAAGCAGGCAAGGTTCCGATCTTCGTCTGCACGAGTGCACCTCCTTTCAGAAGTTGGTCAATAAAGCCATCAGTGCTGAGACAGGCCAGACTGATTATGACGCTTCACGCAAGCACTCCCGTGATTTTGGCTCTTCATCCGGCTCTGGAGCTCAGAAGCGCCGGGTGTGGATTCCAAGCACGGCACTGCCACCCAGGTTCATCCCGAGGCCATCCTTTGAGGCGCCTCGTCCCAACCAGCAATTTGCACCACCCAAGCCCTATGGTGGCCCCGCTGCTAATGCTGCTCCACGCCCCAATGTGGTGACATGCTTTAAGTGTGGAGAGCCGGGTCACTATAGCCGAGAGTGTCCCTAGAACAACAACCCCAATCAAACTGGAAAGTCCGTTGGCCGTGGTAAGCCCGCGGGAAAAACATTCTACGCCAAGCCGGCCACCACTGCACGTGGCCATGTCAACTATGTTTCAGCCGAGGAGGCTCATGAGGATCCCAACGTCGTCCTTGGTACACTCCTTGTTAACTGCCATCCGGCATCTGTTCTTTTTGATACTGGAGCATCTCATTCATTCATATCCGAGAACTATGCTCGATTGCATAGCACGACATTCTGTGACATGCCCACTTCCATGGTAATTCAAACTCCGGGTTCCAAATGGCAAACTTCTAGAGTAAGCCATGGGAACGAAATTCTTGTCGATAGACTTGTCTTCCTTGCATCCTTAATAGCTCTCAAGTCCTCGGACATAAACATCATCTTGGGTATGGACTGGATGTCAGCTCATTATGCTAAGATTTATTGTGCCACTAGAGCCATTCAACTTACTCACCCATCGGGCAAGACAGTCAATGTCTTAACTCGAGTGGCCAAGTGCCAGCTTTACTCCCTAAATGCCAACCCCCTTCCAGACCTTGAGGATGTTCCGGTAGTCCGAGACTTTCCGGATGTCTTTCCAGAAGAACTGCCAGGTGTTCCACCTGACAGAGATGTCGAGTTTGTGATAGACCTTGTTCCAGGAACCGTTCCAATTTCTAGAAGACCCTACAAGATGGCACCCTTAGAACTAGCCGAGCTTAAGAACCAACTCGATGAGTCCTTGAAAAAGGGTTTTTATCCGTCGTAGTTCCTCTCCTTGGGCTTGCCCCGTCCTCTTCGTCAAGAAGAAGGATGGAACGGATCGAATGGTTGTGGATTACCGACCTGTCAACTTGGTCACCATCAAGAACAAATACCCTCTTCCCAGGATCAATGATCTGTATGATCAGCTCGCTGGATCCTCAGTCTTTTCCAAGATGGATTTGAGGTTGGGCTACCATCAAATCAAAATCAGAAATGGGGACATTCCCAAAACGGCCTTTTTTACTCGTTATGGCCAATACGAGTACACCGTTATGTCCTTCGGTTTAACTAATGCCCCAGCCACATTCTCTCGGTTAATGAACTCGGTCTTCATGGAGTACTTGGATAAATTCGTCATAGTATACCTCGATGACATACTCATTTACTCCAAGAATGAAGAGGAACATGCCGAACATCTAAGGCTGGTATTGATGAAACTTCGAGAGCATCGCCTTTATGCCAAATTCTCCAAGTGTGAATTTTGGTTGCCAGAAGTGACCTATCTAGGCCATGTAATTTCTGGTAAGGGTATTGCTGTCAATCCTGAGCGAGTTCAAGCCGTCCTTGATTGGACTCCACCTGAGACGGTCAAGCAAGTTCGGAGTTTCCTTGGCTTAGCGAGCTATTGCCGCCGCTTCGTCGAAAATTTCTCCAAGGTTGCTAAACCTCTAACTGAACTCCTCAAGAAAGATAAAAAGTTCGAGTGGACTCCATAGTGCGAGTTCAGCTTTCAGGAACTGAAAAGACGCCTGACATCTGCTCCCGTACTGGTACCACCAGACTTCTCCAAGGACTTTATTATCTATTGCGATGCCTCACGACAAGGACTAGGTTGCATACTTATGCAAGATCGTCAGGTAATTGCCTATGCTTCACGGCAATTACACCCACATGAGGAAAATTATCCCACACATGATCTAGAGCTGGCAGCTGTAGTCCATGCACTTAAAACTTGGCGACATTACCACCTCGGTAATCGTTGCGAGATCTTCACCGATCACCAAAGCTTGAAATATATCTTCACCCAACCAGATTTGAATCTCAGGCAAAGACGTTGGGTTGAGTTGATCTCGGATTACGACTTAGGAATAACTTACACCCCGGGCAAAGCCGTAAATCCTATTGTAACAACCTAATGTTACAACAAAGTCAACCACTTCTCCATGAGGAATTCCGTAAGCTTAATCTTCACATTGTTCCTCGAGGATTCCTATCCACCCTGGTGGCGAAACCTAACCTTATGGATCAGATCATAACCGCCCAGCGGTATGATAAGGGCATATCCCGGATTAAGGAAAACATCGCTAGCGGAGTTGCTAAATGTTTCTCCATGGATGAGCAAGGTGCTGTCTTCTTCGAGAACCGTCTGGTGGTTCCCAAGAAACAACATCTATGCCAGTTGATCCTTAAGGAAGCTCATGAATCCCCTCTCACCATTCATCCCGGTAGTACTAAAATGTATCAAGACCTACGCCAGAGGTTTTGATGGACTAGGATGAAGAGAGAAATCGCTCAATACATTGCTAGCTGCGACGTCTGTCGTCGTGTTAAAGCAGAGCACCAACGGCCTGCTGGTACCCTTCAACCCTTGGCTATTCCCGAGTGGAAATGGGATAAAATCAGTATGGATTTCATCACTGGGTTTCCCAGGACCAAGAGAGGGAATAATGCCATCTTTGTCGTGATCAACCGTCTTTCCAGAGTAGCCCATTTCCTACCTATTCGTGAGAGTATCACCGCTAGCCAGCTAGCCGATTTATACATCTCCCGAATAGTGTCTCTTCATGGTGTCCCATTGGAAATTAACTCAGACCGTGGGAGTCTCTTCACCTCTTGATTTTGGGAAAGTTTCCAAAATGCTATGGGAACTAGTCTCTCTTTTAGTACCGCCTTCCATCCTCAATCAAGTGGTCAAGTAGAGCGAGTCAATCAAATTCTGGAAGATATGCTCCGAGCTTCTGTCATCTCGTTCGGAATGAGTTGGGAGAAATGCCTTCCATTCGCGGAGTTTGCTTATAACAATAGTTATCAAGCTAGCTTGGGCAAAGCTCCTTTCGAAGTTCTCTATGGACGAAAATGTCGAACGCCTCTTAACTAGTCAGAAACCGGGGAAAGACAACTCTTTGGCCTGGATATGATTCAGGAAGCAGAAGAGCAGGTTCGCGTTATTCGTGAGAAATTGAAAACAGCCCAATCTCGTCAAAAGAGTCAATATGATCGTAAACATAAGCCTATGACTTATGAAGTCGACGAGAGGGCTTACCTTCGGGTTACCCCGTTAAAGGGAACCCATCATTTCGGTATTAAAGGCAAATTGGCTCCTCGTTACATTGGACCCTTTCGCATTCTTGCCAAACGAGGAGAAGTTGCCTACCAATTGGAACTACCTCCGCATCTTTCCAGAGTTCACGATGTCTTCCACGTTTCACAACTCAGGCGTTGCTTCGCGGATCCTATCCGTGGAGTGGACCACGAAACACTTGATCTACAAGATAACCTCTCATATCGGGAATATCCCGTTCGTATCCGTGATCAAGCCGAGCATACCACTCGACATCGTAATATCAAGTTTCTCAAGGTTCAATGGTCACACCATTCCGAGAAAGAGGCCACTTGCGAAAGGGAGGATCGTCTTCGACTCGAGTACCTCACCTTCTTCCCGGAGGATCCTAAATCTCGGGACGAGATTCTTTTGAGTGGGGGTGAGTTGTCACACCCTAGCTAGTTCAAGCATTAGAATGTGCATCTTGTTTAAATTCCTCTTAAATTTGAGTTGGGGAAGGCAGAAACCGCCAACACCCCCTGGAAACAACTAGGGTTGACTAAAATTATTTTCAATGAACCTGAAATGCCCTTCTAAAAAGTTCACCCTCTTTGTCTTGGGTTAGAACCTCTGGCAAAATTGGTGCACAATTTTCTAGGTCAACAGAAGGTCATAGAATTAAATCATAAGTATTTGAATTTGGGCATTTAAATGCTATAAAATAATTTAAATGCTCAAATAATTCTGGAAATAAATGTTTGCTATTGGAAATAATCTAAACATGGCTCACAATTATTTTCAGGATTTTTGGAAACGTTTTAGTATTTTAATTAAAGCCCAACAGTTGCAGTTAAATAGAAAAACAGAAACAAATCAAAAAAGAGAGGGAGAAGCCCACCTGGGCCTTACCTGTGCTAGCCAGCCCACCTGGCTCGGCCCAGCTGACTGGCTTCGCCAGTCGTCGTCGTCCTCCCGCCAGAAGGACGCGGAGCGTGTGGCCGGCGCCCGCGGCCACCCGCCGGCCACCTCCTGCTTCTGCCGACGCCCTGGAGATGTCCAGGGAATGCCACGCGACCCCCACGTTCCCCTCTCATCCTCTCTCACTCTCCCCCTTGTCTCCCTCACTCTCTCCCGCGATGGCCGAGCGCGAACCTCGCCACCGATCGCCGTAGTTGCCACCACAGCCACTCCCTCACCCCTCCGACGAGCCCAATAGCTCCGCCTTGTCGCCCTGGACCTCTCCGCCGACCCACACGACTCCAAATGCCGCCGAACGCCGTCTTCACCCTCGTCTTCAACCTCGGGCACCCGAGCCGTCTCCGGTCGATTCGCCATCGCCAGGACCTCCCCGAGCTCGCTGACCCCCTCTCCGACCCCGCTGTGAGCTCCTCTTCCTTTCCCCCCAGCTCCCGTGCTCGCTTGGCCTCTGTAGCCACGATTTCCACCGCACCCGAGAGCTCCCCGCCGCCGGCCATGGCACCGTCGTGGCCAGAGCCACAGTGGCTCGAAGCCAAGCTTGCCGTTGTGCTCAGTGCAGCACCAGGAGCCCGTAGCCACCACCAGCTCTTCCTCCCATGCACCGTAGCGTCGAAAGCAACCCCGTCCGAACTCCGGCCGCCGCCACGAGCTTGATTCCGGCGAGCTTGCTCCACCCCAGCTCCTCCCACTTGCCCCACTAGATGCGCACGAGCCCCAGCTACACGTAGCACGTCTCCGCCGTCGATTTGGTCACCGGAGGACCAAATACGAAGCCCTCCGCCGTCTCGGCCTCGCCGGCGACTCAACACCGGCGGGATTAGCCCCGCTGACCAGGGGTTTGACCCCAGTTTGACTCCCCTGAGTCAATGACAAGTGGGTCCCCCTCTGCTAACTAAATCAAATTAGTTTTAACTAAAAATAATTAGTTTAATTAACTACTGACATGCGGGACCCACCAGTCAGGTTTGACCTGGACGTCCCCGTTGACCACTGACGTCACCCTGACGTAATGCTGACGCAGTAATTAAATTACTCGAATTATTCATATACAGGAAATTCCAGAAAATGTTTAAAACCTCTAAAAATCATAGAAAATCAACCATAGCTCCAAATGCAAAGATTTATATATGAAAAATGATTAGAAAAATTCAATCTATCCATCTGTAATGGTTTCATGCATGACAAAACAAGTTTACCCTGCTGTTTAAGCAGATTAAGGTAATGCACTAATAAGGCCATGTTTAATGAGCTAGTATTTGAATCTTTGATTCAAATGAGTTCATTCCCTTCTGTTTTAGCTTGCATTAGGCCAAGACACATTCATATTGCCATGTCATAGGATGCATCATATTGTTGCATATGGTCATGTGTTGATTGTGTTCCGATGTGTTCTTCGTGGTAGGTTCTGCCTCCGAGGATATTCACGAGTATCCAACTGAAGGGCAGTATCCCACTACCACTCCATCAGGCAAGCAACCCATTGATCATTCCGATACAAACCCATGTTCCCGCTTCTGCTCTTGTTTACTGCATTAAGACAACGCGATTCAAACTGCTGTGTGCTACGGTAGTTGAACCCTTATCCTTTGCATGACCTGTCATTGCCACAGTAACTAGATGAAACCCACTAGCATGTGTAGGAGTTGATTGAGCCATGTATGTGATTCCTACCTTGCTATGCCTGCTATGCTTAGAGTTATGTCAGGTCTGGTTCATCTGGGTGATGGGCTAGAGTGATATGATTATGTCGGTAATATGAGGAATGTGTTGAACATGTTTTGGTAAAGGTATCGATGAGAGGCCATGTAGGAGTACATGGTGGGTTGTTTCATTCAGGCCGTCCCTAAGAACTGAGATCTGTATGTGTGATTTAAGATTCAGCTACTACCATGCATTGGGATCCTTAATTGACCCTCTCGGCTTCTTAAATACCTTAGTATTCTGTCCAGGAGTTGCAAATAGTTTCTGGTGTTGTAGGTTATGTGTTGGCGGCCGTGCGTAGCGCTGACCCTAGGGGTGGGCTATGTTGCGGTAGATAACCGTGGCACGATGTATCGAGTCACCCGTTTGGTGTCTTGGGAACCCTGTTCACATCATTTGTGGCCGTATGTGGAAACCTCGGCCGGACTCCCTGTGGATGGAACCTGGATAGGCAATAAACCTGGACTAGAGACTTAGGTGTT
This sequence comes from Triticum monococcum, assembly GCA_034509565.1. Lineage (NCBI taxonomy): Eukaryota > Viridiplantae > Streptophyta > Magnoliopsida > Poales > Poaceae > Triticum > Triticum monococcum. The sequence goes on along the minus strand of CM067847.1, from coordinate 208,191,938 downwards.
TAGGTAGGTCGTGGCCGACACCCTCGCTGGGCTTCCGCTTGAAGGTTGCCGAGTACATGTCGTGTAAACGGCGGTAAGTGGTGAAAGCGTGTATGACGAAGTACACCCCTGCAGGGTATAAAACTATTTGAATAGCCGCGTCCGCGGTAAAGGACTACTTGGTTGCCTATACAGTTCATAGACAAGTTAATGGATACTACTAAAAGACTCAAGATAAGTGTGAGTACCGAGGATGGCCCTCTCGTAGGATGACGAGGGAGGATCCCCGGTGGAGTATTGTGTTGGTGAGTAGTGGACTCGTGTGCGAAAGCTGTTTTACTAGTGAAGTTCCGTAGGATAGCTTAGCCAAGAGTCAAAGCTGGCTTGCTGCATTAACCCCACCACCTTCTTGAGAATGAGCATGTATAGTAGGTTCTGATGTAAGACTTGCTAAGTACCTTGTACTCATGTTTGCCTATTTATTGTTTTCAGACGACAACACTGCCCCCTCCGATGGGTTTTATGTAGACCTTGATGTTGACGAGTGACTAGCCACCCAGGTGGTGATCCTGGCCATGGAGGGCCCTATGTAGATAGACAGGCTTCGAGAAGCCTTCTTTCTTTCTAGTGTCTGTACTCAGACCGGTTGCTTCCGCATGTGCTTGTATGATTGTATGACTTGAGTGTCGGGTCATGTGACCCCTATCTATATGAACATGTTATGTATGGCTCTATGGAGCCTTTAAATAAAGTACTTGAGTTGTAGAGTTTTGTTGTGATGCCATGTTGTATGTACTCATATCGGGCATATTGTGTGTATGATTGAAATGCTTGGTATGAGTGGGATCCAACAATCTAGTTGTTTATCCTTGGTAGCCTTTCTTATGGGGAAATGTAGTCTAGTGTTCCTCGAGCCATAGTAGTCCGCTACAGCCCGGTTCACCGGAGTCCTGCTAGCCCAGCACTACTGCTTAGGACACTTGACTGGCCAGCATGTGATTCACTTCGTTCCTATGTCTGTCCCTTCGGGGAAATGTCATGCGGTGACTTCCGGAGTCCTGCCTAGCCTGCTACAGCCCGGGTTCCCCGGAGTCCTGTTAGCCCAGTGCTACAGCCCAGAATCACTCGCTGATGACCGACATGCCCGATGTGATTCATGTATGCCTGTCTCCATAGGTCTGTGCCGCTTTGGGTTCACGACTAGCCATGTCGGCCCGGGTTCTCTGTCATATGGATGCTAGCGACACTATCATATACGTGAGCCAAAAGGCGCAAACGGTCCCGGGCCATGGTAAGGCGACACCCGTGGGATACCGTGCGTGAGGTCGCAAAGTGATATGAGGTGTTACCGGCTAGATCGTGAAGGAAATATGCCCTAGAGGCAATAATAAAGTTATTATTTATTTCCTTATATCATGATAAATATTTATTATTCATGCTAGAATTGTATTAACCGGAAACATAATACATGTGTGAATACATAGACCAACAGAGTGTCACTAGTATGCCTCTACTTGACTAGCTCGTTAATCAAAGATGGTTATGTTTCCTAACCATGAACAAGGAGTTGTTATTTGATTAACGAGGTCACATCATTAGTAGAATGATCTGATTGACATGACCCATTCCATTAGCTTAGCACCCGATCGTTTAGTATGTTGCTATTGCTTTCTTCATGACTTATACATGTTCCTATAACTATGAGATTATGCAACTCCCGTTTACCGGAGGAACACTTTGGGTACTACCAAACGTCACAACGTAACTGGGTGATTATAAAGGAGTACTATAGGTGTCTCCAATGGTAGATGTTGGGTTGGCGTATTTCGAGATTAGGGTTTGTCACTCCGATTGTCGGAGAGGTATCTCTGGGCCCTCTCGGTAATGCACATCACATAAGCCTTGCAAGCACTGCAACTAATAAGTTAGTTGTGAGATGATGTATTACGGAACGAGTAAAGAGACTTGCCGGTAACGAGATTGAACTAGGTATTGGATACCGACGATCGAATCTCGGGCAAGTAACATACCGATGACAAAGGGAACAACGTATGTTGTTATGCGGTCTGACCGATAAAGATCTTCGTAGAATATGTAGGAGCCAATATGGGCATCCAGGTCCCGCTATTGGTTATTGACCGGAGACGTGTCTCGGTCATGTCTACATTGTTCTCGAACCGTAGGGTCCGCACGCTTAACGTTACGATGACAGTTATTATGAGTTTATGCATTTTGATGTACCGAAGGTTGTTCGGAGTCCCGGATGAGATCACGGACATGACGAGGAGTCTCGGAATGGTCGAGACGTAAAGATTGATATATTGGAAGCCTATGTTTGGGCACCGGAAGTGTTCCGGGTGAAATCGGGATTTTACCGGATTACCGGGAGGGTTACCGGAACCCCCCGGGAGGCAAATGGGCCTATTGGGCCTTAGTGGAAAAGAGTGAAGGGGCAGCCCACAAGCTAGCCGGCCGAACCCACCTTCCCTAGTCCTATTAGGACTAGGAGAAGGGGCCGGCCCCCCTCTCTTCTCTTTCTCCCGAAGAGTCCTACTAGGAATAGGATTTGGGGGAAGGAGTCCTACTCCCGGTAGGAGTAGGACTCCTCCCTGCGCCTCCCTCCTAGCCGGCCGATCCCCTTGCCCCTGGCCTTTATATACGGGGGCAGGGGGCACCCCATAGACACACAACTTGATCCTTGAGATCGTTCCTTAGCCGTGTGCGGTGCCCCCTGCCACCAAATTCCACCTCGATCATACCGTTGTAGTGCTTAGGCGAAGCCCTGCGTCGGTAGTACATCAAGATCGTCATCACGCCGTCGTGCTGACGAAACTCTTCCTCAACGCTTTGCTGGATCGGAGCCCGGGGAACGTCATCGAGCTGAACGTGTGCTAAGAACTCGGAGGTGCCGGAGTAACGGTGCTTGGATCGGTCGATCGGGAAGAAGACGTACGACTACTTCCTCTACGTTGTGTGATCGCTTCCGTAGTCGGTCTGCGTTGGTACGTAGACAACACTCTCCCCTCTCGTTGCTGTGCATCACCATGATCTTGCGTGTGCGTAGGAAATTTTTTGAAATTACTGCGTTCCCCAACAGATCGATGTGGCTTGGAATTGGGGTCCTGACATATGGTTTCTATATGAACCAACAAGAGGGCAAGGAGATGTCAACACTTCGGATTGGTGTTTTTTCACCTTTACCATACAAGCAGTTGGTCAGCCAACGAGGTATGTCACAGATATTATTTGTTTTATCTGGTTAATATATCTTGGTTATCCATCCAAGTTATGTATATATTTTTGGGCATCATGACCCGTCCAGTGGTAAACCACTAGGACGCTTTCAAGTTCTTATATGCAGGAACACAAAGTATCATGGACTATGCATAAATAGATCCCAAAAGTGGAACAACTTTTAAAAATATCAAGTAACACAAGCATGCTCGATGGCATGGCAGATAAAGGTGTTTCTGCTATCCTATTACAAGGAGCTTCAAAACGGCCCATATTGAATAAATGTTCTGAAGCAGTGGAAGACTGTAGCTGATAAACCGGTCGCTGGTTTAGGATGCTTCATCGGGACGGCTTGACGATTGAGGGTCATCTTGTGCAGTCACATCCTCGTCATCCCTCCCCAGACGCTGGAAATCAAGCGTTGACCAATCGATTCCGGTTAAAGCTTGAAACACGGCCTCTTCATGGATAAGGCTGGAGGGGTCAATGTCAGGAGCGAAAGTATGCTTACAGATTGGAGGCACAAGCTCTTCAACATCATGGATCACAGCGGGCTATCTTTTTCCCTCAGCATCGTAAACCGATTGGAAGTGAGATAAATCGGTGTCCTCTGCCAGTTTGCTTGCTATTGGCCGCATTTCCTTTGTCAGCCTTCACAGATCATCATTATTGAAGTCTGAGCCGTCCTCTTTCACGCCAGGATATCCTTTGATGATATCTGCCGGTTCAAGATTCGGAATGCATGCCTTGGCCCGGATTAGCGTGGTCAGCGCTCCTGATCTTGCGGCTGATCTCTTCAGTTCGGTGATCCGGGCAGGTAGCATGGCCAGCTTGTCAAGTGTTTCCTTTATCAATGATGGCGCCGGCTTGTTATACGCTGGAGTGCAAATAGCACGCTGGGATCCAGAGAATAGCTGTTCTATCAAGGTATACGCCGCTTTAAGCTACATCCGCATGTCAGAGCCCAAATATGCGGGTCCCTGTCATGGTTCAACATCAGTAAACCGGCCATTGATAAAATCTTGTGATTAGACAAACTGCACGAGAGAGCACTTACCAAATACAGTGGATGTCATGGCGTTAATCTACCGCTTTAAGCTTGACAGTTCTTCCACTACCGGTTTCAGGGATGCCTCTGCGTCCTTGGCCTTTTTTATCAAACCGGCCTTTTCTGTTTCCCAGTCAGCACGCTCCTTGTTGAAGGTCTCTTTCAATTTCTCCATAGCTGCCAAGGCATTGGTCAGCTCCTCTTTGGCTTTGGAAGCCTCTGCTTGTTGAGACTTGACGTTCTCTTGAAGATCAGCGGTTTGATCATCCCTTTTATTCAGATTGGCCTGCAAAGGAGAAGATATATCAACAATGAGATGTGTATTTTCTAAGTACCAATCGTATAACAAGTTATGCACTTGGTACTTGGGGGCTAATACCTATTTTCTTTCTCATCAACATATTTTTCACAAGTCTCAAGTACAATGCAAGCATTATCCTTAACACTTGGGGGCTAATGGACATCTGTTCAAAACTGACGCATTGATTAAAGACCCGATCTACCTTGCAAAGCTAAACCGGCCTTTGGGGGCTACACCGATGAACACTACATGAGTACAATGATAAAGTACTGGCTTGTTTCTAAACGATGATTTCACATATGGAGGATCAACATGCAAGGATTAAGATATTACAAAGACCCGGTTTACCTCGCAAAAGCTAAGCCGGCCCTTGGGGGCTACTTGGGCTGATGTTTATACTTTGAAATCAAGAAAGGAAAGATAATGAAAATACCTCATAGCGTTCTTTCATCAGGTTCACCAAACCGGCTTCATAATCACGGTTTGAGTGTAGACGGTTTAGAAAACCGGAGTGGAGTTCTTGAGCGCTGAGATGAGCGTAGCTTGACAAGTCAGTACTCCATTTGCCTTTTTCCATGGCAGCACGCTCTTACTTGGCACTATGTTGGGCCAAGATCACAGGATGGCCAGGAGAAGTGTGACCAATACCAGTAATGGTAACCTCGCCTTCTTTATCTACAACAACTTTGTCTGGAGTTGATGGAGTTTCAGTAGCTCTCACCGGACTAGCCCGGATTGGATTTACCGGTTCAGTATCAGGCACAACAGTATCAACTTCTGGTTGTTCATCAATATTGTGATCTTAGGGGGTGGTTCGTCAAAGGTGACTTTAGGATTGGGGCCCTCCGGTTCACCAGTTTGGTCCGGCTCACCTGTTTGCTCCTGTTCAAGAACCACCTGGTCTTCAGACGGATTGTTCACCCGAGCCTTTTTGCTGGGTCTGGCTTTGGCTCTACAAACAAAAAAAGGTGTGAAAATTAAGCATAGTATACAAGGTATGAAAACATTCAAAGAAGGGGTTTAAAGTACTTACCCAGCTATAGTTTTGAGAGGAGGAAGTTGGGTTGCTGTTGACTCGCCAGATGATGAGGGAGGTGTCACCTGATAATTTGAATCGGACGGATTAAGAGGTTGTCGGAAATAACCTGCCTTGGGGTAAGAATTGTCAGAAGGAGGTGAGACCTCAGATCGGCGCTTTCGAACCGAGGTGTCAGGTAAACCGGTCGAGGTGACCTTTTGCCGCTGTGCCGGGTTGTGCGGCGAGCCTCGTGCTGCTGCTTCTTCAAAATAAATGTTGGATCAAAGGGAGCAAGAGGATGTGAAAAGCTTACTTTCTGGATCGCTTGACGGATTTTTTGTGTTGGCAGAGAGTCTGAACCGGGGGAAAGGACAATTACCTCTACATCGTTGGCTTGGCTGCCTTCCGCGCCCTCCTGATAAATATCATTGTTAATGAGATGCATAAATAGGGAACCAAGTGAATCAAGTTCTACCTCAACTTCCGGTTCATCCGTATCGTCATCCAGTTCCATGCTGATACATTCAGTTGCCTTCCGCTTTGAGGTTTTCTTGACGGTTTTTGTTTTGGGGCGGGAGGGCTTTGCCGCTTTCTCTGCAGGTTTCTTCTTCCAGAATGGATCATCACCCTGTTTATAAACAAGCAGAAGAATATTCACAGGTTGAGCAGTTTAAAAAGATGTTGAAGGTAAAAGGGAAGGACAGTACTTACAGTAGGCGGTTTGTTTTTTGTGTAAAAGGGGTTTAAGCCAGTTTGGCGGCAGACAAATCCCTATTCGTTCAAAATCTTCTTGACACCCTCAGTAACTTCTTCATCAGTTAATTGAATGTTGATGTGGCGTTGGGAGTCTTCTACTTCACCAGTGTACTCACACATTAAACCAGAGCGGCGGCTTAATGGCAAGATGCTCCAGGATATCCAACAACGCACAAAGTCAACGCCTGACAAACCGTTGGCCATAAAGGTTCGAAGCTTGGCGAGTTGAGGGGCATATGAGGCCCGTTCCATAGCGCTTAAATGTTGCAGCAGTGGATGAGTGTTGGAGAGCCGGTGGGCACGGTAGCCCGGCAGAGGGTTCTCGTCTTCAGGGGAGGTATCTTTACAGTAGAACCAAGTTTGGTTCCAATCTTTGGGGTGGCTGTGCAACTTGGCATGAGGAAATTCGACCTCTTTTCTTTTTTGAACTGAGACACCCCCAAGTTCAGTGTTGGGTCCGCCTACAAATTCAGTGCACCGGTTCAGATGGAAAAAATCCCGGAACAGCTCAGCAGTTGGTTCTTCCTGTAGGTACACTTCACAGAAGACTTGGAAGTTGCATATATTGGATACCGAGTTAGGTCCAATATCTTGAGGGTGGAGCTGGAAACTGGCAAGCACATCCCGGAAAAACTTTGACCCGGGCGGTTTGAAACCACGTCCTATGTGGTCAACAAATACCACTATCTCACCCTGCTTAGGGGTAGGAGGATTCTTCGATCCAGGAACTCGCCACCGAATCTCATTCTTTTTTGGCAAGGTACCAATCCTGACCATTCCGTTAAGCTGTTCTTCGGTGACTCAGGAAGGAGCCCAGTTACAAGCATAGAACTGTTTGGCCATTGCAAGCGAAAAGCTGAAAGGAAATACCGGTTTACAAAGCATTCATGGTGATATATAAGATGCGACGAGATAAAGACATGCATGTATGTAATTTGCGTAAACTGGAGGTTGATACAATAATGAATGACAAGGCAATATCAGAACAAAGGTATGCACATGCTGTTAAACCGGAGTATAACAACGGAGGTAAAAGGCTTGTCCGGTTCACCAGGAGGCTAATGGTATATGATAGATTGCTTTTACAAAGGTAAACCGCCTATGTGGTAAAGAGGATACAGATCTAAGGCAAAAATGACTAAGTAAGGTGAAAACAGATTTCATAAGGTTGGAGGGAAATTTTGGATCTACCGTAAGATAGGAAAATAAAAGGATTTAGACCGAAAAGGTTGATCCCAAGGCAGTTCACAAAGGACCAGATCAGTGTTTTATGCGCGTAAAGTTTTGTTTTGGTAACAGAAGATAAGCCATTACGTGGAACACGTCCAGTTTGAAGTTTGTATCCATGGACTAAGAAGAAACAGGGAAGAACAGCGCCGAAGCCTCGATGAACTTCGACGAACGAGGAAACCCTAGGTAGATCTACAACGGAGAAAGGAAGGGACTTACAGTGGCTGTTGAAGCAGCAGAGGTATGCCGTGGCTCTCTGGTGCAACCAGGTTGATGCAGCGGCTGGCGGAGAGACAGAGGCGAAGCTCGGTGATGGTGGCGGCGCTCAGGTGCAGAGGCGTCGCAAGGAGGAAGAAGAAGCAAAGGAGGCAAAGGGAGAAAAAGAGAATGACCTTTGGGTCTATTTATAAGGTGAACCAATAAGCAATCGGTGCGTAAATCGAGCAGCTTAAAATGGATAGTTAATAAGGATGGCACCTCGAGGGTTGGATATTCATTAATGAAGGGTATCTTCAGCTTCAACGGGTAGATGACCTCATAACAATTTGCTACGGATCTAAAGGATGACGTCACGGTGGTTTACCAGACTTATACGAAGTTGCCAGGGCAAGAATTTTTCTAAGTATTGAAGATTGACATGAACAAGTTCAAATCAATCTAGGGCCTAATGTTGGGGATATGATTACTAGAGGTAAACCGGCTAGGAGTGGCCGGGTTAGCTCCATGAAGATAGAAGCTCATGAAGACATGAGGATGGTGGCGCTTTACGAAGGCCTGTAGATGTAAACCGACTCTTTCATGTAACTTGTATTGTAAGTTAAAGGAATAGAGACCGAGCCGGACACGTTTATGATTCGGCCTCGGGACTCTGTAAATCGGCGGGCGTCAACCTATGTATATAAAGGGACGACCCGGCCGCGGTTTAGGGACAACAGACAACTACTCGAGAACCAGGCAAAGCGGATTCGCTCCCTGGTCATCAAAACCCTAGCAATACCAATCACAACTACACGTAGGCTTTTACCTTCATCGAAGGGGCTGAACTAGTATACAATCCCTCGTGTCCCCTTGTCCGGTTTAACCCGTAGCGATGGCTCCATGACTAAGTCCTTTCACAAGGACATCTGCCGTGACAAACCCACGACATGGACTGAACTGCAGAATGCCAGAATAAGAGGGGGATAGCTAGTACTATCAAAGACTACGCTTCTGGCAGCCTCCATCTTGAAGCATATAGAAGAGAATAGATGGTAAGTTCACCAAGTATCATCATATAACATAATCCTACCCGACGATCCCCCTCGTTGCCTTGTGAGAGAGCGATCACCGGGTTGTATCTGGCACTTGGAAGGGTGTGTTTTATTAAGTATCCGGTTCTAGTTGTCATAAGGTCGAGGTACAACTCCAGGTCGTCCTTTTACCGAGGGACACAGCTATTCGAATAGATAAACTTTCCTGCACGGGTGCACCACATTACCCAACACGCACGATCCCTCTGGCCGGACACAGTTTCCTGGGTCATGCCCGGCTCGGAAGATCAACATGTCGCAGCCCCACCTAGGCCTAACAAAGAGGTCAGCACACTGGTCTAAATCCTATTCGCGCAGGGGTCTGGGCCCATCGCTCGTTGCACACCTGCATGTTGTGTATGCGGCCGGTGAGCAAACCTAGCAACCCCCATTACAAAGGAAGTTGTGTTACGCGGTCCAACCCGGCATGCGCTGCTCAGTCGCTGACGCCTAGGAGGCTTCGGCTGATACCACGACGTCGAGTGCCCATAACTGTCCCCGCATAGTTGGTTAGTCGTATCGGCCAGTGGTCTTACTCAGATCAAATACCAAGATCTCGTTAAGCATGTTATTTTGAAGTAACCGCGGACGCCGACCAAGACTAGGCCCACCTCTCACCTAGGCGGTCTCAACCTGACCTGTCGCTCCGCCACAAAGATCCACACAGAGGGCTGTCAGGAAAGTATGTCCTTTCAGCCCCCAACCCGTGAATCAACCGCGGGTACTCAACGAGCCGACCCGACTTTAGTCACCACATGTATCATATATTATGTATATAAGTATATACCCGTGATCAACTCCCGAGTGATCATGGCCCGGTAGTATAACATGGAAGACGGACAAGAATGTAGGGGCACTGATGGAAAACTAGCATCCTATACTAAGCATTTAGGATTGCAGGTAAATGTACCAACAGTAGTAGCAAAGATAGGCTATGCATCAGAATAGGATTAAAGGAAAGCAGTAACATGCTACACTACTCTAATGCAAGCAGTAGAGAGAAGGAGTAGGCGATATCGGGTTGATCAGGGGGGGGGTTGCCTGGAAGCTTAGCCGAGAAGGAGGGGTCATTAGCACCGTAGTCTTACTGGGTAGCAGCGGCGTCGGTCTCGGTGTCTAGCGAGAGAAGAGGGGGAAGAAATAATAAATATAATGCACACATATGCATGGCGATTCATGACATGACAATCAGCGGTGCTAGGTGTGCCCTAACTCGGTAGTAGGTGATACCAGCAAAGGGGGGAAACATCCGGGAAAGTATTTCCGGTGTTTCGCATTTTCGGACAGGTGAACCAGAGTTAAATTTTTGCATGTTCTCTATCCTAGGGACGTGTGGCGGGCGAACGGACTACGTATTCGGATTTGTCTCATCGTTCTGAGCAACTTTCATGTACAAAGTATTTTCATCCGAGTTACTGATTATTTTATATTAATTTTCAAAGTTTTAATCAATTTAGAAATTATTATTATGAAATTAATTTGAAAATAGCATTATTGCATCAGCATGACATCAGCACTCAACAAAGGTGTTAACTGGGCCAAACTGACATGTGGGGTCCGCATGTCATTGACTGGTTAACTAACTAATAGTTAATTAGTTTAATTAATCACAATTAATTAAGTTAACTAATTTAAAAATTAATTAATTAAATTTTATTTATTATTATTTTTTAATCTCCTTTTTTTGTAAACGTTCCAGGGGCGTGGGCCCCCATGACAGTGGCTCAAAGGGGCCTATCGGGTTCGGGCGAGCAGGCGACGGGTACGGGCGCTCGACACCTAGGCGCAGTTCGGCGTGGCCACCGGCGGGCGGCCGCGGCGCGGCAGCCACGTCGCTGGCCGCTGAGCGGGAAGGGGGAGCTGCGGGCGACAGAGGCGAGCGGCGCCGGCTGCGGGGCGAGTGGCGCGGGCAGGTGCGGCCGGCGCGCATGAATAGGGGCACGGGGCAGGTCAGGCACCAGCACAAATGCAGCCAGGGGCGGCGCGGTGTCGATGGCTAGCGCGGGGAGGCTGGCGAGGGGGCGGCCGGTCAGCAGATGGCCGTGGTAGGAGATGGGCGCGAGGCAGGGCTGCGATAGCAACGACGGAGGCGGAGGCGGAGGCGGGGCCGGTGCGGCGGGATAGAGGCCGACGACATGGTTGGGTGGCACAGGCGAGGCATGACGACGGGCACGCGGGCGCGCGCGGAGGAGCTCGTCGGGATGGTATGGAGCGGCGAGGAGGAGGGCCGAGGGCGCGGTCAGTGGTGGAGGCAGAAGGAGAGGCTGGCAGCGACACGTACGCGGGCGGCTACGGTCGAAGGTAGAGGCCGCAGCGAAGTGTGAGCTCGGGCGCGGGACGACGACGTGCAATAGAGAGGGGAGAAGAGGAGAGGGAGGCCGTGGCCTCACCGGAGTTGTAGGGCATGAGGCAGTGGGACGTGGGGAGGAGGACGGGGACAACGACATCGGAGACGGGGAGGCAGTCCGGCGAAGTGGCTCCGGCGTCGAGCGTCGAGGGCGTAGTCGCCCTGATCCCGATTTTGATCGGGGGAGTGAGGGGGTGAGAGCCAGTGGGGGGAGAGTGGTGGTGGTTGGGTTAGGGTTTGGGGGAACGAGGCCATATAGGCCAGGAGGGTTGGGGTGGGCCGACCTGGTTGTTGTCTGGGCCAAGGCCCAATGGAAAGGGGGGTTTTCTTTTTCTCTCTCGTTTTCTGTTTTGTATTTCCTTTTCCTTTATTTATTTTCCATTTTATGTTTTATTTATTTTAGAGCATTTTAGCATTTTCTAAACATGTGTTTTCTTCACTATAATTACCTATGCAATATTAGGCACAATCCGAACATTTTGTTTTAATGTTTGAAAACTTTTGATGTTTGACAAAAATTCAAATTTAAATTTGAATAGTTTTGATCCAACGCGAGATTAGCAACAGTAACTAAGGTGATGTGGCATCCTTAACGTGGGATTACTGTAGCCTAATTATCCGGGTCACAAATCTCCTCCACTACAAGAAATCTCGTCCCGAGATTTAGGAGGTAGAAGGAAACAGTGCGGGGTATTCATCACGCAGGTGATCCTCATGTTCCCAAGTGGCTTCGTCTTCAGAGTGATGCGACCACTGGACCTTGAGGAACTTGATCGCCTTCTGGCGTGTGCGGCGTTCAGCTTGGTCGAGAATGCGGACCAGGTGCTCTTTATAGGAGAGGTCTTGTTGGAATTCGAGCACTTCATGATCCATTGCTCGGATTGGGTCCTTGAAGAAGCAGCGGAGTTGTGACATGTGGAACACATCGTGAACCAGAGAAAGGTTTGACGGAAGCTCCAGTTGATATGCCACTTTTCCACGCCTTTCCAGTATAGTGAATGGACCAATATAGCAAGGAGCTAGCTTGCCCTTGATCCTGAAGCGGTGAACACCCTTCATTGGTGTAACTCGAAGATAAGGCTTTTCGCCAGGTTGATAGACCATGTCTTTGTGATGGCAGTCATACTGACTCTTCTGACGTGACTGAGTAGTCTTGAGATTCTCACGAATGATGCGGACTTGTTCTTCGGCATGTTGGATAATATCCAGACCGAAGAGTGGACGTTCCCCAGTTTCTGACCAGTTCACAGGGGTTCGGCACTTTCGTCCATATAGCACTTCAAAGAGGCCATCTTCAGATTAGCTTGATAGCTATTATTATAAGAGAACTCGGCATACGGGAGAGATTCCTACCATTTCTTGCCGAAGGAAATAACACAAGCTTGGAGCATGTCTTCGAGGATTTGGTTGACGCGTTCAACTTGTCCTTGCAACTGAGGATGAAACGCAGTACTGAATGGCAGATGAGTTCCCATAGCTTCTTGGAAACTTGCCCAAAATCTTGAAGTGAACAAGCTGCCACGGTCCAAACTGATAACCAGTGGAATACCGTGAAGTGAAACAATTCTAGACATGTAGAGAGTTGCAAGCTGACTACCAGTGATCGTTTCTTTGACAACCAGAAAATGTGCAACTTTAGAAAGCCGGTCAATGACGACAAGAATAGCATCATTACCTTTCTGCGATTTGGGAAATCCAGTGACGAAGTCGATTTCAACATGGCCCCATTTCCATTCAGGAATAGAGATAGGTTGCAGATTTCCAGCAGGCGTTTGATGCTCTGCTTTGATACAACGGCAAATGTCACACTCAGCAACATAACAAGCAATGTCTTGCTTCATATTAGGCCACCAAAATCTCTGACGAATGTCTTGGTACATCTTAGTACTACCGGGATGAATAGACAAAGGCGTATCATGAGCTTCTTTGATAACCTCCTGTGTCATATCCTGGCTTTCCTCTGAACATGGCACCACTAGGCGGCCCTTGAAGTACAAGATGTTGGGGAACATAGTAATTTCAAAAAAATTCCTACGCACACACAGGATCATGGTGATGCGTAGCAACGAGAGGGGATAGTGTGTCCACGTACCCTCGTAGACCCAAAGCGGAAGCGTTAGCACAACGCGGTTGATGTAGTCATACGTCTTCATGATCCAACCGATCCAAGTACCGGACGCACGGCACCTCCAAGTTCTGCACACGTTCAACTCAATGACGTCCCGCGAGATCCGATCCATCAAAGCTTCACATGAGAGTTTCGTCAGCATGACGGCGTGGTGACGGTGATGATGATGCTACCGACGCAGGGCTTCGCCTAAGCACCGCTACGATATGATCGAGGTGGATTATGGTGGAGGGGGGCACCGCACACGGCTAAGAGATCAATGATCAATTTTTGTGTCTATGGGGTGCCCCTGCCCCCGTATATAAAGGAGCAAGGGGGAGGAGGCGGCCGGCCAGGGAGAGGCGCGCCAAGGGGGAGTCCTACTCCTAGTGGGAGTAGGACCCCTCCTATTCCTAGTAGGAGTAGGAGAGGGGGAAGGAAAGGGAGAGGAGGAGAAGGAAAGAGGGGGCCGGCCCCCTTGCCCTAAACCAATTCGGTTTGGGCCTTGGGGGGGGGACCACACTCCCCTTGCTGCCCTCTATTTCCACTAAGGCCCATGAAGGCCCATTAAGCCCCTGGGGGGGGGGGGGGGTTCGGTTACCCCCGGTACTCCGATATATGTCTGAAACCTTCCGGAACCTTTCCGGCGTCTGAACATAGTCGTCCAATATATCGATCTTTACGTCTCGACCATTTCGAGACTCCTCGTCATCTCCGTGATCACATCTGGGACTCTGAACTACCTTGGGTACATCAAAACACAAAAGATCTTTATCGGTCATATTGGTTCCTACTTCTTCTTCGAAGATCTTTATCGGTCAAACCGCATAACAACATACGTTGTTCCCTTTGTCATCGATATGTTACTTGCCCGAGATTCGATCGTCGGTATCATCATACCTAGTTTAATCTCATTACCAGCAAGTCTCTTTACTCGTTCTGTAATGCATCATCCTGCAACAAACTCATTAGTCACATTGCCTACAAGGCTTATAGTGATGTGCATTACCGAGAGGGCCCAGAGATACCTCTCCGACAATCGGAGTGACAAATCCTAATCTCGAAATACGCCAACTTAACAAGTACCTTCAGAGACACCTGTAGAGCACCTTTATAATCACCCAGGTACGTTGTGACGTTTGGTAGCACATAAAGTGTTCCTCCGGTAAACGGGAGTTGCATAATCTCATAGTCCTAGGAACATGTATAAGTCATGAAGAAAGCAATAGCAACATACTAAACGATCAGGTGCTAAGCTAACGGAATGGGCCAAGTCAATCACATCATTCTCCTAATGATGTGATCCCGTTAATCAAATGACAACTCATGTCTATGGCTAGGAAACATAACCATCTTTGATAAACGAGCTAGTCAAGTAGAGGCATACTAGTGACACTCTGTTTGTCTATGTATTCACACATGTATCATGTTTCCGGTTAATACAATTCTAGCATGAATAATAAACATTTATCATGATATAAGGAAATAAATAATAACTTTATTATTGCCTCTAGGGCATATTTCCTTCAGTCTCCCACTTGCACTAGAGTCAATAATCTAGATCACATAGTAATGCTTCTAACACCCATGGAGCCTTGGTGCTGATCATGTTTTGCTCGTGGAAGAGGCTTAGTCAACGGGTCTGCAACATTCAGATCCGTATGTATCTTGCAAATCTCTATGTCTCCCACCTGGACTTGATCCCGGATGGAGTTGAAGCGTCTTTTGATGTGCTTGGTTCTCTTCCGGATTCCTTTTCCAAGGCAATTGCACCTGTATTGTCATAAAAGATTTTCATTGGACCCGATGCACTAGGTATGTCACCTAGATTGGATATGAACTCCTTCATTCGTTGCTTCCAAAGCAGCAATGTACTCCGCTTCACATGTAGATCCCGCCACGACGCTCTGTTTAGAACTGCTCCAACTGATAGCTCCACCGTTCAATATAAACACGTATCTGGTTTGCGATTTAGAATCGTCCGAATCAGTGTCAAAGCTTGCATCAACGTAACCATTTACGATGACCTCTTTGTCACCTCCATAAACGAGAAACATATCCTTAGTCCTTTTCAGGTATTTCAGGATGTTCTTGACCGCTGTCCAGTGATCCACTCCTGGATTACTTTGGTACCTCCCTGCTAAACTAATAGCAAGGCACACATCAGGTCTGGCACACAGCATTGCATACATGATAGAGCCCATGGCTGAAGCATAGGGAACATCTTTAATTTTCTCTCTATCTTATTTAGTGGTCGGGCATTGAGTCTTACTCAACTTCACACCTTGTAACACAGGCAAGAACCCTTTCTTTGCCTGATCCATTTTGAACTTCTTCAAAACTTTGTCAAGGTATGTGCTTTGTGAAAGTCCAATTAAGCATCTTGATCTATCTCTATAGATCTTGATGCCCAATATGTAAGCAGCTTCACCAAGGTCTTTCATTGAAAAACTCTTATTCAAGTATCCTTTTATGCTCTCTAGAAATTCTATATCATTTCCAATCAACAATATGTCATCCACATATAATATTAGAAATGCTACAGAGCTCCCACTCACTTTCTTGTAAATACAGGCTTCTCCAAAAGTCTGTATAAAACCATATGCTTTGATCACACTATCAAAATGTTTATTCCAACTCCGAGAGGCTTGCACCAGTCCATAAATGGATCGCTGGAGCTTGCACACTTTGTTAGCACATTTTGGATCGATAAAATCTTCAGGTTGCATCATATACAATCTCTTCTTCCAGAAATCCATTCAGGAATGCAGTCTCTACATCCATTTGCCAAATTTCATAATCATAAAATGCGGCAATAGCTAACATGATTCGGACAGACTTAACCATCGCTACTGGTGAGAAGGTCTCATCATAGTCAAACTCCTTGAACTTGTCGAAAACCTTTCGCAACAAGTCGAGCTTTGTAGATAATAACATTACCATCAGCGTGTCTCTTCTTCTTGAAGATCCATTTATTTTCGATGGCCTGCCGATCATCGGGCAAGTCAACCAAAGTCCACACTTTGTTCTCATACATGGATCCCATCTCAGATTTCATGGCCTCAAGCCATTTTGCGGAATCTGGGCTCATCATCGCTTCCTCATAGTTCGTAGGTTCGTCATGGTCAAGTAACACAACCTCCAGAACAGGACTACCGTACCACTCTGGTGCGGATCTTGCTCTGGTTGACCTACGAGGTTCGGTAGTAACTTGATCTGAAGTTTCATGATCGTCATCATTGGTTTCCTCACTAATTGGTGTAGGTGTCACAGGAACCGGTTTCTGTGATGAACTACTTTCCAATAAGGGAGCAGGTACAGTTACCTCATCAAGTTCTACTTTCCTCCCACTCACTTCTTTCGAGAGAAACTCCTTCTCTAGAAAGGATCCATTCTTAGCAACGAATGTCTTGCCTTCAGATCTGTGATAGAAGGTGTACCCAACAGTTTCCTTTGGGTATCCTATGAAGACACATTTTTCTGACTTGGGTTCAAGCTTATCAGGTTGAAGCTTTTTGACATAAGCATCGCAGCCCCAAACTTTAAGAAACGACAACTTTGGTTTCTTGCCAAACCATAGTTCATAAGGCGTCGTCTCAACGGATTTTGATGGTGCCCTATTTAACGTGAATGCAGCCGTCTCTAAAGCATAACCCCAAAACGATAGCGGTAAATCAGTAAGAGACATCATAGATCACACCATATCTAATAAATTACGATTACGACGTTCGGACACACCATTACACTGTGGTGTTCCGGGTGGCGTGAGTTGCGAAACTATTTCGCATTGTTTCAAATGTAGACCAAACTCGTAACTCAAATATTCTCCTCCATGATCAAATTGTAGAAACTTTATTTTCTTGTTACGATGATTTTCCACTTCACTCTGAAATGCTTTGAACTTTTCTAATGTTTCAGACTTATGTTTCATTAAGTAGATATACCCATATCTGCTCAAATCATCTGCGAAGGTGAGAAAATAACGATACCCGCCATGAGCCTCAATATTCATCAGACCACATACATCAGTATGTATGATTTCCAACAAGTTTGTTGCTCGCTCCATTGTTTCGGAGAACAATGTTTTAGTCATCTTGCCCATGAGGCATGGTTCGCAAGTACCAAGTGATTCATAATCAAGTGATTCCAAAAGTCCATCAGTATGGAGTTTCTTCATGTGCTTCATACCAATATGACCGAAATGGCAGTGCCACAAATAAGTTGCACTATCATTATCAACTCTGCATCTTTTGGCTTCAACATTATGAATATGTGTATCACTACTATCAAGATTCAACAAAAATAGACCACACTTCAAGGGTGCATAACCATAAAAGATATCATATAAATAGAACAACCATTATTCTCAGATTTAAATGAATAACTGTCTTGCATCAAACAAGAGCCAGATAAATGTTCATGCTTAACGCTGGCACCAAATAACAATTATTTAGGTCTAAAACTAATCCCGAAGGTAGATGTATAGGTAGCGTGCCGACGACGATCACATCGACTTTGGAACCATTTCCCACGCGCATCGTCACCTCGTCCTTAGTCAGTCTTCGCTTAATCCGTAGTCCCTGTTTTGAGTTGCAAATATTAGCAACAGAACCAGTATCAAATACCCAGGTGCTACTGCGAGCTCTGGTAAGGTACACATCAATAGCATGTATATCACTTATACCTTTGTTCACCTTGCCATCCTTCTTATCCGCCAAATACTTGGGGCAGTTCCGCTTCTAGTGACCAGTCTATTTGCAGTAGAAGCACTCAGTCTCAGGCTTAGGTCCAGACTTAGGTTTCTTCTCCTGAGCAGCAACTTGTTTGCTGTCCTTCTTGAAGTTCCCCTTCTTCTTCCATTTACTTTTTTCTTGAAACTGGTGGTCTTGTTGACCATCAACACTTGATGCTCCTTCTTGATTTCTACCTACGCAGCCTTTAGCATTGCGAAGAGCTCGGGAATCGTCTTATCTATCCCTTGCACATTATAGTTCATCATGAAGCTCTTGTAGCTTGGTGGTAGTGATTGAAGAACTCGGTCAATGACACTATCATCAGGAAGATTAACTCCCAGTTGAGTCAAGTGGTTGTGGTACCCAGACATTTTGAGTATATGTTCACGGACAGAACTATTCTCCTCCATCTTGCAGCTGTAGAACTTATTGGAGACTTCATATCTCTCAATCCGGGCATTTGCTTGAAATACTAACTTCAACTCCTGGAACATCTCATATGCTCCATGACGTTCAAAACATCGTTGAAGTCCTGGTTCTAAGCCGTAAAGCATGGCACACTGAACTATCAAGTAGTCATCAACTTTACTTTGCCAGACGTTCTTAACGTCATCAGCAGCATCTGCAGCTGGCCTGGCACCCAGCGGTGCTTCCAGAACGTAATTCTTTTGTGCAGCAATGAGGATAATCCTCAAGTTACGGACCTAGTCCATGTAATTGCTACAATCATCTTTCAACTTTGCTTTCTCAAGGAACGCTTTAAAATTCAACGGAACAACATCACGGTCCATCTATCTACAAACAACGTAGACAAGCAAAATAGTATCAGGTACTAAGTTCATGATAAATTTTAGTTCAATTAATCATATTACTAAGAACTCCCACTTAGATAGACATCCCTCTGATCATCTAAGTGATCACGTGATCCAAATCAACTAAACCATGTCCGATCATCATGTGAGATGGAGTAGTTTTCAATGGTGAGCATCGCTATGTTGATCATATCTACTATATGATTCACGCTCGACCTTTCGGTCTCAGTGTTCCGAGGCCATATCTGCATATGCTAGGCTTGTCAAGTTTAACATGAGTATTCTGCGTGTGCAAAACTGGCTTGCACCCGTTGTAGATGAACGTAGAGCTTATCACACCCAATCATCACGTGGTGTCTCGGCACGATGAACTTTGGCAACGGTGCATACTCAGGGAGAACACTTTTACCTTGAAATTTAGTGAGAGATCATCTTATAATGCTACCGTCAAACAAAGCAGAATAAGATGCATAAAGGATAAACATCACATGCAATCAATATAAGTGATATGATATGGCCATCATCATCTTATGCTTGTGATCTCCATCTCCGAAGCACCGTCATGATCACCATCATCACTGGCGTGACACCTTGATCTCCATCGTAGCATCGTTGTCGTCTCTCCAACTATTGCTTCTATGACTATCGCTACCGCTTAGTGATAAAGTAAAGCAATTATAGGGCGATTGTATTGCATACAATAAAGCGAGAACCATATGGCTCCTGCCAGTTGCCGATAACTCGGTTACAAAACATGATCATCTCATACAACAAAATATAGCATCATGTCTTGACCATATCACATCACAACATGCCCTACAAAAACAAGTTAGACGTCCTGTACTTTGTTGTTGCAAGTTTTACGTGGCTGCTACGGGCTGAGCAAGAACCTTTCTTACCTATGCATCAAAACCACAACGATAGTTCGTTAAGTTAGTGCTGTTTTAACGTTCGCAAGGACCGGGCGTAGCCACACTTGGTTCAACTAAAGTTGGAGAAGCTGACACCCGCCAGCCACCTGTGTGCAAAGCACGTCGGTAGAACCAGTCTCGCATAAGCATACACGTAATGTCGGTCTGGGCCGCTTCATCCAACAATACCGCCGAACCAAAGTATGACATGCTGGTAAGCAATATGACTTGTATCGCCCACAACTCACTTGTGTTCTACTCGTGCATATAACATCTACGCATAAACCTGGCTCGGATGCCATTTTTGGGGAACGTAGTAATTTCAAAAATTTTCCTACGCACACACAAGATCATGGTGATGCATAGCAATGAGAGGGAGAGTGTGTCCACATACTCTCGTAGACTGAAAGCGGAAGCATTAGCGCAACGCGGTTGATGTAGTCGTACGTCTTCACGATTCGACCGATCCAAGTACCGAACGCATGGCACCTCCGAGTTCTGCACACAGTCAACTCGATGACGTCCCGTGAGCTCCGATCCAGCAAAGCTTCACAGGAGAGTTCCGTCATCACGATGGCGTGGTGACAAAGATGATGATGCTACCGACGCAGGGCTTCTCCTAAGCACCGCTATGATATGATCAAGGTGGATTATGGTGGAGGGGGGCACCGCACACGGCTAAGAGATCAATGATCGATTGTTGTGTCTATGGGGTGCCCCTGCCCCCGTATATAAAGGAGCAAGGGGGAGGAGGCAGCCGGCCAGGGAGGGGTGAAAGTGCAACTATCCCTAGGTGGTTTTGGTAATTCATAACAACATATAGCTCATTGAGCTAATGCTATTTCAAGATGATTATTTCAGGAAAGCTCAATGATTGGCATGCCATGGATGTGAAAGTGGAACCCTCAAAATGCTAAGGACAAAGAATTGGCTCAAGCTCAAAAGTTCAAGACTCTTCATTTTATATTTTAGTGATCCAAGATCACATTGAGTCTTTAGGAAAAGCCAATACTATCAAGGAGGGATGAGGTGTTGCTTAATGAGCTTCTTGCTTTATGTGCTTAGTGATATGCTCCAAAATCCTCAACCACCTTTCCATATCCACAAATGACCTAAAACCTAAGCCAAACTCGGTCATACCGATTCTGTCAATCCGGCGCCACCGAGTTTCACTTGTCATTTGCCACTGCCAAACCCTAGCAATTTGGTCCTACCGATTAGGATCTCGGTCTCACCGAGATGGGCTTGCAAACTCTCTATTACCCTTTCGTAACTTTTCGGTCCCACCGAAAGAGCAAATCGGTCCCACCGAGAATGCAAGGTAAACTCTATGTTTCCTTCTTGTAACTTTTCGGTCTCACCGAAAGAGCAAGTCGGTCCCACCGAGTTTGCCTGACCAACTCTCTGGTTAGCTAATTGCCGAACTCGGTCTCACCGATTTTGTGCAATCGGTCTCACCGAGATTACGTTATGCCCAAACCCTAACCGAATCGGTCCTACCGAGTTGCATCTCAGTCCCACCGAAATTCCTAACGGTCACTAGGTTTACTATTTCAGTCAGACCGAGTTTTCTGATTCGGTCCCACCGAGATTGGTAGATTGTGTGTAACGGTTGGATTTTGTGTGGAGGCTATAAATACCCCCCCACCACCTCTTCATTCGAAGAGAGAGCCATCAGAACACATACATCATTCCTACTCATATGTTCTGAGAAAGAACCACCTACTCATGTGTTGAGACCAAGATATTCCATTCCTACCATATGAATCTTGATCTCTAGCCTTCCCCAAGTTGCTTTCCACTCAAATCTTCTTTCCATCAGATCCAAATCCTATGAGAGAGAGTTGAGTGTTGGGGAGACTATCATTTGAAGCACAAGAGCAAGGAGTTCATCATCAACACACCATTTGTTACTTCTTGGAGAGTGGTGTCTCCTAGATTGGCTAGGTGTCACTTGGGAGCCTCCGACAAGATTGTGGAGTTGAACCAAGGAGTTTGTAAGGGCAAGGAGATCTCCTACTTCGTGAAGATCTACCGCTAGTGAGGCAAGTCCTTCGTGGGTGATGGCCATGGTGGAATAGACAAGGTTGCTTCTTTGTGGACCCTTCGTGGGTGGAGCCCTCCGTGGACTCGCACAACCGTTACCCTCCGTGGGTTGAAGTCTCCATCAACGTGGATGTAGGATAGCACCACCTATCCGAACCACGGGAAAACATCCGTGTCTCCAATTGCGTTTGAATCTTCCAAACCCTTACCTTTACATTCTTGCAAGTTGCATGCTTTACTTTCCGCTGCCAATAAACTCTTTGCATGCTTGCTTGAATTGTGTGATGATTGCTTGACTTGCTCTAAGATAGCTAAAATCTGCCAAGAACTAAAATTGGGAAAAGGCTAAGTTTTTAATTGGTCAAGTAGTCTAATCACCCCCCTCTAGACATACTTTCGATCCTACAAGTGGTATCAGAGCTTTGGTCTCCATTTGCCTTGATCTCCATAGCTTTTGGTGGTCATAGCCTTGGTTTCACAACCTAGGAGAGTATGGCGTCTAGTGAGGGAAACTATCACCGTAGAGGTCCTTACTTTGATGGCACTAACTTTGCTAGTTGGAAGCATAAAATGAAAATGCATATTCTTGGACATAACCCCGCCGTATGGGCTATTGTTTGTGTTGGTTTGAAAGGTGAGTTCTTCGATGTGAGGGAACCAAACCGTGAAGCTACCGCGGATGAGTTGAAGATGTTGCAATACAATGCTCAAGCTTGTGATATTCTCTTCAACGGATTGTGCCCCGAAGAATTCAACAAAATCAGCCGCCTTGAGAATGCAAAGGAAATTTGGGATACTTTGATTGATATGCACGAAGGTACCGACTCCGTCAAGGAATCCAAGTTGGATGTGCTCCAAAGTCAACTTGACAAGTTCAAGATGAAGGATGGTGAAGGTGTCGCTGAAATGTACTCTAGGCTTGCTCTCATCGCAAATGAGATTGCCGGCTTAGGAAGTGAAGAGATGACCGATAGATTCATCATCAAGAAGATCCTAAGAGCTTTGGATGGGAAATATGATACCGTGTGCACATTAATCCAAATGATGCCCAACTACAAAGATCTCAAGCCAACGGAAGTAATTGGAAGGATTGTTGCTCATGAGATGTCACTCAAGGATAAAGAGGAACTTCACAATAAATCAAGTGGTGCCTACAAAGCGTCATGTGAAGTCCCCACATCATCAAGTGAGAAACAAAACTTCAGTGAAGAATTGAGCTTAATGGTGAAGAACTTCAACAAGTCTACAAGAGTAGAAACAAAGATAGAAGCTTCAAGTCAAGGTCCTACAATGACAAAAGATCTTCTAGTCGAGAGCGAAACTGCTATAATTGTGGAAGACCCGAACACTATTCCAATGAGTGTACGGCTCCCTACAAGAGAAGAGAAGATTCTCCAAAAAGAAGAAGCAAAGAATCTCCACCAAGAGAGAGAAGGAGTAGAGATGATCGTTATGAACGAAGATACTCACGGAGAAGCAAGGATTCAGAAAGGAAGGAAAAATCATCAAGGAGCTATACAAGACGAAGACATCAAGCTCATGTTGGTGAATGGGTATCCGGCTCCGACTCCGACAGCCACTCCGAGAGAAGTTATCACTCCGACTCCGAAGATACTCAAGATGAAGGTGTTGCCGGTCTAGCACTTGTGTCAACCAACTCCTACGACATATTTGACTCACCAAATGAAGGAATTGGAAGATGCTTCATGGCCAAAGGTCCTAAGGTAACACACCCCGAGTATGTTGACTTTAATAGTGATGAAGATGACTTGTTAGGTGATGATGATTTGCTTGTTGACAACTCTAGTGAAGAATATTATGGTGAAATATCAATTAATCATGCTAAAACGAATGACAATGATAAGGAGAAGATTGAGGCTCTAACTAAAGAACTAAACACTCTTAAGTTAGCCCATGAAACTATCTTCGAAGATCATCGAGAACTTTTAAGAGCTCATGAGAAACTACGCTTTGAAAAGCTCAATCTTGAGCAAGAGCATGAGTTCTTAAAAGCAATCAATGATGATCTCCGCAAGAAAAGTTCTTCTCACATTGCCAAGCGTTTACTTTTATCCACCTACATGCCTCAAGTCAAGACTAGTAACAAGAATAAGAAAGATTCTTCCTCTAGTAGTAACAATGATCATGCTAAATCCAATATTGTTGCTTCTAGTAGTTCTCTTGATTCCACTAATGATTCTCTTAGCCAAGTTACACCTGAGCAAGAAAATAGCTTATTGAAGGGAATTATAGAGAAAGGTGTTTACAAGAGCCTTGCCGGAAGTAAGCAATTCGAGGAAATTGTGCGCAAGCAAGGAATGCACCGGAAGAATCAAGGTGTTGGTTTTGAACGAAAGTTCAATGCCAATGGAGTTGAATGGGAAGAAGATCAATACCCCAAGACAAAGTTTGTTCCTCAACAAGAGAAGTATGACACTTCCTTCAAGGGAACACAATCTCAAGATGATCTTCCACCACAAGACTACAAGCAAAAAGGCAAGGACAAGCTTCAAGAGGAGATTGATGCATTTGAAGAAGCTCCTAAGACCTTAGTCAAGTGGATTCCCAAGACTACTTCAAGTTCCACTATATCAAGTACGACTACAACTCCAAGGATTCCCATCAAGATGGTGTGGATCCAAAAGAAGAAGAACTAGAGAGTTCTTGAGGGTGACTCCGCCAACATACTTCACTCTTATCATTTTGGCAAGAACAAGTGCAATCAACTTCCACATCTTGCACTAGTTCAAGGAGTCACAAACCCTCTTGTTGGTAAGACAAGGGACAAGGTAACCTAAAGTTTTCATGGACATCATCTTGTGTGTGCATCACTCTATGTCTATGGATATCCTTGTTTGTTCCTTGTGGGACTAACCCATGTAGGTATTGAAAGTGCAATTCACTCAAAAGGATAGCTCCAAGTGATCTACATCAACATTGAGCATCCACATCTTCAACATCTACATGAAGTCATCATCGACAAAACCCAAGGTTAGTTCATCCCTCTTAGGGGGGATATCACATCTAGGGGGAGCTTTACTCTAAGACTTGAGCTAAAGCAACTCTAAAGATGTGAATACAACAATGCTTTATGTAAAAGTGGTAACCCCACTTGAGCTTAAACGGTGAGTATGACCTACGATCAAGTGTTCTCACTTGACTCCTAAGTCAATATACTCATATATAGATGACCCAGTCATCGCAAATTGCTTGATAGATGCTAGAATTGGTTGTGCATGCTTTGCCACATTTCATTTGCCATCTTATTGTGCGAGCATGTTGGCTACATAATTTACTCATTCGAGGACATCCAGTTGTTGTTTTGATTGTTTGGCTTTCTTCTTTTGCCAAGTGGATGGACAAGAATGCCTAAGAACCTCCTCTAGCTATCTATGCTTTTCTCGTCTCAAACTCTATTCATGCTGCATCACAAAACTTGATCAAGTCAGATTCGAACCACTCTGTGTGAGGAGCGCTCGGAGTCCCCGATTCGTCATAGACTTAAACCTCCAAAACCTCTTTATGAATCTCGGTCTGGCCGATACTCCATTTTCGGTCCTACCGAGTTCACTAAGTTGATCTAGGTTTTCGATCTCGGTGCAACCGATTTGAACTTTTCGGTCACACCGAGTTGCAATAACTGCACACAGTTTTGCATCTCGGTGCCACCGAGTTGTTCCACTCGGTCACACCGACAGGGTCAAGCTATATATAGTGACAGGCAAAATTTTGGAAATTTCTCCAAAACCTCTTCGCCCGCGAGATAGCCTGCTCTGCCTTCGTGGTCTCCGGATCGTCTTCTCGCCGCCAGCAGCCTCCAGTCGCTGGTCTCCGCCACCGTCAACGGAATTCTGCCCCGCCGTTGCCGCTGTAGCGAGTCTCCGCCGAACTAGGGTATGGACTCGATCTTTGTGCTATTCTCCACTCCGATTCCTAGCACATTGTGATCATTCTGATTCTTGCCACGATCGAAACACTCCTATCCAGTCAATGATCTCGTAGAATAGGTTTAATTCAAAAATTTTAGGGTTAGGTTTCCGCCGAAACCATCTCGGACCCACCGAGTTGAAAAACTCGGTCCCACCGATCTGGCTTTTGCCATTGCACAAGTGAAACTCGGTCTGACCGAGAATAACTTATCGGTGCGACCGATTTTGGAATTCTGTGAAACCCTAGCAGTCTTGGTGCCACCGAACTGTGACTCGGTCTGACCGAGTTCACCTGTTCTGGTGCCAAAACTGCTTCAGTGTCACCGAGTTTGAAAATCGATAGATCCGAGATGCTTTCTGTGGAAAACTAAAACTAAGTTTTTGAATTATTCTTTTACAAAAATCTCTGCTTTTTGTGATGCTCATCCACTCTATCTTATCCATAATCTATTCACAGGGTCTGCAGTCAGTGTGCAACATGCCTGATCAAAGTGACAGCCAGAATGTGTCTGAGCAGCAAGTTGTGATGAGTGAGGGCACTAGCCCCTCAAGTTCTTCTGATGATGGCAGCAGGAGCACCCCCAACAATCTGCCTAAGGCTGCCACACGTCAAAGGAAGAAGAGAATGTCTGATTCTGAGGATGAAGACTATGTGGCAGAGGAAGAGGCCACATCAAAGAGAGCTGAGCCAGCAGCAGGCACAAAGCCAGGCCTGAAAATCAAAAGGCCAGCTGGCAGGCAGCCCATGTCAAAGGCTAGGGCTTCAACTGTGAAGCCTGCTCCCACTGAGCCCATTGCTGCTGAGGGCAAGAAGAGGAAAGAGAGAGTCAAGAAGACTGTAGCCAGAGTGCTTGGGAAGGCCTCCATCATGGTAGATGAGGAGGAAGAAGAAGAGGTTGCTGCACCAGCACCCAAGGCAGCCAAATTCATGGGAGATGCTATAAGGTCAGGAACAACTGCATCCAAGCCCAAGGAATCACCTAAGGCTGCATCTAAGCCTAAGAGTGCACCAAAGAGAAACACACGAAGCATCCCAGCTGTAGAAAAGAACAAGGCCCCAGTGCCTGAAGCTATCGAAGAAGAGGAAGAGAGTGTCCTTCGGAAGCTCAAGCCCAAGATCCGAGACCACAACGATGCTCATCCTGTGGCTGAGGATATGAAGCTCAGGAGAGATGCAGGGCTGAGGAAATGGAGAGAAGCAGATCCGTATGCTTCTAGGAGAAGGACTGCCGTGGATTACATATTTCACACCAAGGAGCAGCAAGACTTCTATGAGACTGTTTTGCTTGACAAGAAGCCGATCGTTTGTGACATGAGATGGGTCGACTGGACCTACATCAAGGACAATGAAGAGTACTACCCCGGTGTATTTGACAGCTTTAGTGCTTGTGGAGTTGCAGACTTTGTTGGGCAGAAGCTCACAAAGTGGAAGGAGGAGCTGATTATGCAATTCTACTCCACAGCACACTTTTATCCGGATGGCAGGATCACATGGATGTCAGAGGGTACAAGGTACCAATCCACTGTGGAAGAATGGGCGAAGTTGATCAATGCCCCAGAGGAGCAAGCGGATGACTTGGACATTTATGCCAAGAAAAAGATGGATCACAACTCCATGTCCAACATGTACAAGGAGATCCTGAATGAAGCGCTTGACACGTTCAAGTTTGGCTCAGTGCACTATCTGCTCTCAGGATTGCCTACGATCAACTGGATCCTTAGGCACACCCTTCTGCCCAAATCTGGAGATCACAAGATGATCAGAGGTCACGCGATCAACTTGCTTCATGTCTTTGACGTGCCTCCGAAATTCAAGGTCATGAGTCTCATTGTGGAAACAATCAAGAGGACAGCTGCAGACCAAAAGAGGAGTTGTGGGCATGCCCCACAAATTCAGGAGCTCATCAACTCCAAGATGGGCACGGGCGTGTATTTATTGGATAAGGAACACCTGCCCATCCGCCCAGATTTTGAGGATAACCAAGTGGTTATGACTGAGAATGAACCCTCTTCTGCCCATGCACAAGCTCAGAAGGAGAAGGCGAAGAAGGAGAAAGCTGCCAGGATGCCTACTCAAGCGGAGGCATCTGATTACTTCTTGAAGACCAAACAAGAGCAGCTCGGTTACCTGATAGCGTCCACCCTGCGTATTGAGCAAGGACTTGCCACCCTGACTCAGAACCAGGCGAGCCTAGAGAGGATCATGGAACAGAGGTTCTATGACATGGACATCAAGGTGACAGAAATACAGACCACCGTGGAGCAGCTTCAGGAGGACATGAACAAGAGGAGTGGCAGGACCAAAACTGATGCGTTTGCGAGGGTGCCACGAGGTCCGAGGTCGTCTACACTGCCAGTTGCTGACACTAGAGCTACAACGTCTGCACCAGCTACAGCCTCCGTTCCACCAGCTCCAGCATCCACTTCAGCCTCGACTCCGACCACTTCTACTGAAGGCTTCGTCCTTGGCGTGCTCCGGACTCCACCACCACCTGAAGATCAAGCCTGAGCGTCGACTTAGCACTATGCATTTTCTAGGAACTTTTTGGTAACTTGTTGCCAAAGGGGGAGAAGATGTATAGATCATAGGCTTCGAGAGAGAGTGTTGCTTTTATTCTCTCTTGTTTTATTTGGTGGCTTTTCGAACTTTGTTTGCTTGTGTGTGCGACACTACGTCCTTATGCTTGTGAGACATCAATGATCATGTGTTTGATCATAAGCTACACTTAATGTTTGCTTAATGCTTGCTTAAATATTATCATTCTATCCATCCTTTATGATCATTCACTATTCTTGGTGATGAGTGCATGTATTTCAATCTTATCATTTTTGAGCGCTCCACCAAGATGTATGTGACATGGAAGAGTAACCCATGATTCTAACTCCTTGTGCATTTGCAGTCCAAAGCAAATTTTAAATATGCACAAATTTAGGGGGAGCTCTTACTTGTCACATACTTCTCAAAGCGACGATGTATTTCATGATTATTATTATTTGTCAAAGCTTTGATCTATATGTTGTCATCAATTACCAAAAAGGGGGAGATTGAAAGTGCAACTATCCCTAGGTGGTTTTGGTAATTCATAACAACATATAGCTCATTGAGCTAATGCTATTTCAAGATGATTATTTTAGGAAAGCTCAATGATTGGCATGGCATGGATGTGAAAGTGGAACCCTCAAAATGCTAAGGACAAAGAATTGGCTCAAGCTCAAAAGTTCAAGACTCTTCATTTTATATTTTAGTGATCCAAGATCACATTGAGTCTTTAGGAAAAGCCAATACTATCAAGGAGGGATGAGGTGTTGCTTAATGAGCCTCTTGCTTTATGTGCTTAGTGATATGCTCCAAAATCCTCAACCACCTTTCCATATCCACAAATGACCTAAACCCTAAGCCAAACTCGGTCATACCAATTCTGTCAATCCGGCGCCACCGAGTTTCACTTGTCATTTGCCACTGCCAAACCCTAGCAATTCGGTCCTACCGATTAGGATCTCGGTCTCACCGAGATGGGCTTGCAAACTCTCTATTACCCTTTCGTAACTTTTCGGTCCCACCGAAAGAGCAAATCGGTCCCACCGAGAATGCAAGGTAAACTCTATGTTTCCTTCTTGTAACTTTTCGGTCTCACCGAAAGAGCAAGTCGGTCCCATCGAGTTTGCCTGACCAACTCTCTGGTTAGCTAATTGCCGAACTCGGTCTCACCGAGTTTGTGCAATCGGTCTCACCGAGATTACGTTATGCCCAAACCCTAACCGAATCGGTCTTACCGAGTTGCATCTCAGTCCCACTGAAATTCCTAACGGTCACTAGGTTTACTATTTTGGTCTGACCGAGTTTTCTGATTCGGTCCCACCGAGATTGGTAGATTGTGTGTAACGGTTGGATTTTGTGTGGAGGCTATAAATACCCCTCCACCACCTCTTCATTCGAAGAGAGAGCCATCAGAACACATACATCATTCCTACTCATATGTTCTGAGAAAGAACCACCTACTCATGTGTTGAGACCAATATATTCCATTCCTACCATATGAATCTTGATCTCTAGCCTTCCCCAAGTTGCTTTCCACTCAAATCTTCTTTCCATCAGATCCAAATCCTATGAGAGAGAGTTGAGTGTTGGGGAGACTATCATTTGAAGCACAAGAGCAAGGAGTTCATCATCAACACACCATTTGTTACTTCTTGGAGAGTGGTGTCTCCTAGATTGGCAAGGTGTCACTTGGGAGCCTCCGACAAGATTGTGGAGTTGAACCAAGGAGTTTGTAAAGGCAAGGAGATCGCCTACTTCGTGAAGATCTACCGCTAGTGAGGCAAGTCCTTCGTGGGCGATGGCCATGGTGGAATAGACAAGGTTGCTTCTTCGTGGACCCTTCGTGGGTGGAGCCCTCCGTGGACTCGCGCAACCGTTACCCTCCGTGGGTTGAAGTCTCCATCAACGTGCATGTAGGATAGCACCACCTATCCGAACCACGGGAAAACATCCGTGTCTCCAATTGCGTTTGAATCCTCCAAACCCTTACCTTTACATTCTTGCAAGTTGCATGCTTTACTTTCCGCTGCTAATAAAATCTTTGCATGCTTGCTTGAATTGTGTGATGATTGCTTGACTTGCTCTAAGATATCTAAAATCTGCCAAGAACTAAAATTGGGAAAAGGCTAAGTTTTTAATTGGTCAAGTAGTCTAATCACCCCCCTCTAGACATACTTTCGATCCTACAAGGGGCACACCAAGGGGGAGTCCTACTCCCACTAGGAGTAGGACTCCTCCTAGTCCTAGTAGGAGTAGAAGAGGGGGAAGGAAATGGAGAGGAGGAGAAGGAACGAGGGGGCCGACCCCCTTGCCCTAAACCAATTCGGTTTGGGCCTTGGGGGGGGGGGGCGCCCTACAATCCCCTTGCTGCCCTCTATTTCCACGATTACAAAGTGAGGATACACTGGGACTCGACACTACTCGAGTGACTTAGTCTACCTCGTTTATATCCAAGCGGGCATGCCTTGTGGATGTCGAGGCTTCTCTTCGGGTCTCGTCGTCTGAATTAGCTGGAGTGGGCTGAGGGGCTGCAGGCTCGGGGTAGCGATGATGACCATCTCGGGGATTGTTGGCCACAACCCCGTTTGAGTGTGCTCCCAATATGCGACGAAGCACTTCTGGGCTTATCGCAACACCTTGGCCGCTGGCTGGGGCAGACCTCTGGGACTCGATGGGGTGTCCAAACAGCACGACTGGGTTGTCGGTGTTGGGCTCGTTCTCTTCTCTCGCCGGGGCTCGACGAACCAGCTCTCCACGAGCTGCGATTAGATCAATAGTGATTTGATCGCACAGTTCCTCTAGTGCACCTACATAGCGCACTAGGTGCAACAATGCAGGATCTGTCTCGTGATCTCCGTGGGCAACTTGGGGTGATCTACCATACCCTTCACGTCTGGGGTAGTAGTAGAATGAGCGACAGTTAACTCTGGGCGACAAGTGCCGGAGATGAACTATAGCCTCTCGAGCAGCTAGTTGGATGGCTTGTGGCTCAAAGGAAGTTGTTCTTCCGGTGAACCTGTAGGGGCGCTCGGGCGCTAGACCCCTACCGTAGATGTGTACAGTGGCCCAGAATTGTCGGCTCTCACCGCTCATGGGCCCTTGGTACACAACATATTCCGGGGGCTCTTCTAGCGTATAGGCGCGACGGGTGAGGTTTGCGAGTATGGTCACAAAGCCTCCAAGGTTGGTTGCTATGGTCTCATTGTGCACGACGGGGCCAGGCATTGTGGCTCGGTTTGGGGTAGCGGTTGTGCTGTGCTGGGTTGAGGCTAGCATGCCCCTTTTATAGGAAAAGGGGACGGAGTCTTCTTCTGCACGCTTGCGAATGAGACGCCTTGGGTGCTGGTCACTGGTGCGTGATCGACAGGCTAGGTTGATAGGTTGGGCACCGATTGCCAAAAGGTGTTGGGTCACTGGGTGGCTGTCTTGCATGAGAAGCTTGGCTAGTGTTTGGTTGGGGTCTGGAGGGTTGGTTTGCCTAAGTTTATTGACCTGGCTAAGATAGGATTAGCCAATGGTCAGCCTGGCTCTGATACCAAGTCTGTCGCGACCGGGTTTTTCCGGGTATTAATTCTAGAAAATGGCCGTCGTACTCACCAGCCCCAGGATAACTGTTAGCTGATGAGGCACCAACTTGATATAGAAAATCCAAGCAAAAGTACAAAATATGCAGTACAAGACCATTGTGGCCTATGAGTACAAGAAATGGTTTCTAGTGGTCGATGGCGGAAGCGGTTTGTGGATCATCGGTGTCTTATGGGACTCCATTTCCCACAGGAACAGCTGACCAGGTCAACTCCTATCTTCGCGAGGCTGCTATCACCATTGCGTAGGTTCCGGTACTGTCAGCGCAACGCTCCTCTCCATGCAAGAAATCTGGCCAAGACAATAGCCAGGGACAAGCCAGTGAGTACTTTGAATGTACTCGCAAACATTATGAACACTGGGATAATATAATTGATAAACATGCACTGAAGTATTCTATGATCACATCGTCAGTCATAAATAAAACATCTATTATGCATGCAAGCATGTTATTTATATGCAACATGAATAAGCAATAATGGAGTGGGAATAAAATGCCGCAGTCGGGCGTCTGTGCGACACCACATAAAGGGCTTATAAAGTAAATAAATAACAAGCAATGCCACAGTCGAGAGTCTCAGCGACACCACATAAAGGGCTTATAAAGTAAATAAATAACAAGCAATGCCACAGTCGGGCGTCTCAGCGACACCACATAAAGGGCTTATAAAATAAATAATTAACAAGCAATGCCATAGTCAGGTGTCTCAGCAACACCACATAAAGGGCTCATAAAGTAAATAAATAACAAGCAATGCCACAGTCGGGCGTCTCAGCGACACCACATAAAGGGCTTATACAATAAATAATTAACAAGCAATGCCACAGTCGGGCGTCTCAGCGACACCACATAAAGGGCTCATAAAATAAATAATCACAATGAATATCCAGGACGTAGAACCATCCCAGGGATTCTCGATAATACAAATAATGCAACGGGTTAGTCCACCACAAAATAATAATCATGGTCCTCACAAGTCACCAGTCGGTATCCAAGTTTGGTTTAACAATTTCTCCTCCGAAGACCGACACTAATACCAACACTTGACCCATCCCAGACTGTAATCCTTAACCATGGACATGGCTATTCGAATAGGTTTAATCTCTGCAGAGGGTGTACTCTTTACCCACGAGTAACAGATTCCTTTAGTCCATCGGGACTAATTCCGTCTACGGCCTTTTAGTTGAAAACACACCTAACTTGCACACACCAGCTTAACTCACCGGTGTCTGGAATCACCCACGACACTTGTTAAGCAAAAACTCTAAGTGGGGAGGCTACAACCTCGCGTAGCATGGGATCAAATTTATATCGCGCGCTCTAAGGGGTGGCCTCCCCTCTCGGTCCCAACCGGAAACACCCATGCCCCCGGACCAGGTGGCCTGCCTACCGGCTACAACCGGTATCTTCCACCATGGCCTCTCTGTATGGTGTGTGCTTGAAAGGGGTTGACGACTTACTGAACCGTACCCTACCTGCAGCAGGGACAAGTGGTAGTATGAGGCAAGTATGGGGGTTACTGGAACAAGACTCGGTCTATGGTTGACTCAGGAGGTTTATAAATATAAATTCCCTGCATGACATGTATAACAAATATATTTCAACCAACAAAATCACCACCCAATATACCTTACCATGCCATACCGGACATAACCGTCCCGACGGAGACCGGCGATAAGCTCACGCCTACCCAAGGCAGAGGCTTTCCCGGATTCCTTTCCGGCATGCATGCAAGGCACATGAGGATGATTACCATCACAAGTATATTCATTTCCAATAGCAAGGAAATCACTAATATGCATTCATGCAAATGATCGTATCACCACATAAAATAACGAGCTCTCCGAAATAAGGTGGTGTTATAAACGTGTCAACTAACACACCAAAAATATTATGCCGGGGTTCAGAATGCTTGCCTTTATGGTGTGAAAAGGCAGGGTGCACTCCAAAACTTTTGAAAGCTTTCTCCTCTCTTCAAAATCCTATTTAAAAATATTTTGAATTAACACACATTTTCAAAACAGCACAAAAAAGTTGTTTGCATTTTTTTCAAATAAATCTTAAAATAAACTAGACAATATTTGAGAGAGGTAGGAAAAAGAATCAACTCATTTGGAGTTATAATTAAAAAGTTATAGCCAGTCAAATTGTGGTCAAAATCTATTTAAACAAATAAATCAGAAAAGAAAAACGATTCGAATATATACGTACACGTCGAAAGCGTATTCTGGAAATACGCCTCCACTTATCCAGCGTGGACTGCGCGTGGGTCACCGACAGTGGGCCCGCCTGGCCCACTGGTCAGGTTTGACTGGTCCACGCGCGCGTCGTCTCCCCCTGACCGAACAGAGGCGGAGCTCCGGCGAGGCTCGCCAGCGAATGGCGGCGTCCCTCGGTGATCTGAGCGCATGGGCGTGCTCAGGAGGTCGAGACGAACTCGGGGGTACCCGCCATGGTCGCCGACATGGACGGAGTCGCCGGCGACGAGCTTCGCGGGGGAGATGGATTCGGGAGCAAAGTGGGTTTGGGGCTACGGTGGTTCCTGATCAAAATCGAGTAGGGGATGGGTTCACGGGAGGATGAGGGGGTTCCTGGTGAAGAGAACTGAGAGGGGGAGGCCCTGGTGGTGCCGGAATGGCCGGGGCAGTGGCGGCGGTTGCGGTTGCCGGAGATGGGGAAGGAGACCTCCCCAGGCCGATTGGCTGCCAAAGGGGGTTTCCTGGAGACCGCTTGAGACTACCTGTGTGCGGGGATGAGCTCGGGGTCCCCTATATAGGCGAGTCAAGGCGGTTCCGCGGCGGCCGTGGATAAGGTCGCCGGCGACCGCCATTCTGTAGCCAGGGCGACGTGGCGGCGACGAGAGCTAGCAGACACGCTTGTGGATGAGCTCGTGCTGTTCCAGGGGCCAGGTGGCGAGCGGGAGAGGCTTGGGCGGCGCTGAATGGAGCAGGGGCTATCGGTGGCCGTGGCGGCTAGCTCCTGGCCTGTCGGGGACGTGGCGAGGGCTCTTGGCGCGTTGCGGTGAGAAGGGGAGTGAGTGGCGTGGCTCTGAAGTGGCGGCAAAACCAGGGGCGCGACGCGTCGGCTCGGGCGCGGCACGTGCAATACGCGTGCTCTGCTCGCGCCCAGAGCACGCACGGAACGTGCTCGACGGAATGCCATTGCATGCTAGAGGGCTCCAAACTACAAGAGGGTTAGCAGGGTGTGGCTATAGGCTAGGGCAAAACCATTGGACATGCTGGTTTGTTCAGGGGATCAGGGTCATAGTGCAAACAAAAACTCATGTCGAACAGATCATGCCCATAAGGTGTTTGATAAAATGCTAAGGGCACTTAGGCATTTCTTAGAGGGGCCAAAATCTCCAGATGGTGGTCTCATTAGATGCATAAGAAAGTGGTGAGGTTAGTTTGTGAAAAGCATAAACTTGTTAGTGCAAGTTTTGCAAAACTCCAATTCTGGACAGGAGATAAATGGCAGTATTACATGAACCAAAAATGCTCCAATAGGTGCATGCTCCTGGACTTAGAGGTTTTGCAGGGAGGACTACAAGCAGGAGAAAGCACAAGGTCATTGGAGCAAAAATAAATAGGGTTGCAGCAGAAATCACAAGGCTGGACCAGAATGGAAAAGAGGTTGATCCACTCAAAATTTTCAAAGAATATCATTAGGTTTTTGCATAAAGTTGAAACATATGCTACTACCAACATCCCATAATTTTGGTGGAGGCTAGAAAGAAATATTTAAATGAGTTGTAGTGCAAAATTGCACTCTGGACCAGAGAAGAGAATTGGGTGTAGAGCTCAAAATATCTCATGAATAAAATATATTTTTGAATAAAAGTGATTTAAAAACATCACATGACATCTCCAAATTTTGGTTGGAATTTTAAGTGAATTTATCAAATGGTTGTAGTTCAATTATGGCCATATAACCTTGAAAAACCAATTTTCAAGAAAATAAGGATCAAGCAAATTAATTATGTAATTAGTTCTACTAATAAAAGAAGAGTTTTTCTTGAGAGGTTAAACAAGTCCAATAACATATTTGAAAGGTTTTCACTTTAGGGAATAACTCCATGATAATAAGAAAGGAAATGTTTCAAAAAATCAAAAGGGAGCCCAGAGAATAAAAGTTTTAATTTCCTGGCAAAATTTTAATTTATTAAAACAAGGTCAAAATTTTGGGGTGTCACATGAGAGGCATAAGCAATCACTTTGCGCTCTTGCATTAGGACACAGTCTAATCCTTGACGGGAAGCGTCGCAGTAAATGACAAAGTCCTTCTTAGTATCAGGTGGAGCTAGCACTGGGCAGAAGTCAACTTGTCTTTGAGTGCCGGGAAACTTTCCTGACATTTTTCTGTCCATTGGTACTCTACGCCCTTATGCAATAGGTTAGTCAGAGGCCTGGAGATCTTAGAGAAGTTCTCGACGTATTGACGACAATAGCTGGCGAGTTCGAGAAAACTTCTGACTTGCTTGACATTCTTTGGAGGAGTCCAATCAAGAATGGCCTGAACTCGCTCGGGGTTGCCGACAATACCATCCTTGGAGATGACATGCCCAAGATGGGTTACTTCGGGAAGCCAGAATTCACACTTGGATTACTTAGCATAGAGTTGATGCTCTCGAAGCTTTTCCAGAACAAGGCGAAGATGTTCAGCATGTTCTTCTTCATTCTTGGAGTACACTAGGATGTCTTCTAGATAAACCACGATGAACTTGTCGAGGTATTCCATGAAGATATAGTTCGTTAGACGAGAGAAGGTGGCTGGAGCATTGGTTAAGCCAAAAGACATGACGATGTACTTGTATAAACCATAGCGAGTCAAAAAGGCGGTCTTTGGGATATCCTCTTCACGAACACAGATCTGGTGGTAACCCAACCTCAAGTCGAGTTTAGAGAACACTGATGAACCAGCCAGTTGATCATACAGATCATTGATCTAAGGAAGAGGATATTTGTTCTGAATGGTAGCTTGATTGATAGGACGGTAGTCTTGGACTAAACGGTTTTGTCCCATCCTTCTTCTTAACAAAGAGAGAAGGTGCTCCCCAAGGAGAGCAGCTTGGGCGAATGAAACCACTTCGAAGAGATGTGTCGATTTCCTCCTTAAGTGCAATGAGCTCATGCGGCGGCATCTTGTAGGGTCGTTTGGCTATAGGACTGGTGCCTGGTTTCAAGTCGATGATGAACTCGACAGCTCTAGCAGGGGAATCCCTGGAAGTTCTTCATGAAAGACATCTTGGAATTCGCGCACGATGGGAATGTTTTCAATGCCCTCGAGTGGTGCAGCTTTTAATGCATTCATGGCATAAAGCCGTGCCTCGGCATTTTGCATCAGATGAGCATGGTAACTAACTATTTCATTAGAAGGGTGTAGCAGATGGACGGTCTTAGTGGCGCAAACAATAGAAGCATTATGCGCTTTCAACCAATCCATTCCCAGGATGAGGTCAATATTGGAAGACTTCAGAATAATGGGAGAGGCGCGAAATTCCAGCCCTTCGATTTCCACGGGGACGTTGATGCCAACCATGGATGTTTGACATTGTCCCACAGGGGTTTTTACCACTACCGAAGTGTTCATCTCCTCACATTTAACGTCGTGCTTGTATGCAAATCTTCTGACATGAATGAATGCGATGCTCCTGAATCGAATAAAATAGATGCAGGTACTAAATTAATGAGGAGTGTACCCATCACAGTAGCAGGCTGGCCTTGAGCTTCATTGAGATCAACGTGGTTGGCATGGACACAACCATAAGAATTGGCATTGTTGTTGTGAGGCTGGTTGCTACCACGACCAGCTGCGGGAAGGGCCAGTTGATTCTGGTTCTGATAGCAGTTCCTGGAAATGTGATCTGGCTGACCACACTTGTAGCATAGACTATTATTGGGAGTGGGAACAGGAGCTTGGGGTGGTGGAGCTGGAAGCCTTGGCTGCCTAGCTGGAGGAGGAGGCAGACGAGGTGCAGCATAGGTCTGCCTTGGGGCAGGTGCAGTCGGCTGGTACATGCTATTGGGAATCCATATCCTACGCTTCTGAGAGGGCGGGCCCGAAGATGAGCCCATGTCACGGTTGTGCCTGTGAGAGCTTTGGTGTTCTTGTAGTCCAGTCTTGACATTGATGGCCTTGTTCACCAAGGTGGCGAAATCGGCAAAGTCATGCACTAGCAATGCGAGCTTGATGTCAGCTTGTAGTCCATCACAAAACTTCTCCTGTCCACGAGCATCAGTTGCAATGTCTTCTTTAGCATAGCGGGATAAGTCTAGAAACTCCCACCGATAAGCTTCGACAATTTTGTTGCCTTGGGTGAGGTTGTGGAACTCGCGCTTCTTCCAGTCCATGACTCCCTGAGGAATGAAGCGGGCACGGAAAGCAGCTTGAAAGTCTGGCCAGGTGATGATTATCCAACTAGTGGAGTACGCCTATGGTTGTGCCACCATTGAGCAGTGGGTCCCTTCAGGAAGAAGGAAGGAAAGGTGACATAGCTGGCAGGGGCTACATCAGCAGACTCCATCTCATAGGTGATGTCATAGAGCTAGTCATTAGCATCCAGAGGCTGAGTTGAGCCGCGGTAGATGGTTGGGTTGAGACGCATGAAATCCTGCAGAGTTACTTGGGCTGGCTGCTGGTTCATATTGGGGCGAGGGAACTGAGCCATCATATTCTCCATGAACTGGCAATTCAGCTCAAGCCGTTGGATCATACCAGCCATGTACTCAGGCGATGGTGGGGCATCGCCACCACAACCATGACCACCTGGTCTAACCATCCTACTAATATATAACAGGGTAGTTCAACATTGAGAAATTTGCAAAGACAAGAATCATTCATGATGAAACATGCACAATGAAAGGAGCACGATAGATACTACATAGTAGTCGGCATATCTTACAAAAGGGATCATGCATAGAGTTCGGTACACAGAGTTCAATACATAGACTAAGGACATCATTGGAGGCACGCAGGCTCGTGGCGAATGCAACTAGTACTAATAAGCAAGACTACCTCAGTCCCAGGAGGAACTGTGGAGGTAGCTGTATCCTGATAGCTGGTAGTGACGCGACGGTAAGTCCTCCACGCTAGTAGCATGGGGTCCGGGAATACTCTAGTGCAGAACCGGACGCTCAGGTGGTAGAAGAGGACCAAGTGCGGGAGAGTAGCCTCCCACATCTGGCCAACCGACACCATGGGGCATCACGGTCCTGGCTGGGTAGATCGCAGACCGCAGCAGCTCACCAGATCGGACCAAGGGGCCAACAGCGTCCGAGCATGGTAAAGGTGCTGACGGGTGGTGTACAACTCGTGGCAAAGAGCTCGGTTAGCTCTATCCAGCCCATCAGCATGCAGAACCAGGTTCTGATGGTGGAAGGGCTTTCGAGTGACGGTGGACTAGGCAACAATGTACTATCCTTCCGCACCCTCGTCGGATGCGATAGCAATGTGCCTGAAAGGGGAGGTGTCCAACTCCCGATACACTCCACGAAGATGTGTCAGAGCAGCATAAGCAACATCGTGGACTGCCGTATCGATGGCCACTCCAACACCATGAGTAGTGTGCAACACAGTAGTGGAGTTATACTCCCGAGAGTAGAGGTGTACGATGGCACAGTACTGCTCCTGGTTAAAGTCCTGGTACTGCTCGTACACGGTGTACTCAGGGTGCCAGCGATAACCTAGATAGGTCATCATCTCAGCTAACACAACAGGTGAACCTGGGACACCAATGCCCGTCGTGTGGCTCACGACCTGCCTCGTGGGTTCCATACGGAAGCAAAGATGTCTCAAAGGAGTCAAATGACAGTGTGGATATTGTTCAAATACTATTCTAAGAAATAACTATGGCTTATCCAACTTCGGGGTGAATGTGGTTACGGGATCCTAATGTTAAAGTTAGTAAATTTGTTTAACCCAAGTAGAAGAGAGTTCAGAGTCCTAGAGTAAAGATCGAGGAGTAAAAGATCCTAATACCACCCAAATGGCGACATGGGCCCGTAAGACACACAACCATGTTAGTAAAAGTTTTGGAATATCTAGACTCGACTTCGGCCAAGGAGTGTGGAAGCGGGATTCCTCCAGGCAGTCGGCTCTGATACCAACATGTGACGCCCTCGATTCAATCATACACTAATCATACATGCAAACATGTATGATCAAGATCAGGGACTCACGGGAAGATATCACAACACAACTCTAAAAATAAAATAAGTCATACAAGCATCATAATACAAGCCAGGGGCCTCGAGGGCTCGAATACAAGCGGTCGATCATAGGCGAGTCAGCGGAAGCAACAATATCTGAGTACAAACATAAGTTAAACAAGTTTCCATAAGATGGCTAGCACAAACTAGGATCTAGATCGAAAGAGGCATAGGCCTCCTGCCTGGGATCCTCCTAAACTACTCTTGGTCGTTGTCGGTGGCCTACATGTAGTAGTAGGCACCTCCGATGTAGGAGTCATCATCGTCGATGGTGGCGTCTGGCTCCTGGGCTCCAACATCTTGTTGTGACAACCGAGAAGAAAGGAAAGGGGGAAAAGGGGGAGCAAAGCAGCCATGAGTACTCATCCAAAGTACTCGCAAGCAAGGATCTACACTACATATGCATTGGTATCAATGAAATGGGTAGTATATGTGGACTAAACTGCAGAATGCCAGAATAAGAGGGGGATAGCTAGTACTATCGAAGACTATGCTTCTAGCAGCCTCCATCTTGAAG
Source organism: Triticum monococcum (assembly GCA_034509565.1). Classification (NCBI taxonomy): domain Eukaryota; kingdom Viridiplantae; phylum Streptophyta; class Magnoliopsida; order Poales; family Poaceae; genus Triticum; species Triticum monococcum. Next base: position 208,151,349 of record CM067847.1, on the reverse strand, counting down.
CATATAGAAGAGAGTAGATGCTAAGTTCACCAAGTATCATCATATAGCATAATCCTACCCGGCGATCCTCCCCCCATCGCCCTATGAGAGAGCGATCACCGGGTTGTATCTGGCACTTGGAAGGGTGTGTTTTATTAAGTATCCGGTTCTAGTTGTCATAAGGTCGAGGTCCAACTCCAGGTTGTCCTTTTACCGAGGGACACGGCTATTCGAATAGATAAACTTTCCTGCAGGGGTGCACCACATTACCCAACACGCTCGATCCCTCTGGCCAGACACACTTTCCTGGGTCATGCCCGGCCTTGAAAGATCAACACGCCGCAACCCCATCTAGGCCTAACAGAGAGGTCAGCATGCCGGTCTAAATCCTATGCACGCAGGGGTCTGGGCCCATCACCCATTGCACACCTGCATGTTGCGTACGCGGCTAGTGAGCAGACCTAGCAACCTCCATTACAAAGGAAGTTGCGTTATGCGTTCAACCCAGCGCGCGCTGCTCAATCACTGACGTCTAGGAGGCTTCGGCTAATACCATGACGTCGAGTGCCCATAACTGTTCCCGCGTAGTTGGTTAGTGCGTATAGGCCAGTGGCCAGACTCAGATCAAATACCAAGATCTCATTTAGCGTGTTATTTTTAAGTAACCGCGGACGCCGACCAGGACCAGGCCCACCTCGCACCTAGGCGGTCTCAACCTGCCCTGTCGCTCCGCCACAAAGATCCACATAGAGGGCCATCAGGAAAGTATGTCCTTTCAGCCCCCAATCAGTGAATCAACCGTGGGTACTCAACGAGCCGACCCAACTTTAGTCACCACATGTATCTTATATTATGTATATAAGTATATACCCGTGATCAACTCCCAAGTGATCACGACCCGGTAGTATAGCGTGGAGGACAGACAAGAATGTATGCCACTAATGGAAAAAACATCCTATACTAAGCATTTAGGATTGTAGGTAAAGGTAACAACAATAGTAGCAAAGACAGGCTATGCATCAGAATAGGATTAACGAAAAGCAGTAACATGCTACACTACTCTAATGCAAGTAGTAGAGAGAAGGAGTAGGCGATATCGGGTTGATCAGGGGGGGGGGCTTGCCTAGAAGCTCAACCAAGAAGGAGGGGTCATCAACACCATAGTCGTACTGGGTAGCAGCGGCATCGGTCTCGGTGTCTAGCGAGAGAAGAGGGGGAAGATACAATAAATATAATGCAAACATATGCATGATGATGCATGACATGACAATAAGCGGTGCTAGGTGTGCCCTAACGCGGTAGTAGGTGATACCAACGAAGGGGGGGGGGGACACACCAGGAAAACCGGAGGTGAAATGTTGCACATTCGCTATGCTAGGAACGTGTGGCGGGCAAACGGACTGCGTATTCGGATTCGTCTCGTCGTTCTAAGCAACTTTCATGTACAAAGTATTTTCATCTGAGTTACGGATTAATTTATATTAATTTTCAAAGTTTTAATCAATTTATAAATTATTGCATGAGCATGATGTGAGCATGACATCAGCAGTCAACAGAGGTGTTGGCTGGGTCAAACTGACATGTGGGTTCTGCATGTCATTGATTGATTAACTAACTAACTGTTAATTAGGTTAAATAATCACAATTAATTAAGTTAACTAATTAATTTTTATTTTATTTTTAATCTATTTTTTTGTAAACGTTCCAGGGGCGTGGCCCCCATGACAGTGGCCCAGAGGGGCCTATCGGGTACGGCACTCGGGTGCGGCCGAGCAGGCGACGGGTACGTGCGCTCGGCACGCTGGCGCGGTTCGGCGTGGCCACCGGCGGGTGGCCGCGATGCGGCAGTAATGGGGCTGGGCGGTGAGCGGGAAACGGGGAGCGGCGGGCGACGGAGACGAGGGGCGCCGACAGCGGGGCGAGCGGCGCGGGCAGGTGCAGCCGGTGCACACGAATAAGGGCGCAGGGGAGGTAGCCAGGGGCGGCGCGGTGTCGATAGCTAGCGCGGGGAGGCTGGCGAGGGGCAGGCCGTTCAGCAGATGGCCGCTATAGGAGGCGACGGCGGCAGGAGATGGGTGCGAGGCAGGGCTGCGGCAGCAGCGGCAGGGGCGGAGGCGGGGCCGGCTCGGCGGGGCAAAGGCCGGCGGTGTGGTTGGGTGGCGCAGGCGTGGCACGGCTAAGGGCGCGCGGGCGCGCGCGGAGGAGCTCGTCGGGGCGATATGGAGCGGCGAGGAGGAGGGCCGAGGGTGCGGTCAGTGGTGGAGGAAGAAGGAGAGGCTGGCAGCGGCATGTATGTGGGCGGCTACGGTCGAAGGTACAGGCCGCGGGGGAGTGTGAGCTCGGGCGCGGGACGACGACATGCAACAGAGATGGGGAGAAGAGGAGAGGGAGGCCGTGGCCTCACCAGCGTTGTAGGCATGGGACAGTGGGCCGCAGGGAGGAGGACGGGTGAAAGGATCGATATGGTTGACTAGAGGGGAGGGGGGGTGAATAGGCAACTACCAATTTTTAACTTTTCTTTATCAAATTAAACTTTGCATCAAAGTAGGTTGTCTAGATGTGCAACTAGGTGAGCAACCTATATGACGCAATACCAACAAGCAAACAAGCAAGCAAGAGAAGTAACACTAAAGAGCTTGCACAAGTAAAGGTAAGAGATAACCAAGAGTGGATCCGGTGAAGACGAGGATGTGTTACCGAAGTTCCTTCCCTTTGAGGGGAAGTACGTCTCCGTTAGAGCGGTGTGGAGGCACGATGCTCCCCAAGAAGCCACTAGGGCCACCGTATTCTCCTCACTCCCTCACACAATGCGAGTTGCCGTGATTCCACTATTGGTGCCCTTTAAGGCGGCGACCGAACCTTTACAAACAAGGTTGGGGCAATCTCCACAACTTAATCGGAGGCTCCCAACAAAACCACGAAGCTTCACCACAATGGACTATGGCTTCGTGGTGACCTCAACCGTCTAGGATGCTCAAACACCCAAGAGTAACAAGATCCGCTAGGGATGAGTGGGGGAATCGAAAATCCCTTGGTGGAAGTGTAGATCGAGGCCTTCTCAACCACTCCGGAGCAAATCAATAAGTTTGATTGGCTAGAGAGATAGATCGGGCAAAAATGGAGGTTGGAGCATTTAATGGAGCTTGAGCAATAAATGGAGCTTGAGGGGGAAGTGGTAGGTCAAAGGGAAGAAGGGGACCCCCTTTTATAGTGGGGCAACAATCCAACTGTTGCCCCCCACCAACCAGCCCCGCACAGGGTGGTACTACCGCAAGAGGGGGCAGTACTACTGCTAGGTCAGCGATACCGCGGCACCAGCCAGCGGCACTGCCGCGTAGAGAAGACAAGGAGGGAATAGGGCCCAACGCGGTACTACCGCGGTGGTAGGGGCAGTACTACCGCTCCTGAAACGGTACTACCGCCTCTACAACCGCAACTAGTGCCGCAAAACCCGACACGAGAAAAAGACCCCTCGAGTCGAGGCGGTAGGAGCCAGACAGCCCAGCGGTACTACGGCAGTGGGGTCACGGGCGGTACTACTGCTATGGAGCGGAACTACCGCTTGTGACCCTTCGGCCGTACTACCGCCAGTAGTGCGGTACTACCACTGGGACATAGAAGAGAGAGAGAGAGAGAGGATCTCTCCAAAGAGGCTGAGGACGAGGCGGTGGTGCCAGGCACCCCAGCGGTACTACTGCTGTGGAGTCAAGGCGCTACTACCGCTGTGGAGCGGTACTGCCGCTTGTGGCTCCTCAGCGGTACTATGGATGGGTTGCGCGGTACTACTGCTGGGACCCAGACAGGACAAGGAAAAGTGGAGAGATATCTTCAAAGGAATGGAAAAGCTCGGAGGGTGAGAAGCTGATGTGTACGTGTTGATTCCACCCATGCAATACCCCAGCGGACCCCCTCTTGATAGAACGGTGCCCTCTACACAACTAGTCCACCGAGAGAGACACGAAAGAGCTACACCGTCTTGAAAGACACTCCGAAGGGAAGAAAACATCTCGTGCCAGGGGTGAATCTGTGAACTATTCAAAGCACATGATTAGTCCGCAAACATGTTGTCATCAATCACCAAAACTACCTTGAGACAGATATGCCGTAACAATCTCCCCCTTTTTGGTGGATTGATGACAACTATGGATTTGCGCAAGGAAAAGAAATAAATGTAAGAAAACTAAGAACTACAAAATATAGACGGGCTCCCCCAGAATGTGTGCACCTAGTTAGAGGAGCAATCGGAAAGCAAGACACACACATCCAGATCAACACTCCCCCTATATTTTATAGTCCAACAATACTAAGCACAAGATATATGAGAGAAGAGTATAAAACAGGATAAGCATGCAACTCATAATAAACTACAGTACTGAATAGACATAAGTAATAAGGTAGCGATAGGGAGCATATGTCTCACACCATATGTCTAGAACTTAGGTCTCACGGGCACCAAACCAAACCAAACCAAACAAAGACACCGAGAGAACACACACGAAAACACAAGACGACAAACTCAAAGCACGGCAACACAAATCCCTACACTCTCCCCCCTTTGGCAGCGAGACACCAAAAAGGGAAAAGAGCGACGCTACGACTCCAGGTGATGGCAAACTGAAGATCTCGAATCATCATATCTCAGTGTGATCGTCCGCATCTTCGTCGTTGGTCGAAAACTGCTCAACGTCGGAGTCGGTCCAAGGGCAGTGCTGATGAATCCACTCCTCCTCTTTAGTGATCTGACCCTCAGATCCACTGGCAACTGTCGCTCCCATCTGATGCATGAGATCCTTGTGGCACATCCTGGCATGCTTCTCCACCACATGAGTCATGTAATGACCATGAGACTCCATGCAGAAAAGCTTCTTCAACTTGTTTTTAAGCTTCTTCGCCCACGAGGGTTCAGCACTAGAGGGGCAAATATCCTCCTCGTGATCATCAGTGGCTGCCCCACCCTCGGTCTCCATGGCAGCAGCAGCAGACGGACCCCCGGATTGAGGTGCTGGGGTGACCCAATTGTCCTTCTTCCTCAGACGCTTGATCTCATGGGAAACCAAGTCTCCAGTTTCCAGCATCACTCTGGGATAGATCTGTGCCCAGGCCCTCTCAATGAGCCTCATGATGAATGGACCATATATCGGGCACCTGCGCTCAGACACGGCAGAGAGAAGTTCAGACGACATGACATGAGAAATATCCAGGCTCTCTCCAGTGTTTGCGTCCTTCTCATGATGACAGAATAGAAGCATGTCCACGAGATAAGATTGGACCCTATCCAGATTCCCGATGCGAGGAAAGAGAGTCCAACGGAAGATAAGATGAAGAATGTCCAGATACGGAGACAGCTCATAGGTTTTCTTCTTAGTCACTGGGTGAACTTTCACAGTGCAGTAGGGCCAAAGGGCTTGCTTGTGGGTGGACGTATCATTGCGGTGAGGGCGGAAACCGACTGGAGTCTCAAGCCCGTGATCCACCACATCAAGTAACTCCATGAAAGCCTTCCACTTGACGGAAAGCAGCTTGCCATTGGTCATCCATGTCAGAGTTCTGTCGACATCTATCCCAAGATGAACGGTGGCAAAGAATTGAGCCACCAAATCTGCATCGAAATCCTTGTTGAATTGCATGATCCTGAGAATGTTCAGCTGAGTGCACATCTGAAGGGCTTCACCAAAGTACTCCGAGTCCTTCTCCATAGCATCAGTGTCAATGGAGCGAACATCAACAAAGAGATTCTTCTTGGCCTTGATCACATCAAAATAGATGGCAAACTGAAATCGGTTCCAGAATGGGCGGTTGACCAAAGTGGGTTCTTGGTCCACCTCATAGGGATTGCGGCGACGCTTTTTCCAAAACTCCTTGTTGGTCATCTCAGTCATAGTCTTCCCCTTTGGCTTGTTGGTGGATCTCTTCGAGTGCTGAGGAGGTGGAGGAACACTTGCGGATGCACTTGCTGGAGGCGGTTGAGTGCTACAGGAACCACCGGCTGGCTCAGAGGTGCGGTAGCGTTTTGATGTTGCACGCCCGGGGTTGATACGGCGAGCTTGATGCTCAGAATGATCATCACCTGGAGCCAAACACGAGAAAACGCAAAACAACCAGAAAGAACAAGCATAAGCCAACAAACACAACAAAAAGGATCATGATAAAGCAGGAATATGATGGAATTTGGCAGGCAGCGGTAGTACCGTCACATGCCCGCGGTAGTACCGCCCAAGCGGTAGTACCGTACCAAAGAGAGTGGTAGTACTGCTCGAGGTCAAGCGGTAGTACCGCTCCAACGGGAGCGGTAGTACTGCTCGAGGCAGAGAAACATCGGTTTCCTACACCACGAGGCGGAGAAACAACGGTTTCCTACTACCGTGGTCAGATCCGGCACTACCAGCCTGCCAAATTCAAAAATATTCCTACCAAACTCTAATCGAGATAGTCTAGTTGCCTTCTCCAACCAACTCAAGCCTAGATTTAGCCAAAAATCTAGAGATGCAACCACCATTGCCCCTAAGAAACAAGATCTGAAAATGAGACAAAAGGAGAGAAGGAACGGGGGCAATACCGGCATCCATGGCAAGAGAACGAGGTGGGGATCGACTCCACCAAAGGAAATGGAGAGGGACGCCCGGGAGACGGAGATCCACAGGAGCCCTCCCGCGGCGAGTTGAGGTTGGAGAGAGGAAGAGGAAAGAGGGGGCGAAGCGAATGGGTATGGGGGAGAAGAAACCTCCCCTGCCCCGATATAACCCCCTGGTCCCGTCCCTCAGCGGTAGTACCGTGCTGGGGGGCGGTAGTACCGCTTATGAGCGGTAGTACCGCACACCACCAGCAGTAGTACCGCTCAGCACGCCACGACAACCTAACAACATGGCTTTTGCTCGAACAAAACGGCAAGAAAAGAGAGCACACCAGCAAACGACCAAGACACACCACTTCAAAAGAGGGCGGTGGCCGAGGCCACCTATGTTTGAGTCAAGAGGTATGGCGCCGCGAAGATTTTAACCTTGGGCCCATGACCAAAACTCGTCTTTGAAACACAAGTGCCATCAACAATGGCTAAAGTGAAAGACTTGATCAATTTGTGCATAATGGGGGGAGGGAGAGTTCATTGAGAGAACAACACTCCCCCTATGTCCATGCCTACACCTAAACTAGACAGCAAATTGAGCGTGGTGGGGTGTGCAAGGGTTCAAGCCACATTGCTCGAATCAATGATACTTAGCTCATGCCTTAACTCGCGAAATCTTGCTTCATCCAAGGGCTTCGTGAAAATATCTGCAAGGTTGTCATGAGTGTTGACATAGTTGAGCTCGATCTCTCGTCGCCTAATGTGATCCCGGATGAAGTGATACCGAATCTCAATATGCTTCGTCTTGAAGTGTTGCACCGGGTTGAGAGAGATCTTGATGGCACTTTCATTGTCACACCAAAGAGGCACTTTGTCACAAGTGACACCATAATCCTTTAAAGTTTGCCTCATCCATAGGAGTTGTGCACAACAACTACCGGTGGCAACATACTCCGCCTCAGTGGACGAGAGAGACACACAACTTTGCTTTTTGGAAGACCAACTCACCAAAGAGCAACCAAGGAATTGGCACCCTCCGGAAGTGGACTTCCTATCCACTTTGTCTCCTGCCCAATCGGAATCCGAGTACCCTACAAGCTTGAAGTTTGATCCTCTTGGGTACCATAAGCCAAAGTTTGGGGTATGAGCCAAATATCGAAAGATTTGTTTGACCGCCACATAGTGACTTTTCTTAGGTGCGGCTTGAAACCGTGCACAAATTCCCACACTCAACATGATGTCCGGTCTAGATGCACAAAGGTAAAGCAAGGATCCAATCATGGAACGATATACCTTTTGATCCACCACTTTACCATTTGGATCTAAGTCAAGTTGGCACTTGGTGGGCATTGGAGTGGAAGCCGGCTTGACGTCACTTAGCTTGAATCTCTTGAGCATGTCTTGAGTGTATTTGGATTGATTGGTGAAGGTTCCTTCTCTTCTTTGCTTCACTTCGAACCCTAGAAAGAACTTCAACTCTCCCATGGAGGACATCTCGAACTTTGAGGTCATGAGAGCGGCAAATTCCTCATTGAAAGCTTTGTTAGGAGAACCAAAGATAATGTCATCAACGTATAATTGGCACACAAACAACTCCCCTTTGACCTTCTTAGTAAAAAGAGTGGGGTCGATTAGCCCAACTTCAAAACCATGGTCTTGTAACAACTCGGTAAGGTGGTCATACCACGCACGTGGGGCTTGTTTAAGGCCATAGAGTGCCTTATCAAGTTGATACACATGATCGGGAAAGTAGGGATCCTCGAACCCGGGGGGTTGCTTGACGTAAACCAACTCATTAATAGGACCATTAAGAAAAGCACTTTTCACATCCATTTGCTATAACTTAAAGTTATGATGAGAAGCATATGCAATCAACATGCGAATGGATTCACGACGTGCAACGGGAGCAAAGGTTTCACCGTAGTCGATACCCTCGACTTGGGAGTAGCCTTGTGCTACCAAACGAGCCTTGTTGCGAATGATAATCCCATGGGCATCTTGCTTGTTCTTAAATATCCACTTGGTTCCTATGACATTGTGATTCCCGGTTGGTCTTGGCACCAATCTCCACACTTTGTTGCGCTCGAAGTTGTTGAGTTCTTCATGCATGGCATTGAGCCAATCCGGATCTTCTAGCACTTCATAGACCTTGTGGGGTTCCACACAAGAGAAAAACGCGTGATGCTCACAATAATTTGCTAATTGTCTACGAGTGCTTACCCCCTTTCTTAAGCTTCCAAGCACATTCGTCATGAGATGATCCTTGGTGGAGAGCTTGGAAGCAACCTTAGTGGCACGATGCTCTAAATCCTCCTCAGGGGTGAGACGAGGAGTGGTCACTTGATCATCTTGAGCGTCGTCTTGGGCTTGTTCTTGTTCTTGAACTTTCTCGAAGGAGAGAACTTGACCTTGGTCATCGCTTGATGTGTCAACACCGTCTTGAGCGTGATCTTGCCCTTGGTCAGGTTCTTGAGGATGAGGTCCTTCATGTTGTTCTTCGGAAGCGTGTGGGCCTTGGGTTCGTGATGGATCCACTTGAGTGGAGCTTTGTCCTTCTCCTTCGGCCACAAGGGGTTCCTCAATGGGTAGGATAAAGCCAACACCCATTCTTCTTATGGCTCGGGGAGGAATTTCATCACCTACATCACAAGTGCCACTTTGCTCCACTTGGGAGCCGTTATTCTCATCAAACTCCACGTTACACGTCTCCTCAATAAGTCCCGTGGATTTATTGAGGACACGGTAAGCATGAGAGTTTGTAGCATAGCCAACAAATATGCCCTCATAAGCTCTAGCCTCAAATTTAGACAACCAAACACCTTTCTTGAGAATGAAACACTTACACCTGAATACTCGGAAGTACTTGAGATTGGGCTTGTTACCGGTGAGTATCTCATATGGAGTCTTGTTCAAGCCCTTGCAGAGGTAGAGCCGATTTGATGCATGACACACGGTGTTGATGGCTTCGGCCCAAAAGTTGTACGGAGACTTGAACTCCGCCATCATGGTCCTTGCCGCATCCATCAACGTCCAGTTCTTCCTCTCCGCAACACCGTTTTGTTGAGGGGTGTAGGGTGCGGAATATTGATGCTTGATTCCCTCATTGTAGGACCTTGAAGTAGATGTGTCTAGAGGGGGGGGGGGTGATTAGACACTTAATGCTAAAGTTGCAGTTTTTAAGCTTTGTCGGTTTAAGTGGAGTTTAGGCACAATTTTAAAATTCATAATACATATCAAGCAAGCATGCAAATAGTATATAGGCAGCGGAAAGTAAAGTATGCAACTTGCAAGAATGTAAAGGGAAGGGTTTGAAGAATTCAAATGCAATTGGAGACACGGATGTTTTTCCTGTGGTTTAGATAGGTGGTGCTATCCTACATCCATGTTGATGGAGACTTCAACCCATGAAGGGTAACGGTTGCGCGAGTCCACGGAGGGCTCCACCCACGAAGGGTCCACGAAGAAGCAACCTTGTCTATCCCACCATGGCCATCGCCCACGAAGGACTTGCCTCACTAGCGGTAGATCTTCACGAAGTAGGCGATCTCCTTGCCCTTACAAACTCCTTGGTTCAACTTCACAATCTTGTCGAAGGCTCCCAAGTGACACCTAGCCAATCTAGGAGACACCACTCTCCAAGAAGTAACAAATGGTGCGTTGATGATGAACTCCTTGCTCTTGTGGTTCAAATGATAGTCTCCCCAACACTCAACTCTCTCTCACAGGATTTGGATTTGGTGGAAAGAAGATTTGAGTGGAAAACAACTTGGGGAAGGCTAGAGATCAAGATTCATATGGCAGGAATAAAATATCTTGGCCTCAACACATGAGTAGGTGGTTCTCTCTCAGAACATATGAGTTGGAAGTGTAGATGTGTTCTGATGGCTCTCTCCACGAATGAAGAGGAGGTGGAGGGGTATATATAGCCTCCACACAAAATCTAACCGTTACACACAATTTACCAATCTCGGTGGGACCGAATCAACAAACTCGGCCAGACCGAAATAGTAAACCTAGTGACCGTTAGAGATTTCGGTGGGACCGACTGGATCAACTCGGTAGGACCGATTTTGTTAGGGTTAGGGAATAACGTAATCTCGGCGAGACCGATTACACAAACTCGGCGAGACCGATTTTGGTAATTAGCTAACCAGAGAGTTGGTCAGGCAAACTCGGTGGGACCAATTTGCTCTTTCGGTGAGACCGAAAAGTTACTAAAAGGAAACAGAGAGTTTGCATTGCAATCTCAGTAGTACCGATTGCCTAAACTCGGTGAGACCGATTTTGGCAATGGACATACACACAGAGATTACAATCCCATCTCGGTGAGACCGAGATCCCTATCGGTAGAACCGATTTGCTAGGGTTTGGCAGTGGTTTATGACAAGTGAAACTCGGTGGCGCCGGATAGAAATAATCGGTAGGTCCGAGTTTGTCTTAGGTTTAGGTCATATGTGGAAGTGGGAAAGTAGCTGAGGATTTTGGTGCATATCATTAAGCACATGAAGCAAGAGGCTCATTAAGCAACACCTTATCCCTCCTTGATAGTATTGGCTTTTCCTATGGACTCAATGTGATCTTGGATCACTAAAATGTAAGATGAAGAGTCTTGAGCTTTAAGCTTTAGCCAATCCTTTGTCCTTAGCATCTTGGAGAATTTCCCACAACCTTTAGTCCATGCCACTCCATTGTTGAACTTATGTGAAACATACTAGATAGAAATGTTAGTCCAACAAGAGATATGTTGTCATTAATTACCAAAACCACCTAGCGAGCACTTGTGCTTTCAATCTCCCCCTTTTTGGTAATTGATGGCAACATACATCAAATCTTTAGATAAAGATATAAAGAACATCAGGTAAAGCTTTGGAAGGACATGTAACAAGCATAGGCTCCCCCTACATGTATGCACTCATGTAAATGTGAAATATAGAGGCACGTGAGAGCATAACCATGACAGAGTAGGCAATGTGTTACATGTATCTTGGCCATATACATCAGAGCAAAAGATTATCAAGGAAAATACCTTCATGCTCATGAGTCCTTCTTGCAAACAGTATGTACATAAGCAAGAATTCCTCATACTCATGATTTTGATGCATACACTTACCTTGTTGTCCTTAGCTGGCTTAGGATGGAATGAACCTGCACAAACAAGGTTAGATAACACAGGTACCTCCACTAGCCAGAGCAAACCAAAGAAGCCACAAGAGTACCAAGACTGGGATGACATGTAGAGAGTGAGTACAAGGTACCACAATGGATTCAACATGTCCCCAAGAGTAAAGATATGCAATGAATTTGACTGATTTCTTTCCCTTAGGTGTCTTGCTCCCCCCGAATCTTACATGGGATATTGGGAGAAGATAGGAAACAGAAAATCAGAGCTGAAAGATACAAATGGATAGAACTTAATGCAAATAAGCATATATGAACATGTCTTTTTCCCAAAAAAAGACATGTGACATCTCTCCTCTTGAACATCAAGCATCTGGGATCCTTGAGTATTCTCTCCCCTGGAAATCTCTGTCTCCCCCTTAATACTTTCTCCCTTGTAGGTGATGTGATCTCTCTCTCCTACAAGCTTTGATGTGATCTCTTTCTCCCCCTTTGACATCAATTTCCAAGAAGGGCTTTCTGGAATCCGTCGTATAGGTCTGGCCCTGGAGACTCAGCACAAAGCAATGGATAAAACTGGGATGCTTGTAGAGGACAAGATTCATTGAGTAGAGCTGGATCAGAAGAAATATAGAACAAGTGGCAAACTGTTTTTCCTGTTGCGAAGTCGGTGGCACCGAAAGGATTCGGTTGGACCAAAAACTACAAGTCGGTGAAACTGAGTTCAACACAGAGAAAAACACTTGTCACCTCAGCTCACTAAACATGTAGGATCCCACAAAGATTTGCAATGAATTTACTGAAGGATTTGCAAGGAATTGAATGCAGAAAATGCAGATCAAAAACAAAAAGAAAAGAGAAAAAAAACTGAAGGATCTAGATGAATAACACAAGAGAACTTCATCTAGAGTTGGGCGGTGACATAGTCACCTATGTTAGAGTATATTGACTTAGGAGTCAAGTGAGAACACTTGATCATAGGTCATACTCATCGTTTAAGCTCAAAATGGGGTTACCATTTTTCGTTTAAGCATCTTGATGTATTCACATCTTGGTGAGTTGCTTTGATTCATGTCTTGGAGTAAAGCTTCTCTAAGATGGAATAGCATACCTTGGGTGGTGGTGTGGGTCTTGCTCATGTAGTTGAACTTGTGTGGGTGCTCAAGGTTGATGTAGCTCATCAAGAGTTGGGAGCACCACTTGGAGTTTGAGTTCATCTACCTACATGGGTTAGTTCTTGCAAGGAAGAGCACTTGTGTATCCAAAAATTACAATCATGAAGCTCAACATAGAATTTGTCAAAGGATATGTTTGACTGGTTTTGTGCTTCCTTGTCTTCAACCACCATTGTGTAGAGACTTGGTAATGTAGACATTGCTCAAGATGTGAGTGAGTCACAATCTCATGGAATTAGATTCAACCAAGCACCTACATGGGTTAGAAAACATGCAAGGTACAAATATATCCAAGACATAAGATAGTCATCATAAGAGATATATCATGTATTAGTCATAAGCTCATGTCTTGCATGTATCCAATGGAGTTCCTACTCCAAGTTCGAAGCATCAATAATGTTCAATTCACCTCTCAACCTTTGCTTTCTTGCATATTGAACTTCTTGAATAAGTCCTTGGTGTACTTTGTTTGAGAGACAAATGTACCTTCCTTAGTTTGCTTGATTTGCAAACCGAGAAAGAATTTGAGTTCACTCATCATAGACATCTCAAACTTCTCTAACATTAGCTTTCCAAACTTTTCATTAAAGAGAGGGTTAGTTGAACCAAATATGATATCATCAACATAAATTTGGCATACAAATAGTTCTCCATTAACCCTTTTAGTAAAAGGAGTAGAATCAATTTTATCAATTTCAAAACGACTTGCAATAAGGAACTTGGTCAAGCATTTATACCAAGCTCTAGGAGCTTGTTTAAGACCATAAAGAGCTTTGTGAAGTTTGTAAACATGATTTGGTTTCTTAGGATTGATAAAGCCGGGAGGTTGTTTGACATAAACTTCCTCCTCTATTTCACCATTTAGAAAAGCACTTTTAATGTCCATTTGGTACAAGGTGATATTATGGTGATTAGCATAGGAAAGTAAGATGCGAATGGACTCAAGTCTAGCAACGGGAGCATATGTCTCACCATAGTACATACCTTCGACTTGTGTGTACCCTTGGGCAACGAGACGTGCTTTGTTGCGAACCACTTGTCCATCTTCATCTTGCTTGTTGCGAAACACCCATTTGGTACCAATGATGTTGTGGTTGTTGTCGGGCTTCTCAACCAATGTCCAAACTTGGTTTCTCTCAAAGTTGTGTAGCTCTTCATGCATAGCATTTATCCAATCCGGATCTTCCAATGCTTCTTCAACCTTCATAGGTTCAATGCTAGAGATGAATGAATAGTTTTCACAAAAGTTAGCTAAGCGAGTGATTCTCCCGGTTTGAAAATCATTGTAGATTTTCTCGACGGGATGATCTTTGGCAATTCTTGCTCGAACTCGTGAGAGCTTTTGCTTGGGTCTTCGTTGAACATCTTCTTCATCTTGTTCTTCTTCTTGGCCTTCTTCATTGTTGACGTTGTTGTTCTCTTGTCGTGGTGGAGAAGGAGGTTGTTGACGTTCGTCTTGATGCATTTCCTTGTCTTCTTCATCTTGGTGTGTCCCACTTGTGGATGCGTCCGTATCAATTCTTGGTTCACCTTGTTGTGAAGTAGAAGCTTCCACTTGGACGGACAAGGTACTCTCCTTCACCTCCGTTGGACGAATTTTGCCAATAGACAAGTCTTGGATTGCTTCTGAAGGGTCTTTGTCTCCTACATCGATTGGCAATTGCTCTACTTGCGAGCCATTAGATTCATCAAACTTCACATCTACCGTCTCTTCAACCTTTCGGGTGAAATTGTTGTAGACATGGTAAGTGTGAGAGTTTGAGCCATAACCAAGTAGAAAACCTTCATGAGATTTAGGAGCAAACTTTGAACGACGATGCTTGTCAAGAATGTAGCACTTGGAGCCGAATACTCGAAAGTATCCAATTTGGGGTTTGTTACCCGTGAGAAGCTCGTATGACGTCTTGCCGAGTAGTTTGTGAAGATACAAGCGATTTGTTGCATGACAAGCTGTCTCAACCGCTTCTGCCAAAAAGTGCTTCGGCGTCTTGTACTCATCAAGCATCGTTCTCGCCATTTCGATGAGCGTCCAGTTCTTCCTCTCAACAACTCCATTTTGTTGAGGTGTGTACGTAGCCGAGAACTCGTGTGAAATCCCTTCTTCGTCAAGAAAGGTGTCCACATTTGCGTTCTTGAACTCCGTTCCGTTGTCACTCCGAACCTTCTTGATCTTCACGTCAAACTGATTTTGGGCCTTCCTAGCGAAGTTTTTGAAAATCTTCTGGACCTGCGACTTGTCATCAAGAAAGAACACCCACGTAAATCTTGAAAAATCATCAACTATAACTAGACCAAAGGAATTTCCACCGAGACTCTTGTAGGCGTTGGGACCAAAAAGATCCATATGAAGTAGCTCGAGTGGCCTCCTTGTGGTCATGATGTTCTGCACGGGATGCCTTCCTCCAACCCGTTTACCTGCTTGACAAGCACTGCAAAGTCTATCCTTATCAAATATGACATCGTTAACTCCAAGGATATGATTTCCTTTAATAAGCTTGTCAAGGTTTCTCATGCCAACGTGACCTAGTCGTCTATGCCACAACCAACCTTTTGAGGATTTAGCAATAAAGCAAGTTTTAGGTTGTGCCTTTTTAGAGAAATCGACAATGTAAAGATTACCTCTACGCATACTGGTAAAGACCATTTTATGATTGTCTTGACGAAACACTTGGCAATCTACCTCAGTAAATAGGACATTCAAACCGAAATCACCAAGTCTAGATACTGAAAGTAAGTTATAGCCGAGAGATTCAACGAGCATGACATTTTGAATGGAACTATCATGTGAGATGGCCACTTTACCAAGGCCAACCACTTTACCCTTTGAGTTATCACCAAAGGTGACATATTTTCGAGGGCCGTCATTTTCTGCAAGCTCACGGAACATCTCTTTATCTCCGGTCATATGATCAGTACATCCACTATCAAGAACCCATTCCTTTCCTCCTGACACATATCCCCGAAGATTTGCCGTAAGACCAAAATGTCTCATTGCATCATCAAGATCAAAGTCACTATCATCATCATCATCATCATCATCATCATCATCATCATCATCATAGTATCCATGTTCACCATGACCTTGTGACTCATCATTTCCTAGAGAGGGTAATTCATTAGATAAATGATCATCAAAGTGGTCACCTTTATGAATTCTTATAGCTTCGAATATAATATCACTAATGATACCAATATCTCCTTTAGCATGCTTGAGATTGGCAAGCTCAAATAGACAATCACCAAAACTAGGATCACTAGAGTTCATCTTACTCAAGGCAATAGATTTATGGAGAATTTCAGCCAAATTTTTCAAGGAATAATCTGGAAATCGTTCCACAAGAAATTTCCATATAGTATAGGCACAATTAAGAGTAGGCAAACTAGAAATCAAATTTTTGGGCAATCCTCTAATGATGAGCTCAATAGTTCTAAGATTGCGAATCATGTCAATATCTTCATCTAGGGTAGGATGCAAAGGATCAATATGTGGTGCACAAGGGCTAGCAATATGCTTGTTCAAATGATATTGATTGAAAATTACAAGCATCTCATTCTTCCACTCATGAAAATACTCTCCATCAAGAATAGGCAATCTATGTCTATGACTCCCTAAAGTGGACACATCCATCTTCCTCCAATGGTGATTAAACCAAGGCAATGGAGACCAAAGCTCTGATACCACTTGTAGGACCTTGAAGTAGATGTTTCTAGAGGGGGGGGGGGGGGTGATTAGACACTTAATGCTAAAGTTGCAGTTTTTAAGCTTTTTCAGTTTAAATGGAGTTTAGGCACAATTTTAACATTCATAATACATATCAAGCAAGCATGCAAATAGTATATAGGCAGCGGAAAGTAAAGCATGCAACTTGCAATAATGTAAAGGGAAGGGTTTAGAGAATTCAAACACAATTGGGACACGGATGTTTTTCCCGTGGTTCGGATATGTGGTGCTATCCTACATCCACGTTGATGGAGACTTCAACCCACGAAGGGTAACGGTTGCGCGAGTCCACGGAGGGCTCCACCCACGAAGGGTCCACGAAGAAGCAACCTTGTCTATCCCACCATGGCCATCACCCACGAAGGACTTGCCTCACTAGCGGTAGATCTTCACGAAGTAGGCGATCTCCTTGCCCTTACAAACTCCTTGGTTCAACTCCACAATCTTGTTGGAGGCTCCCAAGTGACACCTAGCCAATCTAGGAGACACCACTCTCCAAGAAGTAACAAATGGTGTGTTGATGATGAACTCCTTGCTCTTGTGCTTCAAATGATAGTCTCCCCAACACTCAACTCTCTCTCACAGGATTTGGATTTGGTGGAAAGAAGATTTGAGTGGAAAGTAACTTGGGGAAGGCTAGAGATCAAGATTCATATGGTAGGAGTGGAATATCTTGGCCTCAACACATGAGTAGGTGGTTCTCTCTCAGAACATATGAGTTGGAAGTGTAGATGTGTTCTGATGGCTCTCTCCACGAATGAAGAGGAGGTGGAGGGGTATATATAGCCTCCACACAAAATCTAACCGTTACACACAATTTACCAATCTCGGTGGGACCGAATCAACAAACTCGGTCAGACCGAAATAGTAAACCTAGTGACCGTTAGAGATTTCGGTGGGACCGACTGGATCAACTCGGTAGGACCGATTTTGTTAGGGTTAGGGCATAACGTAATCTCGGTGAGACCGATTACACAAACTCGGTGAGACCGATTTTGGTAACTAGCTAACCAGAGAGTTGGTTAGGCAAACTCGGTGGGACCGAGTTGCTCTTTCGATGAGACCGAAAAGTTACAAAAAGGAAACAGAGAGTTTGCATTGCAATCTCGGTAGTACCGATTGCCTAAACTCGATGAGACCGATTTTTGCAATGGACATACACAGAGAGATTACAATCCCATCTCGGTGAGACCGAGATCCCTATCGGTAGAACCAATTTGCTAGGGTTTGGCAGTGGCTTATGACAAGTGAAACTCGGTGGCGCCGGATAGAAATAATCGGTAGGTCCGAGTTCGGCTTAGGTTTAGGTCATATGTGGAAGTGGGAAAGTAGCCGAGGATTTTGGAGCATATCATTGAGCACATGAAGCAAGAGGCTCATTAAGCAACACCTCATCCCTCCTTGATAGTATTGGCTTTTCCTATGGACTCAATGTGATATTGGATCACTAAAATGTAAGATGAAGAGTCTTGAGCTTTAAGCTTTAGCCAATCCTTTGTCCTTAGCATCTTGGAGAATTTCCCACAACCTTTAGTCCATGCCACTCCATTGTTGAACTTATCTGAAACATACTAGATAGAAATGTTAGTCCAACAAGAGATATGTTGTCATTAATTACCAAAACAACCTAGGGAGCACTTGTGCTTTCACTCATCACTAAGAAACTCATCCAAGGTGTAGTTCTTGAACTCGGTGCCGTTGTCACTTCTTATTGTCAAGATCTTTGCATTGTGTTGACGTTGTGCTTCATTTGCAAAGTCAATGACAGTTTGTTGGGTCTCGCTCTTCCTCTTGAAGAAATACACCCATGTGTACCTTGAGTAGTCATCCACAATCACCAAGCAATACTTCCTACCTCCAAGACTATCGAAGGATGGAGGCCCAAAGAGATCCATGTGAAGGAGCTCCAAAGGCCTCTTCGAATAAATGATAGTCGTGGGAGGGTGAGCCTTCTCATGTAGCTTTCCTTCGATACAGGCACTACAAGCACGATCTTTAGCAAAACTAACATTCGTTAGTCCACGGACATGGTCCCCCTTGAGGAGACTTTGCAAAGATCTCATATTGACATGGGCTAACCGGCGATGCCAAAGCCATCCCACATCAACTTTAGCCATTAGGCATGTCGCGGTCTTAGTGGGTCGATCCGAAAAGTTAATCACATATAGACCATTCTCGACATGCCCAACAAAGGCTACTTTAAGAGTCTTGCTCCACAAGAGGGCCACGGTATCGATATCAAAGAAAGTGGCAAAGCCCATGATTGCAAGTTGATGAACGGAAAGTAAATTGTATGCAAGGGACTCAACAAGCATGACCTTCTCGATCGTGAGATCATGAGAGATGACCACCTTGCCAAGTCCCAATACCTTAGAAGATGAGGCGTCACCCCACTCGACATTGGTGGGCATAGATGGAACCTTGTGCACGTCCACCACCAAGTCCTTGCTTCCGGTCATGTGATTTGTAGCTCCGCTATCGAGCAACCATGATCCCCCATTGGAAGCAAACACCTACAAGAGATCAATGCTTGGTTTTAGGTACCCATTTTGTAATGGGTCCTTTGATGTTAGTAACAAGGGTCTTTAGAACCCAAATAGACCATTTAATGTATTCATGAGGAGAACCAACAAATTTGGCATAAACATGCCCATCACTAGCACGACATAACACATAAGACGAATTAAAATTGCCTGCTTTGTTGGGAGGGGTGGCATTGCCCTTCTTGACATTGGCGCCCTTTGCAATGTTCTTCTTCTTCTCCTTGGACACACCCTCTCCCTCCTTCACAAAGGTTTGCATGAGAGGAGGAGGTCGTTTGGTCTTGTCATTCTTCTTCTTGTTCTTGGAGTCGGGCATGTACCCAACCCCTTCCTTGGCCACGACTTCCTTTTGACTACTCAAAAGGTCGTTGAGGTTCTGTTCACCTTGTATGCACGACACAAGGCCTTTCTCAAGCTGCTCCTTCAACTTAGCATTTTCCTCAACAAGATGTATATGCTCACAACACGGGTCAGTAGCATTTGCATTGTCAATTGAAACCATATGAGGAAATGTGGCTTTCTCCTTAGTTGGCTTCACTTGGAGTTGATCATGAGACTCCTTGAGACTAGCGTGAATACACTTCAAGGCTTTGTGGGCCTTGTCAAGTATATCAAACTCCACTTTGAGTCTAGCAAGATCAACCCCAAGTTTGGCCTTCTCGGAATTTAGCACACGAGAAACAACAAGTACATGATCATAATCGTTCTTTAACCGAGCATGATCAACGTTGTGTGACTCCTCAAGAGCCAAACGAAGACCACGCTCTTCCTCAAGATCATTGGAAAGATCCGAGATCTCATCGGCATAGTCACGACTATGCCCTTCCATCTTAGTGATGGTATCTGAAGGAAATATGCCCTAGAGGCAATAATAAAGTTATTATTTATTTCCTTATATCATGATAAATGTTTATTATTCATGCTAGAATTGTATTAACCGGAAACATAATACATGTGTGAATACATAGACCAACAGAGTGTCACTAGTGTGCCTCTACTTGACTAGCTCGTTAATCAAAGATGGTTATGTTTCCTAACCATGAACAAGGAGTTGTTATTTGATTAACGAGGTCACATCATTAGTAGAATGATCTGATTGACATGACCCATTCCATTAGCTTAGCACCCGATCGTTTAGTATGTTGCTATTGCTTTCTTCATGACTTATACATGTTCCTATAACTATGAGATTATGCAACTCCCGTTTACCGGAGGAACACTTTGGGTACTACCAAACATCACAACGTAACTGGGTGATTATAAAGGAGTACTACAGGTGTCTCCAATGGTAGATGTTGGGTTGGCGTATTTCAAGATTAGGGTTTGTCACTCCGATTGTCGGAGAGGTATCTCTGGGCCCTCTCGGTAATGCACATCACATAAGCCTTGCAAGCACTGCAACTAATAAGTTAGTTGTGAGATGATGTATTACGGAACGAGTAAAGAGACTTGCCGGTAACAAGATTGAACTAGGTATTGGATACCGACGATCGAATCTCGGGCAAGTAACATACCGATGACAAAGGGAACAACGTATGTTGTTATGCGGTCTGACCGATAAAGATCTTCGTAGAATATGTAGGAGCCAATATGGGCATCCAGGTCCCGCTATTGGTTATTGACCGGAGACGTGTCTCGGTCATGTCTACATTGTTCTCGAACCGTAGGGTCCGCACGCTTAATGTTACGATGACAGTTATTATGAGTTTATGCATTTTGATGTACCGAAGGTTGTTCGGAGTCCCGGATGAGATCACGGACATGACGAGGAGTCTCGGAATGGTCGAGACGTAAAGATTGATATATTGGAAGCCTATGTTTGGGCACCGAAAGTGTTCCGGGTGAAATCGGGATTTTACCGGATTACCGGGAGGGTTACCGGAACCCCCCGGGAGGCAAATGGGCCTATTGGGCCTTAGTGGAAAAGAGAAAAGGGGCAGCCCACAAGCTAGCCGGCCGAACCCCCCTTCCCTAGTCCTATTAGGACTAGGAGAAGGGGCCGGCCCCCCTCTCTTCTCTTTCTCCCGAAGAGTCCTACTAGTAATAGGATTTGGGGGAAGGAGTCCTACTCCCGGTAGGAGTGGGACTCCTCCCTGCGCCTCCCTCCTAGCCGGCCGACCCCCTTGCCCCTGGCCTTTATATACGGGGGCAGGGGGCACCCCATAGACACACAACTTGATCCTTGAGATCGTTCCTTAGCCGTGTGCGGTGCCCCCTGCCACCAAATTCCACCTCGATCATACCGTTGTAGTGCTTAGGCGAAGCCCTGCGTCGGTAGTACATCAAGATCGTCATCACGCCGTCGTGCTGACGAAACTCTTCCTCAACGCTTTGCTGGATCGGAGCCCGGGGAACGTCATCGAGCTGAACGTGTGCTAAGAACTCGGAGGTGCCGGAGTAACGGTGCTTGGATCGGTCGATCGGGAAGAAGACGTACGACTACTTCCTCTACGTTGTGTGATCGCTTCCGCAGTCGGTCTGCGTTGGTACATAGACAACACTCTCCCCTCTCGTTGCTGTGCATCACCATGATCTTGCGTGTGCGTAGGAAATTTTTTGAAATTACTGCGTTCCCCAACAGTGGCATCCGAGCCTAGGTTTTATGGTTTGATGTTATATGCACGAGTAGAACACAAGTGAGTTGTGGGCGATACAAGTCATACTGCCTACCAGCATGTCATACTTTGGTTCGGCGGTATTGTTGGTTGAGACGATCCGGACCAACCTTACGCGTACTCTTACGCGAGACCGGTTCCCTCGACGTGCTTTGCACATAGATGGCTTGCGGAAGACTGTCTCTCCAACTTTAGTTGAACCAAGTGTGACTACGCCCGGTCCTTGAGAAGGTTAAAACGGAGTCTATTTGACGAACTATCGTTGTGGTTTTGATGCGTAGGTGAGATGAGTTCTTACTTAAGCCCGTAGCAGCCACGTAAAACTTGCAACAACAAAGTAGAGGACTTCTAACTTGTTTTTGCAGGGTATGTTGTGATGTGATATGGTCAAGGCATGATGCTGATTTTATTGTATGAGATGATCATGTTTTGTAACTAAGTTATCGGCAACTGGCAGGAGCCATATGGTTGTCGCTTTATTGTATGCAATGCAATCGCGATGTAATGCTTTACTAGATTACTAAACGGTAGTAATAGTCGTGGAAGCATAAGATTGGCGAGACGACAACGATGCTACGATGGAGATCAAGGTGTCGCGCCGGTGACGATGGTGATCATGACGGTGCTTCGGAGATGGAGATCACAAGCACAAGATGATGATGGCCATATCATATCACTTATATTGATTGCATGTGATGTTTATCCTTTTATGCATCTTATCTTGCTTTGATTGACGGTAGCATTATAAGATGATCTCTCACTAAATTATCAAGAAGTGTTCTCCCTGAGTATGCACCGTTGCCAAAGTTCGTCGTGCCCAGACACCACGTGATGATCGGGTGTGATAAGCTCTACGTCCATCTACAACGGGTGCAAGCCAGTTTTGCACACGCAGAATACTCATGTTATACTTGACGAGCCTAGCATATGCAGATATGGCCTCGGAACACAGAGACCGAAAGGTCGAGCGTGAATCATATAGTAGATATGATCAACATAACGATGTTCACCATTGAAAACTACTCCATCTCACATGATGATCGGTTATGGTTTAGTTGATTTGGATCACGTGATCACTTAGAGGATTAGAGGGATGTCTATCTAAGTGGGAGTTCCTAAGTAATTTGATTAACTGAACTTAAACTTATCATGAACTTAGTACCTGATAGTATCTTGCTTGTTTATGTTACTTGTAGATAGATGGCTCGTGCTATTGTTCCGTTGAATTTTAATGCATTCCTTGAGAAAGCAAAGTTGAAAGATGATGGTAGCAATTACACGGACTGGGTCCGTAACCTGAGGATTATCCTCATTGCTGCACAGAAGAATTACGTCCTGGAAGCACCGCTGGGTGACAGGCCTGCTGCTGGAGCAACGCCAGATGTTATGAACGTCTGGCAGAGCAAAGCTGATGACTACTCGATAGTTCAGTGTGCCATGCTTTACGACTTAGAATCGGGACTTCAACGACGTTTTGAACGTCATGGAGCATATGAGATGTTCCAGGAGTTGAAGTTAATATTTCAAGCAAATGCCCGAATTGAGAGATATGAAGTCTCCAATAAGTTCTATAGCTGTAAGATGGAGGAGAACAGTTCTGTCAGTGAGCATATACTCAAAATGTCTGGGTATAATAATCACTTGATTCAGATGGGAGTTAATCTTCCAGATGACTGCGTCATTGACAGAATTCTCCAATCACTGCCACCAAGCTACAAGAGCTTCGTGATGAACTATAATATGCAAGGGATGAACAAGACTATTCCCGAGCTCTTCGCAATGCTGAAAGCTGCGGAGGTAGAAACCAAGAAGGAGCATCAAGTGTTGATGGTTAACAAAACCACTAGTTTCAAGAAAAAGGGCAAAGGGAAGAAGAAGGGAAACTTCAAGAAGAACAGCAAGCAAGTTGCTGCTCAGGAGAAGAAACCCAAGTCTGGACCTAAGCCTGAAACTGAGTGCTTCTACTGCAAGCAGACTGGTCACTGGAAGCGGAACTGCCCCAAGTATTTGGCGGATAAGAAGGATGGCAAAGTGAGCAAAGGTATATGTGATATACATGTTATTGATGTGTACCTTACTAGAGCTCGCAGTAGCACCTGGGTATTTGATACTGGTTCTGTTGCTAATATTTGCAACTCGAAACAGGGACTACGGAATAAGCGGACACTAGCAAAGGACGAGGTGACGATGCGCGTGGGAAACGGTTCCAAAGTCAATGTGATCGCGGTCGGCACGCTACCTCTACATCTACCTTCGGGATTAATATTAGACCTAAATAATTGTTATTTGGTGCCAGCGTTGAGCATGAACATTATATCTGGATCTTGTTTAATGCGAGACGGTTATTCATTTAAATCAGAGAATAATGGTTGTTCTATTTATATGAATAATATCTTTTATGGTCATGCACCTTTGAAGAGTGGTCTATTCTTGTTGAATCTCGAAGATAGTGATACACATATTCATAATGTAGAAGCCAAAAGATGCAAAGTTAATAATGATAGTGCAACTTATTTGTGGCACTGCCGTTTAGGTCATATCGGTGTAAAGCGCATGAAGAAACTCCATACTGATGGGCTTTTGGAATCACTTGATTATGAATCACTTGGTACTTGCGAACCGTGCCTCATAAGCAAGATGACTAAAACACTGTTCTCCGGTACTATGGAGAGAGCAACAGATTTGTTGGAAATCATACATACCGATGTATGTGGTCCGATGAATATTGAGGCTCGCGGCGGATATCGTTATTTTCTCACCTTCACAAATGATTTAAGCAGATATGGGTATATCTACTTAATGAAACATAAGTCTGAAACGTTTGAAAAGTTCAAGGAATTTCAGAGTGAAGTTGAAAATCATCGTAACAAGAAAATAAAATTTCTACGATTTGATCGTGGAGCAGAATATTTGAGTTACGAGTTTGGTGTACATTTGAAAAATTGTGGAATAGTTTCGCAACTCACGCCACCCGGAACACCACAGCGTAATGGTGTGTCCGAACGTCGTAATCGCACTTTACTAGATATGGTGCGATCCATGATGTCTCTTACTGATTTACCGCTATCGTTTTGGGGTTATGCTTTAGAGACGGCCGCATTCACGTTAAATAGGGCACCATCAAAATCCGTTGAGACGACGCCTTATGAACTATGGTTTGGCAAGAAACCAAAGTTGTCGTTTCTTAAAGTTTGGGGCTGCGATGCTTATGTGAAAAAGCTTCAACCTGATAAGCTCGAACCCAAAGCGGAGAAATGTGTCTTCATAGGATACCCAAAGGAAACTGTTGGGTATACCTTCTATCACAGATCCGAAGGCAAGACATTCGTTGCTAAGAATGGATCATTTCTAGAGAAGGAGTTTCTCTCGAAAGAAGTGAGTGGGAGGAAAGTAGAACTTGACGAGGTAACTGTACCTGCTCCCTTATTGGAAAATAGTACATCACAGAAAACTGTTTCTGCGACACCTATGCCAATCAGTGAGGAAGCTAATGATGATGATCATGAAGCTTCAGAACAAGATACTACTGAACCACGTAGATCAACCAGAGTGAGATCCGCACCAAAGTGGTACGGTAATCCAGTTCTGGAAGTCATGATGCTAGATCATGATGAACCTACGAACTATGAAGAAGCGATGGTGAGCCCAGATTCCGCAAAGTGGCTTGAGGCCATGAAATCTGAGATGGGATCCATGTATGAGAACAAAGTATGGACTTTGGTTGACTTGCCCGATGATCGGCAAGCAATTGAGAATAAATGGATCTTCAAGAAAAAGACTGACGCTGACGGTAATATTACTGTCTATAAAGCTCGACTTGTCGCGAAAGGTTTTCGGCAAGTTCAAGGGGTTGACTACGATGAGACTTTCTCACCCGTAGCGATGCTTAAGTCCGTCAGAATTATGTTAGCAATTGCCGCATTTTATGATTATGAAATATGGCAGATGGATGTCAAAACTGCATTCCTGAATGGATTTCTGGAAGAAGAGTTGTATATGGTACAACCAGAAGGTTTTGTCGATCCAAAAGGAGCTAACAAAGTATGCAAACTCCAGCGATCCATTTATGGACTGGTGCAAGCATCTCGGAGTTGGAATAAACGCTTTGATAGTGTGATCAAAGCATTTGGCTTTATACAGACTTTTGGAGAAGCCTGTATTTACAAGAAAGTGAGTGGGAGCTCTGTAGCATTTCTGATATTATATGTGGATGACATATTGCTAATTGGAAATGACATAGAATTTCTGGATAGCATAAAGGGATACTTGAATAAAAGTTTTTCGATGAAAGACCTCGGGGAAATTGCATACATATTAGGCATAAAGATCTATAGAGATAGATCAAAACGCTTAATTGGACTTTCACAATGCACATACCTTGACAAAATTTTCAAGAAGTTCAAGATGGATCAAGCAAAGAAAGGGTTCTTGCCTGTGCTACAAGGTGTGAAGTTGAGTAAGACTCAATGCCCGACCACTGCAGAAGATAGAGAGAAAATGAAAGATGTTCCCTATGCCTCAGCCATAGGCTCTATCATGAATGCAATGCTGTGTACCAGACCTGATGTGTGCCTTGCTATAAGTTTAGCAGGGAGGTACCAAAGTAATCCTGGAATGGATCACTGGACAGTGGTCAAGAACATCCTGAAATACCTGAAAAGGACTAGGGATATGTTTCTCGTATATGGAGGTGACAAAGAGCTCACCGTAAGAGGTTACGTTGATGCAAGCTTTGACACTGATCCGGACGATTCTAAATCGCAAACCGGATACGTATTTACTTTAAACAGTGGAGCTGTCAGTTGGTGCAGTTCTAAACAAAGCGTCGTAGCGGGATCTACATGTGAAGCGGAGTACATTGCTGCTTCGGAAGCAGCGAACGAAGGAGTCTGGATGAAGGAGTTCATATCCGATCTAGGTGTCATACCTAGTGCATCGGGTCCAATGAAAATCTTCTGTGACAATACTGGTGCAATTGCCTTGGCAAAGGAATCCAGATTTCACAAAAGAACCAAACACATCAAGAGACGCTTCAACTCCATCCGGGATTTAGTCCAGGTGGGAGACATAGAGATTTGCAAGATACATACGGATCTGAATGTTGCAGACCCGTTGACTAAGCCTCTTCCACGAGCAAAACATGATCAGCACCAAGGCTCCATGGGTGTTAGAATCATTACATTGTAATCTAGATTATTGACTCTAGTGCAAGTGGGAGACTGAAGGAAATATGCCCTAGAGGCAATAATAAAGTTATTATTTATTTCCTTATATCATGATAAATGTTTATTATTCATGCTAGAATTGTATTAACCGGAAACATAATACATGTGTGAATACATAGACCAACAGAGTGTCACTAGTATGCCTCTACTTGACAAGCTCGTTAATCAAAGATGGTTATGTTTCCTAACCATGAACAAGGAGTTGTTATTTGATTAACGAGGTCACATCATTAGTAGAATGATCTGATTGACATGACCCATTCCATTAGCTTAGCACCCGATCGTTTAGTATGTTGCTATTGCTTTCTTCATGACTTATACATGTTCCTATAACTATGAGATTATGCAACTCCCGTTTACCGGAGGAACACTTTGGGTACTACCAAACATCACAACGTAACTGGGTGATTATAAAGGAGTACTACAGGTGTCTCCAATGGTAGATGTTGGGTTGGCGTATTTCAAGATTAGGGTTTGTCACTCCGATTGTCGGAGAGGTATCTCTGGGCCCTCTCGGTAATGCACATCACATAAGCCTTGCAAGCACTGCAACTAATAATTTAGTTGTGAGACGATGTATTACGGAACGAGTAAAGAGACTTGCCGGTAACAAGATTGAACTAGGTATTGGATACCGACGATCGAATCTCGGGCAAGTAACATACCGATGACAAAGGGAACAACGTATGTTGTTATGCGGTCTGACCGATAAAGATCTTCGTAGAATATGTAGGAGCCAATATGGGCATCCAGGTCCCGCTATTGGTTATTGACCGGAGACGTGTCTCGGTCATGTCTACATTGTTCTCGAACCGTAGGGTCCGCACGCTTAACGTTACGATGACAGTTATTATGAGTTTATGCATTTTGATGTACCGAAGGTTGTTCGGAGTCCCGGATGAGATCACGGACATGACGAGGAGTCTCGGAATGGTCGAGACGTAAAGATTGATATATTGGAAGCCTATGTTTGGGCACCGGAAGTGTTCCGGGTGAAATCGGGATTTTACCGGATTACCGGGAGGGTTACCGGAACCCCCCGGGAGGCAAATGGGCCTATTGGGCCTTAGTGGAAAAGAGAGAAGGGGCAGCCCACAAGCTAGCCGGCCGAACCCCCCTTCCCTAGTCCTATTAGGACTAGGAGAAGGGGCCGGCCCCCCTCTCTTCTCTTTCTCCCGAAGATTCCTACTAGGAATAGGATTTGGGGGAAGGAGTCCTACTCCCGGTAGGAGTGGGACTCCTCCCTGCGCCTCCCTCCTAGCCGGCCGACCCCCTTGCCCCTGGCCTTTATATACGGGGGCAGGGGGCACCCCATAGACACACAACTTGATCCTTGAGATCGTTCCTTAGCCGTGTGT
Organism: Triticum monococcum; assembly: GCA_034509565.1. NCBI lineage: Eukaryota > Viridiplantae > Streptophyta > Magnoliopsida > Poales > Poaceae > Triticum > Triticum monococcum. Next base: position 208,123,053 of record CM067847.1, on the reverse strand, counting down.
GGTGCCCCCTGCCACCAAATTCCACCTCGATCATACCGTTGTAGTGCTTAGGCGAAGCCCTGCGTCGGTAGTACATCAAGATCGTCATCACGCCGTCGTGCTGACGAAACTCTTCCTCAACGCTTTGCTGGATCGGAGCCCGGGGAACGTCATCGAGCTGAACGTGTGCTAAGAACTCGGAGGTGCCGGAGTAACGGTGCTTGGATCGGTCGATCGGGAAGAAGACGTACGACTACTTCCTCTACGTTGTGTGATCGCTTCCGCAGTCGGTCTGCGTTGGTACGTAGACAACACTCTCCCCTCTCGTTGCTGTGCATCACCATGATCTTGCGTGTGCGTAGGAATTTTTTTGAAATTACTGCGTTCCCCAACAGTATCTTCGTGAGCCTTGATCATGTCATTGGCTTCACCAAGTTGTTCCAAGAGAGCAACAAAGTGCTTCTTGGATTTACCCTTAAGTTTGCCCATAAAGGCCTCAAACTCATTTGCCTCCACATTAGCTCCCTCATGTTCATCAATGCTATCCGTCGAAGAAGGAGGATTAATGATAGTAGTTTTGATGTTGGGGGTTACCTTGTTGGTGGCTTTAGCCATGAGGCACTTGGCGGTGATGCTCTCATTGGGTGAGTCGAAGAGAGACACCTGTGGAGTCATCGCAATGGCAACGGAGACCATGGCAACCGACTCATCACTTTCATCATCGTCATCATCCTCATTGTACTCTTCTTGTACCACCAATGCCCGGGGAGGCGTCTTCTTGGTGAATTTGCTCTTGTTGGGGAACGACTTGGCCTTGTCCTTTCGGATGAGCTTGCCACCATTGTCTTCCCTCTTCTCATACGGGCATTCTGCAACAAAATGACTCACGTTGCCGCAATTGTAGCAAGTCCTTACACGTTGCTTTCCCCTCATGCCACTTGAGTTGTTTTTGCTAAAGTTTGGCCTCGAGTTTTTCTTGCTCCAAAATTGCCTTGAAGCAAGTACCATGTGTTCATGATATGCATACTTCATATCTTTGGGGTTGCTCTCCTCTTCTTCCTCTTCTTCTTCTTCAACGATGAGCTTGGCCTTCAATGCAAGGTTAGGCCTCTTTGCCCTTTGAGAACAAAGCACCGCATTGTCGGCGGTCTTGTCCAAAATTTTCATGGCCACAAACTCATCCAACACTTCGCTTGAGGTCAAAGTGTGGAAGTCCGGTCTTTGATGAATGAGGGAGGACATGGCCTTGTGATAGGGCATCATTGCCTTGAGGAATTTGCGCTTGATCCAATTGTCATCCGTGTCCTTGCTCCCATGATCTCGTAGTGAGACCGCGAGTTTGGTTACTCTCCGTTAAAGCTCACGAGGTTCTTCATCTTCTTTCATTGCAAACTCATCGGCCTCATCTTGTACCACTTCATAGTTGGAGCGTCGAATGCTTGCGCTTCCCCGGTAGAGAGAGACAACACAATGCCATGCATCTTTGGCCAAGGCGAAGGGACGAAGATGAGGTAGGTCTTCGGGTGGAATTGCATCTTGGATGATGAAGAAAGCATTCTCATTGAATTGATTGTCCATGGCTTCTCGAGGAGTGAAGTTGCTTGAATCATGCGGATAGAAACCTTCTTCAATGATTCTCCAAAGGTTAGTGTTCACATGATTTAAATGACGTTTAAAGCGGTAAACCCAAGAATCAAAGTCCTCATTTTTCACAATCTTAGGGGAAGGACTGGCATGATTCAAATGAGTAGAAGGAACTGGTCCACCATAAACAAGTGGTGGTTCCACATGAGCAAAGATGCCGGTGCCATTTTTACCACTAGAAGACGGAGCCTTTTCACTACTAGCTTCCCCCTTGTCGGGGATAACATCCGTCACCTTATCGGTGGGATCACCCACTTTCAACGGTGCGATGGATAGTTTAAGCCCCTCAAGAAATTTAGTAAACATGATTTCAACCTCGGTCGTCATGGAGGTCTTCAATGTCTCTAAGGCCACATTGAACTCCTCACGAGAGACCGAGGTTCCCCCATCGCCCGTAGAAAAGATAGGATTCACACCGGAGTGTTCCTCCACACCGTCTACGGTATCAACCATACTCTTTGGATGGTAAAGTCCTTAATAAAGAGACGAGGCTCTGATACCAATTGAAAGGATCGATATGGTTGACTAGAGGGGGGGGGGTGAATAGGCAACTACCAATTTTTAACTTTTCTTTATCAAATTAAACTTTGCATCAAAGTAGGTTGTCTAGATGTGCAACTAGGTGAGCAACCTATATGATGCAATACCAACAAGCAAACAAGCAAGCAAGAGAAGTAACACTAAAGAGCTTGCACAAGTAAAGGTAAGAGATAACCAAGAGTGGATCCGGTGAAGACGAGGATGTGTTACCGAAGTTCCTTCCCTTTGAGGGGAAGTACGTCTCCGTTAGAGCGGTGTGGAGGCACGATGCTCCCCAAGAAGCCACTAGGGCCACCATATTCTCCTCACGCCCTCACACAATGCGAGATGCCGTGATTCCACTATTGGTGCCCTTGAAGGCGGCGACCGAACCTTTACAAACAAGGTTGGGGCAATCTCCACAACTTAATCGGAGGCTCCCAACAAAACCACGAAGCTTCACCACAATGGACTATGGCTCCGTGGTGACCTCAACCGTCTAGGGTGCTCAAACACTCAAGAGTAACAAGATCCACTAGGGATGAGTGGGGGAATCGAAAATCCCTTTGTGGAAGTGTAGATCGGGGCCTTCTCAACCACTCCCGAGCAAATCAACAAGTTTGATTGGCTAGAGAGATAGATCGGGTGAAAATGGAGCTTGGAGCATTTAATGGAGCTTGAGCAATAAGTGGAGCTTGAGGGGGAAGAGGTAGGCCAAAGGGAAGAAGGGGACCCCCTTTTATAGTGGGGGCAACAATCCAACCGTTGCCCCCACCAACCAGCCCCGCACAGGGCGGTACTACCGCTAGGTCAGCGGTACTGCGACACCAGCTAGCGGCACTGCCACGTAGAGAAGACAAGGAGGGAATAGGGCCCAACGCGGTACTGCCGCGGTGGTAGGGGCGGTACTACCGCTCCTGAAACGGTACTACCGCCTCTACAACCGCAACTAGTGCCGCAAAACCCGACACGAGAAAAAGACCTTGAGTCGAGGCGGTAGGAGCCAGACAGCCCAGCGGTACTATGGCAGCGGGGTCACGGGCGGTACTACTGCTATGGAGCGGAACTACCGCTTCTGACCCTTCGGCCGTACTACCGCTGGGACACAGAAGAGAGAGAGAGGATCTCTCCAAAGAGGCTGAGGACGAGGCGGTGGTGCCAGGCACCCCAGCGGTACTACTGCTATGGAGTCAAGGGCGGTACTATCGCTGGAGCGGTACTGCCGCTTGTGGCTCCTCAGCGGTACTATGGCTGGGTTGCGCGGTACTACCGCTGGGACCTAGACAGGACAAGGAAAAGTGGAGAGATCTCTTCAAAGGAATGGAAAAGCTCGGAGGGTGAGAAGCTGATGTGTACATGTTGATTCCACCCATGCAATACCCCAGCGGACCCCCTCTTGATAGAACGGTGCCCTCTACGCAACTAGTCCACCGAGAGAGACACGAAAGAGCTACACCGTCTTGAAAGACACTCCGCAGGGAAGAAAACGTCTCATGCCAGGGGTGAATCTGTGAACTATTCAAAGCACATGATTAGTCCGCAAACATGTTGTCATCAATCACCAAAACCACCTTGAGACAGATATGCCGTAAGAACGGGGACGACGGTGTCGGAGATGGGAAGGCAGTCCGACGAGGTGGCTCTGACGTCGATGGCGCGGTCGCCCCGATCTCGATATGGATCGGGGGATTGAGGGGGGAGAGAGCGATTGGGGGGGGAGAGTGGTGATGGTTGGGTTAGGGTTTAGGGGGAACGAGGCCATATAGGCCAGGGGGGTTGGGGTGGGCTCGCCTGGCTGTTGTGTGGGCCAAGGCCCAGGGGAAAGGGGGGGGGTTCCTTTTATTTTTCTCTTTCATTTTCTGTTTTGTATTTTCCTTTTCTTTTATTTATTTTTCATTTTCTGTTTTATTTATTTTAGAGCATTTTAGCATTTTCTAAACATTTGTTTTCTTCACTATAATTACCTATGCAATATTTGGCAAAATCCGAACATTTTGTTTTAATGTTTGAAAACTTTTGATGTTTGACAAAAATTCAAATTCAAATTTGAATAGTTTTGATCCAATGCGAGATTAGCAATAGTAACCGAGGTGACGTGGCATTGTTAACGTGGGATTACTGTAGCCTAATTATCCGGGCATCACAGAGGGCACCTCCTCCTTCCTTTCTCCCGCACTCCAATAAGGAAGGGGGGGGGGCGCCACTTGGTGAGGACTCTAATTAAGTAGGATTCGGCCTACTTGGGGCGCCCTCCTGGCTGCTCCCTCCTCCCCCACCTGTATATATGTGGGAGGGGGGCACCTAGCACAACCATGACAATTTCTTAGCCGTGTGCGGCGCCCCCCTCCACCGCTTACACCCTCGGTCATATGTTCGTAGTGCTTAGGCGAAGCCCTGCGGAGATAACTTCACCATCACCATCACCACGCCGTCGTGCTGCCGAAACTCATCCACTACTTCACCGTTTTGTTGGATCAAGAAGGCGAGGATGTCACCGAGCTGAATGTGTGCTGAACGCGGAGGTGCTGTGCGTTCGGTACTCGATCGGTTGGATCGCGAAGAAGTTCGACTACATGAACCGCATTGATAAACGCTTCCGCTTACGGTCTATGATGGCACATAGACACACTCTCCCCCTCGTTGCTATGCATCTCCATGGATAGATCTTGCACGTGCATATAAAAAGTTTTGTTTTCCATGCAACATTTCCCAACAGTAGAGCCAGGTCTATGCGTAGATGATATGCACGAGTAGAACACAAAGAGTTGTGGGCGGTGATAGTCATACTACTCACCACCAACGTCTTATTTTGATTTTGCGGTATTAGGGGATGAAGCAGCCCAGACCAACCTTACATGTCCACACACATGAGACCGGTTCCACCTATAGACATGCAACTAGTTTTGCATTAAGGTGGCTGGCGGGTGTCTGTTTCTCCTACTTCAGTTGAATCGAATTTGACTACGGCCGGTCCTTGAAGAAGGTTAAAACAACAAACTTGACAAATCACCGTTGTGGTTTTTGCATAGGTAAGAATGGTTCTTGCTAGAAGCCCATAGCAACCACATAAAACTTGCAACAACAAAGTAGAGGACGTCTAATTTGTTTTTGCAGGGCATGTTGTGATCTGATATGGTCAAGACTTGATGTGATATATGTTGATGTATGAGATGATCATGTTTTGTAATACCGACAACCGGCATGAGCCATAGGGTTTTCTCTTATTGTATGAAGTGCAAACGCCATGTAATTGCTTTACTTTATTGCTATGCGTTAGCAGTAGTTGTGGAAGCAATAGTTGGCAAGACGACCCCGACGTAACGATGGAGATCAAGGTGTCGAGCCGGTGATGATGGAGATCATGACGATGCTTTGGAGATGGAGAGCAAAAGCACAAGATGATGATTGGCCATATCATGTCACATATTTTGATTGCATGTCATGTTTATCCTTTATGCATCTTATTTTGCTTAGAATGATGGTAGCATTATAAGATGATCCCTTCACTAAATTTCAAGATAAAAGTGTTCTCCCCGAGTATGCACCGTTGCCAAAGTTCATCGTTCTGAAGCACCTTGTGATGATTGGGTGTGATAGACTCTATGTTCACATACAACGGGTGTAAGACAGTTTTGCACATGCAGAATACTTGGGTTAAACTTGACGAGCTAGCATGTACAAACATGGTCTCGGAACACTAGAGACCGAAAGGTCAAATGTGAGTCATATAGTAGATATGATCAACATAGAGATGTTCACCATTGAAGACTACCCCATCTCACGTGACGATCGGACATGGGTTTAGTTGATTTGGAACATGTATCACTTATATAACTTGGTGGATGTTAATTTAAGTGGGAGTTCATTAGTAATTTGATTAATTGAACTTAAATTTATCAGGAACTTAGTCTTAATAGTTTTGCATAACTATGTTGTAGATCAATAGCTTGCAATATAGCACCCATATTTTTGATATGTTCCTAGAGAAAACTAAGTTGAAAGATGATAGTAGCAATGATGCAGACTGGGTCCGTGATATGAGGATTATCCTCATTGCTGCACGGAAGAATTATGTCCTTGATGCATCGCTAGGTGACAAATCTATTACAGAAGCAGATGTAGACGTTATGAACGTTTGGCAAGCTTGGTATGATGACTACTTAATAGTTTAGTGCGCCATGCTTTACGGCTTAGAACCGGGACTTCAAAAATGTTTTGAACGCCACAGAGCATATGAGATGTTCCAAGAGCTAAAATTGGTATTTCAGACTCATGCCCGTGTCGAGAGGTATGAGACCTCTGACAAGTACTTTGCCTACAAGATGGAGGAGTATAGTTGCTCAAAATGTCTGGGTACTACAATCGCTTGAATCAAGTGGGAGTCAATCTTCCAGAGAAGATAGTGATTGACAGAGTTCTCTAGTCACTATCACGAAGCTACTAGAACTTCGTGATGAACTATAATATGCAAGGGATGACGAAAATAATACCCGAGCTCTTCACGATGATGAAATCGGCGAAGGTAGAAATCAAGAAAGAGCATCAAGTGTTGATGGTTAACAAGACCACTAGTTTCAAGAAAAAGGGCAAGGGAAAGAAAGGGAACTTCAAGAAGAACGACAACAAGTTGCCACTCTCGTGAAGAAGCCCAAAGCTGGACCTAAGCCTGAAACTAAGTACTTCTACTACAAAGGGAATGGTCACTAGAAGCGGAACTGCCCCAAATACTTGGCGGATAAGAAGGATGGCAAAAGTGAACAAAAGTATATTTGATATACATGTTATTGATGTGTACCTTATTACTATTCATAGTAGCCCCTGGGTATTTGATACCGGTTTAGTTACTAAGATTACTAACTCAAAATAGGAGTAGCAGAATGAACAAAGACTAGTAAAGCACAAGGTGACGATGTGTGTTGGAAGTATTTCCAAGATTGATATGATCACAATCACACACTCCCTCTACCTTCAGGATTAGTGTTAAGCCTAAATAAATGTTATTTGGTGTTTTGCATTGAGCACAAATATGATTAGATCATGTTTATTGCAATATGGTTATTCATTTAAGTCAGAGAATAATTGTTGTTCTGTTTACATGAATAAAACCTTCTATGGTCATACACCAAATGTGAATGGTTTATAGAATCTTGATTGTAGTGATACACATATTCATAATATTGATGCCAAAAGATGCAAAGTTGATAATGATAGTCCAACATATTTGTGGCACTGCCGTCTGGGTCATATTGGTGTAAAGCGCATGAACAAACTCCATGCGGGTGGGCTTTTGGAATCACTTCATTGTGAATCGTTTGATACTTGCAAACCATGCCTCATGGGCAAGATGACTAAAACTCCTTTCTCCGAAACAATGGAGCAAGCTAATGACTTATTGGAAATAATACATACCGATGTATGTGGCCCAATGAGTGTTGAGGCATGCGGCGGGTATCGTTATTTTCTGACCTTCATAGATGATTTGAGTAGGTATGGGTATGTCTACTAGATGAAACACAAGTCTGAAACATTTGAAAAGTTCAAAGAATTTCAGAGTGAAGTGGAGCATCATCGTAACAAGAAAATAAAATTTCTACGATCTGATCACGGAGGCGAATAATCGAGTTACGAGTTTGGCCTTCATTTAAAGCTATGTGGAATTGTTTCACAACTCACCACTACTGCAGGATGCTGCTAATGCGACACTACGATCAGAGACCCTTTCACGAAACTATGTGCGATGCATTAATCGCAAATGGTGATGTAAAAAAACCATCAAAAAAGATGCAAAACGTTTGCGATGGCGGAGCCATCAAACACGGTTTGGATTTTAGTTGCGTGTGCAATGCAGGGCACACAGTTGATCCATCCGAACTGTTTGCTATGAGGTAGAACAACAGAAACGGGCAGCCATATCAATGTGTGTGAGATATACGGCATACAGTTTGCTCCGATGAACTGTTTGCTATTAGGGAGTGCAACATAACGGTTTGCCAGATCAAGGTGTGTGTGATATATGGCATATAGTTCACTTGGATGAACTGTTTTCTATTAGAGAACATAACGGAAACGGTTCAACTTAACAACATGTGTGTGATATGCGGCATACAATTCACATGGATGAACTATTTGCGATGAGCCAAAAGAACACAAATGGGTCGTGTAAACAAGATGTGTGTGATACACGACAAACAACCGACTCGGATGAACTATTTGCGATGAGAAATTACAACACAAACGGTAAATACAATAAGTCCGTGTGCGATTCTGTGTGTACAAAAAACTTTGAAAAATGCAAACTAGGTTCTTGCGGTGGCTAGGAGTATCACACACGATGCTGCTGTGAGTTCTCGTGTGCGATGATTAGTAAGTTACACATACGTTTCCTTATGTTAACACGTGTGTGAATTTGCAATACGAATAGTTCATATGCAAATGCCTTCTGGACATTGGGCACACGCTTAAACTCAATGAACTGTGTACGATACTAATACTTTCCATGAAAATTTAAAAACTTGGTTAACAACATTTGAGTAACATATATATAGTGGTTACACTATTCGACAAAAGGAGGATCTTCGTAACACGGTTTTGACAATCATATGGTCCATATCTACATACTTAACATAGTAAGAACTATCACATTTTAAGAGGCTGAGGGCCAACAACTATATGGTCAATATCTACATACTTAATATAGTAATAAATAGCACATTTTAAGAGGCTGAGGGTCAACAACCACAACTATCCGCTGGAAGTAGCTTCATCACGGTGACTCGACATCTCGTCAATGAAAAGGAAGAGCCCTCCTGTGCCTTGGTAGAGCATGAGTAGAACAGTGTCTCCAATTTTCCAATATGGATGCATTTCCACGACAACCGAGAACTTGTTAATTTGAATGGTTCCATTTCTGTGGGAAATGCAGTACCTTGCAATCACTTTGGCGTTATTAGCAGGCACAAGTGTAATTCGACCATGTCGGGAAATCGATCCAGGAACTGCTACAGGGGGCTATTTCTACTGAAATGTAGAATAAAAACCAATTGTAACCTACCGTTGAACATATATATAGTTTATGAGCATCAACATTAAAATAATACTTTTTACCAGCGTTTTGTGCACACAATTGTTCTTGTTCAATGTGTGCACCATAGGTATAATTAATCCCATCCAAAATCCAGCGTTCATACGCTGTGCTATCTCTGTCAGTGAAATTTGGTATTCTTAGTAACATACAGATCGTTTACTATGCATCCAACATATCCTGCTTAAAAGGTGGAAAGGTATTATTTATTCAGAAGATGGCAGAAGAATATATAGTGCGCATAAATTGGTAAATAGAATTTGTTACTACCTAGAACGGAGTCAGAAAATGAAATCACAATTGGTTGCTTAAATAGCGATCAATTATTCAGAACAATTACCCTGATTTTGCTAAGTAATATGCAAGCATGGAGAAAGTTGAAAGGACACTAACCTCGATCAGACTTTGATCGGCTGATGACGTTGGGGAAGTAAACATCCATGTTAATTAGACTAGGCTGTGGTGCACGCACTAGAATTTTATTGCCAGCTTTCAGTTCATAACACTTATACATTTTTTCTCCAAAGGTCCGCATCAAAATAGGAGTGACCATCTTTATCAAGTTTTACGCTAACCTTCATTGTAAATCCATGTTGCGTTGTCAATATGACATCCATGGAGTCATCAACAAAGTAAAGCCCAAGATTTCCTTCTACTCATGTTCTTGCAAAGCAAGGGATGTACTACTTGAAATGGAAATTAAGATCGTAAATTATATATATTGAAATAACAGAGCAAGGTGCAAATATGGGAGTAACTTATATAACAGATCAATATATAGATGAAAGCAAAGTACAAAAATATATAATTAAAAATAGATAATGTAACAAAGATTTGATGCAAATATGAGAGTAACTGGATGAACAATACATCATATATTTGCCTAATATAGGGGGGGGGGATCGGCTTCGACATCTAGGCTGCACGTGGCACCATGCCTTTTATCCAAATGTAGCAACAGACAGTATATGTTCACAAATTTAGGCCATGCCGACTATGGTAGGTTGAGATTCAACATTCCAAACGCTCCCTGAAGTCATCCGGAATGGTGAGATAGAACTTGGTTTCTGACTGGCTGTGACCACACTTGCCCAATTTATGCTCGCACTGTGGACACATGAGTGAACACCCATGAATCAGCTAGAACAAAAATGAATCCACGGCGATTTTCGCCGGTTGATTAACATCGATGGATGGACTGCGATAAGAGATGAGTGAATATTTCGCTAAGTTGATTACCTTCTCCATGAGAAAAATCCCCGGCCCAATCCCGTAGAAAACCCCAATAGGCCATAGTCTAGAATGTCGGTGCAGATAGGCGGCGGAAAGCAGCAGGGGCGAAATCCCATGCCATTTGGAGCGCAACCTCCGCCCCCCCGACAAAAGCCATCGAGCTTAGGGTGGCCGCCATGATAGAAGTTGATGAGGTGTAGAGTTACAGAGGAGTCCGCGACGAGTGGGTGGGGATGAAGTGGGCAAGGGTTTTTCTTTTTTCCTTTTGCATGTGTGGGTGAACACACATAGTTCGCAGAGGCGACGGAGTTGAATCATGTGCGATAGTAAATCACCGAGATTGAAGGGGAATCCAAATTTCCTTTGTCCTTTGTCCATGAGTTTTTTTCTAGGATGAACATAAACCCTGCAAATTACCGTGTTCAAATTTGGCACTTTTCCGGGTTCATTTACAATATTTAGGGGATTATGTGCATTTCTAGGCATTAATGCACATAATTCAAATTAGAACAATCGGTGCATGAAAAGGTGCACGAGAACGGTCTGGAAAACCATGATCGTGCTATTTAGTAAATTCTCATGCCTTTTAGAAGGAATGGTCAGATATTTCAAGGAAATGTGTTCACTGGGTACTATACAAAAATGAAATACATGCTTGGAAAACATGACGCCTGGCGTGGTGCCATGGTATGGCCTCACCATGCCCTAGTAAAAAATTGAGAATGTTTGTCTTATGTCGTCATGCACGCCATTCATAAATCGAACCATCACCGAGGAAATTTCATGGTTTCAAGGGGGAAATCTGCAAGAATGAAGGGGTCGGGAATCCAAATTTCCTTCCTAGCTTGTCATTCAGTTTTTTCTACAATCAACATACCCCCTCGAATGCAACGTGTTCAAATTTGGCATTTTTCGAGGCTCATTTACCATATTAGGGGATTATGTGCATTTTCTAGGCATTAATCCACATAATTAAAATTCGAACAATCGGTGCATGAAAAGGTGCACAAGAATGGTCCGGAAAAACCATACTCGTGGTATTTAGTAAATTATGAAGGCTTTTACAAGGAATGGGCAGAGATTTCAAGGGAATGCATGGCAATAGTCAACCACAAACGCGCCATTTACTGGGTTATCAACTAGAGAAAAATGAAATACATGCTTGAAAAACATGACGCCTGGTATGGTGCCATGGTATGGCCTCACCATGCCCTGGTTAAAAGCTGAGAAGGTTTGATTTGTGTCATCATGAACGCCCTTCATAAATCGAACCATCATCGAGGAAGTTCCATGATTTCGAGAGGGAAATCACCAAGATTGAAGGGGAATCCAAATTTCCGTCCTAGTTTGTTATTCCATTTTTTTCCAACGATCAACATACCACCTGAAATGCAACGTGTTCAAATTTGACATTTTTCCGGGCTCATTTACCATATTTAGCAGATTATTTACATTTTCTAGGCATTATGCACATAATTCAAATTCAAACAATCGGTGCATGAAAAGGTGCTCAAGAACGGTCTGGAAAACCATGCTCGTGCTATTTAGTACATTCTCATGCCTTTTAAAAGGAATGGGTAGATATTTCAAGGAAATGTGTGGCAATAGTCAACCATAAACGCGTCGTTTACTGGGTTAACAACTATACAAAAATGAAATACATGTTTGGAAAACATGACGCCTGGCGTGGTGCCATGGTATGGCCTCACCGTGCCCTGGTAAAAATTTGAGAATGTTTTCCTTATGTCGTCATGCACACCTTTCATAAATCGAACCATCACCGAGGAAGTTTCATGGTTTGAAGGAGGAAATCACCAAGATTGAAGGGGGATCCAAATTTCCTTTGTCATTTGTCCATGAGTTTTTTCTACAATGAACACACACCCTGCAAATCACCGTGTTCAAATTTGGCACTTTTCCGGGTTCATTTACCATATTTAGGGGATTATGTGCATTTTCTAGGCATTAATGCACATAATTCAAGTTTAAACAATCGGTGCATGAAAGGGTTTACAAGAACGGCCTGGAAAACATGCTCGTGCCATTTAGTAAATTCTCATGCCTTTTACAAGGAATGGGAATATATTTTGATGAAATGTGGGGCAATAGTCAACCACAAACGTTTGTTTATTGGGTTTTCAACTATAGAAAAAATGAAATAAATGCTTGAAAAACATGACGCCTTGCATGGTGCCATGGTGTGGCCTCACCATGCCCTGGTAAAAATTTGAGAAGGTTTGGCTTATGTTGTCATGCACGCCCTTCATAAATCGAACCATCACTGATGAAGTCCCATGCTTTTGAGAGGGAAATCACCAAGATTGAAGGGGAATCCAATTTTTCTTCGTTCTTTGCCCTGGGGTTTTTTTTCTACAACGAACATACACCATGGAAATCACCGTGTTCAAATTTGGCATTTTGCCGGGCTCATTTACCATATTTAGAGGATTATGTGCATTTTCTAGGAATTTAGCGCATATAAATCCAATCCAGCTACAACTGCATGGGTGTGATGTGAGGGACGTGGATTGCCATTCGATCGCGGTGCATCCTACAGTGCACACGCGCGATCCGCATGGCTGGTGTTTCGGCCAATCATAACGCAACACACAATAGGCTCAGCGCACACTATTTTCAGAAGCGACGGAGATGAATTGTGTGTGATAATGAACGAGCAAAATTGTAAGGGAAGCCAAATTTCCTTTGTCGTTTGTCATTGAGCTCTTGAAAACCACTTCACTATACGGCCGCCCGGCCCCTCCGTCCCACAGCTCTCTCCAAGAGTCGTTCATGGCACCGCGGCGCACACTAACTGGTAAGGAAGCGATGGCATCCCGCCGCGCCGCGTTCCTCGTTGCCTGCAACCACACACATGGTAAGGAAGCGATGGCATCTCGCCATGACAAGTTCATCACCCCCGGTGGTCACACAGTTACATGGGCGGACTTTGAGGCTGCCATGGCCGAATGGGCGATGGATCTAGAGGCGGCCAAAGCCGCACAAAAGGAGCGGAAAAGGCAGAAAGCAGTCAAGAAAAGAGAGTCCCGCTGCCGCAAGAAAGAAGAGGCTGCACGCCGTGCTGAGGGGAGCTTGGCGGAGATCGAAGCACGGTGGGCTGCCGCCTACAAGGCCGGGAAGGAGAACACCGGCGTCTGGCCAGCATGCCCCGATGGCAGCATGTGAGAAGTAGTTAGTGTGTGTGTCGCCCATAGTCTTAGAGCAAATTACCTGTAGTACTTTAAGTTTGTACTATCTATTATTAAAGTACAATGTCGGTAAGAGCATACTTTGACGGCTTTGAGCGTTGATTAGCATGTGTTCACTGAAGTTTTGTAGCTGCACCCCGGCCCCAAATACTACCGAAATGTCCGCCCGCAGCCACCGGAGGAGACTAGTGCTGGCCGCAGCTGGTTTTTAGTCCCACCTCGCCGCGCGAGTTGGTCGCACACCGGCATAAATTGCCGCACCGGCGGATGGCAACAAGCTTCTCTCTTGTTGCATAGGATCAAATTTGGCTACGCGAGTGAGTTAGGTTGACACTTCGTTGCATTTCATAAACCGATGATTACTCATCGGGTGTCACCTTGCCTCGTTCATGTAAATTGAATAATCCTGATACAATGAAAGAGATTTTTGAAATTAGGTGCAGTTGGAGATCCTGATAGATATAAGAATCATTGGAAGATCACAAAACACACTGTTTCTATGGCGTACCCGTGTTTTTTTTTTCGTTAACGATCCATAAGTCACTTACCTGTGCGATGTTTCCTAATAAACCAGGCGTACCATTGACCGAAAAATCAACTACACATGTACATTTTTTGGAGATGGATCTACCAATTTTCTCTTTTCTCGCACACGAGTATTTTACGCGCTTCGTCTGCATTGTGTGTTTCCGCCGCCAAAGTTTCAAGTTTCGCAGCGAAATTTTCATTAGACGCGCAATTTCTCCTCCAACCACATCCCCACCCATCAAATTTCCTCAGTATCTCCCCCTCCCCCTGCCTCCCCCTACCGGCAGCTCCAACTGTCGCTGCCGCAACCACACCTTCAACCACATCTACATTCTGCTCGGATCAAGTCAGGTAACCCACCGATCTCTATCACGGCCCCGACTTGATTGCTTAAATGGCGCCTGTGAAACATCCTCATGCCTCCAAATCCCCACCGCCCTACTTCTAGAGCATCGCCGTGCAAGCCCAACCACATATCACATGGAGGTCGAGGAGCTAATGGCCGCTGTGCATGTTGACCTGGAGGAACACCTCGCCTCCACCGCCGCTGACATGGTGCATGTAACGACCCGAGACCGACACTCTAGAAGCCTTCCATGTTCTTCGTTGGCGTCATGTGTTTTATTTTTGTTTTTATTGCATTTCATCATGTCATCATGCATATTGCATCCGCATGTTTTCATAAAGTTTGCATCCGTTGATAGTTCCGCTTCTTCCTCATCTCTATTGACCTTTCTCAGACCAACCGTTCTTTTGTTGGCCGACGTTTGACCCTCTCTACACAATACTCAAACCCCCTCGCATGCGCGTTCGAAACTTACCCGGACACGACCCGGGCAGTCGCGACCGATGGGTCCTGTTCATCCTTAAACATCCCCTAAATATCATCAGTTTCTTATTTGAACTCCCTAACCTATTTATTCTCGACCGTCCGATCTAATCAGAGGGTCCAAATAACCCCTAAGTTAATCCACCAGCTATATAACTAGACCAAACCCTAACTTCTAAGGACTTGTCCCATCAATCCCGCAGTCGCCGCCACCCATTCATCATCTACCTTGGGATGCCCCCAGATCCAATCCATCGACCCAAGCCTCCACCTTCCCCGATCCGACCAGCTCCCTCATTTTCCTCGCGCCAGCCAGCCCCCTCTCACCTTCTTCCTTGGGATCGCTCCTGATCCGAAAACTCCACCCAATCCCCCAGCCCGCAGACGCTCGAGGCCTCGATCCAGGGCCTCCTACTGGTGCTCAAGCATCCTTGCCTTCCCACGCCGACTGCAATGTTGCCCGAGCCCTGTGTGCCTTTGCCACGAGGACATCCTCGTCCCCAACCAGTGTAGCCTGCAGCCACCACCTGTCGCCAGCAACGGCCTTCGTCCGCGGCCACGGGAACCAATAGCAGCAGCGCTGCCCCGCCCAAGCTACTCCTTCCACACCCCGCGACCGAGAACCCCAACCCCGGCGTCCGCGTCGCCAAGTCCCTCGACCAACTGGAGCTCCCCGCGACCCCGCGCCCTACTCCTTCATGCCCGACGCCATCGACCTCGATCTCCCGTTCCCAGGTCCAAGCCCCGCCTTGACCGCACGCCTCTGGCGAAGCTCCGGTGAGCTAGCCTGCCCGTGCCCCTCTTCTCTTCTCTCTATCACGCGACTCTCTTTCATTCTGTACCGCTGCAGGGAGCCGCCATGGCCATGGATGCCGTCCACCGCCTCCAGCTCGAGGCTCCGGCGTGCCCAAGCCTCGGAGGCGACCGGTTCCGGCCCGGATCGACCTCCCCAAGCCCTCATCACCGGCCTCCCTTGCTTCGGCATGCAGGGACGATGACGACCACCAACAACAAGTCCCGTCGCCCATGCATTGACCTCTAGCCCGCTAGATTCCCTGCTTCATAAGACAAGTCGACCGATCCAACCGGCCCAGCCCGCGTCCAGCCTCCCCACCGAGCCAGCCCATGAGGCCTGGTGAGCATCAGATCCAATGCCCTCACCCCGTGCACTTTTGGGCCAGCTAGATTTGGCCCGATGTGTTTTTCCCCTGCTGCGAATTTAGACATTATCTAGAGACTGCCAGTTTTACACAAAACCCCTCATACTTCATGCAATAATAACTCCACAACCGTGCATCGGATTAAAATGATTTAAATATGTAAAATGCTTAGAATTTTATCTTGTTAATAATTTGCAACTTTCATCCACGTTAATTTTTTTAAATGTTGTTTGATTAAATTTGCTCATATGACATGATGAAATGGTTTATTTCATAACTAATTAACCGTAGCTCCAAATTAAATAAACTATATATGTAACTTGTCTAGAAAAATGCATAGATTAACATGGTGGCATTACTTTGCATGTTTAACAACTCTAAAATTGTGTATAGGGCAGAACAGTAGCAAATTCGAAATATGCACATGAGGATTTTCCGGAATTGTTGTTTGTTGTTCCGGCCTCATTTAAACTTGCATGAATAGTTAGTTTACTTATACTTCACCTCTTGCCATGTTAACAACATTTAGTATTGTTGGGTACATAAATGAGAGCGTACTAAATGATTGAATGTGGTGTTTCGTCAATATGCAACTCATTGCATATTGAGCTCCACTTAATTTGTTGTATGGTTTGTGGCACTTTGGCATGCCATGAATCATTAAACCGGACATGCATCATACTTGATTGCGCACCATGCCATGCTTATGTGATGGTTGTTTACCATGTTGTTTGCTTATTTCCGGTTGTGCTTCTTTTCGATAGTTCCGGATACGTTGCGATTGTGAGGATTTGTTCGACTACGCCCGTTCGTCTACTTCATGGTTTCGATCTTCTTCCTAGCAGGATTTCAGCCAAGATGACCGCCACCTTGGATCTCACTACTATCTTTGCTATGCTAGTTGTCTCGACGCTATCGCTATGTCGTGCTACCCACCACTTGTTTATCAAGCCTCCCAATATGCCATGAAACAACCTCTAACCTTTTTCCACCATCCTAGCAAACCGTTGTTTGGCTATGTTACCGCTTTGCTCAGCCCCTCCTATAGCGTTGCTAGTTGGAGGTGCAGTTGCAGGTTGTTCCATGTTGGGACATGGATATCTTGGGATATCACAATATCTCTTATTTAATTAATGCATCTATATACTTGGTAAAGGGTGGAAGGCTCGGCCTTTTGCCTGGTGTTTTGTTCCACTCTTGCCGCCCTAGTTTCCGTCATACCGGTGATGTTCCTTGATTTTGCGTCCCCAACATGATGAGGGTTTATGGGCCCCTCTTGACAGTTCGCTTTGAATAAAACTCTTCTAGCAAGGCCCAACATTGGTGACGGTGTCCTGGACTAGGGGGTACTCACCACGTCGTCTCCCGATCTATTAGATTGGGCCGAGGCCCCCCATGGCCGTATACTCATGGGCCAGTTCGGATAGCTGCCGCATACAAGGAAGATTCCGCAAATACTTGGCGATCAAGACAAGGACTTCTCCCCACCGGCGTATTCGGCTAGGACTCTTGTTAACCTAGGCCTCTGGTGCATTATGGGGGTGTTTGGTTCCCTGCGCTGCATGTGGCTCGCACCCACCATGCAAAATTGGGACGTTTGGTAGGTTGTATGGACTCTTCAGCCTGGCCCAATGGATGCAAAAAGAGCCCTCTCAGCCAGGCTGAGGGAAATGCAAGTTTCGGGCGTATCTCGCGTGCAGGTTCCTTCCTTCGTTTTATCTCCTCTCCCTCACGTCTCTTCGCATCCATTGACCAAGCGCCGCCGGCTGGGCATCCATCGACCAGCCGTCGGTCTCGCCGCCCTCGACCAACCGCCGACATTGTTGTTTGCCTTTCACCACGCGCCGCCGCCCTTGACCAAGCGCCGGTGCCGCCGCCGCCGCCATTCCTGTTTGCCCTTCGCCAAGTGCTGCCGCTGGCATCCGCCAAGGATCCTGCAGGTACGTACTAGAGCCGCCGCACGCCGGATCTGGCGCCTCGCGCGGCCGCAAGCGAGGATCCCATTTCTCTGAATCCATCAAGCCCCGGATCCCATCGCCCCGCGGTGCCACAATATCCCTGTTCCTCACTGATTTCAGCCATATTTGGACGAATCCGCTCCTCGTGCAGTCATCTCATGCAAGTTCACCAAACATCCATCTCCATTCATGCTTGCATCAATTCAGCCAGGCCACACTCAGCCAGGACCCCCCATACGATGCAGCCTAAAGCTAACCAGGGAACCAAACACGCCCTATATAAACCAGGGCCAGACTAGTCGATAGAACACATACATACACATCAACAATCATACCATAGGCTAGCTTCTAGGGTTTAGCCTCTCTGATCTCGTGGTAGATCAACTCTTGTAATACCCATACCATCAATATTAATCAAGCAGGACGTAGGGTTTTACCTCCATCGAGACGGCTCGAACCTGGGTAAAACTTCATGTCCCCCGTCTCCGGTTACCATCTGGCCTAGACGCACAGTTCGGGACCCCCTACCCGAGATCCGCCGGTTTTGACACCGACATTGGTGCTTTCATTGAGAGTTCCGCTATGTGATCGACAAAAGGATCGATGGCTCGCCTGCAGATCAACTGCGACTTCGGCGTCTTCGTCACCAGTTCGACTGGTCACCTTGGTTCGACCAAGAATTCCGCCCTGTGTTCGGATCACCATGTTCGGACGAGGGCCTTCATCAAACATCAACTCCGATCTCTATCAAGATCACGGAGGAATCATCTATGGAGCTCGGGGGCTCAACGTCAAACATTGCCCTCAAGCGACC
Source organism: Triticum monococcum (assembly GCA_034509565.1). Taxonomy (NCBI): domain Eukaryota; kingdom Viridiplantae; phylum Streptophyta; class Magnoliopsida; order Poales; family Poaceae; genus Triticum; species Triticum monococcum. The sequence continues at coordinate 208,104,102 of CM067847.1, read as the reverse complement.
GTGCTGTTTTTTTGGACAGCGAACTCGTATCTGCCGCCACCACCTCCTCGAGTATCGCTTTGACGTTCGCTTTGGTGGAGTTGTGCGGAATTGAGTCTATAACAACCCTGGAAAATTTCGTCAAGTTGCGATGGAGGAATCTCTGGCAATCCACGATATACCGGAGCCCTATCAAATCTGGATGGGAATTTGGATGAGTTTAGGTCGTGGTGTCCAGCTTCTAGCTCGGACGTCCTTTTGAAGATCCAACCGTTGATCGGCTGCGGAATTCCTATATCTACCACCTCTCAAAATTTCAACTCGATCCGACCGTCCAAACTCTGGGAACCTTCCGATTAGTGCATCACTTTTCGGATCTGTTTTCTGCACGAAAACGAATCCGACCCGTGTTCATCTTTTTTATGAACGGGATTTCGGACATCCCTTTTGAAGGAAATTTTGTATGGGGTATTGTGTTTTGTTCCTGAACACATCCCACTAATTTTAAGATCTTTTGAACATGATCTTCAACATCATGCTGGTGTCAAACCAGTCCGGCAATATTACTCCATGGCTGCCGACCTGCGCTAGACACGTCGTCACTTTAGCCGAGCTCAACTTATTGGGATCATCATCTCGGCAAGCCGAACAAGATTCCGGCATCGCGAAGGATAAATCATCATCAACATCGCCGCCCCACGGATTACACGGAGCGGGCATACCGGCATCGCCGCACAGTCGCTTCATCAAGCCGGCATCAACCACGTCACGACCTGGATCGACATGGCCGCACTATTGCTTCTTCAAGCTGGTGTCCATCACGCTGACCTACTTCGACTCATCGGCTGACGTCGAGGCTTCGACATCTCGGCTGGACCGGGGGCTTCGCCATCTCTTCATCAACCTACTCCGGACACTTCGGCGTCGCTAGCCGACCAGCTCCGTCATGTTAGCTGGGCCAAGGGCTTTGCCTCGGCGAGTCAACCTTTACCATCATTGCCATGCCGTCGTTTTATCGCCCATCAGGCAATGGGTGTGCGGAGTGAGTCCCAATTTTGGGAATCACCTTCCTTCGGATTGCTACAACAAATAAACCAGGTGCTATTAATCCCAATATTTTTTGCTTGTTTGGGTTCATTTTTCCCAAGGAATTATTACTCTGGTTTGTGCATGATATGTACACAGGTCTATCAAATGGTGACCACATTAACGACGGTCACGTGGTGGTTCGATCAGTTTCCGTACATAGTCCGGCGAACGCCGCATCCGGAGCTCGGACCGACCTGTGAATTCAGGCTTTGCCACGCCTTTACTACATCACGCTGACGCCCTGCTTCGACATTGACTTCGGCGCCAGGCCATATTTCTTCTATTCCTCACTTTGCATAAATTATTTATTATGCAACATTTTTTTAATTATCATTATTACTATTATCTCCGGTTTGCACTATTTTTTGTGCATAGCAAAATGATCCGGAGACTTCGGCGTCACTCTGCCGGTCTGCATTGACCGTGCTATGTCACCACTTCGACGTGTCTAGCTCTCCGCTCGGCCACCTTAGGACCAGCTTGGGGGATAGAACCTTGCCCCGCATCAAGCTCAGACCGCGTCATCAATACCGAACACATTAACCAGCTAAGTCGCTTTCATGCTCAAAGCTTTAATTTCTAAATTGTGTTCGGTTCGACCAAGCATTATACTTTTTTGGAAAAAAGTTGCTTGTAAAAACTTTTCTTGTCCAAACTTTGTTTATGACGCATCAATTCAAATACCCAATTCATTTGGTGGCTTCCTTCATGAAGCTTTTCCACTTGCATATGATTATACTTGTACGGCTTCGTTCCTTGTTCGTGTATTATGCCACAATATGCACCATATTGACTTAAGCGATTTGCAAGATGGGTTGCCTCGCTCCTGTGTTTACCCCTACGTTCCCGATTGTTGGGCTAGGGAGTAAAGGGAGCACCTCTGCGATTGTCACGATCGGGTCGCCCGAGCCGGACCTCAGACTGGGTGAAGCCAAAAGCTAGCGCTCTTATAGTTTTCAATGATGGTCGGCACACAACGGAACTCATGAGTACAAAAAATCTATTGCACAAATCTCATAATAACAATGAGCACCGAAGAAAGGTATCGGTGGGGGTACTATTTTCTTCGAAGATGCTTCTTACACTTCACGGTAATATAGCATAAGTTCCCTGAGCGCGCTTTGTCTGTTACAGCCTTATGGCCTGATTGCCTGGTTATTGGAAACACCATCGATATTCTCGACCGATGGAGTACATAACACTTTTCGGTCCTTGACCGAAGAGGGAGAAGCTGACGGTCGGTTAAGACGCGTTTAAAGTTCGGTTGAACATAGATATGATATAAGTACTTCGGTACATGCAATCATTCTTCTACCCAAGTCACTTGGGGGCTCTTAAGTTTATTTGAGCCGTTTTATAATAAGTGTTCTTCTTCTTAGTCGTTGCAAAGTTTTATTATTATTGTTTGTCACTCCTTTTTTCGACACGAGTGTGCGGTCACTAGCCGGGGAGCCTAATTTCTCTCTCAAAGCCGCTAGAGTTTAGTTTGCTAAACTAGCCTGATGAGAAGTACTCCGCCCTCGGGATAGGAGGTTGAAGCCATAGGCTGACCCACTCGAAGTCTTGAGATAGGATGTATCATGCTAAAGCACGACAGAAGCACTTCTTTTTTCTAAGAATAACTTTCGGATTGGCACCGAACACTTGATATTGTTCAGATGTCATGTTTTTACTGACGTTTCTTGGTTTTCCAAGCTTTTTGGCACTTTTAAACTATTTGTGCTTTTCCAGCATTAGTCTCGTAGTGCAACGCCGGACACCTTTAGGGATTCGGCAAAAACATTCTCAGATATTGCTATATATGCATCGGTTTCGAATTGTGTCTTCGGTCAATAGTTGGGTTGCCCGGCTCCTGCACTTGCTTCCTACGTTCCATTCGGCTAGGTGTGCAAAGGGAGAACCACTACGATTGTGCTTCCAGCTCACATGGTTAAGCACCTCAATGGAGAAAGCCGAAAACCGACTTTCACAATAAGCGTAAACTAGTCAGCGATCTGATGACTATGTTAAATGATGGGCCATTCATAACATTGACCAAAGTGTTTACGGCTTGACCCCGACTGTCGCCGAACACTACCGGGGGCTATTAACTGGCCTCCCAAACTAAATCCTCAATATTTTGCTCTTACATTAGAGCTGAGGTTTAATGATCATGCTTAGCATGACAACCCAAAGAAAGGAACCGATAGCGGGACTATTTTCTTTGGAAGACATTTCTTTTGTTAAATAGTAATATAACCCTCTGCGTACCTTTGTTTATAAAACCGTATGGCCAGAATGCCTTGTTTGTTGTAAATCTTTGCCCTCATAAAGGCTTTATAAAGTAGGACAAACACTCCTCGGCTACTGGCCGAGGAGGTGGAAGCCGATTGTCGGTCAACAACGTTTTGTACAATGCGGATTCGAGCATTAATGACATAAATACATAGAGTCATAACACATAATTTATGATTTTACTATGGATATTTATCCTTAATTCGGCCACCCGTGCCCGCATTAAGGCTCGGGGCTACTGTACTTCGGGCTTATTATTTACAAATATTAAAGGGGCACATTGATCCACTGATCTGGTGTTATCACCCGACCAGTGTCTCGGGGGCTACTGCATTGCTTGTCCAATGCAGAAAATTTTATGTGCAATATAGTTTCCGAGGAGATTTTGATCCTCAGGTTGGTCGACCGCACCCAACCCAAGTCTCGAGGACTGAGCACGCCGCTTTTAGTGTCCCGAAGTATTCTACCGAGCTTGGACTTGATCCTCAGGCCGATTTTGCAAATCAACCTGAGTCTCAACAGCTATTGGGATCAGCGGTCTTACGTCATATATATCTCGGGTGCATCTCGGGTTTCAGATCGATACACACCTTGAGGGCTACTGGCTATATATCTCGGCAGAGAATAAACTGCACCAATAAAAAATATTCACAAAAATCGACCCACATTCGGGGTGGTGCACCACCTCGGAAGCAGCCCGGCATAAAGCTTGGGTGCTAGTGGCTGGCTCCATAGAGGGCATTTCCAGCATTAAGCTCGGCTAAACTCCTTCAAACTTCTTTGAACCAAGGTGATTTACGACACCTCGGATATAGTTCGGCATTGGAGCTCGGATACAGTCCGGCGTTGGAGCTCGGATATACAGTCCGACGTTGGAGCTCAGATACATAGTCCGGCGTTGGAGCTCGGATACATTCCGGCGTTAGAGCTGGGATGCGGTCCGGCGTTGGTGCTCGGTTGCAAAAGATACCTCGAATACAGCCCGACGTTGGAGCTCGGACGGAGGAGGACGCTGCCGCCCGGGAACAACTTCAAACCCGAGGTGTGGCATAAAAATAACAAGGCATTGGTAAAGGCCGGAAACTTAAAGGGGCTCCTCGGATACCCGACGTGTAAACTTGTCGAATGCATTTCGGCGATCCTCAAGATCAAAGATAAAGAAGATTTGTTGAACCAGTTTTCAAGACCGACGACCGAAGATGAAGAACCGTTCGGAAGAATCGAGGAGCGTCCCTAACTTGAAGACCGATTCAGGGGGCTACTGACGGTGTCCTAGACTAGGGGGTACTCACCACGTCGTCTCCCGATCTATTAGATTGGGCCGAGGCCCCCCATGGCCGTATAATCATGGGCCAGTTCGGACAGCTGCCGCATACAAGGAAGATTCCACAAAGACTTGGCGATCAAGACAAGGACTTCTCCCCACCGGCGTATTCGGCTAGGACTCTTGTTAACCTAGGCCTCTGGTGCATTATATAAAACAGGGCCAGGCTAGTCGATAGAACACATACATACACATCAACAATCATACCATAGGCTAGCTTCTAGGGTTTAGCCTCTCTGATCTCGTGGTAGATCAACTCTTGTAATACCCATACCATCAATATTAATCAAGCAGGACGTAGGGTTTTACCTCCATCGAGAGGGCCCGAACCTGGGTAAAACTTCGTGTCCCCTGCCTCCTGTTACCATCCGGCCTAGACGCACAGTTCGGGACCCCCTACCCGAGATCCGCCGGTTTTGACACCGACAATTGGTTTTACCATTTGCCTAATAACAACTAAAACTTGCATAGGGACCGGCTAGCACCCGAGGATTCTTAATCAACCCCTGGGCCAGTGCTCCTCATGAGTGCTGGTCCAAACTAGAGCACCTTGCGGTGCCCCTGGGAAACTTGGGTCTCAGCAACCATAAGCTTCGCTCATCCGTCATGGCTTGAGATGAGATATGCGCGGCTACTATCAGGGTGTCGGCACGTCGAGAGGTCTTGCTGGACTTGTTTTACCATTGTCGAAATGTCTTGTGCACCGGGATCCCGAGTCTGATCGGATCTCCCGCGATAGAGGATTGTCTCCATGGATCGTGAGCTTGTCATGGGCTAAGATGGGACACCCCTGTAGGTTTTAAACTTTTGATAGCCATGCCCGCGGTTATGTGGCAGATGGGAATTTGTTAATATCCGGTTGTAGTGGACTTGAACTAAACTCAATTAAAATATACCAACCGCGTGCGTAACCGTGACAGTCTCTTTTCGGGTTTGTTCGAGAAGAGAACACGGTTGGGTTATGGTTGAACGTAAGTAGTTCAGGATCACTTCTTGATCATTACTAGTTTGCGACCGTTGCGTAGTTTCTCATCTTTCTCTTGTACTAGTAAGTTAGCCACCATATGATGCTTAACGCTGCTGCAACCTCACCACTTATCCTTTCCATACCCATTAAGCTTTGCTAGTCTTGATACCCATGGTAATGGGATTACTGAGTCCGTGTGGCTCACAGATTACTACAACAATAGTTGCAGGTATAGGTAATGCAATGATCTGACGTGAGAGCGATGCTTGCTTTTGGAGTTCTTCTTTGATCAAGGGATAGGTTCCGGGTCGGGAGCCTAGGATTAGCAGGGTGGATGTCGTTCTTCTTTTTCGTTTGATTTCATCTGTAGTCGGGTCCTGCTCTTCTGTATGATGATTGTTATGTATTGATGAACTATTGTATTCATGTTGTAGCTTGTGGTGAGTGTAAGCCTTTACCTTCTATTCTCATCTATTCATTAGATGTTATGTTGTAATGATATCCACCTTGCTATGCGCTCAAAATGCGATTGTGCCCCGATCATGAATTCATCACATGATTGGGATAGAATCGCATCTTGGGCGCTACAAGTTGGTATCAAAGCCTTACTGACCTTAGGAGCCCCCTTGATTGATCAAACCGCCGACGTTGTTGAGTCTCGAAGAAAACTGTTTTGAGTCTTACTTATATCGGAGAGTAGGAATTCTTTTTACTCCTTATCCCCTTCGTCGCTCTGGTGAGGACTCGTGACGTAGGTGTTTTTCCACTCTTCTATCCTTTTTCCACTCAATTTTTTTAGGATCACGCAGGTATTGTTGGATCATTGCGATATCATTGTGACGGGGATTCTGTCTTGGTGCCTCATGACATTTAGGGGTTGTGTAGTGTCCCGGGGAGTTGAGCTCCAAGGTGTTTTTGTCATAGTGCTTATCATTTCAGTTCCGGAATACTAGAGTTTGCCGACATCGAAAACGCTTCTATACTCTTTGTGGTGAGAGTAGTTTTACGAAACCTAGTACTGGGGAGAGCGATCAGATGTATTGCCACATCTAGTATATCGGATGTTTTCGAAGGTCTGAGGTACATGATTTCTGAGGTTTTCTTGGTTATGTGTTGACAGATGGATACAGTTGGAGTGTAGGATTTGTTAGTTGTGTGAGATATTTGTGCCTCCGTATATCTTCAACACTAGATTGCATAGCCGAAAAGTTTCGGGGGTTCTTAGGTGGGAATTCAAGGATAACGTAGGATATCTTTCCAATAGACACATGATACAATATGAGATCTATCATATGTTTGTTTCCGACTTATTCTACAAGCCAAATCCTTTGTTTTGTTTTGAGTTGTGGTATTCGAGTTGCTTCGATGTCAGGTGTTGATTACATACCTGTCCTAAGCGGCGTTCTCATATTTCTATGTGAATGCTAATCCTTCTTGATTATCAAGGTTGTCATGTTAATTCTTTTCCGACCGGCATGCTTCTCTTCAAGTGGATCCGATCATTTCAACATCCGCGAGATCAATTCTAAGTTTTCTCAATGGTGTTTGTTCCATCTGTCCCAAGTTGTATTTATTTTCCCACCATCCCACCCTTTTCTTCAAGGAGTCGGAGATCTCAAATCAAGTATCCATTTTATTGATGTGAAGTCTCTTCATTCTTTTCCTTCAATGTTCTTTTCCGGTGATTCCTCATGAAGATGCTCAGGAGATACAAATTCATCATTCTTCATTATGATTTTCTTCTCCAGTGGACATAATTCAAGCTTTGATGTTGATCATATGTCTTCCTCTCGTTTCACATGTTTTCCCATGTTGGAATTTCTTATCCAAGCCTCTCTTAATCGTTCACCTCTCGCTATTCATTTGTTCTAGAGTGCTGAAGATATCTCAGAAGATTAGTGTTTCAATTCTTAATCCGTTCAACCTATTTCGAGGTTGTTACCTCATTCAAGACATTTAATTCAACCGGTGCAATCTATCCTTCAAAATCGTTCAACAATGTTTTATTTTGAGTGGGCCCTAACCCAGAGGTCTTTTCCCAGGATCTTACCTGACTCTTCTAATTTTTCGGGAGTTATTCTCAAATTCTTTTCAAAGTGTGACGTAAGAATGGATTCTATCAGTCATATCCCTCCGTCAATATCACTTTCAAATTCTTTTCTTCTTTGTCTCAATCTTTCTATTCTTCATTATTCCAGAGTGTCTCAACAATTCATGGTGGTGTTTTACATCGTCATTCTCAAATTTTGAAGACCGAAGAAGAATTTATCTCGAATCTTGGTTCATTCTCTTGAAGTTTCATGGTTCTAGCTTCATGCCATCCTCATAATTATTCCGATCATGAGAAATTCTTTTCATACCCATCCGGAGCATTTCATGAGTTGTTTTCATTTCTTAATCATCCAAAGGCCATCATTTCAGAAGATTTATTCGTTCTCAACATTCAGCTCTCATCCCCCAATTCTACCGGCCGGTGCATCGTTCAAATATCCTCTAATCAGTTCATGATCTCTTCGTTCTCTCGTATCTGAATTCCCTCAAGTATCTTCATTCGTTTGCTAATTTTCCTGGTGTCTCGTTCTCTTTTCTTTGTTCGTTTTCAGTGTCTTACGATGGTCCATTCAAGGTTCCTCTTCTCTTGGTATCATATCAATTTATTCGTTCTTTCCTAAAGCCTACCGGTGGATCGTTGAAGACCTTCCTCAAGTTTGCGCAATATCAATATCTTTAACCCTTTCAATGAGAATAAGTAGCATGCCTATCCATTGCTTGTCATCAATTTAAGATGGCGAAGGGTAAGCATGACACAATCCTTATTCTTATTTTCCCTCGAGGTGATTTAATTCCTTCCTCCGAAGTTCATTCGTGGTATCAATTCTTGATTCAAGTTGCTCACCTTTCTTTTCCGGAGTTCCAAGTTTTCTTGGATGTCTTGTCATGAAGCTCCATCTAAATCATTGCAAGGCTTCACCTTGTTCTTTCAACTTCTCTTTTCTTTCTATCATTGTCTTTTACCGGAGTTCTTCATGGAGGCTATACATGGTGGTTCATCAAGGATTTAATTCATTCTCGAAGTGTTCTTCAAGATTCTTTGTTGGAGTTCAAGCTTTCTTCATGTTGCATTTAGAAGTGCAATTCTTTCTATCTTATCTTTTGAGGTGGTGTTATGTCATTCTAGATAATTTCCCTTCATGTTTCATGGTTCCCAAGTTGTCAGGAATGAGATATTTTAAGGCCATCATTTTATCTTCATCCATGAGATCCTTTCAACCCAACAATTTCTTTGTTGGAGTTATCTTGTTTCATATTTCACCTAAAGCCTTCCCTAAGGAATGTTGCTATTGTGGTGCTTATCAATGATCCAAGTTATCTCTTTATCATCTTGGTGGAAATAGTTTTTCATCTTGTTGGTGTTATCAATTATATTATTTGTTTCCATAGTGGCAGAATTTCGCCTCAATTTCGAGAAGTTTTCCATAATCCCACTACAAGCTTATTCTTTTCGTTGTTGGTTTTCCAACAACTCCGGTCTAACCTTCTGTTGCAACGAAGTTTTTTTCAAATTCATTTGTGGAAGGAGTTGTCATTTTCTTCTCCGTTCTTTTCTTTCCATCAATCCAACTTCTATTCTTTCATTCCGAAGGCATGGTGATGTTGCTCTCTTTGACCCATCGCCTCGTTATGTCAAGATCATGATCTTTTCCTTGCTTATCCATTTAACCGGAGTGTTGTGTCATCTCTTCAAGTTCTTTTCATCTTATCGAGTTTTGCTCCTCTTGTCAATGGGAGTGCTGCCGAAATTTTCCTTTCTCGTTCCTTGTATATCTCGTTCCAACCAGTGTGGTGGCATATTGTTATTGGTTCGTTGAGCTCTTGTTCCATTTTTCAACCTACAAGGTTCTCGTCATGCTCCTTGTTCCTCTTTTCTAGCAGAGTGTTTTCAACTTTGTTCATCTCCATTGTATTCTTTCCTAGAAATTGTTTAACCTCTCAAGTTTCATTAGTTTCACTCATTTGTCGAAGAAGCAACCTTGTTTTACCTCTTCCTTCTTCCGTTTCTCTCTGGTGCCATCCCAAGATCTCGGGCGAGATTTCTTGTAAGTGGAGGAGAGTTGTAACGACCCGAGACCGACGCTCCAGAAGCCTTCCATGTTCTTCGTTGCCGTCGTGTGTTTTATATTTGTTGTTGTTGTGTAGCGACCAGACCTCAAACGGTCCAATCTCTGTGCTCCGGTGTCATCCCTGGATCAGTAATGCTGACACCACACAGTACTCAGAGGATTTATAACAGAGTAGCAATCACACACTTATTACATCGAGTGTCTCAATAGAGATCTCATTACAATAAATATGGTTTAAGGCCATCTAATAACGATAACAGCTGAAGTCTTGGAAGATAATTGAGTCCATCAACTCCAACGGCATCACTAAGTATAGAACCACGACCTAAAAACTCCTTAATCGTCGTCTGAAAAGTCTGCAACATTAACGTTGCAGCCCAAAAACGGCTCAGCACATGGAATATGCTAGCAATGTAACACATAGAGAGTAATGGAATGAAACAGCTATTCTATATGCATATTTGGCTGGTGGAGAGCTCTATGGTTACAGTTTTGTGTAAAGCCAATTTTTCCCTACTACAAAGGAATAAAATTTATTTAACTATCAGGGTAGTTGTTAAACATTGAGAATGGTTGACAGCATCCTCAATCCCAATTAAACATCATAATTATCAAGACCCAACAAAATTAATTTAGAGTAACATGTTGAGATTCACATGATAATCCAGGTACTAGATACTCAAGATGTCCTCAACCGGGGACACAGCTAACCATGATTAGTTTAATACACTCTGCAGAGGTTTGCGCACTTTTCTCCACAAGACTCGATCGCCTCCGTTTGGTTTCTCACTACACGGTGTTTGAGAAGACGGATGACCGAGACATAGTCTTTCAGAAGCGCTAGCACCTTACGATCGGGTAGACCGTACCACCTACATCCCCTACATCTGCTAGTCTACCACTGTAAGAGTTCGCACGACTTAATCAACTATGCTAGAGCCCATAATAGCTTGTGGCTGCACACGGAAGTTTCTAGTATGAAAAATCTCATGATCCCTTTGAGCCTGGGTGGCGGTCCAAAAGAAAACAGGCACTCCTGGAATACCCAGGTACCTCAATCCACCTAGATGTGTGTTTAAGTTGCCACCTTAGATAAACCACTAATTAACAAACTCACATCTGTCATGGATATCACTCACCCAATCCACGTCTACTAGCATAGCATGGCATAATAGGCAAATGTAGAAGTAACTCCCAAGGGTTTGATAATATAACAGGTGATAGGTACTACCTCATCTACTTCCCATCCCACAATTTAATTAGATCCTATTCATGCAATGTTTGAGGGTTTGATCTAATGCAATAAAACTGGGTAGTAGAAACGGCATGATCAAAGTGTTACTTGCCTTGCTGATGATCCGCGAAACCTAGAGATTCGAAGTAACAGGCGGCGCACTCCGGGTATTCTATCGCGGACAAACAAACAAGCATACAATAAGTACTCATCTAATGCAGAGGTAAAACTTGGGAGCTTTGAAGCTGCTAGTCATGGCTAGAGAGCTACTAGCTAAGCTTTCTACAAGGACATGGCTGATTGAGGGGTGCGCGATACGGCTAGCGGAAAGAGGGCTTTTATAGGCAGCTATGCAGGACATGCCCGCATGGTGTGGCCCCTTTCCCTTAATGGCGAAGGGAAAGCGGTGCGGCCGACCAAAAAATATAGGGTTGCTATTCGTTCCACGGATAACTAGGAGGGGACAGCAGGGTGAGGACGTGTCGGTCCCGACTGTGCCACCTGTTGATTAACAGTGGCCATGCCGGATGCCAGGGATGGGTCAAATCCCTTAGGGTCATTACGGGTTGATGGTAGTGGTGATCTAATGCTAGGATAACGTATGCTAGCCTGGCTGCTCTGATACCATCTCATGTGGCACCCCAGTCCGCATGGAACAGGGGGCCTTCACACGTGAGCCCATGATTACGCGTGACGCACGACGGGTCCATGATACAACATTCCAGGTACAATAATATTCATCAAATACATGTGTATAAGATTACATCATTGATGAATAGAATTATCTGGCATAGCCCTAAGGCTATTTAAACGGTAGCGGAAGTCTTGGTTTGGTAGCTCATCGAATCTGGCTGGGCTCCACAACTCACAGGACTGTCAAGATTACGGCCTAGCATGACGAAACACGCGAACAAGTTGGGTATGACCTACAAAACTGGCATGACATGCCAGGTCAGTACATTGGATGTACTTGCAAGACAACCAAATATATAGCATCCAAACAAACATATGACAAAGCGAGAACCAAGCATATGCAACAGTCTATTTCAAAACAACTTCTAAGCATGGCATGATATTAACTAGAATCATAAATCAACTAAGCATGAACAACATCATAGCATCTACTAGCATGGCATATCAAATTTACTCCTAACATAACAACAGCAAAGCATAGCATATCAAAACAAGCATGGCATCATGAAACTATGCTGGAAATAAACTACCCGTTACCTCCCGTGAAGACTTGTTGTAATAACCTTATGCAATAATCACTTACTCTGCCCCGGCTTCTCGGAGCAAACGCATGACTCACCAAGGCCTCGCCTCGGGGTCATATCAACACATCATCGTGACTTCTCACGATTTTCCCATAGTCCAAGTCACCATATTATTTCTCACATTTTAATTATCACACAAGTTATTAGCAGGTCTATCCTCCATTTCAACCAAGATCCGATAGTGTGACCTACTATGAACTTTTGCCCATGACCGAGGACGCGGCTATCGATAGATTAAATACACACTCTCTGCAGAGGTAGCACACTTTACCCACACCACGGAACCCTGGACTCGCACTCCCATATGTGCGGACCAAGCGTTCTGTCAAAACCAAGCTACTGCCGTGACACTCTCTCGGTCACTCCGACCAACACCCCCTCGGGGTCCAGTCTTGGGTGGCCCCGTGTCTACCAAAGACACCAACGGCCACCATCATGGCAAAACGGTCCCAAACGGGTACAAGGTACCATAAAAACAAAAACGAGCACACAAGGTTATGTCCACCTACCTAATCAGGGTAGCGCGTGCCCATAACCTTCCCTCGCGGGAGGCACCAGTGAGAGGCATGACAATAGACCCAGCTAGGACCTTCCTGATACGTCTCCAACATACGTATAATTTTTGATTGCTCCATGCTATATTATCTTCTGTTTTGGACATTATTGGGCCTTATTATTCACTTTTATATTGTTTTTGGGACTAACCTATTAACCGGAGGCCCAGCCCAGAATTGCTGTTTTTGCCTATTTCAGAGTTTCATAGAAAAAGAATATCAAACGGAGTCCAAACGGAATGAAACCTTCGAGAACATGATTTTCGGAACGAACATGATCTAGCAGACCTGGACCCTACGTCAAGCAACAAACAGGGAAGCCACGAGGTAGGGGGGCGCACCTACCCCCCAGGCACGCCCTCCACCCTCGTGGCCCCCTGTTGCTCCACCGACGTACTCCTTCCTACTATATATACCTACGTACCCCCAAAGTACCAGATACGGAGCCAAAACCCTAATTCCACCGCCGTAACTTTCTGTATCTAGGAGATCCCATCTTGGGGCCTGTTCCGGAGCTCCGCCGGAGGGGCATCGATCATGGAGGGCTTCTACATCAACACCATAGCCTCTCCGATAAAGTGTGAGTAGTTTACTTCAGACCTTTGGGTCCATAGTTATTAGCTAGATGGCTTCTTCTCTCTTTTTGGATCTCAATACAAAGTTCTCCCCCTCTCTTGTGGAGATCTATTCAATGTAATCTTCTTTTGCGCTGTGTTTGTTGAGACCGATGAATTGTGGGTTTATGATTAAGTTTATCTATGAACAATATTTGAATCTTATCTGAATTCTTTTATGTATGATTGGTTATCTTTGCAAGTCTCTTTGAATTATCAGTTTGGTTTGGCCTACTAGATTGATATTTCTTGCAATGGGAGAAGTGCTTAGCTTTGGGTTCAATCTTGCGGTGTCCTTTCCCAGTGACAGTAGGGCAAGCAAGGCACGTATTGTATTGTTGCCATCTAGGATAACAAGATAGGGTTTATATCATATTGCATGAGTTTATCCCTCTACATCATGTTATCTTGCTTAAAGCGTTACTCTGTTCTTATGAACTTAATACTCTAGATGCATGCTGGATAGCGGTCGATGTGTGGAGTAATAGTAGTAGATGCAGGCAGGAGTCGGTCTACTTGTCTCAGACGTGATGCCTATATACATGATCATACCTAGATATTCTCATAACTATGCTCAATTCTGTCAATTGCTCAATAGTAATTTGTTCACCCACCGTAAAATACTTGTGCTCTTGAGAGAAGCCACTAGTGAAACCTATGGCCCCGGGGTCTATCTTCCATCATATCAATCTTCCAACACTTAGTTATTTTCATTGCATTTTATTTTACTTTGCATCTTTATCATAAAAATACCAAAAATATTATCTTATCATATCTATCAGATCTCACTCTCGTAAGTGACCGTGTAGGGATTGATAACCCCTTATCGTGTTGGTTGCGAGAATTTATTTGTTTTGTGTAGGTGCGAGGGACTCGCGTGTAGCCTCCTACTGGATTGATACCTTGGTTCTCAAAAACTGAGGGAAATACTTATGCTACTTTGCTGCATCACCCTTTCCTCTTCAAGGGAAAACCAACGCAGTGCTCAAGAGGTAGCAAGAAGGATTTCTGGCACCGTTGCCGGGGAGGTCTACGCAAAAGTCAACATACCAAGTCCCTTATCTCCTGCATTACATTATTTTCCATTTGCCTCTCGCTTTCCTCTCCCCCACTTCACCCTTGCCGTTTTATTCGCCCTCTCTTTCTCTATTTGCCTCTTTTTTTGCCCGTTCCTCGTTTGCTTGTGTGTTGGATTGCTTGCTTGTCACGATGGCTCAAGATAACACTAAATTGTGTGATTTTACCAATAACAACAACAATGATTTTATTAGCACTCCGATTGCTCCTCTTACCGATGCTGAATCTTGTGAAATTAACGCTGCCTTGCTGAATCTTGTCATGAAAGATCCGTTTTCCGGCCTTCCTAGTGAAGATGCCGCTACCCATCTAAATAGCTTCGTTGATTTGTGTGATATGCAAAATAAGAAAGACGTGGACAATGATATTGTTAAATTGAAGCTATTTCCTTTTTCGCTTAGAGATCGTGCTAAAGCTTGGTTTTTTGTGTTTTCCTAAAAATAGTATTGATTCTTGGAATAAGTGCAAAGATGCTTTTATCTCTAAGTATTTTCCTCCCGCTAAGATCATCTCTTTTAGAAATGACATTATGAATTTTAAGCAACTTGATCATGAACATGTTGCACAAGCTTGGGAGAGTACGAAATTAATGATACGTAATTGCCCAACACATGGTTTGAATTTGTGGATGATTATACAAATTTTTTATGCCGGATTGAATTTTGCTTCTAGAAATCGTTTAGATTCGGCCATGGGAGACACTTTTATGGAAATCACTTTAGGAGAAGCTACTAAACTCCTAGATAATATTATGGTTAATTATTCTCAATGGCACACTAAAAGATCTACTAATAAAAAAGTGCATGCGATAGAAGAAATTAATGTGTTGAGTGGAAATTTGGATGAACTTATGAAATTATTTGCTACTGAGAGTGTTTCTTCTGATCCTAATGATATGCCTTTGTCTACTTTGATTGAGAATAATAATGAATCTATGGATGTTAATTTTGTTGGTAGAAATAATTTTGGTAACAACGCATATAGAGGAAGCTTTAATCCTAGGCCTTATCCTAGTAATTCCTCTAATAATTATGGTAATTCCTACAACAATTCTTATGGAAATTTTAATAAGATGCCCTCTGAATTTGAGACTAATGTTAAGGAATTTATGAATTCACAAAAGAGTTTCAATGCTTTGCTTGAAGAGAAATTGCTTGAAGTTGATGATTTGGCTAGGAATGTTGATAGAATTTCTCTTGATGTTGATTCTTTAAAACTTAGATCTATTCCTCCTAAGCATGATATCAATGAGTCTCTCAAAGCCATGCGAATTTCCATTGATGAGTGCAAAGAAAGAACCGCTAGGATGCGTGCTAAGAAAGATTCCTTTATAAGAGCGTGTTATTCTAGTTTCCATGATAATAAAGATGAAGATCTAAAAGTTATTGATATGTCCCCTATTAAATCTTTGTTTTGCAATATGAATCTTGATAATGATGGGACTGAATATGATCCACCTTTACCTAGAAGGCGTTCCAAAAATTCGGAGTTTTTAGATCTTGATGCTAAATTTGATGAAAGTGGGATTGAAGAGATCAAAACTCTAGATGTTAATGAATCTACTATTTTGGATTTCAAGGAATTTAATTATGATAGATGCTCTTTGATAGATTGTATTTCCTTGTTGCAATCCGTGATAAATTCTCCCCATGCTTATAGTCGAAATAAAGCTTTTACCAAACATATAGTTGATGCTTTGATGCAATCTTGTGAAGAAAAACTTGAGTTGGAAGTTTCTATCCCTAGAAAACTTTATGATGAGCAGGAACCAACTATTAAAATTAAAATTAAAGATCATGAATGCTATGCTTTGTGTGATTTGGGTGCTAGTGTTTCCACGATTCCAAAGACTTTGTGTGATTTGTTAGGTTTCCGTGATTTTGATGATTGCTCTTTAAACTTGCACCTTGCGGATTCCACTATTAAGAAACCTATGCGAAGAATTAATGATGTTCTTATTGTTGCAAATAGGAACTATTTGCCCGTAGATTTTATTGTTCTTGACATAGATTGCAATCCTTCATGTCCTATTATTCTTGGTAGACCTTTCCTTACAACGATTGGTGCAATTATTGATATGAAGGAAGGAAATATTAGATTCCAATTTCCATTAAGGAAAGGCATGGAACACTTTCATAGAAATAAAATTAAATTACCTTATGAATCTATTATGAGAGCCACTTATGGATTTCCTACCAAAGATGGCAATACCTAGATCTATCCTTGCTTTTTATGCGTTAAACGATAGCGCTTGTTGGGAGGTAACCCAATTTTATTTTTATTCCTTGCTTTTTGCTCCTGTTTAGTAATAAATAATTTATCTAGCCTCTGTTTTGGTTGTGTTTTTTGTTTAATTAGTGTTTGTGCCAAGTAGAACCGTTGGGAAGACTTGGGGAAAGTCTTGTTAATCTTGCTGTAAAAAACAGAAACTTTAGCGCTCACGAGAACTGCTGCCATTTTTGTTTGGAAAGTGCTATTTAGTCAATTATTTTTGCAGATGATTAATAGATAAATTCCTCACGTCCATCAATTTATTTTAGAATGTTTGGGGTTCCAGATCTTGCGCTAGCTACAGATTACTACAGACTGTTCTGTTTTTTGACAGATTCTATTTTTCGTGTGTTGTTTGCTTATTTTGATGAATCTATGGCTAGTAAAATAGTTTATAAACCATAGAGAAGTTGGAATACAGTAGGTTTAACACCAATATAAATAAAGAATGAGTTCATTACAGTACCTTGAAGTGGTCTTTTGTTTTCTTTCGCTAACGGAGCTCACGAGATTTTCTGCTTTAAGTTTTGTGTTGTGAAGTTTTTTCAAATTTTGGGTAAGTATTTGATGGATTATGGAACAAGGAGTGGCAAGAGCCTAAGCTTGGGGATGCCCATGGCACCCCCAAGATAATCTAAGGACACCAAAAAGCCAAAGCTTGGGGATGCCTCGGAAGGCATCCCCTCTTTCGTCTACTTCCATCGATAACATTACTTGGAGCTATATTTTTATTCACCACATGATATGTGTTTTGCTTGGAGCGTCTTGTATGATTTGAGTCTTTCCTTTTTAGTTTACCACAATCATCTTTTCTGTACACACCTTTTGAGAGAGACACACATGATTCGGAAATTATTAGAATACTCTATGTGCTTCACTTATATCTTTTGAGTTATATAGTTTTGCTCTAGTACTTCACTTATATCTTTTAGAGCACGGTGGTGGATTTGTTTTATAGAAACTATTGATCTCTCATGATTCACTTAGATTATTTTGAGAGTCTTAAATAGCAAGGTAATTTTCTTAAATAATCCTAATATACGAGGTATTCAAGATTAGTAAAAACTTTCTTATGAGTGTTTTGAATACTAAGAGAAGTTTGATTCTTGATGATTGTTTTGAGATATGGAGGTAGTGATATTAAAGTTGTGCTAGTTGAATAGTTGTGAATTTGAGAAATACTTGTGTTGAAGTTTGCAAGTCCCATAGCATGCACATATGGTAAACGTTATGTAACAAATTTGAAACATGAGGTGTTCTTTGATTGTCCTCCTTATGAGTGGCGGTCGGGGACGAGCGATGGTCTTTTCCTACCAATCTATCCCCCTAGGAGCATGCGCGTAGTGCTTGGTTTTTGATGACTTGTAGATTTTTGAAATAAGTATGTGAGTTCTTTATGACTAATGTTGAGTCCATGGATTATACGCACTATCACCTTTCCATCATTGCTAGCCTCTTCGGTACCGTGCATTGCCCTTTCTCACATTGAGAGTTGGTGCAAACTTTGCCGGTGCATCCAAACCCCGTGATATGATACCCTCTTTCACACATAAACCTCCTTATATCTTCCTCAAAACAGCCACCATACCTACCTATTATGGCATTTCTATAGCCATTCCGAGATATATTGCCATGCAACTTTCCACCATCCCGTTTATCATGACACGTTCATCATTGTCATATTGTTTAGCATGATCATGTAGTTGACATAGTATTTGTGGAAAAGCCACTGTTCATAATTCTTTCATACATGTCACTCTTGGTTCATTGCATATCCCGGGACACTGCCGAAGGCATTCATATAGAGTCATACCTTGTTCTAGTATCGAGTTGTAATCATTGAGTTGTAAATAAATAGAAGTGTGATGATCATCATTTAATAGAGCATTGTCCCAATAAAAAAAGAGAAAGGCCAAATAAAAAAATAAGAAGGCCCAAAAAAAAGCGAAATGAAAAGGGACAATGCTACTATCCTTTTTTCCCACACTTGTGCTTCAAAGTAGCACCATGATCTTCATGATAGAGAGTCTCTTATTTTGTCACTTTCATATACTAGTGGGAATTTTTCATTATAGAACTTGGCTTTTATATTCCAACAATGGGCCTCCTCAAGTGCCCTAGGTCTTCGTGAGCAAGCAAGTTGGATGCACACCCACTACTTTCTTTTGTTGACCTTTCATACATTTATAGCTCTAGTGCATCCATTGCATGGCAATCCCTACTCCTTGCATTAACATTAATCGATGGGCATCTCCATAGCTCATTTATTAGCCTCGTTGATGTGAGACTTTCTCCTTTTTTGTCTTCTCAACATAACTCCCATCATTATTCTCTATTCCACCCATAGTGCTATATCCATGGCTCACGCTCATGTATTGCGTGAAGGTTTATAAAGTTTGAGATTACTAAAGTATGAAATAATTGCCTGGCTTGTCATCGGGGTTGTGCATGATGAGAGCATTCTTGTGTGACGAAAATGGAGCATAAATAAACTATATGATTTTGTAGGGATGAACTTTCTTTGGCCATGTTATTTTGAGAAGACATAATTGCTTAGTTAGTATGCTTGAAGTATTATTATTTCTATGTCAATATTAAACATTTATCTTGAATCTTTTGGATCTGAATATTCATGCCACAATTAAGAAGAATTACATTGAAACTATGCCTAGTAGCATTCCACATCAAAAATTCTGTTTTTATCATTTACCTACTCGAGGACGAGCAGGAATTAAGCTTGGGGATGCTTGATACGTCTCCAACGTATCTATAATTTTTGATTGCTCCATGCTATATTATCTTCTGTTTTGGACATTATTGGGCTTTATTATTCACTTTTATATTATTTTTGGGACTAACCTATTAACCGGAGGCCCAGCCCAGAATTGCTGTTTTTTGCCTATTTCAAAGTTTCGCAGAAAAATAATATCAAACGGAGTCCAAATGGAATGAAACCTTCGGGAATGTGATTTTCGGAACGAACATGATCCAGGAGACTTGGACCCTACGTCAAGCAACCAACAGGGAAGCCACGAAGTAGGGGGGCACGCCTACCCCCCCAGGCATGCCCTCCACCCTCGTGGGCCCCATGTTGCTCCACCGACGTACTCCTTCCTCCTATATATACCTGCGTACCCCCAAACTGCCAAAGACAGAGCCAAAACCCTAATTCCACCGTCGTAACTTTTTGTATCCACGAGATCCCATCTTGGGGCCTGTTCCGGAGCTCCACTGGACAGGGCATCGGTCATGGAGGGCTTCTACATCAACACCATAGCCCCTCCGATGAAGTGTGAGTAGTTTACTTCAGACCTACGGGTCCATAGTTATTAGCTAGATGGCTTCTTCTCTCTTTTTGGATTTCAATACAAAGTTCTCCCCCTCTCTTGTGGAGATCTATTCGATGTAATCTTCTTTTGCGGTGTGTTTGTTGAGACCGTTGAATTGTGGGTTTATGATCAAGTTTATCTATGAACAATATTTGAATCTTCTCTGAATTCTTTTATGTATGATTGGTTGTCTTTGCAAGTCTCTTCGAATTATTAGTTTGGTTTGGCCTACTAGATTGACCTTTCTTGCAATGGGAGAAGTGCTTAGCTTTGGGTTGAATCTTGCGGTGTCCTTTTCCAGTGACAGTAGGGGCAGCAAGGCACGTATTGTATTGTCGCCATCAAGGATAACAAGATGGGGTTTATATCATATTGCATGAGTTTATCCCTCTCCATCATGCCATCTTGCTTAAAACGTTACTCTGTTCTTATGAACTTAATACTCTAGATGCATGCTGGATAGCGGTTGATGTGTGGAGTAATAGTAGTAGACGCAGGCAGCAGTCGGTCTACTTGTCTCGGATGTGATTCCTATATACATGATCATACCTAGACATTCTCATAACTATGCTCAATTCTGTCAATTGCTCAACAGTAATTTGTTCACCCACCGTAAAATACTTATGCTCTTGAGAGAAGCCACTAGTGAAACCTATGGTCCCCGGGTCTGTCTTCCATTATATTAATCTTCCAACACCTAGTTATTTTAATTGCCTTTTATTTTACTTTGCATCTTTATCATAAAAATACCAAAAATATTATCTTATCATATCTATCAGATCTCACACTCGTAAGTGACCGTGTAGGGATTAACAACCCCTTATCGCGTTGGTTCCGAGGATTTATTTGTTTTGTGTAGGTGCGAGGGACTCGTGCATAGCCACCTACTAGATTGATACCTTGGTTGTCAAAAACGGAGGGAAATACTTATGGTACTTTGCTGCATCACCCTTTCCTCTTTAAGGGAAAACCAACACAGTGCTCAAGAGGTAGCACTTCCCATAAGGTAAATGTGGTTGCACTGGAGAAAGCTCGACTAGGGTGGCACTATGATATCCCAGTGATGACGGAGGAGGTTGGTTATTAAGTCATATTATTAACTTCTCCATCATCAAACATCATGCGAGCATTATTAACATGAATGCAACAACTAACATGCAACATACCGATGCGGTAACAAAACATCAAGCATTTGAAAAGAACAATGATAGCATGCGAAACATGGCAATACCAAGTACTAGCAAACTTATCAGTGCAACATAATTATCATAACATCGATACTACTAACATGAAACTAAACTAGACAGAGGCATGATATTATTAGTAACAACATCAAACTAGCATGGCAACTTATTTAATGAAAACTCAAGCATGCACGGAAGATAACAAAATCATATAGCACGAATGAAATAACACTAGCCAGAACAAACAAGAAGCTAGTGCAACTAAACACACACACACACACACACACGAGGTGCAAGCATTGTCAACATGCAAGTTCGGGGCTCATGATAAGAGATTGGCTTTCCCGGGGTTCGAGGAATACTCCGGAAAAAGTGAGGAACGATTGCGAAAAGATTTGCCGGAAACAGTTCTCTCTCGGAGGGGGTTGTTTACGTGCAAGGGCAAAGTGGTCATTTTCATTGTGTGAAAACATAATGAAAATGATACCAACGGAAAGAGTTCGATGAGACGAAGACGTGAGCGTTGGTTTCACCTCAATCGGAGTTACGATTGCGGAGATACGAAGGGTTGAAGTTCAGTGACCTATCGGTGAAATTTTTTCAGCAAACATGCCCCTGGAGGAAAAACTGAACTTGCCTTTGGACTGAATACGTTTTCTGCAGAGAGAAATGTATTTTGAGCCGAAGTGCAAAGTGAATACGCTTTTAGAATAGAGAAAGCGTATTTCAGATCAAAGAGGAAGGAAATACACTTTCGGTTAAAGGGAAGCGTACTCTGGGGAGTATGTCTCCACTTAACCACGTCAGAGGGGGTGGGGCCGGGCGCTTGAGTCGGTGACGTGCGGGTCCCTTGGGTGGGCCCCATCACTTATCCATGTCAGCGTGGTGGGGTCAACGTGGGGCCGGCTCCTGTGTAGCTGACTGGTGGGGACGGCGCACCTCTCTCTCTCTCCTCGCACGCGTGTCCTCTTCCTCCCGATCGAGAACAGGGGCGAAGCGAGGCAGAGCACCGTCGGTGAGGTCCCGGCCGGCTCCGGCCTTCTCCCACCTGGCTGATGGCACCAGCGGGTGCGCAGAGGCCTGCCGCACCAATTCAGAGGGTCAGTCAGCGCCGGGGAGGAGTAGGGAGATGGGGAGGGCGGCGCCATGAGGAGGACAGGGAGGAGGCACAGGCGGCGGTGCTCTTCGGGGCACGGCCCTAGAGTGGCTCCGGCGACGAGCGGGTGGGTGGAGATGCTCTCTGGGAGGAGGGAAACACAATGGAGGGGTCGGGAGGAGGAGGGGAGGGCTGCCGTGCTCGAATTTGAGCGATGGAGGGCGACGACCATGGCGGCCATTGTAACACCCACGATGCAGCTATATCTCCCACGTGTCGTAGCACGACTTAGAGGCATAGCCGCTGTAACGCCCCAAGTCTGGAGCTTCAGGTGCCTTCCATGATTTCCGGGTTTCGTCGTGTGTTTTGTTTGGTTCGTTGCAATCATCATTGGCTCATGTGCATTGCATCATGTCATCATGCCATCATGTCATTTCTTTTCTAACTCAAATAAATAAACCGTATGGATCTTCGGTCCATTTAAACCGAGGGATTTCACATGGCGTTTCTCTTTAAAACATATCCTCTCGATATTTAGAGAGCTATAGTAAATATTCCATTTATTTGGAATTAACCATAACACACTTGCATATTAATTCCTTTGGCCTTTTCTTCTTCAAGTGTTGACTCTCTAACCTTGCCTTATATCCTTTCGTCATTTTCCGGAGCTCCACCTAGAATTTCATCATTTTTTGTCTCTCCAAAAACCTCGTCCCAGTTCAAGCCTATTTGAATTAAATTCAAATGAGTTTGAATTTATATCTTTCAATCTTGTCGTTTCTATTTTTCTTGGGTCAAACTCATTTTTTTGAGTCCGGGGAAATTAACCTCCGGCGCATATTCTTTCCCTAACCTCCCTCTTTCTTTTCTTCCCCTTAATTGTTTTCTTCTAAAGAAAATAGGAAGAGGAGAGAGAGATAGCTCCTGCGAAGCTGGCCCAACCATCCCCGCGGCCCATCTAGGTCGAGCCAGCCTGCTGCAGGCCCACCTGCGGCCTGACCTAGCCGGCCCAAGGCACAGTCGCTACACCATCCCTCTTCTCTCGATCCCCTCCTCCTCACGCCGCCAGGTAGATACCCATCTCCCTGATCCCATCTCCCCTCGATCCCTCTCCTCCTCTCGCTAGTCTTCTGCCGCCGCAACACCCTCTCGCTCACGCCCGATTCCCACGACCCCGACCTCGGCCTCGGCCATGGCGCCGCGCCACCGACCACCAGCAGGACGCCGCTCATGGACGCGCCCGTCCCCGAGCATCGATCTGCCCCTCTGCGCTGCCCCCTTGCAGCGCCCATCTCCTCGAGCTATTTCATCGCCAGCGCGCCCTCGTTGCCCGGTCGTCGGACCTCGCCGGCGCCGTCCATCCCCGCCACTGGCCTGTTGACAGGCATCTCCACCGGCGCCGTCCATCCCCGCCGCCTGGGTATGCCCCTGCCTCGACTCGTTTCTCATAGGAGACGCCGTCCAGCAGCCGGATCAACTCCTCCCTCTGTGCCCTGCATCCCGGAGCCGGCCGCCTCAAGCCCTCGTCCGCGTCTGTGCCCTGCTTCGCGACGAACAGCAGCAGCAACTCCAGCACCGATGCCCCAAGAACCCTGAGTATGACTACGTGGTGATGTGTCAAGTACTTATACCGCCTCTCCGGAATCGCCAAGACCGTCCCGGAAATCGCCAAGTACCTTGACGCCCGATGCATAGAACAACTACCATCGACACTCGAAGACCCCGTGGATGTCAAGTTCCTCGCCGTGACCCTAGACATCTATGAAAACGTGTACCACTACGCCCAAGTTCCACTACAAGATGTACCACTATCGTCGCCGAAGACTGTCAAGTGTACAACTACCGCCGCCGTTGATCTGACAAGAAAACGTGTACCACTACTTCCACGACGTCCCGTGAATGCCTACTTCCTCTACACCGCTTCGAACTCGAACCGCTTCGAGAAATGCACGCTTCAAAGGTATAACCCCAAGACGATCACCCGTGGACCGAATGCATGTGTTGTATGAGATGCTCATGTTTGCACCGTGATCAAGTTGTTGCTTGCGATGCCCCTCTTTTGCCATGCCACCTTCATGTGGGACACCCGGTATCCGGGATCACTCCCCATCTCTTGCGTGTTCCACACATCCGCACACTTCCCCTTTGCATCGGTATCTCAATCAAGTACCGGAACCGTTATTGTTATCGTTGCTGTGGCACCCCTTTTCATTTTTGCCACGATGACAAAATGCTTCAAAATGCCCTTATCAACTTTTAATAAAAAATTGCATAAAACTTGTTCATGTCATCCGCATCATGATAACAACAATTAAAATGTTTAAATTGTTGTTGCACCAAATTGCTAAATGCATATGGGGATTTACCAGATTCGTTATTTGTTATATCCGGCCCCATTTAAATTGTTTTTATGATATAGTTTTGTTATGCTTCACCTCTTGCCATGTTAACCAACATTTAAATTTGTTGAGTACCTAACCGGGAGAGAACTAAATAATTAATGTGGTGTTCCGTCAATACGCAACTAGTTGCATATTGAGCTCCATTTAATTTGTAGGGTTGTTTGTGCATTTTGCCATGCCATGCCACTTTAAACCAGACATGCATCATACTTTCTTGTGCATCATGCCATGTTGATGTGTTGGTTGTTTACTATGTTGTTTGCTTCTTTCCGGTGTTGCTTCTTCGGGTTGGTTCCGATAATGTCGCGTTTGTGAGGACCCGTTCAACTACGTCCGTTTGTCTTCTTCATGGACTCGTTCTTCTTCCTTGCGGGATCTCAGGCAAGATGACCATACCCTCGAAATCACTTCTATCTTTGCTTGCTTAGTTGCTCGCTCTTTTGCTATGCCTATGCTACGATACCTACCACTTACTTATCATGCCTCCCATATTATTGAACCAAGCCTCTAACCCACCTTCTCCTAGCAAACCATTGATTGGCTATGTTACCGCTTTGCTCAGCCCCTCTTATAGCGTTGCTAGTTGCAGGTGAAGTTTGAAGTTTGTTCCCTGTTGGAACATGGAGATGTTGTTCCTTGTTGGAACATGTTTACTTGTTGGGTTATCACAATATATCTTATTTAATTAATGCATCTATATACTTGGTAAAGGGTGGAAGGCTCGGCCTTATGCCTGGTGTTTTGTTCCACTCTTGCCCCCCTAGTTTCTGTCATATCGGTGTTATGTTCCCGGATTTTGCGTCCCTTACGCGGTTGGGCTATAATGGGAACCCCTTGACAGTTCGCCTTAAGCAAAGCTTCTCCAGCAATGCCCAACATTGGTTTTACCATTTGCCACCTAGCCTTTTCTTTCCCTTGAGTCAGCCGGCTCAAGGGTCATCGTTATTTTACCCCCCCCCCCGGGCCAGTGCTCCTCTGAGTGTTGGTCCAAACTAGAGTCCTGTGCAGCGCCCCCTCGGGGAAACTCGAGGTTTGGTTTTAGTTGTATGGAGAGCTCATCTAAGTGTGCCCTGAGAAAGAGATATGTGCAGCTCCTATCGGGGTTTGTCGGCACATTCGGGCGGTGTTGCTGGTTTAGTTTTACCCTGTCGAAATGTCTTGTTGTACCGGGATACCGAGTTTGATCGGAATGTCTTGGGTGGAGGTCTATTCCTTCGTTGACCATAAGAGCTTGGCATGGGCTATGTTGGGACTCCCCTGCAGGGATTTGAACTTCCGAAAGCCGTGCCCACGGTTATGGGCAGATGGGAATTTGTTAACGTCCGGTTGTAGAAAACCTGAAGTTGACCTTGATTAAAATGAATCAACATCATGTGTAACCGTGATGGTCTCTTTCCGGCGGAGTTCGGGAAGTGAACACGGTTGTTGGAGTTATGCTTGATGTAGGTTGCTATAGGATCACTTCTTGATCATAGTTTCTCGATCGTGCTTTGCCTTCTCTTCTCGCTCTCATTTGCGTAAGTTAGCCACCATATATGCTAGTCGCTTCTTGCAGCTCCACCTCATACCTTTACCTTACCCATAAGCTTAAATAGTCTTGATAGCGAGGGTGCGAGATTGCTGAGTCCCTGTGGCTCACAGATACTTCCAAAACCAGCTTGCAGGTGCCGATGAGACAGTGCAGATGACGCAACCAAGCTCAGGAGGAGCTCGATGAAGATCTTGTCCTTTGTGTTGTTTCGTTCTAGTTGATCAGTAGTGGAGCCCAGTTGGGGTCGATCGGGGACCTTTGTCGCATTTGGGGTTCTTCTTTTGTTTTGGTTCCGTAGTCGGACCTTGATTGTATCTGGTTGATGTAATGCTTTATTCATGTAATTGTGTGAAGTGGCGATTGTAAGCCAACTATGTATCTCTTTCCCTTATGTATTACATGGGTTGTGTGAAGATTACCACACTTGCGACATATGCCTTCAATGCGATTATGTCTCTAAGTCGTGCCTCGACACGTGGGAGCTATAGTCTCATCGAGGGCGTTACAGCTGCATAGTAGGCATGTCGCAAGAGGGGTAATCTTTACACATCCCATGTACTGAGTAAGAAAGAGATAAAGAGTTGGCTTACAATCTCCACATCACACAATACATAAATATAGCATTACATCATCCAGATACAATCAAGGTCCGACTACGGAACCAAATAAAGAAAGACAACCCCTAAAGCATAGATCCCCGATCGCCCCAACAGGGTTCCACTACTGATCGTCCGGAAAGGAAACATAGTAACGTCCTGAATCCTCGTCGAACTCCCACTTGAGTTCGGTCGTGTCCCCTGCACTGGCATCATTGGCACCCGCATCTGGTTTTGGAAGTAATCTGTGAGTCACGGGGACTCAGCAATCTCACACCCTCGCGATCAAGACTATTTAAGCTTATGGGTAGGAAAGGTAGTGAGGTGGAGCTGCAGCAAGCAATAGCATATATGGTGGCTAACTTACGCAAATGAGAGCGAGAAGAGAAGAAAAGCACGGTCGATAAACTATATTGATCAAGGTGTGATCCTGAAACTACTTACGTTCAAGCATAACCCGAGACCGTGTTCTCTTCCTGGACTCCGCCGAAAAGAGACCATCACCACTACACACGCAGTTGTTTCATTTTAATTAGATTAAGTGTCAAGTTTTCTACAATCGAACATTAACAAATTCCCATCTGCCCATAACCGCGGGCACGACTTTCGAAAGTTCAAAACCCTGCAGGGGTGTCCCAACTTAGCCCATCACAAGCTCTCACGGCCAACGAAGGGTATTCCTTCTACCAGGAAAACCCGATCAGACTCAGAATCCTGGTTACAAGACATTTCGACAATGGTAAAACAAGACCAGCAAAGCCACCCGGATGTGCCGACAAATCCCGATAGGAGCTGCACATATCTCGTTCTCAGGGCACACCGAATTGTCCAAACTTCCGGTAGGCCAACCCAGAGTTGCCCCTGGTGGCCACCGACGGCTGACAAGTTGGACCAACACTCAAAGGAGCACTGGCCCGGGGGTTTAAAATAAAGATGATCCTTGAGTCCGCGAAACCCAAGAGAAAAAGGCTTAGGTGGAAAATGGTAAAACCAAGGTTGGGCCTTGCTGGAGGAGTTTTATTCAAGGCGAACTGTCAAGGGGTTCCCTTTATAACCCAACCACGTAAGGAATGCAAAATTAAGGAACATAACACCGGTATAACGGAAACTAGGGCGGCAAGAGTGGAACAAAACACCAGGCATAAGGCTGAGCGTTCCACCCTTTACCAAGTATATAGATGCATTAAAGTAAACAAGATATAATAATGATATCGCAACAATAAACATGTTCCAACAAGGAACAAACCCCATCTTCACCTGAAACTAGCAACGCTTTAAGAGAGGCTGAGCAAAGCGGTAACATAGGCAAACGACGGTTTGCTAGGACAAGGTGGGTTAGAGGCTTTACATGGCAATATGCGAGGCATGATATAGCAAGTGGTAGGTATCACGACATAGCAAAACGAGCGAGCAACTAGCAAGCAAAGATAGAAGTGATTTCGAGGGTATGGTCATCTTGCCTGCAAAGTTCTCCGAGTTGACGTAAGCTTTATCCTCGTAAGCATACTCAATGGGTTCCTCGATCACATACTATTCTCCCGGCACTACCCAAATCAAGAACACAAGCAAAGGACCAACAATTGATCACGGTGCAATCCGCAAGCAACATGATGCAAAACATGGCATGATATGCGGGATGTGATATGCAATGCATATGCGTGCTTCGGAAAGGAAATATTGAACTAGGCATCAACTTGGCAAACCAAGAGTGCTGCTGGAAAGACGAGTTGATTTCGGTCGAAATCGATATAAAGATCACCGGAAACGGATGCACGGTTTGCAAATGGCAAGCAAAACAAGAATGGCAGAATTCTGCGATTAACAGCACGATGCTATCTAGAATGCAACAAGAAGCTAAGATACTGCACTCTAACATAGTAACACAACAAATGGCAATGATATACTCAAAATTATTGAAAAAAGATGAACACTGAGCTACGGGTAAATCACACAAGAGAAGGTTCAAGCAAGCATGGAAAAAGTGCAAAATATATCAGCATCACAGATTTAGTGAAAATACTAACATGCCAGGAATTAACATCAGGAAGCAATGTTTAGAGCAAGATAACAACATGCCACAGGAACATATCATGGAAAAACAAGGAATGACATGAATCTACTCAAATCATATAACAAAAGTTCCTTACTGACCATAAGCCAAAAAGGATTAGAAGATATGATGGCACCCATGTAAACATAGCAAGTTTTGCTAACAGATTCAGACTTGGGAGGAAACTGGACATGGCAAAAACAGAATTATGAAGACCAATTTTGCGAGCTCGATTCACTCACCACAAGGCATTGCATGACAAACTAAGCATACTACCTGCAAGAAGACATGATAAAGAAGCTAACCATGACAAGAACAATCTCATAGAATGCATGGATCAACTACAACAACCTTGGCAAAATTGATTAACATGTAAACAATCTGCTAGGAACATTTTATAGCAAAAGTAGAGCAAGATTGAGTCATGCTACGGAACTCCATAAATGCAGACAGTGACATGGATGGATAGAGCATAACCATATGTCCAACTCATCCTTACTGAACATACTCAAAATAAGCATGGATCTCTCTTTAACAACATGAATACATGGCATAAAAATAACAGCAGGGAAATGACTTAGTGAAATTCTAAGTCCCTGAAATCAGCAATATCACGAGAGCTACTTTGCATGCTTGTGCTATTCACCACATTGGTGACAAAAATACATGGCATGCACCCCTTTAAAGATGGCGTGGCATAGCCCAAAACACATGTAGAGCTCATGCTCATATGCAACACACAATAATCATGGCAAAAATGACAAATGCTCAAGATCTACTATGTAACAGCACCTAACATTTTATAGCACTCTTGCAACAGTCATTTGGGCATCAAGATGGACTCAAACAAGCATGACACAATGGAACAAAATGAATAGCACATCCAGATGAACAATTTGATATAGCATTCATGCAAAACGGAGTAGCGAGCGCAAAGTTATGGCATGATGAACAGGGCTTGAAAATGTTAGGGACTTGGGGCAAAAAAAGGGTCAACCTAGGGTTTCTCAGATCTGTATCTGGGCATGGAAGCTGAGGTTCACCGGAGTTGCGGTTCTCATTGGAGCTTGGGGAGGAGGTGGCCGGAGCTTGCCGGACTTGCCGGATCCGCTCGCCGGCGATGAGGAACAGAGCAGGCGGCGGGGCTTCGCGCTGCGGGTGCGGAGCAGGCGGCGGTGCCCCACGGCGGTGTCCGGCACCGGTGATGGAGAGCGGCGATGCAGGGCGGCGAAGGCGGCGGCCGACGGACGCGGGGGCGGCGGCGCTTCGCGCGGGGAGCGGGGCGGCCGCACGCGGGCTCGGGGGCCCGACCCGGGCTAGGGCGGGCCGGTGGCGGTGGGCAGTGGTGCTGCCACGTGGCGGCACGCGGTTGGATGGGCGGCGGTGGCGGACGCGTCCGGCTCCGCCCGGACGTGCCCTGCGGCGGCGGGGATGAAATTAGGTTTTCGGGACCCGGATTTTGGACGGGGAGGACAAATATATAGGTAGAGGGAGCTAGGAGAGTCCAAAAGAGGTGCGGTTTTCAGCCACGCGATTGTGATAGAATGACCGAGAGGATGGAGGTAGTTTGGATGGGTTATTGGGCCACTTTGCAGGGGTGTTGGGCTGCAACACACACGAGGCCTTTACGGTTCCCCGGTTAACCGTTGGAGTATCAAACGGACTCCAAATGGTACGAAACTTGACAGGCGGTCTACCGGTGGTGTACCACGGCCGCTTGGCAAATCTTGGTCTATTCCGAGAAAGTTTAACACCCGCACACGAAAAGAGGCAAAAGGGGACGCTGGAGGACGTAGGAGTGCCGGATTGCAAAACGGACAACGTGGAAAATGCTCGGATACATGAGATGAACACATATGCAAATGAGATGCACATGATGACGTGATATGAAATGCATGACACGAAAAAAATGCAAAACAAAGACAAGAACCCAACCACGAATCTCATAACTTAGAGCCGAAAATGGCAAGAGTCGGAGTACAAATATGGCAAATTACATCCGGGCGTTACAACACTCCACCACTACAAAAGGATCTCGTCCCGAGATCTAGGACTGAATGAACTCTGGATATTTGGAACGGAGGTGGTCCTCGTGTTCCCAGATGGCTTCTCGGCTGAAATGGTGTGACCACTTCACTTTTAGGAATTTGATAGACTTGCTGAGAGTCTTGTGCTCAGTTTCTTCAAGAATAGCAACAGGATGCTCATGATAAGACAGGTCTTCTTGGAGATCAATCTCTTCGAAGTTGATGGTGCCGTCAGGAGTCTTGAAACACTTGCGAAGTTGTGACACGTGAAACACGTCGTGCACATTTGCAAAGTTTGACGGAAGCTCAAGTTGATAGGCGAGGTCGCGTCTTTTGCCATTGATCTTGAAAGGACCCACGTATCTAGGGGCAAGCTTCCCTTTGATACCGAAGCGACGAGTACCTTTCATTGGAGAGACGCGGAGGTAGACATGGTAACCGATCTGGAAAGCCAAGTCACGATGCTTGCTATCATAGTAACTCTTCTGACGCGATTGCACTGCTTTGAGATTTTCACGGATGACTTTGCACATTTCTTCAGCTTCTGTGATTAAGTCATTTCCAAGAAGTTGGCATTCACCAGTCTCTGACCAATTAAGAGGAGTACGTCACTTTCTGCCATAGAGAATCTCGAATGGGGCCTTGCTCGAACTCGCTTGGAAGCTGTTGTTGTAGGAGAACTCGGCATATGGAAGACAATCTTCCCACTTCATACCAAAAGAAATGACACAAGCCCTGAGCATATCTTCAAGGATTTGATTTACTCGCTCGACTTGTCCACTAGTTTGAGGATGGAAGGCTGTGCTGAAGCGAATGTTGGTGCCCATAGCCTTCTGGAAGGAGTCCCAGAACTTAGAAGTAAAGATGCTTCCACGATCTAAAGATATCAACTGCGGAATGCCATGCAGGGAGACAATCCTGGAGGTGTATAGCTCTGTGAACTGAGCTGCTGTGATAGATTCTTTGATAGGAAGAAAATGAGCCACTTTTGTAAGCTTGTCGATGACAACAAAGATAGCATCATTTCCACGTTTGGACTTGGGAAAGCCAGTCATGAAGTCCATCTCAATATGATCAAACTTCCATTCTGGAATGGCAAGAGGTTGGAGGAGACCAGCTGGCCGTTGGTGTTCTGCTTTCACTCTTCTGCAGACATCACATTCATTCACGAACTGAGCAATTTCTCGCTTCATTCGAGTCCACCAATACGACTTCTTGAGGTCATGGTACATCTTTGTACTTCCGGGATGAATAGATAGGAGTGAATTTTGAGCCTCATTCATAATGACTTTACGAAGGTCACCCTTAGGAACCACAATTCGATCCTTGAAGAAAAGAGTATCTTTGTCATCAAGGCGATAGCACTTGTAGTTGGGTTGACTCTTGGCAATCCCATTCTTCACCTTCTTCACCATTCCATTAAGAAGTTGTGCCTCACGAATTTGATCTTCCAAAGTAGGAGAGACTTGGAGTTTGTCAAGAAATCCTTGAGGAACAAATTGGAGATTAAGTTTGCGGAAAGCTTCACAAAGATCCGGTTGGAAGGGCTTGAGAATCAAACTGTTGCAGTAAGCCTTCCTGCTCAAAGCATCTGCAATGACATTGGCCTTGCCTGGAGTATATTCAATACTCGGATTATACTCTTGAATCATTTCAACCCAACGAGTCTGCCCGAGGTTGAGGTTGGGTTGAGTGAAGATGTACTTGAGGCTCTTATGATCAGTGAAGATGTCCACTTTCCTTCCCAACAAGAGATGTCTCCATGTTAAAAGAGCTTGGACAACTACCACCAACTCGAGGTCATGAGTGGGGTAGTTCTTTTCGTTGGGCTTCAACTGGCGAGAGGTATAGGCCACAACTTTCTTCTCTTGCATTAACACAACACCGAGACCTTGCAGGGAAACATCATAGAAAACTTCGAATGGTCTGGATTCATCAGGAGGAGTCAGAACTGGAGCTGTGACTAGCTTCTCTTTCAGGTTGTTGAAAGCGATGTCACATTCAGGCGTCCAGCCATACTTCACATGCTTCTGGAGGAGGTTGGAAAGAGGCTTCGCGATCTTAAAGAAATTCTCAACGAATCTTCAACAATAGCTTTCAAGCCCAAGGAAACTGCGGAGCTGGTTGACATTCTGAGGCGGTTCCCAATTCACGATTGCAGACACCTTCTTAGGATTAACAGCTATGCCCTTGGTGGAGATGATATGGCCAAGGTAGAGAACCTCATCGAGCCAAAACTCGCACTTTGAAAGCTTCGCATAGAATTGATGTTCTCTGAGTTTGTCCAGCACTAATCTCAAATGCTTGGCATGATCCTCTTTGTTCTTGGATAAGACCAAAATATCATCAAGATACACCAAGACGAAATCATTTGTGTAAGGGTTGAAGATGAAGTTCATCATGCGAGAGAATGTTGGAGGAGCGTTGACATGGCCGAAAGACATGACAATATATTCATAAGAACCATAGCTTGTTCTGAATGCTGTCTTGGGGATATCTTGTTCACGAATGAGAATCTGATGATAACCCATACGAAGGTCAAGCTTGGAGAATACTTGGGCACCTTTGAGTTGCTCGAAAAGCTCATTGATGTTGGGAAGTGGGCACTTATTCTTTATGGTCTTCTTGTTCAATGGGCGGTAGTCGACACAAAGTCGGTCCGTGCCATCTTTCTTCTTGACAAAAAGAACACCACAACCCCATGGAGAAGAACTTGGTCAGATCAGACCCATACGCTCTTGTTCATCAAGCTGTTTCTTCAGCTCCTTCAACTCTTCTAGTCCAAGCTTGTAAGGACGTTTGCAAACATGTTCCGTGCCAGGCTCAAGATCGATGACGAATACAACTAGCCGGTGAGGAGGCATTCCTGGAAGCTCTTCTAGAAAGACGTCTTGATATTCACAAATGACTGGAATCTGAGAGATGGCATTCAGCTCGCCCTTCTCAATTAGAGAAAACAGTCGAATGGTATCATCATGAGTGGCATAGATGATCACATCCTCAGATGAGTGTGTCAATTGAATCTGCCTGGCAGTACAATCAAACTGAGCCTTGTGCTTAGAAAGCCAGTCCATGCCGAGAATTAGATCAATATCCGAGTTACCACGAACAATTGGAGAAGACAGAACTTATAGTCGCCCATCTTGATAGAAACATCTGGAACCATGTAGCTTGCGTGCAAGCATTTACCCGGTGAGACAACTGCTAATGGACTAGGCAAATCTTGGAAAACCCACTCATGCTTAGATGCAAATGGTCTTGAGATGAACCTAAGTGATGCACCAGTGTCAAAAAGAACTTTTGCAGGAATATCATTAACAGGAAGATTACCCAAGATCACTTCTGAAGAGTCCTCTCCCTGAGCTGCATTCATCATGTTGACCTTTGCAATCATGGGATTATGCTTGACCACTTCATTGCTGGCAGATTTCACAGGAGGAGGAGGCGGAAGGCGCCTCTGGTTGAAACATTTGTTTGCATAGTGCCCTTTCTGCTGACACTTGTTGCACGTAACCTCTAAGAGTGGCCGGTGATACGGAGCACTTGACCTTGGAGCATGAGACGAAGCTTTGTTCTGATAGCCTAGGTTGGGTGGGTGGGAAGATCCATTGCCACCTTTACTCTTCTGCTGATAAGGCTGACGGAACAGAGGAGGAGGAGGCAACCCAAACTTTTGCTGCTTAGCTGCCACTTGAGTTGAAGAAGGAGTTGTATGCCTGAATCTCTTCTTGGAAGCATCTCACTTGATCTGAGCAGCTTCTTGCTTTAGTACCATGTTGTAGAATTCATCATACTTGGTCGGCTCAAAAAGCACAAGAGCTAATTGCAGATCTTCTCTGAGGCCACCTCTGAATTGATAAATCATGCTCTTCTTGTCAGGGACATCTTGTTTGGTGTAGCGAGCGAGCCTCTGAAATAGGATGTTGTATTGGTAAACAGACATACTTCCTTGCTTCAGATTGAGGAACTCCTCACGCTTACTCTCAGCAACACTTTGAGGAATGTGGTAGCTTTGAAGTCTCGGCGGAAATCATCCCAGGTAGTCACACGACCTCCTCTGGAATCTTTGTATTGTTGGTACCACTCAGCTGCTTGGTCTTTGAGTTGGAACGAAGCAAACTTGACAAAGTCCTCACGCCTGACATTGCTACACTCAAAATGTTTGCAGATATCCACGAGCCAATCGTCAGCGTCTGTAGCCTCGACACAGTTACTGAAGGACTTCAGCTGGTTTGCGAGGAACTGATTGAGGGTAGCAAACTAAGCTTGATTGTTGCCTTGGCCTTGATTTCCTTAGTTGCGCTCTTGCAAGAGTTGCAAAATCATCTGCGTGTTGGCGTTGGTGGCGGCCATGACAGCTTGCCATGCCTCCGGAGGTGGAGGTGGTGGCGGAGGTTCCGGATTCTGACGCGTTGGAGGAGCCATCCTGAAGAGGGTGACATCCGTTACCATCTTGAAAGACATATATTCAAGCTGAATCAATGAATCAAAATTGCAACATATAGCCTTAACATCCGAACAAGAATGAATGAATGAATGTCACACCCTAGCTAGTCCATGCATTAGAGTGTGCATCATGTTTACTTTCATCAGAAACTTGAAATGGGGAAGGCAGAACCCCGAGCACCCCTTTTGAAATCAACTAGGGTTTACTAAAAATAATTTCAATGAACCTTAAATGCCCTTCTAAAATGTTCACCCTCTTTAACTTGGGATAGAACCTCTGGAAAAATTGGTGCACAATTTTCTAGGTCAACAGAAGGTCATTGATTTAAATCATAAATATTTGAATTTGGGCATTTTAATGCTATAAAATAATTCAAATGCTCAAATAATTCTGGAAATAAATGTTTGCTGTTAGGAATAACTCCAACAGAGCCCACAATTATTTTCAGGATTTTAGTAAGTGCCTAAGTATTTTAAATAAAGCCCTAAAGCTACAGAAAAATAGAAAAGGAAAACAACATCAAAAAAAAAGAGAAAGAAGCCCACCTGGGCCTTACCTGGCTCGGCCCAGCCTACTGGCTCGGCCAGTCACCCCCTACCTCGCGCCAGGAGGCAGGGGTGCGTGCTCGCCGTGCGACGGCCACGCGCCGGCCACCTCCTGCTTCTGCCGACGCTGGGAGGTGCCCAGAGACGCCACGAGACCCCCTCGTCCCCCTCTCGTCCTCTCTCACTCTCCCCTCGTCTCCATCATCCTCTCCCGCGATGGCCGAGCGCGCCCCTCGCCGCCGATCGCCGTAGTCGCCGCCAGAGACCTCCCCTCGCCCCTCCGACGAGCCCATCAGCTCCGCCTCGACTCCCTCGTCCTCCCCACCGAGCCACGCTTCGCCGGAAGCCCTGCAACGCCACCTTCGCCCTCGTCTTCAACCTCGGGAATCCGAGATCGCCAGCGACCGCACCTCTTCTCCAGCCTGTCCCCGAGCCCGCTGAGACCACCGCTGCACTCCCTGTGAGCTCCTGCTTCTTTCCCCGTGCTCGCCCCCTCCATTTCCGTCCCCTAGCTCCGATTTCCACCACGGCCGAAGCTCGCCGACGCCGTGCCTCGTCGCCGTCGTGGCCAGAGCCACCGTGGCTTGAAGCCGGACACACCACCATGCTCAGCGCAATCCCAGGAACCTAACACACCACTCCCCGCGCCTCGCCGTGCCCCGTAGCGTCGGGTTCAACCACGCCCGAACTCCAGCGACCGCCAAGGTTGTCGCCGGCGTTGTTTCCGGCCACCCCGAGCCCAACTACCACCACCAAACGATGCGGCTCGCTCCCCGCATTGCGTAGCACATCTCCGCCATTGTTTTGGTCGCCTCAGGGTGTTTTCCGAAGCCCTCCGCCGTCTCGGGCCTCGCCGGCATCGAGCCGTCGGCGAGTTGACCCAGTTTGACCCCTAGGTGGGCCCGGGTAGACCCCCCTGAGTCTATGACAGATGGGGCCGGCCTGTTAACTAGTTTAGGTTTAGTTTTAATTAATTTTAATTAAGTTAATCACTGACATGTGGGCCCAGGCCCCACCGACAGCTAATTAGTGTTAATCTAATTCTGCTAATTAACTGAGAGGCTAACAGAAGGGGCCCACCAGTCAGGTTTGACCTGGGCTGGTGCCTTTGACCTGCTGAGGTCAGCATGACGCAATGCTGACGCAGTAATTGAATTTCTGGAATTATTTTTATTCAGGAAATTCCAGAAAATAGTTCAAACTTCAAAAATTCATAGAAATTCAACCGTAACTCCAAATGAAATAATTTATATTTGCACATTATCAGAAAAATTCAATCTATCCATCTGTAATGGTTTCATGCATGACAAAACAAGTTTACCTTGCTGTTTAAGCAGAATAAGGTAATGCACTATAAATGCCATGTTTAATGAGCTAATATTTGAATCTTTGATTCAAATGAGTTCATTCCTTCCTATTTTAGCTTGCATTAGGCCAAGACACAATCATATTGCCATGTCATAGCATGCATCATATTGTTGCATATCGTCATGTGTTGATTGTGTTCCAATGTGTTCTCCGTGGTAGGTTCTGCGTCCGAGGATATTCACGAGTATCCAACTGAAGGGCAGTATCCCGCTACCACTCCATCAAGCAAGCATCCATTGATCATTCCAATACAAACCCATGTTCTCGCTTCTGCTCTTGTTTACTGCATTAAGACAACGCGATTCAAACTGCTGTGTGCTACGATAGTTGAACCCTTATCCTCTGCATGACCTGTCATTGCCACAGTAACTAGATGAAACCCACTAGCATGTGTAGGAGTTGATTGAGCCATGTTTGTGATTCCTACCTTGCTATGCCTGCTATGCTTAGAGTTGTGCCAAGTCTGGTTCATCTGGGTGATGGGCTAGAGTGAAATGATTATGTCGGTAATATGAGGGATGTGTTGAACATGTTTTGGTAAAGGTATTGATGAGAGGCCATGTAGGAGTACATGGTGGGTTGTTTCATTGAGGCCGTCCCTAAGAACTGAGATCTGTATGCGTGTTTTAAGATTCAGCTACTACCACACATTGGGCCCTGAAATATGACCCCGCTCGACTTACTGACCCCTCTCGCCTCTGTCCAGGAGTTGCAACTAGTCTCTGGTGTTTGTAGGACATGTGTTGGCGGCCGTGCGTAGCGCTGACCCTAGGGGTGGGCTATGTTGCGGTAGATACATCGTGGCACGGTGTACCGAGTCACCCGTTTGGTGTCTCGGGAACCCTGTTCACATCGTTTGGGGCCGTTGAGGACACCCCGGCCAGATTTCATTGCGGATGGAACCTGAATAGGCGATAAACCTGGACTAGAGACTTGTGAGGTTAGTCAGGTCGTGGTCTACACCCACGTCGGTTTTCGCTTGAAGTCTGCCGAGCACATGTCGTGTGCAGACGCTAAGTGCTGGAAACATGTGTGATGAAGTACACCCTTGTAGGGTATAAAACTATTCGAATAGCCGCGTCCTCTGTAAAGGACTACTTGGTTGCATATACAGTTCATAGACAAGTTAATGGATACTACTAAAAGACTCAAGATAAGTGTGAGTACCGAGGATGGCCCTCTCGCCGGATGACGAGGGAGGATCCCTGGTGGAGTATTGTGTTGCTGACTAGTGGACTCGTGTGCGAAAACTATTTTACTAGAGAGGTTCCGTAGGATAGCTTAGCCAAGAGTCAAAGCTGGCTTGCTGCATAACCCCGCCACCTTCTTGAGAATAAGCATGTATAGTAGGTTCTGATGTAAGACTTGCTGAGTACCTTTGTACTCATGTTTGCTTATTTATTGTTTTCAGACGACAACACTGCCCCCTCCGATGGGTTTTATGTAGACCTTGACGTCGATGAGTGACTAGCCACCCAGGTGGTGATCCTGGCCATGGAGGGCCCTATGTAGATAGAGAGGCTTCGAAAAGCCTTCTTTCTTTTTAGAGTCTGTACTCAGACTAGTTGCTTCCGCATGTGCTTGTATGATTGTATGACTTGAGTGTTGGGTCATGTGACCCCTATCTGTATGACATGTTATGTATGGCTCTCTGGAGCCTTTAAATAAAGTACTTGGATTGTAGAGTTTTGTTGTGGTGCCATGTTGTATGTACTCATATCGGGCATATTGTGTGTATGATTGAAATGCTTGGTATGAGTGGGATCCGACAATCTAGTTGCTTATCCTTGGCAGCCTTTCTTATGGGGAAATGTAGTCTAGTGCTCCTCGAGCCATAGTAGTCCGCTACAGCCCGGTTCACCGGAGTCCTGCTAGCCCAGCACTACTGCTCAGGACACTTGACTGGCCGACATGTGATTCACTTCATTCCTATGTCTGTCCCTTCGGGGAAATGTCACGCGGTGACTTCCGGAGTCCTGCCTAGCCTGCTACAGCCCGGGTTCCCCGGAGTCCTGTTAGCCCAGTGCTACAGCCCGGAATCACTCGTTGATGACCGACATGCTCGATGTGATTCATGTATGCCTATCTCCATAGGTTTGTGCCGTTTTGGGTTCACGACTAGCCATGTCGGCCCGGGTTCTCTGTCATATGGATGCTAGCGACACTATCATATACGTGAGCCAAAAGGCACAAACGGTCCCGGGCCATGGTAAGGCGACGCCCGTGGGATACCGTGCGAAAGGCCGCAAAGTGATATGAGGTGTTACCGGCTAGATCGATGTGATTTGGAATCAGGGTCCTGACAGCGTTGGCATCAGAGCCGGACTGCCTGTAGGTTCGTTGAGCCAAACTGGTCGATGTCGAGTCTAGAAATGCTTTAGTTATATGTAGGGGAATTGATTGTGGGAGGGAACGTAAGGTTCTTTTACTCCTTTACCTTATGCCCTCTGATCTGAGTCATTCTCTTCTCATTCAACGTGGGTTAAGGACTAGGCTCTCTTCTTCTATCAGGTTCACGTGTTACTAATCCGTAGTAGCTTATAGGATTATTGTTACAAGTCCCAGTTCAGTTTCTACTATTTTTAGTATGTTGCTATTTGAATCAGAACCTTGATATGATGTTGTTGAGCGGTATTGTGAACTATTGTGGATGTCTCAAATCTTTTTCTGAGCATCTACAGCCGTTATGCTGTCCAATTTTCCCTAGAAATTCTAATGTCTTTGCATTGTGGTTGTGCTTTCAGATGGCCAACCGTGTTCATAACCAAGTGGTTCACCTGACCAGGTGCCTCGACGTGCCCGGTCATACTGCTATGTTAGTCCGGGACATGATCGAGACGGGTTACCGTTGGTATCCCAAATACACCGTCGAAGAGCAGTTCCGCGACTTTAATCAAAGCCAGTATTTCTGCACCGTCAGGATATTTCCTTCTTATCCTGGATCTACCGAGCCCCTTCACTATTCCTATGGACTCGGGGTTACTGTTGAGATGGCTATGCAGGACGCTGCCTATTCCATGATGACCATCATGCGAGTCCGGACTGGCCTGCTTCGGAACACTGATTTCCGTTACATGCCAGCTTCACTTCCGGGAGCGCAAGGGTATCTTCAGGCTATCTATGCTGACTCCACTCAGGAGGATTCATTAACTCGTACCACTGCTGAGATGCTCGAAGATAAGGACCGAGAGAATCGGGCCTTGAGGTTGGAGCTTTTTAATACTCGTGCTGATCATTGGGCCACATTGACTCGGTTTGCACCTGTGGTGCAAGCTGGATGTATGGATACAAGGGATCTGTATCTTGTGAGGTCTGCTTTGCCAGACATGGTGGATTGGCATGATGTGGGAGGCATCACCCCACCCCGTGGTCCCCGCAGGCCACCGTTTGTTGGTCCAAGACCCCATCCTAGCCCCTATGGTCCACAGGCTCCTCAGGACCTTCTGTTCCCGGATGGTCACGTTGAACTTCCAGGCTATGGAGGTGACTTCTATGCGGACTACTACGGAGCTGTCTGAGTTAGTAGTAGTACCACTAGTATTGTAGTAGTTGTATCTCCATTGTCCTGCGTGACTTGTGGAATATGACTTTGCGTGTAATTGATTCCGGAGGTGTAGACAAATAATGTATAGGAGCTTGGAATGCCTCCGATGAGATGTAACGTCTTTCATCATAGTTGTACTGTAGCCTGGGCTTATACTAAACTATGTATGATGTGTATGACCGTTGGTATATATATGCAGTTTTATATTACCATGACATACGAATGAACATCTCTGCATTCCGTGTTATCCATTATATTCTGCACTTCCTTGCTAAGTTTGAGCCATCCTTGTCTAAATTGTTGTCTTGTTTTCTCCTAGGATGGTCAACACCCGCAACAATCCTGCTGCCCCGGAGCAGGGGGAAGCCAGTGCTACTAGAGGTGAAAATCTGCCTCACCCGCCTTCTCTAGCCAAAGTAATGCTGGAGGCGGAAAGAAACAAGCATGAGACCAACTGCCTGCTGGAGCGGATTGAGCAGAACACTGCACGCCACCCGCGAAATGACTTGGTGTCAATCAATGAATTTATCAAGCTGTACCCACCAAAGTTTAATCATTCCATCGAGCCCCTCGACGCGGATGACTGGCTTCGCAGCATCACCCACAAGCTACGTTCTGCCAACGTAGCCGAAGCCGACAAGGTTACCTATGCTGCCTATCACCTCGAAGGCCCTGCTAGCCATTGGTGGGAAAACTTCGAAGCTATGCGCCCGGTCGGTCAAATCACTACTTGGCCTGAATTCAGTGAGGCTTTCCGTGAGCATCACATTCCGGAAGGTCTCATGGATCGCAAGAGGGAGGAGTTCTGCAACTTCACCCAAGGGAGACTGACTGTGGATGCTTACAGTCGTGAATTTGGGAACCTGGAACGTTATGCCCCTGAAGAGGTATCGACTGACGCTAAGAAGCAGGCAAGGTTCCGCAAGGGACTTAGCCTTGAGCTTTGCCGCGATCTCCGTTTGCATGAGTGCACATCCTTTCAGAAGTTGGTCAACAAAGCCATCAGTGCTGAGACATGCCAGACTGATTATGACGCTTCACGCAAGCACTCCCGTGATTTTGGCTCTTCATCCGGCTCTGGAGCTCAGAAGCGCCGGGTGTGGATTCCAAGCACGGCACTGCCACCCAGGTTCACCCCGAGGCCATCCTTTGAGGCGCCTCATCCCTACTAGCAATTTGCACCGCCCAAGCCCTATGGTGGCCCCGCTGCTAATGCTGCTCC
Source organism: Triticum monococcum (assembly GCA_034509565.1). NCBI lineage: Eukaryota > Viridiplantae > Streptophyta > Magnoliopsida > Poales > Poaceae > Triticum > Triticum monococcum. Next base: position 208,061,980 of record CM067847.1, on the reverse strand, counting down.
ACGCCCCAATGTGGTGACATGCTTTAAGTGTGGAGAGCCGGGTCATTATAGCCGAGAGTGTCCCCAGAACAACAACCCCAATCAAACTGGAAAGTCCGTTGGCCGTGGTAAGCCAGCGGGAAAGACTTTCTACGCCAAGCCGGCCACCACTACACGTGGCCATGTCAATTATGTTTCAGCCGAGGAGGCACATGAGGATCCTAACGTCGTCCTTGGTACGCTCCTTGTTAACTGCCATCCGGCATCTGTTCTTTTCGATACTGGAGCATCTCATTCATTCATATCGGAGAACTATGCTCGATTGCATAACACGACATTCTGTGACATGCCCACTTCCATGGTAATTCAAACTCCGGGTTCCAAATGGCAAACTTCTAGAGTAAGCCATGGGAACGAAATTCTTGTCGATAGACTTGTCTTCCTTGCATCCTTAGTAGCTCTCAAGTCCTCGGATATAAACATCATCTTGGGTATGGACTGGATGTCAGCTCATTATGCTAAGATCGATTGTGCCACTAGAACCGTTCAACTTACTCACCCATCGGGCAAGACAGTTAATGTCTTAACTCGAGTGGCCAAGCGCCAACTTTACTCCCTAAATGCCAATCCCCTTCCAGACCTTGAGGATGTTCCGATAGTCCAAGACTTTCCGGATGTCTTTCCAGAAGAACTGCCAGGTGTTCCACCTGACAGGGATGTTGAGTTTGTGATAGACCTTGTTCCAGGAACCGTTCCAATTTCTAGAAGACCCTATAAGATGGCACCCCTAGAACTAGCCGAGCTTAAGAACCAACTCGATGAGTCCTTGAACAAGGGTTTCATCGGTCCTAGTTCCTCTCCTTGGGCTTGCCCCGTCCTCTTTGTCAAGAAGAAGGATGGAACAGATCGAATGGTTGTGGATTACCGACCCATCAACTTGGTCACCATCAAGAACAAATACCCGCTTCCCAGGATCAACGATCTGTATGATCAGCTCGCTGGATCCTCAGTCTTTTCCAAGATGGATTTGAGGTTGGGTTACCATCAAATCAAAATCAGAAACGGGGACATCCCCAAAATGGCCTTTGTAACTCATTATGGCCAATACGAGTACACCGTTATGTCCTTCGGTTTAACCAATACCCCAGCCACCTTCTCCCGGTTAATGAACTCGGTTTTCATGGAGTACTTGGATAAATTCGTCGTAGTATACCTCGATGACATACTCATCTACTCCAAGAATGAAGAGGAACATGCCGAACATCTAAGGCTGGTATTGATGAAACTTCGAGAGCATCGCCTTTATGCCATATTCTCCAAGTGTGAATTTTGGTTGCCAGAAGTGACCTATCTAGGCCATGTAATCTCTGGTAAGGGTATTGCTGTCAATCCCGAGCGAGTTCAAGCCGTCGTTGATTGGACTGCACCTGAGACGTTCAAGCAAGTTTGGAGCTTCCTTGGCTTAGCGAGCTATTGCCGCCGCTTCGTTGAGAATTTCTCCAAGGTTGCTAAACCTCTAACTGAACTCCTCAAGAAAGATAAAAAGTTCGAGTGGACTCCGCAGTGCGAGTTCAGCTTTCAGGAACTGAAAAGACGCCTGACATCTGCCCCCGTACTGGTACCACCAGATTTCTCCAAGGACTTTATTATCTATTGCGACGCCTCGCGACAAGGACTAGGTTGCTTACTCATGCAAGATCGTCAGGTAATTGCCTATGCTTCACGGCAATTACACCCACATGAGGAAAATTATCCTACACATGATCTAGAGCTTGCAGCTGTAGTCCATGCAGTTAAAACCTGGCGACATTACCTTCTCGGTAATCGTTGCGAGATCTTCACCGATCACCAAAGTTTGAAATATATCTTCACCCAACCAGATTTGAATCTCAGGCAAAGACGTTAGGTCGAGTTGATCTCGGATTACGACTTAGGAATAACTTACACCCCGGGCAAAGCCAATGTCATGGCTGATGCACTAAGTCGTAAGGTCTATTGTAACAACCTGATGTTACAACAAAGTCAACCACTTCTCCATGAGGAATTTCGTAAGCTTAATCTTCACATTGTTCCTCGAGGATTCCTATCCACCCTGGTGGCGAAACCTACCCTTATGGATCAAATCATAGCTGCCCAGAAGCGTGATAAGGGCATATCCCGGATTAAGGAAAACATCGTTAGCAGAGTTGCTAAATGTTTCTCCATGGATGAGCAAGGTGCTGTCTTCTTCGAGAACCGTCTGGTGGTTCCCAAGAAACAACATCTACGCCAGTTGATCCTTAAGGAAGCTCATGAATCCCCTCTCACCATTCATCCCGGTAGTACCAAAATGTATCAAGACCTACGCCAGAGGTTTTGGTGGACTAGGATGAAGAGAGAAATCGCTCAATACATTGCTAATTGCGACGTTTGTCGTCGTGTTAAAGCAGAGCATCAACGGCCTGCTGGCACCCTTCAACCTTTGGCCATTCCCGAGTGGAAATGGGATAAAAACAATATGGATTTCATTACTGGGTTTCCCAGGACCAAGAGAGGGAATAATGCCATCTTCGTCGTGATCGACCGACTTTCCAAGGTAGCCCACTTTCTACCTGTTCGTGAGAGTATCACCGCTAGCCAGCTAGCCGATTTATACATCTCCCGAATAGTGTCTCTTCATGGTGTCCCATTGGAAATTAACTCAGACCGTGGGAGTCTCTTCACCTCTCGATTTTGGGAAAGTTTCCAAAATGCTATGGGAACTCATCTCTCCTTTAGCACCGCCTTCCATCCTCAATCAAGTGGTCAAGTAGAGCGAGTCAATCAAATTCTGGAAGATATGCTCCGAGCTTCTATCATCTTGTTCGGAATGAGTTGGGAGAAATGCCTCCCATTCGCGGAGTTTGCTTATAACAATAGTTATCAAGCTAGCTTGGGCAAAGCTCCTTTCGAAGTTCTCTATGGACAAAAATGTCGAACGGCTCTTAACTGGTCAGAAACCGGGCAAAGACAACTCTTTGGCCCGGATATGATTGAGGAAGCAGAAGAGCAGGTTCGCGCTATTCGTGAGAATTTGAAAACAGCCCAATCTCGTCAAAAGAGTCAATATGACCGCAAACATAAGCCTATGACTTATGAAGTCAACGAGAAGGCTTACCTTCGGGTTACTCCGTTAAATGGAACCCATCGTTTCGGTATCAAAGGCAAATTGGCTCCTCGTTACATTGGACCCTTTCGCATTCTTGCCTAACAAAGAGAAGTTGCCTACCAATTGGAACTACCTCCGCATCTTTCCAGAGTTCACGATGTCTTCCACGTTTTGCAACTCAGGCGTTGCTTCGCGGATCCTATCCGTGGAGTGGACCACGAAACGCTTGATCTACAAGATAACCTCTCTTATCGGGAATATCCCGTTCGTATCCTTGATCAAGCCGAGCGTACCACTTGACGTCATAATATCAAGTTTCTCAAGGTTCAATGGTCACACCATTCTGAGAAAGAAGCCACTTGGGAAAGGGAGGACCGTCTTCGACTTGAGTACCCTACCTTCTTTCCAGAGGATCCTAAATCTCGGGACGAGATTCTTTTGAGTGAGGGTGAGTTGTCACACCCTAGCTAGTCCATGCATTAGAGTGTGCATCATGTTTACTTTCATCAGAAACTTGAAATGGGGAAGGCAGAACCCCCAGCACCCCTTTTGAAATCAACTAGGGTTTACTAAAAATAATTTCAATGAACCTGAAATGCCCTTCTAAAATGTTCACCCTCTTTGCCTTGGGTTAGAACCTCTGGCAAAATTGGTGCACAATTTTCTAGGTCAACAGAAGGTCATTGATTTAAATCATAAATATTTGAATTTGGGCATTTAAATGCTATAAAATAATTCAAATGCTCAAATAATTCTAGAAATAAATGTTTGCTGTAAGGAATAACTCCAACAGAGCCCACAATTATTTTCACGATTTTAGTAAGTGCCTAAGTATTTTAAATAAAGCCCTAAAGCTACAGAAAAATAGAAAAGGAAAACAAAATCAAAAAAAAGAGAAAGAAGCCCACCTGGGCCTTACCTGGCTCGGCCCAGCCTACTGGCTCGGCCAGTCACCCCCTACCTCGCGCCAGGAGGCTGGGGCGCGTGCTCGCCGTGCGTCGGCCATGCGCCGGCCACCTCCTGCTTCTGCCGACGCTGGGAGGCGCCCAGAGACGCCACGAGACCCCCTCATCCCCCTCTTGTCGTCTCTCACTCTCCCCCTCATCTCACTCATCCTCTCCCGCGATGGCCGAGCGCGCCCCTCACCGCCGATCGCCGTAGTTGCCGCCAGAGACCTCCCCTCGCCCCTCCGATGAGCCCATCAGCTCCGCCTCGACTCCCTCGTCCTCCCCACCGAGCCACGCTTCGCCGGAAGCCCTGCAACGCCGCCTTCGCCCTCATCTTCAACCTCGGGCATCCCCGAGCCCGCTGAGACCACCGCTGCACTCCCTGTGAGCTCCTGCTTATTTCCCCGTGCTCGCCCCCTTCGTTTCCGTCCCCTAGCTCCGATTTCCACCACAGCCGAAGCTCGCCGGCGCCGTGCCTCATCGCCATCGTGGCCAGAGCCACCGTGGCTTGAAGCCGGGCACACCACCGTGCTCAGCACAGTCCCAGGAACCTAACGCACCACTCCCCGCGCCTGGCCGTGCCCCGTAGCATCGGGTTCAACCACGCTCGAACTCCGGCGACCGCCAAGGTTGTCGCCGGCGTCGGTTCGGGCCACCCCGAGCCCAACTACCACCACCAAACGATGCGGCTCGCTCCCTGCATCGCGTAGCACATCTCTGCCGTCCTTTTGGTCGCCTAAGGGCATTTTTCGAAGCCCTCCGCCGTCTCGGGCCTCGCCGGCGTCGAGCCGCCGGCGAGTTGACCCAGTTTGACCCCTGGGTGGGCCTGGGTAGACCCCCCTAAGTCTATGACAGGTGGGGCCGGCCTGTTAACTAATTTAGGTTTAGTTTTAATTAATTTTAATTAAGTTAGTCACTGACATGTGGGCCCAGGCCCCACTGACAGCTAATTAGTGTTAATCTAATTCTGCTAATTAACTAAGAGGATGACAAAAGGGGCCCACCAGTCAGGTTTGACCTGGGCTGGCGCCTTTGACCTGCTGAGGTCAGCATGATGCAATGCTGACGCAGTAATTGAATTTCTGGAATTATTTTTATTCAGGAAATTCCAGAAAATAGTTCAAACTTCAAAAATTCATAGAAATTCAACCGTAACTCCAAATGAAATAATTTATATTTGAAAAATTATCAAAAAAATTCAATCTGTCCATCTGTAATGGTTTCATGCATGACAAAACAAGTTTACCTTGCTGTTTAAGCAGAATAAGGTAATGCACTATAAATGCCATGTTTAATGAGCTAATATTTGAATCTTTGATTCAAATGAGTTCATTCCTTCCTATTTTAGCTTGCATTAGGCCAAGACACAATCATATTGCCATGTCATAGCATGCATCATATTGTTGCATAATGTCATGTGTTGATTGTGTTCCGATGTGTTCTTCGTGGTAGGTTGTGCCTCCGAGGATATTCACGAGTATCCAACTGAAGGGCAGTATCCCGCTACCACTCCATCAGGCAAGCATCTATTGATCATTCCGATACAAACCCAGGTTCTCGCTTCTGCTCTAGTTTACTGCATTAAGACAACACGATTCAAACTACTGTGTGCTACGGTAGTTGAACCCTTATCCTCTGCATTACCTGTCATTGCCACAGTAACTAGATGAAACCCACTAGCATGTGTAGGAGTTGATTGAGCCATGTTTTGTGATTCCTACCTTGCTATACCTGCTATGCTTAGAGTTGTGCCAGGTCTGGTTCACCTGGGTGATGGGCTAGAGTGAAATGCTTATGTCAGTAATATGAGGGATGTGTTGAACATGTTTTGGTAAAGGTATCGATGAGAGGCCATGTAGGAGTACATGGTGGGTTGTTTCATTGAGGCTGTCCCTAAGAACTGAGATCTGTATGCGTGATTTAAGATTCAGCTACTACCACACATTGGGCCCCGAAATATGACCCTGCTCGACTTACTGACCCCTCTCGCCTCTGTCTAGGAGTTGCAACTAGTCTCTGGTGTTTGTAGGACATGTGTTGGCGGCCGTGCGTAGCGCTGACCCTAGGGGTGGGCTATGTTGCGGTAGATACACCGTGGCACGGTGTACCGAGTCACCCGTTTGGTGTCTCGGGAACCCTGTTCACATTGTTTGGGGCCGTTGACCACACCCCGGCCGGATTTCCTTGCGGATGGAACCTGAATAGGCGATAAACCTGGACTAGAGACTTGTGAGGTTAGTCAGGTCGTGGTCTACACCCACGTCGGTTTTCGCTTGAAGTCTGCGGAGCACATGTCGTGTGCAGACGCTAAGTGGTGGAAACATGTGTGACGAAGTACACCCCTACAGGGTATAAAACTATTCGAATAGCCGCGTCCGCGGTAAAGGACTACTTGGTTGCATATACAGTTCATAGACAAGTTAATGGATACTACTAAAAGACTCAAGATAAGTGTGGGTACCGAGGATGGCCCTCTCGCAGGATGACGAGGGAGGATCCCCGGTGGAGTATTGTGTTGGTGAGTAGTGGACTCATGTGCGAAAACTATTTTACTAGAGAGGTTCCGTAGGATAGCTTAGCCAAGAGTCAAAGCTGGCTTGCTGCATAACCCCACCACCTTCTTGAGAATAAGCATGTATAGTAGGTTCTGATGTAAGACTTGTTGAGTACCTTTGTACTCATGTTTGCTTATTTATTGTTTTCAGACGACAACACTGCCCCCTCCGATGGGTTTTATGTAGACCTTGATGTCGACGAGTGAGTAGCCACCCAGGTGGTGATCCTGGCCATGGAGGGCCCTATGTAGATAGACAGGCTTCGAAAAGCCTTCTTTCTTTTTAGAGTCTGTACTCAGACTAGTTGCTTCCGCATGTGCTTGTATGATTTTATGACTTGAGTGTCGGGCCAAAGTACTTGGGTTGTAGAGTTTTGTTGTGATGCCATGTTGTATGTACTCATATCGGGCATATTGTGTGTACGATTGAAATGCTTGGTATGAGTGGGATCCGACAATCTAGTTGTTTATCCTTGGCAGCCTTTCTTATGGGGAAATGTAGTCTAGTGCTCCTCGAGCCATAGTAGTCCGCTACAGCCCGGTTCACCGGAGTCCTGCTAGCCCAGCACTACTGCTTAGGACACTTGACTGGCCGGCATGTGATTCACTTTGTTCCTATGTCTGTCCCTTCGGGGAAATGTCACGCGGTGACTTTCGGAGTCCTTCCTAGCCTGCTACAGCCCGGGTTCCCCAGAGTCCTGTTAGCCCAGTGCTACAGCCCGGAATCACTCGTTGATGACGGACATGCTCGATGTGATTCATGTATGCCTGTCTCCATAGGTCTGTGTCGTTTTGGGTTCACGACTAGCCATGTCGGCCCGGGTTCTCTATCATATGGATGCTAGCGACACTATCATATACGTGAGCCAAAAGGCGTAAACGGTCCCGGGCCATGGTAAGGTGACACCCGTGGGATACCGTGCGTGAGGCCGCAAAGTGATATGAGGTGTTACCGGCTAGATCGATGTGATTTGGAATCGGGGTCCTAACAATAAATTCCAAAGTAAATCATCACACTTCCATAAATTGAGAAGCCACTTAGATAGAGATAGATGAATAAAACAACAAGGTCCGGATATGAGCAAATAATTGGTAAGGATTACCCAATCACAATCCAAATATCTGCGGGAAGAAGTACTAGAGCTACATGAATTCCCACCTATGAAAGTCCCGAAACTTCCCGGTTATGCAATCAGGTGTTGGGGATACAGGGGAAGCATAATATCTCACCCAAAACTAGCAAATCCTACATCCCAGCTGTATCCATCCTTCAAACACATAACCAAGAAACCTTCGGAAATCATTTACCTCAACCTTCGAAAGGCATCCATTATACGAGTTATGGCAATACTCTCGAACTCCCGCCCCAGTACTGGGTGGCGTTGAGGTTATCTCACCAACAACTGCATAAAGGAGATTTTCGATGTCGGCGAAAGTCAGGTATTCCAGAACTGCAACGATAAAATTGTGACGACAACACCTCGGAGCTCAACTCCCCGGGACACTGCCACAACCCCTAAATGTCAGGAGGCACCAAGAACAATGTTCTCATCACAAAACCATCGAAATGATTCCAAGATACCCGCGTGATCCTAATTTTTTTAGTGAAATTTGAGAGGAGAAGAGTCAAAACTCTATGTCAGGAGGCCTCACCAGAGCAACGAAGGGACTGAGGAGTAAAAAGAATCCTACTCTCCGATATATATAATCCTATAAGACTCAAAACATTTCTCTAGACTCAACAACGCCAGCGATTCGATCAAGCAGGGGGATCCTAAGTCGGGGAAGGCTCTGATACCAAATTGTAACACCCACGATGTGGCTATATCTCCCACGTGTCGGAGCACGACTTAGAGGCATAACCGCATAGTAGGCATGTTGCAAGAGGGTAATATTTACACATCCCATGTACTGAGTAAGAAAGAGATAAAGAGTTGGCTTACAATCGCCACGTCACACAATACATAAATATAGCATTCCATCATCCAGATAGAGCCAAGGTCCGACTACGGAACCAAATAAAGAAAGAAAACCTCTAATGCATAGATCCCCGATCGCCCCAACTGGGCTCCACTACTGATCGTCCGGAAAGGAAACATAGCAACGTCCTGAATCCTCGTAGAACTCCCACTTGAGTTCGGTCGTGGCCCCTGCACTGGCATCATCGGCACCTGCATCTGGTTTTGGAAGTAATCTGTGAGTCACAGGGACTAAGAAATCTCGCACCCTCACGATCAAGACTATTTAAGCTTATGGGTAGGAAAGGTAGTGAGGTGGAGCTGCAGCAAGCAATAGCATATATGGTGGCTAACTTACGCAAATGAGAGCTAGAAGAGAAGCAAAGCACGGTCGATAAACTATCATGATCAAGAAGTGATCCTGAAACTACTTACGTTCAAGCATAACCTGAGACCGTGTTCTCTTCCTGGACTCCGCCGAAAAGAGACCATCACGACTACACACGTGGTTAATTCATTTTAATTAGATTAAGTGTCAAGTTTTCTACAACCGGACATTAACAACTTCCCATCTGCCCATAATAGCGGGCACGGCTTTCGAAAGTTCAAAACCCGGCAGGGGTGTCCCAACTTATCCCATCACAAGCTCTCACGGCCAACGAAGGATATTCCTTCTTCCAGGAAGACCCGATCAGACTCGGAATCCCGGTTACAAGACATTTCGACAATGGTAAAACAAGAACGGCAAAGCTACCCGGATGTGCCGACAAATCCCGATAGGAGCTGCACATATCTCGTACTCAGGGCACACCGGATTGTCCAAACTTATGGTAGGCCAACCTAGAGTTGCCCCTGGTGGCCACCGGCGGCTGACAAGTTGGACCAACACTCAGAGGAGCACTGGCCCAGGGGTTTAAAATAAAGATGACCCTGGAGTCCACGAAACCCAAGGGAAAAAGGCTTAGGTGGCAAATGGTAAAAGCAAGGTTGGGGCTTGCTGGAGGAGTTTTATTCAAGGCAAACTATCAAGGTGTTCCCATTATAACCCAACCGCGTAAGGAACGCAAAATCAAGGAACATAACACCGGTATAACGGAAACTAGGACGGCAAGAGTGGAACAAAATACCAGGCATAAGGCCGAGCCTTCCACCCTTTACCAAGTATATAGATGCATTAAATTAAACAAGATATAATAATGATATCCCAACAATAAACATGTTCCAACAAGGAACAAACTCCATCTTCACCTGCAACTAGCAACGCTATAAGAGGGGCTGAGCAAAGCGCTAACATAGCCAAACAATGGTTTGCTAGGACAAGGTGGGTTAGAGGCTTGACATGGCAATATGGGAGGCATGATATAGCAAGTGGTAGGTATCACGGCATAGCAAAAAGAGCGAGCAACTAGCAAGCAACGATAGAAGTGATTTCGAGGGTATGGTCATCTTGCCTGCAAAGTTCTCCGAGTTGACGTAAGCTTGATCCTCGTAAGCGTACTCAACGGGTTCCTCGATCACGTACTCATCTCCCGGCTCTACCCAAAGCAAGAACACAAGCAAAGGACCAACAATCAATCACGGTGCAATGCGCAAGCAACATGATGCAAGACATAGCATGATATGCGGGATGTGATATGCAATGCATATGCGTGCTTCAGAAAGGAATGATTGAACCAGACATCAACTTGGAAAACCAAGAGTGTCGCTGGAAAGATGAGTTGATTTTGGTCGAAATCGATATAAAGATCACCGGAAACGGATGCACGGTTTGCAAATGGCAAGCAAAACAAGAATGGCACAATTCTACGATTGACAACACGATGCCATCTAGAATGCAACAGGAAACTAAGCTACTGCACTCTAACATAGCAACAAAACACATGGCATTGATCTGCTCAAAATGCTTGACAAAATATGAACACTGAGCTACGGCTAAATCACACAAGAGCAGGTTCAAGCAAGCATGGAAAAAGTGCGAAAAATATCAGCATCAGGAAGCAATGTTTAGAGCAAGATAACGACATGCTACAGGAACATATCATGGCAAAACAAGTAATGGGATGAATCTACTCAAAGCATATAACAAAAGTCCCTTATTGACCATAAGCCAAAAAGGATCAAAAGATATGATGGCACCCATGTAAACATAGCAAGTTTCGCTAATAGATTCAGACTTTTGAGGAAACTGGACATGGCAAAAACAAAATTATGAAGGCCTCTTTGCGAGCTCGATTCACTCACCACAAGGCATTGCATGACAAACTAAGGGTACTACCAGCAAGAAGACATGATCAAGAAGCTAGCCATGGCAAGAACAATCTCATAGCATGCATGGATCAACTACAACAACCTTGGCAAAATTAATTAACATGTAAACAATCTGCTAGGAACATTTTATAGCAAAAGTAGAGCAAGATTGAGCCATGCAAGGGCACTCCATAAACGCAAACAGGGACATGGATGGATAGAGCATAACCATATGTACAAATCATCCTTACTGAACATACTCAAAAGAAGCATGGATCTCTCTGTAACAACATGAATACATGGCATAAAAATAACAGCAAGGAAATGACTTAGTGAAATTCTAAGTCCCTGAAATCAGCAATATCACGAGAGCTACTTTGCATGGTTGTGCTAGTCACCAAATTGATTACAAAAATACATGGCATACACCCCTGTAAATATGGCATGGCATAGCCCAAAACACATGTAGAGCTCATGCTCATATGCAACACACAATAATCATGGCAAAAATGACAAATGGTCAAGATCTGCTAAGTAACAACACCTAACATTTTATAGCATTCTTGCAACAGTCATTTGGGCATCAAGATGGACTCAAACAAGCATGACACAATGGAACAAAGTGAAGAGCACATCCAGGTGAACAATTTGATATATCATGCATGCAAAACGGAGTAGCGAGCGCAAAGCTATGGCATGATGAATAGGGCTTGAAAATGTTAGGGACTTTGGGAAAAAACGGGTGATGGAGTCCTGGATTAGGGGGTGTTCGGGTAGCCGGACTATACCTTCAGCCGGACTCCAGGACTATGAAGATACAAGATTGAAGACTACGTCCCGTGTCCGGATGGGACTTTCCTTGGTGTGGAAGGCAAGCATGGCGATGTGGATATTCAAGATCTCCTACCATTGTAACCGACTCTATGTAACCCTAACCCTACCAAGTGTCTATATAAACTGGAGGGTTTTAGTCCGTAGGACAACTTCATCAACTCCATAGACAACAATCATACCATAGGCTAGCTTCTAGGGTTTAGCCTCCTTGATCTCGTGGTAGATCTACTCTTGTACTGCCCATATCATCAATATTAATCAAGCAGGACGTAGGGTTTTACCTCCATCAAGAGGGCCTGAACCTGGGTAAAACATCGTGTTCCCTGCCTCCTGTTACCATCCGGCCTAGACGCATAGTTCGGGACCCCCTACCCGAGATCCGCCGGTTTTGACACCAACATTGGTGCTTTCATTGAGAGTTCCTCTGTGTCGTCGCTGTTAGGTCCGATGGCTCCTTTGATCATCAACAACGATGCGGTCCAGGGTGAGACTTTTCTCCCCGGACAGATCTTCGTCTTCGGTGGCTTCGCTCTGCGGGCCAATTCTCTTGGCCACTTGGAGCAGATCGAAAGCTATGCCCCTGGCCATCAAGTCAGGTTTGGAAGCTTAAACTACACGGCTGACATCCGCGGAGACTTGACCTTCGACGGGTTCGAGCCACGGCCAAGCGTGCCGCACTATCTCGAGGGGCATGATCTAGCTCTGCCTCCGGGCAGTGTCCTGGAGGCCGCTCACTCATCGGTTCCGACCTCTAACTCGGAGCCTATTGCGCCAATCGAGGACGAGCGGTTGGACGCCACCTCGGGGGCTGCGATCTCAAAGGCGATCGAGCCGAACGCTAGCCCCGCACTCTGCATGACCCGTGACTCCGAGGATCCGGACTCCTCCAGGGACTCCGAACCCCCCGCGCCCCTGCCGATCGAATCCGATTGGGCGCCGATAATGGAGTTCACCGCCGCAGACATCTTTCAGCACTCGCCATTTGGCGTCATCCTTAATTCTCTTAAATCTCTCTCTTCATCAGGAGAGCCCTGGCCGGATTACGGTCAGCAAGGATGGGATACGGAAGACGAAGAAATTCCAAGCCCACCCACCACCCACTTGGTAGCCACTGTCGACAATTTAAACGACGTGCTCAACTTCGACTCCGGAGACATCGACAGTATAGACGACGATGCAGGAGATACCGACGAACCAACGCCCATAGGGCATTGGACAGCCACCTCATCTCACGATGTGTACATGGTGGATACCCCTAAACGAAGCGACAACGAGGAAAAAGGGGAGGGAACGGGAGATTGACCCCCTGAAAAGCAATCAAAGCATCGGCGTAAATGCCGACCCAAGCCCCGCCTCGATAGAAACCCAGCCATAGAGCAGGACGAGCCGGTAGACAACGAGCAGGCCTTAGAGCAGACGTCCGAACAGGGCAATACGGATAGAGAAACCGAACGCCCCTCCTCCGGCGAAAACGGCATTCCGGACGACCTCACACCGGATAAACATATGGAACAGAAGAATCTCCATGAAGGGCTCGTTGCAACTGCATGCAGCCTAAAAAAGCAGAAGCGGAAGATAAAAATAGCGGAAGATGCACTCCGGATTAGATGGAGCAAAGTAATCAATACCGCAGATAAATACGGCGACAGTCGCCGCACTAAAAGCTATCTGAAAAGAAAGCTACTGCCTGAATTCGACGAAGAGGCCCTAGGGCCCTCGCATTAAAAAATGTGAAAGCCACACGGGCGGATAGACGACCCCATAAACGGCAAGCGGCGCCGCACTCAAATCGGCATGCGACCCACTTAAGGATTCGCATCATGGCCCAGTCAGGTCCATTTATGAGCCAAGAAAGCAAGCTCTCGTAAGCAATGCTATGAAGCCATCATCAGAATCCGGCACACCCAAATACAGGGGCGCCGCACACCCTCTATGTTTCACCGATGAGGTCCTGGACCATGAATTTCCAAAGGGGTTCAAACCCGTAAACATAGAGGCATATGATGGAACAATAGACCCTGGAGTCTGGATAGAGGATTATATCCTCCACATACACATGGCTAGAGGAAATGATCTCCACGCCATAAAATATTTACCCCTTAAGCTTAAAGGGCCAGCCCGGCATTGGCTTAAAAGCCTTCCCAAAAACACAATTGGAAGCTGGGAAGAGCTCGAGGATGCTTTCCGAGCAAACTTTCAAGGGACCTATGTCCGCCCTCCGGATGCAGACGATCTTAGTCACATAACTCAACAACCCGGAGAATCAGCTCGGCAATTCTGGAATAGATTCCTCACTAAAAAGAATCAGATAGTCGACTGTTCGGACGCCGAAGCCTTAGCAGCTTTCAGGCATAACGTCCGAGACGAATGGCTCGCCAGACACCTTGGCCAAGAAAAGCCGAGAACAATGGCCGCACTAACAAACCTCATGACCCGCTTTTGTGCAGGGGAGGACAGCTGGTTGGCAAGGTGCAGCCCCAGCGACCCAAGTACATCCGAAACTAGGGATGGAAATGGAAAACCACAACGCAAGAAGGACCGTCATCGGACTAATGACAAAAGCCGAAGAGCACGACAGTTAATGCCAGATTCAAAGGCTCATGACAAAATCAGGAAAAATCGCCCCCCAGGATAACAGGGACGATCCATCCAACCTAAATAAAATCCTGGACAGGATATGTCAAATACACAGTACTCCCGGGAAGCTTGCTACCATACCCACAGAGACTGTTGGGTTTTCAAACAATCCGGCAGACTCAATGCCGAACACAAGGGGCTCGACACACCAAGCGAAGATGAGGACGAACCCCAAAAGCAGAGTACTAGGAAACAAAAGAACTTCCCACAGGAAGTAAAAACAGTGAACTCACTTCACATAACAAAACGTGCGGCGCCCGTAAAGGTACGCACCACATGGCCCATCCCCAAAGGGTCTGGCCACTGGTTGCCAAAACCGATCATCTTCGGTCAGCTAGATTATTCTAGAAATATCAAAAATGCAGGCTGGACTGCCTTGATACTCGATCCAATAATTGGCGGACTCCAGTTTTCAAATGTACTTATGGACGGCGGCAGTGGACTAAACCTGATATATCAGGATACAATCCAGCACATGAGGATAAACCCAGCAAGAATCCGCCGTAGCAAAACCTCCTTTCAAGGGGTAATACCTGGTCCGGACACCCGTTGTATGGGTTTTCTCCGGCTCGAAGTCATATTCGGCTTTGCCGATAACTTCCGCCGCGAAAAGCTGACCTTCCATATCGTCCCGTTCTCAAGTCGCTATCAAGCACTACTAGGACGCGAAGCTTTCGCTCGCTTTAACGCAATACCGCATTATGCATCTCTTACGCTTAAGATGCCCGGTCCACGAGGCATCATCTCTTTGAAGGGGAAGCACTAAAGTGCGCCTCCCCAAGCGGAGGACTGTGCGGCCGCCTTGACAGCCCCACAGCAAAATGGCCTCACCGGCCAAAAAACTTCAAAATAGGTCATTAAAGACCACGAATGCGGATAGACGAGTTCGGTACAAAATCATCATTGATGCAGGCTTAGTGGCCATATACCCCCACACGAGGGGCTCCATGCATATACAATAAGAGACAATAAAGCTCAATTTTATATATTTTACTTCACACCTTGTTTATTTTAAACTTTTTCGGCACGACCGTTTTCAACTCAGTTCCTCTCTTTCACAGATGAACATCGTGCGACGCCTCTCCAGGATACGGCACAACGGAGACACAGGCGCAGACGTGCAGTAGGGACCCATCCTAAAGGATTCTTTTTAGATTAAGAACCTGCGTAAACCTTTTTTACTGTCTCTTGTTGCTACACATCCCCTGGTTTTTTCTGGTATAACCAAGGAGGAGGCTGGCATCTTGGCATGTGGCCACGTCAGAATTTTCGCACGTACCTGGACACTAGGGGCTTCTTTTTTTAATAATAAAGAGTGTTGTTTCGCCCGCACTCACAAAGACCGAATACCTTAGGGAGTGTTCGGCGTCGCGAGTTTTGGCATTATATGCATCGGCTCCGAATCATGTCTTTGGTCAAATGTTGGGTTGCCCGGCTCCTGAGTTCGGCTACCTTACGTTCCGCTCTATCGGCTAAGGTAGCACCAGGAGAACTACTGCGATTGTGCCCCGGTTCAGCCGGGCGAGCACCTCAGTAGAGAAAGCCGAAAACTGACTGTCATGATGTAGCATGAGACTGGTCAGCCACTCGATGACCTATCGGAATCTATCGGATTCCTCCGTTTTAATGAAGGGCCGTTTCCCGGTCAGGCACATACGCGCCCGAACTCAGATGAGCGCAGTCGCCACCAAGGAGCTACCTAAATAGTCTCACTATCAGGCTCCTATGGCTACGTGAAAGTGTTAAAGCATTATAGTCCAGTTGCCTGGCCCGCTGTGCTATCACCTCCTTTGTAGGACCAAGACGTTGGGTTAAGTGTGAAAATGCGTCTTCTGCGAGCACCCCCGCACTATGTGCGTGGGGGCTGAAGCCAACGACTGCCATCTTTCAGATTTTATATATATATTAAAACGGCCGCATAGGAGGTGTTCCCAATACTTGAAGGCACAAGTATAAAAAGGCCACTACAATTTATCAAAATATTACTTTATAATTACATATGCTATCATAACATAGCATCTTACGAGCACTCCGTCTCTATTACACGAGCGCCTTCAAGGACTTCCTGAAAATAGTGCTCGGAGGGTACTCGGCTTTTGTCCGAATCTCGGGAGGCAACAACGGTGGTATCCATCTCCGCCCAGTATGTCTTAACACGGGCAAGAGCCATCCGTCCGCCCTCTATGCATGCTGACCTCTTCATTGTATTTATACGTGGCACTGCGTCAAGGAATTGCTGCACCAAGTTGAAATAACTCTTCGGCTCCGATCTCCCCGGCCACAGATAACCCATGACGTACTTCATGGCGAGTCCTGATAACCTATTCAATTCGGCCCATTGAGCCACACGATCGTCCACTACCAGTGGATGCTCTGGATTGTGAAACTGCAACCAGAAAAGCTTTTCCACTTCGCGATCCTTCTGATCTTGAAAGTGTTCGGTCGCATCAGCAGCACTCGCTGCCAAGTCTAGATAGGTATCCTTCACACTCCACATTCAGTCCAATGGAGCAAACTTCGGATCGCAAAATTTCCTTCGCAGCATAAAGGGCTTTCCAGCCGCAATCTGTTCGGCCTGACGCAGCTCCTACTTCACAGCTCTCATCGCAGAGCGCGCGTCCATGGCATTGGCAGTGGCCTTCTCTACGTCCGTCTGTTTCGCCTGGTCTTCTTTTTCAAGAAATCTGCAACGGTCTGTAGCGCTTTTTAACTTTTCGGCCATCTCTTCCTTGCTTCAGCAATGGGCAGCCCGTTCGGCTCTCAGCTCTTCAAGGGCTTTCTTGGTGGCCGCATCACTTTCTCTGGCTTGTTCTTTAGCTCGGGCAAGTTCTTCCCTAAGACTCTCCATGGCGGCCGCACCATCTGCGTCAAGCACACACATTGTAAGACAAAGGCCTCAAACTGTTCTTACCTCATGCCGCCTGGGGAATTGCATACCTTGAGCCTCCTTAAGCCGCTTGTTGACAAGCGCGATGTCGGCTTCTGCCACGTCCAGTTGCCACTTTAGTTCGGCAAAATCGTCAGTTCGGCTCGATTCTGGACACCCTGCCTCCTGCATTCAAAGGCGACATCTTAGACCTGGGATTATGATCATCCGCGCGCCGTCCTTTCTTGACGACGCGCAGAGTCTCAGGGGCTACTATCTACACAGGGCGCATCTTATTCATGCGCAACTGCCAAAAGTGTACATTATCTAAATGTGCCTCAAAACCCGTGAGTAAACTTTTGACACCCTCATGCAGTCCGCTCTCTGCGGATGAGATCCTTTCAATCACTATGCCCATCAATGCACGGTGTTCCTCTGAGATACAAGCTCGCCCCAGCAGAATCTTTAGCTCCTCCGACCGAGCACCAGACGGTGTCGGGCTCGTCCCATGACCTCTCTCGAAGGCCGGACGCGGAGAACCTCGGGGGGCCAGATAGCCATCTTCCACCCCTGCCGGATTCGGAGAAACTCTCCGCGACGACACCTCAGGGTCGCCCGCCTTGCTAGGCGGCACGGCAGGGGGAGACGTCCCGCTCTCCATCATCTCCGGAAGAAGATCCCCTGAAGACGAGCTCTGCTGAGAAGGGCTGAGGTCCGAACTACAAGGTAAAGGTTTGGTTAATCTTCTCAGACATAAATCAAGGATTCCCCTCATCCCTCAAAAGGAAAATCTTTCTCTACTTACGGCTCGCTGGAGGGCTGATCCCCTTGAGGGCGTAGTCCGGCCGAGGAACTCCCCGGTGTCGGACCCTCTGACGAGGATTTTCTCCCCCGCTTCGCGGCCATGGTTTCCGGGTCGTCAGAGGCGGCTCTCTTCTTCCCCTTAGGAGAGGAATCGTCGGTTCCTCCCTTCGGAGCAGCCTCCTTCGAGGAGGCCATAGCTTCCTTGTCCTCCCCCTCCGAAGGCATTATCTCCAGCATCCTGACTAGTACGGGATCCGGCCTGGTTTCAGGAAGGGGAGCCGGACACCTGATCAGCTTTGCCTTCACTATCCATTCCTGCTTAAAAGGACGACTCTTTTAGGGGCAAGTTTATGACAATTATACGGATAGAAGGTCCGGGCACAAGGGTGCTTACTTGAGTATCCAGGCAATTGCGGCTTAGGCCTGCGTCCTCGGTCGAATCCGAACACATCTCTTGTGATCTGAAGAACATTTTATACATCTCCGCAGGCGTTGCGCCCATGAAGTTCTGGAGAGCTCGCGGTCCCTCTGGATTAAATTCCGACAGGCGAAGGGGGCGACGTTTGCCTGGCAATATTCGGCGAATCAGCATGACCTGCATCACCTTGACCAGGCTGAGGTCTCCTTCCAAGAGATCTTTAATGTGGCCCTGTAACAAGGGCACGTCTTTGGGCAAACCCCAATCCAACCCTCTGTTGACCCGTGACGCCAGACATGGTGGGGGACCCGAGCAAAAGGCAGGAGGCGCCACCCATTTGGTGCTCCGGGG
This sequence comes from Triticum monococcum, assembly GCA_034509565.1. Taxonomy (NCBI): domain Eukaryota; kingdom Viridiplantae; phylum Streptophyta; class Magnoliopsida; order Poales; family Poaceae; genus Triticum; species Triticum monococcum. The sequence goes on along the minus strand of CM067847.1, from coordinate 208,043,258 downwards.
AGCGGTGATATAAAACCACTCTCGTTGCCACAAGCCTAGCTCCTCTTGAAAAGAGCCCTCGGGCCATGGAGCATCAACATTTTTGCTTATAACAGTGCCTCCGCACTCTACGTGCCGTCCCTTGATCATCTTCGGTTCCACTTTGAAGGTTTTGAGCCATAGTCCGAAGTGAGGGTTAACATGGAGGAACGCTTCGCACACAATGATAAACAAGGAGATATGGAGGATGGACTCCAGAACTAAGTCATGGAATTCCAGCCCGTAATAAAACAGCAGCCCCCTCACAAAGGGATCCATTGGGAAGCCCAACCCCCGAAGGAAGTGAGACATGAACACCACGCTCTCACCGGGCTGGGGACTGGGGATGACCTGCCCTTGAGAAGGCAACCTATGCCAAATTTCGCCGGTCAGGAACTTAGCCTCTCTCAACTTTAGCACGTCTTCCTCCGTGACGGAGGAGGGCATCCATCAGCCTTGAAGGTCGGAACCGGACATTGTCGAAGGTCCGAGGCACCCGAAATCTGGAGCCTAGGGTGTTGGAACTCGAGGCAACGGGCGAACTTGTTGGAGAAAAGATAAGGCCCTGGTCTCTTTTTATAAGAGGCTGAATACCTGGAGCCCTCCCCGTAACCGTTAGGGACTCACCTTTAATCGAGAAAACATGCTAACGGGCTCGATTGGGTTACCCATGTCCGTGTTGATGATAATCCTGTAATAGGGGGGTATGCGATCTCTGCTTCGACAAGACATGCCAAGGAAACCGCCTCGCAAAACACGCTGAGGTGAAAAAGTAAAAACGATTCGAGTACAGGACTTGGCCGTAGTGTGATGGCGCACTGCGGAGTATGTCAGCAGATTGGATTTGTGTTAATATTATTCTCTCTATGGCAATATGTGGAAACTTATTTTGCAGAGCCGGACACTACTCTTGGTGTTAACAATCTTATATGAAGGACTTGGAGGAGGAACCCGCCTTGCAATGCCGAAGACAATTTGCGCGCCGGACTCGTCGTCATTGAAGCCTGGTTCAGGGGCTACTGAGGGAGTCCTGGATTAGGGGGTGTTCGGGTAGCCGGACTATACCTTCAGCCGTACTCCAGGACTATGAAGATACAAGATTGAAGACTACGTCCCGTGTCCGGATGGGACTTTCCTTGGTGTGGAAGGCAAGCTTGGCAATGCGGATATTCAAGATCTCCTACCATTGTAACCGACTCTATGTAACCCTAACCCTACTCGGTGTCTATATAAACCTGAGGGTTTTAGTCCGTAGGACAACTTCATCAACTCCATAGACAACAATCATACCATAGGCTAGCTTCTAGGGTTTAGCCTCCTTGATCTCGTGGTAGATCTACTCTTGTACCACCCATATCATCAATATTAATCAAGCAGGACGTAGGGTTTTACCTCCATCAAGAGGGCCCGAACCTGGGTAAAACATCGTGTTCCCTGCCTCCTGTTACCATCCGGCCTAGACGCATAGTTCGGGACCCCCTACCCAAGATCCGCCGGTTTTGACACCGATAACAGGGTCAACCTAGGGTTTCTCAGATCTGGATCTGGGCATGGAAGCCGAGGTTCGCTGGAGTTGCGGTTCTCGCCGGAGCTTGGGGAGGAGGTGGCCGGAGCTTGCCGGACTTGCCGGATCCACTCGCTGGCGACGAGGAACAAAGGAGGCGGCGGGGCTTCGCGCTGCGGGCGCGGAGCAGGCGGCGGCGGCGGCGGCGGTGCCCCACGGCGGTGTTCGGCGCTGGGGATGGAGAGCGGTGAAACAGGGCGGCGAAGGCGATGGCTGGCGGATGCGGGGGCGGCGGCGCTTCACGCGGGGAGGGGCGGGGCTTCATGCGGGGAGCGGGGTGGCGGCGCGCGGGCTCGGGGGCCCGACTCGGGCTCAGGTGGGCCGGCGGCGGCGGGCGGTGGCGCTGCCACATGGCGGCATGCGGTTGGACGGGCGGTGGTGGCGGACGTGTCCGGCGGCGGCAGGGATGAAATTAGGGTTTCGGGACCCGGATTTTGGACAGGGAGGACAAATATATAGGTAGAGGGAGCTAGGAGAGTCCAAAAGAGGTGCGGTTTTAGGCCACGCGATCGTGATCGAACGACCAAGAGGATAGAGGGGGTTTGGATGGGTTATTGGGCCACTTTGGAGGGGTGTTGGGCTGCAACACACACGAGGCCTTTACGGTTCCCCGGTTAACCGTTGGAGTATCAAACGGACTCCAAATGGCACGAAACTTGACAGGCGGTCTACCGGTGGTGTACCAAGGCCGCTTGGAAATTCTCAGTCCATTCCGAGAAAGTTTAACACCCGCACATGAAAAGAGGCAAAAGGGGACGCCGGAGGATGTAGGAGTGCCGGATTGCAAAATGGACAACAGGGAAAATGCTCGGATGCATGAGACGAACACATATGCAAATGAGATGCACATGATATGAAATGCATGACATGAAAAAAATACAAAACAAAGACAAGAACCCAACAACGAATCTCATAACTTAGAGCCGAAAATGGCACGAGTCGGAGTACAAATATGGAAAATTACATCGGGGCGTTACAACCATGGTGGTCAGGAAGAGCTCGGGAGCTCGGGGAAAAGGCTTGGGGGCTACGAGTGATCTCGGGACAGGCTTAAATAGACGTGGGGAAGGCTCGAGGGGGAGGGGAGGAGGTGACACGCGGCATGCAACGTGTTGTGCGCCGGCGACGCGCACATGCGGCCAAGGGTCACGGGGAACGATGGGAAGGCAACGAGGGAGATGCGGACGACGCGCAGGACCTCATCGAGCTGAGGGGCGCTCGCGGTCGAGAGGAGGAAAGGGACAAGAGCGAGGAAACAACGATGCACGGGCGCGTACTGTGTTCGGCGACGGTGATGGCTCAACGAGGGAGAAGACGAAGGGGGAAATGGGTCAAGGCGCCGACGGCGATGAGGCTAAGCTGGTTGACTAGCTTGGACGAGCCAGAGCCAGCCGGAGATGCGCTACTGTGGCCAACAATGGCTAGACCACCGATTTGGGCCGGCATTGCCCGTGGTCACCACCGACAACGCGCTCTCCCGTCAACTACTTCACGCTAAACCTTGTCCTAAGTGGAGTCCTTCCAAGGCTCATTAAAGATGAGGTGATGGCTCGGGTAGGAGTGAAGGCAGCTCAATTGGAATTAGGAATAAAGCACTTCCTTTGCAAAAATTCCAAAGATGGCACAAACTTGCATTGGATCATGTGCTCAAATTATGATCTTTGGAGCATGGGTTTGGCTGAAAATGGTGAATATATAGCAATTACAAACTCCACAAATTATTAGGGAATTTTCCTTGCTATAAAAATAGTAGCTCATTTGGAAAATGGCAGAAATGCAATATTGGCTTAAAATAGGAAAAGGCAATTTTCCTTATTTAATTATGGCCAATATATTTGCCAGAGCTTGGATTAGGCATAAAGGTCAACTCCACCTTTTCTCATGAATTTAGGAGATGGCTAGCTATGCCTTTGGATTTTATTCCTCAGAAAGGAAAGAAAAGGAATAAATCATAATTCAAAAATATTGCATAAGACTTAGCAATATTTTTGCGTATCCAAGGATTAGAAGGCTAGGAGGGTCTCTGGGAACAGATGGGATGATCAACAGATCAAGGAAAATGATGGCTCCTTTGTAATCACAAAGGCCACATTCAAATTCCAAAAATTTGGAATTAGGGTTTGAGAGGATTTGAGATGATGCAAAAGAGGTCTTGCCCACTGACAAAGACATGAGCAAGGTTTTGAAAGGTTGGAAATGACAAGAATTCTCAGAGTCATCCAGCAAACACAGAAGAAAGATTTTGAAAATGAGTGCCAGGAAGGAATAGCAACTCAAAAATTGATAACCCAATTTTTGGGATGTTACATGCATGTAAAAATTCTTGGTCATTTAGTGTTCATGCATGCATTCCATGAAATAATGCATTGGTAAACAGAGTTTTTTGTGTAGAACGAGACCATTAATTGTGTACTTTATCAGACTACTCCCTCGCTCTCAGTTTACAAGGCGTGCTCGTACCCCTAGGTCATCAATTTGACCAACCTAACACAAGTCATATATTACAAAAAATATACCAATATAAACTTCAGTTGTTCTATTTTCAAACAGTATAATTTTGTGTTATATAGTTTATATTAGGGTGATAAAATGGGCAACCTAGGTATACGCACATGACTTGTAAACTGAAACGGAGGGAGTACAAAAACTATTCTATCGCCTCTATCTTGGTAGGAGTAGGTGAGATTTACGAATTGAGCCCTTTAAACCAGAAGGGAGGTTGCAGTACACCTATAGCTAACGTTCAGAGTATAGTATATGACATGGCAACATAATAATGCACCTAGACCGAGGAACTAGTATCATGCATGCGAAGTAGGCAAAACATTGCTCATTTATAGCCGTCTGAAGTCTCAAAGTGCGCGACCGCATGAGGGAGGTGACAATCGTGGGAGGCCCGATGGTTGATGGAATTAAGCAAAAGTTACATGCACGCGCCGGCATGGCGTGCGAACACACACAAATGCTATACCATCAGGCCTACGATGTGGGTCTAGTAGACATGACACTTAGTGGGTCCCCCATAGTACTCGAGAACTCTTAGGGGCATGCAATTGTTTATCCACCGGACAAGCCACTACCCCATGCCGTTCGCACGCCCTACTTGTCCCCATCTTCTACCATACAACACTTTGCTACCAGTCGTCCTATTCTTTCATATTATAGTAGTTCCACTTCTCCTAACCCGCCTCCAAAATCCATAGCCTCCCAAATCTCCATGACCGGCAGTGAGTATAAGGTTAAAACCATCACCGGCAGTGAGTTCGACGTCATCTACACCCGTAGATCCGTGATGGTGGAAGCATGCCTTGGTCGCTTCCAATACATGTTCCAAAATTCAAAGGATGAGTGGGTGCTGGGCTAAATGTTGAGTACACCATAGTCCTTGAAAAGTTGAAGCTTCTAAAGGAGGAATATAAGAAGAAGCCCGTCATGATCCAGGTTTGCGTACATAATGTGTGCTTGGTCTACCACATATACCATGCCAACGTTAGGTGCCAGAATTTTGAATTCTTCCTCAAGGACAAAAGAGTGAAATTAGTTACTGTAGAATTTAGGAACGACAAGATAATCCTGGGTCAGATAGGCCTTGTTGTAGGCCAGCCATTTGATCTCCAGAAGGAAAGTCTAGTGTCCTCCTCTCAGACTTCAATGACGACCCTGCCAGGAGCCATGATTGATCCTTCGTATGATGAACTAAAGAAACCTCACCCAAAGCTTCATCATGCATGGGAGTCAAAGAAAATAGGTAAATATCTCATCGTGTATGCAACAATGGATGCCTAACTTTGTTTAAATATCTACAACAGTTGGATGAAGAAGCAGCGCCCAATGTCCAGTTCAAACAAAGAGGTATCGATGTAGAGGAGGAGGAAGAGAGACGAGGACAAGGTCGAGGACATGGACGAGGACTCCGAGTAAGGTGGCAGTGTCGTTGCTCATGCTGATTCTACTGTAGTGTCAAGTGGACTAGTTGCTTAGTTTTATTTTACGGGTGTGATGTGCTGAGTGAAGGAAATATGCCCTAGAGGCAATAATAAAGTTGTTATTTATATTTCCTTATATCATGATAAATGTTTATTATTCATGCTAGAATTGTATTAACCGGAAACTTGATACATGTGTGAATACATAGACAAAACAGAGTGTCCCTAGTATGCCTCTACTTGACTAGCTCGTTAGTCAAAGATGGTTAAGTTTCCTAACCATAAACATGTGTTGTCATTTTATGAACGGGATCACATCATTAGAGAATGATGTGATGGACAAGACCCATCCTTTAGCTTAGCATAATGATCGTTAAGTTTTATTGCTATTGCTTTCTTCATGACTTATACATATTCCTTTCACTATGAGATTATGCAACACCCGAATACCTGAGGAACACCTTGTGTGCTATCAAATGTCACAACGTAACTGGGTAATTATAAAGATGCTCTACAGGTGTCTCCGAAGGTGTCTGTTGGCTTGGCATAGATCGAGATTAGGATTTGTCACTCCGAGTATCGGAGAGGTATCTTTGGGCCCTCTCGGTAATGCACATCATAATAAGCCTTGCAATCAATGTGACTAATGAGTTAGTTGCTGGATGATGCATTACGGAACAAGTAAAGAGACTTGCCGGTAACGATATTGAACTAGGTATGAATATACTGACGATCAAATCTCGGGCAAGTAACATACCGATAATAAAGCGAACAACATAGTTGTTATGCGGTTTGACCGATAAAGATCTTCATAGAATATGTAGGAACCAATATGAGCATCCAGTTTCTGCTATTGTTTATTGACCAGAGAGGTGTCTCAGTCATGTCTACATAGTTCTTGAATCCATAGGGTCCGCACACTTAACGTTCGATGATGTTTTGTATTATGAGTTATGTGATTTGATGACAGAAGCTTGTTCGGAGTCCCGGATGAGATCACAGACATGACGAGGAGTCTCGAAATTGTCGAGAGGTAAAGATCGATATATTGGAAGGTTATATTTGGACACGAGAATAGTTCCCAAGTGTTTCGGGTATTTTTCGGAGTACCGAGAGGTTACCGGAACCCCCGGGGAAGTAGTGGGCCTTAATGGGCTTTAGTGGAAAGGAGAGAAGGGCCGCAAGGTGTGGCCACGTGCCCCCCATGGCTTGTCCGAATTGGATTAGGGAGGGGGGAGGTGCCCCCTCCTTCCTCCTTCCTTCTCCCCTCTCCTCTTTCCCTCTCTCCCCCTCTCTTGGAAAGGAAGTGGACTCCAACTAGGATTGGGAATCCTAGTTGGAATCCCCATGGCGCGCGCCCCCTTGGACCAACCACCTCCCCTCCCCCCTTTATATACGTGGGAGGGGGCACCCCGAAGACACATCAAGTCTTCACTTAGCCGTGTGCAGTGCCCCCCTCCATAGTTACACACCTTGGTCATATCGTCCTAGTTCATCATCACCGTCGCCACGCCATCGTGCTGGCGGAACTCTCCCTCCTCCTCAACTAGATCAAGAGATCAAGGGACATCATCGAGCTGAACGTGTGCTGAACGCGGAGGTGCCGTACGTTCGGTCCTAGGCTCGGTTGGACCGCGAAGACATTCGACTACATCAATCACGTTACTAAATGCTTCCGCTTTCGGTCTACGAGGGTACGTGGACACACTCTACCCTCTCATTGCTATGCATCTACTAGATAGATCTTGCGTGATCGTAGGAATTTTTTTGAAATACTACGTCCTCTAACAGTGGCATCCGAGCCAGGTCTATGTGTAGATGTTATATGCACGAGTAGAACACAACAGTGGCATCCGGCCATGCTTCCACTCGGCGGAGGTGCTGCCGGAGTTCGTCGTGTGGTCGGAGAACCTGGCCGGCACCTGGCTTCAGCTCCCGCGCTTCTTCGCCGGCGAACTGCCGGCCACGGGTCCAGGCGGACGGCTGCTGCAGCAAGGCTTCGTGGGTCGCGGTGCAGGTCTCCGTCGTGGGCAACGCAGCCTTGGCCCGCGGTTGGCAAATGTTTGCCCACGCGCGCGGCCTAGGCAGGCGGTGTACCCTCCACTTCAAGTACGACGACAACTCGACCCTCTACATGAGGGTATTCGGGGAAGATGGTCGCCGCGTCGGGTGATGCCCTGAGGATAACGATGGGGGCGAGGTGCTCGGCCTTGGCGACGGTCATGACGAGGGTGAAGGTGGGCCTGTCCTCGGCGCCGGCCGCGGCTCCTCTAGCTACGGCAACTCTTTCTCCGGTGACAGTTGCAGTAGTGGCGGCTATGACCAGCCGCCACATCACCGTGCCCGCTTCGAGGGTGGTAGCGGGTCGTCTCGTCACCGCGCCCCAGTGAAGTGCGAGGAGGGGTCTGGCTGAGTCCAGGAGAGTGCCAAGGGCCCACCCTCACGAACTGCTGCGGGGGCACACGCTGCTTTTGTTTTGTTCTTTCCTTTCTTCCTACATTTAAAAAAGAAACAAGTATGGGGCCCTGTAGGGGCGCGCAATGAACCGTGATTTCCAAGTCGCTATGTTATGTTTATCGTTCGTGTGTCGTGTTGCAGCATCAGTGTTTTATGTAGGCGTGTAGAGATAACTAAGCTTGACGCGTCAGAAGTAGTTTCCGCTTTGTGAGGCGCGCATCTACTAGTACCTGGTGAGACCTTCTTACCGTTGGCTTGGGAGGCATCAAGGAACTGCAATTTTTTTAAGAAACTCTTATTCTTCTAATCCCAGGTCGTAGGCGTAGCCGGCCATGACCCACATCTTTGTATCACGGTACCCGAGGGGCACAGATTAAGGGAGGAGCGCCAACTTGCAAGCTCGAGCGAGGCTGCCTCGCGAAGAACAGGAAAAACGCTCACGAGTGCACCCGGCCAGCCCCCTCGTGAGGCATGCGAGGGAGAGTACAGGCCAAACAAAGAACCGAGGGAAGAACAGAGGAAAAGGCGATCGAACCAAGACGACAAGAAACACGAGAATGCGAACTTCCATTAAAGAGGGGCAAGCAAACTACGGAAAGAAAATGAAAAGCCGCGCCCGGCACCTAGTATAGTCTTCTCACCAACACGGAGCTAAGTGTTGCCACTAGGACATGGGAGGGAGCCCCCGAGGCCCAAGGGCAGCACTCCTGAGACTCCGGGGCGTGTACAACCCCACTCATTATTACGTGAGAGTGTCACGAGCGGAGACCTTCATAGGCACGGGGCCTTGCTTCACAGGCGCTGGGCCTTGCTTCATGGGTAGAACTTCCGGAGGTGCTAGATGTTCCAGGCATTCTGGATGGGGACCCCGTCCTACGTCTCCAGGCGCACAACGCTAGGCCTGGAGACGTGGGCGACCCTAAATGGGCCCTCCCACATGGGCGAAAGCTTATGCGGCCCTTCCCTAGAGAGCACCCGCCTTAGGACGAGGTCACCCACCTCGAGCGTCCTGGAGTGGACGCTCTGGTAGTGATATCGCCGCAGCGCCTGCTGGTATCTTGCCGCTCGAAGCGTGGCTTCGCAGCGGCGTTCCTCCCCCAGCACAAGGCCCACCCCTGCATGGTATCCTACTGTGCCTCATCAAATGCCAGGACCCGCGCGGAGCGATGCTTGACCTCGTGAGGGAGAACTGCTTCTGCTCCATAGACGAGGAAGAACGAGGTCTCGCCTGTTGGTTGGTGGCGGTGGTGCAGATGGAACACAACACAGACTAGAGCTCGTCGTGCCATCCCCTGCCGCAGGCTTCGAGCTTCTTCTTGAAGTCCTAGTCTTGAGGCCTCTCAGGACGTCCGCGTTGGCGCGTTCGGCTTGCCCATTGCTCCTGGGGTGTGCCACCGAAGCTTAGCAGATCTACGCTCCAAGTGAACTGCGAGTCGTTGTCGGTGATAATGCAATTAGGGACCTCGAACCGGCTCACGATACCCTTGATGAACTTGACCGCAGATCCGGCCAGGATGGTGCGCACAGCTTCTACCTCCGCCCATTTGGTGAACTTGTCGATGGCGACTTAGAGTTAGCGGTAGCCCTGGGCGCTCAAGGGAACGGGCCTAAGATACGTAGCCCCCAGACTGTGAATGGCACGAGAGCGGGATGGTCTGGAGGCCTTGAGCTGGCTGATAGATCTGCTTGGCAGGGAATTGGCAGGCCTCGCGGGACTTCACCATCTCGGTCGCTGATACGTCTCCAACGTATCTATAATTTTTGATTGCTCCATGCTATATTATTTACTGTTTTGGACATTATTGGGATTTATTATCCACTTTTATATTATTTTTGGGACTAACATATTAACCGGAGGCCCAGCCCAGAATTATTGTTTTTTTGCCTATTTTAGGGTTTCAAAGAAAAGGAATATCAAACGGACTCCAAACGGAATAAAACTTTTGGGAACGTGATTTTCTCACCGAACAAGGCCCAGGAGACTTGGACCCTATGTCAAGCAACCAACAGGGAGGCCACAAGGTAGGGGGGCGCGCCTACCCCCCAGGCGCGCCCTCCACCCTCGTGGGCCCCCTGTTGCTCCACCGACGTACTTCTTCCTCCTATATATACCTACGTACCCCTGAACGATCAGATACGGCGCCAAAACCCTAATTCCACCACCGTACCTTTCTGTATCCACAAGATCCCATCTTGGGGCCTGTTCCGGAGCTCCACCAGAGGAGGTATCCATCACGGAGGGCTTCTACATCAACACCATAGCCTCTCCGATGAAGTGTGAGTAGTTTACCTCAGACCTTCGGGTCCATAGTTATTAGCTAGATGGCTTCTTCTCTTTTTTTGGATCTCAATACAATGTTCTCCCCCTCTCTTGTGGAGATCTATTCGATGTAATCTTCTTTTTGCGGTGTGTTTGTTGAGACCGATGAATTGTGGGTTTATGATTAAGATTATTTATTAACATTATTTGAATCTTCTCTGAATTCTTTTATGTATGATTGGTTATCTTTGCAAGTCTCTTCGAATTATCAGTTTGGTTTGGCCTACTAGATTGATCTTTCTTGCAATGGGAGAAGTGCTTAGCTTTGGGTTCAATCTTGTGGTGTCCTTTCCCAGTGACAGTAGGGGCAGCAAGGCACGTATTGTATTGTTGCCATGGAGGATAACAAGTTGCGGTTTTTATCATATTACATGAATTTATCCCTCTACATCATGTCATCTTGCTTAAGGCGTTACTCTGTTTTCATGAACTCAATACTCTAGAGATGCATGCTGGATAGCGGTCGATGAGTGGAGTAATAGTAGTAGATGCAGGGAGGAGTCGGTCTACTTGTCTCGGACGTGATGCCTATATACATGATCATACCTAGATATTCTCATAACTATGCTCATTTCTGTCAATTGCTCAACAGTAATTCGTTCACCCACCGTAGAATACTTATGCTCTCGAGAGAAGCCTCTAGTGAAACCTATGGCCCCCGGGTCTATCTTCATCATATTAATATTCCAATACTTAGTTATTTCCTTTGCTTTTTTACTTTGCTTTTATTTTACTTTGCATCTTTATCACAAAAATACTAAAAATATTATCTTATCATATCTATCAGATCTCACTCTCGTAAGTGACCGTGAAGGGATTGACAACCCCTAATCGCGTTGGTTGCGAGTAGTTATCGTTTTGTGCAGGTACGAGGGACTTGAGCGTGGCCTCCTACTGGATTGATACCTTGGTTCTCAAAAACTGAGGGAAATACTTACACTACTTTGCTGCATCATCCTTTCCTCTTCAAGGAAATCCAACAAAGTGGTCAAGAGGTAGCAAGAAGAATTTCTGGCACCGGTGCTGGGGAGGTTCGCGTGAGTCAAGATTTGACTCCCGACAACGAGCCATTTCTAGCGCCGTTGCAGGCGAGTCTACGCAAAAGTCAACATACCAAGTACCCATCACAACCCTTATCTCCCGCATTACATTATTTGCCATTTGCCTCTCGTTTTCCTCTCCCCCCACTTCACCCTTGCCGTTTTATTTGCCCTCTCTTTCTCTATTTGCCTCTTTTTGCTCGGTTGCTTTTTATTTGCTTGTGTGTGCGATTGCTTGCTTGTCATGATGGCTCAAGATAACACTAAATTGTGTGACTTTACCAATACCAACAACAATGATTTTATTAGCACTCCGATTGCTCCTCTTACCGATGTTGAATCTTGTGAAATTAATGCCGCTTTGCTGAATCTTGTCATGAAAGATCCGTTTTCCGGCCTTCCTAGTGAAGATGCCGCTACCCATCTAAATAGCTTCGTTGATTTGTGTGATATGCAAAAGAAGAAAGATGTGGACAACGATATTGTTAAGTTGAAGCTATTTCCTTTTTCGCTTAGAGATCGTGCTAAAGCTTGGTTTTCGTCTTTGCCTAAAAATAGTATTGATTCTTGGAACAAGTGCAAAGATGATTTTATCTCTAAGTATTTTCCTCCCACTAAGATCATCTCCCTTAGAAACGATATTATTAATTTTAAGCAACTTGATCATGAACGTGTTGCACAAGCTTGGGAGAGGATGAAATTAATGATACGTAATTGCCCTACTCATGGTTTGAATTTGTGGATGATTATACAAAAAATTTATGCCGGATTTAATTTTGCTTCTAGGAATCTTATAGTTCGGCCGTGGGAGGCACTTTTATGGAAATCACTTTAGGAGAAGCTACTAAACTTCTAGATAATATTATGGTTAATTATTCTCAATGGCATGCTGAAAGATATACTAATAAAAAGGTGCATGCGATAAAAGAAATTAATGTTTTAAGTGGAAAGATGGACAAACTTATGAAATTATTTGCTAGTAAGATTGTTTCTTCTGATCCTAATGATTGGTCCTTCTCTACTTTGATTGAGAATAATAATGAATCTATGGATGTGAATTTGGTTGGTAGGAACAATTTTAGTAACAACGCCTATAGAGGAAATTTTAATCCTTGGCCTTATCCTAGTAATCCCTCTAATAATTATGGTAATTCTAAAAATTCTTATGGAAATTATAATAAGATGCCCTCTGATTTTGAATCTAATATTAAAGAATTTATTACTTCGCAAAAGAGTTTCAATGCTTTGATTGAAGAAAAATTGCTTAAGATTGATGAGTTGGCTAGGAACGGTGATAGAATTTCTCTTGATATTAATTATTTGAAACTTATATCTATTCCTCCTAAGCATGATATCAATGAGTCTCTCAAAGCCATGAGAATTTCCATTGATGAGTGCGAAGAAAGAACTGCTAGGATGCGTGCTAAGAAAGATGCCTTTATAAGAGCATGTTCTTCTAGTTCCTATGAAAATACAGATGAAGATCTAAAAGGTATTGATGTGTCCCCTATTAAATCTTTGTTCTGCAATATTAATCTTGATAATGATGGGACTGAATATGATCCACCTTTACCAAGAAGGTGTTCCAAAAATTCGGAGTTTTTAGATCTTGATGCTAAATTTGATGAAAGTGGGATTGAAGAAAATTAAAACTCTAGATGTTGCTAAACCAACTATTTTGGATTTCAAGGAAACTCAGATACATGTGTGGATACATAGACAACACCATGTCCCTAGTAAGCCTCTAGTTGACTAGCTCGTTGATCAATAGATGGTTATGGTTTCCAGACCATGGACATTGGATGTCATTGATAACGGGATCACATCATTAGGAGAATGATGTGATGGACAAGACCCAATCCTAAGCCTAGCACAAAGATCATGTAGTCCGTATACTAAAGCTTTTCTAATGTCAAGTATCATTTCCTTAGACCATGAGATTGTGCAACTCCCGGATACCGTAGGAGTGCTTTGGGTGTGCCAAACATCACAACGTAACTGGGTGGCTATAAAGGTACACTACAGGTATCTCCAAAAGTGTCTGTTGGGTTGGCACGAATCGAGACTGGGATTTGGCACTCCGTGTGACGGAGAGGTATCTCTGGGCCCACTCGGTAGGACATCATCATAATGTGCACAATGTGATCAAGGAGTTGATCACGGGATGATGTGTTACGGAACGAGTAAAGAGACTTGCCGGCAACAAGATTGAACAAGGTATCGAGATACCGACGATCGAATCTCGGGCAAGTATTGTACCGCTAGACAAAGGGAATTGCATACGGGATTGATCGAATCCTCGAGATCGTGGTTCATCCGATGAGATCATCGTGGAACATGTGGGATCCAACATGGGTATCCAGATCCCGCTGTTGGTTATTGACCGGAGAGTCATCTCGGTCATGTCTGCATGTCTCCCGAACCCGTAGGGTCTACACACTTAAGGTTCGGTGACGCTAGGGTTATAGAGATATTAGTATGCGGTAACCCGAATGTTGTTCGGAGTCCCGGATGAGATCCCGGACATCACGAGTAGTTCCGGAATGGTCCGGAGGTAAATAATTATATATAGGAAGTGCTATTTCGGCCATTGGGACAAGTTTTGGGGTCACCGGTATTGTACCGGGACCACCGAAAGGGTCCCGGGGGTCCACCGGATGGGGCCACCTGCCCTGGGGGGCCACATGGGCTGTAGGGGTGTGCGCCTTGGCCTATATGGGCCATGGGCACCAGCCCCAAGAGGCCCATGCGCCAAGAGATAAGGAAAGGAAGAGTCCTAAAAGGGGAAGGCACCTCCTAGGTGCCTTGGGGAGGAGGGACTCCTCCCTAGCCGCACCCTTCCTTGGAGGAAGGGCCAAGGCTGCGCCCCCCCTCTCCCTTGGCCCTACATATAGTGGGGGGATGGGAGGGCAGCCGCATCCAAGCCCTGGCGCCTCCCTCTCCCTCCCGTGACACATCTCCCTCCTCCAGCAGCGCTTGGCGAAGCCCTGTTGGAATCCCGTTACTTCCACCATCACGCCGTCGTGCTGCTGGATCTCCATTAACCTCTCCTCCTCCTTGCTGGATCAAGAAGGAGGAGATGTCACTGCTCCATACGTGTGTTGAACGCGGAGGTGACGTCCGTTCGGCACTAGGATCATCGGTGATTTGGATCACGACGAGTATGACTCCATCAACCCCGTTCTCTTGAACGCTTCCGCTTAGCGATCTACAAGGGTATGTAGATGCACTCTCCTTCCCCTCATTGCTGGTTTCTCCATAGATAGATCTTGGTGATACGTAGGAAAATTTTGAATTTCTGCTATGTTCCCCAACAGTGGCATCATGAGCTAGGTCTATGCGTAGTTACTATGCACGAGTAGAACACAAAGTAGTTGTGCGCGTCGAATTTGTTCAATATGCTTACCGTTACTAGTCCAATCTTGATTCAGCGGCATTGTGGGATGAAGCGGCCCGGACCAACCTTACATGTACGCTTATGTGAGACCGGTTCCACCAACAAACATGCACTAGTTGCATAAGGTGGCTGGCGGGTGGCTGTCTCTCCCACTTTAGTCGGATCGGATTCGATGAAAAGGGTCCTTATGAAGGGTAAATAGCAATTGGCATATCACGTTGTGGTCTTTGCGTAGGTAAGAAACGTTCTTGCTAGAAACCCATAGCAGCCACGTAAAACATGCAAACAACAATTAGAGGACGTCTAACTTGTTTTTGCAGGGTATGCCATGTGATGTGATATGGCCAAAAGGATGTGATGAATGATATATGTGATGTATGAGATTGATCATGTTCTTGTAATAGGAATCACGACTTGCATGTCGATGAGTATGACAACCGGCAGGAGCCATAGGAGTTTTCTTTATTTATTGTATGACCTGCGTGTCATTAAACAACGCCATGTAATTACTTTACTTTATTGCTAATCGTTAGCTGTAGTAGTAGAAGTAATAGTTGGCGAGCAACTTCATGGAGACACGATGATGGAGATCATGGTGTCAAGCCGGTGACAAGATGATCATGGAGCCCCAAGATGGAGATCAAAGGAGCTATATGATATTGGCCATATCATGTCACTATTATTTGATTGCATGTGATGTTTATCATGTTTATACATCTTATTTGCTTAGAACGACGGTAGTAAATAAGATGATCCCTCGTTAAAATTTCAAGAAAGTGTTCCCCCTAACTGTGCACCATTGCGACAGTTCGTGTTTCGAAGCACCACGTGATGATCGGGTGTTAGATTCTTACGTTCACATACAACGGGTGTAAGCCAGATTTACACACGCGAAACACTTAGGTTGACTTGACGAGCCTAGCATGTACAGACATGGCCTCGGAACACAGAAGACCGAAAGGTCGAACATGAGTCGTATAGAAGATACGATCAACATGAAGGTGTTCACCGATGTTGACTAGTCCGTCTGACGTGATGATCGGACACGGCCTAGTTGACTCAGATCATGTAATCACTTAGATGACTAGAGGGATGTCTATCTGAGTGGGAGTTCATAAGATGAACTTGTTTATCCTGAACATAGTCAAAAGGATTTTGCAAATTATGTCGTAGCTCACGCTTTAGTTCTACTGTTTAGATATGTTCCTAGAGAAAATTTAGTTGAAAGTTGATAGTAGCAATTGTGCGGACTAGGTCCGTAAACTGAGGATTGTCCTCATTGCTTCATAGAAGGCGTATGTCCTTAATGCACCGCTCAGTGTGCTGAACCTCGAACGTCGTCTGTGGATGTTGCGAACATCTGACATACACATTTTGATAACTACGTGATAGTTCAGTTAAACGGTTTAGAGTTGAGGCACCGAAGACATTTTGAAACATCGCGAAACATATGAGATGTTTCGAGGGCTGAAATTGGGATTTCAGGCTCGTGCCCACGTCAAGAGGTATAAGACCTCCGATGATTTTCTTAGCCTGGAAACTAAGGGAGAAAAGTTCAATTGTTGAGCTTGTGCTCAGATTGTCTGAGTACAACAATCATTTGAATCGAGTGGGAGTTGATCTTCCAGATGAGATAGTGATGTTTCTCCGAAGTCATTGCCACCAAGCTGCTAGAGCTTCGTGATGAACTATAATATATCAGGGACATATATGATGATCCTTGAGATATTCGCGATGTTTGACACCACAAAAGTAGAAATCAAGAAGGAGCATCAATTGTTGATGGTTGGTGAAGCCACTAGTTTCAAGAAGGGCAAGGGCAAGAAGGGATACTTCATGAAACGGCAATTCAGCTGCTGCTCTAGAGAAGAAACCCAAGGTTGAACCCAAACCTGAGACTAAGTGCTTCTGTAATAAGAGGAACAGCCACTGGAGCAGAATTACCCTAGATACTTGGTAGATTAGAAGGCTGGCAAGGTCGATAGAAGTATATTGGATATACATTGTGTTGATGTGTACTTTACTAGTACTCCTAGTAGCACCAGGGTATTAGATACCGGTTCGGTTGCTAAGTAACTCGAAATAAAAGCTACGGAATAAACGGAGACTAGCTAAAAGGCGAGATGACGATATGTGTTGGAAGTATTTCCAAGGTTGATCAAATATCGTACGCTCCCTCTACCATCGAGATTGGTATTAAAACCTAAATAATTGTTATTTGGTGTTTGCGTTGAGCATAGACATGATTGGATTATGTCTATCGCAATACGGTTATTCATTTAAGGAGAATAATGGTTACTCTGTTTATTTGAATAATACCTTCAATGGTCTTGCACCTAAAATGAATGGTTCATTGAATCTCGATCGTAGTGATACACATGTTCATGCCAAAAGCTAGTAATGATAAGTACCACCTACTTGTGGCACTGCCACGTAAGTCATATCGGTATAAAACGCATGAAGAAGCTCCATGTTGATGGATCTTTGGGCTCACTCGTTTTTGAAAAGTTTGAGACATGCGAACCATGTCTATTGGTGTATATGCATGAAGAAACTCCATGCAAAAGGACCGTTTGGACTCACTTGATTTTGAATCACTTGAGACATGCAAATCATACCACATGGGCAATATGACTGAGAGCCTTGTTTTCAGTAAAATGGAACTAGAAAGCAACTTGTTGGAAGAAATACATTTTGATGTGTGCAGTCCAATGAGTGCTGAGGCATGTAGTGGATATCGTTATGTTCTTACTTTACAGATGATTTGAGTAAATGTTGAGTATATTTACTTGATGAATCACGAGTCTGAATTATTGAAAGGTTCAAGTAATTTCAGTGTGAAGTGGAAAGATCGTCGTGACAAGAGGATAAAATATCTATGATATGATCATAGAGATGAATATCTGAATTACGAGTTTGGCACAAAATTAAGACATTGTGGAAATTGTTTCACAACTAATACAGCCTGGAACACCATAGTGTGATGGTGTGTCCGAACATCATAACTGCACCCTATTAGATATGATGCATATCATGATGTCCCTTATCGAATTACCACGATAGTTTATGGGTTAGGCATTACAGACAACCACATTCACTTTAAATAGGGCACCACGTAATTCCAATGAGATGACACCATATGAACTATGGTTTAAAGAAACCTAAGCTGTCATTTCTTAAAAGTTTGGGGCTGCGACGCTTATGTGAAAAAGTTTCAGGCTGATAAGCTCGAACCCAAAGCGGATAAATGCATCTTGATAGGACACCCAAAACAGTTGGGTATACCTCCTATCTCATATTCGAAAGCAATAAGGGATTGTTTCTAGAATCGGGTCCTTTCTCGAGGAAAAGTTTCTCTCGAAAGAATTGAGTGGGAGGATGGTGGAGACTTGATGAGGATATTGAACCGTCTCTTCAACTAGTGTGTGGCAGGGCACAGGAAGTTGTTCCCGTGGCACCTACACCAATTGAAGTGGAAGCTTATGATAGTGATCATGAAACTTCAGATCAAGTCACTACCAAACCTCGTGGGATGACAAGGATGCGTACTACTTTAGAGTGGTACGTAATCCTGTCTTGGAAGTCATGTTGCTAGACAACAATGAACCTACGAGCTATGGAGAAGCGGTGGTGGGCCTGGATTCTGATAAATGGCTCGAGGCCATAAAATCCGAGAGAGGATCCATGTATGGAAACAAAGTGTAGACTTTGACAGAACAGCTCGATGGTCATGAGGCTATTGAGTACAGATGGATTTTAAAAGGAAGACGGACAATGATGGTAAATGTCACCATTAAGAAAGCTTGACTTGTCATTAAGAAGTTTACCGACAAGTTCAAGGAGTTGACTACGGTGAGACTTTCTCACTCGTAGAGATGCTATGAGTCTGTTGGAATTATATTAGCGATTACTGCATTATTTATGAAATCTTGCAGATAGGATGTCAAAACTTTGTTTCCTCGATGATTTTTCTTGAGGAAAGGTTGTATGTAATACAACCGGAAGGTTTTGTCAATCCTAAAAGATGCTAATAAGTATGCAAAGCTCCAGCAATCCTTCTAAGGACTGGAGTGAGCATCTCGTAGTTGGAATGTATGCTTTGATAAGATGATCAAAGATTTTGGGTGTATACAAAGTTTATGAGAAACTTGTATTTCCAAAGAAGTGAGTGGGAGCACTATAGAATTTCTGATGAATATATGTTGTTGACATATTGTTGATCGGAAATGATGTAGAATTTCTGGAAAGCATATAGGGTTATTTGGAAAGTGTTTTTCAATGGAAAACCTGGATTAAGCTACTTGAACATTGAGCATCAAGATCTATAAGGATAGATCAAAACGCTTAATGGTACTTTCAAATGAGCACATACCTTGACATGATCTTGAAGGTGTTCAAGATGGATCAGTCAAAAAAGGAGTTCTTGCCTGAGTTGTAAGGTATGAAGTTAAGACTTAAAGCTCGACCATGGCAGAATAGAGAGAAAGGACGAAGGTCGTCCCCTATGCTTGATACGTAGGCTCTACAGTATGCTATGCTGTGTACCGCACCTGAAGTGTGCCTTGCCATGAGTCAGTCAAGGGGTACAAGAGTGATCCAAGAATGGATCACAGGACAACGGTCAAAGTTATCCTTAGTAACTAGTGGACTAAGGTATTTTCTCGATTATGGTGGTGGTAAAAGAGTTCGTCGTAAAGGGTTACGCCGATGCAAACTTTGACACTAATCCAGATTATTCTGAGTAGTAAACTGGATTCGTATAGTAGAACAGTTATTTGGAATAGCTCCAAATAGAACGTGGTAGCTGCATCTACAAGATGACATAGAAATTTGCAAAGTACATACGGATCTGAGTGTTACAGACCCGTTGACTGAAACCTCTCTCACAAGCATAACATGATCAAACCCAGAACTTTTTGGGTGTTAGTCACATGGGGATGTGACCTTAAGTGTTAATCACATATCGATGTGAACTGGATTATTGACTCTAGTGCAAGTGGGAGACTGTTGGAAATATGCCCTAGAGGCAAAAATAATTTGATTATTATTATATTTCCTTGTTCATGATAATCGTTTATTATCCATGCTAGAATTGTATTGATAGGAAACTCAGATACATGTGTGGATACATAGACAACACCATGTCCCTAGTAAGCCTCTAGTTGACTAGCTCGTTGATCAATAGATGGTTACGGTTTCCTGACCATGGAAATTGGATGTCATTGATAACGGGATCACATCATTAGGAGAATGATGTGATGGACAAGACCCAATCCTAAGCCTAGCACAAAGATCATGTAGTTCGTATGCTAAAGCTTTTCTCATGTCAAGTATCATTTCCTTAGACCATGAGATTGTGCAACTCCCAGATACCGTAGGAGTGTTTTGGGTGTGCCAAACATCACAACGTAACTAGGTGGCTATAAAGGTACACTACAGGTATCTCCGAAAGTGTCTGTTGGGTTGGCACGAATCGAGACTGGGATTTGTCACTCCGTGTGACGGAGAGGTATCTCTGGGCCCACTCGGTAGGACATCATCATAATGTGCACAATGTGATCAAGGAGTTGATCATGGGATGATGTGTTACGGAACGAGTAAAGAGACTTGCCGGCAACGAGAATGAACAAGGTATCGAGATACCGACGATTGGATCTCGGGCAAGTATCGTACCGCTAGACAAAGGGAATTGCATACGGGATTGATCGAATCCTCGACATCGTGATTCATTCGATGAGATCATCGTGGAACATGTGGGAGCCAACATGGGTATCCAGATCCCGCTGTTGGTTATTGACCGGAGAGTCATCTCGGTCATGTCTGCATGTCTCCCGAACCTGTAGGGTCTACACACTTAAGGTTCAGTGACGCTAGGGTTATAGAGATATTAGTATGCGGTAACCCGAATGTTGTTCGGAGTCCCGGATGAGATCCCGGACATCATGAGGAGTTCCGGAATGGTCCGGAGGTAAAGAATTATATATAGGAAGTGCTATTTCGGCCATCGGGACAAGTTTCAGGGTCACCGGTATTGTACCGGGACCACCGGAAGGGTCCCGGGGGTCCACCGGGTGGGGCCACCTACCCCGGGGGCCACATGGGCTGTAGGGGTGTGCGCCTTGGCCTATATGGGCCAAGGGCACCAGCCCCAAGAGGCCCATGCGCCAAGAGATAAGGAAAGGAAGAGTCCTAAAAGGGGAAGGCACCTCCTAGGTGCCTTGGGGAGGAGGGACTCCTCCCTAGCTGCACCCTTCCTTGGAGGAAGGGCCAAGGCTGCGCCCCCCCTCTCCCTTGGCCCTATATATAGTGGGGGGATGGGAGGGCAGCCGCATCCAAGCCCTGGCGCCTCCCTCTCCCTCCCGTGACACATCTCCCTCCTCCCGCAGCGCTTGGCGAAGCCCTGTTGGAATCCCGCTACTTCCAACATCACGCCGTCGTGCTGCTGGATCTCCATTAACCTCTCCTCCCCCCTTGCTGGATCAAGAAGGAGGAGACGTCGCTGCTCCGTACGTGTGTTGAACGCGGAGGTGCCGTCCGTTCGGCACTAGGATCATCAGTGATTTGGATCACGACGAGTACGACTCCATCAACCCCGTTCTCTTCAACGCTTCTGCTTAGCAATCTACAAGGGTATGTAGATGCACTCTCCTTCCCCTCGTTGCTGGTTTCTCCATAGATAGATCTTGGTGATACGTTGGAAAATTTTGAATTTCTGCTACGTTCCCCAACAATATTAGATTCCAATTTCCGTTAAGGAGGCATGGAACACTTTCCTAGAAAGAAAATTAAATTACCTTATGAATCTATTATGAGAGCCACTTATGGATTGCCTACCAAAGATGGCAATACCGAGATCTATCCTTGCTTTTTATGCCTAGTTAGGGGCGTTAAACGATAGCGCTTGTTGGGAGGCAATCCAATTTTATTTTATTCCTTGCTTTTTGCTCCTGTTTAGTAATAAATAATTTACCTATCCTCTGTTTTGGTTGTGTTTTTTGTGTTTAATTAGTGTTTGTGCCAAGTAGAACCATTGGGAAGACTTGGGGAAAGTCTTGATATCTTGCTGTAAAAAACAGAAACTTTAGCACTCACGAGAACCGCTGCCATTTTTATTTTGAAAGTCATATTTAGTTAATTATTTTTGCAGATTATTAATAGATAAATTCCTCACGTCCAGAAATTTATTTTAGAATTTTTGGGGTTCCATATCTTGCGCTAGGTACAGATTACTACAGACTGTTCTGTTTTTGACAGATTCTGTTTTTCGTGAGTTGTTTGCTCATTTTGATGAATCTATGGCTAGTAAAATAGTTTATAAACCATAGAGAAGTTGGAATACAGTAGTTTTAACACCAATATAAGTAAAGAATGAGTTCATTACAGTACCTTGAAGTGGTCTTTTGTTTTTTTCGCTAACGGAGCTCATGAGATTTTCTACTTTAAGTTTTGTGTTGTGAAGTTTTCAAGTTTTGGGTAAACATTTGATGGATTATGGAACAAGGAGTGGCAACAGCCTAAGATTGGGGATGCCCATGGCACCCCCAAGATAATCTAAGGACACCTAAAAGTCAAATCTTGGCGATGCCTCGGAAGGCATCCCCTCTTTCGTCTACTTCTATCGGTAACTTTACCTGGAGCTATATTTTTAGTCACCACATGATATGTGTTTTGCTTGGAGCGTCTTGTAGGATTTGAGTCTTTGCTTTTTAGTTTACCACAATCATCCTTTCTGTACACACCTTTTGAGAGAGCCATACATGATTTGGAATTTGTTAGAATACTCTATGTGCTTCGCTTATATCATTTGAGTTATATAGTTTTGCTTTAGTAGTTCACTTATATTTTTTAGAGCACGGTGGTGGAATTGTTTTATAGAAACTATTGATCTCTCATACTTCACTTATTGTCAGGTGGTAGGTGCGACATATGCCAACGGGTGGCTTATCATTGTGGGAGCCAATAAGACGTCGCCGGTGCCTGGAAACGGGATGAGGCGAAGACAAGCTCGCCAGCGTACTTTACCCAGCTTCAGGGCTCTCCGTGGAGATAACACCCCTACTGCTGCTCTGCGGGGTCTCCGCATGATTACTAGATGAACAAGTAGCTACACGATGCTCCTTGAGCTGTTTTGGTGGAAGGAGGAAGAAGGGCAAGGCTAGCCTGCTTCCTCTCCTTTTATGGTGTCTAAGTCTAGCTTGAGGATCCATCCCTTTGCATGGGTGCACCGGGGGGTTTATATAGGCCTACCCCTTGGGGGTACAATGGTAATCCGGCTGGGCGCAGGGCCCAGCCGTCTGTGTCTATGCTCGCCGGCCTCTCCGCCGGCTGCTGGGGCCCGCCGACTGGTGGGTCCCGCCGGCTGCCGGCACGCTGGTCGACAGGCAGGCCCCACTGTCCAGGGCCTGGTCGGTGGCTGGTTACTGTTGCTCTGTGCTGATGACGCGGGATTGGTCGGGGTAAGCGTGGCTACAGTACCGCCATCCTGGCGGGCGATTACTGTAACCCCGCCGTATCTTGTCTCCTTAATGGGCGTCTCCTTCGAGGAGGATGGCAGGCCGGCTATGGGGGGCCGACTCTCCATCGGGCCGACTTGGGAGGAGGTGCGGCCGCCCTCGGTATCTCTCTGTCCGAAGGGGCCCACCGCCTCGGGGGCCACGCTGGTGGCCCATCGTGGACGGCGTCGAGGCCGCCGTGGCAACAGTGCCGCGCCGGACGGGTCGTGGCCACCCGTACGGTGCACTGTGCCGGGCATGCTCTGGGTTTTGGGGGTGACAGGCTTTACTCTAGCCACGCCCTGCTTCATCATGGCTGGGTGGACGCGGAATTCATGGGTACGGTCTTGACTGCTTTATGGGGGCCGGCTTCTGGGAGTCGGCCTACTTGTAGCCGACTTCTCGAAGTCGGCCCTCCCGTAGCCTCCTTCATGAGGGCTAAAGGCGGGTCGCCCCCCGAAGCCGGCCTAGTAGATAGCCGGCAGGGGGAAGGCGGCCCCAGGTCTCGAATTCTTTGGAGAGCCGGACGGGCTCGTAATTTTTTCAGAAGGGCTAGGGGAAGCCGGCTAGGCTACCCATGGCTATTTACTTCGACAGGAGTCCCCAAAGCTGGGCGAGCTTCGAGGTGGATAGAGGGACGAGAAGCTTGATCAACTTCTTACCCCGAGGAACCGGCTTCGCTGGATTAGGTCGCCTTCGGAGAGTTCTCGTATCTTGCTGCCAGGACAGTGGCCGACTTGCATGCTGATGGTGGGCCCCCCGTGGGCCACGTGGTGGCGGAATCCTGCCCATGCACGCGCGTGAAGGGACACCGCCGCAGGCTCGGGCCCGCCACTCCCTGGCCTCGGCCCGAGCGCTGATCCTCTACGGCCCAGGGAAACGGCTCGTCTTCCTGTGGCACCTTGAATTCGCCGTTAGGGCGCAATAAACGCGGGTCGTGGGGGGAAGTGGGCATGGTCGATCCCACGTTTCCCCACGCCGCGCCTCCTCAGCTCCGCCGCTCGAGCCTACAAGTAGGGGGAGGAGGGGGAGAGACAGAGGTTCGTTCGCTCTCCCACGCTCCATCCCTCCTTGTCTTCTTGCCTCTTCTTCTTCTTCCTCCTCTCGCTGCCGTCGTAGCTTCTCATCGTAGCACGCTCACCGCGCTCCGCCCCATGGCGTTATCAAGCTCATGGGACGGCTCCAACGTTGACAACGAGCAAGTGGAGTTCCTCCGCCAGACGCGGTGCCTACCCGGCGCCGATCTCGTGCAAGTCCGTCTGGCGCCCGCGAGGAGGTCTTGCCGGAGTTGGAGGAAGGCGAGCGGGTCGTCTTCCGCTCGCATTTCCTTCGGGGCTTTGGCCTGCCGGCGAGCGGGTTTCTGCGCTCCTTTCTGGAATTCTATAATCTGCAGCCGCATCACCTCACACCCAACGCGGTGATGCTCGTGTCGGCCTTCGTCTCCCTCAACGAAGGCTTCTTGGGCGTGCTTCCCACGCTGGAACTCTGGGGGGAGCTCTTCCAGAGCAAGCTCGGCACCGTCACCGCCGGTGTGCCGGCTCCCTGCGGAGCCTACATCCCCATGAGGAGGTCAGGTGATAACAACCCGTTCCCCTCCGTCCCTCTAATCCAGTCGGTGAAGATCTGGCAGAAGTCATATTTTTACGTGAAGAACGCTGGCTCGCCCCCGAGAGGAGACCACGTCAACCTGCCAGCCTATGTAGCCGGCCCGCCAGCTGGGAGGCAGCCGTCGTGGAGTTATCGGTCCAGGTCCCTGTCGCCGGCTGGGAACGCCACCATCTCCCGGCTTCGAGTAATGGTACAGTCGGAGGGTCTGCGCGGAGCCGACTTGGTGGCTGCCTTCGTGGAGCGCCGGATCCTTCCGCTCCAAAGCCGGCCCCACATGATGTGCCAGATGAGCGGCCGCTTCGACCCAAGCCGGCTGAGCACGCGGGAAATGCCGCACGCGGAAGTGGCGTTCATGGTTAACTACATCGCCAACTGCAAGCTCGCCGGGGACTGGCGATACGGCAAGGCGCCGTACTCCCGCGCCAACCCACCGCCCGTGGTAAGCTTCTCTCTTCTCTCTTCTTTTGATTGTCAGCCGACTCCATGATGGCCGGCCTCAACCGGCTCTTGTTTGCAGAACCCCCTTCTGCCACCGCCGGCTGGGGCGGCAGGGATCGAGCGTCAGTATGCCCCCGATCGCACGGTGGACGATGTTGACGATCCGGACTTGGGGCAGCCGCCATGGAGGAGGCCGTCGTAGGCGACAACATTGAACCCCGGGGCACCGGGCTCTCGGCCAGCTTCGAGGACTGGCCGGACGACACCGACGCCGAAGAAGTCCCACGTCGTCAGCCGGCGCCCGACCGCCACAATGCGGGCCCGTCTGCCGCGCCGGCTGCAGGCGGCGGCGCTCCGAAGCGCCGGGCCGCATCAGCTCTCTTCGGTAATCGGTCAAAGAAGCCAAAAACCTCTGCCGCAGCGACGAAGCGAGACGAGGCAGCAGCGAAGGTGGCCCGCTTCCGGAAAGCGGTGAAGCAGCCCCAGGCGGTCTCGGCGTAAGCATCCGGTCGCTTGTATGCTTGTTTTGCTGTGTTCTTCTGTTTGAATTATTCTTTCTAACTTTTCTCCATCTTCTGAGCAGGGCGCCGCTTTCTCTGGAGCAGGGCCCAGGCGGCTCCGTCGTTGGGCCGGCTGGAGGGTCTTCGGGCTCCCGCCGCGTGGATCCTCGCGCTGACCTCATGGAAGCC
This sequence comes from Triticum monococcum, assembly GCA_034509565.1. Taxonomy (NCBI): domain Eukaryota; kingdom Viridiplantae; phylum Streptophyta; class Magnoliopsida; order Poales; family Poaceae; genus Triticum; species Triticum monococcum. The sequence continues at coordinate 208,017,309 of CM067847.1, read as the reverse complement.
ACAGAGCAGAACGCTCGTGAGGCGCGGAAGGAGAGGGAGGCGGCGGATCGGGAGGCAGCTCAGGCAGCGAAGGAGCGGGCAGAGGAGGCAGCCAGGACTCAGGCGGAGCGGGTGACTGCGGGGGCGGAGGCGGAGGGCTCGTGCGACCAACCCCCGCTACTCGCCATCCCACTCCAATCCGTAGACCCGGACATCCCATTGCCCCTGGCAGAGGAGATCATCCAGGACCCGCCGTTGGTGCAAAGGGAGGAGCTCTTCGAGGTCTTCGTGGGGAGGACGCCGCCAGCCGCGCCATTCGGCGCGGGCGAAGGTGGCCAGTCGTCAACGGCGCCAGTGGAGCCGGCCAGGGATGCGCCTGAAGTCGGAGCCGGTCTTGAAATTCAACCGGTGACGCACCGGCGCGCAGGGGGAAGTGCCGCCCTGCCGGAGTCGCGCGGAGCCGCAGGCGCCGGTCAGTCGGCGGAGGCCTTGGAGGCGGCCAGCTCCGGAACGTCCGGGTGGACTCCCAGCGCGGGGACCGGCGAGCTGAAAATGGCGGCCCAAGAGGTCCGGAATCGGCTACGAGCTCAGGCCGGCCTCCTGCAGCAATACACGTAGGAGTTCCTGTCGACGCGAGCTGCCATCCGGGTAAGTTTTTTGCTCTTGACCACCCTGGTTCCTTGATTTCTTCCGTGGGGGCGCGTCAGCGCACCCACTGGGTGTAGTCCCCGAGATTCGGGTCGACTGCTGCGCAGTCGGGTCGGATCTTTCTCGACGACCATCTCATGTTTGCTTTCTATCTTAACTTCCAGGAATATCATAATTCCCGTGCTGCCGCCTTCAACTCCCAGGCTCAGGAGTTGGGTCGGAAGATCGAAGACCTAGCCAACAGCCGAAGTAAGTGTTTTTTTATCTGTTTCCTGTGGGGGCGCGTCAGAGCACCCACTGTGTGTAGTCCTCGAGATTCGGGCCGAATGCTGAGCAGTCGGGTCGGATCTTCCTTGACGACCTTTCCCTTATTGGTTTTTTCTTTTGTTCTTTGCAGGAGCCAATGCCAACTTGCGGAGAGAGCTTGGCGAGGCAGAGAACGCCCTTCGTACCAGGGACACCGAGTAGGCCACCTTGGCCCAGGAGCGTGACCGCCTGGCCAAGAAGCTGGCTGATCAGGAAGAAGGCCACAAGGAGGCCCTGCAGAAGGCGCAGGAGAGCGAGGCCGCCCTGAAGGCGGATTTTGAGAACGAGGCGGCAATCTGGGCTGAAACTCGTCGAGCACTGGATGCGGGCTTCAGCCGCATTGAAGACTTGATCGATGGTAAGCTGCTTTTTTCGCCCTTCTTCTGCCTGCTGGCCGCCTGGGGTCGTGGGCTGACTTGTGCTGCCGCCCCTTTTCTTGGGCAGATTACTTTCCGGGCTACTCCACCCTTTCCGCCCAAGCGATCAAGGCTTATCGCGAGGCGCGCCGTCAGGCGGGCGTCAACGTCGCGCCAGACGCCAATCGGACTCTGGCAGAGCAGCTCGTGGCCATCGAAGCACGGCTGCAGCCAGCTCACCGGATGCCTCGCCGGCTTCAACGTGTCGGGGCGCAGGTGCTGGCCGCCCTCTGGCCTGGCCAGACCATCCCCCGCACACCAAGCCGGACCGTCGACTGGCTGGAGGTCGCAATCGGCCGTTTCGAAGCATGGAAGGCATCGGCGGCCCGCCTCGGAGCCGGGCGGGTGTTGGAGTTCGTCCGCGCCTGGTACCCAGGGCTAAGCGTGGACCAGCTGCGTACTTGGAGGATGGAAGCCGATGCAGAGCTGGAGGAGGTGCGGCCGGCAATCGCCCAGCGCGCCTCGACGATCGCCGAGTGCACTGACATCAGTGTCTTCGCGCCCGAGCTTAATGACGACGGCGTTGCACAGCCGGAGGACTGGTTCGGTCTGGACCCGGCGGCGGGCGAGGACTCGGCCGAGGAGATCGCCTCCAGTGATGAGTGCGAGGATGACGAAGACGAAGACGACAAAGACGTTGAGCCGGCTAGCGGAACAACCGGCCAGCCTCCAGCTGATCGGGCCTCCAGCAACGAGGCGCGTGGAACCGCACCCTCAGCAGGAGGCGGTGTGTAACGCCCCAGATATTACTTTCCCAGTTTGTACTCCAACTCTTGCCGTTTCCAGCGTTAAGTTATATTTATTTCTCGGGTTTGGGTCTTTGTCTCTGTGTGTTGTTTTCTTTTTCATGCATCTCATATCATGTCATCACGTGCATTGCATTTGCATACATGTTCATCTCATACATTCGAGCATTTTCCCCGTTGTCCGTTTTGCATTCCGGCGCTTCGTTCTCCTCCGGTGGTCATTTCTAGCTTTCTTTCATGTGTGGGGATTAAACATTTCCGGATTGGACCGAGACTTGCCATGCGGCCTTGGCTTACTACTGGTAGACCGCCTGTCAAGTTTCGTATCATTTGGACTTCGTTTGATACTCCAACGGTTAACCGAGGGACCGAAAAGGCCTCGTGTGTGTTGCAGCCCAACACCCCTCCAATTTGGCCCAAAACTCACCAAACTCTGCTCCATGTCCTAGAGCATTCGATCACGATCGCGTGGCCGAAAACCGCTCCTCATTTGGACACTCCTAGCCCCCTCTACCTCTATAAATAGCCCCTCCATTTTTGGATTAATCTTCTCCCCCGAAACCCTAGATCTTCTCCTCCCGCCGCCGCCGGACAAAAACTCATGAACCGGACATGTCCGGCTAGCCGGCGCCGCCACGTGTCACGCCCCCGTTGGCCCGGCCGCAAACCCCGCCGCCGGCCCACCGGGCCCAAGGCCGGCTCCCGCCTCCGCCTCGCCCGGGCCGGGCACCGTGCCGCTACCTCTCCCCCACGCCGCCCGAGTCCGCCGGTGCCGCCCTGCGGCGCCTCGTCGCCGGTGGCCGCCAACCCCGCCGCCGTTCGCCTCGCCGACCTAGGCCGGCGCCGCCCTTCGCCGCCCCGTCGCCGGTGGTCGCCGCGCCACCCTCCGCCGGCGCATCGCCGTCGCCTCGCCGGCCGGTCAAGCTCCGGCCGCTCCTTCCTCGCCCGCCGCCGTCGTCTACAGTGTCTCCGGCGACCGCCTCGGAGTCCGTGCCCACGAGATCCCGATCTGGATCTAGATCCAAAATCATCACGGTTGACTTTTCTTCCCCAAACCCTAGTTTTTCGAGCATAATTTGACTGATCATATCTCCGCATCCGTAACTCCGTTTTGGGCATATAATATATCAAAATGTTCGTCTCGACATGTACATCATTTCATTCCATTGCATCATTTGCATTTGAGTTCATCTTGATGCCCAAAATGCTGTTAGAAGGAGGCTTCATGAGATAAATTGCAGATCCGTTAGTTCATCATAGACTTTTGTCATCTTTGCCATGATTATTGTGTGCATGATATGCCTGTGAGTCTTTGGGATGAATTGTTAAGCATTTTGTCTTTTTTCCAGAGGTGCCACCCATGCATTTTTAGGATGTGTGTGGTGACTTGTGCAAGCTTGCAAAGAGAGGCACCTGAGAATTCTGTTTTCAGGGACTTCGTGGTTTTCACTAAGTTTGGGATATTTTAGTTCATGATGCCATGTGTTCAGCTTGTTTCCTAGTGATCCGTGCCTCTTTTGAGGATGATCAGTAAGGGAGTTTTGATATTCATGTTATGCTCTATCCATCCATGTCTTTGTTTGCATATGTGGAGTGCTCTAGCTTGAGTCAATCGAGCTCTACTTTTGCTTTGTGGTAAATCTTGGCAGATCGTCAACTTGTTTGCGATTTTGCCGATGCTATTGTTAGTGATCCATGCATGCTATGCCATTGTTCTTGCCATGTCTAGTTAGCATTTTGTGCCTTCTTTATGGATATATGCTTGCCTTGCTATGAATTGCACCATGGTGAGTGCATCGAGCTCGTTTACATGCCTTCGTGAGTTAAATTTCAGCATGTCTCAGTTTTCACTAAGTCTGAAAACTGATTGTGCGTGAGCTATGTTCGTGTGCTCGTTAGAGTATTTTGTGAACCCTTTTGGCCCCAGGTCACTTTGGGTGTTTTGTTAAGCTTGTTGAGTAGCTCCATGCCATGTTCTTACTTGTCATGCTCAGATTATGTATCATGTTGTTTTGCTGCTCCGAAGAGAGCATCGTGGTCTGAAATTTCAGACTAGTGTTAATTTCACAAAGTCTGAAATCTATTTTGCGTTTGCGTTTTTGCTATGCTTGTTTGAACCTCTTAATGGATGAATTTGGGCGTGGCTCAGTGCTAGTGTTTTGTTAAGCATCATGTGGGCATCCCTGCCATGTCTTTTGTTGTCATGTTTGGTGGCTGTAGCATGTTCATTTCATTGCATTTAGGAGCCTACTTGCTGTAAATCGCAGACCGGTTCATTTCGTAAAACGCTTGCTATTTCCAAACCGTAGCTCCGACTCCAATGATCTTTATATCGTTTTCAAATGATTTCATCCCCTCTATCCAGTGGCATACTTGGTTTTCCAGGTTGAGGCCAGGTTCATGCATTTCCTGTCACGTCTTGCATTTTGCATCCCGCATCGCATCCCACCATCATTCCATCTTATTGCTTGAGTTGGCACGTGGTTGATTGTAGTCTTGTTGCTTGTTTGTGTTGTTGGGTAGAGCCGGGAGACAAGTTCGCTAACGAGGAGCCCGTTGAGTTTGCTTTTGAGGATCCAGTCAACTCTGACAACTGTGCAGGCAAGATGATCATACCCTCTAAATCACTACTATCTTTGCTATGCTAGTTTGCTCGCTCTTTTGCTTTGCCAATGCTATGCTGCCTACCACTTGCTTGTCAGTCTCCCAATTGCCATGTTGAGCCTCTAACCCACCATTGTCCTAGCAAACCGTTGATTGGCTATGTTACCGCTTTGCTCAGCCCCTCTTATAGCATTGTTAGTTGCAGGTGAAGATTGGAGCCGTTCCTTATTGGGACATTTATTTACTTGTTGGGATATCATTATATTGCCATGTTATCTTAATGCATCTATATACTTGGTAAAGGGTGGAAGGCTCGGCCTCTCGCCTAGTGTTTTGTTCCACTCTTGCCGCCCTAGTTTCCGTCATATCGGTGTTATGTTCCCGGATTGTTGCGTCCCTTACGCGGTTGGGCGATAATGGGAACCCCTTGACAGTTCGCCTTGATTAAAGCTTTTCCAGCAATGCCCAACATTGGTTTTACCATTTGCCACCTACCCCCTTTTTTCCCTTGGGTTTCCGGAGCCCGAGGGTCATCTTTATTTTAGCCCCCCACGGGCCAGTGCTCCTCTGAGTGTTGGTCCGAACTAGAGCCCTGTGCAGCGCCACCTCGGGGAAACTCGAGGGCTGGTTTTAGTTGTACGGATTGCTCATCTGAGTGTGCCCTGAGAACGAGATATGTGCAGCTCCTATCGGGATTTGTCGGCACATTCGGGCGGTGTTGCTGGACTTGTTTTAACCTGTCGAATCATCTAGTTGTACCGAGATACCGAGTCTGATCGGTGTGTCTTGGGTGGAGGTCTATTCCATCGTTAACCGTGAGAGCTTGTTATGGGCTAAGTTGGGACCCCCCTGTAGGGATTGATCTTTCGAAAGCCGTGCCCGCGGTTATGGGCAGATGGGAATTTGTTAATGTCTGGTTGTAGATAACTTGAACCTTAATTAATTAAAATGAATCAACTGAGTGTGTTACCGTGATGGCCTCTTCTCGGCGGAGTCTGGGAAGTGGACACAGTGTTGGAGTTATGTTTGCGCAGGTTGCTCTCTAGTTTCCCGCTCGTGCTTTGCCTTCTCTTCTCGCTCTCTTTTGCGAATAAGTTAGCCACCATATATGCTAGTCGCTTGCTGCAGCTCCACTTACATTACCCCTTTCCTACCTACTAAGCTTAAATAGTCTTGATCGCGAGGATGCGAGATTGCTGAGTCCCTGTGGCTCACAGATTACTATTACACCAGATGCAGGGACAGATGATACCGCTCCAGATGGCGTGCTTGAGCTCAAGTGGGAGTACGACGAGGATTCTCAGCGTTACTATGTGTCTTTTCCTGATGATCAGTAGTGGTGCCCAGTTGGGGTGATCGGGACCTATGTCGCTTGTTGCGTTGTCTTTTATTTTGGCGCCGTAGTCGGGCCATGAGTGTTTGGCTGATGTATGTTATTTATGTACTTTGATGTGACGTGGCAAGTGTAAGCCAACTATGTACCTCCCCTTTATATTATTTATGTACATGGGATGTGTGATGATTTCCTAACTTGCGACATTGCTTTCAATGCGGTTATGCCTCTAAGTCGTGCCTCGACACGTGGGAGATATAGCCGCATCGAGGGCGTTACAAGTTGGTAATCAGAGCCTTCCCCGACCTTAGAAGCCCCATTGCTTGATCGTTTTAGCAGCCGAGTTGTGTCTAGAAAAATGTTTTGAGTCATTTAGGAATTATATATCGGAGAGCTTAGGAATTCTTTTTACTTCCCAGTCTCCTCATCGCTCTGGTAAGGCATCCTGACGTAGAGTTTTGACTCTTCTCTTCTCAAATTTCACTAATTTTTTTTAGGATCACGCGAGTATCCTGGATTTGTTCTGATGACTTATGATGAGAATACTGTATTGGTGCCTCCTGTCAAGGGTTTAGTGGAAGTGTCCCGGGGAGTTGAGCTCTGAGGTGTTGTCATCATAATTTTATCGTTGCAATTCTGGAATACTTGAGATATGTTCGTCGACATCGAAAATCTCCTTTATGCAGTTCGTTGGTGAGATAACCTCGACGCCATGCAGTACTGGGGCGGGAGTTCAGGAGTATCGCTATAACTTGTATAACGGATGCTTTTCGAAGGTTGAGGTAGATGGTTTCCGAAGGTTTCTTGGTTATGTGTTGAAGGATGGATACAGCTGGATGTAGGTATTGCTAGTTTGGGTGATATATTATTGCTTCCCCTGTATCCCCAACACCTGATTGCATAACCAGAAATTTTCGGGAGTTTCATAGGTGGGAATTCAAGTAGTTCTTAGGATATCTTTCCGACAGATGTATGATATGAAATTGGGGTTCGACGTCTAGTGGTTCGCCTATTCATGATCGATTTTATAGTGGTCTCTTTGTGTCTTAAAGAGTCCTTGGCTATGCTGACTCGGGGACGCTTCGTATGTCATGTGCACTGCCTTGTACATGATGGTGCTGTACGACCGAACCCGTGTAGGTCCCACCACGAAAACTTCGGACGAAATATCTATCATATGTTTGTTCCGGCTTATTTCGCAAGCCAATCCTTGGTTTTATTTTGAGTTGTGGTATTCGAGTTGCTTCGAAGTCATATGTTGATTCCACCCCTTGTTGAGTTACCTCTTCTACCTAATTCTACGTGGCTTCGCAATTTAGGAATATGTGACCACTTCAAGAGAAGTGCATTCGTTCATTTTGTTCGGATGTGAAGACTTTATGTTGCAATTTTCATTCCGTTGGATTCACCTTCAATATTTGTCTATCTATGTGCTAATGGTGGTCAACCTCTTCAGGATGGCTCCCCCAACGCGCACGACTCCACCTTCTCCGGAGGCTTGGCAAGCTATGATGGCCGCAACCAATGCAAACACACAGTTGATCATGCAAATCCTCCAAGAATGCAATCAAGGCAGTCAAGGGAATCAAGGCAACAATCAGAACCATTTTGCTACTCTGAACCAGTTCCTCGCAAATGGTCCAAAGACGTTCAGCAATTGTGTTGAGGCTACCGATGCTGACGATTGGCTAGTGGATCTGGGCGAGCATTTTGAATGCAGCAACGTCAGGCCTGAAGATTTCGTCAAGTTCGCTTCTTTCCAGCTCAAAGATCAGGCTGCAGAGTGGTTCCAGCAGTACAAGGATTCCAGAGGTGGACGTTTCATCACTTGGGATGATTTCCGTCGAGATTTCCGAGCTCATCACATCCCCCAGAGTGTGATTGAAAGCAAACGTGAGGAATTCCGCAATCTGAAGCAAGGCTCTTTGTCTGTCTATGACTACAACAAGTTGTTCCAGAAGCTCGCCCGTTTTGCCAAGCAGGATGTTCCCGATGAGAAGAGCATGATATATCAGTTCAGGGGTGGTCTCCGTGAAGAAATTCAGCTCGCTCTTGTCCTCTTTGAGCCGCTGAGGTACGATGAGTTCTACAACATGGCTCCGAAGCAAGAGGCTGCTCAGTTGAGGTGTGATGCTTCCAGGAAGCGAGTCAGAGACACTACGCCTTCTTCCTCTACTCAAGTGGCCAAGCAGCAGAAGTATTGGCTTCCTCCTCCTCCGTTCCGTCAGCCGTATCAGCAGAAGAGCAAAGGTGGCAGTGGTTCTTCCCACCCACCCAACCCAGGCTTTCAGAACAAGACTTCGTCTCAAGCTTCAAGATCGAGTGCTCCGTACCACCGTCCGCTTTCAGAGGTCACATGCAACAAGTGCCAACAGAATGGTCACTACACCAACAAGTGTCTCAACCAGAGGCGTCTTCCTCCTCCTCCTCGCGTGAGATCGGCAAGTACAACAGTGGTCAAGCATAACCCCAAGCACGCCAAGGTCAATATGGTGAATGCAGCTCAGGCAGAGGATTCGTCAGATGTCATCATGGGTAACCTTCCTGTTAATGATATTCCTGCAAAAGTTCTTTTTGACACGGGTGCATCGCATTGTTTCATCTCAAGACCTTTTGCTTCCAAGCATGATTTTGTTACTCAAATGTTGCCAAGTCCGTTGTCTATTGACTCTCCGGCCAGTCTGTTGACATCTCGAGTTTGCGTTCCGGAGGTCACAATCACGTTGGGTGATTACAAGTTTCTCTCTCCTCTGGTGGTTCTTGGTAATTCGGATATCGATCTTATTCTTGGGATGGATTGGCTCTCTAAGCACAAGGCTCACCTCGATTGTGCAGCCAGGCAGATTCAACTGACTCATTCATCTGAGGATGTCATTGTCTTTGCCGCTCGTGATGATACAATCCGGTTGTTTTCTCTCAATGAGAAGGGTGAATTGGATGCTATTTCACAGATCCCAGTCGTTTGTGAGTATCAAGACCTCTTCCTAGAAGAGCTCCCAGGAATGCCTCTGCACCGGCCGGTTGAATTTTTTATTGAACTTGAGCCCGGTACGGAACCTGTGTGCAAACGTCCCTACAAGCTTGGCCCTGAAGAGTTGAAGGAGTTGAAGAAACAACTCGATGTTCAAGAAAGAATGGGTCTCATTCGGCCTAGTACTTCTCCGTGGGGTTGTGGTGTTCTTTTTGTGAAGAAGAAGGATGGTACGGACCGACTTTGTGTTGATTATCATCCATTGAACAAGAAGACCATAAAGAACAAATACCCACTTCCCAACATCAATGAGCTGTTCGAACAACTCAAGGGTGCCCAAGTATTCTCCAAGCTTGATCTCCGTATGGGTTATCATCAGATTCAAATCCATGAGCAAGATATTCCCAAGACGGCGTTCAGAACAAGCTATGGGTCATATGAATACACTGTCATGTCTTTTGGCCTCGTCAACGCTCCTCCGACGTTCTCTCGCATGATGAACTTCATCTTCAACCCCTACACCAATGACTTCGTTTTGGTCTATCTCGACGACATTCTGGTTTTCTCCAAGAACAAGGAAGATCATGCCAAGCACTTGCGTTTGGTTCTTGACAAGCTCAGGGAACATCAGTTCTACGCCAAGTTCTCCAAGTGTGAATTTTGGCTCGATGAGGTGCCCTATCTTGGCCATATCATCTCTGCCAAGGGCATTGCCCATGAATCCTGAGAAGGTGTCTACAATTGTTAATTGGGAACCTCCTCAGAACGTGAAGCAACTCCGTAGCTTCCTCGGTCTCACAAGCTACTGCCGAAGATTCGTTGAAAACTTTTCTAAGATCGCGAAGCCTCTCTCAAATCTTCTCCAGAAGCACGTCAAGTACGTTTGGTCTCTGGAGTGTGATATTGCTTTCAACACTTTGAAAGAGAAATTGATCACTACTCCAGTTCTGACTCCGCCTGATGAAACCAAGCCGTACGAGGTCTTTTGTGATGCCTCTCTCCAAGGTCTCGGTGCTGTACTGATGCAAGAGAAGAAAGGTGTTGCTTATACCTCTCGCCGTTTGAAGCCTAATGAGAAGAACTACCCCACTCATGATCTCGAGTTGGCGGCAGTTGTGCATGCTTTGTTGACTTGGAGACATCTTCTCTTGGGAAGGAAAGTGGACATTTTCACTGATCACAAGAGTCTCAAGTACATCTTCACTGAGCCTAATCTCAACCTCAGGCAAACTCGATGGGTCGAAATGATTCAAGAGTACAATCCGAGTATCGAGTACACTCCAGGCAAGGCCAATGTGATTGCTGACGCTTTGAGCAGGAAAGCATATTGCAATAGTCTGATTCTGAGGCCTTATCAACCAGAGCTTTGTGAAGCTTTCCGCAAACTTAATCTACAAATTGTTCCTCAAGGTTTCCTCGCCAACCTTCAAGTCTCTCCTACCTTGGAAGACCAGATTCGCCAAGCCCAGCTTCTTGATGCTATGGTGAAAAAGGTGAAGATTGGGATTGCCAAGAGCTAGTCCAAGTACAAGTGCTACCGCCTTGATGACAAGGACACTCTCTTCTTCGAGGGTCGAATTGTGGTACCCAAAGGTGAACTTCGTAAAGTGATCATGAACGAGGCTCGCAACTCTCTCCTCTCCACCCACCCTGGGAGCACGAAGATGTATCAGGATCTCAAGCAAACTTATTGGTGGACTCGAATGAAGCGCTAGATCGCTCAATTCGTGAATGAATGTGATGTCTGCAGAAGAGTGAAGGCAGAACACCAAAGGCCAGCAGGTCTCCTCCAACCTCTTGCCATTCCAGAATGGAAGTTTGACCACATTGAAATGGACTTCGTGACTGGGTTTCCAAAGTCCAAGCGTGGCAATGATTCTATATTCGTTGTCATCGACAAGCTCACCAAAGTGGCTCACTTTCTGCCTATCAAAGAGTCAATCGCTGCAGCTCAATTGGCGGAACTCTACACCTCTCGAATTGTCTCTCTGCACGGTATTCCTCAAGTGATATCTTGTCAGGACCCCGATTCTAAGCCACATCGATCTAGCCGGTAACACCTCATATCACTTTGCGGCCTCACGCACGGTATCCCACGGGTGTCGCCTTACCATGGCCCGGGACCGTTTGCGCCTTTTGGCTCGCGTATATGACAATGTCGCTAGCATCCATATGACCGAGAACCCGGGCCGACATGGCTAGTCGTGAACCCAAAGCGGCACAGACCTATGGAGACAGGCATACATGAATCACAACGAACATGTCGGTCATCAACGAGTGATTCCGGGCTGTAGCACTAGGCTAACAGGACTCCGGGAAATCCCGGGCTGTAGCAGGCTAGACAGGACTCCGGAGATCACCGCGTGACATTTCCCCGAAGGGACAGACATAGGGACGAAGTGAAACACATGCCGGACAGTCAAGCGTCCTGAACAGTAGTGCTGGGATAGCAGGACTCCGGTGAACCGGGCTGTAGCGGACTACTATGGCTCGAGGAGCACTAGACTACATTTCCCCATAAGAAAGGCTGCGAAGGACAAACAACTAGATTGTCGGATCCCACTCATACCCAGCGTTTCAATCATACATACAATATGCTCGATATGAGTACATACAACATGGCATCACAACAAAACTCTACAACTCAAGTACTTTATTTAAAGGCTCCAGGGAGCCATACATAACATATCCATACAGGTAGGGGTCACATGACCCGACACTCAAGTCATACAGTCATACAAGCACATGCGGAAGCAACTAGTCTGAGTACAGACTCTAGAAAGAAAGAAGGCTTCTCGAAGCCTGTCTATCTACATAGGCCCTCCATGGCCTGGATCACCACCTGGGTGGCTAGTCACTTGTCAACGTCAAGATCTATGTAAAACCCATCGGAGGGGGCAGTGTTGTCGTCTGAAAGCAATAAATAAGCAAACATGAGTACAAAGGTACTCAGCAAGTCTTACATCAGAACCTACTGTACATGCTCATTCTCAAGGAGGTGGTGGGGTTTATGCAGCAAGCCAGCTTTGACTCTTGGCTAAGCTATCCTACGGAATCATTTAGCAAAATAGTTTTCGCACATGAGTCCACTACTCACCATCACAATACTCCACCGTGGATCCTCCCTCGTAACCTGCGAGGGGGCCATCCTCGGTACTCACACTTATCTTGAGTCTTTTAGTAGTATCCATTAACTTGTCTATGAACTGTATAGGCAACCAAGTAGTCCTTTACCGCGGACGCGGCTATTCGAATAGTTTTATACCCTGCAGGGGTGTACTTCGTCATACACGCTTTCACCGCTTACCGCCGTCTACATGACATGTACTCGGCAACCTTCAAGCGGAAGCCCAGCGAGGGTGTCGGCCACGGCCTACCTAAACACCTAAGCCCCTAGTCCAGGTTATCGCCTATCCAGGTTCCATCCGCAGGGAGTCCGGCCGAGGTTTCCACATACGGCCCCGAACGATGTGAACAGGGTTCCCGAGACACCAAACGGGTGACTCGGTACACCGTGCCATGGTGTATCTACCGCAACATAGCCCACCCCTAGGGTCAGCGCTACGCACGGCCGCCAACACATATCCTACAAGCACCAGAAACTATTTGCAACTCCTGGACAAAGTACTAGGGTGGCTAAGAAGCCGAGAGGGTCCATTTGTTTCGGGCCCAATGTACGGTAGTAACTGCATCTTAAATCACACATACAGATCTCAGTTCTTATGGACGGCCTCAATGAAACAACCCACCATGTACTCCTACATGGCCTCTCATCGATACCTTTACCAAAACATGTTCAACACATCCCTCATATTACTGGCACAAGCATTTCACTCTAGCCCATCACCCAGATGAACCAGACCTGACACAACTCTAAGCATAGCAGGCATAGCAAGGTAGGAATCACAAAACATGGCTCAATCAACTCCTACACATGCTAGTGGGTTTCATCTAGTTACTGTGGCAATGACAGGTCATGCAGAGGATAAGGGTTCAACTACCGTAGCACACAGCAGTTTGAATCGTGTTGTCTTAATGCAGTAAACAAGAGCAGGAGCGAGAACATGGGTTGTATCGGAATGATCAATGGTTGCTTGCCTGATGGAGTGGTGACGGGATACTGCCCTTCAGTTGGATACTCGTGAATATCCTCGGAGGCAGAACCTTCAACGAAGAACACAACCGAGCACAATCAACACATGACGATATGCAACAATAGGATGCATGCTATGACATGGCAATATGGATGTGTCTTGAGCTAATGCAACTAGCTATAATTTAAATGGAGTTGGTTTGAGTACAAGATTCAAATTCCAACCCCATATATGATTATTTAAATGCCCTTTATTTGTTTTGTTCAAAACAGGGGACAAACATTGTTCAAACATGCATGAAAATGGTACAGATGGATTCCTTGAATTTTTCTGATAATTTTACATATATAATTTGTCTCATTTGGAGTTATGGTTGAATTTCTATGAATTTTTGAAGTTCTGGGTATTTTCTGGAATTTCCTGAATTATTTTTAAACTAGAAAATGGTTTACTGCGTCAGCCTTGCGTCAGCATGACATCAGCAAGTCAACGGGGTTGCCTCCAGGTCAAACCTGACCAGTGGCTCCCGCATGTCAGGGTCATTAGTTTAACTAATTTAAGTTAATCCTAATCCTGGTTCATTAGTGGCCTGGGGCCCACGCGTCAGTGACCCAGGGGGTCAACTGGGCCCACCCAGTCAACAGTCAGCGGGGTCAAACCTGCCGGACTTGGTCCACGGCTCGTCGCCGGCGACGACAGAGACGGCGGAGCGGCTCGGGAATGCGCTATAGGGCTCCGTTTTGAGCGTGCTTTGTTGCTACGGCTTGCTGGTGCTCTCGCGGATCTAGTGGTGGCAGCAGCAGCAGCTAGGATGGCCGGAGTTGACGGCGGCGAGCTCTTTGGCGGCCGCCGGAGTTCGGTTGCGTGCGGGATCATGTTTTGGTGCGTAGAAGAGCGGGGCAAAGGGGCTAGGAGGGCGCTACGCACCGCGAGGAGTAAGTTCGACACTCCAGGGTGATCATTTGGTCACCGGAGCATCGTCGACAGTGAGCTCAGGCGGCGGCGCACTTCGGTCATCACGGGGGTGACGGCTACGGCAACCAATTGAAGCGGGGAAGAGGGGGAAACGGTTGCGGAGCTCATCGCGGTGCCGTAGGGATGGTTAGCGGGCTCGGGGGCGTCCTGCGTGCGGCGAATCGATGATGAAGGTGGCCGGAGCCCGAGGTGGAAGACGACGGCGATGGCGATGTTGCTGGCCTCCCGGGGTCACGTGCCTTGGTGTACGGCTCTACGGCGTCGAGGCGAAGCTCAAGGGGGCGCTGGCCGGCGTGGGGGGTGCTGGTGGCCACGGTAACGACAAGCGACGGCGACGGCGACTCTCGGATGAGCTCGGGGAAGGGGGTCAGGGGAGCGAGAGAGAGTGGAGCGAGTGAGGGAGAGGAGCGAGGGGACACGGGACATCGCCGTGGCGTCGCTAGGAGGGCCGGGGGAAGCAGGAGGTGGCTTCGCCTCCTGTGCGCGCGCCACGCCGTCGTCCTCCTGGCAAAGGAAGGAGACGACTGGCGTCGCCTGGTGGGCTGGGCCGTGCTGGGCCGGTTGGTGGCGCCAGGTAAGTGGCCCACTGGCCTACTCTCTCTCTCTCTCTCAAATTTTATTCTGTTTTCTATTTTTGCTATTCTGTTTTGATTTAATTTAAATACTAAATCATTTTATAAAATCCTGAAAATATTTATGGACACTTTTTGAAATATTTCAGTGGCCCAAAAATAATTCCAACATTATTTGAGCATTTGAATTATTTAATAGTATTTAAATGCCCAAATTCAAATATTTATGAATTAAGTCAATGCCCCTTTTGTTGACCTAAAAATATATGCACCATTTTTCCCAAGGGTTCTAACCCAAGGCAAAGAGGGTGAACATATCTGAAGGGCATTTCAGGTTCATTGAATTTATTTTTAGTAAACCCTAGTTGATTTCAGGGGGGCGGGGTGCTGGGGGTTCTGCTTTCCCCATTTCCATTTCTGATGAAAGTAAACATGATGCACACTCTAATGCATAACCTAGCTAGGGTGTGACAACTCACCCCCACTCAATAGAATCTCGTCCCGAGATTTAGGATCATCTGGTAAGAAGGCGGGGTACTCGAGTCGAAGGCGATCCTCCCTTTCCCAAGTGGCTTCTTCCTCGGAATGGTGTGACCATTGAACCTTGAGAAACTTGATATTATGACGTCGAGTGGTACGCTCGGCTTGATCAAGGATACGAACGGGGTATTCCCGATAAGAAAGGTTATCTTGTAAATCAAGCGTTTCGTGGTCCACTCCACGGATAGGATCCGCGAAGCAACGCCTGAGTTGCGAAACGTGGAAGACGTCGTGAACTCTGGAAAGATGCGGAGGTAGTTCCAATTGGTAGGCAACTTCTCCTCGTTTGGCAAGAATGCGAAAGGGTCCAATATAACGAGGAGCCAATTTGCCTTTGATACCGAAGCGATGGGTTCCCTTTAACGGGGTAACCCGAAGGTAAGCTTTCTCGTCAATTTCAAATGTCATAGGCTTATGCTTACGATCATATTGACTCTTTTGGCGAGATTGGGCTGTTTTCAATTTCTCACGAATAACGCGAACCTACTCTTCTGCTTCCTGAATCATATCCGGGCCAAAGAGTTGTCTTTCCCCGGTTTCTGACCAGTTAAGAGGCGTTCGACATTTTCGTCCATAGAGAACCTCGAAGGGAGCCTTGCCCAAACTAGCTTGATAGCTATTGTTATAGGCAAACTCCGCGTATGGAAGGCATTTCTCCCAACTCATTCCGAACGAGATAACAGAAGCTCGGAGCATATCCTCCAGAATTTGATTTACTCGCTCTACTTGACCACTTGATTGAGGATGGAAGGCGGTGCTAAAGGAGAGATGAGTTCCCATAGCATTTTGGAAACTTTCCCAAAATCGAGAGGTGAAGAGACTTCCACAGTCTGAGTTAATTTCCAATGGGACACCATGAAGAGACACTATTCGGGAGATGTATAGGTCAGCTAGCTGGCTAGCGGTGATACTCTCACGAACAGGTAGAAAATGGGCTACTTTGGAAAGACGGCCGATCACGACGAAGATGGCATTATTCCCCCTCTTGGTCCTGGGAAACCCAGTGATGAAATCCATACTGATTTTGTCCCATTTCCATTCAGGAATAGCCAAAGGTTGAAGGGTGCCAGCAGGCCGTTGATGCTCTGCTTTAACACGACGACAAACGTCGCAATTAGCAACGTATTGATCGATTTCTCTCTTCATCCTAGTCCACCAAAACCACTGGCGTAGGTCTTGATACATTTTGGTACTACCGGGATGAATGGTGAGAGGGGATTCATGAGCTTCCTTAAGGATCAGTCGCCTCAGGTTTCGCGCCTTCGGAACCACTAGGTGATTCCCAAAGTATACAACACCTTGGTCATCAATGGAGAAACAATTCACGATTCCTTTTCTAACGTTTCTCTTGATACGGGAAATTCCCAGATCTATCTTCTGCGCCTTGATGACCTGATCCATAAGGGTAGGTTCCGCTACCAGGGTGGATAGGAATCCTTGAGGAACAATGTGAAGATTAAGCTTGCGAAATTCCTCATGGAGAAGTGGTTGACTTTGTTGTAACATCAGGTTGTTACAGTAGGACTTACGACTTAATGCATCGGCCATGACATTGGCCTTGCCAGGGGTGTAGGTTATTCCTAAGTCGTAATCCGAGATCAACTTGACCCAACGTCTTTGCCTGAGATTCAAATCTGGTTGGGTGAAGATATATTTCAAGCTTTGGTGATCGGTGAAGATCTCGCAACGATTACCGAGGAGGTAATGTCGCCAGGTTTTGAGTGCATGGACTACAGCTGCAAGCTCTAGATCATGTGTGGGATAATTTTCCTCATGTGGGTGTAATTGCCGTGAAGCATAGGCAATTACCTGACGATCTTGCATGAGTATGCAACCTAGTCCTTGTCGCGAGGCATCGCAATAGATAATAAAGTCCTTGGAGAAATCTGGTGGTACCAGTACGGGAGCAGATGTCAGGCGTCTTTTCAGTTCCTGAAAACTGAACTCGCACTGTGGAGTCCACTCGAACTTTTTATCTTTCTTGAGGAGTTCAGTTAGAGGTTTAGCAACCTTGGAGAAATTCTCGACGAAGCGGCGGCAATAGCTCGCTAGGCCAAGGAAACTCCGAACTTGCTTGACCGAAACAGGTGGAGTCCAATCAAGGACGGCTTGAACTCGCTCGGGATTGACAGCAATACCCTTACCAGAGATTACGTGGCCTAGATAGGTCACTTCTGACAACCAAAATTCACACTTGGAGAATTTTGCATAAAGGCGATGCTCTCGAAGTTTCATCAATACCAGCCTTAGATGTTCGGCATGTTCCTCTTCATTCTTGGAGTAGATGAGTATGTCATCGAGGTATACTACGACGAATTTGTCCAAGTACTCCATGAAAACCGAGTTCATTAACCGGGAGAAAGTGGCCGGGGCATTGGTTAAACCGAAGGATATGACGGTGTACTCGTATTGGCCATAACGAGTAACAAAAGCCGTTTTGGGAATGTCCCCGTTTCTGATTTTGATTTGATGGTAGCCCAACCTCAAATCCATCTTGGAGAAGACTGAGGATCCAGCGAGCTGATCATACAGGTCATTGATCCTGGGAAGCGGGTATTTGTTCTTGATGGTGACCAGATTGACAGGTCGGTAATCCACAACCATTCGATCCGTTCCATCCTTCTTCTTGACGAAGAGGACGGGGCAAGCCCAAGGAGAGGAGCTAGGACGGATGAACCCTTTGTTCAAGGACTCATCGAGTTGGTTCTTAAGCTCGGCTAGTTCTAAGGGTGCCATCTTGTAGGGTCTTCTTGCAATTGGAACGGTTCCTCGAACAAGGTCTATCACAAACTCGACATCCCGGTCAGGTGGAACACCTGGCAGTTCTTCCGGAAACACATCCGGGAAGTCTCGGACTACCGGAACGTCCTCAAGGTCTGGAAGGGGGTTGGCATTGAGAGAGTAAAGTTGGCGCTTGGCCACTCGAGTTAAGACATTAACTGTCTTGCCCGAGGGATGAGTAAGTTGAACGGTTCTAGTGGCACAATCGATCTTGGTGTAATGAGCCGACATCCAGTCCATACCCAAGATGATGTTTATGTCAGAGGACTTGAGAGCTATTAAAGATGCAAGGAAGACAAGCCTATCGACAAGAATTTCGTTCCCATGGCTTACCCTAGAAGTTTGCCATTTGGAACCCGGAGTTTGAATTACCATGGAAGTGGGCATGTCACAGAATGTCGTGTTATGCAACCGAGCATAATTCTCGGATATGAATGAATGAGATGCTCCAGTATCGAAAAGAACAGATGCCGGATGGCAGTTAACAAGGAGCATACCAAGGACGACGTTGGGATCCTCATGAGCCTCTTCGGCTGAAACATAGTTGACATGGCCACGTGCAGTAGTGGCCGGCTTGGCGTAGAAAGTCTTTCCCGCGGGCTTACCACGGCCAACGGACTTTCCAGCTTGATTGGGGTTGTTCTGGGGACACTCTCGACTATAGTGACCCGGTTCTCCACACTTGAAGCATGTTACCACAGTGGGGCGTGGAGCAACATTAGCAGCGGGGCCACCATAGGGCTCGGATGGTGCAATTTGCTGGTTGGGACGAGGCGCCTCAAAGGATGGCCTTGGGGTGAATCTGGGTGGCAGTGCGGTGCTTGGAATCCACACCCGGCGCTTCTGAGCTCCAGAGCCGGATGAAGACCCAAAATCACGGGAGTGCTTGCGTGAAGCGTCATAATCAGTCTGGCCTGTCTCAGCACTGATAACTTTATTGACCAACTTCTGGAAGGATGTGCACTCGTGCAGACGGAGATCGCGGCGAAGCTCAGGGCTAAGTCCCTCACGGAACCTTGCCTGCTTCTTGGCGTCAGTAGAAACCTCTTCAGGAGCATAGCGTGCCAGGTTCCCAAATTCTCGGCTATATGCATCCACAGTCAGCCTTCCTTGGGTGAAGTTGCAGAACTCCTCCCTCTTGCGATCCATGAGACCTTCCGGAATGTGATGCTCACGGAAAGCCTCGCTGAACTCAGCCCAGGTAGTGATTTGGCCGACCGGGCGCATAGCTTCGTAGTTTTCCCACCAATGGCTAGCGGGGCCCTCAAGATGATAAGCAGCATAGGTAACCTTGTCGGCTTCAGCTACGTTGGCAGAACGTAGCTTGTGGGTGATGCTGCGAAGGCAGTCATCCGCGTCGAGGGGCTCGACCGAATGGTTAAACTTTGGTGGGTACAGCTTGATAAAGTCGTTGATTGACACCAAGTCATTTCGTGGGTGGCGTGCAGTGTTCTGCTCAATCCGCTCCAGCAGGCGGTTGGTCTCACGCTTGTTCCTTTCCGCCTCCAGCATCACTTCGGCCAGGGAAGGTGGGTGAGGCAAATTTTCACCTCTAGCTGCATTGGCTTCCCCCTGCGCTGGGGCAGCAGGGTTTCCGCGGGTGTTGACCATCCTAGGAGGAAAACAAGACAACGGTTTAGACAAGGATGGCTCAAACTTAACAGGGAAGTGCAGAATGTAAAGGATAACGCGGAATGCAGAGATGCTCATTCGTATGCCATGGTAATATAAAACTGCCATATATACACCAACGGTCATACTCGTCATACATAGTTTGGTACAAGCCCATGCTACAGTACAACTATGAAGGTAGACGTTACATCTCATCGGAGGCATTCCGAGTCCCTATACATTATTTGTCTACACCTCCGGAATCGATTACACACCAAGTCGTATTCCACAAGTCACACAGGACAGTGGAGATACAACTACTACAATACTAGTGGTACTACTACTAACTCAGATAGCTCCGTAGTAGTCCTCATAGAAGTCACCTCCATAGCCTGGAAGTTCAATGTGATCATCCGGAAACAGACGGTCCTGAGGAGCCTGTGGACCATAGGGGCTAGGATAAGGTCTTGGACCAACAAACGGTGGCCTGCGGGGACCAAGGGGTGGGGTGATGCCTCCCACATCACGCCAATCCACCATGTCTGGCAGAGCTGCTCTCACAGGATACAGATCCCTGGTATCCATACATCCAGCTTGCACCGCGGGTGCAAACCGAGTCAATGTGGCCCAATGATCAGCACGGGTATTGAAGAGCTCCAGCCTCAAGGCCCGATTCTCTCGGTCCTTATCTTCGAGCATCTCAGCGGTGGTACGAGTTAATGAGTCCTCCTGAGTGGAGTCAGCATAGATAGCCTGAAGATACCCCTGCGCTCCCGGAAGTGAAGCTGGCATGTAACGGAAGTCAGTGTTCCGAAGCAGGCCAGTCCGGACTCGCAAGATGGTCATCATGGAATAGGCAGCATCCTGCACAGCCATCTCAATGGTAACTCCGAGTCCATAGGAACAGTGAAGGGGCTCGGTAGATCTAGGATAGGAAGGAAATATCCTGACGGTGCATAAATACTAGCTTTGATTAAAGTCGCGGAACTGCTCTTCAACAGTGTATTCGGGATACCAACGGTATCCTGTCTCGATCATGACCCGGACCAACATAGCAGTATGACCGGGCACATCGAGGCACCTGGTCAGGCGAACCACTTGATTTTGAGATTGGTTGGCCATCTGAAAGCACAGCCACAAGACAAAGACATCAGAATTCCTAGGGAAAATTGGGCAGCATAACGGCTGTAAATGCTCAGAAAAAGATTTGAGACATCCACAACAGTTCACAATACCGCTCAACAGCATCATATCAAGGTTCTGATTCAAATAGCCACGTACTAAAATAGTAGAAACTGGACGGAAACTCGTAGCAATAATCCTATGAGCTACTACGGATTAGTAACACGTGAACCTGATAGAAGAAGAGAGCCTAGTCCTTAACCCACGTTGAATGAGAAGAGAATGACTCAGATCAGAAGCATAGGGTAAAGGAGTAAAAAGAACCTTACGTTCCCTCCCACAATCAATTCCCTTACATATAACTAAAGCATTTCTAGACTCGACATCGACCAGTTTGGCTGAACGAACCTACAGGCAGTCCGGCTCTGATACCAACGCTGTCAGGACCCCGATTCTAAGCCACATCGATCTAGCCGGTAACACCTCATATCACTTTGCGGCCTCACGCACGGTATCCCACGGGTGTCGCCTTACCATGGCCCGGGACCGTTTGCGCCTTTTGGCTCGCGTATATGACAATGTCGCTAGCATCCATATGACCGAGAACCCGGGCCGACATGGCTAGTCGTGAACCCAAAGCGGCGCAGACCTATGGAGACAGGCATACATGAATCACAACGAACATGTCGGTCATCAACGAGTGATTCCGGGCTGTAGCACTAGGCTAAGAGGACTCCGGGAAATCCCGGGCTGTAGCAGGCTAGACAGGACTCCGGAGATCACCGCGTGACATTTCCCCGAAGGGACAGACATAGGGACGAAGTGAAACACATGCCGGCCAGTCAAGCGTCCTGAACAGTAGTGCTGGGCTAGCAGGACTCCGGTGAACCGGGCTGTAGCGGACTACTATGGCTCGAGGAGCACTAGACTACATTTCCCCATAAGAAAGGCTGCGAAGGACAAACAACTAGATTGTCGGATCCCACTCATACCCAGCATTTCAATCATACATACAATATGCTCGATATGAGTACATACAACATGGCATCACAACAAAACTCTACAACTCAAGTACTTTATTTAAAGGCTCCAGGGAGCCATACATAACATATCCATACAGGTAGGGGTCACATGAC
Source organism: Triticum monococcum (assembly GCA_034509565.1). NCBI lineage: Eukaryota > Viridiplantae > Streptophyta > Magnoliopsida > Poales > Poaceae > Triticum > Triticum monococcum. The sequence goes on along the minus strand of CM067847.1, from coordinate 207,995,475 downwards.
CCGACACTCAAGTCATACAGTCATACAAGCACATGCGGAAGCAACTAGTCTGAGTACAGACTCTAGAAAGAAAGAAGGCTTCTCGAAGCCTGTCTATCTACATAGGCCCTCCATGGCCTGGATCACCACCTGGGTGGCTAGTCACTCGTCGACGTCAAGATCTACGTAAAACCCATCGGAGGGGGTAGTGTTGTCGTCTGAAAGCAATAAATAAGCAAACATGAGTACAAAGGTACTCAGCAAGTCTTACATCAGAACCTACTGTACATGCTCATTCTCAAGGAGGTGGTGGGGTTTATGCAGCAAGCCAGCTTTGACTCTTTGCTAAGCTATCCTACGGAATCTTTTAGCAAAATAGTTTTCGCACACGAGTCCACTACTCACCATCACAATACTCCACCGTGGATCCTCCCTCGTAACCTGCGAGGGGGCCATCCTCGGTACTCACACTTATCTTGAGTCTTTTAGTAGTATCCATTAACTTGTCTATGAACTGTATAGGCAACCAAGTAGTCCTTTACCGCGGACGCGGCTATTCGAATAGTTTTATACCCTGCAGGGGTGTACTTCGTCATACACGCTTTCACCGCTTACCGCCGTCTACACGACATGTACTCGGCAACCTTCAAGCGGAAGCCCAGCGAGGGTGTCGGCCACGGCCTACCTAAACACCTAAGCCCCTAGTCCAGGTTATCGCCTATCCAGGTTCCATCCGCAGGGAGTCCGGCCGAGGTTTCCACATACGGCCCCGAACGATGTGAACAGGGTTCCCGAGACACCAAACGGGTGACTCGGTACACCGTGCCATGGTGTATCTACCGCAACATAGCCCACCCCTAGGGTCAGCGCTATGCACGGCCGCCAACACATATCCTACAAGCACCAGAAACTATTTGCAACTCCTGGACAGAGTACTAGGGTGGCTAAGAAGCCGAGAGGGTCCATTTGTTTCGGGCCCAATGTACGGTAGTAACTGCATCTTAAATCACACATACAGATCTCACCGCAAACCCCGCCGCCGGCCCACCGGGCCCAAGGCCGGCCCCCGCCTCCGCCTCGCCCGGGCCGCGCCCCGCGCCGCTACCTCTCCCCCGCGCCGCCCGAGTCCGACGGTGCCGCCTTGCCGCGCCTCGTCACCGGTGGCCGCCGACCCCGCCGCCGTTCGCCTCGCCGACCTCGCCCGGCGCCGCCCTTTGCCGCCCCGTCGCCGGTGGTCGCCGCGCCACCCTCCGCCGGCTCATCGCCGTCGCCTCGCCGGCCGGTCAAGCTCCGGCCGCTCCTTCCTTGCCCGCCGCCGTCGTCTACAGTGTCTCCGGCGACCGCCTCGGAGTCCGTGCCCGCGAGATCCCGATCTGGATCTAGATCCAAAATCATCACGGTTGACTTCTTCCCCAAACTCTAGTTTTTCGAGCATACTTTGACTGATCATATCTCCGCATCCGTAACTCCGTTTTGGGCATATAATATATCAAAATGTTCGTCTTAACATGTACATCATTTCATTCCATTGCCTCATTTGCATCTGAGTTCATCTTGATGCCCAAAATGCTGTTAGAAGGAGGCTTCGTGAGTTAAATTGCAGATCCGTTAGTTCATCATAGACTTTTGTCATTTTTGCCATGATTATTGTGTGCATGATATGCGTGTGAGTCTTTGGGATGAATTGTTAAGCATTTTGTCTTTTTTCCAGAGGTGCCACCCATGCATTTTTAGGATGTGTGTGGTGACTTGTGCAAGCTTGCAAAGAGAGGCACCTGAGAATTCTGTTTTCAGGGACTTAGTGGTTTTCACTAAGCCTGGGATATTTTAGTTCATGATGCTATGTGTTCAGCTTGTTTCCTAGTGATCCGTGCCTCTTTTGAGGATGATCAGTAAGGGAGTTTTGATATTCATGTTATTCTCTATCCATCCATGTCTTTGTTTGCATATGTGGAGTGCTCTAGCTTGAGTCAATCGAGCTCTACTTTTGCTTCGTGGTAAATCTGGGCAGATCGTCAACTTGTTTGCGATTTTGCCGATGCTATTGTTAGTGATCCATGCATGCTATGCCATTTTTCTTGCCATGTATAGTTAGAATTTTGTGCCTTCTTTATGGATATATGCTTGCCTTGCTATGACTTGCACCATGGTGAGTGCATCGAGCTCGTTTACATGCCTTCGTGAGTTAAATTTCGGCATGTCTCAGTTTTCACAAAGTCTGAAAACTGATTGTGCGTGAGCTATGTTTGTGTGCTCGTTAGAGTATTTTGTGAACCCTTTTGGCCCCAGGTCACTTTGGGTGTTTTGTTAAGCTTGTTGAGTAGCTCCATGCCATGTTCTTACTTGTCATGCTCAGATTATGTATCATGTTGTTTTGCTGCTCCGAAGAGAGCATCGTGGTCTGAAATTTCAGACTAGTGTTAATTTCACTAAGTCTGAAATCTGTTTTGCGTTTGCGTTTTTGCCATGCTTGTTTGAACCTCTTAATGGATGAATTTGGCCATGGCTCAGTGCTATTGTTTTGTTAAGCATGATGTGGGAATCCCTGCCATGTCTTTTGTTGTCATGTTTGGTGGCTATAGCATGTTCATATCGTTGCATTTAGGAGCCTACTTGCTGTAAATCGCAGACCGGTTCATTTCGTAAAACGCTTGCCATTTCCAAACCGTAGCTCCGACTCCAATGATCTTTATATCGTTTTCAGGTGATTTCATCCCCTCTATCCAGTGGCATACTTGGTTTTCTAGGTTGAGGCCAGGTTCATGCATTTCCTGTCACATCTTGCAATTTGCATCCCGCATCGCATCCCACATAGCATACCATGATTGCATCTTATTGCTTGAGTTGGCACGTGGTTGATTGTATTCTTGTTGCTTGTTTGTGTTGTTGGGTAGAGCCGGGAGACGAGTTCGCTAACGAGGAGCCCGTTGAGTTTGCTTTTGAGGATCCAGTCAACTCTGACAACTGTGCAGTCAAGATGATCATACCCTCGAAATCACTACTATCTTTGCTATGCTAGTTTGCTCGCTCTTTTGCTTTGCCAATGCTACGATGCCTACCACTTGCTTGTCAGCCTCCCAATTGCCATGTTGAGCCTCTAACCCACCATTGTCCTAGCAAACTGTTGATTGGCTATGTTACCGCTTTGCTCAGCCCCTCTTATAGCATTGTTAGTTGCAGGTGAAGATTGGAGCCGTTCCTTACTGGGACATTTATTTACTTGTTGGGATATCATTATATTGCCATGTTATCTTAATGCATCTATATACTTGGTAAAGGGTGGAAGGCTCGGCCTCTCACCTAGTGTTTTGTTCCACTCTTGCCGCCCTAGTTTCCGTCATATCGGTGTTATGTTCCCGGATTGTTGCGTCCCTTACGCGGTTGGGCTATAATGGGAACCCCTTGATAGTTCGCCTTGATTAAAGCTTTTGTAGCAATGCCCAACATTGGTTTTACCATTTTCCACCTACCCCCTTTTTTCCCTTGGGTTTCCGGAGCCCGAGGGTCATCTTTATTTTAGCCCCCCACGGGCCAGTGCTCCTCTGAGTGTTGGTCCGAACTAGAGCCCTGTGCAGCGCCACCTCGGGGAAACTCAAGGGCTGGTTTTAGTTGTACGGATTGCTCATCTGAGTGTGCCCTGAGAACGAGATATGTGCAGCTCCTATCGGGATTTGTCGGCACATTCGGGTGGTGTTGCTGGACTTGTTTTAACCTGTCGAATCGTCTTGTTGTACCGAGATATCGAGTCTGATCGGTGTGTCTTGGGTGGAGGTCTATTCCTTCGTTGACCGTGAGAGCTTGTTATGGGCTAAGTTGGGACCCCCCTGCAGGGATTGATCTTTCGAAAGCCGTGCCCGCGGTTATGGGCAGATGGGAATTTGTTAATGTCCGGTTGTAGATAACTTGAACCTTAATTAATTAAAATGAATCAACTGAGTGTGTTACCGTGAAGGCCTCTTCTCGGCGGAGTCCGGGAAGTGGACACGGTGTTGGAGTTATGTTTGCGCAGGTTGCTCTCTAGTTTCCCGCTCGTGCTTTGCCTTCTCTTCTCGCTCTCTTTTGCGAATAAGTTAGCCACCATATATGCTAGTCGCTTGCTGCAGCTCCACTTACATTACCCCTTTCCTACCTATTAAGCTTAAATAGTCTTGATCGCGAGGGTGCGAGATTGCTGAGTCCCTATGGCTCACAGATTACTATTACACCAGATGCAGGGACAGATGATACCGCTCTAGATGGCGCGCTTGAGCTCAAGTGGGAGTACGACGAGGATTCTCAGTGTTACTATGTGTCTTTTCCTGATGATCAGTAGTGGTGCCCAGTTGGGGTGATCGGGACCTGTGTCGCTCGTTGGGTTGTCTTTTATTTTGGCGCCGTAGTCGGGCCATGAGTGTTTTGCTGATGTATGTTATTTATGTACTTTGATGTGACGTGGCGAGTGTAAGCCAACTATGTACCTCCCCTTTATATTATTTATGTACATGGGATGTGTGATGATTTCCTAACTTGCGACATTGCTTTCAATGCGGTTATGCCTCTAAGTCGTGCCTCGACACGTGGGAGATATAGCCGCATCGAGGGCGTTACACGGTGATCGAGCCGAAGTTCACCAGCCGGCCGCTCCCTCAGCCGACGCAACCGTCTCCACCGACCAGCCCAGCTCGTCAACCGCTCCGCCGTCTTTATCGTTCCTGCTTGTCGTCTTTTGGAACAATCTTTTAAGCTTTTTGCAATTCCACCCGCTGGGGGTGTATCGAACTATGCTGGATTTCGGCCTCTTAGAGGTCTTTTTGTGTAAACATTATGGTATGCATGTTTGGTTTCCATGCACGTACGCTTTTTATCCTTAGGCTTTTTCCTTTGCCGCCTTCCTGCTTTGGGGAGGCAAGTACTCAAGCTTTCTTAGATTGAAGTGACGTGAATGGAAACTAGCCAGCCGGCTACTCTGGTAGTCGGTCGGCGGCAGGCGACAAACCGGCTCCTGTTATATTAGTCCGCTGGTCCCTAGCCATTTTTCGTGTGCGCACCCTTTCCTGCTTTTGACTCTTGCCAGCCGAACAGCCGGTTCTTCGAACTGCGGCCTTGGCAAGAGCTAAGCTTGGGTGCGGGCACACTACTTGCCTGACTACGGGTAAGACTTCTAATATAACTTTAGTCGGTCAGTCCCCGGGCCGACTGGTCGAACCCGGTGCCGAAGAGAATAAGTAAATGAAATGACAAGGTCATAAGCATGATATTGTAAATTCACAAATAAAAGATGGCAGTCCCCGAGTCCTCGGGGAGCCTATTGTCTCGTACTTAATACAAAAGTTAACGTGATACATACTGCATTTCAACTGTAAAATATTCAAAGGAGATTGGCGTTCCATGGTCGTTCCGACTCCTTGCCCGAGTCGTCTCTCTTGCGTGCCTTGGGTTTTTGCGCGTCGATCAAGTAGTAGGAGTCGTTTCCTAGAGCTCTGCTAATGACGAAGGGGCCTTCCCAGGGGGCCGAGAGCTTGTGCTGGCCGGCTATTCGCTGGATCAGTCGGAGCACAAGGTCGCCTTCCTGGAAGGATCTTGGCCTGACCTTCCGGCTGTGGTAGCGGCGCAACCCCTGCTGGTAGATGGCAGACCAGCTGAGGGCTAACACCCGGCCTTCTTCCAGCAGGTCGATGCCATCTTCTCGTGCTTCCTTGGCCTCTGCCTTCGTGTACATGGTCACCCGAGGTGAGTTGAGCTCGATATCGGTTGGGCTGATTGCTTGGGCACCGTACACGAGGAAAAAAGGAGTGAAGCCGGTTGACTTGTTTGGGGTGGTGCGTAGACTCCAGAGGACAGCCGGCAGCTCGTCGAGCCAACAGCCGGCTGAACGCTCCAGAGGTACGACCAGTCGGGGCTTGATGCCGGAGAGGATGAGGCCATTGGCTCGCTCGACCTGGCCGTTTGACTGCGGGTGGGCGACAGACGCTAAGTCCAGTCGGATACCTTGCGCAGCGCAGAAACGTGCCAAGGCTCCTTTGGCAAAATTTGTGCCATTTGTCGGTGATGATGCTGTGTGGCACGCCGTACCGAGTTGTTATGTCTGTGATGAATGTCACGGCAGTCGGCCCATTCAGCTTCTTGATCGGCTTTGCTTCGATCCACTTGGTGAATTTATCTATGGCGACGAGCAAATGTGTCATGCCGACGCGCGCCGTCTTGAATGGGCCCACCATGTCTAATCCCCAAACGGCGAAGGGCTAAGTGATGGGGATGGTCTTGAGTGCCAAAGCCGGCATGTGTTGCTTGGAGCTAAAAAGTTGGCAGCCTTTGCAGTGCTTAACTAATTCTTTGGCGTCATCCAAAGCAGTCGGCCAGAAAAAGGCATGGCGGAAAGCTTTGGCGACAAGTGATCTTGAGGCGGCATGGTGGTCGCATTCTCCTTGGTGTATATCTCTGAGGATTGCAATGCCCTTCTCTTGCTCGACGCACCGTTGGAGGACTCCAGTGACACTGCGCTTGACCAGCTCTCTGTTGACGATCGTGTATGCTCCGGCTCGACGCTGGACTTGTCTCGCTTCTGTTTCGTCCGCCGGCAGATCTTGGTTTACTAGGAATTTGAGGATGGATTGGGCCCATGACGGGGCTGCGACTTCCCCTACCGCCAATGTGGCTACTGCCACCAGGGTGGGCGGGTTGGGTGCTGAAGTGCTGGAGTCGGCCGCCGACTGCTGCGTTGACATAGTCCCCGGGCTGGCTACTGCAGTCCCTGGGCCGGCTACCGCGGCCCCTGGGCCGGGCACGGTAGTCCCCGGGCCAGTTACTGCAGTCCCCGGGCCGAGTACTGAAGTCCCTGGGTGGTCTGCTTGGTTCTTCGAGCCGGACCCGGCCCTGTCGGGGTTGGGTGGCACGAAGATGGAGTCGGATTCTGGAGACGGTTTGATGGACGGCTTGAGGAGGCGTTGTAGAGCGACGCCTGTTGGTATTGCTTGCCGAGTGGAGCCTATTCGGGCCAGGGCATCGGCTGGCTCGTTGTCGGCTCGCGGCACGTGGAGGAACTCGCATCCCTCGAAGTATCCACTGATTTGCTGCACCAGGAAGTGGTAGCTTGCCATGTTTGCATCCTTGGCGTCCCAGTCGCCGGATGATTGTTGAACCACCAAATCCGAGTCGCCATAACATAGGATCCGGCGGATGCCGAGTTCCTTGGCAAGCCGGACCCATGTATGAGCGCCTCGTATTCGGCTACATTGTTGGAGGTGGCGAAGTGGATCTGCAGCGTATATCTAAGCTTGTCTCCCTTGGGAGAGGTAAGGACGACGCCGGCTCCCAAGCCGGTGCGCATCTTGGACCCGTCAAAGTGCATGCGCCAATGGGTGGACTCGGGAGCCGGCGGCAGGTACTGGGTCTCGGCCCAGTCGACGAGGAAGTCGGCCAATGCTTGGGACTTGATGGCAGTGCGGGGCTGGTAGAAGATTGTGTAGGGGGCCAGCTCAATGGCCCACTTCGCCACCCGGCCGGATGCATCCCGGCTGCCTATGATCTCGGCCAGCGGGGCGGTGCATACGACCGTGATGGGATGCTCTTGAAAGTAGGGCTTCAGCTTCTTGGCGGTGAAGTACACGCCGTAGCACATCTTCTGGTAGTGCGGGTAGTTCTGTTTCGAGGCGGACAACACCTCGCTCAAGTAATACACCGGCCTCTGGACCGGCTGGGCTCGGCCTTCTTCTGGGTGTTGGACCACGATGACGGTGCTGACCACCCGGCTGGTTGCGGCAATGTAAAGGAGCATGGGCTCTTTCTCAGTCGGCGCCGCCAGGACAGGCGGCGTGGCCAGCATCTTCTTCAGCTCGTGAAAGGCTTGATCGGCCTGGTCGTTCCACTCGAAGTGAGTGCTCTTCTTCATGAGGCGGTAGAGAGGGAGGGCTTTCTCTCCGAGCCGGCTGATGAAGCGGTTTAAGGAGGCCAAGCACCCGGTGAACTTCTGGATTTCTCGAAGCTTGGTGGGGATCGCCATTCTCTCGATGGCCTTGATCTTCACCGGGTTGCACTCAATGCCGCGTTCGGAGACCAGGAAGCCTAGGAGCTGGCCGGCTGGCACTCCGAACACGCATTTCTCGGGGTTGAGCTTGATTCGGAACCAGCGCAGGTTCTCGAATGTTTCTTTCAGGTCTTCCAGCAAGGTGCCGCGCTTCTCCGTCTTTACCACGATATCATCCACGTAGACGTGAGCGTTTTTACCGAGTTGCGTGAGGAGGCACTTCTGCATGCAGCGCTGAAAAGTGGCACCGGCATTCCTCAAGCCGAATGTCATAGTCAGGTAGCAGAAGGCTCCAAATGGCGTGATGAAGGCGGTCTTCAGGTGGTCATCCGGGTTCAGTTTTATCTGGTGGTATCCTGAATAAGCATCCAAAAAACTCAACAGCTCGCATCCGGCTGTGGAGTCTATCACTTGGTCAATTCTTGGCAGGGCGAAGGGATCTTTGGGGCAGGCTTTGTTGAGGCTTGTGTAGTCTATACACATGCGCCACTTGTTATTCTTTTTCAGCACGAGAATCGGGTTGGCAAGCCACTCCGTGAAGAAACCTCCATGATGAAGCCGGCTACAAGAAGCCGGGCTATCTCCTCCCCTACAATCCTTCTCTTCTCCTCTGACAGTCGGCGGAGAGGCTTCTTGACTGGTTTTGCGTCTTCACGCACGTGTAGCTTGTGCTCGGCGAAATCCTTCGGAACACCCGGCATATCCTTGGGGGACCATGCAAAGATATCCCGATTCTCACGGAGGAAATCGGCGAGCTCGCCTTCCTATTTGCTGTTCAGGCTTGCCCCAATGACGGCAAACCTCTCGGGGTGCTCTGGGTCAAGAGGTATCTTCTTGGTCTCCTTGGCCGGTTGGAAAGATCCTTGGGCATCACGCTCCTTGGAGTCGGTGGGCTGGCTCAGCTGCTTGCTGGCCAGGGCCACGACCCGGTCCAGCGTCTTCTTTTCTTCGGCAATCACAAGGGACTCGACCAGTCGGCTGCTGGCCGCAGCGCACTCGGCAGACTTCTTGTAATCGCCGGCTATGGTGATGATGCCCTTGGAGCTTGGTATCTTCATCTTGAGGTATGCATAGTGGGGGACCGCCATGAACTTGGCCAAGGCGAGTCGGCCAAGTAATGCATGGTAAGGGCTCTCCAGGTCCACCACTTCGAACCAGATCGCTTCCCGGCGGAAATGCTCCTTGTCCCCAAAGAGCACGTCGATCTTGATCTTGCCAATGGGGGCGCAGGACAAACCGGGGACGATGCCGTGAAACACCGTCCGAGTCGGCACAAGTTGCTTCGTCTTGACACTTAACTTCTCCAGGGTGTCGCGGTACAGGATGTTGATGCCGCTTCCGCCATCTATCAACACGCGGGAGAAGTGGGCGGCGCGTTTGTCCGTCGCGAGGGTGGCCTCCAGGACCAAAGCATAGGAGCCGGGAGACGGCATCACCTCTGGGTGATCGGCCCGGCTCCAGCTAATGGGTTTCTCTGACCAATGCATGTGTCCGCCTGGGTTAGCAGCGACCACACTGACTTCCTGGTGCTCTCGGCGCTTGCTGCGCCGGTCATCGGGCTGGCTCGTAAAGATGAAGTAGGATGCTTCTTCGTCGGGGAACTCATCCTGCACGGCGCCGACCGCGGGCCGGGCGGCCTGAGGCGGTGGAGCCGGAGGCGGCGGACCGGCAGGAGGAGTCGGCGTGAGCCCTTTACCCTTGGAGATCCGAGCGAGCCAGTTGCACTTCCGGGTTGTGTGGTTGGACGGCTTCGCGCAGCTATGGAACTTGCACGGGGCGTCAAGAGATTGCTCGTAGGAGAAAGCCGGCTACCAAGCCGGCCGGCCGCCCTTGGGCTTCTTGTGAGCGGGCCGCCCTTCAAGCGGCGTGTCTTCGATCGTGGCCACCTGCCGGTTAACGGGAGGCGGCGCAGGGCCTTTACGCTTCTGGTCGTTCGGGTGCTGGCGCCGGCCGGAATCTCCTGCCGGTGTCTTGGGCGCCGGGTTAAGAACTTTCCCGGACGCGTCCACCTGGAGCTCGGTCTTCATCGAAGAATCGGCGGTGGCGTATCTGTCGGCGATGTTCAGAAGCTCGTCAAGGGTAGTTGGCTCGTCGCAGAGAAGTTTGTGCTTGAGGAGGGTGCCTTCTTGGCACCTGGCAGTGAAGTATTCGATGGCCTGCACCTCGTGCACCCCTTCACAAGAGTTGCGAAGCTCGGCCCAACGCGTGAGGTAGTCGCGAGTGGACTCGGCTGGGCCCTGTATGCATAGGGAGAGCTGCTTGGGCTTGGGGGCCCGCTTGTAGGTGCTGGTGAAGTTGCGAACGAAGGCTTCGGTGAAATCTACCCAGCTGTTGATGCTGAGAGGCTTGAGGCTGTTGAGCCAAGTCCGTGCTGTGCCTTGCAGCATGAGGGGCACGTACTTTACGGCAACCCGTCGGTTGCCGTTGGCTATGCTGACTGCCGTGGAGTAGTCGATCAGCCAGTCTTCCGGCTTCACGGAGCCATTGTACTTGGGCGTGTCTCTTGGGAGTGAGAACCCTTTGGGGAAGGGCTCGTCGCGGATGCGGGGGCCGAAGCAGGGCGGGCCGACATCGTCTTCTTTTTCCAGCGCCAGGGATCTGTCCAGGCGGTCGATCCGATGGCGGGCGTCGTTCTCGCCGACTCCTTCACGGCGACCTAGTCGGCCGCTGAGAGTCGGGTGCGCCACTGGCGGTGGGGTGGGGTATCTTTCTCCACGAGCCCGAGGCGGAGGCGGGCTGCCCCGCCATTCCCTGGCTCGGGGACGGCCGTCCGCGTCGCGCTCGATGGAGATTCGAGTCCGGCGTCGGCTGGAAGCTGACTCTTTCTCGCGCCGCGCACGGGTGTTACTTTTAGTCGGCGTCCGGGACGTCGCGTCGTGAACCCGACACGGGGGTGGGCTTCCCGCACGGGCATCGGCCTCGTGCCGCTGAGCGGCCGCGTCAATCAGTTGCTATATGCGCCGGGTCATGTGGGGGAGGTTTTCGGCCTCCAAGCCGTCCAACTCGTCCACGGCCGCCTGGGCGGCATGCAGATTCTCGAGCGGAGTGGCATAGACTGGGCGGTCGAATCCCAGTGCATCAGCGATGACGGCGCCGCGTTGCCTGACAGCACCGGCCCAGCTTGGGGCTGCCGGGCCGGCGTGCCGAAGGCAGCGCGGTCAGCTTCGCGCTGGTAGGCCTCGGTGAGGCGTCTTACGGAAGCCAGCTGCCGGCCCTCCGCGAGGAGGGCAAGGCGGCGTGCCTCCAGTACTTCGTCGTCGGCGTCAGCCGGGAGGGGGACGGACAAGTCGTGGGCCGCTGCGCGCGGGGCGTCATGGGTGCTCTCGCCGGCCGGATCGCCATGGCCAATAACCATCACCTCAGTGGTGACAGTATTGCGATCGTCGGCCCGAGGAAGCGGGTCATTGTAGATCGTGACGTTGGTGGGGAAGGTGTCGTAGGAGGCCGTGTCGGAGTCGACAGAGTCGACAGGCATCGGGTCGGTGGAGCCAGCCGACTCCAGATCCGCAGCAGGCTCGCTGGAGACATGGAGTTTGCTAAGGAGGTTGGCGAGGTGGTCAGTGCCCGCATCGGAGGCGAGCTCGTCGGAGATGCGGGCCTCGTCGAGGAGATCAGCGAGGCTGCTTGCCGCGCAGATGCTGGCGACGCCTTGCAGCGCGTCGTGGCAAGCGCCATCGGGCGTGCCGGGCTGGCTACGCTCGCTAGGGAGGAAGAGGGTTCCCGTCCAGAACAGGTCTCCGGACGACGGTGCACCTGGCCCCACGGTGGGCGCCAAATGTCGGGTGGTAGGTGCGACATATGCCAACGGGTGGCTTATCATTGTGGGAGCCAATAAGACGTCGCCGGTGCCTGGAAACGGGATGAGGCAAAGACAAGCTCGCCGGCGTACTTTACCCAGCTTCAGGGCTCTCCGTGGAGATAACACCCCTACTGCTGCTCTGCGGGGTCTCCGCATGATTACTAGATGAACAAGTAGCTACACGATGCTCCTTGAGCTGTTTTGGTGGAAGGAGGAAGAAGGGCAAGGCTAGCCTGCTTCCTCTCCTTGTATGGTGTCTATGTCTAGCTTGAGGGTCCAGCCCTTTGCATGGGTGCACCGGGGGGTTTATATAGGCCTACCCCCCGGGGGTACAATGGTAATCCGGCTGGGCGCGGGGCCCAGCCGTCTGTGTCTATGCTCGCTGGCCTCTCCGCCGGCTGCCGGGGCCCGCCGACTGGTGGGTCCCGCCGACTGCCGGCACCCTGGTCGACATGTAGGCCCCACTGTCCAGGGCCTGGTCGGTGGCTGGTTACTGTTGCTCTGTGCTGATGACGCGGGCTTGGTCGGGGTAAGCGTGGCTACAGTACCGCCATTCTGGCGGGCGATTACTGTAGCCCCGCCGTATCTTGTCTCCTTAATGGGCGCCTTCTTCGAGGAGGATGGCAGGCCGGGTATGGGGGGCCGACTCTCCATCGGGCAGACTTGGGAGGAGGTGCGGCCGCCCTCGGTATCTCTCTGTCCGAAGGGGCACACCGCCTCGGGGGCCACGCTGGTGGCCCGTCATGGACGGCGTCGAGGCCGCCGTGGCAACAGTGCCGCGCCGGACGGGTCGTGGCCACCCGTACGGCGCACTGTGCCGGGCGTGCTCCGGGTTTTGGGGGTGACAGGCTTTACTGTAGCCACGCCCTACTTCATCATGGCTGGGTGGACACGGACTTCGCGGGTACGGTCTTGACTGCTTTATGGGGGCCGGCTTCTGGGAGTCGGCCTACTTGTAGCCGACTTCTCGAAGTCGGTCCTCCCACAGCCTCCTTCATGAGGGCTAAAGGCGGGTCGCCCCCCGAAGCCGGCCTAGTAGATAGCCGGCAGGGGGAAGGTGGCCCCAGGTCTCGAATTCTTTGGAGAGCCGGACGGGCTCGTAATTTTTTCAGAAGGGCCAGGGGAAGCCGGCTAGGCTACCCATGGCTATTTACTCCAACACTTATATTATTTTGAGAGTCTTAAATAGCATGGCAATTTGCTTAAATAATCGTAATACGCTTGGTATTCAAGAATAGTAAAAACTTTCTTATGAGTGTGTTGAATGCTATGCGAAGTTTTATGCTTGATAATTGTTTTGAGATATGAAGATGGTTTGAGTAGTTGTGAATTTGAGAAATACTTGTGTTAAAGTTAGTGATTCCCGTAGCATGCACGTATGGTGAACCGTTATGTGATGAAGTCGGAGCATGATTTATTTTTTGATTGTCCTCCTTATGAGTGGCGGTCGGGGACGAGCGATGGTCTTTTCCTACCAATCTATCAACCCAGGAGCATGCGCGTAATACTTTGCTTTGATAACTTGTAGATTTTTGCAATAAGTATATGAGTTCTTTATGACTAATGTTGGGTCCATGGATTGTACGCACTTTTCTTCCTTCCACCATTGCTAGCCTCTCTAATACCACGCACCTTTCGCCGGTATCATACACCCACCATATACCTTCCTGAAAACAGCCACCATACCTAGCTATTATGGCATTTCCATAGCCATTCCGAGATATATTGCCATGCAACTTTCCACCGTTCCGTTTATTATGACACACTCCATCATTGTCATGATGCTTAGCATGATCATGTAGTTGACATCGTATTTGTGGCAAAGCCACCATGCATAATTCTTTCATACATGTCACTCTTGATTCATTGCATATCCCGGTACACCGCCGGAGGCATTCATATAGAGTCATATTTTGTTCTAAGTATCGAGTTGTAATTGTTGAGTTGTAAGAAAATAAAAGTGTGATGATCATCATTATTAGAGCATTGTCCCAGTGAGGAAAGGATGATGGAGACTATGATTCCCCCACAAGTCGGGATGAGACTCCGGATGAAAAAAAAGAAAAGAAGAAAAGAGGCCATAAAAAAGAGAAAAGGCCCAAATAAAGAATGAGATAAAAAGAGAGAAGGGACAATGTTACTATCCTTTACCACACTTGAGCTTGAAAGTATCACCATGATATTCATGATAGAGAGTCTCTCATTTTGTCACTTTCATATACTAGTGGGAATTTTTCATTATAGAACTTGGCTTCTATATTCCAGTGATGGGCTTCCTCAAAATGCCCTAGGTCTTCATGAGCAAGCAAGTTCGATGCGCACCCACTTAGTTTCTTTTGTTGAGCTCTCATTTACTTACAGCTCTAGTGCATCCGTTGCATGGCAATCCCTACTCACTCACATTGATATCTATTGATGGGCATCTCCATAACCCGTTGATACGCCTAGTTGATGTGAGACTATCTTCTCCCTTTTTGTTTTCTCCACAACCACCATTATATTCCACATATAGTGCTATTTCCATGGCTCACGCTCATGTATTCCGTGAAGATTGAAAAAGTTTGAGAATGTCAAAAGTACGAAACAATTGCTTGGCTTGTCATCGGGGTTGTGCATGATTTAAATATTTTGTGTGGTGAAGATAGAGCATAGCCAGACTATATGATTTTGTAGGGATAACTTTCTTTTGCCATGTTATTTTGAGAAGACATGATTGCTTTGTTAGTATGCTTGAAGTATTATTATTTTTATGTCAATATTAAACTTTTATCTTGAATCTTTTGGATCTGAATATTCATACCACAATTAAGAAGAATTACATTAAAATTATGCCAAGTAGCATTCCACATCGAAATTCTGTTTTTATCGTTTACCTACTCGAGGACGAGCAGGAATTAAGCATGGGGATGCTTGATATGTCTCCAACGTATCTATTATTTTTGATTGCTCCATGCTATATTATCTATTGTTTTGGACATTATTGGGCTTTATTATCCACTTTTATATTATTTTTGGGACTAACCTATTAACCAGAGGCCCAGCCCAGGATTGCTGTTTTTTTGCCTATTTTAGGGTTTCGAAGAAAAGGAATATCAAACAGAGTCCACACGGAATAAAACCTTCAGGAACATGATTTTCTCATCGAACAAGACCCAGGAGACTTGGACCCTACGTCAAGCAACCAACAGGGAGGCCACGAGGTAGGGGGTGCGCCTACCCCCCCCCCCCAGGCGCGCCCTCCACCCTCGTGGGCCCCCTGTTGCTCCACCGACACTTCTTCCTCCTATATATACCTACGTACCCCCTAACGATCAGATACGGAGCCAAAACCCTAATTCCACCGCCGTAACTTTCTATATCCACGAGATCCCATCTTGGGGCCTGTTCCGGAGCTCCGCCAGAGGGGGTATCCATCACAGAGGGCTTCTACATCAACACCATAGCCTCTCCGATGAAGTGTGAGTAGTTTACCTCAGGCCTTCGGGTCCATAGTTATTAGCTAGATGGCTTCTTCTCTTTTTTTGGATCTCAATACAATGTTCTCCCCCTCTCTTGTGGAGATCTATTCGATGTAATCTTCTTTTTGCGGTGTGTTTGTTGAGACCGATGAATTGTGGGTTTATGATTAAGATTATCTATGAACATTATTTGAATCGTCTCTGAATTCTTTTATGTATGATTGGTTATCTTTGCAAGTCTCTTCGAATTATCAGTTCGTTTTGGCCTACTAGATTGATCGTTCTTGCAATGGGAGAAGTGCTTAGCTTTGGGTTCAATCTTGCGGTGTCCTTTCCCAGTGACAGTAGGGGCAGCAAGGACGTATTGTATTGTTGCCATCGATAATAACAAGATGTTTTTTTATCATATTGCATGAATTTATCCCTCTACATCATGCCATCTTGCTTAAGGCGTTACTCTGTTTTCATGAACTTAACACTCTAGATGCATGCTGGATAGCGGTCGATGAGTGGAGTAATAGTAGTAGATGCAGGCAGGAGTCGGTCTACTTGTCTCGGACATGATGCCTATATACATGATCATAACTAGATATTCTCATAACTATGCTCAATTCTGTCAATTGCTCAACAGTAATTCGTTCACCCACCATAGAATACTTATGCTCTCGAGAGAAGCCACTAGTGAAACATATGGCCCCCGGGTCTATCTTCATCATATTAATCTTCCAATACTTAGTTATTTCCTTTGCTTTTATTTCCCTTGTTGCGTCTGTTGCGAGGAGTTATTTGTTTTGTGCAGGTACTAGGGACTTTGCGTGTGGCCTCCTACTGGATTGATACCTTGGTTCTCAAAAACTGAGGGAAATACTTAAACTACTTTGCTGCATCATCCTTTCCTCTTAAAGGAAATCCAACGCAGTGCTCAAGAGGTAGCAGTCGCATCGTTGAGTGTCGTAGGCCAGTAGAACCCGCTACGGAACGCCTTGCCAACGAGGGTTCGTGATGACGAGTGGTGCCCGCAGTCTCCGCTTTGTATGTCAACTAGCAACTCGTTCCCCTGTTCCCCAGATATGCACCGCAAGGAAACGTCATTTGGATGCTTCCTGTATAACTCACCGTCCTGGATGCAGTATGCCGTAGCCTATCGGGCCACGTGCTCCATGTCCTCCTCTTTCTCCGTCAGCGTCCCTTGTGTTAGGTATTCCTTGAATTCCTTGGTCCAGCACCCCTCCTTAGGCTCGAGCACCAAGAGTAGGCACGCTCCTGAGGTCGGGCCACTGGCCGGGGCTCCCGAGGTAGGTGGTTGGGGGAGTTCCTCCCGAGGCAGCGCCGGCCCCGAAAGCGGAGGTGCTGCCAAAGGCTTGAAGAGCCGCTCCTCGAAGACGCCAGGCTCTTGGGGCTGCCGCTTGGCGCCCTTTTGGCGAAGTCGTCGGCCTCCTTGTTGGTGCCACGGGGCGCGTGCTGCAACTCTAGACCCATGAACTGCTTTTCCATTGTGCGTACCTCCGCGAGGTATGCCTCCATGTGCTCGTCCCTCGGCTCGTATACCTTGTTGGAGAAGTTGACGAGGAGCCGCGAGTCGCCCCTGATGGTGAGGCACTTCACCCCCAGGTCCACCACAGCCTTAAGGCCCGCGATGAGGCCTTCGTACTCCATGATGTTGTTGGAGACCTTCTCGCCTTGCTGGAAGCAGAGCTGCACGGAGTAGTAGAGCTTGTCCTGAGTGGGCGAGATGAGCACTGCTCCAGCTCCTGCGCCCTGGCATGCGAACGAGCCATCGAAATACATGACCCAGCCATCTGGTGCTTCACTTCCTGGCAAGAGGGATCGGTCCTCGCCTGCTTCAAACCCTGGGGCGTCAGTCCATTCTACCATGAAGTGGGCGAGCGCGGCTCCCTTGATGACCCTGGTTGTGCTGAACTCCAGTTGGAATGATTGTAGCTCGATGTTCCATTCGGTGACTCTTCCAGCAGCGTTGGGGCTCCTAAGTACCCTCTCCAGCGGGTAGGCCGAGACGACTTTGATTGGGTGACCTTGGAAGTAGTGCCGCAGTTTACGTGAGGCCACCAAGAGCGCGAGCAAGAGCTTCTGAGGCATGGGGTACCGTTCCCTTGCATCCCGCAGTACTGTGCTGACGATGTACACAGGGTGCTCAATGAGGGCGGGAGCGCCGATGGAGCCTGCGCCTGCCCAAGGTTGGGGTGTCTCCTGAGGAGAGGAGACTGTCGGTGTCAAAACCTGTGGATCTCGGGTAGGGGGTCCTGAACTGCGCGTCTGGGATCGATGGTAACAGGAGACGGGGGACACGATGTTTACCCAGGTTCGGGCCCTCTCTATGGAGGTAATACCCTACTTCCTGCTTGATTGATCTTGATGAATATGAGTATTACAAGAGTTGATCTACCACGAGATCGTAATGGCTAAACCCTAGAAGTCTAGCCTATATGGGTATGGTAATGAGTATACGTGGTCTCTTTTCCGGACTACCCCCTTCGGTTTATATAGACACCAAGAGGATCTAGGGTTTACATGGAGTCGGTTACATAAGAAGGAATCTTTGGTTGCCAAGCTTGCCTTCCACGCCAAGTAGAGTCCAATCCGGACACGGTACAGTCTTCGACCTTCATGTCTTCACAACCCATCATTCCAGCCCATGGATAACAGGCCGGTTGCCCGAGGACCCCTTAGTCCAGGACTCCCTCAGTAGCCCCCGAACTAGTCTTCAATAGCGAGGTGCTTGGCACACATATTGTCTTCGGCATTGCAAGGCGGGTTCTCCCTTAGATGATCTCCAAGTAATATATTCGGCCATTGATCCAATGTCGCCTCCTTGGCTTCTGCGCGTTGAATAATCTTTGTCCTCCACGTGTCGAGTGAATGTGGAAAGTCAGGGTATTTTTGCGAATAACACCCCATCCATGCAAGGAAGAGCGCCTATTTGAAGAGATTGGATCCCAGATCCATTCAGCGTTACGCAGAAGAAATCCCCAGAGACTGCTCAGGAGAAACTATTCCAGCATGGCTAGTGTTCCCAGCTCCTCCGCTCGTCCCGGCCTAGGGAAAGGCGAGTGGGAGAGGTGTTCCGTGTCTCATAGCCGATTGACAAAGTTGCAAACGCAAGGATTCCTTTCCCATGCGGATCTAGTCCCTGTTTGAACGGGGCTAGCTTCCTTCAATGAGGGGACTCAGGTAGGGGACTTCCCCAATCCATCCGGGGGGAGCGAGTGTGTTTTGTCCCCTACCTGCTAAGAGGTGTTGGATTTCCAATCCATACATTCCTCCGAGGGCTTCTGGAATATTACAGCCTCCAGCAGCACAACTTCACTCCGGCCTCTATTCTGCACATTGCGGGTTACGTCGCTTTATGTGAACTTTTCCTGGGCATCGAGGCTCACTTTGAGTTGTGGAAGAAGTTGTTTTGTCTCGTCCCGCGCAATCATGAAGGGTCAATATTTGAAGTGGGCAGAGCCAAAGTATGGCGCATCGCCGATACCGGATATCCATCTGGCACACCAAGGGAGGCGCCTGATGAATGGCCCTCCGAATGGTTTTATATAGAGGTTTTCGCGCTTCTTGACCCAATCCGAAAGGGTCTTTGTCATTGTGAAAACCGGCGGATCTCTGGTAGGGGGTCCCGAATTGTGCGTCTAAGGCGAATGGTACTAGGAGGCAGGGGACACGATGGTTACCCAGGTTCGGGCCCTCTCGATGGAGGTAATACCCTACGTTCTGCTTGATTGATCTTGATGATATGTGTATTAAAAGAGTTGATCTACCATGAGATCGTAGAGGCTAAACCCTAGAAGCTAGCCTATGGTATGATTGTTCTTGTCCAACAGACTAAACCCTCCGGTTTATATAGACACCGGAGGGTGCTAGGGTTACACAGAGTCGGTTACAAGGGAGGAGATCTACATATCCGTATTGCCAAGCTTTCCTTCCACGCCAAGGAGAGTCCCATCCGGACACGGGACGAAGTCTTCAATCTTGTATCTTCATAGTCCAACCGTTCGGCCAAAGGATATAGTCCGTCTGTTCAGAGATCCCTTAATCCAGGACTTCCTCAGTAGCCCCTCAACCAGGCTTCAATGACGATGAGTCCGTCGTGTAGATTTGTCTTCGGCATTACAAGGCGGGTTCTTCCTCCGAATACTCCATGGAAGATTTTGAACACAAGGATAGTGTCTGGCTCTGCATAACAAATTCCACATACCACCGCAGAGAGAATAATATTTCCACAAATCTAATCTGCTGACATGTTTAGCAACATGGCATCACGCCATGGCCCGGTCATTATTCAAACCATTTTTTCTCAACCAGCACTGGACATATCATGAGGCGGTTTTCTTGACACGTCTTGTCGAAGCAGAGATCGTGTCCCCCTATCACAGGATTCTCATCAATACGGATGTGGGTAACCCAACCGCGCCATCAATTATGGCGCTTGGGGAATAAGAGGTTTTACCAGGTGAGTGGGGAGGCGCATCGCCTCTTCTGCCCTCATAAAGGGACAAGGATTCACTCTTTTCACCCACACCTTCTCCCCGGTTCATTCCCTTCTGCTCAAGCTCCAGCGCCCAAGCATTCACCTTCTCTGCCCACAAAGGGTCTTCCAAAGATGTCCAGATCCGGAGCAGGAGGCAAATGGATGGCCTCTACCGTCCGAGAGAAGGATATCAAAAAGATTCGGGAGGCCGGGTATCTGGCCAAGAAAATCAGCCACCGTCTCCCGACGGTGAGACAGATAGTCCCCACTTCGGAACCCCTCGAGAGGGCTGTATTCCTCCCTCACTTTGTTCGTGGGCTAGGGTTTCCCCTCCACCCGTTCGTCCGTGGCATCATGTATTATTATGGGATCGATCTTCACGATCTGTCCCCCAATTCCTTCCTCAGCATCTCGACGTTCATTGTTGTGTGCGAGGCTTTTCTCCGCATTTCACCGCACTTCATTTTATGGCTGAAGGTTTTTAATGTGAAGCCCAAGGTGGTGGGCGGTGAGCACGCCGAGTGCGGGGGCACTATGGTGAGCAAGATGCCCAATGTCATATGGCCAACGGGAACCTTTAACGATTCTGTCAAGGAGTGGCAACAACAGTGGTTTTACATCACTGAGCTATGCAGCAAGGAATGGGCCGCCTCTCCCGAGTTTCAATCCGGTGCCCTCTGCGGCTTACATCCTGGGTTAAGAAAGTCATGGTCTGGTCCTTGTCCGACGAACTGTCGGTACTCCAGACGCGCATTAAAGGTATGGGAGACAAGAACATTGAACTTGTCAACGTAGTCCAGGTGATGTTAGTCTGCCGGATACTGCCCTGTCAATACCGAACTTGCAAACTATGGGAATTTGATCTGGCCAGGCACCAAACCTTGCGAGGGTTCTTTGGCTCCTCGCACAAGGACATTTGGAAGGTGCTTTTCAAGTCCAGCAAATCATGGCCGGACTCCGGCGAGGACCACCCTGCAAGTTCGGTGAGTTTATCAAACTTTTCTATCCGCACGACCACAAGGAAGCGCTTAACACGTGTTATTCAACTCTCCCAGGGCTGGACGAAGAAGGCGGAGTGGATCCATTGTCCGGCCCCGCTGCCCGAAGATGCTGGTTCCGGCGCCTTACAAGGTGCCGGAGAAGACGGCTGAGAAGGAGGCCAAAAAGACCCGGGGCGGCCTTCGTCGCCGCGACACTTCACATACAATACCCGAAGGTTCTGATGCCCATTCTGCCTTCGAAGAGGACGAAGAGGAGGAAGATGAATCCCCTACGGGGGGGGGGGGGGGGGGGCGGGGGGGGGAGGAAAAGGACGGCCTCCGCACCGTTGGAAGCCGACCTACCCAAAAGGGGAAAGGCTCCTCTTCCAGAGGAGTCCACTGCCACCACCGACAGTGGCCCGACATGGGATTCCAGGGCCCAGCCCCTGGTGAACTCGTAAGTGTATAAAATCCGAGTACGTTTAAGCATTCGGACTCATCATGGCTTAGTATTTTAACCTAAGCCATATTTTTTTGTAATCCGGTGAGGTCTCATACCAAACAATCCTCATCAGAGGACCTGCTGAGATCAAATGCTATGGAGAGCGGGACGCCCTCAAAGGCCCCTTCCTCCAAACAGGTGCATAACAACGAGGCTTCGTCCCAGAAGGACCCCGACCAAGGAGGAACGGAAGAAACCGTGGAGGCAGCGCCTGGAGGTCAAACCGCAGGGGCCGTACACGTGGGGGAAAAGATTCCCATGGGGTCTGACGGCGGGGGCGATCCTCAGTTCGGCTCCCCGCCGGATGCGATTCCAGAGACCTATACGGCTCCAGAATCAAGAAGGCAGCCTCCTTCGGCTGGAGGAGGCATGCCCGTTCCACCGGCGACCTCTATCCATCCAGAAGTGTCGGATGCTTTGTTGGTGGCGTTACAAGACGCCGCCATCGTTGATGAACACCATGCCCTTATGGGTGCAGTGATTGAGAAGATTCAGTCAACTGAGAGTGGACTGAACGAAGTCTGTATTAGCCTTATAAGAGGCTTTGAGGTATATTTTATGAGTTGTCAAAGAGTGTCATAGTATAGATATTAGCCCCTCATACACTGTTCTGTGAAAGAAAGAACCGGACAGGGGATCGAACTGATGATTGCAGGAAGACTCATTGAATGACATTGATTTCTCTTCTGTTTTAAGCAGGTACCTGTGGCGGCTGCTGCCTCTCGTACTGCGGAGATCTCCGGACTGAAGCGAAGTCTGGAGCGGGCCATAGAAGAACTTGGCCAATTGAAAATGCAGTTGAGGGATAAACAAGGTATGCACAAGCATTGCGCGCATTTATTGTGAAATAAATGTTCAGTATGAAATAAGCCGCATAATTTGTGCTAGGGGTTATGACCGAAGTCGAGGCCCTCAAAAGGGCCGTTGCGGAGGCTGAGAAAAAGGCGGCCACAGAGAGGACTCTTCGTGAGAAACATGAGGCCAGAGTTATTAAAGCTGAGTAGGAGCTGCAAGAGGCCGTAAGTAAATGCGAGACCTTGGAGCAGAGTTTAATGGAGAAAGAGTCCGAACTCACCAAGGCACGTCAAGCCACGAGCGATGCCCGGGGGGAAACCCAAAGCGCCCTGCAGGTGATCCAAGAGGAGAGAAAGACCACGGCGGGTAAGGCTTTTCCCATGTCAATCAAGTATTTGAAGGGAAAACTATGTTTCTGATTTTGAATCCGGATTTCTCAGGTCTATTTGCCAAGCTACCTTGCAGCATATCAGACGCCCCCCAATTCTACCGAGCCGAAGAAAGGAACACCGCGGATAAGCTCTTCTAGTCGCAGTATTTGGCGCTGAATTATCCGGTGCCTTTTGCCGATCAACTGATCGAACTGCATAAGGCTGCTGAATTAGCCATGAAAGATATGGTTATCCGGCTATGGCCTGCCGAGCCGATTCCAAGCAGCTACTTCGGGCTCGTGAGGCGGCTTGTAAGCGCTTGCCTCGACTTGACGTCATCAAGCGATCAGTCTATATAGAAGGAGCGCGAATGGCCTTCGCCCGCGCAAAGGTGCACTGGGGGAAGATGGATGCTGAAAAGCTGGTGACCGGAGGATCGCCAGAGGGGAAGGAGCACCACAAGCTTGAATTATATTGTAAGAGTGTCCTTAAAGGATCCTACCTTGCAGCGGAGCTATGCACCAAGGACGTTATATTTCCATGAATGCCAATCATGTTGTCCTTTGTAATGTTTGAACAAGGTCATTTATATGTCACCTGTTATATAAAAGTTTACCCTCCTGTGCGGCCGTTTTTATGTTAAACCTGAGAGTTGGCCAGTCGTCGGCTTCTGCCCCCACGTAAGAAGTACGGGGGTGTTCGGGATAAACCTGAGCACTCTTTATCCTAGTTTTGGGTCCTTCGAAGGAGGTGCTCAGCACAACGAACCAGGCAATCAGACTATATGGCTTTATCACTGTCACTTAGCCATAGGAGCTTTAGTATGGTCGGCGTAGCCCCTTGTGTTTGGAAGACCGTACTAGGGGCTCTATAAGCGCCTGACTGGGGAAAACCGATCCATTGCATGCTGCATTGGTTATGGCATTATGCGGGAGAAATCCTTAAAGATTTGGTAACTGCTCGAACAGCTGACCAGCTCTCGCTGTATCATGACAGTCAATTTTCGGCTTTCTCTACTGAGGTGCTCATCTGGAAGAACCGGGACACAATCGCAATAGTTATCCCAGTGCTACCTTAGCCGATATAGCGGAACGTAAGGTACCAAAACATGGGAGCCGGGCAAACCCAACTATTGACCCAAGACATGATTCAGAGCTGATGCATATAATGCCATAGGTTCAGGGTGCCGAACTTGCATGAAGGTGTTCGGACTTTTATTGTCGTGTTACGGGAAAAACGAAGCCCCTAGCATATTTAAGGAATATCGATGTGTACGGATGCCACGTGACAAAATGATTTCGATAAGAAATAATCGGCAGGTAAAAGTCATATAAATCCACATGTTGTATTTGAATGATGCGTCTATGCATATGGGTACAAGTAATGTGATAAAAAAAGAGGTTGTGATAGCAGAACCTGTTGTGACCAGGGGGAAGAGGTTGAGTGCGGATCCATAATATAGCCGGAAAGTCACTGCAGGGAATGTCTAAGGATTCCCTAACGCGCTCAAGCTGCCTCCGTGTAGTCCGTCCTGGTAGGTGCAAAGGTGAACCTGCGAAGGAAGTATAAAAAAGTTTATGTGCCGGAGGGCGGTTGAACCGCCGAGTTCGGCCTGTCATGGCCTTCGCCGGAGTGTTTAGTTGAACTCAGGGCGAGCCGGAGTATCCTTCCGCAAAGTAGTTCGGAGCCCCTTGACGGTGTCCGGGAGCCCGGACGTCGACTCGAGGTTCGGCTGCAAGGTGCTGCTCGTTGTTTCTGCTGCTAAGGCAGTGGTGTATTTATTGGTTCCCGAAGGAAGGCTCGGCCTTGCCATGAACCGTGATGACGCCGCGTGGACCGGGCATCTTGAGCTTAGGGTAAGCATAATGTGGCACCGTGTTGAAACGAGCGAACGAGGTTCGCCCGAGCAGTGCTTGATAGTCACTGCGGAAAGGGGCGATTTCGAAGATTAACTCTTCGATACGGTAATTTTTTGGTGATCCAAAGATTACCTCAAGGGCAATGGAGCCTGTACAGCTAACCTCCATACCTGGTATGATGCCTCTAAAAGTGGCTTTAGTGGGTTTGGTCGCTGAATGATTGATGCCCATCTTACGCAATATGTCCAGGTAAAGCAGATTTAAACTGCTACCTCTGTCCATAAGGACTCAAGTGAGGTGGAACTCGTCTATTATTGGGTCAAGGATTAGTGCAGCCGGATTGCCCTGATTGGCGTTAACCAGACGATCCATGCGGTTGAAGGTGACCGGCCCTAGTTTGTATTGTGGGACGGCTAGTTCCATTGTGTCGCCATCCCTAGGAGTGCATATCTGGTCCGAGTTGGCAATTTCGGTGGTATTTACCACATTCACCAATTGAATATGGGGGGAAACTTTTGCCCTCCTGTGTTCGGTGATCTGGGATCTTCGTCGCAATTGTCGCTTTGAGACCCCTCTTTGTCTTTGGTGCCTGCCTTGCCGGCTTGTTTGAAGACCCAGCATTCTCTGTTGCTATGGGTGGCTGGCATTTCTGGGGTGCCATGAATTTGGCATTGGCGATCGAGTATGCGGTCCAGACTTGATGGACCCGGATTTTTATTTTTGGGTGGCCCTTTGGGCTGACCGGACTTTGAGCCCCTGAACCCGGCATTAACTGCCGTATTTTCGGTGTTTTCACCATATTTGTGGCTCTTGTGTTTGTTGCGTCGTGGTTTGCCGTTGCTATCCCTGGCTTCTAACATGCCAGGTTTCCTTGCTGTATTGGTACTATGATCCAACCAGCTATCTTCGCCTGCATAAAAGCGGGTCATAAGTGTTATGAGGGCTGCCATAGATTTTGGCTTCTCTTGGCTGAGGTGTCGGTTGTGCCATTCGTCACGGATATTATGCTTAAATGTCGCTAAGGCCTCTGCATCCGGACAGTCGACAATTTCGTTCTTCTTGGTTAGGAACCGGGTCCAGAAATTTCTGGCCGATTTCCCTGGCTGCTGAATTATATGACTTAAATCGGGAGCATCCGGCAGTCGCACATAAGTGCCCTGGAAATTGTCCAGGAATGCCTCTGCCAGGTTCTCCCAACTTCCGATGGAGTTTGCCAGCAAGCTATTGAGCCAATGCCGAGCCGGCCCTTTGAGTTTTAGCGGGAGATATTTGATGGCATGTAGGTCATCCCCGCGGGCCATGTGAATGTGGAGGAAGAAGTCTTCTATCCATACCGCGATATTTGTGGTACCATCGTATGATTCAATGTTTACGGGTTTAAACCCTTCTGGGAATTCGTGATCCATTACTTCATTAGTGAAGCATAAGGGGTGTGCGGCACCTCTGTGCCGGTCTATACCATGACGCGGTTTATACGAGTCTTGTTTGCCGTGTTCGGCTCGGCTGGATTTGCTTTGAGTGTATCCGGCGTGAGGATCATTGTCGCGTGGTGGTGCGCGCCCCCGTGATCCGTAGATCGATCTTGCATGTTTTGCCTTGTTTTCCAATACGTCTCGCAGGTCCCGCGTGTTTCCCCGGGCCTTGGTATTTTTGTTTGATTGGCGGCGGGGTGCGGGCTGGACTTCGGGCTGAAATGCCTCTTTGTCTCGGCCACGAGGTGGCCCGTCGACCGCATCATACGCTGGTGATGTAGGTTTCAATGCTTCCTTTTCGAGGTGAGGTAGCAACCTGCGCTTCGGATAACTCTTGGTTGGGAGCTCGAGTTCGTATTCCTCGGCTGCCAGGACTTCGGTCCATATGTCTGCTAGCAGGTCTTGATCAGTTTGAAGCTGTTGTTGCCTTTTCTTCAATCTATTTGCTGTGGCCATAAGCCGGCGCTTGAAGCACTCCTGCTCAACAGGATCCTCAGGTACGATAAATTCTTCATCGCTGAGGCTCACCTCGTCTTTGGAGAGAGGCATCTAATTGTCCTCCTCCGATTCTCCATCTGCTGCACGCTCTGGAGGGCTAGCTTGTTCACCCTCCCGCTCTAGATCGTGCTGGAGGGGATTGTTGTTGTCTTCGTCACTATTCAGAGTGTTATTGCCTCTTGTGCCGGTATCACTACTTTTGCTATGGCGGGACTTAGAGTGACACCGCTGACGTCGGCGCTTGGGTTGCTACTTGGAGGGGTCGTCCTCTGCTGTCTCGTTGCCATTGCCTTCTTTGGGGGTGTCCACCATGTATATATCATATGATGAGGTGGCGGTCCAGCGCCCTGTGGGCGGTGGTTCCTGTTCGTCTCCTGCATCGTCGTCCATACCGTCGATGTCTTCGGGGTCGAAGTCGAGCATGTCGGTTAAATCGTCGACAGTGGCTACTAAGTGGGTGATGGGGAGTGAATTTCTTTGTCGTCCGCATCCCATTCTAGCCGGACACAGTTCGGCCAAGGTTCTCCTGACAAGGAGAGAGACCTTAATGAATTTAGCACGTCGCCGAAAGGTGAGTGCTGAAAGATATCCGCGGAGGTGAAATCCATGATTGGCGCGCAATCGGATTCGATAGGCATGGACGTAGGCGGCACAGAGTCCGTGGCCGGAGACAAATCTAGTGGTTCGGCAACACGGCTCTCGTAAGAGGTGAAGTCAGTATCCAGCTCTGTCGCCACTGAGAGTGCGGCCTCCATGGCGGGGTCTATCCACCCGTCCTCAGATGGCGCAATTTGCTCCGGATTGAAGACCGGAGTAGTTGCTGGTGTGATCTCCCGATCACTGTCCGACAACAGAGATAAATCATGCTCGTCGTGATCGTGCGGCGCACCTGACATGGGCTCGAATCCGTCGAAGATCAAGTCTTCGCGGATGTTGGCAGTGTAGTTTAAGTCTTCGAACCTGACCTGATGGCCAGGGGCGTAGCTCTCGATCTACTCCAGATGGCCAAGCGAGTTGGCCCACAGTGTGGAGCCGCCGAATATGAAGATCTGCCCGAGGAGCAAAACCTCACCCTGGGCCGCATCGTTACCGATGATCGAAGGAGCCATCAAGCCTTATGGAGACGGCATAGTGGAACTCTCAATGAAAGCACCAATGTCGGTGTGAAAACCGGCGGATCTCGGGTAGGGGGTCCCGAACTGTGCGTCTAAGGTGGATGGTAACATGAGGCAGGGGACACGATGTTTACCCAGGTTCGGGCCCTCTCAATGGAGGTAATACCCTACGCCCTGCTTGATTGATCTTGATGATATGAGTATTACAAGAGTTGATCTACCACAAGATCCTAGAGGCTAAACCCTAGAAGCTAGCCTATAGTATGATTGTTCTTGTCCTACAGACTAAACCCTCCGGTTTATATAGACAGTGGAGGGGGCTAGGGTTACGCAGAGTGGGTTACAAGGGAGGAGATCTACATATCCGTATTACCAAGCTTGCCTTCCACGCCAAGGACAGTCCCGTCCGGACACAGGACGAAGTCTTCAATCTTGAGTCTTCATAGTCCAACAGTCGGGCCAAAGGATATAGTCCGGCTGTCCGGAGACCCCCTAATCCAGGACTTCCTCAGTCTTCCTGAATTTGCTCATGCCCCGCTAAAGAAACGCCACAGTTAGCGTCCCTAGAGTCTTGAAGAGGAAGATGACGCGGAGGTTCGTCAGCTGATTAGCAGGATAAGAGAGCTCACTTAGTCCGGAGTCACAGTAATCGAGGTTATGGCAATTTCCGTAGCACGAGGGGTTCAGCCGCTCCAATAAAGAGGGCTTCCCACGTGGCACTATAATGGGGAGGACAATGCCTCTCGCTGCGGCCGAAAAGGTCCGGATACCCCTGCCGCCTTGGCTAAGATATTAACCGAACTGTTCAAAGGGGAGTGTCGGTGTCAAAACCGGCGGATCTCAGGTAGGGGGGCCCGAACTGTGTGTCTAGGCCGGATGGTAACAGGAGGCAGGGGACACGATGTTTTACCCAGGTTCGGGCCCTCTTGATGGAGGTAAAACCCTACGTCCTGCTTGATTAATATTGATGATATGGGTGTTACAAGAGTAGATCTACCACGAGATCAGAGAGGCTAAACCCTAGAAGCTAGCCTATGGTATGATTGTATGTTGTGATAGTTGTCCTATGGACTAAAACCCTTCGGTTTATATAGACACCGGAGAGGGTTAGGGTTACACCAGGTCGGTTAGAAAGGAGGAGATATCCATATACGTATTGCCTAGCTTGCCTTCCACGTAAAGTAGAGTTCCATCCGGACACGAGACAAAGTCTCCAATCTTGTATCTTCATAGTCTAACAGTCCGGCCAGTGGAGATAGTCCGGCTGTCCAGAGACCCCCTAATCCACGACTCCCTCGATAGCCCCCGAACCAGGCTTCAATGACGATGAGTCCGACGGGCAGTATTGGCTTCGGCATTGCAAGGCGGGTTCCTCTCCAAACTCCATGTACCTGTCGAAATAGTGTCCGGTTTCTTATGCATGTTTGTACTCCTTGGCTTCTACGCCCAATAATGGCCACTTTCCACGTGTCAAGCGAATGTGAAGAGCTAGGGTGTTTTCACATTTACCCCCCTAGCTGTGTGAACAAGCCGCCTATTTAAAAAGACGAGGATTCAGATCCAAATCACACCATCCTCCATTGGCGAGCCTTCATCGGAGCGCACCCAACAGAGATCCATTCCATCATGGCCGGTCGACGCAACTCCTCCTCTCGCATCCCTAGCTCCAAGCCTGGAGATTGGGAGAGATGTTCCATCCCGCACAGCAAATTAGTGATGCTTCAGTCCAAGGGATTTCTTCCCCCAGCGTACCTGGTCCCAGTTCGAGCCGGGCTTGCCACCTATAATGGCGGAGAGCAAGCGGAGAGCCTTCCCAATCCCTCCAAGGGAGAGAGGGTATGCCTTGCCCCTTATTTGGTAAGAGGGCTCAGATTCCCAATTCATCCATTTATCCGGGGGCTCCTAGAGTTCTACGGCCTCCAGTTGCACAACCTTATGCCTGCCTCCATGCTGCATATCGTGGGATTCGTAGCCCTTTGCGAGTTGTTTTTGGGTTGTGAGGCTCATTTTGCTCTGTGGAAGAAGCTGTTTTGCCTTGTGCCCCGTTCTCAGAAGGGGTCAATATATCAAGTGGGAGGGGCCGAAGTATGGCGTATTGCCGGGACCGGATACCTGTCCGGGACCCCAAAGAAGACCTCCGATGACTGGCCTTCAGAATGGTTTTATATAGAAGACATCCCCCTCCCAGATCCTATTTGGATCGGCCTTCCTGAGTTCGACAACGCCCCTTTAAAGAAGCGCCGGAGCTGGCGTCCACGGAGCTCCCTGGAGGAAGATGACAAGGACATTCTTTACCTGATGAGCCGGATAAGTTTTTTAGCTCGATCCGGATTGACCATGATCGAGGTCATGGCCACATGTATCATGCGGGGGGTGCAGCCGCTTCAGTATAGAGGCCACCCCATGTGGGATTTCAACGGGGAGGATGACGCCACCCGCCACGGCCGCAAAGGGCTGGGATCAGCTGCCGATCTAATAAAGATCTTATCCACTTTGTACAAGGGAGAAGAGGAGGAATTCCTTCGTGTCAACCCGCAGGGCGGATTTTCTATGTACAATCCTCTGAGCTGGGTAAGCGGTGGCTTTTTATCGCCCATCCATTTCGTATTCCCATAGTTAAGTATTTATTATAGCGATTTCATCGCAGGAGCTGCGCCAGGCAGTAAAGGAGATAAACCACCCTCCTCCACAACCCGAGGACCCTGGACGGTCCCTTGACCCGGCCTCCCAGGAGGATCCGGACATATCTGTGGAGCTGATCGATGGGGTATTTTACCAATGGAGTAATGACAACGCCTTGGTGGCCATTACGGCCAACTACCCTGGGCTAGTTCCAGCCTCACAGGTGACTGAGACCGAAGTCCCAGCACTTAAAAAGGGATCCGTCCTTGCGCTTTTTGATTTCTGTATAACAGCTGTGTTTTGTAGGGGAGGTCCTCGGGGCAGAAGGCCGAGCCTATGGCAACTAGCCAACAAGGAGCCGCGAGGCCAGGCGGGCTGAAAAGACCCGCAGTCCGGATTAAGACGCCGGCGCAGCGGTACGACGCACCATTATTCTCAGAGGCATACTAACGCCCATGCCTTCTTTTCAGGAAAAAGAGCGCTCGCCGGACTATACCCGGAGAGGCTACCCATCGTGCCTCCACCAGCCAGGCTCCGAGGCCTGATTTGGAGGCAGGAACGAATATGAGGCATGCACCGGGCACTCCCCCAATAGAGAATGCAGACAAACTGTCCGCCACCAATTCCGAGGTGGAAAGTGCCATGAACCACAGGTGTCGCCGGACTATTCTTCGTGACGCTTGTTTCTCCCAAGAGGCATTAGA
Source organism: Triticum monococcum (assembly GCA_034509565.1). NCBI lineage: Eukaryota > Viridiplantae > Streptophyta > Magnoliopsida > Poales > Poaceae > Triticum > Triticum monococcum. Next base: position 207,964,833 of record CM067847.1, on the reverse strand, counting down.
TGCCTTCATCTCGGGAGACGCGCACCTTCGTGCCGCTCAAAATGGTCTAGCCAGAGCCACGGAGCAGTATGTAAAAGACATACGGGTGACAAAATTTGATGATTATATATATCAGTAGCCCCTGAGACTTGAAACAGTTAGGATAACTGATTTAAGGATCATTTGTTATGCAGGTTCTTACAAAAAAGAATACTCAACTGTCCCAGGAGCTGGAAGAGTGCAAGGCCCAACTTCAGGCCGCACTGGCCACGGCAGGGGATCCCAAAGAGACCCCCTCTGGTAACATATCCTTCGAATGATAAGTATCATATTTAGAATGCGGCGTATATGCCAATCTGACAATAAAATTGCAGATGACGCCGGAGTAACTCCGGATAAGCAACAGCTCATACGCCAGCTGAAGGCCGGTGAGAGCGTGCTGGCGAGGGTGAGGCAGGAGAAGAATGATCTCCAAGATGCCAACACCAAGCTAGGCGTGGAACTAAAAGATGTTCATGCCCAACTGTCGGACTCTGTTAAGGAGAATCGGCAGCTTCGACGCGACATATTCAGTAAGTGCTTGAACGAACTTTGAAAAAAGAGTTCGGCGAGGAACCTGGCTGACAAAGTTATGTTTGTAGGTATGCTAACAGGTCGTCCTGCCGAGGAGATGCCTGGTTCAACGAGTGATCTTCTTCCCGAGCTCTCGCAGTTGCACGAACGAGTTCGGCAGGTGATGCAAGGCGTCACCCAAGCCTTTTGGGGGTCCGTCTCCATACCCGAAGGCCTTGGAGAGCTTGCAGAAAAGTTGAAGGGAGCACGGTGGAGCTTCCAATTATGGAAGATATCGGCCTACCGTCAAGGTTCCAGGGAAGCCTGGGCAATGGTGAAGACACGGTACATGAAGGCTCACCCAAACCACATGGCCAAAGTCGGACCTGTGGGGCCTGATGGCAAGGAGATCCCTGTGAGTTTAGTGTACGGCCAAGTAGAATTGGCCGCAAAGTATCCCAACTGGACTGTAGACTAGACAGCCTATTGGATGGCATTGAAGAGGAATTCAGCCAGTCAAATTGACAATGTAATTTTAAACTGACATGTATGATGCCTTCTAGCCGGATTGTAGATCGTTTGTTGTGGCGGACCGTTTCACTTCAACCTCGGGACTCGACAGTCTGGAGTGTATTGGAATACCCTCTCAGTTATGTAAGAACCGGGGCATGCGTGGAGACCAGGCGTAGGGGTCATTAGTGCTTTATCAGAAAAGTTCCCAACTAGTTATGTTATATTACATGGGTATTAAGATACATCTCCAGAGAGAATAGTTCCTTTAAGGGTTCCTTTCCCTGGGTAGGCATGCCCTAAAGTGCATGTCTGGACTGCGACAAGAAGCGTAGAAAAAAACATCTGGGGGCAGACTTGGATAATAAATAAAAGTCATCTTTTCTTCACCGACCAAATATTCTCTTAAGAACGCTAGCTTTCGGCTTCACCCAGTCTGAGGTACACGTCCGGCTAACCCGGCGGTAACAATCGTAGAGGTGCTCCCCTTATGCCCTAGCCGAATTAACGGGAACGTAGGGCATAAATACAAGAGCCAGGCAACCCAGCTTGGCCAAAACTTAAGTCATATCGATGCATATAATGGTGAAAAAAGGTACATGCGGAAGTATAACGCATGTGTTGGGCGTGAGGCCCAGCTAAATAATTTAAGCTTCTGTGAAAAAAGCCCCCAGGTGTAGAGAGTGCGGCTAGCACATCTGTAATGTACAAGTAGGCACAAGGTGACCCTTGAAGGCCTAGAGAAATAAAAGAAAGAAAGGCAAACAAGACAGATGATGCATATGCAGAAAATGGACAAAGGGAGGGGACTAACATAAAGTCCGGTGCTAGGCATAGAATCTTCGGAGCCTGGCTCCGTTCCATGGGTTCGGCTCGAGTCGACTAGTCGATGCATCCCGGAGCCTGTATGCTCCGCCGGTTAGAACTTGGTCGATGATGAAGGGACCTTCCCATTTGTGCTCTAGCTTGTTCTTTTTCTTATCCGGCAGCCGTAGAACTAGTTCGCCAACGTTATAAGTTTTGGCCCGTCACTACTAGGAAAAGGGCTATAGATAGGATTGACACTAATGGCGCACTAGGGAAGTAGTGCGCCGCTACTATATACTAGTGGCGCACCAGTTGGTGATGCGCCATTAGTGTGGAAGACACTAATGGTGCACCAGAAAATAGGTGCGCCACTAGTGATAGTTTTTTTTTCATTTTTACATACATACTAATGGCGCATCCTACCGAAGTGCGCCATTACTAGTTCTAACTAGTAATGGCGCACCTGACAGGGAGTGCGCCAGTACTGAATTTTTTTTATTCTTTTTTTTGCAAAACTACTAATGGCGCACCGCCTCACAGTGTGCCATTACTAGTTTAAACTACTAATGGCGCACCCTGTAAAAGTGCGCCATTAGTGTATATATATATATATTACTTTTCTGCAAAATTACTAATGGCACACCACCTGCAGGTGCGCCATTAGTAACCAAGGTTACTAATGGTGCATTTGCAGGTGTTGCGCCATTAGTAACCTGGGACCCCAACAAGATATTTTGGACAGCCACACCTACCCACTCACTTTCCCCACTTCATTCCCTCCACCTCCTTCTCCAAGCTTTCGGCTGCCTCCTCCTCCTCACCTCATTTCCACCATAGATTCATCAAAATTAAGTGGTGAAATTACCTTTTTTTGATAGGTAAGTAAGGGGAAAGCTATCTTCATGATGTTGATCTACTTTTTTTCTGCCTAGCTCGCTCCAACAACGTGCACATGCACTTTTTGTGGCCTAGCTAGATGTATGTATGTTTGTGGTGTTGCATGTTTTTGTGGTGTTGCATATATGTTTGTGTTCGCAGGTACCGTTATTTGAAATGCGATAGTTGCCAATATTTTGCCAGAATGTTGATTCATTTCCGTTTCGGCAAGAATTTTGGCACTATGCATTCTTTTTTGTCCTATTTTTAGGGAAGGTCATGCCATTTTTTTCTTCGTTCTAAAATATCATTTTTCTCTACCCCGCAGGCGACCATGGTCCGCACGATGACCGAAGGCATCGTGAATAGGTTTTTGAGCTCCGCGAAGGCCGAGATGCTTCAAAAGAACGAGATAGAGATAAGATGTCCGTGTCGAAGATGCAACTGAAGAGCCTTATTGCGGACCCGGATTCCTGGCAGGTGCGGGACCACCTCCTCTTGCGTGGTTTCATGGATGGCTATCGGTGGCAAGGTGATGAAGATGACTATGAAGTCGTCCATGGGGGCCGGGCAAGAAATGACGAAGGGCAACAAGACAAGTACCACTGCGGCGAGGGCGGGCGAGAAGACGAAGAATCTCTAGGACATGATCACGACGGTGATGCTATACACAGTCATCATGTAGAAGATGCCGTACATGATGATGAGGAAGATCAAGACGAAGGGTATGATCATGAAGATGAAGATGCCGGAGCAGACGACGATGGAGGCTGGGTGCAGGACCCTCATATTCAAGAGCTGCTTCTCAAGCAGACGGATAACACAAGAGCTGCCGCCCGAGAGAAAGCCAAGCTGGATCAACTGGAGATAGACGCGGTTACTCCATTGTATGAAGGATGCAGGCCCGAGGATACCCGCCTGAAAGTAATGCTCATGGCTCTGGAGATGAAGGTAAAACACAAAATGACCGACGCATGCTTCGACGAGAACATGTCATTCTGGCACGAACGTCTTCCCAAGGGGAACAAGTGCCCGACCAGTTTCGAGGAGGCGAAGAAAATCGTGTGTCCTCTGGATTTACCGCACATGAAATACCATGTGTGCATGAACAAGTGCATCATTTATCGGGACGAGCACGCGGAGTCTACCATATGTCCGGTGTGCGGCGTCACTCGATACAAGAAGAGGAAGAAAGCTCCTCGAAAATTGGTGTGGTACTTTCCGATCACTCCTTGTCTGCAGCGGTATTTCGCGGACCCTAAGGTAGCAAAGCTCCTGCGTTGGCACGCGGATAGGGAGGAGAAGAAGCGGGAATATGACGGAAATGATCTGGAGATAAATAAAAAAGACAAGATGCTGAGTCACCCTAAGGATGCGAGCCAGTGGCAAGCGTTGAACTTCGAATACCCATAATTTGGAAAGGATCCAAGGAACATCATGCTGGGTGCGAGCACTGATGGAGTCAATCCATTTGGCAGCCAGAGAAGCACACATAGCAGCTGGCCTGTGTTTGTGTGGATGTGCAACCTTCCCCCTGGTTGTGCATGAAGAGGAAGTACATTCACATGAGTATGCTAATTGAAGGGCTGAAACAACCAGGGAACGACATCAATCTGTATTTGGGGCTACTGAAAGAGGAGCTAGACACGCTATAGAAAACGCCATCCAATATGTGGGACGCTGCAGAGAAAGAATATTTCCCTATGAGAGCCGCACTGCTCACGACGGTGCACGACTATCTCGGTTACGGATATCTCGTGGGGCAGGTAGTCCACGGATTTTCTAGATGCGTAAGGTGCATGGATGACACAAGGTATCACCAGCTAGATAGAGATCCCGGGTCTTCGAAAACCGTGTTCATGGGACATCGAAGGTGGCTTCGCGATGATGACCCGTGGAGGAAACGCAAGGATCTGTTCGATGGTGAAACCGAACCCCGAAAACGCCCGCGTACGAGGAGCGGCGACGAAATAGACGAGCTGTTGAAAAATTGGAAAGATTGCCCACTGCCGGGAAAGAAGCAAAAAGCGCCAGAGCCAGGAAAGAAGCGAAAGGCGCTAGAGCCGCTACTGAAGGTATGGAAAACGAGGTCTGTTTTCTGGGACTTGCCGTACTGGAAGATCCACCGTGTGCCTCACAGCCTTGATGCCATGCATATCACGAAGAACGTGTGCGAGAGTCTGCTTGGTACCTTGCTCAACATGCCGGAGAGGACCAAAGATGGGCCGAAAGCAAGGGCAGACTTGAAATCAATGGGCATCAGGCAGGAGCTTCACGCTAATGATGATGATGATGATGAGGCGAAGCAGGACACAGAAACTCGTCGGAAAGGCAAAAAGGCCAAGAAGACCGGAAGTGACTACCCTCCCACGTGCTTCACTCTAAGTCAGGAGGAGATCGAGCAGTTTTTCACTTGCCTCGTAGGAGTAAAACTTCCTTACGGTTACGCGGGGAAGATAAGCAGATACCTAGACCTAGCAAAGAAGAAGTTCAGTGGGATGAAGCCGGTTATGCGTACTTCTCTGCTTTGGTATCTGCGAGCCTGTTGCTGCTAAAATGTGGAACGGGCTTTTTCCATGTCGCCCTCTTCCTCCAAGGTGTCCAGACTGTCCTGCCGATCAAGCTCGGCTTCTCTTTCTTCGTACATGCGCACTGGAGGTGAGTCATGAATTATGTCACAGGGCAGGACTGCCTCTTCGCCGTACACCATAAAAAACGGTGTATATCCGGTACTACGATTCGGCGTGGTCCGCAGCCCCCTAGAGTACAGAGTCGAGCTCCTCTACCCAGTGCGTGTCAGACTCCATTAAGGAGCGCACTAATCTGGGTTTAATGTCTCTCATTATAAGACCATTTGCTCATTTGACTTGACCGTTGATTTGTGGGTGATAGACTGAAGCATAATCGAGCTTGATGCCCATTTTGCTGCACCAGGGTTTTACCTCATCAGCCATGAAGTTCGTGCCGTTATCAGTGATGATGCTGTGGGGGACGCCATAACGGTGTACAACCCCGGATATGAAATCTATCACCGGTCCGGATTCAGATGTTTTAACCGCATTGGCCTCTATCCATTTGGTGAATTTATCCACCATGACCAATAAGTATTTTTTTCTTGTGGGTTCCCCTTTAAGGGGTCCAACCATGTCAAGCCCCCAGACCGCGAAGGGCCATGTAATGGTGATTGTTCGGAGGGCGGTGGGTGGCATGTGGCTTTGATTTGGAAAGAGCTGGCAACCGGCACAACATTGGACCAAGTCCTGTGCGTCTGCCCGGGCCGTTGGCCAATAGAATCCTGTACGGAAGGCCTTGCTTACAAGAGCCCGGGCTGCAGCGTGATGACCGCTGAGTCCGGCATGAATTTCTGCCAAAAGGTTTCGCCCTTCCTCTTCGGAGATGCACCGTTGAAGGACTCCGGTAGCGCATTTTTCGTACAATTCTCCCTCATGGACCCTGTAGGCCTTGGCTCGCCGCACTATGCAGCGTGCCTCATTTTGGTCCTCAAGAAGTTCCTGTCTAGTCAGGTAGGCCAGGAATGGTTCTGTCCACGGGTCAATAAGAGCAATTATGTCGTGGGCTGATTGTGTTATTTCGGTGGCGGAGCCTCCGATTGTGTCAGAGAGTTCAGTATCGGGTATTTTGGCCGGGTCTGGACTGTTGGTACCGGTGTCCCCTTCCCATGCTACGGATGGCTTGAAAAGCCTTTCCAGAAATATGTTGGGAGGGACCGCGTCGCGTTTTGCACCGATGCGGGCGAGGATATCCACCGCCTGATTGTTTTCCCGAGCCACATGGTGAAATTCGAGCCCCTCGAACCGAGCTGACATTTTTAGGACGACATTGTGATAAGCTACCATTTTTGGATCCTTGGCATCAAAGTCTCCACTTATTTGGGATATCGTGAGGTTCGAATCCCCGCGCACCTCTAGGTGTTGAATGCCCATGGATACTGCCATCCAGAGACCATGTAGAAGGGCCTCATATTCGACTGCATTGTTGGAGTCCGTATACATTATCTGTAGTACGTATTGAACGGTGTCTCCTGTTGGGGACGTCAAAACGACGCCAGCCCCCAGACCAGCCAACATTTTGGAGCCATCGAAGTGCATGATCCAGTTTGAATATGTGTCGTACTCTTTACGGAGTTCGGCATCCATCCACTCAGCGACGAAGTCAGCCAAAACTTACGACTTAATAGCTCACCGTGGCTTGTAAGTTATGTCTAACGGGAGGAGATCAATGGCCCATTTGGCAATCCGGCCCATCGCGTCGCGGTTGTTTATAATATCGTTAAGTGGTACTTCCAAGGCTACCGTTATCGAACACTCTTGAAAGTAGTGTCGCAGCTTCCGGGATGCCATAAATACCGCGTATGCTATCTTTTTATAATGCGGGTACCGTGATTTGCATGGAGTAAGGACAGTGGAGACATAGTAAATCGGCTTTCGAAGGGGGAATTTGTGTCCGTCCGCCTCTCGCTCGACGACGAGTACTACGCTTACTACTTGATGATTTTCCGCAACGGATAATAGCATTGGTTCACCAATGTTTGGCGCGTCCAGGACCGGGTTTGTTGCCAATATGGCTTTTATTTCGTTGAGTCCGGCCGTGGCGGCGTCCGTCCACTCGGAGTCTTTGGTGCGCCGGATGATGTGATAAAGGGGTAATGCCTTTTCTCCCAAGCGGGATATAAAGCGGCTTAGAGCCGCCACGCATCCAGTCAATTTTTGTATTTGTTTGAGGTATGTCAGGGTAGCCAACTGTGACAATGCTCGGATTTTGGCCGGATTAGCTTCAATACCTCTACTGGAGACAATGAATCTCAGGAGCTTTCCGGCTGGTACGCCGAAAATGCATTTTTCTGTATTGAGCTTGATGTCATATGCTTGGAGGTTGTCGAATGTGAGCCTCAAGTCGTCTACTAGAGTTTGGACATGCTTGGTTTTAACGACCACGTCATCTACGTATGCCTCCACTGTTTTGTCGATCTGGTTTGCCAGACATGTCTGAATCATGCGCTGATATGTTGCGCCGGCGTTTTTGTGCCCGAAGGGCATTGTGTTGAAGCAGAATGGGCCGTATGGTGTGATGAATGCCGTTGCGGCTTGGTCTGGCTCCGCCATTTTAATTTGATGGTAGCTAGAGTATCACAATGAATCGTATCCTGCGGTAGCGTCGATGATTTGATCGATGCGGGGGAGGGGGAAGGGATCCTTTGGGCAGGCCTTGTTAAGGTCCTTAAAATAGATGCATAAGCGCCAGGATTTGTCCTTCTTTGGTACCCTCACCAGGTTTGCTAGCTAGTCCGGATATTTTATGTCTCTGATGAATCTGACCTCCAATAGCTTGGCTAGTTCCTCTCCCATGGCTTGTCTCTTAGGCTCGGAGAAACGTCCAAGAGCCTGCTTGACTGGCTTAAATCCTTTTAGGATATTTAGGATGTGCTTGGCCAGCCGGCGTGGGATTCCTGGCATGTCTGAAGGGTGCCAGACAAAAATGTCCTAGTTCTCGCGTAGGAACTCTCGCAGTGCAGCGTCAACATCAGGGTTTAATTGTGCCCCGATGGAAGCTGTTTTTGTAGGGTCCGTTGGATGGACTTGGAATTTGACTAATTCGTCCGCCGGTTTAAAGGAGGTGGACTTGGATCTTTTATCGAGTATCACATCGTCCCTGTTCACTGTGGATCGTAGCGCAGTTAGTTCCTCAGCCGCTAGGGCTTCGGATAGTGCCTCGAGGGCCAGTGCGGCTGTCTTATTTTAGGCGCGGAGTGCTATGTCTGGATCACTAGCGAGAATGATGATTCCGTTGGGCCTAGGCATTTTGAGCTTCATGTACCCGTAATGGGGTATGGATTGGAAGATTGTAAACGCCTCCCGCCCTAGTAGAGCGTGGTATCTGCTGCTAAATGGGGCCACTTGGAATGTAATTTCTTCGGACCTGTAATTTTCCGGCGTTCCGAATACCACATCTAGTGTGATTTTCCCAGCACAATGTGCTTCCCGACTTGGGATGATTCCTCTAAAGGTTGTGCTACTTTGCTCAGTGCGGCTCCAGTCTATTTCCATCTTTTGAAGAGTTTCCTCATAGATGAGGTTTAATCCACTGCCGCCGTCCATGAGTACCTTGGTGAGTCGAAAGCCATCCACGATTGGACTGAGGACCAGTGCGGCTGGTGCTCGGGCTATTCGGAATTTGGGTTCGTCACTGGCATTGAATGTAATAGCCGTGTCACTCCAAGGATTGACAGATTCCGGCCACGCTGTGGAGTGTTCGCTTGCGTCTATTATTTGACGCGAAGGTCTCAAAGACCGTTAACACCGTATTGTTGTCCACGGGATGGTGCTCTGCGGTTTTTGGGAGGAGTAGATCCTCACCACTTTTGGCCACCTGCCGGAGTATCCAACATGCTCTAAGGTTGTGCGTTGGTATTGCATCCGCTGTACTATGAATTTTGCAGGGTCCGTTGAGCCATCCCTCTAGTACGGTTCCTTGCCCCGTAGAGGGCTTTTGCTTTTTGGTAGTTAACTCAGGTGTATTGTGATAATGCACCCTTTTATTTTGGACTGGGTTTGTATTCAGGGACGGATTATCCCAAAATTGTACTTCGGTTTTCTAGGCGCTTTCCATCGCACAGTACTTTCGTACTATGGACACTAAGTCGGCAAAGCGTGTGACTTTGCGACGACTTATGGCGTTGAGGATTCCCTTGTCCGTGCAATTATTACAGAAGAATGAAATTGCGTCTTCCTCACGGCAGTCCTTTATCCTGTTCATGACCAGGAGGAATCTGGCCCAGTAATGGTGTACTGTTTCTTCGGGCTCTTGCCTAATTTGGGATAGATCGCGTATGTTTTGGTGGGTGGGTGGAATTGAATCCAAATCCTCACCCCATCTGAGACTCAGGGGCCAAGGAGTTTCCGAACTCGAAAGTTTGGATTCTTAGATGTTTTCCGATAAATCTAGCCCGCTGCCTGATTCTAGGTTCAGGCCTTGAGTGACGTCCTCCCCTCCGCGGGTATCCGACTTGGAGGGATCGGGAATCTGGACATAGCTAGTCCTTAAGATAGATGAAGGGTTGCCGCATTGTTCCTCCACCAGTGCAACGTGATGGGTGACCTGGGGAGAGTTGATCTCTCTCAGATCGGATTTAGGCCCAATCTAATCATAGTTTGTAGCGACTCCCATGGCGGTGATGCGATCCAAGAGCTTGTTCACGGAAGAGAGCTCCATTGGATCTAACTACTCGGCGAGTTCCGAGTTGACGTGAAGATTGCTTTTGATGACACGGGAAGTCATTGTCGGCGCAGCGGCCGAACGGGCGGTCATAAGAAAACCACCTAGCCGGAGAGTTTGGCCGATAGCCAAAGCTCCCTCGGTGATAGTGCCATCTTTAAAGACGGGATGAGACATCCTTCCTGATGACGACGGCACAGCGGAACTCTCAATGAAAGCACCAATGTCGGTGTCAAAACTGGCGGATCTCGGGTAGGGGGTCCCGAACTGTGTGTCTAGGCCGGATGGTAACAGGAGGCAGGGGACACAATGTTTTACCCAGGTTCGGGCCCACTTGATGGAGGTAAAACCCTACGTCCTGCTTGATTAATATTGATGATATGGGTGTTACAAGAGTAGATCTACCATGAGATCAGAGAGGCTAAACCCTAGAAGCTAGCCTATGGTATGATTGTATGTTGTGATTGTTGTCCTATGGACTAAAACCCTTCGGTTTATGTAGACACCGGAGAGGGTTAGGGTTACACGAGGTCGGTTACAAAGCAGGAGATATCCATATACGTATTGCCTAGCTTGCCTTCCACGCCAAGTAGAGTTCCATCCAGACACGAGACAAAGTCTTCAATCTTGTATCTTCATAGTCTAACAGTCCGGCCAGTGGAGATAGTCCGGCTGTCCGGAGACCCCCTAATCCAGGACTCCCTCAGGGAGGAAAAGGAACTTTTCCACATCAAATTTAGAGATGGGTATTCTATGTGTAACCCTCCCAGCTGGGTAAGGCCCGACCCCTCTGTTTTTACTTCTTCCATCTCCGAATTGCCTTTGATAAACTTCTAGCTTGCTTGCTTATGATAGCACAGGCGAAAGGTCACCGAGGGATTTTATAGTCCCGCCCCACAGCCGGAGGACCACAACCGAGAGCTAGATCCCGGGTTTGAAGGGGATCCAGATATATTTTTGGTGCCTGCGAGGGGGGGGTGTGTTTTACCAGGCGAGCTACGATGGCACATAAGTGGCCATCATCGCTGAGTACCCCGGTCTTCTTCCATCTTCACATGTAAGTGATCCGAACACACCTTATTCAAAAGAGATCTCTCCTTCATTCTTACCCACCGAACTGTCTTGTGCTCAAAAGGGGAAGGGTTCGGCGCGCCGTACTACTCCAAGGGTACCTTTGAAGAGAGCGTCTCCCACTCCGAGCAAGCCTTCCAAGAGGAAAGCAAAAAAAGATACGACCGTGCCCTCATCGAAGAGGTATGAATTCGCCAACCTGCACCTAAGCGGTCACGTCCAACCGTAACCTTCATGTTATCCATGTGTCAGGAGAAAGATGCGTCGGACCGTATCCGGAGGTTTGGGCGGCCGTACTTCCCGCAGCCAGGATTCAGATCCTGCCATGAAGACGGGAGCTGATGCGGAGGCGAAGCCGAAATGTCCTTCGGCCGAGGACTCGGATGATGTATCCGTCACCAACTCGGAAGTGGAGAGTGCGATGAATCATCGGCGCCGCCGGGCCATTTTACAAGACCCTGGCTTTTCAGAAGAGTCGTTTAACGCCTTCAACTTGGCCGATGCGTACATCCAAGCTGCTCAAGATGGGATTAACATGGCCACAAAGCAACATTTGAAAGATGTGCATGTAAATTTATTTTGTCTGACTATGATAACCATATGCCAGTAGCCCTCGAGACTCAAAGGAGTTGAAATAACTGATTTAAGGTTCAATGTATGACCAGGTGCTTACAGAGAAGAACACCCAGCTGGCTCAGGAGCTGGAAAAGTGTCAGCGCCGGCTGCTTGCTGCCAATGCGGAAGTGGAGAAATACAAGGCATCTCCCGGTAATGTTTCCTTCTATCGAAAATTCATAATGATACACCGATAGTGCGAGTCTGGGTGCTAATCTTTATGTTCGGCCATTGGACCAAGTACAAGAGCAGCTGGACGCCGCTCGAAGCGAGGAATGCGGAGCCAAAAAGCTACTAGCAGCGGGCGAGCGTGTATTGACAAATGTCGTTCAGGAGAAAAAGAAACACCAGGACTCGAACTCCAAACTGGGCGAAGAACTGAAAGATGTGCGAGCTCAGCTAGCTGACTCTATGAAGGAGAACAAGAAGCTGTGAGGTGGCATATTCAGTATGTGGCCACTTTTTGTTTTATAATAGTGTTGGAGGTAGCGGTAGCTGATATAGCTAGAATTTCAGGTGTTTTGACGAACCGCCCCGAAGAGGAGGTATCCGGATCATCGAGTGATCTTCTGCAAGTGCTGTCGCAGTTGCACGAGGAAGCTCGGCAGACGACGCGGAGTGTAGCCAAGGCTTTATGGCCGTCTGACTCCCCTCTAGGAAGCATGGAGAAGCTGGTAGAGCTATTCAAGGGAGCGCAGCAGCGTATCCGGCTGTGGAAGATATCGGCATGCCGGGAGGGTGCATGAGAGGCCTGGGCCATTGTGAAGACGCGGTATACCAAGCTGGATCCTAATCACATGGCTCGTGTCGGACCGCTAGGGTCGATGGGGAAGAAATTCCCGTTAGTTTAGTATATGACCAAGTAGAGGTGGTAGCCAAATATTCCCAACAGGATTGTAAGTTAGACTGCCTGTTGGAAGGTGTAGAGGAGGAGCTTTTCGAGTCCAAGTGACTGTATACTTTCCTCATCTAGCCGAATTGTATATCATTTGTCATGGCAGACCTTTTTGCCTCAACCTCCGGTCCCGAGGGTGCGGAGTGTTTCCGAATACGGTCGCAGCCGAATAGGCCGGGGTATGCCTGGAAAACTAGGCGTAGGTGTCATATTTGCTTGAACAGACAAGTTGTATCCGGCTAGCTATGTTATATTACATTGATATTGTAAGAAACATCTTCCAGAGAGAATAGTTCCGTTAAGGGTTCCTTTCCCTGGGTGTGCATGCATTTAATGCGCATGTCTGAATTGTGATGTGAGCACCACAGTTTGTATAACTTCTGGGGGTGCACAATGGAGTGAGTTTGAATAACATCTTTAGTTCACCGACCGAATATTCCCTTAAGAACGCTAGCTTTTGGCTTCACCCAGTCTGAGGTACACATCCGGATAACCCGGCGGTAACAATCGCAGAGCTGCTCCCTTTATGCCCTAGACGAACTAACGGGAACGTAGGGCATAAGCACAGGAGCCAGGCAACCTAGCTTGGCCAAACCTTAAGTCATATCGATGCATATAATGGCAAAGAAAAGGTACTTATGGAAAAACTCATATTTGAGGAGCTTGATGCTCAAGGAATGACAAGAACTTATGTCCGAGAAGCCCCCAGGTACAAGTGGCGTACATGTTTAAAGATGTATGTGCCAATGGTGTGCGGTCTAGCCGCACTTAAAGCTTTAAAGCGAGAAAAAAGAAAGTAATCGGAAAAGAGAGAAAAAATAATGGAAACTACAGGGGATCTAGGCTGTCCTCCTCCAAGGCATCTAGGCTGTCCTGCCTATCAACCTCAGCTTCTCTCTCTCTTTGTACATACGCACTCTAGGTGAGTTGTGAATAATATCATAGGGCAATACGGCCTCTGCACCATACACCATGAAGAAAGGTGTGTACCTGGTAGTACGGTTGGGCGTGGTCCGCAGACCCTAGAGTACGGAGTCGAGCTCCTCAACCCAGTGCTTGTCTGATTATTTCAAAGACCGCACTAGTCTGGGCTTGATGCCGCTCATAATAAGACCGTTGGTGTGTTCGACTTGACCAATGGTTTGTGGGTGGTAGATGGAGGCGTAATCGAGTTTAATACCCAGATTAGTACACCAGGTTTTTACGGCTGTGAAGTTGGATCCGTTGTCAGTGATGATGTTGTGTGGGACACAATAACGGTGCACAACATCGGATATGAAGTCTATCACCGGGCCGGAATTAGCCGTTTTGACTGGTTTAGCCTCTATCCACTTAGTGAATTTGTCCAGCATAACCAATAGATAATTTTTCTTATGGCTTCCCCCATTAAGGGGTCCAACCATGTCGAGTCCCCAGACCAGGAAAGGCCAAGTGACGGGGATTGTTTGTAGGGCAGTGGGGGGCATATGGCTTTGATTGGCAAAGAGTTGGCATCCGACGCAACGTTGGACAAGGTCCTGTGCATCTGCTCGGGCCATCGGCCAATAAAACCATGTACGGAAGGCCTTGCTAACAAGGGCCCGAGCTGCGGTGTGGTGACCGCCGAGTCCGGCATGAATTTCAGCCAAGAGTTGCCGCCCCTCTTCCTCAGATATACATCGTTGAAGGACTCCGGTGGCGCTTTTCATGTAGAGCTCTCCATCATGAACCTTGTAGGCGTTCGTGCGTCGGACAATGCAGCGGGCCTCATTCTGGTCCTCAGGAAGTTCCTTCCTATTAAGGTAGGCCAAGAAGGGTTTGGTCCATGGCGCAATGACTGCCATGATGAGATGCGCCGACGGTGTTATGTCGATGTTTCCGGGATCTGGGGTTATGTTTGGGTCCGGACTAGTGTTGTCGTTTCCATCCTGCCACACCACGGATGGCTTAAAGAGCCTTTCCAGGAAGATATTAGGTGGGACGGGGTCACGCTTAGCGCCAATATGAGCAAGAAGATCCGCCGCTTGATTACTTTCTCGAGCCACATGATGGAACTCGAGCCCCTCGAACCGGGCCGACATTTTTATGACTGCGTTACGATACACTGCCATCTTCGAATCTTTAGCGTCAAAATCTCCATTTCTTTGAGATATTGCAAGGTTTGAGTCCCCGCGCACTTCTAGGCATTGTATGCCCATGGAGACATCTATCCGGAGACCATGCAATAAGGCCTCGTATTCGGCTGTCTTATTGGAGTCTGTGTATAGTATTTGGAGAACATACTGGATGACGTCTCCAGTAGGGGACGTTAAAACGACACCCGCTCCTAACCCTGCCAGCAGTTTGGAGCCGTCAAAGTACATGACCCAATTGGAGTATGTGCCGTACTCTTTAGGGAGTTTGGCCTCTATCCATTCGGAGATGAAGTCGGCTAGTACTTGGGATTTGATAGCCCGACGTGGTTTATATGTAAAGTCAAATGCCAGGAGCTTGATGGCCCATTTGGCAATTCGGCCCGTAGCATCGCAGTTGTTTATAATGTCATTGGGTGGTACTTCGGAGGCCACCGTGATCGAACACTCCTAGAAGTAGTGAAGGAGCTTCCGGGATGCCATGAAGACCGCGTATGCTATTTTTTGATAATGAGGTACCAGTATTTGCATGGTGTAAGGACAATAGATACGTAGTATACTGGCTTCTGAAGAGGGAATTTATGTGTTGCCGATATGTATAATAACATCGGTTCACCGGAGTTTGGTGCGGCCAGGATTGAATTGCTCGCAAGAAGGGTTTTTATTTCTTCCAGTCCAGCTGTTGCCGCGTCCTTCCACTCGGAGTGGTCGGTTCTCCATAGAAGGCGATAGAGAGGCACTGCCTTTTCTCCTAATTTGGAGATAAAGCGGCTTAGAGCTGCCACACAACCCGCAAGTTTTTGAACTTGCTTAAGGTCTATTGGCTTAGCCAATTGTGACAAAGCTCAGATTTTGGCTCGGTTTGCTTCGATTCCTCTACTGGAAATGATAAAGCCCAATAGTTTTACAGCGGGGACGCAGAAGACACACTTTTCCGAGTTGAGCTTAATATCATACACCCTGAGGTTGTCGAATGTAAGACGTAAGTCGTCTATTAGTGTTTCCACGTGCCTAGTTTTGATGACGATGTCATCAACGTAAGCTTCTACTATTTTGCCAATCTGTTTCTCCAGGCATGTTTGAATCATGCGTTGATATGTGGCACTGGCGTTCTTGAGCCCAAAGGGCATGGTATTGAAGCAGATTGGCCCGTATGGGGTAATAAATGCTGTTGCAGCTTGATCGGATTCCTTCATTTTGATTTCATGGTATCCGGAGTATGCATCGAGGAAACACAGTGAGTCGTGTCCTGCGGTGGCGTTAATGATTTAATCAATGCGGGGGAGGGGGAAGGGATCCTTAGGGCAGGCTTTGTTGAGGTCTTTGAAATCGACGCACAGGTGCCAGGATTTGTCCTTCTTTGGTACAATCACCAGGTTTGCCAGCCAGTCCGGATGTTTGATTTCTCTAATGAATCCGGCCTCGATGAGTTTGGCCAGCTCCTCCCCCATGGCTTGTCACTTGGGTTCGGAAAAGCGCTGCTGTGTTTGCTTAACCGGTTTAAAACCCTTTAATATATTGAGGCTATGTTCGGCTAGCTTGCGTGGGATCCCTGGCATGTCCGAAGGGTGCCAGGCAAATATGTCCCAGTTTGCGCGCATGAATTCTCGTAGTGTGGTGTCAACTGTTGGGTTCAGTTGAGCTCTGATGGATGCTGTCTTCTTGGGGTCCGTTTGGTGGACCTGGAATTTGACTATTTCTTCTGTCGGTTTGACCGAGGTGGATTTGGGGCGTTTGTCAAGGATCACATCGTCCTTGTCCACTGTGGAGCGTAGTGCGGTTAATTCTTCGGCCACGAGGGCTTCGGATAGCGCCTCCAGGGCTAGGGATGCGGTTTTGTTTTCAGTGCATAGTTCTATGTCTGGATCACTAATGAGAGTGATTATACCATTTTGTCCAGGCATTTTGAGCTTCATATATCCGTAGTGAGGTATAGCTTGGAAGCGTGTAAAAGCATCCCACCCTAACAGGGCGTGATATCCGCTGCTGAAAGGGGCCACTTGGAAGGTTATTTCTTCGGACCGATAGTTCTCCGGCGATCCGAATACCACGTCAAGTGTGATTTTGCCCGTACATCGCGCCTACCAACTAGGAATAATTCCCCGGAAGGTTGTGTTACTTTGTTTGATGCGGCTCCTGTCTATTTCCATTTTATGGAGTGTGTCCTCATAAATGAGATTTAGTCCGCTACCGCCGTCCATGAGGACCTTGGTGAGTCGAAACCCATCCACGATGGGGCTGAGGACTAACGCGGCTGGTGCTCGTGTTGTTCTGTACTTTGGTTCGTCACCAGGGTTGAATGTTATAGCCATGTCATTCCATGGGTTTATTACAGTGATTTGTCAGACTTTGTTGAGCTCGCGAAGTGCCCTTTTGCGCTTGTTATTTGAAGAGAATGTCTTGAAGACTGTCAATACTCTTGGGTCGTTGTCTTCTGGGGCGTCCTTGATAAGGATGCCCTTGCCGCTCTTGGCTGCCTGTTGTAGTATCCAACATGCTCTAAGGCTGTGGGTTGCCACTGTATCTGTTGTTGTATGTATTTTGCATGGGCCGTCGAGCCACCCTTCTAGAACGGTGCCGTGCCGTAGAGTGGCTTTGTGTTTTTTGACTGTTGGACTGGGCGTGCCCCAAGGGTATGCCCTTTTCGCATGTAGGGGAAGTTGGGTCGGGGCTGGTGGTTCCCAGCGAGCTGCCCGAGTTTCCCAGGCGCTTTCCATCGTGCAGTATTTTTGTACGATGGTTGCTAAGTCGGCAAATTTTAGTATGCGGCATCGATTGATGGTGTTGAGGATTCCTTCCTCTGCACAGTTTTTGCAAAACACTGATATTGCGTCCTCGTCACGGCAATCCTTTACCTTGTCCTTGACAAGGAGGAATCTGTCCCAAAAGTGGTGGACCTTCTCCTGAGATTGATGTTTTATGCTCATGAGAGCCTCTATGTCCGGTTGGGTGGGTGGAATTAAATCTGAACCCCGACCTAACCGGTTTTGCAGAGTCCGACGAACTTCTAGACTAGACAGTCCACGTTCTGGAATATCTTCTGATTGTTTGGAACCGCCGTCCGATGCTATGTTCCGAGGGCTGGTTGTGTCCGACTATCCGGATTTTCATGAACGACGACCCGAACATAGTCCGTCTTCAATATAGAAGAAGACTCGCTGTCCTGCTCCAGGACTGCCGCGATCTGGTGGGTGACCGGTGGAGTTTTGGTTTCTCCTTGATCGGTTTTAGGCACGATCTGATCGTAATCTGTGACGATTCCCAAATCGGCGATGCGATCTAGGTGCTTGTTTAAGGACGAAAACTCAACCGGATCCACCTTCTTGGAGTGCTCGGAGTTGATGCAAAGGGGATTTTCGATGGCCCGAGAGGTCATCGTCGGCTCCGCGGCCGAACGAGCGATCATAGTAAAGTCGCCCAGCTGAAGGGTTTGGCTTGAGGCCAAAACTACTCCTGCAGTAATATTGTATTTAATGACAAGGCGAGCCAGCGAGCCTTTCATCGACAGCATAGTGGAACTCTCAATGAAAGCACCAATGTCGGTGTCAAAACCGGCGGATCTCGGGCAGGGGTCCCGAACTGTGCATCTAGGATCGATGGTAACAGGAGACGGGGGATACGATGTTTACCCAGGTTCGGGCCCTCTCTATGGAGATAATACCCTACTTCCTGCTTGATTGGTCTTGATGAATATGAGTATTACAAGAGTTGATCTACCACGAGATCGTAATGACTAAACCCTAGAAGTCTAGCCTATATGGGTATGGTAATATGTATATGTGTTCTCCTTTCCTGACTACCCCCTTTGATTTATATAGACACCGAGAGGATCTAGGGTTTACATGGAGTTGGGTACATAAGAAGGGATCTTTGGTCGCCAAGCTTGCCATCCACGCCAAGTAGAGTCCAATCCAGACACGGTACAGTCTTCGGCCTTCATGTCTTCACAGCCCATTAGTATGGCCCATGGATAACAGGCAGGACGCCCGAGGACCCCTTAGTCCAGGACTCCCTCAAAGACCCCAAGAGCCTAGTCGCCCACTGGGGCCTCTGTTGGCCCGCGAACGCCACCTTGCTGGGCATGGTCGCTCGTTGGCGTTGTTGCAGCCCTTGCGGTGCCCTCTGGGTCCTGTGTCGCCCTGGCTGGGGGTGCGGCATGGCGTGGCAGACCCTTTCCCTGGCGCTCTTCCCGAACCTTCACTAGAGCTGCGCTAGCGGAGTAGGGAGTGGCGGCAAGGTAAAGCACCAGGGGCTCGAAAGGGCGGGGCGCCAACATCACCGGAGGGCTGGTTAGGTATCTCTTGAGGTCTTGAAACACTTGGTCAGCCTCCGAGCTCCACTCGAATGGGCCTTTCTTCTTCATCATCTTGAAGAACAGCAGGGCGCGCTCTCCCAGCTTGGAGATGAAGCGCCCCAGCGAGGTCACGCAGCCCGTAAGCTTCTGCATCTCCTTGAGAGTTTGTGGCAGGCTCAGGTCTTCTATCGCCTTGACCGTCTCCGGGTTAGCCTCAACCCCCCTGTGGCACACGAGGAAGCCCAGTAGCTTGCCGGAGGGGACACCGAACATGGACTTCTATGGGTTGAGCCGCAGGTCCATCTAGCGCAGGCTTGCGAAGGTCTCCTCCAGGTCTTGAATCAAAGTCCTCGCCTCCCGATACTTTACCACAATGTCGTTGATGTAGGCTTCCGCGTTCCTCCCGAGCTTCTCGCCTAGGGAGATGTGCATCAACCGCTGAAAGGTCGCGCCTGCGTTGCGCAGCCCGAACGGCATGCAAGTGTAGCAGTACACCCCACACGGGGTCAGGAAGGCCGTCTTCTCCACATCCTCCACTGCCATCTTGATCTGGTGATAGCCTAAAAACGCGTCCAGGAAGCACAGTAGGTTGCACTCGGTGGTGGAGTCGACAATCTGATCGATGCACAGGAGCTGGAACGGGTCTTGGGGACAGGCCTTGTTAAGGTTGGTGAAGTCGACACACATGCGCTCCTTCCCGCCTTTCTTCGGTACGACGACGGGGTTCGCCGCCAATCAGGGTACCCAACCTCGCAAATGACACCTGTCGCCTCCAGCTTGCGGGTTTCCCGGACCATGAAGGACTGCTTCTCTGTGGACTGTCGTCGCGCCTTCTGCTTCACAGGGCGTACATTGGGGCACACCCTCAAGTGATGCTCGATCACCCCCCCCCCTTGGGACTCCTACTAGTTTCTTGGGTTCCCAGGCGAATACATCCTTGTTTGCACGTAGGAACCTCACCAATGCCTCCTCCCGATCCGAGTCGAGGTTGGCGCCTATGGCGAAGGTGGCTCCTGAGGATCCATCTTCCTCGATCGACACCTGCTTAGGTTCGGCCCGATCTTGAGTGAACAACTGCTTCTTCTTTGCTAGCGCGGCCTCCTTAGCTCCAAGGGTCACCTCATCAGCAGGCCACACTACTGTGGCAGTTTTGTGGGCGAGTTTGAGTGCCACCAGAGCCTCCTTGGTGTCCTCAACTACGGTGAGGACGTCCTTGCTCCTGGGCATCTTCATGTGGTTGTAGGCCGGATGGGTCGCTGCCATGAACTGAGCCAGAGCCGGGTACCCAAGGTTGGAGTTGTATGGGAGGCCAACACGGGAGATGTCGAAGTCGATCGGCTCAGTGCGGTAGTTGTCGCGGGTGCCGAAGGTCACAGGGAGGCGGATCTGCCCCAGGGGGCTGGAGGAGCCACCGCCGACCCCAGAGAAGGGCTTGCTGGAGCGGAGCCATTCGAGTGGTACGTGAAGAAGGCTAAAAGCCTCCACAAAGTGCACGTTGAGGCTGGCGCCACCGTCGACGAGGGTCTTGGTGACATCTACATTGCAAATGGTGGGCATGCAAAGTATTGGGAGCATGCCCGAGCCGACGGTGGTGACGGCATGATCTCCCGAGTCGAAGGTGAGGTCAGCCTTGGGAGCCGCCCAACCCGGGGGAGCCCCTTTCTGCACGGAAGCGGTGCCGATCCGACAAAAGAACTGCTTGGTGTGACAGTCCAAGGGTGGTGCTTGCGAGCCGCCAAGGAGGGCCGCGACGGCGAGGGGCGCCGGTGCCGCGAAGCGCGCGAGGAAGAGGCCGCGCAGCTGCTCCCAAGATGCCACTAAGGATTCTCGGAGGGCAAGCAGCCATGTAACACCCCAGATGTAAAATTTCCCATTTTGACAATATATCCATCTTGTTCTTCATCTATTCCAAGTGGTTTTCCTCTTGGTGGGTTTCATTTTGGGTTTGTTTTGTTTGTCTTTGCTTTATCTTGTCTTTTCATTGTCATATTTCTTTTGTCATCCATTGTTGCTCTATGGCCTCCTCATATGTTTGCATCATGTGCATATCTATGTTGTGTTGTGCTTGTCAACTTGCTTTTCCATGATTTTTCATGCATGATATGTTGTTGCATGTTCTATGTGTGATCCATGCATCACCTCCACTCCTTCCCTTTTCTTTTCTTTTCTTGCAAGTGCCATCTTGCCCTACTCCATAAATGTTCATCTTCTCCCATTAAATCTGGCACCTTGCCTACATCCTCTCTGCCAATTTTCAACTCATTTGAATATGTTTTGGTTAGGGTAAAAATTGACTCAAGTTTGAATTTAATTCAAACTTGATTTAATTTTCTTCCTTTAAAAATCCCCAAAGCAATTTATTGAAATGGCCCATAATTCCAGGAGTCTGAGTATATCTCTACTTCTTCCATATTCTTCCTCAAACCTCCTAGACTTTTCCTTTGGTGACTGTTTATTTATTAAACAGAAAGTTAAGTGAGGAACATACCTGGGTCGGGCTCCCAGTGCACCAGCGCCTGTAGCCCAATCCCCGCAGCAGCGGCCCATCCAGCCTGCTAGCGACAGGGGCATCGTCTCCCCTGTACAGCAGATCATCCAGACGCGCCACGTTGATGTCCGGTCGATTTGACGGCCGAAGAAGCTCCCTAGAACCCCTATAAAGTTGTCCCCGGTGCCCTAGGGTCTCGCCTCGACCGATCCCCCGGCTCTCCTTCCTTTGCCGCCGCCAGGTAAGGATAGCCACACCTCGCCCTCGCCCTGCCCGCCATGACCCGGTCAAGCTCGAGCTTCAGCCCGGGATAGGCGCTCGCCGCGCCTCCCAACAGCTCGGACGCCGCGGAGAAGACCGCCAAGTTCCCCTACGTATCCTTCTTCGATGCACGCACCTCTACGGCCTCTGGATCTTCCTCCCCATTGTCCTCTTCCCCCCTGCTTCTCGGACCCGAAGCCTCGCCAAGTTCAGAGCTCGTCTGCATCGCCGCAGGCTCGACTCCGTCGCCGTATTATTGTCCTTGGGTAAGGAGGTATACCCAACTTCCTCCCTGTTTCTTCCTATTGTCAATAGATCACCATAGGCGCTGCTCCGTCGATCTCTGTAGTTTTAGTTACGCATGTTTTGCTGCTGCACGTGCACACGCGCTCTCCCCTGTTCCCACATGCGCGCATAGCTCCGCATGCATGCACCGCACACGCACGCCATTCCCGCATGCCACAGCCACCCTGGCAGCACGCGAGCTCGTGCATCGCCTCTGCCCGCTCTCGTCCACATACACATGCCGCTTGCGTTCCGCGAGCTCATGCTCGAGCATTTCCTCGCGCACCCCCACACCTGCACTCCCTAACACATCTCGCATGCCCGCCGCCGCAACCCAGGCCCCACCGTCGCTGTTGTTGCCGCCGACGTTGTCGTCGTTTTCTTCTCTGTTTTGGAGAAGAAGAAGTCAGTGCCATGGGGCTTGTTCAAGTAGGCCAGAGCCCCCTTTCTAACTAACAGCCTGTCCTAGCCGAGCTGGTTTGCACCCCACACACCCATTGCAGCGACCTGGGTTCGAATCCTAGGCGCTCCCCTTTTTATTTCCCTCTCTTGGGTTTTTATAGATGGCTCTATGACAGAAGGGACCCACCAGTCAGCCTCTCAACGCCCTCCTCCTATTTTTTTCCTTATCCCCACACTTTCCATTTCTGGAAAGCCCTCTTTTTCCATTTCAGGCAAGTCCAGATCTAGACATTCCAAATATGAAAATTGCTAATTCTATCATTTTCCATTTAGGGCAGCTTATAACTTAATGCACTTGTGATGATCTTTCTACAGCAACCCCAACATATTATATATGTTTTTGGGGTAGAAAAATCAGACCAACCCACTGGTGGCATTAGTTTCTGCATTTGAGCAAGTTCATAAGCAAGTCATTTTACCTCATGATGGTGTTTTGGCATTTTTGTGTGATTTATTTCAAACATGCAATGAGGTGGTTTGGCACATGGTTAGCTTCATTTTCATGTATACTTAATGCTAGAACTTGTCCCATGCCATGACATGCATTGTAGTGAGTTAATCAATGTTGTAAAGATGCCATGTTGAATCTGTTTTTGTCATGTCCTGGAATTTCACCAAGTCTAAATCTGTTTATGTTCTTCCTATGTTCACATGCTTGCAATTGTATTTTCTGATCCCTTTTGGCTCAAGGTCACTAAGGGACTTTTGTTATATGCTTAGAGTAGCTTCATGCCATGCATTGCTTTGCCATGTTAAGTTCCTGTAGCATGTAGTTTTCATGCTCCAAATGTGCTTCCTGATGATAAATTCTAGACTTGTGTTAATTTCACAAAGTCTGAAACCTGTTATCATTTGCTCTTTTGCCATGCTTGTTTGAACCTGTTAATGGATGAATTAGCCATAGCTCAGTGTTCATCTTTTGTCAAGCATCATGATTGGATCCCTTCCATGTATTTTGTTGTCATGTTTGAGTGCTGTAGCATATATTTCTTGATGCATTTAGTTGGTCACTTGCTGATTATCGCAGACTGGTGCCATATTTGTTTTGCTTGCCATTTCCAAACTGTGCATCCGATTCCGGTGATCTTTATATCGATTTCAACCGAAATCACCTCACCTTTCCAGTGGCAGTCTTGCATTTCCATGTTGAGGCCAGGTTCAATCATTCCTTGTCAAATCTTGCATATGCATCACATACCGCATCCCGCATAGCATACCATGTTTGCATCATGTTGTTTGAGCATTGCACATGGTTGATTGTGTTCCGTTAGCTTGTTGTTCGTGTTTCGGTAGAGCCGGGAGACAAGTTCGCGAACGAGGAGCCCGTTGAGTTCGCTTACGAGGATCAAGTCAACTCTGCCAACTTTGCAAGCAAGATGACCATACCCTCGAAATCACTTCTATCTTTGCTTGCTAGATGCTCGCTCTTTTGCTATGCCTATGCTACGATACCTACCACTTGCTTATCATGCCTCCCAAATTGCCATGTCAAACCTCTAACCCACCATGTCCTAGCAAACCGTTGATTGACTATGTTACCACTGGTGGCATTAGTTTCTGCATTTGAGCAAGTTCATAAGCATGTCATTTTACATCATGATGGTGTTTTGGCATTTTTGTGTGATTTATTTCAAACATGCTATGAGGTGGTTTGGCACATGGTTAGCTTCATTTTCATGTATACTTAATGCTAGAACTTGTCCCATGCCATGACATGCATTGTAGTGAGTTAATCAAGGTTGTAAAGATGCCATGTTGAATCTGTTTTTGTCATGTCCTGGAATTTCACCAAGTCTAAATCTGTTTATGTTCTTCCTATGTTCACATGCTTGCAATTGTATTTTCTGATCCCTTTTGGCTCAAGGTCACTAAGGGACTTTTATTATATGCTTAGAGTAGCTTCATGCCATGCGTTGCTTTGCCATGTTAAGTTCCTGTAGCATGTAGTTTTCATGCTCCAAATGTGCTTCCTGATGATAAATTCCAGACTTGTGTTAATTTCACAAAGTCTGAAACCTGTTATCATTTGCTCTTTTGCCATGCTTGTATGAGCCTGTTAATGGATGAATTAGCCATAGCTCAGTGTTCATCTTTTGTCAAGCATCATGATTGGATCCCTTCCATGTATTTTGTTGTCATGTTTGAGTGCTGTAGCATATTTTTCTTGATGCATTTAGTTGGTCACTTGCTGATTATCGCAGACCGGTGCCATATTTGTTTTGCTTGCCATTTCCAAACCGTGCATCCGATTCCGGTGATCTTTATATCGATTTCAACCGAAATCACCTCACCTTTCTAGTGGAAGTCTTGGATTTCCAAGTTGAGGCCAGGTTCAATCATTCCTTGTCAAATCTTGCATATGCATCACATACCGCATCCCGCATAGCATACCATGTTTGCATCATGTTGTTTGAGCATTGCACATGGTTGATTGTGTTCCGTTTGCTTGTTGTTCGTGTTTAGGTAGAGCCGGGAGACGAGTTCGCGAACGAGGAGCCCGTTGAGTTCGCTTACGAGGATCAAGTCAACTCTGACAACTTTGCAGGCAAAATGACCATACCCTCGAAATCACTTCTATCTTTGCTTGCTAGATGCTCGCTCTTTTGCTATGCCTATGCTACGATATCTACCACTTTCTTATCATGCCTCCCAAATTGCCATGTCAAACCTCTAACCCACCATGTCCTAGCAAACCGTTGATTGACTATGTTACCGCTTTGCTCAGCCCCTCTTATAGCGTTGCTAGTTGCAGGTGAAGATTGGAGATCGTTCCTTGTTGGAACATTGTTTATTGTTGGGATATCACCATATTATCTTGTTTATCTTAATGCATCTATATACTTGGTAAAGGGTGGAAGGCTCGGCCTTTATCCTAGTGTTTTGTTCCACTCTTGCCGCCCTAGTTTCCGTCATATCGGTGTTATGTTCCCGGATTTTGCGTTCCTTACGTGGTTGGGTTATAATGAGAACCCCTTGACAGTTCGCCTTGAATAAAACTCCTCCAGCAATGCCCAACCTTGGTTTTACCATTTGCCACCTAGCCTCTTTTTCCCTTGGGTTTCCGGAGCCCAAGGGTCATCTTATTTAAACCCCCCTGGGCCAGTGGTCCTCCGAGTGTTGGTCCGAACTGGGCAGCTTGCGGGGCCACCTCGGGGAAAATGGAGGGTTGGTTTTACTCATAGCTTGACCTATTTGAGTGTGCCCTGGGAACAAGATATGTGCAGCTCCTATCGGGATTTGTCGGCACATTCGGGCGGTGTTGCTGGACTCGTTTTACCTTTGTCGAGGATGTCTTGTAACCGGGATTCCGAGCCAGATCGGGTCTTCCCGCTAGAAGGAATATCCTTCGTTGACCGTGAGAGCTTGTGATGGGCTAAGTTGGGACTCCCCTGCAGGGATTTGAACTTTCGAAAGCCGTGCCCACGGTTATGGGCAGATGGGAATTTGTTAATGTCCGGTTGTAGATAACATGAAACTTAACTAATTTAAATGAATCAACCGCGTGTGTAACCATGATGGTCTCCTCTCGGCAGAGTCCAGGAAGTGAACACGGTGTTGGAGTAATGCTTGACGTAGGTTGATTTAGGATCACTTCTTGATCATAGTTCTTCGTCTGTGCTTCGCTTTCTCTTCTCGCTCTCTTTTGCGTATGTTAGCCACCATATATGCTAGTCGCTTGCTGAAGCTCCACATCATACCTTACCTTACCTATATGCTTAAATAGTCTTGATCGCGAGGGTGTGAGATTGCTGAGTCCCCGTGACTCACAGTTTACTTCCAAAACCAGATGCAGGGACCGATGATACCGTTCCAGACGATGCGCTTGAGCTCAAGTGGGAGTTTGATGAAGACTCTCGCCATTACTATGTGTCTTTCCCAGATGATCAGTAGTGGTGCCCAGTTGGGGCGATCGGGGACCGGGTCGCATGTGGGGGTTGATCTTTATTTTGGTACCGTAGTCAGACCATGAGTGTATTGGATGATTGTAATGTTATTCATGTATTTGTGTGACGTGGCGAGTGTAAGCCAACTATGTATCCTTTCCCCTTTTATATATTTACATGGGTTGTTGTGAAGATTACCTTACTTGCGACATTGCTTTCAATGCGGTTATGCCTCTAAGTCGTGCTTCGACATGTAGGAGATATAGCCGCATCCAGGGCGTTACAAGTTGGTAATCAGAGCCTTCCCCGACGTTAGGAACCCCCTGCTTGATCGAATCGTTGGCGTTGTTGAGTCTAGATAAATGTTTTGAGTCATTTAGGATTTATATATCGGAGAGTTTAGGAATTCTTTTTACTCCCCAGTCACTTCATCGCTCTGGTAAGGCATCCTGACGTAGAGTTTTGACTCTTCTCTTCTCAAATTTCTCTAAAAAAAATTTAGGATCACGCGGGTATCTTGGAATCGTTCCGATCGATTTGTGACGAGAACATTGCTCTTGGTGCCCCCCGTCATTTAGGGGTTGTGGCAGTGTCCCGGGGAGTTGAGCTCCGAGGTGTTGTCATCACAATTTTATCGTTGAGATTCTGGAATACCTGAGTTTCGCCGACATCGAAAATCTCTTTTATGCAGTTGTTGGTGAGATAACCTCGATGCCACCCAGTACTAGGGCGGGAGTTCGGGAGTATTGCCATAACTCGTATAACGGATGCTTTTCAAAGGTTGAGGTAGATGATTTTCGAAGATTTTCTCGGTTATGTGTTGAAGGATGGATACAGCTAGATGTAGGATTTGCTAGATTTGGGTGAGATATTATGCTTCCCCTGTATCCCCAACACGTGATTGCATAACCGGAAAGGTTCAGGAGTTTCATAGGTGGGAATTCTCGTAGCACTAGTTCTTCTTCCGCGGATATTTGGTTTGGGATTGGGAAATCCTCACCAAGTATTTGTTCTTGTTTCCGTACCTTGTTGTTTTTCTTCTACCTCAATTCTAAGTGGCTTCTCAATTTATGGATATGTGACCATTTCGATTGGAATGCATTCGTTCATTTGGTTCGGATGTGAAGACTATATGTGGCAATTTCAACCCGTTTGATTCAGCTTCAATATTTGTCTGTCAATGTGCTAATGGATGTCAACCTCTTCAGGATGGCTCCTCCAACGCGCACGACTCCGAATCCTGATCCGCCACCACCACCTCCACCTCTGGAGGCATGGCATGCTATGATGGCCGCTACCAATTCAAACACGCAGCTGATCATGCAACTTCTTCAAGAGCGCAACCAAGGAAACCAGGGTCATGGCAACAATCAGAATCAGTTTGCTACACTCAACCAGTTCCTTGCTAACCAGCCAAAGACCTTCAGCAATTGTGTTGAGGCAACAGATGCTGATGATTGGCTCATGGACATATGCAAGCATTTCAAGTGCAGTAATGTCAGGCCTGAGGACTTTGTCAAGTTCGCCTCCGTCCAACTCAAAGACCAAGCTGCAGAATGGTTTCAGCAGTACAAAGATTCCAGAGGAGGCCGTGTGATTACCTGGGATGAATTTCGTCAAGACTTCAAAGCTCATCATATTCCTCAAAGCGTGGTTGAAAGCAAGCGTGAGGAATTCCGCAACCTGAAGCAAGGCACTATGTCTGTTTACGAGTACAACAAAATGTTTCAGAAGCTCGCCTATTTTGCTAAGCAAGACGTCCCGGACGACAAGAGCATGATATACCAGTTCAAGGGTGGTCTCAGAGAAGAACTCTAGCTAGCTCTCGTCCTCTTTGAGCCCAAGAGGTAAGATGAGTTTTAGAACATGGCAATGAAGCAAGAGACTGCTCAACTGAAGTGTGATGCTTCCAAGAAGCGAGTCATAGGTGCTACTCCTTCTTCCTCAACTCAAGTGGCTAAGCAGCAAAAGTATTGGCTTCCTCCTCCTCCATTCTGTCAGCCTTATTAGCAGAAGAGCAAAGGTGGCAGTGGATCTTCCCACCCACCCAACCCTGGCTTTCAGAACAAGACTTCGTCTCAAGCTCCAAGATCAAGTCCTCTGTATCACCGTCCGCTTTCGGAGGTCACGTGCAACAAGTGCCAACAGAAGGGTCACTATGCCAACAAATGCTTCAATCAGAGGCGTCTCCCTCCTCCTCCTCCTCCTGTGAGATCGGCAAGTACCGCAGTGGTCAAGCATAACCCCAAGCATGCCAAGGTCAACTTGATGAATGCAGCTCAGGCAGAGGACTCGTCAGATGTCATCATGGGTAACCTTCCTGTTAACGATGTTCCTGCAAAAGTACTTTTTGATACTGGTGCATCACATTGTTTCATGTCAAAGCCATTTTTTGCCAAGAATGAATTCATTTCTTCTGATTTGGGCAAACAAATGGATATCGTTTCTCCTGGCAAACGTTTGAGTGCAAGTCTAGAGGTTCCAGATGTTACTATCACTTTGGGCGACTACAAGTTTCTTTCTTCTCCAATGGTACTTGGTAACTCGGATATTGATCTTATTCTCGGAATGGGTTGGCTTTCTAAGCACAAGGCTCAGCTTGATTGTGCTGCCAGGCAGATTCAATTGACTCATTCGCCTGAGGATGTAATTGTCTTTGCCGCTCATGACGATACCATCCGACTGTTTTCTCTCGATGAGAAGGGTGAACTGGATGCCATCTCTCAAATTCCAGTTGTTTGCGAATATCAGGACGTCTTTCTAGAAGAGCTTCCAGGAATGCCTCCGCACTGGCCACTTGAATTCATTATCGATCTTGAGCCTGGTACGGAACCTGTTTGCAAACGTCCTTACAAGCTTGGACCTAAAGAGTTGAAGGAGCTGAAGAAGCAACTCGATGTTCAAGAGCGAATGGGTCTCATCCGACCTAGTTCTTCTCCGTGGGGTTGTGGAGTTCTTTTTGTGAAGAAGAAGGATGGAATGGACCGACTCTGTGTTGACTACCGTCCATTGAACAAGAAGACTATAAAGAACAAGTACCCACTTCCGAACATCAACGAGCTGTTTGAACAACTCAAACGTGCTCAAGTATTCTCCAAGCTTGATCTTCGTATGGGCTATCACCAGATTCGAATTCGTGAGCAAGATATCCCCAAGACGGCTTTCAGAACAAGCTATGGCTCATATGAGTACACTGTCATGTCTTTTGGCCTCGTCAACGCTCCTCCGACGTTCTCTCGCATGATGAACTTCATCTTCAATCCCTACACAAATGACTTCGTCTTGGTCTACCTCGATGACATTTTGGTCTTTTCCAAGAACAAGGAAGTTCATGCCAAGCACTTGCGTTTGGTGCTCGATAAGCTCAGAGAATATCAGTTCTACGCCAAGTTTTCAAAGTGCGAGTTTTGGCTCGATGAGGTTCTCTATCTTGGACATATCATCTCTGCCAAGGGCATAGCGGTGAATCCTGAGAAGGTGTCTGCAATTGTGAATTGGGAACCACCTCAGAATGTGAAGCAACTCCGCAGCTTCCTTGGTCTCGCAAGCTATTGTCGAAGGTTTGTTGAGAACTTTTCAAAGATCGTGAAGCCTTTTTCAAACCTTCTCCAGAAGCACGTCAAGTACGATTGGTCTCCTGAATGTGACATCGCTTTCAACACCCTGAAAGAGAAATTAGTCACTGCTCCAGTTTTGACTCCTCCTGATGAATCCAAACCGTTCGAGGTCTTCTGTGATGCCTCTCTTCAAGGTCGTGGTGCAGTGTTGATGCAAGAGAAGAAAGTTGTGGCTTATACCTCTCGCCAGTTGAAGCCCAACGAGAAGAACTACCCCACTCATGGCCTCGAGTTGGCGGCAGTTGTGCATGCTCTTTTGACTTGGAGACATCTCTTATTGGGAAGAAAAGTGGACATCTTCACTTATCACAAGAGTCTCAAGTACATCTTCACTTAGCCTAATCTCAACCTCAGGCAGACTCGTTGGGTCGAAATGATTCAAGAGTATAATCCGAGTATCGAATATACTCCGGGCAAGGCCAATGTAATTGCTGACGCATTGAGCAGGAAGGCTTACTGCAACAGTCTGATTCTCAAGCCTTACCAACATGAGCTTTGTGAAGCTTTCCGCAAACTCAATCTGCAAGTTGTTCCTCAAGGTTTCCTCGCCAACCTTCAAGTCTCTCCTACTTTGGAAGATCAGATTCGCGAGGCTCAACTTCTTGATGCTATGGTGAAGAAGGTGACGATTGGGATTGCCAAGAGTCAACCCAAGTACAAGTGCTATCGCCTTGATGACAAGGATACTCTCTTCTTCGAGGATCGCATTGTTCTGCCTAAAGGTGACCTTCGTAAAGTCATTATGAACGAGGCTCACAATTCACTCCTCTCTATCCACCCTGGGAGCACAAAGATGTACCATGACCTCAAGCAGGTGTATAGGTGGACTCGAATGAAGCACGAGATTGCTCAGTTCGTGAATGAATGTGATGTCTGCAGAAGAGTGAAGGCAGAACACCAACGACCAGCTGGTCTCCTCCAACCCATTGCCATTCCAGAATGGAAGTTTGACCACATTGAGATGGACTTCGTGACTGGGTTTCCAAAGTCCAAGCGTGGCAATGATGCTATATTCGTTGTCATCGACAAACTCACTAAAGTGGCTCACTTTTTGCCTATCAAAGAGTCTATCACTGCAGCTCAATTGGCGAAGCTGTATACCTCTCGGATTGTCTCTTTGCACGGCATTCCATAGTTGATTTCTTCATATTGTGGCAGCATCTTTACCTCCAAGGTTTGGGATTCTTTTCAGAAGGCCATGGGCACCAACATCCATTTCAGCACAACTTTTCATCCTCAAACTAGCGGCCAAGTCGAGCGTGTCAATCAGATACTCGAAGACATGCTCAGGTCTTGCGTTATCTCTTTCGGTATGAAGTGGGAATATTGTCTTCCATATGCCGAGTTCTCCTACAACAACAGCTTTCAAGCGAGTTCGGGCAAGGCCCCATTTGAAATTCTCTATGGATGGAAGTGCCGTACTCCTCTTAACTGGTCAAAGACCGATGAACGTCAACTTCTTGGAAATGACTTGATCACAGAGGCAGAGGAAATGTGCAAAGTCATTCGTGATAACCTCAAAGCAGTGCAATCGCGCCAGAAGAGCTACTATGATAGTAAGCATCGTGATTTGGCTTTCGAGATCGGAGATCATGTTTACCTCCGCGTCTCTCCAATGAAAGGTACTCGTCGCTTCGGTATCAAAGGGAAGCTTGCCCCTAGATACGTGGGTCCTTTCAAGATCGTCAGCAAGAGAGGCGATCTCGCCTATCAACTCGAGCTTCCTTCCAACTTTGCACATGTGCATGATGTGTTCCATGTCTCTCAGCTCCGCAAGTGCTTCAAGACTCCTGACCGCACCGTCAATTTCGAAGACATTGATCTCCAAGAAGACCTTTCTTATCGTGAGCACCCCATTGCTATCCTTGAAGAAACTAAGCGCAAGACTCGCAATAAGTCAATCAAATTCCTCAAAGTCAAGTGGTCACAACATTCCGACCGTGAAGCCACCTGGGAACGCGAGGATCACCTCTGTTCTGAGTACCCGACGTTTTTCCAGTCCTAGATCTCGGGACGAGATCCTTTCGTAGTGGTGGAGTGTTGTAACACCCCAAATGTAAAACTTCCCATTTTGACAATATATCCATCTTGTTCTTCATCTATTCCAAGTGGTTTTCCTCTTGGTGGGTTTCATTTTGGGTTTGTTTTGTTTGTCTTTGCTTTATCTTGTCTTTTCATTGTCATATTTCTTTTGTCATCCATTGTTGCTCTATGGCCTCCTCATATGTTTGCATCATGTGCATATCTATGTTGTGTTGTGCTTGTCAACTTGCTTTTCCATGATTTTTCATGCATGATATGTTGTTGCATGTTCTATGTTTGATCCATGCATCACCTCCTCTCCTTCCCTTTTCTTTTCTTTTCTTGCAAGTGCCATCTTGCCCCTGTCCATAATTGTTCATCTTCTCCCTTTAAATCTGGCACCTTGCCTACATCCTCTCTGCCAATTTTCAACTCATTTGAATATGTTTTGGTTAGGGTAAAAATTGACTCAAGTTTGAATTTAATTCAAACTTGATTTAATTTTCTTCCTTTAAAAATCCCCAAAGCAATTTATTCAAATGGCCCATAATTCCAGGAGTCTGAGTATATCTCTACTTCTTCCATATTCCTCCACAAACCTCCTGCACTTTTCCTTTGGTGATTGTTTATTTGTTAAACAGAAAGTTAAGTTAGGAACATACCTGGGCCGGCCTCCCAGCGCACCAGCGCCTGTAGCCCAATCCCCGCAGCAGTAGCCCA
Organism: Triticum monococcum; assembly: GCA_034509565.1. Lineage (NCBI taxonomy): Eukaryota > Viridiplantae > Streptophyta > Magnoliopsida > Poales > Poaceae > Triticum > Triticum monococcum. The sequence continues at coordinate 207,932,151 of CM067847.1, read as the reverse complement.
TCCAGCCTGCTAGCAACAGGGGCATCGTCTCCCCTGTACGGCAGATCATCCAGACGCGCCATGTCGACGTCTGGTCGATTTGACGGCCGGAGAAGCTCCCTAGAACCCCTATAAAGTTGTCCCCGGTGCCCTAGGGTCTCGCCTCGACTGATCCCCCGCCTCTCCTTCCTTTGCCGCCGCCAGGTAAGCCTAGCCACACCTCGCCCTCGCCCTGCCCGCCTTGACCTCGGACGCCGCGGAGAAGACCGCCAAGTTCCCCTATGTATCCTACTTCGACGCACGCACCTCTACGGCCTCTGGATCTTCCTCCCTGTTGTCCTCTTTCTCCCCTGCTTCTCGAACACGAAGCCTCGCCAAGTTCAGAGCTCGTCTGCATCGCCGCAGGCTCGACTCCGTCGCCGTATTCTTGTCCTTGGGTAAGGATTTATACCCAACTTCCTCCCTGTTTCTTCCTGTCGTCAATAGATCACCGTAGGCGCTGCTTCGATTCAATCTGTCCCGTGCTCTCGGTACTCCGGCGATCTCTGTAGTTTTAGTTGCGCATGTTTTGCTGCTGCACGTGCACACGCGCTCTCCCCTGTTCCCACATGCGCGCACAGCTCCGCATGCATGTACCGCACACGCACGCCATTCCCGCATGCCACAGCCACCATGGCAGCACGCGAGCTCGTGCATCGCCTCTGCCCGCTCTCGTCCACGTACACATGCCGCTTGCGTTCCGCGAGCTCGTGCTCGAGCGTTTGCTCATGCACCCCCACACCTGCACTCCCTTGCACATCCCGCATGCCCGCCGCCGCAACCCAAGCCCCATCGTCGCCATTGCTGCCGCCGACGTCGTCGTCGTTTTCTTCTCTGTTTTGGAGAAGAAGAAGTCAGGGCCGTGGGGCTTGTTCAAGTAGGCCACAGCCCCCTTCCTAACCAACAACCTGTCCTAGCCGAGCTGGTTTGCACCCCACACACCCACTGCAGTGACCTGGGTTTGAATCCCAGGCGCTCCCCTTTTTATTTCCCTCTGTTGGGTTTTAACACATGGCTCTATGACAGAAGGGTCCCACCAGTCAGCCTCTTAGCGCCCTCCTCCTATTTTTTCCTTATCCCCACGCTTTCCATTTCTGGAAAGCCCTCTTTTTCCATTTCAGGCAAGTCCAGATCTGGACATTCCAAATATGGAAATTGCCAATTCTGTCATTTTCCATTTAGGGCAGCTTCCAACTTAATGCACTTGTGATGATTTTTCTACAGCAACCCCAACATATTATATATGTTTTTGGGGTAGAAAAATCCCACCAATCTAGTGGTAGCATTAGTTTCTGCATTTGAGAAAGTTCATAAGCATGTCATTTTACATCATGATGGTGTTTTGGCATTTTTGTGTGATTTATTTCAAACATGCTATGAGGTGGTTTGGCACATGGTTAGCTTCATTTTCATGTATACTTCATGCTAGAACTTGTCCCATGCCATGACATGCCTTGTAGAGAGTTAATCAAGCTTGTAAAGATGCCATGTTGAATCTGTTTTTGTCATGTCCTGGAATTTCACTAAGTCTGAATCTGTTTATGTTTTTGCTATGTTCACATGCTTGCAATTGTATTTTCTGATCCCTTTTGGCTCAAGGTCACTAAGGGACTTTTGTTATATACTTAGAGTAACTTCATGCCATGCCTTTCTTTGCCATGTTAAGTTCCTGTAGCATGTAGTTTTCATGCTCCAAAGTGTGCTTCCTGATGATAAATTCCAGACTTGTGTTAATTTCACTAAGTCTGAAACCTGTTATCATTTGCTCTTTTTCCATGCTTGTTTGAACCTGTTAATGGATGAATTAGCCGTAGCTCAATGTTCATCTTTTGTCAAGAATCATGAGTGGATCCCTGCCATGTATTTTGTTGTCATGTTTGAGTGCTGTAGCATAGTTAACTTGATGCATTTAGTTGGTCACTTGCTGATTATCGCAGACCGGTGCCATATTTGTTTTGCTTGCCATTTCCTAACCGTGCATCCGATTCCGGTGATCTTTATATCGATTTCAACCGAAATCACCTCACCTTTCCAGTGGCACTCTTGGATTTCGATGTTGAGGCCAGGTTCAATCATTCCTTGTCAAATCTTGCATATGCATCACATACCGCATCCCGCATAGCATACCATGTTTGCATCATGTTGTTTGAGCGTTGCACGTGGTTGATTGTGTTCCGTTTGCTTGTTGTTCGTGTTTGGGTAAAGCCGGGAGACGAGTTCGTGAACGAGGATCCCATTGAGTTCTCTTACGAGGATCAAGTCAACTCTGACAACTTTGTAGGCAAGATGACCATACCCTCGAAATCACTTCTATCTTTGCTTGCTAGATGCTCGCTCTTTTGCTATGCCTATGCTACGATACCTACCACTTGCTTATCATGCCTCCCAAATTGCCATGTCAAACCTCTAACCCACCATGTCCTAGCAAACCGTTGATTGACTATGTTACCGCTTTGCTCAGCCCCTCTTATAGCGTTGCTAGTCGCAGGTGAAGATTGGAGATCGTTCCTTGTTGGAACATTGTTTATTGTTGGGATATCACCATATTATCTTGTTTATCTTAATGCATCTATATACTTGGTAAAGGGTGGAAGGCTCGGCCTTTTCCCTAGTGTTTTGTTCCACTCTTGCCGCCCTAGTTTCCGTCATATCGGTGTTATGTTCCCGAATTTTGTGTTCCTTACGCGGTTGGGTTATAATGGGAACCCCTTGACAGTTCGCCTTGAATAAAACTCCTCCAGCAATGCCCAACCTTGGTTTTACCATTTGCCACCTAGCCTCTTTTTCCCTTGGGTTTCCGGAGCCCTAGGGTCATCTTATTTAAACCCCCTGGGCCAGTGCTCCTCCGAGTGGTGGTCCGAACTGGGCAGCCTGCGGGGCCACCTCGGGGAAACTCGAGGGTTGGTTTTACTCATAGCTTGACCTATCTGAGTGTGCCCTGGGAACGAGATATGTGTAGCTCCTATCAGGATTTTTTGGCACATTCGGGCGGTGTTGCTGGACTCGTTTTACCATTGTCGAGGATGTCTTGTAACCGGGATTCCGAGCCAGATCGGGTCTTCCCGCTAGAAGGAATATCCTTCGTTGACCGTGAGAGCTTGTGATGGGCTAAGTTGGGACTCCCCTGCAGGGATTTGAACTTTTGAAAGCCGTGCCAACGGTTATGGGCAGATGGGAATTTGTTAATGTCCGGTTGTAGATAACATGAAACTTAACTTAATTAAAATGAATCAACCGCGTGTGTAACCATGATGGTCTCCTCTCGGCAGAGTCCGGGAAGTGAACACGGTGTTGGAGTAATGCTTGACGTAGGTTGATTTAGGATCACTTCTTGATCATAGTTCTTCGTCTGTGCTTCGCTTTCTCTGCTCGCTCTCTTTTGCGTATGTTAGCCACCATATATGCTAGTCGCTTGCTGAAGCTCCACATCATACTTTACCCTACCTATATGCTTAAATAGTCTTGATCGCGAGGGTGTGAGATTGCTGAGTCCCCGTGACTCACAGTTTACTTCCAAAGCCAGATGCAGGGACCAATGATACCGTTCTAGACGATGCGCTTGAGCTCAAGTGGGAGTTTGATGAAGACTCTCGCCGTTACTATGTGTCTTTCCCAGATGATCAGTAGTGGTGCCCAGTTGGGGCGATCGGGGACCGGGTAGCATGTGGGGGTTGATCTTTATTTTGGTACCGTAGTCGGACCATGAGTGTATTGGATGATTGTAATGTTATTCATGTATTTGTGTGACGTGGCGAGTGTAAGACAACTATGTATCCTTTCCCCTTTTATATATTTACATGGGTTGTTGTGAAGATTACCTTACTTGCGACATTGCTTTCAATGCGGTTATTCCTCTAAGTCGTGCTTCGACAGGTAGGAGATATAGCCGCATCGAGGGCGTTACAAGCCAGGCGTGTGGTGCACCTGCGAGGGCCATGGGAAGCCAGTCGGCCATCACCTTGTCGTCGCCCCAGCCTTCAGGACGGCCTCTTCATGTGCCAGCAGGAAGGCCGACGGGTCCGCCGCGCCGTCATGGCGCGACGGCATCTCCGGCTTGAACTTGGGCGGCCATTGTACCTGTCGCAAGGCGGGGGCAAAGGACCTGAGCCCCCTGGCGCTGTCGTGGGCGTCCGTCATCCCAACCGGGGGAGCAACACTGGCCATGCGGACAAGGCGCGGAGGTGGTGGAGCATGGATCGACGGAAGGAAAGCTTCAGTGCACCCCTACCTGGCGCGCCAAATGTCTGATTTCGGGTTCCGGCAAAACCCTTGAGGTTCGAACTCTAGGGTGTGCTCGAAGATCTCTCCTCCCACTAGCTCACGCTCTCACCACAATCTGAAAGCTCAGCACGTCGAACTCGCGGAACAAGGTACACAAGGTTTATACTGGTTCGGGCCACCAATGTAGTGTAATACCCTACTCTAGTGGGGTGTGTTGGATTGACTCTTGGGCTGAGGATCAATGAGTACAAGGGAAGAACAGCATCCTGAGGAGAGGTGTCCTTGAGCTCAGTGAGCTTGTGTGGTTGAGGATGATCTAAATGGTCCCAGATCAGTTGCCTCCTACTATGGTGGCTAGTCCTATTTATAGAGGCCCTGGTCCTCTTCCCAAATGTAGGTGGGAAGGGATCCAACAATGGCCAAATTTGAAGGGAGGCAACCAGTATAAGTTATCCTGACTAAAGGTGGTCTTCTCCTTCCAAAGGTTCTCGTGGCGACGCTGTCCTAGGCTCCACGGTGACCTCCCTCCTGCCGTCCTGCTGGTCTTGGTCTTGTTGCACCGATATGGAAACCTTTGCCTGATGCCTCACGACTCCTCGCATGTGCTTGCCTCTTTAGCACCAAAGAGGAAACGAGTACGCCGTGCGCGCTGGCGCCCGCCTGGCCTTGGTCGTCATGGCTTACGTCACAGGTACCTCGCGAGGTGCCCCTCATCTTGATCTCTCCGCCCCTTGCGAGCCAGTCTGGTGAGGCCGCCCCCGAGGAGGTCTTGCGTCATTCCCCTCGTGAGGCTTGGCCTCTCGTGAGGGTCTTGAGTGTTCGCTGATGAAGATGGGTCGTACAGGGCCGCTGATGGAGCCACGCCGTGGGCCGCAGGCAGGAAAGTCTGGGGACCCTCGTTCCCAGGACGCCGACATAGTGCAACTTATTTGTGGCACTGCCGTTTAGGTCATATTGGTGTAAAGCGCATGAAGAAACTCCATGCTGATGGGCTTTTGGAATCACTTGATTATGAACCACTTGATGCTTGCTAACCATGCCTCATGGGCAAGATGACTAAGACTCCGTTCTCCGAAACAACGGAGCGACCAACTAACTTATTGGAAATAATACATACTAATGTGTGCGGTTCAATGAGTGTTGAGGCTCGTGGCGGGTATCGTTATTTACTGACCTTCACAGATGATTTGAGCAGATATAGGTATATCTACTTAATGAAACACAAGTCTGAAACATTCGAAAAGTTCAAAGAATTTCAGAGTGAAGTTGAGAATCATCGTAACAAGAAAATGAACTTTCTACGATCTGATCGCAGAGGCGAATATTTGAGTTACGATTTTGGCCTTCATTTAAAACAATGTGGAATAGTTTCACAACTCACGCCACTTGGAACACCACATCGTAATGACGTGTCCGAACGTCGTAATCGTACTTTATTAGATATGGTGCGATCTATGATGTCTCTTACCGATTTACCACTATTGTTTTGGGGTTATGCATTATTGACAACTGCATTCACGTTAAATAGGGCACCATCTAAATCCGTTGAGACAACACCATATGAACGGTGGTTTGGCAAGAAACCTAAGCTGTCGTTTCTCAAAGTTCGGGGCTGCGATGCTTATGTGAAAAAGCTTCAACCTGATAAGCTCGAACCCAAATCGGAGAAATGCGTCTTCATAGGATACCCAAAGGAAACTGTTGGGTACACCTTCTATCATAGATCCAAAGGCAAGATATTTGTTGCTAAGAATGGATCCTTTCTATAGGAGTTTCTCTTGAAAGAAGTGAGTGAGAGGAAAGTAGAACTTGATGAAGTGATTGTACCTTCTCCCGAATTGGAAAGTAGTTCATCACAGAAATCAGTTCCAATGATGCCTACACCAATTAGTGAGGAAGTTAATGATGATGATCATGAAACTTCAGATCAACTTACTACGAACCTCGTAGGTCAACCGGAGTACGATCCACACCAGAGTTGTATGGTAATCCTGTTCTCGAAGTCATGTTACTAGACCATGATGAACCTACGAACTATGAGGAAGCAATGATGAGCCCAGATTCGGACCGATGGCTTGAGGCCATGAAATCTGAGATAGAATCCATGTATGAGAACAAAGTGTGGACTTTGGTGGACTTGCCCGGCAATCAGCAAGCCATTGAGAATAATTGGATCTTCAAGAGGAAGATGGAAGCTGATAGTAGTGTTACTATCTACAATGCTCGAATTGTCAACAAGGTTTTTTGACAAGTTCAAGGTGTTTACGATGAGATTTTCTCACTCGTATCGATGCGTAAAGTCTGTCTGAATCATGTTAGCAATTGCCACATTTTCTGAATCTGACAAATGGATGTCAAAACTGCATTCCTTAATGGATTTATTAAAGAAGAGTTGTATATGATACAACCAGAAGGTTTTATCAATCCTAAAGGTGCTAACAAACTATGCAAGCTCTAGCGATCCATCTATGGACTAGAGCAAGCATCTCGGAGTTGGAATATATGCTTTGACGAGTTGATCAAAGCATATAGTTTTATATAGACTTGCGCTGAAGCCTGTATTTACAGGAAAGTGAGTGGGAGCACTACAACCTTTATGATAAGTATATTTGAATGACATATTGCTGATCGGAAATGATGTAGAATTTTTTGGAAAGCATAAAGGAGTGGTTGAAAGGATTTTTTCAAAGAAAGATCTCGGTGAAGCTGCTTACATATTGGTCATCAAGATCTATAGAGATAGATCAAGACGCTTGATAAGATTTTTCAATGAGTACATACCTTGACAAGATTTTGAAGTAGTTCAAAGTGGAACAGTCAAAGAAGGAGTTCTTGCCTGTACTGCAAGGTGTAAAGTTGAGTAAGACTCAAAACACGACCACCACAGAAAATAGAAAGAGAATGAAATTCATTTCCCATGCCTCAACCATAGGTTCTATAAAGTATGCTCTGCTGTGTACCAAACCTATTGTGTACCTTGCCATGAGTTTGACAAGGGGGTACAATATTTATCCAAGAGTGGATCACTGGACAACGGTCAAAATTATCCTTAGAAGACTAAGGAGATATTTCTCGGTTATGGTGGTGATAAAGAGTTCATCGTAAAGAGTTACGTCGATGCAAGCTTTTACACCGATCCGGATGACTTTGAGTCTCAATCTGGATACATATTGAAAGTGGGAGCAATTAGCTAGAGTATCTCCATGCAGAGCATTGTAGACATAGAAATTTGCAAAATACATATGGATCTGAATGTGGCAGACCCGTTGACTAAACTTCTCACAAGCAAAACATGATCAAACCTTAGTACTCTTCATGTGTTAATCACATGGCGATGTGAACAAGATTATTGACTCTAGTAATCCTTTGGGTGTTGGTCACATAACGATGTGAACTATGGGTGTTAAATCACATGGTGATGTGAACTATTGGTGTTAAATCACATAGTGATGTGAACTACATTATTGACTCTAGTGAGAGTGGGAGACTAAGGAAATATGCCCTAGAGGCAATACTAAAGTTGTTATTTATATTTCCTTATATCATGATAAACATTTATTATTCATGGTAGAATTGTATTAACCAGAAACTTGATACATGTGTGAATACATAGACAAAACAAAGTGTCCCTAGTATGCCTCTACATGACTAGCTCGTTAATCAAAGATGGTTAAGTTTCCTAACCATAGACATGTGTTATCATTTGATGAACGGGATCACATCATTAGAGAATGATGTGATGGGCAAGACCCATCCGTTAGCTTAGCATAATGATCGTTAAGTTTTATTGATATTTCTTTCTTCATGACTTATACATATTCCTTTGACTATGAGATTATGCAACTCCCGAATACCGAAGGAACACCTTGTGTGCTATCAAACGTCACAACGTAACTGGGTGATTATAAAGATGCTCTACAGGTGTCTTCAATGGTGTTTGTTGGGTTGGCATAGATCGAGATTATGATTTGTCACTCCGAGTATCGGAGAGGTATCTCTGTGCCCTCTCGGTAATGCACATCATAATAAGCCTTGCAAGCAATGTGACTCATGAGTTAGTTGCGGGATGATGCATTACGGAACGAGTAAAGAGACTTGCTAGTTACGAGATTGAACTAGGTATGAAGATACCGGCGATCGAATCTCGGTCAAGTAACATACCAATAACAAAGGGAACAACGTATGTTGTTATGCGGTTTGACCGATAAAGATCTTCGTAGAATATGTAGGAGCCAATATGAGCATCCAGGTTCCGCTATTTGTTATTGACCGGACAGGTGCCTCGGTCACGTCTACATAGTTCTCAGACCCGTAGGGTCCGCACGCTTAAAGTTTGATGATGATTTGTATTATGAGTTATGTGATTTGATGACCGAAGCTTGTTCGGAGTCCCGGATGAGATCTTGGACATGACGATGAGTCTCGAAATGGTCGAGAGGTAAATATCAATATATTGGAAGGTTATATTCAGACACCAGAATAGTTCCGAAGTGTTTCGGGGATTTTTCGGAGTACCGGGAGGTTACCGGAACCCCCCAAGGAAGTAGTGGGCCTTAATGGGCTTTAGTGGAAAGGATAGAAGTGCCGTAATGGGTTGCCGCATGCCCCCCATGGCTCATCCAAATTGGACTAGGGAGGGGAGCGGTGCCCCCTCTTTCCTTCTCCCCTCTCCTCCTTCCATCTCTCTCCCTCTCTTGGAAAGGAAGGGCACTCTAACTAGGAATGGGAATCCTAGTTGGACTTCCATGGCGCGCGCTCCCCTTGGGCTGGCCACCTCTCCTCCCCCTTTATATACATGGCAGGGGGGCACCCCAAAGACACATCAAGTCTTCTCTTAGCCGTGTGTGGTCCCCCCTCCACGGTTACACACCTCGGTCATACGGTCGTAGTGCTTAGCTAAAGCCCTGCGCCGGTAACTTCATCATCACCACCGCCACGCCGTTGTGCTGATGGAACTCTCCCTTGCCCTCAACTGGATCAAGAGATCAAGGGACATCATCGAGCTGAACGTGTGCTGAATGCGGAGGTGCCATACGTTCGATGCTAGGATCGGTTGGATCGCAAAGACGTTTGACTACCTCAACCGCGTTACTAAACGCTTCCGCTTTCGGTCTACGAGGGACACACTCTCCCCTCTCATTGCTATGCATCTCCTAGATAGATCTTGCATGATTGTAGGATTTTTTTTGAAAAACCGCGTTCCCCAACACTGAGCCCCCAGCAGTACTATTTGAACTCTTTAGTACATACTAGTATGTCTTATTGTTCATCTTGTCGTTGGTACTACTACTCATTTTTTGCATTCCTACTGTACTTAATACGCAATAGTAGTATTATTTTGGTGAGTCGATTTGTGAAAGAAGAAGTTTTCCGGAGCAAAGGAAGAAGATGACAGAGAAGCTACCCCAATATCTATATTAGGGTGGCAGGGTGCCGATGATCTATCTCATGAGTGTCGGGTGTGCGATACAGTTCGCTAGAGAAAATGGATCATGCCTAGGGTTAAACGGATGGCGGGGTGGGGGAGCATGGCGGTGGGAGGCGGTCCAAGGGAGGGAGGGGCGGCGGTGGCAGGCGGTTTGTCCTGTGGCGGGCTGGCGGCTCGATGGTTGAGAGAGAAGATGAACAATGCATCATTTTTGGAGCCGTCCATGTTGCATCCAACGCCTCACAAGAGTCGAATGACCCAAATTGTTCCTTTAGATTGCAGGATCCACGTGGCATTCAAGGTCTCGAAGGTAGATTCCACGTCCGCACTCGGTTTGCAGGCTCGGCGCGGGCGTGATCGGCTTTCGCCGCGAAGGCCACCATGCGGGCCTCCTCCGTGCGGGCGAAGATGATAATGACCCACTAGCCCCTCCCCGTCGGCGTGCTAGAGCATGCGCTCGTCCTCCTCCTCTTCGTATACTGCGGGCATAAATGCGGCTCCACCTGCTCGCATGCTTGGCAGCGCAGCGTCATCATGAGGAGGGACTGTAGATGACGTGAGAGGGCGAGCCTGCGACTTCATGGCGCAGGTATGGCGAGGACACGGCGGTGATGGGTGAGAAATGGTCGGATGTCGTAGGTGGGTGCCAGCCTGCGCAACGACTGGGGCGGCATATTGATGAGTGCATGTATGGGAGCTTAGTTTAATATTATATAGGGTTGGTCAAACTTAAAATAACATCATACTAGTATACGTAAACATTAGACTGAGGTAGCGCTTATACCACATTAGTTAGCACAACATCGATACAGAGTCCCGTCCAAGTGCGTGCACCGCGGCCGCACGGTCGATTGAACGGTGCGTCATGGTGTCGCGCTCGAAGGACATCCACCGAACCTTTTTGTGTGTGTGAAAACAATCCCTAAATATTAATCTACTTTTTTTGCTAGAAAAGTTCTTCACGCTACAATATTTCCATATATTTGAATTTAGCTTCTGTTCATGCTTATTTGGATTTGGTCGTTTTAGGTGCCCCCTAGAAGTATTTTTTATATAGATTTTGTGCATGTAATGGAGAGAGAACGCATGTATGTGTCTATATGTGTGTTGTGGCAGAAGGGCAATGTTGAGACAGTGTGTGTGTGATAGAGTCGTAGAGAGGTGTGAATGTGCAAATGGCTTCGATCGTGCGGTGTTCTTTCCCAGTGACAGAAGGGGCAGCAAGATACATATTGACTATTGCTATTAAGGATAACAAGATGGGAGGACTACTCCTATATGAATATATCTTGTCTACATCATGTCATCATTCTTATTGCATTACTCTGTTTCTCCATCAACTTAAGACACTATATGCATGCTGGATATCGATCGATGTGTGGAGTAATAGTAGTAGATGCAGGCAGGAGTTGGTCTACTAATCTTGGACGTGATGCCTATATATTGATCATTGTCTGGATATCGTCATAATTATTTGAGGATATATCAATTGCCCAACAGTAATTTGTTTACCCACCATGTGTTATTTCTTAAGAGGAGACACTGGTGAAATCAAAGGTCACCGGGTCGATTCTTTATCATATTTGCCTTCTGATCTATTATTTGCTTTGAGATCTATTTTTATTTGCTTTTATTTTCAGATGTATTATTCCAAAAACCCAAAAATACCTTGTCGCACTTTTATTGTTATTTATTTTTATTTCGCATTTTATCAAGATCTATTTATCCAATCTATCATAATTTTATCCCTTCAACTTGATTATTTTCTACGCCGTTACCCGTAAGAGGGATTGACAACCCCTCATAAGCGTCGGGTTGAAAGTATTTGTTCTTTATGTGCAGGTACCGTTTACATAGTGTTGCTTGGTTCTCCAACTGGATCGATACCTTGGTTTCATAACTAAGTGAAATACCTACCGTAGCTGTGTTGCATCATCCCTTCCTCTTTGGGAAAATACCGATGTAGTTGAAGCACCATCAGCTACACTGCTACATCATGATTGTTCCCGTGGTGGCACTCCAGCGCCACCGGGAGAGAGGTGGAGAGAGCCCCGTCCTTAAACTTCTTCTTCTTCCTTGGCCTCCCCGCTATACAGGAGGAGGTTTTCCCCTCTGGTCCTTGGCCGCCATGGTTCCCGAAGGGCAAGAGCCCCTTCCAAGATTGGATCTCTCTCTCTCTCTCTCTCTCCATTTTGTGTTCCTGTTTTCTATTTTTGCCCCTTCATTGTTTCTTATATTCCGGGAGATCCCTAACTCTTATTCGACTAAAATTTTGAGAGGATTTTCATCCAGATATTTGCTTCCTTGTGGCAGAAGGACACTGCCAACCAATCTTTGAGGTGGCCACAAGCCCTTGGCGCGCCCCTGGGTAGGGGCACGTCTTGTGAGCTTGTGGGTCCCTCGAGCATTATCTTGTGTTGATTCTTTGTCCCATATATAATTGATATGTCTCCAATGTATCTATAATTTTTCATTGTTCCATGCTGTTATATTATAATATTTGGATGTTTTAACTTCATTTTATAGCAACTTTATATCATTTGTTGGGACTAACCTAATAGTGCCTAGTGCCAGTCGTTGTTTTTTGCTTGTTATTTTACGTCGCAGAATATCAGTACCAAATGAAGTACAAATGCCACGAAACTTTTTGGAGTTTGTTTTGGACCAGAAGACAACTTGGGAGCCAAGGAAGCACCATAGGGGAGGCACATGGGGCCCACCACCCACCTGGGCACGCAGAGGCCCCTAGCGCGCCCTGATGGTTTGTGGGGCCCATGGAGGTCTCCTCCACTGCTTCTCAGCTCTTTAAATACTCAGATATTCCAGAAACCCTAGGGGAGTCGCCAAAACACAATTCAAGCTGCCGCAAGTTCCATAACCATGAGATCCAATCTAGAGCCCTATTCCGGCACTCTGTCGGAGGGGAACACGATCATGGAGGGGTTCATCAACCTCATTGGTGCTCCTCCGATGATGCGCGGGTAGTTCACCATAGACCTATGGGTCCATAGGCAATAGCTATATCGCTTCTTCTCTCTTTTTGATTCTCAATACAATGTTCTCCTTGATGTTCTTGGAGATCTATTTGATGTAATGACTTTTTGTGGAGTGTTTGTTGGGATCCGATGAAGTGCGAGTTTATGATCAGATTTATCCATGAATATTATTTGAGTTTTCTCTGATCTCTTAGATGCATGATTGTTATAGCCTCGCATTTCTTCTCCAAATCTTTGGTTTAGTTAGGCCAACTAGATTGATTTTTCTTGCAATGGGGAAGAGGTGCTTTGTGATGGGTTCGATCTTGCAGTGTCCTCACCTAGTGATAGAAGGGGTAGCGAGGCTCACATGTATCATTGCTATTAAGGATAAAAAGATGGGGTGTATTCCTACATGAATAAATCATGTCTACATCATGTCATCATTCTTATTGCATTACTTCATTTCTCATTGAACTTAATACACTAGATGCATGCTTAATAGCGGTCGATGTGTAGAGTAATAGTAGTAGATGTAGGCAGGAGTCGGTCTACTAATCTTGGACGTGATGCCTATATACAGGATCATTGCCTTGGATCTCGTCATTATTATTTTTCTTCTATCAATTGCCCAACAGTAATTTGTTTAGCCACCGTGTCGGCGTTCTGGGAACGGGGGTCCCCAGACTTGCCTGCCTGCGGCCTGCGGCGTGGCTCAAGTGGGGGCCCAGCGCGGCCCATCTTCATCAATACGAGGCTCAAGACCCTCACGAGGGGCCAAGCCTCGCGAGGCGGACGACACAGCGCATCCTCAGGCACAACCTCGTCAGGCTGGCTCGCGAGGAGGCGGAGAGTTCAAGGCGGGGTACCTCGCGAGGTACCTATGACGCAAGCCATGACGACACGGGGCACCAGGCGGGTGCCAGCGCGCGCAGCGTCCCTCTTTCCTCTTTGGTGCAAAGGGAGCAAGCGTATCAGCGGAGTACCGAGGCATCAGGCAAAGGTTGCCACTTCGGTGCAATGAGACAAAGGTCAGGAGGACTACGAGACGGAGGTCACCATGGAGCCCAGCACGGCGTCATCACCAGAGCCTTTGGCAGGCGAAGACTGCTTTTGTCAGGATAGATGTACTCGCTGTCCCCCTTCAAATTAGCCCTCCATTGTTGCATCCCTTCCCGCTCAATATTTGGGGAGAGGACCAGGGCCTCTATAAATAGGACTAGCCACCCACATAGCAAGGGGTTCGGTTTTAGGTGGTTTGATTCCTGGTCGTTCGGTCCGGGACCAGAGAGAGAGAGAGAGAGAGAGGGTGACTGAACTCTTCAAAGCAGTTCATCACCACAGCCAAGAACAGACCCTCGCGAGGCTGTTCTTCCTTGTATTGTTCATCCTCACCAGCCCCAGGAGGCAATCCATCCACCACACAATGGAGTAGGGTATTACACCACATCGGTGGCCCGAACCAGTATAAATCTTGTGTCTTTCGTGCAGTCCTTTTAGTAGTTTAGATCCCCTGGAGACGGAGAGGTTGAAGGTGAGATTTCCGCGCGCACCCCAGTGTTCAAACCTTAAGGGTCAGCCGGAACCCAAAATCCGACATTTGGCGCGCCAGGTAGGGGTGCGCCGGAATTCGTCTTCCACCGCTCCGCTCTCCTCCGACCGTCGCGTCCATGTCTGACGCTCGTCGAGCCCGCGCCGAGCGCCGGGCCGCCATCGCTTCTCGCGTCGCCCAGACGGCCCCCGTCGGTGGGCGTCCTCATCATCCCCCATCGCCCACCGTCAACACCGCCACCGGCGCGGCGGGGGGCGAGCAGCAGGCATCGTCTCAGCACCCGTCTGTGCGGCAAGACGGCCGCACCGCCACTCCATCACTCGCTCCAGCTGGCTCTTCGTCCCGCGCACTCCGCGCACCCTTGGAGGCTCGAGCTGCGCTCCTCGCGGCAAACGAGCTCCTGCGCTACCATCCCGTCGACGACGTCTATGAAGAATGGCTCGACCGCGTCGCCGAGCTTGTCCGCGCCGCAGGGGGCTCTTCCGCGCCGTCCGTCCCTCTGCGCCGCACTCCGCCCCGCGCGGGCAACAAAGCTCCGGAGGCGCACCAGCCACCTCCTCTGCAAGAAGATGCCGTGGCTCCAAGGCGACTGGCCCCTGGGCGGAACCCGCTCCGTCAGGCACCATCCCAACAAGAGCGAAGCTGCCAAGAAATCCCTTGCCCGCAGGGGGCTGCCCGGGCGCTCCCTGCTCCGGCACGCCGCGACCCTGCTCCAACTCCGGCACGTCAAGATCCCGCCCTGCTCCTAGCTGCAGCACGTGGGGACCCTCAAGACCAACCTCTCCACCAACCAAGGCCTTTCGTGGCCACCGTGGGCTGCCACGCCTACACCACTGAGCTGCGCAGCGTCGCGTGGCCCAGCAAGTTCAAGCACGACCTGCCTCCTCGCTACGACGGCACAACTGACCCCACGAAATTCCTCCAGCTCTATGAGCTGGGCATCGAGGCTGCCGGCGGGGATGAAAAGGTCATGGCGAACTGTTTCCCCATGGCGCTGAATGAAGGGGCGCGAACCTGGCTCCTGAATTTGGCTCCAGGCACGATCTCCTCCTGGGACCAGATGCGCGCCCGCTTCATCACCAACTTCCAAGGTACTCGCGACCGGCCGCCTGCCATGAGCGACATGCGCCGCATCAAGCAACAAGCCGGAGAGACCCTGCAAAAGTACATCTAGCGCTTCAACAGTGCGCGCCTCAAGATCACCAGGGTGTCAGAGGAGCCCATCATCTCCGCCTTCTCTGATGGCGTGCGTGGCGTCAAGATGAAGGAGGAACTGGCGATGCACGAAGACCTCTGCACCTCCCTGGAGCTGTTCAACTTGGCGAACAAGTGCGCCAGGGCTGAGGAGGGACGTCTCTCCCTCCTCGAGCTGCCTGCCGCGGACCCAGGAGAGAGGAAGCCCAAGCCCAAGGACGTGAAGCGCAAGGGGGCTGCCGTGCTCGCAGCCGGAACCCGAAATCCGACATTTGGCGCGCCAGGTAGGGGCTCTCTCCTCAGGTGGCCCTCAGGAGGGCCCTCCATCCATCGCATAGGAAAGCATGCCCGGTGCCCTCCTCAGGCAGGGCTCGAGGGCTCTCACCTGGAGGGCCACCGACCTAGCCAGGGTCACGAGGGAGGCGCTTGGGCACCATGTGGAGGCATGCTTCACAGCACGTTTCCCTCGAGAGGGAGCCAGGCGAGGAAGATCAGACCAGCAAGAGTTCATTGACGAGGCCATTCAAGAGTTGCAGGAGAGAAGGATCATGAGAGGTTGCCGCCACTTGCCAGCCGTGGCCCCACATCCAGGCGAGGATGGTGGGCTGCGCGTCTGTGTCGACGTACCAGGGCTCAACCAAATCGCCACAACAGAGCGGCTCTGGCCCTCGCAAGTGGGGCGCTGCGGAGGTCCACCCCACAGCTATGTTCGCATGCCTTACGGCTTTCCGAGCATGGCTGCGGCGTACCAGCGCCTCATGAGGGGCATCATGGAGGCTCAGGAAGACAGGCGTTCCGCGGCTCTGGCGGAGGTGGAGACATCTCGCGAGGAGTCACCAGTGCCTCCGGAGCCTCCCGAGGCCCCGGGGCCTGGGGGCTCGTGAGGATCGGCTTCTGCAGCCCGTCAAGTCTACTGCACCGACGCCACTACGCCGACGACATCCTCAGGTGACATCTTTCAAGTTTCGTTCTCAGCTGGGAGCACCCTCCCAGGGTAGCATCACTCCCAGGCCGCGTGGGTCCGTCCCCGCGGCATGTATCTGCATTTACCCTTCCATCGTTAGTTTGCCTTGTTGGGGGCGCCCCTCGGGCTGCATCACCCCCAAGCCGTTCAGGCCAGACCCAGCGGCGTGTATCTCCATAGTGTTTATTTCCAACTATGCATTGCCTATCACGCTTAGCTGTCTGGTGCCCGTCCGCGGCATCTTCTCTTCCCATGTCGGCCACTTGCACGTTAAAGGGGGGTGTCTGAGCATCGCGACTCAGGGCTCTTACTGGCCCTCCAGCCCTCACCCTCTGGCCTTGTCCATGGCATCGCGACCTGGCATACCAGCGACGGCTGAGACAAGCTCGAGGGCCGGGACCCGAGGACGTAGAGTACCGGCATCTAACCAAATTTTGCAGGGACAGGTCTCAAGATAAGGCCCAGTGCCGGGCGCAACCCGCCAAGAGGTAGGGCCTCGTGAGTCCCGCGCTGGCTCATGGGTCCCCAGATACAGCTCACCTAGCTCTACCATGCCGGTCACGTGTCAGGGCGGGGCTGTATACGCCCCGGGGGCTCCTCCCGGAGGGGAGCCCCCTCCCACGTACCAGTGGAAGCACCATGCTCCGCGCTGGCTGACGACACTGCCGAGGAGCGGCTATGCCCGTACACAGACGGAAGCGCTATGCTCTGCGCTGGTGATAAACAACTGAGGGTGGCCCCCGGGCCGCGTTAACCTCAGGGAGCCCAGAGCTCAGTGGCTGGCCTCATCGCAACGCCTCCTCTCAGGAGTGCCGCGCGAGGGGGCTGGGCACGGGGGCTACGGCTGGGTCACGCCCAGACGTACGCTGCCCAGGCAGGCGCCTCGGGCCTGGTTCGCCGCACGTCTCTCCCCGAGCGGAGCCAAGGTATGAAGGCCATTTGCGCGTCAAGGGGGACCCCTGGGCATCACGACCCAGGGGCCTAACTGCTCCCGTAGCCCCTCACTCCTTAGTTCCGAAAGGCTATGCTGGGTGAGGTACGCGCGGGGCCGGGCTCTGCAGACGTAGAACGGTAGCCACACTTACATCTCGCCTCATCACCCGCTGTTCGCGTGTCAAGGGGGACTCCTGAGCATCGCGACTCAGGAGCCTAACTGGCTCCGTAGCCCCTCACTCCTTAGTTCCGAAAGGCTATGCTGGGTGAGGTACGCGCGGGGTCGGGCTCTGCAGACGTAGAACGGAAAACACGACTACATCACGCTTCCCTACTTGTTGTTCGAGCGCCAAAGGGGACTCCTGAGCATCGTGACTCAGGAGCCTAACTTGTCACGTGGCTCCTCACTCCTTTGGTCCCGTCCTGGTTTCCGGTCGGGGCTGATGCTGGGTGAGGCATGCGCGGGGCCGGGCCCTGCCGGCGTAGAACACAAGCAAGTAGGGAAGAAAAGCATAAAATCCAAGGAACTTAAAAGCAAATATTATAGTCCATACTGTCAGTCTCAATACCAAACGCAAGTTTAAATGCCTCCCCGAGGCGTGATGCATGTGCAGGAACCTAAAGAAGAGCAGGGACAGGACGGAGTCACTCGTCGGTGCTGGTTTCGCCTTGTGGAACAGCAGGGTCGGCAGCGCCTTGCTTCGGCCTGGTGCTGAAGGCCCGGAACTTCTCCAGCAGCGCCTCCGCGCGCCCCTTCACGGCTTCGACAGCGGCAGCAGCACCCTCGCCGCTCACCGGCTCCAGCAGGGCGTCGAGGTCGGTGTTGGGATCGCGGAGGTAGACGTGGGCGAAGACCCGTGTCAGCGCGGCAGAAGACAGGACGTGCGCCTCAGGCTCGGCCGCGACGCCGATGCTGAGGACGACGTCCTCTAGAGCCTTGACCAGGAAGGGAAGCAGCTTGGCAGGGCCATCCTCGTCACCAACAAGCGGGCTGTCCAAGCCGCTCTCGTAAAGCATCTTCAGCGAAGCGTGAGCGTCCTTCTCCATGTCCGCGAAGGCCATGCGGTCCTCGGCGAGGACCCGAGCCTTGGCGTCCAGCTCGGCCTTCGTCGCCTCCAGCTCCTGCTTCCACACGCCTAGACGTTCGCGACGCTTCTTGAGCTTGGCCTCCGAGTCCACGAGCACCGCCTCACGCGCCTTCGCCCCCCTCTCCTGCTCTTGGCGAAGGCAAACCTCCTCCGCAAGTCGGCCCCGCAGGCCTTGCAGCTCGTCCTCCAGCGCCTTGCAGCGGTCGCGGGCCTTGACCGCTTCCCCCAGGGCAGTGTCACGAGCAATCTTCGCCTCAAGGACGGCCCGCTTCTCCTCGTCACAGGCCGTCGAAGCCTGAACTAGCGCCGCCCGGATCGAAGCATCAGAGCGAATCCACCCCGAAGCCAGTTCCACATGCCCGGCCACCAGGCGAGGGTCGGCGCCGAGAAGGTCCTGGCGCAGCCGGTCCAGTTCAGCAGCAGCATGCTCCAAGACGGAGGAAGAAGACAGAGGAGCCTCGGTGCGCTCCAGGACGACAGGAGAAGCTGAGGGAGCAGTGGCCAGCAAAACAGGAGGACAAGGTGGCGGCGGCAAGGCTGCCGAATCCCGAGCCAGCATTCGCTGCGTCTCCCCAGTCGTGGCAGTGGCGCCAAACGAGGACACCTCAGGAGTCACCTGGGCCATGGGGGCTGAGCTCGCCCCTGCCAGAATGGCCAGACCCCTGAGGGCGACCGACCAGGAGAAGCCCGTGCACTGCGATCGCCCCCTTTCACAGGAGGGGGCGCTGCCGCGGATGGAGCCTCAGGAGCCCGCTTCAGTTTCTTCACCGAAGGCGCCCGCCTACTCAAGAGAAGAAATCATCAGGCCTCGTCGGCAGAATGAGAAACAAGAGAACAAGGATCAAGCGCTTACGGGTCATCGCCGGTGAGCTGGGGCAGCTTTCGGCCCAACTTCAAGCCAAACAGCCGGCTGGAAGGGTCGACCTTGGGAGCGGAAGGCGCGGCAGCGGACTGCCCCGGTGTAGGGGCAGGCCCGCGGGGGACCAGCCCGGTCCTGTCCTTCTTTGGGATCGGAGGCGAGCTCCCGCTACCCAGCACATCGTCGTCATCATCATCATCATCATCGCTTGGTGATAGGCGGAGAGTACGGGGCGAGCGCCGAGGGAAGGGAGCCCTCGACTCTCCGTTAGTCGCCCCGGAGTCGGGCCCCTCTCCCCGTTTCTCTTCGCCCTCCTCCTCGCTAGAGTCGCTGGAGGGCACGTCCACCAGTCCTTTAGAAGGCGCCACGGGCACGAGCCCGACCCCGTTGAAAACGGGCATGAACTTCACCACCTGCTCCCAGCCGCTGTGAAGAAACAAGGGCTCGGGAGTGCCCTCCAACCTTGCCGCCGTGCCCCCGACCAGAGATTGAAGAACCGCGTCCATGCCCTCTTCGTCCACAGGCACGGGGCTCAGATGAGGCCTCCACATCGGAGAAGAGTACTGCCGGAGTGGAGCCAGCTGCTGCTCCAAGAACTCCCTCAATAGTGACGCGCTAGTCAACTTCGCCGTCGCCATGTTGGCTGGCCTCAAGTCCGCATCTAGCTTCTCCAACACCGGCTTCGCGCGGGGATCCGCGAGCTCCTCCCGGCACCAGTCACTGGCGCTCATGGCCTGCTCCTTGGGCGGGATCAGCCGAGGGTGGACGCGCCCGGTGTCAACCAAGACCCACTTGCTCCGGAAGCCTTCAGCCCTCTTCCCAGGATTCGAGATGGTAATGGTGCTGCCATGCGCGACGAAGCTCGCGCACGCGGAAGGAGAACTGCCAGTAATCCGGAGGTAGAAGTAGTGGCACAGCAAGGCCACCGAGGGCTGCACCCCCACATGGGCCTCGCAGTAGCAAGCAAAGATCGCCAGGAGAACGACAGAGTTGGGGTGGAGATGCAGAGCCAGCAAGTTGTAGTGGCGGAGGACAGAGAAGAAGAACTCGGAGAAGGGAGGCACCAAGCCCGCTGCGATGGCGCTCACAAAGAAAGGGTAATAGGTGCTCCCTCGACCTTCAGGGGAGGCGGAGCCGACCTTGAACACCTCCGTCCCGACGACGCCCTGTGCCGCCGCCATCCGGCACACCCGGGTAAAGGTGGCCTTGGACACAGTCGGCGGGTCCAGAGCAGGGGAATACCAAGCTTCGGCCAGAGGCTTGTGAGGCTCCATGGCTTCCTAGGTCGCGCAACCGGAGTAGATCTGGAAGTTTGGAGGAAGAAAGGGAAGGCGCAAGAAAGGGGATCTGAGCAGCAACCGGAGAAAGCAAGGGCGAAGTCTGGGAAGATGCCTCTCCCTTGCCAACCCGCGTGGTTGCTAAGGCGCCACGTCCAATCAACCGCCACGCGGCGTCCAAGGCCGCAAGCTGTTAGGGCCCGCGGCGCTTTGCCCTTGCCCTTTCGCCTCTCGGCATGGCCAAGTCCATGCGCGCCTTGGGCCCGGGGGCTACTGTCGGCGTTCTGGGAACGGGGGTCCCCAGACTTGCCTGCCTGTGGCGTGGCTCAAGTGGGGGCCCAGCGCGGCCCATCTTCATCAACACGAGGCTCAAGACCCTCGCGAGGCGGACGACACGGCGCATCCTCAGGCACAGCCTCATCAGGCTGGCTCGCAAGGAGGCGGAGAGTTCAAGGCGGGGTACCTCGCGAGGTACCTATGACGCAAGCCATGACGACACGGGGCACCAGGCGGGTGCCAGCGCGCGCAGCGTCCCTCTTTCCTCTTTGGTGCAAAGGGAGCAAGCGTATTAGCGGAGTATCGAGGCATCAGGCAAAGGTTGCCACTTCGGTGCAACGAGACCAAGGCCAGGAGGACTACAAGACGGAGGTCACCATGGAGCCCAGCGCGGCGTCATCACCAGAGCCTTTGGCAAGCGAAGACTGCTTTTGTCAGGATAGATGTACTCGTTGTCCCCCTTCAAATTAGCTGGCCATTGTTGGATCCCTTCCCGCTCAATATTTGGGGAGAGGACCAGGGCCTCTATAAATAGGACTAGCCACCCACATAGCAAGGGGTTCGGTTTTCGGTGGTTCGATTCCTGGTCGTTCGGTCCGGGACCAGAGAGAGAGAGAGGGTGACTGAACTCTTCATAGCAGTTCGTCACCACAGCCAATAACAGACCCTCGCGAGGCTGTTCTTCCTTGTATTGTTCATCCTCACCAGCCCAGGAGGCAATCCATCCACTACACACTGGAGTAGGGTATTACACCACATCGGTGGCCCGAACCAGTATAAATCTTGTGTCTTTCGTGCAGTCCTTTTAGTAGTTTAGATCCCCTCGAGACGGAGAGGTTGAAGGTGAGATTTCCGCGCGCACCCCAGTGTTCGAACCTTAAGGGTCAGCCGGTACCCGAAATCCGACACACCGTATGCTATTTTCTTGAGCGAAGCCACTTGTGAAATTGTATGAGATTTCCGCGCGCACCCCTGGGTCTATCTTTATCATATTGTTTTTAGATCTATTATTCCAAAAAACCCAAAATACCTTGCTGCACCTTTTCTTTACTTATTTTATTTTTTTGTTTTTGCTAGATCTATTTATCCAATCTCATACAATTTAATCTATCTTTTTACCATAGAGGGATTGACAACCCCTCTTACGCGTTGGGTTGCAAGTATTTGTTCCTTATGTGCAGGTACCGTCTGCATAGTTTTGATTGGGTCTCCTACTAGATTGATAACCTTGTTTTCATAACTGAAGGAAGTACTTGTCGTAGTTTTTCTGCATCATACCTTCCTCTTTGGCGAAATACCAACGCAGATTCAAGCCACGTCAATAATATATATTCTAAAAAACATATCTATAAAATTTAAACTCCTTTGGACTTTATTTGATATGGACTTCCTGTGAAGCAAAAAACATGCAACAAATAGGAACTGACATTGGGCACCGGATCAATATCTTAGTCCAAGAAAATCATATAAGTTTTTGCCAAATGTATGTGGAAGTAGTAAAATATTGACATGAAACAACAAAAACTATAGATAGTACAAAGACGTGTCAGCACTTCGCTTTGTAGATGGGGGAATGGTGCCTTGTCATCCCAAGGCCACCCCATCGGGTAGTGTTTGCTATGTAAGACAAATAGTACATCCTACAAACACCATATAATAATTGCAACTACTAGAATGAGATCAGGCGCCCTCCTGCCACTGATGCCATAATAGCAGTGGTAGGAAGTCGGTGGCAGAGGGCCCTGGGCGTCTCGCCCGCCACTACTGGCCTTTCCCCCCGCCACTACTAGACATTTCTGCAGTAGTTGAAGGGGAAAAATAGGATTCCCCCACCTCACCCCCTATAGGACCAGAAGGAGGGCCCGACCTCCCCATTAATGTTAATGGTCGTGCTCCCGATTAGACCAGCTGCATGATCCAAGTGCACCATCGGTCATCAAACCCTCCGAGCTTCTCACCAAACAGAAGGACTTATCTAGGCGATCATATGTGTTTTGAAAGTCGACCTTAAGGAAAACGGCCTGATGATATTACCTCCTAACCTATTGGACAATTTCATGAAGGGCTAGGATCCCATCATGTATGTGGTGGCCCTTTAGGAATGCAGACTGGAAGGGGTGTGCGAGACGCTCCGCAATAGGTGGCAGACGCATCACACACATCTTTGCAAAAATGCCCTCAAGCACATTAATCACCATGATCATTCTAAATTAACGGATATCCGCCACCCCAATTAGTTTGAGGATCAGGGTTACTACACCAAAGTTTTGGCACGCCAGGTCGAGAGTCCCAATGTAGAATTCATGTAACATCTTCATGATCACCGGCTGAAGCTGAGGCCAGAACTTCTAGAAGAAAGCCATCGATAGGCCATCTGACCCAGGTTGCAGATCTCTCCCTCATGGTCATGATAGCACCACCGACCTCCTTCGACAGGAATGGGAGTGTCATGTCACCATTCTCAAAGGCCCATATTTCTCATACGATACGTTTACCAAAGACGATCACTTGTGAGTTTAACAGAAGCGGCTTTCTACATGACATTTTAGTTGTGCGTGAGTAAAACAACTCATCATTGCTAAAGTATATACCATAGATGAAAATGCCAAGACCCGCACCACAGGTGTCCGAAGAGTTACCAATAACAAACCATTATCAAGGCTCGCCAGTAGTAAGCACTTACCACTATAGAATTTGAAGTTACCAGTGACGACCAATATGTGTACGTTTCCCGGAGCCAGAGACTATATCATTTTTGCAGTAGCTGAAGAACTTGCATTTTAGTTTTCTATAAGACAAGTAAGAAAAACACCGAGAGAAAATTTAAAGTATAAGAAATGTAGTATTGAAAATCCTAGAAGTTTCTTTATTCAGCATAGCATGCATGGGAAAAAAAATACAACTATTTATAACACGGGCAGAGGAGTATAATGTCTTGGATCGCGACCCGCACACGAGGTACCAACATCGGCTGGTGATGTTGTAGTAGAGTTCTTCGGAGTCATCGAGTAGCGCACCCATCCTTGACTGGTTTCTCCTATTGGAGTAGTTGCTACTGCTCTCTCCTGGTGCAGGAACAAAGTGATCATCATCAAACTAAGAACCATCACTACTGCCACAACTTTTGACATTATCCTTCACAATAATATAGTGAACAAACTATCAAGAACTAGATTGACGTAATAGACTACTATTTTATTGCTAGGGTAATAAGATGACACATATTTACTAATCAATCAGACCTATTGAGGGATAATATCAATGTATATCTAAATATTTTATTTTTGATAAGGAATATCAATACATAATTTTTTTATTTATACTGGCAATCCAACAAAAATAGTATTAAAATTATGACGTGCGAGCTAGCATGCAAAATTTACTAGGTTATGCCCGTATAGTATATATTGAATGCCACAATTAATTATTACCTATATTTTAATTCTATTTTATGGCTCATAATCAACTTGGTAGCCACTTTTCATGAACTGAATCCAATGCAGACTGATTAGGTAGGATTTGCTAAGTACTGCCATATAGTGTCTTATCACGAAAAAATAAGAAACTAATCTTCTAGATTACTAGAGATTTGTTCCATTATAGCCCACATAATATTACTTATATTAAAATACTACAGACGAAGATGCTCATACATACGCACACACACTCACCCTACCTCTATGAGCATCTTCGATAGACTGAGCTGGCACATCATCTTGAGGTTGGCGAAGTCACCACAGAAGCCTTCGTAGTCGACATGAACGTCTCTTCGCACAGATCGCACATCACTGAAAGGCCTGGAATAAATCCACGAAAATACGAGCACCAGTATCAAGTTTAGGAGTTGACTCTAGTGGGCCGAGGATAGCACTGTCCTCCTAACCATCCAAACATAGGTTAGTTCACGCCCGCATATTGCTTTTCGGACCATTGATGCGGCTTGAACTACGTCGGTATCTCCCCATAGAGGAAGGGATGATGCAGCACAACTACGGTAGGTATTTCCCTCAGTGATGAGACCAAGGTTATCGAACCAGTAGGAGAACCACGCCACACTACGTGAACGGCACATGCACACAATGAACAAATACTCGCAACCCCACGTAAAAGAGGGGTTTGTCAATCCGTTCCAGATAAAAGATAGGTAAAAATTGTGGTTGATCGGATAAATAGATCTCGTGGGAAAGCGAGATAAAATAAATAACAATAAATTGCAGAAAGGTATTTTTGAGTTTTTGGATTAATAGATCTAAATATAAAAGCAAATAAAACTAGACCTCAAAGGCAAATATGATAAAGAAGAGACCCGGGGCCTTAGATTTCACTAGTGGCTTCTCTCAAGAAAAATAGCATACAGTGGGTAAACAAATTACTATTGGGCAATTGATAGAACTTCAAATAATCATGCCGATATCCACGCAATGGTCATGATATTGGCATCACGTCCAAGATTAGTAGACCGACTCCTGCCTGCATCTACTACTATTACGCCACACATCGACCGCTATCCAGCATGCATCTAGTGTATTAAGTTCATGGAGAAATGGAGTAATGCAATAAGAACGATGACATCATGTAGAAAAGATCTACTCATATAGGAATAGACCCCATCTTGTTATCCTTAATAGCAACGATAGATATGTCTCATTGCCCCTTCTTGTCACTAGAATCGAGCACTATAAGATCGAACCCATCATAAAGCACCTCTTCCCATGGCAAGAAAAATCGATCTAGTTGGCCTAACTAAACCAAAGATTCAAAGAAGAAATACAAGGCTATAAGTAATCATGCGTATAGGAGATCAAAAGACTCAACTAACTTTCATGGATAAAAACATAGATCTGATCATAAAATCAAAGTTCATTGGATCCCAACAAACACACCACAAAAAGGGTTACATCAAGTAGATCTCCAAGAGACCATTGTATTGAGAATCAAAAGAGAGAGGGGAAGACATCTAGCTACTAACTGCGGACCCATAGGTATACAATGAACTACTGACGCATCATTGGAGAGGCACCAATGAGGATGATGAACCCCTCCGTGATGGTGTCTAGATTGCATCTGTGGTTTCTGCAACTTGCGCCCGCTGGAATTATTTTTCGTCGACTTCCCTAGGGTTTCTGGAATATTGGGATATTTATAGAGCAAAGATGTAACGCCCGGGATGTAACTTACCATATTTGTACTGCAACTCTTGCCATTTTCGGCTCTGAGTTATGAGATTTGTGGTTGGGTTCTTGTCTTTGTTTTGCATTTTGCTCATGTTATGCATATCATATCATGTGCATCGCATTTGCATATGTGTTCGTCTCATGCATCCGAGCATTTTCCCCGTTGTCCATTTTACAATCCGGCACTCCTATGTCCTCCGGCGCCCCCTTTTGCCTCTTTATGTGAGCGGGTGTTAAACATTCTCAGAATGGACCGAGATTTCCCAAGCGGCCTTGGTACACCACCGATAGATCGGCTGTCATGTTTCGTGCCATTTGGAGTCCGTTTGATACTTCAACGGTTAACCGGGGAACCGTAAAGGCCTCGTGTGTGTTGCAGCCCAACACCCCTCCAAAGTGGCCCAGTAACCCATCCAAACCCTCTCCATCCTCTCGGCCGTTCGATCACGATCGCGTGGCCGAAAACCGAACCTCATTTGGACTCTCCTATCTCCCTCTACCTATATATTTGCACCTCCCCCCAAAATTTCGCGGTGCAAACCCTAGATCTTCCCCCTTTCGCCCGCCGGACATGTCCGTCCCGGACCGGACGTAACCCCGCCGCCGCTCCCAGCCTCTCCCGTCGCGCCACATGGCCCCGGCCACTGCGCGCCGCCGCCGGCCCGCGCGGGCCACGATCGGGCCCGCGCGAGCCCATCCCACCACCGCCGTCTCCCGAGGCGCCTGAGCCCGCGACCGCCGCCGCCCGGACCTGTTCATCATGCCATAACTTGCTGCATACTTCTTCGTTTTGTGCGTGCCATATATCAAAATGTTCATCATGATGTGCTCTTCATTTTGTTCCATTATGCCCTGCTTGTTTGTGTCCATCTTGATGCCCAAATCGTTGATGCAAGAGTGCTATAAAATGTTAGTTCCTGTTACTTTGCAGATTATGAGAATTTGTCATATTTTCTACAATTGTTGTGTGCTGCATATGGTCATGAGCTCTACATGTGTTTTGGGATATGCCATGCCATCTTTACAGGTGTGTATGCCATATATTTTTGTGATCAATGTGGTGACTGGCACAAGCATGCAAAGTAGCTCTCGTGATATTGCTGATTTCAGGGACTTAGAATTTCACCTAGTCATTTCCTTGCTATTATTTTTATGCCATCTATTCATGTTGCTACGGTGAGATCGATGCTTCTTTTGAGTATGTTCAGTAAGGATGATTTGGACATATGGTTATGATATATCCATCCATGTCCCTGTTTGCATTTATGGAGTGCCCTAGCATGACAGAATCTTGCTCTAATTTTGCTATAAAATGTTCCTGGTAGATTGTTTACGTGTTAATCAATTTTGCCAAGGATGTTGTAGTTGATCCATGCATGCTATGAGATTGTTCTTGCCTTGGTTAGCTTCATCAACATGTCTTCTTTCTGATGCTATGCTTATCTTGTCATGCAATGCCTTGTGTTGAGTGAATCGAGCTCGCAAAGAGGCCTTCATAATTCTGTTTTTGCCATGTCCAGATTTACGCAAAGTCTAAATCTGTTAACGAAACTTGCTAAGTTTACATGGGTGCCATCATATCTTCGGATCCTTTTTGGCTTATGGTCAGTAAGGGACTTTTGTTATATGCTTTGAGTAGATTCATGCCATGCCTTTTTTTGCTATGTTATGTTCCTGTAGCATGTTGTTATCTTGCTCTAAACATTGCTTCCTGATGTTAATTCCAAGTCTGTGAAGTTGATATCTTTTGCACATTTGCCATGCTTGTTTGAATCTGCTATTGTGTGATTTAGCCGTAGCTCAGTGTTCATATTTTGTCAAGCATCTTGAGTAGACCACT
Source organism: Triticum monococcum (assembly GCA_034509565.1). Classification (NCBI taxonomy): domain Eukaryota; kingdom Viridiplantae; phylum Streptophyta; class Magnoliopsida; order Poales; family Poaceae; genus Triticum; species Triticum monococcum. Next base: position 207,904,352 of record CM067847.1, on the reverse strand, counting down.
GCCATGTGCTTGGTTGCTATGTTGGAGTGCAGTAGCTTAGTTTCTTATTGCATTCTAGATGGCATCGTGCTATTAATCGCAGAATTGTGCCATTATTGTTTTGCTTGCGATTTGCAAAGCGTGCATCCGATTCCGGCGATCTTTATATCGATTTCGACCGAAATCAACTCATCTTTCCAGCGGCGCACTTGGTTTGCCAAATTGAGGGCTGGTTCAATATTTCCCTTCCAAAGCATGCATATGCATGGCATATCACATCCTGCATGCCATGCCATGTTTTGCATCATGTTGCTTGCGCATTGCATCGTGGTTGATTGTTGTTTCCTTTGCTTGCGTTCTTGATTTGGGTAGAGCCGGTAGAAGATTACGTGATCGAGGAACCCGTTGAGTACGCTTACGAGGATCAAGCTTTCGTCACCTTGGAGAACTTTGCAGGCAAGATGACCATACCCTCGAGATCACTTCTATCTTTGCTTGCTAGCTGTTCGCTCTATTGCTATGCCGTGGTACCTACCACTTGCTTTATCATGCCTTCCATATTTCCATGTCAAGCCTCTAACCCACCTTTCCTAGCAAACCGTTGGTTGGCTATGTTACCGCTTTGCTCAGCCCCTCTTATAGCATTGATAGTTCCAGGTGAAGATGAAGTTTGTTCCTTGTTGGTACATGTTTATTTTTGGGATATCATTATTATATCTTGTTTACTTTAATGCATCTATATACTTGGTAAAGGGTAGAAGACTCGGCCTTATCCCTGGTGTTTTGTTCCACTCTTGCCGCACTAGTTTCCGTCATAGCGGTGTTATGTTCCTTGATTTTGCGTTCCTTATGCGGTTGGGTTATAATGGGAACCCCTTGATAGTTCGCCTTGAATAAAACTCCTCCAGCAAGGCCCAACCTTGGTTTTACCATTTGCCACCTAAGCCTTTTCCCTTCGGTTCCGCGGACTCAAGGGTCATCTTTATTTTAACCCCCCCGGGGCTAGTGCTCCTCTGAGTGTTGGTCCAAAACGGGCAGCCTGCGGGGCCACCTCAGGGCAACTCGAGGGTTGGTTTTACTCATAGCTTGACCTATCCGGTGTGCCCTGAGAACGAGATACGTGCGACTCCTATCAGGATTTGTCAACACATCGGGCGGCTTTGCTGGTCTTGTTTTACCATTGTCGAAATGTCTTGTAACCGGGATTCCGAGTCTAATCGGGTCTTCCTAGGAGAAGGAATATCCTTCGTTGACCATGAGCGCTTGTGATGGGCTAAGTTGGGACACCCCTGCAGGGTTTTGCACTTTCGAAAGCCCTGCCCGCAGTTATGGGCAGATGGGAATTTGTTAATATCCGGTTGTAGAAAACCTGACACTTAACTTAATTTAAGATGAACGAACCGCGTGTGTAGCCATGATGGTCTCTTTTCGGTGGACTCTGGGAAGAGAACATGGTCTCGGGTTATGCTTGAACGTAAGTAGTTTCAGGATCACTTCTTGATCATGATAGTTTATCGACCGTGCTTTGCTTTTCTTCTCGCTCTCATTTGCGTAAGTTAGCCACCATATATTCTAGTGCTTGCTGCAGTTCCACCTCACTAACCCCTTTTTCCTACCTTAAGCTTAACTAGTCTTGATCGCGAGGGTGTGAGATTGCTGAGTCACCGTGACTCACAGATTACTTCCAAAAACTAGATGCAGGTGCCGATGATGCTACTGTAGGGGACGCGACCGAACTCAAGGTGGAGTTCGACGAGGTTTCAGGGCGTTACTATGTTCCCTTTTCAGACGATCAGTAGAGGAGCCTAGTTGGGGCGATCGGGGATCTATGCATTTGGGGTTGTCTTTCTTTATTTGGTTCCATAGTCAGACCTTGATTGTATTCTGGATGATGTAATACTATATTTATGTATTGTGTGAAGTGGCGATTGTAAGCCAACTCTTTATCCCATTCTTATTCAGTACATGGGATGTGTAAAGATTACCCCTCTTGCGACATGCCTACTATGCGGTTATGCCTCTAAGTCGTGCTCCGACATGTGGGAGATATAGCCGCATCATGGGTGTTACAAAATAGGCGGTGCGGGAGTCCATCGAGGTGGGCACAACCCACCTGGGCATGCCTGGGCCCCGGGCGTGCCCACGTGGGTTCTGTCCCCCTCTTGGCACCCCTTTGGTACTTCCTTGGCCCAACTTGTGTCGTGTGGTCCAGAAAAAATCACCAAAAAGTTTCGCTGCACCCCTCTTGGCACCCCTTTGGTACTTCCTTGGCCCAACTTGTGTCGTCTGGTCCAGAAAAAATCACCAAAAAGTTTCGCTGCGTTTGGACTCCATTTGGTATTGATTTTCTGCGAAGTAAAAAACAAGCAAAAAATAGCAGCTGGCACTAGGCACTATGTCAATAGGTGAGTCCAAAAATTGATATAAAGTTTCTATAAAATGATTGTAAAACATCCAAGAATGATAATATAACAACATGGAACAATAAATAATGATAGATATGTTGGAGACGTATCAGCATCCCCAAGCTTAATTCCTGCTCGTCCTCAAGTAGGTAAATGATGGAAACAGAATTTTTGATGTGGAATGCTGCCTAACATGTTCATCACATATTTTGTTCTTTGTAGCATGGACATTTGGACATTTATAAGATTAAAGCAATAGTCTAGTTTTGACATGAAGATTTCAATACTCAAGCATATCGACAAGCAACCATGTCTTTCAAAATATCGACACTAAAGCAAGTTATCCCTAGCCCATTATGCTCAATCATTGATCCATTCATGACACAGACTCGCATATTAGCTACACCCAATGCTCAAGTAAGATCATAGTGCCCCTTAGTTGGTGCTTTATAAGAGAAGAAGGAGACTCAAATAAAAATAATAAAAATTGCATAAAGTATAGAAAGGCCCTTCGTAGAGGGAAGTAGGGATTTGTAGAGGTGTCAGAGCTCAAAGAGAAAAAGATAGAGATAAAAACATTTTGGGTGGCATAGTTTTCCTGTCAATGAAAATGATCGAGTAGTTCCCAATACTTTCCATGCTAGATATATCATAGGCGGTTCCCAAACAAAAAGTAAAGCCTATTCCTTTTTCCACCATACTTTCACATTCCATGGCTAACCGAATCCACGGGTGCCGTCCATACCAACACTTTCTAAGGAATTTATTATTTGACAACATAAAGTAAATTCATTTTTCATTTGGGACTGGGCATCCCTAATACCTTTGCCGTACTCTCATGCAATGAAAAGTGAATAAACACTCATCATGAGAATAACACATCTAGCATGGAAAAATATCAGCCACCCCCAACCGTTTCATGAGCGGTAAGAGCACACAAAAGAGAAATTTATTTTGAAAATTAGAGATGGCACATACAAATTTGCTTAGAACGGAAAAAGAATACCACATATAGGTAGGTATAGTGGACTCATGTGGCAAAACTGGTTTAAGGATTTTGGACACACAAGTAGTGATCATACTTAGTGCAAATGAAGGCTAGCAAAAGATTGAGAAGCATCCAACCAAGAAACAAAAAATCTCATAAGCGAGCATTAAGCATAACTAACACTGCATAATGCACCACAAGTAGGATATAATTTCATTGCATAACTATTGACTTTCGTGCTTGCATAGGGAATCACAAACCTTAACACCAATATTCTTACTAAAGCATAATTACTCATCAACATGACTCACATATTATGTCATCATATCGCAAAACTATTACAAGGAATCAAGTTTATTTTGTCCAATGATCTTCATGGAAGTTTTTATTATATCCCCCTTGAATATCTATCACTTTGGGACTAGTTTCGTATGTTGCTTTTGATAGCTCAAACAAATCTAAGTGAAGAACATGAGCATAAAAAAATTATTCTCTCAAAATAATTTAAGTGAAGCATGAGAGAATTTCTTAAAAAATTTACTAACTATCAAATAAATCTAAGTGAATCATGAGAGCATTTCTTCAAAAATACTAAAGCACGCCGTGCTAAAAAAGATATAAGTGAAGCACTAGAGCAATTCCATAGCTCATAAAGATTTAAGTGAAGGATAGAGAGCAATTCTAACAAATCATAGCATAATTTCGTTCGTTCTCTCCAACAGGTGTGGCCAGCAAGGATAGATGACTTAAAATAAAAAGCAAAACAAGGAATGACTCATATCATAAAAGACGCTCCAAGAAAAACACATGATATGTGACGAATAAAAATATAGCTCTAAATAAAATACCGATGGTCGTTAGAAGAAAGAGGGGATGCCACTCGGGCATCCCCAAGCTTAGTTGTTTGCTTCTCTTTTAGATAATAGCTCGGGATGCCATGGGCATCCCCAAGCTTAGGCTATTCTTACTCCATATTCCTTCATCCATCGTGATCTCACCCAAAACTTGAAAACTTCAATCACACAAAACTCAACAAAACCTTCGTGAGATCCGTTAGTATAACAAAGCAAATCACTACTATAAGTACTATTGCAAACCCATTCATATTTTATTTTTGCATTATATCTACTATATTCCAACTTTACTATAGCTTATACCTTCCAATACAAACCATAGATTCATCGAAATAATCACACAACACAAAGAAAATAGAATCTGTCAAAAAAGAACAGTTTGTAGTAATGCGAAAACTTTTAGTACTTTTGTAACTCCGAAATATCTGAAAATTTAGGAAAACATGGACAATTTCTATATCTATCTTGTGTATAAATTCAGAAGTTTATTATGCTTCTGTGATTTTTAAAAATTCTACGACTGGCGCACTAAGTTTCTGTTTTTTAGCAAGATCCAATCAACTATCACCCAACATGATCCCAAACGCTTTGCCTGGCACAAACACTAATTAAAACATAAAAAACACACTCATAAGAGTAGCATAATTGTGCAAACACTCAAGAACAGAAATAAATAGGCAAAAATAAATTTTATTCGTTGGGTTGCCTCCCAACAAGCGCTATCGTTTTATGCCCCTAGCTAGGCATAATGCAAAGATCTAATGGTTTTCATCTTTATTTATAGATCCATAACATGCCCTCGTGATTGATTTATATGGTGGCTTAATTCTTGTTATAGGGAAGTGTTCCATACCTTTCCTTAGTGGAAATTAAAATTTAATATTGTGACACTCCAAAATTTTTGATTTGGTTTTCATCAAAAACTTTATTGGATTCTAAAAGAGGGTCTTTAAAAATTTCTATTTCAGTAAATCCTTCCTCTTTAAAAACTTCCTTTCACCTTTGGCAAGGATTTCATTCCCTTTTCAATTTTGGTGTTGGACTTTTGAAAGCTTTTCTTCTGGTTGTTTCCCTCTCAAACTTATTTATTTTTCATTTAAAAAGAAACCCTAGGAGTTTTGGGACTTCTTTTTTTTGAAACCACCCTTGATTTCACCATATCACAGGTTGTAAAACCCCTCCAAAAACCTCCCCTTCTCCTTGGAACAACCTAAGTTCTCTGTCCCAACTAATCCAAACAAGTTTTGTATTTTATTTCAAACATTTTTCATCTCAAATCATTTTTGTCAATTATTTGGAGTCTGAGCCATTTACAAAGCAAGTACCTTATTTCCTTTGAGTTTTGATCTCAAACCAACTCCTCTGGATTGTCCTCAGCATCCACAACTCAGAACCATCTTGATCCACTCTCCTTCTTTTCAAATTTTTCAAATTTCAGCCTCTGCAAGTTTGGACCAGATTTGCCAAATTTGGTGAAATTCATATCTACACTTCCCCAAAAATTCTACAAAAATTCAGGCAGCCTACTGGAGCAATGAGTAGCCATTCCACCAAAAATCAGCTCTAGGAAAAATCCCTAGAGGCTAGTATCATTCTGTCGAACACCTTGCATACACTGTATTTTGCACTTTCAGTAATTCAGTAAGGTTCAGAGTTCAGTGTCGTTTTCCCTTCGCCAGCTTCAGTCACGCGTGGATAGTGCCCTTGGCACGTTCCTCGCCACCCCTCCCTCTTGTCTGGAGTGCCGCACGCGCGCTTGGCGCCTTCCGGGCGCCGGTGGTGCCCTGGCCCGCCTGCGCCAGCGTGTCTCGCGGCGGCCGATCCACCGTAACGGCCGACCGGAAGCAAAACGGCGGCGCAACGCCATTCGGCGCCGCCCAACGCTCCCTGGCTCTCCGCGTGGCACATGCATGCCAGCGCAGCCCCGCTGCACGGTCGCCGTGGCCCGGCAAGCACAAAACGCGCTCCCTGCCGCCGACGTGCCGCATGGCCGTTCCGTTGGGACAGGCCGTAAAACTCCCCTCCCGTGCTGAGCTGGACCCTGAAATGGAACCACTACTCCACCTAGACGATGCCCAAGCCCCTAATCCCACTGCCCAACCACAGCGCCGCCGTAATCGCTCGCCGGACTTATCCCGTACGCGGCAACCGCCTCGGGCCAGCTATATATAGCGCCCCCAAGCTCCCTCTCGCCCCCGCACACCTCCACTACCCCTCTGGACCCCGACCAGCAACTAGAAGAGCCTCGAGGGGCCCTTCTTCCTCGACTCCGTCCGCCTCGTTCCGCCTCGGCCTCCACCTCGATTCACTCCGGTGACGCCGTCCCCGGTGCCCAAGCTTCGTCAGTAGCTTCCTCGAGCACCCAGTGAGCTAACCCAAGCATCAATTTGACCTTCGCAGCTCTCGCCGGCGAGGTCCATCTCCACTCGAGCCGCCGTCCGTCGGAGCAAGGCTCGCCGTCGACGTGGTACTCGCCGGCGACCACCACCACCACCAACCGACGCGGAAGGGCGCCCTGAGCAAGGAGGTACCCTCCGATCCCCTTACCTTGCCGTGGATCGCCGCCGGCGACCACCGCGGCTCTCGGGCTCCGTCGAGCTCTGCCGCCCGTTTTAAATTTTCAAACCTGACGGGTGGGACCTGCCCGTCAGCCTCTCTGTCCCTTTCTAAACGAACCGTTTCTGAAAGCGTATTCTGCCAAATGCGTTTTCCTCCTGGGCTGGCGTATTCTCTACCGAAGCGTTTTCAGTTTTTATGAGCTAGCCCCTGGAAATATTCTGTTTCATTACAGATGAGCCCCTGGACTAAAACATTTATAACTTTTAAACAGAAAAGTATTTTTGATTGATTCTTTTTCTGTTCTCTTTGAAATTTTGTCTAGTTTTTTATCATATTTATTTGAAAAAAAATTGGAATACTTTTTGTGCACTTCTTGGTATTTATGATAGCGCCTATATTTTCTGTATACCGTAGATACCGAAGGAGGTGATGGCGCCGCGAACTTCACCGAGCTAGGCTCCGACTACTCTGAACCAGGCAAGCATGTTTGAACTTTTGATGTGATGAGTGTCTTGGCATGTTTTGCATTTAGTTAGTTTCTTGGCATGTTGATGAGCATACCGATGAACGTTATTTTCATGCATGATTAAGGTAAGTGAGCTCGATGATCCATAAGTGGATGGATGTGAGTATGAAAGGCCATGGGTTGGCACGAGGATGGGTAAGATGGCAGTGTTGTAGCATGCCAGTCTTATGCCAGACTATTTGACTACAGTGTCAAATTGTATCGGTCCAGTTCCTCCCTTTTCCTTCCTTGTACTACCACATGTTTTCCGCAAGGAATATGGCTTAGTAAGTTGCAAACCGCTTTCCTTTTACACACCAAAAGGAGAGGCCGGGATGATGGTTCCATGGCCCTGGATTAAAGCCAGTCATCCGGTCAGGGGGCATGGGTGTTTCCCGTTGGGACCGAGAGGGGGGCACCCCTTAGAGCGCGCGTATATAAATTTGATCCCATGCTATTCGAGATTGTGATCTCCCCGTCTCAAAGTTTTTCTTGGATGATGTCTAGGGTGAGTCCTGGCATCGAGAGATAGGATGGGTGTGTACTGGTTAGCTGTGTTTTCTTCCGAAATACCGTAAACGGAACCAGTCCTTCGAGACTACAGAAATCCGTTAGCTGTGGGAAATTTTTGTACAAACTCTGCAGAGTCATAAATCTCCAAATCATCTTATCCATATCCAAATATTGCGCTGACTTATTCTGACAAGTGCCAGTTTTGGTGACAGATACTCCGGTGAATCTCATGAGCACTAAGCCCGGTTAACTGTTTTTTTTCCTGTGGATGGACTAACCCGTTTATTATCATGAACTGAATATTTATTATGAGTATTATTTACTTGTGGATTAAAGCCCTTTCTGTGATGTCGCTCAGACGTCTGACTGTGGCATTTCTTTTAAAGCCCTTTCTGTGATGTCGCTCAGACGTCCGACTGTGGCATTTCTTTTAAAGCCCTTTCTGTGATGTCGCTCAGACGTCCGACTGGGGCATTTCTTTTAAAGCCCTTTCTGTGATGTCGCTCAAACGTCCGACTGTGGCATTTCTTTTAAAGCCCTTTCTGTGATGTCGCTCAGGCGTCCGATTGTGGCATTTCTTTTAAAGCCCTTTCTGTGATGTCGCTCAGACGTCCGACTGTGGCATTTCTTTTAAAGCCCTTTCTGTGATGTCGCTCAGACGTCCGACTGTGGCATTTCTTTTAAAGCCCTTTATGTGGTGTCGCCAAGACGCCCGACTGTGGCATGACTTTCTGTTATTTTTTGTTCACCTTTCGAGGCGTCGCTTCAGACACCCGATCGGTTCTCATTTATATTTTGTTGGGATTTCAGGCGGACTACCGCCGTTTCCCTCGTAGTTACTTTGTTATGCAAATTTTTAATTGTGCATTGGAAAGATTATTCATGACGCATTCATGCATGCATTTGTTATATCTTATGTCCGAACTGTCTTGCGAGTACTTTCAAAGTACTCATTGGCTTGTTGATTTGGCGAGATGCTGACGAAGGTGATCTCATGGATGAAGAGTTCGATAGCGAGTCCGATGCCTAGAGGAATCGCAGTCAGTCTCGTGCGACCCTGGTCTTGGTCACTGTTTTATACCCGCTTCCGCAACCCGAATAAATTTATCGAGCCTCACCTCGACGCTCGATGTGATGCCAGTTTGAGAGTCATGTTACCACACTTCCCATTGTGTTATTCCACCATCACTTTATCCTCGAGTCAGTAGTATGCCACCACACCATTGTGTTATATCCGCCATTATGTATAATTATTGGCGCGCTTGTAATAATTTGTTGAGCAGCCCTAGCTCAACCCTGTAATACATACTATGCTACTGGCTTATTGTATCAAGAAATTGTCTACTAGTGTGGGGGATTTCTCTTATACTGGACTCAAAAGATTGGTTTCTCAATAAATATTTTTATTGGAAAACCAGTCGTGACAAGCTTGGTACCAAAGCCAGGCTGACTGTAGGAAGCCACTAGGTGCGATCGCTAATCAGTTATTAGCATGATAGAGCCGATTTAATTTTTGTTGCAATTGTAGTCATTTTCTGATAGTCAGCATAAATTTATGATCTGACCATTTAGGATTTTTGCCTACTTTTGTAGATGGCCGACAATAACTGCGAGTCTTAGACCTTCGCCAACGTACTCGATGGGTTCGTCAAGCTTCTCTCCTTCATCGTTCAGGTCGCGATGGGGCCATCCGTGCGCCCAGTTTTCACACTCCGCCAGCACAGAGTCAACGACGGTCTGACCATGCACCAGGCCACGGTGCAGTTTAAGGGAGGGCGTGGTGAGCTACGCCGCTACCTGTTCGTAGGATGAGCCATGCCTACGGAGAGGCATGCTATGCAGATGGCAGCCCGTGAGGCGATAGCCCGCCTCAAGGATGTCCTTCCCGTGATGAAGACTCGTCGCTACCATTATCTTCCTTGCCATGTGCCCTACACCTGCCACTACGCATTCTCCTGCCCCAGAGGAGAACGAGACGAGGCTTTTGAGATGCTTATTGAGTATCTCCGGGCTCTGGAGGCAGCCTTCGACAACCTGGTGGACGACTTCGTGGCTGCCCGCATGGACTCAGTCCATGGCTGTGCCGCCAATAGGAGGGAGCTCCTGCTTACCGCACTGCCACTAACTTTTGTCTCGTCTTCAGCATCGCATGCACCTACTCGTCACCTGCCTACCACCGGAGGGTTCAACCAGGCCTTTGCGCCCACTCCAGCGCGCACTGCACCACCCACTGTGCCCACTCCTATTCGTGTTGCTCCGCCCCTGGCACCCGTTCCATCTACCCGACGCGGCTCTTCACGTCTGGAGCCTATTAGTGAGGAGGAGGTCGAGTCCCCAGCCTCACTGTGCCTCACCCTTGGCAGGGCCAAGGAGATCATCGACATTTCCGGCTGAGTGCGTTTGCCCGTCATGCGATGTACCGCTTTGTAAGATACGTTTATATGTACATAGGTTGTGAGAAGTAGCCTGTTTGCGCATCATGTAGAACTGGAGGAGTGTACTAGCCTAAATAACATGTCAGGATTATGTGCGCATGTCCTGAGTGATGTACTGTATAATTATCGCCCGCGTGTAAGATACGTAATGAGCAGTCCTTCTCTGTGCGCAAATCAATTTGTTTTCTTAAGTGATCTTGGTCTTTTAAATTATTTGCCATCCTTGTGCATTTTTATTTTTGGAGTTGTTTTGGCGACCATCTTCACCTTTTCTTATGAATTTTACAAAATATATCCCCAGAGTGAAAAATGGCTCGTCCTTGGACTCGCTCCATGCCTACTCCGCCAGAGGAAAATTTTGACACTCAACCAGGCAACAATTTCACGCAAGGGCAGTCGAGTCAACAGGGCAGTGAAACGGCACTTTCCCAAATGTGCCGCCTTTATGAACAGAGTCAGCAACAACATCGTGAAATGATGAACCAAGTCATCAACATGGGAAATTACCATGGACAGTATCCGCAGCATTCCAAGTTATCCGAGCTACAGAAGACGCGTCCCCAAACATTTTCTCATACTGACAAGCCTATTGAAGCCGAGGACTGGCTTCAGGATATGGAGAGGAAATTAATTATTGCAAAATGTTCAGACCCTGAGAAGGTGTTGTATGCTCCGCACTATCTCACAGGAGCAGCCGCATCGTGGTGGGAGAATTTTCTGCACATGCATCCAAACGAAGGTGACATAACCTGGGATGATTTCAAGGAAGGTTTCCGCGGTGCACACATTCCTAAGAGTATTATGAAAATCAAAAAGAGAGAGTTCGATGACCTCAAACAAAGGAACTTGACAGTGACAGATTACAACAGTCAATTTACACTATTGTCTCGCTACGCCAATGAAGAGCGTATGACTGAAAGCAAGAAGATGGAGAAATTCCTTGACGGTCTAGCACCCGCGCTTAAATGCCAACTGGTCGTGCACACTTTTCCTGATTTTAAGACACTGGTGGACAAAGCCATTACTCTGGAAAATGAGAGATGTAGTTTGGAAGATATCCGCAAGCGAAAAAGGGACCAGACTAATCATGCTCGCAATCCCCGAAGCAGGACAGATTTTCAAAAGGGTGGGACACACAAATTCCCATCCAATGTCTCACGCCAAATCAAGAATTTTCATGCAAGGGACAAGGAGTTCATATATCGCCCCGGCGTTACTTGTTACGCCTGTGGAGAGGAAGGACACTATGCCAAGCAGTGTCCCAAGCCTAGAAACTCAACCCCAAAGCCAAACAACGGCGGCAATAATTCAGCACCCAAGCGAAACAATTTCAATCACAGCAACAACCACAGGAAGGGTCATCTGAACCACATAACCAAAGAGGAGGCACAAAATGCTCCGGATATCGTACTCGGTACGTTTCCTGTCAACACAGTACCTGCAACGGTTTTGTTTGATTCTGGAGCTTCTCACTCTTTCATTTCGAAAAGTTTTGCTTTGCAAAATAATTTTTCGATGCTTCCTTTGGAGAAATCCATGATCATCAAGTCCCCTGGGATTCAGCAAGTTACTCAGAATTACTGTCAGAATGTGGTCATTGAGTTCGAAGGATTGGAGTTTCACGCAAATCTTATTGTGTTGGAAAACAAAGGACTGGATGTCATCCTAGGAATGGACTGGTTAACCACCAATAAGGGTTTTATTGACTGTTTCAACCGGACCGTAATCCTCACACACCTCCACGGGAAGACAATAAGAGTGTCAGCCAAGGAAGGAAAAATACCCCGGCAACCGAGATTGAATAAGGTAGACGTTTCTGAGCTGAACAAGGTTCCAGTGGTATGTGAATTTCTAGATGTATTCCCTGAAGACCTACCAGGCATGCCACCAGACCGAGAGATAGAGTTCTGCATTGAGCTCGCACCAGGAACCACCCCCATATACAAGAAACCATACAGAATGGCACCATCCGAGTTGGTTGAATTGATGAAACAAATAAAAGAATTGCTAGACAAAGGATATATTCGAGCCAGCTCCTCACCTTGGGGATCATCAATTTTATTTGCCAAAAAGAAGGATGGAACACTGAGATTGTGTATTGACTATTCGAGCACTTAACATGGTCACAATTAAGAACAAATACCCGATGCCAAGGATAAACGATTTGTTTGATCAACTTGCTCAGGCAAAGGTATTTTCAAAAATTGACTTAAGATCTGGATACCATCAATTAAAGGTGCGAACGGAAGATATCCCCAAAACAGCCATCACTTCCAGATATGGACTGTATGAGTTCACAGTAATGCCATTTGGATTAACAAATGCCCCTGCATATTTTGTTCACCTCATGAACAAAGTATTTATGAAGTATATGGACAAGTTCGTCGTAGTATTCATCGACGATATTCTAGTGTACTCCAAGACACCAGAAGAGCATGCAGAACATCTCAGGATTGTGCTAGGAGAACTCAGGAAACACCAATTGTATGCCAAGTTCAGCAAGTGCGTTTTCTGGCTAAAACAAGTAGGCTTTCTAGTCCACGTGCTAACCCAAGACGGTATCGCAGTGGACCCAGAGAAAGTCAAGGCCATACTTGGCTGGAAGTCGCCAGCGAGCGTAACAGATATACGTAGTTTCTTGGGAATGGCAGGCTATTACCGCAGATTTATTGAAAGATTCTCCACCATAGCCAAGCCTATGACGCAGTTACTCAAGAAAGACAAGAAGTTTGAATGGACAGAAGCCTGCGAAAAGAGTTTCCAAGAGCTAAAGCGAAAGTTAACAACAGCACCAGTATTAATTGTGCCAGACATACACAAGAATTTTGAGTGTTTTGTGACGCGTCCAGAAAGGGTCTTGGATGCGTGTTGATGCAGGAAGGCAAGGTTGTCGCCTATGCTTCAAAGAAACTTCGCAAGCATGAGGAAAATTATCCCACTCATGACTTAGAAATGGCAGCAGTCATTCATGCACTCAAGGAATGGAGGCATTTCTTACTTGGGAACCGATGTGAAATATATACGGATCACAAAAGTCTCAAATATATTTTCATGCAGCCAGAACTAAATTTACGACAGAGACGCTGGTTGGAATTGGTAAAGGATTATGATGTTGGTATCCATTACCATCCAGGAAAAGCAAATGTAGTGGCCGATGCTCTTAGTCGGAACCCCAACTCCGACGAAAACAATCTGCAAAGCTTGAGGCCCGAATTCCAACAAGAATTTGCCAAGCTCAATTTGTTAATGGTCGCAGAAGGCACCATATCAAACTTGGAAATACAACCCGACCTTGTGGAGGAAATTAAAGGAGCACAGCCCGGTCACCCCAGCATTGAAGGCATCAAAAGAAAGGTGAGTATGGGCAAGGCCTCGGAGTTCGTCATAGACGATGGAGGAATATTGTGGTATGGAGAAAGACTCTGCGTGCCAAACATAGAAGACCTTAAACAGCAAATCCTAGCTGAAGCCCACACCGCCCCGTACTCGATCCACCCTGGCGGGACCAAGATGTATAAAGATATTCAGGAAAGATTTTGGTGGCACGGTATGAAGAGGGACATAGCCACCTTCATTGCACGTTGCGACTCGTGTCAACGCATAAAAGCTGAGCATCAGAGACCGGCCGGACTGCTGCAACCAAACAAAATACCTGAGTAGAAATGGGATGAAATAGGGATGGATTTCATTGTCGGACTACCTCGGTCACAGCATGGGAATGATGCCATATGGGTCATCACTGACAAGTTAACCAAGGTGGCACATTTCATTCCAGTAAAGACGACCTACAACACTCAGCGGCTTGCCAGGATTTATCTCACCCGCATAGTTTGTCTGCATGGAGTCCCGAAGACTATAATATCCGACAGAGGTACTCAGTTCGTCTCAAGATTTTGGGAGCATTTACAACAGGCTCTGGGAACTCAACTAGCCTTCAGTACCGCATACCACCCACAGACTGATGGACAAACGGAACACGTAAACCAGGTTTTAGAAGACATGCTGAGAGCATGTGTCCTCACATATGGGACCAGTTGGGAAGAAAGCCTGCCATACACCGAGTTCGCGTACAACAATAGCTACCAGGCCAGCCTGCAAATGGCACCATTTGAGGCTTTATACGGACGAAGATGTCGTACCCCGTTGAATTGGTCAGAGACCGGAGACAGCCGCATCTTCGGACCAGACATGCTCAGAGAAGCCGAGGAAAAAGTCAAGCTAATCAGAGACCGACTTAAGACCGCTCAAAGTCGACAGAAGAGTTATTATGATCAGAAACATCGTAGGGTCAGCTTCAAGCCCGGTGAGTTCGTATACCTGAAAGTATCTCCTATGAAAGGATTGCAACAATTCAAGATTAAAGGGAAGCTAGCACCAAGATTCATTGGACCATTCTGTATAAAGGCGCGAAGAGGCACGGTAGCCTACCAGCTAGACTTACCCAAGGAATTATCCGATGTCCACGACGTGTTCCATGTCTCGCAATTGAGGAAGTGCGTGAGCAACCCAGAGAAACAAGTATCCCATGGGAGCATTGACATGCAGGCAGACCTCACTTATCGGGAACGTCCAGTAAGAATATTAGAGGAGTCTGAAAGGAGGACCCGACATAAGACCATCAAATTCTTTAGAGTCCAGTGGAGCAATCACACCGACAGTGAAGCAACTTGGGAAAGAGAGGACTTTCTTCGGACAGAGCATCCACACTTATTTAAGGATCAGCTGAAATCTCGGGGACGCGATTTTTCCTAAGGGGGTAGGTGTTGTGACACTCCAAAATTTTTGATTTGGTTTTCATCAAAAACTTCTAAAAGAGGGTCTTTAAAAATTTCTATTTCAGAAAATCCTTCCTCTTTAAAAACTTCCTTTCACCTTTGGCAAGGATTTCATTCCCTTTTCAATTTTGGTGTTGGACTTTTGAAAGCTTTTCTTCTGGTTGTTTCCCTCTCAAACTTATTTATTTTTCATTTAAAAAGAAACCCTAGGAGTTTTGGGACTTCTTTTTTTTGAAACCACCCTTGATTTCACCATATCACAGGTGGTAAAACACCTCCAAAAACCTCCCCTTCTCCTTGGAACAACCTAAGTTCTCTGTCCCAACTAATCCAAACAAGTTTTGTATTTTATTTCAAACATTTTTCATCTCAAATCATTTTTGTCAATTATTTGGAGTCTGAGCCATTTACAAAGCAAGTACCTTATTTCCTTTGAGTTTTGATCTCAAACCAACTCCTCTGAATTGTCCTTAGCATCCACAACTCAGAACTATCTTGATCCACTCTCCTTGTTTTCAAATTTTTCAAATTTCAGCCTCTGCAAGTTTGGACCAGATTTGCCAAATTTGGTGAAATTCATATCTACACTTCCCCAAAAATTCTACAAAAATTCAGGCAGCCTACTAGAGCAATGAGTAGCCACTCCACCAAAAATCAGCTCTAGGAAAAATCTCTAGAGGCCAGTATCATTCTGTCGAACACCTTGCATACACTGTATTTTGCACTTTCAGTAATTCAGTAAAGTTTAGAGTTCAGTGTCATTTTCCCTTCGCCAGCTTCAGTCACGCGTGGACAGTGCCCTTGGCACGTTCCTCGCCGCCCCTCCCTCTTGTCTGGAGTGCCGCACGCGCGCTTGGCGCCTTCCGGGCGTCGGTGGCGCTCTGGCCCGCCTGCGCCGGCGTGTCTCGCGGCGGCCGATCCACCGTAACGGCCGACCAGAAGCAAAACGGCGGCGCAACGCTGTTCGGCGCCGCCCAACACTCCCTGGCTCTCCGCGTGGCACATGCATGCCAGCGCAGCCCCGCTGCACGGTCGCCGTGGTCCGGCAAGCACAGAACGCGCTCCCTGCCGCGGACGTGCCGCACGGCCGTTCCGTTGGGACAGGCCGTAAAACTCCCCTCCCGTGCTAAGCTGGACCCTGAAATGGAACCACTACTCCACCTAGACGATGCCCAAGCCCCTAATCCCACTGCCCAACCACAGCGCCGCCGTAATCGCTCGCCGGACTTATCCCGTACGCGGCAACCGCCTCGGGCCGGCTATATATAGCGCCCCCAAGCTCCCTCTCGCCCCCGCACACCTCCACTACCCCTCTGGACCCCGACCAGCAACTAGAAGAGCCTCGAGGGGCCCTTCTTCCTCGACTCCGGCCGCCTCGTTCCGCCTCGGCCTCCACCTCGATTCACTCCGGTGAGGCCGTCCCCGGCGCCCAAGCTTCGTCAATAGCTTCCTCGAGCACCCAGTGAGCTAACCCAAGCATCAATTTGACCTTCGCAGCTCTCCCCGACGAGGTCCATCTCCACCCGAGCCGCCGTCCGCCGGAGCAAGGCTCGTCGTCGACGTGGTACTCGCCGGCGACCACCACCACCAACAACCGACGCGGAAGGGCGCCCTAAGCAATGACGTACCCTCCGATCCCCTTACCTCACCGTGGATCGCCGCCGGCGACCACCACGGCTCTTGGGCTCCGTCGAGCTCTGCCGCCCGTTTTAAATTTTCAAACCTGACGGGTGGGACCTGCCCGTCAGCCTCTCTGTCCCTTTCTAAACGAACCGTTTCTGAAAGCGTATTCTGCCAAATGCGTTTTCCTCCTGGGCTGGCGTATTCTTTACCGAAGTGTTTTCAGTTTTTATGAGCTAGCCCCTGGAAATATTCTGTTTCATTACAGATGAGCCCTTGGACTAAAACCTTTATAACTTTTAAATAGAAAAGTATTTTTGATTGATTCTTTTTCTGTTCTCTTTGAAATTTTGTCTAGTTTTCTATCAGATTTATTTGAAAAAAAATTGGAATACTTTTTGTGCACTTCTTGTTATTTACGATAGCGCCTATATTTTCTGTATACCGTAGATACCGAAGGAGGTGACGGAGCCGCGAACTTCACCGAGCTAGGCTCCGACTACTCTGAACCAGGCAAGCATGTTTGAACTTTTGATATGATGAGTGTCTTGGCATGTTTTGCATTTAGTTAGTTTCTTGGCATGTTGATGAGCATACCGATGAACGTTATTTTCATGCATGATTAAGGTAATTGAGCTCGATGATCCATAAGTGGATGGATGTGAGTATGAAAGGCCATGGGTTGGCATGAGGATGGGTAAGATGGCAGTGTTGTAGCATGCCAGTCTTATGCCAGACTATTTGACTACAGTGTCAAATCGTATCGGTCGAGTTCCTCCCTTTTCCTTCCTTGTACTACCACATCTTTTCCGCAAGGAATATGGCTTAGTAAGTTGCAAACCGCTTTCCTGGTACACACCAAAAGGAGAGGCCGGGATGATGGTTCCATGGCTATGGATTAAAGCCAGTCATCCGGTCAGGGGGCATGGGTGTTTCCCGTTGGGACCGAGAGGGGGGAACCCCTTAGAGCGCGCGTATATAAATTTGATCCCATGCTATTCGAGATTGTGATCTCCCCGTCTCAAAGTTTTTCTTGGACGATGTCTAGGGTGAGTCCTGGCATCGAGAGATAGGATGGGTGTGTACTGGTTAGCTGTGTTTTCTTCCGAAATACCGTAAACGGAACTAGTCCTTCGAGACTACGGAAATCCGTTAGCTGTGGGAAATTTTTGTACAAACTCTGCAGAGTCATAAATCTCAAAATCATCTTATCCATATCCAAATATTGCGCTGACTTATTCTGACAAGTGCCAGTTTTGGTGACAGATACTCCGGTGAATCTCATGAGCACTAAGCCCGGTTAACTGTTTTTTTTCCTGTGGATGGACTAACCCGTTTATTATCATGAACTGAATATTTATTATGAGTATTATTTACTTGTGGATTAAAGCCCTTTCTGTGATGTCGCTCAGACGTCCGACTGTGGCATTTCTTTTAAAGCCCTTTCTGTGATGTCACTCAGACGTCCGATTGTGGCATTTCTTTTAAAGCCCTTTCTGTGATGTCGCTCAGATGTCCGACTGGGGCATTTCTTTTAAAGCCCTTTCTGTGATGTCGCTCAGACGTCCGACTGTGGCATTTCTTTTAAAGCCCTTTCTGTGATGTCACTCAGATGTCCGACTGTGGCATTTTTTTAAAGCCCTTTCTATGATGTCGCTCAGACGTCCGACTGTGGCATTTCTTTTAAAGCTCTTTATGTGGTGTCGCCAAGACGCCCGACTGTGGCATGACTTTCTGTTATTATTTGTTCACCTTTCGAAGCGTCGCCTCAGACACCCGATCGGTTCTCATTTATATTTTGTTGGGATTTCAGGCGGACTACCGCCGTTTCCCTCGTACTTACTTCGTTATGCAAAAATTTTAATTGTGCATTGGAAAGATTATTCATGACGCATTCATGCATGCATTTGTTATATCTTACGTCCGAACTGTCTTGCGAGTACTTTCAAAGTACTCACTGGCTTGTTTATTTGGCCAGATGCTGACGAAGGTGATCTCATGGATGAAGAGTTCGATAGCGAGTCCGACGCCTAGAGGAATCCCAGTCAGTCTCGTGCGACCCTGGTCTTGGTCACTGTTTTATACCTGCTTTCGCAACCCGAATAAATTTATCGAGCCTCACCTCGACGCTCGATGTGATGCCAGTTTGAGAGTCGTGTTACCACACTTCCCATTGTGTTATTCCACCATCACTTTATCCTCGAGTCAGTAGTATGCCACCACACCATTGTGTTATATCCGCCATTATGTATAATTATTGGTGCGCTTGTAATAATTTGTTGAGCAGCCCTAGCTCAACCCTGTAATACATACTATGCTACTGGCTTATTGTATCAAGAAATTGTCTACCAATGTGGGGGATTTCTCTTATACTAGACTCAAAAGATTGGTTTCTCAATAAATATTTTTATTGGAAAACCGGTCGTGACAAATATTGCCTTCTTTCATATCTATCACGGCACCGATAGTACATAAGAACAATCTACCAAGAATAATTGGGTAAGGCGGATTGCAATCAATATCAAGAACAATAAAATCTATGGGAACATAATTCCTATTTGCAATAATAAGAACATCATTAATTCGGAGCCGTGAGGGCGGGAGGAAGAACTGGGGATGTTAGCCATGATGAATGGTTTCCCTTGGCAAGACTCTGAAGATTTTCCGCTGGGTGTGGAATGGATCTGAGATCCAACCCCTTTAAATAGAGGCCTTTTTATATGGCCGGAGGGGGTTTATGAAAAAATACACCAACCTCTCGTATTCGCTCGACACGTGGAGCAGAAGGTATGGAGGCACAGAAGACGATGGATGCGATATTAAATGGAGGGCCAAATATAGCTCTTTAAGTCAGATGCTTTGAAGTGATCGGGGGAGGAACCCGCCTTGAAATGCCAAAGACATTCTGCGCGTCGAACACCTCGTCATTGAAGCCTGGTTCGGCGGCTACTGAGGGAGTCCTGGACTAAGGGGTCCTTGGGCGTCCGGCCTGTTGGACATGGGCCGGACTATTGGGCCATGAAGATACAAGATAGAAGACTTTCTCCCGTGTTCGGATTGGACTCTCCTTTGCGTGGAAGGCAAGCTAGGAGGCTGGATGTACTATTTCCTTTCTATGTAACCGACTTTGTATAACCCTAGTACCCTTCGGTGTCTATAAAAACCAGAGGGTTTAGTCCGTAGGGAAAATCATAATCACATAGGCTAGACTTTGAGGGTTTTAGCCATCATGATCTCGAGGTAGATCAACTCTTGTAACACTCATATTCATAAAGATCAATCAAGCAGGAAGTAGGGTATTACCTCCATAGAGAGGGCCCGAACCTGGGTAAACATCGTGTCCCCTGTCTCCTGTTACTATCAACCTTAGATGCACAGTTTAGGACCCCCTACCCGAGATCTGCCGGTTTTCATTGAGAGTTCCACTATGGCGTCGAAGTCAGGGTTGATGGATCACCCTATGATCAAGGATAATATAACCGCCAGAGGAGCTCTAGCCTCAGGCCAAACCCTCCCGCTGGGTGGCTTTATCATGACCACCCGCTCGGTCGGTAAGCCGACGATGACTTCTCGGGTCATCTAAAATCGCCTCTGAATTGACTCCGAATACTCCAAACGGATGGATCCAACGGAATTTTCATCCTTGAACGAACTCCTAGATCGCATCGCCGCCTTGGGGGTCGCTACACACTATGATCGGATTGGGCTTAAACCCGATCAAAGAGAAATTAAATCTCCACTGATCACCCATCAGATAGCGGTAGTAGAGGAGCAAAACAACAACTCTCCTTCCATACTGAGGACGAACTATGTTCAGATCTCCGAGCTCGAAGAGCCGGATACCTATCCGCGGAACAACATGCCTTGTCCTCCGAACCTGGAATCAGACGGTAGACCTGAAAAATCGGTCGATCTCCCGAAGCCTGAGCTATTAAGATCAGAAATTTCTCAAACTCCGGATCCCAAATTTTCCAGGGTTCAGATTTAAATCCACCCACCCACCCAGATGTATGTGATCTCACATACCTATGATAGCAGTCTCAGGAAACAGTCCATCACTTTTGGGCCAGAGTCCTCCTTGTCAAGGACAAGATTAAATATTGCTGCGACAAAGACACGATCTCAATATTCTTCGGTAATTGTACGGATGAAGGAATCCTCAACGCCATCAACCATCGTCATGTATTACGCCTCACTGACTTGGCAAGCATAGTATAGAAGTACTGCGCAATGGAAAGCGCCCGGAAAACTCAGGCAGCTCACTGGGAAACACGAGTTTCCACTCAACCCCCCGTCCGGGCAAAAAGGATGCACCCTCACGGGACGCCTGACACAGTAGTAAAGAAATCTAAACCCATTAAGGGGCGTGGAACCGTTCTGGAGGGATGGCTCGACAGGCCATGCAAAATACATGCAACACCAGATACCATAACTACCCACAGCCTTAGAGCATGTTGGATACTCCAGCAAGTGGCCAAGAGCGGCGAGGATATCCTCACCAAAAATACCTCAGAGCAACATCCCTTGGAAGACGACGACCTCAAGGTATTGACGGTCTTTGAGACTTTCGCTTCAAACAAACGGCACAAAAGAGCCCCACGCGACCTCGCCGAAGTCTGCCAAGTCACAGCAATAAACCCCTGGAACGACACGGCCATAACTTTCAATGCCAGTGACGAACCAAAATTCCAGACAACCCGAGAACCAGCCACCTTGGTCCTAAATCCAATTGTGAACGGTCTTCGGCTCACCAAAGTGCTCATGGAAGGCGGCAGCGGATTAAACCTCATCTACGGGGATACACTCAATAAAATGGAAATAGACAGGAGCCCTATCGAGCAAAGTAGCACGACCTTCCGAGGAATCATTACCAATCAGGAGGCACGATGCGCGGGAAAAATTACACTTGACGTGGTATTCGGCACGTCGGAGAACTATCGGTCCGAAGAGATAACCTTCCAAGTGGCCCCATTCAACAGTCGATACCATGCCCTGTTGGGGCGAAATGCATTCACACGCTTTCAAGCCATACCTCATTACGGGTATATGAAGCTCAACATGCCCGGGCCCAACGGTATTATCACTTTCGCTAGTGATCTGGATATAGCCCTCCGCGCCAAAAACAAAACATCATCCCTCGCCCTCGAGGAACTATCTGAGGCCTTCGCAGCCAAAGAATTAACCGTGCTACGCTCGACGGTGGATAAAGATGATGTAATCCTTGATAAGCGCTCCAAATCCACCTCCTTCAAACCAGCAGAGGAAATAGTCAAATTTCAAGTCCACCCGATGGACCCAAAGAAAGCAGCCTCCATCGGGGCACAGCTGGACCCAATAGTGGACGCCGCACTACGAGCGTTCCTACGCGAGAACTGGGACATATTCGCCTGGCACACTTCTGATATGCCAGTAATTCCACGCAGGTTGGCGGAGCACAGCCTCAATATATTGAAGGGATATTAGACGGTCAAGCAAACACTACGGTGCTTTTCTGAACCCAAACAACAAGCTATGGGGGAGGAGCTAGCCAAGTTAATTGAGGCCAGATTCATCAGAGAAATAAAACATCCGGACTGGCTAGCAAACCTAGTGATGGTGCTAAAGAAGGATAAACCCTGGCGCCTGTGCGTCGATTTCAAAGACCTCAACAAAGCTTGCCCTAAGGATCCCTTCCCCCTCCCCCGTATCGATCAAATTATTGATGCCACCGCAAGACACGACTCACTGTGTTTCCTCGACGCATATTCCAGATACCATCAAATTAAAATGAAGGACTCCGACTAAGTCGCAAGGGCATTTATTACCCCATACAGGCCCTTCTGCTTCAACACTATGACCTTTGGGCTTAAAAATGCCGGCGCCACCTACCAACGCATGATTCAAACATGCCCAGAGAAACAAATCGACAAGACAATTGAAGCATATGTGGACGACATCATTATCAAGACTAAGCATGTCGATTCATTAATAGATGACTTACGCCTCACATTCGACAATCTCCGGACATATGACATTAAGCTCAATCCAGAAAAATGTGTTTTTGGCATCCCCTCTGGAAAACTGCTGGGCTTCATTGTTTCCAGCAGAGGAATTGAGGAAAATCCAGCCAAAATCCGAGCTTTATCACAATTGGCTACACCAATAGACCTTAAGCATGTCCAAAAACTAGTCGGATGCGTGGCAGCTTCAAGCCGCTTTATCCCCAGACTAGGAGAAAAAGCATTGCCACTTTATCGACTTCTCCGACGCACCGACCACTTCGAGTGGAAGGATGCAGCAACGACCGGATTGGAAGAAATAAAGGTTGTTTTAGCGAGTAACCCAATCCTGGCTGCGCCAAGCATTGGCGAACCAATGTTATTATACATCTCTGCAACACACCAGGTGGTGAGCGCAGTACACGTTGTCGAGCGAGAGGAGGACAAACACAAATTCCCGCTCCAAAAGCCGGTATACTACATATCCACTGTCCTAACTCCATGCAAATCCTAGTACCATCATTACCAAAAGATGTCATACGCGGTCTTCATGGCATCCCGGAAGCTACGACACTATTCCAAGAGTGTTCGATCAGGGTGGCTTCCGAAGTACTACTGAATGACATAATAAACAACCGAGACGCCACGGGCCGGATTGCCAAGAGGGCCATTGAGCTCCTTCCATTCAACATAACATATAAGCCGCGCCGGGCCATCCAATCCCAAGTACTGGCAGACTTCGTCGCTGAATGGATAGAGGCTGAAGTCCCTAAAGAGTAGGGCACATATTCCAATTGGGTCATGCACTTTGATGGTTCCAAAATGCTGGCGGGCTTAGGGGCGGGCGTTTTCTTATCGTCGCCCACTGGAGACACAGTTTAGTACGTACTACTATAGATAGACTCCAATAATGCAGTCGAATACGAGGCCTTATTGCATGGACTACGGATGGCTGTCTCCATGGGCATACAAAGCCTGGAAGTTTGTTGGGACTCAAACCTCGCAATATATCAAATAAATGGTGATTTTGATGCCAAAGATCTGAAGATGGCGGCTTACCGTCATGCCGTTCTCAAAATGTCGGCTCGGTTCGAGGGGCTCGAGTTTCATCATGTGGCTCGAGAAAGTAACCAAGCGGCGGATATCCTTGCTCGCATCGGCGCCAAGCGCGACCCCATCCAACCTAACATCTTTCAGGAAAGGCTTTTCAAGCCATCCGTGGTGTGGCGAGGGGAGAGCGGCAACACCAGTCCGGATCCGACCATAACCCCAGATTCCAAACACACCGATATTATCGGAGGCTCAACCACCGAAATAACATCGTCGACCCATCTTATCATGGTAGTCATTGCCCCATGGACGGAACCCTTCTTGGCCTACCTTAATAGGCGAGAACTCCCTGAGGATCAAAATGAGGCTCGCCACATTCTTCGGCGTTCGAAAGCCTACAAGGTTCACGACGGAGAACTCTACAAGAAAAGTGCTACCAGAGTACTTCAAAGATGTATCTCCGAGGAAGAGGGGCAGCAGCACTTAGTTGAGTCTGACATTTTGCCAGCTCTTGAGACAGCAGACTATTCTTCTCCATAAGTGCCTGATTATACAATGATCCTTAAATCAGTTGTATCAACTGCTTTAAGTCTCGGGGGTTCCTGGTATATGATTATCAAATCTACAATTACCCGCATATCGTTTAGATGCTGGTCCATCCCGACCAGCTCGGATGTACGCATTAGCTGAGCTGAAGGCATCGAATGCCTCCTTTGAAAAGTCGGAGTCATGGAGAGCGGCCCTCTAACGATGATGATTCATGGCGCTCTCCACTTTAGAGTTTGTGACAGGCATATTATCCGAATCCTCTGGAGAAGGATAGTCCGGCACCACGTCCATGTCAGCACCCATCCTTGGGGCAGGGTCTGGAACCTGACTAGTGGTGGCACGAACGGTAGGATCCCCAGACATAGTCCGATGGACGCTTTTCCTAATAAAATGTGGCAGATGATGTCACGATTTGATGTGGTGTCCAGGAGACATATTTTAAAAAGAAAGCCTTACATCTTTGACGAAGGTTCTGCCGTATTATCGTTTGCCTTTCTCTTCGAAGATGTGCTCGGCGCGGGCACCGCTCTCCTCGGAGATGCTTCTGGTGCGCATTGTGGCGTCAAGCACCTCCCCTTTGGAGCATGAAATAGTGCGGTGGGTGAGGCATAATGAGGAAACTCTTTCAAAGAAGATATCTCTTGATTACTTACGTGTGAGGCAGGAAGGAGGGCAGGATATTCAGCCACGATTGGCACAACTGTGCCATCATAGCTCGCCTGGTAGAATACTCCGTTCTCGAGCTCCACAAATATGTCCGGATCCTCTTCGAATCCAGGATCAAGATCCGGGTTGTGATCCTCGGGCTGTGGGGCGGAATTATGGATCCCCTAGGTAACCCTCCACCATTCCTGTTATAAGTAGATGGGTTAAGGTCCGTTAAAAGTGATTCGGAGAGAAGATTAAGTAAAGTGGTGGGACTTGAACTCACCTAGCTCGGAGGGTTGTACACAGAAAACCCATCTCGGCGTTTAAGACGACCGACCTCCTCTTCCTCCCCTTTGTATAGCTTGGCTAATATTTTGATCAAAGCGGTGGGGGAGTCCAGACCTTTTCGACCACAGCATGAGGCGTCATCCTCCCCATTATAGTGCCACATGGGAAGCCCTCAGTACTAGAGTGGCTGAACCCCCCGCACTACGGAAGTCACCATCACCTCGATTATTGATAATCCGGATTGGGCCAGTGTCTTTATCTTGCCCATCAGTTGGCAGACTTCCATGCTATCTTCCTCCTCGAGGCTCCGAGGACGCCACCTGTGACGCTTCTTTAGTGGAGCATTTGAAAATTTGGGAAGGCCCATTCGAACTGGGTCGGGAAGAGCGACGTCCTCAATATAAAACCATTCTGAGGGCCATTCTTTGGGCGCCTTCTTCGGTGTGCCAGACAGGTATCCGGTCCCAGCTATGCGCCATACTTTGGCACCGCCCACCTAAAATATCGCCCTTCTCGGTTGCGAGGGACAAGGCAGAATAGCTTCCTCCAGAAGTCAAAGTGGGCTTCACAGCCCAGGAAAATCTCGCACAGGACCATAAAACTTGCGATGTGCAGGATAGAGGCCGGCATGATGTTGTGCAGTTGGAGGCCGTAATACTACAAGAGTCCACAGAGGAAAGGGGGGATTGGAAACCCGACGCCTCTCAACAAGTAAGATACAAAGCACACCCGTTCCCCCTAGTTGGATTGGGGAAATTTTATGCCAAGACCTTGCTTGTAAAGGAGGTCAATCCTGCTCGAACGGGGACCAGATCCACAGGGGGAAGGAATCCTTGTGTTTGGAGCTTAGCCAACTGCTCATGGGATACAGAGCATCCACTACAAAAAAAATTCTGTCCTACATATGACACTTCTATGACAATTGTGACAAAACCCGGTATCATCATAGATGCGGTGGGCTCCTACTTCTATGACAAAAAATCATGACAGAAAATGGGCTTTTCGTCCTGGGCGGGCCGGAGACGCAGCTGCATGACATTCGTTGGGCCATCCATGACGGAAAAACCGTGGTAGAAGCAAGGGGGAGGAAAATTTCGGGGAGTTCCCAGTTACAATGGGCGGTCGGGGGCCGAGCGATGCACGCTTCTCTCATACACATACGGGCGTGTGTGCGAGGCGTTGGCTCTAATTGAACTCGAGCGAGGCGTTGGGCTCTAACTGAACCCGAGCGATTGCACTGCAGGCAACGCATTACTGAACTCGAGCAATCGATTGATGGCTGTTAACTGAACCCGATCGAGCGATTCCTTCGCTACTGCTGCTAACTGAAGTCGATCGATGCTGCCTTTGGATGAACTGTGAGCGTTGCGGGGGGGGGGGGGGGGTTGGATGAACAGTTCTTGGTGGGGGTGGATGAACAGGACCCCGTGGTGTTGCCTCTAGATGAACAGGACCCCGATCGATCGATCGGTTGGGGCTGGATGAACAGGACTCCGTGGAGGGCTGGATGAACAGGACCACCCCGTGGAGGGCAGGATGAATAGTAGATGGTGGAGGGCAGGATGAACAGTAGCCCGTGGAGGGGTGGTTGAACAGGAGCCCGTGGAGAGGGCTGGTTGAACAGTAGCCGGTGGAGTACCACACGGTGGAGGCTGGATGAACAGGAGCCCGTGGATGAATAGTCGCAGGTGGAGGCTGGAGGAGGTCGATGGTGGATGAACAATAGCTCATGGAGGCTGGAGGGGGTCGACAGTGGAGATGAACAGTATCCCGTGGAGTCCCGTTTTGTGGTACGCCACACCCCTCCCGATGAACAAGACCCCCGTTTCGACCGTAGCGCTCCAACACAAGTCTGTTTCCTCCGTTTTGCGGTACGCCACACCCCTCCTAATGAACAGGACCCCCGGTTCGACCGTAGGAGGTCCGTTTCCTCCATTTTGTGGTACACCAGACCCCTCCCGATCAACAGGATCCCGTTTCGAACGTGTCTGGTTGAACACAAGGCCGTTTCCTCCGTTCTGCGGTACGCCATGCCTCGTTTCCATCGCCTGTTCTGTCCAAGCCCTCCCGATGAACATGACGCATTCCATTGCCTCCCCATGAACACGACGCATTCCGTTGCCTCCCCATGAACACGAAGACGACGTACTTTCTCCGTTCTGACCCAGCCATGTACACGAGCCCTGGCCGTACGTATGTGCGAGTAGGCGTTCGAGACCCCGCCCGTATGTACACATACGTGGCCGTATTTTGTTTCTTGCACCCAGGCCGCTGTACGTACGTGTACATGCTACGTGCGCGCCTCTACTACGACACGTGCGCGCCTCTACATCCACCAGTATAAATGTACGTACATGTTTGCGACCAGAATGACAACGCTACGTACGCTTCGACCAGGTGGGTCTCGACTGTCAGACACTTCCTTGCGTGCGAAGATGTAGCTGGTGGGTCCTAGCAGTCAGGGGCAAACGTTTTTTTTCGTGAAATACGGTGGCCCGTCTGATGGGTCCCCGCTGTCAGGTGGAGGAATAATTATTTTGCACATAATAAGGAGGCACTTCATTGCTGCGGCCGTGGACCCAGCTGTCAGCCTCTCCACGTACAGTCCACGTCCGATGGAGGCCGTTCCTTGACCATGTTGACCATGCCGCACCGAGAGCACTAGGGCGGTGGAAGACGGCGAGGCCTAGGAAGGGGATGACGCGGAGCCGGGGAAGACGCGGCAGTGGATGCCCACGCGTAGAGGATTACGAGGGTTCACCGGTTCGCTGCGGTGTGAGGCTGCCGTCGCCGCAGAATAACAGGGGGTGTGGGTGAGTGGAGTGGAGGGATGGCCTGGCCAGCGGCGGAGTACTATGGGGGCACTGAGGCCTCCGCGGCAGCACAGCCGGCCACGGGAGGCAGGAGCAGGCGGCACGACCGGCGCTGCTTTGGGCGGCTGGAGCAAGAAGACCAGAGGTTGAAGAAGCACTACAACCGTTCGATGGACATCGTACGGTCACTGGAGCTAGAATCGTGCATATTGACTAAGTTGACAAAGCCCTCCATCCTCGGCAACTTAGTAGGCCCACAAGTCAGCCTCCCACCAAGGTGGGTCCCAGCTAGCAGGGGCTATTCATTTTTTGTCCGTAATAAGAAGGCACTTCCGGTGGGTCCGAGCTGACAGCAGGGGGAACGTTTTTTTTTTGCAAAATACGGTGGCCCGTCGGGTGGGTCCCAGCAGTCAGGGTTAAACTTTTTTTCATGATATACTGGTGGGCGTCGGGTGGGTCCCTGCTGTCAGGTGGAGGAATAATTATTTTCCGTGCAATAAGGAGGCACTTCCTTGCGGCTGCCGTGGACCCAGCTGTCAGCCTCTCCATGTACAGTATTCTTCCGATGGAATTCGGTCATTGACCACATTGACCAGGCCGCGCCGATAGCACCACGGCGGTGGACGACAGTGAGGCCTAGGAAGGGGACGATGCAGAGCCGGGGAAGACGCGGCAGTGGATGCCCATGCGGAGAGGAGTACGAGGGTTCACTGGTTCAGCTGCGCTGCCGTCACCGCAGAATAACAGGGGGTGTGGGTGAGTGGAGTGGAGGGATGGCTTGGCCAGCGGTGGGAGTAGTATGGGGGCGGTGAAGCCTCTGCGGCAACACAGCCGGCCATGGGAGGCAGGAGCAGGCGGCACGACCGGCGCTGCTTTGGGGGGCTGGAGCAAGAAGACCAGAGGTTGAAGAAGCACTATGGTCGTTGGATGGACATCGTACGGTCAGTCGAGCTAGAATCGTGCATATTGACGAAGTTGACAAAGCCCTTTGTCCCCGTCAACTTAGTAGGCCCACTATACTGGGTCCCAGCTAGTAGGGGAGTATTCATTTTTTGTGCGTAATAAGGAGGCACTTTCTTGTGTGCGAAGATATTGCTAGTGGGTCCGAGCTGTCAGCGGCGGTGACATTTTTTTCGCGAAATACTGAGGCCGTTTCGGTGGGTCCCAGATGTCAGGTGGAGGAAATCATTATCTTGCACGTAATAAGGAGGCATTTCCTTGCGTGCGGCCGTGGACCCAAGTGTCAGCCTCTCCACGTACAGTCCACTTCTGATGCATGTCGGTCGTTGACCACGCGGACCACGCCACGCCGAGAGCACCAGGGCGGTGGACGACGACGAGGCCTAGGAAGGGAACGACACAGAGGCAGGGAAGACTCGGCCGTTGTTTTTGTTTCCCACGCGGAGGGGAGTACGACTGTACGAGGGTTTACTGGTTCGTCTTCCATCGCTGGAGAATAACAGCTGGTGTGGGTGAGTAGAGGGATGGCTAGGCCAGCGATGGGAGTAAGGTGGGGCGGTGAGGCCTGCGCGACAGCACAGCCGGACGCAGGAAGGAGGGAGTAGGCAGTCCCGCCAGCGCTTGTTTGAGCGGCTGGAGCAGGAAGAGCAGAGATTGAAGAAGCACGACGGCCGTTGGATGGACATCCAGTTGTATACAGGCCATCTATGGAAAGCCTCAAATTTGTGGAAAACAACATACATCCCATCTGCCATTATTTCAAATAATTTACAGCCCATTTGCTAATTCTTACGGGTTTTTTTGGAGCCCATATTCTTTATGTTAGCATTACAGCCCATATTGTGGCCATGGTTAAAAAATTATACGAAATTTTGCATATGTTGGTGCGGTCTGAACTATTTTTAATCCCGAAATTTCGAGTCACATTCATACTGATTTTAAAAATAAATGTATATCAATATAAAATCTAATAAATTGTCCACGCATAAAAATCAATGCAATTTAAAATCTCGAAATGAAAAAAAGATATTTGAAAATAATTGCCGGTTTGATGTGTTTTAAAAATGTACAACCCATTTCTCATTACTGATAGGCCATTTTCTCGGCCAGCCGAATGAAGCTCTCCTCGTCTTGAAAGATTTGCAGCCCAACAGGCCTGATAAAGCGACTTATTTGACAAATCAGAAAAGAACTGGGCTAGCCATTTTCAAAAAGGAAAAAAAAACTACTGGGCTGGTTTGTGGTAAACATAAAAGAAAAGGCTGTCTAGACAGGCCAGAGTGTCCCGCACAGCCCAGTTGACACCCTGCTTCTGTCTCAAAAACAAATTAGATAAATGCCGCTCCAATTATGGTGATTCATAAAAATGCCACTGCAATTTCCAAACTTTGAAAAATGCCACTCCAATTTTCGCAAACTTTGAAAAACGCCACTGCAGTTTGGAAACTTTGAAAAACGCCACTCCAGACTTTGAAAAATGCCACTAGAAATGGCATGAAATGGTATTTTTCAAAGTTTGGAAATTGCAGTGGCATTTCTCGGATACACTAGATTTGGAGCGGCATTTATCAAATTAACCCAAAACAAAAATAACTGGGCGAGCTGCTGGGTCCCTGGTGTCAGCCGCTCGTTGTGCAATTCTCTCGTTTATTGACTACGTTGACAATAGCATGGGACCCAGATGTCAGAAATCCACGAGGAGGAGCCGTTTTTTTATTGGCTTGAAATAGGAGGCACTTTCTTGCGTACTGCCATGACCTTGGTGGGTCCCTGCTGTCATCCTCTCCATGTACAATCATCTCCTGATTGTGTACGCATCAACTTGCTAAGCCCACAAGTCAGCCTCTAAACCGTGGAGGACAAATACAACCCATTTAAAAAAATAACAGCCCATTCCATACGTTCAAACGGAAAGTTCAACATTCAGTGCAAAGTAACAGGTCTGATCCACATATAGAGTATTGAACCTCCACGTTGACAACCATCATAGCCAAGTTAACTATCTACTCCCACTAACACTCTAGTAGCGTAAAGTACTAACTTACTCTTAGCTAACTAGACGATGCCGGCCGCCATCTACTGTCCATGCTAAATGCCGGCACCGGTGTCCTCCGCCTCACCTCGGACTTGCCAAAGGTGCGATAGGGCGCGTTGCTCGCACGCGTTGGCCCTTTCCATGCCGGTGTGGTCCACCGAAGCTTCGGCTTCCAAGTGGGAAACCCACTTGAGGAGGTGGTAGTAAAAAGCAGCGTCGGGAACGCGTGCGTGCCCGACTTCCTCCAGGGCTATTTGCCAGGCGCCGGCCTCCACATAGTCGGCCCAGTTGTGGGCGCTCTGCTCGCAAATCAGAGCGTCGGTGCGCTGCTGCTCCATGTCCCGCTGGCTGTGCAAATCGGCGATAAGCTGCTCCTCCGCCAGGCGGTCGCGCCAAAACAACTCCTGCTGATCCGCCATGCGGTCGCGCTCCAACAACTCCTCGATCTCCGCATTGCCATCTAAAGAGAGATAGAATGCTTCCTCCCTCCGTCTGCCTTCCGGTGAAAACCCGAACACTAGTTCCGGCGGTGACCGCCTCCGGCGTCGCCTACCACGGACGGGCGGGGGCATGGCGGACGTGGCAAGCAACATCGGGCCAGTGGGGGCGTATGAGTATATGGCGAGTTGGGTCACGGTGGCACCTGAGAACGCCGGGAAATAGTACTTACAGGCAGAAGGTAGCGCGAAGGTCATCGGAATTCAATGCATAATGGCTTAGCGCGCCAGCTTGCCGTGGAAAACAAGAGAAACTGAAATTATGACTGTGCCGTCCCATCCCGTCTAGGTCGCATGCCGGCATGGTGGTCAAACGAGTGCACTCGAATCATCTCCCCCCTTGTCAATAAAGATTCCACGGATTTAAAGCATATCTTTTTTCGCATCAGTTAGCTGCCTTAATTACGACCGGCTGCATGCAGGCACTCAGAATCGCTCGTAGGCAGTACGCGAAGTAGCGTGCAACGAGTCGTAGCCGAGGGCACGCATGCAACCACTTAAATTGCTGGAATTAATTAGGCTTAAACTTCTGCATGCCGTTAATTATTGCCACGCCTTGGTCTTGCTGCTTTGCTCACGGGACTAATAAATCCCGGACGGAGGGAGTACCTTGGTTGGTGAGAGTTTTGAATTAAGCCCTGCAAACCAGAAAGGAGGTACTAGTACATGTGTGATCCTCTATTTATTCGTGTAGGATCGAGTAGGTCGTTTCTTGAATTGAGCCCTGCAAACCGGAAAGGAGGTAGTACGTGCGTGTTCCGCTATTTATCCGTGTAGGATCGATAGTGTAGCTTGTCAGTTTCTTCAGAGGTAGGCATTTTTATCCGTGTAGGATCGATAGTGTAGCCTGTCAGTTTCTTCAGAGGAAGGCATTTTTATTCAAAAACTGCCACTTCGCATCTTGCGTCGCAAATAAAACAGCTAGGAGCGCATTTGTAGGCTAGCTAGTGATCGATCAGTAACTTGTAAACACTGAGCGAATAGAAATAAGTAACTGTTAATGCATCTCAATGATTCATAGATCATATACAAATATGTAGCTCCAAAAGCAAAGATCAGCCACTTTGGATCTCGCGTCGCAAGTAAAACTAACTAGTACGATTCCCATACATAAGATCAATATGGTAATGCATCTCAATGATTCACAGATCATATACAAATATTTAGCTCCAAAAGCAGAGATCTAGAAAAAACATCTGTTCTTCCTACTAACATGGATGCTTCTCTTGGCCAACATTCAGTACGGACTGAAAGACAAATTTGTTTGTGAAGTCTACAATTCCTCTTGCAAACGTAAGTGGTTTCAGCAACAGCTGGAACCATGAGAATGAACCACACATGATGGAGGAACATCCATTGCAATATGATTTGGTCTTCTCTCGATCACACCGCGAGACTATTTTCGGAATACAAACTTTAACTTAGGCAAAATGATGCCCATTGTATAATCAGACCAAAGCAATGAAGCACCTAGTGTTGGCCAATAAATAGTACAATACTACTTTTCTACAGTCCATGAAGTGACTATCCAATCTTTCTGTGTCTATTTTCAAATGGCACTGCATGTAGTGACTATACTATTCTCTTGTGCAGTTCAACCAAAATTGCGGACACTTTGTTTGTTTGCCAAATAGCAATGGGCAGACATCTCTATCTGCACAAATATCAAGTAGCTAGTAAACATATACCACACATTGTATTTTCGGTTTAAACATGTCTCTTCTGCTTAGCATCTGTCATGTTCTACACTAGGCAGTCTGATCCAGTAATGTTTTTCCCTGGACAATTTCATACTGAATTGATTTGCTAGTTCAGAGCAGAAATATAGCGCCGATTCTTCATCAGACCAAGGATATCCATGTTCGTAGTGATGGAAGAGGTGAAATCAATACAACCGAAATTGAGCATCCAATCATTGAATCTTGTCCTGCACCTCCAATGTAGGTCCACCCTGCCAATAAATTCACATGCAAACCACTAGTATTACTATCTAATGACAGTACAAAAAGAGTAGCAAGATAGTAGCAAACCATGTACCTTCATAATGAACAGCTCATAGTGCCACCAATTGGATATAAAGGTTTGGAAAAAAACATGCTCCTAATGTTGAACCAGTTGGACTTTTTGTGCAGTTCCACTAAAATCAAGTATCCCTATTTGCATAGATATTGAAAGTGTGATTACTCTAAAAGTGGCAGTAGTTGAAGCATAGACTCACAAATATAAGCATTCCAATTTCATAATGGGAAAAGGTAGCAAGACTGTCTCTAACCACCTGTTTGAAGGAATAAATGAAGCAACAACGGCTGATGTCAGGAAGGCATACATAGTTTTTTCTGAAAAACTGAGCCATTCCTCACCTTTCCTCTTCTGTTAAGCCAATTTTGTGCAGTTCTACTAAAATAAAATGCCATCACCGCCTTGACAATTCAGTGACACTGTACAAATGGAAATGACTTAACATTACATCATGATGTCAGGTATGTAGTTGACAGGCATTAGAGACAAACATACAGACCTCCTCCGATAACATAATGAACATTAATTTTAACAAAGGTGTGACTAGCTTTACCGGGATAATTTGAGTGAACTCTACACCCTTTGATCCTTAATATAAGACGTTTTCGTGGTTCAATTTAAAGTACCCAAATGTCTAGTATTTAGAAAAACAGGCAGTAGTTTTCTTGAGCACATATTTGGGAAAGTTTGCCACACATTATTTATGTCCATACGCTAATGCAACACCATTCGAATACTACAAATATACACTAATTCGGTGGCTAGTGCAATAGTAGAGTAGTTAGTTTATTACAGGGTACAGTACAATGGTTTTACTGAACAGATTTCAATAAACTCTAGCACTGGAAGGTTTGTATAAGAATTAACAATACAAAATGTAAAGGTAACAAGTTTCAGCATTGGTATACTAGCTCTGCATGAGCATTAAACCAAATACAAAAGTCTGAAGGTAACTAGCATTATTAACTAATGACAGTATAAAAAAATTGCAAACCATGTACCTCCAAGGTAAATATCATTTCGAACTTGGGGGGACCTTAAAAATTGCTATCCCAATCTTGATAATTGATCAAACATAGAAACTTGATCGAACGAATCAAGAGAACAGCCGGAGGAGGAAGTGCCCACTCTTGACCTTTCCTCTTGTCTTCATAATTGTCTGTGCAGTTTAACCAAAATAAAATGACATCAGTGCCTTGGCATTTTGTTGACACCGTACAAAAAAAATTAACTTATCTCATGAAAGTGAGGTATGTAATCTATAAGCATTAAGAGTGCAAAAATCTGAAGGTAGTAGCAAGTTTCATCATTGGTATACTGGCTGTGCAACAACATTAGAATGCCTTAGCTGAAAAATCTTTAATACATCCACAATCAACAGCTAACCCTGAAATAATCCGGTGACATTAAATGACATTGCTTAAATTTATCGGTGGCATTAGACTGAGAGCGGCATTAGTTAAATGTGGCATCACTTTAGCAGTAGCATTGCTTGACTTGACTGCTGGTGTTATACTACCAGCAAAAAAAGTGGCAATAAGAGGATGGGAGGCCCATTCGAACAGTGGGCGCACTAGTACGATGTACCTCCATGGACGCAGAGTGGTGAGGGAGGTATGGTTGCCCAGAGCAACAAATATCCAGGCAGCATATGTGGATTATGTCCCATTTTTGCTCTCTTTAGCCACCTTTTTCCTATGCGAGAACAACAAACTGATCGACCTGGTCATTCTCTATTGCGTTGTCATGCCTTTCTACCCTTCTTCAACCAAGAGACATGAGACTCGTTCCTTAGCTACTGATTTTCCCCTTTTCAACCTACATGCGGGTTCGATGCCTACTCTCTTGGACAGTACAGTCTCCCTTTCCTTATTCAACCCAGACATGGATTAGTCTGCATGAAGTAGGGTTTCCTTTAATAGTGCAAATTATGGTTTTCGTCCGCGTGGCCAGCAGAGCAGAGGATAGCAAATTGGGAAGATGGTGGAGTGGAAAAAGATCCACATGCAACGACGTGGCAGATGGGGCAATAGAACAAGGTTATGGTTCGAAAAGAGGTAGCATACCTGAGGGTCGGCGGGAAGTGGCTTTGCTCATGGTCGTCGTCCTCCGCACACACTACAGCAGCGAGCTTGGGGACGGAGGCCATCCCACACGGGCGCTAGGTCTGAGAGGATGGCCTTGTCGTTAGTGCGTGACCTCGCTCGCCGACGATGAGTGCGTCAACGTTGCACGTCCTTTTCTTCCCCGGCGGATATGTGACCACCGGTGAGGAGGGAGAGAGGGGCCGTCTTTTTTAGATCTGGAGAGAGGGCGGTAGTGTGAGAAGCAAGTGGGAAGCCCTTAGAAAGAAAGCGCTCAAGCTCCAGCCTATATATCTTTTTTATACTACTACTACTGCAGGTGGAGTAGTGGTAGAGTAGTTTATATTTTCTCTACGTACAGTACCAGTTAGTCGTGCTTCAAAACTGATCGGCACACCATTAAAAAAATAAAGGTCGATAACTAATGCGGCACCTCGGGCCAACGCGGCCAGATCGCATTTTGCACGAGAAATTACACACCATGTTTCGTTGACATGTGGTCCCGTTCCAACATATTAGTGAGACAACGGCGAGTAGTAGGAGTCTTTCCGAACGGACGTGTAGGCCGGGGTGCCTCTTCAAGAACCATGGCAAACTCGCAACCGTCCACCGACTCTTCGCCTTTCCCTCTCGATTTGGAACTGTTGTCGCACGCTCTTCCTCTCCCTCCTCCATTTTCCTTCAGCCCTTCACCCTTTCTTCTGCCATTGTTCGATCGTCTTCTCCATGGAGGGAACAGGCCGGAAACAACCCCGTTATTCTTGCCCCGATCTAAAAGATGACGTGGTGGAGGAACTCATTGATCGGTGCGACATCATCACCTCGGCTAGCATGGCAGGTTCGTTCAAGCCCATTCTCGACTCAACTAATAACATCATTACAAAGAACCCAAGAGTCAAGGAGCGGTTTGATCTCCCCTGTCTTCTTCGTCGTGACCCTGATGATGACTGGCGTCGGCACGACGGAGGCCTCTCCCTGTGCAAGTTGATGCCGCTTGATAATGATACGTATGATGTTAAGATGCCATCGCTTGAGGGCAAGGCTAGGGCGGGCGCAAATGGAGATTGGGTTGTTTACATTGGGTCCAACTGCGAGTGGGAACTTGTGAATGTGTACACTCGTCACCGGGTTCCACTTCCAAAAATCTCAGCACACTGCCCAGAGGTTGAGCACACCGGTAATGTACGCATGTTCAAATACGATCATGGTGACTGTATTCTACGGAAGATAGCAATTTGTCAAGTTCCCAACAGCTCTTGGAATTACAACAACTATGATGTTGTTGCTATCTTCGACAAGCTTGTTGCCGTCCTTGATGGTTTCACTCGATGGATATTGCTCAAAAATCAGTTTCTGTACACGGATGAGTAATGCGATGTAATTTAATACGAGGGCCTTGTGTTTGCTGCCACCACTCGTGGAACTATTTTTGCATGGCATCCTCATAGTTTCGGTACATTTGTCTTCCACCGTAATTATAATTGTTTCATCCACATGCATGCGGGTTAGCAAGTTTCCCTTTACTAATTAACCTTCTTCTTGTGTTTCCAAGGTCCTCTGAACATCCCACCACCTATACTTGAAAAATTTATAACCAAGGGGGAGATGACGATGGTGATGATCACGAGCATGAGGACGAGCAGCGCCCATATACTCTGTGGCGCCTGGCAACTAATTCCGATGGATCACCTCTTCTTGTGTGTATACAGCCCACTGATGATGATACTGCTAAGGAAGCAGGTGTCTCCCATGGTCGCACTCTCCGGACCTCTTCCAACACCCGTTGCATGGTATTCGGGATGGATACTAGTGTGCTAGCGCCAACTCCTTCTCCCTGGTACAGAATTGATAGTCTTGGAGAAAACTAGCTCTTCCTTGGACAAAACTATCCGATGATGGTGAAAGGCGATCCAACTACTATTGACACATTTATGAGAAGCAACTGTGTCTATACCTCGGACATTTGTGTGGTTCCCTACCCTAGTAGGGATATAGTAGGCAGCTTCAGCCTGGATGATCAGTCCTGCGTTGGTTTCCAGATCGACAATCGATGGCCCATCCCAGAGAATCACTTGTGGTTCAAAGCAAGCGTTTCCAACTACAAGGAATGGTTGAGTTGAAGTTCATTTCATTGCTTGTTAATTGTTGTGTGGTGAAAACTTTAGTATTTATAATGTATCCTCATTGTCGATGTGGGTTGATGACCTGTTGTATGTACTAAAATGATATGCCTGTGATAAACTTACTAAATTTATGAACGGCTTTCGAGTCGCTTCTCTAAATTTGTACTAGCTTCACATGCTTCGCGCATCGGGCGGGTGTTTTTACTGTAGCCATATGTTAATGTGTTCGTTGTACGTAACCAGCACCTCGAATCCTCGATACTAGTATACTATATACTAGTAGGAGTAAGTAGTAGGAGTAGTAGGGTGGCATGGGCCAGAACAAGCATTCACGTCCAGGAGTAAGGCACACGCCACCACCACGACATCCATCTGACACCATATTATTTCTTGGAGTCCGGGCTAGAGCAATCTCTTCAACCTCGTCGTTTCTCTAACTTCAGCCATCGTGCGGCGGGCGAGGTGGGGGTTTGCCGATAGTCAGTTTCCTTAACTACAGTCCCACTTGTAAGGCCAACTCCAATGCATGACCCCAAACGCACCTCCGCTTTGCACGAACTCCAACGATAATTTTGACTAGAAAAGCAAGACCAAAGGAAACAAGAACCACAAGAATACATTTTACTACTCCTGTAAGTTGGATTAGTGCCTTCTCGATGCATTCATTGTTGATCCGCGGAGGCTCGATCTTGCGTGCTTCTTTCTTCTTCGAGTGTAAAGAAGTAGATGTTGCTTCCTCGCATCTAGTCTCATGTCTAGCCTCTATTCTAGTAGGAGTATCAACAAGTGCACTAATCTCATCTCTAGCCTCTGTGCTAGCTAAAAGTGATAGAACATCTACTAAATTGCGCTCTATCAATATATGGATGTACTCTTCTTCCCAATACAAAAAATTGCATCCATTCTACTCCCTCCGTTGCACAATAAATGCCTTCTATTTGTCAAAATATATATGTATCTAGACATGTCTTAGTATATAGGTACATCCATTTTTGGACAAATGGAAGTCAAGTATTTTGGAACGGAGGGAGTACACAATAAAAAATTTAAGTTAGCACAACTAGTCTAATCCGAGAGAAGAACCGAAGATTTGGTCGGGTTCTTCCTCCTTTTGCCGACACGTGGGACATCTAGCATCCAGGTCGTGTCATGAAAGAAAATAGAGTGGTAGTTGAAGCCACGAGATGTGCATCTTGGGTTAAACTGTAAATAGAATCTTACTACTCTTGAGTGGCTCCAAAAGCGGCCACCGAAGATCTTTATTGGATTTGTTTTTCATCACCAGCGCGTCGAGGTGAAAGATGTGCAGGTTCAGTGGGTCCTCTTGCATTTTCACTGACATGTGGGGCCACATGTGAGCAAACAGACGATGGGATCCGCGCGTCCGCTGGTTGGCTGAGAAGAGAGATAGAGGAGGGCTGAGCACGGACTATAGGAAATTTGTTCTACGTACCTCGATATAGGCTCGATATAGTGGGGTGGCATGGGCCATAACTAGCATTCACGTCTAGCAGTACGGCACACGCCACCCACACGAGTCCCATCCGTTACCAATTTTCTTGGAGTCCGTGCCACAACCATCTCTTCTCCCTCCTGTTTTCTCAGCCATCACGCGGTGGGCGTGGTGGGGGTTTGCCGATAGTCGGTTTGCTCAACTGCGGTCCCACTTGTAAGTGAAAATGCAACACCACACGCATTCCCGCTTAAGCGCCGTGCCGGACCAACCGTGTGGGGGTGCGACACGAACACGGCAGGCTTTTCCTTTTGAACTCGTAACTTGTAAAATTTGGTTCTGCTCCATGGCGCGACCGATAGATAGAAAATAACGATTTTGCCTAGAGTAATGAGAAGTTTGGTTCTGGCGCCGTTCATGCATGGAGTACGTACGAAAATTATGAATTTGATGCGAAAGGTAAGATAATTACTGTAGTATCATATACTACTACATGGATTTGATGGAAAGATAAAAATACATATGGATCCATCAACGTTCAACGACATCCTCACGCCCTAGTGCGTTGGGTCACCAACCGACGTGTTAGGAGCAGCGGCGTTGGCGGCGAGCTCAACGTGCTTCTGAACAGTGTCGTCCAAGGTTGCCCTGCGCTCCAAGAAGGCCAGTGTCCTATCGTCCTCCTCTTGCATGTAGTAGTCCTTGTGGACTATTTGCGCATAGACATGGGTGATTATGTCGATGATGTCTTGCTGCGCCAGGCGCTGCGCGGCGAGCGCGACCTCGAGGTGGACATTCTCCGGCGCGACGGCAGGCAGTCGCAGGGCCACTAGTGCGTCGAAGAGGTTGTTACCATAGTGCCTGTTGAGGGTGGCGGGCATCGCAGAGCCTGGGCGCGTTGGCTGGAGGCTTACGTCAAAGTCATCCGCAAGCTTCTTGACGACGGTGAACTTGTCGAGGAAACCGACGAGGACCTCGTCGAACAAGGAGACGAAGTTGTCGTCCAAGCGGCCCCTCGCCCTGGCAGCCTCAAGCAGTACTACCTGAGACGTTACTCGGGGCCGGTCCGCAGGCCAGCATCGTGGACCATCTGGCACACCCGGCTGATGCTCGCGCTCATAGCCTCCATGGGTCTAGCGTAGCTTCTAGTCAACTAATCTTGCGATTCTAGTGATCACTTACCCCTTGGTTAGCGTGCGTAGGTGCGTAGGATTTTGTACTACTCCTCGGCCCTCTACTGCACTTGCCTTTGGCTGTATGATAGGTGGGCCAGCCACCACCTGGGGCCACGTGTCATTCACCCAAAGGCAGTTGCCGTAAGTCAATGAAACTGCGTCCCCCTCCGTGCCGGTGCAGTATAGTCATCTCACCGGACCTCTAGTTGGGGCCAAACGAGAGAAGTTTGATGTTTACTGGTTTATTGGTCCCCTTTGAATTTTGTGCCAAGTTTTGACCTTTGATTTAACTAATAAAATGTTAATGCATGTAAACAAAAATGTTGTGTAAGTCACCTTACGAAAACCAAATAATCCCAAAATACTTTGGCACGGTGCATTAACTTCCTCCTTGTTTCTTATTTTGTGATATATCAACCAATGAGAGATGTGGGTCGTGCATGCTTTCAATGACTTGAGACTACCAAACATGACATGCAGTGTTTAGTTCATTGCATGTAATCCTATTAGTACTCTAGTTAGGAGTAGCAAAAAAATTAAGTTCTCTCGCCGATAGGAATAAAACACCTTGTATTTATTTACAGAGGGAGTAGTACATTTTTGGTGACATGCATTACTAGATATTGCTAGTCAAATACTAAAATCCAGATGGACGTGGTAGTACTCCTAAATCCAGACGGTGGTGCAGTAGTACTAGTAGTAGTACTACCAATGTAGGAGTAGTAGTAAGAGTACTAGCACTGTACTATCCGTTGGTCAAATTATTACGTGCTACTCCTCACAGTGAAGTGATAAGACCCTGCGCCGGAGATGACACCTGAGTATCGGCGCCGTGTTCGGCATACCATAGTCAGCCTCACCGTCTGCAGTCACTATAATCATGGCTGTAGAGCTAGCCTGCTTACAACTAGCCCTGTTTGACATAATCCCGTGCGTAGATGCCCGTGCATTGCACGGAACACCAAGATTGGGGGTGGACGGCTCCGGCAGCGGCCATTACGCCAGATTTTTCCACAGCCTTCTACTCCTAGATGTGGTGGGGAGGAGATGAGGCTGATTGTGAGAGACAAGGAGTTGTTTGTAAATAGGGAACACGTGCGGGCATCTTTTTTGCAAAAATGGAGAAGCTTGGTTTGTATGCGTCAGATCAAGATCTGACGGTTATTGCTGAAAGATGGGAGGCACAATATCATCACCAACTCAGGACCTGTTTGATTCACAGGATTTTGAAAACGCAGGAATAGGACACGGCAATATTACAAGTTTCAAACTGATATTACAAATGTTAGGAGTAATGCTGCACCAACAAAGAGGGAATTACTAGGAAGTTTACGTAAGAACTTTCATTACTTTAGGTGGATGCAGCATTATCGTACAAACTAAAATCCATCTCCCTGACAAGTCACTAATGGGAAAATAAGTTTTCGAGTCTTTGGCCACTTGATGTTTGAAAAACAAATTCAGCTTCTGCGGAGACTTTGTCATTTAGGCTTAGACGCTTGCGGTGATCAGCACGCCATTCATTGTTCCACCAGAGAACGCCAAACGTCATTACCTTGAGCACACTTGCCTCCAGAACAAAGAACCAGGCCAATTTAATCTCAGATGTGCTGCCTCAGTAGTCGATCAAATCAATTTCTGTAAGATGGAGA
Organism: Triticum monococcum; assembly: GCA_034509565.1. Classification (NCBI taxonomy): domain Eukaryota; kingdom Viridiplantae; phylum Streptophyta; class Magnoliopsida; order Poales; family Poaceae; genus Triticum; species Triticum monococcum. Next base: position 207,862,395 of record CM067847.1, on the reverse strand, counting down.
TCAAGGCATTCGATGAGATTGTTATAGTGCAACTCATTTTTCACTTTGGGTCTTTTTTTATCTGCAAAAGAAGAGAACATATTAGAGAAGCTGGCTGCATAAGATTGCCGTGTCATCAAGAGGTACCAATATCATTCGCTCATACGATAGGGTTGGCTGGCTAGTGATATTTTTTCACTCTCTCTCTCGCTCTCTCTCTCTCTCTCTCTCTCTCTCTCTGTTTCCTCTCATTTAACTAGGAGCACGTGAAGAGCTTGGGCATTTGTTGCCTTCCACTATGTGGCTGATGCCATATTTCGCAAAGTATGCCACATAACACGCATCGATGTTAAATCAAAAGATTTTGGCACTGCTCTCGCGATGTGAGAGAGTTGGCACCACTGTGCACACAGACCCACATGTATAAACGAATCAATCAAACCAACTACATCCAGCCACTCACTCTGCCAAACAAGTGTTTTTTTATTGCCTCAGTCCTCTCTCTCCCATGCAGTGTTTTTCAATTGTGTGAGTTAATTTGGCACCGGAGCAAAGTAGGTGATCCAGATTGGGACACCAGGTGAGCAATGGAGGGGCATCGATGCCAAATGCATCACAAATGAATTTGGCACATGTTTTGGCCTACATATCCCACTTTTGTAATACTACCTCGTATTTAGTATAAAATTTTGACCATAGATTTACCTAAGAAAATGCCAATGCATGTCTCTAAAAATTACACCATTTGAAATTATGTTCAAATACGAATCCAATGATATAGTTCTTAGTGACATGCATTAACAGTTTTTCAGTTAAATCTATGGTCAAAATTTGATACTACAAAATTGGAAGAGTAAACCAGGAGAATTTGGCAGACGAGTACACGAACGCAGTCAATTTTGGCGCGTCAATGACCCTGATTTTTGTTGGACCTTCTAGATCCGATACAAGCAATCTCTCAATGAAAGGCGCATTCTCAATGACCATAACGTGGAACAGCTGGAGTGATCTCTTCCCAATTGATGTCTTGTTGCGGGGCCAGCAAGACACATAAATCCATCAGAGATTCGTCGAGGCGATGTGGAGGCTAATGAACCCGTGGATCTTCTCAAGATGAAGGTACTCGAGCGCAGTACAGCTGTAGACCAGGTGCTCCATAGCCTTCTTCGAGATGACAATGTCAAAGAGGTCGAGCTGCTTGAGTTGAGGGAGAAGAAGAGCGGGCGCAGCATTAATCTGGGGAAGATAGCAGGAGCTGAAGCTGGCGTGGCGCAGCGTTGGTGTGAGGCGGAGCGTGGATGGCGGCAGAGAGTGACATCGTCCAGCTTCAAAGCTGAGCTCCTCGAGCTGATCTATGGCGGGGGATAAGAACCACACGTCGAACTTGGGTCGGACCTTGCAGTTGGTACTAAACATGCGGATGTCAAGGCGTTTGGCTGGCCCAGGGTGCGATGAAAGGATCTTGGAGACTGCGGCCATGCGTTTGCAATCCCCGTCGCAGAGGTAGCTGTCGACGGTGAGGTTGAGGGGGACGCAGCGCTGGAGGGGGCGCCACCGCCGGGAGAGCAGGGCGGTCCGCACGGCAGATTTGGTGGGGAGGAGGCCGATGATGACGAGCAGCGTGTCGTCGAGGAGGCTGCTGATGAAGTCTAGGCTCGCCGGATGCGGTTTTGGCTCGAACCGCCTCCGCTTGTTGGCTGCCTCGCCGTCCATCTCAACCGGTGGCGACGCTGGTGTACACGTGTGCTGGTGTGTGTTGTGTGTTGGGTGTGCGCGAGTGCGTCCTTCTGTGCACGCCTCCACGCAGTGGTGAATTGTGTGCGAGTGTGTCCTTCGCGCGCAAGAAGTTTGTCCTCAATGCGCCCTCAATTTACTAGTGTGCGGGGTGCTACCCCGAGTGGTTTCAACTTTGTTTACTTCACCGCGTGTCAGATGGGCCTCTAGTTTACTTATTTTCACCCACTGCCACATGGGCCAGCACACGAAGATACAGAACACGAGCTGACAAGGCAGCATGAGGATTGGTTGACCGGTCAACTAAACAATATACGGAGCTATACGCTGACACAGTGAGCGTATAATCCGTCGGTATAGAGAGGTCGAGTGAGAGGGGAGGCCCATGAGAGATAGTAGAGAGAGAGAAAGAGCTACTCCCTCCATTCGATAATGTAGTTCCAAAAATTTTTTAAGTCAAACTTTTGAAACTTTGACCAAGTTTATAAAGAAATTACTTATATCTACAATACCAAAGATAAATGATAGTATGAAGTAAGTACATGTTGTGATGAATCTAATGATCATTCCAGATGTAAATGTTTTTCTCCACATATACCTGGTCAAACGTTTCTGAGGTTTGACTTTTCAAAACATCCATATGCTTATGGACGTGACAGAGTCCCTAACAAGAGAGAGAGAGAGAGAGAGAGAGAGAGAGAGAAAAGTGTGTGTGCGTGTGTGAAAGAGACATGGACAACACACGATAAAAGTGAGAAAAAGCGTGCGTGTCTTATGCAAACATATCACACATGCATCTTCGACAAACGGAGGCAAGGTGAGGAGATAGTGTGTGGTTGTTTGGCACCGAGAGAGCAAGACCCCTAGCTCGTGGCCAAGAGGGGTCTGACAAATAAGGGAGAGAGGTCGAGATAGACGTACGGAGAAAATGCAGACATGGGGAGGAGAGAGTGTATGTTTGTCGTAGAGAGATCCCCTAGAAATCGTGATGGGACTACATGTGTGGGAGATCGAGTGACAAGGTGTGTGCGCGATAGAAGATGCCCCGAGAGATATCGAGATAGATGTATGGATGGAAGGAGACAATACGTGTGTTCTTGTTGGCTAGTAAGGGATAATCATACTTAGGAGGGGGGGAGTGCTTGCGCCTATGATGGATTGAGGGATTATGGTACTTAGGGGGGTGCGTGTCACATGGAGAGAGAACAAGGGCGGAGAGTGTTGGATGGGTCTATATGTATAGCGCGAGTGAGACATGTGTATGTGTGAACCAGGGAGATATAAGGCCAGTTTGGCTTGTGTCCTGAGCATCTTTTGCCTGGCCTGGGGTTGTGGCTGGATTTCATGCACGCTTGTTTGGTTGCTACCCTGTGAAAAAGAAAGCCCGCCTGGCATGTGTTCCCTTGTACTTTAATTAGCTTGGCTAAACTCCAGACACTGCAAGTAACCTGGCCTAGGCAACCGATTTCGAATGTCTGGTCGTGCCTTCTCATGTGGCCACGAGGCTAACAGCAACATGGATGGATATTAGCATTAAATAATTGATGCATGGATTGATTGATGGGACACTGATGCTTTGCCTGGCCCGGGCATGAACCAAACGCTTCAGCACCACACAAGCCTGGCCAGGCAGATATATTTTACATCTCACGTCCACACCAGGCAGTACCGGCCATCAAGGCATGAGGGTCAGGTCACAAAACAAACTGACCAATAAAGTTTGAGAGAGATTGAGGAGCCCCGATAAGGCTGAGTGGTGCGTCAGATAGCTGAGAGGGGGAAAGAGATATTCCATCCGCTCTATAATGCAGTGCATGTAAAATTTTTAGAAGTCAAACTTTGGAAACTTTGATCAAGTTTACGCAAATGTTATTTATATCTACAATACCAAAGATACATCATACAAAACTACATCTCATGGTGAATCTAATGGTATATGTTTGCCGTACTAGATGTAATTCTTTTTCTCCACGTACATGGTCAAACTTTGTGATGTTTGACTTTTCAATAAATCTATATGCTATGGATCGAGGAGAGTGGCTCAGTCGAGACAGATCAAGTGTGTGTGAAGGAGAATGAATAAGTGTGCAAAAAGAGTATGTGTGTGAAAGAGAAACTGACAACAAACGATAAATTAGAGAGAGTGTGTGTTTTTTCGTTTCTTATGCGAACATATCACGCATGCATCTCCGAGATGGAAAAGCGAGGCGAGGAGATACACGAAGATAGCTAGTGTGTGATTGTTTGCAACGGAGAGAGACACCCCTGTAGCACATGTCCAATAGAGGTGTGGCCAACAAGGAACAAAGGTCGAGAGGGACACATGGATGGCATGGACACATGGGGCGGGAGAGAGGGTGTGTTTATGATAGAGAGATCCCGTCGAGATCGTGAGGGGACAATATGGGTGGGAGATCGAGGGAGTGTGTGCGCAATAGAAAGATGCCCCGAGAGAAATCGAGATAGACCATGCACATGTTTGTGATGGAGACTAAGATTAGCCAGTCATATACATATAGGGGGGCCTGCGTGTGTCTACAATTGAGTGAGAGACCATCATACTTGGCTAGCTGGGCATGAGATTGTGTGTGTGCGTGTTGGCGTTCTGGGAACGGGGGTGCCCAGACATGCCTGCCTGCGGCCTATGGCGTGGCTCAAAGGGGGGCCCAGCACGGCCCATCTTCATCAACACAGACCCAAGACCCTCGCGAGGGGCCAAGCCTCGCGGGGCGGATGACATGGAGCTTCCTCAGGCACGGCCTCATCAGGCTGGCTCGCGAGGAGGCGGAGAGATCAAGGCGGGGTACCTCACGAGGTGCCCATGACGCAAGCCATGACGACCAAGGGTGCCAGGCGGGCGCCAGCCCGCGTAGTGTCCTCCTTTCCTCTTTGGTGCAAAGGGAGCAAGCGCAGGCGAGAGCATCAAGCAAAGGCACCCGTTTCGGTGCAACGAGACCAAGACCAGTCCAACGGCAGGGAGGAAGTCATTGTGGAGCCCAAGCCAGTGTCACCACCAGAGCCTTTGGCAGGCGAGGACCAACTTTAGTCAGGATAAGTGTACCAGATGTTCCCCTTCAAAATGGCCAATTGTTGGTGCCCTTCCCGCTCCATATTTCGGAAGAGGCCCAGGGCCTTTGCCTATAAATAGGACTAGCCACCCACAGGGTAGGGGGATCGAAATGGAAATCGGAGAGAGAATCGAGAAGAGAGAGAGAGAGAGAGAGAGAGAGAGAGAGAGAGAGAGAGAAGGGTGACTGAACTCCTCCTATCAGTTCATCCCCTCAGCCAAGAACAGACCTTTGCGAGGCTGTTCTGCCTTGTATTGCTCATCATCATCAGCCGAAGAGGCAATCCACCTCACCACACACTGGAGTAGGGTATTACACCACAACGGTGGCCCGAACCAGTATAAACCCTGTGTCTCTTGTGCTGTTCTTTCCATAGCTTAGATCTTAGCGAGGCGGAGGGGTGTAGGTAGGTACAAGGCGAAATCTCCGTGTGCACCATAGTGTTCGAACCTCAAGGGTCTGCCGGAACCCGAAATCCGACATTTGGCGCAACAGGTAGGGGTGCGCTGGAATTCGTCTTCCACCACCCCGTTCCCCTCCGACCATCGCGTCCATGTCTGACGCTCGTCGGGCCCGCGCCGAGCGCCGGGCCGCTCTCGCTTCCCGCGTCACCCAGACGGCTCCTGTCGGCGGGCGTCCTCGCCGTTCCCCGTCACCTGCCGTCAACGCCGCCACCGGCCCGGCGGGGAACAAGAAGCAAGCGTCGTCTCAGCATCCGTCCGTGCGGCAAGACGGCCGCACCGCTAGTCCCTCGCTCACCCCAGCTGGTTCTTCGTCCCGTGCACTCCGCGCACCCAAGGAGGCTCGAGCTGCGCTCATTGCGGCAAACAAGCTCCTGCGCTACCGTCCCGTCAATGACGTCTATGAAGAATTGCTCGACTGCATCACCGAGCTTGTCCGCGCCACAGGGGGCTCTCCTGCGCCGTCCGTTCCGCTGCACCGCACCCCGCCTCGTGCGGGCGACGAAGCTCCGGGGGCGCCCCAGCCGCCTCCTCCTCAAGAAGGCGCTGTGGCTCCAAGGCGCGTGGCCCCTGGGCGGAACCCGCTCCATCAGGTGCCAGCGCGGCAAGAGCAGAGCTACCAAGAAGTCCCTTGCCTGCAAGAAGCTGCCCGGGCGCTCCCTGCTCCAGCACGTCGCGACCATGCTCCTGCTCCCGCACGTCAAGACCCCGCACTACTCCCAGCTGCAGCGCGTGGGGACATGCAAGACCAAGCTCTCCGTCACCCAAGGCCTCCCGTGGCCACAGCAGGCTGTCGTGCCTTCACCACCGAGCTATGCAGCGTCGCGTGGCCCGGCAAGTTCAAGCCAGACCTGCCTCCTCGTTACGACGGCACGGCCGACCCTGCGGAGTTCCTCCAGCTCTATGAGCTGGGCATCGAAGCTGCCAACGGAGACGAGAAGGTCATGGCAAACTGGTTTCCCATGGCGCTCAAGGACGGGGCCCGCACCTGGCTCCTAAACCTGGCTCCAGGCACGATCTCCTCCTGGGACGAGATGCGCACCCGCTTCATCGCCAACTTCCAAGGTACTCGCGACCGGCCACCCGCCATGAGCGACATGCGCCGCATCAAGCAACAACCCGGAGAGACCCTGCAGAAGTACATCCAGCACTTCAACAACACACGCCTCAAGATTCCCAAGGTGACCGAGGAGGCCATCATCTCATCCTTCTCCGACGGCGTGCGCGATGTCAAGATGGAGGAGCTGGCGATGAATGAAGACCTGTGCACTTCCTTGGAGTTGTTCAACTTGGCAACCAAGTGCGCCAGGGCTGAGGAAGGGCATCTCTCCCTCCTCGAGCTGCTTGCCGCAGACCCCGAAGAGAAGAAGCCCAAGGCCAAGGATGTGAAGCGCATGGGGGCTGCCGTGCTCGCGGCAGAACCAGACACCAAGCGGGGCAGAGATCAGCCCGAATCTTCCAAGGGCAGTCGGTACTGTGTGTACCATGACCTCCACACACACAACACCAACGAATGTCAAGAGCTTCGAGCCGTGTGAGAAGGAAGGATCGGTCGTCGCTCCGACCACGGTGACCGGGGCTACGGTCGAGGAGGAGGAAGGGACGCAGGAGGCTGGGAAGACCGCTGCCCGCGCCAAGGGTGGCGCGATCGACCTCGCGAGGATCGCTGGAAAGACCCGCCTCGCGAGGGAGACTGGAGGGATCAGCCTCGCGAGGATCGCCCGCAAGGCAACGTAGGGCTCCCTCCGCTGCCGCCGCAGCCAAGGAGAAACGAAGACCGCCATCAGGACGAGGGGGCTGGGGGCTTCCAGGAGCCGCGCGCGATCGCCTGCATCCTGGGAGGGGCTCAAGCCTCAGCCTCTCAGCGAGTCTTCAAGCAGTTCGCCTGTGAAGCAAATGCAGTCCTCCCCAAGCTCGAAGCCACGCGCCCTCTTAGGTGGTCGGCGTGCGCCATCACGTTCAGCTCAGCAGATCAGTTCAACTGTGCGGCCACAGCTGGAGTCCTCCCGATGGTTTGTTCCCCAATCATTAGCAATGTGGTGGTCACCAGCACACTCATCGTTGGCAGGGCATGGCTCAACGTTCTGTCCGTGGAAACATTCAACAATCTCCAAGTGCCCTACAACCAGCTTCAGCCAACCAAGCCTTTCTCCGGAGTCACCGACGGCTCCACGGTCCCGATTGGGCAGGTCCGCCTCCCTGTCACCTTCGGGGCACGCGACAACTACCGCACCGAGCTCATCGACTTTGACGTCGCTCACATTCGCCTGCCGTACAATGCCATCCTTGGGTACCCAGCGCTGGCCAAGTTCATGTGCCGTAACTCACCATGACTACAATGTCCTCAAGATGCCAGGGAGTGGCGGAGTCATCACGGTGCCCTGTGAAGAGAAGGACGCGGTGTGTTCCCTGGAACGAGCCTTTCAGGCCGCACCACTGGAAGACCCGGATTGCGGAAGCAGGAGGCTTCCCGAGACCGCACCCAAGAAGAAGAAGACATCGTCCGGCCCAGCCCCTCAGGGCCCGCGCCTGCCCAGGGGGAACCTCCTTCCATCTCATTGGAAAGCGCGCCCGGCACCCTCCTCAGGCAGGGCTCGGGGGCTCTCCCCTGGAGGGCCACCGACCTGGCTAAGGTCACGAGGGAGGCGCTTGGGCACCACATGGAGGCATGTTTCGAAGCACGTTTCCCTCAAGAAGGAGTAAGGCAAGGAGGGCCAGACCCTCAGGAGTTCATCAGCAAGGCCATTCAGGAGCTGCAGGAGTCAAGAGTCATAAAAGGCGGCCGCCGCCTACCGGCTGTGGCTCCCCATCCAGGCGAGGAGGGTGGGCTGCGCGTCTGCATCGACATACCAGGGCTGAATCGAGTCGCCTCTCTGGAGCGCCTCTGGCCCTCGCGAGTGGGGCGCTGCGAAGGTCCACCTCACAGCTACGTTCGCATGCCTTGCGGCTTGCCGAACGCGGCTGCCGCGTACCAGCACCTCATGAGGGGCATCATGGAGGCTCAAGAGGCCAGGCGTTCCGCAGCCCTAGCGGAGATGGAGATGGTCCGCGAGGAACCCCTAGAGCCTCCGGAGCCTCCCGAGGCCCCTGGGCCTGGGGGCTCGTGAGGACCGGCTTCCGCAGCCCACCGAGTCTGCTACACCAACACTCCTTCGTCCTCAACATCATCAGGTGACATCTTTCAAGTTTCATTTCTTGCTAGGAGCGCCCCCAGGGCTGTATTATTCCCAGGCCGCGTGGGTCCGTCCCTGTGGCATGTATCCCTTTTATTTCATGTTGTTAGCTTACTTTGTTGGGGGAGCCCCTCGGGCTGCATCATCCCCAAGTTGCTCGGGCTAGACCCTGCGGCATGTATCCCTTTTGCGTTTATTTCCGGCTATGCGTTCGACCCACCATGCTTGATTATTTGATGCCGGTCCACGGCACCTCTTCTTCTCCATGCCGACCACTTGCACGTTAAAGGGGGGGTACCTGAGCATCGTGACTCAGGGCTCTTACTGGCTCTCCAGCCCTCACCCTCTGGCCTTGTCCACGGCATTGCGACCTGGCTTACCAGCGACGGCTGAGACCAGCTCGAGGGCCGGGACCCGAGGACGTAGAGTGCCGGCATCTAACCAAATTTGCAGGTACACATCACAAGATAAGGCCCAGTGCCAGGCGCAACCCGCCTAGAGGTAGGGCCCCGTGAGTCCCGCGCTGGCTCACGGGTGCCCAGATACACCTCGCCAGGCCCTACCGTGCCAGCCACGTGTCAGGGCGGGGCTGTACATGCCCCAGGGGCTCCTCCCGGAGGGGAGCCCCCTCCCACGTACCAGTGGAAGCACCATGCTCCGTGCTGGCTGACGACACTGCCGAGGAGCGGCTATGCCCGTACACATATGGAAGCGCTATGCTCCGGGCTGGTGACAAACAACTGAGGGTGGCCCCCGGGCCGCATCAACCTCAGGGAGCCCAGAGCTCAGTGTCTAGCCTCATCGTAACGCCTCCCCTCGGGAGTGCCGCGCGAGGGGGCTGGGCACGGGGGCTGCGCCTGGATCACGCCCAGACGCACGCCACCCAGCCAGCCGCCCCGGGCCTGGTTCGTCACGCGTCTTTCCCCGAGCGGAGCCAAGGTACGAAGGCCGTTTGAGCGTCAAGGGGGACTCCTGAGCATCGCGACTCAGGAGCCTAACTGGTCTTGTAGACCCTCACTCCTTAGTTCTGAAAGGCTAACGGCGGTTGTCGGTGTCAAAACCGGCGGATCTCGGGTAGGGGGTCCCGAACTGTGCATCTAGGCCGGATGGTAACAGGAGGCAAGGAACACGATGTTTTACCCAGGTTCGGGCCCTCTTGATGGAGGTAAAACCCTACGTCCTGCTTGATTAATATTGATGATATGGGTAGTACAAGAGTAGATCTACCACGAGATCAAGGAGGCTAAACCCTAGAAGCTAGCCTATGGTATGATTGTTATATGATGATGTCCTACGGACTAAAACCCTCCGGTTTATATAGACACCGGAGAGGCTTAGGGTTACACAAAGTCGGTTACAATTGTAGGAGATCTTGAATATCCGCATCACCAAGCTTTCCTTCCACGCCAAGGAAAGTCCCATACGGACACGAGACGAAGTCTTCAATCTTGTATCTTCATAGTCCTAGAGTCCGGCTGAAGGTATAGTCCGGCTACCCGAACACCCCCTAATCCAGGACTCCTTCAGTAGCCCCTGAACCAGGCTTCAATCACGACGAGTCCGGCGCGTATATTGTCTTCGGCATTGCAAGGAGGGTTCCTCCTCCAAATTCTTCATAAAAGTTTGTAAACACCAAGAGTAGTGTCCGGCTCTGCAAAATAAGTTTCCACGTATTGTCATAGAGAGAATAATATTAACACAAATCTAATCCGCTGACGTATTCCGTAGCATGACATCACACTACGGCCAAGCCTTTATTCGAATCGTTTTCACTTTTCCACCTCAGCGTGTTTTGCAAGGCGGTTTCCTTGGCACGTCTTGTCAAAGCAGAGATCATGTCCCCTTTATTTACGGGATTCTCATCAATACGGACGTGGATAACCCAATCGTGCCCGTCAGCATGTCTTCTCGATTAAAGGCGAGTCCCAAACGGTTACGAGGAGGGCTCCTGGTATTCAACCTCTTATAAAGAGACCAGGGCCTTACTCCTTTTCTCCAATCTCAAAACAAGTTCGCCCGTCGCCTCGAGTTCCAACACCCTAGGCTCCAGATTCCAGGCGCTTCAGACCTTCAACAATGTCCGGTTCCGACCTTCAAGGCCGATGGATGCCCCCCTCCGTCACGGAAGAGGACGTGCTAAAGTTGAGAGAGGCTAAGCTCTTGACCGCCGAAATTTCGCATAGGTTGCCTGCTCAAAGGTAGGTTATTCCCATTCCCCAGCCCGGTGAGAGCGTAGTGTTCATGTCTCACTTCCTTCGGGGGTTAGGCTTCCTGATGGTTCCCTTTGTGAGGGGGCTGATGTTCTATTATGGGCTGGAATTTCATGACTTAGCTCCGGAGTCCATCCTCCACATTTCCTTATTCATCATTGTGTGTGAAGTGTTCCTCCGTGTTACTCCTCACTTCGGATTATGGCTCAAGACTTTTAGAGTGGAGCCGAAGATGATCAAGGGACGACACGCAGAGTGCGAAGGCGCTGTCATAAGTAAGAATGCTGATGCTCCATGGCCCGAGGGCTCCTTCCAAGAGGAGCTCGGCTTGTGGCAACGAGAGTGGTTCTATATCACCGCTCCCAGGAGCACCAAGTGGGTGGCACCACCTGCCTTTCGCTCAGGTCCCCCACCACGGCTAGCGTCAGTGGTCAACAAAGGATTAGATTGGGGGTTATCCAAAGACGTGCCCCTGTTGTAGGGCCGCATTAGGGATCTCTTAGAAAGAGACCTCAACCTGGTCAAGGTGACACAGGTCATGCTGATTCGCCGTACACTGCCCGGCAAACGTCGCTCCCTTCGCCTGTGGGAGTTTAATCCAGAGGGACCACAAGTTCTCCAGCATGTTATGGGCGCAACACCCGTGGAGATGTATAAAATGTTCTTCGGATCATAAGCAATTTGTCCGGATTTGAACGAGGACGCAGGTTTAAGCTGCAATCGCCCGGATACTCAAGTAAGTAACCTTGTGCCCGGACTCGCTATCCGTAAAATTGTTCTAACTTCACCCCTAAAAGACCTGTCCTTTTAAACAGGAGTGGATAGCGAAGGCAAAGCTGATCAGGTGTCCGGCTCCCCTTCCTCAGACCACGGCGGATCCCGTGCTAGTCAGTATGTTGAAGATCGTGCCTTTGGAGGGAAGTGAGGGGGAGGACAAGGAAACTATGGCCTCCTTGAAGGAGGCTGATCCAAAGGGAGGAACCGACAATTCCTCTCCTAAGGGGAAGAAGAGGGCCGCCTCTGACGACCCGGAGACCAAGGCCTCAAAGCGGGGGGAAAAGTCCTCGTCAGAGGGTCCGACGCCGGGGAGATCCTCGGCCGAACTACGCCCTCAACGGGATCAGCCCTCCAGCGAGCCGTAAGTAAAGAGATATTTTCCTTTAAAGGGATGAGCGAATTCCTTGCTTTTTATCTGAGAAGATTAACCAAAATTTTACTTGGTAGCTCGGACCTCAGCCCTTCTCAGCAGAGCTCGTCTTCGGGGGATCTTCTTCCGGAGATGATGGAGAGTGGAACGCCTCCCCCTGCCGTACCGCCTGGCGAGGCGGCGACCCTGAGGTGTCGTCGCAGAGGGTTTCTCCGAATCCGGCAGGGGTGGAAGGTAGCCATATGTCCCCCCGAGGTTCTCCGCGTCCGGCCTTCGATGGAGGTCATAGGACGAGGCCGGCACCGTCCGATGCGCGTTCCGAGGAGCTGATGATTCTGCTAGGGCGAGCCTCTATCTCAGAGGAGCACCGTGCATTGATGGGTATGGTGATTGGAAGGATTTCGTCCGCGGGGAGCAGATTGCATGAGGCCGTCAGAAGTTTGCTGACGGGTTTTGAGGTATGTTTGATAATGTACTTCTTTGTCATTTGCGCATAAACAAGATGCGCCCTGTGTAGATAGTAGCCCCAGAGACTCTATGCGTTGTCAAAGTTGATGGCGCGTAGAGGATCATAATCCTAGGTCTAAAATGTCGCCTTTGTATACAGGTGGCGAAGCATCCGGAATCGAGCCGAACTGATGATTTTGCCGAACTAAAGCGACAACTTGACGTGGCAGATGCCGACATCGCGCTCGTCAACGAGCGACTTGATCAGGCTCAAGGTATGCAATTCCTCGGGCGGCATCTGGTAAGAGGAGCTTTATGCCAGTATCTTACAATGTGTGTGCTTGACGCAGATGGTGCGACCGCCATGTAGAGTCTTTGGGCGGAACTTGCCTGAGCTAAGGAACAAGCCAGGAAAAGTGATGCGGCTGCCGAGAAGGCTCTTGAAGAGCTGAGAGCCGAACAGGCTACTCACTGCCGAAGCAAGAAGGAGATGGCCGAGATGGCCGTGAAGTTAAAAAGTGCTGCTGACCGTTTTAAGTTTCTTGAGAAAGAAGACCCGGCGAGACAAACGGACATAGAGAAGGCTGTTGTTGATGCCAAGGACGCTCACTCTGCGATGATAGCTGCGAAGGAGGAGCTGCGTCAGGCCGGACAAATTGCGGCTGGAAAGCCCTTTATGCTTTAGAGGAAGTTTTGCGATCCGAAGTTTGCTCCATTGGACTGGATGTGGAGTGTGGAGGAAAGCTATCTGGATTTGGCAGCAAGTGCTGCTGATGCGACCGAATACTTTCGAGATCAAGAAGATCACGAAGTGGAAAGGCTTTTCTGGTCGCAGTTCCAGAATCCAAAGCGTCCACTGGCAGTGGACGATCGTCTGGCTCAATGGGCCGAACTGAGTAGATTGTCCGGACTCGCCATGAAGTACGTCATGGGTCATCTGTGGCCGGGGAGATCGGAGCCAAAAAGTTATTTCAGCTTGGTGCAGCAATTCCTTGACGCGGTGCCACGTATCAATGCAATGCAGAGGTCCGCATGCATAGAGGGCGCACGGATGGCTCTTGCCCGTGTCAAGACATACTGGGCAGAGATGGAGACCACCGTTGTTGCATCCCGAGATTCGGACAAAAGCCGAGTACCCTCCAAGCACTATTTTTAGGAAGTCCTTGAAGGCACTCGTGTAATAGAGGCGCAGTGCTCGAAGGATGCTATGTTCTGATAGCATATGTAATTATGAAAGCAATATTTTGATGAATTGTAGTAGACTTTTATACTTGTGCCTTCAAGTATTTGGAACACCTCCTGTGCGGCCGTTTTAAGATATATATATACAAAATCTGAAAGATTGCAGTCGATGGCTTCAGCCCCCACGCACATAGTGCGGGGGTGCTCGTAGAAGGCGCATCTTCACACTTAATCCAACGTCTTGGTCCTAGAAAGGAGGAGATAGCACAGCAAGCTAGGCAACCGGACTATAATGCTTTAACACTTTCACTTAGCCATAGGAGCTTGACAATGGGACTATTTAGGTAGCCCCTGGTGGCGACTGCGCTCGCCCGGATTCGGGGCATGTATGTGCCTGGCCGGGAAACGGCCCTTCGTTAATGCGGAGGAATCCTACAGATTCCGGAGAGTCATCCAGTGGTTCACCAGTCTCACGCCATATCATGACAGTCGGTTTTCGGCTTTCTCTACTAAGGTGCTCCCCTGGCCGAACCAGGGCACAACCGCAGTAGTTCTCCTTGTGCCGCCTTAGCCGATAGAGCGGAACGTCAGGCGGCCAAACACAGGAGCCGGGCAACCCAGCATTAGACCAAAATCATGACTCGGAGCTGATGCATATAAGGCCAAACTCACGACGCCGAACACTCCCTAAGGTATTTGGTCTTTATGAGAGCGGGCGAGGTAACGCTCTGAGGTATAAGCCCCTAGTGTCCAGGTACACACAAGAATTCTGACGTGGCCACATGCCAAGACGCCAGCCTCCTCCTTGGTCATAGAACCAGGGGATGTGTATCAACAAGAGATAGTAAAAAAGGTTTACGCAGGGTCTTAATCTAAAAAGAATCCTTGGAACGGGTCCCTACTGCACGCTGCGCCTGTGTCTCCGTTGTGCCGTATCCTGGACGGGCGCAGCACGACGTTCATCTGTAAAAAGAGAGCAACTAAGTTGAAAAAGGGGCGTGCCGAACAAAAGTTATATGAAATAAACAAAGTGTAAAGTGAAATATGAAAAATTGAGCTTTATTGTCTCTTTATTTTATACTTGTGAAGCCCCTAGTGCAGGGGTATATGGCCACTAAGCCTTTATCAATGATACTTTTGTGTCGGACTCGCCTATCCGTTTCCGTGGTCTTAATGACCTGTTCCGATGTTCTGGCTGGTGAAGCCATTGTATTGTGGGGCTGTTAAAGCGGCCGCACAATCCTCCGCTTGGGGGAGGTGTTCTCACTGCTTCCCCTTTGAGGAGATGATGCCGCGTGGACCGGGCATCTTAAGCGTAAGAGATGCATAATGCGGTATTGCATTAAAGCGGGCGAAAGCTTCATGTCCGTGTACTGCTTGGTAGCGACTTGACAATGGGACGATGTGGAAAGTCAGCTTTTCGCGACGGGAGTTATCGGCAGAGCTGAAAATAACCTCGAGCCGTAGAAAACCCATACAATGGGTGTCTGGACCTGGCGTTACTCCTTGAAAGGAGGTTTTGCTGTGGCGAATTCTTTTTGGGTCAATCCCCATGTGGCGGATTGAGTTCTGATATATCAGGTTGAGTCCGCTGCCACCTTCCATAAGGACATTTGAAAACTGGAGTCCGCCGATTATTGGATCGAGTACTAGGGCAATCCAGCCTGGGTTCCTGATACTTCTAGAATAATCTAGATGATCGAAGATGATTGGTTTAGACAACCAGTGGCGGGATTCCTTTGGGATAGGCCATGGGGCGCGTACCTTTATGGGCGCCGCACGTTTTGTTATGTCGAGTAAGTTTACTGTTTTTACTTCTTGTGGGAAATTCTTTTGTCTCCTGGTACTCTGCTTTTGGGTTTCGTCCTCGTCTTCCCTTGGTGTGTCGAGCCCCTTGTGTTCAACGTTGAGTCTGCCGGATTGTTTGAAAACCCAACAATCTCTATGGGTGTGGTTAGCAGGCTTTCCGGGAGTGATGTGTATTTGACATATCTTATCCAAGATTTTGTTTAGGTTGGATAGGTCGTCCCTATTATCTTGGAGGGGCGGCTTTTTCTGATTCTGTCGTGAGCTTTTGAATCCGGCGTTGACTGCCGTGCTCTTTGGACTTTTTTCCTTAGTCCAGCGACGGCCCTGATTGCATCGCGGTTTTCCGTTTCCATCCCTAGTTTCGAATGTACTTGGGTCACTGGTGCTGCATCTTGCCAACCAGTTGTCCTCTCCTGCGCAAAAGCGGGTCATGAGGCTTGTTAGTGCGGCCATTGTTCTTGGCTTTTCTTGGCCGAGGTGTCTGGCGAGCCATTCGTCTCAGACATTATGCCTGAAAGCCGCTAAGGCTTCAGCATCCGGACAGTCGACTATCTGATTCTTTTTAGTAAGAAATCTATTCTAGAATTGCCGAGCTGACTCTCTGGGCTGTTGAGTTATGTGACTTAGATCGTCTGCATCCAGAGGGCGGACATAGGTCCCTTGAAAATTTGCTCGGAAAGCGTCCTCGAGCTCTTCCCAACTTCCGATTGTGTTTTCAGGAAGGCTTTTAAGCCAATGCCGGGCTGGCCCTTTAGGCTTGAGGGGTAAGTATTTTATGGCGTGGAGGTCATCTCCTCTAGCCATATGTATGTGAAGGATATAATCCTCGATCCATACTCCAGGGTCTGTTGTTCCATCATATGCCTCTATGTTTACGGGTTTGAATCCCGCTGGAAATTCATAATCCAAGACCTCATCGGTGAAACATAGGGGGTGTGCGGCACCCCTGTATTTGGGTGTGCCGGATTCTGATAATGGCTTTATTGCATTGCTTACGAGAGCTTGCTTTCTTGGCCCGTAAATGGATCTGGCTGGGCCATGATGCGAATCCTTAAGTGGGTCGCATGCCGGCTTAGGTGCGGTGCTGCTTGCCGCTTTATGCTGGCCATGGGGTCGTCTATCCGACCGTGTGGCTTTCTCACTTTTGGAATGCGAGGGCTCTAAGGCCTCCTCGTCGAATTCAGGCAGTAGCTTTCTCTTCGGATAGCTTTTAGTGTGGTGACTTTCGCCGTATTTGTCTGCGGTATTGATTACTTTATTCCATCTGATCCTGAGTGCATGTTCCGCAGTTTTTAGCTTCCACTTCTGCTTTTTTAGGCTGCGTGCGGTTGCACCAAGCCGTTTGTGGAGGTTCTTCTGCTTCATGGGCTTGTCCGGCGTAGGGTCGTCCGGAATGCCATTTTTGCTGGGGGAGGGATGTTAGTTTTCTCTATCCGGGTTGTCCTGTTGGGACGGTTGCTCTAGGGCGTGCTCGTTGTCTACCGGCTCATCCTGCTCTATGGCTAGGTCTTTATCGAGGCGGGGCTTGGGTCGGCGTTTACGCCGACGCTTTGATTGTTTTTCGAGAGATCGATCCCTCTTTTCGTCCCCGTTTTCCTCGTTGTTGCTTCCTTTAGGGGTGTCCACCATGTACACATCGTGAGATGAGGTGGCTGTCCAATGCCCTATAGGCTTTGGTTCTTGGTTGTCTCCTGCATCGTCGTCCATACCGTCGATGTCTTCGGAGTCGAAGTCGAGCATGTCAGTTAAGTCGTCGACAGTGGCTACGAAGTGGGTGGTGGGTGGGTTATCAATTTCTTCATCATCCGAATCCAATCCTTGCTAACCGTAGTCCGGCTAGGGCTCTCCTGATAAAGAGAGAGACTTTAGCGAATTCAGGATGACGCCGAAGGGCGAGTGGTCAAAGATGTCCGCGGCGGTGAACTCCATTATCGGCGCCCAATCGGATTCGATCGGCAGGGGCGCGGGGGGCTCGGAGTTCGGAAAGGAATCTGGCCCCTTGGATTCACGGGCCATGCGGAGTGCGGGGCTGGAGTTCGGCTCGATCGCCTCTGAGATTGCAGCCCCTGAGGCAGCATCCAACCGCTGATCCTCGATCGATGCAGTAGGCTCCGAATCAATGGTCGAAACCGATGCGCGTGTGGCTTCCAAGGCACTGTTCGGCGGCAGAGCTATATCATGCCCATCGAGACAGTGCGGCGCGCTTGGCTGTGGCTCGAATCCGTCGAAGATCATGTCCCCGCGGATGTCAGCCGTGTGGTTTAGGCTTCCAAACCTGACCTGATGGACAAGGGCGTAGCTTTCGATCTGCTCAAGGTGGCCAAGCGAATTGGCCCGCAGTACGAAGCCGCCGAAGACGAAGATCTGTCCGGGGAGAAAAGTCTCACCCTGGACTGCATTGTTGTTGATGATCGAAGGAGCCATCGGGCCTAAAAGCGACGACACAGAGGAACTCTCAATGAAAGCACCAATGTCGGTGTCAAAACCGGCGGATCTTGGGTAGGGGGTCCCGAACTGTGCGTCTAGGCCGGATCGTAACAGGAGGCAAGGAACACGATGTTTTACCCAGGTTCGGGCCCTGTTGATGGAGGTAAAACCCTACGTCCTGCTTGATTAATATTGATTATATGGGTAGTACAAGAGTAGATCTACCACGAGATCAAGGAGGCTAAACCCTAGAAGCTAGCCTATGGTATGATTGTTGTATGATGATGTCCTACGGACTAAAACCCTCCGGTTTATATAGACACCAGAGAGGGTTAGGGTTACACAAAGTCGGTTACAATGGTAGGAGATCTTGAATATCCGCATCGCCAAGCTTCCCTTCCACGCCAAGGAAAGTCCCATCCGGACACAGGACACAGTCTTCAATCTTGTATCTTCATAGTCATGGAGTCCGGCTGAAGGTATAGTCCGGCTACCCGAACACCCCCTAATCCAGGACTCCCTCAGCAGTTGAGGTATGCGCGTGGCCGGGCTCTATAGACGTATAACGGTAGATCCACCCACTTCACACCTCCCTACTTGATGTTCGTGCACCAAGGGGAACTCCTGAGCATCGCGACTCAGGAGCCTAACTTGTCACGTAGCCCCTCACTCCTTGATCCCGTCCTAGTTTCCGGTCGGGGCTAACGGCGGCTGAGGTATGCTCAGGGCCGGGCTCTGCCGGCGTAGAACGTAAGCAAGTAGGAAGGAAAAGCGTAAATTTCAAGGAATTCAAAAGAAAATATTACAGTCCACACTGTTATCTCAATGCCAAACGCAAGTTTAAACGCCTCCCCGAGGCATGATACATGTGCAGGAATTAAAGGCAGGACAGGAGCCACAACGGAGTCACTTGTCGGCGGTGGAGCAGCGCGGAGTGGGTTCGCCTCATGGAGCAGGAAGGTCGGCAGCGCCTTGCTTCGGCTTGGTGCTGAAGGCCCGAAACTTCCCTAGCAGAGCCTCCGCGCAACCCTTCACGGCCTCGGCAGCGGCAGCGACACGCTCGCCGCTTACTAGCTCCAGCAGGCTGTCGAGGTCGACGCCGGGATCGCGAAGGTAGATGTGGGTGAGGACCCGCGTCAGCGCTGTAGAAGACAGGACACGCGCCTCGGCCTCGGCCGTGGGGCCAAGGCCAAGGGCGACATCTTCAAGAGCACGAACCAGGAAGGGAAGCAGCTTGGCGGGGCCGTCCTCGGCGCCAGCCAGCGGGCTCTCCAGGCCGCTGTCGTAAAGCGTCCTCAGCGAGGAGCGGGCCTTCGCCTCCATCTCCGCGAAGGCCACGCGGTCCTCGGCAAGAACCTGGGACTTGTCGTCCAGCTCGACCTTCCTCGCCCCCAACTCCTGCTCCAGCGTGCGTAGGCGGTCAAGGCGCCTCCTGAGCTTGACCTCCCTCTCCTTGACGGCCGCCTCGCGAGCCTTCACGCCTTCTTCCTGCTCTTGGCGAAGGAGGGCCTCTTTCGCGAGCTGGTCCCGCAGGCCTTGCAGCTCATCCTCCAGCGCCTTGCAGCGACCACGGACGTCGACCACCTTCCCCAGGGCTGCGTCACGAGCAGCCTTCGCCTCAAGGACGGCCTGCCTTTCCTCATCGCAAGCCGTCGAGGCCTGGACCAGCGTCGCCCGAATCGAAGCGTCGGAGCGAATCCATCCTGAAGCCAGCTCCAAGCGCCCGGCCACCAAGCGAGGGTCGGCGCCAAGAAGATCCTGCCGCAGCCGGTCCAGCTTAGCAGCAGCATGATCCAGAACGGCAGGAGGAGTCGGAGAGACAGCAGTCGGTGGAGTAGGAGGAGAAGGCGGCAGCGCGACCACAACATCCTGAGGCGGAGCCTACTGCGCCCCAACGGCTGTAGTGGCGGCAGCAGGCAAAGGCACCTCGGGAGTCACTTGGGCCATGGGGGCTGAGCTCGCCCCAGCCAGCTCAGCCAGGCTTCACAAGGAAGACCGGGGAGGAGAAGCCCGTGCGTCGTGGTCACCTTCCTTCGCGGGCAGAGGCGCTGCCACGGATGGAACCTCAGGAGCTCCCTTCGGCTTCTTTGCTACGGGAGCCAGCCTGTCCAAGAGATTTGGATGTCAAGCCTCAGCAGCAGAACAAGAAATAAAGACAAGAATCAAGTGCTTACGGGTCGTCGCCAGTGAGCTCAGGCAGCCTCCAGCCAAATTTGAAGCCTGAAAGCCGGTTGGAAGGGTCAACCTTGGGAAGCTCGGGAGCGGAAGGCGCGTTTGCGGTCCGCCTCGGGGCCGGGGCAGACCCACGGGAGATCAGCCCGGTCTTGTCCTTCTTCGGGATCGGGGGCAAGCTCCCACCGCCCTGCTCGTCATCATCCTCATCGTCACCGCTCGGAGAGAGGCGGAGAGTGTGGGACCTGCGCCGGGGGAGGGGAGCCCTCGACACTCCGTCAGTCGCCTCGGAGTCAGGCCCTTTTTCTCGCTCCCCTCCTTCCTCCTCTTCGCTGGAGTCATCGGAGGACACGTCCACCGATTCCCCAGGAGTTTCCATGGGCACGGGCCCGTCCCCGTTGAAGACGGGCATGGACTCCACTACCTGCTCCCAGTCGTCGCGGAGGAACAAGGGCGTAGGAGCGCCCTCCAACCTCGCCACATCGCCCCCGACCAGAGATTGGAGGACCGCAGACAGATCTTCGTCAGCCAAGGCTGCGGGGCTCGGATGGGGCCTCCACATCGGAAGTGAGTATTGTCAAAGTGGAGCCAGCTGGTGCTCCAGGAATTCCCTCACCAGCAACGCGCCGGTCAGCTTCGCCGCCGCCATGTTGGCCGGCCTCAGATCCGCGTCCATCTTCTCCAACACTAGCTCCGCGCGGGGGTCCGCGAGCTCCGCTCGACCCCAATCGCTGGAGCTCGTGCGTTGCTCCGTGGGCAAGATCAGCCGAGGGTGGATGCGCCCAGCGTCTGCCAAGACCCACTTGCTCCTGAAGCCCTCAATCCTTTTCCCAGGGTTCGAAATGGCAATGGCGCCACCATAAGCGATGAAGCTTGCGCACGTGGAACCAGGGCCGCGAGATGTCCAGAGGTAGAAGTAGTGGCGCAGCAAGGCCACTGAGGGCTGCACCCCTACGTGAGCCTCGCAGTAATAGGCGAAGATTGCCAGGAGAAGGACGGAGTTGGGGTGGAGATGCAGAGCCTATAGCCTATAATGGCGGAGGACAAAGAAGAAGAACTCGGAGAAGGGAGGCACCAGGCCAGCAGCAATGGCGCTTACAAAGAACGGATAGAAGGTGCTCCCTTGGCCCTCAGGGGTGGCGGAGCCGGCCTTGAACACCTTCGCCCTGTCGATGCCCTGCACCGCCGCCATCCAGCGCAACCGGGCGAGGCTCGCCTCCGGCACGTTCGGCGAGTCCAGGGCAGACGAGTACCAAGCTCCGGCCAGGGACTGACGAGGCACCATGGCTTCCTAGGTCACACGGTCGAAGTAGATCTGGAAATTTTGGAGGAAGGAAGGAGAGGCGCAAGAAAGGGGATCTGAGCAGCAATCGGAGAAAGCAAAAAAGCAAAGCCTAGGCAGATGCCGCTCCTTTATCAACTAGCGCGGTTGCTGAGGCGCTCACGTCCAGTCAACCGCCACGTGGCACCCAAGGCCGTAGGCTATTAGGGCCCGCGGCGCTTCGCCCTTGCCCTTTCGCCTCCCTGCATGGCCAAGTTCGGGTGCGCCTTGTGCCCGGGGGCTACTGTCGGCGTTCTGGGAACGGGGGTCCCCAGACTTGCCTGCCTGCGGCCTGCGGCGTGGCTCAAAGGGGGGCCCAGCATGGCCCATCTTCATCAACACAGACCCAAGACCCTCGCGAGGGGCCAAAGCTCGCAGGGCGGACGACACGGAGCTTCCTCATGCACGGCCTCATCAGGGTGGCTCGCAAGGAGGCGGAGAGATCAAGGCGGGGTACCTCACGAGGTGCCCGTGACGCAAGCCATGACGACCAAGGGTGCCAGGCGGGCGCCAGCCCACGCAGTGTCCTTCTTTCCTCTTTGGTGCAAAGGGAGCAAGCGCACGCAAGAGCATCAAGCAAAGGCATCCGTTTCAGTGCAACAAGACCAAGACCAGTCCAACGGCAGGGAGGAAGTCATTGTGGAGCCCAAGCCAGTGTCACCTCAAGAGCCTTTGGTAGGCGAGGACCAACTTTAGTCAGGATAAGTGTACCAGATGTTCCCCTTCAAAATGGCCAATTGTTGGCACCCTTCCCGCTCAATATTTGGGAAGAGGCCCAGGGCCTTTGCCTATAAATAGAACTAGCCACCCACAGGGTAGGTGGATCGAAATGGAAATCGGAGAAAGAATCGAGAAGAGAGAGAGAGAGAGAGAGAGAGAGAGAGAGAGAAAGAGAGAGAGAGAAGGGTGACTGAACTCTTCCTATCAGTTCATCCCCTCAGCCATGAACAGACCCTCGCGAGGCTGTTCTTCCTTGTATTGCTCATCATCATCAGCCCAAGAGGCAATCCACCACACCACACACTGGAGTAGGGTATTACACCACAACGGTGGCTCGAACCAGTATAAACCCTGTGTGTCTTGTGCTGTTCTTTCCATAGCTTAGATCTTAGCGAGGCGGAGGGGTGCAGGTAGGTAGAAGGCGAAATCTCCGCGCGCACCCCAGTGTTCGAACCTCAAGGGTCTACCGGAACCCGAAATCCGACAGTGCGCGTGTGAGATGCAGAGAGAACGAGGGGGAGAGATAGAGTTTTAGATGGGCCTATCGAGTGCGAGTGAGATATGCATGTGTATGTGTGACCCAGGTGGATGGAGAGTTTGAGAGAGGGGGGAAAGAGCTCCGAGACGACATAATGGTGCGTGAGAGAGTTACAGGCAAAGAGCCAAGGAATCTATGTGCGTACGATGAGTGCACCCAAGATATCTAGCTTGGACTAGCTAGAGTATCATACATAGTGTGCGAGAGAGATCTATAGATGGTGTATATATGCATGCGAACTAGAAAGACCCCCCCCCCCCCACACACACACACAAAGAGAGAGAGAGAGACGGAGAGAAAGGGAGAGGGACGAACAAGGTTTTTGTGTCGGATGCGTGCGACAGAATTGAAGATTGTCGGCGAGAGAGAGAGAGAGAGAGAGAGAGAGATAGAGAACAGGAGTCCGGGAGAGGGGGAGGTCGCGTTTTATGCATAAAACACTGATATAAACCATGTTTCGATATAAACTTGCATTCAAATATTTAATTGGAGAACATGTTGTCTGCAATCCACACATGAACGGATATATGCATATATCAAACAAGTTCATTAATTTGACTTTCAACATGTTCATGGAGTACTATAATACTGTAGAACATGCTACTCGATTGAGGTGTTCAATTTTGGATTTAGTTCACTATTTGACCTACTAAATGAGCTTTTTCATTGAATCGAGATATTTCATTTTGGGTTTGATTCGCGTTTTTGAGTGGGTCAACTATTTGTCATATAGTAAATCTATAGCAACGAGCATGTAAAAACACATTACTCCCGAGCATCATCTCTCCATCTAAAAAAGAAGTGGCAAGCTAATATTTCAAAATTTGATCCAAATCGACTTGGTAAGGTAGACGTGGATGCTCGTTCTCCCAAAATTTGAACGAACCATTAAACATCCTCTCTGCTCGGTGGAATTCGCCCAAGCAAATAAATGGGAGACGCGAAATTACCGTCCTATGTGGGACACGCATCAATTGGCTTGTTGTACATCGAGGGTAGGTTCATAACTTCATCCAAGCGCCCCTTCTCCTCGGCCGAAAAGACATGTGCCGAATAATTCATAAATCATGGTCGGCAAAACACGCTCTCCTCGCCCGAAATCGCTCGCGCCCACAATAGTTCAAAACACACCCTCCTCGCCCGAAATCGCTCCCGCCCAGAGAAGCAAAGTTACTCTACTATCCCCGACCCTCAGTACACAGACCCAAGCCGAGAAGCCTATAGGCAAGGGTAGAACTATAACCCCCCCCTCACATTTCAGACAAATGTGTCCGTATGACATGGTTCCACTCCCCTCCCAATTTCCCCCGCCCGCCCCCATTCATACCTCGTGCGCGCCAAATCACCTTCTCCCCGGGAAGCTCCCTTCTCCCCGCGAAACCTCAGCCCCACCTCCATGCCGCCCCCACCGCAACAATTTCACAGCCGCCCTCCTCCCTAATGCCGGAGACGCTGTCCATTTGCCGTCGTGCACTGGGTCGTGTGCCTCTTACTCCGTGCTGCTGGTGCTGCCTCGATGACGGCCGCGTGAACCGTACCGGAGCCGATTCACCCCCGCCGTTGTTCATGGCGCTGGAGCGGCTCCAACTTCGGATCCGTCCAGAGTCCTGGCGCTGCTTCGGTGTAGCCGTCGACCGTCGCGACATCGCTCTTTCCCTGCCGCCGGTCGACACCGCAACCGCGCCGGCCTCACCGACTCGGCAGCTGAACCTGCCTACTTCACCATGCCGCAAGATAGGTCGCACCCTCATCTCAAAACACTTTATTTAGGCGTCAGTTGTCTGAATTTTTATTCTGGGCCAATCGATTTGCAATGGGAAGCAGCACCCCTCGAGGCGGCGGAGCTCCTAGGCTGCCGGTTGGCTGGTGTCTAACATAAGGGTGCGGGGCCGCAAAGTTCGTCGCGGAAGCAGCACTTAGATGGCTATCTTTTAGAGTTGCGTGGGTTGAAGGTACTGCAGCCACCGGATCTGGATGACAGTGAGTCTTTGTTGATTGGCCTGGGGGCGGCGCAACCACGGCAGTGCGGTGGGGTGGGGAGCGGGGTTTTGGCCGGGGCCACGGACGGTGGAGGTAGGCTGCTCTGCCGTTGGTTGCTGGATCTTCGGGGAAGATTCCGAACAGTGTCAGCCGGGAGGCACAAGACGGCCAGCCATCCGGCATAGATCGGACAGTACCAAAATAAAATAAAATCGTGTGACCCCAATTTAGTCTTCAGTCAACAGACGTGTGACCACTCTCGTACCTTGCTGTTGATCTCTTATTGTATTTCTTCATATCAAAGAGATATGTCGTTCTTAACATTATGCGTTATCTACATCTTCAGACACACCGTCTTCCGACTCACCGCAGCTGCTCCAACAAGGGAAGCATACACCAGAAGGGAGCTATAGTCCCCACTCAACAGTTCCCTGCATCGAATGCGCATGCCCGACATGCATAGCCACAACAACTGCAGGGCCATCGACAAGTCAGCACATGATGCCCACTCCTATGGATGGCAGCCAGATAGGTTGTACCCTCATCTTACTTGTGTGCAACATTTATGGCTTTGTTATTCATCTAAGCATGGAAAATAGATCATCACATTTCACTGTATATTCATGCTGATCTCTTACTGGTCTTGTTCAGGAGTTAACGATGTTCCATAGTTCAGCTAAGATACTTGTTCTTTAGGTAACATTGTTCCATAGTTATCATCCATCAGCCAATGCTATCCCACAGGCTGGTGATTATAATATTATACCACTTCTAGTATTTCCTATGTTGTTCTTTAATACTTTTGTGTGCCAGCTAGTTAATCTCGAGTACAAACGATACATATTCTATAGCTTTCATCTGTGTTCTCCCTTTAGTTTATGAGACCTATTGCTGCTAGTTAACCCCAGTCCTACTATTTATGTCGTCTCCTACAGGCACTCATTACATAAATCTAACTATTAGTTGTCTTCCATGCATGTCAGATATAATTGCACACACTGATATATCCACAAGAACCTCACGGAGCAATGTAAAGGCCAATAAACTTGATGTCAATGATACCCAATATGATGGAACATGTAAAGGCAGTTCTTCAGAAGACTTGCAGAAAGATGATGAATCCTATTCACCCCACAAGGTCCTTGCTCTAACTTGGCCTGTGATATGGGTACAACATGCATATAATGTCCTGGAGTGTATCTACTCTGTTGCAATGCCATGTGCTTAGCATGCTGATCGTGCATGTAAATATGTTATGTCTTCCTGTTTTTCAGTACCTATTCCATTCATGATAACAGGCTTAATTTGGACATCATGCTTCTGAATATCTTATGCATTGTTATTCATCAGTATGTACTTCATCTGTCTACCATACCATGTTTTTTTACATTGAAGTGTTGTTCTAGTGCTCTGTTGCAATGCCATCTTATTTTCCCAATCATACACGTGTATGTTGCCTTAGTTATTTCTGTACGTATTCCGCTTGCATACAGTTTTAAATTCAAGTCGTGTTTTTTTTGTTGTGTTGTCCTGTCGTATCCCTAGCTCTTACATCGTACTCCCTCCATCCAGATTACATGTTGCCAAAATAGATAAAAAAGGATGTATCTAGAACTTAAATACGCCTAGACCCATCCATTTTTTCTGGATGGAGGGAATACATGTCAATATGTCATGCCTTTCTATTCTTCACTACCTATTCCATCTCTCTGCTGCCGCATGTTTTATAGTTAAAGCACCATTCTTCTATACAAGGCATGCAAGGGGAAGACGACTATGTTAGAATCTGAAGGGTTACAAACAAGGCCTTTGCAAAAGATCCAAACGCCAGGAGATAATAAACCAACTCCAGTTTTTATAGATACTGCTCCAGCACAAAGAAACCCAACTCCTACTGATAATAAGCAGATTCCAGTGGCCAAAGAACTAGTCCGCTCCACTCCAGCAAAAATATGTCTACTCAATTCTAAGAAGCGTGTGCGTATCCTTGCATCATGAAATTTTATAGCATGCTGATCATATTTTCTACATGTTTCTTACCCATCTCTCTTTTAGAAAATAAGCTTAACAGATAGAAGATTTTCTGCAATGGTATCGTTTATTAGGAAAGATTGTTGTAGGAATTCTCTATGCTCCAATGTAGATGTAAGTACCTGTTGTATATCACTATATTTTTACATCAGCATGTATTTTGTTAATCGGCGTGAATCCAACCTTTATCTGATCTAAATTTAGTTGTAGCAAAATGTATGATTAAAGGCCACAATGTTGATTTTTGCAAGGAAAACTGCCTGGTAGTTTTGCATCCTGAGCTACATGAGTGTACTATCTCATATCAGTGGGTTTGAATACTTTAGTTCTGCAGTGGGTTTTTCAGTGTTTTTTTACTGTGTTGTCCTATCGTATCCCTAGCTCTTACATCATACTCCCTCCGTCCGGATTAAATGTCGCAGAAATGGATAAAACTGGATGTATCTAGAACTGAAATACGCCTAGACCCATCCATTTATTTCCGGATGGAGTGAATACATGTCAATATGTCATGCCTTTCTATTCTTCAATACCTATTCCATCTCTGTTGTAGCATGTTTTATAACTGAATCACCATTCTTCTATATAAGACCTGCAAGCGGAAGATGGCTATGTTAGAATCTGAAGGGTTACAAACCAGGTCTTTGCAAAAGATCCAAACGCCAGTATATAATAAACCAACTCCATTTTTCATAGATACTGCTCCAGCACAGAGAAACTCAACTCCCACTGATAATAAGCAGATTCCAGTGGCCAAAGAACTAGTCCGCTCCAGTCCAGCAAAAGAATGTCAACTCCATTCTAAGAAGCGTGTGCATATCCTCGCATCATGAAATTTTATAGCATTCTGATCATATTTTCTACATGTTTCTTACTCGTCTCTCTTTTAGAAAAAAAGGTTAAACGGTACAAGACTTCCTCCATTGGGATCGTATTCGAGGAAAATATCTTGCGGGAATTCTCTGTGCTCCAGTGCTGATGTAAGTACCTGTTGTATATCAATATATTTTTACATCAGCATGTATTTTGTTAATCGGCCTGAATCTAACATTTATCTGATCTAAAATTAGTTGTAGCATAATGTTAAAGGTGCCAATGTTGATTTTTGTAAGGAAAACTGCCTGGTAGCTTTGCGTACTGAGCTGCATGAATGTGCTATCTCATATCACGCACATTACTGAATGTAGTGCTTCTCTGGTTGCCCATTCATTCATTGTGTCAATGTTGGTTTCGTATTATGTCGGATTTCGGGTTCCAGCAGACCCTTGAGGTTCGAACACCGGGGTGCGTGCTGAGATTTCACCTCCTACCTACCTGCACCCCTCCGCCTTGCTAAGATCTAAGCTATGGAAAGAACAACACAAGAGAAACAGGGTTTATACTGGTTCGGGGCACCATTGTGGTGTAATACCCTACTATAGTGTGTGGTGTGGTGGATTGCCTCTTGGGCTGATGATGATGAACAATACAAGGAAGAACAACCTCGCGAGGGTCTGTTCTTGGCTAGGGTGATGAACTGCTAGGAGGAGTTCAGTCACCCTTCTCTCTCTCTCTCGGATTTCGATCCCCCCTCCTACTATGGTGGCTAGTCCTATTTATAGAGGCCCTGGTCCTCTTCCCAAATATCGAGCGGGAAGGGAGCCAACAATGGCAGACTAATTTGAAAGGGGACAGCTAGTACCAGCTATCCTGACAAAAGTAGTCTTCGCCTGCACAAAGCTCTGGTGGTGACGCCGTCTTGGGCTCCACGATGACCTCCGTCTTGCAGTCCTCTTGGTCTTGTTGCACCGAAATGGCAACCTTTGCCTGATGCCTCGGTACTCCGCGGCTGCGCTTGCCCCCTTTGCACCAAAGGGGAAAGGAGGACATAGCGCGGGCTGGCACCCGCCTGGCGCCCTTGGTCGTCATGGCTTGCGTCACGGGCACCTCGTGAGGTATCCCGCCTTGATCTCTCCGCCTCCTCGTGAGCCAGCCTGATGAGGCCGTGCCTGAGGAAGCTCCGTGTCGTCCGCCCCGCGAGGCTCGGCCCCTCGCGAGGGTCTTGGGTCTGTGTTGGTGAAGATGGGCTGTCCAGTTTGGACCGAATACTCGACCGCTTGTGCCAGATGCATGGCACCCCCGAAAGGCCAGCCAATCACACTAACAGAGATTGTTGGGTGTTCAAGCAGGCAGGCAAGTTAAGAGCCGAAAACGAACACAAGGGGTTGTATAGCGACGACGAGGAGGAGCCCAAGCCGCCGAACAACAATGGACAGAAGGGTTTTCCCCCGCAAGTGCGGACGGTGAACATGATATACGCAACCCACATTCCCAAGAGGGAGCGGAAGCGTGCGCTACGGGACGTATACGCGATGGAGCCAGTCGCCCCGAAGTTCAACCCATGGTCCTCCTGCCCGATCACTTTTGATCGAAGGGACCATCCCACTAGCATCCATCATGGCGGCTTTGCCGCATTGGTTCTCGACCCAATCATCGATGGATTTCATCTTAGAAGAGTCCTCATGGACGGCGGCAGCAGCCTGAACCTGCTTTATCAGGATACAATGCGGAAAATGGGCATAGATCCCTCAAGGATTAAGCCCACAAAAACGACCTTTAAAGGCGTTATACTAGGTGTAGAAGCCAACTATACAGGCTCAGTAACACTTGACGTGGTCTTCGGATCCCCGGACAATTTCCGAAGCGAAGAGTTAATCTTCAATATAGTCCCGTTTCGCAGTGGCTATCACGCCCTGCTCGGACGAACCGCATTCGCAAAGTTCAATGCGGTGCCGCACTACGCATATCTCAAGCTCAAAATGCCAGTCCCTCGAGGAGTAATCACGGTCAACGGAAACACCGAACGCTCCCTCCGTACGGAGGAGCACACGGCGGCTCTTGTAGCGGAAGTGAAAAGTAGCCTTCTTAGGCAATTCTCCAGTCCGGCCGATAAAAAGCCAGACACTGCCAAGCGCGCCCGGAGTAACCGATAGCAGGACCACCTGGCACACTCTGAACAAGCGTAGCAATGTGACCCAACCCCACCTCTCGTGACATAGCGAAACCAGTACCTCGCGTACATAACTACGCCCTTGAAATTCCATGGGCACAGTGGAAGGGACACAATAATGGCATGCCCAAAATACGGCTTAAAACGTACAAGGGGCTGCCGGATTCTTTTTTTAATCTTTTCTTACTTTCAGGACTCCATACTTCGGACGACCTGTTCGGCAATTCGACTGCCGCACAAATGATGCAAGATCCAGGGAGGCAGACAAGCCATGCCGCATTATGGAACTCCCAGGTGGTCTCTGTTACGAGCAGTATACCTGTTTTAAATACAATTCCGCGGCCGGCCCCTGGTCAGGACATACTAAATAGGCCAATATCTTTTGCTTACCGCACTATTTGTATCGTTCGGCTTTGATAAATAGCCTCTCTATAAACAATGCATAGCTTTCTGTCTATTTTTTGCATTATCATCTTTTCATATATATGTTTATGACATGTTGCACCCGTACACTGTGGTACGGAAAAATACGCCAGGGGCTTGAGTACCCATTAATATGGCGTGAGAAGTCCGTACACTTTCACAAGTGCGGCACCCCAAACTTATAGCACTATATGCATCGGCTCCGAATCATGATTTGGGTCAATAGTTGGGTTTGCCCGGCTCCTATGTTTTGGTGCCTTACGTTCCGCTATATCGGCTAAGGTAGCACTAGGAGAACCACTGCGATTGTGCCCCGGTTGAGCTGGGCTAAGCACCTCAGTGGAGAAAGCAAAAACTGACTGTCATGATGTGGCGAGAGACCGGTCGCTGTTCGAGAGGTTTTTCAAGCCCCTAAAGGCTTATGCCTTTTCGAGCGAGGAGCTGGCTTTGTGCGGCCAGGCGTGGATAGCGCCCCAAACTCGGTCTTCCTAACTAGGGGCTTCACCGAAATTTAAAATTATAAAGTTCTATGGCTAAGTGAGAGTGTTCAAGCATTATAGTCTGATTGCCTGGTTCATCGTGCTGAGCGCCTCCCTCGAAGGACCCAACTATGGGAAAAAAAGCGCTCAAGTTTATCCCGAACACCCCAGCACTAGGCATGGGGGCAGAAGCCAACGACTGGCCATCTCTCAATTTTTGATAAACGGCCGCACAGAAAGTAATATTTTAAATTCAATAAGCATTGCTTAGCGCGTATGAACAAGTTTTTAGCGCACAGGATAAACACGAGCGAGTTCATTCAAAAATTACATCCTTGGTACATTCATCCGCCACAAGGCGGGCACCCGCAAGAACATCCTTATAGTAGTTCTTGGGCTTGCGATGCTCCTTCCCCGGTGGCGGCCCGTCCCTCACAAGCTTCTCACCGTCCAGCTTACCCTAGTGCATCTTTGCACAGGCAAGGGCCCTGCGGGCACCTTCGATGCAAAAGGAGCGCTTGATGACCTCAAGCCTTGGACAGGCCTCCACCAGTCGCCGCACCAACCCAAAGTAGCTCCCAGGCAGGGCCTCTCTGGGCCACAGCCGAACAATGAAGCCCTTCATGGCCTGTTCGGCCGCCTTGTGGAGCTCGACCAGCTGTTTCAGCTGGTCACTCAAGGCCACAGGGTGTCCGGCCTCAGCATACTGAGACCAGAACACCTTCTCTGTCGAGCTGCCCTCTTCGGCTCGATAGAATACGGCGGCGTCGGATACGCTACGGGGAAGATCTGCGAATGCCCCTGGAGAGCTCCGGATTCGGGTAAGTAACAAGCACTTTACTTTTATACTTCTGCTTTGCATAAAGAAAGCCTTACCCGCCGCTATCTTTTTTATCTCCTCCAACTCTTGGAGGGCCTTTTGGGCTTCGCTTGGCGGACTTGGCAGTCTCAAGGGCCGTCGTGAGCTCGGACGCTTGCGTCTTGGACTCAAGCTCCAAACTCTCATGTTTTTTCATGAGAGCCTGAAGCTCCTGCTGCACCTCGCCAACTTGGCCCTCAAGTTTCTCTCGCTCGGAGCACTCCGCGGCCATTTTCTTTTCGGCCTCGGACAGCGCCTGCTTGAGGGTCGCCACCTCAGTCGTGCCTAATACAATAAGCAGTACAATCCTGTTATTTTTTTGCAATCAAGCCTTTCTATAGGCACTTTTTCTGTAAGGTATTTCTTACCTTCTTTCTCCTCGAGCTGCCGTTTGGCAAGGCCGAGCTCTTGCTCCGTCCGCTTGAGGCCCTGTTTCAGGGCACCCACCTCCGCAGTCAGTGCGGCGGTGGCTAGCAGCGAAGCTGCATACGCATATTGACTCTTTCTTGTTAGACTCCTGCGAAATTTAATAGATCCTCTATTCGGATTTTCTTTCCGAACGCCAAACATAGCATCAGGGGCTACTCTCTATGTGGTTATATTTTTTACATATTTTTTACTTACCTTGAAGCCTGTTAGAAGGCTAGCGCAAGCTTCACTCAGTCCGCTCTTGGCGGACTGAACCTTCTGGATCACCGTACTCATAATAGTACGGTGCTCCTCATCGATGGAGGCGTTGTCAAGCACCGCCAGCAGATTGTCCGGCACCTCCGGTTGGATGGAGGCTGCCTTCTCAGAAGGCTTACTCCTCTTGGAAGGAGTTCGCCTACCGTGGACCGGAACTATTGTAGATTCCGGTGCGGTGTCTAGCTCAAAGCCGGACTTGGAGCCCTAGGGGGCTTTGTCCTCTTCACTCCTAGAGTCTGGGAGGTTGCCTTGCGGCTCCTCCGGGACCACCTCCTCCTGCCTCGGAGCTTGTTGCGATGCCTCTTCGGCGTCGTCCGCGGTGCGGGGGGAGACAGCGGGCGGAACTGAGTTCACGTCTGATGAATTCAGGGAGCCGCTCGACGACTCGTCGAGTTCGGCCCGGGGCGGACTGCATAATTATATTCGACATTAGGGAAAGTTGTGCAACAAAGGAACGCCATGAGTAATTCTGATATCCGAACTTACGATTTCGCCGGACGCTTGGCCCTGTCTGGCCACTCCTCTTCGTCCTCTTCAGCGCCGAGGGAGTAGTCCGGCGGAGGGGTCTTCTTCTTCCTGGACCCTCCGGCCTCCCCTGTTGGGGCGGCCTACCTTTTCTTTGCTTCCCCCGCTGGGGGGGAGAGTTTTCTTCTTCCTCCTCCTCGTTTTCATGGGAGGAGGGCGTCTCGGACTCGTCAGATAACGAGTCTGACACCACCACATTGTAGGCACTCTTTCGAGTCCCCGTCGTCTTCCTCTTCTTGGCCTTCTTCTCCGACACCACATAAGGCGCCGGAACCAGCAGCTTCACCAGTAGAGTTGGGGCTGGGTCTTCGGGCAGCGGAGCCGGACAGTTAATCGGTCCGGATATCGCCCGCCAAGCCTGTCAAAGGTAAGGGAGTTTAGATCCCGCATAGAGTCAAACTATGAAAAAAGCTTAAACATCCCGTAAAAGGTGTAGATGGCTTACCTCGTTACCATGACGGTGCAAGCTGTATCCGCGGTCCTCGGAAGCGGATGCGGGAGCCTCGGCGCCCTTGAATAGCATCTTCCAGTCGTCTTCGTACGTCGTGTCGAAGAGCCTGTTGAGGGTTTGATGCTGCGCCGGGTTGAACTCCCACAGATTGAAATCCCGTTGTTGGCACGGGAGGATCCGGCGGACGAGCATAACCTGGATTACATTAACAAGCCGGACTGGCTTGTTCACCAGGGATTGGATGCATGTTTGCAATCCGGTCACCTCTTTTCTGTTACCCCACGACAGGCCTGTCTCTTTCCAGGACATGAGCCACGTGGGGGGTTCGGATCGAAACTCGGGGGCTGCGGTCCATTTCGGATCACGTGGCTCGGTGATGTAAAACCACCCAGATTGCCATCCCTTTAGGGTCTCCACAAAAGAGCCCTCGAAACATAGGACATTGGCCATCTTGCCCGCCATTTGCCTCCGCACTCTGCCTGGCTGCCGCGCACCACCTTGGGGCTTGACATTGAAGGTCTTGAGCCAGAGGCCGAAATGGGGGCAGTCGCGGAGATATGCCTCGCGCATGACGATAAACGCTGAGATGTTGAGGATGAAGTTCGGGGCCAGATCATGGAAATCCAGGCCGTAGTAGAACATGAGCCCCCGGACAAATGGGTGGAGTGGAAAACCCAGTCCGCGGAGGAAGTGGGGGAGAAACACTACCCTCTCATGGGGCCTTGGGTGGGGAGAAGCCGCCCCTCCTCGGGAAGCCGGTGCGCGATGTCCTTGGACAAGTATCCGGCCTTCCTTAGCTTTTTGACTTGGCCCTCCGTAACGGAGGAGACCATCCACTTGCCTCCCGCTCTGGACATTGCTGGAGAAGGTTGAGGTGGGAAGTGCGGGCTTGGGCGCTGGAGCTTGAGTGCGCAGGAGATGGATAGGCAAAGGAGGAAGAAGGCATAGGTAAAAAGGTGGATCCTTATCCCCTTATATGGGTGGATGCAGTTGTGCATCCCCACCTGCCTAGTAAAACTCGCTTGCCTCCCAAGCGCCATAATAAGTGGCGAAGTTGGGTTACCCGCGTCCGTATTGATGAGAATCCCGTAAAAGGGGGTACACGATCTCTGCTTCGACAAGACGTGCCAAGGAAACCGCCTCGCAAAACACGCTGCGGTGGAAAAGTAAAAACGATTCGGGTAAAGGACTTGGCCGTAGTGTGATGGCGCACTGCGGAATACGTCAGCAGATTTGATTTGTGCTAATATTATTCTCTCTATGGCAATATGTGGAAGCTTATTTTGCAGAGCCGGGCACTACTCTTGGTGTTTACAATCTTCTATGAAGGACTTGGAGGAGGAACCCGCCTTGCAGTGCCGAAGACAATTTGCGTGCTGGACTCGTCGTCATTGATGCCTGGTCCAGGGGCTACTGAGGGAGTCCTGGATTAGGGGGTGTTCGGGTAGCCGGACTGTACCTTCAGCCGGACTCCAGGACTATGAAGATACAAGATTGAAGACTATGTCCCGTGTCCGGATGGGACTTTCCTTGGCGTGGAAGGCAAGCTTGGCGATGCGGATATTCAAGATCCCCTACCATTGTAACCGACTCTATGTAACCCAAACCCTATCCAGTGTCTATATAAACCGAAGGGTTTTAGTCCGTAGGACAACTTCATCAACTCCATAGACAACAATCATACCATAGGCTAGCTTCTAGGGTTTAGCCTCCTTGATCTCGTGGTAGATCTACTCTTGTACTACCCATATCATCAATATTAATCAAGCAGGACGTAGGGTTTTACCTCCATCAAGAGGGCCCGAAACTGGGTAAAACATCGTGTTCCCTGCCTCCTGTTACCATCTGGCCTAGACGCACAGTACGGGACCCCCTACCCGAGATCCGCCGGTTTTGACACCGACAAAGAGTTTCTGAGGCATGGGGTACCGTGCCCTCGCATCCCGCAACACCGTGCTGACAAAGTACACTGGGTGCTCAATGAGGTTGGGTGCGTCAGTGCTGGCGGCTCCCTTCGGTGACCCTGGCGCCTCTTGAGGCGATGAGGCCTCCTGAGGCTGGCCATCTGGGATATGGGCCTCTTCCGCCTCCGGTGCACTCCTCTACGACGGCTGATCCTCCTCAGCCGCGGTGGCGGTTTTTGTGGGCCTTCCTTGTTCCTGTTCTGCCTTGTCCCGGGCTGCTGCCGCGGTTTTGATTTGACGCTCCTCGCTAACCGCCAACAGGGCTGCGCTGGCGGAGTAGGGAGTGGCGGCGAGGTAAAGCACCAGGGGCTCTTGAGGGCGCGGAGCCACCATGACCGGCGGGCTGGTCAGGTCTCTCTTGAGATCCTGGAACGCCTTGTCGGCCTCTTCTGTCCACTCAAAGGGCCCCTTTTTCTTCATTAGCTGGAAGAATGGCAGCGCTCGTTCCCCCAACTTGGAGATGAAGCGCCCCAGCGCGGTCACGCGCCCAGTGAGCTTCTGCATTTCTCTGAGGGACTTTGGCGGGCTCATGTCTTCCACCGCCTTGACCTTTTCCGGGTTAGCCTCGATGCCTCGGTGGGACAGGAGGAAACCCAAGAGCTTGCCCGAGGGGACTCCGAACACACATTTCTCTGGGTTGAACCGTAGGTTCACTGCGTTGAGGCTCGCGAAGGTTTTCTCCAGGTCTTGTATCAGGGTCCTAGCCTCCCGAGACTTTACCACAATGTCATCGACATAAGCTTCAACATTCTTCCCGAGCTGCGGGCCCAAGGTGATGTGCATCAGCCGCTGAAAGGTCACCCCTGCGTTACGCAGCCCGAATGGCATGCATGTGTAGCAGTGCACCCCACACAGGGTTAGGAAAGCTGTCTTTCCGACATCTTCTACCGCCATCTTGATCTGGTGAAACCCAGAGAAAGCATCCAAGAAGCATAGCAGGTCGCATTCCGCGGTGGAATCGACGATCTGGCCGATGTGGGGGAGCGGGAATGGATCTTGCGGGCATGCTTTGTTGAGGTTGGTGAAGTTGACACACATGCGCTCCTTCCCTCCCTTCTTTGTCACAATGACATGGTTGGCCAACCAATCCGGGTATCGGACCTCGCGAATGACCCCAGTGGCTTCTAATTTGTGGGTCTCTTGGACGATGAAGGCCTGCTTTTCTGTGGACTGACGCCTGGCCTTTTGCTTCACAGGGCGCATGTTGGGGCACATGTTGAGGTGATGCTCCATTACACTCCTAGGGATCCCTGCCAACTGGTCAGGCTCCCAAGCGAATACCTTCTTATTTGCGCGCAGGAACCCGACCAGGGCCTCCTCCTACTTGGGTTTGAGGTTGGCTCCTATGGTGAAAAAGGCGTTGGTGGACCCGTCCTCATCGGTGGGTATCTGCTTGG
This sequence comes from Triticum monococcum, assembly GCA_034509565.1. Classification (NCBI taxonomy): domain Eukaryota; kingdom Viridiplantae; phylum Streptophyta; class Magnoliopsida; order Poales; family Poaceae; genus Triticum; species Triticum monococcum. Next base: position 207,826,222 of record CM067847.1, on the reverse strand, counting down.
TTTTTGCCTTGTCTTCGGTGAACAACTGTTTCTTCTTGGCGGGTGCAGCCCCCTTGGGCTCGGGGGTCTCCATGTCGGCGGGCTGTGCCGACGCCGCCGTCTTGAGGGTGAGCTTGAGCACCCGCATCGCGTCTCCGGTGTCCCCGTGTACGGTGAGGACACTGCTGCTCCCGGGCATCTTCATGAGGTTGTACGCCGGGTGCGTCACGGCCATGAACTGGGCCAGAGCTGGGTAGCCGAGGATGGCATTGTAGGGGAGGCTGATGGGGGTGATGTCGAAGCTGACCAGCTCCGTGCGGAAGTTGTTGTAGGTGCCGAAGGTTACTGGGAGCCGGATCTGTCCCAAGGAGCTGGATGACCCGCCCCCAACGCCTGAGAAGGGCCGGCTGGGCTGCAGCCGTTCCAGGGGTATGCAGAGGAGGTTGAAGGCCTTGACTAAGAGCATGCTGAGGCCCGCACCGCCATCGATGAGAGTTCTAGTAACGGCCACCTAGCAGATGGTGGGGGTGCACAGCATGGGGAGCGCACCCGAGCAGGCTGAGTTGGAGGGGTGGTCCTCCGAGCTGAAGGTCAGGCCGGCCTTGGGCGCCGCCCGGTCCGGTAAGCGTGGAAGCGGCGCTGACCCCGCAGATGAATGGCTTGACGTGGTGACTTGTAGGCGGCGCCTGCGAGCCGCCCAGGAGGGCCGCGACGACCGGGGGTGTTGGTGTAGCGCGATGGGCGGGGAAGAGGCCGCGGGGCTCTTCCCAGGAGGCCATGGAGGCTGCCGGCAGGTGGGGCAGCCATGTGCGTGGAGCGCCGGTGAGGGCCATGGGGAGCCAGTTGGCCATGACCCTATCGTCACCTCCGGCTTTGAGGAGGGCCTCCTCGCTCGCCAACAAGAAGGCCAGCGGATCTGTCGCGCCGCCGTAGCGCGGCGGCGTCGTTGGCTTGAACTTGTCCGGCCACCGTACCCGCTGCAGGGCTGGGGCGAGGGCGCGGAGCCCCCTGGCCCCCGTGTTGGCACCGGCGGCCGGAGCGGGCGACGCGCTACTCATCGCGAGGCAGGCCGTGGCAGTGGCGGAAGAGAAAACTCCGGTGCACCCCTACCTGGCGCGCCAAATGTCGGATTTCGGGTTCCGGCAGACCCTTGAGGTTCGAACACTGGGGTGCGCTCGGAGATTTCGCGTCCTACCTACCTGCACCCCTCAACCTTGCTAAGATCTAAGCTATGGAAAGAACAACACAAGAGGCACAGGGTTTATACTGGTTCGGGCCACCGTTGTGGTGTAATACCCTACTCTAGTGTATGGTGTGGTGGATTGCCTCTCGGGCTGATGATGATGAACAATACAAGGAAGAACAGCCTCGCGAGGGTCTGTTCTTGGCTAGGGCGATGAACTGCTGGGAGGAGTTCAGCCACCCTTCTCTCTCTCTCTCTCTCTCTCGGATTTCGATCACCCCTCCTACTATGGTGGCTAGTCCTACTTATAGAGGCCCTGGTCCTCTTCCCAAATATCGAGCGGGAAGGGAGCCAAAAATGGCAGGCTAATTTGAAAGGGGATAGCTAGTACCAGCTATCCTGACAAAAGTAGTCTTCGCCTACACAAAGCTCTGGTGGTGACTCCGTCTTGGGCTCCACGATGACCTCCGTCTTGCAGTCCTCTTGGTCTTATTGCACCGAAATGGCAACCTTTGCCTGATGCCTCGGTACTCCGCGGCTGCGCTTGCCCCCTTTGCACCAAAGGGGAAAGGAGGATACTGCGCGGGCTGGCACCCGCCTGGCGCCCTTGGTCGTCATGGCTTGCGTCACGGGCACCTCGTGAGGTATCCCGCCTTGATCTCTCCGCCTCCTCGCGAGCCAGCCTGATGAGGCCGTGCCTGAGGAAGCTCCACGTCGTTCGCCCCGCGAGGCTTGGCCCCTCGCGAGGGTCTTGGGTCTGTGTTGGTGATGATGGGCCGTGCTGGGCCCCCCTTTGAGCCACGCCGCAGGCCGCAGGCAGGCAAGTCTGGGGACCCCCGTTCCCAGAATGCTGACATATTACCTTACCTGGCTGATGATAGGTGTGCCATATTGTGTTAATTTGGTGTAGGCTAGTTGCCCAAACGTTCGTTGTGTCTATGTTGCTTTCCTATTATCTGACTTGGCCAATTATTGCAATGCTAGTGTGTTAACTTTGTGCAGGCTATTGAAGATAAGAAGGCAAACTTTGAAAATAGTAAGGCAACCCCATTGTTTCTTTCCAGTAAATCTAGGCCAGGTAATATGGCAATAACTCATGATTAATCTGTTTCGTTCCCGTCCTAATTTATGTTATGATGAAGTGGTCAAGACACTCTCCATTATCAATAATACAAGCCTGCCGAAATCGCCATCTGAATCTGTTTAGTATCCTCTGTCTTGAATGCGACGGAATAAATGTATGTTTGTGAAGCAATTAATGGCTGAAGCAATGATGGAAATGGTGGATGAATCATAGGTGCAGAGTCGTGCGACACAACAACTGATCAATGTTTTCAGAGACAGTGTGGCAAAGCAGCAAGAACTTGCCCACATGCTTATGGGCGTCATATGTGCTGAGGTTGCAGATTGTGACATTGTAGATGGTTAAGTTCTACTCATTGATTTGCACTGGCATCAATCTTTGATTGCGCAGTGGATGTAATTTCCTGTAATATATTCTGGATATGCAACATTATTCCCTGTATGCCGTACCTTTGCTCGTCATAATGGGCTCAAATTACCTAATTTGGCCTAAAGACATGAACGAACTTTAGTGGGCCCATTAAGTTAATGGATCGTTACTAGGCCGAAAGTTAATGGTTGGCCCTCTTACCTCCCGGGTCGTTAACACGCCGACAATGAAGCGGGCAACAGGTGGCCCCAATTTATTTCACGGGCCGTTAACAGTTCGTTACTAAGTTTGGGCTACATATGGCCCAACTATACTGCAGGCCTTTAGCAGGCCGAAAGAGATAGCGGGCTTGTATTGGACCATGAAGAGCATGGGCCGCTCAGAGGCCGAAAGTCAGGTCGTATTGTAAACGGCCCAACTGTGTTGTGGGCCTTTAGCAGGCCGAAAGAGAAACCGGGCTGGTATTGGACCATGAAGGGCATGGGCCGTTAAGAGGCCAAAACTAAGGTCCGACTACAAATGGCCCAACTCATTTATGGTCCATTAACAGGCCGAAAGGCACACAGGGCTGGGAATTGGCCCAATACATAAATGGGTTGCTAAAAGGCCAAAACTCAGGTCCGACTACAATTTGCCCAACTGATTTATGGGCCATCAACAAGCTGAAAGTGACACCAGGCCAGAAATTGGCTCAACACTTAAATGGGTCGCTAAAAGGCCGAAACTCAGGTCAAACTACAAATGGCCCATCAGATTTATGGGTCGTCAATGAGGCTAAAAGACACACCAGGCCGGAAATTATCCCAACATTTAAATGGGTCGCTAAAAGGCCGAAAGATGTACATCCTGAAAATTGGCCCATCCATTAAATGGGCCGTTAACAGGCCGAAATCTCATCGGGCCGATATTGAGCCCAAATATATAGCGGGCTGTTAACGGGCTCGAACTGACGATGGGCTGCAATGGTTTCAAATCTTTAACGGGCCGAATTGCACATCTCGTATGGGCCGTGGGCTTAAATGGACCTTACACAAGTAGGCCTTATGTGGGACGGCCTGCTAATTTTTACTGGGCCGACCTTTTTCACCGGAATGGGCCACTGTTGGGCCGTGCCATGTGTCGACCTATCATAGGCGCCTCCTGTCCAATGAGTGGATGACATCTGTCCCAACGATGAGCCGACACATGTTTCCTCTAGCCAATGATGATTTTACATGTGGAAAATCCCCATTGGTCGGTGCTGTTAACGGGTTGTCGGATCCAAAAGCCGACCCGATAGCTTAACGGCGTTCCGTTACGGTGGATGCCACGTGTCGGTCACCCTTGACGAAAGCACATCTGTGACGCGCGATTTATCGTCATGGAAGTGGACACTTCCGTGATGATAATTTTGGTAATGTCATGGAACACTTGTACGACAGCACAGGTATGACTATCTTGATTCTGTCATAAATTTGCCATGGATGTACATGCATGACAAAAAACGTGACCTACTGTGACAAACACGTATCATCACGGAAGTGTATTTTTTGTAGTGATCTCTACCAATCACCTTTTTTGGAGCCGTGAGGGGGGGGGAGGAAGAACTGGGGACGTTAGCCATGATGAATGGTTTCCCTTGGCAAGAGTCTGAAGATTTTCCGCTGGGTGTGGAATGGATCTGAGATCCCACCCCTTTAAATAGAGGCCTTTTTTATATGGCCAGAGGGGGGTTATGAAAAAAATACACCGACCTCTTGTATTCGCTCGATGCATGGAACAGAAGGTATGGAGGCACAGAAGACGATGGATGTGACATTGAATGGAGGGCTGAATATAGCTCTTTAAGTCAGATACTTTGAAATGATCGGAGGAGGAACCCGCCTTGCAATGCCGAAGACAATCTGTGTGCCAGCCACCTCGTCATTGAAGCCTGGTTCGAGGGCTACTGAGGGAGTCCTGGACTAAGGGTCCTCGGGCGGCCGGCCTGTTGCACATGGGCCGGACTATTGGGCCATGAAGATAGAAGACTTTCTCCTATGTCCGGATGGGAATCTCCTTTGCGTGGAAGGCAAGCTAGGCGGCCGGATGTACTATTTCCTTTCTATGTAACCGACTTTGTATAACCCTAGTACCCTCCGGTGTCTATATAAACTAGAGGGTTTAGTCCGTAGGGACAATCATAATCACATAGGCTAGACTTTTAGGGTTTTAGCCATCACGATCTCGAGGTAGATCAACTCTTGTAATACTCGTATTCATCAAGATCAATCAAGCAGGAAGTAGGATATTACCTCCATAGAGAGGGCCCGAACCTGGGTAAACATCGTGTCCCCTGTCTCCTGTTACTATCAACCTTAGACGCACAGTTTGGGACCCTGTCAGAGTAAATAGCCATGGGTAGCCTACCCGGCTTCCCCTGGCCCTTCTGAAAAAATTATGAGCCCGTCCGGCTCTCAAAGAACTCAAGACCAGGTGACGCCTTCCCCCTACCGGCTATCTTCAAGGCCGGCTTCGGGGGGGCAGCCCGCCCTTTTTGCCCTCATGAAGGAGGCCATGGGAGGGCCGACTTCGAGAAGCCGGCCACAAGAAGGCCGACTCCAAGAAGCCGGCTCCCATAAAGCAGTCAAGATCGTACCCTCGAGGTCCGCGTCCACCCAGCAATGATGAAGCGGGGCGTGGCTGCAGTGGAGCCTGCCACCCCCAAAACCCGGAGCACGCACAGCACAGTGCGCCGTACGGGTGACCACGACCCGCCCGGCGCGGCACTGTTGCCACGGCGACCCTGACGCCGTCCACGACGGGCCACCAGCGTGGCCCCCGAGGCGGCGGGTCCCTTCGGGCAGAGAGATGCCAAAGGCTGCCACACCTCCTCCCAAGTCGGCCAGATGGAGAGCCGAGCCCCCATAGCCGGCCTGCCATCCTCCTCGAAGGAGACGCCCCATTAAGGAGAGAAGACACGGTGGGACTACAGTAATCGACCGCCAGGGCGGTGGTACTGTAGCCACTCTTACCCCGACCAAGCCCGCGTCATCAGAACAGAGCAACAGTAACCAGCCACCGACCAGGCCCTGGACAGTGGGGCCTGCCTGTCGACCAGGGCGCCGGCAGCTGGCGGGACCCACTAGTCGGCGGGCCCCAGCAGCCGTCGCGAAAGCCGGCAAGCATAGTCACAGACAGCTGGGCCCCGCGCCCAGCCGGATTACCATTGTACCCCCGGGGGGTAGGCCTATATAAACCCCCCGGTGCACCCATGCAAAGGGTTCGATCCCCATGCTTGTCTTAGACACCATACGAGGAGAAGAAGCAAGCTAGCCATGCCCTTCTTCCTCCTTCCACCAAAACAGCTCAAGGAGCATTGTGTAGCTACTTGTTCATCTAGTGATCATGCGCAGACCCCGCAGAGCAGCAGTAGGGGTGTTATCTCCACGGAGAGCCCTGAAGCTGGGTAAAGTTCGTCGGCGTGCATGTCTTCGCCTCATCCCGTTTCCAGGCACCGGCGACGTCTTATTGGCTCCCACAATGATAAGCCACCCGTTGGCATATGTCGCACCTACCACCCGACATTTGGCGCCCACCGTGGGGCCAGGTGCACCGTCGTCCGGAGACCTGTTTATGATGGGAACCCTCTTCCTCCCTAGCGAGCATAGCCAGCCCGGCACGCCCGATGCCGCTTGCCACGACGCGCTGCAAGGCATCACCAGCATCTGTGCGGCAAGCAGCCTCGCCGATCTCCTCGACGAGGCCCGCATCTCCGATGAGCTTGCCTCCGATGCAGGCACCGACCACCTCGCCGACCTCCTTGGCCAGCTCCATGTCTCCAGCGAGCCTGCTGCGGATCTGGAGTCGGTTGGCTCCACCGACCCGATGCCTGTCGACTCTGTCGACTCCGACACGGCCTCCTACGACACCTTCCCCACCAGCCTGCTGCCGAAAGCCCAACCCCGCATCGGGATCATGGCGCGACGTCCCGAATGCCGACTAAGAGTAACACCTGCGCACGGCGCGAAAAAGAGCCGGCTTCCAGCCGAAGCCGGACCCGAATCTCCATCAAGCGTGACGCGGACGGCCGTCCCCGAGCCATGGAATGGCGGGGCAGCCCGCCTCCGCCTCGGGCTCGTGGAGAGAGATACCCCACCCCGCCGCCAGTGGCGCATCCGACTCTCAGCGGCCGACTGGGCCGCCGTGAAGGAGTCGGCGAAAACGACGCCCACCATCGGATCGACCGCCTGGCCAGATCCCTGGCGCTGGAAGAAGAAGATGATGTCGGCCCGCCCTGTTTCGGCCCCCGCATCCGCAACGAGCCCTTTCCCAAAGGGTTCTCGCTCCCAAGAGACACGCCCAAGTACAACGGCTCCGTGAAGCCGGAAGACTGGCTGATCGACTACTCCACGGCAGTCAGCATAGCCAACGGCAACCGGTGCGTTGCCGTGAAGTACGTGCCCCTCATGCTGCAAGGCAGGGCACGGACTTGGCTTAACAGCCTCAAGCCTCTCAGCATCAACAGCTGGGTAGATTTCACCGAAGCCTTCGTTCGCAACTTCACCAGCACCTACAAGCGGGCTCCCAAGCCCAGGCAGCTCTCCCTGTGCGTACAGGGCCTAGCCGAGTCCACTCGCGACTACCGCATGCGTTGGGCCGAGCTCCGCAATTCTTGTGAAGGGGTGCACGAGGTGCAAGCCATCGAATACTTCACTGCCGGGTGCCGAGAAGGCACCCTCCTCAAGCACAAGCTTCTCTGCGACGAGCCGACTACCCTTGACGAGCTTCTGAACATAGCCGACAGATACGCCACCGCCGATTCTTCGATGAAGACCGAGCTCCGGGTAGACGCGTCCGGGAAAGTACTTGACCCGGCGCCCAAGACGCCGGCAGGAGATTCCGGCCGACGCCAACACCCGAACGACCAGAAGCATAAAGGCCCTGCGCCGCCTCCCGCTAGCCGGCAGGTGGCCACGGTCGAAGACATGCCGCCTGAGGGGCGGCCCGCGCCCAAGAAGCCCAAGGGCGGCCGGCCGGCTTGGCAGCCGGCTTTCTCCTACGAGCAAACCCTTGACGCCCCATGCAAGTTTCATCGCGGCGCGAAGCCGTCCAACCACACAACCCGAAAGTGTAACAGGCTCGCCCGAATCTCCAAGGGCGAAGGACTCACGCCGCCTCCTCCTGCCGGCCCGCCGCCTCCGGCTCCACCGCCCCAGGCCGCCCGGCCCGCAATCGGCGCCGTGCAGGACGAGCTCCCCGACGAGCAAGCATCCTACGTCATCTTTACGAGCTAGCCCGAAGACCGGCGCAGCAAGCGCCGAGAGCATCAGGAAGTTAGTGTGGTCCCTGCTAACTCAGCCGGACACATGCATTGGTCAGAGAAACCCATCAGCTAGAGCCGGGCCGACCACCCAGAGGTGATGTCGTCTCCCGGCTCCTATGCTTTGGTCCTGGAGGCCACCATCGCGACGGACAGACGCGCCGCCTGCTTCTCCCGCGTGCTGATAGATGGCGGAAGCAGCATCAACATCCTGTACCGCGACACCCTGGAGAAGTTAATTGTCAAGACGAAGCAGCTTGGCCGACCCGCCTTGGCCAAGTTCATGACGGTCCCCCACTACGCATACCTCAAGATGAAGATACCAAGCTCCAAGGGCATCATCACCATAGCCGGCGATTACAAGAAGTCTACCGAGTGCGCTGCGGCCAGCAGCCGGCTGGCCGAGTCCCTTGTGATTGCCGAAGAAAAGAAGACGCTGGACCGGGTCGTGGCCCTGGCCAGCAAGCAGCTGAGCCAGCCCACTGACTCCAAGGAGCATGATGCCCAAGGATCTTTCCAGCCGGCCAAGGAAACCAAGAAGATACCTCTTAACCCCGAGCACCCCGAGAGGTTTGCCGTCATTGGGGCAAGCCTGAACAGCAAATAGGAAGGCAAGCTCGCCGATTTCCTCCGTGAGAATCGGGATATCTTTGCATGGTCCCCCAAGGACATGCCGGGTGTTCCGAAGGATTTCGCCGAGCACAAGCTACACGTGCGAGAAGACGCAAAACCAGTCAAGCAGCCTCTCCGCCGACTGTCAGAGGAGAAGAGAAGGATTGTAGGGGAGGAGATAGCCCGGCTTCTGGCAGCCGGCTTCATCATGGAAGTTTTCTTTCCAGAATGGCTTGCCAACCCGGTTCTCGTGCTGAAGAAGAATAACAAGTGGCGCATGTGTATAGACTACACAAGCCTCAACAAAGCCTGCCCGAAAGATCCCTTCGCCCTGCCAAGGATTGACCAAGTGATAGACTCCATGGCCGGATGCGAGCTATTGAGTTTTTTGGATGCTTATTCAGGATACCACCAGATAAAACTGAACCAGGATGACCGCCTGAAGACCGCCTTCATCACGCCATTTGGAGCCTTCTGCTACCTGACCATGACATTCGGCTTGAGGAATGCCGGTGCCACTTTTCAGCGTTGCATGCAGAAGTGCCTCCTCACGCAGCTCGGCAAAAACACTCACGTCTACGTGGACGATATCATGGTGAAGACGGAGAAGCGCGGCACCTTGCTGGAAGACCTGAAAGAAACATTCGAGAACCTGGGCCAGTTCCGAATCAAGCTCAACCCCGAGAAATGTGTGTTTGGAGTGCCAGAGGGCCAGCTCCTAGGCTTCCTGGTATCCGAACGCGGCATTGAGTGCAACCCAGTGAAGATCAAGGCGATCCCCACCAAGCTTCGAGAAATCCAGAAGTTCACCGGGTGCTTGGCCTCCTTGAACCGCTTCATCAGTCGGCTCGGAGAGAAAGCCCTCCCTCTCTACCCCCTCATGAAGAAGAGCACTCATTTGGAGTGGAACGACCAGGCCGATCAATCTTGTCACGAGCTGAAGAAGATGCTGGCCACGCCGCCTGTCCTGGCGGCGCTGACTGAGAAAGAGCCCATGCTCCTTTACATTGCCGCGACCAGCCGGGTGGTCAGCACCATCATCGTAGTCCAACACCAAGAAGAAGGCCGAGCCCAGCCGGTCCAGAGGCTGGTGTATTACTTGAGCGAAGTGCTGTCCTCCTTAAAGCAGAACTACCCGCACTACCAGAAGATGTGCTACGCCGTGTACTTCACCACCAAGAAACTGAAGCCCTACTTTCAAGAGCATCCCATCACGGTCATATGCACTGCCCCGCTGGCCGAGATCATAGGCAGCCGGGATGCATCTGGCCGGGTGGCGAAGTGGGCCATCGAGTTGGCCCCTTACACAATCTTCTACCAGCCCCGCACCGCCATCAAGTGCCAAGCACTGGCCGACTTCCTCGTTGACTGGGCCGAGACCCAGTACCTGCCGCCGGCTCCTGACTCCGCCCATTGGCGCATGCACTTTGACGGGTCCAAGATGCGCACCGGCTTGGGAGCCGGCATTGTCCTTACCTCTCCCAAGGGCGACAAGCTTAGATACATGCTGCAGATCCACTTCGCCGCCTCCAACAATGTAGCCGAATACGAGGCGCTTATACATGGGCTCCGGCTTGCCAAGGAACTCGGCATCCGCCGGATCCTATGTTATGGCGACTCGGATTTGGTGGTTCAGCAATCATCTGACGACTGGGACGCCAAGGACGCAAACATGGCAAGCTACCGCTTCCTGGTGCAGCAAATCAGTGGATACTTTGAAGGATGCGAGTTCTTCCACGTGCCGCGAGCCGACAACGAGCCAGCCGATGCCCTGGCCCGAATAGGCTCCACTCGGCAAGCAATACCAACCGGCGTCGCTCTACAACGCCTCCTCAAGCCATCCATCAAGCCGTCTCCAGAATCCGACTCCATCTTCGTGCCGCCCAACCCCGACGGGGCCGGGTCCGGCTCGAAGAACCAAGCAGGCGACCCGGGGACTTCAGTACTCGCCTCGAGGACCGTAGTAGCCGGCTCGGGGACTGCCGCACCCGGCCCGGGGACTGCGGTAGCCGGCCCGGGGACTGCGTCAACGCAGCATTCGGTGGCTAACTCCAGCACTTCATCACCCAGCCTGCCCACCCTGGTGGCAGTAGCCACATTGGCGGTAGGGGAAGTCGCAGCTCCGTCATGGGCTCAATCCATCCTCAACTTCCTAGTAAACCAAGATCTGCCGGCTGATGAAACAGAAGCGAGACAAGTCCAACGTCGAGTCGGAGCATACACAATCGTCAATAGAGAACTGGTCAAGCGCTGTGTCACTGGAGTCCTCCAACGGTCCGTCGAGCAAGAGAAGGGCATTGCAATCCTTAGAGATATACACCAAGGAGAATGCGGCCACCATGCCACCTCAAGATCACTTGTCGCCAAAGCTTTCCGCCACGGCTTTTTCTGGCCGACTACTTTGGATGACGCCAAAGAATTAGTTAAGTATTGCAAAGGCTGCCAACTTTTCAGCTCCAAGCAACACATGCCGGCTTCGGCACTCAAGACCATTCCCATCACTTGGCCCTTCGCCGTTTGGGGACTGGACATGGTGGGCCCATTCAAGACGGCGCGCGGTGGCATGACACATTTGCTCGTCGCCGTGGACAAATTCACCAAGTGGATCGAGGCAAAGCCGATCAAGAAGCTGAATGGGCCGACTGCCGTGACATTCATCACAGACATAACAACTCGGTACGGCCTACCGCACAGCATCATCACCGACAATGGCACGAATTTCGCCAAAGGGGCCTTGGCACATTTCTGCGCTGCACAAGGTATCCGGCTGGACTTAGCGTCCGTCGCCCACCCGCAGTCAAAAGGCCAGGTCGAGCGAGCTAATGGCCTCATCCTCTCCGGCATCAAGCCCCGACTGGTCGTACCTATGGAGCGTTCAGCCGGCTGTCGGCTCGATGAGCTGCCGGCTGTCCTCTGGAGTCTGCGCACCACCCCAGACAAGTCAACCGGCTTCACTCCTTTCTTCCTCGTGTATGGTGCCGAAGCAATCATCCCAACCGACATCGAGTTCGACTCACCTCGGGTGACCATGTACACGGAGGCGGAGGCCAAGGAAGCACGAGAAGACGGCGTCGACCTGTTGGAAGAAGGCTGGCTGTTAGCCCTCAGCCAGTCTGCCATCTACCAGCAGGGGTTGCAGCGCTACCACAGTCGGAAGGTCAGGCCAAGATCCTTCCAGGGGGGCGACCTTGTGCTCCGGCTTATCCAGCGAACAGCCGGCCAGCACAAGCTCTCGGCCCCCTGGGAAGGCCCCTTCGTCATCAGCAGAGCTTTAGGCAATGACTCCTACTACTTAATCGACGCACAGAAACCCAAGGCACGCAAGAGAGACGACTCCGGCAAGGAGTCGGAATGACCATGGAATGCCAACCTCCTTCGAAGATTTTACAGTTGAAATGCAGTACGTATCACGTTAACTTTTGTACTAAGTATGAGACAATAGGCCCCCCGAGGAGGACTTGGGGACTGCCATCTTTTATCTATGAATGAACAATATCATGCTTATGACCTTGTCATTTCATTTACTTATTCTGTCCGGCACCGGGTTCGACCAGTCGGCCTGGGGACTAACCGACTAGAGTTATATTAGAAGTCTTACCCGCGGTCAGGCAAGTAGTGTGCCGACACCCAGGCTTAGCTCTTGCCAAAGCCGCAGTTCGAAGAACCGGCTGTTCGGCCAGCAAGAGTCAAAAGCAGGAAAGGGTGCGCACACGAAAAATGGCTAGGGACCAGCGGACTAATATAACAGGAGCCGGTTTGCCGCCTACCGCCGACCGACTACCAGAGTAGCCCGCCGGCCGGTTTCCATTCACTTCACTTCAATCCAAGAAAGCTTGAGTACTTGCCTCCCCAAAGCGGGAAGGCGGCAAAGGAAAAAGCCTAAGGATAAAAAGCGTACGCGAATGGAAACCAAACATGCACATAATAATATTTACATAAAGGACCTCCAAGAGGCCGACATCCAACATAGTTTTATACACCCCCAGTGGGTGGAATTGTGAAAGCTTAAAAGATTGTTCAAAAAGACAACAAGCAGGAAAAATAAAGATAGCAGGTCAAGCTGGCGGAGCGGTTGACGAGCTGGGCTGGTCGGTGGAGACGGTTGCGCCAGCTGAGGGAGCGGCCGGCTGGCGAACTTCGGCTTGATCACCGCCTCCTGCAGAGGGCGCAGTTTCACGCGCCTCGTTGCTGGAGGCACGATCAGCTTGAGGCTGGCCGGTTGTTCCACTAGCCGGCTCGACGTCTTCGCCGTCTTCGTCCTCGTCATCCTCGCCCTCATCGCTGGAGGCGATCTCCTCGGCCGAGTCCACGCCGACCGCCGGGTCCAGACCGAACCAGTCCTCCAGCTGGGCAACGCCATCATCATTGATGTCGGGCGATCGTTGAGGCGCGCTGGGCGATTGCCGGCCGCACATCCTCCAGCTCCGCGTCGGCTTCCAGCCGCGAAGTACGCAGCTGGTCCGGGCTCAGCCCTGGGTACCAGGCGCGGACGAACTCCAACGCCCGCCCGGCTCCGAGGCGGACCGCCGACGCCTTCCAAGCTTCAAAACGGCCGACTGCGACCTCCAGCCAGTCGGTGGTCCGGCTTGGGGTGCGGGGGATCGTCTTGCCGGGCCAGAGGGCAGCCAGCACCTGCGCCCTGGCACGTTGAAGCCGGCGAAGCATCCGGTGAGCCGGCTACAGCCGCGCTTGGACGGCCACGAGCTGCTCCTCCAGCGTCCGATTTGCGTCCGGCGCGACGTTGACGCCCGCCTGACGGCGCGCCTCGCGATGAGCCTCGATGGCTTGAGCGGCAAGGGTGGAGTGGCCGGGAAAGTAATCTGCACAAGAAAATGGGCGGCAGCGCAAGTCAGGCCACAACCCCAGGCGGCCAGTAGGCAGAAGAAGGGCGAGAAAAGCAGCTTACCATCGATCAAGTCTTCGATGCGGCCGAAGCCCGCATCCAGCGCTTGACAAGTTTCAGCCCAGCTCGCCGCCTCGGTCTCAAACTCCGCCTTCAGGGCGGCCTCGCTGTCCTGCGCCTTCTGCAGGGCTGCCTTGTGGCTTTCTTCCTAATCAGCCAGCTTCTGGGCCAGGCGGTCGCGCTCCTGGGCCAAGGTGGTGTACTCGGTGTCCCTGATGCGAAGGGCGGTCTGCGCCTCGCCAAGCTCCTTCCGCAAGTCAGCGTTGGCTCCTGCAAAGAGCAAAAGACAAAAAGAAAAACCAATGAGGGAAAGGTTGTCAAGGAAGATCCGACCCGACTGCTCAGCAGTCGGCACGAATCTCGGGGACTACACCCAGTGGGTGCGCTGACGCACCCCCGCAGGAAACAGATAAAAACAAGCACTTACTTCGGCTGTTGGCCAGGTCGTCGATCTTCCGACCCAACTCCTGAGCCTGGGAGTTGAAGGCGGCAGAACGGCAATTATGATATTCCTGGAAGTTAAGATAGAAAGCAAAGATAAGACGGTCGCCAAGAAAGATCCGACCCGATTGCTCTGTAGTCGACCCGAATCTCGAGGACTACACCCAGTGGGTGCGCTGACGCGCCCCCACGGAAGAAATCAAGGAACAAGAGCGGTCAAGAGCAAAAAACTTACCCAGATGGCGGCCCGCGTCGACAAGAACTCATGCGGGTATTACTACAGGAGGGCGGCCTGAGCTCGCAGCCGACTCCGGACATCTTGGGCCGCCACATTCAGCTCGCCGGTCCCCGTCTGGAAGTCCACCCGGACGTAGCGGAGCTGGCCGCCTCCAAGGCCTCTGCCGACTGGCCGGCGCCTGTGGCTTGGCGCGACTCCAGCGGAGCGGCGCTTCCCCCTGCGCACTGACGCGTCACCGGCTGTATTTCAAGGCCGGCTCTGAATTCAGGCGCGCCCCTGACCGGCTCCATTGGCGCCGCCGACGACTGGCCGCCTTGGCCCGTGCCGACCGGCACGGCCGGCGCCGTCCTCCCCGCGAAAACCTCGAAGAGCTCCTCCCTTTGCCCCAACGGTGGGTCTTGGATGATTTCCTCCGCCAAGGGCAATGGTGTGTCCAGGGCTACGGTTCGGAGTGGGATGGCGAGCAGTGGGGGTTGGTCACACGTGCCCTCCGCCTCTGTCTCCACGGTCGCCTGCTCCGCCTGAGCCCTAGCCGCCGCGTCGGCCCGCTCCTTCGCCGCCTGAGCGGTTTCCTGATCCGCCGCCTCCCTCTCTTCCCGCGCCTCACGAGCATTCCGCTTTGTGTCTTCCATGAGGTCGGCGCGGGGATCCACGCGGCGGGGGCCTGAAGACCCTCCAGCCGACCCGACGACGGAGCCGCCTGGACCCCGCTCAAGAGAAAGCGGCGCCCTACTCAGAAAACGGAGAAAAGTTAGGAATAATGATTCAAACAGAAGAACACAGCAAAACAAGCATATAGGCAGTCGGAGGCTTACGCCGAGACCGTTTGGGGCTGCTTCATCGCTTTCCGGAAGCGGGCCGCCTTCGTAGCCGCCTCGTCTCGCTTCGTCGCTACGGCGGAGGCTTTGGACTTCTTTGGCCGACTGCCGAAGAGAGTTGACGTGGCCCGGCGATTCGGAGCGCCGCCGCCTGAAGCCGGCGCGGCAGATGAGCCCGTGCTTTGGCGGTTGGACGCCGGCTGGCGACGCGGGACTTCTTCGGCATCGCCATCGTCCGGCCAGTCCTCGATGCTGGCGGAAAGCCCCGTGCCTCCGGGCTCGATGTTGTCCCCCACGATGGCCTCCTCCATGGCGGCCGCCCCCAAGTCCGGGTCGTCAACATCGTCCACCGTACGGTCCGGGGCGTACTGACGTTCGATCCCTGCCGCCCCAGCCGGCGGCGGAAGAAGGGGGTTCTGCTAACAAAAACCGGCTGATCAGAAGCCGGCCATCATGGAGTCGACTGGCAACAAAAAGAAGATAGAGAGAGAAGCTTATCACGGGCGGAGGATTGGCGCGAGAGTACGGCGCCTTGCCGTATTGCCAGTCCCCGGCGAGCTTGCAGTTGGCGATGTAATTGACCATGACCGCCACCTCCGCGTGCGGCATTTCTCATGTGCTCAGCCGGCTTGGGTCGAAGCGGCCGCTCATCTGGCACATCATATGGGGCCGGCTTTGGAGAGGAAGAATCCGGCGCTCCACGAAGGCGGCCACCAAGTCGGATCCGCGCAGGCCTTCCGACTGGATCATCACCCGAAGCCGGGCGATGGCGGCGTTCCCTGCCGGAGACAGGGACCTGGATCGGAAGCTCCATGACGGCTGCCTCCCAGCCGGCGGGCCGGCTACGTAGGCCGGCAGATTGACGTTGTCTCCTCTCGGGGGCGAGCCGGCGTTCTTCACATAGAAATATGACTTTTGCCAGATCTTCACCGACTAGATGAGGGGGATGAGGGGGAACGGATTGTTATCGCCTGACCTCCTCATGGCGATGTAGGCTCCGCCTGGGGCAGGCACGCTGGTGGTGACGGTGTTGAGCTTGCTCTGGAAGAACTCCCCCCAGAGCTCAGCGTGGGGAGCACACCCAGGAAGCCTTCACAGAGGGAGACGAAGGCCGACAGTAGCATCACCGCGTTGGGCGTGAGGTGGTGTGGCTGCAAGTTATAGAACTATAGGAAGGAGCACAGAAATCCGCTTGCCGGCAGGCCGAAGCCACGTAGGAAGTGCGAGCGGAAGACGACCCGCTCGCCTTCCTCCGGCTCCGGCGAGACCTCCGTCTCGGGCGCCAGGCGAACCTGCACAAGATTGGCGCCGGGCAGGCGCCGCGTCTGGCGGAGGAACTCCACGTGCTCGTTGTCGACGTTGGAGCCGTCCTATGAGCTTGATAACTCCATGGAGCAGGGCGCGGTGGGGGTGCTGCGGTGAGAAGCTGCGATGACAGCGAGAGGAAGAAGAAGCAGAAGGAAGATGAGGAGGGACGGAGTGTGGGAGAGCGAGCGAACCTCTGCCTCTCCCCCTCCTCCCCCTACTTGTAGGCTCGGGTGGCGGAGCCGAGGAGGAGCGGTGTGGGGAAACGTGGGGATCGATCGTGCCCACTTCCCCCACGTCCCGTGTTTATTGCGCCCTAATGGCGAATTCAAGGCGCCACAGGAAGGCGAGCCGTCTCCCTGGGCCACAGAAGATCAACGCTCGGGCCAAGGCTAGGGAGTGGCGGGCCCGGGCCTGCGGCGGCGTCCCGTCGCGCGTGTGCGTGGGAAGGATTCCGCCGCCACGTGGCCCACGGGGGGCCCGCGATCAGCATGAAAGTCAGCCACCATCCTAGCCGCAAGATACAAGAGCTCTCTGAAAATGACCTACACCAGCAAAGCCGGGTCCTCAGATAAGAAGCTGACCAAGCTTCTCGTCCCTCTGTCCGCCTCGAAGCTCGACCAGCTTCGGGGACTACTGTCGGAGTAAATAGCCATGGGTCACCTAGCCGGCTTCCCCTGGCCCTTCTGAAAAAATTATGAGCCCGTCCGGCTCTCAAAGAACTCAAGACCTGGGGCTGCCTTCCCCCTGCCGGTTATCTTCTAGGCCGGCTTCGGGGGGGGGGGGGGGGGGCGGCCCGCCCTTTTTGCCCTCATGAAGGAGGCCGTGGGAGGGCCGACTTCGAGTAGCTGGCCACAAGAAGGCCGACTCCAAGAAGCCGGCTCCCATAGAGCAGTCAAGATCGTACCCTCGAGGTCCGCGTCCACCCAGCAATGATGAAGCAGGGCGTGGCTACAGTGGATCCTGCCACCCCCAAAACCCGGAGCACGCCCAGCATAGTGCGCCATACGGGTGACCATGACCCGCCCGGCGTGGCACTGTTGCCACGGCGACCCTGATGCCGTCCACGACGGGCCACCAGCGTGGCCCCCGAGGCAGTGGGCCCCTTCGGGCAGAGAGATGCCAAAGGCGGCCACACCTCCTCCCAAGTCGGCCAGATGGAGAGCCGGCCCCCCATAGCCGGCTTGCCATCCTCCTCGAAGGAGACGCCCCATTAAGGAGACAAGACACGGTGGGACTACAGTAATCGCCCGCCAGGGCGGCAGTACTGTAGCCACGCTTACCCCGACCAAGCCCGTGTCATCAGAACAGAGCAACAGTAACCAGCCACCGACCAGGCCCTGGACAGTGGGGCCTGCCTGTCGACCAGGGCGCCGGCAGCTGGCGGGACCCACTAGTTGGCGGGCCCCAGCAGCCGACGCAGAAGCCGGCAAGCATAGTCACAGACAGCTGGGCCCCGCGCCCAGCTGGATTACCATTGTACCCCCGGGGGGTAGGCCTATATAAACCCCCCCCCCCGGTGCACCCATGCAAGGGGTTCGATCCCCAAGCTAGTCTTAGACACCATACGAGGAGAAGAAGCAAGCTAGCCGTGCCCTTCTTCCTCCTTCCACCAAAACAGCTCAAGGAGCATTGTGTAGCTACTTGTTCATCTAGTGATCATGCGGAGACCCCGCAGAGCAGCAGTAGGGGTGTTATCTCCACGGAGAGCCCTGAAGCTGGGTAAAGTTTGCCGGCGTGCATGTCTTTGCCTCATCCCGTTTCCAGGCACCGGCGACGTCTTATTGGCTCCCACAATGATAAGCCACCCGTTGGCATATGTCGCACCTACCACCCGACAGACCCCCTACCTGAGATCCGCCGGTTTTGACACCGACAATTACCTGATATCATTACATAGCCTTCGTTTCATAAATTGCATACCTGTTGAATTCGTATATGAATATTACATGTATTACTTTATAATAGAACCTTAAATCATCCAAGACTAATGAATTTGAATGCAAGACTAACAATGGTGCATGTACATGATAGGTACAATGGTTGTTTGAAGAAACATCACTGTAACTTTGGCATGCACAATAGAAAAGGATTATTTGAAAAAAAATGTGATATGTGAGTGTCCAATCTTTATAGCGTTGAATCGATATTGTATCTTTGGCCACGATACAAAGTAGATATTGATTTATGTTCAAGCGATGCACATCCATGATTGCTAGATAGAGATATGTGAATGAATTGTGCAATCTCTCTGACACGCATACATATCTCATTCTCCGTGGGCATTGGAATCACACACACGCACTTCATGTATTTCTCTCCCTCAGTCAAGGTTAGAATTCATGTTTCTACCCCATCCTACAAGTCTCTCAGAAAGAAACACACACGCTCTCTCTGTCAAACACACCCACCCCTTTAATTCCGCGCACCCACCGCCACTTATGTCTCAAAGTATAATTATGTCTCACACACATATGCCTAAGGTTAACTCGAGTCCTGGAACCATATGAATACATAAAATGGGATTCCATAAGAGCACCTTTTGTTTTGAGATTTCGCTCTCTCTATCTCTCTCTCGCGCACACACACACGCACACATATACACGCATAGACATTATTTCTCTCTTCATTTTTGCTGGCACTTGCATGCACACCGCTTGTTTATCTCTGCGATGCTTTAAATATGCCTCGCGCACATGCTATCTACCTATCCCTTAATATAGATATGTGTCACACAAACTCCTTCTCCCTATATCTAAGTGTCACTGCCCCCACCCCCACACACACAGTTCCCAACACCGAAGGAGTAGGGTGACACCTCGATCTTGATACTAATCTATCTATCGGCTTCTCTCTCAAACACACACACACACTACCCGACACCGAAGGAGTAGGGGGGCACCTCAATCTTGATAGTAATCTATCTATTGGCCTCTCTCTCAAACACACACACACACGCTAGTTGTGCCTCTGTGCCTACCGCGTGCACACTCTTGATATGTCTTTCTCACCCTCCCCCCTCCCACCCCCAACAATGACACCAGAAGGGTAACAACTCGATCTTGATCTTAATCTATCAACTGGCTTCTCTCTCAAACACACACACACACACACGTTAGTTGTGTCTTTATGCATCACTCACATACACTCAATACGCCTTTCTCTCCGTAGCCCCCTCGATATGTAGACTTCTTGCGTGCGCACAACTGTAGTGATGATAACGCTGAACCCAGCGTGCCTTGTTTTTACTGACCTCATGCGACAATTTTCACAATGTTTTTTGTTAATTAACAAGGCAACCTTTTCTTTGTTACTACTAGTGAATCTGAGATCATTCGGGGTGGACATAAAATATATCACTTCAACCCAATTATCGTTGTAACTATTTTAAAAGAAACTAGATAGATGCCCATGTGTTGCACGGAACATCAAGATGCATTTGTATGAGTAGTTTATATTGTGAGAGAAAAGGATGAACGAGGGAAGGCCTTATTTAAAAATGTGGAGAGGGGTGTGGGTATCTTTTTGCAAAATTGCCATAGTTTCCTTCCTATCCATTAGATATAAATCCGACGACCTATATTGCAGGATGGTAGGCACACCATTATCACCAACTCTGTTTTCTACTCCCTCTGTTCCTAAATATGTGTATTTTTAGAGATTTTAGCAAGTGACTACATACGGAGCAAAATGAGTGAATCTGCACTCTAAAATATGTCTATATACACATCCGTATGTGGTAGTCCATTTGAAATCTGAAAAGGACAAATATTTAGGAATGGAGGGAGTATAAGAGTAGACATAGAGATATATCTCCAACATCATCCACAACAAACATGTGCTGGACTGGTTAGCACCGTTAAATTTAGTTTTTTATATTATATATTATTTAATATATACTTCTTTTGCTACTGTACTGATAGTGGAACCCAAAGAGTACTTAGAATACAAGATTGAGGATGGATTTGTTTCCTTTTAACTTTCTGTACGAAGTTGTAGCCACCCTGCAAGTCATGTCCACTATACATACAATTAACTTTTGTATAGAGGGAGACGCATACACGCAATTAACTCAAATGGATTGGATGTGCCTCTATTATTTCCAGTATAAGAGCATCTCCAACAGCAGCCGGCAAATTTCCTCCCGCTTCCTTCCGTAGAGGACGCCATCCAACGCCTGCAGCATACATTTTCACAACTCTAACTAACGAGAGGAAATTCGTGCAAACACGGACTGATTTCATATAAGCATGAAGGATTTCGTATAAAAAAGCCGGATCTTCATATAAACATGATCGATTGCATTACATTTACAACAACTAAGCGCTCCTAATCCGGCTCTCGTGGTATAGTTAATACCTAATCTAAATGGCCGCCCGCGGATGCCTTTGTATTCCTCATGTCTGGCAGACACTTGCAGAGTCGATGAAGAACCTCGGAAGAGAAGAAGCAGCAAAGAAACCACCTGAATACGCAGTCGTCGCCTTGGCGGTGGCCTTCAAGGGACCCAAGTGGCGGTGGCCTCCCGTGTTGTACTTCTCCTCGATGATGGCGGCAGACACGGAGAAGCTGGCCACCGACTCGTCACTCTCCATGCACCCACCTTTCTGTCTCCACCTGCATGGCAGTGCCGCAGGCACAGGAGGCACGCCCACAAACACGGGATGCGCGCCCACAGACACTGGTGGTGATGTATGATGTGGCGGCGACGACACCCGTGCCGTCGTGTGGCCGTGGATCAACTCGCCACTCCTCATCGAGCTGAACCGAAGCAGCGAGTTGCTAAACCACGCGTCGGCTTCGCGAGGCAACTGGCTCCATTGGGGCAAGCGAGGTTGGTTAAGCACCGAGCGGCCTTGCTCGTATCCAGAGGGCTCGACAGGCCACCCAGCCGGGTAATATGCTGGAGAACGGCTCCTCGGAAGCGATCAGAAGAGTGGAGAAAATGGTGAAGGAGGAGTTGGGGGAGAAGCGGAGGGGTGCGATTCTTGCCCGCTATCTGTCTAGCCTCGGTTAAATTAAGGGCGGGTGGGAGGAGCTCGACCGGCATTGCGTTTAATTCCAGCCCGCTCATGAACGGACGTGTGGCCGGAGTAGGTTTCTCAGTTTGCATGCGGGTTTAACGAAGGCGTTTGATGGAGGCAACGAGGCGTGTTTAGCCGGGCGTGCAGCGTGCGGCGTAGTACTATTAGATTTGACAGCTACTAGTAAACCAAGAGAGTTCCCAATATGGCTTTAATGCAGACAAGGGAGAGGGTAGCGGTTCCCGAAATGTTGAACGACCAATGATGCATCCTCCTTCAATTAGCATCCTGAATTCATGAGGGGAGTAATGGGAGGAGGATCGGGAAAAGAGGCAGCACGATCTGAATGCAATGCAGTTTGCACTCATATAAAGGTGCCCCTCCATTCCAATGCATCTACCACATCGTACGCACCTAAGCACCTACACTAAGCGCAAAAGTGCTCACTCTGGACCCATGGCGGTGATGCACACGAGCAGCCAGCGGCTGTGCCAGATGGTCCACGATGCCAGCCTGCGGCATGGCACCGAGGATCGTCTCCAGATGCTGTTGGCGACCAGCTGGTTCATGGCCATCCTCGATGCCAGCTACAACTCTCGGTTGGACCAGATGATCTCTGCCACCATCAACAAGTTCATCGTTGTCAAGAAGCTCGCGGACGACATCACCGTACTCCTCCAGCCTGCGCGCCCGGGCTCGTCATTGCCTACCACCCTATTTGGCCTCCATGGTGAGAACCTCTTTCAAGGACTGGTTGCCCTGCGATTTCCCGCTGACGCAACGAAGAATGTCCACCTGGAGGTCGCGCCCGCTGCGAGGCACCTCGCCCTGCAAGAATTCGTCGACCTACACATCCACGTGTATGAGGAAGTCATGTACATAGGTATCTACAAGGCCGGTGAGGAAGCTACGATGTTGGCCTTCGTCAACCGGTTGGAACATTGGACGCTTTTGTTGAGAAGCACCTTGACCTCGCCACAAAAGCCACCGCTCCTAAGCCGCCGGTCGGTGGCCCGGCGCACTGAGTCGA
This sequence comes from Triticum monococcum, assembly GCA_034509565.1. Lineage (NCBI taxonomy): Eukaryota > Viridiplantae > Streptophyta > Magnoliopsida > Poales > Poaceae > Triticum > Triticum monococcum. Next base: position 207,803,955 of record CM067847.1, on the reverse strand, counting down.
GGAGGAGGAGTTCATACATTGATGGATGCATCTTTCTTCTTGCCTCCTGTAACCATCACTGCGATCGCATCACCGTGGCCTTAATTCTTATTGTGCTATTGCATTCTTGTTCCAGTCAATACAGACATGCGCGATAACTTTCCTCACATTTGGAGGCAATTATATGCGTCACTGTAACTAGTACTCCATCCAACAATTTGTAAGTTGTGCTTACCTTTTCCATCAACTTCGTGCAACGCACGGGCATCTTGCTGGAAACTCTGCAACATGTCAGACTGCATGTGACTAAACCGACGATTCGCCAACCTACCTACTACCCTGCTTATCTGGCAGAAAAAGCCCCGCCCTAGAGTTTCCAATCGTTATTTCTATCTATCAATCGTGCCAAGCAACAAAACCAAATGTTACAATGTATACATGTTTATGTACTCCTATAAAAGACTTAGTTGGTGATGATGGTGTGTCTACCATCCGTCATTTCTAACCATTAGATCTACATCTAACGGCTGTCAGGTAAGTTGTGGCATTTTTGCAACAATAGCCCACTTCTCTACTCGAATTTGCAGAAAATCCGATATTATCTTGAAAGAAACCACATCCCTCCCTCGCCTCATCAAAACAGCCCGAGAAATATATGTTGAGTGAAAAGTAATATATTTTTAGTGGTATATATGTATATCAAAACAAGTGTGTTTTCTTTCAAGTTTGTGAACAAGTACTATTTTACTTTGGATTCGTCGCAACACACGGGCACATTACTAGTAAAAGAAAAAGACCTCCCGCGTTCGCGTCGTACCCCCACACGCCCGGGAATCAGGAGTACTCCATGGCCCGTCTGGCACGCCACATAGCTAGGGAAGGCGTGTTGCCTAGCATTTTCACTTTCATGTGGGACCGCAGTTGAGAAAACCGACTATCAGCAAACCGTACCCCGCCCACCGTGTTGGAAAACAGAAATGAGGAGGGGATAATCTAGCTGTAGCACAGAAGCCAAGAAATTTTGTGTCAGATGGGGCTCATTAATAGAGTAGGAGCACGCTGTACTACTACTCCTACTATGAAGTTTGTACTACAACTACTACACTATACAACTAGGTACGTGCACAACACATCATTGTAGGATTAAAAAGGGAAGATCTTGTTTTGGGTGATTTATCTTTTTTCCAGTCAATGTAGTATGAATAATATGATGTGGGGGCACCCATGAAGCTTATGTGGCTTGGTTGCATGGCTAGGAAAGGCTAGAGAAAAATAAATAGATAATGTGTTTAGAGTGCACTCCACTAAATAGATACTTTGCTTAGAAACAACAATTTAATTAAGCACTAATGCATTGGGGAGATGAGTTGCTAAGGTATTTAATGCACTTAGGATCTCATCTAAGCACCTTTGCATTGGAAGAGGTCGAAGCGAAGATGTGCATGCACTCACTCATTCCCTTGCATGCACACGCGGGTACACGGTGGGGCGCATTTTTGTACAAAGATCCACCTCATGTGATAATTTGACGTGTGTAAAGTCATTCACTTCATTGATGGTCAATTAATATAGTGCATGCAAATTGAGTGGACGTGAGGGAGGAAGTAGCTAAGAAAGACATTACTACTCCACTGAGTGCATGCTTGTAGTTAAATCATGGGTTGCTACTTCCATTGGTACCCTTCGTATTTTGCGCCAATTTTTGACCATAATTTTAAGTAACACAATATTTTTGCATGTCATAAAAACTAATGTCATCTAAAACTATGTTCAAATGTGATTGCAACGATATAATTTTTGGTTACATGCATTAACATTTTCTTAGTTAAATTTTTGGTCAAAAATTGGCACAAAATAAAAAGGGGGCAAATAAACCAGGACGCCGACAAGATGATCAATTTTTTCCTGGGTTACTGTTGGTGGCCTTCGTATTTAAATATGGATAGAGTGGAGTAGTACTACCTTTATCTTAGCCTCATAGGGCTCTCCCAGCACCTACGCTCGGCTCCTTGCCTCGCCCACCGGATCCCGCCATGGAGGATCCCACCATGGATAATCCCTTAGATCCCAGGATCCCACAAGCTGCCCTCTCGCTATGGCCGCAACACTGCCGCCTTTGAGAGAAACCGAGATGTGTTTCAGAGGGGATCCATTGCTCTGGAATCACAGATCGGTGGCGCCGGAGGACATGCCAGGGCTGCGTTTCAGGTGGTGGGCAGCAAGGGAAAATCGGATAGAGGAAGCGTCGCATCAATTGGAGACAAGTTCGAAGGAGTTGTGCTTGGTGAAGCACAAGGCGGAGGCGCAAGTCGATCTTAGGGGAGAGATGTTGTGGGATGTCAGCATCTAGAAGCGTCGCGTTGATTTTGAGCTGGGGCTAATGGCAGAGATCATATTGACGGAGTCGACTGCGGAGGAAGGAACGCGCATGCCTGCGAAATGGCATGAGCAGTGAGTGCAAGTTTTCAAATGGGCAGTAGGAGATGCCAAATCGTGGGACCAGCTGCGGCAGCGCCGCTGGGCATGCATCGTAGGCGAGGTGATGGATTTTCTTGGCGTGAAACTGGCAGGCCTCACAAGCTTTCACTAGTTCTACGGCGTCATTGAGTGCGATGGGCCAATAAAACCCACTGCGGAACGCCTTGCCGACGAGGGTCCGTGATGATGAATGATGTCCACAGTCTCCGCCATGTATATCTTCCAGCAGTTCCCTCCCTTGCTCCTTGGAGATGCAGCGCAGGGATACATCATTTGGTCGCTTCCGGTAGAGCTCTCCATCCATGATGCAGTATGTCGTGGCCTGGCGTGCCACTCGCTCCGCTTCCTCCTCCTTCTCCAGCAGGGTCCCTTGCGTTAAGTAACTCTAGAGCTCCGTGATCCAGCATCCCTCCTGAGGTTCCATCGTCAGGAGTAGGCGTGCTCCCGAGGCCAGGCCGCAGGTCGGAGCTCTTGAGGCAGGTGGCTGGGGGAGCTCCTCCCGAGGCTGAGCCGTGTTTGACATTGACGGCAGGACTGAGGGCTTGAAGAGCCGCTCCTCAAAAATGCCAGGCTCCTGAGGTAACCGCCTGGACGCCCGTTTGGCGATGTCGTCGGCCTCCTGATTGGTGCCATGGGGCACATGCTGCAACTCCAACCCCCAGAACTGCTTCTCCATCCAGCGGACCTCCGCAAGGTAGGCTTCCATGTGCTCATCTTTCGGCTCGTACACCTTGCTGGAGAAATTGACAAGGAGCTGCGAATCGCGCTTGATGGTGAGGCATTTCACTCCCAGGGCAGCGACGGCCTTCAAGCCCGCTATTAAACCTTCATACTCCGCTATGTTGTTGGAGACCTTTTCACCTTGCTGGAAAACAGAGCTGCACAACATAGTAGAGCTTGTCCTGAGTGGGCGATCTAACCACCACCCCAGCCCCAGTGCCATGCCTAGAGAACGCCCCATCGAAGTACATGACCCAGCCTTCTGGCGCCTCGCTTCCCGGGGAGAGGGACCGATCCTCGACGGCCTTGAGGCCTGGTGCCTCCGTCCATTCTGCCACAAAATCTGCCAACGCTGCTCCCTTGATGACCCTGGTCGTGCTGAATTCGAGCTGAAACACTTGCAGTTCTATGTTCCACTCAGCGACCCTTCCAGCTGAGTTAGGGCTCCTGAGCACTCTCTCTAGGAGGTATGACGAGATGGCCTTGATGGGGTGACCCTGAAAATAGTGCCGCAGCTTGCGCGAGGCCACCAGTAGCGCGAGGAGGAGTGAGGGAGTCCTGGATTAGGGGGTGTTCGGGTAGCCGCACTGTACCTTCAGCCGGACTCCAAGACTATGAAGATACAAGATTGAAGACTACGTCCCGTGTCTGGATGGGACTTTCCTTGGCGTGGAAGGCAAGCTTGGCGATGCGGATATTCAAGATCTCCTACCATTGTAACCGACTCTATGTAACCCTAACCCTATCCGGTGTCTATATAAACCGGAGGGTTTTAGTCCATAGGACAACTTCATCAACTCCATAGACAACAATCATACCATAGGCTAGCTTCTAGGGTTTAGCCTCCTTGATCTCGTGGTAGATCTACTCTTGTACTACCCATATCATCAATATTAATCAAGAAGGACGTAGGGTTTTACCTCCATCAAGAGGTCCCGAACCTGGGTAAAACATCGTGTTCCCTGCCTCCTATTACCATCCGGCCTAGACGCACAGTACGGGACCCCCTACCCGAGATCCGCCGGTTTTGACACCGACATTGGTGCTTTCATTGAGAGTTCCTCTGTGTCGTCGCCGTTAGGTCCGATGGCTCCTTTGATCATCAACAACAATGCGGTCCAGGGTGAGACCTTTCTCCCCGGACAGATCTTCGTCTTCGGCGGCTTCGCTCTGCGGGCCAATTCTCTTGGCCACTTGGAGCAGATCGAAAGCTACGCCCCTGGCCATCAAGTCAGGTTTGGAAGCTTAAACTACACGGTTGACATCCGCGGAGACTTGATCTTCGACGGGTTTGAGCCACGGCCAAGCGCGCTGCACTATCTCGAGGGGCATGATCTAGCTCTGCCTTCGGACAGTGTCCTGGAGGCCGCTCACGACAATCGAGGACGAGCGGTTGGATGCAACCTCGGGGGCTGCGATCTCAAAGGCGATCGAGCCGAACGCTAGCCCCGCACTCTGCATGACCCATGACTCCGAGGATCCGGACTCCTCCCCGGACTCTGACCCCCCCCCCCCCCGCGCCCTTGCCGATCGAATCCAATTGGGCGCCGATAATGGAGTTCACCACCGCAGACATCTTTCAGCACTCGCCTTTTAGCGTCATCCTGAATTCTATTAAGTCTCTCTCTTTATCAGGAGAGCCCTGGCCAGATTACGGTTAGCGAGGATGGGATGCGGACGATGAAGAAATTCAAAGCCCACCCACCACCCACTTTGTAGCCACTATCGATGATTTAACCGACATGCTTGACTTCGGCTCCGAAGACATCGACGGTATGGACGACGATGTAGTAGACGAACAGGAATCAGCACATGTAGGGCGCTGGAAGGCCACCTTGTCATATGACATATATATGGTGGACACTCCAAAAGATGGAGATGGCAATGGAACAGTGGGGGATGACACCCCCAAGAAACAGCCAAAGCGCCGGCTTCAGCGGCGCCGCTCTAAATCCCGCCAAAGCAAAAATGGTGATTCCGGCACGGGAGATAATACTACCCCGGATAGCGCCGAAGAACACCCACCTCAGCAAGATTCGCCACAGGAAGATGGAGAAGCCAGCCCTCATGAGAGAGCGGCAGACCAAGAGGTTGAGGATGATAACTATATGCCTCCCTCCGAAGGCGAGGCAATCCTCGATGACGACGAATTCGTCATACCGTCAGAACCCGCCGAACAAGTGCGTTTTAGACGCAGGATTTTAGCCACGGCAAGCAGCCTCAAGAAAAAGCAGTAGCAGCTTAGAACTGCCCAAGATTTGCTAGCTGATAGATGGACTGAAGTCCTTGCGGCCGAAGAGTATGAACTCGAACGCCCCTCCAAGAGTTACCCAAAGCGCAGGCCGCTACCCCGATCAGAGGAGGAAGCACCTACATCACCAGCGCATGACATGGCAGACCGACCACCTCGCGGCCGCGACAGAGAGGTCTCTCGGCCCTCTACCCAAGCCATGCCCCGACGCCGCTCAACTAAGGCACGGGAAAATGCGCCAGACCTGCGAGACGTACTGCAGGACAAGGCAAGACAAACAAGATCGATTGCGCAGGCGCCCTACGGCACGTGACGATGATCTTCACTCCGGATACAACAAATCCGGCCGGGCCGAACACAACAGACATAGCTCTTCCGAGCTGCGTCGTGATATAGCCCAGTACAGAGGTGCCACACACCCGCTATGCTTCACGAATGAAGTAATGGAGCATAAAATCCCAGAGGGTTTCAAAACTATAAACATCGAATCATACGATGGCACAACAGATCCGGCGGTATGGATCGACGATTATCTCCTTCACATCCACGTGGCACGCGGTGATGATCTACATGCCATCAAATACCTCCCGCTCAAACTTAAAGGACCGGCCCGGCATTGGCTTAACAGCTTGCCAGCAGACTCAATCGGTTCTTAGGAGGACCTGGAAGCCCCATACCTCGACAACTTCTAGGGCACTTACGTGCGACCACCGGATGCCGACGACTTAAGCCATATAATTCAGCAGCCAGAGGAATCGGCCAGACAATTCTGGACACGGTTCCTAACAAAGAAAAACCAGATAGTCGACTGTCCAGATGCAGAGGCCCTAGCAGCCTTCAAGCATAACATCCGCGATGAATGGCTTGCCCGGCACCTGGGACAGGAAAAGCCGAAATCTATGGTAGCCCTCACGACACTCATGACCCGCTTTTGTGCGGGAGAAGACAGCTGGCTAGCTCGCAGTAACAACTTATCAAAGAACCCTGGTAATTCGGATACCAAGGACAAAAGTGGAAGGACACGTTGGAATAAGCAAAAACGCCGCGTTAGCAGCAACAGCAATGAAGACACGGCAGTCAATGCCGGATTCAAAGGCTATAAATCCGGTCAGCGGAAAAAGCCATTCAAAAAGAATACTCAGGGCCCGTCCAGTTTGGACCGAATACTGGACCGCTTGTGCCAGATGCATGGCACCCCCGAAAGGCCAGCCAATCACACTAACAAAGATTGTTGGGTGTTCAAGCAGGCAGGCAAGTTAAGAGCCGAAAACGAACACAAGGGGCTGCACAGCGACGACGATGAGGAGCCCAAGCCGCCGAACGACAATGGACAGAAGGGTTTTCCCCCGCAAGTGCGAACGGTGAACAAGATATACGCAACCCACATTCCCAAGAGGGAGCGGAAGCGTGTGCTACGGGACGTATATGCGAAGGAGCCAGTCGCCCCGAAGTTCAACCCATGGTCCTCCTGCCCGATCACTTTTGATCGAAGGGACCATCCCAACCAAAATACGGCTTAAAACGTACAAGGGGCTGCCAGATTCTTTTTTTAATCTTTTCTTACTTTCAGGACTCCATACTTCGGACGACCTATTCGGCAATTCGACTGCCGCAAAAATGATGCAAGATCCAGTGAGGCAGACAAGCCATGCCGCATTATGGAACTCCCAGGTGGTCTCTGTTATGAGCGGTCACTAGTAGAAAAAGGGTCAAACGTGAAGCACATTAGTGCCGGTTTGAATTAGAGCCGGCACTAATGTGTACATTAGTGCCGGTTCGTGGCGGCGATCAATAGTACCGGTTCGTGGCGAACCTTTAGTACCGGTTCATGCCACGAACCGGTACTAAAGAGGCGGTGTCAGCCTGCGGTCAGGCTATGGCCCCACCATCACCATTTAGTGCGGGTTCGTACCACGAACCGGTACTAATGAGGTTACGGCAAGCTGTTTTTAGTCCCACCTTGCCAAGAGAGAGGCAGTATGAGCGGTTTATAAGCCCTGAGTGCACAGACAATGACCTAGAGTTGCAATGCTCACCTACATGTGTTGATTAGCTTCAAGCCATTCGGAATAGTGTAGATTGCGCTGCAGCATAGATTGCACTGAGCTATGTGCAGTGAAGTCTACACTATTCCGAATGGTTGAAGCAAATTAACCAGCATTGCACCTCTTTTTTAATAACTTATTTAAACTCCGGACTTCTTATGTGTTCAGTATGCAGCATTTAAAACTCCGGACTTCTTTTTGTGTAAGTGTCTTGGGAAAAACTCAAGTTTGGCAAACTCTACTGACTAAGAAATTTCTTCAAAAACAATTTCTATCCAATAAAAAAAGACTAGAGGATTACACTTTTCATAGGTTTTGATGAATGTGAACCACAATTTTTAGAGTTACATTGACAGAGTAGTTGCCAATGGAGCTAACCCAATTCTACGCTAGCCGGGCTGCTACCATTAGTACCGGTTCGTTGCCAATCTTTAGAGTTACATTGACAGAGTAGTGCCGGTTTGAATTTGAGCCGGCACGAATGTGACCATTAGTGCCGATTCCAACGGCTAGCCGGGCTGCTACCATTAGTACCGGTTCGTTGCCAATCTTTAGCACCGGTTCGTGCCACGAACCGATACTAATGTGCATCCCACCAATCAGGAAGAATCACACGGATCGTGTGTTTCTTTCTAGCTCTTGCGAGTCGTTCGATCAAGGGTGTGTTTCTTCCTAGCTCATGTGAGTCGTTGGATCGAAACTACCACAATCACTTTGTGAGCCAGACGACCCTATATATAGCCCACCTCTCGCCTTCCCTGCATAAGTCTTTCAGTTCATCGACTACATACATCTACCAGTTCATCGACTGCATACATCTACCAGTTCATCGACTGAATACAAATCATTCGGATTCGCCATCATACGCCCAACCGTGCATTTGATATGCATATATATGCATCACGAGCCACAGTAGGACTGTATGATGGCGATACCGATTGGTTTTTTCTAGATCCGACATAAAAGGTTTGATACAACTTCTTTTTTGTGACATAAGAGCTATCTCTCCTCCTACCTATTTTAGTTACACAACTACCTATTTGTGCCAAATTTTCACTTTTGCTGTTGCTCTTGCATCATAAGCATCCATGTTAACTGGACTTACAAGTAATGCAATTTAACCAAACTATTTTGTGATCTCAGCCAAGAGAGAGGCAGTTTGAGCGGTTTATAAGCCGTGAGTGCACAGACAATGACGAAGAGTTGCAATGCTCACCTACATGTTGATTAGCTTCAAGCCATTCGGAATAGTGTAGACTGCACTGCAACATAGATTGCACTGAGCTATGTGCAGTGCAGTCTACACTATTCCAAATGGCTTGAAGCAAATTAACCAGCATTGAACCTCTTTTTTATTTTTAATAACTTATTTAAACTCCGGACTTCTTTTGTGTTCAATATGCAGCATTTAAAGCGACGTCATCAATTTCCAACATGTTCTGACATCATTTGTTGTTTTTCGGTCATTTACCTAATTGTTCAGTATGCACCATTCAATTTCCAGAAGAAAATAAATAATGCAGAAAGTAAAAAAACTATACAAAAAAATGACTCAAAAATAAATAGAAGAAAATAAATAATGTAGAAAAGAAAAAACTATATAAAAAACTACTCAAAAATAAATAGAAGAAAATAAGTAATGCAGAAAAGAAAAAAACTATATAAAAACTGGACGCACTTCGTGTACAAACTGGACAAACTCTTTCCGAGTATCAGGGTTTCGGAGTCCGGAGTGGGTACTAATGTACAACTTTCACCGAAGCCCAGAGTGGGTACTAATGTGCATCCCACCAATCAGGAAGAATCACACAGATCGTGTGTTTCTTTCTAGCTCTTGCGAGTCATTGGATCAAAGGTGTGTTTCTTCCTAGCTCATGTGAGTCGTTGGATCGAAACTACCACCATCACTTTGTGAGCCAGACGACCCTATATATAGCCCACCTCTCGCCTTCCCTACATAAGTCTTTTAGTTCATCGACTACATACATCTACAAGTTCATCGACTACATACATCTACCAGTTCATCGACTGAACACAAATCATTCGGATTCGCCATCATACGCCCAACCGTGCATTTGATATGCATATATATATGCATCACGAGCCACGGTAGGGCTGTATGATGGCGATACCGATTGGTTTGTTCTAGATCCGACATAAAAGGTTTGATACAACTTCTTTTTTGTGACATAAGAGCTATCTCTCCTCCTACCTATTTTAGTTACACAACTACCTATTTGTGCCAAATTTTCACTTTTGCTGTTGCTCTTGCATCATAAGCATCCATGTTAACTGGACTTACAAGTAATGCAATTTAACCAAACTATCAGGGTTTCGGACTATACAAAAATAAATAATGTAGAAAATATAAAAAACTATACCAAAAAATTACTCAAAAATAAATAGAAGAAAATAAATAATGCAGAAAAGAAAAAACTATATAAAAACTACTCAAAAATAAATAAAAGAAAAAACTATATAAAAAATTTGTTGGCGCAGTGCCCTGTGGGTCTACCAGACCTAGGGTGTGCAAATGCAGGCCCAGAAGGGCCAGCAGACTCACAGGGCAGCGCTCCCTAATTAATTAGGCCCAGAAGCCTGCTATATAAAGGAGTTCGAAGAGGTAGCCGCGGCTGGGTTTATAAACCAGTGCGGCTGCCCTTCGCCGGGTGAGGTGGGACTAAACTTTGGGGCGGCAGCGCAAGGCCTTTAGTACCGGTTGGTGGCTCCAACCGGTACTAAAGGCCCCCCTTTAGTACCGGTTGGTGGCTCCAACCGGTGCTAAAGGCCTTCGTTTCCCGCCGCTTGGCCTGGCAAAAATAGGCCTTTAGTACCGGTTGGAGCCACGAACCGGTACTAAAGGCCCATCCTATATATATAGCACTTACGAAAATGTCAGTTTCATCTCCCACATCGTCTCCAACCTCCGCCGCGCACGCCGCTCGATCCTGTCGTCGCCACCCGTCGCCCGTACCATCGTCCGTCGTCTCGCGCTATCCCCGCCGCCGCCCGTCGTCGTCGTCGTCTCGCGCTGCCGCCCCGAACGCTGCCGCCGTCCGTCGTCATCGCCGCGGCCGTACGTCTCTCTCTCTCTCGCTCCCGCACACACATACACACACATACATACACACACACACACCAGCACACACACATATACCACACACACACGCATACACACACACATACACACATACGTACACACATATACGTATATATACACACACATGCATACATACACACATACACACACACACACACACACATTTTTTACTTATTTTCTGTTTTTTAGAAAAGTTAATTAGATGATCGAATGTTAGATTAATGTCGAACTAGAGATTAGAACTAGTTGAATAATTGATATAACTATTTTATTTTTAGTAAGAAAATTTAGGTATATGAGATTAGAACTAGTTGAATAATTAATATAACTAGTTTATTTTTAGTAAGAAAATTTAGGTATATGAGATTTGATGATCTAATTAAAATATTATTTGTTAATGAGTTTTTCTGTTTATTTAATTTTTATATATTTTGAGTTTATATAAATGTTAGATTAATGTCGAATGTTAGATGAATTAGATAGAAAAGTTAAATATATAGTAATGTCAATTGAATATATAGTTAGATATACTAATGTCAAATGTTAGATGAATTTATATTTGGCTAGATATAGGTGTTTAATGTTTCACCTATATGAACATAGGAAATGTCATCTGACGACGAAAAAGATTTTAGTATGTGCGAACACTGTGAAGACCAGCGCGGCCTGTGCGACCAAAATTTCCTTGTTGATGGTAGGCGCTTCAGCATCAAGCTGGATGAGACATTCGAAGTTGATACAGTAAGTCACTTTGTCAATTATTATTTGAATGCAAAACTTATGCTTCATTTGCTTCAACTTATAATTTTATATTTTCACTATTCTACTAGCGCATCCCCTGCCATGCAAGAATTTTTGTCTTGGATAAGATAGGTTTTAGTGCTATAGATGATATGGAGGTAAAGAGAGTTTACTTGAAGACGGAGCACGGGTGTACTTTCAACGTCAAATTATATAATGGAGACACATACACCCATTTTGAATGCAAAACTTGGCAAGCACCATGCAAGGCTTATGCATTTGAGCCTGATATGGTTATCACCTTTGATATTCGTCCGGAAGATGATATTGAAGGTAATATAGACATCTGGGTCGATGTGCAAACGCCTCCAGTTCTACCATTTGGTGAGTTTTTCTCAACCATGCATGCATATGTTTATGTCTTTGATACAGTTTATTCAAAAATAGTTGCCAACTAATTTGTATTGTTGGCTTATTTCGGTTCAAGCAAACATGTCCGGCGCTTGGTAGACAGGACCTACTACTGCACCGTGGCTCAACTAAACTGCGAGGAGGTAAGTCATTATGTTTCATGGCTTGAGGATCTTAATACTGTCAAGACAATTTTTTTCCTAAACTTAGAAATGTTAGTACTCAAAACATGCGACCAATGGTGATCGTATTGAACTACGGTCACATCTATAATCAAAAGATGGTAAGATTTTAAATATTTGTCCTTAATTAGTGCATCTTTTGCATACATTATTTTTGAAGCTAAACTTTCATTGCTTAGTATATTAATTACTATACGATGTTGTTCAACAGGGACTTCCGATGACAGTTGTGCCTTAGTGGATCGAGACAAAAGGTCGCATGTCAATGGTTAGCTTACGACCAAGATTTCCTATATTGCACATGAGTGCATTTAGGATTTCTGAAAGCGAAGAATGCTTAATAGTGAAAGATTGGAGCAAAATTGTTAACGATCACAGAGAAATACTAGGGGGCAGTAAGGAGAAGCGCAACCCAAGATTAGGAGACAGATTCATCTGCATGCTCCAGTATGATGAATCAGGAGAGCTATACATGTCCTATGCTATTCTACCTGAGAGGGAGCAGCAGGATCAGTAGCTACTAGTTCATGCTCTTAATTAGTACTTGTCTCATATCCGTGTCCTGAACTTCGATATTGGTGATGATTATGTTGAACATGATGATATCTATGCTTCTGTTACAAAGTGAATGTTTCCTCTTTAAGCTAGCCAGCGTTGATGATGATTAGATAGCTAGCGGTAATGACTATGATGATTAAATAGTGGTAATTAGACGACTATGATGATTTTTAGCTAGCTAGAGTTTATTTATTTATTAATATGCGATGATGATGATGATGATGATGACGACGACTACAACTCATTATAACGTAAAACAATCCTAAATTAAATTGATAACACAAATTTAATTGAAAAATACAAAATAAAACAAAAACCCACAACCATTTAGTACCGGTTGGTGTTACCAACCGGTACTAAAGGGCTCCCGTCCCCCGGAGCTGGCTCGTGCCACGTGGTTCCCCTTTAGCACCGGTTCGTGCTGAACCGGTGCTAAAGGGGGGGGGGCTTTAGTGCCGGTTCCCGAACCGGCACTAAAGGGCCTTACAAACCGGTGCTATTGCCCGGTTCTGCACTAGTGGGTATACCTGTTTTAAATACAATTCCGCGGCCTGCCCCTGGTCAGGACTTACTAAATAGTCCAATATCTTTTGCTTACCGCACTATTTGTATCGTTCGGCTTTGATAAATAGCCTCTCTATAAACAATGCATAGATTTCTGTCTATTTTTTGCATTATCATCTTTTCATATATATGTTTATGACATGTTGCACCCGTACACTGTGGTACGGCAAAATACGCCAGGGGCTTGAGTACCCATTAATATGGCGTGAGAAGTCCGTACACTTTCACAAGTGCGGCACCCCGAACTTATAGAACTATGTGCATCGGCTCCGAATCATGATTTGGGTCAATAGTTGGGTTTGCCCGGCTCCTATGTTTTGGTGCCTTACGTTCCACTATATCGGCTAAGGTAGCACTAGGAGAACCACTACGATTGTGCCCCGGTTGAGCTGGGCTAAGCACCTTAGTGGAGAAAGCTAAAATTGACTGTCATGATGTGGCGAGAGACCGGTCGCTGTTCGAGAGGTTTTTCCAGTCCGTAAAGGCTTATGCCGCTTCGAGCGAGGAGCTGGCTTTGTCCGGCCAAGGCGTGGATAGTGCCACGAACTCGGTCTTCCGAACTAGGGGCTTCACCGAAATTTAAAATTATAAAGTTCTATGGATAAGTGAGAGTGTTCAAGCATTATAGTCCGATTGCCTGGTTCATTGTGCTGAGCGCCTCCCCCGAAGGACCCAACTATGGGAAAAAGAGCGCTCAGGTTTATCCCGAACACCCCAGCACTAGTGGCATGGGGGCAGAAGCCGACGACTGGCCATCTCTCAGTTTTTGATAAATGGCCGCACATAAAGTAATATTTTAAATTCAATAAGCATTGCTTAGCGCATATGAACAAGTTTTCAGCGCACAGGATAAACACGAGCGAGTTCATTCAAAAATTACATCCTTGGTACATTCATCCACCACAAGGCGGGCACCCGCAAGAACATCCTTATAGTAGTTCTCGGGCTTGCGATGCTCCTTCCCCGGCGGCGGCCCGTCCCTCACAAGCTTCTCACCGTCCAGCTTACCCTAGTGCACCTTTGCACGGGTAAGGGCCCTGCGGGCACCTTCAATGCAGACGGAGCGCTTGATGACCTCGAGCCTTGGACAGGCCTCCACCAGTCGCCGCACCAACCCGAAGTAGCTCCCAGGTAGGGCCTCTCCGTGCCACAACCGAACTATGAAGCCCTTCATGGCCTGTTCGGCCGCCTTGTGGAGCTCGACCAGCTGTTTCAGCTGGTCACTCAAGGGCACAGGGTGTCCGGCCTCAGCATACAGAGACCAAAACACCTTCTCCGTCGAGCTGCGCACTTCGGCTCGGTAGAATACGGGGGCGTCGGATACGCTGCGGGGAAGATCTGCGATTGCCCCTGGAGAGCTCCGGATTCGGGTAAGTAACAAGTACTTTACTTTTATACTTCTGCTTTGCATAAAGAAAGCCTTAACCGCCGTTATCTTTTTTATCTCCTCCAACTCTTGGAGGGCCTTTTGGGCTTCGGCCTTGGCGGACTTGGCAGTCTCAAGGGCCGCCGCGAGCTCGGACGCTTGCGTCTTGGACTCAAGCTCCAAACTCTCATGTTTTTTCATGAGAGCCTGAAGCTCCTGCTGCACCTCACCAACTTGGCCCTCAAGTTTCTCTCGCTCGGACCACTCCGCGGCCGTTTTCTTTTCGGCCTCGGACAGCGCCTGCTTGAGGGTCGCCACCTCAGTCATGGCCCCTACAATAAGCAGTACAATCCTGTTATTTTTGCAATCAAGCCTTTCTATAGGCACTTTTTCTGTAAGGTATTTCTTACCTTCTTTCTCCTCGAGCTGCCATTTGGCAAGGCCGAGCTCTTGCTCGGTCCGCTCGAGGCCCTGTTTCAGGGCACCCACCTCCACAGTCAGTGCGGCGGTGGCTAGCAGCGAAGCCTGCATACGCATATTGACTCTTTGTTGTTAGACTCCTGCGAAATTTAATAGATCCTCTACTCGGCTTTTCTGTCCGAACGCCAAACATAGCATCAGGGGCTACTATCTATGTGGTTATATTTTTTACATATTTTTTACTTACCTCGAAGCCTGTTAGAAGGCTAGCGCAAGCTTCACTCAGTCCGCTCTTGGCGGACTGAATCTTCTGGATCACCGTACTCATAATAGTACGGTGCTCCTCGTCGATGGAGGCGCCATCAAGCACCACCAGCAGATTGTCCGGCACCTCCGGTTGGACGGAGGCTGCCGGCTCAGAAGGCTTACTCCTCTTGGAAGGAGTTCGCCTACCGTGGACCGGAACTGTTGTAGATTCCGGTGCGGTGTCTGGCTCAAAGCCGGACTTGGAGCCCAGGGGGGCCTTGTCCCCTTCACTCCTAGAGTTTGGGAGGTTGCCTTGCTGCTCCTCCGGGACCACCTCCTCCTGCCCCGGAGCTTGTTGCGACGCCACTTTGGCGTCGTCCGCGATGCGGGGGAGACAGCGGGCAGAACTGAGTTCACGTCCGATGAATTCAGGGAGCCGCTCGACGACTCGTCGAGTTCGGCCCGGGGCAGATAGCATAATTATATTCGACATTAGGGAAAGCTGTGCAAGAAAGGAACGTCATGAGTTATTCTGATATCCGAACTTATGATTTCGCCGGACGCTTGGCCCTGTCTGGCCACTCCTCTTCGTCCTCTTCGACACCAAGGGAGT
Organism: Triticum monococcum; assembly: GCA_034509565.1. NCBI lineage: Eukaryota > Viridiplantae > Streptophyta > Magnoliopsida > Poales > Poaceae > Triticum > Triticum monococcum. The sequence goes on along the minus strand of CM067847.1, from coordinate 207,788,281 downwards.
AGTCCGGCGGAGGCGTCTTCTTCTTCCTGGACCCTCCGGCCTCCCCCGTTGGGGCGGCCCTCCTTTTCTTTCCTTCCCCCGCTGGGGGGGAGAGTTTTCTTCTTCCTCCTCCTCGTTTTCATGGGAGGAGGGCGTCTCGGACTCGTCAGATAACGAGTCTGACACCACCATGTTGCGGGCACTCTTTCGAGTCCCCGTGGTCTTCCTCTTCTTGGCCTTCTTCTCCGGCACCACATAAGGCGCCGGAACCAGCAGCTTCACCAGTAGAGCTGGGGCTGGGTCTTCGGGCAGCGGAGCCGGACAGTTAATCGGTCTGGATATCGCCCGCCAAGCCTGTCAAAGGTAAGGGAGTTTAGATCCCGCATAGAGTCAAACTATGAAAAAAGCTTAAACATCGTGTAAAAGGTGTAGATGGCTTACCTCGTTAGCATGACGCTGCGAGCTATATCCGCGATCCTCGGAAGAGATGCGGGAGCCTCGGCGCCCTTGAATAGCATCTTCCAGGCATCTTCATACGTCGTGTCTAAGAGCCTGTTGAGGGTTTGATGCTGCGCCAGGTTGTCACGTTGTTCTCACGGGAGGATCCCGTGGACGAGCATAACCTGGATTACATTAACAAGCCGGACTGGCTTGTTCACCAGGGATTGGATGCATGTTTGCAATCCGGTCACCTCTTTTTTGTTACCCCACGACAGGCCCGTCTCTTTCCAGGACATAAGCCGCGTGGGGGTCCGGATCGGAACTCGGGGGCTGCGGTCCATTTCGGATCGCGCGGCTCGGTGATGTAAAACCACCCAGATTGCCATCCCTTTAGGGTCTCCACAAAATAGCCCTCGAACCATAGGACGTTGGCCATCTTGCCCGCCATGGCGCCTCCGCACTCCGCTTGGCTGCCGCGCACCCCCTTGGGCTTGACATTGAAGGTCTTGAGCCAGAGGCCGAAATGGGGGCGGTCACGGAGAAATGCCTCGCACACGACGATAAACGCCGAGATGTTGAGGATGAAGTTCGGAGCCAGATCGTGGAAATCTAGGCCATAGTAGAACATGAGCCCCCGGACAAATGGGTGGAGTGGAAAACCCAGTCCGCGGAGGAAGTGGGGGAGAAACACTACCCTCTCATGGGGCCTTGGGGTGGGGAGAAGCTGCCCCTCCTCGGGAAGCCGGTGCGCGATGTCCTTGGACAAGTATCCGGCCTTCCTTAGCTTTTTGACTTGGCCCTCCGTGACGGAGGAGACCATCCACTTGCCTCCCGCTACGGACATTGCTGGAGAAGGTTGAGGCGGGAAGTGCGGGCCTGGGCGCTGGAGCTTGAGTGCGCAGGAGATGGATAGGCAACGGAGGAAGAAGGCATAGGTAAAAAGGTGGATCCTTATCCCCTTATATGGGCGGATGCGGTTGTGCGTCCCCACCTGCCTAGTAAAACTCGCTTGCCTCCCAAGCGCCATAATAAGTGGTGCGGTTGGGTTACCCACGTCCGTATTGATGAGAATCCCGTAAAAGGGGGTACACGATCTCTGCTTCGACAAGACGTGCCAAGGAAACCGCCTCGCAAAACACGCTGAGGTGGAAAAGTAAAAACGATTCGGGTAAAGGACTTGGCTGTAGTGTGATGGCGCACTGCGGAATACGTAAGTAGATTTGATTTGTGCTAATATTATTCTCTCTATGGCAATATGTGGAAGCTTATTTTGCAGAGCCGGACACTACTCTTGGTGTTTACAATCTTCTATGAAGGACTTGGAGGAGGAATCCGCCTTGCAGTGCCGAAGACAATTTGCGCGCCGGACTCATCGTCATTGAAGCCTGGTTCAGGGGCTACTGAGGGAGTCCTGGATTAGGGGGTGTTCGGGTAGCCGGACTATACCTTCAGCCGGACTCCAGGACTATGAAGATACAAGATTGAAGACTACGTCTCGTGTTCGGATGGGACTTTCCTTGGCGTGGAAGGCAAGCTTGGCGATGCGGATATTCAAGAACTCCTACCATTGTAACCGACTCTATGTAACCCTGACCCTATCCGGTGTCTATATAAACCGGAGGGTTTTAGTCCATAGGACAACTTCATCAACTCCATAGACAACAATCATACCATAGGCTAGCTTCTAGGGTTTAGCCTCCTTGATCTCGTGGTAGATCTACTCTTGTACTACCCATATCATCAATATTAATCAAGAAGGACGTAGGGTTTTACCTCCATCAAGAGGGCCCGAACCTGGGTAAAACATCGTGTTCCCTGCCTCCTGTTACCATCCGGCCTAGACGCATAGTACGGGACCCCCTACCCGAGATCCGCCGGTTTTGACACTGACAAGGAGTTTCTGAGGCATGGGGTACCGTGCCCTCGCATCCCGCAACACCGTGCTGACGAAGTACACTGGGTGCTCAACGAGGTTGGGTGCGTCAGTGCTGGCGGCTCCCTTCAGAGACCCTGGCGCCTCTTGAGGCGATGAGGCCTCCTGAGGCTGGCCATCTGGGAGAGGGGCCTCTTCTGCCTCCGGTGCACTCCTCTGCGGCGGGTGATCCTCCTCAGCCGCGGTGGCGGTTTGTGTGGGCCTTCCTTGTTCCTGTTCTGCCTTGTCCCAGGCTGCTGCCGCGGTTTTGATTTGACGCTCCTCGCTAACCGCCACCAGGGCTGCGCTGGCGGAGTAGGGAGTAGCGGCGAGGTAAAGTACCCGGGGCTCTTGAGGGCGCGGAGCCACCATGACCGGTGGGCTGGTTAGGTATCTCTTGAGATCCTGGAACGGCTTGTCGGCCTCTTCTGTCCACTCAAAGGGCCCCCTTTTCTTCATTAGCTGGAAGAAGGGCAGCACTCGTTCCCCCAACTTGGAGATGAAGCACCCTAGCGCGGTCACGCGCCCAGTGAGCTTCTACATTTCTCTGTGGGTCTTTGGCGGGCTCATGTTTTCCACCGCCTTGACCTTTTCCGGGTTAGCCTCGATGCCTCGGTGGGACATGAGGAAACCCAAGAGCTTACCCGAGGGGACTCCGAACACACACACTTCTCTGGGTTGAGCCGTAGGTTCACTACATTGAGGCTCGCGAAGGTTTCCTCCAGGTCTTGTATCAGGGTCCTGGCCTCCCGAGACTTTACCACAATGTCATCGACGTAAGCTTCAACGTTCTTCCTGAGCTGCGGGCCCAAGGTGATGTGCATCAGCCGCTGAAAGGTCGCCCCTGCGTTACGCAACCCGAATGGCATGCATGTGTAGCAGTACACCCCACACGAGGTTAGGAAAGCTGTCTTTCCGACATCTTCTACCGCAATCTTGATCTGGTGATACCCAGAGAAAGCATCCAAGAAGCATAGCAGGTCGCATTCCGCGGTGGAATCGACGATCTGGCCGATGTGGGGGAGCGGGAATGGATCTTGCGGGCATGCTTTGTTGAGGTTGGTGAAGTCGACACACATGCGCTCCTTCCCTCCCTTGTTTGGCACAACAACAGGGTTGGCCAACCAATCCGGGTATCGGACCTCGCGAATGACCCCGGCGGCTTCTAATTTGCGGGTCTCTTAGACGATGAAGGCCTGCTTTCCTGTGGACTACCGCCTGGCCTTCTGCTTCACAGGGCGCACGTTGGGGCACACGTTGAGGTGATGCTCCATTACACTCCTAGGGATCCCTGCCAACTGGTCAGGCTCCCAAGCGAATACCTTCTTGTTTGTGCGCAGGAACCCGACCATGGCCTCCTCCTGCTCGGGTTTGAGGTTGGCGCCTATGGTGAAAGTGGCGTTGGTGGACCCGTGCTCATCGACGGGTATCTGCTTGGTTTTTGCCTTGTCTTCAGTGAACAACTGTTTCTTCTTGGCGGGTGCAGCCCCCTTGGGCTCGGCGGTCTCCATGTCGGCGGGCTGTGCCGACGCCGCCGTCTTGAGGGCGAGCTTGGGCACCCGCAGCGCATCTCCGGTGTCCCCGTGTACGGTGAGGACACCGCTGCTCCCGGGCATCTTCATGAGGTTGTACACCGGGTGCGTCACGGCCATGAACTGGGCCAGCGCTGGGTAGCCGAGGATGGCGTTGTAGGGGAGGCCGATGGGGGTGATGTCGAAGCTGACCAGCTCCATGCAGAAGTTGTTGTAGGTGCCGAAGGTTACTGGGAGCCGGATCTATCACAAGGAGCTGGATGACCTGCCCCCAACGCCTGAGAAGGGCCGACTGGGCTGCAGCCGTTCCAGGGGTATGCAGAGGAGGTTGAAGGCCTCGACTGAGAGCACGCTAAGGCCCGCACCGCCATCGATGAGAGTTCTGGTGACGGCCACCTGGCAGATGGTGGGGGTCCACAGCATGGGGAGCGCACCCGAGCAGGCTGAGTTGGAGGGTGGTCCGGGAAAGCCCCCTGCCGCGTGGAAGCGGCGCTGACCTGGCAGATGAACGGCTTGACGTGGTGACTTGTAGGCGGCGCCTGCGAGCCGCCCAAGAGGGCCGCGACGACCGGGGGTGTTGGTGTAGCACGATGGGTGGGGAAGAGGCCGCGGGGCTCTTCTCAGGTGGCCATGGAGGCTGCCGGCAGGTGGGGCAGCAATGTGCGCGCAGCGACAGTAAGGGCCATGGGGAGCCAGTTGGCCATGACCCTATCATCACCTCCGGCTTCGAGGAGGGCCTCCTCGCTCGCCGACAAGAAGGCCAGCGGATCTGTCGCGCCGCATAGCGCGGCGGCGTCGTTGGCTTGAACTTGTCCGGCCACCGTACCCGCTGCAGGGCTGGGGCCAGGGCGCGGAGCCCCCTGGCCCCCATGTTGGCACCGGCGGCCGGAGCGGGCGACGCGCTACTCATCGCGAGGCAGGCCGTGGCAGTGGCGGAAGAGAAAACTCCGGTGCACCCCTACCTGGCGCGCCAAATGTCGGATTTTGGGTTTCGGCAGACCCTTGAGGTTCAAACACTGGGGTGCGCGCGGAGATTTCGCCTCCTACCTACCTGCACCCCTCCAGCTTGCTAAGATCTAAGCTATGGAAAGAACAACACAAGAGGCACAGGGTTTATACTGGTTCGGGCCACCGTTGTGGTGTAATACCCAGTCCAGTGTGTGCTGTGGTGGATTGCCTCTTGGGCTGATGATGATGAACAATACAAGGAAGGACAGCCTCGCGATGGTCTATTCTTGGCTAGGGCGATGAACTGCTGGGAGGAGTTTAGTCACCCTTCTCTCTCTCTCTCGGATTTCGATCCCCCTCCTACTATGGTGGCTAGTTCTATTTATAGAGGCCCTGGTCCTCTTCCCAAATATCGAGCGGGAAGGGAGCCAAAAATGGCGGGCTAATTTGAAAGGGGATAGCTAGTACCAGCTATCCTGACAAAAGTAGTCTTCGCCTGCACAAAGCTCTGGTGGTGACGCCATCTTGGGCTCCACGATGACCTCCGTCTTGCGGTCCTCTTGTTCTTGTTGCACCGAAATGGCAACCTTTGCCTGATGCCTCGGTACTCCGCGGCTGCGCTTGCCCCCTTTGGACCAAAGGGGAAAGGAGGACACTGCGCGGGCTGGCACCCGCCTGGCGCCCTTGGTCGTCATGGCTAGCGTCACGGGCACCTCGTGAGGTATCCCGCCTTGATCTCTCCGCCTCCTCGGGAACCAGCCCGATGAGGCCATGCCTGAGGAAGCTCCGCGTCGTCCGCCCCGCGAGGCTTGGCCCCTCGCGAGGGTCTTGGGTCTGTGTTGGTGAAGATGGGCCGTGCTGGTCCCCCCTTTGAGCCACGCCGCAGGCCGTAGGCAGGCAAGTCTGGGGACCCCCGCTACCTTACGTGGCTGATGATAGCTATGCCATATTGTGTTAATTTGGTGTAGGCTAGTTGCCCAAACGTTCGTTGTGTCTATGTAGCTTTCCTATTATCTGACTTGGCCAATGATAGCAATGCTAGTGTGTTAACTTTGTGCAGTCTACTGAAGATAAGAAGACAAACTTTGAAAACAGTAAGGCAACCCCATTGTTTCTTTCCAGTAAATCTAGGCCAGGTAATATGGCAATAACTCATGATTAATCTGTTTGGTTCCCGTCCTAATTTATGTTATGATGCAGTGGTCAAGACACTCTCCATTATCAATAATACAAGCCTGCCAAAATCGCCATCTGAATCTGTTCAGTATCCTCTGTCTCGAATGCGACGGAATAAATGTATGTTTGTGAACCAATTAATGGCTGAAGCAATGATGGAAATGGTGGATGAATCATAGGTGCAGAGTCGTCTGACACAACAACTGATCAATGTTTTCAGAGACAGTGTGGCAAAGCAGCAAGAACATGCCCACATGCTTATGGGCGTCGTATGTGCTGAGGTTGCAGATTGTGACGTTGTAGATGGTTAGGTTCTGCTCATTTATTTGCACTGGCATCAATCTTTGATTGCCCAGTGGATGTAATTTCCTGTAATATATTCTGGATATGCAACATTATTCCCTGTATGTCGTACCTTTGCTCGTCATAATGGGCTCAAATTACCTAATTTGGCCTAAAGACATGAACGAACTTTAGTGGGCCCATTAAGTTAATGGGTCGTTACTAGGCCGAAAGTTAATGGTCGGCCCTCTTACCTCCCGGGTCGTTAACACGCTGACAATGAAGGGGGCAACAGGAGGCCCCAATTTATTTAACGGGCCGTTAACAGGTCGTTACTAAGTTTGGGCTACATATGGCCCAACTATACTGTAGGCCTTTAGCAGGCCGAAAGAGACAGCGGGCTTGTATTGGACCATGAAGAGCATGGGCCGCTAAGAGGCCGAAAGTCAGGTCGTATTGTAAACGGCCCAACTATGTAGTGGGCCTTTAGCAGGCCGAAAGAGAAACCGGGCTGGTATTGGACCATGAAGGGCATGGGCCATTAAGAGGCCAAAACTACGGTCCAACTACAAATGGCCCAACTCATTTATGGTCCGTTAACAGGCCGAAAGGCACACAGGGCTGGGAATTGGCCAAATACTAAAATGGGTTGCTAAAAGGCCAAAACTCAGGTCCGACTACAATTGGCCCAACTGATTTATGGGCCGTCAACAAGCTGAAAGTGACACCGGGCTAGAAATTGGCTCAACACTTAAATGGGCCGCTAAAAGGCCGAAACTCAGTTCCGACTACAAATGGCCCATCAGATTTATGGGCCATCAATAGGCTGAAAGACACACCGGGCCGGAAATTAGCCCAACATTTAAATGGGTCGCTAAAAGGCCGAAAGATGTACATCCTGAAAATTGGCCCATCCATTAAATGGGCCGTTAACAGGCCGAAATCTCATCAGGCCGATATTGAGCCCAAATATATAGCGGGCTGTTAACGGGCTCGAACTGACAATGGGCTGCAATGGTTTCAAATCTTTAACGGGCCGAATTCGCACATCTCGTATGGGCCGTGGGCTGAAATGGACCTTACACAAGTAGGCCTTATATGGGCCGGCCTACTAATTTTTACTGGGATGGCCTTTTTCACCGGAATGGGCCACTGTTGGGCCGTGCCATGTGTCGACCAATCATAGGCGCCTCCTGTCCAATGAGTGGATGACATCTGTCCCAACGATGAGCCGACACATGTTTCCTCTAGCCAATGATGATTTTACACGTGGAAAATCCCCATTGGTCAGTGCTGTTAACGGGTTATCGGATCCAAAACCCGACCCGATAGGTTAATGGCATTCCGTTACGGTGGATGCCACGTGTCGGTCACCCTTGACGAAAGCACTTCTGTGACGCGCGATTTATCGTCATGGAAGTGGACACTTCCGTGATGATAATTTTGGTAATGTCATGGAACACTTCTACGACAGCACAGGTATGACTATCTTGATTCTGTCATAAATTTGCCATGGATGTACATGCATGACAAAAAAAGCGACCTACTGTGACAAACACGTATCATCATGGAAGTGTATTTTTTGTAGTGATCTCTACCAATCACCTTTTTCGGAGCCGTGAGGGCGGGAGGAAGAACTGGGGACGTTAGCCATGATGAATGGTTTCCCTTGGCAAGAGTCTGAAGATTATCCGCTGGGTGTGGAATGGATCTGAGATCCAACCCCTTTAAATAGAGGCCTTTTTTATATGGCCAGAGGGGGGTTATGAAAAAATACACTGACCTCTCGTATTCGCTCGACGCATGGAGCAGAAGGTATGGAGGCACAGAAGACGATGGATGCGACATTAAATGGAGGGCCGAATATAGCTCTTTAAGTCAGATACTTTGAACTGATCGGAGGAGGAACCCGCCTTGCAATGCCGAAGACAATCTGCATGCCAGCCACCTCGTCATTGAAGCCTGGTTCGGGGGCTACTGAGTGAGTCCTGGACTAAGGGTCCTCGGACGTCCGGCCTATTGGACATGGGCCGGACAATTGGGCCATGAAGATACAAGATAGAAGACTTTCTCCTATGTCCGGATGGGAATCTCCTTTGCGTGGAAGGAAAGCTAGGCGGCCGGATGTACTATTTCCTTTCTATGTAACCGACTTTGTATAACCCTAGTACCCTCCGGTGTCTATATAAACCAGAGGGTTTAGTCCGTAGGGACAATCATAATCACATAGTCTAGACTTTTAGGGTTTTAGCCATCACGATCTCGAGGTAGATCAACTCTTGTAATACTCATATTCATCAAGATCAATCAAGCAGGAAGTAGGATATTACCTCCATAGAGAGGGCCCGAACCTGGTAAACATCGTGTCCCCTATCTCCTGTTACTATCAACCTTAGACGCACAGTTTGGGACCCCCTACCTGAGATCCGCCGGTTTTGACACCGACAGTTACCTCATATGATTACATAGCCTTCGTTTCATAAATTGCGTACCCGTTGAATTCATATATGAATATTACATGTATTACTTTATAATAGAACCTTAAATCATCCAAGACTAATGAATTTGAATGCAAGACTAACAATGGTGCATGTACATGATAGGTACAATGGTTGTTTGAAGAAACATCACTGTAACTTTGGCATGCACAATTGAAAAGGATTATTTGAAAAAAAATGTGATATGTGAGTGTCCAATCTTTATAGCATTGAATCGATATTGTATCTTTGGCCACGATACAAAGTAGATATTGATTTATGTTCAAGCGATGCACATCCACGATTGCTAGATAGAGATACGTGAATGAATTGTGCAATCTCTCTCACACGCATACATATCTCATTCTCCGTGGGCATTGGAATCACACACGCGCACTTCATGTATTTCTCTCCCTCCGTCAAGGTTAGAATTCGTGTTTCTACCCCATCCTACAAGTCTCTCGGAAATAAACACACACCCTCTCTCTGTCGAACACACCCACCCCTTTCATTTCGCCCACCCACCGCCACTAATGTCTCAAAGTATAATTATGTCTCACACACATATGCCTAAGGTTAACTCGAGTCCTGGAACCATATGAATACATAAAATGGGATTCCAGAAGAGAACCTTTTGTTTTGAGATTTCGCTCTCTCTATCTCTCTCTCTCGCACACACACACGCACACATATACACGCGTAGACATTATTTCTCTCTTCATTTTTTCTAGCACTTGCATGCACACCGCTTGTTTATCTCTGTGATGCTTTAAATATGCCTCGCGCACATGCTATCTACCTATCCCTTAATATAGATATGTGTCACACAAACTCCTTCTCCCTATATCTAAGTGTCACTGCCCCCACCCACACACACACAGTTCCCAACACCGAAGGAGTAGGTTGACACCTCGATCTTGATACTAATCTATCTACTGGCTTCTCTCTCAAACACACACACACACACACACACACACACACACTACCCGACACCGAAGGAGTAGGGGGGCTACTCAATCTTGATAGTAATCTATCTATTGGCCTCTCTCTCCAACACACACACACACACACACGCTAGTTGTGCCTCTGTGCCTACCGCGCGCACACTCTCGATATGTCTTTCTCACCCTCCCCCCTCCCACCCCCAACAATGACACCAGAAGGGTAACAACTCGATCTTGATCTTAATCTATCAACTGGCTTCTCTCTCAAACACACACACACACACGTTAGTTGTGTCTTTGTGCCTCACTCACATACACTCAATATGCCTTTCTCTCCGTAGCCCCCTCGATATGTAGACTTCTTGCGTGCGCACAACTGTAGTGACGATAACGCTGAACCCAGCGTGCCTTGTTTTTACTGACCTCATGTGACAATTTTCACCATGTTTTCTGTTAATTAACAAGGCAACCTTTTCTTTGTTCCTACTAGTGAATTTGAGATCATTCGGGGCAGACATAAAATATATCACTTCAACCCAATTATCGCTGTAACTATTTTAAAAGAAACTAGATAGATGCCCATGTGTTGCACGGAACATCAAGATGCATTTGTATGAGTAGTTTATATTGTGAGAGAAGAGGATGAACGAGGGAAGGCCTTATTTACAAATGTGGAGAGGGGTGTGGGTATCTTTTTGCAAAATTTCCATACTTTCCTTCCTATCCATTAGATATAAATCCGATGACTTATATTGGAGGATGGTAGGCACACCATCATCACCAACTCTGTTTTCTACTCCCTTTGTTCCTAAATATGTGTATTTTTAGAGATTTCAGCAAGTGACTACATACAGAGCAAAATGAGTGAATCTGCACTCTAAAATATGTCTATATACACATCCGTATGTGGTAGTCCATTTGAAATCTGAAAAGGACAAATATTTAGGAATGGAGGGAGTATAAGAGTAGACATAGACATATATCTCCAACATCATCCACAACAAACATGTGCTGGACTGGTTAGCACCGTTAAATTTAGTTTTTTATATTATATATTATTTAATATATACTTCTTTTGCTACTGTACTGATAGTGGAACCCAAAGAGTACTTAGAATATAAGATTGAGGATGGATTTGTTTCCTTTTAACTTTCTGTACGAAGTTGTAGCCACCCTGCAAGTCATGTCCACTATACATGCAATTAACTTTTGTATAGAGGGAGATGCATACACGCAATTAACTCAAATGGATTGGATGTGCCTCTATTATTTCCAGTATAAGAGCATCTCCAACAGCAGCCGGCAAATTTCCTCCCGCTTCCTTCCGTAGAGGACGCCATCCAACGCCAGCAGCATACATTTTCACAACTCTAACTAACCAGAGGAAATTCGTGCAAACACGGTCTGATTTCATATAAGCATGAAGGATTTTGTATAAAAAAGCCGGATCTTCATATAAACATGATGGATTTCATTACATTTACAAGAACTAAGCGCTCCTAATCCGGCTCTCGTGGTATAATTAATACCTAATCTAAATGGCCGCCCGCGGATCCCTTTGTCTTCCTCATGTCTGACAGACACTTGCAGAGTCGATGAAGAACCTCGGAAGAGACGAAGCAGCAAAGAAACCACCTGAATACGCAGTCGTCGCCTTGGCGGTGGCCTTCATGGGACCCAAGTGGCGGTGGCCTCCCCTGTTGTACTTCTCCTCAATGATGGCGGCAGACACGGAGAAGCTGGCCACCGACTCGTCACTCTCCATGCACCCGCCTTTCTGTCTCCACCTGCATGGCACAGCCGCAAGCACAGGAGGCGCGCCCACAAACACGGGACGTGCGCCCATAGACACTGGTGGTGATGTATGATGTGGCGGCGACGACACCCATGCCGTCGTGTGGCCGTGGATCAACTCGCCACTCCTCATCGAGCTAAACCGAAGCAGCGAGTTCTTGAACCATGCGCCAGCTTCGAGAGGCAACTGGCTCCATTGGGCCAAGCGAGGTTGGTTAAGCACCGAGCGGCCTTTCTCGTATCCGGCGGGCTCGACAGGCCACCCAGCCGGGTAGTAAGCTGGAGAACGGCTCGTCGGAAGCCATTAGAAGAGTGGAGAAAATGGTGAAGGAGGAGTTGGGGGAGAAGCGGAGGGGTGCGATTCTTGCCCGCTGTCTATCTGGCCTCGTTTAAATTAAGGGCGGGTGGGAGGAGCTCGACCGGCATTGCGTTTAATTCCAGCCCGCTCATGAACGGACATGTGGCCGGAGTAGGTTTCTCAGTTTGCATGCGGGTTTAACGGAGGCGTTTGATGGAGGCGAGGAGGCGTGTTTAGCCGGGCGTGCAGCGTGCGGCGTAGTACTATTGGATTTGACAGCTACTAGTAAACCAGGATAGTTCCCAATATGGCTTTAATGCAGACGAGGGAGAGGGTAGCGGTTCCCGAAATGTTGAACGACCAATGATGCATCCTCCTTCAATTAGCATCCTGAATTCATGCGGGCAGTAATGGGAGGAGGATGGGGAAAAGAGGCAGCACGATCTGAATGCAATGCAGTTTGCACTCATATAAAGGTGCCCCTCCATTCCAATGCATCTACCACATCGTACGCACCTAAGCACCTACACTAAGCGCAAAAGTGCTCACTCCGGACCCATGGCGGTGATGCACACGAGCGGCCAGCGGCTGTGCCAGATGGTCCATGATGCCAACCTACGGCATGGCACCGAGGATCGTCTCCAGATGGTGTTGGAGACTAGCTGGTTCATGGCTATCCTCGGTGCCAGCTACGACTCTCAGTTGGACCAGATGATCTTTGCCACCATCAACAAGTTCATCGTTGTCAAGAAGCTCCCGGATGACATCACCATACTCCTCCAGCCTGCGCGCCCGGGCTCGTCATTGCTTGCCACCCTATTCGGCCTCCATGGTGAGAACCTCTTTCAAGCACTGGTTGCCATGTGATTTCCCGCCGACGCAACGAAGAATATCCACCTGGAGGTCGCGCCCGCTGCGAGGCACCTCGCCCTGCAAGAATTCATCGACCTACACATCCACGTGTACGAGGAAGTCATGTACATAGGTATCTACAAGGCCGGTGAGGAAGCTGCGACGTTGGCCTTCGTCAACCGGTTGGAACATTGGACGCTTTTGTTGAGAAGCACCTTGACCTCACCGCAAAAGCCGCCGCTCCTAAGCCGCTGGTCGGTGGCCCGGCGCACTGAGTCGAGGAGGAGTTCATACATTGATGGATGCATCTTTCTTCTTGCCTCCTGTAACCATCACTGCGACCGCATCATCGTGGCCTTAATTCTTATTGCGCTATTGCATTCTTGTTCCAGTCAATACAGACATGTGCGATCACTTTCCTCACATTTGGAGGCAATTATATGCGTCACTGTAACTAGTACTCCATCCGACAATTTGTAAGTTGTGCTTACCTTTTCCATCAACTTCGTGCAATGCACGGGCATCTTGCTGGAAACTCTGCAACATGTCAGACTGCATGTGACTAAACCGACGATTCGCCAACCTACCTACTACCCTGCTTATCTGGCAGAAAAAGCCCCGCCCTAGAGTTTCCAATCGTTATTTCTATCTATCAATCGTACCAAGCAACAAAACCAAATGTTACAATGTATACATGTTTATGTACTCCTATAAAAGACTCAGTTGGTGATGATGGTGTGTCTACCATCCGTCATTTCTGACCATTAGATCTACATCTAACGGCTGTGAGGTAAGTTGTGGCATTTTTGCAACAATAGCCCACTTCTCTGCCCGAATTTGCAGAAAATCCGTTATTATCTTGAAAGAAACCACATCCCTCCCTCGCCTCATCAAAACAGCCCGAGAAATATATGTTGAGTGAAAAGTAATATATTTTTAGTGGTATGTATGTATATCAAAACAAGAGCGTTTTCTTTCAAGTTTGTGAACAAGTACTATTCGACTTTGGATTCGTACCAACACACGGGCACATTACTAGTAAAAGAAAAAGGCCTCCCGCGTTCGCGTCGTACCCCCACACGCCTGGGAATCAGGAGTACTCCATGGCCCGTCTGGCACGCCACATAGCTAGGGAAGGCGTGTTGCCTAGCATTTTCACTTTCATGTGGGACCACAGTTGAGCAAACCGACTATCAGCAAACCGTACCCCGCCCACCATGTTGCAAAACAGAAACGAGGAGGGGATGATCTAGCTGTAGCACGGAAGCCAAGAAATTTTGTGTCAGATGGGGCTCGTTAATACAGTAGGAGCACGCTGTACTACTACTCCTACTATGAAGTTTGTACTACAACTACTACACTATACAACTAGGTACGTGCACGACACATCATTGTAGGATTAAAAAACGGGAAGATCTTGTTTTGGGTGATTTATCTTTTTTCCAGTCAACGTAGTACGAATAATATGATGTGGGGGCACCCATGAAGCTTATGTGGCTTGGTTGCATGGCTAGGAAACTCTAGAGAAAAATAAATAGATAATGTGTTTAGAGTGCACTCCACTAAATAGATACTTTGCTTAGAAACAACAATTTAATTAAGCACCAATGCATTGGGGAGATGAGTTGCTAAGGTATTTAATGCACTTAGGACCTCATCTAAGCACCTTTGCATTGGAAGAGGTCGAAGCGAAGATGTGCATGCACTCACTCATTCCCTTGCACGCACACGCGGGTACACGGTGGGGCGCATTTTTGTACGAAGATCCACCTCATGTGATAATTTGACGTGTGTAAAGTCGTTCACTTCATTGATGGTCAATTAATATAGTGCCTGCAAATTGAGTGGATGTGAGGGAGGAAGTAGCTGAGAAAGACATTACCACTCCACAGAGTGCATGCGAGTAGTTAAATCATGGGTTGCTACTTCCATTGGTACCCTTCGTATTTTGTGCCAATTTTTGACCATAATTTTAAGTAACACAATGTTTTTGCATGTCATAAAAACTAATGTCATCGAAAACTATGTTCAAATGTGATTCCAACGATATAATTTTTGGCTACATGCATTAACATTTTCTTAGTTAAATTTTTGGTCAAAAATTGGCACAAAATAAAAAGGGGGCAAATAAACCAGGACGCAGGCAAGATGATCAATTTTTTCCTGGGTTACTGTTGGTGGCCTTCGTATTTAAATATGGATGGAGTGGAGTAGTACTACCTTTATCTTAGCCTCGTAGGGCTCTCCCAGCGCCTACGCTCGGCTCCTTGCCTCGCCCGCCGGATCCCGCCATGGAGGATCCCACCATGGATAATCCCTTAGATCCCAGGATCCCACAGGCTGCCCTCTCACTATGGCCCGCAACACTACCGCCTTTGAGAGAAACCCAGATGTGTTTCAGAGGGGATCCATTGCTCTGGAATCACAGATCGGTGGCGCCGGAGGACATGCCAGGGCTGCGTTTCAGGTGGTGGGCAGCAAGGGAAAATCGGATAGAGGAAGCGTCGCATCAATTGGAGACAAGTTCGAAGGAGTTGTGCCTGGTGAAGCACAAGGTGGAGGCGCAAGTCGATCTTAGGGGAGAGATATTGTGGGATGTCAACATCTAGAAGTGTCGCGTTGATTTTGAGCTGGGGCTAATGGCAGAGATCATATTGACGGAGTCAACTGCGGAGGAAGGAATGCGCATGCCTGCGGAATGGCATGAGCAGTGAGTGCAAGTTTTCAAATGGGCAGTAGGAGATGCCAAATCGTGGGACCAGCTGCGGCAGTGCCACTTGGCATGCATCGTAGGCGAGGTGAGCTGCCCTCCTTCTCCGCAAGCGATGCAGTGACCTACTTGGTTGCTGCTGTAGTGAACTTGCGGCGCCATGGCGGTTTCCAACCGTGACAATCACTCCATCTATATGTATTGTATTCCTTTGAAACATACTTGGTCGTTTGGAAATAGATGCTACTTCCTCCGTCCCAAAATATAAGAACATTTTGATAGTAGTGTAGTGTTAAAAGCGTTCTTATATTTTGGGACAGAGGGAGTGATTGATTTATCACTAGTTTTTGAATGCTTGGTCGTGAAAATCACTCGAAGCCACAACCAGAAGTCTCCATCACGTAATACTTATGGTCGATCGGACAACAGACGGGCGGTCGGACCCGCATTTCACCGAAGGGACACGCATAGGTTTGGTCTGACATGTACGACCAGTTACATCACTGACTTGTGCGACTATATTTGAGCAGTAGTACTTGAAATTTGTGTTCCACGAAACTCATCGGGAGCCGTTTCAGGCCTCGAAACCAAAACCATCAATTAATGTTTAGCTTGTTCCCATCACACTCCAAAGTAATATAATTAAGTGCAAACCTGCTGACACCTAGTATGTATCAAACCTGAACATGTTCCCACTATGCAGGTTTTAGTACTAGTGCTAGTACTAGGTTATAAAAAGGGAACTACCTAGCCAAAAATCACTCTACCTTCCTCCTCATAAGTCTTTCTTGTTCGCCCGTCCTTGCCATCGCTGGTGTGCAGAGCTCTAGGCAGAGAACTACTCATAACAAGGGAGCAGTGACCAAGGCCACGGAAAAAAGAGAGGACTCACCGCCTCATAGAGACCTCAAAAGATCTCTCAGGGGCAGGCGAGTGCTCCCAGGAGCGCCCTTGCCATCGAGGCAAACATGCCGAGCTGGCGGCGCTGGAGTAGTTATCCCTCAATGACATGCCCGATCAACTCAATAAGCATAAGGAGTTCATCAACGGCTTGGCGGAGCTGTTGAAGGGGAGCCTCGACGACATGCCCGCTGAGCTCAATGAGAAGTGGGAGTTGACCGCCGGCTTTGTGATGCTGCTGAAGGAGAGAATTGCCTCGGGTAAGAAGGTGACCGGCGAAATCCTGCATCTTCAGGAGGAAAGGCTAAGCTTCGCCACTAGCTTGACCTGCTGAAGGAGGAGAACGCCGGCTGGAAAAACCTGCATGAGAAGAGTAGTTCCTCGGTGAAGATTGTGACACCCTCGATGCGATTATATCTCCCACGTGTCGAGGCACGACTTAGAGGCATAATCGCATTGAAGGCATATGTCGCAAGTGAGGTAATCTTCACACAACCCATGTAATATAATAAGGAAAAGGATACATAGTTGGCTTACAATCGCCACTTCACACAATTACATGAATAAACATTACATCAATCAAATGCACTCATGGTCCGAGTACGGAACCAAAATAAAAGAAGAACCCCAAATGCGACAAAGGTCCCCGATCGACCCCAACTGGGCTCCACTACTGATCAACTAGCACGAAACAACATAAAGGACAAGATCTTCATCGAGCTCCTCCTGAGCTTGGTTGCGTCATCTGCAAGGACTCATCGGCACCTGCAAACTGGTTTTTGGAAGTATCTGTGAGCAACGGGGACTCAGCAATCTCGCACCCTCGCGATCAAGACTATTTAAGCTTGTGGGTAAGGTAAAGATATGAGGTGGAGCTGCAGCAAGCGACTAGCATATATGGTGGCTAACCTATTCGCAAATGAGAGCGAGAAGAGAAGGCAAAGCACGGTCGATAAAAGTATGATCAAGAAGTGATCCTGGACAACCTACGTCAAGCATAACTCCAACAACCGTGTTCACTTCCCGGACTCCGCCGGAAAGAGACCATCACGGTTACACACGCAGTTGATTCATTTTAATTAAGGTCGACTTCAGGTTTTCTACAACCAGACGTTAACAAATTCCCATCTGCCCATAACCGCGGGCACGGCTTTCGAAAGTTCAAATCCCTGCAGGGTGTCCCAACTTAGCCCATCACAAGCTCTCACGGTCAACGAAGGAATAGACCTCCACCCGAGACATTCCGATCAGACTCGGTATCCCAGTACAACAAGACACTTCGACAGGGTAAAACTAAACCAGCAACACCGCCCGATGCGCCGACATCCTGATAGGAGCTGCACATATCTCGTTCTCAGGGCAACACCGGATAAGCAGTCCGTACAACTAAAACCAGCCCTCAAGTTTCCCCGAGGTGGCGCTGCAAGGGGCTCTAGTTTGGACCAACGCTTAGACAAGCACTGGCCCGGGGGGGTTAAAATAAAGATGACCCTCGGGATGCGCGACTCCCAAGGGGAAAAGGCTAGGTGGCGAATGGTAAAACCAATGTTGCGCATTGCTGGCAAGGCTTTACTTAAGGCGAACTGTCAAGGGGTTCCCATTATAGCCCAACCGCGTAAGGGACGCAAAATCCGGGAACATAATACCGATATGACGGAAACTAGGGCGGCAAGAGTGGAACAAATCACCAGGCATAAGGCCGAGCCTTCCACCCTTTGCCATGTATAGAGATGCATTAATTAAATAAGATATATTGTGATATCCCAACAAGTAAGCAAATGTTCCAACAAGGAACGATCTCCATGTTCCAACAAGGAACAAACTTCGATCTTCACCTGCAACTAACAACGCTATAAGAGGGGCTGAGCAAAGCGGTAACATAGCCAATCAACGGTTTGCTAGGACATGGTGGGTTAGAGGTTTGACATGGCAATTTGGGAGGCTGACAAGCAAGTGGTAGGCATCATAGCATTGGCATAGCAAAAGAGCGAGCATCTAGCATACCAAAGATAGTAGTGATTTCGAGGGTATGATCATCTTGCCTGAAATCCCGCAAGGAAGAAGAACGAGACCATGAAGAAGACAAACAGACGTAGTCGAACGGGTCCTCACAATCACAACGTTACCGGAATCAACCCGAGGAAGCAATCACCCGAAAAGAAACACACGACATAGTAAACAACTAACACATCAACATGGCATGATGCACAATCAAGTATGATGCATGTCCGGTTAAAAGAGGCATGGCATGGCAAAATGCACAAGCAATCCTACAAATTAAATGGAGCTCAATATGCAACGAGTTGCATATTGACAAAACACCACATCAATTATTTAGTTTACTCTCATTTATGTACCCAACAATATTAAATGTTGATTAACATGGCAAGAGGTGAAGCACAACAAAACTACCTATCTAGGCAAGTTTAAATGAGGCCGGAAGCAGCGAACAACAATTCCGGTAAATCCTCATAGCATATTTTAGATTTGGAACTGATCTGCCCTAAACACAATTTTAGAGTTGATAAACATGCAAAACAATTTCACCATGATAAACTAGGCAAAATTCTACCCCATTTACATATAAAGTTTACTAAAAACGGAGTTACGGTTATTTAGTTATGAATTAAATCATTTTAACATGGCATAGGGGCAAATTTAATCAAACATCATTTTAAATATTTTAACATGGCAAGAAAGTGGCATATTATTAATCTACACATAATTCTGAGCAAGTTTCATATACAAAGTTTTTACACGTGATGCTTAGTTTGTGAGATATTAAATGCATGAAGGCTAAGGGGTTTTTTTATAAATTTGCAATTCCCTGGAAATTAGATAAATGCAGCAGCAGGAAAAAAATGCAACGGGCTGAAACCGGTTGGCCCAACAAAGCACAGGGGCTGGAGGGGGGGGGCTTCTCACATTGGGCCAAGGCCCGGCTAGAAGAGCAGCAGCAGGCCAGCGACATCTGGCGAAGAGGAGGCAGGCTGGGCCTGGCGCGATGGGGAAGCAGCTGGGCCTGGGGCGATCGAGACCCGCAGCGGAGTGGCTGGGCCTGGTCGCGCGGCCCACGATGGCGCTGGAAGTGGCCTGGGTGTCGTCCTCGTCTCGCGCCCGCACGAGCAGAGAACCATGGCGGCGGCGTCCAAAGTCAACGGCGGGGCAGCAGCGGCATCTCTGGCAGGATAGGGCGACGGGAAGGATCAGAGAGGATGGATCTGGCCCCGGGGGCCTCATTCCCGGCGACGGCGAGCTCCAGAAGGCTCCGGGCAGCGGCGCAGGTACGACGGGGAGGACATGGCGTTCCTGTGGGCAACGAGAGAGAGCAGAGAGATTAGTCCCAGGGGAGGAAGCGAGGCGAGAAGAAGAGGCGCGCAACGGGGCTGCCTGGGTTGGTCGGTGTCCTGGCGTCGCTGGGATGCACCGGACGGTGGCGGTGGTTCTGCTTGCGGACGAGCTCCGGCTCGAGGAACGCCTGCACGAGCGCGGAGGGGGCACGGGGCCTGCTGGTTCGGTCGTTGGTGGAACGCGCTGCTCGTGATCCCCTCGGGATCGAGCAGAGGAGGCTTCGGTTGGCCCGCGATGAGCAGAGGTACGGGAGGCGTGGGAGACCAGGGGCGGCTGGCCGGTGGATGAATGGATGGACTAGTAGGTAGAGGCCGAGAGGATCTTGGAGAGAGGTGGCTGCGCCTACGGGATTGGGTGGAGGAGGAAAACAAGGAGAAAGGGGATCTGGGAGGATCCCGAGGTGGGATTTGAGTGTGGCGGCGGTGGCGGAGGAATTTTAGGGAGTTGGTCTAGGGTTTGTCCAAATAGGCATGTGGGTGGACTATATATAGGGAAGGAGGAAGAGTTTGGACCTTTAGATCGAAATTGGACGGTCGAGAATAAATGGGTTAGGAAATCCAAATGAGAAAACGGTGATGTTATGTAGACGTTTGGGGATGATCCGGACCCAGCGGTGACGACTGTTCGAGTCGGGTCCGGGACAATTTTTGGACGCGCACTCGAGGGGGTTTGATGCACTGAGCAGAGAGGGTTCCGGACATTGCGATCGCATCGGCAACTCCGGAAGCGAAGAGGGGAAGGAGGATGGACTAGGTGGGCTGTGCAGGCGGTCTCGAGCTGAGAGGAGAGAAGAGAGGGAGGCCCGGCGATTGTTTCCGGAGACCGAAAACGTCCGACGTTAAACCGGCTACTATTGCCGCTATATTTATCCGTTGGGGCGTCAAACGAACTCCGATTGCGATGAAACTTGATAGGCGGTCTGTCTACACTATAATAAGACCGCACACCAAATTTCAACCCAATCCGAGAACATTTTCCGGCCACTTATAAAATACTATTTCGGACATGCCGCGGGCGCGTGCAAGTGTGGTAGGGCTCAGAACGGACAACGGAGAGAACTCGAAGAACCCGGACGAATGCAAGTTTTGAAAACATGATGATGCAATGCACATGATGACATGACAAGATGCAACACGCAAGCAAATGACAACACCACAACAGCGAATAACTGGAGGACACCTGGCACATCGGTCTCAGGGCGTTACAACACTCCACCACTACGAGAGGATCTCGTCCCGAGATCTAGAATGGCACTGGAGGGATAACGGAAGAGAACGAGGAGGGTAAAACTAAGTTGCTTCTTTGACAAACGAGTGGAACCACAACCTTGAGAGGTTGAATGCATTCGAGACAGAATTCAACGAAGGTGAACAAGGTCGAAAACGGCCATTTAGAAAAGAGGAAGCAAGAACATTGCGAAAAACCTTGAGGTTGAAGGGAAGATATATAATGAAAACACTCCGGTTAAGGAAGGGGATCAAGGAAGACCAAATTCGGGCAGCACTCCGGTTGGACAGGAAAAGAATTGAATAAGGTCTTGATAAGATGAGAAGATACTTGATGAAATCACAACACACTGCCACCGAAACTATTGAATGAATGGAACAAGGGGTAAGAAAGATCTCAGACCGCACTCCGGTTGAGAAGGGAGTCAAAATTTGATAAGATGAGAGAGCTCAAATAAAAAAACGACACTCTGGTTGAGAAAGGGAAGCAAGACTTGATAAGGCGAAAAGAACTTGAACAAAGGGGCACAATACTCCGGTTAAGCAAGATAGGGAAGGAATAAGAGTGATATAATTTGGACAGCACTCCATCTGTAATTGGAAGGGATTGAACAAGACAAGATGAGAGGATACTTGAAAAGAGGACACAACACTCAGATTAAAAGGATAGGCATGGAAAGATCATGATCTTTGACAAAATGAGATGATGGGTTGAAAAGATGAACATCACAATGCCTCCGGAACAAAAGTAAGAACGGAATGGATTGAACAAAGGAAAGCAATATCTTGAGAGAGCACGGTTACAACAGAAGCTAGAACGGAGTTGTTGGAAAACCCACAACGAAAAGAATAAGCTTGGTATGGTCTTATGGAATACCTCTCAAATTAAGAGATGAAAAACCTGCCACTCACGGAAAAATAATTGGATTGATAAGAACAAAGAGACGAGAAAGTTATTTCACCGGGAGAATAAATGAAGAACTTGGATCATTTATAAGCACCATAATAGCAAACATCCTTAGGGAAGGCTTAAGGTGAAATATAATCCAAGGTAACTCCAAAGAAGAGATTGATGGATTTAAAATACCTCATTCTTAATAACATGTGAATCATGAAACATGAACTCAAATTATCAAGAATGACATAATACCACCTCCGGTAATATGGTAGAAAGAATTGCACTCCGGATTGCAAGATGAAGAAAACTTGAGCTCCTTTGAAAAGAATCTCAATGAACACTTCGAGAAGGAATTAAATCCTTGAAGAACCATCATGTAGAGCCTCCATGAAGAACTCCGGTAATACAAGAATGATCCAAAATAATTGAATGATGAATAGAATAAGATTGAAGCCTCGCAATGATTTAGATAGAGATCTCCGTGATAATATAATTGAAAGAGGTTGGAACTCCGGGAAAGAAAGATGAGCACTTGAACCCAAGAATTTAATCATCGAGAACAAACTCCGGAAGAAAAGATTAGCATATGGATGAAACAAGAATAAGAATTATGTTATGCTTGTCCTTCATCAATTAAATTGATGATAAACAATGGATTTGGCACACTACTTATTCTTGTATCAAGGATTAAGAGAGATATAACATAATCTTGAGAACGAAAAGATCACAAGCCGATTAAAGATCACTTGAACGAAGCACCGGTAAAATTGGAGAATGATGGCTGAAAGCTGAGAATGAATAAATCTTAGATGATGGACTCCGGATAACAACTGAGAAGACTCTTGAATTGCTCCGGATGGGTGAAAGGAATTCTCACAATCGAAAAAAATAATTATGAGAGGATGGCAACAAGCTAGCATCACGAATCTTGAAAGAATGGAGTAAGATTAAAGAGAAACTCTTCTTCGGTCTTCAAAATCTGAGAATGACGACGAGAAACACAACCATGAATTATTTAGGCACTCTGGAAGAATCAAAAGCGAAGAGGTTGAGCCAACGATGAAAAGAATTTGAAAGATCTTCGAGAAATACATTTGACAGATGATAATCATTCTTACGTCAAACTTCGAATAGAATTTGATTATAACTCCGGAAATAAGAAGAGTCAGGTAAGATCCTGGGAAAAGACCTGTGGGTTAGGGCCCACTCAAGAGAAAACACCATAGAACGATTTAAAAGGGAGGTTGCACCGGTTGAAAATAAATAGCTAGAAAGAGATAACAATCTCGAAATAGGATTAACGGATCTTAAATGACAAGACGACCCTTCTGAGATATTTTGAGCACTCCGGGACAATAGAATGGCGAGAGGTGAACGAATAAGAATTGCACCGGCATGAGAAAACATTGAAACGAGGAAAGGATATGATCAACAAAGCTTGACTTGGAACCACCAGAGATGAAAAGAACGAAGAATGACGAACTCGAAGCTCCATTAGAATCTTCATGAGAAACACCGGGTAAGAACATTGAAAGGAAATAAAGAAGAGACTTCACATCAATAAAAAGATACTTGAATATAAAATATGGTTCCTCGAAGAAACAAGGGTGGGAGGGAGGGAAAAAAACAAAGGCAGCTTGGGACGAATGAAACAAACACCGTTGAGAAGAAGTGATAATTGATCTTGCGGGAGTTGAAATGATCGGATCCACTTGAGGAGAGACACACCGGTTGAAAAAGGATTGACAACACAAACTCGATGATCAAGAGGGATTAGTATTCACATAGGAATATGAGAACACCATTTGGGAAAAGGTATGGAATCAACATTTGACTTCGAAGCAACTCGAATACCACAACTCAAAACAAAACAAAGGATTGGCTTGCAAAATAAGCCGGAACAAACATATGATCGAAATTTCGTCCGAAGTTTTCGTGGTGGGACCTACACGGGCTCGATCGTACAGCACCATCATGTACAAGGCAGTGCACATGACATACGAAGCGTCCCCGAGTCAGCATAGCCAAGGACTCTTTAAGACACAACGAGGCCACTGTAAAATCGACCGTGAATAGGCGAACCACTAGACATCGAACCCCAATTTCATATCATACATCTGTCGGAAAGATATCCTAAGAGCTACTTGAATTCCCACCTATGAAACTCCCGAAACTTTCCTGTTATGCAATCAGGTGTTGGGGATACAGGGGAAGCATAATATCTCATCCAAGCTAGCAAATCCTACATCCAGCTGCATCCGTCCTTCAACACATAACCAAGAAACCTTCGGAAACCATCTATCTCAACCTTCGAAAAACATCCGTTATACAAGTTATGGCGATACTACCGAACTCCCGCCCCAGTACTGGGTGGTGTCGAGGTTATCTCACCAACGAACTGCATAAAGGAGATTTTCGATGTCGCGCACATATCTCAAGTATACCAAAATTGCAACGATAGAATTATGATGAAAACACCTTAGAGCTCAACTCCCCGGGACACTTCCACTAAACCCCTGACAGGAGGCACCAAGACAGTATTCTCATCATAAGTCATCGGAACAAAACCAAGATACTCGCGTGATCCTAAAAAAATTTTTAGTGAAATTTTGGAAGAGAAGAGTCAAAACTCTACGTCAGGATGCCTTACCAGACCGATGAGGAGACTGGGAAGTAAAAATAATTCCTAAGCTCTCCGATATATAATTCCTAGATGACTCAAAACATTTTTCTAGACACAACTCGGCCGCTAAAACGATCAATCAGTGGGGCTCCTAAGGTCGGGGAAGGCTCTGATTACCAACTTGTGACACCCTCGATGCGACTTTATCTCCCACGTGTCGAGGCACGACTTAGAGGCATAATCGCATTGAAGGCATATGTCGCAAGTGAGGTAATCTTCACACAACCCATGTAATATAATAAGGAAAAGGATACATAGTTGGCTTACAATCGCCACTTCACACAATTACATGAATAAACATTACATCAATCAAATGCACTCATGGTCCGACTACGGAACCAAAATAAAAGAAGAACCCCAAATGCGACAAAGGTCCCCGATCGACCCTAACTGGGCTCCACTACTTATCAACTAGCACGAAACAACATAAAGGACAAGATCTTCATTGAGCTCCTCCTGAGCTTGGTTGTGTCATCTGCAAGGACTCATCGGCACCTGCAAACTGGTTTTTGGAAGTATCTGTGAGCCACGGGGACTCAGCAATCTCGCACCCTCGCAATCAAGACTATTTAAGCTTATGGGTAAGGTAAAGATATGAGGTGGAGCTGCAGCAAGCGACTAGCATATATGGTGGCTAACCTATTCGCAAATGAGAGCGAGAAGAGAAGGCAAAGCACGGTCGATAAAAGTATGATCAAGAAGTGATCCTGGACTACCTACGTCAAGCATAACTCCAACAACCGTGTTCACTTCCCGGACTCCGCCGGAAAGAGACCATCACGGTTACACACGCAGTTGATTCATTTTAATTAAGGTCGACTTCAGGTTTTCTACAACCGGACGTTAACAAATTCCCATCTGCCCATAACCGCGGGCACGGCTTTCGAAAGTTCAAATCCCTGCAGGGTGTCCCAACTTAGCCCATCACAAGCTCTCACAGTCAACGAAGGAATAGACCTCCACCCGAGACATTCCGATCAGACCCAGTATCCCAGTACAACAAGACACTTCGACAGGGTAAAACTAAACCAGCAACACCGCCCGATGCGCCGACATCCTGATAGGAGCTGCACATATCTCGTTCTCAGGGCAACACCGGATAAGCAGTCCGTACAACTAAAACCAGCCCTCAAGTTTCCCCGAGGTGGCGCTGCAAGGGGCTCTAGTTTGGACCAACGCTTAGACAAGCACTGGCCCGGGGGGGTTAAAATAAAGATGACCCTCGGGATGCACGACTCCCAAGGGAAATAGGCTAGGTGGCGAATGGTAAAACCAATGTTGGGCATTGCTGGCAAGGCTTTACTTAAGGCGAACTGTCAAGGGGTTCCCATTATAGCCCAACCGCGTAAGGGACGCAAAATCCGGGAACATAACACCGATATGACGGAAACTAGGGCGGCAAGAGTGGAACAAAACACCAGGCATAAGGCCTAGCCTTCCACCCTTTGCCAAGTATATAGATGCATTCATTAAATAAGATATATTGTGATATCCCAACAAGTAAGCAAATGTTCCAACAAGGAATGATCTCCATGTTCCAACAAGGAACAAACTTCGATCTTCACCTGCAACTAACAACGCTATAAGAGGGGCTGAGCAAAGCGGTAACATAGCCAATCAACGGTTTGCTAGGACATGGTGGGTTAGAGGTTTGACATGGCAATTTGGGAGGCTGACAAGCAAGTGGTAGGCATCGTAGCATTGGCATAGCAAAAGAGTGAGCATCTAGCATAGCAAAGATAGTAGTGATTTCGAGGGTATGATCATCTTGCCTGAAATCCCGCAAGGAAGAAGAACGAGACCACGAAGAAGACAAATGGACGTAGTCGAACGGGTCCTCACAATCACGACGTTACCGGAATCAACCCGAGGAAGCAATCACCTGAAAAGAAACACACGACATAGTAAACAACCAACACATCAACATGGCATGATGCACAATCAAGTATGATGCATGTCCGGTTAAAAGAGGCATGGCATGGCAAAATGCACAAGCAATCCTACAAATTAAATGGAGCTCAATATGCAACGAGTTGCATATTGACAACACACCACATCAATTATTTAGTTTACTCTCGTTTATGTACCCAACAATATTAAATGTTGATTAACATGGCAAGAGGTGAAGCACAACAAAACTACCTATCTAGGCAAGTTTAAATGAGGCCGGAAGCAGCGAACAACAATTCCGGTAAATCCTCATAGCATATTTTAGATTTGGAACTGATCTGCCCTAAACACAATTTTAGAGTTGTTAAACATGCAAAACAATGTCACCATGATAAGCTAGGCAAAATTCTACCCCATTTACATATAAAGTTTATTAAAAACGGAGTTACGGTTATTTAGTTATGAATTAAATCATTTTAACATGGCATAGGGGCAAATTTAATCAAGTGGCCTGGGTGTCGTCCTCGTCTCGCGCCCGCACGAGCAGAGAACCATGGCGGCAGCGTCCAAAGTCAACGGCGGGGCAGCAGCGGCATCTCTGGCAGGATAGGGCGACGGGAAGGACCAGAGAGGATGGATCTGGCCCCGGGAGCCTCATTCCCGGCGACGGCGAGCTCCAGAAGGCTCCGGGCGGCGGCGCAGGTACGACGGGGAGGCCATGGCGTTCCTGTGGGCAACGGGAGAGAGAGCAGAGAGATTAGTCCCAGGGGAGGAAGCGAGGCGAGAAGAAGAGGCGCGCAACGGGGCTGCCTGGGTTGGTCGGTGTCCTGGCGTCGCTGGGATGCACCGGACGGTGGCGGTGGTTCTGCTTGCGGACGAGCTCCGGCTCGAGGAACGCCTGCACGAGCGCGGAGGGGGCACGGGGCCTGCTGGTTCGGTCGTCGGTGGAACGCGCTGCTCGTGATCCCCTCGGGATCGAGCAGAGGAGGCTTCGGTTGGCCCGCGATGAGCAGAGGTACGGGAGGCGTGGGAGACCAGGGGCGGATGGCCAGTGGATGGATGGATGGACTTGTAGGTAGAGGCCGAGAGGATCTTGGAGAGAGGTGGCTGCGCCTACGGGATTGGGTGGAGGAGGAAAACAAGGAGAAAGGGGATCTGGGAGGATCCCGAGGTGGGATTTGAGTGTGGCGGCGGTGGCGGAGGAATTTTAGGGAGTTGGTCTAGGGTTTGTCCAAATAGGCATGTGGGTGGACTATATATAGGGAAGGAGGAAGAGTTTGGACCTTTAGATCGAAATTGGATGGTCGAGAATAAATGGGTTAGGAAATCCAAATGAGAAAACGGTGATGTTATGTAGACGTTTGGGGATGATCCGGACCTAGCGGTGACGACTGTTCGAGTCGGGTCCGGGACAATTTTCGGACGCGCACTCGAGGGGGTTTGATGCACTGAGCAGAGAGGGTTCCGGACATTGCGATCGCATCGGCAACTCCGGAAGCAAAGAGGGGAAGAAGGATGGACTAGGTGGGATGTGCAGACGGTCTCGAGCTGAGAGGAGAGAAGAGAGGGAGGCCCGGCGACTGTTTCCGGAGACCGAAAACGTCCGACGTTAAATCGGCTACTATTGCCGCTATATTTATCCGTTGGGGCGTCAAACGAACTCCGATTGCGATGAAACTTGACAGGCGGTCTGTCTACACTATAATAAGACCGCACACCAAATTTCAACCCAATCCGAGAACATTTTCCGGCCACTTATAAAATACTATTTCGGACATGCCGCGGGCGCGTGCAAGTGTGGTAGGGCTCAGAACGGACAACGGAGAGAACTCGAAGAACCCGGACAAATGCAAGTTTTGAAAACATGATGATGCAATGCACATGATGACATGACAAGATGCAACATGCAAGCAAATGACAACACCACAACAGCGAATAACTGGAGGACACCTGGCACATCGGTCTCGGGGCGTTACAAAGATGCAGCACGCCCTCGTCATGGAACAGAAGGAGGAGTTGGCGAAGCTCCGCATCAAGCACCCGGCTGCTGTCAAGGTATGTAATGCGGCCGTGGAATAGATGATGAAGGCTCGCCTCAAGAAATCCCTCGTCATGGAAAAAATGAAGAAGATGGCGGAGGAGATGCGCGAGGAGATGGAGGTCGTGGAGGCAATGATGAAGCAGTTACAAGTCCATGGCTAGCAACCCTTCATGTAGTGCGGGAGATAAGCGTATGTGATGGGTACTTGGTATCTTGACTTTTGCGTAGACCTCCCCGGCAATGGCGCCAGAAATCCTTCTTGCTACCTCTTTTAGCACTGCATTGGTTTTCCCCAAAGAGGAAGGGATGATGCACCAAAGTAGCATATGTATTTCCCTCAGTTTTTGAGAACCAAGGTATCAATCCAGTATGAGGCTACGCGCGAGTCCCTCGCTCCTGCACAAAATAAATAAATCCTCGCAACCAACGCAAATAAGGGTTGTCAATCCCTATAGGGCCACTTACGAGAGCGAGATCTGGTAGATATGCTAAGATAATATTTTTGGTATTTTTATGATAAAGACGCAAAGTAAAATAAAGGCAAAGTAAATAGCAAAGTAACTAACTAAGTAGTAGGAGATTGATATGATAAAGATAGACCCGGGGGGATAGGTTTCACTAGTGGCTTCTCTCGAGAGCATAAGTATTCTATGGTGGGTGAACAAATTACTGTTGAGCAATTGAGAGAATTGAGCATAATTATGAGAATATCTAGGTATGATCATGTATATAGGCATCACGTCCGAGATAGGTAGACCGACTCCTGCCTGCATCTACTACTATTACTCCACTCATCGACCGCTATCTAGCATGCATTTAGAGTATTAAGTTAAAAAACAGAGTAACACCTTAAGCAAGATGACATGATGTCGAGGGATAGACTCATGCAATATGAAGAAAACCCCATCTTGTTATCCTCGATGGCAACAATACAATATGTTCCTTGTTGCCCTTACTGTCACCGGGAAAGGACACCGCAAGATTGAACCCAAAGCTAAGCACTTCTCCCATTACAAGAAAGATCAATCTAGTAGGCCAAACCAAACTGATAATTCGAAGAGACTTGCAAAGATAACCAATCATACATAAAAGAATTCAGAGAAGATTCAAATATTATTCATAGATAGACTTGATCATAAACCCACAATTCATTGATCTCAACAAACGCACCGCAAAAAGAAGATTACATCGAATAGATCTCCACAAGAGACGGGGAGAACATTGTATTGAGATCCAAAAAGAGAGAAGAAGCCATCTAGCTACTAACTTTGGACCCGTAGGTCTGAAGTAAACTACTCACACTTCATCGGAGAGGCTATGGTGTTGATGTAGAAGCCCTCCATGATCGATGCCCCCTCCGGCGGAGCTCCGAAACAGGCCCCAAGATGGGTCTCGTGGATACAGAAACTTACGGCGGTGGAATTAGGGTTTTGGCTCCGTATCTGATCGTTTGGGGGTACGTGGGTATATATAGGAGGAAGAAGTATGTCGGTGGAGCAACAGGGGGGCCACGAGGGTGGAGGGCATGCTTGGGGGGTAGGCGCGCCCCCTACCTCGTGGCCTCCTGTTACGTGTCTTGACGTTGGGTCCAAGTCTCCTGAGTTGTATTCGATGAGAACATCACGTTCCCAAAGGTTTCATTCCGTTTCGACTCCGTTTGATATTCCTTTTCTTCGAAACCCTAAAACAGGCAAAAAAGAGCAATTCTAGGCTGGGCCTCCGGTTAATAGGTTAGTCCCAAAAATAATATAAAAGTGGATAATAAAGCCCAATAATGTCCAAAACAGTAGATAATATAACATGGAGCAATAAAAATTATAGATATGCTGGAGACGTATCAGCGGGGAATTTTATGTCCCACCCACCACCCACTTAATAGCCACTGTCGAAGACTTAACCGACATGCTAGATTACGCTTCCGAAGACATCGACGGTATGGACGATGATGCCGGAGACAAACCAGGCCAGGACCCGCCATTCACCGAGCGCTGGACGGCTACCTCCACCTACGATGCGCATATGATGGATACACCTAAAAGATGACGATGACGATGACAGGAAAGATCGGAGTGCACACAAGCCCGTCGAGGCACCACCGAAATGTCGACGTCAGCGGCACCGTTCAAAATCGCATCACGGACCGGAAAGCAATACTGGCACCAAAGACAATAACACTCCAGACAATGCCGAAGATCCCGAAGACCCCGCCGAACCTACGTCCGAGCAGGATGAGTGGGAGGAGGGACAAGTCAACCCTAACGAACAGGTTGACAATGAGGATTTGGAGAATAGTAACTATCTACCAATCTACGAGGAGGATGTGAGCCTCGGCAACAAAGACTTCATCGTGCCAGAGGAACCCCTCGAGCAGGAGCGCTTTAAGCAGCAGTTAATCGCAACTGCGAGAATCCTAAAAAAGAAACAACAACAACAACAGCTTCAAGCCGAACATGATACACTCAACGACAGATGGTCCCATGTACTAGCTGCCGAAGATATAGCCTTGAGCACCCAACAAAGAGCTATCTGAAGCGTTGGCTACTGCCACAATTCTAAGATGAGGCCCTTGAGCCAATATCGTCAAGATATAATTATGTTGATGAATCAGACCGACCATAACATGGGCGAGACAAACCGGCTGCTTATACCTAACACCAGCCTGCACCACCCCGCCGTCGAGGCAAGAAGGTAGTGGCTCCGGACTATACCTATGACTTGCACCAGGACCTAGACAATAGAGCCGGTCAGGCCAGATCAATCTATGGAACAAGGGGTCATGCTCCAATGCGAGATGACGTCCATCAAGCCTGGCGCAATAAGCATAACCTCACCCGGGCTGAAAACCGAACATGTATGTCGTCTGAACTCCATTGTGACGTCGCTCGATACAGAGGCACCGCACACCCCTTATGCTTTACTGATGAGGTAATGCAACACCAGTTTCCAGAAGGGTTTAAACTCGTAAACATTGAAGCATGCGATGGAACGATAGATCTCGTGGTATGGATTGAAGATTGTCTTCTCCATATTCACATGGCTCACGGTGACGATCTCCATGCCATTAAATACCTCCCCCTAAAGCTAAAAGGACCAGCACGACACTGGCTAAACAGCCTCCCAGAGAACTCTGTTGGAAGCTGGGAAGATTTGTAGGATGCATTCTGATACAACTTCCAAGGTACTTATGTCCAGCCACCGAACGTCGATGACCTTAGTCACATAGTCCAGCAACCCAGAGAGTCATACCAGAAACTCTGGACCCGGTTCTTAATTAAGAACAACCAAATCACCGACTATCCGGATGCTGAAGCCCTAGCGGCCTTTAAACATAGCGTCCACGACGAATGGTTTTCCCGACACCTCGGCCAAGAAAAGCCGAAGTCTATGGCAACTCTTACCGCACTCATGACCTGCTTCTACGGGGGAGAAGATAGCTGGTTAGCTCGTAAAAGCAACAATACCAGTGACCCCGGCACCTCTGAATCCAGGGATGGCAATGGACGACCAGCACATAACAAGCACAAGCGTCAAAACATCAATGAAGAAACCAAAGACACAATGGTCAACGCCAGATTCAGCGGCTCTAAACCCGGTCAGTGGAAGAAGCCATTCAAAGGAAACAGGGATGACCCATCTAATTTAGACAAAATACTCGATCGGCCTTGCCAGATTCATGGTACCCCCGACAAGCCTGCAATTCATTCCAACAGAAACTGTTGGGTCTTCAAACAGGCCGGTAAGTTAAATACCGAACATAAGGGGAAAGGGCCCCCATGCGAGGACGATTATGAGCCCCGCCCACCGAACACGGGGGGTAGAAGAAATTTCCCCCTGAGCTAAAAACAATGCATCTGATATATGTCACTCACATCCCCAAAAGGGAGAACAAGCGCACACTAAGGGACGTCTATGCTGTAGAACCGGCCGGCCCAAAATTCAATCCTTGGTTGTCTTGTCTGATAACTTTCGATCACAGGGACCACCCGACCAATATCCATCATGGAGGTTCGGCAGCTCTGGTCCTCGATTCAATCATTGATGGATTCCATCTCACTCGAGTCCTTATGGACGGCGGCAGTAGTATTAACTCGATTTGCCAAGACACTATTCGTAAAATTGGTATTGACCCATTAAGAATCAAGCCTAGTAACACCACCTTTAAAGGAGTGATACCCGGCGTAGAGGCCCGCTGCACGGGTTCATTAACATTGGAAGTAGTCTTTGCTTCACCGGATAACTTCCGAAGTGAACACTTGATCTTCGACATTGTCCCCTTCTACAGTGGTTATCACACACTGCTCAGATAAACTGCCTTCACCCACTTCAATATAGTCCCGCACTATGCTTACTTAAAGCTCAAGATGCCTGGACTGCGCGGTGTTATAATAGTCAATGGAAATATCGAGCGCTCCCTCCGTACCGAGGAGCATACCGCGGCCCTCACAACCGAGGTACATAGTGGCCTCATCAAGCCAAACATTTCATCGGCCATCAAGCCCCCAGACACTGTTAAACGAGTCTGGTCTACTCTGCAGAATGATAGCTCGGTGCATCCAGAGCTGAGCTAGCAGCTCCACCTCCGTCGATCGCCCCATCTAAACGCAGTATTTGTACCGCATGTGCATAACTACGCACTTAAAATACCTTCGGCAACGATGGAGGCACAATATGGGCAGGGTCTATATCATGGTTTAACCCTATTTTGACCTCAACCCCTTCTTTTTTCTTCCCTTTTTCTTCCTCCTATTACAGGTTCCTTAAAACCTCATCACCTGACGGTCGCACAAGGGCTCCTTCATAGGCCCCTCCTATACACACTATCCTCGATATCTCCTCTCAAAGGATTTAGCACCAAGGCGATAGCGGCGCAGACCTGCGGCTGGCGTCAATGGAATCTTCAAGAATACCTTTTCATTTTTCTGCCCTGTATACAGCTTCCCATTGTGTACAAATTCTTGGCATGTAAAATAGCCTTGATCTTTATGGCATTATCTGTAATAGCACGTTTTGACATATCAATCAAATTATAATGCAAAATATGTAATAGCATGCATTATTGGAGGAAATATGGTCAGGAGAAGGGGCATTCTTTGGCTGCTTGGCCTCTGGTCTGTAGACCCAAGCTTAAGGGGGGACTTGGAATATTAAATCTAGTGATGCAAAATGATGCTCTGCTTCTTAAATATCTGAATATATTTTATAACAGAGCAGATGTTCCATGGGTTCATTTGATTTGGGATTCTTACTACTTCCAGAGAGTTCCACATGACACTATCCTCTGTGGTTCTTTCTGGTGGAGGGACATTTTCAAATTAATGGACAAATTCAGGGTTGTTACTTCTGTGGCCTCCCGCACCCCCTCTTTACCCTATAAACTCACAAATATTCCAAAACAATTCGGGGTTAATATAGATCAGAAGTTCCGCCGCTGCAGGCCTCTGTAGCCACCGAAAAGCAATCTAGACCCATTCCGGCACCCTGCCGGAGGTGGGAATCATCTTCGGTGGCCATCTTCATCATCCCGGCGGCCACCACGATGAGGAGGGAGTAGTCCACCCTCGGGGCTGAGGGTTTGTACTAGGAGCTATGTGTTTAATCTCTCTCTCTCTCTCTCTCGTGTTCTTGAGATGGCACGATCTTGATGTATCGTGGGGTTTGTTAATATAGTCAGATCATATGGTGTTTTCCCCTCTCTATCTTGTTGTGATGAATTGAGTTTTTTCCTTTGAGATTTTGTTGTTGTCGGATTGAATACTTTTATGGATTTGAGAACATTTGATATATGTCTGGCAATTGAATACTCGTGGTGACAATGGGGTATCATATTGATTCACTTGATATATGTTTTGCCACTCAACTCACGGATTCCCGAGGTGACATTGGGGTAAGCTATGCATAGGGTTTTATGCACGTTCTTGTCTTTGTTTCTCCGGTAGAAATCTTGGGGCACTCTTTGAAGTTCTTTGTGTTGGATTGAATATTATGAATCTGAATTTGCTTTGGAGTTATTTTAATACGAACGCTTGTTTAGATCGATCGCAAAGAATAGCTTCGTGTTATTTTAGTACGGACTCTAGGATAGATTGATCGGAAAGAATAGCTTTGAGGTGGTTTCGTACCCTACAAACAATTCTGTCTTATGTTCTCCTCTAGATAGTAACTTTGGAGTGATTCTTCATTGCTCGTTGAGGGGCAGTTATATGATCCTATTATATTAGCATTATTGAGATATTGCACTAGTGAAAGTACGGACCCTAGGCCTTGTTTTCAAGCATTGTAGTACCGTTTGTGCTCACTTTTAACGATTGGTACCTTGCTGTTTTTATTTATTCAGATTATAAAATATATTTCTACCATCCATATTACACTTTTATTACCATCTCTTCGCCGAACTAGTGCATCTATACAATTTGCCACTGTATTGGGTGTTGTCGGTGTCAAAACCGGTGGATCTCGGGTAGGGGGTCCCGAACTGTGCGTCTAGGCGGATGGTAATAGGAGGCAGGGGACACGATGTTTACCCAGGTTCAGGCCCTCTTGATGGAGGTAAAACCCTACGTCATGCTTGATTGTTCTTGATGATATGAGTATTACAAGAGTTGATCTACCACGAGATCAGAGAGGCTAAACCCTAGAAGCTAGCCTATGGTATGATTGTATGTTGTCCTACGGACTAAAACCCTCCGGTTTATATAGACACCGGAGGGGCTAGGGTTACACAGAGTCGGTTACAAGGAAGGATATCTACATATCCGTATTGCCAAGCTTGCCTTCCACGCCAAGGAGAGTCTCATCCGGACACGGGACGAAGTCTTCAATCTTGTATCTTCATAGCCCAACAGTCCGACCAAAGGATATAGTCCGGCTATCCGGATACCACTAATCCAGGACTCCCTCAGTAGCCCCTGAACAGGGCTTCAATGACAATGAGTCTGACGCGCAGATTGTTTTCGGCATTGCAGGGCAGGTTCCTCCTCCGAATACTTCATAGAAGATTTTGAACACGAGGATCGTGTCCGGCTCTGCAAAACAAGTTCCACATACCACCATAGAGAGAATAATATTTCCACAAATCTAATCTGATGCGTACCCCGTAGCGTCACATCACGCCACAGCCAGGTCTTTATTCGAATCATTTTTCATCACCTATCTCAGCGTGTTTCGCGAGGCGGTTTCCTTGGCACGTCTTTTTGAAGCAGAGATCATGTCCCCTTATTACGGGATTCCCATCAAAACAGACATTGGTAACCCAACCACGCCGTCAATTACGGCGCTTGGGGGATAAGCAAGTTTTACCACACTGGTGGGGGTGCATAGTTTCGTCTGCCCTTATAAAGGGATAAGCTTTCACCTTTTTCTACCCACGCCTTCTTCCTCCTTGCTCATCCATTCTCACGCACTCGAGCTCCAGAGCCCAAGTCCACATCCTTCTCCTCAACTCTCTCCAAACATGTCCGGAGCGGGAGGCAAGTGGATGATCTCCTCCGTCATGGAGGGACACATCAAAAAGTACGTGGGGCTGGATACTTAGCCGCGGATATCGCGCACCGGCTGCCAGCCGCGGGGCAGATCGTCCCTACCCGGAACCTCACGACGGGGTGGTTTTCCTCCCCCACTTCATCCGCGGACTGGGGTTTCCCCTCCATCCATTCGTCCGCGGCCTTATGTTCTATAACGGGCTGGACTTTCATGATCTGGCCCCGATTTTCATCCTCAACATCTCGGCGTTCATCGTCGTGTGTGAGGCTTTCCTCCGCATCCGGCCCCACTTCGGCCTGTGGCTGAAGACCTTCAATATCAAGCCGAAGGTAGTAGGCGGCCAACAAGCGGAATGCGGCGGAGCCATGGTGGGCAAAATGCCCAACGTTACATGGCTCAAGGGCTCCTTCATGGAGACCATAAAGGGGTGGCAATCGGGGTGGTTCTACATCACCGAGCCGCGTGACACCAACTGGGTGGCGGCCCCCGAGTTTCGATCCGGAATCCCCATGCGGCTCACTTCCTGGAAGGAGAAGGGCCTGTCCTGGGGTTCATTGGTGGAGCTGGACGGACTCGAGAAGTGTATCCGGAACTTGATAAGCAAGAAACTTAAGCTTGTAAACATAGTCTAGGTCATGCTATTCCGCCGAATCCTCCCGTGTCAACTACGAGGTTTCAACTTATGGGAGTTCAACCCGCCCCAGCACCAGACTCTATGCAAGCTCTTCGACACGATGCATAAGAACATCTGGAATGTGCTGTTCAAGGGTGCCGAGGTCCCTCCTTCTCTTACCGAGGACCGCGGGATAAGCGCGAAGCGCCCTGCGAATCCGGTAAGTTCTGTACATCTGGTAGGGTATTTATTTCCCATACCTTAACCAAGTGCGGGGTCTGAGCTCCCATGCCTTTGACAGGACTGGGTGGAGACATTGGAGCAGATTAACTGTCCGACCCCTCTGCCCGAAGACCCTGCAGACGCTCTCCTGACAAAGATGCGGACTCCAGCTCCTTATGAGGTGCCGGAGAAGACCATGAAGAAGGCCAAGGGAACCCGAAAGATTTCCCGGCGCCAGGTGGTATCGGACTCATCGTCCGATAACTCCGAGACGCACTCCTCCCGTGAAAACGAGGAGGAGGAAGATGAAGACTCTCCCCCTCCAGCCAGGGGAGACAAGAAAAGGAAGGCCGCCCCAACCGGGGAGGCCGAAGGGTCCAAGAAGGGAAGGAATCTCCTTCCGGACTGTTCCACCACAGCCGCCGCTGGCGAATATGAGTGGTTACTCACGGCCAAGCCCCTGGCAAAGTTGTAATTATTCGGATACCAGAGTAACTCATAACATACTTTTATTGCACTGCTTCTCCTAACGTCGAATATGATCATGCAGTCCGCCCCGAGCCCGTATCAACGTATCCTTGTTGGACGGTTCCTTGGACTCGTCGGATATGGATAGTGATACACTTCCAACCGCCTCCTCTCCTTGCCCTACGGATAATGTCGAGGTATTGTCTAAAGGGGCACCGAGCCGGGGGGAGATAGTCCCGAAGGCGCCTCAAGGCGACCTTCCGGACTCCAAGCGCGAAGGGAGCGAGACTCCCAAGGGCTCCAAGTTCGGCCCTCAGCCGAACACCGCGCCGGAACCTCCAGTGGTTCCGGACTCAGGCAGGCGGCCCCCTTCCAAGAGGGGCAAGCCGCCCATGCCGGTGACCTCTGTCCATCCAGAGGCACCAGACAACCAGCTGGGAGCTCTTTGCGGCGCTTCCATCGACG
Organism: Triticum monococcum; assembly: GCA_034509565.1. NCBI lineage: Eukaryota > Viridiplantae > Streptophyta > Magnoliopsida > Poales > Poaceae > Triticum > Triticum monococcum. The sequence continues at coordinate 207,750,700 of CM067847.1, read as the reverse complement.
AAGAGCACCGCACTATTATGAGTGTGGTGATCAAGAAAGTTCTATCCGCCAAGAGCGGACTGACTGAAGCCTGTGCCAGCCTTCTAACAAGGTTTGAGGTAAGTTTTTAAAATATAGGAAAATATTACGCATAGATAGTAGCCCCAGATGCTCTATTTGGTGTTCACAAAGAAAAGCCAAATAGAGGATCAAATAATATCTGCAGGAGTCTAATATAAGTATGTCTGTATGCGTATGCAGGCATCGCTGCTGACCTCTGCCGCACTGACTGCGAAGGTCGCCGCACTGAGGCAGAACCTCGAGCGGTCCGAGAAAGAGCTTGGCCTTGCCAAGAGGCAGCTCGAGGAGAACAAAGGTAAGTAATGCCTTGTATGTATATATATATATATATATATATAAGATGCGGTTGCAAAATGATAGGATCATCATGGATATGCCAGGGGCCACGACTGAAGTGGCGACGCTGAAGCAAGCGTTGTCCGAGGCCGAAAACAAAGTGGACAAGGAGCGCACCGAGCAGGAAAAACAAGAGGCACGGGTGGGCAAGGTGCAGCAAGAGCTCCAGGCTCTTGTGAAGAAGCACGAGGATTTGGAGCTTGACTCGAAGACGCGAGAGTCGGAGCTTGCCGCGGCCCTCGAAAGCACAAAGCATGCCAAGGCTGAAGCCCAAAAGGCCCTCCAGGAAATTGAGGCGATGAGGAAGATAGCGGCGGGTAAGGCATTCAATATGCAAAGCAAGCATGTGAAAGTAAATTACTTGTTACTTACCCTAGTCCGGAGCTCTCCAGGAGCATTCGCATATTTGCCCCGCAGCGTGCCGGATGCCATGAAGTATTACCAGACCGAGGAGGGAAGCTCGACGGAGAAGTTGTTCTGGTCTCAGTATACTAGGACCGAACACCGGATGCCTGTGAGCGACCAGCTGAAGCAACTGGTCGAGATGCATAAGGTGGCCGAACAGGCCATGAGGGGCCTTATAGTCCGGATATGGCCTGGCGACTCCCTTCCCAACAACTACTTCAGCCTCATGAGGCGACTTGTGGATGCCTGCCCACGGCTGGAAGTCATTAAGCGGTCCATCTGCATCAAAGGTGCACGCCGGGCTTTTGCCTGTGCGAATGTGCACTGGGCCAAGATGGACGCCGAGAAGCTGGTGAAGGAGGGACCACCGTAGGGCAAGGAGCATCGCCACCCCGAAATGTATTATGAGGGTGTTCTGAAGGGTGCCCGTCTTGTGGCGGACGAGTGTGCGAAGGATGTAATTTTTGAATGAACTTGCTCATGTGATCCTGTATTACGAAAACGTGTTCATATGCACTATGCAACACTTGTTTGAATTTAAAATATTACCTTCTGTGCGGCTGTTTATTAAATCTGAGAGATGGCCAGCCGTCGGCTTCTGCCCCCATGCTACAAGTGCTGGGGTGTTCGGGATAAATCTGAGCACTCTTTTTCCCATTGTTGGGTCCTTCGAGGGAGGTGCTCAGCACAACGAACAAGGCAATCGGACTATAATGCTTTATCACTCTCACTTAGCCATAGAAGTCTACAATTTTAAATTTTGGTGAAGCCCCAAGTATTCGGAAGGCCGAATTCGGGGCGCTATACACGCCTTAAGCCGGACAAAGCCGACTCCTCGCTCTAAGCGGCATAAGTCTTTAGGGACTCAAGACCTCTCGAATAGCGACCAGCTCTCGCCTTATCATCACAGTCAGCTTTAGCTTTCTCTACTGAGGTGCTTGCCCAGATGAACCAGGGCACAATCGCAGTAGTTCTCCCAGTGCTACCTTAGCCGATATCGCGGAACGTAAGGTACCAAAACATGGGAGCCGGGCAAACCCAACTATTGACCCAAGACATGATTCGGAGCTGATGCATATAATGCTATAAGTTCGAGGTGCCGCACTGTCGAAAGGGTTCAGACTTCTCACGACGTATTATGGGGTACGGTTAAGCCCCTGGCGTATTGGCCGTACCAGAGTGTACGGGTGTTGAATGTCATGAATGAACATATATATAGACATATATATATAAGAAGAATAGAGAATGCTATAATAGACTAGTGCTATGCATTGTTTATTCAAAAAGGTGCGTCGAAGCAGAATGATACAAGTAGTGCGATAAGCAAAAAGTAGGACTATTTGACATGTCCCCTCCAAGGGCAAGCTGAGGAATGGTATTTAAAGCAAGTATTCCACTCGTTATCAGACCACCCAGGAGTTCCATGGTGCGACGTAGCTTTCTGCCTCCCTTGTTGTTGTATCGTGTGTCCGGCAATCGTACTGCCGGACGGGGTTTCTAGAGAGTAAAGTCCTGAAAGTGAGAAAAAATAATAAGGCTGGAAGCCCCTAGTGCGGTTGAGCCGTGGTTTGGGGCTTTCCGTACTCGTGCCCCCTCCCCCACCAATGCCCATGGTATTTTTAATGCGTAATTATCTACAGGTGGCACAGATTTCGCCGTTTGGCTGGGACTGGGGTGGGGCTGTATTGCTATGCGAGCTCGGAGCATGCTAGGCGGTCTTGTTGCAGATTACTCCGGGCATGCTTGACGGTGTCCGGTCGTTTAATCACCGAACTGGTGGATTGCCTGAAGAGGTTTCTTTGTGCTTCTGCTACAAGGGCGGCAGTGTGCTCCTCCATGCGGAGAGAGCGCTCTGTGTTTCCATGGACTGTGATGACCCCCCGAGGTCCTGGCATCTTGAGATTGAGGTATGCATAATGCGGTACCGCATTGAATCTCGCAAATGCGGTTCGCCCGAGCAGTGCATGATAGCCACTGCGGAACGGGACTATATCAAAGATTGACTCCTCGCTTCGGAAGTTATCCGGGGATCCGAAGACCACTTCCAGTGTGACTGAGCCTGTGCAATGGGCCTCTACACCTGGTATGACGCCTTTGAAGGTCATTTTTGTGGGTTTGATCCTTGAGGGGTCTATACCCATTTTGCGCACTGTGTCCTGATAAAGCATGTTCAGGCTGCTGCCGCCGTCCATAAGGACTCAAGTGAGGTGAAATCCATCGATGATTGGGTCTAGGACCAGTGCGGCGAATCAGCCATGATGGATACTAGTGGGATGGTCCCTGCGATCGAAGGTGATCGGACAGGAGGACCATGGGTTGAACTTTGGGGCGACTGACTCCAACGCATATACGTCCCTTAACGCACACTTCCACTCCCTCTTGGGGATGTGGGTTGTGTATATCATGTTCACCGTCCGCACTTGTGAGGGGAACCTCTTCTGTCCTCCGGTGTTCGGCGGCCGGGGCTCCTCCTCGTCATCGCTATGTGGCCCCTTATCTTTGTTTTCGGCATTTAACTTGTTGGCCTGCTTGAACACCCAACATTCCCTGTTGGTGTGGTTGGCTGGCTTGTCGGTGGTGCCATGTATTTGACACGAGCGATCGAGTATACGGTCCAAATGGACGGGCCCGGGGTGCTTCTTTTCAATTGTTTTTTCCGCTGACCGGGTTTAGAGCCTCTGAATCTGGCATTGACTGCCGTATCCTCGGTATTGTCGTTGTTGATGCGGCGCTTGTGTTTGTTGCAACGTGATGTGCCATTGCTATCCTTGGTATCCGAAGTACCATGGTTCTTTGATATGTTATTGCTTCGAGCTAGCCAGCTGTCCTCTCCCACGCAAAAGCAGGTCATGAGTGTCGTGAGGGCTGCCATAGATTTCGGCTTTTCCTGGCCAAGGTGCCGGGCGAGCCACTCGTCGCAGATGTTGTGCTTAAAAGCTGCTAGGGCCTCTGCATCCGGACAGTTGACGATTTGATTTTTCTTTGTTAGGAAACGTGTCCAGAATTGCCTGGCCGATTCCTCTGACTGCTGAATTATGTGGCTCAAGTCATCGGCATCTGGTGGTCGCACATAAGTGCCCTGGAAGTTGTTGAGGAATGCGGCTTCCAGATCCTCCCAACAGCCAATGGATTCTGCTGGCAGGCTGTTGAGCCAGTGCCGAGCTAGTCCTTTGAGTTTGAGTGGGAGGTATTTGATGGCATGTAGATCGTCACCGCGAGCCATGTGGATGTGCAGGAGGAAGTCCTCGATCCATACCGCAGGATCTATTGTGCCGTCGTATGATTCGATATTTACGGGTTTGAAACCCTCTGGGATATGGTGATCCATTACTTCGTCTGTGAAGCATAGGGGCTGTGCGGCACCTCTGTACTGGGCTATGTCACGACGCAGCTCGAATGAGTCTTGTCCATTGTGTTCGGCCCGGCCGGATTTACTTTTACTGTATCCGGCGTGACGGTTATCGTCTCACATAGTGGCGCGCCCTCGTGATCCGTAGATCGATCTTGCGTGTTTTGCTTTGTCCTCCAATACGTCTTGCGGGTCTAGCGTGTTCCCCGTGCCTTGACATTTTTATTTGAGTAGCGTCGGGGTGCAGGCTGAGCTTTTGGCTGAAATGCCTCTCTGTCGCGGCCACGAGGTTGCCGATCAGCCGCGTCATACGCTGGAGATGTATGTTTATTGCTTCCTCCTCCAGTCAGGGTAGCAACCTACGCTTTGCGTAACTCTTGGAGGGGCGTTCGAGTTCATATTCCTCAGCCGCAAGGACTTCAGTCCATCTATCAGCTAGCAAATCTTGATCAGCTTGAAGCTACTGTTGCTTTTTCTTAAGGCTATTTGCCGTGGCAATAAGGCGGCGCTTGAAGCGCTCTTGCTCGACGAGATCCTCAGGCACGACAAATTCGTCATCGTCGAGGCTTATCTCGTCTTTGGAGGGAGGCTTGTAATTATCATCCTCCGCCTCTCTATCTGCCGCTCTCTCAGGAGGGCTGGCTTCTCCATCCTCCTGCTCTAAATCTTGCTGGAGGGGATTGTTGTCATCATCGGCACTGTCCGAAGTGCTATTATCTCCTGTGCCGGTATCACCGCTTTTGCTTTGGCGAGACTTAGAGCGGCGCCGCTGACGTCGGCGCTTGGGTTGCTTCTTGGAGGGGTCATCCTCCGCTGTCCCATCGTCATTGCCTTCTTTGGGTGTGTCCACCATGTATATATGATATGATGAGGTGGTTGTCCAGTGCCCTGTGGGCAGTGGTTCCTGTTTGTCTCCCGCATCGCCGTCCATACCGTCGTTGTCTTCGGAGTCAAAGTCGAGCATGTTGGTCAAATCATTGACAGTGGCTACTAAGTGGGTGGTGGGCGAATTTCTTCATCATCCGCATCCCAATCCTGCCGGACATAGTTCGGCCAGGACTCTCCTGACAAGGAGAGAGACCTTAATGGGTTCAGTATGTCGCCGAAGGGCGAGTGCTGAAAGATATCCGCGGAGGTGAACTCCATGAACGGCGCCCAGTCGAATTCGATAGGCACGGGCGCAGGCGGCTCGGAGTCCGTGGCCATGGAAGAATCCGACAGTTCAGCGTCACGGCTCCCGTGAAGGGTAAGGTCAATACTAGGCTTGATCGCCGCTGAGGATACTGCCTCTGTGGCGGGGTCTATCCACCTGTCCATGGGTGGCACAATTGGCTCCGAATTAAGGCTCGGAGCGGTTGCCGGTGCGGTCTCCTGAACACTGTCCGATGGTAGAGCTAAATCATGCTCATCGTGACCGTGTGGCGCACTCGGCAGCGGCTCGAATCCGTCGAAGATCAAGTCTCCGCGGATGTCAGTCGTGTAGTTTAAGCTTCCAAACCTGTCCTGGTGGCCAGGGGCGTAACTCTCGATCTGATCCAGATGGCCAAGCAAGTTGGCCCACAGTGCGAAGCCGCCGAATACAAAGATCTGTCCGGGGAGAAAAGTCTCACCCTGGACTGCATCGCTATTGATGATCGAAGGAGCCATCAAGCCTAACGATGACGACACAGAGGAACTCTCAATGAAAGCACCAATGCCGGTGTCAAAACCGGCGGATCTCTGGTAGGTGGTCCCGAACTGTGCATCTTGGCGGATGGTAATAGGAGGCAGGGGACACGATGTTTACCCAGGTTCGGGCCCTCTTGATGGAGGTAAAACCCTACGTCCTGCTTGATGTTCTTGATGATATGAGTATTACAAGAGTTGATCTACCACGAGATCAGAGAGGATAAACCCTAGAAGCTAGCCTATGGTATGATTATATGTTGTCCTACGGACTAAAACCCTCTGGTTTATATAGACACCAGAGGGGGCTAGGGTTATACAGAGTCGGTTACAAGGAAGTAGATCTACATATCTGTATTGCCAAGCTTGCCTTCCACGCCAAGGAGAGTCCCGTCCGGACACGGGACGAAATCTTCAATCTTGTATCTTCATAGTCCAACAGTCCTGCCAAAGGATATAGTCCGGCTATCCGGATACCCCCTAATCCAGGACTCCCTTAGGTGTGTTGGGGACACAAGAGACTTTTTATTATTTGGTTGCAGTGTTGTTTGAGAGAGACCATCTTCATCCTACGCCTCCCACAGATTGACAAACCATAGGTCATCCACTTAAGGGAAAATTGCTATTGTCCTACAAAACTCTGCGCTTGGAGGCGCAACACGTGTCTACAAGAATAAAGTTGCATAGTAGACATCAAGGGCCTCAACCTCGGCCGCGCTACCTACAAACATAATCATCGTAGGGCATGAGCTAAACTCTGAATTTGCATATGACTATGGATATATATATATATATAAGAAAGCTCTTTTAAACATACCTTGCGCCTCATCGAACTGCTTGTTAATGCAGTCGATCTCATCATCAGCCAACTTTGGCTTCCGATTGAGTTCGGAAACTTCAGCAGCATGGGCAGTCGCCGCCAACAAGGAAGCCTGTTATCTAATAGACAAGTATGCCACCTACTGCGATTACTACTCGATCCTCTGTTCGACCTTTTTCAAAACCAAACAGAGTCTCAGGGGCTACTATCTATATACAGGCATATTTCCTTCATATGAAAAGCATCTAAGAGTATTACGTTGCATACCTCGAAACCTATTAGCAGGATGGTGCAGGCTTCGTTTAGCCCTCTCTTTGCAGACTGAACCTTCTCAACCATCGCACCATCAGGGTGATGGGTGTGGTGCTCCTCCATGATGGCAGCACGTCATAGTGCCTCCACCAGAGTATTCGACTTCTCCGGATTAGTGGAGGTCACCGTCGGAGTCGTCGCTCCCCCCTCCATCGAAGGGGGTTGCTTGCTCAATTCCGGAGCCATATGGGTCTCCGGAATAGTGTTCGGCTGGGGGCGGATTGGTCAGGGCCCCTACCGTCGGTCTCCATGGGGGTTGCACCCCCATGTTCTCGGCAGCCGAGGCCTCACCCTTGGGTGCTGTTGTGGCAGCCTAGCTCACCCCTCCGCGGCCTGGAGAGGTTCTTCGGGACAACACCTCAGAGCCATCCGTGGCGGTAGGTGGAGAAGCTCGCGGAGGAGTCTTGCTCTCCGCAATCTCAGGCGACAGAGAGCTCCCTTCGGATAATGAAGGGTTGGGGAGGTCGCGAGCAGGGCTGAAATGCATACAACATAATATGTTATATTAAAAGCATAGAGGAACGAATACTTGTAATGAATCCTTTGGTACTTACGATTCGGCCAGGAGCTTCACCCTAGGGCACCTCTTGGGGATGTATTCCGCATCCGAATCCGAACCATCCGAGAGGGTTATCTTCCCCCTCTTGGACACCCCCTCCTCCGGGTCTGTGGAGGTTGCCCTTTTCTTTTTCCTCCCCTTGAGGGGAGAGTCACTTTCCGCCGCCTCCTCCTCCTCCTCCTCCACTTCATCTTCATCTCCCTTGTGGGAGGTGGGGATTTCGTTTTCTCCAGACACCACGTCCGAAGTACCCTTACAGCGGGGCCCGCCCTTGGCCTCCTTGCCCTTCTTCTTGGCCTTCTTCTCCGGTGCCTGATAGGGCACTGGGACTAGCATCTTCGTTAGCTGGGGAGTGGGCGGATCTTCAGGCAGCAGAGGCAGACACTTGATCCACTCCACCTTCGCTATCCAGCCCTATGCAAGGGACAGAAAACACATTATGCCTGAGGATTTATGGGCCAAATGTATGTTCGGCAATTATGCACTTTCCAGAGTGGCAGGATTCTCGCTATCAAGGCTGATGTCATCAGTCTTCTTCGGCCACGTCTTCTGGGCCTTGAAGAGCAGCTTCCAGATCTCTTCGTGCGTTTTGCCGAAGAAGCGCTGCAAGGTCCGGGGACCTTCCGAATTGAACTCCCACATATGGAGACCGGAGTTGGCAGGGGAGGATCCGGTAGAAGAGCATCACCAGAATCAGGTTAGTGAGACTGGTGTTCTTGCTTATCATGTTTTTGAGGTGCTTTTGCAGCGTCAGCACTTCCGCGGTTGACCCCCTGTCCAGACCCTTGTTGGTCAACAATGCGAGCCGCATAGGGGGTCCGGATCTAAACTCAGGAGTGGCCGCCCATCTGGCGCCGCGGGGTTCCATGATGTAGAACCACTCCTGCTACCCCATCTTAACGGTCTCCACAAAGGCCATTTTAGGCCAAGTGGTGTTGGGGAGCTTGCTCAGCATGTCGCCGCCGCAGCCCGCATGCTTCCCGTCGAGCACCTTCGGCTTCACATTGAAGACTTTTAGCCATAGGCCGAAGTGTGGGGGGTGCGGAGTAGCGCCTCTGTCGGCGTTCTAGGAACAGGGGTCCCCAGACTTGCCTGCCTGCAGCCCACAATGTGGCTCCACCAGCGGCCCCGTACGGCCCATCTTCACCAGCAAACATTCAAGACCCTCGCCATGGGCCAAGCCTCGCGAGGCGGACACTGCAAGACCTCCTCAGGGGCGGCCTCACCAGGCTGGCTCGCGAGGGGCAGAGAGATCAAGGTGAGGGGCACCTCGCAAGGTTCCTATGATGCAAGCCTTGATGACTAGAACTAGGCAGGCGCCAGCGCGCAGTGTCCTAATTTCCTCTTTGTTGCTAAAGGAGCAAGCGCAGACGAGGAGTCCCGAGGCATCAGGCAAAGGTTTCCATATCGCTGCAACAAGACCAAGACCAGTAGGACGGCAGGACAGAGGTCACCATGGAGCCCAAGACGGTGTCACCATGAGAGCCTATGGCAGGCGAAGACTACTTTTGTCAGGATAGCTTGTAGTAGTTGTCTCCCTTCGAATTTGGCCGTTGTGGGATCCCTTCCTGCTCAATATTTGGGAAGAGGACCAGGGCCTCTATAAATAGGACTAGCCACCACCATGGAAGGGGGGATCCGGACCGACAGCCAAGAGAGACCTACATCGAATCCATAGCATCACAACCACTCAAGTTCACCAAGCACAACGACACCTCTCCTCACGAGGCTGTTCTTCCCTTGTAACTGTTCATCCTCGGCCCGAGAGGCAATCCACCACACCACACTGGAGTAGGGTATTACACCACAACGGTGGCCCGAACCATTATTAATCTTGTGTCTCACGTTCTTTGGGTTCGTCGAGCTAGGCCGTGAGATCGTAGAGTGTGCGAGCTAGAGAGGGGGAGAGTTCTTTGTGCGCACCCCAGTGTTCGAACCTCAAGGGTTTTGCTGGAACCTGAAATCCAACATTTGGCGCGCCAGGTAGGGGTGCACCAGAGCTTCTCTTCCCCTGGTTGATCGCTGACGTCCCGAGGGTCCGATGTCCGGCGACCCGAGGACCAACGCCCACCGCTGGGCAGCTTGGCCGGCCCAGGCAGCGCCATCCGCCCAAGAAGACCTCAATCCAATGCCCCAGGCGGCGCTCGCACCACCAAGCGCCACGGGGCGGGGGCGGTGCACTCAAACGCCGTCCACCCTCACTCCACGAAAAGTGTGGGCGGTCGCAAAGGCCTCAAGCCATGCTGCGGCCACGACGCCGCACACCCGTCGGGAGCAAGAAAACATGAGGGCCACACTCACGGTGGCTCGGGAGCTGCTGCGATGCCGACTGATGGAGAGCGGCCGAGACGCATTGCTAGAGCGCATCGCCGAGCTACTAGACGTAGCAGCCTCAGGAGCACCGCCCTTCTGCTTCTTGCTCACGCCCCAGGCCACGACCGGATCGCATGGCGGGCCTCGCCGCACCCGCGCACCGGCGCGACTAGAAGCACTGGGCGCCCGGTCACGCCCGCGCCACCCCCACTGGGCGCGAGCACGAGTGTTGCCACCCGCGGCCTTGGCGGAATGCCACCCTACCATCCTCAGGGCGGCGTGACATGGAGCGTGGGGAACTTTGGCGAGGTCTTCGGGGCGGCGGCCTGGGAGGCCTACGTGCCCCGCATGATAGACCAGGAGTATGCACTGGAAGACGACCCTGGCTCGTTCCTCACCAACCATGCCGGCAACGACAGCTACAAGGTACCACTAGTCTCTCAGGAGCAAGCTTATGCTAACCATGGGTCGCGGGAGGATCAGGTCACAACGACGGACGGAGGCCCCAGCTCAACGGCCTCCCTCCCACCAAGAGAAGCGCACTGGGAGCTGCAGGGGAGAGGCTAGGAGCCAGGTCCCTCCCCGCATCGCACGGAGAAAGGCGCCACCCCGGAGGTAGGCCCTCTGTCGGGGAGGTGCCCATGAGCCTTCCCCCGGCAGAGGACCCATGGTTGCCGAGGGCGCTGCTAGTGTCCCCTTTGCCTCTTTGCTTCGTCTTGGTTTTTGGTCGAACCAACAATGGTCGAGGGCGGCAGAAGGCGGGGCCCTCGTCTGGTGATATGAAGTAAGGCTCACGCCTGTGAAGATCTCCGCTCGTGACACTCTCACATAATAATGAGTGGGGCTGTACACGCCCTGAAATCTCAAGAGCGCCCCCTCGGGCCTCGGGGGCTCCCTCCCACGCCTAGTGGCAGCACTTAGCTCCACACTGGTGAGAAGACAAGAAGACTAGACTAGGTGCCGGACACGGCCATTTGCTCCTAAACTCTTTTCTGTAGCCCTATTTCTGGCTTTGGATTTAAGTTGAGGTTGAATTTCCATTGCTATGTGTGGGGGTGATTTTCTCGTTCGTTCGATTTCTTGCCATGTGGTTCCTTGCCCAACCCGGAGTTTGTACCTGCTGCCTCCCCCCTTGCGAGCCCCTCGAGAGAGGGGGCTGGGCGCGACACGCACGCGCTGCGCATATGCCCTTCCGTGGCTGGCACTTGATCCTCGTGACGCCCTCTCGGGCGAATTAGCAGGCCCTTCAGGAGCTCACGACCCCATGAGCTGGCTGGAAACCGGTCCTGACCAAGGTAAATTTCAGCAGTAAACTCGTGGCATAGCTCACGGGCCCATAAAAAACACATCTTTAGCTTGGCGTAAGGAATAGAGCACTAATCTGTTTACATGAGGGGCTCCCCCTCCCAAATTGCTCTCACAACTTTCAGGGTCGTGCCCAAGTTTTCGCTTACAGGCTCAACAATGAGGGATCACGGGCTCAATCGGACATATCGCTCACCGCGTCCTCTGGAACGCCCTGAGACACGTCGCTGGCATCATCGTCACCATCGCTGGCGCCGCCATCCTCATCACCAGCATCACTGTCACCATTGCCAGCGTCGCCCGCACCATCGTCGACCACGTCACCTTCGTCCACAATGACAACCACCGCGTCATCCTCGGAGGTGAAGGCCCTGACTAGAGCGTCCACATTATCCTCTACCCACCACGCTAGGTCGTCCGGGATGTCCTCGGGCACAGGGGCAATGGCGGCGTCGAAGTCGAAGTTGGGGTAGGTGTTCTGGAGGTGGCTGAAGACATGGGAGAATGCGCGCTTGATCAGGCTGCGACTCCTGTCCTCAACAAGCACGCGAGCCCTCTCGAATCGATTCTCCAGGCGTGTCACCACGTTAGTGAAGAAAAGGAGGTGGCTGGCATAGTCGTTCGAGTGGGGATGAGGTGCGCTTTCGTCACAGACAGCGCCCATCGCCGTGTTGGCTCTGACCCTGAGGTTTTGGAGCATGGGGGCGTGCTCGCACTCCACCGTCCGCCGCCAGAGCGCTTCCTCCCTGCCCTGCTGCATGGAGGATTCGGCGCCGGTGACCCGCTGTTGAAGGGAAAGCATCTCGGCACGTGCGGAGGCCAGCTCGGCTTGCACCGAAGACAGAGCAGCCATGGCGGCTTTATCGCGATGTTCAACCTCATCCAACCCTGACCTGATGGCTTTAGTCCTGCCCACAGCCTCGGCTTCCACAACCTTCAACTTCCGGTCGTACTTGCCCACAAGATCCGCGCAAGCCTCGGCCGCACGGCGGTCGACTTCCTCCTGAGCCTTGGCCTCGTGCACGCCGACAACATCCTTAGCTTGGGCAACCTGGCGCTCCCTCGTCTCCAGCCACTCAAGCTCAGGGTTGCGCTCCGTGGCTTCCAGCGCCAGCGCTTCCTCGCGCCTCAGGATCTCTTCCTCCTCGGTAGGCGTCCCCTTCATTGATGCTAGGGCAGCCTTGCGCGCCTCCACTTGCTGCTCCAGGGAGGCACTCTAGCTTTGGATCTCCCACGCGCGTTTCTCTGCGATCTCGCGACGTCGATCAGCTTCCCGGGCTTCTCCCAAGGCTCGAGTGCAATCTTCGCGCGAGGTTGCAAGAGACGTCTCGGCCTTCGTGTTATCAAGCTCACGTTGGTGGCGCCCGACATTGTTGGCCACCTTAAGTTTATGCCACTCCTCCACCAGCTGGAGACCGTCAACATCAAGGCGCGCGTCTACATCCGCGAGCTCCCTGCCCAGCCAGCTCATCACGCCCATCGCCTCCCGGAAGAGCTCATGGAGGATGACGTTCTATTTGTGCGCAACCTTGAGCGCGCGGCCAACTCCGTCCTCCACAGCAGGGGCCGTCGACGGGACCCGAAGCGGCTCACCCCCTTCCTGCAGGGGGATGGGGGCTGGCACCCCTCCGAGCGCCGACTGGGCTTCGGCAGGAGCCCGATTGGGACGAGGCTTGCTGCTCGAAGAAGGAACCAAGACCGAAGCCATCCAGTCGCCGTCTATAAACAGAGGAGGAGTCCTTGGCATGCTCGTGACACCCCCGACGAGGCAACGAAGGAGAAACAGCAGGAGCGTGGGCTCAAGTCGCCAAGCTAGCGTGTCTGCCTCTCCAGCCGACCTCGCAATGGGGGCAACATGTTGGCCTGGGACGCTCAAGGACGGCGGGAGATCCGAGGAAGAAGGATCTTGCTTCCCGAGGGGCTTCGCAGCCTTAGCAGATGGGATCCTGAAGAACCACCATCAGGAAGGGAAGCAGCACCCAAGGAATTACAAAGATAAGGTACTTACTCATCTATGGCGATGTACTACCTCTGTTTCAATGGCCAAAAAGTGCCGCTGCCGAAGCTTGGGGACACCTTCCTCTTGTGGAGTGCATCGATGTCTACATGGAGCCGGCTGAAGCGCTAGGCGTGGCGATCAGCGCAGGGCGTGGCTGGTGAAGCGCCCAAGGGGGCGACTTCAGGAGCACCAAGCTAGGGAGAGCCATCAAGTACCGCCTCGTGACGGCCTCCAAAGGCCTTGGGAGCTTCGGCCTCGGGAGCAGCTGGTTATGTCACCCGCTCAGTTGCTTCCTCAACGCGAGAGCTGTGGGTTCCCGAAGTTGACGGCTCGGGAGCTGCAGGCGGCTCCAACGCCGCGCCACCCACGCCCCCAGCTTCCGGTGATGCTTGCCCCCTTGCGTCCACTCTTGGGGCAAGTTCGGCGTCGGCGGGAAGGATGGGAACCATGGTGACAGGCTTCTCGCGGGACCCCACAAGGCGAACTGGACACAACCCCCATTCGTCAAAGGGGGCATCTGCCCCACGAACTCCACCCTGTTCGAGCAGCCATACAAGAGACAGCCCCCCGGTGGCATATCGGTTGGCGAGGGGTTGCCCTCCAGGACCTCAAGCATTGTTCTCCGTGCCTCAAGCAAAAGCTCTGACTCCTGGAGCATCATGCGATCCGGACCGACAGAAAGGGCCCACATCGGCTGGGAATGGCGGTTGAGTGGGGCGACGCGGCGTCGGAGGAACTCCTTCATCACCATGGGCGCAGTCAACCCGAGGTCTTTCAACCTCCTCATCCAGAGCAGACGAAGGAAAGGCAGGGGCTCGTATGCTTCTCGTGAGCCCAGTCGGAGCTGGGAACGGTGGGCACAGACGGAGGCGAGAGCAAAGGGTTGAGCACTCCGACATCCACATACACCCACTGCATCCGGAACCCACTCGCAGATGGCGGGAGCTCGAAGTCAATCCACGAGCCAGCCGTCGCCGCCACGGCCTGGAAGCTCAGGCACCCCGAGCATTGCCGGGGGTCGGTCAGGTGTAGTGAGAAGAAATGGCGCAGAAGGGCCACGGAGGGGGCGATTCCCACCGTGGCCTCGCAGGCAAAGGCAAAGACGGCAAGAAGAGCGACAGATTGGGGATCTAAGTGCAGCAGATGAATCTGGTAATGGGAGAGCACGACGTTGAAGAAGGAGGAGAAGGGGGGAACCAGACCAGCCCACAAGGTGTCGACGAAGAACTGGACCTCGGTGGCTGCCCTATCAATAGAAGCTTGGGACGCCGGCCAAGCCGTCGTCCTACCCCATTAGTTGAAGCTGGTGGCGAGCACAAGGCGGGCCTTTTCCATGGCCTCCGCATTGAGCACCCGCGATCGGCCAACAGCGGGCTCGACGGCAGGAGGCGGGTCAACTGAGGACAGGGGTTTCTTCCCTTTCTCCATCCGGTTCCGTGCCATAACGACGGGAAGGACTGAGCTTAGATTGGATTGGGAAAGGAAGCTGAGGTTTGAGGAAGCAAAGGAGTCGGGGGGTGCGTTGCCATCAAGGAGGAAATAACTGTGTGGGATGCCATGGCCGCCTAGCCAGGCGGATATCTAGGATACGTGGGGAACTGGGACCGCCCATGTCCAACCGATCGCCGCGTCTCAGGCAGGGCCCAAGGCTGATGGGGCCCGCGGCGCTCCGCGCTTTCCCTTTGGCTTCACCTCAAAGCCAAGCCCGAGCGCTCCTTGGGCCCGGGGGGCTACTGTCGGCGTTCTGGGAACGGGGGTCCCCACACTTGCCTGGCTGGGGCCCACAGTGTGGCTCGACCAGCGGCCCCGTAGGGCCCAGACTTGCCTGCCTGCGGCCAAGCCTCACGAGGCAGACTAGGCAAGACCCCCTCAGGGGTGGCCTCACCAGGCTGGCTCGTGCGGGGCGGCGAGATCAAGGTGAGGGGCACCTCGCGAGGTTCCTGTGACGCAAGCCATGACGACTGGAACCAGGCGGGCGCTAGCACGCGCAGTGTCCTCGTTTCCTCTTTGGTGCTAAAGGAGAAAGTGGAGACGAGGAGTCCCGAGGCATCAGGCAAAAGGTTTCCATATCGGTGCAACAAGATCAATACCAGTAGGACGGCAGGACGGAGGTCACCGTGGAGCCCAAGACGGTGTCACCACCAGATCCTTTGGCCGGTGAAGACTACTTTTGTCCGGATAGCTTGTACTAGTTGTCTCCCTTGGAATTTGGCTGTTGTGGGATCCCCTCCTGCTCAATATTTCGGAAGAGGACCAGGGCCTCTATAAATAGGACTAGCCACCACCATAGAAGTGGGAATCCGGACCGAGAGCTGAGAGAGACCTAGATCGAATCCATAACATCACAACCACTCAAGTTCACCAAGCACAAGAACACCTCTCCTCGTGAGGCTGTTCTTCCCTTGTAACTGTTCAGCCTCAGCCCAAGAGGCAATCCACCACACCACACTGGAGTAGGGTATTACACCACAACGGTGGCCCGAACCAGTATAAATCTTGTGTCTCATGTTCTTTGGGTTCGTCGAGCCAGGGCGTGAGATCGTAGAGTGTGCGAGCTAGAGAGGGGGAGTGATCTTTGTGTGCACCCCAGTGTTCGAACCTCAAGGGTTTTGCCGGAACCCAAAATCCGACAGCCTCGCAGACGACAATAAACACCGAGACGTTGAGGATAGAATTTGGGGCTAGATCATGGAAGTCTAGCCTGTAGTAGAACATTAGGCCGCGGACAAAGGGGTGGAGGGGAAAACCTAGTCTGCGGAGGAAGTGAGGGATGAACAAACCCTTTCCCCGGGCTCTGGGGTTGGGATAACGTGCTTCTTGGCTGGGAGCCTATGTGCGATGTCCGCGGACAGGTGCCCCGCCTCCCAGAGCTCCTTGGCGTCGTTCTCCGTGACGGAGGAGGCCTCGCACTTGCCCTTCAAGCCGGATGCAGACATGGCTGGTGTGGTTGGTCGCGGTGGGAAAGATTGAAGTTTGGGCGCTGGAGCTTGAGGATTGGAAGCAGGAGAAGGAAGAAGGCATGGGGAGGAAAAAAGGCATCTTTATCCACTTATATAGGCAGTGGATATCAAGCGCCCCCCACCTTGAGCCTTAGAACTCGCCCGTTCCCAAGGGGTCGTGCTAATGGCACGGTTGGATTACCCAAACAAGTATTGATGAGGATCCCGTGATAAGCGGACACGATCTCTGATTTGACAAGACATCTCAATAGAGGCCGCACCTCGAAAGGTGAAGCGGGAGGCGAAAAAACGATTCGAAATGTTAAAGAGGCCAAATGTGGCATTTCACCAAAAAGTTGTCAGTTGACAGGCATTATTTTGATTGCTTTGAAGTATTCAGGAGCCTTCGTGGTTGCGGTTGTGACTGTCATGCAGAGCCGGATATAGTTCTTTTATTCAAAAGATTGCTTTGAAGTATTCAGGAGGAGGAACCCTCCTTGCAATGCCGAAGACAAGCTGTGTGCCGAACATATCGTCATTGAAGACTGGTTCAAGGGCTACTAAGGGAGTCCTAGATTAGGGGGTCCTCGGGTGTCCGGGCTGTGTGGTATGGGCCGTGAAGATACAAGGTAGAAGACCTTCCCTCGTGTTCGGTTAGGACTCTCCTATGCGTGGATGGAAGGATTGGCGTCCGGATGTATAATTTCCTTCTTCTGCAAGCCGACTCTATACAACCCTAGGCCCCTCCGATGTCTATATAAATCAGAGGGTTTAGTCCGTAGAGGCTATCAAAATTCATATAGGCTAGACATCTCGGGTTTAGCCATTACAATCTCGAGGTAGATCGACTCTTGTAACCCCTATACTCATCAAATACAATCAAGCATGACGTAGGGTTTTACCTCCATTAAGAGCGCCCGAACCTGGGTAAACATCGTGTTCCCTGTGTCCCTTGTTACCTTCGATCCTCAGGCGCATAGTTCGGGACCCCCTACCCAAGATTGGACGGTTTTCACACCGACACATACCCCATTCATGGAAGAGGCTGGAATCCTGCAAGAGTTTACACAATATGATGCTAATGCCAGCCTCATCGACTTGATCACAGCTGAAAGTGAACAGTATCATCTCCTCACAAACACCTTTGTTCAAAGGTTTAATTTCTTTCCTAGGAATAATCCTCCTGAGGTGCAGTTTAATTTGTATGCTGAAACCCATCAAATACCACTTACTGAATTTTGTAACATATGCATGATCCCTTCTGATGGGAGTTTAGTTGAGCCTAGGCCGGTAGAGTTTGAGGCCTTTTATCGTACTTTGACAGTGGGAGATGAGAGAGGGGTGTCAGCCGTCACTGCCTCTAGCATACACTTTCCGGCCTTGCATTATTTTGCCTTATTTGTTGCTAAGTGTTTGCTTGCTAGAGAAAAGGTAGGTGCGCTGAGCGCACCAGACTTTTCTGTTTTACGTCGTGCACTAGACTTCGACCACACTTATAGCTTGGGAACTATTGTGGCACGTCACCTCCATGTTAATAAGTCCAAGGGTAAAATACATGGTGGGATTCTCTCTACTCGTTTGGTATCCCACTTTAATGTTGAGATATGCCTTCATGATTACCCTCTGATCAAGGTTTACCTAGATCGCGCAGCCATGGATCACCACCATTTTACTGATATCGAATCTCCTAACATCCATGTTCCATATAACCTGGCTTTTAGTGTGAAGACTTGTGATATTATTCCATTACCCGCTCCTGCTTTGTTTGATCGTGTTGCCAGGGGAAAATATAGGATTATGCCTGCGGATATCATCGCCTACCGGAATGATCAGGCTGCAGGAGAGGAGGAGCCTCAGAAGTGGGATGCATGGATGCCCGCTCCTCAGCACCCCAACTACTATCCAGGCTACTGATCGATTACCAAGCTAGGCCAAAAGACTAAGCTTGGGGGAGTACGTGTTTCTCACCGACATTACATTCATGTTCACACATCTCATTCCAGTTGTCGGAGTTTACACTTTTTCATTGTATCATCCATGCTTAATTTTATTTTCTTGCTTTCTCCTTGTGTGTTTGAAAAACCATAGAAAAACCAAAAAAAATAGTTGTAGTTAATTTAGTTTCTATGCATGCTTAGCTGTAGCACTAAAAAGAAAACCCAAAAATATTTCCTTGTTCTTCTTCTGCTTGTTGGGAGCTTTCCCGTGTAAATAGTTTTTCTCATTTTTTTCTTTCCCTTTTGGTTTGCTTGTCCAGGAAAACCAAAAACTCCAAAAATGTTTCAATGTGTTTCTCTGAATTTCTTTTCTTTTTATTTTGAGTCTTACCAAGGAGAAGACCACGATGAAAATGTTGAGTGGCTCTCGTTTGAATAATTGTAAATCTAATAAAGATCCCATTTTACCTTGTCTTCTCCTATTGAATAGAATGTTTGCAGATTCCAGCTTAGTCCACGACACTCTTGCACTATTATTATGTTCACATCGTTCGATCGTGCAAGTGAAAGGCAATAATGACGATATTCGATGAACTGGTCATGGCAGAGAGAAACGGGTATGAACTCGACTTGTTCTGTTTGTGTAAATATGTTTAACCCAGTATCCATGATTCAGCCCATTATGATTAAACATGTTTGCAATGACAATTAGAGACTATAGTTTCTCATGCCATGCATAAGTAGCTAGGAGTGGATAAATATTTATCTTTGATATCAACATTGCGTTAAAATGATTGTGATGTAATATGCTGATATGGCATCCTCCTCTGAATGTTTGAGTGGCTTGACTTGGCACATGTTCATGCATGTAGTGGGATCAAAACCAACATAGCCTCTATGATATTTATGTTCATGGTGTTCATATCCTACTCATGCTATTTTCCAATGTTACTTATGCATAATGCATGTTCATGACCATTGCTGCTCTCTAGCTGGCCGCTTCTCAATCTAATTGCTAGCCTTCGCCTGTACTAAGTGGGAATTCTACTTGTACATCAAAAACCTTGAAAACAAGTTATTCCAGATTAGTCCACCATACCTACCTAGATGCGGTATTACCCTGCCGTCCTAAGTAAATTTGCATGTGCCACCTTTAAAAACTTCTATTAAATATCCTTTTTGTCCGCTAGATCGTTCATGGAACGACCGGAGGTGGTCGGTATCTTCCATGCTAAGCAGGTTATTCTCAGGTCGAGTGTTTATTCACTCGCCATCGCACGAGAAAAGGGCGGTAATAGGGATGCCCAGTCCCAAACTGCAAATAGAAAAAAGCTTACAAATAATCAAACAAAAACTCCCAATGGAGTCAAAATCTTTACTTTTATCGCTTGGGAACTTCCACTAGCGTGCTTAGCATGAAAGATATTCATAACAGATGGTCGTGAAGTAAACAAGAAGAGTGCATGTCTCAAAATACTATTTACCTCTGTTTTAAAACTTGAGCTCTGACACCTCTGCAAATCACTGCTACCCTCTGTGAAGGGACTATCTATTTACTTTTATGTTGTGTCATCACCTTCTAAAATAAGCGCCAGAACCTGAGAGCACTGCTGTCATGCTTATGAATTGTGTGTAGCTAATGTTGGGTGCATCATGGCTGGATCTTTTCTACCATGAATTACAATGTTTAGTGGCTGCTTCAACTTTGGAGGTGCTCTGCATTTTATGTTTTGCGGTTTGAGGAAAGGCTAGCGAAATACCACTATTGTCATATTTATTCATGGTTGTTTTGACAACGTGTTGCCGTTTGAGATATCTTATTATTTCTCGCTAGCTGATTATGTCATTGATATGAGTTGTTCTTTTTCACTTTCAGTTTATTAACTGAATTGCTTGAGGACAAGCAAAGGTTTAAGCTTGGGGAGTTGATACGTCTCCAACGTATCTACTTTTCCTAATGCTTTTCCTCTTGTTTTGGACTCTAATTTGCATAATTTGAATGAAACTAACCCCGGACTGACGTTGTATTCAGCAGAACTACCATGGTGTTGTTTTTGTGCAAAAATAGAAGTTCTCGGAATGGAACGAAACTTTGCAAGGAATTTTTATATAATTAAAGATAATTTATGGAGTCAAGATCCACCGGAGGGGGGCACCTGGGTGGGCACAAACCACCAGGGCGCCCCCCTCCTGGCGTGCCTAGATGGCTTGTCCCCACCAGGTGGCCCCGCAGACCCTGATACTATAAAATCACATATTCGGAGAAAAAAATCAGGGAGAAAGAATTATCGCGATCCACGAGACGCAGCCGCTGTCACCTCCTGTTCTTCATCGGGAGGCCAGATCTGGAGCCTGTTCGGGGCTCCGGAGAGGGGGATCTTCGTTCTTCGTCATAACCAACCCTTCTCCATCGCCAATTCCATGATGCTCCCCACCGGGAGTGAGTAATTCATTTGTAGGCTCGCTAGTCAGTGAGGAGTTGGATGAGATTCATCATGTAATCAAGTTAGTTTTGGTAGGGCTTGATCCCTAGTATCCACTATGTTCACTACAAAAACAATACACTTTCATGATGATACGTGTTTGTCATAGTAGGTCGCGTTTTTGTCATGCATGTACATCCATGACGATTTTATGACAGAATCAAGATAGTCATACCTGTGCTGTTGTAGAAGTGTTCCACGACATTACCAAAAGTATCATCACGGAAGTGTCCACTTCCATAATGATAAATCATGCGTCATAGAAGTGCTTTCGTCAAGGGTGACCGACACATAGCATCCACCGTAACGGAACATCCTTAAGCTATCGGGTCTGGCTTTGGATCCGATAACCCGTTAACAGCCCGGACCAATGGGGATTTTCCACATGTAAAATCATCATTGGCCGGTGGAAACACGTGTTGCCTCACGGTTGGGACAGATGTCATCCACTCATTGGACAGGAGGCACCTATGATAGGTCGACACGTGGCATGGCCCAACAGTGGCCCATTCCGATGAAAAAGGCTGGCCCAGTAAAAATTAGCAGGCCGGCCCATATAAGGCCTACTTGTGTCACGCCCATTTAAGCCCACGGCCCATATGAGATGTGCCAATTCGGCCCGTCAACTGCCCGTTAAAGGTTTGACACCATTGCAGCCCATCGTCAGTTCGAGTCCATTAACAGCCCGCTATATATTTGGGCACAATATCGGCCTGATGAGATTTCGGCCTGTTAATGGCCCATTCAATGGATGGGCCAATTTTCACGATGTACATCTTTCGGCCTTTTAGCAACCCATTTAAATGTTGGGCTAATTTCCGGCCGAGTGTGTCTTTCAGCCTGTTGATGGCCCATAAATTAGTTGGGCCATTTGTAGTCGGACCCGAGTTTCAGCCTTTTAGCGACCCATTTAAGTGTTGGGCAAATTTCTGGCCCGGTGTGTCTTTTAGCCTGTTGACGTCCCATATATCAGTTGGGCCATTTGTAGTCGGACCTGAGTTTTGGCCTTTTAGCGACCCATTTTAGTGTTGGGCCAATACCCGGCCCTATGTGCCTTTCAGCCTACTAACAGACCATAAATGAGTTGGGCCATTTGTCGTCGGACCTGAGTTTTGGCCTTTTAACTGCCCATGCCCTTCATGGTCCAATACGAGCCTGGTTTCTCTTTCGGCCTGCTAAAGGCCCACAACACAATTGGGCCATTTACAATACGACCTGACTTTCGGCCTCTTAGCAGCCCATGTTCTTCATGGTCCAGTAGAAGCTTGCAGTCTCTTTCGGCCTGCTAAAGGCCCACAGTATAGTTGGGCCATATGTAGTCCGAACTTAGTAACGGCCTGTTAACGGCCTGTGAAATCAATTGGGCCCACCTGTTGCCCGCTTCGATGTCGGCCTGTTAAAGACCTGGGAGTTAAGAGGGCCAACCATTAACTTTCGGCCTGGTAACGGCCCATTAACTTTATGGGCCTACTAAAGTTCATACATGTCTTTAGGCCAAATTAGATAATTTGAGCCCATTACAATGAGCAATTATGCACAGGACCAAAACCGATCATGCAAAGGTACAACATACAGGGAAAAACGTTGCACATCCAGCATATATTATAGGAAATTACATCCACTTGGCAATCAAAGATTGATGCCAGTACAAATAAATGAACAGAATCTAACGATCTACAACGTCACAATCTGCAACCTCAGCACGGATGATGCCCATAAGCATGTGGGGAAGTTCTTGCTGATTTGCTACACTGTCTCTGAAAACATTGATCAGTTGTTGTGTCGCACGACTCTGCACCTCTGATTCCTCCACCATTTCCATCATTGCTTCGGCCATTAATTGGTTCACAAACATACATTTTTTCCGTTTCATTCAAGATAGAGGATACTGAACAGATTCAGATTGCGATTTTGGCAGGCTTGTATTATTGATAGTGGAGAGTGTCTTGACCACTACATCATAACATAAATTAGCAGGGGAACCAAATAGTTTAATCATGAGTTATTGTCATATTACCTGGCCTAGATTTATTGGAAAGAAACAATGGGGTTGCCTTGCTATTTTCAGAGTTTGTCTTCTTATCTTCAGCAGCCTGCACCAAATTAACACACTATCATTGCTATCATTGGCCAAGTCAGATAATAGGAAAGCAATATTGTCACAATGAACCTTTGGGCAACTAGCCAACACCAAATTAACACAATATGGCACAACTATCATCAGCCAGGTAAGGTAATCTGAAAGCAAGATTGACACAATGAATGAATGGGCAACCAGAGCAGCACTACAATTCAGTAATGTGCATGATATGAGATAGTACACTCATGCAGCTCAGTATGCAAAACTACCAGGTAGTTTTCTTTACAAAAATCAACATTGACGCCTTTAACATTATCCTACAACTAATTTTAGATCAGATAAAGGTTGAATTCACACCGATTAACAAAATACATGCTGATGTAAAAATATAGTGATATACAACAGGTACTTACATCAGCGTTGGAGCATAGAGAATTCCCGCAAGATATTTTCCTCGAATACAATCCCAATGAAGGAAGTCTTCTATCATTTAACCTTATTTTCTAAAAGAGAGATGGGTAAGAAACATGTAGAAAATATCATCAGAATGCTATAAAATTTCATGATGCGAGGATACGCACACGCTTCTTAGAATGGAGTTGACATTCTTTTGCTGGAATGGAGCGGACTAGTTCTTTGGCCAATGGAATCTGCTTATTATCAGTACGAGTTGGGTTTCTGTATGCTGGAGCAGTATCTATGAAAAATGGTGTTGGTTTATTATCTCCTGGCGTTTGGATCTTTTGCAAAGACCTGGTTTGTAACCCTTCAGATTCTAACATAGCCGTCTTCCCCTTGCATGCCTTATATAGAAGAATGGTGCTTCAATTATAAAACATGCTACAACAGAGATGGAATAGGTAATAGAAAGGCATGACATATTGACATGTATTCCCTCCATCCGGAAATAAATGGATGGTCTAGGCATATTTCAGTTCTAGATACATCCAGTTTTATCCATTTCTGCGACATGTAATCTAAATGGAGGGAGAATGATGTAAGAGCTAGGGATACGACAGGACAACACAGTAAAAAAAATTGAAAACCCAGTGCAGAACCAAAGTATTCAAACCCACTGATATGAGAGAGTACACTCATGCAGCTCAGGATGCAAAACTACCAAGCAGTTTTCCTTACAAAAATCAACATTGTAGCCTTTAATCATACATTTTGCTACAACTATATTTAGATCAGATAAAGGTTGGATTCACGCCGATTAACAAAATACATGTTGATGTAAAAATATAGTGATATACATTAGGTACTTACATCTGCATTGGAGCATGGAGAATTCCTGCAAGAATCTTTCCTCATAGACGATACTAGTGCAGAAATTCTTGTATCTGTTAAGCTTATTTTCTAAAAGAGAGATGGGTAAGAAACACGTAGAAAATATGATCAGCATGATATAAAATTTCATGATGCGAGGATACACACACGCTTCTTAGAATGGAGTTGACATATTTTTACTGGACTGGAGCGGACTAGTTCTTTGGCCACTAGAATCTGCTTATTATCAGTAGGAGTTGGGTTTCTCTATGCTGGAGCAGTATCTATAAAAATTGGAGTTGGTTTATTATCTCCTGGCGTTTGGATCTTTTGCAAAGACCTAGTTTGTAACCCTTCAGATTCTAACACAGTCGTCTTCCCCTTGCATGCCTTGTGTAGAAAAATGGTGCGTCAATTATAAAACATGCAACAACAGAGAGATGGAAAAGGTACTGAAGAATAGAAAGGCATGACATATTGACATGTATTCCCTCCATCCGGAAAAAAATGATGGGTCTAGGCGTATTTCAATTCTAGATACATCCTTTTTTTATCCATTTCGGCAACATGTAATCCGGTCGGAGGGAGTATGGTGTAAGAGCTAGGGATACGACAGGACAACACAGTAAAAAAACACTAGTTGAATGTAAAACTATATGCTAATGGAATACGTACAGAAAAAACTAAGGCAACATACACGTGTATGATTGGGAAACTAAGATGGCATTGCAACAGAGCACTAGAACAGCACTTCAATGTAAAAAAACATGGTATGGTAGACAGATGAAGTACATACTGATGAATAACAATGCATAAGATATTCAGAAGCATGATGTCCAAATTAAGAAGATGGCATTGTGATAGAGTAGAATGACAGTACTTGAATTTAAAAACATGATATCATGAATGCAATAGGTACTGAAAAATAGGAAGGCATGATATATTTACATGCATGATCAGCATGCTAAGCACATGGCATTGCAACAGAGTAGATACACTCCAGGACATTATATGCATGTTGTACCCATATCACGAGCCAAGCTAGAGCAAGGACCTTGTGGGGTGAAGAGGATTCAACATCTTTCTGCAAGTCTTCTGAAGAACTGCCTTTACATGTTCCATCATATTGGGTGTCATTGACATCAAGTTTATTGGCCTTTACATTGCTCCGTGAGGTTCTTGTGGATATATTGGTGTGTGCAATTATATCTGACATGCATGGAAGACAACTAGTAGTTAGATTTATGTAATGAGTGCATGTAGGAGACGATATAAATAGTAGGACTAGGGTTAACTAGCAGCAACAGGTATCAAAAACTAAAGGGAGAACACAGATGAAAGCTACAGAATATGTATCGTTCGTACTCGAGATTAACTAGATGGCACACAAAAGTATTAAAGAACAACATAGGTAATATTAGAAGTGGTATAATACTATAATCACCAGCCTATGGGATAACATTGGCTGATGGATGATAACTGTGGAACAGCGTTACCTAAAGAACAAGTATCTTAGCTGAACTATGGAACATCGTTAACTCCTGAACAAGACCCGTAAGAGATCATCATGAATATACAGTGAAATGTGATAATCTATTTTCCATGCCTAGATGAATGACAAAGCCATAAATGTTGCACACAAGTAAGATGAGGATACAACCTATCTGGCCGCCATCCATAGGAGTGAGCATCATGTGCTGACTTGCCGATGGACCTGCAGTTGTTGTGGCTACCCATGTCAGGCACGCGCATTTGATGTAGGGAAATATTGAGTGGGGACTATAGCTCCCTTTTGGTGTATGCTTCCCTTGTTGGAGTAGCTGCGGTGAGTCAGAAGAAGGTGTGGCTAAAGATGCAGATAACGCATAATGTTAAGAGCGACACATCTCTTTGATCTAAAGAAACACACTAAGAGATCAACAGCAAGGTATGAGAGTGGTCACACGTCTGTTCACTGTAGACTAAATTGGGGTCACACGATTTTATTTTATTTTGGTACTGTCCGATCTACACCGGATGGCTTGATGACTGTCTTGTGCCTCTCGGCTGACACTGTTAGGAATCTTCCTCGAAGAGCCAGCGACCAACGACAGAGCAGCCTGCCTCCGCCATCCGTGGCCCCGGCCAAAACCCCGCTCCCCGCCCCACCGCACTGCCATAGTTGTGCCACCCCTGGGCCAATCCACAAAGACTACCCATCATCCTGATCCGGCGGCGACAGTACCTTCAACCCACGCAACTCTAAGATAGCCATCTAAGCGTTGCTTCCATGGTGAACTTGCGGCCCGGCACCCTTACGTTAGACACCAAGCAATCGGCAGCCTAGGAGCTCTGCCGCCTCGAGGGGTGCTGGGAATCGATTGGCCCAGAATAAAATTTAGACAATTGACGCCTAAATAAAGTGATTTGAGATGAGGCTGCGACATATCTAGCTGCATGATGAAGTAGGCAGGTCTAGCTGCCAAGTCGGTGAGGCCGGCGCGGTTGCGGTGGCCACCAGCGCCAGGGAAACAGCGATGTCGCGACGGTCGATGACTACGGGGAAGCAGTGCCAGGACTCTGGACGGATCCGAAGTTGGAGCCGCTCTGGCACCGTGAACAACGGCAGGGGTGAATCGGCAACGGTACGGTTCACGCGCCTGTCGTCGAGGCAGCTCCAGCAGCACGGAGTAAGAGGCACACGGCCCAGTGCACGACGGCAAATGGACAGCATCTTTGGCATTAGGGAGGAGGGCGGCTGTTGTAATTCCCCAGATATAACTTTCCTAATTTGTACTCCAACTCTTGCCGTTTCCGGCGTTAAGTTATATTTATTTCTCGGGTTCGGGTCTTTGTCTCCGTGTGTTGTTTTCGTTTTCATGCATCTCATATCATGTCATCATGTGCATTGCATTCGCATACGTGTTCATCTCATGCATTCGAGCATTTTCCCCATTGTCCGTTTTGCATTCCGGCGCTTCGTTCTCCTCCGGTGGTCAATTCTAGCTTTCTTTCATGTGTGGGGATTAAACATTTCCGGATTGGAACGGGACTTGCCATGCGGCCTTGGTTTACTACCGGTAGACCGCCTGTCAAGTTTCGGGTCATTTGGACTTCGTTTGATACTCCTACGGTTAACCGAGGGACCGAAAAGGCCTCGTGTGTGTTGCAGCCCAACACCCCTCCATTTTGGCCCAAAACCCACCAAACTCTGCTCCATGTCCTAGCGCGTTCGATCACGATCGCGAGGCCAAAAACCGCACCTCATTTGGACTCTCCTAGCTCCACTTATGCCTATAAATACCCCCTCCGTTTTCGGATCCCTCTCCCTCTCGAAACCCTAAAATCACTCCCCCGCCACTGACGGACGTGTCCGGATCGGACCGGACAACGTCCGCCACCGCCCGTGCCCAACCGGACGCTGCCACGTGGCAGAGCCACCTCGCCGCCGCTGCCGGCCCGCAAGGCCCGCCGCGGGCCCTCCCGCGCCGCCTCCCAGCCCACGTCGCCCGCCGCCCGCGATCCGGCCCCTCGCCGCCTGCCCGCCGACCGCGTCGCCGCCCGGAGCCGCTAGGCGCCCGTGCCTGCTCGCTGAGCCTGCCGGCTCCGCCCCGCTCCGCCGCGGCCGAAGAGCCGCGCCGCCACATCGCCGGTGCCGCGCCGTCCTCCTCCACGTCGGCGCCGCCCCCGGCCTCTCCTCCTCGCCGGCGTTCTCCACCGTCTCCAGCCGGCCAACCTCGAAATCCGCGCGCGGTGAACAGTGCCCGATCTGGATCTAGATCTGGGAATTGGACAGTTGACTTTTTCCCTCCTAACCCTAGTTTTTCAAGCATACTTTGACCTGCCATATCTCCGCATCCATAGCTCCGTTTTGGACATATAGTATATCAAAATGTTCGTCTCGACATGTAAATCATTTCATTCCATTGCATCATTTTCATTTGAGTTCATCTTGATGCCTGAAGTGCTGCTAGGAGGCTTCGTGAGATAATTGTCAGATCTGCTAGTTCATCTTAGACTTTTGTCATTTTTGCCATGATTATTGTGTGCGTGCTATGCCTGTGAGTCCTTTAGGTGATTTGT
The DNA here is from genome assembly GCA_034509565.1 of Triticum monococcum. Taxonomy (NCBI): domain Eukaryota; kingdom Viridiplantae; phylum Streptophyta; class Magnoliopsida; order Poales; family Poaceae; genus Triticum; species Triticum monococcum. The sequence goes on along the minus strand of CM067847.1, from coordinate 207,722,807 downwards.
TAAGCATTTTGTCTTCTTTCCAGAGGTGCAACCCATGCATTTTTGGATGTGTGTGGTGACTTGTGCAAGCTTGCCAAGTGAGGCACTTGGTAGATCTGTTATCAGAGACATAGTGGATTTCACTAAGTCTGGGATTATTTAGTTCATGATGCCATATGCTCAACTTGATTCCTAGTGATCCGTGCCTATTTTGAGGATGATCAGTAAGGGAGTTTTGCTAATCATGTTATTCTCTATCCATCCATGTCTTTGTTTGCATATGTCGAGTACTCTATCTCGAGTCAATCGAGCTCTACTTTTGCTTCGTGGTGAATCTGGGCAGATCGTCAACTTGTTTGCGATTTTGCCGATGCTATTGTTATTGGTCCGTGCATGCTATGCCATTATTCTTGCCATGACTAGCTAGAATTTTTGCCTTATTTATGGATATATGCTTGCCTTGCCATGACTTGCACCGTAGTGAGTGCATCGAGCTCGTTTACATGCCTTCGTGAGTTAAATTCTAGCATGTCTCAGTTTTCAAGTCTGAAAACTGATTGTGCGTGAGCTATGTTCGTGTGCTTGTTAGTATATTTTGTGATCCCTTTTGTCCCCAGGTCACTTTGGGAATTTTGATAAGCTTGTTGAGTAGCTCCATGCCATGTTCTTACTTGTCATAATCAGGTCATGTATCATGTTGTTTTGCTGCTCCGAAGAGAGCTTCGTGATCTGAAATTCCAGACTAGTGTTAAATTCACTAAGTCTGAAATCTGTTTTGCGTTTGCATTTTTGCCATGCTTGTTTGAACCTCATTATGGATGAATTTGGCCGTGGCTCAGTGCTAGTGTTTTGTTAAGCATCTTGTGGGCATCCCTGCCATGTATTTTGTTGTCATGTTTGGTGGCTGTAGCATGTTCATTTCGTTGCATTTAGATGCCTACTTGCTGTAAATCGGAAACCGGTGTCATATCTTAAAACGCTTGCCATTTCCAAACCGTAACTCCGATTCCAATGATCTTTATATCGTTTTCAAGCGATTTCACCCCCTCTATCCAGTGGCACACTTGGTTTTCCAAGTTGACGCAAGGTTCATGCATTTCCTGTCACGTCTTGCATTTTGCATCCCGCATCGCATCCCGCATAGCATATCATCCTTGCATCTTATTGTTTGAGTTTGCACGTGGTTGATTGTATCCTTGTTGTTTGTTGTCTTGCTTGGGTAGAGCCGGGAGATGAGTTCGCTAACACGGAGCCCGTTGAGTTTGCTTTTGAGGATCCAGTCAACTCTGACAACTGTGCAGGCAAGATGATCATACCCTCGAAATCACTACTTTCTTTGCTATGCTAGTTTGCTCGCTCTTTTGCTATGCCAATGCTACAATGCCTTCCACTTGCTTGTCAGCCTCCCAATTGCCATGTTCAGCCTCTAACCCACCATTGTCCTAGCAAACCGTTGATTGGCTATGTTACCGCTTTGCTCAGCCCCTCTTATAGCGTTGTTAGTTGCAGGTGAAGATTGGAGACCGTTCCTTGTTGGAACATTTATTTACTTGTTGGGATATCATTATATTGCCATGTTATCTTAATGCATCTATATACTTGGTAAAGGGTGGAAGGCTCGGCCTCTCGCCTAGTGTTTTGTTCCAATCTTGCCGCCCTAGTTTCCGTCATATCGGTGTTATGTTCCCGGATTTTGCGTCCCTTACGCAGTTGGGCTATAATGGGAACCCCTTGATAGTTCGCCTTGATTGAAGCTTTTCCAGCAATTCCCAACATTGGTTTCACCATTTGCCACCTAGCCTCTTTTTCCCTTGGGTTTCCGGAGACCGAGGGTCATCTTATTTAAACCCCCCCCCACGGGCCAGTGCTCCTCTGAGTGTTGGTCCAAACTAGAGTCCTGTGCAGCGCCCCCTCGGGGAAACTCGAGGTTTGGTTTTAGTTGTATGGAACGCTCATCTGAGTGTGCCCTGAGAAAGAGATATGTGCAGCTCCTATCGGGATTTGTCGGCACATTCGGGCGGTGTTGCTGGTCTTGTTTTAACCTGTCAAATCGTCTTGTTGTACCGAGATACCGAGTCTGATCGGTGTGTCTTGGGTGGAGGTCTATTCCTTCGTGGACCGTGAGAGCTTGTTATGGGCTAAGTTGGGACCCACCTGCAGGGATTGATCTTTCGAAAGCCGTGCCCGCGGTTATGGGCAGATGGGAATTTGGTAATGTCCGGTTGTAGATAACTTGAACCTTAATTAATTAAAATGAATCAACTGAGTGTGTTGCCGTGATGGCCTCTTCTCGGCGGAGTCCGGGAAGCAGACACGGTGTTGGAGTTATGTTTGCGCAGGTTGCCCCCTAGTTCCTCGCTCGTGCTTTGCCTCCTCTTCTCACTCTCTTTTGCGAATAAGATAGCCACCATACATGCTAGTCGCTTGCTGCAGCTCCACTCATACATTTACCCCTTCCTACGTATTAAGCTTAAATAGTCTTGATCGCGAGGGTGCGAGATTGCTGAGTCCCTGTGGCTCACAGATTACTATTACACCAGATGCAGGGACAGATGATACAGCTCCAGATGGCGCGCTTGAGCTCAAGTGGGAGTACGACGAGGATTCTCAGCATTACTATGTGTCTTTTCCTGATGATCAGTAGTGGTGCCCAGTTGGGGTGATCGGGACCTATGTCGCTTGTTGGGTTGTCTTTTATTTTGGCGCCGTAGTCGGGCCATGAGTGTTTGGATGATGCATGTTATTTATGTACTTTGATGTGACGTGGCGAGTGTAAGCCAACTATTGTATCTCCCCTTTTATTATATATATTACATGGGATGTTGTGATGATTGCCTAACTTATGACATTGCTTTCAATGCGGTTATGCCTCTAAGTCGTGCCTCGACACGTGGGAGCTATAGCCGCATCGAGGGCGTTACAAGTTGGTAATCAGAGCCTTCCCCGACCTTAGGAGCCCCCACTGATTGATCGTTTTTAGCAGCCGAGTTGTGTCTAGAAAAATGTTTTGTGTCATTTAGGAATTATATATCTGAGAGCTTAGGAATTCTTTTTACTTCCTAGTCTCCTCATCGCTCTGGTAAGGCATCCTGACGTAGAGTTTTGACTCTTATCTTCCCAAATTTCACAAAAAAAATTTAGGATCACGCGAGTATCTTGGAATCGTTCCGATGGCTTATGATGAGAATACTGTCTTGGTGCCTCCTGTCAGGGGTTTAGTGGAAGTGTCCCGGGGAGTTGAGCTTTGAGGTGTTGTCATCATAATTTTATCGTTGCCATTCTGGAATACTTGAGATATGTTCGCCGACATCGAAAATCTCTTTTATGCAGTTCATTGGTGAGATAACCTCGACGCCACCCTGTACTGGGCAGGAGTTCGGGAGTATCGTCATAACTTGTATAACGGATGCTTTTCGAAGGTTGAGGTAGATGGTTTCCGAAGGTTTCTTGGTTATGTGTTGAATGATGGATACAGCTGGATGTAGGATTTGCTAGTTTGGGTGAGATATTATGCTTCCCTTGTATCCCCAACACCTGATTGCATAACTGGAAAGTTTCGGGAGTTTCATAGGTGGGAATTCAAGTAGCTCTTAGGATATCTTTTCCGAAAGATGTATGATATGAAATTGGGGTTCGACGTCTAGTGGTTCGCCTATTCACGGTCGATTTTACAGTGGTCTCGTTGCGTCTTAAAGAGTCCTTGGCTATGCTGACTCGGGGACGCATCGTATGTCATGTGCACTGCCTTGTACATGATGGTGCTATACGATCGAGCCCGTGTAGGTCCCACCACGAAAACTTCGGACGAAATATCTATCATATGTTTGTTCCGGCTTATTTCGCAAGCCCATCCTTGGTTTTATTTTGAGTTGTGGTATTCGAGTTGCTTCGAAGCCATATGTTGATTCCATCCCTTGTTGATTTAACTCTTCTACCTAATTCTACGTGGCTTCGCAATTTAGGAATATGTGACCACTTCAAGAGATATGCATTCCTTCATTTTGTTCGGATGTGAAGACTTTATGTTGCAATTTTCATTACGTTGGATTCAGCTTCAATATTTATCTATCTATGTGCTAATGGTGGTCAACCTCTTCAGGATGGCTCCTCCAACGCGCACGACTCCGAATCCCAATCCGCCACCACCTCCACCTCCTCCGGAGGCTTGGCAAGCTGTGATGGCCGCAACCAATGCAAATACACAGTTGATCATGCAAATCCTCCAAGAGCGCAATCAAGGCAGTCAAGGGAATCAAGGCAACAATCAGAACCATTTTGCTACACTGAACCAGTTCCTCGCTAATGGGCCGAAGATGTTCAGCAATTGTGTTGAGGCAACCGATGCTGATGATTGGCTAGAGGATCTGGGTAAGCATTTTGAATGCAGCAACATCAGGCCTGAAGATTTTGTCAAGTTTGCTTCCTTCCAACTCAAAGATCAGGCTGCAGAGTGGTTCCAGCAGTACAAGGATTCCAGAGGTGGACGTTTGATCACTTGGGATGATTTCCGTCGAGATTTCCGAGCTCATCACATCCCTCAGAGTGTGACTGAAAGCAAACGTGAGGAGTTCCGCAATCTGAAGCAAGGCTCTTTGTCTGTCTATGACTACAACAAGTTGTTCCAGAAGCTCGCCCGTTTTGCCAAGCAGGATGTCCTGATGTGAAGAGCATGATATACCAGTTCAGGGGTGGCCTCAGAGAAGAAATTCAGCTCGCTCTTGTCCTCTTTGAGCCGTTGAGGTACGATGAGTTCTACAACATGGCACTGAAGCAAGAGGCTGCTCAGTTGAGGTGTGATGCTTCCAGGAAGCGAGTCAAAGACACTACGCCTTCTTCCTCTACTCAAGTGGCCAAGCAGCAGGAGTATTGGCTTCCTCCTCCTTCGTTCCGTCAGCCGTATCAGCAAAAGAGCAAAGGTGGCAGTGGTTCTTCCCACCCACCCAACCCAGGCTTTCAGAACAAGATTTCGTCTCAAGCTCCAAGATCAAGTGCTCCGTACCACCGTCCGCTTTCAGAGGTCATGTGCAAAAAGTGCCAACAGAAGGGTCACTACGCCAACAAGTGTTTCAACCAGAGGCGTCTTCCTCGTCCTCCTCCCGTGAGATCGGCAAGTACAGCTGTGGTCAAGCATAACCCCAAGTCCGCCAAGGTCAACTTGATGAACGCAGCTCAGGTAGAGGATTCGTCAGATGTAATCATGGGTAACCTTCCTGTTAACGATATTCCTGCAAAAGTTCTTATTGACACTGATGCATCGCATTGCTTCATTTCCAAACCTTTTGCATCAAAGTATGACTGCGATTATCAACATCTGCAAAATTCTTTACAAATTGTGTCGCCGGGCAAGCAAATGACAGCTAATTTCTGTGTCCCGGATGTTACTATCACCTTGGGCAACTACAAGTTCCTTTCTTCCCCAATTGTTCTTGGCGATTCTGATATCGATCTTATTCTCGGGATGGACTGGCTCTCTAAGCACAAGGCTCAGCTCGATTGTGCAGCCAGGCAGATTCAACTGACTCATTCGTCTGTGGATGTCATTGTCTTTACCGCTCGTGATGATACAATCTGGTTGTTTTCTCTCAATGAGAAGGGTGAATTGGATGCTATTTCGCAGATTCCAGTCGTTTGTGAGTATCAAGACGTCTTCCCAGAAGAGCTCCCACGAATGCCTCCGCACCGGCCCGTTGAATTTGTTATTGAACTTGAGCCCGGTACGGAACCTATGTGCAAGCGTCCTTACAAGCTCAGACCTGAAGAGTTGAAGGAGTTGAAGAAAGAACTCGATATTCAAGAAAGAATGGGTCTCATTCGGCCTAGTTCTTCTCCGTGGGGTTGTGGTGTTCTTTTTGGGAAGAAGAAGGATGGAGCGGACCGACTTTGTGTTGATTATCGTCCATTGAACAAGAAGACCATCAAGAACAAATACCCACTCCCCAACATCAATGAGCTGTTCGAACAACTCAAGGGTGCCCAAGTATTCTCCAAGCTTGATCTCCGTATGGGTTATCATCAGATTCGAATCCGTGAGCAAGATATTCCCAAGACGGCCTTCAGGACAAGCTATGGGTCATATGAATACACTGTCATGTCTTTTGGCCTTGCCAACGCTCCTCTGATGTTCTCCCGCATGATGAACTTCATCTTCAACCCCTACACCAATGACTTCGTTTTGGTCTATCTCGAAGACATTCTGGTTTTCTCCAAGAACAAGGAAGATCATGCCAAACACTTGCGTTTGGTTCTTGACAAGCTCAGGGAACATCAGTTCTACGCCAAGTTCTCCAAGTGTGAATTTTGGCTCGATGAGGTGCTTTATCTTGGTCATATCATCTCTGCCAAGGGCATTGCCATGAATCCTGAGAAGGTGTCTACAATTGTTAATTCGGAACGTCCTCATAACATGAAGCAACTCCGTAGCTTCCTCGGTCTCGCAAGCTACTGCCGAAGATTCGTTGAAAACTTTTCTAAGATCGCGAAGCCTCTCTCAAATCTTCTTCAGAAGCACGTCAAGTACGTTTGGTCCCCGGAGTGTGATATTGCTTTCAACACTTTGAAAGAGAAGTTGATCACTGCTCCAGTTCTGACTCCGCCTGATGAATCCAAGCCGTACGAGGTCTTTTGTGATGCCTCTCTCCAAGGTGTCGGTGCTGTACTGATGCAAGAGAAGAAAGTTGTTGCTTATACCTCTCGAAAGTTAAAGCCTAATGGGAAGAACTACCCCACTCATGATCTCGAGTTGGCGGCAGTTGTGCATGCTCTTTTGACTTGGAGACATCTTCTATTGGGAAGAAAAGTGGACATTTTCACTGATCACAAGAGTCTCAAGTACATCTTCACCCAGCCTAATCTCAACCTCAGGCAAACTCGATGGGTCGAAATGATTCAAGAGTACAATCCGAGTATCGAGTATACTCCAGGCAAGGCCAATGTGATTGCTGGCGCTTTGAGCAGGAAAGCATATTGCAACAGTCTGATTCTGAAGCCTTATCAACCCGAGCTTTGTAAAGCTTTCCGCAAACTTAATCTACAAGTTGTTCCTCAAGGTTTCCTCGCCAACCTTCAAGTCTCTCCTACCTTGGAAAACCAGATTCGCCAAGCCCAGCTTCTCGATGCTACGGTGAAAAAGGTGAAGATTGGGATTGCCAAGAGTCAGTCCAAGTACAAGTGCTACCGCCTTGATGACAAGGACACTCTCTTCTTCGAGGATCGAATTGTTGTACCCAAAGGTGACCTCCGTAAAGTGATCATGAACGAGGCTCACAACTCTCTCCTCTGCATCCACCCTGGGAGCAGGAAGATGTATCAGGATCTGAAGCAAATTTATTGGTGGACTCGAATGAAGCGTGAGATCGCTAAATTCATGAATGAATGTGATGTTTGCAGAAGAGTGAAGGCAGAACACCAAAGGCCAGCAGGTCTCCTCCAACCTCTTGCTATTCCAGAATGGAAGTTTGACCACATTGAAATGGACTTCGTGACTGGGTTTCCAAAGTCCAAGCGTGGCAATGATGCTATATTCGTTGTCATCGACAAGCTCACCAAAGTGGCTCACTTTCTGCCTATCAAAGAGTTAATCACTGCAGCTCAATTGGCGGAACTCTATACCTCTCGAATTGTCTCTCTGCACGGTATTCCTCAACTGATATCTTCAGGCTGTGGCAGCATCTTTACCTCCATGTTTTGGGATTCTTTTGAGAAGGCCATGGGCACTAACATTCGCTTCAGCACTGCTTTCCATCCTCAAACAAGCGGTCAAGTCAAGCGTGTCAACCAGATTCTTGAAGATATGCTAAGGGCTTGTGTTATCTCCTTCGGCATGAAGTGGGAGGATTGTCTTCCTTATGCTGAATTCTCATACAAAAACAGTTTCCAAGCAAGTTCGGGCAAGGCCCTATTTGAAATTCTGTATGGTAGGAAATGCCGTACCCCTCTCAACTGGTCTGAAACCGGTGAACGTCAGCTGTTGGGTAATGACTTAATCACAGAGGTAGAAGAAATGTGCAAGGTCATTCGTGATAACCTCAAAGCAGCCCAATCGTGCCAGAAGAGCTACTATGATAGTAAGCACCGTGATTTGGCTTTCGAGATCGGAGATCATGTTTACCTCCGCGTCTCTCCTATGAAAGGGAGTCGTCGCTTCGGTACCAAAGGGAAGCTTGGCCCTAGATACGTTGGACCTTTCAAGATTGTCAACAAGAGAGACGACCTCGCCTATCAACTCGAGCTTCCGTCAAACTTTGCAAATGTTCATGATGTGTTCCATGTCTCTCAGCTCCGAAAGTGCTTCAAGACGCCTGAACGCACTGTCAACTTCAAGGACATTGAGCTCCAAGAAGATCTCTCCTATCGTGAGCACCCAGTTGCAATCCTTGAAGAGACTGAGCGCGGGACTCACAACAAGTCAATCAAATTTCTCAAAGTCAAGTGGTCACACCATTCCGACCGTGAAGCTACCTGGGAACGCGAGGATCACCTTCGTTCTGAGTACCCGGAGTTCTTCCAGTCCTAGATCATGGGACGAGATCTTTTCGTAGTGGTGGAGTGTTGTAACGCCCCAGATATAACTTTCCCAATTTGTACTCCAACTCTTGCCGTTTCCGGCGTCAAGTTATATTTATTTCTCGGGTTCGGGTCTTTGTCTCCATGTGTTGTTTTCATTTTCATGCATCTCATATCATGTCATCATGTGCATTGCATTCGCATACGTGTTCATCTCATGCATTCGAGCATTTTCCCCGTTGTCCATTTTGCATTCCGGTGCTTCGTTCTCCTCTGGTTGTCAATTCTAGCTTTCTTTCGTGTGTGGGGATTAAACATTTCCGGATTGGAACGAGACTTCCCATGAGGCCTTGGTTTACTACTGGTAGACCGCCTGTCAAGTTTCGGGTCATTTGGACTTCGTTTGATACTCCTACGGTTAACCGAGGGACCGAAAAGGCCTCGTGTGTGCTGCAGCCCAACACCCCTCCATTTTGGCCAAAACCCACCAAACTCTGCTCCATGTCCTAGAGCGTTCGATCACGATTGCGTGGCCGAAAACCGCACCTGATTTGGACTCTCCTAGCTCCACTTATGCCTATAAATACCCCCCTCCGTTTTCGGATCCCTCTCCCTCTCGAAACCCTAAAACCAGTCCCCTGCCACTGACGGACGTGTCCGGATCGGACCGGACAACGTCCGCCGCAGCCCGCGCCCAACCAGACGCTGCCACGTGGCAGAGCCACCTCGCCGTCGTCGCCGGCCCGCCAGGCCCTCCCGCGGCGCCTCCCGGCCCACGTCGCCCGCCGCCCGCGATCCGGCGCCCCGCCGCCTGCCCGCCGACCGCGTCACCGCCCGGAGCAGCTAGCCGCCCGCGCCGGCTCGCCGAGCCTGCCGGCTCTAGCCCGCTCCGCCGCGGCCGAGGCGCCGCGCCGCCACATCGCCGGTGCCGCGCCGTCCTCCTCCACGCCGGCGCCGCCCCCGGCCTCTCCTCCTCGCCGGCGTTCTCCACCATCTTCGGCCGGCCAACCTCGAAATCCGCGCTCGGTGAACAGTGCCCGATCTGGATCTGGGAATTTGACGGTTGACTTTTTCCCTCCTAGCCCTAGTTTTTCGAGCATACTTTGACCTGCCATATCTCCGCATCCGTAGCTCCGTTTTGGACATATAGTATATCAAAATGTTCGTCTCGACATGTACATCATTTCATTCCATTGCATCATTTTCATTTGAGTTCATCTTGATGCCCGAAATGCTGCTAGAAGGAGGCTTCGTGAGATAATTGTCAGATCTGCTAGTTCATCTTAGACTTTTGTCATTTTTTCCATGATTATTGTGTGCATGCTATGCCTGTGAGTCCTTTAGGTGATTTGTTAAGCATTTTGTCTTCTTTCTAGAGGTGCAACCCATGCATTTTTAGGATGTGTGTGGTGACTTGTGCAAGCTTGCCAAGTGAGGCACTTGGTAGATCTGTTTTCAGGGACTTAGTGGATTTCACTAAGTCTGGGATTATTTAGTTCATGATGCCATATGCCCAGCTTGTTTCCTAGTGATCCGTGCCTCTTTTGAGGATGATCAGTAAGGGAGTTTTGCTAATCAAGTTATGCTCTATACATCCATGTCTTTGTTTGCATATGTGGAGTACTCTAGCTCGAGTGAATCGAGCTCTACTTTTGCTTCGTGGTAAATCTGGGCAGATCGTCAACTTGTTTAAGATTTTGCCGATGCTATTGTTATTGGTCCGTGCATGCTATGCCATTGTTCTTGCCATGACTAGCTAGCATTTTGTGCCTTCTTTATGGATATATGCTTGCCTTGCCATGAATTGCACCGTAGCGAGTGCATCGAGCTCGTTTACATGCCTTCGTGAGTTATATTTCAGCATGTCTCAGTTTTCACTAAGTCTGAAAACTGATTGTGCGTGAGCTATGTTCGTGTGCTTGTTAGTATATTTTGTGATCCCTTTTGGCCCCTGGTCACTTTGGGACTTTTGATAAGGTTGTTGAGTAGCTCCATGCCATGTTCTTACTTGTCATAATCAGGTCATGTATCATGTTGTTTTGCTGCTCCGAAGAGAGCTTCGTGATCTGAAATTCCAGACTAGTGTTAAATTCACTAAGTCTGAAATCTGTTTTGCGTTTGCGTTTTTGCCATGCTTCTTTGAACCTCATAATGGATGAATTTGGCCGTGGCTCAGTGCTAGTGTTTTGTTAAGCATCTTGTGGGATCCCTGCCATGTATTTTGTTGTCATGTTTGGTGGCTGTAGCATGTTCATTTCGTTGCATTTAGATGCCTACTTGCTGTAAATCGCAGACCGGTGTCATATCTTAAAACGCTTGCCATTTCCAAACCGGAACTCCGATTCCAATGATCTTTATATCATTTTCAAGAGATTTCATCCCCTCTATCTAGTGGCACACTTGGTTTTCCAGGTTGAGGCCAGGTTCATGCATTTCCTGTCACGTCTTGCATTTTGCATCCCGCATCGCATCCCGCATAGCATATCATCCTTGCATCTTATTGTTTGAGTTTGCACGTGGTTGATTGTATCCTTGTTGTTTGTTGTCTTGCTTGGGTAGAGACGGGAGACAAGTTCGCTAACGAGGAGCCCATTGAGTTTGCTTTTGAGGATCCAGTCAACTCTGACAACTGTGCAGGCAAGATGATCATACCCTCGAAATCACTACTATCTTTGCTATGCTAGTTTGCTCGCTCTTTTGCTATGCCAATGCTACGATGCCTACCACTTGCTTGTCAGCCTCCCAATTGCCATGTTCAGCCTCTAACCCACCATTGTCCTAGCAAACCGTTGATTGGCTATGTTACCGCTTTGCTCAGCCCCTCTTATAGCGTTGTTAGTTGCAGGTGAAGATTGGAGACCGTTCCTTGTTCGAATATTTATTTACTTGTTGGGATATCATTATATTGCCATGTTATCTTAATGCATCTATATACTGGGTAAAGGGTGGAAGGCTCGGCCTCTCGCCTAGTGTTTTGTTCCACTCTTGCCGCCCTAGTTTCCGTCATATCGGTGTTATGTTCCCGGATTTTGCGTCCCTTACGCGGTTGGGCTATAATGGGAACCCCTTGATAGGTCGCCTTGATTAAAGCTTTTCTAGCAATGCCCAACATCGGTTTTACCATTTGCCACCTAGCCTCTTTTTCCCTTGGGTTTCCGGAGCCCGAGGGTCATCTTATTTAAACCCCCCCCCATAGGCCAGTGCTCCTCTGAGTGTTGGTCCGAACTAGAGTCCTGTGCAGCGCCGCCTTGGGGAAACTCGAGGTTTGGTTTTAGTTGTATGGAGCGCTCATCTGAGTGTGCCCTGAGAAAGAGATATGTGCAGCTCCTATCGGGATTTGTCGGCACATTCGGGCGGGGTTGCTGGTCTTGTTTTAACCTGTCGAATCGTCTTGTTGTACCGAGATACCGAGTCTGATCGGTGTGTCTTGGGTGGAGGTCTATTCCTTCATTGACCGTGAGAGCTTGTTATGGGCTAAGTTGGGACCCCCCTGCAGGGATTGATCTTTCAAAAGCCATGCCCACGGTTATGGGCAGATGGGAATCTGGTAATGTCCGGTTGTAGATAACTTGAACCTTAATTAATTAAAATGAATCAACTGAGTGTGTTGCCGTGATGGCCTCTTCTCGGCGGAGTCCGGGAAGCGGACACGGTGTTGGAGTTATGTTTGCACAGGTTGCCCCCTAGTTCCTCGCTCGTGCTTTGCCTCCTCTTCTCGCTCTCTTTTGCGAATAAGTTAGCCACCATACATGCTAGTCGCTTGCTGCAGCTCCACTCATACATTTACCCCTTCCTACCTATTAAGCTTAAATAGTCTTGATCGCGAGGGTGCGAGATTGCTGAGTCCCTGTGGCTCACAGATTACTATTACACCAGATGCAGGGACAGATGATACAGCTCCAGATGGCGCGCTTGAGCTCAAGTGGGAGTACGACGAGGATTCTCAGCGTTAGTATGTGTCTTTTCCTGATGATCAGTAGTGGTACCCAGTTGGGGTGATCGGGACCTATGTCGCTTGTTGGGTTGTCTTTTATTTTGGCGCCGTAGTCGGGCCATGAGTGTTTGGATGATGTATGTTATTTATGTACTTTGATGTGATGTGGCGAGTGTAAGCCAACTATTGTATCTCCCCTTTTATTGTATATATTACATGGGATGTTGTGATGATTGCCTAACTTGCGACATTGCTTTCAATGCAGTTATGCCTCTAAGTCGTGCCTCGACACGTGGGAGCTATAGCCGCATCGAGGGCGTTACAACTGTGAAATTGGTGCGGTGGGGCACCATGGAGGAGGGGCTGAGGTTTCGCGGCTCGGGAGAAGGGAGCTTCCGGGGAGAAGGTGATTTGGCGCCCACGAGGTATGAATGGGGGGGAATTGGGAGGGGAGTGGAACCATGTTTTACGGACGCATTTGTCTAAAATGTGAGGGGGAGTTACAGTTCTACCCCTGCCTTTAGGCTTCTCGGCTTGGGTCTGTGTACTGAGGTTCAGGGACAGTAGAGTAACTTTGCTTCTCCCCAAATAGTGGGCGGGAGCGATTTTGGGCGAGGAGGGCATGTTTTGAAATATAGTGGGCGTGAGCGATTTCGGGCGAGGAGAACGTGTTTTGCAATAGTGGGCGCGAGCTATTTCGGGCGAGGAGAGCGTGTTTTGCCGACCATGGTTTATGAATTATTCGGCACATTTCATTTCGGCCGAGGAGAAGGCGCGCTTGGATGAAGTTACGAACCTACCCTTGATGTCCAATGGGCCAATTGATGCTTGTCCCACATAGGACGGTAATTTCGCGTCTCCCATTTATTTGCTCGGGCGAATTCCACCGAGCAGAGGATGTTTAACGGTTCGTTCAAAATTTGGGAGAACGAGCATCCACGTCTACCTTACCAAGTCGATTCGAATCAAATTTTGAAATATTAGCTTGCCACTTCTTTTTTAGATGGAGAGATGATGCTCGGGAGTAATGTGCTTTTCCATGCTCGTTGCTAGCGATTTACTATATGAAAAATAGTTGACCCACTCAAAAATGGGAATCCACACAAAATGAAATATCTCAATTCAATGAAATAGCTCGTTCACCAGGTCAAAATAGTCAACTAAATCCAAAATTGAACACCTCAATCGAGTAGCATGTTGTACAGTATTATAGTACTCCATGAACATGTTGAAAGTCAAATTAATGAACTTGTTTGATATACACATATATCCATTCATGTGTGGATTGCAGACAACATGTTGTCCAATTTAAATATTTGAATGCAAGTTTATATTGAAACATGGTTTATATCAGTCTTTGATGCATAAAACGTGACCTCTCCCTCTCCTGGACTCCTGCTCTCTCTCTCACTCTCTCTCTCTCTCTGACAATCTTCAATTCTGTCTCTCTCTCTTTGTGTGTGTGTGGGGGGGGGTCTTTCTAGTTCGCATGCATATATACTCCATCTATAGGTCTCTCTCGCACACTATGTATGATTCTCTAGTCCAAGCTAGATATCTTGGGTGCACTCATCGTACGCACACAAATTCCTTGGCTCATTGCCCGTAGCTCTCTCACGCACCACTCTGTCATCTCGGAGCTCTTCCCCCTCTCTCTCAAACTCTCCATCTACCTGGGTCACACATACACATGCATATCTCACTCGCACTCGATAGGCCCATCTAAAACTCTATCTCTCTCACTCGTTCTCTCTCCATCTCACACGCACACACACACACACACACAATCTCATGCCTACCTAGCCAAGTATGATGGTCTCTCACTCAATTGTAGGCACATGCAGTCCCCCCTATATGTATATGACTAGCTAATCTTAGTCTCCATCACAAACATGTGCATGGTCTATCTCGATTTCTCTTGGGGCATCTTTCTATCGCACACGCACCTCCTCGATCTCCCACCCATATAGTCCCCTCACGATCTCGAGGGGATCTCTCTATCACAAACACACCTCTCACCCTCTGCATGCGTACATGTTCTCCATGTGTCCCTCTCGACCTTTGTTCCTTGTTGGCCAGACCACTATTGGACATGTGCTATAGGGGTGTCTCTCTCCGTTGCAAACAATCACACACTAGCTATCTTTGTGTATCTTCTCGCCTCGCTTTTCTATCTCGGAGATGCATGCGTGATATGTTTGCCTAAGAAATGAAAAAGCACAGTCTCTCTCTAATTTATCGTTTGATGTCACTTTCTCTTTCACACACATACTCTTTTTGCACATTTACTCATTCTCCTTCACACACTTGATCTCTCTCGACTTAGGCACTCTCCTCGGTCCATAGCATATTGATTTATTGAAAAGTCAAACATCACAAAGTTTGACCATGTACGTGGAGAAAAACAATTACATCTAGAACGGCAAACATATACCATTAGATTCACCATGAGATGTAGTTTCGTATGATGTATCTTTGGTATTGTAGAGATAAATAACATTTGTGTAAACCTGATCAAAGTTTCCAAAGTTTGACTTCTAAAAAATTTATATGCACTGCATTATCGAGCAGATGGAATATCTCTTTCCCTCTCTTAGCTATCTGACGCACCACTCAGCCATATCGGGGCTCCTCAATCTCTCTCAAACTTTATATTTCCCTGGTTCACACATACACATGTCTCGCTCGCGCTATGCATATAGACCCATCCAACACTCTCCGCCCTTGTTCTCGCTCTATGTGACACGCACCCCTCTAATAAGTACCATAATCCCTCACTCCATCATAGGCGCAAGCACACCCCCTAAGTATGATTATCTCTCACTAGCCATCGGGAACACATGTATTGTCTCCTTCCATCTGTACGTCTATCTCAATATCTCTCGAGGTATCTTCTATCGCGCACACACCTTGTCACTCGATCTCCCACCCATGTAGTCCCATCACGATCTCCAGGGGATCTCTCTATGACAAACATACACCCTCTCCTCCCTGTCGGTGTCAAAACTGGTGGATCTCGGGTAGGGGGTCCCGAACTGTGCGTCTAGGCCGGATGGTAACAGGAGGCAGGGGACACCATGTTTTACCCAGGTTCGGGCCCTCTTGATGGAGGTAAAACCCTACGTCCTGCTTGATTAACATTGATGATATTGGTAGTACAAGAGTAGATCTACCACGAGATCAGAGAGGCTAAACCCGAGAAGCTAGCCTATGGTATGATTGTATGTTGTGATTGCTGTCCTACGGACTAAAACCCTTCGATTTATATAGACACTTGAGAGGGTTAAGGTTACACAAGGTCGGTTACAAAGGAGGAGATATCCATATCCGTATTGCCTAGCTTGCCTTCCACGCCAAGTAGAGTCCCATCCGGACACGAGACGACGTCTTCAATCTTGTATCTTCATAGTCCAATAGTCCGGCCAAAGGATATAGTCCGGCTGTCCGGAGACCCCCTAATCTAGGACTCCCTCAGTAGCCCCCGAACAAAGCTTCAATGACGATGAGTCCGGCGCGCAGTATTGTCTTCGGCATTGCAGGGCGGGTTCCTCTCCAAATTCCGTGTACCTGTCAAAATAGTGTCCGGCCTCTTATGAATGTTGCACTCCTTGGCTTCCATGCCCAATAATGGCCGCTTTCCACGTGCCGAGCGAATGTGAAGAGCCAGGGTGTTTTTACATTTACCCCCCTAGCTGTGTGAATGAGCTGCCTATTAAAATGACGAGGATTCAGATCCACATCACACCATCCTCCCTTGGCAAGCCTTCATCGGAGCGCATTCGACAGAGATCCATTCCATCATGGCCGATCGACGCAGCTCCTCCACTTTCTCCCCTAGCCCCAAGCCTGGAGATTGGGAGAGATGTTCTGTCCTGCACAGCAAATTAGTGATGCTTCAGACCAAGGGATTTCTTCCCCAAGCGTACATGGTCCCGGTTCGAGCCTGGCTTGCCACCTATAATGACGGAGAGCAAGCGGAGAGCCTTCCCAATCCCTCCAAGGGAGAGCGGGTATGACTTGTCCCTTATTTGGTAAGAGGGCTCAGATTTCCAATTCATCCGTTTCTCCGGGGGCTCCAGGAGTTCTATGGCCTCCAGTTGCATAACCTTACGCCTGCCTCCATGCTGCATATCGCGGGATTCGTAGCCCTTTGCGAGTTGTTTTTGGGCTGTGAGGCTCATTTCGCTCTGTGGAAGAAGCTGTTCTGCCTTGTGCCCCGTTCTCAGAAGGGGTCAATATATCAAGTGGGCGGAGCCGAAGTGTGTCGTATTGCCGGGATAGGATACCCGTCCGGAACCCCAAAGGAGACATCCGAAGACTGGCCTTCAGAATGGTTTTATATAGAAGACGTCCCCCTCCCGGATCCTATTAGAATCGGCCTTCCTGAGTTTGACAACGCCCCTTTGAAGAAGCGTCGGAGCTGGCGTCCATAGAGCTCCCTGGAGGAAGATGACAGGGACGTTCTTTACCTGATGAGCCGGATAAGTTTTTTAGCTCGATCCGGATTGACCATGATCGAGGTCATGGCCATATGTATTATGCGGGGGTGCAGCTGCTTCAATATAGAGGCCACCCCATGTGGGATTTCAACGGGGAGGATGACGCCACCCGCATTGGCCGCAAAGGGACGGGATCGGTTGCTGATCTAATAAAGATCTTATCCACTTTGTACAAGGGAGAATAGGAGGAATACCTTCGTGTCAACCCACAGGGCGGATTTTCTATGTACAATCCTCCGAGCTAGGTGTAACACCCCGGATATGATTTACCCAATTTGTACTCCAACTCTTGCCGTTTCCGGCCTTAAGTTATTTTATTTTCTCGGGTTCGGGTTCTTTGTCCCCGTGTGTTGTTATCGTTGTCATGCATCTCATATCATGTCATCATGTGCTTTGCATTTGCATACGTGTTCATCTCATACATTCAAGCATTTTCCCCGTTGTCCGTTTTGCATTCCGGCGCTTCATTCTCCTCCGGTGGTCATTTCAACCTTTCTTTCGTGTCTGGGGATTAAACATTTCATGATTGGACCGAGACTTTCCAAGCGGCCTTGGTTTACTACCGGTAGACCGCGTGTCAAGTTTCGTACCATTTGGACTTCGTTTGATGCTCCAATGATTAACCGAGGGACCGAAAAGGCCTCGTGTGTGTTGCAACCCAACACCCCTCCAATTTGGCCCAAAACCCACCTAAACCTTCTCCATCATCTAGATCGTTCGATCACGATCGCGTGGCCAAAAACCGCACCTCATTTGGACACTCCTAGCTCCCTCTATGCCTATAAATAGGTCCTCCTCCGAAAATCCGGATCTCTCCCCCGTCCAAACCCTAAAACCACCTTGCACCGGCCGGACACGTCCGACCCCGGCCGGACAGATCGCCGCCGCCGCCCGCAGCCAGTGGCGTGCCGCCACGTGGCCGCTGCCATCCCACTCTGCTGCCAGGCCCGCTCGGCCCACGTCCGGCCCTCCTGGCCCAGAGGGCCGAGCGCGCCCCCGCCGCCTGCCTCCTCGCCCCCGACGCCGGTGCCGCGCCTCGCCGTCCGCCGCCACCGCGCCGACCTCCGCCTCCGACGCTGCCCCGCCACAGTTGCACTCCGGCGCCGCCCGCGGCCACCTCGCCGCGCCCGAGCCACCGTGGTTTCCTCTCCGGCCACCCTCCGTCATCTCCTCTCCGACCGGCCACCACGACAAGTCCCCGGATCCGGCGATCCTCGACGTCTCCGGCGAGAGCTCCGGCGAGCTCAGATCTGGCCTCGGTTCGCGCGCCGCAAGGAACCCTAGATCTAGCGGTTGACTTTCCCCCTCTCCAGTAATTTTTTTTGCAAACTTAATCATGCCGTAACATTGCATCCGTAGCTCCGTTTTGCGCATTTAGCATATCAAAATGTTCGTCTCAAAGAGTACATCATTTCATTCCATTGCATCATTTTCATTTGAGTTCATCTTGATGCACGAAATGCTGTTAGAAGAATGCTATTTGAGATAATTGTCAGATCTGCTGCTCCAATTAGATATTTGTCATTTTTGCCATGTTTAATGTGTGCATGATATGCCCATGAGCTCTACATGTGTTTTGTTAAGGGTTTTGCCATCTTTCTAGTGGTGCAACCCATTTATTTTTGTGATGGGTGTGGTGACTAGCAGAAGCTTGCAAAGCGAGGCACTTGGTAATGCTGATTTCAAGGACTTAGCATTTCCACAAAGTCCTTGACCTGTTTATCTCATATGGCCAGATGTTCATGTTGTTTGCTAGTGATCCGTGCCTCTTTTGAGGATGATCAGTAAGGATGTTTTGTTAACCTTGTAGTGCTCTATCCATCCTTGTCTTTGTTTGCAACTATGGAGAACCCTGGCTTGAGTCAATCGAGCTCTACTTTTGCTACTTCGTGAATCTGGTGAGATTGTCTACTTGTTAGCAATTTTGCCGAGGATGTTGTAGTTGATCCGTGCATGCTATGTTATTGTTCTTGCCATGTCTAGCTTGCATTTTGTGTATTCTTGATGGGTGTATGGTTAGCTTGTCATGACTTGCTCTGTAGTGAGTGCATCGAGCTCGTAAACATGCCTACTTGATATCTATTTTCAGCATGCTCCAGTTTTCACTAAGTCTGAGAACTGATTATGTTTTTGCCATGTTCACATGCTTCCAAATAATTTCTAATCCCTTTTGGCTCAAGGTCACTAAGGGACTTTTGTTAAGATCTTTGAGTAGCTCCATGCCATGCTTTACTTTGCCATGTTCAGGTCCTGTAGCATGTAGTTTTGTTGCTCCAAAGAGTGCTATCTGATCTGAAATTCCAAACAAGTGTTAATTTCACTAAGTCTAAGATCTGTTTGCCAAATGCATTTTTCCATGCTTGTTTGAACCTGTTAATGGATAAATTGGCCGTAGCTCAGTGCTAGACTTTTGTTAAGCATCTTGAATGGATCCCTTCCATGTATTTTGTTGCCATGTTTGGGTGCTGTAGCAGGTTCATCTTGTTGCATTTAGATGGCTACTTGTTGTAAATCGCAGAACGTGGTCATATTTGAATCGCTTGCCATTTCCAAACCGTAACTCCGATTCCGGTGATCTTTATATTGTTTTCAAGCGATTTCATCTCATATTTCCAGTGGAGCACTTGGTTTTCCAAGTTGAGGCAAGGTTCATGCATTCCTTGTCAAATCTTGCATATGCATCAAATATCGCATCCCGGATAGCATACCATGTTTGCATCATATTGTTTGATCCTTGCACGTGTTTGATTGTTTCCTTGTCGCTTTTTTGTCTTGTTTGGGTAGAGCCGGGAGACTAGTTCTCTAACGAGGAGCCCGTTGAGTTTGCTTTCGAGGATCCAGTCAACTCTGACAACTTTGTAGGCAAGATGATCATACCCTCGAAATCACTACTATCTTTGCTTTGTTAGATGCTCGCTCTTTTGCTATGCCATGCTACGATGCCTACCACTTGCTTTCAAGCCTCCCAAATTGCCATGTCAAACCTCTAACCCACCATGTCCTAGCAAACCGTTGATTGGCTATGTTACCGCTTTGCTCAGTCCGTCTTATAGCGTTGCTAGTTGCAGGTGAAGATTGGAGACCGTTCCTTGTTGGAACATTATTTACTTGTAGGGATATCATTATATTGCCATGTTATCTTAATGCATCTATATACTTGGTAAAGGTTGGAAGGCTCGGCCTCTCGCCTAGTGTTTTGTTCCACTATTGCCGCCCTAGTTTCTGTCATATCGGTGTTATGTTCCCGGAATTTGGGTTCCTTACGCGGTTGGGTTATAATGGGAACTCCTTGAGAGTTCACCTTGAATAAAACTCCTCCAGCAATGCCCAACCTTGGTTTTACCATTTGCCACCTAGCCTCTTTTTCCCTTGGGTTTCCGGAGCCCGAGGGTCATCTTATTTTAAACCCCCCCCCCCCCCCCGGCCAGTGCTCCTCTGAGTGTTGGTCCAACCTAGAGCCCCTTGCAGCGCCACCTCGGGGAAACTCGAGGGCTGGTTTTAGTTGTACGGATTGCTTATCCGATTGGGCCCTGAGAACGAGATATGTGCAGCTCCTATCGGGATTTGTCGGCACATTCGGGCGGTGTTGCTGGATTTGTTTTAACCTGTCAAAGTGTCTTGAAGAACCGAGGTACCGAGTCTGATTGGAACGTCTTGGGAGGAGGTCTATTCCTTCGTTGACCGTGAGAGCTTTTCATGCGCTAAGTTGGGACTCCCCTGCAGGGATTTGAACTTTCGAAAGCCGTGCCCGCGGTTATGGACAGATGGGAATTTATTAATGTCCGGTTGTAGATAACTTGAACCTTAATTTAATTAAAATGAATCAACTCGGTGAGTTACCGTGATAGCCTCTTCTTGGCGGAGTCCGGGAAGTGGACACGGTGTTGGAGTAATGCTTGCACAGGTTGTTCTCTAGATTACTCGTTCGCGCTTTGCCCTCTCTTCTCGCTCTCTTTTGCGAATAGGTTAGCCACCATATATGCTAGTCGCTTGCTGCAGCTCCACATATATTTACCTTGCCTTACCTATTAAGCTTAAATAGTCTTAATCGCGAGGGTGCGAGATTGCTGAGTCCCTGTGGCTCACAGATTACTATTACACCCGATGCAGGGCCTGATGATTCCGCTCCAGATGACGCGCTTGAGCTCAAGTGGGACTTCGACGAGGACTCTCAGCTATACTATGTTTCTTTTCCTGATGATCAGTAGTGGTGCCCAGTTGGGGTGATCGGGACTGTGTCACATGTTGGGTTGTCTTTTATTTTGGCGCCATAGTCGGGCCATGAGTGTTTGAATGTTGTAATGCTATTTATGTACTTGATTGACGTGGCGAATGTAAGCCAACTATGTTATCTCCCCTTTTATTATCTATATTACATGGGATGTTGTGAAGATTGCCTAACTTGCGACATTGCTTTCAATGCGGTTATGCCTCTAAGTCGTGCCTCGACACGCGGGAGATATAGCCGCATCGAGGGCGTTACAAGTTGGTAATCAGAGCCTTCCCCGACCTTAGGAGCCCCCACTGATTGATCATTTTTAGCAGCCGAGTTGTGTCTAGAAAAAATGTTTTGAGTCATTTAGGAATTATATATCGGAGAGTTTAGGAATTCTTTTTACTTCCCAGTCTCCTCATCGCTCTGGAAAGGCATCCTGACATAGAGTTTTGACTCTTCTCTTCTCAAATTTCACTAATTTTTTTTAGGATCACGAGGGTATCTTGGAATCGTTCCATGGTTTTGTGACGAGAACATTGTCTTGGTGCCTCCTATCATGGGTTTTGTGGAGGTGTCCCGGGGAGTTGAGCTCCGAGGTGTTGTCTTCACAATTTTATCGTTGCAGTTCTGGAACACCTGAGTTTAGTACGCCGACGTCGAAAATCTCTTTTATGTAGTTCGTTGGTGAGATAACCTCGACGCCACCCAGTACTGGGGCGGGAGTTCGGGAGTATCGCCATAACTTGTATAACGGATGCTTTTCGAAGGTTGAGGTAGATGGTTTCCGAAGTTTTTCTCGGTTATGTGTTGAAGGATGGATACAGCTGGATGTAGGATTTGCTAGATTTGGGTGAGATGTTATGCTTCCCCTGTATCCCCAACACCTGATTGCATAACCGGAAAGGTTCTGGAGTTTCATAGGTGGGAATTCTTGTAGCTCTAGTTCTTCTTCCATGAATATTTGGTTTGAGATTGGGATTTCTTACCGAGTATTCGTTCTTGATCCGTACCATGTTGATTTATTTCTTCTACCTAAATTCTAAGTGGCTTCTCAATTTATGGATATGTGACCATTTCAAGAGGAATGCATTCGTTCATTTTGTTCGGATGTGAAGACTATATGTTGCAATTTTCATTCCGTTGGATCCAGCTTCAATAATTGTCTATCAATGTGCGAATGGATGTCAACCTCTTCAGGATGGCTCCTCCAATGCGCACGACTCTGAATCCTGATCCGCCACTACCTCCACCTCCTCCAGAGGCATGGCAAGCTGTGATGGCCGCAACCAATGCAAACACGCATTTGATCATGCAAATTCTTCAAGAGCGCAATCAAGCGAATCAAGGCAACCAAGGGAACCAAGGCAACAATCAGAATCACTTTGCTACACTCAACCAGTTCCTTGCTAACGGGCCAAAGACTTTCAGCAATTGTGTTGAGGCAACTGATGCTGACGTTTGGCTCGTGGATCTGTGCAAGCATTTCGAGTGTAGTAACATCAGGCCTGAGGACTTTGTCAAGTTCGCTTCCTTCCAACTCAAAGACCAAGCTGCAGAGTGGTTCCAGCAGTACAAGGATTCCAGAGGTGGACGTGTGATTACTTGGGATGAATTCTGTCAAGATTTCCGAGCTCATCATATTCCTCAGAGCGTGGCTGAAAGCAAGCGTGAGGAATTCCGCAACCTAAATCAAGGCTCTTTGTCTGTCTATGACTACAACAAGTTGTTTCAGAAGCTCGCCCACTTTGCCAAGCAGGACGTACCTGATGAGAAGAGCATGATATATCAGTTCAGGGGTGGTCTCAGAGAAGAAATCCAGCTAGCTCTTGTTCTCTTTGAGCCCTTGAGGTACGATGAGTTCTACAACATGGCATTGAAGCAAGAGGCCGCTCAACTGAGGTGTGATGCTTCCAAGAAGCGAGTCAGAGATGCTACTCCTTCTTCCTCTACTCAAGTTGCCAAGCAGCAGAAGTATTGGCTTCCTCCTCCTCCGTTTCGTCAGCCGTATCAGAAGAGCAAAGGTGGCAGTGGATCTTCCCGCCCACCCAACCCTAGCTTTCAGAACAAGACTTCGTCTCAAGCTCCAAGATCGAGTGCTCCGTATCACCGTCCGCTTTCAGAGGTCACGTGCAACAAGTGCCAACAGAAGGGTCACTATGCCAACAAGTGTTTCAACCAGAGGCGCCTCCCCCCTCCTCCTCCTGTGAGATCGGCAAGTACAGCTGTGGTCAAGCATAACCCCAAGCACGCCAAGGTCAATATGGTGAATGCAGCTCAGGCAGAGGATTCATCAGATGTCATCATGGGTAACTTCCTATTAACGATATTCCTGCAAGAGTTCTTTTTGACACTGGTGCATCGCATTGTTTCATCTCGAGACCTTTTGCATCTAAGCATGATTTTGTTACTCAAGTGTTGTCGAAACAGTTGGCTATTGTCTCTCTGGGCGGTCAAATGACATCTCGAGTATGCGTTCCGAATGTTACAATCACTTTGGGTGACTATAAGTTCTTGTCCTCTCCAAATGTTCTTGGTGACTCGGATATTGATCTTATTCTTGGAATGGATTGGCTTTCTAAGCACAAGGCTCAGCTTGATTGTGCAGCCAGGTAGATTCAATTGACTCATTCGTCTGAGGATGTAATTGTCTTTGCCACTCGGGATAATACCATCCGTCTGTTTTCTCTCAATGAGAAGGGTGAACTCGATGCCATCTCGCAAATCCCAGTCGTTTGCGAATATCAAGATGTCTTTCCAGAAGAGCTTCTAGGAATGCCTCCGCACCGGCTAGTTGAATTCGTCATTGATCTTGAGCCTGGCACGGAACCAGTGTGCAAGCGTCCTTACAAGATCGGACCTGAAGAGTTGAAGGAGCTGAAGAAGCAACTCGATATTCAAGAAAGAATGGGTCTCATCCGGCCTAGTTCTTCTCCGTGGGGTTGTGGTGTTCTTTTTGTGAAGGAGAAGGATGGAATGGACCAACTTTGTGTTGATTACCATCCATTGAACAAGAAGACCATCAAGAAGAAATACCCACTTCCCAACATCAACGAGCTGTTCGAACAACTCAAAGGTGCCAAAGTATTCTCCAAGCTTGATCTCCGTATGGGTTATCATCAGATTCGAATCCGCGAGCAAGATATTCCCAAGACGGCTTTCAGGACAAGATATGGTTCATATGAATACACTGTCATGTCTTTTGGCCTCGTCAACGCTCCTCCGACTTTCTCTCGCATGATGAACTTCATCTTCAACAGCTACACCAATGACTTTGTTTTGGTCTATCTCGACGACATTCTGGTTTTCTCGAAGAACAAGGAAGATCATGCCAAGCACTTGCGTTTGGTACTCGACAAGCTGAGGGAACACCAGTTCTACACCAAGTTCTCCAAGTGCGAATTTTGGCTCGATGAGGTTCTTTATCTTGGTCATATCATTTCTGCCAAGGGCATTGCGGTGAATCCTGAGAAGGTGTCTACAACTATGAATTTGGAACCTCCTCAGAACGTGAAGCAACTCCGTAGCTTCCTCGGTCTCGCAAGCTACTCCGAAGATTCGTTGAAAACTTTTCTAAGATCGTGAAGCCTCTCTCAAATCTTCTCCAGAAGCACGTCAAGTATGTTTGGTCTCCTGAGTGTGACATCGCTTTCAACACTTTGAAATAGAAATTGATCACTGCTCCAGTTCTGACTCCGCCTGATGAATCCAAGCCGTACGAGGTCTTTTGTGATGCCTCTCTCCAAGGTCTTGGCGCAGTGTTTATGCAAGAGAAGAAAGTTGTTGCTTATACCTCTCGCCAGTTGAAGCCCAATGAGAAGAAATACCCCACTCATGATCTAGAGTTGGCGGCAGTTGTGCATGCTCTTTTGACTTGGAGACATCTCTTATTGGGAAGAAAAGTGGACATTTTCACTGATCACAAGAGTCTCAAGTACATCTTCACTCAGCCTAATCTCAACCTCAGGCAAACTCGATGGGTCGAAATGATTCAAGAGTATAATCCAAGTATCGAGTATACTCCAGGAAAGGCCAATGTGATTGCTGACGCTTTGAGCAGGAAGGCTTACTGCAACAGTCTGATTCTCAAGCCTATCAACCCGAGCTTTGTGAAGCTTTCCGCAAACTTAATCTGCAAGTTGTTCCTCAAGGTTTCCTCGCCAACCTTCAAGTCTCTCCTACCTTGGAAGACCAGATTCGTCAAGCCCAGCTTCTTGATGCTATGGTGAAAAAGGTGAAGATTGGGATTGCCAAGAGTCAACCCAAGTACAAGTGCTACCGCCTTGATGACAAGGATACTCTCTTCTTCGAGGATCATATTGTTGTGCCCAAAGGTGAACTTCGTAAAGTGATCATGAACGAGGCTCACAATTCTCTCCTCTCCATCCACCCTGGGAGCACGAAGATGTATTAGGACATCAAGCAGGCTTATTGGTGGACTCGAATGAAGGGCGAGATTGCTCAGTTCGTGAATGAATGTGATGTCTGCAGAAGAGTGAAGGCAGAACACCAAAGACAAGCGGGTCTCCTCCAACCTCTTGCCATTCCAGAATGGAAGTTTGACCACATTGAGATGGACTTTGTGACTGGGTTTCCAAAGTCCAAACATGGCAATGATGCTATATTCATTGTCATCGAAAAGCTCACTAAAGTGGCTCATTTTCTGCCTATCAAAGAATCAATCACTGCAGCTCAATTGGCGGAACTCTATACCTCTCGAATTT
This sequence comes from Triticum monococcum, assembly GCA_034509565.1. Lineage (NCBI taxonomy): Eukaryota > Viridiplantae > Streptophyta > Magnoliopsida > Poales > Poaceae > Triticum > Triticum monococcum. The sequence goes on along the minus strand of CM067847.1, from coordinate 207,696,956 downwards.
TCTCTTTGCACAGTATTCCACAAGTGATCTCTTCAGACTGTGGCAGCATCTTTACCTCCAAGTTTTGGGATTCTTTTCACCAGGCCATGGGCACCAACATCCGCTTCAGCACAGCTTTCCATCCTCAAACTAGCGGTCAAGTCGAGCATGTCAACAAGATTCTTGAAGATATGCTTAGGGCTTGTGTGATCTCCTTCGGCATGAAGTGGGAGGATTGTCTTCCTTATGCTGAATTCTCCTACAACAATAGTTTTCAAGCAAGTTCGGGCAAGGCCCCATTTGAAATTCTGTATGGCAGGAAGTGTCGTACCCCTCTCAACTGGTCTGAAAACCGGTGAACGTCAGCTTTTGGGAAATGACTTAATCATATAGGCAGAGGAAATGTGCAAAGTCATTTGAGATAACCTCAAAGCAGCCCAATCCCGCCAAAAGAGCTACTATGATAGTAAGCACCGTGATTTGGCTTTCGAGATCAGAGATCATGTTTACCTCCACGTATCTCCTATGGAAGGTACTCGCCACTTCGGTATCAAAGGGAAGCTTGCCCCCAGATACGTGGGACCTTTCAAGATCGTCGGCAAGAGAGGCGATCTCGCCTATCAACTCGAGCTTCCTTCAAACTTTGCAAATGTTCATGATGTGTTCCATGTCTCTCAGCTCCAAAAGTGCTTCAAGACTCCTGACCGCACCGTCAACTTTGAGGACATTGAGCTCCAAGAAGATCTCTCATATCGTGAGCACCCCATTGCTATTCTTGAAGAGACTGAACGCAAGACTCGCAACAAGTCAATCAAATTCCTCATAGTCAAGTGGTCACACCATTCTGACTGTGAAGCTACCTGGGAACGCGACGATCACCTCCGTTCTGAGTACCCGGCGTTCTTTCAGTCCTAGATCTCGGGACAAGATCCTTTCGCAGTGGTGGAGTGTTGTAACACCCCGGATATGATTTACCCAATTTGTACTCCAACTCTTGCCATTTCCGGCCTTAAGTTATTTTATTTTCTCAGGTTCGGGTTCTTTGTCCCCGTGTGTTGTTATCGTTGTCATGCATATCATATCATGTCATCATGTGCATTGCATTTGCATATGTGTTCATCTCATGCATTCGAGCATTTTCCCCGTTGTCCGTTTTGCATTCCGGCGCTTCGTTCTCCTCCGGTGGTCATTTCTACCTTTCTTTCGTGTGTGGGGATTAAACATTTCCGGATTGGACCGAGACTTGCCAAGCGGCCTTGGTTTACTACCGGTAGACCGCCTGTCAAGTTTCGTACCATTCGGACTTCGTTTGATGCTCCAACGGTTAACCGAGGGACCGAAAAGGCCTCGTGTGTGTTGCAGCCCAACACCCCTCCAATTTGGCCCAAAACCCACCTAAACCTTATCCATCATCTAGATCGTTTGATCACGATCGCGTGGCCGAAAACCGCACCTCATTTGGACACTCCTGGCTCCCTCTATGCCTATAAATAGGTCCTCCTCCAAAAATCCGGATCTCTCCCCCGTCCAAACACTAAAACCACCTCGCGCCGGCCGGACACGTCGGTCGCCGGCCGAACAGATCGCCGCCGCCGCCCGCAGCCAGTGGCGTGCCGCCGTCCCACTCCGCCGCCAGGCCCGCTCGGCCCGCGTCCGGCCCTCCTGGCCCAGAGGCGTGCCCCCGCCGCCTGCCTCCTCGCCCCCGACGCCGGCGCCACGCCCCGCCGTCCGCCGCCACCGCGCCGACCTCCGCCACCGGTGCTGCCCGCGGCCACCTCGCTACGCCCGAGCCACCGTGGTTTCCTTTCCGGCCACCCTCCGTCGTCTCCTCTCCGATCGGCCACCGCGACAAGTCCCCGGATCCGGCGATCCTCGACGTCTCCGGCGAGAGCTCCGGCGAGCTCAGATCTGGCCTCGGTTCACGCGCCGCAAGGAACCCTAGATCTAGCGGTTGACTTTCCCCCTCTCTAGTAATTTTTTTGCAAACTTCATAATGCCGTTACTTTGCATCCGTAGCTCCGTCTTGCACATTTAGCATATCAAAATGTTCGTCTCAGAGAGTACATCATTTCATTCCATTGCATCATTTTCATTTGAGTTCATCTTGATGCCCGAAATGCTATTAGAAGAATGCTATTTGAGATAATTGTCAGATCTGCTGCTCCAATTAGATATTTGTCATTTTTGCCATGTTTAATGTATGCATGATATGCCCATGAGCTCTACATGTGTTTTGTTAAGGGTTTTGCCATCTTTCCAGAGGTGCAACCCATGTATTTTTGTGATGGGTGTGGTTACTAGCTCAAGCTTGCAAAGTGAGGCACTTGGTAATGCTGATTTCAGGGACTTAGCATTTCCACAAAGTCCTTGACCTGTTTATCTCATATGGCCATATGTTCATGTTGTTTCCTAGTGATCCATGCCTCTTTTGAGGATGATCAGTAAGGATGTTTTGTTAACCTTGTAGTGCTCTATCCATCCATGTCTTTGTTTGCAATTATGGAGCACCCTAGCTTGAGTCAATCGAGCTCTACTTTTGCTACTTCGTGAATCCGGGCAGATTGTCTACTTGTTAGCAATTTTGCCGCGGATGTTGTAATTGATCCGTGCATGCTATGTTATTGTTCTTGCCATGTATAGCTTGCATTTTGTGTATTCTTGATGGGTGTATGGTTAGCTTGTCATGACTTGCTCTGTAGTGAGTGCATCGAGCTCGTAAACATGCCTACTTGATATCTGTTTTCAGCATGCTCCAGTTTTCACTAAGTCTGAGAACTGATTATGTTTTTGCCATATTCACATGCTTGCAAATGTATTTTTTGATCCCTTTTGGCTCAAGGTCACTTAGGGACTTTTGTTAAGCTCTTTGAGTAGCTCCATGCCATGCTTTACTTTGCCATGTTCAGGTCCGGTAGCATGTAGTTTTGTTGCTCCAAAGAGTGCTATCTGATCTGAAATTCCAGACAAGTGTTAATTTCACTAAGTCTGAGATCTGTTTGCCAAATGCATTTTTTCCATGCTTGTTTGAACCTGTTAATGGATGAATTGGCCGTAGCTCAGTGCTAGACTTTTGTTAAGCATCTTGAATGGATCCCTGCCATGTATTTTGTTGCCATGTTTGGGTGTTGTAGCATGATCATCTTGTTGCATTTAGATGGCTACTTGCTGTAAATCGCAGAACGTGGTCATATTTGAATCCCTTGCCATTTCCAAACCGTAACTCCGATTCTGGTGATCTTTATATCATTTTCAAGCGATTTCTTCTCATCTTTCCAGTGGCACACTTGGTTTTCCAATTTGAGGCCAGTTTCATGCATTCCTTGTCATATCTTGCATATGCATCACACATCGCATCCCGCATAGCATACCATGTTTGCATCATATTGTTTGATCCTTGCACGTGGTTGATTGTGTCCTTGTTGCTTGTTTGTCTTGTTTGGGTAGAGCCGGGAGACGAGTTCACTAATGAGGAGCCCGTTGAGTTTGCTTTCGAGGATCCAGTCAACTCTGACAACTTTGCAGGCAAGATGATCATACCCTCAAAATCACTACTATCTTTGCTTTGCTAGATGCTCGCTCTTTTGCTATGCCATGCTACGATGCCTACCACTTGCTTTCAAGCCTCCCAAATTGCCATGTCAAACCTCTAACCCACCATGTCCTAGCAAACCGTTGATTGGCTATGTTACCGCTTTGCTCAGCCCCTCTTATAGAGTTGCTAGTTGCAGGTGAAGATTGGAGACCGTTACTTGTTGGAACATTATTTACTTGTTGGGATATCATTATATTGCCATGTTATCTTAATGCATCTATATACTTGGTAAAGGGTGGAAGGCTCAGCCTCTCGCCTAGTGTTTTGTTCCACTCTTGCCGCCCTAGTTTCCGTCATATCGGTGTTATGTTCCCGGATTTTGTGTTCCTTACGTGGTTGGGTTATAATGGGAACCCCTTGATAGTTCGCCTCGATTAAAGCTTTTCCAGCAATGCCCAACCTTGGTTTTACCATTTCCCACCTAGCCTCTTTTTCCCTTGGGTTTCCGGAGCCGAGGGTCATCTTATTTTAAACCCCCCGGGCCAATGCTCCTCTGAGTGTTGGTCCAACCTAGAGCCCCTTGCAGCGCCACCTCGGGGAAACTCGAGGGCTGGTTTTAGTTGTACGGATTGCTTATCCGATTGTGCCCTGAGAACAAGATATGTGCAGCTCCTATCGGGATTTGTCGGCACATTCGGGCGGTGTTGCTGGATTTGTTTTAACCTGTCGAAGTTTCTTGAAGAACCGAGGTATCGAGTCTGATCGGAACGTCTTGGGTGGAGGTCTATTCCTTCGTTGACTGTGAGAGCTTTTCATGGGCTAAGTTGGGACTTCCCTGCAGGGATTTGAACTTTCAAAAGCCATGCCCGCGGTTATGGGCAGATGGGAATTTGTTAATGTCCGGTTGTAGATAACTTGAACCTTAATTTAATTAAAATGAATCAACTGGGTGAGTTACCGTGATGGCCTCTTCTCGGCGGAGTCCGGGAAGTGGACATGGTGTTGGAGTAATGCTTGCGCAGGTTGTTCACTAGATTACTCGTTCGCGCTTTGCCCTCTCTTCTTGCTCTCATTTGCGAACAGGTTAGCCACCATATATGCTAGTCGCTTGCTGCAGCTCCACATATATTTACCTTGCCTTACCTATTAAGCTTAAATCGTCTTGATCGCGAGGGTGCGAGATTGCTGAGTCCCTGTGGCTCACAGATTACTATTACACCAGATGCAGGGCCTGATGATTCCGCTCCAGATGACGCGCTTGAGCTCAAGTGGGAGTTCGGCGAGGACTCTCGGTGATACTATGTTTCTTTTCCTGATGATCAGTAGTGGCGCCCAGTTGGGGTGATCGGGACCGTGTCGCATGTTGAGTTGTCTTTTATTTTGGCGCCGTAGTCGGGCCATGAGTGTTTGAATGTTGTAATGCTATTTATGTACTTGATTGACATGGCAAGTGTAAGCCAACTATGTTATCTCCCCTTTTATTATCTATATTACATGGGATGTTGTGAAGATTGCCTAACTTGCGACATTGCTTTCAATGCGGTTATGCCTCTAAGTCGTGCCTCGACACGTGGGAGATATAGCCGCAACGAGGGCGTTACACTAGGTAAGCGAAGACTTTTTCTCGCCCATCCGTTTCGTATTTCCGTAGTTAAGTATTCAGTCTAGCGATTTCATTGGACGAGCTGCGCCAGGCTGTAAAGGAGATAAACAACCCCCCTCCACAACCCGAGGACCCTAGAAGGTCCCTTGACCCGGCCTCCCAGGAGGATCCGGACATATGTGTGGAGCTGATCGATGGGGTATTCTACCAATTGAGTAATGACAACGCTTTGGTGGCCATTACGGCCGATTACCCTGGGCTACTTCCAGCTTCACAGGTGACTGAGACTGAAGTCCTAGCACGTCGAAAGGGGATCCGTCCTTGCGTGTTTGTGATTGCCGTATAACAGCCGTGTTTTGCAGGGGAGGTCCTTGAGGTGGAAGGCCGAGCCTGTGGCGACTAGCCAACAAGGGGCCGTGAGGCCAAGCAGGCTGAAAAGACCCGTAGTCCGGATTGAGACACTGGCGCAGCGGTACGACGCGTCGTTTTTATTGCAAGACATTATTTTCAGCAACATACTAACGCCCATGCCTTCTTTTCAGGAAAAAGAGCGCTCGCCGGACTATACCCGGAGAGGCTACCAATCACGCCTCCACCAGCCGGGCTCCAAGGCCGGATTCGGAGGCAGGAACGAATGCGAGGCATGCGCCGGGCGCTGCTCCGACAGAGGATGCGGATAAACTGTCCGGCACGAATTCCGAGGTGGACAGTGCCATGAACCACAGGCGTCGCAGGACTGTTCTTCGTGATGCTTGTTTTTCCCAAGAGGCATTGGATACCTTCAAGTCGGGAGACGCATACCTCCGTGCCGCTCAAAATGGTCTAGCCAGAGCCACGGAGCAGTATGTAAAAGACATACGGGTGAGAAAATTTCGTGATTATATATATCAGTAGCCCCTGAGACTTGAAACAGTTAGGATAACTGATTTAAGGATCATTTTTTATGCAGGTTCTTACAGAAAAGAATACTCAACTATCCCAGGAGCTGGAAGAGTGCAAAGCCCAACTTCAGGCCGCACTGGCCACAGCAGGGGAGCCCAAAGAGACCCCCTCTGGTAACATATCCTTTGAATGATAAGTATCATATAGAATGCAGCGTATATGCAGATCTGACGATAAAATTGCAGATGACGCTGGAGTAAATCCGGATAAGCAACAGCTCTTACGCCAGCTGAAGGCCGGTGAGAGCGTGATTACGAGGGTGAGGCAGGAGAAGAATGATCTCCTAGATGCCAACACCAAGCTGGGCGTGGAACTAAAAGATGTTCGTGCCCAACTATCGGACTCTGTTAAGGAGAATGGGCGGCTTCGACGCGGAATATTTAGTAAGTGCTTGAACGAACTTTGAAAAAGAGTTCGGCGAGGAAGCTAGCTGACAGAGTTATGTCTGTAGGTATGCTAGCAGGTCGTCCTACCAAGCTAATGCCCGGTTCAACGGGTGACCTTCTTCCCGAGCTCTCACAGCTGCACGAACGAGTTCGGCAGGTGATGCAAGGCGTCGCCCAGGCCTTGTGGCCATCCGTCTCCATACCCGAAGGCCTTGGAGAGCTTGCAGAAAAGCTGAAGGGAGCGCGGCGGCGCTTCCGATTATGGAAGATATCGGCCTGCCTTCAGGGCGCCAGGGAAGCCTAGGCAATGGTGAAGACATGGTACACGAAGGCTGACCCGAACCATATGGCCGAAGTCGGACCTGTGGGGCCCGATGGGAAGAAGATCCCTGTGAGCTTAGTGTACGGCCAAGTAGAATTGGCCGCAAAGTATTCCCAACAGGACTGTAGACTAGACAGCCTACTGGATGGTATTGAAGGGGAATTCAACCAGTCAAATTGACTATGTAATTTTAAAGTGACATGTATAATGCCTTCTAGCCGGATTGTAGATCGTTTGTCGTGGCGGACCTTTTCGCTTCAACCTCAGGACCCGACGGTCCGGAGTGTATCTGAATACCCTCTCGGTTATGTAAAAACCGGGGCATGCGTGGAGACCAGGTGTAGGGGTCATTAGTGCTTTATCAGACAAGTGCCCAACTAGTTATGTTATATTACATGGTTAGTAAGAAACATCTTCTAGGGAGAATAGTTCCTTTAAGGGTTCCTTTCCCTGGGTAAGCATGCCCTAAAGTGCATGTCCGGACTGCGATAATAAGCGCAGAAAAAGCATCTGGGGGCAGATATGGATAATAAATAAAAGTCATCTTTTGTTCATCGACCGAATATTCCCTTAAGAACACTAGCTTTCGGCTTCACCCAGTCTAAGGTACACGTCCGGCTGACCCAGCGGTAAAAATTGCAGAGGTGCTCCCCTTATGCCCTAGACGAATTAACGGGAACGTAGGGCATAAATACAAGAGCCAGGCAACCCAGCTTGGCCAAAACTTAAGTCATATCGATGCATATAATGGTGAAAAAAGGTAGATGCGGAAGTATAACACACGTGTTGGGCGTGAGGCCCAGGTAAATAATTTAAGCTTCTATGAAAGAAGCCCCCAGGTATGAAGAGTGCGGCTAGCGCATCTGTAATGTACGAGTGAGGCACAAGGTGACCCTTGAAGGCCTGGAGAAATAAAAGAAAGAAAGGGAAACAAGACAGATGATGCATATGCAGAAAATGGACAAAGGGAGGGGACTAACATAGAGTCCGGTGCTAGGCGTAGATTCTTCGAAGCCTGGCTGCATTCCATGGGTTCGGCTCGAGTCGACTAGTCGATGCATCCCGCAGTCGATACGCTCCACTGGTCAGAACTTGGTCGATAATGAAGGGACCTTCCCATTTGGGCTCGAGCTTGTTCTTTTTCTTATCCGGCAGTTGTAGAACTAGTTCGCCAACGTTATAAGTTTTGGCCCGTACTTCTCTGCTTTGGTATCTGCGAGCCTGTTGCTGGTAAAATGCAGGATGGGCTTTGGCTACGTCGCGCTCTTCCTCCAAGGTGTCCAGACTGTCCTGCCGATTGAGCTCGGCTTCTCTTTATTCGTACATGCGCACTCAAGGTGAGCCATGAATTATGTCACAAGGCAGGACTGCCTCTGCGCCGTGCACCATAAAAAACAGTGTATATCTGGTACTACGATTCGGCGTGGTCCACGGCCCCTAGAGTACGGAGTCGAGCTCCTCTACCCAGTGCGTGTCAGACTCCGTTAAGGAGCGCACTAATCTGTGTTTAATGTCGCTCATTATAAGACCATTTGCTTGTTCGACTTGACCGTTGGTTTGTGGGTGATAGACAGAAGCATAATCGAGCTTGATGCCCATTGTGCTGCACCAGAGTTTTACCTCGTAGGCCATGAAGTTCGTGCCGTTATCAGTGATGATGCTGTGGGGGACGCCGTAACGGTGTACAACCCCGGATATGAAATCTATCACCGGTCCGGATTCAGCTATTTTAACCGGTCTAGCCTCTATCCATTTGGTGAATTTATCCACCATGACCAATAAGTATTTTTTTTCTTGTGGGTTCCCCCTTTAAGGGGTCCAACCATGTCAAGCCCCCAGACCTCGAAGGGCCATGTAATGGGGATTGTTTGGAGGGCGGTGGGTGGCATGTGGCTTTGATTTGCAAAGAGCTGGCAACCGGTGCAACGTTGGACCAAGTCATGTGCATCTGCCCGGGCCATTGGCCAATAGAATCCTGTATGGAAGGCCTTGCTTACAGGAGCCCAGGCTCCGGCGTGATGACCGCCGAGTCCGGTGTGAATTTCTGCCAAAAGGTTCCGCCCTTCCTCTTCGGAGATGCACCTTTGAAGGACTCCGGTAGCGCTGTTTTTGTACAATTCTCCCTCATGGACCCTGTAGGCCTTGGATCGCCGCACTATGCAGTGTGCCTCATTTTGGTCCTTCGGAAGTTCCTGTCTAGTTAGGTAGGCCAGGAATGGTTCTGTCCACGGGGCAATCACGGCCATTATTTCGTGGGCTGAATGTGTTATTTCGGTGGCGGAGCCTCCGATTGTGTCAGAGAGTTCGGTATCGGGTATTTTGGCCGGGTCCAGACTGTTTTTGCCGGTGTCCCCTTCCCATGCTACGGATGGTTTGAAGAGCCTTTCCAGGAATATGTTGGGAGGGACCGCATCGCGTTTTGCACCGATGCGGGCGAGGATATCCGCCGCCTGATTGTTTTCCCAAGCCACATGGTGAAATTCAAGCCCCTTGAACCGAGCTGACATTATTAGGACGGTATTGCGATAAGCTGCCATTTTCGGATCCTTGGCATCAAAGTCTCCATTTATTTGGGATATCGCGAGGTTCGAATCCCCGCGCACCTCTAGGCGTTGAATGCCCGTGGATACTGCCATCCGGAGACCATGTAGAAGGGCCTCATATTCGGCTGCGTTGTTGGAGTCCGTATACATTATCTGTAGTACATATTGAATGGAACCTCCTGTTGGGGACGTCAAAACAATGCCAGCCCCCAGACCAGCCAACATTTTGGAACCGTCGAAGTGCATGATCCAGTTTGAATATGTGTCGTACTCCTTAGGGAGTTAGGCTTCCGTCCACTCGGCGACGAAGTCAGCCAAAACTGGCAATTTAATAGCTCACCGTGGCTTGTAAGTTATGCCGAATGGGAGGAGCTCAATGACCCATTTGGCAATCCGGCCTGTCGCGTCGCGGTTGTTTATAATATCATTAAGTGGTACTTCCAAGGCTACCGTTATCAAACACTCTTGAAACTAGTGTCACGGCTTCCAGGATGCCATAAATAGCGCGTACGCTATCTTTTGATAATGTGGGTACCGTGATTTGCATGGAGTAAGAACAGTGGACACATAGTAAACCGGCTTTTGAAGGGGGAATTTGTCTCCGTCCGCTTCTCATTCGACGACGAGCACTGCGCTTACTACTTGATGAGTTGCCGCAATGTATAATGGCATTGGTTCCCCAATGTTTGGCGCGGCCAGGACTGGGTTTGTTGCCAATATGGCTTTTATTTCGTTGAGTCCGGCTGAGGCGGCATCCATCCACTCGAAGTGTTCGGTGCGCCGGAGGAGGCGATAAAGGGGTAATGCCTTTTCTCCCAAGCGGGAGATAAAGTGGCTTAGAGCCGCCACGCATCCAGTCAATTTTTGTATTTGTTTGAGGTCTCTTGGGGTAGCCAACTGTGACAACGCTCGGATTTTGGCCGGATTAGCTTCAATACCTCTACTAGAGACAATGAATCCCAGGAGCTTTGGCTGGTACGCCGAAAACGCATTTTTCCGGATTGAGCTTGACGTGATATGTTCGGAGGTTATCGAATGTGAGCCTCAAGTCGTCTACTAGAGTTTCGACATGTTTGGTTTTAACGACCACATCATCTACGTATGCCTCCATTGTTTTGCCGATCTGGTTTGCCAGACATGTCTGAATCATGCGCTGATATGTTGCGCCGGCATTTTTGAGCCCGAAGGGCATTGTGTTGAAGTAGAATGGGCCGTATGGTGTGATGAATGCCGTTGCGGCTTGGTCTGGCTCTGCCATTTTAATTTGATGTTAGCCGGAGTATGCGTCGAGGAAACACAATGAATCGTGTCCTGCGGTAGCATCGATGATTTGATCGATGCGGGGGAGGGGGAAGGGACCCTTTGGGTAGGCCTTGTTAAGGTCCTTAAAATCGACGCACAAGCGCCAGGATTTGTCCTTCTTTGGTACCATCACCAGGTTTGCTAGCCAGTCCGGATGTTTTATGTCTCTGATGAATCCGGCCTCCAATAGCTTGGCTAGTTCCTCTCCCATGGCTTGTCTCCTATGTTGGGAGAAATGCCGAAGAGCCTGCTTGACTGGCTTGAATCCTTTTAGGATATTTAGGCTGTGCTCGGCCAGCTTGCGTGGGATTCCTGGCATGTCTGAAGGGTGCCAGGCAAAAATGTCCCAGTTCTCGCGTAGGAACTCTCATAGTGCGGCGTCGACATCAGGGTTTAATTGTGCCCCGATGGAAGCTGTTTTTGTAGGGTCCGTTGGATGGACTTGGAATTTGACTATTTCGTCTGCCGGTTTAAAGGAGGTGAACTTGGATCTTTTATCGAGTATCACATCGTCCCTGTTCACCGTGGAGCGCAGCGCAGTTAGTTCCTCGGCCGCTAGGGCTTCGGATAGTGCCTCAAGGGCCAGTGCGGTTCTCTTATTTTCGGCGCGGAGTGCTATGTCCGGATCACTAGCAAGAGTGATGATTCCGTTGGGCCCAGGCATTTTGAGCTTCATGTACCCGTAATGGGGTATGGCTTGGAAGATTGTAAACGCCTCCCGCCCTAATAGAGCGTGGTATCCACTGCAGAACGGGGCCACTTGGAATGTAATTTCATCAGACATGTTATTATCCGGCATGCCGAATACCACATCTACTGTGATTTTCCCAGCACAGCGTGCTTCCCGACTGGGGATGATTCCTCTAAAGGTTGTGCTACTTTGCTCAATGCGGCTCCAGTCTATTTCCATCTTTTGAAGGGTTTCCTCATAGATGAGGTTTAATCTGCTGCCGCCGTCCATGAGTACCTTGTCGAGTCGAAAGCCGTCCACGATTGGATTGAGGACCAGTTCGGCTGGTGGTCCGGCTGTTCGGAATTTAGATTCGTCACTGGCATTGAAGGTAATAGCCGTGTCACTCCAAGGATTTATTTCTGCTATGTGGCAGATTTTGGCCATGCTGCGGAGTGTTCGCTTGCGTCTATTATTTGACGCGAAGGTCTCAAAGACCGTTAACACCGTATTGTTGTCCACGGGATGGTGCTCTGTGGTATTTGGGAGGAGTAGATCCTCACCACTTTTGGCCACCTGCCGGAGTATCCAACATGCTCTAAGGCTGTGCGTTGGTATTACAACCGCTGTACTATGAATTTTGCAGGGTTCGTTGAGCCATCCCTCCAGTACGGTTCCTTGCCCCGTAGAGGGCTTTTGCTTTTGGGTAGTTAACCCAGGTGTATTGTGATACTGCACCCTTTTATTCCGGACTGGGTTTGTATTCAGGGCTGGATTATCCCAAAATTTTATTTCGGTTTTCCAGGCACTTTCCATCGCACAATACTTTTGTACTATGGACACCAAGTCGGCAAAGCGTGTAATTTTTCGGCGACTTATGGTGTTGAGGATTCCCTTGTCCGTGCAATTATTGCAGAAGAATGAAATTGCGTCTTCCTCGCGGCAGTCCTTTATCCTATTCATGACCAGGAGGAATCTGGCCCAGTAATGGTGTACTGTTTCTTTGGGCTCTTGCCTAATTTGGGATAGATCGCTTATGTTTGGGTGGGTGGGTGGAATTGAACCCGAATCCTCACCCAATCTAAGACTCAGGGGCCAAGGAGTTTCCGAACTCGGAAGTTTGGATTCTTGGATGTTTTCCAATAAATCTAGCCCGCTGCCTGACTCTGGGTTCAGGTCTTGAGTGACGTCCTCCCCTCCGTGGGTATCCGTCTTGGAGGAATCGGGAATCCGGACATAGCTAGTCCTTAAGATAGATGAAGGGTTGCCGCATTGTTCCTCCACCACTGCAACGTCATGGGTGACCTGGGGAGAGTTGATCTCTCTCAGATCGGGTTTAGGCCCCATCTGATCGTAGTCTGTAGCGACTCCCAGGGTGGCGATGTGATCCAAGAGCTCGTTCAGGGAAGAGAGCACCGTTGGATCTAACTGCTCGGCGAGTTTCGAGTTGACGTGAAGCTTGCTTTCGATGACCCGAGAAGTCATCGTCAGCGCAACGGTCGAATAGGCGGTCATAATAAAACCACCTAGCCGGAGTGTTTGGCCGATAGCCAAAGCAACCTTAGCAACAGTGCCGTCTTTAAAGACGGGATGAGACATCCTTCCTGGTGGCGACGGCACAACGGAACTCTCAATGAAAGCACCAATGTCGGTGTCAAAACCGACGGATCTCGGTTAGGGGGTCCCGAACTGTGCGTCTAGGCCGGATGGTAATAGGAGGCAAGGGACACGATGTTTTACCTAGGTTCGGGCCCTCTTGATGGAGGTAAAACCCTACGTCCTGCTTGATTAATATTGATGATATGGGTAGTACAAGAGTAGATCTACCACGAGATCAGAGAGGCTAAACCCTAGAAGCTAGCCTATGGTATGATTGTATGTTGTGATTGTTGTCCTACGGACTAAAACCCTTGGGTTTATATAGACACCGGAGAGGGTTAGGGTTACACAAGGTCGGTTGCAAAGGAGGAGATATCCATATCCGTATTGCCTAGCTTGCCTTCCACGCCAAGTAGACTCCCATCCGGACACGAGACGAAGTCTTCAATCTTGTATCTTCATAGTCCAATAGTCCGGCCAAAGGATATAGTCCGGCTGTCTGGAGACCCCCTAATCCAGGACTCCCTCACTCCCCATGTCTGCATTTTCTCCGTACGTCTCTCTCGACCTCTCTCCCTTGTTTGTCAGACCCCTCTTGGCCACGTGCTAGGGGTCTTGCTCTCTCGGTTGCAAACAACCACACACTATCTTCTCAACTTGCTTCCCTTGTCGAAGATGCATGTGTGATATGTTTGCATAAGACACACACATTTTTTCTTGACTTTTATCGAGTGTTGTCCATGTCTCTTTCACACACGCACACACACTTTTTTCACTCACTCTTTCTATTTCTCTCTCTCTCTCTCTCTCTCTCTAGTTAGGGACTCTCTCACGTCCATAAGCATATGGATGTTTTGAAAAGTCAAACCTCAGAAAAGTTTGACCAGGTATATGTGGAGAAAAACATTTACATCTGGAACGATCATTAGATTCATCACAACATGTACTTACTTCACACTATCATTTATCTTTGGTATTGTAGATATAAGTAATTTGTTTATAAACTTGGTCAAATTTTCAAAAGGTTGACTTAAAAAATTGTTGGAACTAGATTATCGAACGGAGGGAGTAGCTCTTTCTCTCTCTCTGCTATCTCTCACGGGCCTCCGCTCTCACTCGAACACTCTATACCGACGGATTATACGCTCACTGTGTCAGCGTATAGCTCGGTATATTGTTTAGTTGACCGGTCAGCCAGTCCACATGCTGCCTTGTCAGCTCGTGTTCTGTATCTTCATGTGCTAGCCCATGTGGCAGTGGGTGAAAATAACTAAACTAGGGGCCCATCTGACACGCGGTGAAGTCAACAAAGTTGAAACCACTCGGGGTAGCACCCCGCACGCTAGTAAACTGAGGGTGCATTGAGGACACACTTCTTCCGCGTGAAGGACGCATTCACGCACAATTCACCACTGCGCAGCGGCATGCACCGAAGGACGCACTCATGCACACCCACCACACAACACACACCAACACACGTGTACACCGGCGTCGTCGCCGTTTGATATGGACGGCGAGGCAGCCAACAAGCGGAGGCGGATCGAGCCAAAACCACATTCGGCGAGCCTGGACTTCATCAGCAGCCTCCCCGACGACATGCTACTCGTCATCATCAGCCTCCTCCCCACCAAATCTATCGTGCGAACCGCCCCGCTCTCCCGGCGGTGGCGCCCCCTCTAGCGCCGCATCCCCCTCAACCTCACCGTCGATAGCTGCCTCTGCGACGGGGAATGAAAAAGCATGGCCACAGTCTCCAAGATCCTTTGACCGCACCCTAGGCCAGCCAGACGCCTTGACATCCGCATGTTCAGTACCAACTGCAAGGTCCGACCCACGTTCGACGATTGGTTCTTATCCCCCGCCTTAGATCAGCTCGAGGAGCTGAGCTTTGAAGCTGGACGATGACGCTCTCTGCCGCCGTCCACGCTCCGCCTCAAGCCAACGCTGCACCGCGCCAGCTTCAGCTCCTGCTATCTTTCCCAGATTAATGCCACACCCGCCCTTCTTCTCCCTCAACTCAAGCAGCTCGACCTCTTCGATGTTGTCATCTCAAAGAAGGCTATGCAACACCTACTTCGCAGCTGTACTGTGCTCGAGTACCTTCGTCTTGAGCAGATCCACGGGTTCATTAGCCTCCACATCGCCTCGGCGAATCTCCGATGGATTTATGTGTCTTGCTGGCCCCACAACAAGACATCAATTGGGAAGAGATCACTCCGGCTATTCCACGTTATGATCATTGAGAATGTGCCTTTCCTTGAGAGATTGCTTGTATCGGATCTAGAAGGTCCACCAAAAATCAGGGTCATTGACGCGCCGAAATTGACAGCGTTGCTGCACTCGTCTGCCAAATTCTCCAAACTCTTTATTGGATCCGTAACCGTTCAGGTACAACACTCATCTTCTTCTCCGTCTTCTTTAAATTCACATTTTTTAAGTTTCTTCTTGATGTATTTACGACCGTCTTCCAGAAAATGATTCCCACAAGCTTGACCCAGTCTATGAGCACAGTGAAGATCTTGGCAATAAAATCTATCGACCCCAATCTGGATCAAGTTGTTGGATTCCTTACTTGCTTTCTGTGCACGGAGAAGCTACTCATCGAGGTGAAACTTCTTTCCTATTAGTAAACGGTAATCACAACGTAGCTCAATTTTTTCATAATTTTCCCAAATTACGATGACAAGTGTAGTGTTCAAAACTGCATCTACGCACTGCACCGAAAGAAATGTTTTTAGTATTTTTTTCTCACGTGATCACCTCCATCATTTGTTTGTTGTACTACTATAGTAGCCTAGGCTAGTCATAGTGGAAAGTAACTTAGACTACTCCAGTAACTCTATGGTTACCCTAAGAGCAAGTACTACCTCCGTCCTGCTTTACTCTTCCTATTTTGTAGTATCAAAATTTGACCATAGATTTAACTGACAAAATGTTAATGCATGTCACTAAGAACTATATCGTTGGATTCGTATTTGAACATAATTTCAAATGGTGTAACTTTTAGTGACATGCATTGGCATTTTCTTACATAAATCTATGGTCAAAATTTTATACTAAATAAGACGTAGTAAAAAGTGGGCTATAATGGCCCTCCACTATGTAGGCCAAAACACGTGCCAAATTCACTTGTGATGTATTCGGCATCGATGCCCCTCAATTGCTCACCTGGCGCGCCAATCTGGATCACCTACATTGCTCCGGTGCCAAATTAACTCACACAATGAAAAAATACTTGTGTGGGAGAGAGAGAGGACTGAGGCAATAAAAAAACACTTGTTTGGGAGAGTGAGAGGCCGGTGTAGTTGGTTTGCTTGATTTTTTTATACATGTGGGTCTATGTGCACACTGGTGCCAACTCTCTCACATCGCGAGAGCGGTGCCAAAATCTTTTGATTTGACATCGATGTGTATTATGTAGCATACTTTTGCTAAATATGGCATCGACCACATAGTGGAGGGAAACAAATGCCCAAGCTCTTCACGTACTCCTAAGTAAATGAGAGGAAAGAGACAGAGTGAAAAAATATCACTAGCCAGCCAACCCTATCGTATGAGCGAATGATATTGGTACCTCTTGATGACACGGCAATCTTATACAGCCAGCTACTCTAATATGTTCTCTTCTTTTGCAGATAAAAAAGACCCGAATGTGAAAAATGTGTTGCACTATAACAATCTCATCGAATGCCTTGATCTCCATCTAAGATTAAATTGGCTAGGTTCTTTGTTCTGGAGGCAAGTGTGCTCAAGGTAATGAGGTTTGGCGTTCTCTGCCGCAACAATGAATGGCGTGCTGATCACCGCAAGTGTCTAAGCCTAAATGACAAAGTCTCCGTAGAAGCTGAATTTTTTTTGAAACATCAAGTGGCCAAAGACTCAAAAACTTATTTTCCCATTAGTGACTTGTTAGGGCGGTGGATTTTAGTTTGTACGATAATGCCGCATCCACCACTACAAAAAAAGAGACATCCGTGACATTTTGGGCCGAACTGAAAAAAATATGTCATACTTATGACACTTCTATGATGATAATTGTGACAAAACCCAGTATCATCATAGATGTGGTGGGCTCCTACTTCCATGACAAAAAATCATGACAGAAAATGGTCTTTTCGTCCTTGGCGGGCCGGAGATGCAGCTGCATGACATTCTTTGGGCCGTCCATGACGGAAAAAACCATGGTAGAAGCGAGGGCGAGGAAAATATCGGGGTGTTCCCGGTTACAGAGGGTGGTCGGGGCCGAGCGATGCACGTTTCTCTCATACACGCACACGCGTGGGTGCGAGGCATTGGGCTCTAACTGAACAAGAGCAAGGCGTTCGCCTACTGAACCCGAGCGATTGCTACCTCTGGATGAACAGTGAGCGTTGCCGGGGGGTTGGATGAACAGTTCCCGGTGGGGGTGGATGAACAGGACCCCATGGAGGGATGGATGAACAGGACCACCCCGTGGAGGGATGGATGAACAGTAGACCGTGGAGGGCTGTATGAATAGTAGCCCGTGGAGGGGTGGTTGAACAGGAGCCCGTGGAGAGGGCTGGTTTGAACATTAGCCACTGTAGTAGCGCGCGGTGGAGGCTGGATGAACAGGAGCCCGTGGATGAACAATCGCAGGTGGAGGCTGGAGGAGGTCGACGCTGGATGAGCAATAGCCCGTGGAGGCTAGAGGGGGTCGACGGTGGAGATTAACAGTATCCCGTGGAGTCCCGTTTTGCGGTACACCACACCCCTCCTGATGAATAGGACCCCCGTTTCGACCGTAGCGCTCCAGCACAAGTCCGTTTCCTCCGTTTTGCGGTACACCACACCCCTCCCGATGAACAGGACAACCATTTCGACCGTAGGAGGTCCGTTTCCTCTGTTTTGCGGAACGCCAGACCCCTCCCGATGAACAGGATACCGTTTCGACCATGGCCGGTCGAACACAAGGCCGTTTCCTCCGTTCTGTGGTACGCCAGGCCTCGTTTCCATCGGTTTTTCCGTCCAAGCTGGTTGGCTCCCACGCGTTCTGTTGCCTCCCGATGAACACGACGCATTCCGTTGCCTCCTCATGAACACGATGATGACGCAGTTTCTTTGTTCTGACCCAGCCATGTACACGTGCCCTGGCCATACGCATGCGCGAGTAGGCGTTCAAGCCCCGCCCGTATGTATGTACGTGGCCGTATTTTGTTTCTTGCACACTGGCCGCTGTACGTACATGTACATGCTACATGCACGCCGCTACAACGACACGTGCGCGCCTACATCGACCAGTAGATACGTACACGTTCGCGACCAGAATGACAACGCTACGTACGCTTCGACCAGGTGGGTCCCGACTATCAGGAACTTCCTTCTGTGCAAAGATGTAGCTGGTGGGTCCCAGCAGTCAGGGGGGCGAATTGTTTTTTTTGACTGGACACACTTCCTTGCATGCGAAGATGTGGCTGGTAGGTCCCAGCAGTCAGGGGAGAAGCGTTTTTTTGCGAAATACGGTTGCCCGTCCGGTGGGTCCCTGCTGTCAGGTTGAGGAATCATTATTTTCCACGTAATAAGGAGGCACTTCCTTGCTGCGACCATGGACCCAGCTGCCAGGCTCTCCACGTACAGTCCACGCCCGATGGAAGCCGTTCCTTGACCACATTGACCATGCCGCGCCGAGAGCACCAGGGCGGTGGACGACAGCGAGGCCTAGGAAGGGGACGACATGGAGCTGGGGAAGACGCGACAATGGATGCCCACGTGTAGAGGAGTACGAGGGTTCACTGGTTCGGCTGCGGTGCGAGGTTGCCATCGCCGCAGAATAACAGGGGGTGTGGGTGAGTAGAGGGATGGCCTAGCCAACGGTGGGAGTAGTAGGGGGTGGTGAGTGATACATCTCCAATGTATCTATAATTTTTGATTGCTCCATGCTATTATATTATCTATTTTGGATGTTATTGGGCTAATTTTTACACTTCTATAATATTTTTGGGACTAACCTATTAACCGGAGGCCCAGCCCAAATTGCTGGTTTCTGCCTATTTTAGAGTTTCGCCGAAAAGGAATATCAAACGGAGTCCAAACAGAATGAAACCTTAGGGAGCGTTATTTTTGGAACGAACATGATGCAGGAGACTTGGAGTGGACGTCAAGCAATCAACGAGGCGGCCACGAGGCAGGGGGGCGCGCCCACCCCCCGGGGCGTGCCCTCTACCCTCGTGGGCCCCTCGTTGCTCCACCGACCTGCTTCTTCCTCCTATATATACCAACGTACCCCCCAAACATCCAGGAGCACCACGAAAACCTAATTCCACCGCCGCAACCTTCTATACCCAATAGATCCCATCTTGGGGCCTTTTCCGGAGCTCCACCGAAGGGGGCATTGATCACGGAGGGCCTCTACATCAACTCCATGGCCTCTCCGATGATGTGTGAGTAGTTTACTTCAGACCTTCGGGTCCATAGCTAGTAGCTAGATGTCTTCTTCTCTCTCTTTGGATCTCAATACAAAGTTCTCCTCGATTCTCTTGGAGATCTATTCGATGTAATCTTCTTTTGTGGTGTGTTTGTCGAGATCCGATGAATTGTGGGTTTATGATCAAGTTTATCTATGAACAATATTTGAAACTTCTCTGAATTCTTTCATGCATGATTGGTTTATATTTGCAAGTCTCTTCGAATTATCAGTTTGGTTTGGCCCACTAGATTGATCTTACTTGCAATGGGAGAAGTGCTTGGCTTTGGGTTCAATCTTGCTGTGCTCGATCCTAGTGACAGAAAGGGAAACGACACGTATTGTATTGTTGCCATCGAGGATAAAAATATGGGGTTTATATCATATTGCATGATTTTATCCCTCTACATCATGTCATCTTGCTGAAGGCGTTACTCTGTTCTTATGAACTTAATACTCTAGATGCATGATGGATAGCGGTCGATGTGTGGAGTAATAGTAGTAGATGCAGAATCGTTTCGGTCTACTTGTCGCGGACGTGATGCCTATATACATGATCATGCCTAGATATTCTCATAATTATTCGCTTTTCTCTCAATTGCTCGACAGTAATTTGTTCATCCATCATAATACTAATGCTATCTTGAGAGAAGCCACTAGTGAAACGTATGGCCCCCGGGTCTATTTTCCATCATATTAATCTCCCGTCAACAAGCTATTTCCGGCGCCGTTTATTTTGCTTTACTTACTTTCAATCTATATCATAAAAATACCAAAAATACATATCTTATTATTATTATCTCTATAATATATCACTCTTGCAAGTGGTCGTGAAGGGATTGACAACCCCTTTATCGCGTTGGTTGCGAGGTTCTTATTTGTGTGCGTAGGTACAAGGTGACTCGCGCGTGGTCTCCTACTGGATTGATACCTTGGTTCTCAAAAACTGAGGGAAATACTTGTGCTGCTTTACTGCATCACCCTTTCCTCTTCAAGGGAAAACCAACGCAGTGCTAAAGAGGTAGCAAGAAGGATTTCTGGCGCCGTTGCCGGGGAGATCTATGCCAAGTCAAGACATACCAAGTACCCATCACAACTCTTATCCTTCGCATTACATTATTTGCCATTTGCCTCTCGTTTTCCTCTCCCCCACTTCACCCTTGCCATTTTATTCGCCCTCTCTTTTCAGTTCCCCTTCTCTTTCCCAATTTTCCTCTTTTGCCCGTTTCTTGTTTGCTTGTGTGTTGGATTTCTTGCTTGTCATGATGACTCAAGATAACACTAAATTGTGTGACTTTGCCAATACCAACAATAATGATTTTATTAGCACTCCCATTGCTCCTCTTACCAATGCTGAATATTGTGAAATAAATACTGCTTTGTTGAATCTTGTCATGAAAGATCCGTGTTTTGGCCTTCCTAGTGAAGATGCCGCTACCCATCTAAATAACTTTATTGATTTGTTAGATATGCAAAAGAAGAAAGATGTCGATAATGATATTTTTAAGCTTAAGCTATTTCCATTTTCGCTTAGAGATCGTGCTAAAGCTTGGTTTTCGTCTTTGCCTAAAAATAGTATTGATTCATGGAATAAGTGCAAAGATGCTTTTATCTCTAAGTATTTTCCTCCCGCTAAGAACATCTCTCTTAGAAACGATATTATGAATTTTAAGCAACTTGATCATGAACATGTTGCACAAGCTTGGGAGAGGATGAAATTAATATTACGTAATTGCCCCACACATGGATTGAATCTTTGGATCACTATACAAAAATTTTATGCCGGATTGAATTTTGCTTCTAGAAATCTTTTAGATTCGGCCGCAGGAGGCACTTTTATGGAAATCACTTTAGGAGAAGCTACCAAACTCCTAGATAATATTATGGTTAATTATTCTCAATGGCACACGGAAAGATCTACTAGTAAAAAAAGTTCATGCAATTGAAGAGATTAATGTTTTGAGTGGAAAGATGGATGGACTTATGAATTTGTTTGCGAATAAGAGTGCTCCTACTGATCCTAATGATATGCATTTGTCTACTTTGATTGAGAATAATAATGAATCTATTGATGTGAATTTTGTTGGTAGGAACAATTTTGGTAATAACGCGTATAGAGGAAATTTTTATTCTAGGCCGTTTCCTAGTAATTCCTCAAATAATTATGGTAATTCCTACAAAAATTCTTATGGAAATTATAATAAGATGCCCTCTGATTTTGAATCTAGTATTAAAGAATTTATTACTTCACAAAGAGTTTCAATGCTTTGATTGAAGAAAAATTGCATAAGATTGATGCGTTGGCTAGGAACGTGGATAGAATTTCTCTTGATGTTGATTCTTTAAAACTTAGATCTATTCCACTTAAGCATGATATCAATGAGTCTCTCAAAGGCATGAGAATTTCCATTGATGAGTGCAAAGAAAGAACCGCTAGGCTGCGTGCTAAAAAAGATTGCTTTGTGAAAACGTGTTCTTCTAGTTTTCATGATAATAAGGATGAAGATATAAAAGTAATTGATGTGTCCCCTGTTAAATCTTTCTTTTGCAATATGAATCTTTATAATGATTCAACTTTAGTTAGAAGGCGTCCCAATGATTCTGAGTTTTTAGATCTTGATGCAAAAATTGTTAAAAGTGGGACTGAACAGGTCAAAACTTTAAATAGCAACGAACCCACTATCTTGGATTTCAAGGAATTTAATTATGATAATCGCTCTTTGATAGATTATATTTCCTTGTTACAATCCGTACTAAATTCTCCTCATGCTTATAGTCAAAATAAAGCTTTTACTAAATATATCGTTGATGCTTTGATGCAATCTTATGAAGAAAAACTTGAGTTGGAAGTTTCTATCCCTAGAAAACTTTATGATGAGTGCGAACCTAAAATTAAAATAAAAATTAAAGATCATGAGTGCTATGCTTTGTGTGATTTGGGTGCTAGTGTTTCCACGATTCCAAAAACTTTGTGTGATTTGCTAGGTTTCCGTGAATTTGATGATTGTTCTCTAAACTTGCACCTTGCGGATTCCATATTAAGAAACCTATGGGCAATATTAATGATGTTCTTATTGTTGCAAATAGGAATTATGTGCCCGTAGATTTCATTGTTCTTGATATAGATTGCAATCCTTCATGTCCTATTATTCTTGGTAGACCTTTCCTTAGAACGATTGGTGCAATTATTGTTATGAAGGAAGGGAATATTAAATTCCAATTTCCACTAAGGAAAGGCATGGGACACTTCCCTAGAAAGAAAATTAAATTACCATATGAATCTATTATGAGAACCACTTATGGATTGCCTACCAAAGATGGCAATACCTAGATCTATCTTCGCTTTTATGCCCAGCTAGGGGCGTTAAACAATAGCGCTTGTTGGGAGGCAACCTAATTTTATTTTTATTCCTTGATTTTTGCTCCTGTTTAGTAATAAATAATTTATCTAGCCTCTGTTTTGGTTTTTTTGTTTTTAATTTGTGTTCGTGCCAAGTAGAATCATTGGGAAGTCTTCGGGAAAGTCTTTTTGATCTTGCCGTTAAAAATAGAAACTTTAGCGCACACGAGAATTGCTGCCATTTTTTATTGGAGAGTGATATTTAGTTAATTCTTTTTGAAGATGATTAATAGATAAATCCCTCACGTCCAGAAATTTATTTTAGAATTTTTGGGGTTCCAGAAGTTTGCTTTAGTTACATATTACTTCAGACTGTTCTATTTTTGACAGGTTCTATTTTTCGTGTGTTGTTTGCTTATTTTCATGAATCTATGGCTAGTAAACGAGTTTATAAACCATAGAGAAGTTTGAATGCAGTGGTTTTAAGACCAATATAAATAAAGAATGAGTTCATTACAGTACCTTGAAGTGGTGTTTTGTTTTCTTTCGCTAATGGAGCTCACGAGATTTTAATGTTAAGTTTTGTGTTGTGAAGTTTTCAAGTTTTGGGAAAAGATTTGATAGATTATGGAACAAGGAGTGGCAAGAGCCTAAGCTTGGGGATGTACTTCACACCCCAAGGTAAAATACAAGGACACCAAAAAGCCTAAGCTTGGGGATGCCCCGGAAGGCATCCCCTCTTTTGTCTTCGTTCATCGGTAACTTTACTTGGAGCTATATTTTTATTCATCACATGATATGTGTTTTGCTTGGAGCATCATGTATGATTTGAGACTTTGATTTTTAGTTTACCACAATCATCTTTGCTGTACACACCTGTTGAGAGATACACACATGAATTGGAATTTATAAGGATACTTTATGTGCTTCACTTATATCTTTTGAGCTATATAGTTTTTGGTCTAGTGCTTCACTTATATCTTTTAGAGCATGAGGTGGTTCTATTTTATAGAAATAATTGATCTATCATGCTTCACTTATATTATTTTGAGAGTCCTTTAGAACAACATGGAAATAATAAAAACTTTCATGTAAGTGCATTGAATACTAAGAGAAGTTTGATACTTGATGATTGTTTTGAGATATGGAGATGGTGATATTAGAGTCATGCTAGTTCAGTAGTTGTGAATTTGAGAAATACTTGTGTTGAAGTTTGTGATTCCCGTAGCATGCATGTATGGTGGACTGTTATGTGATGAATTCAGAGCATGATTTATTTATTAATTTCCTTCCTTATGTGTGGCGGTCGGGGACGAGGGATGGTATTTTCCTACCAATCTATCCCCCTAGGAACATGCGCATAGTACTTTGGTTCGATAATTAGTAGATTTTTGCAATAAGTATGTGAGTTCTTTATGACTAATGTTGAGTCCATGGATTATACGCACCCTCATCCTTCCGCCATTTGCTAGCCTCTCTAGTACCACGCAACTTTCGCCGGTACCATATACCTTCCTCAAAACAGCCACCATACCTACCTATTATGGCATTTCCATAGCCATTCCGAGATATATTGCCATGCAACTTTTCACCGTTTCATTTTCTATGACACGCTTCATAATTGTCATATTGCTTTGCATGATCATGTAGTTGACATCGTATTTGTGGCAAAGCCACCGTTCATAATTCTTCCATACATGTCACCCTTGATTCATTGCATATCCCGGTACACCGCCGGAGCCATTCACATAGAGTCATATTTTGTTCTAAGTATTGAGTTGTAAGTAAAAAGAACTATGATGATCATCATTATTAGAGCATTGTCCCAGTGAGGAAAGGATGATGGAGACTATGATTCCCCCACAAGTCGGGATGAGACTCCGGACGAAAAATAAAAAAATAAAAAAAGAGGCCAAAAAAAAGAAGAAGACCCAAATAAAAAATTATAAAAAGAGAGAAAAAGAGAGAAGAGACAATGTTACTATCCTTTTTCCACACTTGTGCTTCAAAGTAGCACCATGATCTTCATAATAGAGAGTCTCCTATGTTGTCACTTTCATAAACTAGTGGGAATTTTACATTATAGAACTTGGCTTGTATATTCCAATGATGGGCTTCCTCAAATTGCCCTAGGTCTTCGTGAGCAAGCAAGTTGGATGCACACCCACTTAGTTTCTTTTGTTGAGCTTTCATACACGTATAGCTCTAGTACATCCGTTGCATGGCAATCCCTACTCACTCACATTGATATCTATTCATGGGCGTCTCCATAACCCGTTGATACGCCTAGGTGATGTGAGACTATCTTCTCCTTTTTTGTCTTCTCCACAACCACCATTCTATTCAACCATAGTGCTATATCCATGGCTCACGCTCATATATTGCGTGAGGATTGAAAAAGTTTGAGAACATCAAAAGTATGAAACAATTGCTTGGCTTGTCATCGGGGTTGTGCATGATTTAATATTTTGTGTGATGAAGATAGAGCATAGCCAGACTATATGATTTGTAGGGATAATTTTCTTTGGCCATGTTATTTTGAGAAGACATGATTGCTTAGGTAGTATGCTTAAGTATTATTATTTCTATGTCAATATTAAACTTTTATCTAGAATCTTTCGGATCTGAACATTCATGCCACAATAAAGAAAAAATTACATTGAGAAATATGTTAGGAAGCATTCCACATCAAAAATTCTCTTTTTATCATTTACATACTCGAGGACGAGCAGGAATTAAGCTTGGGGATGCTGATACGTCTCCAACGTATCTATAATTTTTTATTGCTCCATGCTATTATATTATCTATTTTGGATGTTATTGGGCTTATTTTTACACTTTTGTACTATTTTGGGACTAACCTATTAACCGGAAGCCCAGCCCACATTGCTATCTTTTTTTGCCTATTTTGGAGTTTCACCGAAAAGGAATATCAAACGGAGTCCAAACGGAATGAAACCTTCTAGAGCATTATTTTTGGAATGAACATGATCCAAGAGTCTTGGAGTGGACGTCAAGGAATCAACGAGGCGGCCACGAGGCAGGGGGCGTCCCCACCCCCCGTGGGCGCGCCCTCCACCCTCGTGGGCCCCTCGTTGCTCCACCGACCTACTTCTTCCTCCTATATATATCCACGTACCCCCAAACATCCAGGAGCACCACGAAAACCTAATTCCATCGCCGCAACCTTCTGTACGCAAGAGATCCCATCTTGGAGCCGTTTCCGGAGCTCTGTCGGAGGGGGCATTGATCACGGAGGGCCTCTACATCAACTCCATGGCCTCTCCGATGATGTGTGAGTAGTTTACTTCAGACCTTCGGGTCCATAGCTAGTAGCTAGATGACTTCTTCTCTCTCTTTGGATATCAATACAAAGTTCTCATCGATTCTCTTGGAGATCTATTCGATGTAGTCTTCTTTACGGAGTGTTTGTCGAGATCCGATGAATTGTGGGTTTATGATAAAGTTTATCTATGAACAATATTTGAAACTTCTCTGAATTCTTTTATGTATGATTGGTTTATATTTGCAGGTCTCTTCGACTTATCAGTTTGGTTTGGCCCACTAGATTGATCTTACTTGCAATGGGAGAAGTGCTTGGCTTTGGGTTCAATCTTGCGGTGCTCGATCCCAGTGACAGAAAGGGAAATGACACGTATTGTATTATTTCCATCGAGGATAAAAAGGTGGGGTTTATATCATATTGCATGAATTTATCCCTCTACATCATGTCATCTTGCTTAAGGCTCTACTCTGTTCTTATGAACTTAATACTCTAGATGCATGCTAGATAGAACTCGATGTGTGGAGTAATAGTAGTAGATGCATAATCATTTCGGTCTACTTGTCGCGGACGTGATGCCTATATACATGATCATGCCTAGATATTCTCATAATTATTCACTTTTCTCTCAATTGCTCGACAGAATTTGTTCACCCACCGTAATACTAATACTATCTTGAGAGAAGCCACTAGTGAAACCTATGGCCTCCGGGACTATTTTCCATCATATTAATCTCCCATCAACAAGCTATTTCTGGCGCCGTTTATTCTACTTTATTTACTTTCAATCTATATCATAAAAATACCAAAAATACTTATCTTATTATTATTATCTCTATCAGATCTCACTCTTGCAAGTGGCCGTGAAGGGATTGACAACCCCTTTATCGTGTTGGTTGCGATGTTCTTATTTGTGTGTGTAGGTACGAGGTGACTCGCGCGTGGTCTCCTACTGGATTGATACATTGGTTCTCCAAAACTGAGGGAAATACTTATGCTGCTTTACTACATCACCCTTTCCTCTTCAAGGAAAAACCAACGCAGTGCTCAAGAGGTAGCAAGAAGGATTTCTAGCGCTGTTGCCGGGGAGATCTATGCCAAGTCAAGACATACCAAGTACCCATCACAACTCTTATCCTTCACATTACATTATTTGCCATTTGCCTCACATTTTCCTCTCCCCCACTTTGCCCTTGCCGTTTTATTCGCCCTCTCTTTTCTGTTCCCCTTCTCTTTCCCAATTTGCCTCTTTTGCTCGTTTCTTGTTTTCTTGTGTGTTGGATTGCTTGCTTGTCACAATGGCTCAAGATAACACTAAATTGCGTAACTTTGCCAATACCAACAATAATTATTTTATTAGCACTCCATTTGCTCCTCTTACCGAAGCAGAATCTTGTGAAATTAATACTGCTATGCTGAATCTTGTCATGAAAGATCCGTTTTCTGGCCTTCCTAGGGAAGATGCCGCTACCCATCTAAACAACTTTTATGATTTGTGTGATATGCAAAAGAAGCAAGATGTGGATAATGATATTGTTAAGCTTAAGCTATTTCCGTTTTCGCTTAGAGATCGTGCTAAAGCTTGGTTTTCGTCATTCCCTAAAAATAGTATTGATTCATGGAATAAGTGCGAAGATGCTTTTATCTCTAAGTATTTTCCTCCCGCTAAGATCATCTCTCTTAGAAATGGTATTATGAATTGTAAGCAACTTGATCATGAACATGTTGCACAAGCTTGGGAGAGGATGAAATTAATGATATGTAATTGCCCTACACATGGTTTGAATCTTTGGATGATTATACAAAACAATTATGTCGGGTTGAACTTTGCTTCTTGAAATCTTTTAAATTCGACCGCGGGAGGCACTTTTATGGAAATCACTTTAGGAGAAGCTACCAAACTCCTAGATAATATTATGGTTAATTATTCTCAATGGAACACGGAAAGATCTACTAGTAAAAAAGTGCATGCAATTGAAGAGATTAGTGTTTTGAGTGGAAAGATGGATGAACTTATGAAATTGTTTGCGAATAAGAGTGCTCCTACTAATCCTAATGATATGCCTTTGTCTACTTTGATTGAGAATAATAATCAATCTATGGATGTGAATTTTGTTGGTCGGAACAATTTTGGTAATAACGCGTATAGAGGTAATTTTAATTCTAGGCCGTTTCCTAGTAATTCCTCTAATAATTATGGTAATTCCTACAACAATTCTTATGGAAATTATAATAAGATGCCCTATGATTTTGAATCTAGTATTAAAGAATTTATTACTTCGCAAAAGAGTTTCAATGCTTTGATTCAAGAAAAATTGCTTAAGATTGATGAGTTGGCTTGGAACGTGGATAGAATTTCTCTTGATGTTGATTCTTTGAAACTTAGATCTATTCCACCTAAGAATTATATCAATGAGTCTATCAAAGCCATGATAATTTCCATTGATGAGTGCAAAGAAAGAACCCCTAGGATGTGTGCTAAGAAAAATTGCTTTGTGAAAGTGTGTTCTTCTAGTTTTCATGATAATAAGGATGAAGATCTAAAAGTAATTGATGTGTCCCCTATTCAATCTTCCTTTTGCAATATTAATCTTTATAATGATGGGACTGGAGATGAGTCAACTTTAGTTAGAAGGCGTCCCAATGATTTGGAGATTTTAGATCTTGATGCAAAAATTGTTAAAAGTGGGATTGAAGAGGTCAAAACTTTAAATAGCAACGAACCCACTATCTTGGATTTCAAGGAATTTAATTATGATAATTGCTCTTTGATATATTTTGTTTCTTTGTTGCAATCTGTGCTAAATTCTCCTCATGCTTATAGTCAAAATAAAGCTTTTACTAAACATATCGTTGATGCTTCTATGCAATCTTATGAAGAAAAACTTGACTTGGAAGTTTCTATCCCTGGAAAACTTTATGATGAGTGGGAAACTACTATTAAAATAAAAATTAAAGATCATGAGTGCTATGCTTTGTGTGATTTGGGTGCTAGTGTTTCCACGATTCCAAAAACTTTGTGTGATTTGCTAGGTTTCCGTGAATTTGATGATTGTTCTCTAAACTTGGACCTTGCGATTCCACTATTAAGAAACCTATGGGAAATATTAATGATGTTATTATTGTTGAAAATAATAATTATGTGCCCGTAGATTTCATGGTTCTTGATATAGATTGCAATCCTTCATGTCCTATTATTCTTGGTAGACCTTTCCTTAGAACGATTGGTGCAATTATTGATATGAAGGAAGGTAATATTAAATTCCATTTTCCATTAAAGAAAGTATGAAACACTTCCCTAGAAAGAAAATTAAGTTACCATATGAATCTATTATGAGAGCCACTTATGGATTGCCTACCAAAGATGGCAATACCTAGATCTATCTTCGCTTTTATGCCTAGCTAGGGGCGTTAAACGATAGCGCTGGTTGGCAGGCAACCCAATTTTATTTTTATTCCTTGATTTTTTCTACTGTTTAGTAATAAATAATTTATCTAGCCTCTGTTTTGGTTTTTTTTGTGTTCAATTAGTTTTTGTGCCAATTAGAACCGTTGGGTAGACTTGGGGAAAGTCTTTTGGATCTTGCTGTAAAAACAACAGAAACTTTAGCGCTCACGAGAATTGCTGCCATTTTTTATTGGAATGCGCTATTTAGTTAATTATTTTTGCAGATGATTAATAGACAACCTCCTCACGTCCAGCAATTTAGTTTATAATTTTTGGTGTTCCATAAGTTTGCGTTAGTTACATATTACTACATACTGTTCTGTTTTGGACAGATTCTGTTTTTCGTGTGTTGTTTGCTTATTTTGATGAATCTATGGCTAGTAAACGAGTTTATGAACGATAGAGAAGTTGGAATACAGTGGGTTTAACACCAATATAAATAAAGAATGAGTTCATTACATTACCTTGAAGTGGTGTTTTGTTTTCTTTCGCTAGCGGAGCTCACGAGATTTTGTTGTTAAGTTTTGTGTTGTCAAGTTTTCAAGTTTTGGGAAAAGATTTGATGGATTATGGAACAAGGAGTGGCAAGAGCCTAAGCTTGTGGATTCCCATGGCACCCCAAGGTAAAATACTAGGAAACCAAAAAGCCTAAGCTTGGGGATGCCCCGGAAGGCATCCCCTCTTTTGTCTTCGTTCATCGGTAACTTTACTTGGAGCTATATTTTTATTCGCCACATGATATGTGTTTTGCTTGGAACATCCTGTATCATTTGAGTCTTTGCTGTTTAGTTTACCACAATCATCCTTGCTGTACACACCTTTTGAGAGAGACACACATGAATTGGAATTTATTAGAATACTCTATGTGCTTCACTTATATCTTTTGAGCTTTATAGTTTTTGCTCTAGTGCTTCACTTATATCTTTTAGAGCACGAAAGTGGTTCTATTTTATAGAAATAATTGATCTCTCATGCTTCACTTATATTATTTTGAGAGTCCTTTAGAACAACATGGCAATAATAAAAACTTTCATGTAAGTGCATTGAATACTAAGAGAAGTTTGATACTTGATGATTGTTTTGAGATATGGAGATGGTGATATTAGAGTCATGCTAGTTGAGTAGTTGTGAATTTGAGAAATACATGTGTTGAAGTTTGTGATTCCCATAGCATGCATGTATGGTGAACCATTATGTGATGAAGTCGGAGCATGATTTATTTATTGATTGCCTTCCTTATGAGTGGCGGTCGGGGACGAGCGATGGTCTTTTCCTACCAATCTATCCCCCTAGGAGCATGCGCGTAGTACTTTGTTTCGATAACTAATAGATTTTTTGCAAGAAGTATATGTGAGTTCTTTATGAGTAATGTTGAGTCCATGGATTATACGCACCCTCATCCTTCCACCATTTGCTAGCCTCTCTAATACCACACAACTTTCGCCGGTACCATATACCTTCCTCAAAACAGCCACCATACCTACCTATTATGGCATTTCCATAGACATTCCGAGATATATTGCCATGCAACTTTTCACCGTTCCGTTACTATGACACGCTTGATCATTGGCATATTGCTTTGCATGATCATGTAGTTGACATCATATTTGTGGCAAAGCCACCGTTCATAATTCTTCCATACATGTCACTCTTGATTCATTGCATATCCTAGTACACCGCCGGAGGCATTCACATAGAGTCATATTTTGTTCTAAGTATTGAGTTGTAATTCTTGAGTTGTAAGTAAAAAGAAGTGTGATGATCATCGTTATTAGAGCATTGTCCCATTGAGGAAAGGATGATGCAGACTATGATTCCCCCACAAGTCGCGATGAGACTCCGAACGAAAAAGAAAAAAAAGAGGCCAAAAGGAAAAAAAAGAAGAAGGCCCAAATAAAAAATAAAAAAGAGAGAAAAAGAGAGAAGGGACAATGTTACTATACTTTTTCCATATTTGTGCTTCAAAGTAGCACCATGATCTTCATAATAGAGAGTCTCCTATGTTGTCACTTTCATAAACTAGTGGGAATTTTACATTATAGAACTTGGCTTGTATATTCCAATGATGGGCTTCCTCAAATTGCCCTAGGTCTTTGTGAGCAAGCAAGTTGGATGCACACCCACTTGGTTTCTTTTGTTGAGCTTTCATAAACTTATAGCTCTAGTGCATCCGTTGCATGGCAATCCCTATTGACTCACATTGATATCTATTTACGGGCATCTCCATAGCCCGTTGATACGCCTAGTTGATGTGAGACTATCTTCTCCTTTTTTGTCTTCTCCACAACCACCATTCTATTCCACCATAGTGCTATATCCATGGCTCACGCTCATATATTGCGTGAAGATTGAAAACGTTTGAGAACATCAAAAGTATGAGACAATTGCTTGGCTTGTCATCGGGGTTGTGAATGATTTTATGTTTTGTGTGATGAAGATAGAGCATAGCCAGACTATATGATTTTGGAGGGATAATTTTCTTTGGCCATGTTATTTTGAGAAGACATAATTGCTTACTTAGTATGGTTGAAGTATTATTATTTCTATGTCAATATTAAACTTTTATCTTGAATCTTTTGGATCTGAACATTCATGCCACAATAAAGAAAAAATTACATTGAGAAATATGTTAGGAAGCATTCCACATCAAAAAATCTGTTTTTATCATTTACCTACTCGAGGACGAGCAGGAATTAAGCTTGGGGATGCTGATACGTCTCCAACGTATCTATAATTTTTGATTGCTCCACGCTATTATATTATATATTTTGGATGTTATTTGGCTTATTTTTACACTTTTATACTATTTTTGGGACTACCCTATTAACCAGAGGCCCAACCCAAATTGTTGTTTTTTTGCCTATTTTAGAGTTTCACCGAAAAGGAATATCAAATGGAGTCCAAATGGAATGAAACCTTCGAGAGCGTTTTTTTTTTGCAATGAACGTAATCCAAGAGTCTTGGAGTGGACGTCAAGAAATCAATGAGCCGGCCACGAGGTAGGGGGGCATGCCCACCCCCCGTGGGCGCGCCCTCCACCCTCGTGGGCACCTCGTTGCTCCACCGACCTACTTCTTCCTCCTCTATATATCCTCGTACCCCCAAACATCCAGGAGCACCACGAAAACCTAATTCCACTGCCGCAACCTTCTATACCCAAGAGATCCCATCTTGGGACCTCTTTCGGAGCTCCGCCGGAGGGCGCAAATATCACGGAGGGCCTCTACATCAACTCCATGGCCTCTCAAATGATGTGTGAGTAGTTTAATTCTGACCTTCGGGTCCATAGCTAGTAGCTAGATGGCTTCTTCTCTCTCTATGGATCTCAATATGAAGTTCTCCTCGATTCTCTTGGAGATCTATTCGATGTAGTCTTCTTTTGCGGTGTGTTTGTCGAGATCCGATGAATTGTGGGTTTATGATCAAGTTTTTCTATGAACAATATCTGAATCTTCTCTGAATTCTTTTATGTATGATTGGTTTATATTTGCAAGTCTCTTCGAATTATCAGTTTCGTTTGGCCCACTAGATTGACCTTTCTTGCAATGGGAGAAGTGCATAGCTTTGGGTTCAATCTTGCGGTGCTCGATCCCAGTGACAGAAAGGGAAATGACACGTATTGTATTGTTGCCATCGAGGATAAAAAGATGGGGTTTATATCATATTGCATGAGTTTTTCCCTCTACATCATGTCATCTTGCTTAAGGCGTTACTCTGTTCTTGTGAACTTAATACTCTAGATGCATGCTAGATAGCGGTCGATGTGTAGAGTAATAGTAGTAGATGGAGAATCGTTTCGGTCTACTTGTCGCGGACGTGATGCCTATATACATGATCATGCCTAGATATTCTCATAATTATTCGCTTTTCTATCAATTGCTTGACAGTAATTTGTTCACCCATCGTAATACTAATGCTATCATGAGAGAAGCCACTAGTGAAACCTATGGACCCTGGGTCTATTTTCCATCATATTAATCTCCCGTCAACAAGCTATTTCTGGAGCCGTTTATATTGTTTTATTTTCTTTCAATCAATATCATAAAAATACCAAAAATACTTATCTTATTATTATTATCTCTATCGGATATCACTCTTGCAAGTGGCCGTGAAGGGATTGACAACCCCTTTATCGCGTAGGTTGCGAGGTTCTTATTTGTATGTGCAGGTACAAGGTGACTCGCGCGTGGTCTCCTACTGGATTGATACCTTGGTTCTCAAAAACCGAGGGAAATACTTACGCTGGTTTACTAAAACCCTTTCCTCTTCAAGGGAAAACCAATGCAGTGCTCAAGAGGTAGCAATGAGGCCTCCGCGGCATCGCAGCCGGCCACGGGAGGCAGCAGCACGCGGCACGACCGGCGCTGGTTTGGGCGGCTAGAGCAAGAAGACCAGAGGTTGAAGAAGCACTATGGACGTTGGATGGAAATCGTACGGTCACTGGAGCTAGAATCGTTCATATTGACTAAATGGCAAAGACCTCCGTCCCCGTCAACTTAGTAGGCCCACAAATCAGCCTCCCACCAAGGTGGGTCCCAGCTAGCAGGGGGGTATTCATTTTTTCAGCATAATAAGGAGGCACTTCTGGTGGGTCCGAGCTGACAGCGGGGGGAACGTTTTTTTCACAAAATACGGTGGCCCGCCCGGTGAGTCCCAACAGTCAGGGGGGAAACATTTTTTCGCAAAATACGGTGGCCCGTCCGGTGGGTCCCTGTTGTCAAGTGGAGGAATCATTATTTTCCTCGTAATAAGGAGGCACTTCCTTGCTGCGGCCGTGGACCCAGCTGTCAGCCCCTTCGCGTACAGTCCACATCCTATGGATGCCGTCCCTTGACCACTTTGACCACGCCACATCGAGAGCATCAGGGCGGTGGATGACTGCGAGGCCTGGGAAGGGAACGACACGAAGCCAGGGAAGACTCGGCAGTTGTTTCCCACGCGGAGGGGAGTACGACTGTACGAGGGTTTACTGGTTCATCTGTCGTCGCCGGAGAATAACAGCAGGTGTGGGTGAGTAGAGGGATGGCTAGGCCAGCGATGGGAGTACGGTGGGGCGGTGAGGCCTGCGCAGCAGCATAGCCGGCCGCGGGGAGTAGGGAGCAGGCAGTCCACGACGCTTGTTTGAGCGGCTGGAGCAGGAAGAGCAGTGATTGAGAAGCATGACGGCCATTGGATGGACATCCAACAGGCACTGCTTGTGCATCAACCTTTTTTTAGGAAAGCCTCAAATCTGTGGAAAACAGCATACAACCCATCTGTCATTATTTCTAATAATTTACAGCCCATTTGCTAATTCTTAAGTTTTTTTGGAGCCCATATTATTTTTATTCGCATTACATCCCATATTGTGGCCACGGTTAAAAAATTATACGAAATTTAGCATATTTCGGTGCGGTCCGAACTGTTTTTAATCCCAAAATTTCGAGTCACATTCAAACTGATTTTAAAAATAAATGTATATCAATATAAAATCCAACAAATTGTCCACACATAAAAAATCAATGCAATAAAAAATCTTGAAATGAAAAAAAAGAAATTTGAAACTAATTGCCGGTATGATCTTTTTTTAAAATGTACAGCCCATTTCTCATTACTGATAGGCCATTTTCTCGGCCAGCCGAATGAAGCTCTCCTTGTCTTGAAAGATTTGCAGCCCAACAGGCCTAACAAAGTGACTTACTTGGAAAATCACAAAAAAACAGGGTTGTGGCCGTGGACCTAGCTGCGGCCGTGGACCCAGCTGTCAGCCTGTCCACATACAGTACTCTTCCGATGGAGGTCGGTCGTTGACCACATTGACCACGCCGCGCCGAGAGCACCAAGGCGATGGACGATGGTGAGGCCTAGGAAGGGGGCGACATGGAGCCGGGGAAGACGCGGCAGTGGATAACCATGCGGAGAGGAGTACGAGGGTTCACTGGTTTGGCTGCGGTGTGAGGCTGTCGTCGCCGTAGAATAATAGGGGGTGTGGGTGAGTGGAGGGATGGCCTGGCCAACGGTGGGAGTAGTATGGGGGCGGTGAGCCCTCCGCGGCAGCAAAACCGGCCACGGGAGGCAGGAGCAGGCGGCACGACCGGCGCTGCTTTGGGTGGCTGGAGCAAGAAGACCAGAGGTTGAAGAAGCACTATGGTCATTGGATGGACATCGTACGGTCACTGGAGCTAGAATCGTTCACATTGACTAAGTTGACAAAGCCCTCCGTCCCCGGCAATTTAGTAAGACCACAAGTCAGTCACCCACTATGGTGGGTCCCAGCTAGCAGGGGGTCTTCATTTTTTGTGCATAATACGGAGGCACTTTTTTGCATGCAAAGATATAGGTGGTGGGTCCGAGCTATCAGCGGTGGTAACATTTTTTGGGAAATACAGAGGCCCTTTTGATGGGTCCCAGATGTCAGGTGGAGGAATCATTATTTTGCACGTAATAAGGAGGCATTTCCTTGCATGCGGCCATGGACCCAGCAGTCAGCCTCTCCACGTATCGTCCACTTCAGATGCATGTCGGTCGTTGACCACGTTGACCAGGCCGCGCCGAGAGCACCAGGGCGGTGGACGACGGCGAGGCCTAGGAAGAGAATGACATGGAGCCAGGGAAGACTCGGTAGTTGTTTCCCACACGGAGGAATATGAGGGTTTACTGGTTCATCTGCCATCCCCGAAGAATAATAGCAGGTGTGGGTGAGTAGAGGGATGGCTAGGCCAGTAACGGGAGTATGGTGGGGCGGTGAGGCCTGCGTGGAAGCATAGCCGGCCGCGGGAGGAGGGAGCAGGCTGTCCTGCCAGCGCTTATTTGAGCGGCAGGAGCAGGAAGAGCAGAGATTGAAGAAGCACGACAGCTATTGGATGGACATCCAACAGTCACTGCTCTCGTGCGCATTGTTTTTAATAATGTGTAGCC
This sequence comes from Triticum monococcum, assembly GCA_034509565.1. Lineage (NCBI taxonomy): Eukaryota > Viridiplantae > Streptophyta > Magnoliopsida > Poales > Poaceae > Triticum > Triticum monococcum. The sequence continues at coordinate 207,660,689 of CM067847.1, read as the reverse complement.
CATTTGCTAATTCTTAAGAATTTTTTTTGGAGCCCATCTTCTTTTTCTTAGCATTATACCCCATATTGTGGCCACGTTTAAAAAGTATACAAAATTTTGCATATTTCGGTGCGGTCAACTGTTTTTAATCCCAAAATATTGATTCGCATTCAAACTATTTTGAAAAGTAATTTATATAAATATGAAATCCAAATAATTGTGCATGCATAAAAAGTAATGGAATTTAAAATCTTGTAATGAAAGAAAATTGAAATTAATTCCCGGTTTGATGTGTTTTAAAAATGTTCAGCCCATTTCTGGGCAAACCAAATGAAACTGTCCTCGCTTTGAAAGATTTGCAGCCCAGCAGGGCTGATAAAGCAAGTAGGCCTCGTTTGATTATTTCTTAAAAAAATAGAATTGGGCTAGCCATTTTCAGCTCGAAAGACACACAACTAGGCTGATGATGTGGTAAACATAAATAAAACCCTAGCTAGATGGGCCATAGCCCCCGCACAGCCCCATTGTTACCCTGATCCATCGCTAAAACTAGTATAAATAACAACTGCTTGTCCCTAAAAAACTGCACGACCTGCTGGGTCCCTGGTATCAGCCGCTCGTAGTGTAATTCTCTCGATTATTGACTACGTTGACAATGGTGTGAGCCCCAGATGTCCAACCATTAGGAGGAACCATATTTTTGGGCTTGTAATATAGAGGCACTTGCTTGCGTACTGCCATGACGCTGGTGGGTCCCTACTATCAATCTCTCCATGTACAGTCATCTCCTTGTTCCTCTCGGTTGGTGACGACGTTGACAACACAAGAGGGCGGCGCACCATGCACGGCGAGCGAACCAAGGCTGCAAGGCGGAGGACGACGGCGAGGCCTCGGATGGAACAAACATGACCCGTGGAAGATGCACCGGTCTAGTCATAGGCGGAGGGGAGTACGAGGGTTGACTGGTTCGGGTGCGGGTGCATGTTGGGGCTGACGTCACCGGAGAATAACAGGACGTGTGGGGGAATAGAGGGAGGGGCTGGCCAACATTGGAGGGTACGTATGGTAGGGCGGCGGAGGTGCAGCCTGCCATGGGAGGCGGGTGCAGGCGGAGCCGACGGGGTGGTTTGGTTTGGGTGCCTGGAGGAAGAAGAAGACAAGAGATAGAAGACACACGACAGATGTTGGATGTCAATCCAATAGCTGGTAGGCAGAATCGTTTGTTGACTGGCTAGTAAGTCAACACCACCTTGGATAGGCTATTTCCTCACGGGTCCCAAATGTTAGAATCCAAATATGTCACGGACATGCAGCCTTTCCTATGAAAATTTACAGCCCATTTGATGTGCTAGTTCGAAATAAGTTTGTGGGTGCTGGTGGGGGCTAATCACTTGGCTTCTGTAATGCACAGTGAGCTCAAGCAGCCGGCGAGAGTGATGTTATTTCCCTTTGTTGGTATTTGTTAGTTGTTACAATATTTCACTCTAAATTAAACGACTGGCAAGCCATTTTCCTTGCTTCAAAGAAAATATGGCAGTCACAACAGAGTTGAAAAGGGCAAGAACATTTAACTCCAGCTTACAAACTATACAAAAGCACGAGGGTTAATTGTTCATCAGGTTTACAAAAAAACCCAGGTTGAAAAGGGCAACAATATCTAACTCCAGCACTCTTTTCGGCAGTCACAGTCAAATGGATCGGTCAGGTCCATAGAATGAACATCCTGGGTCGTAAAATGTATTGGATTATGACCACAATATGTTAAAAATAGAAGCCCGACATGTTCAGAAGCTCTTTTGCCCACCTGAAACTCCTTTTTTTGCTCTTCCACATACCCAACCGTCAAAACCATGTTGCTGATACACTTAAGCCTGATGGACAATAGTAACCTCACATTCAACAGGAAGAATGTGACAAATCTAGTGTTTGCATGGTTGGCTACATATAGTTCTAGCGTTATTGTCTTCAATCGAATCTCATGAGAAGTGAGAAAATCCCGATGCTTACGAATCCACCGATTGGTTATAACTTTCTTACCTCGTCCTGTTGCCTAAATAGACATCAAGATTGAAAACAGTTTAGGTCTAAAGAAAGAGTGTCGAAAGAGCAATAGTTGAATGGTTAATTCTAGTACACTATATGCGGGCTTCCAATGTGCGTGAAATTATCACCTTTATATACAACTTCTCCAGACATGGAAAGCATTGCAGCAAGCCAATAATCTTGTTCAGATCAAAACTATTCATTTGGATATATAAGATCTTGACAAAATCCAGCACCATTCATAGGCCATCCATGGAGAAACTCTTCAATGAGCATAGACCATAATATTAGTAAAAAATGTGTACTCCAAAGATGACATATAAATTATGCGTAGAAATTTAAAATGCAGCTTATGGTTACAAGTGTAGATGATAATATAAAGAACTATGGAGCCAAACACCATATTGAAATGAGCACAGAGATCATGTATTACACCCAAGGTCTCCAGTTTAGGTGCAGAGAGGACGGTTATTTGCAACGGTGAATAACTAGAATCAAGGATCAACCTTTGAAGTGAAGGGGAATCTTGGATGATGAGCTGCCTTCCGTCAAAAGAAATTCCAATTCTTACAAGGTCAGGCGACTCTATTTGGAGACAACCGATTCTAACTGTGAAAACAAGCACCAAGCACTCCAGGGCAGGGCAACTAGAGTGGATGATGCTGTGCAATGAGGCCTCCCATATACGAACCCGCACAAGTGGAAGTTTCTTGAGATATGGGAGTTGAAGGTTTAGTACCAGATTGTCTGGTAGGTTGCACAACGCAAATGTGGCATTGTGGAGAGAGGAGGAAAACTGCGAGATGGACATCGGTGCTGAGGGCACAGGTAGATGGCGTTCGGTATCTAGTAGGTGATTTCCAGGGGAATAGTAGAACTCAAGCAGCCGTAGTTCTATGAATTCAGGGGATTTCAGCTAGGCATCCACCATGTAGGGCATGGTATGCTTGCTCAGGTAGCATGACGGGATGCGGAGACTTTGAACGGAGCCCTAGTGGGAGGAGATGATGGCTCTGGGGATTTCAAAATCATTGAAGAGAGATAGTTGATGACAGTCGAGATTAAGGGGCGCGGCACGCCATAGAGGGCGCCACCAAATTGAGAGGACTTGGGTGCGACAGCAATCCTTGGTGGGGAGAAGTGAGATGATCTCCCCAAGGACGGCGTCCGGGAGATCTCTGATGCGGTCCAACCGAGATTCTACGGGTTCCTGGGATCTGGTGGGGGCGGGGTCGCCACTTCTCCCCGCGCTGCCGGGTGCGGGATCTACAACAGGCGTCACCGCTGGCGGGGGCCTCATCTTCTTGGCGTTGGGGTCAGCCGACTCCATTTTCCTTGAGGGCATCGTGTTCACAGATTTGAGCAGAGTAACGAATGACGAGCCTAGTTATAGTGCGAGTGAAGAAGAAGGGGAGATGGGGTTTTCTGTAGTAGTGAGGAAGAAGGGGAGCTGGGGTTTTCTGTAGGAGTGAGGTGAGGAATTTGGGGGTACGACTGGAGCGAGCTGACGTGAGGTGGGTGAGAGTGAGGAGGAATAAGAACACCAAGGTTTTTTTGGGGGGCGGTGTGCTGGGTGTGGGTAGCGCCTCTCCTTTAGTAAATATATGGACTTTTGAATTGATTTTACTATTTACTAGGGTGGATGGGCTGTTTTGTCTTGGGCCTAGAGAAAACAATTACTACTAGTACAGTGGAGACACTCTACAACTACCCAGAAAAACAATTACTACTAGTACAGTGGATACAATACCGTTTCTGGCTCCTCCTAGGTCATCGAAACGTCTCCCTCTACTGAATGTCGTTATACTTTTGCTCACCGACATGCAGGCCATGTAGCGCGTGGGCCCAAATGCTATCCACCAAATTAGAAGGCAGTATGCTGGCGGAGAGTCACCCCGGTCGTAGCGCAGAAGTAACGAGCCGTCGTATCACAAAACCCCACCTCCCCGTAGTCTAAGTTTGATGGACGAAGCAACCATCATTTCACTCTTCGCTGAATCCCCTTCCCCCTCACCATCTTAAAGAAAGGCAACACTCGCATCTGCCACTATTCTTCTCTCCCAACAAAGGGAAGGTAAGCGGATCCGTGATGTTGGTATATTTTCATTCAGAGAAAAAAAGAACTTTTGCAAAGCAGTAACCGATCCTCACTCTCTTTTTTGTTTCATTTTCATTGCGATTGTGTTTTCCTTTCAGTGGTCTCCTAGTATTCGTTAGTTTCATGATTGTGGTTTTTCATCTAAGTATGTGGTGATGAATAATGCAAAATTTTACTAGCTTCGATGCCATGCTATACATAGTGGTTTAAATAACTTGTGTTTCTTATACTGGAAAGTAATTCAGAATTTGTTTCTGTTTCAATTAGAGCCCTGATGCAGACAAGGATTGGGTGGTTGTACATGTCACTCGCTATGAGGCGGATGACCTAAATATACACACTGGGAAAATAGAGTTTTTAGGCTGTTGGATCCTGGAAGCCATTTGCGCTTATACCAATGAAGAGTTGTATTCCAGACTCACTGTTGTCAGGCATGTTGTCCAGGGTGTACTGAAGCACAAGAAGTTCAAAGCTACTCCTTCGTTTGTGAGGCATACTGTTCTTGTCAAGCTTACGCATGAAGATGACGTGGCATGCCTCCACAAACAAGTTTATGAGTGGCAAGGCCACAAGGTTGTCTTCATGAAGGTTCACATGATTGAGCTGCTGTCGGACGTCCTCCATGATGTTCATGGCAAGGTCTGTCTTGTGTCCAGCCCAAATTAGATCGAGGCATGAAATAGTTGCCCCAGCTAGTGTTTAATAGTAGTTTGGATTGTGTCTAATTATCCGAACCTTGCCTGTTATCAAGCCCTCTGGGGCTAGTACTCTGTTTGAATCCATCTATGGGAGCTGCTGCTACTTTTGTGTGCCCGTGAATCATGTGAGAACCATCGTAATTGTCACCGAAACATATGCGTCCTCACTAGTTTTTTCATGAATATGGCATGGTAAGACATAAGTTGTCACGGTTTATCATACGAGCAGTCTGTGTTTTGATGAAATAGAGTACTCGTTCGAGAACTGTGCGCCGACGTATACATAAGTACATGTAAACACTGTTGGTGCTACCCACTTATAAGAAGTTGTGCAAAACATGGCACATTGGCTCAGCTCGCTTCAACACTAGGCTATCGACCAGCTAACAATCCACAATCTGCTGTCTCAGATATAACCAACTATGTATCTTGTTACAGTGGTTCATGCAGTTAATTGAGGCCACAATGTAAATCCCAAACGTTCACACGCTAGTCCAGCGTTCATGTGGAACACTCACATTGAACTCGGCTTCATAAAAAACTTCAAAAGCATAAGTTAAGCAATTTCATACATCTCAATAATTGATAGAACATACCAAACATATACTAGTTCACAGCAAAAGACAAAGTTGTGAGAAGGTTTAAAAATCAGGAAAAAACAAGCAAGGCTTCTCTGAGCAAAGGGCCTCCCGGCAGGCTTAAATTTCCTGGAGTTCACTCTGGTTTTATCTTGTTGCCACCATCCAGGGTTAGGTCCTCTCATTCTAGAATAAGCAATTATAATTGTTTTCTTAGCTAGAATGCTGAGCTGAACCATGTAGTGTACTGACCAGGTGAAATTCTTGTGCATTCCACTAAATTTAAGCACCGCTATTTGCAGAAATAAGCAGACCACAATGCCTCTTGTCCGCGCACCTATCCAAAAAATCGCCGTGCAGCCATGCCAGCTAGTCCTCGATCCATGGATGAACTGGTCGAAAGTGCATTCCGGACTAGGATGTAGTTGTTTTTGCTCATCCCTACATTGCAATCAGGAAGTAAAACGTACGAATCAACTTCTTTTATATTGTGTTGGTCATTTTACCTAGTAAATACCAATGTAGGAATACCTGGAAGACGGGTGGTTAGACGATGGCAATGAGGGATAGCCATCTCATTTTGCGCAGTTCTACTAAACTGATGTGTGTGCTTTTGATTGCGCGGATAGAAACGATACAGAGATAGACATCCCGAAACAATATGGAGACAACCATCCCTGTTTGCGCAAATACGAAATACAGTTATTTAAACAGTGACAGATATTTGCAGTGGCGTATGATTAACAACAACATCTATTGTGTTATAATTGGCACTAGATTGACATTATGAAAGTGTCCTTAAGGAAGTAGCATCACATCACATCAACACTGCCAGTAGATTAACATGCAGAATAATAGCATTAGTATTACTGTCATGAGAGTAGCACATAGTCAATAAATGTGCAATCAAATTTGTGCAGTTCCACTAGGATGAAGCAATGTTAGTGGTTTGAGATTTAAGTGTAACTGCAAAAACACAATTCATGGGAAATAAAGCAAGATGGAAGCACTTCATAAAATGGTGGTGGCATTGCTTCAATTTATCTACGACACTAGACCATTACTTATAGTTACATTAGGTGGCATTGCTTAATGCTTCATATGATTTTACATTAACGGTACCGATATGGTCGTAGGGACAGCAGGGGCAAAAAGTGGTGAGGCATATGTGGTTGCCGAGAGAGGCGAACACTCAGGCGGGATGTCTGCATTTGTCCCATTTTTATCTCCGAGGCGACATTTTCCTATGTGAGCATAGGAAATCTAGACCTGCTCATTCTCATTTGCATTGTCCCCCAACACCCGTCACATTCTTTCCTTTTTCAACCAAGAGATAGGTCCACTTCCCCCCACCCTTCGCCATCCACCATGCTTTCTTCATCTTTTCAACCAAGAGACCGGTTGGGTAGCCAGTATCTACTACTTTCCCCCGTTTCCTCATAGAACCAATTCCTAGATTCATGCTACAGCTTTCCCACTTTCTTCCCTGTTTGAACCAACTCTTAGAGTCGACTGTATGAACTAGCTTTACCTCTAATAATAGTAAAAGTCTAGGTGGATTTGGAACAACGGACAAAAGTAGAAAAAGATCCACACGAAGCCAAGTGGGGAGCTGGGGCAGTAGAGCAAGGCATGGAGGCCGCATCTTGGCCACAATACCGCAGGGAGGAAGAAGGGGCCGGAGGCCCTCCCGAGCCGGAGCTCTCTCGGAGAGAACGACGCGACCGTCAATCGGGACGCGCAGGCAGGCGTTGGTCTCCTCCCTCGCCGCCGACGATAGTGTGAACGATGCACCTACCCCCTGCCCCGGTCGAGGTTGTCCAACCGGATTTTAGACCAGCCGTGAGCTGAGAGAGAGTGTGGCCACCTATTTCTTGCTTAGATCTGGAGAGCATGAGAGAGTGAACGAGGGGAACCCTAGTAAAGCAAGCGCTAAGGCTCCTGCTTATATACATAGTGGAGTAATTTTGTTGTACCAGCTTCAAAAAAATGCGCTCCTACCTGTACCCGCGAGTGGGTGTGTGAGAGAACTAGTGCATGCGTGCACTGCTTCTCTTCGTGAGAGTACAATATACTTTGCCCAAAGAACGTTCGCCACAAGAGTAATAGTATAAGTGTGTGACGTGTGAGCTAAAATAAAATGTGCAGGATGTCTTTTGTTTTTTAGAAGTTCTGAGGGTAGGGTGTGAAGAGCACATATGTGTGTGACGTCTACCTGCAGATAGACGGTGGGTGCGAGAGGACTCGGGAGAGTCGTGACTCGTGAGGGTGCGTGTGCGTCAGAGAGAGGGGGGCACGTATCAATGCAATGCATGTTTCCGTAAATCATTATCCGACAAACGTTCGCCACAATCCTTTTCCTGACAAACGCCATAAGAACCATTAGATCGGCATCCGATAGTGTTAGTTTTGCCATGTCATTTAACAGAACAGCCACTCCTCCTACACACAAATCTTCCACGTGAGTGTTAGAAACTACCGTATGCTCCCTCCGTTCCAAAATGCAGTGTATATAGCTTTATTGAAAATTCAAACCTCGCAAACTTTTTACCGAGTTTTTGTGTACCAAATTGCACATGTAGAATACCTTGTATATATCATTTCATTCATCTTCGAGAGGTAACTATAAAGATGGGGGAATCTACAAAGAAAGACCATCGTATCACCTGCAGCAATTTCAACCATCCTTTGGTGTGGAGGAATATCATAGGAACTCTATATGATATGATTTTTATAGGATTTTTCCTTTAGAGCCAATTGATTCATAGGAATAGATTCATATACTCCACATTTCAAAGGAAATAAATACGATATCATTTCTATTGCTCTAGAGCCACTTGGTTCACATGAATGGATTCCTATACTCCCATAATTTCAAAGGAAAATAAACATTAGCGTATATTCAATAGAAAAGTTCCTATGATATGAACCAAATTACATCTCTTTTCTAATCCCTCCTCATAGGAATTGAGATACATGTCATCTCTAGATTCAATAGAGCAGTTCCTATGATGTGAACCAAATGACATCTCTTTTCCAATCCCTAATCAAAGGAATTGAGATACTCCATGTCATCTCTTTCCCTACAACTTCCATGTATACATCTTCTATTCCTAAATAGCTAGTACAACCCACTAGTAGCTTTTTTCCAAGACATGCAACTATGGCACAAGAACTATATAGTGTGCGAATAAATTTGAAAGATGGTCGCTGGATGAAGCTAATCCGATAAACAGAGATGGCAAATCCGAGCACTACTGGCCGTTGGATATCATCAACATTCCACCAGGTTTGCCACATGTATAATTTAGAAGACTCCATGGTTGAACTTAAGAATATTCACAAACCTCAAAACACAAGCACTTTTCCTTTGTTCTAGAATCTTTCGTATCATAATTAATTTTTTTTATAAACGAATTGCCATTATTTCTTTTTTACTTTATGCTTTACAATGCACAAACCCATGAATCTTAACATTTTTTATAAAACTAATTGATTTTGAATGAGATGAACTATAAGAACTAAACGAACATCTACATCATGCATATATGACTCAAAGCTTTACATGCTATAGTGTGTATTTATTCATAATTTGGTTTCGAAATCTCATGCGTTCAATGCATGTGTACCTTACTAGTTTTGAGTAGAGTACCAAATTTCACGCGGCCCCGGGTATATCAAAATGCAGGGCCCATGCATCATTGCCTTTCGGTCGAACCTACGTCCACAATTTTTTGTACGTACTATATCTCCACTGGTCCCCGAACCCAAAATGCTGACTCGTTCCCCTAAAACCAAGCGGCCCACACATATTTAAGGTGTCGACTCGAACTTAATCCATCTCCCGTTTACTATGACGTGGCCCCGCACGCCGTAGTAGCACTCCTACAAACCCTATCGCCGCATGCATCATCGGTTTTCTTCAAGAGGACGAGGGAGAAGCCGATTTGTAGCAGAGGCGCTTTCAAAAAAATGATCTGTACTGGAGACCCATGTCCTAGGGTGCCCTAGGTAGCTGTCACATGCATCATTGATTTACTATTTTCTTTATGATCTCGCACCCTAGAGTGAAATGATGGTTGCTTCGTCCGTCCAGCTTAATGCGGGAAAGGTGGGGCTTTGTGATTTGACCCCTCATCGCTCATTTTCTACTACTGCGCCGCTACTACCGGGGTGCCTCCAATTCCAACCGCTGCTCTGAAATGTACTTTGGTGCATCGCACGTGGAACAAGACGGTGGATGAGCCACATGTCGGCCAAAGGGGTCCTGTTAAGTGTGTCGCCATTTCGTGTGCAGACTAACCCTGCTTGAGTTGCTACGCCAACACGACAGGTGCAGCCTACCACTTGGTGTTGCTCCTTGGTGAATACCGACTATATTGATCTAAAAAGATACGTACTAAACTACCCTCTCCGTCTCGTTTTTTAGGCGTCTTGGTTTATAGGGCGTGCACGTAGTTCCAGGTCATCCATTTGACTAACTAAATATGACTTACTATGTCACAAAAAGTATATCATTGGATTATTAAGCAGATGTTAAACATATACTGTTCATCACATATATAGCCAGTTAAATTCTCAACCTAGAACGACATGCATGCCATGTAAACCGATACGGAGGAAGTATTGTAGTAAAAATGAGGTGATTTTACCGAGCGATCGGCGGGGGAGCATGGCCTGTCATGCGGTCCCACATGTCATGATGTACCAAGGCGATGCGCGTTTCCCTCTTGAGGCAGAAGCAATACTACATGGTTTGAGATGATGGCAAACAAAAGTGTGAAATAATGGTTGCTTCGTCCATCTGGGAAGGTGCGGCATTGTGATTTGACGTCTCATTGCTCATTACTACTACTACTACTGGGGCGGTCCGACTGGGGTGCGTCCCCCGTGCCGTTCTGCGCCGTTATTTGGTGCTTGACACGTCGACCCGGTTGCTATATGTCCCACATGTCGGCGACAGGAAGTACAGAATTCATGAAAGCGAGCGTCCATGGAGGAGTACAAGACACGGCTTGGGTTTTTGTTGCTTCATGCGATCCATCGATACAAACCCGGACTAAAAAAGGCGAGGGCGGGTCTTTTCCCACGCGGCAGACAGGGGAGTTTGGCATAGTCTGTTTGAGGCAAGGAGGCAGGAAGGGAAAGAAGCAAATAAAGGTTGAGCGACTTAGTTTTGGGAAAATCTGATTTTACGGAGTACGTACCCACTAGGGTTTATAGGGCTCATCTAAAAAACATTCGTTTTTCTGTTTTATAAGTCTCAATTCTACTACTAGTAGTAGTACCATCACATGTTAGATTTCGAGGTGCGTTAGATCACCTGATGCAAGTAGGGTCAAGAGAATACTCACCAATGCATGTAGAAGTTCATGGAAATTTAGTGGTCATTCATGCATTCGTTCTAATTAATGCCTCGGTAAACATAACTTCTTGAGAAAAACGAGCGTACTAATTACTTGTGCAAACTAGGAGTACGAAATTAATTCGACCACTCACCGTCTACCTTGGTTGGAGAGATTTTGAAATTGAGCCATAAACTGGAAAGGAGGGAGTAGTAACTTTTGTCTCGATTACTATTTGTGGCCTTGTATAGATGAAATATGTATTTTTTTATAGTGGCCTTCTATAAGTAAATGGAGGGAGTACTAAAGGACATATATATTCCAAACAATAAGGTAATCTCTCTAACCAAGGTAGTAGAGACGAGGAGTAAACGGAGGGAGTAGTAAAATTTTCTCCTCGTCCTACGAGCCACCGCGCGCATGGGCAAGGGAGCAGGCGTAACGCGTATAGTACTACTAGTAGTAAGCAAGCTTCACCTCATCCTGCGAGCCACCGCGCCCGTGGGCGGGGGAGACGGCGTACTAAGCAAGCTTCTCCTCATTCTGCGAGTTGACGGGACACATCAAAAGTACTCCAGTGTATAGAGCCTTGACTCTAAGGTAGGCCCCACATGGTTTTCCTCTTTTTAACATAACACGTCAAGTCGCAATTTGTTTGTTCACCCGTGGTAGACGATCCTGCCTCCACCAAGTGGACAACCAGTACACGATCAAATTACCACGTGGGCTGCCTTTTCATACAGAAATGAGCTCCACCGTGTACCCGCGCGGGTGTGGCTGGGAAAGAGATGGGAGTACGTGCGTTGTGCGTGCACCTCTTCTCTTCGTGCATGTCCTCCACCTACGTGGGTGTGTGTGAGAGATACAAGCCTAGACAAATGGCTTATGAGGAATAACTACTCTTCGTAAGCCATTGTAAGAGTGGACAAAATGGTGAAGGAGGAGATAGGGGAGCGGCGGAGGTGTGCGATTCTTGGCCGGTGTTTGGCCTTGTTTAAATAGGAGATTAAATAGACGGCGGATGGGAGGAGCTCAGCCGGCATTACGTTTAATGTCGGACGTGTGTCCAGAGTGGGTTTCTCGGATTCCACACGGGCGGGTTTCATGCAGGCGTTTGAATGCGGCAAGGAGACATGTTCGGCCGGCGTGCAGTGAGTGGCACCCTAGGCTCTGACATAGGACACTGCGCCGTACTTCCACTAACGTGTGGGCTCTTTGGGTACATGGCCTGCATGTTAGTGACCCAACACAGGCAGCGCACAGCAGAGGAATCTTTGGTGGGCCAGGGCCGACAGAAGCGGACATTTCATAAACCGATGATTGTTCATTGAGTGTGACGTCAGCCTTTTCATGTAGATAAGCCCACTATGTTGATAGCCCGTTCGATACGTTGTGATTCATAAAGGCCGCTGCAAACATCAATTTTCTGCTTATCATAGATAAGATTGATTAAGACTAGTCACAGTGGGGAGTAACTTAGAGTAGTAACATGCATATGTTACTAGTCTATGTTACTACCTCCAAAGTGAGTAGTAACATATGTGTTATGTCATGCATCACTTCATTTATTAGATTATAGACTCATCTTTTCTTGATATGTCTGATGTTACATTAACTAGCTATGTTACCACATGCCTCTCTTTCTTCATTGATTACATGCCACATCATCTATTCTGCCTAGATAAATGTGATGTTACCACCTATGTTACTCCCACTGTGGGTAGTCTAATACCCGTAACAATCCATGTCCTTAACAAAGGGTGCATGCAGGCGTGCGAGTGTTACGTGCGTGCAAGGGTACGTTTCAGTGTTGCATGCATGTGTGCGTACGTGCGTGTGTTCATGAGTGCATGTGTACGTGTCAGTGTTGCACGCCTGCATGCGTGCGTGTGTTTGTTATGTGTATGTGTCAGTGTTGCACGCCTGTATGCGTGCGTGTCTTGCGTGCGTGCATGTGTACGTGCGGGGTGAGGCTACACGTCAGTCGACTGACTTTTTCATCTCTGGTCATTAGATATTCCAGCTGTTGGATACGAAATCAATGGCATGTAGTTTATCATCAAACTCCACCCCCCTGAGCGGCTGGACACCACCGGCCGAACCGCCGGCCCCCGCCACCACGCCACCCCGCCCGCCCCGAAACCACTCCCCATCGCCGGTCCGCCGCAGCACCGGCCATCCCTCTAGCCCCCCCCCCCCCCCCCCCCGCGCCGAGCTATTTCTCCGGCAATCCCCACACCACCGCCCAATCAATGCGCCCCCCACCGCCGGCGACTGCCAACTAGAGGTCTCACGACTTCGATTACCCACCAACCACTAATTTATTACCATTTATGTCCTTCATATAGGGTGGACCCTATGGTAATGTGCGCTGCTGAATGTGGACCGTTTGACTGGTCAATTGATCGTGTCATCAACAAATACTGAGTTGTATGGTGAGCCAGTGACCATATGATCTCCCTAAAATGTATTTTATTAACGTAGTGCAGACTCACACTACCATTTCTTTCTTTCATATACGGGCTGGCAGGTCGGCCCCACGGTTACGCGCCCCGATGGTGCAACACTAGTTGCGCCATCTGGAACGTTTGACTGGTCAATTGATTGTGTCATCAACAAAATACGGAGTTGTACGGGTGAGCCAATGACCGTATAATCATGACATGTATTTTTTTAACACAGTAGAGATGCAAGGGCTAATATATACGCGCAAGCACTCACCACTATAAGCGCGCACAGACTGACCCTACCCCTATGAGCACATTCGAGAGAGTGAGCCAACATATGATCTTGAGATTTTAAGAAGTCTCCATAGGTGCCTCGTAGTCGAGTGGAACGTCTCCTTCCACTGAACGCACATCGCTGGAAAATACTAAAATTAACCCAGGATAAATGCGAGCATCGGGACTTTAACCCTGGTGGGCTCGAGAAACCACTGTCCTCCTAACCATCCAACCACATGTTGGTTAGCACGACAAAATGTATGTGGTGACCGTGATGAGTTTATTCTGAAGTCCAGTGACCATATCGTGCTTTCGCTTCAAATACAATGACCGTAAGTATCATCAAAAAAATACGGAGCACGCATCAAATGCAAAGTCCGTCAGTGTCATCAAGAAAATACGGAGACGCATCGTGAGCTAGATACGGTATGATCACCACGAGAATGTATACGGTGACCATAATAAGCATATTCTGAAGTCAAGTGACCGTATAGTGCCTTAGATTGAAATACAGTGACCGTCACGTGTGAATGTGTCGTCGGCATGCATACTTTTTGAGGGCCGAGAGATAGTTTCTGTGTGTACGTGAAAGTGGTGTAGAAAGAGGGGGTGTCCGGTGGAGACAAGGAGAGATATGCCCAACTTTTCTCTTTCCCGTGACTAATATTTTGGGAGAATATATAAACATTCACAATGCAGACCAAATATTTTTGGATGCACCATGCAATTAACTTTCATGTATAACATTGTACTATTGTATATGCTTATTTTCTTAGTGGCCGATTGCGTGTGTGGTGTGGCGGGCACATCATTTCTAGTTGTGGTGGGTCAACATGAGGACTCATGGGTCAGTTCAATCCTGCGCCACATAGGTTGGACCGAGACGCGTTATACAAAGACCCATGTGGAGGACTCGGCATACAACAAGAAGCTAGCTACCAGAGTTGCGGAGGACTCTATCCCCACTGGTGATAAGCCGACTATATATGATTTGTAACCCTAGGCCCCCAGTATGTTATAGAAGCTTGGGTGCTAGTTCGTCGATAGTGTACACACACACACAATGCCTGGTATTCATGTGTACTTTGTGCACACCCCTATCACTAATATACAGTACCAGGAGTAGGCTGTTTCCTCAACTGCAAGGGCCCGAACAAGGGTAAAACTTTGCCTCGGATTACCATCCAGCCTAACAGTCAGGGATAACCTACCGAATGATATGATGGAATCATATCTGCCAACTACTAAGAGAGAGGTGTGTCTGGGGGGCAATGTGTGCGAGAGAGGCCTAAAGATAATGTGCGTGCGGGAGACACGTAGGCACATATATGTGCGTATAGAGGGCTAGTAGAGACCGTGCGTGTGTATATATGCATGTGAGAGAAATAGTGTTTTCCAACTAAGATTGGTGAAAAGAGTGGTACATAGTAGTCAGAGAGAGAGAGAGATGCATAGAGAGCATGTGCGTGAGACTCCCCGACACCCCGATAGAGATTGTGAGCATGTGTGAAAGAGAAAGGCCGATGCATATAAAGTGTGTGCACTTATGCGGTAGATAGAGAGATATATAGCGCGTTTGTGAGAACGGGCCGAGGCATAGTGCATCTACGTGTAAAAGGCGGTTCTACGCATTAAATTAAAATATAAATGGCATTATTATTTTTGGATGAGATCATGAATTTTGCAAATTGCGTATGGACGAAAATCGGTCTATCAGACACCCATACTCTATTGCATTCTAGCATGTGCATGTGTTTATTTCATATTATCGATCCATAGAGTGAGAGCGGTTTGAAACACAGGAAATGGATGCTTTTGCAATTCATATAAAACATTAATTAGTGCACTCCATGTTGTTAGCGTGAAGCACTTTATACATCTGTCACTTGTATGGATGCATTCCAAATTGCTAGCTATGAAATAGAATACATGTCGAATTCAACATAAAGGGGGTTTCGAAGATTCAAAGTCATAGGAAATGCATTCATCTATTTGAACCCGAGATAATGGCATTTGTAAATCAGATGTAAAAGGGGGCATCAACCTTTGTTGTGCGTTTGAACATGCTATATATATGCATACGCATGTCTAACTTTTTTTGCAACCAAGGAGATTATATCTAGAACCATGCATGAACTGAGGTAAGTTGCATATCTTTTAATATATACTCTTGTACAATGTATATTCAAATGTACCCCCTCCATTCCAAAATAATCGTAGCTTTAGGATTTTCAAGAGTAAAGATTTGTGAGGTTTGACAAATCCTGAAAGTTTAATTCGGGAGAACCGAAAATGTTAATGCTTCTGCACCCAAATATTGAACGAAGCGCCAAATAGGCCTCTGGTCACCCGAAACCGCGCGGGACTAATGTTTGCTGGTAGGAAATTACTGTCCTGACTCTGGCCCGTGTAGTCTATCGGCCCGATGTCCAAAGGTCTAAACCAGGGTAGGTTTGTAACTTCACCATGACACCAGTCTCAACCGCCTCCGAGAAGCATTCATATGCCGTGGGCGCCTAAACACCCATGCGCTCGGCCGAAATCTATCCCGCCCGCATTTGGGACACCTGAGATTACTGTCCTACCCCCAACCCGCAATATGTCCGAAATTTTAGATGGTGGCAAAGTTTGTAACTTTCCCCAAATTTCAAACAAGCGTGTTCCAAACCGAAACATTGTTCCCCTTAGTTCCCTGCCTCCCTCCGTTTCCCCATTCATACTCCGTGGGCGCCAAAATGCCCTCTCCACTAGCCGTGAAACCCCAGCCTCATCCATCCTCCACCCCATACCGCCTAATCCACCGCCACCCTCCTCCATAACGCCGGAGCCGGTACCCCGACGTCATCATCCAACGCAACCGCAACCGCAACGCCCTCAAGGACTTAGCAGCTAAAGCCGAGGTAGAGATGCCTCCATGACGCCGACGCTGACATGCGCCGTACTAGAACCACTCCGACCATGCCGTCATACGCCTCGCTGCTGCCGCTCCACTGTCATAACCGTCAACCGCACCGGAGCTGTTCCCACTATGCCGTCGTTCGCCGCCTCGGATCTAGTTCCGTGCCGCTGATAGACGGCCACCGCACCACACTCAACAACTTGGCCATGGGTTCGTCATAGGCTCCATCGTGCTCCACAACTTCTCGTTTCCAGCGAACCACAAGAAGATCGTTAGAAAAACAGAAGGAGGACACAGCATTGCCACCAGAAAGAGGTACTCCTCTTCCCCTATTCGTGCAAACTTTACGTCTCTGCTCACACCGTATCCATCCCACGAAAGAAACTAGTTGAGCGCTTCTTACTGCATCTTCTTCATGATACTAAATGCACAAGGTTTCCTCCCTTTACTATTTTACCTTTGCTAGAGGTCAGTAGCCCACCTGGATTTCAATTCAGCGTCAGTCGAACCGCAATTAAAAGAAGCAGCACCCGCTTAGGCGCGCAGAGCACCTAGTCCGACTGTTCGCCGGGGAAGCATCGCATCGGTGTCTATCATAGGGGTGTGGGGTGCAGGAGATGCTTGCGCCCGATCGGGAGGTCGGCAGGGCTTGAATGAATGGTCGGGGTGGTGCTAAGCACAGCGGTGTGGTGAGGCCGAGGGAAGGGCGCGGGCAGGGGACTGGGCTGGTGGTAGCTGGCGTTTTGAGGAAGATCGTCAACACTGACTGGCTGGAGGTAGATGAAGGCGATCTGCTCGTTCTTTGTACATCGGACGGTGCAGAAAAAATGGACTGAGCTATTTGTCTTTAGTCGACTGTTATTTTCATAGAATATTGTAGTAATTTAGTGTGCCATGCATGTTGTAGATCTATCATATGTCTCGCGTCATTTATTTCTCACCAACCTGCTATCTGCTACGTTTACACTGTACTATTTGTTAACACACTTCACCCATACTCACACTATTGTTTTTTATGCATGGGTATTTCAGACTCTGACGCAGTGTTGATGAATGCAGAAAAGAAAACACAGAAGTCGCTCCAGTGTAATTCGAAGATAAGCACTAAGCGTTTCAGTGCTCTAAAGGGTCCAGTGTCAGTAGTTGGAGACAGTAAATGTAGCTCTGCAGTTGATGATCTCAATTGCCACACACAACCATCCCAGGTGCTTGCTTTAACTTCGCGGTGTCAAATGTGGTTGCATGTTGCATATGGTGGCTAGCTTGTATTGTTTCCACATTGGTTAAATTGCATATGCTTACTTTACACATTATACCTTTGATAATGGCATGCCTTCCTGTTTTTGATACATACTACGTGTGTCTAATAACCATGTTCATACATCAAACTAATGCACTTTCGTATCCCTCGTCAATCACTTGTGATGAGACAGTCACCCCAGTGGGTTACTGTGAGACGCCATACTCGTTTAAAGAGTGCAGTGTCATCCTCCCCACATGATTCTCAAGAAATAGGAAGGCTAAATGAAGATAGTCAACGTAGCTCTCTAGTTGATGACCACAATTCCCCCACACCACCATCACAGGTGCTTGCTCTAACTTCGCAGTGTGATATGTGGTTGGATGTTGCATATGATGTCTAGCTTGTAGTGCTTCTAATTAGGGTAAATTGCATTTGCTTAGTTTACACATTATACATGTGAGTATGACATGCCTTCCAATTTTTGGTACACACTACATATATGTGTTTACCTTGTTCTTACATGAAACTACATCTCTTGGATATCCTGCATCAATCACTTACGATGAGTCACCTTTATTTGTTGCATATTGCATATTATTTCTAGCCTGTTGCCATGTATTGCTTCTAATTTGGTCAGATACATTTGTTAGGGCACCCTTTTAATTTGGCAGAGTGATATTGGTTTCATTTTTCATATGGTTTCTAGCTTGCATTGATTCTAACAAGTTCAAGCACCTTGTGCTTAGTTTACACTTTATACATCATACATGTCAATATGTCACGCCGTCCTATTTTTCATACATATTACATCCTCCTATCATGCGGCTGACTTACATGAAAGTAGTGTTCGTCAGTATCATGCATCAATGAGTTCTGAAGTGCAAATTTTATTCCTTTTTCTTGTTGGTTTGACTTGACAAGGCAAAATCAAGAAAGAGGAAGGAAAAGAGTAAGGAAGGCGATGATGGTGGTCCTCTGCAGCAATGTAAACGGAGCATCTGTACCGATTCTCCTTGTACTGATAGTGCATTACAAGGTCCAAGTCTCCGCTCCCCTACTCCACCATCCAAGGTGCTTGCTCTAACTTGGCAGTGTGATATCTGGTTGCATGTTGCATATGGTGTCTAGCTTGTATTGCTCCTAATTAGTGTAAACTGCATCTGCATAGCTTACACATGATACGTGTGAATATGACACGCTTTCCTGTTTTTGGTACATACAATATCTGTCTATCACACCATGTTCTTACATGAAACTATTCTTCTTGTGTATCCTGCATTAGTCACTTATGATGGGACACCTTTAAGTTGGCAGTGTGATATTGGTTTGCGTCTTGAATATGATTTCTAGCATGTATTGCTTCTAGTTTGATGAACGCCGCCTATGAAGAGACAATTTTAACTTGGTAGAGTGATATTGATTGCACCTTTCATATGGTGTCTAGTTTATAGTGCTTCTAATTTGTTGAGGTGCCTCTGCTCAGTTACCACAGCATAGGTGTGAATATATCAAGCCGTCCATTTTTTCATACATATTCCATCCTCGTATCATGACTTTGCCTTTCATCAAAGTAGTGTTCCTTAGTATCATGCATGAATGAGTTCTGAAGAGCGAATTATATTCCTTTTTCTTGTCGGTTTGACCTCACAATGCAAAATCAATAAAGCTGAAGGAAATTGGCAAGGCATTGGATGATGGTGGTCCTTCCGAACAACTGAAACAGCGGTTCTCTACAGATTCTACTCCACCATACTCCCAACAAGATTCGCAAGACAACGCAAGGCTAGACAGTCAACGTAGCTATGTAGATGATGAGCACATCTCCCCTACTCCACCATCACAGGTGCTTGCTCTAACTTGGCACTATTATATGTGGTTTCATGTTGCGTATGATGTCTAGCTTGTACTCTTGCTTCTAACTTTGTTGAATTGCATCTGCTTACTTTACACATAGTGCCTGTGAATATGACATATGTTCCTGTTTCTAGAACATATTATATCTGATCAGACGATGTTCTTACATCAGACTACTGTTCTTGCATATCCCGCATCAGTCACTTATGATAAGGCACCTTTAAGTCGCCACTGTGATATTGGTTGTGTCTTGCATATGATTTCTAGCATGTACTGCTTCTAATTTGTTGAAACGCCATACAGTTTGAACTTGGCAGAGTGATATTGGTTGCATCTTTCATATGGTGTCTACCTTGCAGTGCTTCTAATTTGTTGAAATGCCTTCTGCTTAGTTACCACATCATAGGTGTGAATATGTCACACCATCCTGTTTTCATACATATTCCATCCTCGCATCATGTGTTTGCCTTTCATCCAAGTAGTGTTTGTCAGTATCATGCATGAATGAGTTCTGAAGAGCGGATTTTATTCCTTTTTCTTATCGGTTTGACTTCACAATGCAAAATCATTATAGCTGAAGGAAATTAGTCCGACAGTGGATGATGGTGGTCCTTTGGAGCAACTCAAACAGGGGGTCTCTACAGATTCTACTCCGTCGTCCTCCCAATAAGATTCGCAAGACAACACAAGGCTGGACAGTCAACGTAGATGTGTAGATGATGAGCAGATCTCCCCTACCCCACCATCACAGGTGCTTTCTCTAACTTGGCACTATTATATGTGGTTGCATGTTGCGTATGATGTCTAGCTTGCATTGCTTTTAACTTTGTTGAATTGCATCTGCTTACATTACACATAATGCATGTGAATATGACACGTGTTCCTGTTGCTAGATCATACGTGTACGTGATGAGCACATCTCCCCTACTCCACCATCACAGGTGCTTGCTCGAACTTGGAACTGTTATATGTGGTTGCGTTTTTCGTATGATGTCTAGTTTGTATTGCTTCTGGTTATGTTGAATTGCATCTGCGTAGCTTACAACTTATACCTGCAACGATCACTTACCCATAAGACACATTTAACTTGGGAATGTGATGTAGGTTGCATCTTGCATTGTCTTCTAGCTTGTACTGCTTCTAATTTCTGGAAATGGCACTTACGACGAGACACTTTTTACCTGATAGAGTGATATTGGTTGCATGTTCATACGGTGCCTAGCTTTCATTTCTTCTAATTTTGTTGAAATACCTTCCGGTTACTGTTTTTCATACATATTCCATCCTCCTATATATTGTATGTGTGAATATGAAACACTGCTTTTTTGTATATATTCCATACTCCTATCCTGCGCTTGCCTTACATCAAAGTAGTATTTGTCTGTATCATGCATCAACCAGTTATGCAGACCTAATTTTATTCATCTTCTTGTGGTTTTGACTTCATAAGGCAATATCAGAAAATAGGAAGGAAAAGAGTAAGTTAGGGGATGTTGGTAGTCCTCCGCACCGACGCAAACAGAGACTCTCTAGATTTGCCACTGCTACTGCTAATGAAGTTGAAGTCCCAAGTCTACATGATGAGTTCATCTCCCATACTCCACCATCGCAGGTGCTTGCTCTAAGTTGACAGTGTGATAATTGGTTTCATGTTGCATATGATGTCTAGCCTGTATTTCTTCTATTTTGATTAAATTGCACCTGCTGAGTTTATACGTTATATATGTGCATATGACATGGCGTTCTATGTCTAGAATACACTGCATCTATCTATCATACCATGTTCTTACATCAAAGTACTGTTGTTGTGTATCCCGCATCAGTCACTCACGATTGGACGCTTTTAACATGGCAGTTTGATAGTGGTTGCATCTTGCATTGATTTCTACATTGTACTGCTTCTAATTTTTCGAATTGCCACTTATGACAAGACACTTTTAACTTGGCAGAGTAATATTGGTTGCATCTTTCATATGGTGTCTAGCTTGCATTACTTCTATTTTCTTGAAAATCCTTCTGCTTAGTTTACACATCGTAGCTGTGAATATGTCATGATGTCCTGTTTTTCTTACATATTCCATCCTCATATGGTTGTCCTACATCAAAGTATTTCTTGTCTGTATCATGCATCAGTGAGTTCTGACGAGCGATTTTATTGTTTTGTGTTGTGGGTATGGCTTGACATGGCAAAGTCAAAAAAGAGCAAGGAAAATAATATAGTAGGGAGTGGTGTTACTCGTGGGGAGAAACGGAAAAGGATCTGCCGTCCAGATTCTGCTGGTACTTATAGTGCAGTAGAAGGTCCAAGTCCACCAGCTAAATCTACAAACATAGTATCACCTGCTCCACTAGCTGCAGCATCCGCTTCAACTTTACCAGCATCTCAACAAGTTATCGTTCGCTTGCTCCGGAACTAGACAGTTCCCAAGCTTCCTTCACACCTAACACTACTTCTGAAAGCACTGCTGACACAACAGGACTTGGCAAGATCAGATGAACCTCATGAGCATCAACACCAAGATGGTACCTAACCGAGTTAAGTTGCAGTTGCATGCTCCTTTATATGTACTCTCACAGTTTGATGTACACTAACACTTTCCATATTCGTTGTTGAACTAGCACCACGGCGCAAGCGAAAACAGACATCAGGGATAATGCTTGACAGATTAACAAAATATAAAGGAGGAAGAATGGAGATCCATTTTGAGCCAAGTTTAAAAAGGCCACGTGATGCTATAGAGTCAGCCAAGTTAGTTTCAGAGGCAGCCGTTGCCGTTAGGTGTCATGCAGATATCCTGCCAACGTGGATCCAGTACAGGAATGAGAAAGACAGTACCCAGTTTAACACCTTCCTTGACCATTTATCTGTAAGTAATGTTATTCAACGCAATTAGTAATATTGTCTTGCTCTGTCCCATACTTTCTAGCTTCCTACTAATAAGACTCACATTCTTTTTTCAACAGATGAGGTTCAAGTTGGATCCAAAAGATGATGCAACTAAACAAGCATGCACTCATGTTTTTCAGTCTGCTCTGCGACAGTATCGGTACCACCTTAGAAAATCTCACTTTGAAGGCACGGCTAACAATGAAATTGCTCAAACATCTCCAGTGGAATATATTACAGATGAAGACTGGACAACCCTCTTTAAACACTGGTCTGATCCAAAGTATCAGGTAGGCTATATGTATTTGATCAGACCACATATTGAACTTGTATTTATGTATGTGCCTTACAAGTGTATCTTCTTCTAGGCTAAGTATTTGAAGAACAAGACCAACCGTTATAAAGTGAAATTCCAACAGACAACAGGATCTCGTAGCTATATTGCACACATCGAGGCTCTTGTAAATAGCTGCTACTTCCTTCTTCTTTCTATGTCATATTATCGTATCTATATTGAGTTGTTCCAAATACAGAGGAAAGCCTGTGCGGACCAGAAAGAACCTGAACCTAATGCAGTGCAAATCTTCAAGGATTGCCACACCAGCAAGATGAAGGGCATGAGCACACCAGTTCAAGCCGTTGTTGTAAGTCCTTACTCCTCCTGCCTTTGAACTGATTGGTACTGTGATGTGTTCATTTAACTACTTGGTTTGCAGCCAAAGTCAGTTACTCTATTCGATTTTATACACAGTTGTCTTAACGTATCATTTCACCTTACATGGTTTAAAAGAGATGAAGGATATTCCTTTGGTGTTGATCTGTAATCTAGTTGTTATGTTCACGTGCGCACACAATGATAAAATAGCCTGTTTGTTTTATATCTGTTTGCCCATGATATGAATGATGTCATACTATGTTCATCCTACTTTAAACCATGTCTGTTTATCCTTAGATGTCAATGAATGTGAGGAAATAGACAAATAAGTAGGCATGCTACATGGACATATGTTCTGAAAGTGATTTTATTATGTAGTTGGCACTACAATACATGCTAATGTATTACAGTAGTTCACCATAATAAGTTATGTATAAACATGTAACCTACTTTATTTGTTTTTGTCTCATTAGTAACTTATCTGGTACACTAATCTACAAGTTCAAACTTTCAGGAAGCTATGGAACAAATGATTGAACAACCACAACCACCTGAAGGTGAGGAGGCTACCATAGACACAATGTCACCTCTTGCTGCAGTGCGTCAGTATCTATCCACTAACGGTGCAAAAAGCACCTTCCTGTGTAATTCTAGGTTGGTTGTCAAGGTAACCTCGTCCAAATTGCCTACTGAACAAAATCTTCCTGCTAGACAGAGTGATATATCTATGCACCAGACACAAGTCCAATCCCTAATGGACGTCGTTTTGGAAACAAGAAAAGTGGTTGACAAATGTCATCAAGATATGAATGGTTTTGAAACCAGGCTATCAGACATTCGCTTCATTGTTCAAGAGCAATGGCAGAAAAAGGTGAAGATCGTGCTGCTCCATCAGATTCTATAGCCTGAAACATTAGCACTCAAGTCAAATGATCTATGCTTCTATACATTTGATGGTGCTTTTATCTGCAAGCACTGTTAACTTTATGCCAACAGTCCTTTTGTTGTATGGTTGGAATTGATTTTGTTGTGATACATCATTTATGATGCTGCCAAAGGCTGCAGTAATTACGGCGCTATTTTTGTATAGTGTAGGTTTATCTTAGTAATGTATTCGGCCGAAAGCTTCGTAGGAGCCCAACATGCCAACATTCGTCGGGCCCATTCCAATTGGGCTAAAAACGATTATGGGCCGAAATTTGCAAGTAGCCCACTAAAAATATCTGAGCCTAAATCAGCATAAGCTTTCATAATTTTCTGGTAGGCCTGTGCCCATAGTGGGCCTTTAACAGGCCTAAACATAATTGGGCTCTCAGTAACAATAGGCCATTTACAGGTGTAAATATCTCGAGCCCATAAAAAACATGGGCCTTTAATAGACCGAAAGTGAGATTGGGCCCTGATTGTGCCAAATAACCCACTGGTCTTAGCAGGCCGAAATGGTGGCCCATTTATGATGCGGATCTATAACGCCCCAGATATAACTTTCCCAATTTGTACTCCAACTCTTGCCGTTTCCGGCGTTAAGTTATCTTTATTTCTTGGGTTCGGGTCTTTGTCTCCGTGTGTTGTTTTCGTTTTCATGCATCTCATATCATGTCATCATGTGCATTGCATTTGCATACGTGTTCATCTCATGCATTCGAGCATGTTCCCCGTTGTCCGTTTTGCATTCCGGCGCTTCGTTCTCCTCCGGTGGTCATTTCTAGCTTTCTTTCGTGTGTGGGGATTAAACATTTCTGGATTGGACCGAGACTTGCCATGCGGCCTTGGTTTACTACCGGTAGACCGCCTGTCAAGTTTCGTATCATTTGGACTTCGTTCGATACCCCAATGGTTAACCGAGGGACCGAAAAGGCCTCGTGCGTGTTGCAGCCCAACACCCCTCCAATTTGGCCCAAAACCCACCAAACTTTGCTCCATGTCCTAGAGCGTTCGATCACGATCGCGTGGCCGAAAACCGCACCTCATTTGGACTCTCCTAGCTCCACTTATGCCTATAAATAGGTCCCCCGAATTTCGTATCTCTCCTCCCCCTCGAAACCCTAGTTCAAAAAAAAACTCCAGATCCGCCGCCGACGGACGTGTCCGGAGCGGACTGGACAATGTCTGCCGCCGCCCGCAGCCACTCGTGGGGCGCCACGTGTCCCCGCCGCCACCTACCTCCGCCGCCGGGCCCGAGGCCCATTGCCGGCCCCCGACGCCGCCTCGCCGGGCCGAGGACACGTCCGACGCCGCCGCCCTCTTCCCCGCGTCCAGCCGCCGCCCCCGCCGCCGTGCTCCACCGGCGCCACCGCGGAAGACCCTGCCGCCGTCAACTCCGCCTTGCCGCTGCTCCGTCCTCGCCGCCGACCGGAGCTCACCGGCCGCGCTCCGCCCCGAGCGTCGCCGTCCTCCCCGCCGCGCCTCGGATCCGGCCGCCCCCCTCGCCTCTTCGGCTTCTTCCTCTACTCCGGCCAGTTTTCCGGCGAAGGTCCGGCGTGCATCGATTCCCGTGCCCGATCTAGATCTAGATCTGGAAATTGGACGGTTGACTTTTCCCTCCTAACCCTACTTTTTCGAGCATAGTTTGACCTGCCATATCTTTGCATCCGTATCTCCGTTTTGGACATATAGTACATCAAAATGTTCGTCTCGACGTGTACATCATTTCATTCCATTGCATCATTTTCATTTGAGTTCATCTTGATGCCCGAAATGCTGCTAGAAGGTGGCTTCGTGAGATAATTGTCAGATCTGCTAGTTCATCTTAGACTTTTGTCATTTTTGCCATGATTATTGTGTGCATGCTATGCCTGTGAGTCCTTCATATGATTTGTTAAGCATTTTGTCTTCTTTCCAGAGGTGCAACCCATGCATTTTTAGGATGTGTGTGGTGACTTGTGCAAGCTTGCAAAGTGAGGCACTTGGTAGATCTGTTTTCAGGGACTTAGTTGTTTTCACTAAGTCTGGGATTATTTAGTTCTTGATGCCATATGTTCAGCTTGTTTCCTAGTGATCCGTGCCTCTTTTGAGGATGATCAGTAAGGGAGTTTTGTTATTCATTTTATGTTCTATGTATCCATGTCTTTGTTTGCACATGTGGAGTACTCTAGCTCGAGTCAATCAAGCTCTACTTTTGCTTCGTGGTAAATCTAGGCAGATCGTCAACTTGTTTGCGATTTTGCCGATGCTATTGTTATTGATCCGTGCATGCTATGCCATTGTTCTTGCCATGACTAGCTAGAATTTTGTGCCTTCTTTATGGATATATGCTTGCCTTGCCATGACTTGCACCGTAGCGAGTGCATCGAGCTCGTTTACATGCCTTTGTGACTTATATTTCAGCATGTCTCAGTTTTCACTAAGTCTGAAAACTGATTGTGCGTGAGCTATGTTCGTGTGCTTGTTAGTATATTTTGTGATCCCTTTTGGCCCTAGGTCACTTTGGGACTTTTGATTAGCTTGTTGAGTAGCTCCACGTCGTGTTCTTACTTGTCATAATCAGGTCATGTATCATGTTGTTTTGCTGCTCCAAAGAGAGCTTCGTGATCTGAAATTCCAGACTAGTGTTAATTTCACTAAGTCTGAAATCTGTTTTGCATTTGCGTTTTTGCCATGCTTGTTTGAACCTCATAATGGATGGATTTGGCCATGGATCAGTGCTAGTGTTTTGTTAAGCATCTTGTGGGCATCCCTGCCATGTATTTTGTTGTCATGTTTGGTGGCTGTAGCATGTTCATTTCGTTGCATTTAGATGCCTACTTGCTGTAAATCGCAGACCGGTGTCATATCTTAAAACGCTTGCCATTTCCAAACCGTAACTCCGATTCCAATGATCTTTATATCGTTTTCAAGCGATTTCATCCCCTCTATCCAGTGGCACACTTGGTTATACAATTTGAGGCTAGGTTCATGCATTTCCTGTCACGTCTTGCATTTTGCATCCCGCATCGCATCCCGCATAGCATATCATCTTTGCATCTTATGGTTTGAGTTTGCACGTGGTTGATTGTATCCTTGTTGCTTGTTTGTGTTGTTTGGGTAGAGCTGGGAGACGAGTTCGCTAACAAGGAGCCCGTTGAGTTTGCTTTTGAGGATCCAGTCAACTCTGACAACTGTGCAGGCAAGATGATCATACCCTCGAAATCACTACTATCTTTGCTATGCTAGTTTGCTCGCTATTTTGCTATGCCAATGCTATGATGCCTACCACTTGCTTGTCAGCCTCCCAATTGCCATGTTGAACCTCTAACCCACCATTGTCCTAGCAAACCGTTGATTGGCTATGTTACCGCTTTGCTCAGCCCCTTCTTATAGCGTTGTTAGTTGTAGGTGAAGATTGGAGCCGTTCCTTGTTGGAACATTTATTTACTTGTTGGGATATCATTATATTGCTATGTTATCTTAATGCATCTATATACTTGGTAAAGGGTGGAACGCTCGGCCTCTCGCCTAATGTTTTGTTCCACTCTTGTCGCCCTAGTTTCCGTCATATCGGTGTTATGTTCCCGGATTGTTGCGTCCCTTACGCGGTTGGGTTATAATGGGAACCCCTTGATAGTTCGCCTTGATTAAAGCTTTTCCAGCAATGCCCAACATTGGTTTTACCATTTTCCACCTAGCCTCTTTTTCCCTTGGGTTTCCGGAGCCCGAGGGTCATCTTATTTTAACCCCCCCCCCCGGGCCAATGCTCCTCTGAGTGTTGGTCCGACCGAGTAGACTGCGGGGCCACCTCGGGGCAACTTGAGGGTTGGTTTTACTCATAGGATGTCTCATCTGAGTGTGCCTTGAGAACGAGATATGTGCAGCTCCTATCGGGATTTGTCGGCACATTCGGGCGGTGTTGTTGGACTTGTTTTAACCTGTCGAATCGTCTTGTTGTACCGAGATACCGAGTCTGATCAGTGTGTCTTGGGTGGAGGTATATTCCTTCGTTGACCATGAGAGCTTGTTATGGGCTAAGTTGGGACCCCCTGCAGGGATTGATCTTTCGAAAGTCATGCTCGCGGTTATGGGCAGATGGGAATTTGTTAATGTCCGGTTGTAGATAAGTTGAACCTTAATTAATTAAAATGAATCAACCGAGTGTGTTACCGTGATGGCCTCTTCTCGGCGGAGTCCGGGAAGCGGACACGGTGTTGGAGTTATGTTTGCGCAGGTTGCTCTCTAGTTTCTCGCTCGCGCCTTGCTCTCTCTTCTCGCTCTCTTTTGTGAATAAGTTAGCCACCATATATGCTAGTCGCTTGCTGCAGCTCCACTTACATTTACCCCCATCCTACCTATTAAGCTTAAATAGTCTTGGTCGCGAGAGTGCGAGATTGTTGGGTCCCTGTAGCTCACAGATTACTATTACACCAGATGCAGGGACAGATGATACAGCTCCAGATGGCGCGCTTGAGCTCAAGTGGGAGTACGACGAGGATTCTCAGCATTACTATGTGTCTTTTCCTGATGATCAGTAGTGGTGCCCAGTTGGGGTGATCG
Organism: Triticum monococcum; assembly: GCA_034509565.1. Lineage (NCBI taxonomy): Eukaryota > Viridiplantae > Streptophyta > Magnoliopsida > Poales > Poaceae > Triticum > Triticum monococcum. Next base: position 207,632,221 of record CM067847.1, on the reverse strand, counting down.
GGACCTATGTCGCTTGTTGGGTTGTCTTTTATTTTGGCGCCGTAGTCGGGCCATGAGTGTTTGGATGATGCATGTTATTTATGTACTTTGATGTGACGTGGCGAGTGTAAGCCAACTATTGTATCTCCCCTTTTATTATATATATTACATGGTATGTTGTGATGATTGCCTAACTTGCGACATTGCTTTCAATGCGGTTATGCCTCTAAGTCGTGCCTCGACACGTGGGAGATATAGCCGCATCGAGGGCGTTACAAGTTGGTAATCAGAGCCTTCCCCGACCTTAGGAGCCGCCACTGATTGATCATTTTTAGCAGCCGAGTTGTGTCTAGAAAAATGTTTTGAGTCATTTAGGAATTATATATCGGAGAGCTTAGGAATTATTTTTTACTTCCCAATCTCCTCATCGCTCTGGTAAGGCATCCTGACGTAGAGTTTTGACTCTTCTCTTCTCAAATTTCACAAAAAAAATTTAGGATCAAGCGAGTATCTTGGATTTGTTCCGATGGCTTATGATGAGAACACTGTCTTGGTGCCTCCTGTCAGGGGTTTAGTGGAAGTGTCCCGGGGAGTTGAGCTCTGAGGTGTTGTCATCATAATTTTATCGTTGCAATTCTGGAATACTTGAGATATGTTCGCCGACATCGAAAATCTCTTTTATGAAGTTCGTTGGTGAGATAACCTCGACGCCACCCAGTACTGTGGCGGGAGTTCGGGAGTATCGCCATAACTTGTATAACGGATGCTTTTCGAAGGTTGAGGTAGATGGTTTCCAAAGGTTTCTTGGTTATGTGTTGAAGGATGGATATAGCTGGATGTAGGTATTGCTAGTTTGGGTGAGATATTATGCTTCCCCTGTATCCCCAACACCTGATTGCATAACCGGAAAGTTTCGGGAGTTTCATAGGTGGGAATTCAAGTAGCTCTTAGGATATCTTTTCCGACAGATGTATGATATGAAATTGGGGTTCGACGTCTAGTGGCTCGCCTATTCACGGTTGATTTTACAGTGGTCTTGTTGTGTCTTAAAGAGTCCTTGGCTATGCTGACTCGGGGACGCTTCGTATGTCATGTGCACTGCCTTGTACATGATGGTGCTGTACGATCGAGCCCGTGTAGGTCCCACCACGAAAACTTCGGACGAAATCTCTATCATATGTTTGTTCCAGCTTATTCCGCAAGCCAATCCTTTGTTTTATTTTGAGTTGCTTAGAAGTCATATGTTGATTCCATGCCTTGTTGATTACCACTTCTACCTAATTCTACGTGGCTTCGCAATTTAGGGATATGTGACCACTTCAAGAGAAGTGCATTCGTTCATTTTGTTCGGAGTTGAAAACTTTATGTTGCAATTTTCATTCCGTTGGATTCAGCTTCAATATTTTTCTATCTATGTGCTAATGGTGGTGAACCTCTTCAGGATGGCTCCTCCAACGCGCACGACTCCGAATCCTGATCCGCCACCACCTCCACCTCCTCCGGAGGCTTGGCAAGCTGTGATGGCCGCAACCAATGCAAACACACAGTTGATCATGCAAATCCTCTAAGAGCGCAATCAAGGCAGTCAAGGGAATCAAGGCAACAATCAGAACCATTTTCCTACACTGAACCAGTTCCTTGCTAATGGTCCAAAGACATTCAGCAATTGTGTTGAGGCATCCAATGCTGACGATTGGCTAGTGGATCTGGGCAAGCATTTTGAATGCAGCAATGTCAGGCCTGAAGATTTCGTCAAGTTCGCTTCTTTCCAGCTCAAAGATCAGGGTGCAGAGTGGTTCCAGCAGTACAAGGATGCCAAAGGTGGACGTTTGATCACTTGGGATGATTTCCGTCGAGATTTCCGAGCTCATCACATCCCTCAGAGTGTGACTGAAAGCAAACGTGAGTAATTCCGCAATCTGAAGCAAGGCTCTTTGTCTGTCTATGACTACAACAAGTTGTTCCAGAAGCTCGCCCGCTTTGCCAAGCAGGACGTACCTGATGAGAAGAGCATGATATACCAGTTCAGGGGTGGTCTCAGAGAAGAAATTCAGCTCGCTCTTGTCCTCTTTGAGCCGTTGAGGTACGATGAGTTCTACAACATGGCACTAAAGCAAGAGACTACTCAGTTGAGGTGTGATGCTTCCAGGAAGCGAGTCAGAGACACTACGCCTTCTTCCTCTACCCAAGTGGCCAAGCAGCAGAAGTATTGGCTTCCTCCTCCTCCGTTCCATCAGCCGTATCAGCAGAAGAGCAAAGGTGGCAGTGGTTCTTCCCACCCACCCAACCCTGGTTTTCAGAACAAGACTTTGTCTCAAGCTCCAAGATCAAGTGCTCCGTACCACCGTCCGCTTTCAGAGGTCACGTGCAACAAGTGCCAACAGAAGGGTCACTACGCCAACAAGTGTTTCAACCAGAGGCATCTTCCTCCTCCTCCTCCCGTGAGATCGGCAAGTATAGCAGTGGTCAAGCATAACCCCAAGTCCGCCAAGGTCAACTTGATGAACGCAGCTCAGGCAGAGGATTTGTCAGATGTCATCATGGGTAACCTTCCTGTTAACGATGTTCCCGCAAAAGTACTTTTTGATACTGGTGCATCGCATTCTTTCTTGTCATCCCGTTTGCATCGAAGCACAATGTTGATACTGAGATTATGCCCAAAGCCATGCAAGTTGTTTCTCCCGGCAAGCTTTTGACTTCAAGTTTGGTTGCTCCCGATATCTCTATCACGTTGGGCGATTACAAGTTTCTCTCTTCTCTGGTGGTTCTTGGTAATTCGGATATCGATCTTATTCTCGGGATGGACTGGCTCTCTAAGCACAAGGCTCAGCTCGATTGTGCAGCCAGGCAGATTCAACTGACTCATTTGTCTGAGGATGTAATTGTCTTTGCCGCTCGGGATGATACAATCTGGTTGTTTTCTCTCAATGAGAAGGGTGAATTGGATGCTATTTCGCAGATCCCAGTCATTTGTGAGTATCAAGACGTCTTCCCAGAAGAGCTCCCAAGAATGCCTCCGCACCAGCCCGTTGAATTTGTTATTGATCTTGAGCCCGGTACGGAACCTGTGTGCAAGCGTCCTTACAAGCTCAGACCTGAAGAGTTGAAGGAGCTGAAGAAACAACTCGATATTCAAGAAAGAATGGGTCTCATTCGGCCTAGTTCTTCTCCGTGGGGTTGTGGTGTTCTTTTTGTGAAGAAGAAGGATGGAACGGACCGACTTTGTGTTGATTATCGTCCATTGAACAAGAAGACCATCAAGAACAAATACCCACTCCCCAACATCAATGAGCTGTTCGAACAACTCAAGGGTGCCCAAGTATTCTCCAAGCTTGATCTCCGTATGGGTTATCATCAGATTCGAATCCGTGAGCAAGATATTCCCAAGACGTCTTTCAGGACAAGCTATGGGTCATATGAATACACTGTCATGTCTTTTGGCCTCGCCAACGCTCCTCCGACGTTCTCTCGCATGATGAACTTCATCTTCAACCCCTACACCAATGACTTCGTTTTGGTCTATCTCGACGACATTCTGGTTTTCTCCAAGAACAAGGAAGATCATGCCAAGCACTTGCGTTTGGGTTCTTGACAAGCTCAGGGAACATCAGTTCTACGCCAAGTTCTCCAAGTGTGAATTTTGGCTCGATGAGGTTCTTTATCTTGGCCATATCATCTCTGCCAAGGGCATTGCCGTGAATCCTGAGGTGTCTGCAATTGTTAATTGGAACCTCCTCAGAACGTGAAGCAACTCCGTAGCTTCCTCGGTCTCGCAAGCTACTGCCGAAGATTCGTTGAAAACTTTTCTAAGATCGCGAAGCCTCTCTCAAGTCTTCTTTAGAAGCACGTCAAGTATGTTTGATCTCTGGAGTGTGATATTGCTTTCAACACTTGAAAGAGAAATTGATCACTGCTCCAGTTCTGACTCCGCCTGATGAGTCCAAGCCGTATGAGGTCTTTTGTGATGCCTCTCTCCAAGGTCTCGGTGCTGTACTGATGCAAGAGAAGAAAGCTGTGGCTTATACCTCTCGCCAGTTGAAGCCCAATGAGAAAAACTACCCCACTCATGATCTCGAGTTGGCGGCAGTTGTGCATGCTCTTTTGACTTGGAGACATCTTCTATTGGGAAGAAAAGTAGATATTTTCACTGATCACAAGAGTCTCAAGTACATCTTCACCCAGCCTAATCTCAACCTCAGGCAAACTCGATGGGTCGAAATGATTCAAGAGTATAATCCTAGTATCGAGTATACTCCAGGCAAGGCCAATGTGATTGCTGACGCTTTGAGCAGGAAAGCATATTGCAACAGTCTGATTCTGAAGCCTTATCAACCCGAGCTTTGTGAAGCTTTCCGCAAACTTAATCTGCAAGTTGTTCCTCAAGGTTTCCTCACCAACCTTCAAGTCTTTTCTACCCTAGAAGACCAGATTCACCAAGCCCAGCTTCTTGATGCTATGGTGAAAAAGGTGAAGATTGGGATTGCCAAGAGTCAGTCCAAGTACAAGTGCTACCGCCTTGATGACAAGGACACTCTCTTCTTCGAGGATCGAATTGTTGTACCCAAAGATGACCTCCGTAATGTGATCATGAACGAGGCTCACAACTCTCTCCTCTCCATCCACCCTGGGAGCACGAAGATGTATCAGGATCTGAAGCAAACTTATTGGTGGACTCGAATGAAGCGCGAGTTCGCTAAATTTGTGAATGAATGTGATGTCTGCAGAAGAGTGAAGGCAGAACACCAAAGGCCAGCAGGTCTCCTCCAACCTCTTGCCATTCCAGAATGGAAGTTTGACCACATTGAGATGGACTTCGTGACTGGGTTTCCAAAGTCCCAGCGTGGCAATGATGCTATATTCGTTGTCATCGACAAGCTCACCAAAGTGGCTCATTTTCTGCCTATCAAAGAGTCAATCACTGCAGCTCAATTGGCGGAACTCTATACCTCTCGAATTGTCTCTCTGCACGGTATTCCTCAAGTGATATCTTCAGACCGTGGCAGCATCTTTAGCTCCAAGTTTTGGGATTCTTTTCAAAAGGCCATGGGCACCAACATCCGCTTCAGCACTGCTTTCCATCCTCAAACAAGCGGTCAAGTCGAGCGTGTCAACCAGATTCTTGAAGATATGCTCAGGGCTTGTGTGATCTCCTTTGGCATGAAGTGGGAGGATTGTCTTCCTTATGCTGAATTCTCATACAACAACAGTTTTCAAGAAAGTTTGGGCAAGGCCCCATTTGAAATTCTGTATGGTAGGAAATGCCGTACCCCTCTCAACTGGTCTGAAACCGGTGAACGTCAGCTGCTGGGTAATGACCTAATCACAGAGGCAGAAGAAATGTGCAAGGTCGTTCGTGATAACCTCAAAGCAGCCCAATCCCGCCAGAAGAGCTACTATGATAGTAAGCACCGTGATTAGGCTTTCGAGATCGGAGATCATGTTTACCTCCGCGTCTCTCCTATGAAAGGGACTCGTCGCTTCGGTATCAAAGGGAAGCTTGCCCCCAGATACGTGGGACCTTTCAAGATTGTCAGCAAGAGAGGCGACCTCGCCTATCAACTCGAGCTTCCGTCAAACTTTGCAAATGTTCATGATGTCTTCCATGTCTCTCAGCTCCGAAAGTGCTTCAAGACGCCTGAACGCACCGTCAACTTCGAGGACATTGAGCTCCAAGAAGATCTCTCCTATCGTGAGCACCCAGTTGCAATCCTTGAAGAGACTGAACGAAAGACTCGCAACAAGTCAACCAAATTTCTCAAAGTCAAGTGGTCACACCATTCCGACCGTGAAGCTACCTGCGAACGCGAGGATCACCTCCGTTCTGAGTACCCGGAGTTCTTTAAGTCCTAGATCTCGGGACGAGATCTTTTCGTAGTGGTGGAGTGTTGTAATGCCCCAGATATAACTTTCCCAATTTGTACTCCAACTCTTGCTGTTTCCAGCGTTAAGTTATATTTATTTCTCGGGTTCGGGTCTTTTTCTCCATGTGTTGTTTTCGTTTTCATGCATCTCATATCATGCCATCATGTGCATTGCATTTGCATACGTGTTCATCTCATGCATTCGAGCATTTTCCCCGTTGTCCGTTTTGCATTCCGGCGCTTCGTTCTCCTCCGGTGGTCATTTCTAGCTTTGTTTTGTGTGTGGGGATTAAAAATTTCCAGATTGGACCGAGACTTGCCATGCGGCCTTGGTTTACTACCGGTAGACCGCCTGTCAAGTTTCGTATCATTTGGACTTCGTTCGATACTCCAACGGTTAACCGAGGGACCAAAAAGGCCTTGTGTGTGTTGCAGCCCAACACCCCTCCAATTTGGCCCAAAACCCACCAAACTTTGCTCCATGTCCTAGAGCGTTCGATCACGATCGCGTGGCCGAAAACAGCACCTCATTTGGACTCTCCTAGCTCCACTTATGCCTATAAATAGGTCCCCCGAATTTCATATCTCTCCTCCCCCTCGAAACCCTAGTTAAAAAAAAACTCCAGATCCGCCGCCGAAGGACGTGTCCGGAGCGGACCGGACAACGTCCGCCGCCGCCCGCAGCCACTCGCGGGGCGCCAAGTGTCCCCGCCGCCACCTACCTCCGCCGCCGGGCCCGAGGCCCATTGCCGGCCCCCGACACCGCCTCGCCGGGCTGAGGAGACGCCCGACGCCGCTGCCCTCTTCCCCGCGTCCGGCCGCCGCCCCCGCCGCCGTGCTCCACCGGCGCCACCGCGGAAGACCCCGCTACCGTCAACTCCGCCTCGCTGCCGCGCCGACCGGAGCTCGCCGGCCCCGCTCCGCCCCGAGCGCCGCCGTCCTCCCCGCCGCGCCTTGGATCCGGCCGCCCCCCTCGCCTCTCCGGCTTCTTCCTCTACAACGGCCAGTTTTCCGGCGAAGGTCCGGCATGCATCGGTTCCCGTGCCCGATCTGGATCTAAATCTGGAAATTGGACGGTTGACTTTTCCCTCCTAACCCTAGTTTTTCGAGCATACTTTGACCTGCCATATCTTTGCATCCGTAGCTCCGTTTTGGACATATAGTATGTCAAAATGTTCGCCTCGACGTGTACATCATTTCATTCCATTGCATCATTTTCATTTGAGTTCATCTTGATGCCCGAAATGCTGCTAGAAGGAGGCTTCGTGAGATAATTGTCAGATCTGCTAGTTCATCTTAGACTTTTGTCATTTTTGCCATGATTATTGTGTGCATGCTATGCCTGTCAGTCCTTCATATGATTTGTTAAGCATTTTGTCTTATTTCCAGAGGTGCAACCCATGCATTTTTAGGATGTGTGTGGTGACTTGTGCAATCTTGCAAAGTGAGGCACTTGGTAGATCTGTTTTCAGGGACTTAGTTGTTTTCACTAAGTCTGGGATTATTTAGTTCTTGATGCCATATGTTCAGCTTGTTTCCTAGTGATCCGTGCCTCTTTTGAGGATGATCAGTAAGGGAGTTTTGTTATTCATGTTATGTTCTATCTATCCATGTCTTTGTTTGCACATGTGGAGTACTCTAGCTCGAGTCAATCGAGCTCTACTTTTGCTTCGTGGTAAATCTGGGCAGATCGTCAACTTGTTTGCGATTTTGCCGATGCTATTGTTATTGATCCGTGCATGCTATGCCATTGTTCTTGCCATGACTAGCTAGATTTTTGTGCCTTCTTTATGGATATATGCTTGCCTTGCCATGACTTGCACCATAGAGAGTGCATCGAGCTCGTTTACATGCCTTTGTGAGTTATATTTCAGCATGTCTCAGTTTTCACTAAGTCTGAAAACTGATTGTGCGTGAGCTATGTTCATGTGCTTGTTAGTATATTTTGTGATCCCTTTGGGCCCTAGGTCCCTTTGGGACTTTTGATAAGCTTGTTGAGTAGCTCCATGCCATGTTCTTACTTGTCATAATCAGGTCATGTATCATGTTGTTTTGCTGCTCCAAAGAGAGCTTCGTGATCTGAAATTCCAGACTAGTGTTAATTTCACTAAGTCTGAAATCTGTTTTGCATTTGCGTTTTTGCCATGCTTGTTTGAACCTCATAATGGATGAATTTGGCCGTGTCTCAGTGCTAGTGTTTTTTAAGCATCTTGTGGGCATCCCTGCCATGTATTTTGTTGTCATGTTTGGTGGCTGTAGCATGTTCATTTCGTTGCATTTAGATGCCTACTTGCTGTAAATCGCAGACCGGTGTCATATCTTAAAACCCTTGCCATTTCCAAACCGAAACTCCGATTCCAGTGATCTTTATATCGTTTTCAAGCGATTTCATCCCCTCTATCTAGTGGCACACTTGGTTTTCCAATTTGAGGCCAGGTTCATGCATTTCCTGTCACGTCTTGCATTTTGCATCCCGCATCGCATCCCGCATAGCATATCATCTTTGCATCTTATTGTTTGAGTTTGCACGTGGTTGATTGTATCCTTGTTGCGTGTTTGTGTTGTTTGGGTAGAGCCGGGAGACGAGTTCGCTAACGAGGAGCCCGTTGAGTTTGCTTTTGAGGATCCAGTCAACTCTGACAACTGTGCAGGCAAGATGATCATACCCTAGAAATCACTACTATCTTTGCTATGCTAGTTTGCTCGCTCTTTTGCTATGCCAATGCTATGATGCCTACCACTTGCTTGTCAGCCTCCCAATTACCATGTTGAACCTCTAACCCACCATTGTCCTAGCAAACCGTTGATTGGCTATGTTACCGCTTTGCTCAGCCCCTTCTTATAGCATTGTTAGTTGTAGGTGAAGATTGGAGCCGTTCCTTGTTGGAACATTTATTTACTTGTTGGGATATCATTATATTGCTATGTTATCTTAATGCATCTATATACTTGGTAAAGAGTGGAAGGCTCGGCCTCTCGCCTAGTGTTTTGTTCCACTCTTGCCGCCCTAGTTTCTGTCATATCGGTGTTATGTTCCCGGATTGTTGCGTCCCTTACGCGGTTGGGCTATAATGGAAACCCCTTGATAGTTTGCCTTGATTAAAGCTTTTCTAGCAATGCCCAACATTCGTTTTACCATTTGCCACCTAGCCTCTTTTTCCCTTGGGTTTCCGGAGCCCGAGGGTCATCTTATTTTAACCCCCCCCCCCCCCCCGGGCCAGTGCTCCTCTGAGTGTTGGTCCGACCGAGTAGACTGCGGGGCCACCTCGGGGCAACTTGAGGGTTGGTTTTACTCGTAGGATGTCTCATCTGAGTGTGCCCTGAGAATGAGATATGTGCAGCTCCTATTGGGATTTGCCGGCACATTCGGGCGGTGTTGCTGGACTTGTTTTAACCTGTCGAATCGTCTTGTTGTACCGAGATACTGAGTCTGATCGGTGTGTCTTGGGTGGAGGTCTATTCCTTCGTTGACCATGAGAGCTTGTTATGGGCTAAGTTGGGACCCCCCTGCAGGGATTGATCTTTCGAAAGCCGTGCCCGCGGTTATGGGCAGATGGGAATTTGTTAATGTCCGGTTGTAGATAACTTGAAACTTAATTAATTAAAATGAATCAACCGAGTGTGTTACCGTGATGGCCTCTTCTCGGCGCAGTCCGGGAAGCGGACACGGTGTTGGAGTTATGTTTGCGCAGGTTGCTCTCTAGTTTCTCGCTTGCGCCTTGCTCTCTCTTCTCGCTCTCTTTTGTGAATAAGTTAGCCACCATATATGTTAGTCGCTTGCTGCAGCTCCACTTACATTTACCCCCATCCTACCTATTAAGCTTAAATAGTCTTGGTCGCGAGGGTGCGAGATTGCTGAGTCCCTGTGGCTCACAGATTACTATTACACCAGATGCAGGGACAGATGATACAGCTCCAGATGGTGTGCTTGAGCTCAAGTGGGAGTACGACGAGGATTCTCAGCGTTACTATGTGTCTTTTCCTGATGATCAGTAGTGGTGCCCAGTTGGGGTGATCGGGACCTATGTCGCTTGTTGGGTTGTCTTTTATTTTGGCGCCGTAGTCGGGCCATGAGTGTTTGGATGATGTATGTTATTTATGTACTTTGATGTGACGTGGCGAGTGTAAGCCAACTATTGTATCTCCCTTTTTATTATATATATTACATGGGATGTTGTGATGATTGCCTAACTTGCGACATTGCTTTCAATGCGGTTATGCCTCTAAGTTGTGCCTCGACACGTGGGAGATATAGCCGCATCGAGGGCATTACAGGATCTTTCATAGGACGAAATTCGGACGGGACGTAAATGCGCCGAACTAATACACAGGCCTTTAACAGGCCGAAAGTTCGGTCGGGCTAGATTATTGTCATTTTTATATGGGCCATTAATGGGCCCGATGTGACATTGGGCCACATATGGCCCATGGATTTCATCCAACGTTAACAGGCCGAAAATCACAACAGGCCGAAAGTGGCCCAAATCTATAGTGGGCCTCTAACAGGCCGAATGTCAGACATGGCCGAATATGACCCAAATCCTTCACGGTCATTTATGGGCCGAAATTTTCAATGGCCTATAAATGGGCCCAAATAAAGCAGGAGCTTTAACAGGCCGGAAATACACTAGGCCGTAATTTGGCCCATATACTTAGCGGACTGTTAACGGGCCAGAAGTGACCATGGGCCGCGATGATGACAAGTTTAGGACATGCCGTTGACGGGCCGATTTGACACTAGCCGTACGGGCCTTAACTGAGAATGTTGGGACTTTAGCTGGGCCGGCCCATTATGGTGTGCAAAATATTGTGGGCCTTTAGCTGGGTCGGCTCATTATGGTCCGCTAAATCTTGTGGGCCTTTAGTTGGGCCGGCTCAATTAAACTTTATGGGCTCGTCCACGTGTCAACATACTATAGGACCATCTCGACCATTGGATGAGTGACACATGTGCCAGCGCGGAGCTGACACGTGGTTCTGTCAGTCAATGAGAATTTTACACGTGGAAAATCGGCATCGGTCATGGCTGTTAGCGGGTTATCGGATCCAAAACCGGACCCGATAGCTTAACGGCGTCTCGTTACGGTGGATGCCACGTGTCGGTCACCCTTGACGAAAGCACTTCTATCACGCGCGATTTATCTTCATGGAAGTGGACACTTCCATGATGATAATTTTCGTAATGTCATGGAACACTTCTACGACAGCACAGGTATGACTATCTTCATTCTGTCATAAATTTGTCATGGATGTACATGCATGACAGAAAATGTGACCTACTGTGACAAACACGTATCATCACGGAAGTGTATTTTTTTTGTAATGCACCTAAAGTAACAAAAGTTCTTACGTAAACTTCCTAGTAATTCCCTCTTCGTAGGTGCAGAATTACTCCTAACATTTGCAATATCTGTTTGAAACTTGTAATATTGCCATGTCCTATTCCGGCATTTTCAAAATCCTGCAAATCAGACAGGTCCTGAGTTGGTGATGATGTTGTGCCTGCCATCTTTCACTAATAGCCGTCGGATCTAGATCTGATGCATACAAACCAAACTTCTCCAGTTTTGCAAAAAGATGCCCGCACTTCTTCCCTATTTACAAACAACTCATTGTCTCTCACAATCAGCCTTATCTCCTCCCCACCATATCTAGAAGGCCATGGAAAAATCTGGCGTGATGGCCGCTGCTGGCGCCGTCCACCCCCCCCCCCCCCCCCAATCTTGGTGTTCTGTGCAATGCACGGGCATCTACGCACGGGAAATTATGTCGAACACGGCTAGTTGTAAGCAGGCTAGGTCTACAGCCATGATGATAGTGACTGCAGATGGTGAGGCTGGCTATGGTATGCCGAACACGGCGCCTATACTCAGGTTTCATCTTCGACGTAGGGTCTTGTCACTTCACTGTGAGGAGCATCACGTAATAATTTGGCCAATGAGTAGTACAGTGCTACTACATTGGTAGTACTACTACTACTACTAGCACCACCGTCTGGATTTAGTAGTACTACCACGTCCATCTGGATTTAGTATTTGAGTAGCAATATCTAGTAATGCATGTCAAAAAAAATGTACTACTCGCTCTGTAAATAAATACATGGTGTATTGTTTTATTCCTATCGGCGATATAACTTAATGTCTTTTTGCTACTTAATAGGATTACATGCAATGAACTAACCACTGCATGTGATGTTTGGTAGTCTCAAGTCATTGAAATCATGCACAGCCAACATCTCACATTGGTTGATATGTCACGAAATAAGAAATGAGGAGGGAGTTAATGTGCCATGCCTAAGTGTTTTGGGATTATTTGGTTTTCATAAGGTGGCATACACAACATTTTTGGTTACATGCATTAACATTTTATTAGTGAAATCAAAGGTCAAAACTTGGCGCAAAATGCAAAGGGGGCCAATAAACTAGTAAACATCAAAGTTCTCTCGTTTGGCCCCAACTAGAGGTCCGGTGAGATGACTATACTGCACTGGCACGGAGGGTGCATAGCTTCATTGACTTACTGCACCTGCCTTTGGGTGTATGACACGTGGGCCCAACGGGTGGCTGGTCACCCTGTCATATAGCCAAAGGCAGGTGCAGTAGAGGGCGAGGAGTAGATGGCCAACACGCACATGAATTCAACACAGTCTGCACTTCTCATATGAAGGCTCCTGCCAGTCCAATCTACGAAATCCTATGCACATACGCACCCAAGGGCAAGAGTGATAACTCCAATCGCAAGATCGGTTGACTAGAAGCTAGACCCATGGAGGCGATGAGCGCGAGCATCAGCCGGCCGTGCCAGATGGAAAACGACGCCGGCCTGCGGCCCCGCACCGAGGAATGTCTCCAGGTAGTGCTTGAGGCCGCCAGGGCGAGGGGCTGCTTGGATGACAGCTTCGTCTCCTTGTTCGACGAGGTCCTCATCGGCTTCCTCGACAAGTTCACCATCATCAAGAAGCTCACGGACGACCTTAACGTACACCTCCAGCCCACACGCCCAGGCTCTGTGATGCCTGCCACCCTGAACAGCCTCTATGGTGACAACCTCTTTCATGCACTGGTGGCCCTGCGACTGCCCACCGTCGCGCCAGAGAATGTTCACCTCGAGGTCGCGCTCGCCGCGCAACGCCTGGCGCCGCAACACACCATTGACATAATCACCCACTTCTATGCGCAAATCGTCCACAAGGACTACTACATGCAAGAGGAGGACGATAGGACGCTGGCCTTCTTGGACCGTAGGGCAACCTTGGACAGCATTGTTCAGAAGATCGTTGAGCTTGCCGCCAACGCCGCTGCTCCTCACACGTCGGTTGGTGACCCGGTGCACTAGGGCGTGAGGATGTCGTTGATGGATCTGTATGTATCTTTATCTTTCCTTCAAATCCATGTTGTAGTATATGGTACTACTAGTAATTGTCTTACCTTTCGCACCAACTTCATAATTTTCGTATGTACTCCATGCATGAACCGTGCCAAAACCAAACTTCTCATTACTCTAGGGAAAATCGTTATTTCTATCTATCGGTCACGCCATGGAGCAGAACCAAATTTTACAGGTTACAAGTTCAAAAGGAAAAGCCTGTTGCGTTCGCATCGCACCCCCACATGGTTGGTCCGACACGCCGCTCAAGGGAGAATGCGTGCTGTGTTGCATTTTCACTTACAAGTGGGACCGCAGTTGAGCAAACCAACTATCGGCAAACCCCCATGCCGCCCACCGCGCGATGGCTGAGAAAACAGGAGGGAGAAGAATGGCTATAGCACGGACTCCAAGAAAATTGGTGTCGGATGGGACTCATGTGGGTGGCGTGTGTCGTACTGCTAGACATGAATGCTAGTTATGGCCCATGCCACCCCACTATATCGAGGTGCTGGTTATGTAGAACAAATTTCCTGGAGTCCGTGCTCAGCCCTCCTCTATCTCTCTTCTCAGCCAGCCAGCAGACGTGCGGAGCCCATCGTCTGTTTGCTCATATGCAGTCCCACATGTCAGTGAAAACACAAGAGGACCCACTGAACCTGCACATCTTTCACCTCGACGTGCTGGTGATGAAAAACAAGTCCAATAAAGATCTTCGATGGCCGCTTTTGGAGTTACTCAAGAGTAGTAAGATTCTATTTACAGTTTAACCCAAGATGCACATCACGTGGCTCAAACTACCACTCTATTTTCTTGCATGACACGACCTGGATGATGTATGTCCCATGTGTCGGCAAAAGGAGGAAGAACTCGACCAAATCTTTGTTTGTGCTCTCAGATTAGACTAGTTGTGCTAACTTAAAATTTTATTGTGTAGAATGGATGCAAGTTTTGGTATTGGGAAGAAGAGTACAATGATATATTGATAGAGGGCAATTTAGTAGATGTTCTAGCAATTTTAGCTAGCATAGAGGCTAGAGATGAGACTAGTGCACTTGTTGATAGAATAGAGGCTAGACAAGTCTACTTCTTTATACTCGAAGAAGAAACAAGCAGGCAAGATCGAGCCTCCGTAGATCAACAATGAATGCATCGAGAAGGCACTAATCCAACTTACAGGAGCAGTTATGGAAGTTGGATATCTTGTAAAATGTATTATTGTGGTTCTTGTTTTCTTTGGTCTTACTTTTCTAGTCAAAATTTTGGTGATGTATTTCCATGTACCAAAAAATTAATGATGAAAAAAAGATATGTGCTTGCAAAGAAAAATGTACACGGCCGGGATGCGTCCGCGCGTTCGGCGCACGGCCACCACATTCGAGAAATGGCCCGGACACGACCCCATTGCCCTACCCAAACGGATAGAATTCGGGCAAAAAAGAGGTCCATTTGGGGTCGTGCGTTGGAGTTGGCTTTACAAGTGGGACCGCAGTTGAGGAAAACGACTATCGGCAAACCCCCACCTCACCCGCTGCGCGATGGCTGAGTTAGAGAAATGACAAGGTTGAAGAGATTGTTGTAGCACGAACTCCAACAAATATGGTGTTAGATGGAAGTCGTGCTGGTGGTGTGTGCCGTACTCCTGGACATGAATGCTTGTTCTAGCCCATGCAACCCTACTACTCCAACTACTTATAGTAGTAGTATCGAGGATTCAAGGTGCTGGTTACGTACAGCGAACACATTAACATATGGCCCACCTCACACTGTGGCAAAATTTCCTGGAGTCTGTGCTAGGTTAAAAAGTGTTATTTGTGTCGATAGGTGGCTGGTCTCAAGTTTAAAACTTGTTGTATTACGTACGTAGACGTAGGGATAGTGCAGCATGTGAAGCTAGTACAAATAGTGTACTATTGTTGATTGGCCTCATCCGATAACCTGTTGAAATGCACGTACAATTATTTATTCGAAAAATATTTTTTTCCTCGTCGCAGCACCCACTCAGAGAAGCGACTCGAAAGCCATTCATAAATTTAGTAAGTTTATCACAGGCATATCATTTTATTACATACAACAGGCCATCAACCCACAACAATAACGAGGATACATTATAAATACTAAAGTTTTCATCACACAATAAATAACAAGCAATGAAATGAACTTCAACTCGACCAATCCTCGGCGTTGGAAACGCTTTCTTTGAACCACAAGTGATTCTCTGGGAAGGGCCAGCTACTGTCAATCTCGAGACCAACATAGGACTGGTCATCCAGGCTGAAGTGGCCTACTATATCATGACCAGGGTAGGGAACCACCACAATGTCCGACGTATAGATACAATTGCTTCTCATGAATGGTAGTAACGTTGTGTCAATGGCAGTTGGATCGCCTTTAACCATCATTGGATAGTTTTGTCCAAGGAAGAGCGAGTTTGCTCCAAGACTATCAATACTGTACTAGGGAGAAGGTGTTGGTGCTAGCACAGTTGTATCCATCCCGAATACCATGCAACGGGTGTTGGAATAGATCCGGAGAGTGTGACCATGGGAGATAACACCTGCTTCCTTAGTAGTAACATCAGCAGTGGGCTGTATACAGACAAGAAGGGGTGATCCATCGGAAGTTGCCAGGCGCCACTGAGTATATGGGCACTCCTTGTCCTCATGCTCGTGATCATCACCATCGTCATCTCCCCCTTGGTTATAAAATTTTTCAAGTATAGGTGGTGGAATGTTCACAGGACCTTGGAAACACAAGAAGAAGGTTAATTAGTAGAGAAGGGAAACTTGCTAACTCGCATGCATGTGGATGAAACAATTATAATTACGGTGGAAGACAAATGTACCAAAACTACGAGGATCCCATGCAAAAACAGTGCCATGAGTGGTGGCAGCAAACACAAGACCCTTGTATTCAATTGCATCACAGTATGCATTCGTGTATAGAAACTGATTTTTGAGCAATATCCATCCAATTCAACCACGAAGGACGGCAACAAGCTTGTCGAAGATAGCAACAACTACATAGTTCCTATAATGCCAAGAGCGGTTGGGAACTCGACAAATTGCTATCTTCCATAGAAGACAGTCACCATGATCGTATTTGAACATGCATAGAATACCGGTGTGCTCAACCTCTAGGCAGTCTGAGATTTTTGGAAGTGGAACCCGGTTACGAGTGTACACATTCACAAGTTCCCACTCGCAGTTGTACCCAATATAAACAACCCAATCTCTATTTGCGCCTGCCCAAGCCTTGCCCTCAAGCGATGGCATCTTAACATCATACGTGTCATTATCAAGCGGCATCAACTTGCACAAGGCGAGGCTTCCCTCGTCCCCGCGCCAGTCAACAGGGTCACGGCGAAGAAGATAGGGGAGATCAGACCGCTCCTGGACCCTTGTGTTCCTTGTAATGATGTTATTAGTTGAGTCGAGAATTGTCTTGAACGAACATGCCATGCTAGCCGAGGTGATGATGTCGCACCGATCAATGAGTTCCCCCACCACGTCATCTTTCAGATCGGGGCAAGAATAACGGGGTCGTTTCTGACTTGTTCCCTCCATGGAGAAGACGATCGAAGAATGGCAGAAGGAAGGGTGAAGGCAAATGGAGGAGGGAGGAAGAGCATGCGACATCAGTTCCAAATCGAGAGGGAAAGGAGAAGAGTCGGTGGACGGTTGCCAGTTTGCCACGGTACACGAAGAGGCGCCCCGGCCTACACGTCCTTTCAAAAATTGTACCAAAGGACCCGCCGTCGTCTCACTAACATGTTGGAACGGGACCACATGTCAATGAAACAAGGTGTGTAATTTCTCGTGCAAAATGCGATCTGGCCGCGTTGGCCCGAGGTGCCGCATTAGTTATCGACCTTTATTTTTTTAACATACAATCTGAGTGGATAGCTCCTGTGGTCGCCACACGTGAGCGGATATATAGGTGGACTAGGTGGGCAGGCGGCAACAATCTAAGTGCTAAAAGAGTTGATCTCGGAAAAAAGGGTTGATCCAATGCTTGGTTTTGTTTGGATTTTCCAACTATGACCATTGGATAGAGTGAATCAATGGCTTACGTTCAAAGTTATTCTCGTACTATAGAATGGTATATAGGAACGTGGAGAGATTTGGTTGATTTTATATCGCCAAATAATATAAAATATTATGAGTCCAGACGCTCCACCCCGAGGTCTGTAGCTCCTTCTCGGTCGTAGGGAATCTATGTTCTTCCACTCTTCCGTTTAAGACATGAGCTTTGTTCATCCTTTTGCCGACACGCGGGACATCTATATGCCTCCATTTTACAAAATCATACTATATGCCTCCATGACACGCGGGACATCTAGCATCAAGGTGGCGTGTCATGCAAGAAAATAGAGATATGCAGTGCGTAAGTGAGTCGTGCACTTCGATGGCACCTAGTTCTACGCAATATTGTTTCTCCTTGATGGCACGTGAATAGTGCACGTACTCAATGACAGAGCACGGGATGGTAGCCATGGACATGGTCGGCCCTTTTTGAAGAGAGTACTAATAAATACGTAACATTGATGTGTCCCGTCAACTCACAGAACGACGAGAAGCTTGCTTACTATGCCTTCTCCCTCGCTAACGCGTGCGCGGTGGCTCGTAGCACGAGGAGAAACTTTTGCTTACATGTGGTGGAAGTGCAGTAGTTCATTTGGTGTCAGATTGCCAGAAGTAGTACCATCATTATTGTTAGACTTCTAAAAGAGGATAAGAGCCAAGCGCAAGGTCACCTACTAATCTAGTACAGTACTACTATAGCCAAAGCTGGTCCACCTTTTTAGAGCATGGTTAATTAATATAGGCGGCTCTTGAAGCGGCACATCATTTAGAGCAAGTACTCTCTTCGTAGCATCAAAGGAAGTAAAACAAAAGTTGGAGTGGATGCTAGATTGCCAATTAAAACATGATTACATTGTAAAAAATCCTATAGCATTCAATCCTATGAATCAAAAGACCAATGTAGGAAAATTATGAGGGGGGTCTCGCCAACAGTGTTCCTCTGCTCGCACGTAGCATTACGGTGGTTGAACTTGGAGTCATTCATCTGGTACACGTGGCATCTCAGATCTGGTACTCCAGTATTAGGTTGGCTCTATGTGATGTGGCAACTTCAGATACTAACCGGATGTTGGCTATACTACTACGGTACTCACACTCCAATAAGTGACTCGAAAACCATTCATAAATTGAGTCTATGACACGCATTTGCAAATGTACCATTCATTACATACAACAAGTCATCAACACACAACGACAATGATGATACATGTTGGATTATAGATTATTTCCAACAAAACATTCTAGTAAATACTGAAGTGTTCATCACACAACAAATAACAAGCAATGAAATGAACTTCAACTCAACCAATCCTTGGCGTTGGAAACGCTTGCTTTGAACCATAGGTGCTCTGGGAAGGGCCAGCTATTGTCAATATCGAGAGCAACGCAGGACTGATCATCCAGGCTGAAGCGGCATATATCAGGAGCAGAGTAGGGAACCACTGCAATGTCCGAGGTTTAGATACAGTTGCTTATCATAAATGGTAGTAACGTTGTGTCAACAGCAGCTGGATCGCTTTAACCATCATTGGATAGTTTGGTCCAAGGAAGAACGAGTTTGCTCCAATATTATCAATACTGTGCCAGGGAGAAGGTGTTGGCGCTAGCACACTAGTATCCATCCTGAATACCCTGCAATGGGTGTTGGAATAGGTCCGAAGAGGGTGACCATGGGAGACAACACGTGCTCCCTCGGTAGTAACAATCTCAATGCACTGTATACAGATAAGAAGAGGTGATCCATCGGAATTAGTTGCCAGCTGCCACTGAGTATATAAGTCCTGCTTGTCCTCATGATCATGATCATCACCATCATTATCTCCCCCTTGGTTATAAAAAATTTCTAGTATAGGTGGTGGAATGTTCACAGGACCTTGGAAACACAAGAAGAAGGTTAATTAGTAAAGGGAAACTTGCTAACCCGCATGCATATGGATGAAACAATTATAATTACGGTGGAAGACAAACGTACCGAAACTACGAGGATCCCATGCAAAAACAGTGCCAAGAGTGGTGGAAGAAAACACAAGATCCTCGTGTTTAATTGCATCATAGTACTCATCATCCGTGTACAGAAACTGATTTTTGAGCAATATCCATGGATGAACCGTGGAATCAGTAACGACGGCAACAAGCTTGTCGAAGATAGCAAAAACTTCATAGTTCTTGTAATTCCAAGAGTAGTTGTGAACTCGACAAATTGCTATCTTCCGTAGACGACAGCCACCATGATCGTATTTGAACGTACGTAGATCATCTGTGTGCTCAACCTCAGGGCAGTCTGAGAACTTTGGAAGTGGAATCCGCTGACGAGTGTACACATTCACAAGTTCCCACTCGCAATTGTAACCAATATAAACAACCCAATCTCCATTTGCGCCAGCCCATGCCTTGCCCTTATGCGATGGCATCTTGACATCACATGTATCATTATCAAGCGGCATCAAATTGCACAAGGCGAGGCCTCCGTCATCCGCGCCCATGCGAACAGGCTAATAGCAAAGAAGATAAGGGAGATCAAACCGCTCCTGGACCCTTGGGTTCCTTGTAATGATGTTATTAGTTGAGCTGAGAATGGTCTTGAACGAACCTGCCATGCTAGCCGAGGTGATGACGTCGCACCAATCAACGAGTTCCCCCACCACGTCATCTTTCAGGTCGGGGCAAGAATAACGGGGTCGTTTCCGGCTTGTTCCCTCCATGGAGAAGACGATCGAACAATGGCAGAAGGAAGGGTGAAGGCAAATGGAGGAGGGAGGAAGAGCATCCGACAGCAGTTCCAAATCGAGAGGGAAAGGTGAAGAGTCGGTGGATGGTTGCTAGTTTGCCATGGTACACGAAGAGGCACCCCGGCCTACACGTCCTTTCAAAAATTGTACAAAAGGACTCGCCGTCGTCTCACTGACATGTTAGAACGGGACCACATGTCAACGAAACATGGTGTGTAATTTCTCATGCAAAATGCGATCTGGCTGCGTTGGCCCGAAGTGCCGCATTATTTCTCGACTTTATTTTTTAATGGCGTGCCGTTCAGTTTTGAAGCATGGCTAACTGGTACTGTATGCAGAGAAAATATAAACTACTCTACCACTACTCCACCTCTAGTACTAGTAGTATAAAAAAGATATATAGGCTGCAGCTTCAGAGCATTCTTGCTAAGGGCTTCCCACTTGCTTCTCACACTATCACCCACTCTCCAGATCTAAAAAAGATGGCCTCTCTCTCCCTCCTCACCGGTGGTCACAGATCCGCCGGGGAAGAAAAGGACGTGCAGCATTGACGCACTCGTCGTCGGCGAGCGAGGTCACGCACTGACGACAAGGTCGTGCTCTTAGACCTAGCGCCCGCGCGGGATGGCCTCTGTCCCCAAGCTCCCTGCCGTGGTGCGTGCGGAGGACGACGACCATGAGTGAAGCCACTTCCCGCCGACCCTTAGGTATGCTACCTCTTTTTGAACCATACCCTTGTTCTGTTGCCCCATCTGACACGTCGCTGCATGTGGATCTTTTTCCACTCCACCATCTTCCCAATTTGCTATCCTCTGCCCTGGTGGTCACGCAGACGAAAACCTTAAATTGCACTATTAAAGGAAACCCTACTTCATGCAGGCTAATCCATGTCTGGGTTGAATAAGGAAAGGAAGGGAGAATGTACTGTCCAAGAGAGTAGGCATCGAACCCGCATCTAGGTTGAAAAGGGGAAAATCAGTAGCTAAGGAACGACTCTCGTGTCTCTTGGTTGAAGAAGGGTAAAAAGGCATGACAACGTAATAGAGAATGACCAGGTCGATCGGTTTGTTGTCCTCAATAGGGAAAAGGTGGCTAAAGAGAACAAAAATGGGATGTAATCCACATATGCTGACTGGATATTTGTTTCTCTGGGCAACCATACCTCCCTCACCACTCTATGCGTTCGTGGACGTACATCGTACAGGTGTGCCCACTGTCCGAATGGGCCTCCCATGCTCTTATTGTCACTTTTTTGTTGTTATTATAACGCCAGTAGTCAAGTCAAGCAAAGCTACTGCTAAAGTGATGTCGTATTTAACTAATGCTACACTCAGTCTAATGCCACCGATAAATTTAAGCAATGCCATTTAATGCCACTGGATTATTTCAGGGTTAGCTGTTGATTGTGGATGTATTAAAGATTTTTCAGCTAAGTCATTCTAATGATGTTGCACGGCTAGTATACCAATGATAAAACTTGTTACTACCTTCAGATTTTTGCACTGTTAATGCTTATAGATTACATACCTCACTTTCATGAGATAAGTTAATTTTTTTGTACAGTGTCACCAAAATGCCAAGGCGCCGATGTCATTTTATTTTGGTTAAACTGCACAAAAAATTATGAAGACAAGAGGAAAGGTCAAGAGTGGGCACCTCCTCCTCCGGATGTTCTCTTGATTTGTTCAATCAAGTTTTTATGTTTGATTGATTATCAAGATTGGGATAGCAATTTTTAAGGTCCCCTTGAGTTTGAAATGATATTTACCTTGGAGGTACATGGTTTGCAATTTTTTATACTGTCATTAGTTAATAATGCTAGTTACCTTCAGACTTTTGTATTTGGTTTAATGTTCATGCACAGCTAGTATACCAATGCTGAAATGTCTTACATTTACATTTTGTATTGTTAATTCTTATAGAAGTCTTCCAGTGCTAGAGTTTATTGAAATATATTCAGTAAAACCATTGTACTGTACCCTGTAATAAAATAAGTACTCTACTATTGCACTAGCCACTTGATTAGTGCATATTTGTAGTATTCGAAATTTTGAATGGTGTTGCATTAGCGTATGGACATAAATAAAGTGTGGCAAGCTTTCCCAGATATGTGCTCAAGAAAACTACTACCTGTTTTTTCTAAATACTAGACATTTGGGTACTTTAAATTGAACCGCAAAAACGTCTTATATTAAGGAATAGAGGGTGTAGAGTTCACTCAAATTATCCTGGTCAAGCTAGCCACAGTTTTGTTAAAATTAATGTTCATTATGTTATCGGAGGAGGTCTGTAAGTTTCTCTCTAATGCCTGTCGACTACATACCTGACATCATGATGTAATGTTAAGTCATTTCCTTTTGTACAGTTTCACTGAATTATCAAGGCGGTGATGGCATTTTAGTTTAGTTGAACTGCACAAAATATGCTTAAAAGAAGAGGAAAGGTCAGGAATCGATCATTCGTTCAGAAAGAACTATATATGCCTTTCTGACATCAGCTGTATTGCCTTATTTATTCCTTCAAACAGGTGGTTAGAAACAATCTTGCTACATTTTCCCATTAAGATATTGGAATGCTTATATTTGTGAGTCTATGCTTCAACTAGTGCCACTTTTATAGTAATCACACTTTCAATATCTATGTAAACAAGGATGCTCGATTTTAGTGGAACTGCACAAAAAGTCCAACTAGTTCAACATTAGGAGCATGTTTTCTTCCAAACCTTTATATCCAATTGGTGGCACTATGAGCTGTTCATTATGAAGGTACATGGTTTGCTACTATCTTGCTACTCTTTTTGTACTATCATTAGATAGTAATACTAGTGGTTTGCATGTGAATTTATTGGCAGGGTGGACCTACATTGGAGGTGCAGGACAGGATTTAATGATTGGATGCTCAATTTCGGTTGTATCGATTTCACCTCTTCCATCACTGCGAACATGGATATCCTTGGTCTGATGAAGAATATGCGCTATATTTCTACTTTGAACCAGCAAATCAATTCAGTATGAAATTGTCTAGGTCAAAACATGACTGTATCAAATTGTGCAGTGCAAAACATGACAGATGCTAAGCGGAAGAGACATGTTTAAACCGAAAATGCAAGGTGGGGTATATGTTTACTAGTTGCTTGATATTTGTGCAGACAGAGATGCCTGCCCGTTGCTATTTGGCAAACACACAAAGTGGCCGCAATTTTGGTTGAACTGCACAAGAGAATAGTATACTCACTGCATGCAGTACCATTTGAAAATAGACACAGAAAGATTGGATAGTCATTTCATGGACTGTAGAAAAGTAGTATTGTACTATTTATTGGCCAACACTAGGTGCTTCATTGCTTTGGTCTGATTATACAATGGCCATCATTTTGCCTAAGTTAAAGTTTGTATTCCGAAAATAGTCTCGCCATGTGATCGTGAGAAGACCAAATCATATTGCAGTGGATGTTCCTCCATCATGTGTGGTTCATTCTCATGGTTCTAGCTGTTGGTGAAACCACTTAAGTTTGCAAGAGGAATTGTAGACTTCATAAACAAATTTGTCTTTTAGTCTGTACTGAATATTGGCGAAGAGATGCATCCATGTTAGTAGGAAGAACAAATGTTTTTTCTAGATCTTTTCTTTTGGAGCTACATATTTGTATATGATCTGTGCATCATTGAGATGCATTAACGTTTTGATCTTATGTATGAGAATCGTACTAGTTGGTTTTAGTTGCGACGCAAGATCCGAAGTGGATGATCTTTGCTTTTGGAGCTACATATTTGTATATGATCTGTGAATCATTGAGATGAATTAACAGTTCCTTATTTCTGTTTGCTCAGTGTTTACAAGTTACTGATTGATCACTAGCTAGCCTACTAATGCGCTCCTGGCAGTTTTAGTTGTGACGTAAGATCTGAAGTGGAAGTTTTTTGAATAAAAATGCCTACCTCTGAAGAAACTGACAAGCTGCCTGAAGAAAATGCCATGTGAATCTGAAGAAACTGCCAGCGAAAACGTCCGCAAATGCCTTATCTCCCAGCTAAAGTTCATCAACTAATGCCCTCGGCTGCGACTCATTGCATGTTGCTCCGCGTACTGCATGCGAGCGATTTTGAGTGCATGCATGTAGCCGGCCATAATTAAGGCAGCTAACTCATGCAAAAAAATATGCGCTTTAATTGTTGCGACCCTTTTAAATCTGTGCAATCATTATTGATAAGGAGGGAGATGATTCGAGTGCACTCATTTGACCGTCATGCCGGTGTGCGACTCAGCACAGACGGGACGGGGCGACACAGTCATAATTTCAGCTTCTCTAGTTTTCCATGCAAGCTGGCGTGCTAAGCCTTGTCTGCTTAATTATGCATTGAATTCTGATGACCGTTGCACTACCTTCTGGCAATAAGTCCTGTTCCCCGGCCTTCTCCGGTGGCATCGTGACCCAACTCGCCCTATCGTCATAAGCCCCCACCGGCCCGACATCGATCGCCACTTATCCTCGCTCTCGCCACGTCCACCATGCCCCGCCCATCCGTGATAGGTGAGGTCGGAGGAGGTCACCGCGGGAACTAGTGTTCGCTTTTTCACCAGAAGGCAAACGGTGGGAGGAGGCATTCTATCAGTCTTTAGATGGCAATGCGGAGATCAAGGACTTGTTGGAGCGCGACCGCCTGGCGGAGGAGCAGCGTATCGCCGATTTGCGCCGCCAGCGGGACATAGAGCAGCAGCGCACCAATGCTCTGAGTCGCGAGCAAAGCGCCCACAAATGGGCCGACTACGTGGAGGCCGGCGCCCGGCAAATAGCCCTGGAGGCTGTCGGGCACGCACGCGTTTGCGAAGCCAATTTTTACTACCATCTCGTCAAGTGGGTTTTCTGCTTAGAAGCCGAAGCTTTGGTGGACCACGCCGGCATGGAAAGGGCCAACGCGAGCGAGTAACGCGCCCTATCGCACCTCTGGCAATTCCAACGTGAGGCAGGGGACACCGGTGCCGGTGTTTAGCATGTACCGCAGATGGCGGCCGACATCGTCTAGTTAGCTAAGAGTAAGTTAGTACTTGTACGCTACTAGAGTATTAGTGGGAGTAGATCATTAACTTGGCTATGATGGTTGTCAACATGGAAGTTCAGTACTCTATATGTGGATCAGACCTGCTACTTAGCTCTGAATGTTTACCTTTCCGCTTGAACGTATGGAATGGGCTGTTATTTTTTAAATGGGTTATATTTGTCCTCCACGGGTTTAGAGGCTGACTTGTGGGCCTACCAAGTTGACGCGTACACAATCAGGAGATGATTGTACGTGGAGAGGATGACAGCAGGGACCTGCCAAGGTCATGGCAGTACGCAAGCAAGTGCCTCCTTATTTCAAGCCAATAAAAATGTCTCCTCCTAATGGATTTCTGACATCTGGGTCCCATGCCATTTTCAACATAGTCAATAAACAAGAGAATTGCACAATGAGCGGCTGACACCAGGGACCCATCAGCTTGCCCAGTTATTTTTGTTTTGGGTTAATTTGATAAATGTCACTCCAAATCTAGTGTTTCCGAGAAATGCCACTTCAATTTCCAAACTTTGAAAAATGCCATTTCATGCCATTTCCAGTGGCATTTTTTGAAGTCTGGAGTGGCGTTTTTCAAAGTTTGCAAATTGCAGTGGCGTTTTCCAAAGTTTGCAAAAATTGCAGCGGCATTTTCCAAAGTTTGGAAATTGTAGTGGCATTTTTATGAATCACCATAATTGGAGTGGCATTTATCTAATTTGTTTTTTAGACGGAAGCAGGGTGTCAACTGGGCTGCGCGGGGCACTCTGGCCTGTCTAGACAGCCTTCTCTTTTATGTTTACCATAGACCAGCCCAGTAGTTTCTTATTCTTTCTGAAAATGGATAGCCCAGTTTTTTTGTGATTTGCCAAGTAAGTCGCTTTGTCAGGCCTATTGGGCTGGAAATCTTTCAAGATGAGGAGAGCTTCATTCGGTTGGCTGAGAAAATGGTCTATCAGTAATGAGAAATGGGTTGTACATTTTTAAAACACATCAAACCGACAATTAGTTTCAAATTTATTCTTTTTTCATTTCAAGATTTTAAATTGCATTGATTTTTATGCATGGACAATTTGTTGGATTTTATATCGATGTACATTTATTTTTAAAATCAGTTTGAATGTGACTCGAAATTTCAGGATTAAAAACAGTTCGGATCACACCAAAATATGCGAAATTTCGTATAATTTTTTAACTGTGACCACAGTATGGGCTGTAATGCTAACAAAAAGAATATGGGCTCCAAAAAAACCTTAAGAATTAGCAAATGAGTTGTAAATTATTAGAAATAATGGCAAATGGGTTGTATGCTGTTTTCCATAGATTTGAGGCTTTCCTAAATAAAGGTTGACGCATAAGCAGTGACTGTTGGATGTCCATCCAACGGTCGTCATGCTTCTTCAATCTCTGCTCTTCCTGCTCCAGCCACTCAAACAAGCGTCGGCGAGACTGCCTGCTCCCTCCTCCCCGTGGCCGGCTGTGCTGCCATGCAGGCCTCACCGCCCCACCGTACTCCCATCGCTGGCCTAGCCATCCCTCTACTCACCGACACCTGCTGTTATTCTCCGGCGACGGCAGATGAACCAGTAAACCTTCCTACAGTCGTACTCCCCTCCATGTGGGAAACAACTGCCGAGTCTTCCCTGGCTCCGTGTCGTTCCCTTCCTAGGCCTCGCCGTCATCCACCGCCCTGGTGCTCTCGGCGCAGCCTGGCAACGTGGTCAACGACCAACATGCATCTAAAGTGGATTGTACGTGGAGAGGCTGACAGCTGGGTCCACTGCCACACGCAAGGAAATGCCTCCTTATTACATGCAAAATAATGATTCCTCCACCTGACATCTGGGACCCACCGAAAGGGCCTCTGTATTTCACGAAAAAACATTACCGTCGCTGACAGCTCGGACCCACCAGCTATATCTTCGCACGCAAGGAAGTGCCTCATTATTACACACACACAAATGAATACTCCCCCTGCTAGCTGGGACCCAGTGTAGTGGGAGGCTGACTTGTGGGCCTACTAAGTTGATGGGGACGGAGGGCTTTGTCAACTTAGTCAATATGGATGATTCTAGCTCAAGTGACCGTACGATGTCCATCCAACGGCCGAAGTGCTTCTTCAATCTCTGGTCTTCTTGCTCCAGCCGCCCAAACCAGTGTCGGTCGTGCCTCGTGCTCCTGCCTCCCGTGGTCGGCTGCAATGCCGTGGAGGCCTCACCGCCCCTACTACACCCACCGCTAGCCAGACCATCCCTCTACTCACCCACACCCCCTATTATTCCACGGCGACGGTAGCCTCACACTGCAGCAAACTAGTGAACCCTCATACTCCTCTACGCATGGGCATTCACTGTCGTGTCTTCCCCCGCTCCACGTCATCCCCTTCCTAGGCCTCGCCGTCATCCACCGCCCTGGTGCTCTCGGCGTGGCGTGGTCAACATGGTCAAGGAACGGCTTCCATCGGATGTGGACTGTACGTGGAGAGGCTGACAGCTGGGTCCACGGCCGTAGCAAGGAAGTGCCTCCTTATTACGCAGAAAATAATGATTCCTCCACCTGACAGTAGGGACCCACTGGACGGGCAACCGTATTTCACGAAAAAACGTTTCCCCACTAACTGCTGGGACCTACCAGCTACATCTTCGCAAGCAAGGAAGTGCGTCCGGGCAAAAAAAACGATTCGCCCCCCTGACTGCTGGAATCCACCAGCTACATCTTCGCACACAAGGAAGTGCCTGACAATCGGGACCCACCTGCTCGAAGCGTACGTAGCACTGTCATTCTGGTCGCGAACGTCTACGTACATACTGGTCGATGTACAGGCGCGCCCGTGTCGTAGTAGATGCGCGCACATAGCATGTACATGTATGTACAACGGCAGTGTGCAAGAAAGAAAATACGGCCACATACATACATACGGGCTGGGTCTTGAACACCTACTCGGGCATACATACGGTCAGGGCTCGTGTACATGGCTGGGTCGAAATGGAGAAACTGCATCGTCGTCGTGTTCATGGGGAGCCAACCGGCTGGGTCGAAACGGAATGCGTCGTCATGTTCATCGGGAGGGCTTGGACGGAACAACCGATGGAAACGAAGCCTAGCGTACCGCGGAACAAAGGAAACGGCCTTGTGTTCGACCGGCCACGGTAGAAACGGGATCCTGTTCATCGGGAGGGGTCTGGCGTACCGCAAAACGGAGGAAATGGACTTGTGTTGGACCTCCTACGGTCATCGGGAGGGGTGTGGCATACCGCAAAACGGAGGAAACGGACTTGTGTTGGAGCGCTATGGTCGAAACGGGGGTCCTGTTCATCAGGAGGGGTATGGCGTACCGCAAAACGGGACTCCACGGGATACTGTTCATCTCCACCGTCGACCCCCTCCAGCCTCCACGGGCTACTGTTCATCCACCATCGACTTCCTCCAGCCTCCACCTGCGACAGTTCATCCACGGGCTCCTGTTCATCCAACCTCCACCGCGCGCTACTCTACCGGCTACTGTTCAACCAGCCCTCTCCACGGGCTCCTGTTCAACCACCCCTCCATGGGCTACTGTTCATCCAGCCCTCCACCATCTACTGTTCATCCAGCCCTCCACGGGGTGGTCCTATTCATCCATCCCTCCACAGGGTCCTGTTCATCCATCCCCAACCGGCTCAATCGATTGGTGTTATGTTCATCCAGAGGCAACACCACGGGTCCTGTTCATCCACCCCCACTGGGAACTGTTCATCCAACCCCCCCCCCTAGCAACGCTCACTTTCATCCCGAGGAAGCATCGATCGGCTTCAGTTAGCAGCAGTAGAGAAGGAATCGCTTGATCGAGTTCCGTTAACATCCATCGATCGATCACTCGGGTTCAGTAACGTGTAGCCTGCAGTGCAATCGCTCAGGTTAAATAGGCGAACGCCTCGCTCGGGTTCAGTTAGAGCCCAACGCCTCGCACCCACGTGCGTGCGTGTACAAGAGAAACACGCAAACCTCCATGCATCGCTCGACCCCGACCACCCACCATAACCGGGAACACCCCGATATTTTCCTCACCCTCGCTTCTACCACGGTTTTTTCCGTCATGGATGGCCCAAAGAATGTCATGATGCTGTGCCTCCGGCCCGCCCAGGACAAAAAGCCCATTTCCTTTCATGATTTTTTGTCATAGAAGTAGGAGCCCACCACATCTATGATGATACCGGGTTTTGTCATGATTGTCATCATAGAAGTGTCATAAGTATGACAAAAAAATCATTCGGCCCAAAATGTCACGGATGTGTCTTTTTTTGTAGTGGTTCTAAGATTGATGTTGCTATGACTTTGCTATGCTTAATGCTTGTCACTTTGGACCCAGGTGCCATGATTTCAGATCTGAACCATTTATGTTATCACCATTATATCCATGTTCTAGATCCGATCTTGCAAGTTATAGTCACCTACTCCGTGTTATGATCCAGCAACCCCGGAGTGACAATAGTCGGGACCACTCCCGGTGATGACCGTAGTTTGAGGAGTTCATGTTTTCACCGTGTGTTAATGCTTTGTATAGGTTCTCTATTAAAAGGAGGCCTTAATATCCCTTAGTTTCCAATTGGACCCCGCTGCCACGGGAGGGTAGGACAAAAGATGTTATGCAAGTTCTTTCCATAAGTATGTATGACTATTTACGCAATACATGCCTACATTATATTGATGAACTGTAGCTAGTGCCGTATCGCCCTAGGTTATACTGTCACATGATGAATATAATCAAACGAGTCACCGATCCAATGCCTACGAATTTATCTTATATTGTTCTTGCTAAGTTACTACTGCTATCGTTACTGTTGCACTTCCTACAAAATTATTGCTAACACTGTTACTGTTACCATTGCTACTGTCACTATTATCAAAACTATCATATTACTTTGCTACTGATCATTATGCTGCAGATAATTAATCTCCAGGTGTGGTTGAATGGACAACTCAGCTGCTAATACCTTCAAATATTCTTTGGATCCCCTTGTGTCGAATCTATAAATTTGGGTTGAATACTCTACCCTCGAAAACTGTTGCGATCCCCTATACTTGTGGGTTATCAGGGCGTGGTTAATAGTATAGCGAACTGCTAGCTCTATGATGTTGGACATATATATTGTACATATATAATGTGAAGAAATGAGTGGTAGTACTACCAACTACAAGATTAACTATAAGAAATACTAGTATGTACGTACTAAAGAGTTAAAGTAGCGAGAAGGAACATAACATAGTTCTATTGGGGGCTCAGCACAACACACCCCTTAAATAAAACTAAGCACCCTAAAATTAAACTAAGCAACTAATTTGGTAGACATTGCATTAGAACCACCATGAGCGACGACATTGCCACCTTACTCGGACTCCTCGTCCACGTGCTCGACTTCATCCGTGTCCCTCTTCCTCTTGGTCGATACTTCGTTGCTTGAACCGCACACTTGGCTCTCGCTTTCATCCAACCCTTGTAGATATTGAAAAAAAGGTAGGCATCCATTGCAGCGTACTGTATGTGGTCTCTATCTAGTACATTCCACTTCCATGTAAGAAGAAACTCGGGTGGAGGTTTCATTAGTTTACCGTACAAAGGATCAACCATGGCTCCTGCCCGAGTCAGCATTGAAGGCTGGCGGGAGGGCACCATCCCATTCTTTTGTAGGTCGAAGGGCTGGCCTACAACGAGGCCTATCAGACTCAGGACTCTTCCGTCATTCGTAAAATCTACAATAACGAATTTGACTTTACCGCTAGCGAGGAAGTTCTTAAAATCCTCGCACTCAACGTTGGCATGATATATGTGGTAGACCAAGCACAAGCTATGCACACAAACCTGGATCACAGTAGGCTTCTTCCTCTCTTCCTCCTTTAGATTCTTCTCTTTTCCTAGGACCGTGGTGTACTCAACATCTAGCCCAGCGACCCACTCATCACCATTTGACTTTTGACTTTTCGAACATGCGTCTAAGCGAGCAAGGCATCCTTTCACCGTCGTGGAAGAACGGGCGTAGATGACGTCGAACTCATCGCTGGTGATGGTTCTAACATTGTACTCACCGCCGATCATGGAGATTTGGGACACCATGGATTTGGGAGGAGGGTTAGGACTAGTGCAACTGCTGTAATGTGAAAGTACGGGACGACTAGGAGCGAATTGCCATAATGTTAATGGATGGTCAGGGACGAGTAGGAGCAAATTGCTAGTGGTTTTCTGATTGTAAAAATGCTTGAGTGGGTCATGCGAACGGCACAGTAGTGGCTTGCCCGGTGGATAAATGGACTATGTGGGGACAATCAGATGTCATGTCTACTAGACGCCAATAAAATGGTTTCATGCATATGCGTGTTCGCACGTCAAACGTTGGGAAAATTACAAGTGATACGAAGCTTTCCATGCTCCCACGATACGGGATTCCAAGAGCCCTTGGATCTGAGATCGAACAGTTGCATGGCGTGATTCTAGATCTATGGGTGAATATCCTATCCTAGCGGGTTATTCAGCAAATTTTCAGCAACTTAGCATGCGACC
The DNA here is from genome assembly GCA_034509565.1 of Triticum monococcum. Taxonomy (NCBI): domain Eukaryota; kingdom Viridiplantae; phylum Streptophyta; class Magnoliopsida; order Poales; family Poaceae; genus Triticum; species Triticum monococcum. The sequence goes on along the minus strand of CM067847.1, from coordinate 207,600,634 downwards.
ATTTGATCTCGGGTACAAGGGCTGTCAGCAGCCTGTATCATGGTCGCGCCTACTATGACCGTTGCCTCGCTCAAGCGGTCGTGCCCTTGGAGATTTCAGACGGCTATAAATGAGCATTTTTTTGCCTACTCCGCATGCATGAAACTACTTCCTCCATCCAGGTGCGTTAGGCTATCTGATGTTGGCATCTCATACATAGTCATCACTTCATCACTCATACAACAAAGTAAGCTATAATGTTGGATATAAAGGTATTTTTTGACTTCTCTCTATCTCTTTCTTCATAATAGTATTTACTACATTTGTCAAGGAGTAAGGAGTATAGTACTTGGCACCTGTATACCATGAAGATGGTCAGGAATCAAGAGACTCGCGCCGGTCGTAGCGCCGCAGTAATATTGATAATGGTAAGTCAAATCACAAGTCCCCACCTGTCCAGCAGTAACGAGACGTCAAATCACACAGCCCTGCATTTGCAGCAGCCTACTCTGTCGAACCGACTAGGCAGAACTGCCCTGCCTACCACACGGGAAAAGCCCCGTCCTCGACTTTTGAATATAACTTTGTATCCATGGATTGAGCCATGGAGCAAAGCCTGAAGAAAACGGTGGTACACATGTATCCAGCATGCCCGTCGCATTCGCGTCACACCCCAGACGGTCAGTCGGTCTGGCACACCACTCACCGGATGGAATGCGAGTCATATTGCGTTTGCACACAAATGTGGGACCGTAATTGAGAACCAACCATAGGCACACTTACCCATCCCTGCAAGTCGCCTGAGTTAATAGAAGAGAGAAGAGCGATAGTACTGGAGCAGTGTTGTAAAGACATCGGTGCTTGGACGATCCGTGCACGACACGGGAGATCAGTTCGTCCATCCATATGACCAGACTCCAGCAGATGGCTGGATTGGCTATCGTCTACATATCGTGCAGGTTGTGTTGTACATGGTTGTAGTTCTGATGAGAAATCTAAAAAAGGTTTCTTGTCATCTCGCAATATTAGGTGCCATGTGCTTCGGATCACTGCGAGGGTTAAAAAACAACAACTGTGTTTGAGGGAGTCCTGGATTAAGGGGTCTTCGGATAGCTGGACTATATCCTTTGGCCGGACTGTTGGACTGTGAAGATACGAGATTGAAGACTTCGACCCGTGTCCGGATGGGACTCTACTTGGCGTGGAAGGCAAGTTGGGCAATACGGATATGCATATCTCCTCCTTTGTAACCGACCTTGTATGACCCTAGCCTCCTCCAGTGTCTATATAAACCGGAGGGTTTTAGACGTAGGACAAGATACAATCATACCCTAGGCCAACTTCTAGGGTTTAGCCACTCCGATCTCATGGTAGATCTACTCTTGTACTACTCATATCATCAAGAACAATCAAGCAGGGCGTAGGGTTTTACCTCTATCAAGAGGGCCCGAACCTGGGTAAAACATCGTGTCCCTTGCCTCCTATTACCATCAGCCTTAGATGCATAGTTCGGGACCCCCTACCCAAGATCCGCCGGTTTTGACATGGACATTGGTGCTTTCATTGAGAGTTCCACTGTGCTGTCACCATAAGGCTTGATGGCTCCTTCGATCATCGCTAGCGATGCGGTCCAGGGTGAGGCTTTCCTCCCTGGACAGATCTTCATATTCGGCGGCTTTGCACTGCGGGCCAATTCGCTTGGCCATCTGGAGCAGATTGAGAGCTACGCCCCTGGCCATCAGGTCAGATTTGGAAACTTGAACTACACGGCCGACATTCGCGGAGACTTGATCTTCGACGAATTCGACCCCATGTCAGATGCGCCGTACAGTCTTGACGAGCATGACGTAACTCTGCCATCAGACAGTATTCAGGAGATCGCATCCCCAGCTACTCCGTCCATCAATCCGGAGCAAGTCGCGCCATCCGAGAGCGGAGGGATGGACCCCGCCATGGAGGCCGCACTCTCAGTGGCAATAGAGCCGGATACTGACTTCACCCCTTACGAGAGTCGTGTCGCCAAACCACTAGATTCATCTACGGCCACGGACTCCGAGCCGTTCATATCCGTGCCTGTCGAGTCCGACTAGGCGCCGATCATGGAATTCACCTCCGCGGACATCTTTCAGCACTCACCCTTCGGGGATGTGCTAAATTCTTTAAGGTCTCTCTCCCTGTCAGGAGAACCTTGGCCAAACTATGTCCGGCTAGAATGGGATGCGGGCGACGAGGAAATTCCCTGCACACCCACCACCCACTTAGTAGCCACTATCGATGACTTAACCGACATACTCGACTTCGGCTCCGAAGACTTCGACAGTATGGACGACGAAGCCAGAGACGAACAGGATCCACCACCCTCAGGGCATTGGACCACCACCTCATCATATGATATATACATGGTGGGCACCCCCAAAGAAGCCAATGGCGATGAGAAAACAGAGGATGACCCCTCCAAGAAGCAACCCAAGCACCGACATGAGCGGCGCCGCTCTAAGCCCCGCCATAGCAAGAACAGCGATAATAATAGTCCACGTGACTCTGGAAGAGACAACAATTGCACCACCCCGGTGGCAGAAAACGATCAAGATGCAAACTGCAAACATAGTGCGGATCCGACATCCAAACACGATGATGCCAAAGATAAGCCTCATCAATCCCCGTCTAGGGAAGAAAGCTGTCCGGACGAAGATGCACCCATTATCTCGGAAACACACTTGGAGCAAGAGAACCTCCGCAGAAGGCTTACTGCCACAAAGAGAAGCCTAAAGAAACAGAAGCAAAGGCTCAAGGTCGCATAAGATACGCTCAACAGCAAGTGGAACAAAGTAACAAAGTATGGTGGAAGTTACCATCCAAAAAGCTATCCAAAGCACAATCTATTATCGGAATTCGACGATGAGGCCTTAGAGCCCATACAGCCGAAAAGTGATATGGCCAACCGGCCGGATCCACCACCCTGTCAACGTGATAGAGTGGCTAACAAAGTCACGCATAAGTCAACACACGATCTACGTGAGAACTTGCGTCAAAAATCCGGCGTGACCAGATCTATCTATCTACGGATCTAGGAAGCGCACTACGGTACACAACCAACGCCGAATACTATAACTGTCCGAACACCATGGCGCATCCCAATACAGCGGTGCCGCACACCCCTTATGTTTCACTGATGAGGTGCTGGATCATGAATTCCCAGAGGGATTCAAACCGGTGAACATAGAGGCGTACGACGGAACCACGGACCCTGGAGTCTGGATAGAGGACTTCATCCTCCACATCCATATGGCTCGTGGAGACGATCTCCATGCCATTAAACACTTGCCCCTCAGGCTTAAAGGGCCAGCTAGGCACTGGCTGAAAAGCCTCCCCAAAAACTCAATTGGAAGTTGGGAGGAGCTCGAGGACGCTTTCCGGGCCAATTTTCAAGGGACTTATGCCCGACCCCCTGATGCATATGATTTAAGTCATATAATCCAACAGTCCGAAGAGTCCGCCCGAAAGCATTGGAATAGGTTCCTCACTAAGAAGAACCAAATTGTCGACTGTCCAAACGCCGAAGCCTTAGCATCTTTCAAACACAGCGTCCGAGAAAAATGGCTCGCCACACACCTTGGTCAAGAAAACCGAGAATAATGGCAGCCTTAACAAGCCTCATGGCCCGCTTTTGTGCAGGTGAGGATAGCTGGTTGGCCCGTAGCAGCACCAGCGACCCAAGCACATCCGAAGTCATGGATGGCAATGGTAAACCACGACGCAACAAAAACAAGCATCGAAATAAAGAAGGTAGCCCAGATAACACAGCGGTAAACGCCGGATTCAGCGGCTGTCGACCAGGTCAGCGGAAAAAGCCTTTCAAGGGCAGCAGAGAACGACAATCTGGCCCAAACAAAATTCTGGACAAACTCTATCAGATTCACGGCACCCCAGACAAAGCTGCAAATCATACCCACAGAGAATGTTGGGTCTTCAAGCAGGCCGGTAAGCTAAATGTAGAACACAAAGGGGAAGAGGCACCAAGGGAAGACGAGGATGAACCTCGCCAGCAAAGCGTCGGAGGACAGAAAAAGTTCCCACCAGAGGTTAAAACAGTAAACATGATCCAGGTGACAAAGGGGAGAAGCAATCACGCACCTCGATGTACACGCGCCATAAAGCCCGTCACCCCCCGGCTCAACCCCTGGTTGGCCTGCCCAATCACTTTTGATCATAGGGATCACAATACAAATATCCGGCGCGAAGGACTGACGGCCTTGGTGTTCGACCCAATAATAAACAGGTACCATTTCACAAGGTTCCTAATGGACAGCCGCAGTGATATAAATCTGATATATCAGGACACAGTCTGCAAAATGGGGATAGACCCAACACAAATAAGCCGCAGTAATACTACCTTCAAGGCAGTAATACCAGGCCAAGAGGCCCGCTGTACGGGCTCTCTACCACTAGAGTGGTATTCGGTTCTCCTGATAACTTCCGAAGCGAAACGTTAACTTTTCACATCGCTCCACTCAGAAGGGATTATCAAGCACTGCTCGGAAGAGCGGATTTCGCTCGTTTTAACGCAATACCGCATTATGCTTTTCTCAAGCTCAAGATGACCGGTCCACAAGGCGTCATCACAGTTAGCGGAAATACCAATCGTACCTTATGAACGGAGGAGGACGCGGCGGCTCTAACAGCCGCACATTAGACGGCCTCACCAACCAGAAATATGACAGGTCGTCAAGACCACGGACACGGTTAGACAAGTCCGGCGCTCCATCATACATAAATGAGATTGGTTTTCAAACCCTCATAAAATGATACCAGGGGCTTCCCGCATGTAATCAGGGCCAACCCGGCTCAACTAAGCTTCTCTGGAATTTTGATAATTCATTCTTCTTTTTGGCACGACAACTTTCACCTAAGTTCTTTCCTTTTGCAGATGACACTCGTGCTACACCCATCCAGGCACGGCGCAACGAAGACACAGACACAGACGTGCAGTAGGGACCCTCCCAAAGGTTTCTTTTTAGATTAAGACCCTACGTAAACCTTTTTTATTGTATCTTGTTGCTCACATCCTCCGGATACTCCACACAACCGAGAAGGATGCCGGCATTATTGGCATGTGGCTATGCCAGGATTTTGCACGTACCTGAACACATGGGGTTTCTTATAAAGGGCATTGTTTAGCCCGATATATGTTATAAAGACCAAACACCTTAGGGAGTGTTCGGCGTCGCGAGTTTGGCCCTATATGCATCAGCTCCGAATCATGTCTTTGGTCAAATGTTGGGTTTGCCCGGCTCCCACGTTTTGGTACCTTACGTTCAGTTATATCGGCTAAGGTAGCACTGGGAGAACTACTGCGATTGTGCCCTGGTTCATCCGGATGAGCACCTTAGTACAGAAAGTCGAAAAATGACTGTCATGATATAGCGAGAGACTGGTCAACCACTCGATGACTAATCGGTCTTCGTGATTCCTCCGCATTAACGATGGGCCGTTTCCCAGTCATGTACGTACTCACACTGTATTCGGACGAGCGCAGAAGTACCAGGGGCTATATAGTAGCCCCACTGTCAAACTCCTATGGCTAAGTGAAAGTGTTAAAGCAATATAGTCTGATTGCCTCGTTCGCCACGCTAACACCTCCTTAACGGACCAAGACGTTGGATCAAGTGTGGATATGCATCTTTTGCGAACACCCCCGCATTATATGCGTGGGGGCGGAAGCCGACGACTGCAAACTTTCAAGTTATATACATATATACATAAACAGCCGCACAGGAGGCATTATAGTACTTTCGGGAAAAAGTATAAATACTGCCTTGATTAATTCAGGAAAACATTGTTTGTACAATGGGACTACATGTCACTGGAAAATAATATTCTTCGAGCACTGAGCCTCTATCGAACGAGCGCCTTCAAGGACTTCTTCAAAGTAGTGCTCGGCAGCAACTCGGCCTATGGCCGAACCCTGTGCCGCAACAGTGGTGGCCTCCATCTCCGCCCAGTATGTTTTGACGCGGGCAAGGGCCATCCGCGCACCTTCTATGCACGCTGATCTCTTTACAACA